>OY770262.1:279174322-284857023 GCA_963669355.1 Chorisops tibialis | reverse complement strand
ACCCTATCTACTAGGCTACACCTTGTCATCTAGATATATCCCTTAATATTTCCATCTTGATTCAAAATTAGTCCAGTACGCTTTCCATTACTCATGTCTTGCCGAAGTAACAATTACGATGTCTAATTTTTATCACATTTCTTCTTTATTAATAGATTCGACATTATCGAACCCATACTGGAGAGCGGCCTTTCGAGTGTGAATTCTGTCATAAGATGTTTAGCGTTAAGGAAAATCTTCAGGTTCATCGGCGAATCCACACGAAGGAGCGACCCTATAAATGCGATGTTTGCGGGCGAGCATTCGAACACAGCGGCAAATTGCATCGACACATGCGAATTCATACGGGGGAACGTCCGCACAAATGTTCGGTATGCAGTAAGACATTCATCCAGTCCGGTCAGCTAGTGATTCATATGCGAACGCATACTGGCGAAAAACCCTATAAATGCCCGGTTGAAGGATGCGGTAAAGGATTTACTTGTTCGAAACAGCTAAAGGTTCATTCGCGAACGCATACTGGCGAGAAACCCTACCATTGCGATATCTGCTTCCGTGATTTCGGCTACAATCATGTCCTTAAGTTGCATCGGGTTCAACATTACGGCTCGAAATGCTACAAGTGCACGATATGCGACGAAACATTCAAGAGTAAAAAAGAGATGGAAGCTCATATTAAAGGACACGCCAATGAGATGCCCGATGAAGATGACGAACAGCAGCAACAACAGCAACAGGCCCAATCGCCCGGTCTGCAAAATGCCAAACAGGACGGAAGCAATAGTGGTCAGTCGCAGACCAGATTTCGTCGTGAATCGCTTCCGGAATCGGAGCGTAGTCGTGATAGTTCGGCAACATCAACCGGCGGCAGTATTTTAATGGAAACACCGATCGAGTCCAGTTCGGAAGCGAATTCGGAGAGTGGCGAAGACGTCGCTGGCAGCGTCTATGGCGGAAATTCTTACGAAAGACTGGAAAAAACGGGTATTTCATTTGCCCTGAATCAGAATCATCATCGGGGAAGCATTAATCCAGCACTGCTGGCAGCCGCTTCGATAGCTAGTCGCCGAGTTGATGCGGAAAACAGCAGCAAGGCAGAGAGTATTATGTCCTCGTCACCGATTCCACCACCACTGATCGAAGCTATGGATACGAATGCCTCGCACGAGGTATTGGAGTACTATGCAAAGCCGGCGCCAGCTGCATCGGCTCCAGCAGCACGAAATTCTCCAATTCCGTTCGCCTATGAATCGATTGCTGTTATGCGGCAGAATGGATATTTTGCGCCAGCCCCAGTTGCCGAATTCCGGTGAGTAGATTTTATTAACTAATACTTTTTGAAAAATCTAGTTTTTCTTATGCTATGTCCCGAGAAGCTTCATTTTTTCGTGTAGTCCTTCTGTTGTTCATTTGATCGCGAATCGAGCTTTGGCCTCCTGATTTTCGGTTTCCGAAATATTTGCTTACGTTGATGAATTGTTATTCCTAGATGTTGTTAATCGCTACTTTTCGCTCTACCCAAAATAATTCCCAAAACCTGCTGTGTTTCAACACAGAATGACAATCCAGGGCAAAACATAACAGAATTACGATTGCGCTTGAACCCCAGTCATGCTCTATACTCTAGATACAATCCTTATTTTTGACTTCAAGAAATTATTGCAATTTGTATGAGGGGTGGTAGTAGGGTTGGCGGTTTGTTACGATTCCACCGTAACATAACTGTGTTCGCTTGGAAGAGGAAGGAAAAAAAAATTTATGATTGGTACGGGAGTGATTGGAACGACTTACCTTGACCACGGTAAGTCCAATATTTCGCGTGGCTACCTGGACCGATGTTTGTAGGGCATTCGCGAACCGTTACGTTTGATAGTTCATGGCTAAGAAAATCAGAATAGAGTTTAATATCGTTCTTTGTTCAGATTTTTGAAATTGACTGACGAATTCGGCATAACAACTGGCTACGTAATTCGGCATCAAGACCGGAAACCGACTAGCGTCTCCCCAACAGCTAAAGGTCGATGCTCAGGATCGCGCCTTGTGAAAGAGAGTTGTTTCTGTCCTATGCCCCTATAGGGGGTCTTAACAGGAATTTGATTGATTGATTGATCCCCAACGATTAGTAACGAACCTAGTTAGGGATTTTCCATGTTTAAATTTTGGAAAAGAAAATTTAATAGCGTAACGTAGAAAGTAGCTGGGCCCAGTTCCTATGTGTTCCTTTAACGTGAGAACCTGACGTAAAGTCTACATATCACGGTTGTCTTAAGCAACGCGGATTGTCTTAGACGACAATCAGTAACTCCCCAGGTAATAGAACAGAAACTTGCGCATGTTTAAACATACCTGCAAGAGACATACGTACTCCAGAAAGGTGTACACACTGGTAGGTGCAAGAGGTATCTAAGTCTCTTTCTATCTCTGGGTCAAGAAACCTGGTTGTTACGCAACTCCACGCTGAGAATAGAATTACTCCCTAAGGAGACAGCAATCCATAAACCCGCGAGTACGGCTTACACAGCAGACGGATAATTCTTTGCCCGCGATGTGGGCATCAACCACAACCACCACGTCTACCGCGAAGGGACTATATTGTCTTGCTTTGACCCATGCACTACAACCAATGTCCTAGCTGATCACCAGTATGCAAAAGCCGCCAGCATGGCACGAAAACCGGTAGAGACAACCTGCCCCCGTGTTACTAGATAACCTCCTCCAGGAAGCCCCATCCTAGAGATTGGACACTCACATGCGGTGATCATGTTTGTGACTTCTTCCTGCTTCGGTCTAGCTCTAGGTAACATGATACCGATCGAACAGCTCAGGTCTATCGAGTCGCTTAAATACAGCTTTTTCATAAAGCGCTTAATTTTTTCCCGCTGGGTGTCACATGACGGGTTCGCATGCATACAACTTGTCTTATTGAGGTGCGATAGTGGCAAATAAGCGAATGTGGTAATGACATAGACATGTATACATGATTAGGAGAGCTAACTTCGTCCAGAGACACAAAGAATATATTGCGCTTCTACGCCGTGTGCATAAAATATTTATTGTTTTAGCCCTATGTCTTTACCACATTTGCAATTTCACATTCACACCTCATTTGATGTGAAACAAATTGTATGTACGCCACTAAGACAAATTGTATGTATGCGAACCCGCTATGTGACTTAGTATATTAGGTTGGCTTCTTTTAATGCTGGACTAAAACAAATCATGGGGAAGCATGATGACGCGTTACGATCACGGATTAAGAGATCCAAAAATGGCGAATTATTTGTAGGGTTTCTTAACACTCGATAAATGGTCATCAGAGGCAGGCTTTTTTCCCACAAGAATTACCTTAAGAAACCTTGGATTTCCCTTAACGATGTTACTCAGAATCAAATCGGCTTGGCCATAATTCCGCGATGGAGAAGATATCTTTTAGATGAGCGAGTGATTGTCTATTGAGGCTTCCGTGGCGTAGTGGGCAGCGTGCTTGCTTCTCAGTCAATAGGTCGTAGGTTCGATTCCCACGCCAGACGGGATTTTTTTAAGCGCAAATTTTTCAGTTGCTACTGGTGATAAAAAATTATTCGCAATAAAATGGGGAAACGGTGTAAAAGTGAAACAGTTCCACTTCAAGAAGGCCTAGATACTCAGTAGATGGTTTCTGTTCGCTTTCTATCATTCAGTCCCCCATAACATCTGCAAATATTTGTCAGTAAGCAGCCAGTACAACTGAGCAATATACCAGCTTCTCCACTCGCTACGGTCGTTCTCACTCCCCATCCCCAACCTTCCCAATCCCATTCCTTCCCTCCATGACTGTGTTTGTGCATTGCACATAAAGGTCGAAATTGCCTATAACACAGGTCATTCTGTAAAAAAAAAAATAATTTAAGATTGTGCACAGCATTTGCCCGGCGGCCACAAATTCTAAATAAGCTCGAAAATGAGGGCAAGCAATGCGAGTATTCCACCATTCTACGCGACAAGTCATACAAATTGGGCGGAGATGTAATGCGCACACTGGACGCCAAGTGGGAGCAAGTTTGAAAAAATTGTAAGATATGTGCAAGGCCTTGAAAAACGCTGCATTTCGCAAAACACATGGAACAATGTTGCAAGCGGAAAAATCAATCATTTTCCTTCGGGAGTTTTGCGTGGCATTGTGGAGGAAAACTGTTTCTGTTCTATGCCCCTAAAGGATCTCAATAAGAAAGATTCATAGCTCCTGTAGTTTCCAGGAAAATCGATTTATTGTGAAATTGTATTATTTTTCATGGATATGGAGTAGACGGTATCGCGGGAATTAGCCCACTCACGACCTTAACCCTGTTTTTTTTTTCAAAAATAGCGTTTCAACATTCTATTTCAACGCGTTCTCAAGCTAGAGAGTTCACGGTCGGACATCCGATTTTGTGCTTTCTGAGTAACGATATTGTTAACATGTTAGCCCTAGTTGCTAGTCGAATGTTCGAGTTCTTCAACCACTGTTGTAAACACCAGCGAGTTCTTCTCTGCGAACGAAAGCAACAAGAATTACACGCACGAATTACGTTCATATATATTCCCCCACTATGCTGCTCATCGAATGTTTGAACCAACATCAACACTTCACTAATAAAAGAACGCCTGCACGTTCTTTGCCGCGAACGAAAGCAACAAAAATTGCGACAGTCAGTGAATACGTCGGTTGTGCTGAGTATTATAAGGGAGAGCGCTTGTGATGAAGTTAGTTGTGAGTTGGTATTTGGACAGGAGAGTCAAAACTGGGAAGCGAGTAGGAAAGTCGGGAGGAGGGTCGGGAGTAAGTAAGCGAGTAGGTTCTATGATCGACAGGCGGAGTTCAGCAGTAAGCGACAGTAACCAAGTTAGTCTTGTGTTCGACGGACAGAATCCAGTAGGCGAGTACGTCGTGTGATCGACGATGGGGATTGGAAAGTGAATACGTCGTGGGATCGACGGAAATTCACGAAGTGAGTAAGTTCTGTGATCGACAGGCGGAATGCAGTAAGTGAATACGTCGGGTGATCGATGGTGGAGATTAGCAGTCGAGTTGGAGGAAAGCGACAATTGGTGAATTGAAAAAGTGCTTATGAGAGCTAATAAAAAACGATTACATAAAATTTTGCGGTTATTTCAAATGAAAAACGACTTAGTTTCGTTTTTACTTGAAATCAAACAACCCCTAGCGCACCCCAATATTAACTTCCAATTTTTTCTCCAAGCCTTATTTTTTAGAATTGCAAAGTCAATAGTGCAAACGTGCATCACTCATATATTTCATTCAGAGTATAACAAGTATTGCCAAAGCTTTTAAGATTTCCTTTTACGACTTTTTATCTTCCAACTAATTGGTTTGCGTTCGTTAATCGCATAATTCATAATTTTTTAACTAATTTTTCGTTTTGTCTCTTTTATTTCAGACCATCATTACGTTCTGCAAACGATATCGTTCGACGCGTTGAAGCAGCAATAGCCGGTGCAGAACCTCTCCTAACACCAAATCGTTTATCATCAACCGAATCGCCGGATCGATCATCATCACCCGAAAGTGATACAATGATGGTTGGTGATCGTGACATTCTAACATTACCGCCACGTAAACGTAAACTATATCTAAACGACAATCAGTCCAAGGATGTATCGCCAGTGATGCGAATGAGTTCGGTTATACAATTCGCCAAAGCATCGTAAAAACGAATCATTCATGAATGCTTCCATTAAAAAAAAAACTGTGTTGGGCGAATTCAACAATTTTCTACAAGACTTGCATTAGGATATAATTTATTTATACATTAAATAAAATAATTAAAATATATACATAAAAAACGAAAAAAATTAAAAAAAACCTACACACTAAAGATTTATTATAACAAACAATTTAAGAAATAATGAGAGGATCAAATAAAATATAAAACTAAGACGAAAGTATATTAAAAAAAAAATAATAATAATAATTTAAACAACCAAATAAATGCCATATATAAAATCCTTAGTAAATAAGACACGAATGAAAAAGTAAAAAGTAATGCTACTTTGTTTTTCTTTTATTTAATTTTTCTAAAAATCGAATCGGAAAATTCGAAATTTTATTTAAAAAAAAAAATTCTATTTCATTTCAAAAAGGGAAACCAAAATAAAGAACACGAAAACAATTAAGCAAAAACACATTTCAAACAAATTAAAAAAAAAAATTAAATTAAATTTATTAAATCTTGAATAACAATACAAATTAAGTTATAACTTATTAAAAATTAAAGACTGTCTCAGGAAAAAAAAAGGCCCAATTATTTCTGGGTATGAAAATAATATGATGCTTGTTATAAAAACATTATTATAGTTCATATTTTTTCTTAACTATAATTAATTAATTATTATTACTATTAATTTTATCTTTTGTTATTATTATTATTAAACTAGTAAGAAAACAAAACAACTTATGATAATCAAAAACATAAGAAAGAAAATAATGAAAATCTATGCAAAAGTAACGAAAGAAAATCTTTTTATTTTTTGTTGATTTTTTAGGTATGATTTCAAATTTTATTTTAATTTTTTTTTCTAGTATTGTTATGAATTGTGAGTGTGGTTTAATGATAAAAGTTTATTGAAAAGAAATTGTGAGTACAAGGATTTGTAAGCGTAACATACTTAGCATCGTTCGACTGTCAGGAGTAACTCTTTCGTTTGTTACGAAGTGATGTAATACATATGTGCTACGGATGTGGGACAAATGGAATCAATTTAGGTATACCTAAAAGGAGATATATCTCCTGATCGGAAGTTTTCGAACCATCGCTGTTGGGTTTATTTATTTACCGTGTCAGCTTCGAATTCCCTGTTGATTTTCTTGGTTGCCTCCGTTACATTGTGACCAAGGTTAAAGTCGTAAAGAAGATGTAACCAATTTTCACTCGCTTCCATTTCTTTTTTTCTCTTCGATCACAATGAAACCTACCCTACATTCCATTGTGATCGAAAAATAAAAAAATCAATATCCAATACCCCTGACAACAGTTTCAGACATGAAAAGCGCAACTAATTTAACTTCATCGCTAAATCCGACACTTCATCGGCAACAATCTAATACATTTGTAATGTTAAAAAGAGAAACTCGAGAAGAGCACGGTTATTATTATAACAAAAGATTCTGCAAATTAAAAGTTTAATAGTTTTGCAAATTTCGTTTAGGATTAGATTCCGAAGAGAATATCTATAATCAATATCAGACATGTGGAAAACCCTAAGAGAATGAGATGAAATAGCGACATTTTTGACCTTAAGAAATTGTTACATTCTGTACGGGTGGTGGTAGAAGGTGTGACGGCATTGAATTTATTTTTTCACATCATGATACAATTGTTATAAAGTAATCGTGTGCTTTATTTTTCAATAAAATCAAATAATGGCGCCATTTTATATGGGAGGGGGTAGAAGGAGAGAAGGTAATCGTTTAATTGTTTTTATCTTACTAATAATACTAATAAAATATTAAGTGCGTAATTTAATTTCGATAAACTTTATACGTATTAATAAAATCAATCAATCATTGCATTTGGTAAAATAGTGCAGTTTGTATCGGGGGTGGTACATTTAGTAGGGGCATTCGAATAGTTTTCATACCGTATACTGCAATTGTGATAAAAACATTATGTTCCAAATTTATAGATCTGTTGCTCCTGTGGTAGAAAATCGCATTGGTGTAAAACCGTGTCATATGAGTGGGGATAGAAGGGGTGGAGTGTTTTGACCTTAATTGCTGGCGCCTATCAAATTTGAATTTTTTAGCGCAGTGTGCGTGCGCGGACAGACGAACATCCGGTTTTGATATCTATGAGTGATAATATGAATTTTTGTTTCATATATCTTTTTTTTTTAGCCTTGATTGTTAGCGTTACAGACTTTTTTGCAAACATATAATACTCTCAGGTTTCATTTAGAGTATAAAAAGTGCGCATAGATTAGCAAATTATCGTACAAGAATGATTTGCTAATCTATCTATCTTCGGTATCAAATTGATTCTTAGTAATTCATTAAATTATTATTGACGCTTCTATGTTCAGAAGTTTCTGTCTGCGTCATACCGGCGTTGAATTTGGTAATGAATGAGATCAGCGTGCACTGGCACCCCAAGCTTAGGAGAGCGCAAGCAAAACCCATACGAAATAATAGCTCAACGCAGCGATCTACTTTTGAATTGAGCTGGAACGGAGACTCATTTATATTGTCAAGAACACGTGCAATAGAATTCTAAATCGAGCTAATAAAAACCGTCGGCTTAAGATCGTTGAAAAGCCAAAGAGTTCCAGAGCTTTTTGGTCATTTGTGAAATCGCCAACAATAATTTTATATCATCCACAACAGCTTCTCTTCGTGATCGTGACGGAACAGTTATCGAGTCGATCCTGTGGAAAAAGCAAACCTCGCTTCTAATTTCACGCTACCTCCCCTTCGTTTTGGAACTATCCTGCAAGAGCTCAATGTTATCACGTCTGCTGATCCGGATGGCATCCCCCAATGCCCTTAAGAAATGCCAAAACCACTTCGGAATTTTTATCATCTTTCATACGCTTCAGAACGCTTTCCACAGATTTGGAAAGACGCGAATGATCAGCCGACTCCCAAAAAGCAATGCACAGCGAACTCCGCTAACTATCGCCTATTGCCATTACCTCAGTGCTTTCAAAGGTAATGAAAACTGTTGTTGCAGAATAATGAACTTGTGAAAAAAAAACCTCATCAAAGATCGCCAATATGGTTTCTGTTCAGGACGCTTTACGGGAAATCTCCTAGTATATCTAACTGAACGTTGCAATTCCTGTGTACACAAATTCGGCGAAGAGCTAATAATTGCGCTTGACATTGCGAAGGCGTTTGACAGAGTTTGGCATAAATGCCTCATAGCTAAGCTTGAAGCCTTTGGCTTTAACGCGTTCTTCCTTAAATAGATTCCTCTCAAAGCGCTCCATATGATTCATACTTACTATGTTACCTTTGCTTCCTTTTCCATTGATCTTGGCATCCCTCAAGGATCAGTTTTATTAACCAAACTTTAGTCTTTATAACTGACATTCTGTTATTAACTCTCAATCCTATCCATAGTTTCGCTGATGACAGCACACTTGAAAATATTTTCTAGTTTGACTCCCCTGCGGAGGCACGTCCGACTTCACTGTCCTCGGGCCGTAATGAGTCGAGAGGTTCACTAAACTCTGACCTTAACTTAATCCTGGAATGGGACAGGAAAAACAAAGTAGAGTTTAATTCCTCGAAAATCCAGTCCCGTCATCTAACTCTAAAACATAATGTTCCGATGTCGGTCGCTGTAGTGTTCAGTGGCGTGCAAATTCCACCTTCTGCAGACTTTACGTGACTTGGTGTACAAATTTAACAATCGTCATACTTGGTCAACACATCTACGAAAATGCGTAGAGAAAACATTATACCCCCATGTTATGAACGCAGCGTTGTGTAAAAATGTCATGTTTTGTTGTCACATTCTGCATTGCTTTAAACACTCTTTGGGTAACTCAACATTTTTGTTATCTCGGAAGCATTGTCAGCATGGACGGCGGAGCCAAAAAGGATATTGAGGCTCGTATAAATAAAGCTCGTCCGGACGTCGGTCTCCTTTCCTCTTTCTGGAGGTTAAGAGAGATCTCCCTTCACATGAAGCTGCGAGTTTTTGACGCATGCGTCAAATCCGTGGTGTTATATGGTTGTACTACGTGGAAAGTGACCGTTCGACTTACCAAGAAACTACAAACTTTCGTGAACCAATGCCTCCGACGCATTCTAGGAATGGCCAGAAATGATCTCCAACGACGAACTTTGGAGTACAACTGGACAGACTAAAATAGGCATTGAGATTCAAAGGCGGAAGTGGCAGTGGGTCGGTCACACTTTGAGGAAACCAGAGCGAAACATCGCCAAACAGGCTCTGGATTATAATCCTCAAGGAAGACGTCGGGTTAGTCTACTATGTAGCGTGGAAGCGAGCAGTTAAGCAGGAGGCCAGAGGAATAAACAAGTCCTGGCAACAGCTTAAGGCTGATGCTGAGGATCGCGCCAAGGCGCGAAGTGGAAGAGAGTTGTTTCTGTCCTATAGGGCCTATAGGGGGTCTTAACAGGAATTTGATTGATTCACCTCGTTCATGATCATGATAGATTGCAAAGTTAAATATGAAAGGATTTCCGGATTGTTACGTTTTATTTAAATGTGAAGTTTCAGTTCCACTTGAGACCTTGATCAAACTGTTTGATAAAGGTATCGGCAGTGACCGAAACGTCACGTTTGTCTAAAAATAAAGCTTAACAGCAATCTGGAAATGTTTCCTTTTAATTCACACAACATTCACCTAACCAACAATTGGAATATGATACCTGCGTCATGTTCTAACTTTGTGGAACTCTGACCATAAAGTATACAGGGTGTTTTTTTAGAGGCGAAGAACTTTAAATTAAAATAAAATACAGAAAAATGGTTTTAATGTCCATTAAATTGGCTTTATTTGAAAGATAATTTTATGGCATTTATGATTGAGTATGATGTTTGGGTATGTGGCCGCTGCGGCTGGCGCGTACATGGCATAATTTGGAAGTCCAATCTTCACACATTCTTCGCAGTGAATCAGGCTGTATTTCGGCAAGAATACGTCGAATGTTGGCTTCCAAGTGCTCAATAGTTTCTGGTTTATCGGCGTAGACATGGGACTTTACATATCCTCAGAGAAAAAAATCGAACGAGGTGGCCTGTTAACAGGTCCATTTCGTGAAATTAATGGATCATCAAATGTTTCTTTCAATAAATTAATTGTATCGCGCCGTCCTGATGAAACCACATATCTGCGACATTCATGCCTTTCAATAAAGGCACGAAAAAGTTAGTAATCATGCCACTGTACCGGTCACCGTGGACTGTAACGTTCTGACCATCATTATTTTTGAAGACATATGGACCAATGATTTCCCCGGCCCTGACATTTTCTGAATATAATGATGTTTCAACAATAGCTTGTGGATTATCATCGCGTGCTTTTCGCACGTGTAAGAAACCCCTTAACGTTCGTTGCGATCTAAAAATTTCGCCCTGCAGTGTGCATCCATTACAACCAGGCTTTAAGATAGCATCCATTTTATTTTCCACAGTAGTTAACATATTAATTATAACTTTATAACTAAAATATAATAATTTCTTAAAAGGCAACTTTATCTATGAAACATTTATATTATTATTAAATTAAAACACTACATTACAAAGAACAAATAAAATATTAATAATATTTCGATGATTTTTATCAACTTTATACATTTAAAAAATATTATTGAAACAAAAAAATATATTAAACATTATTATTAAATTTTATAATAAATTTCAATTTTGTAAATAAAATCGAGAGTTAAGATCGCTAATTAAGTAGTAAAGTTTAAGACTGGTTTTTTTTCAAGACAAACAATAAGACAAATTCGAGTAAAATTAAAAATAAATAATGCTAATAATGATTAAAATTACCAACTTAATAATTGATGAGAGTTTGATTGAATCGTAAATTATAAAATACATCAAAAACAAAAAAGAAGAGAAAGTTTATATTAAAAAAATAAAATATGGAAAAATTATCATTGTAATAAATACATTTTTATTACAAACTTAAACTTATTACCGTTTTCATATAAACAATAATTAGATTAAAGCAAAATAGAGTAAATAATGAAAAAAAAAACAATACCAAACACGATAATGCTAATATTCAGTTAACATTATTTCTTAAAAAGCATATTTGAAACAAAATTTATGTAATATCTAAATAAGGCAATAATAATGTTATTATTTTATATTGAGGTATAATATTCATAGAGCGAAGTATTTATTCTGGAATATGTAGGATTTTTAATGATGATTTGTTTTTTTCGAATGTTGCCGATAATTTTCCAAATCTTCGTAAACATAAATTAGTGATGACTGAGGTGCAACAATATAATATTTTTGTCACTTTAGAGGTAACATTATGCCTATGTTTGCTTGCAGCTAAAAATATTGTTACAACAATTCCAAAAAACTGTCATTTTTGTCACGCTCAGTTCTTCTAATGCGAAAAATATTGTGACAATTATAACTTTGGCTATAATAGAATTTTTTTTTTAAATTATTAACTATCATGCTGACGTAAATTTATCCACTAAGATTTTGTAAAGTTTAAACATTTTTGATAATTTCTGACTTTTTTTTAATTTTGTTTTTTTTTTTAATTTTTCTGACTAAAGGGAAGTTTTGCTGTGCAATGAACGATTAATTATTTCTGACGTTCCGATCTCTGATCAGGACAGTGCAGCTAAAGACGGGTGTAGAGGGGCACTGCCCTACCTTAATATATCAACGTAATATCATGGAAAGAGCTGCACTGGTAGTGCGACCAAGTTACCTCTATTAGAGAAAGTTAAAGCGCGGTTGAAATCAGGGTCTAAGAAAATCCCGCCCCGTTATCCTGGAGGGGAAATTTTCTGTTCCAAGCTTTAATAGTGCTATCGTGCTAGCAAATATTTTGAATGCAATGATAATAATCAGGACATGTCATTAATAGCGGATCGTCAGGTGAAGCGCATGAGGCGGCGCCTCACTTGCCACAGCATTTTCGATCAACTAAGCCGAACATTCCTAATGCGATTAGATTTTGCATATTCAATTATCGTTTTGGATCATTCTCATATCAGCGATACGCCTATGCATTTTTACCTTAAGAAAAAGGTAAATAAAAGCGTTGGGACAAAAATTTGCGAGTCTGCACACGGTCGATTTTCCTAGCTTTAAAAATGATACGTCTGAAAAGCGTGTTCACCCACAGATATTGAACACATTGGTGGCGTGCCGGCGTGTATGGCTTGATCCGATGTCGACGTCATAAGAAGCGAAACATCTTTTCTCGGCGAACTTCCACAGCTTTCCTTGCTGATTAGCCATTGTATTTTTGTTGTTTGTCATTTTCGGTGCTAGAGTAGTGTGGGGCTCCATGGGACATCTTCGAGCCATTCCGGTTGTAGAGTAGTGTGGGTCTTGATGAGACGAGACCGTGGGCGCACTTAATTTCGAGAGCTTGTTAAACTGAGCAAAAAAGTGATGAACAGTTTTATTTTGCTTTATTTTTTTATTTTATAAAGCTAGCGGTTTCAAATTGAAAGTACAACTAGTATATAAATTTCCATGCTAACAAATTATTATTATCAACGCAAAAATATAAAATTTTAATGCTGAATGTCATTCAAAATGGTGAAGTGACCACAATGAAACTAAATTTGATTGATTGATAGCTCAGACCGTAGAGCAACTTTACAACATCAACAGTTCTATCGCAGCCATTTTTATTCCAAGACCATTTATCTGCAGATATATCAATGAATTTTTTTTAGTAACACATCCGCTAATTTCATAAAATATTATTGTATTAATGATACCCCCTCTCCAGGATTTTCTATCGGACAAGTCGCGACCCGCTACTGTTTCAAACCGTCAAACATTTACTGAAATGTGCCAGGGTATTCAGAGTCGTTAAAACAATTTAATCTTTCAAATTATGGGATACACCACTGTTGGAAGTACCAACATAAATTGTTGCATACTAATTTTTAAAATAGCAGAGAAATTCTACGGGGTGGGTAAAGTACAATTTTTCAAAACAATTGGAACTCTTTCAGAACACTGATAGGTATAGTAACGGGCCACTGTCTTCTTTTAAGACATTCCCGAAGACTTGGTTTAACAGCGGGTGATATTTGAAGAGGATGCGTTGAGGAGGATGAAATCGTAGAACATTTCCAATACCACTACCCATACTTCGAAATAATTTGAAGATAGGTGGAATTATTTTGAATTTTACTGCCATGAACTTTCTGATTCCATTTAGGCTGCAAGATTTAGTTGTTAAATAGCTTAGTTAAAGATTACGCAAAAAGTGTGTGTTAGCGCGTACATGAGCGCTTCGGAGTTCCTCGGAATACTCAACTCCACGTTTCTAGCTAACCTGCAAAAATCGCACTTTTTACCGGTAAATCCATCGTGGCGGTAAAACTATGTATGAGGATATTCAACGGGTTCGTACGCTGTTCATACGTCTCCCAAAGAATTTGCGTTACAATTGCCATTTTGTGGGCAATCAGAACTGCCTGTGTGTGTATTCTACTGCCTCCATCGCACAGGGGGTGGCGTATGGCTCCACCATAATCTACATTGAGGTAGGACAATATTTGTTAGGGAGAGGGTCAGAGGGGTGCTAGGAAAAACACTTAAAAATTAATCTCTCGACTATCTCTTTGAAACCTGGAACGTGTAATAAACTATACTTCTTCTCTGTCTGGCCGGCTTTCACGCAAAAACGGCTGAGCCGATTGTAATGAAACTTTCACAGCTTATCAGGTATGCTCCGGGATGTAATCTACTTTTAGTTTTATTTCCCTCCCCTAACGCCGTCTACCCTCTCCCATACAAAGTGACTCATTTTTAATAATATGTAATAATAAAATTTTCTTGGAAACTATAAGAGCTATTAGTTTGAAATTTGGAAAATATTATTTCTATTACAAATGCAATCTTCAAGTATACAAATTATTGAAATTCCCCCACTCCTTCGCCCACCTCCCATACAAACTACACTTTTTTATTAAATACTATAAACCGATTTCCTCAGTACGTATAAATTCCATCGCGCTAAAATTTTGTACCAAATCCTTAATTAGCATTATTATTAATATCGGGAAAAAATTAGTCGATTAGCTCTACTCCTTCTACCACCTTCCATACAATATGACACAATTCCACGATTTCGCAAAAATTCGATTTTTTTGGAAAGTATGAAAGTCACAGATCTTTAAATTTAGAATATATCAATTGCATACTGATTGTAGGTGTTTTTAGAAAAATCACTAAAAACCCCTCACTCCTTCCACCACCTCCCATACAAACTGCACTTTTTCATTAATTACTCTAAACCAATTTTCTCGATACGTATGGCTTTCATCGAGCTAAAATTTTGTATCGAATCCTTAATTAGCATTATTATTAATATCGGGAAAAAAGTGTGAATGTTACTGAACTAAAATTTAAAATATATCAGTTGTGTTTCTCGGAAAATCAGCAAAAAACACTCCTCTCCTTCTACCACCTCCTATAAAAATTGCGCAATTTCATTAAATCCAATGCACTAAGTTTCTCAGTACCTGTTCAATTTTTGAAGCTAAAATTTGGTAAAAAACATTTTTATTGCTACTCTAGCATGATGTGAAACAAATTAGTTCAGAACTGTCACCCCTTCTATCACTCCCCATGCAAAATTCTTAACATTACCGAAATTTCATTTGTGGTATCGTATGATTGGGCTTTACGCAGAGTCGTAGTCCTGTTATGGATTTATGCTTAATTTTGATTTAATTGGGCTTTTTTTTTAATTAACAAAAGCTACAACTATTCACATGTCCTTAATGCTCTTCGATACGAATATGGTCTTAGATCACGAGCCTGTCCTATACAAATGCGAGTATCGTGGTTTCATTCTTAATAATTTATAGTTCTGATTCCAACAAAATAAAAACCATTGTCTTCAAAGAGCCATTAAACTAATCAGTTTATACATCCCTAGCTACATTCTCAAAAATTGCTTATTTTGCGATTCTTACGCGGACAAAGTCGCGGGCGATCGCTATTATGACAATATAATATTTGGATTGAACATCAGCGGGTGGGAGTGGGGGCATTTGAAAAATGATGCAATTTTTAAAATTTTCAACCGTCTTAAAATGCAATACAGATATTAGTTTGCATAAAAGTTTGAAAAATTGTAGAGATGTAGAGGTTAAATATTGCGAATATGACAGGAACGCGGAAGAAAGTAGTGACTGGAAGATCGAAATATCGGCAGAGAAAGTAAGGATCCCAGGTGAGAAATCTGAGAAGAGTAGTGCTGAGGAGATTGAAATACACTGCGTGTACCGACAGCTATAAAATAGGGACCCGAGTTAACACAACCCAATGCATAAGTTGCGAGTTTGGTCCGGACAGTTGATGGTCCTAGCTAGGATGTAGTCTAGTGAGTAGCGCGTTGGTCTACAATGCGAAGGTCGGTAGTTGAAATCCCGGTCGATGTATAATTTCAGCATGCTACTTGCGTGGGTATATCTTGGTCAACTCAATCTATGAAAATGAAAATTCGTAGATAGAGGGTTGTGCGAAGGGCTAATAATCCTTTCACGATAACAAATAAAATGTTAAGGAACCTGAAGGTCAAAATACGATTTGGGTTTTAGTGCCATTGAAGAAGAGGAGAACTGATGGTCCTAAAAAGTGAAGGCTTAATGCAGAGCTAGTAGTAGTATTTGGAAGAAACCAAAGGGATCAAAATCTTAAGCAAAAATTGTTGTTGGAAGGAACATCTGGCTGGGGTGAATTGGCACATCCACGGATAAGGTCCCTTCGGGCTATACGTAGTGGTGATGGTTATGTTCATATAGCGGGCAGCAAAAATTGGAGCTTGTTCCTCGTTTTTCGGTATGGAGTTGCGTTTACAACCTGACACCTTGATCCTCAGATAGGCAGATAGATAGGTCTCAGATCCCGCTGTATGAATGCCGAACTGCCTCAACTAAAAACAGCCTGGAAATCTTTGAAGTGTTATTGTCAACACATTTCCCAGGCTGCAAGATAATGAACAACAATGAAAATTTAGAGGTAAAGGAAAGGACGTATCGACAAACTTCGTTCAGTAATAGCATTGCTGGTAAAACCTTCACTCCGGAAAAGATCAGATGGGCGATCAACACCTTTAAGCCCTACAAATCAGCCGGAGTAGGTAAAATATTCCCCGCATTACTGCAGAAGGGGTTAGAGATCCTAATGCCAATAATGATAAGGATCTCTAAAGCCAGTTTTGTATGGGGATACATCCCAAAAATCTGGAGGAAAGCGAGGATGGTATTTGGACCGAAGGCAGGGAATCGTTCCATTGATCAGCCTAAGTCATATCGCCCTATAACCCTTACTTCCTTCTTTGTCAAGACGATGGAGAAATTAGCGGACATTCACCTAACAAGGTCTGTATTAATAATAATCAACATGCTTACCAAAAAGGCAAATCAACACAGTCAGCCTTTCATGGTTTGATAAGAAAAATCGAGAAGGCAAAAGACTATAAAGAAATTGCCCTTTGAGCATTCCTAGATATAAAAGGAGCATTTGACAACACTCCCCATGAAGCCATAAAAGCGCCAGTTAGGTAAAAGGAGTTGGAAACGGTCACGATAAAATGGATACACGCCATGCTAAAGAGCCGAATGACAACCACGAATCTAGGTGATAGCACATTGACTGCACAGACCTATAGAGAATGTTCTCCAAGGAGGGGTAATTGAAGTGGAGCTTCTTTGGTCAATTATAGTAGATGAGCTCCTGAGCAGTCTAACAGAACAAGGATATAAGGCAATAGGGTATACCGATGAACTCGTCATTATCAATAGAGGTTAAAATGATTTAATAATATCGGAAAGGATACAATCTGCCTTAGAGGTGATAATTAACTGGTGTAAGCCTAAGAACTTAAACATCAACCCAAGTAAGACTGAGATAGTACCATTTACAAATATAGAAGGAAAATCCACATCATACTTCCATCAATAAATACCCTTTTCAGATGAGCTAAAATATCTAGGTGTTATACTGGATAGCAAACTTAACTGGAACAAACATATAAAATGGACTCATGCACTAAATGCATTTTGGGCCTGCAAAAGCTTATTTGGCAGAAAATGGGGATTACAGCCCAAGATGATCTACTGGTGCTACAGACAAGATGTTAATCATATCACAGAAGTATTCCATTCAGTGCCGCAACTGGTGTCCACTCATATTAAGGAGAGTTCGTAGTCTCACCAGGTGGTTGGCGGTGAAATTCCTGTTCGTTAACAGTTTCATAATTTTAAACAGCGAACCCATTTCCGCAAGGTAAGCCACAGATACCGTCTTATTGGCCAGATCTTCAATGGCTTGCTTTCTTATATTTTTTAAGTTCGTAATTTTTGTTATGATGAAAGCGCATAAATAACAAATTTGCCTTTGGCCGCACAGTGAAATCAAGAAGTTCGTTTGTAAACAGTGAATATTTGATTCTTTCTAGAAAAATTTTAATACGGAAAATTACACAACATTTGAAAACTAGAATGTATAATAGATTTTATATACGAACACATATGTATATGTACTAACAAGAAATAAAAATAAATACAAATTCTCATCTTCTCTCAAATGCATTTATAGTAAAAATGAACATTACGATTGTTTAAGACATGGACTGATTGATATTGAATCGATTTATAGCTAGTAAAACTACTTTAAGATAATGAATAAGTTAAAGGACGCGTACAGAAGATAGGACTAAAATACAATATATATTTTGAGGAGTAGTCATTAGTAGCATTAGAACAAGGCCATCAAAAATTATATAATTTTATCAATATTTAAATTCCATTTCTTCCAATGAATTAACTCTCAATAGAAGGGTAAACCTTCTATTATATACTTTGAACAAGCAAAAAAAACAAAATAACTAATAAAATGGGCCACAAATAAGCATATGTAAATCAAGGTTAAATATATATTAAACATTTAAAATAAAATATTCTAACAGACTGGTAATCATTTTAATTAAATAATTAAAGCATAAAATTAATTTCGATATTAACAATAATAATTAAAAAAAAGCATTACATAATTAGAGTCTGAATTTGAAAATAAAGATGGTCCACTTGGTAGCAAAAAAAAACATATTACAACAATTCACTGCCAAATAAAAATAGCAATGCTGGCATCAATCAAAATAAAATGACATTAATTAAGAAATTACAGTAGAAAAAAAATCAGATAAATTAAAAATTTTGGGCAGAATAGAGCGATCGAGATTATGTTAGTGATAGAAATTATCAGAAATCGTTAAAACTAAATTTTTTTTACAGGTAATTCTCAAACGGACCAAGTATTGTTTTGCAGATAAAGATAGAAGTGTATCCAACTATCTCTTGAAATTAAAACTATGTAGTGCGATCGGTAAACGTGTTATTGATCGTTAAGCTATCCTATTATCTCCATAAAAATACAATTATCGTTTTTGAGTTCAAAGAAGATTGAGTCTGCCGTAGTGCAGTGTTGGGAAGAAGATGCATAGGTATTACATACGATGACTCGAAAGTCTGGGGAATCATCCCTTCTCTTCGTCTGCGGTTGGCACGCTTCTACTTTCCCCAAATTCAATTTCTAGAAAGACCAAATTCTCTGCCATAAAATTTCGCACCCGCTATATGCTTCGCTGGACGGCGAAGAGAGCAATCATCACCCTTAATGAATGCTTCTTTTCATTTTCCTGAAATTTTCCATCTATTCTATTCTTCAGGAAAATCTAGTCAATGTCCAGCCAACACCACAAATCACTGCTTTCTAGAAATTTTTCTTTTCTCTCTGAAGTGAAATTGCTGTCGACCATAAAATCATGCAATACTGGGATAACCGCTAAATACCTTTTTTGGTGCAAGTATACTCATTTTGGCTGATATTGTGAAAGCTTTGATCAGAGTTTGGCACGAATCTCATTTGGCTTTGATCCTTCTTTTTTTTACTATGGATTGAGAGCATTCTATTGAAGCGCACGTCCAATTGTAATTTTACAAGCTTCTGTAATACTGCTCGTCCTATTTCGTATAAAGCCTTTTTTGTAATTGTTTGTCCGCTTATTTATATTTATCTCTCCTTATACTGACTGGACAGTTCGTGAACAGCATTCAAGGTTAACTCCAAGTTCAGTTAAATAGAGCAAACAAAAATATTTATTCTTCTGTTTTAATTTTTTTTTTAAATTGCACTATTCCTTAGTTATTCTATTTGTATTACAAGAGCTTAAGGACAACTGATCTCAATAATGTAATACTAAAAGAAAAGATTTCCGGATTCTACACTGTTACGCTTTATTATTCGTGACGTTTCGGTCTCTGCTGAGACCTTTATCAAACTGATCGACAATTACAAAAGACAATTATTATATAGACAAGGGGGTTAATTGAGTGTGGGAAGGATAATTAAGGTTAATTAATTAGTATCAGGTAGTTAAATTAGTTAAGGATTTTGGGTTAAAGCTCGTCAGGCCTTCGGTATCCTTTCCCCTTTCTGGAGGTTAAGAGAGATCTCCCTTCGCACGAAGCTGCGAGTTTTTGACGCATGCGTCAAATCCGTGTTGTTATATGGTTGTACTACGTGGAAAGTGACCGTTCGACTTACCAAGAAACTACAGACTTTCGTAAACCAATGCCTCCGACGCATTTTAGGAATATTCTGGCCAGAAGTGATCTCCAACGACGAACTTTGGAGTACAACTCGCCAGACTAAAATAGGTATTGAGATTCAACGGCGAAAGTGGCAGTGGATCGGTCATACTTTGAGGAAACCAGAGCAAAACATCGCAAAACAGGCTCTGGATTATAACCCTCAAGGAAGACGTCGGGTTGGTCGACCATGTACCACATGGAAGCGAGCAGTTGAGCAGGAGGCCAGAGGAATAAACAAGTCCTGGCAACAGCTTAAAGCCGATGCTCAGGATCGCGCCTTGTGGAAGAGAGTTGTTTCTGTCCTATGCCCCTATAGGGGGTCTTAACAGGAATTTGATACTAATTAATTAACCTTAATTATCCTTCCCACACTCAATTAATTGTCTATATAATAATTGTCTTTTGTAATTGTCGATCAGTTTGATAAAGGTCTCAGCAGAGACCGAAACGTCACGAATAATAAAGCGTAACAGTGTAGAATCCGGAAATCTTTTCTTTTAATTCAAAATGCACTGTGAAAACATTCACCAAACCAATGTAATACTAATTTATGTCTTCAGGATAATATTAAGCGATCAAAAACAATTCGATCAGTATGACTGAACAAATTTCTTGAATCAGATTTCAAAGTCACAATTTTAATCTTTATCGCATTTTAATTCAAAACATGAAGAAATACGCGCTCAGCATTTCATTTTTAGATACAATAATAATAAAAAATAAATAAAACAAAAAAATATCATTAAGAAAAACAGTTCAGAATCAATCTCACACTCATCAATAGGACTGAATCCTTTTTTCTACGAAACACAATATAAATGAAATCTAGTCTTTCATATTAATTATTTTTAGATTAATTGTTTATTAAATCTTAATTAATCAAACTTGATTCGATATATTAATAAAATCGATTTTTACACACTTTAAGTTTATGACATATTATTTTTTATTGTGTCGCAATTTTGTATTTCAAAAATAACGTATCATAAATTTCGCAATTAATTAATTTTGTAATTTAATTATTAGTTCAAAATTTTATTTGTTATCTAACTAGAAATATAAATGAAAATTAAGAAAGTTTTTTTTTTGCATATTTAAAATTTGTTTGGCCGTTGTGTAAAATCTAATGAGATAAGATTTTTATTCATAGTTTTTAAGTAAATCAACTGAAAGTGGCATTAAGTAATTTATTAAATAAATTTTTCATAAATTTCCTACCGTACGATAAGGCGAAATTTAAAAAGAAATTAATAATACAAAAAATCAAATAAATTTATCAGCGTATAAAATGTATTTATAAAAATGAATAAATATAATTTAATTGCAATAAAAAAAATTGATACTTTTTATTCGTTCAATTGTTCAGCTTCTTCTTCTTCTTCAATAGCACTACAGCCCGAATCGGGCCCTGGTCTCCTGACCTGCAGGTTCCTTACCATTTTTCACTATTTATTGTGAAACGATAGTTAGCATTTAGCGCAACCCTCTATCTACGAATTTTTCATTTTCATAGATTGAGGTGACCTAGATACGAGGGCGGATCGATAATGACGTGTAAAAATGAAGAAGGAGGGGCTAGGTAAGAAATTTGGTATTTTTTTTTATCTGCTTCATCCTTAAAAAGATTACCTGCAAAGGCTTAGCGTGATACCTTTTATAGTTTTTGTGAAACTGCTGTCTAAGCAAGTCAACTTTTAATAAATTTCAAAAATGGATAACAACGAATTTCGTGTGTTGATTAAACATAACTTTTTAAAAGGGAACACAGCTAAAGTAACCAAAGAAAAATTAGATAAACATTATGGGAACTCTGCACCATCGATTGCTGAAATTTACAAGTGGTTTCAGAATTCAACCGTGGTTGTACGAGCACAGAGACCATACAAAGTCCAGGTCGTCCAAATGAGGACACCATGCCAGAAATGATCGAAAAAATCCATGATCTCGTGCTAGGAGATCCTCGAGTGAAAGTGCGTGAGACAGCTAAGGCAGTAAGCATCTCATATGAATGTGTTTGGAATATTTTGAAAAATCATTTGGACATGCGGAAGCTATCCGCAAGATGGCTGCCGCGTTTGCTCACAATCAACCAAAAACGCAATCGTGTGACAACTTCACCGCACAATTTGCAACTGTTTCGGCGTGATCTAAATGAATTTCTTCGTCGATTCATAACTCTTGCTAAAACATGGATCCACCACTACACTCCAGAAACCAAACAACAGTCAAAACTATGGATGGAAGCCGGTTCAAGCGCACCGAAGAAGGCAAAAACCGTTTCATCGGCTGGAAAGGCTATAGCGACAGTATTTTGGGATTCCAAATTCATAATTTTCACCGACTACTTGGAGAAAGGAATAACAATAACGGGAGCATATTATACTCAGTTATTGGATCGACTAAATGCTGCAATCAAGGAAAAACGGCCGCATTTGGCGAAGAAAAAAGTGCTGTTTCATCACGACAACGCTCCAGCTCACACGTCTGCTGTTGCAGTGGCAAAATTATTGGAATTACGCTACGAATTGCTTCCTCATCCACCGTATTCTCCAGATTTGGCCTCGTGTGACTTTTTCTTGTTTCCAGACTTGAAAAAATGGCTTGTTGGCAAGAGATTCACTACGAATAGTGACGTCATCAATGAAACCTACGCATATTTTGAAGGGTTAGAGAAATCTTATTATTTGGAAGGGATCCAAAAATTGGAAAAACGCTGGACACTTAGTATCGAGCTCAAAGGGGACTATGTTGAAAAATAAAATAAATTTTGCCGAAAAAATGTTATTTTCTTCATTTTTACACGTCATTATCGATCCGCCCTCGTATACCTAAGCAAGCAGCGTTCTGGATTTATACGTCGATCAGGATTTGAACTCACGACGTTCGCATTACAGACCTACCCACTAGACTATACCCTAAAGCCCAATTGCTCAGCTACCCAACGGGAAATTCGGTAATGTAATATTGCACGCCGAAGATATTTTGTAAGGTTTATTCAGAATGCGTAAGGAATATATAGGTAATGAGTAATAGTCGGCATTCTCATTAACATTCTATGGAATGTACTTATTACAGAAGGCAAAAGTAAGGTAAGAAAGAATGCGTATGCTCCGCTACGTATTTCGGACGTTCCTGGTCATGTTTTATAGAAGGTAGAGTTAAGGGATGGCCTTTATTTATTTCGCTGCGTCATTTGTTTTGGAACTTCGTGAAGCTGGTATTCTCGAATTGTAAAAAGAAAATTGTGAAAAGTAGTAAAATAGTAGAGAAAAAATATTGAGAGTTTTCAAACATAAATACTACAGTGAACAAAAAGAAAACAAAATTCTTCATTTTTAAATTTTCGTAAAACGTCGCGGTGTGTCCTGAGTCCGATTGATTTTTGTACGTGCGATCAAAGTAAACAAATTTTGGTCCGTTCGCATCGTAATTGAATCTTAACCTCAGTTTCCTAAATTCGAGTGTGAGTCCGCTTCCTAACCTCAAAACTTAGTCATGCTGAATAAAATTTTATTTTGCAGCATACATCACTCCCAAAATGATCGAAGTAAGTGAAAAAGCTGAAGACGCGCTGATCAAGGCTCTGCTGGCCGAATGTATGACCGAAGTTGTGGTCAGGCTCGACGCCGACATCATCCGGCGAATCGGGTACTACTTTGGCGATGCTAAACTCGCACGCAATAAGTTCATCCAGGAGCAGATCACCAAGGACGACGGCTGAGTCCCATTCTCCGTGCTGTTCACCTTTAATTAAAACTCAAACAACAAAATACTGAAATCTATACATATAAATATAATTGTAGTGTCTGTCTGTTATTTGCTTATATGTAAATGGCTACAAGCAGAGATAAGTGAAGACAAAGATGTCACACTCAGTACAAGAAAAAAGTCACTCAACAAAAAGGCTCGCTCATTTCCCTCGCATCCAAGCGAATTCAAGACCGGTGCCAGCACGAAGGAGAAACAAAGTTCAAAGCCAATGATGACGTAGTACGGCAGACATTATTAATGGACTGGTTATAGCTAGAGTCACTGTATAACTGAGCTACTCGGTCCAGGAGTCTGGCAGATGCGTATCAGAGTTGAAACCGTTAAGTTTGAATTTTTTGCTGTATATACATATTCGGTTAGATATTTATCAAAATGCAATTGGAATTCGATTATGTGTCCTGAAAAATTAATATCATTGTGCCATTCCATTAGAAACAGCCAAAAATTCAATTTTATTTTGCAATTTTCTGCACCCACACATCTTTACCAAACAGGTTTTTAGTCTAGTTTATGATTCTGTTTGTTGACAAATGGCGGAAAAACATCCCAACAGGGATTTTTGCAATCCATTCCCTTTTATTGAAAATCATTCAAATCGACCTAAGGAATTTGCAATGCATTCTAAAGTAATGTGAAGGCATTGCATAAAGTAGCAGTTTATTTAGGGAATTTGATATGCATTGCAAGGTAATGTGTGGAGATTGCATAAAATAAATGATCATCGTCAAAACGTGCCGCGCCAATGCTTTCTACATCTCAAGCTGGGCAGAACTGACGTAGCGGCCATCTTGAATGACTCCAGCGGGTGTGACGTCATGGATTTTTCCAGTTCAAAAGACCACCTGTATTACTTTTGTCGAAGTTGTCGTAAAAACACGTTTTACCGAAAACAACACAAAAGCGCAATTAAACCAAATTAAGCACGGAAATATTACGTGAGTGCACACTTTTTCGCAATAACTAAAATTTTACAATTTTCTGTGTGAAAATTAACTGGAGAACTCGGCACAATATGAGTGACAGATTTTCTTCGGTGTGAGAAGCCGAGATTTAACTTTGATCGCACTTTTTTCAATTAAAAATCTTTTGCACTGATATCAACGTGTAATAATTACATGCCGAGCACTATTATCAAAGAACCTTAGAAAGCTGAACTATCTTTAACACTGCATTTAAGAATAAACGCGATTCTTACGAAGCCCGCCGTGTCAGCTCCATACAAAAGCCAGCGAATTTGTATGGAACTGTCATGTTTGTTATGACTCCAACGTGTTGTTGTTGGATTCAGTTACTCGGCCTTCTACTATAGAAGGCATTGGCCGCGCACAAAACGAAAGATTATTAATAGAAAACATTAATGTCATATTCCGTTTGCTTTCTAATATTCCCGTAAAATTTTACAAGTTGTTCGTTGCAAGAAAAAAATCTTAAGTTACACCGTACTTTTCCAGCAACAAAATTAGTTAAATTATAGCAACAGAATTTAAAATACTGAATTCATATTAAAAGCAGGATCCCATTTCATCACATTTTTCAATATTAATTCAAAATGAATCGCTCCCTCAATGTTAGAATACCTTCTCAAAGATTAATTTGCTTTCTATTCTTTTGCAACCATTCCATCGTAGATTCTATTGCGACCATTATATTGTCGATTTTTTTTCCAATCATTACATTATTCATTCGTTTCCCTAGATTCCAATGTCGATTCTTTGTAATGCAGAAAGTAGAAAAAAACGAATGCTTGCCTATGACATTGCAATGTTAAAATAATCTATGTTTTACGACAGGAAGTAGCTGTAATAGCTTCATGGTAAGAATCATCGGCGCGGTAATGATTCCACTCCCATCTGGGATATGTCAGAATGACTACACAGTCTACACCTATTTTCACCAACACTTTGATCATTCGAACGTTCGATTTTTAGTACCAAATTTTTTAGCACGTTCGATTTTTGTACTAAAATAGCTATCTGCCAGACTCCTGGACCGAGTAGCTCAGTTATACAGTGACTCTAACCCAGACTGGTCTAACGAAATGTTTATTTGTTGTTTATTTTGCTTTATTTGGACAATAACTAAGCAGAAACACAAGTTTTTAAAGTTCTTCTCTGTCTGTCTCTCTCTCCGAATTTGTTATGTAGTGGAGGCCTAGGACGAGAATTATTTCGACACCACTGTCAAAATAATTCTGAAGGAAAAATAAGGTTCGGGATCGACAGGGCTGAGAACCACCTACATCCATCTCAGTGACATTCCATGTGCTGGTGCGACGCGCTAGCTGATGCCGGGTCTAGCTGCAGTAGGCGTGTGGGGGGGGTTCGCTGCACAAGAAGGTCATAAAACCCAAGTGGCCTGTCATAACAAAAAAAATCGCGAGTAGTTAGCTCGCCGCGTCGACTTATCCAAGTCGGGAAGACACGAAAAAAAGGGACTTCATCTGATCTCGGATATTGACCCGACCAGATGTTTCGACGACGGCGTCAGATGGTTTGACGCCAACCTGCCCACCCAACCTTAGCCATACATCTTCCACTAGGTCTTCATAGTATGGCCCCAAAAGAGAGGAGGAGAATCCGTGGAAGCTAGGAGGGCTTCTTAACTGAAAGATTTAGTTATTCATTGGTTTCATTTTTATATTTAATTTTGTAATTCAGCAAGAAAATAATTGAAATCGTCAGAGCTATCTTAATATCATATAATATATATAAAATTCAAAGTGTGTGCGGGATTTCCGTCCGTATTAATTTCAAAATTCCGAACTCTCGATTCGATTCGTAATGTATGCATTAAGAAAATAGGAATCCAATTATTTCGTTAAATTTTCTATCATGAACGTTAGCATTTAAAGAATTAAAATAAATGATTAAGTTATCTTATCGGTAATCACATAATCAGTATTAATGACTTGAAGAGTATATTATTTTTCCTTGTCTTTTCTGGTTTTCATATTTTAATTTTTCCTTCCTTTTATAAATTTTGGTTTGATCTTTGGAGCAGAAAATAAAATCCCTAATTCGCATTAAAAAAAATGTAAACAAAAAAAATATAAAATAAAAAAAAATTTACTATGGCCATAGTTTACATACATATATGCAAACATTTCTATCGATATATTTTTCATCGTCATTCCCTTTTTCTTTTTTTTTCCTTTGGGTTGTAAATTGGAGAGAGAAAAAAAATAAATATACGTTTAGAGACGTAACCGTGTGAAATCCGATACGAAAATATAAAAACAAATCGACGTGAGGTGAAATAACTATTAAATTTCATAAATTTTAGCAGAATGTGTGATGCGAAAGAAATATTTTCTATAAATGGTTTTTTTTTTTTTTTCTTTTTTTTTGTGTATATCTAAGAAATTAAATTAAGTATGATTACGACTTAAATGAAATTAAAAAAAAGTTAATAGATGAATGATTACATACTACGAAGGTTATCATCTTTTGGTGGTTCAAGTTCCGGCGCGCTGTATAAAGTTGGAATACTCTTACACCATTTATTACCGAAGGAATCTCGTCCGTTGTAGTTGATGTTATGGGATTCTCGCATTGACGTCTCATATGTGGGTTGTAAGGGCCTCATCTGGGTGTTCGTACTTTACCGAGATGAGATTCCGATGGCGCGTCAGCCAACTTTCCTCTTCACTGTCGTTTACCGACGATGTTAACGCTCTACTATCGTTTATAATATTACCTTTAAAGTATCGTCTATTAAATTTATTCCGATATTCACAGGTGGATTGATTGTAGATGACGTCGACGAAGATATTCTATTTCAATTGTCTTTTTTTTTTTTGTTTTTTTCCTTGGCTTAGTATAGTTATTTATTATTTTTATTTGTTTATACGATCTTCTTCACGCATTGCTTGATTATTATTATCACCAGTATTCTCAACAATTTGCACTAGCTAAACTACTCTATTTTCCTGGTCATTATTAGTTTCATTATGCTGCTCGCTCACACGGGATGCATTATAACCGTTATTTTCGGAATTATGAGTTGAATCAAATTTATCATTATTATTGTTATTAAAGGGGATAATGATCACTAGTTGGTTTTTTTTTTTTTTTTTTTTTTTTTTTTTTTTTTTTTTTTTTATCACCGGGCGTGTCGAGAACTATTTCGATAGAACCAAAAAAAAATCAAAATGATTATTATCAGAGTTTTGTACTGAGTCACTATTTCAGGAATAATTATATTCTTTTATTTGCCTTAGGCTTTTTCTTTTCGGAGAAATATTAGTGAAGAAACGCGGATAACGTGTCTGTGGCCGAAACGCTATTTCGCGAAAGAGTTATGCTTGGAAATGTCTACCACTCCTGGTTCTATCTTATCTCCGGTGCTTAAAAGTCAGTTTCCTGCTTTGATCATCGGTGACTTCAGTTAAAAAAAATGGAATTATATTTTTAATATTTATCTAGAAATCGGGTTTACACAAAATTTCGACCGGCAAATTCAAGCACGTTTCGCACACTCAAAAATCGCCGCTGCACAAGAATTTTAGAGATTTATCACTTTTTCGATAGTACCGATCATTTAAATCACTATTTTTAATGCAATTTAACATTTTTCTTAGTGCATAGATGCAAATTAAAATTATTTCATTTCGGCCATCATTGCGTGCTGTTCTTAAAACTCCCACTTGAGCAAACCATCCACGTGACCTTCATCCTCACATGCGGGTCCTAGTTGCTCCAATAAATTTTATGAAGATGGACTACGTTGAATTCGAATTGGCTTCTTGGTTAAGAGTGTTTGTTTAAAAAAAAACTTTAGGTATTTCAGATTATTAATTGTAGCACTGATGAAATGTGCGATGCCACACGAGGACCCGCCACACAAGCACGAAACAGCAGCACCACTCACGTCATGACGCCCTATTCCTTCTCGCTTTCGGTTTTTTCCCTCTCGTTTCCGGCCGGATCTCGCAGCTGTCAAAACAAGATCGGGTTCCCCGATCTTTGGGGTTGCCCGCGGTTTAGGAAGCGTTCAGAAATTAACTTTGAATTTGAATTGTGGCGCGCTCAACCAGTCACACACAACACCATAGCTAGACCGCCGCTATCTCACTTAGTTGTATAGCGCCGATCGAGCTACACCAATGTGTGACAAGTTAAGCGGGGTCTTATGCTCACGACTGATCGAGCCGGGCATTCATGATAGGTTCAGTCAGGCTATCGACGAATGTCCTTGGAGTGGTAGACGCCCACACGTTTGCCTCCAAGATCCTCTAACTCATATCGTGAGTTCCCTAGTACACTCCGAATCCGGCACCGCAAGAATTTCTTCGCTAGCTTGGCGTTATAGTTTTGTGTGGCTGTGGACAAAGTAAAGTTTCTTCTGTACACTTCCTGTCCTTCTCTATATAGAGCTTTAGCCGTTCGCACGTTATAACGCCTGCTACTCTTCTCGTGTGCACTTTGGATGTTGGCTTGCGCTAGATCTCTCACGATCGAGATTCCTTCGCTAGGTCGAAGTTGCAAGTCTGCATCACCTAGCGCTTTCAAACGATGCAACAGAGAATAGTCTTTTCCGTGCGTCATCATATGAGTGCCAAACAAAACCTGATAAGGAGAGAACTTAGTGGCTTGGTGAACTGAACTCCGAAGAGAACAGGCAATTTTGCTTAAGTTCTCATCCCATCGTGTCTGATCCTCAATGATGAACGCTCGGAGTCCCGCTAAGACAGATCGGTTGACTCTCTCTGATGCATTCGCTTGAGGCGAATATTTTGGGGTATATAGGTGTTTAACTCCATACTTCAAAAGCATAGAGTTAAATGTCGCTGACTTGAACTGCGACCCGTTGTCGGATAGAATGGTCTCGGGGGTACCAAACATATGGAACACCTCCCGCTCCAAGAACGTCGTGATCTCCGCTGCCGTAATTTTACGCAGGGGGTGAAGGATGGGAAATTTGGACAGATGGTCCAGGATGACAAGGATAGCAATTTTACCGCACTTGGTTCTAGGATATGGTCCAAGTACATCAATGTAAAGATGTTGGAAGGGTCTCTGCGTCATGAAGGCCTCTCCCATTGCTGCTCTGAGGGGACGATTCGGGGACTTCGTTTCTTTACAAGTCTCACACGAAAGAACTCGTTCGCGGACTTGTGTAGTCATCCCGGGCCAATACAAGTACCGTCTGATGCGCTCTAGCGTTTTGGCGAACCCACCGTGAACCGTGGTATCCGCTTCATGGGCCTGAGCGATCACAGCAGACGTCAAGCTCGATGGGATCCAAAGCTTCCAGGCTCGGTCCTCCGCAATTGGGTCACCGTTGTGAGGCTCTGTGCGCTTGTACACGAAGCCATCCCTCACGCATATGTCAGGAAGCCGATCAGCGTTTGCTTCAATAGTAGACTTGAGTTCCTCATACTCTGTGTTAGAGAATTCTGAAGAATCCAAATCCACTAAAGGAGCAACGTCGATCAGCGCATTTAATCCGTCCTCATATACGCGAGAGAGTGCGTCCGGAACTACGTTCAGGCTCCCACGACGGTGTTCAATCACGAAGTCGTAGCCCTGAAGCTTGAGACTCCAGCGAGCCAAACGCCCGCTGAGATCCTTTTGAGACATCAGCCATTTGAGGCTTGCATGGTCCGTGACAATCTTAAACGATGTCCCTTCCACGTACGCTCTAAATTTTTTCACGCTCAGTACTGCAGCATAGCATTCCTGTTCAGTAACACTATAGTTGCGCTGAGCGGAATTGAGCTTTTGGGACATATATGCAACAGGAGATTCCGACCCGTCGTCGTTCTCCTGGAAAAGTACACTTCCCACCCCAGACTTGCTTGCGTCGCATTGGATGGTAAATGATCTACCGAAATCTGGGTTAATTAGCACAGGTGCCCTTGTTAACATGGACTTCACAGACAGAAACGCTGCTTCGGCCTCTGGAGTCCATGTGAACTTGGCGCACTTTTTGAGCGTGTCTGAAATTGGTGAGACAGCGGCAGCATAGTTGCAGATGAATCGTCGATACCAGCCTGCCATTCCAAGAAAGCGGCGAACTTGCCGTGCGGATTTAGGCGAAGGGTAATCGACGATGGCCGAGACTTTGTCGGGATCAGTCTTCAGGCCTCCATCTCCAACTATGTACCCAAGGTATTTCACCTCCTTCAGACAAAATTTGCTCTTCGCTACGTTTATTGTTAACCCTGCCTTCGACAGGCATGCGGCAACTTGTGAGAGCAAATCGAGATGAGAATTGAAATCCTCCGAGATTAACAACAAGTCGTCCAAGTAAACAAACACTTGGTCCTTCAATTCCGGTGGGATGACGCAATCCATCAAACGGCACATACGTTGAGGTGCGTTGCACAAACCAAACGGCATTCGGGTAAAGTGGTAGAGAGGTCTGCCAGGGATTGTGAATGCGGTCATTTCTCGGGACTTGGTTTCAAGAGGAATCTGCCAAAAGGCGTCTTTCAGGTCAAGTGAAGTTATGAAATTGGCTCGTGGCAACCTGCTTAGAATGCCATCGATGTGAGGTAAAGGATATGCATCCTTTACAGTCACCTCGTTGACCTTTCTCGAATCCAAACATAACCTCACTTTTCCAGGTTTCCTCACCAATACAACCGGCGAACTCCACGCACTCTGGCTCACTTCTATCACTCCCATTTTCAACATACGATCGACCTCGCCATACATGAGGTTTTGAATCGCAGGTGATACCGGATAGTGGCGTTGCTTGATGGGTGTTGCATCTCCCACATCTATGACGTGTTCGAGAACGTTAGTCTTTCCCAGTCCTTGAACTTCGTATGACGGGAATTTCGACTTGGCGTTCTCAAGCCTTAAAACATCTGCTCTACTTAAGGTGTGCGTGGTTTTAGTCTCACATTGTGGCGAAGTGGGTAGTTCTTCGACACAACTGATGATGTTTGGGGCAAGTTGGAAGGCCCGCCAGAAATCTACTCCAAGATATAGGTCTTGCGAGAGAGTAGGCACTATGTAAAGGGTGATTGGTTTTGAGACGTCACGAAATGTAATTTCAGTCGTCACACTACCGACCACTCTCTGTGAAGCTCCATCAGCTGTCTTCACTTCGCTACAAAGCGGCTTCCAATTCACTTGCGCTCGCTCTAGGCGTTCTAGTGAATTGGATCCTAAGCAACTAATACTTGCACCGCTGTCGAGTAGGCCCTTAAGTTTGACATTAAATATGCAGACCGTGGCATAGGGACGAATGTCGTAAGGTTCAGGTATAATTGAAGACACTAAAGCCTTCTTTCTCATCCGAACTTTACGCCAAAACTCGCGCAGACGTATAATTGCTTTCTTAGGTTTGGGGGAAGTGGAAGGTTGAAATTGGGAAGAAGATGAAATTTGCGAAATAAAAGGGGGAGTATTGAAAATTCTGTCCCTAGCCTCCATGTAATCTCGAAGCCGCAGGTGGTATGGCTTCCGAGGTACAGTTTTGGCGGGAGTAGGTAATAAGGGATTGCGTAAAATGATAATAGGGTTGGTTGAGTCTGGTGTAGGGGTCGGTCTTTTCAAGATCTCTACCTTTGGTGTAGTGGTAGAATCTCTACACGGATCGAACGAAGTCGGGTTTAATTGTGCGTCGGTGGAGGTGTTTGCGGGTTTTGAACAACCGGACGAGGGAGACCCGTGGCTCGTCTGTCCGAACTCCAGTTTCCCCGGACACAAGTCGGACATCGCGGTCTTAATACCTCTTTCGCTCCGCAGCCGTAACAGAAGATGCGTTTGGGAACTTCACTACAGTGTCTGTAACCGTGACCAGGTTGATCGCAATTCCAACACACTAGAGAAGCAACCGCAGCAACCTCTGCTCGGGCTTCGGCGTCGACATCCGAACTTGCGTCCGGTGAAACTAGAGGCCGGTCGATCTCCGTCACTCTCGCGTTCGTTCCATACGAGTACGATGTTCTTACTGGATTAGAAGCAGAATAACTGGACCGAGTGCTTTTGCGCACGTCCTCTATACGGCAAACTAATTGTCTCAGGTGGTCGAGTGACCAAACTTGCTGTAGACTCAACTGTTGTTGGTTAATCGCAGTTAGGTTTCCTCTTACCAACTCAACAAACTCCATCTCGTTCATGGGGTTTGATAAGAGTGTTCTAAATTCCAGCATATCTTGCTCGAATGTCTGATAAGGTTCGCTCGGATTTTGACGTCTGGCCAGCATTTGCCGCCGAACATCCCAGTCGGACATTCTCTCTCCCCAGGTTTGTAAGAAGGCGTGTTTCAGGGCGGCCCAAGTGGGAACCTGATTTGACCGATGCCAAATCCAGTACCATTTGTTGGGTCGACCTTGCAACAAAAGGTGAAAATGTCCGGCCAGGAAGTCGGTGTGGCTGCCTAGCTCAGACGTTGCGAGACATTCCGCTCGGTATATTAGCTCTTCGGCTCTAAGTACTGAGTTGTCTCCATTATATTTCAGTCCCCATGAACGGATGGGACTGGTATTATGTCGTCGTCGGTATGAAGTTGTTGAAGGTTGATAGTTCCGTCTTGTAGTGGATGGATGTGGTTCATGCTGTTCAACGGAAGGTGGTATGAAAAGAGGCCGTGTGGCTCGATCTGGGAGTTCATTCGATCGTGAAGGCGGTTCCTGCAGTTCACGAGATCGCTCCTCTCGCAGTATACTACGTATGAGATGAGTGACCTCGTCAACTCCAGGATCCACTCTCGAACGATCTGTCGAAACTCCGCCTTGCCGTCTAGACGTAAAGTCGTTCGCTATGACATTATTTTGTTTCCTGCGATCACTACCGAAGGACGACCGACCGCTAGCAGATGATAGTCGCGTCTTGTCCTGTGGCACAGGCAGAGATGGGTTTGGGTCTGGAACTATTGTTCCGCCCGGAGTGTAGAGAGCACGTCCACCCGTCTCCTGCGGAAAATCCAGATTTAACCCCAAGGGGGAAATTCCACTACTTCTAGGTTTTGGATCCAGAGCCCTGCTCATGCTTCTGGTTACTGGTCCAAAACGAGCCGTCGCGCCCTCCACACCCCGAACAGACCAATAGTCTAAAGGTCCTAGTTGGTTTAGGCATAGTGGACACGATTGTTTTTCGATCACCCACTTTTCTATGCATGAATCATGAAAGTGGTGACCGCACTTGGTAATTATTTGATTTGCTGCCGTCACCTCTTCCATGCACACAGAACAGACTGGTTCTGATGTCCTTTCGGGTGTTCGGAATAACGACATGTTCTAGAGTATATGTATCTATATAGTACGAAAATAAAATTGAGAGAATCAAAATTAATAGACGCTGATAATAAAAAAAAATCAATCAAAATATATAGACGCTGATAAAAAAAATCAATCAAAATATAAAGAAGAGCCTCCTCGCATCTCCACAAATCCTCTCCTCTCCCTCACAGGTGTCGTCGAAACATCCAATCGCGTCAACACGCGATCAGGCGGAAAAGGATTCAGAAAGTGTCCAAAAAAAAAACTTCAAAAAAAAACTACGTTAAATTTTCAACAACAATCAAAACGCGAAATTAATCCAAATGACTAATTTTATTAAAAGGAAACGAAAACTACTCTACATGGATAGGATTCCAGGAATAAAGGTACTTTCGGAAATTCCGTAAATGGACAGAAATGGGTATTTCATTCGCAGACATCAGTATTTTGCCCTCTGTCGGACAACTTGGCCGCCAAGACAAGCCAAGTCCCGCTGTCAAGAGGGTACTCATGCCTACCAATGAAACACACACTCTGTTCCACTCATCTCTCGCTAGTTCAGGTGACGAAAATATCTCGGTTGTTGAAGAAATTCTCCCAAGGAACATCATTGGCGCCTCAAGGTTACCAATGAGTTCTTCGTTGGGAAAATTTCAGCCTCAACCGCGATACTTCCACCCCCGTAACAAGCAAGCAGAACTCCAAAAGCTTTCTCGATGGACTATGGGTGCCGTGCAGGCTAAAACAACTGTCTCCGGCGACAGTCAGAGTCCTTTGGTGTCACGCATTTCACTTGGAATTGTTCGGTCTCAAGTTTCGTGACATCGCGCGTTCGGAAACACGCTCGTGAAGCTATTTCGGGCCCCACGTTGGTTCCAAACAGCCCCACGTTGGGCGCCATTTTTGTTATGTAGAGGAGGCCTAGGACGAGAATCATTTTGACCCGAAAGCCAAAATAATTCAAAAGGAAAAATAAGGTTCGGGATCGACAGGGCTGAGAACCACCTACATCCATCTCAGTGACATTCCATGTGCTGGTGCGACGCGCTAGCTGATGCCGGGTCTAGCTGCAGTAGGCGTGTGGGGGGGGTTCGCTGCACAAGAAGGTCATAAAACCCAAGTGGCCTGTCATAACAAAAAAAATCGCGAGTAGTTAGCTCGCCGCGTCGACTTATCCAAGTCGGGAAGACACGAAAAAAAAGGGACTTCATCTGATCTCGGATATTGACCCGACCAGATGTTTCGACGACGGCGTCAGATGGTTTGACGCCAACCTGCCCACCCAACCTTAGCCATACATCTTCCACTAGGTCTTCATAGTATGGCCCCAAAAGAGAGGAGGAGAATCCGTGGAAGCTAGGAGGGCTTCTTAACTGAAAGATTTAGTTATTCATTGGTTTCATTTTTATATTTAATTTTGTAATTCAGCAAGAAAATAATTGAAATCGTCAGAGCTATCTTAATATCATATAATATATATAAAATTCAAAGTGTGTGCGGGATTTCCGTCCGTATTAATTTCAAAATTCCGAACTCTCGATTCGATTCGTAATGTATGCATTAAGAAAATAGGAATCCAATTATTTCGTTAAATTTTCTATCATGAACGTTAGCATTTAAAGAATTAAAATAAATGATTAAGTTATCTTATCGGTAATCACATAATCAGTATTAATGACTTGAAGAGTATATTATTTTTCCTTGTCTTTTCTGGTTTTCATATTTTAATTTTTCCTTCCTTTTATAAATTTTGGTTTGATCTTTGGAGCAGAAAATAAAATCCCTAATTCGCATTAAAAAAAATGTAAACAAAAAAAATATAAAATAAAAAAAAATTTACTATGGCCATAGTTTACATACATATATGCAAACATTTCTATCGATATATTTTTCATCGTCATTCCCTTTTTCTTTTTTTTTCCTTTGGGTTGTAAATTGGAGAGAGAAAAAAAATAAATATACGTTTAGAGACGTAACCGTGTGAAATCCGATACGAAAATATAAAAACAAATCGACGTGAGGTGAAATAACTATTAAATTTCATAAATTTTAGCAGAATGTGTGATGCGAAAGAAATATTTTCTATAAATGGTTTTTTTTTTTTTTTCTTTTTTTTTGTGTATATCTAAGAAATTAAATTAAGTATGATTACGACTTAAATGAAATTAAAAAAAAGTTAATAGATGAATGATTACATACTACGAAGGTTATCATCTTTTGGTGGTTCAAGTTCCGGCGCGCTGTATAAAGTTGGAATACTCTTACACCATTTATTACCGAAGGAATCTCGTCCGTTGTAGTTGATGTTATGGGATTCTCGCATTGACGTCTCATATGTGGGTTGTAAGGGCCTCATCTGGGTGTTCGTACTTTACCGAGATGAGATTCCGATGGCGCGTCAGCCAACTTTCCTCTTCACTGTCGTTTACCGACGATGTTAACGCTCTACTATCGTTTATAATATTACCTTTAAAGTATCGTCTATTAAATTTATTCCGATATTCACAGGTGGATTGATTGTAGATGACGTCGACGAAGATATTCTATTTCAATTGTCTTTTTTTTTTTTGTTTTTTTCCTTGGCTTAGTATAGTTATTTATTATTTTTATTTGTTTATACGATCTTCTTCACGCATTGCTTGATTATTATTATCACCAGTATTCTCAACAATTTGCACTAGCTAAACTACTCTATTTTCCTGGTCATTATTAGTTTCATTATGCTGCTCGCTCACACGGGATGCATTATAACCGTTATTTTCGGAATTATGAGTTGAATCAAATTTATCATTATTATTGTTATTAAAGGGGATAATGATCACTAGTTGGTTTTTTTTTTTTTTTTTTTTTTTTTTTTTTTTTTTTTTTTTTTTTTTATCACCGGGCGTGTCGAGAACTATTTCGATAGAACCAAAAAAAAATCAAAATGATTATTATCAGAGTTTTGTACTGAGTCACTATTTCAGGAATAATTATATTCTTTTATTTGCCTTAGGCTTTTTCTTTTCGGAGAAATATTAGTGAAGAAACGCGGATAACGTGTCTGTGGCCGAAACGCTATTTCGCGAAAGAGTTATGCTTGGAAATGTCTACCACTCCTGGTTCTATCTTATCTCCGGTGCTTAAAAGTCAGTTTCCTGCTTTGATCATCGGTGACTTCAGTTAAAAAAAATGGAATTATATTTTTAATATTTATCTAGAAATCGGGTTTACACAAAATTTCGACCGGCAAATTCAAGCACGTTTCGCACACTCAAAAATCGCCGCTGCACAAGAATTTTAGAGATTTATCACTTTTTCGATAGTACCGATCATTTAAATCACTATTTTTAATGCAATTTAACATTTTTCTTAGTGCATAGATGCAAATTAAAATTATTTCATTTCGGCCATCATTGCGTGCTGTTCTTAAAACTCCCACTTGAGCAAACCATCCACGTGACCTTCATCCTCACATGCGGGTCCTAGTTGCTCCAATAAATTTTATGAAGATGGACTACGTTGAATTCGAATTGGCTTCTTGGTTAAGAGTGTTTGTTTAAAAAAAAACTTTAGGTATTTCAGATTATTAATTGTAGCACTGATGAAATGTGCGATGCCACACGAGGACCCGCCACACAAGCACGAAACAGCAGCACCACTCACGTCATGACGCCCTATTCCTTCTCGCTTTCGGTTTTTTCCCTCTCGTTTCCGGCCGGATCTCGCAGCTGTCAAAACAAGATCGGGTTCCCCGATCTTTGGGGTTGCCCGCGGTTTAGGAAGCGTTCAGAAATTAACTTTGAATTTGAATTGTGGCGCGCTCAACCAGTCACACACAACAAATTTCACGCAAAAACGAAAAAATGAAACTTTCACAGTTTATTAGGTATGCTTCGATATGTAATCTGCATTTGGTCTAATTTCAATCGCTTGACGTCTTCTAACCGCTCCCATTTTCAAGAATATATAATAATTAAATTTTCTTGAAAACTATAGGAGCGAATAATTTGAAATTTAGAATATTTATTTTATTTTCAAATTCATCAAAACAATGATAACTTAAAAATTATTGTTAAAAAAATGTACTTAAAAAATACATGATACGAGTATCAAATTTAAAACAATTAACAATCAACAAATTATTTATCACTTAACTCTAACTTAAACTGCATGCTAGATAAATTATAGTCAATTCGGCAGTAATTATTATTGAAAATACGCGAAAGAGATGCGATTGGTTCGTGTTGTCCATAGTTGGTGCGATGATGATAAATGTGGAGTGGAACATAGTTTCTCAAGGATCGACGCGGAATACTAAAATTTATGGCTTCAAGCAAATATGGGGAATTATTCTCCCCTAAAATTAATTTAAATGCAAAAGCAGCCCTAAGAATAATCCGTCCATTCTCAAGCGAGAGAAAGGAGTTTAAGGCGCTGCTCATAAGGAAGAAGACGCAACGCATCAGACTAGGAAAGGGCAAACTTTAAGAACCTCCGCTGTATAGACTCGATCCAATTCTTATGTTCCTCGTAATACGGAATTCACTCTGACAAGCATACTCAAGAATAGAGCATACAAAAGCATAGTATAAGGTCTTAGTTTTATAAGGATCATTGAAGTCCTTGCATCATCTTTTAACGAAACCCCAAATGCAGTTGGCCTTGCTGATTATGTTATTATCGCTAAACGTAAATGTGCTTATCAAATGTACACCGAGATCTAGTCCCTTGTTTGTGTTATAGTGTGTAACGTCTAGGACATAATCGAAATGTAGTGGAGATTTGTTCCCAAAGAATGAAACGCTTGCACATTTACTAATATAACATACTCTCGTTTGTTAATGGCTTAAAACTCATTAAATAAAAACGCGCAAAATCTAAAGTTACTTAATTTATTTTTATTCAAAGCAATTTCCACATTTTCAGTTCTTTCTGAAGTTCAATTAAAAAACATAGTTAACTGTTAAAAGAAAAACTATTGATATCTTGGCGGTGGAGCTCCTCTCATCATACCGGGCGGTGGGCCACGCATCGGTGGCGGTGCACCTCGCCCCATATTGCCAGGCATCGGTGGCATTCCGGGCATCATACCTGGCGGCGGTGCACCCATCATTGGACGCATTGTCGGCGGTGCAGCGACTTGTCCTCGTCCAACCGGTGCCATATGCTGTTGTGATGGTCCGCCAACTCCTCGTACGGGTCCTTGTAAACCGGCCGGTACACTTGAAACATTTGCCGGCATTCCACGACCAACGGCGCGACCAATACCAGGTCCAGGTGCTGCTCCTGGAATCGGTACACGTGGTAGACCTTCCTCTGGTGGTGGTGGTCCTTCGACCGTTAGCGATACGATATTTTCGCCGCGCAACAAAACAAAACCCAGCACTCGTTTCTCTTCGCGTTCCGGAAGTTTATTGTTTTTCGGGCGGATTTTTCTGAACTCTTCGCAATCGCCCAGTATTAGATTCATGTGCTTGTCGAAGGCTTTGAACGTGCCGATAAATGTACGGGAGTCTTGTAAAACGATTCGAACCCGGTAATTCAGGTGTTGAATCATTTTATTATTTTTTCCGATCGTCTGCAAGAAATAAAATGTATGTTTAATTTTTATAAGTTTCAGTGGTGTTTAGGGGGAGGTTAACTAAACTATTACATGCCTTTTCATCCAGAATTTAGAAAAAGTTGTCATAGCTTAAATTTTAAACAAGAAATCGATAAAAATCAACGTACAAAAGTTTTAAAATACGAACAAGATAATCAGAATAATCGTATTATTTTCTCGTAGCGTTCAAGCAAAATATTTCCAATTGAACGTATGCAAGCAAAATACGTTTTATACGTTTATGAACAATGAAGAAATCGTAACTACTATTACATGTGAACTCTAGTTGCTCATCGAATGTTCGCGATCTTCAACTCTCTACTATTTTCCACACACGCACGCACACACATTGGACAGCCTGCACAAAAGCAGGACAGCCTGCACAAAAGCAGGACGAGTGAACTTCGCGCTCCGCAGAACAATGGCGAACATTGTATGACCCAGCCAAAACAGGAGGTTACTTCTTTCAAGAATGATGTGAAACACAATAATGTATGCTGCACCGATATGGAGTGAAGTACTACGGTACAAAACTTACGCAAAGATGTTAAAAAAGTTTATAAGAGTCAGTACGTTAAGGGTTTGCAGTGGGTTTCCACAATCACATATGACGCCACGAATGTGATAGCTAGTTTACAGCCACCAGGCCAGTTTTACTAGCTGGTGAATCACAACGAATATACCACAAAAAGAATACGATAAGCCAATGCTTAATAGTAGAAGAGAAAGAAGAGCAACACAACCGGTTCCTAAATTCGATATTGGCAAACTCAAGAATGAGAAAGTAGTTGCGAAGTACGTATCAGCCTTGGAGAGACACTTTGCGATGATGCTGAAAAAGGGCACCAGCCTGTCAATAGAAGAAATGTATGTTTTGCCACAAGATTGCATTACATGTGATAGGACAACCACCACGATGCAAAATAAAAGTTTGGTTCGACAACGGATACGAAGATGCCTTAGAGCAAAAGAATCAAGCTTACAAATATAAATGGAATGGCCGACACGAGCCATATAGGACAAACATAAAGACTATTTGTAAACAAAATCTGTAGACAGAAAAGACGGAACTACAATAATGATGAAATTATGAATATGGACAAGCATTTTAATAATGAAAGAGGGATACCAACCGAAGACGACCCTCTGCAAGGACGCAGAAGACAACATTACAAGTAGTGTGGAAGATATAAAACTCAGATGGGCACAATACTTTGAATACCTCCTTATTTCGAACGAAGAGAGTTGTTTCTGTCCTATGCCCCTATAGGGGGTCTTATCAGGAATTTGATTTGATTATTTCGAACGACTGGCAGCAGCAGACATAGTAGCAGATATACCTTAACAGATGAATGATCCTTTTTGAGAACTCACACACTCGAAGAAGTAAAAACGGGACTGAGGAATCACCCAAACAACAAAGCGCTGGGCATTGATCAAATTTCAGCTGAGCTTCTGAAAGCCGGCGACACCTGCAAAGAACATCTCTTACACATATATAACACGGACATATGGACTCAGGAAACACTTTCTGAAGGTTAGCGAAGGAGTATCATATGTCGAATTTATAAAACAAGGTGACAAACTGCTGCGAAAACTACTGAGGAATATCTTTGTCTTGTAGTGAATGCAAAGTAGGCATGGAGAAGGAAAATAGTGACATTAAGTTTTTAATTATCTTAGTATTCCTAAAACTTTCAATTCAACATTAAATAAATCCTCAAAAGAAAAATATTAATAAAATATCTTTTTATTTTAAATCCCATAATTGGTGACCCCTGTGAGGTGAAAAACTGTGCGCAATTGTTATTTATTGAAGAAAAACAACGGTGTCTTAGTTAATACAAATCATTTTCGCCATGACAGAGAATAAAATGGATATAAAGTTACCTGGATCTGGAATGTCGGAGAACAAACAGCAATAAGATTCAAGGCACCTGACTTTATTCCGAAACAACCGGAGATGTGGTTCAGACAAATAGAGTTAAAGGTTATAGGGAATATAGCACTCAGCGTCTTACTTCAGATACCAGCTAGCGAACCCTTGACGCAGAAATATCAAACGGTTAAACAACAAATAATAGACTGCTACTATAATTCTGAACAGAAGAAATGCAGAAGCTTTTGTCGGAACTAGATTTCGGCGACAAAAAACCATCACATCTTTTTAATGAAATGAAACAACTTGGAGGTACTTCAGTTAGTAAAAACCTTCTCAAGCAAATTTGATTGCAGCGCTTACCGTCAAATGTCCAAATGGTTTTGGCAGCGAGCGATAGCACACTAAACTCGCTGGCTAAAAAGCCAGATAAAATGGTTGAAGTAGTAGCTGATATTCTACTATTACTACTAAATAGCAGCAGAAGTTTTATTTATGTCGACTGCATCAACATCTTCGCCCAACGCAACTCAATCTTCGCTGGAACGCAAAGTTGATGAGCTAACTAAGCAGGTACAACAACTTACTTATTTTTCACGCAATCGATCCACGTCAAGAAGAGGATGATGAAATTCCACGCCATCCAAAAAACAGTATGATATTTGTTGGTATCGTTTTAAATTCGGCGTAAAAGCTGTGTGTGTCAAAGTCCGTGTGAATTTCAGTCTCCAAAAAACTAATAAACAAACGTCACTCGGGGACAATTAACGTTGGGAACATAGCGCAACATTCAATTAATCGTCCCCAAGAACTCTACAGAAGTTTTTAATCGACACCGGTGCGATATTTCTGTCCTGCCTCCGAACAAAAATGCCAAACAACTTGCGACAAACACAGCAAAATTGTATGCCGCAAATGGAAAGAAATTAAAGTATTTGAAGAAAACCGTTTAAAATGCCAATAATCGGAGCTGATGTTCATCGAACATCACGATCTTTTATTTAACTTGAAAAGAGGAAGACTCATCGATTCTAAAACCAAATTAGAAACAAAATGCTTGGCAAGCATTTCAGAGTCCATCGGAATTACAACATTCGATGCTAAGAATCCTTTTGCGACATTATTGAAACAATCCAAAGACATCACTATCCTTTCAGATCTTAGGAAAAGACAAAAACTACAGTGATACACCATATTCAAACAAAAGGACCTTCTGTTTAGCTTGAAAAAAACTCGAAGCAGCTAGAAATGAATTTCAGTATCTAATGAAACGACTCCATGTTTCATGCAAACCAAGTAAAAGCAACTGGGGCAGTTGTTACACATGGTCAAGAAAAAGTGGCGTATGGAGAATCTGTGGTGATTACCGATCATTAAACGCTATCACTATACCAGACCAACACCCTTCATCCAAGATTTTTCGAACATACTTAATGGCAAAAAAAAAATATTTCCTACGTTGGATTCACAAAGAACATATCTCCAAATACTAATTGAGCCATGTGACATTCCAAAAACTACTGTAACTACACCCTTTGGCTTATTCGAATTTGTATAAATGACCTTTGGAATGTGTAACGCTGCGCAAATATTTCAGAAAAAAATACATGCAACATTACAAGGGTTGACATACGTATTTCTATACATTGATGATTTATATATGTATCGCCTCCGAAAATTTAGAACAACATAAATTGCATCTAAAGGAAGTCTTTCAACGATTAAAGGTTGTTGCAAAATGTACGTTCGGAAAGGAAAACGTTAAGTTTCTTGGTCATCTAATAACCAAAGATGGGGTTTAACCTCTCCCAGAAAAAGTAAATGTTATTAAAAATGTTCAACTTCCGAAAAAGGCCAGCGAATTGGAACGATGTTCAGGGATGATCAATTTCTATAGACGTTTCATTCCTAACGCAATAAAAAATCAAAAAATTATTCAACAATTTATAGCCGGCAACAACAAAAGTGATCGAACTATCATAAAGTGGAATATACAGTGCTGGGAAAAACAACCGAAGTCAGAAACAAAATTTTTTGTTCAAAACTTTTTCTATTTTGAATTGAGCTTAACAATTTTTCAACAGAATTATTTCCCGTAATGTACTAAACACAAAAGCTATAACAAATAATAATTTTCAACTCTCAGAAAAATAAAAATGTCAATTGAGCCACATTTGCAACTTCTGAAAATAACGGTATCATATGCGTATCAGTTTTACTGCTAAACTGCCTTTTTGTATTTTTTCATTTTGTTATTTGCTTAGCTATCAGTGCGTTGGTCGAGTTAATTCGTTTTATCGACAGATCATTTTGTCAGTTAGTTGGTATTGTCACTTGTCATTGTTGCAATAAAGTCAATATCCTGCTTGATTAGTGTGATATTCTTTGGTAAATTTAAAACTAATAGAAAGTTTTTATGAATAATAGCTGGGAACAAATATGGAAAAGAGCTAAAATCTAGAATTCTAAGTGATTATAAAAGTGGATTATCACAAAAAAACATTAGCAAAAAGTACAATATGTTAAAGTCCACAGTTTATAGAATAGTTAAAAGTGAAAAAGTACAGACAATCCACAAAGGACCTAGAAAAACTACCCAAAGAGATGATTTAAATATTAAAATAAAAATAAACAAGGATCCTAAAATATCATCCAAACAGTTAAAGAACGAACTGAATTTAAATGTAAGCACTAGAACCATTCGCTGTTGAATTTGGACTTAAGAGCTAACGTCCAGTAAAGAAGCCATTAATTTCTAAAAAAAAATCTGAAGGCCAGACGAGAATTTGCCAGAAATCATATCGATTGGAATTTACAAAAGTGGAAGACCGTGCTTTTTTCGGACTAGAGGTACTGATGGGCAATGTCAGAAGAAAGGTGAAAGACTGAATCCTCGGCATACAAATAAAACAGTGAAATTTGGTGGAGGTAATTTAATGTTCTGGGGATGTTTTTCTGGCCATGGCCTTGGACCTCTTTTTAAAATTGATGGTATAATGGATTCCGCTAAATATAAAGAACTTTTGAGGAAACGATTCTGCCATATGCTGATGAGCATATGCCTTTATTGTGGACGTTTTAACATGGCAACGATCCTAAGCAGACTTCAAAATTGGTGAAGAGTTGGATTAGGAAGGCAGGCTTTTGAATTGACCAGCACAATCCCCAGATGTCAATCCAATTGAGAATCTTTGGGAGATTGTTAACTATAATCTTCGTAAGCAAAATTTCTCTAAGAAATTGGATCTATACGCAAGCAGCCGTTAAAATGGGAAAGAATTCCAAAATGCATTATAGATAACTTGAATTCATCTATTCACAGAAGATGTGCACAAGTCATTAAAAGTCATGGCCATTCAAGTAAATATTAAAAAATGAAATATTTAAAATAAAAGTTACAAATGTTTTGTCCAATTAAAAGTGATACTCAATTGACATTTTTATTTTTTTATTTTTCTGAGAGTTGAAAATTATAATTTGTTATAGCTTTTGTGTTAGTACATTACGGGAAACTATTTTGTTAAAAAAATGTTAAGTTCAATTCAAAATAAAGAAAGTTTTGAACAAAAAAGTTTGTTTCTGACTTCGGTTGCAAAAGTTTTTTCCAGCATTGTAGATGATAAGAAAGCGCTCAATAAGTGCAAAGGTGATTTAGTAAATACAACGATGCTAGCTTATCCGGGGAAAAATGCGGAGTTAACACTAACAGTAAATGCAACGGATTAAGTGGTTGATGCGGTTATACACCAAATATATGAAGGAAAATTTATGCCACTTGGATTTTATTCAAAGAAGCTTTCGAATTCGCAGAAAAAATACAGCACATATGATCGGGAGTTGCTCGCAATTTTTCAAGGCATCAAACATTTTCAGTATCTACTTGAAGGAAGACAATTCATAATTTGTACGGATCATAAACCTTTGACCTTTGCGTTTAAGCAGAAAACAGACAAAGCTTCATCACGGCAGATCAGACATCTAGATTAAAAGGTCAATTTTCAACACATCTCTGGTGTTGAAAACAATGCTGCAGATTTACTATCAAGGATAAACGCTGTCACTAAATCTAATATAAATTTTTATCAAATTGCTGATGCCTAACAAGATCTCGAAATAGAAAAAATGATTACTTCAAGCCAGACAGCAACACATTCTACAACAAATTAATATGCCGAATTCAACTAAGTTACTTAATTGCGATATTTCGATAAACGTCATTCGGCTTTTTATACTCAAGAATTTTCGAGAAGCCATTTTACGAAAACTTCATGGTCTTGCTCATCCTAGTATTAAATCAATCAAATTCCTGTTACGACCCCCTATAGGGGCATAGGACAGAAAAAACTCTCTTCCACAAGGCGCGATCCTGAGCATCGGCCTTAAGCTGTTGCCAGGACTTGTTTATTCTTCTGGCCTCCTGCTCAACTGCTCGCTTCCATGTGTTACATGGTCGACCAACCCGACGTCCTCCTTGAGGATTATAAGCCTGTTTGGCTGCCACTTCCACCTTTGAATCTCAATATCTATTTTAGTCTGGCCAGTTGTACTCCTAAGTTCGTCGTTGGAGATCATTTCTGGCCAGAATATTCCTAAAATGCGTCGGAGGTATTGGTTCACGAAAGTCTGTAGTTTCTCGGTAAGTCGAACGGTCACTTTCCACGTAGTACAACCATATAACAACTCGGATTTGACGCATGCGTCAAAAACTCGCAGCTTCGTGCGAAGGGAGATCTCTCTCAACCTCCAGAAAGGGGAAAGGATACCGAAGGCCTGACGAGCTTTATTTAGCCGAGCCTCAACATCCTTTTCGGCCCCGCCGTCCATGCTGACAATGCTTCCAAGATAGCAAAAATCTTGCACCTCTTCCACATCCTGTTCGTTAAGAACAATCGGCGTGCTTGCGTTCGAACCCATGTGCATGTACTTGGTTTTACACACATTTATTTTCAGTCCCGCCTCTTTGCATTTAGAATGCAACGAGCGAACATTTGACTCTAAGTCCGAACGGTTATGTACAAGCAAACACACGTCATCAGCATAATCAAGGTGAGTTAAGATTTTAAATAGTCTCCATTGACCTTTACCTTCCCCACCTTCCAGTGCAGCTTTCAAGATGCCAATTATTACCACCAGAAATAGGGCTGGTGATAATATGCAGCCTTGTCTGACACCCGTTCGCACAGGGAAGCTCTCGGACAGCTCTCCTCTATGCAAGACGCGACACCTTGCATCTTCGTAGGATTCTTTAATTATAGCTATGACCTTATCTGGAATGTCTCTCCTACACAAAGCATTCCATATGTAATCTCGCTTAACGCTGTCGAAAGCCTTCTCGAAGTCCACAAACATGAGATGTAGTGGCGAACCCATTTCGGCTGACTGCTCTAATATTATCCGTAGGGTATTTGTGTGGTCGGTACAAGAACGGAATCCAGCCTGATAAACTTCGAGAGTGCTCTCGACGACATCACTAATCCTATTGAGAATTACCTTAGCCATAATTTTTGATACGGCAGTAAGTAGACATATACCACGCCAATTGCTACAATCCCGAAGGTCGCCCTTCTTCGGAATTTTTACAATGACGCCCTCCTTCCATTCAGTCGGATATCTTCCTTCATTCCACACCTCAGTAAAGAGTGGGAGAAGTATATCGACTGTTATTTCCGGGTGCGCTTGAGGAGTTCGGTTGGTGTCCGTCTATACCTGGAGCTTTCCTTCCCGCCATTGACCGAATGGCGGAAACTATCTCGTCGTTATCTGGGGGATCGTCCCTAATAGAGGATTGTTGCGGTTGGATGTTTGGTAGTTGTATTAAAGCAACGAAGAAATTTTTACGATTTCTCATAAAAATCCGACCTGAAATACCCGGCACCTATAACTCAGCAGCCGGATTTTTTTCGAACGAATTAAAACGTTCGTCTATCCCTAAACCTAAAGTCTGGCTGAGAAAGAAGGAACTGGAGTCTTCGTTTGTCGCTGGACCTTCTAGACAATGGAGAACGCTCATGGATGAAAAACATCGGCATGAGACCCAGAGATTTTTAATTGGAAAAAAACAATCATGTTACTCCTTGATTGTGTTACCCTTTGGCTGTTTTACTCCTTGACTCTTCTCAACTTCAAGTACACGAAATTTTGGCGAGGTGGTCGTATATCAGCGCGTTGGTAGCTTAATGCCAATTTCAGGAGAAGCCAACTCAGACGGTCCGACCATTACTTCTACTTCTACAATGGCGCTACAGCCCAAATCGGACCTTGGCCTCCTGATATTCACGTTCCTTAACATTTTTCATTACTTATTGTGGAAGGGTTGTTAGCCCTTCGCACAACCCTCTTTCTACGAATTTTTCATTTTCGTAAATTGAGGTGACCAAGGTATATCCAAGCAGGCAATGTGGCGGAATTATATATTGCGCCGACCGGGATTTGAACTCACGACCTTCGCATTACAAGACCAACACACTACCTACTAGGCTATACCCTAGCACAAATTATTAAGAACATCCTGACACATCCCTCATTTTCTCAACAAAAAAAGATCTCGTTCCCAAAAAAACACCGCCAGATACATTCATAACCTTAAACTATAAAAACTACAGAAAATTCGAATACTACGCAACCACTCCTAGACTCACCATTTTGGAACTGTTTATTTCCTAAAAGCGTCTCAAGTGTTCGTCGTCCAGACTTTTGTCCGGAGTTTTGGGCCCAAAAATTAGCAAACTTGTACGTTTCCAAACGCTTCAAAATTGCAGGATGAAGCTCGCGTTCGCTGTCATTTGCCGGGCGGGAATCAATGAACCCCTTGCATAGGGATTGAGCAAAATATTGAAAAGAACAGCAAAAAAAGCCCTAAATGTTAAAAAGATTGATTTTTAACAATTGAAAGGGTCACATTGAATGAATTTTGTTAAAATTAATTGTGCGCTGCTTGATTTTAAATAAAATTCTTTTAAAATTTTCATAATCGTGATAACTGGTTTTGGTGCCGACCATCAATTGCTGTGATGCCTGATTTCCAATGAAACGTAAACCTTACGCAGAAGGCTAGTAATTTAGTTTTATCTGATGGCATCAGATTACGATGGTAGATATATGCCACAGCCCTTTGCTGCCTGACATACCAATTCATCCTGCGCTTCGCGCAACATTCAACTCTCGGACAGAATTTTGAAACTTTAAATTTTAATTTGTACACTATTTTAAATGGCTGCTTTCTGCATTGTGTTCCTGTAGTTTGTTCGAAACCTACCAGGAAATTCCCCTGGTTTGACGATGATTTAATTAATTTGAAAAATCGAAAAACTAAAGCTTGGAAAACTTATACGCTCTCAAGGAGTAATACGGACTACATAATTTACATAAACTTATGTAATTGTTTTATAAGTCAGTCTCGAGCTGGGTATAACTAGAGATACTCGATACACACTAACGCTTCTGTCCTAATAAAGTTTGGACAATGCTCTAATACCAACAGTTAAGACTGCGCTTAGAAGCACAAAAAGGCAACATAAGAAATACGAAAATCAGCCAAACTTAAGTTTGACCGATTTCAAATGTACGGACACCAACAAAAACTTGCGTTAAACTACAAGGTTTTGAATAGAATTCTCATTAAAACCGAAAATAAATATGACTTTCATAAATAACAATTCAATTGGATTGTGTTTACTTCATAAAAGAAAAAGAATTGAGAAAACGACAGAAGTGTTAGTGTGTATCGAGTATCTCTAGGTATAACCAATTCCTTTTTACTGTCCAGAACTCTTTTAAAGAAAAACCGAAACAATTCTGGAGTTTTGTCAACTCTAAGAAAAACTATCCTTCCCGTATGATGTAGTCAGCGCTGATCCTACTGCAATTAGCAATTTATTTTCTAGCCATTTCCGTACCTCCTTCAATTGCAGTACGCCGCTAATATCCGTTTGCAACTTTCAATACATGTCAAGTTTTCTTCTTCATCCTTGGTTTCAAAAGATCTTTTTATTGACGACTCCACTATTTTGAAATATATACATTGATGAACTTGCTAATAATTTCTTCAGTGGACCAGATGATGTTCCTTCTTCTGTGATTAAAAAGTGTAATTCATTCCTTTCCTTGGGTATCTGTTTAATTTATCGCTTCGTAGTGGAGTTTTTCCTATGTCATAGAAGTGTTCAACTATCATTCCCTTGCTTAAGTCTAGTAAAAGAGATAATGAAAATAATTATAGGCCTACATCGAATCTTCCATGTGTTGCTAAGCTTTTTGAACCCATTGTGTGTGATGTAATTTATTTTCATTCCAAGTCGATTATTGGATCATTCCAGCATGGCTTTGTCAAAGGCAGATCTACCTTAACTGATGTTATGGATTTTCGAACTTCTGTCTTTCTGCTATCGAAAACGGGCAGCAGGTGGATTGCATATACATTGACTTTAGTAAGACCTTTGACAAAATTGACCATAATATTCTTGTGCATAAGCTCCGCCTGCTTGGTTTTCCTGATATTTTCGCCCTTTGGATTAAGTCGTATCTTAGTGATCACATTCAGAAAGTACATTTTCGCAGAGCCTCATCTTCTGAAATATTTAATACCTCAGGCATTGCGCAAGGTAGCCATCTGAGTCCACTTCCATTCATTCTCTTTCTGAATGACGTGAGTTCGTTTATCTCTCACTCGAACATTCTTCTCTATGCCGCTGACGCTAAAATCCTTAAGATTATCTCCAACAGCAATGATTGTTTATTATTGCAAAGTGATATCTCGCGTTTTCATGACTGGTGTTTACTTAACAATTTACATCTCATCATTAACAAGTGAACTACTGTTTCATATTCGAAGACGAGAATATAACTTAATTTTGACTATGTTGTAGATGGATGCTCTTTACTTCTTTCTGACAAAGTACGTGATTTGGGCGTACTATTCAACTGTAATTTTACCTTTGATGATCACGTGAATCACATTGCTGGTAAAGCGAACGCTATCCTCGGTTTTGTTAGGAGACAATCGAAAGAATTTAATGATTTCTTTACAACGAAAGTGTTATATTGTGCATTCGTCCGATCTATCCTAGAATATGCTAGTGCTATCTGGTCGCCATTTTATTCCATTCACATAGATTAAATCGAAGTAGTTCAGCGTCGGTTTTTAAGGTTTGTCTTTCAGGGACTTCCCTGGTCTGATCCACTCAGGTTATCGCCATATGTTGATCGTATAAATCTGCTGTCTATGGATTCCCTTGAGGAAATGCGGCTTTTGTTTCTTGAGTGTTGGCTATGATAAGTTGATCATGTCCCGTTAATTTAGTCTGGTTCCTTTGATCCGTTTTTTTCTATTTTCACGTAATTGTAAGTAGTACGTGATCAAGCTGGCCACGAATTAAGCAAACCGTTGAAATTTTACTTTTGTTTGTGTTCAATCAAATTGTAAATTGTAAATTAATTGGTAAGATTTGGGTTTTTTAATTTCATTTATGATTGTTGTTTAAAAAATGTGTGTTTAGAAATGGCGAAAGGTACACAGAGAATCAGTGGCAGGTAGTCCAGCAAATGAAGAGCAGTGGAAGTACCGTTACGTAAAGTGCTAGTGCTTTAAGTTGTTCCAGAAAGATGGTGTACAATGCATTGAGCCATATGCAACAAGATGGGAGCTTCAAAAATGTTAAACAGCGACATACAGCACGAAAAACAACAATTAAAGAGGACCGTCTGATTTATAGCGCCTCAATCAAGAACCCTTTTAATAGCTCGACCATTATAAAAAAAAGATATTTCGTCGAGATTTAGCATTGACGTATCCTCAAGGACAATAAGACGACAGCTCAATCAGAAACAATTGTGTGGATGCATTGCACAGAACAAGCCACTTGTGTCAAAAAAATTTAAAATCTCGAATTGCGTTTGCCCGTGAACACTTGCAAAAATCTTAGATTATTTGGAAAAATGTGAATCAAAGTTTTGTCGGTTCGGATCGTCGTCCTCCAAACATGCGGCACCATCCAAAGTATACTTATAAGACTGTTAAGGACGGTGGTGGGAGTGTGATGGTGTGGGCTGCGTTCTCATAGTACGGCGTTGGCCCTATACATAAAATTGACACAAGAATGGATCAGCATGTTTACAAGAACATTATTTTAAACACAATGATGCCATTTGCTGATGATAACATGCCCCTTAAAAGGCGTTTTATGCATGACAACGATCCAAAACTTCGCGCACAGTGAAGAGTTGCTTGGAAGAGAACCGAATTGATATTCTGAAGTGGCCAGCCCAATTACCGGATATCAACTCCATTGAGAATTTGTGGAATGATGTCGAGAAGCATATTCACGTAGTCAAACCAAAACACATGGCCGATTTTTGGATCGAAATTAAAAAAGCTCGGTATACAATTCCGAGAGAACGTTGTATGACCCTGGTAGAGAGCCTACCGAAGAGATGCGCTGTTGACATTAAAAATAAAGGATATCCGACAAAATATTAAATTCATACGTAGAAATTTGTTCTTTGTTATTTTGTTTTTCGCTTATAATAAACAGTTTTTCATTTTGTGCTAAATTCGTGTACAGCTTGTTTTCATCTTATTCACAATTAAACTGAAATAGAAAAGAATGGGAAGAATATAAATGAAAAAAACGGGACATATTCATCACATCGGGGCAACTCTGATTTTTTTTTATTGTTTCAAACTGTTCATTTTTTCTTATGTACATAAATGTAGTAATCAATTTCTTGATGAAATAAATTATTATTATTATTATTATTGTATTAAGAAACACCTCTAAACCTAAGTTAATTAGAATACTCTGTATTTATTCGTTCTATTCTTCTAAACGCTAACATGTCAGATTCTATTTAGTACACAAATCAATTGTTATGGTATCGCGGAAAGTTAAATTTTTTCGACTCCAACTGACAGCGCCCCCGCCTAAGCTGCGTAACGTCTACGTTCCATTGTGAAATTGGGGTTAAGCTTAGTCCAAGTACCATGGAACTTTGGGAAGTGCTATCGAAAACGTCATTAAACTGACAGCCGTTGTTTGTCGTCAAGTGAATCTGTCAAAGCAGGCAGTGTTTTTTTTTGCGTGTGATTTTTGTCGTCCCACCTAAAGTGGTGTTTATCTTCGCGGAAAATTCGCAAAAAACTTTTTTTCATTTGCTTGTCGCGCATTTTAAAGTTTTCCGTACGTGCAGAAAAATGGCTGCAGAAATCAAGCCTGCGCCACGTAACGCGAACAATCGCTTCAGCACAACGAAAAAGCCGGAATTGCTGAGTAAATTGGAGGGCAGTAACGATGACGTGAATGCTGCGATTCTGATTCCGGGTGAAAATGGAGTCATCTCGGTTTCGGACGATAAGTAAGTCGCTATTGAATTCGGGGGACGTTCCCGCGCAGAAGACAAGTCCACGGGTTAATCTCGTTCCATTTTCAGGACGGTACGCGTGTGGCTCAAACGTGATTCGGGCCAGTACTGGCCCAGCATTTGCCAATATATGCCGAGCGGCTGCACAGCCTTGAACTTCACCGAGGAGACGCGCCAGCTTTTCATTGGCCAGGAAAACGGAACCGTGTCGGAGTATACGCTCTCGGAGGACTGCAACCGATTGTCACTGATCAAAGACTATCTGGCGCATCAGGCCCGCGTCACGGAGGTCGTGCACGCCAAGCAGTACGGCTGGATCCTGTCGGTCGGACGCGATAAGATTTTCGCGTATCATTGCACATCGAGCGGACGAAAGCTGGGTGGCTACACGTTTGAGGCGTGGTGCACTTGCTTGCAGTATCCTTTTTGTTCGGAGCGAATTGAGAGTGGGAGTTTATTTTGGACCGCGGTTTCGTGTGGTGAGATGCGCGCCAGACTGATAAGAACGGTTCTGACTCATCATCGTTCGCCTTTGTGGTTTCGGTGTCTGCTAGATTTCCGGAACACTACGCTATCAGCCTTATCGCAAGTTTTTTGCTCTGCGCTCTATTTTCGGTATATTCAGTTTTGGTTCCACGATTGCACTTTTCGCTTTTTGGGATGAATCTTGCGTGGTAGCCGATAAAAAGAACTGAAATAGACGATTGATTTATTTTTCCTTGAACGACGAGTGTGGCTTGATTGTGCGAATTGTGGTTCCCATTTCAATGCTTTACTTTTGATTATTACTGCACTGAAATCACGGGAGCTTCATCTTATCTTACAGTTACTACGTCTGATGAGGTAGTGAGCGGGAAAAAATCTAAATGAGAAAAAAAAGAGAAGATGAATACCGTTTCGACAGCCTCCTGCAGGTAAAATCTGCGCAACTGAGTGGGACGGTCAAACGCCAAATGGGGTCTAATCCGAGCTTAGTTGAAGAATCCCTGCTGTTATGTGCGACTGAAGTTGTTTCGATGGGCATTGGCTGAACATCTACTTCATCCGCATGGTGGGGCTTTCTTGCTATTTTCTTACGGAAGGCATTGGTTACATGAGCTGGGCTGAAGTACTTGCAGTACTACAAGCTATGGGTTTGTGACAGTCGGGAAGTAGCTTCCCTTGGAAGAGCTATTTCTCTGGCAGATTGGTACATGTAAGGGTTTTGTTCGACACTGTCTAAGAGGTCGTGGGTGGAGCGCGTTTTACCACACGGCTCCATCATTGGTCCTTTCATTTACAACCTAATTTTAAATGATCTCGCTCGGATTCATTCAGTGTCGCGGCATATGCTGTCGATTTGCTCATACTAGTGGAGGGTAGCTCTAGAATTGAGCTCAAGTGTAAAGATGCAGCTTCAATGCCAACCATTTGGAAATGGTACCTGAAGAGGTAATATCGATAGAAAAGATGGTGACAATGATGCTGAAATGCTCATTGTTCGATAAAGCTGGAAGGTAGATGCGATTAAGTTGAAATACCAACACAGGGTTTCAGAGCGGTTGCCATTTGAGCTACATCTGCTAGAGATCAAGGAGCGTCTCCTTGCTAATGTGGGTCAGAACCGTAGGGTTCTACGATATGAGTGGGGTCTTACCAGAGGATCGGTACGTACCATACATGTCGGCTTATTCGTTGCATGCGCAGCGTATAGAACGACAGTATGGTGTGGAACCTTGGCAACAGTCCTTTGATTGTCACGTGTGAAAGAGTCGTCCTGAGTGCATATTTACCTGTAGTATGTCGTACGATTTCCACGTACGTAAGTACTTATGGGTGCTTTGCCATTGGTGTTGAAACGCCGTGCTATCACCTAAAAAATCCGTTGCTGGTTAACGAATGCTTAACATCGGATTTGGTTACGGGTGAAAGCCTTTGCGAATGCAAAGTTGTCAATATGGGCAAGGGTAGGGTCATGCACAGATGTGTTGCAAACTTTGCGAGAGAGAACCCAGACTTTAATTTTTCTCTCAGTCTAGGATTTCTCTTGACGGGCCACGGCAGCATGAATGAGTTCCTCCACAAGCGGAGTCTGAGTGAGACAGCGGGTTGCGTTTGGGTGCCACTTTGTGAAAGCTGGCTGTATATCTTGGCCGAATGTTCAATATATGGAGACCTTAGGTAGCTGGAAGATACGGTGATTTCGCGACGTGGCTGGATGCTTAGGATTAAGAAGAATATCAGATCTCTTGTGCTAACCTTTTGATAATCGAAGTAGGTTCGAATGTCTGAGAGCCTAAAGAAGATTTGCAGACAGTTACAAAGAGAGTATTCGATAGATTTTTTATCTTCCTAGCAACCTCGACAAAGAATGCCGCTAGTGATCCGCAGCCTGAATGCGTAGAGCTTAAGCAGGCAAGAAGCTGTAGTCATATCGACAATAATTCGGACGCTGTAGCGATCACGTTGTAATAGGTGAGCTGTAATGGTTTTATTTGCTTCTTGCCAAAAGGATTTGGCTGCTCTACAGCTATCCAGCTGCTGGAGTCGAAAAAAAGTTCAAAATATTTTGGTTACATTGACAAACTTTCTAATGGAGTTAATGTTCGCGGATAATCGTCTGGCAAGCGTCTCTGCTGCATCGTTATCTGACGCGTAAATCCTCGAACTTCTCCCTTGGAAGACTCTTCGTCAGTAGGCCTGCAACCATTGCTTTTGTTGAGCAGTAACTGCACTTGCTGATCCCCTTCTTCAGGACATACTCCACTTCGGATGATAGTGCCATACTCGATTGTCGACGGCACGCCCAGCTGATTTGCCCATTCATCATCAGAATGAAACCAGAGTGTGACTTCCTACTTTCACACAACTCCGCGAAATCCGCATCTGCGTATCTAAACAGCTTACCCTTTTCGATACGTTTGAAACGTAGCGACTCTGTTTGTTTCAGATATGCAACAGAATCGGCGTTTCACCTCTATCCAATTAAGAAACGCAACAGGTGCTGTCAAGTTCAGTGGTGTTCCTTGACCCTCCCAAGCCCGAATTTGGTGTACTACTGTTGATTGAGGCTAAACTTCCCGTTCCGCTTCTCGATCAGAATCCTGAGGTAACTGTGTACCGATCCGAGATCCGCGATGGCAAAGTGCCCTCCCATTGTTTCCAACAGCAGCTTAATGAAATGTGGTTCCTTACTTGGGACCATACCAAAACGTACATAATTCCGCCCTCCTCATCCTATGTGTAAAGGCGCGCGTCTGTGTCGCTTTGCGCAAGCTTCATGCGCACGAGTAGCTCGTGAAGTGTTTGATTCCACACCCTTGCCGACTGCTTCAGTCTGTAGAGGCTCTTCTTGATACACCTTCTGCTTGAGTCCCTCGCTGGCTAAACCCGGCGGCTGCTTCATGTAGATTTCTTCGTGAAGCTCCTCAATCAGGAAAGCCTTTTCGCGTCAAAGTCATGAATGCCCATCGCATGACCTGCTCCGATTGTAGTGTGAATTGTTACAGAAACTTCTTCGTAGTCAGTTGCATACTTCTGACTGAAACCCTACTCGACCAGCCTGATCTTGTATCGCGCCGGTTTTCCATCGCTGTCATGGCAACCTCAGCTCGTTTCTTCTTCGGAGTCAGTAGTAAATTTTATGCTCCTCGATACGACCACTGTCCTTGTGGATGAAACGCAACACCGATACGCCCTTGACTCCGTATCGTAACCCGTGAATCTTGCCTCGACGCCCTTGACGTCAAGCTTAAACTTTCATTAGGTACCTTCGCGAAGTACATCGCTCCGAATCGCCTCAAGTTAAAATACAATGGTTTCCTTCCGAACTAATGTTCATGGTTGGTTCCTTTGATGCTTCGACTTAGCAAACGCTTCTTCCCAAATGCTTTTCTCCAAACATGCGTTCGGCAGCATGCATCTTGCCATTTCCAGCAGTGATTGATTCTTTTGCTCGGCAGCGCCCCTCTCCTGCGGTGAGTACGGAGTGGTGCATTGCACCTCGATACCATTCGAATTCAAAAACGCTTCGAACTCGTTGCCGACATATTCGCCTTCGCGATCACTGCGGAAAGCCTTGATGTTCCGATCGAAATAATTCGCCATGAGCCGGTGGAAATCTTTGAATCTCATGAAAAATTTCGACATCTCGCACAGAAGGTACATTGTGGTGTATCTCGAGTAATCATCAGTGAAGGTCAAAATGTTTGTGTTTCGCAAATAAAACTGTGAACGTGATCCAGAATAGACTTTGATATTGTCTCCGACTGCTTTGGAAATTTCGTCCTGGCCGTTTTTCCAATGCACACAAACGTTCGAACTTAAAGTCAAATGTTCGCTCGTTGCATTCTAAATGCAAAGAGGCAGGACTGAAAATAAATTTTCATAAAACCAAGTACATGCACATGGATTCAAACATAAGCACACCGATTGTTCTTAACGGACATGTTGTGGAAGAGGTGCAAGATTTTTGTTATCTCGGAAACATTGTCAGCAGGCACTGCGGAGCCGAAAAAGATATCGAGGTTCGTATAAATAAAGCTCGTCAGGCCTTCGGTATACTTTTTCCTTTCTGAAAGTTAAGAGAGATCTCCCTCCGCACGAAGCTGCGAGTATTTGACGCATGCGTTAAATCCGAGTTGTTATGTGGTTGTACTACCTGGAAAGTGACCGTTCGACTTACTAAGAAACTGTAAAATTTCGTGAACCAATGGCTCCGACGCATTTTAGAGATTTTGTCAACCATGAACTTTGGAGTACAACTGGACAGAATACAATAAGAACTGAGATTGACAGAAGTGATAGTGGGTCGGTTACATTTTGAGGAAACCAGAGCGAAACATCGCCAAACAAGCTCTAGACTATAATCCTCAAGAAAGACGTCTGGTTGGTCGACCATGTGGATGCGAGTAGTTGAGCAGGAGGCTAAAGGAATAAAACAGTCCTGGCGACAATTAAAGTTCGATGCTCAGAATCGCGCCTTGTGGAAGAGAACTGTTTCTGTCCTATGCTTTTATAGGGGGTCTTAACAGGAAATTGATTGCTACCTAATCTCGTCCGTCCAGAGACCGTATTTCGCATTTCGACCCCACTTGCAGGCTGCGTTCGGTGAGCTTCTTCACCGAGATCAAATTTGTGCCAAGTAAAGACACCAACAGTACATCAGCACCGACGTCGCCTTGCTGGTTCCGTTTGAAATATTCATCCGAATTTTGCCTTGACCGAGGGTTTTCACCTTCATACCATTCGCCACCGTGGTTGCCTCCGCATGATGTTCGTCCAACTCGATGAACAAATTTTGACCACTGGAAATATTTTACGTCACACCATCCTTCCGATTAATCGACGAGAAACAAACTTCGTTACCTCGTTTGGCTTGTTCCACCATGGCCTCTCCGTGTCTGTTTCCGCCACCGTTTTCTGACATCCAGAACTTTTCAGCCTTGATGTGTCCGCGTTTTTGCAGAAAAACATGTGGTCAGTCATTTGTCGCAAACCTGTATTGGTCCCCGAAACCTTCAACGTCGAATCGCCCGATTGGTGCACACCGTCGGCGCTGGTGTTTTTGGGGTCTCGAATGCCAGAACGAGACTATCGCAATGAATTCAACAGCACTGCACTGATCAAAAAGTCAGGATTGTGTTCTATCGCCGTCAGTCGTTGAAGCTTCTCGACCATTTCGTCGAGGCGACCTTTCCAACGCTTTCCCTCAACATCGAATCTTGTTGCCCAGCGTATCACGTCCGTTAACTTCCTTGAGGGCACCCCATGCATATAAAACGAGGCAAGTGAAGACGCATGAGCATACAAATCTCATGCGAGGGGGAGGTAAACTTCATCGCAGACTGAACGAATTCTACCCGTAGCTATCGTCGCCTCGTTCGCTACCTTAGGCGATTTTGCTCTCGTACTTTGTGGGATGGGGGCAGTAGAATTCACCCACAGCCAGTCCTGCTTGCCCTACAAATGGAAAATGGACACTCACTGGATCATGGGCTTATCACCCGCGATCTTAAAACCTAACTGATACGAGAAATAGATACAGCGCCTCGGATACGGACTGTAACGACTTTTGGCATTCGAAAACGGACTATGATTGGCTTCTGGAACGTTCGAACATTGAATGACGGAGGGATGGGGTCACTCGGTCCTTGCATCGCCAGTCTGTGATCGACAGTGAAATGGAGCACTGTAACATCGAAAATCTTGGGCTTGAGCGAGGTCAGGTGGACCCGGGGGAAAGCTTTCAGATGGTTAACTACCAGAATTGAGTATTTAACTGGATCTAAAGTGACATTAAGAAATTATCAAGAAGTTAACATTAACTGCAAGTGATTGGTAAGGTAGCTAGGATGTGGCTTAGTGGGTAGCGTGTTAGTCTACTATGCGAAGGTCGGGAGCTCAAATCCCGGTCGACGTATAATTTCAGCACACTAATTGCGTGGGTATATCTTGGCCACCTCAGTTTGCGAAAATGAAAATGCGTTGATAGAGGGTTGTGTAGTGCCATTGAAGAAGAAGAGAAGGTCCTGTGACTTACAGATTATTGCTGGTTCACTGGTAATCAGTTTGCGGGTTCCTCTGATAACACTTTCCAAGCATAAAGAAAAACGCGCGGTAATTCTTTTTCGTACGCGATGTGAACCCGGTGAGGACTGCACCTCGAACTAGAATCCGTTTTCGTAAATTTCGAGTCAATTACTTAAAATTAATTAATTTTAATTTTTCATCGTTCAAAACACTATGAACGCTTTCCTTAACATAAAAATATTCTAGATTTGATTTACTAGCCAAATATGCCTTCATTGGAGACTACAGCGGTCAAATTACAATGTTGCGTTTGGACACGCAGGGTGCCACGTTCGTAACAACATTTAAGGGACATACTGGTAAAATAAGCGTAAATTGTATTTATTTAATACAAACTCTATAATACATTTTTCTTTTTACATCTTCCAGGATCAATCCGATGCTTAAAATGGGTGGATGTAGCTCAATTATTATTCAGCGGTTCATTCGATCAATCAATAAATGTTTGGGATGTGGGCGGTCGACGTGGAACCGTTTATGAATTGCAAGGACACAAGTAAGCACAATTACAATGCGCATTTCTTCTCATTGTATTATCCATTCCATTTCAATTTCAGTAATAAAGTAACTTCCCTTGCTTATGCCAATGAAACTCAACAATTGATCTCAGCCGGCGAAGATTCGGTCATTGTATTCTGGGAAATGAATGCCATGCGAAAGGAAGTTCCCGGCTGGGCTGAATCGGACACATGCCAAATCTGCGTAAGACCATTCTTTTGGAATATTCGAGCCATGATGGATCGCAAGCAATTCGGTAAGAAAGAAAAAAAAATCTTTTACTTCGCCGTGATAACACGATTGATCGAGGTTTTCTTTCAAATAGGACTTAGACAGCATCATTGTCGACATTGCGGCAAGGCAATTTGTGATAATTGTTCACCGAATCGAATCAATATTCCAATAATGGGTTTCGAATTTGATGTTCGCGTTTGTGATTTGTGCTATAAACAATTACAAGCTGTTGAGTAAGTTGATTTTGATTTACTGAAAATGTTGGCGCTAATTTATCGTTTTTATCATCTTAGACGGCCTTCATTAGCATCATTTCACGATGCCAAACATTCGATAGTTTCAATGGATTTCGATGAAAGTCGAAAGCGTATGTTGACCGTCGGACAAGATCGTGTAATTAAGATATGGGATTTATCTTCGATTTGGGCCTAATATTCGCTATCCGATAAGGATAAGCAACCTCATTGCATTAATTATCCATCAAATCCATGTTCTTTATCAGGCGAAACGAATTTAGGATTTCCATTTGTTAATTTTTACAAAAAAAATAATCGAAGGTGTTCGTTTGATTGAGATATTTCTTTATGGAGAAAGAAAAATTAAAGAAAAAGAAAAAAAAAACACTATAAACGTTACTATTTTATAAGATATTCTACAGTTATAAACTGAATCATAATTATTATTTCTTATTTGTGTTATATTGTTTTGTTTGTCATCAAAAATATTTTCATATAAAACAAAGAAGACGAAAATGAAATGAATTCTTAAAGATTTGGGAATTGAAATCAATTAAATTTTTTTCGTTGTTGTAAAAGCGCTTCATAATCAAAACAAAACAAGTCAATGTGGTTTTTGTGTGTTAAAAATAATTACTCAGAACTCTTGTTTTATTCTTTAGTAGTGTTTAATTAATGAGACTGTAAACTTTAAGAGAATAAATAGAACTATTAAACGATGTCAAATGTAATACAATATTTCTATAATAAATTAGGGAATTTTGCAGATTTGTATAAGAAAAAAAAAAAAAAAAACAAACAAAGCCACACTGAAAATGATGAATTTAAATTAGGAAGTTGTCACTTGTGTGAATTGTGACGAATATTTCAAGAAATCAAATCAGTTTCTTTTTCTCGTCAATAAATAAATATAGAGTTCAAAAAAATCTCTAATCACATTTTGAAGAGCGATAATTTTATGAAAATCTAAGCTCGAAAAACAGAATTATTTTAATGTTATTAATCCAAGTAAAACTGACTTAGTTGTGAATGTAAATTTATTATAAATATTAAAAAAAAAAATCTATGATAACTACTTCTAAGATTATATTTTTGTTTGTGCAAATAATTTTGAAATTGTATTCTCATTTCAGCTTGTGTATCACACGATTAAATGCTTTCTTCGAGAACAACAGGTTTCTCGCTGTCATGGTTACAATTGACACGCATTTATTTAAATACGTTTAATTTTATCTTCCTAGAGGGTTATAATTCAGCTGGAGATGTTTTACTTTAGCTTAGCATTAGTGCAAGACAGATTGCAGGGTCTTGGTAAGCTCGTAAAACCGTATTTGAATAGGACGCATGAGTCAAACACTTGTAGCTTCGTGCGAGCTGCGATCTCTCTTATTCTAAAAAAAAATGGAAAGGAAGTCTGAGCATTATTTATACGAGCCGCAATATCATTTTCGTGATAATGGTTCCGAGAAAACCAAAATCTTGCACGTCCTCCGCATCTTCTCCGTTAAGTTAAAGACAATCGCTTTGCTTGCATTTACTTGATTTTCGCTCATTTTTTTCAGTTCTGTTTCGTAGCACTTTAAATGCAAAGAACGGGCATTCGACTCTAAATCCGTATAGTTATGCGTGATTTAACACACTTAAGGCCCTCTCCGCTTACAGCTGTAATGTTGGAAGAATTGGGTAAAACCTGCACTTTGCGACTTTGTTAGGTTCCGGGAAACGAAATGGCGGACGGGCTGCCACTGCCAGCGTTAAGAAAACGGACAATGTTGGCATTGCCTTGAGAGTCATTAAGACAATATACGCTAACAAAGTGTGGTGAAGGGAAAATCTCATATGGTTACAGAACGCTAAATTTTGTATTCGGTATTTTCGACACAAGAAACTTCCGAAGGCTTTCTGCGGCTTGCGACTGGACGGCTTCTGAAGCAATCGGAACGCAGTCGCATTGATAAATTAAAAAACGCAGTGTTCGATCGCTTCAACGAAAACGTGCACAATGAAAGGCATAAGAGCAGTATAATGCGATCAGACGCAGCTACGAAATCCCACCTAAAGATGCTATGGGGTGGTTTGAAAGAGGGAAATCAATAAAAATATTGAGATTCGACAGAAACTCCCTGCGGACACTAGCAGGTATAGTCACGGGCCACTATCCTTTTATAAAACACGATTAAAGACTTCGCCTTACAATCGAGGAGCTTTGCAGAGGCTGCGGTGAGGAGGATGAGACTGTAGAGCATTTCCTTTGCCATTGTCCATCACCATCAATGGCGCAACAACCCAAATCGGGCGCTGGCTTCCTGAAGTCGTCGCCTCCAATCGTCTCGATCCAAAGACCTCGTCCTCCAGCTGCTAATTTTTAAGATGGCTTTGCTGCATCAACCGAGTCTTCCCATTGCTTGCGTGATTTGCCTACTGACCAATTATCATTCGCTTTGCATTTAAGAGCACGTTTGGGTACTCTTGTGCCTTCCATTCGCTTTACATGGCCAGCGTACTGCAGATTACGTAGCTTGAGAAACGTTGAAGCTTCTGGCTCGTCGTAGAGTTGATAAAACTCATGGTTTTATCTTATTGGCCATTCCTTCACAGGTCCCAAAATTCTTCGGAGGACCTTTCTTTCCAATTCGTCAACTGCTTTTTCGGATGCTCGCGTTAATGTCCACGTCTCGCTGCCAGAGCATAGGTCGTTTATTAGTTTTATATATTCGCAGCTTATAGTTCCTGTGTACTTTCATGAATTTCATTATTGGAAATACCGAATAAGTCTTATTGGTAGTATTATCCGGCGATTGATTTCGTTCGTTTCATTGTCGTCCATTGCTAGATTAGCACCAAGATATATGAAGTTGTCCACGTCCTCCAAATTATATTCCGCAATTGTTATGTTTTGTCTGACATTACTTTTGTTTTGCTTTCGTTAATGCGCAACCCGACTTCTTTTGCGGCGGAGTCAAGATTGGTAAGTACCTCCTTAGCCGTAGGGAAAGGTCTTGCTAGGATGTTAATGTCGTCAGCATATGCTACTAGTTGGGTGGACTTGAATAGTAGTGTCCAGTTGGTGTCGAGTGGGATCTTCCGGACGACATACTCTAGTGCCAAGTTGAAAAGCAAGGGGCTAGACCATCTCCCTGATTAAACCACGTTCCGTTCGAAAGCTGTTTGTGGAACCGGTTTGTACTCTCAATTGGGATTCAGTGTTCGTCATTGAGAGTCTTGTTAGTCGGACTAGTTTTGGGGGAATTTCAAAATCAAGCATGATTTGGTACAGTAACCTCCTGTCGATAGTGTCGTATGCTTGTTTAAAATCCACGAAGATTAGGTGCACGTCTGTATTATATTCCCAGCATTTCTCAAGCACCTGTTTCACCAAGAATATCTGGTCTGTTGTAGATCGTCCGATTCTTAATCCGCCTTGGTATTCGCCAATTATTTGCCAATTATTAGTATAGGGCCAATGCCTTCTATAGTAGAAAGCCGAGTAACTGAATCCAACAACAACACGTTGGAGTCATAACAAACATGACAGTTCCATACAAATTCGAGCGCTTTTGTATGGAGCAGATACGGCGGGCTTCGTAAGAATCGCGTTTATTCTTAAATGCAGTGTTAAAGATAGTTCAGCTTTCTAAGGTACTTTATTGATAGTGCTCGGCATGTAATTATGACACGTTGATATTAGTGCAATGGATTTTTAATTGAAATAAGTGCGATCAAAGTTAAATCTCGGCTTCTCACACCGAAGAAAATCGGTCACTCATATTGTGGAGAGTTCTCCGGTTAATTTTCACACAGAAAATTGTAAAATTTTAGTTATTACGAAAAAGTGTGCACTCGCGTAATATTTTCGTGCTTAATTTGAACTAATTATGCTCTTTTCTTGTTTTCGGCAAAACGTGTTTTTACGAAAAGTTCGTAAAAAATAATACAGGTGGTCCTTTGGAATGGAAAAATCCATGACGTCATACCCACTGGAGTTATTCAAGATGGCCGCTACGTCAGTTCTGCCCAGCTTGAGATGTAGAAAGCATTGATAGGGCTTAAGACGACGTTCAATTATTTCTGTAAATATTTTATAGGACGTACAATCAAATTCCTGTTAAGACCCCCTAAAGGGGCATAGGACAGAAACATCTCTCTTCCACAAGGCGCGATCCTGAGCATCGGCTTTAAGCTGTTGCCAGGACTTGTTTATAGGACGTACACAACAATGGTATTCTTCTGTAATATTCACAGCAGAGTTTGTCTCCTTTCTTGTAAATTGGACATACGATGTTTTTTCGCCAGTCGTCGGGTATGATTTCCTCTGTCCAAATTTTGCATATCATGTTGTGCAGTATTTCAGCGACACAGTTTCCACCGTTTTTCAGAAGTTCAACTGGCATTTCGTCAATTCCTGGCGCTTTGTTTAGTTTTTGGTTATAGGGCTGCTTTTATTTCGGCAAGCGCGGTTAGTGTCGATGATGGTGGTTCTTCGTCAGTTGAGACCTCAATTGAGATGATATCTGTCGTGATCGGTGCTAATGGGGTGGGATTGAGAAGATATTCAATGTAGGAAGCCCATCTTATTTTGCTTTCTTGCGTGTCGCTGATGATGTTGCCGTCTGCGTCTTTGCAGAGACTGGTTTTTGGCTTGTATCCCTTTTTTTAGGTCTTTTACTATTGCATATGCGTCCGGCATTTTATTTTGCTTCATATCGTCGTCCATTTTTTGTACCTTGTCATTATAGTACTTCCTTTGTTTTCACCTGCAGGTCTTTTTCGCGATATGCGAAGCTCGTCATTTCTCTTTTTTGGATCGTGCTGGTCGTTCAGAAAAAAATTTTCTTTTTGAACTTAGGGGTCACGCTTTAATACTGTAGCGTACAGTACAGTCGGCTTAGGAAGGGACGAAACAAAACGAAAATAAACAAAATAAACAGTTAATTGAGTAAGGATGGACAGTATAAAATAATTAAATGAATAAGAAATTAAAAAAAAAATAAAAAAGGAAAAGCGCCCGCGGGTAGTGCATTCCACATTTTGGTTATTCGAGGTAGAAACGACTGCCTATATTTCACTGTACGTGATTTGGGTGGCTCATGAAGGCGTTCAGCAGCACGAGTATTACGAGGGATTTTATATAAAGGCGGGATTAAATAACTAATTTTACGACTGATGCGGCTGTGGAAATATATGTAGTAGATGGTGAGTACTCCGACATTTCTGCGATGTTCAAGGGAGTCTAAAGATACCATTATGGTATCATTTCCAATAAACCGAAACGCAAATCTCTGAATTCGAACCAGTACCTTTAAATAAGTTTTGGGTGCACCAGCCCAGATATGCGAATTATGCTCGAGTCGAGGCCTGATGTATGACTTGTAGATGGTTGCAAGATCAGATGGTGTAAAATATTTCTAGCACCTTCGGAGAAAGCCTAAGTACTTGGAGGCGACTAAAGTTTCATTGAGGATGTGCTGGCTCCAGTCAAGTTTTTTAATCATGTGCATACCCAGAAGGTAAAGTGTTACACCATCAAAGATTAGCTCAGGCAACGATATGTCGTATTTAATGTTAAAGATTAGAAATAAAGTAGGTGATAAAACGCAGTCTTGCGGAACGTCGGAATTGATAGGAAAGGGAGTCGAAGAGACATCTTGTATGACGCGCTTCGATAGAAAACTCTCAACCCATAACAAAAAATAAGCATCAAATTCAAATGCTTTGAGCTTAGAAAGTAGGGATTTATGCCAAACTCTATCAAATGGTTTCGCAATGTCTAATGCAAGTACTTGGCGTTCGCCAAATTTATGTATGCAAGTATTCCAGCGTTGGTGTGGACGATAAAATAAAATTATTACTGACGGCTTTAGCAAATGACCAAAAGGATTTAGATCCTTTAGTGCATTCAAGGACCTTTCGTCTTAATTTTAAGTCATGCTGTATTTTTGCGTGGTAAATTATGGTGTTGCTGGAATTCCTTACTTTGATGCACAGATCTCTGTGGCTGAGAGTGGGGTGTGTCCTGAACTTTCGAAATGCAAGTTTTTTTGCGTGAATTGCATCGAGACAATCATTGGTTTACCAAAGGGTCCTTAGATGGTCTAACTCTTTTGAGGTTGAAAGGAATAAAGAGCCGCATTCCTCTGAGAATTGTTTCGGTAATAATATTGCAGACTAGATCGCAGTTCTTGGATATAAAGCACAGTTTCCAACCAAAAGCTTTAATAATGCGTTTAGTCCGCCCCATTTGGCTCTCTTGAGGTGCCAAAAGATCCTCTTTGGAACTTTTACTACCGGCGATTTTAATGCCGATATTTGGATCTGTGCATGAATCAGGAAGTGTTTCGTATCGCCAATTGGAGATGGTGCAATAACAGATATGTTATATTTCTCAGGCTGGTTTGCGAGAAAAAGATAAACGAGACTTGCGTAATGGTTTGAAAGATCGGGCAGCCGAGTAGGCCCGCTCACCAGTTATTTAAGTCCGTTGATGGAAGCGAAAACCTCGGTATTTCTTCGTCCCTGTTGGCTCATGGAGTTAGAGTATTGAAGCCAAGGAGTGTTATGGACGTTGAAATCGCCCGCGATAACGATCTCAGCATCAGGGTTAACAGCATATATCTGCTGGATTGAGCCAGACAACATATCCAATTCATGATTGGTGTCATCTGACGAAAGCCCTGGACTTCTATACACATAGCAGAAAAATATGATGTGCTTACTAAGCGTTAATTTTATCCAGCAAAATTTGAACGCTGGATTGGAGCAAGGAGCCAGGAGTGGAACCAAATCATAAGCAACATCATCGCGGATATATAATGCAAGACACCTTTGGTGAAAAAAGGCTGGAATTAAGTGATATCCAGAAATAGAATAGAACTATCTGTCTATTGCATCGCGACATTCTTGGTCGAACCAACCATTTTTTTTCGCCGTGCTTGATATCCTCGTCTCGTATTTTCATCTACATATTCTCCACTGGTATATTTTGGATGGTTTCATATATTGGTGTCAATTGTTGATCCGGTGCTGACATGTATGCCTGCGCCACCATTTCGTCTTTAAGCTTGTCGACGTTGAATTTTTGAACTCTACTCGTTTTCAAATATCCACGGAAAGCTAATCGGCATATATTGAAGGTGGAACCATCTGGTGATGCCCACATTCGTTTGTGAATATCACGATATGGGAAGCACGTAGAGCTTACTATCGTATTTTTGCTTCTTGCGAAATCAAGAAGACGTTGGCGATTGTCGTTGACAATTTTTAGCTCATTCGAGGACAGTGAATCATAGGTTGTCTCTAGGGTGACATAAAATTCGTCTTTATTTATATCGTCCTTGTCTTCTGTTGGTGCGTAGACGTTGATCACGCCCTTTTCAATCACTAACTGCCAAACGCAAAACCCCTCACTTTAATAGCCCTTAAATTAAATTCAATAACGCATACATGAATCTCCGTATTGAATGGTAGGATAGAAGTTACTTTATCTGTAAAAAGTATCCCAATTTATCATTTAAAAGACGCGCGTGATTTTTCTACAATTTGGTACAAATGCATCACGCGGAAATTAAGCGCGATGGATCGGTCAGAGTGTGTTGACTTACTTACTTATTTACGATGGCGCTACAGCCCAAATCGGACCTTGGCCTCCTGAATGCTTTGCCTCCATCCATCTCGGTTCAGTGACCGCGTCGTCCAGTTTGAAAATCTTAGCAGTGATTTGCTGTCTGCGTCGATCGAATCCTATGGTACCGAGTCAAGGTCTACAAATACCTCCTTAGCACTCTCTAGAGATCTTGCAAGCATATCTATATCGTCGGCATATGCTACGAGTTGTGTGGATTTGAAGAATAGCGTTCCCTTGGTGTCAACGGCAAGTTTCCGCACAACATATTCGAGTGTCAAGTTGAAAAGCATTGGTGCTAGGCCGTCACCTTGTTTAAGGCCGTTGTCTGTCTTAAAACTGAAAATCAGATCATTTTCTACTCTTACTTGTGACAAAGACTCGGTCATTGTCATTCTTGCAAGCCGATCCAGATTCGGTGGGACTCCAAACTCCAACATGATTTTGTACAGTACGCGCCTGTTGATACTGTCGTATGCTTGTTTGAAGTCAATATCTGGTGCACATCAATATTATATTCCCAGCACTTTTCCAGCACCTGTTTAACTAAGAATATCTGGTCTGTGGTCGATCGTGCAGTTCTAAATTCGCCTTGGTATTCACCAATTACTTTGTCAGCATAGGGCAAAATCAAGATCTTGCATATATTTTCCTCGGTAATTTCGCTGCAGAATTTGTCACCTTTTTTATAAATTGGACATATGATGCTCTTGCGCCAATATTCAGGAAGTGTTTCTGCGTCCATATGATCTTGAATAATCTGTGTAGGAGGTGTCGCCGGATTTCAGAAGGTCAGTTAGGGTTTGATCAGTGCATGGCGGGTTGTTGTTTGGGTGGTTCCTCAGGGCTGTTTTTAATTGTTTGAGTGTGGGAGGACTCAAAGCAGATCCTTCATCAGCTGTTACATCAGTTATACCTGCTATTGTGTCTGCTGCTGTTGGGCTCGGATTAAAAAGATGTTCAAAGTATTATGCCTATCTTAGTTTTATATCTTCCGCATTACTTATGATGTTCACTGCTGCATCCTTACAGAGGGTCGTTTTCGGTTGGTATCCCTCTTTCATCCTTTTAACAAGGGAACACGCGGCTCTTGTGTTGTGTAATTCAAAATGATCGTCCATGTTTTTAATTTCGTAATTATTGTACTTCCGTTTTTTTGTCTGCATATTTTGTTTGCAAATCGGCTAAGATCATGAAATTTGTCCTGTTTGGCTCGAGTCGGCTGTTCTATTAATATTTTATGATCATGATTTTTTTGCTCTAAGGCATCTCGGCATTCGAACCCCACCTCTAAAGCGAACTGTAACAAAAAAAAAAACCGAAATCAAGATTATATTGAATGTATTGCTTGATTACCGTGATGTAGTGCTCTCCGGATTCCTTCCAGAGGGACAGACAATCCACCTACCTATCTACCACATAGTACATTTAGTATTTCAAACTAAATAAAATTAGAATTTTGTTTTACGTTCCGAGGATAATTAACTGAATTAAAATTAATCTTTATAAAACAAGAGTTTATTTAATATAAATTACATTTTATATAATATATGATCATATATTACAGATGTATATATACAAAAGAATGACCTTACTAACAAAAATTTAAAAACAAAACTTAAATTTGCAGATTTAATATTAATACCAGAAATTATTTAAACTTAATAAGACTTTATAATTCGCTTATTCAACTAGCAAAATGCACACTACTCGTATGAAATTCATAATTTCCTAATAAAATATGTTTTCATGTAAATAAAATAAAATTAAATAATTATTAAATAAAGAATGATGTAATAAAATTACAGATAATACCAGATTAATATTGCTATAAATAAAAAATAAATTCATAAATAAATTATTATAAAATTAATAATTATGTTTACATATCAATTTAAACCAATAATCCGTTAGGCCGTTGTGCAAACATTTTTAAAAATATTTGAAACAAAGTTGCATAAAAAGTTTTCTTCTACCCCCTCCCATAGAAAAAGATAATTTCGACCAATTTAAATAAATCAAATAATAATCAACAAATTAAAAGCAACGTACTTGAAATTTTGTACGATCATCTTTCAAAAGAAACGAAAGAAAACTGCATTATAAATTTTACGATGCCTCTTCTACTCTCTCCTATACAGATGAATGGTGTCATAAATATAAAATGCACCGAATTTCTTAGAATTTGTTTGTCTGTGGAACTAAAATTTCATATATCGATGGTTGACAAACAGAAGTGTTTAAGTCTAATTTTTTAATAAATTTGGTTTTTTCATGAAATCATCAGTTTACTGCTTCTTTTAGAACGTTTGAAAATACTAAAAGTTCATATATTCAGGCTTAAAAGGCAATTTTGAAAAATATGGACAAATAATTACTTCCAGCCTAATTATCACAGTGAATTTCGGTTTCTATACGATCTGCTGTAGAATTTTCATTTTGTGACTTAAGCACTTTCGCTTGTCAACCGTCGACATAGAATTTTGAACGTAATTCAAGCAATCATTCAAACAATTATTGACATCTTCCCAATTCTCCTGTCTTCTCCTTTCATAAAAATCTTTGCAGGAATGAAATATTGATTTTGTGTAGAGAACCTATTGAACGAAATCGCAGTTAAGACAGTAGACATGCGCTAAAATCATCATTCCCTTAGTCTTCCCTATCCACTTTAACCTACATGTTGACTTCCCACGCATCCTCAACTTGTCCCAAGAAAAATAATGCCAGATATTTATCAATTATTTCTAAATTTTGAAAATTTTTTAGCTATAGAGCCTTTTGTTTGATTTTTAAAATTCTTCTCTAATTTCATTAATTCCTACCATGGTTATCGAAATAATATTTTAATATTTTTACTTATGAATTTCATACTCATTATGGTATTACATTTTTATATTTGAACACATAAGTTTACTTACTTAATTATGAATAAGTATTTACTAACAGATACAATTAACTATTTCTTTTTGAACATTGTGAGAAGTATTAGCGGATGGAAGTCATTTGTTTATTACTAGGAAAGACAGAAAATTTTTTAAAATTCTCATAATAAAATCCAAAAAAAAAACATTCTAAATAAATACTTAAGCTAAGTTCTTAAAATAAAAGAGAGAGAAAAAAACATACATAAAGCCTTCGTAGATAACAAAATAACATTAAAATCTGACTAAACCCTCCACATAGTGGAATATCGACGCCGACTCACACGATCCTTTTATTCGCAATAAATCGGACACGTATACTTCTCCTCGGCAACACAAATCTCACCATTGAATACTTGACCATCCGAACAGGACAATGACGAAATTTTTCCACCTATACAAAAGAAATAGTTCTTACAACCAGATTCAATGTGAACAAAGAACCCATCAACGCTACAATCACTCGAACAATTCCGTGGCACACAGTTCAGCTTCTTATGATTGCCATTACTCGGACACGTATAGCTTTCGGGACTCACGCATTTCTCACCATTAAAAATGTTATTATTCCGGCATGTGAGCAGATTTCCCTTGTCGCCATTCACACAGTAGACATAGCTACGACAGTTTGTTTCCAAATCGGGATAGTAGCCATCCGATTTGCCCGTACACACCTGATCCTTGCTGCAATGATTCGAATGGGCTGCCTTCGTGCACTTGATTCCGTCGAACATGAATCCTTCGTCGCATAGGTAATTGATTTTGTGTCCACTCGAACAAAAGTAATAGGATCGGCAACCTTCCTGCCGATTACTGTAGTATCCATCAGGAATGTTCGTACACGAGTTCGGTTCCAACGATGGACAGGAAAAGGATCCTTTCAAAACGCACTTGTCCCCATTGAAAATCTTATCATCAGGACATTCATACTCCACCCGGTATCCGTTTATGCAGAAATAGTACTTTTGGCACGATGAAACTGGACCAGCGTCGAGATGAGGTCCTGGCGAGGAATTATTACATTCGGGCGTTTTACCCATAACCAAGCATTTTCTTCGTTCCGGGAACTTCTCGAAAACACAGTTCTTCTCTTCGGGATCGAAATATTGACCATTCGGACATCGAAACGTATCGATAGTCCTTCCGGCCATACAGCGCCGATACGAAGAGCAGCCATCGTGCGGATTGATTTGAAATCCGTTTTTCTCATTTCGACAAATATCGTTTTCATCGGTATCGGTGGTTGACGGACAGTTGTACAGTGGTGCTGGAACACAAATCTCACCGTTGAAAACAGACAAATCGGTGCAGACGTGCTGCGAAACAAATTGCTGATTTTTGCAAACGATATACTCGGTACAATCTTTGGACGACGGATCAGCACTGGGACCATCGTTTTTATTTCGACATAAATAGTCTTTGGATGCTGAATCACTGGGACATATTGGAACCTGGTTACCGAGCACACACTGCCTGATCTCATTTTTGAAGCGATATCCTTCCGAGCATGACTTTATGTCGGCAACCTCTCCAGTTTGGCAGATTATGTAGCGACTGCAGTCATCGATCCCGTAGCTTCCGTCCAATTTACCGACGCATCTTTCATCGCCCGAATAGGGATATGCTATGGCCGTCGTTTGAGGATGTTCGCACATTACGTTATTCTGATGGATACAATGATGGCCATTATGCATGTAAAATGGAGGGCAATTATCGATGCTTGTGATACGGCCAGCATGACATGTAAACGATCGACGACACGAGTGTGTAGTATCCTGATAGAGTCCATTCGTTCGTCCAGTGCAAACGGGCTCGTAACAAATTCCTGGAAAAAGATTAAGAAAAAAAAATCGTTTACTTGCTGTAAGTTATGTTTAATATTACAAATAACGCAAATAATAATTTCCTGTCTTAAATTCTTCATGTGGAAAAAGACCGATCTTTCAGGCAACCTTGCTGAACACTTTCGATTTATTTTTTATTTGCACTAGTGGCTAGAGGCTAGGCTAAAGATAATCGATACACACTAACACTACTCTCCTAATGGAGTTTGGACAATGCAATAATAACTAACAGTTCAGCGTAAGTTTAGAAGCACAAGAAGGCAACATAAGAAATGTGAAAAACAGGCAAACTTTAGTTTGACGGTTTTCAAATGTACGGATACGAGCACAAACTTCCGTTAAACTACAAGTTTTGGAATAGATTACTTATTACAATCCAAAATAAATATGATTTTCATAAATGACAATTCAAGCTTTCATAATTTTCAAGGAAATTGAACATTGTTTTTTTTTTTTTAAATTGTGGCATTTGTATGGGAGGTGGAAGAGGAAGTCAAGTTTTTGGTTGATTTTGAAATTGCTTATCAACATTCTTATCAGCATGATTTGTTCCAATTTTAAGGTCGATAGTTCTCATATGTTCGACGGAGAAATGCTTTTCTTGAATTTCTGATACAGGAATTTGTATGGGAGGGGGTAGAAGGAGTGAAGCGAAGTTGATCTTTTTTTATAGTATTTATTGCAATTATTAAAGGGGGAATTTTGACAAAAATTGGAAGTTTGCAGTTTTTTTTTTATTATTAATGCAAATCGATGCACAATTTTGATCAATGCATTATGACCAAAATTGTGCATTTGAATGGGGAGGGTAGATGGATTATACACATCAAAATAACATTTTTAAACGTTAATGATATTTGCATGATTATACTTTGCTTACAATTTCAAGTCGGTAGCTTTGATAGTTTCGAAAAACAAAAATAATTTAGTTGAAATTTTGAAATTTGGTGAATTTTTGTGGGACGCGGGTACAAGAAATGAGGTGAAGTTGATAATTTTTTCACAATTGATTGCAATTATAATAAAACTTCTCATTTTAATTTTTTTAATTTCAATAAAAATCGAAGAAATGCATTTTTAAAAATTGTACATTTGTATGGGAGTGGGTAGAAGGAGTGAGGGGATCACTTCAATATTTTTTGACGTTAATGATATTCACATTATAATACTTTGACCTCATTTTCAAGTCCACAGCTGGATTAGTTTCGGAAAATATCAATTTCTTTTAATTTTGTAATATCATGAAATTTGTATGGGAGTAGATGTAGCTTGTTCATGAGCTTAAGGTATTTTTTTTTGCTTGAAAAGACAGAAAACAATTAATATCTCAAAGCGTTCGAGAGTTGTTGGTATTGTAGACTGACGGTCACGCTTAATTTTATGGTCAGAAACCAACCACCCCATGCGGCGTGCCTCAGCGAGTGACAGAGAAAATTGGCCTGAATATTTGAGGAACCCGAAAACAATCGTGTGAAATCTAAGGGCAAAGGAAGCTATAGGGTTTCTTTTGTAGACATCGTCCGGTAAAGGAACTTTATAAATCCGAACCGAGAACCAATAGCGCGCACATTTTATTAACTTTAGAGACGCAAGGTTAAGTTATAATAAAGAATTTTAATTTAAAGTAAGATTTATTTATTTTTCTTTCCTTAAAAGCGATCCCGTAAAACCGCAGAAAAAGATGGCTGCGTAGTGGGCAGCGTGCTTGCTTCACAGTCAATAGGTCGTGGGTTCGATTTCTAGTCCAGACAGCGGGATTTCTTACGCACGAATTTTCAGTTGCTACTGGCGATGAAAAATTATTCGAAATAAAATAGCTAAACGGTGGAAAAAGTGAAACAGTTCCCCTTCAAGAAGGTCTATGTAATCAGTAGATGGTTTCTGTTGGCTTTCAATCTTTCAGTCCCCCATAATATCTGTCAGTAACAGCCAGTACAACTGAAAAATATACCAGCTTTTCCACTCGTTACGGTCGCTGTCACTCCCCTTCTCCTACCTTCTCAATCCCATTCCTTCCCTCCATGACTGTGTTTGTGCATTTCACATAAAGGCTGAAATCGCCTATAACACAGGTTATTCTGTAAAAAACTGATCCTTCAATTGCTTATGCTTCGCTGCAAAAGTAAGTAAATTGCTCAAGAAAAATCAATAGTGATAAAAATCCAAAAATAACTAAAGTTACTTTAATGTACTCTAGTATTGAGTACGAGCAGAATTTTCAAAGGAATCGCTCGTTGATAAGTATTATATTAGTATTGATCAGGCTTAGTAACAATAAATTTGTAAGGTTCTTAATTGCCTATATCTTCAGAATATTTAAAGTATTTGTAGAGTACAAAGAGGCAAGTAACATCTCTCGGCGTAATAATAATATAGTGAAATAATAACCAAATTAAAACTAATAAACGCCTTCCCGATAGCATCAGTGCAAACGATAAGAGATCTATAGAAAAATATAACAGGACTACGATTGGGCATAAAGCCCAATCATGCGATATTTTAGGTGAAAGAAATTATATTTCTAATTTTAAGGAATTTTGTGTGGAGAGTCGTAGAAGGGGTGACGGCATTGAACTCATTTTTTCACATCATGGTAGATTTTCTATCAAAATGATTTATACAAAACTTAAGCTTCAGCAATTTAATAGGTACTGGGAAAATTAGTGTATTGGTTTTAGTGAAATTGTGCAGTTTGTATGGGAGGTGGTAGAAGGAGGAGCGGGCTCTTAATGTCTTTTTCGGAAATAACTATAAGCAACATGCTTTAAATTGCAGAGCAGTAGCAGAAAAATCGATTTTTTGTAAAGTTGTAAAATTGTGCCATCTTGTATGGGCGGGGGTAGAAGGAGTGAAGCTAATCGTCTATTTCTTTTTCCGGTCTTAGTAATAACTCTAAATAAATATTTAGTGCACAATTTCAGCTCTATAAATTTTATGCGTATGAGTTTATGGTATTTCGAGTCCAGTTTGTATGGGAGGTGGTGAAAGGGGTGGGGGATTCAAATGATTTTTTATACCATAAATTGAAATCGTTATGGAAATAACATATTCAAAATTTCAAATCTATAACTTTCATACTTTTTGAGAAAATCTGTTTATTGTCAAATTACGAAATTGTGTCATTTTGCATGGTGGTAGAAGGGGTTGCGCGATTTAGCTCGTTCGCAAAGTTGTCCTTACTTTTTTTTTCAAAAATTTTAACTTTCTAGCTCAAAGCGGTATCGAGCTAGAGAGGACACGCACGGACGGACATCCGGTTTTGAGATTTTTGAGTGATACTTTGAATTTTTGTATCATTAATTTTTTTCTCCTGTAAATGGTGTAATGCCTGAAAACATAGAAATCGCTTTAGATATCTTTAAATTTCGAATTAGAGAACCCGTGAGAACTATTTTATACTTCAGAAATCCTATAACCCTTCAAATATGTTTACCAGTACTAAGTGAAGTAAGGCTATTATACGACAGACCAAACCCAAGAAATATCCCGCAACAAAATAAGTACAGACAAAGTAACCCATAAAACCATAACGCATACAGATAAAATAATTTCCGACAAAACCAGAGACAATCACTAAAATACCGACTACCAAGCACCCAGAACCACCTACCCTAATTACCCAGATTGAAACTCCGGACAGTTCAGATAGAACATCGCGAGAAATCCAAACCCTCAAAATCACCATCAACAAAATAACGATAGAGATCAAACTATGCAGACTAGACAGACAACTATATCCAAATTCACAACCCTCGGAATTCAAAATAAACTACCATATTACTACATGTCAACCTAGTTGTTCGCCGTATGTTTTCAGTTTTTCTTAACAAATAACAAATATACGCGGGCACAAATTCCGACCATGTACACTCCCATATTTTGCCGCTCATCGAATGTTAAAGGTCTTCAACCAAGAACAATTCTGAAGTACTAAGAACATAACAGTACTACGATTGGGCGGAAAGCCCAATCATGCGATACTCTAGATGAAAGCGAATTTTGTTGATTTTAAAAAAATTGTATGTGGAGTGGTAGAAGGGGTAACGGCATTGAATTAATTTGTTCACATCATAGAGTTGAAATCAAAATGTTTTATACAAAATTTGACAGGTATTGAGAAAATTCTTCTACTTCTACAGTGGCGCTACAGCCCAAATCGGACCTTGGCCTCCTGATATTCGGGTTCCTAAACATTTTTCAGTACTTATTGTGGAAGGGTTGTTAGCCCTTCACACAACCCTCTTTTTACAATTTTTTTTTAATTTTCGTAAATTGAGGTGACCAAGGTATATCCAAGTAGGCAATGTGCTGGAATTACATATTGCACCGACCCGGATTTGAACTCACGACCTTCGCATTACACGCTACCCACTAGGCTACACCCTAGCTCCCTAACTTTTGAGAAAATTAGTGTATTAAATTTAGTGAAATTGTGGAGTTTGTAATGGGAGGTGGTAGAAGGAGCGTGGAGAGCTTTTCAATGTTTTCCGTAATAACTATAAAGATTATGTACGTTACATCTCTCAAATTTCAGACCAATAACATTCATACTTTTCAAGAAAATAGCTTTTACGTAAAGTTCTGAAAATGAGTCACTTTCTATGAGAGGGGGTAGAAGGAGTGAAGGTAATCAGTTATTTTTTTCGATCTTACTAATAATTTCAAATAAATATTTAGTGCACAATTTTAGCTCGATAAATTTTCTACGTACAGAGTAAATTGGTTAATAGTATTTCAACAAAAAGCGCAGTCTGTATGGGATGTGGTAGAAGGAGTGAGGCTATTTAAATAATTTATATACTGTGGATTGAGGCTATCATAAAAATAATACATTCCAAATCTAAGATCTAGAGTTTTTATACTTTTAGAGAAAATCAGTTTATTGCGAAATTCCGAAATTGAGTCATTTTGTATGGGAGGGGTTAGAAGGGTAGCAGCGATTTGATCTGTTCATGAACTTGGCCTTACTTTTTTGCCAAAAGCGATGAATACAAAATTTGAACTATCTAGCTCAACGCGTTCTTGGCCTAGAGAGGACACGGTTCGACTGACAGATGGACAGAAGGACGGACGGACAATGATGCATAGAAGCGAACGTTTTCGATCGGCCGAAAAGAATATTATGTATAGATTCAGTCGACAGGGTAATGATTTATAGAAGTAACTGATAGGATAAGGAAATGATTCGGTCGATGCAGCATCCAGTTCTGAGTTGATATTTGGTCAGGAGGCTCGAAACAGTAAGTGAGTGTGATCGGCGGCAGGGATGAGTGACCGAGAAGGTCCTGTGACCGACAGGCGTAGTTCAGCAGTAAGCAATAATACAGAGTAAGCCTTTTGGCCGAGAGACGGGAGTAAATCCTTTGTTCGACAGGCTGAGTTTAGTAAGCGAAAGTACCGAGTAAGTCCTATGATCGACATGCAAAACTCAGTAAACGAGTACATCGGTCGAGATTGGTAAGCGAATGTGATGTGGAATCGTCGATGGAGCTACAATAAGCGAACAAGACAGACAGAATCCACTAAGCGAGTACGTAGTGTGATCGACGGTAGAGATTGGTAAGCGATAACGTTGTGGGATCGACGGTGGAGATACAGTTAGCGAGTAATTCCTGTGATTGACATACAGAATCCAGTAAGCAAGTACGCCGTGTGATCGATGGTGGAGATTGGTAAGCGAATACGTTGTGGGATCGACGGAGGAGCTACAATAAGGAAGTAAGTCTTGTGATCAGCAGAGAGAATCCACTAAGCGAGTGCGTCGTGTGATCGACGATGGAGATTGGTAAGCGGATATGTCGTGGATCGGCGGTAGAGATACAGGAAGCGAGTAACTCCTGTGATCTACAGATAGAATTTAGTAAGCGAGTACGTCGTGTGATCTATGGTGGAAATTGGTAAGCGAGTGTGTCCTGTGATCGACAGGCGGGAGTTACTTCTGCGATCGGCAGTCAGAATCCAGCATGCGAGTACGGAGTGAGATCGATGATGTAGATTGGTAAGCGAGTATGTCCTTTGAATGACGGACCGATTAGTGCGAGGTCTGAGTCGAAATATAGTTAAATAATGATAAATAGTTCTAAAGAATTTATTATATTACTAATGAATCATTATTTTATTGAATGCTTTGAATTGTATGCAATAAAAGAGTTAGTACTGCAATAAAAGTGTACAAAATATTTATGAAGGATTAACGTCCCTGCCGTACTTGACAAGTCGCCTCTGAGCTTCATTTTGTTTAATATAAAAGTTTGTATGAACCATATCTGCTATTGCGTTTATTTGGTTCTAAAATGTTACGTGGAATGTAGATACGCTGAAATAGCATTTCCTAGTGGTAACGCACATCCGCACATGAAAGCTCTTCGTTATATTCTTTGCCTTATTAGTAAGTACGTAATATAGAAGATATAAATAGTTCACTACCCTAGTAAGTTGGCCATACCTGAATTCCTAGTACACGTTTGCTTATAGAAATCAAAAATCGACCCAGGACCGCATTCTTTTACTTCAATCCGTCCTCGATTACATCGATAATACGCTGTACAGTGGCTTGCAGGTTTCGCATAGTAAAAGTCATCTAAATGTGTGCATTTAATTTTAATTTCTGTGGCATGAATGTGAGGAAGATATGCTGAAAAGAAAAAGAAAAAAATATGTTAGATTAGTTTTTAATAGGGCGATGACTGTGGCTTTACGCCAGACGTTTCCTTACGAGACGTTGATCAATTAATGTTTTCTATTCTAATTAGATGCATAGATCTCAAATTTGTTGATCTTCAAAAATAAATTTCACCATCTTCCTTTCATAAACAATGACAATCTCATTTGGATCTGAAATCGCGAATTTTATAACTAATCAATGCAATCGGCCTTAGTAAATTGCAAATGTTAAATAATACTAACAATCTTTCTCAGACTAATAATTTATTGTATTAATCAACGCCTATCTAACAATCGGTCTAAGTGCTAATTCGATATTTAAACACGTACGTTGTCGCCTGCAGTATCCGGAATCTTCCTCACCTACCGTACCGCTGTTGCTTAGCATCAACATCCCCGGCTGCTCCTCTCGAGCGCCACCCCATCACGAAAAGCAATCTCACATAAGTGAGGTCGTCAACATAATTTAATTCGGCACGTGAATATTGTTGGAATCGCGGGAAAAAGACGCGAAACAACAACGATTTTGTATCTAGCGAAACTCCCACGGGTACATTGTATAAATAATTCATAAAGCTAGCGTTCTCCGATTCATACAAATCGCTACTAAATGACTAAATTACCCGACGCACAGAGCAATAAAAAGAAGGCATGTACAAACATTTTTAAGGAAAATATCATCACTGCACGATCGCGTAGATCCGCTTAGAGAAACACCTCTTGATCTTTTAATCTGATCTTCAAGAAAACGATCGATTGATCGCTTATCAATGGCTCACTAGTGTATCGATGCGGCAACAAGAGTAAGATAATTTATTGTTTTCAATTTGCGGTTTGACTTCCTCGCTATTATACAAATATTAGTTGCGGTTTATTCAATGTTCAGTCCGATTATTATGAGACCGCGGCAAATTAATTTATAGTGTTGTTAGGGAATAAATTAGTTGACAGTTTTAGTAATTAGTCATGATTTGTCAGTATTATTATGATTTCATTTAGTAGATGAGATTTTGAGGGGTCTAAAAGTAAAACTCACCTTCTCCATCTTTGCGAAACAACGTCTAAAATTAAGGAAACACCGAATTTGTTTAATATCTTCTGTTTTCAATTCTTTCTTATACTACTACTACAATGGCGCTTCAGCCCAAATCGGACATTGGCCTCCTGATTTTCAGGTTTCTTAACATTTTTATATTACTAATTGTGGAAGGGTTATTAGCCCTTCGCACAACCCTCTTTCTACGAATTTTTCATTTTTGTAGATTGAGGTGACCAAGGTATATCCAACCAGGCAATGTGCTGGAATTATATATTGCGTCGACCGGGAGTTGAACTCACGACCTTCGCATTACAAGACCAATACGCTACCTACTAGGCTATACCCTAGCTCTTTCTTATGACCCCTACGAAATCCGACGATTAAGGAAAACCATAACAGAATTATGATTGAGCGTAAAGCCCAATCATATGATACTCTAGATGAAATAGGAAAGAGTTTATTGTACCGGAAAATATGTCATTTAAAATTCTTTCAAATAGTGAATAGTGACTTTTGTGTGGAAGGTGGTAAAAGCAGAGGCAAAATTTTTGTATATAAAACCGAACGTGGTATACAAAACGTTTAATGCTGAATTTAAGGCTTAGCTTTCATAATTTTCGAGAAAATTGAAAAATTTTGTCTGAATTTATATCATTTGTGTGGGAGGTGACAGAGAAAGTGGGATGTTTGGGATGATTTTGAATCTGCTTGTCAACATCCTAATCACATTGCTTTGTTACAATTTTAAAGTAGATGGGAGGTGGTAGAAGGAGTGAAGCGAAGTTCAAGTTTTATTTTACTATTTATTGCAATTATTAAGGGTCAAATTCTGGCTAAATTTTAAGTTTCTTTAAATTTTAAAATTTCATGAAATTTGTATGGGAGGGGGTAGAAGGAGTGGGGGATGTGGCCCGTTAATGAGCTTAAAGTTACTTTTTTTTTTTTTTAAATTTTAGTACGATAGGTCAGAGCTTCCAAGAGTTATGTTGTAGACAGACGGACAGACGGGCGAACAGACCGTCACTCGGAATCCAGGTTTTTGAGCGACAACAAATATTTCTGTACCCTTGGCGACTCCGTGCGAGCATTATTTCTAAGCGTTACAAACGGTAAGGCAAACATAACATACTGTTATAGATCTTGCAATCACGCAATTTGGATGTTGCCAGAAACATCGAGAAAAGTCCATCAACATGCAAAACGCTATAAACATGTTTCCAGCAACTTCTACTAAACTCCACAATGTAGGCAATCTAGAATAGCCGAGACACACACACACAACGACACCTGTCTGGGAGATTTAGTATAAATATCCGCCAACTTTCAGACAACAGACAGTCATTCCGCGAAATCTGCGAAAGCACGTTAACCGGTGCAAGCACGCGATAAAACAATATCAGTGGTGCCGTACAATAGGCGAATTAAGTAAAAGTGTAAACGAAGTAAAAGTGCGAATAAATAATTATCCTTTATTATTTTTAAACGAATTGCGTTTCTCTTGAAATCCCAGCGAATCTCTAGCTCGCAACAATACGTTCAGATTTCATATAGAATATAAAAATCTAACTTTAGATATAATGGATAATTTCAGAGGTTTTTTTGCAGTTTTCAAACAATTCGCAAAGATGGAGAAGGTGAGTTTTGCTTTCAGGGTCTCCATTTGATAGTACATGCACAGATTAAGAAGACTGTGAATCACAACAGAATAATAAGCACCTTAGGTAGTTGTCTAAGAATTATACTGGGTAGTCTACTTTGCAAACACGGGTTATTTATTGAAAATGATATTAACATGTTCTGAAGTTTAATCGCATTGCAAAAAAGCTATTTTGGGCAATTGTTCGCGATAAAAAGGTTGTATCCCCTGTTCTTCATTATTTTAGAAAATCCTGTTTATACTCTAGATGAATTCTGAGAGTCTCCTGCAAATTTTCTAACTCAAAGAAATAAGGCTCGGAAAAAGTTCATGTTTTCCTCATGATAGTAAATAAATAAATATAAAAGTTATCAGAATTCTAAACTTCTTGAACAGCCATCCACAATCTGCACGAGCATTATTGGCATTGAACGACCATCAAAAAATTTAATCCATCGCTTCTTCTAATTCACACCCAAACAAAATTTCACAAATTTATAATTAGTTGATCTCGTTGGAAAGTGCAAAAGCTATACATCTGAAATTTTAAAGTTAACACTTTAATGATTAGGTAAAGTGTAGCCTAGTGGATAGTGTGTTCGTCTACAGTGCGAAGGTCGTGAGTTCAAATCCCGGTTAACTGTTACAACTTTTATTAAGCCATTTTTTTTTTCAAATTCAAAGACAACGTTGATCTGCAACCGAGATATCCATAGGTGAAGGTTTTTCAGTGTCTTATTGATCTCGCAAAGTATCGATGCCGAATAGCTCGTCATGGATATTTAAAAACGAGTAGAGCTCGCAAATTCAATATCGACAAGCGTAAAGGTAAAACGGTTGCGCAGGCGTACATGTCAGTAATGGATAAACACTTAACAATATGAAAACACTATGCCAGTGGAGAAAATGTGGATGAAATTACGAGACGGCATTAAATCCTTTGCAGAAGAGATATCCAAATTTAATTTAGCACGGCGAAAAAACAATGATTGGTTTGACCAAGTATGTCGCGATGCAATAGAGAGTGACTCACGAAATTTTTACTGTACGACCAACATGACCCAAAAAAGATAGAAATGAACAGCTTAGGCAATATGCGAAAAAAAAACCAGCAGGCGAAAACAAAGGAAGTACCACAATGCCAAGATACAAAAACTGTACTACGATACAAAATAAAATGCGAGACGCATACGCAATAGTAAAAGACCTTAAAAAGGGATATAAGCAAAAAGCCAGTCTCTGCAAAAACGCAGAATGCAATATCATCAGCGACACACAAGAAATCAAAAAGAGATGGGGTTCCTACTTTGAAGATCTTTTCAATCCTACCCCAATAGCACCTATCACGACAGATAACATTTCAATTGAGGCCTTAACTGATGAAGAAAAACCACCATCGACTACCCACGCTTGCGAAAATCAAAGCAGCCCTATGTAATCAAAAACTAAACAAAGCGGGAATTGACGAAATACCAGTTGAACTTCTGAAAAACGGAGGAAACTGTGTCGCTGAAATACTGCACAACATGATATGCAAAATTTCGACAGAGGAAATCATCATGGTTATATGTATACTACATAAGAGAAACGGAACGCACAGTCCAAACAAGGATCAACTACGCACACGGAAAATCCAGATACAGTCATCAGCAATCGCGGAACATGCAACGACAGAGGACCATAGAATTGATTTCGAAAATGTGCAAATTCTGGCCATGACAAATCAATATTATCAACGAATAGTACGAGAAGCAATCGAAATTTCTAAACATCCACGAAACTTCAACCGAGACACCGGATACAAGTTATCAGCAGTTTGGCTACCTGCCTTAAAATTGGGAAAAAAACCAAATCCGTACCCAGAAATCCTTAGCTAATTTAAATCAATCAATCAAATTCCTATTAAGGGGCATAGAACAGAAAAAACTCTTTTCCACAAGGCGCGATCCTGAGCATCGGTCTTAAGCTGTTGCCAGGACTTATTTATTCCTCTGGCCTCCTGCTCAACTGGTCGCTTCCATGTGTTACATGGTCGACCAACCCATCGTCTTCCTTGAGGATTATAATCCAGACCTTTTTTGGCGATGTTTCGCTCTGGTTTCCTCAAAGTATGACCGATGTACTGCCACTTCCGCCTTTGAATCTCAATACCTATTTTAGTCTGGCCAGTTGTACTCCAAGGTTCGTCGTTGGAGATTATTTCTGGCCAGAATATTCCTGAAATGCGTCGGAGGCACGAGAGTCTGTAGTTAAGTCCACGTAGTACAACCATATAACGGACTTGACGCATGCGCCAAAAACTCGCAGCTTCGTGTGAAGGGAGATCTCTCTTAACCTCCAGAAAGGGGGAAAGGATACCGAACGTCTAACGAGCTTTATTTAGCCGATCCTCAACATCCTTTTCGGTTCCGCCGTCAATGCTGACAATGTTTCCGAGATAGCAAAAATCTTGCACCTCTTCCACATCCTGTCCGTTAAGAACAATCGGTGTGCTTGCGTTCAAACCCATGTGCATGTACTTGGTTTTCCGCACATTTTTTTTCAGTCCCACCTCTTTGCATTTAGAATGCAACGAGCGAACATTTGACTCTAAGTCCGAACGGTTATGTGCAAGCAAACACACGTCATAAGCATAATCAAGGTGACTTAAGATGTTAAATATACTCCACTGAAGACCTTTACCTTCCCCAGCTTCCAGTGCAGCTTTTAAGACGTCATTTATTACCACCAGAAACAGGGCTGGTGATAATATGCAGCCTTGTCTGACATCCGTTCGCACAGGGAAGTTCTCAGACAGCTCTCCTCTATGCAAGACGCGACACCTTTCATCTTCGTAGGATTCTTTAATCATAGCTATGACTTTATCTGGAATACCTCTCCTACGCAAAGCATTCCATATGTAATCTCGCTTAACGCTGTCGAAAGCTTTCTCGAAGTCCAGAAACATTTGATGTAGTGGCGAACCCATTTCGGCTGACTGCTCTAATATTATCCTTAGGGTATTTGTGTGGTCGGTACAAGGCGACCCTTTACGGAATCCAGCCTGATAATCTTCGAGAGTGCTCTCGATGACATCACTAATCCTATTGAGAATTACCTTAGCCATAATTTTTGATACGGCAGTAAGTAGACATATACCACGCCAATTGCCACAATGCCGAAGGTCGCCCGTCTTCGGAATTTTCACAATGACGCCCTCCTTCCATTCAGTCGGATATCTTCCTTCATTCCACACCTCAGTAAAGAGTGGGAGGAGTATATCGACTGTTATTTCCAGGTCCGCTATGAGGAGTTCGGTTGGTAGTCCGTCTATACCTGGAGCTTTCCTTCCCGCCATTGACCGAATGGCGGAAACTATCTCTTCCTTATCTGGGGGATCGCCCCTAATAGAGGATTGTTGCCGTTGGATGTTTGGTAGTTGTTCTGTTTCTGTGATATCTTCCTCTGACAAGATGTTTAAAATGTCAGAGAAGTATTCCTTCCGCCGCAACTGGTGTTCACTCGTATTAAGGAGAGTTCCGTTGACATCTCTCACCAGGTCGTTGGCGGTGAAATTCCTGTTCGTCAACTGTTTCATAATTTTGAATAGTGAACCCATATTCCCAAGGTAAGCCGCAGATTTTGCCTTGTTTGCCAGATCTTCAATGGCCTTTCTCTTGTCGCATCTAACAGCATTTTTAATCTGTATATGAGCATCGCGGTAGTTCTGCCTCAGGTCGGGCGTTCGTTGGTTCACATCGGGTTGAGAGACGATAGTCAGTTTGACTTTTTTCCGATTGCCAACCTTGTCCCATGTGTCTTGCGACATCCAGGGTTTCTCACCGCCTTGCACATATCCCACAGATTCTTCAGCACTAGTTAGAAAATTGTTTCTGGTTGCCTCCCACTTGGCGTTTAGTTTGCGCATTTCATATTCACCCAATATGGATGACTGTTCGCATAGAATAGTGGTGTATTCGCATTTTTTGTTGAGATCTCTGAGTTTATCCACATTAAGCTTGCGCTTCATTTGAAAAATTTGTGGCTAATTAAAATACCTGATACTAATTAACTAACCTTAATGAACTAATTTAATCTTAATTACCCTTCCCATATGCAAGTAACCCCATTCTGTATGTAATAATAGTCGTTTGTATTTATCGATCAGTTTGATAAAGGTCTCAGTAGAGACCGAAACTTTACGAATAATAAAAAAAGCGTAACAGTGTAGAATTTGGAAATCTTTTCTTTCAAATATTTCATAAATTTAAAATTGTTAGCATTTTGTATGGGAGAGGGTAGAAGGGGTGAAGTGATTTCGCCCGTTCACGAACTTAGCCTTAATTTTTTGGCAGAAACGACTTGTACAATATTTAAACTTTCAAAGTGTTCATAGAGGTTTTTGAGTGATAATATTAATTTTTGTATCATTCGTTTTTTTTCTGCGAGCCGTATTTCTTGGCGTTACAAACTTATAATACTCTCAGATGTCATATATAGTACGAAAATTAGCAGCAGGAAGACGCGGTCTTTGGAACGAGACGATTGGAGACGACGACTTCAGGAGGCCAGGGCTCGATTTGGGCTGTAGCGTCATTGATGATGATAATGACAATGTCCTTAAAATATCAGAGACGATTTGCTTTTATCGCTTATTGCGTGCTTATTATTGTAATTCGGAAATGCATGCATTTTGACAAAATCACCATTCTTATTGAGAAACCCACGATCGAAATGGATTGAGGTATTGAATAACAGTTTTAGTTTAGCATAGAAGTTAAAACGAAAGACTTAAGCGAGTAACTCGATTTTGGAGAGAATCGCTAATTGCTTCCGATTTCTTGAAAATAAATTTGAAATATTACAGAGTAAGGGCTAAGGATATAAAATGCATATAAAGATAGAACGCAGTGTAACCAAGATGAAGGACGAAAAACTAATTTCGAAAACTGGTGTCAAACGGATCCTACGTAATGGGGAAAAAAAAATATTTTGAAGGTAGAGACAGAAAGTTGATGTCATTCGACAGGTCGCACTGAGTACTACGAAAATCTACGAAAATATAATTTGTTCCCTTCGGCACAAAAACGGTAAATTGATATTATAAATTGAATAAAATATTCTGTAAAACACAGTTTGTATCTATGGGAAAAAATAGATGTTCGCATAGAGCTCCTCAAGGCTTTCTCAATGAAACCAAGTTTGTGTCGATATCTTCGAATTATTTTTTGTTCCACTACACAGGACCAGTTATTCTTTTCGTCCTTCGTCTTAGTTGCACAGTGTATTATCATTATAGGTGCTTTCTGCCCTCGTCGTTTTCCGTTGCTATTATTTGTTCCAGGGCTCTTGGCCTATTAGACAAATCAAACAATTATGAAACACAACAAATTTGTCCGTTTCACTAAATTTCTATTAGCAATGGCGCTTCAGGCAGTTTACTAGGGCTATGCATCAATCGAGGTTCAAAAGTAAAACTAATATAAAACTCACATTATGGCCATAGTTTGATTACTTTATTGATTCCAAACTTTTGTTAAAATATAACCGCGATTGAATTAATTTTGTAACCATATTTTAGAAATTCCAGCAGTTGTAAATAATACTGGAAAAATTGAAACAAAAAAAAAATGTATTTCATACATTTTTGCAATTTTCTCACACATGTGACCAGATAATGACCGTAAAAGAAATCCAAGAGTTACATCGCGATATCACTTAAAAAAAAAACTGCATCATTATAAGAGGAGTCATTTTAGAAACCGAAGGTGATCCACTCTTGTTCCGAGATCGACTATTCACATCGGAAATAATAAAAAGGATCTTCACAACATATAGTATTCACATGGCAGGCAATTAATTTTGTTTTATTTTGCATAATGATCGGTAATCAAATTAAAAAATACTCATACAGTTAAAAATAAAAATAAATAAATAATTACCAGTTGAGAGGACGATCACCGACGTTAAAACTAACGAACTTTGCTTTGCGGCACTCAACATTTCTCCAAGATAAGTCGTAAGAGCGCGTCAAGATCTATAATCACTGAAGATCAGTGGTAAGACGAAGAGATTAGCAGCCGTAGAAGATCAATGCAATCGCGCAAAATTGGATCATTAGTTACTGAAGATCACTGTTCATTGAAAATCAATAGTCGCTGCACTGTGAGGATCAGTTTAGATCGATAGTGGTTTTTGTTGATAGAATAGCAGTTTAGAAAACGAATGAATGTGTACTATGCGATCACTATATTGTATTTTATTATTATCTAACAAAATGGCAAACTAATTGAATGCATAATCGAATTTATATGTCACGAAAAACTCACGAACTCGAAACGGTAACAGTGACCTTTCACCACAATATTGAATAAATAACGACTTTAATAACTCACGTTTTTATTGTTTTCCAGAATTATATCCGCCTTCATTTAACGATCGTATGGCAATAATTATTTTGACGGGAATGTTTATTTATTGTTAATTATTAATTTCTGCTAATTTTTTGTTTGTTATTTCATTTCTTTATTTTTCTATAAATAATTTAATTCACAAGAACTGAACAGTCCATTCCCGTTTTTCACCGAACAAAACTAACAATAGATGAAATATTCTTTTTTTTGTTACAGAAAAAAATTTAAATAACCGGACATCAAATTATACGAAAGCATTATAATTATTATCGATTGTATCGAAAGAAACACACCGTGAGTAAACATTGATAATCGTTACAGAAAAAAAAAATCTGATCTAGCCACCAACTAAACAGGAGAGAATCTTAATAATAATTCTTCAAGAATAAGTGGCGCTATAATCCACCTCAGTTGCAGAAAGATCGTGTTCGCGGGAGAGCGCGCAAATTCAAATTAACTAGACAACTTTCAAAGATTGAATGGAAAATCTCAAGTACAAGTCTTGGATATTTATATATCGGTAAGAGGTTGACTTGAAGCGATCGTCTGCAGCAGATAAAGATCAGTATATTCTGGCTTATACTCTACTCCCGAAAAAATTAAAAAAAAAAGAAAAAAAAAGTTTTAGTAATATAATATTCCGTGAGATTTAAGCGTCTCTCTAAACTTAGCACGACCACGTTAGTAGACTGTTAGTCTGAACCGAAGATCGAGATCTGACGAACTGTTCTAGCGATCACCTGGTGTGAAACTGATTTTTATGTCTATCTGTAGAGATCTTGGTGTCTTTTATTAATGGGGGAGGAAGTTAAGTGCGGGGATGGTTATATATCACCCGTTCTGATATTTTTTTTTCTCAAATATACTTTTACCTATTTTCATGTTTAATTTATTGATCTTCAACGCTATGGAGTGTGGGTAGTTGATCATCAGGATGATCAAAGTTGCATGATTGTATTGTCTGCAGTGTTCGATATTAATCCTGCCCATTGTAAATAAAGGTTTCTGGTTTCAAAGTTGCGATTGGATTTATAACTATATGCATAATATCGGTTACAAATATACATATTTATCGATTTTTAACCTTCTCTATGTAAATTGGTTGGAACAGTGTGAACCGGAACTTTTGCACCCAGTGCCTGAATACATTGAACTCGTTCTGTCACCAAAATTATTTAATATTGATAATCGATGAAACGATTAGGATAATCAGTGTTCACTGTTCTACAATAGCATTGATCAAGATCGATTCTATAATCGGCAGCCTAGTTACGCTACGATACAGATTCTTTTCGTCGAATCGGATTGTTATTCGATGACTTCTGATTTGAGTTACTGATCGTATTTTAATGCTTTCGAAAGCAACATTAATGATCAATGAATTGGATGAGTTATTGCGAAATATAATAATTGTGCGTAATGCGTTAGAAATGGTTATTTTGAGGCTTGCATTTAATTTTTTGTCGTCTTTCTTTCAAGAGAAACGACTTTTGTAGACTGAATGTAAACTTTTATGGTGAGTTTTTTTATAGTTACAGTTACAGACCAATAAGTCTTACACCCATCACATACAGCACTTTGGATAACACCTTCTAATTTGACTCCCCTGCGGAGGCACGCCCAACATTAGTGGCCTCATGCCGTAATGAACTCTGACCTCAGTTTAATCCTGGAATGGGGCAGGAAAAACAGAGTAGAGTTTAATGCTTTAAAAACGCAGTCCTGTCATCTATCTCTTAAACATAACGTGCCGACGTCGGCCGCTAATATGTCCTTAAATGGCGTACAAATTTCACCTTCTGCAGACTTCACGTTACTAGGTGTAAAATTTAACAATCGCCTTGATTGGAGCTAACACATCTACGAAGTTGCTCATGATGCTTCGAAACGTCTAGGTATTCTGCGGAAGTGTAAGAAATACTTTTCTGCGTCCGAACTAGCTACCCTCTATAAGGCTTATATCCGACCACGTCTTGAGTACAACTCGCATGTTTGGGCTGGGGCCCTAAAATCACATCTGGCTCTTCTTGACCGTATCCAGAAACATGCATTCCGATTAATTGGAGATGAAGCTATATCAGCCTCAGTTGATTTCCTCGAGCACCGTCGAAATATCGGTTTACTCTGCATTTACTATAGATACTTCCATGGTAAATGCAGCAAGGAACTAAAAGCCCCAATACCACCTATATTCAATGCCCCCCCAAATTCTCGCCAAGCTGTACGCTCACACGAGTACACTGTGAAGCCGTTGCCGTGGAGAAGAGTGAAGTTTAGGCAGTGTTGTGGAATTCATTACCAGGCAATCTCTTTCCCACTGAATACAACCTTCAGCAGTTTAAGAACAATGTTCACCGTCACTTCAAACTCTTCCCTCCTGTGTTTCCCTGCTGATTTCCCTATTTCCTCTTGTTTCCCTTACCTATGTCGAATTAACTGTGCATCTCAATCAAGTTAATTTCGATAAACATAAAAAAAATACAAGGTATTCGCTAACTGTCTATACAGATGAAAACAAAAGAACCTCGATGAACAATAACCTAGGGAGCACTAGTTATATTTCTAGGGCTTATAGATTTCCAGAAGGCATTCGATTACGTTGAACATCCATACATTTGGCTTGCACTCAAAGAACAAGGAATTCCGGAACCGTATATCTGAGTTTTGAAGTTTGTCTACGAGAACAGCACAGCAAAAATAAAAACAACGTACTGGAGTATATACATCAAAATTGAGAAAGGCGCGTGAAACAAGGTGACCCACCCTCTCTCACCAATTTTGTTCGCAGTGGTACTGGAGATGGTATTTCGAAGGCTGAAGTGGAACACAATGGGCGTAAAGGTTAATGGAGAGTTCTTGAATAACCTTCGGTTTGCAGACGATATTGTCCGTATAAACACTTCCTCACTTTTTTTTTACGGAATGACCTGTGTTATAGGCAACTTCGGCCTTTGTGTGTAATGCACAAACATGGAGGGAAGGAATGGGATTCGGAAGTTAGGGGAAGGGGAGTGAGAACAATTGTAACAAAGGGAGAAGCTGGTGTGTTTTCCTTTTTTCATTTTCAGTCGTCCTTGCTGCTACTGACAACTATTTGCAGATATTATGGGTGACTTGAATGACAGAAAGCGAACAGAAGCCATTTACTGAGAACATAGACCTTCTTGAAGTGGAACTGTTTCACTTTTACACCGTTTGCCCATTGTATTTCGAATAATTTTTCATTGCCAGTAGCAACTGAAAATTCATGCTTAAAAAAATTCCACTCTCTGGAGTGGGAATCGAACCTACGACCTATTGACTCGAAGCAAGCACGATGCCCACTACGCGACGGAAGCCTCACGAACTTCATAAAATGTTTATAGTGTTAGATAGTGAATACAAATAAATTGGCTTGCAATTGAACAAGGAAAACACAAAGTTTCTAAAAAATACAGTGGAGTCCCAGATAGCCCTTGACAATGTTTCAATAGAATACGTACAAGACCTTACTTGATGATGATGATGCAATGGCGCTACAGCCCATATTGAGCCTTGGCCTCCCGGATGCACCTCCTCCAGTTGTCTCGGTCCAATGACCGCGTCCTCCAGTTTGAAAAATTGAGAAACGATCTGCAGTCTGCGTCGACTGAGTCCTCCCATCGCTTTCGTGGCTTCTCCTGCGGTCGGTTACCTTGAGCTCTGCCCTTGAGCACTCGTTTTGGGATTCGTTCCTCGTGCATTCGTTCCACGTGGCCAGACCATTGCAGCTTGCGCAGTTTGATCACTATAGATGCTGGTGGGTCGTCAAATAGTTGATACAGCTCATGGTTGTATCGAATTCGCCAATCATCTCCTTCTTTAACTGCTCCGTATACCTTCCGAAGAATTTTTTGCTCAAAAGTGTCGATTAACTTCTCCGAAAACCGTGTCAAGGTTCACGTTTCACATCCATATAGCAGCACAGGACGAATTAATATCTTGTAGATGCGTAGTTTATTGTTTCGATGGACCTTCCTTGATTTCATTATAGGGAGGACCGCATAAAATGCTTTGTTAGCTGCCGTGATTCTTCTTTGAATTTCATGTCGCTCATTGCCGTCCTTTGTGAGAAGGGCTCCCAGGTATACGAATTCATCCACCTGCTCGAAGTTGTATTCGCCTATTGTAATGTTCTGCCTCTCTGGGACAGTCCTTCGTGTCTGGGTCATGTATTTAGTTTTCGCTTCATTGAACCTGAGCCCTACTTCACCCGCTGCCGACTCCAACTCCTGGAATACCTCCTTAACGCCCAGTATTGATCGGTCCAGAATATCCACGTCGTCTGCATACGCCACCAACTGTGCGGATTTTACGAGTAGCGTACCTCTGGTGTCCACTGAGGTTACTGAAGTTGCTTTCCTGACGACATACTCGAGCACAAGGTTAAAGAGCGTGGGGGCGAGACCATCTCCTTGTTTAAGACCTGACTCCATTGGAAAGCTGTGAGTCAACTCATTTTGGATTTTTACTTGGCACTCATTGTATTCCATCGTGGCTTTTATTAAGCGAACTAGTTTCGGTGGGACACCTAGTTCAATCGTTATTCTGTACAGAGCATTACGGTCGACACTATCGTATGCTTGGCAAAAATCGACGAACAGTTGGTGCACATTAATATCATTTTCCCAGCATTTTGCTAGCACCTGTTTTACTGAGAATAGCTGGTCCGTTGTCGATCGTCCAGATCTGACGCCACTTTGATTTTCTCCGATGATGTTGTTAGCGTATTCACTGAGTCTTCGTTCGATAATTTTAGTCAAGATTTTGTAACATGTACATAGCAATGAAATTCCTCTGTAATTTTCGCAACGCAAAGGGTCACCCTTTTTGTATACCGGACATATAATGCTTTTCCACCAGTCGTCGGGTAATTTTTCAGTTGTCCAGATTTTAACAATTAATCTAAATATTCGACTGGTAAGCTCTGTTCCACCTACTTTCAAGAGCTCTGCAGGGATTCCGTCAATTCCGGGCGCCTTGTTCGATCTTAAATTATGTAAAGCTATATCTACTTCATCATAAGTTGGTGCAATAGGCTGATGATCTCCATCTGGATCTTCCGGAATTATAAAAGGTTCAGTCTCTGATGTCTTTCTATTTAACAGTGTTTGGAAGTACTGAACCCATCGTGCATTGATTTCGGCTGCGTCGCTTATGATGTTGCCTTCTTCGTCCTTACAGAGGGTAGTTTGCGGTTTGTAACCTTGTCTCATTTGTTTCACGGTATTAAATGCTGCTCGCACGTTATTTTTCTTCAGGTTTTCGTCCAGTGATAAAATTTTGTCATTGTTTATTTTGCGTTGTTTTCGTCTGCAGATCTTCTTGGCGAGACCTTACTTATTTAGGTCAAATAATTTCTTTTCCAAACCAAGAAGAAAAAAATTTAAGCCAAAGAACAACCAACGCATGGAAGTAATTCTGGAATATAAAAGACTTATTAGACGCCAATAAATCCCAAGAAGCAGCCAAAAATCTAATGGACGCGGCTATTCTTCCAGTATTGACATACGGGGCTCAAACATGGACTAACTCCGAAAAATGCCTAAATAAACTAAACAACTGCACAACGTGCAATGGAAAGAAAATGAATAAATTTAATCGCTACCAAAGAATTCGCAATACAGAGCTCAGAAGCAGATCTAAAATCATAGATGTGGAAGCGAAATCGAAGAAATTGAAATGGGACTGGATGGGAAACGTAATACGTCTTATAAAGGTTATTTTGCAGTGCCAGACAGTCAGAAAGAGAATCGATCGCTCGGAGTATTTTGAGGTCGCCATTACATAAAAGACAGTCAGAAGATAAATATGATGGTAGGTCATTAATAAAAACAAGAAATAAGAGTGGACCGAGAATAGAACCCTGAGGAACTCCAGAATTCGCCGAAAAAATGGGGGATAATTTGCCGAGAAAGATCGCTCTCATACTTCGATTAGATAAATATGAAGAAATCCAACTAAGAAGCGAACCACATATACCGTACTTCTTCAACTTTGAGATTAGTATCCCAGGATTCACAGAGTCAAATGCTTTGGCAAAGTCGGTATATATGATGTGCACGGATCTATGGCTTTCAAAGAATTTCGCAAAAATATAAGTAGGTTCCAGGAGATTTGAAGTCGTGAACTTGCCTTTAAGAAACCAATGCTGCCTTAAAAAAATATGATGAGAAATATGTTCGGAGAAGGAGTTATGAAGACCAACTAAAATAGTGTTGCAATTAACCAAGCCAAGTTCCGCTTTTACGGCGCTATAGTGAGCTTTTCTAAAATTTCTTTTAGAATTCGTCGTGATAGATGATGAAAAGACAGTTCCTCGTTTTGTGGTACGAGGCGATATTGAAGTAAGGCTAATTGTATGTTTGATCCATCGATGTGATATATTTGCGTCTTTCGCAGTTTGTACATCTCGTTCCGCGAAGCCGTTCGTCCTTAGAAAATGCGGGCTGAAGGTACGACGTCCAAAGTTTCAGGAGGCTCTGAAGTCTTAAAATTGTTTTTGTATGTATTACGGCCCATGCCAAATATAAAGCACAGTCTTCACGACATTAGTCAGAGGCTGACTGATTTCGCCAGCAGCAAAAACCTTATTGTAAGGTCGATATGCGTCCCGCTTCGTGGCATTCATAAGAGAACGTGGGCATCACCCGACGGACGAACTTTCAACCAAATAGACCAGAATTGAAAAAAGATGGTTTCCATTCTCGATGTGCTTCCATGTCGAAGGCTGATTGCGACACAGATCACTACTTGGTACAGACCAACTTCTAGTATTGAATCGCAAACCGAGGACACTACCAGTTCCTAAATTCGACGTTCGAAAACTCAAGGATGAGAAAGGAGTTCTGATCACTATCTAGTCAGAGCTAAGTATCGATGCAAAATAGCTTGTCGTGGATATTCGAAAACGAGTAGAGCTCGCAAATTCAATGTCGACAAGCTTAATGACGAAACGGTGGCGCAGGCTTACATGTTAGCATGTAATAAACATCTGACACCAATATATGAAAATATCCAAAATATGCCAGTGGAGAATGCGTGGATGAAAATACGAGACAGCATCAAACCCTCCGCAGAAGAGGTATTAGGATATCAAGCACGGCGAAAAAATAGTGATTGGTTCGACCAAGAATGTCGCGACGCAATAGATAGAAAGAACGAGGCTTACAAAATTTTTACTGAACGACCAACACGAGCCAAAAAAGAAAGATATGACGAGCTTAAGCGATATGCGAAAAAGACCTGCAGACGAAAACAAAGGAAGTACCATAATGACAAGATACAAAAAATGGACGACGACATGAGAAAAAATAAAACGCGGGACGCATACGCAATAGTAAAAGATTTAAAAAAGGGATATAAGCCAAAAACCAGTCTCTGCAAAGACGCAGAGGGCAATATCATCAGCGACTCAGAAGAAATCAAAAAAAGATGGGCTTCATACTTTGAACATCTTTTGAATCCCACCCCATTAGCACCGATCACACAACAGACAACATTTCAATTGAAGCCTCAACTGACGAAGATGAAGCATCATCGACACTACCCACGCTTGCTGAAATCAAAGCAGCCCTATGTGACCAAAAACTAAACAAAGCGCCGGGAATTGACGAAATACCAGTTGAACTTCTGAAAAACGGTGGAAATTGTATCGCTGAAATACTGCACAACATGATATGCAAAATTTGGACAGATTAAATCATACCCGACGATTGGCGAAAAAGCATTATATGTCCAATTTACAAGAAAGACAAACTCTGCTGAGAAAATTACAGAGGGATATCATTGTTATGTACGACCTATAAAATACTGACAAAAATAATTGAACGTCGTCTTAAGCCCTATACTAATCAAATAATTGGCAAATACCAAGGCGGATTCAGAACCGGACGATCTACAACAGACCAGATATTCTCGGTGAAACAGGTGCTTGAGAAATGCTGGGAATATAACACAGACGTCCACCGAATCTTCGTAGATTTTAAACAAGCATACGACACTATTGACAGGAGCGTACTGTACCAAATCATGCTTGACTTTGGAATTCCTCCAAAACTAGTCCGACTAACAAGACTCATATATCTTGGGTCTAATCTAACAAAGGACGGTAATGAAACAGACGAAATCAAACGGCGGATAATATTAGCAAATAAGACGTATTATTCGGTACTTCCAATAATGAAATCCAAGAAAGTGCACAGGAACAATAAGCTGCGGATATATAAAACCATTGTACGACCTGTGCTCTGTTATGGCAGCGAGACATGGACATTAACACGAACTACCGAAAAAGCAGTTAACGCATTTGAAGAAAGGTCCTCCGAAGAATTTTGGGACCTGTGAAGGAAGGAACGGAATGGCGAATAAGATACAACCATGAGTTGTATCAACTCTACGACGAGCCTGAAGCTTCAACGTTCATCAAGCTACGTAAACTGCAGTGGGCTGGCCATGTAGAGCGAATGGAAGACACAAGAATCCCCAAACGTGCTCTGAAAGGCAAAGCGAGTGGTAACCGGCCAGTAAGCAAGCCACGCAAGCGATGGGAAGACTCGGTTGATGAAGATAGTAAAGCCATCTTAAAAATTAGCAGCTGGAGGACGCGGTCTTTGGATCGAGACGATTGGAGGTGACGACTTCAGGAGGCCAAGGCCCGATTTGGGCTGTCGCGCCATTGATGATGATGATGATGAGAAAGGAGTTGCGAAATATGTATCAGCCTTCGCGACGAATCTGAAAAATAACAACATCCTGTCAATAGAAGAAATGTGGTAAAATATCAAAGATGGCATTACATCCGTCGCAGATGAGGTGATAGGACAACAACCCCAGCGCAAGAGAAATAATAGGCTCGAAAACGAATGCCAAGATGCATTAGACCGAAAAAATCAAGCTTACAAAATATTAACGGAACGGCTGACACGTGCCAAATATAACGATCTTAGATGATTAGCAAGCAAAACATGAAGACAGAACCAACGCAAGTACAGTAATGACGAAATTAAAAACATGGACGAACATTTTAAATTACACAACACAAGAGTTGTGTATTCCCTAGCTAAAAGGGATACCAACCGAAGACAAGGATGCAGAAGGCAACAATGTAAGTAATGCGGATGATATAAAACTAAAATGGGCTCAATACTTTGAATACTTTCTCAATCCGAACCCATCATCATCATTATAATGTTGCCTTCTGCATCCTTGCAGAGGGTCGTTTTTGGTTGGTATCCCTCTTTCATTTTAACTAGGGCTCTTGTTTTGTGTAATTTAAAAATTTCGTTCATGTTTTTATTTTGTCATTATTGTACTTCCTTTTTTCTGTCTGCATATTTTGTTTACAAATCATCTAAGATCGTTATATTTGTCCTGTTTGGCTCGTGTCCGCCGTTCTGTTAATATTTTATAAGCTTGATTTTTTCTCTCTTGGCATTTATTGTCGATCAATTCATTTCTTTTGCGCCGGGGTTATTGTCCTATCACCTCCTCTGCGACAGATGTAATTCAATCTTTGATGTTTTGCCACATTTCTTTTATTGGCATGTTGGCGTTGTTGTTCAGCATTGTCGCGAAGTGGCTCTCCAAGACGGATACATAATTCGCAACTACTTTCTCGTCCTTGAGTTTTCTTGTGTCGAATTTAGGAACTGGCTGTGTTTTTAAGAGTCCTCGGTTTGCGATTCTTCATCGGAACATTGGTACTGGGTAACACACTCATGGTACTTATGATACGCAGGTAACAACAGTAGTTTATCAGAAATATAACCTATGATACACTGCTGGCTTACGATACCTGGTATCATAAATACTTATAGTTATGCGTGTTAACAAAATGTAAATCAATTAAGTAGAAAACACGCAAATGGCAGACATCCATTGCAATTAATTAAAAACAATCTGCATATTTTGATAACCAACTGGGTAGTTAAGAAGAGAATATAATAAACAAATAAATTCCTACCTGACTAAAAGTTTAACAATTCGAATAACATGTTTTCGTGTAATTCAAAACTTATTTGTAATTTTATACCAAACCAAAACCTTTAACGAAAACTCTTGATTCAAATGTGAGAATTTTGTTGAAACAAAAAACAAGAAAATCTTCCGGGTTATTCCTACTATCATAATCAACCAAGATCATCATTCTCCTGTATTGTGTTTTTTTTTTTCCTGAGTGTATTTTATATTGCGGATTTGTCGCTGGATTTTCCAAATTACTGAAAATGACGATTCGATGGCCAACATAATGAATGACATTTTACAAAATACAAAAATAGGTACTAGAGATGATTTAGAACAGAACAGGATAAGATTGTCATTTATAGATTTATCGTCAAAATATATATTTAATAATATTTATTGTTTGTTTCCAATACCGCCGATCTCTTTAAACAAAGGAAACAACAAAATTAAATTCATCAAATAAATATTGAAAAAACAAAAAAACGGATTAGTTGTATAGTTTGTGGATTAATGCACTTTCGAAGGTGCCGCACTAATGATCAAATTCAATATTCTTTTGATCGTCAATTTTAGCGGAAAAAAATTAGTTGAAACCTGATTTTTTGGGAAATTTTTTAAACGATAGATGGATGTAATCACAAGATGACAACGATAACGACGTGTTCACCGCCGCTATTTTGAAACCTGTTTCCGCCGAATAGCTTTCGTTTAATTTTAAAAATAATATTAAAGTTTAAGTTGAGTACAACTATCAATGATAATAGATAATAATTCATCATTCAAGTAGATGTAATAAATATATCATGCATACTTTATGCTTATATTGAAAAAAATTCTTAGAAGATTTGGCGCCGTTTTAAAAATTTTAGCATATTGATAGTCGTATATATAATGAATTTATTTTGTTTTCAAATTTTTTCTTATTGAATTATCGTAAACATGACTATTTCTAAATAAGTAAACAATCACAATTTTTTTTTTACAGAAATCTATTATTATTCAGTTCTTGAGCGTTTGAAGGAAGCTTTTAGAATGAAAATGTGTTTATAATATGCGGCATTCAGTATTTGATTTAACGCGCAATGGGTTGTCTCTTTTGTTTGTCACTTCTATAGATATTCGTTCCAGATCATCATTTTGACAAATGTATAGTCTGTCTCTAGTGTTACCAAATCTAGGAATTTATTCCCACAGTAGGAGAAAATAAAGCATGTCGGATGTAGGGGAGAATTTTTAACATGTCGTAATAAGCGGAGACTATTTTAGTTTTTTTTCTAAATAATTGCTAATAAAAATGTATAAACTTCGATTTGTAGAAGTAACATCATCAAATCAATATATCTTCAATCGAATTTAGGGAAAATATTGGAGAAATTTTTACTTGAATTCTAGGACGAACGCTGCGTGCACCTTATACCGAATATGCAGTTCGGCTTCGAAAAAGCTAATTCGATAGAACAATTTCAATCAAAATCAAATAATTCAAAATTCAAAAGAGTTGTACAGTGTTCTTAACGGACAGGATGTGGAAGAGGTGCAAGATTTTTGCTATCTCGGAAGCATTGTCAGCATGGACGGCGGAGCCGAAAAGGATGTTGAGGCTCGGCTAAATAAAGCTCGTCAGGCCTTCGGTATCCTTTCCCCATTCTGGAGGTTAAGAGAGATCTCCCTTCGCACGAAGCTGCGAGTTTTTGACGCATGCGTCAAATCCGTGTTGTTATATGGTTGTACAACGTGGAAAGTGACCGTTCGACTTACCAAGAAATTACAGATTTTCGTGAACCAATGCCTCCGACGCACTTTAGGAATATTCTGGCCAGAAGTGATCTCCAACGACGAACTTTGGAGTACAACTGGCCAGACTAAAATAGGTATTGAGAAAGGCGGAAGTGGCAGTGGATCGGTCATACTTTGAAGAAACCAGAGCGAAACATCGCCAAACAGGCTCTGGATTATAATCCTCAAGGAAGACGTCGGGTTGGTTGACCATGTAACACTTGGAAGCGAGCAGTTGAGCAGGAGGCCAGAGTAATAAACAAGTCCTGGCAACAACTTAAGGCCGATGCTCAGGATCGCGCCTTGTGGAAGAGAGTTGTTTCTGTCCTATGCTCCTACAGGGGGTCTTAACGAGAATTTGATTGATCGATGTGCATTACATTTTGAGAATCATTGCACCAAGACTGTTTAATTTTTTCCTCCATGACACAAACTAATAAAGGAGAACTTCCACCGGTGTCCTCGACAAGTTTTAGCCACCATCCTATTCGGTAGTACAAAAATGCCGGAGAATGCTTTGAAGTTTTTTTTTTCAGAATGTATTACAAAATTGACATCTCTTAAATTTCAGACTAGTAACATTCATACTTTTCAAGAAAATAGATTTCTTGTGAAGTTGTGAAACTGTGCCATATTGTATGTGAGGGAGTAGACGCAGTAAGGCCAATCACTTAATTTTTTCTGGTCTTAGTGATAATGTTAATTAAGTATTTAGCACAAAATATGAGCTCGATGTTATATGTTCTGAGGAAATCGGCTTAGAGTGTTTCATGAAAAAGTGCAGTTTGTATGGGAGGTGGTGGAAGGAGTGGAGGGATTCAAATAATTTTTATACCATATATAAGATTTATGATAAAAAATAATAAATTCCAAATTTCAAATCCTTGGCTTTCATAGATTCCAAGAAAATTTGATTAATATAAATTAATGAAAATGAGTCATTGTGTATGGGAGGGGGTAGAAGGGGTGGAGCGATTTGGCCCGTTCGCGAACTTGACCTTGCTTTTTCGCCAAAAAACGACGAAGTGATCTCAGTGGCTCAGAAAACTTAGCGCGTCGAGTATTCACGCAAGTTTTCGGATCTCTGTAGTGAGAACAGGGATGAAATTTTGATCCGGATTGTTACTGGAGACAAAACTTGAGTTGAGCATTCAGAGCCTGAATTAAAGCAGGAGTCAGTGAAGTGGCTCCGTAAGGACGCTTCATCCCCAAGAAGTTCAAGGTCTCACAATCCGCCGGAAAAATCTTGGCCACTATTTTTTGGGATTCAGAGGGGCTTTTGATGATCGAATGTAAAGAAAAAGGACAAAATATCACAGGCGAAAACTCTGCCAACCTGCTACAAAAATTAAATGATGCCATCAAAGAAAAAATAAGACGAAAGTGGGCTCGAGGTGTGCTGCTTTTGCGAGACAACGCACTTGTCCACAAGAGCCTCTGCTCTACAGAAATGCTGCTCCGGAATATTGAACCACCCTCCTTTTAGTCCACATCTGCCCCCTTTTAATTACTTTTTGTTCCCAAAACTGAAAAATAGAACTTTGGTAAAAGGAAAATTGACCAATGATGAAGAGGTGAATTCGGCAATTTCAGCCTATTTGAAGTAGTGTTGGGTAGGACAAGAATTTTTGTCCCAAGTTTGTATGAGGGGCTCATTTGAAATTTGAGGTGGTACAATGTCCCACCTCAAATGTCCCATTCAAAAGCTCCATGTCCCATTCATACATACAATGTCCGTCCCATTCATACAATTTGCCTTTTTGAGGAGCAATGGTAGCAAATGAGCGAAAAATGACGTATATTGCGTTTTTATGTGTGCGCGTAGACTATCTTAACCCTACTAACACCGTTTCTTATTGAGATGCGGTAGTAAAATGACGTATTATTAGGTGTGGCATTTGTGGGTTGTGTTTATAATATACATTCTTTTTTATTTTATTTATTCTTATTTAATTTTAAATATTAAAATACAAAATCTCTCAATCTCTCACAAAAAAATACATTCTTATTTATTTCAGTTATTCTTATTTACACTTATTCGGTTTCACTAGGGTTAAAATATATACTAGCCATGTAAGTCAATCCAACAACAACAAGTTGTAGTCACAATAAAAATGACAGTTCCGTTCGCCAGCTTTTGTATGTAGCGGACACGGCGGGCTTCGTAAGAATCGCGTTTATTCTTAAATGCAGTGTTAAAAATAGTTCAGTTTTCCAAAATAATTTATTAATAGTGCTCAGCATGTAATTACTACACGTTGATATCAGTGCAATAGATTTTTAATCGAAAAAAGTGCGATGAAAGTTAAATCTCGGTTTCTCCCATCGAAGAGAATCTGTCATTCATGTGCAGAGTTCTCCGGTTCGTAATATTTCCGTGCCGAGAGCTTTGCTTTCAGCCATACAAATAAATGCATGGGACAAAACCCGGTGAAGTGAGTGTTACAAATGTATTGGTACAGCAGCCATACAAATGCATGTTTTTAATTCAGATGCGTCAAAAGCTCTGAAGTGGGACAAAAACTTTGAAGTGGGACAACAATATTTTTTGTAGTGATGGGACATTTTGACGTGCATGAATGGGACATTTGTACCACTTCTTGTATGAGTAACACAACACTAATTTGAAGGCCTTGGTAATACATTTTTTCGAAGGATTTAATCAACTTTGTGAGAGATTAGATATATTAGGCCCAGTTCGACTTGTGCATTCGATCAGTGCACAAGTACTTCAGTGATTTTCATAATTTGCACCGTTACGCCAGTTGTTCAATTGAAACAGTGTCACTTGAAACCGGTTTTTTATCGCTACAAGAAGCAAAACGAAGCGGAATCGGGAGGGTTCCCCGGAGAAAATGCTCCTGAGGGATAAACTTAAATTCCCACGTAATGAAAACAATAACATGCCGAACTACTCTACTCTACAATGGCGCTACAGCCCAAATCGGACCTTGGCCTCCTGATATTCAGGTTCCTTAACATTTTTTATTACTTATTGTGGAAGGATTGTTAGCCCTTCGCACAACCCTCTTTCTACGAATTTTTCATTTTCTTAGATTGAGGTGACCAAGGTATATCCAAGCAGGCAATGTGCCGGAATTATATATTGCGCCGACCGGGATTTGAACTCACGACCTTCGCATTACAAGACCAACACACTACCTACTAGGCTATACCCTAGCTATACATGCTGAACTACAAAAATAAATTTCACCCTCTTGCAAGCACGCTTGACGAGGAACCAGCAGCTGACAACCAATCAACAAGTCAACACAACAAGGTAAAAATTCCACCTATTACTTTTCCTGACCTAAAGCGCGAAACCATTAGTGCTATAATGTCCACCTTGAATATTACGAGCCTTGGGATTAGAGTGCTTCTTGGAGAAATTAGACGATTTTGGAAAACTAAGCGACCATCTGACAACTAAAAAAGTCAACTTTTTCACTCACCAACGACCAGATTTACGTCCAACAAAAATTGTTCTCTCCGGACTCCATGACATGCCGTGCGATGAGCTTTTGAAGCATCTTAAAGAACACTGCAAACTGCCATGTCTTGACATCAAGAAATTCAACACTGATGTCTCGAAACGACGTAACTGCTCTCCAAAATACCTAATTCTACTTGAGAAAGGCACGCAACTCAAAGATCTACGTGAATTCAAAACAATAATGCATACTGTCGTTCACTGGAGCTATCATGCCAAAAATAAAAATAACATAACTCAGTGTCGTAATTGCCAAATGTTTGGACATGGATCTACCCACTGCCATTTGCCAACGAAATGCATGATTTGTAGCGAAAAACACAATCATAAAGATTGCCCACTCAAAGAAGGACAAACGGATTTAATTAAATGCGCGAATTGCACCTTAGCACATCTCGCTAACGATCGCAGCTGCAAGAAACGCGAAGAATACATTCTTATCAAGGAACGTACTAGTCGACAAAACAGTAAAAGTAATAAGCAACACCCTCGATCTGAATCCAACACTTTTGGTGCATTTGACAGAAATTTTCCCGCAATGCGAACAACAGGCTGAGCCAACTTCATATAAGAACACTTGGTGACTTTTGGTTCACTAACACATTTGCGTGAACCAAAATGCGTGAGCGAGAGGTAATCACTTTTCTCTTTCTAACCATGTGACACCAGATGGCGCACCGCAATTTTGATGATTTCTTGAAGATTTCACCAGCATCAAGAGATGGCGCTTTTGAATTTTCAGAAGATTATTGTCAATTCAGTTCGTAGAAATTCTTACTGTCAAATATTTTGGTTATTTTCGCGACGGACCAGAATTTTCCACACGCTCGATTCGTGGTGGTTTCTCGCCTTTCCTTTCGTGAAAGCAATTCCCGTAAACAAGAAGTGAAAAACGAGTGCAGTGATTTTCAGAAAGTGCAAAAGAACGAACATCAAGAGCCCCCGAAAAACGAAAATGCATGAAAATTTTTCGCAGTTCGTTTTCGTGTGGTGCCGAAATTCCAGTGTTTTCTTCGTTCTTTGTTTTTTCGGTTGCTATTTATCTTTCGTTCGTTTTTCCGTCCGCCTTCGGGTCTTGTGTGAGGTGCGCGGTACGGTAGTACAGTACGGAAATTCGGCCTTTGGAGTCTCACGCAAAAAAGTGAGTGGATTTATCTCCTTGTCATCTAGGCATGTTAAGCGCTCCGCTGAACACGACAAGTCGTAAAGAACCGTGTGCGGATTAATTTGGAGTAGAACTTCTCGAATGTGAGTAGGAAAAAGTTAAATTTTTGTGTTTGAAATGTGGTGCGGAAGTGAGCGATTGAAATCATTTTGCAGCACAAATTGTTGCGCCTGTAATACAATCATTTCTCGGGGATTAGGGCTACGGGCGATACCCCATTAAAAAAAACGAGTGTCGCAACTACCTCCCGGGTCACTCGGAAAAGTTGCACTTCTTTATTTTCGTGTAGAAGGCTTAATAATAGTTGAAATAGTTCATTGACAATTCTCTGACGTTTCTCAATGACATTTCTCCAGCGATTCTAGGTGAAATGTCATTAAGGTTTGGTAAAATAAGAAGAAGAAGTGTACGTGAATAAAACTCACTAACACAACCAAAGGAACCAAAATCTGGAATCAAGTGGCGCTAGTCTCGATTTCAAGGGAGATAGACTTCTACAGTATATACTCTTTTCTCTGCGAACAACATCGAAAAATACAATGACATCTCAGGAAATAAACAGACCATCTTTTAGCAGTGTTGCCAGGAATATACCCACGGCAATGAAGGGGGTAAATTTTGCACCTAACTCTAGTGACGACTTATTCTCGCCTGAAGTTCTAGTACAAATATCTAAGGAGCTAATCAGTAGACTCGCTACATGTAAGACTAAGCAAGATCAGTTTAACGTCATAATTAATTTAGCAACCAGATTTTTATATGGATAGCTTAAGTAGTATTCAGATTATTCTTTGGAATGCTCAGAGCATCCGCAATAAGTTTGTTGAAACATTTGACTTCATTGTATCCCAAAATACAGACACATTTGTTATTACGGAAACTTGGCTTCACTCTAATGATAAATTATACCATCCAAATTACCATATTTATAGAAATGATAGAATAGGAACAGGCGGTGGAGTAGCCATATGTATTAAAAAATCTATAAAGCACACACAACTTCCCATTCCCATGACGAAAATTATACAAACAATAGCAATTAAAGTTGATGAAATTAATACTACGATTATTGCAGCCCATTTTCCTGGTTCCAAGCTCAACGCGATTAAACATAAGCTTTTTGAAAAAGACCTCGAGCACCTTGTTAGTTCTCAACAATGGTATATTTTATGCGGCGACCTAAATTCCAGACACAGGCTGTGGAACTGTGTAAAAGCAAATAAAGCTGGAAAAATTGTCTTCAACCTTATATGTAGAAGAAACATCTTTATTCACACCCCTTCAGGACCAACCTGCTATCCACCAAGAGGCAAAGAATCAACTCTCGATCTCGTTACCAGCAATGGAAGAGCAGATATTTCGCAGCCTATAACCACCTGCGCATTGTCTTCGCCTCACCTTCCGGTATCCTTTTCTATTAAAGGAAAAATCAGCACTCAACATCGCTTGAATGAAGTGCTATGTTTCAAAGAAACTAACTGGTCCAGATACCACGGAGTACTAAAGAAGCTTACCCCAATAGGTTCCCTAAACCTTGCTGACATTACTTGTTCCGAACAAATAGATAGCTTACTCTCAAAGTTTATCAGCAATTTATGGAAAGCTGTAGAACATAGTACCCCAAGGAAAAGCAAACATTGCCATACTCACATTGAAATAGATATGGAAACCAAAAGTAAAATTCGAGAAAGAAACGCACTTCGTAGACACTGGCAAAGATGCAGAGACCCAAACTCTAAATCCCAAATCAACTACCTAACGAAAATTATTTGCTACAGATTAATCAAGCTGCGTAACTCCAAATAGAACACCATGCTATCCAATCTCGAGAGGGGCTCACAAACTGTGTGGAAATTAAATAAATTGTTTAATCGAAGACTGGCAAACACCATCCCCACTCTTCTTGATAAAAACAATAAAAAGATATATAATGACTCGGAAAAATCCGAATTGTTAGCAGACTATTTCTATTCCGCGCATCGCACCTCTGAGCATATGGGTACCAAAATCAACAATGACTCTGTTAATAACTCTCTCAAGAATATTCCACCAAGTTTTGACTTACCACCAAAGGCACTATGCAAGCCTCGAGAAATTATCACCATTTTAAAAAAATTGAAAAATAATAAAGCGCCAGGATGCGATAAACTCCCCAATCTTCTGCATAAGAAACGTCCCAAGAACTGCATTATTGCACTAAATTTGATAATAAACGCTTGTATTAAACTCAGCTACTTTCCCTCCTTCTGGAAACATGCTGTGGTTGTCCCCATTCCAAAATCCGGTAAAGATACAAGTAATCCTAAAAACTTCATACCTATTAGTTTACTTCCGGCAATCAGCAAAATTTTTGAAAGGGTGATTGCGCGTCGCATTGAAGATTTTCTTGACAACTCTGAAGTGATCCCTAATTTCCAGTTTGGATTCAGACGTGGACACTCGACCAATCACCAACTATATAGAGTCACTAAAGATATTCGAAAATCTCTGCACAATAAGAAATCTGTAGGCATGTGTGTTTGGCACGAAGGCCTTCTTTTCAAATTATTGAAATTCTCTTTTCCTTCTTACCTAACGAAAATAATTCAATCCTTTCTACTGAACAGGACCTTCTCAGTAAAAATAAACTCAAGCTTCTCCATCCATCGACCAATACCTGCGGGCGTTCCACAAGGCTCCTGTCTAAGTCCAACGCTGTACAATATTTATACTGCAGATATTCCAATTCATCCAAAATGCGAGCTAGCGATTTTTGCAGATGATACATGTCTTTATGTAAGTGACAATGACCCTGATAAAATTTTATTATGCCTGGAAACATATTTAGAACTGTTGTATCAGTTCTATCATCGCTGGAAAATTAAAATCAACCCATCTAAAACTCAGGCCATGTTCTTTACAAAGAAGAGAAAACGATCCAATCTCCCAAACCGCGACATAAATTTTATTGGTCAAAATATTACTTGGTCCGACACCCTTACGTACCTTGGTGTCGTGTTGGACAAAAAACTGACCTTCAGCAGTCATATTGAAAACGTATGCTTCAAAGTTTCCAAATCTATTTATTCGCTTTATCCACTTATTAACCGCAAATCGAAACTTTCTCTGGCTAACAAGATGCTAATTTTTAAGCTTGTTCTGCAGCCTAGGCTATCTTATGGCTCACCTGTCTGGAACCAGTGTGCAAACGCCCATAAAAATAAATTACAAGTTTCACAAAATAAGTGTCTGAAAATGATTCTCAAAAAACCTTTTTACTTTTCGACCAAGCCCCTCCACGAAATAGCCAATGTGCCTACTGTACAAAAATTAGTTGATAAGAGATTCTCATCTTTTGCTCTCAGGTCCCAAATGGTCAAGAACACGTTCATTTCAACTCTTCTCAATCAATTGCAATAAAGTGCAGCCAAGTATCTCTTGATTTATCATAAGTTAGGTTAAGTTAAATTTAAATTTAGTTTTAAGTAGTTATTAAGTTATACACGCAAGGTTTTTTTTTTTGAAAATTTTTCCTTGGTCAGTTTAATAATAATAATAAAACCCACAGTTCTAATCAGCAAATGTCTACAAAATTCTCTCTAGTTGCTAAGATCTTGTAATCTGTTCTCTAAAATAAGTTACTCTGTGTTATACAAACTGATATATAATGATGAAATAAATGAATTTGAATTTGAATTTAGATATATTAGGCTTAAGGGAGAATATTTACATTGAAAAGAAAAAATAATAACTTTTTGGACCTCTCCTCATATGTACAAAACCCAGATTAGACCGACAATTTCATACGGATTTCTAACCTGTATTTTCCTTATTATTCCCTAATTGACTGAATGAGTCCATACAAACCCTATTATGAATTAGTAACCAATGATCTCTAAATGTTGATCTGATCCTATCTTTTAAAAACAGCAAAACAGAAATTTAAAATCAAGACGCTCTTATTAGTTGCAGAAAATCAAATGGCGCAATTTTAAAATGGCATCAATAAAAAAGCTCAAAGTCGAAGATTTTGCATCGAATATAGTGTAAAATTGATACTGGTCGATTGTGGTATTAATTCGAAGAAACACTCCCGTATAAAATCTTTTATGATTCTTATAAGATAAATAATAAATAAACATTCCGAGAATTTAATATTATGAAATACGAAAATTCACGTGAAACGATTAATTGTTGGTAATTTTGGTTCCTTGAGAGAAATTGTTTTTTTCTCACAATTTCAAGTTTATGACCTCTCTCTAATCCGAAGCCTGGGAGCAATAAAAACGTGTTAAGATAATGTCTCAATAAAAAAAATAGTCCCCCGCAATGCGATGATGTTATCCATCTTTCTATAAAAATAAGATGAAACCAAGAAAAATGCCAACGAAACTTTCGGGATTATTAAATCGCTAAGATTTGTATACTACACTGAAAAAAATTCTGACTACACACTAAACGACAATAAAAACATATCTTATTACAAAAAAAAAGAAAAGAAAGAAAAATAGTGATACACGATGACCAAAAATTTGAAATGATTTTATTGGTCGGTAATTTATGACAGTCAAAGAAACATCACATCACCTCAAAATGAAAAATAAGTCGAGCCAACCGTAAGAGTTTAAATACGGTCCAGGTGAGCGATGATGATGACACATGGACATGACTAACATGTGGGTAAGAGATACCTTTATCTATTTTATTAATCTTGGTTTTTTTTTTGTTATATATTCCGTAATTTAGTGTGTCGTTTGGTGGTTTATTTCGCTTAATCCAATGAAATGTTTGCAGTCAGAGACACCTTGGAGCCGAAATTATTTCTCATATAGACACGTATGGGGATGGTTATGTATGAGGAAATGATCGCTGCGACATTAGTTTTATTAGTTAAACCGGTGATCATTGAGTTAATTATTTTTATTGTAATCTTATGTACAAGGATGCATGTGTGTAGGATGCATTCAGTCGATTTAAACAAGTGATATATTTGCAAAAATGTAGTCTGGTTTTTCGAAGTAGAAATGATTTAAAATTCGAAAATAAGTTTATTTGAAATCCATTATGACATTTACATTAGATGTCCTTGAATTTTTGCGAATTAGGAAAAGTTAATTAGATCATTAAGACTCAGGTACATATATTTATATTCTCGCTATTTGAACCACTTGATATTGAAGCATCACAAAACATCTGAAAAAATCGTAATATCCACTTTAAATGCAAAGATACGACTTGTTCATGATTGAGGCGCTCTAAATCCGTTCTAGATGCCTGTGAGATTTGGTTGTGACTATAATGATATTTGAAATATAATAAATATAATCACCTCCCATACAAAAGTCACAAATTGGTAAAACGCACTGAAACAATTTTCAAGACTGTACTGCTCTAATTAGAATAAAGTATATATAAGTAGGTGGTTGATGTGGCAGGAAAACCATCCCTTCTAAAGTCACTGAAACTTTAATTCCATCATTCTGTTATGCTTTTTAATAGACTTTCGGGAATTGATGATCTCTTCAATATTCATTAATATTTGGACTTACTAAGGCTTTTCGGAACTTCTTTCTAAGTTGCTTACAAAATTTAAAAGTTAAATAGTTTTTGTTTTCCACTCCTTATGACCGCCCCATATAAATCCCACAATTTCGGAAAACTGAATTTATTAATTTCTTTGAAAATTATTAAATCTACAAATATGAAATTTAGGTCTTAAAGTTTTCATATCAAGTCCCATTATGTTCTTTCTCTACAATGGCGCTACAGCCCAAATCGGACCTTGGCCTCCTGAGATTCAGGTTCCTTAACATTTTTCATTAGTTATTGTGGAAGTGTTGTTAGCCCTTCGCACAACCCTCTTTCAACGAATTTTTTATTTTCGTAGATTGAGGTGACCAAAGTATATACAAGGGATCGCTAGTTCATGAATAAAGCAACCGACCATCCTTGTTATTTTCCCATCAATAAACAAAATGTGAAAATCAGAGGAAATAGGTTTTATAATGCAATTCTTAGCGAGCGCATATTATTAAGTAAATATTCTTAATAAAATAATTTAGCAAGTGTAAATTTATTAATTCGTCAACCCGGATTAGAAAATTCAACAAGACTTCCTGCTAAACAAATTAGCTAATAGAAATGTTTTTCTCGAGTTAATTTCCATGATGGCATTCACCTTTCAAATACCCGTAGTCTTGCTTTCCCAATCCGGTATTGATAATTTGTAAGCAAATATCTTCGATAAGTTATCATCAATTATTCGCCCTTTTATCTAACGCAATATCTTTAGCTTCTAACAAATTAGATTTCATTAAATCATAATTTACGTACTTTACGATGATTTGTTGTCTCCGAATCAATAAAACGTTTCAAATTAAACTCCTAAAACAAACAGAATTCTCCGATCCAATATTCAATCAATGATAAACGAGCCGTTTATACGATTGATCTTAAATTAAGAAGTGATAAAAATCATGTCAACATATCTGAATATAGCCGCAGCAATAGACGATTAAGATCTCCGGTCTAATATGATTTTCTTAAAATATCTTTTCGCCGCCGGGCAGACACGCTAAACGGATCTTAACCGTATGACCAGCGAGATCATTCGAATTCAATTAGCTTGAGGCCGGCCAGTTTGCCGCCGCCGCCACCCAACCTTTCCATATAAACTCTCGATCATCATAATTGCATAAATATTATTCGATATACTACATAGGTAGTATCTAACACCTGTAGCTATAGCTGAGATGTTCAGTTTTGACCAGAATCTCTGGTTTTTTTCTCTTCTACCACCTTGTCGGTATAGAAAAAAATCAAAATTTTCACATTAAAAATATTCATTTCATTTAAATTTTATGTTTAATGTCTATGGAAATGTTTTTGTTTCGCAGTCGTTTTTCAGGGTATCCGTTAATTAGAACCCGGACTTGCAGAGCTCTTATTATTCGTGAAAAATAAAAAATAACTATTTATATCTATATGTATTTCTGTTCATAAAAAAAAATTGAAATAAGATACGATATCTAGAAATTCTTACCTTGTGTGTCGCTGAACTGCCAACCAATATATTCACTTTTTTTTTCGTTTCGGATTCAAACAGATAGAAAAGCATACTACTTAAATAGTTTCTACCTAGATATTGCAATAGTATTTGCCAAATTTTGGGATTTTCCGTATAAATTTTAATGTTTAAACATATAAATAAAACATAAATGAATATAAGGAAATGAACAGAATAGAATAAAACTATTCCGCTTTTTTATGTTTTTAAGATAAAAACAAACGAAAGTCGATATGCATGCTAATATTTTTTTCTTCCTGGTTAAACCTTTTAGTAATTTAATACATTAGTATTGATTGATTGATGATCATAAATAATAAAAAAAAAAAACTTATCTATTTTGGAAATTCAGAACAATTTTATGTATCGGGAAATCCTTATTTTAAGCCAAAAAAGCAGAACTAGTTTCTATGCCATGTATTGTCCAACTTTTACATATAAGTGTATACAAATGTGAGCAGCACAACATTTGTGACAGTTCATTCGAATTTGATTAACATTTATTTCCTTAAGTCTAAAATCTTTTATTAATAAGAAAATTAACTATTTGTTGTCAATTATTTTGATTATATGACCTTGAACTCCAGTTAGGAAAGATGGATTTTCATAAAACCCATTGCAAACTTTGCTAATTGGGTCTATATTGTCAAACGCTTTGCTTACACTATAGTTGAAATCTGGAAGTACGGATATATTGCGATTGCTCTAGCTTTTATAACACCAATACTCGCACAAAAACGAGAAGGATATAGAAATATTTATTGTCGTCCGAAAACCTCAAATCCGGGTGCAGAGGGACGGTCACCCGTATTTGGGGTTTTCTACAATATATCTCTTGAACGCCTAAGCTGAAAGTTGTTTGATGTCATTTTTAGCAAAAAAGACATTTTAATTTAGCGAACATCCCCCCACTCCACCTACCTCCTCCCAAGCAAATTTCACGACACTTAAAAATTTCAAGAAATTGATTTTTCTTCGAAGCTATCAAAGCTTTAAACTTGAAAATTTTATCAAAATTATGTAAAAAAGTTTTGTCCCGAACCGCTACCTCCTTGTCTCACACAAATTCTCAAAATAGAAATTTTTACCGGAAATTATCTGGTATTAGAGAGAGCAATTCACTTGAAGTTTGCCCAACATCAATCGATTTTCCTCATGATAGCGACGTACGTCAACAGGAACTGGACGATCCTGACTTAAGGAAAATAATCGAGGCGTTCGAAGATGCTGCAAGAGAAGATCTAGCAAGGTGGGCACATCGAGGATATATACTATCAGGAGGTACACTACATCGATACGCCCCTGACCAAGACAGCGAAGAAGTCCAGTTTGTGATACCCGTTTCCGAAAGAGCAGCCATTCTACGTTCTCATCAAGACAAACCAACAGCTAGTTACTACGATGTAGAACGTATTCTACCAACGCATCAAACAACGCTACCACTGGCCCAGCATAAAACATGACGTTGAAAAATACGTTAAGTAATGTATCGACTGTCAACGATACAAAGCAATGAATTTGAAACCAAGCGGACTATTACGAACTCCTGAAAATACTAAACGAGATTCGAGACAAATTTTACAAACAGACAACTTCGTACCGGAGATTATTCCATTTCTATTCTCTCTGGCTAATACTTTTCACTTAGCCAGGGAAGTAATGGAAAAGAAACAAGATCAGCGCTAGCAAGCATCAGACGCACGGCGATGCCCCGATCCATTATATCAACCAGGCAATGTAGTGTGGGTAACCACCAAATTAGGATGTAGATACGTAGGTAGCGTGTTGGTCTTGTAATGCGAAGGTCGTGAGTTCAAATCCCGGTCGGCGCATTACATAATTCTAGCACAATGCCTGCTTGGATATATCTTGGTCACCTCAATCTACGAAAATGAAAAAATTCGTAGAAAGAGGGTTGTGCGAAGGGCTAACAACCCTTCCACAATAAGTAATGAAAAATGTTAAGAAACCTGAATATCAGGAGGCCGAGGTCCAATTTGGGTAGAAGAAGTAGAAGAAGTAGAAGAAGAACCACCCATACCAGAAGTCAAAAGCAACGAGAAATCACCTCGAAATTTAAACCACGACGTAACGGTCCATACATCATACTCATATCCAAAGGTCCTACGAGTTACGAGATCGTTAAATCTAACGATTCCAACGAAGTCATCGGCACTTATCATACGTCATCACATCACTAACCAGACGTCAAGATATCGCCAAAACTAAACCTGTAGTCCCAATCAGGAAAAGATGATGACGCAAAAAGGAAGGAAGACATTGAAACAGCAACTATTCGTCGAGACGCCTTCAGGAATAGATAATAAACCCTTCTGGTACATCTTATAAAAAAAGCCCTTACGGCACCATTGTATTATAAAAGAGCCATACGGCCACATACAAATTTAATTATATAAATCGTAGCCGGTGCCCTCAGCAGTCATTCTAAGCTCTTGCACTGCACTAGAAACAGCTCTTGAAAATAGAATCAGATAGGAGATATCAAGGTGAATTTTCTTCAGGCTGATAATCTGTTTTCACCAAAAGGGTTCGAAACTGTTCATCAACTCTTCATAGATGTTTCATCGATGTTTGGCCATCGGGGTTAATAATTAGTTAGTTTTTTAGAAGCGTTTACTGATGTGTTCATGCATTGCTATTATCACTATGGATTTCCTTTTTCGGTTCCAATGGGAAATATAATCGCTACTCAAAGCGTTCAAAATTCGCCATAAAAAGTGCTTAAAACAACAAACTCATTGATTCAAATAAGTTTAAATATCGTCAAGCTATTCGCCACCCTGTATTATGAAAATATACAAAGAAACCATCATCAATTGGGCCTTACATTTACCTGGAAATAAATAAGATCTCAATTTATTACCAGAAAACACCGCACTACAGCACTATCAATAACAATCTAAAAGGTGTGCTTTTAAAATTTCGCATTATGCCATTAAGTTTATCTAGAATTGAAATGGGTGGTCGCGCTAATCCTACACCATATAAATTATTGTTTTTGAAGCATGCAAATATCATACTAGTGATAACAAATGTTTTATTCCGGAAATGAGTATCATATTCCACAACAGTTTTAAAATTGATGATGCGTTTACAATGAATAAATATCAAGAAGAAAGATATCTTATAGCAAATATCAGAATTCATTCGAAATGGTAATTTTCAGATATAAAATCACTCATCTTATACCTAAGAAACAGAATAGATTTTGTAGATTATTTAAGAAATGACATAAATTTAGTCTTACATTCGCTATTTTAGTCGTTAATAATAATTATGGATATAATATCGATATCATAGTGCACAAAAGTATTAAGTGCTACATGTTAATTTTGAGATAAAGGCATTTGAATTTTTACCTCTTACCTTACCACTACCGACGGGGCACTGTATCGCCAATTCATCCGTTTATAACTTGCCACAACAGTGCATTCGATAGTACACTTAATGAACTTTATTTTGTCACTTAACCCGATTTTCCGCGAATTTGTCACTTAAGGGGGCTACTGCTAAAAAAAATCGATTTTTTTTTGTGCTGATTATCATACTTCATTCAATTCAACACAAAATGTAACAAATCGCAGATTTTTTCCTATGAGTAAAAGTGGTTATAAAATTAATTCAAAGTTAGGAAGTTCGGTGTAAATCGTACTATCAGTCTTTTAGTTTCTTTGCTCTCCTAAAAACTTTTTATTTTCACATTTTTATCCACATCGGTACATTTTTCTTGAAAATGATAAGAAATACTAGTGCAGAGGAAATTTCAAATTTTTGGTTAAAATTATTTATTTATTTATTTATTTTTCAGAACAACATGAAAAATAAACTGCCAACAAGTCGGGCGAAACTTTATTATTCTTGGGACAAGTTGCGGATGAGTGGAAAGTCAATATGCAGGTTAGAGTGGTTAGGGAAGACTAAGTGGAAGGGAGTTCTTGGGCAGGGCTGTTGTCAATTTAACAATATTTCATTCGTTTCTGCAAGTTTGGGTTTTTATGAGGGGAGGAGCAGGGGTAATAGTAAGGGTGGGTGGATGTTAATAGCTTTTTAATTAATTGCTTGAATCACGTCCAATATTTTCTGTATAGAATGTATTTCATAGACGAAGTTGCATAGAATTTTCATAAAATTCGGTGTATTTTACATTCACGAAACGTTTGTATGGGATGGGGTAGAGAAGGTAGGGGAATCGTAAAATTTGATATGTAGTTTTATTTCGCTTCTCTTGTAAGGTGCTTGTATAAAATTTCAAGTTCGTAGCTTCTAGTTTGTTGGTTATTAGTTGATTTAATGAAATTGGTCGAAATCATAGTTTTGTATGGAAGGGGGTAGAAGGGCAAGCGCGATTTCAAAACTTTTAAAACAACTTCATTTGAATTATTTTTATAAGTTTTTATGCAAAATTTGAAATTTATAGCCTTTAAGAGTTAGCTGATAACTGATTTCTTAAAAATGCTCGAAAAATAATTTTGCATGGGAGGGGGTAGAGGAGGTAAAGGAATCGTAAAACTTGTGATGCAATTTTCTTTCCTTTCTATTGTTAGGTGCTCACACAAAATTTCAAGTTCATAGCTTTCAATTTGTTGGTTATTAGTTGATTTAATGAAATTGGTCGAAATCATACTTTTGTATGGGAGGGGGTAGAACGGCAAGCGCGATTTCAGAACTTTTAACGTAATTTCATTTTAATTACTTTTGTAAGTTTTTATGCAAAATTTCAAATTGATAACTTTTAATAGTTAGGTGATAATTGATTTCTTAAAAATGGTCGAAAAAATAATTTTGTATGGGACGGAGTAGAAGTTTTAAAGATTTTCGAGCAGTTAATATTTCGTATATTTTGGAATTTTTTTTAAATGCATTTCGCGAATTTTCGAGTTTCTATCTTAAAATTTCACTCAAAAATTTTCAGTTTATGTGTTTTTTTTCAATGCACATGAAACACCTTGCGCACGTTAGACCGGGGGGGTCGGTTTCTAACAATTGTGCATCAAGTTATTATTATTTTTCTATGTACATCAAATAGACGTATCCACATGCAAAGTTTAAACTTTGTATCTTTCACCAGAGCCCTAAAAAAGTCACTCAAAATTTTCGACATTTTTGCTTATCACCTCTCTCCCCTTACACCTCCCAACTTAAAATTTTTACCAAAACTAACCACTATGCAGTTCTACAATATGACAAATTTTTGATTTGATATCTGTACAATTTTTTGAGATATAAGGATTTGTAATTTTAAAAAGTGCGCAATTTTTGAAATGCTCTCCATTTCCCCCCACTACTATTATTTCAACATGTTATATTTTTTTTGTATTTTTCTGGTATAGCTTAATATATGTTTCAAGTTTCAATTACATAGCTGAAGAGATAGTTGAGATATTAATTTTTAAGTGTTTTTCTTTGCACCCCCCTGACCCTTTCCCTTACTATAATTAGCAACTCTTTAAGCTGATTCCAATGGAACTATATGCCACCTTAATGGTCCCTAAATATGATTTTTTTACGATAAGTAATTTCGAAGATATAATCATTTGAAAAAAACAATTCGGCCGACAATTTGTTTTTAGCCCCCTTTTTTCGGACGCCAATGGATAAAAAAATTAAATTATTTTTAAAGTTTGTCTTACAACCCTTACAACCCCTCCTCCCGCCTTCCCCTTCCACCTAACACCCCCCAAAATTTAAGAAATAGAGCTCACTTACCCAATCAACAATCAACCCAAAAACGAACGTTCTACCTTTAACGGTCTCGGAGATATGAGTCCATATGTACGGCGTACGGCGGAGACGGATTTTTTTTTTGCATTTTTAGGCTAATTTAGTCATGAAACGCGAAAAAAAAAAATTTCAGGGTAGCAAATTTTTTTATTTCCTGTGTCGATCACAATACTTTATTATTAGAATAATAAAGTAAAATTAAAACTTTCACAGCTTATCAATGATTTAATTTTTTATATTTTTAAAATTCCTCTGTTACGTAGTTTCACTAAAGTAATAAGTGTACAAAATATTATTAAAATTAGGCAAGCCGTTCCCGAGAAAATGGTACCGCACTTTGTATGGAAAACGGCCAAGTCAGTAACCCCCTTAACATTGTCGAATAAAGCAGCTATTCCCATCAATTGCAAAAAAGCGAAAATTGAAGAAACCATTAGGAACATATGGAAATTTCACCAAAGTGAGTATGAAAAAAATTATTATTTCTGAATATCTACAAGCTCCGCTCAGGACAATTTTTCATCCTTTTGAAAATGCGGCGAATTCAGGTTAAATCTAGCTAAAAAGTTCTATATCTCGACAGTCGTACGTTATAGTGAAAAACCGTAAGAGTGAACATTTATTTTTATTGCTGTAAAACTTTGCCATACAACGTTTTTCGATCTGATTAAAAATTGAGTTTTTGTGAATTTTTTGTCTGTGTTAAATGCTTAAAACTTTCTTTTCCGGTTAGCAGTCATGTTCAAATTCAATAGCATACTGTCCGAAGCGTACCCTAATTTTTTGCGACCATTACCACCCAATTATGTTGAGATACTCGAGTTATCGTCGGGACACATACACAGACACAAATTATGTTTTAAACGCCTGGGACCTCAAAATACGTAAATTAATCAAAAAACGGATGTCGAAATTTTTCACGATTACCACAGTTACCCATTATTGTTTCATGGAGAACTAAAAATAATAAAATGAGTTGTTGAAACCTGCCTTAAGAATTCATGTAAGCACAAAAGAAATACGATTGCAGGTAAACCCCAATCATGTGATACTCTAGATGGAATTGAAGCTTCAGTGACTTTAGCAGTATTGTCTTGAAAATTGCTCTAACGCTTTTCGCCAAAATGTGACTTTTGTATGGGAGGTTTAAATTTAAATTTTATATTAGTAACTTTTATGCTTTCCATGAAACCGACATATTATAAAAGTTGTGCGATTGCCTAGGAGGTGATTGAGGGAGTGACGGGATCATACTGTTATAAATCTGGCAACCACGCAATATTGATCTTCCCGAAAGTGCCAGAACTATATAGAACAGTCCCCCAATATGTAAAAAGCTATAACCAAAGATCTAGAACATTCTAGTTGAGACACACATCCACCAGACGAATACACCACAGAAGGTTCGAGAATTGGAAAAACCAGAATAAATATACGCAGCTTCCAGACAGCAGCAGTCATTCAGCGACATCTGTGGAAGAACGCGAACCGGTATAAGAAAGCGAAGGTACAATATCGGTGGTGCCATAACGTGAAAATTAAATTAAAAGTGCGAATTAAAGTGAAAGTGCGAATAAATAAATTATCACTTATTTTTAAACGAATTTGTGTTTTTACTTGAAATCCAGAAGAACCCCTAGCTCGCAACAATACTTTTTTCTCCTGTCTCACTACAGTCACGACCAAAATGCTTTGTTTGAGCTTCAAAACTTTGGTAGGTGCTCAGAAAATTGGTTAAATGAATTTCGTCAAATGATTCACTTTGTATGGGAGGGAGCAGAAGGAGTGGAAAAATTTTACTTTATTATTGTAATATTAAAGTATTTTGATCGACACAGAAAAAACAAAATTTCCTACTCTGAACCATTTTTTTCACGTTTTACGCCTAATTTAGCTTAAAAATGCAAAAAAAATCCGTCCCGCTGTACGCCGTACATATAGACTCATATCTCCGAGACCGATAAAGGTAGAATATTCGTTTTTGGGTGGATTGTTAATTGAGTTAGTGAGCTCTATTACTAATTATTAATTTTGGAGAGTGTCAGGTGAAAGGGGGAGGCGGGGGAGGGAAAGAGTCAAATATTACACTTGCTAATATCTTCACTACGAATGCATATAGACAGCTGAAAATTAGCATAGTTATAGAGAGGGTTGTGGGATAAACTATAAAAACAATTTAATTTTTTTATTCATTGACGTCCGGAAAGGGGGACTAAAAACAAATTGTCGACCGAAATTTTTTTCAAATGATTATTTCTTTGGAATTATTTGATCTAAAAAATTCTTATTTTAAGACTAAGTAGGTAACATACAATTCAGCCAGGGGAGGGTCAGGGGGGTGTGCAAAGAAAAACAATTAAAAACTAATATCTCATACATACAGAGAACTATTAATTTGAACCAAAACTGTTATCTACCAAAATTGGGTCTTAACCTGCACTAGGTGTTTCAAGTGTATTAAAAAAAACTTAAAATTTTTGAGTAAAGTTTTAAGCTACAAACTTGAAATTTTGAAAAAATCATTAAAAAAAATGCTCAAATGTTTAAGATATTAACTAGTCGAAAACCGCCAAGACTTCTAACCCCTCCCATGCAAAAGTATTTATCACCAAATCATTGAAAGCTATCAACTTGAAATTCTTGCAAACACTTCTAAAAATATTTCGAATAAAAATACATCAAAAGTTTTGGAATCCCTTCAGTCCCTCTACTCCCTCTCACGCAAAAGTATGATTTCGACCAATTTAAATAAATCAACTAATAAACAACAAATTAAAAGCTACGAACTTGAAGTTTTTCGAATACCTTTAAAAGAAACTTAATAAAACTGCATCACAAATTTTACGATTCACTTACCTCTTATACCCCCACCCATACAAATGTATGGTTTTACATATGTATATAAAATACACCAAAAATTTCGTAGAATTTACTTCGTCTATGAAACTGACATTCTATACAGCGAATTTTGAGCGCGATTCGAGCAATTAATTAAACAATCATTGACAAGTAACCATCCCTTCTATAGCAACCCCTTCCACCATCTACAAACAACTTGCATGTATAATTAAAATGAAATATTGATTCTATGTACTAAAGCTATTGACCTTAATCGCAGTTAAGTGTTATATAATTGACAACAACTTCCCGCGTATCCTCAACTTGTCCCAAAAATAATAAAGTTGCTCCCGACTTGTTGGCCGATTTTTTGGACTAATTTAGTCATTAAAAACGGAAAAAAAATCAGTGTGGCAAATTTTTTTTTCGGTGCCGATCATAATACCTTAGGCTACCGACACACGATGCGAGTTAATATATATTATCTCGCTTTTCGATATTACTAGTGTCATTATCCTATACATAATTCGGCCTACTTATATCAAAATAGGAAGTTAATATATATTAACTCGCATCGTGTGTCGGTAGCCTTACTATCACAATAATTAAGAAATTGAAATTGAATTGAGATTATACTATTTCTGTTTTCATCGTATCATATCGAACGAATTTTTCTATAATTGATTCAATCATATTGAAAATCAAATTAATCTCTTGCCAAATTAAAGTCGATGAGATTAATTTTTTCTCATTTTCGTAAAATTATCTTCTTTAAAATCTCAATTTAAAATAATTAACCTGACCACAAGAACAAAGATTTTTAGGGAATTTCTTCTGTGATTTCCGTTGACGCATCAATATTTCTTAAAGCCAAACAAACTAAATTGTAATGTAACACAAATGCAAATAAAACGATTTTACTCAAATAATAATAAATGAAATTAACAACAAAAAAATCAAATAAATTCAAACATAGTGGCACACGATAATTTGCTTGGGATTAAAATTCCATCGCATATGTATTCGCTAGCCATGCTCCCCAATAATACAATAACACACTAAGAGTAATCTTCAAAATATTATGATCCGGTCCAGCTCATAGCTATGGACCAATGTCTTTTTAATCCCCATAATCCCACTTAAAAGGCCAATTAACTCAAATCATAACTGATGTCCGATCCCCAAAAAAAGTCACCAAAAATAAACACCAAATTGATTGAGAAAACTTTGATCATTATACAATCTTACACGCGATCCTAATTTCTTCTGTCTTCTTCGTTTTGAACTCGATCAATCGCTTGAATCATTTTCGTGGATGATTCGCATGAAATCAGAATCTCTGATTAATTTTGTTGGCAACTTTAAACGGGTTTAATTAATCAGTCCAAGTCTTTTACCTGTGACAAGAGCAGCACAGGTGCTATTGCTAAATTTATAATCGCATACATATATGTCGGATTGAAGAAACGGAAATTGTTTATGACTGCCTTCGTTTTTGAGGAATGTTCCAATTTTTTTCTTTCGCCAATAAATAGGAATTATATGATTTTAATGATCTTTGAGAAACGAAGAGCCTGGGATTGACGAAAACATGTTCCTTCGAATTTGGCATTTTATAAAAAGTGTTGAAACAGTTGGTGGCCCATCGGTTAGTTGCGTCGAGGTAGACACCATGACGCCTCGTGCATTTTTTTTCTGTGACGATGGCCTTCTAACTTACGGTTGTTGTGTTTTATTATGCTTTTTAAATAATTTCAGCTTAGCCATTCGATTGTGCTTTTTTTAAGCTCTGATTTATGTCTCCTCGGAACGACGTAACACATCGTTGAATTCACTCCTTTATTTCCTTTATGACTCGAAATAACACTTTAGGTAAAATTTAATGTCATCATAAAGGGGATAAAATATGCACAGTTGAAACCTTCTGCATATGCGAAACAATGATTATCTAAATTTGGAATTATTGTTCTATCTAAGATGTAATTATGATAATTTTGAATTGAATTGCTGAAAGGAACGCTAGACAGTGCGGCACCTGCTAAAAATATTCCATTTGCAGTTTCTATTTTCGTTAAGAATCATTATTTTCTTTGGATCGATGAGCAGAATACATACATATAGATAGAAGAATAGATACATACCTATATGAAAAAAATTAATGAATGCCTTGGTAAGACTTAAAAAATTAGCAGCTGGAGGACGCGGTCTTTAGATCGAGATGATTGGAGACAACGACTTCAGGAGGCCAGGGTCCGATTTAGGCTGTTACGTCATTAATGATGATGATTGGTAAGACTTTGTAACTTTTTTTCCTGTTTTATAAATTTACTATAATTAAGCTCGAAAATTTTACCTATTCATATTGATATAGAAATAGAAAGTTTTTGAAACTGTTTGACTCATCACAGTATCTCTGATAAGCCGGGACTGTTGAAATGTTGAACATAGGGATTCCTACTGGACGCTATGCGTTCTTTACCGAAAGACATGAAATTCAGAATATTAGTCATTATGAGGAGCCAATTTTCGAAAATCAACCCCGCAGGGCTCAACTAGGGGAAAAACCTTAAATTGGCAAATAATATTACTGCCGGGATGGCTAGACCTAGAAATATAAAGTTTCAAACAAATGTTCTAATGGTCTGAAAAAAAGTGGTTCTTGGTTTTGTGAAATTTATCCCCGAAGTTGTGAAATAGGTATAATCCAATATTTGAGTAATAATGGCATCCTCGCAACACCTTCACTTAGAAACATGAAAACTAATATGTCGATCCTTCATGGGCCCTTGACTAAATGCGTTTTTCAAAATTTAACCCAAAAGGAGTGAAATAAAGAAAACTCCCTAAGTAGTTAATTGCTGCAAGTTAATTCGTACCGCCATGAAATTTGGCAGAAATTAGGATGCGGAGAAAAGTAGATTCTAAGTTTTGGGAAATATTATTTTGAAACTAAATATATATTTGTTTAATTTTTCTTGAAGTGCAAAGAAAAACTGTTAAAAATTATAATTATAGTAAGCAATACTAGCAAAATACGAGAAAAATAAATATATAACATTTTGACTCTAGTGCAATGCGGTAAATTGGGAAGCATTTCAAAAATGGTGCTCTTTCCAAAATTTCAAACCCATATATTTCAAAACTGAGTACAGATATCAAATTAAAATTTTGTTAGATTGTAGAAATAGTTTTTAGTTTTGGTAAGAATTTTAAATTGAGGGGAGTGAGGTGGTAAGCAAAAATGTCGAAAATTTTGAGTAATTTTTTTTGGGCTCTGGTGAAAGATAGAAAGTTTAAATTTTCAAGGTGAATACATTTATTTGAAATACATAGAGAAAAAGAATAATTCGTACCGCAATTGTTATGCATCGAAGAGAGGGGGGGGGGGGTCTAACGTGCACAAGGTATTTCATGTGCAATGAAAAACAGAAAAACTGAAAAGTTTTGAAAGAAATTTTAAGGTAGAAACTTGAAAATTTGCAAAATCCATCTAAAAAACATTCTTAATAGTATAAAGTATTAACTGGTCGAATACATTCAAAACTTCTCTTGTTGCGAATTATTTGTTTTTGATTAATTAAAGAAATTAAAGAAGTCAAATTTTGTATCCTAAGTCACTCCCTGCATACATTTCAATTTCGTTGTGATTTTTTTTCCTGTTCCTAAGTATGTTAGGGTTTAGCAGGTAGTGTGTTGGTCTTGTAATGCGAAGGTCGAGAGTTCAAATCCCGCTCACCGCAATATATGATTCCGGCACATTGCCTGCTTGGATATACCTTGGTCACCTCAATCTAAGAAAATGAAAAATTCGTAGAAAGAGGGTTGTGCGAAGGGCTAACAACCCTTCCACAATAAGTAATGAAAAATGTTAAGGAACCTGAATATCAGGAGGCCAAGGTCCGATTTGGGCTGTAGCGCCATTGTAGATGTAGAAGTATGTTAGGTATGTTGTATTAGCTCATTTTACTTTATTATTCTAATAATAAAGTATTGTGATCGACACAGAAAAAAAAAATTTGCTACCCTGAAATTTTTTTTTTCGCGTTTCATGACTAAATTAGCCTAAAAAAGCAAAAAAAAAAATCCGTCTCGCTGTACGCCGTACGCCGTACATATGGACTCATATCTCCGAGACCGTTAAAGGTAGAATGTTGATTTTGGGTGGATTGTTGATTGGGTAAGTGAGTTCTATTTTATAAATTTTGGGAGGTGTTAGTTGGAAGGGGGAGGCGGGGGGGAGGAAAAAAAGTCAAAAACTACACTTGCTAATATCTCCACCACGAATGCAGATACGTAGCTGACAAACTCTAAAAATAATTTAATTTTTTTATCCATTGGCGTCCGAAAAGGGTGGGCTATAAACAAATTGTCGGCCGAATTGTTTTTTCAAATGATTGTATCTTCGAAATTACTTATCGTAAAAAATTCATATTTTAGGTCCATTAAGGTGGCATATAGTTTCACCGGAATCAGCTTAGAGAGTGGCTAATAATTGTAAGGGGAAGGGTCAGGGGGGTGCAAAGCAAAACACTTAAAAATGAATATCTCAACAATCTCTTAAGCTATGTAATTGAAACTTAAAACATATATTAAACTATACTAGGAAAATACAAAATAAATATAACATGTTGAAATAATAGTAGTGGGGGAAAATGGGGAGCATTTCAAAAATGGTGCACTTTTAAAAATTGGGCGTAAAGTCCAATCATATGATACTCTAGATGGAATGAGAAAGAGTTCAATGTACCGGAAAATATGTCACCTCCAATTCTTTTAAATAATTAATAGTGACTTTTGTATGGGAGGTGGTAGAAGGAGAGGAGGAAGGTTCGTAGTTTTTGGATATGACACCTAATGTGGTATGCAAAATATTTCGTGCTGAATTTAAGGTTAGTAGCTTTCATTATTTTCAATTGGACATAGTTTTCCTGAAATTGAGGCATTTGTATGGGAGGTGGCAGAGGAAGTGGAGCGTTTAAGATGATTTTGAAACTGCTTATCATCATCCTTATCACCACGCTTTGATTTAATTTCAAATTCGATAGTTCTAATATATTCGAAGGAGAAATGCTTTTCTTGATTTTATAATACAGATATTTGTATGGGAGGGGGTAGAAGGAGTGAAGAGGAGCTGATAATTTTTTTAGCATTTATTGCAATTATTAAAAAACAAATTCTGGCAAAATTTTAAGTTTATACATTTTCTAGTTTTAATGGAAATCGATATAATGCACTTAACAAAAATTATGCATTTGTATGGGAGGGGGTAGGAGTGTACGGATCAAAACACATTTTTTTCTCGTTATTGATATTTCTATTTTTATACTTTATGCAAAATATCAAGTTGATAGCTTTAACAGTTTCGAGGAAAAATAATTTAATTTAAATTTCAAAATTTCGTGAAATTTGTACGGAAGGGGGTAGAAGGAGTGAGGTGAAGTTGATAATTTTTTCAATTCTGATTGGAATTATAATAAAATTAATTTCGGCAAAAATTCGTTTTTATAACTTTGCTAGTTTCAATGAAAATCGAAAAACTGCATTTTTCAAAAGGGGGTAGAAGGAGTGACGGGATCGGATCAATATTCCGTCATATTAATGACATCTATATCAATATACTGTGACCCAAATTTCAAATCGATAGCTTAAATAGTTTCAAAGAAAAATCAATTTCTGAAAATTTCGAAATTTCGTGAAATTTGTATTTGAGGGGGTAGAAGGAGGGGGGGGGGGATGTGGCCCATTCACGAACTTATAGTTTCTTTTTTGCCAAAAATGACACACAACAAATTTCAGCACGATAGCTCAAAGCGTTCGAGAGTTATGCTGTAGACAGACGGACAGACAGAACTCGGAATCGAAGTTTTTGAGCGACAACAAACATTTCTGTACCCTTGGCGGCTCTGTGCGAGCATTATTTCTTAGCGTTACAAACGGTAAGGCAAACACAATATACTCTCAGATTTCATCTAGAGTATACAAATTACAAGCCTCCTTCCTCTACTCCTATCACTCCCCATACAAAAGTCGCTATTCACTGTTCGAAAGAAGTTGTAATGACATATTTTTCGGTACATTCAACTCCTTCCCATTTTATCTATAGTATCATATTATACGCCCAATGATAATTCTGTTATGATTTCTTTATGTATATCGAATGGATGTATGCACAAGCAAACATTTTTTTTTTCGACATTTTGGCTCACCAATTCCCTCCAATTACACCCCCAAACTTAAAATTTTAACGAATATTATAGATGACTCACCTCGGCAATCTGATGATTTCAATTTAATATATGTATAGGACTTTGAGCAACAAAGGTTTGAAATTTTGGATAGTGTACCACTTTCGAAATGTCCATAATTTTCACCTAATTCAGTTATGTCCAAATTTTATATTTTCTCAGCTTTGAACGTATACCAAGTTTCAAATAACTAGCTTCAGAGATAGTCGAAATATACATTTTAAGTGATTTTCTTTGCACCCTCCCTTACCCTTCTCGTTACGAGTATTTGTTCTCCTCCAAATCGATTATGAGGGGCCTGCACTACACCTAAATCGTCCTAAGATATGAATTTGTTGTACTCAGCTATTCCTTAGATATAATTATTTGAAAACATGCCATCGAAATGTTGCTTTAAGCCCCTCGTTTTGTAAACCACTATGTAGATACAAGATAGACGGATTTTTTTTTATATTTTTAGGCTATTAATAATGAACCGATTAAAATCAATCAGGTTAGCACATTTTTTTGTGTCGATCACAAAACTTTATTATTAGAATAATAAAGTAAAATCAGAGCCTAATTAATGCAAAGCCAACTTACGCACAATACATGATAGAAGAATGAAAATGCACTCATAATGAATTATTGTTGAGTGAAGTTTCTTCGTCGTTCATCCGAAACACAAACCAAAAGCGTTTTCTTAAGTTAAACATTTGGAAAGCAGCATTACGTGAGGTTCAGCAACTAATATTAATTGATCTTTTTCAGGTAACATGAATTACTTTGTTATTCTAATATTTTGTGAAAAAAAATTTGCTTCCCTAAAATTTTGTTTTTTTTCGCGTTTCATGACTAATAGTCTAAAACTGAAAAATGTACGCCGTACATATAAACTCGTATCTCCGAGATCCTTAAAGGTAGGAAGTTCATTTTTAGGTTGATTGTAGGTTGGGTATGTAAGTTCCATTACTTAAATTTTGTGGAGTGTTAGGTAGAATGGAGAGGTGGGGGTGCTGGAGTTAAAAACTGCACTTGCTAATATCTCCAGTACGAATGTAGATAGAATGCTGAAACTCGACATTCGGATATATTGGTTTAAGGTCAGAATAGAATAATAAACTAATTTTTGTATCCATTGAGGTCCGACAACGGGGAGCTAAAAACAAATTGTTGACTGAATTATTTTAAAACAAACGTTATAAAACTTTATTTAAGGTTAAATTCTGACGTTTGCCAGTATAATTTACAATACTACAGCTGCACCGAATCAGTTGCATTTTTATAACGATTTATCTATTCACTACTAGTACACGCCGACGAGAAGATCACATTTTAGTTTTAGAAAAACATTCACATATGGATATCTCGGTTGCAGATCAATGTATGTAGTTTCTTCACGCGTTCAATGTTTAATGTTAAAATATTTACTCAGGTAAGTTGCTAAGATTAATGTTTTTGTTTGTCTCATTGGGGTGCTTCTTTTATATTTATTTGGGTATCGCATAAATGGGAAAAGAAAAAAAAAATTGTACTAGCTGAGCCCCGTTACGCCCCTGGCATAGGGTATAGAGATATTTGCTGTCACTCAGAAGCCTTGAAAGTGAGTGATCGCTTATCCGTCTGTCTACAAAATAACTCTCGAAAGCTTTGAGCTATCGAGCTGAAATTTTTATACTGAAATCTCAGACTATATTGTGTTTGCCTTACCGTTTGTAATGCGAAGAAATAATGCTCGCACAGAGTCGCCAACTGCACAGAAAGATTAGTTATTGCTCAAAACCCTCGATTTCGAGTGACTGTCTGGCGGTCTGTTTGTCTGCCCGTCTATCCATCTGTCTAACTGTATAACTTATCTGCATAACGCTTTGACCTATCGTGCTGAAACTTGTCTTATGTAATTCTAAGCAAAAACTGGACTTTATGTTCGTGAACGGGCTATATCTCCCACTCCTTCTACTCCCCCCCCCCCCCCCCAATTAAATTTCATAAAATTTCGAAGTTTACAGAAACTGATTTTTCCCCGAAACCGCTCCAGCTATCGACTCAAAAATTTGGTTATAGGATAGTAATGTAAATGTAATTAAAGTCATATCGATCCGATTCCCTCACTCCTTCTATCCCCACCCATACATTATCAAGTAAAATTAAATATAGATGTGATTCTCATAACTACCAAACAAAACATTCCAAAGATTTAGTTATCGAATTTAGATCGAGTAATAAATCCCAAAAAGATATATGTTACGAGGGCTTTCAAATGTATAATGAGCTTCCTTTAGATGTTAGAAATGCTGAAAATATAAATAGTTTTAAACGAAAATTGAGAACATATGTTAAAAATATAAGTTGTATCAAGAATTAAATTATTATTAGTTTGATTGTTTAAGCTAAGTATTGTATAAATGTGAATGTTTGTTATGAAAATTTGAAAATAATTAAAGTAAAATTGATCATTATGATAAGTAGGAGATAAACGATGGAAACTAGAAAGTATGAATAATTTTAAGCAAATTTTTATAACTATTAATAGCTGAGAAAGCTAATAAGCGTTATCTATCTATCTAGAAATGCACAATTTTCAAAAATGCATTCATTCGATTTTCATTGAACTAGTGGAGCTAGAAGAACGAATTTTTGCCACAATTATTTTTATAACAATTGTAATCAATTTTGGAAAAACTATAAACTTCACCTCACTTTTACTACCTCCCATACAAATTTAATGAAATTTCGAAATTTCAATTAAACTATTTTTCTTCAAAACTGTCAAAGCTATCACCATTAAATTTTGAGAAAAGTATATTATTAAAAATAACATTAATTTCAAAAAAGTTGGTTTCGATTGGAATACTCCTTCTACCCCCTCCCATACAAATGCAGAATTTTGGTAAATGCATTTAATAGATTTTCTTTGAAACTACAAAAAGTAGAAACTTACAATTTTGCCAGAATTTGTTCCTTAATAATTGAAATAAATGTTAAAAAAAAATGAGCTTCGCTTTACTCCTTCTACCCCCTCCCATACAAATTTTACTTTATTATTATAATAATAAAGTATTGTGATCGACACAAGAAAAAAAAAAAGTTTGCTACCCTGAAATTTTTTTTTTTCGCGTTTCATGACTAAATTAGCCTAAAAATGCAAAAAAAAAAAAATCCGTCTGTCTGTACGCCGTCCGCCGTACGCCGTCCGCCGTACGCCGTCCGCCGTACGCCGTCCGCCGTCCGCCGTACGCCGACGTGTACGCTCAGCGCACATTAACTCCCAAACCCTTTAAGATAGAAAGTTCATATTTGGGGGGATTGTAGATAGTTGCGGATCTCAGGTGGATACCCATTTTCGGGGGTATACGGGTTCAGGGGGAGGCGGGGGGAGCGCTTAAACCGAAAAATACGAATTCAAATATCTCAACCATGGTAACAGCTAGAAAGCTAAAACTCAACATTAGTATAGAAGGGTTTTTGGGACAACTTTTAAAAATAATTTAATTTTTTTATCCATTGGGGTGCGAAAAGGGGGGGCTTAGAACCAATTGTCGGCCGAATTTTTTTTTCAAATGATTATATCTTCGAAATTACTTATCGTAACAAAATCATATTTAGAGACCATCAAGGTGGCATACAGTTTCATCGGAACCAGCTTAGAAAGTGGCTAATTATTGCAAGCGGGAGGGTCAGGGGGGGTGCAAAGAAAAACACTTAAAAATTAATATCTCAACTATCTCTTAAGCTATGTTATTGAAACTTAAAACTTATATTAAGCTATACTAGGCAAATACAAAAAAAATACAACATGTTGAAATAATAGTAGTGGGAAGAAATGGGGAGCATTTCAAAAATGGCGCACTTTTCAAAATTACAAATCCTTATATCTCCAAAAATAGTACAGATATCAAATCAAAAATTTGTCAGATTGTAGAACTACATAATAGTTAATTTTGATAAAAATTTTAAGTTGGGAGGTGTAAGGGGAGGGAGGTAATAAGCAAAAATATCGAAAACTTTGAGTGATTTTTTTAGGGCTCTGGTAAAAGATACAAAGTTAAAATTTTGCATGTGAATACCTATATTTAATCCACATAGAAAAATAATAATAACTTGTTCCATATTTGTTATAAACCGACCCCCCCGGTCTAACGTGCACAAGGTGTTTCATGCGCATTGAAAAAAACACATAAACTGAAAATTTTTGAGTGAAATTTTAAGGTAGAAATTTGAAAATTCGCGAAATGCATTTAAAAAAAATCTCTAAATATACGAAATATTAACTGGTCGAAAACCTTTAACACTTCTACCCCCTCCCATACAAAATTATTTTTTCGACCATTTTCAAGAAATCAATTATCACCTAACTATCAAAAGCTATCAATTTGAAATTTTGCATTACAACTAACAAAAATAATTAAAATGAAATCGCGTTAAATATTTTAAAATCGCGTTTGACCTTCTACCCCCTCCCATACAAAAGTATGATTTCGACTAATTTCATTAAATCAACTAATAACCAACAAATTAAAAGCTACGAACTTGAAATTTCGTACGAGCAGCTTACAATAAAAATGGAAGAAAATTGCATCACAAGTTTTACGATTCCCCTACCTCCTCTACCCCCTCCCATACAAAATTATTTTTTCGAGCATTTTTAAGAAATCAGTTATCAGCTAACTCTTAAAAGCTATCAATTTCAAATTTGGCATAAAAACTTATAAAAATAATTCAAATGAAGTTGCTTTAAAAGTTTTGAAATCGCGCTAGCGCTTCCACCCCCTCCCATACAAAAGTATGATTTCGACCAATTTCATTAAATCAACTAATAACCAACAAACTAAAAGCTACGAACTTGAAATTCTATACAAGCACCTTACAAGAGACGCGAAATAAAACTGCGTATCAAATTTTACGATTCCTTTATATTCTCTACCCCCTCCCATACAAATGTTCGGTTTCATGAATGTAAAATACACCGAATTTTATGAAAATTCTATGCAACTTCGTCTATGAAACACATTCTATACAGAGAATATTGGACGTGATTCAAGCAATTAATTAAAAAGCTATTAACATCCACCCACCCTTACTATTACCCCTACTCCTTCCCTCATAAAAACCAAACTTACAGAAACGAATGAAATATTGTTAACAGTCCTGCTCAAGAACTCCCTTTCACTTAGCCTTCCCTAACCACTCTAACCTGCATATTGACTTTCCACTCATCCGCAACTTATCCCAAGAATAATAAAGTTTCGCCCGACTTGTTGGAAATTGAAGAAAAATATTTCTCCTTCGAACATATGAGAGCTATCGACTTAAAAATTGTAACAAAGGAATGTGATTAGGATGTTGATAAGCAGATTCAAAATCATCCTAAACCTTACACTTTCTCTGCCACCTCCACAAATGCCAAAAAATTATGGAAGCTTCAAATCTAGCATGAAACATTTTGCATGCCACGTTCGGTGTCATATACAAAAGTGAAAAGCCACCCCCTCTACATCTACCACCTCCCATACAAAAATCTTTATTCACTCTTCGAAGAATTTGTGATAACGCATTTTCCGGTATATTAAACTCTTTCCCATTTCAGCTAGAGTATCGTATGATATATGCTTTACGCCTAACTATAATTCTGTTATGTTTTTTTTTTTTCATTTTAAGCAAAAAAACTAAGAAATTAATATTTTCTCGTTTTCAGCTACTGAATTGATAATTTGTATTCCGCGTAATTTTCGATAAAATCGGAGTGTTATAGAGTTGTAAAAATACGTCATTTTCTATAGGGTAGATCTGGTAGTATTATTTTCGAATTCATTGATTATGTTAATGAAGTTGCGCACGGGTTCTTGGCATATAGATTTTATAAACGACGAAACAATTATTTCAGAAATTCAATATCGAAACTACGAGCAATTAATTAGTGTCACAGACAAGTAACGTTGAATTGTTGTCGTTGAGCATAGTTTAAAGTGGCGCAATCGCTATGCGTTATAGCTATTGTTTGTTCCTTTAAGTACCGTGTAATTGATATGGCCGATGAAAGTAAGTACTGGACAATGTGTTTGAAATTTTAATGAGATCGTGAATGATTTTATTGACACCCATTAGGAGCATACTAAAACTAAAGCAGCAAAAGTTCATTCCCGTTTTTATAAGGTATGAATATCATGGAACTTAAAGATTAACTTAGAGTTAAAAACGACCTTTCTTACCCACTTCTCTTCAAGTACTCGTACATACCCATAGCTTCAGTCTTTTGTATCCCATTTATAAATTCGAAGCACACTACAATTATTAGAGATGTACAATGAACCGATTGATTTAACAAATAAACTATCGTGGTGGTCAACTAGGGCCAACAACATAATTGCCCGATTACAGGTCATAGGGTCGATGGAGCGTGCGGAAGAGTCTTTAAACGTGACTGACCTATTGTTAGATTGGAAATTGATTTCCGCAATGATTAATGAAGATCTTGTATATGTTACATAAGTTAGCTGTGGTTCAAGTGATCTCTTTTATGTTCTTAAAGATGGCTAAATAACTTGTAATTATTCCCAGTGTAAAATTTGTAGACAGTTGGCACAAGCGATTTTAATTTAATGATTAGTGTTATGGGTTTCAAGCGAGATCATCGAATTGATCAATTTATTGGTGATGATTCAGAATTTCAGTTTATTTTTTGTGCTTAATTAATTGATAATTTGCTATCAGTAATTTTGAAAAGGTCTCACGATGAATGAATTATCTGTTCAAAATTAATATTCTCATTTTTTTAGTTACTTTACAATTAGCTAGGAACATGAAACTCTTTTCAGATAATTTTATGGATTGTCCAGTGTCGATTAAGAGAATATGGAGTTTTTATTTGTCTACATACAAACACACATTTTCATTTAATATAATGCTTAAAGTAATACGTTTTCTTCAACAATGGCACTACAGCCGAAATCGGGCCTTGGCCCCCTGATTATCAGGTTCCTTAACATTTCTTATTTGCCATTGTGAAAGGGTGGTTAGCTCTTCGCACAGCACTCAATTTACGAGTTTCATTTTCGTAGATTGAGGTTACTAAAGTATATCCAAGCAGGTAGTGTGGTGAAATTATGCGTCGACCGAGATTTGAACTCACGACCTTCACATTGTAGACCCACATGCTACTCATTAGGCTATATCCTAGCTTAAAATAATTAGACTTTATAATTATTTATAAAATATACTGTCGAGAATCTGTGTAATTTATTTATTTGAGAACTACAACACACAATTATAAATAATAAGCTTTCGCTCACTCTTCCATGTCCTTCCATACAAGTTGAATAGATTTTAGTCATTTTTTATACTCTCATATCTATATTTTTAAAATATTCTTTAAAATAATCCTAACCCAAATATCCAATACACTGGACTCAAAATAACAACATAGGATCATACCTGGAACGCTTTACGTGAACGTACCGACAGAAAGCCACGAGTTCACGGCTGCCTTTAGCAGTCACGGATTGTTTCTGACGACAATCATTAACGCCTGCATCCTTCAAGCTTAACGCCAGTCATTGACCAACGTGTCTCGGCAGATGATACCAGTCTATGCTTCTTCGTGTGTTCTGCAATCACACTGGTGAGAGCAAGGCCTATCTAAAACCTTTCCCAATCTTTGGATCATGGGATCCGGTTGAAACGCAACTCCACGTCGAGCACAAGGTTTGCACTGGGCATTCCAAGAACCTGTATACTGTACAAGTACAGCAAAACAGGAGATGCTATACCCGCGATGTAGGTGGTAAACTACAGCCACTACGTGTACCCTGAAGGGACCTCATCCATGGCTGTATTGGTTTGCCAATACCCCGTCGCATCGATCAGTCTCAAATCATTCATGCTCTACGTATGATCACTTGTTGTTCGATTCATACCGTCTTTGCTGCGTAAGATTTTGCTCTCATATGTTCTACTATGACACCGGGGGGCTTGGATCCGAAGTGTCACCTCGAACATATGATCGCTACTTTCCTACGCATAATACCATGTACTACCAATTCGACTCTATCAATAATACAATATCAGTTCTGCTTCAACATTCTAGGATCCATTTTCACTTTTCTCGGTCGGTTACGCAGTCACCTTGACTTCTCGCCTTCCTCAATCCGCTACTACTATCACTTGTATCCAACATTCATCCATGTTCGACATGCTACCGCTTCATTTTTCACTAGTACTCAGTTGGCTACTCCCGTCACCTAACTTAGCGACTGCTACTAAAATCCACATCACCCATTGCCTGACATTTTTCTTGCTTCATTTTTCACAATACTTAGCGGGCTACTCACGTCTTCACCTATCTTAAGTCTGCTACTAAAATCCACCTCCGACATCCATATACTTCATTCAACTTTGAACTTTTACATCATTATATTCTTTATTATTGCTTCGATTTTTGCATCCTTCAGTTAGCTACTAAACCGTGCCGGCTATACCGGACACCTGCTTTTCGCCTCCTTCGGTCAGCTACTACTCTCCGCGGCTTTCTGATGCTCAGATCTTATATTCTTCATTCATTCATTGAGACATGATCGATACAACTTGGTACAGGGTTGCCAATACTTCCACTCGTAGTACCAAGTTTAAAGTCCTTGGTGAGGACCTTCGTGAAGCAGGCTTCACTTCGGTCTTCGTTAACACGCAACTTGATACCGATCGAACAGCTCGGGTTCATGGAGTTGCCACGCTCCAAAAGAAGTTACTGGAATCGCCGTAGCTTTCTAGACCAGCACTTACTTCCCTGTGATCGATAGGATTCGGAGCTGACTGACTGTTTAACTTTATCCCCCCACCTAAATGGGTTTCGGAGCTGACGGTCTGTTCAACTTGATTCCCCCCTATCTATGTAGGTTTCGGAGCCGATGGTAATATAGTATAATAAATTGGGTTAGATCAATTCAATATACCTACCATTCGACTTAGTCCCCCCTACTTGCATCTACTTTCGCTGCTTAGAATACACCGTACAACTACTAGTTTCAGCATCATTAGTTCAACAAATAAATATTACATCTTGTTGTTCAACCAATTTTCCGCTGTTCCTCAGTTCCAGGGTTCATCAGTTCCTCGGCCTACCATAAGTCATAGAAGGACGGCAGCACCTCGGTTCCTCAATTCCTCGGCCCATAGGTTTGGACGTTGTCCTCCTCTATGGGTGATAAGTTTCCGAGCCCACACAATACCTTCAACTTTATCCCCCCCACCTAAATGGGTTTCGGAGCTGACGTTAGTATGCAACTTTGTCCCTCATCTGTAGACCTCTTAGCGCTATCCAGCTTGCACCACGAGGAGGTGGGTCTACTTCGCAAGCCTCAAAATGACAACAATAACAAGCAGGTTTCAGGAGCACTATTGATCATATTCACATACCCCTTCAAGTTATATTGCATTTATTGACTACGCGAAAGCAAGCCTTTGATATAATGAAACACAATGCGATGTGGAAGACTCTATAGTAGAAGACGTATATAGCGGTTGCATGACCATGCTTAAAGAAATATATAGGCATAGGTTAGTACAGCAATAATAAAATTCGAAACCATTGGCGGCTTAGGGAGATCCAATATCGCCGAAGCTTTTCACTATTGTCCTTGAAAACATTTTTTGGAAAATAACAATATTAGATTTGGATTCACTTGGACTTCGAATAGATGGGGACAGACTTACGTACGTATCTTCGGTTTACAGATGATGTCGTTCACTTTGCCGAAAATCACTACTATAGAAATGCTTCAAAACTTAACTGCAGAAAGCAAACATGTTGGCCCTCTAATAGCTATTCCTTCTTCAGTGTCTTCCCGTTCTTTTTTCCTCGGATGCTTCGGTTTCCACGCCAGTTTTATTTCGTTCGCTTTGTATCCATTTGCAGTGAATGCCCGATTTAACTGTTCCAAATGGATACAAAGCGAGCGAAATAAACAAGGCGTGGAAACCGAAGCATCCAAGGACAAAAGAACGGGAAGACACTGAAGAAGGAAATACAGACAAACGATGGGTAAAACTACTTTACATCCGAGGCACGACGGTTAAGAAAGGAAAAATTCTTCGAAAATCCAACATTGAGACAACATTCTCTACCCCGACAACTATCCGAAGAATTTTAAGAAACCAGAAGGACAAAGACCATTGGAAACTGAAGGAGTGTACAAAGTAACTTCCGGCTCATGCAATAAAGTGTATATATGAGAAACGAGACGCACAGTCCAAATAAGAATCGACAAGCATCACCGATCCGCACGGAAAAACCAAATATAGTCATCAGCGACAGAGGACCAATATAACAATAATTACTTAAAGTTACTGAAACGTCTATTTCATTTAGAGTATATCATAATTGGGCTTTACTTACAATCGTAGTTCCGTTTTGTAATTGTATCTAAGAAGCTACTTCTTCAGTAGCTCACCGCTACAGCAGCAACTGTTCATTTATAGAGATATCGCTTGAAAGTTCCAACGGCCATATTATTCAAAATGAACCTACAACACCATCTACTTTCCGTTCCTCATAGCGCTGCGATCTATCTATCTTTAGGCGTTTCGAATTAGTTCTCATGAAAATTCTAACCTTATGCTACTTCTGTTTTCTTGGTGTTCAAACATTATGTAAGTCTTTCGGCGGCCCTTATTTGTTCGAACTAAAGCTGTATAAGATTCACTTAATCCGCTCGGAATAAGACGCTGCCTAATGGTAAATGGAACTCGAAGTAATTCGAAATTTGTTTGGATCGTCGCAGCTTAGAACGTCTTCCACGACGTTACCAAGGAAATTCTGATGTTGATGTTTTGGTTTTCCAGTTTAGTGGTTCGTAGTTGCAAAGTGGTTTCGATCTGCGTACACGCGACTTTCCGCATTTTAAAACGCGTTTGTTTAGTGCGTTAGTCGGCACACGACCAATGACGAATTAACAACAAAAGTCTTAGGAACAAAACGGTTTTTTGGCGCTTTAATTCCCGTCTTGTGATAAACATTTTCAGTTGTTTCGGGAATGGCGCGAAGTTAACAAGTACTGTTGAAACGCATCTTAAGAGTGGTTTTTCGAAAAAAATTTTTTTTTCTATAATACGATTGAACGAAAATTGAGTGAAATTTTTACCGCGATTTTCAAAAATGATTTTTTGAAAATAATTAAATCGAATTTAAAAAAAAAAAAGACCAACAAATGTTCCGTTTAAAAATGCATCACGATAAACGACGGCTGACTATTTAGGTTAAAATTTACGACAGAATTGACCGTAAGTTCCGCTGATTAATTCTCGAATAGTTTTAAAATTCTCAAGATCTTGAGCTCATTAAGTGACTTTGAATGAAGACATTATCGCTTTTGTAGCGATTTAAATTTGGCTATAACATCCAGAGTGTCGTTATCAGAGGCACAAGCTGAACGTTCTTACACTTTTTTTTTTGTCAAAACTACGTTTTTTGTTTTTATTATGGTCATTGTGCTTAATCCATTTAAAGATTTTTTATTTTCTTAAAATACAAATGACCGAAGAAATTAAGATTTTTTTTTGCGATAGACGATTTATTGTCGTGCGTGTGACTCAATCGTATCGGAATTCATCGTTTGTGGTTTTGATATTTTTAATGTTGTGTAAGGAAGCATTTAAATAATTTTTTTTTTTTGGAAGTAATTTTCCATACAAAGAACATTATTGTCGATATGTTTGCATTTGTTTTGATTAATTGCGTGATTGGGTATAGTGGTGATTTCATTCTGTTTTGGGTAATAAATTTCAAAGTTATGATCTTAGAAATTTTTCGGTGTTTGCTATTAAATATTTTCGAACTTTGAATGAAGGATGATGATGACAAAAAATTTTGTTTTGATCCGTATACTCCTTCTACCCTCTCCCATACAAATGCATAATTTTGGTAAATGCATTATATCGATTTCTAGTAAAATTTGAAAGAGTACAAACTTAAAGTTTTACCAAAATTTAACCATTGCAATAAATGCTAGAAAAAAAATTATCAGCTTCGCTGCACTCTTTCTACCACCTCCCATACAAATTTTTGTGTTGAAAATTCAAGAAAAGTATTCCTCCTTCGAACATATTATAGCTATCAACAATAAAATTGTAACAAAATAATATGATTAGGATTTTGATATGCAGATTCAAAATCATCCAAAACCTTCCACTTTCTTTGCCACCTCGCATACAAATGCCATAAATTCAGACCAATATTGTTCAGTTTCCTCGAAAATTATGACAGCTACAAACTTTAAATTCAGTATGAAACATTTTGCATACTACGTTCGGTGTTATATGCAAAAATTACAAACCTCCCCCATGCTTTTACCACCTCCCATACAAAAGTTACCATTCACTATTCGAAAGAATTTGTTATGAGAATTTTTCCCAGTACAATAAACTCTTCTCTATTTCATCTAGAGTATCATATGATTGGGCGATAATGCTGTTATGTTTTTTTATAGCACCATGATGAACTTTGTGGTCACAATTTCATACTGTAGCGTAGCCAGTCGGCTTAGGTAGGGATAAAATCAAATGAAAATAAACAAAACATACAGTTAATTGAGTAAGGACGGGCAGGATAAAAGAAGTCGGTGAATGTTGCTTTGAATTGCATAATGGAAAAGCGGCAGCGGGAAGTGCATTCCACATTTCGCTTGTTTCAGACAAAAAGATGGAAATAACGATATCAACTTTCAAATGTTTTTGATGTACTTATTTTCCTTTTAATATCTGAATCTATTATTTTCCGAAGAAAACCATAATTTTTCCTATATTTTCGTTACGGTTGTGCTCTATGTGAAGAAATTTACATAAATATATTTAAAATTAATGTGATATTGTACTTTGAGAACGTTTTCTTACGTAGTTGCTTATTTTAAACGAGTAACTTTTGAAATTCGTTGTAGGGGAAAAGAGATTAATAACTAAATTAAATGCAGTATCGAACCTTACGAACTAATTCTCCCTCTTTCCACTTTCCTGCATCGTACTCGTCAAGCTGAGCTCGCTCACGAGTATACCGGCAAACTTTCTTACTTCCGTGCAGCGAAATTTAGGCAATCTTTCATTTCTTAAACTACAAAGCTGTGGAACGCGTTACCAGTTGGTGTTTTTCCTAAAGAGTATAACCCGCAATGCTTCTAGAGTAACCTACACCGACACTTCTATCTCTCTAGCCCAAACTCCTTTAGTGTCCATTATACTCTTAATTCACTTGATCATCTCCTTCCAATTAATTTTTCCTTCTGCTTCTACAATGGCACTACAGCCCAAATCGAGCTTTGGCCGCATGACTTTCAGGCTCTTTAACGTTTTTCGATTTATTCGAATTTTATAGAAAGCCATTTTTTGTATTGAATGAAAGTTATCGACATGAAAATTGGTAACAATTAGACAGACGGGCAATTATAAATATCTGTTAAAAATAGAAAAAAAACCTCCTACTACCTGCAATAAGAGTGTCAGTATTAGTTATTCTAAAGAAATTGAGATAATAAATTATTTTTATTAAACTGAATTTATTCACATTTTATCCAGTTTAGAGTATCGCATGATTTGGCTTTACGCGCAATATTATTTATTTTAAGAGTTAAGTTTAAGGAGGTCTCGAATTCCCAGAAAATAATGCATACATTTTAAAAAGACGTTGCATTAAATTTCTGTGTAATTAGAAAAGGTCGAAACATGACATTTTTCCAGAATTTGTATTTCAATAAATATGAATAAACTGCCAACAAGTCGGGCGCAACTTTATTATTTTTGGGACAAGTTAAAGATGCATGTGAAGTCAATATGCAAGTAAAAGTGGTTAGGGAAGACTAAGTGGAACCACCTTTCACAAGTGGAACCCCCTTTCACAAGTGGAACCTTTAGGGCAGGGATGATGCCAATTCAACACTTAGTTACGAATACGATCAATAGCTTTCGTACACGTAATCAATATTTCATTCGTTTATGCAAGTTTGGGTTTTTATGAGGGAGGAGGAGGGGTGATATTAAGGGTGAGTGAATGTCAATAATTTTTCAATTGATTGCTTCAATTACGTCGAATATTTTCTACATAGAATGTCAGTTTCATAGACGAAGTTGCATAGAATTTTCATAAAATTTGGTGCATTTTACATTCTCGAAACCAATCATTTGTATGGGAGGGGGTAGAGGAGGTGAGGGAAATATAAAATTCGTGATGCAGTTTTATTTCATTTCTTTTGTAAGGTGCTCGTACAAGATTTCAAGTTCGTAGCTGCTAACCAGTTGATTTCTTGAAATTGGTCGAAAACATACTTTTGTATGGGGTTAGAAGGGCAAGTGCGATCTCAAAACTTTTGACGCAGTTCCGTTTCAACTATTTTCGAAAGCTTTTTTGCACAATTTCAAATTGATAGCTTTTAATTTTTAGGTGATAGTATAGCCTAGTAGGTAGTGTGTTGGTCTTGTAATGCGAAGGTCGTGAGTTCAAATCCCGGCCGGCGCAACATATAATTCCGGCACATTGCCTGCTTGGGTATATCTTAGTCACCTTAATCTAAGAAAATGAAAAAATTCGTAGAAAGAGGGTTGTGCGAAGGGCTAACAACCCTTCCACAATAAATAATGAAAACTGTTAAGAAACGTGAATATCAGAATTGAGTAGAAGAATTGATTTTTTTTAAATGGTCGAAAAAATAATTTTGTATGGGAGGGGGTAGAAGTTTGGAAAGTATTCGACTAGTTAATATTTCATTCTCTTAGAAATTTTTTTTTAACTGCATTTTGCAAATTTTCAAGTTTCTACCTTAAAATTTCATTCAAAAATTTTCAGTTTATGTGTTTTTTCATTGCACATGAAACACCTTGTGCACAATTGCAGAATTTTTATTATTTTTTCTGTATGAATAATAAATAGATATATCCACATGGAAAATTAAAACTTTGTATCTCTTACCAGAGCCCTAAAAAATCACTCAAAATTTTCGACATTTTTGCTTACTACTTCCCTCCCCTTATACCTCCCGACGTAAAACTTTTACCAAAATTTAAAATCATGTAGTTCTACAATTTGACAAAATTTGAATTTGATACCTGTTTTGAGATATAATGGTTTGTAATTTTGGAAAGTGCAATGCTCCTCATTTCCCCCCACTACTATTTCGTCCAAATGTTATATTTTTCTCGTATTTCTATAGTATAGCTTAATATAAGTACCAAGTTTCAATTACACAGCTCAACAAATAACCGAGATATTGATTTTTAAGTGTTTTTCTTTGCATCCATCCTCCCACCCCTAACTCTCCCCCTTACAATAATTAGCCTCTATCTAAGGCGATTCCAGTAGATCTATATACCATCTTGATGTTCTAAAGATATAAATTTTTTATGCTAAGTAATTTCGAAGATATAATCATTTGAAAAAAAAATTTTTTTAGACGTTGTTCCACAAACCCTTTTATATGTATATCGATTTTTAACTTCCTAGCTGTAACCATGTTTTCGATATTTGAATTCTTAGTTTTCGGTTTAAGTACTCTCCCGTCTCCCCCTGACCCCTTACATCCCCGAAAATGGGTGTCCGCTTGAGATCCGCAACTGTCTACAATCCCTCAAAAAATGAACTTTCTATCTTGAAGGGTTTGTGAGTTAATGTGCGTTGAGCGTACACACCGGCGTACGGCGGACGGCGTACTGCGGACGGCGTACAGACAGACCGATTTTTTTTGCATTTTTAGGCTATTTTTGTCATGAAACGCGAAAAAACAAAATTTCATGGTAGCAAATTGTTCTTTTTTTCAAGTCGATCCCAATACTTTATTATTAAAATAATAAAGTAATAAGATAATCAACTTTGCCACACTCCTTCTATCCCCTCCCATAAAAATTTCTTATAATTTATAAATTTAAGAAATGTATTTTCTCTTCGAAAATCTGAGAGCTATCAACCACAAAATTAGGACACAGCGTGGTGATGAGAATATTGATAAGCATTTCTAAAATCGTCCAAAATCTCACACTCCTTCTACCACCTGTCATATAAAAGCCACTATCCCTGTTCTTTTTCTTCTTCAATGGCAGAACAGACGAAATCTGTCCTTGGCCTCAGGTTTCTTAACTTTTTATTATTATTTTTTTATTATTGTGGAGGGGTTGTTAGCCCTTCACACAACCCTCTATTTCTGCCCTTTATCTATAAGACTAGGTGTAGGCAGGTATTATGCCGGAATTATACGTCGACCGGGAATTGAAAACCAATACGCTACTTACTAGGCTACGCCAAAGTCACTATTTACTAACTAAACTACTAAATCATTTGAGATGTCTTATTTTTCAGTGAAATAATCTATTTCCATCTTGAGTATCGCAGGCTTGGGTATTAATTAATTTTACTAACGATGGCTCTACAGCCAGGGCTATAGTCCTATGGCACAAAGGTTATATGCCGCATACCCTCTTTTTTCAACAGATTGAACGTATATATAACCTTTGGAAAGTATGATTAGAGGGCACTAGATACTAAAATGTATACCTTAGAAGAAATTAAATTTATCAGCGTATTCGCTCTGCTCTATTTGCGACTATACCTTGGCCTGTATAATACTCCTCCATTTTTTTCGTTTTATTGACGGCGTCCTCTAGTTTTAAATTTTTTACAGAGATTTGTTGTCTGCGTAACGACTCAGATCTCCATTGAGAGTCCATCCCTGACGCTTTCATGGTATTTTAACTGGTCTTTATCCACTAACTTTCCTCTTTCATGTACGTTTGGGTATTCCTCCGTCAACCATTCGCTAGACACTCCTGGATAGTCGAAGATGGTCTACAACTATCTATTTTATCGTATTCTTCAGATCGTTGCTGTTAAATCAATTCAGTCCAAAGTGTTGACTTAAATTTCGAAACAAGACTGGGGTTTCCGAGGATGAGTTGTTAACATAAGACTCAACCCCTAATTTTGAGGTTGATAGTAGTTGCAGATGCTAGACGCAATTTACGCGCTAGATTTTTGCGCGCACCCTCTTTTATACATAGCACATCGCCTAGAAATCGATGCGTTCCCGAGTGGTATTTGGCCGAGTGAACGGCCTTCTTGGAGACGGAGGTAATGATTCGCCAGCAGAACTGTTGATGTGAAATACCGGTGAGGGCTGTCAAATTATTAGAGATACCCCGTGGGGTATGATATCCCGACGGAGTCTTTACGAGTCTTTACCTCTCATTGAATCTAAGTACTGAAAATATTAATCAAAATTCCAGTTGAATGTTAAATAATTGGAAATCACCCTCTTCGACATTCTTATATACCACCACCTAAGCCTGTATATTGACTTCTCAAACAGTATCAAGAATAATAAAGCTGCGTACGACTTGCTGGCAGATACGTATTTATAAAACTAACAGAATTTTGTAAAACTATAAAAACAGTGGAGATATTTTTTTCATACTAGAGACATCCATCGTTTAGTTATATTTTCACATAATAAAATTTATTCATACAAATTATTACTCGACACAGTCGTCCAGTATAAAAGGTGGCGGTCCTTTTTTTCGAAACAAGATATTGTCTAATACCAAAATCGCTCGAAATTCGTGCTTGATGCTTGAGTTCAGTTGCATAATTGCACCCAGGCTTAACATAACCTAAATATACCAAGGGGGAAATAAGACGTTGTGATTACAAATATTGTCAATAAATTAAAAAAAACCAATTAACTTAATCATTTCGTAAAAATAAATCATCGATCGCTAGTTCAATGGCGTTATCATCGTTATATCTATGTTGGATACATTTTCGATTCCCTATTCTTATTGAAGTGTTAAATTTGAATACGTAGTATCTAAAGATTGAAGCAATAAAAATTTAGTTAAAACAATTATCACTTACTTGTATGCATTGAAATGAGGGGCAGGATGATGGCACATGCAGAACGCTTCAACCCAAAAAAAAAAAAATGTCAATTTACTATTTCATTGGTTAATCTCTTTCGACAGTTATCATTTCCATTTAAATTCATTTCCTATTTAGCTGGGCCGCATATCTCAATTCATTGATGCGCAACCAGTCACAATTTTCACCACCCATATTGACTTTAAAATACAATAACTCAAAAAATTATCGGGGTTAACAAGGAAGGCCACTTATTGCTATGCATATAAATTACAGCACAGATTAGGGATATTTTTCGAAATGATACGAGTAGTACTTTGATGCCCGTATCGAGTATAAACCAACACCTAAAAAAGTTCAAATGATCTGGATCAAAATTATACCATGTATCTAAAGCTACGCGATCTTCTCGGCTCACTGTTCTAATTTCTTATTGCGAATTTGATTTTGTATTCTAATTTTTTTTCTCGTCTTCTATTTTTCTAGTTACGGACCATTGACAACTTTAAATTTGCGACATAGAGTCCGATTATATCCGATTACTATGTGAATGCCATTGAGCTGTCGTCACCGGGAATAAAAGAGCCGGAAAATCTGTTGAAACATGAAAAAAAATTGATCGAAATCGGGAAAAAACTAGTTAAATAGGGAGTGCCATAAAATCGAAGTATTTAACAACATACGTGCACTATCTAGACACATCGTATTTCTATTTGCTCATAGATCGGGTCATTGAAAGCTTCTTCATTGTTAAATTTTTTAGCTTATTCGTATGTAGTTAGTGAACTTAGTATGCTAGCTAGACTAGTCTTTTGTGAAGTTCCAGTGTATCTAAGAGATTGTGACTGAAATTTTGATGAAAACGCCAAAATCGGAAAGTGATTAGCTCAAGAATTTCTGGTTTTTTTTTTGTATTGTGACAATCGTTTTGCGAAATTTCGCAGTTTTATAATGGAACAATTAGTAATTGTGTTGTGAAAAGTGTTAGTGAATTTAACGAAGTAGGGTGATAAAGAGATATCATTTAGTTCGCAAGGATTACCAGTTGCTGCATCTTTAAGGTGGCGAAATGCAGTTATTGAGGTAAAGTTACATGATTTTATTTACTTTGTTCACATTTTCTTTAGAGAAAAATCTGGAAAAAAAATCTTAATAATAAGTAGCATGTAATTATTGTATACATAAATTTTATTTAAAACTAGTGATCCCCTGCGAATTTGTCCGCGTAAGAATCGCAATAATAAGCAATTTTAGAGAATGTAGTTAGTAATATTATTATCTGTGATATGTAATCTGCTTAGTTTAATGGCTCTTTGCTTTCTATTTTGTAGGTATCAGAATCATAAATTATTAAGAATGAAACCATGATACTCGCATTTGTATGGGACAGGTTCGTGATCAAATCAATCCCGTGATTTGAGATCATATACATACATGTGATACAACTATTTAATTTTTTGTGTTAATTAAAGAACAAAAGCCGAAATATAATAACATTAAGCTTAAAAACATAACAGGACTACGATTGTGCGTACGATATTATAGATGAAATCGACATTTTTGTGATCTTAAGAAATTTTGTATGGGAAGTGGTAGAAGGGGTGACAGCATTGACCCAATTTGTTTCACATCAAGCTGGAGTAGCTATAAAAATGTTTTGTACCAAATTTAAGCTTCAAAAATTGAATAGATACTGAAAAAATAGTGCATTGTTTTTAGTGAAATTGTGCAATTTGTATGGAAGGTGGTAGAAGGTGTGCGGGGTTCTTAGTGATTTCTTGAGAAACAACTATAATCATCATGCAATTCATATATCTTAAATTTCAAATCAGTAACTTTCATACTTTTCAAAAAGAAAAGATTGGAAAAGATATGATATTGTGTCACATTGTATGAAAGTGGGTAAAAAAGAAGAAGCTAATCGGTTTACTTTCCCCGATATTAATTAAGAATTTAGAAAAAAATTTGAGCTCGATAAATGTTATACGTACTAACCAAATTGGTTTATATGTAGTATTTCATGAAAAGTGCAGTTTGTATGGGAGGTGGTGGAAGGAGTGGATGGATTCAAATAATGTGTATGCCATAGATCAGATTCATGTTAAAAATAATATATTCTAAATTTCGAATTATTTGCTCCAATAGTTTTCAAGAAAATTTAATTAACACATATTTTTGAAAATGAGTCATTTCTTACGGGATGGGGTAGAAGGTATGAGGTTACTGAAATAAGACCAAACTAAGACTACATCTCGAAACATACCTGATAAACTGTGCGAGTTTCATTATAATCCCATCATCCACCGTTTTTGGGGGAGACCTCCCACTTATTTTTATTAACTTTACATCATTTAGAGAGATGAAAATGATTATTTTAGCCTTTAAATCACCTTTGAGGGGATAAAGAGGTGAAAAGATCTAAAACATGAACACTTCTAGCAAGGAGGTAGATTTGGAGGGGATTCGCCCCCTTAAATTGTAAAAAAATCATTAAAAATAATAATTTTTTTTTTTTGGTTTTTTTTCCAATTTTTTAAATTATTTTGTACATATTACAGTTCTCATATTCCATTTCTACATATTCCAGCTTTGTTCTTACTTTGTTTGCCTGACACTAATATAAATTAACTAATTTAACTCTAATTACCTTTCCAGCACCCAATTTACCCCATTAACCCCATTCTACATATGAGCCGTTCACTGTACTGCAAATGTGAAGAAATGCGATGAAATAATTTACATTCTTTTTTGAAATTCCCTTCATAATATAAATTCAAATATATATTGTATTGTAGAATGCATATATACAGATGTAGCTTTCATCTAATTTATTAAACATATAAAAAGCTATGACTAAGCCAAGTGCTTTGACACTTAAATTTAAAATATTTCAAAGGTGGAGTTAATCGATTTCTGCAGTGAACGGCTAATAAATAAAATCATAATCTTCGGTAGTTGCCGATCAGTTTGATACCTTTATCAAACACCTTTCTCAGCATAGACCGAAACGTACCTTTTAATAAAGCGTAACAGTGTGAAATTCGAAAATCTTTTTTTCCAATTGATTTACTGTACAATTGTGCTACGCCAGTATAAAAATCATCCCGATAGCTTCTGCTATGTTTGCGGCAAATTAACTTTCGAAGCGCAACGAAAACGCCGCTTCATAAAACTGCCTACAAATTGTATTTTGATTGCAAAGTTGGCGATCACGACAGGGATAGGGCTCCAACAGTTTGCTGCACTTCTTGTTACAGTAGCTTGACCAAATGGCTCATAGGTAAATCAATGCCATTTGCTGTGCACGTAGTTCGGCGTGAACCTCGCTGTCATCTCACAGATTGTTACTTTTGTATGACTACCACCGTCGGGTTTTCTAGCAAAAGTAAGCATACAATTCAGTATCCAAATACTCCTTCAGCTCTAAGACCAGTTCCTCACAGCGAAACTTTGCCAATCTCAGTGCCTCCAAAAACCTATACTCTAGACCCAGAAACGGATTTGAGCTACAGCCCGCACTATCAAATGATCCGTCCATCGATGATGAACAGTGTTCGGTAGATTCAATTCATTGATAATCTCAACTCGTTACTTAGTCGGAGTTGAATGATTTTGTCAGGGATTTGGAGTTACCTCGAAGAAAATCTGAACGTCTTGCATCTTGACTTCAGAAGTGGAATCTCTTAGAAAACGATGTAAAAATCTCTTCTTACAGGACCAGGCAGTTAACCCTGACATTACTTTTTCTTGTGTTCTGCCCTAATACAAATGCATTGATGTTAGAACTGAAGATGCCATGTGAAAAATTAAGATTGTTCAACGATCTTCATCTAAGTTGTCCTGTTGGCCAATAGGAATGATATAGTCCAGGTTACATACTCTGTAGATATGAAGGGGACGTACGAAAATATCAGCCGTATCCTTGATAAAATCAATTATCATGATTATAATTGGAAATTTTGCGCTTACTTAAAAGCTATTGCTCTACTCACAGGCCTGCAATTAGCTTCACAAAATACTGCTGCTTCCTATGTGAATGGGATAGCCGAGCGCGATACAAACATTACATCGTACGGAAAAGGTTTCAGCAAGAAAGTTTTATTCCCGGTCAGAAAAATGTTGCTCACGATCCTCTGGTCCTGAAGGAAAATATTTACTTACCGCCTTTGTATATTAAAATAGGATTAATCAAACAGTTTGTGAAAGTAATGGAAAAGATAGGTAACGCATTATAATTTTTGAAAACTAAATTTCCTTGTCTTAGTGAAGCTAAAATCAAGGAAGGAGTTTTCGTGGCCCCCCATATAAGACAGCTTTTCCGAGATTCGACGGTTATTAAACGAATGAATCGAAAAAAAGAAACAGCCTCCCCCCCCGCCCCTGCTACAAATGCTCATGTTTTAGATATTTTCACCTCTTCAGCCCCTCAAAAGAAATTTAAAGGCTAAAATAATCCTTTTCATCCCTCTCAAATATAGAAAATTATTAAAAATAGGTGGGGAGGGGGGGGGGGAGCTCTCTCGAGAACGGTGAGTGATGCGGAAAAACGGAGGTCATATTCGGACTTAGGAGATTATTTTACATACATTTTTTTTGTCGTACAGTGTATTCAAAGGCATACATTTTAATGTACACCAGTCAAAAAAGCGTTGCAAATCATTATGAAGCAGTGCACAATCATTCTGATTCGAAATATCGCGAAACAATTTCGCGTCGTCAGCGTAGAGCAAAATTTTCGAGTGGGAAATAACTAAAATCACGTCATTAATAAATAAAATAAATAAAAGTGATCCAAGATGGCTCCCCTGTTGCACACCAGATGTGTTAGGAAGGAAGAATGAGCTCATCTAAAAATTTCTTTTTTCTTTCACGGGAATAGTGAAATTGGAAAATTCCATTAGATTTGTTGTGGTCGACCTAGCCCGTGTTGGACTGGACTAATGATTGATTTACAATGTAAATTCTTTATATCACAAACAACAGTCTTGAAGAACTTAGGAATGCACGAAAGATTAGCAATAGGTCGATAGTTACACACATAAACTCTTTTCCTTTCTTGAGCAATGGTCTGATAGTGGAGTATTTCCACAAACTAGAAAATATACACGAAGAGAAGCGTTAAATAGACATAAAGGAAAAACCAGAGAAGTGCTACAATGCTTTAATACGGCAGCAGGGATGCCATCTGGACCTCTACTCCATGTACTGTAGGGAATCCTCGATGCCTATCATCACTTCATAAATGACAATATATATTGAATTCCCTTTTATGTACGCGTGATGAGCTTGGGAGAGATGTTCTGCGTCTATGGTATCTCTAAAGTGTACATTTAGCACATTTTCTTACGTTGTTAAAATAAAAGGCGTCAGACGATTCCTCTAAGTTTACCTTGAAACAACCAGAATCTATTTTATCGCGAAAATAATCGCAATGTTTTTATCGTGGACCTATACATACATTGACACAGCATGTTTCAAAGAGTTTAAACTGTAGATGAAATCTGAGAGTGTTATAACTTTGCTCTAAAGTTTGTAACGCCAAGAAATAATGCTGGCACAGAGCCGCCAAGGGTATAGAAATATTTGTTGTCGCTCAAAAATCTCAAAACCGGATGTCCTTCGGTCCGTCCGTTCGCTCTCTAGCTTGAGAACGCGTCGAGCTAGAAAGTTCAAATTTTGTTCTCGTCGTTTTTGATAAGAAAGTAAGGTCAAATTCGTGAACCACTCCCTCCCATACAAAATGACTCATTTTTAAAAATTTACATTAATCAAATTTTCTTGGGAACTGTGAAAGCTAATGATTGGAAATTTGGAATTTATTACTTTTATCATAAATGCGATGTATGGTATTATTATTTGAATTCCTTCACTCCTTCTACCATCTCCCATACAAACTGCAATTTTTCATAAAACACTCTAAGCCGATTTTCTCAGACCATATAACATTTATCGAACTCATATTTTGTATTAAATACTTAATTAGCATTATCACTAGGATCAGAAAAAATCAAGTGGTTAGCTTTACTGTTTCTATCTCCTCCCATAAAATACGACACAGTTTCACAACTTCACAAGAATTTTAGAGAATTTTAAGAGATGTCAATTTTATAATATTCGCAGTAATTTCTGAAAAAACAATCACTAAAATCCCCCCACTCCTTCTACCACCTCCCATACAAATTGCACAATTTCACCAAATCGAATACACTAGTTTTCTCAGTTTCTATTCAATTTTTGGAGCTTGCATTTTGTATAAAACGTTTTTATACCTATTTTAACATGATGGGGGAAGAATTAGTTCAATGCTATCACCCCTTCTTCCACTCCCCATACAAAATTTCTTGGGATCAAAAAAAATTCTATTGCATCTAGAGTATTGTAAGATTGCGCTTTACGGGCAATCGTAGCCCTGTTATGTTTATACTCTAGATGAAATCTGAGAGTATATTGTGTTTGCCTTACCGTTTGTAACGCTAAGAAATAACGCTCGCACAGAGCCGCCAAGGGTACAGAAATATTTATTGTCGCTCAAAAACCTCGATTCCGAGTGGCCGTCTGTCCGTCTGTCTGTCTGTCTGTCTGTCCGTCTGTCTACAGTATAACTCGCGGAAGCTTTGAGCTATAGTGCTAAAAATTTGTGTGTGTCATTTTTAGGAAAAACGTAACTTTAGGTTTGTGAATGGGCTACATCCTCCCACTCCTTCCACCCCCTCCCATACAAATTTCATAAAATTTCGAAATATTCAGAAATTGATTTTTCTTTGAAACTATTTAAGCTATCGACTTGAAATCAGTAGTATTATCATATAGATGGTATTAATATCACGGAATATTGACCCGATCCCCTTACTCCTTCTACCTCCTCCCATACAAATGGACGATTTTGAAAAATACATATTTTCGATTTTCATTGAAACTTACTTACTTACGATGGCGCTACAGCCCAAATCGGACTTTGGCCTCCTGAATGCTTTGCCTCCATCCATCTCGGTTCAGTGACCGCGTCCTCCAGTTTGAAAATCTTAGCAGTGATTTGCTGTCTGCGTCAATCGAATCTTCCCAGCGCTTTCGTGGTTTTCCGACCGGTCTTTGTCCGTTGACTTTCCCTTTTAGTGTGCGTTTGGGAATTCTTCCGTCATCCATCCGCTCCACATGACCAGCCCATTGTAATTTTTTAAATTTTATGAGGGTTGACACTTCTGGATTGTCGAAGATGGCATACAATTCTCTATTGTATCGTATTCTCCAGATTGAGTCTTCCCTCACAGGTCCGAGGATTCTTCTGAGGACCTTCCTTTCAAAGGCGTTAAGTCGTTTTTCGGACGCCTGAGTTAATGTCCACGTTTCGCTGCCATAGCATAGCACAGGTCTTATGATTGTTTTGTATAGCTTAAGTTTTGTTTTCCTGTGCACGTTCTTGTTTTTGATTATTGGAAGTACCGAATAATAAGTCTTGTTTGCCATCATTATCCTTCTTTTAATTTCGATGGGTTCGCTTCCATCCTTCGATAGATTTGCCCCTAGATATATGAAGTTGTCTACGTTTTCTAGGTTATAGTCTCCTACTGTAATATTTTGTCTGATTGGCGTCTTTTTCCTAGTTTGCGTCATAATTTTTGTTTTGTTTTCATTAATGCGTAGTCCAACTTCCCTTGCTACCGAGTCAAGGTTTACAAATACTTCCTTAGCACTCTCCAGAGATCTTGCAAGGATATCTATGTCGTCGGCATATGCTACGAGTTGTGTGGATTTGAAGCATAGTGTTCCCTTGGTGTCAACGGGAAGTTTCCGAACAACATATTCGAGTGTTAAGTTGAAAAGCATTGGTGCGAGGCCGTCACCTTGTTTAAGGCCGTTGTCTGTTTTAAAACTGGAAGTCAGATCGTTTTCTACTCTGACTTGTGACAAAGACTCAGTCATTGTCATTCTTGTCAGTCAAACCAGTTTCGGTGGGACTCCAAACTCCAACATGATTTTATACAGTACGCGCCTGTCGATACTGTCGTATGCTTGTTTGAAGTCAACAAATATCTGGTGCACATCAATATTATATTCCCAGCACTTTTCCAGCACCTGTTTAACTGAGAATATCTGGTCCGTGGTTGAGCGTCCAGCTCTAAATCCGCCTTGGTATTCACCAATTACTTTATCAGCATAGGGCTTAATTCTCTTTTCTAGAATTTTCGTCAAAATCTTATAAGACGTACACAACAGAGATATTCCTCGGTAGTTTTCGCAGCAGAGTTTGTCACCTTTTTTATAAATTGGACATATGATGCTCTTGCGCCAATCTTCAGGAAGTATTTCCTGCGTCCATATGTCCGCGACTAATCTATGTAGGAGATGCGCTATGCAGGTGTCGCCGGCTTTCAGAAGTTCAGCTGGGATTTGATCAGTGCCCGGCGCTTTGTTGTTTGGGTGGTTCCTTAGGGCTGTTTTTACTTCTTCGAGTGTGGGAGGACTCAAAGCGGATCCTTCATCAGCTGTTACATCAGTTATACTTGCTATTGTATCTGCTGCTGCTGTTCGTGTAGGTGATGGGCTCGGGTTAAGAAGGTGTTCAAAATATTGTGCCCATCTTAGTTTTATATCTTCCGCGTTACTTATAATGTTCCCTTCCGCATCCTTGCATAGGGTCGTTTTCGGTTTGTAACCTTCTTTCATCCTTTTGACAAGGGAATACGCGGCTCTTGTGTTGTGTAATTTAAATTGTTCGTCCATGTTTTTAATTTCGTCATTATTGTACTTCCGTTTTTTTTGTCTGCATATTTTGTTTGCAAATCGTCTAAGATCCTTGTACTTGTCTTGTTTGGCTCGTGTCGGCCGTTCCGTTAATATTTTGTAAGCTTCATTTTTTCGTTCTAAGGCATCTTGGCATTCTTTGTCGAACCAATCATTTCTTTTGCGCCGGGGTTGTTGTCCTATCACCTCCTCTGCGACAGATGTAATGCCATCTTTGATTTTTTGCCACATTTCTTCTATTGGCATGCTGACAGTGGTATTCAGCATTGTCGTGAAGTGCCTCTCCAAGGCTAACGCATATTTCGCAACTATTTTCTCGTTTTTGAGTTTCCCTATGTCGAATTTAGGAACCGGTTGTATTTTTGAGTGTCCTCGGTTTGCGATTCGACATCGAAACTTGGTCTTTACCAAATAGTGGTCTGTGTCGCAATTAGCCCCTCGACATGTACGCACGTCGAGAATGCAGGAGGCCGTCCTTTTCTCTATTAGAACATGGTCTATTTGATTGAATGTTCTTCCGTCGGGTGAAGCCCACGTTCTCTTATGAATATCACGATGCGGGAAGCATGTCGAGCTTACAATAAGGTTTTTGCTGCTGGCGAAATCAGTCAGCCTCTGGCCGTTGTCGTTACTAATATCATGGAGACTATGCCTTCCAATTGTCCCTATGTATGCTTCTTCTTTGCCCACTTTCGCGTTAAAGTCACCTAATACTATTTTAATATCATTCGACGGAAGGGAGTCGAATGTTGATTCTAAGGTGCTGTAGAAATCGTCTTTAACTTCGTCGTCTTTGTCTTCCGTTGGGGCGTGGACATTAATAAGCCAAACATTAAAAAAACTTGTTTTGATGCGGATTGCACACAATCGTTCATTGACGGATTTGAAGTTGGTAACTTGGTGTTTAAACTTCTTGTCGACGATAAACGCAACTCCAAATTCCCGGCTTCCCGATGATTTCCCAGTTTTGAAAATTGTGTGCGATCTTAAGTCATTAATCTCGTTACCTAATAATTTAGTTTCTTGGAGTGCAATTATGTTTATATTGTATTTGACTGCCTGTTCCAGAAGCTCTCTCACTGCTCCTGCTCTGTACAGGGATCGCACGTTCCAAGATCCGAAGGAATAGTCCATTTTTCGTTTGCGTGGTCGTTGCCGTTGAATCAATCCAGTCCGAGGCGTTGCTTCAGGTTTCGAAACGGGTGTGTTTTTTCCGAGGATGAGTTGTTAACACATCGCCCAACCCCCAACTTGGAGGGCCATATTATTATAGTGCTAGAATTTTTCTGTTTCATTAGCACTCGCGCCCATCAGTTCAGCAAGTCAAGTCCGGATGGACAAGACCAGGATCCGGTGGCTACCACGAGGAGGTATGATGAGCACAATTGATGTGTATATGACAGTTACAACACTGGGCGTCGCCTAATGACGCCGATCAGATGCCTACCCTGTCTATACCCATCCAACCACCTTTCATTGGACGAAATTTTGCTAAAATTGATTCTATTATAATTATAATTAGTTTCAAAAAGAATTATCAATTTTACCTCACTCCTTCTACCCCCTCCCATACAAATTTCACGAAATTTTTAAATTTAAATTAAATTATTTTTCTTCGAAACTGTTAAAGCTATCAACTTGATATTTTGTATAAGGTATAACAATAGATACATCAATAACGGGAAAGAAAAAGGTTTTGATCCTTACACTCCTTCTACCCCTTGCAATACAAATGCATAATTTTTATTAAATGCATTATATCGATTTCCATTAAAACTAGAAAAATTACAAACTTAAAATTTTATCAGAATTTGTGTTTTCATAGTTGCAATAAATGCTAGAAAAAATTATCAGCTCAGCTTCACTCCTTCTACCCCCTCCCATATAAACAGATACAGATATTATAAACTCAAGAAAAGGATTTCTCCTTCGAATATATGAGATCTATCGACTTTGAAATTGAAACAGAGCATGGTGATAAGCAGTTTCAAAATCATCTAAAACGTTCCACTTCATCTGCCACCTCCCATACAAATGCCCAATTTCAGGAAAACTATGTCCAATTTCTATAAAAATAATGAAAACTAAAAACTTTAAATTCAGCAGAAAACATTTTGCATGCCATGTTCGATGTCATATGTTAAAAATATAAGCCTCCCCTTCTACTTCTTCCACCTCCCATGCAAAGTATCTATTCACTATTCGAAAGAATTGAGATGACATAATTCCCGGTATATTAAAGTCATTTCCATCTCATCTAGAGCATCATATGATCTCATCTAGAGCATCATATGATTCTGTTATGTTTTTTCATTTTCATCTATTGTGAGCATGAAATTCAGTTTTATCTACCCATACTCATTCCTATATCTTTAACAGCCAAAAAAATACTGCGTGCCCCTAAGATTAGCGGATAACGAATATTTCTCATATGGATTCCTTCACACAGTGGGATCACTAGTAACGAATCTGCAGATATGTAGATTTGCGCGATTGTTTTTGAAAGCTTTTCAGTTCGACCTTATGACTAACCCCAAATGAAAACTTATTCAAAATTGGCAATCATTTTGGCCAAATATAAAAAGCGTATAAAAAGGTGATCCTATGAAACGATGCGGTCATTCTATCATTTCGGAGGTCTCGCTGTAGCGTAGCTTTGGCTCTGCAATTTACTTATCAAAACGAGTCGCTCATATTCTCTAGAATTATGTCGAATCATTATGGACTGTGCAGCCATTTGAACTGAGTTTGTATGGTTGATTCCCCACTATGCTCTAACTGCAACCAACAACTGCAGCAAAGTAAAAAAGTAAATAATTAAAAACCGATCTAAGTTCAAAAATTGACAAAATCTACGCATTCAGTTCAACGCAAAGTATTTAATTTAAATCTTAGTACATGATATTTAACTTTCCTACATCCCTTCGTGCAGGCATTTCTGCTTCAAGTAAAAGTTGAATCCCCTATCTTTAATCATGGCACACAAGAACCTAAACAGATAACATGACCGTGATACGATTCAAGGATAATTTTAAATTGAATTTTCTGTTTTTCCAAGATTTATGGCTTTTCCCTCATCGCATGGTAATTGCACGACATATGCCCATAATTCTTATCAACTTGGCACAATCATTTCGAGGTGATAGACTGCTAAATTTTTTTTTATGAAAAATCCAAATCCCATTAGAACGCCCCCAATGGCTTGGCCTGGCCTTTCACTTAAGTCACCCGTAGAATTTCTGTTTTCGAGTCGAGGCCGTTCAAGCCTCCTCAATTGACCAAGCCGTTTCGGAGACAAGGACTTTCCTGAGAATGATCAGATCGGTTAAGTTCTTAATATTTCCGGAGTCTCGTTTTGCGCCCTCAAGACGCTGATAAATTGTCAAAACGTGACCCACGACAATGCCACGCTTCTAAACTTCCTGCCGTTTTTATTATTAAGACCAAGAGATTATAATCGATAGACGTACGTTTTCCTTGGGCGAAAGCGATTTAGAATTGGACCGGAATGGCTGGGTCTCAATTCTAAGGTCTGAGCATGGTATTGATTTATGGCGTGTTGCCAACAACTTGTTAAGTGACAGGTCCAACACTCTCTTTCTTCATACGCGCGTTTTGAATAATTTTTCACAAAATTTACATAATAGGGATTGAGACTGAGACCTAATAAATTTTGAATAATCCGCATGTGGGAGTATTTGGTGTGCTACCGTATGACGCGCGGAAACCCTACTTCCAATTACTCGACCAATGTGTGGTGATTTCCGTCCCTTACATTGTTCCGTAGCTCTTGCATGCGCGGAGTTTATTATGTCAGCATTAGTGCAAGTTGTTGACGTGATTTTCTTTTAACAGACCCCCAATTTGATAGACATGATGACAAGAAATTATGCTGGCTTTGGTTTGTGTGTGGCGTTGGGAGTTATGACGGATTAATGCTTTTCGTAAGTACGTACGACCATGTTATGGGGCACTTATGGAATAACTCGACATAATGAATGAGATTAAAGGTGCCTTTGTTGGTCAGCGAGCACTTGGCGCGGCTAGTTGCATAAGAAGATGGAAAAGTGGTTTGCGATAAGTCTAATGAAAAGTGTTGTAGATAGGAATTCCTTTGATCGATTTGCGCTCAAAATTGATCCTTAATTGTGAGAAGAAAGAAAGCTTGTTTAATCTGTTGCAATCTGACTGCAATGAGCGCATTTCGGGCGGAGATATATAAGTACATATACAGTCATGTTTATAAAAATAGCAGTGCGATGAAAAACTTACCTATTTTTTCACTGATACAAGTTTAATGCACATGTGAAATTCACTGTGGCAAAGCAGAATAGCTAGGGTGTAGCCTAGTAGGTAGTGTGTTGGTCTTGTAATGTGAAGGTCGTGAGTTCAAATCCCGGTCGACGCAATATATAATTCCAGCACATTGCCTGCTTGGATATACCTTGGTCACCTCAATCTACAAAAATGAAAAATTCGTAGAAAGAGGGTTGTGCGAAGGGCTAACAACCCTTCCACAATAAGTAATATAAAACAAATGTTAAGGAACCTGAATATCAGGAGGCCAAGGTCCGATTTGGGCTGTAGCGCCATTGTAGAAAGCAGAATTTAATTATACAAAAGACAATAATGGGCAACCCTGACAAAAGTTAATGTTTTCGGGGAAATCTCTGCTTCGAATGCGAAATGTCAATTGCTAGTGTTCGATAAAAGTGTAGTTTGTTCGAGCTTGTTCTAAATTGGCGATAAAAAAGTTAGTAAAAAGGTAAGCATAGATCATTTTAAAAAAAAATTATTATTATTATTTTCATTAGTTAAAAGGCGTAATTCCGGATCATGCGATACTCTAGATTGGAGATATTATAGGTATAAAGAAGAAAGAACAATAGAGTTCGATAAAGTTACTAACCAGCTTTTCCGTTAAATTTGAAAAAGCGCACACCTATTTTCCAGCATGCAATAAGTAAGCAAATTTGATTGTAAACTGGACATCAGTACGTAAAACTTACCAAATATTCCTCACTTAGAAGTGCTGCAAATAAAAGATATTTGCTAGGCAAAACCACTAAAAGGTTACATGGACACTTATCATGCATAGATGTGAAAGTGTTCACCTCGACAGATTGACTTGACTCTCCAAAGTGTCTTGTTGTTCCTTTTTCATAGAGTGAATCTGCTGTAGATGAAATGAGGTAATTGTAATTTCAAATTCTTTAGAATAGTTGTTTTTGTATGGGAGGTGGAAGGAATTGGGTAAAGTTTATTATTTTTGAATACCTCACTGATCTAGGACGTTTTGTGCTGAATTTAATGTTTGTTGCTTATAATTAATTTTCCAAAAAATTGTTTACATGGGAGGTGGTAGAAGGAGTGGAAGGTTTCTTGAACGATTTGGAAACTGCTTACCAATATTCTTATCACCATGCTTTGTTTCAATTTTAAAGTCGATAGCTCTCCTATATTCCCTGGTGAAATAGTTTCTTGAATTTCTATTAAAGACGTTTGAATGGTAGGAGTGAAGTGAAACTGACCATTTTCGTAGCATTTATTACAATTAATAAAAGAATTATTTAGGCAAAGCTGCAAGTTTCTACCTCTTCTAGATTAAATAAAAATCGATATTATGCATTTAACAAAATTGTGTATTTGTTTGAGAGGGGTAGAAGGAGTGAGCGTGCCAAGACAAAACTTTGAAGCGTTGATGATATTAATATTACAATACTTTCATAATTTTTTTAAGTTGACAGTTTCAAGGAAAACTATTATAATTTTAGTGAAATCTGGAAATTTTGTGAGATTTCTGTGGGAGCAGAAGGATTGGGCTGACGTTGATATTCAAATTTACCATTTTTCTATTTGTATGGTTAGGGAGGGGGGGGGGGGGGTTAAGGGATTGAGCGGATTGAAAAAATATTTTTTTATGTTAATAATATTCATTTCATTATACTGTGCTCAAATTATCAAGTTAGTAGCTAGTAGATTCGGAGAGGAACGTTCACGAGTTTAAAGTTTCTTTTTTTGCTCAAAATGATATAAACGATCGCTCAAAACTTTCGAGAATCACGTTGTAGGCTGACAGACAGACGGTCAGTCCGAATCGGGGTTTTTAAGCGGCAACAAATATTTCTGTACCCTTGGCGGCTCTGTGCGACCATTATTTCTTAGCGTTACAAACAATAAGGCAAACACAATATGCTCTTAGATTTCATCTTGAATAAAAAAACGTATTCAATAATAAATGAGAACTAAAAATTATCTAATTATTCCTGCTCATAGAATTTAGAAAAAGGCTGAACACAGTGAATTTCTCACTATATAAAACGACGATTACTCTTGTGTAACTAAATCCATAAGCCACATGTCTATCTGTTAGACTACCATCTCCAGAACCATCATTTGATGCCATAATCTCGTAATAGTTCTTAAATCAAAATTAACGATGCATCAATTCACACTAATCTCAATCCCATACCCATTAAAATTTAATTCAATTTTAACAACGTGAAACAATTAAAGAAAATTTCTTTTTCTCCAGATCTTGCATTTGGGTCAACCGATAATAATCGAACGAAATTAGGGTTAATCTGCTAATCCAAAGAGAATACCAATTCTTTCATAAGACATTATTCTTAATTTTTAAGGAAAAATTTCTGTTTCAGAATTTCTGAAGCGTCAAAGTTCAAATCGCATATTGGCCCGATTGTCTGCAAAAGTTCAAACAATTGGTCCGATAATTCGAATTAAACCGTGAACGATTCAATTAATCTTATATCATAGGATCATAAATTAATTTAACACTTTGGTCTTGTATATATATGAAACAAAAATGCTGAATGTCCATGGGGAATAAGGCGCCAATTTTATGGTGGCATTAAGACAAAAATATAAGCAGCAAGACAAGAATTTTTAACTGAAATTCTTAAAGTGTTTTTTATGTTCCCCGATAGATCTGCGATGTATTTTTCTTTGGAGACATGAACCAAAGGGACTGACCCCTGTAGGGGCCAGCTCGTACTTATGTGCTATATGATTCTGGTTTTGGCATCAAACATCAGTCATTCGGCCGCTCTATTTGCATTTGATCACATCTCGATTCTCGATCATATGTGGACGATCAGCATAAAAACAAGCAACGAGAATGCGAGCGATCTTCTTGTGTGTAAATTGCCGATGATTGATGGGGTTCACATCAAATCTATTCAAGATTGTGTGACCTGTTAACGGGTATCTTATATGCGCCCCTTAGGGCATCAAGAGAACGGCCCTCTGTCAGAAATTGGTGTTTTGAGATGGAACGCATGCTGGAATTTATGGAAGCGATGGATTAACACAAGGCTCATGTTTGGTACTAGTGTTGCTTTTTTTCTGGGTGCTCGATGATAAATGTTATGCGATGAATTCATTCAGATGCACTAACAAGCAATGACAAACGGATGGTTTTTTTCGATATTTGGATATCAAAGAGTATGCCGAATTTAAGGTGAGTGGCATAATATAATGCATCGACTCACTTTTATACATCAATTAAATATGATCGCCAGTTGAACAATAATTAATGAGAAATCAAAATATCGTATATTTCCAATAATTGAATAATTATGTTGTAAATCATCATTAGTCGCGGTGAAATTTCGACATTGGATACGCGAAAGTAAAAGTATTTGTGCATAGACCTTTTGTTTCCTGCAGGACTTGAGAATGCTTTAGATAGAGAATGCGGTATGGAGCAGACAATTTTTCGTTTTTACGAATTTTTTTGATAATTAATACTTTTTTCTCACATTTACATATGTCCACATTACAATGATAGAAATATTATTAATATTATAACGAGGTGGCAGTATTTTGATCAGCTTAAATTGTCATAAATGGTATTTAAACTTCACTTCCATTCAAAATTATTATTAATTATGTTTTACTTATAGTTGCACCATCGAAATTCATCTTTACATTATTATCAGATTCTTACAGTGAAAAATAAATAGAAATAAGTAGACCTACTATTGAGCGTAAGGCCCAATCATGAGATACTCCAGAGAAAACAGAGTTTTGTGAAGAAATTATTATATAGTGTTGTATGTTGTTGTATTTCATTAAATTGTGCAGTAGGGAGAAGGTAGAAGGAGTGAAAGTTGACTACCTTGGTTGTTTTGATCTTACTGATAATGTTAATGAAATGTGTTATACTCAATTTTAGCTAGATTAACTTTATACGAACTTAGAAAAGTGGGTTATTGTATTTCCTGAAATAATGGGAGATCATTGAAGGACTGTATGTTTCAAATTTCAACTCAATATCTCTTTTAGTTTCAAAAAAAAAATGGACTTATGTGAAACTGGAAAAATATATAATTTTTTATGTACGGGGATAGAACAGAACAGCTTGGCTCATTTACGAACTTTAAATTAATATTTTAGCATTTCGTCGAACAGAAACCACCAGCCAAGTCTTCCTCAGCGTTCCGAAATCCATGGTTCAACCTTTTGGAAGGTTCAATGCATATTTTAAAAATCGCTTCTTTTTGAATGAAAAGAGAAGAATTTTCCAATTTTTGAAAGCAATATATGGAATGTACAAAACTATATTACAATGATTCGGTTACTTTATTATGGTTTGAGTGTACTTTTTGGTAAATGGGAATTGGCCAGAAAAAAGTCGTCAAAACCAATAACTGATTACTTAAATCTGTAATTGGCATTTCTAATATACTTAGAGGCATATTACAAAAGTGTTGTGTGTGCTAATGACGTGCACAAATTTGATTCGGGCCATTTTTGACTTGAATTTGACTTTGATTTGGTACAACTCTGTTAAACTATTTTTGCTCGACATAAATCAGGATATGTCCTACCTAGCTAATCTCTTCCAGTTGGTATCATAATTTTAGTGATAGACAGCTTAGGTATGGGTTTGGGAAAAAAGCTTAGATATAGTTTTGGCAAGAAATTTACTGGCAATATCCAAGTCCATTTTCCAGAAGCAATAGGTAAAACAAATTATGCCAGAGAAGTATATCCAGGACCGGTCTAAGATATTTTATTGCCCGGTTTATTCATAATTTGTTGCTCAGTGGGAAAATTTACAATATTTTCGTTATGATTTTGGAATGGACACTTTTATGTACAAACACAGCGAAGTCGGTAAAAGTTTTAATAATTAAAATGAAGCTAGTAAACAATTTGAGGAAGAAATGGATGCTATTTTCGAGACTTTGTTGTTCGTATTTGAAAGAAAAGATAATATAGATTTTGTGTAATGTGTTTTTTTACTATTGAAGGGCGCTATGCGTTGCTGGGCTTGGGTATAGCTTAGTGGGTAGCGTTTTGGTCTGAAATTCGAAGGTCGTGAGTTCAAATACCGGTCGACGTATAATTCCAGCACACTGCCTACGTGGGTATATTTGGGTCCCCTCAATCTGCAAATATGAAAATTCATAGATGAAGAGTTGTGCGAAGGACTAACAACACTTTTACAATAAGAAATAAACAAAATATGTTAGGAACCTGAAGGTCCGGCGGCCAAAGCCCGATTTGGGCTGTAGTACCATTGAAGAAGATGGAGATGTCGCTGGATTTCAAGAAAAATTTATATTAAGCTGCTTCTAATTTCAAATAATCGCACAACTTTATTTAATTATTTTCAACTAAATCGCATTTATACTTTTCGTTCATACTATATCGCCTCAGCCTTCGCACACATTTCTCTGTCATTCACACAACTTTATCACTTTCGAGTGTCCAACTCGACTGCTAACCACCGTCCACTGTCGATCATACGACATATTTGCTTTCTGATTTCCGTCTGCCAATCACAGGACTTATTCTCGCCTGTCGATCACAGGACTTACCCGCTTCCTGAATCTCCACCGACATATTCGCTTACCAATCTCCATTGTCGATCACACGACTTATTCACTTCCTGAATTCTGCCTGTCGATCATAGGACTTACTCCCACCTGTCGATCACAGGTTTTACTTCCACCTGTCGATCACAGGACTTACTCGCTTCTGTCGCTTACAGCTACACCTGGCGTAAGTCTGATCATAGCAAGCTAAGTATATCAGCGTCGGTGGGTTACTGCATTGAAGGCTTGTCTGACGTCCGGTCGGTCCAGTGCTCGATTCCAGATAAAGAACTCTCTTAAGGTTTGACTAGAAGAAAAATGTAAGAATTCGAGTGTACATTCGCCTACGTAGACGTAAAAGAAGACCGGCCGATTCTGAGTAACGTTTTCTTAGAATCGGCCGGAAAAAAAGGTGTAAATGACCTCCGCTGCACGAAAGTACATAAGGTTATCGAAATAAACTTAGGGGTCACCCTTTAATGTGCGATGCACAGTTAATTCGACATGGGTAAGGAAAACAAGTGAAAATAGGGAAATTAGCAGGGAAACACAGGAGGGCAGAGTTTGAAGTGGCGGTGAACGTTATTTTTAAACTGCTGGAGGTTGTTTTCAGTGGTCGTGAATTCCACAACACTGTCGTCCGAGGGATGAAGGACTGCTTAAACTTCACTGTTCTCCACGGCAAGGGCTACTCGTGTGAGGGTGCAGCTTGGCGAGTATTTCGAGGGCATTGAATATAGGTCGAATTAGGGCTTTTAGTTCCTTGCTGCATTTATCATGGAAGTATCTATAGTAAAGGCAGAGCACTCCGATATTTCGACGATTATCGAGGGAGTCAATTGAAACCGATATAGCTTCATTCTCAATTAAGCGGAATGCATATTTCTGGATACGGTCAAGTACAGTTAGATGTGTTTTTGGGTCCCCAGCCCAAACATGCGAGTTTTACTCAAGTCGTAGTCGGATATAAGCCTTATAGAGGGTAGCTAGTTCGAAGGCAGAAAAGTACTTCTTACACATCCGCAGAATATCTAGACGTTTCGAAGCATCAAGATCAATCTCGTTGATGTATTGGCTCCATCCAAGGTGACTTTTAAATTGTACACCTAGTAACGTGATGTCTGCAGAAGGTGAAATCTGTACGCCATTTAAGGACATATTAGTGGACGACGTCGTTATGTTTAATAGATGACAGGACTCCGTTTTTAAAGCATTAAACTCTACTCTGTTTCTCCTTCCCCATCTCAGGATTGAACTGAGGTCAGAGTTCAATGACTGTGTTGACTTATTACGGCATGAGGCCACTGATGTTGGACATGCCTCCGCAGAGGATTTAAATCGGAAGTTGTTCTCCAAAGTGCTCTCATCTGCGAAACAATGAGTAGGATTGAGAAGAGGTGACAGAAGGTCGTTTATGAAGACTAAAAAGAGGGTAGAAGATAAAAATGAGCCCCGAGGGATGCCGGAATCAATTAAAAAGGGGGAAGAGGTAACTCCGTCTGGCACGCCTCCAATAGAGCGCTCGGAGAGAATAGTCTCAATCCATTAAAGAAAGACTATGTTAAAACCATAGGCCTTCAGCTTGACTTAGAATTATTTGTGCCAAACTCTGTCAAAGGCTTTAGCAATGTCGAGAGCAAGTACATGATTTCTCTTCTGTTCTGTTTGCCTTCTCGCTACGCGATCAAGCATTCCGACAACGCAGAATCCAACACAAACAACACAATGTCTTGGAACTCGGCTAGCCAACAAGTGAAAATCCCACAAAACGAGCTCCGATCAAAAGACGCGAAAAATTTCAACCGAGTATATGGCAGGAAATCTCGACCAACTCGGGAAAAAAATCTCTCCATTCGTATGGAATGGAATCTGAGTTCTGCGTGCCTGGTATTTCAAATTGCATTTAGTACATTTTTTGTTAAATACTATACATACTTTTCAAGTACGAGAGAAATACTCTTACAGATAGACACCTAGTTAACGTGCGTCGTATCGAGTAGCACTTACTGTGATGATGACCTGTAGTGTAAATACTTCTACAATGGCGCTACAGCCCAAATCGGACCTTGTCCTCCTGATATTCAGGTTCCTAAACATTGTTTTATTACTTATTGTCGAAGGGTTGTTAGACCTTCGCACAACCCTCTTTTTACGAATTTTTCATTTTCGTAGATTGAGGTGACCAAGGTTATCCAAGCAGGCAATGTGCTGAAATCATATATTGCGTCGACCGGGATTTGAACTCACGACCTTCGCATTACAAGACCAACACGCTACCCACTAGGCTAAACTCTAGCTGTGTGTAAATACTATGCTTACTAAAACACAATTTTTGGTTGAGTCGAGCCATTAAACATGTCCAAGTCAAAATAAAAACTGGTACTGTAAAGACGCCCAAACTAATTATGCTTCAACCAGAATTTAAGCAAAAACTCTGCCTTTTGGAATCATCCAATTCCAGACAAGTTTGGGTAACCCTTTATTTCCATGTGCGTACATAATGCATGACTCTCTCTCTCTTACTTCGCCACTGCGCTTCATCAGGAGAGGGGAGTGTTTGAAATTCTTCGATAGATTTGATATTCAACGTATGTTAAAAGCAGCTTTCCAGAGCGAAAACTTCAACAGCTTTGTATTTTGACGATAAATCCACTCCGTCTAAAAGAATACACTCTTCGTCTTCTTCTGGATTGGCAGAATAGCCCAAATCAGTCCATGGCCTCCTGACCCTCAGGTTCCTTAATATTGTTTTATTACTTAATTATAAAAGGGTTGTTTTGGCCTTTCGCACAAACCTGCATCTACGAATTTTTCATTTTTGTAGATTGAGGTGACCAAAGTATTCGTAAGCCCAAGCAGGCAGAGTGCAGCAATTATACGTCGATCGGGATTCGAACTCACGACCTTCGCATTGAAAACTAACATTCTACCCACTAGGCTAGACCCAGGAATGTGTTAGTAGAAATTAACTAATGGTTATATTCCAAATTTGCTACCCCAAAAAATCCAAATGGACACAAACTGGATAATGCGCTCATCACTCGTGATCTTGAAACACTAATTGATATAAGAAACTGAGGGAGTACCTAGGGTACGACCGGAGTCTACGGTAACAACCTTTGGCATTCGATATAAGACTATGATTTCCTTCTGGAACGTTCGAACTTTGAATAATGGTGAAAGCAATGGGATCACTGTGTTATCAGCGATAGATAGTGAAATAGAGCACTATAACCATCCAAAACTTAGGTTTGTGCGAGGTGTAGTGGACAGGATCAGGAGAAGAATGAACCTCAAGCGGAAACATCTTTCTGCCATTCTGTGCGATGTGTTCCTTCTGAGTGTGGTGCCAAAAATTGCGTAACGATCGTTCTTACACCGATAGTGAGAAACAGTCTCATTAGTTGGGAACCAATTTCGGACAGGATGATCGTTGCAATACCCGGAGAGTCGATTTTCGAAAGTTTGTAAATTAGGCCCTAATACCAATACAGTTGAAAGCTTGTTTTTAGTTCACATGAAATTTTCTTCAATATGACTAGTAACTCTGAACATTTGGTGATTTGTAGAAAGACCAAAGACAATTCGAACTGGAAAGGAGAAATTATATCATCGGCTTCAAGCTTTAAGCTGATTCTTTGTAAGATCGAAAACTAAATATAAGTGAGGAACAATTGAATAAATGTGCAGATATTCATGTTTATTTTGCCTTGCAGCTTAATTGCTCCAATACAACGGAGTAGGTGGAAAATTCAACAACTGATACGGAGTTCAGGATTTCGAAACACATAAAAAGCCATTTTTTTCTTAACTATAAAAATACCAACATCAGATTTGATAAAAGTCATTTTGCTGATAATAAAACATTCTTCTTGCCCCATAACTTATTGTTACTTAAATATCGTAATGTTTCCTTGTAAAACTACACTATAAATTTTCCACATACACATATTGAGAAATTTTATTTTCATACAATGTACCAGTGAATCATAATCTCAGCTCATATCGGATTGTTGCTCTCCGATTAGCTTAACTAATATTGCATTAACTTAATTGCTATTAATCTTAAGTTCGCCTGAACTATTCAAATAATTCGGAACGTTATTAACGCTGAAATTCTTTACATTGCTCCCGTCTTGAAAGACGGTAGAAAACACTCAAAATACCAAAATGAGACTAAAACTAATGTGGAAGCGATAAACTGCAATAAATCTATGGCTGAAATCTAAGCCAGTTTCAGTAGATGGCACCATCTCTAAAGCTTTTCCTATGCCTAACACTAAGCCATCGATTCACTTATGATTTTCAGACTTTTCCTTTAAGACCGGCTTAAAGCCAGCCATGCAATTACCCTAATTCTATGCATTTGCGCGATTTACATACTTCACATATGAACACGATCGCCTTTTGTAGCATGTGGTCATGGAAGCGATCGAGTGTGACTCGAGTAAATTGGCCGGAGATTGAGTCATCTGCTAGAATAATTCTAGCGTTTTAAGATCTTATGGAGACAAATCGAAAAGAAAGTTCGAAAGAAAATTTAATTAAAACCGATTCGAAGGCTGAGCGATTGAATTAAACAATTTTTTTTTTTTGTCGGAATTAACATAGTGTGTGATTTGTCATAAAAAAGTTTGGGTGTCGAAATGATCGCATCAGTTGAAGTATATCGTGAAATATCACAAATGGAGAAAATGAAATTTAATACCTCCAAGTACGATAAGAAAGTACACGAGATCTTGATGAATGTAGTTCTTGTGGGCTTTTTAGATTCGCGGCTCATCTTACATCATTTTAATAGCTTCTAATGGGAAATGAATCTGTTCCGGATTATGCTTTGCTGTTATTGGCGGTATCGTACGTATTAATTTATACTCTGCAGCTTTTTAATTCAGTATTTCTACAGTTGGAAAATTTAAATTTATTTTTAAAATACTTATCCGCGAGATAGATGAAGGTAGAGTGCAGCCTAGGGGATAACGTGTTGATGTACCGTTAACGCATAATTTCAGCACACTACTTGCGTGTCTCTACTACCGCAATCTGCGAAAATAAAAATCGTGCATAGAGGGTTATGCGATAGGCTAATAACCCTTTCACAATAATTAACAAATAAATGTTAAGGAACCTGAAGATTAGGGGGTCAAAGCCCGATTTGGGCTGTAGTGCCATTGAAGAAGATAGGTGATAGATGCATTTTGAATGCAAACCTCCTGGGGAATGTTCGTAGGAAATTAAACTGATTTTTTCTTAAATTAAACGGCCTTTAATTTATTTTATAATAATTTTTATTTTTATATTATAATAATTTTTATCAAATACTTAAATTGCGTGCTAATTCTAGGAAGTATCCCAAATTAAGGACGATGGCTCTTGGTTTCTGGTCTGATTAAATTTTTTCAATCCATCAAATTCCTGTTAAGACCCCCTATAGGCGCATAGGACAGAAACAACTCTCTTCCACAAGGCGCGATCCTAAGCGTTGCCAGGACTTGTTTATTCCTCTGGCCTACTGCTCAACTGCTCGCTTCCGTGTGTTACATGGTCGACCAACCCGACGTCTTCTTTGAGGATTATAATCCAAAGCCTGTTTGGCGATGTTTCGCTCTGGTTTCCTCAAAGTGTGACCAATCCCCTGCCACTTACGCCTTTGAATCTCAATACCTATTTTAGTCTGGCCAGTTGTACTCCAAAGTTCGTCGTTGGAGATCACTTCTGGCCAGAATATTCCTAAAATGCGTCGGAGGCATGGGTTCATGAAAGGCTGCAGTTTCTTGGTAAGTCGAACGGTCACTATCCACGTAGCACAACCAACATGGATTTGATGCATGCGTCAAAAACTCGCAGCTTCGTGCGAAGGGAGATCTCTCTTAACCTCCAGAAAGGGGCAAGGATACCGAAGGCCTGACGAGCTTTATTTAGCCGAGCCTCACCATCCTTTTCGGCTCCGCCGTCCATGCTGACAACGCTTCCGAGATAGCAAAAATCTTGCACCTCTTCCACATCCTGTCCGTTAAGAACAATCGGTGTACTTGCGTTCAAACTCATGTGCATGTACTTGGTTTTACGCACATTTATTTTCAGTCCCGCCTGTTTGCATTTAGAATGCAACGAGCAAACATTTGACTCTAAGTCCGAACGGGTATGTGCAAGCAAACACACGTCATCAGCATAATCAAGGTGACTTAAGATGTTAAATAGTCTCCATTGAAGACCTTTACTTTCCCCACCTTCCAGTGCAGCTTTCAAGATGTAATTTTTACCACCAAAAACAGGGCAGGTGATAATATGCAGCCTTGTCTGACACCCATTCGCACAGGGACGCTCTCGGACAGCTCTCCTCTATACATCTTCGTAGGATTCTTTAATCATAGCTAATACCTCTCCTACGCAAAGCATTCCATATGTAATCTCGCTTAATGCTGTCGAAAGCCTTTTCGAAGTCCACAAACATGAGACGTAGTGGCGAACCCATTTCGGCTGACTGCTCTAATATTATCTGTAGGGTATTTGTGTGGTCGGTACAAGACGACCCTTTACGAAATCCAGCCTGATAAGCTTCGAGAGTGCTCTCGACGACATCACTAATCCTATTGAGAATTAACTTAATTTTTGATACGGCAGTAAGTAGACATATACCACGCCAATTGCCACAATCCCGAAGGTTGCCCTTCTTCGGAATTTTCACAATGACGCCCTCCTTCCATTCAGTCGGATATCTTCCTTCATTCCACATCTCAGTAAAGAGTGGGAGGAGTATGTCGGCTGTTATTCCCGGGTCCGCTTTGAAGAGTTCGGTTGGTAGTCCGTCTATACCTGGAGCTCTCCTTCCCGTAATTGACCGAATGGCGGAAACTATCTCTTCCTTATCTGGGGGATCGTCTCTAATAGAGGATTGTTCCGGTTGGATGTTTGGTAGTTGTTTTGTTTCTGGAATATGTTCCTCTGACAAGATGTTTAAAATATCAGAGAAGTATTCCTTCCATCGCCGCAACTGGTGTTCACTCATATTAAGGAGAGTTCCGTTGACATCTCTCACCAGGTGGTTGGCGGTGAAATTCCTGTTCGTCAACTGTTTCATGATTTTGAATACTGAACCCATATTCCCAAGGTAAGCCGCAGATTTTGCCTTGTTTGCCAGATCTTCAATGGCCTTTCTCTTGTCGAGTCTAACAGCCTTTTAAAGCTGTATATGAGCATCGCGGTAGTTCTGCCTCAGGTCGGGCGTTCGTTGGTTGACATCGGGTTGAGAGATGATTGCCAATTTGGCTTTTTTCCGATTGCGAACCTTGTCCCATGTGTCTTGCGACATCCAGGGTTTCTCACCGCTTTGGACATATCCCACAGATTCTTCAGCACTAGTTAGAAGTGTTTCTGGTTGCCTCCCAATTGGCGTCCAGTGTACGCATTTCATATTCACCCAATGTGGATGACTTTTCGCGTAGAATAGCGGTGTATTCGCGTTTTTTGTTGGGATCTCTGAGTTTATCCACATTAAGCTTGCGCTTCATTTGAAGAATTTGTGGTCATCGGATAGTTGCTGTACACAATCTCAAGCAGGCAACCATCAAGTGGTGATCGCTCCCCACGTCAGCTCCACGTTCCGCTCGCACGTCGAGGAGACATCTTCTCCATCGGCGACTTAAAGCCAAATGGTCGATCTGGTTCTGAGTAACATCATCAGGGGAAACCCAAGATGTTTTATGATGACTCTTGTGTGGAAAAAGGGTCCCTCCGATGACCATTTGCCGAGTACTACAAAGCTCCACAAATAATTCGCCGTTTTCGGGTCTCTTAATGTAAGGTCGTGACGCGTCAACCCAAGGGTCACCATGCCTCCCCATGACGTGTTCTAGCCAAGTGTTGTCTGATCCAACCTGGGCGTTCATATCTCCTGAGATGATAATAATATCACCTCTTGGAACACGTTCGAAGGTGGCACTCAGTTGGCTATAAAACTCCTCTTTGTCACCAGATGTTGAGGTATTAGTTAGTGCGTAGCACTGTAGAATTGTGACGTTTCTGACGACGATAATCCTATCTGAGATTGGTTCCCAGCTAATGAGACTGTTTTTCGCTCTCGGTGTAAGGACGAACACCACGCCATTTTTGGCTTCACTTTCAGGGCCAATGTACAGAATAGTGTTTCCACTAGGGGTTCGTTCTTCTCCTGATCCTGTCCACCTGACCTCGCTCAAGCCCAAGATTTGGATGTTATAGTACTCCATTTCACGGTCGACCACTGATTGGCGGTGCAAGGACCGAGTAACCCCAGCTCTTCCCCGTCATTCAATGTTCGAACGTTCCAGAAGCCAATCATAGTCCGTTTTCGAATGCCAAAAGTCGTCACCGTACAATCAGTCCATATCCGAGGCGCTGTATCCGTTTCTCGTACCAGTTAGGTCTTAAGATCACGGGTGATAACCCCATGATCCAGTGAGTGTCCATGTGCCATTTTCAGGGCAAGCAGGACTGGCTGTGGGTGAATTCTACAGCCCCCATCCCACAAGGGGATAGTTAGCTCATGTCCATGGAGTCGCTAATCTCCAAAGATAGTTCCAGGAATTGGTAAAACCTCATCCTACAACTACGCCCTTGCGGGGAAACGGAATCCAAGGGCAATAAAGAGCCTATTCTTAGAGTTATTAGTTTAGAAAGTTAATTTATGTTGATGTGTTATTTACTTCAGATGTGTACTAACTTTAGGTCAATCTTATCCAGCGTGTTACAATTCTAACAAGTTTATCGTACATTTGCAGATATAGACATGACAGTTACTCTCTAATGTAATTGATGTGTTATATTTTTACATTGACTGCTTCGACTTGCTCGTGTGACTTGTGCGACTAACTTGTGGGCAGGGTCGGGCTTGCCTTACACGTGAAAGTTCACCTGATGATCGATTTCCCTGATAAAACAAAGCATTAAAGTTCTCGGTGAAGGTTGGTTCTTTTAAGAAAGTCTTAATTGCATTGGAATTGCGCTTTGATTAGAATTCGAGCTCACTTTCCCATTCATTTCTAGCCCAACATTTTACTCACCAGATAGACAACACCCAGGTTGCTGAACTACTAAATTTAATTTGAAACAATTTTTTTATTTTTGTTTTTCTCACTATAAGGGATTTACAACATCAAAAATAGTGGACTCGAAAAACATAAAATAAAACTGTTACTGTGTACGATAATTTACAGCTTGATTTTTTTTTTTAAATCCTAACAAAACAATTTGTCAAGGTCTCGTTGATAAGTATCACCCACTCGAACAAATTCGACAGTACCTTGTCAGTAAAATTGTCCGAATTCAGACCTAACTAACATGAAAAACATTTGCCATCGACACATTCGAAATCCCTAAATCACTTTTATGACGATCGTAAGATTTTTATTTTTTTTTTTCGTCCGTTATTTGCTCATATGTGTAATTAAGTCATAAGAATTAACGAATTTCTTCATAAATCTTTTCAGGCTTGCTGTGTATGCGATTTTAGCATTAGGTTTGGTGACATCAGCAAGTACAGAACTCTCAACCAAAGAAAAAATCAGGGTAAGTTAATACGACGAGATACGTAGTTCGCGGTGGTGGAATCGAGCGAATGTCGCATAGATTTTAGATATTTCCAGTCGTTTTTAATCCAGATGGCCTAGATTGGATGGACTGGGCGTAAGTGCCCTAAGCCCTTGGAGTCTGCGCGATATGTAACAATCTTAGGCGACAAAACGAAGTCAGTACAGCGATAGTGCGCTATTGCAACATCACCCCTATCACAGTTTATATACAATTGTAGTGTAGTAGCAATATTTGGACTCTCGTTAAACTCAAACAAAAATTTCATCTAGCGTTACAACTAAAAGTGACTGGGAGACGTTTTGTAGCGCACTGATTGCGTGAAGATTACCAAATAAATAGCTAAGAAAACAAAATTTCTTATTGTTTAGTGGTGAGATATGTATGCATGTAAAAAAAATGCCTTAGGTATGGTACAGTCACGAGTGAAGATAGATTTATCTTAAAGAGCTTGAAGCAGAACTGTATGAGTAACCTAATTGCATTTTTGTTTGAACATATAAACAGGAAGGTGTAGTTTGGAGTAGACCTTTAGGCAAGGTGTCTAGAGGTAGTGAATTTAGTTAGCTTTGATATCACAGATTTTTGTTTGTTTCAAGCTTAGGAAATTGTTTAAAGAATGATAAAAGTAATGAGTTTTGGTAGTTCCTTCGCTACGTCAAATCACGGTTTCACCTCACTCAAATTGAAGTTTGTTGTAGTTGAAACGTACATATCAAATTGTTTTAGTCCACAAATAAATTTAAAATCAAACAGATTTTGAAATAAAATAAAAGTAGTAACTTTGTGTCATGGAAGAGTTCAATTTAGTTGAAAGATTAACCAAAAATATTTCGAGCTCTCCATGGCACTATTGCGATTATTGTGATCGTTTCTTAATGAGATCAAAATCTGTTATTCCATAATTGAACTTGGAGTCTAAGGTTCAAAATTGCGTATAACCAATAATCTCAATGACTGTAATTTGGATCGTGTTAATTCCATTATTGACTTAGGTGTTACATTTGACCAACAGATTGATTTTGGCTTGCATGTGCACAGGGGTAAGTCCATGTTGGATTTCACCACTCGCTTATCCAAGGAATTTAACGATTTCTTTGTTACATTAAGTCTGTATAACACTTTTTTCATTCTCATATTGAGTATGCTTTTCAAGTTTGATCTCCTTATTATGATGGGCATATTGGCAGAATTGAATCTATTCAGCGTAAATTTGTAAGAATAGCTTTATGTCACCTTAATTGAAATAACAAGGTTCGTTTTTCCCCTTAAATATGTCGTCACGCTCGAAGTAGCTGATGTAATTTTTGCTCATCAACTTTTGACAGGGGTGGTTTACTCCTCAACACTTTTGGCTTTCCTAGATTGCTGCAGATTTGCTTTCACCGGAGTAACTATGGTATGAATATATTTCGAGAAGTTAATAAGAATACTTTTCTGTAGATAAACTATACTTGAAACGTAGACTTAACGTTAGTTGATATTAATTTATGTCTATTTTTGTCAATTTATTGTGCTTTGTTTATTTGTGATCTTAGAGTAAGGATGTTGAAGTTTGTTTTGTCCCTCCACTTAATGATGAGCCAAGGGATAAATTAATTTCCATCTTTATACTCTAGATGAAATCTGAGAGTATATTCTGTTTGCCTTACCGTTTGTAACGCTAAGAAATAACGCCCGCACAGAGTCGCCAAGGGTACAGAAATACTTGTTGTCGCTCAAAAACCTCGATTCCGAGTGAACGTCTGTCCGTCTGTCTGTCTGTCTGTCTGTCTGTCTGTCTGTCTGTCTGTCCGTCTGTGCGTCTGTCTACAGCATAACTCTCGAAAGCTTTGAGCTATAGTGCGAAAAATTTTTGTGTGTCATTTTTAGCAAAAAAGTAACTTTAAGTTCGTGAATGGGCTACATCCCCCACTCCTTCTGCCCCCTCCCATACAAATTTCATGAAATTTCGAAATGTTAAGAAATTGATTTTTCTTTGAAACTATTAAAGCTATCGACTTGAAATTTAGGTGAAAGCATTATGATATAGATGTCATTAATATCACGGAATATTGACCCGAACCCCTTACTCCTTCTACCCCGTCCCATACAAATGGACAATTTTGAAAAATACATATTTTCGATTTTCATTAAAACTAGAAAAGCTGAAAAGACGAAATTTTGTCAGAATAAATTCTACTATAACTGCAATTTATTTTAAAAGTAATTATCAACTTCACCTCACTCCTTCTACCCCCTCCCATACAAATTTCACAAAATTTTGAAATTTAAATTAAATTATTTTTCTTCGAAACTGTTAAAGCTATCAACTTGATATTTTGTACAAAGTATACAAATAGAAATATTAGTAATGCGAAATTTGATTTATACACTCCCTCTACCCCCTCCCATACAAATGAAAAATTTTTGTTAAATGCATTTTATCGATTTCCATTCAAACTAGAAAAAGTACAAACTTCAACTTTGCCAGAAATTGTTTCTTAATAATTGAAATAAGTGTTAATTATCAGCTCCGCTTCACTCCTTCTACCACCTCCCATACAAATATCTCTATTATACATTCAAGAAAATCATTTCTCCTTCAAGTATATGAGAGCTATCGACTTTGAAATTGAATCAAAGCATGGTGATAAGGATGATGATAAGCAGTTTCAAAATTATCTTAAACGCTCCACTTCCTCTGCCACCTCCCATACAAAATCCCCAATTTCAGGAAGACTATGCCCATTTTCTTTAAAAATAATGAAAACTAGAAACTTTAAATTCAGCAAAAAACATTTTGCATGCCATGTTCGGTGTCATATACGAAAAATACAAACCTCGTCCTCCACTTCTACCACCTCCCATGCAAAAGTTCCTATTCACTATTCGAAAGAATTTGAGATGACATATTTTCCGGTATATTAAAGTCATTTCCATCTCATCTAGAGTATCATATGATTGGGCTTTAACCCCAATCATAATTCTGTTGTTTTTTTTTTTGCATTTTTAGTCACAAAACGCGAAAAAAAAACAAAATTTCAGGGTAGCAACTTTTTTTTTCAGTGTCTATCGCAATACTGTATTATTAGAATAATAAAGTAAGATACACACCGCCGCCGAAAAGTTCACTTGAGATATATGTGCCCAAATGCGTATAAGAACATAACAGAATTAAGATTGGGCGTAGAGCCCAATCATACGATACTCTAGATGAAATGGGAAAGTGTCTAATGTACCGGAAAATGTGTTATCTCAAATTCTTCGAAAAGTGTATAAGAGCTTTTGTATGGGAGGTGGTAGATGCAGAGAAGGAGGTCTGTCATTTTTATATACCACCAAACTGTAGCTGTCTGTAGCTTTCATAATTTTCGAGGGAATTTAACGATTTTTGTATGGGAGGTGGCAGAGAAAGTGGAAGGTTTTGGATGATTTTGAATCTGCTTATCACATTGTTTTGTTACAATTTTAAAGTCGATAGCTCTTATATGCTCAAAGGAGAATACTTTTCTTGAATTTCCAATACAAAAATTTTGTAAGAAGTGAAATGAAGTTGATTTTTTTTTTAGCATTTATTTCAATTATTAAGGGAAAAATTCAAATTTGAAGTTTCTACTTTTTTTAGTTTCAATGAAAATCGATTAAATGCATTCACCAAAATTGTGCATTTGTATGGGAGGTAGAAGTAGTATTCGAATCAAAACCAAATTTTTCGGCATCAATGACTACTTGATATACTTTTCTCAAAATTTAAAGTTGATAGCTTTTATAGGTTTGAAGAAAAGTAATTTAATTTAAATTTCGAAATTTCGGGATATTTGTACGGCAAGGGGTAGAAAGAGTGAGGTGAAGTTGAAATTCAAAATTGATTGATTGTATAAAAATAGTTCTGGCAAACAATTTTTCTTTTAGCTTTGCTAAATTAAATGAAAACAAATAAATGCATTTTTGAAAAATGTGCATATGTATGGGAGAGGTAAAACGAGTAAGGGGATCGGATCAATATTTTTTGACATTAATGACTTTCACATAATTATATTATGACCTAATTTTACAAAAATCATAAGTCATTTAGTTCAACTTAAAATCTGCATTGAATTTTGAGATTTACTGGTTTAAAATATTGAGAAGTGCTCCATTTCCAAAATGCTCCCCATTTCCTCGCTCATTACTATTGTGTCTGAATTTTATATATTTTTTTTATATTTCGATAGCATAGCTTAATACATGTTCAAAGTTTCAATTAATCAGCTTGAAAGATAATCAAGATATCAATATTTAAGGATTTTTCGTCTCGTCTAAGTTGATTATGGTTAACCCATATGGCCGTTAAATATGAACTCATTCTGTTGAGTAATTTTAAAGATGTAGTCCTTTGAAAAGAAAAAAAAAATCGGCCGGCAATTGGTCGCCCCCTCCTTTTTCTGTACCCCACTGGATAAAAAAATTTATCTATTTTCCCTTTTTTCCCCATGAATCAATATAGGCGTATGTCGAGTTTTAGCTTGCTATCTTTATTCATAACGAAGATATTAACAATCACAGTTTTCCTATCGCCTTGCTTCCCCTTTTTACGTCAACTTCCCAAATTATAGGCAATGAAAGTTTCCCACCCAATCTACAATCCGCCCCAGAAATGAATTCTGTATATATATATAAGGGTTTCGGAGATATTGGCATTGGAATGTCGTTGTAGCGTACATGTAGAGCGTAGAGACAGATGGATTTTGTTTGCATTTTCAAGCTAATTCAGTCATGAAACGCAAATTTCAGGGTAGCACATTTTTTTCTGTGTCGATCACAATACCTTATTATTAGAATGATAAATTAAAACTAACTTACAGCACAGAAAAAATTTCTGAGCGAATACTGGGTCCTTCGAAAGGATCACATGTATAAAAAATTTTCGAAAACCAAAGGACAAAATCTTAGTTAAAACCCTTTTTTTTTCAAAACGTTATTAAATTCGTCCAAACAGCAATAGGACTAAGGTACAATTGGCTTAGACTGCTAGATATATATAGTTGTGAAATGATAGTTCTAAGCTGCGAATGGCTCCCATGTATGTATATGAATTAGCTAGAGCTTAGCCTAGTTGGTCTACAATGCGAAGGTCGTGAGTTCAAATTCCGGTCAACGCATGACTCCACCACACGTTTTGCTTGAGTATACCTTGGTCACCTCAATCTACAAAAATGTTAAATTCGTAGATAGAGGGTTGTGCGGATGTCTAACAACCCTTCCTAAATAATGAAAAATGTTAAGGAACCTGAAGTTCAGGAGGCAAAGGCCCGATTTGGGCTATAGTCCCATTGTAGAAGTAGAATACGTATTAACGATTTTAATTTCGGCATCATTGACTAACCATTTTTAGTCTCCTATTCGGAATACTATTATTATTATTTATATTAGGGGAACACGTGAGAGCACTGCGGCCTTTTTGGCCTATTGTGCGAATATTGCCCCTATACCCTACCATAACTCAATAGCTTTAGCTAATCTGAGTATCTGTAAGGGAGCCATGTTGGCTAGTTCCTCGGTGGAAATGAAACCTTTCCCTAGAAGATTATGCCTTTTCCTTGCCACTGCTTTACAATGGCAGGATGATTAGGTCTTGAAGACAGTCCCAAACAAACCTCGATCCGTGTTTATTGGATGCAAGGGCTTTGAGAACCGCCTGACTATCCGATAGGATATAAATTGATTTGTTGCGATGTGCTCTCCTTATATTCTCTTGGATACATAGCTCCATTGCAATTAGTTCAGCCTGGAAGATTGTGGCTTCTTTGCCGAGTGGTTTTGAAACCGAGAAGTTAGGACCTTGACTCCGGCTCCTGTCCCCTCATAGGTGCGCGAACCATCTGTATACCAGATGGTTGATTTCAGGTAGCGTGGATTGCCAGTCCTTGCGTTCTCTGATTATAACTTTGAAGGGGGTTTCAAAGTTAATTTTGTCGGCATAGCGTTCGATAATGTGGAGGTTAGAACCTCCAATTTTGGGTTTCTTAGGATTTTGAGGTGTCCTCTGAAATTCCCTGGTTTGTAATTGTTTTCCCTCTGTATGGGTAACACCCCTTTGATAGCTTCCTTTTTTATTTGTAGATGTATCGGAGGGATGTTAAGGAACATTTCCATTGCCGCTGTGGGACAGGTTTTCATAGCTCCTGTTATACCAAGACAAGCTAGTCATTGGATTTTTTGTAGCGTAAGCTGTGCTTTTCTTTGTAAAGTTTTAGTCCACCATATCGTTGATCCGTATGTGACTATTGGAAGAATGATTGTTCTGTAGCACCAGTAAATCATTTTGGGCTTTAGTCCCCATTTTCTGCCAAATAAGCTTTTACAGGCCCAAAATACCTTTAGTGCTTTGGGATGAGTCCATTCTAAATGTTTATTCCAGTTGAGTTTGCTATCTAGTATGACACCAGATATTTTACCTAATCTGAAAAGGGTATTATTGTACCATTTATTGAAGGGGGTATGATATACATTTTTCTTGTATTTGTAAATGGTACTAACTCAGTCTTACTTGGGTTGATGTTCAAGTTCTTAGACTGACACCAGTTCATTATCACTTCTAAGGCTGATTGTATTCGTTCCGATATAATTAAATCATGTTTGCCTCTAATGATAATGACGAGGTCATCGGCATATCCTATAGCCTCGTATCCCTATTCTGTTAGACGATCTAGGAGTTCATCTACTACAATTGACCAAAGAAGTGGAGATAGTATCCCACCTTGGGGACAGCCTCTATAGGTCTCTGCAGTCAATGTGTTATCACCTAGATCCATGGTTGTCATTCGGCTCCTTAGCATGGCATGTATCTATCTAGTCGTGGCCGTTTCCAAACTTTTTTTCTTAGCCGCCTCTATTATGTTTTCATGGGGAGTATTGTCAAATGCTCCTTCTATATCTAGGAATGCACAAAGTGCAATTTCTTTATAGTCTTTTGCCTTTTCGATTTGTCTTACCAGATCGTGAAGGGCTGACTCTGTTGATTTGCCCTTTTGGTAGGCATGTTGATTAGTATTAAGACGAACCTTGTTGGGTCCTCTTCTTACGTGTATGTCCACTAACTTCTCCATCGTTTTGACGAAGAAGGGGTAAGGCTTATAGGACGATATGACTTAGGCTGATCAATGGGACGATTCCCTGCCTTTGGTACAAATACCACCCTCGCTTTCCTCCAAATTTTTGGGATGTATCCCCAAATAAAGCTGGCTTTAAAGATCCTTATCATTATTGGCATTAAGATCTCTAACCCCTTCTGCAGTAATGCGAGGAATATTTTATCTACTTCGGCTGATTTGTAAGGCTGTTAATCGCCCATCTGATCTTTTCCGGAGTGAAAATTTTACCAGCAATGCTTTTGCTGTGCGGAATTTGACGATATGTCCTTTCGTCCGCCTCTAAATCCTCATTGTTGCTTATTATTTTGCAGCCTGGGAAATGTATTGCCAATAACACCTCAAGGGTTTCCATACTGCTTTTAGTAGAGGACCCATCCGGTCTCTCCAAAAGTCCGATATTTATCGGGGTGTCTTTTGGTAACACCTTTTGAAGTCTTGAGGCTGTTGGGAGATCATCTATCTCTACACAGAATCTTCCCCAAGACTCTTTTTTCAACTTTCTTAGAAGATTGTTATATTCGGTTAGAGGCTCTCTGTATTCGTCCCAGTTCCCAAAGGTCTTTGCTCTGTTGAACAATTTCCTAGTTTGCTTGCGTTTTGCCGCTAGTTCCTCGTTCCACCAAGGTGCTTGTTTGGCCCTTGTTTTTGTAGAACAGGACAACTTTGTTCGTAAGCATTAATTATATTGTTTACGAGTTTGTTCGTGATTTTATCAATGCAGTCTGGGCTGCTTATTGATTCTTCTTCGATACCTAGTTCAAATTCTAGGACTGACTGGTACAGATTCCAGTTGGTGCGTTTAGGGTTTCTGTATTGTCCGATATATTCAAATGAAGTATAATATCAAAACAGATATGCCTATGATCCGATAATGAGGCTTCCTTTGATACGTGTCAATTTTCGCACTTGTCAGCCAGGCAGGGGCTTGTTATTGTTAGGTCAAGTACTTCCTGCCTAACTGAGTTTACGAAAGTCGGCGTGTTACCTTTATTTATTACGTCTAGGTTGTTAGTAGTAAGATACTCCAAAAGTGACTCTTTTGTTGATATCACTGCTTCCCCAGATAGTGTGATGAGCGTTAGCGTCACAGCCCAGAATGACTGGTACTTTGAGGATTCTACTGTATTCCACCAGCTCCATGACGCCTTGAGGGGGCGCCTCTTGCTCCTCCCCCGGAAAGTAGGCCGAGGCAATTATTGGCGTCCTCCTACCTTTGGTATTTTCACTGGTATTTTCACCAGTACCGCTACTAAATCTGTTCGGGTGAAAATAGGCATATTTAGGTAATTAATTTCTGATAATATTAGAATTGCAGCTCTTGGCCTATTACTTCTTTTATCAAAGATCACCTTACCCATTTTTTTAGGAATCCCAATAATTTTGCCCATAGCGGCTCTCGGTTCCTGAATTAGGGCTATGTGGAATTCCTCTTTAGCGAATCTCCATGTTATTGTGTCCATGGCCGCTGCTGCACGATGGAGATTCGCTTGTATAACTCTAATTTTATTTAGAGTTATGGCCATCTTCGTTCAACTGCGGCTCGCCGCTCTTGAACTCTTTGACCTTAGGGCGGAGAGTCACGCTAGAGAATTTAAAGCAGACTTTATACCCCTTTTGCTTAAGCTTTTCCATCGATTGGCCGTCGATGGAGAAGGTTATGGTGGTGTTTGTGCCCTCTACTCTTCTGCTAAGAACCTTCCAGTTAGAGGCGCACAAACCAGCATTTTGCGCATCAATGAGGGTGGTAATTTCCTCTGATGTTTTTGACTCTTGAGGAAAATATCCCGTGATTATTTCTAATCGCGGGATATTTTCCTCTCGGACTACCCTGATGTTTGTGGACTCGTCCGGCTTGATGCCTTCTGCTGTCTTTTCCAACCACGCTGCGGTTTGCTCATCTTGGCAAATGATCAGCATCCAACCTGGCTTAAGGCTGAGTCGACCAAATTGTGGAATTATATCCTCTTTTGCCGCGTTGGGAATCTCTTTTAGTATGCTATCTTGTATTGCAGCTAGCTGCTCCGCTTTAAGGATCTTATGAGGATGTTCTGTATGTATTATACCCATCCTGATCCCCTTTACTGCTTCTCTGTAGCTAGTACCCAACGTGGAGGGTTGAGCCTCTTCTGCGGGTCTATGCACTACGTTTTTGCTTACTATTTTAGGCCTTTTGTTACCACTTCCCACAGATGGCGGTGTTGTAGAAGAGGTTCTGCCTCTTTTCATTGCCTTTTTCTGTACTGGCGATAACGTCTTTTTGATTGGCTGGCAAACAAGATCATACGCTTCATTTGCGGTTTTCCCTTGATTTCGATGGTAAGAGTACCGTTTCCGGGCAGCTCCGCTTAGCCTTGTTTTCTTTTCTGTTAGCTTTAACTGTTTCAGCTCTGCTGATAAACGTTGCTCATCCACTAGAGGCTTACTAGGGGTATCCGCTTTGAGTGGCGGTCTGTTTTTCTTTATTGTGCTCGGAGGACTCGCCTCTCCTTCACGCACTATTTGTGGAAGATTTGTTGTTAGTTTTTCCTCTTCATTTACGACATCAGCCGTTATTTGTGATGCTTTAGGGGATGCATCTGCCCTTTTAGTTACATTTGGTTTATCCATTTGATTCCCACGAGTAGCGCGAGAAAGTAGAGTCACCCCTGGCAGAGCTCCGCATTACCAGGGGAAGGCTAATTTAAACTGGAGGGCGGCTGGTATCTAGAGTTCGCATATTAATGGTTAGTTACCCACTAACCATTCATACATTGGCATATGCTGTTCCACCGTAGATTAGGGGATTTTTATATACGAGGTTTAATCCTCTAGCGTCGTTCTTTGTCAAGGTCACCATTTAGGTAGTACGTACACTTACGAATCACTTTAGAGATAAATCCCCTTGTCAATATCATCAATCAATATCTTGAAATCTGCCTAAATCATAACCAGTCCAGATTACAAGAATATCAATGCTGCGATAGGATACGGAACCGACAGCTAGCTGAACGATTTGATCCCCCTACCACATCCGCCAAAGACCATAGACAGGATACGGAGCCGAAAGCAAGGTTATTCGACTTTTTCCCCCTATCTGGATAGGATATGGAGCCGACAGCAATCTGTTCGACTTGTTCCTCCCTATCTGTAGATCTTTTAGCATTACCCAGTCTGCACCGCGAGGAGGCGATCTATGTAACAGACCATTCGGAATACTATAGTTTCGAAATTGATTTCCAAATTACAAAGCACTGAGCATTTCATTTGCTAGGAATGCATTACATTAATACTCTTACTAGAGTATCTTTTACATACGAGTATAGCCTGCGCACTATATTCTCATAAAAGGTTGTGAGTTGTGATGCGATTTCTTTTACATTTCGAGACTGGTATGCGAATCAATAATCGATATACGTTCAGTGGTTCGCTATTTAATTTTGGACTATTCTAAACGATTGTGATACAAAACGGAAATTCCATGCGTTGTATTTTTTTAGGTTTATTCATAAAAAAAACTATTTATTTCATGGGCACCCGCCGACTTAATTACCATAATTCATGAATAGATTACTCTAGCTTAAAACAAAACACGAAATAATTTATCGGAATAAATCATTCATAATTCGAACAGCTCAATTTCACTGATCATCCAATAAATTACTGGCCGATTCTCATTGATCAGGAAATCATCGATCCGTTTCACGTCTGTAAGTGACCTACTAACCCGATTCTCACATAACCTCGTTACAAAAATCAAATCATCCCAAACATAACTGCTCGGCGAATTAGACCGTTTCGTATTGTCTTAGACAATTAGCAAAAAGTAATTTGGCCTTGAGTTATTTACATAAATCATGCATTATACTTTACGAGTATGTAGTTTGGGATATGTCTTTAAATCGATACTTCCGATTCCCATAAAAATGGTACTTTGCAACGTCTGTGCATGACACACGACACGGTAATAAATGGTCGGACCTCAGCGGTCCGAGGCGATCAATTACCTTAAATTGTGACTGGACTGGGAAGCGCCGCCATACTGGCTACGAGAACTGACCAGATAGTTGCTATCTATTACTGACCATTGCACACACTTGGGCCTAACTAAATGGCCCATTAAGTTTGTCAATCGGTAAGTAACGTATTGGTTTTTGGTAAATATTTGGCCATCAATAAGCGCTTTCGTAGTGAAGCATTTTAAGGTCTAATCAAAACTTGCGGGTCTATTTGTACTTCTAGATAGCAAAAGTGTTAAATTTTCTGCACCATTGCTTACTTGTCTATAGTGGTTCATTTACTTTTCTTGATTGCACTAACCATATGGTTTGTATCTTTGTTGTCAATTCCCAGATATAGTTCAGTTCGATAGGAGTCGCTAAGAGGAAAGAACTTTGCAGTGCAATAGTATATAACAAGATGTGGATTGAGATTGAAAGGCGAAAGTGGAAATGGATCGGAAATGAACATCTTGCAGTGAAAAATCTCTAAAAAAAACATTGAACCATAATTCTTAAGAAAGATGTCGGTCCACCGAACAGGACATTGAAACGATCAATGATGATTATATATTTTCACTATGGGAAATCATATACGGCTTGCTCATAATCCTTTATATTCGAACCATTCAAACCACAATACTGAGATTCGATTGTGGGAAAACATTCCTTTTCATATTCAGAGCCTCAGCGAATCTTTTAAAGTATTGCAATCAAATCAAATAAAAATAATTCTCACAACATTCCGAAAGTCGTTTTACCCGCCCTAAAAATAAACGAAAGTTATATGAATCATTAAAGACTTAACCTAATTGATTTTTTACGTACGTACATACCTACATATATCAGCCGTCGTACAGCAAAGAAAACTATTATTCTCGTTCATACATTTTTTGAATATAATTTTCTTTTAGCCCTTTTCAATCTTTTCTAGATGCCGAGACGAGGTACTTTGCATCATTCATTATTAGCGTTCATAATTAGGATACGCCTTTATGCTTCAACTCCACAAGTATATTGGGAAAACAAATCGATTTATGAGTTTACTTTGAAGAATCTATGAAGACGAAAAAAATGTTAAAAACAATTTCTGAATAGTAGACCAATTACCATAGAGAAATGTCAAATTGTATCGAAATCTGTTGTAAAACAGCTGCATAAATATAAAAGATAGGAAGAGTCGATATACCCGTATGCATACATATCTTTAGATAGTTCGAGTTAAGTGAATGCTTTGGCACGCACGATTTTCGAGACAAAAAACAAGATCTGTAAAGAATTAAGTCACGGTCGCATGGCGTATTGTTATTTGGGATGCTTAACATACTTAATGTGAGCTATTGCTTACACCTTATGGACAAGATTTAGTGTGTTCGATTCGTAGAACATCAACTTGAAATATTTGATTTCTTAGTTAATTAAGTTTGAAGCCAGTAGGGCAAAGTTTAATTTGTTGTTTCGAAATAACGGAAACATGATTGTTCCTTATTAATCAAAGGTATGAGTTTTAGGATCGAGAGAATCACTAAATTACAGATTCAATGATTATAGTGTAATATTGTATAATAATTACAAATTTCACAATTTCCTCTTTTATTTCATTCTTTCTAGTTACACAAAGAATGGCTCGAAAAGAAAGCAGCTCTGAAATTACAAAACACCACAACACCTCGAAGGACTTCGTATTTCTGGCGTCTAATGAAATCGAAAGGTATGTCGAACGATACAAATAGCCAAAATGTTACCTTAGCGAACGGAAATGAGACCCTTTCGAGTAATGTGGTGCATTACGAAAAGGCGAATAAACGCCTCTCTAACGATGTTTACCCGGAATATGATACGCAAACAATGACACAAAATACCGTGCAGGATGTGATAAATAGCACTGAAACGATGTCGACGATTGCAGTAGAAACTGTAACGACTACGGAACCTGCAATTAGGAGCACTATTTCTCAAGGACCGGATGAAAGGACAACAATTAGTTCGTCGGTGAGCAGTGATGCAATAGGAATCAATCAAACCACCCAGGCAGGAAAAACAACCTCAATTATAAATGAAGGGCTTAGAAACTCGACGGAATTGACGAAAAAGCCTAGGGCAAAGAAATTTCCGCGCTGGGGTCCTTGGAGTGTTTGGAGTGAATGTTCGAGATCTTGTGGCATTGGAATCATGTTTCAGCAAAGGAAATGCGTTACGAGGTACGTGGTAGTTCCAAAATAAATTAATCCATATAATAAAAGATGAGTGATTCACAATTCGTATCTCTACTCGCGAAAGCTCTTTCAGTAGGTACTTCCTAACAAGGCAAGCGATAACTTCCTTAAAAAGTCGAAGCACATTAACAATACAGATGTTCTCGTATATTCTGACTTGCCCTTCCAATGCCTTAAATCTAAATTTCCTGAAGTACGATTAAAGTCATGAGTAACCGAGCAACAATTCTTATGACCCATTTAAACCAACATATCCGATAATTTTCTAATTTATAAACATTTGCACGTATTAATTGACGATTCTTAAAGCCAATAAAAATGGCTTCCACTAAAGGGATCGTAAGTGTACCAACAACGATTTATTGTTGAACAAAGTATCTTTCTTCGACTCATATTCGCGCAACATGCACATAATGTCCGTAACATAAATAAAATTCTTCTATGGACACCGTCGAGCGCCATGAATTCAATCGATTAACTATTTACGCATTATCGTTAAGATAATGCTTAAGTTTTGCAACACGAAACAAACATTGCTGGTGCAAAAAAATAAATCTAACATATCATTTTAATGCATCGCTGCCATTAGATTGATTGTGACAATAATTTTTTCAAACGGTCAAAACTGCCATTTCGATAGTGCTGTTTGTAGTGCGTTAAGTGCATTGCAATGCGTAATCATTTGAATGCATCAGACTATGGGGTTCTCAGAGTGTGCGGTATGCTATAAATTGTGCCATATCTGAAATTAGCTATCCTAGTGAGATCATTTTTGAAAATATTTATGTGTACAATGCGTTACTGATCGATGGAAAACTAGGAATCAACTTGGTGAATGACACAGCTTTGGTACTTATCGAAGATCAGTGCGGGAGTCAATTTTAGATCTGCAAGAAAACTTAATTAATCATCGAATGTAATCATTCAAACTTATAGAATTGATTTATCTAAATATGTATTGTTCAAAAAACATTCGAAGCAATTGAACCGATATTGAACAAGCACTGAAAAGAGAAAAAGAATATTTTAATATATTAAAATAGAAGAAAGGAAAATATTGTTTATTTTATTTATTTATCTATCATAACAAGATAATTAGTTACATAATAAATTGTTTAATTTACCTCATTTAATATAACCTAATATAGTTAAATTTATCTTAATTAATTAAACCCAAATTGATATATGTATGACAAGAACTGGTGGAAGGGTCAAACAAGGTGTGGGGACCTTATAAAATTGAGTGTAGTCTTTTGTATGTCAGCTTACTTATTGGAGGTGTATCAATCAATCAATCAAATTCCTGTTAAGGAATGCCCCTATAGGGCATAGGACAGAAACAACTCTCTTTCACAAGGCGCGATCTTGAGCATCGGCCTTAAGCTGTTGCCAGGACTTGTTTATTTCTCTGGTCTCCTGCTCAACTGTTCGCTTCCATGTGTTACATGGTTGACCAACCCGGCGCCTTCCTTGAGGATTATATTCCAGAGCCTGTTTTGCATTGTTTCGCTCTGATTTCCTCAAAGTAAGACCGATCCACTGCCACTACCGCCTTTGAATCTCAATACCTATTTTTGTCTGTTCAGTTGTACTCCAAAGTTCGTCGTTAGAGATCACTTCTGGCCAGAATATTCCTAAAATGCGTCAAAGGCATTGGTTCACGAAAGAATGTAGTTTCTTGGTAAGCCGAAGGGCCACTTTCCACGTAGTAAAACCATATAACAACACGGATTTAACACATGCGTCAAAAACTCGCAGCTTCGTGTGAAGGGAGATCTCTTTTAACTTCCAGAACGGGGAAAGGAGGTGTACAGTGTGCGCTGAATTTGTTAAATACTCTACAGCATCTGTTAATAGGCTCATTTTGCCCGTAATCTGTACGATAATCGTTAAGTGGTCTTGAATGTCTCGTCAGCCTGACATTGCCATTGAGCCTGAACTCATCTCAAATGAGGTCAACCTCAATATTACCATTTAAAACATCAGGATGTGAAACAGGATGTAAGCATTGTTTTTCTAGAACCAAGAGATAAAAGATTTAATAATTGGAGCCTAACTGTGTAGGGTGGAAAGTTTTCAACGTCTCTAGGATCATACAAGTCCCTAAGAGCAAAAAGAAGGAATTTATTCTGTTGCTGTATAAATGGAAAAAGGGGTCCTAAATGGGACATACATATTCCAGAACAGGGGGGGGTCAAGAGAAAAGAATAAAGATTCGGTGATCCATACATTCTTGAACTCTCTGTCTCTTCTCTTAATGAACCCAAGAAGCTTATTGGCTTTTGAAATTATTCAATTGTAGTGAGATTTGAAGCACAGTTTATTGTCCAGTAGTAAGCGGAGGTCCTCAATTTGATCAACACGGTGTAGCTAAGTTCCATATATAGTCATGGTAATATGAGGATCTGTTACGTCAGAAGTTTATTACGTGGCATTTACTGACATTAAGCTCTAATTTGTTCTGACTATCTTTAATGATCTAGCGCTATAAGCTCGGATAGCAGGAATGCGGCATCGTACATCAGGTGTGAAACATTTTCCAATACTTCTAATAGATCTGAGATGAAAACATTAAATAAAAGAGGAGCCAAGTGACTTCCTTGGGGTACCCCAGAGGACACTAGTACTTCCTTGCAAATAAAACCTTGAAACTTAACAAATTGAGTTTTATTATTAAGGATGTAAGCTAGTCAAGTAAGAATCCTGCCACATAAATTTTTTTCATCTTTAAAATCAGGACATTTTGATCAACTCGGTCGGACGCTTCGCTAAATTCGGTGTATATTGCGTTTGATGCCCATTTTCAAGTGCGCAGAATGTATTAGATACAAGAATCATGAGATTTGTCGTGGTCGAGCGACCTTTTCGAAAGCCATGCTACTGGTCATTAAGAATAGGGTTGATCATATTGGTCAATTTATCGCATATAATTTTTATTATAGCTGATAGAATTGCTATACCTCTGTAGTTCTCAGCCTTCCGTTTGTCTCGATTCTTGTCGACGAGTATGAGATGCGACGATTTCCAGGCCGAGGGGAAAGTTCCCAATGACAGTGACTTGTTGAAGAGAAAATATAGAGGTGTTGAAAGTTGATGGACACACTTTAATAAGAATAGGGGAGGAATAAGAAAAGGACCTGGACCTTTTTTAATATTAATAGTTATCAAGCACCTCCTTAATAGACAATGAGATATTGTCAACTAGTGGAGGAACCGAAATGTTGGGTTTGCTAAGGGTTGAATCTGACTGTGCACCAAAAACTTCTTGAAAACGGTCAGCAAACATATCGCAAATATTACGCCGGCAGGAAAAGATTCGATTGGACATGGCTACGGGATAATCCGAAATTTTTCGTTCTGTATTAAGAATTTCGAAAAATCTTTTTGGTTCTGTTATGATATCTTCACCAATTTTACTTTATTATTTTAATAACAAAGTATTATGATCGACTTAGCTAGGGTGTAGTCTAGTAGGTAGCGTGTTTGGTTTACAATGCGAAGGTCATGAGTGTAAATCCCGGTCGACGCATAATTCCAGCACACTACCTGCTTGAATATACCTTGGTTACCTCAATCTACGAAAATGAGAAATTCGTAGATAGAGGTTTGTGCGAAGAGTTAACAACTCTTCCGCAATAAAAATAATGAAAATGTTAAGGAACCTGAAGATCAGGAGGCCAAGGCCCGATTTGGGCTGTAGCGCCATTGAAGAAGAAGATTATGATCGGCTTGCAAAAAAAAAAAAAAATGCTACCCTGAAATTTTGTTTTTCGCGTTTCATGACTAAAATAGCCTAAAAATGCAAAAAAGAAACAAATAACATAAAGAGTTTATTGTATCGGAAAATATGTCATCTCAAATTCTTTCGAATAGTGACTTTGTATGGAAGGTCATAAAAGCAGCGAGGGGGGGAGGGAATGTTTGTAATATTTGTATGTAACACCGATCGTAGTATACAAAACGTTTCATGCTGAATTTAAAGTTTGTAGCTTTCATAATTTTCGAGGAAATTGATCAATTTTTTTTGAATTTATGGCATTTGCATGGGAGGTGGCAGAGAAAGTGGGAGGTTTCGGATGATTTTGAAACTACTCATCAACATCCTAATCACATTGCTCTGTTACAATTTTAAAGTCGATAGCTCTCATATGTTCGAAGGAGAAATACTTTTCTTCAATTTCCAATATAAACATAACAGGGCTACGATTGCGCATAAAGCGCAATCTTACGATACTCTAGATGTCATCACAAGAAATTTTGGATGGGGAGTGTTAGAAGGGGTGATAGCATTGAAATAATTTTCTCCCCATCATGCTAAAGTAGCTATAAAAATGTTTTATACAAAATGCTTACTCCAAAAATTGAATAGAAGCTGAGAAAATTAGTCTTGTAGATTTAGTGAAAATGCGCATTTTGTATGGGAGGTGGTAGAAAGAGTGTGGGGATTTTAGTGAGATTATAAAATTGACAACCCTTAAATTTCAGATTAGTACCATTCATACTTTTCAAGAAAATCGATTTTTTGTGAAGTTGTGAAACTGTTTCATATTGTATGGGAGGGGGTAGAAGCAGTGAAGCTAATCAAATATTTTTTTCTGATCGTAGTGATAATACTAATTAAGTATTTATTACAAAATGTGAGCTCTATAAATGTTATATGTTCTGAGAAAATCGTCTTAGAGCATTTCATGAAAAAGTGTAGTTTGTATGGGAGGGGGTGGAAGGAGAGGGAGGAGGCGTATTATTTTTCTACTGTAGATTTAAATCATTATGAAAGTAATATATCCCAAAACTCAGACTAATAGCTTTTATACTTTTCGAGTAAATTAATTTATTGATAAATTGCGAATTTGCGTCATTTTGTATGGGAGGGGGTAGAAGGAGTGAAGCTAATTGTCTATTTTTTTTTCGCCTTACTAACAATTTTAAATAAATAATTGGAGCACAATTTCAGCTTGCTAAATTTTATACGCACTGAGTAAATTGGCTTAGAGTAATTCATGACAAGCACAGTTTGTATGGGAGGTGGTAGAAGGAGGGGGAGGACATGCATAATTTTTATACAGTAGATTGATATTATCATGAAATTAATATATTCCAAATTTCAGGCTAATCGCTTTTATACTTTTTGAGCAAATCCTTTAATTGTCAAATTGCGCAATTGTGTCATTTTGTATGGGAGGGGGTAGAAGGGGTGGAGCGATTTGGCCCGTTCACGAACTTGACCTTACTTTTTTGTCAAAAACGACGTGTAAAAAATTTGAACAATCTAACTCAACGCGTTCTCAAGCTAGAGAGCGAACAGACGGACAGACGGACAGACGGACAGACGGACGGACGGACAGACGGACAGACGGACAGACGGACAGACGGACATCCGGTTTTGAGATTTTTGAGTGATAACATTAACTTCTGTATCATTCATTTTTTTCTCCAAGCCTTATTTCTTAGCGTTACAAACCTTAGAGCAAACTTATAATACTCTCAGATTTCATCTAGAGTATAAAAATCTGTATGGGAGGTGGTAGAAGGGGTAAAACCAAGTTCATATTACTTTTAGCATTTATTGCAATTATTAAGGGACAAATTCTGGCTTAATTTTAAGTTTTTACCTATTCTATTTTCAGTGAAAATCGATTAAGTGCATTTACCAAAATTGTGTATTCGCTAGGGAGGGGGTAGAAGGAGTGTTCGAATCAAAAACAATTTTTTTTTCGACATCATCTAAATTTAAAGTTGATAGCTTTAATGGTTTTGAAAAAAAAAAAATTTTAATTTAAATTCAGAAATTTCGTGAAATTTGTGTGAGAGGGGGTAGAAGGAGTGAGGTGACGTTACTACTTTTTCGAAAATTTGTTGCAATTGTAATAAAATTATGACAGACATTGTTTCTTTTAGCTTTGGTAGTTACAATGAAAACCGAATAAATGCATTTTTGAAAATTGTGCATTTGTATGGGAGTGGGTACAAGGAGTAAGGGGATGGAATCAATATTTTTCGACGTTAATGATATTTACATAATCATGAAATTCGTATGGCAAGGGGTAGAAGGAGTGGGAGGATATCGCTCGCTCACGAGCTTAATGTTACTTTTTTGCTAAAAATGACATGTGAACAGACAGACGGACAGACGGTCACTCGAAATCGTGGTTTTTGAGCGGGGGTACAAAGAAAAACACTTAAAATGAATGTCTCTTAAGTTATGTAATTGAAACTAGGAACGTACATTTAACTATACTAGCGAAATCCAAGAAAATATAAAATTTTGCCGTAATTGTAGCTGAGGAAAGCGGAGCATTTCAAAAATGGTGCACTTTCAAATATTTGAAACCGTTATATTCCAAAACTGAGTATATATATCAAATTGAAATTTTGTCAGATTTTAGAACTGTATAGTTTTTAATGTTGGTAAAAATTTTAAGTTGAAGGGTGTAAGGGGACAGAGATGGTAAGCAAAAATGTTGAAAATTTTGATTGATTTTTTCAAGGCTCTGATGAAAGATACAAAGTTTAAATTTTCCATGTGGATACATCTACTATTTGATATACATAGAGAAAAAATAATAATTTGTTCCAGAATTGCTATGCAGCGAAGGGAGGGTCTAACGTACACAAGGTGTTTCAAATGCAATGAAAAACATAACAGGGCTACGATTGCGCGTAAAGCGCAATCTTACGGTACTCTAGATGAAATAGAATTTTTAGTGATCCCAAGAAATTTTGTATGAGGAGTGTTAGAAGGGGTGATAGCATTGAACTATTTTTGTCCCCATCATGCTAAAGTAGCTATAAAAATGTTGTATACAATTTGCTAACTCCAAAAATTGAATAGGAGCTGAGAAAATTAGTGTGTTAGATTTAGTGAAAATGTGCAGTTTGTATGGGAGGTGGTAGAAAGAATGGAGGGATTTTAGTGATTTTTTCAGAAATAACTAAGAATATCATAAAATTGACATTTCTTAAATTTGAGACTGGTAGCATTCATACTTTTCAAGAAAATAGATTTTTTGTGAAGTTGTGAAACTGTGTCATATTGTATGGGAGGGGGTAGAAGCAGTAAAGCTAATCAAAATTTTTTTTTCTGATCTTAGTGATAATGCTAAATAAGTATTTATTACGAAATATGAGCTCGATAAATGTTATATGTTCTGAGAAAATCGGCTTAGAGCATTTCATGAAAAAGTGCAGTTTGTATGGGAGGGGTTGGAAGGAGAAGGAGGACGCAAATAATTTTTACACAGTATATTGAAATTATTATAAAAGTAATATATCCCGAAATTCAGACTAATAACTTTTATACTTTTCGAGCAAATCTATTTATAGTCGAATTGCGAAATTGTGTCATTTTGTATGGGAGGGGGTAGAAGGGGTGAAGCTAATCGCTTAGTTTTTTTAGCCTTGCTAACAATTTTAAATAAATATTTAGTCCACAATTTCAGATCGCTAAATTTTATACGCACTGAGTAAATTGGCTTAGAGTAATTCATGATAAGTACAGTTTGTATGGGAGGTGGTAGAAGGAGGGGGCGGACACGCATAATTTTTATACGGTAGATTGATATTATCATAAAAGTAATATATTCCAAATTTCAGGCCAATAGCTTTTATAGTTTTCGAGCAGATCCGTTTATTGTCGAATTGCGCATTTGTGTCATTTTGTATGGGAGGGGGTAGAAGGGGTGGAGCGATTTGGCCCATTGACGAACTTGACCTTACTTTTTTGTCAAAAACGACGTGTACGAAATTTGAGCTTTCTAGCTCAACGCGTTCTCAAGCTAGAGAGCGAACGGACGGACGGACGGACGGACGGACATCCGGTTTTGAGATTTTTGAGTGATAATATTAATTTCTGTATTCATCATTTTTTTCTCCAAGCCTTATTTCTTAGCGTTACAAACCTTAGAGCAAACTTAAGATACTCTCAGATTTCATCTAGAGTATAAACACACAAAAACTGAAAATTTTTTAATAAAATTTTAAGCAGAAAACTTGAAAATTTGCGAAATGCATTAAAAAAAAAAAATCCTTAAAAGTATGGAATATTAACTGGTCGAATACCTTCAAAACTTCTACACCCTCTCATATAAATTTTTTTTCGGACATTTTTAAGAAATCAACTATTAAAAGATATCAATATGGAATTTTGTACGAAAACTTTTAAAAATAGTTAAAAGGAAATTGCGTCAAAAGCTTTGCTTGCCTTTCTACCCCCTTCCATACAAAAGTATAATTTCGACTAATTTCAATAAATCAACTACTAACCACCAAATTAAAAGCTACGAACTAGAAATTTTGTACTAGCACCTTACAAGAGAAATGAAATAAAACTGCATCACAAATTTTACGATTTCCTTACCTTCTGTAGCCTCTCCCATACAAATGTTTCGTTTCGTGAATGTAAAATACACCGAATTTTATGAAATTCTATGCAACTTCGTCTATGAAACTGACATTCTGTACAGAGAATATAGGACATGATTCAATTAATCAATTACACAATTATTAACATCCACCGATCCTTATTATCACCCCTCCCCTCTCCTCTAATAAAAACACAAACTTCCATAATAAACGAATGAAATACTGATAACATGTATTAATAACAACAATTGCCCAAGAACCCCTTAGTCTTCCCCTAACCACTCTAATCTGTATATTGACTTTCCACGCATCCGCAACTTGTCTCTAGAATAATAAAGTTTTACCCGACTTGTTCGCAGTTTATTAAAGGTGAATTTAGTCATGAAACGCGAGAAAACAAAATTTCATGCTATTTCATTCTCCATTGACGATCACCATATAACCAGCTACAGTATATTACTCATCAATCTCGCCCAGAATTTTTCTCCCATGAGTCTTAGCTAAATTGTTTTTTAACAAATCGATAACTTTATGATTTGACAAAATGCCTCTGAAAATATCTTTGTTTCATTATGCAATTGCGCAATATAATCTTGAGCCTTTTCTTTGCATATGATCGAGGACATATACATACATAATCCTCGATAACTATATACTAAAAGGAATCTCAATCATTTCAGACGAGCATCAAATCCGACGAAGCGTGTACTAAGTCGCGAGTGTGCTGGACTCTATCGAAGATATCGCCTGTGCAATCAACAGGTAAGTATCGATTTAATCCTCAATCAAATAAGCCGTGCTCACATCTTAGTCTCCTGTTTCTGTCCCGAAAGGATTGTCCCGATGTCGGTGAGGATTTTCGTCAGCAGCAGTGCAGTCGGTTCGACAATCAGCTTTTCCAGGGCAAACTCTACCAATGGGAGCCCTATATCAAAGGTAAGAGTAGTTTTAAGGTCAAATGCAATTTGACCGCCAGTCCATTATGCTCAGTATTTAGACGTGAGTGCCATTCTAGCTCGAATTTATCAAGATATTTTTTCCTTTCTGCATTTTAGATGATGCCGAATGCGAGCTCAATTGCAAGCCGGTGGGAATGAAGTACTTCGCCACCATGAACAGTTCCGTGATTGATGGTACAACTTGTAAACGTCCGGCCGAGTATTACCGAAAGAACTACAGAGGAAGGGCGATCTGCGTTGATGGAATATGCAAGGTAAGACGTCTTCGAAGATCTCTTTTAAGAGGTCTACAAACAATCAATTTCCTATCGGTGGTGGGTCCGCACGCCAAACAATCCACGCTATGATGGAGTTAACCTTGCCCTCAAGCTGGTGCATTATCGGGGTGCGCCGCGCTTCCCATAGCCAACTAATTATTTCCCAGTGGTGTTGGCCGAAATGATTCATGACCGTTTGGACGAAATTTAGATGAAACTGAAAGTATCGCTGATTGAATGATTGGACAGATTCGAAATAGAAAAGGCGCGCGCACTATTCACGCTTAAATTTCCGATGACGAGCGTGAACACTTCGCTTCGAATTGATTATTCGCGCTCATTAGGGTGACTTTAACTAGATAGCTGTTTGAGTTTGCTTAGGTTAGTTGAAATGGATTTTTAGAGATCCTCCGGCGGGATTTTATATTTTTTTCGAGATGTGTTATTAGCAAACTGAACGTTGTTTAGGGCGGAAAACTAAAGCATGGTTTTCGTTAAATCGTTCTCAAATTAAATAGAATTTCTAAAAAAATATTTTTTAATGCAATTACTTTATTATTCTAATAATAAAGTATTGTGATCGACACAAGAAAAAAAAAAAATATCCGCTACCCTGAAATTTTTTTTTTCGCGTTTCATTACTAAATTAGCCTAAAAATGCAAAAAAAAAAATCCGTCCCGCCGTACATATGGACTCATATCTCCGAGACCGTTAAAGGAAGAATGTTCGTTTTTGGGTGGATTGTTGACTGGGTAAGTGAGCTCTATTTTCTAAATTTTGGGGGGTGTTAGGTTGAAGGGGGAGGCGGCGGAAGGGAAAAAGTCGAAAACTACACTTGCTAATATCTCCACCACGAATGTAGATAGAAAGTTGAAAATCGGTAAAGATATAGATAAGGTTGTGGGACAAACTTTAAAAATAATTTAATTTGTTTATCCATTGGCGTCCGAAAAGGCGGGGCTAAAAACAAATTGTCGGCCGAATTGTTTTTTCAAATGATTATATCTTCGAAATTACTTATTGTAAGAAATTCATATTTTGAGACCGTCAAGGTGGCATATAGTTCCATCGGAATCAACTTAAAAAGTGGCTAATTATTGTTAGGGAGAGGGTCAGGGGGGGTGCAAGGGAAAACACTTAAAAATTAATATCTCAACTATCTCTTAAGCTATGTAATTGAAACTTGAAACGTATATTAAGCTATAATAGGAAAATACAAAAAAAATATAACATGTTGAAATAATAGTAGTGGAGGGAAATGGGGAGCATTTCAAAAATGGCGCACTTTTCAAAGTTACAAATCCTTATATTGAGATATAAAATAAAATAGTACACATATCAAATCGAAAATTTGTCAGATTGTAGAACTACATAATGGTTAATTTTGATAATTTTAAGTTGGGAGGTGTAAGGGGAGGGAGGTGATAAGCAACAATATCGAAAATTTCGAGTGATTTTTTTAGGCTCTGGTGAAAGATACAAAGTTGAAATTTTGCATGTGAATACCTCTATTTGATATACATACAAAAATAATAATAACTTGATCCATAATTGTTATAAACCGACCCCCCGGTCTAACGTGCACAAGGTGTTTCATGTGCATTGAAAAAAACACATAAACTGAAAGTTTTTGAGTGAAATTTTAAGGTAGAAACTTGAAACTTTGCAAAATGGATTTTAAAAAAATCCCTAAATAGACGAAATATTAACTGGTCAAAAACCTTTAAGACTTCTACCCCCTCCCATACAACATTATTTTTTCGACCATTTTTAAGAAATCAATTATCACCTAACTATTAAAAGCTATAAATTTGAAATTTTGCATAAAAACTTACAAAAATAATTGAAAAAAAATTAGGTTAAAAGTTTTGAAAACGCGCTTGCCCTTCTACCCCCTCCCATACAAAAGTATGTTTTCGACCAATTTCATTAAATCAACTAATAACCAACAAATTAAAAGTTACGAACTTGAAATTTTTTACGAACACTTTAAAACAGAAAACAAAGAAAATTGCATCACAAGTTTTACGATTCCCTTACCTCGTCTACCCCCTCCCATACAAAATTATTTTTTCGAGTATTTTTAAGAAATCAGTTATTAGCTAACTCTTAAAAGCTATCAATCTCAAATTTTGAATAAAAACTTATAGAAAATAATTCAAATGAAGTTGCTTTAAAAGTTTTGAAATCGCGCTTGCCCTTCTACCCCCTCCCATACAAAACTATGAATTCGACCAATTTCATTAAATCAACTAATAACCAACAAACTAAAATCTACGAACTTGAAATTTTATACAAGCACCTTACAAGAGAAGCGAAATAAAACTACATATCAAATTTTACGATTCCCCTACCTTCTCTACCCCCTCCCATACAAATGTTCGGTTTCGTGAATGTAAAATACACCGAATGTTATGAAAATTCTATGCAACTTCGTCTATGAAACACATTCTATACAGAGAATATTGGACGTGATTCAAGCAATTAATTAAAAAGCTATTAACATCCACCCACTCTTACTATTACCCCTCCTCCTCCCCTCATAAAAACCCAAACTTGCAGAAACAAATGAAATATTGTTAAATTGACAACAGCCCTGCCCAAGAACTCCCTTTCACTTAGCCTTCCCTAACCACTTTAACCTGCATATTGACTTTCCACTCACCCGCAACTTGTCCCAAGAATAATAAAGTTTCGCCCGACTTGTTGGCAGTTTATTTTTCTCTGTGTCGATTTCAAAAAAATTTATTATTAGAATAATAAAGTAAAATACTTTTTAATGCAAATTTTTTTTTAAAAATCGAATTTAGTAAAACACTCAATTGAAAATCAGCAATTAAAAAGGTTCGGAGGCACGAACATTTTGAGGAACATTGTCTATTGTTGTGTACCAAAAATAATTATTTAATCTATAACATAATTACCTCCCAATTAAAAAAAAAAATATTAGAAAAAATTTGTATAACTTTGAAATATAAGCTTAAGTGATAAATTTCAATATCATCAACGCGTTACAATTTAGAAAACTTAGCCAACAATTAAACGTAGAATCGACCAATCCAAGAATTCTGATATCTCTTATTATACTCTAGATGAAATCTGAGAGTATTATAAGTTTGCTACAAAGTTTGTAACGCTAAGCAATAAGGCTTGGAGAAAAAAAATGGATGATACAAAAATTCATATTATCACTCAAAAATTTCATAACCGGATGTTCGTCCGTCCTTCCGTCTCCTTTCTTGCTCGAGAACGCGTTTAGCTAGATCAAATTTTGTAAAAATCGTTTTTAATAAAAAAAAATAAGGTTAAGCTTGTGAACGGACCAAACCGCTCCATCCCTCTAAGTGAAAAACCTATTGATCTAGAATTTATAATATATCATTCCTATGGTATAAAAATTATACTAATCCCCCTACTCCTTCTACCACCTCCCATACAAACTGCACTTTATAATGAAATCGTATAAACCAATTTACTCAATATGTATAAGACTTATCGCGCTGAAAAGTTACACTGAATACTTATTTAGAATTATAAGTAAAATTTGGAAAATTTAGATGATTAGCCTCACTCCTTCTACCTCCTCCCAAACAATATGACACGTTGGTTTGGTGAATGCTTTCTCAGTGCATTTCGAATCGAAAGGAAAGATTTCCGGATTCTACACTGATACGCTTCGTGACGTTTCGATCTCTGCTGAGACCTTTATCAAACTGATCAACAATTACAGAAGACTTATACGGAATGGGGTTGGGGGTTGTTTCCAATCTTTTGGAATATTCCACATTCATTAAAAAAAAAATTGGTAAAAGTAAACAGGTAAATTCTGTGTATACAGATTTCTCTAGCGCCTTTGATGTAGTGGACCACGGTCTGCTTCTATTCAAGTTAGAGCGTTATGGAATTAGCGGTATTTTCTTGGAGTGGTTGAAGTCTTACTTGGCGGATCGTACACAAAAAGTTAGATTTTCATCGCATCTATCCAAATTAACTACAGTCTTCTCTGGCGTTCCCCAAGGTAGCATATTGTGGCTCCTTTTATTTATAATTTTTATTAATGACGTGCCATTACTTTTAAACGAATGCAAGTTATCCTTTTATGCTGATGATTTAAAAATCTTCAGAACCATCGAATCAAATCGAGATTGCATTATATTGCAAAGCAATATTAATATTTTATCAGAATAGTGTATAAATAACGCTATGCAATTGAATGTTAAGAAATGTGCAGTAATATCCTTTTCCAGAAAAAAGTCTGGCACTTTTCAATTTGTCTATAATATTAGCAATGAAAATTTGAAACGTGTTTCTCAAATCAAAGATCTTGGAGTAATATTCGACGCTAAGTTGTCTTTTAAATCCCATATAGATAAAATTTCAAACAGTGGTATGGCTATGCTAAGTTTCATAAAGAGGAGAGTCAAGGAACTTAATGACCCACACCTGTGTAAGAATCTTTTCTGTGCGCTGTTGTTGCCTCTGCTCGAATATGCTAGTGTTGTTTGGTCACCTTCTACTCAAATCGACTCGTACAGAATTGAAAGAGTACAAGTTCAATTTCTACTGTTTGCTTTACAAAGTCTTCAGTTTAGTAGCTACCGGTTGCCCTCTTACAAATGTCGGCTACTTCTGCTCAATATGACTACTCTCGAAAGAAGAGAGCTTGCTTCTGCTACCCTTGCTTTCGATTTGATTAAGTCTTACATGATTTCGAGCGAGCTCCTTTCCCGCTTTAAATTTGTTGACCACAGGTTTAATTTTCGAGACAACAGGATCTTGAAAAGTGAAACTTATCCTACCGAATATTTGATGAATGATCCTATTGCTTGCGCCATAAAAAACTTCAATTTGCATTCAGACTGCTTTAATAGTTCTGTAAGCAGAAATACCTACAAAGATAAAATAATGACTAAATTTAAGACATTATTTGAAAATATTATTTAAGTCTTAGTTTTAATGCAGTCTTTTTTGGTTTTAATTGTTTATGTTTGTTGTAAGTAATGGTTAAAACATTTTTTTCATAAGCTTAGTATTAAGATTGTTTTTAATTATATTTTTTGTAAAATAGACTTAACTTGTCTAACTATATTAAATAAAAATAAATAAATAAATAAAGTTTATATACCTAGGGCAAACTTATCAAAGGATGGAAGCGGATGAGCCTATCGAAATTAAAAGAAGGATAATGTCGGAAAATAAGACGTATTATTCGTTACTTCCAATAATTAAAAACGTGCACAGGAAGACTAAATTAAAAATATGTAAAACAATAATAAGATCTGTGTTATATTATAGCAGCGAAACTGGAACATTAACTCAGACATCCAAAAAATTACTTAACGCCTTTGAAAGAAAGGTACTCAAAAGAATCCTCGGACCTGTGAGGGAAGACTCGATCTGGAGAATACGATACAATAGAGAATTGCATGCCATTTTCGACAATCCAGAAGTGTCAACCCTCATCAAATTTAAGAAGCTACAATGGGCTGGTTATGTGGAGAGGATGGATGACGGAAGAATTCCCAAACGCACACTAAAAGGAAAAGTCAATGGACAGAGACCGGTCGGAAAACCATGAAAGCGCTGGGAGAATTCCATTGACGCAGACAGCAAATCACTGCTAAGATGAGGAAGATGGATGAAGGCGAATTAGACAGGAGGCCAAGGTCCGTCCATCGAAAGGAAAGGGAAGGGTGTGGGAAGAGTTATTTAACCATAAATTACTCTTCCCACACCCAATTAACCCCATTTTGTTTCGGTCTCTGCTGAGACCTTTATCAAACTGATCGACAATTACAGAAGACTATTATTTTATATAGAATGGGGTTAATTGGGTGTGCTGAAGGTGTCAGCAGAGACCGATGGTCACACATAATAAGTCGAAGTTTTCTTTAAAAGTGTGAATGCAACTGATCTGCAATTTAAAACATGTCAACTGAACGATGTTTATAGTTATCCACTTCTTCTACCACCTCCTATACAAACTATTCAATTTCACTTAATCCAATGCACTAATTTTATCAGTACCTATTACATTTTTGAAGCTTCAATTTGGTATAAAACATTATGATGGCAATTCTCGCACGATTTGAAAAAAATAATTCAATGTCGATACCTCTTCTACCACTCCCCATACAAAACTTCTAAAAAACAATAAAATTTCTTTTCCATCTAGAGTATCGCATGATTGGGATTTACGTTCAATTGTAGTTCTTTTATGTTTTTAAATATAAGTACTTCTGCATTTTACAACCATCTTTCTCTTTAATGTGCAATAAAATCGCATCAGAAAGTTTTCCAAATTCCCATGAATTTTTCTCGTATCTGAAAATCTTGAAAAATACCGTTCAATAACTCACCCGCGAAAATTATCACTCAAAACACCCATAATTTCCAATCTGACCGCCCAATTAAATTTCACTCACATAAATAAAAAGCCACGAAGCGAAAAAATCCAAAATTATGAAATTAATTTCACTCAAAATTCGTTTGAAGTAAATTGCATGCTTGCAGGCGTTTATTCAATTCCGCCTCCACAACATAACTCAATTCTTTCTTCCAAGATCGACGATGATGAATCACTGTGATCGTATCTTCACTTAAAAATTAGTTCCGCCCAATTTAAGCGGTAATAGGCGCCCCGCTAGCAATTCGATCGAAGGATCGTAATCAGAAAAGGATCCACGAGTTTTCGATTATCGCCAAATATTCGTGACAATCAATCAAAACGATCATTAAACGAATATGATCCTGACACGATGCTATGCATTTATTTTTCATTTTTTTTTTCTGTTTATTCATCCATCGTCTTAACATATCTACCTCTTTCTTAGTGCGACATGTTGTTCAGTCGTATGCTTGAACCGCTCCGTATATAACTAAAGTGATCATTATTGGAGCAATTTTAAAGAGTAATGATTGATCGTGGCAAAATACAGACATCGCTAAATGAATAACCTGACCAGGAAATCCGACGCAAATTTTTACCATGCACGCATGCTTGCTGCCCTGATCTGCAATCATAATTGGCATGATGATCTCGTCTTGGCGGATTGTCAATCAAAGTGGGCTTCGAGTCCGATGCAATGGACTGCTAACAATTAGCTAGAGATAAGCTAATTGGTCAAATAGCGAGCGCTAAATGCTAGACTAGTGCTAGCGTAGTCCGCAGTGAGAGTGAAGCTGGTGATCTACATCAGATGTAATGCCGTGGTGCCGAGGAAGTTCACGATCTTTTCGTGACGGTCGTAATTAATTAATTAGCTGGGCGTTTCGAATTGCTTGATCATATGAGTATAAAGATAGTGTGCACTATCAAGATATTTATAGGTGGTTTGAGGAAAAAAATAAAAAACGATCTGTTTTGATATCTTGTTTGTTTTGATAAGAGCGATTACCTATTTGAATGAAATTCCATCTTTTATCAATAATCTAGAAGTGCTTCTAGTTTTTGGGACATACACATACTACTACCCTAGGTAAACTTTTCTTTAATTAAATGACTGTTTCTAGTGTTTGTTCTAATTTTCGAAATCAGTTTTTTATTTCAATATCTCGGATTTTGCCGCAAGTGTTAAAAGTTCAAGCTAGGGTGTAGCCTAGTGGGTAGCGTGTTGGTCTACAATGGGAAGGTCGTGAGTTCAAATCCCGGTCGACGCATAATTCCAGCACACTGCCTGCTTGGGTATAGCTTGGTCGCCTTAATCTACGAAAATGAAAAATTCGAAGATAAAGGGTCGTGCGAAGGTCTAACAACCCTTCCACAAAAAGAAAATAAATATGTTAAGGAACCTGAAGGTCAGAAGGCCAAGGCCCGATTTGGGCTGTAGCGCCATTATAGTAGTTAAAAGTTCATACGTTTTCGAGCCTCATAAATGCGGATATTACTAGTAGCTTAGAATTTTTAATATACATATTTTACTTTATTATTATAATAACGGACAAGATGTGGAAGGAGTGCAAGGTTTTTGTTATCTCGGAAGCATTGTCAGCATGGACGGCGGAGCCGAAAAGGATATTGAGGCACGTTCGTCAGGCTCGTCAGGCTTTCGGTATGCTTTACCCTTTCTGGAGGTTAAGAGAGATTATTCCTGCGGATAAAGCTGCAAGTTTTTGACGCATGCGTCAAATTCGTGTTGTTATATGGTCGTAATAAGTTCAAAATGACCGTCTAATCCAGCCTAGGGTGTAGCCTAGTGAGTAGCGTGTTGGTCAATGTGTGTGGCAATGCAAAGGTCGTGAGTTCAAATCCCGGTCGAAGCATAATTCCAGCACACTGCCTGCTTGGTCACCTCAATCTACTGAAATGAAAAATTTGTAGATAGAGGGTCGTGCGAAGGTCTAATAACTGTTCCACAATAAATAATGTTAAGGAACCTGAAGGTCAGGAGTCAAGGCCCGATTCGGGCTGTAGTGCCATTGTAGAGTAGAATAAAATCCAATACAGATATTAAGGAATTTTCCCAGATTGTTGAAATTACATGAGCTTTAATTTTCATAAAATTTTGAAGATGTGTGTGTAAGGGAAGCGAAGTGGTGAGTCAAAATGTCGAAAAATTGCACTAATTTTTTTAGGGCTCTAGATACAATATTCAAATTCCTTTAGCCCCTTCACCCCCCTTTCATACAAAAGTTTGATTTCGATCGGTTTCAATAAATCAACTAATAACCAGCAAATTAAATGCTAAGAATTTGAAATTTTGTACGAACCCCTTTCTGATTCCCCTTAAGATTCAGTATAACGAGGTTTGACTGAGTATTAATTTATACTAGCGGAAAATGGGAAAAAAATGTATCCATAACAGTAGTGGGTGCAAAAGATGGGCATTTCGATAATGGTGCGTGCGCTATTCAAAACTCAAAATTTGAATCTGTTTTATAACAAAATTAAATACAAATTTAATCTAATGAAGAAGTCATTTCTATTAGGACAACTACTGGAAGATTGCAAGACTGCTTATGTAACACCCATTTTCAAGAAAGGCGATAAAATGTTAATTTTAAATTTTAAACCAATATCACTTCTGTAGTATGTAAAACTATGAAGAGAAATGTTATTACGAAAATGAGAGAATTAATCGCAGAGCAAAAAATTCTTTTATCGAATCAACTTGGTTTCATACCGAGGCGATTTATAGTTTCTAATCTGCTAGTTTCAATAAAAAATTGGATCCGGAATTTCAATGAAAACCAGGCTACTGATGTTGTACATTGTGACTATAAATACCGACAATTTGGAAATAAAATTACTCTGGGGAATGATTTTTGAATTTTCTTTTTTTTTGGTAAGCAAGTCCTTAAGGGTATAGCCTAGTGGGTAGCGTGTTGGTCTTGTAATGCGAAAGTCGTGAGTTCAAGTCCCGGTCGACGTAATATATAATTCCAGCACATTACCTGCTTGGATATAGCTTGGCCACCTTAATCTACGAAAATTAAAAATTCGTGGAAAAAGGGTTGTGTGAAGGGCTAACAACAATTCCACAATAAGTAATGAAAAATGTTGAGGAACCTGAATGTCAGGCGGCCAAGGTCCGATTTGGGCTGTAGCGCCATTGTAGTACTAGAAGTCCTTAATTGTTATCCCAAAAATCAGCGCGGTCTTTAATCAGTTTGCTTACAGCAGCTAGATGAATTTATGAATTCGTTCCGGAGGGATAGACGGTCCATAAGGACCATTTGACCGTATTGAAGCGTTTGCGTGAGCAAATCTGTAAAAAAACGGCCAGAATTATGGAAAGAGAATTCATGAATTTTCCGCGATGAAAATGCGCCATCGCATTGAGTCTTAATTGTGATCGAATTTGAGGCAAAAAAAGCAACAAATTGCTTTAATCAACCACCGTATTCACCAGATTTGGCTACGTGTGACTTTTTTCTATCCTCGAAACTGAAATTACCACTCCGTGGAACCCACTTTTAGTCGATCGAGGATATAAAACAAAAATTGCCGTGGGCTACTGAGGTGTACCGATTCAACCAGTTGCTGTGAACAAACTGATTAACAGACCGCGATAAATTTTGGGATAACAATTAAAGATAGTGAAAATTCCGAAGAAGGGCGACCTTCGGGATTGTGGCAATTGGCGTGGTATATGTCTACTTACTGCCGTATCAAAAATTATGGCTAAGGTAATTATCAATAGGATTAGTGATGTCGTCGAGAGCACTCTCGAAGTTTATCAGGCTGGATTCCGTAAAGGGTCGTCTTGTACCGACCACACAAATACCCTACGGATAATATTAGAGCAGTCAGCCGAAATCGCCACTACATCTCATGTTTGTGGACGTTGAGAAGGCTTTCGACAGCGTTAAGCGAGATTACATATGGAATGCTTTGCGTAGGAGAGGTATCCCAGATAAGGTCATAGCTATGATTAAAGAATCCTACGAAGATGCATGGTGTCGCGTCTTGCATAGAGGAGAGCTGTCGGAGAGCTTCCCTGTGCGAACAGGTGTCAGACAAGGCTGCATATTATCACCAGCCCTGTTTCTGGTGGTAACAAATGACATCTTGAATGCTGCACTGGAAGGAGAGGAAGGTAAGTCTTCAACGGAGACTATTTAACATCTTAAGTCACCTTGATTATGCTGATGACGTGTGTTTGCTTGCACATAACCCTTCGGACTTAAAGTCAAATGTTCGCTCGTTGCATTCTAAATGCAAAGAGGCGGGATTGAAAATAAATGTGCGTGAAACCAAGTACATGCATATGGGTTCGGACGCAAGCACACTGATTGTTCTTAACGGACAGGATGAGGAAGAGGTGCAAGATTTTTGCTATCTCGGAAGCATTGTCAGCATGGACGGCGGAGCTGAAAAGGATGTTGAGCCTCGGCTAAATAAAGCTCGTCAGGCCTTTGGTATCCTTTCCCCTTTCTGGAGGTTAAAAGAGATCTCCCTTCTCACGAAGCTGCGAGTTTTTCACGCATGCGTCAAATCCGTGTTGTTATATGGTTGAACTACGTGGAAAGTGACCGTTCGACTTACCAAGAAACTACAGACTTTCGTGAACCAATGCCTCCAACGCATTTTATGAATATTCTGGCCAGAAGTGATCTCCAACGACGAACTTTGGAGTACAACTGGCCAGACTAAAATAGGTATTGAGATTCAAAGGCGGAAGTAGCAGTGGATCGGTCATACTTTAAGGAAACCAAAAAGAAACATCGCCAAACAGGTTCTGGGTTATAATCCTCAAGGAAGACGTCGGGTTGGTCGACCATGTAACACATGGAAGCGAGCAGTTGAGCAGGAGGCTAGAGGAATAAACAAGTCCTGGCAACAGCTTAAGACCGATGCTCAGGATCGTACCTTGTGGAAGAGAGTTGTTTCTGTCCTATGCCCCTATAGGGGGTCTTAACAGGAATTTGATTGATTGATTGAATTACCCGCTTACCAAAAATTTTTTTTTCAAATATCATTCCCCAGAGTAATTTTATTTACAAACTAGCGATCGCCCGCGACTTTGTCCGCGTACGAATCGCAAAATAAGCAATTTTTGAGAATAAAGCTAGCAATACATCATCCGGGATATATAAACTGATTAGTTTAATGGCTCTTTGAAGACAATGGTTTCTGTTCTGTTGGGATCAGAACCATAAATTATTATTATTAAGAATGAAACCACGATACTCGCATTTGTATGGGACAGGCTCGTGATCAATCAATCCCGTGACCATATTCATATCGAAGAGCATTAAGGACATTTAAATAGTTATAGCTTGTGTTAATTACAAAAAAGCCCAAATAAAATAAAATTAAGCTTAAATCCATAACAGGACTACGACTCTGCGTAAAGCCCAATCATACGATACCACAAAAGAAATTTTGGTGATGTTAAGAATTTTGCATGGGGAGTGATAGAAGGGGTGAGTTCTGAAGTAATTTGTTTCACATCATGTAGTAGCTATAAAAATGTTTTTTAACAAATTTTAGCTTCAAAAATTGAATAGGTACTGAGAAACTTAGTGCATTGGATTTAGTGAAATTGTGCAATTTGTATAGGAGGTGGTAGAAGGAGAGGAGTGTTTTTTGCTGATTTTTCGAGAAACAAAACTGATATATTTTAAATTTTAGTTCAGCAACATATTCACTTTTCAAGAAAATAGAATTTTTGAAAAGTTGTGAAATTGTGTAACATTATATGGGAGGGGGTAGCAGGAGTGAAGCTAATCGGTTAATTTTTTCCCGATAGTAATAATAATGCTAATTAAGGATTCGATACAAAATTTTAGCTCGATGAAAGCTATACGTATTGAGAAAATTGGTTTAGAATAATTAATGAAAAAGTGCAGTTTGTATGGGAGGTGGTGGAAGGAGTGAGGGGTTTTTAGCGATTTTTTTAAAAACAACCACAATTATTATGCAATTGATATATTTTAAATTTTACATCTGTAACTTTCACACTTTCTAAGAAAATCGAATTTTTGCGAAGTCGTGGAATTGTGTCATATTGTATGGAAGGGGGTAGAAGGAGTGGAGCTAATCGATTCATTTTTCCTCGATATTAATCATAATGCTAATTAAGGATTTGGTACAAAATTTTAGTTCGATGGAATTTATACATACTGAGAAAATCAGTTTATAGTATTTAATAAAAAAATGTAGTTTGTATGGGAGGTAGGCGAAGAAGTGAGGGAATTTAAATAATTTGTATACTTGAAGATTGTATTTATAATAGAAATAATATTTTCCAAATTTCAAACTAATAGCTCTAATAGCTTCCAAGAAAATTTGATTATTACATACATATTGAAAATGAGTCACTTTGTATGGGAGGGGGTAGAAGGCGTGATGGGAGGGAAATAAAACTAAAAGCAGATTACATCTCAGGGCATACCTAATAAGCTGTGAAAGTTTCATTACAATCGGTTCAGCTGTTTAAGCCGGACAGACAGACAGACAGACAGACGGACAGACAGAGAAGAATTTTAAACACGTGAGTTTCTGCTTAGTTATTGCTAAAATAAAACAAAAAACTGACTTATAGCCATTTCTAAACAAATAACAGACAGACACTACAATTATATTTATATATGGATTGTCTGTACTTTATGGTCACAATGAATTAATTTCAACTTTTAGAAGGCTTCTTATTGAGTTCCTTTTAATCGGCTTCTCGCCAAATTAGAGCATTTGGTATTTCGGGGATTATTACTCATTTGGATCAAGTCAATTATTATCAGAAGACAATTTAGTGTTAGAATCGAAGAATCATTTTCAATGACTTAAAGGGTGCCACAAGGATCGGTGTTGGAACCTCTTTAGTATATTCACTCACTAGCAATCTCCCGCGATTTCATTCGCGTAAAAATTGCAATAATCATTATCCTTAGTTTAATGGCTCTTTGAACAAAATGTTTTGTACTTTATTAAAATCAGAGCCATAAATTATTAAGAATGAAATCATGATACTCGTATTGATATGGAACAGGACTATATTGATTTTAGATACCTCTGTATGTATCTTTCCACCTCTTCTGCCACTTGCCATACAAAAGGTACAATTTAACGATCTGCGTTTAAATAATTTTTAAGACAATGATACTCAATGCTAATTATAAGTAGGTTCCTGATATGTCAGGAAAATCACATTCTGATGTCACTGAAACTTTCAGTTCATCTAGAGTATTGCATGATAGGCGTTTACCCGCAATCGTAGATCTATTATGTTTTTTATTTTACTTTATCATTCTAATAATAAAGTATTGTGATCGACACAAGAAAAAAAAAAATTTGCTACCCTAAAATTTTTTTTTTTCGCGTTTCTTGACTAAATTAGCCTAAAAATGCAAAAAAAAAAACCGTCCCGCCGTACATATGGACTCATATCTCCAAGACCGTTAAAGGTAGAATGTTCGTTTTTGGGTGGATTGTTGATTAGGTAAGTGAGCTCTATTTTCTAAATATTGGGGGGTGGTAGGTGGAAGGGGGAGGCGGGGGGAGGGAAAAGTTGAAAACTACACTTGCTAATATCTCCACCACGAATGCAGACAGAAAGTTGAAAATCAGTAGAGATATAGAGAAGGTTGTGGGAAAAACTTTAAAAATAATTTAAATTTTTTATCCATTGGCGTCCGAGAAGGGGAGGCTAAAAACAAATTGTCGGCCGAATTGTTTTTTCAAATGATTATATCTTCGAAATTACTTGTAGTAAAAATTTATATTTTGGGACCATTAAGGTGGCATATAGTTCCATTGGAATCAGCTTAGAGAGTGGCTAATTATTGTAAGGGGGAGGGTCAGGGGGGGTGCAAAGAAAAACACTTAAAAATGAATATCTTAACTATCTCTGAAGCTATGTAATTGAAACTTGAAATGTATATTAAGCTATACTTGGAAAATACAAAAAAATATAACATGTTGAAATAAGGGATATGGCGAGCATTTCAAAAATTGCGCACTTTTCAAAATTACAAATCCTTATATCTCAAAAAAGAGTACAGATCTCAAATCGAAAATTTGTCAGATTGTAGAACTACATAATGGTTAATTTTGATAAAAATTTTAAGTTGGGAGGTATAAGGGGAGGGAAGTGATAAGCAAAAATGTCGAAAATTTTGAGGGATTTTTTTAGGGCTCTGGTGAAAGATACAAAGTTTAAATTTTGCATGTGGATACGTCTATTTAATATACATAGAAAAATAATAACAACTTGATCCATAATTGTTATAAACCGACCCCCTGGTCTAACGTGCACAAGGTGTTTCATGTGTATTGAAAAAAACACAAAAACTGAAAATTTTTGAGTGAAATTTTAAGGTAGAAACTTGAAAATTTGCGAAATGCATTTAAAAAAAATCCCTAAATATACGAAGTATTAACTGGTCGAAAACCTTTAAGACTTCTACCCCCTCCCATACAAAATTATTTTTTCTACCATTTTTAAGAAATCAATTATCACCTAACTATTAAAAGCTATCAATTTGAAATTTCGCATAAGAACTTACAAAAATAATTAAAATGAAATTACGTTAAAAGTTTAGAAATCGCGCATGCCCTTCTACCCCCTCCCATACAAAAGTATGATTTCGACCAATTTCATTAAATCAACTAATAACCAACAAATTAAAAGCTACGAACTTGAAATTTTGTACAAGCACCTTACAATAAAAAGGAAAGAAAATCGCATGACAAGTTTTACGATTCCCCTACGTCCTCTACCTCCTCCCATACAAAATTTTTTTTTCGAGCATTTTTAGGAAATAAGTTGTCAGCTAACTCTTAAAAGCTATCAATTTCAAATTTTGCACAAAAACTTTTAAAAATAATTCAAATGAAGTTGCTTTAAAAGTTTGAAAATCGCGCTTGCTCTTCTACCCCCTCCCATACAAAACTATGATTTCGACCAAATTCATTAAATCAACTAATAACCAACAAACTAAACGAACTTGAAATTTTATACAAGCACAAGAGAAGCGAAATAAAACTACATATCAAATTTTACGTTTCCCCTACCTTCTCTACAAATGTTCCGTTTCGTGAATGTAAAATACACCGAATTTTATGGAAATTCTATGCAACTTCGTCTATGAAACACATTCTATACAGAGAATATTGGACGTGATTCAAGCAGTTAATTAAAATGCTATTAACATCCACCCACCCTTACTATTACCCCTCCTCCTCCCCTCATAAAAAACCAAACTTGCAGAAACGAATGAAATATTGTTAAATTAACAACAGCCTTGCCCAAGAACTCCCTTTCACTTAGCCTTCCCTAACCACTCTAACCTGCATATTGACTTTCCACTCATCCGCAACTTGTCCCACGAATAATAAAGTTTCGCCCGACTTGTTGGCAGTTTATTTAAATCAGTTTTCAGAAATAAGGAACTTTAAGTTATTGAGGGAGCCACATCCTCCCACTTCTTCTACGTTCGACAGAGTTTGGCACGAATTCCCGGAATGGTCAAGCGGTTTAGCAATGTCAAAAGCAAGTACTTGATATTCGCTGAATTTGTGGATGCAGGGTTTCCAACGCTAGGCTAGATAAAAAGGAGATCAACTGTAGAACGCCCGTCCGAAATCCATATTGGCGATGAATAGATGAGGGTTTTAATCACAATAAATTTAACAGACAGACATTTTCATTATTTTGAAAAGCACTGAGGTAATGGCTAGCTATGTAGTGATAATTGGCAGTCTTTCTTTTGCTTCCTTTGTTTGCGATTGGCTAAACAGAATATGAATGATATTAGAGATCGCGAAGAGGTTTAGATAGAGAAGAAGCGCAGTTATTAAGGACAATGGGATGATACCATGCCAAGCATGCGTGTGAGTACTGAGCTCCTCCAGGATTCTAATAAGAATAGCTCGAAAACGAAGTTGCGGCGACGGGAAGCTAATAGACTGGCAGGCTCGGAGGACTCTGGTTCGACGGTCGAAGTTTGAAGTTTCTAGCGAAGCTCGTTGACTTTTTCAACACGTTTCAACAGAATCAACAACAAGAAGAGAATATGCTGAAGATGAGATGAGATGAGATTGTCTTGGACCGATTTCACAAATGACCAGAATGAAATTTTGAACGAGTGCTGTGTCGCAATTCAAGATGTATTTGTGTTACAATATTCGTTGGATCTTAACTTTTTGTATATTGTTCCTGGTTAGTTGTTAGCACACTATGCTGTATACTTAGCGTAACATACATATAATTTATGACCTCGGTTATCCAAACAAAACATCGTAATGTGCTCATTTGTGAACCACTTCGTTATCCATTATGTTACGAACACTGATCTAACTGCATTTGAGTCTCGTAAATAATATTAATTTTTTATTTCGAAACAAACACCACTTCCAGATGCAAACATTTTAAGTAAATGGCGAAAATAAGAAACAATCCGAAAATCTAAGATGTAATATACATGTCGCGCTATAAAAGAAATGCTTCTGTTTTTCTGTTGAAAGGAATCTCTCTATAGCCATCGTCTAGAGCATGATGAAGTGCAATGATTGGCGTTTTCCACTTAGCGCGACCAAAAGCCATCATAACCATTTCATACACCACTTAGACAAAAATTCTGTCAACAGAGCCATCAAAAACCTATAAAATCGCTCACTGTATGTTATTACCGCGGAAACTTCAGCAACTGGGAATAGATATCGAATTCGTCCCACTGTAGTAGAGCGCGGAGGCGCGCATTTTCAATTTGTTCGAATTTCCCGCGCTCGGCCGGGCCAATCAAAAATGTGCTTTTCGGAAAATCCATCGTACTCCTACCCCGTGCAGATGTGTTAGTTCGGTCCGCGCTAAGTACAATATTTACTTTTTTAGCTAAATAACCACTTTGAGAAAGATTAGAGGAGGTCTTCATGTATGTGGGGTTTTTTTTCTCATCTTATTTTTACAAATCTGTGACTCTTCAAGCATTTCCGTGCGTTAAATTATTTTTTTTTTGCTCTTTTGTCAAACTCTACCGCAGCGGTACACGCTCGGAATATTCAGCGACATTCGGCGAGATAACGACGAAATAAAAACTTCTTAGCTTTATACGTATAACTCGCTCACGTCTATCGCTTGTGATTTTTAAGCGAAAGAAGCGTTCGCATAGCTACGTGCAACCGTTTAGTTAGTTAATAGTTTACGCGCAGCCAGATCGGTAAAGATCGTTGGAAACTGTACAGTACTAGATTAGTCGGAATCAATAAAAGGATTTCGAATTGAAATTTTTGAATTCGGTTTGTAGTTCGAAAATAGTGATAAAGTGTTTTGATATTTGAAAGTGACGATTCAGTGCGATCTGTTCTCAAGGACTGTTTTTCAGTGACCCAATATTTGACCCAACATACCACACATGGAATATCGAAATTATTGTGCGATCGTTTCGCTAAAAGCTATAAAAAAATTTACAACTTTATTCTAGTAATAACTAGTTGAGTAGAACTCCCCCAAAAGGTTAAATCTAATCTCGATAATCATCCCGAAAACCTTGTTGACTCGCTTATTATTTGCAATGAGCACTCTTCAACAGCAAAGCTATTTATTTATCTCGATGCTCGTTATCATTAACTATGCTGTGATGCGTGATGTCGAATATGTTTACCGACTTAACGCTTAATGCTTAGCTTGAGAATAATTAACTTTTAGATGAATACCGCGCATTTTATTTGTTTATTGGTTGTTTTGAAAAAGAAACAAAAAATATTTGAAAATAATTATTTTTTTACATTAAATGGTTAGACTAGGTGTCGTGGTGGAGTGACTAAATATTTTTTTTAAGTAATTTTTCTAAAATCGATTATTAACCGACTGTTATTTCAATTCATTTCGATTTATTAATATTTTGAAAATGGTATTCGAATTGTGAAGGTGTGTTTTTTTAATGAAAGTTTGAGTTAATATAAGTACGGTCTGAAAATTTATCCGTCGCAATTTCGAGACTCGTTTCAACGCTCAAATGATGATAATTATGTTGAATCTCAGCAGCCCGCTGCATAAAGAATCTGTATCATTTCTTATCGCTAAACGATCTGTGATCTCAAATCTTGTTTTTTCATGTGCAAAAAGTGTGTCCCTTCCTTGATATCAGCCCTTAAATGTGGTAGCAAAAAATATTTTTTTGCCGAGTGGTTGAGCTGTTAAAAGTAAAAGAACGTCGGAAAAAAATTGCTGCCATACGTGTTTTCTGTCACACATTTCTAAACTTTAGAATTGTAAATTTTTTGAATTATAAATAAACATTTTGTGTATGGTTTTGTAGTAATTTAATCCCTAAGATACATAGGAAAAATGTCACTTAAATCGGCCTACTGAACTACCAAAAACGTAAGAGCATTGATCTGTATATGAGAGTAGTTACATTCAACATAGCTAAACACAGCCCAACATAGTAGAGCCCAAAGTAGGTTACTTTCAATTTTGAATAGAACAATAGTTTCAAATTAAATCAAAACGTCAAATTGGCGATTTCACTTTATTATTCTAATAAAAACGTATTGTGATCAGCACAGAAAAAAAAATGATACTCTGAAATTTTGCTCTTTTCGAGTTTCATGATATGTACGCCGAGGCCGTTAAAAATAGAATGTTTGTTTTTGAGTGGATTGTTAATTGGGTAAATGTTAATTATCTAAATTTTAGAAGGTATAAAGAAGAAGGAGGAGACGGGGGAAGGGAAAGAGTCGAAACTACAGTTGCTAATATTTCCACCACGAATACAGATAGGAAGCTGAAAAACAGCATAGGTATAGAGAGGGTTGTGGAACAAACTGTAAGAATAATTTAATTTTTTTATCCATTGGCGTCAGAAAAGAGGAGAGGGGGGCTAAAAACAAATTGCCGGACGAATATTTTTTAAATGAATATATCTTCGAAATTCAATCAAGCATTCTTCGAAAAAACTTTCTGTATAAAAAAATCCATATTTTCGGACCATTAAGCTGTATGCCACCAGAATCAGCTTAGAGGGAGGCTAATTATTGTAAGGGGGTGCAAAAAAAAACACTTTAATATCAATATCTCAACTATTTCTTAAGCTGCAATCGAATCTTGAAAAATATATTAAGCTATACTAGCAATATACAAAAAAATATATATTGGTCATGATAGTAGTGGGGGGAAATATGGAGCATTTCAAAAATGGTGCACTTTTCAACATTTCAAACCATTATACCTATATCTCAAAACAGAGTAGAGATACCAAATCGAAAATTCCTCAGATTGTAGAACTACATAGTTTTTAATTTCGGTACAAATTTTAAGTTGAGGGGATTAAGGGGAGGGAGGTGGTAAGCAGAAATGTCAAATATTTTGAGTGTTTTTTAGGGCTCTGGTGAAAGATACAAAGTTTCAATTTTGCATGTGGATATACATACATAGAGAAAAATAATAATTTGTTCCTCAATTGTTACGCACCGACCCCCCTGGCCTAACGTTCACAAATTGTTTCAAGTGCAATGAAAAAACACAAAAGCTAAAAATTTTTCAATGAAATTTTAAGGTAGAAAATTGAAAATTTACGAGATGCATAAAAAAAAATCTCTAAATGTATGAAATATTAACAGATCGAATACCTTCAAGGCTTCTACCCCCTTCCATACAAAATTATTTTTTCGACCATTTTTTAGAAATCAATTATCACTTAACTATTTAAAGCTACCAATTTGAAATTTTGCACAAAAGTTTTAAAAATAGTTGAAACTGCATCAAAAGTTTTGAGATCGCGCTTGTCCTTCTACCCCTTCACATACAAAAGTATGATTTCGACCAATTTCAATAAATCAACTAATAACCAACAAATTATGTAAACTTGAAATTTTGAACGAGCACCTTACAAGAGAAGTGAAATAAAACTGCATTACAAATTTTACGATTCCTCTACCTCCTCTACCCCCTTCCATACAAACGTTTGATTTGGTGAATGTAAAATACACCGACTGAAGTACATTCTATACTGAGAATATTGGACGTGATTCAAGCAATTGGTGACATCCACCCACCCATACTACCACCCCTCCCCCGTCCCCTTATAAAAACCCAAACTTGCATAAAAAAACCAATGAAATATTGATTATATGTACTGGAGCTGTTGTTCATATCCGCAATCTATATAAATATAATTGTAGTGTCTGTCTGTTATTTATTTAGAAATAGCTATAAGTTAGTTTTTTGGTCTATTTTAGCAATAACTAAGCAGAAACATGCGTTTTTAAGATTCTTCTCTGTCTGTCCGTCTGTCTATCTGTCTGTCTGTCTGTCCGGCTTTCACGCAGAAACGGCTGAACCGATTGTAACAAAACTTTCACAGTTTATTAGGCATGCTCCAGGATGTAATCTGCTTTTGGTTTTATGTCACTCTCCTCACGCCTTCTACCCCCTCCCATACAAAGTGACACATTTTCAAAAATGTCTAATATTTGATTTTTTCCCGAAACTATAAGAGCTATTAATTTGAAGATTAAAAGATATTAATTCTATTACAAATGCCATCTTTTAGTTTACAAATTATTTGAATCTCCTTACTCCTTCAACCACCTCCCATACAAACTATACTTTTTCATTAAATACTATACGCCAATTTTCTCAGTACGTATAACTTCCATCAAGCTAAAATTTTGTACCAAATCCTTAATTGGCATTATTATATATATCGGGAAAAAATTAATTGATTAGTTTCACTCATTCTACCCCCTCCCGTACAATGTGTCACGATTCCACGACTTTTCAAAAATTCGATTTTCTTGGAAAGTGTCAATGTTACTGATCTGAAATTGAAAATACATCAACTGAATGATGATTATAGTACTTACTCAAAAAACTACTAACAACAACTGCACTTTTTCATGAAATACTCTACATTAATTTTCTCAATACTTATAACTTTCACCGGCCTAACATTTTGTACCAAATCCTTGATAAGCGTTATTATTAATATCGGGAAAATATTAACCGATTAGCTTCACTCCTTCCACCCCCTGCCATACAATGTGACACAATTTCACAACTTTTCAAAAATTCGATTTTCTTCAAAATTGTGAACGTTACTGATCCAATATTTAAAATATATCAATTTCATTATGATTATAGTTGTTTATCGAAAAATCACCAAACCCCCCCCCCCCCACCCTTCTTCTACCACCTTCCATACAAATTGCACAATTTCATTAAATCCAATGCACTAAGTTTCTCAGTACCTAGTCAATTTTTCAAGCTTAAATTTGGTACAAAACATTTTATAACTACTCTTACATGATGTGAAATAAATTAGTAGTCGCCTTTTCTACCACTCCCCATACAAAATTTCTTATCGCAAAAATTTCGATTTCATCTATAGTATCGTATGATTGGGCTTTACGCACAAACACATATTACTAACCACATTCTCAAAAATTATTTTGCGATTTTTCCGCGGACAAAGTCGCGGGCGATCGCTAGTTAAGTGTTAAATTGACAACAGCCCTGCCCAAAAACCTCCTTTTACTTAGTCTTCCGTAAAAACTCTAACCTGTTTCGCCCGATTTGTTGGCAATTTATTTTAATATGATGGGTAAAATTATTGTTCCTGGGGCATAAGGAATGCTTGCACAAATATGGAAACAAATCATTGGAACAATTTTTTTAGGTTCTTTTTAATAAATATCAATTTATGGAATTACAAATAATACCGAGGGGTAAAGCAAGGCACTCTATGAAACAAAAATTTTTGTGACTTTGAAGAATTATTATATATGGTATTTTGCAGAAGATGTGATAGAACGGTGTAGGGTCTAGCCTAGTGGATAGCGTATTGGTCTACAATGCAATGGCCTGGAGTTCAAATCGCGGTCGAAGTATTATTTCAGCACATTACTTGCGTGGGTATATCTTGGCCATCACAATCTGCGAAAGTGAAATTCGTAGAGAAGTGGTTGTGCGAAGGGCTAGCAACCCTTTCTCAATAAACATAGCAGAATATCATATGATACTCTAGATGAATTGGGAAAGAGTTTAATGTTCCGGAAAATATGACATCTCAAATTCTTTTGAATAGTGTATTGTGACTTCTGTATGGGAGGTGGTAGAAGCAGATGGGGGGGGTTTGTAATTTTCGTATATGACACCAATCGTGGCATGCAAAATGTTTCGTCCTGAGTTTATAATTTGTAGTTTTTATTATTTTCTAAGAAATTGGACATAGCTTTTCTGAAATTAGGGCATTTGTATGAGAGGTGGCAGAGGAAGTGGCGGGTCTTAGGCGATTTTGAAATTTCTTATCAACATCCTTGTTTCAATTTCAAAGTCGATAGCTCTCGTATGTTTGAAGAAGAAATGCTTTTCTTGAATTTATAATACAAATATTTATATGGGAGGGGGTGGAAAGGGTGCAGCGAAGCTAATAATTTTTTTTAGTATTTATTGCAATTATTGAGGGTCACATTCTGGCAAAATTTCAAATTTGTACTCTTTCCGGTTTTAATTGAAATCGATTAAATGCATTTACCAAAATTATGCCTTTGTATGGGAGGTGGTAGAAGGAGTATACGGATCAAAACAAAATTTTTCGTTGTCAATGATATTTCTAATAGTAAACTTTCAACAAAATTTCAAGCCTATAGCTTTGACAGTTTCGAAGAAAAATAATATAATTTAAATTTCAAAATTTCGTGAAATTTGTATGGGAGGGGGTAGAAGAGGTAAAGCAAAGTTAACGATTTTTTTTAAGACTGGTTGCAATTGTAATGAAATTAACACTCACAAAAATTTGTTTATTTAGCGTTGCTAGTTTCAATGAAAATCAAATAAATACATTTTTGAAAATCGAGCATTTGCAAAGGAGGGGAAAGAAGGAGTGACATCAGTATACTTTGGCCCAAATTTCAAGTTTCAAGTATACCTTAAATAGTTTCGAAGAAAAATCAATTTCTTAAAATTTCGAAATTTCATGAAATTCGTATAGGAGGAGAAGAAGGAGTGGATAATGTAGCCCATTGACGAGCTTAAAATTACTTTTTTGCTAAAAATGACACACAACAAATTTCAGCACGACAGCTCAAAGCGTTCGAGAGTTATGTTGTAGACAGACGGACAGACAGACGGACAAACCGACAGACGGTCACTCGGAATCGAAGTTTTTGAGCGATAACAAATATTTCTGTACCCTTGGCGGCTCTGTCCGAGCGTTATTTGTTAGCGTTACAAACGGTAAGGCAAACATAATATACTCTCAGATTTCATCTAGAGTATAAAAATAATGTTAAGGAGCCCGAACGTCAGGAGGCTAAAACCTAGCCCAGAGAAGGGCTTGTGCGAGAGACAAGTAACCCTTTCGCAATAAAAAATTAAATTAAATTTAAGGAATCTGAAGGTCAGGAGGCTAAAACGGGATTTGGCCTGTAATGCCATTGAAGAAGAAGAAGAAGTGGGTTTGGCTGCAAAATGTACTCTCAATGTAAAAGCTTACGCGTTTTTGCATCTGGTACATGCGGTGACGGAATTAAACTAATTTTTTCACATTTTACTATAGTTGCTATCAAAATATTTTCCACCAATTTGAACTTAAGCTTAGAGCCGAAAAAAATGGTAACTGTGTTTCGGGAAAGTCGGCAGTTTTTAAGAGAGGTAAGGAGGCCAAGACCCAATTTGGCCCAAATTGGGTCTACAATTGTAGAAAAAGAAGAATCTTTTAAACTTTGCAAGAAAAACAAATAATTATGAAGTTGGTATGGGAAAAACTTGAAGTGAGTGATTGATTTGGCCCGTCCACGATCATGGCCTTATTTTTTCGTCCAAAAACAATCGATCTAGCTATTTACGAAAGTCATATTTATTTTCGATAGAAGTTTAACGCAAGTTTTTAATCCATCATACAAACTACAAGTTTGTCCGTTTTTCACGTTCTTATGTTGCCTTCTTGTACTGTAAAAATGACACTGAACTGGCAATGTTAATATTGTTGCAGTGATCAAACTCTTTTAAAGGGTTTGTGTGAATGGAGTATCTCTAGCTAAGACTACTTTCAGAACATTGAACTGAAATGGTTCTCATCTACAATGGAAAATACTGATCATCGGTGGTTGTTTGCAGGCCTGTTTCGGTGTTTTGGCTTCCTTTTCAGTTGCTCGCCTCCAAGCACTATATGGTTAACAAACCGACATCTTCCAAAGATCCAGACATAACTGGTGCACTGCCAGTTTTTTCTTCGAATCTCAAAATTACGATTGGATTGCAAGTGGCGCGAAGAAGACAAAACTCTTGCTATTATTAACTAGAAAGCAATGTGCGACAGTAGTTGGTATGGTTACCAGTCATTGTCTTATTGGAGCACATGCTTACATAATAGGTTTGGTAGCAAATGATTTCTACAGAAATTTCAAATAGCCAGGAGGGAGCGAGACGGTGTAGCACGTATTCCGTATTCTGCAGCTGTTCGGAAGAAGGCTTAAGATCCTCGGCGCACCTCAAGCAGGTCTCGAGCTGCGGTATGCGGAATCTGTTTAATTTAGCCAATGCAACGGAGAACTTTGAGCCCAAAAGGGAACCCTTAACATCGCTGGATGATACACATTAGGTTTTTCTCAATTCATGTGGTATCACAATGGATCCCAAGGGGCTTATGTGGGCTAAAGTCGCCACCCTAACCTAATTTAATCTATTTTCGGAGAAGTTTTCCCAATTTAGCCATCGTGCTCTGGATATAAGGTAATCTTATCCATGTCTGTATCTCCTTGTTCGGTATCTTCTGGCTCTTTCGTCTATGCTTCAATTTCCAGGCCTTGTTTATTTTGTTATGTTTATAACTATTAGTTTTAAATGCTCGATTCTACTGTTCCCTTTACTTTCGAAGAGTGCATCCCTTCAGTTATGTATCTGGCTCTATGTCTAGGGCCTTCAGCACGCCTGACCTACTTGGGTTGTGATGTGAAAGTACGTGGAGATATACCTCGAAGATTAACGACGTATCAGTCTTTTCAACTAGTACGTCCAAAAAAGGAAGCTCTTCGTTTTCATTTTCCTAATTTTCTCGTAGTATGAGTTCAGGTGTGTTAAAAATTTGTCCATTCATTCATTCTCATATTAACACATGACAAAGATCATTCAAAAATTTGTCTTCAGTTTGCGATACATTAAAGATGATTCGTAATGGAGTGAGTAACGAAGTTGCAATTTTTTAATTTGTCATAGATAATTTCGTCAAACAGACTGATTAATCCCAAATCAATAACCAGATTAGAATTTTTTTGAAACGAATAGATAGATATACATTTAGACAAAAAACTCTCCGTACACCGTCATTCTTTGGAAATAATTGTAAATACGTTTGGTTATAAAGAATATATATTTCTGAAATTTGACAAAACTATATTCCAATCAATATACAACAAATATGTGAAGAAATAAATGGCGCCAATTTACAATCCTGGAAGGAGTAAAGAAAAAACAAATTTAATTGGTGAAAATATGATAAAAAGTTTCCGTACAGTATACTATATTTAATGATATAATTATCTGCTGCTCGAAATGATGTAGCTTCAATACTTAGTGGGGTTTCCCTTAGCCGTAATGACTGCTTTCAAGCTTCGTTCCATAGAATCTACTACTTTCTTAGTAACTGTTGGATTTATTTTGTTCCATTCTTGTTCAAGTTTTTCTTTTAGCTCTGTTTTGTTTTCAAAAGAAAATTTTCTTAACCTGCGTTTTAATTCCTCCCATAAATGTTCTGTAGGGTTTAGATCGGGTGATTGTGGAGGTGTATGAAGTTGTTTTCGGACGTTATATAATAACCTTTCCCGTACTACATGAGATTTGTGTTTCGGATCATTGTCTTGTTGAAATATAAATGTCTCTCCGAGACCCATTTTGTGGCACTTTTTATTAAATTATTTGTTAAAATATTTAAATATTGAAAACGATCCATAGTTGATTCAATAAATCGTAAATAGCCCACTCCAGATGCCGACATACACCCCCACACCATGACGTTACCACCACCATGTTTAACTGTTGGTGTTAGGTTTTCAACATTCATTTCTGTATTTCGTTTTCGCCATATTTTTCCTTCACTTTTTCCAAAAACTTCAAACTTACTTTCGTCAGCAAAAATCACACTATTCCACATACTTTGAGGTTTTGCTAGGTGTTCTTTTGGGAAAATTAACATTTTCTTACAATTTTGTGATGAAATTAAAGACTTTCGCCTAGGCACACGCCCGTGGTAACCATTTTTTCTTAGCACATTTTTAATAGTTTCATTGCTAACTTTTATGGAAAACTTATTTCGAATTTGGTTACCAATTTCTGCCGTGCTCGGTTTCGACTTTTTTTCAACTTTGCGTAAAATCTGTCGTTCCATTCTCGCGCTCAACATTTTAGGCCGATCAGAACGAGGCATATTTTGAACTGAGCCTTGAATTTTATAGTTTTTAACGACATATTGTACTGAAGAATGCGGTTTTCCGATGATTTTTTCCGATTTGCCGTAATGACTTTCCTTCGTTGTGCATCTTGATAGTAAGCTTCCTGATGTCGATTGTAATTTCGGCTTTGATGGAGCTTATCTTCACAAATTACACAGAATAAAGCAAAAAAATGTGAGCAACGTTAACGCGACACTTATTGCGAATCAGTCTGTGGTTAGAACTACACTGGAATTCAAGAAGGAAGTATGAAAATCTAACGGGACTACTAACTGTACGGAGACTTTTTTATCATATTCTCACCTATTAAATTTGTTTTTGCTTTATTCCTTCCAGGATTGTAAATTAATGCCGTTTATTTCTTCACATATTTGTTGTATATTGATTGAAATATAGTTTTGTCAAATTTCAGAAATATGTACTATGTATAAGTTACATACTCCAATATACATAGCAGCCAACCAACTCGTAGTTGTTAAAAAATACGAAAAATAAATCAAAGTCAATGTCACATTATCGCAATAAATTTATTAACAAAATCACAAGACATTTGCACACATTGCGTTAATAGCATTACGAGCAAACAAATTTTATTTGTCGTGAGGTCCTTCATGACCTAGGCTATTGTTTGTGTGTAAACATCGTCCGATTGTAGTTAATGGCTCTAACGTGTTCCAAATTTCAATGCTCGAGAAACGCGTCCACGACACGTAACTGACCAGAAACCGACTATCGCTCGCTGCGCTAGCTCATTAGTCGCCTAGTGCGAAAGTGACTAACGCTTTGGTTAAGTCGCACGCGATATTTAAAATTCTTAAGATGGTGTCAATGTTTGGTCTATGAAGCAATTACCCGGCCGGAATAAGCACACAGTGCTGTCCCTGCCACAAGCGATCATGAAATCATCGGCTAAAAGTAAACGATCCGATAAGCGATTGATTTGAATTCAATCGCGGTTGCCTCGATTGACCTCGATTTTCTGCTAAATTCAGAATATAATTTTTATTTTTCGGCAATTCCAACGTAAGACCGGACTAATGTTTGTCCCACCGAATAAATTGCACACATGGCCACAATCAGTTTTCAGTTTATTTACCACCACAGATTCCTCCTCTCTATCGAATTTAATTCGAGATAGAATTTAGAATTTTAAATTTTATTGACCTCTGGTGTTGGCCCAGTGTGAAAATCGTCAAAACGAGAAGCCGACACATTGATAAAAGTTTTAGTTAGCTGCCAAAAAAAAATAAGTGATGTTGACAATTTACTTATTTTTTTTTATGTGGATCAGTTCACTGGCCTCCGACAATAATGTGATTATTGTTGAAAAATTCGTTAGCACGTTCTCCCCTTTAGACACCTTGATAGCAGCTCGTGTCCTGATAACACCGCCCCAATCCAATTTCTCGTAACTTCCGTCTACTTTTACTTCAGATTCTTTATTTAATCTGAGAAAAGATAAATTCCCTACCTGTCGACAGCATTTAGAGCTATTTCACTGAGAGAAAAAAAAAATTAGATGAAATCTATTTACATGAACGCTAGGTAGATTCTAGTTGTGATGACGAGTATGGGCACCTGTCCAAATGGTCAAGACTTTTCGTCTCGAAGACTTGTTACGCATTCGTGAAATTTCTTGGGGGCAATTAATCCCCGATCCAAGAAATGCCTCGCTGATTGCCATTGCGAACCATTCGGATTAATCGGATTAGAAAATAAATACCTTGGCTACCTTCAAACGAATCCGTTGTGTGCTACAGATTTGTTTATGTAACGCACTTAAAAGACGATTAATCCCTGGGTGGTAAGGGTTCAGGTAAACACAGAAGCCAGGAAGCGCAGATAAGAGTTTGGAGCGATCTTAATGTGGTCGTAGGTTCTTAGATGCGTAACGAGTTTTAATCTAGAATTTAACGCGGAAGTAAATGCCATAAAAAATATTTTCCTGTGTATAAACTTTTGCTTGGAATGACTGATTGTATGTTTTGGGATTTCAAGGTAAATTATAGAATTTTAAAAACGATAGAGCTTCGAGCTGACTGCTGAATAGTAACACATAATAATTTTTAAAAGAACATAATACAGATAAGCTAATTAAAATTTCGGCCATAATTCAATCTTAACAGAAAAAGCCGTGAAGGCCGAAAAATCACTTTTGGAAAAGATTTACGGATCATGATCCTTCATCGTGATACATACTCAGATAGGAAAGTAATAAGCATGAAAACAATTGTATCACATAATAAAATGATTCTGTTCATAGTTAAATACATTACAGCAGCCAGCGTATACATGAGTGACATAGCTAAAACTTTCTTAAGTACTAATGATAGCAACACCATTAAGAATATATTGCAGAAAAATTTAATTGAATCAGTTACCAACGTAAATAAATTTGTTTAATATTGGGTCGTGTAATATGAAATGTCGGCTGAGAAGAGGAAACTTTTTTGTTTTTTTTTTCAATAAAATTTTTATCGACGCACATTTGCCATTTAAGCGGAAATTAATTTATGCCCTTGCTATAGAAACCGTTGGAGCGGGAGGCGATGAACTGCTCAAACGTACGTTTTACAGCATTATCGGAATCGAACGATTTTCCCTGTTAAGAAGTTATCCAAATTGCGAAAGAAGTGGTAGTCTGTTGGAGTAAGGTCTGGCGAGTATGGTTGGTGACGGACAGTTTCCAACTCCAAATCCTGTAGTTTTGCCACGACGATGTGTGCGGTATGTGGTCGACCGTTGTCATGCAAGAGGAGTGGTGACGATGGATTGACAAAATTTTGGTGGTTTAACCGCAAGTTTTACCATCATTTCGTCGAGTTTCTGACAGTAGCCATCGGCAGTGATCGACGGACCAGGTTTCATGAAGCTGTGGTGGATGACACCAGCGCCAGACCACCAAACAGTCACCATAAGCTTCTACTGGTGGATCTGCCGTTTCGGGGAGTGATTTGGGGGTTCATCTTTGTCCAACCACTGCGTTGAACGCTTGCGATTATCATACATGATCTACTTTCGTCACACGTGACAATTCGATTCAAAAATGGATCGATTTTGTTGTGGGAAAGGAGCGAAAGGCATGTCTCGAGTCGACGTTCTTTTTGAGCATCAGTCAAATTGTGCGGCACCCACTTGTCAAGCTTCTTGACCGTGCCCATTTCTGCCAAATGAGTCAAGATTGTCTTCTTAGTTACACCAAAGATCGCTAATAATTCCTGTGCACTTTGGCTGGGACTCGTCTCCACGCTGGTCTTCAGGGCATCACTATCCACCTTAGTGTCAGATCGCCCACGAGGCTCATCGGCCAAGTTGAAATCACTGGATCTAAATTTTCTAAACCAACGTTACACTGTGCGTTCTGTAGCCACTTTAGTGGGGAACACATCGTTATTATTGCGAGCTGTTTGCGCCGCTGTGGCTCCACGGTGGAACTGGTACTTCATCAAAACACGAATTTTCGATATTTCTATTGCTTTACGTTTTGCCTTCTAAAAAAAAAACCAATAAATATGTTTCCACAATTTGACAAGATTTGACAGGAGAAAGAATTTATCTTTCAAACAAAAACAAACACCAAATGTCAAAACAGCATCTGCATGAAGTTATTCGCATTTGAAGTCAACGAAGTGCCCTTCCCGACATTTCATATTACACGACCCGATAGTTACGTATGTTGGCAGGATATGGCAGATTTTCTGTTGAGTTTCAAGTTTACTCATACACCGTCATCGGCTGAATTTCAGCTAAGCTGTCGACTGCTGTTATATGTTTTTGCACGGGCATTATAACAATATGTTTGAATGCTGGATGCTGCAGAATTATGCTGACATATTTAAATGTATTTCAGACCTTTCTTTTAATTTCGGTGAAATTTCATTCGAGAATTTTGTTTTGATTTAGGGTTGTGGCGTAACTTCAAATTTTTCTAGAAATACGCCAAGCGATGCGAGTTTGTGTACATCTATGGCACAGAACTTTTTTAATGATCTAAGTTTCATTCCCCTCCTTTTTGTATAATAATAAATGAAAAAAAAGTCACCGACAATTTTCGATGCTCACATATTATTATATAAGATTAACTTGCATCGTCTGTCGAAGGCATGAGAATACTTATGAATAAATACAGTATTATTTGAAAAATAATAGTAAAGAATAAATGGAAATATTGAGCAGAGAAATTAACCATTAAAAATAAATCTCTAAAATATTTGAAACATTTCTATGGTTCTGGAAAAATTATGTTATTTTTGGCTGGTGCAAAGCGGTGCAACATAATTTTCTTGCAATATTCCTGATATTACAATCATAAAATATTTGCGGTTAAATGATTTTCCTGTACCTAATTCATCAATTTTGAAGAGCGGATTTAAAGTAAAAATAATAAAACTAGCTTACTTTAATTTTTAATACCCACGCTTTAATCATAAATGAATTTACATTTTTTGTTCACTCTATATCGCTTTTATTCTTCGCACCATTCGTGCTATCGATCCTGCGACGATCGCCTTCTTAATGGCGACTGAGTGCAATATGTCGCCTAAACACTCGCACCAATCGCGCTCTGTCGATCGGCATCTTAATCCCGACTGACTCTTAATCACGGACGCTAGCACTTTTTATATCGTTGTTATCTTGACCCTCCACACCACTTACATGAGTCATTTTTTTTCTCGGCTGCTGTCGGCCTCCAAGCCGCTTTATGAATCATTTCCTTTTCGGCTACTGTCGGCTCTCCATGCCGCTTCTGAGTACGCGCGGGCAGTTCGAGATCACTAGCGATTGATGATAGTGAATAGTCGATTTATTTTCTTTCTGGTAACGTCAGGGAGGTGTGGAATCTTCATTAGATACCAATAGCCCGTGCGATTGGTATGCACGATTCACATACCTGATCCTAAAAGAGAACTGTCAGCCAAAATACGCCTGCGTACTAAACCACACCCCTGCACAAGACCTCAACCATTCTCCCCGCAGGACTTCCGTTAGGCTTGTTAGCATTTTATGCTGTGCTCCTTATATTGCTTCTGTTCTCCTTTCTCTCTCGATTCTCCGCACATTCGTTACGAGTGTACAAATTTCCTCTGATTTCATCATATAATCTATGATGAATGATGGACTGTTCTTCTTGATCTGAGCAATCTGGACAAAGAGGTGAGTTATTATGTCCGAATCGCCGTGACCTGATAGGAACTGCATGAGGTGATGGTTGCATTCCCGATACACTCGCTTTGTCCAGACTTCAATTGCGGGGACTAGCTTATAGGGCCATTTACCTTTCGTAGTATTGTCCCACCTGGTTTGCTATATATGTAGCTATTGATGTTACCTTTTCCTCTTTTATTTTCATGACAACAGCTGCCTCTTGTTGGATCGAGGTTCATCTTTCATATATCCTTAGCATCTCATTCGCGAAAATGCCAATGGGGATTATTCCGGCTATGACACAGACTACTTCGTCCGATATTGTTCGGAAACCGCAGATTGCTCTTATCGCGCAGAGCCTATACGTTGATTTCATTTTTTTCCTTATTTTCTTTGTCGCTGACGTCACCGCCCAAACCGGAGGAAAGTAGAATCTTTCTGGCATATCAAGGTCCACGGATGTTTGGCACTATTCGGGAGAGGGCTGCCTGTATTTGTGACGCCTTTTTGCTCGCGAAGTCCACGTGAAGTTAAAATTTTAATCTATTACCGAGCACAACGCCTTGATATTTAATTGCTTCTTTGGATGTGATGGTTTGACTGCTGACTTGAATGTTGGCGAATTCAATTTTCTTTCGACTTGTTATTAGAACAGCCTCCGTTTCGTGTTCAGCTAGTTGTAAACCGGCGGACTCTAGGCTGTGTTTAATTTTTGATCCTGCTTCGTTTGTTGCAGACTCTATTTCGCGGATATGCTTGGCTACGGTAACAACGGCGATGTCGTCAGTGAACCCGATTAATTTTACTCCTTGCGGTAACGATGATCGAAAAACACACATCGTACATGATATTCTGGAGAGTACTTAGTAACAATCCTTGTGGGACTCCCACGGTGACGGTTTGAAATTATTCTTAAGAAGTAGTGTGGAGTATCCATCCTGGCTAACGATCTCCATATAAGTGATCAATCTGGCGAGTTAAAAGCATTCTTAATGTCCAGTGTCACTAATGCAAAATATTTCTTTGTCCGCCATCCCAATTTTTCTCCTTGTATCGTCTCAGCTGATGTATCAATTATCACTTTTATGGCGTCAATAGTTGAACGCTATTTCCTAAATCCGAACTGGTAGTCTGACAGTACTCCTTTCTCCTCTGCTATAACTAGCAGTCTGCTGTTTATAATTTGCTCAAGGATCTTGACACTGTGGGACGTGTTAAGTAAATATATTGGGCGATATGACGATGGTTCTCCAGGAGGCGTGTTTCCTTTTGATAACAGTACCAGATGTTGGAGCGTCTATGGTTCAGGAAAGACTTCTTCCTCTAAACATTTTTGCATCGTTGTTTTAAAAATGTCGGGCCTCATTTGAACAGCAACTTTTACGCTTCGTTACAGAGACTTTTGATTTTTTGGCTCTGCGTCGAACTGGTAGACAGCCCTGAATGTCTTTATTTTTTCGTTCTACCAGTAGCATGGTGCAACTCTTTCACTAGTTGTACTTCTGGGCATTGGTGCATCGCACGCTGTGATGATAATGTGGGTGAGTTGTTCCGCGAGGATCTTTGCTGTATCGCTTCGAGTTGTGATGTCGGTATTCATAATTTCTGTCGAAGAGTTTATCTTTCCATTTTGGGACTGTTAATTTAGGTCGTTGTATGGGTTTTCCTTGTTTAAAATCAAATATATTTGCCTGATGATCGGTGTGTGTATATTCCTTGCTAAGACGCCATTTCGTATTCCGTAGAAAGGAGTTGCTTACGAAGGTTGTATCGATGTCTATGATGGAGCCCATTCCTGCTTTGCGATACTTGTTTGCTCGGCCGATGTTTGCAATTCCTATTCCCAGTAGTGCAAATGTCTCCAGTAGAATACGTCCCGTAGCATTTGTGAGCATGCTACTCCACTCTGTTGCCCATGCATTGTTTTTACCGCCTATGACCACTGCATCGGCCGTTAGATCATCTAACATTATCTGGTATTCACTCACCGTACAGTTGTGTCGTGCATAACAGCTGTAGAAGTGAATTCTATTTATTTTTGCTCGTACAAATTCCTCTGCCTGTTTACTAGTTTCTTGGAAGGCGTGTTTTTCACATATCCATATTTCCGTTAGCTTTGTTTTGTCACAGATCCAAATATAGCCGTCGAGAATTTTGTACAGTTCACTAATCAAGACGATATCCGCCCCTTGTTCTTAAAAAATTGTGTCATGATATCCTGGACAGCGCAGGATATCATGACACATTTTCTGTGAGAAGAGTGACTGTTGTTGTTTGTGTTTCGCCATACGCCTTTCGTAGATATGAGATGTCTGACTGCGAAACTCCTTCGACTCCAAACTTGATTGCTTCGCTTATGTCATCTGTTGTGGTGATTTTATCAACATCTTTAATTTTAATGATAGAACGGTGTGTGAGGGACCTTACACTCGCTCTGCTAAGGCTTCGCTAACGGCGCCTTTGAGTTCGGCAGTCATGTCTCCCGTCTCCTTATGTTGAATTAGAAGCTCTCCTTTTTGCGTCCTTCTGATTCTCTATACCGCCTTTCCTACTGCTTCCAATTTAGGGTCTGCCTTTACCTTGCGTAGTATCTGCGCATACGAAAGTTCATCCTTCGCTTCGATTACAATAGCGTCAGGTTTAGTTTTTTTGGTCCTGACGGGTTTTGCCCGTCCAATCTCACTTGTCTGCTTCTCTCCCTGCTTTTTGGCAGTCTTCTTGTGAATGGCTGTTCACCATTCATTTGCTCACTAATCAATGTGGCCTCAGTAAAGGTCATGGCATCCTTCTTCAGGTTTTTTGCTTCAGATGGATGTTTCTGTTTCCGCTTTAGTTCCGGAGTTTCGCTGTCCGTAACCTGCCTTTGTTTTAGTTACAGGCTTCTTCTTAGCTAGGGCGAAGTTTGAGAGGAGTTGTTTTTCCGGATCACTTCTTTTGCATAAGCGAATAGGCGATGAGTAATTAAGTATGTGTGCGTGTGTGTGTGTGTGCTGAATAATATACAACTGAAGATGGTAAACACTCGAATGACTGGGGCCGACATGTAACAATGTATTAGCGCATTGTATAGTCCAAATATGCGACACGATAGGTCTTACTCCATCCTGATTTTCTAAACGTTCAGCATCAGAAAAATTGCATATTACATTTATCACCTCATCATGATTGGATCTCATTTTATGAAATATCCGCTTTTCCCGCTCTCGCACTTCTTGAATTTCATATTCAGAAGAAACGACCAATTACAGCTATCAAAAGTTCATCTTCAACATCCAAAAACTAGGTGTATACCCAATTTGTTGATAGCCATGTATCTATCTACGCTAAAAAAAGTCCTTAGCATTTTTTTGTTTTCTTTTCCTTGCAAATCCCTCGAATAAAATTGGTTCTAATTGAAACAAATTTTAGTTATACAACATCCTAGTGCACTTTATTGTCCGATCTTTGAACTTTAAAATGTTAAATTGAAATTCCGCATGAAAATTGAAGTTTTTTAAAAATGAGCTTACGAGAACAGTTACTTGTCCTCCTCGTGGTAAGTTGAAAGCATTATCTTCTCGTTAAAACAGATAAAATTCACATAATAATCTTAATGCAATTTTGTTTTTCAAAATTTTTCCAGGCAATTCATGCAAGTGGAGTAATAACCGGATCTTTTACAAATAGCGGAACAGTTCAATGTGGCGGTTTAATTTGTCGACCGATTTCAGGAATTTTCACCAAAAATCCACTTCCTAATGGCTACGTTCATGTCGCAACGATTCCTGCGGGAGCTTCGAATATTTCCATTACTGAGTTAAAAAACAGCATCAATTATTTAGGTAAAGTTAAATGGAGTCGATTACATCATAGATTAGTAACGCTGGTTTACTTTCTTAGTGCTAAAGTCGGCCGATCAAAAATACGTTCTCAACGGCGACTATTCGGTATCGCCCAGCGGAGTATATCAGGCCGGAGGAACTGTTTTCGATTATCAAAGGATCGATGGACTGCCGACTCAGGAAGATGGCGAGCGGATGGAAGGAGTTACCGAATGGATAACTTGCATGGGTCCCACAACCGAGGCAGTGCATCTAATGGTCAGTGTGGATTTTTCACGAATTTCGTATAGGGCTTTTATTTTAGCGAATTATTTCTTAGGCATTGGGACAAGACCCGAATCCGGGTGTTAAATACGAGTACCTTCTGCCTATCTACTCGAATAGTGAGTCCGATGAAGATTTCTTAGATTCAACCATGTCAGGTGAAAGCGAGTACCCGACTGGATCTTCTGAGGAGGGAAAAATTTCCTTGAAAGCCGGCGACATGTATCCCGATTTAACATCAAATCGTCCGGTTGAGCGGCGAAAGCGACGCTTTATGTGGAAGGTGGTGGGATTCAGTCCTTGCAGTAAATCGTGCGGTGGTGGAACTCAAACACCAACAATCCGATGCGTTCGGGAAGCTCCGACACGGTACTTTTCGCCCAGAAGATGCGCTCATTCCGAAAAGCCCATCCTTAATGAAAATATTCTTCGCTGTAATACACAACCTTGTCCAGCATACTGGCGTTTAGATGAATGGGGTGATTGCCAATGCGTTGATGGCGAAGGATACCGCGAGCGTGAGGTTCGATGTGTTCAGGAACTGGCTACCGGAATTGTAATCCAGGTGAACAATGCAGCCTGTATGGAAGAAGAACCACCGATTCGGAAGCGTTGCGATTGCCCGAAATTGGGACGACGTCGAAGCTATCGCCAGCGACTACACGAAGCCAGGGCTCCCGATTACCTGATCAGTAATAGTACAATGCAGCGTCGAGTTCCGGCCTTTGAAAGCGATAAAGCGGGTGTCTGGTTGCTCTCGAATTGGAATCAACATTGCTCCGCTGAATGTGGGATTGGCCTTGAGTATCGTTCAATATTTTGCGATCGCTCACCACCCAATACGGAGCGATGCAATTTACGTTTGACGCCGGACACAACGAGGACATGCGAAAATGAAAGGAACTGTGGAACAGGAGAATGGTTCACAAGCCCGTGGAGTCAATGCAATGGCGACTGTTTTAATTTGACGAAATCGCGACAAGTGATCTGCATTCGAAATCAATTGATCGTTGACGATGAAGAATGCGATAATGCAGAGAAGCCAACCGGCTTGCATAATTGTACTTTCGAGGAGGTTGAGTATTGCAAGCCGAGATGGCATTATTCGGAATGGACAGATGTAAGTATCTAGAATAGAAGTTCGAAAACAGTCAGAACGAAAACCACAAATTAAGGGGCTGACATTTTTCGAATTTAGCATTTTTCCGATACTTTATACTTTTAAAGTTAAATCGTGCACTGTAAGCGAGTCCGGTAAATTCTTGTAATTACCATCGATTGAAAGTTAATTTAATTTCAAAGTAGCAAATCATTACATTACAAAACAAATTTAAAGAAATAAATAATTCTAAGAATTAGAGCCATGATTCAAAAATTTCTATCTTCGGAATTATTTGAAATCCACTTGGCTATAACTCGTAGTTAATATAAGAATACGCCAGGATCGGTAAAAGTGCACATTTTAACTCTACAAGTGTGAAATCTTGCAAAAATCACAAAAATATATTTCGTAACCTAAAGATGAAGAGCAAATGACTATTTTCAGTTTTCAAGAGAAAAAAATATTGAAGAACTTAAATTTTTGTATTCATTTGTTCTCCATTTTTCAATATTAATCCCTTTCAAATGTAGTGTTCGAAAACATGCGAAGGAGGAACACAGCGTCGTTCAGTGAAATGTCTCGAGCTAAACCTGCGGGAGAATACCTTAAAAGAATCGAAAAGATGTCGATATGCCGAGCGTGAGCCTATCTATCGCAGTTGTAATACTCACAAATGTGAAGGTAAATTGTTTCGAATTAAAACTCAATTTCAAATAATATCGCTCGCCATGTCTATTCCAGATCCCCGAGTTGATCTTATACAGAACGACATAACACCAACGTGCATTGATGAATTCACCAACTGCCATTTAGTTTCGAAAGCACGCCTCTGCAGCTACGATTACTATCAAAAAACTTGCTGTTATTCTTGTAGCGGTGCCGATTTAGATAGAATATAAAGAACAGAACAAAACTGCCGAATTTCGTTGAAATTTTTAAACGCTTCCAATTATTTCGAATTTTGTTGTTCGATTTTTTTTTATAGATTTTTATTTTATAATTATAAATTTTCCTAAGCAACATAATCAATGTTGGTATTCAACTTTGTGAGAGAAAAAGAGAAAAAATTTCATTAAATTACATTAACATAACGAAAATATTTAGCATTACGTACGAAATGATTACAAAATTAATAATAATAAAAAAAAAAACGTAATAATTTTAATTATTATTAAATTAAAGACTTTTGTTCTACGGTAATATTAATTAAAATAATTTTAATTTAGCTAATATTGTATTTATTCAATGCTGATGTCATAATTTAGTCGAACGAATCCAAAGGACATGAATATGATATTAAATTCAAGAAAGAAAATAAAAACCGCGACAAATGCTAACTTTACTTTAAAATCTTAACTTTAATGCTTTCTTTTCGTTTCTACATAAGAACGAAAATATTTGCAAAATTAAATAAGAATTTGTTCAAACATCATTCGTTCTCGTGCTAACATTTTGAAATAGTAATTTAACACTAAATATAAAGATTAAGAAACAATAAATAGAATTGCATTTTCTTTTTTCTCGAATTTGATTCGTTTGTCATTTTTGTGTTGGTCGTTAATGTATTTGCCTTATGCAGCTTAACGTATTCAAGAAATTCGAACGGCTGCTATTAGTTGCTAAACCTAAAATTGCCTTCAATATCGATATCTAAGGGAATTGATAAACTAAATCATCCAACAATGAAAGGGATAGGCATCTACAGGTCAACAACGATTGTGTAGACTATGTAATTTTTTCAGGATTTTAAGGATGCTGAACTTTTTGACTCCGATTATCAAGGTTTTCGTCATGATCGTCACCTCGATCTCCTTGATGCATCTGTTGATAGCGGAGTACTTAGTGCTGTTTTTTAAGGCACCGAGTATGACTTAGGGGATCACCTTTTAATGCATTGCACAATTAAGTCGATAAAGGAAGTAGATTAAAATTTGGTGTATTATGAAAATTCGGTCGGAGAGAAACGGAAATGACGGTGAATATTATTCTTGAAGGACTGGAGGTTATACCCGTTTGGAAAACTGTTAGACAGCAATGCGTTCCAGAGTCTGAATGTTCGGGAAATGAATGACCGCCTAAATTTCACTGTACGAAAGATAAAATTTTGACAGTATACTCGTGTGCATGTTCCGCTTGACGAGTATGTCGTGGAAAGATGCAAAGTGGAAGAATAAGTGCGCATAGTTCCGAACTGCATTTACTATGGAAGTAGCGATATCAAATGCTGAATACTCCGGCATTTCTGCGATACTCGAGGAAGTCAATAGAAACTGTAATGATTTCATGTCCAATAGGTCGGAACGCATGTTTTGGAATCGATCGAGCAGCGCCAGGTGAGTTTTGGGTGCCCCAGCCCAAAAATGTCAGTTGTACTCTAAGTGAGGTCGAATGTAGGCCTTGTAGATAGTAGCTAAGTCGTGAGGCTGAAAGTATTTTTTGCATTTACGAAGAATACCTAGGCGTTTAAAGGCGTCAAGGGCAACTTCAAAGATATGTTGACCCCAATCGAGATGGTTATTGAGCTTTACGTCTAAAAGGATAAAATCTTCGCAAGAGCAAAGTTGTACGCCATTAAAGGTTAAATTAGAAGACGACGCCGCAACATCACGTTTAAAGGAAAGATGACAGGCCTGTGTCTTAGCGGCTTTGAACTCTACTCTATTCTTTCTGCCCCATTCCAGGATTAAATCGAGATCTGAGTTCAGCGAACGGAATAACTCTCTGCGATTGGAAACAATAGAATGCTCGTTTGATTCCGCAGCAGTGTCAAATTCATAGGTGTTATCTAAAGTAGAAGACAAGAGATCGTTAATAAATACTAAGAACAGAGTCGGCCATAAGGCAGAGCCCCGAGGGACACCGGAATCGATTGGGAAGGAGAATGAACTAACGCCATCTAATACTACTTGTATAGTGCGTTTGGACAAGAAACTCTCAATACAATGAATAAGGGTAGCATCAAGGCCAATGGCCGTGAACTTAACAAAAGCTTTTGCAATGTCAAGCACAAGAACTTAACCAAGAGTTCCAGTGCACCGTCAGATAGACCAAGAGATCTCCCGTCGATCTTCCAGAACGGAAACCGTATTGGCGATCGTGGATAAGCTGTCTAGCCTTGATATATTTAAAGACTTTGCGATTGATAATCGGAAATTCACCGCTACGGTCCATCGAGGTTCCTAAATCCAGTAGAATTGAGATTATCTGCGTGGCTCTTATAATTGGAGATAAAAAGCTTTACATCATTACTACCTACATCACAACATCAAATGATTCTAGAGTATATATAATGTTACCAAGAGAATCTGAGATCTTATGCGTCTTTCCGAAGAGCTGCTTATTTTCGGTAATTTTAATCTACCTTACGTGACATGGTGTCGCTTCGAAGATGACCATTGCCTGATGCCATCTTTCACTGGAAAGGCTTCTCGGCAAGACCAACATTTTTGGACTGTCGACAAGTCTATTTCAGTCTAATCATATAGCCAACAGTTTTGGAAGGTATTTAAACCTAATATTTTCTTCGAGTTTAAGCAGCACGACTATTAACCATTGTATTGCTCCACTACTGCCAGAATCTGCACTGCATTCTGCGCTTTACGCAGTTTTTCATTTGGATTCAAGTGCAAAAAGTAACGTAGCTAATGAAGTGTCATATCAATTTAATTTTAATAAAGCTGATTTTACTGTTTTGCACCAGGACATATTATCATGCGTTTGATTGCGCGTTCTTAATGAACAAGATGCCGAGATAGCCACTTCAAATTTTTACTTGCTTTACAAGGTGTGTACCGTTCACCCATGACAAGCAGGTAAAACGGTTTCCATGGTTCGATGACGATTGGACTCATTCGAAAAATCTAAAAATTAAAGCATGGAAGTCGTACTGTCTCTCGAGAACCGATTCGGACTACGTTTTTTACTCTGAGCTACGCGATTCGGTCGTTAGTCAGTCTACTGTGGCTTATAATAATTACGTTAGTAAAATAAAGCGATCAATCAAGGATAAGACTAAGCAGTTCTGGAATTTTGTGAATTCCAAAAGGCGCACCGTTGGCTATCCCGCTTCTTTGTTCTTTGATGGTGCATTCAGTGATGACCCGTTAGCTATGAGCAACTTTTTTGACGACCATTTCCGTACTGCTTGCACTATCTCAAACCGTATTATTAGTCCTGAGTATTTCCATTTCAAAGTGCTCTTCTACCTCATTAGAGATGAAAGATCTTCATACTGAGAAAGCGACCGTTTTGAAGATTATTTCATCGCGGATAGTTTTTCTAGAGGTCCAGACGGCATCCCTGCTGTCGTATTCAAGCTTTGTAGCACTTCTCTGGTTCTGCCTTTATGTCATATATTTAACGCTTCTCTCAGATCGGGGATATTTCCTAGTTCGTGTAAATACTCCACTATCAGACCATTGCACAAGAAAGGTAAAATAATCGATGTGTGTAACTACTGACCTATTGCTAATATTTCTTGCATTCCTAAGTTGTTCGATTAAATTATGTGTTGAAAAACCTTCTTCACGGAGGCATATTCATGAGGCACAGCAAGATGTTACTCTGTTGTTTGTGATATGTATAATGAATTTTCATTGTAAATTAATCATTAGTCCAGTCCAACACGGGTTTTACCAAAGATAGGTTGACCACAACAGAGCTGGTGGAATTTTCCAATTTCACTATTCCAGTGATTGAAGGCGGTAAGCAAGCTGACTGCATATATACCGAATTTAGCAAAGCATTTGATAAAGTGGACTATGTTATTCTTGCTTGCAAGCTATACGCACTTGGATTTCCTTTTACTTTCATAAATTGGATGAGATCTTACCTATCTAATCGTACCCCAAAGGTGATTTTTCGAGATGCTCATTCCTCTGCTATACCCAACACATCAGGTGTGCCACAGGGAAGCCATATTCGATCACTGTTATTTGCTACTCTGAAATTTTGTTTTTTCGCGTTTCATAACTAAATTAGCCTAAAAATGTAAAAAAAAAAAATCCGTCCCGCCGTACGCCGTACATATTGACTCATATCTCCGAGACCGTTAAAGGTAAAATGTTCGATTTTGGGTGGATTGTTGATTGGGTAAGTGAGCTCTATTTTCTAAATTTTGGGTAGTGTTAGGTGGAAGGGGGAGGCGGGGAGGGAAAAAGTCTAAAACTACACTTGCTAATATCTCCACCACGAATGTAGATAGAAAGTTGAAAATCAGTAGAGATATAGAGAGGGCTGTGGGACAAACTTTAAAAATAATTTAATTTTTTTATCCATTGGCGTCCGAAAAGGGGGGCGCTAAAACCAATTGTCGGCTGAATTTCTTTTTCAAATGATTATATCTTCGAAATTATTCATTGTAAAAAGACCATTAACGTAGCATATATTTCAACCGGAATCAGCTTAGAGAGTGACTAATTATTGTAAGGGGGAAAGTCAGGGGGAACAAAGAAAAACACTTAAAAATTAATATCTCAACTATCTCTTAACCTATGTAATTGAAACTTGAAACATATATTAAGCTGTACTAGAAAAATACGATAAAAATATAACATGTTGAAATAATAGTATTGGGGAGAAATGGGAAGCATTTCAAAAATGGCGCAATTTCAAAATTACAAATCGGTATATCTCAAAATTAAGTACAGATATCAAATCGAAAATTTGTCAGATTGTAGAGCTATATAGTCGCTAATTTTGGTAAACATTTTAAGTTGGGAGGTGTAAGGGGAGGGAGGTGGTAAGCAAAAATATCGAAAATTTTGAGTAATTTTTTTAGGGCTAAAAACTTGTTCCATAATTGTTTTAAACCGATCCCCCTTGTCTAACGTGCACAAGGTGTTTCATGTGCATTGAAAAAAAACACATAAACTGAAAAAATGAGTGAAATTTTAAGGTAAAAATTTGAAAATTTGGGAAATGTATTTAAAAAAAATCTGTAAATATATGAAATATTAAGTGGTCGAAAACCTTTAAAAATTCTACCCCCTCCCATACAAAATTATTTTTTCGACCATTTTCAAGAAATCAATTATCACCTAACTATTAAAAGCTATCAATTTGAAATTTTGCACAAAAACTTTTAAAAATAGTTGAAATAAAATAGGTTCTAAAGTTTGGAAATCGGGCCTGTCCTTCTACCCCCTCCCATACAAAAGTATGATTTTGACCAATTTCATTAAATTAACTAGTAACCAACAAATTAAAAGCAACGAACTTGGAATTTTGTACAAGCACCTTACAAGAGAAATAAAATAAAACTGCATCACAAGTTTTATGATTCCCTTCCCGCTCTACCCTCTCCCATACAAATGTTTGGTTTCGTGAATGTAAAATACATCGAATTTTATGAAATTTCTATACAACTTCGTCTATGATACACATTCTATATAGAGAATATTGGACGTGATTCAAGCAATCAATTAAAAAGCTATTAACATCCAGCCACCCTTACTATTACCTCTCCTCCTCCCCTCATAACAACCCAAACTTGCAGAAACGAATGAAATATTGTTATAGTGACAGCAGCCCTGCCAAAGAAGTCCCTTTCACTTAGTCTTCCCTAATCACCCTAGCCTGCATATTGACTTTCCACTCATCCGCAACTCGTCCCAAGAATAATAAAGTTTCGCCGGACTTGTTGGCAGTTTATTTAGTAATAAATTATGCGGGACATGTAATCTGATTAGTTGAATGATCTTTTCAAGACAATCCTTCGTATTTTGTTGGAATTAGAACCATAAATTATTAAGAATGAGACCATGATACTCGCATTTGTATGGGACATACTCATGATCAAATCAATCCCGTGCGATCATATACGTACGTATTGAAGAGCGTTAAGGACATGTGAATAGTTGTAGCTTGTGTAAATAAACATAAAAAACATAACAGGGCTACGATTGCGCGTAAAGCGCAATCTTACGATACTCTAGATAAAATAAAATTTTTTGTGATCCCAAGAAATTTTGTATGGGGATTGTTAGAAAGGGTGATAGCATTAAACTAATTTTTTTTCCATCATGCTTAAGTAGCTATAAAAAAGTATTATACAAAATGCTTACTCCAAAAATTGAATAGGAGCTGAGAAAATTAGTATGTTAGATTTAGTGAAAATGTGCAGTTTGTATGGGAGGTGGTAGAAAGAGTGGGGGGATTTTAGTGATTTTTACAGAAATAACTAAAAATATCATAAAATTAACATCTCTTAAATTTTAGACTAGTAACATTCATACTTCTCAAGAAAATCGATTTTTCGTGAAGTTGTGAAACTGTGTCATATTGTATGGGATGGGGTAGAAGCAGTGAAGCTAATCAAATATTTTTTTCTGATCTTAGTTATAATGCTAAATTAGTATTTATTACAAAATGTGAGCTTGATAAATGTTATATGTTCTGAGAAAATCGGCTTAGATCATTTCATGAAAAAATGTAATTTGTATGGGAGGAGGTAGAAGGAGAGAGAGGACACAAATAATTTTTATACTATAGATTGAAATCATTATGGAGGTAATATACCCCAAAATTTACACTAATAGCTTTTACAGTTTTCGAGCAAATCCATTTATTGTCGAATTGCGAAATTGTGTCATTTTGTATGGGAGAGGGTAGAAGGGATGAAGATAATATTCTAATTTTTTTGGGTTTACTAAATATTTTAAATAAATATTTACTGCACAATTTCAGCCCGCTAAATTTTATACGCACTGAGTAAATTGGCTTAGAGTAATTCATGACAAGTGCAGTTGGTATGGGAGGTGGTAGAAGGAGGAGGAGGACACGCATAATTTTTATAAAGTAGATTTATATTATCATAAAAGTAATATATTCCAAATTTTAGACTAATAACTTTTATATTTTTTGAGTAAATCCATTTATTGTCGAATTGCGAAATTGTATCAGAAGGGGTGAATCATCTATTTTTTTTGGTCTAACTAATAATTGTAAATAAATATTTAGTGCACAATTTCAGCTCGCTAAATTTTATACGCACTGAGTAAATTGGTTTAGAATATTTCTTTAAAAAGTGCAGTTTGTATGGGAGGTGGTAGAAGAAGAGGGAGGTCACGCATAATTTACGATAGATTTATATTATCATACAAGTAATATATTGCAAATTTCAGGCCAATAGCTTTTATACTTTTCAAGCAAATCCGTTTATTGTCAAATTGCGCAATTGTGTAATTTTGTATGGGAGGGGATAGAAGGGGTGGAACGATTTAGCCCGTTCACAAACTTGACCTTACTTTTTTTTCAAAAACGACGTGTACCAAATTTGAGCTTTCTAGTTCAACGCGCTCTCAAGCTAGAGAGCGAACGGACGGATGGACGGACGGACGGACAGACGGACGGACGGACGGACATCCGGTTTTGAGTTTTTTGAGTGATAATATTAACTTCTGTAGCATACATTTTTTTCTCCGAGCCTTATTTCTTGGCGTTACAAACTTTAGAGCAAACTTATAATTCTCTCAGATTTCATCTAGAGTATAAAACTTAACAGGACTGCGGTTGTGCGTAAAGCCCAATAGCTAGGAAGTTGAAAATCAACATATATGTATGTAGAAGGCTTTGTGGGACAAACTTTAAAAATAATTCAATTTTTTATCCAAAGCGGAGGCTAAAAACAAACTATCGGCTGTTTTTTTTTTAAATGAAAATATCTTCGAAATTACTTACCATACAAAATTCATATTTTGAGACCGTTAAGGTGGCATACAGATCTACCAGAATCAGCTTAAAAGAAGGCTCTTTATTATGAGAAGGAGGGTCAGGGGGGTGCAAAAAAACACTTAAAAATGAGTATCTCCACTATCTCTTAAGCTATGTAACTGAAACTTGGAACATTTATTAAGCTATTCTAGGGAAATATGAGAAAAACATAACAATTGGATATAATAGTAGTGGGGGAAATGGGGAGCATTTCAAAAATGGTGTACTTTCCAAAATTTCAAACCGTTATATCTCAAAACTGAGCACACATATTAAATTGGAATTTCATTAAATTGTAGAACTACATAGTTTTTAATTTTGGTATAATAAAATTTTAAGATTTTAAGAGGTGTAAGGGGAGGCAGGTGATAAGCAGAAATGTCAAAAACTTTGAGTGATATTTTTAGGGCTCTCATGAAAGACTCAAAGTTCAAATTTTCCCTGTGGATAGATCTATTTGGTAGAGAAAAAATAATAATTTGTTCCGCAATTATTATGCACTAATCCCCCTGATCCAACGCATACAAGGTGCTTAAATGTAAAAATGTTTAATTAAAATTCTAAGGTAGAAACTTGAAAATTTGCAAAATGCATTTAAAAAAAATCTCTAAATGAATGAATTATTATATTAACACACAAATTTTTTTTTTTCAGCCATTTTTAAAAAATCAATTATCAACTAAATATTAAAAGCTATCAATTTTAAATTTTCCATGAAACTTTTAAGACTAGTTGAAACGAGATTGCGTCAAAAGTTTTAAGATCGCGCTTGCCCTTCCACTCCCTCCCATACAAAAGTATGATTTCGAACAATTTCAATAAATCAACTAATAACCAACAATTTAAAAGCTACGAACTTGAAATTTTGTACGAGCACCTCACAAGAGAAACGAAATCAAACTACTTCACAAATTTTACGATTCCCTTGCCTCCTCCCATACAAATGGTTTCGTGAATGTGAAATACACGGAATTTAATGAAAATTCTATGCAACTTCGTCTATGAAACTGACATTCTGTACAGAGAATATTGGACGTGATACAAGCAATCAATTGAAAAATTATCACCATTAATCTCCTCTTACTGTCTCCCATCCTCCTCCACTCTCCCTTCAGAAGAACCCACACTTATATTAATAAGCGAATGAAATATTGATTATTTGTACTGGGGCTCTAGATCGTATTTGCAATTAATAGTTAAATTAACAACAGTCCTGAGCTAGAACCCCTTTCACTTAGTCTTCCCTTACCACTCTAACCTGCATATTAATTTTCCACGCATAAAGTTGCGCCCGACTTGTTGGCAGTTTATTTACGATATTGCGCTATCTTTTTTTTCTTTACAATGACACTACAGCCCAAATCGGACCTTGACCTCCTGACCTTCAGGTTCCTTAACATTTTTCATTACTTATTGTGGAAGGGTTGTTACTCTTTCGCACAACTCTATCTACGATTTTGTTTTTGATTTTCGTACAATGAGGAAACCAAAGTTGATCCTAGCAGGCAATGTGCTGGAATTGTACGTCGACCGGGATTTGAACTCACATTGTAGACTAACACGCTATCCACTAGGCTAGCTCTATATTGCGCTACTGGAGCTTAATACATTTTTGCATGTCAGCTCTACTTGCTTATCAGCTACCACTCAACACTGAATCTAATTAATGCATAAACTTGAACGGAATGTTCAAGACCTCAACATTCAGTAATTAAAGAACACGTGCACTCGTTAGACGGATGAGGCTAATTTGGTTATGAATCAAGAAAAAACAAAATTTTAGAAAATTTATGGTAAGCGGGTTAGTTTTTACTCGGACAGCCTAGATGCACTGACGGCATTCTCTGCTTACAGCTACAATTTAAGATGATTGAACTATTGTATGTATATGTTGGAAGAATTAGGGAAAAAACTCCACTTTGCGAATTAGTGGGATGCCGGATCCTCGAGATAAATCTGAAAACGAAATGTCGGACAGGCTGGCCAGAAAATGATCTCCCACTACCACCGTTGAGGAAACGGACAATGTCGGTATTGCCTTTAGAGTCATTAAGACAAACCACGCCATCTAAGTGTGGCAAAGGAAAAATCTCAAATGGCTACAAAGCGACTCGTGTAACACCACGAAGATGCTACGGGGATAGAGAGAAATCAATAAAAATATTGGGACTGGACAGAAACTCGAAGGTCTTACAACCGATGATAATTCTAGAGGCTGCGGTGAGGAAGATGAGGCTGTAGAGCATTGCCCCTGCCAATGCCCAAGTTTCCGAACAACTCGAAGACAAATACTTAGATCTCCGGTCCCTTTGAACCGATGAAGCTCATTAGTTTCACCGGTAGAGCAAGCTGGTTAAATGATATGTAAGCCCACATAGTACAAATACAAATACCTACAATGGGTACACAGGTGAACTTCGTACTTTGGTGTCCAACCCCTCTACAAACCTAACCTAACCTATATGTAGTATGCAATTCATGTGAAATAAAATTTTGGTATAGAAAATCACAGTTGAAATGAAAATGTTCAGATTTTGTTTACGAAAATTTAATTATTTGTTTTCAGCACTGTTCTTATACTCTCTAGCGCAAACGTCGAGCTTGAATCAGTTTAATGCACCACTACTCCTAAAATGAAATCAAATTGAAGTTTAATATTACAAACAAATGTGAAATAAATTAAACAATGTGAATTTTTTCAGTAAATTATTATCGCTTATCTGGTAGGTATCCATTTTATAGTATAAAAAATTGTACAATATGTTTTGAAATTAACCGAATAAAATAGTCCAGTTCATTAAATTGTTGCTTAGACACAACAATTACTTAGATTTTGTTGAATCCTTAATTATAACTATGGCTTAAGCTACAATCCCATTGAAAATCAACAAATTATGTCTCCTTTGGGTCAATCACATAGCCAAGTTGTTCCAATTCTTTAATGACCTTGTCATTTTTTATTAAATTTTCCAACCAAAGTGTGTACGGATAGTCCGGATGACAACCACCATACCTAAAAAAAAATTGTTACAGTAAAATTTCATAGCACATTTGAAAACTCTGGTTTAACCAATCAAACTTACCGATTTGGTAAATGCTCTGGATGAATATGTTTATGCAGCGACGACATATCTGTACCATGAACGAAAATTCGTTCCCGCATTCGTGCATCAAGGAATGGCTTAAATATTTGGAATGCGGTATTAAATGCCCAGTTTTGATTGACAATATGAATGGCAGTCGTTCTGGTCGGCATCGAAGTCTACAAATGGGAACTATTATCGAAATAATTCATGACATGAATCGATACTAACATCGTTCGATACATACCACCATCAAACTAATCATTTTCTGTGCAACAGATGGCGTCAAATGCAGGACATGATTTAAGGTAAGGCCACGCAAATCGAATATTCCAACGCCGCCCATAACCTGTGTAGCCGGCTCCAGCGATCCGATTTCCAGCATGATCAGTGTTGCCTTGAAGATCTCGTCAACGCCTATTTTGGCTGGTTTCCAATTTCCGATGCTATAAATTGAAATTCGTCGTCCGTTTTGATCGCGATAGGGTGTCACAGTGATGATATCATCTTCGCCTAAGCACAGCATATCTAACGGTCGAACCTTTTCATGGAGGTTACGATTTTGGTCACGAAACTCGTAATATCGACAGAGCTAAAAGTTGAAGAGATATAAGAAAATGTAACATTAGAGCAGGTGTGATTGATAGATAGATCCGGCCTTATTATTGCAATAATTTTTTCTCGTTGGATAATATAGCAGATCCTAAAAGTATCACTACAAATTTTTACTAAAGCCTAGATGGGACACCGACGAATCAGGCGCCACGAAGGAAAATCTTTCACACAAGTATACGAATATTACTTTCCCAAGTAAATAATTTTTGTTTTGAAACTATGATCCTAATTAATACTGTAATCGACTCCACAGGTTAAATCAGATTTGAATGGAAAAATCCGTCACGCATGTTGTCAATTGTTAAAAACAATGATAAAACCATAAAAGGACTATGATTGGGCGTAAAGCCCTATCGTGCAATACTTTAAATGAAAGAGAAATTTCTTTGATTAAAGAAATTTAGAGGAGATGACGACATCGAACTAATTTACTTTATTATTTTAATAATAAAGTATTGTGATCGACACAGAAAAAAAAAAAATTTGCTACCCTGAAATTTTGTTTTTTCGCGTTTCATGACTAAATTAGCCTAAAAAAGCAAAAAAAAAAAATCCGTCCCGCCGTACGCCGTCCGCCGTACGCCGTCCGCCGTACGCCGTACATATGGACTCGTACCTCCAAGACCGTTAAAGGTAGAATGTTGATTTTTGGGTGGGTTATTAACTTGGTAAGTGAGCTCCATTATCCAAATTTTGGGGAGTGTAGGGTGGAAGGGGGAGGCGGGGGGATGGAAAAAGTCGAAATATACACTTGCTAATATCTTCACCACGAATGCAGATAGAAAGATGAAAATCAGCACACGTATAGAAAGAGCTGTGGGACATATTCCAAAAATAATTTTATTCCAAAAATAATTTAATTTTTTTATCCATTGGCGTCCGTAAAGGGGGGGCTAAAAACAAATTGACGGCCGAATCTTTTTTTGAAATGGTTATATCTTCGAAACTACTTACTATAAAAAATTCATATTTTGGGACAATTAAGATGGCGTATAGATCCACCAGAATCAGCTTAGAAATAGACTTATTATTGTAAGGGGAAGGGTCGGGGGGGGTGCAAGGAAAAACACTTAAGAATTAATATCTCAACTATCTCTTAAGCTATGTAATTGAAATTTAAAACATATACTAAGCTATACTAGCGAAATACAAAAAAAATATAAAATTTGGTCATAATAGTAGTGCGGTGAAATGGGGAGCATTTAAAAAATGGTGCACTTTTCAAAATTAGAAATCATTATATCTCAAAATTGAGTACAGATATCGAATTGAAAATTCGTCAGGTTATAGAACTACATAATTTATAATTTTGATAAAAATTTTAAGTTAGGGGGTGTAAAGGGAGGGAGGTGGTAATCAAAAATGTCGAAAATTTTGAGTGAATTTTTTAGGACTCTGCTCAAAGATAGAAACTTTAAATTTTGCATGTGAATACATCTATTTGATATACATAGAAAACAAATAATAATTTGATCCACAATTGTTATGAACCGACCACCCCGGTCTAATGGGCACAAGCTGTTTCATGTGCAACGAAAAAAACACGAAAACTGAAAATTTTTGGATGTAATTTTAGGGTAGAAACTTGAAAATTTGGGAAATACATTTAAAAAAAATCCCTGAAAGTATAAAATATTAACTGGTCGAATACCTTCAAAACTTCTACCCCCTCCCATACAAAATTATTTTTTCGACCATTTTTAAGAAATTAATTATCACCTAACTATTAAAAGCTATCCATTTGAAATTTTGCATAAGAACTTATAAAAATATTTGCAAAGAAATTATTTTAAAAGTTTCAAAATCACACTTGCCCTTCTACCCCCTCCCATACAAAAGTATGATTTCGACCAATTTCATTAAATCAACTAATAACCAACAAATTAAAAGCTACGAACTTGAAATTTTGTACGAGCAGCTTACAAGAGAAAGGAAATAAAATTGCGTCACAAATTTTGTAATTCCCTTACCTCTTCTACCTCCTCCCGTACAAAATTATTTTTTCGAGCATTTTTAAGAAATCAGTTATCAGCTAACTCTTAAAAGCTATCCATTTCAAATTTTGCCTAAAAACTTATAAAAATAATTGAAATGAAATTCTTTTAAAAGTTTTGAAATCGCGCTTGCCCTTCTACCCCCTCCCATACAAAAGTATCATTTCTACCTATTTCATTGAATCAACTAATAACCATCAAATTAAAAGCTACGAACTTGAAATTTTGGACAAGCACACTACAAGAGAAAGGGAATAAAATTGCGTCACAAATTTTACGATTCCCCTACCTCCTCTACTCCTTCCCATACAAATGTTTGGTTTCGTGAATGTAAAATGCACCGAATCCTATGAAAATTCTATGCAACTTCGTCTATGAAACACATTCTATACAGAGGATATTGGACGCGATTCAAGCAATTAATTAAAAAGCTATTAACATCCACCCACCCTTACCCCTCCTCCTCCCCTCATAAAAACCCAAACTTGCAGAAATGAATGAAATATTGTTAAATTGACAACAGCCCTGCCCAAGAACTCCCTTTCACTTAGCCCTCCCTATCCACTCTAACCTGCATATTGACTTTCCACACATCCGCAACTTGTCCCAAGAATAATAAAGTTTCGCCCGACTTGTTGGCAGTTTATTTTTCACATCACGCTAAGGTGTGATAGTCAAATTTAATAGGTACTGAAAAAATTAGAGTATTGGATTTAGTAAGATTGTGCAGTTTATATGGGAGGTGTTAGAAGGTGCGGCGAGTTCTTAATGACTCTGCTACTGAATCCTATCTCCACCTCCCCGCGGTGGCCACCGGGTGTTTTGTTCAAAAGAGCAGACGGAGAAGGGTGAAGGCGAGTGTTCCGCGCCTCTAATCGGAACTGCCATCCAGACTGGCCCTCCAGGTTGGGGGTTGGGCGAAACGCTGACAACGTCTCCCCGGAAAAAACTCGCGTGTCCAGGAACCCGAATTACAGCCTCGGATTGGACGGATCAAACGGCAACGACTACGGGAACGGAAAATGGACTATTCTTTTGGATCTTGGAATGTGCGTTCACTACATCAAACGGAGACACTGCGGGAACTTCTTCAGGAGATGTCTCGTAACAACATCAGCATCCTCGCTCTCCAAGAAATGAAATGGCTCGGAAACGAAATTAACGATAGCAGATCTCACACGATTTTTACCAGCGGAAAAGAGCTAGGAAGCAGAGAATTCGGTGTCGCCTTTGTGGTAGATAATGCGTTCAAACAACTCGTAACGAAATTTATACCGATCAACGAACGAATCTGCTTAGTCCGCTTCAGGTTGAAGTTCTTCAGCGTTTGGTTCATTAACTGCCATGCTCCTACAGAGGAGAAAGATGATGTCACTAAAGATGAGTTCTATGCCCGACTTGACAGCACTTTTGCCGGGCTGCCCTCCAATGACATCAAAATTCTTATAGGAGACCTTAACAGTAAAATTGGCAACGAACTCTTTCATAGGCGCGTATCAGGAGGGCATAGCCTCCATAATGCAACGAATGATAATGGCCAAAGACTTATTGACTTCGCCAGCAGTAAGAACCTAGTCATAAGCTCCACCTACTTCCCGCATAAAAATATTCATAAAATGACGTGGGCATCACCAGATGGGCACACCTTCAACCAAATCGACCACGTTCTCATCGAAAAAAGGGCTGCCTCCAGCATTCTAGATATCAGGACTTTACGTGGCGCGAACTGTGACTCGGACCATTTTCTTGTTCGAGCTAAATACCGCTGTCGCATAGCTAACAAGGGCCACACTAAAAGGAGCTGGGCTCCGAAGCTCAATATGCAAAAACTAAAGGAGGACACAACAAAAGTGGAATATATGACCACAATCAAACCACATATTGAGGCATTACCTCAGGCTGAGCCTGAGGAAAGTATTGACCAAATGTGGCAGAACATTAAGGATAGTATTCACCGCGCAGCAGAATACACTTTAGGACATTTAGAGCGGAGAAAACGAATTGATTGGTTCGATGAGGAATGCCAAGAAGCCATCACCAAGAAAAACGAAGCCTATCGACTGTTTCTCGAAAGACGAACACGAGCTAGAGAGGACAACTATCAACGGCTCAGGCAAAACGCCAAGAAGATCTGCAGACGAAAACAACGCAAAATAAACAATGACAAAATTTTATCACTGGACGAAAACCTGAAGAAAAATGACGTGCGAGCAGCATTTAATACCGTGAAACAAATGAGACAAGGTTACAAACCGCAAACTACCCTCTGTAAGGACGAAGAAGGCAACATCATAAGCGACGCTACCGAAATCAATGCACGATGGGTTCAGTACTTCCGAACACTGTTAAATAGAACGACATCACAGACTGAACCTTTTATAATTCCGGAAGATCCAGATGGAGGTCATCAGCCTATTGCACCAACTTATGATGAAGTAGAGACAGCCTTACATAATTTAAGATCGAACAAGGCGCCCGGAATTGACGGAATCCCTGCAGAACTCTTGAAAGAAGGTGGAACAGAGCTTACCAGTCGAATATTTAGATTAATTGTTAAAATCTGGACAACTGAAAAATTACCCGTCGACTGGCGGAAAAGCATTATATGTCCGGTATACAAAAAGGGTGACCGTTTGCGTTGCGAAAATTACAGAGGAATTTCATTGCTAGGTACGTGTTACAAAATCTTGACTAAAACTATCGAACGAAGACTCAGTGAATACGCTAACAACATCATCGGAGAATATCAAGGTGGCTCCAGATCTGGACGATCGACAACGGACCAGCTATTCTCAGTAAAACAGGTGCTAGCAAGATGCTGGGAATATGATATTAATGTGCACCAACTGTTCGCCGATTTTTGTTAAGCATACGATAGTGTCAACCGTAATGCTTTGTACAGAATAACGATTGAACTAGGTGTCCCACCGAAACTAGTTCGGTTAATAAAAGCCACGATGGAAAACAATGAGTGCCAAGTAAAAATCCAAAACGATTTGACTCGCAGCTTTCCAATGGAGTCAGGTCTTAAACAAGGAGATGGTCTCGCCCCCACGCTCTTTAACTTTGAGCTCGACTATGTCGTCAGGAAAGCAACTTCAGTAACCTCAGTGGACACCAGAGGTACGATACTCGTAAAATCCGCACAGTTGGTGGCGTATGCAGACGACGTGGATATTCTGGCCCGATCAATACTTGGCGTTAAGGAGGTATTCCAGGAGTTGGAGTCGGCAGCGGGTGAAGTAGGGCTCAGGGTCAATGAAGCGAAAACTAAATACATGACCCAGACACGAAGGACCAGAGGGGCAGAACATTACAATAGGCGATTACAACTTCGAACAGGTGGATGAATTCGTATACCTGGGAGCCCTTCTCACAAAGGACGGCAATGAGCGACATGAAATTCAAAGAAGAATCACGGCAGCTAACAAAGCATTTTATGCGGTCCTCCCCATAATGAAATCAAGGAAGGTACATCGAAACAATAAACTACGCATCTACAAGATATTAATTCGTCCTGTGCTGCTATATGGATGCGAAACGTGGACCTTGACGCGTTTTTCGGAGAAGTTAATCGACACTTTTGAGCGAAAAATTCTTCGGAAGGTATACGGAGCAGTTTAGGAAGGAGATGATTGGCGAATTCGATACAACCATGAGCTGTATGAACTATTTGACGACCCACCAGCATCTATAGTGATCAAACTGCGCAAGCTGCAATGGGCTGGCCACGTGGAACGAATCCCAAAACGAATGCTCAAGGGCAAAGCTCAAGGCAACCGACCGCAGGGGAAGCCACGAAAGCGATGGGAGGATTCAGTCGACGCAAACTGCAGATCGCTTCTCAATTTTTCAAACCGGAGGACGCGGTCGTTGGACCGAGACAACTGGAGGAGGTGCATCCGGGAGACCAAGGCTCGATATGGGCTGTAGCGCCATTGCAACAATAATCATACTTTTGACATGTTTTAAATTACAGATTATAGCATTCCTACTTTTTAGGAAAATCGACTTTTTTTAAAGTTGTTGAATTGTGTCATATTGTACGGAAGGGGGGGGGCCAATCGTCTAATTTATTTTTGGTCTCAAATAAATATTTTATTTAGTGCACAATTTCAGCTCTATAAATTTTATACGTTCTGAGTAAATTGGTTGAGCTAGGGTGTAGGCTAGTGGGTAGCGTGTTGGTCTTATAATGCGAAGGTCGTGAGTTCAAATCCTGGTCAACGCAATATATAATTCCAGCACATTGCCTACTTGGATATACCTTGGTCACCTCGATCTACGAAAATTAAAAAAAAAAAATAAAAATTCGTAAAAAGAGGGTTGTGCGAAGGGCTAACAACCCTTCCACAATAAGTAATGAAAAATGTTAAGGAACCTGAATGTCAGGAGGCCAAGGTCCGATTTGGGCTGTAGTGCCATTGTAGAAGTAGAAGGAGTAAATTTGTTTAGAGTATTTAATGATAAATTGCATTTTGTATGGGAGGTGGTGGAAGGAAGAAGTTGAATCGAATAATTTTATATACTAGATTGAAATCATTATATAAGTAATATACTCCGAATTCCAGATCAATAGCTCTTATGCTATTCGAACAAATTCGTTTACTGTCGAATTGCAAAATTATGTAATTTTGTATGAGAGGAGGTAGAAGCCGTAGAGCTAATAATCTATTTTTTTGCCCTTACTAATAATTCCAAATAAATATTTAGTGCAGAATTTCAAATCGATAAATTATATACGCACTGAGAAAATTGGTTTAGAGCACTTCATGAAAAAGTGCAATTTGTATAGGAGGTGGTGGAAGGAGGGTGAGGACACAAATCATTATTCAGTAGAATGAAATCATCATAAAAATACTATATTCCAAATTTCTGATCAATAGCAGTTACAATTTTCGAGAAAATCCGCTTATTGTCAGATCGCGAAATTATGTCGTTTCGTATGCGAGGGGGTAGAAGGTTTGTCCCGTTCACGAACTTACCCTTACATATTTGCCAAAAACGACGTTGAACTTTCTAGCACGACGCGTTCTCAATCTAAAGAGGCCACGAATGGACGTACATCCGGCTTTGAGATTTTTGAGTGATGATATGAACTTCTGCATCATTAATTTTTTTTCCGAGCCTTATTTCTTAGCGTGACAAACCTTATGGCAAGCTTACAATACTCTCAGATTTCATCTAGAGTAACAAAATAAATTGGCCTTAGATTTAAACCGCTGAGCCAATGCTCAACGGCCACTATCCCATACGGTTCGCTTACCAAATGCACAGAAATAAGAACATTCGGAAACGGACTATGATTGACTTCCGGAACATTTGAACAGTGACGGACGGTGGAAGGGCTGGGCCACTCGTTCCATTTACCGTCAATCAGTGATCGACCGTGAAATGAAACTTCCAAATCTTGGGCTTGCGCAAGGTCAGCTGAATAGGATCAGGAGAAGGTATTGCATAAGAGAAATATTCCAGATAAGATCATAGATATGATTAAAGAATCCGACGAAGATGTAAGATGTTGCGTCGTACATAGAGGAGAACCGTCTGAAAGCTTCCCTGTGCAAACTGGTATCAGGCAAGGCCGCATGTTATCACCAGCCCTGTCTCTAGTGGTAATTAATAACATCTTGAAAACTACAATGAAAGATAGGAGTCTTCAGTGGGGATTGTTTAACATGCTAAGTCACCTTGATTATGATGACGTGTGGTTGCTTGCACATGGCTGTTCGGAAACAAATGTTCGGTTGTTGCATTCTAAATGCAAAGAGACAGGACTGAAAATAAAATTGCGTTAAACCAACTACAAGCACATAGACTCGAGTTCAAGTGCACCGATCGTTCTAAACGGACAAGATAGAGAAGATGTGCAAGATTTTAGTTACCTCGGAAGAAATTTAAACGTCGGAGGCGAAAAGGATATTGAAGTTCATATAAATAAAGCTCGTCAGGACTGCGGTATTCTTTCCCCTTTCTGGAGAGTAATAGAGATCTCTCTTCGCACGAAGCTGCGAGTGTTGGACGCATGCGTCAAATCCGTGTTGTTATACATGGGAAGAAACTGGAAACTTTCGTGAACCAATGCCTTAAACTCATTTTAGGAATATTCCGGCCGTATGTGATAACCAACGACGACTTTGTATGTAGTACAGCTGGACAGACTAAAATATTGTTGCGAGCTAGAGGTTCGCCGGATTTCAAGAAAAACACAATTCGATTAAAAATAAAGGATAATTTATTAATTCGCACTTTTATACAATTTCCCGATCACTTCGCCTTTTTCACAACACTGTCGCGTGTTTTACTATCGCTTTCTTGTACCGGTTCGCGTTCTTCCAAAACTCTGGCTATTTATACTTGATTTATCCAATTCTCTTTATGTTTTTCTGCTGGGTCTGGACTATTCTAGAAGTTACTAGATGGCGTCGGGTGTCATTGGTTGTGTTTTCGGGAAGTTACTAGAAGCTTTTACTATGGCCCTCTACATGTTGGAAGAATATTCTATATAGTTCTGGCAGATTTGAGAGAGATCATTGCCAGATCTATAACAATATTAGAAGATTATTCGAGAATCTTCTTTTAAGTAAAGAAAGTTCATATTGCGTGGTGGCCAGATTTATAACAATATGATTCAAAGGCGGAAGTGCTAGCGAATAAAACATCGCCAGACAAGCTCTGAATTAAAATTCCCTAAGTAGACGTCGAGTATTTCGCACATGGCAGCGAGCAGTGGAGCAGGAGGCCCGAGGAATAAAAAAGTCCTGGCAACAGCTAAAGGCCGATGCTCAGGATCACTCCTTATGGAAGAGAACTGATTCTGTTCTTATTATCATAGGAAATTGTAAATCAAAATAAATCTTTGGATATATAAAAAAAGATACGAGTATCTTAAACTCACCAATTTATAGCTTAACTCAACTTTCCAAAATCGGGCGCGTAAAAATTTCATAAGAAAATCGTTATCAGTTCTGTGAGGTGTAAAATCGCCTCGTTCTGTTGAGAAAATAAAAAAATAAATTCGTATAATAATTACATACTTTCTGCAATGTCTAAGGCTACCGACACACGATGCGAGTTAATATATATTATCTCGCTTTTCGATATTACTAGTGTCATTATTCTATACATAATTCGGCCTACTTATATCAAAATAGGGAGTTAATATATATTAACTTGCATCGTGTGTCGGTAGCCTTACTATCAAAAAAAAAATATTTATTGCATATTTTTTTAATTCATTGTAAAACCAAATTTTAATACCAAAAATCATATCCCGCAGTTCCTGAATTATTTGACATTTTGTGTAGGGATCTTCACCATGTGCCACTGCTACTTTCAAAATATCTTCGGGCAGTTCCGGATCTAGTTCAAGTTCATGTGATATTTCAATGGCCGGCATTTTTCTTTTCAATTATTTCTGTAATAATAAATACAGTAAAAATTAATACAAAAAAAAAAATATAATAATGCATTATTAAGCAGTTAAGTTATTTTAAATAAAATTGAAATTTACTTTAAAAGTCTAAAAAGGCGTTTAAAGAATCAGTAAGTAAAGAAAGCAACTTGCGTTCATCTAGAAAATTGAGTGATCCAATTTTGATATTTTTCATCATCTGACGTGCATATTTTTTTTTGTGGCCTCCTAATCTAACTCTATTCAGTTCTCTCAGTTACGGCAACATGTTTACAGTTTCTCAATTTTTTTAGTTTCGTCCTCAGCAACTATTGACAATAATCGCAAGTTAAGTGTTAAATAATTGACAATAGCCCACCCTTGTAACCACATACTCTTCGTTCTCCCTTTGAACTACAACCTTAACTAGCATATTGACTGCCATGCATCCGTAACTTATCCTAAGAATAATGGAGTTGCATCGAAGTACTTTGTGCTTCGAAGGGGTGATATTTATTGAAAATTTATTTAAAATAAAGGGTTAGAAATTAGTTGAAACTATTTTTTTTTTTTTCAAAACGATCTTAAATTCGTCAAAACAGTAATAGGATCAAGGTACACCAGGTCAAATAGGTGGTACATTACCTTCCTCTACAGAGAAAATTCGAGGTGGTACAAGAGGAGGTCAAAAATTTCCCGGAATGACAGGGAAGGGGGGTAAAATTAAACAAGTTATTGTTTTTCCTTTTCAATATATTCTCCTTTAAGCCTAATTTATTTATCACATCTCTCACAAATTTTGTTAATTCCTTCTTAAATAAATATTTTATCAAGGCCTTCAAAATAGGCTGAAATTGCCGAATTCACCTCTTCATCATTGGTCAATTTTCTTCCCCGAATTTCTTTCTTCAGTTTAATAGTAAACGGAAGGGGCCAGATCCGGACTATAAGGGGGATGGTTCAATATTCCGTAGCCGCATTTCTATGGGACAGCCATTGTAACGTGCCTCTTGTGAAGAGATGCGTTATCGTGCAAGAGCAGCACACCTCGAAACCACTTTCGTCTTCCTTTAATTTTTGTAGCAGATTGGCACAGTGGCCCTGTAATATTTTGTCCTTTTTCTTTATAGTCGATCACCAAACCCCCTCTGAATCCCAAAATATAGTGGCCATGATTTTTTCGGCGGATCGAAAGACCCTGAACTTGGGGAGGGAAGCACCTTTACGGAGTGACTGCATTGATTCCTGCTTTGATTCAGGGTCATAATGATGAATCTAAGTTTCATCTCCAGCAGAAATCCGGGTCCAAATTTCATCCCTGTATCTAAAAACTCACATGAACACTCGACGCGCTGCTTTTTCTGAACCGCTGAGAGCATTCTCGGTCTCCATCTTACGCTGACTTTAGATATGCCGAGATGATCGTGGAGGATATTCAAAATGTTTGTATCTGATACTGCAACCACTTTTACGATTTATTTTGTCTTTAAACGAGCATCTTCGAGAACAAGTTTCTCCACTTTTTCGACGATTTTTGAGGATGTGGCCTTAATCATCTTCAATTAACTCTCTGCCTTGCCTGAATAAACTATGCCATTTATAAGCATCGTTTTTCCAGAGCAATAGTCCCTGTAAACAGATGACATTTCATCTATATAGAATGATTTGTGGCGTTTTTCCTTGCTTGGTACGAAACTTTATGGCAGCGTGAAACTGAATTTTATCCATAGTTAGCGTTTATTTTCCAATTGTTGATTTGGCGATAACTAAAATATTGGTGATTCCATTTGACAGGAACTTTGTATTTATACTTGTATTGAGTGTTGCAATACCTCCAGGTAAAAATATATCCCCCTTCCCTTGTCCATTCCCTTCATTCCGCGAAATTTTTGACCTCCCCTCGTATTATATTGAATTTCGATATTACCAGTTATTACCCAATACATAATAGCAAGGGTCTAGCCTAGTGGGTAGCATGTTGGTTTACAATGCGATGGTCGTGAGTTCAAATCCCGCTCAAGGTATAGTTCTAGCACACTACTTGCTTGTATATACCTTGGATACCTCAATCTACGAAAATGAAAAATTCGCAGATAGAGGGTTGTGCGAAGATCTTCCACAATAAGTAACGAAAATGCTAAGGAATCTGAAAACCAGAAGGTCAAGGCCCGATTTGGGCTGTAGCGCCATTTAAGAAGAGGGAATCCAATACATAATTCAGTCTACTTATATCAAAATCTGGAGTTAACAAGCCACACAAAAGTTTAAATGCAATTTAGTGTACCACGAAAAGCCTCGATTACAAGCAGATACCGGATTGCATTCCTCCTATGCGTTTACAAGTATACGTATAATGAAGATACTGATCATACATCATACACAAAAAGTGAATCACTAGCTTTGTTCCATGAGTATGATTGGGGAGGGGAGGGGCACTGGATTACTTCTGCCGTGCTTTTGATTGAAGACAGTGCTTTGAACCAAAAAGTCTCAAAAGGGGCAGGCCGTCGAAAGCTGCCTGGTACACTAGAGAGTGTCTAGATGCAACTAGATCGAAGAATTAGTCTTTCCAGGAATATCGAAACAACCCGACTGCCGATAACAGAGCTTAATTTAAATTGGCAAAAAGCACATGCAACAGAGTTTTAAAACGTGCCAAGTTCGAACATGACCAAAAACATCGGCTTAAGATCCGTTTGGCCATTTGTAAAATCGTTTAACAATAATTGTATATCATCATTTATACTTTCTCCTCGTCGTCTTGCATGGAACTCCTGACCTTACTCATCAAATCAGAGTCTCTTTCAACTATCACCCTCTGATTTCATGCTGCCATCCCTTCATTTTCGAACTAGGGTTATTTCCAGAAGGAGCTCAATAACAACAAGTCTGCTAGTCCGGGTGGCATTCCACCATTGTCCTTAAGGAATGCGCTTCCTGTATAGCTAAACTACTTTGAAATCTTTTCCATCTTTTATACTCTTCAGAGTACTTTCTATCGATCTGGGAGGTCGAAAATGTTCAGCCAATTCACAAGAAAGTATGAAAAGCCATCTCCACAAAATATCGCCTTATTATCATTAAGTAACTGTTGTTAATTCAGCTTTCGAACGGAATGTGGTTTAAATCAGGGAGATGGTCTAGCCCTCATGCTTTTCAATTTGGCACTAGAGTATGTCGTCCGAAAAATCCCAGTCGACACCAACGGGACACTACTATTCAAGTCCACCCAATACATACGATGACGACATTAACATCCTAGCAAGATCCTTCCCAAGTGCTAAGGAGGTATTTGTCAATCTTGACTCCGGCGCAAAAGAAGTCGGGTTGCGCATTAATGAAAAGAAAACAAAAGTAATGACGCAAACAAGAAGGCGAGCGCCTATCAGACAAAACATAACAATTGCGGAATATAATTTGGAGAGTGTGGACAATTTCATATATCTTGGGGCTAATCTAACAAAGGACGGTAATGAAACAGACGAAATCAAACGACGGATAATACTAGCAAATAAGACGTATTATTCGGTACTTCCAATAATGAAATCCAAGAAAGTGCACAGGAACAATAAGCTGCGGATATAATAAAACTATTATACCACCTGTGCTCTTTTATGGCAGCGAGACGTGGACATTAACGCGAACTTCCGAAAAAGCAGTTAACGCATTTGAAAGAAAGGTCCTCCGAAGAATTTTGGTACCTGTGAAGGAAGGAACGGAATGGCGAATAAGATACAACCGTGAGTTGTATCAACTCTACGACAAGCCAGAAGCTTCAACGTTCATCAAGCTACGTAAACTGCAGTGGGCTGGCCACGTAGAGCGAATGGAAGACAGAAGAATTCCCAAACCTGCTCTGAAAGGCAAAGCGAGTGGTAACCGGTCAGTAGGCAAGCCACGCAAGCGATGGGAAGACTCGGTTGATGAAGATAGCAAAGCCATCTTAAAAATTAGCAGCTAGAGGACGCGGTCTTTGGATCGAGACGATTGGAGGCGACGACTTCAGGAGGCCAAGGCCCGATTGGGGCTGTCGCGCCACATTGATGATGATGAACTGTTGTTAATTGCAGAAGAGAAATCTCCTAGTGTATCTAACTGAACGTTGGAACTCTTGACGTAGTGGGCAGCGCGCTTACTTTACAGTCAATAAGTCGTGGGTTCAATTCCCACTCCAGACAGTGGAATTTTTTTAAGCACGAATTTTCATTTGTTACTGGTGATGAAAAATTATTCGAAATAAAATGGGCAAACGGTGTAAAATCGAAACAGTTCCACTTCAAGAAGGTCTGCATGCTCAGTAGATGGTTTCTGCTCACTTTCTATTATTCAGTCGCCCATAATATCTGCAAATATTTGTCATTAACAGCCAGTACAACTGAAAAATATACCAGCATCTCCACTCGTTACGGTCGTTCTCACTCCCCTTCCCCTTCCTTCCCAATCCCATTCCATCCCACCATGACTGTGTTTATACATTGCACATAAAGACTGAAATTGCCTTTATAGGCAATTGTTGATTTTTTACACAGGTCATTCTGTAAAAAAAAATACACAATTTCAGCGAAGAGTTAGTACTTGCACTTGACATAGCGTAAGCATTTGACAGAGTTTGGCATGAATGTCTCATAGCTAAACTTAAAGCCTTTGGCATTAATTGGTCCTCCTTAAATAGATTGAGAGCTTCCTCTCGGAGCGCTCTATGCGAGTCGTACCAGATGGAGTTACTTCTGCCCACTTTTCTATTGATTCCGGCATCACCCAAGGCTCAATGTTATTACTTACTTACGATGGCGCTACAGCCCAAATTGGACCTTGGTCTCCTGAATGCTTTGCCACCAACCACCTCGATTCAGTGTCCGCGTCCTCTAGTTTGAAAATCTTAGCAGTGATTTGCTGTCTGCGTTAATCGAATCCTCCCAGCGCTTCCGTGATTTTCCGACCGGTCTTTGTCCATTGACTTTTTCTTTTAGTGTGCGTTTGGGAATTCTCCTGTCATCCATTCGCTCCACATGACCAACCCTTTGTAACTTCTTAAACTTCTCAGTGTTATTACCCACCCTCTCCCTTTATAAGTGACATTCTGTCATAAAATCTTAATACTGCACATAGTTTTGCTGATGCTTCTCTGCACGTCCGGCTTCTCCTCATACCTTAATGAGTTAATAGGTTCATTAAACTTTGACTTCAAGAAAATTCTGAAATAGGGCAGGAAAAACAGAATCAAATTTATGCTCGAAAACTCAGTGCTGTCACCTATTTTCAAGACATAATGTTCTGATATCGGCCGCTATAATGTTCTTCAGATTTTACATTCTGCTGACTTTATGTTGCTTGGTGTAAAATTTAACAATCGTAGTTATAGAAGTCAAAATATCTACGAATTCGCTTTTGATGCCTCGAAACGGAAGTGTAAGAAACACTTTTCTGTGTCTGAGCTGGCTTTCATCTATTATGTAATGCAGAACAACTAACATGTTTAGGCTGAGTCCCCAAAAATTGTACTCGATCATAACCAAAAATATGGAGATGAAACCTGGGCGGGAAACCCAATCATGTCTCTAGATGAAATGGGAAAGAGTTTATTGTACCGGAAAATGTGTAATTTCAAATTCTTTCGAAAAGTGACTTTTGTATGGGAGGTGATAAAAGCGGAGGGGAGAGGTCTGTAATTTTTAAATATAACACCGAACATAGTATGCAAAATTTTTCATGCTGAATTTAAAATTTATAGCTTTCATCATTTTCGAGGATATTGAATAATTTTTGTTTGAATTTATGGAATTCGTATGGGAGGTGGCAGAGAAAGTGGAAGGTTTTGGATGATTTTGAATTTGCTTATCAACATCCTAATCACATTGTTATGTTCGAAAGAGAAATACTTTTCTTAAATTTCCAATTCAAAAATTTGTATGTTTTAGCATTCATTGCAATTATTAAGGGACAAATTCTGGCAAATCTGTAAGTTTGTTTTAGTTTCAATGAAAATCGATTAAATGCATTTACTAAAATTGCACATTTGTATGGGAGGGGGTAGAAGGAGCATTCGAATCAAGACCAAATTATTCGACATCAATAATATTTATTTTTCTCAAAATTTAAAGTTGACAGCTTTCACGGTTTTGAAGAAAAATAATTTAATTGAAATTCGAAAATTTCGAGAAAATTGTATGGGAGGGGATAGAAAAAGAGTGAAGTTAAGTTGATAGTTTTTACAATATTGGCTGCAATTGTAATAACATCAATTATGGCGAAAATTGGTTCTTTTAGCTTTGCTAGTTGCAATGGAAACCGAATAAATGCATTTTTGAAAATTGTGCATTTGTAGGTGGAGGTGGTAGAAGGAGTAAGGGGATCTGATCAATATTTTTTGACGTTAATGATATTTACATCATTATACTATGACCTATTTTTCAAGTCAATAGTTGAAACCGTTTCGGACAAAAATCAATTTCTTTAAATTTCGAAATTTCATGAAATTTGTATGGGAGTGGGGATGTGGCTCATTCACGAACCTAAAGTTACATTTTTGCTATGAATTACATGTGAATAATTTCAGCACGATAGGTCAAAGCTTTCGAGAGTTATGTTGTAGACAGACGGACAGACGGTCACACGGAATCGAGGTTTTTGAGCGACAAAAAATATTTCTGTACCCTTGGCGACTCTGTGCGAGCACTATTTCTTAGCGTTACAAACGGTAAGGCAGACACAATATACTCTCAGATTTCATCTAGAGTATAATAAAGTATATTACATATGTATATACCTAGTCACCGCCATTGAGAAGTATCTTAAGATATACATGCGCAAATTAAAATTAATCCTTTTTTCGGTCAAACATAGCAAAGACGATTATTCTACAAAAAAAAACAAAAATAGTGAGGGTGAAGATCATCACGGCATGCCTCAAATTAACATTTTCGCTACGGGGAGTTCTATAGCACACGAACTCTAACTTTAAGATTTGAAATAAAACCAACACTGTAAAATATGTTAACTTAAGTATAATATTACCTTAAGTGTCTATTATAAGTGTGTAATTATAGACATAAAATGACACTTAATATTGTACAATTAATTAGCGATAATTACTTGTTTCTTATTTCTTCACACTAATTGATAATTACTTAAGAACTAAGTACTATTATGGTAAACTAAGTGTCTTGACAAAAATTATAAGTTCTGTTAGATGAAGATAGCTGGCCATAAACTGCTAAGCGCTATTAAAATCTTAAAACATAATTTTTTAATTGTTAAATAATTCTTGCGAGAAAATTATACCTGAAGTTCTTCGAAGGTTATATTTTGCAATCGGCAATTGAATTGAAGTAGAATATGAATGAACTACAATGTAAGTAATTTTGTTGCAAAATATAATAAGCTTATGAAACAAGGTGCTCATAAATATACTCTTTGACATACATAGTGTTGGGTGGTGAAAAGAAATAAAGATTAAAATCAATTATTACATGTTTTTTTCATAGCTAATAAAACATTATTTTAAAAATTAAATACATGCGACCATTGGCCATCGGGTCCATAGCCCAAAGTATACTCTAAACACGCAAACTACTTCCAACAAAACAAACAAGGCGAAGTTTGGGGCATATCAATCTCCTTCCTTTGAAGCCACTGGCCTAATCCATCCATACAATCACATAATCCGAAACGCTACCGAAAAGAATGTTCGATCCTTATTCGGTTTAGAATGCGGCGCCCCTATGCAACGCATAAATCAAACACCCATTAGCCTTTTCTTCGATTTTTCATCATTTTCCAGTCTTCTAGAATCGTTGCAGCCACCAAAAAGCAGGAGTTAGATTTGCAAAATAGGCGAAAACCAGACAACCAGAGGATGTTATTTTTAAAACCGATCGAATGCTGGTGAACAAACGTGAGCTGGTATTGCATACCATGGCTTGGTTTTTCTCAAATAAGCTAAATCTCACTGTGCTCGTAAGCGAAGCTAAAGGTTAGGTTAAGCTAGGTTCGTGGAGTAGTTGGACATCAATGTAAGGTGGCCACCAATGAGCCCATTATACTCCAGCCCGCTCTACCGGTGAAACTAATGAGCTTCATCGGTTCTAAAGGCCGGAGATCATTTAGCTCGGTGAAGAAGTACTCTTCGGGAATTTGGCTTCCATCGGCATTGGCATGGGCAATGACAGAAGAAATGCTCTACGACCTCATCCTCCTCATTGCAGCCTCTGCAAATGTCCTCGGTTTTAAAGCGAAGTCTTCGAGCGTGTTTTCTAAGAAGACAGTGGCCCGTGACTATACCTACTAGTGTCCGTAGGAAGTTTCTGTCGAGTCACAATATTTTTATTGCTTTACCTCTATCAAGCTATTGCAATCTATCAATCAAATTGCTGTTAAGACCCCCTATAGGGTCATAGCACAGAAACAGCCCTCTTCTATAAGGCGCGATCCTGAGCATTGGCCTTTAGCTGTTGCCAGGACCAGTTTATTCCTCTGCTCAAGCTACAGGGTTTATACATTGTGACCATAAAGTAAATAAAATTACTCTGGGGAATGATATTTCAAATTTTTTTTTTATAAGCAGGTAGGACTGTCCTTAATTATTATCCCAAAAATTAGCGCGGTTTGTTAATCAGTACACCTCAGTAGTCCTCGGCGATTTTTGTTTTATATCCTCGATCTACTTGCACCACGGAGCAGTAATTTCAGTTTTGAGGATAGGAACAAGTCACACGGGGCCAAATCTATTGAATACGGTGGTTTATTGATGCAATTTGTTGCTTTTTTGGCCTTAAATTCGTTCACAATTGAGGCTAATGCGATGGCGCATTTTCATGGTGGAAAATCCATGAATTCTCTTTCCATAATTCCGGCCGTTTTTTACGGATTTGCTCACGCAAACGCTTCGATATGGTCAAATAGTATTCTTTATTGACCGTCTGTCTCTTCGGAACGAATTCATGATGAATCAAACCTCGAATATCGAAAAAAAACCATGAGCACCGTCTTGATTTTTGAGCGGCTTTGGAGTGTTTTTTTTTGGTTTCGGCTCATTTTTTTTCATCCATTCCGATGATTGTTGACTGGTCTGCATGTTCAACTCGGAGACCCATGTGTCATCACAAGTTATGATGCGCTCCATAAATGTGGGATCAGAATTCGCACGATCAAGCAGGTCCAAAATGACCGGTTCGCGGTTTTTTTTTTTTAAGAAAATTCAGCTTTATTGGAAAGAGTGGAGAAAGGACGCATTTCATGGCCAAAGTATCTACCAAAATCGAACGAACGAACTCACGAACTCACTCCTGCTATCTCTCTAACACTGGTATGACAATTTTCGAGCACCATTTCCATCACTTTTTGAATGTTTTCGTCAGTTGCAGAGTTCGAAAGTCGTCCAGAACGAGGTATGCCTTCAACGATCTCTCGACCGTCCTTAAAAGCATTGAACTACTCGAAGTCTTGTGTTTTTGATATTACTGAATCACCGTAAGCCTTCTCCAACATTGGCAACGATTCCAAAATTTGAGATAAATTCTTTGATCCATATTTTTATCCATTGTGAAAATCGTCGTGGACTACTAAGGTGTACCCATTCAACCAGCTGCTGTAAACGAGCAGAAAAGTATTTCTTACTCTTCGCCATTCCAGGATTAAACTGAGATCAGAGTTTAGTAATTGAATCGACTAATTACGGCACGAGGTCACTGATGTTGGACGTGCCTCCGCAGGGGAGTCAAATTGGAAGGTGTTATCCAAATTGCTGTCATCTGCGAAACAATGAATAGACAGAAGGTCGTTTTGGTTTGGTATCAAACTGTTTGATAAAGGTCTCAGCAGAGACCGAAACGTCACTAATAATAAAACGTAACAGTGTAAAATCCGGAAATCTTTTCTTTCAATTCTTTCAGAAAGAAGGTCGTTTTTGAAGACTATGCAGAGGGTAGGAGATAAAACTGAGCCCTGAGGGACGCCGGAATCAATGGAAAAGGATGCAGAAATTACTCCGTCTAGCACATCTCTAATAGAGCGCTCGGAAAGAAAAATCTCAATCCATTCAATCTGTAAGATTAAATGTGAATTTTTCAGATTAATCAAATTGACAGTAAACGAAATGCACGCATAATCACCCTGTAGGAAAAAATAAAAGGGCTGATATCATAGTGATAGTATCAGACCTAATTTTAATGTTGCAAATCGCAAACTGGCAAGGTCTGATATCGTCACAGCAAAATTAGGCACGATATTCATGTGACAATAGGATAAAATACCATGGCCTGATCTCGTCACAGAAAAATCAGTTCTGATTTTGATATCTTTTCAACATCATCTTCCAGATATGATTGCATTATAGTAAAATCATGTCTGTTTTTATATGTCTTCTTCTTCAGTGGCACGACAGCCCAAATCAGGCCTTGGCTTCCTGATTTTCAGGTTCCTTAACATTTTTCATTACTTATTGTGGAAGGGTTGTTAGCTCTTCGCACAGTCCTCTATCTGCGAATTTTTGATATTCATAGATTGAGGTAACCAAGGTATATCCACGCAGACAGTGTGCTGGAATTACGCGTTGACCGGGATTTGAACTCACGACCTTCACATTGTAAACCAACACGCTACCCACTTTTTATATGTCGGTAATCCTAAATTGCAAGACCTAATTCCTTGGTAACAATAGTAATGATCAATTTACTATTTGTAATTTTTTTGCCACATTCTTCAGTGGATCTTTTTCTGGTAGTAATTTTATTCCTGACATGTCGTACTTTGATAGCTTTTGAGGTACTGCTTCATCTACTTTCTCTAGTATACCGATTACTTATAATGATATAGTTAACCATATTTCTCGCCTTAAGGATGTTTCTTCTCCTGGCCCAGATTGTGTTCCTGCTATAGTCCTCAAACGCTGCTGTCTCTCTATTGCTGAGCCACTCTCCCTCCTCTTTCAAAGGTCGCTAAAAATTGGGATTTTCCCGAACGTATGGAAGGCCTCCTTTATCATTCCGACTCACAAAAGTGGAGCGAACTCTGCTGTTGTCAACTATCGACCAATAGCTAAACTGTCAGCTATCCCAAAGCTTTTTGAGTCTGTAGTATATGAGTGCCTGTCGTTTCGCTGTAAATCCCTGATTTCAAGTAAACAACATGGATTTGTCAAAAATAGGTCAACAGTCACTAATCTGATGGAGTTTACGAATAAATCCATTGTTGGTATTGAGGAGGGTAAGCAGGTGGATTGCATTTATACTGATTTTAGTAAGGCTTTCGATAAATTACCCCATTCCATTATTTTGTTGAAATTAGACATGTTGGGTTTTCCGACATGGTTTATTAATTGGATTAAGTCGTATCTACTTAATAGAACTTATCAAGTTCTCTTTCGTGATTTTACTTCTAAGCCATTTACTGCGCATTCTGGTGTTCCGCAAGGAAGTCATTTGCGACCACTTTTGTTTGTCCTGGCTATTAATGATGTTGCCTCTGTTTTTAAATACTCTGAAGTACTTATTTATGCAGACGACATTAAGATATTTAGGTCCCTTAGTTCCAACTCTGACAATTTTCTTCAAGAAGATTTGCTTAATTTTAGTAATTGGTGTCGCCACAATGATCTTCGTTTGAATGTGGATTAATGTCGTGTTATGTTATTTACTAGGAAAGTCTCACCGTTTGTAATTATATATATATAGTCTTAATGACTGTATGTTGGATCGTGTCAACTCTATAATTGACTTAGGTGTTACTTTTGACCATAAACTTGATTTTAGCTTGCATATAAATAAGATTGTGCAAAAAGGTAATTCTATGTTGTGATTCACTACACGCTTATCCAAGGAATTTAACAATCCCTTTGTTAAATTGATTCTTTATAACACCTTCGTTAGATCTCATCTTGAATATGCTTCTCAAGTTTGGTCTCCTTATTATGATGAGCACATTGGTAGAATTGAATCAATTCGACGTAAATTTGTGAGAATTGCCTTATGCCACCTTAATTGGAATGACAGAGTGCGTCTTCCTCCTTACATCGATCGACTTAAACTTTTAAATATGTCGTCACTCTCGAAACGACGTGAGGTAGCGGATGTAGTTTTTGCTCATCAACTTCTTACAGGGATGGTTGATTCTGCTACACTTTTGAGTTTGATGCAGTTTGCTGTTGGTCAATTTTTACCAAGGCAGCCTAGATTGCTACAAATTTGCTTTCCCCGGACAAACTATGGTATGAGTGAGCCGATTTCGCGTCTCGCGAGAGAAGTTAATGAGAATGCTGATGTATTCGACTTCTCTATTGATAAGCTTTGTTTAAGGCGTAGACTTAATGCTAGTTGATGCCAATTTTTTGTAAATTTTTATTTTGTGTTATTTATATTTATGTATTTGGTGTAAGGATGTTGCTGTTTGTTTCGTCCCTTCACTAAATGATGAGCCAGAGGATAATTCGATTTCCACATCTTAATTTGGACCCGTTTTATGGCAATTCCTTGCATTAAGGAATTCTGATAGTGATTACTAATTTCGTCACAGCGAATTCAGGCTTGATTTTAATATTTCGACGAGGTACTTTCGCAGTAGGCTGTCTATTCGTATATGAATAAGTTGAATTTTTTTGTTTGTGAATTGCGATATTTAAGGTAAGTTTTTAAGAATTTAATTAATTTATTTGTACTAGTCCCAGGGAGGATATATAAAATGGAGTGCCTTATAGTGTGGGAATACTTTATGGTTCGGAAATTTTCGAAAATTGTGTCCTAGCTTAACTTGGGCTCAAACTTTTACAAAAAAATACCATAATTTGTATTCTCTCATGGTTGGTAATTATTCAGTCAGCAATAAAGTAATTTTTAGTACAATGGAGTTTGCTGTTTTATTTCAGAAATCTTTATTTTCTCAATTTTTATTGGTTTTTGGTTCGTGTCTAAGCTAAACACTTTAGCAACGGACAATTTAACGCGGGACAGAGATAGTTGCATTGGACCTAAGTATGCCAGAAAAGAATAGCGAAACCATTCTTTCGAAAATTTGACAAGTGTTTCGAACAATTTAACGTGGGAAAGAGTTAATTGCAATATTTTGTAGTGTGCCAGACAAAGATAGCGAAACGATTTTTTCGAAAAATTTCGAGCATTTCGCCAGTAAGGGAGGGAAATACTTTCATTCCCATTTTCATACACGGCAAATCATGCTCAAAGTCACTCCTTAATATATATCCTCCTTCACTAGTCCCCATTTTCTATTGACATCACAGGCTCCTAAAAAAAAAACATTAAATGGGAGATTGGTGAGCCGACAATTGAAAATTGAAAAAAATTACTAATTTATTTTATCCATGGCCAATAAATTTTACTTTTATTAAAATTATTTTCTTTCATTATAATTATAATTTCAAAATTTTGCGGAATAAATTGTTTCTTTTTCATTATTATGAACAAGGCATAGAACCCGTTGAAAAATATATTTCTTCGGTCAAATGGATTTTTTGTTCACTCAATCAATTTTCTCAACTCAAGCATGGAATAAAAATTATTTCAAATTATATTTTTTTTCTAGTCAAATCGCAAAAAAGGTGTCGCGGTGCAGGGAACCATTGGACCACTGAGCCACCGATGCTGGAGAAGTCATCTCATTAAAATTTTGTCATCTACTGGATGCGATTCACGTGGCTTCAAATAAATGCACAGTTTTTACTTATTACTATGGATAACCTTCGCTTTATTTTATTTTACTATATTTGGGTGAAAACTTTTAGGTGTCTTCGAAATAAGACTACATAGTACTTGGAGCTAACCTCCCAGTAGAACAATTTTGAGCAAAGTTTCGCAATTTTAAAAAGGAAATCGCGCATGAGCTACATTTAGGACGTGGATATGACAATAAAGAAGATATGATTGCGCAGTTACAATATCAGGTATAAAAGATATTTTATAATTAGGATCTAAATCATGCATAAAAAGTTCTGGCTAAGTAAATATCAAGCCTGAAAACTCACTACATACATATAAGTAAGCTGTGATCTAGATATGTAAAGAAGGATATGCATATGATTTGGATATCAGGACTGACACTTACAATATAAATAGATTCTGATTCATGTATAAAATGCAACAATTATGACTTAGATATTACAAAATGACATGATTTCGGATGATATTTCAGGCCTGAAATTTCTTACATCTTGGGTGTGCATATGGACCCAGCAGCTATATCATAGCTATGACGGTATTGCAAGAAAATATCTGAATCAGCTTTGAATCAGGCATTTTTTTTATTACAGGGCAAACTCGCATATTTCTAGACACCAAATTTTCGGGATTAGCGTCACCCCATAGGGTTTCGAAAAACCTGTTATGAACGGACCATTAGTATCGATGTTTTGAAAAGCTAATCATAGTTGCTAAGAAATAATACGCCATTCAATATAAATTGAAGTTTTTTTTGTGACTGAAATATTGTAATGCATTAAACTTGAACATTAAAATTCTCAAAGCTCAAAACTATTAATTAATTATTAAGTTGCTGTAGAATAAAAAAAAAACTTAGAGTAAATCAAGATTTAATTTGCAATTATAAAATGGAAACTGCTATGCCTCCCCGACCTCCACCGGCTATAGAGCCACCACAGTCGAATCTAGAAACTCCCTACGCGAGTTGTATCAACGATTTGTTTTTCTATCAATCAAAATGGATTATTGAAATTGTTATTCTTGCAACAGCTTTAAGTTTAGTATATTGTTTCATAAAAATATGCGGTTCGGTATGTTAAGAATTGTGCATTATTATTTGTATAACATGGTATTGTCGAACAACATTTTTCCAGAGACGAGAAGTACGGCTAAAGATGGTTGAAATACTCAATTCCGAAGATAGTGACGAGGCTGAAGGTTGCTATCACGAAAAAGACTACCCTCGCGATGACGGATTCTTAAAGTGATTCAATCTACCGTATTATTACGCTGAAGAATTATTTGTTAAAAATATGTAAAATTTTTGGTGAATGTTTTCACAGTGCATTTCGAAATGAAAGAAAAGATTTCCGGATTCTATACTTTATTATTCGAGACGTTTCGGTCTCTGCTGAGACCTTTATCAAACTGGTTACTGGTACAGTTTGATAAAGGTCTTAGCAGAGACCGAAACGTCACGAATAATAAAGCGTAACAGTATAGAATCCGGAAATCATTTCTTTCAATGTAAAATTTTGTTATTTTTTAAGCCCAAAAAAATTATGACGCTCTGTAGCATATCATGTCATGTTATCATATCGCTCATATTAGCTCACCTGCTCTTGAAAATCATGCCGCTATTCATAGGCATAATTACACCGATAAGGTTATAGATGACTTGATGATCATGAGAAACAGAACAGATGTTAAGATAAATAAGAAACAGGCATTTACGCGATACCACCATGATGGCCCCGTAATAAAATAATTATTACAACTTGTTATAAATAATCGAAAAATTTATTCTTGAATGGCTATAGCAGTAAAAGGGTTGTTATGGGTTTGTAATGCGTATTATATCGGATATTTGGAATGATAATTTATGTCTTTTGAGAAAAAGAATTTTTTTAATAGACTATTGAAAATCAGTGAAAAAATATTTGAACTATAAAAAATTAGTAAATTATATTAATCAAATAATATGAATGAAATTTATTTTAAAACGGAATGCAATAAAATGAAAGCTTTTATGAATACGAATCCATTTAAATATGTTTGAATTTCGCATTTTGTGATTTTTCTACCTCTTTTTATACTCTAGATGAAATTTCGGGTTATTAGAAGTTGGCTATCCAGTTTGTAACGGCAAGAAATGGGGTTCGGAAAAAAAAATGAATGACACAGAAGTTACTATGGGTGTATCAACAAGCGATATATTTTGGAAGCATTGTCAGCATGGATGGCGGAGTCGAAAAGGATGTTGAGGCTCGGCTTAATAAAGCTCGTCAGGCCTTCGGTATCCTTTCCCTAGAGGTTAAGAGAGATCACCCTTCGCACGAAGCTGCGAGTTTTTGACGCATGCGTTATATGGTTGAACTACGTTGAAAGTGACCGTACGACTTACCAAGAAACTACAGACTTTCGTGAACCAATGTCTCCAACGCATTTTAGGAATATTCTGGCCAGAAGCGATCTCCAACGAAGAACTTTGGAGTACAACTGGCCAGACTAAAATAGGTATTGAGATTCAACGGCGAAAGTGGCACTGGATCGGTCATACTTTGAGGTAACCAGAGCAAACATCGCCAAACAGGCTTTGGATTATAATCCTCAAGGAAGACGTCGAGTCGGTCGACCATATAACCCATGGAAGCGAGCAGTTGAGCAGGAGGCCAGAGGAATAAACAAGTCCTGGCAATAGCTCAAGGCCGATGCTCAGGATCGCACCTTGTGGAAGAGAGTTGTTTCTGTCCTATGCCCCTATAGGGGGTCTTAACAGGAATTTGATTTGATTGTATCAACAAGAGGTATACGGTTGGAAAGGCCTATTATTTGACAGCTGGGAACAAATAGAAATCGTTGAATTTCATTACGAAAATTTGCGTTTCTTCTTCTACAATGGCGCCCAAATCGGACCTTGGCCTCCTGATTCAGGTTCGAGCAAATTTTGATCGTAATCATGTGTATTCTGAGACGTATGTGCGCAACCTAATCAAAAAATTCCGAGAGACTGGTTCAGTGCAAGATGTGAAAACACCGAAATGATTTCGTCCCGGACGTTCGACCGAAAATATCGCTGCAGTGATGAAAAGTGTTTACAATAACACAAGCACCTCAATTCGTCACCGTGCCCAAGAACTCGACCTCTCCACATCCACAATGCAGCGAATATTGACGAAAGATTTGGATCCGCATGCTTACAAGGTCCAATTGACTCAAGAACTGAAACCGGCGGACCACCAGCAGTGCCGTACGTTCTCCGGTTGGGCCTTGGAAAATACGAATGCTGATGATGATTTTTGCAAAAAAAAATCGTGTTTTCCGACGAAGCTCACTTTCACATTGGCGGTTACGTTAATTAGCAAAATTGCCACTTTTTGGGATCCGATAACCCGCGAATGATTCAGGAGAAAGCAACGCACTCACAATGAGTGACTGTTTGGTGCGAATTGTAGGTTGCAGGCGTCATAGGGCCGTACTTTTTCGAAAATAACGACGGAAGAGCCGTTGCAGTCAATGGAGTGCGTTACAGACGCATGATCAACAATTTTGTATGGCCGGAGATCTCAACTTTAACAGAATGGTGCTACGTGCCACACAATTCCCAAAACAATCGAGTTGTTGTTGAAGTTCCCTGGTCGCGTAATTTCGCATTTTGGAAACACCAATTGGCCACCAAAATCTTGCGATTTAACACCGTCAGACTTCTTTCCTTTAGGGTTATGTTAAGAGTAAGGTCTACGATAACCAGCTGCAAATGATTCCAATTCTCAAAGCGAGTATTGAAGCCGCCATCGCCGAAATTGAGCCTAATTGGGGCTCTATTTCGGCGATGCGAAAGAGCCATCGAAAATCTCGAGAAAAGGATGAATGTCTGCAAGCAAAGACGAGCAAGCCATTTGAAAGTTATTGTATTTCATACATAATCTCCACGTAGCTACTTCATAATGCAATAAAAATTTCAGTGATATTCAAGAAACACACGGATGTCCGCCCATACGTATCTACCTTCAGAACGCGTTGAGCAAGGAAGCTCAAATTTTGTACATGACATTTTTGAAAAAGTAAAGCCAAGTTCGTGAACGCGCCAAATTGCATTCAAATTTGTTACTAAGTAATTAATTACCATAATTATTAAGATAACAATAAAGTAATTGATTCGCTTCACTCCTTCCTCCCATAGACAAAACAACTTTACAAAAACTCGATTTTCTTGAAAAGTATTTAAGTTACTGGTCTGAAATTTGAGAGATGACGATTACATAATATTGGTAGTTATTACTGAAAAAACCCACTAAAAACCCCCACTCCCACTGTATGGGAAGTGGTAGAGGAGGTAACAGGACTACGGCTGGGCGTAAAGCCCAATCATGCGATACTCTAGGTAAAAGAAAAACCTTTTGATTTTAAGAAATTTTCTATGGAAACTGGTAGAGGGGATAACGACATTGAGCTAATTTTTTTCACATTATGCTATTTTTTTATTTTATGTTTTATACAAAATTTAGGATTCAAAAATTGACTCTCTCTACTCTCTACAATGGCGCTACAGCCCAAACCTTGGCCTCCTGACATTCAGGTTCCTTAACATTTTTCATTATTTATAGTGGAAGGTTTCGCACAACCCTCTTTCTACGAATTTTTCATTTTCGTAGATTGAGGTGATCAAGGTATATCCAAGCAGGCAATGTGCTGGAATTAAATATTGCGTCGGCCGGGATTTGAACTCACGACCTTCGCATTACAAGCCCAACACGCTACCCACTAGGCTATACCCTATCTTTAAGTGTTATACTAGAACTATAAAATTAATTGCGGAGAGTTCGGATAAAATTCTTTTATCCATGTCGCCACGATTAAAGGAATCTAAGAGCGTTTGTTCAGGTGTTCATGTTTCATGTCAGACGGATGAATCCACTTTGGTTCCGCAAGAGACTGTACCCAAAGTCTTAAGAAAGAAGAAAAACAATAATACGGGAAAGATAGACAACAACATAATCAACAGGATAGGAGCATCAAATCCCAGGGAGTATAATGAGACTGTCCCCACTGTTTTGAGTAAAAAGAAAAACAATAATAGGGGAAAGGTAGATAACAACACAATCAAGAGGACAAAAGCGGCTAATCCCAGGGAGTATAATGGTAATATTGTTGAACATCGTCGCAGTGCCCCTGCTGTGAATAATAGTTCTACTGCTGATTCTCCGTTGGACCTGCAGTGCACCTTGAAGGCTGTGGAAATGCCAAAGGTGCTTTTTGTTTCACGCTTGGACCCGAACACCACGGAAGCAGAGGTTTCAAACAATATCGCGACTATTCTTGAACATAGCCATGTTACTGCCCCACTTGGATCGATATCATGCAAAAAAATCGGTCAGGCCGCGCGAGATGGCAATTCTCGTGTTGCTTCGTTTAGGATTGTTTTACCGATACCGTGTTTCGAAGCTGTTGTTGGCTCAAACTGTTGGTCACCGTCTGCAATTGTACGCGAATTCCTGCCGCTTCGTCGCAAAGCTCATCGCACATCTGGATCAAAAAACTCGATAACATCTCGTTTTATTACAACAACGTAAGCGGTATGCGTTCTAAAAAGAGACAACTTTACGTCGCAGCTGCTGCATCCTGTTTCGACGTCATATGTTTAACTGAAACTTGGCTTTGTGCCAATTTTAAGGATGCTGAAATTTTTGACTCCGACTATCAAGTTTTTCGTCGTGATCGTCACCTCGATCTCCTTGACGCACCAGTTGGTGGCGGTGTACTCTGTGCTGTTAATCGGAAATTCTCCGCTACGACCATCGAGGTTCCTGAATCCAGTGGAATTTAGTTTATCTGCGTGGCTCTTGCAATTGGAGATAGAAAGCTTTCTATTGTTGCGAGCTAGAGGTTCGCCGATTTCAAGTAAAACACAATTCGTTTAAAAACAATGGACAATTTATTTATTCGCACTTTTATATAATTTCCCGATCACTTTGCGCTTTACGACAACACTGTCGCGTGTTTACTATCGCTTTTCTTGCACCGGTTCGGGTCTCGATCATTAAAAATGACTGGTGCTGGTCTGAGAGCTTCGTGTTTATATACAATTTTTGCCCAGTTCTAGAAGCTTCCGTCAGGTGTCGTTGTGTGTGTGTGTGTGTCTAGACTATTCTAAGAGCTTACTGGAAGTTGCAAGAAACATGTTTATGGCGTTTTACATGTTGAGGGACTTTTCTGGATGTTGCTGGGGACGTCGAGGTTGTCAGATTTATAACAATATCATCACTATCTACCTCTCAACATCAAGTGATTCTAGCGTTTACGAGTCCGTCTATAATGCCACTGAGAGAATCTGCGATCTTATGCGTCCTTCCGATGAGCTGCTTATTTTCGGAGATTTTAATCTACTACCTTATGTGACATGGTGTCGCTCCGAAGATGACGATCACCTAATGCCATCTTTCACTGGAAAGGCTTCTCGGCAAGACCAACATTTTTGGACTGTCGACAAGTCTATTGCAGTCTAATCATATAGCCAACAGTTTTGGAAGGTATTTAAACCTAATATTTTCTTCGAGTTTAAGCAGCACGACTATTAACCATTGTATTGCTCCACTACTGCCAGAATCCGCACTTCATCCTGCGCTTCACGCAATTTTTCATTTGGATTCAAGTGCAAAAAGTAACGTTGCTAAAGAAGTATCATATCAATTTAATTTTAATAAAGGTGATTTTACTGTTTTGAACCAGGACATACTATCATGCGATTGGTCGCGCGTTCTTAAAGAACAAGATGTTGAGATAGCTACTTCAAATTTTTACACCGCGCTTTTTACTTGCTTTACACGGTGTGTACCGTTCACCCAAGAGAAGCAGATAAAACGATTTCCATGGTTCGATGACGATTTGACTTATTTGAAAAATTTAAAAATTAAAGCATGGAAGTCGTACTGTCTCTCGAGAACCGATGCGGACTGTATTTTTTACTCTGAGCAAAGTGATTTGTTCGTTAGTCAGTCTACTGCGGCGTATAATAATTACATCAGTAAAATTAAGCGATCAATCAAGGATAAGCCTAAGCAATTCTGGAATTTTGTGAATTCCAAAAGGCGCACCGACGGTTATCCCGCTTCTATGTCTTTCGACGGTGTAGTCAGTGTACCTTAAATCGTACGATTAGTCCTGAGGATTTCCATTACATATCGAAATTTCCTTCTACCTCATTAGAGATGAAAGATCTTCATATTGAGGAAGCGACCATTTTAAAGTTTATTTCAAGCATTTCGGATAGTTTTTCCAGAGGTCCAGACGGCATCCCTGCTGCCGTATTAAAGCGTTGTAGTACCTCTCTGGTTCTGCCTTTATGCCATATATTTAACGCTTCTCTCAGTTCGGGGATATTTCCTAGTTTGTGGAAATACTCCACTATCAGACCATTGCTTAAGAAAGGCAAAAGAAGTGATGTGTGTAACTATCGTCCTATTGCTAATCTTTCTTGCATACCTAAGTTATTCGAGGCTGTTGTTTGTGATATAATGAATTTTCATTGTAACTCAATCATTAGTCCAGCCCAACATGGGTTTACCAAAGGTAGGTCGACCACAACAAATCTGATGGAATTTTCCAATTTCACTATTCCTGTTATTATTATTATTATTATTACTAGGGGAACGCGCGAGAGCACTGCGACCTTCTTGGCCTATTGTGCGTTTATAGCCCCTTCACCCTATTTTAACTCAATAGCTTTTGCTAATTTGAGAATCTTTAAGGGAGCCGTATTGGCTAGTTCCTCCGTAGAAAGGAAGCTCTTTCCAAGAAGACTGTGTCTTTTCCTAGCTACTGCTTCACAGTGGCATAGGATGTGTACTGTCGTTTCTGAGTCCTCTAGACAAATGCGACAAATGTCGGTTTCAGCTAAGCCCATATTTTTGAGGTGGTGGTTTACTCCACTGTGCCCCGTCATTAGGCCGATTAGGATACTAATATCCTTCTTGCTGAATTTTAAAATATCCTCCACTTTGTTTTTTTGTGGTAGGATCAGTTTTTTTGAAATTGACAAGCCTGGAAGTCTATTCCAGTAGATTTTATGTTCGTTTTCTACCCACATTTTGAGTATGGGGTTAAAGTACCCTTTTGGTTTTCCGCAGAATGGCTCTGGACCAATAAAATTTGTTTCTGCGCCTTTTTTTGCAAGGCGATCAGCCTCTTCATTACCCTCAATTCCCATGTGTCCTGGTACCCACATTAAGGTTACATCATTCCTTTTTCCCAGGATGATTAGGTTTTGAAGGCATTCCCATACTATCTTCGATCCATTACATTATACTATTCCTGTTATTGAAGACGGTAAGCAGGTTGACTGCATATATACCGATTTTACCAAAGCTTTTGATAAAGTTGACCATACTATTCTTGCCTACAAGCTATACGCGCTAGGATTTCCTATTATTTTCATAGATTGGATCAGATCTTACCTATCTAATCGTACCCAAAAAGTGATTTTTCGAGGTGTTTATTCCTCTGCTATACCCAACACATCTGGTGTGCCACAGGGAAGCCATCTAGGACCACTCTGTTATTTATTTTACTTATTAACGACGTGAGTTTGGTTATTTTCCACTCGAAAATTTTGCTCTATGCTGACGACGCGAAATTGTTTCGCGATATTTCGAATCAGAATGACTGCGCATTGCTTCAAAGTGATTTGCAACGTTTTTTTGACTGGTGTACATTAAACTGTATGCCTTTGAATATTAGTAAATGTGCAAGCGTTTCATTCTTTAGGACCAAATCTTCCATACATTTCGACTATGTCCTAGACGGTACCACACTACAACAGACAGATAAGGTACTGGATCTAGGTGTATATTTTATTTCCGCATTTACGTTTGACGATCATATTGACTACATAATCAGCAAGGCCAACTCCGTCTGGGGTTTCGTTAAAAGATGGTGCAAGGACTTCAATGATCCTTATATAACTAAGACTTTATACTGTACTTTTGTACGCTCTATTCTGGAGTATGCGTGTAAAGGTATGGGCTCCGTATTACGAGGAACATAAGAGTAGGATTGAGTCTGTACAGCGAAGATTCTTAAGGTTCGCTCTAATAGACCTTCCTTCGTCTGATACGTTGCGTCTTCCTCCTTACGAACAGCGCCTAAAACTCCTTTCTCTAGAGTCACTTGAGAATAGACGGATTATCCTTAGGGCGGCTTTTGTATTTAAATTAATCTTAGGAGAAATTGACTCCCCATATTTGCTCGAAGCCATAACTTTTAGTATTCCGCGTCGATCCTTGAGAAACTATGTGCCACTCCACATTTCTCATCATCGCACCAACTACGGACAAAACGAACCAATCGCATCTCTTTCGCGTATTTTCAACAATAATTACTACCGTATTGATTATAATTTATCTAGCATGCAGTTAAAGTCAGCTTTATGCGATAAATAATTTGTGATTGTTGATTGTTTTAAATTGGATACTCGTATGATGTATTTTTTACGTACTTTTGTAACAATATTTTGTAAGTAATCATTGTTTTGATGAATTTGAAATAAATAAATAAACTAAATCCTTTTATTTTCTAATACTTCAATGTATGATTTATGCAAAATAATGTGATAATAAATTTAACTGCAAGCTTTCGCTAATTAAAGAAAGAATGCGTTAAACTAATAAAAAATTTACTTTTCAATTTATTAGTGCAAAAGTTACCGACCGAATACCAAGCAAATATCAACAAGTTATCCATCTTGAATTTTACACTAATTAGTCTGACATTGGCATTGAAGACAAAGTACAAATGTCGTTTTTACACAAACCTCAGATTAAATTGACAAGTTGCCGTTTCCTTGATAATTTGCTAAAAAATGTTCAAAATATTTGCATTCTTTTTTTTTTGTATTGCTGCCCTCAATTTTAATGTTGACCGTGATTCTGGTATCGGATAAGTATTGCAGCTTACCTAGAATTCGATTATCAAAAACTTTTAAGGCTATACTATAAAATTTTTGTATTTTAATATTTCTCGCTATCGAATTTTTTTTTCAACAATGATTTCAATTTAATAAACAATTGCTCAATTCACTGGGAAACAACAATTAAGTTCAATATATGCGCCATTGTTAACTGCTACAATGAAACGTACACCATTGTTCAAACTTCAAAATCATATTCATGCAAACATTTCATCATTATACAATAAAAATTTTGAGAAAAAATATTGTGAAAACACATGCAAACAATTTTATTGCTCGTCAAAAATAAATTGAATTAATTATTGTTGCCAAGAAAACCAATATTTATTTATTTAAGTATGTTTGAACAATTCAATTCTAACATTATTGGCGTTGTTCATTAGTATTTACATATGCAGTCACAGTTTATGTTAATTTACAACAATAATATATGATGCATAATAAATTAAACTGAGATAATGGCAAAAACCTGCTTCAAGTACGAAAACTAACTCTATTGAGTTTTCAATTAACCTATATGTGCAATGGGATATGTTACAGGGGTGCCGCAAAAATATAATAATTCTATGGCAGTTTCGTAAATACATTGGGTGCTAAGAACGACCAACGATAGCTACAGAGCTGTCAGAATACACAGCAGTTACTATCGATTCTTCCACGGGAAATGCAATATGACACTCCGTAAACTAACTACTTGCGCCTCTTTTTACTTTTCCCCGCCACACTCGTTAAGTTGAACAGGCATACGATTGAAAAGTGAAATATAGTCAATCTTTCATTTCTTAACTACAAAGACTCTGGAACGCATTGCCAGCTGGTGTCTTTTGAAATGAGTATAAAATTCAATGTTTCAATAATAATGTTCATCGTCACTGTTATCTTGCTTGTTAGCAAAAAATGGTTCAAAAATATTCGTAAAAGGTATGTCATAAGCAGTCAGAAGATAACAGGGGCGGGGGGGGAATCAATAAGCAATTCTAACGATGTCCAACCGTTTAAAGAAAAGCTTCGGAAAATATTGAAAAACTGCAGTTGTTGCCAAGCCAAATCTATAATGCAGATAAGTCGGGGCTCTTCTGAAAAACTTTGCCAGATAAAAGAAGGAAGTTACAGCCCTTTGAAGGAAATCCAGCAAAAAAAAAATTTAACTTTCCTGGTTCGCTCCAATGCAACTGGCCTGCTTAAACTGAAACTTTCAGTGCTAGGTAAATTAACCTAGAGCATTTCCGAATTCGACAGGCTGGTTCCATTAGTCTTTGTCCCACAAGTCAGGAAATTCCTTCGACTTCAAGAGTTTCCAGAAACGGCACTTTTGTTAATTGACAACGACATTCAACCGAAGCAGAGCTTATCACAGAAGATAACAATTTTGTTGAAATGTTTTTACCTCCTAATTGCACAACTTAATTGCAATCTGTGGATCAAAATATGATCCAGCTTGTTAAACATACGTATGAGATAAGCCCCCTCACTGAAATCATTTTGCCTGAAGAAGATACCCCAGCAAACAAATTAATTCGTTAATTATATTAACGAGCGATTTGATCGTTAAGAAGTGTCGTTAACGAGTCATTAATGATTCATCAAGCGGATTAAATGGACATTCGTTAATGAATTACTTTTAACAATTCATTATATATGTATATTCGTGTTCAATGAATCATTAACGTGTTGTTAATAATTTTTATTTTGATTCTTTAATGAATATCGTTAACGATTCATAAACGATATTTGTTATGAAATATTAACGATGAATTAAAGAGCCTGACACACAAGAACACGCGGTCTCCTCCGCAAACTCTAAGTTTTTCACCGTTTCATTGGAAATATCGACACGAAATAATTTTTGGCTCTATTCATGCGCATGGTGAAATGAAAACTGCTGGTATATAATAAGATCGACGTTGAGCGACCCTTTTTATTTGGTTTGCTTAAGATCATCATGCAGATTATTTGTTGTGTGGCATTTCATGCCCGTTTAAAGATTATTTGCGAGCGCTCGTTATATTGTTTGCTAGAACACGATTAAAAACCATCTCTATAAAAGAATCAGTACTGTGGATGTAATAAAAAAATGTTGGAATTATTACCCAACAAAAAAATTAATTCTTTAAAGAATCGTTAATGAATTATATTAACGAGCGATTTGATCGTTAACGAGTCATTAACAATTCATCAAGCGGACCAAATGGACATTCTGTAATGAATTACTTTTCACAATTTATTAATGAATTGTAAAACGCTTACAAAAAACGAGTATATAAGCAAGTGTATGTTACTGAAATCATTTTGCCTGAAGAAGATACCCCACAAATTAATTCGTTAAAGAATCGTTAAGCAATTATATTAACGAGCGATTTGATCGTTAAGGAGCGTCGTTAACGAGTCATTAATGATTCATCAAGCGGACTAAATGGACATTTGTTAATGAATTACTTTTAACAATTCATTAATGAATTGTAAAACGCTTAAAAAAAACGAGTATATAAGGAAGTGTATGTAATGTGTTGTTAGTGATTTTTATTTTGATTCATTAATGAATATGTTTAACGATTCATAAACGATATTATTTATGAAAGATTAAAGATTATTTATGGAACGTGCAACACAAGCACATGCGGTCTCCTCTGCAAAATTTAGGTTTTTCACCATTTATGTATATTTGATATATCGACACGAAATAGTTTTTGGCTCTGTTCATGCGCATGGTAAAATAAAAACTGCTGGTATTTAACAAGATCGACGTTAAGCGACCTTTTCTGTTTGGTCTGCTTAAGATCATCACGTAGTTTATTTTTTTTGTGGCATTTCATGCTCGTTTTAATATCGTTACTTGCGAGCGCTCGTTAAATTGCTTGCTGGGATAGTTTGGCATTTAGTTTGTACTTGTGAGAAAGACAAAACGATGAAGATGAAAGGATAGCATTGAATTCTCTTAGAAACATGCTCGGAAATCTATTATCTGCAGATCTTGATAATAAGATTCCTGAAGCTGATATCACTCGAACGATGACTCCGAAATGAAATTATACACGCAAAGAAACTAAAAATAAATCTCGACATTGCAGTGAAGAGTGCTGCAGTCCTTCTCAACAAAAACCTGCAACTAATGGCCGATACTACAGTAATGTTATGTTTAAAAGAAAGAGCAACAAGTTTAGAATTCGAAAAAGTTGAACAGATATTAATTACCTACAATATAAGACTATATTACTTGTCGAAAATTTATTGTAATACACGAATTTTTTTGTTTGTTTGTTTCTAGTAAAAATGTAAGAACGACATTTTTGAATGATTTAGCTTCATCACATTGACAATAGCAACCGATGCTGGGCATAATATCTAATCCAATCGATTCAAAACTAACTCCAATTAGGATTTCAGCCTAACTTTCACATTTGAAAATAATTATTCATATGGATAAGATGCAAAGGTTGACTCCTTCGGACAAAAGATTTTCGATCCCCGCAGATTAAGGTTGCCATTATGCGTCTATTGAAACTACTCACACTACTTTGTGCTGTATACATTTAACATCTTTATAAAATAAAACCATCTATTTCTATTTGACAACATCATATCTCACTTGATACGTTTTTAACAAAGACCTCTAATATGGTACTCAAGGATATTCGCTCAACCGTCCATCGGTCGTACTATAAAATTCATTTAGTCGAATATGGAGCACACTTTCAATCGTCTCTGAAACCGATTTTTAGAGAAAAAAAATATTTTACCACTGTGTTAGACGTCGTAAATACCGCTTACCGATTTGATTACAACGACGTAAAAATATATAAAATCAAACTGTTTTGAACAAATAGTCTTCTCTGTAACACTAAACCTACACTAACAGTAAGTTTCTAACTTCAACCGTTTTTCTACTTTTAACCAAACTTTCATTTAATTATTTACTATAAATCATCCTCCGTTCTGTAGGACGCCAACATGACGCGATCAATAGTAATAAATAATAAGCTGAACTTTTTATAATGCACTTAGAACTCAAAAAGCCACTAAATGGGTATTAGCACTTTAGTTTTGTAAAGATGAGACACGTTTTAATATTAAAGAAGCCAACTGAAGTGACTAAGCTCACCTCTCAGACTTGAGATCTAGGTACCGAGAATTTCATTATTTTTGTTTAACTCACCCGTCGATTGTCGATCGTGTTTGAACAAACAATAAAACAAAGTTCTCAACCTTGTACAAAAATCACAATTCCAGTTGCACAATTATAATTTTTTTTTTTATTTTTCGACACATTCACACACGACCAGGCGAATGAATTACTGAACGACAACTGAGAAATCTAATCGCGAAAAAATCCGCTCACTGTAAATCTAAACAACGCTCGACACAATTTTGTTCTTGTTAGTATTATTATTATTTTATTTCTACACTTTGTACTTAATTTATGTTATAAAGGACAGCCATATCGGAAAACAACAAAACCGAAAAATGAAACAAGTTTATTATCGAAGTGTTATCAACGCGTCGATTCACAGATAGCCCCGATGACTTCAACAGAAATGAGTCGAAGCATCACTCCGGCACCACGCAGTAACAACATCAGCAATCTGTCTATCGTCAAATCAACAGACGAGATCAGCGGAATTCTAGCACACGATCAAAGGCTACAGTACAGCTAAAGTGCTTCTATACCTCCACTAAACATTTATCATCGCGACCGTCATACTATTCAAATAATTATGTTATTCGGATGACGTCATAGGAACAAGTAATCTTAACGTTTAACCACTTAATATTACAGCAGGTACCTAAGACCTACCTTGCTATGGTATCTCCAATACTGCACGCTAACTTGTGATGATCATAATAATCGACCTTAAATTGATTTAATGATTAACTAAAAAAGTCAAAACCAGCTAAACTAGTAGATAGATCTCACCTTGATTAATGTGCAAATAGACTGGGTATAGTATTGGTTTAGTTGAAGCCCGATGTTGCTGACGGATCACGTAACAAGATCCTGTTTTAAGAGACTTTGAGCAGTCTGATACTTTCGAGCATGTCACTGAGTAAATATCCTTTAAAATCTGGGAATCGTATTGGTTTTGGGATTCATCATCCCTCCTTTCTTCTTGCGTGATAAATTTGATACCAAATATAAAAAAAATGATAATGTAAAAAACAATAAAAGCTCTGAAATTAATAGAAACAAATCTGCTCTGGCAACATTCCCGAAAAAACATTAAGTATAAGCTTATTTTCATTTATTGATCAGACACGTGCATATCTCTCAATCATTCAACTTGAATCAAAGTACATCGTGCATATTGTTGTTCACAAGAACTTTCTTAAATTCATCTTTGTTCATGCAATCAAATAAATAACAGAATTACAATTATGCATAGAGGAGGAATTGTGCACAAAGAAAATTTTCAATGCATTTCAATAATAACATTTTATAGGCAGTGGCGCTTCGTAAATCTGCTTCAACAACTCCCAACATATGCAAAATGATGATTTTCGTGCATAGAGGCGCTGCAAGCAGCAGCGTCCCATTGTGATTTGAACTCACGTCCTTCGCATTTTAGACCAGCAGGCTATATGCAGGACATTTCAAATCACACACTAACTTCCATATGTATACAGGGTGTTTGGTACTCCGTGCGCCACCTTGTAAGGGATTATTCCTAGATATATTTTTAGAAAAAAATTGTTCTACGGAGATGGTCAATTTTCAATATCCGCGGATACAGGGTGATCAAGAAAGGGTTTCGGACCTGTACCCTCACTCACTCAAAACGCTATATCTTGAAAACTATTAATCACAATTCAAAGTGTTATAACTTGTTTTTTAGGGAATCGAATTACCTTTCATTTGGTGTACTAGTCCGCATTGTAACTGTACCCAATCCTGAAGTATTTACTTAAGACCACAAATTTTTGATACTTTGACCCTCAAAATTCTGGGATCAATGTAGTTTTTCTCAAAAAAACGCATTATGAAAATGTCATTTTAATGTTGTTTTTTTATGTGCCATATGATTGCCTACAAAAGATGTATACACTTGCATTGCATTTCATAGTTTAGAAAAAAACTATCATTCCAATAATCTTCTACTTCTACAATGGCGCTACAGCCCAAAACGGACCTTGGCCTCCTGATATTCAGGTTCCTTAACATTTTTCATTACTTATTGTGGAAGGGTTGTTAGCCCTTCCCACAACCCTCTTTCTACGAATTTTTCATTTTCGTAGATTGAGGTGACCAAGGTATATCCAAGTAGGCAATGTGCCGGAATTATATATTGCGCCGACCGGGATTTGAACTCACGACCTTCGCAATACAAGACCAACACACTACCTACTAGGCTATACCCTAGCTTTCATTCCAATAATATAGCACTTTAATCAAAAAAACAAGAATATGTTGATCAACACTCTCCGCTTGAACTAAAAGAACTTAACAATGGTTTTTATGGTTTATTTCAAATTTCCTTAATTACAATAAATGTTCAAAATGGCCGCCTTTATTTTGAATGCACGCTAAAGCTCGTTTTGCCAGTGTTCTCTTGGTGTTCATACTCCTCAACTGCTGCCTTACTTCTGTTGCTGCCGCATCGATTCTGGTGTTTAGATCCTGCAACGTTACTACTTCCGTTGCGCAGACAAGGTCCTTCATCCGTCCCCATACAAAGAAATCCATAATAGTTAAATCAGGAGATCTTGCAGGCCTGTGTATCGGTCCATTTCTACCGATCCAGTGATTGCTATAATTGGAATTTAACCAATCTGTGATTTGTCGGCCGTAATGAGTTGGAGCACCATCGTGTTGGTAAAACATGGAAGCCAATCGTTGCAGTGGCACATCATCCAATAACTCCTGTAGATTATTTGTCAAAAAATGCAAGTAATTGGAACTACAGTCAAACTTCCATAAGCCGAACGTCTATAACTCGAATTTTCTGTAACTCGAACTAAATCTGGTGTCAATAGCATTTAGAGAGCAAATTGTATAAAATGTCACTTCCATAAGTCGAACTTCCATAACTCGCATTTCTCCATAAGTCGAGTAAAAACATAACAGAATTATGATTGGGCTTAAAGCCCAATCATATTATACTCTAGATGAAATCGAAATGACTTTAATATACCGGAAAGTATGTCATCTCAAATTCTTTCGAATAGTGAATAGAGACTTTTGCATGGGAGGTGGTAGAAGTAGAGGGGGATGTTTGTATTTTTCTTATATGACACCGAACATGGCATGCAAAATGCTTATTGCTGAATTTAAAGTTTTTAGTTTTCATTATTTTTAATGAAATTGGTAATAGTTTTCCTGAAATTGGGACATTTGTATGGGAGGTGACAGAGGAAGTGGAACGTTTTAGATGATTTTGAAACTGCTTATCATCACCGTGCTTTGATTCAATTTCAAAGTCTATAGCTTTCATATATTCGAAGGAGAAATGCTTTTCTTGAATGTATAATACAGATGTTTGTATGGCAGGGGGTAGAAGGAGTGAAGCGGGGCTGACTTTTTTCTAGCACTTATTTCAATTATTAAGAAACAAATTCTGGCAAAATTTGAAGTTTGTACTTTTTCAAGGTTGAATGGAAATCGATAAAATGCATTTAACAAAATTTATGCATTTGTATGGGAGGGGGTAGAAGGAGTGTACGGATCAAGACAATTTTTTTTTTGGATTATTAATATTTCTATTTGTATACTTTATACAAAATATCAAGTTGACACCTTTAACAGTTTCGAAGAAAAATAATTTAATTTAAATTTCAAAATTTCGTGAAATTTGTATGGGAGGGGGTAGAAGGAGTGAGGTGAAGTTAATAATTATTTTTAAAATAAATTGAAATTACAGTAAAATTAATTCTGACAAAATTTCGTCTTTTCAGCTTTACTAGTTTTAATGAAAATCGAAAATATGTATTTTTCAAAATTGTCCATTTGTATGGAGGGGGTAGAAGGAGTAAAGGGATCGGATCAATATTCCGTGGTATTAATGACATCTATATCGTTATACTTTGACCTAAATCTCAAGTCTATAGCTTAAATAGTTTCATAATATTTCGAAATTTCATGAAATTTGTATGGGAGGGGGTAGAAGGAGGAACTTAAAGTTACTTTTATGCTAAAAATGACACATACAAATTTTTAGCACTATAGCTCAAAGCTTTCGAGAGTTATGCTGTAGACAGACGCACAGACGGACAGACGGACAGACGGACAGACAGACAGACGGACAGACGGTCACTCGGAATCGAGACTTTTGAGCGACAACAAATATTTCTGTACCCTTGGCGGCTCTGTGCGAGCGTTATTTCTTAGCGTTACAAACGGTAAGGCAAACACAATATACTCTCAGATTTCATCTAGAGTATAAAAATGGCACGCATATTCAATAAGTCGAATAATTCGAGGAGATCCCTGATAGCGGAGAAAATTTTTGTTTATTTTTTTGGGAATCCCTCATTTTCTCACATCAAAGTAAGTGGTTTGTTGTTTTGGGTTTTAATAGTTGGTGAAGTCCCTATTTATAAAGAAATGTTTTATTTGGTTGCCGCTTGGTGCACAAGCAAGCTCGTCAGGCCTTCGGTATCCTTTCCCCTTTCTGGAGGTTAAGAAAGATCTCCCTTCGCACGAAGCTGCGTGTTGTTATATGGTTGTACTACGTGGAAAGTGACCGTTCGACTTACCAAGAAACTACAGACTTTCGTAAACCAATGCCTCCGGCGCATTTTAGGAATATTTTGGCCAGAAGTAATCTCCAACGACGAACTTTAGAGTACAACTCGCCAGACTGAAATAGGTATTGAGATTCAACGGCGGAAGTGGCAGTGGATCGGTCATACTTTGAGGAAACCAGAGCGAAACATCGCCAAACAGGCTCTGGATTATAACCCTCAAGGAAGACGTCGGGTTGGTCGACCATGTAACACATGGAAGCGAGCAGTTGAGCAGGAGGCCAAAGGAATAAACAAGTCCTGGCAACAGCTTAAAGCCGATGCTCAGGATCGCGCCTTGTGGAAGAGAGTTGTTTCTGTCCTATGCCCCTATAGGGGGTCTTAACAGGAATTTGATTGATTGATTGATTGGTGCACATTTCAGTTGCGCTTGCAAGTGAACACGAGTTCAATTTACGTACTACGGTATATTAACACAAAATCGGTTTTTCATGGCGTCGAAACATGTTCTAAAAAGTTTGTCAATTGACGAAAAGTATTAATTAATACAAGAAATAGAAAGCGGATTAAAGAAAAAGGATGTAGCTTTTAAATACGGTGTTCCGGCGGGTACAGTTTTAAAAATCCACTATTCAAAAATGTTAATAATGCAGTTTTCGATTGGTTTAAAGAAGCAATAAACCAAAACATGCCCATATCTTGAGGAATTTTAAAGGAGAAGGCATTGGAATTTGCGAAGCGGTTTGGAGAAAACGATTTTAAGGCAAGCACTGGTTGGCTTGATAAATGGAAGCATATGGACAAATATTTAACTAACAAAAGGTTAACCAAATTGTGTGTCATACGTACATATGTATGTTGAATTGTAGGCATGGTGTGTGTCATAAAAAGGATTGCGGTGAAAGCAGTTATGTTCGTGACGAGGACTGCGATAAATGGAAAACCGACGTTTTGCCCCATCTATTAAAAAAGTATAATGAACGCGACATTTTCAATGCAGACAAGACAGGACTGTTCTTCAAATGCTTACCACTTAGATAAGATAAGACACAAACTTTCAAGGGCGATAAATGCCATGGAGGCAAACATAGTAAGCAGCGAGTTACATTATTGTTGGCAGCAAATATGGATGGAACAGAAAAATTGAAAATTCTCTTGATTGGCAGAAGTAGCAAGGCTCGTTGCTTTCGTGGGGTTAAGTCGCTACCCGTTGATTATAAATCAAACTCCAGGGCGTGGATGACCGGAAAACTTTTTGAAGAATGGATTTGCAAATTAGATAAACAATTTTTACGCGCTGGACGAAAAGTCTTATTATTCATTGATAATTGTCCTGCCCATCCAAAAGCCTTACAAAGAAAATTGAAATCTATTGAATTGGCTTTTTTCCACCAAATATGACCTCCAAATTGCAACCGCTTGACCAGGGAGTAATTCAAAATTTAAAGTGTCACTATGTAATGGTCGCGCAGATGATAGGAAAATAATAAAAAAAAAAATCAAAATTAAATAAAACCAATTCGTTGCTGGGTGTTTGGTCGTTCTATTATCTCACAGATGGTGCTACAAACAGCTAAGCGTCACTGAAAACCCTAAGTGACGTGCGCAAACTGTCCGTTAACGGTTAGGCCGAGGTTCCTTGGGAACAAAGGAGGATTTGTTCAGGTCTCTTGCTTTTTGTACGTCGAAGTGGTCGGACCCCCCCCCAGAGTAGAGAAGTTGGAAGAAAAAAACCGCATGTTTTTTTTGAGTATTTATAAAATCGCAAAACCCCTTTAAAGTGAACTTTCCCGAAGTTAAAAAAAAACCGCATGGTTTTTTTTGTGTATTTATAAAATCGCTATACCCCTTTTAAAGTCAACGGAACCAAAACATTTTTTTCACGTTACAGTACAGGCACCTGCAACAGTTCTGGTTGTTCACGGATTTTCTGTTTACTCTGATCGAACTTTAAATGTCTAGTCTAAGGGTAATTACAGCGATGTCCAAGCAAAAGATCCAGATGGAAGGCTAGAATTTCGGAGTAAAAGGGACGGGAGGAGGGCGAGAGAGAGAGAGATGATGTCTTGGCCCCCGTGGTCGAGAGGTCCACCCCGACTGCAAATTCGTTTTCCCCCTTTCAAATATGTTCTGATCGTTGCCCGCTGACTACCTCACCAGGACCTCCCAAACCTGGTGGTCAGCCTCCTTTTTTCGGTACATTACTTTTAGTATGTCCATGAGGAGAAGTGACAAACCCCTCCCACCGACGAGCTAGTACGTGCGTGTGCTAGATGTACCACCCGTGACTTCGCAGGCACTTCATGGGACACTGCCAAGGTGGCGTGTCAGCAGGATGCCGATGAGAGTGTCTCTGGTGAAACCACTCATCGCGACTGTTACAACTATCGAAGCAGAATCTTAAAAGAAGCATTAAAGCGTTTAGAGACAAAGAACAAACATGATATTACACTTCTGGATTGCATTAACCACATAACAATAGCATGGGATATTGACGTCAAAAATCAAACGATTGCGAATTGCTTTAAAAAAGCTGGATTTGGTCAGCATTCTACATGGGATGAAGAGGATAACATACCTTTAATATTCTTAAATAATATTGATCAGGAAAGGAGCTTGATACAAACTGATTACGAAACATGGATAACGTTGAATAATATAACTTCCAATGCTACTCTTGATGATTATATTGAGATGGACAATGAAATTTGTACAGAAGGTTTTCTTACAGATGATGACATTATTGAGAATTATAATTCTGAATCAGTGACTCAGACTTTAATTGGAGTGGAAAGTAATGACGAGGGTTCCGAAGATGAATTTATTCAATAGCCTTGTACGAATGATATAGCGGATTCCTTGAGAAATTGGAATCTATATTTACAAACGAATGAAAACGCAACTGATGTACACTATATGGCTTTAAATAAACTGGAATCTCTTTTCATTGAAAATAATAAAGCAAAAGAAAATTTTCAGCCACAAATTACTAATTATTTTAACCCACTGTAACTATGTAGTACGTGGTACTTAATATGGAGGAAATAGAAATGTGAATTGAACATATGTAGTAATTGTAGTGTCTTTTAATAAATCCGCTGGTTTTGATAAACTGTTCTATAACACGAAGTCTCTGTAAGTCGAACTATTTTTGTGGAGAATGGTGATTCGAGTTATGGAAATTTGACTGTATTTAAGGTAGGCGGAAGCCTAATAGGACCAATGAAATCGTCACCAATCACATCTGCTCATAAATTGACACTGAATCTGTGCTGAAATGATGGATCTCTTCTTGTATGTGGATTGTTCTCAGCCCAACTTTCCACGTAGAGACGTTTAACTGCAATGCCAAGCGTCGGATACTGATTGATGGATTATTTTGAACTGCATGTAGTATTCCTTCATCGGTTGGAACAGCGATTATCGGCGCAGGATTTGCATTTACTCAGCTTGTCCTAACGCTGCCTGTTTCCGAATCCTTCTGTAAACTTCTTGGAATACTCTCCTGTAAGGATCCGACGATTAGGACATATCTGATGATACAATGATCGCGCCGCTCATGTATTTCCCTGACATTTCTACAATGGCGCTACAGCCCAAATCGGACCTTGGCCTCCTGATATTCAGGTTCCTTAACATTTTTTTATTACTTATTGTGGAAGGGTTGTTAGCCCTTCGCACAACCCTCTTTCTACGAATTTTTCATTTTCGAAGATTGAGGTGACCAAGGTATGTCCAAGCAGGCAATGTGCCGGAATTATATATTGCGCCGACCGGGATTTGAACTCACGACCTTCGCATTACAAGACCAACACACTAACTACTAGGCTATACCCTAGCTGACACAGGCATTTCAAAATTATTTTCTAAATTTTAGTGACACCTTGTACTTTTAACAATGTAACTAAAACTGGTAAAAATATGAAGTAAGATTGCTTTTATACGCTTTTCATTTTGTTAGGTACCCCATTAAAAACGGCAAAGTGCTGCACCTAGTTGTCTTGAAACTCATTTTAATTTAATTCATTTCCTCGATAATTTAAATAGTAATTAAAGGACAATAAGAATATTTCAGTTTAACAACATTTCAGGCAGTTTTTTTAGAACGAGGGTTGCTTTATGACATATTTCATTTTTAAGCCATATGTATTTTCGCTTATTACCTGTAAAACGGGAAAACCTAAGTCATATGTGTGCATCTTTTGTAGGCAATAATATGGCACATAAAAAACCAACATTAAAATGACATTTTTATAATGCGTTTTTTTGAGAAAAACTACATTGATCCCAGAATTTTGAGGATCAAAGTATCAAAAATTTGTGTTCTAAAACACATACCTCAGGATTGGGTACAGTTACAATGTGGACTATTACACCAAATGAAAGGTAATTTGATTCCCTAAAAAACAAGTTATAGCACTTTGAGTTGTGATTATTAGTTTTGAAGATAAAACGTTTTGAGTGAGCGAGGGTACAGGTCCGAAACATTTTTCTTGATCACCCTATATCTCCGCGGATATTGAAAATTTACCATCTCCGTTGAACAATTTTTCTCAAAATATATCTAGGAATAACCCCTTACAAGGTGGCGCACGGAGTACCAAACACCCTGTATTATCAAAATTTGAAGAAAGCAATTTTCTTCGAATACATGACAGCTATCAACTTGAAAATTGTTACCGATTATGCTATTATGTTAACCCGGTGTCATCCGAGTTGGGTCATTATGACCCGTACAATTTTAATTAGTGTATATCTTTGAATTACTTAATGTAACGTTGCCAAACTTCTTAGTAGTTGGAGGTAATAATCGTTGCAGCTCGATTCTTGTCTCGGTTTAGTTGGTGTGCAACTGCACAGAGAGATTGTCAAGTGTAAAAAGATAAATATGACCCAATCTTACTGTCGGTATTATAATTTCGCGAGTGAGTCGTAACTCGAAAAAATGGCCTAAAGCAATTTTCTTGCCATAAATACGGCTGCAATCAATGGACTTATTATTCATTGCAAATAACGAAGATTTTTGTTAAATTTTTTCGATACATTTATTAAATTTGAAAAGGGATATCATGGCGTACAGTTTAGGGTAATTATGACCCAACTGCCTGTCCGTGTAACATTTATCCACCATACCGACGCCGGGTTAAGAATATTAATTGAGACCAGGAATATTACTAAAATTATCCCGCTTTTAAATTGTACTCGTTTCGCTAGATATTAAACATAACATGGTGATCGAATTTTCGGATGTGTTTTTGATTGCTTTGCAGAAACCAAAAATATGATACGATGGAAAAGGCGACCATAATTTCTCACTACTCGGTCAAACATTCCGATTACGCGGAATTCATTAGCAACAACAAATCGCTCGAAACCCGGCAGCCGATAAATGAAAATCTCACAAAACGTACTCCGATCATTAGGCGCCAATAATAGAAATCTCGTCCAAATTGGGAAAAAAATCCCGCCAGAAATTTCATACTGCATCGAATCTGAGGAACCAAGTGACACTAGTCTGTGTAGCTGGTATTGCACATTCGAATCGTAATGTTTTGGTTAAATACTATACCCCCCTTCCTTCCCTCTATATTCGGTAAGGCGCGCGATCCTGATCAGAACTACTCTAAAACCTCTCTTATTTTGTTCGCCTTTTCATTACGCTGTCAAACATTCTGATGACGCAGAATTAAACAACAACAAAATGCTCGAAACCATGCAGCCGACAAATGAAAATCTCACAAAACGTGCTCCGATCATAAGGCGCCAATAATCTCAACAACATCTCAAATGAAAAAAATGTTAAGGAATCTGAATATCAGGAGGCCAAGGTCCGATTTGGGCTGTAGCGCCATTGTAGAAGAGTATAGAAAAAGAAATCTCGTCCAACTCGGGAAAAAATCCCGCCAGAAATTTAATAATTTTCGTGTGGAATGGAATCTGAGGAACCCGGTGATTATAGTTCTGCGTTCCTGGTATTTCAAATTGGATAAATACTATGCATATTGTATATATAGATGTACACAAGTACGAGAGAAATAGACTCACGTCGCATCGAGTAGCATTTACTGTGATGATGACCCCTAGTTGAAGTATAATACTTTACAAATTATATGTATACACACACACACACACAGAAAGTAGCGACTAAAGTAAGCGGAATATATCACAAATTGTGATTCTCTGTACTTACTTTGTGACTGATAAAGTAGCGAACTGAGGAAGCGAGATCGGATGCTTACAGGTGACATTGGTAGAACACGGTAGACACGCTGAATAGACAAGTGACCGAGCAGATCGAAATACTCTTTATGGTACCTACTGATGGTAGACCAGTGACCCAAAAGAATCAAGATCGGATGCAGAAATTGATGGCATGGGTGCTGGGTGGTATGAGTTTGATGGAGTTGCAATATACAACTGGCCGCGATGACCTACAAACTGTAAGAGATGTTACATAGGTCTCGCATCCACCAGTATGAATGCCGAACTGAAAATAAGTTTAAACTGGTACCACCAAAGGCATTAATGATTGCCGTCATTAAAACAATCCGTGCTGTTAAAGGCAACTGTTGCTTTAAGCCTTTGTGGTCACGTTAAACTCGCATAGAGACTCTGCACAAGTTCATAATATCAAATTAAAGCTCTGTGCGAATTTTTAGCAAACGTACCCGATTTTCCAAGTGAAATCCCTGTCGACAGGTTTAATAGTGAGTAATTCTTTTATGAGGGAGCTTACGAAATTCATCACCTTCTGCGGATCTATCGACATCAACAGTGAAGAGTTTTGCTAAATTCTGGTTCAGGCGATGTACTGCTGTTATGATCGTTGTTTGTTGAATTTAATGCCTTAAGTTTACAAAATTCTGAGCAACAGACTGAAAAATCGCTGGATTGAGATGGCGAAAACTAAACGAAAACAATTTAAATAAGTGAAACAAGAAAATGTACAAAATTCTCCTTTCAAAGAAATTACAAAAATACTTTCCTCTGGGTAGAAGATTCTTATGGTTGTTAAGCCTTGAAATCAAAGTTCGAGTATAACCTGCTTTTAAGTACTTAGGCACAACCGCCCCTTGGCGCCCTCGGAACATCCTCGCGGATATGCTATTTACGACACTGTATTTTCGTCATCAGGTTCGTCAGTCAGGTTGTCATTTACAGTAGTATTCGATGATGTTTTGCTAAGCCCAACTGTTGGAAAAATTGCCCCTAACACGTTCATATCTCTTCCGTGTCGCTAATTACATATGCTTCCTGCTGCGTCCTTACAAATGTTCGTTTTAGATTGAAATCCTCGTTTCTGCTTTTTAACTAGAGCCTAAGCCGCTCTCGTATTGTTGAATTTAAGAACTTTCTTTTTTCTGCAGGTTTAAGGTTAGCGAATCATCTAAGTTCGTCAAAACAGATCTGATTTTGATTCCTTCGGCGCACTACTTTTCCGTCTGTAGGTACCATACAGCTTATTTCGTCGATCACCACTCTTTCCAACATGTTTACCATGTTCAACCAATTATTTCACTTCCTCAGCTCGCTACTTTATCAGCAACAGAGTACGTACTGTGAATCACAATCTGTGATGTATTTCGTTTACATTTGCGCTACTTTCATCCATTTAGTCATTCCATTTACTTTCAGTTTCACTTCTTTCAGGTCACTACTTTCACAACCCACCCCAAATGAGCAAACCTGTGCGGGGAAGGGAATATTTCGTCCGCTACTAATTGCCGCAAACCAACTACTCAACCGACAAAACCGTCGATTTCGCTCGCTTCGCCGAAAACATAATTGAAGAATACCAGGGTGGATTCAGAGTCGGATGATCAACTACGGATCAGTTGAGAAAAATGCTGGCAATATAACATCAAGGGGCACCAGATATTCGTAAACTTTAAGCAAGCTTACGATAGTATCGACAGGACTGTACTGTACAACATAATACTGGAATTAGGAATACCTGAGAAGCTTTTCCGACTAAACATAGCAAGTAAGCATCCAGAATGACTTGACAACAAGCTTCCAATCACCCTCTGGGCTGAAGCAAGGGGGTGGCCTTGCACCAGGTGGACGCTACTGTTTAAATCATCGCAGATACTAGCTTATGCAGACGAAATAAACATAATGGCGCGATCACAACTGCACCGCAAGGAAGTCTTCGTTAATCTTGATACGGAAGCTCGAGAAGTAGGAAAACGAAACGAAAGTTTTGTTGCAATCGTTAAGAAACACCCCAAGCAGACAAAATCTAACGATAGCAGACAATAACATAGAAAACGTGGACAACTTCATATATCTAGGAGCCAATTTCTCCAAATGAAATTAAAAGACGCATAATGGTAGCAAACAAGACATACATACTACTCGGTACTTCCAATCATAAAATGTAATGTTCTCCAAAACTATGATAAGACCTGTATTCTGCTATAGCAGTGAAACGTGGTCGTTAATACAGGCATAAAAAAATTGGCTAATGCCTTCGAGAGGAAGTTATTACAATGAATCCGCGGACCGGTGAGAGAGCAAGATGCATGACGAATTCGATACAATCAGGAGCTGTATACCATTTTTGAGGACCCAGAGGTCTCTACTCATACCAAGCTTCAAAAACTACAGCGGGCTGGTCACGAACAGCGAATGGAGAACAGAAAAATACCCATACAAAAAGGAATGGCGAAAGAAAAAAGGTCAGTCAGAAAACCAAGATAACGATTCAATCGACGAAGATAGAAAATTGCTTCTGAAATTTTCAACATGGAGTACGCGCTTTTTGGATGGAGACGAAGTATGTAGGAGGCCAAAGCCAGGCTTGGACTACAACGCCATTGAGGATTATGGAATTGTTGACAGACATGTTTGCTAATATTACATAAACTATAGTATAAAATAAATCTTTGAATTATTTTCTGAAAAAAGCGGATCAATTAAAGTATCCGATAATAAGAATTTCGACCTTGGCTAATAATTACCTGCTTAAATAAAATTTACTGGATTCGATTAACATTTTTATCTTTCTAAGTATTTTTTTCTTCAAAGTAATATATTGATAAAAACGTAATTCTAAGACATGTTTTCTTCTCGATTCATTTGGAAATGAAACGAATAAAATCATTGGACCCTATGTACCTTCTAGCAATAAGATTTCCTAATTTGATGTAACTAATCTTACATTTTATGTCCGATATAACGAAAGATATAATGTCAAACCCTTTCGAAAGTTAAATCAATGCGTATATTTTAACACTCCAATATAAAATAAAAAAATGAAATTTACACTTGAATAAATTATTTATTTCGTCTAGCTACACTGAGAAAAAAATTAATTGAAGAACTACCTAAAAATTAGATGATTCACAGCATCTAAATTGATTTAGACAAGTTGACTAATAAAAATTAAGGTATAAAATAGTATACTGTTAAGAATGTATTTAATTATAACACAAAATGTTAATGTTTATGTTCATTTAGGAAAATTATCATTTCATTTAGTGTTCTTACGGGATTTTTTGAAGAATTTTGTTTGCATTAGTTATCAATCAATCAATCAATTGCCTGTTAGCATCAATTATAATTGACCATAATTATGGCGGACTTTAGTAGAAGGAGACGAAAAGGTAGGAATATTTTAATTAGTCAATATGTCTAAATCAATTAGCAGGCTTAATAGGTAGTTCTTCTATTCATTCCATGTAGTCGCTCAGTCCACAGAAAATCAGTATCACTTATTTTATTATTATTTAATTCCGACTATATATATATATATATTTTCAGGCATTTCTTAGAAGCTTAAAATTCTCCAAGAGAGATTCACGTAAAAATCCCGCTACTTCATCTTCTTCAATGGCATAAGGGCCTTAATCGCGTCCTGACCTTCTAGTTTCTTAACTTTTCTTATCTGCTATTGTGGAAGGGTTGTTAGCAATTCGCTCAACCTGCTATTTAAGAATTTTCTTTTTTGCAGATTGGTCATATACCCAAGCAGGCAGTGTGCAGGAATTATACGTCGACCGGGATTTGAGCTCACGACTCTCGCATTGTAGACCAACACGCTACCCACTTGGGTTACCTCAATCTGCGGCCATCAAAAATCTTAAATATTGGTTTGTGCGAAGGAGTAATAAAACTTCTACAATAACAAATAAAAAATGTTATGGATCCTGAAGATCAGGAGACGAAAGACCAATTTGGGCTGTAGTGCCATTGTAGAAGAAGATTATAGAAACCATCATTAGCCACAAAATGAAGAAATATCTCGAACACCACGATATTTTTAGTGGCTACTAATATGGTTTCCGTCAAAAACGTTTAAATAGCGATCTATTGACAATTTTAACCGAGCTTTGGAACAACAATATTCATTAGTTTGGTAAGTTTTGCATTATTGCTCTGAACATTTCCAAAGCACTTGATAGAGTTTGCCACACCGCTCTCCAAACTCAAGGCAATAGTTATGAATGATTTTTCCTACCAGAATTGAATTCGAATAAGTTTTTCTATACAACTATAAAAGAATTTCTGGATCTCCTGCATCACACCAAACAGTTCTAATATTACAATAGTGTACAATTTCAAAAATATTACTCTCAGATTTCGTTCAGAGGAGAATAAGTAAGTTTAAAAAACAAACAGTCATTTTGTATACTGACGTCAAAAGATAGTTCCAGATATATGTAGATATACCTATGAAACTAGGTAACTCTTACTAGAACCATTACCTATTTAAGAGTTCATGTATCATAAAACAATATTTATAAAAAGTTGCAAAATGCCATTGCACTACTTCACAAACTTGAAAAAAATACACGAAATATAATGCCAAGAAAGTCAAAACCTCTAAAGTAGTTCTAATGCTAAAGCACCCTATTAAAGTCTGCGTAATTAAAGTTTGAATCACTATTAAAATGAAATTCGCAACTCATCTGATATAAAATGTATAGTATATAATTTTACTAGGTCAATGTCACTCAGCAGTTCAGTAAAACGGATTTATTTTAAGTGCGAACACGAGATGAGTTTAGAAATTATATTTTCAGGTGAAATAATGATTATAAACCAACTGAAACCTACTTAAATTCTATTTGAGTTCGAAACAATATTATTATCATTACGCTCATTTTTCGGCACTACCACCTATATGCTGCTTTTGCAGATTTTTTTTTACATCATTCTTACAATCAATCTAGAACGTAAAAGAATTGTGAAGCTCTATCATGCGATACTCTAGATAAAATGGTAAAGAAATAGTGACTTTCGTATGGAAGGTTATTGAAGGCGTAGAGGGATATCGCTGCATCTGAAACCACTAATAACTATTACCATGCTCTGTACCAATTTTCAAGTTAGCTTTCATATCGACGCTTTAACGCAACAACTTGATACCCTAAATTCAAAACTAGCAATTAAATTAGACTAGAAATCAAGTTGTAGTATTAAATGTTAAGGAAATTCAGAATTTCTCAATTTTACTTTATTATTCTAATAATAAAGTATTGTGGTCGATACAGAAAAAAATGCTAACTTTTTTCGCGTTTCATAACTAAATTAGCCTAAAAATGTAAAAATGCACAAAAAAAAAAAGAATAATTAAGATTGGGCGTAAAGTCCAATATTTATTAATATTTCATCTCAAATTCTTTCGAATAGTAATTATTGACTTTTGCATGAGAGGTGGTAGAAGGAGAGGGGGGAGGTTTGTAATTTTTGTATATGACACCGAACGTGGCATGCAAAATGTTTCATGCTGAATTTATAGTTTGTACTTTTCATTATTTTCAAAGAAATTGGACACAATTTTCCTGAAATTGAGGCATTTGCACGGGAGGTGACAGAAGAAGTGGAGGGTTTTAGATGATTTTGAAACTGCTTATCAACATCCTTATCAGCATGCAATTTCAAAGCTCTCATATATTCGAAGAAGAAATTGTCTTCTTGAATTTATAATTTAGATATTTGTATGGGAGGGGTAGAAGGAGCGAAGCGAAGCTGATAATTTTTTTAGGATTTATTGAAATTATTAAGGGAGAAATTCCGGCAAAATGTTAAATTTTACTTTTTACAGTTTTAATGGAAATCGATATAATGCATTTGTATGGGAGGTGGTAAAAGGAGTTTGCTGATCAAATTTTTCGTCGTCAATGCTATTCCTATTATTATACTTTCCACAAAACTTCAAGTCGATAGCTTTAACAGCAGGGGGAGGCGGAGGCGGAGGCGGAGGTGGTGGCGGAGGCGGAGGTGGTGGCGGAGGCGGGGGAGGGTTAAGGTCAAAAACTGCGATTGCTAATATTTCCACTACAAATAAAAAGCTGAAACTTGACATTTGGGTGTATTGATTTATGGGTAAAAAATGAAAATAAATTAATTTTTGCATCCAGTGGGTTATATAAAGGGGAGGGGGGCTAAAAACTAATTGTCGGCCAAATTTATTATTTTTTTCGAATAACTACATCTTTGAAACAACTAAACGGAATGATTTCATATTTTTCATCTAAATAGGTGGCTTATAAATCAACCATAATCAACGAATACTTTTAACGGGGTGGGTCAGAGGGGAGGGGGGTGCAAGGAAGAACACTTAAATATAAGTATCTCGACAGTCTGACAAGCTATTTAATAGAAACTTGGGGAATACATATTGAAAGAATACAGAAAGAGAATTATTTAAAATTTTGACATAAGTGTAGTGGGAGTAAATGGAGAGCATTTTAAAAATGGCGCAATTTCCAAATGGGTATATCTCAAAATCCAATGCAGACATTAAATTGAAATTATGTCAGATTATAGAATCATCTGACTTATAAAATTTCTAAGTTGGGAGGTGTAAGGGAAGAGAGGTGGTAAGCCAGAAAGTCGAAAACGCTGAGTAATGTTTTCAGAGCTGTGGTAAAACCTACGAACTTCAAATTTTGCACGTGCTTCGAAATGTAATCTATTATTATTTCAGTACCCCCACGCCTTAAGTAAACCAATTAGCTTCTCCCCTTCAACCCCCGCTCATGCAATGTGACACACTATCACATCTTTCCAATAATTCTATTTTCTTGAAAAGTGTGAAAGATCACTGATCTGAAATTAAAAACAAACAATTGAACGTAAAGCCCAATCATATGATATTCTAGATGAAATAGGAAAGAGTTTATTGTACCGGAAAAAATTTCATCTCAAATTCTTTCGAATAGTGAATAGTGACTTTTGCATGGGACATGGTAAAAGCAGAGGGAGAGGCTTGTAATTTTTGTATGTAACACCGAACGTAGTGTACAAAATGTTTCGCTAATGCTAAATTTAAAGATTGTTGCTTTTGCAATTATCGAGGAAATTTAACAATTTTTGTCTGAATTTAGGGTATTTATACGGGAGGTGGCAGAGAAGTGGAAGATTTTGGATGATTTTTAATCTGTTTTAAAGTTGTTTTAAAATCGATAGCTCTCATATGTTCCAAGGAGAAATACTTTTCTTGAATTTCCAAAACAAAATTTGTATGGGAGGTGATAGAAGGAGTGAGATGAAGACAATATTTTTTTTAGCATTTATGACAAATTTTGGTAAAATTTAAAGTTTCTAATTCTTCTAGTTTCTATTAAAATAGATTTAATACACTTACCAAAATTCTGCATTTTTATGGGAGGGGGAAGAAGAAGTATTGGAAAAAAATCAAATTTTTTGAAAAATCAATTATATTTATAATAGTACATTTTTCTCAAATTTTAAAGTTGATAGCTTTAATGGTTTTGGAGAAAAATAATTTAATTGAAATTCCAAAATTTCGTGAAATTTGTATGGGAGGGGGTAGAAGCAGTGGCGTGGCATCCATTGATGCATGGGAAGCATTGCTTCCCTTACATTTTACTTCTCTCATAAAAATTAGACCTTATTTACGCTCAGCATGGCACACAACCTATCTGACGCTTTTGCTCTACAAACAGCCCACCAAAAGCATTCTCGATAGAAAAACGGCAGAGATGCGATTTGAATAATGCATATCTGGCACTCCATAGAAAAACCTTAGCGCCCCTAAAAAAAATCGACTGCCAATTATTGAAATTTTATTATTGAGTAAAAAATTATCAGCAAGAAAAGCTTGAGGGCAGCTTTGATCAAAGCTTTGATCAAAGCTCTATGAATATTTTTGTAGATCTTGGCGACATCTGTTATTCCATATTATTTGTTTCTACTTTGGCTCGCAAATAAACTAAACAATTAAAAGCTGTCGCCGGAAGGTCCGTTATCACTCATTAGCACGATGAATCGGTTTTAGAACTGTAGATCTACAGATCTTTATAAGCCTAGCTTTTTGATTTTTATCAACACTGTGTAGACCTTTTCAGATTCTGTGCAGGTCTCGTATTAATTGCTAAAATTATCTTACTATTATTGTATAAATAATTTTTTAGTAATAACAATTATTGAAGCTTTTTGTGACATGAATAATTTGCACAATTTGTACACGGACATGGATGAAAAGTGTTAATCATTTAAAATCAATTAGTTTTGTGTTTTAAATTTGATCCAGACCTCGGAATTGGGAATTTGCAACTTCAAAAACCTTGTTAGTGATTTTGTTTAATGAAAATTCATACATGCGTACGTATACAGGGTGTTTGGTACTCCGTACATAACCTTGTAAGGGGTTATTCCTGGATATATTTTGAGCAAAAAATTGTTCTACGGAGATGGTCAATTTTCAATATCCACGGAGATACAGGGTGATCAAGAAAAGTCCTTCGGACCTGTACCCTCACTCACTCAAAACGCTATATCTTGAAAACTAATAATCACAATTCAAAGTGTTATAGATTGTTTTTTAGGGAATCAAATTACCTTTCATTTGGTGTAATAGTCCGCATTGTAACTGTATCCAATTCTGAGATATTTGCTTCAGAACACAAATTTTTGACAGTTTGACCGTCAAAATTCTAAGATGAATGTAGTTTTTCTCTAAAAAACCCATTATAAAAATGTCATTTTATTGTTGTTTTCTTTTGTGTCATATTATTGCCTACAAAACACGCATACACTTGCATTGCATAAGTTTTATAGTGTAGAAGAAATTATCATTCCAATAATTTAGCACTTTTGTCAAAAAAGCAAGAATAGGTTGATCAACACTCTCCGCTTGAACTAAAAGAACTTAAGAATGGTTTTTACGGTTTATTTCAAATTGCCTTAATTACAATAAATGTTCAAAATGGCTACCTTCATTTTGAATGCACGCTAAAGCTCGTTTTGCCAGTGTTCTCTTTGTGCTCATACTCCTCAACTGCTGCCTTACTTCTGTAGCTGCCGCATCGATTCTGGTGTTTAGATCCTGCAACGTTACTACTTCCGTTGCGTAGACAAGGTCCTTCATCCGTCCCCATACAAAGAAATCCCTAATAGTTAAATCAGGGGATCTTGCAGGCCAGTGTATCGGTCCATTTCTACCGATCCAGCGATTGCTATAATTGGAATTTAACCAATCTCTGATCTGTCGGCCGTAATGAGCTGGAGCACCATCGTGTTGGTAAAACATGGAAGCCAATCGTTGCAGTGGCATATCATCCAATAACTCCTGTAGATCATTTGTCAAAAAATGCAAGTAATTGGAACTATTTAAGGTAGGCGGAAGCCTAATAGGACCAATAAAATCGTTGCCAATCACACCTGCCCATAAATTGACACTGAATCCGTGCTGAAATGATGCCTCTCTTCTTGTATGTGGATTGCTCTCAGCCCATGTGTGTAAGTTGTGGAAGTTTGTGATACTGTCCCTGGTGAATTGGGACTCATCCGTCCAAAGAATGTTGCTGATAAAATTCTCGTCACTTATTTGTCGTTCAAGGAGCCAATTGCAAAACTCCATCCTTTTGGGTAAATCAATGGGTAACAGCTCCTGCACTGGTGTGTGGTGGTAGGGATGCAAACGTTCTGCTTTCAGGACACTCCAAACTTTCCACGTAGAGACGTTAAACCGCAATGCCAAGCGTCGTATACTAGTTGATGGATCATTTTGAACTGCAGCTAGGATTCGTTGATCAATTGAAACAGCGATTACCGGCGCAGGATTTGCATTCACTCTGCTTGTCCTAATACTGCCTGTTTCCCTAATCCTTCTGTAAACGTCTTGGAATACTCTCGGGTAAGGTATTCGACGATTGGGAAATCTGTGATGATACAAAGATCGCGCCGCTTGCTCATTTCCCTGACACTCTCCATAGAGGAAAATTATGTCTGCATATTCTTCGTTCGTGAACTCAGGCATTTCGAAATTCTTTTCTAAATTTTAGTGACACCTTGTTATTTTACAAATTTAACTAAAACTGATAAAAATATGAAGTATGGTTTGCTTTTATAGGCTTTTCATTTTGTTAGGTAACCCATTAAAAAGGGCAAAGTGCTGCACCTAGTTGTGTTGAAACTCATTTTAATTTAATTCATTTTCTCGATAATTTTAATACTACCTAAAGGACATTCATCGATAATTTAAATAGTAATTAAAGGACACAAAGAATATTTCAGTTTAACAACATTTCAGGTAGTTTTTTTAGAACGAGGGTTGGTTTATGGCATATTTTATTTTTAAGCCATATGTATTTTCGCTTATTACCTGGAAAACGGGAAAACCTAAGTCATAAGTATGTGTGCATCTTTTGTAGGCAATAATATGGCACATAAAAAAACAACATTAAAATCACATTTTTATAATGCGTTTTCTTGAGAAAAACTACATTGATCACAGAATTTTGAGGGTCAAAGTATCAAAAATTTGTGGTCTGAAGGAAATACCTCAGGATTGGGTACAGGTACAATACGGACTATTACACTAAATGAAAGATAATTTGATTCCCTAAAAAACAAGCTATAACACTTTGAAATGCGATTATTGGTTTTCAAGATATAGCGTTTTGAGTGAGTGAGGGTACAGGTCCGAAGGACTTTTCTTGATCACCCTGTATCTCCGTGGATATTGAAAATTGGCCATCTCCGTAGAACAATTTTTTGCTCGAAATATATCCAGGAATAACCCCTTACAAGGTTATGTACGGAGTACCAAACACCCTGTATACGTTTACATACAACAATTTTACAATTTAAAAGATTAAAAGATCTTGCTAAAAAATTGCTTCCCCTAGCCGTAATATCACGCCACGCCACTGTGTAGAAGGAGTGAGGTGAAGTTGTAACACAATTAATTGCGACAAAAATTGGTTCTCTTAGCTTTGCTGGTTGCAATGCAAACCGAATAAATGCATTTTTGAAAATTGTGCATTTGTATGGGAGGGGGTAGAAGGAGTAAAGGGATCAGATCAATATTTTTTGAGGTTAATGATATTTACATTCTTATACTATTATGACCTAATTTTTAAGTCAAGCTGAAATGGTTTCGGAGAAAAATCAATTTCATGAAATTTGTTTGGGAGGGGTAGAGGGAGATGTGGCCCGATCAAGAACTTAAATTTACTTTTATGCTAAAAACGACCATATGACAAATTTCGGTATAATAGGTCAAACCGTTCGAAAGTTATGTTGTAGACAGACGGACAGACAGACAGACGGTCACTCGGAATCGAGGTTTTTGAGTGACAACAAATATTTCTGTACCAGTGGTGGCACTGGGCGATCAATATTTGTTAGCGTTACAAACAGTAAGGCAAACACAATATACTCTCAGATTTCATCTAGAGTATAAACATAACAGAATTATGATTGGGCGTAACTTTTAGATGAAATGGGAAAGAGGTTAATGTACCGAAATATATAATTTCATAATTTTCAAGGAAATCAGACATTATTTTTCTGTAATTGGGGCATTTGTGTGGCAGAGGAAGTGGAAGGTTTTGGATGATTTTGCAACTACTTATCAACATCTTTTTGCTTTTTGCTTTTTTTACAGAATAACTTGTGTTATAGGCAATTTCGGTCTTTATGTGCAATGCACAAACACAGTCATAGAGGAAAGGAATGGAATTTGGAAGGTAGGGAAAGGGGAGTGAGAATGACCGTAACGAGTGGAGAAGCTCCAATTTTAAAGTCCACAGCTCTCATATGTTCCAAAGAGAAATGCTTTTCTTGAATTTTTAATACAGAAATTTGTATGGGAGAAATCGTGTTCTTTTGTATGCGAGGGAGTAGAAGGGGTGGAGCTCGATTTCTCCTTTAACACTCGAAATACCTACAAATAATGTAATTTTCAGGGTTTTTTTTTTCTCATAAACTAATGCATCCCGCATTATGTATAAACTGGAGGTCGTTATCCGTTTATTTATTTTTGAGACCTATAATGTGGAATTTTCAGAAAGTACTTTCAGAAACCTACAAAAACAGTGTAATAAATTATTCGTTACCTCAATACAGATGGAGTCGTGAACCAAGATAATTTATTTTTTATGGAATAGTTGAAACTTGGAGTTAAAAAATTTAATTTTCACCAAAAGCTTGGATAAAAAAATGTTAATTAAATGCAGAGTTTTGAATCAATCGCCAAAAGCTACTTCAATAGATTCCAATGTTCTAAATATCACCCATCTCCCAATACGAGTGATTAAGTATTTCTTGTTCTGAAATCCCTTCTACGCCAGGTTTGAAAAAGCCGTTTCGATAAAAACGCCTTCAAAGTTCTGATTATTGCTTAAATCCGTTTTTGGCGCTATGTAAACCCTTCGGTAAAATTCTTCTCCTGTAACAATAATTTAGTTTTCGGTCAAAATCATACAAAATTATGTTTTAATGGTTCAAAAAAACGAAAAATGTTCTTCGAAACCATCTATTGCCATCTTCTCTTGTAATAATGTAGTAATTTACAGAATCAATCAAGTTCAAGTAGGACATGGAATTTTTTCGCTCAAAATTATTTTGGTTTTTCTTGCACATTATATTTTGGTTTCATTTCCCTGTTAGCACCTTAACTTTGAAAAGAATTGCTTTGAAAAAATTGTTCGAAAATCCCAAAATGCAAAACTCAAATTATTCGATTGCACTGTTTTTTTTTACTTTTCTAGAAAAGAAGACTTACACACTTTGCAATGACATTTATTGGTAGTTATGTTGCATTTTTTCAGATAACACAATCTATTGATTCGAGTCAAAATAATAAAACTCTTGCACGTATGTATTTCTGCAAGGCAAACGGTATTAGAATTTCAATTAGTGACATTACATATCAAATTTGTGAAGTTTTATTCCAACTATTTTTTTGACAACATTTTACATACACTCAGAGTCATAAGTCTACAAGCAACCAATAAAATAATGTTTCTTAGGCTACCGACACACGATGCGAGTTAATATATATTAACTTCCTATTTTGATATAAGTAGGCCGAATTATGTATAGGATAATGACACTAGTAATATCAAAAAGCGAGATAATATATATTAACTCGCATCGTGTGTCGGTAGCCTTAGAATATTTTTCAAAAAGTAAAAAACTTAGCAAACCCAGTTTTTATTTTTCTGATGAAATATTCAATGCACAGTCACGATGCCAAATTTCTTTGCACGTGTTCGCAACACAGCCGAGATAACGGTACTTTTGTTCTTCAGCGTAACATAAAAAACGATCAAAAGTCTAAAAGCGGTCATTATTGTTGCGATCTTGCGAGCGTGCAGAAGGTAATTTGCTTAAAATATTGATTGCATTTTGTTGATATATTAATTGATCAGATAACTAGAATAAAGTCTCTTGTTTTTTGTAAAAAAAAGATATAAGTTTTATTATGGAGTCGAAAAGGAAAGAAATCAGTGTCGGCGAGAGGGAAATCATCATTAAGCTCTGGAAGAAAGGGAAGACAAACCGAGAAATTGGACAATTGGTTAAAAGATCGCACTGCTCAGTCTATACCGTTAGAAAAAAAATTTAAAACTACCGGAATTATCACGTCAAAACCTCGTTCTGGTCGCCCATCGAAGCTGACGTCCCGTGAAAGCCGCTCAGTATTGAATGCAGTGAAGACAAATCCACCCTTGACTGCATTGCAAATAGCAAATGATGTTCAGGAAAGATTTGCCAAAAGTATTTCTGTCGTTACTGCACGAAGAATTTTGAGACGGTCTGGTTTTTATGCTAGAATTGCACGAAAGAAACCGCTTATTTCTGCAATCAATCGAAAAAAACGCATTGCTTTCGCAAATACTTAAATATGCCTGAAGAGTTCTGGAACAACGAGCTTTTCTCTGATGAATCGAAGTTCTGTATTTTCGGTACAACAGGACGCAAATTAGTATGGCGTAAGAGAGGAGAAGCATACAATAGGAGCAATCGTTACCCAACAGTAAAACATGGAGGTGGTGCAGTGATGGTTTGGGGTTGTATGGCAGCCAATGCTACGGCCAACCTGGAGTTTGTGGAGACAACGATGGATAAGCACATATATTTGAATATTTTAAAGCGTAATATACAATCCAGTGCTGACAAATTGGGAGTGCAAGAAAAATTTTATTTTCAACACGACAACGACCCCAAGCACACTGCGGGAATTGTGCGCACTTGGTTACTGTACAAGGCCCCCAAACAATTACACACGCCTCCACAATCACCAGATTTGAACCCTCCCTATCGAGCATTTATGGGCTCTATTGGAAAGAAAAATACGCAAACATACGATTTCAAGTAAAAAACAGCTCAAAGATATAATATTAAAGGAGTGGACGGAAATAACAGTTCAGGAGACCAGTAAACTTGTAGCTTCGATGAAAAAGCGTTTGGTGGAAGTTCTTAAGCGTCACGGTTATCCGACTAGTTATTAAATTGTATGAAAAATTTAATTTAAACATTGTAAAACTTTTTTATACTTATTGCTTGTAAACTTTTGCTCCTTTGTTTTGCTACACAGAAGAATAAAAATGCCGTTATCACATTTGTTTTGCGAAAACGTTGAAAGAAATTTGGCGTCAACATTTTACTTTTATTATTGTATAAGAAAAATAAAAATTGAATCGAATAAATTGATTGATATTTAAAATACATTCTTACGAACACTTTTTTATTGGTTGCTTGTAGACTTATGACTCTGAGTGTATCTAATTTTCAAAATAATTTTTCAGTGATACAACATTTTGTGACTGCAAGAAAACCGCATCTTTTAAAAATACTTTTGTGATAAAAATTCGATTAGAAGAGTTTATTGCCGACAAGAAAGAAATGTAGAAATAATTGAAATAGATGGTGAAAAAAAAAGTGTTAAAGAATGTGAAAATCATGAGTTCAAGATGTTGGGCTGTAATAACAATAAAAGGTGTTGTACATGTAGGAAAAAAATAAATGATATTTTATCAAAAATCAAGTAATGTCTTATGCGAAAAGCTTTTTAATATCTAAACTTGATTCAGCCACCTGTAATATGGAAAAGTCAATTAGTATATTTCTAGTTTTGAAGTCCAAAAAGCCACAGCTTTACTTTTGAAAATTTTGAAGAATAATTGCATAATATTTTCCAAATTAAAAATAATTTTAATGAGTTGTTTTGCTTATTTCTCACGAATTTATATACATATATAAATTTAATAATTTATATATATGTATGTACATATACATATAGTGCAATAGAGATGCAACAGAACGTAATTCTCCCTCTCATCTTTTTCGGGTATGTTAATCAGCGTTTAAGATGTACGCATCAATAACTAAAGAAGCAAATTTTGAGTTGTGGCGTTGTTGCATCAAACGACAGATATCCATTCTCTAGGAACCTTTCAAAGATTAAAAGATTTTTATTAGAAAACCTGATTTCGAAATTTAATGCTGGTAGCACTATCTAACCTTTGCATATTTCTATGGACTGACACCGTTTTGCAATAGACAACCAATTACACAGAAGGTATGTAATAGAACTACTTGCGCAACACTTGCTTTCAGCGAAGGACTAGACTGGTAGAACGTGCTGATACTTAATCTCTGGTCACTACCAACCCAATTAACTATACGAATCTCAACAGCTTTGAGCTTGGCGATAAAAAAAGTTTTCTTCACTGATCTTAACGAATTCATTACCCATTTGCTTTAACCTTAATAATCGAAAAAAAACAGTTAAATTTTAACATAAATTTAAATGAAGACAATTGGCAAACAAAGAGAAAAATAACAATGATCGACGATGTTTTGGTCTACATCTTGTAGCCTAAGTATTTAGGCTTATTACGCCAACAATAAATCTCTTGCACCTTGACTCACATGATAAAATGGAAAACTATTTGTAACACAGCTCCTCGGGCTAAGATTCATCTCTTCAATGGATCCAATACATGGTGCTCAAAAGTACAGTCCAGCCACCAACTAGGTTTTCTAAAGACTAATGTTCCGGTGAATAAACAAACTGTCCAAGTGAAGTAATGCGTTCAAGAAAACGATGTAAAGTTGAACTGGGTAAGACAAGAGATCACTAACTTGTACCCTTGCCCTGTGCAATCTGTGAACGACCGAATAACAAACAACTAAAGTAAATGTTGCCGAGACCGTTCTCCACGAAAAACATTTCCACGACCGTTGCGAACATGGGGGCGCTTGCACGCTTATTACTTTAGAGCTACTCACTCACTAAACACTATAAGAACTACTATGTATCTTACTTTGAGCAGAAAATTAGAACTTCGGCTGAAATTCTATACTGCATTGGATCGTAGTCTCCATGGAATTGCAAAACACAGTTTCTTATGCACCGAACTAATACAACGTCTTCTGCGATATTCAAAATTAAACTGATCTGGCCACTAGTTTTTCGTATCAAACCACTTCGGCGGATTTAAGTTTTTTTCATAAGCTCATAAAAACTTGACTCCGCCAAGGTGATAGAGAGGTAAATATATGTAGCTACGCAAAGCCGGCAGGTATGGCTTGAAGTATAACGTGCTTAAATCGTGATCCGCATGTGCATTATACCGGTAGATTGGATTGATCTACAGGTAAACAAAGCAAAAATGTGCTCTCGTAGGTGATTTCAAAGCGCGGTTTGACTTGTATGGTGGTGGAGTACTGAAGGTGAGTGGATAGAAAAAAAAGGCTGGTTCTGGTTTACTGAATGTATTTTGCTTCTGAGGTCATGGGCGGAAGTTTTCCACAGTCTATTTCAGCTGACCGGATAGATACTGCGCTATGTGGTTAGAATAGTGAATCATGAAAATAGTATTTGGTGAAGAGAATCGAAAAATGTTAAGTGTTAAAAATTTGTAAAATATGTTTCATACTAAGAGTATTTAAGACTCATTAGGAATTTGTTTTCGAATGGTTGAGTTATTAGATAGTCCCCACTTACAAATATATTTCGATTATTCAATAATATATATGTATAATGTGCATGGAAGCCGAAAATGCACTATCAGCGATAGTTTTCAAACTCCTGGCTATACTCGATTTATTGCCGAAATTATTGCATTATGACAACAGAAGATGACACTCGAGAGGTTTGAAAAAAATTTACTACCTTCAAGCGAATACTGAATTATTTTTATAATACAAGCAATTTCAGAACTATTAATTGGATTGTATAATATATAGGGTACTATTTAAGTTTTGAGGTATGGCAACACCGATGAGAATATGCCAAATCTGACAACATCGTCGTAAAATTTGCCTTTTTTAATGATAAACGTATTTAGAACGTTTTGCCTTACGAGTTCTGTGTTTTGTACAGTGACTTGAAACATTCAGCTCGGCCGAAAAATGGAATTAAGCCGTGAATATTTTCGTGCGATGATTTCTTTTAACTTTCGACGTGGATTAACTCAGCAACAGTGTACCGATCAACATGTTTCGACATTTTTTGATGAAGCACCATCCCGAGCCACATTGTTTCGCTGGTTTACCGAATTTAATCGTGGTCGTAGTACGCTCCAGGACGAATTTCGTGAAGGTCGTCCAAAATCAGTTGTTGCGCCAGGAAACATCGATGTTGTGCGTGAAATGGTTCAGACCGATCGACATGTGACATACCGTGAAATCGATTCATGCTTAGACATTAGTTCCACTCGCATACATTCAATATTGCACGAACATTAAGTCGTTAAAGAGATTTGTTCACGTTGGATATGGCCAAAGCTTTCTACATACCAAGCTAGGCAGAGCTCACGTAGCGGCCATTTACAATGACTCCAGCGGGTGTGACGTCATGGATTTTTCCATTTCAAAAGACCACCTGTATTATTTTTGACGAACTTGTCGTAAAAACACGTTTTACCGAAAACAACACAAAAGCATAATTACATCAAATTAAGCACGGAAATATTACGCGAGTGCATACTTTTCGTACTAACTAAAATTCTTCAGTTTTTTGTATGAAAATTAACTGGAGAACTCTGCACAATATGAGTGACAGATTTTCTTCGGTGTGAGAAACCGAGATTTAACTTTGATCGCACTTTTTTCAATTGAAAAATTATTGCACTAATATCAACGTGTAATAATTACATGCCGAGCACTATTATTAAACCTTAGAAAGCTGAACTATCGTCAACACTGCATTTAAGAATAGACGCGATTCTTATGAAGCCCGCCGTGTCTGCTCCGTACAAAAGCGAGCAAATTTGTATGGAACTGTCATTTTTGTTATGACTCCAACGTGTTGTTGTTGGATTGACTTACATGGCTTTCTACTTTAGAGGGCTTTGATACGACATAATTTGACAATCGCTCTAAAAAAGGCTCGTGTCGATTGGTCCAAAACATTTTAACGTAATTTGATCGCGGTACTTCAAAGGATGTATATAAGATCGTAAGGGGTGACGAATCATGGATATATGCATATGAAGGCGAAAATAAACAGCAGTACACTGTATGGGTCTTTCAAGACGAGCCAAGCCCAACAAAAGTTGTTCGCGCACGAAGCACTTCGAAGCAAATGGTCGCCTGTCTTTTTGGAATAACCGGACATGTCACCACCGAGCCATTAGAGAAACACCACCATTTGTTTGCCAGAAGTGTTTGGTGAAAAAAGGAAAATCAACTGCCGAAGACGAATCATTCTCCACTACGACAATGCAAGCTCCCACACATCAGCTCAAGCAAATGACTTTTTGGGCAATCAAAGCTTCGCCCACCATACAGTCCTGATATGGCACCCAATGACTTCTTTTTATTCCCGCACATCAAAAATAAATTGCGAGGTTAGCGTTTTTCATCGCCTGCAGAAGCGGTTGGTGCATTCAAAACGCATGCTTCGGAGGTACCTCATGCGGAGAGTGCTTCGAAAATTGGTTCAAACGCATGCAAAAGTGCATTGATTCTGAAAAAAAAAAATAATAAAACAATTTTCGATAATAAATATTTGTTTTTACTTGTCTATCTCAAAATTTAAGTAATACCCTACGTAGTTAGCTATTTCACGCTATTTTCAATATATACTGTGTCCAAAAACTAGTCGGAATTTTTCGATTTAAATTACGCGGGTAAATATTTTCGCTCAATATATTTTTTTTTAAGTTAGTACAACTGTTACTGACTTCCATGCCAAATTATATGTAAAAATATTCATTAGTGTTTGAGTTACGCTTGTTTTTATGCGACACAAAAAGTGAATTTAGCGATTTTTACAATGTCTGAAATTATTCAACAAAGAAGTGCGATTAAATTTTGTCTCCTGAATGGAATAAATGCTGCAGAAACGTTGAAAATGTTGGAGAAGGCTTACGGGGACCGAGCTCTACCAAAATCAACAACATATGATTGGTATAAATTGTTCAAAGAAGGTAGAGAACGCGTTGAAGACGAAGAGCGCCTTGGTCGACCATCGACCTCAACTGACGGTGCTCACATCCAAAAAGTAAAAGAATTAGTGCTTGCAAACCGTCGATTAACTATAAGAGACATTGCTGATGAAATTGGCGTATCAAAAGGATCAATTAATTCCATTTTGAAAATTTGGGCGGATTTATGGAAAGACAACTCTTGGTTTTTACACCACGATAATGCGCCATCTCACACTGCACTGATTCTTCGTAACTTTTTCGCCAAAAATGCAATCAATATCGTTCCGCAACCACCTTATTCACCTGATTTGGCTCCGTGTGACTTCTGGCTATTTCCAAAATTCAAAAGACCACTCCGAGGAAACCGTTTTGAGTCGATTGAAGACATTCAACGAGAATCGGCGCGCGCTCTGAAGGCTATACCGGAAGAAGACTTTTTGGCATGCTTCGAGGACTGGAAAAAGCGGTGGCATAAGTGTATTATATCGAGAGGGGACTATTTTGAAGAGGACGAAATTGATTTGAAAGAATAAATAAAGATTTTTTGATTTATAAAAAAATTCCGACTACCTTTTGGACATAATATTAATTTTCTTTTACGATATATTATACGAGATATGCTAAAATAAGAAGATCCCAGAAAAATTATTCAACACAAAATTTATTTTCACTGTCAAAAATGCCGAGTAAATGCTGATTTCGTTTATTTTGTTTGAATTGCCAAATATGTATAAAGTGCGCAGGAAAATAACACAATTTTTCAACTTTAAAAGAAGTTGATTTTTTAGGAAAATATTAAAGCTGGTGCTTGAAATTTGAAAGTTAAGACTTTTTTCAGTGATTTTATTTAATTTTATTAAATTATTTGAATCCCTTCTACTATACAAACTGCACCATTTGATGAAATACAATAAACAAATTTTCTCAGTAGCAATACAAGTTTTGAACTTCAAATTTAATACAAAGCATTTTGGAAGTGACTGAGATGTGGAAAAATAAGTTCGATCCCGCTCCTCCTCGTTCAATCACCTCTCATACAAAACGGCACAATTGCGCTACTTTGTAATATGTCGATTTCCTTGGAAAGCATAAGGGTTAAAGATCTGAAATTTAAGTCATTTCATTTCTATACTATTTTAGCTACTACTGTAGAAATCGTTGAAGTCCCCCCCCCCAGCCCTTCTGCAATCCCATACAAAATTACTCAATTTCGGAATATGACAATGAACAGATTTTTGCCAAAAGCAAGCGAAAGATGTTTATCTGAAATTTTGAAAGCATTATTTATATAATGACTTCAATCTGCTGTGAAAAAATTATTTTAATCCCCCTACTTCTTCCACCACCTACCATACAAACTGCACTTTTTCATTAAATACTATAAACCAATTTAATCAGTATGCATAAAATTTATTGAGCTGAAATTGTACACAAAATATTTATTTAGAATTATTAGTAAGACCGAAAAAATTAGACGATTAGATAAGGCACAATTTCACAAATTTACAAAAAGTAGACTTTTTTCTCTCTACCCCTCCCCCCCCCCCCCCCCCCCTACAAATTGACCCATTTTCAGAACTTTACATAAAAGCGATTTTCTTGAAAAGTATGAATCTCATTGGTCTGAAATTCGGGAGATGTAACGTGCATAATCTTCATAGTTATTACTGAACACAACACTGAAAACTCTTCACTCCTTCTACCATCCGCCATATAAACTTCTCAATTTCCCTAAAAACAATGCACTAATTCTCACAGTATCTATTCAACTTTTGAAGCTTAAATTTGTTACAAAACATTTCTATAGTTACTCCAGCATGATGTGAAGGAAATTAGTTCAATGCTGTGATCTTTTCTACCATTCCTCATATAAAATTTCTTAAGATCACAAAAATCTCTATTTTATCTAGATTATCGTATGATTGGGCTTTACGCGCAAGCAGAGTCCTGTTATGTTTTTGAACTTAATGTTATGTTATTTAAGTTTTTTTTAGAATTAACACAAGTTACAACTAATTACATTTCCTTGACGCTCTTCAGTATGTATGTATATGGTCTCAAAGCACCCTGTAAGAGTATCATAGTTTCATTCTTAATAATTTATAAACATAATACAAAATATTGTGTTCAAGGAGCCATTAAAGTATGCAGATTATATATCCCACAGAATGTATTACTAACTATATTCTCAAAAATTGCTTATTATTACGATTTTTACGGGGACGAAGTCGCGGGTCGCTAGTATATCTATACATCTATATCTAGCTAGGGTGTAGCCTAATGGGTAGCGTGTTGGTTCACAAAATGTTTATGCCATCATGTAGCGCCATCTTTACAATGAGTGTGAAAATTTCATACAGATTTATCGAGTAGTTTTGTTTTGACAGCTGTTGAAATTCATTAAGTTCGTGTTTATTTGCAATCATGGAAAAAGAGCAATATCGATCAGTGATTCGATTTCTTTTTTTGGATGGGAAGACGTATGAGGAAATCAAAGTGAAGTTGCATGCCGTTTATAAGGACCATGCACCTTCGATGACTACCATCAGATATTGGTTTAATGAATTCAAGCGTGGCCGAACATCCGTTTTTGATGAAGACCGCCCAGGCCGTCCGATTGAGGTGACTACGGAGGATATAGTTAATAAAATCCATGATATTGTGTTAGCAGATCGTCGGATGAAGGTCAAAGAGATTGCTGACATTGTACACATCTCAATTGAACGCATACAAAAAATTGGGTATGAGAAAGCTATCGGCGAGATGGGTGCCGCGTTTGCTAACAGTCGAGCAAAAACGGAATCGCATGACAACTTCGGAGCACTGTTTGGACATGTTTAAACGCAATCCGAAAGAATTTCTACGACATTTCGTGACTGTTGACGAAACATGGATTCATCACTACACGCCAGAAACGAAAGAACAGTCAAAACAGGGGATTTCACCCGGCGAAACTGCTTCAAAGAAGGCGAAAACGGTTCCATCGGCCGGAAAAGTCATGGCCACCGTTTTTTGGGATTCGCAAGGCATCATCTTCACTGACTATTTGGAGAAAGGAAGGACAATCACGGGGCAGTACTATACTGATTTATTGGATCGATTCAATGCTGAATTGATAAAAAGCGGCCTAACTTGGCGAAAAAAAAATCCTTTTTCACCATGACAACGCACCTGCTCACTTGTCCGCAAACGCCACAGCAAAACTGGTCGAATGGCGCTACGAATTGCTGCCTCACCCACCATATTCCCCTAATCTGGCCCCCTGCGACTTTTTCCTCTTTCCAAACTTAAAGAAATCGTTGGCAGGAAAGAAATTCGGCTCGAATGAGGAGGCTATCGACGCAACAGAGGAGTTCGACAAATCATATTTTTTGGATGGCTTGAAAAAGTTAGAAAATCGCTGGACTAAATGTATCGAGCTGAAAGGAGATTATATTGAGAAATAAAAAAAATAAAATTTAATGCATTTTCTTGCCTAACACGGGTACTTATCATACATCCCTCGTACATATCCCCAGAGAAAAAAAAACTAATGGCGTCAAATCGCATGAACGAGGTGGCCAGGTCCATCTCGTGAAATTAATCGATCATCAAATGTGGCGCCGTCCTGTTAAGCCACATGTCTGCCTTCCACTTGAGGAACGAAAAAGTTAGTAATCATGTCTCTGTACCGCTCACCGTTGACTGTGATGTTCTGACCATCATCCTTTTTGAAGACATATGGACCAATGATTTCACCGACCCATAAAGCGCACCAAATGGTGAATTTTCCTGGATGTAATGGTGTTTCGACAATGGCTTGTGGACTATCACATTCGTAATTTCGCCTGAAAGCAGACAAAGCTTGTCCGAAAGCACCCGTAATCTATAAAAGCTCTGGCTAATCAAGAACCCAAACCAATTGAAAATGTCAATTTATGCAATGCAAGCACGGTTTATTTATTCTTCTTACTGGGCAACGCTGTCAGGCAACTAAACAGCTGATTACAGATTTGCTAGACATCTCGTTTTGTCATATGTCGTCTGGCAAGAAAAGTCTTTATTTACGTTTGCCTTGCTGGTTCGTTCGGTAGCAACAAATTAAAAAACGGAAGCGTGCCTGAAAAAATTCGCAATCAATTAAGTATTGACGTGCCTTCCTGACGAACAGGGACGTGCATTTTTCATTTTCGGAATCAGTTATTTCAGTGTACTCACACCCTCTAGAAAAATGTCTGGACCCGAAGATTGGTGGCTTCTGCCAGAGCCTGTGTTGATGAAAATTCTTCGCCTTTTATCGGTCAAGGACGTGGTGAACGTGGGCTTGTGCTGCAAGCGCTGGTACGAAATTAGCCATGATGACTTTTTCTGGCACAAAATTTTCCTGCGTGATTTTCCAGTCGATCGCCACATTCCCCTAAAGCCAGGTAAGACAGATCCTCTCATTATTATGATTATTTCAAAGATGTTCTTGCTTTGTTTTCATTTCGTCGTCCACGCGGTTTCCCAGTCGTGGATTATTATGTAAAATCGGGAGCTATTTTCGTCCGAAAATGCTATTTTTTCCACGTTGCTTTTTTCGCTTGTCTGTCAACCAAGCGGTGGTCTTAAATCAGAAACACATCATTAAAATCCACACCTAGACATTCTAGAATAATGCGTTTAGCTTTAGCTTAAAAGTGAATGAATTTGCGGTTTCTCTTTATTTTGTGTTAATAAGTTTCTTGATTACCTTCAATTTGTCGTAAAAAAATACCCCCGCTTAATTAAAAACAAATATCTAAATAGAACAGAAAAAAAAACGCCGGATAATTCGAACGTCCTGCTCCTAATTTGAAAAATATTCCTTTGATTGCTGAAATATTTGAAAATTTGAATCTTATCCTTAAGAAATAATGCCTGCAGAAAAAAAAGCTGAGAAATATTTGTTTTCGGTAAAAAAAATCTCGATCCTCTCCAATGGCACTATAGCTCACGAAGATATTGATTTAAGTTTGTTGCATGTCATTTTTAGCGAAAAATTAGACCCCTTGTGATAACGGACTGCTTTCTTACGAGATTCCAATAAATTATCAAATCCATAAGAGGTATCGACTTGAAAATTGGTATCAGGCATATTGTAAAGATCGTTACTTACCAACCAAACTTTTCGTAAAATCTTGCCACCACTTTCCATACAAATGCGACAATTTTTTTTTTAGAAGTTGTAAACATTTTCCGAAACCAGAAACGTGAAAAAAAAATAAAAATTATTATATTCCTACCATTCATTCAACCACCTCTCACACAAATTCCTCAATTTAGAAATTCTACTTACCTTCCAATCAGAAATCAAGAGGTCAATAGTGAAAAAATTTATTTAGGTTAAGTTTGTGAAGGAGGTGGACACCAATGCACTTGGATCACCAGCAGGCCCACTGTACTACTCCGTATTAATACCATGTTGCGCTACATATCATTCAGCCAGCTTGCTCTATCGGCGAAACTAATAAATAAGTTTTCATCAGTTCAAACAACCAGAGATCATTCAGCTCGGCGAAAAAGTATTCTTCGAGAGCTTGTCTTCGAAATGTTCGGAAATACTCTTCGGTCTCATCCTCTTCACCTAAGGAGAGCTTATAATATGTAGCGCCTGATAGGTTGTCTCAAGTGGGACGATTTTTTGATTCAAGCTTAACTTGGCTTCAAACTTTTACAAAAAACATAACATAATTTGTATTCTTCCTTGGTTGCTAATATTCAAGCAACAATTAAGTAATTTTTAGTGCTACGGAGTTTGGTCTTTTATTTCAGAAATCTTGAGTTTTTAAAATTTTATTAGTTTTTGGTTTGTGTCTACGCTAATAACTTTAGCGGGACAGAGATAGTTCCATTGGGTCTAAGTATGCCAAACAAGGATAGCGAAACCATTTTTTCGAAAATTTAACGATTGTTTCGGACAATTTAATGCGGGGCAGAGTTAGTTGCAATAGACTTAAGTACATACAACAGACAAAGATATCGTAACGATTTTTTCGAATTATTTCGAGCATGTAGACAGTAAGGGAGGGAAATACTTTCAGTCCCTTTTTCTTACAAGGCAAACCGTGCTTATAGTCTATCCGTATTATATATCCTGCTTGTCTTCACCACAACCTCTGCAAATGTCATCCGTTGTAAGGCAAAGTTTCCAAGCATTTTTTTAAAAGTTGCCCGTGTCTATGCCTACCAATGTTTGGAGGAGTTTCCTAATGAGTCTCAAAATTTTAATTGGTTATGTCTTAATCGAACCCACCCCATTTTCGCTGTGAGAGAGATTTCCCATTTCCCAGACCATATAGATTGTCTTAATGCCTCGCGATGCAATGCCAACATTTTCCGTTTATTTGTTTATTTGACAGCGGCAGCGGTATATCTGGCTTCCGTGGCGTAGTAGGCAGCGTGCTTGCTTCACAGTCAATAGGTCGTGGGCTCAATTCCAACTCCAGACAGTGGGATTTTTAAGCACAAATTTTCAGCTGCTACTGCGATAAAAAATTATTCGAAATAAAATGGGCAAAACGATGTAAAAGTCAAACAGTTCCAATTCAAGAAGGCTTAGATACTCAGTAGATGGTTACTGTTCGCTTTCTATCATTCAGTCCCCAATAACATCTGCAAATATTTGTCAGTATCAGCCAGTAAAACTGAAAAATATACCAGCTTCTCCGCTCATTACTGTCGTTCTCACTCCCCTTCCCCTTCCTTCCCTCCATGACTGTGTTTGTTTTGCACATAATGGCCGAAATCGCCTATAATACAGGTCATTCTGTAAAAAAAAAAATATATCCTCGTTTGTTTGCAAGTTTAATATATCCTAAAGACCCAGCACCCAATAAAACCGCAAATTGCAGGTTCTCCCCAATTCATTCAACATACCCAATGACCGAAAATTTTAGACTAGCTGATACGAAATGCATAAAACCTTGCTGCCAGTTGGTCGAATTTGTATAGTTTGGTATAGATTGAGAATCAATCAACAAGACTACGCTCATACTTTTCACTAGAAGAAGAGAAAGTTTCAATCTGTCAAGTTACTGTAATCATTTCATGTGGGGTATCTTATCTGGGAATTATCTTAGACAACAAACTCCGGTTTCGATTGAATGTCGTATAAAGTATCATCTATTCAAGCATCGTGAATTGTCGTTGGAAAGGTGCTTTAGGATTTCAGTAGAAACTAACCTCCCATTTACTCCTGCGCGAAAAAGATATTCTGCTTCTTTTGCGACAGGCTTTTCCTCCACTTGAAAGACCGTGGCATATTCTGGCAAATAACTGGAGATTTGCAGGTCAAGGCTTTCAGAAAATATGTCATAACCTTCTCCTTCTTTTATTTTCGAATCAGTGAATCAGAAACCCCGCAATCAAAAAAAAAATGTACCCGACGATTGGCGAAAAAGCATAATATGTCCAATTTACAAGAAAGGAGACAAACTCTATAAAATGCTAACAAAAATAATTGAACGTCGTCTTAAGCCCTATACTAATGAAATAATTGGCGAATACCAAGGCGGATTCAGAACCGGACGATCTACAAGAGACCAGATATTCTCGGTGAAACACGTGCTTGAGAAATACTGGGAATGTAACACAGAAGTGCACCACCGTTAAACAAGCATACGACAGTATCGACAGGAGCGTACTGTACCAAATCATGCTTGATTTTGGACTTCCCCAAAAATTAGTCCGATTAACAAAACTCACAATGACGAACACTGAATCCCAAGTGAGAATACAAACCGATTCCACTAACAGCTTTCGAACGGAATGTGGCTTAAAGCAGGGAGATGGTCTAGCTCCCATGCTTTTCAACTTGGCTCTAGAGAGCCAAGAGCCTAGAGTAAGTCGTCCGAAAAATCCCAACTAGTAGCATACGCTGATGACATTAACATCTTAGCAAGATCCTTCCCTAGTGCTAAGAAGATATTTGTCAATCTTGACTCCGCCGCAAAAGAAGTCGGGTTGCGCATAAACGAAAGCAAAACAAAAGTAATGATGCAAACAAGAAGGAGAACGCCTATCAGACAAAATATAACGATTGCGGAATATAATTTGGAGAGTGTGGACAACTTCATATATCTTGGGGTTAATCTAGCAATGAAACAGAAGAAATCAAACGACGGATAATACTAGCAAATCAGACGTATTATTCGAATTATATGAAATCCTAGAAAGTAAACAGGAACAATAAGCTGCGGATATATAAAACTATTATACGACTTGTACTCTGTTATGGCAGCGAGACGTGGACATTAACGCGAACTTCCGAAAAAGCAGTTAACGCATTCGAAAGAAAAATCATCCGAAGAATTTTGGCACCTGTGAAGGAAGGAACGGAATGGCGAATAAGATACAACCATGAGTTGTATCAACTCTACGACGAGCCAGAAGCTTCATCAAGCTATGTAAACTGCAGTGGGCTGGTGATGTAGAGCGAATGTAGGCAGAAGGGTCCCCAAACATGCTCTTAAAGGCAAAGCGAGTGGTAACCGGCCAGTAGACAAACCAAAGACTCGGTTGATGAAGACAGCAAAGCCATTTTAAAAATTAGCAGCTGGAGGACGCGGTCTTTGAGTCGAAACGATTGGAGGCAACGACTTCAGGAGGCCAGGGCTGTCGCACCATTGATGATTAATACCCCAATCAGCTATCAAGTTGTGGTAGGGTTAATGGGCAATAAACACACATTAGGCCAAAAAGGTCGCAGTGCTCTCACGTGTTCCCCAATAAATAATAAATACTCTACATCGAATGATTACTGTTATTTCCCCAATGGATGGCACATTGAAACTTTCTCTACATTGTCGTCTATTGAGCGTACTCTTGTCAGGATTGCTTCTCAATCCATACGAATTAGACCAACCGACAACAAGGTGCATTTTGCATCAGCTCAACTAAGATTGTCGTTCATTTGCCAATAATTTGAATGATTAAGTTAGCCGCAGGCAACAGTGAAATGACGAACAGCGTTTAGCTGCGACAGGATGGCATTCACGTCTAACACCCAAAGTTCAGGTGACAAAACCCCTCCTTGTGGTTTTCCTCTATGCATTGGCTTTGTCCTAAAGTCATTTCCCATTGAGGCAGTTATATGGCTGCCCACCAATATCCCTCAATTCGGTGAGCAATGAATTCACACCAATTAACGTTTTGGTGCATATATTATTGAACGCATCATCTACATCTACAAGCTTTTGCAAGCCCAAAACGCCTTTAATGCTTTGGCATGAGTCCATTATATACGTTTGTTGTTCCAGTTGAGTTTGTTATCAAGTACCACATCTAGATATTTGACTCCATCTGAAAAGGGTATTGGCGTTCCATTTATAGAAGGAGGTGTTTTGTAAATTTTTTTTCTATTCGTAAATGGTACTATTTCAGTCTTACTTGGGTTGGTATTCAAGTTCTTAGGCTGACACCAGTTCATTATCATCTCTAAGGCAGATTGTATCCTTTGCGAAATTGCTAGGTAATATTTGTCTCTAATAATGACGATAATGATAACCTTGTTCTGTTAGACGGTCCAGGAGCTCATCAACTACAAATCATTACAGGAGTGGAGATAGTACACCTCTTTGGGGACATCTTCTTGGAGACAGCGCCTAAAGGTCTATGCGGTCAATGTGCCGTCACCTAGATCCGTGGTTGTCTTCCGACTCTTTAACATCTATCAATTTTATTGTTGCCGATTCTAAGCCCTTTTTCCTACCTGCCGCTATTATAGCGTCAGGAGGAGTGTTATCGAATGCTCCTTTAATATCGAGGAATACGCAAAGGGCTATTTCTTTGTAGTCTTTTGCCTTTTCTTTTTGTCTAACTAGACCGTGAAGGGCTGACTCCATTGATTTGCGTTTCTGGTAGGCATGTTGATTCTTATTAAGAAAGACTTTGTTAGGACATTCACATAAGAACAGGAGTTCTTATGTGAATGTCCACTAACTTCTCCATCGTCTTGACGAAGAAGCAGATGAGACTTATGGAACGATATGACTCAAGCTGATAAATAGGACGGTTGCTTTGGTACAAAGACCACCCTCGCTTTCCTCCATTATCGGGATATATCCCCATGTAAAACTTGCTTTAAAGATTTATCACTATTGAAATTACGATCTCTAACCGCTTCTGTAGTAAAGCGGCGAATATTTTATCTACTTCGTAGGGATTAAAAGTGTTAATCGCCCATCTGATCTCTTCCGGAGTAAAGATTTTACCAACAATACTATTGCTGAAGGGTTTTTGACGATACAACCTTTCCTCTTCTTCTAAATGTTTATTATTGTTAATAATTTTGCAGGCTGGGAGTGTGTTGGCAATATCACTTCAAATGTTTCCATGCTGCTTTTAGTTAAGGATCCATCTGGTCTTTCTAGGAGTCCGATATTAATCGGGGTGTCTTTTCCCAACACCTTTTGGGACCTCGAGGCTGTTGGTAGATAATCTATCTCTTCACAAAATCTTCTCCATGACCTTAACCTCTTTAAAAGGCTTAGACCTCCTGAACTTCTGGTTCGTTAACATTTATTTGTTATTGTGGGTGGGTTGTTGGCCCCTCTCACGACTTCCCTCGCCATTAATTAAAGCAATAGTTGTTTCCATTGCAACTGCCTGCCCACCACTGCTGCATTCGATGAATCTTGCATGACTTGTTTGCGTGATGGAAGGTATTCTGGTGACTTAGTAAGTAGCAGTACCTCTCGAGCGCTCGCCGATAGTCGCAGATTCTTTCGACAGTTAAGTAGACATATCTACCCGTATTTTTTCTTTTCCGTTCTCCATGGTGGGTTTCTATGTGCCGGTTTCCTTTAAAGACTGCCGACCTGCAAAAAAAAACGTTGTAAAGGATTTGATGTTGTGGAGGAGAAGGGAAAGGATGTTCTCAGATATGAGAATGGTTATTGGGAAGAAAACAGCACTTTCTCTGGTCGGTTGTCCAGTATCCGCAACCTGTAGACGCGCGTGATGGCATTCCAGTTTTACAACCTTAAAGCGGGTATAACTTGATGAATACCAACCTTACGAAATGGCCACCAATTACTTTTTATCATTTCCGCATTTTCACCTATCAACTGTCTGGAATACCACCGCCTAAGTAAATCCGTTTGTAGCCGTTCAGTAAAGTTCCGATGTTCGTTCTTTAACCATTCGATGCGAAATGGAAGATGTTACCATCTGATGTGTTTCCAGACGAATACAATATGCAGAAGTGCAGGGCTCCTTCGTAATTCATAATTCCTCTCTTCTTCCCGACCACGCTGGCTCCGTGCTTTCTAGTTCAAATGTAACCTAAACAAATAATACCTAAAACAAATTCAACTAACCTCTTAATCGATTTTTAATTTCCGATTAAAAGTGATAACATAAACTTCACCTTATTTTGCAGGTGCTACCTCATGGAGATCGGAATACATTCGGTTATCATCGGACATTCCAATGGTTAACACGCAGGTTTTGAACGCACATACAAATCAGGTGCTGCATGTTAGCTTCTCAAACAATGGAAAATGGTTTGCTACATGCTCAAAGGACGCAACTTGCATTGTAAGTTGATTTTAGAATATTAATATTTGTTGTTGTTCATTACCACACTGATAGTTAGTAAATATCGTACTTTGCAATTCACTTGGGTCGTTTGGATCTCAAAGTCAGCAGCGTACTTGAATTTGATATATTTCCATAAAAGGAAACATGTTCATTGCTTTAAGCGGGCAATTTGTATAATGTGGAAAATAAGTCGTTGACATGAAGTGATCGTTTAAGGAAATTATTGTGAAGATCAAAAGAAACAATTAAGAAAGTAGATTTGATACTACTAACTTGGCATTTTACCATTTTTAGTTTCAGATAGAAATCAAGAACGCATAAATCTATTCACAGTGAAATATTGGAAAAATATAAAACCAATTTAGATTCATCTGAAAATATTTAAAATGTCACTCACGTTCAAAGATCACGAAAACTGTTTCAATTCCAGATATGGACAGCAACCCATCCAGCTACAATGAAATATACGCACAATATGAAACCATTCAGCTGGAAATACACGCAATGGTCGGCGTTTAATAAGCCCGATAGTGCTATTATTATTTCTGGGGTGCATTTCGGAGCGCCAAATAGTACATCGGGGGAGTTGGCTGTCTACGCCGTTGATGGTACTTGAATTTCACTTAAGAAAAAAATGTTTTGATATCCTCGTTTTTTTTTCCAGATGAAGAGTCCTACCTGAAATGTCGTGTAGTAAATCGTCCGTATGATATTTTCGGCACATGGTTCAGTGATAAATACTTGCTATCGGGTGATCTTTACTGGCTCTCGAATTCCGTCAGTTGTTCGATCATTTGGCTGAATAAAGCCGATCAGGAAACCGAATCCGAGAACGTTCCAATTTTAACACAGATCTACAAATTTTACAATACTGCCTCGAGTTCGGTGCGTAGCATCATGGTGGCCGATTGTCCGTGGTTCGATAACGAAAAAGAAGATGAAGATGATGCTGAAGCTGCTGCTGTTGCTGCCGCAACAACGGCCGCTGCAATAGAAGAAGCTGCTGCAGCGGTCGAAAGAGGCGAAGAGCCGGGTTTGCATGATCATCACTTGCATTTATTCGAAAATGATGAGGAAGATGATAGCAGTGGAAATCCGATGCAAGATCCTAAATATAAATCGCATTTACCACCTTTGATTTTCAATAGCGACGAATCGACAGATTTAGATTCGGATATTGAATATGCCATGAACGAAATGCCAGCCTTCTCGCAAACAATACGGTATGTCGATGCATTTCGTAAGAAATACGGTCGACGGAAAAAGGATCTGTCGCCGTCACCGTCACGAAAAAAATTGCGAAAACATGGTGCCAGTTCATCGAAGAAATTTGATAGCAGTGGTGAAGGATCATCATCGCAGACTAGCGGTGAAGGTTCGTCGCCCAAGACATTAAAAAAAGAAGGCAGTCCATCATGGTTTGAAAATGGTCAATTGCCGTACAATTATGTAGGCGGAACGATGCCAATGTCCAGTGATGAAGTTCAAAAAAGTCGATCGGATCGATCAGCGAAAAAATCCGAAAGCAAAGAAGATCGAGTTCCGCCAAAACATGGCAAGTACTATGTTGAGTCGTCCTCGGACGATGACGAAGACTATCGTAATCCCAAGTATTTGATTTTTTCCACTGGCTACGAAGCGTATACACCACATCAGATCGCAATCAAACGAATGAAAAATGTGAATTTTCCCAAGACACTCGATCCCGGTCCGTCTCTAAAACAACGAATTGAAGATCGTCGAAGACGGGTAGCCGATAGGAGACATGTAATTTTCTTTTGTTTTTTTTTAGTAAAGTATTTTATTATTTAAGAATTATTTTTTCTATGTACATTAAAAGCGGGATCGTAATCGGCCTGATTGGGAAGATTTCAAATCGGTAGCTAGTCGATTCGATCGAGTCGATAAAATTATAGAAATGCATGGTCATATCACGGGCATGGCGCTGAGTCCGGATCATAGGTACGATGACGAATAATTTTTTTTTTTCGACAAGATAATACTTTTCCGTTGTAGATATTTATATGTAAACTGTCGCGCATGGCCTCCTGGCTATAAAATAACGCATGCAACAGATCCACCGCCAATAGCGCAAGAGATCGACATTCATGTTATCGATTTGAAACGAATGAGACGTGTGGGTCAAACATATCGGGCGCATAAAGCCTTCACTGCAAACACTGATTGTTTTTTCATATTTTTAAATGTTTCTGAAGACTATGTTGCAAGGTAAATTATTGGTGTAAATTTGATGTGTTTTTTTTTTTAATTTCACATTCTCGTTTAATCTAGCGGTGCTGAAGATAATCATGCTTACATTTGGGATCGATTTTATGGAATGTGTTTGGCCAAATATCAGCATACCGATGTTGTTAATTGTGTGGCGTTTAATCCGAAACAAAGCGACATGTTAGTTACAACGAGTGATGATCATACGATTAAGGTGAGATGTTTAAACGAAGTTCCAGTGAATGAAGAGTTCGTAATAAAAACAAATCCGTTACTATTTTTTTCCCAGATCTGGCGATCTCGTTGCCAAGCAAAGAAGCATAATCTTGATATTTTAAAAGAAGCAATACTGTTGAAGAAGAAATTTTAGGTATAGCGTCCTGTGTGTTGATCATTTAGGATAGTTTCTATCTATATTATAATTAGTAGGTAGTTGAAATGATGCCCCTGTTCGTGCATATATTATATGACAGATATATCTAGATAAATTCAATTTGTATATTTATGTTTAAGGTTAAGTGAACGTCAGAATATTACGATAAGGATATCGTATGAATATGAAAGTTAAAATTAAAATAGCTGTGTTAAGCCTAGTACGCTGTTGAAATAAAATGAAATTTTCACTCGTCTCCACAAAAGTAAGTTAAATCGTGGGCGAAAAAATTATATGACAGTTTTATTGTTTTCGCGGAGAGAATTGAAATTCAGTTATTTCGTGTCAGAGGAACGTAAATAATTACTCAAAAAAAAAATTGAAATGGATATTTACGCAATTAACGAAGCGATTATCGCTTCATCGTCATTATTTTTAACTATGATGGCCAAAAGTAAAAGGAAGGCTCGACCTTCTATTAGAGTTAACCCGTATTTACAAGGACGGAAAACAAAGGGCCGTTTTAGCTCAGATATAAGAACTTGCAGATAGCAAATAAAACGTTTGAAAATCTGGTTTTTGTAAAGCTCACTTCCTAATTTCCTAAAGACTTTTTCTCGTTGGTCGAAAAAGTCTTGATCCTTTTTTTTTGTCGGCACTGCTGGATGCGAATACTGTATCCATTATAATTTTTCTAAAGAAAGACAATAAATTAATTAAAAAATAAAGGATGAAAAATCTAGAACCGACTTACTGAATATTTTTCGAATCCACCGCTTCAGTACGAAAAGAAAATATCAAATTTCGCTTTTGTCACTTTTTCACTCGATTTTTCACTCTACTACAATGGTGCTACAGCCCAAATTGGACCTTGGCCTCCTGATATTCAGGTTCCTTAACATTTTTCATTACTTATTGTGGAAGGGTTGTTAGCCCTTCGCACAACCCTCTTTCTACGATTGAGGTGACCAAGATATATCCAAGCAGATAATGTGCTGGAATTATATATTGCGCCGACCGGGATTTGAACTCACGACGCATTACAAGACCAACACGCTACCTACTAGGCTACACCCTAGGCTTTAACTCTGTGATTATTTAAATGCGCGTGGAAAATATTTGGAGAGTTTCCAGAGCCATCTGTGTTACAATAGCAAACCACACTTATTTCACTGCAAATAGCGTACCGACAGTGAAAACGAAGATCAAATTGTTCACGTAGGCTTTCACCAACTATGATTTCTCATACAAAAATTTCATTCCACTCGAACAGCGTACTAGGCTTTAGTAATAAACACGTTTCAGTTTTGAAAATTTAACAGTAGAAAGAAGACATTTAAAAATCAACATAACTAGCCTATATGCCAGAGTCTCCAAGCAAAAAAAAACTGTTCAATCCTTTAAAAGTGAAACATCCATCGTGACCTTGAAGAAAGGAAAGAAATAAATAAATTCTAAATTTTACTAGCATAAAAATAAAAAAAAAGTGATATTAAAATTGTTCGCGAAAGGATTTAGGGAGGTGAAAAATAGTTATTTCAAATATATTCATTAAAGAAAAATAAAATTCGTTTATATTTGCACTTCACCTAAGATGGTCCCAAGCTAGGGTGTAGCCTAGTGGGTAGCGTGTTGATCTTGTAATGCGAAGGTCGTGAGTTCAAATCCCGGTCGGCGCAATATATAATTCCAACACATTGCCCGCTTGGATATACCGTGGTCATCTCATTCTACGAAAATGAAAAATTCGTAGAAGAGGGTTGTGGGAAGAGCTAACAACCTTTCCACAATAAGTAATGAAAATGTTAAGGAACCTGCATGTCAGGAGGCCAAGGTCCGATTTGGGCTGTAGCGCCATTGTACAAGTACAAGATGGTCCCAAGCCCAATTGGAAAAAGGAAGAAGGTATACATCGTGAGTGGCCAGCAACACCAGTGCTTCTCAGGATATAGGCTAAAAATGGATTTATTCGGACTCGCTACATAGCCACAGTAACCATATGTACTTACGTATTTCAATAGGGCAATACTTTCTTTAGAAACGAGGCTCTACTGTTCTTAAAGACGAGACAAAGTACGTTAAGGATTAATTTTAAAAAAAAAATTTAAATCGGTTCAGTAGCTTTTAGACCACTTTGCAGTGTGATTACACTTTCAAATCGATCATACACCGTGACAATAAAGTATCAAGACTTTGTAATTAAAATTACTCTGAGAAATGATATTTCAATTTTTTTTTTGTTACAGTGTACCAATAATGTCTTCGTACAGCAGCTATTTGAAACTCAAGAGATTGTTGCAAGAAATTTGAAAAAGTTTTAATGCAGATTTATTCATTAAACATTTTTATTTAATTTAGAAACAAAAACTAGTCCATTTAAATTATTCATTACAAAGCTATTAACTAAAAATAAAACAAAGTCGACAATTTGCCTCCAATAGTGTCTTCGTACAAGATTTCGCTTGCCCTTCGATCTCTTGGCTGATAATTATCGATCATAATTATTTTCCACTCATAACGGTTTGTTATAACAGTAAACAAACAAACACGTGTGCTTACTGTCAAATGTAAATTTTATGAGTTTCGCTCAGTATAAATCGAAATAATTCCTGGTAAATACTTGTCGTTTGAAGAGCGTAAGCTAATAGTGAATTTACACGTAAAGGAGCAAAAATCATACGCGGAAATAGCCAAACTACTGTCCCGGAGCCGTTCTACTATCCAATCTGTAATCGGGCGCTTTAAATATAAAGGCCGCGTAGAGAATAAGCCTAAATCAGGACGCCCTGCAATCCTCACTGATGCAGATCGGCTACAAATCAAGCGTATGATTGCCAAGGATCCGTTCATAAGTGCACCAAAAATTAGTGCAGAGCTCCATCAATCCAATCAAAAAGAAGTTCATCCAGAAACAGTACGAAAATGCGTGATTGATGCCGGATTTAAGTCTAGTACACCTCGCATATGAAGTGAAGTAAATCGCAAAAAACGTTTGGACTTCGCTCGGCATTACCAAAATGCATCTCTGGAGTTCTGGCGCAATGTTATATTTTCTGATGAGTCCAAATACAACATTTTTGGGTCTGATAGGAGACTTAGAGTGTGGAGAAAGCCAGGGGAAGCTTACAACCCAAAAAACACCATCAAAACTGTAAAACACGGCGGCGGCGGCGTACTGGTATGGGGCTGTATGGCTGCCAGCGGCGTTGGAAACTTAGAAATAATTGAAGGAATCATGGATCATCGGGCATATATTGAAATTCTCAAGAGAAATTTGGAGCCCAGTGCTGAAAAATTGGGTTTATCAAAGGATTTTTACTTTCAACAAGATAATGATCCTAAGCACATGGCTCATAATACTAGGATTTTCTTGGCGTACAAAACTCCACACTTGCTTAAGACACCACCGCAAAGTCCTGACCTCTATCCCATTGAGCACATGTGCAACATGCTGGAAAAAAGGATCAGGAACATATTAGCTCGAAACCTCAGTTAAAACAGGCTCTTCTGAAGGAATGGGCGAAAATAGAGCCAAGATATGCAAAAAAACTTGTAGAATCGATGCCACACCGCCTTAAAGCCGTAATTAAAAATAAAGGCTACCCAATTAAATATTAACAAAAAATGTATCTATAGTTTTTAAGATTTTTCATAAACTGTTCCGTAAGTGTACGAAGACATTATTGGAGGCAAATTCTCGACTTTGTTTTATTTTTAGTTAATAGCTTTATAATGAATAATTTAAATGGATTAGTTTTTGTTTCTAAATTAAATAAAAATGTTTAATGAATAAATCTGCATTAAAACTTTTTCAAATTTCTTGCAATAATTTATTGTTTTTATCACTTGAGTTTCAAATAGCTGCTGTACGAAGACATTATTGGTACACTGTAAGTAGGTAGGACTATCCTTAATTATTATCCCAAAAATTAGCGCGGTCTGTTAATCAGTTTGTTTTCAGCAGCTGGTTTAATCGGTACACCTCTGTAGTTCACGGCGATAGATGGATAAAAATGTGGAACGAAGAATTTGTCTCACATTTTGTGTTTCCAACCAAATTTCGTGTGCGGAATCGTTCCGAATATTGGAAAAGGCTTGTGGTGATTCAATAATATCAAAAACACGAGCCTACGGATGTTACAATGCCTTTAAGAATATTCGAGAGATCGTTGAAGACATGCCTCGTTCTGGCCGACCTTCGACCTCTACAACTGACAAAAACATTCAAGTGAAAAAAAAATGATGCTCGAAAATCATCATGCCTGTCTTAGGGAGATAGTAAGAGAGCTCGACATCTCTCACGAGTCCGTTCGTTCGATTTTCGTAGATACTTTGAGCATTAAACGCGTCCTTGCTCGACTAGTTCCAATAAAGCTGAATTTTCTTAAAAAAAGTACCGTGAACAGGTCACTTCGGATATGCTTGATCGTGAAAATTCTGTTCTCACATTTATGGAGCGCATCATAACTGGTATAAACAATCATCGGAATCGAGGAAAAAATTGAGCCGCAACGCAAAAAAACGCCAAAGCCGCTCAAAAATCTAGACGATGCTCACTGTTTTTTTTTTCAATATTCGATGTTTGATCCAGCATGAATTCGTTCCGAACGGAGTACTATTTGACCGTATTGACACGTTTGCTTGAGCAAATTCATAAAAAGCGGCCAGAATTGTGGAAGGAGAATTCATGGATTTTCCACGATGAAAATGCGCCATAGCATTGAGCCTCAATTGTGACTGAATTTAAGGCCAAAAAGTAACAAATTGCATCAATCAACCATTGTATACACCAATTTTGGCCCCATGTGACTTTTTCCTATCCTCGAAACTAAAATCACCGCTCCGTGGAACCCGTTTTCAGTCGATCAAGGACATAAAACAAAAATCGCCGTGTACTGCTGAGGTGTACCGATTCAACCAGCTGCTGTAAACAAACTGATTAACGGACCGCGCAAATTTTTGGACAATAATCTTTTAACCAAAAAAAATAATTTAGAAATATCTTTCCCCAGAGTAATTTTAATTACAAATTATCGATACTTTTTTGTTACAAAGTAAATACTTAATGATCATTATTATTGAGATCGAAGAGAATTAACTGGTTCGCTTCACTCCTTCTACCCCTCCCATACAATACGACACATTTTCATAACTTTCGATTTTCTTGAAAAGTACGAATGTTACTGGTCTGAAATTTGAGAGATGGCAATTGTTTAATATTCATAGTTATTTTTGAAAAAATCACTACAAGCCCCTTACTCCTTCTACCACCTCCCATACAAATTCATTTTCTCAGTACCAATTAAGTTTTTGATTCTTAAATTTTGTTTAAAGCGTTTTTTTAGCTACCGCAGCATGATATGAAAATTAGTTCAATTTTGTCACCCCTTCTACCACTCCCCATACAAAATTTCTTAAGAACAAAAAAAAATGTCGGTCTATTGTATGATTGGGCATTACGCGCAAACAGCTGTTTGTTTTTTTTCTACTTCGTTACTCACTCCACTCGTTCTGTCTGTGGATTCGTTTTCAGATTTGATAGTCTGATATTGTTAGCATGCAACATGTGCCGGAGAAAGTGCAGGTAGGTAGAGGTGGCTGCCCAGACAAAAATTAGGGCGCGCATTAACCATGAGCTGGTGCGTTGTGATCCCAGACGAGACTCCTAAGTGAACCAGCCGAAGCTCTCTATTAAGCGTTGAAGGGACCTGGCGCCACATTTGCTAGAATACCGAGACTATCGAAAAAATGTGCGCCTAGGTGGCGTCTCCTTTTTCTAGAGAGAGCAGGGCAATTGCATAAGAGATGAAGAATTAATTCTTCCTCATCTTGAAAAAAATCATTAAACGTAAGGCCAAGCCTATCAGCATATTTCGCTATCCCGAATTCATCATATGCCTGCTTAGCGTGATGTCAGTCTACCAGAGCGTTTTGGATTCAGCACAGGCCAAATCTGTCCGATCGTATTAAATATAATGTTGTTTGCCTATCTGTCGTTGTCTGAATATAAAAATTTAAACTATTAAAAACCACAGTTTCCTCGTATTATTAGATTCCGGTATCGTCAAGAGCTCCTGCACTTTACGAACTTCAATTTCATTTACCGATTTAGTGATAGTTTTTGTTGATGACTGATTTGGATTCTGTACTCCCGCCTGTCATCTCTAACCTTGAACGTACCAAGAGAAAAAGTATCAACCGAATATCGCACATTCATGGCCGGTTTCACATTCGAATGCTGCTTTTCGCCATTACTACTCCAGCCCTTAATTTGTAATATTTATCAAGAAAATACTAAAAAAGAAGAAGACACATTTTGAGAAGTCCTCAATTTCGACACGAACATCCTTCAATAACAAAAAATCCTCCAGTTAAATGTCTTTGAAAACAAAAAATTTACTTTATTAAAATTTAATTATTTTAACGCAACATCGCACATGAAGACTTCTGAGTTCGGGAAAGAGCATTAACGTAGGAATTATCTCCTTGCGTTGACGCCAAACAGATCTTAAATACCACGACCAAAACGATGGAAAGATTACGAATAATATTGCCATAGTCTGGTCATCCACTCACTAGACACAATCACTCCTGTTCGCTTATTTGTTAGCCATCGCTTCGTATTTTTTCATTCGGGACTCGATTTCCGGTCGGAAGTGTCGAATTAGGCCTGAAATTTCATGGAAAGCCATTTAATTGCATTACTTCGGGGCAGAAAAGGCAAATCTCACCTTGAACCGGCCAAGCAGCACCATCACCTAACGCGCAAATCGTGTGACCTTCAATTTGTTTGGAGATTTCCCACAACATATCGATCTCAGCCGGCTGAGCATTACCGGCAACGAACCTGAAGGGCGAATTGGTTTGTGAGTTTTTAGTCGGATTGGAAAATCATTCGAGACTAAAATTTACCTGTGCATGATCTTATTCATCCACGTGATGCCTTCGCGACACGGCGTGCACTGTCCGCAACTCTCGTGCTTGTAGAACATGATCAATCGCGAGATGGCCTTGATAATGTCCGTGGATTTGTCCATGACAATAATTGCAGCTGTACCGAGGGAAGTTTGTACGGCGATCAAACCATCAAAGTCCATTATGGCATCGTCACAAACTGACTTGGGGATGACAGGGGTGGACGATCCGCCCGGAATAATACCGAGCAAATTATCCCACCCGCCGGTAACACCGCCAGCATGTCGCTCGATCAGTTCGCGCAATGGAATCGACATTTCCTCCTCGACCGTGCACGGATTGTTCACGTGACCGGAGATATTATACAGTTTTGTGCCCGAGTTACGTGTTCGACCGAAGCTGGCAAACCAGGCACCACCGCGACGGCAGATGGCCGGCGCGACCGCAACTGTTTCGACATTTGTGACGGTCGTGGGGCAACCGAAGACGCCGACATCGGCCGGGAATGGCGGCTTTAGCCGTGGTTTACCCTGCTTGCCTTCAATCGACTCGATCAAAGCGGTCTCCTCGCCGCAAATGTACGCGCCTGCTCCGCGATGAATGTACACGTCGAAATCGTAGCCCGATTCGCACGCATTCTTCCCGATCAGGCCGGCTTTGTAGGCTTCGTTGATGGCCACCTGAGTGTTGGACGCCTCGTTATAGAACTCGCCGCGGATGTAAATATAGGCTGCGCACGCTCCCATCGCCTTACCAGCGATCAAGCAACCCTCGATCAACTTGTGCGGGTCGTGGCGCATAATGTCGCGATCCTTGCATGTTCCGGGCTCGCCTTCGTCCGCGTTGATGACCAAATACTTCGGCCGACCGTCGGACGGTTTGTTCATGAACGACCATTTCATGCCGCTGGGGAAACCGGCTCCACCTCGACCGCGCAAGCCGGACGTCTTGATCTCATTGATGATCCAGTCGGCGCCCTTGTTCACGATCTCCTTGGTCTTGTACCAATCGCCGCGCTTCAGTGCTCCCTGCAGCCGCCAATCATGTTTGCCGTAGAGATTGGTGAAGATACGGTCCTGGTCGGCGAGCGGTCCGAATTTCGTCTTGGTCTGGGCCGGCGGAGTTCCGGGCTGTGGTGGCGGCGGCGTTGCCTTCGGCGGTTGTGTGGTATTGCCACGAATCTGATTGCAAATCACTGGACACAATCCAGCTGTGGAACGAGAAAAAAAACGAGGTTAGGATTAGAGCTCGAAATAAACGGGGCACAATTAAATGCATCGCAGTTTCAAAACGTAATTATGACGCGCGATGCAGTAATGCAATGCGCAAGCTGATGAAATGCAGCTGCAGTTGCATTATTCGCAATTAAATGGGTCTTATGTAACGAAAACAAAGTGCTGGATAGAGGGCGGATTTCGGGCAGATCTTCAGGTTGGGATGCGAAACTATTTTCAGGAATAGCAGAGATTATCGGCGGCTTTTAAATTACTTACTTAAGTGCTGCTTCGGGATGGAATTCAAGCGAACCAAAGCACTTGCCATTTTGTCCCTTCGTATTGTTCAATTTTTCGGCAGCACTGACGTCTGTTCACTTGTGACAGATTTCCTATAAATAATTCTTGGGGCTAGTTCTGGTTTAGTATTTTATAGCATCTTTGAATTAAATCAAATGTAGTAAATCTTGTTTGAATTGTGCATAACTAATTATTGCATTATTTTTCTTAAAAAAATCTCTTAGATGACCTAATTAGTTGAAAATTTCGTCGCATTCAACCTTGATTTTACAAAAACTTCTGAATTTCAGTTCAATGCCCCACTATAAAGTTGATTTGACATTTCGTTATGATCTGTCAGAACTGACAACCAAAAGTGTTTTCGATTTTTTCAAGTTTTCCTTTTAAAGAAATCTCAGCCCGCTTACTTTTCGCAATGGACCGATCACCACCGGGTGTCCGAACCGATTTGCCCGGAACTTCCTCGACCACGCAAACCGAAGTCATTTCTGCCGACGGCCTAGCTCCGGTAAGTTCAAAAGTTTTTTTATTGCTCCGAAATCGTGACTTCGTTCGCGGTTCGCTTATCGCGGTGATAAATTAAAACTTCTTCGGTCGTGACAGTCACTGCAGTTGTCTTATTTCCAGATTAGAAAAAGATAAAATCTAATTTGTGCTCGAAATGTTTTCGCGAGTGAGCTACGTTTCCGCGAGATTACCGTGGATCCCGATTTGTCGGGCAAAGTCAACGTCGTTTGACCCTACGGCTCAAGTGACCGAGGAGTACCCGCTTCATGGAATCCGAGTGCTCGATCTGACCCGCATCGTAGCCGGGCCATTCTGCACGATGGTCCTTGCCGATTTGGGTGCCGAAGTAATTAAAGTTGAACGGCCGTTAGTCGGAGACGAGTCTCGGAAATGGGGTCCTCCGTTCTTGCCCAACTCAAAGGACGCCGTATACTTCCTTGCCTCGAATCGCAACAAAAAGAGCGTATGCATCGACCTGAAAAAAGGCACCGAGCTCCTGCACAACTTGGCCAAGAAGTCGGACGTGCTCGTCGAAAATTACATCCCGGGCAAACTAGCCGAGTACAATCTGGGCTACGAAACTCTAAAAGAAATTGCTCCGCATTTAATTTACTGTTCTATCACGGGCTACGGATCGACCGGACCGTACGCCAAGAAGCCCGGCTTTGATGTCATTGCTGCCTCGGTAGGAGGTCTGATTAACATCACCGGATCGGAAGATGGTCCGCCAGCGAAAGTTGGAGTTGCCGTCACCGACATGGCCACGGGTCTTTATGCGCACGGAGCCATCCTCGCAGCGTTACTTCAACGACAGAAAACCGGACGTGGTCAGAAAATCGAAGCCAACCTACTCTCCACGCAAGTCGCTTGTCTGATCAATGTGGCAGTCAACTACCTGAATGCCGGCAAAGAAGGCAAACGCTGGGGCACGGCTCACGAAAGCATCGTGCCCTATGAGGCGTTCAAAACTAGCTCCGGTTATATCACGATCGGCGCGGGCAGCGATGCACAATTTCAAGCACTCTGTAATCTTCTCGGCATGCCCGAGTTGTCGACTGATCCGCGATATATAACCAATCCGGATCGAGTCAAACATCGCTCGAAACTGATTGCAAAACTTTCTGCGATTTTCTGCCGGGAGCCGACAGCGCACTGGATGAAATTGTTCGGAGATGCTCCGTTCCCAGTCGGACCGATCAACAGTACGAAAGAAGTGTTCGACGATCCGCACATTCGCGATATTGAGATTGTAAAAAAGCTGGAACATCTCACGGCTGGGGAAGTGAAAGTCGTTGGACCGCCAGTTGTTTACAGTGAGGCGAAGAATACGGCGAGAACGGCACCTCCAGTTTTAGGGCAGCACACCGACGATGTATTGACTGAATTGCTGGGCATCTCTGAGCAGGAATTGGCGCAATTAAGGGAGAAGAAAATTATTCAATGAGGGAAATTTTTATTGTTCTACTTTTAAGCTAAGGATCAGATTGTATTTTTATATTTGGAATAAAAAATAAAAAGGTTTATGTTCATGGAAGCAGTGGAAAGATTATTCTTCGCACAACCCTTTTCATTTTCGCAAATTGAGGTGGAAAGCCCACGCAAGTATTGTTCTGAAATTACATGTCGACCGGGATTTGAACTCCCGACCTTCGCATTGTTGACCAAAACAACACGCTACCCACTAGGCTACTTCCTAGCTTTATTAATAAAAAAAAATGTTCGTGGTATTTTTTTAGTAAAATTCAACTGGTTTTCTTACAGTGTGAGAATGAATTTATTTAAACCAAATACGCTCCATTATTATCGCCATTTTTCGGGTAGAGCCATGATGCCATCGGTGAAGAACTTCTGTGGTTTCTGGTTGAAAAACTGAATCACGTGGTTTTCACAGGCTTCTTTTGAAGTCAGCTTAATTCCATTAAGAGAGCTCTATAGAGAGTACAAGTGATAGTCAGAGGGTGCTATGTCTGGACTATACAGTGGATATGTCAAAACTTCCCAACCAATCTCTCGCAATTTTTGACGGGTCATCAAAGAAGTGTGTGGTCTTGCGTTGTCATGATGGAAGACAACACCTTTCCTATTATTCAATTCGGGCCGTTTTTGCAATTGCCTGGCGTAATCACTCTAGTTGTTCACAGTAGAGTTGAGAATCAATCGTCTGACCGACTGGAAGTAGCTCATGGTGGACGGTTCCCTTCCAGTCCCACCATACATACAGCATCACCCTGACTTCGCAAACGCTTGTGACGGCTCACCATCTCTTGTCGACGATCTTTGACGCATCCGATTATCAAACGTGACCCATTTTTCATCACTGGTTCTGACGCATTTCAGAAATGGCTCGATTTCATTGCGTTTCAGCAGCGCATCGCAGATATTAATTCGGTTTATCATTTTTTTTTCAGGAGGAACCCATACGTCGAGCTTTGTGTAAATGGTTCAAAACAGTTTTGTGGTCAATACCTAGCTCCATACCAATATCGATACTGCTGATATGCTTACCTTGCTGGACTTTTTCAAGAATTTCATCAGCTTTTTCAATGATTGGGCAACCAGAGCATGACTCATCTTTCACATCAAAATTACCGGAACGAAAGCGAGTGAACCATTTCTGCGCAGCAGATTTTGATAAAGTAACTTCACCGTAAAAACGCCACGAACTTTTTCACAAACCGAATAGTATACATATATCTAGTCCATTGAATTTACAAGCTAGAGTGTAGCCTAATGGGTAGCGTGTTGGTCTTGTAATGCGAAGGTCGTGAGTTCAAATCCCGGTCGACGCAGTATATAATTCCAGCGCATTATCTTCTTGGATATACTTTGGTCACCTCAATCTACGAAAATAAAAAATTCGTAGATAGAGGGTTGTGCGAAGGGCTAACAACCCTTCCACAACAAGTAATGAAAAATATTAAGGAATCTGAATGTCAGGAGGCCAACGTCCGATTTGGGCTGTAGCGCCATTGTAGAAGAAGGAGAAGTTGAATTTTCCTGTAGGGGTATAGAACAGTAACAATTCTCTTCCATAAAGCGCGATCTTGAGCATCGCCAGGACTTTTTTATTTCGATGGCTTCCCCTACAATAGTTTGCTTCCATGTGCTACATGCTCGAACAGTGCTGCCGTTTTTCCGGATTTCTTGCGTAGATAACCTTAGCCATGATTTTCGATACGGCAGTAAGTAGACATATTCCATGCCAATTGCCACAATCCTGAATGTCGCCCTTCTTCAGAATTTCCACAATGACGCCCTCATATCTTTCAGTCGGATATCTTCCTTCATTCCACACCTCAGTAAAGAGTGGAAGGAGTATATCGGTTGTTATTTTTGGGTGCGCTTTGGGGATTCGGTTGGTAATCAGTCTATACTTGGGGCTTTCCTTCCCGCTATTGACCGAATGACGGAATCTGTCTCTTCCTTATCTGAGGGATTGTCCCTAATAGAGGATTGTTGTGGTTGGATGTCTTCCTCTGACAAAATGTTTAAAATATCAGAGAAGTATTCCTTCCATCGCCCCAACTGGTGTTCACTCATATTAAAGAGAATTTCGTGGACATCTCTCACCAGGTGGTTGGCGGTGAAATTCCTTTTCGTCAACTGTTTCATAATTTTAAATAGTGAACCCATATCCCCAAGGTAAGCCGCAGGTTATGCTTTGTTGGCCAGATCTTCAATGGCCTTTCTCTTGTCGCGTCTAACAGCCTTTTTAAGCTGTATGTGAGCATCTCAGTAGTTCTGTCTCAAGTCGGGTGTTCGTTGGTTGACATCGGGTTGAGAGATGATTGCCAATTTGGTTTTTTTCCGATCGCAAACCTTGGTTTATGTGTCTTGCGACATCCAGGGTTCCTCACCGCTTTCTACATATACCACAGATTCTTCAGCACTAGTTAGAAACGTGTTTCTGGTTGCCTTCCAATTAGCGTCCAGTGTGCGCATTTCATATCCGCCCAATGTGGATGACTTACGCGAAAAGTCATGGTGGTCTCTAAGTCTATCCACATTAACCTTGCGCTTCATTTGAAGAATTTGTGGTCATCGGATTGCTTGTGTGCACAATCTCAAGCAGGCAACCATCAAGTGGTGATCGCTCCTCACGTTTCGCTCGCACATCGAGGAGACATCTTCTCCATCGGCGACTTATAGCCAAATGGTCAATCTGGTTCCGAGTATCACCATCAGGGGAAACCCAAGATGTTTTATGATGACTCTTGTGTGGAAAAAGGGTCCCTCCGATGACCATTTGCCGAGTACTTCAAAACTCCATAAATAATTTGTCGATTTCGGGTCTCTTAATCCAAGTTCACCATGCCTCTCCATGACGTGTTCTAGTCCAGTGTTGACAGATCCAACCTGGGCGTTCATATCTCCTGAGATGATAATAATATCACGTCTTGGAACACGTTCGAAGGTGGCACTTAGTTGGCTATAAAACTCCTCTTTGTGACAAGGTGTTGCGGTATTAGTTGGCGCGTAGCACTGCCGAATTGTGACGCTACTGACACTGGCCCTGAGCCTGATGATAATCCTATCCGATATTGGTTCCCAGCTGATGAAATTGTTTCTCGCTCTCGGTGTAAGGACGACCGCCACGCCATTTTTGGCTTCACTCTCAGGACCAACGAACAGAATGGTGTTTCCGCTCGGGGTTCGTTGTTCTTCTGGTGCTGTCCACCTGACCTCGCTCAAGCCCAAGATTTAGATGTAATAGTGCTCAATTTCACGGTTGGTCACTGATTGGCGGTGCAAGGAGTGAGTGAATCCAGCCCTTCTCCCGTCATTCAATGTTCAAACGTTCCAGAAGCCAATCATTGTCCGTTTTCGAATGCCAAAATTCGTTACCGTAGAATCCGTCCGTATACGAGGCGCCGTATCCGTTTTTCATATCAATTAGGTTTTAAGATCAAGCGTGATAAGCCAGTGAGTGTCCATTTGCCATTTTTAGGGCAGACAGGACTGGCTGTAGGTGAATCCTACTGCTCCCATTCCACAGGGAGATGGCTAGATCAGGTCCGTGGAGCCGCTATTCTCCATGGATTGGTAAAACCTTATCCTGCAACTACCTCTTTGCGGGGAAAATGTAAATGAACACTTAGGTATTGACTACCATATTTTGTTCATACATAAATATACTTGTAATAAGTGAACATTAATTAAAAAAAAAAAATAATAATAATAATTATATAAGTAATTGAGATTTAAGATTTGTTTTGAATTACTTTTCTTTCACTTATTTCTATCATTATTAATTTTTTTTTTCTTTATTTATCCGTTTGCCCTAGTTATTTAAAAATACATTTTATTTAATAACATATTATTTTAGATACTAAGTCGCTTGTTACTTTTACAACTTTTTAAACATTTACTATCATTTGCATCTGATATAAATAATGAATTTAGAGGATTTTAAAAGCAATAATACAGTTCTAGTGGAGAATTTGGATGGTTTGAAGTTAGATGGAAGTAACATTAACATTTTACACTTTAACATTCGAAGCATAAATAGAAACTTTGATGAATTATTATGCATGCTAGCCAGCGTGAACATAAAAATACATGTTCTTACACTCGGGGAAACTTGGTTGAAGGAGAGTAATGATCTGTACAATATTGAGGGGTATAATAGTTTATTTTACAATGCAATAAATAATAAAAACGACGGTATAGTAATTTATGTTGACAATACGCTTCTAGTAACAAATATAGTGGGGAATGTCTTGCATGGTATAAGTAGTTGTAGTTTTGATTTATCGATAGACAAAAATAAAACTCTAACAGTTACAGCTTTATACTGCTTACCATCAATAAATAAACATAATTTCATTGATGTTCTTGATGAATACTTACAAAGCGTGAAATCGTTACGAAATCACGCTTTGATTGGTGACTTCAATATAGACATTCTTTCGGATAGACCTACACGAACATCTCATGATTTTCATACTACTTTAAGCTCTTTTGGTTATTTATCGACAATAAATGAAGATACACGAGTAACTGATACGTCAAATACTTGTATTGACCACGTACACCTAAAATCATCTGATATAAACACATTTATTGCCTACGTTTTGAAAAATGATTTAACTGATCACTATCCGGTGAGTTTATCGATACCTGTAAGGAAAGAGGAAATTAAAGACACTAATTATACTCATTCAACTGTTAATCAGGATGAACTAGTAAGAGCTGCTGCAATTATAGACTGGAACGATATTCTTATGATCAGTGAACCAAACATAGCCTTGAGTAGTTTCATGATTAAATTAGATGAATGTATACGGTCTTGCCAAAAGCCCAAACCTCTCAATCTCAGAAAAAATAATAAAATTAAACCCTGGATTACAGCTGGACTCTTAGTGTGTTTACGAAAACGTACAAAACTATATAAGCAAATGGTTACAAGTCCTGGAGATGTAACTTTAGTCAGCACATATAAAAAGTATAGAAACTTCCTAACAACACTTATTAGAAGAGCAAAGGATGATTACTACAAATTAAGAATAAAAGAAGCTCATAATGTATCCAAGCTTTGGGGAGTTGTTAAAAATTGTTTAGGTAAGCAACAAAATCGTAGCTATCTATCTAACCGAAAGCAAAGGGTTAAAACAGAAGGGAAAGTCTGAAAGTTCTGCGAAAATCACTGATTACGGTGTTCCTCAGGGTAGTGTTCTGGGCCCACTTTTATTTATATTGTACATTAATGATATGTTCAACATCAACGATCCTGTCGATGACCTGATCGCTTTTGCAGACGATACTGTAATGTGTGTGAGTGACTTCACATGGAAGGAAACCTATCAAAAAGCATCGGCTGCAGTTACTAAACTGAAAAGCTGGCTTGATGCAAATAGGTTGACAGTAAATATTGATAAATCAAAATATATGCGTTTTAGTGCAAACAGAAAGGGAGTTCCATCAACTAACTTGAAGCTCACAGTCCACTCCTGTAATTGCGATTTGCACAACACCTGTTCCTGCAGTTCACAATTTGAAGTGGCCACATCTATAAAATACCTAGGAATAATTATAGACAATAATCTGACATGGAGAAATCAGACAAATTCTGTCTCTCAAAAACTTCGAAATATTCTTCCTAGTATCCATCAGTTTAGGAATATTATGGATATTGTGACACTGAACTCAATATACCATACTCTATTTGAAAGTGTTCTTCAATATGGTATTTTGGGATGGGGTGGTGCGTGTAAAACTAATTTGTACTCTATCAGTATTGTTCAAAAAGCAACTATTAAACAAATTCTTAGGAAGCCAACTAGATATTCGTCGCACCAAGCATTCTCAGAACTAAAAGTTCTAGATCTGAATAGGCTATATAAAAAGGTAGTTCTTCTCCACTCACATAGAACATAAGCTTTTCAACTCTGCGATCATGGTCCGACCTACAACACAAGATTTCGTGAAGATTTGAAGAAACTAACTGCAAAGTGTAAGCTGACACAGCAACATGCATCGTATTTACTAACAAAGTACTTTAATGAACTTCCACTTGACATCAAATTTAGTATAAATAGTTCCACCTTTAAAGTAAAATTAAAAAACTGGCTTCTCGCTTGGAATTCTCTAAACTAAACTAATATAATATAAATTTGCGCTCAAAAATTAAAGACAAACAATGGTAAATTAACAAGTGGATCAGTATTCTTAGTTGTTTAATTTGCATAACAAACATATTTTTTTTTCTTTTTCTATTTTTCATACTATTCATTTTAACTTCTTATTTTATTTATTACTTTTTTTTTTTTAAATTATTTTCTCACTTATTATTTTTTTTTACTCACTCTACTTTAAGTTAAGTCGAAACAAAACGCTTAAGACAAGCCTGCTTATAAAGCGTTAAGAAATATGTACGAAATAATGTATTTAGTATTATATGAAAATAAATTAAAAAAAAAAAAAACCCAGAGCATGCAAAAAAAAACTTAAATATATTTCTTTTAAACCAGAAATTAAAAGGAAAAAAGAAATTCATGTTAAGAAGAAGTATTGTCATTACACGACACATAGCAGAAATGTATGTCCAAAGTGCGCAACAGCGGTATTTGAACATAGCATGCCAGTGTTCTAGAGTTTGTAGCGTCTGCTCTAATTCACAGATTTAAACCATTAAAAAAAAGTTTAACTTCAAGAGGTACATACAATATTTGTGCAGTACATAATTTTCCCACATAGCAGTGGTTTGTACTGAACAAAGTCTTTTCATAAAAATGTAGACGTACACTACGTGTACTTTTACCCATCGATAAATACATATATCGTTTGAAGGTTTGTGCAACAGTTTTATAAGTTATAAGTTTGGTGAATATTTTCACAGAGAATTTTGAATTTAAAAGAAAGATTTTCAGATTTTACACTGTTTGCTTTATTTTGTGTGATGATTTCAGTTTTTGCTGAGACCGATATCGTCACATAAAATAAAGCAAACAGTATAAAATCTGTAAATCTTTCCCTTAAAGTTTTATAAACTTTTTTTAAAATAATAAAAATTTACTTCGAGCAAATTATTTGATTAGAAGTGGCGTCTTTAATATGTTAAATGAGTTCACAACAATAAATAAAGAAATATAAAACGAAAACATAACTATTTGAAAAACCAACAAAGTCCTCAAGCTTATTGATATCTATATAAATATAATTGTAGTGTCTGTCTGTTATTTGTTTATAAATGGCTATAAATAAGTTTTTTGCTTCATTTTAGCAATAACTAAGCAGAATCAAACGTTTTTAAAAAATTTCTCTGTCTGTCTGTCTGTCTTTCCGGCTTTCACGCAAAAACGGCTGCACCGATTGCAATGAAACTTTCACAGATTATTAGGTCTGCCTCGGAGAGTAATCTACTTTAGGTTTTATTTTTCTCCCCTCACGCCTTCTACCCCTCCCAAACAAAGTGACTCATTTTCAAAAACTTATAATAAACAAATTTTCATGGAAACTGTGAAAGCTATTAATTTTAAATTTTAAATCTTAAATATATTATTTCTATTATAAATGCAATCTTCAAGTATATAAATAGTTTGAATCCCGCAACTCCTTCCACCATCTCCCATACAAACTAAACTGTTTCATGAAATACTATACTCCAATTTTCTTAGTACGTATAACTTTGATCGAGATTTTGTATTAAATCCTTAATTAGCATTGTTATTAATGTCAGGAAAAAACTAACCAATTAGGTTTACTCCTTCTAACCCCTCCCATACAATCTGACACAAATCCAAGGCTTTGCGAAAATTCGATTTTCTTGAAAAGTGTGAATGTTACTGTTCTGAAATATAAAATATATCAATTCAATGATAATTGTAGTCGCTTCTCAAAAAATAACTAAAAACCCTCTACTTCTTGCACCACCTCCTGTACAAACTGCACTTTTTCATGAAATATTCTAAACCAATTTTCTCAGTACGTATAGCTTTGATCGAGCTAAAATTTTGTACTAAATCTTTAATTATATATGTATGTATATTTATTACGTATGTTTTCAACTTAAATTTAATTAATGATTTCGTTTTCAGAGCTTAGACTAAACATTGTCTCTACAACTTTGTTTGGTACTGAGTAGCAAATGTGCAGATTTATTACTAACAATTTTAGTAGGTTTAATAAGTTTGGGAAAAAGTGCAAAACCCAATGTTTAAATTATTAATTCTACTTATTTAACTAAAATTAAAATTAACTTAAAACTAATGACTATTCTAATCGAAGATCGATTCGATTCTGGTGATGCCGCAATTCAAACATTTATTTTTAAATTTGTATTCTAGTTCATTGGTAAGATCATTAATCTGTTGCGTTTTTGTTAATTCGTGCAAAAGACGAGTTGAGAAGTATCACGGTTTATTTAGAATAATTTTAAGGAACTTATTTTGTATGATTTGCAGTTTTTTGCGATGGGTAGCTGCACAGATTTTCCAAACAGGAGCTCCGTATGTTAATTAAATCTTTAATTAGCATAATTATTATTATCGGGAAAAATTAACCGATTAGCTCCACTCCTTTTACCTCCTCCCTTACAATATGACACAATTTCACGAATTTCAATTGCATGGTGATGATAGTTGTATCTAGAAAAATTACCAAAAACCCCCCACTCCTTCTACCACCTCCCATACAAATTGCACAATTTCACTAAGTCCAATGCACTAAGTTTTTCAAGTTACCTATTCAGTTTTTCAAGCTTAAATTTGGTGTAAAATATTTTTATAGCTACTCTAGCATGGTGTGAAAAAAATTAATTTAGTACTGTCATCCCTTTTATCACTCCCCACACAAAAATTCTTAAGATTACAAAAATTTCGATTTCATCGGTAGTATCATATAATGGGGCTTTACGCACAATCGAAGTGCTGTTATGTTTTTAAGCTTAATGTCATTTTATTTGGGCTTTTTTCAATTAACACAAGCTACAACTATTCACATGTCCTTAACACGTATACATATGATCTCGAATCACGGGTTTGATTTGGTCACGAGCCTCTCCCATTCAAATGCGAGTATCATGCTATCATTCTTAATAATTTATGGTTCTGACTCCAACAAAATACAAAACATTGTGTTCAAAGAGCCATTAAAGTAAGCGGATTGTATATCCCATATAATGTATTACTAACTACATTCTCAAAATTTGCTTATTAATGCGATTTTTATGCGGACGAAGTCGCGGGCGGTTGCTAGTATCAAATAAAACTATTTGATTGCCAATGCCAATTTTACTTTTTATTCTAAAAATGAATAAATTTTGGACGGTACAGGGATTAAGGGGGAGACTGGGGAAGCGCTAGAACCGAAAGCGACGAATTCGAATATCTCAGCCATGGTTCTAGCTAGAAAGCTAAAGATCGACACACGCATAGAGAAGTTTGTGGGGCAAACTTTAAAAATAATTTAACTTTTTAACATCGGGTGACGCTTAAGTTCTTTTGTGAATACCCCGATACGGAAGGCATGCGAAGTCACCACCTGTCCGTTATTTCGCTGACAAGCCATTTAGTTTCCTGGAGTGCGACAATAATGTTGAATTTATCAACTTGTCCCAAGAGTAATTTTTGAGCTCCAGGTTTGAACAAGGATCTTACATTCCAGGTTCCAAAAGAGTGTTTAATTTTTCGTTTGATTGGTCGTTTCCGTTGAATCCATCCAATCCAGGGCAAAGCATCAGGTGCCGTAACATGGAGGACGAGGTGTGTGTATTCAACTACACATGCAAGGCTAAAAAATCTCAGCTGAATAGGATATGTTGGAGCTCTATCAGATTTGCCGCGAGTCCAACTATATCCATTCTTAGCCTACTTCCTGAGACGTACTGGTGTTTCTGGCTATTCAGGATGTCTTTCTTTCCTCCTTCTTTTCAAACCGGGCTTGGGACTGTCTTAGGCAAAAGTTATCTGCAACTAATATTCCTCGCTCAAAAAACTATTAAACTGTTTCTTCTCAAATAAGTTTCTTTATTTTCTTTTTTTACACTATAGAGAAAAACCTAACGAATTTAGATGATGTTGAGCTAATTCCGATTAACTAGGAAAAATCGTACCTAAAGCTTCTTTTCTGACCATTTTTTAGAAAATCTAAAGGGTACATCTAAACCGATAATGCAGAAATTGTTAAAAGCAGATTACTACAAATGTTTCTTTATTTCGGAAATATTTACAATTTATCTTATGGTATCGTTAAAATTTGATGTCTTTGAAACTTGTACTGCTGATAAGAATTAGAAATGTTATACACATATGTGTTCAGCCTACAAAGTCTAACATTTTAATACAAGATATGAAATTCAAATAGAATTTAAAAAGACCCTTGAGCTACTTGATAACGATCAACAGCTTGTTTAAGCATATGTGCACAGAAGATCGGAAAGGGGCAGCGTAATCATATGCGTTCAAACTGGTGAATTATCTTGCGTTGTTTTTGGTATGTTTCATAAAGAGTTAGTGATAGTTTTGTTTTTCGTTTTCAATTAGTATTATCATGCTTTTAAGATAAAATCTAGTAAAATTCAGAGAAACTACACTTCATTATTCTCTTCATAATACATGTTGAAACTTTCCCATTATCATCGAAGCATTTTATCTTTTCCTATATAAATAAATATGAAAAGTGCAATAAAAATATAAAAAATATTAAAAAAGAAAAATGTGTGTGAAATTGCTACCCTGAAAGTTAGTATTTTCACGTTTTATGACTAAATTAGCCTAAAAATAGTAGAACATCTTAACTATGGCTCTAGCTAGCAGAAAATCGGCACACATGCAGAGGGGTTTGTCGAAAAAATGTGTAAAAATAATTTAATCTTTTCAGCTGAAAAGCAGCGGGGAGGTTAAAAACAAATTATTGGCTAATTATTTTTTCAGAATTACTGAACATAATAATTTTATATGGTAGTATAGTTTCACCACAATTAACTTCGATTAGAGCAAATACTTGTAAAGAGGAGGATCAGGGCGCTACAAAGAAAAATACTTAAAAATATCTCCACTAATTATCAAGAAATTCATGTCTACTCAGTGTCTCTGGATTTCAAGTAAAATAAAACTAGTTCATTTTTTAAACTGTGAAATATAAACTTTGTTATTCGCTTTTTGAACACTTTTTGTTTGCACTATGTCGCTGTCGATTACACGACTAACTCGCTTTTGAATTACGGCTGTGCCCGTTCCACAAACGCTCGTCTTCTCTTTTATACCATAGCACATCCATTCTGGAAAATTCTCTGCTGTTTCCGTAGCGTACCAACCGAAAATTTTGGATGTGCATCCAAGGGAAGCTACATAGAAGCAGTAAAAACTTCCTATGAAGAAAACGTACGCTGATTGTACCGTAATAGGGAAGTACATATCTTGGAAGCATTAAAATAACACAGGTTCAAAATCGGCATTTTGTGATCGTTAAAAATAAAGAAATGCTCAAAATTAGCTCGTGCTCTTTGGCCTTATGCATCATTATTTGTGTTATTGTAAGGGTAGGTAAGAGAAGTTCAGTGGTTACGTGAAAGAAAAGAAATTGATTTGGAATGGGATTCGAAGGAGAATGACAAATTTCTAAGTGTTTCGACATTTTTACCAATGAAGTCAAAATTATCCCTTTAATAATAATTTTCAAACTATGTAATTTTGAATTTCATTTAGTCAATTTTGCCAACGTCACAGTAAAAATATAACAGAATTATGATTGGGCTTAAAGCCCAATCATATGATACTCTAGATGAGATGGAAATGACTTTAATATACCGGAAAATATGTCATCTCAAATTCTTTCGAATAGTGAATAGAGACTTTTGTATGAGAGGTGGCACAAGTAGAGGGGAAGGTTTGTATTTTTCGCATATGTCACCAAAAATGGCATGCAAAATGTTGTTTGCTGAATTTAAAGTTCTTAGTTTTCATTATTTTTAAAGATATTGTTCATAGTTTTCCTGAAATTGGGGCATTTGTATGGGATGTGGCAGAGGAAGTGGAGCGTTTAAGATGATTTTGAAACTGCTTATTATCATCCTCATCACCATGCTTTGATTCAATTTCAAAGTCGACAGCTCTCATATACTTGAAGGAGAAATGCTTTTCTTGAATTTATAATACAGATATTTGTATGGGAGGTGGTAGAAGGAGTGAAGCGGAGATTATAATTTTTTCTAACACTTATTTCAATTATTAAGAAACAAATTCTGGCAAAATTTGAAGTTTGTACTTTTTCTAGTTTGAATGGAAATCGATAAAATGCATTCAACAAAAATTATGCATTTGTATGGGAGGGGGTAGAAGGAGTGTACAGATTAAAACAAATTTTTTTCGCATTATTAATATTTCTATTTTTATACTTTATACAAAATATCAAGTTGATAGCTTTAACAGTTTCGAAGAAAAATAATTTAATTTAAATTTAAAAATTTCGTGAAATTTGTATGGGAGGGGGTAGAAGGAGTGAGGTGAAGTTGATAATTATTTTTAAAATAAATTGCAATTATAGTAGAATTAATTCTGACAAAATTTCTAGTTTCAATGAAAATCGAAAATATGTATTTTTCAAAATTGTCCATTTGTATGGGACGGAGTAGAAGGATTAAGGGGATCGGGTCAATATTTCGTGATATTAATGACACCTATATCATAATACTTTGACCTAAATTTCAAGCCGATAGCTTAAATAGTTTCAAAGAAAAATCTATTTCTTAATATTTCGAAATTTCATGAAATTTGTATGGGAGGAGGTAGAAGGAGTGGGGGATGTAGCCCATTCACGAATTTAAAGTTACTTTTTTGCTAAAAATGACACACAAAAATTTGTAGCACTATAGCTCAAAGCTTTCGAAAGTTATGCTGTAGACAGACGGACAGACGGTCACTCGGAATTGAGGTTTTTGAGCGACAACAAGTATTTCTGTACCCTTGGCGGCTCTGTGCGCGCGTTATTTCGTAGCGTTACAAACGGTAAGGCAAACACAATATACTCTCAGATTTCATCTAGAGTATAAACATGGCCGGCCTTTTATTGGGATACCCTATAATCTGATAAACATGTATCTATGATTCATTCTAACTTTGTATTGCATTCTTATGGAATCCGAAATCGGTGATGTTGTATCACAGTTTAATGATTGATTCTTTATGCAACTCAGGGGCTATATGTGAAAAAAAACGAGAAAAGCCGAAAGATGGTTGCTTCGTTTCGCGGACATGGTTATGTCAAAAAGAAATAAAGCGTGATGGACAATTCATGCATTCCACCATCATAAAAGAACGCATTATCATGTTTGGTGTAATGATTAAATTTTCCGCTGGGTAGCTGAAAATCGCGAACAATTGATATGTGGTTAATAGCGTTTTCCACTGGTTGCACAAGTTCGAGCTAAGCTAGAACTTTTTCAGATTTTCGTTTTTCACTGGCAAATATCAGTACCACCTACCCTGGAGTACTACGTTCCGCTGAACAAAATATTTGCATTTTGCACGCTCTGAGTTCGAACTTTTGGAACTGTGTGAAGGCTATAGTTCAAGTACCAATAACCTAAAAAGAAAAGTAATTTTAGTTTGACAATAATTGTCAAAAGTGAAACAGTAAGGATTAAATTCTTATCTGTGATAGTAAATAATATGTAGGCAATCTCGATCTCGTTCTCCAATTTTTGACGTTTATGGTTAATTTGTGCTGTTAAAAATTGCAAGAGTTCCTGATCGAGAAAGAAAATCACTGCTCCGAGCAAGCTCTAGTTTAACACCAGAAACGGGGCGATGCATTTGTTTCATGCTAGAGTGCACTTTAAAAGTACAAGTGGGAAACGCTATTAGTGTTGGAATGTAACGATATGTAGTTGAAACTTGTAACACATATTAAGCTATTGAAATGCGCTCGGGGTCGCTGGACTTAAAGTAAAAATAAAACTAGCTCACTTTAAATTAAATAACAATATGTCGCTTTACTATTCGCACAATTCGAGCTGTCGATCACACGATATTAGACAGTTGAAGATTGCGAATATTCGATGAGCAGCCTGGTGTTCGCATGTAACATTATCCCCTCCTTAACTCCTGTTCACTCGAAAAAAATCTTCGCTGTTGTTAGTGTGGTCATGGTATTTCGCCAATCTGTCAAGATTCATTTTTGTGCTTGGTTGCGGATGCGATAGACTACATCATTCATTCCAGTGATAACTGCCTAATTACGCTGGAGTTTCGCTGACCTTCCCTTCTGGTATCGAGAATTATACAGACATACCAAGTCGTCCTCCTGAAAACCTGAACAGTTGGCTCGTAGATAGTACCGAATTTTCAAGCAATCGAAAGTGCTGGCTGATCTGGTGGCGTTCCAAACATAAGATCTGCAGGAATTCGAATGTTTCTCCCAAAGATAACAAGATATGGTGTTTCTCTTCTTGTCGCATGCACTGATGTCCTGTAGGCCAGCAAGAATAGCGGAATATCCTAATTCCAGTCTTGTTGTCTTTCGCTTACGAGTTTAGGTAAACCCTAGTTAAGTTTTTTGTTGAATCTTTCGACCATCCCGTCAGATTATAGATGCAACGGGGTCGTCCTGGTTTTATTTATTCTAAAAAGCTTGTACATCTCTTGACATGTTTCGGATTCAAAGTTACGTCCTTGAACCCCGAATCTGCTCACCCAATTCGAGACAATTTCCTTGCCAACGATAGTGGCTTCCTGATTTGCGATGGCGTATGCTTCCGGCCATTTACTGAAATAATGAATGACCACCAGGATTTAACAGGTACCGTTTTCTGACTCCGAAAAAAAAGGTCCAGCGATATCAATTGCAATTCTTTCGAATGGCACTACCACGTTGTACTCTTGCATTTCGCTCTTTAATCTTCGCTGATGTCCTTTACTTTACATTTACGGTACCAGTCTGAATCCAATAAATTATTTCCCTGGTATTTTTTTATTCACTCGCTGATGTCCTCCAGAGGTTCCTTCGTGATACCCTTTGACAGTGTCCTCAACCTTGGAGCGTGGAACGATGATCTGCGATTTCCCATTTGCGTTTCAATGACCCATCTTCCATGTGGAACGAATTCCATTGTGCCCATTAACTTTTCAGAGTCTCGCTGCGCTCTGAGATGTCTTTCCACTGAGGTCTGTTCGCTATGGTTTTCCAGCCTACGATCGGTGTAATATCTGGATTATTTCGTTGTGCCTTTTAAAGACATGATTCCCTTTATCCATCCATTTGGCTCGCTGTTACAAGTCGTAAACTCTCTCAGACTTCTTTTTCCTTGAGACGGTGGCGATAGTTGTAGTTCGGCTAGCAGGGTCGTCGTAAAAGCGCATCAGCCTTACCATGAGATTTTCCCCTTCGATGAACTATCTCAAAATCATTGGACGCCAGTTTCTCTATCTATCTCGCGACTTGTCCTTCTGGATTTTTAAATTGGAGTAGCCGCTTCAGCGATGCATGGTATGAACTTTTTACAGATATTTATGGTAGTGCTTTGCGGCTTCTACAAATGCTAGAAGCTCTCTTCGGGTCTCATAGTTATTTTTCTCGGATTTAGAAAGCACTCGACTGTAAAACGATAGGACTTTTCCCTATCCGTCAATTTTCTGCGAGAGAATTGCTACGATTCCCAAATTTGCTAGCAACGGTGTCAGTGATGAAAACTTTTCTTGGTGTTAAATTTGCCAAACCGGAGACTGGCAAAGTTGCTTCTTCAGATCTTCGAACGAATTTTGACACTGCTGATTTCAAACGAACGATCTTCTCTTTGCCATGATTTTCTCTAGATCAGATGATACGTGTGTCCCAAATATTTGATTTTTGGACTAAACCAAGTACACTTCTTCGGGCAAAGTTTCAGCTGCGCAATTCGGAGTCGCTGGAAAACTTATCGCAGACTCTTTAAATGTTCTTCGATGGTTTTTCCAATAACAATCACATCGTCGAGATAAACTAGACAGGTTTTCCAGCTAAGGCTCCGCCATACGTACTTCATTAGTCTTTTAAACGTCGTTGGTGCATTACAGAGTCCAAAGTACATTACTACGAATTGCCACAAGCCGCTGCCGACAGAGAAAGCTGTTTCTCCTTTTCCTTTTTTTATATCTCCACCTGCCAATAGCCGTTTTTTAGGTCCAGCGTTGAGAACTATTGTGCGTCGACTAGGGTATCGATGATGTCATCGATTCTTGACAGTAGATAGCTGTCCTTTTTGGTGGCATCGTTCAGTTGTCTGTAGTCAACGCAGAATCGAGTGCTGCAATCCATTTTATTAACCAGTACTACCGGTTATGTCCATTGGCTGTTCGACTCTTCAATGATTCCTTGTTGTTGCATTGAGTTCATCATTGAATTCAACTCTTCTTTCTTGACTCGGAACTCTTCTCGGAGGTTAACGCATCGGTACAGAACCTGCAGTGTCTATTCGGTGTTTCACAATGTTCCTTCTTCCGTAATCTCCATCGCCGGTTGAAAAGATGTCCTTATATACATCAATGAGATGCGCTGCTTGTAGGTACTGCTCCCTTCGAAGGTTGCTTGACTGGAGAAACACAGATGTTATTTTGCTTACATTTTTTTGTTTGCATTTTGCATCATGTCCTATTTCTTGCTTTCAAGACGTCGGGTTGGTCGACCATGGTGCACATGGAAGCAGGCGGTTGAACAAGAGGCCAGAGGAAGAAACAAGTGCTGGCGACAATTAATGGCCGATACTTAGGATCGCGTCTTGTGGAAGAGAACTGTTTCTGTCCCATTCTCCTATAGGGGGTCTTAACAGGAAATTTATTGATAGTAAAATATTTGCCTTATTTTAAAAACTAAATAATTGTATGTAACTGCATGTTGTAAGGTCCTGCTATCTATATATATTATTGGGTGAGTGTAAAAGTTCGTGCGGAGGTGCAATAGATGGCGTTAGAAGCGGCGTAACGTGTTGTCATTAATACTGCCATCTACATAAGACAGATCGTTGTAAAGGTGACATGTGCAGCTTTCATTTGAAACAAAATAATTTGTGTAGATACAAACTGCTTCGAGAAAGATTACTTTTAAAATGAGTGGTAATAAGGTGCATTTACGGCATGTTATGCTTTACGAGTTTCGGAAGGGAATAAACGTTGCAGCAGCCGTAAAAAACATTCAAGAGATTTAACGAGATCAAGCACCAGCTAAACGAACTGTGGAAACGAACTGTGCGAAATTTCGCCGCGGAGAGTTTAACCTTGAAGACGAGCCACGCTCAGGTCGACCTTAACACATAGATGACGATGTTGTGCGTACTTAAGTTCAGAATACTCCGCGAATTTCAACAGAGGAAGTTGCTACAGCGCTTAACGTTGACCGATCAACCGCTTTTCGACGTTTAAAAAACATGGGATTCGATTTGAAGCTCGATATATGGGTGCCCCATTTGCTGACCGAGAGGAACAAAATCAAGCGAATTTCTGCTGCCGTTTCTTTACTCGGGCGGCTCAAAAACGAGCCGTTTTTGGATCGACAGGCGATGAGAAATGGGTCCTGTACAACAACGTTCAACGGAAACGTACATGGAAACAGGCAGGTGAGCATGGTGACGCAATGGCAAAGGCCAGTTTGCACCCGATGAAGGTGATGGTGTGTTTGGTGGGATGGATAAAAACTTGACTCTTTGGATGCCTTAAAAAACGTCGTGTCTTCGTTCTTCGAATCTAAACCGCGCAGTTTTTATGATCGGGGCATCCGTATGCTGCCAGAACGTTGGAAACAGATTATAGAAAACGATGGAGAACATATCACTGATTGAATAAAGAACTTTGGTTGCCTATCACTGTGTGACTTTTACTCTCAAACTCCGCATGAACTTTTGCACTCACCCGATACATTCAGAGTAGTTCATGTTGTTCAAAAGACAAGTAGTTCAGACGTGCCCTTATAATAATCTACGCATTTATTTACAGCTTATAAAAGTCACTTTTATTTTAATTGCAGCAAGCACCTGTCTTACGGCTGCAATTAGCTAAACCGAAGAGCGATAAGAAAGTTGCATGGCAAAACGGAACTGTAGATAATGAACATATGGGGAAAAAGAAATCTAAATGTAATTAATTTTTATGATATAATATGACATTTTTAATCACTAAAAAAATCAATTCCAGGTTGTTGCATTTACAAAAAGCCGGTCGCTTTTGGCGAAAGCTCATCCGAAAGTGAAGATGAATGCGAACATTGTTTCGGTCATGTAGAAAAGCGTAAAAAGAAACCAACTTCGGGTGATGATTATCCGGATAGTGGCGATACTTCGGACTCCAAACCAAGTAAGTGCAAAATATAAATGTTTATTTGTTTTTATTTAAATTTAATGGAATGAATAAAATGTATCTCAAGTTTGTTCCCATTAGATCAACGAAATTGTGACTCACCGAAATGTACCAATCATAAATGTATTAAGCAGAGTTAAATAATTAAATAAATAAGTTATTGTTGAGTACGCCTAAACTGTAGTTTCCAGGAAAATTATCAAATTTACAACATTGAAACCGATTGTTTACTTTTTTTTACATTTTTTTTTTTAAACTTTAATAGAATTATAAATTTATTAATTTGAAATGAAAACGATAGTCCTTCTGTGATGTTTTTTATACTAGAATGGCGTACGATCATTTTTATAGACCAGGAAAATCCAAACTATCAAGTTTTTTGCTATTTTGTTAGTTATTAATGAGAATAAATTAAATGAAAATTAATATTTATGAAAATATATTTATCAATGTTTTATCTCATAATGTATAACTACAGTTTTGTGAAATTGTTCGTAGAGAAAAAATCATGTTAACTGCTAGGAATGATGTACAATTTAATATTATTTAATTATAATAAATTTATTAAAAATAAAATGAATCAGTCTTTATAATGTACGAGTGCTTAAGCGACACAGTCTCTTGTCCCAAAAACATTCGAGTTATACTTAATATTATGCATTGAATTGCATGCTATAGAGCTATGTATATGAGATAATATAAACAGAGCATTCTATAATCAAGACATTGACAGTAAGGTAGCAATCATAGCTTTAAAATCATCTCAAATGCGATGAATGCTCGTGTAGGATTACCTTCAGGTACTAATAGAACTCGGAAATATAAACAGAGTAACTCTCATTTGGAGCCCGGGACTCAGTAGCTTTGAGGGTAATGATCAAGCTGATCCATTGGCAAGGAAAGGATTTGAATCTGATTTCGCAGATCTACTACCTTTTTTGCGTGATACCACACAGTACTGCAAAGATTAACATCCAATTGTGGCTAAAATCACAGTGTGTCCTTTAATGGGACGATACGTCACTGACGCGTATGTCAGGACTACTACATTTTTCATTAAACCAAACCTTGGAATTGGGCTTGAATGGTTTGCAGCTTTGGAGGACGAAGAATGTCATACCCAACAAAATGATTTCATTTACTGCAGAAGAAACAGAAAAAGCACCATTTTTGAGCATATTGATCAATCAAATGAGTGATGGAATTTGTTAAAACTTAAGCAATCGGCTCTTGCGATCGGGAAAAAACCATAAAATTATAATATGACTGGGTCGAACACATTAAGCGGCAAGAATATTATCGCAGGACAAAGCTCGTTACTGTACGGACTCTCCTTCAATCGAAAAATTATTTTCAGCCTTAAATATTTATCAGTAGCAGCTAGTACAGCTGAAAAATATACCAACTTTTCCACTCGTTACGGTCGTTCTCTCCTATTCCTCTACCTTTCCAATCCTATTCCTTTCCTCCATGACTGTGTTTGTGCACTGTACCTAGTCGTGCCATAAGTTCTGTCACACGTATATGGGCAATTTTTGTATAAATGAAAAAGAGTTTTTGACAAAGGAAAATATATTTTATTTTGGCATACTAATGGAAGTAAAATAAGCAACAAATTATTCAAAGTGGCCGCCTTTAGCCTTAACACAGCTCTTTAATCTGTTGGGCCAGTCATCGATAGCAGTACGCACTGTTTCTAGCGGAAAATTAGCTACTGCTTCTGTCAAAGATCGCTTAAGGCTCTCGATATTTGGGTGTCGTCTCGTGCACACCATGGACTCTAACTCCGCCCACAGTTTGTAGTCCAGGGGATTCAAATCTGGGCTCCCAGAAGGCCATTCCGTCGCCATTATAAACTGTGGAATATTGGTTTCCAACCACGCTTGTGTGGTTCGAGCTTTGTGGGCTGGCGCAGAATCTTGCTGGAAAACCCAATGTCGATTGTTGAATAGCGTAGAGTTCAGCGGCTTCACACATCCCTCCAGGATGTCCGTTTGATAATTTTTCGCTGCAGTTTTTACGCCTTTTTCGCAAAAATGAAGCTCGGTGACCCCTTCGTAGCTGACACCCCACCATACCATGACTGATGCTGGATGATGTCCTCGCTGTACCCTAGTGGCAACTTCTCGGGCTTCTATGGAGCTGTGGGCATACACCTTATCATTTTGGCGGTTGAAATGTTCCTCCACCGTAAAAATTTTTTCATCGGTAAATAAAATTTCTCGATGTTTGTTGTTGCCGTACCGCCGAAGGAGCTCTTTCGATCTGGTGCTCCTAATTTGCTTCAACTGCTCAGTCAGCAAATGTCCCGTTGATCGTCGAAAGGCACTCATCCCGAGGTCAGATTTTATGATGCGAGACATACTTCGGGTGGAGATGTTCATCTCTCGAGCCATGATTCGTTGTTTACGAAGCGGATTTCGACGAATTCGACTCTCGACCGCTTTGATGGCAGCAGAAGAACGTACATCACGCGGACGTCCAGAACGAGGTCGATCTTCAATAGTCTGGATCGCGTTATATCTCTGGATCGCACGATACACAAATCTTTGCGTTATTTTTAACGGGCACAACAACTTGAAAATTTCACTCGCGGATTTTCCACACTTATGTAGTGCAATCACTGCAGTTCGGTTTTCTATTACACCCCATTCCATCTTCACACGTTAACGAACACACTTTAAATGACCATCAACTGTCAACAACATTATGACGTTTATAAAACTGGCCGATATTGAAATGTCACTCATAAAATAAAGTTGTTGCCAATGTGAGAAATTATGTGACAGAACTTATGGCAGGACTAGGTATATAAAGACCGGAATTGCCACAATTAAAAAAAAAAATGTATTTAAATTATGCTACTAATGCAGGACTATCCTCGAACGAATGATTTAAAAATATGTTCCAATTATTTAACGGTGGGTGATAAATTTCAATGCCATTCCAATGCAACAATTACAATTGTTCGTTTAAGGATCCGATCCTTCATGGGAATTGTTTGCAAAATAAAAGATGTTCTTAAATAACAACTGACTTCATTTACTTTATGTGTTCTAATACGTACGGCAAAGGGTTGAATCGTATCGAGTTGAGCATTCGCGGATCGTATCGAGTTGAAGACAATCGCAGAGTTAAAATAATAATCCAATGATACCAAGCAACAAGCGTGCTAAGCTTTTCATGCAAAAACATTCGGTTAAAAGTACTTCTGAATATCTACAATTACACATAAATTAGACTAGGCTCTTGGTAGGTGTCCTAACTGGACCCTGTGACATGATGAAACTTGACAAAAATGGATTCTCAGATGACAATTCCTGCAGAATGTGCAATTAGGAGAAACACCAGAGCATATTCTCTACGAATGTGAACCACTGGAGAACAAAAGATCCTTCATTTCGGTCAACGATTCATGAATCCAAATGAATTTTCGTGGATTATCAACAGTACGAGACTCGATGAGGGACTCAAAAATATATATACCGGCGGACATCAGAATATGCTGGCCCATCAGTGGCTGCAGTGATTGAGGGAATCAAACCTACCCCACCGTGTAATCTAATCTAATCTCATATTATACTGTTTTCATTTCTCATAAAATATTTAACACCCCATAAAGCGCATCATTATTAAATTAATTCCATTTGTTTTACCTCACAGTATAACATTGTCTCAAGTGAAAATGTTGCGAATTTCATTTCGAGCGTGTCTTTCGTTTAAACTAAAACTCTTTTGACTTGAACAAAAAAACTTACCCGAAACGCCGTAAGACATTTAAGTTTATAGGATATCCTTGGTGTACTTTGGTATCACGATTGTACCACTAAGTAATTCTTTTATGTTTAAGTATGTTTACCGTACGAAAACCCTATCATAAAAATCTCAAATCTCTCGGTGAAAATCGCAGCAGGAGTAACATTTTACGGGCTGACTTTGAACCACCATAAAAGCAAAATTGAAGAACAACATACTCGTATGTAAGAGTACCACCATTCACTTGCTCAGTTGATGGATGCGATGTAATTGAAGTTTTCTTCAATTTACTGATCAATTATTTTATTGTGTAATTATTAATTATTCATTAAAATTTATATCCATTTTTATTTATTTTTTATGTAACTATCGACCTATTGCTAATCTTTCTTGCATTCCTAAGTTGTTCGGGACTGTTGTTTGTGAAATAATGGATTTTCATTGTAAATCAATCATTACTCCAGTCCGACGCGGGCTTACCAATGGTAGGTCGACCGCAACAAATCTAATGGAATTCCAGTGATTGAAGGCGGTAAGCAGGTTGACTGCTTATAAACCGATTTTAGCAAAGCTTTTGATAAAATGGACTGTGCTATTCTTGCTTACAAGCTATACGCAGTTGAATTTCCTTTTATTTTCATAGATTGGATCAGATCTTACCTAACTAATCGTACCCAAAAAGTTATTTTTCGAGGAGTTCATACCTCTGCTATACCCAATACATCTGGTGTGCCGCAGGAAAGCCATCTTGAACCACTGTTATTTATTTCATTTATTAACGACGTGAGTTCGGTTATTTCCCACTCGAAAATTTTGCTCTACGCTGACGACGTGAAATTGTTCGCGATATTTCGAATCAGATTGGTTGCGCACTGTTTCAAAGTGATTTGCAATGCTTTTTTATCTGGTGTACATTAAACTGTATGCTTTTACTTTTGACGATCATATCGACTTCATAATCAGTAAGCCTAACTCCGTTTGGGGTTTCGTTAAAATATACTGCATGGACTTCAATTATCTTTATATAGCTAAGACTTTATACTGTGCTTTTGTACGCTTTATTCTTGAGTATGCTTGTCAGGTGTGGGCTTCGTCTTACTAGGAACATAAGAGTAGGATCGAGTCTGTATAGAAAAAGTTATTAAAGTTTGCCCTAAAGGACCTTTCCTGGTCTGATACGTTGCGTCTTCCTCCCTACGAACAGAGCCTTAAACTCCTCTTTCTAGAGTAGCGTAGAAGACGGATTATCCTAAGAGCTGCTTTTGCATTTAAATTTATTTTAGGAGAAATTACTACCCCATATTTTCTCGAAGACATGGCTTTTAGTATTCCGCGTCGATCCTTGAGAAACTATGTACCACTCCACATTCCTCATCATCGCACCAACTGTGGACAAAACAAACCAATCACATCTCTTTTGCGTATGTTCAACAATAAGTACTGCCGAATTGACTATAATTTATCTAACATGCAGTTAAGCTCAGCTTTATACGATGAATAATTTGTTGATTGTTAATTGTTTTGAATTTTAAATTTGATACTCCTATGATGCATTTTTTACATACTTTTTTGTTTAATAATATTCATTATTTTATTATTTATTTGGTGAATTTTGAAGAAATAAATTATGATATGGAAAAATGTCTGCCAAGATGTCGGGTGTAACTTTATTATTCTTGGGGAAAATTGGGGATGCATGTCAAGTCAATATGCAGAGTAGGATGTTAGCAGGTCGAGACGAACGAAATGGGGTTCTTGAGGCGTCAATTGTTCAAAACTTAATTGTATCATGAATAGTCCCAGTGCATAGATTCAATATTTCATTCGTTAATCAATTGAAAGGGTGTTGATAATTTTTTTATTGATCGCTGGAATCATGTTTAAAATTCTCTGCACTGAATATAAGTTTCAATAAATTTCAAGAGATTTATATTCATAAAACCATACATTTGTACGGAGAGGATAGATGCGTTAGGAGAATCTCAAAATTTTTAATGCAGTTTTTTTTATTTATTTGACAAAATTTTTACAATATTTCAAGTTTTTAACTTTCAATATGTTGGTTATTAGTTGATTTATTTTGTAAAAATTGTACTTTTGCATGGGCGGGGTAGAAGAGGCAAAATTTTCATATTTAAGGGGAATTTTTAATTTTTCTTTCCAGTTTTTCTTTATCAATCTACATATTTGTACACATAATGAGATACAGTTTTTAAATTTTGCAGAGGTAGTAGAGTTCGGCCGGTGCGCGCCGCTTCCAGCACTCAGTAGAGACACACGAGACTTCCAGACTCTTTCTTGCCTTTCCTATAAAATCATGTTTTTTTTTTAGTTTTTCACTCCGGATCAACTAAACCGAATTGAATTATTACACTCGAGACGAAATCTGAGAGTTCTAAGTTTGACACAAATTTTGTAACGCTTCGAAATAAGGCTCGAAGAAAAAAATGAGTGATACAGAAGTTCATATTATCACTCAAAAATATCAAAACCGGATGTCCGTCCGTCTCCTTTTTGGCACGAGAACGCGATGAGCTAGAAGGTTCAAATTTTGTACACATTGCTTTTTGACGAACAAGTAAGGTCAGGTTCGTGAACGGTTCAAATCGCTCCACCTCTTCTACCCTCTACTATACAAAGTAACAGAATTTCTGAATTTTATAATAAACGCATTTTTCAAAGTGTAAAACCTATTGATCTGAAATTTGGAATATATTATTTTCATAATGATCTACGGTTTATAAATGATTCGAATCCCCCTACTCCTTCTACCACCTCCCATACAAACTAATCTTTTCATGAAATATTACAAACCAATTTACTCAGTACCCATAATATTTCACAACTTTACAAAAATTCGATTTTCTTGAAAAGTATGAATGCTACTGATCTGCAAATTCGAAACATGTCAATTAAATGATGTGTGTAGTTATTTCTGAAGAAGTCATTAAGAACTTCTCACGTTTTCTTCCGCCAATTTAGCATTTTTGTCACTATATATGAAATACCAAATTTATTTGCTCTAATTCTTAAATGGCACAGCAGCCTAAATCGGGCTTTAGCCTCCTGATCTTAAGTCTCCCTAACTTTTTTATTTTATTTGTTATTGTGAAAGGGTTTTTCGACTTCGTACAAACCTCTAGGAATTGTCATTTTCGCGGATTGCGGTAACCCGGATATACCCAAGCAGGCAGTGTTCTGGAATTAAACGCTGACCAGAATTTGAACTCATAACCTTCGCACGCTACCCACTAGGTCACCAAGGTTTATTTACCGGACCTTATTATTTGCACAAAATTTGATATTGCTTAGCAATTCTTTAAATGTACTAATTTGACATTTAAAAAATATGAAATATCGAGCCAATCTCGTTGCTTCGGAAATCCTTCAAGTCAAGTGCAACAAATAATCACAAAAAATATCCTTCATTTGAGCGATAATTCTCCCAAAACGGAAGAACTAATTGATCTCATAGCATAGCCAAAACCTTTTATTTTTCATAAACTTTGAAAGCAACCTTAATAGCTATCAAAAATTGCGAGCCGTCTCTCTTTCTCTCTTATTTGGAATGCAATAACAAAGTGATGTGTGTAGTTTTGAGACTGCGAAAAATTAATAGCACGGTTAGCAATGACTGATATCACTTTTTTTAAATAAATTTATTGAAGAATAGTTTTATTATTTATACGTAAATTTGTTCGGTGAGGCTCGCTTGCCTCATCTGTTGAGCCGCCACTTCTTTGCTCTTTATTTGTTGATATTTCTGCTTTATGAGTCGTGACCTGAAAAAACAAACCTTAACGATGGCGTACGTATTCGACAATCGCACTTAAGAAGGACAAAAACTTAAGGATCTCATTTAAATTGCATTAATAGTTAACACTTACACTTATAGCTAATACAAATTTGTTAAATCTAAGGAGTAGTTAGTCTGCAATGCGAAGGCCATGAGTTCAAATCTCGATCGACGTATATAGTTCCAGCACACTACATGCTAGGATATACCTTGGTCACCTTATTCTACGAAAAGGAAAAATTTGGAAGTGAAGGGTTGTGCGAAGGTCTGACCACCCTTCCACAATTAATAATGAGAATGTTAATGAACCTGAGGGTCAGGAGGCCAAGGGCCGATTTAGGCTGTAGTACCATAGTAGAATAGAATATATGTAATAGATTTAGTATGGTCAAGTGCGACTTCTTTAAAGTTATGTGTTTCTAAAAGTATTACTTACCTTTACCATTGGTAGATAATGTTCATTCCGCACTTGGTAAAGAACTCAATGTTGATACTTTACACCTTCTGGTTACAACGCAATAAACGATTTCATTGTTTCGCACAAACTGTCTTTTGAGTTCTTAAGCACTGACAATCCTTTTCAATTTTCTGCTCAATCCTCCATAATGCTCTTCACAATAATGTAAAAAAAGATTTAAACTACTTTCACTCATATATTAAATCCTTGAAATTATCTAATAGCTTACCCCATAGACGGACGATACAACCGAACTCCTCAAAGCAGACCCCGATGCAGTCCTCCACTTCTTTATTAAGGTGTGGAATGAATGAATATTTCCGGCTGAATGTTCGCCTCGTCACTGCATCTCATGATTCTGAACTTCAAGAAAACTTTCGACAACGCTAAGTAAGAGTAATATCGAATGCTTTGCGTAAGAAAGGTATTCCAGATAAGGTCATAGCTCTCCATTTAGATACCAGTAAAATTCCGGGTCCAAATTGCATACCAATCATTTTATACAAATATTGTTCCGAGAATTTACGCGTGCCTCTGATCTGTTTAATTTTTTTTGAAATTTTCTCTTATTATTCCAATCTTTAAGAACAGTGAACGGTCTCATATAAAAATCTATCGCTCAATACTAATTCTAAATTTTCGATTAATTATCATGGTTTCATTCCAGCAAAATTTACATATCTCTCCATCTTTTCTGATCTTTTAGTTTTACTTTGAGACCAGGGCAGCAGTTGCGCCTGGCGGCATGTTTAATGTGCGACATCATCAAAATACCTAAGAGTTAAATCCAGTCATAAGCTTTAATATTGCTCATGTAGACAAATTTTGCTGAAAATGTGATATTTTATTACAATAGTATGGCAAAATTTATTGTAAAAAAATGTATAACAAAACTCTGCCAACAAATTTTCAAATTTATCGCAGCTAATTTTTTTTTTTTTCACAAAATTTTCAAGAATATTTGTGAACGTTGAATCTTCTTTTAACATTGTTGTGATAATTTGTCATGAACATATTCACCAATTCTTTTTCATGCTTCGAGCGTATATTTTTTGTTTCCGTGTGACTATCTCAGAGCCGTATCAATCAATCAATCAAATTCCTGTTAAGATCGCCTATAGGGGCATAGGACAGAAACAACTCTTTTCGACAAGGCGTGATCCTGGGCATCGGTATCGTCTATTCCTCTGACCTCCTGTTCAATTGCTCGCTTCCATGTGCTGCATGGTCGATCAACCCGACGTTTTCCTTGAGGATTATAATCCAGAGCCTGTTTGGCGATGCTTCGCTCTAGTTTCCTCAAAATGTGACCGATCCACTGCCACTGCTGCCTTTGAATCTCAAGACCTATTTTAATCTATCTAGTTGTACTCCAAAGCTCGTCGTTGGAGATCACTTCTAGCCAGATTATGCCTTATATGCGTCGGAGGCATTGGTTGCAGTTTCTTGGTAATTCGAAAGATCACTTTCCACGTAGTACAACCATAAAAAAGCACGGATTTGACGCATGCGTTAAAAACTCGCAGCTTTGTGCGAAGGGAGATCTCTCTTAACCTTCAGAAAAGAGAAAGGATACCGAAGGCCTGACGAGCTTTATTTAGACGAGCCTATCCGTCTCGGCTCCGCCGTCCATGCTGACAATGCTTCCGAGATAACAAAAATCTTACACCTCTACCACATCTTGTCCGTTTGGCACAATCTGTGTGCTTGGGATCGAACCCATGTGCATATACTTGGTTTTCCGCACATTTATTTTCAGTCCCCTTTGCATTTAGAATCCAACGAGCGAACATTTGACTCTAAGCCCGAACGGTATGTGCAAGTAAACACACGTCATCAGCATAATCAAGATGACTTAAGATGTTAAATAGCCTCCACTGAAGAGCTTTACCTTCTCCACCTTCCAGTGCAGCTATCAAGATGTCATTTATTACCACCAGAAATATGGCTGGTGATAATATGCAGCCTTGCCTGGCACCCGTTCACACAGGAAAGCTCTCGGACAGCTCTCCTTTATGTAAAACGCGACACCTTGCACCTTCGTAGGATTTTTTAATCATAACTATGACCTTATCTGGAAAACCTCTCCTACGCAAAGCATTCCATATGTAATCTCGCTTAACGCTGTCAAAAGCCTTCTCGAAGTCCACAAACATGAGATGTAGTGGCGAACCCATTTCGGCTGACTGCTCCAATATTATCCGTAGGGTATTTGTGTGGTCGATACAAGATGACCCTTTGCGGAATCCAGTCTAATAAACTTCGAGACAAAGCTAGGGTGTAGCCTAGTAGGTAGCATGTTGGTCTTATAATGCGAAGGTCGTGAGTTCAAATCCCGGTCGGCGCAATACATAATTCCAGCAGATTGCCTGCTTGGATATACCTTGGTCACCTCAATCTACGAAAATGAAAAAATTCGTAGAAAGAGGGTTGTGCGAAGGGCTAACAACCCTTCCACAATAAGTAATGAAAAATGTTAAGGAACTTGAATATCAGGAGGCCAAGGTCCGATTTGGGCTGTAGCGCCATTGTAGAAGAAGTAGAAGAAACTTCGAGACATAACTAATCCTATTGAGAATTACCTTAGCCATGATTTTCGATACAGCATTAAGTAGACATATACCACGACAATTGCAACAATCTAGGAGGCCGCCCTTCTTCGGAATTTGCACAATGACGCCCTCCTTTCATTCAGTCGGATATCTTTCTTCATTTCACACCTCAGTAAAGAGTGGGAGGAGTTATTTCCGAGTCCGATTTGAAGAGTTTGGTTGGTAGTCCGTCTATATCTGGGGCTTTCCTTCCCGTCATTGACCGAATGGCGGAAACTATCTCTTCCTTATCTAGGGGGTCGTCCCTAATAGAGGATTGTTGTTCTGTTTTTCTGTTATCAGTGAAGTATTCCTTCCATCGCCGCAACTGATGTTCACTCATATTAAGGAGAGTTCCGTTGACATCTCTCACCAGGTGGTTGGCGGTTTCATGATTTTAAATAGTGAGCCTATATACCCAAGGTAAGCCGCTGATTCTTGCTTATTGGCCAGATTTTCAATAGCCATTCTCTTGTCGCATCTAATAGCCTTTTAAGGCTGTATATGAGCTTCCCGGTAGCTCTGTCTCAAGTCAGGTGTTCGTTGGTTGACTTAGGGTTGAGAGATGATTGCCAATTTGACTTTTTTCCGATCGCCAACCTTTTGTCCCATGTGTCTTGCAACATCCAGGGTTTCTCACCGCTTTACACATATTCCACACATTCTTCAGCACTAAGTGGAAACATATTTCTGGTTGTCTTCCAATTGGCGTCCAGTGTGCGCATTTCATATTCGTCCAATGTGCATGATTTTTTGTGTAGAATGGTGGTGTACTAGCGCTTTTTGTTGGGGACTCTAAGTCTATTCACATTAAACTTGCGCTTCATTTGAAGAATTTGTGGTCATCGGATAGCTGCTGTGCACAATCTCAAGCAGGGAACCATCGAGTGATAATCGCTCCTCACGTCAGCTCCACGCTTCGCTCGCACATCGAGGAGACATCTTCTCCATCGGCAACTTATAGCCAAATGGTCGATCTGGTTCTGAGTAACACGATCAGGGGAAACGCAAGTCGTTTACGTGTGTTTATACTGTAGATGGAATCTGATAGTATTATAACTTTGCTCTAAAGTTTGTAACGCCAAGAAATAATGCTCACAAAGTGTTGCCAAGGATATAGAAATATTTGTTTTCGCTCAAAAATCTCAATATCTGATGTCCGTCCGTCCGTTCGCTCTCTAGCTCGAGAACGCGTCGAGATAGAAAGAAAAGTTTTCTTTTACAATAACTAAACTTTCATAGAAACTATTAAAGCTAGTAATTTGAAATTTGGAATATATTGTTTTTATCATAAATGTGAAATAAACATTATATTAATCCTCCTACTCCTTCCACTACCTCCCATACAAACTGTACTTTTTCATAAAACACTCTAAACCGATTTGCTCAGTACGTATAACATTTATCGAGCTCAATTTTTTTAGCAAATACTCATTATATTAGTATATATTATCATTAAGTTTAGAAAAAATTAACTGATTAATTTTACTGCTGTTACCCCCTCCTATGAAATATGATACAACACACAATTACAATAATCTACTCACTCCATCTACCACCTCCCATACAAACTGCACAATTTCACTAAATATAATACACTAATTTTTTCAGTACCTACTCAATTTTTGGAGCTTACATTTTGTATAAAACATTTTTATAGCTACTCTAGCATGATGGGAAAAAAATTAGTTCAAAGCTATCACTCCTGCTACCACTTCCCATACAAAATTTCATAGGATCACAAGTAATTCTATTTCATCTAGAGTATTGTAAAATTGGGCTTTACACGCAATCAAAATAGGAAGTTAATATATATTAACTCGCATCGTGTGTCGGTAGCCTTAGCCTAAAAATGCAAAAACAAAAAATCCGTCCCGCCGTACGCGGGACTCATATCTCCGAGACCGTTAAAGTACAATGTTCGTTTTCAGATAGATTGTTGATTGGGTAAGTGAGCACTATTTTCTAAATTTTGTGGGCTGTTAGGTGGTAGGGGGAGGCGGGGGAGGGAAAGAGTCAAAAACTACACTTGCTAATATCTACACCACGAATGCAGATAGGAAGTTGAAAATCAGCAAAGATATAGAGAGAGTTGTGGGACAAACTACAAAAATAATTTAATTTTTTTTATCCATTGGCGTCCGAAAAGGGGGACTAAAAACAAATTGTAGGCCGAATTGTTTTTTCAAATGATTATATCTTCCTAATTACTTATCGTAAAAAATTCATATTTTGGGACCATTAAGGTGACATATAGCTCCACCGGAATCAACTTAAAGGGTGGCTAATTATTGTAAGGAAAATGAATATCTCAACTACCTCTTAAGCTAATTTAACAATATTTCATTCGTTTCTGCAAGTTTGGGTTTTTATGAGGGGAGGTGGAGGGGTAATAGTAAGGGTGGGTGGATGTTAATAGCTTTTTAATTAATTGCTTGAATCACGTCCAATATTCTCTGTATAGAATGTGTTTCATAGACGAAGTTGCATAGAATTTTCATAAAATTCGGTGTATTTTACATTCTCGAAACCGAGCATTTGTATGGGAGGGGCTAGAGAATATAGGGGAATCGTAAAATTTGATATGCAGTTTTATTTCGCTTCTCTTGTAAGGTGCTTGTATAAAATTTCAAGTTCGTACCTTTTAGTTTGTTGGTTATTAGTTGATTTAATGAAATTAGTCGAAATCATAGTTTTGTATGGGAGGGGGTAGAAGGGCAAGCGCGATTTCAAAACTTTTAAAGCAGCTTCATTTGAATTCTTTTATAAGTTTTAATGCCAAATTTGAAATTGATAGCTTTTAAGAGTTAGCTGATAACTGATTTCTTAAAAATGCTCGAAAAAATAATTTTGTATGGGAGGGGGTAGAGGAGGTAAGGGAATCGTGAAACTTGTGATGCAATATTCTTTCTTTTTTATTGTAAGATACTCGTGCAAAATTTCAAGTTCGTAGCTTTTAATTTGTTGGTTATTAGTTGATTTAATGAAATTGGTCGAAATCATACTTTTGTATGGGAGGGAGTAGAAGGACAGGCGCGATCTCAAAACTTTTGACGCAATTTTATTTCAACTATTCTTAAAAGTTTTTGTGCAAAATTTCAAATTGATAGCTTTTAAAACTTAGGTGATAATTGATTTCTTAATAATGGTCGAAAAAATAATTTTGTATGGGAGGGGGTAGAAGTTTGAACGGTTTTCGACCAGTTAATATTTCGTATATTTAGGGATTTTTTTTAAATGCAAATTTTCAAGTTTCTACCTTAAAATTTCACTCAAAAATTTTCAGTTTATGTGTTTTTTTCAATGCACATGAAACACCTTGTGCACGTTCGACCGGGGTGGTCGGCTTATAACAATTATGGATCAGGTTATTATTATTTTTCTATGTACATCAAATAGACGTATTCACATGCAAAATTTAAACTTTGTATCTTTCACCAGAGCCCTAAAAAAACACTAAAAATTTTCGACATTTTTGCTTATCACCTCCCTCCCTTACACCCCCCCAACTTAAAATTTTTACCAAAATACCATTATATAGTTCTACAATCTGACAAATTTTCGATTTGATATCTGTACTCTTTTTTGAGATATAAGGATTTATAATTTTGAAAAGTGCGCCATTTTTGAAATGCTCCCTATTTCCTCCCACCACTATTATTTCAACATGTTATATTTTTTTTGTATTTTTCTAGTATATCTTAATACACGTTCCAAGTTTCAATTACATAACTTAAGAGCTAGTTGAGATATTAATTTTTAAGTGTTTTTCTTTACACCCCCCCTGCCCCTCCCCCTTACAATAATTAGCCACTTTCTAAGCTGATTCCAATGAAACTATATGCCACCTTGACGGACTCAAAATATTAATTTTTTACGATAAGTAATTTCTAAGATATAATCATTTGAAAAAACAATTCGGCCGACAATTTGTTCTTAGCCCCTCCTTTTCGGACGCCAATGGATAAAAAAATTAAACTATTTTTAAAGTTTGCCCACAACCCTCTTTATATGTCTACTGATTTTCAACTTCCTATCTGCATTCGTGGTCGAGATATTGGCAAGTGTAGTTTTTGACTTTTTCCCTCCCCCCGCCTCCCCCTTCCACCTTACACCCCGCAAAATTTAGAAAATAGAGCTCATTTATCCAATCAACAATCCACCCAAGAACGAACATTCTACCTTTAACGGTCTCGGAGATATGAGTCCATATGTACGGCGTACGGCGGAGTCGGATTTTTTTTTGCTTTTTTAGGCTAATTTAGTCATGAAACGCGAAAAAACAAAATTTCAGGGTAGCAAATTTTTTTTTTTCTTGTGTCGATCACAATACTTTATTATTATAATAATAAATTAAAAAATATAATATGTTGGAATAATAGTAGTGGGGGGGGGGGGGAAATGGGAAGCATTTCAAAAATGGCGCACTTTTCAAAATTAGAAATCCTTGTATCTTAAAACAGAGTACATGTATCAAATCGAAAATTTGTCAGATTGTAGAACTACATAGCCGTTAATTTTGGTAAAAATTTTAAGTTGGGAGGTGTAAGGAGGGGGAGGTGATAAGCAAAAATGTCGAAAATTTTAAGTGATTTTTTTAGGGCTCTGGTGAAAGAAACAAATTTTAAATTTTGCATGTGAATACATCTTTTTGTTATACATAGAAAAATAATAATAACTTGTTCCATAATTGTTATAAACCGACCCCCGGTCTAACGTGCACAAGGTGTTTCATGTACATTGAAAAAAACACATAAATTGAAAATTTTGAGTGAAATTTTAAGGTAGAAAGTTGAAAATTTGCGAAATGCATTTAAAAAAAATTCCTAAAATACCAAATATTAACTGGTCGAAAACTCTTTAAAATTTCTACCCCCTCCCATACAAAAATTATTTTTTCGACCATTTTCAAGAAATCAATTATCACCTAACTATAAAAGGCTATCAATTTGAAATTTTGCACAAAATCTTCTAAAAATAGTTGAAATAAAATTGCGTCAAAAGTTTTGAGATCGCGTCAGTCCTTCTACCCACTCCCATACAAAAGTGTGATTTCACCATTATTAAGAAATCAATTATTAAGAAATCAATTATCACCTAACGATTTAAAGCTATAAATTTAAAATTTTGCTTAAGAATTTTTAAAAATAGTTGAAACAAAATTGCGTCAAAAGTCTTAAAATCGCTCATGCCCTTCAACCCCCTCCCATACAGAAGTATGATTCCAACCAATTTCATTAAATCAACTAATAACCATCAAATTAAAAGCTACGAACTTGGAATTTTGTACAAGCACTTTACAAGAGAAATGAAATGAAATAAAACTGCATCACCAATTTTATGATTCCCCTACCCACTCTACCCCCTCCCATACAAATGTTTGGTTTCGTGAATGTAAAATACACCGAATTTTATGAAAATTCTATGCAACTTCGTCGATGAAACTGACATTATATAGAGAGAATAGAGAATGGACGTGATTCATGCAATCAATTAAAAAGCTATTAATATCCACCCACCCTTACTATTACCCCTCCTCCTCCCCTCGTAAAAACCCAAAATTGCAGAAACGAATGAAATATTGTTAAATTGACAACAGCCCTGCCCAAGAACTCCCTTTCACTTAGTCTTCCCTAACCACTCTAACCTGCATATTAAGAATAATAAAGTTTCACCCGACTTGTTGGCAGTTTATTTATTTTAATCTATAATAAAGTATTGTGATGGACTTTTTTCGCATTTCATGACTAACATAGCCTAAGAATGCAAACAAAATTCGTCTGTTTGTACGCCGTCCGCCGTACGCCATACTCCGTACGTGTACATTAACTCCCAAACCCTTCAAGACAGAAAGTTCATTTTTGGGTGGATTGTAGATGGTTGCGGATCTCAGGTGTACACCCATTTTGTGGAGGGGGGGAGGGGGCTGTAAGGGTTTGGGGGTTTAAGGGTTAAGGGGGAGGCGGGAGCGCTAAGACCGAAAAATTAGAATTCGGATATATCAACCAGGTTGTAGCTAGAAAGCTGAAAATCAACATATATGTAAAGGAGTTTGTGGGGCAAACTTTAAAAATAATTTAAAATATAACATTTGGACAAAATAGTGGTGGGGGAAGAGAGGAAGAGAGAGAGAGAGACAGAGTTAGAGTTAGACATGAAACGAGAATAAAAAAAAAATTTCTGGGTAAATATATTTAGGGTAACTTATTTCTGTGTTGATCACATTACTTAATTATTAGAATAATAAAGTAATAGGGAAGTTAAACAGAGTAAAATATTTTCAGATTTCAACTAGAAGAGTATAAAAATCCCTCCTTTACGTTCGATTTATTTTTCCCCTGCGTCTCCCAGTGCCTCTTATTTAAACATAGCATCTTTACTAAATTATATTAGATATCAGATTTTCCTTTGAATATGAAAAAGAAAATCTGAATCTCCTAGTCTGAATAAATTAAATTTCTTGGAACTCTCTAACTAGCCCAATTTATAAAAAGCTTACAAATGGTGCACTTGAATTCATATTCGAAATATGTTACATCATGATAACGTAAGCGATACAAATCGTACTTCATTAAGCCTTACCTACCAAGGATGGTTTGAACGACTCTTATATCGCGACTTATCGATGCGAATGAATAACACACATCTTTCTTATTTGGAAGGTTTCCTGCCAGACGATTGCTTCAGCCGATTTACTGATTCATTTCCTTTACACGGGAGCAAAAAAAAAGTGAGTCCTATGAAAAGTCAGGAGCCAGCATTCTCATCATAATGTAAGTCTACATGGCAATTTTTTAAGATGATTGAATCCCTTTATGAACTTCCTGTGAAAAGACTCCATCAAAAATTCTTTAAATTTCAGATAAGCTTAATTTTGCCCCCAGTTTTTTTTTATGACGTCGGAATATTATTTATTCGACTCTATAAATTCTACCACGTTGACATTCATTACGCAACATATTTGTATCTGGCGGGTAAGAACGAAAAATAGAAAGAAACGAACATCGACAATATATTCAGTCATTCGATATGAAAGGGCTCAGCCATTTATGTAAATAAAAAGGATGCCCGAAATATTTATTTAGGCAAATTTGAATGTTTAATTTATGATTCGATAGCATGAACGATGATAGTCCCTCAAGTTCCCTGCACGATTTGTTTGTGGTTTTATTCAAATTAGCGGTCAAATAAACTATTGAATATTTTATATATTTTTTTTTACAAATACGAATTCGTTCACGTTAATTTTTTTCCAGAATAACGCGCTTGTGTTACTTCTTCGCATAGATCGCATTCGATACTGTTCTTTACAACTGAATAGAGTCCTTTCGCTCCTTGAAATTTTCTCGAAAGCTCGGTGAAAGCTTATCCTCATTTTGTAATAGACGGCTTAGTTTTAAAACGAGAGATTTCCCCTTTCTTCCACAGAATGAGCCAAGCAAGGACATTTCGCTGATTAACTGTAATCCTCCGTCTTTTCATAAGCTCAAATTTGTCACATATTAGTTGTATTGTATCCTCGCTGCTAATCCCGCGTCTTACATATATATCCAGCGAGGCAGCAGCAAAACATGGACGTAATACGCTCAATAATTTTTGTTTGTACAGTTTGATGTTCTCATAAATCAAAAATAAAATACCATCCAACTGACATTATTAATAATATCGAAAAGGTCAAGTAATTTAATAAATGTCCTTAATGAAGACTTAAGTTTTTGCCTCACGCTCAAAATGCTGGAAAGGACGAATCTATTATTCAGTTTTTGTGTGAACAGGGAGTACGTACAGTACAGCATTGGGGTAGAAACTTTGGTGTTCCATATCGCACAAAAGGATCATCGATAAACCTAATCAATTTTTATAGGGTTTGCATTTTTTTACCCGCTTTTATGTATTTGTTTTGTACGCTTATACACAAGTATGATCTCTCGAAAAGGACATCGGAAGGTCAACGGCTTCTTTCTATCTGGTTTACATTCCTATATAGTTTTGTGCAACTTTGTGTTGTCCTAGACCCGTTTATTGATGAAATTACGTGATAAAGGGAAATTTTATTGCTTTGCGGCTTTGAGTGAGTCTAAAGCGAAAGAGATTATAGTGCCGTCAGCACTATATTATTTTCTAATTATTGCACGTTCTGAGTAAAAGATTTTGCTCGAAAAAGTTATACTTACAGATTTTGGTATCCGTATCCGAGAGCCAGTAACTATTTGACTTACGTTATTTGATGACGGCTTGAAATTTTTTTAGGCTTAGCTGAGTTAGTATTGATCATAATTACTGAAGTATTATGTGGGATGGAGAAAGTGGAATTCACCCACAGCCAATACTGCATGCCCTAAAAGAAGGCAGGCTTATGACCCGTGTTCTAAGAATACTTCTACTTCTACAATGGCATACAGCCCAAATCGGACCTTGGCCTCCTGACATTCATGTTCCTTAACATCTTTCATTACTTATTGTGGAAGGGTTGTTAGCCCTTCGCACAACCCTCTTTCTACGAATTTTTCATTTTCGTAGATTGAGGTGACCAAGGTATATCCAAGCAGGCAACGTGCTGGAATTATGTATTGCGTCGACCGAGATTTGAGCTCACGACCTTCGCATACAAGACCAACACGCTACCCACTAGGCTGCACCCTAGCTTCTGAGAATACTAATACGGATGAATTCTAATTTAACGATTCAATGTTGATCGACCGTGAAATGGAGCACAATAAATTCCAAATTGTAGGTTTGAGCGAGGTCAGGAGAAAAGGTTGAGAAGAAAAACGAAACCCGAGCAGAAATATTATTGCGTTCTGACTTAGAAGCGAAAAATGGTGTGACGACCGTACTTTCACCACGAGCGAGAAACAGTCTTAGTAGCTGGGAGCCAATCTCGGATAGAATTAGCGTGGTCAAACTCAAGAACGAGGTCAGGAACGTTACTATTCTCCAGTTTTACGCGCCAACTAATGCCGCAATACCTGGCAACAAGAAGTTGTAGGGCCAATTGAGGGACAACTTCACGCATGTTCCGTAAAATGACATCCTGATGGCGATAAGACGCAAACTTAATGAGGATAACTTGGAGATTCCAACAAATAACGCGAATATTCCACCATTATACACAGCAAGTCGTTTAGCGGGGAGGGGTAAGGCAAGTAGGAGGCAACTAGAAATGTACGGGTATGCACAGTGGTGCGAAAACTTGAAAATGCAAGACTAATGGGAATCCATATTAATTGTGCCTCACTTTACGCCATAACTTCATCCAGTTTTACGTGTAATGATTGCGCAGCTATAAAATTTTGTCATAATTTACGGCTTTTGAAAATGACTGCATTAAGGATTGATCAAACCACCAATGCATTTGAAGATCTTAAAAGTGATTATGCCTTTATTGGCAAAAAAATAAATAAAATATCGGATAGAGTATCGATTTTAAATGATTGTATAGACGAGTTCCGTGAATACGGTACGCAGTTTGACAAACTGTTTGCATGTTGCTATTTAATTCAACATGATATGCTAAAACTGACTAAAAATGTGCGAAATCAGATGTCAAATTAAATACAATCCTTAGTGGCTTGCCGGATATCGACTTTGCAACTGGATTTTCAGGGAGTAATCGAGCAATGTTCGTTCGGTTCTTAACACTTTTAGTCAGACGGATGGTCGTACGGATAGGACTGTCAACTCACCAATACTAAGAAAGAGTATCACTAAGAAGCTGACAAGTAAGAAAAAAGGCAACATCAAACAGAAAAAACGAGATCAACAATGTCAGATGAAGGACAGTTTACCACCAACTTCAATAGCTGTGCAGCTTATAGATGTCGTCGATGAGCAGATTATCATCTCTTCAGTTTCTACTGTCCTACCAAATCCTGGTAGATCTCGTGATATACTTTGCACATTAAAGGCGGTAGAAAAGCCTAAAATACTTTTTGTATCACGGCTAGATACTTCTGAAATGGATGTTCTTACCAACATCATGAAAAATTAGTATATCATGAAAATATTAGTATATCTTAAAATGCTATTTCATGTAGATGAAAAACTTAAGTGAAAGGAACCTAATGAAATAGGGTGGACGAAAGTCAAGAATAAAAGGCGTGATAAACGGTAAAGTATGAAATCCATGCCTAGAGACCTGATGCAAGAGTCATCACCAAAACAAGAGAGATGTCATACAGTGATATATTATGATTGGTGAAAGGACACAACAACTCGACATGAACGGCGGAGCCGAAATAATTATACACCTGTATAAATAAATCCTTCGGTATCCATTCAGGAAGTTAGAATAGATTAGATTACAGGATGGGGTAGGTTCGGTTTCTTCTATCTCTGCGGGCACTGATGGGCTTAATTTAGAGTCCCTCAACATGTACCGTAATATTGATAAAGCTTAGGATATCACGTAGAGAAATGGTCGAAAATTCACTTGGGTTCACGAATCGTTGACCGAAATGAAGGAGTCTTTTGTTCACCAGTGATTCACATACACAGAGAATGTGCTCTCACAAAACAAGTGGAACAACGCAAGGAGAAGTTTCGTCACCTTAACTTTGGCTATTAGCCGTGAAGGATATCCTCTCGCAGAAAAACGCTGCTATTTATTTCACTGTCGCCTATGCAGATGACTTAGTCATCCAGATTAGTAGGAAATATCCTACAACTTTAGGTGGTATTAAAACCTTCTTTCCAGTTGGCCTACATCAAACCTTGTTTCCAGCTGGTCTACTTCGTGGGAACTAAGAATCATCCCCGACAAGACCACACTCATACTCTTCACTAGAAGAGACATTTGGAAAGTTTAAATCTACTATCCTGTGGGGAGTTTCTCTAAGCCTTTCAGATACGGCAATTTATCTGGGACAGCAGAATCGGATGGCGACTGAATGTCGAAGAAAGAATTAATGAAGCAAATAATTTTTTTCATATGTAAGCAAAAAATGGGGACTGAAACCATATATGGTAAGGTAGATGTATGTCAGTATCGTACTACCAAACGTTACGTATGGTGCGATGGTATGGTGGGAAAGAATCAAACTGAAATAGTATATTCAATCACAATTGAGTCACTGTTGGGTTTCAGGTCATCGGGATATACCTGAGTATGAAATACTGGAAAGGCTTACCAGAAAAAGATCTGCCGGTTCCACCATTGAGAAAGCGGATACTGTTACTTAGTTAATTACGATGGTGCTACAGGCCATATCGGACCTTGGCCTCCTAAATACTTTGTCTTCATCCATCTCGGTTCAGTGACCGCGTCCTCCAGTTTGAAAATCTTGGCAGTGATGTGCTGTCTGCTTCAATCGAATCCTCCCAACGCTTCCGTAGTTTTCCAACCGGTCTTTGTCCATTGACTTTCTCTTTTAGTGTACGTTTGGGAATTCTTCCATCATTCATTCGCTCCACATGACCACCCTATTGTAACTTCTTAAATTTTATTAGGGTCGGCACTTCTGAATTGTTGAAGATGGCATACAATTCTCTATTGTATCGTATTCTCCAGATCGAGTCTTCTCTCATAGGTCTGAGGATTCTTCTAAAGACCCTTCTTTCAAGGGCGTTAAGTAGTTTTTCGGGCGCCTGAGCCTAATGTCCACGTTTCAATGCCATAGCATAGCACAGGTCTTATGAGGTCTTATGATCGTTTTATGTAGCTGTATACGTTCTTGTTTTTAATTCTTGGAAGTACCGAATAATACATCTTATTTGCCATCATCTTCTTTTGATTACAATGGATTCGCTTCCTTCGATAGGTTCGCTCCTAGGTATATAAAGTTGTCTACGTTTTCTAGGTTATAGTCTTCTACTGTAATATTTTGTCTGATTGGCGTTTTTACTTTATTATTTGAATAATAAAGTATTGTGATCGACAAAAAAAAAAAAAAAATGTGCTACCCTGAAATTTTGTTTTTTCGCGTTTCATGACTAAATTAGCCTAAAAAAGCAAAAAAAAAAAATCCGTCCCGCCGTACATATGGACTCGTACCTCCAAGACCGTTAAAGGTAGAATGTTGATTTTTGGGTGGGTTATTAACTTGGTAAGTGAGCTCCATTATCCAAATTTTGGGGAGTGTGGGGTGGAAGGGGGAGGCGGAGGGATGGAAATATTCACTTGCTAATATCTTCACCACGAATGCAGATAGAAAGATGAAAATCAGCACACGTATAGAGAGAGCTATGGGACATATTCCAAAAATAATTTAATTTTTTTATCCATTGGCGTCCGTAAAGGGGGGGCTAAAAACAAATTGTCGGCCGAATCTTTTTTTGAAATGGTTATATCTTCGAAACTACCTACCATAAAAAATTCATATTTTGGGACAATTAAGATGGCGTATAGATCCACCAGAATTAGCTTAGAAATAGGCTTATTATTGTAAGGGGAAGGGTCGGGGGGGGGGGGGTGCAAGGAAAAACACTTAAGAATTAATATCTCAACTATCTCTTAAGCTATGTAATTGAAATTTAAAACATATACTAAGCTATACTAGCAAAATACAAAAAAAATATAAAATTTGGTCATACTAGTAGTGGGGTGAAATGGGGAGCATTTGAAAAATGGTGCACTTTTCAAAATTAGAAATCATTATATCTCAAAATTGAGTACAGATATCGAATTGAAAATTCGTCAGATTATAGAACTACATAATTTAGAGTTTTGATAAAAATTTTAAGTTAGGGGGTGTAAAGGGAGGGAGGTGGTAAGCAAAAATGTCGAAAATTTTGAGTGAATTTTTTAGGACTCTGCTCAAAGATAGAAACTTTAAATTTTGCATGTGAATACATCTATTTAATATACATAGAAAAAAAATAATAATTTGATTCAAAATTGTTATGAACCGACCACCCCGGTCTAATGGGCACAAGCTGTTTCATGTGCAACGAAAAAAACACGAGAACTGAAAATTTTTGGATGTAATTTTAGGGTAGAAACTTGAAAATTTGGGAACTTCATTTAAAAAAAATCTCAAAAAGTATAAAATATTAACTGGTCGAATACCTTCAAAACTTCTACCCCCTCCCATACAAAATTATTTTTTCGACCATTTTTAAGAAATTAATTATCACCTAACTATTAAAAGCTATCCATTTGAAATTTTGCATAAGAACTTATAAAAATATTTGCAAAGAAATTATTTTAAAAGTTTCAAAATCACACTTGCCCTTCTACCCCCTCCCATACAAAAGTATGATTTCGACCAATTTCATTAAATCAACTAATAACCAACAAAGTAAAAGCTACGAACTTGAAATTTTGTACGAGCAGCTTACTAGAGAAAGGAAATAAAATTGCGTCACAAATTTTGCAATTCCCCTACCTCTTCTACCCCCTCCCGTACAAAATAATTTTTTCGAGCATTTTTAAGAAATCAGTTATCAGCTAACTCTTAAAAGCTATCCATTTCAAATTTTGCCTAAAAACTTATAAAAATAATTGAAATGAAATTCCTTTAAAAGTTTTGAAATCGCGTTTGCCCTTCTACCCCCTCCCATACAAAAGTATCATTTCTACCTATTTCATTGAATCAACTAATAACCATCAAATTAAAAGCTACGAACTTGAAATTTTATACAAGCACACTACAAGAGAAAGGAAATAAAATTGCGTCACAAATTTTACGATTCCCCTACCTCCTCTACTCCTTCCCATACAAATGTTTGGTTTCGTGAATGTAAAATGCACCGAATCCTATGAAAATTGTATGCAACTTCGTCTATGAAACACATTCTATACAGAGGATATTGGACGCGATTCAAGCAATTAATTAGAAAGCTATTAACATCCACCCACCCTTACTCCTCCTCCTCCCCTCATAAAAACCCAAACTTGCAGAAATGAATGAAATATTGTTAAATTGACAACAGCCCTGCCCGAGAACTCCCTTTCACTTAGCCTTCCCTAACCACTCTAACCTGCATATTGACTTTCCACACATCCGCAACTTGTCCCAAGAATAATAAAGTTTCGCCCGACTTGTTGGCAGTTTATTTTCTAATTTAATTCATAATTATACTCTAGATGAAATCTGAGAGTATATTGTGTTTGCTTCACCGTTTGTAACGCTAAGAAATAATGCTCGCACAGAGTCGTCAGGAGTACAAAAATATTTGTTGTCGCTCAGAAACCTCAATTCCGAGTGACCGTCTATCTATCTGTGCGTCTGTCTGTCTGTCCGACTGTCTACAACATAACTCTCGAAAGCTTTAACCTATCGTGCTGACATTTTTCATGTATCATTTTTAGCAAAAAAGCAACTTTAAGTTCATGAATGGGCCACATCCGCCCACTCCTTCTACCCCCTTCATGAAATTTCAAAATTTAAAAAAATTGATTTTTCTCCGAAACCATTTCAGCTATTGACTTGAAAATTAGGTCATAGCATAACCATGTAAATACCATTGACGTCAAAAAATATTAATCTGATCCCTTTAATCTTTCTACCTCTTCCCATCTTCTTCTTTTCTACAATGGCACTACAGCCCAAAACGGGCCTTGGCCTCCTGACTTTCAGGTTCCTTAACATTTTTTATTATTTATTGTGGAAGGGTTGTTAGACCTTCGCACAACCCTCTGTTTACAAATTTTTACATTTTCGTAGATTGAGGTGATCAAAGCACCCAAAGCAGGCAGTGTGCTGAAATTATGTGTCGACCGGGAGTCACGACCTTCGCATTGTTGATCAACACGCTATCCACTAGGCTATCCCCCTCCCATACAAATGCACGATTCTGTTTTTATTGCAGCTAGCACAGCCAAAAGAACCAATTTTTGTCATAATTAATTTTATTACAATGCAACCAATTTTGTAAAAACTATCAACTTCACCTCACTCTTTCTACCCCCTCCCATACAAATTTCTCAAAATTTCGGAAATTCAATTAAATTAATTTTCTTCAAAACCGTCAAAGCTATTAACTTTAAATTTTGAAAAAAGTATAATATCACAAATATCATTCATGTAATGAAATTTGGTTTTGATTTGAATACTCCTTCTACCACTCCCCTACAAATGCACAATCTTGGTAAATGCATTTAATCGATTTTTATTGAAACTAGAACGAGTACAAACTTAAAATTTTGCTAGAATTTGTCACTTTACAATTGCAATAAATGCTAAAAAAACATGATCTTCGCTTCACTCCTTCTACCACCTCCCATACACATTTTCGTATTGGAAATTCAAGAAAAGTATTTCTCCTTCGAACATATGAGAGCTAACGACTTTAAAATTGTAACAAAATTGTAAAAAACATTGTAACAAATGTGATTAGAATATTGAAAATCAGATACAAAATCATCCAAAACCTACAACTTTCTCTGCCACCTCCCATACAAATGGCATAAATTCAGACAAAAAACATAACAGGGCTACGATTGCGCGTAAAGCGCAATCTTACGATACTCTAAATGAAATAGAGTTTTTTGTGATCCCAAGAAATTTTGTATGGGGAGTGTTAGAAGGGATGATAGCATTGAACTAATTTTTTCGACATCATGCTAAAGTAGCTATGAAAATGTTTTATACAAAATGCTTACTCCAAAAACTGAATGGAAACTGAGAAAATTAGTGAGTTTGATTTAGTGAAATTGTGCAGTTTGTATGGGAGGTGGTAGAAAGAGTGGGGGGATTTTAATGATTTTTTCAGAAATAACTAGGAATATTATAAAATTGGCATCCCTTAAATTTCAGACTAGTGCCATTCAAATCGATTTTTTGTGGAGTTGTGAAACTGTGTCATATTGTATGGGAGGGGGTAGAAGTAGTGAAGCAAATCAAATATTTTTTTTCTCATCTTAGTAATAATATTAATTAAATATTTATTACAAAATATGAGCTCAACAAATGTTATATGTTCTGAGAAAATCGGCTTAGAGCATTTCAAGAAAAAGTGTAGTTTGTATGGGAGGGGGTGGAAGGAAAGGGAGGAAGTAAATAATTTTTGTACTGTAGATTAAAATCATTAAAAAAGTAACATATACCAAAATTGAGACCAATAGCTTTTATACTTTTTGAGTAAATCCATTTATTGTCAAATTGCGAAATTGTGTCATTTTGTATAGGAGGGGGTAGAAGGGGTGAAGCTAATCATCTCATTTTTTTTGAACTTACTAACAATTTTAAATAAATATTTGGTGCACAATTTCAGCCCGCTGAATTTTATAAGCACTGAGGAAATTGGCTTAGAGTAATTCATGATAAGTACAGTTTGTATGGGAGGTGGTAGAAGGAGAGGGAGTATACGCACAATTTTTATATGATAGATTGATATTATCATAAAAGTAATATATTCTGAATTTCAGGCCAATAACTTTTATACTCTTTGAACAAATCCGTTTATTGTCAAATTGCGTAATTGTGTCATTTTGTATGGGAGGGGGTAGAAGGGGTGGAGCGATTTGGCCCGTTCACGAACTTCACCTTACTTTTTTGTCAAAAACGACGTGTACAAAATTTGAACTTTCTAGCTCAACGCGTTCTCAAGCCAGAGAGCGCACGGACGGAAGGACGGACGAACGGACGGACGGACGGACGGACAGACGGACGGACGGACGGACAGACGGACGGACGGACGGACGGACATCCGGTTTTGAGATTTTTGAGTGATAATATTAACTTCTGTATCATTCATTTTTTTCTCCGTGCCTTATTTCTTGGCGTTACAAACCTTAGAGCGAACTTATAATACTCTCAGATTCCATCTAGAGTATAATTATTAAATTTCCTCGAAAATTATGAAAGCTACGAAACTTTAAATTCAGCATTAAACATTTTGTATTCTCCGTTCGATAGTATATACAAAAATTACAAACCTCCTCCCTCTGCTTTTACCACCTCCCATACAAAAGTCACTATTCACTATTCGAAAGAATATGAGATGATATATTTTCCAGTACAATAAACTCTTTCCTATTTCATCTAGAGTATCATATGATTGGGCTTTACGCCCAGTTTCGGTGGGACTCCAAACTCTAACATGATTTTATATTGCAATTCCAAACTTCCAGCTTCCCGATTTTCTCCCACTTTTGAAAATTGTGTGCGATCCAATGTCAGTAACCTCGCTACCTAACAATTTAGTTACTTAGATTATTATTATTTTGCCTGTTCCAGAAACGCTCTTACTCGCTCCTGCTCAGTACAGGGATCACACCTTCCAAGATCCGAAGGAATAGTCCACTTTTCGTTTGCATGGTCGTTGTCGTTGAATCAATCCAGTCCGAGGCAATTCGTCAGGTTTCGAAATAAGCCTGGTTTTTCCGAGGATGAGTTGTTAGCACAACGTCCAACATCCAACTTGGAGGGCCATATTATAGTGCTAAAATTTTTCTAATTCATTAGCACTCGCGCTTAGTCAAGTCCGCATGGACAAAACCAGTACCCGGTGGCTACCACGTGGAGATATGACCCTATCTATACTCATCCAACCGCCAAGCGGACATGTTGGTATTGCTTTAATATCCATTAAAACTATATATGCCAACAAATTGTAAGGAAGGGGAAATTCTCAAATTGTTACAAAGCCACTCATGCAACAATGCACAAAGATTCTATGGGGTCGGTTTAAATTCTGAATTGTGTCGAATGAATTCTGAACACTATGATACAACCCAAGTTGGGCTCTCAAAATTTGATTATTTCGAATTTCACTCTGAAGATATTGGCAATCATGTACGAAACATCCAATCCCTTCTATCAATTCAAATTAAACTTTTCAGCCATATGAAATAAATAAGTAATAGCTATTTAATTATTTATTAAGAACTGTATTGTTTTCCGACCCTTAAAATGAAGTAACATGCTTTTTTTATACGAGAATAGCTCTGAACTGTTCTGTTGTTTTAAACAAACAGAACTGAATAAATACCAAGTAAAATCGAAACCTTGAGCCAATAAAATTAAACTTGGTAAACAATAAATCTATGTGGATATTTCGAAATTAAATCGTAAACAAAAGCAAAGAAGGAGAATAAATAGAAATTGTTATTAATTTGGTGCGAAATATAAATGGAAAAAGCATCCCAATTGATATTCAGCCACCGATACACAAAAGGAACACTTGACGGTTTTCCTTCGAAGTATACTTCAACGAAGAAAACTTTATTTCTATGCCTATTATTGCCACACTTCCATTAGTTCGTACTGGTACAATGAGCACCCACCATACCTGTACAGGTATTTGGATTCCAGGCACCAGAAACTCGATTTCGAATCAAATGGGAAACGATTTTTCCCCGTCCTAATGAAATTCGCATCCATTCCTGCGAAAATATAAGAAAAGTTTTTCCCCCCTTAGGCAGTGGTTTCACTTGATTTTATTTTTTCCTGCTTCGGTCTTTTATTTCTGAGGCGGTTATCTAATTACTGAGAGTTGATGAGATCTCGACATTGAATTAGCACCTGACTTGATCCTGATACGAGTGCCATCCTCGACCGTGTATCAAGTTGTTAATTTAACATGGGAGAAAGTTTTGGGATCGATGCAAAGAAAAGTAATTACTTACGAAAAAAAAGTGCTAGTAAATGGCTCTTATTGAAGTAAACGAATGAAAATTACAGAATTATTGATTTCGAAACGATGGGAATTCACGTGAAGATTAAGACGCTTTGTTGGAGGGAAGAGACATCGTCATCATCCAGTAACAAGAATTAATGCGATAAAGAGCTCCTCAGAAATTCGAGGACAAGATGTTAATCGCCATCATGATCGCAGATTATTTCCAGTCCGTGATGCTTCAGTATTCCTAAAATCAAACTAATTTGCTTTACTTTAATCGTAATTGTGAAGAAAAAAATTTATTTTAGGCCCAGACCAGAGACAAATTTATATTTTCATTAAATTCGCGATTTAGTGCAAAGCTCCATAATCAAGTTCCTAATTTTTTTTATTATAAAAGAAAGTTTTCGGGATTGTTAATTAATTGATTTCAATCTGTTTAACATCATGACGAATGACCTGATTAAATTTTGATTTTTAAGGAATTCGGGCAAGAGTTGAATTACTCTATCAACGATGCCTTCTCTAACCAAAAGGAGTTTCTTCAATGGCACCACAGCCCAAATCGGGCCTTGACATCCTGACCTTCAGGTTCCTTAACATTTTATTTGTCATTGTGAAAAGATTGTTAGTCCTTCGTACAACCCTCTATCTACGAATTTTTATTTTCTTCTTGCCCACGCAAGTATTGTGCTGAAATTATAATTCGATCAGGATTTGAACTCCTGACCTTCACATTGTACGCCACCCACTAGATTACACCCTGGCTAGAGTTTTGCATAAGAAATAAATTTACATTTCGGCGCAGCTGTTTTTAACGCACCAATACTAGGACTTAGGAAACTTTTCCAGGAACATTTGGCTGAATGGAATGAAAGATTATGACCTGTTCACAATATTCTAAGGTTTGATGGGACGAAACCTTAGAATATTGTGAACAGGTCATAATCCTTCATTTTCGCATGCCACTGCTTAAGAATATTTGTTAGCCGGAGAGGATTTCGCAAAAAGCAAAGCCATTGGTAAAGATTCATCAATAGATAATCCTTAAACAAAAAGATAAGGCATGCCTTCTGCCATCGTTACATCTTATTCAATAGATTTAATCAAAGACTGCTTGAATCATCAAACAAGCTGAAGGCTATAAGAATTTCGAAATCACAAATACGTCAGATTTTACCGAGCCTTATCCTTACAAATTCTCTTAACCAAATTTTCAATTTAAATTCTCCCAACACGATTTCTCATTATTTTTCTTTTTTTCCTTTTTTTTTCTGTGGAATTACGGACATTCGATTAAGTAATCCTTCTTTGGTTATCGATTCGAATTCTTTCGAGCATTCTTAAAACAAAACGCAAGGCAAAGCCACAGTAAATTACGTTAACGCTACCGTGAACATCAAAGAACCACAATGGAAACCGAAGAAAATTTCAGTTCTGAGAAAAAATTGGCGCCTACACTTAATACGGAAAAATGGATCAGCAACGTTAATGCCTTTTATAGGCGACGGAGTAAGGATTTTAACGATGGCATAGGGCTCCAAACAGTTAGAAAAGGACGATTACCATACTATACCCTAAGTAAGTTTGTTCCACTCTGATAGCATGAAATTACCCGTGGAAAACTTTACGAAAACAAATAATCCGGAAAAGAAAGTATGTTTAGTTGATGTTCCTTGGATAAATTGAAGACAGAACATGAAAGGTACATTTCAAACTTTGTTTTCGTAATTGTAGGTAAGTAGGCTAATTTTGTTTTTGGGAAAAAAGTTAAATTTATTATTAGAAACAATTTTTATTATTCCCAATCCTTTATCGTGATATGCGCAGATTGTTCAACGGCACTACAGCCCAAATCGGGCCTTGGCTTTCTGAACTTTAGTTTCCTTAACATTTTATTTGTTATTGTGAAAGGGCTATTAGCCATTCGCACAACCCTCTACCTACGAATTTTCATTTTCGCAGATTGAGGTAACCCAGATATATCCACGCAGGCAGTGTGATAGAATTATGCGTCGAACGGGATTTGAACTCACGATCTTCGCATTGTAGAACAACATGCTACCCACTAGGCTACACCCATCTGCGTAGATTGGGGTGATCCTATTGTGCTCCGACTGAGAATTGAGGCAGCGTAAACTATTTTAACTTTTAGTGCATTCTCTCTACCACCTCCACCCCAATATTTTCAGAGGGGCGATAACAAACACACAGTTATAAGAAAGCTGATTTCTTCCTTTCACTACGTAACGATTTATGTTACACCTAAATATTTTTATCTGTTTTAATTTTCATAATTCTTTTTTATTATCATATCGTGGTCATAACTTTAAAATGGTATTAGCAGCTTTAAAAATAAGTCAGGAGTCTCGATTTGCATTTTCTCGACATAAGTGGAAAAAACCCATAATAAGCATTTAATGCATTTTATTTGTAAGTTTAAGACTTGGTAGTGTAATCCATAAACTTGCTTTTAGTTTTATGGTTCTAATTAAATTAAAAAATATTTGAGAGAATAAATTCTAAATCCTCCTTAACTCCGTATAAAGTATGGTCTATCGTTTATCTAGGTTTTTACAGTATTATTGTTTTACAAATGGTTGAATTGTGTCATATGTATTAAATACTAGCGATCTCTCGCGGCTTTATCCGCATAAGAATAGCAATAATTAGTAATTTTTTAGAATGTAGCTAGTAATACATTATGTGGGATGTATAATCTGCTTAGCCTAATGGCTTTTTGAACACAATATTTTGTTGGAATCAGAACCATAAATTATTAACAATGAAACCATGATTCTCGTATTTGTTTTGGACTTGCCCGTGTTCACAGGAATGATTTAAGATTATATACGTATTGCAGTGAGTTAAGAAAATGTAAATAGTTGTAATTTCTGTTAATTCTAAAAAAAAAGTCTAAAGAAAATAACATTAAGCTTAAAAACATAAGAGGACTATGATTCTGCGCAAAGCTCAATCATCGATACCATAGATAAATTAAAAATTTTTGTGATGTTAAGAAATTTTGAATGTAGAGGGCTGGAAAGGGTAACATCATTGAACTAATTTGTTTTACATCAAAGTAACTATAAAAATGTTTTGCACCAAATTAAAGCTTCAAACATAATAGAATTATGATTGGGCGTAAAGCCCAATCATATGGTACTCTAGATGAAATGGGAAAGAGTTTATTGTACCGGAAAATATGTCATCTCAAATTCTTTCGAATAGTGAATAGCAACTTTGGTGTGGGAGTTGGTAAAAGTAGAGGGAGGAGGTTTGTAATTTTTGTATATAACACTGAACGTAGCATACAAAATGTTTCATGCTGAATTTATAGTTTGTAGCTTTCATAATTTTTTAACAAATTTGTCTGAATTCATGGCATTTGTATGGGAGGTGGAAGAGAAAGTGGGAGGTTTTGGATGATTTTGAATCTACTTATCAACATCCTAATCACATTGCCATGTTACTCATGTGTTCGAAGGAGAAATACATTTTTTGAATTTTCAATACAAAAAATTGTATGGGAGGTGGTAGAAGGAGTGAAGCGAGGTTCATATTTTTTAGCATTTATTGCAATTATTAAGGGACAAATTCTGGCAAAGTTTGAAGTTTGTAATTTTCCTAGTTTTAATGAAAATGCATTAAATCCATTTTCCAAAAACTGTGCATTTGGATGGGAGGGGGTTGAAGAAGTATTTGAATCAAAACCAAATTTTTCGACATCAATGACATTTATAATAGTATATTTTTCTCAAAATTTAAAGTTGATAGCCTTTACAGTTTTGAAGAAAAATAATTTAGTTAAAATTCCGAAATTTCGTGAAATTTGTATTGGAGGGGTTAGAAAGAGTGATGTGAAGTTAATAGCTTTCACAAAATCGGTTGCAATAGCAATAACATTAATTATGACAAAAGTTGGTTTTTCTAGATTTACTAGTTGCAATGAAATCCGAATAAATGCATTTTTCGAAATTGTGCATTTGTGTGGGAGGTGGTGAAAAGAGTAAGAGGATCAGATCAATATTTTTGATGTCAATGATATTCACATCTGTATACTATGACCTAATTTTCAAGCCAATAGCTAAAATGGTTTCGGAGAAAAATCAATTTCTTTAAATTTCCAAATTTCATGAAATTTGTATGGGAGGGGGTAGAAGAAGTGAGGGGATGTGGCCCGTTCACGAGCTTAAAGTTACTTTTTTGCTTAAAAAAACCATATGACAAATTTCAGCACGATAGGTCAATGCTTTCGAAATTTTTGCTGTAGACAGACGCACAGACAGACGATCACTCGGAATCGAGGTTTTTCAGCGACAACAAATATTTCTAAGGCAAACACAATATACTCTCAGATTTCATCTAGAGTATAAAAATTTAATAGGTACTGAGGAAATTGGTGCATTGGAGCGAAATTGTGCAGTTTGTATGGGAGGTGGTAGAAGGAGTGTGGCTTTTTAATATTTTTTTGATAAACATCAAGAATTATCAAGTAATTCTGTTGAGGTTCAGCCAAAAAAGACAAAAATGAAACACGTCTGCTTTGCAAGACGTTCGAGCTGAACTGCACTTTATTTGATATAGCCCGGTTCACAAGTTTGCCGCGGTTGGCTGGGTTTACAAAACATAATTTATTTCAACACCCCAACTCATTAGGTCCGAATTCAAATCAAAATTATCAATTCATTTAACATTATTAATACTTAAGCAACAACAAATTGAATAATAAAAAAAATATAAGAAAAGATTATTCGGGACTAATGCCCATTCGATCTTTGCCCGCGATCATCTTTGGTCCATTAACCGCCTTTGTCAAACAATCAGCTGCGTTCTCAGTGGACGGGACGTACTTCACTTTAATTGTCCCATCCTGGATTTTGTCTCGTATAAAATGGTACCGTACGTCGATGTGTTTGGACCTCTTCCTGTGCATTTCCTCCGAAGAGAGTGCGATCGCACTCTGATTGTCACACCACATTGTGACCGGTCCTCGGATGTCACTAAGATCAGTTGCGAATTGACGCAACCAACAAGCCTCTTTTGTTGCCCCCGATAATGCCATGTACTCGGCTTCCGTAGACGACAATGCAATCGTTTTCTGGCGACTGCTGCTCCACGAAATTGCACCGCCAGCAAGTGTGAATACATAGCCAGTACACGATCTTCTTGTGTCAATGTCGGATGCCCAATCCGAGTCAGAAAATCCTATCAATTCCTCTCCACCGTATTTGTAGAGAATTTCATACCCAGTCGTTCCTCTAAGATAGCGAAAAATTCTTTTCACTGCGATCCAGTGAGCACTACCATAGCAATCGTTGTATCGGCTCACGTCATTTACCGCGAAGGCGATATCTGGCCTGGTCCCTTGGACCAGATATAGAAGACTTCCGACCGCTTCCCTGTATGGGATTGACGATATGTCCTCGCCAGTCTTCGACAGTTTCGTTGACAGCTTCTGAGATGGATCGCTTGGAGTCGGTGTCGGTTTGCAGTTTGACATGCCAAAGACTTCAAGCACCTTTTCGATGTACTTCGCCTGACCAATTGCTATGCCAGCATGTGTGTATTTGATTCCAATGCCGACACAATTCGTAGCTTGACCCAAGTCCTTCATTTTGAATATTCCGCACAACTGACTCTTGATTCTGTCTAGCACGGCTCGATCCTTCCAAATAATCAAAATATCGTCAACGTAAACTGCAACAATTGCCTGGATGTCGGGTGTGATGTAGATGCATGGATCCAAACGAGATTTCTTCAATCCAAAAGTGATTAATGCCTGATCTAACTTCTTATTCCATTGACGACCTGCTTGCTTCAAGCCGTACATCGCTCGATTTAGCTTACAAACACGACCCGTCCCGTCATCATACCCCTCAGGCTGTTCAGTGTAGATTTCCTCATCAAGATTGCCTTGTAGGAAGGCAGTAACAGCATCCATTTGATGGATCTTCAGTCGATGTCGAGCAGCATAGCCGATGAGAAAACGAATAGAATGGTATCGAACCACGGGTGAAAAGGTTTCAACGTAGTCCACCCCGTATCGTTGCGAGCACCCTTTAGCCACTAGCCGTGCCTTATATCGAGCAATCTTTCCGTCCGTACCAATCTTTACCTTGAATACCCATTTCGTCCTTATTGCCTTTCGTCCGATTGGCAAGTTGACCAATTTCCATGTTGCATTTTCAGCATGCGCCTTAATTTCTTCTCGCATCGCTTCAATCCAGTGCTGCTTATCGCCACCAGTCATCGCTTCATGAACTGTGTGGGGTTCGCCAGATTCAGTAATATAAGCGCACGCCAATTTCGTTTGAGAATTCTTGCTTGCGATCCGATTCGATTTCCTAACTTCTACGACTTCCTCTGGATCTTTTTCGGATGGTACATAATCTTCATCATTTGGATCGTCTAGGAATGTCATACTCGGATCATCAAATTGCGAAAACGAGTCATCTGGCGAGTTCATATCAGCAGAATCAGGTGCCTTGTTTTGTGGCCCCAACTCAAACAAAATCTTCCGATTGCCAGGCTTCTCCTGCCGGGTTTCCGCAATCGTTCTTTTGGTACCATCGCTGGATGAATTTACTATCGACTCGTCCACTGTAATAACATCTTCGAGAGCATCAGTTAAGTTAATTGATGTATTTACCTTCGTTTCAGGCGGGTCCAGAAACTTGACATCACGGCTTATAGTGACGCTCTTCGTATTAGGATCATAACAGCGCAGACCCTTTTGACTATCAGCAAAACCAACGAAAATCATCCGTGTAGATTTGGCGTCCCACTTCCGCCGTTTTTGCTTCGGCACTTGCACCATGATGCTTGTTCCAAATATTCTGATGTTCGAAATATCGACTTTTGAGCCAGTCCAAATTTCTTCCGGTACACGGCTGCCTAAAGTTCGATTGATTGTACGATTCGTGATGTATGCAGCCATGTTTACAGCTTCAGCCCAAAACGGCTTATCTAAATCAGCATCAAAAATCATGCACTTGGCCCTTTCCACCAGGGTTCGGTTCATCCTTTCGGCCACGCCGTTCTGCTGTGGCGTGTACGAGCAACTGGTTTGATGAATTACTCCATCTTCCCGGCAAATTCGATCAAACTGTCCAAAGTATTCTTTGCCGTTGTCGGAACGGATAATTTTCAACTTTTGGTCCGTTTGCCTCTCAGCCATTTTCTTCCAGTCTGCAAATACTTGTTGAACATCTCCTTTGTTCTTCACGAAGTAAACAAAAACCTTCCGCGAGTAGTCGTCGACAAACGAAACAAAATATTTCGCACCGCCAACTGATGCAGTCTCCATAGGCCCGCAAACATCTGTGTGCACCAATTCCAGCACGCGCCTCGACTTAATTGCAGCATTCGAACGATGAAATGGCTCGCGACTGTGTTTGCCGCGCAGACACGGCACACACTTCGACAGCGCATTGCGGTTGCCATTTACACTGATTCCGTTCACCACCGAGTTCAATTTGATGAGATCATTGTATGCAACATGGCCGAGACGCCGATGCCACATTATCAAGTCGTCGTCTTTGCTCTTATCCACTTTCAATGCAACATTATTGGTATTCAATTTATAGACTCCGTTAGAGGGTTTCACACATACCACCACATCGCCTTTAGCGTCCTGCACAACACAGCCGTCGTGTCTAAATGTCACAATATTTCCAACAGCCACCATCTTGGATACTGACAATAAATTTGCCGCCAAACCGGGCACATGAAGCACATCGCGTACTCGAATCACTTCTCCATCAACAGACAATTTTACCGTTCCGCTTCCAATCACCTTCAATTTCGTATTGTCCGCTGTGTTAATTTCTGTGAATGATGGATTTGACTTGAATTCCGCGAACAATTCACGATTTCCCGACATGTGCTGACTGGCACCGCTGTCCACATACCAAACGTTGTTCGAATGATCGACGGCATTCAGAGCAACCGCATGAAATACATGATTTTTTTCTTTTCTGCTCACAGTGTATTTCGAGTCTGCATCCTTCCGGTTTTCAGGACAATCCTTACGCATGTGACCCGTGTTATGGCACCTGTAGCACTTGTACTGAAAATTTCCGTTCTTCGTCGGAAATTTCTTCGATGATTTCTGTTGCCTCGAATAATGAACTGCTTTGAAAACGTTTCCAGATGTCTCACCACCATTTATTGCACGTTTCGCCAATTCAGTGTCGATCAATCTGCGGCGTAATGTTCCGGATTCTAACTGCGTTGTCATTTTTCCGTTGATTAACGTCCCACCATCCAAGCCAGTGATAAAAGCTTCATATTCACTCGTAAGACCGAACAAAATTACACCACAAATTACAGTGTCCGGGATTTCTAACCCTAAATCCTTAAGCACTCGGGCAGCAGTCGAAATTTTTTTTAAGTAATCGTCCATTGACGATGAATTTTCCAATCGAGCGGTCACCATGTCACCGATCGAGCGTGCCAGTTTTATCCAGCTTCGATCGTCGTATAATTCCGCACATTTTTTCCACACTTCGATGGCGGTGGGCAAATCCCCAATTTCATCATACAATGAACGGTCAATGTTGATTAAAATTTTTGCCCTCGCCTTCTTGAGTTTTGTGCTGTCAGTTAATGTGACCGGCTCATCAATCGATCCGTCTAAATCATGCCATTCAAGCAACACGCGAATTTCCCGCTTCCATGTCGAATAATTGGATGCTCCAATCAGCTTTTGTACTTTCTCCTCTTCCCTCGATGCCATTTTTCCGCACTTTCCGCAAGTCACGATGATTTTATTACGACGATCTCGTGCACACTGCTTGCTCCGACATCAATTTACTTTTCCAATTTACGAGCAACTTTTTCCGCTCGAAATTATTTTCAACAAGAGAAGAATTACAAAATAAATATTATTTTCCGGTTAACTGCGCGCTGAGTCTGGGCCCATAACCTGTTGAGGTTCAGCCAAAAAAGACAAAAATGAAACACGTCTGCTTTGCAAGACGTTCGAGCTGAACTGCACTTTATTTGATATAGCCCGGTTCACAAGTTTGCCGCGGTTGGCTGGGTTTACAAAACATAATTTATTTCAACAAATTCATATATTTGAAATTGCAGATAAGTGACTTTCATACTTTTCAAGAAAATCGAATTTTTGAAAATTTATTATTGCATGAGATGCGTAAGAAGGGGAGAAGCTAATCAGTTTATTTTTCCCCATTATTAATAATAACGCTAATTCAGTTTTTACTCTACAATTTGAGCTCGATAAATGTTATACGTACTGAGAAAATTGTTTATAGTATTTCATGAAAAAATGCAGTTTGTATGGGAAGTTGAGAAAGGAGTGGGGTGATTCAAATAATTTGTGTACCATTCTAAGTTTCAAAATATTCATTCCTATAGTTTCCAAGAAAATTTAATTATTATATACTTTTGAAAATGATTTATTTATGTATGTGAGGGGTAGAAGGCATGGCCGGACTGAAATAAAACCTAAAGTAGATTAAGTTGTAACGAAATGGGTCCACATTGCTGCGATTTCCGAGGCGTTAACAGATAATGGGGTTCTTCCGGATCTGGGCAGCACAATTTGCCGGTGTTCAGGAGCGTGGACGTGGTAAAAAATGACCCAGAAAAGCACACCACTTGGCAGGATGGATATTCACTTGAATTATCCAATTATCATTAGACATTAGAGACGCCAGGTTTGCTAGGATTCTCTGATATGGTGGCTTGAGCTATGTCCAAGACATTGAGACCTCTACGTCTACCTCCATCTCTTCCGGGACGGATGCCGCAGTTATCGTATCCACTGTCGGAGCGTGGAGCTTTCATGCCTAGTGTATGTGTTTTATGATCGATTGAAGCTGATATTTTCTTGTCCGGTGATCCCCATGACTAACATGAGTGCTGTGGCTGTATTTTACTTCTGCTATGGCTCTCATTGACCAAGAGTCTACGCCCATTGTTAGGGTCAGTCCTTAGTCTATCTGGGGATCCTTAGGATTTTCTACTCTGCCGTATGAAAACTCTTGGTCTGCCTTTCTAGGTATCCCAAGCCCTAACTTTTGAGGAAATATGTGAAATGCTTTTTTTAAGGCACCGAGTTTAACTTAGAGGTCATCATTTACTGTATTGCACAATTATATCGGTGAAGGAAAAGAAGAAATTTAGGTAGTGCTTTAGGAATTTGGGGTAGAGAGCCTGAAATGAAGTACTGGAGATTATACTTGGATGGAAATATGCTAACGAGCAATGTTCAGTTAGAACGAAGCTGGTGGCAGCCGCTTAAACATCTCAGCCTTGTTGGCGCCAAAACTTCCGCAACCTCACCAGATGCTATCTGATACTACTGGGTTGGTATCGCAGACCCCGAATTAAGTCGTACCTGTGTCCCAAGGGTATACGGTACTCCTTCGGCTTAGTACAAAACAATGCGAGTAAGATGTTAGTGGAGGACGAAGAAGGTCCTAAATGCAACATACGACCCGAAGGCTACAGAAAGTTTCAAAAGTTTGAAAACTGAAGGGCGTCATATTTTTGTTAACTGAAGGGACGGGTGGGTTAAATTAGCGATTTGAAAGGAGCGAAATTAGATGGAAAGGTAGCATGGTGGTGCATGGTTTAAGAGGGAAGAAAGTAGCGAACTGAGGTGATCGAAAACTTGGCCCAGTAAAGATGGGGAGAGTGTAAGTAATTCCTTTTGCAGCCCAGACTGCATTGATAAAATCACAAATAAACTCGTAAACAATATTATCAATGCTTACGAACAAAGTTGTCCTGTTCTACACAAAAAAAGAGCCAAACAAACTCCTTGGTGCAACGAGGAACTAGCGGCAAAACGCAAACAAATTAGAAAATTGTTCAATAGAGCAAAAACTTTTGGTACCTGGGACGAATATAGAGAGTCCCTTACTGAATATAATAAACTTCTAAAAAAGTTAAAAAAAAAGAGTCTTGGAGAAGATTCTGTGAAGAGATAGATGATCTCCCAACGGTCTCAAGACAAAAGGTGTTGTCAAAAGACACGTCGACAGATATCGGACTATTAGAGAGACCAGATGGGTCCTTAACCAAAAGCAGCATGGAAACTCTTGAAATGCTAATGGCAACACATTTCCCAGGCTGCAAGATAATTAACAATAATGAAGATTTAGAGGTAGAGGAAAGGATGTATCGTCAAACTCCGTTCAGCAAAAGTATTGCTGGTAAAATCTTCACTCCGGAAAAGATCAGATGGGCGATCAAAACCTTTAAACCCTATAAATCAGCCGGAGTAGACAAAATATTCCCCGCATTATTGCACAAGGGTTAGAGATCCTCATGCCAATAATGCTAAGGATCTTTAAAGCCAGTTTTGGGGAAACACCCCAAAAATCTGGAGGAAAGCGAGAGTGGTATTTGTACCGAAGGCAGGGAACGTTCCAGCGAACAGCCAAAGTCATATCGCCCTATAAGTCTTACCTCCTTCTTTGTCAATACGATGGAGAAATTAGTGGACATTCACATAAGAACGGGGCCTAACAAGGTCTGTCTTAATAAGAACCAACATGCCTACCAAAAAGGCAAATCAACAGAGTCAGCCCTTCATGGTTTGGTAAGACAAATCGAAAAGGCAAAAGACTATAAAGAAATAGCCCTTTGCGCATTCCTAGATATAGAAGGAGCATTTGGCAATATTCCCCATGAAGCCATAATAGCGGCAGCTAGGAAAAAGGAGTTGGAAACAGTCACGGTAAAATGGATACATGCCATGCTGAAGAGCCGAATGACAACCACAGATCTAGGTGATAGCACATTGACTGCACAGACCTATAGAGGATGTCCCCAAGGTGGGGTTCTATCCCCACTTCTTTGCTCAATTGTAGTAGTTGAGCTTCTGGACCGTCTAACAGACCACGGATACGAGGCAATAGGATATGCTGATGACCTCGTCATTATCATTAGAGGCAAATATGATTCAATAATATCGGAAAGAATACAATCAGCCTCAGAGGTGATAATGAATTGGTGTCAGTCTAAGAACTTAAACATTAATCCAAGTAAGACTGAGATAGTACCATTTACAAATAGAAAGAAATACCACATTGTACCTCCTTCAATAAATGGAACATCAATACCCTTTTCAGATGAGGTAAAATATCTAGGTGTTATACTGGATAGCAAACTCAACTGGAACAAACATATAGAATGGACTCATGCCAAAGCACTAAAGGCATTTTGGGCCTGTAAAAGCTTATTTGGCAGAAAATTGGGATTTTGGACCTTAATCCCAATTTTCTGCCAAATAAGCTTTTACAGCCCAAAATGCCTTTAGATTTACTGGTGTTACAGAACAGTCATTCTCCCAATAGTCACATACGGATCAACGATATGGTGGACTAAAATTTTACAACGGAAAGCACAGCTTACGCTATAAAAAATCCAGAGGCTAGCTTGCCTTGGTATCACAGGAGCAATGAAAACCTGTCCGACAGCGGCAATGGAAATGTTCTTTAACATCCCTCCGATACAGTGTTACGCATACAGGAGTGTTACGCATACAGGAGTGTTACGCATACAGGAGAAAAACAATTATTAATCAGGGGATTTTAGAGGTCACCTCAAAATCCTAAGAGACCCAAAAATAGAGGTTATAACTTCCACACTATCGGACGCGATGCCGACAAAATTCAACTTTGAAACCCCCTTCAAGGTAAAAATCAGAGAACGCAAGGACTGGCAATCCATGCTACCTGAAATAGTAGAGGGATCAACCATCTGGTATACAGATGGCTCTCGCACCTCTGAGGGGGCAGGAGCCGGAGTCAAAGGTCCTAACTTCTCGGTGTCAAAAACACTTTGAAAAGAAGTCACAATCTTCCAGGCCGAACTAATTGCAATGGAGCTATGCATCCAAGAAAATATAAGGAGAACTCATCGCAATAAATCCATTTATATCCTATCGGATAGTCAGGCGGTTCTCAAAGCTCTAGCATCCAATAAGCACGGATCGAAAATAGTATGGGAATGCCTTCAAAACCTAATCATCCCGGGGAAAAGGAATGATGTAACCTTAATGTGGGTACCAGGACATATGGGAATTGAAGGAAATGAAGAGGCTGATCGCCTTGGAAAAAACGGCGCAGAAACAAACTTTATTGGTCCAGAGCCATTCTGCGGAAAACCAAAAGGGTACTCCAACCCCATACTCAAAAAGTGGGTAGAAAAAGAACATAAAATCTACTGGAATAGACTTCCAGTCTTGTCAATTTCAAAAAAACTGATCCTACCACAAAAAAACAAAGTGAAGGATATTCTAAAATTCAGCAAGAAGGATATTAGTACTCTAATCGGCCAAATGACCGGGCACAGTGGAGTAAACCACCACCTCAAAAATATGGGCTTAGCTGAAACCGACATTTGTCGTCTTTGTCTCGAGGACTCAGAAACGACAGTACACATTCTATGTCACTGTGAAGCAGTAGCTAGGAAAAGACACAGTCATCTGAAAAGAGTTTCCTTTCTACGGAGGAACTAGCCAATACGGCTCCCGTAAAGATTCTCAAATTAGCTAAAGCTATTGAATTATAATAGGGAGAAGGGGCTATAAACGCACAATAGGCCAAGAAGGTCGCAGTGCTCTCACGCGTTCCCCTAATAGTAATAAATAAGTAATTCCTCTTTATATTTTCGTTCCGTGCAATTTCAAGGTTAGTAGTGGGTATGTAAGGCTTCTGGACCACGGTAATGCAGTTCGTTTTCTCCTTGGCGACACTAGCGCCTAGCAGTACCCCTAACTGACTCTTTTTTTGAAATGCCAAGATTGATAAGAGTTTTATAAATTATGCCCCTAACTGACTCTTTTTTGAAATGTCAAGATTTATAAGAGTTTTATAAATTATGCCCCTAACTGACTCTTTTTTGAAATGCCAAGATTGATAAGAGTTTTATAAATTATGCCCCTAACTGACTCTTATTTTGAAATGTCAAGATTGATAAGAGTTGTACGAATTATGATTCATATATGATGAAATTGATATTTACATTGATAGGAATGAACACGTGGGTTACATTTTTAGTTGGACTTTAAGAATGCTTTCGTTGTTTATATTGTGAAATAGGTTTTGATCAGCTTGTTTAGTTTTATGAATTAGGTGTCATATACATATGATGAAAATTGATAGATTGTGTGTATGGAGATTGTTATTGTTATTAATAGCGTGATATTTTTTTTTATGAAGTCATCATCGAGTAGGAATAATTCTTTCGAATTGTTTATGGTTTAGAGTATTCATATGATAGGTTGTTTACATTTTTTTTGTATGGATTTTTTTTGGTTTACGAGTGAGATTGATATGAAAATTTCACCTCAATTCGCTAACATATATGATCATTTTTTTTGATGAACGAGTTCAAGGTCTAAGATTTGTATGAAAATAACTTATATTTGTGGTAGATGAAGCACTTGTATGGTTACATGGATATAACGCTGTTATGCAATAGGGGTAAGCTTTGTATGGGATGTTGGTTAGTGATGATGTACTGACGTTCCATGACGTCATCAATTAGGGTTGCCATAAGGTCATCGATTATAGTTTCATGACGTCATCATCAATTGGGGTTGCCATAATGTAAAAAAAAAAAAAAAAAATAAAAAATTTAAAAAAAAATTTAAAAAAAAAAATAAAAAAAAAATAAAAAAAAAATAAAAAAAAAATCAATAAAAAAATAAAAAAAAAATAAAAAAAAATCATAAATTTACAGATTCGCATGACAATGTTCCTATGCCTAATACTGATAAACCCGATTAATGGGCTATTTAACGTACACGAACTGACAGGATTTACAGAAATACAACTTAACAAAGTAGAAATAGTGACCAAAGCAAATATTATCATACACATAATTGACATAAAAGAAATTTTAGACGTAATAAACGAATTTTCAACCAATACAGCTAATTTTAACGGAGAACAGAAGAACTTACTTATTACAGAATTAAAACAATTGACAAACAAAATTAAAAATATTTTAGGAATTATATAGAAATAGATAGAAAAGTGCTTTATTGAATATAGTCCGATGTACAGCAAAATGGTTATTTGGAACGATGGACGAACAAAACAGACTAGACACATAAAATCACATGAAGACGACAGACGAAAATAATCATAGTCTCATTACCGTAATAAACCAACAAATAATTATAAACAACAATTTAATGAATCTTTCAGACAGCTTAAAAATTGAAAAATAAATATATAGAACCATATCAACAACAACAACAACAACTACAACACTATAAAATACAACCAAACAACCATGCAAACACCTGATACCAACTTGTACCCATATGATACCAATTTACCTTATTAAATTTTACTATAAGTTAAGAAATAAAAAAGAGTCTTGTGTGTTGTTATACTTGTATACCAAATTCTGATTAATATGCATATTTCAAGAAAAAAACAAACTGAATGATGGTTTTAAGCATATTTATTATCAAGATATTTTTTTTAAATAATAAACATAAGAAAATTACGATATGTATCGGTTATATTATATATAGAATAGCTATTTCTTTAACAATGAAACAGTTTTCAGATCCTCTAAATTTAATATTTATATTATTACTTCAGCTTTTCTCAATGCTTCAATGATGGCAACAATCTCGTTGATATGATAAATATCTCCCGCCTGTAGCGCTGATACAAGCAATTGTAACCGGTCCACCAATTCATTGGGGTCATCCCAAGAAATATACTGTTTTGGTTCGATTGATGTTTGTATTAAATCTCCTCCTCTATGAGTTAAAAGTTTGTTAATAATTTTTGTATATTTATAGCCACGGTTTCCATTTATTTGTCTTTTGCTGGGTTCGATTGATGTTTGTATTAAATCTCCTCCTCTATGAGTTAAAAGTTTGTTAATAATTTTTGTATATTTATAGCTACGGTTTCCATTTATTTGTCCTTCGCTGGTATAATGACGTCTATAGGCATTAGTATCGAGCAGAATATTTCTATAATTCTGTAAATCATCTTTATTGTACAGAGTCTTATCTGGAACTTTCATAAATAGTAGCTCATATATGCCCGGAGTACCCTCATAGGTTTTATCTTTTATTAATATTTGACTACCATCGATTGTAAAAATCGAGTTTCCAATTTTCCATTGTTCATTTTCATGATAAACACCATAAGTACTATCAATGAAATCCGGATTATTTACAAATATATTTAAATATTTTGTAGGTATTTCATCAAATTCTCGCTCGTTCATATACTCAATGAGTTCTTGCCGACCTGAAGGAGTTGTCACATATTTACGTATGCTTCTTACATCCGGAGACTTTAATGGTGTTTCAAAAGTATCAGTTAGATTAAGCTTTCGTCCGAATTTGGGTGTTGGAGTTTCAAAGTCTACGTCACTTTCACTATCATCTGTAGATTGAGTTTCCATGTTTTCTTCTTTTTCAGGTTCATATTTACTATGATTATGATTTTCTACATCTCCTTCTCTTTTAGGCTCGAATTTACTGTGTTCATACAGTTTAACTAATTCTTTAAGAGGTCTTGTGATTGGCTTAAAAGTTTGTTCTTGTCGAGTTTCAGCATTAACTCTACCTGTTTTGAATTGCTTATATTTTTTACGTAACGAGTTACTAGACTTTATAATTTGTCTAAGAATATCTTTATCGGTCGACTTCTGCATTTTTCCTTCTTACACAACAACAACAGATTAACAGATATCGTACTGCTTTGTACAGCTTTAATACTGCTTTAATACTGCTTCTGTACTGCTTTGTACAGCTTTAATACTGCTTCTGTACTGCTTTGTACAGCTTTAATACTGCTTAAAACAGCTTTAATACTGCTTTAATACTGCTTCTGTACTGCTTTGTACAGCTTTAATACTGCTTTATACAGCTTTAATACTGCTTTAATACTGCTTCTGTACTGCTTTGTACTGCTTTAATACTGCTTCTGTACTGCTTTGTACTGTTTTAATACTGCTTCTGTACTGCTTTGTACTGCTTTAATACTGCTTCTGTACTGCTTTGTACAGCTTTAATACTGCTTCTGTACTGAGGTGTACTGCTTTAATACTGCTTCTGTACTGAGGTGTACTGCTTTAATACTGCTTCTGTACTGAGGTGTACTGCTTTAATACTGCTTCTGTACTGAGGTGTACTGCTTTAATACTGCTTTTGTACTGAGGTGTACTACTTTATACAGCTTTATTACTGCTTTCAGTTTTTAAATATAGTTTTTCAAACTTTTTTCTCATATTACTGAATCAAAGTCTTCATATTGATTATATATAGTTGTATTTATTTGATATTGGAATCAAGATAGGAAATAACTTCTCTTGGATGCTGAAAGTGAACAGAATTCAAAGCATATATACAGTATTCATATAAATCTAGAAACATGACTGCTGAGTGTTGAAGGGAAAAGTATAGATTTTTTTTTTTTTTTTTGGTTATTCGAGCCTCAATGTGATTACAATCAACCACACAGCTGTACAACCAACTATACAACCACACAGCTGTACAACCAACTATACAACCACACAGCTGTACAACCAACTATACAACCACACAGCTGTACAACCAACTATACAACCACACAGCTGTACAACCAACTATACAACCACACAGCTGTACAACCAACTATACAACCACACAGCTGTACAACCAACTATACAACCACACAGCTGTACAACCAACTATACAACCACACAGCTGTACAACCAACTATACAACCACACAGCTGTACAACCAACTATACAACCACACAGCTGTACAACCAACTATACAACCACACAGCTGTACAACCAACTATACAACCACACAGCTGTACAACCAACTATACAACCACACAGCTGTACAACCAACTATACAACCACACAGCTGTACAACCAACTATACAACCACACAGCTGTACAACCAACTATACAACCACACAGCTGTACAACCAACTATACAACCACACAGCTGTACAACCAACTATACAACCACACAGCTGTACAACCAACTATACAACCTCACAGCTGTACAACCAACTATACAACCACACAGCTGTACAACCAACTATACAACCACACAGCTGTACAACCAACTATACAACCACATAGCTGTACAACCAACTATACAACCTCACAGCTGTACTTGGTTGATTGTAATCACATTGAGGCTCGAATAACCAAAAAAAAAAAAAAAAATCTATACTTTTCCCTTCAACACTCAGCAGTCATGTTTCTAGATTTATATGAATACTGTATATATGCTTTGAATTCTGTTCACTTTCAGCATCCAAGAGAAGTTATTTCCTATCTTGATTCCAATATCAAATAAATACAACTATATATAATCAATATGAAGACTTTGATTCAGTAATATGAGAAAAAAGTTTGAAAAACTATATTTAAAAACTGAAAGCAGTAATAAAGCTGTATAAAGTAGTACACCTCAGTACAAAAGCAGTATTAAAGCAGTACACCTCAGTACAGAAGCAGTATTAAAGCAGTACACCTCAGTACAGAAGCAGTATTAAAGCAGTACACCTCAGTACAGAAGCAGTATTAAAGCAGTACACCTCAGTACAGAAGCAGTATTAAAGCTGTACAAAGCAGTACAGAAGCAGTATTAAAGCAGTACAAAGCAGTACAGAAGCAGTATTAAAACAGTACAAAGCAGTACAGAAGCAGTATTAAAGCAGTACAAAGCAGTACAGAAGCAGTATTAAAGCAGTATTAAAGCTGTATAAAGCAGTATTAAAGCTGTACAAAGCAGTACAGAAGCAGTATTAAAGCAGTATTAAAGCTGTTTTAAGCAGTATTAAAGCTGTACAAAGCAGTACAGAAGCAGTATTAAAGCTGTACAAAGCAGTACAGAAGCAGTATTAAAGCAGTATTAAAGCTGTACAAAGCAGTACGATATCTGTTAATCTGTTGTTGTTGTGTAAGAAGGAAAAATGCAGAAGTCGACCGATAAAGATATTCTTAGACAAATTATAAAGTCTAGTAACTCGTTACGTAAAAAATATAAGCAATTCAAAACAGGTAGAGTTAATGCTGAAACTCGACAAGAACAAACTTTTAAGCCAATCACAAGACCTCTTAAAGAATTAGTTAAACTGTATGAACACAGTAAATTCGAGCCTAAAAGAGAAGGAGATGTAGAAAATCATAATCATAGTAAATATGAACCTGAAAAAGAAGAAAACATGGAAACTCAATCTACAGATGATAGTGAAAGTGACGTAGACTTTGAAACTCCAACACCCAAATTCGGACGAAAGCTTAATCTAACTGATACTTTTGAAACACCATTAAAGTCTCCGGATGTAAGAAGCATACGTAAATATGTGACAACTCCTTCAGGTCGGCAAGAACTCATTGAGTATATGAACGAGCGAGAATTTGATGAAATACCTACAAAATATTTAAATATATTTGTAAATAATCCGGATTTCATTGATAGTACTTATGGTGTTTATCATGAAAATGAACAATGGAAAATTGGAAACTCGATTTTTACAATCGATGGTAGTCAAATATTAATAAAAGATAAAACCTATGAGGGTACTCCGGGCATATATGAGCTACTATTTATGAAAGTTCCAGATAAGACTCTGTACAATAAAGATGATTTACAGAATTATAGAAATATTCTGCTCGATACTAATGCCTATAGACGTCATTATACCAGCGAAGGACAAATAAATGGAAACCGTAGCTATAAATATACAAAAATTATTAACAAACTTTTAACTCATAGAGGAGGAGATTTAATACAAACATCAATCGAACCCAGCAAAAGACAAATAAATGGAAACCGTGGCTATAAATATACAAAAATTATTAACAAACTTTTAACTCATAGAGGAGGAGATTTAATACAAACATCAATCGAACCAAAACAGTATATTTCTTGGGATGACCCCAATGAATTGGTGGACCGGTTACAATTGCTTGTATCAGCGCTACAGGCGGGAGATATTTATCATATCAACGAGATTGTTGCCATCATTGAAGCATTGAGAAAAGCTGAAGTAATAATATAAATATTAAATTTAGAGGATCTGAAAACTGTTTCATTGTTAAAGAAATAGCTATTCTATATATAATATAACCGATACATATCGTAATTTTCTTATGTTTATTATTTAAAAAAAATATCTTGATAATAAATATGCTTAAAACCATCATTCAGTTTGTTTTTTTCTTGAAATATGCATATTAATCAGAATTTGGTATACAAGTATAACAACACACAAGACTCTTTTTTATTTCTTAACTTATAGTAAAATTTAATAAGGTAAATTGGTATCATATGGGTACAAGTTGGTATCAGGTGTTTGCATGGTTGTTTGGTTGTATTTTATAGTGTTGTAGTTGTTGTTGTTGTAGTTGATATGGTTCTATATATTTATTTTTCAATTTTTAAGCTGTCTGAAAGATTCATTAAATTGTTGTTTATAATTATTTGTTGGTTTATTACGGTAATGAGACTATGATTATTTTCGTCTGTCGTCTTCATGTGATTTTATGTGTCTAGTCTGTTTTGTTCGTCCATCGTTCCAAATAACCATTTTGCTGTACATCGGACTATATTCAATAAAGCACTTTTCTATCTATTTCTATATAATTCCTAAAATATTTTTAATTTTGTTTGTCAATTGTTTTAATTCTGTAATAAGTAAGTTCTTCTGTTCTCCGTTAAAATTAGCTGTATTGGTTGAAAATTCGTTTATTACGTCTAAAATTTCTTTTATGTCAATTATGTGTATGATAATATTTGCTTTGGTCACTATTTCTACTTTGTTAAGTTGTATTTCTGTAAATCCTGTCAGTTCGTGTACGTTAAATAGCCCATTAATCGGGTTTATCAGTATTAGGCATAGGAACATTGTCATGCGAATCTGTAAATTTATGATTTTTTTTTATTTTTTTTTTATTTTTTATTGATTTTTTTTTTTATTTTTTTTTATTTTTTTTTTTATTTTTTTTTTTATTTTTTTAAATTTTTTTTTAAATTTTTTATTTTTTTTTTTTTTTTTTACATTATGGCAACCCCAATTGATGATGACGTCATGAAACTATAATCGATGACCTTATGGCAACCCTAATTGATGACGTCATGGAACGTCAGTACATCATCACTAACCAACATCCCATACAAAGCTTACCCCTATTGCATAACAGCGTTATATCCATGTAACCATACAAGTGCTTCATCTACCACAAATATAAGTTATTTTCATACAAATCTTAGACCTTGAACTCGTTCATCAAAAAAAATGATCATATATGTTAGCGAATTGAGGTGAAATTTTCATATCAATCTCACTCGTAAACCAAAAAAAATCCATACAAAAAAAATGTAAACAACCTATCATATGAATACTCTAAACCATAAACAATTCGAAAGAATTATTCCTACTCGATGATGACTTCATAAAAAAAAATATCACGCTATTAATAACAATAACAATCTCCATACACACAATCTATCAATTTTCATCATATGTATATGACACCTAATTCATAAAACTAAACAAGCTGATCAAAACCTATTTCACAATATAAACAACGAAAGCATTCTTAAAGTCCAACTAAAAATGTAACCCACGTGTTCATTCCTATCAATGTAAATATCAATTTCATCATATATGAATCATAATTCGTACAACTCTTATCAATCTTGACATTTCAAAATAAGAGTCAGTTAGGGGCATAATTTATAAAACTCTTATCAATCTTGGCATTTCAAAAAAGAGTCAGTTAGGGGCATAATTTATAAAACTCTTATAAATCTTGACATTTCAAAAAAGAGTCAGTTAGGGGCATAATTTATAAAACTCTTATCAATCTTGGCATTTCAAAAAAAGAGTCAGTTAGGGGTACTGCTAGGCGCTAGTGTCGCCAAGGAGAAAACGAACTGCATTACCCCATCCCACTAATTAGTATTGCTATTAGCCACCTCCGCTCGTGGCGCTAGTGTCGCCAAGGAGAAAGCGAACTGCATTACCGTGGTCCAGAAGCCTTACATACCCACTACTAAGGTTGATTTACGGGCCGGCAGGTGACATAATACATGAGGCCAATACCATCAAAATTGCTAGGCTATCGCAGCATTTTATTATAAGGTCGTTCCATCTACCATCCATATTTCATCTTGATGCCTACGCTTATTCCACATCCGCCAATTCCAAGAGTAAAATATTTAAAAATTATTTAATGTTGCAGAAGATATATAAAAAAAATTTAATGTTCCATTGCATAACAGAGAGATTTTTGGGTATACAATAATGTTTACTTTTCCAATTAATCGTCACGATTTGATTTGTTATGCAACAGGAAAATAAAAACTTTGCATCTCTTGAAAAAAATGTTTTCTTTGATATTGGGGAAAAAAATTCTGAAAGTAACATGAACAGAAAAAACTGCCACTCCGTTTTTTCTTCGAAATTAAAAAAAAATCCCTGAAGTTAACGTGTGTGGCGTATACATTCCCACCCCCAAATTTACAAAAGAGGATTTCTATTCAAAGTTTAGCGGATCCATAAAGTAAAGGCGGAACAAATCGATCATGTTTTAAACATCCTCTGGCTGTATTTTTCACCCACGACTGACATGTGACGATGGTTTACAACTTCCATATTTATTTACTATCGGTAGATACCAATAAAATATTCATGTCAAAACATCGATTGGCTGCGAAATTTTTAAAATACTTTGAATTCCCCATACACACTTTTAAACTCTATTTATTTTATTCTTGAAGAAATATCCTACGCAAAAGTTCCTTGATGTTCAGGACATCCCTCCACATTTAGTACATATATCACAGCCGATATCCCCGGTGTTTTTTTTTTGCTTATGAATAGAGCTATTTGTCACGAACGGTATTTGAAAAGAGATTACCCCTGAAGCTACAAAATCCTTGAATATATTGTACCTCTTTGTCGAATTTTCTTAAGAAAGCTTTCTTTCTTGCTTTACAATTTTTCTTTTAGCTGGATTTTTCTTTAAAGCCATACACCAAGAATTTCTGACCTAAGAAGACATCTCAGCGATTTGAACCGAGCTTAATCTAGGGAATTCGCTTATTCATGAATAATTCAGTAAGGACATAGTGCAGAATAGTGTGTTTGGGTGTAAGGCGAAAATGAACCAGCCGGTTAAAAAGATTATTCGGTGTATAAATCATTCTATTTGTTACGGAGGTAGAAAGTCGGAGCCAGAAAGTTACGATAAATTCATTTTTTGAGGTAAAATCATAATTGTGATGGAAATCGTAAATGGTTGAATTTAAATGATGGACCATTATGGTCGTTCATCCATCATTGTTTTAATCCCTGAAAATACAGCTGAAAGAAATATATTACTTTGAATTCGGTTGTGTGCTATTTGCAACCTTTACTACGCCCTATTTATTAATGTTACTAATTATGGTACCAATCGGCAGGATACATGATTTTTGAAGCTATCACAGCTATACTGCTTTCTCTTATATACATACATGCATAGTTACATTACAAGAATGTTGTTCAGCTTACCAGCCAACGGGTATAAAATATAAAATAAGCGATAAATAATGGTTGGCTCACTTAACCACTGCCAATTCAATTCGTTCAATTTTCAAGTTGAACAGCTTGCTTGCTGTATTTGCAATGCAACAACTAACTTTTGAAACTAATTTCTCCTCGGCGTTCAATTAAATTTATTATTTTGGTGTCGTTTTCTGAACAAATGCCCTTCTTTCAAATGAAATCTAAACTAGGAATTATATATAATATCAGCAAAAAACTAAACCAAAAAAAAAGAGTTCCAAAAGCTTTAAAAAATTTAAATTTACACCCTACATTACATGGATTTACTACAAATAGGATTCAGGGTTACATCCAACCCAAAGCAGAGTCCAGAAAGGACATGTAAATTTAATTCACACGTTTCTCATTTAAATGGAACCACTTTGTTAAAAGATCTACGGCCACTTAACATTTCATCCATTCGGGTACCATTGACATGTAATAAGCAATGCCATCTCGAGTACACTCGAAAGGCTAACTAGCCTGTTTTCACCCAACCTCTCCCAATGGAGAATCCTCAAGGGTAAACCGTATATATTACATGAACATTTCAACAGACTCGTATGTCCCTTCCCAGCATGTTCCCTTCAAGTTGTGGTACACTTGATGTCGTCTCGAAGAAATGATGGTAATGAGATTCCAAGAATCTAGTGTGCGATTTAATTCAAGTGATGTAGCGATTACCGTTCATATTATGCTAACCGAGGGAGAACTAGCAACTTTTAGTTATGTAAGATCTTAAGAAAGCATAGAACGTCGTTTCCAGCAGCCTGTCCTTCATAGTTAACCGAAAAGGACATCAACATTTACAATTCCCCCCCATGTTTTACGCAATAGAATGTATATTTTCGTATTACGTCGAATGTTTCAATTTAGAGTAGTTTTATTACCATATGACGTTAGAAAGATATGCAAATAATACATTGCTATTTTGATTTTAAAAATAAACATTTATTATGAATTGCGAGCTAAACTTTAATATATAGTTCGAAAAAGTTAGGATAAGTTGGTAAGTACAGAAACCAGAGGTCAGCTGCAAAAACTTGAAATAAAGAATTTATTTTAGCTTGCATAACCAACCATGAAATTAAGTTTTACAAAGACTAGAAGTTAATTGAAATTTTCAAAGGTAATGCCAAGGATTCTATACCCTTAGAAAATATCTGTAGACAAAGCCGAATTAATTTACTTACATTCAACATATTTCTAAGAAATACTGAATATACATATTATTGTGCAACACGTACACAACTGTGACATTTTTCGCTTTGATCTTAACATCTTAGCTATTTAAAGTTTCACCAACAAACATGTAATTATTCAAAACTCGCCAAAGGGATTGACCAACAACAGATATGGCTTTTTTCCTATAATATTTTTGACTCGAGTACAAGAGTACTTTGAAGGATTTTCAGAAAGTAATCTATTGACAATTATATGTCTCTCAATAATTTCGAGCAAATTCTCGGGAATGAAAAATAAAGAATTCTACATCCAAGAAAAACTCCAACTGTAGCGATCGCGTATTGTAAAACTTAACAGAATTATGATTGGTTTTAAAGGTCAATCGTATGATACTCTAGATGAAATGGGAAAAAAAAGTTTAATGTACCGGAAAATATGTCATCTCAAATTTTTTCGAACCGTGACTTCTGTATGGACGGTGGTAGAAGCAGAGGGGGGAGGTTTGAATTTTTTATATGACACCCAACGTGGCATGCAAAATGTTTCGTGCTGAATTTAAAATTTGTAGTTTTTATTATTTTCAAAGAAATTGGACATCGTTTTCCAGAAATTCGGGCATGTGTATGGGAGATGGTAGAGAAAGTGGAGGGAACTGATTGTGAAACTGCTTATCAACATCCTTATCACCATGCTTTGTTTAAATTTCAAAATCGATAGCTCTCATATGTTCGAAGGAGAAACGCTTTTATTAAATTTATAACATCGATATTTCTATGGGAGTGCAGTTTTAATATTTATTGCAATTATTAAGGGACAAATTCTAGCAAAATTTTAAGTTCATGCTTTTTCTAATTTTACTGGAAAAAATTACCAAAATTATGCATTTGTATGAGAGTACAACTGGACAGACTAATATAGGCATTGATATTCAAAGGCGGAAGTGGCAGTGGATCGGTTAAACTTTGAGGGAGAATAAGAGCGAAACGTCGCCAATCAGGCTCTGGATTATAATCCTTAAGGAAGACGTCGGGTTGGTCGACCATGTATCACATGGAAGCGAGCAGTTGTGTAGGAGGCCAGAGGAATAAACAAGTCCTGGCAACAGCTTAAGACCGATGCTCAGGATCGCGTCTTGTGGAAGAGAGTTGTTTCTGTCCTATGCCCCTATAGGGGGGCTTTGACTGCAACTTTGTATTTATACCTGTATTGAGTGTTAATATCTCCAGATGAAAATATTTCCTCCATCCCTAGTCCATCCACTTCATTACGCAAAATTTTTGACCTCCCCTCGTAGTTGAGATATTAATTTTTAAGTGTTTTTCTTTGCATCCTACCTAAACCTCCCTTCCTATTGAGACCCCATTTAGGAGCATAGGACAGAAACATTTCTTTTCCACAAGGAGCAATCCTGAGCTTCGGCATTTAGTTGTCACTAGAACTTGTCTATTCCTCTGGCCTCCTGTGAAACTATTATTTTGTTCTGAAAGATCGCATTCAAGTCTGATTGAAATTTTATGCTAAGACATACAAGAAGGTGATGTGAAACTGTCGTTAGGATTATGCCCAAGAGACCGAAAGTGGTTCAATCTCGTTTATTAAATACATTTGGGTGTCGAATAAACCTATAGACGCTATCGATTGAAATTGCATAAGCTTAGTTATATTCTTCAGTATTTTCCAATCGTTATTTTGAAAGAATGCAAACTCTTAAAATCTTTGCTCAAGTTGTAAAAATATTTAAGATAAATATTTAATTCTTCTTCTTCAATAGCGCTACAGCCCAAATCGAGCATTGGCCTTCTGACCTTCAGGTTCCTTAATATTTTCATTATTTATTGCGGAAGGGTTGGTAAATATTCGCACAACCCTCTATCTACGAATTTCTCATTTTTGTAGATTGAGGTAGCCAAGGTATATCCACGCAAGCAGTGTGCTTGAATTATGCGTCGAGCGAGATTTGAACTCACGACCTTCGCATTGTAGACCAACACGCTACTCACTAGGCTACACCCTAGCTTAAATATTTAATTAGGAATTTCATTTATGAAAACATTTGTACATTTCGGAGAGCAATAATGTAGATTTGAACGAAGGCCAATAATCGAGTTATTATTATTTTGAAACTAGTTTTAGGTAGTTGAGTATTATTTAGGGAATAATACACTGCTAGCAATTCACAAGGCGCCATCTTGAGCATCGGATCACCTTTAGTTGTCGCAAGAACTTATTTATTGCTTTGACCTCCTGTTCAACTGCTCGCTTTCATACTGCAGCGCGAAGTCTTTCTCGAGGATTATGATTCTTTTCTGCAGGTTTCCTCAAAGTCTAACCAATCCACTGCCACTTCTGCCTTAAAATCTCAATGCCTATTTTAGCCTGTTGTACTATAAAATTCGGTGATGAAAATGAGATAAGGTCAGAGTACAAAAAATCTGCCGACAAGTCAGTCGCAACTTTATTATTCTTGGGACAAGTTAAGGTTGGGTGGAAAGTCAATATGCCCTAAGAGTGAATAGAGAAGACCACATGAAAGGGATTCGAGAGCAGGGCTGTCGTCAATTTAATATTATCAATGGCTCCAGTATATATGAAATCAATATTTCATTCGCTTATTTATGTCCAATATTTTCTGTATGAAATGTTAGTTTCATAGACAAAGTTGCATAGAATTTTCATAAAATTCGGTGTATTTTACATTCACGAAACCGAACATTTGTATGGGAGAGGATAGAGGAGGTAAGGGAATCATAAAATTTGTGATGCAGAGTTTATTTCGTTTCTCTTGTAAGGTGCTCGTACAAAACTTAAAGTTCGTAGCTTTTAATTTGTTGGTTATTAGTTGATTTATTGAAATTGGCCGAAATCATACTTTTGTATGGGAGTGGTAGAAGGGCAGGCGGGATCTAAGAGCTTCCAACGCAATTTCATTTCAAAAATTTTCAAAAGTTTTTGTGCAAAATTTCATTTGAATTTGAATTGTTTGGTGGTTTTTTTTTTTTATAGGCAATTTCGGCCTTTATGTGCAATGCACAAACACAGTCATGGAGGGAAGGAATGGGATTGGGAAGATTGGGGAAAGGGAGTGAGAACGACCGTAGCGAGTGGAGAAGCTGGTATATTGCTCAGTTGTACTGGCTACTTACTGACAAATATTTACAGATGTTATGGGGGACTGAATGATAGAAAGCGAACAGAAACCATCTACTGAGTATCTAGGCCTTCTTGAAGTGGAACTGTTTCACTTTTACACCGTTTCCCCATTTTATTAAGAATATTTTTTTATCACCAGTAGCAACTGAAAAATTTGCGCTTAAAAAAATCCCGTCTGGAGTAGGAATCGAACCCACGACCTATTGACTGAGAAGCAAGCACGCTGCCCACTACGCCACGGAAGCCTCAATATGGTTATTGATATCTTAACAATGGTCGAAAGAATACTTTTGTATGGGAGGGGGTAGACGTTTTGAAGGCACTCAACCAATTAATGTTTCAAACTTTGGGAGATGTTTTGAAGTGCAATTAGAAAAATTTCAAGTTTTTACATGAGTTTTTTTTTCATTACACATGGAAAACCTAATGCACGAACCACCCCTCCCCCTTTCGGTGCATAACAGTTGTGGAACAAATTATTACTTTTGCTCTATGTATATCAAACAGATGTATCCACATGCAAAATTTTGTATCTTTCACCAGAGCCCTAAAAAAATCACTCAAAATTTTCGACACTTTTGCTTACCCCCTCCCTTCCCTTACACCCCCCAACTTAAAATTTTTACCAAAATTATATAGTTTTACAATCTGGTCAGTGCGACAAATGGGTCATGGCAAAATTTTAAACTTCATTAGAGACGCAAACTCCCTTTTGGGCTGTGAGTATGATTGCATGAACCAACCGCAGGTTGAGAAACTAAAGTGTCATATTAAGTTTTCTGAACGAAGCGAAACATGATACTCAGCACCTGTACAGGTCCTCACCTCTATACGGACGGATCTAAAACCAACCAGGGGATAGGTGCAGGGGTTTATTCCCACGACCTCGACATCCACACTTAATTTCATCTTCCAAAATACGCGACAATGTTCCAAGCAAAAGTATTAGCTATTAAAAAGTGCAAAAAAATCATTTTAGACATACAAAACAGTCTCGGAAATTGTTACATATTCTCTGACAGCATGGCTGCGCTTCTGGCACTCCAATCCTACAGGACTACGTCCAAACTAGTGTCCATTTGTAGATACAATTTGAATCACCTAGCGGCCATAACGGAAGTATTTCTAATTTGGATACCGGGTCATAGCGGCCTGTTCGGAAAAGACGCAGCAGGCACGCTTGCACGGAAAGGATCTGCAAACATTAACTTCACTAGGAAGGCACTCGATGTAGCACCAATAGTGTTGAAGACAAGTTTCATACAAACTATTTTGGATTCTTCCTTGGCGAGTTGGCGGCAGCTGGATAGCTAAAGAACGGCCAAATCCTTTTGGGAAGAACTGAATAAAAATATTACAGCTCAGCTGTTACAACGTAGTTGCTATAGCGTCCGACCTATTGTTGGCCTGACCACAGGTCATTGCTTGCTAAAGATGCACGTATTTAGAAGACGAAGAATCTATCGAGCATTTTCTTTGTCACTGTCCGCAAATCTCCAACAGTCGGCTCATTTGCTTAGGTTCTAAATTCTTGTCAAAATTAGACGACCTCAAACGCGCCCATTATTCGAGCCTGCTACGGTTGGCAAACCGAACCAAGTGGCTACAAGAAGAGGAGACTTCCATCTTATGGCCAATAGGGGGTGTTCAATAGGCTCAACTAGGTTTTTTTTCTGGTTACGCCATGGAGGTGTGGAATCTTTGTTAGATACCAATAGCCCGTGCCATTGGCATGCACGATTCACATATCTGATCCTAACAGAGAACTGTCAGCCGATATGTGCGTGCGTACTAAACCACACCCCGCACACAGACTTCAACCACTCTTCCCGCGGGACTGCCGTTAGGTATTACTTCGCGAGGCTGGCTAGCATTTTATGCTCTGCTCCTTAAATTGCTTCTGCTCTCCTTTCTCTCTCGATTCTCCGAAGATCCTTTTGTACATTCGTTACGAGTATGCAAATTTCCATCCAACTTTTCTCTGATTCCATCATATAGTTAATGATGAATGGTGGACTCGGAATATTATTTCTCCATTCTCCGAAGCGACTGCAGTTGAAAGCCGCGTGCTCTGTGTCTTCTTCTTGATATGGGCAATTTGGACAAAGAGGTGAATTGTCGTGTCCGAACCTATGTAGGTATTTGCGGTAGCCGCCGTGACCTGATAGGAACTGCGTGATGTAATAGTTACAGTCCACCCGCTTTGTCCAGACAATTTCGGGGATTACCTTATAGGTCCACCTGCCTTTTGTAGCGTTGTCCCACCTGGCTTGCCACATAGCTATTGATGTTGCCTTTTCCTCTTCTTTTATTTTCCTGGCGACAGCTGCCTCTTGTTGGATCGAGGATCTTCTTTCGTAGATCCTTAGCATCTCATTCGCGAGAATGTCAATGGGGATCATTCCGGCTATGACACAGGCTGCCTCATCCGATATTGTTCGGAAACCGCTGACTGCTCTTAACGCACAGAGGCTCAACTAGGTGGCCCTAGTGCATTGTGATTTTATGAAACCACCCTCCTACAACCTAAGCCTAAAACTTTACAATCTGACAAAATTTCAATTTGATATCTTCACTCAGTTTTCAGATATAACGGTTTGAAATTTTGTTAAATGCTCCCCATTTTCCCCCGGAACTAGTATGTCCAAATGCTATATTTTTATCGTATTTTGCTAGTATAGCTTAATATACTTATGTTCCAAGTTTCTATTACCTAGTAAGAGATAGTAGAAATATTCACTTTTAAGTGCTTTTCATTGCACCCCCTCTGACCCTCCACTTCCACCGACTAATGCCCGCTTCTAAGCTGATTCTGGTGAATTGGTATGCCACCTTTTTTTTTTTTTTTATAGTATGGGGACTACGTGAGTGCACTGCGCTATTGTACGGTGATTGCCCCATTTCCCTACCATATCCCAGTAGCTTTAGCTAATTTGAGTATTAGTGAGGGAGCCATGTTGGCTAGTTCCTCGGTGGAAAGGATGCCCTTCCCAAGAATCTTGAGTCTACTCCTTGCCATTGTTTCGCAGTGGCATAGGATATGTATTGTCGTTTCCGAGTCTTCGAGACAGAGACGACATATGTCGGTTTCAGCTAAGCCCATTTTTTTGAGGTGATGGTTTACTCCACTATGCCCCGTCATTAGCCCGATTAGAGTATTGATGTCCCTTTTGCTGAATCTCAGGATATCCTCCACTTTGTTTTTATGTGGTAGGATTAATTTTTTCGAGGTTGATAAACCAGGAAGTCTATTCCAGTGGATTATATGTTCTTCTTGGACCCACTTTTTAATTGAGGAGTTAAGAAATCCTTTTGGTTTTCCGCAGAAAGGTTCTGGGCCAATTAAGTTTTCTTCCGCACCGTTTTTAGCTAAGCGATCTGCCTCCTCATTTCCCTCAATTCCTACGTGTCCTGGCACCCACATTAAGGTTACGTCATTCCTTTTTCCCAGGATTATTAGGTCTTGAAGGCAGTCCCAAACTAGCTTCGATCCATGTTTGTTGGATGATAGGGCTTTTAGAGCTGCCTGACTATCCGAGAGGATATAAATTGGTTTGTTGCGATGAGCTCTCCTTATGTTTTCTTGGATGCATAGCTCGATTGCCACTAGTTCAGCCTGGATGATTGTGGCTTCTTTGCCGAGTGATTTTGAAACCGAGAAGTTAGGTCCCTTAACTCCAGCTCCCGTCCCCTCAGAGGTGCACGAACCGTCTGTGTACCAGATGGTTGAACCCTCTGTCATTTCAGGTGATGTGGATTGCCAGTCCGTGCGTTCACCAATAATAACCTTGAAAGGGGTTTCAAAGTTATATTTTGTCGGCATTTCGTCCGACAAAGTGGAGGCTAGAGCCTCCCATTTTGGGTTATTTAGGATTTTGAGGTGGCCTCTAAAATCCCCTGGATTATAGTTGTTTTCCCTTTGTAAGCGTAACACTCCTTTGATAGCTTCCCTTTTTATTTGGAGATGTATCGGAGGAATGTTAAGGAACATTTCCATTGCCGCTGTGGGACAGGTTTTCATCGCACCTGTGATGCCAAGACAAGGTAGCCTTTGGATTTTTTGTAGCGTGAGCTGTGCTTTTCTTTGCAACGTTTTAGTCCACCATACCGTTGATCCGTATGTGACTATTGGAAGAATGATTGTTCTGTAACACCAGTAAATCATTTTGGGCTTAAGTCCCCATTTCCTACCAAATAAGCTTCTACAGGCCCAAAATGCCTTTAGAGCTTTGGCATGAGTCCATTCTATATGTTTGTTCCAGTTGAGTTTTCTATCCAGTATAACTCCTAGATATTTTACCTCTTCTGAAAGGGGTATAATTGTTCCATTTATTGAAGGGGGTGTGATGTGGATATTCCTTCTATTTGTAAATGGTACCAACTCAGTCTTACTTGGGTTGATGTTCAAGTTTTTAGACCGACACCAGTTCATTATCATATCTAAGGCAGATTGTGTTCTTTCCGATATAATAGAACCATACTTATCTCTAATAATAATGACGAGGTCGTCAGCATATCCTATAACCTCGTAACCCTGTTCCGCTAGATGGTCCAGGAGTTCATCCACTACAATAGACCAAAGAAGTGGAGATAGTACCCCACCTTGGGGACATCCTCTATAGGTCTGTGCAGTCAGTGAGCTATCACCCAATTCCGTGATAGTCATTCGACTTCTTAGCATGGCATGTATCCATTTAATTGTGGCCGTTTCCAGCCCTTTTTTCCTAGCTGCCGCTATAATGGCTTCATGGGGAGTATTATCAAATGCTCCCTCTATATCTAGGAATGCGCAAAGCGCAATTTCTTTTTTTTTCTATGCCACCTTAGTGCTCCCGAAATATGAAGTTCTTATGGTTAATTTCGAAGATATAATCATTTAAAAACAAAAAATCGGCCGACAACTTGTTTTTAGCCTCCCCCCCCTTTTTTCAGACGCCAATGGATAAAAAAAATTAATTATTTTTAAAGTTTGTCCCACAGCCCTCTCTATACCTATGCTGATTTTCAGCTCCCTATCTGCATTCGTAGTGGAGATATTAACAAGTGCAGTTTTTGACTCTTTCCCTTCCCCGCCACCCCTTGAATTATTCCACATAGTGTAAGTATAATGCAATTTGAAAGCAAAAACTTCCTTAATATTGCCCAACCATTGTATAGTTCACGCTGAATCCATTTTGCACGAAAATTCACATAAATCACGTATTGAACAATTTATAATTCCAGTTAAATAAGAAAATTTCAACGCATTAAAGTTTATTAATTGAAAGCAGCTCCTATGATGTAATTTAAACACAAATTAATGTAAAGAAAACGTTTTACTTTGTGTATAACCTTAAAGGCTTTCTAAAGCGTTCTCTAATAATAATTTTTCCTGCTCTAATTAAGGCGAGAAATGATGAAATTATTTTCATTCGGTGCTTGGTTAAAAAAATATCCTTAATGAATGATATACGCTTCTGAAATCACTAAACCTGAAAATTTTCATAGATACGAGAGTGAAGAGTAAGTAATTAACGACCTTAGTGAATTACGAGTTGAAATGATTAGAACCGAAATGTAAGCGAAATTTTTGGCAATTAGATGAGAATTTTGGGACAATAGACTCGGTAATTACCACGCCTTATACGTTGAATTCATTTTGAATGATAAAAAGTCGTTACGATAAAGTAAAGTAATTTGAATTCCATCAAAAACAAACTGCAAAATCGTTCTCCGAACAGATCGCCATTTTCAAGCGACAAAAATCGATCGTAATTTTATTTATCGTAAAGTGTTACACAAAAGCTTTCAACCAATTTACTTTCGAATAATGTAAGCCCCAAAATGGGATATTGAAATTTTGGTGGCACGGTTTTATTTATCTCAGGGTTAAAGGAAATCGGATTATCCGAGTATATCAGTTAGTATGATGTTGTGCGAAGGATGGCATATTGCTGTTGTTGTCACTATCAAGCCATTGTATCGTTTTGCTGAACAAATTTGATTGTTTAGTCACATGAAACGAGTGCCATTAATAGGCTCTAAAATTCCTTCTCACGACACTTGCATAATCATAGGCTCTCTATCCACCCACTTTGGTATTGCTTTAATATTTTGTGAGCGGTAGTTAAATAATCTCAATGGTCTTCTCTATATTTTATAGTTTTAATGTACATATATCCGTTTATTTTAGAATTATTCTACCGAAAGTTATTGTACAGAAATAGATTACGTAATCACGTTTAGGATTTATTTCTCCTAAAACTTGCAGTGGTATATTAAAGTATTTTGTTATATTTATGTAGATATTGAAATTATTAAACTAATTTAAATACTGTTTGTACTTGGGTACTCCCTGTGTGTTGCCTAGTTGCAGTGCTAACGAAAACGACGACTGCGGGCGAACTGTTATTTTATAAAAAATATCCAAAAATAGATATGCATATGTACATATCTATTATTGGATATCTATTCAATCGCAATTAAATTTGATACATCACGATTTGACTTTAACATTAATTGTCCATCTATTAAATAACATTTGTATTCCCGCATAAAATCAATAACGGAAAATTGAACGTGATACTAATGATTATAGACGAATGAATTTCTCGGGTTTCACATAGCTTGAACAATAATTACGGAGAAAGATAAAAATCAAGAAGGGCATTAATTCGACATTATGGATCTCATCAGTTTTAGATAATTAGATAAATCGATGATAAGAAGTTCTGAGTTTAGTTCTTTCTTTCCCCCAGCTCCAACGAAATCACAGGATTAAACAAATAGGATTTTCTTTTTATTCTGCTTCTTTAGAAAAGCATAAGTGGTATTAACGAAATAATCGTAAGATGACTCCAACGTGAAAAATTAAAGTTTTTATCTGAAATTACCTAATCTAAATCCTTATTGTGAAGAAATTAGCAAAATCCTATTATCCCTCGATTGTATTAAATCAATATAGCATTAAATTAAAAAAATTAAGTACGGCTAAGCCCTAAGAGTATGCACACGTCACAAAAATATTACACATGGATATTTAATTTAATGGAAAGAAAATAATATGAAAACTTTCGACTGGAAACATTTTCAACTTTGATAAATTTCAAGATGATTTTCATATTATTCTCAGGCTTCTTCTTCATTCTTCGGTTAAGATTTAGGGTGGTTTTTCGTAAGTGGATATCTTGAAATGTATTTAATGTGCGGAGGTTGTAAATTTCGAAATTTTCGCCCTCAAAATAACTTAGAAATTAATTTTCAGGGAAATGCTCTCAAATTCTTGACCTGAACTTCTTACTTGAGGGTTGATTTCAAATAATTATAATAATAATAATGGGTCATTGTTGTTTTCTAACAAGATGAAGAACATGGGACTTAATTAAATTAAAGCATTGAAATGGAGAATATCTCCATAATAGGGTGGAGTTTTTTTTTCCTGTAATTTCGTAGCTAGCAGCAGTTTTTGGAGCCAGTAGCGTCGTGGCAAATATTTTGAATGTGTTTTACACATCTCCAAATTCTCAAACACTTTTACGTTTTACGGTCGATTTATTTCGTGTTTGTCACACCTATAGAGTTGTGGAAGGAAAATTAAATCGTTTAAAAACTTCTACAGAGGCAAAGGATATAAACAGCTATTTTCTACAAGACAATCATCGGGTTTTTGTTCTCACCGGGAATCATTCGTTTGAATGTAGAAAAGCTTTGGTGGTTTTATTACTCGTAATGAACTAATTGGAAACAATCTAATTTCCGTTTTAGACTATAAATTTCAAAATGCAAATATATGATTGAGATCAGATAATTCTGCATTGCTTAAATAACACACAACTCTCCAGATGCGGCTCTACCTGATGAGCTCGACCACAGTATAAGGTCCAACTCGTATTTATAAGTAGAACTAAATGATTTGCTTTTTATTCCATCTAGAGTAATTTGAGAATATTATACGTTTGCTCTAAAGCTTGTAACGCTAAGAAATAATGCTCGCACAGAGTCGCCAAGGATAAAGAAATAGAAATTGTCGCTCAAAAATCTAAAATCCGGATGTCCGTCCGTCCGTTCGTTTGCTCTCTAGCTTGAGAAAGCATTGAGCTAGAAAGGTCAAATTTTTGGAAACATAATTTTTGGTAAGCAAGTGAGATAAAGTTCGTGAGCCGGCTAAATGCCTCCACCCATTCCACCCTCTCCAATAAGAGCTCATATTTTCTCAACTTTATTGTATTCTAAGTTAATTTTCTTGGAAAATATAAATGCTAATGATCTGATATTTTAAACTCACTATATTTATGTATAATAAAATTATTTATTTCTCATAATCAAATTGAAATCGGCGCACTTCTTCTAACATCCCCCATACAAAGTACGCAATTTCACGAAATGCTGTGCACCATTTTATCCAGTATATATAAAATCTATGGAAGTCGAATTTTGTGTGAAGTATTTTGGTAGCAATTACACACATATGAGAAAAAATTTGATTCATTTTGCCACCCCTTCTATCACCTCCCATACAATATGACACAGTTTCGCAACTTTATAATACAGTAGAACCTCTCAAACCCGACCCTCCAAAACCCGACTCCCTCCCAAGCCCGACCAAAATTGGCCCACATAAAAAAAAACATTGCAAGTTGTGAATTAGTGAAATTGTGACATTTAGTTGTAAAATTGTTCTCGTGAAGTGAGTGTTTTTTTTTAAAGAAAAAAATGCCGGATTCTACACTATTCCGCTTTATTATTTATGACGTTTCGGTCTCTGCTGATAAAGGTCCTTAGCAGAGACCGAAACGTCACGAATAATAAAGCGTAACAGTGTAGAATCCGGAAATCTTTTCTTTTAATTCGAAATGCACTGTGAAAACATTCACCAAACCCAAGTGTTTTTATACTCTAGATGAAATCTGAGAGTATATTGTGTTTGCCTTACCGTTTGTAACGCTAAGAAATAATGCTCGCACAGAGCCGCCAAGGGTACAGAAATATATAATTGTTCTCGCAGTTTTTCGATTTGCATTGAAACTAGCAAAGTTATAAAAACGAATTTTTGCCACAATTAATTTTATTATAATTCCAATCAGAATTGAAAAAATTATCAACTTCACCTTACTCCTTCTACCCCTCCCATACAAATTTCACGAAATTTTTAATTATTATTTAAAAGAATTGTAGGTGACATATTTTCCGGTACATTGAACTCTTTCTCATTTCATCTAAAGTATCATATGATTGGGCTTTACGCCCAATCATAATTCTTTTATGTTTTTCTTAAGACTGGGCGTAAAGCCCAATCGTGCGATACTCTAGATGAAAGAGACTTTTTATTATTTGAAGGAATTTTGTAGGGGAAGTGGTAGAGGGGGTGACGACATCGAACTAATTTTTTCACATCACTCTAAGGTTTCTATCAAAATGTTTTATACAAAATTTAGGATTCAAAAATTTAATCGGTACTGAGAAATTTAGTGTATTGGATTTAGTGAAATTGTGCAGTTTGTATGGGAGGTAGTAGAAGGAGTATGAATTTATTAATTACGTTTTTAGAAATAACTATAAACATAATTTAATTTACACATTTTAAACTGCAGATCAGTAACATTCATACTTTTCAGGAAAATCGACTTTTTGTCAAGTTGTTGAATTGTGTCAAATTGTATGGGAGGGGGTAGAATGAGTGAAGCTAATCGCCTAATTTCTTTTTGCTCTTACTAATAATTCTAAATAATTATTTAGTGCATAATCTCACCTCGATAATTTTCATACGTACTGAGTAAATTTATTTAGAGTATTTCATAAAAAAGTGCAGATTGTATGGGAGGTGGTGGAAGGAAGGGGAGAACTCAACTAATTTTTATACAACAGATTGAAATCATTATGAAAGTAATATATCCCGAAATTCAGACTAATAGCTTTTATACTTTTCGAGCAAATCCATTTATAGTCGAATTGGGAAATTGTGCCATTTTGTATGGGAGGGGGTAGAAGGGGTGAAATTAAATGTCTATTTTTTTTTGGTCTTACTTATAATTCCAAATAAATATTTAGTGCAAAATTTCAGCTTGCTAAAATTTATATGCACTGAGTAAATTGGCTTAGAGTATTTCATGAAAAAGTACAGTTTGTATGGGAGGTGGTAGAAGGAGAGGGAGGACACGCATAATTTTTACATGGTAGATTGATATCATCATAAAAGTAATATATTCCAAATTTGAGACCAATAGCTTTTATACTTTTCGAGCGAATCCGTTTATTGTCAAATTGCGCAGTTGTGTCATTTTGTATGGGAGGGGGTAGAAGGGGTGGAGCGATTTGGCCCGTTCACGAACTTGTTCTTACTTTTTTGTCAAAAACGATGTGTACAAAATTTGAACTTTCTAGATCAACGCGTTCTCAAGCTAGAGAGGACACGGACGGACGGACAGACGGACGGACAGACGAACGGACGGACGGACATCCGGTTTTGAGATTTTTGAGTGATTATATTAACTTCTGTATCATTCATTTTTTGCTCCGAGCCTTATTTCTTGGCGTTACAAACTTTGCGGCAAACTTACTTACTTACTTACGATGGCGCTACAGCCCAAATCGGACTTTGGCCTCCTGAATGCTTTGCCTCCATCCATCTCGGTTCAGTGACCGCGTCCTCCAGTTTGAAAATCTTAGCAGTGATTTGCTGTCTGCGTCAATCGAATCCTCCCAGCGCTTTCGTGGTTTTCCGACCGGTCTTTGTCCGTTGACTTTCCCTTTTAGTGTGCGTTTGGGAATTCTTCCGTCATCCATCCGCTCCACATGACCAGCCCATTGTAATTTTTTAAATTTTATGAGGGTTGACACTTCTGGATTGTCGAAGATGGCATACAATTCTCTATTGTATCGTATTCTCCAGATCGAGTCTTCCCTCACAGGTCCGAGGATTCTTCTGAGGACCTTCCTTTCAAAGGCGTTAAATCGTTTTTCGGACGCCTGAGTTAATGTCCACGTTTCGCTGCCATAGCATAGCACAGGTCTTATGATTGTTTTGTATAGCTTAAGTTTTGTTTTCCTGTGCACGTTCTTGTTTTTGATTATTGGAAGTACCGAATAATAAGTCTTGTTTGCCATCATTATCCTTCTTTTAATTTCGATGGGTTCGCTTCCATCCTTCGATAGATTTGCCCCTAGATATATGAAGTTGTCTACGTTTTCTAGGTTATAGTCTCCTACTGTAATATTTTGTCTGATTGGCGTCTTTTTCCTAGTTTGCGTCATAATTTTTGTTTTGTTTTCATTAATGCGTAGTCCAACTTCCCTTGCTACCGAGTCAAGGTTTACAAATACTTCCTTAGCACTCTCCAGAGATCTTGCAAGGATATCTATGTCGTCGGCATATGCTACGAGTTGTGTGGATTTGAAGCATAGTGTTCCCTTGGTGTCAACGGGAAGTTTCCGAACAACATATTCGAGTGTTAAGTTGAAAAGCATTGGTGCGAGGCCGTCACCTTGTTTAAGGCCGTTGTCTGTTTTAAAACTGGAAGTCAGATCGTTTTCTACTCTGACTTGTGACAAAGACTCAGTCATTGTCATTCTTGTCAGTCGAACCAGTTTCGGTGGGACTCCAAACTCCAACATGATTTTATACAGTACGCGCCTGTCGATACTGTCGTATGCTTGTTTGAAGTCAACAAATATCTGGTGCACATCAATATTATATTCCCAGCACTTTTCCAGCACCTGTTTAACTGAGAATATCTGGTCCGTGGTTGAGCGTCCAGCTCTAAATCCGCCTTGGTATTCACCAATTACTTTATCAGCATAGGGCTTAATTCTCTTTTCTAGAATTTTCGTCAAAATCTTATAAGACGTACACAACAGAGATATTCCTCGGTAGTTTTCGCAGCAGAGTTTGTCACCTTTTTTATAAATTGGACATATGATGCTCTTGCGCCAATCTTCAGGAAGTATTTCCTGCGTCCATATGTCCGCGACTAATCTATGTAGGAGATGCGCTATGCAGGTGTCGCCGGCTTTCAGAAGTTCAGCTGGGATTTGATCAGTGCCCGGCGCTTTGTTGTTTGGGTGGTTCCTTAGGGCTGTTTTTACTTCTTCGAGTGTGGGAGGACTCAAAGCGGATCCTTCATCAGCTGTTACATCAGTTATACCTGCTATTGTATCTGCTGCTGCTGTTCGTGTAGGTGATGGGCTCGGGTTAAGAAGGTGTTCAAAATATTGTGCCCATCTTAGTTTTATATCTTCCGCGTTACTTATAATGTTCCCTTCCGCATCCTTGCATAGGGTCGTTTTCGGTTTGCGGCAAACTTATAATACTCTAAGATTTCATCTAGAGTATAAAAAGGAAACATGTTACTTCGGCATTGGAAACAAAACTTAGCAATTGAAAGGCTAGATAAAGATGAGAGTCTTCAGAGTGTTGGGCGAAGCATTAATGTCGGCAATACTACCATACTCTTATAGAGTGGAAAAAAAATCGTGTGAAACTGCAATCGACTTTGGTTTCCATAGATTCGGAAAGCGGTCTTAAAGTGCGAAAAACTATTAAAACACTAAGGTTGGAAGCGGTTGATGAAGCGATGAGCTTTTCAACAGTAGAATTTCATAAAATTTGTTTTGTTTAAATATGTTTTTAATGACTGTAGGTTTGGATCAGGTTTAACTAGGATAGACAAAAGGGAACTCCTTTAACAGGCCCTTAAGTCAAAGAGAAAGCGATGGTATTCCACGAACGGTTAAGATCTGGGTAACCATTCTCAGCTATTGAACGTTGTCTGGAAAAGTGGAAAAAAAGGCACGGAATCCACCAAATTACTATTTCTGGAGAAAAGCGATCTGCCGCCGAAAATTTCATTAAAAATTTTTCAGACATTGTTAGAGAAAATTAACTAACTCCCAAGCAGCTCTACAATATCGGCGAAACAGGTGTTAACTACAAAATGCTTCTATGTAAGCAGGAGAAAGATGTGAGTGCATATAAGCAGTCCAAAGAGAGGTTGACCATAGCTCCGTCTGGTAACGCAAGTGGGAGCCGCAAGTTGTCCCTTTTTGTGATAAGTAAATCACGGAAGTCAAGAGCCTTTAAGCACTTGAACTTACGGTCCCTGCCAGTTCACAATCGGGTTCAAAAATCCGCATGGATCGACGGTGCACTTTTTAAAGAATGGTTCGACGTAGCGTTTGTACCTGAAGTCTCTGCACATTTGAAATCAAAAAATCTTTCACAAAACGGCCTTATTGTTTTAGATAATGCTCCGTCACATCCGAATGAGAAAGATTTGAAGAAGGAATATGTGCAATTTTCTTACTAGCTAATGTAACATCTGTGATTTAACCTATGGATCAAGGTGTTATAGAATGCTTGAAAAGAAAACAGTGGAAGCTTTTGATTTTGTTACTCGAAAAAATGGAAAATAGAGTTGGATTAATTGAAGCAACGAAATGCCTTAATATCAAAGATTTAATTTACATAGTAGCACGTGATTGGGGTGAGATTAACGCCACCACTTTACTTAAATCGTGGAGGAATATTTTCCCTGATGTCGAAGAATATGATATCGAGATGGATGGTGACCCTGATATTTTGCAGTTGCTGACAGATATACAGACTGAACAAAGTGGTGAAATATTGGATGAGTCTGATATTCAAGAGTTGTTCACTACAGACGACGTTCCATTTCGTGACATGGATGAGGAAGAAATTTCGGAATGCGCTCTTGAAAGAGCTCAAGAGTCGCCAACCACTGCAACCACTACTGACTCTGATTCTGACGAGGAGACTTCTAAAGTTAGCCATTCTACGGCAGTTGAGGCTTTAGAAACACTGCTTGAGTACATCAAACGATAAGATTCATCTAAGACGATGGACATCCTTTGGTTGAAAAAATGGAGGGACTACGCAGCACACAACCGGAAATTAAATTTAAAGCAAAGTAAAATAACAGATTTTTTGAAATAAAAAACATGTAACATACAGAAGTATGTAAAGTCGTTTTTCTTTAAAATTACAATGTCTCTCCCAAACCCGACGCCGCTTCGGTCCCATGGTGGTCGGGTTTGAAAGGTTCTACTGTATGTCGATGAAATTTGGAAGTTTACATTTTTGCAGTATCATTATGAAATTTTATAAAATATTTTAATTCCTTCCACTCCTTCTACTCCTTCCTCTCCACACAAACTGCACATTCCTCAAAATACAGTCTTAGTACCTGTCAACGTTTTGAATCTCAAATTTAGTACAAAGCATTCTGGCAGTGACCCAACATTCACTGCCAGTAAGATGTGAAAAAAATAAGTTCGATCCAGCTTCTCCTTCAATCACCTCCCATACATTTTTGTATAATTACTTTATTATTACAATAATAAAGTATTGTGATCGACACAAAAAAAAAAAAGTTTGCTACCCTGAAATTTTTTTTTTTCGCGTTTCATGACTAAATTAGCCTAAAAATGCAAAAAAAAATCCGTCTGTCTGTACGCCGTACGCCGACGTGTACGCTCAGCGCACATTAACTCCCAAACCCTTCAAGATAGACAGTTCATTTTTGGAGGGATTGTAGATAGTTGCGGATCTCAGGTGAATACCTATTTTGGGGGGTGAACGGGTTCAGGGGGAGGCGGGGGGAGCGCTTAAACCGAAAAATACGAATTCAAATATCTCAACCATGGTAACAGCTAGGAAGCTAAAACTCAACATACATATAGAGGGGTTTTTTTAAAAATAATTTAATTTTTTTATACATTGGGGTGCGAAAAGGGGGGCTAAGAACCAATTGTCGGCCGAATTTTTTTTTCAAATGATTATATCTTCGAAATTACTAATCGTAAAAAAATCATATTTAGAGACCGTCAAGGTGGCATATAGTTCCATCGGAACCAGCTCAGAAAGCGGCTAATTATTGTAAGGGGGAAGGTCAGGGGGGGGGCGCAAAGAAAAACACTTAAAAATTAATATCTCAACTATCTTTTAAGCTATGTAATTGAAACTTAAAACGTATATTAAGCTATACTAGGCAAATACAAAAAAAAATATAACATGTCGAAATAATAGTAGTGGGGGGAAATGGGGAACATTTCAAAAATGGCGCACTTTTCAAAATTACAAATCCTTATATCTCAAAAAATAGTACAGATATTAAATCAAAAATTTGTCAGATTGTAGAACTACATAATGGTTAATTTTGGTAAAAATTTTAAGCTGGGAGGTGTAAGGGGAGGGAGGTGATAAGCAAAAATGTCGAAAATTTTGAGTGATTTTTTTAGGGCTCTAGTGAAAGATAAAAAGTTAAAATTTTGCATGTGGATACCTATATTTAATGTTCATAGAAAAATAATATTAACTTGATCCATATTTATTATAAACCGACTCCCCCGGTCTAACGTGCACAAGGTGTTTCATGTGCATTGAAAAAAAACATATAAACTGAAAATTTTTGAGTGAAATTTTAAGGTAGAAACTTGAAAATTTGCGAAATGTATTTAAAAAAAATCCCTAAATATAAGAAATATTAACTGGTCGAAAACCTTTAAAACTTCTACCCCCTCCCATACAAAATTATTTTTGCGACCATTTTCAAGAAATCAATTATCACCTAACCATTAAAAGCTATCAAATTCAAACTTTGCAAAACAACATACAAAAATAATTAAAATGAAATTGCGTTCAAAGTTTTAAAATCGCGCTTGCCCTTCTACCCCCTCCCATACAAAAGTATGATTTCGACTAATTTCATTAAATCAACTAATAACCAACAAATTAAAAGCTATGAACTTGAAATTTCGTACGAGCATCTAACAACAAAAATGAAAGAAAATTGCATCACAAGTTTGACGATTCCCTTACCTCCTCTACCCCCTCCCATACAAAATTATTTTTTCGAGCATTTTTAAGAAATCAGTTATCAGCTAACTCTTGAGGGCTATCAATTTCAAATTTGGCATAAAAACTTATAAAAATAATTCAAATAAAGTTGTTTTAAAAGTTTGGAAATCACGCATGTGCTTCTACCCCCTCCCATACAAAACTATGATTTCGACCAATTTTATTAAATCAACTAATAACCAACAAACTAAAAGCTACGAACTTGAAATTCTATACAAGCACCTTACAAGAGACGCGAAATAAAACTGCGTATCAAATTTTACGATTCCCCTATATTATCTACCCCCTCCCATACAAATGTTGGGTTTCATGAATGTAAAATGCACCGAATTTTATGAAAATTCCATGCAACTTCGTCTATGAAACACATTCTATACAGAGAATATTGGACGTGATTCAAGTAATTAATTAAAAAGCTATTAACATCCACCCACCCTTACTATTACCCCTACTCCTCCCCTCATAAAAACCCAAACTTACAGACACGAATGAAATATTGTTAACAGTCCTGCCCAAGAACTCCCTTTCACTTAGTCTCCCCTAACCACTCTAACCTGCATATTGACTTTCCACTCATCCGCAACTTGTCCCAAGAATAATAAAGTTTCGCCCGACTTGTTGGCAGTTTATTTTTTGTTAGAAACGGCCACGATTAAATGGATACACGCTATGCTAAAGAGCCGAATGACAACCATGGATCAAGGTGATAGCACATTGACTGCACAGACCAATAGCGGCTGTCCTCAAGGAGGATTTCTATCTCCATTTCTTTCTTCAATTGTAGTAGATGACCTCGTCATTGTCATTAGAGGCAAATATAATTTAATAATATTGGAAAGGATACAATCAGCCTTAGAGGTGATAATGAACCGGTGTCAGCCTAAGAACTTGAATATCAACCCAAGTGAAATTTGGATATTACCATTTACGAATAGAAGGAACATTTACGTAACATTTCTTCTATAAATGGAACGCCAATTCCCTTTTCAGATGAGGTAAAACTAGATAGGTGTTATACTGGATAGCAAACTTAAATGGAACAAACAATTAGAATGGACTCATGCCAAAGCACTAAAGGCATTTGGGCCTGCAAAAGCTTATTTGGCAGAAAATGGGTATTATAGCCCAAGATGATCTACAGGTGCTGCGGAACAATCATCTTCCCCTGGATTAAAATATTACAACAAAAAGCACAGCTTACGCTACAAAAAATCCAAAGGCTGGCTTGTCTTGTTATTACAGGAGCAATGAAAACCTGTCCTACGGCGGCAATGCGAATACTCCTAAACGTGTCTCCGATACATCTCCAAATGAAAAAAAGGCTATCAAAGGGATGTTACGCAAACAGGGAAAAAACAAATACAAATCATGGGATTTCAGAGGTCATCTCAAAATTCTAAACAAACCCAAAAATAAAGGTTCTAACCTACACATTATCGGACACTATGCCGACAAAATTCAACTTTGAAGCCCTCTTATAATCAGAGAATGCTAAAACTAGGAATTCATTCTACCTGAAATGGAAGAGGAATCAACCAACTGGAATACAGATGGATCGCGCACTTCTACGGGGACTGGAGCCAGAGTTAAAGGTCCTAACTTCTCGGTTTCAAAACCACTCGACAAATAAGCCACAATCTTCCAGGCTGAATTAATTGCAATGGAGCTATGCATTCAAGAGAAAATATGGAGGGCTCATTACAGCAACACTATTTATATCCTATCGGATAGTCAAGCGGTTCTCAAAGCTCGAGCATCCAATAAACACGGATCGATGATAGTTGGGGACTGCCTTCAAAACCTTATCATCCTGGGAAAAAAGGAACAATTAAACCTTAATGTGGGTACCAGGACATATGGGAATTGAGCGAAATGAAGAGGCTGATTTTTTTTTTTTTTTTTTATGGCACCGATTATAACTTAGGGGGTCACCCTTTAATGCATTACACAGTTAAGTCGGTATAGGTATAGGTAGAGGATAAAATTTGATAGTGTTATGGGAATTTTGGGGGAGATACACGGAAATGGCGATGGACATTATTTTTGAAGCGCTGAAGGTTATACTTGCTTGGATATATGCTAGAAGGCAACGCGTTCCAAAGTCTGGACGTTCGGGAGATGAATGACTGTCTATATTTCACTGTACGAGTAGGAATAGGGTTGACAGTAAACTCGTGTGCGCGTTTAGCTTGACGAGTATTTCGGGGAAAAATGAAAAGTGAAGGAATGAGTGATTTAAGTTCCGCACTACATTTACCATGAAAGTAGCGATAGTAGATGCTGAGTGCTCCGACGTTCCTACGATGTTCGAGGGAGTCAATAGAAACCGTAATGGTGTCATCTCCAATTAGTCAGAACGCATGTTTTTGGATTCGATCGAGCAGCGCAAGGTGTGTTTTTGGGTGCCCCAGCCCATAAATGCGAATTATACTCTAAGCGAGGCCGAATGTAGGCCTTGTAGATGGTAGCTAAGTCGTGAGGTGTAAAATATTTTTTACATTTGCTAAGGATACCTAGGCGTTTGGAGGTATCAAGAGCAACATCAAAGATATGTTTGCTCCAATCAATATGGTTATTTAATTTTACGCCTAACATGATAAACTCATCTACAGAGCAAATTGGTACGCCATTAAAGGCTAAATTAGACGACGACGCTGGAACATCACGTTTAAGGGAAAGATGACAGGCCTGTGTTTTAGCAGCGTTGAACTCTACTCTATTTTTCCTGCCCCAATCCAGGATTAAGTCGAGGTCGGAGTCCAGCGAACTGAATAGCTCCCTGCGTTTGTAAGCAATAGATAGCTTGTGAGAATCCGCAGCAGAGTTAAATTCAAAGGTGTTATCTAAAGTACTGTCATCTGCAAAACTATGGATTGGATTGAGAGTAGAAGACAAAAGGTCATTAATGAATACTAAGAACAGAGTAGGTGAAAGAACAGAACCTTGAGGGACACCAGAATTAGTTGGGAAAGAAGAAGAAGTAACACCATCTAATACGACTCGTATAGTGCGTTCAGAAAGGAAACTCTCAATCCATCGAATGAGGGTAGCATCGAGACCAATGGCCTTTAGCTTAACAAGGAGACATTCATGCCAAACTCTGTCAAAAGCTTTTGCAATGTCAAGAGCAAGAACTTGACCTTCGCCGTATTTGTGCAAGCAAGAGTTCCAACGTTCCGTCAGGTAGACCAAAAGATCTCCCGTCGACCTTCCAGAACGGAAACCGTATTGGCGATCGTGGATAAGCTGTTTATCCTCGAGATAGTGAATGATTTTGCGATTGACAGCAGTTTCCATCACTTTCGAGAGCACTGAAGTGATGGCTATCGGGCGGTAATTAGCGGGGTTCGCTTTGCTTCCTTTCTTGGGAATTGGCTGAACATTCGCGACTTTCCACAATCGTGGAAAGCACCCAGAAGAGTAAGATAGATGAAAAAGATTGCGAAGGGGCTTAGCCAGAGAGGAGGAGCACATTTTAAGGGTAATTGGGGGAATGCCATCAGGGCCAGCGGACTTGTGAACATTGAGCTTTTGCAGGATCCTGAATATGAGACGCGTGCGGAAATGTAGCGGCGGCAGCGAAAAACCTGATGGTGTAACGATAGGAGGGGCTTGGTTTGAAGGTGGTAGCGTGGAGTTTCTTGCGAAACTTACTGCCAATAGGTTCGCTTTCTCAACCGGATCAATAACGGTACGGTCGCCATCGACAAGTGGTGGTGTTGATGAAGAGATGAAATTATTGTTGACCGTTTTGACAAAAGACCAGAAAGATCTTGAGCTTTTTGGACTCTGAAGAATCTTCCGCCGAAGTTTTTGGTCGTGATCAAATTTAACACGTTTAAGGGTGGATTTGCAAGAATTTCTTGATGCATTATAAAGCTCTCTGTTAGCTGGAGTTGGAAAATTTTGAAAATTTTGAAACGATTGTTTCTTAGCCTGAATTGCCGCGAGACATTCTTTAGTGAACCAAGAATCCTTCGACGGCCGGATTCTCTTTTGACTGGAAGGTATATAGAGCTTCATACCTTTCAGGATGGTCTCGGTGACAAGTTTACAGGCTTCATCGCAGTCATTAGAATCGAAGCACAATTTCCAATTGAAGGCATTGAAGAACTCGTTCAGCGCCCCCCAATTGGCTCTTTTGAAATGCCAAACAGTTCGACGGGGTGCCTTAACTGGCAGCGGTTTATGTGCTGCAACAGGAAATTGTGCACGGATCAAGAAGTGATCCGTATTCCCAATTGGCGATGGGGATATGATCGCCTTGTAAAAACGAAGCAGAAACAAATTTCACCAGAGCCATTCTGCAGAAAAGCAAAAGAGCTTCCAACCTATACTTAGAAAGTGAAAGATCTACTGGAATAGACTTCCAGGCTTATCATTCTCAAAAAAATTAATCCTACCACAAAAAAACAAAGTGGAGGATATTCTAAAATTCAGCAATATTAGTACTCTAATCGGCCTAATGACGGGGCACAGTGGAGTAAACTTCTACCTCAAAAATATGGGCTTAGCTAAAACCGACATCTGTCGCCTTTGCCCCGAAGACTCAGAAACTACACATCCTATGCCACTGTGAAGCAATAGCAAGGAAAAAATACAATCTTCTCGGAAAAGGTTTGCTTTCTACCGAGGAACTAGCCAATATGGCTCCCTTAAAGATACTTAGATTAGCCAAAGCGATTGAGTTATGGTAGGGTAAAGGGGCAATAAACGCACAATAGGCCGAGAAGGTTGCAACGTGTTCCCCAAATAAAAAATTAAAAAAAACAGTACGAATCCTTAGAATAAGAAAAGGCTTCAAATACTTACTTGGAGCCCCAAAATCCCCGTATGCAGGAACCTTTCAAATTCAAGCACACAAAATAAATACCCCAATTTTGCACCAATTGCTTTAAAACATTACTTCTTCTTCAGTGCATGACGAAGGGATTAATCGTAATTTTTCAGTTTTTATTTGTCAAACGAAAATTAAATTTTTAAATGTACATAGATATTACATGGCAGTAATAAAATCTTGTTGGAATAAATCTACATCCCGATTTAATAGTAATTAAATTTTGTCAACATCAAGAACAAAAATAAATTCATTGATATTTCATGAAGATAAGGTGTCAATTCAACATTTTTTTAATGTGATGGTGAGTTTCAAAGATAAAAAAGATATAAAAACCACATTTTTATTTAACTTTTATGTTGATTTGACTGTTACCGAATGTTGTTCCACCCAACAAATAAAATATGCTTTGTCCTAATGAGTCCTTGTTTCATCCCTTTCCCTTCGTATACTATCAGGAACATTCATCACACGGAAAATGCCTGGAAATAAAATTCCATTGTGTTATTTATTATGGAAGTTTCTCCCTCGTTATACAAAATACTGAAATTATTTGTAGGGCCTTTCTTCCGGCGTGAAATTTTGTGATAGCTCGAATGTGTTTGTCTGATAGTTCCCCAGGGGTAGTAGAAGCTCTTTTCGACCAACATGTACTCACACAGAAATCGGGCTCTAGGCGAAGTCCGTTGATTCAATCTGTGTGTACGAATGCCCAAACAGTCCCAAAGTTAAGATCATGAATAATTCATTTGCCGGATAAATGCAAAGCTATTCAGTGTTACTTTTGCTGTCAGTTCATCTTCTGTTTGACTGATTTTCAATATATTAAACTCAGACTGACTTCTTGACTTTTTTGACAACCGAGAAAAAGGAATAAAGGACTTTCCGCATTTGTTGCGGAGAATAACATCAAAGCAAAAGGATAAAATTTTAAATCAGAATTTCGAATCTAAGATGGATTAGAAAACCGGTCGTCTGAATTAGTTTAGTGAAATCGTGGGATTTGGAGGACTAAACGCCTTCAAGAATTTTACAGTCATTGAGATTTTTCAAATAATTGAAATTAGTTATTGAGGATACTTTGAAGTAAGAAATTACGCAACACTAACTTAATGGTAATCGAACGACTCTTTGTACTCAGAACCAAACCGACCATTTGGTAATAATGGACTGGGGGTATAAATTGAAACCCGCCGTTTCCCAATAGATGGCGCCAGCAGTAAATCCTGATCAAAAATAGCGGATCGGAAACGTCACATGGTAGGGTTAGGCATCTATGAACAACTCCTCATTACTAAATTTGTCAAGTATTATCGGACTCATATACTTTTACTCTAGCCCTGTTATGTTTTTTTTTTTAACAAAGCTGATTTTATCTGAGCAATATTAAGATTAAAATCAATGTTGCTATAATTAACATTAAAAGCCCGTGAAATGGAAGTTATCGGTTCGTGCTGGCCGTAATTAGTTCGATAGAATGGATTGTCGAGAAGCACGTAGTCTCTCAGGGATCGATAAGGTATTTTGAAGGAGAGAGCTCCTAACAAGGGTGCAGAGTCAATTTCACCTGAAATTAATCTTACTGTGACTGCAGCACTAAGAATAAATCACCTATGTTCGAGTGACTCCAACGACAGTAGTTGAAGTCGATCTTGATAAGGAGCAAGACATATTGGATCTAACCAGGGAAGACATTTGAGAGTAAATCTTAAAAATCTTCGCTGTATAGACTCTATCCTATTGTTATGAATATCATAATACGGAGTCCAAACAGGGAAAGAATATTCGAGAATTGAACGAACAAAAGCACAGTAAAGTGCCTTTTTGAAATAAGGGTCATTAAAGTCCTTACACCATCGTTTTACAAAGCCCCAAATGGAGTTAGCCTTGATAATACAATCAACATGGTCATCGAAGGACCAGTTCTCTCTGTGGAAAGATTTATTTTTTGGTTGAGGGAAAGAAATTTAACAATTTCTCACAATATATTGTTTGTGCAAGTTTTATTGCACTTTTATATTTTTTACACACATTAATAACTTGAAAACCAATGAACCAATCACATTTCCATTAAACTGGTCCCATCACAAAAGTTTTGATTTAAGGACATTCGAAACAAAATGTTAGAGTTTCCAAAGGCTTCGGCTGTTTGTTTATAAAAACATTACATTTTTACTTAAGTTGGTGATTTCTTGTCTACGCTCCGTTAAACAAAATTGCAACACTAAAACGAATCATCTCATGATGACGTTTAATGTGACAGCTGAACAATTCTTGAGAGTAGTATAATGGAAACCGGTCCTTGAGAGCAAAAACACAACTTGCCGAAACATATTGTCATGGATTTCACAAAAACCCCATTGATTATCTTTCCGGTGACAGTAACAATCTGTTATGATGTCACTAAAAAAACCGCAACATATCTCTATATTATGCAGACAGGGAGAGCTGAAATACGGAAGGATAAATAGATTTTATGGCATTGTCTGGTATACTTTCCAAAGGTTCGTTTTTCTACCTGATAACGTTGCGCGTTTGTGGAATCCCTGCTATTCTTTGGTCGCAATAAGTTTCCGCAAAGAAAAAGGAAATGAAAACGAATTTCCTTTATGGTACACTTAGGAGTACAGACAGATCATTATATTGAAATTATATCCTATTAAATAAAGCTAAAATGTTATCTGCAAGTTCGTAGCATTAATAAAGAGACTGAAATACTCTTGTACGGAAAATTCGGTTTCCCTATTATCAATGAGTTTTTGTTTTCGGTTTGTTGGTCCTCATCTTGTTAAGTTGATATTTCCCATTAATACAATAGTAGTAGTCGAATTGGAGGGGTAGTTTCGCTGTTATGGCCTGGAATAATGATCCGACAAATTTTATTAAATCACCGATACTAACATAAAATAAAGTGGTTCCAATTCGTGGAACATGTTGGAAATGTAGAAAAGGCACGGTGTGTTATCGTTGCGAAATCATTTTATTTCGTTTTTGTTGGTCATTTTGGGTTTAATCTGACCTTTCAAAAGTACAATATAAATCCGGCTGACTTAAAGAGTCAGGAGTTTACTGTTTCTCTTATGCAGTACTTTTACTGAATAGAAGTTGGATGCTCGTATATCAAACGATGATAAATTGTCACCCGAGCAAACTGGATATGGCCCTTGCAAATGGATACGTTCTAGATGAGTTCAGAATGTATCCATCGGATGCCTTCCGGTGCTCATAAGATGGATCCAAAATATATTCCGAATGTGAATTTGGCTATCTGGGAAGTCAATTTTCTTTAAATGTATGGAAGCAACTGATCTGAAGTTTGAAACATTTCTTTTTAACGATGCTTATAGAAATTTCGGAAAAAAAAAATATTAAAATTCTCCCACTACTTCTACAATCTCCCATATAAACTGCTCAATTGCCATTTTTAAAGTTATAATCCTTATAAGTCCTACTCGATCTTCCATTATTCACAGAGATTTTGTAGGTTAATTCAAAGTTGAATTACTTACTCCAAGATTTGAAAATTAGAAAGCGAACGGTTTTAGTTCATTAGCTCGAAATTTCATTGCGAAGAGTTCTGCTTTCACAGTGAATTTTGCTAGGGTTTTCCATAAAGCGTTTTAAAATGAACTAAATCGAATAGTTCGTCAGATATTGAGGGAATCCTTATTGTAAATTAACGTACATTTAAAGTTAAAATGAAAATGGTATCGACTAAATGTCGTTCCTAGGCTTAGTCTCACAGGGACCATTTGACAAGTCACGAGATAACGACTTCCGAAAACTTCTTCGGCAATTGTGAACCCGCTTTGTGGCAGCTTGCACTGTTTTTCTGGAACCGTATATCACTCAAGGACATGCGAGTATCATACAATTTTGGTTATAAATTCTGCACAGGCGGACAGACTATCAGAACTACAATTTCTCATGACAGATACTCGAAAGAATTTTTCTTCAAAAGGATTTGCAATTCAATTCATTTTTAGACCATTCTAAATATCAGTCACCATTTTATAATTAGTACTTCCCATGATGGACACTTTGTGCAAAAACTCTACATCCAAACAACCCGATCTAGTCCTTCACATAGCCAGTCAATCTATTAGTCAAGAAGACTCACAGCCGCCAGGTCAGAGATGGAGGACGAGCACCTTTGTTTATATCCACTCAGTGAAGACAAACTTTTGGTTTCTGATCCAGAAGATGCAAAGGCCACCGTGGCTGAAGTTGAACGCAGAAATGACTAAGAAACTGAAATTTTCACAAATTAGCCTTCATCGCTCCAAATTGGCGTCAGCCTCCTTACTTCTCCCGCTGAATCAGAAACGAGAAGACATAGTCTGAACCTTGGGCTGTTGGGAACCTCATCTGTGGACTACTACTACTACTACAATGGCACTATAGCCCAAATCGGGCATTGGCCTCTTGACCTTCAGGTTCCTTAATATTTTTCGTTATTTATTGTGGAAGAGTTGTTAGACCTTCGCACAACCCTCTATCTTCGAATTTTTCATTTTCTTAGATTGAGGTGACTAAAGTACACCCAAGCAGGCAGTGTGCTGGAATTGTAGACCAACATGCTAGCTACTAGGCTACACCCTAGCTAACACCATCTGTGGACTGAAGACTCTTAAATACACTCTTATCTGCTCAAGGAATCAAGATAGACCTAAATCATGTATTCTCGCGAACAACAACGAAGGAAGTCACTGACTACATCACGACGAAGCTGGGTTACATTCCAGCAATCCTCAGCTGTAGTAAGCTGACACAAGAAAATCTTCCGGACAAAATTATAGCATCCTTTAAAGTATGTTTACCAGCTAACCTAACTATTGCCGACTCTGCTAACTTTTGGCCTCCTGGTGTTATCGTTCAGGAGTTTCTACCGAGGAATAGCTCTCAGCGGAATTTTCGTCGGGGATCCAAACAGCGGAAACATATGTAAATCCTACAGGTTTGCATGTAAACAACCCGTCAATTTCGAGTGAACTCATCTATACATCTAGCGTTGGCTGTAGTTCTACCTCACTCATTAATAATTTATCGAATCTTACAATTCTTTATCAAAATGTACATGGTCTCAGAACCAAGTTGAATGACTTCCTGGTGTCCACTCTTGAAAGTATGACGTTCTATGTGTTACTGAATCCTGGTTGAACCCTTCTGTGCTTGACTCCGAATTTCCCCCAAATTGCTACACAGTTTTTAGGCATGACCGTGATCTTCTACGCTCGATCAAAAAGGACGGAGGTGGAGTACTCATTGTCGTTAAAAACACCTTGCCATCGTCACGTTGTTCCAACTTCGATGCTTTTCCTATTGAGCATCTTCTTCTTAAAATTAAGGTCTCTCGTGGTCGATACCTCTATATTTGTTGTGTTTATATCCCATGCTGCTGCGATGTGGGAACTATCGATAAGTTCTTTGACAACCTTTCTGATTTCGCCAACTCTGCTGGTCCTAACTCCACTTTTCTTATTTGTGGGGACTTCAATCTTCCTGACTTAAAGTGGAATGCAGATTGGACACGCCCTGCACTGCCTTTGTCTACCGCAGACTTATGTGTCGATCATTTTATGAGCCTATGTTCGTTAACTCAACATAATAAATACACTAATCATCGTGGTAAGATTTTAGACCTAATTTTGTCCAATGTTAGTGATTCCCAAATCAGTGTTGTCACCACCATTGGATTAGTGCCACCCGACCCTTATCATCCTCCTCTCCAGATTAATGTGTTGATTGAATTATCGAATCCCTCTTTTAATAGTGCGATCAAAAAATATAACTACTATAAGGGCAATTATGAACAAATCTGTCGTGAAATTAGTAATGTCGATTGGGTCGAACTCTTTAATAACAAAAGCTCTAATGAATCTTCTACTCAACTTTATTTAATTCTTGAGGACATAATTCATCGGAATGTTCCCTATCGAGGGACTTCTAAACAAGAATACCCAGAATGGTTTACCCACTCGGTTATTAAAGCTCTTCATAAGAAAAAACTTCTAAAAAGTATAAGCGTACTTCCCTCTTATCTGATTATAATATGTTTTCCTCCCAGCGTAAACAGGTGAAATCGGCTATCAAGAAAGCTTTCTCTGAATACATTTCTCAGCTTGAGGAGTCTCTGTCACGTAGTGATACCAAACCATTCTGGTCACACGTTAGAAAGCGTAGCAAAAAGCATTATTTTCCTTCCCAACTTAAGTTTGGGGATATTACAACTTCCACTCCGCATGAAATGTGTGAGCTTTTTGTCAAATACTTTTCCTCTGTGTTTACGTTTTCCAACAAAGACCTGTCATATGACTTTTTTATCCCACCACAGAACCACATAAGTGAGTTGTCCTTTAGCAAGAGTGATGTTATCTCTATTATCAACTCCCTAAATCCAAAGACTAGTAGCGGTCCTGATGGGATTCCTAATCTCTTTGTAAAATTTGCCTCTTCGGAGCTCTCGGTGCCGCTTTCTCTTTTGTTCAATAAATCACTTGAGGAAGGCTGTTTTCCTGCTTGCTGGAAGTTAGCTAATGTTGTTCCCATTTTAAAGAAAGGAGACACCGAAAATGTTGCCAACTATCGCCCAATTTCTACCTTAAACTGCTTCGGTAAACTTTTTGAAAGATTAGTCCACAATGCGGTCTGGGAGAAACTTAATCATTTAATATCACCCGTCCAGCATGGATTCGTTAAAGGAAGGTCAACTACCACGAATTTATGTGAATTCACTGACTTCGTAGCACAATCCTTAGATCAACACAACACTGTTCATGCCATATACACTGATTTTTCGAAAGCCTTTGATACTGTCAATAGAAAAATTCTTATTGCAAAACTTGATAGGTACGGTGTCACTGACTCTCTCCTGAATTGGTTTGATTCTTACCTCACTGATCGTCGTCTGCGAATAACGTTCAATGGACATTCTTCAGCTGAGTTTCTCTCTAACTCTGGTGTTCCACAGGGATCTATTCTTGGTCCACTGCTATTTACGCTCTTCATTAACGATCTGCCCCAATTCCTATCATCATATTGTCTCTTATACGCAGACGACCTCAAAATGTTCCGTGAAATTTCTTCTTATTCTGACTGCTTGGACCTCCAGACTGACTTGTCGACTTTGTCCAGTTGGTGTTATAACAATGATATTTATCTGAACATTGAGAAGTGTTTTGCTATGGAGTTTTCGTATAAGACTACCTCTCCTGTCCTCACTTACTCTATTAACGGAACCACCCTTGTAGCAGTATCTACAATAAAGGATCTAGGAGTGACTTTCGATCGCAAGCTTAAATTCGTTAATCATTATTCTGAGATTACAAAGAAGGCATACAGACTTGCTGGGTTCGTCCTCCGTACGACAGTCCAGTTTAACCGTCCAAGAGCAGCAGCCTTGCTATTTTCCACTCTCGTCCGTGGTGTCTTAGAATACTGCTCTATCGTATGGAACCCTCACCATGCTTGCCATGTTACGGCCGTCGAATCCGTCCAGCGTAAATTTACTCGCACCCTCTTCTACAGACTAAAAAAGCCTCATATCAGCTACAATGATAGACTTATAGCACTTCAACTTCAACCTTTGCATCTACGACGGGCTTTTCTTGATGCTTGCTTCCTCTATAAACTTTACAACTACTTGCTTAATACCTACCTCTGTAACGACCTGAATTTCCGGCAGGCAACAGTCTCAACCAGGAATTCAGATATTTTCTATCTTCCTCGAGCCTCACTCGATATTTACTACCATTCCCCGATGTTGAGAATGCAAAGGAACCACGATCAACTTCAACTTGGATCTTTAACTACTTCTTTTGTTTTATTTAAAAATACAGTAAAAACTATAATCTTTAATGTTTGAAATCTTTTTATCACTGCTCTCGTATTTTTGCTTTTGTATAATTGAAAATGTTATCTTTTTGTTCAAAGCGATTAATAAATAAATAAATAAATAAACACTTTAAACATATTTCTACTATGACGAGGGACAGTAACCAGGATATTGTCGCAGCCAGCCTCGAAACGAGAGAAAAAAATTACTGGCTGATTGCAATTTATCTGGCTCGTGATCACCCTGTGCTACTCCTTCTGGATAATCTGGGAGATCTGACTGCTAAAATACGAAGCCTCAAAGCAGTCTCCATTATTGGATGTGAAGCTAATGCACATCATAAAGTTTGGGGTTGCTCCGACATCAATGAAAGAGATGAGGTGCTGCTTGAATATTTCTTGAGCACAACCTACTGCACTGCAACAGATGGGGGGGGACTTCTTTCGTTACTAAAAATAGACAGGAAGTCCTAGGCATTACCCTAGTCTCAGAGAATATCGCACATTTGGTTAGGGACTGGAAGGTGACCAATGAACATTCCTTTTCATATCTTCGATACTTTTAATTGGCTTTAGATAACCATCCTCCCGATAATCGAATCTTCAGGAACTACAACAAGACTGGACTTACTGGTCCAAGCGCCAAATACAGGAAATCTGTCAAGAAACTGCTTCCATCCGAAGATCCGGATACCACCGATGCTCTTGGGATCGTGTCTACCACCACAAAGGCTTTGAATGGGGCTATGGCACGCTCTTGTCCCACTAAAAATGCAAGAGGTAAGTAGAAGCCAAATGGTAGTAAAAGGTCTCGGGTCTGCATTGGTTTACTGGTTTCCAATAAAGTATTAAAAGCCGAGAAAAGCCTACTGTAAGAACATCGTCAGCTCTGCTACCGAATCCTACCTACACCTCCTCGTGGTGGCCGCTGGGAACTCTCACTTGAGAATTGCTAACGTAGGAGGGTGAAGGCGAGTTTTCCGCGCCTGATAACGGAAACAACAATAATAACCACTCCTCCAGAGCGGAGGTTGGGCGAAGGGTTAACTCCCCTGTCACCGTAAAAAATCTTCATTGTTTTGGAACCCAAGACGAAGCCTCGGATAGGATTGGACCAACGGAAACGACCGCGCAAACGTACAACGGACTATGCTTTTGGATCCTGGAATGTCAGATCATTAAACAAACCTGGTGCTGTTAAAGAATTACTACAACAGGCCAGTCAGTACAAATTAAATGTGTTGGCAGTCTAGGAAACGAAATGGACTGGTAGAGAGATTCAGGACATGAGATCGCACACAATTTTTAAAAGTGGGAAGCCCTCAGGAAGCCGTGAATTTGGAGTCGCCTTTATTGTGGATAGGGAATTCAAATCACACGTCATCGACTTCAAGCCAATTAACGAACGGATGTGTGCGATCCGCATCAAAGCGAAATTCTTCAAAATATGGCTAATAAATGTACATGCCCCGACGGAAGAAAAAGATGAGGAAACGAAAGATGCCTTTTATACGAGCCTTGAAAGGCTATTCGACTCATTGCCCTCAAACGACGTTAAAATAATACTTGGCGACCTCAACGCTAAGGTCGGGAATGAAGAGACTCATCGTGGAACAACTGGAGGGCATAGCCTCCACGACGAAAGTAACGACAACGGCCAGCGCCTGATAGACTTTGCATGCAGCAGAGACATAGTTATAAGTTCGACATGCTTCCCACATCGACGCATCCATAAAAGAACATGGGCATCACCAGATGGCAATACCTTTAACCAAATAGACCATGTCCTTATACAGCGGAGATGGGCCTCCAGCATCATTGACGTTCGAACATTCAGAGGAGCAAATTGTGACTCGGACCACTACTTGGTCAAATCCAAATATCGATGTCGTATGTCAAAGGCGTATCAAACAAAGACCAGCCCTCTTCGTAAGTTCGACATCGAAAAGCTCCAAACGGCGTCAGTTGCGGAAAATTACGCAGCAGCACTTGAAAGAGAGCTCACTCCGATTCTGCAGGATGACATACCGAAGCCTGTGAACCAAGTTTGGATGGATATAAAGGCAACCATAAAGACCGTTGCGGAACAAGTAGTTGGGTACGAAGCTCGGCGCAAAAGAAATGACTGGTTCGACGACGAATGCCAGGATGCGTTAGATAAGAAAAATCAGGCGTACAGACAGTTTCTCGAAAGGAATACCAGAACGAAGAGAGAAAAATACGAAAATCTCCGACGAGTAGCAAATAAGGTCATTAGATGTAAGAAAAGAAAATATTATGACGACCAATTGAGAAATATCGATGACAATCTTGCGAGCAATAAAACAAGACAAGCCTACAAAGTAGTGAAAAGCCTAAGACGTGGATATCAGCCTAAGACAACCCTCTGTAAAGACAGAAATGGCACTATCATCGCCGAGGATAATCAGATTAAGGAAAGGTGGGCGTCATACTTTAAAGAACTCCTTAATCCCGCACACGGCTCCCGAACATCGGAGCTGATAGGTCTCCAAACCTCCGACGAATGTCCACTGGATCCTCCAACGTTGGAAGAAGTCGAATTTGCCATCAGAAGCCAGAAAAGCAATAAAGCGCCGGGCATCGACGAAATTCCAGCGGAATTAATTAAATATGGCGGAAGCTGCACCCGAAATGCCATCCATAAAGTGATTCAGTACATCTGGAATCAGGAGCAAATACCGGAGGAGTGGTGCCAATGCATTATTTGCCCTATCCACAAAAAGGGAGACAAACTGCAGTGCGAAAACTACAGAGGTATCTCACTACTTTGCACGTCATATAAGATACTGACAAAAATATTAGAAAATAAGATTAAAATTTACGCTGACAATGTGATTGGGGAGTACCAAGGCGGTTTTAAAGCTGGTCGATCAACGACTGATCAACTTTTTACGGTCAAGCAAGTGCTTGAAAAATGCTGGGAATTCAACATCGACGTTCACCAGGTTTTTGTGGACTTTAAACAAGCATACGACAGTATTGATCGAAACGTACTGTACAAAATAATGCTGCATTTTGGCATCCCAGCAAAACTAGTCCGACTGACCAAAATGACGATGACATCAACAACATCACAAGTCAGAGTCAACAACCAACTAACTGATGCCTTTGACACAAATGTCGGACTAAAACAGGGTGATGGGCTGGCCCCTCTGCTTTTTAACCTAGCTTTAGAATACGTCATCAGAAAGTTACCCGTTGACACAAGAGGTACGCTGCTTTATAAATCCAGCCAGATAGTGGGTTATGCGGACGATATCAACATATTATCACGCTCTTTCACATCCGCAAAAGAAATTCTACTAAGCCTCGATCAAGCAGCAAAAGAAGTTGGCTTGAAAATTAATGAAACAAAAACGAAAATAATGACACAAACAAGTAAAAGGACCCCCAATAGACAAAACATTACAATTGACGAATATAATTTGGAAAATGTGGACGAATTCATATATTTAGGCACAAAATTGACAAAGAGTGGAAATGAAACGAATGAAATAAAAAGACGAATCCAGCTCGCAAATAAAACGTATTATTCAGTCTTAGCTATTCTTAAGGCCAGCTGCGTACACAGGAAGACCAAACTCCAAGTTTACAAATCAATAGTAAGACCTGTGCTTTGCTACGGATGCGAAACATGGACCCTTACACAAGCATCCGCAAATATGTTGAACGCTTTCGAAAGACGGGTCCTGAGACGAATAATTGGAGCGAAACGTGATGGTGACCGATGGCGAATTAGATACAACAGTGAGCTGTATGATATATTCGACGAACCGGAGGTTTCCACTATCATCAGACTGCGGAAGCTGCAATGGGCTGGCCATGTACAAAGGATGGACGAAACTCGAATACCTAAAAAGGTATTCGAGGGAAAAACGGAGGGCCGGAGGCCAGTGGGAAAACCCAGGAAACGCTGGTCCGACTCTGTTGACGAAGACTGTTCATCGCTGCTCGGATTTCAAAATTGGAGGACGCGGTCACTGGACCGAGATCGATGGAGACTTCGGTTACGGGAAGCCAAGGCCCGAAAGGGGCTGTAGCGCTGCGACGACGACGACGAAGTAGAAGCCGACTTGGTGGAGCGACGGTGTTTGAGATCTCAGGAAAGGCTGTAGGTGACTTTTTAATAAGGCAAACTGAAACAAAGAGGCCTCAAACTGGAACTCCTTTAGGAAGCCCTGAGCTGTTATAAAAGAACTTGAGAAAAGCGCAGAGCAAATCCTGGGAGAAGAGGCATCCGAAGCATCAAGATCAACATTCCCTCTACCTCTTCCTCTATTCAGGTATACGACTGAAGTCAATTACCAGAACATCAAAGTTTCGGAACGGTTGGGACTTAAGCCTCATCTGCGAGAGGTCAGAGGTGTCTCCTCACCAGTGTGAATCAGATCCGCAGGGTGCTGCGTTGCGAGCGGGGCTTCTCCAGGCATTCGATTCGTGTCATATGCGATGGTCTTTTCTTTGCCTGTGCAATGTATGGATCGGTGGTGTGGTACGAATCACTGGCGACTGGTGAAGGCACCAACTCGATTAACTTGTGCCAAAGAGTAGTATTGAGTGCATGTTTACCACCGTGGCCATGCATGGGTACTCTGCCATTGGACGTTGAGGTGAAACGTCGTGCTATCACCTACAAGGTCCGGAAGGAACTCCCATTGCTGATTAGTAGAGGAGCCTTCGCGAATGCAATGGACTCCTCAAACTTAAGGTCACCTCATTGTGTGAAGCCATGTGGGATAGCAGTGACAAGGGTTACACATTGATTCATTGGGGTAGCCAGCTTCGCCAGAGATAGCCGAGACTTTGACTTCTGTCTTAGTCTAGGTTATCTTTTAACGGGCAACGGCAGTATGAAAGAATTTTTACACAGGATTGGTCGGAGCAAAATGAAGGGATGCGCATGCGGAGCGCCGCTAGAGAGCTGACTGCATATCTTGGCCGATTGTCCAAGATATGCAGACCTCATATAGCTTAACGGAATGGGTGTGGTGGGAAGTGGGGAGGGGTTGGACGTCTTGCGAGTAGAGAAAGTTTTGAACGCCTTCATGCCTTCGCGCGCGAGGCATTCAAAAGAAGAAGGGCCAAAGCTGCCCGATAAAGATGACCTGGAGTAGTTCAGAATAGGATGGACGGAACTACATTTCCCCTTTATGCAGGGAAGGGATAACGTTAGATATCATATACCGGGTGAACGACCAAGATCAATTCCGGTATAATCTTTGGGGACTAGCGACCCCTCGTTCCCGAAGCGGAGTGCTACCTGTCACGGGTTTGCAAAAGGACCTAAACTGGGAGTAATGTTCATAATTACGAAACCTGACCGGAGGTTTTCTGGTACCACGGGTGTCGGGGAGCCAATGGAAGATCGCCCCCACCCCCGGCAATGGAATCTGGCCCTGCGGAGAGTATCGTGGAAGCTGTGGTTTACCCCCATCGCGAGCAGATCTCCTAGGAGCTCGGCGTGGAATTGCGTGTTCCAATCTGGTGCCATGACCATAAGATTGGCAGAGATTTAGATAGGTCTCGCATCCAACAGGATGAATGCCAAACTTGAATTTGGTATAGACTTCTACCTTCGGGGGCGATAATGATTGTCGTTACAAAAACAATCCGCGTTGCTAAAGACAACCGTGAACTTACGACTTAATGTCAGGCTGTACACGTAAAGCGATTAAGATATGGCACCTTCCCCTCTATGCTCAGCCACATGAATAAATTCGACGGATGATGGACCTGTTCGAGTGACGAAACCATTGATCTTCTCTTAAAAACTCACTTTCAGTTTAGCTCTGTAATCGCTCCACTCCAAGAGGACATCAGCTTAAGCCTTCAAGTGTGACTCTGAAATCGTAATCTTGCGGAATTTCAAAACACCTCTGATACCATTTCTCCCTGGTTGATTGTTTTTTTTTAGATTGCCTACGACTGGCTCATATTCCTGAAATATGAATGAAGGTGATAATGGTTTTTATCCCTTAAGTAGGATGAAGCTCTCTTACATGTCCGAAGGACCTAAGACCTACAAGTCTATCCTAATTCCTTCTAAAAACCTTAAAATACGCAGCAACATCGATCAGCGAATTTTGTCAGCAGCCTCACACGCATACTGGAAATCGGTTGAAACGGCCCTGCGTGTAGGGCCATATGCCATATTGAAAAATCTCTAACTACATATTGAAGAAAACACTAAAAGACCAGAAGCAATTACAGACGGTCTTTCAATTCCCAAGGTGGACGCTTCGCTTGGCGTACTGAATAATTTGATGTTGACTTGTAAGATTATCAGCGCAATACTCGCGTCACATCCACTAGAAGGTTTGTTAGCAAGGCAAGGTCCTCTTTTCACTTTTGCAAACGTGGCGGTCAATAGACTACTGCTAAAATTGGAAGAAGCAAGCTGGTAAATAATTGCTTATGCGAATGACGTTGCTATAGCCATCGTAGTACCTGCTAGGGAGACATGTTCAGAGCTTGGCCTGTCGTTGAATGATTTTAGCAGGAGCTGCAAATACGATCAAAGGCCCTTCTCGCTTTAGAAAAAGAAAATCTGGCAAATGTGGAAGCCAGGAGCCTTCAACGCTGCTCCAGTTGGTTCACCGATTAGGAGTCTCTTCAGAGATACTGTGGCATCACAATGAACCATCTTATGGTCTATATGTATCCGGAATTGTTTCTGTGCAGCCACCTCTAACTATCTTCCTAGTTCTAGGTTCAAGAATCCAAGCCGTACCCCTGGAGTTAAGAGTGCCACCGGGAAATTGCTGTCTATACTAGAGTAGTTATATCATGATTCGGATTAACACGCAATCATATTTCTCTAATGCTTTTCAAAATATTTTATCATATAAATCCTAAATCGTACAAATCCTTTAGACTTAAACACTCAATTAAATAAATTTATTTAAAACCGAACAATATCTCTTTGAATTCTTTTTATTTCTAATCAAAATTTTAATATATGATTGTGAATTCTGAAATTTTTCAATATAAAATTATCCCGTTCGTTTAACTTTTACATAACGTTAATTTAAGCCAAAAGATTCGAAAGCTTGAAGATAACTTTGGTGTGAACATATATACTTAAGGTTATAGCGTTTCTCAAGAAATTCGTTCTAAGGATAGAAGACACTTTCCGCGATTGTCCTTGGCATAGTCCTATTCTATTCCAGCAATATGAATGTCGTGTAATTTTCTCGTGCCTCTTAATTGTACACCATTTATTTTACGTTTCAATTAACGGAATTGAATGAAACAAAAAGGACGAGAACAGTCCCTTTTTCTTGCGTGTTTTTATCCAAAGAATGAGAATTTATATACAGAGATGTTCATTAGTTAAAATTGCCTCGAACTTTAAATAATTATTCAAATTTTTGAGAAGTAATATTCGGGTTTATGTTTTGAACGTGATGGAAGGTGGAAAAGGTTGGTCAAGCGACAGTTTTGTTAGACACAGTACAAAGAGACATTATTTTTGATGACGGTACGTATATATATAACTTTATGGAAATTGTCGGGACCAATTGAAATTAATTCAAGATTAATTCATTGAAAAGGAATAAGAAAATTGTTAAAGGTTCGTACGGCTGTGTCTTGTTCTGAGAAACGAATTCAAATTAGATATGAAGATATCGATTTTTTTCCAATCATCATAAAATATTCAAACTTAAACTGTTATATATTTACTTTCCTTCCTTATCCAATATCGAAGCTATTCTATTAATATTTATTGCTTTTCGAGTAGCACACTTTACTCACATAATACGGAATTTTGAATTGTGAAATTTTATCTTTTTTGCATTGCATTAAAATTCCATCCCTTGAAAAAGGGAACCAGCAACAAAAAAAAATCATTGAATTTGTGAAAATTCAATCGATATCACCTTCAATACACCTTTAGGTAAGCATCCTTACAGGCAACTCTATCCGAGTAGTGTTACTACCCAACGAAATAAAATTGATTTTAAAGGGTAAAAGAATTTTTGTATGTTAGTATACGAAATGAGGCTTGATTTCAGATTTACCTCGACGAAAATGAAATCACGCAGGATAAATTTATAAAGTAGAAAATTGTTTTTTCTTTTTGTTGTTTTCTTCGCACTCATCTTTAGGGTAGCATAGTAATGAAATAAGAAAAGACAGGGTCTTTGATTTTCATGCAATTGACTGTTTTGTAAGATTGGATAGAGTTGAACTACTGAATAAAGATTTTTCTTTGTAATAGTCGATGTTATCTTTTTAACAGATTCTAAAGGTTAAAAAAATTTCCAGTAAGTTGAAACATTTTGAACCATGACTGTAAAGCAACGCAAGGTTAATTCCAGAGGCAAAATTTAATGCAGAGTTTAGTTGTCCATGTTCAATAATTAAATGTGCCACTTTATTAATGTTACATGGAAACACTAAACCACTGTTGAACTGTTTGCGATCTTCAATTGAGCGCATGCATACCAATTAAAATGCTACGTGGAACAGCGAAGAACCTTCTGAAGCGGGCGTACGGATATGTAAAGTGAAAATGGACTGCGGGAGGGGAAATTTATGATTCGGTGTCGACCCGCTCAGATGCCTCGACGATGGCGACTGGTGCTAGGTTGCCTTACCCTGCCCAACCTGCTTAAGCCATATAGTCTCCAAAAAGTCTGCTTTGTGTGGCCCTATGAAGAGAGGGGGAAGAGTCTGTGGAGGTTGGAAGGGGTCTTTAATTAAAACTTTAGAGTTTCATTATTCAATTATTCTATTACTCAAAAAAGAAAATAAACTGCCAACAAGTCGGGCAAAACTTTGTTATTCTTGGAACAAATTGCGGATGAGTGGAAAGTCAATATGCAGGTTAGAGTGGTTAGGGAGGACTAAGTGAAAGGAGTTCTTGGGCACGGCTGTTGTCAATTTAACAATATTTCATTCGTTTCTACAAGTTTGGGTTTTTATGAGGGGAGGAGGAGGGGTAATAGTAAGGGTGGGTGGATGTTTATAGCTTTTTAATTAATTGCTTGAATCACGTCCAATATTCTCTGTATAGAATGTGTTTCATAGACGAAGTTGCCTAGAATTTTCATAAAATTCGGTGCATTTTACATTCACGAAACCGAACATTTGTATGGGAGGGGGTAGAGAGTAAGAACCGTAAGATTTGATATGTAGTTTTATTTCGCTTCTCTTGTAAGGTGCTTGTATACAATTTCAAGTTCGTAGCTTTTAGTTTGTTGGTTATTAGTTGATTTAATGAAATTGGTCGAAATCATAGTTAACTTCATTTGAATTATTTTTATAAGTCTTTATGCAAAATTTAAAATTGATAGCCTTTAAGAGTTAGCTGATAACTGATTTCTTAAAAATGCTCGAAAAAATAATTTTGTATGGGAGGGGGTAGAGGAGGTAAGGAAATCGTTAAACTTGTGATGCAATTTTCTTTCTTTTCTGTTGTAAGGTGCTCGTACAAAATTTCAAGTTCATAGCTTTTAATTTGTTGGTTATTAGTTGATTTAAGGAAATTGGTCGAAATCATACTTTTGTATGGGAGGGGGCAGAAGGGCAAAAGCGATTTCAAAACTTTTAACGTCATTTCATTTCAATTATTTTTGTTAGTTTTTGTCCAAAATTTCAAATTGATAGCTTTTAATAGTTAGGAGATAATTGATTTCTTAAAAATGGTCGAAAAATAATTTTGTATGGGAGGGGGTAGAAGTCTTAAAGGTTTTCGACCAGTTAATATTTCCTATATTTAGGGATTTTTTTTAATGCATTTCGCAAATTTTCAAGTTTCTACCTTAAAATTTCACTCAAAAATTTTCTGTTTATGTGTTTTTTTCAATGCACATGAAACACCTTGTGCACGTTAGACCGGGGGGTCGGTTTATAACAATTATGAATCAACTTATTATTATTTTTGTATGTACATTAAATAGACGTATCCACATGCAAAATTTAAACTTTGTATCTTTCACCAGAGCCGTAAAAAAATCACTCAAAATTTTCGACATTTTTGCTTATCACCTCGCTCCACTTACACCTCCCAACTTAAAATTAACCAAAGTTAAACATTATGTAGTTCTACAATCTGACAAATTTTTGATTTGATATCTGTACTCGTTTTTGAGATACAGTGTTGGAAGAAACTAAAGCAACTTTAAGCAAAATTTTCGTTTTTGAAATTAAAATGAATAAAATTAGTTTATATGAAATTAAATTATATATATATATATTTAACCTCTATCTACATTCTATATAATGACAAAAAAATGCAAGAACTCCCGAATGTCACATAAAAAAACAAAAACAAAGAAACAGTAATAAAAACTTATTGGAAAAAACTAAAGCAACTGTACCAAATTGAAAAAGTAATTGCTTATAATTCCGTTAGCGTGAATTTGAATAGTATAGAAACCGTTAAACAGTTGGTGGGACGATAACAAGTAGCGAAACGATAACACATTTTTTGTTTTATACTATCATTCCAAAAGTAGAAGCACCACGTAAAGTGCTTCAGTGAAAAATAAAATTTAGTGATAATGGCAAGAAACAAGTATAATGACTTTACAAAAAACTGTGTTATTGAAGATTTTAAAAAGGGTTTAACTCAAAGGGACTTAAGTGAAAAATATAGCATCAACAAATCTGTGATAGCACGACTAATAAAAAAGTATGTTGTCTCCGGTAGCGTAAAAACAATCCACAGAGGTGGACACCCAAGAAAGACGACAGCAAGAGAAGACGCCCTCATCATCCGGAAAATTAAAAAGAACCCGCCCGTATCATCGAGAGTGATTCTAAGAGATACACAATTAAATATTACTGATAGAACAATCAGAAGTCGGGCCGTGGAGGCTAAACTCCTAACTTATAGGCCGGCGCGTCTAAGCCAGCAATATCAAAAAAAAAACCGGCAGGCGAGAATAAAGTTTGCTGGAAAATATGGAAGCTGGAATGAACAACAATGGAAGACAGTTTTATTCTCAGATGAATCAAAATTTAATTTGATTCAATTTGACGGAATGACTCATGTCAGGCGACCCAAAGGAACAAGGCTTCTTCCACAATATTGTAATCATACAATAAAACATGGAGGGGGTTCCGTAATGGTGTGGGGTTATTTCTCCTGGGCAGGACCTGGTCCTATTGTGAAAATAGAGGGCAATATGGTTCGATTCCAATACAAAAACATCCTGGAAAATGAAATGCTTCCGTACGCAGAAGAGATGCCACTCCGTTGGAGGTTTCAACATGACCGCGATCCGAAACATACCTCAAAATTCGTTACCAACTGGATTCGAGAGAAGCATATTGAAATGCTGGAATGGGCCGCGCAATCACCGGACTTAAATCCTATCAAAAATTTGTGGGAAATCGTTAAAAAGGAATTGAGAGGGAAAAGGTTCTCCAATCAGAGTCTGCTGTTTCAAGCAATTAAAAAGGAGTGGTCCCAAGTCCCAACTAATATCATAGAAAACCTTATAAAATCGATGCCCAAGAGATGTGAGGCCGTCATAAAGCAGAAAGGATTCGCCACAAAATAGTAAAATGTAGTTTTTAATTTTTATTTTTTCAGTTAAAATCGAGTTGCTTTAGTTTTTTCCAGACCTTAAGTGTTTACTTTTTTTTTACATATTTTTATTACTGTCAAATTTGGAATATATATTGAATTTTGTTTTATTTTTATGTACAATAAGGATAATATTTAAATATATATTAATTTTATTTCAAATGGACTAATACTATGCATTTTAATTTAAAAAACGAAATTTTTGCTTAAAGTTGCTTTAGTTTCTTCCAACACTGTATAAGTATTTGTAATTTTAAAAAGTTCGCCATTTTTTAAATGCTCCCCTTTTCCTCCCACTACTATTATTTCAATATGTTATATTTTTTTGTATTTTCCTAGTATAGTTTAATATAAGTTTTAAGTTTCAATTACATAGCTTAAGAGAAAGTTGAGATATTAATTTTTAAGTGTTTTTCTTTGCACCCCCCTTGACCCTCCCCCTTACAATAATTAGCCACTCTTTAAGCTGATTCCGATGGAACTATATACCACCTTGACGGTCCGTAAATATAAATTTTTTACGATAAGTAATTTTGAAGATTTAATCATTTGAAAAAACAATTCGGCGGACATTTGTTTTTAGCACCCTCTTTTCGGACGCCAATGGATAAAAAAATTAAATTATTTTTAAAGTTTGTCCCACAACCCTTTCTACATCTCTACTGATTTTCAACTTTTTATCTGCTTTCGTGGTGGAGATATTAACAAGTGTAGTTTTCGACTTTTTCCCTCCCCCCGCCTACCCCTTCCACCTAATACCCCACAAAATTTAGGAAATAGAGCTCACTTACCCAATCAACAATCCACCCAAAAATGAACATTCTACCTTTAACGGTACCGGAGATATGAGTCCATATGTACGGCGTACGGCGGAGACGGATTTTTTCTTTTTGCATTTTTAGGCTAATTTAGTCATGAAATGCGAAAAAAAAAAAATTTCACGGTAGCAAATTGTTTTTTTCCTGTGTCGATCACAATACTTTATTATTAGAATAATAAAGTAAAATTGGTTCTTTTTCTAGTGCTAGTATCGAACTGCCGTAGCTTACAGGTATTGACGAACTGCTACAAACTGCCTCGAGATCAGGTTATCCCTGCTACAAAGACGCTGACTTCGCGGTCCTAAGAAAACATTCTTACGATCTTCGGCTACCGAAATAGATCACATGTATCCAGCTGCGAGCAAGTGATCTGATCCTTTTGTGTTATTGTTATTGTAAGGGCAGTTGTTGTATGATAGCATACCATGCAATAAAAACATGTATCATTTGTACGATCTTTAATTGGATCACGTGTGCCCAGCTGCAAGAAACTGACCTGATCCTTTTAATTGGTATTGTTTGTTATTGCAAGGACATTTGTTGCATGATTGTATAACATGTATGCTATGCAATACGATCTTTAATTACCCGAAAAGCTTCACGTGTGCCCAGCTGCGAGCAAGTGAACTGATCGTTTTCTGTAATTGTTATTGTTAGGAGATGAAATATCATAGCGCTGGCACATTATGTGATGGATGTAGAGATGGTATGCTATTTCACATACCTGCGATTTTTTCACTGCTATTTGAAAAGAGCAATCGCATATTGCGATTCAAAATTTAAAAGAGCTGCGATTAGAAGAGCAGAGCAAATGCATACTGCTTACGTTCTATCACCAATAAAATTGCCGCAATGATCATCGCTACAAATTCCAGAGTTTTTGTTCGCACTCGCATATTAGTCCCGCTGCGTGAGTTGCGGGACTAATATGCGATCGCTAAGCAAATCGTAATTTTCCTACATCTATCAATCAGGCAAGACTCAATCTCATAGCTCAAGCATAGTGAACACTTCCCCCATTTCCCCCTGGGAATGAAAAGATTTTCTTTTACTATCCAATGTACGAAAAAACGATCGAGCGCAATCGAGTCAGGATGGCAAAAAAGTCAATCGCATTTCATATTCACAAGCCAGACAAAAAAACACCACCTAGTCATCGACCACATGGCATATATACAACCGCATCGCATATATACAAATACAAGCCAAATAAAAAAAAAAAAAACAACCGATCATAGAAAACCAAAACAAAAACCCTTTTATTTTGGTTTTTTTTACACGACACTACCTCACACACAAACAATGAACAACGTAAAGCTCTTATCAGATCCCGAAACGAAACCCATGGAAGTCGAATTTTACCCAAGTCCCTCCCACCGCTAAATATCAATCGCGCGAAGAAAGAGCTTGAACGTTGTTATTCCGATTGCTCTCGATTGCTCTTTCGTTGCTGTTATATCGCTTGAACGTTGTTATTCCGATTGCTCTCGATTGCTCTTTCGTTGCTGTTATATCGCTTCAACGTTGTTATTCCGATTGCTCTCGATTGCTCTCGATTGCTCTCGATTGCTCTTTCGTTGCTGTTATATCGCTTGAACGTTGTTATTCCGATTGCTCTCGATTGCTCTTTCGTTGCTGTTATATCGCTTGCGATCAGCGATATATCAGCTTCTGTGATATTAAAGACTATCCGAAACCTATATTTGGTGATTGATATTGACACTGAGAGCACGAGCAGTGTCTGCTCTCAGTGATGTTCTTTAGACTAATGAATGAATGAATTGGAGCTATGCAGGTGAAACGATTGCGATTTGATAAGGAATTTGTTCAGCGATATTTTGATCGGTGGGATCTGATCTGATAGGTGAAGTGTGGAACGTCCGATTATAAGGGACTTGTTTAGCGATATTTTGATCGGTGGAATCTGATCTGATAGGTAAGGTGTGGAACGTCCGATGATAAGGGATTTGTTTTGCGACATTTTGATCGGTGGGATCTGATCTGATAGGTGAGGTGTGGAACGTCCGAAGTGGTCAATGATGCGCTTTGCTAGAGTTTTTTTGGCGGATTTTGTTCTGAGTTTCGATCTGGTCGGTTGGTAGGACATGTTGCGGTTATTGCAAGTTTCGCTGATTTATGTTGCAGTCCACCGTGTCGATAAGAGCTTTACGTTTTTCATGATGAAGTTGCTTGTGTGAGATAATGTGTGAAAAAAGTAAATAGTAGACCCTTTTGGTTTGGTTTTCTATGACCGGGTGTTTTTTTTTATTTGGCTTGTATACATATATGCGATGCGATCGATGACCGGGTGTTTTTTTTTATTTGACTTATGTATATAAAATGCGATTGACATTTTTGCCATCCTGACTCGATTACGCTCGATCGTTTTTTCGTACATTGGATAATAGTAAAAGAAAACCTTTTCATTCCCAGGGGGAAATGGGGGAAGTGTTCACTATGCGCACTGAGCTGGTGGTACTGAGAGGGTCTGCGTGATTGTTAGATGCAGGATTTCGCAGAAAATTACTATTTTGCCTTTTTTTTTAAATTATGCACTAGCATGGGAGGTGGAAAAATCACTGCTATTGGAAGAGCTGCTCTTTTTCACAGATATTGAAAAAGAGCAATCGCAGTGGATCACTGCGATTGGAAAAAAGCAGATTTTGCCATCCCTAGATGGATGGGTTATGCTCGGGACAGAGTGATCTACGTGATTTTGGTGAAGTTAAGTAGAAGAGTGGGTAATATATCGTGAGGAGATTTATTACAAGCATACAATCGCCGTCGCCATTCTCGCGACGGTCCTCGTATGCTGCTCGGGGAACATCATGCGGTGTCAAAGATATTCTCTTTATTTCACTTTGTTTTTTTTTTCAGGTGCGCAAATAATTGATCCCAAATTTTGTCAGATTTTCCCAAATCGTTACGGAATTGGATAGCTCCATAAATTTTTTTTTCTTGCCGTACGCGCAATTGCTCAGCCCCGCCGCACTGAATTTTGATTTGTGAAATTTTTCCGTCGGTTTTTTCCTGTGACGAGGAAAACCGGGAACGGCAGCACCGGCTTCAGTATCTATAAAGCTCGATTTCGGACGATAACATAAATAAAAAACATAACAGAATTATGATTGGGCTTAAAGCCCTATCATATGATACTCTAGATGAGATGGAAATGACTTTAATATATCGGAGAATATGTCATCTCAAATTCTCTCGAATACTGAATAGAGACTTTTGCATGGGAGGTGATGAAAGTAGAGGGGGAGTTTTGTATTTTTCGTATATGATACCGAACATGGCATGCAAAATGTTTTTTGCTGAATTTAAAAAGTTAAAGTTTTTAGTTTTCATTATTTTTAAAGAAATTATTCATAGTTTTCCTGAAATTGGGGCATTTGTATGGGAGGTGGCAGAGGAAGTGGAGCATTTAAGATGATTTTGAAACTGCTTATCATCATCCTTATCACCATGGTTTGATTCAATTTCAAAGTCGATAGGTCTCATATGTATACTTGAAGGAGAAATGCTTTTCTTGAATTTATAATACAGATATTTGTATGGGAGGTGGTAGAAGGAGTAAAGCGGAGCTGATAATTTCTTCTACACTTATTTCAATTATTAAGAAACAAATTCTGGCATAATTTGAAGTTTGTACTTTTTCTAGTTTGAATGAAAATCGATAAAATGCATTTAACAAAAATTATGCATTTGTATGGGAGGGGGTAGAAGGAGTGTACCGATCAAAATAATTTTTTTTTGCATTATTATTATTTCTATTTGCATACTTTATACAAAATATCAAGTTGCTACCCTTAACAGTTTCGAAGAAAAATAATTTAATTTAAATTTCAAAATTTCGTGAAATTTGTATGGGAGGGGGTAGAAGGAGTAAAGTGAAGTTGATAATTATTTTTAAAATAAATTGCAATTATAGTAGAATTAATTCTGACAAAATTTTGTCTTTTCAGCTTTATTAGTTTCAATGAAAATCGAAAATATGTATTTTTCAAAATTGTCCATTTGTATGGGAGGGGGTAGAAGGAGTAAGGGGATCGGGTCAATATTCCGTGATATTAATGACATATATATCATAATACGATAGCTTAAATAGTTTCAAAAAAAAATCAATTTCTGAATATTTCGAAATTTCATGAAATTTGTATGGGAGGGGGTAGAAGGAGTGAGGGGATGTAGCCCATTCACGAACTTAAAGTTACTTTTTTGCTAAAAATAACACACAACAATTTTTAGCATTATAGCTCAAAGCTTTCGAGAGTTATGCTGTAGACAGACGGACAGACGAACAGACGAACAGACGGACAGACAGACAGACGGACAGACGGTCACTCGGAATCGAGGTTTTTGTGCGTCAACAAATATTTCTGTACCCTTGGCGGCTCTGTGCGAGCATTATATCTTAGCGTTACAAACGGTAAGGCAAACACAATATACTCTCAGATTTCATCTAGAGTATAAAAAACCAACAAGAAAGATAGCACGTGCGACAGAGGTGTTTCGGCCGCAACCCGACCGTCCGTGCTTAGAGCCCGACTCGTCGATCGTTCTCGATCTTTTGTTTTCTTTCCCTTTCTCATCAAAGCCCAACTGTTGCCATGGCCTGATCCAGGCTTGCGATGTGGCAAGATACAATTTAGTTGGTTGTGTTCGGTTGTGATCTAGACTATGCATTTTAAAAGGGGTGCCACAGGTGCGAAGAAAAGGAACGCAAATTATTATACTGAATCATTTCAGCTCAACAACCTGACCGTAATTATCAATTTCAAAGTCCCCCGAATCCTAAAAATCCTTCTACAACGTTACATACTAATACAACAAAAGCATATTTAGCAACTTTCATGAAAATTATAACAACTGCGAACATGAAATTTCGATCAGTATCAGTATCTGAAAGCTAGGGTGTAGCCTAGTGGGTAGCGTGTTGGTCTTGCAATGCGAAGGTCGTGAATTCAATCTCGGTCGGCGCAATATATAATTCTAACACATTGCCTGCTTGGATATAGCTTGGTCACCTCAATCTACGAAAATAAAAAATTCGTGGAAAGAGGGTTGTACGAAGGGCTAACAACCTTTCCACAATAAGTAATGAAAAATGTTAAGGAACCTGCATGTCAGGAAGCCAAGGTATGATTCGGGCTGTAGCGCCATTGTAGATAGATAGGTAGATCAGTATCTGAAGAACTTAAGATGATATTTTTCGCTATCTCATTGACACGTTTCCCTGTATTCTTGAAGCTTGCGCTTAAATAGGTACCGACAAGGGAGTATTGAAATTTTTTTCAGCTGCAGGCTCCAAATTTTGCCGCTGTTTTTGATAGTCCCAACTTTTAAAAATCAAATACAGTGACAGAGAATTTTGGATAGACTGCAGATTGTTTCATTTTAAGATATATCAATTTTCAAAGTTTTGTCCGAGATAGTCACAGTCATTAAAATTATTATAAACGCAAAAAATAACGATGCTCAAAAAAATTATTAAGTGCATCTTCCAGATGTATATCAGCATCATTGAGATAAGTCTTCATTTTCTCCAATTGCACTACAGTCCAAATCGAACCTTGGCCAACTTGAGGTTTCTTAACATTTTATTTGTTATTATGAAAGGATTGTTAGCCCTTCGAACAACCAACCCTCTATCTACGAATTTCCATTTCAACAGACTGAGGTGGCCTAGATATACCCACGCAAGTAGTGTGCTGAAATTATGCAATACGTCGACCGGGATTTGAACTCCCGATCTTCGCATTGTAGACCAAAGCGATATCAATTAGGCTACACCCCAGGTATCATTCGGATAAGTACTCGAAAATCAGCGATGTTTTTTAAATCGTCAATATTCATATTTCTCATAGTACATCTATATAGGAAAAATTTTTTTTTCTATTACCGCCCCGCCGATGCTGAAGAGTTTAATTTTAGTAAGTGTTTTCCCAGTCCATTTCGAATTGAAAGAAAAGATTTCGGGATTCTACACTGATACGCTTTATTATTCGTGACGTTTCGGTCTCTGCTGAGACCTTTATCAAACTGTTAGAGACGTCACGAATAATACAGCGTAACAGTGTAGAATTCGGAAATCTTTTCTTTCAGTTTAATTTTAATTTTCTGAATGAAATAAAATAATCCTTCTTTTCTTTACACGAATTTAGTTTCCTTTTCTTAGTATGGCTGTTGAAAAACAATATTCTAATATATCAAGACAAATATTATACCCCTGCTATCATTTTACAGCTTTTGGTAATATGCAACCGTTGAAAATTTATCGTCGTTGAAAACTTTTCGGTGCTTAAAAATTACCGAAGTACACAGTACGTCGCGAAAATTGTCCATTCCTGAAAATTTGCCGCCTTACAATTCTTGCTGCTCAGCCTATGCATAAATTCAGCCCTGAATGCCGATGTCAACAAGAAGTCTTTTAAGTCCTTACTAGAACTCTTCTCATACAGTCGCAATTCCGAAAAGAAGAAATCAATTTTCTTTTTGTCTATTAAAATTGTTAAGCTGAAACAATTACCGAAGAATTAAGATAAGTTAAAGACCTGCGATTGATGCCTTACTTCTTATCGATGCCTGAAATCTGATATGTCTCTCGACGGTTCTGCTAATCACTCCATCTAATGGATTTCAAGTTGGCTAAAACATTTCGATATCGAATTAAGTGATTCCGTGCAAACGTTTAAGACTTGCTGTTGTAGACAATACGTATATTTCTATTGTGTACGCAAGATTTTTTTTTTTTTTCGTGGAAAATGGCAGAATGACAAAAGGATCTTTTCCACGAGTCGTTGCAGAAAGTTTAATGAAAAAAAATTTATGCTGACCTGATTCAGTTGATGGTAGGTTTTTACACTTCACTATTATAATACTAGTCTAATCTGTCGTAGACTAGTGTAGAAATACTCGATACAGACTAATACTACTCTTCTAATAGAGTTTGGACAATGCAATAAAATCAACAGTTCAGCGTTTAGAAGTACAAAAAAGCAACTTAAGAATGTAAAAAACAGGCAAACTTGAGTTAAATTAAAAGTTTTTGTACAGATTCACTCATTACAATCAAAAATAAAATAAATTTCGTAAATAATAATTCATTTTTATTGTTTTCACTACATAATAGAAAAAAAATTGAGAAATTTCAAATTTCAGACAAAATTTGCCACGCAATCGCTTAGGAGAGAAGTGTTAGTGTGTATCGTGTATCTCTATACTAGACTAATTGTAGAAAAAAAATCTGAAGAGCATACCGTGCCCGTCGCTGAGGATCCACCGATTAGTGAGCAAACAATAGGAAAAGATGGGTGGAGAGTAGCCAAGAAGACTCCAAAAAGCAGCGAGAGAAGCAGACGGCAAGAGAGGATGGAGGGCCAAAAGACGCCAGGAAGAAGATCGTCAAGACCAAAAAAACTAGAGCTGACATTATTGTCATTAAAACGAAGAGTGAACTTTCTTTTGCGCAGAACTACGCAAAGTAAAAATCAAAATCAAATTCCTGTTAAGACCCCCTATAGGGGCATAGGACAGAAACAACTCTCTTCCACAAGGCGCGATCCTGAGCATCGGCTTTAAGCTGTTGCCAGGACTTCTTTATTCCTCTGGCCTCCTGCTCAACTGCTCGCTTCCATGTGTTACATGGTCGACCAACCCGACGTCTTCCTTGAGGGTTATAATCCAGAGCCTGTTTTGCGATGTTTTGCTCTGGTTTCCTCAAAGTATGACCGATCCACTGCCACTTTTGCCGTTGGATCTCAATACCTATTTTAGTCTGGCGAGTTGTACTCCAAAGTTCGTCGTTGGAGATCACTTCTGGCCAGAATATTCCTAAAATGCGTCGGAGGCATTGGTTTACGAAAGTCTGTAGTTTCTTGGTAAGTCGAACGGTCACTTTCCACGTAGTACAACCATATAACAACACGGATTTGACGCATGCGTCAAAAACTCGCAGCTTCGTGCGAAGGGAGATCTCTCTTAACCTCCAGAAAGGGGAAAGGATACCGAAGGCCTGACGAGCTTTATTTAGCCGAGCCTCAACATCCTTTTCGGCTCCGCCGTCCATGCTGACAATGCTTCCGAGATAGCAAAAATCTTGCACCTCTTCCACATCCTGTCCATTAAGAACAATCGGTGTGCTTGCGTTCGAACCCATGTGCATGTACTTGGTTTTACGCACATTTATTTTCAGTCCCGCCTCTTTGCATTTAGAATGCAACGAGCGAACATTTGACTCTAAGTCCGAACGGGTATGTGCAAGCAAACACACGTCATCAGCATAATCAAGGTGACTTAAGATGTTAAATAGTCTCCATTGAAGACCTTTACCTTCCCCACCTTCCAGTGCAGCTTTCAAGATGTCATTTATTACCACCAGAAACAGGGCTGGTGATAATATGCAGCCTTGTCTGACACCCGTTCGCACAGGAAAGCTCTCGGACAGCTCTCCTCTATGCAAGACGCGACACCTTGCATCTTCGTAGGATTCTTTAATCATAGCTATGACCTTATTTGGAATACCTCTCCTACGCAAAGCATTCCATATGTAATCTCGCTTAACGCTGTCGAAAGCCTTCTCGAAGTCCACAAACATGAGATGTAGTGGCGAACCCATTTCGGCTGACTGCTCTAATATTATCCGTAGGGTATTTGTGTGGTCGGTACAAGACGACCCTTTACGGAATCCAGCCTGATAAACTTCGAGAGTGCTCTCGACGACATCACTAATCCTATTGAGAATTACCTTAGCCATAATTTTTGATACGGCAGTAAGTAGACATATACCACGCCAATTGCCACAATCCCGAAGGTCGCCCTTCTTCGGAATTTTCACAATGACGCCCTCCTTCCATTCAGTCGGATATCTTCCATCATTCCACACCTTAGTGAAGAGTGGGAGGAGTATATCGGCTGTTATTTCCGGGTCCGCTTTGAGGAGTTCGGTTGGTAGTCCGTCTATACCTGGAGCTTTCCTTCCCGCCATTGACTGAATGGCGGAAACTATCTCTTCCTTATCTGGGGGATCGTCCCTAATAGAGGATTGTTGCGGTTGGATGTTTGGAAGTTGTTCTGTTTCCGGAATATCTTCATCTGACAAGATGTTTAAAATATCAGAGAAGTATTCCTTCCATCGTCGCAACTGGTGTTCACTCATATTAAGGAGAGTTCCGTTGACATCTCTCACCAGGTGGTTGGCGGTGAAATTCCTGTTCGTCAACTGTTTCATGATTTTAAATAGTGAACCCATATCCCCAAGGTAAGCCGCAGATTCTGCCTTGTTTGCCAGATCTTCAATGGCCTTTCTCTTGTCGCGTCTAACAGCCTTTTTAAGCTGTATATGAGCATCGCGGTAGTTCTGCCTCAAGTCGGGCGTTCGTTGGTTGACATCGGGTTGAGAGATGATTGCCAATTTGGCTTTTTTCCGATTGTCAACCTTGTCCCATGTGTCTTGCGACATCCAGGGTTTCTCACCGCTTTGCGCATATCCCACAGATTCTTCAGCACTAGTTAGAAAAGTGTTTCTGGTTGCCTCCCAATTGGCGTCCAGTGTGCGCATTTCATGTTCACCCAATGTGGATGACTTTTCGCGTAGAATGGTGGTGTATTCGAGTTTTTTGTTGGGATCTCTGAGTTTATCCACATTAAGCTTGCGCTTCATTTGAAGAATTTGTGGTCGTCGGATAGCTGCTGTACACAATCTCAAGCAGGCAACCATCAAGTGGTGATCGCTCCCCACGTCAGCTCCACGTTTCGCTCGCACATCGAGGAGACATCTTCTCCATCGGCGACTTATAGCCAAATGGTCGATCTGGTTCTGAGTAACACCATCAGGGGAAACCCAAGATGTTTTATGATGACTCTTGTGTGGAAAAAGGGTCCCTCCGATGACCATTTGCCGAGTACTACAGAACTCCACAAATAATTCGCCGTTTTCGGGTCTCTTAATCCAAGGTCGTGAAGGGTCGACCCAAGGGTCACCATGCCTCCCCATGACGTGTTCTAGTCCAGTGTTGTCTGATCCAACCTGGGCGTTCATATCTCCCGAGATGATAATAATATCACCTCTTGGAACACGTTCGAAGGTGGCACTCAGTTGGCTATAAAACTCCTCTTTGTCACCAGATGTTGCGGTATTAGTTGGTGCGTAGCACTGCAGAATTGTGACGTTTCTGACACTGGTCCTGAGCCTGACGACGATAATCCTATCCGAGATTGGTTCCCAGCTAATGAGACTGTTTCTCGCTCTCGGCGTAAGGACGAACGCCACGCCATTTCTGGCTTCACTTTCAGGGCCAATGTACAGAATAGTGTTTCCGCTAGGGGTTCGTTCTTCTCCTGATCCTGTCCACCTGACCTCGCTCAAGCCCAAGATTTGGATGTTATAGTGCTCCATTTCACGGTCGATCACTGATTGGCGGTGCAAGGACCGAGTAACCCCAGCTCTTCCCCCGTCATTCAATGTTCGAACGTTCCAGAAGCCAATCATAGTCCGTTTTCGAATGCCAAAAGTCGTTACCGTAGAATCAGTCCGTATCCGAGGCGATGTATCCGTTTCTCGTATCATTTAGGTCTTAAGATCACGGGTGATAAGCCCATGATCCAGTGAGTGTCCATTTGCCATTTTTAGGGCAAGCAGGACTGGCTGTGGGTGAATTCTACAGCCCCCATCCCAGAGGGGGATAGTTAGCTCAGGTCCGTGGAGTCGCTAACTCCAAAGATAGTTGCAGGAATTGGTAAAACCTCATACTACAACTACCCCCTTGCGCAAAGTAAAAGCAGACCCTAAATTGGAAGCCGTTTGAAAAGGCGGTAATGAGGATCAGAAGAACGCAAAAAGGAGTGATCCTAGTTCAACGAAGGAGACAGGAGATATGCCGATCTCAAAGGCGACATTAGCGAAGCCTTAGCAGAACAAGCGAGTGTGAGGACCCTCACGCACAATTCTATCATCGAAATTAAAGAAGTTAATGTAGCACGGCGAAAGATGACATAAGCGAAATAAACAAAGGAATTGAAGGAGTTTCGCCGGCAGTCTATTGAAAGAGTTGCACAGTGCTCGGTGCCGGACGTTCTTTTTGCCGTCTTACCTTTTTTTTGTTTTCGAAATGATTTTATTATTATTTATTTCCTACCATTTTTCTGACGCGAGTGTTCTTTTTTTTCGTTTTTAAAATAAACAAATTTTACATCGTGACCTTTTCGAGGGGGTCACACCGCCGTCGGATTGCCAAGTCTCCAAGTTCCAGCTAAGTGTCGACTAACGGACCGGGGTGTTGGTTGTCCCGAGTATAGGCCTAATACTTGCGCGGGTCTTGCGATTGTGCACCCCTGGCCGTTAATTTTTTTTCGTTTGTGTTGTTGTTTATGATGCTTATTTTTTTTTAATTTTTGCTTTGCAATGCTTTCATTTTTATTTCGTGTTGCCATATTCTAGTTTCTATTTTTTTTTTTTTAATTTGTATAATTTTATCATTGTTTATTAATTTTATTTTACATCCTGACGAATTTCTAGCTATTAGTTTTTCTTGTTTTTATTTCGCGTTGATATATTTTTAGTTTCTTGTTTTTTTTTTTTAAATTTTCTGTTTTTGTCTCGAATTGTTTTCTTCTTTTTTAATTTTTTTAATTTGTTCTCTGTTTCTTTTCAACTTTTTAATTTTTAATTCAAGTCTTTTTTTCCTTTTTTATCGTACACCATTTTTTTGATGGCAACTTTTGCGATCGGCCAGGTCAACGTTCGGTGATTGAGCTCTGCTTACCTCTCCCTGTACATTTACACCCAAACTTCAAAGCCAAAAATACTAGCACTTGGCAAGTGCAAGGTGCTACCAGGAAGTGAGCAGTTTTATTCTGTTCCCGGTTATCACCTTATCCCAACATTTTTTCGCCAGCAAGGGATCGCGTTCTACATCCGCGATGATGTACCCTTCCAATTGGTTCCACATTTGAGTACCTGCTCCAATCCGGAATTTAATTATATCTGGATAAAACTTTTAATCCAAGAGCTTATCTCGTATTTTTGATGCGTTTATAGAAGCCCGGCATTGAATGCAGCTAAAACAGCTGGTGAGCTAAATGGTTTATCTAAATCCATCGAGTCCATTCACATTGCACGCCTTAAAGCTGAAATCGTTATCGCGGGCGATTTCAACACTGCCTGGCTTAAATATTCCTCCTGCATGGACCAAGAGGGACGTGATACTAAGACCTTTGTATCATTAAACGGTCTAACACAGCTGCTAGATGAGCCCACTCGTTTGCCAGATATGGCAGGTCAATTCTCCAATCTTCTTGATTTATTTCTCACCAGCCAACCTGAGAAATACTCTCTCTCTCTCTCTGTAATATCCCATCGCCAATTGGAAATACGGAAATACTTCTTGATTCGTGCATAATTTCCTGTTGCAGTACTAAAACCGCTGCCAGTTAAGGCACCCCGCAGAACTATTTGGCATTTTAAAAGAGCCTGGGGGGCGCTAAACGAGTTCTTCAATGCCTGCAACTGGAAATTGTGTTTCGATTCAAATGACTGCGATAAAGCCAGTAAACTTGTCACCGAGACCATCCTGAAAGGTATGTAAAATGGTTTTATCTGATACTCTAACCATTTGTGCGATTTGTTTCTTCTTTAAACGATCATCTTCGAGAACAAGTTTTTCAACTTTTTCTACGATGAGGAAGTGGCCTCAATCAGTCGTGCCGAGAATTTATCATCTTCAATTGACTCTCTACCTAACCTGAATAAACTATGCCACTTATAAATCATCGTTTTTCTAGGGCAAGAGTCCCCGTAAACAGATGCCATTTGTATACTCTAGATGAAATCTGAGAGTATGTTGTGTTTGCCTTATCGTTTGTAACGTTAAGAAATAATGGTCGCACAGAGGGTACAGAAATATTTGTTGAAGCTCAAAAGCCTCGATTCCGAGTGACCGTCTGTCCGTCTATCTACAACATAACTCTCGACCGCTCTGAGCTATCGTGCTGAAATTTATTGCGTGTCATTTTTTGCAAAAAAGAAACTTCAATTTTGTGAACGAGCTACATCCCCCCACTCCTTCTACCCCCTCTCATACAAATTTCATGAAATTTAAAAATTTTAAGAGATTGATTTTTCTTCGAAACTAGTTAAGCTATCGACTTGGTCACGGTATAATTATGTAAATTTCAATAATATCACAAAATATTGGTATGATCCCCTCACTCTCTCTACCCCCTCCCACACAAATGCACAATTTTGTGTGTTTTCATTGAAAAATGAATTTGTTGAAATTAGCAAAGCTGAAAAGACGACTCCGTCTGCCCCTCCCATACAAATTTCAAGAAAATTTTAAATTTCAATTAAACTAATTTTCTTCAAAACTGCCAAAACTATCGACTTGACGTTTTGTGGAAAGTCTAATAATAGCAATATAAATGAAAAATTTTGATTTTATCCGTATGCTCCTTCTACCCCCTCCCATACAAATATCTGTATTAAAAATTCAAGAAAAGCATTTCTCATTCGAACATATGAGAACTTTGAAATAGTTATAAGGATGTTGATAAGCAGTTTCAAAATAATCTAAAACCCTCCACTTCCTCTGCCACCTCCCATACCAATGCCCCAATTTCAAGAAAACTGTATCCAATTTCTTTAAAAATAATGGCAATTACAAACTTTAAATTCTACACAAAACATTTTGCATGCCACATTTGGTGTCTTATACAAAAATTGCAAAGCTCACCTCCCATACAAAAAACCCCTAATTACTATTCGAAAGAATTTGATATCACATACCTATTTCCCGGTACATTAAAAACTTTCGCATATCATCTAGAGTATCATATAATTGGACTTTACTTCTACAATGGCACTACAGCCCAAATCGGGTCTTGGCCTCCTGACCTTCAGATTCCTTAACATTTTTCATTATTTAGTGAGACCTTCGTACAACCCTCTATCGTCAAATTTTCCATTTTCGTATTATATATTAGAATACCTCCAGATAAAAATATTTCCCCTTCTCCTAGTCCATCCCTTTCATTCCGCGAAATTTTTAACCTCCTCTTGCATTATTTAACATTGTTTATTCAAGTAAAACTGTCGTACGGTGCTCAAATATCTTTAATCAATTTTCATAGCATTACTGAACAATCAATTTTGTACCATTTGACACAGGGCACACAAGACCCTAGGCGCACAACGATAAAATAGATCCTCATTTATTATCTCGTTAGCAAGTTTAGAAAATTCGATTAAATGGCGAAATTTCAAATTTTGAATGTTGCTTTGATGAAGGAGAAACTTTCCGACAATTAACGCCGCGTGAATATTAAAAGGTACACAATTAGATATAAGTGTATGTCAGAGTTGGGTTTTATTGAAAATTGATGAATATCGGAAAAATTAGATACTTAAGCAATTAATCATTAAATAAATTGATTAAAAGGAAGGAAAATTCAATGACTTCAATCAGTTAAAAAAGGCAAAAGTTCAATATAATAATTAATTTTCTTATTCCACCCAATACATTTCAGAACTATATTTCCAATTGATTTACTCAGAGCTATGCTTATGGAGCAAAAGTTTAAAAATATTAACGAATATCCTCGTCCATTTTAAAGAAATTTTTTATAAGGTTAAATATTTTCTTAGCAGATCACCACATCAACCAATCAACTAACCTTTACATTAGTTAACTTCTATCTAATATATCATAATCTTATTTGAGAGTACCATATCCTTCAAGCTTGTGATTTTCTTTTGATGTTCTCCATTGCAAAATGTCTCTTAAACGACCCCATTAAAATATCTCAGAGGTAGGCTTTCAAAAGCGGAAAGTCGAAAATCTTTAAGCCTCGCATAGGTGTACCTTTTCCACCGGGATAAACGAAACGAATGATTTTGTTCTAAAAAAAAAGCCCAGTTCTATCATCCTATCACTTATGAAGGGACGATTTAGTGGACTTCTAACAAAATTCATTTCAGGACGATTAAAATCCGAAGCTAAGACCCTCTTCGACAGAATAATAAAAAAAAAAGTTACATCGATCTTAAAAAGGTAGACATAAACATTTTAAAAAGTCGTACTTAAATATTATTGAAAATCATCAATTCAATTTGTTACATTAAAATGATGAAGAAAAAAAAAGAATTTCTTTCTAGTTCCTTCTTGAAATGCCTTAAATATTCAAAGCAGATGTGATGCAAAGCATTATGGTCCATTACTTATTTATGTAAATTCGTATCTATTCGAATTTCTGATGTCCTTGATGAATTGATAAAAGTGTATGAATTCAAGCTTCAAAGTTTTCTCAAGCCTTTTTTTAGGTTCTGATTGATGATACATTGAGTCGAGAATCTGCAAATTTATGTCATTGATGTGCTCTTGTTTAAGGGATCGATTCGGAGAGCATCTATCAAATTTATTGAAATGTGTTCAAAAAATTTGCTTTTGAAAAATGAATTTGTTGAAAATTCTTAACTCCCAGCTTACAATGTTATGATCAATGGTTGCATCTGTACTTATTTAGTAGAGACAAATTGAGGTAGAGTAAAAAAAAGTTTTTGAAAAATTTACGCCGTACATGTACGCTTTTACTTTATTATTTTAATAATAAAGTATTGTGATCGACACAGAAAAAAAAAAAATTTGCTACCCTGAAATTTTGTTTTTTCGCGTTTCATGACTAAATTAGCCTAAAAAAGCAAGAAAAAAAATCCTTCCCGCCGTACGCCGTACATATGGACTCGTACCTCCAAGACCGTTAAAGGTAGAATGTTGATTTTTGAGTGGGCTATTAACTTGGTAAATGAGCTCCATTATCCAAGTGTGTGGGAGTGTGGGGTGGAAGGGGGAGGAGGGGGGATGGAAAAAGTCGAAATATACACTTGCTAATATCTTCACCACGAATGCAGATAGAAAGATGAAAATCAGCACACGTATAGAGAAAGCTGTGGGACATATTCCAAAAATAATTTAATTTTTTTATCCATTGGCGTCCGTAAAGGGGGGGGCTAAAAACAAATTGTCGGCCGAATCTTTTTTTGAAATGGTTATATCTTCGAAACTACTTACCATAAAAAATTCATATTTTGGGACAATTAAAATGGCGTATAGATCCACCAGAATCAGCTTAGAAATAGGCTTATTATTGTAAGGGGAAGGGTCGGGGGGTGCAAGGAAAAACACTTAAGAATTAATATCTCAACTATCTCTTAAGCTATGTAATTGAAATTTAAAACATATACTAAGCTATACTAGCGAAATACAAAAAAAATATAAAATTTGGTCATAATAGTAGTGGGGTGAAATGGGGAGCATTTGAAAAATGGTGCACTTTTCAAAATTAGAAATCATTATATCTCAAAATTGAGTACAGATATCGAATTGAAAATTCGTCAGATTATAGAACTACATAATTTATAATTTTGATAAAAATTTTAAGTTAGGGGGTGTAAAGGGTGGTAATCAAAAATGTCGAAAATTTTGAGTGAATTTTTTAGGACTCTGCTCAAAGATAGAAACTTTAAATTTTGCATGTGAATACATCTATTTGATATACATAGAAAAAAAATAATAATTTAATCCACAATTGTTATGAACCGACCACCCCGGTCTAATGGGCACAAGCTGTTTCATGTGCAACAAAAAAAACACGAAAACTGAAAATTTTTGGATGTAATTTTAGGGTAGAAACTTGAAAATTTGGAAAATACATTTAAAAAAAATCTTTAAAAGTATTAAATATTAACTGGTCGAATACCTTCAAAACTTCTACCCCCTCCCATACAAAATTATTTTTTCGACCATTTTTAAGAAATTAATTATCACCTAACTATTAAAAGCTATCCATTTGAAATTTTGCATAAGAACTTATAAAAATATTTGCAAAGAAGTTATTTTAAAAGTTTCAAAATCACACTTGCCCTTCTACCCCCTCCCATACAAAAGTATGATTACGACCAATTTCATTAAATCAACTAATAACCAACAAATTGAAAGCTACGAACTTGAAATTTTGTACGAGCAGCTTACAAGAAAAAGGAAATAAAATTGCGTCACAAATTTTGCAATTCCCCTACCTCTTCTACCCCCTCCCGTACAAAATTATTTTTTCGAGCATTTTTAAGAAATCAGTTATCAGCTAACTCTTAAAAGCTATCCATTTCAAATTTTGCCTAAAAACTTATAAAAATAATTGAAATGAAATTCCTTTAAAAGTTTTGAAATCGCGCTTGCCCTTCTACCCCCTCCCATACAAAAGTATCATTTCTACCTATTCCATTGAATCAACTAATAACCATCAAATTAAAAGCTACGAACTTGAAATTTTGTACAAGCACACTACAAGAGAAAGGAAATAAAATTGCGTCACAAATTTTACGATTCCCCTACCTCCTCTACTCCTTCCCATACAAATGTTTGGTTTCGTGAATGTAAAATGCACCGAATCCTATGAAAATTCTATGCAACTTCGTCTATGAAACACATTCTATACAGAGGATATTGGACGCGATTCAAGCAATTAATTAAAAAGCTATTAACATCCACCCACCCTTACCCCTCCTCCTCCCCTCATAAAAACCCAAACTTGCACAAATGAATGAAATATTGTTAAATTGACAACAGCCCTGCCCAAGAACTCCCTTTCACTTAGCCTTCCCTAACCACTCTAACCTGCATATTGACTTTCCACACATCCGCAACTTGTCCCAAGAATAATAAAGTTTCGCCCGACTTGTTGGCAGTTTATTTAAATTCAAGCGACTCAATTCTTCAAAATCCTTGAAAATAGAAATTTCATTTTTGGGATGATTGTGGATTGTGTTGGGAAGTTTCATTAACTAAATTTTGAGGATCATTTGGATGCATAGGTTAATGGGAAGGAAAGTAAAAATAAATTCTTTTTCCTATCTATTGAGGTACGAAATAATGGGGCTAAGTACCAAATTTTGGCCGAGTTTTTAAAACACAATAAAGTATCGATATTGTGTAATTAAAATTATTTTGGTAAATTATATTTCAAAACTTTCTTATTATTGTTTTTTTGTTAGCAGGTAGGACTGTTCTTAATTATTATCCAAAAAATTAGAGCGGTCTGTTAATCTGTTTGCTTACAGCAGTTGGGTGAATCGGTACACCTCAGTAGTCCACGGCGATTTTTAAGATGGATAAAAATATGGAACAAAGAATTTGTCTCAAATTTTGTGTTTCCAACTAAATTTCGAGTGCGAAATCATTGCAAATAATGGCTTACGGTAATTCAGTACAATGAAAAACACGAGCTTTCGAGTAGTTCAATACCTTTTATCTTCGAATTTTTCATTTTCGTAGAAACTTCAATGCTTTTGATATAAATATTGTACATTCATGATTAAATTATTGAACTCTCTGACTATTAATAAAAGGCGTCATTAAAGCCTTCGATGCCTAACAGTTTACCAAAGTTGGCACAGGAAAAGCTCTTGAAAAAGTTAATTGTCACTTAAAGCTGCTCAGACAGGAAGAAATATATAATTTATTGTGATGTCAATAACGTTTGGCAATTTTTGAAGCCTCATCCAGGCTGGGAATAATTTAAGTAGCATTAGGGCTTAAAGCTCAGAGGATGTCATCTGGAAAAATTGTAAAGGCGGATAAATAAATATACAACCAACTCTCATATATCTAGAATCAAATACCACTCCCGCCACAACATATACATAACAACATCCCTTTTGAGTCTCTGTAAAATTAATTCATCCTTAAAATTCTAGTAGCCATTTGCAATCAAATCGATTCCTTTCTTAAACGTCAGCTGTTACAAAATAAAAAAACACACACACACACACAAACGTGAAAATTCCTCAGTGCGTAGTTAATGACCTAATTAAAGCGACCTTTTTTGTATCCAAAATTTTAATACTCTGGATTACAGAACTTAAGTTTTTATTACAGAAAAAGGATATCAAGTATTAATTTTGACTTACGAAAGAGATTCGTTTCGGATACATTTTCTACTTAATTTTACGTCTCCATAGTTGATGGTATGAAGGTTGATATGTTTAAATTATTTTTACTAGCAGAAGATTTTCAATTCTTCGTCGATATAAGAGTATTAAAGTCCTTAAAAGAAGCTCACTTTCGGCACTTGCATCTTTTTTATTATCTTCCAGGCTTTTTCGTACACAGAGATTGATATGAGTCAATATTTGGTTTTTTGTAACGTTAATGATTTATTTTATTACACTCTAGATGATATTTGAGAGTGTTATAAGTTTGCTCTAAAATTTGTAATGCCAAGAAATACTGCTTACAAAGAGTCGCCAAAGGTTCAGAAATGTTTGTTATCTCGAAACCGGTTGTCCGTCTGGCCGGCTGTGCGCTCTCTGGCTTGAAAATGTGTAGAGCTAGGAAGTCCAAATCTTGTGCACATTATTTATGTGGAAAAAATAAAGTCAAGTTCGTGAACGAGCCACATCGCTTCATCCCTTCTACCTCCTCCCATACAAAATTATTTAATTTCGCAAAGCATTACTTAAAGCTATTGATATGAAATTTTAAAAATATGTCTTTTTAAGATGATTTTAAATTATTTGAATTCCTTCACTCCTTCCACCATTTCCTATACAAACTGAATTTTTTTAAGAAATACTATAAACCAATTTACTCAGTACTTATAAAATTAATTAATTTAAAATTAATAATAAAGCTGAAAAAAAAATTAGTTGGTTAGCTGCACTTCTTCTACCAACTTCCATACAATAAGACACAAAAGTAAATTTTCTTGAAAATTATGAATGCTACTGTTCTGCAATTTACAACATGTCAATTGAATGATGTGTATCGTTATTTCTGAAACATCTATTAACAAATCTCCACCCCTTCTAATATCTTCCAAGCAAACTGCATAATTTCACTAAATCCAATACAGTAATTTTATCAGTAACTATCGAATTTTTGAAACTTAAATTTCCAATAAGACACTTTCATAGCAACTCCAGCATGATGTGAAAAAATCAGTTCAATACCGTCAATACCCCTTCAACCACTCCTCATACGAAATTTCTTAAATCAAAAAATTCTCTTTCATATAGAGTATACCATGATTCGGCTTTACACCCAATCGTAGCCCTATTATGTTTTTTATATTCTTTTTTATACGTTGTTATTTTTAATGAATTTTCTTATTAGCTAAAAAATTGACTTCAAGTAGCGAATTTCTCATATTAACAACAAATAGATTTTAAAACATAACAGAAATATTATATCTTAAAACGAACGATTTCCGGATTTTACATTGTTTGATTTATTATGTGTGACCTTTAGTTGGATAAAGGTCTCAGCAGAGACCGAAACGTCACAAATAATAAATTAAACAGTGTAAAATACGGAAATCTTTAATTCAAAATGCGCTGTGAAAAAATTCACCAAACCAGAATTATTATGATTGGACGTAATTCGCATATATGCGATACTCTAAATGAAATACAGAAAAGTTTAATACATCGGAAAATACATCATCTCAAATTATTTAAAATAGTAATATTAACATGGGAGGTGGCAGAAAGAGTGAGGAGAGATTTATAATTTTTAAACTCTGGATGAAATCTGAGAGTATATTGTGTTTGCCTTACCGTTTGTAACGCTAAGAAGAGTACAGAAATATTTACTGTGGCTCAAAAACCTCTATTCAAAGTGACTGTCTGTCTGTCCGGCTGTCTACAACATAACTCTCGAACGCTATAAGCTATCGTGGTCAAATTTGTTGTGTGTCATTTTTAGCAAAAAAGAAATTTTAAGTTTGTGAACGGGCTACATTCCCTCGCTCCTTCTATCCCCTCTCATACAAATTTCATAAGATTTCGAAATTTTAAGAAATTAATTTTTCTTCAAATACATCCCATACAAATTCTACGAAATTTTTAAATTTGTAATTAAATTATTTTTCGTTGAAACTGTTAAAGCTATCGACTTGAAGTTTTGTTGAAAGTATCATATAATAATATGAAAAACGTTGATGACGAAAATTTTTGTTTTGATCCGTATACTCCTCCTACCAGCTCCCATACAAATGCATAATTTTGGTGAATGCATTATTTCGATTTCCATTAAATCTAGAAAATGTACAAACTTAAAATTTTGCCAGAATTTGTCTCTTAACGATTGCAGTAAATGCTAAAAAAAATATGAACTTCGCTTTATTCTTTCCACCACCCCCCACACAAATTTTTGTATTGAAATTTCAAGAAAAGTATTTCTAATTCGAACAGATGAGAGCTATCGACTTTGAAATTGTAACAAAGCAATGTGATTAGGATGTTTATAAGCAGATTCAAAATCATCCAAAACCTTCCACTTTCTTTGCCACCTCCCATACAAATGCCATAAATTCAGAAAAAAATTTTCATTTCCTCGGAAATCATGAAAGCTACAAACTATAAATTCAGAATGAAACATTTCGTATATTACGTTTGGTGTTTTATACGAAAATTACAAACCTCGCTCCTTTGCTTTTATCACCTCCCATACAAAAGTCACTATTCACTATTCGAAAGAATTTGAAATGATATATTTTCCGGTACAATAAACTCTTTCCTATTTCATCTTGAGTATCATATGATTGGGCTTTACGCCCAATAATTCTGTAATGTTTTTCCATGTGTTTTAATTTTAAGCAGTTGGCACCAAAAATATTCACGATTTCTCGTAGATGACAGCATGTTAAAATTTTTCGAACTTCAAAATTATAATTACCGATACCAGAATAATAACTTCCCACTATAAAATTATTTACTTCATTATAAATATCATAATTAAAATTTTATACTAGAAAACGCCCGCGACTTCGTCCGCGTAAAAATAGCAATAATAAGCAATTTTTGAGAGTGTAGTTAGTAATACATTATGTGGGATATATAATCTGCTCACCTTAATTTTTTTATGGGACAGGCTCGTGATCAAATCAAACCCGTGATTCGAGATCATATACGTGTTGAAAAGCGTTAAGGACATGTGAATAATTGTAGCTGGTTTTATTTAACAAAAAAAAAACAAACAAAATAACATTAAGCTTAAAAACATAACAGGACTACGATTGTGCGTAAAGCCCAATCATACGATACTATGTAGAGATGAAATTGAAATTTTTGCGGTGTTAAGAAATTTTGTATAGGGAGTGGTAGAAGGGGTGACAGCATTGAACTAATTTGTTTCACATCATGCTAGAGTAGCTATAAAAAGGTTTTGTACCAAATTTAAGCTTCAAAAATTGAGTAGGTACTAAGAAACTTAGTGCATTGAATTTAATGAAATTGTGCAATTTGTATGGGAGGTGGTAGAAGGAGAGGGGAGTTTTTGGTGATTTTTTGAGAAACAACTATAACTATCATGCAATTGATATACTTTAAATTTCAGATCTGTATCATTCATACTTTTCAAGAAAATCGAATTATTGTATAGTCGTGGAATGTGTCTCATTGTATGGGAGGGGGAAGAAGGAGGGAAGCTAGTCGGTTAAGTTTTTTCCCAATATTACTAATAATGCTAATGAAGGATTAAATCCAAATTTTTACCTCGATGAAATTTAAATGTACTGAGAAAATTCGTTTAGAGTATTTCATGAAAAAGTGCGGTTTATATGGGAGGTGGTGGAAGGAGAAGGGGGTTCCTGGTGATTTTTTGAAAAACAACTATAATCATCATGCAATTGATATATTTGAAATTTCAGATCAGTAACTTTCAGACTTTTCAAGAAAATCAAATTCTTGCGAAGTTGTGGAACTGTGTCACATTGTATGGGAGGGGGTAGAAGGAGTGAAGCTAATCGGTTAATTTTTTCCCGATATTAATAATAATGTTAATTAAGGATTTCATACAGCATCTTAGATCGATGGAAGTTACACGTACTGAGAAATTTGGTGTAAAATAATTCATGAAAAAGTGGAGTTTGTATGGGAGGTGGTGAAAGGAGTGAGGAAACTCAAATAATTTGTAAACCAAAAGACTGTATTTATAATACAAATAACATATTCCAAATTTCAAATTAATAGCTTTTATGGTTTCCAAGAAAATTTGATTAATATATATTTTGAAAATGAGTCACTTTGTATGGGAGGGGGTAGAAGGCGTGAGGGGAGTGAAATGAAACGAAGTGCAGATTTCATTCCGATGGGCACCTAATAAACTGTGCAAGTTTCATTACAATCGGTTCAGCAGTTTGTGCGTGAAAAGCGGTCGGACAGACAGACAGACAGACAAAAATTTCAAAAATGTGTTTTTATGCTTAGTTAGTGCTAAAATAACTCAAAAAACTAACTTATAGCCATTTATAAGCAAATTGCAGACAGACACTACAATTATATTACTATGTATAGATTTTCATTTCTGTAGCTATTGAAATAAATATATCTAAACATCTAATATTTATTTTAAAATTAAATAAAGCGAGTTTTGTTTCAACTGCGAAGTAGGATAAGACAAGTTTTGTGATTTTTAATAATTTGTCACAAGAAAGAAAATTAAAATTTTCGTGGATATGATTAAAAAGGCAACACCTAAGTTCATTTCCCATAAGAAAAAATGTGATATGAAATTTTGATAAAAGTGGATAAAGCGAGTTTTGAATATGATGGCCTCATATCTACGAATGGAATGTAATGGGACATTATATCAAATATTGACCCACATATTTACGTATTTGCTGTGTTACACCTTTCACTTTGTGTAATGCTTAAAAAGGTATGCAAATCAGATTTATTATAGGTCAATAAGCATAAGAAATATTCCATCTGTTCCTTTTTAAACAGATTGCTTGAGGAAATGAAATCAATTTTCGAGCTTTGACACCGCTTTTTCTTTATTTATCCTTTCACCAATTGAATACATAGAGAGTAAAAAAAAGTGTTGTGTGTGTTTTCAATAAATAATGGCAAAATTGCTTTGATGAATGTTTTATTTGTGTTTTCTTATCGAATTAGTTCTCTATTGATTCGATCTGAAACGGGTGAGAGAGAATATTTAAAATTTTAAATAAGTAGTTACAATAAAAACATTTAACTTGAAAATTGCTTAGCAATGTTACGCTCTGGTTTTCTCAAAGTGTGACCAATCCACTGCGACTTCCGCCTTTGAATCTCAATACCTGTTTTAGTCTGTCCAGTTGTGCTCTAAAGTTCGTCGTTGGAGATCACTTCTGGCCAAAATATTCCTAAAATATGTCGGAGGCATTGGCTCACGAAAGTTTCTAGTTTCTTGGTAAGTCGAACGGTCACTTTACACGTAGTACAACCATTAAACAACACGAGTTTGACGCATGCGTAAAAAAATCGCAGCATCGTGCGAAGGGAGATCTCTCTTAGCCTCCAAAAAGGGGAAAGGATACCAAAGGCCTGACGAGCTTTATTTAGACGAGCCTCAATATCCTTTTCGGCTCCGCCGTCCATGCTGACAATGCTTTCGAGATAACGAAAATCTTGCACCTCTTCCACATCTTGTACGTTAAGAACGATCGGTGTGCTTGTGTTCGAACCCATGTGCATTTACTTGGTTTTACGCACATTTATTTTCAGTTCCGCCTCTTTGCATTTAGAATGCAACGAGCGAACATTTGACTCTAGGTCCGAACGGTTATGAGCAAGCAAACACACGTCATCAGCATAATCAAAGTGACTTAAGATGTTAAATAGTCTTCATTGAAGACCTTTATCTTCCCCACCTTCCAGTGCAGCTCTCAAGATGCCATTGATTATCACCAGAAACAGGGCTGGTGAAAATATGTAGCCTTGTCTGACACCCGTTCGCACAGGAAAGCTTTCGGACACCTCTCCTCTACGTAAGACGCGACACCTTGCATAGCTATTATGATTTTGTTCAATTTTAGAATTAATCAATTTCTAAATGACTGTGCAATAAATTACATGAACTTGCAAATTAAACTAAATGAAAGTAAAATTGAAAAATATATGAGAATACATGAAAATAAGCCTTTCTCATAAAATTAACTTTATTCTGAATTTATTTTCTCACCATAAGCACAGCAGTACCTTATAATGTTTATTATTGTTAAAAAAGCGAGTTATCTATTCAATAATCGCCACTTAATTTCAATGAAAACAAATAGTTTTTGTGAAACTTTTATATCTATACTATACTTATCTTTTATTTTGAAGCAAGATTGGGTGGAAATCCCTTCTCTCTTCCATGGTTTTAATTATTATATTGTAAATGATTTTAGTCGCCTCGAAATATCAAATTTATTAGTTTTGGTTAGTTTAATCACAGTTTTAAAAACTTTATCAAAACCAATAGTACTAGTTAAGCTTTCGGTTTTGACTGTACCGATTTTATTTTTAAATTTAGGTATATGTACTTCACGCATAGTCTACAACTTAGATTGTCGAGCAAAGATACAAAACTAGTGAGTTTGGGTTACAAACATGACAGTTTCTCAGCAAGTAGTAACTGAAAGGTTGCAGAAAATTATAAACTTCCTAAGCGACCTTGAGCGCTATCCTTAATAAAAATCTAAAAACTTAATTTATTATAAGCAGACTTCTAAATATTCATTAAAGAATCTGTCCACGCTTACTCAACACAAAATCAAAGGTACTACCTTCATATTTACTAAACATCCCCTTTGGACTTCATTCTAAAAACCTAATCATTGCAATTCCCCATTTACACGCTTAAATTGAATTCTCTGTCGCTACTTAATATGTCGGACTTGTTGCTTCATAATACCGTCTCGATGCCATTAAAGGTCGTTCTGTAGCTCGTAGGTAGCACATAGGAAGTATGTTAACCCCGCTCGACAACGTGAAGTTGTTGCGCAATTCCGGTGTTCATAATATCATACTTCGTCCTTATTTGCATACTTCAGCACACGCAATCGATGTATTAAGCTAAAAAACTTGTAGAATTGTTTGGTGCTTCGCTAGCGTTTTATAAGCTCAGAATGAGCCAGCACAAAGGACGAAACATCGCTTACCTTCCTCTTTCTCTTTCTATAAAGCGAATAGCCTCATGTCATGCCCTACAGTAGTTTAAGTTTCCGTCAGCTCCACGTCTCGTTACTTAATTGGACTCGGTTTAGGTTTACGTAGCTATCTCTAGGTATGAAATCAACAGGTGAGTTCCTTTTGAATTACAAGAAATTCTGGCTGATGAGAATATGAGAGGTGCGAGTCTATTAGAAAACTCAACAGAATTATGATTGGGCATTACAATCATACGATACTTTAGATGAAATGGGAGAGGAATTGCACAGGAAAATTTGTCATTTTAAATTATTCAGAATAGTGAATATAGGGATTTTTGAATAGGTGATGATTAAAGGAGTGGGGAAAGGATTATAATTTTGGAAACAGAATTATGATTGGGCGTAAAGTCCAACCATATGTTGATGAAATGGGAAAGAGTTTAATATACCGGAAAATAGGTATGTCATATCAAATTCTTTCGAATAGTGAATAGTGGCTTTTGTATGGGAGGTGGTAGAAGCAGATAGGAGAGGTTTGAAATTTTTGTAAATTACACCGAACGTGGCATGCAAAATGTTTCGTGCTGAATTTAAAGTTTGTAGTTTTCATTATTCTCAAAGAAATTGGACATAATTTTCCTAAAATTGCGACATTTGTGTGGGAGGTGGCAGAGGAAGTGAAGGGTTTTATATGATTTTAAAACTGCGTATCAACATCCTTATCACCATTCTTTCTTTCAATTTCAAAGTCGATAGCTCTCACATGTTCGAAAGAGAAATGCTTTTCTTGAATTTATAATGTAGATATTTGTATGGGAGGAGGTAGAAGGAGTGAAGCGAAACTCATAATTTTCTTTACACAATTATTAAGGTATAAATTCTGGCAAAATTTTAAGTTTATATTTTTTCTACTTTTAGTGGAAATCTATATAATGCATTTGCCAAAATTATGCATTTGTATGGGAGGAGGTAGAATGAGCATACGGATCAAATCAAAATTTTTCATAGTCATCGATATTTTTATTATTAGACTTTCCATAAAACATCAAGACGATAGTTTTCACAGTTTCGAAGAAAATTAGTTACATTAAAATTTCAAAATTTCGTGAAATGAAGTTGATAATTTTTTCAAAACTGATTGAAATTATAATAAAATAAATTGTGGCAAAAATTCGTTTTTTCAGCTTTGTTAGTTTCAATGGAAATCGAAAAAATATATTTTTCAAAATTGTGCATTTGTATAAAAGGGGGTAGAGGATTAAGTGGATTGGATCAACATTTTGTGATGTTAATATTATATATTACTGTAATTTTACCCAAATTTTTAGTTTATTACTTCAATAGTTTCGAAGAAAATTCAATTTCTTAAAATTTCGAAATTTCATGAAATTTGTATGGGAGATGGTGGGATGTAGCCCGTTCACGAACTTAAAGTTTCTTTTTTGCTAAAAATGGCATACAACAATTTCAGCATAATAGCTCAAATGTTCGAGAGTTATGTTGTAAACAGGCGGACAGATAGACAGACGATCACTCAGAATTGAGGTTTCTGAGCGACAACAAATATTTCTGTATCCTTGGCGGCCCTGTGTGAGTATTATTTCTTAGCGTTACAAACGGTAAGGCGGACACAATTTACTCTCAGAATCCATCTAGAGTAAAATAACAGACTGATCTAAGTATGCGAAAATTTCGTACTGGATTTAATGTTCGTAGCTTTTATAATTTTCAAAGAAATTTTATAAATTAAAACATTTTGTAAGGGAGGAAGTAGAAGGAAAGCCACTCTTCAAATTTCTTATGACCATGCTTTCTTTCTTTTTTATTATAAAATAGATAGGCGATATACTTTTCTTGAATTTCAATTACAGAAGTTTGTATGGAAAAGGAGCAGAAGGAATAAGGTGAAGCTGATAACTTTCTCAGCATTTATTGCATTTATTTTAATTTGCTACCTTTTCTAGTTTCAATAAAGGAGTAGAAGTACTGATCCGATTAAAACAAAATTTCGCAATGCTGATGGGATTTACATTATAATATTTGTAATGTCAGTAATAGTCCCACCTTCATCAATAGAACAAGCAAGGTTATTGATCTGACTTTTGCAACAATTCTATATCCCTAGTGGTCCGCAACGGGAAGCTTTCGAAAGAACCACCCTTGTCAGACCACATGTGGATAAGATTTCAAATCAACAAAAAATAACCGGTTTTACAGGAATCTAGCGAGAACAGATTGGGCTAATAAGCAGTAACCTACCGGCAATAGTTCCTTACTCAATAAAAATCCAGATTCTTTAGATGGAAGAGTTGATATGGTAACAAATACACTAATAACTTCCTACAAGAGCCTCTGCCCTCAGAAATCCGCCAAGAATCGTAAAAACATAGTGGTGAAGCTATAAAAAACAGAAATTGCGTTTAGCTCTTTCAAACACCACCAGGATTGAACGAGGTCTATCTCGCTATGATCCAGAATGCGAATGAAACGATAACTCAACACTTGGTTGACATGTAGAAAGTATGCATCAGTCTTTTCGACATACTGAAGTTATGGCAAGAAATTAAGGTTTTCACAACTAAACCAGGCATTCTCGAAGACATTCCGATCCAACAGCCTAACATCGTTCCTTATTAAAGGTCTGGAAAACTGGTGAACAGCTATCTATGTGCAAATCTGACTCATACCAGCACGTCTATCTGAAAGGTCTGTCCACCGATATCGCCTTACATGTGACGTAGCCGCCATCATTAAGAGGTAGCACTCGGCGCCTTTCTAGACGTGGAAGGCGCATTTAAACACTTCAACATTGACGCCATACTTGCGCGGCCGTAGTGTGAAAAATTTCTTGACTGCATGGATAGGTAAGCTACTTCGAAATATCATAGCACAAATAGGTGACGTAAGAAAAGGCTCTGTTGACAATGGAATGCCACAGGGCGGCATAATATCGCCTCTCCTGTGGGTTCTAACCGTGAATGAACTCCATTCCATTTTAAATTGGAACGGCTACCTCACAATGCTCATACCAACGATCTTTTCATCATGCTAACTGGTAAGCTTAGGAAGGTTCTAGTTGACCTTATGCAGTCCGCCCTTCAACTGTTAGACAGGGTACTAAATAAATGACTTCCAATTAACCCTTTGGCCCTCTTCTCCAGAAGAAGGCCATACGTTTTCAATCCACCAACCATTCGGGCTATCACTATGCTCCTCTCGACCCAGGTTATATATTTAAGACTTTTTTATGGAATGACTTGTGTTTCCGGTAATGCACAAACACGGTCATAGAGGGAAGGAGTGGTAATGAGAAGGTGGGGGAAGCAGAGTGAGAACGAGAACGAGCGGTGAAGCTGGTACATTTTTCAGTTAGCCGCCACTGCCAAATATTTGCAAATTTATGGGGGACTGAATGAAAGACAGTGACCAGAAATCATCTACAGAGTAGTAGTGAAACTGTTTTCAACTGAATAATTCGTGCTTAAAACAAACCCTACTGCCTGAAGTGAGAATTGAGCCCACAACCTATTGGCTGTGCAGCAAACACACTGTCGCTACGCCCCAGAAGCGCAAATTATCCTAGAAGGCCAACATTGAAGAAAGAGCAAAAAAAGCTTCCGCAGCCTTCTTCGTTTGCAGAAAGATGTTCGGCTTGAGATGGAGCCTAAAAACGCACCTCATTCACTTGATGTATACCAGACCAATTATTTCCTGGTGGTACTAAAAAGCAACCTAGAACTATTATAGTTAATCCAATGGATGACATGTTTGTGTACAGCAGATGTTCTTAGAATCACATCAACTGCAGCACTACAGGCATTTCTCTCACTACCTCCACTCGACTTTTTTAGAAAACAATCAGCAGCAAACAACAACAATACGATTGCATGAAATAACAACAGATTGAGAAACGGTGGTTTCACACTATGTTTCCTAAAAGATACGAAAGGGCAACAAACACGATACTCAATGCTTGCTCAGGTTCTCATCTCTATACGGACGGATCTAAAACTAATCAGACGACAAGTGTGCAGGGATCTGTACCCAAGACCTCCACACTTCTTTCCATCTTTCAGAACACACGACGGTTCCCCAAGAGGATCTTCTGATCTTAAATCATAAACTTACTATTTTCATATACATATTTCTTTAAAAAAAAATTTAGTCCCTCAACTCCTTCTTCCACTTCCCATACAAACTGCACAATTTCACGAAATACAATAGACCGTTTTCCAGTACGTGTAATATGTTTGATGCTAAAATTTTGCGCGATGGTAGCAATTACACATTTTACAACCCATCACCTCCTGAAATTATCAAAGCAAGTGGTCTAGAATTTGAAAGTTAGTACTATTTCAGTGATATTATTTAGTTTTTATTAAAAATGTTTAAATCCTGTCACTGCTCCCACCCCCTCCCTTACGAAACTGCACCATTCCATGAAATGCAATGTTCCAATTTGCTCAGTACCTGTCAGCAGCGTTGCAGCGCGTAGTCTACGCCATGTAAACTACACCATTGTGTGCACCCACGTTTGTTTACACCTATTGCTAAACCAATTCAAATTATTTGTAAACTGCCAACAAGTCGGGCGCAACTTTATTATTCTTGAGACAAGTTGAGGATGCGTGGAAGTCAATATGCAGGTTAGAGTGGTTAAGGAAGACTAAGTGGAACCCACTTTAGGACAGGACTGCTGTCAATTTAACACTTAATTACGAATACGATCAATAGTTCCAGTACATATGTATAACCAATAATTCATTCGTTAATGCGAGTTTGGGATTTTTGTGGGGAGGGGAAGAGGACTGATAGTAAGGGTGGGTGGATGTTAATAATTGTTTAATTGATTGCTTGAATCACGTCCAATGTTCTCAGTTTGTCAGTTTCATAGACGAAGTTGCATAAAATTTTCATAAAATTCGGTGAAAAAATCTAAACATTTGTATGGGAGGGGGAAGAGGAAGTAAGGTAATAGTAAAATTTGTAATGCAATTTTATTTCCTTTCTCTTGTAAAGTGCTCGTACAAAATTTCAAGTTAATAGCTTTTAATTTGTTGGGTATTAGTTGATTTATTGAAATTGGCCGAAATCATACTTTTGTATGGCAGGTGTTAGAAGAGCAGGCTCGATCTCAAAACTTTTGAGCCAATTTGATTTCAACTATTTTTAAAAGTTCTTATGTAAAGTTTTAAATTGATAGCTTTAATAATTTAGTTGATAATTGATTTCTTAAAAATAGTCGAAACAATAATTTTGTATGGGATGGGGTACAAGTCGAATATCTTGATCAGATAATATTTCATACATTTAGAGATTTTTTTTTTTAAATGCATTTGGCAAATTTTCAAGCTTATACCTTAAAATTTTATACAAAAATTTTCAGTTTTTGTATTTTTTTTGTACATTGGACATGAAACATTTTGTGAACGTTAGACCAGCGTGTCGGTACATAACAATTGTGGAATAAATTTTTGTTTGTCTTCTACGAATATCAAATAGATGTAACCACATAAAAAATTTTAACTATCTTTTACCAGAGCCCTAAGAAGTCACTAATAACTTTTGACGTTTTTGCTTACCACATCACCTTACACCCCCAACTGGAAATTTATACCAATATTTAAAACTATGTAGTTCAACAATCTGACAAAATTTCAATTTGATATCTGTATTCAGTTTTGAGACATGACGGTTTGCAATTTTGGAAACTGGGCCATTTTTGAAATGCTCCCTGTTTTCCCCACTATTATTATGTCCAAATGTTATATTTTTCTCGTATTTTGCTAGTATAGCTCAATGTATGTTCCAAGTTTCAATTACATAGCTTAGGATATAGTTGAGATACTAATTATACTCTAGATGGAATCTGAGAGTATTATAAGTTCGCTCTAAGGTTTGTAACGCCAAGAAATAAGGCTCGGAGAAAAAAATGAATGATACAGAAGTTAATGTTATCACTCAAAAATCTCAAAACCGGATGTCCGTCCGTCCGTCCGTCCGTCCGTGCGCTCTCTAGCTTGAGAACACGTTGAGCTAGATAGTTCAAATTTTGTACACGTCGTTTTTGACAAAAAATTAAAGTCAAGTTCGTGAACGGGCCAAATCGCTCCACCCCTTCTACCCCCTCCCATACAAAATGACACAATTGCGCAATTTGACAATGAAGAGATTTGCTCGAAAAGTATATAAGCTATTAACTTCAAATTTGGAATATATAACTATTATGATAATATCAATCTACCTTATAAAAATTATGCGTGTCCTACCCCTCCTTCTACCACCTCCCATACAAACTGTACTTTTCATGAATTATTCCAAGCCAATTTACTCAGTGCGTATAAAATTTAGCTAGCTGGAATTTTGCACCAAGTATTTATTTAAAATTGTTAGTAAGGTAAAAAAAAATTAGACGATTAGCTTCACCCCTTCTACCCACTCCCATACAAAATGACACAATTTCGCAATTTAACAATAAATGGATTTACTCGAAAAGTGTAAAAGCTATTAATCTGAATTTTTGGATATATCACGTTCATAATAATATAAATCTACAGTAGAAAAATTTTTGGAGTCCTCTCTCTCCTTCCACCCCCTCCCATACAAACATCACTTTTTCATGAAATGCTTTAAGACGATTTTCTCAGAACATATAACATTTATCGAACTCATATTTTGTAATAAATTCTTAATTAGTATTATCATTAAGATCAGAAAAAAATATTTGATTACCTTCACTGCTTCTACCCCCTCCCATACAATATGGCACAGTTTCACAACTTCACAAAAAATTGATTTTCTTGAAAAGTATGAATGGCACTAGTCTGAAATTTAAGGGATGTCAATTTTATAATATTCCTAGTTATTTCTGAAAAAATCACTAAAATCCCCCCACTCTTTCTACCACCTCCCATACAAACTGCACATTTTCATTAAATCTAACTCACTAATTTTCTCAGGTCCCATTCAATTTTTGGAGTAAGCATTTTGAATGAAACATTTTTATAACTACTTTAGCATGATGGGGAAAAAATTAGTTCAATGCTATCATCCCTTCCAACACTCTACATACAAAATTTCTTGGGGTCACGAAAAAATTCTATCTCATCTAGAGTATCGTAAGATTGCGCATTACGCGCAATCGTAGCCCTGTTATGTTTTTAAGTGTTTTTCTTTGCACCCCCCTAAACCTCCACTTTACAATAATCAATTATAGTTCTGGTAAGTTTGTATGCCGCCTTAATGGTCTTAAAATATAAATTTTTTATGGTAAGTAATTTCGAAGATATAATCATTTAAAAAATAAATTCGGTCGACAATTTGTTTTTAGGCCCGCTTTCAGGACGCCAATGGATAAAAAAATTGTTAGAGTTCGTCCCAAAACCCTTTCTATACCTACGTTGATTTTCAGCTTCCTATCTGCATTCGTAGTGGAGATATTAGCAAGTATAGTTTTTGACGCCTTCCCTCACCCCGCCACCCTTTTCTCTTTCAGTGTTATGAAGTTCAAAATTATTTTGGTACTGGTTATAGTGAAAAGTGAAAAAATAAATTCGACTGCAACACATGTATACTTCCCATCCTTGTTACTTTGCGTTGTTGTGTTTTTGTGCTTTTTTTTAATGACTCTTGGACTATTATTTCTGATACTATATTAGTGGTATTAATAAGAAGGGCGTAGCGTATTGGGTAGCGTGTTGGCCCACAATGCGAGGGTCTTGAGTTCAAATCTCGTTCGACGCATAATTCCAACACACTGCCTGCTTGCGTGCACCTTGGTCACCTCAATCTACAAAAATGAAAAAAAAAATCGTAGATAGAAGGTTGTGCGAAGGTCTAACAATTTTTCCACAATAAATAATGAAAAATGTTAAGGAATCTGAAGGTCAGGAAGCCAAGACCTGATTTGGGCTCTAGTCCCATTGTAGAATAAGAATCGTACTGAGAAAGAGAAGTATCGCTGTGTTAACTTTTCAAAGTATTTTCACGATGATTGTTTTAAATTTAATTAATTCTGATAGAATTCTTCATTTAAAATTTAAAATAATATTAACACTACCTCTCTTCAAGGCTTTGATTTTATATTTAGAATAAAATATTTGTATTGGATAAAATCTTATTACTTATAAATTAACGAATCTTTCATCTTCATTTCCAATTGTGTTCAGATAAGTTTACAGCTGTCCAAGTGAAGTTTGGTTCTGACAGATAAGAAGTTCTTGACTTTCGTAGCATTAAATACACTGCTCTGTGTCTTAACACTCAAGTCCGTCTGCAAAGCAATTTACCAAGTAATAAAGATTTCAATTTAATTTAAATTAAATGAAAAGACTGTTATCCTTCATTTCTAATTTAAAAGTCTTTGGGAAAACTGTTGAAATCGAAATCAACTTTTTGAAACACAATATTTAACTGTAGCAGCGATACTTGAGCCAACATAGATATTGATTGTATGTACTTTTTACAGGAAAACACTAAAACATCATCTGGTTCACCTTTAATACCTTTTGGCCTAATTAAAGCGATCGAAATAAATGTTTGTAGTAAACGCGCAAAAGTCTGATGAGCATGTACTTCGATGTTTTCGTGGAAGAAGTTTTGTTTCCCAAGCAAATGAATTTAATGAAGAGCGACACTCGTAAGACCATTAAAGGGAATTCAATTTGGCGAAAATTCTGTCTAATAGCAGCAGACATCACAAAAGTGAATGTAACATATTTCCACGTGATATACAAGCTTGCACGTAGAACTTTAATGGTTTAATATCGTGCTAGGAGTATTATTTTGGTGCAGAAAATTACTTGAAGATCAGGAAAATATTATCAGGATTCGTGAATGAAGTCCTTGAAATATTTAGAGTGTATCAGCACATATTACAGATTAGAGAAAATAGAAAGGGTTGTGCATCAGCTTTTCCCAATTTTAGAAAGTTTTGCCTTGTTGCTCCGTTTGTATTTTCCGAAAGTTGAAAGTTTTTTTTTATATACCGATTTTAAGTAAGTAGTAACTTCAACCCTTCGCCCGGGATTAAAGAAATCCCTGCAGAGCTCTTGGAAGAAGGTGAAACAGAGCTCGCCAATCAAATATTTAAATTAATTGCTACAATCTGGACAAATGAAAAATAAACTGCCAACAAGTCGGGCGAAACTTTATTATTCTTGGGACTAGTTGCGGATGAGCGAAAAGTCAATATGCAGGTTAGAGTGGTTAGGGAAGACTAAGTGAAAAGGACTTCTTTGGCAGTGCTGTTGTCAATATAACAATATTTCATTCGTTTCTGCAAGTTTGGGTTTTTCTGAGGAGAGGAGGAGGGGTAATAGTAAGGGTGAGTGGATGTTAATAGCTTTTTAATTGATTGCATGAATCACGTCCAATATTATCTGTATAGAATGTGTTTCATAGACAAAGTTGCATAGAATTTTCATAAAATTCGCTGCATTTTACATTCACGAAACCGAACATCTGTATGGGAGGGGGTAGAGCGGGTAAGGGAATCATAAAACTTGGAATGCAGTTTTATTTCATTTCTTTTGTAAGGTGAACTCCAAGTTCGTAGCTTTTAATTTGTTGGTTATTAGTTGATTTAATGAAATTGGTCAAAATCATACTTTTGTATGGGAGGGGGTAGAAGGGCAAGAGCGATTTCAAGACTTTTGACGCAATTTTGTTTCAACTATTTTTAAAAGTTTTTGTGCAAAATTTCAATTTGATAGCTTTTAATAGTTAGGTGATAATTGATTTCTTGAAAATGGTCGAACAAATAATTTTGTATGGGAGAGGGTAGAAGTTTTAAAGATTTTTGACCAGTTAATATTCCGTATATTTAGAGATTTTTTTTAAATGCATTTCGCAAATTTTCAAAATTCTACCTTAAAATTTCACTCAAAAATTCAGTTTGTGTTTTTTCAATGCACATGAAACACATTATGCACGTTAGACCGGGGGGGGGTCGGTTTATAACAATTATGGAACAAGTTATTTTTCTATGTATATCAAATAGATGTATTCACTTGCAAAATTTAAACTTTGTATCTTTTACCAGAGCCCTAAAAAATCACTCAAAATTTCCGACATTTTTTCTTACCACCTCCCTCCCCTTACACCTCCCATCTTAAAATTATTACCAAAATTAACCACTATGTAGTTCTACAATCTGGCAAATTTTCGATTTGATGTCTGTACTCTTTTTTGAGATATCGGGATTTGTAATTTTGAAAAGTGCGTAATTTTTGAAATGCTCCCCTTTTCCCACCACTGCTATTATTTCAACGTGTTATACATTTTTTGTATTTTCCTAGTATAGCTTAATATATGTTTCAAGTTTCAATTGTTGAGATATTCATTTTTAAGTGTTTTTCTTTGCACCCCCTGACCCTCCCCTTACAATAATTAGCCATTCTCTTAGCTGATTCCAGTGAAGCTATATGCCACCTTAATGATCCCAAAATTGGAATTTTTTACGATAAGTAATTTCGAAGATATAATCATTTGAAAAAAACAATTCAACCTACAATTTGTTTTTGTTCGGACGCCAATAAATAAAAAAATTAAATTATTTTTTAAGTTTGTCCCACAACCCTCTCTATATCTCTACTGATTTTCAACTTCTTATCTGCATTCGTGGTGGAGATATTAGCAAGTGTAGTTTTTTACTCTTTCCCTCTCCCCGCCTCCCCATTCCACCTAACACTCCCCAAAATTTAGAAAATAGAGCTCACTTACCCAATCAACAATCCACCCAAAAGCGAACATTCTACCTTTAACGGTCTCGGAGATATGAGTCCATATGTATGGCGTACGGCGTATAGCGTACGGCGGGACGGATTTTTTTTTTGCATTTTTAGGCTAATTTAATCATGAAACGCGAAAAAACAAAATTTCAGGGAACCACATTTTTTTTTCTGTGTCGATCACAATACTTCATTATTAGAATAATAAAGTAATTACCCGACGACTGACCGAAAGTATTATTTGTCTTGTATACAAAAAGGGTGACCGTCTGCGTTGCGAAAATTACAGAGGAATTTCATCGTTGTGTACGTGTTACAACATTTTAACGAAAATTATCGAACGAAGACTCAGTGAATACGCTAATAACATTATCAGAGAATATCAAGGTGGCTTCAGATCCGGACGATCGACAACGGACCAGTTATTCTCAGTGAAACAGGTGCTAGCAAAATGCTGCGAACAAGATATTAATGTGTACCAATTGTTCGACGATTTTTGTCAATCATACGATATTGTCGACCGTAATGCTCTGAACAGAATAACGATTGAACTAGGTGTCCCACCGAAACTAGTTCGGTTAGTAAATGCCACGATGGAAAACAATGAGTGGCAAGTACAAATCCAAAACGAGTTAACTCAGATCTTCCCAATGGAGTCAAGTCTCAAACAAGGAGATGGTCTCACCCGCATGCTCTTTAGCTTGGTGATTGAGTGTGTTGTCAGGAAGGCAACTCAGTAGCCTCAGTGGAAACCAGAGGTACGCTACTCGTTAAATCCTCACAGTTGGTGGCGTACGCACACGACGTGGATATCCCGGCCCGGTCAATACTTTGTGTAAGGAGGTATTTCAGGAGTTGGAGTCGGCAGTGGGTGAGGTAGGACCCAGACACGAAAGACTGTCCCAGATAGGCAGAATAATATTATGGGCGAATACAACTTCAAGCAGTGGATAAATTCGTATACTTGGGATCCCTTCTCACAAAGGGCGACAATGAATGACCTGAAATTCAAAGAAGAATCACGATAGCTAACAAAGCATTTTATGCGGTCCTCCCCATAATGAAATCAAGGAAGGTCCAACGAAACAATAAACTACGCATCGTCCTCTGCTGCTACATGGATGCGAAACGAGGACCTTGACGCGGGTATCGGAGAATTCAATCGACACGTTCGAACAAAAAATTCTTTAGAATGTGTACGCAGCAGTTAAGGAAGAAGATAACTGGCAAATTCGATACAGCCACGAGCTGTATTAACTATTTGACGACCCACCAGCATCTATGGTGATCAAACTCCGCAAGCTTCAATGGGCTGGCCTCGTGTAGCGAATGCACGAGGAAGGAATTCCAAAACGAATGCTCAAGGGCAATGCTCAAGTCACAAAAGCCACAAAGTGATGGGAGAACTCAGTCGACGCAGATTACAAATCGGTTCCCAATTTTTCAATCTGGAGGACACTGTCATTGGACCGAGACAACCGCAGGAGGTGCATCCGAGAGGCCAAGGCTCGATATGGGTTGTGGCGCCATTGCATTATCATCAATAACTTCATCCCATTTATTGATGTTTGTGGATAGCGTGTAGGCCTAAAATGCGTAGGTCATGAGTACAAATCTCGATCGACGTATAGTTCCAGCACACAACCTGGTTGAGTGTACCTTGGTCACATCAATCTACGAAAATTGAAAATTCATTTACAGAGGATTGTGAACGATTCCAGAATAAATCATGAAAATGTTACGAAACCTGAAGAGCAAGAGGCCTAGGCTTGATTTTGGCTGTAGTGCCATTGTATTATAGATTAGATTTATCAATGTTTGTGTCGACTAAATTTTATCGTAAAATACTTTACAGTTCCGCACTAAAGCGACCAAAAGATTGTCACAAACAAAATTCAACATATAACCCCCATCACGGCTTTCCTACTTAAACAACACATTTACCATTTAAACTTGAAGAATCCGCTTATCGAAGATTAAGATATATATCTGTGCTTACATATTTTCTTGAAAAGATTCGAATTTATGCTTTCAAAGCAATAACCCAATAAATCCTCCTACTCAATCATAAAATTATAAAAGGAAATGTATTTTTCGTGTAGCATCATCCCATACCAAATGCCACAAAAGCACCTAAGACATTAGGTTATAGGATTGTTGCTTGGAGGGTTTCAATAGAATACAATTTCATATTCAATCATTTCTAGTCGTTATCAGGCCGATCAGGTTATTTTTTTGTTCCCAAAATAAAGAAAGCATGATTCTATCAATTTCGAATGAAAAAATCAACATTTTTCGGATACCTGGATACATGCTAGTATTTCCCACAGAGAATATCCTTGAAAGTTGAGAGTGGTTTTACATGATGAAGATGTTTTTCCACGTGTGTGAAAAGAATACTTTTCCTTTTCTAAACATGATTTCACCTCTGACGTGAAATGTTGTGAAAAAGATAAAATTTATGTTAAAATGAAATGAGGCTGGCAGACTATGATTTCATCCTTGATATAATTTATAAAAGGAATACAAAGCGACAGGTTGTAGAGTTAATAAAGTGTTTTACTCCGACAAAATTGTCTTTTCACAAAGAATTTTGGGTACCTATTTGCAAAAGATCATAATCGATTTGCTTTTTATACTCTAGATGAAATCTGAGAGTATATTGATTGTTTGCCTTACCGTTTGTAACGCTAAGAAATAATGCTCGCACAGAGCCGCCAAGTGTACAGAAATATTTGTTGTCGCTCAAAAATCTCGATTCCGAGTGACCGTCTGTCTGTCTGTCTATCTGTCTGTCTACAGCATAACTCACGAAAGCTTTGAGCTATAGTGCTAAAAATTTTTGTGTGTCATTTTTAGCAAAAAGGTAACTTTAAGTTCGTGAAAGGGCTACATCCCCCCACTCCTTCTACCCCCTCCCATACAAATTTCATGAATTTCGAAATATAAAGAAGTTGATTTTTCTTTGAAACTATTTAAGCTATCGACTTGATATTTAGGTCGTAGTATTATGATATAGATGTCATTAATATCACGGAATATTGACCCGATCCCCTTACCCCTTCTACCCCCTCCCATACAAATGGACAATTTTGAAAAATACATATTTTCGATTTTCATTGAAACTAGTAAAGCTGAAAAGACGAAATTTTGTCAGAATTAATTCTACTATAATTGCAATTTATTTTAAAAATAATTATCAACTTCACCTCACTCCTTCTAGCCCCTCCCATCCAAATTTCACGAAATTTTGAAATTTAAATTAAATTATTGTTCTTCGAAACTGTTAAAGCTATCACCTTGATATTTTGTATAAAGTATACAAATAGAAATATTATTAATGCGAAAAAAAATTGTTTTGATCCGTACACTCCTTCTACCCATACAAATGCATAATTTTTGTTAAATGCATTTTATCGATTTCCATTCAAACTAGAAAAAATACAAACTTTAAATTTCGCCATAATTTGTATCTTAATAATTGAAATAAGTGTTAGAAAAAATTATCAGCTCCGCTTTACTCCTTCCACCACCTCCCATACAAATATCTGTATTATAAATTCAAGAAAAGCATTTCTCCTTCAAGTAAGTATATGAGCTATCGACTTTGAAATTGAATCAAAGCATGGTGATAAGGATGATGATAAGCAGTTTCAAAATCATTTTAAATGCTCCACTTCCTCTGCCCCAATTTCAGAAAATCTATGACCAATTTCTTTAAAAATAATGAAAACTAAAAACTTTAAATTCAGCAAAAAACATTTTCCATGTCATGCTCGGTGTCATATACCAAAAATACAAACCTCTCCCTCTACTTCTACCACCTCCCATGCAAAAGTCTCTATTCACGTTGAAATTTTATTCGACTTTTGATTTACACACATACAAAAGTATTTTTCAGCTATTTTCAAGAAATGAATTATCACGAAACCATCAAAATCTATCCACTTTAAATTATGTAGAAACGCTTTTAGAAATATTTAAAACAAAGTTGCATTAAAAGATTTGAGATACCTTTTGCCCTTCCACCCCTTCCCATAACAAAAGTATGATTTCAACCAATTTCAACAAATCAACTAATAACCAAAAAATTATAAGTAACGATCTTGAAATTTTGTACGAACACTTTTCAAGACAAAAGAAATAATACTGCATCAGAAATTTTACGATTCCCTTAACTCCTCTACCCCCTTCCAAACAAATATATGATTTCAAGAATATAAAATGTATCGAATTTCATAGAATTTACTTCGTCTATGAAACTAAGATTCCATACAGCGAATTTCGAACATGATTAAGCAATCAATTAAAAAAATATTATCATCTACCCACCCCATATAACGCCCCTTCCCTCGACCTATAAAAATCCAAACTGGCATATATAAACGACTCAAATATTGATTCAAAATACTGAATCTATTGATCGTAATCGCATTTAGGTGTTATATAAAATATTTAACAATAGCCCTGCGCTAGAACCCCCACTCACTTAGTTTTCTATATCCACCCACACCTGCATATTGACTTTCGACGTATCCTGAACTTGTCCCAAGATTAATAAAGTTGCGCCAGACTTGTTGGCAGATTTTTTTGTTAAGTTGTGATATTGTGTCATATTGTATCTGAGCGGCTAGAAGAAGTGCAGTGAATCGTCCAATTTTTTTCGGTCTTTCTAATTATCTATACATATAAATATAATTTTAGTGTCTGTCTGTTATTTGTTTATAAATGGCTATAAATAAGTTTTTTGCTTTATTTTTGCAATAACTAAGCAGAAACAAACTTTTTTAAAAATTTTCTCTGTCTGTCTGTCTTTCCGGTTTTCACGCAAAAACGGCTAAGCCGATTGTAATGAAACTTTCACAGTTTGTTAGATGTGCATCGAGATGTAATCTGCGTGTGGTCTTATTTCAATACCCCCACGCCTTCCACCCCCTCACATACAAAATGACTCATTTTCAAAAATATATACTAATCAAATTTTCTTCAAAACCATTAGAGCAAATTATTTGAAATTTAGGACATACTATTTTTATCAGAAATGTGATCTATAGTATACAAATTATTTGAATCCCCCTACTCCTTCCACCACCTCCCATACAAACTGCACTTTTTCATGAAAGGCTATTCACCAATTTTCTCAGTAAGTGTAACTTTCATCGAGCTTAAATGTTGTACTTTATCCATAATTTGCATTATTATTACTACCGGGAAAAATTAACCGAGCAGCTTCACTCCTTCTACCCCCTCCCATACAATATGACACAATTCCATGATTTTACAAAAATTCGATTTTCTTGAAAAGCGTGAATGATGCAGATCTGAAATTTAAAATATATCAATTACATAATGATTATAGTTGTTTAGTACATATAACTTTCATCGAGCTTAAATGTTGTACTTAATCCTTAATTTGCATTATTATTAATATCGGGAAAAAATTAACCGATTAGCTTCATTCCTTCTACCACCTCCCATACAATGTGACACAATTCCACGACTTTACTTAAATTCGATTTTCTTGAAAACGGTGAATGTTACTGATTTGAAATTTAAAATATGTCAATTGTAAATTATTATAGTTGCTTCTCAAAAAGTCACTTAAAACCCCCTACTCCTTCCACCACCTTCCATACAAACTACACTTTTTCATGAAATATTCTAAACTAATTTTCTCAGTACATATAACTTTTATTGAGCTCAAATTTCGTATTCTATCCTAAATTAGCATTATTAATATCGGGAAAAAATTAACCGAGTAGCTTCACTCCTTCTACCCCCTCCCATGCAATGTGACACAATTCCACGGCTGTACAAAAATTCGATTTTCTTAAAAAGCGTTAGTGATACAGACCTGAAATTTAAAAAATATCAATTGCATGATGATTATAGTTGTTTCTCGAAATATCACCAAAAACCCCCCTTTCCTTCTACCACCTCCCATACAAATTGCACAATTTCATTAAATTCAATGCACTTAGTTTCTCAGTACCTACTCAATTTTTGGAGCTTAAATTTGGTACAAAACATTTTTATAGCTACTCTAGCATGATGTGAAACAAATTAGTTCAGTGCAACCTCTTCCCATACAAAATTTCATAATATCACAAAAATTTCAATTTCATCTATGGTATCGTATGATTGGGCTCTACGCACAATCGTAGTCCTGTTAGGTTTTCAAGCTTAATGTTATTTTATTTGGGCTTTTGTTTTAATAAGCTATAATTATTCATTATTCATGTCCTAAATGCTCTTCAATACGTATATGATCTCAAATCACGGGATTAATTTGATCACGAGCCTCTCCCATTCAAATGCGAATATCATGCTATCATTCTTAATAGTTCATGGTTCTGATTCCAACAAAATACAAAACATTATGTTCAAAGAGCAATTAAAGTAAGCGGATTATATATCCCATATAATGTATTACTAACTATATTCTCAAAAATTACTTATTTTTATGCGGACGAAGTCGCGGGCGTTTGCTAGTTCTAAATAAATATTTCATGCACAATTTTAGCTCCATTAAATTTATACTCACTGAATAAATTGGTTTATATTATTTCATGAAAAAGTGCAGTTTATATGGAAGGAGATGGAAGGAGTAGAGGGATTCAAATAATTTTTATACAGTAGATTCAAATCATCATAAAAAATAATATGTTTTAAATTTCAAATCAATAGCTTTCATACTTTTCGAGAAAATCCGTTTATTGTCAAATTCCGAAATTAAGTCATTTTGTTTGGGAGGGGAACTCCGCCATAGACGGTCCCAAGCCCGAGTTGAGAAAGGAGGAGGGAACATGGAGTTAACCTGAATGGCCAGTAACACGAGTGCGTCTCAGGAAGTAGGCAAAAAGTATGACATAGTTGGACTTGCAGCATAGCTGTGAGAACTCCAGCATGTCATATTTAGCTCAAAATTCCCACCCTTTTCCTACTAGGGTGTAATAAATAAGTAGGACCGGTCCTCCAGGTCGGGGGTTGGGCGAGGCGCCGACAACGCATCACCGGAAAAAGAACACTATCCAGAAACCTGAAGAACAGCCTCGGAAAGGATGGACTCAACGGCAACGACCCCGCAAACGAAAAATGGACTACTCTATTGGATCTTGGAATGTTCGATCCTTATTTAGAACAGGAGCTCTGAAAGAGTTTCTCGAAGAAGTGGCAAAACACAACATCAACATAACTGCCATCCAAGAAACGAAATGGCTCGGTAACGAAATCATGGACATGAGATCACACACAATCTATCCAAGTGGAAAATTGTCGGGAAGCAGAGAGTTTGGAGTCGCTTTTGTCGTTGACAAAAAATTTAAACAGCAGGTCACGAGCTTCAGACCAGTAAGTGAAAGATTGTGTGCAATCCGAATAAAGACTAAATTCTTCAACACTTGGTTGATCAACGTTCACGCACCAACAGAAGACAAGGACGATATAACTAAAGACGAATTTTATGCCACCCTAGAGACAACCTATGACTCACTGCCCTCGAATGACCTAAAAATTGTCTTAGGGGATTTTAATGCAAAAGTCGGAAAGGAGGAGGCTCATAGAGGAACAACAGGAGGACACAGTCTCCATGACATAACCAACAACAATGGCCAACGTCTTATTGATTTCGCAAGCAGCAAAAATATCATAGTAAGCTCTACATGCTTCCCACATCGCGATATTCACAAACGAACGTGGGCATCACCAGACGGTCACACCTTCAACCAAATAGACCACGTTCTAATTGAGAAAAGGGCTGCTTCCAGCATACTTGATGTACGAACTCTCCGCGGTGCGAATTGTGACTCTGACCACTATCTCGTCAGAGCTAAGTATCGACGCAAAATAGCTTGTCGTGGATATTCGAAAACGAGTAGAGCTCGCAAATTCAATGTCGACAAGCTTAACGACGAAACGGTGGCGCAGGCTTACATGTTAGCATGTAATAAACACCTGACACCAATATATGAAGATATCAAAAATATGCCAGTGGAGAATGCGTGGATAAAAATACGAGACGGCATCAAATCCTCCGCGGAAGAGGTATTAGGGTATCAAGCACGGCGAAAAAATAATGATTGGTTCGACCAAGAATGTCGCGACGCAATAGATAGAAAGAACGAAGCTTACAAAATTTTTACTGAACGACCAACACGAGCCAAAAAAGAAAGATATGACGAGCTTAGGCGATATGCGAAAAAGACCTGCAGACGAAAACAAAGGAAGTACCATAATGACAAGATACAAAAAATGGACGACGACATGAGAAAAAATAAAACGCGGGACGCATACGCCATAGTAAAAGATTTAAAAAAGGGATATAAACCAAAAACCAGTCTCTGCAAAGACGCAGAGGGCAATATCATCAGCGACACAGAAGAAATCAAAAGGAGATGGGCTTCATACTTTGAACATCTTTTGAATCCCATCCCAGTAGCACCGATAACGACAAACAACATTTCAATTGAAGCCTCAACTGACGAACATGAACCATCATCGACACCACCCACGCTTGCTGAAATCAAAGCAGCCCTATGTGACCAAAAACGAAACAAAGCGCCGGGAATTGACGAAATACCAGTTGAACTTCTGAAAAACGGTGGAAACTGTGTCGCTGAAATACTATACAACATTATATGCAAAATTTGGACAGAGGAAATCATACCCGACGACTGGCGAAAAAGCATTATATGTCCAATTTACAAGAAAGGAGACAAACTCTGCTGTGAGAACTACAGAGGTATATCATTGTTGTGTACGTCCTATAAAATACTGACAAAAATAATTGAACGTCGTATTAAGCCCTATACTAATCAAATAATTGGCGAATACCAAGGAGGATTCAGAACCGGACGATCTACAACAGACCAGATATTCTCGGTGAAACAGGTGCTTGAGAAATGCTGGGAATATAACACAGACGTGCACCAAATATTCGTAGATTTTAAACAAGCATACGACAGTATCGACAGGAGCGTACTGTACCAAATCATGCTTGACTTTGGAATTCCTCCAAAACTAGTCCGACTAACAAGACTCACAATGATGAACACTGAATCCCAAGTGAGAATACAAACCGATTCCACAACCAGCTTTCGAACGGAATGTGGCTTAAAGCAGGGAGATGGTCTAGCTCCTAGGCTTTTCAACTTGGCACTAGAGTATGTCGTCCGAAAAATCCCAGTTGACACCAACGGGACACTACTATTCAAGTCCACCCAACTAGTAGCATACGCTGACGACATTAACATTCTAGCAAGATCCTTCCCTAGTGCTAAGGAGGTATTTGTCAATCTTGACTCCGCCGCAAAAGAAGTCGGGTTGCGCATTAATGAAAGCAAAACAAAAGTAATGACGCAAACAAGAAGGAGAACGCCAATCAGACAAAACATAACAATTGCGGAATATAATTTGGAGAGTGTGGACAACTTCATATATCTTGGGGCTAATCTAGCAAAGGACGGTAATGAAACAGACGAAATCAAACGACGGATAATACTAGCAAATAAGACGTATTATTCGGTACTTCCAATAATGAAATCCAAGAAAGTGCACAGGAACAATAAGCTGCGGATTTATAAAACTATTATACGACCTGTGCTCTGTTATGGCAGCGAGACGTGGACATTAACGCGAACTTCCGAAAAAGCAGTTAACACATTCGAAAGAAAGGTCCTCCGAAGAATTTTGGGACCTGTGAAGGAAGGAACGGAATGGCGAATAAGATACAACCATGAGTTGTATCAACTCTACGACGAGCCAGAAGCTTCAACGTTCATCAAGCTACGTAAACTGCAGTGGACTGGCCATGTAGAGCGAATGGAAGACAGAAGAATCCCCAAACGTGCTCTTAAAGGCAAAGCGAGTGGTAACCGGCCAGTAGGTAAACCACGCAAGCGATGGGAAGACTCGGTTGATGAAGACAGCAAAGCCATTTTAAAAATTAGCAGCTGGAGGACGCGGTCTTTGGATCGAGACGATTGGAGGCGACGACTTCAGGAGGCCAGGGCCCGATTTGGGCTGTCGCGCCATTGATGATGATGATGATGTTTGGGAGGGGGAAGAAGGAATTGAGCGATTTGGCCCGTTCACGAATTTTTTTATCAAAAATAGCGTGTACAAAATTTAAGCTTCGTAGCTCAAGGTAGAGAGCGAATAGATGGACGGACGGACAGACGAACGGACGTACAGGCGGACGGACGAACAGACGGATGGACAGACGGACATCCGGTTTCAAGATTTTTGAGCGACAAAAAATATTTCGGTACCCTTGGCGACTCTGTGCGAGCAATATTCCTGGTGTTATAAACTTATATTACTCTCAGATTCCATCTAGAGTAAAAAATTCAACTTCGCTACGCTACGTCAAACCCCTCCCATACTAATTTCTCCTTCGAACATAAAGAACCTATTGACCATAAAATTGGAACAAAGCATGGTGATAAGGATGCTTATAAACAGTTTCAGATAGATAATATTATATTTATTTCTTTTTTAGTGCCAACGATTATTTGCTTAATATTTCATCGCTTAAGTGTTCAGATTAAAATCTTTTCATATTTATTTTGTTGTATGCAAGAAAATTTAAAGTTTTAGTGTAAACAATTCAGGGCGTAAACAATTTACAAACTTCTGTGGGTTAACTTAAACTAGCTTATACTAACTTAACCAATAACGAAACAATAATCATTGTTAATTATTCTTAATGCAAAATTTTTAAAATGAGAGGGTTGTCACAATTTTTAATTCGAATCATGAATTTATTATGGAGTTCTTTGCACTCATTCGTAATTAATCTAATCTAATCTACCCTGAGCTATTTCATGTCAAATTTGTGAAGTGCAGTTCAAACAATTTTCAAGGGGCGTTTATTTGTGGCTGCATGAGTATAAAAGTCAATTTTCTTTAGCACAAGTTGATTGTTAGTTTTTTCGTACGTATCCAATGCTTGCAAGAAAAGTTTTTTGCCAGTTCAGGTGAGTTTAACTTGATAGTCCACGATATCAGGGGGATAATAACTTTGTTAGTATTTAAGTCTAATATTGGAATAACTCTCTAGCTCTTTAACATTTTTCTGCGGGATCTCGCTAATTGTGTCGTCATTAACTAGCGCAGCCAGATCTTGGTAATAGTTAGATCTTTCGACTCCATTGTTTTCCGCAATTTTATTTTATAGCGTAAAAGTTTAATAGGCGAATAATCGCGTCCCCTTTTAATGATTGTGTTGTTTGTAGTAAAAGCAAAAATACCACAAGAGACTATATTTTCACGCACTGCACGTTTACAACTAGTTCACTAGAAACAGATCCGAATAGCTCGGATGCTAAACTGAGACTGCAGCAGTTTGAAAATCTTCCTAAATTTTCAAACTCTGCCACCTCCCACACAAATCCCCTGATTTCAGAAAAACAATATTCGATTCCCTTGAAAATTATGAAAGATACAAACTTTAAGTTCAGCGCAAAATATGTTGTGTACAATATTCGGTGTCATATACACGAATTACAAACGTCCCTCTTCTGATTCTACCACCTCCAATACAAAAGTTACTATTCACTTTTCGAAAGAATTTGAGATGACATATTTTCCGGTACATAAAATTTTTTTTTCATTTCATCTAGAGTATCGCATGATAGGACGCAAATTCTATTATGTTTTTTACATCATGAAAAATAAAGTAAAACTACAAACTTACCTCGTCTGCTTCTACCACCACCAATACAAAAAACATTCTGCACACCTAGCCATGCTCAACCTTATTCAAAAACATGCATTCCGGTTAATTTAAGATGAGACTATATCGACATCCATAGACACCCTCGAGTATCAGATTCACTATCATGTAATCTCTTTCCAACGGGATACAACCTCCAACAATTTAAGAGTAATGTTCACCGCTACTTCAAACTCTTCTCCCCTGTATTGCCCTAATAATTTTTCTATGTCCACTTGTTTCCCCATACCCTTATCGACTTAGGTGTGCATTGCACTTTAAAGGGTGACCCCTATGTTATTATGGCCGTAAAAAAATATTCGAAAAAATTTGAGTTGAAATATTTTCCAGTACATTAAACTCTTTCGCATTTCATTTAAAATATCGTATGATAGACTTAACGCTTTTAATATAGTGATTTCATAAATAATAATAAAGTATGTTTTCGGACAGATCTATCTGTATTCAAAGAAATTTACGACTGTTATCAGGATTTAAATAGTATTAGTTTTTTACGGATTAGATCGACTTACATAGCTACAATCTTCGTCTTTTATAATATTTCAATTACGTGCATTCTAAGAACTAATTTATTTATCTAATTACAATCAAGATTTATGCCTTTCGCAGTTTAGAAAATCCCTGAATAACTTTTTCTTCTTATCAATTTTTAATCGGAACGTCCTTCGAAGGACCTATGTATCACATAGTCAACCCTTATTATTTTGTACGGATAAACGAAATTGTGTTTATTGTGCGTGGCATTTCAACGGTACTGCCTTTGGGCATAGGAACTTTCCAATGGTACAATTGTTTTCGCTCCTTCCTTTCCTGTCAGTCCAATCAGTAGTTCTCAGCTTGTGATAGCTTACATTTTTAATGTTCTAGATATCAATAAAGGTAGATTAATCTGTTCTTGTTTTCAGTTGGTATTAATTTTTGAACTCAAGACGAAATGTAGGAGTATTATAAGTTTTCCACAAAGTTTGTAACTCTAAAAAATTAGGCTAAGAGAAAACATTGAAAGAATATTATGACCCAAAAATCCAAAAACAGGGTGTTCGTCCGTGCTCTCTCCAGCTCGAGAATGCCATTTTCTACACTTCATTTTGATGAAAAGGTGAGGTCAAGTTCGTGACCGGTCTGAATCTGTCAACCCCTCTTTACCCATTTATCTACGAAAGAACTCCCAATTATAGGTTTGCTATGTTTGTTATGATAACAGTTTCGCTGTATATTTAAAACATAAACTGAAAAAACAACAAATCCTTCCAACACAACGGCTACCTAAAGTTTCAGAACAATCAAAAGTAGTACAACTTTGTTTGCACTTCCCGATTGAATTTGCTGGAATATGTTAGGAGAATAATCCAATTTCTCGAAATAGCGTATTTTCATGCAAATCTACAAATCTGGTACCTTCGTCCTACTTCAAACAACAGCATGTATAATGATTTCAAGTTCCACAACTGTATAAAGTTTTCAATTCTAAACTACAACTTAAGCATCAGCCACGAAACGATAATATGTATTAAAATCAAATAGCGTATTCAGCAAGTAACCCTGACACTGTGCGCTTGAAGTTCCCATCTAACTACCTCTTATTCATACGATGAAAGACACGCTTCATGACTGTGAAACTATCCGTTCGCCGTACGAGAATCACAGGTACGTTGGTAAATACTATCTTCATTAGAGCCATGATGCTGTACAACTTAAGTACGAGCACTTTACTTCAGTCAATGTTTACACTTATGTACAAATGCTCGATAAAAGGATTTAAAATATCTCAATTTCAATAGTGCAAGTTGAATGTTTAGCACTTCAATGGAATAGCTTGATAGAACCCTTCCTCGGAACAACCACTTACAGCCGAGTTAAGAACCAAAATTAAACATAACAACTATTCAAGTCCTTCAACATCTTTCTAAACTCGTAGATATTTACATATCGACTGATACAAGAGATGTAAAGGTCGCTCCTACATTTAATTCCTTTATTCCAACATTTTCCTTTGCTTGGCAGACTGGTGAAACCAAACTGACAAGTGTGACAAAAAAATGTGAGCCAATCCTCAAGGTCCTAAACTTTGCCGGCCTCAACACTTTTTATTTATCTAAGCACAACAAAACATTCAACCCTCCGGACTTCGCTCCAGAATCTCCGCAAACCATAAAATTATTTCATTCCCATGGATTGATTGCTCCTGCTGAAGCTTCGCTGCTAAAATAGTTGAGCCAGGAAAGGATATCTTTTCTTTCACTTCCCCATAGGAAAAGCTTTGCCGGAAAAATATCCTTTCGAATTTACTACGAGAACCTTCGTCACCGCTTTGAAAACAATCAGTTACAGGCTTTAGTTCGGTTTCAACGGTCCTTTCATGAAGACGGTTGAACGCTAGTTTAGTTGTAGCTCATTGCGAAATCGGTTAAATTTTACAGATGTTTATGATTCAGTGGAAATTTATTAAATTCAATTAATTTGTATTTCTAGGTAAAATTAACACATGAGTAATTCTGTTTGTGGTTATGGCAATTAATTTTAATAAATGTAACGACATATTAAGTTAGTTAAAAAAAAGTGTTTTGTGTCTTTAATCTTTGGAAATGCAGTTAATTTGAAAAAGGGTTCCCTTTTTTTATTTAATGTAAGTGTGAAATGTTTTTGTTTTTTTTTGTTAAAAATCTATTAAAAAAGGATTCATAAATTGGGGGTTATTGATACTTCCTGTGCAATGCTTTTTTATTTAATAAAATGTTGTGAGTTTAGTTTAACCACTGAAAGTTTTGGTTTTGTGCGTATGTTCAATGTTATTTATTTACTGAGGAAGTATGACATCTTCGAAAAATATTTTGATTTTAAAATTATCATCCGGTGCTGAATACTAATACTTCGAAGTAAGGGTGTAGCCTAGTGGGTAGCATGTTGGTCTACAATGCGAAAGTCGTGAGTTCGAATTCTGGTCGACGTATAATTCCAGCATGCTTCCTGCTTGGATAAACCTTGGTTACCTCAATCTACGAAATGAAAAATTCATAGAAAGAGGTTTGTACGAAGGTCATTGAAAAATGTTAAGGAACCTAAACTTCAGGAGGCCTACGCCTGATTTAGGCTGTAGTGGCATTGCAAAAGTAGGCGTAGAAACCGTTCGAATATGTGCAGTATTGGTTGTAAGATGTGTTTACACTATTAGATGAAGTCTGAGAGTATATTGAGTTGGCCCTAACGTTTGTAAGGCTAAAAAATAATGCTTGTACAAGGGTACAGATATATTTTTTGTCGCTCAAAAATCTTGACTACGAGTCAATGTCTGGCGATCTGTCTGCAACATAACTTTCAAAGGCATTTAGCTATCGAGCTGAAATATTTTTTTATGTCACTATTAGCAAAAAAAATTTTAAGTTCTTCATACTTTTCACGCAAATCTCAAGAAATTTGTTTTTCTCCGAAACTTTCGTAACTATCAACTTAAAAATTTAACCAAAGTATAGTGATGGAAATACCATTAAAGTTAAATTTTCGTTTCGATCCGCTCAATCTTTCAACCCCAACCTCTCCTTCTTCCCCCGCCATACAAATCTGCAATTTTGGAAAATACACTTTATCGATTTTCGTTTAAACTAGAAAAGATAGGATTATAAATTTTGGACAGAATTTCTATCATAATAATTACAATAACCGTTTAAAATTATCAACTTCACCTCAATTCTTCCACCACCTCCCAAACAAACTGCACAATTTCACTAAAAGCAATGCACTAATTTTCTCAGCATATATTGAATTTTTGAAGCTTGAATTTGGTATAAAACATTTTATAGCTACCTTAGCATGATGTAAAACAAATTAGTTCAATGTTGTCACCCCTTCTACCACGCCCCATACAAAATTTCTTAAGATCACAAAAATTTCGATTTCATCTATAGTATCGCATGATTGGGCTTTACGCACATGTTATGTTTTAAGCTTAATGTTATTTTATTTGGGGTTTTTTTAATTAACACAACCTACAACTATTCACACGTCTTAAACGCTCTTCAATACGTATATGATCTCGAATCACGGGATTGATTTGATCACGAGCCTGTCCCATACAAATGCGAGTATCATGATTTCAATGTTAATAATTTATGATTCTGATTCAAACAGAATTTATCAATTTTGACTCCGCCGTAAAAGAAGTCGGGTTGCGCATTAACGAAAGCAAAACAAAAGTAATGACGCAAACAAGAAGGAGAACGCCTATCAGACAAACATAACAATTGCGGAATATAGTTTGGAGAGTGTGGACAACTCCATATATCTTGAGGCTAATCTAGCAAAGGACAGACGAAATCAAACGACGGATAATACTTGCAAATAAGACGTATTATTCGGTACTTCCAATAATGAAATCCAAAAAAGTGCACAGGAACAATAAACTGCAGATATATAAAACTATCACTCGACCTGTGTTCTGTTATTGCAGCGAGACGTGGACATTAACGCAAACTACCGAAAAAGCAGTTAACGCATTCGAAAGAAAGATCCTAAAAAGACTTTTGGGACCTATGAAGAAAGGAACGGAATAGCGAATAAGATACAACCATGAGTTCTACGACGAGTCAGAAGCTTCAACGTTCATAAAGCTACGTAAACTGCAGTGGGCTGACCATGTAGAGCGAATGGAAGTCAGAAGAATACCCAAACGTGCTCTTAAGGGTAAAGCGAGTGGTAACCGGCCATTGGGGAATCCACGCAAGCGATGGGAACACTCGGTTGATGAAGACAGCAAAGCCGTTTTAAAAATTAGCAGCTCGCGGACGCGGTCCTTGGATCGAGACGATTGGAGGCGACGACTTCAGGAGGCGGGGGTCCGATTTGGGCTGACCCGCCATTGATGATTGCGGATGATTCAAACAAAATACAAAGCATTGTAACATATCCCACATAATGTATTACTAGCTACATTCTCAAAACGTAACAGGACAGGGCTTTGTGCCCAATCGTACAATACTCTAGATGAAATAGAAATTTTTCGATTTTAAGAAATTTTGTAGGGAAAGTGGTGGAGAGGGTGACGACATTGAACTACTTTTTTCACATCATTGCCACCAAAATGTTTTATAGAAAATTTAGAATTAAAAAATTTAATAGGTACTGAGAAAATTTCGTCAAATTGTGCAATTTGTATGGGGGGTGGTAGAAGGAGGGGCTTTTTAGAAGTAACATGTTTTAAATTGCAGATCAGTAGCATTCATACTTTTCAGGAAAATCGACTTTTTGTGAAGTTGTTAAATTGTGTCAGATTGTATGGGAGGGGGTAGAAGGAGTGAAACTAATCGTCTAATTTTTTTTGTTCTTACTTATAATTCTTAATAAATATTTAGTGTACAATTTGAGCTTGATCAATTCTATACGTACTGAGTAAATTTGTTTATAGTATTTCATGAAAAAGTGCGGTTTGTATGGGAGGTGGTGGAAGGAAGGGGAGAACTTAAGTAACTTAAATACAGTAGATTAAAATCACCATAAAAGTATTACATTCCAAATTTCAGATCAATAGCATTTATACTTTTCGAACAAATTCGTTTATTGTCAAAATGCGAAATTATTTCATTTTGTATGGGCGGGGGTAGAAGGGGTAAAGCAAATCATCTAATTTTTTTTATTTTACTAATAGCTCTAAATAAAAATTTGGTGCACAATTTTAGCTCGATAAATTTTATACGCACTGGGTAAATTGGCCTAGAGCATTTCATGAAAAACTGCAGCTTATATGGGAGGTGGTGTTAGGACGGTGAGGACAGAAATAATTTGTATACAATAGATTGAAACTATCATAAAAGTATTACATTCCAAATTTCAGATCAATAGCATTTATACTTTTCAAGTAAATCCTTTTATTGTCAAATGACGAAATATTGTCATTTTGTATGGGAGAGGGTAGAAGGGGTGGAGCGATTTGGCCCGTTCGCGAACTTGACCTTACTTTTTTGTCAAAAACGGCGTCTACAAAATTTGAACTATCTAGCTCAACGCGTTCTCAAGCTAGAGAGGACACAGACGGACGAACAGACAGACGGACAGACATCCGGTTTTGAGATTTTTGAGTGATTACATGAACTTCTGTATCATTCATTTTTTTCTCGGAGCCTTATTTCTTGGCGTTACAAACTTTGTAACAAACTTATGATACGCTCAGATTTCATCTAGAGTATAAGAATGCTCATTATTGCGATTCTTATGCGAACAAAGTCGCGGGGGATCGCTAATTCTAATAATAAAGTATTGTGATCGACTTGGAAAAAATATTCACTTCCCTGAAATTTTGTTTTTTTCGCATTTCATAACTAAATTAGCCTAAATATATACGCCGTACGAGTATGCTCAGCGCACATTAACTCCCAAACCCTTAAAGATAGAAAGTTAATTTTTGGGTGAATTGTATATTTCAGGCAGACACTAATTTTGGGGGCTTTGGAGCCAATACTTTTAGTGGTAGCGTCAGGAGGGTTCCTAAGGAAAACACTAAAAAAATTAATATCTTGGCAATCTCTGAATAAGTAGCTTTAGAGATTGCCGAGATAACTCAGAACATATATCAAGCTATACTAGCGAATTATAAAAAAAAAGTAAAACTGTATGATACACTAGTAATGGGAGGAAATGGGGAGCAAATGAAAAATGTTGCACTTATCAAAATTTGAAACAGTAATACATATCCCAAAATTTAATTCAGGTCAATCAATCAAATTCTTGTTAAGACCCCCCACAGGGGCATAGGACAGATCCCTTCCACAAGGCGCGATCCTGAGCATCGCCCTTAGGTGTCGCTAGGACGTGCAAATTCCTCAGGCCTACTACTCAACTGCTTGCGTTCATGTGCTACATGATTGACCAACCCGATGTCTTCCTTAAGTTTTCTAATCCAGGTCCTGTTTGTTTCGCTCTGGTTTGCTCAAACTGTGGATGTAATCCCCTGCCACTTCCACCTCTTAATCTCTATGCCTTATTTCAGTCTGTCCCATTTTATTACAAAGTTCGACGTTGGAGATCACTTCTGGCCAGAATATTCCTAAAATGCGTCGGAGGAATTGGTTTATGAAAGTTTGCAGTTTCTTGGTAAGTCGAACGGTCACTTTTCACGTAGTACAACCAGCTTCGTGCCAAGTGAGATCTCTTTCAACCTCCAAAAAGGGGAAAGAATATACCGAAGACCCGACGAGCTTTATTTATATGAGCCTCAATATCCTTTTCGACTCCGCCGTCCATGATGACAATTCTTCCGAGATAACAAAAATCTCGGACCTCTTCCACATCTCGTCCGTTAAGAACAATCGGTGTGCTTGTGTTTGAACCCATATGCATGTATATACTTGGTTTTACGCACATTTATTTTCAGTCCCGCCCTTTTGCATTTAGAATGCAACGAGCGAACATTTGACTCTAAGTGCGAACGGTTATGTTCAAGAAAATGCAGAGCATAATCAGAGTGACTTAAGATGTTAAATAGTCCACACTGAATACCTTTACCTTCCCCGCCATCAAGTGCAGCTTTCACGTCATTTAATACCACCATAAACAGGGCTGGTGATAATATGCAGCCTTGTCTGACACCCGTTCGTACAGCAAAGCTCTCGAACAGCTCTCCTCTATGCAAGACGCAACACCATGTATCTTCGCAGGATTATTTAATCATAGCTATGACCTTATCTGGAATACCTCTCCTACGCTATCGAAAGCCTTCTCAAAGTCCACAAACATGAGATGTAGTGGCGAACCCATTTCAGAGGAATGCTCCAATATTATGCGTAAAGTATTTGAGTGGTCGGTACAAGACGACTCTTTACGGAATCCAGCCTGAAACACTTCGAGAGTGCTCTTCACGGCATCACTAGTCCTATTGAGAATTACCTTAGACATGATTTTCCATATGGTAGTAAGACACATACCACGTCAATTGTCACAATCCCGAAGGTCGCTCTTCTTCGGAATTTTTACAATGACACCCTCCTTCCATTCAGTTAGATATCTTCCTTCATTCCACACCTCAGTAAAGAATGGGAGGATTATATCGGCTGTTATTTCCGGGTCTGCCTGGAGCTTTCCTTCCCGCCATTGAACGAATGGCGGAAACTACCTCTTCCTTATCTGGGGGATCATCCCTAATAGAAGATTGTTGCGGTTGGATGTTTGGTAGAAGTTCTGTTTCTAGAATATCTTCCTCTGATGTTTTAAATACCAGAGAAGTATTCTTTCCATCGCAGCAACTGGTGTTCACTCATATTAAGGAGAGTTCCATTGACATCTCTCACCAGGTGAAATCCCTTTTCGTCAACTGTTTCATAATTTTCAATAGTGAATTCATAATCCCAATGTATGCCGCAGATTCTGCCTTGTTGACCAGATCTTCAATGGCCTTTCTCTTGTCGCGTTTTACAGTCATTTTGAGCTGTATAAAAGCATCTCGGTAGTTCCGTCTCAAGTCGGGAGTTCTTTGGTTGACATCGGGTTGGCAGATGATCGGGTTCTAAGTAATACCCTCAGGGGAAACCCATGATGTCTTATGGTGACTTTTGTGTGGAAGAAGGGTCTCTCTGATGACCATTTGTCGAGTACTACAAAACTCCACAAATAATTCGCCGTTTTCGGGTCTCTTAATCCAAGGTAGTGACGTGTAGACTCGAGGGTCCCCATGTTTCTCCATGTCCAGTATTTTCTAGTCCAGTATTTTCAGAGCCAAACTGGGCGTTCATATCTCCTGAGATGATAGTAATATCACCTCGTAGAACACGCTCGAAGGTGGCACTTAGTTGGTGTGTAGCACTGCAAAATTGTGACGTTTCTGTCACTGGTCCTGAGCCTCCCGACAATAATCCTACCCGAGATTGGTGCCCAGCTGATGACACTGTTTCTCGCTCTCGGTATAAGGACGACCGCTACGCCATTTTGGCTTCACTCTCAGGACCAACGTGCAGAATGGTGTTTCTATATCTCTGTCAGTCTTTCGGTAATGGCGCCAAGTTGAGTATCACGCAACCTTACGCCGAGCAATTGCTCTGCCCACGATATGGACACCACAGCCACCTCGTGTTCGTCAAGACGACCTCAATTATAGCTGGGGGTGGAAGCAGCCATCCATGGGCTCCCTAGCTCCCAAGGTACCAGATTACCTCTGGTAAGGCTCCGCAACCGAAGCAGAGCTACTTGCACTTTGATCGGTCACACCCCTCAGGTTCGTGGGGACTGTCCACCCCAAAAGTAGTTACTGCACTAAGCTTTCTGAACCAGCACTTGCTTCCCTGCGATATACAGTTTTCGGAGTCGAAGACATGCACTTCGACTTATTCCACCCTATCTAAGTAGGTTTCGGAGCCGGAGACAGGCCTTTGACTTTTTTTTCCCTGCCTTGATAGGTTTCGGAGCGAAGCTGCCGACTTACTCCCCCCCATCGATCAGCTCGGGTCCGTGGAGTCGCTCAAGTCTCCAAGAATATTTGCATGATTCGGCTAAGTCCTCCTCAATGCTACTACCCCCGTGCGGGTGGAGGAGGGGGGAGGCCAAGACCTTTCGAAACATGAGGTTGCACTCTAAGAATTTGAAAAAATGCAATCAATGGAAATTTTTCACCCTTCGTCTTAGCCGGCATCATCGCCCTTTTATACGTTGTCTAAAAAGGGCCCCAATGATTTTCATTATCTTCCTTCAACCCTAGATGACATCTGTTTTTTTTTCTTAAGGCACCGAATAAAATTTAGGGGGTTACCCTATAAAGATATGTACAGTTATGTCAGTATGGGTATTGGAAAAAATTTAAGGAGTTATTAAACACAGGCCAACTTAAATGGAGAGAGACGAAAGTGACGGTGGACAAAAGCACTGGAGGGTGTACTCGTTTGGAAACACTTTGGCTGGTCATGTGATCCAAGGTCTTGATGTTCCGGAAATTAATCACTGCCCATATTTCACTATACGAGAAGGCAAGGATTTGACGGTGTATTCATGTGCGCGTTCAGCATGACAAGTATCCCGAAGAAAAGTATAGAGTGGAGAGATGAGTGATCTAAGTTCCACACTGCGATAGTAAATGCTGAGTACCCCGGCATTTCTGCGACGATCGAGAGAATCGATAGAAGACGTGATGGTCTCGTCAATCAGTCGGAATGGGTGTTTTTCAATACATTGAGACAACGTGAGGTGTATTTTAGCTGCCCCAGCCCAAACACAGGGGGAAAGAATTTAAAGTGAAGTGAACGTTGCTCTTAAATTCGTTGGAGGTTAAGTCCCATTGGAAAGAGATTGCCTGGTAAAGAATTCCAGATCACTGCTGTCCGAGGAATGAAGTACTGCTTAAATTTCACTGTTCTTCAGGGCTTCATAGTGTACTCGTGTGAACTTGCAGCTTGGTGAGTATTTCGGAGCCATTAAATAAAGGGGGTATTAGGGCATTTATTTCCTTGTCAAGGAGATATCTATAGTAAATGCAGAGTACTCCGATATTCCAACGAGGGTGTCTATTGATGCCGATATAGCTTCATCTCTAATTGACCGGAATGCGTGTTTTTGAATACGGTCGAGCAAAGCTAGGTGTGATTTTGGGACCCCAGTCCAAGCATTCGAGCTATACTCAAGATGTGGGCCGATATAAGCCTTATAGATGGTAGTTGGTGTTTAGTCCGCGAGTGTCATTTTATTTCCCACCTACCCGATGTATCTATCGAGCATACCCTATCCGCCAATTTGAGGACGCGCTCTCCAGCAATACAACATCCCCCGAGGGTTATTATTATTATTATTATTATTCTCTGTTTCATTAATTTTATTTCCTAGCCTTATCTCTTAGCGTACAAACTTTGTGGTAAACTTATAGTACTCACAGATTTCATCTAGAGCATAATAATAGTATTCTAATAAAAGAGCAAAATAGAAAAGGGTGAAAACAAAAGAAATATATAACAATCATCGATTTGCGACAGATATGATTAAAGTAAAGTCAGTACACTTATCGATCCTAGTCCTGGTCTATAAATTATTCTTATATGCATTGAGGGGATTAATAAATCAATAATAATAAATTATAAAAGACAGTAATGTGATTTTCTAATCATTGATGCATGTGTGCTCGTATAAAATGGAAAAAAAAGAACAAATTGTATATTCGAATTTTAGTTTATTATGTATAATTTTTTGAGGACTTAAAATTATGTCGATAATTTCATATAAAAAACATAAAAGAACTACGATTGGACGTATAGCCTAATCATGCGACACTCTAGATGAAAGAGAAATTTGTTGATTTTAAGAAATTTTGTGTGGGGATTGGTGGAATGGGGTGACAGCAAAATTTAAGCACCAAAAATTTGCAGATACTGAGAAAATTAGCTTATTTAATTTACTGAAATTGTGCATTTTGTATGGGAGGTGGTAGAAGGAGTGGGGGTGTTTTAGTGATTTTTTTAGAAACAACTATAACCATCATACAATTATTACTACAATGGCAGTATAGCCCAAATCGAGCCTTGGCCTCCTGACTTTCAAGTTCGTTCATATTTTCATTACTTATTGTGGAAGGGTTGTCAGCCCTTCGCACAACCCAGCAATTGGTATATTTTAAATTTCAGTTCAGTAACATTCATACTTTTCAAAAAAATGGGATTTTCGTCAGTAGAAGGAGTGTAGCTAATTGCCTAATTTTTTTCGCACTTACTAACATTTCTAAATAAATATTTAGTGTACAATTTTAACTCGATAAATTTCATACGTACTGAGTAAATTGGTTTATGAAATTTCAAGAAAACGTGTAGTTTGCATGGGAAGTGGCGAACAAAGTCGCGGGGGATCGCTAATTCTAATAATAAAGTATTGTGATCGACTTGGAAAAAATATTCACTTCCCTGAAATTTTGTTTTTTTCGCATTTCATAACTAAATTAGCCTAAATATATACGCCGTACGAGTATGCTCAGCGCACATTAACTCCCAAACCCTTAAAGATAGAAAGTTAATTTTTGGGTGAATTGTATATTTCAGGCAGACACTAATTTTGGGGGCTTTGGAGCCAATACTTTTAGTGGAAGCGTCAGGAGGGTTCCTAAGGAAAACACTAAAAAAATTAATATCTTGGCAATCTCTGAATAAGTAGCTTTAGAGATTGCCGAGATAACTCAGAACATATATCAAGCTATACTAGCGAATTATAAAAAAAAAGTAAAACTGTATGATACACTAGTAATGGGAGGAAATGGGGAGCAAATGAAAAATGTTGCACTTATCAAAATTTGAAACAGTAATACATATCCCAAAATTTAATTCAGGTCAATCAATCAAATTCTTGTTAAGACCCCCCACAGGGGCATAGGACAGATCCCTTCCACAAGGCGCGATCCTGAGCATCGCCCTTAGGTGTCGCTAGGACGTGCAAATTCCTCAGGCCTACTACTCAACTGCTTGCGTTCATGTGCTACATGGTTGACCAACCCGATGTCTTCCTTAAGTTTTCTAATCCAGGTCCTGTTTGTTTCGCTCTGGTTTGCTCAAACTGTGGATGTAATCCCCTGCCACTTCCACCTCTTAATCTCTATGCCTTATTTCAGTCTGTCCCATTTTATTACAAAGTTCGACGTTGGAGATCACTTCTGGCCAGAATATTCCTAAAATGCGTCGGAGGAATTGGTTTATGAAAGTTTGCAGTTTCTTGGTAAGTCGAACGGTCACTTTTCACGTAGTACAACCAGCTTCGTGCCAAGTGAGATCTCTTTCAACCTCCAAAAAGGGGAAAGAATATACCGAAGACCCGACGAGCTTTATTTATATGAGCCTCAATATCCTTTTCGACTCCGCCGTCCATGATGACAATTCTTCCGAGATAACAAAAATCTCGGACCTCTTCCACATCTCGTCCGTTAAGAACAATCGGTGTGCTTGTGTTTGAACCCATATGCATGTATATACTTGGTTTTACGCACATTTATTTTCAGTCCCGCCCTTTTGCATTTAGAATGCAACGAGCGAACATTTGACTCTAAGTGCGAACGGTTATGTTCAAGAAAATGCAGAGCATAATCAGAGTGACTTAAGATGTTAAATAGTCCACACTGAATACCTTTACCTTCCCCGCCATCAAGTGCAGCTTTCACGTCATTTAATACCACCATAAACAGGGCTGGTGATAATATGCAGCCTTGTCTGACACCCGTTCGTACAGCAAAGCTCTCGAACAGCTCTCCTCTATGCAAGACGCAACACCATGTATCTTCGCAGGATTATTTAATCATAGCTATGACCTTATCTGGAATACCTCTCCTACGCTATCGAAAGCCTTCTCAAAGTCCACAAACATGAGATGTAGTGGCGAACCCATTTCAGAGGAATGCTCCAATATTATGCGTAAAGTATTTAAGTGGTCGGTACAAGACGACTCTTTACGGAATCCAGCCTGAAACACTTCGAGAGTGCTCTTCACGGCATCACTAATCCTATTGAGAATTACCTTAGACATGATTTTCCATATGGTAGTAAGACACATACCACGTCAATTGTCACAATCCCGAAGGTCGCTCTTCTTCGGAATTTTTACAATGACACCCTCCTTCCATTCAGTTAGATATCTTCCTTCATTCCACACCTCAGTAAAGAATGGGAGGATTATATCGGCTGTTATTTCCGGGTCCGCCTGGAGCTTTCCTTCCCGCCATTGAACGAATGGCGGAAACTACCTCTTCCTTATCTGGGGGATCATCCCTAATAGAAGATTGTTGCGGTTGGATGTTTGGTAGAAGTTCTGTTTCTAGAATATCTTCCTCTGATGTTTTAAATACCAGAGAAGTATTCTTTCCATCGCAGCAACTGGTGTTCACTCATATTAAGGAGAGTTCCATTGACATCTCTCACCAGGTGAAATCCCTTTTCGTCAACTGTTTCATAATTTTCAATAGTGAATTCATAATCCCAATGTATGCCGCAGATTCTGCCTTGTTGACCAGATCTTCAATGGCCTTTCTCTTGTCGCGTTTTACAGTCATTTTGAGCTGTATAAAAGCATCTCGGTAGTTCCGTCTCAAGTCGGGAGTTCTTTGGTTGACATCGGGTTGGCAGATGATCGGGTTCTAAGTAATACCCTCAGGGGAAACCCATGATGTCTTATGGTGACTTTTGTGTGGAAGAAGGGTCTCTCTGATGACCATTTGTCGAGTACTACAAAACTCCACAAATAATTCGCCGTTTTCGGGTCTCTTAATCCAAGGTAGTGACGTGTAGACTCGAGGGTCCCCATGTTTCTCCATGTCCAGTATTTTCTAGTCCAGTATTTTCAGAGCCAAACTGGGCGTTCATATCTCCTGAGATGATAGTAATATCACCTCGTAGAACACGCTCGAAGGTGGCACTTAGTTGGTGTGTAGCACTGCAAAATTGTGACGTTTCTGTCACTGGTCCTGAGCCTCCCGACAATAATCCTACCCGAGATTGGTGCCCAGCTGATGACACTGTTTCTCGCTCTCGGTATAAGGACGACCGCTACGCCATTTTGGCTTCACTCTCAGGACCAACGTGCAGAATGGTGTTTCTATATCTCTGTCAGTCTTTCGGTAATGGCGCCAAGTTGAGTATCACGCAACCTTACGCCGAGCAATTGCTCTGCCCACGATATGGACCACCACAGCCACCTCGTGTTCGTCAAGACGACCTCAATTATAGCTGGGGGTGGAAGCAGCCATCCATGGGCTCCCTAGCTCCCAAGGTACCAGATTACCTCTGGTAAGGCTCCGCAACCGAAGCAGAGCTACTTGCACTTTGATCGGTCACACCCCTCAGGTTCGTGGGGACTGTCCACCCCAAAAGTAGTTACTGCACTAAGCTTTCTGAACCAGCACTTGCTTCCCTGCGATATACAGTTTTCGGAGTCGAAGACATGCACTTCGACTTATTCCACCCTATCTAAGTAGGTTTCGGAGCCGGAGACAGGCCTTTGACTTTTTTTTCCCTGCCTTGATAGGTTTCGGAGCGAAGCTGCCGACTTACTCCCCCCCATCGATCAGCTCGGGTCCGTGGAGTCGCTCAAGTCTCCAAGAATATTTGCATGATTCGGCTAAGTCCTCCTCAATGCTACTACCCCCGTGCGGGTGGAGGAGGGGGGAGGCCAAGACCTTTCGAAACATGAGGTTGCACTCTAAGAATTTGAAAAAATGCAATCAATGGAAATTTTTCACCCTTCGTCTTAGCCGGCATCATCGCCCTTTTATACGTTGTCTAAAAAGGGCCCCAATGATTTTCATTATCTTCCTTCAACCCTAGATGACATCTGTTTTTTTTTCTTAAGGCACCGAATAAAATTTAGGGGGTTACCCTATAAAGATATGTACAGTTATGTCAGTATGGGTATTGGAAAAAATTTAAGGAGTTATTAAACACAGGCTAACTTAAATGGAGAGAGACGAAAGTGACGGTGGACAAAAGCACTGGAGGGTGTACTCGTTTGGAAACACTTTGGCTGGTCATGTGATCCAAGGTCTTGATGTTCCGGAAATTAATCACTGCCCATATTTCACTATACGAGAAGGCAAGGATTTGACGGTGTATTCATGTGCGCGTTCAGCATGACAAGTATCCCGAAGAAAAGTATAGAGTGGAGAGATGAGTGATCTAAGTTCCACACTGCGATAGTAAATGCTGAGTACCCCGGCATTTCTGCGACGATCGAGAGAATCGATAGAAGACGTGATGGTCTCGTCAATCAGTCGGAATGGGTGTTTTTCAATACATTGAGACAACGTGAGGTGTATTTTAGCTGCCCCAGCCCAAACACAGGGGGAAAGAATTTAAAGTGAAGTGAACGTTGCTCTTAAATTCGTTGGAGGTTAAGTCCCATTGGAAAGAGATTGCCTGGTAAAGAATTCCAGATCACTGCCGTCCGAGGAATGAAGTACTGCTTAAATTTCACTGTTCTTCAGGGCTTCATAGTGTACTCGTGTGAACTTGCAGCTTGGTGAGTATTTCGGAGCCATTAAATAAAGGGGGTATTAGGGCATTTATTTCCTTGTCAAGGAGATATCTATAGTAAATGCAGAGTACTCCGATATTCCAACGAGGGTGTCTATTGATGCCGATATAGCTTCATCTCTAATTGACCGGAATGCGTGTTTTTGAATACGGTCGAGCAAAGCTAGGTGTGATTTTGGGACCCCAGTCCAAGCATTCGAGCTATACTCAAGATGTGGGCCGATATAAGCCTTATAGATGGTAGTTGGTGTTTAGTCCGCGAGTGTCATTTTATTTCCCACCTACCCGATGTATCTATCGAGCATACCCTATCCGCCAATTTGAGGACGCGCTCTCCAGCAATACAACATCCCCCGAGGGTTATTATTATTATTATTATTATTCTCTGTTTCATTAATTTTATTTCCTAGCCTTATCTCTTAGCGTACAAACTTTGTGGTAAACTTATAGTACTCACAGATTTCATCTAGAGCATAATAATAGTATTCTAATAAAAGAGCAAAATAGAAAAGGGTGAAAACAAAAGAAATATATAACAATCATCGATTTGCGACAGATATGATTAAAGTAAAGTCAGTACACTTATCGATCCTAGTCCTGGTCTATAAATTATTCTTATATGCATTGAGGGGATTAATAAATCAATAATAATAAATTATAAAAGACAGTAATGTGATTTTCTAATCATTGATGCATGTGTGCTCGTATAAAATGGAAAAAAAAGAACAAATTGTATATTCGAATTTTAGTTTATTATGTATAATTTTTTGAGGACTTAAAATTATGTCGATAATTTCATATAAAAAACATAAAAGAACTACGATTGGACGTATAGCCTAATCATGCGACACTCTAGATGAAAGAGAAATTTGTTGATTTTAAGAAATTTTGTGTGGGGATTGGTGGAATGGGGTGACAGCAAAATTTAAGCACCAAAAATTTGCAGATACTGAGAAAATTAGCTTATTTAATTTACTGAAATTGTGCATTTTGTATGGGAGGTGGTAGAAGGAGTGGGGGTGTTTTAGTGATTTTTTTAGAAACAACTATAACCATCATACAATTATTACTACAATGGCAGTATAGCCCAAATCGAGCCTTGGCCTCCTGACTTTCAAGTTCGTTCATATTTTCATTACTTATTGTGGAAGGGTTGTCAGCCCTTCGCACAACCCAGCAATTGGTATATTTTAAATTTCAGTTCAGTAACATTCATACTTTTCAAAAAAATGGGATTTTCGTCAGTAGAAGGAGTGTAGCTAATTGCCTAATTTTTTTCGCACTTACTAACATTTCTAAATAAATATTTAGTGTACAATTTTAACTCGATAAATTTCATACGTACTGAGTAAATTGGTTTATGAAATTTCAAGAAAACGTGTAGTTTGCATGGGAAGTGGCGGAAGTAGTGCGGGGATTCGAACAATTTTACTTTATTATTCTAATAATAAAGTATTGTGATCGACACAAGAAAAAAAAAATTTGGTACTCTGAAAATTTTTTTTTCGCGTTTCATAACTAAATTAGCCTAAAAATGAAATGGCTAATTATTGTAAGGGGAGGGTCAGGGAGTGCAAAGAAAAATACTTAAAAATGAATATCTCAACTATCTCTTAAGCTATGTAATTGAAACTTGAAACGTATATTAAGTTATTCTAGGAAAATACAAAAAAAAAATATAACGTGTTGAAATAATAGTAGTGGGGGAAAATGGGGAGCATTTCGAAAATGGCGAACTTTTCAAAATTACAAATCCTTATATCTCAAAAAAGAGTACAGATATCAAATCGAAAATTTGTCAGATTGTAGAACTACATGATGGTTAATTTTTGTAAAAATTTTAAGTTGGGAGGTGTAAGAGGAGGGAGGTGATAAGCAAAAATGTCGAAAATTTTGAGTGATTCTTTTAGGGCTCTGGTGAAAGATACAAAGTTTAAATTTTGCATGTGGATACGTCTATTTAATGTAAATTGAAAAATAATAATAACTTGATCCATAATTGTTATAAACCGACCCCCCCGGTCTAACGTGTACAAAGTGTTTCATGTGCATTGAAAAAAACACATAAAGTGAAAATTTTTGAGTGAAATTTTAAGGTAGAAACTTGAAAATTTGCGAAATGCATTCAAAAAAAACCTTAAATATACGAAATATTAACTGGTCGAAAACCTTTAAAACTTCTACCCGCTTCCATACACAATTATTTTTTCGACCATTTATAAGAAATCAATTATCACCTAACTATTTAAAGCTATCAATTTGAAATTTTGCATAAAAACTTACAAAAACAATTGAAATGAAATTACGTTAAAAGTTTTGAAATCGCACTTGCCCTTCTACCCCCTCCCATACAAAAGTATGATTTCGACCAATTTCATTAAATCAACTAATAACCAACAAATTAAAAGCTACGAACTTGAAATTTTGTAATAGCACCTTACAACAGAAAAGAAAGAAAATTGCATCACAAGTTTTACGATTCCCTTACCTCCTCTACCCCCTCCCATACAAAATTATTTTTTCGAGCATATTTAAGAAATCAGTTATCAGCTAACTCTTAAAACCTATCAATTTCAAATTTTGCATAAAAACTTATAAAAATAATTCAAATGAAGTGGCTTTAAAAGTTTTGAAATCGCGCTTGCCCTTCTACCCCCTCCCATACAAAACTATGATTTCGACCAATTTCATTAAATCTACTAATAACCAGCAAACTAAAAGCTACGAACTTGAAATTTTATACAAGCACCTTACAAGAGAAGCAAAATAAAACTACATATTAAATTTTACGAATCCCGTACCTCCTCTACTCCCTCCCATACAAATGTTCGGTTTCGTGAATGTAAAATACACCGAATTTTATGAAAATTCTATGCAACTTCGTCTATGAAACACATTCTATACAGAGAATATTGTACGTGATTCAAGCAATTAATTAAAAAGCTATTAACATTCACCCACCCTTACTATTACCCCTCCTCCTCCCCTCATAAAAACCCAAACTTGCAGGAACGAATGAAATATTGTTAAATTAACAACAGCCCTGCCCAAGAACTCCCTTTCACTTAGCCTTCCCTAACCACTATAACCTGCATATTGACTTTCCAGTCATCCGCAACTTGTCCCAAGAATAATAAAGTTTCGCCCAACTTGTTGGCAGTTTATTTATACTATAGATTGAAATCGTCATAAAATAGTATAATATATATATTCCAAAATTCAGACCAATAACTTTTCGAAAAACCGTTTATTATGAAATTCCGAAATTGAGTCATTTTGTATGGATGAGGGTAGAAGGGGTGCAGCGATTTGGCCCGCTCACGAACTTTGCTTCACTTTTTTATCAAAAACAACGTGTATACAATTTGAAATTTCTAGCTCAATGCGTTCTCGGGCTAGAGATGGCACGGACAGACACAAGAGCATCCGGTTTTAAAATTTTTGAGTGATAACATGAACTTCAGTACCATTGATTTTTTCTCATAGCCTTATTTCTTAGCGTTACAAACCTTATGGCAAACTTATAATACTCTCAGATTTCATCTAGAGTAAAATGATAATTTAGTTATAGAACTAATCTTAGGTATCAAACATATAAATTTCCAGTTGAAACTTAAATTCTGCTACACTACTAAAATAAATTTTAAAAAAACAAACTCAGTATTCTATAAAACAATCATTGTGTAATCAAAATCACAAGAAAACTTCACAATTACGCAGTAATTCGTCCCACGGACAATTGTAATAAAAAAGAATGATGGCATTTAATTTCGATTTTATATCAAGTTTAGGTTGCATCGTAAAATTCACGTCATATACGGCTTTGGCACTTGGTATGTATGTGCCTTACATTCGACCCGAAACGTCTGAATATACTTATTTTAGAACACAGCACCCTTACACAAATAACGAACGATAAGAACACGATAACGATAAAAGTATTGAAAAATCGTCGTATTTTTTCAGATCGATAGCTGAAATTCAGGGTATTGGGATTTGCCACATATGTATGTTAAAGTTTATCATAAAGTTCGACGAGGTTATTATCGACAGTAAATTCTGATAACTTAGGTTTCACAGTCGAGTTTAAAGCGAAAATTTTGTTTAAACTATAGAAATATGCAGCTAAAGTCAAATCTTCGGTTTAAACTTCGACTATGAAATCAGCCCTAAGATTTAAGAAGTAAGTCTTCTAGGAATCCAGGAAATTTAAAGAAAATGATTAATGAACGTAAAATAACGTAGCTCGTATTACTGATACACAAACTTATTTAGGGTTTCTTAAGGACTAAGAAGGAACAATACTTGGGATTTAGCTATTGTATTGCGAAAAGTTGAATTCTTTTTGCGATTTTTTTTATTATGTACAAAGCGTATGTACAATACGACTAAAAATATCATTTATATAGGAGAAATTTGTCCGCGTAAGAATCGCAATAATAAGCAATTTTTGAGAATGTAGTATGTAATACGTTATGTGGGATATACAATCTTTTTAGTTTAATGGTTCTTTGAACACAATGCTTTGTATTTTGTTGGAATCAGAGCCATAAATTATTAAGAATGAAACCATGATACTGGTATTTGTATGGGACAGGCTCGTAATCAAATCAATCCCGAGATCATATATGAAGAGCGTTAAGGACATGTGAATAGTTGTAGTTTGTGTTAATTGAAAAACATAACAGAATTATGTTTGTGCGTAAAGCCCAATCATATGATACTCTAGATGAAATGGGAATGACTTTAATATACCGGAAAATATGTCATCTCAAATTCTTTCGAATAGTGAATAGAGACTTATAGGAGGTGGTAGAAGTAGAAGGGGAGGTTTATATTCTTCGCTTATGACATCGAACATGGCATGCAAAATGTTTTCTGCTGAATTTAAAGGTTTTAGTTTCATTATTTTTAAAGAAATTGGACATAGTTTTCCTGAAATTGGGGCACTTGTATGGGAGGTGGCAGAGGAAGTAGAACGTTTTAGATGATTTTGAAACTGCTTATCATCACCCTTATCACCATGCTTTGATTCAATTTCAAAGTCGATAGCTCTCATATATTCGAAGGAGAAATGCTTTTCTTGAATTTATAATGCAGATATTTATATGGGAGGGGGTAGAAGGAGTGAAGCTGAGCTGATAATTTTGTTTAGCATTTATTGCAACTATTAAAAAAAAATTCTGGAAAAATTTTAAGTTTGTAATTTTTCTAGTCTTAATGAAAATCGATATAATGCATTTAACAAAAATTATGCATTTGTATGGGAGGGGGTAGAAGGAGTGTAAGGATCAAAACAATTTTTTTTCTCGTTATTGATATTTTCATTTTTATACTTTATACAAAATATCAAGTTGATACCTTTAACAATTTCAAAGGAAAATAATTTAATTTAAATTTCAAAATTTCGTGAAATTTGTATGGGAGGGGTTATAAGAAGTGAGGTGAAGTTGATAATTCTTTTTAGAACTAATTGTAATTATAGTAGAATCAATTTTGGCAAAATTTCGTCTTTTCAGCTTAACTAATTTCAATGAAAATCGAAAATATGTATTTTTCAAAAATGTCCATATGTATGGGAGGGGGTAGAAGGAGTGAGGGGATCAATATTTCGTAATATTAATGACATCTATATCACAATACTTTAACCTAAATTTCAAGTCGATAGCTTAAATAGTTTCAAAGAAAAATCAATTTCTTTGTATTTCTTGAAATTTGTATGGGAGGGGGTAGAAGGAGTGCGAGCTTAAAGTTACTTTTTTGCTAAAAATGATACGCAAAATTTTTTAGCACTATAGCTTAAAGCATTGATTTTAGTCAAATTGTGCAGTTTGTATGGGCTGAGGTAAAAGGAGGGGAGCAGGGGGGGGGAGGGCGGGCTTAGTGATTTCTTGAGAAACACCTATAATCATCATGCAATTGATATATCTTAAATTCCAGATTAGTAACTTTCATACTTTTCAAGAAAATCGAATTTTGGAAAAGACGTGATATTGCGTCACATTGTATGAGAGAGGGTAGAAGGGGAGAAGTTAATCGGTTAACTTTTCCCCGATATTAATTATAATACCAATTAAGGATTTAGTACAAAATTTTGAGATCGATAAATGTTATACGTAATAAGCAAATTGGTTTATAGTATTTCAAGAAAAATTGCAGTTTGTATGGGGGATACGGGAAGGAGTAGAGGGATTCAAATAATTTGTATATCATAGATCGCATTTATGATAAAAATAATATTCTAAATTTGAAATTATTCGCTGTTATAGTTTTAAAACTGAGTTATTTTGTATGGGAGGGGGTAGAAGACGTGATGGTATTGAAATAAGAGCAAACGTAGATTACATCTCGTTGTATACCTAATAAATTGTGAAAGTTTTATTATAATCGGTTCAGTTTTTTTTTTTCTTATGTGAAATCCGGGGAGACAGACAGACAGACAGAGAAGAATTTTAAAAATATGAGTTTCTGCTTAATTATTGTCCAAATAAAGCAAAACACTAACTTCTCGTCATTTATAAACAAATAACAGACAGACCCTACAATTATATTTATTTGTTTAGATAATGCTAAATAACAGGCAGTACTGGAGACTGAATTACATAAAGCGTGAAATTATCATCAAGATATTTTCGCTTCAAGCATTCCAGTAAGAAAAAAATCGATTTTTTCAAAGACGTTTTGTGTGTCAGTATCAAAGCAGAAACTCTGATTAATATCAGCCAAAAATGGAATAGCGATAAATACTAGTATTGTCTGTAGTCGAAATTCGACCAATTGTGTGCGCAAAATAACGAAATTCATCCTGTTTTGGAATTTAGTTGTATAAAAATTCTTAATCCTTACACACATATATGTATGTAAGATTCATTCCGTCCTTTAAATACAAATAAACCTGCCATTTTATCTGTGTAAGGCAACATACACATATCATTTTTTTGTGCCTACCTATGGAACAGTACCTTTCGAATGAGTTAAATTTCCCTTCTTCTTAGCTCGCGACGGAACTAGACTTAGCGTAACGTAGGACAACTTAGTAATAGCCACATTATTATTATTATTATTATTAATTTGGCGTTTATGTATTTCATCGCGACCTGTTGGGCTATTGTGCGCTTATTGTCCCTTTAGCCTACCATAGCTCGATAGCTGGCATGACTAATCTAATTATCTTTAAGGGAGCCATATTGGCTAGTTCATCAGTTGCAAGGAAGCCTTTTCCTAGAATATTGAATCTTTTCCTTGGTACTGCCTCGCAGTGACATAGGACATGCTCTGTCGTTTCCGAGTCTTTAAGACAGAGGCGGCAGATGTCGGTTTCAGCTAGACTCATATTTTTGAGGTGGTGGTTTACTCCACTATGCCCCGTCAATAGGACGATTGGAGCACTAATATTACTCTTGCTGAGTTTTAGATTATCCTCCACTTTGTTTTTTCGCGGTAGGATTATTTTTTTTGAGATTGATAAACCTGGAAGTCTATTCCAGTAGATTTTATGCTCTTGTTCAACCCACATTCTAAGTGTAGGGTTGAAGTGTTGGTTTTCCAGAGAATGGCTCTGGTCCAATAAAATTTATTTCTGCGCCATTTTTTGCGAAGTGGTCTGACTCTTCATTCCCCTCAATCCCCGTATGTCCTGGGGCCCACATTAACGTTACTTTGCTCCTTTTTCCCAAGATGATTACATTTTGAAGGCAGTCCCAAACAAGCCTCGATCCGTGTTTGTTGGATGCTAAAGCTTTGAGAACTGCCTGACTATCCGATAAGATATAAACAGATTTGTTGCAATGGGCTCTACTAATATTCTCTTGGATACATAGCTCCATTGCAATTAGGTCGGCTCGGAAGATTGTGGCTTCCTTCCCAAGAGGTTTTGAAACCGAGAAATTAGGACCTATAACACCGGCTCCAGTCCCCTTCGAGCTGCGCAAGCCATTTGTGTACCAGATGGCTGAACCCTCTTCCATGTCGCATAGCATCGATTGCCATTCCTTGCGTTCTCTGATTATTACTTTGAATGGGGTTTCAAAGTTGAATTTTGTCGGCATAATGTCGGACAGTATTGAGGATAGGGTCTCAATTCTCGGATATTTGAAGGTTTGGAGGTGACCTCCAAAATCCCCCGGCTTTTAGTTGTTATCCCCTTTGGTAGCCTCCTTTTTTATTTGGAGATGTATCGGAGGGATGTTAAGGAATATTTTCATTACCGCAGTAGGGCAGTTTTTCTTTGCACCTGTGATACAAAGACACGTTAGTCTTTGCATTTTTTGTAGCATAAGCTGCGCTTTTTGTTGTTAGCTTAGTCCACCAGACTGTTGATCTGTATGTGACTATTGGGAGGATGATTGTTATGCAGTACCAGTAGATCATCTTGGGCTGTAATCCACATCTTTTGCCTGCTTTTGCAGGCCCAAAACGCCCTTAATTTTTTAGCATGAGTATATTCTATACGTTTGTTCCAATTGAGTTTGTTATCAAGTATACACTTAGATATTTGACCTCATCTGAAAAGGGCGTTCCATTTATAAAAGGAGGTGTTATGTATTATAGATTTTCATAATTACTAAAAAAATTACCAAAAATTTTAATGGTCACGTTGTAAGTCAAGCAGCATTGGACGCAAATGGAAGTTCGGAAGCCTAGGAGATTACTGTAGTCGCTTTTTGCCTTTGATGAATACATTCAGTATACCTTCTCCTAATATTAGGCATTCTTTGATTAGGCACTTTTCCATTTTTGCCTAAAAGCTTTTGCGAAAAAGCTAAAAATGGCATGCTACCGGTTCTTGGCCGATCACCGAAGTCAAGTATTATTGAACACGTGATGGGTTCCCGCTTGTATGTTCCCACTTTATGTTGCTGCCTTAAAGGCAACATACAAAATAATTTGATTTTTGGCTTGTGCACATCTATGGCACAGTACCCTTTTAATGATATAAGTTGCATTCTTCTTCTCTTACAATAAATAAAAAAAGCCACTGACAATTTTAGATGCTCACGTATTACTACATATAAGATTAACTCCACAAAACATTAGTTTTTAGTGGTAATGCATTAAAATTATTAAAAGCAAATTCTATCCCACAAATGTTTATGCCATTGAAAATCATATCGAAATCTAATTAAATGGCAGAATCTGATGTCTATTCACATCAAATTTCATAGAACTTACTGTGGCGTTTTAATAATTGCACAACAATGCCCTATCTACGTAATAAAGTCGTCCATTCAAAGTTTACAATAATAATTTGCTTTAATAAAGGAACCCGATTCGAAGAGGTATCGGAAAGGAACGTATTAAGTCGGGTTGTATTAAATTCTGGAAGATTAATGCTTATAAATATTTTAATGTTCCGTATCCTTTATGATTATAATGGCATATTCAACAAGTGCCAATAATTCCCCAATGCCAGTGGCAGGCCAAAATTAATTGCTGCGATGTACCTTATTACTACCCATATAAAGCTACAGGACTTAGGGCCACAAGCGATTATACCTGCGAGCAATTGAGACGGATTGAAAGTTCTATGCATAGTAACAAATAGTTTGGATATAGTTTACATGCGAATAACATATCGCCTGAAAACATAACAAAATTTCGATTGCATAGTGAAGGTGAACCTAAAACATGTGATGCTCTAGACCGCTATCTCAATTGCAATATATTGAAGCACGCAAGGGGGCGCTGGATTTCTAATAAATAAATAAAACCACTAGTTATTTTAATTCCAACTAAATCGTTTTTACACTTTCGCTTGACTCTTTATGACTGACGTCGATCGCTCCAAACTGGACTGTCCGTTCACCAAAAACACTCGCCTATTTATATTGTTTCGCTATCCTTGTTTGACATACTTAAACCCAAAGTAACTATCTCTGTCCCGCGTTAAATTGTCCGTTGCTAAAGTACTTAGCTTAAACACAAACCAAAACTAATAAAAATTGAAAAAATACAAATTTCTGAAATGAAACAGCAAACACCATTGTATTGAAAATTACTTTATTGCTGACTGAATATTAGCAACCAAGAAAGAATACAAATTATTGTATTTTTTTTGTAAAAGTTTGAAGCCAAGTTAAGCTTGGACACAATTTTCGAAAATTTCCGAATCAAAAAATATTCCCACATGAGACAGACTATCAGGTACTCCTTTTATATATCCTCCTTGGTACGAGCCCATACGTATGGTTGTTTTTGCTTTCTATAAAGTATTTCATTGCACTCGGCCGACTCAGATAGATTAGCAACCGAACGCATCAATTTTATTAGTATATTATGGATATGGCAGGAATAACTCTCATTCTTAAGTCACTATTAAATTATTCAATTAATACACTTCTATAATATACAAAGATTCAAATTACGCTACAATCCAACTATATTACGCTGATTTACATGTTCTTTTCGCAGAAGACTAATAATTGTAATAAAACATAATGTACAATACATTTACACCAAAATTTGTATGATGATCCTGATCGTCATAACGATATCAGCAGAGTTACGACGATCAGGATACAAAAAAGAAAATAAATATTTCATAGTATGCTTGCCTAATTTTTGTTAGGGTAAATGAAACAACCTCGAAAAAAATTTATGTGTGGCTTAAATCCTTCTTATCGCAAAAGGACTTCACCTGTGCCACTATATTACACAGTCAAATATGATTTGTCCAGAGAATCATAAAACTATACTGACCCGTGTACTATAGCTAGTGAATAGTATACTCGTGCAACCCTTCGATAGCTGAGCATCTGCTGGTTTTGAGCTAAAAACATACGAGGGCTGTATGATAAGTACCGACTGATGGCAACACTGACGGAAAATGTTTATGCCATCATGTAGCGCCATCTTTACAATGACGACTGTGAAAATTTCAGACAGATTTATCGAGTAATTTTGTTTTGACAGCTGTTGAAATTCATCAAGTTCGTGTTTATTTGCAATCATGGAGAAAGAGCGATATCGATCAGTGATTCGATTTCTTTTTTTGGATGGGAAGACGTGTGAGGAAATCAAAGTGAAGTTGCATGCCGTTTATAAGGACCATTCACCTTCGACGACTACCATCAGATATTGGTTTAATGAATTCAAGCGTGGCCGAACATCCGTTTTTGATGAAGAGCGCCCAGGCCGTCCGATTAAGGTGACTACGGAGGATATGGTTAATAAAATCCATGATATTGTATTAGCAGATCGTCGGAGGAAGGTCAGAGAAATTGCGGACATTGCACACATCTCAATTGAACGCATACAAAATATCCTACACGAAAAATTGGGCATGAGAAAGTTATCGGCGAGATGGGTGCCGCGTTTGCTAAAAATGGAGCAAAAACGGAATCACATAGTAACTTCGGAGCACTGTTTGGACATGTTTAAGCGCAATCCGAAAGAATTTCTACGGCGTTTCGTGACTGTTGACGAAACATGGATCCATCACTATATGCCAGAAATGAAAGAACAGTCAAAACAGTGGATTTCACCCGGTGAAACTGCTCCAAAGGAGGCGAAAACGGTTCCATCGGCCGGAAAAGTCATGGCCACCGTTTTTTGGGATTCGTAAGGCATCATCTTCACCGACTATTTTGAGAAAGGAAGGACAATCACGGGACAGTACTATGCTGATTTATTGCATAGATTCAATGCTGAATTGATAAAAAAAAACGGCCTCACTTAGCGAAAAAAAAGTCCTTTTTCACCATGACAACACACCTGCTCACTCGTCCGCAATCGCCACAGTAAAACTGGTCGAATTGCGCCACGAATTGCAGCCTCACCCACCTTGATTTGGCCCGCTGTGACTTTTTCCTCTTTCCAAACTTAAAGAAATAGTTGGCAGGAAGGAAATTCGGCACGAATGAGGAGGCTATCGACGCAATATAGGCCTATTTTGCGGAGTTCGACAAATCATATTTTTTGGATGGCTTGAAAAGGTTAGAATATCACTGGACTAAATGTATCGAGCTGAAAGGAGATTATATTGAGAAATAAATAAAAAAAAAAATTTTTTTAATGCGTTTTCTTGCCTAACACGGGTACTTATCATACACCCCTCGTAACAGGACTACAATTGGGTGTAAAGCCCAATCGTGCGATACTCTAGATGAAAGAGATTTTTTTTATTTTAAGAAATTTTATAAGGGAAGTGGTGGTGGGGGTAACGACATTGAACTAATTTTTTCACATAACACTAGAGTTGCCATCAAAATGTTTTATACAAAATTTAGGATTCAAAAATTTAATAGGTACTGAGAAAATTAGCGTTTAGGATTTAGTGTAGTTTGCAGGGAAGGTGGTAGAAGGAGGGGCGAATTCTTAATAACTTTTTCAGAAATAACTAAAAACATAATGTTTTTCACATATTTTAAATTGCAGATCAATAGCATTTCAGGAAAATCTCCATTTTGTAAAGTTGTGAAATTGTGTCAAATTATATGGGAGGGGGTAAAAGGAGTGAAACTAATCGTCTAATTTTTTTTTTTTGTCCTGCTAATAATTCTAAATAAATATTTAGTGCATAATTTCAGCTCGATGAGTTTTATACGCACTGAGCAAAATTTGTTTATAGTATTTCATGAAAAAGTGTTGTTTGTATGGGAGGTGGTGGATGGAAGCAGAGGACTCAAAAAACTTTTATACAGTAGATTGAAATCATCATACAAGTAATATATTCCAAATTTCAAATCAATAGCATTTACACTTTTCGAACAAATCCGTTTATTTTCAAATTGCTAAATTGTATCATTTTTTTTTTTTGGAAGGGAGTAGAAGGGATAAAGCTTATCATCTAATTTTTCTTTGTCTTACTAATAATTCTAAATAAATATTTAATGCACAATTTTAACTCGATAAATTTTATATGCACTGAGTAAATTGGTTTAGAGCATTTCATGAAAAAGTGCAGTTTAGAGTATAAACATGAAACTATTCAGACTTTGTAACGTCGTTATAGAGCTATTTCTACATATTTACGAATAGAAACTTGATATTTGAAGTACTCGTATGTAGTGCTACAAAAATCACTCAATTAAAATACCTTCATTAAATTTAATGAATCTTGTATCTCAAAACTTTTTCACGACTTAACGAAACCCTTGCGAAACCTTGGAAAGTTCGAATCATTTCAAACCACCAAGAGCATTTAATCTAAGCTCTATTGCATCTCTTTATTGCTTTTATTTAGTTTTATAAACAAACTTTCTTCTGCGTTCAATGTTAGATCATTTCTCCTTGAGTAAAGCACTCATTTCACATTTTATTTCGACTTTTCAAAGAAATACAATTTTCTTTTTTTTTTTTTGTAAACATTCCGAAGGCTACCCACTCGACGGCATCTCCAACACAAATATGTGAGAGCAATAACTTCACCCCCGTCTTCTTCAGTCCTTTTTTCTTACTTGCATTCAATGCGCTTTTTTGTAGTCGTCGACAAAAAAAAAGGGAAAAAACTTTGCGAGCCGAATAGCTTAAAAGTCCGACACCGATCCCTCGGGTGTATCGGACTTTTAAGCTCGCTCTGTATTTAAAGCTAAAAAACTTGACAATTTGAAGTGTAGAGGAAGTGGTCTCTATTTAAAGGACTCGTTCAGTTGTACAATGTAGAAAATGGAGTGGAATGTGGGGCTAAGGGTGAACTCTATTCAGGATAGGTATCCTTTTGGTGGCCTCTTTCTTCCAGTTGAGGGGAAAACTGATACCTTTTTTGAAATGATGAAAAACTGAAACAAGTTTTTGTAACATTTCTATGTTGAATTTAAATCCGAAGAATTTGTTAAGCGAAAAAGTTGATGAAGTTAGTTTGTGCTATGAGTTATTAATACCCAAATTGCCCAAAACTATATACTTTCCCATGCAACAAATTAGATTTTTTGAAACTTACATATTTTTGAATTGCATCACACTATTGCTAGTATCAAATAACGGTCATTACAAATGCAACTTCCATTTTTTCCATATAAATATTTTAGGGACATGACAAGTATGACATGCTATCCACGCTCATATAATTTTCTTCTTTGTTAAAAATTCGTCACACTCCGTAAAAACCAAACTGAAAGCAAAATGTTGTTACTTGTACATCGTATAACGTTCTACTCTTTTCTACACACAATCATCACTTATGGAACAGTCCCTTATTATTAAAATTTTAAAGAGGAAAGAAACGAAAGTCCCACCATTAAATTTTTTCAAATGATTTCACAATTGGTTTTAAGTACTTGCATAATAGTCATTGAAGCAGAGGTAAACCATGAACTTCAGTAATTTGCTCAACAGAAACGCCTCAATTATGACTGCAGAGTGTAAATACTCGTATATTGCTAAGTTCAGCTTTACAAACATGCACGATTGCGGAAGGAAGTTGCCTGAATGAGTAATAAGTATTCGCAGAAGAAATTATATGCACGATAATACTATATTATATTATATGACGGCACGATCCATTTGCTATACAAATGAATCGTGCTGCCATATTTGTCACTCAATATCAGTCTTAAGAACTATACAAAGATAAAATCTCTTCTGATATTTTTTTTTCCAATAAAACTGTAACACAAGTATGCTCAGATATTAGACTTTAGCGTTCGCATTAATATATCATTAGCATTAAATTGCAGGCTCCATGCTCTATATAAAAAAAAACATTTGATATCAGTGAATGTAGGGAATCACGGCCGTATTGCAATGGCGGCTTGTTAGGTGCGGTTGGGTTGGCACTGTCGACTTGTGAAATGAATCGAAAAAACTTCATCGCAAGACAAGTGTTATCGTTGATCTCAGCGTTTCAAGAGTTTTGATTTTGATGTTCCTGACAAGGAACACAGAAAAGCGCCAAAAATGTACGAAGATGTAGAATTGCCAGTATTGGTGGACGTTGGCGTTGTGCAAACACAAAAACAACTCACTGAGCAATTGGGCATTAGTCAACAAACTGTTTCTAATCACCAACGACAGATGGGAAAGATTCAAAAGTTCGGTAGATGGTTACCACATGAGTTGAATGAGATGATTAGATGAAGGAGTGGCGCTAAAACACTTGCTCAAAGAATTGAAAAGAAATTCTTTTTGGCTTCGTGCCGTCACTGAAAATGAAAAGTGGATTTATTTTGAGAATCCGAAGCCCAAGAGATCACGGGTAGACCCAGGTGCACAGTCCACATCAGCCACAAGACCGAACCGCTTTGGCATGGCAGTTTGGTGGGACCAGAAGGGTGTAGTATTTTAGAAGCCGGTAAAGCCTTGTGAAACGGCTAATACCAAACGCTGCCAAAAACAATTAATCGATTTGAATCGTTCGCTGCCTAAAAGACGACCACAATATCATCAAAGGCAACATAAAGTAATTTTTATCCATGACCGGTTTGCGACACATTGGAAGCACTCAACTGGGAAGCACTACTCCATGAGCCTCACTCACCAGACTTGCTTCCCATCACGCACTTGCTTAATAGCGCTTTGTTTCGTGAGAAAATGTGAAAAATTGGATCGATGAATGGTTCGCGGTAAAAGGCGAAGATTTTTACTGTCGTAGTATCCACAGCTACTCGTGTGAAATAAAGGAAGATATCTGGCTGAATGCAAAGAGAATGTCCTTATGAAAATCCTGAAGAAAGGCGATCTTAGGCATTGTGGCAGATGGCGTAGTCTACGCCTACTTACTGCCGTTTCGAAAATCATGGCTAAGATAATTCTCAATCGGATTAGTGATGTTGTTGCGAGTACTTAGTTTACCCCCTAAATGAGCTTGCTAGCTCATGTTTTTGGACATCGAAAAGGCTTTCGACAGCGTTTAGCAAAATTACATACGAAAGGCTTTGCGTAGGAGAGGTATTGCAGATAAAACCATAGCTATGATAAAAATCCTACGAAAATCCAAGGTGTGGCGTCCAACATAGGGGAGAACTGTCCGAGAGCTTTCCTGTGTGAAAAGGTGTCAACAAGGAATACTATCACCAGCCCCGTTCCTGGTAATTTAAATAACATTTTCAAAGCTACCCTGGAAGATGGCGCTGATAAAGGTCTTCAGTAAGGACTGTTAAACATCTTAAGTCACCTTGATTATGCTGATGTCTGTTTAATTGCACATAACCGTTCGAAATTAGAGCCAAATGTTCGGTCATTGCATTTTTTTCTTTTACAGAATGTTTTATGTTATAGGCGACTTCGGCGTTTATGTGCACTGAACAAACACATGAAGGAAAGTATTAATTGGGATGAGACAGTAGGGGAAGGAGAGCAAAGAGGCAGGACTGAAGAATAATGTGCGTAAAACCAAGTCCATGCTCATGGGTTTGAACACTACCGCAGACAGACAAGATGTAGAAGAGGTGCAAAATTTTTGTTACCACAGAAGCATTGTTAGCACTTTTGGTGGATCCGAAAACGATATTGAGGATTAAGAAAGATCTCCTTTAGCACGAATCTGAGAGTATTTGAAGCATAAGTCAAATACGTTTTGCTATATGGTTATACTACGTCGAAAGTAACCGTTCGATTTACCAAGAAACTGCAAACTTTCGTGAACCTCTAACGCATTTTAGGGATATTTTGAACAGAAGTCATCTCCAACGACTTTGGAGAGCAACTGGACAGACTAAAATAGTCATTAAGATTTGTTGAGTGCGAAGGCTTTGGATGGACCATTTCGTCCTTAAAAGTCGAAATAATCCGAAGGGATCATAAGGTATGAGAAGGAATGGATCCAAGACCAACTTTCGCTCCATCTTGGTGTCGAGATCTCAGCTGGAGCAACGTGCTCAGCTGGATTGACGGCTAGCTGCGGTTGTGGAGGGGTCCTGTACTTCGATCTGAACATAAAAACATTAAGCCTGGACAATAAAATATTTCACGTCGACTTGTCCCGAAGAAATGACAACTTTCCAACACGACATAGGTACATATGGTAGTTCAGTGTATTGACCATTTGTTTCATCGATGATGTCCGGTGTTATGACACCACCCAACCTACCCTGCTTTAGTCATGTATTCCTTCATGAGAACTTCTTACATGACCCAATTAAGAGAGAGTGAAGAATTTCGGAGGTTAAGTGGTAGCAGAGCCCCTTAAATTGAGAAGTCTAGTGGGTTATTTGATTTTTATTCTTTAGATGAAATCTTGTCCTTTCGTATTACAAGTTTGCAACAAAGTTTGTAACGCTAAGAAATAAGGCTCCGAGAATAAAATGAATGATACAGAAGTTCATATTAACACTTAAAAATCTCAACACCGGATGTACGTCCGTCTGTCCGTCCGTGTTATCTCTCTCTAGCAAGCTCAAATTTTGTACAAGTTGTTTTAACAAAAAAGTAACGACAATTTCGTGAACAGACCGAATTGCTCCACCCCTTCTACCTGCTCCCATACAAAACATCACAATTTCGGAATTTGACAATAAACCAATTTTCTCGAAAAGTATAAAAGCTATTAATCTGCAATATGGAATATGCTATTTCTATACCAATTTCAATCTACGGTATAAAAATTAAAATTCGAAATCTTCCACTCCTTCTACCCCCTTCCATATAAACTACACTTTTTCATGGAATACTATAAACCAAATTACTCAGTATGTATAAAATTTATCGAGTCGAAATCGTGCACTAAATATTTATGAAGAATTATTAGTAAGACCGAAAAAAAATAGAAGATTAGCTTCACTCCTTCTACATACAATATGACACAATTTCACAACTTTTTAAAAAGTAGATTTTCCTGACAAGTTTGAATGCTACTGATCTGCGATTGAAACTGTAACGGAAAAAGCTTTGGAGGACGTGGGAACGGCGTATGAAGCCGTTGGTTATCCTCACGCAGAATTCCTTCCGCCAACAGATTTTAGCGGTTTATTCCTCGATACGGAGCGCGATTTTTGCCGGCTAGCTGGAACGTGGGAGTGGGATTACCGAGGAATTATTTATCCGCTCTTGTAACGCGCTACACATAGAAACACATGACCGGTCACCTGTCGAACTCACATTTCTTTATTCAACCCGAACCGGAAAGCGAAGCGAATTATGCTCAGATCACCATGAGGAGGCTTATCCTGCGGAGCCCCAGAGCGAACTCTCTACTCACTATTCATATTTAAACTTTTTTCGGGATTTCTAAGGAAAAAAGATTAGACACCGCGAAACGAAAACTTAACCTTTCCTTTTTTCGACTGTCGCCGAGTTTGCACCTGCGGAAACAATCACAAGAATCTTTACACAAAAAAAATAAGAAGAGAAAAGAAATTTATGCAGGCACAATTCAAAAATTTTTATTCGCCAAATTTTTCTTAAACAAAAACCTGATTTGGGGCCCCCCCCCTTTTCTGATGCGGAGCGTCGTCCCACGGCTTATCGCTGCACGGAGAATTCTTGCACGTTCGTTTATTTTTCAAGATCTGCGGCGGCTGCTCGGATCGACTTGCACTTGAACACCTTTTTTTTTTAAACACTGTGCCAACTTGCACACTTGTAATGAATTTTTTTTTTTTTTGTAAACTCAAACTCGAGGTTTCTAATTTTTCGTCCTCCTCGGACCACTTTTCAAAAGCTAATCCCCCGATTTTTTTTCCTCGTTCGCTTCACGAAAACTTGTAACAGTTTTTTCCTCCGATCAAGCCGTTTTTCGCTTTCCCAACAGATGGCGTTAACGTCGTTTGATTGTTTCCCCATATTATTGATTTAATTTAATATTATTATTTTTTTCTAACAAATTGAGGCAATTACTTTGTTTCAGGTGCAAACTCTTTGAAACCACAAAATAGAAGAAAATAAAGATCAAAAATTCTGCCTCAAGAAATCCAAAAAAATTTAAGTAAAAGAAATCCGAAATAACGTACGAAAAAAAAAACACTGCTCTGTTCCATTTTGCAACAATCGTGGGGACGACCTCGACCCAGGACGAAATGGTCTCATGCTCTAAGCCGGGCAATTTAAAGACGAGGGATAAAAGAAATAATAACAATAATGAAAAAATAAAAAAAAATATACTACTTATGTATATATATATAAAAAAAATATAAATTAAATGTAGACATAAATAACTATAGTTCTCAAAATTTTTAGGTTTTAATGTCCTTGCAGTGAAATATTCCTACTCGTTGTCCACTGTTATCTTCCAATTCGTATGATACGTTTCCTATCCGTCTCCGTACACGGACTTTATTATATTTGGGAGCTAATTTAGCGGAAAACTTATTAACCGCGTCACTTTGGGAATAGTTACGTACATATACAATTTGACCAACTGAGAATTCGCGGTCTCGACTACGAAGATTATAAGTGTGCGCGCTTCTCTTATACGCTTGGTCTAGGTGGGTCTTCACTGCTTCTTGTATCAGACGCATTCGATCAATATGAGATTTGAACTGAATATCAGCATCTGACAAACAGCTCAAGTTACGCAACAACTTGTAATCTGAACCATGTGAAATATAGTTGTATCCAAACATGAGGAAGTGTGGAGGGAATTTCGTCGACTCATGAGTTGTATTTCGCACTGCAGCTAAAATCTGGGGTAAATTCTCATCCCATAAACGATGATCCCTGCCGAGATAAACTCTAATACCAACTAGTATAGATTGATTAACTCGCTCTGAGGCATTCGATTGTGGTGAATAAATAGGAGAGAAAATATGTTGAACTCCATAGCCTTGCAAGAATTCAGAAAATGATTTGGAAGTAAACTGGGAACCATTATCAGAATGTATCAATTCGGGTACTCCATACACTAAAAACACTTCCGTTTCCAAGAAATGTATGACTTTCTTAGCAGTTGCTTCTGAAAATGGTTTTAGCCACACATATTTGGAGAAATGATCAAGGACAATGAAAATGTACCGATTTCCACTTCGGGATCTAGGATATGGGCCTAAAAAGTCTATATAAAGGCGTTGCAAGGGTCGCTCGGTTTCTGGCTTGTTGCCCATAGGAGGTTTCATAATACGGTTAGGAGGCTTTATCATTTTGCAAGTCTCGCAACGACCAATGTATTGACTCACTTGATGATGCAGTTTTGGCCAGTAGTAATAGCGTTTAAGCAACTCTACTGTCTTGGCTAATCCACAATGTGCTGATGTAGGAGGAGAGTGTGTATCGGCGATTAGTGATTCCGTTAATGAAGAAGGAACCCAAAGCTTGGCTTCAGGTATATCTTTAAGCCAGGATGTTTCTGAGTTCCCTTGTATTACGTAGATCTTAGAATCAATTACACGCAAATTCTCAAATCTGTCAGGTTCTTTGAGAATTTCCTGCACTTTCTCCACATAGTCAGGATCTTTGAAGGCTGCTGAATTAACATCTATGGTAATCGCCGAGACATTGACCAAGTCTGAACTAAAAACACGCGATAAAGCATCAGGTACGACATTTTGCGTGCCCTTTCGGTATTCGATATGGAACGTAAATGATTGAAGTTTTAAACTCCAGCGCGCTAATCTTCCTGATAGATCTTTCTGCTCCATCAACCATTTCAGACTGGCGTGATCTGTTATGATCGTAAACTCCAGACCCTCAATGTATGCTCTAAATCGCTTAACGCTTTGCACAGCAGCTAGACACTCTAATTCAGTGACACTATAATTTTTCTGTGCGGCATTGAGTTTGGATGACATATAAGCGATAGGGTGTTCTTCACCTGCTTCAGATTTTTGGAAGAGAACGCTTCCAATTCCGGTCGCACTAGCATCACATTGTATGAAAAATGGCTTGGAAAAATCGGGATTCACTAAAACCGGTGCGGAAGTCAGAAGCGTTTTAACATTTTCGAAGGCAACATTAGCCGCATCATTCCATTGAAAAACTCGCTTGCCTTTCAATAAATCAGTGAGTGCGGAAGCAACAGACGCAAAATTTGGTATGAATCGCCTGTACCAGCCCGCCATACCCATAAATCTCCGCACGTCCTTAGCAGATTTGGGGACTGGATATGTCGTGATGCCGGAGATTTTCTCTGGATCCGTTTTTAGTATTCCGTCACCAACCACATAGCCCAGATATCTGATCTCTTTCATCAAGAATTTGCTTTTCTCGATGTTTATCGTGAGATTTGCAGCTATTAAAAGACTGGAAACCTGACGTAGGAGGTCGAGATGTTCTTCGAAACTACTTGATGTTATAAGCAAATCGTCGAGATAAACAAATATCCGGTCATGCAGCTGATGCGGAATAACTTTGTGCATCAAACGACACATAGTCTGCGGGGCATTGCAGAGACCAAAAGGCATGACGGTGAACTGGTACAAAGGACGACCAGGTACCGTAAAAGCAGTCTTGTCGCGCGAAGCAGGGTCAAGGGGAATTTGCCAGAAAGCATCCTTTAAATCCAAACTCGTGATGAATCTGGTTGCTTGCAGTCGGGCTAACAGACCATCAATGAGGGGTAAAGGGTACGCATCCTTGATCGTGACTTCGTTCAGACGGCGGGCATCTAAGCATAGACGAGCCTTTCCATTTGCTTTCCGTACAATTGTAACCGGAGAACACCAAGAACTGTTACTTTCTTCTATGACGCCCAGTTCTAACATCCGATCTAGTTCATCGTACAGCGATTTCTGTACGGCAGGGGAAACGGCATAGTGTCTTTGCTTCAAAGGTTTAGCTGAACCTACATCGATAATGTGGCTGAGTAAAGAAGTTTTACCCAAACCGCACTCATTAAACGAAGGAAAGCTTTGAATAACAGTTGCAAGCTGCTGCTGTTCGGTCGCCGTCAATTGGTGGTAAAGTTTGTCGACTGACTCAGTTGTACACTGCAGTTCGTCTATATGCGATGGAACTAGTTGGAATGTATCCCAAAAATCGATTCCAAGATATACGGGGTTAACCAGTGAAGGGACCACCAAGAATCTAATCGATCGGGTTTTGCCATTGAAGGTCACTTGAGCGTTTACGTAACCCAAAACTTTATTTTTCTCACCACTAGCTGTGGTTACTTGCATTTTGAGTGAATGCAACGGAAGAGATAGTTTTTGGATGGTGTCAATAGCGCCTGCTCCTAATATACTAGTAGTTGCTCCACTGTCCAACAGTCCTCGTAATATTTGTCCCTTAATGGTTATATCGGCATACGGTCGATTATCTCCAGGTACATGTAAGAATGATTCCAAGCAAGCTAGTTTGAGTTGACGTCTCAACAACCAATATCGGCGAGACCGATCTAAACGACGATTGAAAGATGGTTTTGTTGCGAAAGAGTTAGGTATATGTTGCGAAAGAAATGAAGATTGAGAAAGTGTTTCGTCGTCAGAATCTATTTCATCCTGCGTAGTTCGGGATCCGTGTTCGACGCTGTCTCCGAAGTATTCCGAGCTGGACCTCTCCATGCTGAAGTGTGGTTGGTCCTCTGATGACCCACACTTCTCGATTGGTTTCCCGATGACCGAGAACGACACTGGATACAATTGGGCTTTAAAACATTCTCTGCTCCGCATCCAAAACAAAAGATATGGGTAACAGGCTTTACGCAATCAGGGAATAAATGACCTAAATCATAGCAATTCCAGCACATGACATTGCTATTCATTGGAGCCTGTTTTTGTACTTGTGGTCGAGCGTGTTGGAGAATCGAGACTTTTGGTTCATCAAAAACTGGTGGTAGATCGAATTGCACTTCATGAACTTGTCTACGCACTGAACAGTTTGCATCTGCGTCAAAACCAATCCTCTTCCAAGTAGACTCTATTGCCGTACACTTGCGAATAAGCTGCTGTACTGATTGAAATTCCTGTCCGGCTAAATGAGCTTGATGTCCAGGACGCATATTTCGCAATAGGATTTGCATTAAAGACTCATCCGAAAGAGGTACAGACAGCTGTAAGGATAATTGTTCGATTGCATCGACGAACTCTACAAATGATTCCTTCGACTTTTGGAATCGTGCATCCATGGTTCGGCGGACATCCAAATCGGTGTTTTGATCGCCATAACGTTCGCGCAAGGCAGCACATAAGTGTAGCCAATTTGGGGAAGGAGTTTTTTCTTGGTACTTCCAGTACCAATCTAACGCACTACCCTTCAATAGCAAGTACAAACCATTAACCAAATCACCTTGTGACACATCGTTGGAAACAGCTAGGGTTTCCACACGGAAAAGAAAACGTCCTATGTTCAGACCAGACACAGCACCATCAAACACAATTCCCCACTTAGACATCGGAGTACGCTGTTTTTCATGCATTGAAGGTATGGTACGTGTTTGAAACACTGAGCCTCTATGAGTGCTACTAAGTAACGAGTGTGGGACGTTTGGCACGCCTTGAGGGAGTGTTGCCCGTTGCTCAATGAAAGTGGAAAAGTCATTGGTATGAGAAATCGTAGGGTTGGTTAGGTTGGAAAGATTTATCTCATCAATTTTTTGATAAAAAGTGTTATTGTCTATATTTTTGATATCGACAACCAGCATTTGCAACGCATTTATCACATTCAATGCGTCTTTAGCAGCAGATCGGACACTCGCTACTGAAGCATAGCTCGTGAGCCAACCAAAACGTCTAGCATAATGGGCTAATCGTGTCTGGAAACATTCAATACCAGACAGTTCCAATTCAACGTTGTTTTTAAGCAACTTAATGGAGTTTGCAATTTGTTGAACTTTACTACAACACGTAGTGAGCTCCTCTTGAGGATTATCCGCAATCCTTTTCGGCAAGCGACCAGGTTGAAGAAACGGTTTTTCTTCCTCTAAAACTAACCTAGCTTTCAACTCATCGTATTGACGCAAGGCATTACCAGTTATTTCTCGCATAAGGCATTCCATCTGGAATTCCTCAGGCTCCAAATGTGATATGTTGAATGAAGTCATATTTGCAGCAAGGAGCAAAAATCCACCAAACAAGAAAAAGGAAAATCAAATGTATATGTAAGTAAAAATATAAAGATAAAAAAAAATATCAAAGTTCCAAAATTCCAAATATAAAAAAATTCAATATAAATATATGGAAATGTATTTACGCAACATACGAGGAATATTGACAACGAGCGAAAAACAAGATAAATGGATACGAGATTCTATAGTGTAATTATGTATGTACCACAGAAATAATAAAAAAAAAAATCCAAAATATAATAAATAATAATGTTATTATTTATTTTCCTTTCCACTTTTGTTGCAAAATTAACGGGGAATTAAATTGTAATAATATCAGAAACAAGGCGATATATGTATAATAAAAAGAAAGAAATGAAAATTCCGGAACTCCGCTAGAAAAAGCACACCTCATTTGGATTTTTCCAAGCATAATTCGTGTAGGTGCGAATATGTGAAGAAAGAAAAATAATAGTACCAGTGAGTTCAACAAATAACCAATCGATTACGTAGTAGGAATGGGATAAAGGAATGAAACATCGAGAAGATTATTATAAGTTATGTTTAACATGAACAAGAATGACGGAAGTTTCATCAATGTGGTTCCTTTTATTCACCGAATTTATTCGAAAAGTTGACTGAAATTACAACTGACGGAGCCGGTCCGGATAAAATTCGCAAGAAACCAAATCGGAAACTAGTTGCAAGACGCGATACTAAGGAATGATGTCGCTAACAACAGTATTCGAAGATTGTCGGTCAATCACGCAAAAAAAAAACTGCGGATAACTGCCGCGGGCATCATTCCTTCGTAATACTATGAGAAGTTTGAAAAGTATGATCACAAGCTTATTGGTGTTCCAAATGAACTAATCAGGCACTGAAGGTGCGCTTGGATTTCCTTCATTATATGCAAAAACGCCCGACATGAATTATAATACTCGTACTATCGACGTTAGACGAAAAAAAAATTCTTAAAAGAAATTATATGAATTAAGAGAAAATGTATAAGGAAAACGAGAAAAAAAAATGTTTGCCAAAATTATAAAAATTGTTCAAGTTTGCCTGCCATAGCCGTGAGTTATAGAGACAATTCGATCCTACAGAAAATTAGGTCATGCCTACTTAGAGCAGCACTTTGTATAAAACCCCCAAATATGTCGCTCAATAGGAGGAAAAATGAATTTCTATCCAATAAAAGGTTGTATAACTTATTTTATTTATGCTAAAACCTTATGGGTGGTCTAATTTAACAGAAAAAAAAAAAAAAAGGAAATATGAAATTGGCCTTTTGAGCAGCTTGTGTAAACAACAAAAATTTAATAAAATGGCTGTGAGGCATTGTTATAATAGTCTATAGCATAATGCAGGTAGCGAAAATTTTTCTAAGGTTTTTTTTTTTTTTTTTTTTTTATTTTTTTTCTAATAACCAAACCAAATCGATCGTCATATTAGTTAAAATTATAATGAAGTCTATTGAAGACAAGGCCATTTCTTTAGCAAGTACACAAACCACAAAAGTTTAAATTTTTCAAAATTTACGAGAACTAGAGCTTATTTTTCCCTAGTTCATGAATGAATCTTGGTAAAGTACTAAGGCTTAACCAAAAAGAAATTTTCTGCTCTCGAGAGAAATTATGAATGAAAAGAATGATTTTATAAAAATGACTGGCCAAAAATTCAACTGAAAAGCTTTAACGTTCTTTGCTTGAACTAAACTAGCTGAGTTCTGCTAGCCTGGTATTTGACGTCTTCAAATTGGTCCAGATTTTTATGAAAAATCTAAAGAATGTAAAGGTAATTGAATGTATGTAGATTTTTATTTCAAGAAATGGTACATGAGTTAACATGTTTCAGTTGCTGGAGAAAAATAATTAAAACAAAATTGGTTTGTCAAAAGTTAAGACTGAAAAGAAAAAAAAAAATATTTAAAGTTGGATTTCGAAGAAAAATGTAAAATATGCGGCTTGATGGCATTGAACAATGCTGGTAAGCTATTGCTCGAACAAATCATGAAAAACGTTCATAAATTTCGTGACGTGGGAACATTTTTTTAAAATATACACGAAGAAAGAAAAAAATATTATTAAAAAAAACTTGCAAAATTTTCGGAATTTGCACTGTGTTAGAGGACGTTAACCTTAAGCCAACATCATTGGAAAAATGCGCGGGACTTTTCACAGTTTGACGTCATAGCGGAAAAATGAGTTCGCGAAAGTTCAAAAATCGCAAAGTTTTCACTTTTTTTGCATTTTTGTAACGCATGTGCTATTTAATATTCACACTTTAATCCACGACTCTGAAAATTTTTGTGAGCTAAAATGATGGGATAGGAAGTAAAAATTAACGAATGCCGAATTTAGATTTGGGCGCCACTGTAACGGAAAAAGCTTTGGAGGACGTGGGAACGGCGTATGAAGCCGTTGGTTATCCTCACGCAGAATTCCTTCCGCCAACAGATTTTAGCGGTTTATTCCTCGATACGGAGCGCGATTTTTGCCGGCTAGCTGGAACGTGGGAGTGGGATTACCGAGGAATTATTTATCCGCTCTTGTAACGCGCTACACATAGAAACACATGACCGGTCACCTGTCGAACTCACATTTCTTTATTCAACCCGAACCGGAAAGCGAAGCGAATTATGCTCAGATCACCATGAGGAGGCTTATCCTGCGGAGCCCCAGAGCGAACTCTCTACTCACTATTCATATTTAAACTTTTTTCGGGATTTCTAAGGAAAAAAGATTAGACACCGCGAAACGAAAACTTAACCTTTCCTTTTTTCGACTGTCGCCGAGTTTGCACCTGCGGAAACAATCACAAGAATCTTTACACAAAAAAAATAAGAAGAGAAAAGAAATTTATGCAGGCACAATTCAAAAATTTTTATTCGCCAAATTTTTCTTAAACAAAAACCTGATTTGGGGCCCCCCCCCTTTTCTGATGCGGAGCGTCGTCCCACGGCTTATCGCTGCACGGAGAATTCTTGCACGTTCGTTTATTTTTCAAGATCTGCGGCGGCTGCTCGGATCGACTTGCACTTGAACACCTTTTTTTTTTAAACACTGTGCCAACTTGCACACTTGTAATGAATTTTTTTTGTTTTTTGTAAACTCAAACTCGAGGTTTCTAATTTTTCGTCCTCCTCGGACCACTTTTCAAAAGCTAATCCCCCGATTTTTTTTCCTCGTTCGCTTCACGAAAACTTGTAACAGTTTTTTCCTCCGATCAAGCCGTTTTTCGCTTTCCCAACAGATGGCGTTAACGTCGTTTGATTGTTTCCCCATATTATTGATTTAATTTAATATTATTATTTTTTTCTAACAAATTGAGGCAATTACTTTGTTTCAGGTGCAAACTCTTTGAAACCACAAAATAGAAGAAAATAAAGATCAAAAATTCTGCCTCAAGAAATCCAAAAAAATTTAAGTAAAAGAAATCCGAAATAACGTACGAAAAAAAAAACACTGCTCTGTTCCATTTTGCAACAAAACATGTCAAATGCATGATGTTTGTAGTTATTTCTGAAAAAATCACTACGAACTCTCCACTCCTTCTACCACCTCCCATATAAACTGCTCAATTTCACTAAATCCAATACACTAATTTTCTCAGTACCTATTAAATATTTGAAGCTCAAATTTTGAATAACATTCTGATAGCAATTTTAACGTGATGCGAAAAAATGATCCAATACCGTCACCCATTCTACTACTCCCCATACAACATTTCTTAAAATAAAAACCTTACAGATACTCTAGATGAAATGGGAATGACTTTAATATACCGGAAAAATATGTCATCTCAAATTCTTTCGAATAGTGAATAGCGACTTTTGCATGGGAGGTGGTAGAAGTAGAAGGGGAGGTTTATATTTTTCGCATATGACATCGAACATGGCATGCAAAATGTTTTCTGCTGAATTTAAAGTTTTTAGTTTTCATTATTTTTAAACAAATTGGACATAGTTTTCCTGAAATTGAGGCATATGTATGGGAGGTGGCAGAGGAAGTGGAACGTCTTAGATGATTTTGAAACTGCTTATCAGCACCCTTATCACCATACTTTGATTCAATTTCAAAGTCGATAGCTCTCATATATTCGAAGAAGAAATGCTTTTCTTGAATTTATAATACAGATATTTATATGGGAGGGGGTAGAAGGAGTGAAGCTGAGCTGATAATTTTTTCTAGCATTTATTGCAACTATTAAAAAACAAATTCTGGCAAAATTTTAAGTTTGTAATTTTTCTAGTTTTAATGGAAATCGATATAATACATTTTACAAAAATTATGCATTCGTATGGTATTTGGGGTAGAAGGAGTGTAAGGATCAAAACATTTTTTTTCCCGTTATTGATATTTCTATTTTTATACCTTATACAAAATATCAAGTTGATAGCTTTAACAGTTTCAAAGAAAAAACATAACAGGACTACGATTGGGCATAAAGCCCAATCGTGCGATACTCTAGATGAAAGAGAAATTTTTTGATTTCAAGAAATTTTGTAAGGGTAGTGGTACACGGGTTGACGACATTGAATTAATTTTTTCCCATTACGCTAAAGTTGCTATGAAAATGTTTTACACAAAATTTAGGATTAAAAAATTTAATAGTTGCTGCGAAAATTAGGTTATTGGATTTATCCAAATTGTGTAGTTTGTATGGGAGGAGGTACAAGGAGGGGCGAGTCTTTAATGACTTTTTCACAAATAACTATAAACATTATGCTTTTGACATGTTTTAAATTGTAGATCAATAGCTTTACTTTCATCTACTTAATTTTTTTGGGCTTACTATTAATTCTAAATAAATATTAAGTGCACAATTTCAGCTCGATAGATTTTATACACACTGAGTTATTGTTTTCGAGTATTTCATGAAAAAGTAGAGTTCGTATGGGAGGTGGTGGAAGACAGGGGAGGACTTAAATAATTTTTACATGAACAATGGCATCCATGCGTTTATTGTCGAATTCCAAAATTGCGCCATTTTGTATGGGAGGTGGTAGAAGGGGTAACACTAATCATCTAATTTTTCTTGGGCTGAATAATAATTCTAAATAAGTTATAAATGCATAATTTCAGCTCGATACGTTTTATACGTACTGAATAAATTGGTTTAGAGCATTGCATGAAAAAGTGCAGTTTGCATGGGAGGGGGTGGAAAGAAGAGAACGACTCAAGTAAATTTTATGCAGTAGATTCAAATTATCATAAAAGTATTATATTCCAAATTTCAGATCAACAGCTTTTGTACTTTTCGAGCAAATCTGTTTATTGTCGAGTTGCGAAATTGCGTTATTTTGTATGGGAGGGGGTAGAAGGGGTGAAGCTAATCATCCAATTTTTTGTGGTCTTACTAATAATTCTAAATAAATATCTTATGCTTAATTTCAGCTCGCTAAATTTTATACGCACTGAGTAAATTGGTTTAGAGCATTTCATGAAAATGTACGGGAGGTGGTGGAAGGAGAGGGAGGACACACATAATTTTTATACGGTAGATTGAAATCAATATAAAAGTAATATGCTGCAAATTTGAGTTCAATAGCTTTTATACTTTTCAAGCAATTCCGTTTAATATCAAATTGCGTAATTATGCCATTTTGTATGGGAGGGGGTAGAAGGGGTGGAGCGATTTGGCCCATTCACGAACTTGACCTTACTTTTTTGCTAAAAATGACACACAAAAATTTTTAGCACCATAGCTCAAAGCTTTTGAGAGTTATGCTGTAGACAGACGCACAGACGGACAAATGGACAGACAGACAGACGGACAGACGGTTACATGGAATCGAGTTTTTTGAGCGACAACAAATATTTCTATACCCTTGGCGGCTCTGTGAGAGCGTTATTTCTTAGCGTTACAAACGGTAAGGCAAACACAACGTACTCTCAGATTTCATTTAAAGTATTGTTATAAATCTGACAACCTCGACGTCCCCAGCAACACCGAGAAAAGTCCATCAACATTTAAAACGCTATACACATGTTTCCAGACACTTCTACCGAGCTCCACAATGTAGGCAATCATTCTAGACACACACACACAACGACACCTGTCTGGGAGACTTAGTATAAATATCCGCCAACTTTCAGACAACGAGTTAGTTAGATTTTGGCGACACCTATCGGTGGAAGAACGCGAATCGGTACAAGTGATAGATTGGCAGTGTTCCTGGGTTGTACGAATTAAGTTTTAGAGCGAATTTAGTGAAGTGATCAAGAAATAAAGAAAAGTGCGATTAAATAAAATTATTCATTATTTTTAAACGAATTGTGTTTTCCTTTGAAATCAGCGATCCCCTAGCTCTCAACAGTATAATAATTTAATTTAAATTTCAAAATTTCGTGAAATTTGTATGGGAGGGGGTAGAAGGAGTGAGGTGAAGTTGATAGTTCTTTTTAAAACTAATTGCAATTATAGTAGAATCAATTTTGGCAAAATTTCGTCTTTTCAGCATTACTAGTTTCCATGAAAATCGAAAATATATATTTTTCAAAATTGTCCATTTGTATGGGAGGGGGTAGAAGGAGTGAGGGGATCGGATCAATATTCCGTAATGTTAATGACATCTATATCACAATACTTTAACCTTAATTTCAAGTCAATATCTTAAATAGTTTCAAGGAAAAATCAATTTCTTTATGTTTCGAAATTTCATGAAATTTGTATGGGAGGGGGTAAAAGGAGTGGGGGAATGTGGTCCATTCACGAACTTAAAGTTACTTTTTTGCTAAAAATGACACACAAAAATTTTTAGCACTATAGCTCAAAGCTTTCGAGAGTTATGCTGTAGACAGACGCACAGACGGACAGACGGTCACTCGGAATCGAGGTTTCTGAGCGACAACAAATATTTCTACACCCTTGGCGGCTCTGTGCGAGCGTTATTTCTTAGCGTTGCAAACATTAAAGCAAACACAATATCCTCTCAGATTTCATCTAGAGTATAAAAAATTCTCTTCATCAATCGTAGTCCTCTTATGTTTAATTTTGAATTTAATAGACTAGGATAATTCATTCTTTGAAACAAAAACCAATATTTAGACATGAACCACTCGTGAGAGTGTATTTCGATTTAGCTGTATGTAATATTAAATCTGGAAATTAAATTTGGTTAATTTTATTTCTGTTTTAACGAAAGGGTGTATTTTTAGAGGCGGAGAACTTTAAATTAAAATAAAACACAGAAAAATCTTCTTTTAGTTTTTAGCTTTATTTGAAAGATAAGACACATTATGTTTAGTGACGAAGCACAGATTTGGCTAAATGGCTATGTCAATCAACAGAATTGCCACATTTGGAGCGATGATAATCCACAAGCCATTGTTGAAACACCACTACATTCAGAAAAAGTCACCGTTTGGTGCGCTTTATTTGCCGGTCGAATCATTGGTACATATGTCTTCAAAAATGATGATGGTCAGAACGCTACAGTCAACGATGAGCGGTACAGGGACATGATTATTATTTTTCGTGTTTCTGGTAGCATACGGATTCCGGGTCGAAAAACTACTCTTCTTTTCTCCGATCCATGAATTGACCCAATTTTTAGGTTTTTCGTAAAAATCGAAGTACTGCTCAGCCAGACCATGCGTCATTGATCGGAATACGTGGTAGATAGAAGAGGCGGCGTCTGGAGAATACAGCGGAGAGGGTAGGATGTCTCATTTCAGTGTTCCCAGGTAGGTTTTCCAACCTAAGCAACATGTGGCCGAGCGTTGTCGTGCCTCTTTTAGTACTGTGGTCGTTTCTCCTTCAACGGTCGGCTCAAACGTATCAATCGTAGTCGATAGTGATCTCCCGTAATGGTTTAGCTCGGTCCAAGTAGGCAAAGAAGAGACTTACGTAGGGACAATTGGAAGGCACAGTCTCCATGACATTAGTAACGACAACGACCAAAGGCTGACTGATTTCGCCAGCGGTAAAAACCTTATTGAGGGATCCCCATAATAACCGCATTGTAACATTCATAAGTGAACGTGGGCATCATTCGACGGACGAATGTTCAATCAAATGGACCACGTTCTAATATAGAAAAGACAGCCTCCTGCATTCTCGACGTGCGTACATGTTGATGATCTAATTGCGATACAAATCGTTATTTAGTAAAGACTAAGTTCCGTTGTCGAATCGCAAACCGAGGACACATAAAAACACAACCGGTTCCGAAATTCGACATACGAAGCTCCAAGATGAAAAAGTAATTGCGAAGTACGTTTGAACCGTGGAGAGTCTCTTCGCGACAATGCTGAACAACAACGCCAACATGGCAATAGAAAAAAAGTGGCAAGACATCAAAGATGGCATTACATCCGTTGCAGAGGAGGTGATGGAACTACAACCCCGGCGGAAAAGAAATGATTGGTTCGACGATGAATTCCAAGATGCCATATAGCGAAAAAATCATGCTTACAAAATATTAACCGAACGGCCGGCACAAGCCAAAAAAGACAAAAATAATAATCTTAGACGATTTCCAAATGAAATATGCAGACAGAAGAAACGGAAGTACAATAATGACGAAATTAAAAACATGGAAGAACATTTTAAATTAGACAACACAAGAACCGCGTATTCTATAGCTAAAAAGATAAAAGATGGATTCCAACCAAAGACAGCTCTCTGCAAGGATGCAGAAAGAAACATTATAAGCAATGCGGAAGATATAAAACTAAGATGGGTATAATACTTTGAACACCTTCTCAATCCAAGCAACAACAGATATAACTGGTGTAACAGCGCCTGGAAAAGAGACCTAATCCCTATGATGACAAAGTAATTGGCGAATACCAAGGCGAATTTAGAGCTGGATGATCGACCACGGACCAGATATTCTCAGTTAAACAGGTGCTGGAAAAGCTCTGTGAATATAATATTGATGTGCAACAGACATTTGTTGACTTCAAGCAGGCATAGGACAGTATAGACAGGCGCGCACTGTATAAAATCATTTTAGATTTTGGAGTCCTACCGAAACTGGTTTGGCTTACAAGAGTGACAATGACCAAGTCTTTGTCACAAGTCAGAGTAGAAAATGATCTGACTTCCAGCTCTAAAACGAGCTTAAACAAGGGAACGGCTTCGCACCACTGCTTTTCAACTTGACACTCGAATATATTGTTCGAATAGTTCCCGATGACACCAAAGGAAAACTCTGCTTCAAATCCACAGAACTTGAAGCATATACCGACGACATAGATATCCTTGCAAGATCTCTGGAGAGTGCTAAAGAAATATTTGTAAAATTTGATTCGGTAGTAAGGAAAGTTGAACTGCGTATTAACAAAAACTATGACACAAACTAGGAAAAAACGCCAATTAGACAACATATTACAGTAGGAGACTATAACCTAGAAAACGTAGACAGCTTTATATACCCATCGAACCCATCGAAATTAAAAGAAGGATAATGATGGCAAACAAGACGTATTATTCGGCGCTTCCAATAATTAAAAACAAAAATGTGCAGACGAAAACCCAACTTAAACTATGTAAACCGATCATAAGACCTGTGCTATGCTATGGCAGCGAAACGTGGACAACAACTCAGGCATCTGAAAAATTTATTAACGCCTTTGAGGGAAAGGTCATCCGAAGAATCTTCGGACTTGTTAGGGAAGACTCGATCTGGAGAACACGATACAATAGAGAATTGTATGCCATCTTCGACAATCCAGAAGTGTCTGCCCTCATAAAATTTAAGAAACTACAATGGGCTGGTCATGTGAAGCGGATGGATGACGGAAGAATTTCTAAGCGCACACTATAAGAGAAAGTTAATGGACAAAGACCGGTCGGAACACCACGGGAATTCCGGGAAGACTCAATTGATGCAGATAGTAAATCTTTGCTAAAATTCTCAGACTGGAGGACCCGGTCACTAAACCGAGATCGAGGCGAAGTATTCCATTTTAAGTGAGTAAGTACTCCTTTTACCCTCCCTCCATCGCACAACATCCCGCAGGTTGTATTTACTTCGAAAAATCGTGGCTCAGCTTAGCACCACCCTGTTTTATCCTTTTTTTCAGTATTCCAAAGAATAAAAAATGCTCAGAAATTGTTGTCTGTCATTTTAAACTGTTTTTTCTTTACAACAAACCAAGAACACAACTCTTCAACAGAGCTTCGTTGAAAAGGTATAAATATCTCTGAACATCTTTTTTCACTTAACCCTTCATTCAACATGTATTTTGTGTACCACAAATGTCGTACCGTAACCGTATTATAAAAATAATTTTCGAAACTCATCCAGTCACGTAACATCCTTAATATTTGTTCACTTAATCCCACATATGGTCATATCACTCCATAGTACCGACCACAGTCACATACTTCTTTCACCCTCTCCCGAGTTAAACGAACTTAGATGTCATCCGGTACGAAATATCCTATTTCATTGTCTCAAGGTAACATTAAATATCACGTGTACCAATTTAATTTAACTCGCTTAGGATTAAATGGAATAAGCTGAATAATGTGCGGTAGAGCCACGATGCCTTGGCGTTAGCCTTTCTCGAGTCTTTCGTACTCCAAATGACGAATGACCTGAGGCCCAAAAAATCCAGGGAAAATCAACCGACGGTTAAAAGGGACAATGAACATGAGGCCCAAGAAAATGCTGTCGAAACAAATCCGAGCAACAGGTTCCCGATGATGACGGTATCCTTTTTTGGAAAACTCTGCGGGAAAATTAAACCGGAAAAGAGTAGAGGAGTCGCGCTGCAAAAGAGATTCGTGTTGCGCAACAACAAACTGCACATCTTCCCAGCCAAAAACTCCAAGTTAAGGGCAATATTTCGAAAGATGTCCTGGCAAAAGCTTCGGCATATCTTTCAGTTTGATTTCGGATTCCCTTTAAGTTGGACGTTCCGTTTTTCGATTCTCTCCCTCGCGTAGAAACAATCCCCAGTTCGGTTTTATTACTGCGGATTTTTCATTTTTCAGTTTTCATTATCGACTTGAAATTATCCTGTACAGTATTCGGGAAGTGAATGAGTGTGAGAAATTCGAATCGGATTAATAATTTCGACGAGAATATTATTGCGTGCTATTCAATTTTGGATATTGTGCATTTCGAATTTCTAAGATCACACGACTCTTTAGGTAATATTTTCGCTGTTTTCGCTAGTGTTCGTCCTCAGAACGCGAACCGTGTACCAAAAAGATCGAATTGTAACGTGGCTTCCTGTCTTCTTGTGATTCCTACGCTTTCAGCGTTCGCATGAAAAAGTCTAATAAAGCCCCGACTCAGCGTTTCTTTTGAAACAAACAACTTAAGAAATATAGACCAACATTTTCATAAGTTAATTGACCCCATAGGATATCAACCGGATATGTGTATACTACGTCGCGACGAATGTCCTTAGGTATGTATGATTGGTTTGAGGTAAAAATAAAAATTGAAACGGAAGGTTAAAAACTCAACGGAAACAGGATACTAACCAGGAAATGATAAAAGAAAAGTCGAAAAACAGAACTAACGACACTTTCAGTAAATTTATAAACAATTGAGTCAGATTGTCTTTTTGCTCATTTTAAGCTATTTTTTATGTTATCCGCTTGTGAGTGATTTCAGTAAGTTGATGAGTGTGAGGTGTTGCTGTGAAACTTGATCCTTTTTATTTAATATGCTTACCCAGTAAACAAAATTACACCTGCGAAATGAGACGTGAGAAAGAGTGAAGCTAAAAAATGGAGCAGGCGCCATAATTTGGGCCTTAATTAGTTGTACGAGCTACTGCAGGTAAAATGATATCATACTTTAATCAATCATAATGTGCAGACAATTTGACGCTTATTACGCTGATATGAATGGAATAAACAATATTTTTTGTGCAATCGAAAATTTGCGGTTGAAATTTATTTTCCGTGTCCTCTCTTCTTATATTCTGCAAACATCCAAGAAAAACTGTTTCGAAAGTTGTTATATAAGGCAGTGGAGAGGAGGCGTATGACAATGTAATGAATTATGTTTAACGCAAAATTTTTATACTCCAGACGATTCTGAGATTATTTTAAGTTTGCTCCAACAAATTTTCTAACGCTAAGAAAGAAGGCTTGAAAAAAAAAATTTAATATTATTAAAAATCAAAACAGGACGTGTCTGTCTGTCCGCGCTCTAGCTTTAGAACGCATTGAGCTAGAAGGTTTAAATTTCGTAGATATTATTATCGACGAAAAAAAACGATCAAGTTTTGTGAGTAAGCCTAATTCCTTCACTTCTACTCGTCCCGTAGAAAATGACACATTTTTGTAACTTTACAATGAATCGATGTTATCGGAGATAGTAATGCTATTGATCTGAAATTCGTAATGTAATGTTTTCTGTTAATAGTAATCTTGTGTATAAAATATTCGTCGGCAAGTCGGGCGCAACTTTATTATTCTTGAAACAAGCTAAGGATGAGTGTGAAATCAATATGCAAGCCATTAAGATGACATAAATTAGATGACCGAGGTGATAGTGGTTCTAAGGACGGAGTATTGTTAATTATTCAACACGTAACTGAGATTATTTTATATAGCACCTATAAATAGATTTAATATGTCATTCGTTTATTTATGCAAATTCAGATTTATATGAGAGGTGATAAAAGAAATTTGGCGATGGCAATATTTTTGTAATTGATTGCTTGAATCACGTATACAATTTTCTAAATTGTATGTCAGTTTTATAGATACAGTAGATTCCTCGAAATTCTCTGTAATTTATATTCATAGATCCATACATTTGTATAGTATAGGAGGCGGTGGAAGGGTTGAGGAAATGGAAAAATTTTGTAATGCAATTTTTTTCGATTTAGTTCAATATTTTGGTTACTAGTTGATTGATTTTTTTTTTATTATGCATAAATTATATTTATGTTGCATTGATTTTCACATAATTTTACATTACTCCCCCTTTTAGAGTTAGACCCTGTGATAGGAGTGAGGTTGATATTAATTATCTAATTATAATTAAAATTATTAATATAACTCATAAACTATTACTAATTTTTGTCGTTATAATTTCATTGTAATTTTAATTATACTACTTATATCCGAATTTTTACATTACAATCTTAAATAAACTGCCAACAAGTCGAGCGAAACTTTATTATTCTTGAGACAAGTTGCGGATGAGTGGAAAGTCAATATGCAGGTTAGAGTGGTTAGGGAAGGCTAAGTGAAAGGGAGTTCTTGGGCAGGGCTGTTGTTAATTTAACAATATTTCATTCGTCTCTGCAAGTTTCGGTTTTTATGAGGGGAGGAGGAGGGGTAATAGTAAGGGTGGGTGGATGTTAATAGCTTTTTAATTAATTGCTTGAATCACGTCCAATATTATCTGTATAGAATGTGTTTCATAGACGAAGTTGCATGGAATTTTCATAAAATTCGGTGTATTCTACATTCACGAAACCGAACATTTGTATGGGAGGGGGTAGAGAAGGTAGGGGAATCGTAAAATTTGATATGTAGTTTTATTTCGCTTCTCTTGTAAGGTGCTTGTATAATTATATATATATTTCAAGTTCGTAGCTTTTAGTTTGTTGGTTATTAGTTGATTTAATGAAATTGATGGAAATCATAGTTTTGTATGGGAGGGGGTAGAAGGGCAAGCGCGATTTCAAAACTTTTAAAGCAACTTCATTTGAATTATTTTATAAGTCTTTATGCAAAATTTAAAATTGATAGCTTTTAAGAGTTAGCTGATAACTGATTTCTTAAAAATGCTCGAAAAAATAATTTTGTATGGGAGGGGGTAGATGAGGTAGAGTAATCGTAAAACTTGTGATGCAATTTTCTTTCCTTTCTATTGTAAGGTGCTCGTACAAAATTTCAAGTTCGTAGCTTTTAATTTATTGGTTATTACTTGATTTAATGAAATTGGTGGAAAACATACTTTTGTATGGGAGTGGGTAGAAGGGCAAGCGCGATTTCAAAAATGTTAACGTCATTTCATTTCAATTATTTTTGTAAATTTTTATGCAAAATTTAGTTAGGTGATAATTAATTTCTTAAAAATGGTCGAAAATATAATTTTGAGAGGGGGTAGAAGTCTTAAAGGTTTTCGACCAGTTAATAATTCGTATATTTAGGATTTTTTTTAAATGCATTTCGCAAATTTTCAAGTTTCTACCTTAAAATTTCACTCAAAAATTTTCAGTTTATGTGTTTTTTTCAATGCACATGAAACACCTTGTGCACGTTAGACCGGGGGGGTCGGTTTATAACAATTATGGATCAAGTTATTACTATTTTTGTATGTACATTAAATAGAGGTATTCACATGCAAAATTTCAACTTTGTATCTTTCACCAGAGCTCTAAAAAAATTACTCAAAGTTTTCGACATTTTTGCTTATCACCTCCCTCCCCTTACACCTCTCAACTTAAAATACCAAAATTAACCATTATTTAGTTCTACAATCTGACAAATTTTCCATTTGATATGTGTACTATTTTTTGAGATATAAGGATTTGTAATTTTGAAAAGTGCACCATTTTTGAAATGCTCCCCATTTCCCCCACTACTATTATTTCAACAAGTTATATTTTTTTTGTAGTTTCCTAGTATAGCTTATTATACGTTTTAAGTTTCAATTACATAGCTTAAGAGATAGTTGAGGTATTAATTTTTAAGTGTTTTTCTTTGCACCCTCCCTGACCCTCCCCCTTAAGCTGATTCCGATGGAACTATATGCCACCTTAACGGTCTCAAAATATGAATTTTTTACGATAAGTAATTTCGAAGATATAATCATTTGAAAAAACAATTCGGCCGACAATTTGTTTTTAGCCCCCCCTTTTCGTGCGCCAATGGATAAAAAAATTAAATTATTTTTAAAGTTTGTCCCACAACCTTCTCTATATCTATTCGAAATAAATACTTTGTTCAAAATTTCAGCTCGATAAGTTTTATATGTACTGAGTAAATTGGTTTATAGTACTTCTTGAAAAAGTGCAGTTTATATGAGAGGTGGTAGAAGGAGTAGGGGGTTTCAAAATTAAATTTATATACCGTAGATTGAAATTGTTATAAAAATTATATATTCCAAATTTCAGTTCAATAGCATTTATATTTTTCGAGAAATCGGCTTACTGTCAAATCTCGAAAATGCGTCATTTTGTATGGGAGGGGGTAGAAGGAGTGGAGCGATTTTGTTCAAAACAACGTGTATAACATATAAACGCTTTAGTTCAATATATTCGCAAGCTAGAGAGCGAACTGACGGACGGACAGACAGACGGGCAGACAGACAGACGGACGGACGAAAAGACGAACATCCGGTTTTGAGATTTTTGAGTGATATTATTAACTTCTGTATCATTCATTTTTTTCTCCGAGCCTTATTTCTTAGCGTTACAAACTTTAGAGCAAACTTATAATACTCTCGGATTTCATCTAGAGTATGAAAATCCCTAAAAGTATGAACTATTAACTGGTCGATTACCTTTAAAACTTCTACCAGCTCACATTCAAAATTATTTTTTCGACCATTTTTACGAAATCAATTATCACCCAACTATTAAAAAGTATCAATTTGAAATTTTGCCCAAAAACTTTTAAAAATAGTTGAAAAAAATTGCGTCAAAAGTTTTGAGATCGCGACTGCCCTTCTACCCCCTCCCATAGAATTTCGACCAATTTCATTAAATTTTTAAACATCTTACAAGAGAAATTTTTAAGCACCTTACGAGAGAAACGAAATCACGAATTTCAAGATTCTCTTACATCCTCTATCCCCTCGCATACAAATGTTTGGTTTCGTGAATGTAAAGTACATCTAATGTTATGAAAATTCTCTGCAACTTCGTCTATGAAAACTGGACGTGATTCAAGTAATCAATTAAGAAATTATTAACATCCACCTACCCTTACAATCACTCCTCACCCCTCCTCTCATAAAAACTCAAACTCGCATAAATAAGTGAATGAAATATTGATTACATGTACTGGAGCTATTGATCGTTTCCGCAATTAAGTGTTAGATTGACAACAGTCCTGCCCAAGAACCCTCTTTCACTTAGCCTTCCCGAACCACTCTAGCCTGCATATTGACTTTTCACGCATCCTCAACATGTCCCAAGAATAATAAGGTTCCGCCCGACTTGTTGGCAGCTTATTTGTTTTGAACTGATTAAGGTTATAGCTACGAGGTCGGATCGATAATGTCGTGTAAAAATGAAGTAGGAGGGGGTAGATAAGGAATTTGGTATTTTTTTACCTGCTTCATCCCTTAATAGATTACCTGCAAGGGCTTAGCCTGATATCTTTTTTAGTTTTTGTGAAACTGCTGTCTAAGCAAGTCAACTTTTAATAAATTTCAAAAATGGATAAAAACAAATTTCGTGTGTTGATTAAACATAACCTTTTAAAAGGGAAAACAGCTAAAGTAACCAATTAAAATTATTAATTAAAATTAGATAAACATTATGGAGACTCTGCACCATCAATTGCAATGATTTACAAGTGGTTTTCAGAATTCAAGCGTGGTCGTATGAGTACAGAGACCATACAAATTCCAGGTCGTCCAAATGAGGTCACCATGCCAGAAATGATCGACAAAATCCATGATCTCGTATTAGGAGATCGTCGAGTGAAAGTGCGTGAGCTAAGCAGTAAGCATCTCATATGACCGTGTTTGGAATATTTTGAAAAATCATTTGAACATGCGGAAGCTATCCGGAGGATGGGTGCCGCGTTTGCTCACAATCGACCAAAAACGCAATCGTGTGATAACTTCACAGTACAATTTGCAACTGTTTCAGCGTGATCCAAATGAATTTCTTCGTCGATTCATAACTGTTGATGAAACATGGATCCACAACTACACTCCAGAAACCAAACAACAGTCAAAACAATCGATGGAAGCCGATTCAAGCGCACCGAAGAAGGCAAAAACCGTTCCATCGGCTGGAAAGATTATGGCGACAGTATTTTGGGATTCCAAAGGAATATTTTTCACCGACTACTTGGAGAAAGGAAAAACAATAACGGGAGCATATTATACTCAGTTATTGGATCGACTGAATGCTACAATCAAGGAAAAACGGCCGCATTTGGCGAAGAAAAAAGTGCTGTTTCATCACGACAACGCTCCAGCTCACACGTCTGCTGTTGCAGTGGCACAATTATTGGAATTACGCTACGAATTGCTTCCTCACCCACCGTATTCTCCAGAGTTGATCCCGTGTGACTTTTTCTTGTTTCCAGACTTGAAAAAATGGCTTGCTGGAAAGAGATTCACCACGAATAGTGACGTCACCAATGAAACCAATGCATATTTTGAAGAGTTAGAGAAATCTTATTATTTGGAAGGGATCCAAAAATTGGAAAAACGCTGGACTAAATGTGTCGAGCTAAAAGGGGACTATATGAAAAATAAAATAAATTTTTTGTCGAAGAAATTTTGTTTTCTTCATTTTTACACGTCATTATCGATCCGCCCTCGTATTCCGCACTATAATCGGTAATTGATTGTATAAAATTATACCTGTGTAAGAGTAGTGATTCCATCCAAGGTTAGTTCTTCGTGGTGTAGCAATTAAATCAGCCTGCGTACCATGGTTAAATTATTACTAACTAACAATTACCCACTAGTACATTCTTTAAATATTAAAAGATACTTCATCTATACGGTACTAAGACATGAAATTTTCATATTGAGTAGCTTCGATCCCAATGGCTAAGAACTTAATTATTTTTAAAGTTTTATTTTATAGCCATAGTTGAAATGTTCGCATTTTTAGTTTTTGGTTATACTATTTCGCCTGCAATCCCTTCCTCCCTACAAATCCCAGGCTGAGAGCGCGTGTATAATCCACTCCAAAATTGACTAACACTCTATCCTTAAAATGTTGAGAGTCATTGTACGATGAGCATACACGTACGGCCTACGGCATATAGACAGGTGGGATTTTTGTTTTTCATTTATGGGCTAATTTAGTCATGAAAATTGAAAAAAAAAAAAATTCGGGTTAGCACTCCCCAAGTCGATCACAATACTTTATTATAAGAATAATAATGTAAAAATGGTAATGTAACTCAAGGAGTGTACAGACAGATGAATTAGAATTTTATGAGCGACAATAAACATATACACGCAATTTTTTTTTGTTTATTTTTTTTTCACGAACCTCTAACTTTAAATTAAATTAATAAAATCTGAAAAAGTATAATATACCAGAACTTCATCCAGAAAAGAAAAATGAATAAATTATGTTAATGACTTCTAGCAATTTATACAGTTTGGAAGCGTTTTTTTCGGTAATACCATTCATTCGGTCAAAGCCGTACAACATATTGACGTCAGTTATTTTCGTTCACTCTAAGAATAAAAATATCAGTATTTCTGTTTAAAAAGTTATAATGCAATGAGTTGAGACTTTACGCTTGTCTTACCACTCCAAATACGATATAATTAACATAAGCCTGCACATTCATACAGAATTTTCTTTCAAATTCTATAAATTTAAATATTTCTTAATCGTAATTAAATTGTTTAATTTATTATTGACTTGTAATTTGTACTCGTATTTAGAGTTAATATTTAGGACCGGACCCTCTGTTAATATAGTTCTGTCGTCAAGTTTCAGGACAGAGCGGGAGTTTTTCAAATCGAAAATTTTAGACCAAATATTTTACTTTAATTTCTGTGATTGTTTTTCTTTTTAGGGCAACTATAAATTTAAACTCCCGAGAATTACGTTTCAAGTCGTTTTTAGTGAAATTGCACTAATTTATCATCTTTTCAGTACGAAATATCACTCGTCGACTTTTTAAATATCGATTAGTGACAGCTCGATTAACAGCTCCGTATCTAATCTATACATGTAAATATAATTGTAGTGTATAAGTTTATGTGCAATGCACAAACACAGTTATGGAGGGAAGGAATGGGATTATGAAGGTAGGGGAAGAGGAAACATCTACTAAGTATCTAGGCCTTCTTGAAATGGAACTTTTTCACTTTTACACCGTTTGCCCATTTTATTTCGAATAATTTTTCATCGCCAGTAACAACTGAAAACTTCGTGCTGACAAAATCCCCAGTCTGGAGTGGGAATCGAACCCACGACCTATTGACTGAAAAGCATGCACGCTGCCCACTACGTCTATAAGTTGTGTTTCGCTTTATTTAGACAGTAACTAAGCATTCTGTCTGTCCGGTCGGATTTAACTCAAAAACGGCTAAACCGATTGAAATGAAACTTCCACAGTTTGTTAGGTAAGCTTAGAGACGTAATCTGCTTTTAGTTTTATTTCAATTCCCTCACGACTTCTACCTCCTCCCATTCAAAATAACTCATTTTCAAAAACACATAACAATCGAATTTTCTTGAAAACTATAAAAGCTACTAGCTTGAAATTTAAAAAATATTAATTGTATCATAAATGTATTCTATGGTATACAATTAGCTGGAATTACCCCACTCCTTCCACCCCCTCACATACAAACAACACTTTTTCATGAAATACTCCAAACCAATTTTCTCAGTACGTATAACTCTTGTCAAGCTCATATTTTCTGCTAAATCTTTAATTAGTATTATTATTATTATCGAGAAAAAATAAACCAATTCGCTTCCCTCCTTCTACCCCCTCTCATTCAGTGTGACACAATTTTATAACTTTTTAATGACTCGATTTTCTTGAAAAGTATGTTTATTACTGATCTGCAATTTAAAATATACCAATTACTTGATGATTATAGTTGTTTCTTAAAAATTCATTAAGGATTCCCCACTCCTTTCACTAAAAAACTGCACAATGTCACTAAATTCAATACACTAGTTTTCTCAGTACCAATTATTGAAGCTTAAATTTGGTACAAAACATTTTTATAAAGACTCCAGCATGATGCAAAACAAATTAGTTCAATGCTGCCACCCATTCTACCACTCTCCATACAAAATACCCTAAGATCATAAAATTTTCTATTTCACCTAGAGCAGGGAAACTATTTTAGTCGCGGAAGCCTCAGAAATTTTCCAAAAATCATGGAACCCTGTATTTTTTTTAACAATAACCCCCCAAAAATTTAATGATTAAATGAAAAAAAAATTGGTCGCCCAGATGCAAACCCTAAGTCAATGTTATGCGAATTTTGGCAAAGGGCGAAAAACTGCTAAAATCAAACGGTTAGATTGACAAAACTGCAGTTTTCTTTTTTTAAATCGTCAAAAATAAACGCAATTTACTTTATATCTGCATAAAATCGCACAATTATTAATAATTAATTATTTTGATATTTCAATCCTACTGAACAGGTTTTGTAATCACACGCCAAAATTATCAGGTTTTGAGCCATCTTTGAAATGATTTAGTTTGCAAAACCTGCTAAATTTGAGATGCGGCTGCACCTGTTTATTATTGGAAAGTTTCCCATATATTTACTTTATTATTCTAATAGTAAAGTATTGTGATCGACAAGCAAAAAATGGATACTCCGTAATTTTGTTTTTTCGCGTTTTATGACTAAATTAGCCTAAAAATGCAAAAAAAAAATCCATACCGCCGTACATATGGACTCATACCTCCGAGACCGTTAAAGGTATAATGATCGTTTGTGGGTGGATTGTTAATTGGGTAAGTGAGCTCCATTATCTAAATTTTGGGGAGCGTCAGGTGGAAGAGGGAGGCGGGGGGTAAGGAAAGAGTCACAAACTACACTTACCAAAATCTCTACTACGAATGCAGATAGGAAGCTGAAAATCGACATAAATATAGAGATGTTTGTGGGACAAACTCTAAAAATAATTTATTTTTTTAATCCACTAGCATCCGAAAAAGGGGGGGACTAAAAACAAATTGTCGGCCAAATTTTATTTTTAAATGGTTTTATCTTTGAAATTACTTACCATAAAAAATTCATATTTTGGGACCATTAATGTGTCATATAGACCCACCACAATCAGCTTACAGGGAGGTTAATTATTTTAAGACGGATAGTCAGGGAGGGAATGCAAAGAGAACCACTTAAAAATTAATATCTCGACTATCTCTTAAGCTATGTAATTGAAACTTAAACACATATTAAGCTATACCAGCGAAATACAAGAAAAATATAAATTTGAACGTAATTACAGTGGGCGGAAATGGGGAGCATTTCGAAAATGGTGCACTTTCCGAAATTTCAAATCGTTATATTTCATAACTGAGTATAGCTACAAATCAAAAACTTGTTAGATTGTAGAACTACAAAGTCTTTAATTTTAGTAAAAATTTTAAGTTGGGGGGCTTAAGGGGAGGGAGATGGCAAGCAAAAATATAGAAAATTTTTAGTGATTTTTTTAGGACTCTGGTGAATGATACAAGGTTTAAATTTTGCACAGAGAAAAAATAATAATTTGTTCCACAATTGTTATGCACTGACCCCCTGGTCTAACGTTCACAAGGTGTTTTATGTGCAATGAAAAAAACACGAATACTGGAAATTTTTGAATAGAAACTTCAAAATTTGGGAAATGCATTTAAAAAAAATCACTAAATGCATGAAATGCTAACTAGTCGAATACCTACAAAATTATCTTTCGACCATTTATAAGAAATCAATTTATTATCTAACTATTTAAAGCTATCAATTTGAAATTTCGCACAAAAACTTTTAAAAATAATTGAAATGAAATCGCGTCAAAAGTTTTAAGATCGCGCCTGCCCTTCTATCCCTTCCCATACAAAAGTATGATTTCGACCACTTTCAATAAATCAGCTAATAACCAACAAATTAAAAGCTACGAACTAGAAATTTTGCACGCACACCTTACGAGAAAATCAAAATAAAACTGCATCACAAGGATTACGATTCTTTTACCTTCTCTACCCCCTCCCATATAAATCTTTGATAAATATGAATATAAAATACACCGAATGTTATGAAAATTCTAAGCAACTTCGTCTATAAAACTGACCATGCAGAGAATATTGGACGTGATTCAAGCGATCATTTAAGCCAAACTTGCATAAATAAACGAATGAAATATTGATTATATGTACTGAGGCTATTGATCGTATCTGCAATTAAGTGTTAAATTGACAACAGCCCTGCCCTAGAACCCTCTTTCACTTAGTCTTCCCTAACCACTCTAACCTGCATTCCTTCCCACGCATCCTCAACTTGTCCCAAGAATAATGAAATTGCGCCCGACTTGTTGGCAGTTTATTTTGTATCTCAGTCAGAACATATTTTATCTGAATGATGAAAATCTAAAAAAAGAAACATTAAAGTTTTCGACTAGAAATCGTTTTACTTCCCTTCCAATTTGAATACTGTCCACGATTTACGTTTCAATTAATTTCTTATTTTTCTTCTGCTCCTTGTTTTTTCACAGAATATCCGCCAGGACGATCCATTCAGCTAATGGAATTGAACTAAGGTGGCTCGAACGCGAGACGAATGTTCGCAATGTGCCACTCAAAACAATGAGTGCAGTGGAAAAATGGTGGCACGAAGAAAAAGCAGCTCTCATTTACAACGCTCGTATAAATTTAACGGCATCGTCCTCCACTGCCACGACAATATCCTTGACCTCATTGCAACAGCTCCTCCCGTCAGCGTTAAACATCAATAACTTTAGCGAAACGATTGAATCGGAGACAAGCGTGTCGACACATCCGGGATCCGTTGTCCTGCTGATTGTCATCTATGGGATCGTTGTATTCGGTGGTGTCCTGGGAAACGCATCGCTGGTCGTGACACTCTGCTCCAAGCCGTCGGGACGTTTACGCAATCCGCTCTTGGTGGCCTTGTGTCTGGCTGACTTGCTAGTGGCAGGAGTTTCGGCGCCGTCTACCATCGTGACACTGGCAATGGGACAAAAATCATGGACTCTACCAGCAATTGGCTGCAAGGCTATCTACTACTTTCAGGTAATTAAAAATTGGCCGTGCGAGTCCTGCAACTAACTATAATGCAAAGGGGGTAGCTTAGGCTGGATTCGAGGACTTCAGGATCGATTTTCGCATCGACAGAGGGATGTTTGAAGGGTATCCACAGCGACACTTTTATTATCCTGTAGTTACGCGACTGTATCATTAAAATTCCCTGGAAAAGGCCATAACCGAGCGGAAAACATGAGTGATGTTTTAGTAGAAGTGGGTACTTAAGCATAAATTTCTTTCTCAAGATACTCGTACAATCGTACACGAAACTTTTCCATATAAACCACCGACGAGCTCACTACAAAGGCAGGATTTGAGATTTTAATATATGATGCCAGAAAAATAGCTTTTGCTTCTCATCGATTTTCATCAAGGAGATAATGGTTATAAATTCGGAGAGTATGTTATATGAAAACTGACCTTATAGACGTCCCGATAGTACTTTAGGTCGTTAATGTAGTGTAGGACAGTACAACAGTTCCTTAAAGTCACTTTAGGGGCCATCTAGTAATTAAGATTTGTTTGCTTTATTTAACATTTTCGATCCATTAATAGGTGTTTATGGGCTTTTACGGAAAATGAAAAACATTTCTCGACAAATCAGAAACTTCTGCCACCAAATTTTTGTTGAGTTTTCTTGAGCGAGAGATGGAGCAGAAATAATTTCGGCTTTTGCATGAATTTCGCATCCCTACTAAGAAATTAATGGAAAAGTATTCAATACTTCAAAAATAGCTTAAGGTAGGTCGATAAATGGGATGCTATTTCTCTCTAACAATCCCCCCGTTGTTGGCATTGCTTTGAATCGGTACGAGCTTACATGTTTGTTGAACCGTCGAATTTTAAACATAAATAAAATTAAGATGGATAGAACTCATTCCGATAATACAAAAACCGAAGGTGAATAACTCTGAATACAATGAAATGAATGACTGTCTACAAAAATTTCTTTTTTCCATGGCGCTACAGCCTGTTCTATTCATTGAACCTACCCTATCTAAGTTACATTAGAAAACAACTCTCATGTCTACATCTGCACATGCATGACGAACTTGATGGAATTTTAACACGCAGGATAAGGATATGACCTAAAGTAAGCAAGGCGTCTGCACATGTACGATAAAGATATTAGAATTGTAACATGCAGGATCAGAATGACCTTGAGTATGTTAAATAACAAGTCTAAACAGAAATTAACATTGTAAAGTAACTAAACCTAATAATAGCATTTTCATTGTTTCAGTTCCAGAAAAGTACTTAAGAAGACTAGAATCCAAGTCAGCCAATGTCCTTAATTTGAGATCCTTGCAAAAGTCAGCATTTATTATAATTTTTTGTAAAATAAATTACCATAAAGGTCGTTTAATTCAAGCAAAAATCCAGTTTAAGTTCCTACGAACATTCCCCAGGATGTTTGCGTACAATATTTGTGTATGCTATGTATCTACTTGCTGCCGTTTCGAAAATCTTGGCTAAGGTAATTCTCAATAGTATTAATGATGCTGTAGAGAGTGTACCTAGTGTAGCTAGGGTATAGCCTAGTGGGTAGCGTGTTGGTCTTGTAATGCGAAGGTCGTGAGTTCAAATCTTGGTCGGCGCAATATATAATTCCAGCACATTGCCTACTTGGATATACCTTGGTCACTTCAATCTACAAAAATAAAAAATTCGTAGAAAGAGGGCTGTGCGAAGAGCTAACAACCCTTCCACAATAAGTAATGAAGAATGTTAAGGAACCTGAATATCAGGAGCCCAAGGTCCGATTTGGGCTGTAGCGCCATTGTAAGAGTAATAAGAAGAGACTGTACCTTACAGATGTTGTTAAAGAAGTCGTCTGCAATGGGTCCGCCACTATCTCTCATACTTGTAAATTTCGGGAAGGCTTTCGAAAGCATTAAGCGAGACTTGGAGAGATATTCCCAATGAGATCTTATACCAATGACACATAGCGGTCCTAATTATAATTTAACTAAACGTAATTTAGCTCATTTTCATCATTAGTAGAATGGTGACACATAGTACTTTGATAATTAAAAAGAGCCACTCACATCTTTCATATTTTAAAAGTTAAATTGCATTGCCAGTAGGCAATAAAATTTTGCAAGGAAGGCCACAAAAGAAGTCCTATTTTGAAATCGTTTGCAAGTCATCTTTCATAGCTGGACGCTTCAAAGATTTAATATAAGTCAGAGCTGGCAGAAAATGACTTTTCTCCTTCTTTCTAGGACGAAAAAACTTATAAGAAATGGGCAGCTCTAGTACATTCTGCATCTTTATAGCCTAAATTATGAGAAAAATGAGAGAATTTAGCTAAATGAGATGATCACTATTTTGGTAATTGAGCTAAATTAGCGTATGACGCACAACCGTGTAATGATAAGTTAGGTGTAAATTATAATTTAGCTGCACTATATGTCAATGGTATAAGCTATGATTAAAGAATCCAACGAAGATACAAGATGTCGCGCCTTACACAAAATAGGTAGGTTAAGTTTATGGAGGGATTGGGCACCATTGTACGTACATCCATTAAACGCCTCCATATTTGTACCATGTGGACCTACATATTTAGCCAGTCCACTTTCCGGTAAAACCAATGAGCTTCAGCGGTTCAAGGGACTGGATATTATTCAGCTCAGCGAAGAAGTACTCTCCGAGAATACCTATAAGTTTTCGAATTGCTTGGAGGAATGACCAATGGCAGAGGAAATGCTCTATGGTCTCACCCTCCTTATCGCAGCCTCTGTACCTGTCATCGGTTGAAAGTGCGAAGTCTTCGAGCGTGTAACAGTGGTCCTTGACTATAGTAGGTATAGTCACCGAACACTACGAGTGTGTCGGGTCCCAATATTCTTATTGATTTCCATCTAGTAAAGTACCAATTTTCCCCAATTCTTCCAACATTTCTATACAATGGTTCAAGCATCTTGAATTGCAACTGCAAGCGGAGCGGGCCTTCAGTCCGAGTAAAAACTAACTCGCTTACCATTTACTCCTGCACTAAGGGCCAGTTCCGTCCTTTTCCCTACAGCCATTACCTCCAATTGACCGTGGCGTATTCTGGTAGATGCCTGGAGATTTGCAGATCAAGGCTTTCAGAAAAGATGCCATAACCGAGTCCCTTTTCCATTTTCGAACTATCAATAAATTTCGCAATCTCGTCATTCTGCATGACATGATTGTCAATCCATTGTCACCTGTCGGGGAAAGTGACTTCATAGTGCTGCACCAAGTACAGCTTGGTGCATTGCACCACTACATCGCTTGGGGAAGAAGATTCCCTTTTCATACTTTCCAGGATGGTCACGTGAAATTCTTGTAAATTGGTCCCTAGCCAAGCGCCAAAAACTTCAAGTCTCAGAGCCGTTATGCCTGTCTTTTCCAAAATTACAGGACTCAGAGAAAGAAGACACAAAATGGTTTCTAGTCCTGATGTGTTGTATGCAATGCATCCGTTATGCCTATGCTGGCAATCCTCTGAATATTTTTCAGTTTGGTACTTTCCCACCATAAGCTAGAGTGTAGCCTTGTGGGTAGCATGTTGGTCTACAATGCGAAGGTTGTGAGTTCAAATCTCGGTCTACGCACAATCCCAGCATACTGCCTGCTTGGTATACCTTGGTCACCTCAATCTATGAAAATGAAAAATTCGTAGAAAAAGGGTTGTACGTAGGTCTGGCAACCCTTCCACAATAAATAATGAAAAAAAATGTTAAGGAACCTGAAGGTCAAGAGGCCAAGGCTGAATTTGGGCTGTAGTGCAATTGTAGAAGAAGAAGAAGACTTTCCCACCATACCAGCACCCCTTATGTCACAATTGGTGATACGATACTGAAACACACACACCTTACCATATCTGATTTCAGTTTCCATTTTTTTTTACTATATAATGAGGCATTATTTGCTTCCTTAATTCTCTCCTCGACATTCAGTCGACATCCGAACTTGTTGTCTAAGATGATTCCCAGATAAGTTACTCTATCTGAAAAGCTTAAAGCAACTCCCTCAATGAATGACAGATTATAATTTTCTATACTTCGTCTTCTAGTGAAGAGGATCCAAATTAAGATTGCGTTTCATATGAAGAATCTGTGGCCATCGGACAGCTACTGTGTACAATCTTAAACAGGCAACCATCAAGTTATGATGGATTCACACATCGAGGTCTTCTTCCTATGGCGAAATAGTCGATTTAGTTCTGGGTAACACCCTCAGGGGAACTCATTTGTGGGAAAAGGGTCGTCCCAATGACCATTCGCCAACGTTACACAACTCCAAGAATAATTGACCGTTTTCGGATCTCTAAGTCCAAGGCTGTGATTAGTCAGCCCAAGGAACACCTGGCCTTCTTATGACGTCTTCTAGTTCAGTATTAGCAGAGCCAATCTAAGTGTTCGTATCTTCTGAGATGATGATAACACGGATGGATGTTACATGTATTGCTCCATTTCACTGTTGATCACTGATTGACAGAGGAGCTATGCAACTACTTCCACTGAGCTCCGATGTTAAACCTTCTCAGGAGCCAATCATAATCCGTTTTCGAATGCCAAAGGACACCCACCCTTTTGCCTTTTTTGGAAAAGCGGGACTGTCTAGGGGTGAATTCTACTGCCCCCATTAGTCGCCTTCAAAAACAAGCAGACTGTAGAATAATTCTAAATACATTTACACAGTGATCGCTTATCTAGGATATATGTAAAGCTTGATTAATTTGCTACTTATAAATAAAATTTAACTAGTTTTAAATTTCTTTTTTTTCCAGTCAATGCCGGTAGCTGCCAGTACGATATCATTCCTGATGCTGTCGCTAGATAGATATGCAACAGTTAAACATCCAAGTTTAGCGCAAATTCGCCAACGTCGTTATGTGCATACTATACTCGCAACTTTATCGTGGATCGGAGCTAGTGCCATTTGTATTCCAATACTTCTAGCCTATAGGATTACCACAACAGTAATAGCTAAGGAGACCGCATTGTTTGTTCGTCATAAAACCTATACGACATGCCATCCAGACTATGGTTCGAACGAATTGCAAATGTCCTTCATTATTACCCACACGATATTAGTTTTCATATTTCCTGGTTTGGGAGTGATCCTGAATCATTTGGGCGTACGGAAAAAACTGTGTGCCCTATCGTTAACAGCACGTGCTGCACATGGCGAACTGCCATTACCGATGCCTATTTTAAGGCGTCCTACGCATATGATCATTGTGACGGGTATGGCGAATGCAACGCGCGGCGTTGTAAGCAACGACAGTTCGGACGATGAGCAAAATGGACTTGATAAAAATTTCATGATGGAAACAATTATGAGATCGAGTCCGAAGTCACCAAGGTAAGTTCAAAAGATGACGTTTGTTTTTGGAAAATCTTGTGAAGCCTATTTTCATTGTTCAACCTGCAAGCCAAGTCTCGCCTCTTACAATGTTTGTACTCCAATACTCTAGCTATGAAATTGCTTCAAGTTCGTGTTTCCCAACTTGATTTCTGCCTCCATGAAGTATCTACCAGAAAATGGGGTAGGGCCGCAGTTAGGGTGGTTCAAAAAGAAGTACCGCTCTAACTTATAACATAACAATCTTAAAAATAGCTGCATCATATCATGTCGATAACAATTTTCAACAAAAAACTGCTTAGCCTTGCAATTACTCAAAAGACAGAGGACAGTCAAAGTCTCAAAGATGATCATTTTGCACTTCAAGAGACCCATCTGGGGCGGACTTCGCATTCTTCAGAAAACCACTCCGCCCATAGTAGCTAAGAACTGTACATAGGCTAGGAATTCCAGTAACTCTATAATTTACCACCATGACCAAAAATTAAGTATTAATTTTATCTCGTCATACACACATGGGTTCGAACACAAGCACACTGATTGTTCTTAATGGATAAGATGTGAAAGAGGTGCAAGATTTTTTTTTGTCTCGGAAGCATTGTCAGCATGAACGGCGTAGCCGAAAAGGATATTGAGGCTCGTCTAAATAAAGCTCATCGGGCCTTCCGTATTCTTTCCCCTTTCTGAAGGTCAAGAGAGATCTCCCTTCGCACGAAGCTGCGAGTTTTTGACGCTTGCGTCAAATCCGTGTTGTTATATAGTTGTCCTACATGGAAAATGACCGTTTGGCTTACCAAGAAACTGCAAACTTTCGTGATCCGCATTTTAGGAATATTATTGTCTCCAACGACGAACTTTGGAGTAGAACTGGATAGACTAAAATAGGCATTGAGATTCGAGGGCGGAAGTGGCAGTGGATCGGTCACACTTTGAGAAAACTAGAGCAAAACATCACCAAACAGGCTCTGAATTATAATCCTTAAGGATGACGTTGGGTTGGTCGAGGTTGAGCAGGAGATCAGCGGGATAAACAAGTTCTGGCGACAGATAAGGGCTGATGCTCATAATTGCACCTTGTGGAAGATAGCCGTTTCTGTCCTATGCCCATTTAGGGGGTCTTAAAAGGAATTTGATTGATTTGATTGATACACACCTAATCTTTCAGATGGCATCCGGACAGTTATTGATAGTAATAAAAAGGACTAATTTATTATTAGCAAATTTCGCAAGAAATCCAGCCCTCCCACATAGTAATCAGGCTCCACCAACCATACCGCGTAGAGGCACTAAATCTCAAATTCTTTAGGATCTCAATATTAATATCACCCTTAAAACATGGATCTAATCATTGACAATCAACTTATCGACGATCGCCAATACGGTTTTGGTAAGTTTACCGATTTACCTAACTGAACGCTGGCATGTGCACATACATAAATTTAGCATTAGACATTGTGAACGGGCTTGACAAAGTTTGGCGTAAATCCCTACTTTCAAAGCTATAAGCATTTTGAATCTTCTTTTTATAATATTATGGACTAGCGATCGCCCGCGACTTTGTCGGCGTAAGAATCGCAAAATAAACAGTTCTTGAAAATGTAGTTCGCAATCAATTATGTCGTATATATAATCTGCTTAGTTTAATGGCTCATTGAAGAAAATCGAAGTTTTGAACAGTCGTGGAATTGTGTCGCATTGTATGGGAGGGGTTAGAATGAATGGAGCTAATCGGTAAATTTTTTCCAGATATTACTAATAATGCTAATTAAAGATTTTGTAGCTAGGGTGTAGCCTAGTAGGTAGCGTGTTGGTCTTGTAATGCAAAGGTCGTGAGTTCAAATTCCGGACGATGCAATATATAATTCCAGCACATTGCTTGCTTGGATATATCTTGGTCACCTCAATCTACGAAAATGAAAAATTCATAGAAGGAGGGTTGTGCGAAGGGATAACAACCCTTCCACAATAAGTAATATAAAATGTTAAGGAACCTGAATATCAGGAGGCCAAGGTCCGATTTGGGCTGTAGCGCCATTGTAGAAGAAAGATTTTGTACAAAATTTCAGCTCGATAAAAATTATACGCACTGAGAATATTGGTTTATAGTATTTTATGGAAAATTTCAGTTTGTATGTGAGGTGGTGGAAGGAGTGGGGTGTTTTTAGTAATTTTTTGAAAAACTCCTATAATTATTTTTGATATGTTTTAAATTTCTGATCAGTAACATTCACACTTTTCAAGAAAATCGAATTTTTGAAAAGTCGTGGAATTTAGTTACATTGTATGGGAGGGAGTAAAAGGAGTGAAAGTAATCCGTTAATTTCTCCCGATATTAATAATAATGCTTATTAAAGATTTATTACAAAATTTTAGCTCGATGAAAGTTATACGTACTAAGAAAATTGGTGAATAGTATTTCATGAAAAAGTGTAGTTCAAACTTTCAACGTTAATTTTTTGATTCTGTATTCTGACTTCAACACAACCCTGAAAAGGTTCGAATCGAGCAGAGCCGGGCACGTTCGAATTCAGAAACTAGTCAGTTACCTTGATGATAAACATCTTATCCATGATCGCTAATACGAATTCCGTTCTAGGCATTCCACTCGAGATCTTCTAGTCTATCTGACTGATTGTTAGAACTCATTCGCAAATGCGGCAACGGTCAAGTTTTACTCTTGACATTGCGAAGGCCTTTTACAGAGTTTGACATAAAGTTCTATTAGTAAAACTCAAAGCAATATTTTGTAACCCTGTCCTCATCAAAAGAATAGATTGTGCATCATTCTTACCGGTTCATATTAATTTCGGCGTCCTTCAAGGCTCTGATCAATCCCCCACTCTATTTTTAATCTTCATTAATGACCTTCTGTCAACAACACTCAATCCAATTCATAGCTCTGCAGATGACAGTACAATGTACAATCTCATAATGCTCCGGTGAATTCTAAACGCACCGAAATATACGATTCATTGAACTCAGACCTCAACTTAATCCTAGAAAGGGGCACGGAAAATAAAGTGCAGTTCAATGCCTCCAAATCTCACGCCTGTCATATATCCCTTGAAAAGGATGTTCCGGCGGGTTCCACGAATATAACCTTCGATAACGTACACTTACACTCTTCAGAAGAATTTACATTACTCGGCATAAAACAACATCTCCAATGAAACAAACATATTTATACTCTAGATGAAATCTAAGAGTATATTGTACTTGCCTTACCGTTTGCAACACACAGAGTCACCAAGAGTACAAAAATATATGTTGTTGCTCAAAAATTTCGATTTCGAGTGACCGTCTGTCCGTCTGTCTGTCCGTCCGTCTGTATACAACATAACTCTTAAACACTTTGAACTATCGAACTAATAGAGCTAATTTAGAAATCTTAACAAAAAAAATTTAAGTTAGTAAACGGGCTATATCCCCCACTCCTCCTACCCCCTCCCATATGATTTTCATTAAATTTTTCTCCGCAAGTGTTTAAGCTATTAACTTAAAAATTGAGTCTAAGTATAATGATCTAAATATCATTAACGTCAAAAAAATTGATCTGCCACCTCCCATACAAATGCACAATTTAAAAAAAAAACAATTTTTGCAACGAATTTCACAAAACTTCAATAAAAAAACTGTCAAAGCTATCGAATTGATATTTTGGCCACAGTATAATAATGCAAATATCAGTATCGTCGAAAATTTTAGTTAAATGTATTGTTATAGATCTGGCAACCACGCAATATTGGTCTTTCCCGAATATGCCAGAACAGTCCCCTAATATGTAAAAAGCCATAATCAAAGATCTAGAACCTTCCCGAATAGTCTAGACACACACCCAACTACACTCGACGGAAGCTTTGAGAATTGGGGAAAAATGGTATAAAAGCACGAAGCTGTCAGACGGGAGTCAGTCATTCAGCGACATCTGTGGAAGAACGCGAACCGGTGCAAGAATGCGATAGAATAATATCGGTGGTGCCATATAGTGCGAATTAAGTTAAAGTGCGAATTAAGTCAAAGTGCGAATAAATAAATTATCACTTATTTTTAAACGAATTGTGTTTTACTTGAAATCCCGGCGAACCCCTAGCTCGCAACAATATTATTTCGAATTTCATTAAAACTAGAAAAAGTAGAAACATATTATTTTGCCAGAATTTGTCCCTTAATCATTGCTATAAATGCTAATAAAAAATATCAACTTCGCTTCACTCCTTCTAGCGCCTCCCATACAAATTTCTACACAAGAAATTCATGAAGAGCACATCTCCTTCGAACATATGAGAGCTATCGACCGTAAAATTGGAACAAAGCATGGTAATGAAGATGCCGATAAGGATACTGATAACCAGTTTCAAAATCTTTGAAAACCTTCCACCTCCTCTGCCACCTCCCATACAAATACCCGGATTTCATAAAAACACTGTGCAATTTCCTTGAAACAAAAAACTACAAACTTTAAAATCAGCGCGAAACTTTTTGAATACAATTTCCCCCCCCCCCTCCTCTGCTTCTACTACCACCGATACAAAAGTCCCTATTTACTATTCGAAAGGATTTTTTATGATATTATATTTTCCGGGACAGTAAACTATTTCTCATTTCAACTAGAGTATCGCATGATTGGGCTTTACGCCCTATCACAATTCTGTTATGTTTGATATTGTACTTGATGCCTCCAAATACTTGGGTGTTCTTCGAAGATGTAAAATATTTTCTGCCTCACGATTTTGTTAATATATACAAAACCTGCGTTCGTCCCCGTCTCGAGTAAATCTCATACATTTGGGCTCGGGCAGCCAAAAATCAACTTGTGGTACTCGATTGAATCCAGAAGCTTGAGTTCCATCTAGTTGGAGATGAGACTATAACAGCTTCTATAGATTTTCTCGAACATTGTAAGAACGCCGCAGTACTCAGCGTTTACTATCGATATTTCCACGTTAAATGCAATGAAAAACTGTCAAACCTCAACCATCCTCTTTCCAACTATCCCAGGAGTACTCAGCAACGTACGCTCCCATGATTTCACCACTAAGCCTTAAAGTGAGGTGCAGTCAGTATTTCATCACCCTGACATCAATGCATTGCTGCTCCACATGTTCCCATCAACTAACAACATTCAGTGTTTCAATGTTAACATTCACCGACAGATTAGACTTTCCTTTCTAGAAACTCCCTTGTAACCCCATCGCCCACCTTCCATATACCGACTTGACTGTGCATTCAATGCATTAAAGGGTTACTCCCTAATAGGCACAACAGGTCAAAAAGGTCGCGGTACTCTCACGTGTTCCATAAAATACCCCCTAATTTATGTTCGGTACTATAAAAAAAAATGTCACAAAAACACAAGGCTGTCAATTTTTTCTTACATGTTCGTACCTTATCTAACCTTTGATGGTATGAAGTTAGACATAAGACGTCTAACCGTGCTTCATATAAATTTCCGCATAATGATCATCGTGCTGCTGAACGCGCTTACGAATATGAGCCACCTGAAACACTTACAGTGAAGTATTGACGTTGTTTCTACCTCGAGCAAGCAAAATGTTGAATGCACTACCCGTGGCCGCTTCCCTAGAGTTTGTAGCATTAACCAATTTAAGAGGAACATTCACCGACTTTGTTTGTCTGTGCTATGCAGTTGTTGAAATATTGATTACAGCTACTTTCTTTACTTGAATAAAATTTGATTAAAAAAAATTATGTGAATACGATTCTCGTCAAAAAAAATTTGCTCCGATTCAATCATTCTTTCTACTCCCTCCCATATGAATGTGAAATTTTGAAAAACTCATTTCAGTTTCAAACTGGAAAAGGTAGAAAATTGTTTGAAAGTTTCTTTTACAACTCCAATAAATGTTCAACAAAATTATCAATTTATCTTAAGTTTTAAAATTTGAAAAAAGTATTTTTCTTTCGAATGAAAAGAACACTGATTAGAAATTTCAAAATCGGTTTAGCACTTTTAACACCTCCCATACAAATACAAAAATTTCAGAAAAGCCAAATTATCGATTCTATTGAAATTTATTAAAGCTACTGAAATGAACATTTTTAAGTGCAATTACACATCGGAAACTATAATTTTTCTCTCACTCTTTCTATTCCCTCCCATACAAATTTCACTAAAGAATTAGAGATTTTTTCTCTAGCACAACCCGACTTCATCTAGAGTATCGCATGCATATGCTGTTCGCCCAATCTTAGCCTTTATGTTTTGTTGCATTTAGCTAGGCTCAAAGTTAGTATAATCCGCAGATATGCACATTAAGGCGACAAAGCCCAACTAGTACGTTGGTGCTATCCTGACATCCGGCCTTTAGTTGTCGCCAGGAGTTGTTTATTCCTCCGGCCTCCTCCTTATCTGTTCGTTTTCATATGCTATATGGTGGACCAATCCGACAACGTCTTAATCCAGAGGTTGTCTGCAGAAGTTTTGCTGTGGTTTCCTCAAAGTGTAATCGATCCAGTGTCACTTTTGCCCTTGAATCTCGATGCCTATCGTAGTCTGTCTAGTGGTATACCTAAGTTCGTCGTTAAAAATAAGATCTGATCAAAATGAGTTCAGAAAAGTTTGCAATATACATTTGATCTAGAACATCGCATGTTTCTTTTTAATTATCGCATCCAATGTGGGTCACTGAAAATCATTAACCCCGCTTATTTCTCCGAATCAGAAATCCCAATTGAGTTTCAATAATTGGCTCGTAAAATTTGTGGTTTTCAAATAAATTGCCTAATGAAATTTTCGAAATTACCAACACCCTCTCGCATATAATTAGAAATCTAAAAGTGTTTTAAATTCGTTTGAGAACTTTCACCAGCCCGCACACAGTTTTCGCTCTATCTCTATTTCAGTGATACGAGTATGACCATCATGATGTCGGCGAGGCATTCCTACCACCCACAGGCTATTAATTAAAAAGGGTTCTTAATTGAATGAAACCTTCAATTATTCGCCTGATGAACGTAAACTGTTGATACATAGGCATAACATCTGTCATATCACAGTTTTTTGGTTTTCGAGGGAGTTGTTCCTTCCATTTTTACTAGTCTTTTGGATTGAGCATTGTCGCCGATTTAGTTTAGGAGTGGAGTTACAGAAATTTATATTTCCGACATCGTCATTCCTGCTCTATATAATTAATACTCGTAAATCGAATTATAGCATATTTTCCTGTTTTTTTAATTGTCTCGATGGATACGTCAATAGCCGGATATCCGATAAGGTGCGCCATCGGAAATATTTTCCTCTCTTTAATTATTTCGCTAACGTCATCGCCTTGTGCTAGTCACTTAGTGGGTGGTAAATAATTTTCCATGTCATTAGCAACATCCTCGAGACTTGAAGGCAAGAGGATATTCAGCGCTCGTCTATATCTGGCATTTGCTAAGACTAATATGACTTGGCCGACACAGATAATTCAGAACTGATGATTCCTTCCAACATGAATTAGCGTCTCTGCTTCTGATGGGGAAGGTAATTGAGGTGCAATGGAGCATGCTAAATATTTCAACTGCCACGACGAGCGCTCCCTTTCGAAATCGATCATATCGCGGCATTATTGATGGTGAAGGATATCCTAATCACGAATGATGTTGTACATTTTGACGCGTGTTATTTATACGTCGTAGTGGTATATCCCATTTGATGGATTCACTTGATTGCTAGCCAACTATCATAGCTGTGAAATAATCGGATGTGTGCAGATAGGGATCTTCCAATTACACAGAATATTGGCTAATTGAAGGGATTGTTCACTCGTAATTTGATTTTCTTTGAAGTGCATTTGAAAATTCATGAATTCGAAAATGAATTGAAGCTTATTAATCTTGTTGTACTAACATAACAGATAGGAATTGAAATTAGTAATTGAAATAATTGAAATTAATTAATAATATTTTTACTGTTTGGGAGAAATGACGGATATACTTTGTATGCGTCACAAAGAACATAAAAGATTGCGAAACCCTTGGAAATAAATTAATGAAATTGAATGTTGTTAAATTTGTTTCCAACGTAAGTAAACTGCCGACCAGTCAGGCGCAACTTTATTATTCTTGGGACAATTTGAGGATACGTGGGAAGATAATATGCAGGTTAGAATGGATAGGGAAGTATTTGAGAATGGGGGATCCAGGGGAGAGGTGTTATCAATTATTTAACACTAAACTGCAATTACGATCAATAGCTCCAGTTCATGCGATCAATATTTCATTCGATTATATATGCAAGTTTGGGTTTGTATGTGTGGGGAGGGGGTATGCGATAGAAGGGATGGTTACATGTCAATTTTTACTTTATTATTTTCATAATAAAGTATTGTGATCGACTTGGAAAAAAAAAAATTTGCTACCCTGAAATTTTGTTTTTTCGCGTTTCATGACTAAATTAGCCTAAAAATGCAAAAAAAAAAAATCCGTCTGTCTGTACGCCGTCCGCCGTACGCCGGTGTGTACGCTCAGCGCACATTAACTCCCAAACCCTTCAAGACAAAAAGTTCATTTTTGGAGGGATTGTAGATAGTTGCGGATCTCAGGCGGATACCCATTTTGGGTGGTGTACGGGTTCAGGGGGAGGGGGTGGAAGCGCTTAATCCAAAAAATACGAATTCAAATATCTCAACCACGGTAACAGCCAGGAAGCTAAATCTCAATATACATATAGAAGGGTTTGTGGGACAACTTTTAAAAATAATTTATTTTTTTATCCATTGGGGTGCGAAAAGGGGGGGCTAAGAACCAATTGTCAGCTGAATTTTTTTTTCAAATGATTATATCTTCGAAATTACTTAACATAAAAAATTGATATCTTGAGACCATTAAGGTGGCATATAGTTCCTTCGGAATCACCTTAGAGAGTGGCTAGTTATTGTAAGTAAGTTATTGGGGAGGGTCCGGGGGGTGCAAAGGAAAACACTTAAAAATGAATATCTCAACTATCTCTTAAGCTATGTAATTTAAACTTGAACCATATATTAAGCTATATCAGAAAAATACAAAAAAATATAACATGTTGAAATAATAGTAGTGGGGGGAAATGGGGAGCATTTCAAAAATGTTGCACTGGGAGGTGGTAGCCAAAAATGTTAAAAATTTTTAGTGATTTTTTAAGGGCTCTGGTGAAAGATACAAAATTTTTTTTTCCATGTAAATACATCCATTTGTTGTACATACAGAAAAAATAATAAAAATTCCACAATTGTTATACACCGACCCCCCTGGTCTACCGTGCACAAAGTGTTTCATGAGGAATGAAAAGACCACATAAACTGAAAATTTTTGAACGAAATTTAAAGGTAGAGACTTCAAAATTTGCCACATGCATTTAAAAAAGCTCTTTAAAAGAATGAAATTTTAACTGGTCGAATACCTTGAAAGCTTCCACTCCCTCCCATACAAAATTATGTTTTCGACCATTTTTAAGAAATAAATTTTCACCTAATTAGTAAAAGCTATCAATTTGAAATTTTGCACAAAATCTTTTGAAAATAGTTCAAATAGAACTGCGTCAAAATTTTTGAGATCACACATGCCGTTCAAACCTCTCCCATACAAAAGTATGATTTCGACCAATTTCAATAAAACAACTGCTAACCAACAAATTAAAACCTACGAACTTGAAATTGTGTACGAGCACCTTACAACAGAAAAGAAAGAAAATTGCATCACAAGTTTTACGATTCCCCAACCTCCTCTACCCCCTCCCATACAAAATTATTTTTTCGAGCATTTTTAAGAAATCAGTTATCAGCTAACTCTTAAAAGCTATCAATTTCAAATTTTGCATAAAAACTTATAAAAATAATTGAAATGAAATTCCTTTAAGAGTGTTGCAATCGCGCCTGCCCTTCTACCCCCTCCCATACAAAAGTATCATTTCGACCTATTTTATTGAATCAACTAATAACCAACAAATTAAAAGCTACGAACTTGGAATTTTGTACGAGCACACTACAAGAGAAAGGAAATAAAATTGCGTCACAAATTTTACGATTCCCTCACCTCCTCTACTCCTTCCCATACAAATGTTTGGTTTCGTGAATGTAAAATACACCGAATCCTATGAAAATTCTATGCAACTTCGTCTATGAAACTGACATTCTATACAGAGAATATTGGACGTGATTCAAGCAATCAATTAAAAAACTATTAACATCCACCCACTCTTACTATCACCCCTCACCCCTCCCCTCATAAAAACTCAAACTTGCATAAATAAACGAACGAAATATTGATTATATGTACTGGAGCTTTTGAACGTTTCCGCAAAGTGTTAAATTAACAATTGCCCTGCCCAAGAACCCCCTTTCACTTAGTCTAACCACTCTAACGTGCATATTGACTTTCCACACATCCGCAACTCGTCCCAAGAATAATAAAGTTTCGCTCGACTTGTTGGCAGTTTATTTAATTGAGTGTTTGAACTGCGCTCAAAATTCGCTGTATAGAATGTAGTAATGTAGACGAAGTAATTTTCTATGAGATTCTTGGTGTATTTTGTATTCTCAATGGGGGGGATGGAAAAGGTTAGGGAATAGCAAAATTCGTGATGCAGTTTTGTGAAGTTCTTTTGAAAGATGTTCGTACAAAATTTCAAGATCGTAGCTTTTAATTCGTTGTTTATTAGTTGATTTATTCAAATTTGTCGAAATCATGTTTTTGCATAAGAGGGCGTAGATGGGCAGGGGAGATGCCGAAACTTTTGATGCATTTTTATTCGAAATATTTTTAGAAGTATTTAAACAAAATTTCAAGTTGATAACTTTAAATCGTTTGGTGATAATTGCTTTCTTAAAAATAGTCGAAAAAATACTTTTGTATGGGAGGCGGTAGAAGTTTCTAAGATATTTGATTAGCTAATATCTTAAACTTTTAAGCATTTTTGTTTTTAAATGAATTTTACAGCTTGAAATTTCAATCAAAAATTTTAAGTTTTTGAGTTTTTTCAATACAAATGAAACACCTCGTGCAGGTTAGGGCGCCCCTTTGATGAATATCAATTCTGACTCAAATTAATATTTTTTCTTTTTGTATATTAAATGGATGTACACACGTGCAAAATTTTAACTTTGTATCTTTTACCAGAACTTCAAAAGGATTAGTGAAAATTTTCGACATTTTGGCCCAACACCTCGTTCGCCTTACACCTCCCATCTTCAAATTACGATAATTATAGATCATCTTCTTCTTCTACAGTGGTACTACGGCCCAAATCGGGCCTTGGCCTCCTGACCTTCAGATTCCTTAACATTTTTACGTTATTTATTGTGGATGGGTTGATAGCCCTTCACACAATCCTCTAAGATTTTTTTTTTCACTTTTGTAGGTTGAGGTAACCAAGCTATATCCAAGCAGATAGTGTGCAGAAAGTATATTACGTCGACCAGGATTTGAACTCACGACCTTCGCATTGCAAAACTAACACGCTACCTACTAGGCTATACCCTAGCTTAATTATAGATTATATAGCTCTACAATTTGACAAAATTTCAACTTAATACCTGTTTTCAGTTTTGCGATAAAACGGTTTGAAATTTTGAAAAATGCTCCATTTTTATGATGCTCTTCATTTCCCCAAAAATTTCGCGGAATGACAGTGAAGGGAGGTAAAATTAAACATGTTATTATTTTTCCTTTTCAATATTTTCTCTTTTAAGCCTAATACATTTACCATATCTCTCGCAAAGTTAATTCCTTCTAAAAAGAAATGTTTTATCAAAGCCTTCAAAATAGGCTGAAATTGCCGACTTCTCATCTTCATCGTTGGTAAATTTTCTTCCCCGAAGTTCTTTCTGCAGTTTTGGGAACAAATATTAATCGAAAGGGGCCAGATCCGGACTATAAGAGGGTGGTTCAAAATTCCGTAGCCGCGTTTTTGTATGACAATCATTGCAACGTGGCTCTTGAGCACAGGTTTGTTGTCGTGCAAAAGCAGCATAACTCGAGTCCAGTTTCCTCTTCTATTTTCTTTGGCATCAAAGCATCCTTTAATTTTTGTAGCAGGTTGGTATAGTATCCCTCTGTAATATGCTGGCCTTTTTCTTTATAGTCATCAAAACCCCCCTCTGAATCCCAAAAAATAGTGGTCATGATTTTCGGGGGATCTTAAGACCTTGAACTTCTTGGGGGTGAGGCACCATTATCAGCCACTGCATTGACTCCTGCTTTAATTCAGGCTCATAATGATGAACCCGAGTTTTGTTTCCAGTAACAATCTGAGCCAACATGTCATCCCTGTTCTCGCTACAGAGATCCAAAAGTCGCACGAAAACTCGACGCGCTGCCTTTTCTGAACCGCCAACAGCACCTCGGTACCCATCTTGCGCTGAGCTACGACATGCCGAAAAGATAGTGGAGGATATTCAAAAAGGTTGTATCTGTTGCTCCAACAGTTTTTGCGATTTGTTTCTTCTTTAAACGAGCATCTTCGAGAACAAGTTTCTCCACTTTATCGATGATTTTTGAGGAAGTGGATTCAATCGGCCGGTCCGAGTGTTCAAATTATCTTCAAATGACTCTCTGCCTTGCCTGAATAAACTATGCCACTTAGAAATTATAGTTTTTCCAGGGCAACGTAAGCAGATGACATTTCTTCCCAAATGATTTGTGGCGTTTTTCCTTGCTTGGTAAAGAACTAATGACAGTACGAACCTCAATTTTATCTAAAGTTAGCATTTTCCTTCCGATTAACTTGTTGATTTGGCGATAACTAAAATGTTAGTGATTCGATGTGCCAGAAACTTTATATTTATACCTGTGTTGAGTGTTAGAATACCTCAGGTAAAAATATTTCTCTCCTCCCTCGTCCATCCCCTTCATTCGGCGAAATTTTTGACCTAGCCTCGTACTTTTGCAGACTAGTGACTCCACGAACCTGAGCTTACCATCCCCCTGTAGGATGGGGGCAGTATAATTCACCCACATCCAGTCCATCTTGCCCTAAAAATGGCAAATGGAAACTCACTGGGTCATGGGCTTATCACCCATGATGTTAAATCCTAACTGATACGAGAAATGGATACAGCGCATCGGATACAGACGGATTCTACTGTAACGTCTTTTTGCATTTAAAAACGGACTACGATTGGCTTCTGGAATGTTCGAACAACACAACTCGGTCCTTGCATCGCCAATCAGTGATCGACCATGAAATGGAGCACTATAACATACAAATCTTGGGCATGAGCGAGGTCAGGTATACAGGATCAGGAGAAGAACGAACCATGGGCGGAAACATCATTCTGTACGTTGGTCCTGAGAGTGAAGACAAAAATGGCGCGGCGGTCGTCCTTACACCGAGAGCGAGAAACCGTCTCATCAGCTAAAAACCAATCTCGGATAGGATTATCGTCGTCAGGCTCAGGACCAGTGACAGAAACGTCACTATTCTACAGTGCTACGGACCAACTAATACCGCAACACCTGGTGACAAAGAGGAGTTTTATAGCCAACTGAGTGCCTTCTTCGAGCGTGTTCCAAGAAGCGATATTATTACCATCTCACGCCCAGGTTGGCTCTAACAACACAGGACCAGAACACGTCATGGGGAGGCATGGTGACCTTTGGGTCGACTCGTCACGACCTTGGATTAAGAGACCCAAAAACAGCGAATTATTTGTGGAGTTTTGTAGTACTCGACAAATGGTCATCGGAGGGACCCTTTTCTCCACACAAGAGTCACCATAAAACATATTGGGTTTCCCCGGATGGTGTTACTCAGAAACAGATCGACCATTTAGCTATAAGTCGCCGATGGAGAAGATGTCTCCTCGATATGCGAGCGAAGCGTGGAGCTGACGTGGGAAGCAATCAGCAGTTTATGGTTGCCTGCTTCAAATCGGGCACAGCCGCTATCCGATGACCACAAATTCTTCAAATGAAGCACACGCTTAATGTGGATAAGATCAGAAACCTCAACAAAAAGCGCGAGTACACCTCCATTCTACGCGAAAAGACCACATTGGGCGAATATGAAATGCGCACACTGGACGCCAATTGGAAGGCAACCAGAAACACTTTTATAACTAGTGCTCAAAACTCTGTGGGACATATGCAAAGCGATGAAAAACCCTGGATGTCGCAAGGCACATTGGACATGGTTGACGATCGGAATAAAGCCAAATTGGTAATCATCTCTCAACCCGATTTCCACCAACGAACACCAGACTTGAGGCAGAACTACCGCGGTGCTCATATACAGCTTAAAAAGGCTGTTAGACGTGACAAGAGAAAGGCCATTGAAAATCTGGCCAACAAGGCAGAATCTGCGGCTTACCTTGGGGATATGGGCTCACTATTCAAAATCATGAAACAGTTTACGAACAAGAATTTCACCGACAACCACCTGATGAGAGATGTCAATGGAACTCTCCTTATTATAAGTGAACACCAGTTGCGACGATATTTTAAACATCTTGTCAGAGGAAGATATTCCAAAAACAGAACAACTGCCAAACATCCAACTGCAACAATCCTCTATTAGGGACGATCCTCCAGATAATATATTTTTGGCCATACGGTCAATGGCGGGAAGGAAAGCCCCAGGTATAGACGGACTACCAACCGAACTCCTTAATGCGGAACCGGAAATAACCACCGATATACTCCTCCCACTCTTTACTGAGGTGTGGAATGAAGGAAGATATCTGAGTAAATGGAACGAACACGTCATTGTGAAAATTTCGAAGAAGGGTGACCTTTGGGATTGTGGCAATTGGCGTGGTATATGTCTACTTACTGTCGTATCGAAAATAATGGCTAAAGTAATTCTCAATAGGATTAGTGATGTCGTCGAGAGCACTCTCGAGGTTTATCAGGCTGGATTCCGCAAAGAGTCATTTTGTATCAACCACACAAATACCCTACGGATAATATTGGAGCAGTCCGTCGAAATGGGTTCGCCACTACATCTCATGTTTGTAGCCTTCGAGAAGGCTTTCGACAGCGTTAAGCGAGATGTGAATAGTTGTAGCTTGTGTTAATTAAAAGATCGACCAAATAAAATAACGTTAAGCTTAAAACCATAACAGGACTACGATTGTGCGTAAAGCCCAATCATACGATACTATAGGTGTAATCGAAATTTTTGTGATGTTAAGAAATTTTGTATGGGGAGTGGTAGAAAGGGTCACAGTACTGAACTAATTTATTTCACATCATGCAAGAGTAGCTATAAAAAAGTTTTGTACCAAATTCAAGCTTCAAAAATTGAATAAGTACTGAGAAACTTAAAGCATTTGATTTGATGAGATTGTGCAATTTGTATGGGAGGTGGTAGAAGGAGGGGAGGGTTTCTGGTGATTTTTCGACAAACAACTATAATCTTAATTAAATTGATATATTTTAAATATTTGTATTAGATCAGTAACGTTCACAGTTTTGAAGAAAATCGAATTTTTGAAAAGTTGTGGAATTGTATCACATTGTATGGGAGGGGTAGAAGGAGTGAAGCTAATCAGTTAAATTTTTTTCTTGATATTAATAATAATGCTAATTAAGGATTCTATAGCGATGAAAGCTATACGTATTGAGAAAATTGGATTAGAGAATTTCATGAAAAAGTGCAGTTTGTATGGGAGGTGGTGGAAGGAGTGAGGTGTTTTTAGTGATTTTTTGAAAAACAACTACAACCATTATTCAATTGATATATTTTAAATTTTCTGTGACTTTTACACTTTCCAAGAAAATCGAATTTTTGTAAAGTCGTGGAATTGTGTCACATTGTATGGAAGGGGGTAGATCGAGTGAAGCTAATAGGTTATTTTTTTCCCAATAATAATAATAATGGTAATTAAAGACTTAGTACAACATTTTAACTCGATGAAAGTTGCTGAGAAAATTGGTGTATAGTACTTCATGAAAAAGTGCAGTTTGTATGGGAGGTGGTGGAAGGAGTGGGGAAAATTAAAAACCTCGTCTACCAAAAGATTGCATTTGTAATGAAAATAATATATTCTAAGTTTCAATTCAATAACTTTTATAGTTTCCAAGAAAATTTGATTAATATATATTTTTGAAAATGAGTCACTTTGTATGGGAGGAGGTAGAAGGAGTAAGGGGAGTGATATAAAACCAAAAGCAGATTACATCCCAAAGCATACCTAATAAACTGTGAAAGTTTCGTTACAATCGGTTCAGCCGTTTTTAGCCGGACAGACAGACAGACAGACAGAAAAGAATTTAAAAAACACGTGTTTCTGCTTAGTTATTGCTAAAATAAAGCAAAAAACTAACTTATGGCCATTTCTAAACAAATAACAGACAGACACTACAATTATATAGATTTTAATTGTTTAAATTAACTTACAAAAAATCGGTGATGACCATTTTAAACCAAACTATAGGATAAACTGAAGAACTTCTACATTTTAAAATGAATTGTTTAAAAAATAATTTTAATTCAGGAAATTCCACCAACTGTTTAGAATAAAATTCAAAATCGTCGACCGATTAAGCATACTGCATCATGAGTACATTGTATCCCCAATTCATCCTAGATTTTCCTGAAATTGTGGCATTTGTATGTGAGGTGGTTGGAGCAGTAGAAAGAATTTGATAATTTTACAACCACAAAAAAATGTTTTTATTATCACGCTTTATACGCATTTTTCAAGACAATAGATCAGAACTTTTTCGAGAAAAGTCTTTCTTTAAATCTCTATAGTCAATTCGTATAGGAGGTGTTAAAAGAAGTAATCATTCAACTTCCCATTATGTCTGCCAATATTTGGAACTGCGACCAATGGAATTGAAAAATCTACAACCTCAGCCACAATAAGGAGGTAAATATGTTCCGGCTTGCCTTTTTTTCAGTTTTAAAAAGCAGTTTCGGATATGGAAACGTACAAGTATTGTAACCTGAACAACTTGAACACAACTAACATATAGAGAACGATAGAAATCGTTGTCTTTCAAAGCTAATCTCCAGGCAATTCACTCGAATGAAATGATTCTGTGACGAAAATTAAACTCCCACATAACTTCTCATGACTAATGACGGTTTCCGTACCGTAAGTCGCAAGTGGTAGAAACGAAATGAATCACATTTATTAACATCAAAATATCCCGACAAATTCGCTTTGGGCCATCCTGAATTGTAACCACACATCAAAACATATTGTTTGCCCGGAAATAACATTTTCAATTTTATTCTAAGATGTCGTGTTTTATTTCTTCTTCTTGGTAGAGACCATTCATAGTATTTTTTTTTTTTTTCGTTTCCTTCAAGAGTAATGCGAGAAATACGTGCACAACAACAGCGACAGAGATTGGAAGAGAAAACGCCCGCACCGGAACTTCCCTTACCGCAAACATCCACCCTTCGATCACGTAGAAGATTAGCAAATATGCTGGTGGCAGCCGCAATAATATTTATGGTTTGTTGGACACCGCACGTATTTTGTGTATTGTGGACACAATTCGGACACAAGCAATATTGTACTAAAACGATATCATACTTTAGTCTATTATTAGGTAAGTAGCTCCCGAAATCGTCCTCGAATAGATAGATATGATATTTTTCATTTTTCGTATCTACAGGTTACTCACACTCGGCCATAAGTCCAATCATGTATTGGGTATTAAATCATAATACGTTAAGACAATCACCATGCGCTCCGTTCATACGATTCAATGCTATTCAACGCTTTCTACGCACTCATCTACGGTCAGCAGCAGTTCCACCGCCACCATCGTCCACTAATGAAGCGGCCCTCGGAGCCTTCAATCCTCGGTATATTAAGGCAACCCCCAAGCAGTATCGAGCTCAAGCTTCGTCACACTATTTATATTAGTAATTAAGGACATACATTAATTAGATTCATTCATTTTTCTACCGACTGATTACTTCTGGTCTACTATACCGAATCTTTTGTTAAACAAAAAGGATAACAAGATAGCCTATAGAACGAACAAGTACAATTGAATTGATGTTGCAGCTTCTGTAAATTGCGGAAAGCGAGGATATGATCCAATTAATTTAATTTAAAACCATTTTTTTATAATCTTTACAAAATACGGTTTATAGCTTCTATAAATATCCTTTAGGATTGATATGATTTTTTTATATGTCGGCAATATTATATGAGTCGACCCTCAAATTCGATTCTCATAGCTTAATTACAAGGTCGTGGCTACTTTTCAACAAGGCTGATGAGTTAAAAGGCATTTATCTGCCTAAAGAACCTGCAACCTGATACGATATGTACAGGATGTAGCACTTAAATCCAGATAAATTAGAGAAAATTTAATTCATCATAAAATGAAAATGTCAGTTATGTGACCTATCCAGAATGGATCTATTCGCTGCAATGACCGCATCCATCCTTGGCCTGAAGTGCTCGCACGCTTTCTTTAAAATAGGGCTGCCCATATTGGTAAACATTCTTCGATAGCGGTGCGTAAAGATGCCATAATAGGGTATAAATGTCGGCAAATCTTTCGAGAGCGAAGTGGTTAACAACCTTCTACACCTCCCCCTATGAGTTAGGGTTAGTGTACGCAACACTAGTAATCACGTACTTTCTAATCAGGGCCGCCACCCATCTGATTCGATGATCCTTTTTAAAATTTTAGGCAAAAAGCTGGAGTGCAGGACTCTCATGAGATTATGCCCGCATAATTCTGCATCGCAATCTAAAATTCATTAAAAATAGTAATACGACATTTTTCAAAATTGTTCAGTATTGAAGTCGTTATTGCAGGCGATTTCAGGGCTCGTAAAACTGATTGGCTTCAATACCCTAAAGGTGGGATTTCGCTGGTGCGGCTAGTCATTTCGAACAATCGTTGTGATGGCATGATTAGGTTCAAGTAGGTACAACTGCATATAATATATGCAAAATCGATGAAATCTTTAGTTATTTTTCAAAATTTTGACTATTTGAACGTTGGCACGTGCCCAACTCTAGCAAAAGCTTTGTTGCTTCTAGAGGATGAGAAACATGATGGCATACTGCTTTCATTATATATTGTCTTTCATTTCGCAATTTTTGTAGTCAACTTCCTCTGAATCGTGAATAGTCCATAATATCGAACATTTCCGATCAAACTTTCGTCTTCTACAAATCTAAATTTTTTGTTAGGCATATTCCACAATAAAGAATCTAGGAAACTTCCTGCGACTCGCAACTGGGTGCAGCTAGTCAGTGCGTCTAGTCGGTGCGACTAATCGGAGCGGCTAGCCAATGCGGACGATCGCCGGTGGTATGATTTGGTTCATTTAGATGCGACTGCGTTTAGTATATGCAAAATCTTAAAAATCTGTAGTTATTTTTCAAGTTATCGACTAGATGAACGTTCGCGCAAGCCTAAATCGATGAGGAAGAAGAGAAAATGTTACGATCATTTCGAAAACCAAGTTATGTCGATATTTTTGTTGTCACTTACCTCTGGATCGTAAATTGCCGCATAATTCGATCAACGTTTCATTTTCTACAACTCTAAACCTTGTATTCGGCATTTTCGATACTAGACACTCTAGAGATGCGTAACTCATAAGTGAGTCAATCAAAATGTGCCAGTCAATGCACTGCGGCGATTGATGCGACTCACTACAAAAGAGTTGGATCGCATCAATTGTGTCGGCAACAATTTATCCAACACACAACCCAATGATGCGCATCGTATATGATACGGTAGCAGTGGCGTGGCGCCCATTGATGCAAGGGAAGCAATGCTTACCTTACGGTTTGCCCTTTATTAAGTTTAGAAAATCTAAAATGAAATCAGCACGGGTATGAAAATTTATTTAAAAATTTCTTTAAAAGGAAGCGCGCATTATTTTCGTCTACCACTGTTTACAGCATTTACGTGGTCAAGACACCTTTTTTTCTCAACGAAAGTTGAAAGCCTTCCCCAGGGAAGAAGGTGCGGTTTTAAAAACCCATTTACAAGACCCGCCGGCCAATACGAACGAAATTTTCTGCAAGTTCGACTTCAATATGAAGGGGAGATGCGTCGCATTAAAATGCTTCGACCTTTCCTCTCATTACTTTTAGTCGCATATACAACAGAACGAAACCGCCGGCCAATAATATTAAAATTTTCGCTCGCAGCGAGCGCAAGTTCCACTTCTATACGAAGGAGAGTTGCGTTATGTGGTGCTTTCAGTCGCAAACTCTGGCTCTCGATCAAAGTATTGCCAGTATTGAAATTTCTGTACTTCCCGAAAAATGAGCAGGAAGAAAATATAAAGAGGTAGATCTAGCAATATTGCCTATATTTGTCGTGCTTTGAGTGAAAGAATCGGTTTCAGGGGAGCACTACCTATAAAATTTAATAAAAAAATCGATTTTTTTTTTATTTCCGATTAATAATGAAGACTGGATTCAAAATCGATTGCCGAAAACTGCAGCCTTCTCGGATTAGTAGAAGTGTTTCAAATAATGATGTAAACTTGTGGAGTGACGCATATTGACGCAGCGCTTGTAGCATGGTGCAAAATAATTGCTTCCCCTAGCTATAAAGTCACGCGGAAGAGTCGTATGGGCACAGAGCTTTGCTGAGTGGCCGCGCACATAAACGTAACTTGATGGGTTTTTCTTTGCTGAGTGGTTGTTTTGGGCTGTTGTTGCTTTAAATGAAGGAAAGGCACAGCAAGCTAGAGTTATTCTAATAAGAAGAAAGAGCAAGGCTTCACAGAAAGTTTGGAAAGTGGGCGCTTTTTGTTCTATGTATGCTACGTATGCAGAGGCTGAAATCGTGTGACTCTTTTAAAGCAGTCTTTTAAATCGACTCAATTAAATGGGTGAGCTGAAATGAGTTGACTCAACGGAAAGAGTCAGATTTTCCATCGTTAAGATACTCTCGAAGGCTTCCTGCAGCTTGTGCTACTTCTGAAGCAGTCGCAGTTCAATTACGATCAATCCAAAAACAATGCCTGAGCACTTCAAAGAAAAAATTGATCTCCACTACATGGTAGTACATAAGGAACGTTACTTTTTAAAATCATTTATTTGAATAAATTTTATTCATTATAAATTTATGTTCTTATATCCATTAAAATAGTGAACGTCATCTCAGGATCCTCCTTTTAAGTTTATTTACCTTCCCATGGTATGATTTGAAAAATACGCGAGCGAATCATATTGTTTCCACTCCGGACAAAAATCAGAACCGGCCAGAAGTATTGATGCTTCTCATGTGATATCCGACCTGAAATACTAGGCACCCACAACTCGGCAGCGAGCAAAAATCTCGAAAAAACTCTGCTGCTCAACAGGAAAAAAATACACACAAGTGTTCGGTCCACACGATGCGCGGGATCTCGGGGCGGGCCGTGGCATCCTCGTTTTCCTGAGCCGAGTTGGGTCCGATATTTTTCCACGCTGCGACGAGCGGGCAAAGAAGTGTCCTCCGGACATTTTTGCTTGTTGTCGAGTTCTGCGTGCCTGGTATTTAAAATTTGTTTCGGTTTGGAACGGTGCAAATTTTCTGGCCGGCTGCGGACGCGTGCTCAGTGAGTAGGCTGAATGATTTACGAGAGTAAGAAAGAGAGAGGACAATGGACTTGAGCTTTGGTTGCCGAGTTCTGCACACCTGGTGTTTCAGATTCGGTTCGGTATGAGAAGCTGCGTATTTTCCGGCCGGTTGCGATTGCAAGCGCAGTAGCCTTAAGATTTTTCGAGAGACAAAAAGGTAGAAAGAAGACAATGCACTCGAGCTTCGGTTGCTTGCTGCTGAGTTATGGTCATTGGGTTGCTCAGACTCGACAGTAACGAATTTCGTGACGCACAATATTTTTGATTGATTTCAGCCATTAGACATATTCATGTCAACATGAACAAAGATACTCTCATAAGAGCAGTACAATCAATCAATCGTAGCGATTAGCTGCACCAGCAAAATCCCACCTTAATTACATGGATCAACAGGTACGTAGAAGTGTCCTATCAATAAACTTAAACAGCCTATTTGGCTACCTGATCTGCAGACCATTATGCAAGTCTCCTTGATCTCTTTCTCATAAACCAGCCACAAAAATTTAACAGATCTGTTTTTCCATCATCGCCAATTGGTGATCAGTTTCTGGTTCGTGCACAATTTCCAATATCAGCATTAAAACCGCCGACACTAAGTGTCCTAAAGAGACGCGAGCAAAATGCATTCTTTAAAGCTTTTGATTGAAGTGGGGCTTTATATCCCATGATCGCGATATAGTCTGCAATCTTCTTTCTGAGACAATTTTAAAAGGAATGCGGCTCTTTGTTTCCTTCAGCCTCAAAAAAGTTTGATCACATAATTTTGGCTTATCAATGATTATTTCAGCAAGTTCAGTGCACACTCCAACCACAGCAACAGAGAACTGTTTATCAAGGCAAGAAATTCCTGCAGCTCTGTAATATACTCGTACTAGGTCAAAACACAAAATGGCCAAAAATAAGGGATCTCAATCATTTTGGGCATTTGGCAAAGCCATGAGTAATAATTTGATCTCATCATCCACATTTCTTCTTTCTGATGGCAACCGGTCAGTCGTTGATTTTTTTTTTTTTTTACAGAATGACCTGTGTTATAGGCAATTCGGCCTTTATGTGCAATGCACAAACACAGTCATGGAGGGAAGGAATGGGATTGGGAAGGCTGGGGAAGGGGAGTGAGAACGACCGTAGCGAGTGGAGAAGCTGGTATATTGCTCAGTTGTACTAGCTGCTTACTGACAAATATTTGCAGATGTCATGCGGGACTGAATGATAGAAAGAGAACAGAAACCATCTACTGAGTATCTAGGCCTTCTTGAAATGGAACTGTTTCACTTTTACACCGTTTCCCCATTTTATTGCGAATAATTTTTTATCACCAGTAGCAATTGAAAAATTTGCGCTTAAAAAAATCCCGTCTGGAATGGGAATCGAACCCACGACCTATTGACTGAAAAGCAACCACGCTGCCCACTACGCCATGGAAGCCTCAGGAGAAAAGAAAATTTATTAGCAGTTTTGCGAGAAACTCAACTCTATTATACCTAGTAATCAATCTCTCCCAACTGTATCGCGTTCTTCTTCTTCAATGGCACTACAGCCCAAATCAGGCTTGGTCTCCTGAACTTCAGGTTGCTTAGTAATTTTTCATTATTTATTGTGGAAGGGTTGTTAGGTTTCATTTTCGTAAATTGAGAGAACTCAGATATACCCACGTGGGTAGTCTGATACAATGAATTAAACGTCGACCGGGATTCAAACTCATGTCCTTCGTACTGTAGACCTAAATGATTCTCACTAGGCTACAACCATCGCATAGCAAATAGCAAGCCTTAAAATATCGCATTCGCGTCATTGTTAAAATTCGTTTGAATCTCAATATTAATAAATACTCTGGTCCAGACGGTATTCATCAACCTTAAAAAATGCTTCTCTTTTTTGACTAAGCCTCTTCGCAACATTTCCTATAGTATACTATTTATCAAAATTACCACATAGTTGGAAACAAACGAATGACCAGCTTTTACCCAAAAATTAAAGCAAGTGCAACCCCGCAAATTATCTCTCTATAGCCATCACTTCTTTGCTATCAAAAGTGATGTAAACTGGTGTCAACCGCGAGGCTATTTTTAGTCTTTCATTAAAAACCTTCTGCCGTCGACTCCCAATCTCAATCACAGCTTTGAAGATGACAGTACTCCAGAAAACAATTACAGCTTCGACTCAATTGCTGAGGCGCACCAGTCAGCTGTGCCCTTTAAAAGCAGTAAGTTATTTGATTCACTAAATTCTGAAATCAACACAATCCGCAATGTAGCTTTAAATTTCTTCAAGTCCCTGGACGTCCTCCCAAGGTGCAAGAAATATTTTACACTATCTGATCTTCTACAAGTTCCAAATCAGGCTCCGACTAGAGTACATTTCGCATATCTAGCATATTTGGCTGGAGCACCCACAACTCAGATGTTCGCTTTACGACTTATTGGAGATGATCCCATCATGGCATCCATCCCTTGAACATCGTAGAAGTGTTGGAGTACTCAGGTTCTACTATAAATAATTCCATGGCTACTGTAGTGGTAAAATTAGTCGTCTTATCTTTCCTTTATTTAAACTCCTGCGTAATACACAGGCAACTGATCGCGCTCATGAACACAAAGTTTAGCCACCCAACTCATGGACAATGAAAAATAAACAGTCGTTTCTACCTCGAGCAAGCAAAATGTGGAATGCACTACCCCCAGCCACTTTCCTACTGTTTACAGCATTAAAAAATGTAAACATTCACCGACTTCTATTATCCTGTATGTCCATTACCAATTAAGTAGCATATTGTTAGTTTTCGATTTGTTTTGTTCCCTCTCTAAGCCGACTGGACTGTACGCTACAGTATTAAATGGTGACCCCTAAGCCATCATCATTGGACACACCCCAAACTCGCATCGCTTCTCGCGTTCATTTTGTTTTTTGCCGGACAAACAGACTAAATGCGATTGTTTCACTTGTTTATTAAATGTGTTTAAAAATTAATTCCCTAAAATTTTGTCATTCTGAAAAGTTGCCCTCCCTCCACCCTAGCGGCCACCCTTGGTTTTTCATGATTGGGACTTGACAGCAATCATACTAATGTTGTTTTGTTTTTTGGTACTATTCAATTGGTGAATATAACTGATTTTTCATATTACTTTCGATGCAACTGTAATGAAACAAGTCGAAAGTAAGCTGAGTGTGAACTACGTGATATTCGTTCATTCGTCAGTCGATAAACATTCGACGACAACGAACAACATTCAAAAGCCAGCATAACCATACTATGTAAAATAATTTTATTAAATAGAACTTTAATTTAATGAAGCTATGAGCCGAAATCATGATTGCAAAAGACTAAACAAAATATTAAAAAAAAAAAAAATAGTAAATAGCTCATAATAAACCTCTCTAGAATTTTAACATTTTAATTATATTGCCAGTACAGTACACATATATATATTTTTCAATTGTGTAGATCAAAAATAGCTGCTTAACATCTTGATTATAAAAGTATATTCCCATCCAATCTCACCTACAAAAAATAATGCGTACAAACTGAGCCTAAGAAAAAACTAATGATTATAATAAAGAAAAAATATTTCCAGAATAAATTGTCATGTCTGTGGTCTAAAAACTACAAATAAGTGAAATGATATTAAGATAAAGCTATTTTGTTCTAGAAGTGTAATTAAAATAAATAATAAAACTTAAATAATTTAATTATTCATGTAATAAAATTTAAGAAAAAAATTATAAATTTGAAAAAAAAAATGCATAAAATTAAACATTTTAATTTTGCACAATATTTAAATTAAATTAAAAATGTTAATGAAGCATTTTCAATCCACTTGACTTCCAATCGATACTTTTATTGGCTCATTTAATCGATTCGACGTCAAATGAGAGTATATACAAAGAATCATGGGGAAATTTGTTTTAATTTCAAAATTTCTAAAACTTAATATTAAACACTAAATATATTTCCCCATAAGTCTTTCGTTTAATAAAATAAAAATACTAAAAAATTTAATTCTAAAATGGTGCAATCTACTCGGATTCTTCTATCTGTGATTTAACTCAAACATATATCTAAAAGAAATTAATAAAATGTATAAAAAAAATATAAAGTAATAAAATCAATTCAAAACCTCTTTAAATAATAAAAAAAAGGTAAAACTTTTTCTATGCCGTGCCTATTTTCAATCAAAAAAAAAAATGAAAAAAAATATAAATCTTAAAGAAAAACCCTAAATTATTTATTTCAGCAACCTAATGCTCTCTTTCTTAACATTGAATAAAATTTCATAATTAATTAAGAATTAGAATAAAAGCAATAAGAATATTCAGTAGATCTTAAATGGATTTAATTTAAGAAAATTAAAATAACTGTATATAATTGTTGTATGTATCGATAACTAAAAGAAACACAAACATTAAAAGTACAAGACATGTTTAAATATGAAATTACTATGGTTAACTTGTAAGGATTTTGAATTCTTAGCTCTTCGCAATAGAAAAATTCAATTAAAATTACCACCGGAAATATCAAACCCAAAAAAAAAAAAATTCAGAAAAAAAAATAAATTTTTTTTTTGAAAACTCCACAAATTTTTAAGAAATACATATTTTCAATAAAATATTTAATTTTGAAAAGTGAAAAAATATTTTTTTAAATTTTTTATCTGGATATTCAAAATAAAGAGCTACGAATAAGCAAAGAACCATTTAGCAAAAAATTTATATCTTAAGTGGAGGTATCACGTATTAGTTAAACCAAAAATAAATAATTATAGCACATTAAAAATCAACTAAACCCGTTCAAAACTAAAAAAACCGATACAATTCTGGAAACTAATAAGTTTCCCTTACCTAAAATCAAATTATGTAAATGCGTTATAAATAAATTAATATATTATATGTAATTGTTGAAAGTGTTGGAAAAGAACAAATTATAGAAAAAAAAATCATATATTTATACACAATACAAAAGATAAAGAAAAAAAACTGTCTTTGAAAGGGGTTTCAAATACACATTTGATAAATACATCTTAAACTAACACTACAATATACAATCAAAAGAATAAAATATTTAAATTAGAGTTCTACAGCAACAAAAGTTATTATTGTAAATGTGACCAAATAAAAAAAAAAAAAAAACAATAATTGAAATTGTTTTATTTAATCGTCTTTTACGAAATGACTTTTCACAAAATTTGGACAAATATTTTTTTTTTATTGCACCAAGTTGAACTTAGGGATCACCCTTTAATACTGTAGCGTACAGTGCAGTCGGTTTAGGAAAGGATGAAACAAAATGAAAATTAACAAAATAAACAATTAATTGAATAAGGACGGACAGGATAAAAGAAATCGGTGAATATTGCCTTTAAATTGCGAGATGTTATAATCATTAGGAAATGTGGCCGCGGATAGTGCATTCCACATTTTGGATGTTCGAGGAATGAATGACTGCCTAAATTTCACCGTACGTGATTTGGGTGGCTCAACCGTATACTCATGAGCACGTTCAGCAGCACGAGTATTGCGCGTGAACTTATATAAGGGAGGAATAAGACGACTAATTTCCTGGCTCCAACGGCCATGGAAATATCTGTAGTAGATGGTGAGTACTTCGACATTTCTGCGATGTTCAAGGGAGTCTAAGGATGCCGTTATGGCATCATCTCCAATAAGTCGAAGCGCAAAACGCTGAATTCGATCCAGCATCTTTAGATGAGTTTTGGGAGCTCCAGCCCAGATATGCGAATTGTACTCGAGTCGGCGCCTAATGTATGATTTGTACATGGTTGCAAGATCGGATGGTGTAAAATATTTCTTGCACCTTCAGAGAAATCCTAAGCACCTGGACGCGTCTAAGGCTACATTGTGGATGTGCTGGCTCCAGTCAAGTTTTTTATTAATGTGCATACCCAGCAGGTAGAAATTCTCCGAATGGTCAAGTGTCACACCATCAAAGATGAGGTCAGGTACCGACATGTTATATTTAAGAGAAAGATGACAGGCTTGTGTTTTAGAGGTATTAAACTCTACTCGATTCGCTCTGCCCCAATGCAGGATTGTGTTGAGGTCAGTATTTAATGAATTAAATAACCCCCGGCGCTTAATCGGTACAGAAAACTGGTGCGCCTCAGCAATTGAATCGAAGCTATAAGTATTTTCAAGTGTACTGTCATCTGCGAAGCTGTGAATTGTGTTGAGAGTCGACGACAGAAGGTCGTTAATAAAGATTAGAAATAAAGTAGGTGATAAAACGGAGCCTTGAGGAACGCCGGAATTGATAGGAAAGGGAGATGAAGAGACGCCATCTAAAACAACTTGTATGGTGCGATTCGATAAAAAAACTCTCAATCCATAGCAAAAAAGAAGCATCAAAGCCAAATGCTTTGAGCTTAAAAAGTAGGGATTTGTGCCAAACTCTATCAAACGCTTTAGCAATGTCTAATGCAAGTACTTGGCCTTCGGCCAATTTATGTATGCAAGTGTTCCAGCGTTCGGTTAGGTAGACCAATAGATCACCTGTGGATCTTCCCGATCGGAAACCATATTGGCGATCATCTAAAAGTTGATTACTCTCCAAATATTGTATGACCTTGCGGTTGACGGCAGTTTCCATAACTTTTGACAGCGCAGAAGTGATGGCTAGTTTGGGCGATAATTTGCTGGGTCCGAGTTGCTTCCCTTCTTGGGTATAGGCTGCACATTCGCCTGTTTCCAGCTATTTGGGAATTTTCCTGAAGAGTAGGATAGATGGAAAAGGTCGCGAAGAGGTTTAACCAAAGATGAGAAGCATTTTTTAAAGGTTAAGGGGGGAATACCGTCCGGACCAGAGGATTTATTGATATTGAGATCCTGAAGAATTTTATCAATGACGCGAGTACGAAACTTTAATGCACGCAATATAGTGCCTGTAGGCGATACAGTGGGGGGTGGCTGATTACTAGGTGGCAGGGCAGAATTTCTCGCAAAACTCGCTGCTAATAAATTTGCCTTTTCAACTGGATCAACGACTGAGCGGCTGCCGTCGGAAAGAGGTGGTGTGGACGATGAGATAAAATTATTACTGACAGCCTAAGCAAATGACCAACAGGATTTAGATCCCTTAGCGCATGCAAGGACCTTTCATCTTAATTTTAAGTCATGCTCTTTTTCACGTGGTAAATTATGGCGTTGCAGGAATTCCTTGCCTTGATATACATATCTCTGTGGTTGAGGGTGGGGTGTGTCCTGAACTTACTAAATGCAAGTTTCTTTGCGTGGATTGCATCGAGACAATCTTTGGTAAACCAAGAGTCCTTAGATGGTCTAACTCTTTTGAGGTTGAAAGGAATAAAGAGCCGCATTCCTTTTGGAATTGTTTCGGTAATAATATTACAGGCTACATCGCAGTTATTGGATCTAAAACACAGTTTCCAATCAAAAGCTTTAAAGAATGCGTTTAGTCCGCCCCAGTTGGCTCTCTTGAAGTGCCAAGCGATCCTCTTTGGAACTTTTATTATCGGTGGTTGTAATGCCGTTATTGGGAACTGTGCACGAATCAGAAAATGATCCGTATCTCCAATTGGCGATGGTGTAATAACAGATATGTTATACTTCTCTGGCTTGTTTGTGAGAAAAAGATCAAGGAGACTTGCGTAATGGTCTGAAACATCAGGCAGCCGAGTAGGTTCGCTCACTAGTTGCTTAAGTCCGTTGATGGAAGCGAAAATCTCAGAATTTCGTCCCTGTTGGTCCGTGCGGTTAGAGTATTGAAGCCAAGCAGTATTATGAACGTTGAAATCGCCCGCGATAACGATTTCAGCATTAGTCTTAACAGTATGTATATATCTGTTAGATTGAGTCAGACAGCTTATCCAATTCATGGTTGGTGTCGTCTGACGAAAGCCCCGGACTTCTACATATAAACATAGCAGAAAAGTATGATGTGCTTACTTACGGTTAATTTTATTCAACTAAAGTTGAACGCTGGATTGGAGCAAGGTCCCAGGGATGGAACCAAATCGTAAGCAACATCATCGCTGATATATTATATAATGCTACACCCCTTTGGCGAAAAAAGTTTGGAATTAAGTGATACCCAGGAACAGAATAGAACTGCTCACTTCCCGGAAGCACTTTAGTTTCGTCAAGTGCTAATATGTCGGGTCTTGCAGTTTGGGTGTGGATATAGAGTGAAAGGTAGGCAGAAGCTAATCCTCGAACATTCAGTTGGTCAAATATGAATGACATTGACTTATGAAATGTGAGGGAATTTAATTTTTTAATTGGATCCAAAAACGAAAACTGAAAACACTAAAAAAAAGTAAAAGCAACAAAAATAAAGATAAATACATAAATACACTAAACTTAGCACGGCAGTACAGGAACAACAACAACAACAAGGAAAAATGCCTCCAACCGATATAAATCGCTGTCCAGCGACTAAATATGCCAGTAACTAGGCCTTTAACACAAATAAGAAACTAGACGCTGATTTATACCGGTACAGTGGCACTAAGCGAGATGATGGGTTATTAGTGGTCAGTCCATGTCGGTGACCCCATTCACTGTACTTTATTTATTTTTCTTTGTTTATTCTTCTTTCTTTCATTTGTTCAAACTTTGATTATATTTTTAAACAGTTGGAGAGCAATCACATCACACGATCATGATTGAAATATAAAATTGATAACATGACACCACTAATTGTGAAAAAGAACAGAAAAACCACGGCGTATTATAAAAATAAAGTCGGAGCGAGCCACGGAACGACCGCACGCATCCAACGGCCGAGCTTACAAATATCTAATTTGTACTACCGGAATTGCAAATTGAAACCCACCGTTTACCAATAGATAGCGCCAGCAGCAAATGATGATCAACAATGGCGGATCAGAAACGTCACGTGGTAAACTTAGACATCTTTCAAACATAACAGAATTATGATTGGACATAAAGCCTAATCATATAACACTCTAGATGAAATGCGAAAGAGTTTAATGTACAGGAAAAGATGTCATCTCAAATTCTTTCGAATAGTGTATTCTGACTTCTGTATGTGAGGTTGGTAGAAGCAAAGGGGAGGTTTGTAATTTTTGTGTGTGACACCGAACGTGAGATGCAAAATGTTTCGCGCTGAATTTAAAATTTGTAGTTTTTATTATTTTCAAAGAAATTGGACATAGTTTTCCTGAAATTGGGGCATTTTTATGGCAGGCGGTAGAGGAAGTGGAGGGTTTTAGATTATTTTGAAACTGTTCATCACCATGCTTTGTTTCAATTTCAAAGTCGATAGCTCTCATATCTTCGAAGGAGAAATGCTTTTCTTGAATTTATAAAATAGATATTTGTATGGGAGGGGGTAGAAGGAGTGCAACGAAGCTGATAATTTTTTTAGTATTTATTACAATTATTAAGGGACACATTCTGACAAAGTTTTAAGTTTGTGCCTTTTCTAGTTTTAATGGAAATCGATATAAAGCATTTACCAAAATTATGCATTTGTATGGGAGATGGTAGAAGGAGTATACGGATCAAAACAATTTTTTTTTGTCGTCAATGATATTTCTATTATTATACTTTCAACAATACTTCAGGTCGACAGTTTTGACAGTTTCGAAGAAAACTAATTTGATAGTTTGGTGAATGTTTTCACAGTGCATTTCGAAAAGATTTCCGGATTCTACACTGTTACGCTTTATTATTCGTGACGTTTTGGTCTCTGCTGAGACCTTTATCAAACTCAAACAAACAGTATAGAATCCGGAAATCTTTTCTTTCAAAACTAATTTAATTGAAATTTCAAAATTTTGCGAAATTTGTATGGGAGGGGGTAGAAGGAGTGAGGTAAGGCTGATGATTTTTTTAAAACTGTTAGCAATTATAATAATAATTAGCTTTGCTAATTTTAATGAAAATCGAATAAGCACATTTTTGAAAATTGTGCATTTGTATTGGAGGGGGTAGAAAGAGTGAGAGATTGGATCAATATTTTGTGATGTATATTTATTGTTATACGTTGACCCAAATTTCAAGTCGATACCTTAAATAGTTTCGAAGAAAAATCAATTCCTTAAAATTTCGAAATTTCATGAAATTTGTATGGGAGGGAGTAAAGGAGTGGAGGAGATATAGCCCGTTCACGAACTTAAAGTTACTTTGTAGCTTAAAATGACACACAACAAATTTCAGCGCGATAGCTCAAGCATTCGAAAGTTATGTTATAGACAGACAGACAGACGGATGGGCGGACGGACAGACGTACAAACGGATAGACGTACAAGCGGACAGACGGTCGCTCAGAGTCGAGATTTTTGAGCGACAACAAATATTTCTTAAACTTTGGCGGCTCTGAGCGAGCATTATTTCTTAGCGTTACAAACGGTAAGGGAAACACAATATACATACTCTCAGATTTCATCTAGAGTATAACAACTGCTCATCATTAGATTTGTGAAGTCGGCGTCATTTACTTTTTTGTGCGCGAATATGTCGACATTTGCGGGAAGTTTTGCTTTTTGTCTTCAATTCGAAAAAATCTGCGGCTAAGGCGCTTCGAATGCTCTCAAGCACTTATGTCGAGGCTTCTCTTAGTAGAAGAACATGTCGTCAGTGGTTTTAAGGCTTCAAGAGTGGTGATTTCGACGTCATGATGGTGGAAGAGAGATAATTGTGGTATCTCATGAGCTGCTGAAACCGAGTAGAACCATCACGGGAGATCACTATCGACTACAATTGATGCGTTTGAGCCCAGCGTTGAAGGAGAAACGACCACAGTACCAAAAAAGACAGGTGGTTGGGTGTGTCTAGATAGGGTAGGCATCTGATCGGCGTCATAAGGCGACACCCAGTTTTGTAACTATCATACACACATCAATTGTGCTCATCATACCTGCAGGTGTTAGCCACCGGGTACTGATCTTGTCCATCCGGACTTGACTTGCTGAACTGATAGGCGCGAGTGATAATTAAACAGAAAAATTCTAGCACTATATTATGGCCCTCCAAATTGGGGGTTGGGCGATGTGTTAACAACTCATCTTTGGAAAAAACCAGTCTTGTTTCGAAACCTGAAGCATCGCCTCGGATTGGATTGATTCAACGGTAACGATCACGCAAACGAAAAATGGACTATTCCTTCGGATCTTGGAACGTGCGATCCCTGTACAGAGTGGGCAAAGAAGAAACTTACATAGGTAATGGAAGGCAGTCTCCATCATGTTAGTAACGATAACGGCCAGAGGCTGACTGAACCAGCAACAAAAATCTTATTGTAAGTTCGACATGCTTCCGCATCGTGACATTCATAAGAGAACGTGGGCATCACCCGATGGAAGAACATTCAATCAAATAGACCACGTTCTTAAAAAAAAGAGTTGGGTGTATTTAAAATAAAGCAAATCCACAGTTTTTGTGAACAGGCTCATTTAAAGTTCTTGAAGCGTCGCTTTGCCTTCATGAAGCCAAGGAGCATTGCTGCCAATACTATACGAAATACTCAAAATATTTTTTCTAGAAAATATCGTAAGTTTATAAACAATTTGTAACATATCTATTTATAAGTACCTAGTCTAGCCATAAATACTGTTACAAACTTTTTGAAGCACTGTTCAATAAAAGAGGTGTTATATGTTAAGAAATCATTGTTTATTTATTAAATGCATTGTCAACAACGGAAATTGCAACAAGTTATTCGAAGTGATTGCCTTTTGCCTTTACACAAGCCTTTAATCGAGCTGGCCACTTATCTATGGAAGCACGCACGACTTCAATCGGAAAGTTGGCGACTGCATGTGTAAGAGACTTCTTTAAGGATTCTATATTAGGATGTCTTTTAGAGCACGTCATTTGCTCTAAGACAGACCATAATTCGTTATCCAGCGGATTCAGGTCTGGGCTAGAGGAAGGCCAATCTTCAGCTTTAATAAAATCTGGAACATTTTCTTCAAGCCATTTTTGGGTTGACTTCGCCTTATGACCTGGTGCAGAATCTTGCTGGAAACTCCAAGGCTGATTTTTCAATAATGACGTGTTGAGAGGTTTCACTACACTTTCAAGGACACTTTCTTGATAAATTTTGGCAGACGTTTTGACGCCATTCTCACAAAAATGCAACTTTGTCACCCCGTTGTAGCTAACACCCCACCAAACCATTACTGAGGCTGGATGATGACCTCTTTGAACCTTCTGGGCAACTTGAGAAGCTCTCTGGCACTGCGAGCATAAACCCTATCGTTTTGTTTATTAAATGTTTCTTCGACAGTAAAAATTTTTTCGTCCGTAAACAAAATTTTACGGTGTTCTTGGTTTGCGTACCGCCAAAGTAATCGTTTTGATTTTTCCACTCTATTTTTTTTAACGAATCTGTTAGTAAATGCCCGGTAGATCTACGATAAGCACCCAACCCCAAGTCACTTTTGATGATACGTGAAATTGTTCTTTGGGGTATTTTCATCTCATGCGATAAAATTGTTTGTTTCCGAAGAGGATTACGGCGAATTCTCTCGCGCACGGCTTTAACCGCTTGAGGTGTTCGAGTAGTTCGCGGACGGCCACTTCTTTCACGGTCACTTACTCCAGACGTATCATTAAATCTTTCAATAGCCCGATATACAAACATTCGGCTTATACCAAGGGTATGCAGAGTCTTAAAAATATCACTTGGTTGCATTCCTACTTTATGAAGTGCAATCACAGCAATTCTATTTTCTTTGTCACCCCAATTCATGTTCACTACACTAAAAATTAAACTCAAATGATGACAAATGCATCAAGCACAAGCGTACTATAGCGATTAGCTCAATTTTTAAGAAATGCAATATAACGGTTCCTTTCTGCAGGGTTGCCAAACCTTGTAACAATATTTATGGCTAGACTAGGTATATACTGTATGTATCAAAACAACGATATTGTGTACCAGTTTTTTTAATAGCTTTCGCAATTTTATTTATACATTTTTTTTTTACATTCCTATTTATTTAAATATCTTTCTCTTAAAAAGTTTCAGTTTTGACTGCTTACAATGCAATTAAGAGTTTGTGTTAGGAGGCTGGGCTGGGTATGAACCAATAAAAAAAATTTATTATGAACAATTAAAACAATATTAACAGGAATTATTTACTTTTCGTATTTGGGTTTTCTTTTTCTGTAATATCTCGATCATATAAATGACTTCTAATATATTTTTCTAATAAATGATAATGATGAAAAGATTGTATTTAAATAAACGAATAATTATTAATAAAAAATTGAATAAAATTAAAAATACTGAACACTTGAAATTATACTGTCGAAAGAAAATGACAAAGAATGATTACAATCAAAAAAAAAAATTACAACAAATTACGATGTTATATTCTAAAAATTTACTATTTCAGACATAAATCAATTAGAAACTAAAATTATAAAATCATGTTTTTGAAATGCACAATTTAATATGATAAATGGTATAAAAATTCTTCAATAATTGCGAGATGTTCTATTATGACAATTAAGCAGCAACGCACTTTACTCGTATTCTAAATTAAGGTAAATTATTTTCGTTTGTAAAAAATGTCTTATTTCGATCTGTAGATGGACTTACATAATGTTAATTGAAAAAAAATAAAAAAAAATGTGAATGAAAAAATCAGTCCACGTTACGGTTTTATATTATATTACAACAAATTATTCCGTTTATGATTCTGTCTTTAAAACGAGAAAGTTATACCACATGTTCGGCATTGATAGAGAGTATAAAAATGTGATCATGCACAACGTACTTAATGGAACCGGCTAAAAATATTTGTGTTAAGTCTTACGGTTTTTTTCTTCTTAAAAATTTATGTATGTATGTTTACTATAACGGCTTCTTGTTTTCTTGTTTTTTTTTAGATATATTTAAACGGTATTTGGAGTGAGATAGAGTATCAACCCCAGTAGATTATTGAAATTGAACCGACACGGGAGATTGCAATTAAAATGCAAACCGGCGTAAGTGTTTTTATTCATCGACATCGAATTCGGCTAATTTATCATATTTCTCTTTTGTCAGTTCATGGTCGGTATTGACCAGCAATATTGAATGAGAATAACCCATTGTTACTTGTGGAATTTTCATACCTTCCAACTTGCTTACTTCTTTTGGGACGGTTGTCGATTTTTGAATGTCACCCAGGCCCTGCAAGAAGCACATTTACATTTAATTAATAAAAGTAAAACAATGTGAAATAAATAAATAACAAATAAAAAGATAGAAGAAACAAAAGCAGGAAATGGAACTATAACTCGATTACGAAATAAAACTTACCAATTCTCCATAAGTTGGTGATGCGCCCCAAACAATCAAAGTATCATCAGCTGACACAACAATGGAAGTGTTCGAACAGCCAACACATGTAATGTTCCACCCTAAGAAAAACAAAACAAATTCATTACAATTTAATGGTCACACGACTTTAACACCTTCATGAAATTACCTGCCAAATCTTGCACTGGTTTTGGATACATGTTAGCCTCTCCGGTCTTTTTAGTCTGACCGAACATAAACATTTGTCCAATATCAGTTATAGCCAAACTGTAAGTTGCACCGCAATAAATGCTTCGAACTCCACGACCTTGGCTATCAAACGATTTAATCAAACTGAAAAAAAACGAAACCAATAAAAACTACCGAAAAAAAAAATACAATTTAATAACACCCACCGTGGAACTAACTCATCCTTCTGTTCGGCATGTCCCAATCTTCCGAATCCACCGAAACCCCAGCTATAAGCTCTCTTCTTTGAATCGATAGCGACCTTAAGAAATCAATGGTAAAGTTTTTTTTTCTCTGTATTTTTAATCCCGAAACATTATAAGAAATTGAAAAAAAAATTGAATTTCATTCCAAAAGTAAAAAAGAAAATCTTACAGTATGACTGTTTCCGCATGCAAAGTCGACAATTTGCACGCCATCGACTGGAGTTACATGACCTTCTTTCGACTTTTCAATATACAAGACGACTTTCTTGGGCGATGTCTCGAAATGGAATGTAAGCTTGTTGGCATTAACAAAATACTTTCCGTCTGTATTATGTCCCAGCTGACCGTATTCGGGCAAACCGAATGTATACAAATTTCCTTTGATGTCGAGAATAACGGAAAAATCGGCACCACATGCAATACGAATAATTGGCGGACCACGATAGTTCACTTTCGTTGCGGTAGTGACCATTGGCGATGCACTACCGATACCGCATTGTCCGCTTTTGTTCTCGCCACAAGCGTATACGGTGCCAACGTCTAATTGTTTTTTTTTTAAGTATTATCTTATTAACGGCAAGAAATAAATTACGAAATTGTACCTGTCAAAAACAATGAATGATTTCTTCCGCAAGCGGCTTGAATAATATCAAAATTTTCGAGACCAGGAACCAATGTGGGCCTCTCATACATCCTTAGCTCAGGCTGTCCTAGTTGTCCAAACTGATTACGGCCTAATTTTGAAAAAAAAAAGAATAATCAGCGTAAAACATCTTTTGTTCAAGTTTTTTTTTTTTTTTAATTTACCGAATGTCATAGCTTTTCTGTCCATATTAACTACGATGCTGTGCGCGGATGCCGGACCACTGGCGCACAAGCGATACTGAAAAAAAAAACAAATTTCGATGAATTTAATTGCAACCGTAGTAAATTTACTCTTTTATACCTTTTCATCGGTAAATCGATGGAACAAGTACAAATTTGGACGAACTTTTGTCACTTTTCCCTTGGGATCACGACGACCAGTTAAATCCCATGTAACCATACCAGCTATAAGCATTTTACCGGGAGTTTTATCGTAAGTTAACAAAAGGTCGTCTGGCAGTTTTGTTGCTGGCTCCAAATCTTCGCTTGCAATCAAGACTTCGAACTTGCCGGGATTTTGTTCGACGCCATCGATACCGTCACTTAAATCAGAATCGTAATCAGCATCCTTCTTCTTGCGGCCACGCTTCGGTTGCTTCGTAGCTCCGCCATCGGATTTACGTTTACTTGCCATTTTACGTTGTCTTGAATCTAGAAAATAGTAAAACAATGGAAATTATTTATTGAAGTCTAATGTAATGTAGTTAGTTAAGTGTGGATGAGGTCCAAACAAGTGCGACGCTTCCGAAAATATGAGTAATAAAAGTTGTAAGGGTGTTTGTCTGAATAGCACGCCATATTCGCAAGAGAGAGTGAGATAAACAATCAATCTTCTGTGTACTAATACTAAAGTTTTGGTTGAATTTTGCACAAGCCCAGTCCGTCTATTCCACAGGTATTCCACCTTGTACTATCACATAATTTACCAGTAGAATAGATTGGGATTGCGCACAAATTAACAGGTACATAGTGTTTGAATAAATTTTTTTTAGTTAACACCAAAACTAATGTAATTGCCCTTTTGTGCAGAAACACAGTACCGCTGAAGAGAGAAGGAACGGAATTAAGGTTCGGGAGGGTTAAGCCGGAAGAAATGGTTGATATCTTCCTCGAAATTCTGGATGTTACATTGGTTTGGTAACACAACGAGTGAAGAAGATAGAGAAGATATTGGCACTGAATCGCACGGGCATATCTGGTACTGTGCTTTGCTGCAACTATGATATTTTTACTACATTTAAATATTTAAAAAAAAATTGTATAAGAGCGCGTAAGTTTCCCCGCAGGGGTTAGTTGTAGGATAAGGTTTAACCAATTCATGCAATTATCTTTAGCGACTCCACCTTGGTTAGCCATCCTCCTGTGGGGTGAGGGCAGTAGAATTCATCCACAACCAGTCCTGCTTGCCCTAAAAATGGCAAATGGACACTCACTGAATCATGGGCTTATCACCCGTGATCTTCAAACCTAACAGATACGAGAAACGGATACAGCGCCTCGGATACGAACGGATTCTACGATAGCGGCCTTCGGCATTCGAAAACGAACTATGGTTGGCATCTGGAACGTTTGAACATTGAATGACGGAGGAAGGGCTGGGGTCACTAGGTCCTTGCATCGCCAATCAGTGATCGACCGTGAAATGGAGCACTATAACACTCAAATCTTGGGCTTGAGCGAGGTCAGATGGACAGGATCAGGAGAAGAACGAACCACGAGCGGGAACATCATTCTGAACGTTGCTCCTGAGAGCGGCGGTCGTCCTTACACCGAGAGCGAGAAATAGTCTCATCAGCTGGGAACCAGTCTCGGATAGGATTATCATCGTCAGGCTCAGTGTCAGATACGTCACAACTCTGCAATGCTACGCACCAACTAATACCGCAACACCTGGTGACAAAGAGGAGTTTTATAGCAAACTGAGTGCTACCTTCGATGTGCGAGCGAAGCGTGGAGCTGACGTAGGGAGCGATCCCTACTTGATGGTTGCCTACCTGAGATTGTGCACAACAGCTATCCGACGACCACAAATTCTTCAAATGAAGCGCAGGCTTAATGTGTGTAGACTTAGAGATCCCAACAAAAAGCGCGAGTACACCACCATTCTACGCGAAAAGTCATCCACATTGGGCGGATATGAACACACTGGACGCCAATTGGGAGGCTGAAGAATCTGTGGGATATGTGCAAAGCGGTGAGAAACCCTGGATGTCGCAAGACACATGGGACACCCGACTTGAGACAGAACTACCACGATGCTCATAAACAGATTGAAATGGCTGTTAGACGCGACAAGAGGAAAGCCATTGAAGATCTGGCTAATATGGCAGAATCTGCCGCTTACCTTGGGGATATGGGTTCACTAATTAAAATTATGAAACAGTTGACGAACAGGGAATTGCACCGCCAACCACCTGGTGAGAGATGTCAATGGAACACTCCTTAATATGAGTGAACACCAGTTGCGGCGATGGAAGGAATACTTCTCTGATATTTTAAATATCTTGTCAGAGGAAGATATTCCAGAAACAGAACAACTACCAAACATCCAACCGCAACAATTCTCTATTAGGGACGATCCCCCAGATAAGGAAGAGATAGTTTCCGCCATTCGGTCAATGGCGGGAAGGAAAGCTCCAGGTATAGACGGACTACCAACCGAACTCCTCAAAGCGGACCCGGAAATAACAGCCGATATACTCCTCCTACTCTTCACTAAGGTGTGGAATGATGGAAGATATCCGACTGAATGGAAGGAGGGCGTCATTGTGAAAATTCCGAAGAAGGGCGACCTTCGGGATTGTGGCAATTGGCGTGGTATATGTCTACTTACTGCCCTATCAAAAATTATGGCTAAGGTAATTCTCAATAGGATTAGTGATGTCGTCGAGAGCACTCTCGAAGTTTATTAGGCTGGATTCCGTAAAGGATCGTCTTGTACCGACCACACAAATACCCTACGGATAATATTAGAGCAGTCAACCGAAATGGGTTCGCCACTACATCTCATGTTTGTGGACTTCGAGAAGGCTTTCGACAGCGTTAAGCGAGATTACATATGGAATGCTTTGCGTTGGAGAGGTATTCCAGATAAGGTCATAGCTATGATTAAAGAATCCTACGAAGATGCAAGGTGTCGCGTCTTGCATAGAGGAGAGCTGTCGGAGAGCTTTCCTGTGCGAACGGGTGTCAGACAAGACTGCAAATTATCACCAGTCCTATTTCTGGTGGTAATAAATGCCATCTTGAAAGCTGCACTAGAAGGTGGTGAAGGTAAAAGTCTTCAATGGAGACTGTTTAACATCTTAAGTCACCTTGATTATGCTGATGACGTGTGTTTGCTTGCACATAACCGTTCGGTCTTGAGTCAAATGTTTGCTCGTTGCATTCTAAATGCAAAGAAGCGGGACTGAAAATAAATGTGTGTAAAACCAATTACTTGCACATAGGTTCGAACGCAAGCACACCGATCGTTCTTGACGGACAAGATATGGAAGAGGTGCAAGATTTTTGTTATCTTGGAAACATTGTAGGCATGGACGGCGAAGCCGAAAAGGATATTGAGGCTCGTCTAAATAAAGCTAGTCAGGATCCTTTCCCTTTGTGGAGGTTAAGAGAGATCTCCCTTCGCCCGAAGCTGCGAGTTTTTGACGCATGCACCAAATCGGTGTTGTTATATGATTATACTACGTGGAAAGTGACCGGTTGACTAGAGAAACTACAGACTTTCGTAAACCAATGCCTCCGACGCATTTTAGGAATATTCTAGCCAGAAGGGATCTGGAACGACGAACTTTGGAGTACAACTGGCCAAACTAAAATAGGTATTGAGATTCAAAGGCGGACGTGGCAGTGGATCGGGCATACTTTGAGGAAACCAGAGCGAAACATCTGGATTATAATCCTTAAGGAAGACGTCGACCTTATGTTACATGGAAGCGAGCAGTTAAGCAGGAGGCCAGAGGAAAAAACAAGTCCTGGCAACAGCTTAAGGAAGATGCTCAAGATCACGCCTTGTGGAAGACAGTTGTTTCTGTCCTATGCCCCTATAGAGGGTCTTAACAGGAATATGATTGAAAGGCAAAAATTAAAATATTAAAACTAAAATAAAGAAACGCCCGAGTTCACTTACTCCGAATGACAGTTCGATTATTTGGTATTGCCCTACACAAAAACCAAGTGGGATTACATAATTTCATGCCGAGGGAAAATGTTTCTTTGGGAAAATGATATAAGTAAATTTTTCATTTATTATTTAGGAAAATGACAATTTATAGCCCCGCAGGGCTACTCAAAACGTAGTTCTATGCGTAGACGTAGTTCTATGCGTAGCCGTAGTTGGACTCGAAAAAAAGGTTTTGATCATAAAAAGCCCCCGCAGATCTATTCAAAACGTAATTCTATGCGTAGCCGTAGTTATATACAAAAAAGAGGACTTGATGTCGAAAATTCCCACCGGGCTACAATCTACATTGTCATTTTCTCAAATAATAAATTAAAAATGAATTTATATAATTTTTAATAATTTCCCAAAAAAAAAATGTTATTACACTTTTTTTTGTAGGGCGTTGTGTATGGCATTACCAAATAATCGAGCTGTCATTGGGAGTACGTGAAATTGCCAAGAAACTTGGCCGTTTCTTTATTTTTGTATTCATTTTTTAATTTTTGCCTTTCGGAAGGCTAAAAATATTTAATAGTGTTGGGTCGATCTAGGTAATGTTTTTTTTCGGTTCAAATCAAGTATTTATAATTAAAGTTCCGCCGAGAAAAATAGCGAAACCGCTGTTTTAGAGACTAAAAAATCAGTTTTTAAAACGCATTTTTCGTCATTTTCCGGATGGAAAATCGGCAAAAAATTTAAATTGCTTTATTTATCATTCGTTGTATATAATAAGTACCGTGGATTTTGAATTTGCCCTTATAACGAAGTTATTCCGCGATTCGGGCTGTTCACGAACTTGTCCTTACTTTTTGTCAAAAACGACGTGTACAAAATTTGAACTTTCTAGCTCAACGTGTTCTCGAGCTAGAGAGGACACGGACGGACATCCGGTTTTGAGATTTTTCTGTGATTATACACTCCGTTTCATATTTATAACCCACCTACCAATTTAAAATTATTTTCGCCTTAAAATAATTTTGCCCGAAATTAAATACAAGGAAAGATTGAGAAACTCTGTGCAATGTAAACAAGTGACCAGCATAGGACCTGGATGTGCAAGACGAATAATCTATTCGAGTGTAATATCGAGAAATCTTAACGTAAAAATATTACCACAGGTTGATGGTTTTGCTTGTTAATTCGGAGTGTGAATCTAGTGAAAGAGAAAATTAACGAAGTCCAGGCAGCGGAGCAGACGACGGCGAGCAACGAGAAGCAGCAATTTTCGTAATTCTCAAGTGAAGGAGAAAATTAACGAAGTCCAGGCAGCGGAGCAGGCGACGGCGAACGACGAGAAGCATCAATTTCCGAAGCGGTGAATCGGCGTTCCACGAGACGAGCAGCGCATCAAGGGCCCCAACGAGTAGCGAAACGAATCTGACGAGGCGGAGAAAACCACAAACCAAGTAAAAGAAATGCTAGCTAGGAAATTTTGCTTGAATTTTAACGTAACGATTAGCCAGGAATTTATACAATAAAGCCACTGGGCAATTTCTATTTGATATTTTTGCTAAATTACCATTACGTTATTCTGAGAAGATTCTTGTGAGCGTCCTTTTTTTCTGCTATTTTTTTGTGTTTTTTGTTTTTTTTGTTTTTTTTTTTTTGTTTTCGCGGAAATTTTAAATTTAAATTCACTCGCCAGACTAGTGGTTCGGTCTGCGCCGAGCATAGAGGAATGCGGTCTCAAATACGATCCACTGGCGCCCACGACCCTTCTTCGAGGGTTGGCCGGACAGACTGCGTTCCGCCCCAGGTGCAAGGGGTTGAAAATAATACGTACGTTTTCCTCAACCGGAGAGAAATCATTTCTCATTACCGTTCTTTTTGCTGCAGTTCTTGGAAATTCGACATTTTTATGCGTTTCATATTTATAGCCCACATGGTGATTAGTGCAGTTAGAAATCGACACACTGAATCAGTTTAGTTGTTGTTTACAAGAGGGTTTCGTAATAATCTTATTATTTAAAATGCTGCGCGGTGTGTCTTTAAATGATGTCGAAAAGGGTCAAATTTTAGCGTACAAAGATGATGGTTTGAAAATAAGTGAAATTTCGAGAAAAGTTGCTCGCAGTCGCCGTGTAATTCGAAACTTTTTAAAAGATATACGAGGGTCGTTTGATAAGTCCCTGGCCCAAGTAAGAAAAAAGCATTTTTTCCGGAAATTTTTTTTTTATTTTTCAACATAATCTCCCTGGAGGTTAATACATTTGGTCCAACGTTTCTCAAGTCCTTTCATACCGTTCAAAAAGAAATTTTTGTCACAGTCTGCAAAAAATTGGGAAACGGCGTCTTTCACCTCTTGGTTCGATGAAAATTTTTGTCCACCGAGGTGAGTTTTCAATTTGGGGAACAAAAAAAAGTCACATGGGCCCAAGTCGGGCGAATAAGGTGGGTGGTCAACGATCTCATACCGCAAATCGTGTAATTTGGACATGGAAACCGCTCGGTACTGGACGTGCTCCATTGTTGACGATTCGCGTGACACGTCAACTTAGAATGGCTGCCAAAAACAAAATGTTACCTACAGAAACCTGAAAAAATTCATGAGACGACCGTTCGAAAGTGCCATCTACCTAGCGATAGCAAAAACTTTTTCGTGAAACCACGTTTTGTCATTTGGGCCAGGGACTTATCAAACGACCCTCGTATGTGAAAACGAAGCGAAAGGAAGGAAAAAGAAAACTGTCTCCGCGGGAAGAGAGGAAAATTTTACGAGCAGCAAGCAATTCGACACTAAGTTGCAAGAAATTGGCAGCTCTTGTCTCAACAAAGGTGTCAAAAATAACGGTTTGGAGAAGGTTTAACGTAATCCTAACATTTCTAGAGGTAAAATGAAGAGTGCTCCACGACTACTAGATCGCCATAAGAAAGCTCGGATGAAATTTTCAGAAAACCACATGGCTTCAGATTGGTAGTCTGTAAGGCATACTGGCTTCCGTACTTTTTCATTGTACAAGCTGAAGATTTAATTTTCAGGTGATATTTTCTGATGAAAAGAAATGGAACTTAGATGGACCGGACGGATTTAACTCTTACTGCCGCGATCTGAGGAAGGAACCTCTCTATTTTTCGAAGAGGAATTTGGGTGGCGGTTCTGTGATGTTGTGGGGAGCATTTTCTGCAGCAAGGCGTTTGGATATACAATTTATTTCATCGCGGATGAATGGTAGAGATTACATCCAAGTACTCGAAAACAGTTTACTGCTATTTCTGGCAGAACATGGCGAAAAAAATTTAATTTTCCAACAAGATAATGCCAGAATTCATACCAGTCGTGAAACAATGGGTTGGATGGAGACAAATTCCATTAGAGTGATGAACTGGCCGGTATGTTCTCCCGATCTGAATCCCATTGAAAACATTTGGGGAGTTCTTGTCAGACGGGTATATGCTGAAAATTACAACAGTACTACAAACTTATAATACTCTCAGATTTCATCTAAAGTACAAAAATGTTTAGGAACCTGAAGGTCAGGAGGACAAAGCCAGATTTGGGCTGTAGTGTAGAAGTTTTCCTTCCGTATGTGCATTTCAAGTGGCCTCGCAAATTTTTTGCTTTAGTCTCGGTAATATCGAAGATAGTTATCCTGCCCGACTACGACGATGAAAGATGATGTCGATAACAAAATGAACGTGGTCGAATACCCGTGTCGTTGGATAAAGACTGTACAGGCTGTCATTTTCCGGACTTTAGGCAATTCGAGAATATATCTCTGCACGAAATGCTTTCCTTCGAATTAAAGAAACTCTCCTTGCTTCAACCTGGTAAATGCATCTCTGAATACTTGTTTCTTCGCATTTCAGTACAAGGTTCCGCCTCGAAAAAGCTCAAAAAACTATCGCAACCACATCTGCTGCAGTTGATTGCTTGCGGTTGAGATACTGCGGCATTGTGTTTTTTTAGTTTTTCATATGAGAACAAGCGAAGTAGCTAAAAACCGGATCAGACTTCCGCAAACGAGAAAAGGCCACAGAGCAGCAGACACATTTAGCGATGATCACAAACAAGATTCGAGCTACGTGCACAAGTAATCCGCATGGGACAAGTGTGGGAAGCGACGACCCCCGACCATCCAAATACTACGCACGGCCTTCGACCCTCAACCTTTCGGGGGCCACACGATCCACTCAATTACCCTTCTCGCATTTCTGCAGAAAATTTGTAAACAATCATTGCGCATCGTGCACCTGGCTTCACTTTTACACGGACCGCACATTCTTTCCCCCGTCAAGTTCAACCACCTTCGGCACGAACGCTCGCTTCTCTTCATTTTCTCTGACCCCGAGGGTGTCAGGGCTCCGGCTTCGATGCTGCCGCTATAGTAAATCGTGTGGGAAATGCCAAGTAATTTTCACCAACACCATCTCGTCCGGATCCATAAAAACTGAAATACACGGGCAGCAAGTGGCGAAAAAAAAGAAAAATTTTCCGTCGGTGTGAAAGGCATCCGGAAAAGAAACGGATGGTACCGTTAAATACGGTCAAAAATCCGGCATTTCCCCGAAATAAAAGCGTTGACTAATTACAAGACGAAAACCCGGCCGAAAGCCTGGAATCCGAGCAGAAGTTGTAAAAAAAAAGAAAAAAAAACGACGCTCACCCCCGTGCCACCAACAAACCCGCGTCAATGGAGCCGCAGCCGAACCAACACAAAGAGGCACACACGGACGGAAAAAAAATCCGGCTTCACACTCGACAAATTCCGTGAAATTTTCACTTAATCGCGCCCTTTTCCGGTCAGCATTCATCCGAATTCGACGCGGCGGTCACTTTATTCACGTAAAATCAAAAAATTAGCAAATATTCGTAATTACCTGAAGTGTTTTTCGATGGTACAAAAAAAAATTGGCAAGCGGCTTCTTCGTTGTTGTTCGGAGTTCGACTTTACAACACCAACAAAAACATGCGGGCCGCTGTAAACGAATTGTAGCACGTAGCGCCAAATTGCAGCGGCTCCGGCATGGACTTGCTGATTTTCGAGTCAACTCACAGATGGCAGGACGAAGCAGTCCTATGTAGAGTTACTCTACGAAGAAGAAAGAACAAGACTTGTAATCGAGTTCGGTCAAGGTAATAACCAGCTTTTCCATTAAATTTGAAAAAGCGCCCATCTATTTTTCAGTAGAAGCTAGGGTGTAGCCTAGTAGGTAGTGTGTTGGTCTTGTAATGCGAAGGTCGTGAGTTCAAATACCGGTCGACGCATAATAATTTTAGCACACTACCTGCTTGGGTATACCTTAGTTGCCTCAATCTACGAAAATTTAAATTTGTAAATAGAGGGTTGTACGAAGGGCTAACAACCCTTCCACAATAATTAATGAAAAAATGTTAAGGAACCTGAAGATCAGGAGGCCAAGATCCGATTCGGGCTGTAGTGCCATTGTAGAATGTAGAATTTTCCAGTATGCGATAAATAAGCAAATGTGATAACAAACTGTTCATTAGGTCGAAAAACCTACCAAATTAAATTTTCACCACTTAAAAGTACTGCAAATTAACGATATTCGCGAGTTGAAATCAAAAAAAAAGTTGCAGGCACACATATGCATTATGGCTGTGATTTCGAATTTTACTTTTGTTTTTATTTAGTAAAGAAATGTCGAGAGAAATGTCACGATGACAATTCATTCCGTTCATTCGGCGAAGGTTGATTCATTCATTATTTCCTTAAATTTTCAAAAATTTAAACTTTTCAGAAAACCGAAGTGAACAAAAATCATCTGCTTTTCATTAAGGCCAAAGAAAAGATTCCGCATTGGAAGAAAAAAATGAGGAAGCGAAAAAAGCTGACGATGCCCATTAGTTCGACATTCGAGTTGTAGAATGTCTTTTTAGCCGCGATCGCATTCATGAAGGAAATATGCGAAGGAGTGATCGAAGACGAATCGCAACGTCGCGGGAGTAATGTTCAGATAAAATAGGGTCCAGTTCAGGACTGCGATCGTCTAAAACAGGAAGTCGCAACGACCGCGAAACAGTATCGCTCGAATTTGGATTCGATCAATTGCGAGCATAAATCTGAATAGGACTTACTCGATGGCGAAACGAATCGAAAAGGAACAGTCGAAGAGGCTTTGAAGAAATTCGGTTTGAATTTCGAATCGGTTTTCGGCTGATTGGGGGAAAAAAAAGAAGCGTCCTTAAGAGGCGGTATCCCTATGAATCGAGCAGAATGGAAAGCACGATAAATGCAGTAGTCAGCAATATAAAGCCGCCTGCGACACCACATCGACCCTTCATGGCTATAAAAAAACAAGAGTTTGGAAAAGGTCACCCGGGTAGTCGAGTCAAAGCCATGATTGATACTTCGTCTGATGAAGAGCCTGCGAAGCCTTAAATTTCTTTTGTTCCCTTCTACTTTTCTGTATAAAATAAATTTTTAGTTTTTTCGCTGCTTAAATTTATTAATAATAAACTTTAAGATTATTCGTATTTAAGTGCTATCGATTATCACATTTTGGTTTTAGTTCAGTTTATTCTATTTGACAATGAGCAAGTCAAGAGTGTACAATCGGTCCCTAGACTCACTAGTTCCAGAAGAGCTTCAGGGACTCTTTGGAGAGTTTTTTTTTTCTAGGTCTGAGAAAAAGTCTAAGCGCTTTTGTTCTTCAAATTCGTTATACAGCTCTTGGTACAGCAAGGATTTTGTCATTCAAGTAAAAACACTTTATAGGCTTAGAAAAAAGATGGCCAGACTCCCGAGCTTGAAAGCAAAGCCAAAAAAATATAACCGACATATGAGCAAAAACTACAGCTGCAGAATGAAATGTTCAGAAAGAAAAGACCCGGTTTCGGATATAGGATCGAAATTCAAATAACTACTTAGGCGAAAATTCGTTACCTTAATAATTTACAATTGTACTTATTCTTCATCGAGGACGCTATGTGGAAAACAATAACGTAAAAACTAGAAGTGGAATTATGTAACTCGAATCGAGCATAGTTTTGACATTATGTATCTTGGTTCAAGATGTCATTCCACTTGAAGTATATTAGAAAAATCCTTATTTTTGTTCAAACTTCTTCGTTCGTACAAGCAACACCATACAGTGAAAACTCGCTAATATCTTACCGTTAAACATATGAAGCACACTATTCCACCCCAAGTAGAAGCTTAATTATTTGATTGTATGAATAGACCTACGGTCCCGTGTACGCTGACGACGAACGACGAATTCAGTGAGCGACTAAGCCGAGCTGAGGTCATTCCAGCACGTTATGGCTTTCGAATGTTGGCAAAACCGTCCTAATCGAAGAGGCGAATATTGACGGACGCATTGCGAGCCTTCTTTACTTTTTTATTCCAGGTTATCCCTAAAAATCAACGGTGGAGCGTTGCGATTTAACCAGAATAACCACAAATTATAATTCGAGCTTACTAGAAATTTGCCTTCTACGACCCGTGCGGGAGTTACTTTACCGCCAAATTCGGCATACAGGAAGGTGTTGCGAAGGATATAACACCTGCGGTTTGATGCAGGACGAACCAAAGGTACATTCATAGTCAGTATTTGTTTAAAGTGAAGTGCACTACCACAAAGGTTTAACCTCACTGTTGTCTTGAGCAACTCGAATTGTATAAGACGACAATCATTAACGCTCGCGAAGGTGGCAGTTTATGCCTACAGCAAGTTCGGTATTCATACTGCTGGATGCGAGACCTACCCAAATCTCTGCCAGTCTTTCGTTCATGGCAACAGGTAGAGGAACGCAACCTTACGCCGAGCTCCGCAGAACTCTGCCCGCGACATGGACCACCACAGCCACCTCATGCTCATCAAGACGGCCGCAACCACCGCTGGGGGTGGAAGCAACCTTCCATGGGCTCCCCAGCTCCCGAGGTACCAGATTACCTCCGGTCAGGCTCCGCAATCGAAGCAGAGCTACTTGCTCTTTAATCGGTCACACCCCTCAGGTTCGTGGGGACGGTCTACCCCAAAAGTAGTTACTGGAATCACACTAAGCTTTCTACCAGCACTTTCTTCCCTGCGATAGATGGGTTTGGAGCCGAAGACAGGCACTTAGACTTTATTCCCCCTATCTTAGTAGGCTTCGAAGCCCAAGACAGGCACTTCAACTCCCCCCCCCCTTGTTGATAGGTCTTGGAGCCGATAGCAAGCTGCCGACTTACTCCCCCCTATTGATAAGCTCGGGTCCGTGGAGTCGCTCAAGTCTCCAAGAATATTTGCATGATCCGACAAAGTCCTCCTCAACTCGAATCCCCCCCTGCATGGTATTCCCTTAGCGTCTAAGGCAGGGCTTGCTTACACAAGCCTTACTGACGAGTCCGTTGTAAGCTGGCCTGGGACGAAACGCAACAAAGCGCAGTATCTGCTCACTCGCTACACCTAGAGTCACTGTATAACTGAGCAACTCGGTAAAGGAGTCTGGACGATGCGTATCAGACTTGAAACCGTTAAGTTTGAATTTTTTGGTGTATATACATATTCGGTTAAATATTTATCAAAATGCAATTGGAATTCGATTATGTGCCCTGAAAAATTAATATCATTGTGCCATTCCATTAGAAACAGCCAAAAATTCAATTTTATTTTGCAATTTTCTGCACCCACACATCTTTACCAAACAGGTTTTTAGTCTAGTTTATGATTCTGTTTGTTGGCACATGGCGGAAAAACATCCCAACAGGGATTTTTGCAATCCATTCCCTTTTATTGAAAATCATTCAAATTGAGAAATCATTTAAATCGACCTAAGAAATTTGCAATGCATTCTGAAGTAATGTGAAGGCATTACATAAAGTAGCAGTTTATTTAGGGAATTTGATATGCATTGAAAGGTAATGTGAGGAGATTGCATAAAATAAATGATCATCTTCAAAACGTGCCGCGCACAAAACGAAAGATTAATAATAGAAAACATTATTATCATTATAACGCGTTTGCTTTCTAATATTCCCGTAAAATTTTACAAGTTGTTCATTGCGAGAAAAAAAATCTTAAGTCGCATTTTTCCAGCAACAAAATTAGTTAAATTATAGCAACAGAATTTAAAATACTGAATTCATATCAAAAGCAGGATCCAATTTCATCACATTTTTCAATATTAATTCAAAATGAATCGCTCCCTCAATATTAGAATACCTTCTCAAAGATTAATTTGCTTTCTATTCTTTTGTAACCATTCCATCGTAGATTCTATTGCGACCATTATATTGTCGATTTTTTCCAATCATTACATTATTCATTCGTTTCCCTAGATTCCTATGTCGATTCTTTGTAATGCAGAAAGTAGAAAAAAAACGAATGCTTGCCTATAACATTGCAATGTTAAAATAATCTATGTTTTACGACAGGAAGTAGCTGTAATAGCTTCATGGTAAGAATCATCGGCGCGGTAATGATTCCACTCCCTACTGGTATATGTCAGAATGACTACACAGTCTACACTTATTTTCACCAACACTTTGATCTTTCGATCGTTCGATTTTTAGTACCAAATTTTTTAGCACGTTCGATTTTTGTACTAAAATAGCTATCTGCCAGACTCCTGGACCGAGTGGCTCAGTTATACAGTGACTCTAGCTACACCTAATTCAATTGCGAATTTCTTTGTACCACTGTCATGAATCAAAGAATAGAAGATTGCGACAGTCGGCGCTGAGAATGGTAAAACTTCTGCGCATGACGTCACTCAGCACTCAAATGAGTTTCGTTTCATATCAGATGTGGGAGCTGTCATAATGGCGATGCTTTGGGTTGGCGATAGTAATTTATGAGAAATGTTCGAATGCAGTTTTTTCTTATTTTATTTTTATTAACAGAACATTAAACACATTAGTTAATCTTATGTGATAGTTTTTTTTATTTTCCGGACTTTCTTATTTTGTGTATTACTTAATTCTAGGTGTCTCTTATGTGGTATTTTTTTATCTTCTGCTATTGTTTTATTTAAAGTTCTAATTCTAAAATACATTCTTGACTTAAAAAATAGTGTCTTAACCCTACTGCTGCAATCCACGTCTTCAGCCAAATGAAGAAGAGTTTTTTGATAGTTACTGCAAATAAAAAGGGTATTGTTAGGATTGAAATTTTCAAAGATTACCTCCAGTTTTTGTATGTTCTCCATAAACGCTTCCGCCGGTTTGCTCAAGCCGCCTTCGGAAAGATGGTCAACCCTAGTTAGATTTAAGGATTCATCCGCAATGTTTCCAATTTCTGCGTCGGATGTCTTCAATTTATGGCATATAAACCCGGCCAAATTTTCGAGCCCGTCGTATTCGAATTCGCTGAGTTCCTTATCCTGATAGTCTTCGATCGGTTCGGTTAAGCTATGAAGAACTTGACCTATGAAATCAATGTGTAATTAATAGCAATAAGACTAATATAATTATACTGAGCTACTCGGTCCAGGAGTCTGGCAGATTTGTGTCTTGGATGGATGGATCGAGCTTTTTTGCAGTAGATCGAGCTTTTTTGCAGTGAATCGAGCTTTTTTGCAGTAGATCGAGCTTTTTTGCAGTAGATCGAGCGCGTATCAGAGTTGAAACCGTTAAGTTTGAATTTTTTGGTGTATATACATATTCGGTTAGATATTTATCAAAATGCAATTGGAATTCGATTATGTGCCCTGGAAAATTAATATCATTGTGCCATTCCATTAGAAACAGCCAAAAATTCAATTTTATTTTGCAATTTTCTGCACCCACACATCTTTACCAAACAGCTGTTTGGACAAAATTTAGTACTCGATTGTCCACTTGACATGTTGATTTCAGAAACGTCAAATACTCGACGTAGAATTTGCTCAGTTCTTGAAAAGATAAAGTTTTCGGACACTAGTGTAGAAAATAGAATAGAAAAATCTTTTATAAATGGCTCGAATTGATTGAAATTGATTTTATCAATAAGTAAATTTTTCTCTTCTCCTTCCTGGCTGCATCCAAAAAGGATGATGGATTCGGACGATGCCAATACACCGCTTTGTGTTGTGAATATCTCGACCAAAACAATCACATCTTAGGATGTTGTAACTGCATTGGTTTTGACGAGGGATTTGATAGGTAAACTGGACAATTTCAGCGAGAGACGCAAATTTTTAGAATTCTGTGAATAGCGTGGAGCTAGGCTTATCACTGTGACGTCGGAAAATCAATTATTTCCTTGTCGGAAGCGATAGCAGCACCCCGAGCTAGTCAGGGACTGTTTTTTCATAGTTCATCTAACTCCGTTTTCTTTTTCATGTTAATTTGTTGTCGGCGCGTTCCCGATAATACAAAATCCGAAATGTTACTAACATTTCAATATCGTCTACGGATTCCATGCACCGGAGGCGCCAAACAAGTCTCCCTGGATGCCATCCTTCTCATTTTTTTTATCGGCTTTTCCGCTGAAAAATTGTACAGCCTGTTAATCTTAGGCACGACGTATATCTATTCCTACACAAGAAAATCAGCGTCACGAACGAAATTCGTGTGACTCATTGCATCCGTCATCTATCTGCTCATACTACTCGCACTTACAGTGCGTTTCTTGAGATCCTGCCAGAAGAAAACGGTGTTGCTTTGCCTCTCGTTGATTTTCTTGTTCAAAACCAAACAAAAATCATGAGAATTTCATTGTTCAGCAGAACTCGGTCAGTTCGGATGCCGGCGAAAACGAAACGGCTGTACTTATCGAAAACAATAAATCCGATGATAATGTGATTGTGAACAGCCAAAGTGGACCAACTAACAGCTGCCCGGTTTGTCAGGAGTACAACCACTATAGCTTCTTGCTATTTTGCTGCATCGGCCGATCGGATCACAAGTATTATTTATGCGGATTGCTGTTTGGTATCCTGGCTTCTCGGTGCTAATATTACATTAACGTCAGTCTGTCATCAGTTTTTGCTCTTTCGAATATTCGGCATTCATATTTTACTTCCCGACGTTGTAGCGAAATATTCGACCAATACGAGTGAGTTTTTTACCGTTTCGTTCTATCGATTCCCATTAAAAATTCCAATTTATTTTCAGAATGGCCTTATCTTTCATTATTTCGTTCCGCTCACTAGATATAGCTGTTTTCGCTATAATTGAATTACACATAGTGCTACGTCATTTTGAAGGGACTAACTTTCTATGAATGGCAAAAAGGACGCAATGGAAATCGAATATCGACATTTTCGAATGGGAGAGGTTTTTCATGTTAGTTACGTGTAGATCGAAAACGAGCCATGCAGTGAAGGCGAACGAGGCGGGAGGAGAATACAAATTCTACATATGTAAATGAACGTGTAGTGTTCTAGGTCTAAAAAGTATTGTTTTCTTTTTTTACTAAATAATCATTGAATTATCCTCAAAAAACTTACGTTGTCTACCCTCGTGTGTACATTTCTATACATATGGAATTTCACTACATGTTTAATGATTACTTGCTTTTTTGGGATTGAAATGAAAAAACTAACTGATTTTATAATGTTATCTAATTAAAAAAAGATTCACATTAATTTTTCTTCAATGCATCTTACACAAATGTTTCGATTATGTATTTTTTTACAAGCAGCTTTTCACAAAAACAACACATTGTTTCATACACGTTGTTTGTAGTGGCTGAATTTTCTTCATAGCAAACGTGACATCTTGATCTGCCTTTCATTTGCGGTGGAACGCTCTACGATCTCTTTGGTCGTCATAAGTCCTAGTTAGATAAAGCTACCGGCGACACGGTTTGCAATATGCTCTGAAACGGGGAAAATGAGAAATGGCGTATTTCGTGAAAATATTTACCTTGTCACTATGAGAACATTAAAAAACACACTTCAATATAGTTAAAGAATTTAATGATTATAAGTGACATAAATTCTTAATTAAAAATAAAATAAAACAAAAGTATAATTAAACAATTTTCAATAATAAAAAAATTACGTGTATAAAAAATATATTCATAAACAAAAATAAAATAAAAGTATAATTCAGTAACAAAAATAAAGTAATAAATAATAAGAATAACAAATAAATAAAATAAAAAATAACGTTTAGAGCATCCAACGCTTCGCGTAAAACAAGGTTATTCTCTGTAAATATATAAAAAAAGCCAGGGACAGATTATTACTGTAATAAATATGAAAGTGATATTTCTCATAACACATAAAACTAGTAAATTTATCACAAAAACAAGAGCATTTTCTGCTAATGCACAAAAAAAGGACCTACATAATCACATTGTTATTTTAATAAATATTCAATCGTTTTTCATGAATAAGTAACGTATTATTACTTTTCTTCTATAATCTTTACTACTATCACAAATTTGAAAATAAAATATATTCAATAAATAAGCCATTGTTAAAAAACGTAACCTTAACAAATGGATTATTTTTATTAAAACTTAAAATGTTGCCTCCATGACCATGTCTAAATTTTTATTAAAAAATTAAATATAACATGAAAAAAGTATAAATGTTTTTAAGAATGAAAAGATATTGTGGAAACTAGGTAAAGGGAAAAAATTAATTACTGAAGGATAAAGACGCCCTACCATGTGCTACATTTCCATTTCTGTCCCTTTTTCTACCGGAAATTCTTAATCTAAACCTGGCATATCTAAACATGATCTTATCTGCTACATTATGGCAAACTTGAAAGTTGTTAGGAATTAAAGAAAATTTGGACTGAACCAATTTTAGAAAATTAGAGTTGGTTTCATTTAAAAGTGGAGTTAACATTATAAACACCTTCTCCAATTCAATAAAAAATTCAAAAGCTTTTTGGGATGGGTAAAATAATGAGTGACCTTCATATTCTTTGAGTTGTACGAACTTACCAAAAGTATCAAGTGGTCTATCTACTTCTAGCTCAACCATACAACCATTGCAAACTTTGTTGTTGTCCCTCACTAGCGAAAGAATATAGCCAGCAATGTTATATAGAATATTTAACTGAGAATTGGATATTTCTATAGAATTTATATCGAGTTCATCCATTTCACTATTTTCAGCATATTCACAAAAAGTGGGACTTTGTGGTTTATCGGCTAAATAGCTTAGAAATCCTTCAAGATGCTCCCTATCGTCAGTCTCATATGAAGACTCTGAAGTGTGTCCTATATATTCTGAAATGGTTATGAGGCGCAAATTTTGTTTGAATTGAAGTGCTGATGGCTTTGGTTGACTATTTCGGACAGAGCTAAACAGATTTTCAAGACAATCTTGAGTAAATCTAGACGATAAAACAAACTTATAATTACATTCTTGCAGGAAGAATTGAGAAAGAGAAATGCATGAAAGCGTTGATAATATTATACCAGTCTGAACTGGCTTCCAAAGGCCTTTCTCACCAATAGTTATGCTCCCTATTATTTCTAGGAACTCTCTGAAAAACTCCACATCATCATTCAAACAACGAGGTGTTATAGCTAGCGAATAATTTCTGGAAGTCATCTTGCAAAACCACTTGTGCAGAATTTGCAAAAACCAGCCGGTAGTAAACAGAGTTTGGTCATTCCGAACAATTGAGAGAAATTGGAGTCCTGCGCTAACATCGGGACGGATGAGAGTAACGCTGGTCGAAACACGCATTTTCTGATAGGTGTTGGGGTTCAAATGAAATTTTTCTAGGCGGGGTGCAAATTTAAAATAATTATTAGGGTTAGACTGATAGCTTATTAAGGTTTTGATGTGTTCGTGTTTTACATCAGCGGAAGTCAAATTATATTTCTGCCGTATTATTTCGGGAATCTTGAAGATTTTATTATTATTCAGGCTTTGGGTAATATTTTTAAGCAAATGAGGTACATCAGCAAAAAAATGCAACTTTCGTGAACTGTCAACGGGATGTTGTACGTAACATTCAATGTTATTTTTCTTGTGGTTTAACCCAAAAGCATTCCACATTTGAACATTTAAAGGTCCCATATCTGATGTGACGAAATGAACGCGAAGACCTATTTGTTCCGCTTTGGCTATTGCTTCAGAAATCATTCCGTGCAAATGAGAACCAGTTGTTTCATAGCCAGTAAAATTATAGCCAACAACCTGTTTCCATCTACTATTTTGACCTCCTAACATAACAACCAAAGCGTTTCCTGCTGCAGACGATGATTGAGGCATTGTTATGTTTCCTACAAATCTATCTAATGAGGTATCAAATTCCTTTCCTTTCTCCACTTTCATCTCGTCTACATAAATACCGCAATCCTTTTCTATATCCTCGAAAGTGCTGACGCTTATTTCTAAAAATTTAAAAATATCTGGGTTAATGCCTGCCTCGAATTTATAATCCTTTATTTTTTACCTTAGCGTCCTTTCAGAGGGTAATGGGTAATGTTGCTTACGCAAAAACCTGTATCCGCGACTACCACATGAAAATGTGATTTGAAGTGCTTTATGGATAGACCTACGCCCCCAGTTAACCCTTCGAACGCCTTTTAAGAAATCAAGTTCATCATTACCAAACAAGTTTTTTAAAAAGGGTGCATCCGTCCTTGATCTACGTTTGGTTCTGTTCTTAAGGGAAATATATTTGTTTTTATAAACATTTCTATACTTAAGGTGACCTTTAATAATAGCATCTTTATTGGCTAGCTCAATTTCTAACAGACTTAATTTTTCATTTAAAATCTTAATCTCATTTTGACTACTTTTTATCTCTGATTTTAAGACCATAATGATTTCCTCATCACCCACCTCCATACCACTTACCCCACGTATGGTTGGTTTTGTTGGTGTTAATACAGATGCGTTGGTCATATTTGCAACATGGGGTTCAGACATAAAAGGATGTGGTGGTGAAGGTGACGATGAATGAATGATTTCATCTTCATTGAAATCTAACACAAAGCGTGTATCATCATTGCCGATTAAAGGAATTGGTGATGAGAATGGTGAAGGAATTCTTTATTCGAACGATGGGGATGGTGAAGGAAAGACCACACTTTCCGCATCTGTTGCATTGGTCGCCAAAAGAGATCTCTTTCTTTTTGTGGGTAGTGACTTTGCAGCAAATACGGAGGGTAAAGCATTTTTGTGCAGAAATATGCGACCACCTATCTTTTGAAAGCAATCTTCTGCAAAGTGACCCTGACATAGAAGCGAATTGATGGAAGCAGTCCAATCCGCACGGTTCATCGCTTTTGTCCACAAATCTCGCCGATTGCTGTCCGCAGGAAAATGGAACATTCGATGGCCTTTGCTATGGGAATTGGTGCATCCTACAGCGCTGCACGACATTTTTCCTGATCAAACGTCGTCTAAAAAATAAAAAAGAAATATGTATCTCGAATATTAAAACTTTTCATAGAGAAGATTGAAATTTTGTATGGAAGGGGGTAGAAGGCGTGGAGCGATTTCGCCCGTTCACGAACTTGACATTACTTTTTTATTAAAAATGACGTGTGCAAAATTTAAACTATCTAGCTCAACGCGTTCTCAAGCTAGAGAGCGAACGGACGGACGGACGGACGGACATCCCGTTTTGAGAATTTTGAGTGATTATATGAACTTCTGTATCATTCATTTTTTTCTCCGAACCTTATTTCTTGGCGTTACACACTTTAAAGCCAACTTATAATACTCTCAGATTTCATTTAGAGTATAATAATGCTGTGCTAATGCGATTTAACAGACTTTTTGTGTGATGTGATGTTCGCGAACGCGTCTTATCATTAACAGAAGGCTACATACCTTATTTTCTTGTCGAGGAGACTGTCGCCGTCGCCAATTATATTCCTGGATTTGGTAGAATTCGTCGTGGTAACGACCTTCCCGCGCTGATATTTCTCCTGTTAATTAAAATTTGTAAATAAATTTGAAAATCTCTTATAACAAAATTTGAACTTACCTACTATTCCGTCATATGACACTTGACGCAAGACATGTCAGATTGACGTCTACACAGTTTACACTTATTTTCACCAACACTTTGATCTTTAGCACGTTCGATTTTTAGTACCAAATTTTTTAGCACGTTCGATTTTTGTACTAAAATAGCTATCTGCCAGACTCCTGGACCGAGTAGCTCAGTTATACAGTGACTCTAGTGAATATAGGTTCGAGGTCAGGAGTATTGTCTACATAGGTGTTTGTTTCGGCTGATAACGCTCCTTCATTATGCCCCATTATATACATTCGAAGTCTATACTTAAATTCTAGCTGGTCTGGATGATAATGTAGGCCGCCTTTGCTTCGAATTACAGAAAAAAAGTTTTCTAGGACATCTTGATTCAACCGAACACGAATTCAAATTGTTCTCGAGGTCTCCGGGTGACGTCACAGTATATTGACAGATGCGCGTGTCGCAATCTGTTATTCTTTGATTCATGTACCACTGTCAGACGTATCACCGCCATGTTGATATACGGGCCTGGCAGTAGCCCGATCAATTGTTAGTTAAGCGGACAAAAGACCTTTTTTAAAAATTTTAAAACTCTTATCAACAGGAACTTGTATTAGCACAAAATATGAATTGAAATATCTTTTTTTACTCATTATTTATAGTTTTTAATTCAAAATTAGCACAACAATAAACATATTTGAGCAGAAAACAAAGAAATTTGAAAAAGAAAAATGTTTGAACTGCAATAAATCGCAATTTAATTATTATTTTCAAGTCCCGGTAAATCTAATCAATAGCTCGAGCTTTGCGCTTTTCTTTCGCTCAATAAACAAAACTGACAATGCCGTGGAAAGAAATCTGTTAGCATTATTCTTAACTAAGAAATAATCGAAATGCATTGGAAACGATCGCGAACATTACTCAGCTTTTAATGTTGTATTTGCGATTGCACTGGGATGATGTCAGTAATAAATGTGGAGGCAAAAAGAGCGTCGCGTATGAAACACTGTCAGTGTTGGATGAAATTTTTACACACCTTAAAGCTAGAGTACCTCCATGCGAATTTACCATCTCCAATTCACCATTCGTATAGTGGTGAGTTTAATGATTTCTTTTGCAAATTTCATGCACCCTAAGATAAATTGTTGCTTCAAAATTTTTGTCTGTGACTTTTTAGTTAAGTATTACAAACTGCGCCCAGTTCTTGATGTTCAGAACGTTCCACAAAAAAAAAATCGACACTTTTTTTAAATTTCGCTCCAAATATCGGGCTTCGGCTTCGCCAAACTATGGAAAAGCGCCTCTAGTATCTCAAATTAACCAGCCGCTATCTGGTCTATAGCCAGGCCCATAAATATAGAAAGCGATGATTTCCTCTATCTCTTTCGCCGGCATTCACTATCCCGCTCTGGTGACACTTGTTGATGTTTCCCCCCAAAAAATTACCGCAAAAAAAAACGCCGGCACACCGGGCTATTTTTTCGTCCGTGAATTTTAGGTGTTGCACGGCCACGTGCGGGTTTCGAGACCTTACGTCAAAAGTTGCGCATTCGATTCGTGTTTTTGCCATTTTTCCTGTTTATTGATTGATTCTGATCGAAAAACAAGTTGTAGACGCGATTCGCGATAACCTTTGCCGTTGTTTGTGTTGTTGCCCCCTTTCTGGTCTTCTGGTTAAGGTCTTCGATCCGATTTCCAGCGCGAATTGCCTTCATTCTGCAACAGGACGCGGTTACTACTGTCTCAGCTGTGCATCAAGCGAACATTACAGGAGTTCCAGTTTTTTAGCGGTGATTCAGTGCGGTTCAGCGACTTCCCGCCCAGCACTTTCGGTAGGAAAAACTCCTTTAGGATGACCATCGTGCGCTTTTACGCCCTGGACGCTTTCGACGAGAGGAAGACGGACAGCGTTTTGCAGAGCATCAAAAAGGTAATTTTTCTTTTTTTCCAATGTGATTGAGCCCAAATTTCGCGCGCGCAGCTACTAGTTGGAATTTCCGTTATCTCTTTGACCCCCCCCCACACTATTGATTTCTTTTAGCGTTTGACCGAGTTAAGCCGCGAGCTCGTTATCTCGGTGTCCATGCAAAACGAGTTTGTCGATTGATTTATTTAATCGGTCCGGTGAAAGTGATGGTTTTGTCGATAATGGGAAAGATGAAGCGTATGGAAAATCGTTGCACAACTCATATCATTCCGTTCCTACCAGCCATTACAATTACTGTTTCATCTACCTTGAACTCAAGAAAATATTGTTTTATAATATTTATATCGAACAACTTACTTGTTCTAACTTTTTCTTGTTTTGCTCTCCCACCTCTTTTGAAAATTCTGTCAAACTCCCCTTAGTTCTCATCTGATTGCGTTTGCTTGAGTTCCGGCGAAGATCGAATCAATCCTTCCGTGTGGCTAGATGATCACGGACGCTAGCTAGTTCGTAGAAACAGAAACTAGCAGCTCCTACGTCTTACATTTGGCGATGTCGTTCATAAGCTCCTTCAGCTTTGCATGAAACACGCGAACTATTAATTCAGGACGCATGCTGACTGTCCTGGATACAAATTGTCCGCTATTTCAATCCGATTTCGATTGGCTGTAAATGTAACGAAAAAATCAGGCTTACCATATTTTCGAACAATTGCCATTGCATCCTGATATTTGGCCTGCATATTCCGAGGACTATTAATCATGTCGATGGAAGGACAACACAGCGTATCTCATATTTTCTGACGTGCAGATAATCAGACAGTCCTTTGTAGCTATCAACACGAAGTGTACGTTGATTGTTTCGGTCTCAATCAAGTCGAGTTCCTTCGATGCAAATGTAATCATCAACTGACCACTGAAGATAAAGTTTTCGACTTAAATGGAGAATATCTTGATTAGAACGAATAGCCATATGATGGTGTGCGTGTTGATGCATTGTCCATGATACGCCAGGATGCCATCCTCGATCGCCTTTAGGAAAAAGCAAAATATAAGCTAAAGTGTCAAAATATGAGTTTAATACTGACTTTTTAGTTAAGTACAGTGTAATCTCGAAGGCTGCAATTTATCTGTTGCAATTTTCGAAAAGTTTCATTTTTTGAGTCAACCTTTTGTGTAGATAAATAGCAGAGAATTCTTTCAAAAAAAGAAAGAAAAATACAAAAAAAAAAAAAAAAAAATTGGAGTCAATTAAATGATTATTACAAAAGTAGGTGTCCGATGAAATGGTTAGAATGCATATGGCAATCGAGAAAAGTTTTTACCCAAGTTCCTTTTTGTTTTTACGTATTTCTTCAGCTGTTATTTCAAATTCTGGTAGAAACAAATGCCGACAAAAACATCCTTTTTTTATTTAAAAAAAAAAATTCTTGCAATTATCGATTATTGTAATTACCGTGAGTTACAGTTATTTTTATTACACTGTATGTATTATGTCGTGACCAATCACCAAAATTAAAAAAAAATGGTGACCAGTTCACGAACTTCCTTCTCAAAGTTAATATGAGAAGGTATTTTAAAAAAATTAAAGTATATTCCTTTTTATTTTAAATTGTTTAATATAAAAAACTTATTATAAAACAATAATAGTAACTATGAACAATTTAGTGAGAATTAAAAAAAAATAAAGTTCGAGCCGGAAAGAAACTGTTAACTTGCTCGTTTAGGTCGTTTACTTTCCATCAAACTCAGAATAGTTTTTCGCATTTCTTCCGTTTCCAATAATTCGGCTTCATACGATCGAATTTTATCATTCTTTTCGGACAATTGTTTTTCTAAATTTTTTATTAAATTTTCCGATTTTATGATCGATTCGCGTAGTTCTTCGAGAGTTTTAATCGATTTTTGAAGTTCCTTTTCTCTGGTTTCGACAATTTTGTTTTTTTCTTTATTCGTTTCCTCAAGAAGATGAATACTTTTTTTTAGTTGTTCTATGCGAGCAGTCTAGATGAGAAATAAATTGTTTAGGCTCAACATTTGGAGAATAAAATTAATTAAATTACCGCATCTCGTTTGTCAGTTTCGTATTTTTTTAATTCAGCATTAGTAATGATCTCCTTTTTTCTAAAGACTTCGATTTCCTTGTTTAATTCTATTAAAATTAATGTTAAATTTAAAGAATTTTAATTTAGTGATTACTCTAGTACTACCTTCAATTTGAACTTTTTTTGATTCCAATGAAACCAAATACGATTGATATTTTTTTCGTTCCGAGTCAATTCTTTTCACTAGTTCTGTGGAGAGTTGGTTGAATTTTAACAAATCAACCAATTAATTCCATTTACAAATATACTTTACACTTACAAATATACTTTACACTTACACTGACAGAAATATACTTTATATATTTTAAATAAAAATCAAGTGAACCGAAAAATGAAAAATATAGAAGTAATTGTTTTTTATATAGTCAGTTGGAAAATATCATTCACACAGGGTGAATATAATTTGTAATGAATAAAAAGTTTATTATAATTTGATGTTATCAAGATTAATTTAATTAAAAATAAGCTAATAATATTAATGTAGTGTTTTAATATAACGTGATATAAATATCATTATAATCCGCACTACAATTGGTGACCCCGACGTGATGAGCGTCGTTAAAGAAGAAATTAGTCGACAACGAAATTTCAATATCCAACTGCGAAGAAAATTTTATTAATTCATTCAAATTCATCGAAATTTCAAGAAATTTTTCTGTGATTACCGAAGGAATTTCACGATCATCTTTAAGAATTTTATAAAGAAATCGAATTCAACAAAATGTAGCAGCAACAGCATCAATAGTAATGATTAAACTACAACAAAATTGCAAGAGGATTTCCGCAGCAACAACAGCATCAATAGAAATAATTAAACTAACAATAGTAATTTCAAGAGGATTTCCGGTATTTAATTAATCGTTAAATTTAAATTTAATTATTATTATTACATATTTGATCATTGTATTTGAAAATAAGTGTAAAATTATTTCTACATTTTTCAATTTACATTATTCAATTTCGCGTACAAAAATTTCTTTTTCTCGATTTCAATTTCTTAACATAACAAATCACAATATGTCTGTTGATACATCGTCAGATTCTACTGGTGAAGTTACCCGAACTTCATTAGGTAATTTGCAATTAGCAGCAGTTGCAATTCAGAAACTTCCTTTCTGGATTTCCAACCCCGCTGCATGGTTTCGCATCATGGATGCACAATTTTCCGCAGCTAATATCACAACTGAACTTACTAAGTTCAATCATGCGCTTAGCATGTTAAGCGCAGCGGAATGTGAGCAGTCGATGGACATCATCGACAGCATTCCAGCGGAAAATTCTTATGTTTATTTTAAAGATGCCATGATTAAGAGATTTGGAGAATCTGAGGACCATAAGTTGAGACGACTTATGAATGGAATCGATCTAGGAGATTTAAAACCTTCTCAACTTTTAGGTCGGATCCGCTCTCTCGCAGGAAACAACTTTCCTGTTGACATTATTAAAAAGTTTTGGCTACAACGACTTCCTTCTCAAATTCAAGCCATTTTAACAGTGTCCTCGGGTTCCCTTGACGAGTTAAGTGAAATCGCCGATAAAATTGCTGACACTTCTTGTTTTCCGCAATTAGCAAGTGCTTCGATTAATAAGTCGTCAAATGTACAACATTCAGAAATGGAATCTTTACAAAAACAAATTACCGCTTTAACTTCAATGGTTAGCGAACTGGCGCAAATTACAAGACGAAGTCGAAACTTTAATCGGTCTTTTAATGGTAATCGTAATGGGCGATCCAAATCGCATAACCGTTCACAAAGCAGATCACGAACGTCTGATGATTTTTGCTTTTACCATAGACGTTTTGGAAATAAGGCCACAAAATGTAAAGAGCCATGCAAATTTTCTAAAGAAAAAAACTAACTGGGGTGTTAGAAATGGCGACATCTGACACAAATCCAAACACTAGTCGCCTTATAATACCAGATAAAACATCCGGCTTACGTTTTTTGATTGATACAGGCGCGGAAATTTCGGTAGTTCCTAAACATAATTGCGATCATCGCGTTATTGATCCAAACTTGATTCTGACCGCTGCAAACTGCACAAAAATCCATACTTTTGGCACACGTAAAATTACGATTTCACTCAAACTTAGACGAAATTTTGAGTGGAATTTTATTATTGCTGACGTCGAACGACCAATTTTAGGAGCAGATTTCCTTCGTCATTTCGGTCTGGTCGTAGATCTTAAACAACGACGTTTAATCGATCCTCTAACTAACGTCAATTCAGCCATAGGTCAAATCGTAAAAGGATCTTCTACAGTGTTGTCTGTCTTAACAGCCACACATGAGAATCCTCGAGTTCAATCATTACTTGCACAACATCCGAACATTTTTCAAACAAATAGAACAAATTCAAATAAATTGCATGTAGTTCGTCATTTCATCATTACAGAAGGACGTCCAGTCTTTTGCAAACCTCGACGACTCTCACCTTCTCGTTTAGCTATCGCGAAGGCCGAGTTCGGCAAAATGGTAGACCATGGCATTTGCAGACCATCAGACAGTCCTTGGGCTTCACCACTTCACATGGTTCGAAAGAAAGATGGAAGTTGGAGACCTTGTGGGGATTACCGGGCACTTAATGCACAAACAGTCCCGGACAAATATCCAATACCACACATTCAGGATTTTGCCCAACAACTTGATGGTTGTTCTATTTTTTCAACAGTTGATTTGGAACGTGCATATCATCAGATTCCTCTGAACGAGGATGACGTTCCAAAAACAGCTATTACCACACCTTTCGGTTCATATGAGTTCATGCAAATGACTTTTGGTTTGCGCAATGCTGCGCAAACTTTTCAAAGGTTCATTTTTTCCATTTTGAGGGATCTTGATTTTTGTTTCGTCTACATTGACGACATCTTGATCGCCTCAAAGTCAATAGAAGAACATTTCATTCATCTCGATAAACTTTTTCAGCAACTAGAAAAGTACGGTTTAGTAGTCAATTTAGCGAAATGCCACTTTGCTAAAGCTCAAGTGGATTTCTTGGGTCATTCCATCAACTCAAATGGAATTCTTCCAATGGCTTCTAAGGTCGAAGCTATTATTTCTTACCCACAACCAGCTACTATTCACGAGTTGAGGCGTTTTCTCGGTATGATTAACTTTTACCGAAGGTTCATACCGCACGCAGCCACATCTCAGTCTATTTTAGACAAGTACACAGAAGGTAGCAAGAAAAAACGTGATAAGTCCATTATTCCATGGAATCCTGAGTCTATTAAAGCTTTCAATTGTTGCAAAGAACAATTAGCTCAGGCGGCTACACTAGCGTATCCTTCTTCTTCAGCAGCACTTTCGCTTGTGGTCGACGCTTCAGATACAGCCATCGGGGCTGTATTACAGCAAAAAATTTCAAATGCTTTACAACCATTAACATTCTTTTCGCGGAAACTTTCTGCAGCACAGCGAAAATACAGTGCCTACGATCGTGAGCTTTTGGCAGCTTATATTGCCATTAAACATTTCAAGTTCATGCTGGAAGGAAGAATTTTCACACTTTTCACTGATCACAAACCACTTATTTTTGCTTTCAAACAAAACGCTGAAAAAGCTTCTCCACGTCAGCTAAGACACCTGGACTTCATCGGTCAATTTACAACGGATATTCGACATATATCCGGTTCAGATAATGTCGTCGCCGATGCATTATCTCGCATTGACGAGATTTCCATTCCGGCATCGGTAAATTACTCTCAAATTGCTGACGCTCAGCTGACTGACGAAGAGTTACCTTTAATAAAAAAATCAACAAGCCTGAAAATGTTGCCTATTAACATTGAAAATTCCTCTAAGCAACTTTGGTGTGACGCCTCTCAAAACACTTTGCGGCCTTACATACCTTCAACGTTGCGTAAGAAGATTTTCGATGTGGTTCATGGAACGGCTCATCCAGGTATAAAAGCAACAACTAAACTTTTAGTTAAAAAGTTTGTTTGGCCATCTATCAATAAAGACTCACACATCTGGTGCAGAGAATGCATAGCTTGTGGGAAAGCCAAAATTTCTCGTCACGTTAAAAGTCCACTCGGCAATTTCGAACCAGTAATCGAAAAATTCGCTAATATCCATATTGATTTGGTTGGACCTCTTCCTACTTCGGAAGGCTTCACTTATTGTCTTACGGTTATTGACCGTTTTACACGTTGGCCTGAAGCTTATCCAATTGTGGATATTCGAGCAGCAACTGTTGCTAACACGCTTATAAGAGATTATATTCCTCGTTACGGCACTCCAGTCACGATTGTAACTGACCAAGGACCACAATTCGAAGCTTTACTTTTTTCGGAATTAGGCAAAGTTTTGGGATTCAAACGAAGCAGAACTACTGCTTACAATCCCAAAGCCAATGGCATGTTAGAACGTTGGCATCGAATCCTTAAAAGTTCTCTAATGTGCAAGGCATCAGAAGGATGGACTCGCGAACTACCGTTCATTCTTCTCGGACTTCGCTCAATCGTTAGACAAGATGTTGATGCCACTCCAGCTGAATTAGTTTATGGTCAAAATTTACGTTTGCCGTACGAACTTTTACACACTGATTCTAGCACGTCACAGGTAATATCTCCTAGCGACTATGTCCAGAGGCTTCGACAGCTCATGCGTTCAGTGAAACCAAAATTACCTACCGCTCACACTCCCACTAACACTTTCGTTTTTAATTCACTTAAAGATTGTGAACACGTGTTTGTTCGTCAGGATCAAGTGAGGAAATCGCTTCAACCACCTTATGAGGGACCTTTCAGAGTTTTAAAACGACACGACAAATTCTTTACACTTTCCTTTAATGGTAAAGAAAAGAATGTCTCAATTGATCGGCTTAAACCTTCATTCAATTCTTCTCAACATCAGGCATCAATTAAAAAACGCGTGACTTTTGCATCCCAACCATCCATGATGCGAACCAGATCGCAAACGGGTTCGTTTAATATTAACGAGAAGGACCTTTAGCCCTCCTCTAGGAAGGGGGTGTGTGGAGAGTTGGTTGAATTTTAACAAATCAACCAATTAATTCCATTTACAAATATACTTTACACTTACAAATATACTTTACACTTACACTGACAGAAATATACTTTATATATTTTAAATAAAAATCAAGTGAACCGAAAAATGAAAAATATAGAAGTAATTGTTTTTTATATAGTCAGTTGGAAAATATCATTCACACAGGGTGAATATAATTTGTAATGAATAAAAAGTTTATTATAATTTGATGTTATCAAGATTAATTTAATTAAAAATAAGCTAATAATATTAATGTAGTGTTTTAATATAACGTGATATAAATATCATTATAATCCGCACTACAGTTCTGAGCTCGATTCTTTAAGCTGCTTTAGCTGCTTGAAGTAGTCTAAATTTTCTGATTGTAGTCTGTAAAAATATTGACATACATTTTTCCTCTTAGTAAAACAATTTCATATTCAATGTTACCGTTCTTGAGTCAAATGCAATTTAAAATTCATACTATAATATTGAGACATTTCATGTTCTAATAAATTAATACGATGTGATAAATTTGTAATCTGGAAAATAAGAAAAAAATCTCTTGTATTACGGAACTGTTCAATTCAATAACAAGTCTAACCTCTTCGCTAGCACCTTCTAAATTCTTGACAAGATTTCTTTCTGTGTTAGTACATAAATCAATTTTGTAATGAAATAATTCGAAAAGCTCGGATGTGGCCACATTATTGTATTCCGATCGGTCGTTAGCTTCGAATATGTGCGTAACTAATCTGTCAAGTTTTTCTTCTAATCCTTTATTTATCCATATTTTTTCATTTCCGATTGTACCGTTTGAGTATCTATTGGAATTACAATTTGATGGAGAACGCCTAGCGGTTAGTAAAGGGCTTAATTTCGATGTTATCTGGAAGAAAAGAAGAGTTAGTTTAGTAGCATAGATTAAATTTTTAATTACTATTGATTTGTGTTAATTTTTTCGTCGAGTAAATATAGAAACTTTTCAAAACTGGTTTAAATTAGCAGGATGAGATATTTCTTCCAATTTTCACATTCATACCCAACCAAGAAAATGTGTTTTTTCCATATCAAAGCATCCGTGAGATAATCTTTGGATTATGTTATCAGTATTGTGATCGACTAAGAGAAAAATATGTGTTACCTTGATTTTCTAATAATAAAATATTGTGATCGACTTAGGCTCTAGCATTCAATAAACACGGATCGAGGCTAGTTTGGGACTGCCTTCAAAAACTAATCATGTTATGGGTTTACATTGGGTAAATCCATAACGCGAAAATTCTGCACTACAGAAGCTACTTTTCAGAATGGCTATAAAATAATAAATCAAAAACAAAAACTCACCTTTGCAACATCATCTCTCGGAAAATTCAGCGTTTTTGCCATTTCAAATACAACCTGACATAAATTTTCATTACCGCACAGTACACCTTTCGCAATTACATAATGAATTTGTTTCGTCTCGAAAAGCAGCGAAACTTTCGAAAGCCAGGCGTTCGGTGCGATATTCGAAAATTCAATTAGCACTTGCAGGCATAGTATAAATTTTGCTAAATCGTCATTCGAAAATTTCGCATAATTCAGCGATTCCGGATTTGTATTTAACAACGACGAAAACACTTTATCAAAATACGTTTCGGTGAACGTTGATATGACAACGGTTTGAAATTTTTTATTTCGCAACAGGATAATTAATAAATTAAATAATGCGATCATCTGAAAATTAAAAAAAAAAAAGTTATACGATGAGTTTTTTAGTGGGAATTCTTTTTCGAACCTGTTCGCTGGAAAGATTATTCTTTTCAATTTTGTACAACATATTCGGCAAAACTATTTCAAACGCTTTGATAATTACTTGGACATGATCATTATGAACTGAAATGAAGAAACCGTGAACCAAACTGCCTGAATATTACTGTCAATTCCACAAACCTTTCATGACAACAGTTCTCATCAATTCCAGAGCTTTGGCAGACGAATGAGCCGATTCCACCCATTTTACAGCCAAGTCAAATATTTTCGGGATAACTTCAGACAATGTTGAATCTGTTTGGAAAAAAAAAATTATTTATGAATTCCGTAAGATCTAAAAAAAAAATCTATACTAATCTTACCTGCTTTTAAAAAGCTTTCCAGAAGTACAAAAATCAAAGCGTAGCACTCTGCAAGATTTTTTTCACTATCATCGCCGCAGGGAGCATTTTGGGTGATCGTTTTTGAATTGATTTTCTGAAAATATTTTTTTTTTATTACGATAACGTATTGACTGGAATTACAAATTCTCACCGCCAATAAATTCTCAATATCCGCATTCGAATCGTTGAAATCCTTGAAAATCATTTGCATTGCTCGGTTATTTCGTGCGTCCGTCAGGAAATCGACAATGTGTTTTAAATATGGCACATTGCATGTTTGAAAACACTCGGAAATATCAATAAAACTTTTCTTTATGAAATTCTCAATATCCGAAACATCCGGCGAATCGACATAATCATTGATAATGATTCGCATCTTGTATGCGAGAATTCCGTACGGTTGGATTTTTTTGCTAAACGTTGAAGCAGGTGCTATGCGCAGTAAAAGATAAATTACTGGCAGATTTTTATAGCAAATATTTATGAGAACCGAAAGTGCTAGACAGCCCAGAGACATCTCGTCGTCGTAAATATATTCTACAAGTTTCTGTATTAGACCCGTTAAATACGGCTCCTGCCATGTTATTTGAATGCCGTAGGAAAGATCCTGAATAATAGTTAGCAATCGAACGATTATTTCCTGAAAAGAAAATTATGATCAGTTCATAGTGGATTAGGTGTTGCTGGGAGTAGAAATACTCGATAACACTAACACTATTCTCCTAATAGAGTTTGGACACTGCTATAATACCAACAGTTTAGCGTGAATTTAGAAGCACAAGAAGGCAACATAAGAAATGTGAAAAACAGGCAAACTTGAGTTTGACGGTTTTCAAATGTACGGACACGAGCACAGACTTGCGTTAAACAACAAGTTTTTGTATAGATTCACTCATTATAATCGAAAATAAATGACTTTCATAAATATCACAGTTCATTATGATTGTGTTTACTTCATAAAAGAAAAAGAATTTAGAAAATTCAAATTTCGGACAAAATTTCCCGCGCAATCGCTGTACATGCATTGTCCAAAATCTATTAGGACAGTAGTGTTAGTATGTATCGAGTATCTCTAACTGTGAGAAGTATCATAACTTTTAGGTCTGTAAACATTGAAACATATCTGAGTGAGATCCCGAAAGATATGGAATTAACACTTTAAGCGCCGTTTGCACTGTCGGCTGTACACTCTTAATGTTGATTAACTGTATAGAAAACTGTTCTGTGGTTGTCTCTATGGTAGTAGAGACCGAACCTTTGTCAAGGCCAAATTACCAATGAAATTACCTTATTCGTTGCCTCTTCCAATAGCTTCGCCAGGAGTGGAACAAATCGGTACTGATGTAGCAGCGCCTGTCTCACATCCAAATTTCTAGTGACCTTTTGCAGAACTGCCAAACACTGAGGCCCTAAGTCGGAGCCCGACTGGAAATCAAGGCGCCTCAAGATTTCGTACAGGCTGATATAAAACTGACAGCATTCTAAACTTTCCGGCCGAAATTCCTCTAAATTCTGACTCCCATTCAACAACTGAAAAGATCAACAAATTAGTCATGAGCGACTGAACGACCCATTTTTGTCAACTTACCGACAGACTGCGGTTTAACAAATTCTCGACACCTTCCGTTCTTTGTTTTTGGTAGAGATTTACGTGCCGATTGAATTCGCTCATATACGACTGCACCGTTGAAGTCATCACGAAATGAAAAGAACAATTTTTGTACAATAACACAATTAAAGCAGATTTTCGCGTTTTCTCTCGATAAATAAGAACACTGCACGAAGAACTTTTTTCAAAAATAACAGCCACGCGCTATCGACGGCGAAACAAAAATGGCAGCTTTTTATTTCCAATTTTATTACTTGTTCGGCGGACAGTTTTGGAATGAAAAAAAATTCTTTTATTTTTTTATTATTATCTGTCAAAAAATTCCCCGGCAACTAGATTTCATTAAAAGGAAAGAAATTGCTAGCCTACTAGATTCCGGTCGGAACATATTATGAACTATAAACAGATATTGATGTTACGACCAATTTTAGGAGCAGATTTCCTTCGTCATTTCGGTCTGGTCGTAGATCTTAAACAACGACGTTTAATCGATCCTCTAACTAACGTCAATTCAGCCATAGGTCAAATCGTAAAAGGATCTTCTACAGTGTTGTCTGTCTTAACAGCCACACATGAGAATCCTCGAGTTCAATCATTACTTGCACAACATCCGAACATTTTTCAAACAAATAGAACAAATTCAAATAAATTGCATGTAGTTCGTCATTTCATCATTACAGAAGGACGTCCAGTCTTTTGCAAACCTCGACGACTCTCACCTTCTCGTTTAGCTATCGCGAAGGCCGAGTTCGGCAAAATGGTAGACCATGGCATTTGCAGACCATCAGACAGTCCTTGGGCTTCACCACTTCACATGGTTCGAAAGAAAGATGGAAGTTGGAGACCTTGTGGGGATTACCGGGCACTTAATGCACAAACAGTCCCGGACAAATATCCAATACCACACATTCAGGATTTTGCCCAACAACTTGATGGTTGTTCTATTTTTTCAACAGTTGATTTGGAACGTGCATATCATCAGATTCCTCTGAACGAGGATGACGTTCCAAAAACAGCTATTACCACACCTTTCGGTTCATATGAGTTCATGCAAATGACTTTTGGTTTGCGCAATGCTGCGCAAACTTTTCAAAGGTTCATTTTTTCCATTTTGAGGGATCTTGATTTTTGTTTCGTCTACATTGACGACATCTTGATCGCCTCAAAGTCAATAGAAGAACATTTCATTCATCTCGATAAACTTTTTCAGCAACTAGAAAAGTACGGTTTAGTAGTCAATTTAGCGAAATGCCACTTTGCTAAAGCTCAAGTGGATTTCTTGGGTCATTCCATCAACTCAAATGGAATTCTTCCAATGGCTTCTAAGGTCGAAGCTATTATTTCTTACCCACAACCAGCTACTATTCACGAGTTGAGGCGTTTTCTCGGTATGATTAACTTTTACCGAAGGTTCATACCGCACGCAGCCACATCTCAGTCTATTTTAGACAAGTACACAGAAGGTAGCAAGAAAAAACGTGATAAGTCCATTATTCCATGGAATCCTGAGTCTATTAAAGCTTTCAATTGTTGCAAAGAACAATTAGCTCAGGCGGCTACACTAGCGTATCCTTCTTCTTCAGCAGCACTTTCGCTTGTGGTCGACGCTTCAGATACAGCCATCGGGGCTGTATTACAGCAAAAAATTTCAAATGCTTTACAACCATTAACATTCTTTTCGCGGAAACTTTCTGCAGCACAGCGAAAATACAGTGCCTACGATCGTGAGCTTTTGGCAGCTTATATTGCCATTAAACATTTCAAGTTCATGCTGGAAGGAAGAATTTTCACACTTTTCACTGATCACAAACCACTTATTTTTGCTTTCAAACAAAACGCTGAAAAAGCTTCTCCACGTCAGCTAAGACACCTGGACTTCATCGGTCAATTTACAACGGATATTCGACATATATCCGGTTCAGATAATGTCGTCGCCGATGCATTATCTCGCATTGACGAGATTTCCATTCCGGCATCGGTAAATTACTCTCAAATTGCTGACGCTCAGCTGACTGACGAAGAGTTACCTTTAATAAAAAAATCAACAAGCCTGAAAATGTTGCCTATTAACATTGAAAATTCCTCTAAGCAACTTTGGTGTGACGCCTCTCAAAACACTTTGCGGCCTTACATACCTTCAACGTTGCGTAAGAAGATTTTCGATGTGGTTCATGGAACGGCTCATCCAGGTATAAAAGCAACAACTAAACTTTTAGTTAAAAAGTTTGTTTGGCCATCTATCAATAAAGACTCACACATCTGGTGCAGAGAATGCATAGCTTGTGGGAAAGCCAAAATTTCTCGTCACGTTAAAAGTCCACTCGGCAATTTCGAACCAGTAATCGAAAAATTCGCTAATATCCATATTGATTTGGTTGGACCTCTTCCTACTTCGGAAGGCTTCACTTATTGTCTTACGGTTATTGACCGTTTTACACGTTGGCCTGAAGCTTATCCAATTGTGGATATTCGAGCAGCAACTGTTGCTAACACGCTTATAAGAGATTATATTCCTCGTTACGGCACTCCAGTCACGATTGTAACTGACCAAGGACCACAATTCGAAGCTTTACTTTTTTCGGAATTAGGCAAAGTTTTGGGATTCAAACGAAGCAGAACTACTGCTTACAATCCCAAAGCCAATGGCATGTTAGAACGTTGGCATCGAATCCTTAAAAGTTCTCTAATGTGCAAGGCATCAGAAGGATGGACTCGCGAACTACCGTTCATTCTTCTCGGACTTCGCTCAATCGTTAGACAAGATGTTGATGCCACTCCAGCTGAATTAGTTTATGGTCAAAATTTACGTTTGCCGTACGAACTTTTACACACTGATTCTAGCACGTCACAGGTAATATCTCCTAGCGACTATGTCCAGAGGCTTCGACAGCTCATGCGTTCAGTGAAACCAAAATTACCTACCGCTCACACTCCCACTAACACTTTCGTTTTTAATTCACTTAAAGATTGTGAACACGTGTTTGTTCGTCAGGATCAAGTGAGGAAATCGCTTCAACCACCTTATGAGGGACCTTTCAGAGTTTTAAAACGACACGACAAATTCTTTACACTTTCCTTTAATGGTAAAGAAAAGAATGTCTCAATTGATCGGCTTAAACCTTCATTCAATTCTTCTCAACATCAGGCATCAATTAAAAAACGCGTGACTTTTGCATCCCAACCATCCATGATGCGAACCAGATCGCAAACGGGTTCGTTTAATATTAACGAGAAGGACCTTTAGCCCTCCTCTAGGAAGGGGGTGTGTGGAGAGTTGGTTGAATTTTAACAAATCAACCAATTAATTCCATTTACAAATATACTTTACACTTACAAATATACTTTACACTTACACTGACAGAAATATACTTTATATATTTTAAATAAAAATCAAGTGAACCGAAAAATGAAAAATATAGAAGTAATTGTTTTTTATATAGTCAGTTGGAAAATATCATTCACACAGGGTGAATATAATTTGTAATGAATAAAAAGTTTATTATAATTTGATGTTATCAAGATTAATTTAATTAAAAATAAGCTAATAATATTAATGTAGTGTTTTAATATAACGTGATATAAATATCATTATAATCCGCACTACAGTTCTGAGCTCGATTCTTTAAGCTGCTTTAGCTGCTTGAAGTAGTCTAAATTTTCTGATTGTAGTCTGTAAAAATATTGACATACATTTTTCCTCTTAGTAAAACAATTTCATATTCAATGTTACCGTTCTTGAGTCAAATGCAATTTAAAATTCATACTATAATATTGAGACATTTCATGTTCTAATAAATTAATACGATGTGATAAATTTGTAATCTGGAAAATAAGAAAAAAATCTCTTGTATTACGGAACTGTTCAATTCAATAACAAGTCTAACCTCTTCGCTAGCACCTTCTAAATTCTTGACAAGATTTCTTTCTGTGTTAGTACATAAATCAATTTTGTAATGAAATAATTCGAAAAGCTCGGATGTGGCCACATTATTGTATTCCGATCGGTCGTTAGCTTCGAATATGTGCGTAACTAATCTGTCAAGTTTTTCTTCTAATCCTTTATTTATCCATATTTTTTCATTTCCGATTGTACCGTTTGAGTATCTATTGGAATTACAATTTGATGGAGAACGCCTAGCGGTTAGTAAAGGGCTTAATTTCGATGTTATCTGGAAGAAAAGAAGAGTTAGTTTAGTAGCATAGATTAAATTTTTAATTACTATTGATTTGTGTTAATTTTTTCGTCGAGTAAATATAGAAACTTTTCAAAACTGGTTTAAATTAGCAGGATGAGATATTTCTTCCAATTTTCACATTCATACCCAACCAAGAAAATGTGTTTTTTCCATATCAAAGCATCCGTGAGATAATCTTTGGATTATGTTATCAGTATTGTGATCGACTAAGAGAAAAATATGTGTTACCTTGATTTTCTAATAATAAAATATTGTGATCGACTTAGGCTCTAGCATTCAATAAACACGGATCGAGGCTAGTTTGGGACTGCCTTCAAAAACTAATCATGTTATGGGTTTACATTGGGTAAACCCATAACGCGAAAATTCTGCACTACAGAAGCTACTTTTCAGAATGGCTATAAAATAATAAATCAAAAACAAAAACTCACCTTTGCAACATCATCTCTCGGAAAATTCAGCGTTTTTGCCATTTCAAATACAACCTGACATAAATTTTCATTACCGCACAGTACACCTTTCGCAATTACATAATGAATTTGTTTCGTCTCGAAAAGCAGCGAAACTTTCGAAAGCCAGGCGTTCGGTGCGATATTCGAAAATTCAATTAGCACTTGCAGGCATAGTATAAATTTTGCTAAATCGTCATTCGAAAATTTCGCATAATTCAGCGATTCCGGATTTGTATTTAACAACGACGAAAACACTTTATCAAAATACGTTTCGGTGAACGTTGATATGACAACGGTTTGAAATTTTTTATTTCGCAACAGGATAATTAATAAATTAAATAATGCGATCATCTGAAAATTAAAAAAAAAAAAGTTATACGATGAGTTTTTTAGTGGGAATTCTTTTTCGAACCTGTTCGCTGGAAAGATTATTCTTTTCAATTTTGTACAACATATTCGGCAAAACTATTTCAAACGCTTTGATAATTACTTGGACATGATCATTATGAACTGAAATGAAGAAACCGTGAACCAAACTGCCTGAATATTACTGTCAATTCCACAAACCTTTCATGACAACAGTTCTCATCAATTCCAGAGCTTTGGCAGACGAATGAGCCGATTCCACCCATTTTACAGCCAAGTCAAATATTTTCGGGATAACTTCAGACAATGTTGAATCTGTTTGGAAAAAAAAAATTATTTATGAATTCCGTAAGATCTAAAAAAAAAATCTATACTAATCTTACCTGCTTTTAAAAAGCTTTCCAGAAGTACAAAAAGCAAAGCGTAGCACTCTGCAAGATTTTTTTCACTATCATCGCCGCAGGGAGCATTTTGGGTGATCGTTTTTGAATTGATTTTCTGAAAATATTTTTTTTTTATTACGATAACGTATTGACTGGAATTACAAATTCTCACCGCCAATAAATTCTCAATATCCGCATTCGAATCGTTGAAATCCTTGAAAATCATTTGCATTGCTCGGTTATTTCGTGCGTCCGTCAGGAAATCGACAATGTGTTTTAAATATGGCACATTGCATGTTTGAAAACACTCGGAAATATCAATAAAACTTTTCTTTATGAAATTCTCAATATCCGAAACATCCGGCGAATCGACATAATCATTGATAATGATTCGCATCTTGTATGCGAGAATTCCGTACGGTTGGATTTTTTTGCTAAACGTTGAAGCAGGTGCTATGCGCAGTAAAAGATAAATTACTGGCAGATTTTTATAGCAAATATTTATGAGAACCGAAAGTGCTAGACAGCCCAGAGACATCTCGTCGTCGTAAATATATTCTACAAGTTTCTGTATTAGACCCGTTAAATACGGCTCCTGCCATGTTATTTGAATGCCGTAGGAAAGATCCTGAATAATAGTTAGCAATCGAACGATTATTTCCTGAAAAGAAAATTATGATCAGTTCATAGTGGATTAGGTGTTGCTGGGAGTAGAAATACTCGATAACACTAACACTATTCTCCTAATAGAGTTTGGACACTGCTATAATACCAACAGTTTAGCGTGAATTTAGAAGCACAAGAAGGCAACATAAGAAATGTGAAAAACAGGCAAACTTGAGTTTGACGGTTTTCAAATGTACGGACACGAGCACAGACTTGCGTTAAACAACAAGTTTTTGTATAGATTCACTCATTATAATCGAAAATAAATGACTTTCATAAATACCACAGTTCATTATGATTGTGTTTACTTCATAAAAGAAAAAGAATTTAGAAAATTCAAATTTCGGACAAAATTTCCCGCGCAATCGCTGTACATGCATTGTCCAAAATCTATTAGGACAGTAGTGTTAGTATGTATCGAGTATCTCTAACTGTGAGAAGTATCATAACTTTTAGGTCTGTAAACATTGAAACATATCTGAGTGAGATCCCGAAAGATATGGAATTAACACTTTAAGCGCCGTTTGCACTGTCGGCTGTACACTCTTAATGTTGATTAACTGTATAGAAAACTGTTCTGTGGTTGTCTCTATGGTAGTAGAGACCGAACCTTTGTCAAGGCCAAATTACCAATGAAATTACCTTATTCGTTGCCTCTTCCAATAGCTTCGCCAGGAGTGGAACAAATCGGTACTGATGTAGCAGCGCCTGTCTCACATCCAAATTTCTAGTGACCTTTTGCAGAACCGCCAAACACTGAGGCCCTAAGTCGGAGCCCGACTGGAAATCAAGGCGCCTCAAGATTTCGTACAGGCTGATATAAAACTGACAGCATTCTAAACTTTCCGGCCGAAATTCCTCTAAATTCTGACTCCCATTCAACAACTGAAAAGATCAACAAATTAGTCATGAGCGACTGAACGACCCATTTTTGTCAACTTACCGACAGACTGCGGTTTAACAAATTCTCGACACCTTCCGTTCTTTGTTTTTGGTAGAGATTTACGTGCCGATTGAATTCGCTCATATACGACTGCACCGTTGAAGTCATCACGAAATGAAAAGAACAATTTTTGTACAATAACACAATTAAAGCAGATTTTCGCGTTTTCTCTCGATAAATAAGAACACTGCACGAAGAACTTTTTTCAAAAATAACAGCCACGCGCTATCGACGGCGAAACAAAAATGGCAGCTTTTTATTTCCAATTTTATTACTTGTTCGGCGGACAGTTTTGGAATGAAAAAAAATTCTTTTATTTTTTTATTATTATCTGTCAAAAAATTCCCCGGCAACTAGATTTCATTAAAAGGAAAGAAATTGCTAGCCTACTAGATTCCGGTCGGAACATATTATGAACTATAAACAGATATTGATGTTACGACCAATTTTAGGAGCAGATTTCCTTCGTCATTTCGGTCTGGTCGTAGATCTTAAACAACGACGTTTAATCGATCCTCTAACTAACGTCAATTCAGCCATAGGTCAAATCGTAAAAGGATCTTCTACAGTGTTGTCTGTCTTAACAGCCACACATGAGAATCCTCGAGTTCAATCATTACTTGCACAACATCCGAACATTTTTCAAACAAATAGAACAAATTCAAATAAATTGCATGTAGTTCGTCATTTCATCATTACAGAAGGACGTCCAGTCTTTTGCAAACCTCGACGACTCTCACCTTCTCGTTTAGCTATCGCGAAGGCCGAGTTCGGCAAAATGGTAGACCATGGCATTTGCAGACCATCAGACAGTCCTTGGGCTTCACCACTTCACATGGTTCGAAAGAAAGATGGAAGTTGGAGACCTTGTGGGGACTACCGGGCACTTAATGCACAAACAGTCCCGGACAAATATCCAATACCACACATTCAGGATTTTGCCCAACAACTTGATGGTTGTTCTATTTTTTCAACAGTTGATTTGGAACGTGCATATCATCAGATTCCTCTGAACGAGGATGACGTTCCAAAAACAGCTATTACCACACCTTTCGGTTCATATGAGTTCATGCAAATGACTTTTGGTTTGCGCAATGCTGCGCAAACTTTTCAAAGGTTCATTTTTTCCATTTTGAGGGATCTTGATTTTTGTTTCGTCTACATTGACGACATCTTGATCGCCTCAAAGTCAATAGAAGAACATTTCATTCATCTCGATAAACTTTTTCAGCAACTAGAAAAGTACGGTTTAGTAGTCAATTTAGCGAAATGCCACTTTGCTAAAGCTCAAGTGGATTTCTTGGGTCATTCCATCAACTCAAATGGAATTCTTCCAATGGCTTCTAAGGTCGAAGCTATTATTTCTTACCCACAACCAGCTACTATTCACGAGTTGAGGCGTTTTCTCGGTATGATTAACTTTTACCGAAGGTTCATACCGCACGCAGCCACATCTCAGTCTATTTTAGACAAGTACACAGAAGGTAGCAAGAAAAAACGTGATAAGTCCATTATTCCATGGAATCCTGAGTCTATTAAAGCTTTCAATTGTTGCAAAGAACAATTAGCTCAGGCGGCTACACTAGCGTATCCTTCTTCTTCAGCAGCACTTTCGCTTGTGGTCGACGCTTCAGATACAGCCATCGGGGCTGTATTACAGCAAAAAATTTCAAATGCTTTACAACCATTAACATTCTTTTCGCGGAAACTTTCTGCAGCACAGCGAAAATACAGTGCCTACGATCGTGAGCTTTTGGCAGCTTATATTGCCATTAAACATTTCAAGTTCATGCTGGAAGGAAGAATTTTCACACTTTTCACTGATCACAAACCACTTATTTTTGCTTTCAAACAAAACGCTGAAAAAGCTTCTCCACGTCAGCTAAGACACCTGGACTTCATCGGTCAATTTACAACGGATATTCGACATATATCCGGTTCAGATAATGTCGTCGCCGATGCATTATCTCGCATTGACGAGATTTCCATTCCGGCATCGGTAAATTACTCTCAAATTGCTGACGCTCAGCTGACTGACGAAGAGTTACCTTTAATAAAAAAATCAACAAGCCTGAAAATGTTGCCTATTAACATTGAAAATTCCTCTAAGCAACTTTGGTGTGACGCCTCTCAAAACACTTTGCGGCCTTACATACCTTCAACGTTGCGTAAGAAGATTTTCGATGTGGTTCATGGAACGGCTCATCCAGGTATAAAAGCAACAACTAAACTTTTAGTTAAAAAGTTTGTTTGGCCATCTATCAATAAAGACTCACACATCTGGTGCAGAGAATGCATAGCTTGTGGGAAAGCCAAAATTTCTCGTCACGTTAAAAGTCCACTCGGCAATTTCGAACCAGTAATCGAAAAATTCGCTAATATCCATATTGATTTGGTTGGACCTCTTCCTACTTCGGAAGGCTTCACTTATTGTCTTACGGTTATTGACCGTTTTACACGTTGGCCTGAAGCTTATCCAATTGTGGATATTCGAGCAGCAACTGTTGCTAACACGCTTATAAGAGATTATATTCCTCGTTACGGCACTCCAGTCACGATTGTAACTGACCAAGGACCACAATTCGAAGCTTTACTTTTTTCGGAATTAGGCAAAGTTTTGGGATTCAAACGAAGCAGAACTACTGCTTACAATCCCAAAGCCAATGGCATGTTAGAACGTTGGCATCGAATCCTTAAAAGTTCTCTAATGTGCAAGGCATCAGAAGGATGGACTCGCGAACTACCGTTCATTCTTCTCGGACTTCGCTCAATCGTTAGACAAGATGTTGATGCCACTCCAGCTGAATTAGTTTATGGTCAAAATTTACGTTTGCCGTACGAACTTTTACACACTGATTCTAGCACGTCACAGGTAATATCTCCTAGCGACTATGTCCAGAGGCTTCGACAGCTCATGCGTTCAGTGAAACCAAAATTACCTACCGCTCACACTCCCACTAACACTTTCGTTTTTAATTCACTTAAAGATTGTGAACACGTGTTTGTTCGTCAGGATCAAGTGAGGAAATCGCTTCAACCACCTTATGAGGGACCTTTCAGAGTTTTAAAACGACACGACAAATTCTTTACACTTTCCTTTAATGGTAAAGAAAAGAATGTCTCAATTGATCGGCTTAAACCTTCATTCAATTCTTCTCAACATCAGGCATCAATTAAAAAACGCGTGACTTTTGCATCCCAACCATCCATGATGCGAACCAGATCGCAAACGGGTTCGTTTAATATTAACGAGAAGGACCTTTAGCCCTCCTCTAGGAAGGGGGTGTGTGGAGAGTTGGTTGAATTTTAACAAATCAACCAATTAATTCCATTTACAAATATACTTTACACTTACAAATATACTTTACACTTACACTGACAGAAATATACTTTATATATTTTAAATAAAAATCAAGTGAACCGAAAAATGAAAAATATAGAAGTAATTGTTTTTTATATAGTCAGTTGGAAAATATCATTCACACAGGGTGAATATAATTTGTAATGAATAAAAAGTTTATTATAATTTGATGTTATCAAGATTAATTTAATTAAAAATAAGCTAATAATATTAATGTAGTGTTTTAATATAACGTGATATAAATATCATTATAATCCGCACTACAGTTCTGAGCTCGATTCTTTAAGCTGCTTTAGCTGCTTGAAGTAGTCTAAATTTTCTGATTGTAGTCTGTAAAAATATTGACATACATTTTTCCTCTTAGTAAAACAATTTCATATTCAATGTTACCGTTCTTGAGTCAAATGCAATTTAAAATTCATACTATAATATTGAGACATTTCATGTTCTAATAAATTAATACGATGTGATAAATTTGTAATCTGGAAAATAAGAAAAAAATCTCTTGTATTACGGAACTGTTCAATTCAATAACAAGTCTAACCTCTTCGCTAGCACCTTCTAAACTCTTGACAAGATTTCTTTCTGTGTTAGTACATAAATCAATTTTGTAATGAAATAATTCGAAACGCTCGGATGTGGCCACATTATTGTATTCCGATCGGTCGTTAGCTTCGAATATGTGCGTAACTAATCTGTCAAGTTTTTCTTCTAATCCTTTATTTATCCATATTTTTTCATTTCCGATTGTACCGTTTGAGTATCTATTGGAATTACAATTTGATGGAGAACGCCTAGCGGTTAGTAAAGGGCTTAATTTCGATGTTATCTGGAAGAAAAGAAGAGTTAGTTTAGTAGCATAGATTAAATTTTTAATTACTATTGATTTGTGTTAATTTTTTCGTCGAGTAAATATAGAAACTTTTCAAAACTGGTTTAAATTAGCAGGATGAGATATTTCTTCCAATTTTCACATTCATACCCAACCAAGAAAATGTGTTTTTTCCATATCAAAGCATCCGTGAGATAATCTTTGGATTATGTTATCAGTATTGTGATCGACTAAGAGAAAAATATGTGTTACCTTGATTTTCTAATAATAAAATATTGTGATCGACTTAGGCTCTAGCATTCAATAAACACGGATCGAGGCTAGTTTGGGACTGCCTTCAAAAACTAATCATGTTATGGGTTTACATTGGGTAAACCCATAACGCGAAAATTCTGCACTACAGAAGCTACTTTTCAGAATGGCTATAAAATAATAAATCAAAAACAAAAACTCACCTTTGCAACATCATCTCTCGGAAAATTCAGCGTTTTTGCCATTTCAAATACAACCTGACATAAATTTTCATTACCGCACAGTACACCTTTCGCAATTACATAATGAATTTGTTTCGTCTCGAAAAGCAGCGAAACTTTCGAAAGCCAGGCGTTCGGTGCGATATTCGAAAATTCAATTAGCACTTGCAGGCATAGTATAAATTTTGCTAAATCGTCATTCGAAAATTTCGCATAATTCAGCGATTCCGGATTTGTATTTAACAACGACGAAAACACTTTATCAAAATACGTTTCGGTGAACGTTGATATGACAACGGTTTGAAATTTTTTATTTCGCAACAGGATAATTAATAAATTAAATAATGCGATCATCTGAAAATTAAAAAAAAAAAAGTTATACGATGAGTTTTTTAGTGGGAATTCTTTTTCGAACCTGTTCGCTGGAAAGATTATTCTTTTCAATTTTGTACAACATATTCGGCAAAACTATTTCAAACGCTTTGATAATTACTTGGACATGATCATTATGAACTGAAATGAAGAAACCGTGAACCAAACTGCCTGAATATTACTGTCAATTCCACAAACCTTTCATGACAACAGTTCTCATCAATTCCAGAGCTTTGGCAGACGAATGAGCCGATTCCACCCATTTTACAGCCAAGTCAAATATTTTCGGGATAACTTCAGACAATGTTGAATCTGTTTGGAAAAAAAAAATTATTTATGAATTCCGTAAGATCTAAAAAAAAAATCTATACTAATCTTACCTGCTTTTAAAAAGCTTTCCAGAAGTACAAAAATCAAAGCGTAGCACTCTGCAAGATTTTTTTCACTATCATCGCCGCAGGGAGCATTTTGGGTGATCGTTTTTGAATTGATTTTCTGAAAATATTTTTTTTTTATTACGATAACGTATTGACTGGAATTACAAATTCTCACCGCCAATAAATTCTCAATATCCGCATTCGAATCGTTGAAATCCTTGAAAATCATTTGCATTGCTCGGTTATTTCGTGCGTCCGTCAGGAAATCGACAATGTGTTTTAAATATGGCACATTGCATGTTTGAAAACACTCGGAAATATCAATAAAACTTTTCTTTATGAAATTCTCAATATCCGAAACATCCGGCGAATCGACATAATCATTGATAATGATTCGCATCTTGTATGCGAGAATTCCGTACGGTTGGATTTTTTTGCTAAACGTTGAAGCAGGTGCTATGCGCAGTAAAAGATAAATTACTGGCAGATTTTTATAGCAAATATTTATGAGAACCGAAAGTGCTAGACAGCCCAGAGACATCTCGTCGTCGTAAATATATTCTACAAGTTTCTGTATTAGACCCGTTAAATACGGCTCCTGCCATGTTATTTGAATGCCGTAGGAAAGATCCTGAATAATAGTTAGCAATCGAACGATTATTTCCTGAAAAGAAAATTATGATCAGTTCATAGTGGATTAGGTGTTGCTGGGAGTAGAAATACTCGATAACACTAACACTATTCTCCTAATAGAGTTTGGACACTGCTATAATACCAACAGTTTAGCGTGAATTTAGAAGCACAAGAAGGCAACATAAGAAATGTGAAAAACAGGCAAACTTGAGTTTGACGGTTTTCAAATGTACGGACACGAGCACAGACTTGCGTTAAACAACAAGTTTTTGTATAGATTCACTCATTATAATCGAAAATAAATGACTTTCATAAATATCACAGTTCATTATGATTGTGTTTACTTCATAAAAGAAAAAGAATTTAGAAAATTCAAATTTCGGACAAAATTTCCCGCGCAATCGCTGTACATGCATTGTCCAAAATCTATTAGGACAGTAGTGTTAGTATGTATCGAGTATCTCTAACTGTGAGAAGTATCATAACTTTTAGGTCTGTAAACATTGAAACATATCTGAGTGAGATCCCGAAAGATATGGAATTAACACTTTAAGCGCCGTTTGCACTGTCGGCTGTACACTCTTAATGTTGATTAACTGTATAGAAAACTGTTCTGTGGTTGTCTCTATGGTAGTAGAGACCGAACCTTTGTCAAGGCCAAATTACCAATGAAATTACCTTATTCGTTGCCTCTTCCAATAGCTTCGCCAGGAGTGGAACAAATCGGTACTGATGTAGCAGCGCCTGTCTCACATCCAAATTTCTAGTGACCTTTTGCAGAACCGCCAAACACTGAGGCCCTAAGTCGGAGCCCGACTGGAAATCAAGGCGCCTCAAGATTTCGTACAGGCTGATATAAAACTGACAGCATTCTAAACTTTCCGGCCGAAATTCCTCTAAATTCTGACTCCCATTCAACAACTGAAAAGATCAACAAATTAGTCATGAGCGACTGAACGACCCATTTTTGTCAACTTACCGACAGACTGCGGTTTAACAAATTCTCGACACCTTCCGTTCTTTGTTTTTGGTAGAGATTTACGTGCCGATTGAATTCCCTCATATACGACTGCACCGTTGAAGTCATCACGAAATGAAAAGAACAATTTTTGTACAATAACACAATTAAAGCAGATTTTCGCGTTTTCTCTCGATAAATAAGAACACTGCACGAAGAACTTTTTTCAAAAATAACAGCCACGCGCTATCGACGGCGAAACAAAAATGGCAGCTTTTTATTTCCAATTTTATTACTTGTTCGGCGGACAGTTTTGGAATGAAAAAAAATTCTTTTATTTTTTTATTATTATCTGTCAAAAAATTCCCCGGCAACTAGATTTCATTAAAAGGAAAGAAATTGCTAGCCTACTAGATTCCGGTCGGAACATATTATGAACTATAAACAGATATTGATGTTACGACCAATTTTAGGAGCAGATTTCCTTCGTCATTTCGGTCTGGTCGTAGATCTTAAACAACGACGTTTAATCGATCCTCTAACTAACGTCAATTCAGCCATAGGTCAAATCGTAAAAGGATCTTCTACAGTGTTGTCTGTCTTAACAGCCACACATGAGAATCCTCGAGTTCAATCATTACTTGCACAACATCCGAACATTTTTCAAACAAATAGAACAAATTCAAATAAATTGCATGTAGTTCGTCATTTCATCATTACAGAAGGACGTCCAGTCTTTTGCAAACCTCGACGACTCTCACCTTCTCGTTTAGCTATCGCGAAGGCCGAGTTCGGCAAAATGGTAGACCATGGCATTTGCAGACCATCAGACAGTCCTTGGGCTTCACCACTTCACATGGTTCGAAAGAAAGATGGAAGTTGGAGACCTTGTGGGGATTACCGGGCACTTAATGCACAAACAGTCCCGGACAAATATCCAATACCACACATTCAGGATTTTGCCCAACAACTTGATGGTTGTTCTATTTTTTCAACAGTTGATTTGGAACGTGCATATCATCAGATTCCTCTGAACGAGGATGACGTTCCAAAAACAGCTATTACCACACCTTTCGGTTCATATGAGTTCATGCAAATGACTTTTGGTTTGCGCAATGCTGCGCAAACTTTTCAAAGGTTCATTTTTTCCATTTTGAGGGATCTTGATTTTTGTTTCGTCTACATTGACGACATCTTGATCGCCTCAAAGTCAATAGAAGAACATTTCATTCATCTCGATAAACTTTTTCAGCAACTAGAAAAGTACGGTTTAGTAGTCAATTTAGCGAAATGCCACTTTGCTAAAGCTCAAGTGGATTTCTTGGGTCATTCCATCAACTCAAATGGAATTCTTCCAATGGCTTCTAAGGTCGAAGCTATTATTTCTTACCCACAACCAGCTACTATTCACGAGTTGAGGCGTTTTCTCGGTATGATTAACTTTTACCGAAGGTTCATACCGCACGCAGCCACATCTCAGTCTATTTTAGACAAGTACACAGAAGGTAGCAAGAAAAAACGTGATAAGTCCATTATTCCATGGAATCCTGAGTCTATTAAAGCTTTCAATTGTTGCAAAGAACAATTAGCTCAGGCGGCTACACTAGCGTATCCTTCTTCTTCAGCAGCACTTTCGCTTGTGGTCGACGCTTCAGATACAGCCATCGGGGCTGTATTACAGCAAAAAATTTCAAATGCTTTACAACCATTAACATTCTTTTCGCGGAAACTTTCTGCAGCACAGCGAAAATACAGTGCCTACGATCGTGAGCTTTTGGCAGCTTATATTGCCATTAAACATTTCAAGTTCATGCTGGAAGGAAGAATTTTCACACTTTTCACTGATCACAAACCACTTATTTTTGCTTTCAAACAAAACGCTGAAAAAGCTTCTCCACGTCAGCTAAGACACCTGGACTTCATCGGTCAATTTACAACGGATATTCGACATATATCCGGTTCAGATAATGTCGTCGCCGATGCATTATCTCGCATTGACGAGATTTCCATTCCGGCATCGGTAAATTACTCTCAAATTGCTGACGCTCAGCTGACTGACGAAGAGTTACCTTTAATAAAAAAATCAACAAGCCTGAAAATGTTGCCTATTAACATTGAAAATTCCTCTAAGCAACTTTGGTGTGACGCCTCTCAAAACACTTTGCGGCCTTACATACCTTCAACGTTGCGTAAGAAGATTTTCGATGTGGTTCATGGAACGGCTCATCCAGGTATAAAAGCAACAACTAAACTTTTAGTTAAAAAGTTTGTTTGGCCATCTATCAATAAAGACTCACACATCTGGTGCAGAGAATGCATAGCTTGTGGGAAAGCCAAAATTTCTCGTCACGTTAAAAGTCCACTCGGCAATTTCGAACCAGTAATCGAAAAATTCGCTAATATCCATATTGATTTGGTTGGACCTCTTCCTACTTCGGAAGGCTTCACTTATTGTCTTACGGTTATTGACCGTTTTACACGTTGGCCTGAAGCTTATCCAATTGTGGATATTCGAGCAGCAACTGTTGCTAACACGCTTATAAGAGATTATATTCCTCGTTACGGCACTCCAGTCACGATTGTAACTGACCAAGGACCACAATTCGAAGCTTTACTTTTTTCGGAATTAGGCAAAGTTTTGGGATTCAAACGAAGCAGAACTACTGCTTACAATCCCAAAGCCAATGGCATGTTAGAACGTTGGCATCGAATCCTTAAAAGTTCTCTAATGTGCAAGGCATCAGAAGGATGGACTCGCGAACTACCGTTCATTCTTCTCGGACTTCGCTCAATCGTTAGACAAGATGTTGATGCCACTCCAGCTGAATTAGTTTATGGTCAAAATTTACGTTTGCCGTACGAACTTTTACACACTGATTCTAGCACGTCACAGGTAATATCTCCTAGCGACTATGTCCAGAGGCTTCGACAGCTCATGCGTTCAGTGAAACCAAAATTACCTACCGCTCACACTCCCACTAACACTTTCGTTTTTAATTCACTTAAAGATTGTGAACACGTGTTTGTTCGTCAGGATCAAGTGAGGAAATCGCTTCAACCACCTTATGAGGGACCTTTCAGAGTTTTAAAACGACACGACAAATTCTTTACACTTTCCTTTAATGGTAAAGAAAAGAATGTCTCAATTGATCGGCTTAAACCTTCATTCAATTCTTCTCAACATCAGGCATCAATTAAAAAACGCGTGACTTTTGCATCCCAACCATCCATGATGCGAACCAGATCGCAAACGGGTTCGTTTAATATTAACGAGAAGGACCTTTAGCCCTCCTCTAGGAAGGGGGTGTGTGGAGAGTTGGTTGAATTTTAACAAATCAACCAATTAATTCCATTTACAAATATACTTTACACTTACAAATATACTTTACACTTACACTGACAGAAATATACTTTATATATTTTAAATAAAAATCAAGTGAACCGAAAAATGAAAAATATAGAAGTAATTGTTTTTTATATAGTCAGTTGGAAAATATCATTCACACAGGGTGAATATAATTTGTAATGAATAAAAAGTTTATTATAATTTGATGTTATCAAGATTAATTTAATTAAAAATAAGCTAATAATATTAATGTAGTGTTTTAATATAACGTGATATAAATATCATTATAATCCGCACTACAGTTCTGAGCTCGATTCTTTAAGCTGCTTTAGCTGCTTGAAGTAGTCTAAATTTTCTGATTGTAGTCTGTAAAAATATTGACATACATTTTTCCTCTTAGTAAAACAATTTCATATTCAATGTTACCGTTCTTGAGTCAAATGCAATTTAAAATTCATACTATAATATTGAGACATTTCATGTTCTAATAAATTAATACGATGTGATAAATTTGTAATCTGGAAAATAAGAAAAAAATCTCTTGTATTACGGAACTGTTCAATTCAATAACAAGTCTAACCTCTTCGCTAGCACCTTCTAAATTCTTGACAAGATTTCTTTCTGTGTTAGTACATAAATCAATTTTGTAATGAAATAATTCGAAAAGCTCGGATGTGGCCACATTATTGTATTCCGATCGGTCGTTAGCTTCGAATATGTGCGTAACTAATCTGTCAAGTTTTTCTTCTAATCCTTTATTTATCCATATTTTTTCATTTCCGATTGTACCGTTTGAGTATCTATTGGAATTACAATTTGATGGAGAACGCCTAGCGGTTAGTAAAGGGCTTAATTTCGATGTTATCTGGAAGAAAAGAAGAGTTAGTTTAGTAGCATAGATTAAATTTTTAATTACTATTGATTTGTGTTAATTTTTTCGTCGAGTAAATATAGAAACTTTTCAAAACTGGTTTAAATTAGCAGGATGAGATATTTCTTCCAATTTTCACATTCATACCCAACCAAGAAAATGTGTTTTTTCCATATCAAAGCATCCGTGAGATAATCTTTGGATTATGTTATCAGTATTGTGATCGACTAAGAGAAAAATATGTGTTACCTTGATTTTCTAATAATAAAATATTGTGATCGACTTAGGCTCTAGCATTCAATAAACACGGATCGAGGCTAGTTTGGGACTGCCTTCAAAAACTAATCATGTTATGGGTTTACATTGGGTAAACCCATAACGCGAAAATTCTGCACTACAGAAGCTACTTTTCAGAATGGCTATAAAATAATAAATCAAAAACAAAAACTCACCTTTGCAACATCATCTCTCGGAAAATTCAGCGTTTTTGCCATTTCAAATACAACCTGACATAAATTTTCATTACCGCACAGTACACCTTTCGCAATTACATAATGAATTTGTTTCGTCTCGAAAAGCAGCGAAACTTTCGAAAGCCAGGCGTTCGGTGCGATATTCGAAAATTCAATTAGCACTTGCAGGCATAGTATAAATTTTGCTAAATCGTCATTCGAAAATTTCGCATAATTCAGCGATTCCGGATTTGTATTTAACAACGACGAAAACACTTTATCAAAATACGTTTCGGTGAACGTTGATATGACAACGGTTTGAAATTTTTTATTTCGCAACAGGATAATTAATAAATTAAATAATGCGATCATCTGAAAATTAAAAAAAAAAAAGTTATACGATGAGTTTTTTAGTGGGAATTCTTTTTCGAACCTGTTCGCTGGAAAGATTATTCTTTTCAATTTTGTACAACATATTCGGCAAAACTATTTCAAACGCTTTGATAATTACTTGGACATGATCATTATGAACTGAAATGAAGAAACCGTGAACCAAACTGCCTGAATATTACTGTCAATTCCACAAACCTTTCATGACAACAGTTCTCATCAATTCCAGAGCTTTGGCAGACGAATGAGCCGATTCCACCCATTTTACAGCCAAGTCAAATATTTTCGGGATAACTTCAGACAATGTTGAATCTGTTTGGAAAAAAAAAATTATTTATGAATTCCGTAAGATCTAAAAAAAAAATCTATACTAATCTTACCTGCTTTTAAAAAGCTTTCCAGAAGTACAAAAATCAAAGCGTAGCACTCTGCAAGATTTTTTTCACTATCATCGCCGCAGGGAGCATTTTGGGTGATCGTTTTTGAATTGATTTTCTGAAAATATTTTTTTTTTATTACGATAACGTATTGACTGGAATTACAAATTCTCACCGCCAATAAATTCTCAATATCCGCATTCGAATCGTTGAAATCCTTGAAAATCATTTGCATTGCTCGGTTATTTCGTGCGTCCGTCAGGAAATCGACAATGTGTTTTAAATATGGCACATTGCATGTTTGAAAACACTCGGAAATATCAATAAAACTTTTCTTTATGAAATTCTCAATATCCGAAACATCCGGCGAATCGACATAATCATTGATAATGATTCGCATCTTGTATGCGAGAATTCCGTACGGTTGGATTTTTTTGCTAAACGTTGAAGCAGGTGCTATGCGCAGTAAAAGATAAATTACTGGCAGATTTTTATAGCAAATATTTATGAGAACCGAAAGTGCTAGACAGCCCAGAGACATCTCGTCGTCGTAAATATATTCTACAAGTTTCTGTATTAGACCCGTTAAATACGGCTCCTGCCATGTTATTTGAATGCCGTAGGAAAGATCCTGAATAATAGTTAGCAATCGAACGATTATTTCCTGAAAAGAAAATTATGATCAGTTCATAGTGGATTAGGTGTTGCTGGGAGTAGAAATACTCGATAACACTAACACTATTCTCCTAATAGAGTTTGGACACTGCTATAATACCAACAGTTTAGCGTGAATTTAGAAGCACAAGAAGGCAACATAAGAAATGTGAAAAACAGGCAAACTTGAGTTTGACGGTTTTCAAATGTACGGACACGAGCACAGACTTGCGTTAAACAACAAGTTTTTGTATAGATTCACTCATTATAATCGAAAATAAATGACTTTCATAAATATCACAGTTCATTATGATTGTGTTTACTTCATAAAAGAAAAAGAATTTAGAAAATTCAAATTTCGGACAAAATTTCCCGCGCAATCGCTGTACATGCATTGTCCAAAATCTATTAGGACAGTAGTGTTAGTATGTATCGAGTATCTCTAACTGTGAGAAGTATCATAACTTTTAGGTCTGTAAACATTGAAACATATCTGAGTGAGATCCCGAAAGATATGGAATTAACACTTTAAGCGCCGTTTGCACTGTCGGCTGTACACTCTTAATGTTGATTAACTGTATAGAAAACTGTTCTGTGGTTGTCTCTATGGTAGTAGAGACCGAACCTTTGTCAAGGCCAAATTACCAATGAAATTACCTTATTCGTTGCCTCTTCCAATAGCTTCGCCAGGAGTGGAACAAATCGGTACTGATGTAGCAGCGCCTGTCTCACATCCAAATTTCTAGTGACCTTTTGCAGAACCGCCAAACACTGAGGCCCTAAGTCGGAGCCCGACTGGAAATCAAGGCGCCTCAAGATTTCGTACAGGCTGATATAAAACTGACAGCATTCTAAACTTTCCGGCCGAAATTCCTCTAAATTCTGACTCCCATTCAACAACTGAAAAGATCAACAAATTAGTCATGAGCGACTGAACGACCCATTTTTGTCAACTTACCGACAGACTGCGGTTTAACAAATTCTCGACACCTTCCGTTCTTTGTTTTTGGTAGAGATTTACGTGCCGATTGAATTCCCTCATATACGACTGCACCGTTGAAGTCATCACGAAATGAAAAGAACAATTTTTGTACAATAACACAATTAAAGCAGATTTTCGCGTTTTCTCTCGATAAATAAGAACACTGCACGAAGAACTTTTTTCAAAAATAACAGCCACGCGCTATCGACGGCGAAACAAAAATGGCAGCTTTTTATTTCCAATTTTATTACTTGTTCGGCGGACAGTTTTGGAATGAAAAAAAATTCTTTTATTTTTTTATTATTATCTGTCAAAAAATTCCCCGGCAACTAGATTTCATTAAAAGGAAAGAAATTGCTAGCCTACTAGATTCCGGTCGGAACATATTATGAACTATAAACAGATATTGATGTTAAAAATATACCAAAAAACTATTAAGACTTATTTAAATTTCGCTCTGAATGTAGGGCTTTACCTTTACCAAACTACGAGAAATTGCCTCTAGTATCTCATGCAGTTAACTACTCCTTTTCTAAGTAGAAAATCCCTTTAAACACTAACGTAAATTTTTTCAATATTTCACAAATTTATCTTGTCCAATAATTTTTTCTTCAAAATAAAGAATAAAACGACAATGTTAAATCGAAATTTTCTTCAACAAAAATTCCTAAAAATGATAAAAAAGAAATTCCCCAAACATTAAAAAATTCTCTAATCGACAGCCTGCCCCGCCGCTTGAGCCATACTTTCTTTGCGTTGAAAGAATCGAAACGAAAAAAAAAACACACTCGTTCTTGCTTTGGAATGGTGGTACGGCGTTATGCAAAAGTGTGGGTTTTCCTCCTGTGATCTAACGAAAGAAGCAACAAAACGTTACTTTCGGTGTAGGTTCTTTTTTTGTATGGAGTAACGAATACTCGAGTAACGAAACGTTTTGAGCTGGTAGATTCCATGTAAAAACGGTTGTGGGAAGTAATAAAGAGACGAGGATATCCCACAAGCTATTAACGAGGAAAAACAATTGTTTTATTTTGAAAAGTAATATTTCTACGCAGACTTTTTATTGTTGCAATTCAGGATTTGTTTTCGTTTTTTAATTTTAATATTTTTATGGAGTACAATAATCATCATTTTTGTTTTGTTTTATGTTTGTAATAAAGCCATGAAAAAAAAGGAAAAAAAAAATATTATGAAATAAATTACTTAAAACGATGTTTTTTATAGATATGTTGGATGTGTCGAGTGTGTACGCAGACTTTTTCTGCCGAGTGTATGTGATGAAACCGACGAGAAATAAACTATTTGACGTAAGAAATCCGGAAATCTGGAATTATGGAGATGTTCATCTTTTCAGAATCAAATTTTAACATTACATTATATGTTTTAATCGAGAGTAGAGATGGTATGCTATTTCACATACCTGCGATTTTTTCACTGCTATTTGAAAAGAGCAATCGCATATTGCGATTGAAAATTTAGAGCTGTGATTAGAAGAGAAGAGCAAATGCATACTGCTTACGTTCTATCACCAATAAAATTGCCGCAATGATCATCGCTACAAATCCCAGAGTTTTTGTTCGCTCTCGCACATTAATCCCGCAACTCAGGCATTCCACATAACCCCGACGAGATCGTAGCTCAGAATAAAGCTGGTCAAACAAACTGCCACTTACCCATCGATTATATACAAACAAAATAAAAACAAACACTCGGTCATAGAGCGGTCATAGAACCGAACCAAAAGGGTCTATTGTTTTCTGTTTTTCTTTTCAAATAAAAAGCGCCCAATCTGACAGGCTGACCTAACGCTTTCAGGTGCTATATGTTTATACTCTAGATGAAATCTGAGAGTATATTGTGTTTGCCTTACCGTTTGTAACGCTGAGAAATAATGCTCGCACAGAGCCGCCAAGGGTACAGAAATATTTGTTTTCGCTCAAAAACTGCTGTCTGTCCGTCTGTCTACAGCATAACTCTCGAAGGCTTTGAGCTATCGTGCTGAAATTTGTTGTGTGTCATTTTTAGCAAAAAAGAAACTTTAAGTTCGTGAATGGGCCACATCCCCTCACTCCTTCTACCCCCTCCCATACAAATTTCACGAAATTCCGAAATTTTCAGAAATTGATTTTTCTTTGAAACTATTTAAGCTATCGATTTGAAATTTGGGACAAAGTATTATGATAATCATTAAAATGACGGAATATTGATCCGATCCCGTCACTCCTTCTACCCCCTCCCATACAAATGTATAATTTTTGTTAAGTGCATTATATCGATTTCCATTAAAACTAGAAAAAGTATAAACTTAAAATCTTGCCAGAATTTGTTTTTTAATAATTGCAATAAACGCTAAAAAAATTATCAGCTCCTCTTCACTCCTTCTACCCCCTCCTCCCATACAAATATCTGTATTATAAATTCAAGAAAAGCATTTCTCCTCTCCGAATATATATATTAGAACTATCGAATTTGAAATTGAATCAAAGCGTGGTGATGAGGATGATGATAAGCAGGTTTCAAAATCATCTTAAACGCTCCACTTCCTCTGCCACCTCCCATACAAATGCCTCAATTTCAGGAAAACTTTGTCCAATTGAAAATAATTAAAGCTACAAACCTTCAATTCAGCACGAAATATTTTGCATACCACATTAGGTGTCATATACAAAAATTACAAACCTTCCTCCTCTGCTTCTACCACCTCCCATACAAAAGTCACTATTAATTATTTAAAAGAATTGGAGGTGTTCCGGTACATTGAACTCATTCTCATTTCATCTAGAGTATCATATGATTGGGCTTTACGCCCAATCATAATTCTTTTATGTTTTTTGTTTTGTTTGGTTCAATAGAGTAATTCTATTATCCCAGAAAGCGTACCTCATTGAACACTTTGCACCTCACGTTCCACCTTATCGATCGCTAAGCAAATCGTTATTTTCCTACATCTATCAATCAGGCAAGACTCGAATCTCATAGCTCAGCACAGTGAACACTTCCCCCATTTCCCCCTGAGAATGAAAAGGTTTTCTTTTACTATCCAATGTACGAAAAAACGATCGAGCGCAATGGAGTCAGGATGGCAAAAATGTCAATAGCATTTCATATACACAAGCCAAATAAAAAAAACACCCGGTCATCGATCGCATCGCTTATATACAAGCCAAATAACAAAAAAAGACAACCGATCATAGAAAACCAAACCAAAAGGGTCTTTTGTTTTCTTTTTTCACACGACATTACCTACACGAGCAATTTCATCATGAACAACGTAAAGCTCTTATCAGATCCCGAAACGATTTATATTGTAGTCCACCGTGTCGATAAGAGCTTTACTTTCTTCATGATGTAATTACTTGTGTGAGGTAATGTGTGAAAAAAGTAAACAGTAGACCCTTTTGGTTTGGTTTTCTATGACCGGGTATTTTTTTTTATTTGACTTGTATATATGCGATGCGGTCGATGACCGGGTGTTTATACTCTAGATGAAATCTGAGAGTATATTGTGTTTGCCTTACCGTTTGTAACGCTAAGAAATAATGCTCGCACAGAGCCGCCAAGGGTACAGAAATATTTTTTATCGCACAAAAACCTCGATTCCGAGTGACCGTCTGTCTGTCTGTGCGTCTGTCTACAGCATAACTCTCGAAAGCTTTTAGGTATAGTGCTAAAAAATTTTGTGTGTCATTTTTAGCAAAAAAGTAAGGTCAAGTTCGTGAACGGGCCAAATCGCTCCACCCCTTCTACCCCCTCCCATACAAATGCGCAATTTGACAGTAAACAGATTTGCTCGAAAAGTATAAAAGCAATTGGCCTGAAATTTGAAATATATTACTTTTATAATAATATCAATCTACCGTATAAAAATTATGCGTGTACTCCCCCTCCTTCTACCACCTCCCATACAAACTGTACTTATCATGTATTACTCTAAGCCAATTTACTCAGTGCGTATAAAATTTAGCGAGCTGAGATTTTGCACTTAATATTTATTTAAAATTGTGAGTAAGGCTAAAAAAAATTAGACGATTAGCTTCACCCCTTCTACCCCCTCCCATACAAAATGGCACAATTTCGCAATTCGACTATAAATGGATTTGTTCGAAAAGCATAAAAGCTATTAGTCTGAATTTCGGGATATATTACTTTCATAATGATTTCAATATACAGTATAAAAATTATTTGCGTCCTCCCCCTCCTTCCAACCCCTCCCATACAAACTACACTTTTTCATGAAATGCTCTAAGCCGATTTTCTCAGAACATACAACATTTATCGAGCTCACATTTTGTGATAAATACTTATTTAGCATTATCACTAAGATCAAACAAAAATATTTAATTAGCTTTACTGCTTCTACCCCTCCCATACAATATTCACAAAAAATCTATTTTCTTGAAAAGTATGAATGTTACTGGTCTAAAATTTAAGAGATGTCAATTTTATGATATTCTTAGTTATTTTTGAAAAAATCACTAAAATCCCCCCACTGTTTCTACCACCCCCCATACAAATAGCACATTTTCACTAAATCTAACACATTAATATTCTCAGCTACTATTCAATTTTTGGAGTTAGCATTTTGTATAAAACATTTTTATAGCTACTTTAGCATGATGGGTAAAAAATTAGTTCAATGCTATCACCCCTTCTAACACTTCCCATACAAAATTTCTTGGGATCACAAAAAATTCTATTTCATCTAGAGTATCGTAACCCTGTTATGTTTTTTATTTGGCTTGTGTATATGAAATGCGATTGACATTTTTGCCATCCTGACTCCATTGCGCTCGATCGTTTTTTCGTACATTGGATAGTAAAAGAAAACCTTTTCATTCCCAGGGGGAAATGGGGGAAGTGTTCACTATGCGCACTGAGCTGGTGGTACTGAGAGATTGGGTCTGCCTGATTGTTAGATGCAGGATTTCGCAGAAAATTACTATTTTGTCTCTTTTTTTTTTAATTGCGCACTAGCATGGATAATAGAGGTGGAAAAATCACTGCTATTGGAAGAGCTGCTCTTTTTCACAGATATTGAAAAAGAGCGATCGCAGTGGATCACTGCGATTGGAAAAGGGCAGATTTTGCCATCCCTAATCGAGAGTGACCAGTGATATATTTTTGAGTGTTGTGTGAATGTTCCTGCTCTATAACTCCGCTCCGCCAATTTTGTGTCATGTGAAGTGAAAAAAAATGTGAACTAAAATTAAGGACTGGACACGAAAGTTTTGCACATGTTTTACCTGCTAGTTATAAAATGAAGCAAAGTCTGGCAACCCTAACTGTGCACTGGGTTGTTTCAGTGATTCATGTGGTTTATTGAGGCAATTATGAAATATGGTTCCTTTGACGTATTACTAGTCATGAGTTCGAATAGAGAAGACGTGCGTAAAAAAATTTTGCGAATTTTTTCGGAAAATAAGTGTTTTTCGTATTCCGCGATTACAAAAAAAGTGAAATGTTCGCGATGGACGGTCAACCGCGCTATAGACAAGTTCAACGAAGGGTTCTCAGTGAAAGACAATCCCAGAAGTGGAAGGCCAAACGGTGCGAGTGATCCAAATTTGGGAAAAAAAGGTAGTTGGCTTCATTGAAAGGAACAGATCGATGTCAATTCGTGACTTGGCAAAAAAGTTCGGTGTGAGTCATTCTTTAATAAATAAAATAAAAAAAAGGAATAATATAAAGACATTCAAAAAACAAAAATGTGCAAAACGAACCGTCAAGCAAAAACAAGAGGCTATTAGAAGGTCAAGAAAGTTGTATAAAAAAATTTGCGATGAAAACGCTTGCATTGTAATGGATGACGAATCATATTTTAAATATGATTTCAGTACACTACCTGGACCTCAATACTACAGTGCAAAAGACAAAAGGGATGTTTGTGATGTCGATAAACACATCCAGGTTGAAAAATTTGGTAAAAAGGTGCTGGTGTGGCAAGCTATCTGCCAATGTGGGATGAGAAGCAATCCTTTTTTCATAGAAGGGACCGTTAACACTGATGTTTATGTTGAGGAATGTCTGAAAAAGAGATTGATGCCTTTTATTAAACGTCATGACGGCAATATTATCTTTTGGCCTGATCTAGCAACATCCCATTATGCAAAAAAGACGCAGGATTGGCTTAAGGAAAAAAACATTAATTTTGTGGGAAAAGAGATGAATCCACCCAACGTCCCGGAGCTCAGGCCAATAGAAAGATATTGGGCTCTAGTGAAAAGTATTTTACGGAAAGACGGAAGAAGTGCAACTTCACTGCGGAATTTTTTCCCGTTTGTGGTCCATAGCAAGCAAGAAAGTAGCGGATCGGGTTTGGCAGAATTTAATGTCTTCCATCAAGAAAAAGTTGCGAGAATTTAGTCGACAAGCTATTAATTAAAAAAGTTAACTTGATTTTTTGTAATATATGTTGTGCTTTATTGTAAAAAAAAAAAAAAATGAAAAAAACTTTATTCTACCTTTATTTATCATTGATCAAAAACCGTGCAGAACTTTCGTGTCCAGTCCTTAGTAGTTTGGATTCGAGTTTTTTTCCGGCTCGATTTTACAACAAACGAAAACAGTAAATAATAAAACTATAGGGGATGCACCTAGTGTTTTGAGTGTTGATGACACTTAAGTGAAAAGTGCCGTATTTCGCGTTTCCTTTTCTCAATAGACAGCTATTTCACATGATAGGTTTTTTTGCGGCCTCATGGTTTAACTTTAACGCATTTTAGGAATATTATGGCCAGAAATGATCTTCAACGACGAACTTTGGAGTACAACTGGACAGACCAAAATAGGCATTGAAATTCAAAAGTGGAAGTGGCAGTGGATCCGTTACACTTTGAAAAACCAGAAAACCAGAGCGAAACATCGTCAAATAAAATCGTAAAGACAAAGTGTGCAAGTTGGTACTCGATTTTTTTTTTTAAACAAAGAAATTGTGAGTGAGCAATTGAAACAGAAATCGACGAAACCAGCGATTTTAAATACGAAAGCAACCATCGGATAATCTGAGCAGAATTTTAATGAGCGCTGACGTTTTTGCATGCAGCGAATATTCGTGGGACGACGCTTCGCAAAATGAAACGGAAGCACGACACGAAAACAAAAAATAAAACAAAGATTTGAATGCGTTGTAAAATTTTTGTATTTTTTCATTCAATGTATTTCCTTTATATGTTTCTGTGTGAAGATTACTGTGTTCTTTAGGTGCGAACTCTCCAAGACACGGAAAGAAAAAGTAGAGTTCTCGTATTCGCGGTGTTTTTTTTTTCCTTTCTTTTTGTTTCTCTGCAAAATCCGGGAAAATTAAAAAAAAAGGTATAGAGTAGAGTAATAACACGGGGCATTGGCTGAATCAGCCCACTCATGGTGACCCAAGCATGGGTCCCATTACTTTCTGGTCCCGTCGGGCTGAAAAATAGAAATTACCATCTTCAACGGAAAAGTCATCTATTCCGTTTAGTATTGTGTATTGTGAACAAGATCGGTTAAAAATCCCTCGGCACACTCACCTCCCCCATGTTCCTACCTAGCCGGCAAAAATACTCTGCGAAAATCTATTGACGAATGTGTGAGAATAACAAACGGTTTCATACGCCGTTTTCACGTCCTCCAGAATAATTTTCGGAACACTTGTTCGTGCCAAATATATAGTTGAAATTCGACTAATTTTCTCCTGATTTTTTTCTTTGTGTATAAAGTTATGTTTTACATAAAATTTGAATTGATTTGAGTGTTTTTAGTGAAAACAATTAAATGATAAAATTTGGAACGAGTAAAGACCCGTTGGTTTGCTGTTTTATAACTCTAGAACGAAATGAATTAAAATTAAACTGTTCACACTTACATCCTTAAAATTTTTTTAACTTACCATAAAATGAATTTCATTGGTGTTTCTAATATCGGAATGTAAAGTAAGCTTATTATTTTTCTACGATACAAAATATCCAGGCTTTTGTTCAATAATTGAATTTATTTATAGCTAAGACGTCTTTCTTTGTTTAGATAAATCCCGATGTTAAATCACTTCGAACAGAAAAATGCTATCACATCGAATTCGATTCCGGCACTCAGCTAACCGATCGAGCAGAAAAAATCATCCGTTGGCTTTTAAAAAACATTCAGCAAGAAGACGATCTCAAAACCACTTCTTCGCTTCCTACCGTAACGGAAAATTCCGAAATATTCGAAATCGGACCGAGATTAAATTTTTCCACACCGTATTCCACAAATTGTGTTAATATTTGTCATAACATTCTACTGAAAGAGGTGAAACGGCTTGAAGTGTCCATAAAATATTTGATTACGTTCGCTTCCACCGTACCATCGAATCCTGAGCCCATTGTTCATGCTTTGGGAGATAAAATGACCGAATGTCGTTATGTCAAAGAAAATCTACCGATTAATAGCTTCGACGAACAGCTACCCAAAGTTTCAGACTCATGGCATTCGGTGCCCGTCATTAAAGAAGGACGTAAAGCGCTCGAAGAGATAAATAAAAGACTGGGTAATATGTGCTTAATGTTTTCCCTTTAATAACATCTGCTAATGTTTTTTGCTTATTGAAGGATTGGCTTTCGGCGATTGGGATCTAGAATTCTACACAAATTTGTTTCAGAACACACTGAAGCGAGATCCTACTACAGTGGAACTGTTCGATTGTGCTCAAAGTAATAGTGAACATTCGCGACATTGGTTTTTCAAAGGCAAAATGATTATCGATGGTGTGGCCAGGCGACAATCACTCATTGATATGATCACTGATACACAAAAGACCACCAATCCGAATAATACGATCAAGTTCAGTGATAATAGCAGTGCTATTATTGGACACAAGCATAGGAGTTTGCGAGCGATAAACTGTTCGGGACCTGGCCTCGTTGAAATTGCCGATATCGAATCGGATTTAATTTTCACTGCCGAAACACATAACATGCCGACCGCTGTGGCCCCATTCAGTGGCGCAACTACAGGGACTGGCGGTCGAATTCGAGATGTACAGGGAATTGGAAGAGGAGGTTCAACTATTGCTGGCACTGCTGGTTATTGTGTAGGAAATTTACAAATTCCAGGTAAATTTCAAAACTCTAAAATAAAAAGTATAGAATCATTATTGAGTGAATTATTCCAGGATACTGCCTGTCCTATGAAAATGAAGATTTTAAATATCCGCCCTCATTCGCTTCGCCGCTTAAAGTTATTATTGAAGCGAGTAATGGTGCATCGGATTACGGAAATAAATTTGGAGAGCCAGTAATTTCTGGATTTGCAATTTCCTATGGTCAGCAGGATAGTTCGGGCGACCGACAAGAATATGTTAAGCCAATCATGTTCAGTGGCGGATTGGGCACGATGGACATTAATTTCAGGGAGAAAATGAAACCGGAAAAGGGTTGGTATTAAAATGAACCAAGTTATAATTAAAATACAATTTCTCATTTAATTTCGTCAGGTATGCTCCTTGCAAAAATCGGAGGCCCAGTTTATCGAATTGGTGTAGGTGGTGGCGCTGCAAGTTCTGTTGAAGTGCAGGGCGATAACAGTTCCGAGCTGGACTTCAACGCTGTTCAACGAGGCGATGCGGAAATGGAAAACAAATTGAATCGTGTGATACGAAACTGCATAGAAATGGGCAATAAGAATCCCATCCTGGCCATTCACGATCAGGTAAAAATTTCATACTAATAGTTTCGAAAATTGCAAGTTAATCACTCGCTTTTAGGGAGCCGGTGGAAACGGAAATGTTTTAAAAGAGCTCGTTGAACCAGGATATGCGGGAGCGGTAATTTTTTCAAAAGAATTCCAACTTGGCGATCCAACAATAACAGCATTGGAATTATGGGGAGCGGAATATCAAGAAAACGATGCCATACTATGCAAGCCAGAAGATAGAGAGCTACTGCAAGAAATCTGCGATAGAGAGAGGTGTCCGATTAGTTTTGTAGGTGTAGTTACCGGAAACGGTTATGTAAGTCTAGTTGAGTCGAATGCTGACTTTGAAAAGTATCTGAACAGAGATAAAAAGAACGAATGGGGTGATTTGCCATTCGATTTACATTTGAAAGATGTTTTGGGAGATATGCCAAAGAGAGAATACAATTTGAGCCGTTTGCCAACAAAACTGGTCCCATTGAAGTTAAAAGATGATTCGATTTGCCACGATAAACTTTTGGAAGGCGTTTTAAGTGTTTTGTCGGTGGGCAGCAAGCGTTTTTTAACCAATAAAGTCGATCGCTGTGTTACCGGCTTAGTAGCACAGCAACAATGTGTCGGACCGTTGCACATTCCCCTAGCGGATTTCGCAGTCACTACTGTATCGCAATTCGATCACACGGGAATTGCAACATCGATCGGTACGCAGCCGCTGAAAGGTCTGATTTGTGCCAAAGCTGGAGCTCGGATGTCTGTAGCCGAAGCTGTTTCAAATCTTGCTTTCGTCGCGATCACCGAATTAGGCGATGTTAAGTGCTCGGGAAATTGGATGTGGGCCGCTAAATTACCAGGCGAAGGAGCCAAAATGTACGATGCTTGCCAAGAAATGTGCAAAATAATGTCCGAGTTGAACATTGCAGTTGATGGTGGAAAAGATTCACTCTCAATGGCCGCTCGCGTTGGGAACGAAACGATAAAATCGCCTGGTACTTTAGTGATATCGACATATGCACCGTGTCCAGATGTTCGTGTAAAAATTACGCCAGACTTAAAGGCACCAGCGATGGGAACAAATGGCGAATTAGTTTGGATTAATATCGAGAGTGCTTTCCGGTTGGGCGGATCAGCTTTGGCACAATCGCTGCAGGAACAAGGCATGAACTGCCCGAATGTAACGAAGACGGATGTTTTGAAAAACGCATTTGCTATTACGCAAAAATTACTGAAGGCCGAAAAATTGCTAGCCGGTCATGACATCAGCGATGGTGGGCTTATTGTTTGTTTGGTGGAAATGGCCTTTGCCGGATTATGCGGCTTGAAAATTGATTTAACACAAACGTTCGCTATCGTTAAAAAATTTGAATGTGACGGCGATGATATCAAAGCTATCGATGTGATCATTCTATATGCCGAAGAGTGTGGATGGGTTCTCGAGGTAGAAACCGCGAATTTATCGCAGGTAATGAAAGAATTCACCGACAATAACGTTCCTGCTTATCACATTGGCCAATCCGTTGGAAAAGGATTGAACTCCGCCATTGAAATAATCAATGGAGAGCAGACATTGCTGTCCAGTAACACCAAAGCGCTGTTGAAACAATGGGAACGAACTAGTTTCGAAATTGAGCAGCTTCAATCGAATCCAAATTGCGCCATAGAGGAGTATGATAGTTACGAGTATCGTACCGGACCATCATACCACTGTACGTTCGATCCGGATGCAGACATTTTCTTGAAACAGCCGGCCAGTCGACCATGCGTCGCTGTGTTACGTGAAGAAGGTACCAACGGCGATCGTGAAATGATTGCGACCCTTATTAATGCCAATTTCGATGTTCACGATGTTTCAATGTCCGATCTATTGCAACAGAAAACCGTTCTGAACAATTATCGCGGTGTAATTTTCCCCGGCGGTTTTAGTTACGCCGACACGCTCGGTTCCGCCAAAGGATGGGCTGCCAATATACTGTTCAGCGATCTTCTTGCTCCACAATTTCAACAGTTTAAGAATCGTGAAGATACATTTTCGCTTGGCGTATGCAACGGTTGCCAGTTAATGAGCTTGATTGGATGGGTGGGTGATAGCGATCAAAATAAAATCATAATCGATGTACCGAATGTTGCGCTATTGAAAAATAAATCTGATCGTTTCGAGTGCCGTTGGAGTACGTTGAAAATTGCCGAAAGTAATTCGATTATGTTAAGAAAGATGACCGGTTCGGTTCTCGGATGTTGGGTGGCACATGGCGAAGGACGATTCTCTTTTCGAAATGACGATGTTCTGAACACATTGAAAAATCAAAATTCCATTTCTGTGTACTATGTGGATGATGATGGTGAACCCACTGAAAAATATCCGATGAATCCGAACGGAAGTATCGATGGTATTGCAGGTATTTGTTCAGTTGATGGTCGACATCTCGCCTTGATGCCACATCCGGAACGATGCAGTGTGTTTTATCAGTGGCCATACGTTCCGCCCGGTTTCAAATCCAATAAATCGCCGTGGCAACGAATGTTTGACGAAGCGTTCTTATGGTGTGTCGAAGCTGTCGAATAGTCAAGACTGCCTTTAGCATGTTTTTTTTAATATATATTGTAAGATACTACAGAAAAAAATAGCTTTTCACTTCGAATTAATTGTAACTTTTGTTCTAAAATAAATAAAATTAACAAACTTTTTTTTTTTACAAATTATTGAATTTGTAGTAAATTTTTTAAGTAATTCGCTTTGGCGCCCGGCACATTCATGTACATTGAATTCCAGTCGTTGAAATTTATGTGAATCACTTTGTAGCCTAGGATTTCTAAATGACGCAGTTTTAAGTGTTCGGAGCCTTTCATAGCGGTGAATTTATTTTCACAGAATGAATCTAGTTTCTGGAGAAGAATCGCAACTCTGAAAGAAGAAGAAAGAATCCGAATAAATAGTAGTTGGTAACTGTTAAAAGCTAGAAGGTTAGTGTTGCACAGCGTAAATTAAAACCAGTTGTTTCCTTCTTTATTAGAAAAATCATAAAAATAGAAATAAAAGAGTCGTGACCTCTGCGGTCCAATGACAGTCATAATACACAAAATCGCCTGGTTGCATCCTTCGAACCGTCATTTACCGAACCGCCAACTTGAACAAAGTCCATTGCGTATAAGTTTTTAGTCAGCTTATAAGCAGTCACCAATCGTCGACTGTCTTTAAACATTTCGATTTTGTCCGTAGTAAACTTTATATTCACTTGTTTTGTTGTTGCAGTCGGGCCCACTTTCAGATGTACTCGGTGATGAATCGTTATCTTCAGATGCGGACTGCTCACTAAAAATGTCACTTGTATTGTCACCCAATAAAAACTTAGTTCGAGGACGAAGTGATGCCAAAATTTCTTTTGCTGTTCGTACTGCCATTAATTACTAGAAATGAAGTTTACTCACAAGAGTAAAACAAAAATAAAAAACATGACAGGATTACAATTGGGCATAAGGCACAACCGTGCGATACTCTAGATGAAAGAGAATGTTTTTATTTTAAGAAATTTTGTAGGGGAAGTGGTAGAGGGGGTGACGACACTGAACTAATTTTTTCAGATCACGCTAGAGTTGCTATCAAAATGTTTTATACAAAATTTACGATTCTAAAATGTAATAGGTACTGAGAAAATTAGTGTATTGGATTCAGTGAAATTGTGTTATTTTGTATGGGAGGTGATAGAAGGAGTGGTGTGATTTGGCCCGTTCATCTTGCTTTTTTGTCAAAAACGACGTCTACAAAATTGGAACTTTTTAGATCAGCGATCCAACGCACATGAATATATTCTGTCTCACCCAACATTTTTGTTAGGTTGGTGTACGACCGATCTCTCCTTGCGCGTTTTGTAAATACACAAAATCATAATTTTCAAAAACCAGCAAAGACTTCACGTGTAACCTGAAGGATTAAATTCAAGATGTTAATTTTTACCCATGTACACTCCGCGCCACTTGAATAGCACACCTTTTATGATCTCAATGCAACGGGCAAAAACTCAAAAATCACTATCAGATATCGCTTAATTATTTTTTTATCGTTTTTTATGTTTATCTCTGAAACAGAATTTGTGTACTGGAAATGTACTGTTATTCATTTGTTGCTTTTTGTTTTGTTGATATAAAACAATTGAAAAATGTTGCGCCACTTGAATAGAACACCTAATGAAATCCATAGTTTTCTGTTAGCATTGGACATGTGCGTTCGGTTAATCGTGTAAGTAAGTGAAATCGTGCTATTTTAATTGGAAAAAGCAAAAATGGGCGAGGAAAAGCATTAATAGAAGAGGAAAGGGAAAAATTAAAGCCTAAAAGGATATGGGCCTATCTGTTGCGAAAATATCAAAAAAAATCGAAAGAAGCATAAAATTCATATCCGCGTGTTTGTCTAATGAGTCCAATTATGGGAAAACATGAAAGGCCGTACACATAGTGTGCTCTCTTGTGCGGACAGGCGACATATTTTGAGAAAAGCTTCTAATTCGCGCGATTCAATAGCGAAGATAAGGGATAAGACTGGTGTTAAAGCAAGTGTAACCACTGTCCGTCGTGTTATTTCGAAAGTTGAACACATAAGGAAATTAAAATTAAAGAAAAAAACACCACTCAATCCTGTACGTAAGGCGCAACAACTCTTTGTCGCACTAACATGGCCTGGACCACGGAATGGTATCGTCTTGTCTTCTGAGATGAGAAAAAATTCAATTTGGAAGGCTCCGATGGCTACAGGTATTATTTTCACGATTACGAAAGTAGAACTATCATTTGGACCGCTTACATAGCCGACTGAGAGGTATCATGGTGTGGGGAGCGATCTCGTATTATGGCACTTGCGAGATGCAATTTTTGAACTCAACAATGAATGCAACGGCATTCAGTGGCGTACTGCAATCGGCTTTCCCATTCTTTAACAACTTTTTTGGACCTCTGTCGTGGAAATTTCAATGCACCCATCCACACTGCCCGAATCGTGAAATCGTTTACAGAGAGCAAAAACGTAACTCGTTAAACTGGCCTCCATACTCACCGGACCTAAACATTATCGAAAATGTTTGGGGATGGTTAGCCCGAAAAGTTTATGGATCTGGACAACAATATTCCACCATTCCTGAACTTACCTAAGCCACCAAACTTGCTTGGAGCTCCATTCGACTTAATTATATTGGAAAATTGTATGAATCAATCCCAAATAGGATTTATGAAGTTCTGGTCAACAAAGGGGTGCAACCCAGTACTAATGTATTTTTTTTACTTAAAATGTTCAAATTAACGTGAAATAAAATTAATAATAATATTTGAGACACAAACGTTTTCATAAATGATTTTTTTGGGAAGTGTTCTATTCAAGTGGTGCAATACTCAAGGTAAGCTTTTTGAGTCGATTTACATAAAAATTCAAATAAAATCACTGTTACGGATATTAGAACCTCTATTGCTGCATTAGATTTAAAATTAAAAAAGCTTTACTTTAAGAAACAAAGTTTAAGTTTCTAACTCTCCAGGTTCAGAATATATTGAGCTTTAACAATTTTTTTAGGGTGTGCTATTCAAGGGGCGCGGAGTGTATATACGAGTACTCTCGATGGGTAACTGCAAACAGGACTCCACCAAGACTTTTTTCCAAAGTCCGAGTGAGATTACGGTTACGTCTCAAAACCTAATATATTTCTGACATGAATTTACCATCCAGAATTGAGGAAGTGAGATTTGACTCGCTAATGCAGACAACATTTGATACGCAACAGTCCGCGAAAATTTTGTTACAGCATGTGGAGTTAATTTGTTCGTTATAGGTTTAAAAGTATTTTTGGCATATAATATTGAAGTGCTCTAGGGATCGCTAAATTTCAAGTAAAAATAATACTAGTTCACTTAAATTTTTAATAACCGCAAAACTTTATTTAATCGCTTTCAACTAATTCGATTTTATACATTTCGCTCACAATATTTCGCCTCACTCTTATCACTCTCTCGATCACATGACTTTATCGCTTTCCAATCTCTCTGTTAATTTCTACCATCGATCGCTTGACGCACTCGATTACTGAATTCTGCCTGTCGACCACAGGGCCTCCTCCCGCCTATTGATCACAGAACTTACTCGCTTACTTTGCTTTCTGAACTACGCCTGTCGATCACAGTACTTACTCCCGCCTGTCGATCACTCATCTCGGCCATCGATCGCACTCATCTGCCGACTCCCCTACACGCTTCCAAGTTTCGACTCTCCTGTTCAAATAGCAGCTGACTCTTCATCACAAACGCTCGCCCTTTTTATATCGTTCTATTCGGACGCTTTTTGGCTTGCTGTTTCTAGGAATCATATCCTATTCGGTCGCTATTAGCTTCCGTGTGCAGAATAGGAGATAGCTGAAGATCGCGAATATTCGATGAACGACTAGGGCTAACATGCAACAATACCTTGAGCCCTCCGTGGCAGCGCGCTTGCTTCACAGGCAATGAGTTCGAGGATTTATTGAAGTATGAACGTTTCAGTTGCTACTGGCAACGAAAACTTATCCGAAATAAAATGGGCGAACGATGAAAAATGAAACGGCTCTACATGTAGGTCTCAGTAGATGGTTTCTGTTCGATTTCTATCATTCAATCACATGTGTAAATAATTGTCAGTACCAGCCAGTTCAACTAAAAAATTACCAGCTTCAGCACTGGTTACGGTCGTCCTCACTCCCCTTCCCATTCCGATTAATCCCTCCCAGAAATTGCCTATGGCACAATTCATGCTGCAAAAAAAGCCCAAAAGACATCCGTAATCCAAAGGTGTAGTGAAGACAAAACGCGTAATTTGAACGATACAAATTTCGGGTTGTCGATGTTAACAGAAGGACGTTAACGCTAGTCGATAACAAATGAAATCGCTTTCCTCAGTAAGAATCATTTGCGAAAAATCCCTAATGTCGCTTTCTGTGGCCTGCTTGTGACATCGGAATATAAACATCCAGTAGTGAGACGGATCAGCAATTAGGACGTAACCAACTGAAAGTGGTAAATTACTTGTGTCAATAGTGACGTTTTTCAAGGGTGCCGAATTCCCGACGAACTATATTTATACGAGCTTCAATATCTCTTTCGGTTCCACCGTCTTAACAATGCTTCCGAGATAACAAAAATCTTGCACTTCTTCCACATCTTGTCCATTAAGGACTATCGATGTGCTTGTGGTCAAAACCATCTGCATTTAGTTCGGTTTATGCACATTTATTTTCAGTCCTGCCTCTTTGCAATTGGAATGCAAAAAGCGGACATTTGACTCGTAGTTTGAACGTTTATACGGAAATAAACTGACGTCATCAGTAGACTTAAGGTGTTAAACACAAGATCTTCACCTTCCCCACTGAAGATGAAGAAGAGGCACACAAGAAAACCCAGGAGAGAACCATCCTATTGCGTGTGCTAGTCGTAGTCTTTTGAATGAAGTACAACGAAGTGTGATGACACGAAATCGAGTCATTGACCAAAAGAGCCGGCATTATCATGTAAATATTCGCCATCGCAAAGAAAATCACGGTTCTAATGTAATTCATTCATTATACCAACAAAATTTCAATAACGAGCGGCATATCTATCGTTTGGTCATCTGATATCAGTAAACAATGACAAGCGTTATGCCCAAGCTCGAAATTATGAAATTTTGTATACGAAAAAAAAGAGAAGAATCCCCATGCGCATACTATGTATGTATTTCAGCATGTGCGGCTAAGAATGAATCACAAGAACATAAGTGCATTTTGCGATGCGAAAAAAAAAAAAAAATGAAACGACGGTCAAGGCGACTTACGGTCTCGTGTTACCGCACTCTTCATGCTTTTCCGAAAATAGGGAAACACTTATGATGAGAGTTCAGTACTCGAGCTTCGAAATTTGCTTACTAGGCAAATTTGATGGCTATGCATTTTGCATTTTTTGTTGGTAATTAGTGCATTTGAGGCAAATGTATGTAACAAAAAAAATAGCTAGCCTCAACAAAAATTATGAATAAAAATAAGGCACCGATCTAAAGACGGCGTCTTTTACTCTAATCAGTTGACTGACGAGCATCCCTGGTGCTCGGGTTTAAGACTAATTTATGTATTTTTTTTGAATTTGCGGTTACTAGAAGGCCCCGAATTGTATAAGTGGCTACACGAAGGCCAAGAATAGTAAATAAAGAATCTTCATCAGGAAAAAACATGGAGGTACAGTTATTTAACTAACCCCCTTTTATATTTTTTCAGATATTGGACGGCAAAACCGATCCGCCTCTGGCTCTACAAAGCCAATTGAGCGTCGGGCCCTTTTCGGGCTCACGATCGAGGAACCAATCCGGCGGAAATGACTCCTAGTGTGGTCAGGACTATTTCCGGCCCCGTAGAGCTAGTAGCCTGTCGGTCTAACTAAACGTTAACTAACTTTTCGTGGATGGGCCTTACATTGGGTAAGCCCATATCACCTACTTTTCTTAAACAAACAATTGAAAACTTCTTGTGAATGGGTCTTAACTTGTGTAAACCCATATCACCTACCTACAAAAATATGTTATGAGTTTGCATAAGGCGAACCAAACTTTCCTTAAGTGTAACTTTTGCACAGAGTGTTACAGAAGACTATACAACCCAAAAAGAATTACTAGCATGGGCGACAAAAAATGTCTCCAAGAGAGAAAATTCACAGTTTACACAGATCATAAACCTCAGAAAGAGATCTTTTACCCTACGACTACATTGACACGGTTTCAACCTTAAACTTTCAGAGTATGACTGTGACATACAGTACAAACCAGGGAAATGCAGATCCCTGAGCAGGAGTACCGAAATATTTGAAATGCTGTCAAGAAATAAAGGAGAATCAGCAAAGTGTTATGTAATCCTAATGCGCAACGCAGCAGAAAGGATGGAAATTCCAGTTAAGGAATGCGATAGAGAAAAACAGACAATTTTGGAAATTACGGCAATTACGTCAAGCCATAAATTCGTGGCAAATCTTTAACCTTGGCCGACATCTCTTCTTTTAAGTTGGCGCCCTTAATGCCCAGCTGTTGTTGCACTGCTAGCCTATTGGCCGAATTCGGCAATTTGCCGTTTGATGCTGGGAATTTCGTAGATTAAATTACGAACTAGGATCTGTGCCGCTTCCGCTAAGTAAATGTTTTTGACTACCGGCGTTACAATTAAAGATATTGAAAGACTGAAGGAGAGGAGTTATGTAAAAGATAGGTTTCGGCGATTCCGGATATCGTATATCAACTAACTATAACTGTAACTATAGCCTCTACCGATCCTATCCTAACATCACAATTTCACCGTGCATGATAATCGACGACTCGTTGAAGAATTTAAGTTGAATCTATAAAAAATCAAAGAATACCTGTAGCCACGTGGCGACATAGAAGCGGTGCAATATTGCTACGCGGTTCAGTTCCCCATCCGATAGTAGTTATCGGAATGTTGGAAGGACATCCCGGGTCGGCTAATACATCGGCCGATTCGATTGAAGGCCATCAAGATCAGGATAGATATTTGATTGCAGCGATCGTAATTTGTGGCGTATTTATTTATATTATGAAGTTACACTGTAGCCTTCAAAGGTAAAAGTCTTCATGTGCGACTGCATAACATCTTGAATCTTCTTGATGATAGGTATGAATTGTGTTTATTTGCGCATAACCGTTCGGACTTAGAATATGTCCACTCTTTGAATTCGAAATGGAAAGAGGCATAAACATGCGTCAGTAATAACAGCCTAAAATATATTCTAAATTAAAAGATACCCAAGCTATTAGTTTATAATTATTTATTTTTCTTTTAAACTGCTCCTATCAATTCATCTCGTGTTCGAGCCTCTATGGATCTAAAATACGAACTTATTTTGTATTATTCCGAAGATTATTCATTTCAAAAGAAACTACATAGCCGACATTTTTGGTCCCTCTTTTGTACCACACTGGATATGAAAATTAATTTATTTGTATTTTTTTCTTCCAATATATATATCTCAGCTTTCTATCTGCATCTTCGTCTCCCTCTTCTCCCAACAACCTTCAGAATTTAGTTAATGAAACTTATCCACCCAATCTACAATTCACACAAAAGACGAACTTCCAAGGGTTCCAGAGACATGAATACTTGTGATATCAACTTTCGTTACCTTCAGGAAAGTAATCGTTACATTTATTCGTTACTAGGTACTCGTTTCATTGAAATGACAGCCATATTATGTTGCAGGGATGGGTAAGCCAGTTTTGCAAATCATAAATTTAATTAGAAGAAATCGCCTCAGTCCCCTAGTCCCCATGCAGTAACTATGTATATGCGACAAGAAATCGCTTGTGAATCGCTCTTGATTTCGTTGTCCTAGTACGTGTATCAACACATGATGCCAAAGCCAATTGTTTAATTCTATTCTAAGTACAAAATCCCTTTAAGCACTAACGTAAATAAAACGACAATGTGAAGGAAATAATTTTTTTTTATTCGAAATTTTCATCAAAAAAAATCCATTCTTGGTGTTCAAAGAAACGAAACGAAATCAACACATCATTTTCTCAGTAGACATTACTGTAAGGTAGAGTAAGAGTATTCCTTTTCGTTCTTTCTTTGGGATGGCGGTACGGTGTTATGCACAAGTGTAGGTTTCCCTCCTGATGTAATAAAACCCAGCAAACAATCTCGCGATAAATCGCAGTGACTATACAGGGTGTTTGGTACTCCGTGCAAAACCTTGTAAGGGGTTATTCCTGGATATATTTTGAGCAAAAAATTGTTCTACGGAGATGGTCAATTTTCAATATCCACGGAGATACAGGGTGATCAAGAAAAGTCCTTCGGACCTGTACCCTCACTCACTCAAAACGCTATATCTTGAAAACTAATAATCACAATTCAAAGTGTTATAGCTTGTTTTTTAGGGAATCAAATTACCTTTCATTTGCTGTAATAGTCCGAATTGTAACTGTATCCAATTCTGAGATATTTGCTTCAGAACACAAATTTTTGACACTTTGACCCTCAAAATTCTAGGATCAATGTAGTTTTTCTCTAAAAAACCCATTATAAAAATGTCATTTTAATGTTGTTTTCTTATGTGCCATATTATTGCCTACAAAAGATGCATACACTTGCATTGCATAAGTTTTATAGTTTAGAAGAAATTATCATTCCAATAATGTAGCACTTTTGTCAAAAAAGCAAGAATAGGTTGATGAACACTCTCTGCTTGAACTAAAAGAACTTAAGAATGGTTTTTATGGTTTATTTCAAATTTCCTTAATTACAATAAATGTTCAAAATGGCTCCCTTCATTTTGAATGCACGCTAAAGCTCGTTTTGCCAGTGTTCTCTTTGTGTTCATACACCTCAACTGCTGCCTTACTTCTGTTGCTGCCACATCGATTCTGGTGTTTAGATCCTGCAACGTTACTACTTCCGTTGCGTAGACAAGGTCCTTCATCCGTCCCCATACAAAGAAATCCATAATAGTTAAATCAGGAGATCTTGCAGGCCAGTGTATCGGTCCATTTCTACCGATCCAGCGATTGCTATAATTGGAATTTAACCAATCTCTGATTTGTCGGCCGTAATGAGCTGGAGCACCATCGTGTTGGTAAAACATGGAAGCCAATCGTTGCAGTGACACATCATCCAATAACTCTTGTAGATCATTTGTCAAAAACTGCAAGTAATTGGAACTATTTAGGGTAGGCGGAAGCCTAATAGGACCAATAAAATCGTTGCCAATCACACCTGCCCATAAATTGACACTGAATCTGTGCTGAAATGATGCCTCTCTTCTTGTATGTGGATTGCTCTCAGCCCATGTGTGTAAGTTGTGGAAGTTTGTGATACCGTCCCTGGTGAATTGGGACTCATCCGTCCAAAGAATGTTGTTCATAAAATTCTCGTCACTTAGTTGTCGTTCAAGGAGCCAATTGCAAAACTCCATCCTTTTGGGCAAATCAATGGGTACCAGCTCCTGCACTGGTGTGTGGTGGTAGGAATGCAACCGCTTTGCTTTGAGGACACTCCAAACTTTCCACGTAGAGACGTTTAACTGCAATGCCAAGCGTCGGACAGCGTCGTTGTGTTGAATTTTAATTTAATTCATTTCCTCGATAATTTAAATACTACTTAAAGGACATTCATCGATAATTTAAATAGTAATTAAAGGACACAAAGAATATTTCATTTTAACAACATTTCAGGTAGTTTTTTTAGAACGAGGGTTGGTTTATGGCATATTTTATTTTTAAGCCATATGTATTTTCGCTTATTAACTGGAAAACGGGAAAACTTAAGTCATAAGTATGTATGCATCTTTTGTAGGCAATAATATGGCACATAAAACAACAACATTAAAATGACATTTTTATAATGCGTTTTTTTGAGAAAAACTACATTGATCACAGAATTTTGAGGGTCAAAGTGTCAAAAATTTGTAGTCTGAAGCAAATACCTCAGGATTGGGTACAGGTAAACTACGGACTATTACACCAAATAAAAGGTAATTTGATTCCCTAAAAAACAAGCTATAACACTTTGAAATGCGATTATTAGTTTTCAAGATATATCGTTTTGAGTGAGTGAGGGTACAGGTCCGAAACACTTTTCTTGGTCACCCTGTATCTCCGCGGATATTGAAAATGGACCATCTCCGTAGAACAATTTTTTGCTCAAAATATATCCAGGAATAACCCCTTACAAGGTTATGCACGGAGTACCAAACACCCTGTAGAAAAGGTAATAGTAAATTATCGCCTTTAACGATAAAATTGCAAGACATCTTGCTCTTTTATTAACTAGGCGATAATTTGGCGAAAACTTTCTCGTCACTTGACTACGAATTGCGATGACGATAAAAATACAAGTATTTGTAAATGCAATAATTATTGCCCTTGCATAGTATTCGTAAGCAATTCGGCGAAATCTGTCAATAAGATAAGAATGCGATAAGTCTCTTCGACAAGATTGCGATCAGTCGATGCCATAAGAATTTTAGTGTAGTTCTCTATTAGGCTTAATCGCATTCGATAATAATATGATATTGCGGCGATAGTTGTCTGAATGATATCGATTCGCTATTGCATTCTTATCGCCATGTTTGCTGGGAAAAAAGCAACTAAACGTTACTTATGTTTTAGGTACTTTTTGGTTGTGTGTGGAACGAATTGTTGTGTTCGGAGACTGATCCGGAGAGGAGAAGAGTATAAAGAGGCTTACCAGGTTTTGAGCCGCTGGTACCGGGTATGGTTAAGGCACGATGCCGGATTAGTTTTGTCCAAATGAAAAAATCTTAAGTTGTGTAGCGGCACGTTGCCTAGTGTAACTTTATTTTATCAAGTGGCCCTGAGTATGGGCCAGCACTTTCCTTTTATACTTTTCTTAACCTAAACTCTATACAAAAAAATGGTTATTTCAAATGTGCTTAATTGGTAAATTCCTATTCTAACTTATGTATAAAAGAAATGCATACATACAGTCAATGCATATGACCGATATTTTCCATATAAATCAGCACGCGTCAAATCACAATATTTTAGATTGCAAAGGTCAGCAGTATTGCTCATCGCCCGCACACAATTTCTGTCCCTTTAATATACGGGAATGAAATCGGAGACATATATTATAAGTGCATTTCATAATGCATGGAAAGGCGAGCATAGAAAATTCCCATAGTGGTGGCTCTATGCTTGACTTTGTGTGGTCGAGATATTCAATTGCATAACATTGAGTGACTTGTTTGTTTATGTTAAAACACTCAATGTTATTCTTTCCTTGAAAGATAAGATTTGGGATCAGAATGATCTTGAAAATTTATCTTGTATGTGACACGTGATGATTTATAGTTGGTAATTATAGTTGTGGCGAGAGTACACTACAGAATACTCGAGTAACGAAACGTTTTGACAGTCCAGTTGCTTTATCGTGAGCTCATTTCGTTACTTAAAACACGAATATAAATCTGCGTCGGTACTCGTTACTTCGGATTTCGGTCAGTATCGAGTACTCGTGTAACAAATAGTTACTTTTTTCACATCACTAATGAATACATACGAGTAGATAGAATTTTTTTTAAAGTGAATGACAATGAATAGTGAAAAATAAATTTCACGGTAGCAAATTATTTGTTCTGTGTCGATCACAAAACTTACTTATTAGAATAATAAATGTTAAATTTATTAACTTACTTGGATATTTGATTTAATACTGCATTATCTTTTGGCGGTGCTATTACTTTATTATTCTTATTCAGATGAACAACAAAATCGACCTGAAATCACAATTATTATCTTCAATAAAAATTCAATGTACATACAATGCACACTTACTCGATAACCATACGGCGTCACATGATTACACTTTAATAAAAATTCGTTCTCCACTACGGAAACCAGTAGCCTTTTTATATCACTGTAAAATTTCGACTGAATATTTGGTTCTAAAATAAACAACCCATTATTAAATCCCAGCAATTTACAACTCAAGAACTACTCACGTTTTGTCATTTGTGCCTCAATATAATTTTGTTGAAACCAAGGAACTTGCGATTCAGGATAATCTAAACAAACGGCTCGATTAAGTTGCATAACTTGATTTAAAACACGCTCAGGATACGATTCCTAACAAGAAAGCAACTCAAGAAAAATTAGTTGAAAAAGCAGATTGCCTTTTCGTTTATTTACCTTAGAATAGCATGTTTTAATCTCTTCTTCAATTCGTTGAATAAAATCAATTGCAAAAACTTTGCTAGTTAGCGATTCGGGAAGAGCTTTATAAAAACATAGAGCCAAACATGCTTGAACGATTGCCAGACTGTTCATAAATTTGAAATCCCTGCAGAACGTAAAGAAAGAAAAACCTATATTTACGCAAAAACTAAGACGAAGATATTTTACCTTTTAATTATTTCAGCGGACCAATGAAAAACCTTTGTACTTTCTGGTAGATACCCAATATTGTAGCAACACGTTAAAACTTTCTCAACCGTATCGCCAGTAACATAAAATCTATTTTCTTCCAGATATCTTAGAATGTCATCGCATATTTCCGGAATAATATAATTCGTTAGGTTAAAATTGAACGTGAGATCTCGTATAATTCGGGAATTTAAGTATTTTGATGCATCCTTATATCGGTCCATTATTTTTTGGAATAATTGTGTTTTCCGCGAGGCTAAGAAAATTATAACAAATTTGCTTGCATAATAATCGTGGATTATGTATTAAGTCAAACCTCTTCGATTATTGAACGATCGTATGACGTAATTTAAGTCCTGCAACGATAAATCTTCTTCTAAATGCCTTTCGGCACACTCGTCGAGAATATTCCCGATTTTAATCAATTGTGGTGCTACTTCGGGCGATATGTAATTCCGAAATCTAAAATTTAGAAGAAATATTTGCAGTCCCTCTAATATAGAAAACTAACGCAAAACTTATTACTAAAATGATTTAAGCGCAACAACACTCCAAATCAAGCAAAAATCAATCAGCACATAACTATTACCTCATCTCTAACGCTATTTGCAAACCCCGCGACAGCTGTAAGGCATCGAATAACGTAAATTGTTTCGACATTTTTTCAATTTTCTCCAAGATAATTTTCGGTATTCCTTCGTTTGCATTCAATTTACCACCATAAGCTATCACAAACGAAGCCAATCGAACGAATTTCGATGGTACAATACCGGCAATTCCATTCTCAATGTCATCCATAAGCATTGTCACTAAAGCATTTTCAAAGCGTTCATGTCGATAAGTTCCACCCAAATTATTATTAAAATGCATGTAACGATGACAATATCGCGCTATTCGATAAGTTTCCTTTTCCGTTGGATTCGAAACGATTTCCTGTAGGACTCGCGACCAATAACTATCACAAATTATCTGATTCGAAATTTTCAATGAACGTAAAACTTTGAAAAGATGTTGTAAATCAATGATAGTGAGAGTATCGCTTGCAATCATATCCTTCACAATCGATGTCATTTCTTTTCGCCGATTCGGTTCAATAAATTGTGCGGCACATGCTAGTGTTTCAGACGATGGCGATCGTTGAAATAAATCGTTTGCGGCTTTCTTTAAATTAGGAATGATTGTTGCCGGTTCGAGTTGACTTTGAAATACCTACAACAGAAAGCGATAATATATTTTTGGTTTTTCAATTCGCTAAGAACTGTGCAAACTTACACGGAAAACAATTTCCAAATCTTTTGACGATAGCTTGAGGATTTCGTCATTCAATAGAATCAAAAGCGACCGTACTAGCTTCGTATTGTTTTGTGACCAATGTGGAAAGTTCAAGAAATTAATTGCTTTCAATATGCATTTGAAATCATTCGAAGTAATTTGTCCCGAGTCGATCATCTGCTGGATTTTCTCTTTGTATATGTTTATAGTATCGTCGGTTATGAATTGATGCGCATTATGCATGCAAATGGTTAACAATCGAATATCTTCGGCTGTTTTACAGTTTTTCATTTGTTTGACAATGTGCGGAACGATATTCTTGTATGACAAAAACGTGTAAATATCTTTGTTACTATTGATTGCTACCGACAATCGTGATAGCGCTGATAATGGAATATCGGCTTCAACTGAACATTTTAAAAGACAATCGAAACAGTTTCATATTTAGAAGACGAAAATAAAAAAAAAAAATTACCATTATTTATCGAGGACAGCATTTTACAAAAAAGTTCTTGCATGAACGGGCGACTAGAATCGATACCAATTTTGTGCAAATACAAAAGGCAACAGGTCAATTCATCGTAGTTCATTTCATTGCTAAGCAGTAGAAGGCGATTAAGAAAAGATTCGAAACGATTTGAATTGATGAACTCTTGAACGTAAGTTTTACGTATCGTCTCTTTATCGCTGCACCGCATGCATGACCATAATAAAATTATAAATTGAGTGGCTTGTTTTTCGGTAAAATTTAGTTCAAGTTCTTCGAAGAGCTCAAGGACCTGAAAGAAATGATAATTTTGTAATAGATTGTTTCCCATGGACGTAATTTTCAAGCAATTGAAAGTATGTTTGTATAGAAGAGTTTAAAAGCAGAACGAAACACGTTGGAAAAAAATTTTTTAAGGCTTCAACTACATCGATGCCAGAGCTGCGATCTGTGAAGAATGAGTCAGAATTTCAACATATGTCTTAAGAAGAGCGGATATATTCCCACTCAAAAAATCCTACTCTCCGTCTCCAAGAAGGTTGATCACTCGATCGGATACCACTTGGGATATCATCGTCTGCTATGCCGTGCGCGGTATTCGCGAGTGCTCAGTACGTCAACTGGGTTTGGTTCTCTAGGTTGGGGGCTGGACGATGTGTCAACAACTCATCCCCGAAAAAATCGAACTTGACTGATTCAACGGCAACGGCCACCCCAACCAAACAACGGACTATTCTTTCGGATATTTAAAATCACTTAAAAAAAGTTTCTATTTACAGGTTAACATGCGGCTTTATTATCCGCACTGTTAACAATGTCAATCACACGACTTACTCGCTTCCGAATTACGAATGTTCCTCCTCCGCACATACTGGCCGCTTTTATATCGCCGTACGTCCGTTCCAAATGATTCTTCGCAGTTCCCCATGGCGTGCTTTCCCTACCAGCAAACAAATTCAATGCAATTTTTTCTAAAAAAACCCACGCAAATAGTTGTGCCGAGACAACAACTAAACAACTAATCGAACTAGTGTTGGGTTACTCATACAAGAAGTGGTACAAATGTCCCATTCATGCACGTCAAAATGTCCCATCACTACAAAAAATATTGTTGTCCCACTTCAAAGTTTTTGTCCCACTTCAGAGCTTTTGTCGCATCTGAATTAAAAACATGCATTTGTATGGCTGCTGTACCAATACATTTGTAACACTGAAATCACACTCACTTCACCGGATTTTGTCCCATGCATTTTGTATGGCTGAAAGCAAAGCTCTCAGCACGGAAATATTACGAACCAGAGAACTCTGCACATGAATGACAGATTCTCTTCGATGGGAGAAACCGAGATTTAACTTTCATCGCACTTTTTTCAATTAAAAATTTATTGCACTGATATCAACGTGTAGTAATTACATGCTGAGCACTATTAATAAAGTATTTTGGAAAACTGAACTATTTTTAACTCTGCATTTAAGAATAAACGCGATTCTTACGAAGCCCGCCGTGTCCGCTACATACAAAAGCTGGCGAACGGAATAGTGTTGGGTTACTCATACAAGAAGTGGTACAAATGTCCCATTCATGCACGTCAAAATGTCCCATCACTACAAAAAATATTGTTGTCCCACTTCAAAGTTTTTGTCCCACTTCAGAGCTTTTGTCGCATCTGAATTAAAAACATGCATTTGTATGGCTGCTGTACCAATACATTTGTAACACTCAAATCACACTCACTTCACCGGGTTTTGTCCCATGCATTTGTATGGCTGAAAGCAAAGCTCTCAGCACGGAAATATTACGAACCGGAGAACTCTGCACATGAATGACAGATTCTCTTCGATGGGAGAAACCGAGATTTAACTTTCATCGCACTTTTTTCGATTAAAAATCTATTGCACTGATATCAACGTGTAGTAATTACATGCTGAGCACTATTAATAAATTATTTTGGAAAACTGAACTATTTTTAACACTGCATTTAAGAATAAACGATTCTTACGAAGCCCGCCGTGTCCGCTACATACAAAAGCTGGCGAACGGAACTGTCATTTTTATTGTGACTACAATTTGTTGTTGTTGGATTGACTTACATGGCTAGTATATATTTTAACCCTAGTGAAACCGAATAATTGTAAATAAGAATAACTGAAATAAATAAGAATGTATTTTTTTGAGAGAGATTGAGAGATTTTGTATTTTAATTTTTAAAATTAAATAAGAATAAATAAAATAAAAAAGAATGTATATTATAAACACAACCCACAAATGCCACACCTAATAATACGTCATTTTACTACCGCATCTCAATAAGAAACGGTGTTAGTAGGGTTAAAATACTCTACGCGCACACATAAAAACGCAATATACGTCATTTTTCGCTCATTTGCTACCATTGCTCCTCAAAAAGGCAAATTGTATGAATGGGACGGACATTGTATGTATGAAGGGACATGGAGCTTTTGAATGGGACATTTGAGGTGGGACATTGTACCACCTCAAATTTCAAATGAGCCCCTCATACAAACATGGGACAAAAATTCTTGTCCTACCCAACACTAGAACGGAACTGTCATTTTTATTGTGACTACAACTTGTTGTTGTTGGATTGACTTACATGGCTAGTATAGTGTTTTAACCCTAGTGAAACCGAATAAGTGTAAATAAGAATAACTGAAATAAATAAGAATGTATTTTTTTGTGATATTAATTAAGGAGATTTTGTATTTTAATTTTTAAAATTAAATAAGAATAAATAAAATAAAAAAGAATGTATATTATAAACACAACCCACAAATGCCACACCTAATAATACGTCATTTTACTACCGCATCTCAATAAGAAACGGTGTTAGTAGGGTTAAAATACTCTACGCGCACACATAAAAGCGCAATATACGTCATTTTTCGCTCATTTGCTACCATTGCTCCTCAAAAAGGCAAATTGTATGAATGGGACGGACATTGTATGTATGAATGGAACATGGAGCTTTTGAATGGGACATTTGAGGTGGGACATTGTACCACCTCAAATTTCAAATGAGCCCCTCATACAAACATGGGACAAAAATTCTTGTCCTACCCAACACTAAATCGAACGACTCAGCAATAGGTCCATCGATGACTTTTGGATCCACCACTTAGTTATGCTTTTTTCTATCTTTTGTTTTCTTGTGGAGGAAAAGGCTGCTCGAGAGAGCAAAGGTTTGACTGTGTACTCGTGTGCCCGCTCAGTTTGCCGAGTATTCCGAGGAAAAGCATAAAATGGAGACTGCATTTACTTGGACGTAGTAAATGCTGAGTAATCCGACATTTCTACAATGTTCGAGAATATTAATGGAAGACGTGATGGTCTCCAATCAGTCGGAATGCATGTTTATACTCTAGATGAAATCTGAGAGTATATTGTGTTTGCCTTACTGTTTGTAACGCTAAGAAATAACGCTCGCACAGAGCCACCAAGGGTACAGAATTATTTGTTGTCAAAAACCTCGATTCCGAGTTGCTGTCTGTCTGTCTGTCAACAGCATAACTCTCGAAAGCTATAGTGCTAAAAAATTTTGTGTGTAATTTTTAGCAAAAAAGTAACTTTAAGTTCGTGAATGGGCTACATCCCCCCCCCCCTCCCCTTTTTACCCCCTCCTATACAAATTTCATGAAATTTCGAAATAATAAGAAATTGATTTTTCTTTGAAACTATTTAAGCTATCTACTTGAGATTTACGTCAAAGTATTACGATATAGATGTCATTAATATCATGGAATATTGACCCGATCCCTTTACTTCTTCTACCCCCTCCCATACAAATGGACAATTTTGAAAAATACATATTTTCGATTTTCATTGAAACTAGTAAAGCTGAAAAGACGAAATTTTGTCAGAATTAATTTTACAATAATTTCAATTTATTTTAAAAATAATTATCAACTTCACCTCACTCCTTCTACCCCCTCCCATACAAATTTCACGAAATTTTTAAATTTAAATTAAATTATTTTTCTTCGAAACTGTTAAGGCTATCAACTTGATATTTTATATAAGGTATAAAAATAGAAATTTAATAATACGAAAAAAAATTTTTTCGATCAGTACACTCCTTCTACCCCCTCCCGTACAAATGCATAATTTTTGTTAAATGCATTTTATCGATTTCCATTCAAACTACAAAAAATACAAACTTCAAATTTTGCCAGAATTTGTTTCTTAATAATTGAAATAAGTGTGAAAAATTATCAGCTCCGCTTCACTCCTTCTACCATCTCCCATACAAATATCTGTATTATAAATTCAAGAAAAGCATTTCTCCTTCAAGTATATGAGAGCTATCGACTTTGAAATTGAATCAAAGCATGGTGATAAGGAGGATGATAAGCAGTTTCAAAATCATCTTAAACGCTCCACTTCCTCTGCCACCTCCCATACAAATGCCCCAATTTCAGGAAAACTATGACCAATTTCTTTAAAAATAATGAAAACTAAAAATTTAAATTCAGCAAGAAACATTATGCATGCCATATTCGGTGTCATATATGAAAAAGACAAACCTCACCCTCTACTTCTACCACCTCCTATGCAAAAGTCTCTATTCACTATTCGAAAGAATTCGAGATGACATAATTTCCGGTATATTAAAGTCATTTCCATCTCATCTAGAGTATCATATGATTGGGCTTTAAGCCGTTGAGCGTGAAATATTTTTTCACTTTCGGAGGACACCTAGATGTTTAGAGGCGTCGAGGGCATCATTAAAAATGTGCTGGACCCAATACAAGTGGTCATTAATTTTGACGCCCAGAAGTATGAAATCGTCCGAAGTGCCAAGTTGTGCACCATCAAATATCACATTGATGGATAATACTGGAACATCACGTTTGAGGGATAGATGACAGTCCTGCGTTTTACAGGCATTGAACTTTAATCTATTTTTCCTGCCCCATTCCAGAATTAAGCTTATTTAGAATTAATGAACTGAATAACTCCCTGCAAGTGACTACTTGTTTGATTCTGCAGCAGAGTCTAGTCTTGTCTACGTACGGTGATCCGCAAAACTAAGGATTGAATTTAGAGTAGACGACAAAAGGTCGTTAATAAACATAACAGGACTTCGATTGGCCGTAAAGTCCATTCTTGCGATACTCTTTTTTTTTTGATTTTAAGAAATTTTGTAGAGAAAGTGGCAAAGGGTGTGACGACATTGAACTAATTTTTCACATCACGCTAGAGTTGCTATCTAAATGTTTTGTACAAAACTTGGGACTCAAAAATTTAAAAGGTACTGAGAAAATAAGTATTTAGGATTTAGTGACATTGTGTAGTTTGTATGGGAGGTGGTAGAAGGAGAGGCGAGTTAGAGAATAGCTATAAACATCATGCTTTTGACATGTTTTAAATTGCAGATCAGTAGTACTCATACTTTGCAGGAAAATTGATTTTTTGTAAAGTTGTGAAATTGTGTCAGATTGTTTGGTAGGGGGTATAAGGGGTAAAGCTAATCGTCTAATTTTTTTGGTCTTACTAATAATTCTAAATAAATATTCACTGCGCAATTTCAGCCCGGTAAATTTTATACTTACTGAGTAAATTTGTTTTAGTATTTCATGAAAAAATGCAGTTTGTATGGAAGGTGGTGGGAGGAAGGGAAGGACTCAAATAATTTTTATAGAGTAAATTGTAATCATAATAAAAGTAATATATTCCAAATTTCTGATCACATCATTTATACTTTTCGAGCTAATCTGTTTATTGCCAAATTGCAAGAATGTGTTATTTTCTATGGGAGGGGGTAGAAGGGTTGGAGCGATTTGGCCGTTCAAGAACCTTACCTTTTTGTCAAAAACAACGTGTACAAAATTTGAACTTTCTAGATCAACGCGTTCTCAAGCTAGAGAGGTCACGGACGGACGGACATCCGGTTTTGAGATTTTTGAGTGATTATATGAACTCCTGTATCATTCAATTTTCTCTCCGAGCCTTATTTCTTAGCGTTAAGAACTCTCAGATTTCATCTAGAGTATAAAAATAAAAAAAGAGTTGGAGACAAAACAAAGCTTTGAAGGACGCCGGAATCTGTTGGGAAGGGAAAGAAGTATCACCATCTAATACTAATACTCGTATAGTGCATCCCCAGAGGAAACTCTAAATTAATTGAACATATTATTTATTGAGCTCTTTAAGGATCCTAGAAATAAGTCTCGTGAAACCAGAATCGTTTAGAACAGGACCAGATCGATTTAAAGGTAGAAGGATTGAGTTTCTAGCGAAAAGTTCCGCCAGGAAGTTAGCTTTTTCGATAGGAGCAATCGCAAGAAGTGGTATTGAAGAAGAAATGAAATTGCTGTTAACCGTTTTAACGAATAACTTTAGGGCACTGCAAGATCTTCCGTCGAAGTTGTTGGTCATGCTCAAGCTTAAAACGCAGAAGTATGGATTTGCAGGCATTCCCTGAAGCATTGAACAGTTCTCTGTTGGCAGGTGTTTTATTGCCTTTAAAGGTTTCGAATGATTGTTACTTGATCTGAATGACATCGAGGCAATCTTAATTGAACCAAGAGTCCTATGACGGTCTGACTTTCTTATGATTGGAAGGTTTGTAGAGCTTCATACCTTTCAAGATAATCTCGACGACAAGTCTGCAAGGTTCATCGCAGTCATTGGAATCAAAGCACAGTTTCCAATTAAAGGCATGGAAGAAATCATTTACCGGCTCCCCAATTGGCTCTTCTGAAATGTCAAATATTTCTTCGAGCTGATTGTCAGCGATGTAAGTGTTACAACTGGGAATTGTGCATTTTCAATTGGCGGTGGGGATATGAAAGAGACAAAATATCTCTCTGGCTGGTGAGAAAAAGGTCAAGGCTGGAAAAATGTCCTACAATATCTGGTAAACGGATAGGCTCATCTGTGTTACATTGTGACCACAAAGTACCAAAAATTTGTAATATGCATTCATGAAGCGCATCATAACTGGTGATGAGACATGGGTCTATGAGTTTGACATTCAAACCAGTCAACCAGAAAAAAATTGAGCTGAAACCGAAAAAAATCACGCCAAAGCCGCTAAAAATTCGAGACGATGCTCATTGTTTTTTTTTCGATATTCGAGGTTTGATCCATCGTGAATTCGTTCCGGAGGGACAGACGGTCAGTAAGGAGTACTATTTAACCGTATTGAAGCGTTTGCGGCCGAAATTATGAATGGAAAATTCATAGATTTTCTACGATGATAATGCGCCATCGCATAGATCCTGAATTGTAACCGAATTTAAGGCTAAAAAAGCAACGAAATCCATCAATCAACCACCGTATTCACCAGATTTGGCCCCGTGTGACGTTTTCCTATTCCCGAAACTGAAATTACCGTACCGTGGAACCTGTTTTCAGTCAAACGAGGACATAAAACAAAAATCTCCGAAGGAGCTGAAGGCCATACCAAAAAGGGCTTATGAAAAGTGTTTCGAGGACTGAAAAAAAAACGATGGCATATGTGTGTTGCATCTAATGGGGACGAAGGCGACAAAATAAACATAACAGGGCTACGATTGCGCGTAAAGCGCAATCTTACGGTACTCTAGATGAAATAGAATTTTTTGTGATCCCAAGAAATTTCGCATGGGAAGTATTAGAAGGGATGACAGCATTGAACTAATTTTTCACCATCATGCTAAAGTAGCTATAAAAATGTTTTGTACAAAATGCTTACTCCAAAAATTGAATGGGAACTGAAAAAATTAGTGAGTTAGATTTAGTGAAAATGTGCAGTTTGTATGGGAGGTGGTAGAAAGAGTGGGGCGATTAGAGTGATTTTTTTCAGAAATAACTAGGAATATTGTAAAATTGACATCCCTGAAATTTTAGACTAGTGCCATTTATACTTTTCAAGAAAATCGATTTTTTGTGAAGTTGTGAAACTGTGTCATATTGTATGGGATGGGGTAGAAGCAGTGAAGCTAATCAAATATTTTTTTCTGATCTTAGTGCTAATACTAATTAAGTATTTATTACAAAATATGAGCTCAATAAATGTTATATGTTCTGAGAAAATCGTCTTAGAGCATTTCATGAAAAAGTGTAGTTTGTATGGGAGGGGGTGGAAGGAGAGGGAGGAAGCAAATAATTTTTCTACTGTAGATTAAAATTACTATGAAAATAACATATCCGAAAATTCAGACTAATAGCTTTTATACTTTTCGAGTAAATCCGTTTATTGTCAAATTACGAAATTGTGTCATTTTGTATGGGAGGGGGTAGAAGGGGTGAAGCTAATATTCTAAATTTTTTTGGGCTTACTAACAATTTCAAATAAATATTTGGTGCACAATTTCAGCTCTCTAAATTGTATAGGCAATGAGTAAATTGGCTTAGAGTAATTCATGAGAAGTACAGTTTGTATGGGAGGTGGTAGAAGGAGGGGGAGGATACGCATAATTTTTGTACGGTAGATTGATATTATCATAAAAGTAACATATTCCAAATTTCAGGCCAATAGCTTTAATACTTTTCGTGCAAATCCGTTTATTGTCAAATTGCGCAATTGTGTCATTTTGTATGGGAGGGGGTAGAAGGGGTGGAGCGATTTGGCCCGTTCACGAACTTGACCTTACTTTTTTGTCAAAAACGACGTGTACAAAATTTGAACTATCTAGCTCAACGCGTTCTCAAGCTAGAGCGCGCACAGACGGACGGACGGACTGACATCCGGTTTTGAGATTTTTGAGTGATAATATTAACTTCTAAATCATTCATTTTTTTCTCCGAGCCTTATTTCTTGGCGTTACAAACTTTAGAGCAAACTTATAATACTCTCAGATTTCATCTAGAGTATAAATATTGATAATAAATTAAATATTTAGCGTTTTATTTACCAATTCCCGGTACTTTTTGGTCACAACGCATTTCCAGTTATTTATGTTAATGATATGATTGTGACCAAACCATTTGTACCAAATACAGTGTTGTGCAAAACAATAGCAACCATTTCAATAAAAAACATAATTCATGTTTTTTTCTTAATTTTAATTCAACTATAACAAAAATAATAATACATATTAATCCACTCATCAAACACCAACAAATTAACATACTTCACTAAAAACAAAAGATTTCATAACTGTAAAAATAAATGAAAAATAGCAGGATTCTGCATTTTGAAGTGTGCAAAACAATAGCAACTTTTTAGAAATGGTAGCTGATTCCTCAGTACTTCGTATAATAACCATTTTACTTTATTATTATAATAATAAAGTATTGTGATCGACACAAAAAAAAAAAAAAGTTTGCTACCCTGAAATTTTTTTTTTTCGCGTTTCATGACTAAATTAGCCTAAAAATGCAAAAAAAAAAAATCCGTCTGTCTGTACGCCGTCCGCCGTACGCCGACGTGTACGCTCAGCGCACATTAACTCCCAAACCCTTCAAGATAGAAAATTTATTTTTAGAGGGATTGTAGATAGTTGCGGATCTCAGGCGGATACCCATTTTGGGGGGTGTATGGGTTCAGGGGGAGGCGGGGGGAGCGCTTAAACCGAAAAATACGAATTCAAATATCTCAACCATGGTAACAGCTAGGAAGCTAAAACTCAACATACATAAAGAGGGGTTTGTGGGACAACTTCTAAAAATAATTTAATTTTTTTATCCATTGGGGTGCGAAAAGGGGGGGCTAAGAACCAATTATCGGCCGAATTTTTTTTTCAAATGATTATATCTTCGAAATTACTTATCGTAAAAAAACCATATTTAGAGACCGTCAAGGTGGCATATAGTTCCATCGGAACCAGCTCAGAAAGCAGCTAATTATTGTAAGGGGGAGGGTCAGGGGGGGTGCAAAGAAAAACACTTAAAAATTAATATCTCAACTATCTTTTAAACTATGTAATTGAAACTTAAAACGTATATTAAGCTATATTAGGCAAATACAAAAAAAATATAACATATCGAAACAATAGTAGTGGGGGGAAATGGGGAACATTTCAAAAATGGCGCACTTTTCAAAATTACAAATCCTTATATCTCAAAAACTAGTACAGATATTAAATCAAAAATTTGTCAGATTGTAGAACTACATAATAATTAATTTTGGTAAAAATTTTAAGCTGGGAGCTGTAAGGGGAGGGAGGTGATAAGCAAAAATGTCGAAAATTTTGAGTGATTTTTTTAGGGCTCTAGTGAAAGATAAAAAGTTAAAATTTTGCATGTGAATACCTATATTTAATGTACATAGAAAAATAATATTAACTTGATCCATATTTATTATAAACCGAATCCCCCGGTCTAACGTGCACAAGGTGTTTCATGTGCATTGAAAAAAACACATAAACTGAAAATTTTTGAGTGAAATTTTAAGGTAGAAACTTGAAAATTTGCGAAATGCATTTAAAAAAAATCCCTAAATATACGAAATAATAACTGGTCGAAAACCTTTAACACTTCTACCCCCTCCCATACAAAATTATTTTTTCGACCATTTTCAAGAAATCAATTATCACCTAACCATTAAAAGCTATCAAATTCAAATTTTGCAAAACAACTTACACAAAAAATAATTAAAATGAAATTGCGTTCAAAATTTTAAAATTGCGCTTGCCCTTCTACCCCCTCCCATACAAAAGTATGATTTCGACTAATTTCATTAAATCAACTAATAACCAACAAATTAAAAGCTATGAACTTGAAATTTCGTACGAGCATCTAACAACAAAAATGAAAGAAAACTGCATCACAAGTTTGACGATTCCCCTACCTCCTCTACCCCCTCCCATACAAAATTATTTTTTCGAGCATTTTTAAGAAATCAGTTATCAGCTAACTCTTAAAAGCTATCAATTTCAAATTTGGCATAAAAACTTATAAAAGTAATTCAAATGAAGTTGTTTTAAAAGTTTTGAAATCGCTCTTGCGCTTCTACCCCCTCCCATACAAAACTATGATTTCGACCAATTTTATTAAATCAACTAATAACCAACAAACTAAAAGCTACGAACTTGAAATTCTATACAAGCACCTTACAAGAGACGCGAAATAAAACTGCGTATCAAATTTTACGATTCCCCTATATTCTCTACCCCCTCCCATACAAATGTTCGGTTTCATGAATGTAAAATACACCGAATTTTATGAAAATTCTATGCAACTTCGTCTATGAAACACATTCTATACAGAGAATATTGGACATGATTCAAGTAATTAATTAAAAAGCTATTAACATCCACCCACCCTTACTATTACCCCTACTCCTCCCCTCATAAAAACCCAAACTTACAGACACGAATGAAATATTGTTAACAGTCCTCCCCAAGAACTCCCTTTCACTTAGTCTTCCCTAACCACTCTAACCTGCATATTGACTTTCCACTCATCCGCAACTTGTCCCAAGAATAATAAAGTTTCGCCCGACTTGTTGGCAGTTTATTTATACTCTAGATGGAATCTGAGAGTATTATAAGTTCGCTCTAAGGTTTGTAACGCCAAGAAATAAGGCTCGGAGAAAAAAATGATGAATACAGAAGTTAATATTATCACTCAAAAATTTCAAAACCGGATGTCCGTCCGTCCGTCCGTCCGTCCGTCCGTCTGTCCGTCCGTCTGTCCGTCCGTCCGTCCGTCCGTCCGTCCGTGCGCTCTCTAGCTTGAGAACGCGTTGAGCTAGAAAGTTCAAATTTTGTACACGTCGTTTTTGACAAAAAATTAAGGTCAAGTTCGTGAACGGGCCAAATCGCTCCACCCCTTCTACCCCCTCCCATACAAAATGACACAATTACGCAATTTGACAATAAACGGATTTGCTCAAAAAGTATAAAAGTTATTGGCCTGAAATTCAGAATATATTACTTTTATGATAATGTCAATCTATCATATAAAAATTGTGCGTGTCCTCCTCCTCCTTCTACCACCTCCCATACAAACTGTACTTATCATGAATTACTCTAAGCCAATTTCCTCAGTGCTTATAAAATTCAGCGGGCTGAAATTGTGCACCAAATACTTATTTAAAATTGTTAGTAAGGTCAAAAAAAATGAGATGATTAACTTCACCCCTTCTACCCCCTCCCATACAAAAACACAATTTTGCAATTTGACAATAAATGGATTTACTCAAAAAGTATAAAAGCTATTGGTCTCAATTTTGGTATATATTACTTTTTTAATGATTTAAATCTACAGTACAAAAATTATTTGCTTCCTCCCTTTCCTTCCACCCCCTCCCATACAAACTACACTTTTTCCTGAAATGCTCTAAGCCGATTTTCTCAGAACATATAACATTTGTTGAGCTCATATTTTGTAATAAATATTTAATTAATATTATTACTAAGGTGAAAAAAAAAATATTTGATTTGCTTCACTACTTCTATCCTCTCCCATACAATATGACACAGTTTCACAACTTCACAAAAAATCGATTTTCTTGAAAATTATGAATGGCACTAGTCTGAAATTTAAGGGATGCCAATTTTATAATAGCTAGGGTGTAGTCTAGTGGGTAGCGTGTTTGGTTTACAATGCGAAGGTCGTGAGTTCAAATCCCGGTCGACGCATAATTCCAAGCACACTACCTGCTTGAATATACCTTGGTTACCTCAATCTACGAAAATGAAAAATTCGTAGATAGAGGGTTGTGCGAAGAGCTAACAACTCGTCCGCAATAAATAATGAAAATGTTAAGGAACCTGAAGTTCAGGAGGCCAAGGCCCGATTTGGGCTGTAGCGCCATTGAAGAAGAAGAATTTTATAATATTCCTAGTTATTTCTGAAAAAATCATCAAAATCCCCCCACTCTTTCTACCACCTCCCATACAAACTGCATATTTTCACTAAATCAAACTCACTAATTTTCTCAGTTCCCATTCAGTTTTTGGAGTAAGCATTTTGTATAAAACATTTTCATAGCTACTTTAGCATGATGTCGAAAAAATTAGTACAATGCTATCATCCCTTCTAACACTCCCCATACAAAATTTCTTGGGATCACAAAAAATTCTATTTCATCTAGAGTATCGTAAGATTGCGCTTTACGCGCAATCGTAGCCCTGTTATGTTTTTTTATCACTTCAGCACATCTCCGTGGCATAAATGCTATTAAATTTGTAATTATACCCTCAGGTATATTTTCCCACTCTTTTTTTAAGGTTTCCATTAGTTCTGTTTTATTTCGGAAACGTTGGGACCCAACTCGTCGTTTGAGGATTCCAAAGAGGTTCTCAATCGGATTTAAGTCTGGAGATTGGACCGGCCAATCAAGAACTTGAATCCTATTCTCATTAATCCATTCTTTTACCAGCTTCGATGTGTGTTTCGGATCGTTGTCATGTTGAAAAACCCATCGAAGCGGCATTTCCCATTCGGCATAGGGCAACATAATAGTCTCTAAAATCTCCTTGTATTTGAAACGGTCCATTATTCCATTTATTTCGTAAAAAGGACCCATTCTGTTAGCTGAAAAACATGTCCACACCATGACATTACCACCTCCATGCTTGACTGTGACCTTGCAGTATCGTGGATCGAGTCGCTCACCTTTTCGTCTTCGTACAGTATTCATCCCATTCGAGTTAATTATCTCCATTGTACTGGAATCTATGCTTAAATTTAACTCTCTTACAATGACGTTTGACGTCATAAACGGGTTTTCTTTAATTAGAGCAGTAATTCTCCTGTCCATGTGGCTTGAAGTTTTTCGTGGTCGTCCACCCAAATGCAGCGTGTCAGTCTCTCCCATCGTTTTATATTTCTTAATAAGTCGCGAAATTATAGATTTATTAATATTATATTTTTTTTTGCGATTGAAATTTGGTAAGATCCGATACGATACTCTTCAATTAACTTAGACTTAAAACTATTATGAAACTTATTTCACGCCATAATAAAAAAGAAAACTACTCAAAAAATACTGATATCTGTTTTCAGCAATTCATTTGCATGAAATGTGCAAAAGTTACGTAGCGAAAATTCCGTTGGCTGAAGATTCCTTCCTAGTTGGTTGCAAAGTTGCTATTGTTTTGCACACTTCAAAATGCAGAATCCTGCTATTTTTCATTTATTTTTACAGTTATGAAATCTTTTGTTTTTAGTGAAGTATGTTAATTTGTTGGTGGTTGATGAGTGGATTAATATGTATTATTATTTTTGTTATAGTTGAATTAAAATTAAGAAAAAAACATGAATTATTTTTTTTATTGAAATGGTTGCTATTGTTTTGCACAACACTGTACGTTCAGAGAACAAATTTGAACTCTTACATAGAATTATAGATCCACAATATTTAACCGATTTTGGTAAAATTCGTTCTGCATATTCGTTGGTTCGAGTGCACAACCCCCTGGTTGTGGTGTTTTGTAATTCGAAGTGAATTTTAAAATGGGCATTTAAATGAACACTCACCTCCACAGGCCCTGTGCAACCATTCAACCTCTGAATGACTTCGTCCTTGCTATCCGGATACAGTAGCTGGCGCAAGCAGAATTGCTTATTTTCACTTTCGATGATGTCCTGCTCGGTTTCATCCATCAGATCGTACTCACAGTCTACCGCAGCCTCTGGATCATCCGTACTTGTAACGGACAAGTGCTTCGGGAGGTTTAGATTCCGGCTCGTATGATCTGGAAATTTTCCCGCTGATTGCAGATACTTGTTCGAGACATTGAGCCCACTGTAGAATTTACCACTTAGCTTCAGTTGACTGGGATAACTTATAAATATTCGCTGACAGCTTTTTACTAAACTTCGCGTAAACATCTTTCATTACGACTGAGAGAAAAACTTAAAAATACTTGCGATGAAGAAATTCCACAACAAAATTCAAGTCGCATTACGGTTGGTTGTCAAAAACAGCTGAGACATTGGGACTCATATTGGCGAGGCTGAATTTTTGTCAGAAATTTACGTCAACTGGCAACATGTTGCGGCCACCCACATTAAAACTTTCTTGGAAATCGTCGTTAAAGGTTGAACATGTTGGAAGGTAAAAGGAAGCTCGTTATACCATTGACACAGCGCAGCTAAATTATAATTAAGGCCTAAGTTATGATTAAACGGCTACAGTGGCTCACAGCTTATTTCGTGCAGCTACAAATTTGAAATTTGTAACGCTGTTATTGGAAAACTATGTAAAATAAACTGCCAACAAGTCGGGCGAAACTTTATTATTCTTGGGACAAGTTGCGGATGAGTGGAAAGTCAATATGCAGGTTAGAGTGGTTAGGGAAGGCTAAGTGAAAGGGAGTTCTTGAGCAGGGCTGTTGTTAATTAACAATATTTCATTCGTTTCTGCAAGTTTCGGTTTTTATGAGGGGAGGAAGAGGGGTAATAGTAAGGGTGGGTGGATGTTAATAGCTTTTTAATTAATTGCTTGAATCACGTCCAATATTCTCTGTATAGAATGTGTTTCATAGACGAAGTTGCATAGAATTTTCATAAAAGTCGGTGTATTTTACATTCATGAAACCGAACATTTGTATGGGAGGGGGTAGAGAATATAGGGGAATCATAAAATTTGATACGCAGTTTTATTTCGTGTCTCTTGTAAGGTGCTTGTATAGAATTTCAAGTTCGTAGCTTTTAGTTTGTTGGTTATTAGTTGATTTAATAAAATTGGTCGAAATCATAGTTTTGTATGGGAGGGGGTAGAAGCGCAAGCGCGATTTCAAAACTTTTAAAGCAACTTCATTTGAATTATTTTTATAAGTTTTTATGCTAAATTTGAAATTGATAGGTTTTAAGAGTTAGCTGATAACTGATTTCATAAAAATGCTCGAAAAAATAATTTTGTATGGGAGGGGGTAGAGGAGGTAGGAGAATCGTAAAACTTGTGATGCAATTTTCTTTCATTTTTATTGCAAGGTGATCGTACGAAATTTCAAGTTCGTAGCTTTTAATTTGTTGGTTATTAGTTGATTTAATGAAATTAGTCGGAATCATACTTTTGTATGGGAGGGGGTAGAAGGTCAAGCGCGATTTTAAAACTTTTAACGCAATTTCATTTTAATTATTTTTTGTGTTAGTTGTTATGCAAAATTTCAAATTGATAGCTTTTAATAGTTAGGTGATAATTGATTTCTTGAAATGGCCGAAAAAATAATTTTGTATGGGAGGGGGTAGAAGTGTTAAAGGTTTTCGACCAGTTAATAATTCGTATATTTAGGGATTTTTTTTAAATGCATTTCGCAAATTTTCAAATTTCTACCTTAAAATTTCACTCAAAAATTTTCAGTTTATGTGTTTTTTTCAATGCACATGAAACACCTTGTGCACGTTAGACCGGGGGGGGGTCGGTTTATAACAAATATGGATCAAGTTATTATTATTTTTCTATGTGGATTAAATATAGGTATTCACATGCAAAATTTTAACTTTGTATCTTTTACCAGAGCCCTAAGAAAATCACTCAAATTTTTCGATATTTTTGCTTAATACCTCCCTCCCCTTACACCTCCCAACTTAAAATTTTTACCAAAATTAACCATTATGTAGTTCTACAATCTGACAAATTTTTGATTTGATATCTGTACTATTTTTGGAGATATAAGGATTTGTAATTTTGAAAAGTGCGCCATTTTTGAGATGCCCCCCAGTTCCCCCACTACTATTATTTCAACATGTTATATTTTTTTGTATTTGTCTAGTATAGCTTAATATAAGTTTTAAGTTTCAATTACATAGCTTTAGAGATAGTTGAGATATTAATTTTTAAGTGTTTTTCTTTGCACCCCCCCTGACCCTCCCCCTTACAATAATTAGCCGCTTTCTAAGCTGGTTCCGATGAAACTATATGCCACCTTGACGGTCTCTAAATATGATTTTGTTACGATAAGTAATTTCGAAGATATAATTATTTGAAAAAAAAATTCGGCCGACAATTGGTTCTAAGCCCCCCCTTTTCGCACCCCAATGGATAAAAAAATTAAATTATTTTTAAAAGTTGTCCCACAAACCCCTCTATATTAATGTTGAGTTTTAGCTTCCTAGCTGTTACCATGGTTGAGATATTTGAATTCGTATTTTTCGGTTTAAGCGCTCCCCCCGCCTCCCCCTGAACCCGTATACCCCCGAAAATGGGTATCCGCCTGAGATCCGCAACTATCTACAATCCCCCCAAAAATTAACTTTCTATCTTGAAGGGTTTGGGAGTTAATGTGCGCTGAGCGTACTCGTCGGCGTACGGCGGACGGCGTACAGACAGACGGATTTTTTTTTTTTGCATTTTTAGGCTAATTTAGTCATGAAACGCGAAAAAAAAAATTTCAGGGTAGCAAACTTTTTTTTTTCTTGTGTCGATCACAATACTTTATTATTATAATAATAAAGTAATATTGACAAGATTTAAATGCCATGTTTTAATCAAATATTGTTTAAGTTAGGAACTTCAAAAATAACACAATTGTTGTTTGTAATACTTAATTAACAAAAATTAAATACTGCACAATTCTATGTCACAGCTTCTTTCATGCACTCAAACTTAGGCCTTAATTTACAGAAAAAAGTTAAATTTTATAAAAAATTCAGTATTTGGTATGGTAGCCCTTTGCATTTATTACATCTTTAAGTTTCTTTGGCATAGAATCCACAAGTTTTTGGGTAGCTTCTGGGGTAATTTTCGTCCACTTCTCCAAAATAGTTTTTTCAATTGTTCCTTGTTGGAAATACTATGTTTCCGAATATTATTTTCCAAAATTGCCCATAAATTGTCTAATTCATTCATATCTGGACGGCGGGGAGATAACATGCGGGCAATTCTAAATCAGCCAAGATTGCACAATACCAGACTTATGCTTACGGTCGTTGTCTTGGTAGAAACGGAATATGTTTGGAATTTCAAGATTCACAGCACTCTGGAGCAAATTTTTTTTCAAAATGTTGAGATACATGGTTTTGTCTATGTTACCTTCAATGAACTCCAAATTTCCAATCTCGGCTGCCGGCATACAGGCCCAAACCATTACGCTTCCGCCGCCATGATTCACTGCAGCTTTTAAATTTTCTTTTTGTAGCTCAGTATTAGGTTTCCGCCATGCGTATGCCATGCCATCAGAGTCAAAGATATTAAATTTAGACTCGTCTACGAATATGACGCGGTTCCAAAAGTCCGAATTTTTGTTGGCGTGCGCTCTTGCAAAGGCAAGGCGACTCACTTGGTTTTTTCTGGTTATGATTGGCTTTTTCTAGCTACTCGACCATTGAAGTTGTGGTCTCGGAACACGCGGCGGACAGTTTGTGCACTGCATGACTTACCTAGTCCTTGCTGTATCTCCGCGATTAGTTTTGGTACCGTTAACTTTGGGTTCGCCTTGATTTTTCGTACAATAAATCGTTCGTCAGACGAGTTGAAAATTTTGTTTGGCGCGCTTCTGCTATTATCTATACATCTATACATATAAATATAATTGTAGTGTCTGTCTGTTAATTGTTTATAGATGTCTATAAATAAGTTTTTTGCTTTATTTTAGCAATAACTAATCAGGAACACACGTTTTTAAATATTTTCTCTGTCTGTCTGTCTATCTGTCTGTCTTTCCGGTTTTCACGCAAAAACGACTAAACCGATTGTAATGAAACTTTCACAGTTTATTAGGTGTGCACCGAGATGTGATCTGCGTGTGGTCTTATTTCAATACCACCACGCCTTCCACCCCCTCCCATACAAAATGACTCATTTTCAAAAATATATAATAATCAAATTTTCTTTAAAACCATTAGAGCAAATCATTTAAAATTTAGAACATACTATTTTTATCAGAAATGTGATCTATAGTACATAAATTATTTGAATCCCCTTACTGCTTCAACCACCTCCCATACAAACTGCACTTTTTCATGAAATGCTATTCACCAATTTTCTCAGTACGTGTAATTTTCATCAAGCTTTAATGTTGTACTTTATCCTTAATTTGCATTATTATTAATATCGGAAAAAAATTATCTGAGTAGCTTCACTCCTTGTACCCCCTCCCATACAATATGACTTCCACGACTTTACAAAAATTCGATTTTCTTGAAAAGCGTGACTGATGCAGATCTGAAATTTAAAATATATCAATTGCATGATGATTATAGTTGTTTCTCGAAATATCACCAAAAACCCCCCTTTTCTTCTACCACCTCTCATACAGATTGCACAATTTCATTAAATTCAATGCACTAAGTTTCTCAGTACCTACTCAATTTTTGACGCTTAAATTTGGTACAAAACATTTTTATAGATACTCTAGCATGATGTGAAACAAATTAGTTCAGTGCAGCCACTCCTCAAAAAAAATTTCATAATATCACAAAAATTTCGATTTCATCTATGGTATCGTATGATTGGGCTCTACGCACAATCGTAGTCCTGTTACGTTTTCAAGCTTAATGTTATTTTATTTGGGCTTTTTTTAAATTAAAACAAGCTATAATTATTTGCATGTCCTTAATGCTCCTGCATTATTAACTACATTCTCAAAAATTGCTTATTATTGCGATTTTTATGCGGACGAAGTCGCGGGCTAGTTTGCTAGTTCATAATATATTTATTTCAAAGTTTCTTGATAACATGCTTACGCTTATTTTTCTTCAGATTATATTTGAAATCTTTACAGTTTAATGAATAGATAAACAATAATGAATTTATGATCATTTTCTTAATATAATTGGATGTAGTAAGGAAAAGAGGGGAAAACTAAAGACCTTAAGATACTAACATAAAACCAATTATAAATAATTTCTATTCAATGATAGAGAAAATTAAGGGGTTGTTGGTGTATTCACATCTATTTAAAAATATTTCACTCAGATTTTTGCTATATGTTTGGACTAAATTTATGTATAACAGCCAGTTTGTGAAGGCGTCTTGTTGATAAATACCAGGGCTTATTAAGTATTAATTTTAAGCATTTGTTTTGCGCTATTTGTAATTTTTTTATGAGCTTGAGTGCATTCATTCCAAAAGGTACTTGCATATAAAAGACAGGGTCTTATCACAACTTTGTACAGGAGTAGTTTGTTTTCCATCGATAATTTTGACTTTCGGTTTATCAAGGGGTATAATAGCCTAGTGAGCAACAGAGTTTTGGGAAGAGCATTTGATACCTGATGATGGTAAGCTAGCTTTTTGTCTAAGTGCATCCCAAGATATTTTATGCTCTTGGACCATGTTATATCTTCTCCAAAAATGTGGATTATAGGGTAGGGTAGGTACTGGGAGGCTCTTCCTTTTGTGAAAAAAATTTGCTGCAGTCTTGGCTGTATTCATTTTTATTTTCCAGGTCGTGAAGTAAGTGGTAATTTTACAAAGCTGATTCTGTAGGTTATTGATGATTATTGCGGGGTCATCGGATGTTGTAAAAACTGCAGTGTCATCTGCAAACGTAGCTAATTCACAAGTAGAGTCTTTAGGGAGATCGGAAGTGTATAAGTTGAAAAGTAGGGGACTCAGGAAAGATCCTTGGAGTATACTAGCAGGAATAGAGCTTCTTTCCAATTTAGTGGATTTCAGTTTTACTTGAAAAGATCGCTGCGAGAGAAAGGAACCGATCAGCCGGATTAAATATTCGGGAAACGAGTAGTTCATTAATTTGAATAGGAGTCCATTATGGCACACTGTGTCAAACGCTTTTTGAATGTGTAACGTGATCATGCCAACGGATGTTTTGTTCTGGAATGCTTTTTTGATGAACGTGGTGACTCTTAGAAATTGATGATACGTGAAGTGCTTTGCTCGAAAACCTAATTGATAGTCAGGGAGAATATTATTTTTTTTCGGAATGAAGTTGAAGACGGTACAGGATTATCTTCTCAAAAATTTTTGAAATTGAGGAGAGTAAACTAATTGGTTTATGAATAGCTATAATAGTTGCTTCCCTCCAACATTTATGAAAGTATCCTAATTTTAGGCAACTGTAAAAGATAAAGCACAAGGACATGACTGCTTTTCTGGGAAGATTCTATAAAAGAATATTGGGTATACCATCTTTTCCGGGGCATTTGCTGTTTTTAGTTCTGCGAAGAATGTTTTTAATATTAATATGCTTACAATGTTGGTTTGGCTCGAATTTCGGTAAGGGAGCCGAGAGCAGATTATTAATTTGATCATTGACATCATTAGTGAATTGGTCATGGGTGGAGTTTGAGCCTACGATATCATGAGAGGAATGGAATTGGTCCGCAAATATTTCTGCTTTTTCGCTATCAGCACAAATATTTTTATTGTTGAGCTTGAGATAAGATATACTTCTTCCTCTATTTTTCAAGACTTTGTTGATTTTTCAGAATTTTGTGGAGCCTTTGCTTAAACCTAGCACAGAATTCCAGTTTTTATTTCGCAGTTGTAATATTTCATAGTTTATCTCCTTTTGCACGAAGTGCAAGTTCTTTTTTTAAAGCGGGATCCCTACATCTTTGCCATTGTCGCTAATTTAGCTAAATTACCAAAATAGTAATCATTTATCAGCTAATACCATTGACACATAGCGGTCCTAATTATAATTTATCTAATTCGTAATTTAGCTCGTCTTCATCGTTAGTTGAATGGTGACACGTAGCACTTTGCCAATTAAGAAAAGCCACTCATCTGTAATAAAAAGAAGAAAAACGATCCTTAGTCTTGTTTTGGAATCATAGCTGGGCGTTTAAAAAACGCTTCAAACATTTTTTATAAGTCAGAGCTGTTAGCTATATCCTACGCGTTTTTTTCAAAACTTTTCAAAAGTCGAGGGAAACTGTTTTAACTCGTTTCATAGGCAAGTCGATGTAAAAACATAACAGGGCTACGATTACGCGTAAAGCGCAATCTTACGATACTCTAGATGAAATAGAATTTTTTGTGATCCCAAGAAATTTTGTATGGGGAGTGTTAGAAGGGGTGATAGCATTGAACTAATTTTTTCCCCATCATACTAAAGTAGCTATAAAATTGTTTTATACAAAATGCTTACTCCAAAAATTGAATATGAGCTGAGAAAATTAGTGTGTTAGATTTAGTGAAAATGTGCAGTTTGTATGGGAGGTGGTAGATAGAGTGGGGGGATTTTAGTGATTTTTTCAGAAATAACTAAGAATATCATAAAATTAACATCTCTTAAATTTTAGACCAGTAACATTCATACTTTTCAAGAAAATAGATTTTTTGTCAAGTTGTGAAACTGTTGTCATATTGTATGGGAGGGGGTAGAAGCAGTGAAGCTAATCAAATATTTTTTTCTGATCTTAGTGATAATACTAATTAAGTATTTATTACAAAATATGAGCTCAATAAATGTTACATGTTCTGAGAAAATCGTCTTAGAGCATTTCATGAAAAAATGTAGTTTGTATGGGAGGGGGTGGAAGGATAGGGAGGACGCAAATAATTTTTCTACTGTACATTTATATTATTATAAAAGTAATATATCCCAAAATTCAGATTAATAGCTCTTATACTTTTTGAGTAAATCCATTAAATATCAAAATGCGAAATTGTGTCATTTTGTATGGGAGCGGGTAGAAGGGGTGAAGCTAATCGTCTAATTTTTTTTGGCCTTACTAACAATTTTAAATTAATATTTGGTGCACAATTACAGCCCGGTAAATTTTATACGCACTGTTTAAATTGGCTTAGAGTAATTCATGACAAGTACAGTTTGTATGTGAGGTGGTAGAAGGAGGGGGAGGAAACGAATAATTTTTTTACGGTAGATTGATATTATCATGAAAGTAATATATTCCAAATTTCAGGCCAAAAGCTTTTATACTTTTCGAGCAAATCAGTTTATTGTCAAATTGCGCAATTGTGTCATTTTGTATGGGAGAGGGTAGAAGGGGTGAAGCTAGTCGTCTAATTTTTTTGGCCTTACTAACAATTTTAAATAAATATTTGGTGCACAATTTCAGCCCGGTAAATTTTATACGCACTGTGTAAATTGGCTTAGAGTAATTCATGACAACTACAGTTTGTATGTGAGGTGGTAGAAGGAGGGGGAGGACACGCATAATTTTTTTACGGTAGATTGATATTATCATAAAAGTAATATATTCCAAATTTCAGGTCAATAGCTTTTATACTTTTTGAGCAAATCCTTTAATTATCAAATTGCGCAATTGTGTATTTTTGTATGGGAGGGGGTAGAAGGAGTGGAGCGATTTGGCCCGTTCACGAACTTGACCTTACTTTTTTGTCAAAAACGACGTGTACGAAATTTGAGCTTTCTAGCTCAACGCGTTCTCAAGCTAGAGAGCGCACAGACGGACGGACAGACGGACGGACGGACGGACGGACGGACGGACGGACGGACAGACGGACAGACGGACATCCGGTTTTGAGATTTTTAAGTGATAATATTAACTTCTGTATCATTCATTTTTTTCTCCAAGCCTTATTTCTTAGCGTTACAAACCTTAGAGCAAACTTATAATACTCTCAGATTCCATCTAGAGTATAAAAATTTCAATTAAACAGATGACAACCGCAAATATGATCGAATTTGCAATAGTCGCAACTAGAAAGATCTAAAACAAACAACACAAGCCATTAATTTAAGAAAAAATATAACAGGTTCACGCATGCGCGTAAAGTCCATAGCCCATAGACGAGTTAGAAATTTTTGTGAGCTTAGGAAATTTTGTATGGAAAGTGGTAAAAGGAGTGACAGCATTGAATTAATTTTTTCACATCATGCTGGATTAGCTATTAAAATGTTTTATTCAAAATTTAAGCTTCAAAAATTGAATAGAAACTGAAAAAAATAGTGTATTAGATTAAGTGAAATTGCGCAGTTTGGTGGTCCAAGGAGTCCTTAGTGCTTTTTTTTAAGTAATAAATGCGAACTTTATCCAATTTACATTTTTCAAATTTTAGACCAAGAACTTTTCAAGAAAATCGCTTTTTTTGTAAAGTTGAGAATTTGTGTCACATTGTATGGGAGGGGGTAAAAGGAGTGAATCAGTTTTTTTTTTGAATCTTAATAATAGTGCTAATTATGTATTAAGTACAAAATTTAAGCACGATAACTGTTATACGTACTGAAAAAAATTGGTTTATAGTCTTTCATGAAAAAGTGCAATTTGTGTAAGAAGAACGAGTGGCAGGATTCGAATAATTTTTTTTACCATAGATTACATTTACGATAAAAGTAATATATTCTGAATTCCAAATTATCAACTCTTACAGTTTGCAAGGAAATTTGATTATTGTAAATTTTTGAAAATGAGCCATTTTGTATGGAAGAGTGCAGAAGGGAACGAGCTATTTAGCTTTCTAGCTAAACGCGTTCTTGAGCTAGGGATACGGATGGACATACGGACATCCGGTTTTGAGATTTTTGAGTGATAATATGAACTTCTGAATCATTCATTTTTTTTCCCCGATCCTTATTTCTTAGACAAACTTTTTGGCAAACTTATAATAATCTCTGATTTCATCTAGAGAATAAAAATATACGTTACAAGATGTAACTTGTATGAAAAAGCACAGAGTATTCGACGTAGATAACAGCGTATACCACCGTATACAGCCCTGGTACGAGGACAGCAGCCCTGCTGTTACATCAATTTTATGTATGAACACTAGCTGTTCGGCCCGTACTATCAATTTGCGCATCGGGTCTCGTGATGCATGGGAAACAATGCTTCCCTTACGTTTTGCCTTTTATTCAGTTTAGAAAATCTAAACTGAAATCAGCACGGATATGAAAATTTATTTAAAAATTTCCTTAAAAGAAAGCGCGCATTATTTTCGTCTACTACTGCTTACAGCATTGTCTTTGGCTTTACGCCCAATCATAATTCTATTATGTTTTCAAACTGCAATTCATTTAATGATACAAAATCTATGAAAACAAACATATTTATTTATATATTTATAACAAAAATAAATGCATAGCCATTTCTAGCTTAGCAAATTTGGCACAATAGTAAAACTGTCTTTTCTCATTTTTTTTCTGTATATGTAATGTTTATGTGTACTTCAGTTTATCCTAAGTTCCGCGATTGGAAACCAAATTGGAGCAAACCAATCATAAGTCCAAATCGGAGGCAAAATATTTTTAATTTAGGATATTTTTATACAATTTTGTCATCTTGTTAAAGTTTTCTTGCCTCTTTATGGTTTTCTGCTTATAATCTGTGACATCGTTTTAAAGAAATCGTAGACAGAGTAATATAAACCGGCTTATAATAAATAGGGAGAGTACAATGGGCCCAACTAGATGGCCTCAGTGCATTGTGATTCTATGGAACCACCCTCCTACAACCTTAACCTAATATAAACCGGCTTTTAGAACAACGTAGTATACAAAGAGCTAAAAAATCGATAAACCTGAAGTTTAGATCGTTTTTTCCCGATTTTCAATAAAAAACGTTAAATGATCTCTCTCAGTGGGAAATTACATTGCTTCATGAAGCAATACCTTCGCGTAATAATCAAAACTACTCGTATGTTTGCATAATTATATAAATCATAAAATAATTCTAACTATTTTTAATTATACGTCGGTAAACCATATTATAATTTCCACGGATAAAGAGGATTTTGCCCCTTCTCAATAGTTCCATCTGCTAAACATACCCATAACAAGGCAACAGCTAAAAGGCAAATGATAACGCATTGACCGGCTATCACCATCGATAGGATTTTTTCTCGCCGACTCCAATGCCGACGTTGTTGGCAACATGGCCACGACCAGTACTGCTCACGTTGAACCCTGCAATATAGGATATTGTAATAATAAATTGTAATAGTTTTTTAAGAAAATGTCTCTCGTAAGTAATAGCACCTACCCATTTGGTAAAATACTACGATTGGACTGAACATTGGGCAATTGCCCGACATAGGCTTGATTTACGTGACCACTGATGTAATGAACAGCTCGAGTGTTATTAAAATTTGGAGAATAATCATAAGGTGGACATTCATCGTCATGCCTTAACGAATTTCGATTTGGAGGCATCTTTTCATTGATTACGTTATTGTTATCACCGAGCGCCAAATTTGCTGTTTCTGGTGCTGAATTAATTCGTTTAACCTTCGATAGCTTTTCTTCTTTACTTTCCAGCGTATTGATAGCTACTTCCGATATTGCTTCGATCGGTTTCTTTGTTTTTGACGATTTACGTTTATCGGCACGTAGCGATCGGTAGGTGTTAAAGTCAGCTGCAGTCCCCTTGGGATGTGGCATGCTTAGGCGCTTGTCTGCGTCCTTGCTCATCTGAAACGAAATAAAATGTAAGATTTGAAATGTATCCATCTCCATCATAATCGACCTAGTGGAGGGTGGGGTGTGGACAAATACTTGGAAGGATGAGGAGTGAGTATAGAAACCAGTTCAAAATGAATACATCGATTATCTATCTTTCAAGATACTAAGTTGTAAGTACTTGGGAAATTGATTAAGCTTGTAACGACCGTGTTAAAATTCACTGGAGTGAATAATTTTTTTTTATTATTTATTAATCGAGTAGGGAGTACATGTTAAAAAAATTAAAATTTTTCTTTAGTCAGTTCAAATTTAGTTTCGACGGAGAAAGATAGATGACTGCATTAATTCAGTACTAGGATTAGCAGCATTAGGCGATATTAGCTACCCTATTTGACCGAAGACAGGAGAAATTTCAAAAATCAAAAGGAATAATCAGCAGGTTGTTTGGCCCAAAACATGAGATTATTTCAACAGTCTGCTTGTTTTCTTAACAACTTGTTCAAAGGAGGGAAGAAGGCGTAAGCGTTTGGGTTTGCGAAAGTTAAAAGAGGCAGCGAAAAATAACGCCCCAATTCTGGAGTATTCGGAGCATTAAGCGATCATATGTGAAGACAAGAAGAAGCTACAACATTCAAAAATGTGTTAGAAGCAAACCTTTTTTTTTAAATTTATATGCATATATGTATATATTTATACCTATACCTATCTAAACTATTTTCTTTTCTCTCGCGTTTTTAGAAAAAAAAAGAATTGAAAGATTTTTTTTTATTTAATAAATCATTGGTTCACACAAGATTAGACATTTTGAAGGTATTTGACCATTTAATATTTTAAGCTTTTACGCAATTTTTTTTTAATAATTTTCCCAAATTTTGAAGTTAGTAGCTTAAAATTTCAATCAAAATTTTTGACACACCTCTCGCAGGTTAGGGCCCCCTTCGGTGTATAACAGTTCTGGTTCAAATTATTATTTTTTTCTTTATGTATATGAAATAGATGTATGCACGTGAAAAATTAGAACTTTGTATCTTTTATCACAGCCCTAAGAAAATACTCAAAATTTTCGAATTTTTGGCTCACCACCTTCCTTTTCTTACACCCTACCCCCCTTTAAAGTAGTAGCCTCCCTCTATTTTGTTGACTTGTGAGCCACCTATTTGGTTGTAAAATGTGAGCTCATTGTGTTAAGTAATTTCGAAGATATATTAATTTGAAAAAAAGGTCGACAATTGGTTTTTAGCCCCTGTTTTTGTACCCCACTGGATAAAAAAATTTATTTATTTTAGTTTTTTTCCCCATAAATCAGTTTATCCGAATATCGAGTTTCAGCTTTCTATCTGTATTCGTAGTGAAGATATTATCAATCGCAGTTTTCGATCTTAAACCTCCCCGGGTCCCCCTTCCACCCTACACTCCTCCAAAACTTAGACAATGAAAGACCCCCATCCAATTTGCAATCGACCTAAAAATAAATTCTCTATCTATAAGGGTTTCAGAAAAATGGGTCTTTGAATGTCGTTGGAGCGTCCACGTACGGTATACGACAGACTGACTGACCGATTTTTATACTCTAGATGAAATCTGAGAGCATTATAATTTTGCCACTAAGTTTGTAACGCTAAGAAATATGGCTTGGAGAAAAAAATTACGTCCGTGTTCTCTCTAGCTCGAGAACGCGTTGAGCTAGAAAGTTTAAATTTTGTACACGTCGTTTTTGATAAAAAAGTGAGGACAAGCTCGTGAACCGGCTGAATCGGTCCACCCCTTCTACCCCCTCCCATCCAAAATGACAAAATTTCGTATTTTCACAATAAACAGATTTTCTCGAAATGTGTACAAACTATTAATGTGAGATTTGCAACATATTATTTTTATACCAATCTAAATCTACGGTATAAGAATTATTTGAATCCCACACAAACTACGCTTTTTCATCAAATACTCTAAACCAATTTACTCAGTACGTATAAAATTTATCGACCTGAAATCTTTTAAGCAAACGAGTAAATACTGAAATAATGTGTCTAATAAGACGATCTGCGACTGTGCAATTTAAAGAAACGAATCACTTCTCCTAAACCGATAAGAAATGTGAGCATTGATTGGTTAGTTTAAATTAGAGATACTCGATATACAATAACACTTCTCTCCAAATAGAATTTGGACAGTGCTATAATCAAATTTCAATCAAATTTCTGTTAAGACCCCCTATAGGGGCATCGGACAGAAACAACTCTCTTCCACAAGGCGTGATCCTGAGCATCGGCCTTAAGCTGTTGTCAGGACTTGTTTATTCCTCTGGCCTCCTGCTCAACTGCTCGCTTCCATGTGTTACATGGTCGACCAACCCAACGTCTTCCTTGAGGATTATAATCCAGAGCCTGTTTTGCGATATTTTGCTCTGGTTTCCTCAAAGTATGACCGATCCACTGCCACTTCCGCCGTTGAATCTCAATACCTATTTTAGTCTGGCCAGTTGTACTCCAAAGTTCGTCGTTGGAGATCACTTCTGGCCAGAATATTCCTAAAATGCGCCGGAGGCATTGGTTTACGAAAGTGTGTAGTTTTTTGGTAAGTCGAACGGTCACTTTCCACGTAGTACAACCATACAACAACACAGATTTGACGCATGCGTCAAAAACTCGCAGCTTCGTGCGAAGGGAGATCTCTCTTAACCTCCAGAAAGGGGAAAAGATACCGAAGGCCTGACGAGCTTTATTTAGCCGAGCCTCAACATCCTTTTCGGCTCCGCCGTCCATGCTGACAATACTTCCAAGATAGCAAAAATATTGCACCTCTTCCACATCCTGTCCGTTAAGAACAATCGGTGTGCTTGCGTTCGAACCCATGTGCATGTACTTGGTTTTACGCACATTTATTTTCAGTCCCGCCTCTTTGCATTTAGAATGCAACGAGCGAACATTTGACTCTAAGTCCGAACGGTTATGTGCAAGCAAACACACGTCATCAGCATAATCAAGGTGACTTAAGATGTTAAATAGTCTCCATTGAAGACCCTTACCTTACCCACCTTCCAGTGCAGCTTTCAAGATGTCATTTATTACCACCAGAAACAGGGCTGGTGATAATATGCAGCCTTGTCTGACACCCGTTCGCACAGGGAAGCTCTCGGACAGCTCTCCTCTATGCAAGACGCGACACCTTGCATCTTCGTAGGATTCTTTAATCATAGCTATGACCTTATCTGGAATACTTCTCCTACGCAAAGCATTCCATATGTAATCTCGCTTAACGCTGTCGAAAGCCTTCTCGAAGTCTACAAACATGAGATGTAGTGGCGAACCCATTTCGGCTGACTGCTTTAATATTATCCGTAGGGTATTTGTGTGGTCGGTACAAGACGACCCTTTACGGAATCCAGCCTGATAAACTTCGAGAGTGCTCTCGACGACATCACTAATCCTATTGAGAATTACCTTAGCCATAATTTTTGATACGGCAGTAAGTAGACATATACTACGCCAATTGCCACAATCCCGAAGGTCGCCCTTCTTCGGAATTTTCACAATGACGCCCTCCTTCCATTCAGTCGGATATCTTCCCTCACTCCACACCTTAGTGAAGAATGGGAGGAGTATATCGGCTGTGATTTCCGGGTCCGCTTTGAGGAGTTCGGTTGGTAGTCCGTCTATACCTGGAGCTTTCCTTCCCGCCATTGACCGAATGGCGGAAACTATCTCTTCCTTATCTGGGGGATCGTCCCTAATAGAGGATTGTTGCGGTTGGATGTTTGGTAGTTGTTCTGTTTCCGGAATATCTTCCTCTGACAAGATGTTTAAAATATCAGAGAAGTATTCCTTCCATCGCCGCAACTGGTGTTCACTCATATTAAGGAGAGTTCCGTTGACATCTCTCACCAGGTGGTTGGCGGTGAAATTCCTGTTCGTCAACTGTTTCATGATTTTGAAAAGTGAACCCATATCCCCTAGGTAAGCCGCAGATTCTGCCTTGTTTGCCAGATCTTCAATGGCCTTTCTCTTTTCGCGTCTAACAGCCCTCTTAAGCTGTATATGAGCATCGCGGTAGTTCTGCCTCAAGTCGGGCGTTCGTTGGTTGACATCGGGTTTAGAGATGATTGCCAATTTGGCTTTTTTCCGATTGCCAACCTTGACCCATGTGTCTTGCGACATCCAGGGTTTCTCACCGCTTTGCACATATCCCACAGATTCTTCAGCACTATTTAGAAAAGTGTTTCTGGTTGCCTCCCAATTGGCGTCCAGTGTACGCATTTCATATTCACCCAATGTGGATGACTTTTCGCGTAGAATAGTGGTGTATTCGCGTTTTTTGTTGGGATCTCTAAGTTTATTCACATTAAGCTTGCGCTTCATTTAAAGAATTTGTGGTCGTCGGATAGCTGCTGTACACAATCTCAAGCAGGCAACCATCAACCGTTTCGGTCTTTGCTGAGACTTTTATCAAAAACGTCACGAATAATAAAGCGTAACAGTGTAGAATCCGAAAATCTTTTCTTTCAATTCGAAATGCACTGTGAAAACGTACACAAACTATAAAATAATTTTCTTCGAAACTATCAAAGCTATCGCCTTGAAGTTTTTTGAAAAGTCTAATAATTGAAATACTATTGATGGCGAAAAATTTTGATGTGATTCGTATGCTCCTCCTACCCCTACCATAACCATGCATAATTTTGTTAAATGCGTTACATCGATTTCCATTAAAACTCGAAAAATTACATATTTAAAATTTTGTCAAAATTTGTCCCTTAGTGATTGCAATAAATGCTGAAAAAATTATCAGCTTCGCTTCACTCCTATCCCCTCCTATACAAATATCTGTATTATAAATTCAAGAAAAGCATTTCACCTTCGAGCTATCGATTTTGAAATTGAAACAAGATATGCTAATAAGAATGTTGAGAAGCAGTATCGAAATCATCGAAAATCCTGCACTTCCTCTGCCACCTCCCATACAAATGCCCCAATTTAAGGAAAACTATGTCCAATTTCTTTCTCTGTTTCTACCACCTCCCATAGCCCTTCTACTACCTTCTACAATGGCACTACAGCCCAAATCGGGCCTTGGCCTCCTGACCTTTAGGTTCCTTAACATTTTAATTGTTATTGTGAAAGGGTTGTTAGCCCTTCGCACAACCCTCTATCTACGAATTTTCATTTTCGTAGATTGAGGTAACGAAGGTATACCCAAGCAGGCAGTGTGCTGGAATTATGCTTCGACCGGGATTTGAACTCACGACCTTCGCATTGTAGACCAACACGCTACTCCATAGGCTACACCCTCCCATAGCCACTATTGACTATTCGAACGAATTTGAGATGACATACATACCTATTTTTCGGTACATTAAAATCTTTCCCATTTCATCTAGAGTATCATATTCCAATTCCAATTCTGTTATGTTTTACATAGAGACACCTGTACTTATGTAAAACATGACAGCTGACATTGTTATCTACATATGATCTCTTAATTTATCAGTAGCGTATTTCGTAATCAAACACACCATCCCTCTTAACTACTTATGTATGTCTACAATTTTACGGATTCCATTAACATGAGACATGGTGGAGATTGGGGTATACACAAATAGTATTAGTCATCGAACAGCTGCAAAATTAAATGCGTATGGTAACCACAAAATGATCAGTAGCAGAAATAAGTTTGGTACATTGCGTTCTAAGACGCCAATAAGGATTAATTGCCTTGATGCAATGTTTTTGCAGAAAACTGTGGAATAAGATGTGAACCAAATTTTTTTCCAGAAACGAAAACACTTAAATTCTCAATTTAGTGTACTTTTATCTACTGCAAAAAATTTAAGTCTATAGTACATACTTAAACTTACCTATCTGAAAATTAAATTACGAGTCTGGATTTCTTTTATATGTTAAAAAAAAATTTAAACATTATACATTTTGCTAAAAAAAAAACCAAAAACGTTACCGATTCAAAGATAAGTTCGTATTTTAAGGCCTGATAATTATTTTCGAGAAACGACATCACATAAACAGTCGATCATAAAATAATCAATAATTATCAACAACCGGATATGATCGATGATCGATATTAAATTGAATCTTTTATAAAACGCACTTCACGTCCAATATTTATAAATCTACATCATTAAACAACAAAACAGATAATACCAATAAAAAAAAACCGATCGTGTATACCAACCTTGGAACAGATGCGATCTTCACAAAAATCTATTGGAACATTTACGGATTTTTGTTCAAATAGATAACTTTTTTTTTTATTTACCCGAAAACAAACACAATTATTATAATTTCGATTTGATTAAAATTAACACCTTTGGGTATTTTCTTTTTAAGTCGATCACACACGTGTAGCTGAGCTAAAGGCTGCATCAAAGAATTTCGCACATTGTATGATCACAGGTGTTTCATATTTTTTTGGTTTCCTTTGCCGCTGTTAAACTTTTATTAAATTTTATCAGTTCACTTTCGTTTATCTTTATTCGATAGACTTACGTTGAAAAAAAAAAAAATTTTTTTTTTTACGGTACAATTTGCGATAAAAACGCGTCGTTTTGTTACAAATATTAACGAGAGTGCGAAACACCTAAAGTCTACGCACCGTAAAAACAGTCGGTCGTTATCTTTCGTTCAAACAGCACATAACTAAGCTCACGCTATTCTAACTTGATATCACGAATCAATTGTTGTTTTGTCCTATTAAAATTATTGTTATTATATTTTATATTTTGCGTCACTTTTGTGGGCTTTTATTCGCAATCTGAGCTTTTTTTTCCATTCTCAGTCTCGTTTTGGGTGGAAATGAAAAAGTTCTTTAAAATTTTTCGTTAATCTTTTCATCATCCGCTGCACCGTAGCCTTCGATCATTCATCTCATACATTGTAGCAAAAGATGAAATGGTTCAACTAATTTTACATCTTGTTTTTTTACATTTGAGAAAAAAAAATCATGTATTGTACATTTATGTTAGTTGATATGATAATTAGGCTTCGAGTAGGTCTTTTTGAATTGATAAGAAATTCTCTTACGATGAAGTTCAAATTCAATCCACTTCGAATGAGAGCGATAGTGACGAGCTTAGTTCAAAGGCGTTACACAAATTTCGACTAAATAATGGTGAACTAACATAAAAGAACTACGATTGCAAGTAAATTCCAATCATGCGATACTGCAGGAGGAATAAAAGTTTTCATTGGCTTTAGAAAGGATGATTTTCCATCCATATCAGTACTTATATTAATATTATGAATCTGGGTCTTAAGTTCAAATCCCGGTCGATGTATAATTCCAGCTGTGTGCGTGAGTATGTCTGGGTCACTTCAATCTGTGAAAATGAAAAATTCGTTGATAAAGGGGTTGGGGAAGGGCTAACAACCCTTCCACAATAACAAATAAATCTTAAGGGACCTGCAGGTCAGGAAGCCTTTGAAGAAGAAGAACATTATGTCTAATTAGAACATAATTGTCTTGAAAATTGTTCTTAATGCATATCACAAAACTGCGAATTTTGTATGGGAGGTGATGCAAAGGGTGGGGAGATTTTAACGATTTTTACAGAAACAGCTAATACCATTGACACATAGTGCAGCTAAATTATAATTTAGGCCTAAGCTATAATTAAAGAGCTGTGTGTCATATGCTAATTTAGCTAAATTATGAGATGATTAAGGCTAGGTACTCAGCTCGAGCTAAACTAAATGTTCGCTTGACTGTATTTAGCGGCCATTTAAATGGCTAAACTAAATTTTTAGTGGAGAGTCGTCAAAACTTATGAAGACATGAACTGTCAGCCGTCAATGTCATTCATTCAGAAAAGTTTGATTGCGATGAAGTGTTTCGTTAACGTGAATACGATTTGAGTAAGTTTCGAAAAAATACGTGAAGAATATAAATAAGGTACTCAAGTGATTCTAGTGACGGATTGGAAGAGTTTATTTTGGGTGCAAGTGCAGTAGTTGCCAGTCTCGCAGAGTTGAAATCAAAGAAGAAAAGAAATAAAAGGATGCACGTGAACGACTACTTGTTTGAAAGAATTCATAAAGGGCGCTTTGCTACTACGGTAATGTCTTTATTTGTTTTTGATTGCCAGTGTAATAATTTTACGTATAGTATTGCATTATTTCAGTTTGTAGACCTTGAGCAAAATGCAGACTTGTTCAGAGAAAATATTCATATGTGCCCGGAAGAGTTCCATGAATTGTTTAAACTTGTCGAAGCTGAATTATCCCCGCTAGTACCGACAAGACGAGACGCAATTCCACCGAAAGTGAAACTAGCCGCTGTTATTGAATATTTGGCGAGTGGAACTCTTCAAAGACATTGCGCCTCAAAATATCGCATTAGCAAACAGCATTTTGGGAAAATTGTTGATTCGGTATGCTCGGCATTATGTAATTCTCTAAATCGGCAAATTAGCCAAATGAAGAGTGAAGATTGGCTAGCGAATGCCGTTAAATTTAACAGCCACTGGAATTTCCCAAATTGTCTCTGCGCGTTGGATGGAAAACATATTGCTATACAATGTCCAAATAATTCAGGCAGTTTATTTTACAATTATAAAGCAACGCAAGCATCAGTTTCAGCAACTGAGGACGACACAATGAAGGAGCTAAAAATATTAGAAACCATTTAAGAGCTTATGTTAACTCCTTTCCTGGCTCGGTGTCGTGGAAAAAATAACGCCGCATTTATGTAATACAGTATAATAATAAAGCACAATAATATAACCATTTCATTCTTAAATTTTTTTATTTACTATGGAGCATTTTCATACTCTTTCATTTTTGAGTACACTATTTCAGTTATTTCCATATTCAAGTCCTCGGCAACAGACTCAGGTAGTTTTTGGAGCATCCTGTCTATGTTCATAAACATAGACACATACTTCATTTCCGACATTTTACTCCGCCGGGCAGATCTCTCAGCCATTATACTTCTGATAGTCTCTGTTAAATCGAGAACGGCGCTGGCTACATTTCCAATACTGCTTTTCGATTTCGAAGCCTGAAACGAAAAAGTAAATTACCAAAAAATACTATAAATCCATGAAGCAGATTCTGTTACATATGAGTAATTGGAACCAGTAGGTGACTGCGTCGTTTCCTCCGGGCTGCTCTGCGGTGTGGTATCTGCTGTGGGCTCAGGCCAAAATTCCATCATTCAATAAAGTATTATGAAGATTTTTATTCTGTTATGCGTTCATTTTATAATGTTTTAGTAGCTTCCTGTCGGCTTGTGTTGCTGTTGGCATCATTCAGAAAAGAGAGGCATTCCGAAAACTCCCAATCAACAACCTCATTTTCGTCAACGGAAGGTCCCGCCACAGCGAGTCCATCAGCGGCCGTCCCTGAGGAAGTTGGCCTCGCTTGCCTCTTCTCTCTATATCGCAAGCTGTCCTTTAAACTTTTCCAGACATGTTTGCACTCGTCCACTAGAAAACACAATTTTAAGTGAATTACCAAACTAAATGAAATGAGAAATTTACCTGGTAGATTAATTTCCGAAGCCACTTCCCTCCAGCTAAAATTCACCGCATTTTGGTTTTGGTAGTTTTTTTATGGAGATTCCAAATCGCTGGTCTCTTGCGGATTAAATCGGCGATTTTTTTCTTTGCCACTTCACTGTACTTGCGATTTTTTCGCTTTAAAATCGTTTTTTGTGTCATTTCCGAAATTTTTAGCGCACTACTGTCCCATAAAGAATGCTTTTCATTTCACACGCACGATTTAGCTTTGTGAAATGTGACCGATTCAAATTTCCTTTGTGGAGACATTACTTTTTTCCCTTCCATTTAGCTGTGCAGGTGAGTATGGCCTGCGCGAAATTTATGCGTGAAATTTCCACGGATATTTAGCTGGCAATACCAAAAGCATTGGATATTTAGTTTAGCTCGAGCTGAGTACATAGCTTTAGCTGAGAGCATTTAGCCGATAAATGATCACGGCGAAATCATCTCATTTAGCTAAACCTTCTAATTTTTCTCAGAATTTCGGCTATAATGATAAAGAATGTACTAGAGCTTCCCTTTTCATATAAGTTTTTTCATGCTAGGAAGAAGAAAAAAAGTAATTTTCCGACAGCTCTGACTTAAATGAAATCTTCGAAACGTGATTTAAACCAAAGAGATACCGGAGTAGAGAAATGAAGCATTTTTCAATACCACTGCATGCGCTAATCAATACCAACGTAAGCAAAAGTGCAGTGAAGCAGTCATTTTGCTTTAAAAAGGGGGGCTGTTTTAGAAATTAAGCCAAATTTTTTGAGGAAAATTACTTATTATATGTATGTAATTGAATATAAATTTATTAAATTTAATACATATGTGATTTGTTAATAAAAGTTAAAATTAAATTGAATAGTAATCAATTATTATTATTTACACGCTACTCACATTCCCTTAAATAAAATTAATTTTGTATATTGCGACCTTGTTGAACTATGCCGTAGAGATGTACTTTTCGAAATGAAAAAATATCTGGTGTTAAGATAACGCTCGACAATGCATTTCGATAATAATGAAAAATGGTTATTGTTGAGCTTGAGAAGTCTTTAAAATAATTCAGGATCAGGTATAACAAGAAGCTCTTCATTACGAACGTCGTCATTCAAATTTTCTAACTGAAAGACTGGTCGCTCTTGTAGTTTGTTTAAATCGCAACCTACTAGCTTGGCTGTAGTAAAATTAGTTGACAAACCGTCAAATGTTATGCCCACAATTTGGGCTCCAGTTTTCAAACAATTTTCTATGCAATGAGCGATAATATTTTTTGTTTTTGTAAGTGATCCAAGCGAAACTATTGGAAAATATCACAGAGGTATTTTCCACGATTTCTTCACGCACACAGCCATAAAACCAAAATTTTAGTAGCGGGAATACTACTTTCTCCTCCATCACCGATATCTACATACCCTGTGGAATACTTTCCATTCCATTCTATTAGTTGGCGAATCGATATTTCGTCAAATGAAATATTCAGGACAATGAATTCATCGTTTTGCTTAGCGACGTCAACAGCATTACTGATTGCATTGAATGATTCTTCTGTAAAACCAGGCTTACAGTCAATACACTGATACCAACCACCAATTGCGGTAGACAAGAATTGAATGTTTCTCTAAAAATATACCTTAGGAGAAATACAATTTAAATTCAAAACAAAACTTCGTAATTGCTCTTCGTATTGTTTTTGGACAGGCATACGAGGGCGGATCGATAATGACGTGTAAAAATGAAAAAAACAAAATTAGTTCTGCAAAAATTTATTTTATTTTTCAACATAGTCCCATTTTAGCTCGATACACTTAGTCCAGCGTTTTTCCAATTTTTGGATCCCTTCCAAATAATAAGAGTTCTCTAACCCTTCAAAATAGGCGTTAGTTTCATTGATGACGTCACTATTCGTGATGAATCTCTTTCCAGCAAGCCATTTTTTCAAGTCTGGAAACAATAAAAAGTCACACGGGGCCAAATCTGGAAAATACGGTGGGTGAGGAAGCAATTCGTAGCGTAATTCCAATAATTTTGCCACTGCAACAGACGTGTGAGCTGGAGCGTTGTCGTGATGAAACAGCACTTTTTTCTTCGCCAAATGCGGCCGTTTTTCCTTGATTGCAGCATTCAGTCGATCCAATGACTGAGTTTAATATGCTCCTGTTATTGTTTTTCCTTTCTCCAAGTAGTCGGTGAAAAATATTCCTTTGGAATCCCAAAATACTGTCGCCATAATCTTTCCAGCCAATGGAACGGTTTTCGCCTTCTTCAGTGCGCTTGAATCAGCTTCCATCCATTGTTTTGACTATTGTTTGGTTTCTGGAGTGTAGTTGTGGATCCATATTTCATCAACAGTTATGAATCGACGAAGAAATTCGCAGACATTCATTTGGATCACGCTGAAACAGTTGCAAATTATGCTGTGAAGTTGTCACACGATTGCGTTTTTGGTCGATTGTGAGCAAACGCGACACCCATCTTGCGGATAGCTTCCACATGTTCAAATGATTTTTCAAAATATTCCAAACGCGGTCATATGAGATGCTTACTGCCTTATCTATCTCACGCACTTTCACTCAACGATCTCGTAGCACGATATCATGGATTTTGTCGATCATTTCTGGCATAGTGACCTCATTTGGAGCAGATACAATAGCAGGTATAACTGATGTAACAGCTGATGAAGGATCCTCTTTGAGTCCTCCCACACTCGAAGAAGTAAAAACAGCCCTAAGAAACCACCCAAACAACAAAGCGCCGGGCACTGATCAAATCCCAGCTGAACTTCTGAAAGCCGGCGACACCTGCATAGCACATCTCCTACATAGATTAGTCACGGATATATGGACGCAGGAAATACTCCCTGAAGATTGGCGCAAGAGCATCATATGTCCAATTTATAAAAAAGGTGACAAACTCTGCTGCGAAAACTACCGAGGAATATCTCTGTTGTGTACGTCTTATAAGATCTTGACGAAAATTCTAGAAAAGAGAATTAAGCCCTATGCTGACAAAGTAATTGGTGAATACCAAGGCGGATTTAGAGCTGGACGCTCGACCACGGACCAGATATTCTCAGTTAAACAGGTGCTGGGAATATAATATTGATGTGCACCAGATATTTGTTGACTTCAAGCAAGCATACGACAGTATCGACAGGCGCGTACTGTATAAAATCATGTTGGAGTTTGGAGTCCCACCGAAACTGGTCCGACTGACAAGAATGACAATGACTGAGTCTTTGCCACAAGTCAGAGTAGAAAATGATCTGACTTCCAGTTTTAAAACAGACAACGGCCTTAAACAAGGTGACGGCCTCGCACCAATGCTTTTCAACTTAACACTCGAATATGTTGTTCGGAAACTTCCCGTTGACACCAAAGGAGCACTATGCTTCAAATCCACACAACTCGTAGCATATGCCGACGACATAGATATCCTTGCAAGATCTCTGGAGAGTGCTAAGGGAGTATTTGTAAATCTTGACTCGGTAGCAAGGGAAGTTGGACTACGTATTAATGAAAATAAAACAAAAATTATGACGCAAACTAGGAAAAAGACGCCAATCAGACAAAATATGACAGTAGGGGACTATAACCTAGAAAACGTAGATAACTTTATATACCTAGGGGCGAACCTATCGAAGGATGGAAGCGAACCCATCGAAATTAAAAGAAGAATAATTATGGCAAACAAGACGTATTAATCGGTACTTCGAATAATTAAAAACAAAAACGTACACAGGAAAACAAAACTTAAGTTATATAACGATTATACGACCTGTGCTATGCTATGCCAGCGAAACGTGGACATTAACTCAGACATCCGAAAAACTACTTAACGCCTTTGAAAGAAAGGTCCTCAGAAGAATCCTCGGACCTGTGAGGGAAGACTCGATCTGGAGAATACGATACAATAGAGAATTGTATGCCATCTGCGACAATCCAGAAGTGTCAACCCTCATAAAATTTAAAAAGTTACATTGGGCTGGTCATGTGGAGCGGATGGATGACGGAAGAATTCCCAAACGCACACTAAAAGGGAAAGTCAACGGACAAAGACCGGTCGGAAAACCACGAAAGCGCTGGGAGGATTCGATTGACGCAGACAGCAAATCACTGCTAAGATTTTTAAACTGGAGGACGCGGTCACTGAACCGAGATGGATGGAGGCAAAGCATTCAGGAGGCCAAAGTCCGATTTGGGCTGTAGCGCCATCGTAAGTAAGTAAGACCTCATTTGGACGACCTGGACTTTGTATGGTCTCTGTGCTCATACGACCACGCCTGAATTCTGGAAACCACTTGCAAATCATTGCAATTGATGGTGCAGAGTCTCCATAATGTTTATCTAAATTTTCTTTGGTTACTTTAGCTGTTTTCCCTTTTACAAAGTTATGTTTAATCAACACACGAAATTCGTTTTTATCCATTTTTGAAATTTATTAAAAGTTGACTTGCTTAGACAGCAGTTTTACAAAAACTAAAATAGGTATCAGGCTAAGCCTTTACAGGTAATCTATTTAAGGATGAAGCAGGCAAATACCAAATTCCGTACCTACCCCTCCTTCTTCATTTTTACACATCATTATCGATCCGCCATGCGACCAACTTTCAATTTTCGGTTTGTTACCGCTCTATTTGGACTAACATTAGCAGTAACTGCATCAGATGTTGTCTTAAGAACATCCTTCAAAAAAAACGGGCGTTGGCAACGTGCGGTCCTTAAGATCGGTCTTCAGTTTAGATTCCAACGGGCCATCCTGAAATTCAAAAATACATTTATTATTTAATTACAGTGATTATAAATTCTTTCCTTACTTTATTAACGACTGTAACGGATTCCAGCAAGGATTTTCTGCAATCAGCAGGCAACAACATATTGGTCAAAATCTGAACTTTAGCCGCAACAATGTTTCTGGAGCTATCGCCGAGTAATTGATTAGAAGTGTTGTTGCTTGGCTGCAATTCTTCTAAGAAACTGGAGGCAATATTTTCCTCTACGTTGTGACCATTGTTGAAATTTCAAAATCAGACTTTATTTGAGCTACCAAGGGATCGTCCTAAAATTTAAAGATATTTTTAATATTTATTAACATTGATGCTGAGCTTTTTCTTACTTTGGGAGCGTCTACATTTTCATAATCCATCGACGTTTCTATCGAATGAACAGAAGTAGACGGTAATAACACTTCTAAGACATTAGGAGCCATATTTTCCTTTAGGTTCTCATCATCTCTGCAATAGCCGCAACTCACATGTCCCACCTCACCCCCACGAGATCGTAACTCAGAACAAAGCTCGCCAAACAAATCGCCCCTTACCCACGAGAGCGCACCTCATTCACCACTTCGCACGTCCCACCTCACCGATCAGATAATAAAACCCACCGATCAGATAAAAGCTCGCTAAACAAATCGGCAATTTTATTGGCGATAGACCGTAAGCAGTATGCATTTGCTCTGCTCTTCTAATTGCAGCTCTTTTAAGTTTTCAATCGCAATATGCGATTGCTGTTTTAAAAGAGCAGTAATAAAATTGCAGGTATGTGAAATAGCATACCATCTCTAGGTGTAGTCTAGTGAGTAGCGTAGTGGTTTAAAATGCGAAGATCGTGAGTTCAAATCTTTGTCAGCGTTTAATTCCAGTACACTGCCTACATGGGTAAATCTGGGTCACCTCAGTCTGCAAAAATGAGAATTCTTAGATGAAGGGCTTAATAAATGTTAAGGAAGGTCAGATGGCCAAAGCCAGATTCGGTTTGTAGTGTCATTGAAAAAGAAGTAGCGTAATATTTATTAAGCTAGGGTATAGCTTAGTGGGTAGCGTGTTGGTCTACTATGCGAAGGTCGTGATCTCAAATCCCGGTAGACGCATAATTCTAGCACACTGCCTGCTTAGGTATACCTTGGTTACCTCAATCTACAAAAATGTAAAATTCGTAGATAGACGGTTGTGCGTAGATCTAACAACCCTTCCACAATAAATAATGATGAATGTTAAAGAGCCTGAAGGTCAGGAGGCCAAGGCCCTATTTGAGCTGTTGTGCCATTGTAGAAGAAGTAATCTATACATATAAATATAATTGTAGTGTCTGTCTGTTATTTGTTTAGAAATGGCTATAACTTAGTTTTTTGCTTTATTTTAGCAATAACTAAGCAGAAACACGCGTTTTTAAAATTCTTCTCTGTCTGTCTGTCCGGCTTTCACGCAAAAACGGCTGAACCTATTGTAACGAAACTTTCACAGTTTATTAGGTATGCTCCGAGATGTAATCTGCTTTTGGTTTTATGTCACTCCCCTCACGCCTTCTACCCCCTCCCATACAAAGTGACACATTTTCAAAAATATGTAATAATCGATTTTTTCTCGAAACTATAAGAGCACTTAAATTGAAACTTAAAATATATTATTTCCATTACAAATGCAATCATTTGGTATAAAAGTTATTTAAATTTCCCCACTCCTTCCACCACTTCCCACACAAACTGCACTTTATCATGAAATACTATACACGAATTTTCTCAGTACGTGTAACTTTCATCGAGCTAAAATGTTGCACTAAATATTTAATTAGCATTAATTTTAATATCGGGAAAAAATTAACCGATTAGCTTCACTCCTTCTACCCCCTCCCGTACAATGTGACACGATTCCACGACTTTTCAAAAATTCTATTTTCTTGGAATGTGTGAATGTTAATGATCTGAAATTTGAAATGTATCAACTGCAGGATGATTTTAGTAGTTTCTCAAAAAACTACTAAAAACCCCTCACTCCTTCCCCACTCCTTCCACCACCTCCCATACAAACTGCACTTTTTCATGAAATATTTTACACCAATTTTCTCAATGCGTACAACTTTCATCGAGCTAAAATTTTGTATCAAATCCTCAATAAGCATTATTATTAGAATCGGGAAAAAATTAACCGATTAGCTTCACTACTTCTACCCCGTCCCATACAATGTGACACAATTCCACAACTTTTCAAAAATTCGATTTTCTTTAAAAGCGTGAACGTTACTAATCTAATATTCAAAATATATCAATTTAATTATGATTATTGTTGTTTATCGAAAAATCACCAAAAACCCCCCACTCCTTCCACCACCTCCCATACAAATTGCACAATTTCATTAAATCCAATGCACGAAGTTTCTCAGTAGCTATTCAATTTTTCAAGCTTAAATTTGGTACAAAACATTTTTATAGCTACTCTTGCATGATGGGAAATGAATTAGTTCAGTACTGTCCCCTTTCTACCACTCCCCATACAAAATTTCTTAAGATCACAAAAATTTCGATTTCATCTATAGTATCGTATGATTGGGTTTTACGCACAATCGTAGTCCTGTTATGGTTTTAAGCTTAACGTTATTTTATTTGGTCTTTTTTTTTAATTAACACAAGCTACAGCTATTCACATATCGTTAACGCTCTTCCATACTTATATGATCTCAAATCACGGGATTGATTTGATCACGATCCTGTCCCATACAAATGCGAGTAACGTGGTTTCGTTCTTAATAATTTATGGTTCTGATTCCAACAAATTACAAAATACACATAATGTACATATTACTAACTACATTCTCAAAAATTGCGCGGACAAAGTCGCGGGCGATCGCTAGTATTTAATAATTTAGCCTTTTGTTGTTGCCACAACTTCTGGCATCCTTTTGCTTATTTCGGGATATTTAATAATACTAAGTAGATCGTAGGAGTAATTTCACTTTCCATTAGTAACCTTTAACGTCAATCAGGTCTGCTGTGGAATAACTTTAACCCCATTTCTACAGTTGGATTTAATAAAAAATTTAAAATAATGAGGCCAATATGCCATATATGGTATAAATTTATTAAATATGTGTTCATACATCGAGCCAAACGTCGAGTTATTGGCTATGGTAGGAAATCACCCCTTCTAAAGTCACTGAAACTTCTACATCGAGCTCAAATGTTGTACCAAATACTTAATTGGCGTTATCATTAAGATCGAAAAAATTAACTTTTCACCCGCTCCCATACAATGTGATATAATCTTACAACTTAACAAAAAATCGTTTTTCTTTTAAAGTATGAATGGTATTGGTATGACATTTGCGAGATGTTTAATGTTTATAGTTATTTCTAAAAATCATTAGAAACTCCCCACTCCTCTTATCACCTCCCATAAAAACTGCACAATTTCACTAAAGGTAATATACTAATTTTCTAAATACCTCTTCAATTTTTGATGCTTAAATTATGTATAAAACATTTTTATAGCTCCTCTAGCATGTTGTGGAAAAAACTAGTTCAATAATGTCACGCGTTCTACTACTCCCCATATAAAATTTTTTAGATCACAAAAATTTCTATTTCATCTAGAGTATCGTATGATTGGGCTTTACGCGCAATCGTAGTCCCATTATGTTTATACTCAAGATGAAAACTGAGAGTATATTGTGTTTGCCTTACGGTTTGTAACACTAAGAAATAATGATCGCACAGAGTCGCCAAGTATCCAGAAATATTTGTTGTCGCTCAAAACCTCGATTTCGAGTGACTGTCTGTCCGTCTGTCTACAACATAACTCTCGAAAGCTTTGTACCTATAATTTTTCACATATCATTTTTCGCGCAAAAAAGTAACTGTATGTTCGTGAACGGGCCACATCCCCTTACTCTTTCTACCCCCTCCCATACAAATTTCATGAAATTTCGAAATTTAAAGAAATTGATTTTTCTCCGAAACAATTTCAGCGATGGACTTGAAAATTAGGTCATAGTATACTGATGTCAATATCATTAACATCAAAAAATTTTAATCTGATCCCCTTACTTCTACTCCCTCCCATACAAATGCGCAATTTTCAAAAATGCATTTACTCGGTTTACACAATTTACGGAAACAATTTTTATCACAATTAATTTTATTACAAACGCTAACAATTTTGTAAAAACTATGAACCTCCTTTCTACTCCCTCGCATGCAAATTTCGCGAAATTTCGGAATTTTAACTAAATATTTTTTCTCTCTTAAATTTCGGAAAAAGTATACTATTATAAATAACAGTGATGTCGAAAGATTTCGTTTTGATTCGAATACTCCTTCTACCCCCTCCCATACAAATGCACAATTTTATTAAATGCATTTAATCAATTTTCATTAAGACTAGAAAAATTAGAAACTTGAAATTTTGCCACAATTTGTCCCTAATATAATAATTGTAATAATTGTAATTGTAATAATTCCAATAAATGCTAAAAAAATATGAGCTTCTCTTCACTCCTTCTACCACCTTCCATACAAATTTTTGAATTGAAAACTCAAGAAAATTATTTCTCCTTCGAACACATGAGTAACAAAGCAATGTGATTAGAATGTTGATAAGCAGATTCAAAATCATCCAAAACCTTCCACTTTCTTTGCCACCTCCCATACAAATGCCATAAATTCAGACAAAAATTGTTCAATTTCTTCGAATTATGAAAGCTCCAAACTTTAAACTCAGCATGAAACATTTTGTATACTACGTTCGGTGTTATATACAAAAATTACAAATTTCCCCCCTTCTGCTTTTACCACTCCCATACAAAAGTCATAATTCACTATTCGAAAGAATTGGAGATGACATATTTTCCGGTACAATAAACTCTTTCCTATTTCATCTAGAGCATCATGTGATTGGTCTTTACGCCAATCATAATTGTGTTATGTTTTATAATCAACTTTAGACAGACTTGGCTATTACTATAAATATAGTTTTAACTGTATTGTAATTGATTTTTTTTTCAATATTGTGATACCACCAGCATAGCACCAATATAATCGAAAAAGAAAGTTGCCAATCATTACAACTCCATTAAATTCATTTGTATATATTTTGATTTGGTTTCTCCCGCAAACAATGCGAACAATGTCCTTTTGTTAAACGGGGAAAAAACCACCAATTGCGGAACGAATTATCGAATAAGATCGAAATATAATATCAGTCTCCTGCATTGTCCTTTTATGTGCGAAAATCCTTCTTTATATTGTTTGAAATAAATTTGTGTAAAATTGAAATCGAAGTCCTTTTTTTTCTCTGTAATGTTATGTAGTTTCAAAATGCTTACCCGTATTCCATTGCTGATCTTGGTAAGCGCCATCACCTATACTATTATATACTTGTCTAACTATTGTTCAATTGTTCTTTAAAATGTTATTCTAATAAAAGTTTTTCCTCATTTTAGATATTTTGACACGCAAAATGCTCGAAAACGTTTATTTACGACTTGATACGGGATGCCTTGGATCGTTAACACACATCAGGTAAGACGATGGAGGATTCTTTTCACACACCAAAAATCGCTCGATTTCAATTGAAAAATGAAAAATGTGAGAACATGAAGACGAGCGGAATTTCACAAAAGAACCGTAAATTGTGGGCTGGATCTTCTGTTTAGTGACCCTATAATTTTCTCCGACACCTTTAATTAGGATTTGCGGTTTTTTTCGCATCGTTACTTTGATCGACAAAGTCGCGTGGCATCATGATGAATTGCTTCGAATAGTTTCTGGGAATGGAAGATATAGGATTCCATAAAGTCTGCTATTGCAAGAAAAGCAAGGAGGTGTCGATAACATATTATGTGCCTTATGTAAGTACTTTTGCCATATCTTTTTTTTTATATATTTTATGCTTAGCTAGCGCCAAACTTGAGAATCAAAGTTTGGCGCACACACTTCGTGACGAATTTCTAAAAAAAAATTCCACATCTTGAAAATCTAAAATCATATTTCCTGAACTGTGGAACCAGTCCGACTGAAAGTTTGATAGTTTGTAAATAGATAGGTAGTTCACAATTTAGGTAAATAAAATAAGACATAACTGAATTATGATTGGGCGAAATACCCAATCTCTCTACTGAACTTACACTGAACTTGCATTTAATGCTTGTAGCTAATTTTCAAGGAAATTGGTTCATTGACTTTTTGAAATTATGAAATTTGTATCGGAGGTGATAGAAGGAGTTGACGGTTGTGGACGATTTTGAAACTGCTTATCACCATACTGATTTCTAATTTTTATGTCGATAGCTCACATATCATATTGTTACATGTCAACACTGAGCTGTTCATCGACAACCCGCACACACAAATACACATAATGACTCATCAACTCGAAGAAGGCCGACAGTGGCCGACAATATCCGATGAGGACCGATAACGACGGGGGCCGACAAGAGCGATATAAAAAAGCGAGCGTTTGTGATGAACAGGCTGTTAAGATTGGAAAGCAAATAAGTCGAAGTTTAGAAACGAAAGAGTGGAAGTTGGGAAAGTGATACAGTGAACAAAAAGTGTTTAAGTTAATTAAATAAAGTTTGCGGTCATTTGAAATTTAAAGTGATTTAATTTCATTTTTATTTCAAATCCAGCGACCCCTTGCGCACTTCAATAGCTTTTTACGATTGTGTTTAAACCCAAATATAAAGAAATACAAATTTTTATGGCATACATTTTTATATTTTGTATTGGCGATTAGGGCGGATGCAGTTGGGGGGATTATTCATATTGCAATAGCTAATTTTACTAGTTTTTACGAATTTCCAAAAGGCGATTTTTACATGAGAGCTACTGAAACAACACATTCAATTGATTTTTTCACATTACACAGTTGGTTGCTATTAAAATGCTTTACAGACAGTTTGAGCTTCGAATATTGCCGAGAAAGTTGGTTTAAGCTGTACATATCGTCAAAAGAGAGGGTTTTCTATGGGAGGTGATAGAAAGAGTGGAGGGCTTAAATTTTTTTAACTTATTTTCACACATCTCAATTAAGTTAATACTAAAATTTTAAGCTATTTGTAGCTTATTGTAGTCTAGTGGGTAGCGTGTTTGGATTACAATGCGAAGGTCGTGAGTTCAAGTCCCGGTCGACGCATAATTCCAAGCACACTACCTGCTTGAATATACCTTGGTTACCTCAATCTACGAAAATGAAAAATTCGTAGATAGAGGGTTGTGCGAAGAGCTAACAACTCGTCCGCAATAAATAATGAAAATGTTAAGGAACCTGAAGTTCAGGAGGCCAAGGCCCGATTTGGGCTGTAGCGCCATTGAAGAAGAAAATTTTAATTTGAGCTTCGTAAATTCGATAGATACTGAAGGATATGGTGTATCGGTTTTCATAAGGTTGTGCAGCATATATGGATGTTGGTAGAAAGTGATGGAAGGAAGTAAAAAACGTGCAGGGATTTACCATCTGTAACGAAAGGCCGTAGAGCACGGTAACTGCCAGTAAGAATGAGGTGGCTGGCTAGCCGTGCTTATTAGACGTGGCCTTTACTGGAACAGATCCATGAGGGAGTGACAGCCAAGTCACTTAAAGTTCAGATACTTGAATTGAGAATGTCCCGACGGTACCCTGCTTTGCAGAAGCCCTTGGCAGTTCTCTTCAAACTGTCTTACATTAAATTTCAAAATATATTCTTCAACCACATACGTACGAATATTGTATGCACTTCTAAATTCTGTATTTACAAAAGACTGTAATACAATAATTAACAAATTTCAACAACAGTCATAACCACTGTTCAAAATTAAACTCTTAGTTTTTTATTTTTTAATATTTTTATTTTAAAAAAGTATCCGCAAAAGAAAAGCAATAGTTTTCTCTAATCTTTTCGTTGTCTTCTTCTTCTTTCTTTTTTTTGCTCGGGTCAAAGCCTACTCCTACTACTACTTTGCCGGGTACGTTCAATGCTCTCGACATGCTGCCCCTCGGTACTGACTCCATCGTCAGTACAGACATTGAGGCGGGATAGTTTGTTCGCTGATCGGCGAAAGGTTCCCGATGATGTTTTGACATCGACGACTCGAACGATTCCGTCTTCTCCAGGGTATGTTCTGCTAATAACTCCAAGAGGCCAGTGTCCTCTTGGTAAACTGTTGTCCTTGATGACGACTAGCTCCCCGTTTCGTAAGTTCTTGATATCTTTCTGCCATTTGTTACTTTGTATTAACGTTGGGATATATTCTCGAAGCCAACGCTTCCAGAAAAGATCCGTTAGTGATTGGGATATTCGCCACTGACGTTTTAGTAGCAAATCTCTCTCAGTAAATATGCCAGGTACAGCCACTTTAACAGAATTCGCTAGTAGTAGATCATTGGGCGTAATACTGCACATATCGCTTGGATTCTCCGATACTTCCGTTAGTGGCCGACTATTGATTATGTATTCTGCTTCAGCGAAAACTGTTAATAGAACTTCGTCGGTAGGATGCCTTTCCTTCATGACAGCTTCAAGTGCTCGCTTAAAGCATCCAATCAGTCGTTCCCAGGCTCCACCCATATGTGGAGATAGTGGTGGAATGAACTTCCACTCAATGCTTTCTTTACTGCATGCGTCTTGAACTTGTTGCTCGTTGAGTTCTTCGAAAGCTTTTAGTAGTTCTCGATTGGCTCCCCTTAGATTTGTCCCATTGTCGGACCAGATCACTTTTACTGCTCCTCGTCGCGACAAGAATCTCCTTATCGCCATTATACACGAATCTGTATTTAAGGAATGTGCTATCTCAACGTGGATCGCTCTTGTCGTCATACAACAAAACAATACTCCATATCTTTTTTCTATCTTTCGCCCGGATTTGATGAAGAAAGGTCCAAAATAATCAATCCCGGTGGCTGTAAATGGTTTTTCGTTTAGGAGGAACCTTTCTTTTGGGAGCATTCCCATTTTTGGTTGAACAGATTTGAAGTTTCGTTTTTTGCAAAACATACAGTTCAGAATGACTTTCTTCACGGCTCTTTTGATTTTCGGTATGAAGAATTTGCGTTTTAAGTAGTTGACCACTGTATTCATTCCTTGATGAGCAAATTTCTTGTGCGTGTGTTCAATCATTAGTTTCACATATGGATGGTTTCCATCAAGCACTATTGGCTCCTTTTCTATGATGGAGATATCACCGATCCTCTTGATCCTGCTGGAAATCTTCAAGATTCCGTTATCATCAATAATTAGATTTACTTTCCTAAGTCTTCCGGTTTTGTTGCTGCTCCTTTTTCTTGTGTTTTCCAGGTCATTAGGATAACATGTGCGTTGTACTAACTTCCACCATTGTATTTCACTCCATTGCAGATCCGCAGCGGTTAGAGATCCGTAATTTCGATCCGTTTTCGCGGCTCTGGCGTTATCGATGAATCTTTTAATTTGACCGGTTGTTCGTAAGAGATTAATCCACCGGTATGCACCTTTAATTTTGGGCAACGATGTTTCGTATACGGTTTCTTCGTCGATTTGCATTGAGAGCAATATATCGGGTTCAGTAGTTGATGAATCCTGTCCTGGTATTCTAGGCCACCTTTCTTTGGGTTCATATAGAAAGCGAGGCCCAGTAAACCAAACATTTTTTACATCAAAACCTTTTAATGGTTTTCCTCTTGTACAGATGTCTGCAGCGTTATGTTCTGATGGCAGCCAGTGCCATTGCTCAGCTTCCGATAATTGCAATATTTCTCCAATTCTTGAAGATACGAATGTTTGCAACTTCTTTTCAGTCTGTATCCAGTGAAGTACAGTGCGTGAGTCAGACCAATAGTAACGTTTGATGTTTGGTATTCCCAGGTATTTTAAAACTTCTGATACTAGTCTAGCTCCCATTACGGCTGCTAACAATTCTAATTTCGGCACAGTAATTGTTTTCAGTGGAGCTACGCGTGCTTTTGAAGCAACCAAAAACACTTTTATCTGCTCTTCTTGTTGCAATCGTAAATATATGCATGTCGCATATGCCTCTTCGCTTGCGTCATTAAAAATGTGAATTTCTAAAGATCCGTCTGTGGGGATGTAGCGCTGTATATTTAAATTGCAGAGATTATGAAGCTCAGCAATCCAGTTCTTCCATTTCTGGAATTTTTCTTCTCCGATGTAGTCATCCCAACCAATTTTTGATCTCCAGATTTGTTGCAACAATATTCTCGACTTTATTGTTATTGGCGTTATCAGACCAATTGGGTCAAACACGGACATTGCCGTTTTAAGTACTTGCCGCTTCGTTGGTTCCTTTGCCCCATTGATAATATCCGCGTCAATTTTCGGGAAATCAAGGAGAAAACTAAAAGTATCTGCTCCTGCATTCCACGACATCCCAAGAATGCGATGTGGGCTGGCGGCTTCTTTCTGGTTTAAGTTTAAACTTTGAGTTGCGGCTACGAGCTCTTGCGGAATTCCTTGTAGTACGTCAGGTGAATTAGACATAAATTTCGTAATTTCGAAGCCTCCTTGCTTATGAATGTGTATTACCTCGTTGATTTTTCGCAAAGCGTCTGTGGTAGTTTTCGCGCCATCTAAATAATCGTCAACGTAATGATTATCTACGATAGCTTTGCTGGCTTCGGGATATTCAGAAGAAAATTTGTTTGCATTATAATTTTTAACGAATTGAGCTAAAAACGGAGAAGATTTTGTTCCGAATAACATTGCTTTCATCCTATAAATTCTAGGTGGCTTGTTGGTTTCCAAATTTCTCCATAGGAAACATTGTGCGAAACTATCCTCTTCGACTATGTTGACTCGATTGAACATTTCCTTTATATCCGCCGTAAACGCAATTTCATTGTGTCGGAAGCTGATAAGAATTCCAGGTAGCGACTTCAGCATATCAGGTCCGGGTAATAAGTAATCGTTGAGACATTTATCCTTAACTTTGGCGGCTGCGTCAAATACCACTCGCACCTTTTCCGGTTTGTTTGGGTTCTTCACAACGAAATGTGGTAAATAGCATGTTTTTGAAGAAATGTCAAGTTCCTTAGTCGGTGTTGGTACTGCATATCCCTTCTCAACAAGATTTTTGATTTCATTGCAGTAGGCGTTTGCTAACTGCTTGTCGCGAAGAAGACGCTTCTCCAGAAAGTACAGTCGCTGCATCGCGGTCGGTTTTGTGTCAGGAAAGGACATTGTGTCGTATTTCCAGGGCAAGGCCACTTCGTATTGCAAATCCACTTTCCTAAGAGAATTTGCTGCGATATCAAGAGCGCGTTTCTCGCTCGCAGTTGGCTTCGCTATTTTCGATCCCAAAGCTCCGAAATTTTCCAAAGTGAAGTATTTTTTGACAGCTTCGTGCAAAGTTTCGTCGCAGATTTCACACGATAAAATATATTCCGATTCGTTGTTTACGACTTTTAGATTCGGTATCGGTCCATGAACTGCCCATCCAACCGCTGTTCTTGATAAAATTGGCATATGAAGATGTGGTTGAATAATCTGCCTGGATACGATTAGATTCGCATTATTTTGACCGATTAGAAGCATAGGTTTTGAATCATCTTCCCACGCAGAATAGTCAATAGTTTTTATGTGAGGAAAACCCCTTACTATTTCTTCGATGTCACACTTTTGTGATGGTAACGACAAATTTTTTACAGTTCGGATCCCTTGGATTTTAAGAAAATGTTGCGGCTGATTTTTTGCTGCGATTTCTGCATTCACAATTTGTGAATTCTTGTCTTTTCTGTATATATTTCCAGTCCAGCGGCAACATAGTGGGATATTGGGACCACTCAGTCCGATACGCGAGGCTACATCAGCATCAAGTAAAGTTGTTGTACTGCCTTCATCCAGTAGGGCTTTAACGACTACAGTTGCTGAAGGTCCTCGCAGCTGAACGGCAATAATTTTCAGCAAAACTTTACTGCTTTCTTGCTCCTTATTGATCGTTGACATTTGAATTTCTTTAGAATTATCGATAATATTTTTGTGCAGCAACCGATGATGATATCTTTCGCAATTATTTACCCCGCATTGCCTTCTATAGGAACAAGTCCCTTTGTGTTGGCTTAGGCAGCAATAACAAACGCTGCATTTCTCCGCACGCGTCTTTGAGTCAGCATTTTGAAACACTGAACACTTCTCCAGTTTATGGGCAGAGTTATTGCACGCCTTGCAATTTCGTTGTTGCATCTCTTGTTTGCTGCCGTGAGCGTTTGGTGTTTGTTTACGAATTGCACCAAGTTCATTTGATTGAGTACTTGGTGGAGCTGTTACCGTAATTCTGGATGCTACGTCGGCCATTTTTTGAGACCAGTTGGAAAAATCTTCCAGAGTTTCGCGGCGATTATTAATGTGGTTCTCAATTAAGTACGAACCCCATTGTGTCAATATATGTGAAGGCAGCTTACTTACAAATATCGTCAGTAGATCCATTTGATGCACAAAGTCTTCCATGCTTCCAACTGCTGCTGCCAGGTTTCGGACCGCAACGCTAAACTCCATATAATCTGCCCAGTCTTTTACTTGAAGAATTTTCCTCGCTTTCTGCAACAGTTCTTCCGTAATAACTTCCGGTCGCCCATATTTTGAATTCAGGATCTCGATTATTATTTCTGGGTCTCTCGCTGTGAGCAATAGCATATCGACAGTTGATCTGGCTTCACCGCTCAGGCTTTTTCCTAGCCGGAGAACATTTTCTTCGTTTGAAAATGCACAAAGTTTATTCGTAGAGTGGTATTCCGACAAAAATGATGGCCATTTTAGACATGAAGATCCGTCGAATGATCTTAAGTTGTTTCCGACAATTTGCCTCGATAGAACTCTATCTATTGACTTACTGAGGTCCTTCATTTCGTTGGCTTTTGAGGTCGCTCTGGATGCAGTTTTATCCGATGCGTTTTCAGCCAAATCCGCGACGCTCGATTTTTTATCACTTTCTGAGTTCACTAGCATTTCATTGTTTTTCTCGAGCAACTCCATTTTATTTTCTATTCGACACTTTAACAGTTTAATTAATTCGGCTTTTTTTGTCAATACAGTTTTTGCTTTTTCGTCGGCGTCCGAGGCACTCGCTTTAGTTTCTAACTCAAGTATTTCGCACTGCTCGGCCAATAAATGGTCTTTAAGTTCAATAATTTCCCTTTGAATCTTTAATTCACGTGAGGATTTGATTGAAAATTGGCTGTTCGCGGCACTTTTTTCTGTTATTGTTTTTGAGGCGCGTGACGAAGTCGATTTTAGAGAAATTTTGCTGCTTTCGCGAACACTTTTCACTTTGTGTGGAAATACCGCTTGTTTTTCTCCAGCACTTTTTTTGTGAGGTCACTAGCATTTGCATTTTCTGTTTCCGCGACATCGAAAAATTCACACACGTGTCTCAATTCCGCAACACAGAGATTTTCGCTCAAATTTTTCGCGTGGCGTTTACACTCTTCGGAATTTTCCGTAAAATCAAAGCACGTAAATTTACGAATGTTTCTTCTCGCGAAATTATTGTTGACTTTATTTCCGAATAAAGCATAATGAACACTTTGAGCACTTGCAGTAGAGCACTGTACGAGTTTGTCCTCCATTTTCTGATTATTACCGATCGACGCCATTTTGTTAAGAAAACTGAATTTTTGTATTATTTTTCGTTTGTAAGTTTTTTTTTATTTATTATTTTTACCGTATTTCCACAGAACTGGGAAGAACCGGCTCCGACGGACCAAAAACTATGTTCAAAATTAAACTCTTAGTTTTTTATTTTTTAATATTTTTATTTTAAAAAAGTATCCGCAAAAGAAAAGCAATAGTTTTCTCTAATCTTTTCGTTGCCTTCCTTTTCTTTCTTTTTTTTGCTCGGGTCAAAGCCTACTCCTACTACTACTTTGCCGGGTACGTTCAATGCTCTCGACAACAGTCATAACCACTTTTCACTCCATCCGATCCCAAGACCACACCTCCATGTAGTACCATCATCAATAACTCTTGTGCAGCTATTGTACATTTTTTTAATGTGAATTTCGAATTATGATCCCACTTTTATGCAAATGCTAAAAGCTAATGTCCTTCCTAAAAATGTCGCGCCAAAATGGCCATATGACCCAAACTTTGAGCGCAGTGTGCCCCGAATCCAAAACAAGTACGAGTCGTGATTCGTCAAATAATTACAATACACAATTTCGCTATTTCTGAACAAACTTTCCGCATTAACCCGTGTCCCGTCACTTAGGACTTCTTAGGTTGTTTCGTAGAAAAATATTTGAAAATTGAGCACGGATTGAGCATCCCCAGCTTGAAATATTTTCGATAAATCGTTAATTTCAGTAAGGATCGCGATCGATATCACTGTTTCTTTTTTTGTCTCTCGAAATCTTTAAATAATGATATCAAAATGAATGATGAGACTAGGGTGTCATAAGGATGTCACCAATCTTTTTGGCTTAGGTGAAAAATAATCGTTACACACAGGATTATCGCACCAGGGGGTTGGTTATTATCTATATATTTTTATCAGCATCCTACCTGCAATCGGCTTGTCGCCACTACTGAAAGGAAAAAAACCCGAAGCATCGTCAATCTTAGCAATCTGAAATCATCTATTGGTAATCTGGAAATAAGAAAAGGATCATTTTTGTATCAAATATATTTTTCAAAACACTTTCTCTCCATTTTAACAATATTTGAAAAGTTGCTTCTTCCGTTTTGCGGTTAAATGAAATGCAGGTAATCGTAGTGGAACAAGTGTCTTAGGAAGCTATCGTAAACAAAATTGTATTATACTGATAAAAAAAAAATACTAAGCCATGTTTGCTAAGTGGTTTCAATTGAATTTAAGAAAATCTTTGTAAAAAAGCCGCGAAGATCAATAGGAGATTTTTATAGGTACATTGCCTCAAAATGAGAAAAAAATTTTATTTGAATCAAAAAAAGGTTTTAGAATAAACAAAAAAAGGACACCAGGTATAAAAAAGAATCAAAAACGGAAATAAGTGAAATTTATCTAATTCTTGTCCAAATTACATATACGTTAAGGTTCTTGGAGTCGTCTACTGAATTTATCGCCGCTTCGAAATATCATAGAAATAACAAAATTATTTGAATAACTTCTTTCAATAACTGGATCATAAAAATAATATTTACGTTGCTCGATTTTTAGTCACACAAATGGATGTATAATTATTTTAATAAAACCTTAAATTCAATGATACTAATTATTCTTGACGACCCGAAATCAATTTTCCCGTTAACTGATACCGTCTATCCACGGAGTGATAAGGAGGCGATCCCTTAAGGACCAAGTAATTATACCGCCGGATTCCTTATGATTTCCTCGATTAGGAAGACCATTTCTGCTATAATAATTGAGGAATCTTTTCTTTTGAAAAAATCCCTTAGAGGCAAATTGAAATCAATTTTGTTTGTTTTACAGAAAGGTCACGGAAATAGTTGAGCCAAATTGAACCGAAATGATTACAGGAAGGAAGCAAATCGCTTTCCCGATCTGATTTTCGAGCCTAATGTGTTGATGTATTTGGTCCAATTTGTAAAATGGAATCAATTTTATTTGGGTAAGAAACTAAATTGGTCTTGTTATCTTAGGTGCCTTTTAATTTTAGCTAAAGACCGGTAATTTTAGAGGAAATTCTGTTCAAAAAGTAAAATTTAAAATATTTATGTACTAGCTTAATTCAACGATTCGTTTCTATATATATTTTTAGAATATTACAATACATAGCTTGGCTTCATATATCTTGGGGCTAATCTAGCAATCGGCAATGAAACGGACGAAATCGATCGACGGATCATGCTAGCAAATAAAACGTACTATTCGGTACTTCCAATAATGAAATCCAAGAATATGCACAGGAGCAATAAGCTGCGAGTATACAATATTATATGGCCTGTGCTCTGTTATTGCAGCGAGACGTGGACAATAACGTGAGCTTCCGAAAAAGTTAACGCATTCGAAAGAAAACTCCTCCGAAGAATTTTAGACATGTGAAAGAAGAAACAGAATAACGAATAAGATACAATAATGATTTGTATCTACGACGAGTCGAAAGTTTCAACGTTCATCAAGATACGTAAACTGCAGTGGCCTTGGCCATGTATAGCAAATGGAAGACAGAAGAGTCCCCAAACGTTCTCTTAAAGGCAAAGCGAAATGCCAGTATGCCAACCACGCCAGTAATGGGAAGACTCGATTGATGAAGATAACAAAGCAATCTTAGAAATTGGCTGGAGTACGTGTACTTTAGATTAAAAGGCTTGGAGGTGACTTCAGGAGGCCAGCGAAGTAGTGATCCATGGTAATTGCAGTCTAAAACTAAGTGCACTCATTCCGCCACTTTAAAGGAAGGCCTGACGAGCTTTATTTAGACGAGCCTCAATACCGTTTTCGGCTCAACCGTACATGCTTCCGAGATAACAAGAATCTTGCACCTCTTCAACATCTTGTCCATTAAGAACAATCTGTGTGCTTGTGTTCAGTCCTGCCTCTTTGCATTTAGAATGCAACGAGCAAACATTTGACTCTAAGTCCGAACGGTTATGTGCACGTCATAGAATAATCAGCGTGACTTAAGTGTTAAATAGTCTCCATTGAAGCCCTTTACCTTCTCTACCTTCCAGTGCAGCTTTCAAGATGTCATTTATTACCACCAGAAACAGGGCTGGTGATAGTATGCAGCCTTGTCTGACGCCCGTTCGCACAGGGAAGCTCTCGGACAGCTCTCCCCTATGCAAGACGCGACACCTTGCATCTTCGTAGGATTCTTTAATCATAGCTATGACCTTATCTGGAATACCTCTCCTACGCAAAGCATTTCATATGTAATCTCGCTTAACGCTGTCGAAAGCCTTCTCGAAGTCCACAAACATGAGATGTTGTGGCGAATCCATTTCAGCTGACTGCTCCAATATTATCCATAGGGTATTTGTGTGGTCGGTAAAAGACGACCATTTATGGAATCCAGCCTGATAAACTTCGAGAGTGCTCTCCACAACATTACTAATCCTATTGAGAACTACCTTAGCCATGATTTTCGATACAGCAGTAAGTAAACATATACCACGCCAATTACCACAATCCCGAAGGTCGCCCTTCTTCGGAATTTTCACAATGACGCCCTCCTTCCATTCAGTCGGATATCTTCATTTATTCCACACCTCAATAAAGAGTGGGAAGAGTATATCAGCTGTTATTTCCGGGTCCGCTTTGAGGAGTTCGGTTGGTAGTCCGTCTATACCTGGAGCTTTCCTTCCCGCCATTGACCGAATGGCGGAAACTATCTCTTCCTTATCTGAGGAATCGTCCCTAATAGAGGATTGTTGCGGTTGGATGTTTGGTAGTTGTTGTTTCTGGAATATTTTCCTCTGACAAGATGTTTAAAATATGAGAGAAGAAGACATAACTGTGCATTGCATTAAAGGGTGACCCCCGAAATTATTTTTGTTGCCGTAAAAAAGCAGTCTTAGTGACAAAAAAGAGCAATTTATTGTCTTCGCTTCATCTTCTTTTACATACAACAGTTTACTACGCCATATGTAGATAAGATCTATCCAAATTCTTATTTGCGCGCGTTAGCTAAACTTCATTGCCTTACTTTTTAATATTAACTAACGGCTAACGCAGTGATTATGTGATGGTCTAACCCATTAGCTCATCAACATCTTTTAAGACATAGAGGAAACATAATGTAAGGCTTTTTCCGTTGAATTTTAGTTCGATTTCCTGAATATTTTCATTTGATACAAAACTCTTTGCTTCGATATTGATTAACACAACTGGTAAATGAGCCTACTCGCTTACCAGCAATTGCAGGACAATTTTCCAGCCTTCATAAATTATTTCTTACAAACCAACCGGAGAAAAACTCTCTCTCTGTAATATCCCCATCTCCAATTGGAAATACACATCAGTTCTTAAGCCGTGAAGAATTTTCAGTTGCAGCACTAAAACCGCTGCCAGTTAAGGCACCCTGAAGAACTGTTTGGCATTTTGAAAGAACCAATTGGGGTGGGCAATTGCGATACCTGTTAGCTTGTCACCGAGAATATCCTGAAAGCTATGAAGCTGTACATACACATACCTCAGTCAAAAGAGAGTCCAGCCATCGAATGACTCTTGGTTTACAAATGGATATTTTGTTGCGAATCAGGCAAAGAAACAATCGTTTCAAAAAATTTCAAAATCCAGCTAACAGAGAGCTTTATAATATATAAAGAAAGATCTGTAAATTCATTCTCAAACGTGGTAGATTTGATCACGATTAAAATCTTCAACGGAAGATCCAAAAGCCTCAAGTTCTTTCTGGTCACTTGCCAAAACGGTCAACAATAATTACGTTTCTTTTTCAACACCACCACCGTTGCGAAATGGATACTGTTGAGAAAGTTAACTTATTGACAGCAAGCTTCACGGCTAACTCTACGCTACCATCTTAAAACCAAACCCCTCCATCTGGTTATATATTCGCGTATGTCTCATTTCCAGGATTATGTAAAACGTTCAATATTAACAAGTCCTCTGGCTCCGATGGCATTCGCCCCATTACCCATAAAATGTGCTCCTATTCTCTGACAATATTTTTCATCTATCTCACTCTTCTGGGTGTTGGAAAGTTGCGAATGTTCACCCAATTCCCAAAGGAACCAAAGCGAAACCCTCTAACTATCGCCCGATAGCCATTACATCAGTGCACTTGAAAGTGATGGAAACATCGCAGAATCGTATATTATCTCGAGAATAAACAGCTTATCCACGATTACCTACATATATGGTTTTTGTTCTGGACTGTCGATGCGAGATCTCCTGGTCAAACCTCCCCCTCCCCTCCATCTGGAAAAAAAATCTTGGATCTATTTGATTCGATAATCCTTTTAGTAGTTCTCATATTCTGATATAAACATAACAGGGCTACGATTGCGCGTAAAGCGCAATCTTACGATACTCTAGATGAAATAGAATTTTTTGTGATCCCAAAAAATTTTGTATGGAGAGTGTTAGAAGGGGTGATAGCATTGAATTAATTTTTTCCCATCATGCTAAAGTAGCTATAAAAATGTTTTATACAAAATGCTTACTCCAAAAATTGAATAGGAGCTGAGAAAATTAGTGTGTTAGATTTAGTGAAAATGTGCAGTTTGTATGGGCGGTGGTAGAAAGTGGGGGATTTTAGTAATTTTTTCAGAAATAACTAAGAATATCATAAAATTGACATCTCTTAAATTTTAGACCAGTGACATTCATACTTTTCAAGAAAATAGATTTTTTGTGAAGTTGTGAAACTGTGTCATATTGTATGGGATGGGGTAGAAGCAGTAAAGCTAATTAAATATTTTTTTCTGATCTTAGTGATAATGCTAAATAAGTATTTATCACAAAATGTGAGCTCGATAAATGTTATACGTTCTGAGAAAATCGGTTTAGAGTATTTCATGAAAAAGTGTAGTTTGTATGGGAGGGGTTGGAAGGAAAGGGAGGAAGCAAATAATTTTTATACTGTATATTGAAATCATTATGAAAGTAATAAATCCCGAAATTCAGACTTATAACTTTTATACTTTTCGAGCAAATCCATTTATAGTCGAATTTCGAAATTGTGTCATTTTGTATGGGAGGGGGTAGAAGGGGTGAAGCTAATCGTCTAATTTTTTTTAGCCTTATTAACAATTTTAAATAAATATTTGGTGCATAATTTCAGCTCGCTAAATTTTATACGCACTGAGTAAATTGGCTTAGAGTAATTCATGACAAGTACAGTTTGTATGGGAGGTGGTAGAAGGAGGGGGAGGACACGCATAATTTTTATACGGTAGATTCATATTATTATAAAAGTAATATATTCCAAATTTGAGGCCAATAGCCTATATACTTTTTGAGCAAATCCGTTTATTGTCGAATTGCGCATTTGTGTCATTTTGTATGGGAGGGGGTAGAAGAAGTGGAGCGATTTGGCCCGTTCACGAACTTGACCTTACTTTTTTGTCGAAAACGACGTGTACGAAATTTGAGCTTTCTAGCTCAACGCGTTCTCAAGCTAGAAGCGAACGGACGGACAGACAGACGGACGGACATCCGGTTTTGAGATTTTTGAGTGATAATATTAACTTCTGTATCATTCATTTTTTTCTCCGAGCCTTATTTCTTGGCGTTACAAACTTTAGAGCAAACTTATAATACTCTCAGATTTCATCTAGAGTATAAAAAGGACATATTATTTATTTGGAGGACCGGGAATCCAAAAAAGGGGATTCATTTTAAGGTTTGGCTGCGTGTACCCATGTGTTGACGATAACTCGAGTAAATTCAACAGAAAAGAAGTTATCGCAAAAAATCGGACACATCGCCGAACAGACTTCTATTATTTTTCGTAACGATCTGAAGCGAAAGCATTTAACCAAAAAATAATAACTAAAAAAAATTGCTTGTACACCAAATCTTAAGCGTTTGGCATACCTTTCTTCAGGACAACAGACATTCAAAATTTTTCTAATGATTTTATTAAAAATTTTCTGCACTTATAAATACAACAATATATTTTTTTATAAATAACAATTTCATTTTATAAATAACTAAAATTAAACTTAAAACTATTTCAATAAAATTTAAGTCACGTTGGCCGTCTCGAAAGTTCTACCAATGCCGATATGTAAGTCTGAGCCATTTGTAATGTTTCAAATTTCGATAGTTTCCGATCGTTGCCCAACGATGGAACTACTTCGCGTAATCGATCAAAGGCATCATTCAAATTATTCATTCTTCTTCGTTCGCGGGCATTGGCTGCTAAACGTCTCCTCTTAAATGTATCCAAACTGAATTTCGTGGTCTTCTTGGTCGTAACCCGCTGATAGTAACTCTCCTTACCGCTATTATCACTATCGTCGTCGTCTGCCGTACTGCTACTGTAATGATTTGCAATCACAAAATTCGAATCGAATGGTTTTTTTATTGTTATGTGATAGTCGTCGCTAACAGGATGAAAGTTGCACATTTCATTCGAAAAATTATCACAAAATTGCGAATCGTACTTGTAATTCACTACCGAAAATGTTTGATCTAAAACCGAAGTCATCTTGAGATTAACGAAATATTTCCAAAGGACAACGTTCACTTCGCGTGCTAGTGCTCTACTAAACATCGGATTCAATTTGCGATCGCTATTTATGGGTTTCATGATTTGTGATACACTTCCGTGTAGGAATTATAGCCTATATACCTGCTGTTGTATCTAACAAACGCACGTTCCAAATTACCCACGAATTAGATCCTTTTTGTTGCAGTTGAGGTAAGAGCCGATCTTTTTGATCCCTTTAACCGTAACATATAGGTCGTACCGCCCTCTCAACATTGCACGAGAGTTGATCAAGTTTTTTTTTATCGAAACCCTACTTGAAAATAAGAGGATATGGTCGGTCCATTTTAAGGACACATCATTTTTCGTAAATATGAAGACTAGTTGTGTTTTTAATGGGATCCGGGAAATTTTCATGTGATCGATTGATTGATTCTTTGCGGTATTATAGTTGGAAAATGATATAAAACCGAATCTTTTCATGTTTCACTTAATATTTAAATTATAGGTATATGTAGAGTTAGATTTTATTATGTACAATTTACGCAGTGAAGTCATAGAGATCGTCCTTTTTTCACCCAATCCCAGCTAACGTTGATTTCCCAAAGAGGAAGAATCCATGCGGCAGCTCAAACAAACTTCAAACTTCTTAAATTCTATGAAAAATTTACGACTTTGACCACATCCTAATCGAGTTTACGAAATATTTAGCAGCTCCTGCCCATCGCCCTATGCCATCAGATAAACGCTCAAGTCAATTGGTCCTTTTTACCTGAAGTCTGAAACAAAATCACCTCATAAGTTAACTGAAACGACTGACAAAACAATTATCCTTGACATTTATGATCCGTTTTATCTTTGGCAACACTTCTGTTAGGTGTTAATTTCGTCTATTGCCCATGCTTAAGTTTAAGCCCTTATCGGAATAAAGGACATCGGTATATCAACTATTTAGTAGCCGATCTTTTTTTTATTTATTTGAATTAAGAAACGGAGATATTTAAGGCGGTTAATGAGAATTTATAGCGGATAAGTCACTCGTGTTTCTAAGAAATGTGGTGTTTAGATGTGTAAAAAATGTAGTCCTTTAGGATTGCAGGAATTTGCTGTGTTGACTAGACATTAAAGCTGATCATACTAAAAGATCTCGGAAATCTTTGATAAAAAAAAAACAAGTTTCAAAAAAAGCTAGGTGAAATAATTTATTAAATCTAATGTCGAAATGCAATTATCTTCTCCTAAAAATAAATCACTGTTCGCATAAAGTACCTATCCCCATTCCAAATCTTGTGCTGGTAGAGAGCATTTTTCGATATCGTAAGGCATAAGTGATGGCGGCAAGCGAAGAAATTTTAATTTTTCAGTTGGATAGCTCCATGGAAATATTTCTTTCTGTTTGATTTCAGACTCTTTATTCGTTGGATACGAACGAGTTTTTATCTTTTCAGCTGAAATAAATTGTAAAACAGCATTAGTTTGACTTCGAATCGAGTGAATTTCGGCGAATTACCTATTTTATGTAGCTCTTCCAGCTGGCTAGGTGTATAATGGCTAAAGTGGCAAAACAAATCAAATTTACAATCCTTCCCGTTCAAAAAGCGACTGCAAGGCGTTTTATTTTTTTCTTCTTGCAAAATTTCTCGGGGATCTGAAACATAAATTTTAGAAATAATAGTATACTTGTACAATATATATTAAAAAAACGTAAGGAACTACGATTGGGGGTGATTCTCTATGATGCGATATTAGATCTAATAGGGGTGACCAAACTTTATTTTACGGTTGAAACAAATGTCTTTTTAGAACTGTTTTTTAAGTGCACTTTTATAAAACTTTTCCGCTTGTGTTCCTAATTGCAGTAGAAATATAAGTCCACTAATTATGGCTTTATTTTTCATCGACTCATCGCCATTCCTTCGCAGAAAGAAAATTTCTCAATCAATTTATTTTTAAAAATGGTTTCACCGAAACACCAAATAATATCTAAGAGTAATATCATCGTCTTCCATTACAATTGTACAACAAGGCGTTGCAGGAGAGCTGCGAATCCCGCCAAAAATTAATAAAAAACATAACAGAATTATGATTGGGCGTAAAGCCTAATCATATGATACTCTAGATGAAATGGGAAAGACTTTAACTTGTAACGTAATGGTGACTTTTGTATGGGAGGTGGTAAAAGCAGAAGGAGGAGGTTTGTAATTTTTTATATAACACCGAACATAGCATACAAAATGTTTCATGCTGAATTTAAAGTTTGTGCCTTTCATAATTTTCGAGGATATTGAGCAATTTTTTTCTGAATTTATGGCATTTGCATGGGAGGTGGCTTTGGATGATTTTGAAACTGCTTATCAACATCCTAATCGCATTGCATTGTTACAATTTTAAAGTCGATAGCTCTAATATGTTCGAAGAAGAAATACTTTTCTTGAATTTCCAATACAAACATTTGTATGGGAGGTGATGGAAGGAGTGAAGCGAAGTTCATATATTTTTAGCATTTATTGCAATTATTAAGAGACAAATTGTGGCAAAATTTTAAGTTTGTACTTTTTCTAGTTTCATTGAAAATCGCTTAAGTGCATCTACCAAAATTGTGCATTTGTATGGGAGGTGGTAGAAGGAGTATTCGAATCGAAACCAAATTTTTCGACATCAATGATATGTGTAATAGCATACATTTAAAGCTGATAGCTTTGACGGATCTGGAGAAAAATGATTTGATTTTAATTTCGATATTTCGTGAAATTTGTATAGAAGGGGGTAGAAAGAGTGAGGTGAAGTTGATAGTTTTTTTCAAAATTGGTTGCAATTGTAATATAATTAATTATGACAAAAATTGGTTCTTTTAGCTTTGCTAGTTGCAATGCAAACCGAATTTTTGAAAATTGTGCATTTGTACGGAAGGGGGTAGGACTAAGAGGATCACAACAATATTTTTTGACGTTAATGATGCTTACATCATTATACTATGATCTAATTTTCAAGTCAATATCTGAAATGGTTTCGGAGAAAAATCAATATCTTGAAATTTCGAAATTTCGTGATATTTGTATGAAACGGCGTGGAAGGAGTGGGGGGATGTAGCCCGTTCACGAATTTAAAGTTACTTTTTCGCTAAAAATGACACACAACAAATTTCAGCACGATATTTCAAAGCGTTCGAGAGTTGTACACAGACGGACACTCGGAATCGAAGTTTTTGAGCGACAACAAATATTTCTGTACCCTTGGCGGCTCTGTGCGAGCATTATTTCTTAGCGTTACAAACGGCAAGGCAAACACAACATACTCTCAGATTTCATATAGAGTATACAAATTAATTTCCGTTTGCATGAAACTTTCTAAACTCATTAATTGGAAAACAAAAAGTTTAAATAATATCTTCTTGCACCTAAATTCCGCAACAAACTACGTTTGTTGAATTACAACAATCAACAGCAACGTAAGTATTACGTAACGGTTTCTCTTAAACTAACATTTTGTAGGTTCTTGATACTCTCGATGAAATCTGAAAGTATTATAAATTTGCCATAAATTGTGTAACGCTAAGGAATGGATGCCTTCCCAGTGGTGCGCGAGCTATCTGCATACCAGATGATTGATTCCTCTTCCATTTCAGGTAGCATGGATTGCCAGTCCTTGCGTTCTCGGATTATAACTTCGAAAGGGGTTTCAAAGTTGAATTTTGTCGGCATAGTGTCCGATAGTGTGGAGGATAGAACCTCTATTTTTGGGTATTTTAGGATTTTAAGGTGACCTCTAAAATTCTCTGATTTGTATTTACTTTCCGTCTGCATGCGTAACACCCCTTTGATAGCCTCCTATTTTATTTGGAGATGTATCGGAAGGATGTTTAGGAACATTTCTATTGCCACCGTAGGACAGATTTTCACTGCTCCTGATTCAAGACGAGCTAGCCTTTGGATTTTTTGTAGCGTAAGCTGTGCTTTATGTTGTAAAATTTTAGTCCACTATATCGTTGATCATACAACTATCTATGGAGAATACCGACCCCACAGACGTGAGCTAACCATGCCCCTGTGGGATAGAGGCAGTAAAATTCACCCACAGCCAGTCGTGCTTGCCCTAAAATTTCAAATGGACACTAACTGGATAATGGCCTTATCACCCGTGATCTCAAAACCTAACTGATACGAGAAACGGACACAGCGCCTCGGATACAGACGGATTCTACGGTAACGACTTTTGGCATTCGAAAATGGACTATGATTGGCTTCTGGAACGTTCGAACATTGAAGGGCGGGTGAAGGGTTGAGGTCACTCGGTCCTTGCACCGCCAATCAGTGATCGACCGTAAAATGGAAGACTATAACATCGTAATCTTGGGCTTGAGCAAGGTCAGGTGGACAGAATCAGGAGAAGAACAAACCCCGAGCGGAAAAACCATTCTGCACGTTAGTCCTGAGAGTGAAGCCAAAAATGGCATGGCGGCCGTCCTTACACCGAGAGCGAGAAACATTCTCATCAGCTGGGAACAAATCTCGGATAGGATTATCGTCGTCACGGTCACTATCGACTATAGCACGCCATGGGGAAGCATGGGGACCCTTGGGTCGACGCGTCACGACCTTAGATTAAGAGACACGAAAACGGCGAATTATTTGTGGAGTTTTGTAGTACTCGGCAAATGGTCATCGGAGGGACCCTTTTTCCACACAAGAATCACCATGAAACATCATGGGTTTCCCCTGATGGTGTTACTTAGAACCAGATCAACCATTTGGCTATAAGTCACCGATGGAGAAGATGTCTCCTCGATTGATTGATTGACACTGGAAACTAATTGGAAGGCAAGCAGAAACACGTTTCTAACTAGTGCTGAAGAATCTGTGGGATATGTGCAAAGCGGTGAGAAACCCTGGATGCCGCAAGACACATGGGACAAGGTTGGCGATCGGAAAAAAGCCAAATTGGCAATCATCCTTCAACCCGATGTCAACCAACGAAAACCCGACTTGAGACGAAACTACCGCGATGCTAATATACAACTTAAAAAGGCTGTTAGACGCGACAAGAGAAAAGCCATTGAAGATTTGGCCAACAAGGCAGAATCTGCGGCTTACCTTGGGGATATGGGTTCACTATTTAAAATCATGAAACAGTTGATCAACAGGAATTTCACCGCCAGCCACCTGGTGAGAGATGTCAACAGAACTCTCCTTAATATGAGCGAAAACCAGTTGCGACGATGGAAGGAATACTTCTCTGATATTTTAAACATCTTGTCAGATGAAGATATTCCGGAAACAAAACAACTTCCAAACATCCAACCGCAACAATCCTCTATTAGGGACGATCCCCCAGATAAGGAAGAGATAGTTTCCGCCATTCGGTCAATGGCGGGAAGGAAAGCTCCAGGTATAGACGGACTACCAACCGAACTCCTCAAAGCGGACCCGGAAATAACAGCCGATATACTCCTCCCACTCTTCACTAAGGTGTGGAATGATGGAAGATATCCGACTGAATGGAAGGAGGGCGTCATTGTCAAAATTCCGAAGAAGGGCGACCTTCGGGATTGTGGCAATTGGCGTGGTATATGTCTACTTACTGCCGTATCAAAAATTATGGCTAAGGTAATTCTCAATAGGATTAGTGATGTCGTCGAGAGCACTCTCGAAGTTTATCAGGCTGGATTCCGTTAAGGGTCGTCTTGTACCGACCACACAAATACCCTACGGATAATATTAGAGCAGTCAGCCGAAATGGATTCGCCACTACATCTCATGTTTGTGGACTTCGAGAAGGCTTTCGACAGCGTTAAGCGAGATTACATATGGAATGCTTTGCGTAGGAGAGGTATTCCAAATAAGGTCATAGCTATGATTAAAGAATCCTACGAAGATGCAAGGTGTCGCGTCTTGCATAGAGGAGAGCTGTCCGAGAGCTTTCCTGTGCGAACGGGTGTCAGACAAGTGTTGCGGCCATCTTAGTTTTATATCTTCCGCATTACTTAGAATGTTCCCTTCTGCATCCTTGGAGAGGGTCGTTTTCGGTTGGTATCCTCCTTTCATCCTTTTAACAAGGGAATACGCGGCTCTTGGGTTGTGCAATTTAAAATGTTCGTCCATGCTTTTAATTTCGTCATTATTGTACTTCCGTTTTTTTGTCTGAATATTTTGTTTGTAAATTATCTAAGATCATTTTATATGTCCCGTATAGCTCGTGTCGGCTGTTCTGTTAATATATTGCAAGCTTAATTTTTTCGGTCCAAGGCATCTTGGCATTCTTTTGCGCCGGGGTTTTTGTCCCATCACTTTCTCTGCGACAGTTGTAATGCCATCTTTGATATTTTGCCACATTTCTTCTATTGGCGTGCTGGCGTTGTTGTTCAGTATTGGCGCGAAGTGCCTCTCTAAGGCTGATCCGTACTTCGCAACTACTTTCTCATCCTTGAATTTTCCTATGTCGAATTTAGGCACCGATTGTGATTTTGGGTGTCCTCGGTTTGCGATTCGACTTCGGAACTTGGTCTTTACCAAAAGTACATAAATTATTAATAAAATCAACTGAAATCTTACCACCGGCAGAATATGCCATGAATTAAAAAGCTAATATCTCAACTATCTTGGTGATTGTATCAATCGGTATGTATCACTCGGTGATTGTATCACTCGGTGATTGTATCATTCGGTGATTGTATCACTCGGTGATTGTATCAATCGGTAGATGCAACGAAATTCACCGCATTATTTATTTATTCGCGAATGAGATTTTCAATAAATTGAAATTAATGAAAAATGGTAGAAAGTAGTGACGTTAGGAAAACCGTTTGATTGAATAAGATAGATTGGCAACAGGAAAAGAATGGGGCACGTAAGTTAGTTTTGGTTTTAAAAAAAATTTTGTAAAAATAAAAATGGGACAAACGGATGATGATCGAATAACTAACTGATGTCGCTGCTCTTCGAGACGTTTCCGTGTCCGGAATTCACGGGTATTCAACCGTTTGCCATCAGAGCTGTAAATCGGTTCAGGCGATGGTGACCTACGAGAGAAGAAAAAAAACCGTTCTTTGGATAACATTCAAAATTGCCATATCCGTTGGCACATAGATTTGAATTGTGTAGGCCTAAATTGAAAGTCAGAACAAATCTATGAACAGGATTTGGTTGTTTTACAGACAAAAAATAAGAAGAAAAGCTTCGACATTGGTTTGAAATTTAAAAATAAAATTCGTTCGTGTGCACTTGTGAAAGATTCTTTTCGGTCGGGCATTCTTTGAAAGATTTTCTTTTCGTTTTATTTCATGTTTTTTTTGTTTTTGTTTTAATTGAGAATAGAAAAATCTTTCCAAGAAATTTTAGCTCCTAAAAAAATATAAAATGAAATTTATTCTTTTTTGTAATTAAAAGAGAGATAAAGAATCGGATTAGTTTTGCCTGAAATTTAATTTTATGATTAAGAAAATTATTTACTGAAAAAATTAGTGTATTTCGTCTTGAATTATTGACTAATTTTGCTTTTTTGTATTGATGGAGTCTGTTGTTATTTTCTTTTATTGTCATTTACGTTATAAATTTTTTAATTATTCAGCATTAAATTTTGAGTAATCAGATCAACTGAAATACAGAGAATGTCGGGTTGGAATTTTTTACGGAATTCGTTAGTTGTCTAACAGAAGGATTAAATCCAGAAAGCTATCATTACACGTGTTTTAAACTTTAGATGGCGGCGAATTTGATTAAGCTCGTTATTACTTTAATTAAACTGACGAGGAGCTGCCACTCGTTGGAATTTAGGCCAAATTTGGCATGAGTTTAACTGAGTAGGATAGAGTAGAGTTACTCCATTGAGAAGAAAGAACAATAGACCTGGTTTTAGAGATCTACTGAGTATATAGACCTTCGTGAAGTGGAACTATTTCACTTTTCACTAATTTAAAGTTCGTAGTTTCTATAATTTTCAAAGAAATTGAACTTAGTATTCCTGAAATTAGTGCGTTTGTATAGGAGGCGGCAGAGGAAGTGGGGATCTTAGATGATTTTGAAACATCAACATCCTTATCAAGTTGCTTTGTTGAAGAAAAGAACTCCATAAGGCAGACCAACGAGCGCAGTGAACAAGGGGAACGTTGCGCTTGTTAAACAGCTGATCAAGGAGGATTCCCGGTATACACTCGATGAGTTGGCCGAAAAGGTACGATGTAAGATCGACTGCAGCCGAACATCCATTCAAAAAATCATTCGCGACGAATTACAGCTGCGTAAAGTTAGCGCTCATTGGGTACCTCGTCTACTGACGGAGCAACATAAAACACAGCGGTTAATCTGATTTAATTTAAATCTGTGTCGGAATCAGCCATCGACATGTAAGCACATCGAGAATGCTGGGGGCCATCATTTTCTCTAGAACGTGGTCTATTTGGTTGAATGTTCTTCCGTCGGGTCCTTCTGTTCTGCGTTTCCATAATTTTCAGGATTTTGTAGCACATTTCGAATGACAGCGTTAGACCGATTGAACTTTTTAGCAATTGCACCATGCTTGCTCAAGCCTTCTTCAATAATGCAAGAATTTGGCTAATCTCCAAATCTGTAAGCACTGTTCCACGCGGCATTTTAACAATAAACAATATCAACGAACATAATAATTTTTGAATAAATTTGACTTGTTAGCAATAGTTGATAGCACAATCTAATGACAATCTATTTAGTGCGTTTAAAGTTATACTTCGGCTAAATTTCAGCAAAGTTAAATTAACGGTAATTACAGCCATCAGTTGTTGCTAATTGTTTTTGCTTGCTACTCTTTCTCTCTAATCTCACATAATAATTACAAAATAACGGTATTTCACTATATAAATTGCAAACATGAGCATATTTTGACTGCGTTTATAATAATAATTTTAATAAATTCAATAACAATTTTAGATATAAATACATTTATTTTTTTTAAATTTAATCCATCTTAAATAAACTAAACCTTACTTAAAACAATATAATTTAAAAAAAAAAGTTAAAAAGAATACACAATCGAAATAAGAAGAAAAAATAAAAGCAAAACAAAAAAAAAATGTTAAGATAAGTTATAAGAATAAAATAAATAGATAAGAAAATTAAAATATGAAAAAAAAAGAAAAAGGTTGGGTTGTTTACATTACAATGAACGATAAAGTTCACCCGAATCCGTATTACGGGTGTTCATCTGTTCATTGCAATTAACCATCACATTACAAATTAAATAAATTTAATGGATTTGTCCACATTCTATGGATAGTTTCCCAGACAGCTACTAGCTGGTATTAGGGAAATTTTCGTAATATCGATCGATCGTATATAAGAAAATAGTGAATAATACAGATAAAGTTTAATATAGTTACGATTGCTGTATAAACTTCTTTACTGCAATATTGAGACACTTGATGTTCTTCGCCTGTCTAATATAAATTGGCAAGGAGTTGTTGTATCGAATTGCTTCATAGATGGGTTCCTTCCTCAAACGATTCGTCCTGCAATTTCGATTTCTTATCGAAGTTGCATTCCGTGTATTGTAATTGTAAATATCTGCGTTGTACGTAATGACTATTGAAGATTTTAGTCCTTGGTTTATTAAATTGTTCATTAATTTTGATCTCTCTAGGTTTAATGTTTGCTGCAGGTTTAGCTTGTTGTAGGTTACGTATAGATCTGCTGATGGTGTCAGATGTGGTAAATTATATACGGCCTTGATGCTTTTATTCATAATCCTCGATATTCTTTCCATGCTATACATAGATGTTTGGGTCCATATTACAATTCCATAGGTTACATTGGATAGAATAAACTAGAGTCACTGTATAACTGAGCTACTCGGACCGAGTAGCTCAGTTATACAGTGACTCTAGAATAAACGAGTTATACAAAATTTTTTTTATTGGTGTTGGTAGAAAATTGTTGCGCCGAAGGACTCCAGTGATGGGTGCTATTTTCTTGCGTACGTTATTAATAAGCGGAGTCCATGTTAGATTCTCATCGATCTTTAATCCTAAATACTTGGTTTGTTTTGATCTAGATAATTCAATTCCATCTATGTTGAGTTTTAGATTAATATCATCTTTGTTCGATTGTTTAAATATCATGAAGTTAGTCTTCGATGTATTTAGCGTTAACCTATTGCCCAACAGCCATTTCTTAAATAGCTTGAGGTCAGTGTTGATAAGAAGTTGCAATTCTGACTGATTTTTTGTTTCGTAGAGCAATAGTGTGTCATCCGCATATATATCTCGCTCTTAGACCTATGTACTGTAGTTATGGATGTAAAGTAGATAAAGAGTAGGGCCAAGAATTGAACCCTGCGGTATCCCAATGTTAATGGTTTTAGGATCACTGAATTTGTCCAAAGTTTTTGTTATATAAGTACGTCCTAGGAGACAATTTTTTATTAAATCATTAGCTTTTCCTATTATACCTAGTTGATTTAGACCTTGAAGCAATATTTTATGGTCTATCGTGTCAAATGCCTTCTTAAGATCTACAAAGATAGACGTAAAGAAGCCTTTGTCAAGACCATCATTTATGAATTGCATCGCATCGATTAGTTCTAATGTAGTGTTGCTCTTTTCTTGAAATCCATACTGAATCCGATCGAATCCACCATTTTTGCTTATAAATTTTGTGATTCTTTTGTTGATCACTTTTTCGAAGATCTTGCTGATAGAGCTTGTCAGAGCGATCGGCCTATAATTGTTGGGGTCTGTATTAGAACCACTTTTGAACACCGGGGTAATTAAAGAAGTCTTTAAGCAGGATGGAAATGTGCCATCAGCCATATGAACGTTAATCGCTTTAGAAAGTGGTGACGATATAAACGATGCCAAAGTTTTTAAGTCATTTGTTGTTATTCCGTCAATACTTGGGGCTATGTTGTTCTTAAGCTCTGCTATTATTGTACTGATTTCTTTTGTACAGGTAATATATAAAAACATGGTATTCAGTTATAGGACAGCCGTATTTCGACTTAGAATTTTTTAAGTCTCTCGCCAGGGTATCTGTTATCGTGACGAAGTGATCGTTGAGCCGATTTCCAATTACGGAATGGTCAGTCGTTATTCCTAGATTCATGTCCAATTCATTGATTCCCAGTTGGTAATGGGAGCTGTCGTTTTGACCGAGAGTCTCTTTGATAAGGGTCCATAGTTTCCTTGGATTACCGGCTGTCGACGCAAAGCGAAAATTATAAAACTTCTCTTTGGACTTCCGTATCATTTTGGTCGTCTCATTTTTGATTCGTGTATATTCTGCTCTTAGGTTTTGATTTAAAGGGTCTTTCACCATTGTCTTGTATGATCTACGTTTCTTATCTATTTGGGATAACACCTCATCCGTTATCCAATTAGAATTGCGCGTTCGCCTCGTTTTGAGTCTGGTTGCTTTTTCCTTTGCTATTGTAATAGAGTTGATTATCGCTTCTATTGATAAATCTTTTATTTTGTTGATATTCAAGTTTGCCTTAGTTTTAATAGCATCAATGTCAAGTAATTTGATGCGTTTTTTTCCATTTTAACCCTTTCAATTTTAGTATGCTTGATTGTCAGTGTCAGCACTTTGTGGTCAAGTTCTGGCCAGTCATCGTAGTGGATGCTATGATTATCAATAATTTTTTGAATGTTTGTAGATACATGGTCTAGTAATGAGCCAGATTGTACCGTGCATCTTGTTGGAGAGACCCGATTAAGAATCTCAATGTTGTTGATCTTCAGCATTTTTTGATAGTTTTGTGTTGTCTGATTTTCTTTTAGTATATCAATATTAATGTCCGCCACTGAGAGTATCTTTGAATATTTTGAGTAGATTGCATCAAGGTATTCGACAAATTGATCCTTTAAGGCAGAAGGTGGATCATAAAAAGTCGCTAGCATTAATGGTGAGTTTTCATTAATTAACTCAACTATTATTGTATGGTAAGTAGCATCAATCATGATAGTTCGAAATTTGATATCTTCCCTCATATAGATAGCAGTGCTCCCTCCTTGACCAGAATCCCGGCAGTTGTGTACAGCATTGAAACCCTTTAGATTAAAGTATTGCTGTTCTGAGTTATATAACCATGTTTCAGCGAATATTAAAACCTGGATATCTTTGTTTTGCAAAAGATGTGCCTCTAACTCAGACATTTTATTTCTGATGCTTCGTAGATTAGCATATATGATTTTCATGCATTTATCCATATTTACAATTTTATACAGAAGTAATCAGTTTTATTTTGCACAACCTTTAGAGCTTTTTGATATTCCGGACATTCTGCACTGTCGGCTCTGTGGAGACAATTGCCAGACCTTCTCGAAAAACAACTACAGCATTTGACAGTGTCCGGGGTACATTCAGTTGTCCTATGTGATCCTGCACATTTCGCACATGTATCGTGTGATTGCTTACACGTTTTTGAGGAGTGACCATAACTTTGACATCTGAAACACCTCAGTAAATTGAAGTCTTTTTTGCAGTAGTGACTACTAAAATTAATGTTTATATATTTATTAACCATACGGTTATATAAACGGCCGTTTACTTCCACAAACGTGATATTTTTGTTTGTTATACTCTAGATGGAATCTGAGAGTATATTGTGTTTGCCTTACCGTTTGTAACGCTAAGAAATAATGCTCGCACAGAGCCGCCAAGGGTACAGAAATATTTGTTGTCGCTCAAAAACTTCGATTCCGAGTTGCTGTCTGTCCGTCTGTCCGTCTGTCTGTCTGTCCGTCTGTCTACAGCATAACTCTCGAACGCTTTGAGCTATCGTGCTGAATTTTTTTGTGTGTCATTTTTAGCTAAAAAGAAACTTTAAGTTCGTGAACGGGCCACATCCCCCCACTCCTTCTACCCCCTCCCATACAAATTTCACGAAATTCCGAAATTTCCAGAAATTGATTTTCCTTTGAAACTATTTAAGCTACCAATTTTAAATTTAGGTCAAAGTAGTATCATATAGATATCATTAATATGACACAATATTGATCTGATCCTGTCACTCCTTCTACCCCCTCCCATACAAATGCATAATTTTGAAAAATGCAATTTTTCGATTTTCATTGAAACTAGCAAAGTTATAAAAACGAATTTTTGCCAGAATTAATTTTATTATAATTCCAATCAGAATTGAAAAAAATTATGTACTTCACCTCACTCCTTCTACCCCCTCCCATACAAATTTCACGAAATTTTGAAATTTAAATTAAATTATTTTTCTTCGAAACTGTTAAAGCTATCAACTTGATATTTTGCATAAAGTATAAAAATAGAAATATCAATAACGGGAAAAAAATGTGTTTTGATCCGTACACTTCTTCTACTCCCTCCCATACAAATGTATAATTTTTGTTAAGTGCATTATATCGATTTCCATTAAAACTAGAAAAAGTATAAACTTAAAATTTTGCCAGAGTTTGTTTTTTAATAATTGCAATAAATGCTAAAAAAAATTATCAGCTCCTCTTCACTCCTTCTACCCCCTCCCATACAAATATCTGTATTTTAAATTCAAGAAAAGCATTTCCCCTTCGAATATATTGGAACTATCAAATTTGAAATTGAACCAAAGCGTGGTGATAAGGATGATATGATAAGCAGTTTCAAAATCATCTTAGACGCTCCACTTCCCCTGCCACCTCCCATACAAATGCCTCAATTTCAGGAAAACTATGTCCAATTGAAAATAATGAAAGCTGCAAACCTTAAATTCAGCACGAAATATTTTGCATACCACATTAGGTGTCATATTCAAAAATTACAAACCTTCCTCCTCTCCTTCTACCACCTCCCATACAAAAGTCACTATTAATTATTTAAAAGAATTGGAGGTGACATATTTGCCGGTACATTGAACTCTTTCTCATTTCATCTAGAGTATCACATGATTGGGCTTTACGCCCAATCATAATTCTTTTATGTTTTTTGTATTAGTTTTAGTGTGAACTACTTTTATCTCTGAATCAGGATTTACATCTTGATTAAGGGACTTGATATGATACAATAACTCCTCCGAGGAATACTCCCTTTCGAGCCCGTGGATTATTAGGCGTGGGGAACGTTGCCTTGTTTGCTCAATAATACGGGAGTGACCAAGTTTGGCTTCCATTTCTTTAAAAAGTATTATTCACTTTATTATCCGTTTTTGTTAGGATTGCTCCATTGGATAGTGACTTTCTGAAGACAATTGGAGTCTTCAAACTCGACGGTCTTATTTCTTTACGAATCAGCGTCATGGTGCAATCTGAGTTTTGCTGTGTCTTCGGTTTGACAACTATTCCACCATTATAATATTTTGTTCGTTTATCTATAGGTAATAATGTTGTTTTAGCAACCGTTGCGTATGATAGCTTTCCATTATTCTGTTCGTTGTGAGTGATTTTCTGTGCAAGATTACATACCTTTTCGTTTAATATTTCCGTCATCTCTATGATTTTGTTGATACGATCTGTTTGATTGTGACAGAATTTTAAAGAAGAATCTCCATCTTGGTTGCTTATCGGCCTATCAAAGAGCAATTGGTCCTCCGAGCAGAGCCAAAGGAGTTTCACTTCTTATAGTTATGCTCCGCAGCGTAGCTAAAACTTAAATGAATTCTGAATGTTGTAATATTTTTAAGTTTACCTCTGAATCGCGCCATGTACTTTGCCTTTGCTATTTTATGCGGCAGACCGTCATTGTGTTTCTTACGGATGTTAAAATCGCATTTCATTCGCTTATCGCAGTATTCACAGAAGTAATTCCTCACCATTTCAACTCAAAAAAACGCGCAATAAAACAAAAATAAACTCCGCTCGTTCTTGTTTACTTTTCGTATTGCTTCCGATGTCAATCCCAGCTGACATCACTACAGTCTAGAACGAAAAAGTCCACCTCCTATCCGCCCAAGCTTTTTACATAACAGCCGAACCCGAATCGGTATCGACGATTTAGTGGTTTTTCAAGAAGAAGAAAACGTCAGATCGTTGGAAATCGTCAATATTTTGTGTATTTCTCCATTGGTTTTGTGAGTTATTAAATAATTTTAAAGCAAAGATTACTGCATGATGACCGCATAAAAATCCAAATGAATAAGTCAACCGTTAAAATGGGTAACGATAGGAAGAGACGTTCGCGCTCGAAGGAACGCAATGACAAGGAACGTGTGCGAGAGTACGACCGAGATCGCCGCAGGAAGTCTCCGCCCAAGGAGCGCTTAGTTCGGGGCCGTTCCAAGGAACGAAATCGGTCCAGGTCACGCGAAAGGGTCCTACAATCGGACAGGTATCGGCGTTCACGATCCAAGGAAAAACTTAACAAGTACGAAACACTGAAATCCATCAAACAGCGCTCGAACTCTCCGGCCGACTTAAAAGATCTGAAACCGACAAAAATCGACATTTCTCTAACGAAACTCGAAGGTTTCAAGAAAGATGAGGAAGACCTGAAATTGGGCGGCTCGAAAAATGAACCCCTTTCGCTGGAGGAGCTGCTCGAGAAGAAGAAAAAAGAGGAGGCAGCGCGAAGCAAGCCCGTCTTCATATCGAAAGAGCAGCGCGTTGCAGATGCTTTGAAACGGCGGCAAGAAGCCGTGGCAGCCATACGAGCTGCGCAGTTTGCGGGCGGAGTGCCACGGCCCGTACAGGACAACATACAGAGTGTCGGTCGAATGGTCAATGAAAAGGAGCGCGAACAACGACCGGATCGGGAACGTGAACGTGACAATCGTCAGGATCGGCAGGATCGTGAGACCCGCAATGACAACTACGATCGCAGGGAGCGGTATAATAAGCAAGGAGGAGGTGGAGCTAGCGGTGGTGGTGGCGGCGGCGGTAATGCTGCTGCCGAACGGGACGACAAAGAAAAGGACTCATCGAAAAAGCCCGAGGACTTCTCGCATAAAGATAAGGAAAAAGAATTGGAAGCGATCCGTGAGCGATATCTTGGCATAATAAAGAAAAAGCGACGAGTCAGACGCCTGAACGATCGGAAATTCGTCTTCGATTGGGATGCGTCCGAAGACACATCGGTGGATTACAACAATTTGTACAAGGAGCGGCACCACGTGCAGTTTTTCGGTCGCGGCAATGTTGCAGGCAAGTAAACTGTAATAATAATAATCCGTTAATTAAAAAGTCTCGATCTCTTTTCAGGTATCGACATCAAAGAACAGAAACGCAAACAAAGCAAATTCTACGGTGATCTGCTCGAAAAGCGTCGTACCGAAGCCGAAAAAGAGCAGGAAAAGGTGCGCTTGAAAAAGGTAAAACGCAAGGAGGAGAAACAGAAATGGGACGATCGGCACTGGTCCGAAAAGGAACTGGACGAAATGACCGAGCGCGATTGGCGTATTTTCCGCGAGGATTACAACATCACAATCAAGGGCGGAAAAATCCCGAATCCGATTCGAAACTGGGTCGAATCGGGCTTCCCGCAACCACTTCTCGAAATTATCGAACGCGTCGGCTACAAGGAACCGACGCCGATTCAGCGACAAGCTATCCCGATCGGCTTGCAGAATCGCGATATTATTGGTGTGGCCGAAACCGGTTCGGGTAAGACTCTGGCCTTCTTGATTCCATTGCTCGCTTGGATTCAATCACTGCCGAAAATCGAACGGCTCGAAGATGCCGATCAGGGACCGTATGCCATTATCATGGCCCCGACCCGTGAATTGGCGCAGCAAATCGAAGAGGAAACCGTCAAGTTCGGAACTCCGCTGGGCATCCGAACGGTAGTAGTGGTCGGCGGTTTGTCGCGTGAAGAGCAAGGTTTTCGCTTGCGTTTGGGCTGCGAAATAGTCATTGCAACGCCCGGTCGTTTAATCGACGTTCTGGAAAATCGCTACCTCGTATTGAATCAGTGCACGTACATTGTCCTCGACGAAGCCGATCGAATGATTGACATGGGCTTCGAACCGGACGTACAGAAAATTCTCGAGTTCATGCCCGTAACAAATCTAAAGCCCGATTCCGAAGAGGCCGAGGACGCCTCGAAACTGATGGAGAATTTCTACACGAAGAAAAAATACCGTCAAACCGTGATGTTCACGGCTACTATGCCGCCGGCTGTTGAACGTTTGGCTCGCACCTATCTCCGTCGTCCCGCAACCGTTTACATCGGATCGATCGGTAAACCGACCGAACGAACGGAACAAATCGTTTACATGATGGGCGAGAATGACAAACGTAAGAAACTGATGGAAATCTTATCGCGCGGTATCGAACCACCCGTCATCATTTTCGTCAATCAAAAGAAGGGAGCCGACGTCCTGGCTAAGGGCTTGGAGAAATTCGGTTACAATGCGTGCACGTTGCACGGTGGCAAGGGCCAGGAACAGCGAGAATATGCGCTGGCTTCGCTTAAGGGCGGTGCTAAGGACATCTTGGTGGCAACCGATGTTGCCGGTCGTGGTATCGATATTAAGGACGTCTCGATTGTTATCAATTACGATATGGCGAAATCGATTGAGGACTACACGCACAGAATCGGTCGTACTGGACGTGCCGGTAAGAACGGTATCGCAATCAGTTTTGTTACGAAAGACGATAGTCCGTTGTTCTACGATTTGAAACAGTGTGTGACGGCAAGTCCGGTTTCAACGTGTCCGCCCGAGCTGATGAATCATCCGGAAGCGCAACATAAGCCGGGAACGGTTGTGACGAAGAAGCGTCGCGAGGAAAAGATTTTTGCGTAATTATTTCGTCTTTTGTTGTACGATTTGTTTTTAAGGAAAATAAATAACTAAAAAATTTAGATTCTTGAAAATTTTCTAACTTTTCTATTTTCATTAAATAATATTTAATAACTATTAAAGGACAATCTCTAAATTTCTTATAATTAGTAAATTATGTCTAAGTTTCAATATTGCTGCCTGTGTGCAGCTTTCATACATCTCTCTAAATAAAGCGTGGCAATTTCCAAAGCATCACAGTACCGATTCCCTTCGTACGATTCTAAAACATATGCCACGCTATCCATTCCTGTAAAATCAGGAACTTTTGGATCGGCCAAATGAACTAATAGCATGAATACCATGATTTCTACGAAGAAAATTAAATTGAAACCAAATATGACTCGAAGAAAAACTATTTCGAATCTTTACCTGATTGCTGCGAACGATTCCCTAGTGCGGAAAGTAACGGCGTACGACCATTTTTCCGGTTCGTTGCATCTATGATGCTCATTTTCTTAATGTTATTTGTAACAACATCTCTCGTCGGAAAGGTATTCAGTTCGTTCTTATAAACTGCCAGCAGTTTCGCCTTATCATCGATTCCGGTACCAACAGTTTTAATATTTTCTTTTTCATCGATAAATTCCAGCAATAACTTACACATCAAGAATTTATCTTCGTTAACACCGACATGTAAAGCCGTATTGCCATTATCATTATACAAATCGATTATGTCAAAGCTGATTCGTTCGAGAAGTAGTCGCAAAAGTTTCGTATTATCCGAATACATCATGGCCAAATGTACAACTGTATTACTATCCTTATCGGCTTCGTTCGGATCCGCATCGCTATCGAGTAATTCCGTGATGATCGGTAATATACAATTGTTTTTAATTGCGAGCTGAAGAGGAGTCTGGAAAAGAGAAAGATTCGATGTAAGTATGAAAAACGATTAAGCAATTATTTCTACTCACCTCATCATTGTCTGTTAACAGCTTGTGCATCTTAATGTTGCGATATTTTAAAACATACATTTGTCGTTTTAACTGTTTAATGTCGTTGTCCAAAATGGCATTGTGTATTGGGCTATAAGAAAAATAGGTAAAATATAAATTGAAAAAAAAAACCTCTACGTACTATAAACCGTTTTCCGCATTCAACGAAATCATCCATTCCTGTTTCATGATATCGACAATCGATTTCGGTGATTCGTAACTTTTAATTCCATCATCGATTTGATCTTTGTTGTAGCAATCGAGGAGTTTAAGAATGTCTTCATGATCATCTTCTTCCGATTTGCTACGCATAACTTTTGCCTTTGAGTATTGGGACAATGATAGACCCTTAAAAATGTAAAATAAAAATTTATTATTTATACAGTAGGAATATGAGAGTATTTTGTGTTTCATGCGGTAAAGCCCGTGATGTGACAAGGTGGTGTTCTAGTGAGATACCGGTTAGGGTGGGTAAAACCGAAAGGCTTGACTGTTGGGTTAAGACTGGCGCTTAGTATCTACATCTCCTTTTTTTATAAAATAATGTTATGGATCTGGCCACCACGCAATATGAACTTTCTCTACTTAAAAGAAAGTTCTCGAATAATCTTCTAGTATCGTTATAGATCTGGCAATGATCTCTCTCAAATCTGCCAGAACTATTTAGAATATTCTTCCAACATGTAGAGGGCCATAGTAAAAGCTTCTAGTAACTTCTCGAAGACACAACCAATGACACCCGACGCCATCTAGTAACTTCTAGAATGGTCCAGACCCAGCAGAAAAACATACACCAGAGAAGGTTCGAGAATTGGATAAATCAAATATAAATAGCCAGAGTTTTGCGACAAGTGAGTTAGTTACTCAGCGACAGTTTTATGGAAAACACCTATCGGTGTAAGTAAGCGAAAGCGATAGATAGATCGGCGGTGTTGCCGTGTTGTGCGAATTAAGTTTTTTTAGAGCGAATTAAATTATCCTTATATCTTAAAACGAATTGTGTTTTACTTGAAATCGGCGAACCTCTAGCTCGCAACAATTGGTGTTCTACTTTTTCGCTCTCACAAAATTATCCGTTCGAGAATTTTAATTTCACTCGCGATTTTTAACCCGAATTTATCCTTGAAAACACACTTCTGACACTAAACCTAAAAAATAGCATTCGCAAAAGTACGATCATGAATCAATCAAATCAAATTCCTGTTAAGACCCCCTATAGGGGCATAGGACAGAAACAACTCTCTTCCACAAGGCGCGATCCTGAGCATCGGCTTTAAGCTGTTGCCAGGACTTGTTTATTCCTCTGGCCTCCTGCTCAACTGCTCGCTTCCATGTGTTACATGGTCGATCAACCCGACGTCTTCCTTGAGGGTTATAATCCAGAGCCTGTTTTCACTTTCCACGTAGTACAACCATATAACAACACGGATTTGACGCATGCGTCCAAAACTCGCAGCTTCGTGCGAAGGGAGATCTCTCTTAACCTCCAGAAAGGGGAAAGGATACCGAAGACCTGACGAGCTTTATTTAGCCGAGCCTCAACATCCTTTTCGGCTCCGCCGTCCATGCTGACAATGCTTCCAAGATAGCAAAAATCTTGCACCTCTTCCACATCCTGTCCGTTAAGAACAATCGGTGTGCTTGCGTTCGAACCCATGTGCACGTACTTGGTTTTACGCACATTTATTTTCAGTCCCGCCTCTTTGCATTTAGAATGCAACGAGCGAACATTTGGCTCTAAGTCCGAACGGTTATGTGCAAGCAAACACACGTCATCAGCATAATCAAGGTGACTTAAGATGTTAAATAGTTTCCATTGAAGACCTTTACCTTCCCCACCTTCCAGTGCAGCTTTCAAGATGTCATTTATTACCACCAGAAACAGGGCTGGTGATAATATGCAGCCTTGTCTGACACCCGTTCGCACAGGGAAGCTCTCGGACAGCTCTCCTCTATGCAAGACGCGACACCTTGCATCTTCGTAGGATTCTTTAATCATAGCTATGATCTTATCTGGAATACCTCTCCTACGCAAAGCATTCCATATGTAATCTCGCTTAACGCTCTCGAACGCCTTCTCGAAGTCCACAAACATGAGATGTAGTGGCGAACCCATTTCGGCTGACTGCTCCAATATTATCCATAGGGTATTTGTGTGGTCGGTACAAGACGACCCTTTACGGAATCCAGCCTGATAAACTTCGAGAGTGCTCTCGACGACATCACTAATCCTATTGAGAATTACCTTAGCCACAATTTTTGATACGGCAGTAAGTAGACATATACCACGCCAATTGCCACAATCCCGAAGGTCGCCCTTCGGAATTTTCACAATGACGCCCTTCTTCCATTCAGTCGGATATCTTCCCTCATTCCACACCTTAGTGATGAGTGGGAGGAGTATATCGGCTGTTATATCCGGGTCCACTTTGAGGAGTTCTGTTGGTAGTCCGTCTATACCTGGAGCTTTCCTTCCCGAATGGTGGAAACTATCTCTTCCTTATCTGGGGGATCGTCCCTAATAGAGGATTGTTGCGGTTGGATGTTTGGAAGTTGTTCTGTCTGCAGATTCTGCCTTGTTTGCCAGATCTTCAATGGCCTTTCTCTTGTCGCGTCTAACAGCCTTTTTAAGCTGTACATGACCATCGCGGTAGTTCTGCCTCAAGTCGGGCGTTCGCTGGTTGACATCGGGTTGAGAGATGATTGCCAATTTGGCTTTTTTCCGATTGCCAACCTTGTCCCATGTGTCCTGCGACATCCAAGGTTTCTCACCGCTTCGCACATATCCCACAGATTCTTCAGCACCAGTTAGAAAAGTGTTTCTGGTTGCCTACCAATTGGCGTCCAGTGTGCGCATTGCATAGTCACCCAATGTGGATGACTTTTCGCGTAGAATAGTGGTGTATTCGCGTTTTTTGTTGGGATCTCTGAATTTATCCACATTAAGCTTGCGCTTCATTTGAAGAATTTGTGGTCGTCGGATAGCTGCTGTACACAATCTCAAGCAGGCAACCATCAAGTGGTGATCGCTCCCCACGTCAGTTCCACGCTTCGCTCGCACATCGAGGAGACATCTTCTCCATCGGCGACTTATAGCCAAATGGTCGATCTGGTTCTGAGTAACACCATCAGGGGAAACCCAAGATGTTGTATAATGACTCTTGAGTGGAAAAAGGGGCCCTCCGATGATTATTTGCCGAGTACTACAAAACTCCACAAATAATTCGCCGTTTTCGGGTCTCCAAGGTAATCCAAGGTCGTGATGCGTCGACCCAAGGGTCACCATGCCTCCCCATGACGTGTTCTAGTCCAGTGTTGTCTGATCCAACCTGGGCGTTCATATCTCCCGAGATGATAATAATATCACCTCTTGGAACACGTTCGAAGGTGGCACTCAGTTGGCTATTTCCGGCTTCACTTTCAGGGGCAATGTACAGAATAGTGTTTCCGCTAGGGGTTCGTTCTTCTCCTGATCCTGTCCACCTGACCTCGCTCAAGCCCAAGATTTGGATGTTATAGTGCTCCATTTCACGGTCGATCACTGATTGGCGGTGCAAGGACCGAATAACCCCAGCTCTTCCCCCGTCATTCAATGTTCGAACGTTCCAGAAGTCAATCATAGTCCGTTTTCGAATGCCAAAAGTCGTTACCGTAGAATCAGTCCGTATCCGAGGCGCTGTATCCGTTTCTCGTATCATTTAGGTCTTAAGATCACGGGTGATAAGCCCATGATCCAGTGAGTGTCCATTTGCCATTTTTAGGGCAAGCAGGACTGGCTGTGGGTGAATTCTACAGCCCCCATCCCAGAGGGGGATAGTTAGCTCAGGTCCGTGGAGTCGCTAGTCTCCAAAGATAGTTGCAGGAATTGGTAAAACCTCATCCTACAACTACCCCCTTGCGAGAATCGATCATGAGATCCACCAAAAATTTCATTAAAGAATTTACATTTAATTTCAAAACTTAATATTAAAATTTTGGTGGCCCACCATGGGCATCTATGACTGCCTGCAAGCGTCTTGTCATTGATGCGACCAAATTTTCTAACTCGTTAGGCGTTATTTGACCCCATTGCTCAATGAGCTTCTCTTTTAACATTGTAGCACTTCTAATGTCGTGTTTTCTTATTTTTGTATTGAGCTGTCGTGGAGCATAATATAGTAGCAACTCATTAACGATTTGAGCGGTGTGCTTGGGATCATTGTCTTGTTGGAATATCCAGTTTTCACCAAGGTCCAACTTATCGTCCGATTCCCTTAAATTGTGTTGCAAGATGGTTTTGTTGAGATGGCGATCCATGACACCATCAATGAACACCAAATTTCCTACACTCGACGATGCGACAGCACCCCAAACCATCACATTGCCGCCGCCATGTTTGACTGTAGGAATTAGGTGTTTCGGGTCCATTCCCGTGAGTTCCTTTCTACAAACTTTAACTCTACCGCCACTTCCAAATATGTTATACTTCGATTCATCGGTGAATAAAACCTTCCAAAAATCAAGTCCTTTGTCTAGATGCTTTTTGGCAAATTCTAGGCGAAGTTTGCGATTTTTTTCGCTTTTAAGGGGGTTTTTGCGTGGTGTTCTGCTGTGATAACCATTATTATTTAATGTTCTTTGAACTGTTCTTGGATGCACCGTGGTTCCTGTTCATTTTGCTATATCCTCCGCCAATTTTGTGGAATGCGCCTTTGGGTTTTGGTTCACTTCTTTCAAAATACAGGAGACATCTCTGGGAACCAACTTCTTCGGTCGACTACTGCGCGGCTTGTTTTCAACAGAGAACCTGCTTTTGTAGTGGTTGAATATGGTTTGAACTGTCGATTTACTTAAATTCAACAATTTGGCTATTTCTCCGAAAGATTTTCTTTCGTTTCGATGTTTTACCACCAAGTTCCGTACTTCTGATGAGATTTCTTTCCGAGAAGCCATCGTCACAGATGTGGCCTTATCGAAACTGCCCAAACAAATGCCAAAACTTGATAAACGGTACTTCCCGTTATAAAACAGAACCGCACAGTAGCATAAAGAATGCTTTACCTAGCCGTATATAGACTTTTGTCAATGCATTTTTTTAGTTATGGATTTTTTTGTTAAATAACAATTGAAATAGACTTAGAACATAACTGCATCATTACTTTTTTAATTAGTGCCATGGGGCTCGTCAAATAGCGAAAATAGAGGTCGTATGTAGACTTTTGTCGGTCAGTGTATGTCATACGTGTTGGTCGAGCTAATTTGTTTTATCTACAAATCATTTATCAGTTAGTTGGTATTGTCACTTGTCATTGTTGCAAATAAAGGCAATTCTGCGTGATTAGTGTGTTATTCTTTGGTAAATTTAAAACTAATAGAAAGTTTTTATGAATAATGGCTGGGAACAAATATGGAAAAGAGCTAAAATCTAGAATTCTAAGTGATTATAAAAGTGGATTATCACAAAAAGACATTAGCAAAAAGTACAATATGTTAAAGTCCACAGTTTGTAGATTAGTTAAAAGTGAAAAAGTAGAGACAATCCACAAAGGAGGGCGACCTAGAAAAACTACCCAAAGAGATGATTTAAATATTAAAATAAATAAGGATCCTGAAATATCATCCAAACAGATAAAGAACGAAGTGAATTTAAATGTAACCACTAGAACCATTCGAAGAAGAGCTGTTGAATTTGGACTTAAAAGCTACAACCAGCAAAGTCTTCAGATTTTTTTTAGGTCAATGGCTTGATTTCTAAAAAAAAATCTGAAGGCCAGACTAGAATTTGCCAGAAATCACATCGATTGGAATTTACAAAAGTGGAAGGCCGTGCGTTTTTCGAACGAAAGTAAATTTAACTTAAGAGGTACTGATGTCATGTAAGAAGGCATATGCTTTTATTGTGGACGTTTCAAAATGACAACGGTCCTAAACATACTTCAAAATTGGTGAAGAATTGGATTAGGAATAATGGGGTCAGGCTTTTGGGCACAATCCCTAGATCTCAATCCAATTGAGAATCTTTGGGAGATTGTAAAATATAATCTTCGTAAGCAAAATTTCTTGAAGAAATTGGACCTATCTGCACAGCCGTCAAAGAGTGGGAAAGAATCATCAAAAGTCATGGCCATTCAAGTAAATATTAAAAAATGATAAAAAATGTGACTCAGTGTGACTCAATTGACATTTTTTTCTGAGTTGAAAATTATTATTTGTTATAGCTTTTGTGTTTAGTACATTACGAGAAATTATTCTGTTAAAAAATTGTTAAGTTCAATTCAAAATAAAAAAAGTTTTGAACATAAAAGTTTGTTTCTGACTTAGGTTCCAAATGTTTTTTCAGCACTGTACACTCGACAGAAAAAGTCTGCGTACACACTCAACACATCCAACATATCTATAAAAAACATCATTTTAAGTAATTTATTTCATAATAATTTTTTTTCTTTTTTTTCATGGCTTTATTAGCACATAAAACAAAAAAAAAAAAATGATGATTATTGTACTCCATAAAAATATTAAAATTAGAAAACGAAAACAAATCCTAAATTGCAACAATAAAAAGTTTGCGTACAAATATTTCTTTTCAAAATAAAACAATTGTTTTTCCTCGTTAATAGCTTGTGGGATGTCCTCGTCTCTTTATTACTTTCCACAACCGTTTTTGCATGGAATCTACCAGTTTCTTAGTGAACTCTGGGGTTATTGAATTCCACTCCTGGATCAGGACTTCCTTGATCATTACCTCCGACGTTATTGTGTGCGCTCGAATCCTTTGTTCCAAGTGATGCCACAAATGCTCTATTGGATTACGGTCAGGAGATTGGGGCGGTGTACGAAGCTGATTTTGGGCATTATACAGCAACCAGTGTCTTACTACCTCCGCAGTGTGCTTAGGGTCGTTGTCTTGTTGGAAGTAAAAGTTGTCGCTTAAGCCCAAATGTTCTGCACTTTTCTTCAAATTGCGCTTGAGAATATTAAGGTAGTCTATTTTATTCATAATACTTTCAATAAACTCCATTTTTCCAACTCCTCCACTAGCCATACACCCCCATATCATAATAACACCGCCACCATCGTGCTTTACTGTTGGACAGCGTCGAAGGCCGCGCCAGTTTTTCTCCATACAATCTTCCGACCTTTGATTCCAAAAATACAAAATTTACTTAACTTTTTTCCAAAATTCTTTTTGCTTATTTATGTGTTCCTTAGCAAACGCCAGCCGCTTGAGTCTTTTTACTGTTGTTATAAATGGCTTTCTACGGGCAACGCGTCCGTGATACCCATATTTCCTAAGAATTTTACGAACACCATCATCAGAAATAGAATTGCGGTACATTGCTTTGATGTCCTTTGCCATATCAGCTGCAGTTAATCTAGGATTAGCCGATTAGCCTTCATCGTTCGGAGCAAACTCCGAGTTTGCTGAGGGCTCAACTTTGGAGGACGGCCAGATCTGGGTTTTGAAACCAAAACTCCTGTATTTTTGAAGTTGTTTACGACTCGTTGGACAGATGAATGACTTCTGCTGACTATTGCACCTATTTCACGATATGACGTACCTTTTTTCCACAAATCCACGATAATTTTCCTTTCCCCAAATTCAATTTCCTTTCCTTTATTAGACATCTCTTACTTAACGTTTTTTAGCAATTATTTTTAACACAAACGTTAGATAAAAACACGTTTATCAACTTTCCTACACAAACTTTATTGTTATTAATGATTAAACTGCAACTCAGAGACTTTGACTTCTCCTTATACGCTTTTTATTCCTGGAATTTCAGACTATTTTTCGTTTCCGAATTTTACCGTTGTTTTAGAGTACAGTAATTCTCATTTTTGGTTTGTTTTATGTTCATAATGAAGTAATGAAAAATAGGAAAACAAAAATATTTCGGAATAAAATGTTAGAAGCGATGTTTTTTATAAATTTGTCGGATGTGCTGGGTATGCACGCAAACTTTTTCTGCCGAGTGTATATAAAATTATGACAGAAGAATTCATTATATCAAGCTAAGGTGTAGCCTAGTGAGTAGCGTGTTGGTATTGTAATGCGAAGGTCGTGAGTTCAAATCCCGGTCGACGCAATATATAATTTTAGCAAATTTTATTTGAAAGAAAAGATTTCCGGATTCTACACTGTTACGCTTTATTATTCGTGACGTTTCGGTCTCTGTTGAGACCTTTATCAAACTTAAAAATATAGATAGTCATGTTATAAAATAAAGATATAATGAATTCAAGTTTGATAAAGGTCTCAGCATAGACCGAAACGTCACGAATAATAAAGCGTAACAGTGTAGAATCCGGAAATCTTTTCTTTCAATTCGAAATGCACTGTGAAAACATTCACCAAACCATCAAATTTTATTTACATTTGTTTTGTATTCCTTAATTTTCTAATAATTTTTGAGTCTGGTTCTGACCATCGTGAAATGAACAATGTCATAGATTAGCCAGTGAGTGTCTCGCTATATCTGACGAAAACCGGTTTTCGTTCCCGTCAAATAATCAATTGTGTAGCTCAGCAAGTGAATCGATTAGGCCAAGATGAGTCATGGATACAAAGCGAGCGAAATTAACAAGGCGTGGAAACCGAAGCATCCAAGGACAAAAGAACAGGAAGACACTGAAGAAGGAAATACAGACAAACGATGGGTAAAACTACCTTACATCCAGAGCACGACGGATAAGATAGGAAAAATCCTTCGAAAATCCAACATTAAGACAACATTCACTACACCGACAGCTGGGAACCAATCTCGGATAGGATTATCGTCGTCAGGCTCAGGACCAGTGTCAGAAACGTCACAATTCTGCAGTGCTACGCACCAACTAATACCGCAACATCTGGTGACAAAGAGGAGTTTTATAGCCAACTGAGTGCCACCTTCGAACGTGTTCCAAGAGGTGATATTATTATCATCTCGGGAGATATGAACGCCCAGGTTGGATCAGACAACACTGGACTAGAACACGTCATGGGGAGGCATGGTGACCCTTGGGTCGACCCTTCACGACCTTGGATTAAGAGACCCGAAAACGGCGAATTATTTGTGGAGTTCTGTAGTACTCGGCAAATGGTCATCGGAGGGACCCTTTTTCCACACAAGAGTCATCATAAAACATCTTGGGTTTCCCCTGACGGTGTTACTCAGAACCAGATCGACCATTTGGCTATAAGTCGCCGATGGAGAAGATGTCTCCTCGATGTGCGAGCGAAACGTGGAGCTGACGTGGGGAGCGATCACCACTTGATGGTTGCCTGCTTGAGATTGTGTACAACAGCTATCCGACGACCACAAATTCTTCAAATGAAGCGCAAGCTTAATGTGGATAAACTCAGAGATCCCAACAAAAAACTCGAATACACCACCATTCTACGCGAAAAGTCATCCACATTGGGTGAACATGAAATGCGCACACTGGACGCCAATTGGGAGGCAACCAGAAACACTTTTCTAACTAGTGCTGAAGAATCTGTGGGATATGCGCAAAGCGGTGAGAAACCCTGGATGTCACAAGACACATGGGACAAGGTTGACAATCGGAAAAAAGCCAAATTGGCAATCATCTCTCAACCTGATGTCAACCAACGAACGCCCGACTTGAGGCAGAACTACCGCGATGCTCATATACAGCTTAAAAAGGCTGTTAGACGCGACAAGAGAAAGGCCATTGAAGATCTGGCAAACAAGGCAGAATCTGCGGCTTACCTTGGGGATATGGGTTCACTATTTAAAATCATGAAACAGTTGACGAACAGGAATTTCACCGCCAACCACCTGGTGAGAGATGTCAACGGAACTCTCCTTAATATGAGTGAACACCAGTTGCGACGATGGAAGGAATACTTCTCTGATATTTTAAACATCTTGTCAGATGAAGATATTCCGGAAACAAAACAACTTCCAAACATCCAACCGCAACAATCCTCTATTAGGGACGATCCCCCAGATAAGGAAGAGATAGTTTCCGCCATTCGGTCAATGGCGGGAAGGAAAGCTCCAGGTATAGACGGACTACCATCCGAACTCCTCAAAGCGGACCCGGAAATAACAGCCGATATACTCCTCCCACTCTTCACTAAGGTGTGGAATGATGGAAGATATCCGACTGAATGGAAGGAGGGCGTCATTGTGAAAATTCCGAAGAAGGGCGACTTTCGGGATTGTGGCAATTGGCGTGGTATATGTCTACTTACTGCCGTATCAAAAATTATGGCTAAGGTAATTCTCAATAGGATTAGTGATGTCGTCGAGAGCACTCTCGAAGTTTATCAGGCTGGATTCCGTAAAGGGTCGTCTTGTACCGACCACACAAATACCCTACGGATAATATTAGAGCAGTCAGCCGAAATGGGTTCGCCGCTACATCTCATGTTTGTGGACTTCGAGAAGGCTTTCGACAGCGTTAAGCGAGATTACATATGGAATGCTTTGCGTAGGAGAGGTATTCCAAATAAGGTCATAGCTATGATTAAAGAATCCTACGAAGATGCAAGGTGTCGCGTCTTGCATAGAGGAGAGCTGTCCGAGAGCTTTCCTGTGCGAACGGGTGTCAGACAAGGCTGCATATTATCACCAGCCCTGTTTCTGGTGGTAATAAATGACATCTTGAAAGCTGCACTGGAAGGTGGGGAAGGTAAAGGTCTTCAATGGAGACTATTTAACATCTTAAGTCACCTTGATTATGCTGATGACGTGTGTTTGCTTGCACATACCCGTTCGGACTTAGAGTCAAATGTTCGCTCGTTGCATTCTAAATGCAAAGAGGCGGGACTGAAAATAAATGTGCGTAAAACCAAGTACATGCACATGGGTTCGAACGCAAGCACACCGATTGTTCTTAATGGACAGGATGTGGAAGAGGTGCAAGATTTTTGCTATCTCGGAAGCATTGTCAGCATGGACGGCGGAGCCGAAAAGGATGTTGAGGTTCGGCTAAATAAAGCTCGTCAGGCCTTCGGTATCCTTTCCCCTTTCTGGAGGTTAAGAGAGATCTCCCTTCGCACGAAGCTGCGAGTTTTTGACGCATGCGTCAAATCCGTGTTGTTATATGGTTGTACTACGTGGAAAGTGACCGTTCGACTTACCAAGAAACTACAGACTTTCGTAAACCAATGCCTCCGACGCATTTTAGGAATATTCTGGCCAGAAGTGATCTCCAACGACGAACTTTGGAGTACGACTCGCCAGACTAAAATAGGTATTGAGATTCAACGGCGAAAGTGGCAGTGGATCGGTCATACTTTGAGGAAACCAGAGCAAAACATCGCAAAACAGGCTCTGGATTATAACCCTCAAGGAAGACGTCGGGTTGGTCGACCATGTAACACATGGAAGCGAGCAGTTGAGCAGGAAGCCAGAGGAATAAACAAGTCCTGGCAACAGCTTAAAGCCGATGCGCAGGATCGCGCCTTGTGGAAGAGAGTTGTTTCTGTCCTATGCCCCTATAGGGGGTCTTAACAGGAATAACAGACTACACCGACTACTATCCGAGGAATTTCAGGAAACCAGAAGGACAAAAAACCATTGGAGACTAAAGGAGTATACAAAGTACCGTGCGGATCATGCGATAAATTATATGTACGAGAAATGGGACGCACAGTCCTAACAAGGATCAACGATGCACACCGAAAAACCAGATACAGTCATCAGCGATCGCGGAACATGCAACGACAGAGGACCATACAATCGATTTCGACAATGTGCAAATTCTGACCAGAACAAATCAATATTATCAACGGATAGTACGAGAAGCAATAGAAATTTCTAAACATCCACAGAACTTCAACCGAGACACCGGATACAAGTTATTAGCAGTTTGGCTACCTGCCTTAAAATTTGGTAAGAACAAAAGTCGTACCCAAAAAATCCTTAACTAATTTAACTACCGGATACTAATTAAATTAATTAACTAATTTAACCTTAATTACCCTTCCCACACTCAATTAACCCCCCTTTTCTGTATAATATTTGTCTTTTGTAATTGTCGATCAGCTTGATAAAGGTCTTAGCAGAGACCGAAATGTCACGAATAATAAAGCGTAACTGTGTAGAATCCGGAAATCTTTTCTTTCAATTCGAAATGCACTGTGAAAACATTCATCAAACCGCATCCAACCTTATCCGGGCGAGATCGTAGCTCAGAACAAAGCTCGCCAAACAAACTGCCGCGTACCGACGAAAGCGCACCTCATTGACCACCTCGAACATCCCACCGATCAGATCACAAAACCCATCGATCAAATCAAAGCTCGCTAAACAATTCGAAATCGCACTTCACCCAGCCGCAGCGCTAAGCTCACCAATCGCGCAACGCAAGAGCTTTCATATAAACGTCATTCAAATGGAAGCTCTTTCGTTGCTCGATTGCCGCTTGGGACATCCGATATATTCTATTGTCTTCTTCGTATCTGTTATGTCGCTCGCGGTCAGCGATATCTGCAAACTATTCATTGCTCACCTCAGCTGATATCAAAGACTATCAGTAATATCAATCAATCAAACTCCTGTTAAGACCCCCTGTAGGGACATAGGATAGAAACAACTCTCTTCCACAAGCGATCCTGAGCATCGGCCTTTAGCTGTTGCCAGGACTTGTTTATTCCTCTGGCCTCCTGCTCAACTGCTCGCTTCTGTGTGCTACATGGTCGACCAACCCGACGTCTTTCTTCAGAATTATAATCCAGAGCCTGTTTGGCGATGTTTCGCTATGGTTTCCTCAAAAATGACCGATACACTGCCACTTCCGCCTTTGAATCTCAATGCCTATTTTAATCTGTCCAATTGTACCCCAAAGTTCGTCTTTGGAGATCAGTTCTGGCCAGAATATTCCTAAAATGCGTCGGAGGAATTGATTCACGAAAGTTTGCAGTTCCTTGGTAAGTCGAACGGTCACTTTCCACGTAGTACAAAAATATAACAACAAGGATTTAACGCATGCGTCAAAAACTCGCAGCTTCGTGCGAAGGTAGATCTCTCTGAACCTCCAGAAAGGGGAAAGGATACCGAAGGCCTGACGAGCCTCAATATCCTTTTCGGCGTCGCCGTCCATACCGACAACGCTTCCGAGATAACAAAAATCTTGCACCTCTTCCACATCTAGTCCGTTAAGAACAAACAAAGAAATCCATGTGCATGTACTTGGTTTTACGCATATATATTTTCAGTACCGCCTCTTTGCATTTAGAATGTAACGAGCGAACATTTGACTCCGAACGGTTATGTGCGAGCAAACACACGTCATCAGCATAAGTAACTTAAAATGTTAAATAGTCTCCATTGAAGACTTTTACCTTTCCCACCTTCCAGTGCAGCTTTCAAGATGTCATTTATTATCACCAGAAACAGGGCTGGTGATAATATACAGCCTTTGCGCAGGAAAGCTCTCGGACAGCTCTCTATGTAAGACGCGACACCTTGCATCTTCGTAGGATTCTTTAATCAAAGCTATGACCTTTTCTACCTCTTCTACGCAAAGCATTCCATATGTAATCTCGCTTAACGCTGTCAGAATCCTTCTCGAAGTCCACAAACATGAGATATAGTGGCGAACACATTTCAGCTGACTGCTCCAATATTTTTTTTTTATTCATTTTTTTTACATTTTTATAGAAGCACTACTCCCCCTTTTAAGGCAAGCCATGTGTTAGGGGTGAGTAGTCGTGTTGAAGTTCAGAAAATAACAATCAATAATTCAATTTTAATTTAAAAAAAAAATTATTCTGACAAATATTCATTTTTAATTAATTTTTTGACATAATATGAAATATCGATTACTTTATATGATTAATTGTAAAAAAATTGTTTAATTCTTTCATTAAAAATGACAAGATTTTCGCTTCGTTTTACATGATATGGCAGAGAATTAAATAATTTAATGCCTTTATAGGAATAATGAGCTTGCCCAATATTCGTGAGTCTGAAAGGCATACTGATTTCCTGCTGGATTCCATCGCGAGTAAGATTTGTGTTGATTTTCAATATTCCATTTTTGAGCTCTTTAAATATTTGGATGCTAGCAATGATGCTAAAAACCTTATCAATGCTTAGAACATTAAGCAGTGGAAATAGAAGACAGGAAGGGTATCTACGTTTTTTTTTTAATAAAATTTTTAGTAACATTTTTTGGGCAACTAAAAGCGTATTTATCAGAGTTTGTGTGGCTACACCCCATGCAATAATACCATATTGTAGAATGGAGTGAATAGTTGGAAAATAAAACATTCTTATATTTGTTTTGGATAAAAAAGCTCTAACTTGAAGACATACTGGTATCAGTTTTCTTAATCTATTTATAACACTATTTATATGATCTTTCCATTTTAGGTGTTGATCGAATATTACTCCTAAATATTTTATTTGAGACACTTTATTCAAAGATGAACAATTGCAGTTTAGTAGACACGATGCCGAATGTATTTTCAATCTCAAGTCTGTCGGTTGACTACGTTCTGATAGAGAGAAAGTCATGTAGTTACTTTTGCTAATACTTAGAGTTAACGAATTATAATTCAACCACTCTTTTAATGATGATAAACTATAATTCGCTTTCAGTGTAACACTTTCCCAATCATTGTCTTCAACTATTAAAACAGTGTCATCTGCAAATGATATTAATTCACCTTGAATTGGTTGGGAATACAAATCATTTACATATAACAGAAAGAGCAATGGTCCAAGAACAGTTCCTTGAGGAACACCGTGAATAAAAGTAAGCTTGTCGCTACAAATATCATTTATCTTAACCATTTGTTTTCGATTTCTTAAATAGCTAGATATCCAATCAATCCATTTACTATTAAAATTTAGCTTATGTAGTTTTTGTTCAATATTTTTATGCGGAATAGAATCAAACGCCTTAGCAATATCTAGAAATATTGCGCAAGGTTTTTTTCCTGCATCAAGCGCTGTTACAATTTTTTTGCTAAGTAGAGCAACGGCATCATGTGTACTACTTCCAGTCCTGAAGCCATATTGACAATCAGAGATTATTCTATTAAGACTTATGAACTGCATTATTCTGTTTTTGGCAACTTTTTCTATAATTTTAGCAATGTTAGATATTAAAGATATAGGTCTATAATTATTAACAAGCTGTTTGCTGGATCCTTTGTGCACTGGCGAAACTATTGCAGTCTTGTAGATTTGCGGGAATATACCTTTTTCGAAGCTAAGGTTAACTAAATGAGTCAATGGTTTTATAATAAAAGAAGGTATTTTTTTTAAACATTCAATAGTAATACCATCGAAACCTGGACATGAACCACCATTCATCTTGTCAATAATAGACCTAATTTCAAGTTCACTAACTAGATCAATATCTTCAGTCAATGATGTCTTAGGGGTTATACTGGGTGAATTTGTAGAAGCAGTAACTATTTTGTCTGCAATATTTTTTCCGACTTTTGTGAAATAATCGTTAAAAATGTTTGCAATTTTCTTCGCATGTTCGTCAGTATTTAGTTTCTTTTCCTCAACGGTTAAGCATGTTATTGGTGTATGTTTATTTCTTTTCCCTATACTGAGATTGATAACATTCCATATTTTTTTCCCGTCGCTATCGGCGTTGTGTAGTAGCGTAGCAAAAAAATTATTTTTAGTAACAGTTATAAGTGTAGTTAATTTATTTCGATATTTTTGGTAATATGACCTCAATCATTCATTTTGGGGACTCTTTTGAAGAGCCCTACTTAATTTATCCCTCTTTCTAATTGAAATTAGTAAGCCCATGGTGATCCAGGGCTTCATCTTTTGTTTTTACTTGATGGTGTCTTATAATTTAAAGTACTACTTTTAATTAGTTCATTTAAATTATTATAAAATAAAATGGCACTATCTTCTACATCCGTATTCAATAGTATATTATCCCAAGAGGTGGTTCTAAGCTTGTCAATTAATAAATCGTAACTCAATCTTTCGTAATTAACATTTGGTTTATCAGTAGAACGTGAATTTTTTAAAGAATGTAAAATAGGCCAACACTATTGTGATCAGTTAGATTTGTATTAATAATTGCAGAGGTTACACCAATGAATTTCTTAAATTTTACATTCGTGAAAATATGATCAATACATCTGTTTTCTCTAGTATTTTGATTAATTATTGAGATTAGTCCTTTTAGGGTATTTGTGTGGTCGGTACAAGACGACCCTTTACGGAATCCAGCCTGATAAACTTTGAGAGTGTTCTCCACGACATCACTAATCCTATTGAGAATTACCTTAGCCATGATTTTCGATCCGGCACTAAGTAGACATATACCACGCCAATTGCCACAATCCTGAAGGTCGCCCTTCTTCGGGATTTTCATAATTACATTCTCCTTCCATTCAGTCGGATATCTTCCTTCATTCCACACCTCAGCAAAGAGTGGGAGGAGCATATCGGCTGTTTTTTCCGGGTCCGCTTTGAGGAGTTCGGTTGGTAGTCCGTCTATACCTGGAGCTTTCCTTCCCGCCATTGACCGAATGGTGGAAACTATCTTTTTGTTTTCTGGGGGACCATCCCTAATAGAGGATTGTTGCAGTTGGATGCTGCTTAACGCTCAATCATAATTCTGTTAAGTTTTTTGCTAAATTGCACTTTCAAAGTATAAATGTGCACTTTCAAGCAGTCTTACGCGTTCTTACATCAGTTACCAAATTTCTGTAAATGAAATCACGACGAAACCTGAAATAACTGCGCCGTAATTTAAAATTCAGAAAGTAAATGTATGCAAATTTAAATTTCAAATTAAAATATGTATACTTCTGCTTTCGCGATGAGTTAAACTATATACAAAAACTCGGTAAATAATGCGAGAACGCGTAAGGCTATCTAAAAATACGCAATTAAACTTTAAAAGTGCAAAATTTCGGAAAAATAGTATTTTTTTTGCGCTGGCTGCCATATTTTGATAAAAATAGACGACAGAAAATAAATTTAATTTGTTACTTTTCAATTCATGAACGACTGCTGCTTGGCATAAAACTGAGGGAATCCCCGGCTATGCATATGCATGGAGGTTTACGTCAGCTTGATTTCATTGCACCGCATTCATTTCGTAATGGTCGTCATTGAAATAGCGAAAATCTTGCATAAACAGCGATATACTACCCAGTTGAAAAAAACAAACAACTTACGAATTTAAATGTGACGTAGTTTTGGGGGAATTCCAAAATCAAGCATGATTTGTTACAATACTCTCCAGTCGATACTGTCGTATGCTTGTTTAAAAATTTGAAAGATTTGGTGTTATATTTCTACTACAATACATTCATTAATTCTGGTTTATGTGTGTAATCAAAACAATATCAACAAGAACAGAGAAAAACAAAACCATTATCATTTATTTATTCGAAATAAACACAAGTTTGATAATTAAAGAAACCGTTTTAGCAAATTATTTACAAACAATGCGAATGCTATACATAACTTATATTACATTTGTTTTTGTTTGTTGCGTAAATATGAAAATAGATCCGGGACTTCTTCCCCCGAAAATCACCACATATTAGTTTTATTACGATTTTTTTTTTTTTGATAAATATGAACTGCGAATCTTGTGTAAGATCGTAAGAGAAGATTGATTTATATTTATCACTAGCGCTCGCCCGCGTCTTCGTCCGCGCAAGAATCGTAATAATAATACGCAATTTTTATACACTAGATGAAATCTGAGAGTATTATAAGTTTGCCACAAAGTTTGTAACGTGAAGAAATAAGGCTCGGAGAAAAAAATTAATACAGAAGTTCATATAATCTACTCAAAAATCTCAAAAACGGATGTCCGTCCGTGTCCTCTCAAGCTTAAGAACGCGTTGAGCTAGAAAGTTCAAATTTTGTACACGTCGTTTTTGCCAAAAAAGTAAGGTCAAGTTCGTGAATAGACCAAATCGCTCCACTCCTTCTACTCCTCCCAAAATAACACAATTTCGCAATTTGACAACAAACTGATTTGCTAGAAAAGTATAAATGCTATTGATCTAAAATTTGGAATACTTTTTATACTTTTATGATGATTTCAATCTACTGTATAAAAATTATTTGTGTCCTCCCCTCCTTCAACCACCTCCCATACAAACTGTACTTTTTCATGAAATACTCTCAACAAATTTACTCAGTACGTAAAAAATTGATCAAGCTGATATTGTGCACTAAATATTTACTCAGAATTATTAGTAAGAACAAAAAAAATTAGACGATTAGCTTAACTCCATCTACCCCCCTCCCATACAATCTGACACAATTTCACAACTTTACACAACGTCGATTTTCCTGAAAAGCATGAAGGTTACTGATCTACAATTTAAAACACGTCAATTAAATGATGTTTATATTTATTTCTGAAAAATTCATTAAGAACTCGCCCCTCCTTCTACCACCTCCAATACAAACTGCGCAATTTCATTAAATATAATACAGTAATTATCTCACTACCTATTAAATTTTTGAATCCCAAATTTTGGTTAAGAAATTTTGATAGCAACTCTAGCGTGATGTGAAAAAATTAGTTCAATGTCGTCACCCCCTCTACCACTTCCTCTACGAAATTTCTTAAAATCAAAACAATTCTCTTTCATCTAGAATATCGTAGTTCCGTTATGTTTTTTATTTGGTTTGTATAAATGCGATGCGATTGACATTTTTGCCATCCTTTCTTGACATCGTTTCTTCGTACTTTGGATAGTAAATGAAAACCTTCCCATTCCGAGGGGGAAATGTGCATAGTGAACATTTCCCCCACTGAACTGGTAGTACTGAGCATGAGATTCGGTCTGATTGATTGTTAGATACAGGATTTCGGAGAAAATTGCTGTTTTGTCTGTTTTTCTTTTTTTATTGAATTGTGTTATTTTTACCAACATGTAAATAAATACTTTAAATTTTTCGAATTTGATTTCATTTCAGTTTTCTGTGCTCTTCTTCTTAGTCAGTTGACATAAAATTGTCAATTTATAAAAATTAAAATAAATTGTTTGATTAAAATATAACTAATAAAGTTAATTGTTAATAAATAATAATAATAAAATATATCAACTACAAATGGTGACCCCGATAAAGGTATACGCCCTTGGAAAAAAATTAGTTCACCAATTATTTGGTGACTGCCACCAATATCATGTCCACAAATTGGATTCTATAATTCCGTAGCTTAATATTGTTATATGCAGATCTGGCAACCCCGCAAATCGATCTCTCTCGAATAGACAAGAATTATGTAGAACAGTATACCACTATGTAGAAAGCTACAATTAAAGATCTAGAGCTTTCCAGTATAGTTCAGACATACACCCCGACGGAAGTTTCGAGAACTGTTATACACCGAAGGAAGCTTCGAGAACTGTCATAAAATGTAAAAAAGCACGAAGCTTTCAGCGAGCAGGCAGTTATTCAGCGACATTTATGGAAGACGCGAACCAGGAAAGCGATAGAACAGTACGCGGCGGTAGTGCCATATAGTGCGAATTAAGTTGAAAATCGAATTAAGTGCGAATAAATACGAAAGGAATTTTGTTTTTACTTGAAATTCCGGCGAACCCCTAGCTCGCAACAATATCCTGTTTCATCGATATTTTTCGGGCAGGAGAAAATTTTTTCGGCAGATAAAATTCAAGAAGAATTTAGAGAGCCACCAGCGCCAGAAGTATTTCAAGTGTTCTATTGATTGCTCCCGTGACACAGAATTAACCAGACTTAGGCAAGAACCATCTGTACCAAAGTTTGACGACATCCACATAGCTGATCCGGGCCGTACAAACATCAGTACTCCAGTTTCCGATTCAATTCCATTATTTAGTCCAACACCCCCACCTGTCCCATTTTCCAACTAGGCCGGATAAACCTTTATGAACACAACTTTACAAGCAGCAGAACAGAATTTTTGTTTTCGGTATTTAATTAATTATTTACTTCTCTTATATTATATTTTAATTGTAATTATTGGTGAGCATTTATATTCCTTCTATATTGTTATGGATCTGGCAAAACCGCAGATATTTCTGGAAAATACAAGAACAGTATTCCCTACTTTGTAAAACGCCATCTAGAACGTTCTAGCAAGCACCCGACGGAACTTGAATAGTCTAGACACACACCTAAAACCGCCTGACGGAAGCTTCCAGAACTAGGGAGATTTGCTATAAAAAGCACGAAGCTGTCAGCAGCCAGGCAGTCATTCTGCGACATCTGAACGCGAACAGTAGTGAACGCGATAGAAAGCGAAATTTTGGTAGAGCGATTTAAGGCGAATTAAGTTAACGTGAAAGTTAAATAAAACGTGCGAATAAATAAATTATCCGTTTATTTTTAAACGAATTGTGTTTTCTTTGAAATCCGGCGAACCCCCTAGCTCGAAACCATATTTTCACGGATCGGTTACGCAAAAATTTTCGTAGATTCAATTTTCGAAAATATTGTTGTTTTATAACGACATTGAAAATTCGTCGGTACAAACCGGCGAAGTTAACGCGTCGATGAATTCCGATATACAATTAGCCGCGATTGCGATCCAGAAGTTCCCTTTCAGGACATCTAACCCGGTGGCATGGTTTCGCATCATGGAGGCGCAAGACATTGTCTTGCGTTTGGGACGGAAGTCGTTGAAGCCCAAACCTTTTGAGTACTTTAACGGGAAAGTTGTTCCCTGCGAGAGAATGGATATGACCTGAAAGTTGTGTGGGTTTTAAATCCCCTAGATCCAATCCGTTCATAAGTCTTTTTAACTTATGATCTTCGGATTTCCCGAATCTCTTCACTATTGCATCTTTAAAAAAAGTGAAAGGGTCTTCCGCTGGGATGCTGTCGATGATGTCCATCGACTGCTTGCATTCCACTGCGCTTAACATACTGAGCGCATGGTTGAACTTCGTCAGTTCAATCGATATATTCGCTGCAGTAAATTGCGCCTCCATGATGCGAAACCATGCCACCGGGTTAGATGTCCTGAAAGGGAATTTCTAGATCGCAATCGCGGCTAATTGTATATCGGAATTCGTCGACGCGTTAACTTTGCCGGTTTGTACCGACGATTTTTCAATGTCGTTATAAAACAACAATATTTTCGAAAATTGAATCTACGAAAATTTTTGCGTAACCGATCCGTGAAAATATTGTTGCGAGCTAGGGGGTTCGCCGGATTTCAAAGAAAACACAATTCGTTTAAAAATAAACGGATAATTTATTTATTCGCACGTTTTATTTAATTTTCACGTTAACTTAATTCGCCTTAAATCGCTCTACCGAAATTTCGCTTTCTATCGCGTTCACTACTGTTCGCGTTCAGATGTCGCTGAATGACTGCCTGGCTGCTGACATATCCTCAGGTTTCCCCGATGAATTGAGTGAGATTGCCGACAAGATTGCTGGTACATCTTGTCATTCACAAAACGCGAGTACTTTGTTTATTAATTTGTCGAATGTGCAGCAATCGGAAATTGAATCGTTGCAAAAGCATGGCTCGCATATCATTACGATTTCACTCAAACTTCGACGTAATTTTGTGTGGAACTTTATTATCGATGACGTTGATCGACCGATTTTAGGAGCGGACTTCCTCCAACACTTCGGCTTGGTCGAGGATCTTAAACAACGTCGTTTCATCGATCCTCTCACTAACGTCAGTTCAGTCATAGGTCAATTTTTGAAAGGATCTTCCATAGTACTATCTGTATTGGCAGCCAAAACACATGAAAACCCGCGAATTCTACAAACCATTTTGTAAGCAAACAAAACGTATGCATATAAAATGCACACAGTCTGTCATTTCATCGTTACGGAAGGACGACCAGTCTTTTCCGAATGTCGACGCCTTTCACCGCTTTGCGATCGCGAAGGCTGTGTTCGGCAAAATGGTTGACCGTGGCGTTGACCATCAGACAGTCCTTGGGCTCCTCCACTTCACATGGTTTGTAAGAAAGATGGAAGTTGAAGATCTTGTGGAGATTACCGGGCGCTTAATGCACAAACAGTCCCGGACAAATATCTGATACCACACATCCAGGATTTTATCCAACAACTTGACGGCTGTTCTGTTTTCTCAACGGTCGATTTAGAACGTGCATATCATCAGATACCTCTAAACGAGGATGCCGTTCCTAAAACGGCTATTACAACACCTTTCGATTCGTATGAGTTTGTGCAAATGACGTTTGGATTGTGCAATGCTGCGCAAACATGTCAAAGGTTTAGCTCTTCGATTTTGAGGGAACTCGATTTTTGTTTCGTCTACATTGACGACATTTTAATCGCCTCAAAGTCAGAAGTAGAGCATTTCATTCATCTCGGCACACTTTTTCAGCGACGTGAAAAACACGGTTTAGCGAAATACCACACTTTGCTAAAGCTCAAGTGGATTTCTTGGGACGTTCCATCAACTTGAATGGAATTCGTCCAATAGCTTCTAAAGTCGAAGCTATTATCTCCTACCCACAACTAACTATCGTTCACGAGTTGAGGCATTTTCTCGGTATGATCAACTTCTTCCGAAGATTCATATCTCATAGTCTCATCTCAATCTATTTTAGACAGGTTCACGGAAGGTAGCAAGAAAAAACGCGATAACTCAGTACTTCAATGGAGTCCCGAGTCTTTAGAAGCTTTCAATTGTTGCAAGAAACAATTAGCTCAGGCTGCAACTCTAGCGTATCCTTCTTCTTCAGCAGCACTTTCGCTTGTGGTCGATGCTTTGGACACAGCCATCGGGGCTCTGTTACAGCAGAAAGTTTCGACAACCTTTAGCATTCTTTTCGCGAAAATTGTCTGCAGCACAGCGAAAATACAGTGTTTACGATCGCGAGCTTTTGACAGCTTATATTGCCATAAAGCATTTCAAGTTCATGCTGGATAATTTTCACTCTTCACAAATAACAAACCGTTCATCTTTGCTTTTAAGCAAGACGCAGAAAAAGCTTTCCCGCGCCAACTTAGACATCTGGACTTCATCGGTCAGTTTAAGACGGCTATTCGACATCAGGTAATGTCGTCGCCGACGGATTATCCCGGATTAACGAGATTGCATCCCTGCCACGGTGGATTACACTCAAATTGTTGACGCTCAACTGATCGATGAAGAATTACCTTTCATCAAAAAACTAACGAGTCTGAAAATGTTACCTATTAACATTGAAAATTTCTTCAAGCAACTTTGGTGTGACGCCTCGAAAAACACTTTGCGACCTTACATACCTGCAACGTTGCATAAGAAAATCCAGGTGCTAAGGCAACAACTAAGCTTTTAGTTGGGAAATTCGTTTGGCCATCTGTTAACAAAAATTTTTACACTTGGTGAAGAGAATACATAGCTTGTGGGAAAGCGGAAATATCTCGCCACGTAAAGAGTCCACTCGGCACTTTCGAGGCAGCAAATGAAAAGTTCGCCAATATCCACATTGAGGCTTCCGTGGCGTAGTGGGCAGCGTGCTTGCTTCTCAGTCAATAGGTCGTGGGTTCGATTCCCACTCCAGACGGGATTTTTTTAAGCGCAAATTTTTCAGTTATTACTGGTGATAAAAAATTATTCGCAATAAAATGGGGAAATGGTGTAAAAGTGAAACAGTTCCACTTCAAGAAGGCCTAGATACTCAGTAGATGGTTTCTGTTCGCTTTCTATCACTCAGTCCCCTATAACATCTGCAAATATTTGTCAGTAAGCATCCAGTACAACTGAGCAATATACCAGCTTCTCCACTCGCTACGGTCGTTCTCACTCCCCTTCCCCAACCTTCCCAATCCCATTCCTTCCCTCCATGACTGTGTTTGTGCATTGCACATAAAGGCCGAAATTGCCTATAACACAGGTCATTCTGTAAAAAAAAAAAAAAATTTGGTTCAACCTCTTCCGACTTCGGAAGGCTTCACTTAGTCTTACGGTCATTGACCGTTTTACACGTTGGTCTAAAGCTTATCCAATTGTGGACATTCAACCAGCAACTGTTGCTAACACACTGGTCAGGGAATACATTCCTCATTACGAAACTCCAGTCACGATTGTAACTGCTCAAGGACCACAATTCGAAGCACTACTATTTACCGAGTTAAGCAGAATTTTGGGACTCCAACGAAGCGGAACTACTGCTTATATTCCCAAGGCAATGGCATGACAGAGCGTTGGCATCGAGTTCTTAAAATTTCACTGATGTGCAAGGCATCAGAAGGATGGACTCACGAACTACCGTTCATTCTTCTTGGGCTTTGCACCATCATCAGACAAGATGTTGATGCCACTCCAGCTGAATTAGTACGAACTTGTACACGCTGATTCACAACACAAACAATATCACCCAGCGACTACGTGTAGAGCCTGCGGGAGGTCATGCGTTCGGTGAAGCACACATCCACAAACAATTAGGCCTTTAACTCACTAAAATATTGTGTTCATGTGTTCGTCAGAATCAAGTGAGGAAGTCACTTCAGCCACCGTATGAAGGACCTTTCAAAGTTATAAAACGTTACGAGAAATTCTTTACTCTCCATAAATGGTAAAGAAAAGAATTTCTCGATTGATCGACTTAAACCTTCCTTTCAGTCTCCATATCATCACTCTCAAAACCAGGCATTGGTTAAAAAAACGCGTGACTTTCGCTTTACCACCATCTATGGTGCGAACCAGATCGCAAACGGGTTCGCGTCGAGGAGAAACTGGCCACAAACTTTAGTTTGATAATTACTTTCCTTCTTAACTGCTGTTCGAAATTTTATTGGACAACGACATTTTGGCTGCTGGAACTGTGAGAGTAAATCGTTTTGCTCATCCTTCTTTACCAGACGAAGAAAAGACAGACCATTTACCTATCTTCATATCTGCAAAGTCAGCTGGTCGATGTAAAAAAGAATGATGTGGCCAAAAATCATTCGTTAAATGCACGAAATGCGACCTTTTCCTCTGTTTACGTCGGGAAAATAATTATTTCTTTTATTTCCATGATTCAACTTTCTTTTTTTCAATAATTTTCATAAATTTTCAATTTGAATTGAAAGAAAAGATTTCCGGATTCTACACTGTTACGCTTTATTATTCGTAACGTTTCGGTCTCTGCTGAGACCTTTATCAAACTTTATCTCAGCAGAGACCGAAACGTTACGAATAATAAAGCGTAACAGTGTAGAATCCGGAAATCTTTTCTTTCAATTCGAAATGCACTATGAAAACATTCACCAAACCAATTTTCAATTTATGTCGTTTGTTTTTCGTTTTTCTTTCAATTTTTCTACTTTAACAATTGTTTTTTACCTTTTATTTTAATTTTTTTAATTTCTTGCTTTGATTTTTATGTATTTTGAAATGTTTTTAATTATTCTATATAAGTTGCTTTCAATAAAATGACAAAAGGAGATTTGATCGATGTGTAAGCAGTATTTTCAAACACTTCGGCTGCATGTATCCCTTATATAGGACAACCTGTAGCGGCCAGGTGAGACGTCGCACCTGAAATTTTTTTACAGATTTGAAATCAGCGACCTCAAATTAGCCTAAGGTGAAAAGTTTCAATTTTTTTCCTCCAGCCGTTTAAAATGTTCAACGAAAGGGTTAAAAACTCGGTAAACCGAACTGAAGTGATCTCGTTGGAAAGGAAAAACTCCGATAATCCGGAACATGGTGATTCCAACAATCGAGGCTGATAACCCGGGTCCCGCTGTAATTAGAACCGCTCCCTACTAAATCCATAAATTATAATAATAACGATACTTACTCGCTTCAAGCCACGCAATGGATACTCTAAATCCCTGGGATTATTCATAAAAGTTCTCAAGCGCCCGCCTGGCTCGGTCACTTTTTCAACTCGCGGCACTTTCAAAGTTCGCTTCCTCTTTCTCAGGAATTCCCCGAAAGCATTGCTCGCTGTCGTATCCTCGTTTTGTGGCATTGGCTGATGCCGTATTTCTAGCTTTGACCCATTTAATTGGGGCGGTAGCAGGGTCGACGACAATTTCACGGGTAATTTCAAAGTTGCTGGCGGTTGCGGTTCCATTTGATTCTTTTTTGCTTCGTTTGTCCCGGGAAGAATGGGCCGCGCGGACGACTGCGATATCACGGATGATTTCAAAGCGTTCACTTGCAATTTACAATCTGGCGGAACACGGATCTGTCGGAGTGCGTCGACGATACTTTTACCTTCACTTTCACTGCGGATTGACGACGGTGGCGTTTTCTGGTCCTTTTTCAAGCACCCGTTGCTTGTTACAGAGGACAGCAAACCGAATTTTTTCGGTACAACAAAAGTTTGTATGGCGACGGTCTGAACTCCGACGTCCGCGAACTTTTTATTCTTTCGACACGGGCACTGCGCTCCACTCGGATCGACAATGCCATTGATTGCGTCCAAGACTCGTGTTTGAACTTCGCGGTCTTGAATCTTGAAGAGTGCCGTAAATAAATCGCGAAACTCCGTTAACTGATGACGACGACTTATCAGCGGATTGGTCGTCATTATTTCAGGGAAATATGCAGTTGTAGATAAAGACGTTGGAGACCACGGAGACGAAGAAAAAGTCACAGCGCTGAGGGATTTCCCGTTCTGAAAGTCGCTGACACGGTGACTTTTTGACGTTTCTAATCGCGTCGGGGCTTTACCGAAGATTAAACGTTTGAAATAACGTGTTTAGAGATTTTCGAAGATTCGAAAATGGGATAAGTACTTAGGCGGGAAATTTGAAATTTTCGCATTTTCTACTCATTTGAAAGTAATCCGAGATTTCTACTCATTTCAATATAATCCGACCCGCATTTTTCGCGATATGTTGTGTGTGACGAATTTAAGTGCCTTTCTAAATGTCCAACGCGTCCTATAAGTTTAACGTAAGGCAAAGATTAACGAAATCAAAATTAACGATCTGGCCACCCAAACTCGATCCAGCCATGCGAACTCGATCCAGCCATGCGAACTCGATCGAGCGACCCTGAAGATATCCGGTCGGTGACAGGCGGGATTTCGTTCTCATGTGGGAGTTTAGTTTCAATTTATTTAATTTTACTTTTGATTTAGTTTTCTCAGTGCTTTAGATATGTGTCTCGAATGTAAAAATGGTCGATAGAATAAAGTTAGGAATAATCAAACACATATCAGCACGTGAACGTTTCGAAAAATTGAGGCAACCTTCAACATAACCTAAGTTTGATGATTGCTAAATTGCTCTTGGCCCTGCGAAGTGTTTTCTAGATGGTTTTATCATGTAGCTAGTGTTAACACGAATCAACTTCTCTCGATCAAAACAATAGACCTAAGTTCAAATATGAACGAAAAAAAATCAATTTGCTAAACTACTTAAATTTGTTTTGTCAGAGCTTCACAACACAACATGTTGTGAAGCTCTACACTCAATCACAGGGAAAAGTGACGAGGCTAGATCCGGCATCCGCCATGTTTGTGTAATCTCAACTATGTGCATAAGATTTACCAAGATTTTTATAAGACCCTCACGGCTTCTCCACTGTCTATGAAGTGCGACAATTTGTGTGAGGAGTTCAACGGCCCGTGGCTATGAAATCGAATGCAAGGACCGTGCCGCCGTATTCGATATTCCCAGGACTAGTGAGGTTAGTGTTGAAAGCGGTGTTGAACACGATTGCAATGACGACGATGATCATCTTAAGTGTGAAATCACAGCAACCACGGCTACAATAGCATTAAGTCCCAATAGAAACGTTTAAGTGCGCGTCATTATAAACGAACAAAAAAAAATAATAATTCTACATATAAAATACGTCAAAAGAAGCCGTCGAGAGGCGGAAAAGCTAGGATTTTTTTCCTTCTTAATTTCATCAAGAGCTCAGCTTCGTTTAACACAGAAAAAGATTGCCACATGTCATCTATTGCCGCGTATGGCGCTGACCCGATCTTCAAAGTCATCACGAATTAAAACCGCTCGAAACATGTCAGTATCCGTTTAGTGCAAAACAAAAGGAGGTCTGAATAAATCCTTATCATTATAAACGAGTGGAGAGTCCGTTTTTGCCGCCCGTACTTGTACCACGACATTTTGAATTTGCACCGGGCCATTCGCTCTTACCATTTCAAAAAATGCCCAACCCGAATATGCCAGACAACGTAAGCTATTCGACAGCTGGGGTGCTAAATATCATCGACATTATGTTACATCCAGAGTACAACAAAGAGTAAGAACACTTTGTATCAGAGTACAACAACGAGTAGGACAGCTCAGCTAAAAATGCGACCCGGCTCCGAAAATTTGCCGACAACACACTCGTGTTTCATCGCCGATACGTGTGCTTCCTCTCTCTCACGGTGAACATTTAATGTGATCTTTCCATTTCATTCTCGCAAAGATTTTTTTTTTATTAGACGAGCAAGCGAAAAATATCGAAAACATTGAGCGGAAAGAGAATCGTCGACCACCTGCCGACCATCACCCGCGTACCCGCCGTCCAAGTTGAATACGACGCGAGCAAAAGCTGTAAGAACGCCATGTACGAGAATGAGAGGTGAGAAGTGTCGCGGACTCGGCGCACATGTTTCACCAAAACTAAAAACCGGAATTTGAGGTGAAAAAAACCTGAATTTGAGGCGAAGCACGTGACAAACATGTTAACCCGGGCAAGTATACGAGTGGTCCTACTCTGTAAATGTACTCTGCTTTGTATAGTGCCTGGGTTAACATGTTTGTCACGTGCTACCTCTGAAAAATCCGGTTTTTACTTCTGAAAATAAAGAGAGCAACGTGTCCCGCCGAGTCCGCGACACTTCTTATCTCTCATTCTAGTACATGGCGTTCTTACAGCTTTTGCTCGCGTCATATTCAACTTGGACGGCGGGTGCGCGGGTAATGGTCGGCGGTTGGTCGACGATTCTCTTTCCGCTCAATGTTTTCGATATTTTTCGCTTGCTCTTGTCTAATAAAAAAAAATCTTTGCGAGAATGAAATGGAAATATCAGATTAAATGTTCACTGTAAGCTTGAGAGAGAGGAAGCACATGTATCGGCGATGAAACACGAGTGTGTTTTCGGCAAATTTTCGGAGCCGGGTCGCATTTTTAGCTGAATGTTCCTACTATGTATATACTATGGTTACATCGACTCCGTGTTGGATTGAAATTCATTTACACGGACCATTGCAGTGGCTTGAGAAGGTCTTAACACAGTTCGGTGTCATAATATTTAATATTAATATATTTATTTAATATTAGGAATTAAGCTTGTATGTAAAAATATTATTCTTATTTTTTTTTCAAAACGCATATAAAAACAATTGATAAGGATCGGACAGAAATAGAAACATATTTAGAATTATTTTATAGTTTTATCGCAAGCATTGAAAATATTTTCAATTCAAGAAAGATATAGTTTCTAATATGAAAAAAAAAGGATTTTTTTACAAAATTTTTTTTTCTTCTTGAGTAATTCGTTGAGAATTTATCCGCGTAATTCTATTATCAATACCTCCTATTATTTGACTATTCGTTTTTTTTTTGTGGTTCCGAGAAAATTTAATTTAAAATTAAAATGAAAAGAAAAATTTTAATTTGACATTAGTACATAAAAAGGAGAGAGAACATTTAATTTAAAATTAAAATGAAGATTAATAATTAAATTGGAATAAATATGAATTGCTAAAATTTTTGTAAATAAAGAGCCTCCCTCTTAACCTCCACAGGTTCCCCTCCTCTCTTCATGGGGCTACACATAAAAAGATATGTTGGAGACTGTATGGCTAAGGCAGGGTAGGCAGGGTAACGGGACCTACCAGCCGTCGCCATCGTCGAGACATCTGATCGGGTCAATATCCGCGATCAGAGAAAGTCTCAAACTTCTGTTGAAGTACCTACTCTGGGGTAAGTCGACGTGACGAGCTCTAAAGCTCGATTTGTTGTTATAGGCCATGGTTTTTATGGTCAGTATCGGAGCAACGAATACCCGATAGATTCAGTGATTTTAGAGCGGGGATGATACTATTATTAACTACTTTTCACCTTGAAAATGAGCAAAATTGCGTTTTAAAATCTCATTTTTAAGGCTCTAAAACGGCCATTTCATCGTTTTCCTCGGCGGAATTTTCATAAAAAATACAATCACTCGAACTACAAAAAGAAAATTCTCTACCTATGGCATAATAATTGCCTTTTACAAAACCAAAGTTCAAAGATGCGTAGCCGTAGTTGGATACGAAAAACAGGGTTTAATGATAAAAAGCCCGCAGGGCTATTCAAAACCTAGTTCTATGCGTAGCTGTAGTTGGATGCGAAAAGGAGGGATTGAAAATAAAAATCTTCGCAGGGCTACATAAAAAAATATTAAGAAAATTATAATATTAATATAAACCATAACTTCCTTCGGCGGCAAATTACCCTCAAAAATGAGATTTTAAAACGGAATTTTCCTCATTTCCCAGGTGGAAAATCGTTAATAATAGTATCATCAGCGCTCTAAAATTGTTTAATTTATCGTTATTACACATAATTACTTAGTAAAAAAAATTTTGTTTATTATAAAAAAGTGAAATGAAAATAAATGTGCGTAAAACCAAGTACATGCACATGGTTTCGAACGCAAGCACACCGGACAGGATGTGGAAGAGGTGCAAGATTTTTTGATATCTCGGAAGCACTGACAGCATGGACGGCGGAGCCGAAAAGGATGTTGAGGCTCGACTAAATAAAGCTCGTCAGGCCTTCGGTATCCTTTCCCCTTTCTGGAGGTTAAGAGAGATCTCCCTTCGCACGAAGCTGCGAGTTTTTGACGCATGCGTCAAATCCGTACTGTTATATGGTTGTACTACGTGGAAAGTGACCGTTCGACTTACCAAGAAACTACAGACTTTCGTGAACCAATGCCTCCGACGCATTTTAGGAATATTCTGGCCAGAAGTGATCTCCAACGACGAACTTTGGAGTACAACTGGCCAGACTAAAATAGGTATTGAGATTCAAAGGCCGAAGTGGCAGTGCAAAAATTCAATTTTATTTTGCAATTTATTGCACTCACATATCTTCAACAAACAGCTGTTTGGTCCAGTTTACGATTCTGTTTGACACTTGACGGAAAAACATCCCAATAGGGACTTTTGCAATTCATTCTCTTTCCAATTCGAGAAACCATTCATTCGACCAATATGCAATTCATTCTAAAGTAATGTGAAGGCATTGCATAAGGTAGCAGTTTATTTAGGGAATTTGATATGCATTGCAAGGTAATGTGAGGAGATTGCATAAAGTCAGTGATCATTGTCAATATCATTCCCTTTTGTTTTCAACATTCCTGTAAAATTCTACAAGTCGTTCATTGCGAGAAAAATATCTCAAGTTATTACCTATATCGTAATTTTTGCAACAAAATTGGTTAAATTATTGCAACAGAATTTAAAATACTGAATTCATATCAAAGCTTGGGTGTAGCCTAGTGGGTAGCGTGTTGGTTTTACAAAGTTCAAATCCCGGTCGACGTAATATATAATACCAGCACACAGCCTGCTTGGATATACCTTGGTTACCTCAATCTATGAAAAGGACAAATTCATAGATATAGGGTTGTGCGAAGGGCTAACAACTCTTCCACATTAAATAAGAAATTAAAATGTTAAGAAACCTGAAGGTCAGTAGGACAAGGCCCGATTTGGACTGTAGTGCCATTGTAGAAGTAGAAGAAGAATTCATATCAAAAGCAGGATCCAATTTCATCACATTTTTCATAATTAATTCAAAATGAATCACTCCTTCAATATTAGTATACCTTCTCAAAGATTAATTTTTTTTTCTATTGCGATCATTATATTGTCGATTATTTCCCAACCATTACATTATTCATTCTTTTCCCTAGATTCCAATACCGATTCTTTGTAATGCAGAAATAATCAAAAACGGTTGCTCGCCTATGACATAGCGATGCTAAAGTAATCTATATTTTATGGCAGGAAGTAATAATAGCTTCATGGTAAGAACCATCGGTGCGGTAATGATTCCACTCCCTACTGGGATATGTCAGAATATCAATGACGTCAGATTTACTCTACAACTTTACAAACGTCCAATGTCGCCGGAAGTTTATGCCAACTGGTAACATGTTGCAGGAAATTTACGTCAATTTACGTACACCCAATGCCTTCTATAGTAGAAAGCCGAGTAACTGAATCCAACAACAACACGTTGGAGTCATAACAAACATGACAGTTCCATACAAATTCGAGCGCTTTTGTATGGAGCAGACACGGCGGGCTTCGTAAGAATCGCGTTTATTCTTAAATGCAGTGTTGAAGATAGTTCAGCTTTCTAAGGTACTTTATTGATAGTGCTCGGCATGTAATTATGACACGTTGATATTAGTGCAATGGATTTTTAATTGAAAAAAGTGCGATCAAAGTTAAATCTCGGCTTCTCACACCGAAGAAAATCTGTCACTCATATTGTGCAGAGTTCTCCGGTTAATTTTCACATAGAAAATTGTAGAATTTTAGTTATTACGAAAAAGTGTGCACTCGCGTAATATTTTCGTGCTTAATTTGAACTAATTATGCTCTTTTCTTGTTTTCGGCAAAACGTGTTTTTACGACAAGTTTGTAGCAAAATAATACAGGTGGTCTTGTGAAATGGAAAAATCCATGACGTCATACCCACTGGAGTCATTCAAGATGGCCGCTACGTCAGTTCTGCCAAGGCCCTCTAGAAATACCAGGCCGTAATGCAGAAAACGATGACATAGAATACCAGGTTTTTCTGAACTATACCTAAGGTGTCCGAGCAAGTCGGAGCTCATCCAAGTATGAGATTTGTCAGTTTGACAATTTGATTTGACATGTCGTGGCGGTCGGCTTCTGCATGTCAGGATTCGCGTCGCGCCTGTTTATTAATAATATTTAATATTTTACATTTATTCACCATTGTGCTGAAAATAAAATTAAAAACTATCAATTTTAAATAAATTTACCTACCTACTACTTATTTTTCATATTGGCGCGAATCCAACACCGAAGTTCTGCGCAAAATGTCAGTCAAGAGAACTGTCAAAACACAACGTCATCACTGACGTCATCAAAAACCTGCTATATTTCCTGCAGCTGCTGTAAAACAGCTGAGCATTACGGCCTGGTATTTCTAGAGTGCCTTGGTTCTGCCCAGCTTGAGATGTAGAAAGCATTGGTACACTCCATTTTCACTAACTCTTTGGTCGTTCGAGTGCATTGTTTTTGTACTAAATTATTTAGATAGCACTGTTTTTATACTAAAATAGCAATGTGCCGGACTCCTATACCGAGAAAAGTTGCTCAGTGTGACTCTGTTTATCGCATGCTGGAAAATAGGTGGGCGCCTTTTTGAAATTTAACGGAAAAGCTAGTAAATAACATTGCTATTTTAGTACTATGTTAAATAGTATGTTTTTCGCCTTCGATTTGAAAAACTTCTTTGGATGAATGAATTTCTTCGGCGAACTGAAAAAATCCTTTATATCAAAATCGACACAAAGAGCGAATTGAAACCTTCTTGGGCGAATTACCAGGTGTCTTGTTCTTTCTTCTACATAGAGTAACTTTAATGAAGAATATGAAAAAAGGGAGGAGCGTGCTCAATTTTGGTGGCGCTCAATTTTTTCAAAGTGTGGCAATACCGAAACCGCTTGACATCCATCCATCACACACATCGTTTTTTGGTGCAGTTTTCATCTCGTTTGATCGCCAATTTTTAACCCAATTACCGTGGAAAGAATCAGAGAAAAGTGAACCAATAGCGTGAATAGTAAAAAGTAGGGAATTGCAGTTGTTTTCCCTTGCGAAGAACAAACCCAATTCAATCGTGGACGACTTTTCGCGAAACATGGACAGGCGTAAGTTTTGCGGCCATATTTTCGCTTTTCGTTTGTGTTACGATTTTTAGAGCGTCTGGGATGAAAGTTTGTTGGAAGTTATTAAAATGTTGGTCCTAATTCCCAGGTTCCAGGAGTATTGAATCGCCGCGACGTTACAAAAGTCGAAGGGAACATTCGAGACGTCACAGTCGATCCAGATCACGTTCGAGGTAAGTTGAAAAGATTTCTAATTGATTTCGTGTTACGGCCGATTGATTAATTGGGCTCCAGTATGACGTTCTAGCCAGTTATTTATGTGAATATTAATTTTATTCTGTTGCTTTTGAGTTAAGTTCTCATCTGAGGTAGAGCACAACCAACGCTTTGGTGTAATCTCTATAGGTTTCGAGTCGAAAGTGCGGTTTAAACGGAGTTTTTTTTGTAGAAATTCGATGCGTGTAGTGTATGTAGTCTGCAAGGTGCAAGATCCTTTTGCTTCAATTGATCAGAAGATGCAAATGCTCTATCGAAATTTTGCTTTTCCCGTTGCACCTAACCGGCCTCTTTTTGGCGTGGACTCAAGAATTCTCCCTAGGGAAAGAGCTGAGTTATGCTAATAATATGGGCAGGGTCCGATTCTTAAATATTCGCCTCCTTAACCGAAACGAAATATTAAAGGCCAAAAAGAATCTTTCGATGAGACTAGCTGTGAAAATGTTTGCTCGATTTGGAAAGCTAAGAACAGTATTTAAAGCTAGTCTATGCCTTTGGCACAAGTACAGGCACAGGTACAGGTACAGGTACAGGATGTTCGTAGTTTGGGCAAGTATCTAACTTGCCAAGAAAAAGAGTTTGTTTGAAGATTTTTTTGCATTGGCTTCCTCAATGAGTGACCGACTGATCCGCTGCCACTTAGTCTTTGAACATATCTGGGTCAGATCGGAAATTTCACTGTTCTCCACTGCAAGGGCAGTGCAGCTTGGCGAATATACCAGGGGGCATTAAATAGAAGTGGTATTAAGGCTTCTAGCTCCTTACTGCAATTACCATGGAAATATCTATAGTAAATGCAGAGTGCTCCCGATATTTCAACGATGCTCGAAGGAGTCTATTGAGGCCGATATAGCCTCATCTCCAATTAAACGGAATGTGTGGTTTTGAATACGGTTGAGCAAAGCTAGGTTTGATTTTGGAGCATGCGAGTTATACTCAAGACGTGGGCGGATAATAGCCTTATAGATGGTAGCTAATTCGGAGGCAGAAAAATGTTTCTTACACTTCCGCAGAATACCTAGACGTTCCGAAGCATCAAGAGCGATTTCGTAATTGTGTTGGTTTCAATCAAGGCGATTGTTAAATTTCACACCTAGTAGCGTAAAGTCTGCAGAAGGTGAAATCTGTACGCCATTTAAGGACATATTGGCGAACGGCGTCGGAACGTTAGGCTTAAGAGATAGATGACAGGACTGTGTTTTTCAGGCATTTTTATACTCTAGATGAAATCTGAGAGTTTGCTCCAAAGTTTGTAACGCCAAGAAATAAGGCTCTGAGAAAAAAATGAATGATACAGAAGTTCATATAATCACTCAAAAATCTCAAAACCGGATGTCGGTCCGTCTGTCTGTCTGTCTGTCCGTGTCCTCTAACTTGAGAACGCGTTGATATAGAAAGTTCAAATTTTGTACACGTCGTTTTTGACAAGAAAGTAAGGACAAGTTCGTGAATGGGCCAAATCGCCGAACCCCTTCTAGCCCCTCCAATACCAAATGACACAATTACACAATTTGTCAAGAAACGGCTTTTCTCGAAAAGTATAAATGCTATTGATCTCAAATTTGGAATATAATACTTTTATGAAGATTCCATTCTACTGTATAAGAATTATTTGTGTCCTCCACCTCCTTCCACCACCGCCCATACAAACTACACTTCTTCTTGAAATTCTCTAAACCAATTTACTCAGTACGTATACAATTTATCGATTTGAAATTGTGCACTAAACATTAATTTAGAATTTTTAGTAAGACCAAAAAAAAAATAGATGATTAGTCTTACTCCTTCTACCCCCTCCCATACAATGGGGACAATTAACGGATTTTTCCAAAAAGCATAATAGCTATTGATCTGAAATTTGGAATATATTTCTTTTATAATAATTGCAATATGCTGTATTAAAATTATTTGAGTCTTCCCCTTCCTTCCACAACCTCCCATACAAACTGCACCTTTTTTGTGAAATACAATACACTAATTTATTCAGTACGTATGAAATATATTAAGTTGAAAGTATACACTAAATATTTATTTAGAACTAGCAAACGCCCGCGACTTCGTCCGCGTAAAAATAGCAATAATAAGCAATTTTTAAGAATGTAGTTAGTAATACATTATGTGGGATATATAATCTGCTTACTTTAATGGCTCTTTGACGAAAATGGTTTGTATATTGTTGGAATCAGAACCATAAATTATTGAGAATGAAAGCATGATACTCCCATTTTTATGGGACAGGCTCGTCGTCAAATCAAACCCGTGATTCGAGATCATATACGTGTTGAAAAGCATTAAGGACATGTGAATAATTGTAGCTGGTGCTATTTAAAAAAAATAAAAAAAAATAAGATAACATTAAGCTTAAAAACATAACAGGACTACGATTGTGCGTAAAGCCCAATCGTACGATACTATGTATAGATGAAATCGAAATTTTGGCGGTGTTAAGAAATTTTGTATGGGGAGTGGTAGAAGGGGTGACAGCAGTGAACTAATTTGCTTCACATCATGCTAGAGTAGCTACAAAAATGACATGAATTTCAGATCTGTATCATTCATACTTTTCAAGAAAATCGAATTAGTGTATAGTCGTGGAATGTATCTCATTGTATGGGAGGGGGAAGAAGGAGTGAAGCTACTCGGTTAAGTTTTTTCCCGATATTAATAATAATGTTAATTAAGGATTTAGTACAACATTTTAGCTCGATGGGAGTTACACGTACTGAGAAATTTGGTGTAAAGTAATTCATGAATGGGAGGTGGTGAAAGGAGTGAGGAAACTCAAACAATTTCTATACCAAAAGACTGCATTTATAATAGAAATAATATATTCCAAATTTCAAATTAATAGCTTTTATAGTTTCCAAGAAAATTTGATTAATATATATTTTGAAAATGAGTCACTTTGTATGGGAGGGGGTAGAAGGCGTGAGGGAAGTGAAATGAAACCAAAAGCAGATTTCATTCCGATGGACACCCAAAAAACTGTGCAAGTTTCATTACAATCGGTTCAGCCGTTTGTGCGTGAAAAGCGGTCGGACAGACAGACAGACAAAAATTTCAAAAATGTGTTTTTATGCTTAGTTAGTGCTAAAATAACTCAAAAAACTAACTTATAGCAATTTATAAGCAAATTACAGACAGACACTACAATTATATTTTTATGTATAAATTATTCGTAAGACCAAGAAGAATTAGGCGAGTGAAGCTACTCCTTCTATCCCCTCCCATACAATTTGACACAATTCAACAACCTTACAAAAAGTCGATTTTCCTGAAAAGTTTGAATGCTTCTGATCTGCAATTTAAAATATGTAAATTAAATGATGTTTACAGTTATTTCTAAAAAAAATATTAATAATTTCACATTCCTTCTACCACCTACCACACAAACTGCACAATTTCACTAAATCCAATACACTAATTTTCTCAGTACTTATTAAATTTTTCAATCCTAAATTTTGTATAAAACATTTTGATAGCAACCTTAGCGTGATGTGAAAAAATTAGTTCAATGTCGTCACCCCCTCTACCACTTCTCCTTCAAAATTTGTTAAAATAAAAAAATTTCTCTTTCATCATCATTATGTTTTTTTTGTTTTTTAAATTCAACAAAATGTAGATTGCAAAATTTATTTATCGATTCCAATCGTGTTATTGTGATTTATGGAGTATGTTTTTTTTATATAATTTGGGGAACACGTTTTTTTTTTTTTTTTTTTTTTAAGGAACCGAACACAACTTAGGGGGTCACCCTATAATGCTATGCACAGATGTGTCGGTATAGGAATTGGAGAAAAAAACTCAAGTTAGATTAGTTTAATTTAGGTGGAGAAAGACGAAAATGACGGTGTACATTCCTCTTGAAGCTCTGGATGTTGTATTCATTGGGAAACACTTTGGCTGGTAATGAGTTCCAAAGTCTTGACGTTCGGGAAATGAATGACTGCCTATATTTAACTGTACGAGAAGGCAAGGGTTTAACAGTGTACTCGTGTGCGCGTTCAGCTTGACGAGTATCTCGGGGAAAATTATAGAGTGGGGGTATTAGTGTGCTTAGTTCCGCACTGCATTTACAATGGAAGTAGCGATAGTAAATGCTGAGTACTCCGACATTTCTGCGATGCTCGAGAGAATCGATAGAAGACGTGATGGTCTCGTCTCCAATCAGTCGGAATGCATGTTTTTGAATACGGTCGAGCAACGCGAGGTGTGATTTGGGTGCCCCAGCCCAAACATGCGAATTGTACTCTAAACGTGGTCTAATGTAAGCCTTATAGATGGTTGCGAGGTCGTTCGGCGTGAAATACTTTTTGCACTTTCGGAGCACACCTAGACGTTTAGAGGCGTCGAGGGCAACATCAAAGATGTGCTGGACCCAATTCAGGTGGTCATTAATTTTAACGCCAAGAAGTGTGAAGTTATCCGAGGTACAAAGTTGTGTGCCACCTAAGGTCACATTTTGAGATAATACTGGAACATCACGTTTGAGGGATAGATGACAGGCCTGTGTTTTAGAAGCGTTGAACTCTACTCTATTTTTCCTGCCCCATTCCAGGATTAAGCTGAGGTCCGAGTTCAGCGAACGGAATAACTCCATGCGATTGGAAGCAATAGAATACTTGTGTGATTCCGCAGCAGAGTTAAATTCATAGGTGCTATCTAAAGTACTGTCATCCGCGAAAACTATGGATTGGATTGAGAGTGGACGACAGAAGGTCGTTGATGAAAATTAAAAACAGAGTTGGAGATAAAACAGAGCCTTGAAGGACGCCGGAATCTATTGGGAAAGAGGAAGAAGTAACGCCATCTAGTACTACTCGTATAGTGCGTTCAGAAAGAAAACTCTCAATCCATTGAACAAGGGTAGCATTAAGACCAATGGCTTTGTTATGAGACATTCATGCCAAACTCTGTCAAAAGCTTTTGCAATGTCAAGTGCAAGAACTTGACCTTCGCCGTGTTTATGTATGCATGAGTTCCAACGTTCTGTCAAGTAGACCAGAATGTCTCCCGTCGACCTTCCAGAACGGAACCCATACTGTCGATCATGGATTAGCTGGTTATCCTCGAGATATTCAACGATTTTGCGATTGACAGCAGTTTCCATTACTTTCGAGAGCACTGAAGTAATGGCTATAGGGCGATAGTTAGCGGGGTTCGCTTTGCTTCCTTTCTTGGGAATTGGCTGAACATTCGCAACTTTCCACAAACGTGGAAAGCACCCAGAAGAGTAGGAAAGATAGAAAAGATTGCGAAGAGGTTTAGCTAAAGAAGAGGAGCACTTTTTAAGGGTAATGGGGGGAATACCGTCCGGACCAGCAGATTTGTGGATATTGAGCTCTTGAAGGATCCTAGAAATAAGTCTCGTGCGAAAATGTAGTTTAGGCAATGAGAAACCAGAATCAGTTAGAGCGGGAGGCGATTGGTTTGAAGGTGGAAGACGTGAGTTTCTAGCGAAACTTGTTGCTAGTAAGTTAGCTTTTTCGACAGGATCAATAACGGTACGGTCGCCATCAACAAGAGGTGGTATTGAAGAAGAAATGAAATTGTTGTTGACCGTTTTGACGAATGACCAGTAAGATCTCGAGCCTTTAGGGCACTGAAGGATCTTCCGTCGAAGTTTTTGGTCATGCTCAAACTTAACACGATTGAGTATGGATTTGCAGGCATTTCTTGACGCATTGAAGAGTTCTCTGTTGGCAGGTGTTTTACTACCTTTAAAGGTTTGAAATGCTTGTTTCTTGGTCTTAATTGCATCGAGACATTCATTGTTGAACCAAGAGTCCTTCGACGGCTTAACTCTTTTATAACTGGAAGGTATGTAGAGCTTCATACCTTTCAGGATAATCTCGGTGACAAGTCTACAAGCTTCATCGCAGTCATTGGAATCAAAGCACAATTTCCAATTAAAGGCATTGAAGAAGTCATTTAGCGCCTCGCAATTGGCTCTTTTGAAATGCCAAATATTTCTTCGGGGTGCCTTGATTGTCAGCGGTGTTAGTGCTGCAACTGGGAATTGTGCACGAATCAAAAAATGATCCGTATTTCCAATTGGCGATGGTGATATGACAGAGACAGAATATTTCTCTGGGTGGCTGGTGAGAAAAAGGTCCAGAAGGTTAGAAGAATGCTCTGCAACATCCGGTAAACGAGTAGGCTCATCTACCAACTGTGTTAAACCGTTCATAGAAGCAAAAAGCTCAGTATCACGCCCCTCCTGGTCCGTAGTCGAAGAGTGTTTAAGCCAGGCAATGTTATGAACATTGAAATCGCCCGCGATAACGATTTCAGCGTCAGGGTTTGCAGTGTTTATTGACTGGATAGATTCAGTTAACCCATCCAGTTCTAATAAAGTGTTCGCTGCAGTCATTGCTGGGCTTCTATACACATAACAGAAGTACATGACATGTCTTTGGATCACCAATTTTATCCAGATATAATTAAATTCTGGATTGGAGCAGTTCCTCAAATAGGGAACTATTTGGAAAGACACATCATCGCGGATGTAGAGTGCGACACCCCGTTGGCGAAAAAATGCGGGAATAAGGTGATATCCAGGAACAGAATAAAACTGCTCACTTCCCGGTAGCACCTTGCATTCGCCTAGTGCTAGTATATCCGGTCTTTTAGTTTGGGTATGGATATACAGCGAGAGATAGGCAGAGTTCAGTCCCCGAACATTGACTTGATCAATAGTAAAGCTACTCATGATCAATATAATATGATAATATGAATATGATAAGAAGAGAAAAAAATATCTACGAAAATGTACGAAAAAAAAAAAAAAAATGTTTACTAATAAATTTAGCTAGGACACAAAAAAAAAAAAAACAAATCAAAATTGGAACGTAAAAAAACGAAAATAAAAAAGACTAAAGACTAACGAATTTCCTAGGAACAATACACGGAAAAAAAATTTTGCTATAAAATTTGCCTACGACAACAATTAAAAAATAATTGGAATAACAAGAAAATAAATAAATAAAAAAGTCAAATAAATTAAAATAAACACAACGCTCTGGTAACACCAAACTGAGACAATACACAAACAGAGATACAACAAAAGTAAAAGTAATTTAGCTAGATCGGAATCAACAGCGTTAAACTGTTATTTACCCGTGCAGCTCTATGCCTTCGCACGGGCAACAACAAAAACACTGCAGACTCCGTTAGCTGATACTTAGCTTCGAGATTAAAAATGAAGCCGACGCGCACATAATAAAAACTCAATTAAATTAAAACATAGTAAAAAACCACACTGCATTAGAATTTAAAACTTTAAAACAGAACTAAAAAAAAAAAAAAAACTAAATAAAACGAAGCGCGTCTGCACACGATCACTGTGCGATGTTGTTAAAAGAGCACTGCGATCTTCTCGGCCTATTGTGCGTTTATTGCCCCTTTATTCTACCATAACTCAATAGCTTTGGCTAATCTAAGTATCTTTAAGGGAGCCATGTTGGCTAGTTCCTCGGTAGAAAGGAAACCTGCCCTACAGAAATGCGGCCAGATATGACCCCTTACGATTACTATTTGTTCCTAAAACTGTAGTAAGACTTCGGGGAAGAAAATTTCCCGATGATGAAGAGGTGAAGTCGACAATTTCAGCCTTATGTTAAAGGCCTTGATAAAACATTTTTGTTTTAAAAGGAATTAATAAACTTTGTGAGAGATGTGATAAATGTATTAAGCTTAAGGGGAATATATTGAAAAGGAAAAATAATAACTTGTTCAATTTTGCCCCCCCTTCCCTGCTATTCCTGGACCTGAGCTAACTATCCCCCTCTGGGATGGGGGCTGTAGAATTCACCCACAGCCAGTCCTGCTTGCCCTAAAAATGGCAAATGGACACTCACTGGATCATGGGCTTATCACCCGTGATCTTAAGACCTAAATGATACGAGAAACGGATACATCGCCTCGGATACGGACTGATTCTACGGTAACGACTTTTGGCATTCGAAAACGGACTATGATTGGCTTCTGGAACGTTCGAACATTGAATGACGGGGGAAGAGCTGGGGTTTCTCGGTCCTTGCACCGCCAATCAGTGATCGACCGTGAAATGGAGCACTATAACATCCAAATCTTGGGCTTGAGCGAGGTCAGGTGGACAGGATCAGGAGAAGAACGAACCCCTAGCGGAAACACTATTCTGTACATTGGCCCTGAAAGTGAAGCCAGAAATGGCGTGGCGTTCGTCCTTACGCCGAGAGCGAGAAACAGTCTCATTAGCTGGGAACCAATCTCGGATAGGATTATCGTCGTCAGGCTCAGGACCAGTGTCAGAAACGTCACAATTCTGCAGTGCTACGCACCAACTAATACCGCAACATCTGGTGACAAAGAGGAGTTTTATAGTCAACTGAGTGCCACCTTCGAACGTGTTCCAAGAGGTGATATTATTATCATCTCGGGAGATATGAACGCCCAGGTTGGATCAGACAACACTGGACTAGAACACGTCATGGGGAGGCATGGTGACCCTTGGGTCGACCCTTCACGACCTTGGATTAAGAGACCCGAAAACGGCGAATTATTTGTGGAGTTCTGTAGTACTCGGCAAATGGTCATCGGAGGGACCCTTTTTCCACACAAGAGTCATCATAAAACATCTTGGGTTTCCCCTGATGGTGTTACTCAGAACCAGATCGACCATTTGGCTATAAGTCGCCGATGGAGAAGATGTCTCCTCGATGTGCGAGCGAAACGTGGAGCTGACGTGGGGAGCGATCACCACTTGATGGTTGCCTGCTTGAGATTGTGTACAGCAGCTATCCGACGACCACAAATTCTTCAAATGAAGCGCAAGCTTAATGTGGATAAACTCAGAGATCCCAACAAAAAACTCGAATACACCACCATTCTACGCGAAAAGTCATCCACATTGGGTGAACATGAAATGCGCACACTGGACGCCAATTGGGAGGCAACCAGAAATACTTTTCTAACTAGTGCTGAAGAATCTGTGGGATATGCGCAAAGCGGTGAGAAACCCTGGATGTCGCAAGACACACGGGACAAGGTTGACAATCGGAAAAAAGCCAAATTGGCAATCATCTCTCAATCCGATGTCAACCAACGAACGCCCGACTTGAGGCAGAACTACCGCGATGCTCATATACAGCTTAAAAAGGCTGTTAGACGCGACAAGAGAAAGGCCATTGAAGATCTGGCAAACAAGGCAGAATCTGCGGCTTACCTTGGGGATATGGGTTCACTATTTAAAATCATGAAACAGTTGACGAACAGGAATTTCACCGCCAACCACCTGGTGAGAGATGTCAACGGAACTCTCCTTAATATGAGTGAACACCAGTTGCGACGATGGAAGGAATACTTCTCTGATATTTTAAACATCTTGTCAGATGAAGATATTCCGGAAACAGAACAACTTCCAAACATCCAACCGCAACAATCCTCTATTAGGGACGATCCCCCAGATAAGGAAGAGATAGTTTCCGCCATTCGGTCAATGGCGGGAAGGAAAGCTCCAGGTATAGACGGACTACCAACCGAACTCCTCAAAGCGGACCCGGAAATAACAGCCGATATACTCCTCCCACTCTTCACTAAGGTGTGGAATGATGGAAGATATCCGACTGAATGGAAGGAGGGCGTCATTGTGAAAATTCCGAAGAAGGGCGACCTTCGGGATTGTGGCAATTGGCGTGGTATATGTCTACTTACTGCCGTATCAAAAATTATGGCTAAGGTAATTCTCAATAGGATTAGTGATGTCGTCGAGAGCACTCTCGAAGTTTATCAGGCTGGATTCCGTAAAGGGTCGTCTTGTACCGACCACACAAATACCCTACGGATAATATTAGAGCAGTCAGCCGAAATGGGTTCGCCACTACATCTCATGTTTGTGGACTTCGAGAAGGCTTTCGACAGCGTTAAGCGAGATTACATATGGAATGCTTTGCGTAGGAGAGGTATTCCAAATAAGGTCATAGCTATGATTAAAGAATCCTACGAAGATGCAAGGTGTCGCGTCTTGCATAGAGGAGAGCTGTCCGAGAGCTTTTCTGTGCGAACGGGTGTCAGACAAGGCTGCATATTATCACCAGCCCTGTTTCTGGTGGTAATAAATGACATCTTGAAAGCTGCACTGGAAGGTGGGGAAGGTAAAGGTCTTCAATGGAGACTATTTAACATCTTAAGTCACCTTGATTATGCTGATGACGTGTGTTTGCTTGCACATACCCGTTCGGACTTAGAGTCAAATGTTCGCTCGTTGCATTCTAAATGCAAAGAGGCGGGACTGAAAATAAATGTGCGTAAAACCAAGTACATGCACATGGGTTCGAACGCAAGCACACCGATTGTTCTTAATGGACAGGATGTAGAAGAGGTGCAAGATTTTTGCTATCTCGGAAGCATTGTCAGCATGGACGGCGGAGCCGAAAAGGATGTTGAGGCTCGGCTAAATAAAGCTCGTCAGGCCTTCGGTATCCTTTCCCCTTTCTGGAGGTTAAGAGAGATCTCCCTTCGCACGAAGCTGCGAGTTTTTGACGCATGCGTCAAATCCGTGTTGTTATATGGTTGTACTACGTGGAAAGTGACCGTTCGACTTACCAAGAAACTACAGACTTTCGTAAACCAATGCCTCCGACGCATTTTAGGAATATTCTGGCCAGAAGTGATCTCCAACGACGAACTTTGGAGTACAACTCGCCAGACTAAAATAGGTATTGAGATTCAACGGCGAAAGTGGCAGTGGATCGGTCATACTTTGAGGAAACCAGAGCAAAACATCGCAAAACAGGCTCTGGATTATAACCCTCAAGGAAGACGTCGGGTTGGTCGACCATGTAACACATGGAAGCGAGCAGTTGAGCAGGAGGCCAAAGGAATAAACAAGTCCTGGCAACAGCTTAAAGCCGATGCTCAGGATCGCGCCTTGTGGAAGAGAGTTGTTTCTGTCCTATGCCCCTATAGGGGGTCTTAACAGGAATTTGATTGATTCCCTGCTATTCCGCGAAATTTTTGACCTTCCCTCATATAGCAGAGTCACACAGATGGCGCTTGCTGGCATTTTATAATATTTTAGATTTGGCTGCAATTATTACATGGATTTTATACAGCGAAACGTCTAATGAAAAAATAACTAGAGTAGAAAACAATTTTTTTTAACTCGCTAGTGAATGCAGTAGCTGCAGAAAAGAAGCCATTTCCCAACAACACTAACGCAATGGATTGTATTCCGAGAAACTCCAAAAAAAAGTTCTTGTGAATGCGAATCTTACCAAATTCGATTGAGCAACAAATATGTTTGTCGCTAGTGTTCATCTAAATGATATGTTCCTTATAGTTAATTTTTTATTTCATAGTTGGAAACAGATTTTGTTTTTTTATTTTTTTTTAATGGTAATAAATGATTTATTGTATTTAATATCGATTTTTTATTATCATAAAATATAATTTTATTAAAAAAAAAAAACTCATAATAAAAATTAGGGCGAACATCGAACGCTGGTGTTTGATTTCAGGTAGAGTAGTACATAGATCCTTCTTCACACCTTTTACGTCTCTCTGTACAATATCCTGATGGCATGTCATAGGGACAATTGTTTCCCATACAAATGATGTTCGATAAAATACATAACTCATCATTATGTGTCATCAAACCCGAGCTAATCACGTGATTGGAGAATTCTAGAGATGATAACGTAAGAAAACGAATTTTCTTAAATGCCTCAATTATGTTGATTTGCTCCGGAGTTAATTCGATTATTTGATAGTAATCTGCCATCAATTTTGGAATGTTCAATGAACTGCTTATTTTAACAAATTCTTTGAATGCTGAAAGGAAAGTTAATTCAGAGCAGTTTGAACTATTTATTTCGAATATATAACGCAGAGTATTCGGCTTGATATTAATAAATTCAGGAGACTTCAAGACAGCATCAGTATAGCTTATTATTATCTAAGGGAACATTTTAAATAGTAACCATCAATTGTAAGAAAAAATGAATGTTGCAACGCCTTTTGCCGTACGTGTATATGTACACTTGGCAATGGCTTTGGGGCCGCTCGCATACTATAGTCCTCCGAGAGACGATGATTAGAGCACACGCACCGAATTACTTGTTACACTAAAATTAAGCAGTTAAACTAAAATTACATATTACTTATTTTATTTATTTTTATTTATTTTTTTTTCTCTCGCTGAGGACTAAAGTGTGTGTACGGCAATGGGCGTTGCCACATACGACTATTTATACATACCCTTCTGCATGATTCTAGAACTGCGGACAGTTCATGCAAATTAGCAAATTCGAATGCACTCAACACATTTTTTGGTGTTATCTGAGCCACTAAATACTTCGAACACTCTGCACTCAAATTGACAAGAAAGTATTTTTTGGCAGCATAAAATAGCTGACAGGCTTCGTCGTATGAGCGAAAAGTAGTCATCTCATCAAAATAAATGTAATTTAACATACTACGAAATGTTGACGGCTCTATATCAGTTATTTCGATCGGTTCATTTGTAATTGGTATGCTTCCATAGAATTGCCGTTCAAAAGTTTGCGACGCTGCCGCTAGGATGATTTTGTGGGCCGAAAATAACATTTGATTTTTCTTTTTAGAACCCACTTGAAATGAACAATCGGCAAATTTTTTGCTAACGAGAAGTTTATTCATCCGTGCTGCAATGCTTTTGCAAGAATCTTGCCATTCGGTAGATTTCTTTATCGATGGTGCCATTATCTGAGATAAGTTGTGTTGTTATCTATTTTAAATAAAAAAAAATAATAGATATTACAAGAAATTCGGTGAAAGAAAAACATTTATACGAATAAAAACTTACTGAAAAATAAGTTCGACTTCTTTAACCGGTAGTAATTTTATACTAAATGAAATAAAGTTCAGATAAAACTTTTTGATTAGAATGAAGACTGAAAACCAATTCCAGTGAAAACGAATTTCGACTGATTTTTTTTTCAACTGTGTAGCTGATAACCCTGTACGAAAAAAGGCCGGATTTAATGCAGATTTAAAAATTTTCTTGTAATGCTACTGTAGCTATTATATATACATAGCTGCTGGGTTTATCTTTTTAATACATACTTGCATCTGTAGTTGTAGGTTTTGTTTCTTTTAAATGTCCGCAATTTTTATGATTTCAATTCGAGATAAATTGAAATCCAAAGTGTTTCGAATGCTAAGAACAAAAATTAGAGTAAGCGAGATGAATGCTATGGCCAAAAGCCTTTATAAAACAAAAAATTATCGATATCAGTAGTATATTATAGTTGTATGAAACGGTCCAAAGCTTAGGACCACAAAATGTATCTTGCTTAATTACTTTAGCTTTGCGTTAGCAACATTTTGCATTCTTTTTTATCTTGAACATAAATAACGATAGGTACACTTAACACTAGACAAAACCTTCAACCATAGATACAAGTCCAATGAACATAAACAGAAAATTATCAGCTATACCATGTATAGTGATAAAGATATCACTTAGCACATTTGTGCACTATGGTATCGATATGTATAGTTAAAAAAATGTCGATCAGTCTAATGATATTGGAAGTATAATCATTAAAGCCAATTGCATTGCAAAAAGAAGGATACCAACCGAAGACGACCCTCTGCAAAGATACGGAAGGCAACATTATAAGTAATGCGGATGATATAAAACGAAGATGAACGTAATACTTTAATCACCTCCTCTTTCCGAGCCCATTATCTACACGAACAGCAGCAGCTGACATAATATCAGGTGCAACTGATAAAGGACTCTCTTTGAGTACTCCCACTTTCGAAGAAGTAAAAACGACCCAAACAAGAAGGCTCCGCGCACTGATCAACTTCCAGCTGAACTTCTGAAAACCGGCGACACCTGCATAACACATCTCCTGTACAGATTAGTCACTGCCATTTGGACGCAGGAAACACCTCCTGAAGATTGACGCAGAAGCATCATATGTTCAATTTATAAAAATGGTGATAAACCCTGCTGTGAAAACTACTAAGGAATGTCGTTGTTGCGTACGTTTTATAAGATCTTGACGAAAATTCTGGAAAAGAGAATTAAGCCCTACGCTGACAAAGTAATTGGTTAATACTAAGGCGGATTTAGAGCTGGACGATCGACCAAGGACCAGATATTCTGTGTTAAATAGCTGCTGGAGAAGTGCTGGGCAAATATTATAACATCGATCTGCACCAGACTTCAGAAAGGCATACTACAGTATCGACAGGCGCGCACTCTATAAAGTCGTATTGAAGTTTGAAGTCCCATCAATACTGATCCGGCCTTCAAGAATTACAATGACCAAGTCTTTGTCACAAGTCAGAGTAGAAAATGATCTGGATTTCAGCTTTAAACGGAAAACGGCATTAAAAAAGGGAAAGGCCTCGTACCAATGCTTTTCAATTTGACACTCCGATGTTGTACGCAAATTTCTCGCTGACATTAATGTAAATGTTAAAAAATATTACAAAATTGGTGAGATCATACAACCAAAAAAATCATATATGTCAAGAGAACCTTAATTAAGGTTTTTAAGAGACCGTGTTCTCTTGAATTCGTCAAGCACGTGGTGAACTCAGATTCGATGGCACATAATGATGAATTGTATATTTTATCGAACATCGCCTGCATGAAAATTGAAGGAAATAGTTACTATGACATGCCATCAGTATATCGTTCAGAGAGATTTAAATGAAATAGAAATCGTCATTACTAATTGAAAAATTGCATTACAGTAAATTTTTTAAATGAATGTCATTTTCCTAATAAAATTATGCCTACACTTTTAGAAAGAGTATTTTTGATGTTAATAAACGAAAAAAAGAATAAAATAGGCCCCGAGCCATTAAAAATTTGTCCGATAAACGTTTTACCAGCAATTCATATTGTTAGTTGTCAGCAAAAACTCTCAACCTATAACACCTCCACTATTTTTCTTGAATTTCGATCATGAACGTTCTTAAACTATGTCGCTCATCAAATATTCGATACCTTTAACCAGCAGCAGTTCTGCAGTAGTGACGGACCACCTGCGCTATTTTCCACGAATTCCGATCATGAACGTATGATTCGGCCGACAAGAACGGTATAAAAGAAGACCGAACGTTGGTAGTGTCAGTCTGGTTTGGAGTCGTCGACGAGTCAGTCGATCTTTAGAAAGCGAAAGAGTTACGATTAGCAAGTGATAATTTGTGAGCGAGAAAGTCTCAAGCGATTTAGTTTAAATTAAATAAAGTTTTGTGGTTGAATTAAACTGAACTTATTAAACTGGTGGCTTTATTTTTATACTCTAGAGAAAATCTGAGAGATTATAAGTTTACCGCAAAGTTTGTAACGCTAAGAAATAAGGCTCGGAAAAAAATCAAAAATCTCAATACCGGATGTCCGTCCGTCCGTCCATATTCTCTCTAGCCCGAGAACGCGATCGATTTTATAAATCTCGTTCTTAACAAAAAAATAAGGCTTAGTTCGTGAATGCGCAAAATCGCCCCACCTCTCCTACCTCCTCTAATACAAAGACACTATTTCGTAATTTCGTAGTTTAACAATAAACTGGTTTTCTCGAAAAGTATAAAAGCTATAGATTTTAAATTTAGAATATATTATTTTTATGATGACATCAATCCACAGTATAAAAATTATTTGAATCGAACTACTCCTTCTACTACCTCCCATACCAATTGCACTTTTTGTTGAAATACTATAAACCAATTTACTCAGTACATATAAAATTTATCAAGCTGAAATTATACACTAAATATTTATTACGAATTATTAATAAGACAAAAAAAATTAGCCTATTAGCTGCACCTCTTCTACCCCATAATTTAACAACTTTACAAAAGTCAATTGAATGATTTTTAAAGCTATTTTCGAAAAAGTCATTAAGAACTCCCCACTCCTTATTATCACCTTCCACCACTAATTTTTTCAGTACCTATTAAATTTTTGAAGCTTAAATTTTATATAAAACATTTTGATCGCAACTCTAGCATTATGTGAAAAATTAATTCACTGCAGTCACCTCTTCTACTACTCCTCATACAAAATTTCTTAAATTCAAAAAAATTTCTCTTTCATCTAGAGTATCGCATGATCGGGCTTTACGCCCAATTGTTGTCTTGTTATGTTTTACTTGAAATATAGTGACCCCTTGCACACTTCAATATTAATGAAATCTAAATATGTTGATTCTGTATAAAATCTCTTTATAATATATACGTTCAAAATGAGCCAAATTATTCGATTCCACGCCGTTCACAAGATTTGAGAATCTCTCAGTCAACGTTATGGCGAATTTTGCGTACGCCCTTTCAAGATCCAATTAACTGAAGAACTGAAGCCTTTGATCATTTAAAGCTCCGAAACTTCTTCGATCGGGCTCTGCAAACGTTTGAAGAAAATCCTGAATTTCACCTAAAAATCATCTTCAGCGATGAAGCTCATTTTTGGCTTAATGGCTTTGTCAGTAAGCAAAATATACGTTATTGGACAGCAACATACCCACATGTGCTTCAAAAGACTCCATTGCATCCACAAAAAGTGACCGTGTGGTGTGGATTTCATGATGGAGGTGTGATTGGACCGTATTTTTTTCACCGATGAAAATGATCCATGTTACGGTCAATGGCGTTCACTATTGTGTCATTGGAAGACTAATTATGGACAGAATTAGCCAATATGCGAACTCTGGATACCAGTCACCCTACAGTTTCAATTAGCCTTCCCCTAGTAATGCGGACCTCTGTCAGGGGTGACTACTTCCTCGTGCTACTCGTGGGAATCAAATGGAAAATCCAAGTGTAACCAAAAGGGCAGATGCGACCTCTAATGCCGTAAACGAAGAGGAAAGCAGAACAACAAACCCTCCAGAAAAAGTACGTGAAGTGACTGCAGAGGCAAATCCTACGGTCACGACAAATTACAAAAGACCGCCACTCAAAGCGGATAAAAAACCCCCCAAAACCCCGCCCAATCTTTCGATCCTAAGCATGCTACATATGTTGATACTAATTCGTAGCTTGTAAGCAATGCATTGAATTCGATTGAATTTGCTCAAAATGGACACTTTTCCACCGTGCGATCGAACTGTATTTTCTTCAAAATATATTTCGTTTTCGGGAAATACAGCTCGAGAATCTTCATCGTTAACGTACGTAATGCAGTAAAAGTCAGGTGCCCAAACTTGAAATTCACGTTCCCAATTAATTATCGTAGAGAACGGCCACTAAAAATGGTCCTTTGCAATGAACTTTTTTTGTATAGCGAACAGTTTTACCTAAATCCATTTCGTCGGCATGCTGAGTACTCCGACATTTCTGCGATGGTCGAGAGAATCTATAGAAGATGTGATGGCTTCGTCTCTAATCAGTTGGAAAACATGTTTTTGAAAACGATCGAGCAATGCGAGGTGTGTTTTGGATGCCCCAGCCCAAACATGCGAGTTGTACTCTAAACGTGGTCGAATCAAGGAGGATATATAAAAAGGAGTGACTATGAGCATGCTTTGCCTTGTAAGCAAAATGGGAATGAATGTATTTCCCTCCCTTACTACCGAAATGCTCGAAATTTTTCGAAAAAAATCGTTTCGCTATCTTTGTCTGCCACACTTAAAAATATTGCAACTAACTCTTTCCCACGATAAATTGTTCGAAACAGTTGTCAAATTTTCGAAAAAATTGTTTCGCTATCCTTGTTTGACATACTTAAACCCAAAGTAACTATCTCTGTCCCGCGTTAAATTGTCCGCTGCTAAAGTACTTAGCTTAAACACAAACCAAAACTAATAAAAATTGAAAAAATAAAAATTTCTGAAATGAAACAGCAAACACCATTGTATTGAAAATTACTTTATTGCTGACTGAATATAAGCAACCAAGAAAGAATACAAATTATTGTATTTTTTTTGTAAAAGTTTGAAGCCAAGTTAAGCTTGGACACAATTTTCGAAAATTTCCGAATCAAAAAATATTCCCACATGAGACAGACTATCAGGTACTCCTTTTATATATCCTCCTTGAGTCGAATGTAAGCCTTATCAATGGTTGCTATGTCGAAGGGTGTTAAATATTTTTTGCACTTTTGGAGAACACCTAGACGTTTAGAGGCGTCAAGGGCAACTTCAAAGATATGCTGGGCTTAATTTTGACGCCTAAGAGTGTGTAATTCTCCGAAGTGCTGAGTTGTGCACCATCAAATGTTACATTGTGGGAGAACACAAGAAAAACACGTTTGAGGGATAGATGACAGGCCTGTGTTTTGGATGCGTTGAACTTTGCTCTATTTTTCCGAAGAGGTTTGACCCCACGAATAACACAATCAGGTATTACCCTTTGGTAAGGATGCAACTGCATACCAGTTGCTGTTCGTAATTCTTTTTCAAATCGGTTGATGGTTTATCTGGAGGTGGTGTAAAACGTCGTACATTTTCTAATTCTTTTTTCGGTTTTATCCCTTTATTCTTCTTTAAACTTGAATCAGAGTACCAAACTGATCTTAGTTTCAGGTAATAATCGATTGCTTCAGGCCTGGAATCATCAGAATTATGTTCCCATTTTGTCTAATCGTATGAAAAATCTCTCCATTTCAAAGATTTGAAGTGACTTCGGCCTTCACAGTGCGATGATTTATAATGCGCTGTACAATCAACCATTCCTGCTTTATGTAATAGTTTTCCTTCAAATCCTGCACCACCTTGAGTTTGCGACTGCCGCCCTCATCTAAGGTTTCATCGAACTGTTCTGTCATGCCATATTTGAGAGTGAAATTTCTAGTGGTAAACATCCAGCAGGACTTCCGTAATCTATTCGCAATGCCAATATGACTGATTGTGCCACTTGTCGAAATACTCATACTTTCTAGAAACATTTTGTTTCTTGGAAGTAGATGGCTCCGTTATTTCCTTTTTCGCCATCTCCATGTTAACACACACAAATACAGATATGCATAAATAAATATCCTACGGGACAGCGGAGAGTGCTGTGGTATAAAAATAGCGAGCTTTCGTGGAAGGAACATATTCCAAATTCCAAAGCGATCAAGTCGTGTGATCGACAGCGTGAATTGTGCGAATATTAAAGTATGAACAAAAAGTATTATGGTGATTTTTGAAAGCGAATAATAAAGTTTGTGTTTCATAGTTTAAAAGTAAACTATTTTTATTTTACTTGAAATCCAGCGAGACTCCGAGCGTATTTTAATACATTCGAAAATTATAGACCTCCGTCTACCACCTCCCATACAAAAATCACTATCCCGAAGAACTTGTAATAACATATTTTCCGGTGCATTAAATTCTTACCCATTTCATCTACCAGGGATGTAAATATGAAACCGGAATTTGATCATAGAGGGCCTCACTGGTCAATGTGATTATTGTGAATACGCGTCAGTGGCGCCATTTTTATACTCTAGATGGAATCTGAGAGTATTATAAGTTTGCCACAAACTTTGTAACGCCAAGAAATAAGGCTCGGAGAAAAAAATGAATGATACAGAAGTTCATATAATCACTCAAAAATCTCAAAACCGGATGTCCGTCCGTGTCCTCTCCAGCTTGAGAACGCGTTGAGCTAGAAAGTTCAAATTTTGTATACGTCGTTTTTAACAAAAAAGTAAGGTCAAGTTCGTGAACGGGCCAAATCGCTCCACCCCTTCTACCCCCTCCCATACAAAATGACACAATTGCGCAATTTGACAATAAACGGATTTGCTCGAAAAGTATAAAAGCTATTGGCCTGAAATTTGGAATATATTACTTCTATGATAATATCAATCTACCGTATAAAAAGTATGCGTGTCCTCCTCCTCCTTCTACCACCTCCCATACAAACTGTACTTATCATGAATTACTCTAAGCCAATTTACTCAGTGCGTATAAAATTTAGGAAGCTGAAATTGTGCACCAAATATTTATTTAAAATTGTTAGTAAGGCCAAAAAAATTAGACGATTAGCTTCACTTCTTCTACCCCCTCCCATACAAAATGACACAATTGCGGAATATGACAATAAACGGATTTGCTCGAAAAGTATAAAAGCTATTAGTCTGAATTTTGACATATATTACTTTCATAATAATTTCAATCTACAGCATAAAAATTATTGGCGTCCTCTCTCTCGTTCCACCCCCTCCCATACAAACTACACTTTTCATGAAATGCTCTAAGCCGATTTTCTCAGAACATATAACATTTATTGAGCTCACATTTTGTAATAAATACTTAATTGACATTATCACTAAGATCAGAAAAAAATGACCAGCTTCATTGCTTCTACCCCCTCCCATACAATATGACACAGTTTCACAACATCACAAAAAATCTATTTTCTTGAAAAGTATGAATGTTACTAGTCCAAAATTTAAGAGATGTCAATTTTATGATATTTTTAGTTATTTCTAAAAAAATCACTAAAATCCCCTCACTGTTTCTGCCACCTCCCATACAAACTGCACATTTTAACTAAATCTATCACACTAATTTTCTCAGTTCCTATTCAATTTTTGGAGTAAGCATTTTGTATAAAACAATTTTTATAGCTACTTTAGCATGATGGGGAAAACATTAGTTCAATGCTATCACCCCTTCTAACACTCCCCATACAAAATTTCTTGGGATCATAAAAAATTATATTTCATCTAGAGTATCGTAAGATTGCGCTTTACGCGCAATCGTAGCCCTGTTATGTTCTTGTTTTGAAATCGGACAAAAATTGTCAACTCAACACTTCAAGTTTCACACGACAGAATAGTTTTTAATAACAGTGAACATGTCGAACTTTGTACCGCGAAACTACGATTTGCGGGCAGCTTTAATTTTCTGTTACCATTTGAAGAAAACTGCTGCTGAATCGCATCGAATGCTTGTCGATGCTTACTGTGATCATGCTCTTGGTAAATCTCAGTGCTTTGAGTGGTTTAAAAAATTCAAAAGTGGAAATTTTGACGTGAGAAACGAAGAACGTGGAAAACCACCGAAAAAGTTTGAAGACAGCAGATTGCAAGCATGTTTGGATGAGGACGACGCTCAAACGCAACAACAACTGGCAGATCAGTTAAACTTAACACGAGCAGCCGTCGCCATACGTTTGAAAGCCATGGGAAAGATCCACAAGATGGGAAAATGGGTCCCACATGATCTCAACGAAAGACAGCAGGAAAACAGAAAACCCACTTCAGAAATGCTGCTCGCCAGATACAAAAGAAAGTCATTTCTCCATCAAATTGTGACTGGCGATGAAAAGTGGATTTATTTTGAGAATCCGAAGCGGAAAAAATCATGGGTAACTCCAGGCCATTCACCGCCATCCACCGACATCAACTGCAAGACCAAATCGCCATGGCCGGAAAACAATGCTCTGCGTTTGGTGAGATCAGAAGGGTGTGATTTATTATGAGCTGCTGAAACCTGGTGAAACCGTTAACACTGAACGCTACCGACAACAAATGATTGCATTGAATCAAGCTTTGAGTAAAAAACGTCCAAAAAATCAGCAGAGAAAAAACAAAGTGATTTTGCTTCATGACAATGCACCATCACACATAGCAAGACTGGTCAAGGAAATGATAGAGTCGTTCAGTTGTGAAATTCTTTCCCATGCCGCTTACTCACCAGACTTGGCTCCGTTTGATTACCATATGTTTGCATCGATGGGACACGCACTTGTTGAGCAGCGCTTCACATCCTACGAAAATGTACGAATATGGCTCGATGACTGGTTTCCATCAAAAGACCAACAGTTTTTTTGGCGAGGCATCCACACTTTACCAGAGAGATGGGGAAAATGTATAGCTGGCGAAGGGCTATACTTTGAATAAAATACTCCTTTTCATTTCCAACTAATAAGTGTTTTTTTTTTGCAAAAAAATTCCGGTTTCATATTTACACCCCTGGAAGATATAGCATAATTGCATAATTGGACATTACGCCAATGTTTTCTGTGTAAGAGTAAGTTTCAGCACTTTGAAAACAACATCCACCGTCAGTTTCGTCGCTTCTCTTACCGAAATTTCTGCAACATGAGCAAATAAATAACCAATAGCCACAAATTCGATTTGCCTAGTTGCCTCTATTATGATTTCATATCGTACGAAAGTTGGATGATGAGAGAGCTTACATTTTGATTTATTCACTAAACATATTTTCAATTGTTCTTTACAGAAATCGTAGTCGTGATCGTAGACGTCGCAGTCGTAGCCGATCGCGCAGTCGTGAAAGGTACAACAGACGTAGCTCGGAAAGAGATTTATACAAAGATATTATAAATGAGGATTACCAAGATGAACGCGATCGCTATCGTCCCGAAAGAAAATCCCGTGATCGAAATAACAGAGAAATGGATCGCGGCGGTTATGGTGGACCAGGACCAGCTCCTGGCTATGACGGCTATAGACGGTTTGTAAAATGCGTTTGGTGGCAACTCTAGCTGGTTAAGTAATTTTTTTTGTTTTTTTTTTCTAGGGACAGAGATCGTGATCGCCACAAACGATATTACTCATCGGAAAGAGATGATCATAGCGATAGTTACGATTCAGATTACGCCACATATGATCATTACTATAATCAAACGCCGAATAATATTATCATCTTAAGGGGCCTTGCACCGCACATAACCGAAGCAGATGTATGGATGAATTATTTCATTTCGTGTTAATTAACTCTTATTATGATTTCAATTTTGTAGATCAGCAGTGATTTATTACAACATGGACTTCAACCACTTTCAATTCGCCTGATACGAAAAAGAAAAACAGGTAAATATAATCGAAACAATTTTAGTTTAAGAGTTATTTTAAGAAATCAATTTTGTTTATAAAAAAAAAAACCACCGACGGTAAGTAAAGAATCTAAAACTGTTGTCAAATTGAAATTCAAACTTTTTTTGGTTTGCGTATTGATTTTGTCAGCAGTTTAGAGCAAAAAAAAAAAAGAATCTTTCAAATATGAAATGGGATACAAAAAAATGTTGTAAGGCGTAGAATTGATGCGCTCAATTTCCTCTCACTCATAATTGTTTTTTTGAATTCAATTAAAAAAAAATTTACATGGATTTTGTGTTTGCTCTCTATCTCTAAAATTTAGGTGCGTCACGAGGTTTTGCTTTCGTCGAGTTTAATTCTGAAGAGGAAGCAACTCGCTGGATGGAGTACAAGCAGGTATCATAGAAATCTGGTGCAGTTTTCTCTAAATAATGAAGAAATTCCTTTAATTAAATTAAAAAAAAAATACACAAACAAAAAAACTTAACTTGAAAAAAAAAAAAACTGAATGAATGGTCTTTTTGCGTGATGGAAACGGCGCTCATTTTCATTACTTAAATGCTCAATTCTTTTAAGTTTTTCTTTTTTTTTTAAACTCAATTGCATTACAATTTAACAAGCTATTTTTATTATTATACTCGTATAATCTTATCTGAATTGAGCTATAAGTAATGTAAAAAAAAGGTATGCAATTTAATTTTCTTACAATTTTGCCACCAAATTAAAAAAAAACCGGGGAAATTCAAACAAAGTTCTTAACAAAACTGAACATTTAGTTCCGTGTGAACCTAATTTTTGATTTTATTAAAATTATATTTTAAAACTGCAAGCCAGATCACTTTGAAAAGAAAGCTTAAATTTGATTTTATGATAATAATAAAAAACCGTTACAACATACATAAAAGACTACCTCGAATGGTGTCCTCATCAATCACTCCTCGAGGAGTTTCATTAGGATCGAATTTAGTAATTACGGCGATGATTGTATCGTTCGTTACTTGTGAATCGAGAGCTTATCGGAACTTTTTCTTTGTTTTTTCTTTTCTAGGGCAATCTGATGCTGCAGGATCAATATCGGGCCGTTATGCAATACAGTCATACCAAAGAACCGTTGGCCAAGGAACGGGTTATGTCCGATTGGTATTGTGCTAAGGTATGTAACGTGCTTTTTATTATCGATTTAACGGTTTCTTTTTGCGTGATATTCAGTTTGCAATTCATGTTGCGTTCGTTGCGGTTGATACTATAATTAGACTCTAGATGAAATCTGAGAGTATATTGCGTTTGCCTTACCGTTTGTAACGCTAAGAAATAATGCTCGCACAAAGCCGCCAAGGATACAGAAATATTTGTTCTCGCTTAAAAACCTAGATTTCGAGTGATCGACTGTCTACAACAAAACTCTCGAACGCTTTGAGCTATCGTACTGAAATTTGTTGTATGTCATTTTTAGCTAAAAAGAAATTTTAAGTTCGTGAACAGGCTACCATTCCTCCACTCCTTCTGCCCCCTCCGATACAAATTTCATGAAATTTCGAACTTTTAAGAAATTGATTTTTCTTCGAAACTATTTAAGCTATCGACTTGAAATTTGGGTCAAACTATAGTGCTGTATACAGGGTGGGCCATCAAGTGGTTTCTTTTTAAATCATATGTTATTTTGATACTGAAAGCTGTTTCCCGCTCGAGATCTTGACAGAAAGTCAGTATCATACCTCCGCGGAACGAAATGAGTCGCTTTACACTTGAACAACGTTGGGCTTAGTGCAGCTTGAATTGGACAACGATTTTGGGCGAAAAATCCTCTTTTCTGACGAGGCGCATTTTCATCTCGGAGGCTACGTTAACAAACAAAATTGCCGCATCTGGGGCTCGGAAAACCCGCACGTTATTTTCGAGAAGCCAATGCATCCACAGAGAGTGACAGTTTGGTGCGGATTGTGGAGTAGTGGCATCATTGGACCATTTTTCTTCGAAAATGAGGCTGGGAATAACGTTTCGGTCAACGGTGAACGTTGCAGAGCCATGTTGTCCGACTTTTTTTTACTGACATGGATTTGGACGACCTCTGGTTCATGCGGGATGGCGTGCCATGCCTCACAGCCCATGCCACACAGCCCATGCCACAATCGATCTTTTACGCACCAAATTCCCAAATCGTGTTATGAGCCGTCTTGGCGATGTCAATTGGCCGCATCGGAGCTGCGATTTGACCCCTTTGGACTTTTTTTTCTGGGGAACCATGAAGGACCGATGTTATGCCAACAATCCAGAAACGATTCAAGCACTTAAGGCCAATATCATCCAAGCAATCCGTGAGCTACAGCCCGAAACCATCGACATGGTCTTGGAAAATTGGAGTGACAGAATGCGCTACTGCCATAGTATTCCATCATTAATGGGAATGTTTGCTCTTACTAATGAAGAATTTAATTTTGTTCATTTTATTGCATTTTTAAAAAGAAACTTGTATTTGGCCCACCCTGTATATCATTTTCATTACAAAATATTGATCAGATCCCTCACTCCTACCCTTTCCTAAGATCACTCCATGCAAGGATTTTTCATTTTAAATGTTGACGTGAATTACGAATGTCGTCTGCTTGGCAGCAGATCAATTTTAGATAACGCGATCGTATAAATCGATTAATATTGGTCTTCAATGTATCAATTGTGTGCGTCACTCCGACCAGAAACTGAACGTAACCCACAAGAAAGAAATTGAAGGTGTTAAGTCATATTGTTACATATCAACACTAAGACGCTCATCAATTGTTCAAATTTCGGAACAGAAAAAATGAAAATATTCTAGGACAACATTTAGATCCCGAACAAATAGAGCGAAAACTTTATAATTTATTTGCGGGACCCGATTTTGTGTGGGAAGTTGTGGGAAAAATTCTTATCGGACAATAAAAGAATTTTATTACTTAATAATTTTTCTCGATTAATTTAAAAACAAATTAACCCAATAATGCCGCGTGACGTGAAAGATTTTAATGTGACGGAATTAAAAGAGGAACTCGGTAAACGAGTCGGAAAGTAGGCAGAGCTTATAAACCGGATGATGGAATCATTGGAGGCAAAGCGACACAATGTCGGTAATTATGAAATAGTGTCTGAGACCGAATAACAAAACGTACATAAAAGTGTAGCGGTAAGGTGTAGATCTTTAGATCCAATGATGATGTTGTTGCAACAAATAATGGCAAAGATGGACCAGTCAATTGTCAGCAAAGTCAGCAAAATCAACAGCTAAAGAATGACCTTAAAAATAAAATCGAAGAACAGCTTGATGCGAAACTTTTAGAACAACGAACCATTATAGAGCAGAAGATCACCGAATACACTGAAAAGGATAGAGGGCATCTCCAGTAAGTAGAGCGGCTAGGTTAGGTTAGGTTCGTGGAGGGTTAGGCCTCCAGTGGGCCCATTGTACGCCTCCGTATTGTTACCTTATGGACCTACATATCATTCAGCCAGCCCGCTCTACCGATGAAACTAATGATCTTCATCGGTTCAAGGGATCGGAGATCATTCAGCTCGGTGATGAAGTACTCATCGAGAATTTTGTAGAGGAAATGGTCTATCTTCTCACCGCAGCATCTGCAAATGTCTTCGGTTGTTAGGCGAAATCTTCGAGCGTGTTTCCTAAGAAAACAGTGACCCGTGACTATACCTATTAGTGTCCGTAGAGAGTTTCTGTCAAGACTCAATATTTTTATTTATTTCCCTCTATCAAACCCACCCCATAGCATATTCGTTTAGAGCGGCTAAAAACTTGCTCCAATCTTCGATGTTCAATCACCATGGACCATCTTCAAACATGAATTTGAGGCTGGGGCACCTAAAATACACCTTGCGTCGCTTGACCGTATTCAAAAAACATGTATTCCTACTGATTGGAGACGAGACTATCACTGCTACTATCGATTCTCACGAGTATCGCAGAAATGTCGGTGTACTCAGCATTTAATATCGCTACTTCCATGGTAAATGCAGTGCGAAACTAAGCGCACTATTCCTCCACTCTATACTTTTCCCCGCGATATTCGCTAAGCTGAACGCGCACACGAGTATACCGTCAAACCCTTATCCTCTCGTACAGTGAAATAGAGGCAGTCATTCATTTCTGGAACGTTAAGACTTTGGAACACATTACCAGCCAAAATGTTTCCCAACGAGTACAACCTCCAATACTTCAAAAGCAATGTCAACCGTCACTTTCGTCTCTCTCGGCCTAAATTGACCTAACTTTAGTTTTCTTTTCTCCAATTCCCGTACCGATATAGCTGTGCATAGCATTATAGGGTGGTCCCCTAAATTATACTCGGTTCCTTAAAAAAAAAATCTTGCAGACCACATCAGTCGAACAACAGCTCCTGGTACAGACCTTAGATCTTCAATGGTGGAGATCACATTCGGGAGATATATAAAACGCAACTTCGCACCTGTGTACAGAAAAATGGCACAACTCAGTAACAACTTACCCAGACATTGAACGTCTGATGTTATTATCCTTTCCTGGTATAGATCAGTACAATCGGAATGGACGTATAGTGGATACTTTTATCGACGCTCTGCAAGATAGAGAGCTACAACAGGCATAGAGATTGGCGGACAAGAAAATCTGATTGCGCAATCCCAGACGAATGCCAGATCGTTGCCCTTAATGTGCCAAATGACAGGATATAAGAGGCGTGACTTCAGAACAGAGCGCCTCATCCGCTCGCAGCTCGAAAACGAGTAGAAGCCAACCTTGAGGGGCAGAGATTGGCTGATAGAATCGACACCCACAGAGCCATCGTCGCCGTCTTCCGACTTCATCCCGGCAAAAACGATTTTTGGCCGAATTGGAAACATCAACTGTGTGGTTACAATCGAAATCGGAGCTACGAGATCCCTGCTAAGAGCGAACATGATAGATCACAGATTCATAACAATGAAAAGTATGCTCTTCGAACAGCTACAGGAGAATTTACTAGGGTGCATGGAGTAATAGGCCGGCAAAAACAGCTGGGTGATTTGCAATTTTCACAAATTTTCCATTACTGACGTTACTGACGAATGCACACGGGAAATGGATTTCCTAAAGCCACACGGCTTTCAGCTGGAGTTAGGACAACAAATATTGAAGTGGCGTGAGATGCCAATGGAAATGACATCCGCCAGCACAGCTAATAGTGATATTATGTAAGGATGCCGTTGTTTGGGCAAGACTCGATGGTACTCCTGGAAGCCACCGATTCTACCTCTTTGAAAATTCCGAACAGTGATGAACAACTTATTCCTGAAATGTAACAATGCCATCAATCTGGAAAGCCAGGTCTGTAAAGTTTCTCAGTAGCTATTCCATCCGGGCCCTTTTTGTAGCGCCACTGACACCCTGCTCCGAGCGGTCTTTGCGTTCGGAGTCTAGTTGAACGGTGCACGCCTCTGTATTCAGTCCTGAAGAGATTTCCATGACGCTCATATCCTTCGTTGAATATTGTTACGGTCAAATAAGCGGCGATTTCAACCACACTTTTCCCGGAATGTAAATTCTTAGACGCGTTAAGCCAAATGGAATTATTTAAAAATTCGTTAACTGTGTTGTCACTCCAAATCGTTTTGATTGCAGCAAATTTAATAAAAAACTACAGTAGATAAATTTTTCGCGCAGCAAAGCGTATAGCCTTTAAAAGTGAGCAATTAAAGGGATCTCGTTTGTGTTTAAAAGTCTCCAAGGAACCGGTCGCCTTAGCTTGACGCCACTTGCACCAACTCTGTGCTTTGTGTAACATTCCTCTACGAATGTCTATTAGTCCGCAGAATTATTTAACTCCTTCAATGTCAAGTCCCAGCAAACGAAATACGAAAACTAATCGGCAGTTGATTTCATGATCTTTATTGTTTAACCTCGGGCTCAAATCGTTAAACATTTCAGCGCACGTACATCGTATTGTTCATGTCAGCCTTTGTCGCTCCTTGCCTGTTCTTCCACTATTCTCGACAACAACAATACTATGCAGGAATAAAGAACACCTGTGAGCTCTTTACCGAGAACAACCAATAAACGGACACACACATTTTGATGCCGACACACATTTGATGACTCATCGATATTTGGCAAGAATAAGCAATGTACACATTTCAATGCCCACTCATCGACATTCGGCAAGGAAATGATTTGCCATGAATGGCCGATAAAAACGAGCGAGCGGTCGTGAAATCACACGAAAAATACAGTTTGGGGTGATTTTAAATCAATAGCGACTTCATTTTTACTTGAAATTCAGCGATCCCTTGCGCACTTCAGAATATAGAGTTTAAAACCCACATCTTGTTTGCTACTCTGTAAAAAATTGATGTCACCGTGGCAGCCCTTGTCATAGAAGGTAATAAGATAGCTCAGTAAAATCTAACGAGAGTTCGAGAATGCAGTGCGGAACTAAAGCCAGGAGAAATCGAGTGATCCAGCGAGCGTTTATCCTTCAGCTTCTGCGCTGAGGTACGAGTACTAACTTTCATCTGTTTTAGGATTGATCGATTTATGTTCTTGGGTCGGGAATATCGTCGACGATCTCTTTGTCTACCTTTGCGATACATTTTACGTAAAAAAAAATAAAATGTCGGACAAAAATCTCGAGAACTTGAATATTGTAACGGCCGAGATGTTGTTAACGTGAATTTTTCTGCGTCCCTCGCAGGTTTATCAGTGACCCTTCAAGCACTCCTGAGTTGCCGAACTCAGCCCAGAACTTAGGATCCTTGTAATGTAATGGAAAAAGTTCATGTGTTTGAGGGCTTCCTTATATAGGACACTCGTTATGATGAATTTCTAATTGGATTTATTTATACTTCAATTTCAATTTGGATGGCGACGTAGAGTTGTCCACGTGAAAATACATCGGCCGAAAATCAAACCGAGCGTATGGCAGGCGAGCATTCCACAATCGATGCTGATGAACTTATCTCGCCAAAATTTAGCCCTAATTTTTGAATCTACTTTATTTAGAGTCAAATGGATTCACTTGTATAGATGTCTACAAGTGAAACTTGCTGATAACGATCTTGCCTTCAAGGCGATAGGCCCATGTTCGTCCGCCTTACTAAAGATTCATAGGTTTTTAATATGCTAAACTTTTTCTTTTCAAGCGCAACAGTTTTAATTTCTTTGTATTTGCCAGGCGTCATTAAATAAATCGCAAATAATACTGAAAAACAAATTTCATAAAATTTTTGAATCTAGATAACTACAATTTTCGGTAATTTTGATTTATTTTACAGTGCGGTGTATTCAACTTCAAGCGAAGAGAGAATTGCTTCAAGTGTTATGCGTCCCGCGAAGAAAGTGAAAAGGGTGGTGAAGGAAGCGATGAAGTCAGCAATATTTTAACAAAAAGTATAAACTTAGTTGAAAAACATGTCAAAAACAAAAACCAAATTTTGTCATTTAATTATAACTAATCGATAATCAATTCAATCGAAAGAAATAATGCTGCGTAATTTGGACGTGTTAACCAATGAAGAAGGCGTTCTAACTGTGATGCAAGAAGTCGTGCCGACCTTAGTCTCAAAAATATCGAAAATTTTGATTTGTCGCGATCCGCTGACGTCGACTTCGCGCGGCATTTGCTATTTGTATTTCGATAACTTGGTCGATTCGATGAACACGCACAATGCCTTAAAAGCTCTAGATCCACCGCTTCATGTTGAATGCCGCGAAGGTATGAAATTATTCGTCTTTATTTATAACAGTTTGATCATTCTTCTTTGTTTTAGTTTTAATATCGTATTGCGTAGACTCGGAGAATAAACAAATATCCAAATCGATGCAAGGGCAATCATCTAAAGCACAAGCTGATTCTTCACCGTCTGCCCAGTATACAGCGAACACCTACCAGTACACGTTGGCCGATGTGCCCCGTTTGGCTGAGTACAGTGCATCGATGTATGCTTCGACGCCGGCCGAGCAAGAACATTACGTAAAATATTATACCCAATACTACATAGCAGAAATCACCAAAGGACAGTACGGCAATTTGCCAACTATGAGTCAACTGGGCGAGTCGGCTAATTCGGGTGCGGCGGTAGCAATGTCGGCAATTCAACGCAAGCAAAATAAATATAAAAACAATTCATCCGAAATGTCCAATCATTCGCACAGCTCTGCAGGTTCAGCAGCTACAGTTGCTCCAGCTCCTGTTCAAACACCAAATGGAAGCGATGGAAAAAAATACCGTAAGTGTCATAGGTTTTACTATTTTTACGATTCATTACGACGTTGCACCCAATTCACAGCTACGCCGGACGTTTCACTTTATCAGTACGACGATACTTCCGGCTACTATTACGATCCAATGACCGGCCTCTACTACGATGCCCATTCGCAATATTACTACAACAACGAAACTTCTGCTTATCTTTACTGGAGCCAGGAGCACAGTACATATTTGCTTGCAGCGTCCGGTTCACAGCCAGCCGCAATGACAGCAACGGCTACGGCGCCTGCTACACTAACAACGAGTAGTAGTCAAATCGAAACTGCAAAACCGGCTGCAGAAGAAAGGAAAGTGCCCGGTAAAAAGGAACCGAAACAGGACAAAGTTAAGGTCGCTAAGAAAATCGTAAAAGACATGGAAAAATGGGCGAAACAATTGAATCAAAAGAAAGACATGCCGTTTGCAGTTGCCACTCCATCACCGATACTGACCACAAAATTGGACGATATTCCGCCCAAACAGTCGGTAATGAGTAGCGGTTATGCTGATGTCGGTTTCTCAATACTGGAGAAGAAGGAGAAAGGCAAATTGGAAATGCCCAGTACGAGTTCTTCTGTGATGAGCAAACTTGTACCGCAGTACGGTTCGGATTCCGACGACCACGACGAAAGCAACCACTCGCAGACATACGCACAAGAAGTCAATGAGAAAGATTACGTTGATTTCGATAAGTTAACATGCCTGCTGTGTAAACGTGCCTTTCAATCACAAGACATTCTCAATAAGCATTTGAAAATGTCAAATTTGCATAAAGAAAATTTGCAGAAATATAACTTAACTCACGGTAATCTCGATGGCGGCAATAGCAACTCAAATGCCAGGTAAGTTTCGAATCTCGAAAACACGAGAATGTTTTTATGTAAATATATTTTATTTTATCATCCGGTAGCTATCGTGATCGAGCTAAAGAACGCCGACAGAAATACGGTGAAAGTGATCCTCCACCGCCGAATCGTAGTAAAGAACGTTTCGAAAAAGAATTGAAATCGGTTAGCTCGTCAGCGCAGCCGAATCTTGCATCGATGCCCATCGGCGAAAATAATGTCGGTAATCGACTGTTGCAGAAGATGGGATGGTCCGAAGGACAAGGATTGGGAAAAAGCAATCAGGGGCGAACCAAAATTATTGAGGTTGAAATACATTCAATATGTTATTTTAATTAGTCTTGTAATGATTTATTTTTTTTCTATTTCAGGCCGACGCAAGAAATTCGACAGCCGGCTTGGGAAATAAGACTTCAGCTTTTAATCCTGGGGATGATTATAAATCGTATATAAAGCGTATGATGAAATCCAGGTATGAACAGGTGGACGTAAAGGATTAAGCGAATAAATAGAATAAAACACAAAATGAGTGCGTGTTAGCTACCTTTTTTTTAATTAAATTAAATCAATTATTCGATATATCTAATTTTATTATTACTATTTGGAAGTTTTTTTTTATTTTGTTGCTATAGTAATGTAATTATATTGTAATAACAAAATAGAAAAACGAAAATGTATAAATAAAGTGTTTTACTTTTTTCCATCCATTTTGTGTTTTTCGAATATGATATTTGAGTAGATACAATAATATGCTGGTTTCTTAAATTAGAGTACACTCCGCGACAAAACTTTAAGACACTGGTAACTTTCCCTAAACAGACGTTAGACATTGATTTTTTTTAATTCTTTCGAAATAGTTTTATGGAAGTAAGTTAGAAAGGAAGTTATTTCATTTAAAATAAAGAAATTTGAAAAATTTAAATAAAGTATATTAGTAAAGCGAAAATTTAAAATTTGCTATGAAACTGGTGCGACAAAACTATAAGACGGACCCATTTTTATGAAAATTAATACGAAATGGCAAAGTGGGCTATTGTTGATTTATTTATTAATATCGCATAGAACCACAATTACATTTTAACACATCAGTCAATCTCTGTGGGAGAGATTTATATAAATTTTTGTTGGAGATTTTTTCCAGGAAGCTACAATGGATATTTTAAGTTCACGAACCGAATCAAATTGTTTTTCGTCTGTGTAGACATCTCGTGCGAGTTGGCTCCAGCAGTTTTCAATGATATTCAGATCAGGCGATCTAGCTGGCAAAACATTAATATTTTTCATCTGGAAATAGTTCTTGAGCAACCTCGAGCTGTGAATGGATGCATTGTCTTACTGAAATATGAAGTTACCATATTTCGCGAGTTGCTCGTCAATTAATTCCACATACTGCTGGCTGTTCATTTTGCCGGAAACAAATTTAATGTCCGATCTCCCGTAATAGCCGATTGCCGCCCATATCATTACTCCTCCTCCATGAATCTGTCAGCACAAGACTCGTTCTTCTTTATGTAGGTCGTGGAAATAATAACGAAATACATCAGGTCCGTCCAGATTAAACCACCTTTCAGAGCACAGGTCGTATAATAGTTTTATAAATCCGCAGCTTATTGTTCCTGTTGCAAGAAAGTGGATTTCATTATTGAAAGTTCCGAATAATACGTTGTATTTGCTATTATTATCCGTCGATTTGATTTCGTCCTTCTCATTGCCGTCTTTTGCTGGAATAGCCCCAAGATATATGAAGTTGTCCACACCCTCCAAATTATATTTCGCAATTGTTATGTTTCGTCTGATAGACTTTCTCCTTCTTGTTTGCGTCATTACATTTGTTTTACTTTCGTTAATGCGCAATCCGACTTCTTTTGCGGCGGAGTCACGATTGAGAAGTGTCTAATAATTTCGTCAACGTACGCTACTAGTTGGGTGAACTTGAATAGTAGTGTCCCGTTGGTGTCGACTGGGATTTTTCGGACGACATACTCTAGTGCCAAGTTGAAAAGCATGGGGGCTACACCAGCTCTCTGCTTTAAACCACATTCCGTTCGAAAGTTGTCTATGGAATCGGCTTGTATTCTCAATTGGGATTCATTGTTCGTCATTATGTTGTTAGTCCGACTAGCTTTGGGGGCATTCCAAAATCAAGCATGATTTGGTGCACCCTCCAGTCGATACTGTCGTATGCTTGTTTAACATCTACGAAAATTTGGTGAACGTCTGTGTTATATTACCAGAATTTCTCAAGCACCTGTTTCAGAGAGAATATCTGGTTTGCTGTAGATCTGAATCCACCTTGGCATTTGCCAATTATTTTCTTAGTATAGGGCTTAAGACGACGTTCAATTATTTTTGTCAGTATTTCATAGGACGTACACAACAATGATATTCCTCTGTAATTCTCACATCAGAGTTTCTCTCCTTTCTTGTAAGTTGGACAAACGATGATTTTTCGCCAATCGTCGGGTATGATTTTCTCTGTCGAAATTTTGCATATCATGTGTAGTATTTCAGCGACAGTTTCCACCGTTTTTCAGGTATTTCGTCAATTCCCGGCGCTTCGTTCAGTTTTTGGTCACATAGGGCTGATTTGATTTCCGCAAGTCGTCGTGTCGTGTCGATGATCGTTTTTCGTCAGTTGAAACCTCGATTGAGATATTGTCTGTTGCGATCGGTGCTAATGGGGTTGTGACTGAGAAGTTGTTCAAACTAGGAAGCTCATCTCCTTTTGATTTCTTGCGTGCCGCTGATGATGATATATTCCTTTTTTAGGTCTTTTACTGTTGCGTATGTGTTCCACGTTTTATTTTGTCTCATATCGTAAATTTTTTTATCTTGTTATTATGGTGCTTCCTTTGTTTTCGCCTGCAGGTCTTTTTCGCATATCGCTTAAGCTCGTCATATCTATCTTTTTTTGGCTCGTGTTGGTCGTTCAGTAAAAATGTTGTAAGCCTCGTTCTTCCTATCTATTGCATCGCGATATTCATGGTCGAACTAATCATTTTTTTGCCGTTTTTTACCTCTTCTGCGGAGAATTTGATGCCGTCTCGTATATTCATGTACACATTCTCCACTGGCATATATTGGTGTCAAGTGTCGACATGTACGCCTGCGCCACCGTTTCATCTTTAAGGTTGTTGAATATCCACGACAAGCTATTCGGCATCGATTCTTGGCTCTGATTAGTAATCAGTCACAATTCGCACCGCGGATGGTTCGTACTGTATATTGAAAGCATCCCTTTTTCTCAATTAAAACGTGGTCTATTTGATTGATGATGCTTACGTTCGTCTGTAAATATCGCGAAGTGGGAAGCACGTAAAGCTTACTATCATATTTTTGCTGCTTGCGAAATCAATAAGGCGATGGCCATTGGTGTTGCTTATGTCATGGGAACTGTGCCCTCCTGTTGTTCCTCTATGAGCCTCCCCCTGTCCGAATTTTGCATTAAAATTCCCTAAGACAATTTTTAGGTCATTCGAGGGTAGTGAATCATAGGTTGTCTCTAGGGTGGCATAAAATTCGTCTTTAGTTATATCGTCCTTGTCTTCTGTTGATGCGTGAACGTTGATCAACCAAGTGTTGAAAATTTTAGTCTTCCTTCGGATTGCACACAATCTTTCACTATCTGGTTTCTTCTTCTTCTTCAATGGCGCTACAGCCCAAATCGGGCCTTGGCCTCCTGACCTTCAGGTTCCTTAACATTTTCATTATTTATTGCAGAAGGGTTGTTAGCCCTTCGCACAACCCTGTATCTACGGATTTTTCATTTTCGTAGATTGAGGTAACCAAGGTATACCCAAGCAAGTAGTGTGCTGGAATTATGCGTCGACCGGGATTTGAAATCATGACCTTCACATTGTAAACCAACACGCTACCCACTAGGCTACACCCTAGCTAACTGGTTTGATACTCGTGAACTACTGTTTAAATTTTATGTCAACGACAAAAGCAACTCCAAACTCTCTGCTTCCCGACAATTTTCCACTTGGATAGATTGTGTGTGACCTCATGTCCATGATTTCGTTACCGAGCCATTTCGTTTGTTGAATGGCAGTTATGTTGATGTGTTTTCAGAGCTCCTGTCCTAAATAAGGATCGAATATTCCAAGATCCAAAAGAGTAGATCATATTTCGTTTGCGGGTTCGTTGCTGTTGAGTCCATACTTTCCGAGGCTGTTCTTCAGGTTTCTGTACAGTGTTTTTTTCTGGTGATGCGTTGTCGGCGCCTCGTCACACCCCCGACCTGGACGACCAGTCCTACTTATTTATTAGACCCTGGTAGAAAAAGGTGGGAGTTGTCAGCTAAATATGATATGCTGGAGTTCTCACAGCTATGCTGCGAGTCCAACTATATCATACTTTTTGCCTACTTCCTGAGACGCACTGGTGTTACTGGCCATTCAGGTTAACTCCATGCTCACTCCTCCTTTCTCAACCAGGCTTGGGACTGGCAATGGAGTTCGTTCGCTGTCAGTTGCTTCTATAAATCATTTCCCCGTCGGCCGAATCATTTTCCTGTCGCCTTATACATCATTGTCGCTGACTTGCAGATGTTTTTAGTATTGGAGAATCGTTGTTGGCTGAAGACCTTGATCAACACTAATTAATTTGGGATTATTAACGCTTAGAGTGTCTCAACCCAAGAGAGTTCGTTATGTGGAAATGGCAGTGGTTTTATACCATGATTGTCCTATGGCCGAACGTCCATCTGGTCACAAGACCAGAGACGACGACCGCCAAACGGCGTTTCCTCGGGGGTTCAAGACCGAACGCGCGACTGACTCTTAGACCAAAAGCGATTCTTTTCTAATATTAGAGTCCTCTGTGAGAATGCGGCCCTAAGACTGTACGCTCCACTGGCTCTGAAGCCAAAAACGATCCCTCGTTCTTCTCTACAATGTCTTATGCGGGAAAGAATACGGCCCGAAGGTCGGACGCACAACTGGCCAAAGGCGATCCCTCGTCCTTCAGTCTATTGTCAAAAGAAAATCACTGTTCATTATTTATTTATCCTTCGTTCTTGCTTTACTTTTCTCTTCTGCTTCACTTCGTTTCATTTGTTACTTCTGCTTCAATCCAGCTTCACTTTTACTTCTGCTTCCCTGCTGCTTTTACTTTTACTTTACTATTCAAAATTAAACTCTCTCCGCCGAAACGTGCAGCGGTTGAGGTCTTGTTGATTCCTGGATCGGGAGTCTCTCCGATCATAAATTGGTTTTTAATTTTTTAGTTCTTTTTAGCTGAACTAAACTTTACAGAAAAATGCAATTCAATGTGCATCCCACAAAATAAGCAATTCAATGCAAAGTTCAAAAATTTTGCGAACTAGATTTCGAAATCCATTTAACCTTAACTAGTCCCCTTTAGGATTTCGGCATCCAGCTCGTCAATCCACTTACGATTCTTCCGGCCATCGTATTTTATGTTTACTTTATTTGAAAATCGACTTAATTTTTGATCCAGTGTAATTATACGAAATCAAGTCACACTTAGTTAGTAAGACCTGTTTGAGGGATTCTCCAATATTTTGAAACATGAGTCGCGTACGTTTTTTGTTTTACTTTTACGCTCGCGTCACCATAAGCATTCTTTTGCCAAGTAAAATGCATACATATTGTTTTGTTTTGATCATTTGATCGCAATGCTTTTGTTGAGTATGCACTTACTTTGACATTGAAATTATCTGTGTATTTTACATGGTGTTAATGGGCGGTTGAGGCACGTAAGTGGAATGGAATCTGCCTCAATTTCGTGTCATCAGAATAGTGTGGGAATATACTTGATCGCGAGTTACATGCGCAAAACTCATACAACCTAATTACATAGTTGAATAAATCGAGCAACTGAAACAATAAGCATATCAAGTTTCAAACTCATATCACAACAATTCAATTTCAAAACATCATTGTAATTTCAAATCAGCACATTCCATTTATGCTTTGTTATTCTTAGAATTTGAGGTATAGCGTATGTAAAAATTTGTGAACGCTACATCAGCAATAAAAGTTAATAAGAAAGGTTTACGCAATGCAATCGGGGCATCCTTTTCTAAAATCAATAGTTGTCATCAAAATTACACCAAAATTTAATTGTTATTAAAATTCTGGCCGAATTTTAGAAGAAAAAATAAATCTATTTCAAATTATAAAAATTTTTGTATTTTTTTTTATCAATACCGCGACGGAAAAATATGCGATGAGCTCTAACAATATTAAATATAATTTTTATTTTTTTATGAATGATATAAAATTTGGGCGCCAAGGCTGGTATGCGGAACCCTTAACTTTTTTTGGTAGTGCCCACTTTGGGGACCACTGATCGAAGTTGATAAGTTCCTCATAGTTATTTCTTTATTTTGTAGTTAGAAACAGTTTTTGTTTAGTTTTTTTTTAAATAATAATAAATGAATTATTGTATTTAATATAATTTTTTTTATTATCATTTCATTTAAAAAAAAATATTTGCCATAATAAAAATTGGGGCGAACATCGACCGTTTGTTTTAAAGATTTCAGGTAGAGCCGTAGTTATTACATAGATCCTCCTTCACACCTTTTACGTGTCTCTGTACAATATCCTGATGGCATGTCGTAGGGACTATTTGTTCCCATGCGGATGATGTTCGTTAAAATGCACAATTCATCAATATTTGTCATCAAACCCGAGTTCATCACATGATTGCAGAATTCCAGAGATGATAACGTAAGAAAACGAATTTTCTTAAATGCCTCAATTATGTTTATTTGCTCCTCAGTTAATTTGATTTCTGGATTGTTCTCTACTATTGATTTTGGAATGTTCAATGAAATGCGTTTTTCAGCATATTTATCGAATGCCAAACGGAAAGTTACTTCAGAGCTGTTTGTACTGCGTTTTTTAACATATTCATTGAATGCCGAAAAGAAAGTTAATTCAGAGCAGTTTGAATTATTTATTTCAAATATATAACGCAGAGTATTCGCCTTGATTTTAACAAATTCAGGAGACTTCAAGACAGCATCAGTATAGCTTATTATTATCTAAGGGAAAATTTTAAATAGTAACTATTTATTGTAAGAAAAAATGAATGTTGCAACGCCCTTTGCCATACGTACATACTTAGCAATGGCTTTGGGGCTGCTCACATACTTTAGTCCTGCGAGATAGAGACAATCATTCGAGCGCGACGCACCGGATTACTTGTTACACGAAAATAAAGAAGTTAATAAATTAAAATTACTTATTTCATTTGCAACCGTCTCCGCAATGCTGAATGATAGTCTCTCGCTGAGGACTAAAGTGTATGTACGGCAATGGGCGTTGCCACATACGACGATGTAAACCTACATTTTTGCAAAGTTCTAGAACTGCGGACAGATCATGCAAACTAGCAAATTCGAATGCATTCAACACATTTTTTGTTGTTATCTGAGTCACTAAATATTTCGAACACTCTTCAATCAAATTGACGAGAAAGTATTTTTTGGCAGCATAAACTAGCTGACAGGCTTCGTCGTACGAGTGAAACGTAGTCCTCTCATCAAAATAAATATAATCCAAAATTCTACGAAATATTGACGGTTCTATATCAACTATTTCGATCAGTTCATTTGTAATTGGCATGCTTCCATAGAATTGCCGTTCAAAAGTTGGCGACGCTGCCGCTAGGATGATTTTGTGTCCCGAAAATAACATTTGATCTTCCTTTTTAGAACCCACCTGAAATGAACAATCGGCAAATTTCTCGGTAACGAGAAGTTTATTCATTCGTGCTGCAATGCTTTTGCAAGAATCCTGCGAATCGGTAAATTCCTTTGTCGATTGTGCCATTATCTGAGATGAGTTGTGTTGTTATCTAGTTCAAATAAAAAAAATTCAATAGATATTACAAAAAGCTCGGTGAAAGAAAAACATTTATAAGAATAAAAACTTACTGAAAAATAAGTTCGACTTCTTTAACCGGTTTTAATTTTATACTAAATGAAATAAAGTTCAGATAAAACTTCTTGATTAGAATGAAGACTGAAATTCCAGTGAAAACGAATTTCGATAGATTTTTTGTTTTTAACTATGTAGCTGATAACCCTGTACGAAAAAATGCCGGATTTAATGCAGATTTAAAAATTTTCTTGCAATGCAAGCTATTATAGATATGTACATGTACAGTTGCTCACAAAATTATTTGTTCAGTCTGGAATGAGCTAAATTCGTAATTTTAAGACACTAAAATGAAATATTCGAATGAAGTAAGAACTATGTAGAGTTTGATGTCGGGATATTGTAAATAAAAAAACAATACTTTTTATAAATTAAGTAGTTCAAATAAATTTATTAAATTGGAAATTCATCTCACAAAATTATTTGGTCATTTTTACGGTCTACTGTCTTTAATCGCCCGTTAAAATTTTGCGGGTTAATTTCGGCTGATGTAATACTTAAACGAGTTTCCTGAAGAAGTTATTTCAATCTACAATCAGTTCAATTTGATCAAAATGGGTCCTGGTAAAGAATTGGAAAATGATTTACGGAAAACAATAATAAGTTTAGATTTAAAGGGAAAATCTTATCGCGAAATTGCAGGAATTGTTAATAAACCATATTCCACAAATCAATACAATATAAAAAAAGTATCAAAACGAAGGAACTTAGCTTAATAAGGACGGTCGTAGACGAAAAATAAATACTAAACGGTCATGACGAACGAAATATAGTGAACGAAATTCGAAAAAAATCAAAAGTTAAGTGTACCAAAACTTAACCAGAAAATGCGGGAAACTACAGGACGACAAGTGGCTGATGAAACGGTACGCAGAATTCTTTGCCGACAAGGGTATAACAACTCAAAACGTCTCCACAGTCTCCAGACCTAAATTCTATTGAGCATCTGTGGTCAATGGTTTGGTGAATGTTTTCACAGTGCATTTTGAAATGAAAGAAAATATTTCCGGATTCTACACTGTTATGCTTTATTATTCGTGACGTTTCGGTCTCTACTGAGACCTTTATCAAACTGATCGACAATTACAAAATACATTATTATATAGAAGGAAGGGTAATTAAGGTTAAATTAGTTATTACGGTTAATTAGTTAGTATCAGGTAGTTAAATTAGTTAAGGATTTTTGGGTACGGATTTTATTCTTACCAAATTTTAAGGCAGGTAGCCAAACTGCTGATAACTTGTATCCGGTGTCTCGGTTGAAGTTCTGTGGATGCTTCGAAATTTCTATTGCTTCTCGTACTATTCGTTGATAATATTGATTTGTCCTGGCCAGAATTTGTACATTGTCGAAATCGATTGTATGGTCCTCTGTCGTTGCATGTTCCGCGATCGCTGATGATTGTATTTGGCTTTTCCGTGTGCATCGTTGGTGCTCGTTGATCCTTGTTAGGACTGTGCGTCCCGTTTCTCCTATGTATACTTTATCGCAAGTGCCACATGGTACCTTGTATACTCCTTCAGTCTCCAATGGTTTTTTGTCCTTCTGGTTTCCTAAAATCCCTCGGATAGTAGTCGGGGTAGTGAATGTTGTTTTGATGTTGGATTTTCGAAGGATTTTTCCAATCTTATCCGTCGTACCCTGGATGTAAGGTAGTTTTACCCATCGTTTGTCTGCACTTCCTTCTTCAGTGTCTTCTCGTAATAAAGCATAACAGTGTAGAATCCGGAAATCTTTTCTTTCATCTGTGGTAAATTTTGGGAAACAACGGTTCAGGATCATACCATAAAAAACAAAAATCAACTGAAAACAGTTTTAGAAAAGGAGTGGGACGAAATAGGTGTTTCTACCACTGCTAATTTAGTAAAAAACATAACAGCGCTACGATTGCGCGTAAAGCGCAATCTTACGATACTCTAGATGAAATAGAATTTTTTGTGATCCCAAGAAATTTTGTATGGGGAGTGTTAGAAGGGGTGATAGCATTGAACTAATTTTTTCCCCATCATGCTAAAGTAGCTATAAAAATGTTTTTTACAAAATGCTTAACCCAAAAATTGAATAGGAGCTGAGAAAATTAGTGTGTTAGATTTAGTGAAAATGTGCAGTTTGTATGGGAGGTGGTAGAAAGAGTGGGGGGATTTTAGTGATTTTTTCAGAAATAACTAAGAATATCATAAAATTGACATTTCTTAAATTTGAGACTGGTAGCATTTATACTTTTCAAGAAAATAGATTTTTTGTGAAGTTGTGAAACTGTGTCATATTGTATGGGAGGGGGTAGAAGCAGTAAAGCTAATCAAATATTTTTTTCTGATCTTAGTGATAATGCTAAATAAGTATTTATTACAAAATGTGAACTCGATAAATGTTATATGTTCTGAGAAAATCGGCTTAGAGCATTTCATGAAAAAGTGTAGTTTGTATGGGAGGGGTTGGAAGGAGAGGGAGGACGTAAATAATTTTTACGCTGTATATTGAAATTATTATGAAAGTAATATATCCCGAAATTCAGACTAATAGCTTTTATACTTTTCGAGCAAATCCATTTATAGTCGAATTGCGAAATTGTGTCATTTTGTATGGGAGGCGGTAGAAGGGGTGAAGCTAATCGTCTAATTTTTTTTGACTTTACTAACAATTTTAAATAAATATTTAGTGCACAATTTCAGCTCGCTAAATCTTATACGCACTGAGTAAATTGGCTTAGAGTAATTCATGACAAGTACAGTTTGTATGGGAGGTGGTAGAAGGAGAGGGAGGACACGCATGATTTTCATACGGTAGATTGATATTATCATAAAAGTAATATATTCCAAATTTCAGGCCAATGGCTTTCATACTTTTTGAGCAAATCCGTTTATTGTCAAATTGCGCATTTGTGTCATTTTGTATGGGAGGGGGTAGAACGGGTGGAGCGATTTGGCCCGTTCACGAACTTGACCTTACTTTTTTGTCAAAAACGACGTGGACGAAATTTGAGCTGTCTAGCTCAACGCGTTCTTAAGCTAGAGAGCGAACGGACGGACGGACGGACGGACATCCGGTTTTGAGATTTTTGAGTGATAATATTAATTTCTGTATTCATCATTTTTTTCTCCGAGCCTTATTTTTTGGCGTTACAAACTCCAGAGCAAACTTATAATACTCTCAGATTTCATCTAGAGTATAAACATAACAGAATTATGATTGGGCGTAAAGCCAAATCATATGATACTCTAGATGACATACTTACTTACCTTTTGCTTGGGAGATGGTAAAAGCAGAGGGGGAGGTTTGTCATTTTTATATGTAACACTGAATGTAGTATATAAAATATTTCATGCTGAATTTAAAGTTTTTTGCTTTCATAATTTTCGAGGAAATTGACAATTTTTGTCTGAATTTATGATATTTGTATGGGAGGTGGCAGAGAAAGTGGAAGATTTTGGATGATTTTGAATCTGCTTATTAACTTCCTAATCACATTGATTGGTTACAATTTTAAAGTCGAAAGCTCTCATATTTCTTGACCTTTCAATACAAAAATTTCTATGGGAGGTGGTAGAAGGAAAGAGGTGAAGGCGATATTTTTTTTTAGCATTTATTACAATTAGTAAGGGACAGATTGTGGCAAAATTTTAAGTTTCTACTTCTAGTTTTTATGAAAATCGGTTAAATACATTTACCAAAATTCTGCATTTGTATGGGAGGGGGTAGAAGGAATATCCGAATCAAAATCAAATTTTTTGACATCAATTATATTTATAATAGGATACTTTTCTCAAATTTTAAAGTTGATATCTTAGACGGTTTTGGAGAAAACTAATTTAATTGAAATTCCGAAATTTCGTAAAATTTGTATGGGAGGGGGTAGAAGGAGTGAGGTAAAGTTGATAGTTTTTCGAAAATTAGTTGCAATTATAATAAAATTCCCCGCAAGGGGGTAGTTGTAGTATGAGGTTTTACCAATTCCTGCAACTATCTTTGGAGTTTGCGACTCCACGGACCTGAGCTAACTATCCCCCTGTGGGATGGGGGCTGTAGAATTCACCCACAGCCAGTCCTGCTTGCCCTAAAAATGGCAAATGGACACTCACTGGATAATGGGCTTATCACCCGTGATCTTAAGACCTAAATGATACGAGAAACGGATACATCGCCTCGGATACGGACTGATCCTACGGTAACGACTTTTGGCATTCGAAAACGGACTATGATTGGCTTCTGGAACGTTCGAACATTGAATGACGGGGGAAGAGCTGGGGTTACTCGGTCCTTGCACCGCCAATCAGTGATCGACCGTGAAATGGAGCACTATAACATCCAAATCTTGGGCTTGAGCGAAGTCAGGTGGACAGGATCAGAAGAAGAACGAACCCCTAGCGGAAACACTATTCTGTACATTGGCCCTGAAAGTGAAGCCAGAAATGGCGTGGCGTTCGTCCTTACGCCGAGAGCGAGAAACAGTCTCATTAGCTGGGAACCAATCTCGGATAGGATTATCGTCGTCAGGCTCAGGACCAGTGTCAGAAACGTCACAATTCTGCAGTGCAACGCACCAACTAATACCGCAACATCTGGTGACAAAGATGAGTTTTATAGCCAACTGAGTGCCACCTTCGAACGTGTTCCAAGAGGTGATATTATTATCATCTCGGGAGATATGAACGCCCAGGTTGGATCAGACATCACTGGACTAGAACACGTCATGGGGAGGCATGGTGACCCTTGGGTCGACGCTTCACGACCTTGGATTAAGAGACCCGAAAACGGCGAATTATTTGTGGAGTTCTGTAGTACTCGGCAAATGGTCATCGGAGGGACCCTTTTTCTACACAAGAGTCATCATAAAACATCTTGGGTTTCTCCTGATGGTGTTACTCAGAACCAGATCGACCATTTGGCTATAAGTCGCCGATGGAGAAGATGTCTCCTCGATGTGCGAGCGAAACGTGGAGCTGACGTGGGGAGCGATCACCACTTGATGGTTGCCTGCTTGAGATTGTGTACAGCAGCTATCCGACGACCACAAATTCTTCAAATGAAGCGCAAGCTTAATGTGGATAAACTCAGAGATCCCAACAAAAAACTCGAATACACCACCATTCTACGCGAAAAGTCATCCACATTGGGTGAACATGAAATGCGCACACTGGACGTCAATTGGGAGGCAACCAGAAACATTTTTCTAACTAGTGCTGAAGAATCTGTGGGATATGCGCAAAGCGGTGAGAAACCCTGGATGTCGCAAGACACATGGGACAAGGTTGGCAATCGGAAAAAAGCCAAATTGGCAATCATCTCTTAACCCGATGTCAACCAACGAACGCCCGACTTGAGGCAGAACTACCGCGATGCTCATATACAGCTTAAAAAGGCTGTTAGACGCGACAAGAGAAAGGCCATTGTATATCTGGCAAACAAGGCAGAATCTGCGGCTTACCTTGGGGATATGGGTTCACTATTTAAAATCATGAAACAGTTGACCAACAGGAATTTCACCGCCGACCACCTGGTGAGAGATGTCAACGGAACTCTCCTTAATATGAGTGAACACCAGTTGCGACGATGGAAGGAATACTTCTCTGATATTTTAAACATCTTGTCAGATGAAGATATTCCGGAAACAGAACAACTTCCAAACATCCAACCGCAACAATCCTCTATTAGGGACGATCCCCCAGATAAGGAAGAGATAGTTTCCGCCATTCGGTCAATGGCGGGAAGGAAAGCTTCAGGTATAGACGGACTACCAACCGAACTCCTCAAAGCGGACCCGGAAATAACAGTCGATATACTCCTCCTACTCTTCACTAAGGTGTGGAATGATGGAAGATATCCGACTGAATGGAAGGAGGGCGTCATTGTGAAAATTCCGAAGAAGGGCGACCTTCGGGATTGTGGCAATTGGCGTGGTATATGTCTACTTACTGCCGTATCAAAAATTATGGCTAAGGTAATTCTCAATAGGATTAGTGATGTCATCGAGAGCACTCTCGAAGTTTATCAGGCTGGATTCCGTAAAGGATCGTCTTGTACCGACCACACAAATACCCTACGGATAATATTAGAGCAGTCAACCGAAATGGGTTCGCCACTACATCTCATGTTTGTGGACTTCGAGAAGGCTTTCGACAGCGTTAAGCGAGATTACATATGGAATGCTTTGAGTAGTAGAGGTATTCCAGATAAGGTCATAGCTATGATTAAAGAATCTTACGAAGATGCAAGGTGTCGCGTCTTGCATAGAGGAGAGCTGTCCGAGAGCTTTCCTGTGCGAACGGGTGTCAGACAAGGCTGCATATTATCACCAGCCCTGTTTCTGGCTGTAATAAATGACATCTTGAAAGCTGCACTGGAAGGTGGGGAAGGTAAAGGTCTTCAATGGAGACTATTTAACATCTTAAGTCACCTTGATTATGCTGATGACGTGTGTTTGCTTGCACATAACCGTTCGGACTTAGAGTCAAATGTTCGCTCGTTGCATTCTAAATGCAAATAGGCGGGACTGAAAATAAATGTGCGTAAAACCAATTACATGCACATGGGTTCGAACGGAAGCACACCGATTGTTCTTAATGGACAGGATGTGGAAGAGGTGCAAGATTTTTGCTATCTCGGAAGCATTGTCAGCATGGACGGCGGAGCCGAAAAGAATGTTGAGGCTCGGCTAAATAAAGCTCGTCAGGCCTTCGGTATCCTTTCCCCTTTCTGGAGGTTAAGAGAGATCTCCCTTCGCACGAAACTGCGAGTTTTTGACGCATGCGTCAAATCCGTGTTGTTATATGGTTGTACTACGTGGAAAGTGACCGTTCGACTTACCAAGAAACTACAGGCTTTCGTAAACCAATGCCTCCGGCGCATTTTAGGAATATTCTGGCCGGAAGTAATCTCCAACGACGAACTTTGGAGTACAACTCGTCAGACTAAAATAGGTATTGAGATTCAACGGCGAAAGTGGCAGTGGATCGGTCATACTTTGAGGAAACCAGAGCGAAACATCGCAAAACAGGCTCTGGATTATAACCCTCAAGGAAGACGTCGGGTTGGTCGACCATGTAACACATGGAAGCGAGCAGTTGAGCGGGAGGCCAGAGGAATAAACAAGTCCTGGCAACAGCTTAAAGCCGATGCTCAGGATCGCGCCTTGTGGAAGAGAGTTGTTTCTGTCCTATGCCCCTATAGGAGGTCTTAACAGGAATTTGATTGATGCAAGAACACGGAGTAGTCGGTGCAGTGAGGAGTATCTACCGATCAGACTGTCGAGTAATGAGTTTGAAGAATCGGCAATTGACAATAAACACATCGTAACGTTTTTATTAAGCCCAGTATTTTTGGATCTGGATCGCTGGGGGGACAACTGGCTAATGCGTCTCTTGCGGTTGCAACCAGCTAGGGTCGCACCACCACAAAGGGCAATCCAAAAGTTGGTTTGCGTCTATACCTCTGGAAGCGAGGTCTGTTGGATTGTCCTTAGAACGGATGTGTTTCCAAATTTGTCCGCTTACCTTGTCCTGTATTTCGGTAACTCTGTTTGCAACAAAGGTTTTCCATTCATTGGGTCGTTTTCGAAGCAATACCAAGACGATGGTATAGTTTGTCCTTGCAGTGATGTCTTCCATGCCTTGAGTTGCTTGTGTTCTCTTTAGTAATCGTGCTAGCAGCAACTAATCTAAGTTGATATGTTCCTCATAGTTATTTCGTAGTTAAAAACAGTTTTAGTTTATTTTTTTTTCTAATAATAATAAATAAATTATTGTATTTAATATCTATTTTTATTATCGTAACAAGCACATTCACCTATTTTCTAGGAAAATGAAGGACATTTTTTAATACCCGCCTTATTGTTATTGCTAAAAAAGTCAAAGAATAAATAAGTAAAAATATTTTCTCCTTCTAGAAATATTTGTTTATTAAATTTTAATTAGTTTCGGTCTCTTCAAACACACCTGATTTTCCGAACTCAGTCCAGAACTTAAAATCTGTGTAATGTAATGAAAGATCTCCGTGTTTTATATTAGGGCTTCCACATATACGACATTGTGATGGATTGCTTATAAATAACTTCAAGTCTTCTTGCATTTGGACTTAACTCAAAGCGACACTATGCTAAAAATTACAATTAAAAAAAAAATTGTTTCCGCCGAAAATCGAACCTGCATGGCGAGCATTCCACCACAAAACCACCGATGCTGATGAACTGGTCTTAACAAAATTTAGCCTCAATTTTTTCCACTTTAATTCGATTCAAATGAATTGAGCTTTAGACATCAAGTCGTTGGTTTCGAACTAAATAAATCGATTTTATTTTGAACTCATGTATGGAATAAAAATTATTTGAAATAATGATATTTTTACTGTAGTGATATCATAAAAAGATATTCGTAAAAAAGAGTATCGGCCGGGAATCGAACTTGGGCCGCCCACGTGGTAGGGGAGTTTTACCACTGAACTGCCGATACCGACGAAATTATCGTTACAAAACTTAGTCAGCTACTTCACGTAACTTCAAATAAACACGTGTGTGAACTTGGCCCCCCCAATTTCGATTTTTTTAATTTTTCTTGTTGCAGTCGTTTGGTGGTCGTTTGGTGGTGATTGGTAGTCACTTTTTTTCGTTTGGTGGTAATCCGTATTCTTAGAAATCACGTTTACTTTATTTAGCGTGAACTTAGCCCCCCAAAACACATTTTCTTAAATATCTGGAGTTACAGTTATCTTAGCGTAAAACAAATTATGCCATTCGTTTGGTGGTCGTTTGGTGGTCGTTTGGTGGTGTTTGGTAGTAACATGTCATTATTTGGTAGTAATTCAATTAGCTGTAATAAATGATTTTCTTAAAAAGCGTGAAGTTAGCCCCCTATTATGTGTTTTTGTAAATAACTGGAGTTAGAATATTCTTACAGCAAAACGGATTTCACTAGTCATTTGGTGGTCGTTTGATGGTGATTGGTAGTCACCTTTTAAACTTTGGTACCCATTAACATAGCAATAGTAGGCAAATTTCAAAATGAGCTTGCTAGCCCAATTTCATCGTTTGGTGGTGATCGGTATAGTTACAATATCGAATTTCCGATAGTTTTATTCCGAAAAAGGCAACCCGAAATAGAATTATGAATGAAAATTTCCCCAATATTTTTGATTTTTGAATTTTTCTTGATGCATTCGCTTGAGAATCGTTTGGGGGTGTCTGGTAGTCTAATTTTATCTTTTGGTGGTGATTAGTATAGACACAGCATCGAATTCCCACAAGAGATTTATTTCAAAAAAAGCAACTCGAAATGGATTCATGAATGAAACTTATCCCCAAATGTAAAATTTTTTAATTTTTCTTTTTGAATTCACTTGGCAGTCGTTCGGTGGTATTTGGTAGTCTAATTTTATTGTTTAACGGTGATTAGTATAGTTACAATATCGAATTTCCATTAGAGCCTTACTTCAAAAATAGAAACCTGAAATATAATTATGAATGAAAATTTTCCCAATATCTATGATTTTGGAATTCTGATTATTGCATTTGCTTGGCGATCACTTTTTGGTGTCTGCTCGACTAATTCATCGTTTGGTGGTGATCAGTACAGTAACGGTATCGAATTTCCTTGAGAACATTTTTTCAATAAAAGCATCGAATCTAATTATTAATGAAACTTCCCCCAAATTAAAATTTTTTTAATTTTTCATTTTGGATTCACTAGGGGGTCGTTTGGTAGTGATTAAAGAGCGTTCATCGAAATGTTGACGGCTCTATATCAATTATTTCGATCGGTTCATTTGTAACTGGTATGCTTCCGTAGAATTGCCGTTCAAAAGTTGGCGACGCTGCTAAATAAAAATTTTTTTAAAATTTTAATTTTGGGGGGAATTTCATTAATGATTAGATTCGATATTTTTATTGAAAAAATGCTCTCAAGGGAATTCGATACCGCTACTGTACTGATCACCACCAAACGATAAATGTAGACCACCAATCACTACCAAACGACGCCCTAGCGAATCAAAAATGAAAAATTTAAAAATTTTACATTTAGGGATAAGTTTCATTCATGAATCCATTTCGAGTTGCTTTTTTTGAAATAAAGCTCTTGCGGGAATTCGATGCTGTGTCTATACTAATCACCACCAAAAGATAAAATTAGACTACCAGACACCCCCAAGCGATTCTTAAGCGAATGCATCAAGAAAAATTCAAAAATCAAAAATATTGGGGAAATTTTCATTCATAATTCTATTTCGGTTTGCCTTTTTCGGAATAAAACTATCGGAAATTCGATATTGTAGCTATACCGATCACCACCAAACGATGAAATTGGGCTAGCAAGCACCACCAAACGACCCCCAAGCGAATGCAATAAAAAAAAATTCGAAATTTTACATTGGGGGGGCCAACTTCACACAAAATCGGAAATCTTAAAGCTCATATCGAAATTCGCCTACTATTGCTATGTGAATGGGTACCAAAGTTTTAAAGGTAACTACCAATCACCACCAAACGACCACCAAACGACTAGTGAAATCCGTTTTGCTGTAAGAATATCCTAACTCCAGTTATTTACAAAAACACATAATGGGCGGCTAACTTCACGCTTTTTAAGAAAATCATTTATTACAGCTAATTGAATTACTACCAAATGTTGAAATGTTACTACCAAACACCACCAAACGACCACCAAACGAATGGCATAATTTGTTTTACGCTAAGATAACTGTAACTCCAGATATTTAAGAAAATGTGTTTTGGGGGGCTAAGTTCACGCTAAATAAAGTAAACGTGATTTCTAAGAATATGAATTACCACCAAACGAAAAAAAGTGACTACCAATCACCACCAAACGACCACCAAACGATTGCAACAAGAAAAATTAAAAAAATCGAAATTGGGGGGGCCAAGTTCACACACGTAAATAAACGCACAGTTTTTCATTATTCTTTAGAAGATATATAATTTTATTTAAAAAAACTAAACAATAATTGTCATAATAAAAAGTTCGTCGAATATCGAATGTTGGTGTTACCAATGGTATGCGGTGCGGAAACGAGTTGCGTTGCTCAAAATAGTTTCGGGTGTGAGAATTGGGCAAATTGGTGCGGCCAATTTAGTTGTAGTAATGAAATGTGGTTGGTTTCCAAAACCAAAGGTTCTTTGGACAGTTGCAAAGCTCCTTTTATGTCTCTCTGTACAATATCCTGAAGGCATGTCATAGGAAGAATTGTTTTCCACGCAGATGTTCGATAAAATATGCAATTCATCATTCTGTGTCATCAAACCCGAGTTCATCACGTGCTTGGAGAATTCCTGAGGTGATAACGCAAGAAAACGAATTTTCTTAAATGCCTCAATTATGTTCATTTGCTCCTCAGTTAATTTTTAGATTGTTTTCTGCCATCAATTTTGGAATGTTCAATGAACTGCGTTTTTTAACATATTCATTGAATGCCAAAAAGAAAGTTAATTCAGAGCAGTTTGAACTATTTATTTCGAATATATAACGCAGAGTATTCGGCTTGATATTAACAAATTCAGGAGACTTCAAAAGAGCATCAGTATTGCTTATTATTATCTAAGGGAAAATTTTAAATAGTAACCATCAATTGTAAAAAAATAAATGTTGCAACGCTCTTTGCCGTACGTGCATACTTAGTAATGGCTTTGGGCCCGCTCGCATACTTTAGTCCTACGAGAGAGGAGTGACGCACCGAATTACTTGTTGTACGAAAATAAAGAAGTTAATAAACTAAAATTACATAGTAATTATTTTATTTGCAACGCCTCCGCAATGCTGAATGATTGTCTCTCGCTGAGGACTAAAGTGAATGTACGGCAAAGGGCGTTGCCACATACGGCTATACAGGGTGTTTGGTACTCCGTACATAACCTTGTAAGGGGTTATTCCTGGATATATTTCGAGCAAAAAATTGTTCTACGGAGATGGTCAATTTTCAATATCCACGGAGATACAGGGTGATCAAGAAAAGTCCTTCGGACCTGTACCCTCACTCACTCAAAACGCTATATCTTGAAAACTAATAATCACAATTCAAAGTGTTATAGCTTGTTTTTTAGGGAATCAAATTACCTTTCATTTGGTGTAATAGTCCGCATTGTAACTGTATCCAATTCTGAGATATTTGCTTCAGAACACAAATTTTTGACAGTTTGACAGTCAAAATTCTAAGATCAATGTAGTTTTTCTCTAAAAAACCCATTATAAAAATGTCATTTTATTGTTGTTTTCTTTTGTGTCATATTATTGCCTACAAAAGACGCATACACTTGCATTGCATAAGTTTTATAGTTTAGAAGAAATTATCATTCCAATAATTTAGCACTTTTGTCAAAAAAGCAAGAATAGGTTGATCAACACTCTCCGCTTGAACTAAAAGAACTTAAGAATGGTTTTTACGGTTTATTTCAAATTTCCTTAATTACAATAAATGTTCAAAATGGCTACCTTCATTTTAAATGCACGCTAAAGCTCGTTTTGCCAGTGTTCTCTTTATGTTCATACTCCTCAACTGCTGCCTTACTTCTGTTGCTGCCGCATCGATTCTGGTGTTTAGATCCTGCAACGTTACTACTTCCGTTGCGTAGACAAGGTCCTTCATCCGTCCCCATACAAAGAAATCCATAATAGTTAAATCAGTGGATCTTGCAGGCCAGTGTATCGGTCAATTTCTACCGATCCAGCGATTGCTATAATTGGAATTTAACCAATCTCTGATCTGTCGGCCGTAATGAGCTGGAGCACCATCGTGTTGGTAAAACATGGAAGCCAATCGTTGCAGTGGCACACCATCCAATAACTCTTGTAGATCATTTGTCAAAAACTGCAAGTAATTGGAACTATTTAGGGTAGGGGGAAGCCTAATAGGACCAATAAAATCGTTGCCAATCACACCTGCCCATAAATTGACACTGAATCTGTGCTGAAATGATGCCTCTCTTCTTGTATGTGGATTGCTCTCAGCCCATGTGTGTAAGTTGTGGAAGTTTGTGATACCGTCCCTGGTGAATTGGGACTCATCAGTCCAAAGAATGTTGTTCATAAAAATCTCGTCACTTAGTTGTCGTTCAAGGAGCCAATTGCAAAACTCCATCCTTTTGGGTAAATCAATGGGTAACAGCTCCTGCACTGGTGTGTGGTGGTAGGGATGCAAACGTTCTGCTTTTAGGACACTCCAAACTTTCCACGTAGAGACGTTAAACCGCAATGCCAAGCGTCGTATACTAGTTGATGGATCATTTTGAACTGCAGCTAGGATTCGTTGATCAATTGAAACAGCGATTACCGGCGCAGGATTTGCATTCACTCTGCTTGTCCTAACACTGCCTGTTTCCCTAATCCTTCTGTAAACGTCTTGGAATACTCTCGGGTAAGGTATTCGACGATTGGGAAATCTGTGATGATACAAAGATCGCGCCGCTTGCTCATTTCCCTGACACTCTCCATAGAGGAAAATTATGTCTGCATATTCTTCGTTCGTGAGCTCAGGCATTTCGAAATTCTTTTCTAAATTTTAGTGACACCTTGTTCTTTTACAAATTTAACTAAAACTGATAAAAATATGAAGTATGGTTTGCTTTTATAGGCTTTTCATTTTGTTAGGTAACCCATTAAAAAGGGCAAAGTGCTGCACCTAGTTGTGTTGAAACTCATTTTAATTTAATTCATTTTCTCGATAATTTTAATACTACCTAAAGGACATTCATTGATAATTTAAATAGTAATTAAAGGACACAAAGAATATTTCAGTTTAACAACATTTCAGGTAGTTTTTTTAGAACGAGGGTTGGTTTATGGCATATTTTATTTTTAAGCCATATGTATTTTCGCTTATTACCTGGAAAACGGGAAAACCTAAGTCATAAGTATGTGTGCATCTTTTGTAGGCAATAATATGGCACATAAAAAAACAACATTAAAATGACATTTTTATAATACGTTTTCTTGAGAAAAACTACATTGATCACAGAATTTTGAGGGTCAAAGTATCAAAAATTTGTGGTCTGAAGGAAATACCTCAGGATTGGGTACAGGTACAATACGGACTATTACACCAAATGAAAGATAATTTGATTCCCTAAAAAACAAGCTATAACACTTTGAAATGCGATTATTGGTTTTCAAGATATAGCGTTTTGAGTGAGTAAGGGTACAGGTCCGAAGGACTTTTCTTGATCACCCTGTATCTCCGTGGATATTGAAAATTGGCCATCTCCGTAGAACAATTTTTTGCTCGAAATATATCCAGGAATAACCCCTTACAAGGTTATGTACGGAGTACCAAACACCCTGTATATACATACTTCTTTGGAAAGTTCTAGAACTGCGGACAGTTCATGCAAACTAGCAAATTCGAATGCACTAAACACATTTTTTGGTGTTATCTGAGCCACTATATACTTCGAACACTCTGCAATCAAATTGGCGAGAAAGTATTTTTTGGCGGCATAAAATAGCTGACAGGCTTCGTCGTACGACTGAAACGTAGTCATCTCATCAAAATAAATATAATTTAACATTCTACGAAATGTTGACGGCTCTATATCAATTATTTCGATCGGTTCATTTGTAACTGGTATGCTTCCGTAGAATTGCCGTTCAAAAGTTGGCGACGCTGCCGCTAGGATGATTTTGTGTCCCGAAAATAAAATTTGATTTTCCTTTTTAAAACCCACTTGAAATGAACAATCGGCAAATTTCTCGGTAACGAGAAGCTTATTCATTCGTGCTGTAACGCTTTTGCAAGAATCTTGCCAATCGGTAGAATCCTTCGTCGATCCTGTCATTATCTGAGATGAGTTGTGTTGTTATCTAGTTCAAATAAATAAAAATTCAATAGATATTACAAAAAGCTCGGTGAAAGAAAAACATTTATACGAATAAAAACTTACTGAAAAATAAGTTCGACTTCTTTTACCGGTTTTAATTTTATACTAAATGAAATAAAGTTCAGATGAAACTTCTTGGTTAGAATGAACACTGAAAACCAATTCCAGTGAAAACTAATTTCGACTGATTTTTTTTTAACTGTACAGCTGATAACCCTGTAAGAAAAAAGGCCGGATTCAATGCAGATTTAAAAATTTTCTTGCAATGCCATTGTAGCTATTATACATGTACAGTGAGCGTCAAAATAAAGTGTACACTTCATTCCTATATGCATTCGACTTAAGTTTTGACCACCATGCTGAACTTCATCAAGTAGTTGATGATTATTTAAGTTCTCATTGAGGTCTCTTTTATATTTATAGCTAATCGACACTTGCAGTAAGTTTACAACAATAAAAAATATGTAAGAAAAATAAAAAATAGTCCATTTTTCTAGCGTCAACATAAAGTGTACACAAATGACAACAGGTCTAGCGTTAGAAGATTTCAAGAAAAAATTCTCGTTATCTTTCGTATTTTGTAGCCGTGGTGATCTATCGTTTTATTAATTACTAGCAATCGCCCGCGACTTTGTCCGCTTAGGAATCGCAATAATAACATTTTTTGAGAGTGTATGTAGTTAGTAGTTCATTATGCGGGACATATAATCTGATTAGCAAGGCTCTTTGAAAACAATGCTTTGTATTTTGTTGGAATCAGAACCATAAATTATTAAGAATGAAACCATGATACTCGCATTTGAATGGGACAGGCTCGTGATCAAATCAAACCCGTGATTCGAGATCATATGTATACGTGTAAAGGACATGTGAATAGTTGTAGCTTGTGTTAATTGAAAAAAGCCCAAATAAAATTACATTAAGCTTAAAAACATAACAGGACTTCGATTGTGCGTAAAGCCCCATTATATGATAATACCGATGAAATCGACGACTAGAGGCTGTTCTGAAGGCGAACGGAAAGCAAACTAAATGCTGAAGGCTGAGTTTTGAGTATTATTTTTAATTTTTATTACAACTGTACACACTTTATTTTGACGCTAGAAAAAGGGACTATTATTTTGTTTTATCTATGTAGGAAAAACAAAATTTTTTGTTGTTGTAAACTTATTGCAAGTGTCGATTAGCTATATAAAAGAGGCCTCAATGAGAACTTAAATAACCATCAAATACTTGATGAAGTTCAGCATGGTGGTCAAAATTTAAGTAGAATACGTATAGGAATGAAGTGTACACTTTATTTTGACGCTCACTGTATATAGTTGCTGGGTTTATTTTTTTAATACATACTTGCATCTGTAGTTGTCGGTTTTGTTTCTTTTAAATTTCCGTCGCTTAATGCAATTTTTATTATTTCCATTCAAGATAAATTGGAATCCAAACTGCTTCGAATGCTAAGAACGAAAGTTAGAGTAAGCAAGAAGAATGCTATGGTCAAAAGCCTTTATAAAAAAATTATCGATATCAGTAGTATGCATATTGTTGTTGTATGAAACTATCCAATGCTTAGGACCACAAAATGTATCTTGCTTAATTACTCTAGCTTTGCGTTCTTTGCGTTAGCAACATTTTGCATTCTACTTTATCTTGAACATAAATAACGAAAGGTACACTTAACGACAGACAAAACCTTCAACCACAGATACAAGTACAATAAACTAAACAGAAAATTATCAGCTATACCATACATATATCGATATCTTGTTATAAAAATGTGTTAAGTGACAAATTTGTGGTAAATCGAGTTAGATGACAAAATGGGGGGATTTTTATGTATACTATCGAATGCAAAGTTGCAGCAAGTGATAAAGATATTACTTAACACATTTGTACACAATGGTATCGATATGTATTTAAAAAAATGTCGAGCAGTCTAATGATATTGGAAGTATAATTATTATAGCCAATTGCATTGCAAAAAGATGGATACCAACCGAAGACGACCCTCCGCATAGATACGGAAGGCAACATTATAAGTAATGCGGATGATATAAAAGAAAGATGAGCGTAATACTTTGATCACCTCCTCAATACGAGCCTATCATGTACGCGAACAGCAGCAGCAGTAATAATATCAGGTACAACTGATAAAGGACCCTCTTTGAGTCTTCCCACTTTCGAAGAAGTAAAAACCCTGATGAACCACCCAAACAACAAGGCGTCGGGTATGATCAACTTCCAGCTGAACTTCTGAAAGCCGGCGGCACCTTCATAACATATCTCCTATACAAATTAGTCACGGACATATGGACGCAGGAAACACCTCCTGAAAGTTCACGCAGGAGCATCATATGTCTAATTTATAATAATAGCGAAAAACCCTGCTGCGAAAACTACCGAGGAATATCTCTGTTGTGTCTGTCCTGTAAAATCTTGACGAAAATTCTGGAAAAGAGAATTAATCCTATGCTGACAAAGTAATTGGTGAATACTAAGGCGGATTTAGAGCTGGACGATCGACCATGGACCAGATATTCTCAGCAGGTGCTGTAAAAGTTCTGGGAACATAAAATTTATGTGCACCAGACATTTGTTGACTTTAAACAGGCATACAACAGCATCGACAGGCGCGTATATGACTGTATAAAGTTATATTGAAGTTTGAAATCCCACCAATACTGGGCTTTAAAAAGGCAGCGGCACAAACTTTTGAATTGAAACTCTACGGAAGCACACCAGTAATATATATTCCGATCGAAATAGTGGATCGTGAACATTTCGTAGTATGTTGGATTATACATATTTTGACGAGAGGACTATATTATATTTCGCTCTTGCGACGAAGCCTGTCAGCTAGTTTATGCTTCCAAAAAATACTTTCAAGTCAATTTGATTGAAGAGTATGGTATTTGGTGATGCAAATGATACTACTTTGCAACTGTCCGAAATTCTGAAAACCTGCAAATTTTTGTCGTACCATTGGCTCATTTTTATTATAAATTATTTCAATTTTCCCCTCAGATTTAACTAGAAGTCATCATCAACAGCGCAACAGCCCAAATCGGGTCTGGCCTCCTGAAGTCGTCGCCTTCAAGCGTCTCGATCCAAGGACCGCGTCCTCCAGCTGCTAATTTTTAATATGGCTTTGCTGTCTTCATCAACCGAGTCTTCCCATCGCTTGCATGGTTCGCCTACTGACCGGTTACCACTCGCTTTGCCTTTAAAAGCACGTTTGGGGATTCTTCTGTCTTCTATTCGCTCTATATGGGCACCCCACTGCAGTTTACGTAGCTTGATGAATGTTAAAGCTTCTGGCTCGGCGCAAAGTTGATACAACTCATGGTTTTATCTTACAAAATCATACGTCTTATTATTAAATGACAATCTAGATTCTTTTTATCATCAAACTCTCTGTTTTGTATCCAACTACGGCTACGCATAGAACTGCGTTGGATGCGAATACGATGAAAAGCCCCGCACGGCTACAATCTGTCGGTTTCCCAAATAATAACTGAAAAATGTATTTATATGATTTTTCATAATTTCCGAAAGAAACATTTTCCCTCAGCGGGAAACTATGTTATCCCAATTGACTTTTATGTAGGGCTTTAAAAAATATTCGAACTGTCACTCGGAGTACGTGGAAATGTCAACTCCTCAGGGTTTATTTAAATTCGATAAGTAATTTTGATTTTTTTTGCCTTTCGGAAAGCTCAAAATTTTTCGTACAGAGTGTCGGACTGATACAATAGTTGTATTTTTGTAATATTTGGAAAAGGTCGTTTTAAAAGCTTCAGAGTTTTTAAAATGCAATGTTGCTTATTTTTCAGGTGGGAAACTGTGAAAAGTAGTACTGTGCGCGCTTTAAAATTACTTTATCTATCGGTTCTATAGAATAATTAGTGCAGTGGAATTAATTTCAGAGCATTTAAGGAGAGGCGGCCTTATGGAAGTTGTGCCCTGCTAAACTGCTACAGTAAAATTGAAAAAAAAAAATTGAAATGTGAAAAGTGAGTTTTTGCAGTAAATGTTGCAGTAGCAGTAAATGTTGCAGTAGCAGTAAATGTTGCAGTAGAAGTGTTGCAGTAGCAGTGTTGCAGTAGCAATGAATGTTGCAGTAGCATGTTGCAGTAGCAATGAAAACTCACCTCGAAGTTGAAAATATTGTTGCGAGCTAGGGGATCGCTGATTTCAAAGGAAAACACAATTCGTTTAAAAATAATGAATAATTTTATTTATTGCACTTTATACACAATTCTCACTTTAACTTAATTCGCCTTAAAACGCACTACCGATATTTCGCTTTCTATCGCTTTTACTACCGTCGCGTTCAGATGTCTCTGATTCACCGATAGGTGTCGCCAAAATCTAACTAACTCGTTGTCTGAAAGTTGGCGGTTATTTATACTAAGTCTCCCAGACAGGTGTCGTTGTGTGTGTGTGTCTAGAATGATTGGCTACATTGTGGAGCTCGGTAGAAGTGTCTGGAAACATGTGTATAGCGTTTCAAATGTTGATGGACTTTTCTCGGTGTTGCTGGGGACGTCGAGGTTGTCAGATTTATAACATTACCCTCTCCTTAGTCCCTGTTCGTCCCGAACAGAGTCGTTCATTTCCGCAATGGCACCGTGGTACTTTGTTAGTCGGTCGAGATGTACCACTTTCATTTTTGTACGAGGTTTTCGCTGATTCCATTCATCCTCTGGTTCGATCGTTAACCTCCGAATGGTTTTTCCGGCTTCTTTTTCCTTCTCACGTTCGCGTTCTTTCTCCGTTTCCTTTTCGCGCTCATTCTCCTCCTTAGCGGCACGTTTACTTCCCTTTTCTCGTTCCGCATTCTTCCTTTCGCAATCTTCTCGATCATATCGCTTCCCATGTTTGGTCTTGTCACGATTATTCGCATGAAGTACTTGGCCGTCACGACTTCTACCCGTTCGCTCGTGATCCCTATTCGAATGCCTAACTCTGCTTCCATGATCTTTCCCGATGTATTGTTCTTGTTGCCGACTCGGGGTTTTCGATCTACTCTGGCGTCTTTTGTCACAACCGTGTGTAAGATTTGAACTCTGACGACTAGTTCTTGACCAAGATCTACATTCACGATCTCTACCTTCGCGTTGTTTAGCCGCGCAGCCAGAACAATGGTTGGTCGCTTTTCTGAGTTTACGGCAGTCGAGTCTCAAGTGTCCTGCCTGTCCACAATTCCAGCATCGGGGGGCACCAAACCTTTCGCTCCGCTTGGTGTGCTCTGCTTTCCGACACACACACTCTTCTACTATTTCTCGAACTCGATAGTTACTCCGCGAGCTTTGCTTGGCAGCTTCGAACGTCAGCCCATATACTAAGGCTTCGCCAATCGTTTTCTTACCTGCCAATTTCAACGCCTGTTGCAGCTCTCTGTCCTGTACAGCATTGTTAAATGCGAAAACAGCTGTATCGTTGCGTTGCTCTGTTTGCGCATTGGGCAGCGATAATAATGTGAGTCGTTCAATATCGCGTGCCAGCTCTTGAAGTGTTTCGCCATTCTTTTGAGTTCGGTTGTACAGCTCTATTTTGTAGATCTCTTTCATGCGGTCACTGCCGTAATGAAGATCCAATGTTTGGACTAACGTTGAAAAATCTTGTTGTTGTTCCTGCGGAATCGTTTGAAGAACCTCCGCTGGTGGACCTCTTAACGCCAATATAAGAGCCGTTCCTCGTTCGAGATCATTCCAATGGTTGTTTCTGGCGGCAGCCTCAAATTGGATCTTATAAATAGCCCACGGTGTCTGTCCATCGAAGATTGGAGCTTTGAAACCCTTATGCGTAACGTGCTCTGCCTTGATGACTCCAGTCGCTTTGACGTTATCCAAGTCCCTTTTTAGGCGTTCGACTTCTTGTACAATCCCGGATATCCTTTCCGTAATTTGTTCTTCGAAGATTCGAAGTTTCTTCTCAACGTTTTCTTCTATGGCCTTACCCATGGTGTCTATTTTATTATTTTGCAGCTCCAATTTTTGGTTGAGGTCCTTTGAGGTCTGATCTAATTTCTCTAGTTTCTGATTAATGTCCGCAGATTGTTGATCTAATTTTTGATTCATGTCCGCAGATTGTTGATCTAATTTCCGATTCATGTCCGTTGTCACAGCTGATTGTTGATCTAATTTGTTCATCATTTGCTGCATTAACTGTGTTAAGGCATCCGATGTACCAGAGCACTCCTCTTTACTAGCTTCTTCGATTTGGAACTCAAAACTATCTGCATTCTCACCCTCTGCCTCAAGTGTCTCGATCATACGGCTGACAAGTTCAGACTTGCTCCCTGTTGTAGGTAACTCGCGTCTACTGAGCTCTTCCTTCAGCTCCGTTACTTTTAAGTCTTTTAAATAACGCGGCATTTTCACTACCGATTATTTCCAGTTTTTCCGCGATTCGAATTCACTTAAATTTACGTCACTGCTTACTAAATCACTCGAGATTATTCGATTTCACAAAATTCTCACTGTCCGTTCGAGAATTTTAGTTCCGCGATTTTACTTCGCTAATTAAAGTCACTGTTCACTAGAGCACTCGAGAATATTCGGTTTCACCAAATTCTCACTGTCCGAGAATTTTAGTTTCACTTTTCCGCTCTCACAAAATTATCCGTTCCGAGAATTTTTAATTTCACTCGCGATTTTTAACCCGAATTTATCCTTGAAATCCCATTCTTCTGACACCAATTGTTGCGAGCTAGGGGATCGCTGATTTCAAAGGAAAACACAATTCGTTTAAAAATAATGAATAATTTTATTTATTGCACTTTATACACAATTCTCACTTTAACTTAATTCGCCTTAAAACGCACTACCGATATTTCGCTTTCTATCGCTTTTAATACCGTCGCGTTCAGATGTCTCTGATTCACCGATAGGTGTCGCCAAAATCTAACTAACTCGTTGTCTGAAAGTTGGCGGTTATTTATACTAAGTCTCCCAGACAGGTGTCGTTGTGTGTGTGTGTCTAGAATGATTGGCTACATTGTGGAGCTCGGTAGAAGTGTCTGGAAACATGTGTATAGCGTTTCAAATGTTGATGGACTTTTCTCGGTGTTGCTGGGGACGTCGAGGTTGTCAGATTTATAACAATATGTCAGATGGATTGCTGTCATTTCCGAGTTTTGTTTACAAATAAAAGTCCTTCGTAAAGTCTTAGATTTAAGCCAGCCTTACAATGGACGAGCCCAGCAAGTGCTCGTACTGCGCGGCAATAATTGATTCTGATGATTTCCTTAATTGTCACGTATGCGAGGAAAACGTGCACATAAAGTGCTTGAAGCGGCCGGGAACTCCCGGCGATCTCCTGGGCGATGTCTTCTTTACATTCACCTGTTCGAGCTGCGCGAATGGCAAGGAGATTTTCGCCAGACAAAAGTTGCCGTGGTACGTAGGAATCAATGAGTTAAATTTGTATTATGAAAAATTCCCTTTTAGGCTAATGGTGATTACACTTACGATTTACAATCTATCGATTCAATCGAAAGGATTGAGCCACCACGACTACTTTCATTGGCGCACGCACATCACTCATTTCATCGATAAGAACTGGAATTTTCTTTTCGATCCCGGCATGTAAGTAGAGCTTGGGTTGAGGGCAGATCTGAAATAAACGACTGATTTGAAAATTCCTTGTTTTCAGGAAACGGAAGAAGAAATGGACTGGAACGGTATCGGGAACGCTCTCACACAACAGTCCGCAGTTCTTTACATCCGGACAGGAGTATTTTCAAGATTCCGGATGGTGGAAACTGACTTATAATCAAACGCCGAAATTTTACTGGAAATTATGTAAGTAAATGAACGCATTTAAAAAAAAACAACAACATCCTATTCGCTAGATGAAATAAACATTTTTGTGACTAGAAGAGTTCAGGTCATGTCATAATTCGGAAATGTAAATATCCTGTAATTTCTTTTAAAAATTCATATTTTCAAGATGAACAGTTTTCGCTAAAGAAACAGCAGCTTCGAAATGACCGCAGAAATGTCGAAGAAATCAACTATTCAATGGAACTTTCCAATATTCTTGGCGACGATGCAAAACGAACAAGAAAAGAAGAAGAAGAAGAGGAAGTTCCACTCAGCAGAACTTTGTAAGTTTCCTTATTTAACGGACAATTTTATTTATTTATATTTTGAAAAAAAAAAAAAAAACTTTTAGTTTGAGGAATAGTACTTGGACCATTGGAGAATTTTGTATTTGATGTTCCACGGAGTTATTCCTATTCAGTTGTAGTAGTCTCACATATAGGGTTGCCAACCGTCCTTCTGCAGGGAGACAGTCTTCTTTTTCCTCATTCTGTCCTCCAAACTCAAATGCCCTCCTTTTTCTTTCATGTTAATGACATACCAGATACCAAAATGTGTTAGCAAATTTTTGGAATAAGTAAGTATAAGTATAATACAGAATAAACGCATGATTGTGCATGAGGCGCCTTAAATTTCACTGAGTCCCTAACATACGCGATCCCCATATTCGCAAGTTCGATGGTACACGATCTCCTTATTCGCGCAATCGCTAAAATGTCCTACGATAAATCAGGAATTCGGTGTTTACCATTTGATTGTTCATTTGTTCAAAGGAATAGATATTTACATTAGTTTTAACCGTGCTTCGGTTGGAATTTTTCAGACGTTTTCAATTCATTTATAGGAAAATGTCTTCATCAATATCTAACTAAGGCACACCACCGAGGAAAATAGGAAAAATAAAGTCCAAATACAACAAAAACTGGTAAAATTAATATCAGTGGTTGAAATACACTATTGGAAATAATTTCTCCAAGACTATTCGGCTTTAAAGCAACATGAGGGAGCTGAAATACATGGAGATCGCTAGCAGCTTCAACATCATCAGCTATTAGTAAATTTTTCGCCACTACAGGTACTCCTGAGCAATTCTTCGTAACAGCAGCTGAAATAGCCCATGTATTTCATTGCTGAAAGCATAACCTTTTATATAATTTACTTGAAGTTATTACAAAAACAATTCTTGATTCAAAAATTGTATCAAAAATATCTTGTGGAAGGACAAAATCGGAAGCAATAATAACCGATATATTAGCTCCTAAGATATTAGATGAAATTTTGACCATATTAAGGCAACCTTCAGTATTTTTTACAATCCAAAGTGATACCTCCAATCATAATAATAGAAAGAAAGGAATATGAAAGAAAAGTATAGATTTTTATGAAAGTACCGATGAAACTGCAGGTGGAATGTTTGAAGCTATAACAGCTTCTATTCATAGTCTGGGATTAAATGTCCAACAAATTTCAGGTTTCTGCGTAGATAATACTACAGCTAATTTTAGGAAGCATCATTCGCTACTTACGCACTTGAAAACTGTTAAATCCAATATAATTAAAGCGAACTGCCATGCACATGCTGAATACCACTGTCAGCATGCCAATAGAAGAAATGTGGCAAAAAAATCAAAGATGGCATTACATCTGTCGCAGAGGAGGTGATAGGACAACAACCCCGGCGCAAAAGAAATGATTGGTTCGACAAAGAATGCCGAGATGCCTTAGAACGAAAAAATGAAGCTTACAAAATATTAACGGAACGGCCGACACGAGCCAAACAAGACAAGTACAAGGATCTTAGACGATTTGCAAACAAAATATGCAGACAAAAAAAACGGAAGTACAATAATGATGAAATTAAAAACATGGACGAACAATTTAAATTACACAACACAAGAGCCGCGTATTCCCTTGTCAAAAGGATGAAAGAAGGTTACAAACCGAAAACGACCCTATGCAAGGATGCGGAAGGGAACATTATAAGTAACGCGGAAGATATAAAACTAAGATGGGCACAATATTTTGAACACCTTCTTAACCCGAGCCCATCACCGACACGAACAGCAGCAGCAGATACAATAGCAGGTATAACTGATGTAACAGCTGATGAAGGATCCGCTTTGAGTCCTCCCACACTCGAAGAAGTAAAAACAGCCCTAAGGAACCACCCAAACAACAAAGCGCCGGGCACTGATCAAATCCCAGCTGAACTTCTGAAAGCCGGCGACACCTGCATAGCGCATCTCCTACATAGATTAGTCGCGGACATATGGACGCAGGAAATACTTCCTGAAGATTGGCGCAAGAGCATCATATGTCCAATTTATAAAAAAGGTGACAAGCTCTGCTGCGAAAACTACCAAGGAATATCTCTGTTGTGTACGTCTTATAAGATTTTGACGAAAATTCTAGAAAAGAGAATTAAGCCCTATGCTGATAAAGTAATTGGTGAATACCAAGGCGGATTTAGAGCTGGACGCTCAACCACGGACCAGATATTCTCAGTTAAACAGGTGCTGGAAAAGTGCTGGGAATATAATATTGATGTGCACCAGATATTTGTTGACTTCAAACAAGCATACGACAGTATCGACAGGCGCGTACTGTATAAAATCATGTTGGAGTTTGGAGTCCCACCGACTTCCAGTTTTAAAACAGACAACGGCCTTAAACAAGGTGACGGCCTCGCACCAATACTTTTCAACTTAACACTCGAATATGTTGTTCGGAAACTTCCCGTTGACACCAAGGGAACACTATGCTTCAAATCCACACAACTCGTAGCATATGCCGACGACATAGATATCCTTGCAAGATCTCTGGAGAGTGCTAAGGAAGTATTTGTAAACCTTGACTCGGTAGCAAGGGAAGTTGGACTACGCATTAATGAAAACAAAACAAAAATTATGACGCAAACTAGGAAAAAGACGCCAATCAGACAAAATATTACAGTAGGAGACTATAACCTAGAAAACGTAGACAACTTCATATATCTAGGGGCAAATCTATCGAAGGATGGAAGCGAACCCATCGAAATTAAAAGAAGGATAATGATGGCAAACAAGACTTATTATTCGGTACTTCCAATAATCAAAAACAAGAACGTGCACAGGAAAACAAAACTTAAGCTATACAAAACAATCATAAGACCTGTGCTATGCTATGGCAGCGAAACGTGGACATTAACTCAGGCGTCCGAAAAACGACTTAACGCCTTTGAAAGGAAGGTCCTCAGAAGAATCCTCGGACCTGTGAGGTAAGACTCGATCTGGAGAATACGATACAATAGAGAATTGTATGCCATCTTCGACAATCCAGAAGTGTCAACCCTCATAAAATTTAAAAAATTACAATGGGCTGGTCATGTGGAGCGGATGGATGACGGAAGAATTCCCAAACGCACACTAAAAGGGAAAGTCAACGGACAAAGACCGGTCGGAAAACCACGAAAGCGCTGGGAGGATTCGATTGACGCAGACAGCAAATCACTGCTAAGATTTTCAAACTGGAGGACGCGGTCACTGAACCGAGATGGATGGAGGCAAAGCATTCAGGAGGCCAAAGTCCGATTTGGGCTGTAGCGCCATCGTAAGAAGAAGAGAGCCATGCACATATAATGCATAATTGTTTAAAATATGCAATGATTGTATTGAATATAGATATAGAAAATACAGTTTTAAAATTCTATTCACATTTTTCAACATTAGTAAAACGAGAGATTTTAAATGAGGTCCACAGAAAAATATAAATTTGAGATTATTATGCACAAATTAGAAATTATAAAAAATTATAAATCATTTTATCTTCGGAGAAGCGTTAAATTAGATTTTACACTTTGTATTCTTATTGAAATGGAAGAGCGATGTTATATTGATGAACTTTTTTTTTGATAGAACATTTACATGTACATTCTTCGCTTGGCCTGTTGCTTTTTTTTTTAGTTTGCAACTTGAAATAGTTGGGAACCCTACTCACATATCATCTTTCTTTGGGATTATAATATTGCGCCTTTGTTCCATGTAGTTGGTCGTCTCTTGTTTTCCCGTAATGTTATTAATTAAATGAGACAAAAGAAGTTTCGCTGATATTTGCACTCGTAGAGTCTCGACCGGAATTCCCTCATCGACTGGTCTGTTGTACTTTTGATTGTTGGTTTAGACGTCAAAACAGCTAACCGTGTTTATTATTCGTGACCGTATTTACCCAAATTTTACCCGGAAAACTCCGGAAATGATTAAAAAAAACTGTATGGAGATATTGCTGCAGTGAATGCGAGTGGCTTAGTTGAATTTTGGTCGAAAGGACGGTACAAAATTTAAGAACTATAATACTCAGTAGATTCGCTTTCTATCATTCAGTCCCTCATAACATCTGCAAATATTTATCAATAGCAGCCAGTACAGCTGAAAAATATATATCAGCTTCTCCACTCGTTACGGTCGTTCTCACTCCTCTTCCTCTACCTTCCTAATCCCATTCCTTCCCTCCATGACTGTGTTTGTGCATTGCACATAAAGGCCGAAATTACCTATAACACAGTTCATTCCGTAAAAAAAAAAACTTGGAAAAGTGTGCGTGATTAACGGGTCCGACCTGGACTTAACCGTTGCAACCAACAGTGTTTTTTTTACTGAGAATACCGCTTTACTCGTACATTATCGTTGCGGCGCTGTGCGCGAGCAGTTGCCGAATTATTGTGCTTTTGTATTGTTGCGAGCTAGGAGTTCGCCGGGATTTCAAGTAAAAACATAATTCGTTTTATTTAATTATTTTTTTATTTAATTTATTTATTCGCACTTTAACTTAATTTACACTATATGGCACTACCGCCGCGTACTTTTCCTATCGCTTGCACTGGTTCGCGTCTTACATAAATGTCGCTGAATAACTGACTCCCGTCTGAAAGCTTCGTGCTTTTATACATTTTTCCCCCAATTCTCGAACCTTCCGTCGTGTATGTCGTCGGGTGTATGTCTCAACTATACTGGAAAGTTTGTTGGGTCGAGTGGAAATCAGAACACTTTTTATCCTATTTTATTTTCACTTTATTAAAACTTTTTATACTATTAACTTTATTAGAAGACATATACTATTCACTTTATTAAAAGGCATATACTATTATTTTATTAACTTCATTGCTAGCACTGCTTCCAATCAGAGCCACAATCCAACTCCCCGATCGATCGTCACTTTTACTTTTCGATCCGGTCAATCTTGCCGACGACCGGACGCACATGCCGGCGATCCTAAGGTCGCTTAACTCACATGGTGTCGAATTTACATTGATCGTACATTTTTCCAATATTACGGATATTCAACACCATGTGAGTTTTCGCAACTTTGCGGCTCGTGGACGCATGGCATGTGCTGATATATTGCATGATGTTGGATTTATACATTAAGACAATGACCTGTCGATTCAACATCATGCAATATCGTCAGGGCATGATCCCTGACAAGTTCTAGATCTTTAATTATGGCTTTTTACATATTGGGGATACTGTCCCACATAATTCTTGTATATTCGAGAGAGATCGAATTGGTTGCCAGATCTGTAACAGTATTGAAAAAAAAAGTTTTCCGGACTTTACACTGTTACGCTTTATTATTCGTAACGTTTCGGTCTCTGCTCTCCGAAATGCACTGTGAAAACATTCACCAAACCACTATTTTGCTTTTCTTCGCATGTCAATTCACAATAGACATAATTGAAAAGTCAACGGGTGGAAAATATTTTGAATTTCTAAAACAACGAAAAAACTCATGTCGACATGGCGGGAAAGGATGTTGAAAGTAGAAGTGCTAAATTCGGAATATGCAAAAAGATTGTGAAAGACCACGATTCAACAGTCCAATGCGGTGGTTCCTGCAAAAAATGGTTAGTAATGGGGATTATGCCAGATGCAAAAGATGGAAGTGAAACTTCTCTGGCTCTGCTCGGAGAACCAGCTGCTCTTTGAAAAGCTAATACACAATCAATTTGGAGAATCTTTAAAATTCTGTTCAAGTCAATCCGATGGTTTTTCCTGTAAAACTGGTTATTTTTAGCTGATCCCACTATTTCACATGTGGTCTGACAAGGATAGTTCATTCGAAACTCTCCAGTTGCGGACCGCTAGTGATTTAGAGTTCATTTCAAGAGTCAGGTCGATAGCCTCGCTTATTACTCTAAACTATTACCGACATTACAAACATTTAGATTGTTTATTCTAAAAAATTCTAGAACGGACTTACCGCGAGCGTTACATTCTGTGTTAGACCAGTGGGTGTAATGGGCATAGGCATCACAACCTATTACCAAGTTCCCTGTGTTGAACTGGACAAGCTGGCATAGGTCAGTCGTTGGAACATCCCTTACTTCGTATGGCTGGTATGATGAAACCAGCTTAACAAGCTGCGGTGTTCTGTTAACTGACATCTCCTAGAGCATCGTTGTTTGGTGTGGACTGCTAAATTGTGGAATTAATGACGCATCGTCAAATCTTGCTTTGGCAGCTTGTCTTTTTAGGTTGGTATTAGCTCGGCGACGGGCCCGTTTGCCAACACCACCTTGAGGGGCTAGGTTGGTCTCATTACCAAGGGTAGCCGAGATAGTTGTGCGTCGAAGCATGAATAACATTTATATCCACCTCCATCTGCTTATTCCTCTAAAGCTCTGACATGGAATACTCAGTGCGCTGGGTGTTTGATAGTTGCACAGCACTACTAGAACCTGGTTGCACCGTTCTAGTAGCTATCGAACCGCGTTCGGACCCGGTGATTTTAGCACCCTCTTTTGCCGGTTATTGGGGGCCAATACGGGGGACTCCTCATAGTTTCTTTGGGCTGGTTCGTGGCATGGCTTTTACAGAAAAAAATGTTTGCTGCTATTTTTACCTCAACATGTTACATCAACTTAATTCCTTCATATTGCCATGATAATCGCGGTCGAGGGTCTTGCGACACACGGCGGCGGCCTCCATCCACTACTTGAGGACGCGCCTGATAGGTTGCACAACCACAGGTTACTTTTGATTAAAACTTTTTAATTTTTATTATCAGACCATACATGGGGCGCGAACCGAAAAAAATGAAATATCAACCATCCACATCACAACAAGATGACGATAATAAAAATTTAAATTCCGTACAATCAAATCTCATGGATTTTTTGGCAGCCAATCTATCAAGTGGGGAACTATTAAGCGATTTACCACAAATTGCGCCAAAAGACTTGCTGCCATTGATGAGCCCGACCGAACAAGATTCTCAGCATCTTCCTGATCTCTGGAGTCCCGAGACTCCGAACTTAGATTATGAAAACGATTTGAAATTCTTACCGGATATTAAAGAAATTGATTCGATTCAGGATGTTGTACTGAGCACAAGGTACTAACATTATTAAATTCACCGACAAAAATTCTTTAAGATCAATTTTACTATTCGGTAGCCATGATTGCGATAAATACAAACCACGAATTGTTCAAGTCACAAACTATCAAGAATGTAAAGATGATCCTGAAAAAAGTAATAGTTCAGTGCAAAATATTAAATTAGAACCGGACAGCGAATCGGACAGTGAAAGCGAACATTCCGAATTAACTTGCGAGAAGAGTTTGTTCACGATAAATCCGAAACGTGATTATCCGTGGAAGGATGATAAAGAAGATGATGATCAGATGGCCAACAACAGTGAACACGACGATGTAGGAAAGTAAGCATGCTAATCTTTTCTGCTGTTTGTAAGAATAAACGAAAAATAAATTTTTTTTTAGCATACAACTGATGACCGAATATGAGGAAAGAGAGCTTTACAATAAGCTGAAAGCTATTCTTAGTGTAGAAAAGGATTACAATCTTACGATTCCGACTAAAATTAGGCGATTGTTTCGAAAACTGTGTATTCGCAATATAAAAAGGAGTAATTTTAAAAATATTTTCAATATTGATAATTTCGGTTATCCGCAATGGAATAGCACCACGAAGCCGCAGTTATTAGATCGTTACTATCAGGTAACTTGAAATAGTTTTGTTTTATGGTGCTATGCCGGGTATTAATGCGAGCATGTATTTAACAGATGATTGTTAGTTCTTCAAACAGGGAGAGTACATTTTATTCGCGTATTATTGGTTCTGTTCAGGATGAAGTTTTCGAATCACCGTTCACTGCGCGATTGTTACATCCGTTTATTTATCGGAATTCGAAATGTTTTCCCAGTTGGATTAAGGTATGAATATATTTGCGTATATTGTAGTTTTTAATTTTTATTTATTTTAGTTAATGTGCGAACTTCAATACACAGTGAATGGTAAGCTGCCAGTGAGAGCATCAGTTGATTTTTGCTATGTACGACCGTATCATATTGCTGCGGTTAATGGGCTGCTACAGCAAATGTTTTGGCCTGGAATCGATAGTAAGATTAAATTGAATCTTTCCTATTTCGATATGCTAATTATTGTATTTGTTTTTAACGTTCAGTGTCGGAGTGTTTAAGCTATCCCGATTTTAGCGTTGTCGCTTTGTACAAAAAAATGGTAGTAGGCTGCGCATTTCTAGTCCCCGATGTTGGTTACAATGAAGCTTATATATCTTTTATGGCAGTTCGACCAGGTTGGCAACGATGTGGAATTGCTAGTTTCATGCTTTATCATCTTACTCAGGTCTTTATTATATATCTAACGATTAATTTTCGTATATATAACTAATTCATTTGTTTCGTTTTCCAGACTTGTATGGGTAAGGACATTACTCTTCATGTATCCGCCACAAATCCAGCTATTTGCTTATATCAAAAGTTTGGATTCAAGATTGAAGAAGTGATTTTAGATTTTTATGAAAAATACCTTCCAGCTGATTCAACACATAGTCGCCATGCATTTTTATTACGAATGACTAAGTGATAAGGTTAGGAGTTAAAAATAAAGGTAATTTTATTGAATAAATTTATGTTGGAAAATAATGTGTTTTTTGGTACACTTATATGTGAGAATTTCGGCTACGTTGAGCGTGCTATCTACTTAACTAGCAATGCCCACATTGCGATTGAAGAACCTTGTTCTAGTTTTAATAATGCAACTAAAGACGAATTAATTATGCCATCCTAGAGAAAACTAATGATTCACTGCTATCGAATGATCTAAAAATTGTCTTAGGAGATTTTAATGCGAAACTCAGAAAGGAGGAGGTTCATAGATAGGGTTGCCAACTAGCGAAAGTTGCAAAGAGACGGACATAAATGGTCGTCGAGTGAACGTATGACGTGAAATTTAACATTGATGCCATATTTCATGCCTTGCGCTGCCAGACTGTGGAACGCCTCGTGACTGCAAGTACAGCTAAGCTTCTCTGTTCACGAAAAAACGTACCACGGATGGGTGAGGAGACAAGAAAAGGCTCTATCCACCAAGAAATGCTACAGGGCGGCATAATATCGCCAGTCTTGTGGGTCCTAACCGTGAATGAACCCCTTTCAATTTAAAATCGGAACGGCTACCGCACAATAGCATATGCAGACGATCTTGTCGTCACTGGTAACTGGTGAGTTTGAGAAAGTTCTAGGTGACCTTATGCAATCCGCTCTACAACTGTTAGATAGCTGGGCATTAGATAAAGGACTTACGATCAACCAACAGATCTGGTCCTCTTCTCCAGAAGAAGACCATATGTTTTCAATCACTTTGGTCTTTTCGAACAAGGTTAACTATTTAGGTCTTATTCTTGATAGTAAATTATCCTGGAAGGCCAACATTCAAGCACGAGCAAAAAAAGTACCGTAGCCTTCTTCGCTTACAAAAAGACACACTAGTATTGTCAAGCAAATTATTTGCTATAGCGCGCTGATGTGGTGTTACTAAAAACCAACGATACGAATGTGCAACAAACATGAAACTCAGTGACTGCCGGTCCTCATTTCTATACGGACGGAACTAAAACTAACCAAGCGACCGATGCAGGGATTTATTCCCACGACCTCGACATCCACTTTTTTTTCCATCTTCCAGATCACGCGACTGTGTTCCAAGCGAAAGTATTAGCCATTAATGAGTGCACAAAAATGATTTTAGATATGCAGAACAGTCTCGAAAATCATTTTCTCGGACAGCAGGGCTGCACTTCTGGCACTCGCCACTATAGGACCACGTCCAAGCTAATGTTCATTTGTATACACAATTTACCGACTATAACCGAAGTATTTTTAATTTGGATACAGGTCATAGCGACCTGTTACGAAACGACGCAGCAGACTCGTAAGCAGGAAGTCAGTCCATGTAGCAACAGTGCTGAAGACTAGATTCAAACAATATATAGCATCCGAACTGTTGTCGGCCTGATCAGAGGTCATTGCTTGCTAAAGCTGCACGCAGGAATTGTTTTTGATAATAACTTCAGGCTAACGTCAAGTGAATTATATGGAAGGTTTTGCTTACAGCAGTGAAATACATTTCAGCTGGTCTTGCAAAAAATTGCTTAGGAGTAGCTGTAGCGGTGAAAATTTACTAATCGTTGATGAAGTTGAAACTGTTCGATTTTCGTTCATGCATTTCAGTTCCTTCATGTTGCTTGAAAGCCGAATAGCTTTTGTATACAATTAGCAAAGCATCTCCTTCACAGCATTTCAACTAATATTCTTTTTCCCAGCTTTTGTTACGTTCTTACTTTCTTTTTCCTTTTTGCCTCAGTGATTTGTCTTGGTTAGAAGTTGATGAAGATATTGTTAGACATTTGCCCTGGTAGCTTGCCGTTCGTTCTCGTCTTCGGATCTTTCTAGTCCTTTTCGTGCTGTCGGAAGAAATCTTTTCACAAAATGTCAAATCCAGCTCCGTGTTTATGAGTGATACGAGTGCTCGATGGATTGGTTTACAAAAGGAAATCTGAGCCACGAAAATCCACGCTAGCTCCGACGGGACTATTATGAACTAACATAGCATAGTTACAGCTGAACGTCTACACTATTACACATTTTAATAGACGAAAGGCAGACAGGCGAAATCCTTACGTAATGCTGAAGACATACGAAATGGGGAGGAAACGAAAGGCTGACGAAACACAGCTGAAACGCAGACGAACGGAACGATATAAAAAGGCGAAAATTTTGGACGAAGAAGAGCGTCTAAATTTTGTAACGAAAGAATCAAGCTCGGGTGATCACGCGGAAAGTCGCGATCGGAGATAGAAGAGCGACAGTTGGTGAACGAAAGAACTTTCTAGTGTTTGTGATAGTTAATAATAAACGACAAATAAAGTTTGCGGATAATTTAAATTATAGTGAACTTGTAGTTTGATTATTACTTGAAATCCAGCGATACCTTCAATATTTTCCTATAACTGATTTGAAAACTTCTAAAAATTACCAATCAAATCACGGTTTAAGTTAATGTATATATATATCTCATTGTTGATAATGGGGATTGCACATTAGTAAATTCGGGGATATGGGGATCGTATGAGCGATTTCGCGAATATCGTGCTTTATCGAACTTGCGAATATGGGGACTCAGAGAGATTTAAAGTGCTCCATGCACAATCAGTCATATATTTTATTTGCTACGACATTCTGGTATTTCTATAAGAATTATCTTAATTAAAGAAGGAGGGCATTTGGGGTTCTCGCCGGAAAAATCGGAGGACGGAGGACAACACTACTCATAGAAGAAAAAACAGGAGGGCCCAGTCTCCATGACATAACCAACGACAACGGCCAGCGTCTTGTTGATTTCGCAAGCAGAAAAATACAGTAAGCTCTACGAGTTTCACAAATCGCGATATTCATAAACAAACGTGGTCATCACCAGATGGTTATACCTTCAATCAAATAGACCACATTCTAATAATCTACCCTCGGCTACATATCGGTTGCATAAGGTCTACGTTTAGTTGGAAATCAAGCATGGCTTTGACTACTATCTAGTCAGGGCTATAGTAACTCCACGGGACACTAGAGGCACTTTATCATAGTTTGGTAAAGGATAATCAGTACATTTGGAGCGAAATTTAAAAAAAGTGTCGATAATTTTTTTTTGTACGGTTTTAACATGAACTGTTAAACTGAGTTTTTACTTAAGGGGCTATATATACCGATATGGCGTTTTCGTTGAATATGAGATATTTTCGAATCGAAAACTTATGCGAATAGTTTAAAATTGTTGTATCAGTGATGAATAGGCTGAAAAAGAGCTATCAGATTAGCTGGATGGCCAGGAGCTGACTGATAAAAATTGATTGATGAAAATTCGATGTATCTTTAAACGGTCATAAAATCTAATCGAAATTTTTATTTTTTTCGGATCACAATCAAATCAATCTTTGTTCTAACAAAGAAACTGGACCGAATAAATATTATTTACATGCAAAGAAATTTAAAATCAAAATCAAGCTTTTTATGTAAAAAAAAGCGTAATTTGGAAACTCACTAGACAGTACCCTCCATGGAAAGGTTTGTTTTTTGGTTATGGGAAAAAAATATTAACACTTCCTTATAAAGTATGAACAAATGTTTGCTTAAAAAAATAGCATTTGTGTGTTTCTTGCACGAAATTGTCATAACTTCAAAACCAATTTTGTTTTATTTATAACAATCCAATCTTGCAAAGTATGACTTCGGTTACTGCTTTATTAGTATTTTTTTTTAAAGACAACAACTTATTTTCTATCACAAGACTCTTATATATAGTGTTAATAACTCTTTTTGCAATTGTGGAATCCGAAAGATGTTTCAGCACACTGCAAAAAATAAAACTTACAAATCGATCACAATGGCCCAAAAACGACTTCGTTAGCAGTTTTATCTATTTCTAAACAGATTATTTCTAACATTCCAAACTTCAGCGACAAAGTAATTGATTTTTCGCACAGCAGAAAAAAAAATTAAGGTAAGCTTAAGAAATTGTTAACATCAACCCATCCCTTTTATCACACCCTCACTCCATAAATAAACAAATTAAATACTCATTCAATGTACTAGAGCTATTCATCGTAATCGCAGTTTAAGTGTTAAATAATTGACAATAGCCCTGACCGGGTTCTTGGGATACACTAGTCTTACCTATTCGTGCTAACCTCCATATTGACTTCCCACGTATCCTCAACTTGTCCCAAGAATAATAAAATAGCGCCCGACTTGTTGGCAGATATTTTTTTCTTATTTCCGTTGCGCTGCAAACTAACCCTTACAATAATTGGCCTCCTTCTAATTTGATCATGGTGGATCTGTATGCCACCTAATTGGTTCTAAAAATGAATTTTTATGGTTAGTAATTCCGAAGATATAATCATTAAAAAAAAATCGGCCGACAATTTGTTTTCAGCCTCCCCCCTCTTTTTTTCCTTTTTATTTTTTTTTTTGGACCCCAATGGATAAGACAATTGAATTATTTTTAGAATTTGTCCCACAAGCCCTTCGTTATGTATGTTGATTTTCAGCTTTCTAGCTAGAACCATGGTTGAGGTATCCGAATTAGTATTTTTCCGTTTTAGAGTTTCCCCGCCTCCGCTTTAACCCCAACACCTCCATAAGTGTTCTCTTTGAGTCTTCCCACGCTTAAAGAAGTAAAAACAGCCATGAGGAGCTACGGTAACAACAAAGCGCCGGGAACTAATCAAATTCCAGATGAGCTTCTCAAAGCCGGCGATACCTGCATAGCGCATCTCCTACATAGATTAGTCACGGACATATGGGCGTCCTTCGATTTTCCTTGAAACTAGCAAAGCTAAATGAACAAATTTTTGCCAGTATTAATTTCATTATAATTACAACCAGTTTTAAAAAATATATCAACTCCAACTTAATCCTTCTACTTTCTCCCATACAAAATTTCACGAAATTTCACAATTTCATCTAAATCACTTTTCTTCAAAACCGTGAAAGCTATCAAATTGAAATTTTGACCGAAATATAATAATACAAAAGTCTTCATTTCTACAAAATATTGTTTTGATCCGTAACTCCTACCCCTCCCATACAAATGAATAATTTCGTTATATGCGTTATATCGATTTCGATTAAAACTAGAAGAAGTAGAAACTTAAAATGTTGCCATTATTAAGGGACGAATTAATAATTACTATAAGCGCAAAAAAAAAAAAAAATCAACTCCTTCCACCCCCTCCCATATAAATATCTTTATTAGATATTCAAAAAGGCATTTCGAACAAATGAGAGTTATATACCTTAAAATTGGTGCAAAGCATAGTGATGAGGATACCGATATGGATATTGCTAAGCAGCTTCAAACCTTCCGAAACCTACCACTTCCTCTGCCACCTCTCATACAGTTCCCCCGATTTCAGAATAACAAGTTTAATGACTTTTTGAAGACAATGCTTTGTATATTGTTGGAATCAGAACCATAAATTATTAAGAATGAAACCACGATACTAACATTTGTATGGGACAGCCTCGTCATCAAATCAATCCCGTGATCTGAGATCATATACGTATTGAAGAGCATTAACGACATATGAATAGTTGTAGCTTATGTTAATTAAAAAAAGTCCAAATAAAATAATATTTAGTTTAAAAACATAACAGGACTACGATTGTGCCTAAAGCCCAATTATACACTATAGATGAAATCGAAATTTTTGTGATGTTATGAAATTTTGTATGGGGAGTGGTAGAAGGGGTGACAGCACTAAACTAATTTGTTTCACATCATGCTAGAGTAGCTGTAAAAATGTTTTGTACCAAATTTAAGCTCCAAAAATTGAATAGGTACTGAGAAACTTAGTGCATTGGATTTAATGAAATTGTGCAATTTATATGGGAGATGGTAGAAGGAGTTGGAGGTTTTTGGTGATCTTTCGAGAAACAACTATAATCATAATAAAATTGATATATTTTAAATTTCAGATCAGTAACATTCAAGCTTTTCAAGAAAATCGAATTTTTTGTGCTTGAGATTTGCGTGGACCGGGATTTGAACACGCTACCCACTAGGCTACAAACTAGCTCCTCAATTCCATGACTCTCTTAAAATTTGGTGCTATGTTCGATAATTCAACTCGCATATCTGATGCAGCGTCGAAGCGGATTTCGATATTTTGTTTTTACGGAAGCATACTTGGAAAAATTAATTAAATTAAATTTGAAAAGCCTATTCTTCTAAGCTTGGATATTCATCGTATATCAAAATAATGATAACGGAACTATTCTAAACATGGTTTCTATTATATATATTAATTTTGAAGTGTTTTTCTTTGTATTTCCTGACCCTCCCCCTTACAATTATTAGCCTTTTTCTCAAACTCCTCTATATGTATGTTGATTTTCAGCTTCCTGGCTGGAACCATGGTTGAGATATTCGAATTCTTAGTTCACGGTTTTAGGTGTCCTTCTTGAGAGCCGCAACCATCTATAATCCGCCCAAAAATTAACTTTCTATCTTGAAGGATTTGGTAGTTAATGTGCGTTGAACGTAAGGCGTACAGACAGACGTTTTTTTTGCATTTTTAGGCTATTTTAGTCATGAAACGCAAAAAAGCCAAATTTTAAAGCAAATTTTTTTTTCCAAGTCGATCACAATACTTTATTATTAAAATAATAAAGTAAAATAGAACCACAAGGCGTTAACCACATTAAATGTGGAAATGTTATGCTAAAGTTACAAGACAATGTTAAAACTAAATATGATCGAAAAAAAAAGATTCAATGACATTTAGTAGCGGTGATAGCGTTTATTTCAAGATATCATCATGCTTGGAAAAAGGGAAAAGTTATAACAAAATGTAAACAGCCACGATCATATAATATACAAGCGGAGCATGGTAACATTTTTAGAAGAAATGCACACCACATTTTTTTTAGATAAAAGTAAGACCTTGAAAAATAATTATGAAACAATATTGGATGATTTGAAATTGTCAGTCCCTAAAATTAAAAATGTTGAAAGTTATTTTTATAGATTTAAAAACACAAGTACAAACAATGAACTTCCTAAGCAATCCGGTAACGACGATGAAGCTTTATTTAATGAGATACCAAAAAATGATGTTCTTGTATTAAGAAGTGGAAAAGAAATTAATAGATTCATTACAATTGATGAAATAGATTAAATTAATGCATTGAATTGATGTTTTGAAGATCATTACTAATTTACTTTATTATTTTAGAAAAAAAAAAAAAAAAATTGCTACCCTGAAATTTTGTTTTTTCGCGTTTCCTGACTAAAATAGCCTAAAAATGCAAAAAAAAAAAATCCGTTTGTCTGTACGCCGTCCGCCGTACGTCAGTGTGTACGCTCAGCGCACATTAGCTTCCAAATCCTTCCAGATAGAAATTTCATTTTTGGAGGGATTGTAGATAGTTGCGGATCTCAGGCGGACACCCATTTTGGGGGGTGTAAAGGTTTAGGGGGAGGCGGGGGGAGCACTTAAACCGAAAACAAAGAATTCAAATATCTCAAACATGGTTACAGCTAGGAAGCTGAAAATCGATATACATACATATAAAAGGGTTTGTGACACAGCTTTTAAAATTAATTTAATTTTTTTATCCATTGGGGTCCAAAAAGGGGGGCTAAAAACCAATTGTCGGCCGAATTTTTTTTTCAAATGATTATATCTTCGAAATTACTTAGCATAAACAATTTATATTTTTGGTGTATGGTGGCATATAGATCCACTGGAATCAGCTTACATAGAGGCTAAATATTGTAAGGAGGAGGGTCAGGGGGTGCAAAGAAAAACACTTAAAAATCAATATCTCGGCTATTTGTTGAGCTATGTAATTGAAACTTGGTACTTATAAATGTTAAGCTATACTAGAGAAATATAGCTAGCTTTTAATAGTTAGGTGATAATTGATTTTTTAAAAATGGTCGAAAAAATAATTTTGTATGGGAGAGGGTAGAAGTTTAGAAGGTGTTCGACGAGTTAATATTTCATTCTTTTAGACATTTTTTTTAAATGCATTTCGCGAATTTTCAAGTTTCTACCTTAAAATTTCATTCAAAAATTTTCAGTTTATGTGTTTTACTTTATTATTATAATAATAAAGTATTGTGATCGACACAAGAAAAAAAAAAAAAGTTTGCTACCCTGAAATTTTTTTTTTCGCGTTTCATGACTAAATTAGCCTAAAAATGCCAAAAAAAAAAATCCGTCTGTCTGTACGCCGTCCGCCGTACGCCGACGTGTACGCTCAGCGCACATTAACTCCCAAGCCCTTCAAGATAGAAAGTTCATTTTTGGGGGGATTGTAGATAGTTGCGGATCTCAGGCGGATACCCACTTTCGGGGGTATACGGGTTCAGGGGGAGGCGGGGGGAGCGCTTAAACCGAAAAATACGAATTCAAATATCTCAACCATGGTAACAGCTAGGAAGCTAAAACTCAACACAAATATAGAGGGGTTTGTGGGACAACTTTTAAAAATAATTTAATTTTTTTATCCATTGGGGCTTAGAACCAATTGTCGGCCGAATTTTTTTTTCAAATGAGTATATCTTCGAAATTACTTATCGTAACAAAATCATATTTAGAGACCGTCAAGGTGGCATATAGTTTCATCGGAACCAGATCAGAAAGCGGCTAATTATTGTAAGGGGGAGGGTCAGGAGGGGTGCAAAGAAAAACACTTAAAAATTAATATCTCAACTACCTCTTAAGCTATGTAATTAAAACTTAAAACTTATATTAAACTATTCTAGGCAAATACAAAAAAAAATATAACATGTTAAAATAATAGTAGTGGGGGGAAATGGGGAGCATTTCAAAAATGGCGCACTTTTCAAAATTACAAATCCTTATATCTCAAAAAAATAGTACAGATATCAAATCAAAAATTTGTCAGATTGTAGAACTACATAATGGTTAATTTTGGTAAAAATTTTAAGTTAGGAGGTGTAAGGGGAGGGAGGTAATAAGCAAAAATATCGAAAACTTTGAGTGATTTTTTTAGGGCTCTGGTAAAAGATACAAAGCTAAAATTTTGCATGTGAATACCTATATTTAATCCACATAGAAAAATAATAATAACTTGATCCATATTTGTTATAAACCGACCCCCCGGTCTAACGTGCACAAGGTGTTTCATGTGCATTGAAAAAAATACATAAACTAAAAATTTTTGAGTGAAATTTTAAGGTAGAAACTTGAAAATTTGCGAAATGCATTTTAAAAAAATCCCTAAATATACGAAATATTAACTGATCGAAAACCTTTAACACTTCTACCCCCTCCCATACAAAATTATTCTTTCGACCATTTTCAAGAAATCAATTATCACCTAACTACTAAAAGCTATCAATTTGAAATTTTGCAGAACAACTAACAGAAATAATTAAAATGAAATTGCGTTAAAAGTTTTAAAATCGCGCTTGACCTTCTACCCCCTCCCATAAAAAAGTATGATTTCGACTAATTTCATTAAATCAACTAATAACCAACAAATTAAAAGCTACGAACTTGAAATTTCGTACGAGCACCTTACAATAAAAATGAAAGAAAATTGCATCACAAGTTTTACGATTCCCTTACCTCCTCTACCCCCTCCCATACAAAGTTATTTTTTCGAGCATTTTTAAGAAATCAGTTGTCAGCTAACTCTTAAAAGCTATCAATTTCAAATTTGGTCTAAAAACTTATAAAAATAATTGAAATGAAGTTGCTTTAAAAGTTTTGAAATCGCGCTTGCGCTTCTACCCCCTCCCATACAAAACTATGATTTCGACCAATTTCATTAAATCAACTAATAACTAACAAACTAAAAGCTACGAACTTGAAATTCTATACAAGCACCTTACAAGAGACGCGAAATAAAACTGCGTATCAAATTTTACGATTCCCCTATATTCTCTACCCCCTCCCATACAAATGTTCGGTTTCATGAATGTAAAATACACCGAATTTTATGAAAATTCTATGCAACTTCGTCTATGAAACACATTCTATACAGAGAATATTGGACGTGATTCAAGCAATTAATTAAAAAGCTATTAACATCCACCCACCCTTACTATTAACCCTACTCCTCCCCTCATAAAAACCCAAACTTACAGAAACGAATGAAATATTGTTAACAGTCCTGTCCAAGAACTCCCTTTCACTTAGCCTTCCCTAACCACTCTAACCTGCATATTGACTTTCCACTCATCCGCAACTTGTCCCAAGAATAATAAAGTTTCGCCCGACTTGTTGGCTGTTTATTTTCATTGCACATGAAACACCTTGTGCACGTTAGACCAGGGGGGTCGGTGCATAACGATTGTAGAGTTTTTATTATTTTTTCTGTATGTATAATAATAGATATATCCACATGGAAAATTTAAACTTTTTATCTCTTACCAGAGCCCTAAAAAAATCACTCAAAATTTTCGACAGTTTTGCTTAACACCTCCCGACGTAAAACTTTTACCGAAATTCAAAACTATATAGTTCTACAATTTGACAAAATTTGAATTTGATATCTGCACTCAGTTTTGAGATATAATGCTTTCAAATTTTGGGAAGTGCAATGCTCTTCATTTTCCCCCACTACTATTTTGTCCAAATATTATATTTTTCTGTTGGGATTTTGTACAAGCACCTTACAAAAGAAATGAAATAAAACTGCATCACAAATTTTACATTTCCCTTACCACCTCTACCCCCTCCCATACAAATGATTGGTTTCGTGAATGTAAAATACACCAAATTTTATGAAAATTCTATGCAACTTTGTCTATGAAACTGACATTCTATGCAGAAAATATTGGACGTAAATGAAGCAATCAATTGAAAAATTATTGACATTGACCCACCCTTAATATCACCCCTCCCCCTCCCTCATAAAAACCCAAACTTGCATAAACGAATGAAATATTGATTAAATGTACTGGAGCTATTGCTCGTATTCGCAACTAAGTGTTGAATTGGCATCATCCCTGCCCTAAAGGGGGTTCCATTTGTGAAAGGGGGTTCCACTTGTGAAAGGGGGTTCCACTTGTGAAAGGGGGTTCCACTTAGTCTTCCCTAACCACTTTGACTTGCATATCGATTTTCCATGGATCTTTAACTTGTCCCAAAAATAATAAAGTTGCGCCCGACTTGTTGGCAGTTTATTTTAATGTTATCTCCATATATTTTGTTAGATTGAAATACTTATACATTATACAGCTAGGGCTGTCTATTAGTAGTGTAGTCTAGTAGGTAGCGTGTTTGGTTTACAATGCGAAGGTCGTAAGTTCAAGTCCCGGTCGACGCATAATTCCAGCACACTACCTGCTTGAATATACCTTGGTTACTTCAATCTCCGAAAATGAAAAATTCGTAGATAGAAGGTTGTGCGAGGAGCTAACAACTTTCGCAATAAATAATGAAAATGTTAAGGAACCTGAAGGTCAGGAGGCCAAGGCCCGATTTGGCCTGTAGCGCCATTGAAGAAGAAGACACATTATACATTTGTACTGAATTTAAATTTATGAATTAATATTATTTTATTTTTATGTTGAATAGTTGCTTTCAATGAGAAAAAAAATGTATTTTTTCCAGGGAGATGTTACAATATGTAGTTAGTAGATTTATACCAGTCCATTTATACCAGTTTTATAGTAGAGAGCCAGTCAAATACAAGTATCCCACAGCAACAGACTTATAATCTTTCATTGCAACTACCATTAAATATAACAGGTGGGTGTTGTGGAAAACGGGGGTCATAGTCGGAATGAGGAGGGCATTTTACAGAAGAATCAGCAGGATTGGTGTTAGAGCTAATAATATTTTTTTTTTACCGTACAGTGTAATTGATAACAGCCCTGTCCTAGAACCTCCGTTCAAAAAGTATTCCCTAGAATTCCAGTCGAATTAGAATTTGGGGGCGAAATGTTGCGATCTCGATGTTTTTTTTGTTTTTTTGTTTTAAACCTCATTGTTGTTTTGCGTAGATTACGATAAAAATATTGCGGGCACTGAGGGAGTGGGGGAGGGACTCGAAAAATAGCAAAATATGCAAATTTTCGTCTGTTTTAGAGGTTTTTTGATATGTGTGACGTTGTAATAAACTATATTGAAAAACTAAAAGTGAGGTTTGTTTGCATACATTGTCGAAAACGTCTTCGTAAACAGTCTGTATCTCAGGTTTAGATAAACCGAATTTAACTATGTACAACTCAAATAAGAGGTCTAAATGTTTGCAAACGAACCTCATTTTTAGTTTTTCAATATAGTTTATTACAACGTCACACATATCAAAAAACCTCTAAAACAGGCGAAAATTTGCATATTTTGCTATTTTTCGAGTCCTCCCCACTCCCTCGGTGGACGCATGATTTTTATCTTAATCTACGCAAAAAAACAATGAGGTTTAAAAAAAAAACATCGCGATCGCAGTATTTCGCGGAACAGGCTTTTTTGATCTAATCCGACTGGACTATAGCCACGCTAACTTGCATATTGACTTCCAACGTATCCTCAACTTGTTCCAAGAATAATAAAGTTGCACCCGACTTGTTGGCATTTTAATTGTTTTAAAGTTAACTTATGATTATCTAACATCATTTTGCATTAAATTGTTGAAAGATATTATTTACTTTTACTTTATTATTTTTTAATAATAAAGTATTGTGATCGACACAGAAAAAAAAAAAAATTTGCTACCCTGAAATTTTGTTTTTTCGCGTTTCATGACTAAATTAGCCTAAAAAAGCAAAAAAAAAACATAACAGGGCTACGATTGCGCATAAAACGCAATCTTACGATACTCTAGATGTCATCACAAGAAATTTTGGATGGGGAGTGTTAGAAGGGGTGATAGCATTGAAATAATTTTTTCCCCATCATGCTAAAGTAGCTATTAAAATGTTTTATACAAAATGCTTACTCCGAAAATTGAAAAGGAGCTGAGAAAATTAGTCTGTTAGATTTAGTGAAAATGTGCATTTTGTATGGGAGGTGGTAGAAAGAGTGCGGGGATTTTAGTGAGATTATAAAATTGACAACCATTAAATTTCAAATTAGTACCATTAATACTTTTCAAGAAAATCGATTTTTTGTGAAGTTGTGAAACTGTGTCATATTGTATGGGAGGGGGTAGAAGCAGTGAAGCTAATCAAAAATTTTTTTTTGGTCTTAATGATAATACTAATCAATTATTAATTACAAAATGTGAGCTCGATAAATGTTATATGTTCTGAGAAAATCGTCTTAGAGCATTTCATGAAAAAGTGTAGTTTGTATGGGAGGGGGTGGAAAGAGAGTGAGGACGTAAATAATTTTTCTACTGTAGATTTATATCATTGTGAAAGTAATATATCCCAAAACTCAGACTAATAGCTTTTATACTTTTCGAGTAAATTAATTTATTGGTAAATTGCGAATTTGCGTCATTTTGTATGGGAGGGGGTAGAAGGAGTGAAGATAATTGTCTAATTTTTTTCGCCTTACTAACAATTTAAAATAAATATTTGGTGCACAATTTCAGCTCGCTAAATTTTATACGCACTGAGTAAATTGGCTTAGAGTAATTCGTGACAAGTACAGTTTGTATGGGAGGTGGTAGAAGGAGGGGGAGGATACAAATTATTTTTATACGGTAGATGGATATTATCAAAAAAGTAATATATTCCAAATTTCAGGCCAATAGCTTTTATACTTTTCGAGCAAATCCGTTTATTGTCAAATTGCGCGATTGTGTCATTTTGTATGGGAGGGGGTAGAAGGGGTGGAGCGATTTGGCCCGTTCACGAACTTGACCTTACTTTTTTGTCAAAAACGACGTGTACAAAATTTGAACAATCTAGCTCAACGCGTTCTCAAGCTAGAGAGCGAACAGACGGACAGACGGACAGACGGACAGACGGACGGACGGACAGACGGACAGACGGACAGACGGACAGACGGACAGACGGACAGACGGACATCCGGTTTTGAGATTTTTGAGTGATAACATTAACTTCTGTATCATTCATTTTTTTCTCCAAGCCTTATTTCTTAGCGTTACAAACCTTAGAGCAAACTTATAATACTCTCAGATTTCATCTAGAGTATAAAAATCCGTCCCGCCGTACGCCGTACGCCGTACATATGGACTCGTACCTCCAAGACCGTTAAAGGTAGAATGTTGGTTTTTGGGTGGATTGTTAATTTGGTAAGTGAGCTCCATTATCCAAATTTTGGGGAGTGTGGAGTGGAAGGGGGAGGCGGGGGGATGGAAAAAGTCGAAAAATACACTTGCTAATATCTTCACCACGAATGCAGATAGAAAGATGAAAATCAGCATACATATAGAGAAGGTTGTGGGACATACTCCAAAAATAATTAAATTTTTTTATCCATTGGCGTCCGAAAAGGGGGGGTTAAAAACAAATTGTCGGCCGAATCTTTTTTTGAAATGGTTATATCTTCGAAACTACTTACCATAAAAAATTCATATTTTGGGACAATTAAGATGGCGTATAGATCCATCAGAATAAGCTTAGAAATAGGCTAATTATTGTAAGGGGGAGGGTCAGGGGGGGTGCAAAGAAAAACACTTAAGAATTAATATCTCAACTATCTCTTAAGCTATGTAATTGAAATTTAAAACATATACTAAGCTATACTAGCGAAATATAAAAAAAATACAAAATTTGGTCATAATAGTAGTGGGGGGAAATGGGGAGCATTTCAAAAATGGTGCACTTTTCAAAATTAGAAATCGTTATATCTCAAAATTGAGTGCAGATATCGAATCAAAAATTCGTCAGATTATAGAACTATATAATTTATAATTTTGATAAAAGTTTTAAGTTAGGGGGTGTAAAGGGAGGGAGGTGGTAAGCAAAAATGTCGAAAATTTTGAGTGATTTTTTTAGGACTCTGGTCAAAGATAGAAACTTTGAATTTTGCATGTGGATACATCTATTTTATATACACAGAAAAAAAATAATAATTTGATCCACAATTGTTACGAACCGACCACCACGGTCTAAGGGGCACAAGGTGTTTCATGTGCAGCGAAAAAAACACGAAAACTGAAAATTTTTGGATGTAATCTTAAGGTAGAAACTTGAAAATTTGGGAAATACATTTAAAAAATCCTCAAACGTATAAGATATTAACTGGTCGAATACCTTTGAAACTTCTACCCCCTCCCATACAAAATTATTTTTTCGACCATTTTTAAGAAATTAATTATCACCTAACTATTAAAAGCTATCAATTTGAAATTTTGCATAAGAACTTATAAAAAGATTTAAAATAAAATTATTTTAAAAGTTTCAAAATAGCACTTGCCCTTCTACCCCCTCCCATATAAAAGTATGATTTCGACCAATTTCATTAAATCAACTAATAAACAACAAATTAAAAGCTACGAACTTGAAATTTTGTACGAGCACCTTACTAGAGAAAGAAAAGAAAATTGCATCACAAATTTTGCAATTCCCCTACCTCTTCTACCCCCTCCCATACAAAATTATTTTTTCGAGCATTTTTAAGAAATCAGTTATCAGCTAACTGTTAAAAGCTATCAATTTCAAATTTTGCTTAAAAACTTATAAAAATAATTCAAATGAAGTTGCTTTAAAAGTTTTGAAATCGCGTTTGCCCTTCTACCCCCTCCCGTACAAAACTATGATTTCGACCAATTTCATTAAATCAACTAATAACCAACAAACTAAAAGCTACGAACTTGAAATGTTATACAAGCACCTTACAAGAGAACCGAAATAAAACTGCATATACATACCTTCTCTACCCCCTCCCATACAAATGTTCGGTTTCGTGAATGTAAAATACACCGAATTTTATGAAAATTCTATGCAACTTCGTCTATGAAACACATTCTATACAGAGAATATTGGACGTGATTCATGCAATCAATTAAAAAGCTATTAACATCCACCCACTCTTACTATTACCGCTCCTCCTCCCCTCATAAAAACCCAAACTTGCAGAAACGAATGAAATATTGTTAAATAGACAACAGCCCTGCCCAAGAACTCCCTTTCACTTTGCCTTCCCTAACCACTCTAACCTGCATATTGACTTTCCACTCATCCGCAACTTGTCCCAAGAATAATATAGTTTAGTGTTGGCAGTTTATTTTCTTTGTGGATATCAAATGTATGTATGCACGTAACTACATAGTAACACTCAAGAATATGATTGGCAGTCTAAAAAGCAATTTTTATGAGTAAAAATAACAAAACTACTTAAGAATCTTAAATTCTGGAAGGAGAGGATCAATTTCTTAGCTCAGGATGAATTTTGAAATTGAACTTCGAGCCCCGCTAATTCTTCGTCAGAATCTTTACAATACAACCTGTCCATATACATCAGGCGGAGCTTTGATTTAGACCATCTTTTTTTGAAAAAGACATTAAGAAAAAATTTACTAGAAAAGATATTTTGCAATAACTTCACCAGATGAAATTTCTATGAAACCGGCTAAATTTAGACTGAATTTTGTTTCAGTTAATTAAAGTACATTTAATAAGAAGCAATGCTGCAAGTTTTGGTAGATTATCTTTTTTACAGTTCGTGAGATACTCATTTCTTTCCAAAAAGCACAAATTCTTTAAGAATTGTCGAAAACGTCTTCGTAAACAGTCTATATCTCAGGATTAGATAAACCGAATTTAACTATGTACAACTCAAATAAGAGGTCTAAATGTTTGCATACGAACCTCATTTTTAGTTTTCCAATATAGTTTATTACAACGTCATACATATCAAAAAACCCTTAAACAGGCGGAAATTTGCATATTTTGCTATTTTTCGAGTCCTCTCCACTCCCAATATTTTTATCTTAATCTACGCAAAAAAACAATGAGGTTTAAAAAAAAAACATCGAGATCAGGCTTTTTTGATCTAATCCGACTGGACTATAGCCACGCTAACTTGAATATTGACTTCCAACGTATCCTCAACTTGTTCCAAGAATAATAAAGTTGCGCCCGACTTGTTGGCATTTTAATTGTTTTAAAGTTAACTTATGATTATCTAACATCAGTTTGCATTAAATTGTTGAAAGATATTATTTACTTTTTTGTTCTTTTCGATACCGCATCATTAAATTAAAATATCGGACACAGATGTGCCGGAAAAAATTATTTTTGAAGAATGCATGGTCGCAAGATGACCATTCTAGCTATCTCTATTTTATTTACTTTGTTTTTTTTTCCTCAAAGCTCTTCACATGTGATAGCAAAAGTATAAAAAAGAAGAAAATATCTTAAACTGTGTGTTGTCGCAAAATGCGCGATCACATACGATTTATTGTCATGAATGGACGGACGGTGACGGCCCCATAATGCTAGTGATGATCGAGTCTCTGGGTTTGCTCCGCTAGCTCTGTATCCAAATTGGGGGCAGCAAGCCGCGTTTTATTTCCCAACGAGAAGATCAGTCGAGGATCAGTGCTCGCGGCCTTAGGTTAAACTTCCGATCGAATAAAAAAGATTTAATTTTATGTAAATTATAAATTTCTCGTTTCGGTTTTCGAATAGCGCTCGTAATTTTATTATAATTATATTTTATTACCTAAACAGATCTTAACGATCTTCATTACAAGTTGTTGAGCTTTTTCTTTTTTTGTTCAATTTAATTAGTAAACTTTTATACAAAGTTTTCGCGTATTGGGATTAATTTTTTGTTAGATTTGACCATTTTTTTTTGTTATTTATATCTCACCGATGAACGAAAGTTATATTTGACGAAAAAAAAAAAAAAAATGTTTTGTATGTGAAAATATATCGGAAACTTTGTATTTTTAGATTTTTGTTTTAATTTCGTGTGAAGAAGATTTTAATTTTTAGCGTCGCGGTTCTCTAGTGTACGAAATTATAGCAATAGCTCTCATACGAGTTGTATATATCTTAAAGTCGAATACTCCGATAATATGAGAGTGTTCCACACCGATCACAACAACTGCTAATATCGCGTTTTTGCCTGTAGTGAGAAGTTTTATTATTTTTAAATTATGACACACTGTCGGCATCCGAAAAAGTAGCGAAGTGAGTGAAAAAAAAAAGAAAAAGAAAAGAAAACAATCTTAAGTTGAAGAAAATCGAATACTGGAGGAGGCCTAGTGAGAACGTGGGATCTGATCGGCAATATCGTGTTCGTTTGGAGTAAATTATTGGCGCGAGAAGACAGAAAGAAAAAAAAAAACAAAACTATCCGAATCGATCGATTGATCGATCCTTGAGATTGATAAAAACGCGACCTCTCTGTGTATCACGTCATTGATTAAAAGCTTGAATTTTGCTATACCTATCCGCGATCTCTGTACTTTTCGGTTGTGTACACACCTTTGTATAGGTGTGTAGTGGGAGTTGTAGGTGATCGTACTTGACTGGAAACGCGAATTTCGCGCCATCGGATTTAAACTTACCGACTACGGTTTTCTCTTATTTGGATTTGGTGACGAACATAAGGTAAGCAAAAGTATGATCGCACGCTCTATATCTAAACTAATCGAGATTTTTTTTTTTAAATTTAATCTTTCGTCTTCCGTTCGACTGAAATCGATAACGAAGCGACTACGTCATAAGAAGTAACTTTATTCGAATGTATTAACGCTGGGCTGCTAAAACTGCCGTACTTGGCTCCGGTGAAGTATCTTTAGGTCTATCTGTTTGCTAACAGGTGTTGGTCTTAGTCTAACGCAAGTCTGAGCTCGAAGGTATGCGCCATATGGCAAGGCTGTTTCAATAATAGACACAGTCGATATTTGTAAAAAGCTTAGGTTCTCGGCTGCTTCTGAATTCAATGACCTTCTAGCCAATTGCCATACAAGGTATAAAAGCTAAGTACATTCATCTTTTTGTATTATAGCTATTTGTTTATGACAGTATATCTAATAAGATACTCCCGTACAATTAGTCGGTATAGTAACGATCTATGCGAGCACTATCCAATACGTGAATTTTAATTTGAGTAAAACTCGATTGATTTTAAGAGGCGTTAGTAAATATCTGTTTTTTTTTTTTAAGTATAAGATATTGTGTTTCCATTAAGAACTTGAGTCACAATCTTGTCGGAAAGTTGAGGTGGTCTTGTAGATAGCCAACACGATTCGTTTTGGAAATACATATAAGTTATAAATATAAAACAATCAGCTATGCCATATCCCGATATGTAGGTAGTATCCACGCTTTGGTACAGTTTTTATCTTAACTTCAATTATCAACTATTGTTTACTTGTCCTTTACGATTTTTTGCTTGCAGTAAATTTGAATTTTGCATACATTAATTATTGTCGGTTTTTCTTTTGCGGATTTATATATTATAAAAGTGCTTGTAGACATTTTTGAATGTTTATACTCTAGATGAAATCTGAGGTATATTGTGTTTGCTTTACCGTTTGTAACGCTAAGAAATAACGCTCGCACAGAGCCGCCAGGGGTACAAAAATATTTGTTATCGCTCAAAAACCTTCGAATGACCGTCTGTCCGTCTGTCTGTCTGCCCGTCAGTCCGTCTGTCCGTCTGTCCGTTTGTCTACATCATAACTCTCGAAAGCTTTGAGATATAGTGCTAAAAATTTGTGTGTGTCATTTTTAACAAAAAAGTAACTTTAAGTTCGTGAATGGGCTACATCCCCCCACTCCTTCTATCGCCTCCCATATAAATTTCATGCAATTTCTAAACATTAAGAAATTGATTTATCTTTGAAACTATTTAAGCTATCAACTTAAAATTTAGGTGAAAGTATTATGATATATGTAGATGTCATTAATATCACAGAATGTTGACCCGATCCCCACATTCATTCTACCCCCTCCCATACAAATGGACAATTTTGAAAAATACATATTTTCGATTTTCATTGAAACTAGTAAAGCTGAAAAGACGAAATTTTGTTAGAATTAATTCTACTATAATTGCAATTTATTTTAAAAAATAATTATCAACTTCACCTCACTCCTTCTACCCCGTCCCATACAAATTTCACGAAATTTTAAAATTTAAATTAAATTATTTTTCTTCGAAGCTGTTAAAGCTATCAACTTGATATTTTGTATAAGGTATAAAAATAGAAATATCAATAACGGAAAAAAATAGTTGTTCTGATCCTTGCACTTCTTCCACCCCTCCCCCCATACAAATGCATAATTTTTGTTAAATGAATTATATCGATTTCCATTAAAACTAGAAAAATAACAAACTTAAAATTTTGCCAGAATTTGTTTTTTAATAGTTGCAATAAATGCTAGAAAAAATTATCAGTTCAGGTTCACTCCTTCTACCCCCTCCCATATAAATATCTGTATTATAAATTCAAGAAAAGCATTTCTCCTTTGAATATATTAGAACTATCGACTTTGAAATTGATTCAAAGCATGGTGATAAGCAGGGTTAAAATCATCTTAAGCGCTCCACTTCCTCTGCCACCTCCCATACAAATGCACTAATTTCAGGAAAACTATGTCCAATTTCTTTAAAAATAATGGAAACTAAAAACTTTAAATTCACCAAAAAACATTTTACATGCCATGTTCGATGTCATATGCGACAAATATAAATCTCCCCTTCTACTTCTACCACCTCCCATGCAAAAGTCTCTATTCACTATTCGAAGGATTTTGAGATGACATATTTTCCGGTATATTAAAGTCATTCCCATTTCATCTAGAGTATCATATGATTGGGTTTTACGCCAAATCATAATCCTGTTGTTTTTTTTTTTTGGAATAAATTGGATATTTTTGAATATCACTCATATCCCCCTCAATTCGCCAAAAAGATTTCTGGCTATGATATTCTTAATCATGATTAATTGTTTTCGATTTTTATGAAATTCGTATATTGATTAAATGTTATATTGTATTTATATAAAACATAAACCAATTACGATTGCGAGTAAGATTAAACGTAATAGTAAATCGTTTTGGGTCTTCTTCAGCTCCAAATGTAATTCCTCCTGCTTACCTAATTCAATGGAGTTTCTAGGAGAGGTATTGAACTCTGCTGAACGGTCCTGTGAACTGTTCGCATCGTTTTTCAAATCTGTTTACAACTCAAATTTTTCAGGAAGGTTCGACGGTTTGGTCTCCATTGTTGATCTTGGCAGTTTAACTCTTACTGAAGACGATGTACTAATCGGTCTATGCAATTTAGACATTCATTCAGTTATGATCAAATTCCGCCGATGTTCTTAAAAGGTTGGGCATCTTTTGCTTTATGAGGTGTTAACTATTATTTTCAATAAGTCGTTTGAGTCCGGTTCATTTTTGGATACTTGGAAACTGTCTTTCATATCTCCAATATTTAAGTTTGGTCGCAGATATATGGTTGAAAATTATAGACTAATATTCAAACTATCCTCCATCCCTAAATTACTTGAAAGCATAAGGAAAAGCTATTTTTTCATACTAAAGAGGTTATTTCAAACTGTTAGCATGGTCTTGTTTGCGGACGTTCTAAGTCTAAAAATTTAACGATTTTTACTAAATATTGTATAGATGCAATGAAACAAGAGCTAGGGTGTAGCCTAGTGGGTAGCGTGTTGGTCTTATAATGCGAAGGTCGTGAGTTCAAATCCCGTTCGACGCAATATATAATTCCAGCGCATTGCCTGCTTGGATGTACCTTGGTCACCTCGATCTACGAAAATTAAAAAAAAAAAATTAAAAATTCGTAGCAAGAGGGTTGTACGAAGGGCTAACAACCCTTCAACAATAAGTAATGAAAAATAATAAGGAACCTGAATGTCAGGAAGCCAAGGTCCGATTTGTGCTGTAGTGCCATTGTAGAAGAAGAATGAAACAAGACTTTCATAACTTCAAGTCAAAAAAGAGTCCGGCCGTCGCTCTTGGTTCACTAACGAATGTCTTGCAGCATTTCAGGCTAAGAAACAATCGTTTCAAAATTTTCAAAATTTTCCAACTCCAGCTAACAGAGAGCGTTATAATGCATCAAGAAATACTAAAGAAAAAATACTAAATTTGATCACGACCAAAAACTTCGGCGGAAGATCCTTCAGAGTCCAAAAGGCTCAAGATCTTTCTGGTCTTTTATCAAAACGGTCAACAATAATTTCATCCTCTTCATCAACACCACCACTCGTTGATGGCGACCGTAATGTTATTGATTCGGTTGAGAAAGTGAACCTATTGGCAGTAAATTTCGCGAGAAATTCTACACTACCATTTTCAAACCAAACCCCTCCTATTGTAACACCATCAGGTTTTTCTTTGCCTCCGCTACATTCCTGCAAGCGTCTCATTTTCAGGATCCTGCGGAAGCTCAATGTTCACAAGTCCGCTGGTCCTGATGGCATTCCCCTTATTACCCTTAAAATGTGTGCCTCCTCTCTGGCTAAACCCCTTCGCAATCTTTTTCATCTATCTTACTCTTCTGGGTGCTTTCAACGATTGTGGAAAGTCGCGAATGTTCAGCCAATTCCCAAGAAAGGAAGCAAAGCGAACCCCGCTAGCTACCGCCCGATAGCCATTACTTCAGTGCTCTCGAAAGTGATGGAAACTGCTGTCAATCGCAAAATCGTTCACTATCTTGAGCATAAACAGCTTATCCACGATCGCCAATACGGTTTCCGTTCTGGAAGGTCAATGGGAGATCTCTTGGTATACCTGACGGAACGTTGGAACTTTTGCTTGCATAAATACGGCGAAGGTCAAGTTCTTGCTCTAGACATTGCAAAAGCTTTTGACAGAGTTTGGCATGAATGTCTCCTTGTTAAGCTAATGGCAGCCATTGGCCTCGATGCTACCCTCATTTGATGGATTGAAAGTTTCCTGTCCGAACACACTATACGAGTCGTATTAGATGGCCTTACTTCTTCCTTTTTTCCAACTAATTCTGGTGTCCCTCAGGGTTCTGTCCTATCGCCTACTCTGTTCTTAGTATTTATCAACGACCTTTTGTCTTCGACTCTCAATCCGATCCATAGTTTTGCAGATGACAGTACTTTGGAACGCATTGCCTTCTAGCATATTTCCAAGTAAGTATAACCTTCAGCGCTTCAAAAATAATCTCCATCGCCATTTCCGTGTCTCTCCCCCAAAATTCCCATAACACTACCAAATCTCTTCCTCTACCTATACCGACATAACTGTGTAATGCATTAAAGGGCGACCCCCTAAATTAAAATCGGTGCGATAAAAAAAAAAGTTTATGTTTTCTATTCAGATTTTAAAAAGGCATTTGATCGGGTTCATCATGGTCTTTTGATTGAGAAATTTAAGGCACTAGGGTTTCATTCTAATCTGTTGAACTGGTTTTCATCTTACTTGAGTTATGCGAATAAATGGAATTTATTCGTGGTGTTTTTGTGGTATGCCGTTCCCCAAGGAAGCCATTTAGGGCCTTTACTTTTTGTTTTATTTGTAAACGACATTCCTTCAATATTTAAATTTTCTAGCTCTCTTTTGTACGCTGACGAAGTTAAATTCTTTTCTAAGATTTCAAGCATGGATGATTGTCTTGAGCTTCAGACTGATATTGCTGAGCTCTATAATTGGTGTGACGTTAATTTGTTAGAACTTAATTTTGATAAATGCAAAATATTTTCTGCCTACAGAAAATCTTTTCCAATTTTATTTGACTACAACTTAAATAACAGATCTCTTCAGAGATCCTCGGAGGTAAAGGATCTTGGCGTGTTGATCGATTCTAATTTCAACTTTAATTCTCATATCGACTACATAATCTGCAAAGCTAATTCAAATCTGGGGTTTAGACGTAACGCTAAAGATTTCACTGACTCATACACTGTCAAAGCACTCTTTGTTTCTCTGGTGAGACCTATTTTGGAATATTGCTGTGTGGTTTGGTATCCTGTATATTAGATTCATGTGTTGCGAATTGAACGAATTCAACGCAATTTCTCTGGATATGCTCTTCGTAAGTTTAACTGGAGCGCTGACATTCCCACGTGTGAAACCAGATGCCAATTAATTGGCTTGCAATCGTTGGCTCATCGAAGAAAGTTATTATGTGTGATATTTATAAAAGATGTTATCTCCTATCGCATTAAAAGCCCTGAAGCAAAAATTGGGAGATAACTGAGCGAATCTCCCAATTTTTGCTTCAGAAAGGCCATTGAGGCAGAGGACGATTTTTCATCCCATCTCGCACCGCACAAATAATGGACTTAATGATCCTATTTCTAGATGCATCTCATACTCTAATATGATATGCGACTTAATTGATTTTACTGATAGTCGAACGCAGTTCAAAGCGTATATTGTAGGAAATTTATAATTTTTCTAAAAGTAATTATTATTTCTATACTCTAGATGAAATCTGAGTATATTTTGTAAGAAATAATGCTGGCACAGAGTCGCCAAGGGTACAGAAATATTTGTTGTCGCCCAGAAAACTCGATTCCGAGTGACCGTCTGTCCGTCTGTCTGTCTGTCTACAACATAACTCTAGAAATCTTTGACCTATCGAACTGAAATTTGTCATATGTACAAGCTGGGCCTTTTGTTATAATATTTTAGTCCAACAGACTGTTAATCTGTATTGGGAGGATGAATGTTCTGTAGCACCAGTAGATCATCTTGGGCAGTAATCCCCATCTTTTGCCAAACATGGCAGGCTCAAAATGCCTTTCTATATGTTTGTTCCAGTTGAGTTTGTTATCAAGTATCATAACTAGATATTTTTTCTTCTTCAATGGCGCTACAGATCAAATCGGGCCTTGGCCTCCTGACCTTCAGGTTCCTTAACATTTTCATTATTTATTGCAGAAGGGTTGTTAGCCCTTCGCACAACCCTCTATCTACGAATTTTTCATTTGGTAGATTGAGGTAACCAAGATATACCCAAGCAAGTAGTGTGCTGGAATTATGCGTCGACCGGGATTTGAGCTCACGACCTTCACATTGTAGACCAACACGCTACCCACTAGGCTACACCCTAGCTAGATATTTGACCTCACCTGAAAAGGGTATTGGCGTTCCATTTATAGAAGGAGGTGTTATGTAAATGTTCCTTCTATTCGTAAATGGGGTACTTGGGTTGATGTTCAAGTTTTTAGACTGACACCAGTTCATTATCACTTCCATGGCAGATTGTTATAATACCTTTTCGGCAAAGTAACATCATATTTGCCTCTAATGACAATAACTAGGTCATCGGCATATCCTATTACCTCGTAGCCTTGTTCTGCCAGACGGTGCAGGAGTTCATCAACTACAATTGACCATAGAAGTGGAGATAGTACTCCCCCGTCGGTACAGCCCATATAGGTCTGTGCAGTCAATGTGTTATCATCTAGATTCGACTCTTTAGCATAGCCTGTATCCATTTTATGGTGGTCGATTGAAGTCCCTTTTTCCTAGTTGCCGCTATTATGGCGTCATGTGGAGTATTGTCGAAAGCTTTTTCAATAACTAGGAATCCGTAAATGTAAATTTCTTTGTAGTCTTTAGCCTTTTCTATTTGTCTAATTAGACCATGAAGGGCTGACTCTGCTGATCTCGACCTAGGCTGATCGATTGGACGGTTCTCTGCGTTCGCACTCGCTTTCCTCAAAATAATTGGGATATATCCCCATGTAAAACATGCTTTAAAGATTTTATCATTATTGGCATTATTATGATCTTTAACCCTTTTCTGCAGTAAGGCAGGGAACATTTTTGTCTACTCCGGCTGATTTGTAGGGCTTAAAAGTTGTTGATCGCCCATCTTATCATTTCCGGAGTGAAGATTTTACCAGAAATACTATTGCTGAATGGAGTTCGACGATACATCCTTTTCTCTTCTTCTAAATATTCATTATCATTAATTGTTTTGCAGCCTGGGAAGTGTGTTGCCAATAACACTTCAAGTGTTTCCATCCTGCTTTTCGTTAAGGATCTGCAGTCTATTTCGTACTCAAGGATTGCCTGGTAAAGATTCCAGTCGGTATTTTTTAGGTTTCTATACTGGCTTATGTAGCTAAGTGAAGTCTTTATCTCAAGTCAGATATGCCTGTGATCTAAAAGTGATGCTTCTTTGGATACGTGCCAATTGTCGCACTTGTCAGATAGGCAGGTGCTTGTTATGGTAAGATCAAGAACTTCCTGCCTGGCACTATTCACGAAGGTCGGGGTGCTGCCTTTATTTATGATTTCTAGATTCTTAGTAGTAAGATATTCTAAAAGTGACTCACCTCTTTTATATATATGACTACTTCCCCATACAGTGTGGTGTGCATTAGCATCGCAGCACAGGATGACTGATACATTGTGGATCTTGCTGTATTCCACTAGCTTCTTGACGCCTTGAGGTGGAGCATCTGACTCCTCACCAGGAAAGTAGGCTGAGGCAAGTATCGCCTATTGAACCCCTCCTGCTGTTTAAATTTCCATCAAGACCGCTACTAAATCTGTTCCGATGAAAAGAGGCATATTTTCATCATTAATTTCAGATGATATAAGAAGTGCAGCTCTTAGCCTGTCGCTTCTTTTATCATAAATCAACTTTCCAATTTTTTGAGTAATTCCAATAATTTTATCCTTTGCGGCCTTTGGTTCTTGTAGGAGGGCCACATGGAGTTCCTCCTTTGCGAATCTCCATGTCAGTATGTCCATGGCTGCTGCTCCATGATGGAGATTCGCCTGAATAACTTTTAGTTTAGTTAGGTTATTGGCCATCTTCGGTAGGTTGCGGTTTTCCGCTTCTAACCTCCATGGCTTTAGGGCAAAGAGTCACACTCGAGAATTTGAAGAAAACTCTGTGCCCCTTCTGTTTAAGCCTTTTCAGCGATTGGCCCTCGATGAAAAAGGCTATAATTGTATTTGTGCCTTCTTTCCTCCTGCTGAGGACTTTCCAATTCGAGGCGCATGAACCAAGCATTTTGAGCATTAATGAGGGTGGTAATACTCTTTGACGAGTCTTCTTAGTGAGGGATTCCGTGATTATTTCTAACCGTGGAATATTTTCCTCCCGGACAGCCCTGATGTTGGTGGAGTCCTCCGGCTTGATGCTCTCAGCTGTTCGTTCCAGCCAAGATGCAGTTTGCTCATCCAGGCAAACAATTAATGTCGACCCTGGTCTGAAGCTAAGTCCATCAAATTGTTTATTTGTACCCTCTTTGGCTACTTTTGGGATTTCGGCCAGGATGGATTTTTGGATACCAGCTAGCTGCTCCGGAGTTAGGATCTTGAGCGGATGCTCAGTATGCATGATACCTATCCTTATTCCTTTGACCAATTCTCTACAGCTAGTGCCCGACGTGGAGGGCTGAGCCTCTTCCTTGTTTGGCAAAAGATAGGGATTACCGCCTAAGCTGATCTACTGGTGCTACAGAACAATCATCTTCCCAATAGTCACATATGGTTTAACAGTCCGGTGGACTAAAATATTACAACAAAAAGCCCAGCTTATACATATGACAGATTCCAGGTCAAAGCTTTCGAGAGTTATGTTGTAGACAGTCGGACAGACGGTCATCCGGAATCGAGGTTTTTGAGCGATAACAAATATTTTTGTACCCTTGGCGACTCTGTGCGAGCATTATTTCTTCTATGCGCGACGCTTTTATTTCAGGCCTTATTTTCGTTTCCGACAGAAGGCGGTGTTATTGATGAGGTTCTACCTATTTTTATCGCCTTTTTCTCTGCCATGACACAATTTCACAACTTTACAAAAAATCGCTTTTCCTGAAGTAGGAATGTTACTGATCTGCAAACATGTCAGAAGCATGATGTTTATAGTTAATTGTGATAAGTCATTAAGAACTCGACTCTCGTACCAGCTCTCATACAAACTGCACAATTTCACTAAATCAAATACACTGATTTTCGCAGTATCAATTAAATTTTTGAATCCTAAATTGCGTAAAAAACATTTTGATTGCAACTGTAGCGTGATATGAAAAAATAAGTTTAATGTCGTCACCCTTCCCATCCAGCCAAAAACCAACTTTCTGTATTTAAGGATTTCAGAGATATGAGTTGTTGGAATTTATAACGTACTCTTTTTAAATTACGGCGTTCAAACTATTGTATTGTATTGTTTGGACTTAGTTATTCACGAAACGTGAAAAAAAAACAATTTCCTGGGAAGCAAATTTTTTTCCCCAGCTCGATTATAGTACTTTGTTATTAGAATAATAAAATAAAATCGGTCTCGCTTATTACCTAATTATAACGCAAAATAGGTGTGATACGACGTGATTTTTCGTAATAAAAAATGCAGTTGTGAGATAAATTTATTATTATTGCATTATGTAACCCCTAAAACAGCCGTGGAATTGAATACAATTGTAAGATTTGCATTCCAAACTGCTTTACTTATGGAGGGGCGATGCGATGATTGTTTGTTATAAAGTACGTCAGCTGTTATTGTTGCGCTTTTATAAAAAAAGACTACGTGCTTCAATCGCCTTACATTTTAAATGGTAATGAGTAAATTACTTACCATTTAAAATCCTTTCGCGTTTAATCTAGTGGATTGAAAACAATAACAATTACAAATCACCCAAATCACCTAAATCAATTTTTCTATGCAAGATCAATTAAATTTAATCCAACTGGGAAGATTGGATATGCTTACGCCATTGTATTGAGCCGTTTTCGTTCGTCCACATAAGGCAAACTTGTGGTAATTGAAAACTAATAATAATTTGGCCATTAAAGTAAATTGATAAAATGATAATAATATAATGCTTCTTTTAAAAATGTAATATAAAAAGCATAAATTATCTTTTTATGCTCCCAATAATCTCCTCACCAACAATTTCGACTTTTTATATTGATCTAGTCCCAAAATTTTCACATTAATCTGAAACCTAGTCTTATTTCTCAAAAAAAAAAAAATCATTTTATTGTCGAAATTTATTACAAACAATAAACTTTTACAAAAGGCTTCAATTAGTGCCATTTATCTGATAATTTCAATCTTTTCAAATTGAAACAATGCAAACAAATTCCCGAAATTGTTATTTTCCAGAAATTTTCACTAATTTAGAAGTATAATTTAGTGAATTTGATGATTTATCAGCCAATTCTTGAACACATCGAATGTGGGATTTATCAAAAGATGAATAAAACAAAAATATTAAAATAAATAATTAAATAAAATAGTTCCTTCGCCTTTAAAAATGCTTTGAACGCCGCGATTTCGCGTTGAACTTGCTTCAATTGAGTTAGATGTCTATTTTAAGAGTTCGGGGTGGGTGTAGGTGCTAAAAACCTGTGGTGGTCGTGTTTGAAACGAATCATTAAAAATAGTGTTTCGAGTCAATTTCGATGGATACATAATGAGCGAAAATTGCTTACAAAATATAAAAAAATATTATATGTAGGCATATAGGTGTAAAATACAAATTCTAATTTATATGTACATGTGTAGATACTCATAGCTCTTATGAATGACTCGATATATCATCATTGTCTTTTTTTTGTGGTTTTGACCAAATTAGCAGTGCACCTATTTTGGATACGAAATTTGGAAAGAACAAGTTTTTTTTTTTTGTCGATTTGACGTTTATTTCTGGCGAAATGTGCATAAAAATATACAGCAGGTTACTTTTTATGAGCAATAATAAAATATATCTTTTCTTATATAGGGTGTGTGAATATGATTCCGCCCTTTGTTTTTTTTTTTTTACAGAATGACCTGTGTTATAGGCAATTTCGGCCTTTATGTGCAATGCACAAACACAGTCATGGAGGGAAGGAATGGGATTGGGAAGGTTGGGGAAGGGGAGTGAGAACGACTGTAGCGAGTGGAGAAGCTGGTATATTGCTCAGTTGTACTGGCTGCTTACTGACAAATATTTGCAGATGTTATGGGGGACTGAATGATAGAAAGCGAACAGAAACCATTTACTGAGTATCTAGGCCTTCTTGAAGTGGAACTGTTTCACTTTTACACCGTTTCCCCATTTTATTGCGAATAATTTTTTATCACCAGTAGCATCTGAAAAAATTTGCGCTTAAAAAAATCCCGTCTGGAGTGGGAATCGAACCCACGACCTATTGACTGAGAAGCAAGCCAGCTGCCCACTATGCCACGGAAGCCTAAAAAATAAAACACATTTGCTTGTTTCGAACATGAAAGAATTATTTATTGAAAGTATGCTCATCTGTCGCTACAACTTTCGCCCATCTTTCTTTTTTCTCTACTTAGTTAGAACTTTGATTTTCTAGTGTTTAATTGGGAGTTTAAATTTGTTGTAAATTTATGAAAAAAACATAAAAGAATTATGATTGAGCGTGAAATTCAATCATATGATACTCTAGATAAAATAGTAAATAGTTTATTGCACCGGCAAATATGTCATCTTAAATTCCTCCGAATAGTGAATAATGACTTTTGTATGGGAGGTGTTAAAAGCAGAGGGGGAGGTTTGTAATTTGTGTATATAACATCGAACGTAGTAAGAAAAATGTTTCATAATGAATTTAAAGTTTGTAGCTTTCATAATTTTTGAGGAAATTGAATAATTTTTTCCTGAATTTATGGCATTTGTATGAGAGGTGGCAGAGAAAGTATGAGGTCTTGGATAATTTTGAATCTGCTTATCAACTTCCTAATCACATTGCTTTGCTACAATTTTAAAGTCGATAGCTCTCATATGTTTGCAGAAGAAATACTTTTCTTGAATTTTCTATACAAAAATTTGTCTGGGAGGTGGTAGAAGGAGTGAAGCGAAGTTCATATTTGTTTAGCATTTATTGCAATTATTAAGCGACAGATTCTGGCAAAATTGTAAGTTTGTACATGCGTTCCGACTAATTGGAGATGACACCATTCCGGTTTCGATTGACTCCCTCGAGCATCGTTGGAACGTTGGAGCACTCAGTATCTACTATCGCTACTTTCATGGTATATGTAGTACGAAACTTAAATCATTGATTTCTCCACTTTTCATTTTCCCCGAAATACTCGTCAAGTTAAACGCGCACACGAGTTTACCGTTAACCCTACTCCTACTCGTACAGTGATTCATCTCCCGAACGTCCAAACTTTGGAACGCATTGCCTGCTAGCATATTTCAAAAATAATATCCATCGCCATTTTCGTCTCTCTCCCCGAAATTCCCATAACACTACCAAATTTCATCCTCTTCTTATGCCGACATAACTGTGCAATGCATTAAAACGCAACCCCCTAAGTTATAATCGGTCCCATAAAAAAAAAACTCTAGATGAACTGGGAAAGAGTTTAATGTACCGAAAAATATGTTATCTCAAATTCTTTCGAGTAGTGAATAGTGACTTTTGTATAGTAGGTGGTAGAAGCAGTGGGGAGAGGTTTGTACTTTTTGTACATGGCACTGAACGTGGCATGCAAAATGTTTCGTGCTGAATTTAAAGTTTGAACTTTTCATTATTTTCAAAATTGGATATAGTTTTCCTGAAATTGGAAAATTTGTATGGGAGGTGGCAGAGGATGTGTACGGTTTTAGGTGATTTTGAAACTGCTTATCAACGTCCTTATACCCTTGCTTTGTTTCAATTTCAAAGTCGATAGCTCTTATAGGTTCGAAGGAGAAATGCTCTTCTTGAATTTATAATATAGATATTTGTATGGGAGTGGTTAGAAGAAGTGAAGCGAAACTGATAATTTTGTTAGCATTTATTGCAATTATAAAGGGACAAATTCTGGCACAACTTTGAGTTTGTACTTCTCCTAGTTTTAATGAAAATCGATATAATGCATTTAACAATATTATGCATTTGTTTGGGAGGGGAGTATACGAATCAAAAGAAAATTGTTCGTCGTCAATTATATTTCTATTGTTATACTTTCTACAAATCTTCAAGTCCGTACCTTTGACAGTTTCAAAGAAAAATTATTCAATTGGAATTTCAAAATTTCGTGAAATTTGTATGGAACGGGTAGAAGGAGTAAAGGGATCTGATCAATATTTCGTGATGTTAATGATATAAACATCACTATACTTTGGCTCTAATTTTAAGTCGATAGCTTATTAGTAGTAGTAGTAGTTTCGACGAAAAATCTTAAAATTTTGAAATTTCATGTAATTTGTATGGGATGGAGTAGAAGGAGTAGGGGCATATAGCCTGTTTACGAACTTAAAGTTTCTTTTTTTCTAAAAATGACATACAAAAAATTTCAGCACGATAGCTCAAAGCGTTTGAGAATTATGTTGTAGACAAATGGACGGTCACTCGGAATTAGGGTTTTTGATCGACAATAAATATTTCTGTACCCTTGGCGGCTCTGTGCGAGCATTATTTCTTAGCGTTACAAACGGTAAGGCAAACACAATATACTGACAGATTTCATCTAGAGTATAAGCATAAAAGGACTACGATTGGGCGTAAAGCCTTGATTTTAAAATTTTGTATGGGGAGTGGAAGAAGGGGTGACGGCATTGATGTAATTTTTTCATATCATGCTAGAGTTGTTATCAAAATGTATTGTTGAAAATTCAAACTTTAATAAATAAAAATTTAATACATAGGTACGGAGAAAATTAGTTTATTGGATTTAGGGAAATTATGCAGTTTGTATGGGAGAGGGTAGAAGGAGTTCTTAATGGTTTTTTCAGAAATAACTATAAACATCATGCATTTGACATGATTTAAATTCCGGATCAATAGCATTCACATTTTTCAGGAAAAAGAGTAGATTGAAATCGTTATAAAAATGATATATTACAAATTTCAGATCAATAGCTTGTCTGCTTTTTGAAAAAAATCTGTTTATTGTCATATACCGAAATTGTGTTATTTTGGAACGGGGTGCAAAGAGTGGAGTAATTTGGCTTGTTCACGAACTTATCTTTATTTTTTTCCAACAAACGACCTGTACTAAATTTGAACTTTCTAGCTCAACGCGTTTTCGAGCTGCATGAGAAATCAATATGCAAGTTAGAGTAGATATGGAAGACTAAGTGAAGGGAGGTTTCTAGGGAAGGGTTCTTGTCAATTGTTTAAAACTTAACTGCGATTACGATCAGTTGTACCAGTACATTAAATCAATATTTCTTTGGTTTATATACGCAAGTTTAAGTTTGTATGGGGGAGGGATGCGATAGAAGGATTGGGTAGATGGTAATAATTTTTTTAATTTATTGCTTCAATCATTTTTAAAATTCGCTGCATAGAATGCTAGTTTCATAGACGAAGTAAATTCTATGAAATTCGGTGTATTTTACCACATATTCTTGAAATCACACATTTGCTTGGAAGGGGGTAGAGGAGTTGAGAGAAAATTTGTGATGTAGTATATGTATTTAGTTTGTCTTCATAAGTGTTCGTACAAAATTTTAGTTGACTTAAAAATGAAAGAGTGTTGAAAGGCAAGAGGGATCTCAAAACTTTTGATGCAGCTTTGTTTCCAATATTTTGAAAAGTGAAATTTGGAGTTGATAGTTTTTAATGGTTTGGTTTCTTAAAAATGGTCAAAAAATATCCTTTTGTATGGGAGGGAGTAAAAGTTTTGAAGGTTTTCGACCAGTTACTATTTAACTTTTTTTTCAAAATAATGTCACAAATTTTCAAGTTTGTAACTTAAAATTTCACTCCAAAGTTTTGATATTTTAGATTTTTTTTCAATACACATGAAACACCTCGTGCAGTCTAGGGTTCTCCATCGGCATATAACAGTTCTGGTTCAAACAATTATTTTCTCAGAGCCCTAAGAAAATTAGTGAAAGTTTTGGACATTTTGGCCCACTACCTCCCTCCCCTTACTTCCCTAATTTGAAAATTTTATAGTTCATAGAGCTCTACTATAATTGCAATTAGTCTTAAAAAGAATTATCAACTTCACCTCACTCTTTGTACCCCCCCCCCATACAAATTTCACGAAATTTTGAAATTTAAATTAAATTATTTTTCTTTATCTTAGTACCCTGTTCTGCCTGTGTTCCCCTATATAACCGACCACCAAAACATTTCAGGATATGTTTTTGAGTTAATAATTTCCAGAATTCAATGTGAAATATGGGTGTTGTTGGCTCGAAAACACGTTCTGAGATGTTTTCGCAACGGCGCTACAATTTGTTAGCATTTTTTTGTGTTCTTCTGTACTCTTCTCTAAAAATCATAAATTATTAAGTTGACAATTAAGAGGTCGAAGTTCTAGTTGGGTTGCAGCCCCCCCCCCTAATAAAGTTACTCTTTATTACTTTATTTATCATAACACAAATTAATTCATAACCTTTTTAAATTATCTAAGTAGTAAATGATTTTTTTAACTATCGGGTAAAATTCAAAAAAAAATCCCGAAAATTTACTTCATTTCTGATACATGGTCTTCCCTTGAAGCAGATGATATTCTTTCCTCCTAAATTCTATAACTTACTGTACGACTCGCAGGACTCTCAGTAATTCTTTCAGGATGTAAAAAATGCCGTTCATAAGTCTTTTTAATATGCTACAACTTTTGCCTTACACAATTTTTCGAAATTTGAAAATTCATTTTGGGCTGTAATGCCGCTACACCGCCACTGAATAGAAAACAATTACATATACTTAAGTTTAAGCACAGATTAAAAGCATAACAGGGCTACGATTGCGCGTAAAGCGCAATATTACGATACTCTAGATGAAATAGAATTTTTCGTGATCCCAAGAAATTTTGTATGGGAGGTGTTAGAAGGGGTGATAGGATTGAACTAATTTTTTACCCATCATGCTAAAGTAGCTATAAAAATGTTTTATACAAAATGCTAACTCCAAAAATTGAATAGGAACTGAGAATATTAGTGTGTTAGATTTAGTGAAAATGTGCAGTTTGTATGGGAGGTGGTAGAAACAGTGGGGGGATTTTAGTGATTTTTTCAAAAATAACTAAGAATATCATAAAATTGCCATCTCTTAAATTTTAGACCAGTAACAGTTATACTTTTCAAGAAAAAAAATTTTTTGTGAAGTTGTGAAACTGTGTCATATTGTATGGGAGGGGGTAGAAGCAGTAAAACTAATCAAATATTTTTTTCTGATCTTAGTGATAATGCTAAATAAGTATTTATCACAAAATGTGAGCTCGATAAATGTTATATGTTCTAAGAAAATCGGCTTAGAGCATTTCATGAAAAAATTTAGTTTGTACGGGAGGGGTTGGAAGGAGAGAGAGGACGCAAATAATTTTTATACTGTATATTGAAATCATTATGAAAGTAATATATCCCGAAATTCAGACTAGTAGCTTTTATACTTTCCGAGCAAATCCATTTATAGTCGAATTGTGAAATTGTGCCATTTTGTATGGGAGGGGGTAGAAGGGGTGAAGCTAATCGTCTAATTTTTTTAGCCTCACTCACAATTTTAAATAAATATTTAGTAAACAATTTCAGCTCGCTAAATTTTATACGCACTGAGTAAATTGGCTTAGAGTAATTTATGACAAGTACAGTTTGCATGGGAGGTGGTAGAAGGAGGGGGAGGACCCTCATAATTTTTATACGATAGACTGATATTATCATAAAAGTAATATATTCCAAATTTCAGGCCAATAGCTTTTATACTTTTCGAGCAAATCCGTTTATTGTCAAATTGCGCATTTGTGTCATTTTGTATGGGAGGGGGTAGAAGGGGTGGAGCAATTTGGCCCGTTCACGAACTTGACCTTACTTTTTTGCTCAAAATGACACACAAAATTTTTTAGCACTATAGCTCAAAGCTTTCGAGAGTTATGCTGGAGACAGACGCACAGACGGACAGACAGACAGACAGACAGACAGACAGACAGACAGACAGACAGACAGACAGACAGACAGACAGACAGACAGACAGACAGACGGACAGACGGACAGACGGACAGACGGTTACTCGGAATCGAGGTTTTTGAGCGACAACAAATATTTCTGTACCCTTGGCGGCTCTGTGCGAGCATTATTTCTTAGCGTTTCAAACGGTAAGGCAAACACAATATACTCTCAGATTTCATCTAGAGTATAAAGATATCCAATAGTGAATACCGAATCAAAATACCTTCCGCTTTTGCGTGATGCTGAAACAAATAAACAAACAGACAAAAATGCCAAATGTTCGCTCATTGTGCTCTACAATAATTAAATTGTCCTTATCAAAATTTTATTTTCGAAATATCTTTAATGTACAGAATTTTGCCCCAAACGATTTTATTATTAGTATCAGATGTAAGATTTTAGGACTTTGTCCGATGATCGTTATTAGGTTCTTGACTGTGCGCGAATATTTGCAATACCATTCATATTGGTCTAATAAATAATAGCTAATACAAAATAAAAAAAAAAATTAAATTCTCTTTCAAGAATAAAATATCTACCAGAAAATGAAATAAATTTAATTAGCGGTTACGCTTATGATGTAAATTTAAGAGGTCAAGGAAACGACACGTCATAAAAGCTTTTTTTTCACCCGCATGATTTAATCTTTCTGAAAAAACCATGCTACCGGTTTATTTGTATCTGTGACGATGGGCGAGAGTTTGTATTTTATCTAAATGAAATATTTCACGTTAGACCGAAAAGATAAATTTCTTTTCAAGTCAAACAACTACAAGGCAAGGTGAGGTATATGTATCTCAATGCTCGTTAATTCTTGAGCCACTTTTCCACAATCTGAGAATTTTCGAAAAGTATGAGGAATTTATTTTGGGAACTGAAATTCTTGTTTATTTTTGCTTCTAATTTTTTTTTTTTCGAATATCTGTATCTCTTATATTTTTTATGTCTGTAAGTGTGTCAGTTCGCGCATCCTTACAAAACTTTGCGGCCGAATTATTATTATTTTTTTTTTGCAGACATTGATTTCACACCAATGTTTAATGTTGGAATTGAAAGTTATAAATAAAAACGATATGGAAGGCAAGTAGCGAACTTTCTGCATTTCGAATCACTACGCCGATTTTTCGATCTAAAAATAAAATTACGATGGCTCATTGCAATTTTATTTCCAACGTTTTGTTCGGATTCAATGGATTAACAATAGCCTATGATGATATAAATATGATCAATTGCTATTTTGAGATCGAATCACTTGCACTTATTGTCTTATTTGTGTAATTGTTTTTTTCAAGACCAAGCATTGAACCGGCGACCGACTGATTAGTAAACAATCGAGGGATGTACCTCGCCTAATAGCCGATTGTTTGCTTTGGTTAAGCAACAATCGACTACTTAGTTCCGCTAGGTGTGCATGCGAGTTTGGTGGACGACACACCTTCATTTTAATTGCCATTTTACATCAGGCTGATTTTTGAGGAGATCCGAGAATCAATGGACCTAATCAAAGTAGGGGAAATTGGGGCCAGTCGTTGTATTGAATTAACGATTTTAGCAATGTTTTACCTGTAACTTTGATATTTTAATTTCATAATTGCTTTCTGATTTGTATTTGCTTTCGACTTTTAATTTCATGGTCATTCATTCTCGATTTCGTTTTTAAAGCACTTGATTAAAACTTAACTCACCATTAGACGCGTGAGAGCAGTTTTATATATTTGATTTAAGTGTTTCTCGGGTGTATGGTTTTTTTCGCGCAATTAGAGGTAAGCTGAACCAATATTTATGGGAATTTCTTTATGTCACAGAATAATTCTGGAAGAGTTTATGGACAGAAATTTCTATGATATGTGCTTGTAGTATCTATTCGTATTAGATACCAATGGCCCAAAAATATAAAGAATGCGTTTTTAGCTGGGATTCACAAAAATTGAGGTGATAAACTTTAAACATAACAGCATTATACTTACTAACGTACTTACGATGGTGCCATAGCCCAAATAGCGCCTTGGAAGCGGAGTATTCAGTTACCGCGTCCTCCAGTTTGAAAATCTTAGCACTGATTCGCTGTCTGCCTCAATAGCATCCTCCCAGCGCTTCGGTGGTTTGCCAACTAGTCTTTCCTGTCAGGTTCGAGGATTTTTCTGAGGACCTTTCTTTCAAAGGCGTTAGATATTTTTTTTGCCTAGCATCTACACTTAGCGTTGTAGCACGTAGAATGCGAAAATCGAGAGTTCAAATCCAGCAGACTGTCCGTTTGAGTATGCCTAGGTTACCTCAATCTACGAAGATGAACATTCGTAGATAGAGGGTTGTGCGAACGGCTAACAACCCCTCCATGACAGGACTACAATTGCGCGTGATACGATACGCCAGGAGAAATAGAAATTTTTGTGATCTTAAGAAATTTTGTGTAGTGAGTAGTTGTGGTTGAAGTTGAGAAATTGTGTTACAAAAATTGAGCCCGATAAATGTTATATGTTCTGAGAATTTTTTTTTATTTACTATTTATTTATTTATTTATTGATGATGGAACCATTTGAAAATACATTAAGAATGTTGCCGATAATTTCTCTAGCGGCCCGGATGGTATTCCGTGATTAAGAGGTGTAATTTATCTCTTCTACATATTCTCGGCTACCTATTTAATTTATCCCTTCGGTCCGGTGCTTTGCCCTTATTATGGAAATTCTTCACTATAACACCTTTACATAAATGTGGCAAGCGCGATGTTGTAAACAATTACGGGCCAATTGCTATTCTTCCTTGTGTTGCTAAATAATTTGAGGCAGTTGTTTGCGATGTTTTGTATTATACTTCCATTGTAAGTCGATACTAGGATCGTTTCAGCATGGCTTTGTGAAAGGCAGATCCACCGTTACTAATCTGATGAAATTTTCTAACTTCTGCCTTTCTACTCTCGAGAAAGGGCAGCAGGTTGACTGCATTTATACAGACTTTAGTAAGGTATTCGATAAAATTGATCACCTTATTATTGTGCATAAGCTTAACTTGCTTGGTTTTCCTGTGGGTTTTGTTTCGTGGATTAAGTCATACCTTACTAAGCGTGTTCAAAAAGTTCTATCCCGTGGTGCCTTCTCTATATTGACTACTCAAAGATATATAAAACTGTATCTAACCACAATGATTGCTTATCTTTGCAGAGTGGACCTTACGTGTTTTTATAACTGGTGTATGCTAAATAACTTACCTCTTAATATTAGTAAGTGCATTACAGTCTCGTATTTTAGAATAAGAATACTAATTCTATTTTATTATGTTGTAGATGGACCCGCTCTATTTCGTTCTGATAAAGTACAGAATTTTATTTATTATTTAATAGCACTTTTAACTTCGATGACCACGTTGATCATATTGCCATTAAAGCTAGCGCTATACTTGGATTTGTTAAAAGAAGATCCAGGGAGATCAATCTATTCGTTACTAAAATTTTGTGCTGTGTTTCCGTTCTGTTCTGGAGTGTGTGAGCCCTGTGTGGTCTCCATTTTATTCTGTTGACATAGCTAGAATTGAATCTGTGCAACGTAATTTCTTAAGATTTGCCCTTCGCGGCCGTCCGTGGTCAGATCCGCTTAGGCTTTCGTCTTATGCTGATCGCTTGAAACTTCTTTCGTTGGACTTCTTGGAGAACAGACGTGTACACGCAAGAGTGGTTTTTGTTTTTAAAGTTATAACTGGAGTTATTGGCTCTGACAAATTGTTGTCTTCGATTAATTTCAATGTTCCTTATCGAGATTTGAGAAATATCGAATTCTGTACAGTCCCACAGCATCGGTTTTTATGAACCAATTTCATCTATGTTCAGAGTTTTCAGTCAACACTTCTCGCAGATGGTTTTATATGACTCCGATACATTTTTTTTCCAGCGCGGTAAGTGACGAGCCATTTTTAAGTCCTTTTACAAATTTAATGCCGTGGAAATTTTTTTAAAGACGCAAATTTGTTTCGTAAACAATTTCCTTAAAAAAATGCATAGTATGAATCTTTTCCAAATTTCGATCCAACGAGTGGAGTAAATTTCACATCTGCCCCAGGGTTCAAGTACCCCGAGGACTGTGATGCCTAAATGAAGTTGAAAGCAAGCTATACTCCAACTTTGTGATCGGGGCTTCTCCTTAACAAGTATAAGAGTCCTCTTCCCAGGAAAAAAAAGGATTTTATGCGATTCTTCTAAAAGAACAATTTGTACATTTTCTTGTTTCATTTATTTCGAATTTGAATCGTTTTATTTGCGGCGACCTTTTTTGGTCTGTTATTTAGAATTTTACAAATTTCAGGAATTAAAAATGATCTATAATTATATTGCATCGGGAATATAAATGAAGCCCGTCCGTTTCCCAGTAGATGGCGCCAGCAGTAAATTCTGATCGAAAATGACATCACATGGTAAGGTTAGGCATCTATCAACAGCTCCTCAGCATTAAATTTGTCAACTATTATCGGCGTCATATACTTTTTTGTGGGCGAATATGTCGAAGTTTAAGCCAAATAAGCGTCATTTGCGGTAAGTTTTGCTTTTTGCCTTCAATTTAAAAAAATCTGCGGCTGAGGCGCGTCGAATGATTTTTGAAACTTATGGTGATGGTGCTATTAGTGAAAGATCGTATCGCGAATGGTTTTAACGCTACAAAATGGGTGATTTCGGCGTGGAAGACAAGGAGCGTCTTGGAACGGTGAAAAAGTTTGAAGACGCAGAATTGGTGGTATTACTGGACGAAGATTCATGCCAAACACAACAAGAACTTGCAGATTCATTGTTCGTGACTCAACCAGCCATTTCACATCGTTTGAAAACCTCAGGAATGATGCAAAAGCAAGGAAATTGGGTGTCATACGAGTTGAAGCCAAGCATCGTCGAACGGCTTTTTTCACATGTGAGCAACGGCTAAAAAGGAAAGGTTTTTTTTGCATCGCATTATCACCGGGGATGAGAAGTGGATCCATTGCGATAATCCAAAGCGAAAAAAATCGTGGGAATACCGCGGCCATGCATCAACATCGATGGCCTACCCCACCCCATATTCACCAGTCATCGTCCCTTCCGACTACAACCTATTCCGATCGATGATGCATGGCCTTGCTAAGCAGCACTTCCATTCTTACGAAGAAGCCAAAAATTGGGTCGATTCGTGGATCGGCTCAAAAGAAGTGCAATTTTTTCGAAGCGGAATCCGCATGCTGAAAAAAATGGGGAAAAAAGTTTTGGCTAGCGACGAACAATTCTTTTTAACCATTTTCGCAAAAGGAGGACTCGAACTTTGGAAAAAACGACAGTTTTCAATTTATACTTCCAATAGTTATTTATTCACAACAAATACTAACAATTTTAATTTTAGCCATGTACTGCGACTACATCACTTAGTCGCAGTACATCCTGAATCAGAAGCTAGCAAAACTTTTCACAGTTGACGTCGGTAGATCTTTTTTTTTTTTTACAATGGCACTATTGCCCAAATCGGGCCTTGACCTCCTAACCTTCAGGTACCCTAACATTTTTTCATTATTTATTGCGGAAGGGTTGTTAGACCTTCGCACAACCCTCTATCTTCGAATTTTTCATTTTCGTAGATTGAGGTGACCAAGGTAAACCCAAGCAGGCAGTGTACTGGAATTATGCATCGACCGAGATTTGAACTCACAACCTTCGCATTGTAGATGCTACCCACTAGGCTACACCATAGCTAGTCGATAGATCTGCAGAAGAAAAATTTCGTAAGCTCACTGATCAAAAAAAAATTATTAAAATTATCGTCAGCGATTCCACTTAGAAAATGCATTTGCTTACATGAGTGTCAATCTTGTTTATTGTGGTGCCTGACTCACATTGTGGAATTGCCACACAGTTGTCTTTAGCAACACGGATTGTTTCTGACGATTATCATTAACGCCCCCGAAGGTAGCAGTTTCTACTATTTGCAGGGTAAGTATTCTTACTGTTAGAAGCGAGACCTATCTAAATCTCTGCCAATCTTTCGTTCATGGCAACAGGTTGTTAATCTAAATCACGCAACCTTACGCCGAACTATTGTTCTGCCCGCGATGTGGGCACCACTATCTACACCGTGTATGTCGAAGACATCCTCAACCAACGCTGGGGGTGGAAGTAACCTTCCATGCGCTCTCCAGCTCCCGGTGTACCAGTTTACCACTGGTAAGGCTACACATCTGAAGTATAGCTCCCTGCACTATGATCAGTTGCACCCCTCGGGTTCGTGGGGACGGTCAGCAGACGGAAGCTTTCTGGACCAGCACTTTCTTCCCTGCGCGATAGGTTGCGGAGCTGACGGACCATACGGTCTGTTCAACTTTATCCCCCCTATCGTGTAGGTTTCGGAGCCGGTGATCTTAGTATGATTAAATTGATTACTCAATTTAATATACAACATCGACTTAATCCCCCCTACTTGGGTATGATAGTCGGAGTTGACGGACCATTCAAGTTTATCCCCCCCCACCTAAATGGGTTACGGAGCTGACGGTCCATCAACTTTATCCTCCTATCATTGCAGGATCGGAGCCGATACCAGTAGTATGATTGAACTGAGTTCAATATACAAGGCATCGACTATCCGTCCTATAGTTGTCGGGTTTCGGAGCCAGTGAATATAGTGTAAAAAGCCCTCTTTAAAAGAAGGCTCAATACATCAAGCGCTGACTTGCTCCCCCCCCCCGTTGGAAGGTTAATCCCCCCTATCCATTGCACATTTAATAGCATCAGTGTGCCGGCTTATTCAACTTCAGTTGTTTCTATCTGTTGTACGGGCTCACACTAATTTCAACTTTGCCAGTCTTCAGTAAACCTTGCTACTTTGCATCAGCGTTTCGCAACTAGTTATCATCGGTTGCCTCCATTTACAACTATTTGTGCTCATATTATATCGACATTTAACGTCAACAACATAGTGGCTTATCGCACACTTGTTCTTCGGTTCGTCGATTTAGTGCTCATTTGTGCTCAATTGGGCCCATGGTTATCTCAGGCTATCTATGCTGGGTTTCAAAGAAGATACACTGCATGCAGGCCCACGCCAGTATCGACCTTGTTCCCCCCTCATAGATCACAACTTTAACAACGATTTGAACATCGTGGCTACTTTGCATTCCGCGTTTCGCACACTAGTCTTCCTCAATTGCCTCAGTTTCTGCCTCGGTTTTTGACAACCATTATTGCAGAACTTCAGCCAATGTCGCAGCCCGGCCCTAACAGGGTGCCCATTCGCTTTACATCATACTGATATGCTCGGATTTTGCTTCCTTGGGACCTCAGCGACACCTCGCAGGGCCAAAGGCTACTAATTGACATCCGTTCAGCAATTGATGGGTTGCGGAGCCGGCGTAATATATTGCAATAAGTATTAACTCAAGGCAACTACCACTGACGGATTCCCCCCCCCATCTGCAGACCTCTTAGCGTTACCCAGCCTGCACCACGTGGAGGTGGGTCTGCTTCGCAGGCCGCATTTGCTTACAATTCGGACACAGTTTTATTTTTGTATTAAGAAAATATTTAACCGCCAAAATCGTCTCTGAGGGGGTGCTGCTATTCTTAGTACCGCCACTGAGCTTAAACTTCGCTAAACTATGGTAAAGCACCTCTAGTGTCCCTTGCAGTAACGTCATAAGTCAGTGAGATATTGATCTACTAATTTTGTCATTTGTCAATTAGCTTCCTTTTCTACTTAACGTATCATCATAAGGAGATTTTTCAACTTTGCCTCATTAGGGCTAGAATTCCAAGAATAATTAGACACTTGCATGACAATGGCAATCAATAAATGTTGTATACAAATTCTTTTAAACTATTATGTTTCTAAAGAAATATAACATTCAAAGGTTCAAAACGAATACTAACCGGCAATTCCTACACCTATCACTACTTACGGCTTTACTTACAAATTTTCATAGAAACTACGAGTAAACTCCAAAGCTGTTAATGTACCCCAATCTCCCTTCAAACTTTCATTTTCCAACTTATAATACAATCGGGTTAAATTTATGCAAAATATTAAAATTTTAGTCAAAATTTATCGATTCTTCAAAGTAAACATGATGCTAAATCTTATCATTTCACAAACAAATATAAAAAAAGGTGACATATTATTATCATGTAATTTTTAAACATAAATATTTAATATAAATAGGTAGGAAAAAACTCAATCAGTGAAGGTCTTAAGGCGTGGGTAAAGTAATTTTATTTATTTTAAAATTTATTTGTGGATATGAAGCTAAGAAGATTTATGCGTATGAGTCCAATGAATCATGCCGATTCACTTGCTTAAAGTTGCGTTTGTCATTTATATACATCTGTAAAATTTTACGCAAATTATTCTAAAGGTTACAAGTCATAGAACTATTAACGAAAACCAACAAATACAAGGTTAATATCGAATTGTAACGTAATTAAATAAAAATATGCTATAAAGTAAACTTATGTTATTTTTAAACATTAGTTGGCGTCGAAGCATATGCGTAAAAAAAACAAGCAAATAGAAATCGTCTCATTTTAGAATCAATGAATCATAAGAACTATACGATTTTAGATACACAACTTTAAGTATGCAATTTTTTTTTAAACATAATGATGATTTTATCTTTTAAGAATTGCTGTATTGTTTAGTTTTGACCTTGAAAGTAATTTTAGTTTTTGGATTTTATTTCAAGAGATATGTTATGATTGGATTATTTTTGGAAATTGAATTTGAAAATGGATTATTTTCGACCTATATTATTTTTTTTATTAAATACTTTAAAATAAAAAGACTGTTGAAAATAATTGTAATATCAGGCGTTCGTCTCTCTCAACGTTCATTATTATAAGAAAACTTTAATGCTTCAAGAAAATTTACTTCACGCGACGTAGCACGATTTATTGTTTAAGCTCAAATGTGCTGATATTATGTCAAATTAAATTATTAGCGGATATAGCAATATGAAATTCATTGTTCAAAAATCAAAGTTGATCCGCTTTGTGCTTCGCTATGGCGGACTATGTTGACCTAAGCTGGGCTAAGCTTAGCTATGTTAGATGTAAGATTAGCTATCACATAAAAATGATGAATGAATGTTGAAAATGTTGAGTGTTTTTTTAGGGCTCTGGTGAAAGATACAAAGTTTCAATTTTGGATGTGGATATACATAGAGAAAAAATAATATTTTGTTCCTCAATTGTTATGCACCGACCCCCTTGGCCTAACGTTCACAAAATGTTTCAAGTGCAATGAAAAAACATAATAGGACTACGACTGGGCGTAAAGCCCAATCGTGCGATACCCTAGATGAAAGAGATTTTTTTTCATTTTAAGAAAGTTTTTAGGGGAAGTGGTAGAGGGGGTGACGACATTGACATAATTTTTCCACATCACGCTAAGGTTGCTATCAAAATGTTTTATTCAAAATTTAGGATTCAAAAATTTAAAAGGTACTGAGAAAATTAGTGTATTGGATTTAGTGAAATTGTGCAGTTTGTATGGGAGGTGGTAGAAGGAGTGTGAATTTATTAATGACGTTTTTACAAATAACTGTAAACATAATTTAATTGAAATATTTTAAATTGCAGATAAGTAGCGTTCATACTTTTCAGGAAAATCGACTTTTTGTAAAGTTGTTGAATTGTGTCAAATTGTATGGAAGGGGGTAGAAGGAGTGAAGCTAATCGCCTAATATTTTTTAGTCTTACTAATAATTCTAAATAATTATTTAGTGCATAATTTCAGCTCTATAAATTTCATACGTACCGAGTAAATTTATTTAGAGTATTTCATAAAAAAGTACAGTTTGTATGGGAGGGGGTGGAAGGAAGGGGAAGACTCAACTAATTTTTATGCAGCAGATTGAAATTATTATAAAAGTAATATATTCAAAATTTCAGATTAATAGCTTTCATACTTTTTGATAAAATCCGTTTATTGTCGAATTGCGAAATTGTGTCATTTTGTATAGGAGGGGGTAGAAGGGGTGAAACTAAATGTCTAGTTTTTTTTTGGTCTTACTAATAATTCTAAATAAATATTTAGTGCACAATTTCAGCACGCTAAATCCTATACGCACTGATTAAATTGGTTTAGAGTATTTCATGAAAAAGTACAGTTTGTATGGGAGGTGGTAGAAGGAGGGAGGGGACACTCATAATTTTTATATGGTAAATTGATATCATGAAAATAATATGTTCCAAATTTGAGACCAATAACTTTTATACTTTTCGAGCAAATCCGTTTATTGTCAAACTGCGTAATTGTGTCATTTTGTATGGGAGGGGGTAGAAGGGGTGGAGCGATTTGGCCCGTTCATGAACTTGTCTTTACCTTTTTGTCAAAAACGACGTGTACAAAATTTGAACTTTCTAGATCAACGCGTTCTGAATCTAGAGAGGACACGGACGGACGGACATTTGGTTTTGAGATTTTTGAGTGATTTATATGAACTTCTGAATAGACGAAATCAAACGACGGATAATACTTGCAAATAAGACGTATTATTCGGTACTTCCAATAATGAAATCCAAGAAAGTGCACAGGAACAATAAGCTGCGGATTGATAAAACTATTATACGACCTGTGCTCTGTTGTGGCAGCAAGACGTGGACATTAACGCGAACTTCCGAAAAAGCAGTTAACGCATTCGAAAGAAAGGTCCTCCGAAGAATTTTGGGACCCGTGAAGGAAGGAACGGAATGGCGAATAAGATACAACCATGAGTTGTATCAACTCTACGACGAGCCAGAAGCTTCAACGTTCATCAAGCTACGTAAACTGCAGTGGGCTGGCCATGTAGAGCGAATGGAAGACAGAAGAATCCCCAAACGTGCTCTTAAAGGCAAAGCGAGTGGTTACTGGCCAGTAGGCAAACCACGCAAGCGATGGGAAGACTCGGTTGATGAAGACAGCAAAGCCATATTAAAAATTAGCAGCTGGAGGACTTTGGTCTTTGGATCGAGACGATTGGAGGCGACGACTTCAGGAGGCCAGGGCCCGATTTGAGCTGTCGCGCCATTGATGATGATGATATGAACTTCTGTATCATTCATTTTTTTCTCCGAGCCTTATTTCTTAGCGTTACAAACTTTGTGGCAAACTTATAATACTTTCAGATTTTATCTAGAGTATAAACATAACAGGGCTACAATTGCGCGTAAAGCACAATCTTACGATAGCCTAGATGAAATAGAATTTTTTATGATCCCAAGAAATTTTGTATGGGGAGTGTTAGAAGGGGTGATAGCATTGAACTAATTTTTTTCCCATCATACTAAAGTAGCTATAAAAATTGTTTTATACAAAATTCTTACTCCAAAAATTGAATAGGAACTGAGAAAATCAGTGAGTTAGATTTAGTGAAAATGTGCAGTTTGTATGGGAGGTGGTTGAAAGAGTGGGGGGATTTTAGTAATTTTTTCAGAAATAACTGAGAATATCTTAAAATTGACATCTCTTAAATTTTAGATTAGTAGATACTTTTCAAGAAAATAGATTTTTTTGTGAAGTTGTGAAACTGTGTCATATTCTATGGGAGGGGCTAGAAGCAGTGAAGCTAATCAATTATTTTTTCTGATGTTAGTGATAATGTTAATTAAGTATTTATTACAAAATATGAGGTCGATAAATGCTATATGTTCTGAGAAAATCGGCTTAGAGCATTTCATGAAAAAGTGTAGTTTTTATGGGAGGGGGTGGAAGGAGAAGGAGGATGCCAATAATTTTTATACTGTAGATTGAAATTATTATGAAAGTAATATATCTCAAAATCCAGACTAATAGCTTTTATACTTTTTGAGCAAATCCATTAGTTGCCGAATTGCGAAATTGTGTCATTTTGTATTGGAGGGGGTAGAAGGGGTGGGGCGATTTGGCCCGTTCACGAACTTGATCTTACTTTTTTTGTTAAAAACGACGTGTACGCAATTTGAGCTTTCCAGCTCAACGCATTCTCAAGCTAGAGAGCAAACGGACGAACGGCCGGACATCTGGTTTTGAAATTTTCGAGTGATAATATTAACTTCTGTATCATTAATTTTTTTCTCTGAGCCTTATTTCTTAGCGTTACAAATCTTAGAGCAAACTTATAATACCCTCAGATTTTATCTAGAGTATAATAACCTGCCAACAAGTCGGGCGAAACTTTATTATTCTTGGGACAAGTTGCGGACGCGTGGAAAGTCAATATGCACTTTTATTTGTACGGGGAGGTAAGGGAAATGTAAAATTTGTGATGTAGTTTTATTTCATTTCTCTTGTAAGGTGACCGTACAAGATTTCAAGTTCGTAGCTCTTAATTTGTTGGTTTGTAATTGATTTATTGAAATTAGTCGAGATCATACTTTTGTATGAGAGGGGGTAGAAGAGCAAGTGCGATCTCAAAACTTTTGACGCAGTTCCGTTTCAAATATTTTCAAAAGTAGAAGTTTTGAAGGTATTCGACTAGTTAATATTTCATACTTTTAGAATTTTTTTTTAAATGCATTTCGCAAATTTTCAAGTTTCTACCTTAAAATTTAATTTAAAAATTTTCAGTTTATGTGTTTTTTTCATTGCACATGAAACACCTTGTGCACGTTAGAACCCCACTTCCGTGCATAACAATTTTAGATCAAATTATATTTTTTTTTTTATGTATATCAAATAGATGTATCAACGTGCAAAATTTATACTTTGTATCTTTCACCATAGCTCTAAAAAAATCACTCAACATTTTCAACATTTTTGCTTACCACCACCCCCTCCTTACACCCCCCACTTAAATTTTTTACCAAAATTAAAGATTATATAGCTCTACAATATGAAAAAATTTCATTTCAACTTTTGCATTGGATTTTAAAATATAATGGCTTGAAATTTTAAAAAGTGAACCATTTTGAAACTTTTCCCATTTCACCCCACTAGTATCGTGTTCAAATTTTATATTTTTCTTAGATTACGCTAGTACAGCTTAATATACCTATATATTCCAAGTTTCAAAAACATATCTTAAGAGATAGTCGAGATATTAATTTTGAAGTGTTTTTCTTTGCAGCCTTCTGACCCCCTTAAAAGTATTGGCCTCTCTCTAAGTTGATTATGGTTGTTGTTTGAGCCACCTATTTGATTGTAGAATACGAACTTTCGTGTTGATTAATTTCGAAGAGATGGTCATTTGCAAATATTTGTCAGTTAGCAGCCCGTACAGCTGAGCAATATACCAGCTTCTCCACTCGCTACGGTCGTTCCTACTCCCCTTCCCCAACCTTCCCAATCCCATTCCTTCCCTCCATGACTGTGTTTGTGCATTGCACATAAAGGCCGAAATTGCCTATAACACAGGTCATTTTGTAAAAAAAAAAAAAAACCATCGACAATTGGGTTCCCCTTTTGGTGTCCCCTTTTTGAACTCCACTGGATAAGAAATTATTTTATTTTCCCTTTTTTTTCCCATAAATTAATATACTCGAATGTCAGGTTTCAGCTTTTTATCTGTATTCGTAGTGGAGATATAATCAAGCAGAAATTTCGATCTTAATCCTCCCCCGCCTCCCCTTTCACTTCAAACTCCCAAAATTTAAGCAATCTACAATCCTCCTAAAATTTCTTATCTATGTATAAGGGTTTCGAGTATGACAAATTTTTGATTTGATATCTGTCCTTAATTTTGAGATATAATGATTTGTAATTTTGGAAAGTGCGCCAATATTTGAAATGCTCCTTATTTCCCTCCACTACTATTATGTTCACTTGTTATATTTTTTTCATATTTCGCTAGTAAAGCTTAGTATACGTTTCAAGTTTCAATTATATATCTTAAACACAGTCGATATATTCATTTTTAAGTCTTTTTCTTTGACTGAGCCTTACAATAATTAGCCTCTTTCTAAGCAGATTCTGGTGTATCTATATGCCACCTTAATGGTCCCAAAATATGAATTTTTTGTGATTAGTAATTTCGAAGATATAATCATTTGAAAAAAATAGGCCGTTTTTAGCCCCCCTCCCCTTTTCCGACACCAATGGTTAAACAAATTAAATTATTTTTAAAGTTTGTCCCACAATCCTCTCCATACTTCTGCTGATTTTCAACTACATATCTGCATTCGTGGTTGAGATAATAGCAAGTTTTTGACTCTTTTCCTTCGCCCGCTGCCGATTTTATTCTGGCTGAAACGACGGACTCTAGAGTACAACTGAACATAGTAAAATAGGCGCTGAGATTCAAAGGTGAAAGTGGCAGTTGATCGGTCACACTTTAACCTTAACCTTTCCCCGAAATACTCGTCAAGCTAATCGTGCGCACGAGTATGCCGTCAAGCCTATTCCTACTCGTACAGTGAAATATAGACAGTCATTCATCTCCCGAACGTCCAGACTTTGGAATGCATTGCCGGTTAACGTTTTTCCAAGTAGGTATAACCACCAGTCCTTCAAGAATAATCTTCACCGTCATTTCTATCTCTCTCCACCCTAATTTCCGTAATACACCCAAATTTTATCCACTTCTTTTGGCGAACTAATTGTGCAATGTATTAAAGGGTGACCATCTAAATTAAACTCTGTGCCTTAAAAAAAAAAAACTTTGAGGAAGCCAAACCAAAACACCTTCAAATAAATTCCGGATTATTATCCTTAAAGAAGACGTCGGGTTGGTCGACCATGCAGTACATGGAAGCGAGCAGTTGAGCAGGAGGCCAGAGGAATAAACAAGTTGTGGCGACAACTAAAGGAGAATGCTAAGGATCACGCCTTGCGGAAACATTTTTCTGTCCTATACCTAAGATTGATCAATTGACAACTTACTTTACTACCTTTTGCGAATCTCAAGAACTTGATTTAAAATTTTGAGCAATGCAATTTTTATTCGATTTTCTTTTATTAATTAAATAATGTTGAAGATTTTCATGTTGTTGATATTTAAAATCGCTTTTGAGTTCAAACATCTTAGGCTGATTAATTTTATTATAAAACTTTTACTTATTGTACAAAGTTCTTACGAGTTCCCATTAAATTAAGAACAAGCGAAACATTTTTATTACTTGCTCATCGAAGTATTTTTCGATACAAAATTTTGCCGTCATAAGATTTTAGCACCCTAATAAATGTTTAGTCAGTACTTTTTACTGTTGCTATTTAGTGTGAAACTTTTCGTAAAATAAATACAATACAGATTTAAAGTATTCTAAAATCAGCAGTTCATTTATCTATATATTGTTTAAAAGAATATCTTAAGAAAAGATTCCAAACTAATTAAAATTTATTTAAATTCGTTTTTATTTTCATTTCTTTTAGGCTGCTGGCAACATGATTGCATCGACTGAACCTAGAAGTTAATTTCCAGGAAATTTATTAAAAATTTATTTAAATCGTATTTAATTTGGAATAAGGTAGGTAAGCATTATTATTGAATATTTGTAAATCAGGCACATCTCTGCTCAACCGTATTTCTGTAACATTTCAACTCAATTAAATATTGTCGTATGATCGTGCTGATAAAAACATCATAGAATTATGATTGGGCGTAAAGCCCAATTATGCGATACTGTAGATGAAATGCGAACTAGTTTAATGTACCGAAAAATATTGTTGCGAGCTAAGGGGTTCGCCGGATTTCAAAGAAAACACAATTCGTTTAAAAATAATAGATAATATATTTATTCGCAGTCTTTTTACTTAATTTTCACGTTAACTTAATTCGCCTTAAATCGCACTACCGATATTTCGCTTTCTATCGCTGTCACTACCGTTCGCGTTCAGATGTCGCTGACTGACTGACTGACTCTGCTGTCTGAAAGTTGCGGATATTTATACCAAATCTCCCAGACAGGTGTCGTTGTGTGTGTGTGTGTGTCTAGATTATTCTAGATTGCTTACATTATGGAGTTTGCTGGAAGTTGCTAGAAACTTGTTTCTGGCGTTTTACATGTTGAGGGACTTTTCTCGATGTTTCTGGGAACATCGTGGTCGCCAGATTTATAACAATATATTTTAAATTCTTTCGAATAATGAACTGTGACTTTTCTATGAAAGGTTCTAGAAGCATAGGGGTGAGGTTTCAATCAAAAAATACTTTAGTTAATATAAGAATTTAGGCAGAAAGTTAAAACTCAACATTCTGATATATTGGTTTATGGGGAAAAAGGCAAAAATAATTTTTTGTGGTATCCAGTGTGGCCCGAAAAAAAGGGGGGGGGGGGTTAAAAACAAATTGTCGACCGATTTTTTTTTTAAAATGATTACATCTTCTCAATTACTTACCATAAAAAATGCATATTTTAGGTCCAATTAGGCGGCATACAGATTCACCATAATGGAGTTATAGGGTGACCAGTAATTGTAGGGGGGAGGGTCAAAGGGTAGGGGGGAGGGGTGCAAAAAAAAATTTAAAATGAATATCTGAACTATCTCTTAAGCTATGTAATTGAAACTTGGAATGTATATTAAGCTATACTAGCGGATTATTAGAAAAATATTAAATTTGGTCTTATTGGGGGAGGAGTGAAATAGGGGGTTTTGAAAAAATGGTACTCTTTCCAAAATTTTTAACCTTCATATCACAAAATTCAATACAGCTAAGTTGTCTGATTGTAGAGTTATATGATCTATAATTTTGGTAAACATTTTGTTAGTTATTCAATAATACATATATGATACAAGAGAAAGAAGAGAGACAGATCCCATGCTAGTTCACTGTACTTCATTTATGATAATTCATTGAATTTTATTTACCATATTTTGTACAATGCCACCTATGTGTCATTGATTAATTTTTTTTACAATAATTAAACATTGAACTACTCCCCCTTATAAGAAAAATTCTTGTGATAGGGGTGAGGAGTATTAGCTTGCAGATTAAAAAATGTAAGGAGAAAAAAAAATGAAATTATTAAAGAAAAAATAATAAAAGAACACTCGAAAGTATCACAAAAATCGCTTTGATTAACCCGAATAATACAATTTCTTGCCATTTGATTTAAAAATTGCCAGATTCCTACTCTCTTTAATGGAACTAGGCAGACCATTGAAAAATTTGATCTAAATGTTAGTGTTGCATTGCCCTATATTAGATTTCCTCTTTCTTCTACAATGGCGCTACAGCCCAAATCGGACCTTCTTCTACAATGGGACTACAGCCCAAGTCGGACCTTGGCCTCCTGATATTCAGGTTCCTTAACATTTTTTTATTACTTATTGTGGAAGGGTTATTAGCCCTTCGCACAACCCTCTTTCTACGAATTTTTCATTTTCGTAGATTGAGGTGATCAAGGCATATCCAAGCAGGCAATGTGCCGGAATTATATATTGCGCCGACCGGTATTTGAACTCACGACCTTCGCATTACAAGACCAACACGTTACCCACTAGGCTACACCCTAGCTGCTTTCCTCTTTGGCAACAGTAAATCAGCACGAGTACCACCTCTAGTGTAGTTTGAATTAACTTCGATTACTCCAATTGTATATTTTTTTAAAATTTGGATATTTGTAATGAATTTAAAAACAGTTTTAATGCAGAGAACAGATAACAAGGGAAATAAACTATTTGTTGGAAATCTTACCGGTTTGTGCAATAGGATTTTTATAAGTAATTTTTGCATAATCTCTAATGGTTTTATTATTGAAGGTAAGACTGAACTCCAGGCTATAATACCATATCGAATTACCGAATGGATGATAGCAAAGTAAAAAGATCTTATAGCAACTCCGGTTAAAGAATTTCATACTTCGAAACATATTGGTATTAGTTTTTTTAATCTAGCTATCACATTTTGTACACATTTTGATTATCCCATTTGAGATGTTGATCGAAAACTACTCCTAAATATTTTGTAAAAGCTACTTTTTCTATCTGCTGACAGTGACAGTTTGAAGAACAGTTGATTGAATGAATGCACAAGCCTAAATTCGTGAGTTGTCCAAAATGGTTTGGAGAAAAAGGAATGTAGCTAGTCTTTTCTGCATTCAGTGTCAGTATATTAAAATTCATCCAATCTTTTAATATTAAAAGACCGCGATCAGCTTTGACACTTACGCCTTCCCAGGTATTATCCTCAATGAAAATAATCTGTATCATCAGCATATGAGATAAGTTGGCCCTCTATGTTTTGTGAATGTAGATAGTAAAAATAAAATAGGCCCCAGAACAGTCCCCTGTGGTACACCAAAATCAAAAGTCAGCTCGTTGCTTAGGACATTATTTATTTTAACTACTTGTGGTCTTTTTGTAAAATAGCTTGATATCCAATCTATTAATGATTTATTTACGTCCATTTTGTGAAGCTTGGAAATAATTTTTGTGTCTGGAATCGAATTAAAAGCTTTGGCTAGATCCAAAAAAACCACAAGATTTCAATCCTTTGTCTAAAGCCAAGGCGATATGCTTACTCAATAGTGCAATGGTATCGTGAGTACTGCGTTCTGCTCTAAAACCAAAATGGTTCTTGGCCAACAATTTTATAACACATTTTAAGTTGGGGGTGTAAGGGAAGGGAGATGGTGGGCCAAATTGTTAAAAACTTTCACTAATTTCTTAGGGCTCTGGTAAAAGATAGAAAGTTAAAATTTTGCATGTGCATACACCCAACTGAGGACCTAACCTGCCCGAGGTGTTTCAGGTGTACTGGAAAAAACATAACAGGACTACGATTGGGCGTAAAGCCCAATTCATGCGATACTAAAAATGAAATATAATTTTTTTATTTTAAGAAATTTTGTATGAGAAGTAGTTGACGGGGTGACGATATTGAGCCAATTTTTCACATCATGCTAGAGTTGCTATCAAAATGTTTTATACAAAATTTAATAAGTACGGAGGAAATAACTAGTGTATTGGATTTAGTGGTAGCATTTAACATTTTTTCAATTGCAGATCGGTAGAATTCATACTTTTTAGGAAAATTGACTTTTTATAAAGTTATGGAGTTTTGTCATATTACGTGGGATGTGGTAGAAGAAGGGAAGCTAATCGATAAATTTTTATCGGTCTTACTATTAATTCTTAATAAATATTTACTACACAATTTCAGTCAGACAGTCGTCAAGGGTACAGAAAAATTTGTTGTCGCTCAAAAACCTTTATTCCGAGTGACCGTCTGTCCGTCTGTATCTCTGCGTGTCTGTCTGTTCGTCTGTCTACAACATAACTTTCGAAAGCTTTGGCTTATCGTGCTGAAATTTGTCATATGTTATTTTTAGCAAAAAATTAACTTTAATTTCGTAAACGGGCCACATTCCCCACTCCTTCTACCCGCTCCCATACAAATTTAATGAAATTTCGAAATATAAAGGAATTGATTGAATCATTTCTGCTATTAACTTAAAAATTAGGTTATAGTATAATGATGTGATTATCACTGACTTCAGAAAATATTGATCTGATCCCCTTACTCCTTCTACCTCTTCCCATACAAATGCACAATTTCCAAAAATGCATTTATTCGGTTTTCATTGCAACTAGCAAAGCTAAAAGAGCCAATTATTGTTATTGCACCAAATTTTGGGAAAATTGTCAACTTCACCTCAATCTTTTCACCCCGTCCCACGAATTATCAGCTACACCCCACTCTTTCTACCCCCTCCCATACAAATTTTACGAAATTTCAATTAAATTATTTTTCTTCAAACCTTCAAAGCTATGAACTTTAAATTTTGGGAAAAGTATACTATTGCAACTATCATTGATGTCGAAAAATTTGCATTTGATTCGAATTTTCCTTCTACCTCCTCCCATACAAATGCACAATTTTCGTAAATGCATTTAATCGGTTTTCACTGGAAAAGTGCAAACTTAAAATTTTGTCAGAATTTGTTCCTTAATAATTGCAATCAATGCTAAAAAAAATGAACTTCGCTTCACTCCTTCTACCACCTCCCATATACATTTTTGTGTTGGAAATTTATGAAAAGTAATTCTCATTCGAACATATAAGAGCTATCAACTTAAAAATTGTAACAAAGCAATGTGATTAGGATGTTGACAAGCAGATTCAAAATCATCCAAAACCTCACACTTTCCCTGCCACCTCCCATACAATAAATTCAGACAAAAATTGTTCAATTTCCTCGAAAATCATGAAAACTTCAAACTTTAAATTCAGCATGAAACATTTCGTATACTACGTTCGGTGTTTTATACAAAAATTACAAACCTTCCGCCTCTGGTTCTACCACCTCCCATACAGAAGTCACGATAATTCGCAATAATTTGAGATGACATATTTTCCGGTACATTAAACTCTTTCCCATTTCATCTAGAGTATCATATGGGCCTTACGCCCATCATAATTCTGTTGTTTTGTTAGCAGCTTTGTTCCGTTCCATGGTTTTAGGTTGCGAAAATTTTTTATTGTTTTCTTTGAGTTGAGCCTGGCTTTCATATACGAAATTTTCGTCGTAGCGATTTTTAAAATAATTTATTTCAAATTTTCAGGAAATTAGCCAAAATGGGTAAGGACTACTATCGAACTTTGGGCATACCAAAATCTGCAACGGATGAAGAAATAAAAAAAGCATACAGAAAATTAGCTTTAAGATATCACCCCGACAAAAATAAAGCGGCAAATGCTGAAGAGAAATTCAAAGAAGTTGCAGAGGCTTATGAAGTTTTATCAGATAAAAGTAAACGAGAAGTATATGACAAATATGGAGAGGAAGGACTGAAAAGCGGTAAGTTTCTTGAAAAGAAGAAAGTCTGTTATTTCCAATAAATTTGATTACTTTTACAGGTGGTCGAAACGGTGGTGGCAATAATCAAAATTACACATATACGTTCCATGGCGATCCAAGAGCAACATTTGCCCAGTTCTTCGGCTCCAGCAATCCATTTGCAGCATTCTTCGATATGTCTGATAATTTATTCGATAAGAATGTCTTCGATCTGGATACTGAGCATGACTTCTTTTCATCGCCGTTCGGCGGTTTAGGTTCCAGGCATGGTCTAGGTGGTGCTTTTAGGTAATTGAAATTTTTCGAAAATATTTTCTTTCACGTATAACTTGTAAATTTCTTAATTTTTTAGATCTCATTCGTTTAACGTTCATACGCCATTGAAAAAAGAGAAGCAACAGGATCCACCTATAGAACATGACCTCTATGTTACACTCGAAGAAATTTATAATGGCTGTGTTAAGAAAATGAAAATTTCCCGAAGGGTACTACAATCGGATGGTACGCCGAAAAAGGAAGATAAATACGTTAGTATATCGGTTAAGCCGGGATGGAAATCGGGAACGAAAGTCACGTTTCAAAAGGAAGGCGATCAAACGCGTGGTAAAATACCGGCCGATATAGTTTTTATCATACGCGATAAACCTCATCTGTTATTTAAGCGAGAGGGCAGTGATTTACGATATACGGCACGACTCACCTTAAAACAAGTAAGTCGAGATAAATGTAAAATAATCGAAATGTGTTAGATAATTTTTAGAATTTACTTATAGTTTATCGATTGAATCAACTCAAGGTTTGCTTCTATTCAATTTGAATATGAATCATTTGCTTGCGTACGGCGCGGCTGGTATTTCGTAATTTCAAATATAGTATCCTAGTTAAAATGTTTTTTGAATGGAACAACAGATGGCTTTAGGTTTCGTAGTTCTTGTAACTTGAATTTTTTTAGTGTATTGATATTTTAGTTGCTGCTTTACATTCTCAGTACGGCCCATTCGACTTCTTACCGATTATTAGCATGAATCAGAAACTTGAAACATTTAGCAATAGATAAGCATTTTTACACAACCTTGAAACCTGAAACCATTATTGAAAATTAATTGTTATACTTTTCTTTTTACCTTACTAAACATTTATAAGTATCGTTCTTCCTAATTTCGCTATCTTTTCGTATATTCCGTTTGACCGCTCATTAATTAATAAAAACCTACGAAAAAAAAATTCAACCAAATAAGGTAATCTGAAATTCAGCAACATAATAATTGCCTCCACCGTCAGAAAAATTCTTCCCGGTCAATTTCCATAGACAAACCTTACAAATTTGGTATAACGACATAAATATTAACCAGCAAAACAGTAGACTCGTTCCGACCATACATGGTAATGGCTGTTATGTCATATGTATCATACTCATATATGTGTAAATTCAAAGAGACAGTCTCTTGGGACGAAGTGGTTTTCTACATATACCTCATTCTATTAAGAAAATAAATAACAAAATCAATGAAAATACACAAAAAGCTTCTTTTGGTCATCATAATTTTCAGCCGCATGTATCTGCAAATTAAAATTAACATTGAATTTATTTAGCCGGCTATGCATTGCAATTTCATACAACTACTCAACTCTATGAAATTTATAGTTTCAATATGTCGAGTGCTTGTAATAAAATTCATCTCAATATTTGAAATGTTTCGCATTATATCACGATACATAAATCAATGATTTGTTCCAATTTTGGGTATAAAAATAACAATAATTATAAAGTCGTTCTGACCGCTCAGAACGACTACAATAATAATAAAAACAACAACGCGTATGTTACATCTAGTTAACGTCTCTACCATTTTGGTTTAAAACTATTTCACTTCAATTAAAATTTATCACCTTAGTGCTATGTTTTAGTTTTCAGCTAATGCTATCGTCGTAAAACTTATCCAACAGACTATCAGAGTGTATGGCAAAATTATGGTTATGGCAACTATCTACTAGTTAAGAGGAACCTGAATCAATCAAATTTTTTACCGGTAAAGAAATTAATCATATACTACACACACATATGTGTAATAAGTAATTCTAGTTAAATTTTTTTGCCTTTAAATTGGTACTAACCAGGTTAACTGAATGCCATAAATTTTGAGATTTTTGTTCCAATGATCTCATAAAATGATATTACCCGAAATATGGGTACGATTTTATGATACTGTTATAGATTAAATAATAATTACATTGGTTGTCAATTTTGGATAGAAAATTATTTCGAAATTGTACAATAGATAGAGATCTAACGAGAAACGGATATTACGCCTCGGATACTGACGGTTTCTACGGTAACGACTTTTGGCATTCAAAAACGGACTCTGATTGGCTTTTGGAACGTTTGAACATTGAATGACGGTGGAAGGGCTGGGGTCACTCGGTCCTTGCACCGCACCAGAAGACATGGAAGCGAGCAGTTGAGCAGGAGGCCAGAGGAATAAATAAGTCCTGGCAACAGCTTAAGGCCGATGCTCAGGATTGCGCCTCTTGGAAGAGAGTTGTTTCTGTCCTATGTCCTTAACAGGTATTTGATTGATTGACACGACAATGATATTACTCTGCAATTCTCACAGTCGAGTTTGTCTCCTCTCTTGTAAATTGGACGTATTATGCTTTTTCGCCAATCGTCGCGTTTGTTTCCTCCGTCCAAATTTTGCATATCATGTTGTGTTGTATTTCAGCGACACAGTTTCCACCGTTTTTTCAGAAGTTGTAACTGGTATTTCGTCAATTCCCGGCTGTTTGGCTTTCGGTCACATGTAGTTGCTTGGATTTCATCAAGCGTGGGTAGTGTCTTCTTCTTCTTCAGTTGAAACCTCAGTTAAGATGTTGTCTGTCGTGATCGGTGCTAATGGGGTGGGTATGATTGTGCCACATGAAAAGTGATTGTTTTATGAAAAACCTGCAGACTTTCGTGAACCTTTGAGGCATTTTAGGAACATTTTGGTCAGAATTGATCTTCAAGGACGACCTTTGGAGTAGAACTGAACATACTAAGACATACATTGTGATTCGAAGGTGGAAGTTGCAGTGGATGGGTCATACTTTTAGGAAACCGAAATATTGCTAAACAACTCTAGAATGTAGTCCTGAAGGAAGAAGTCGTGTCGGTCGACCATATCGCACATGGAAGCGATTAGTTGAGCAAGGATCAGAGGAATTAACAAGTCCTGGCGAAAGCTAAGGTCCGATGTTCAGGATCGCACGATTGACGTCCTAGTTGTCTTCCGTCGTTAGTGTTGTTACAGGGGGCCTAGTTCTGGTGCTACGAGTATGCCACTTGCAATTTTGCCCGAATACGTGATCATCGTGGTCTTAGATTTCCTAATCTTAAAAAACATCCTCAACTTTAATAGCATATTTTAATTTGTCTAGTAAGCAATGGAGTTAGATTCTTTTCTCAAGACTTCTTTGAAAGTCGAAATAAAAATTATTTAAGTTGCATTTGTTTCGAGTGTATTTAATTAAAGCAAAGAGGATCATATATAAGCATTTTCTGTTTAACGTAAACAAACATAAAGCGAGTTTTTCATTAACTTTTCGTAATTAGAAAAAACAAAATATCAGTTCTCTTTGATATTTAAAATGTTTACATACGTACGAGCACAGTACATGCATGCACCTACAAAAATACTCGAAACGCACACCGAATAGATTGTGCAACTGCTGAGAATAAAATGAAATATAAACTGCATACAAAAAATCTACACTTGGAGTCTAGAGATTATCATTAGAAGAAAAAATGATACCTTCATTTCTGTCTTCTAAAAGCAACCCCGGATAATTCCGGATAGAGGTTTCCCATAAATAACGTACCATGATGTGAATCTTAATTAGCTCCTTGAAAGTGCTCTTGGTCTGGGAACAGAGAGAATTAATGCACCATAAATACCATTGATTTTTGTTTTTTGATAATTAAAATAGAAATTTATTGCACATAGCATGGGTTCCGGTAGTGAATTTCTAATTTACTCAAACGATGAGAGTGATAATAATTTATGTTTCTTTCCTGATTTAAGAAGATATCGAGTAGAGACATGTATCTGTACTTGGTGAGGAAAATAATTTAAGACATAATTCATTATCCCAGTACACATTTTTTCAAATTTGAGCCTTTTTTTAGCTAAATCTCTTCGCAATATTTTCTATCTTTCTTACTCTTCTGGTTGCTTTCCACGTATATGGATGTGAAATAAAAATGAATGTCTTGCCAATTCCCAAGAAAGGAAGCAAAGCGAATCTCGTCAACTACTCCCCAACAGTTATTACTACATTGCTCTAAAAAGTATTGGAAACGGTTGTTACTCGCAAACTTGTTCTATACCTCAAGGATCTTAATCCATGATCGTCACAACGGGTTCTATTATGAAAGGTCAACGAGAGATATTTTGGTCTAGTTGAGAGAAAGTTGGATCTATCTACCTATATAAATACGACGAAGGTTAAGTTCTCACGCTTGATATTGCAAAAGCTTTTGACAGAGTTTGGCATAAATTTATCTTATTTAATGTTTGAGCCATATGTTGTAATGCTACTCTTGTTCAATGCATCCATCTCTGAACGCGCTCTATGAGTAATACTAGATGGTGTTACTTCTTCCTCCCATTTGGTTACGGGGTCCCTAAAGGTTCTGTTTTGTTTTCAATATTTTTTTTTAGTTTTCATAAACCTTTTTTATTCCCAATTTGACTATTTCATCGAATGCACAACTAAAATTATGATGAGAAAAATGTCATTCGCTGAAAGCCGAGCAAAACTTTTACTCAGGCTCAATTCTCATAATACTCAAAACTTACTTGCGAATCAAGTAATAGCAACACTTATAAAAATGATAATAAGGTAATCCCAAGAAATTTTCCCAGTCAGTATAATATCAGTGTTAATTAAATTGTATTACATTGACCGGAAAAAAAATTATTTTCTTAAAATTTGTTATAATTAACAAAAATAATACAGGAATATGACCTAATTTTCAAGTCAATAGCTGAAATGGTTTCGGAGAAAAATTAATTTCTTTAAATTTCGAAATTTCATGAAATTTGTATGGGAGGGGCTAGAAGGAGGGGGGGATGTGACCCGTTCACGAACTTAAAGTTACTTTTTTGCTAAAAATGATATATGAAAAATTTCAGCACGATAGGTCAAAGCTTTCGAGAGTTATGTTGTAAAAATAAATATATAAAGTATATTTCTGTGAGTGTAATTATTTATTTTTAGTAGAGTGTATTTTAAAGTGTAAAGTGTATTTGCATGTGGAATTAATTAAGTTTAACCAATTCCCCACAGACAGACGGACAGACGGTCACTTGGAATCGAGGTTTTTGCGCGACAGTAAATATTTTTGTACATGTGGCGACTCTGTGCGATCCTTTTTTCTTAGCGTTATAAATGGTATAATATACTCAGATTTCATCTAGAGTATAATTAGTAGCTGGAGATCGAAACGAGTGGAGGCGACGATTTCAGGAGACCAGGGCCCGATTCGGGCTGTCGCGCTATTGATGATAATATTGCTATCAGCATAATAATAATATATTTGAAATTTCAGATCAATAGGTTTCATATTTTTCGAGAAAATCCTTTAATTATCAAATTCAGAAATTGAGTCATTTTGTATGGGAGGGAGTAGAAGGGGTCGAGCGATTTGGTTCGTTCACGAACTTAACCTTAGTTTTTCATCAAAAATAATGCTTTTAGCTTCCTAGCTCAACGCGTTCTCAGGAGCGACAGACGGGCGGACAGGCGAATATTCAGTTTCGACATTTTTTAGCAACAACAAATATTCCTGTACCCTTGGCGATTCTGGGCGAGCAGTATTTCTTGGCGTTACAATCTTTAGAGCAAACTTATAATACTCTCCGCTTTCATCTAGAGTATAAATACTTTAATCTTTCGCCCGGCATTTGCGGAGAATGTGATCAATATTCTTTCTGTTACAGTCAGGGCCGACCCTTGATTTAGAATTTTATAAGAAACTGAGTTGTATTCGTAATATGTGTAAATTTTTCGAAAACGTGTAACTTAAATAACATCGTAACAATTTCGAAGTAATCAGCATAATACAATAAATATTTCTATGGCTACCATAGTGATGAAATCAGTTCTACAATGAAATCAGTTCTACCCTTCCAGGATTATGATATTTTTTGGGCCAGAACAGAGTTCCTAAATTCACGCAATATGTAGAATTCATGTATGCGGCCTCATAGTTAGGGTATAGCCTAATGGGTACCGTATTGATCTACAATGTAAATGTCGGGAGTTCAAATCCCGATAGACGTTTAATTTCAGCACACTACTTGCGTGGATATATCTTGGCTACCTCAATATGTGAAAATGAAAATTCGTACATCGAGGGTCGTGCTATTATATCTCAGCAAATGCTTGTCCCCGTAGCTAAATTTGCTATGAAAAAAATGTGGTATTTTTTCATAATAATGTTGCTAGATTTATTGTTAGAAATTCACCAACATGTTGTCACAAATATATGGTATAGCGAAAGTTTTCGACTGCGTGCTGAATTTCGTGCAGTGACAAGTATCCTTCAAGGTCTAACTAACTCTTCATGAAATATTTGATAAATTTAGCGCTAAAATTGCAACCTAATTTCAACAAAATTGTTTTGCTAAAATTTGGTCAAAACATTTTTGATCGCGTTATCACAAACTTAAACGTTAGTAATGCTAAGATTCTGACCGTCTGTTCGTCTGTTTGTATACTAAATAATTCTTTAACACTTTGAGCTTTTGAGCTGAAATTTTGTCTCTGAAATTCTTGGGAGAAAAGTAACTTAAGGGTTATAAACGCTTGATCTCCCCACTTCTTCAACTACCTCCCACAGAAATTTCAAGAAGTTTTGAATTTTAAAAATTTAATTTTCTTCGAAACTATCAAGACAGCCGACTTGAAAATTTTGTTTTCATCCGATCACTCTTTCTTTACACTCCTATATGTATAATGCATAAATTTCATAAATACATTATATCTTTTTTTTTAAAATAGACCACGTAGAAATATAAAATTTCACTAGAATAATTATAATATTGCAACATATGTTCAAAAAAATTATCAAATTCACCGCACTTCTTCGACCAGCTACCATAAAAAATTTTTCCCTTACCCTTCCTGCCTCTCATACAAATGTCACAAGTTAGTATTAGTTTAAGCAAAGACTTTGAACAACATAAGATATCCCAAGCCTATGGAAGAAATTTTATCCATTTACCCGTTGAGGTTGCTGGAAACGGATTCAAACACCCAAAGCTGATGCTCCCCGCTCATTGGCCGCTATCCGCACGCCCATATCCAACAGCCGAGCAATTCAATCGACGACCGTCGCTTAGGGTATTTGCAACCTTTTCGATCAATCTCAACGTATCTCAATGGGTACAATTTCTTCCATAGGCTTAGAATATCTTATATTTATACTCTAGATGAAATCTGAGAGTATTATAAGTTTGCCACAAAGTTTGTAACGCTAAGAAATAAGGCTCGGAGAAAAAAATTAATGATGCAGAAGTTCATATAATCACTCAAAAATTTCAAAACCGGATGTCCGTTTGTCCGTCTGTCCGTCCGTCTGGCCGTCCGTTTGTCCGTCCGTCCGTCCGTCCGTGTCCTCTCTAGCTTGAGAACGCGTTGATCTAGAAAGTTAAAATTTTGTACACATCGTTTTTGACAAAAAAAGTAAGGACAAGTTCGTGAACGGGCCAAATCGCTCCACCCCTTCTACCCCCTCCCATACAAAGTGACACAACTACGCAGTTTATCAATAAACGACTTTTCTCGAAAAGTATATATGCTATTGGTATGAAATTTAGAATATAATACTTTTATAATGATTTCATTCTACGGTATAAAAATTATTTGTGTCCTCCTCCTCCTTCCACCACCTCCCATACAACCTGCGCTTTTTCATGAAATGCTCTAAACCAATTTACTCAGTGCGTATACAATTGATCGAGCTGAAATTGTGCACTAACTATTTTATTTTATAATTATTAGTAATACCAAAAAAAATTAGACGATTAGCTTTACCCCTTCTAGACCTTCCCATACAAAATGACACAATTACGCAATTTGTCCATAAATGGATTTTTTCGAAAAGTGTAAAAGTTATTGATCTGAAATTTGGAACATATTACTTCTATAATAATTCCAATCTGCTGCATAAAAATAAAAACATTTAGAGTATCGCACGATTGGGCTTTACGCACAATCGTAGTTCTATTATGTTTTTCCTAGTCTTTGGTTTAAAATAACAAACTAAATCATAAATTTAATAAATGGATTAATTAAAATATTTTTCTTTTATTTCTTTCAGGCCCTTTGTGGTGTTGTTTTTGAAGTTCCTACATTGTCTGGCGATAAATTACGCATTAGTACAATGCAAGAAATCATCAAATCGAATACTGTAAAACGAATTACAGGATACGGTCTACCATTTCCCAAGGATATCTCGCGTAAAGGCGATCTCTTAGTAGCATTCGATATTCAATTTCCCGATAAACTAACACCAACGCAAAAGGAATTACTACGCGATATGCTGCCTTGATTTCAATTCTTTTTTTATTCATTTAAGAACAGAACTAATTCTAAAATAAATTTATACTAAACGAAAAAGAACTTAAAAAAATACCAATAATACATATTGAAATCAAAACAAACAAATAAACCTCTCATCGCAGCAATGCATTTTGCATTAGTTATTAATGGACGCATATAATTTACGAACACGTTTCTGTTTCGAAAGAAAATTAAATAAATTTTTTTTTAAATATAAACATTAGTTTTATGAGTAAAAATGATATTATTTAAAATTATTTTGTAAATATAAAATAAACAGAAACCATAAATTTTGAACTATGTCTCTCTTGATAAAAAAAAAATATAACGATAAATTTAAAAAAAAATTTGGAATACAATTACTAATAATAAATAACATTATCTGCATTATTTGAAAAAAAAAAAAAAATCACTTAATATGGACTTCGAGCAAATGGGTAGACTATTACTTTTATATAATTATTATAATTTAAATTTTTTTATTTTTTGAAAAATCTAGTCTAGTCTCTCTTGTTAAACTGTGAACGAGCCTGATGCAGTTTGAAGTCCTCGAGTAAACTAAGTCAAATGAAAAGTAATGCAGATATTTTTTTTTTAATAACAAATTATGTTTTCGATTATTATTATTAATCTTTGGACCACGAGCACAACTTCTTCGTCTCTATCTATTTATTATTTGCCTACATACTCTTAAACAATAATTTTGTTCATTTCGCAATAAACAGAAGTTAATACTTTGTTTTTCTTCTTCTTCTTTTTTATTTTAATAATTAAAAAAAAAACATATCACATGCATAAATGAATTGAGAAATTTATAATTTATTTTTTATATAAAATCAAAATTTAAGAAATTTAAAACTTTTATCTCTTTTAATTAAAATATAATAAATTTCGAATAAAATAATTTTTTGACACGAAATCAAAACTATGAAATTTAATTATTGTCCGCAATGCAAGAGCAGTTAATGGAGATTACAACGTATTTCACAGAGTAGTAAGAATTACATTGGGTGTTGAAAAAAAAAACTTAGAGTGGACTCGTTGAATAGTGACCGAATCGATACAAGAGTTGTTCGTTATTTGGAGAGAACCATTATTTTGGAACTTACTTTTAACGTTTGTTCTGCATCGTTATAGTGACTTGTAGCGTTATGAAGCGTTTACAGATCATTATTTTATAAATTTTATTTTTATTGTGCGAGCGTGTTGAAAAATTCAAACAATATTACCCATAATATTCAAGTGCGCAACGGGTTGCTTTTTAAGTAAAAATAAATAGTTTAATAAGTTCACTTTAGTTTAACCGCAAAACTTTATATAATTTAACTAAACCATATTACACTTGAGACTTTTTCGCTCACAAATTATCACTTGCCAATCATAGCTCTATCGGTTTGTAAACATCGACTGACTCATCAACGGCACCAAACCAGACTCACTGTTCATAACAAACGCTCGCCTTTTTATATTGCTCTTGTTGTACAAATATTTCTCCTTGTGGTGTGAATTTTTTCCTTCTTGGCCGAGCGCTGTTAATTACTTTTATAAAGCATTGCCTCGTCGACTGAGTCTTTTCCCTGTCGGTTGAGCCTATACGTGTAGTACGTAGTATTTCTCGTCGCCCGAGACTTTTCCCTTTTCGGCCGTGTAGTTGTTGTTGCTCTCTATAAAATAAAATATTTCTCATCACCCGAGTCTTTCCCTTTCGTACGAGTCTTTACGTGTATTTGTTGTTGCTTTCTATAAAGTAGTGTACGATTCTTTCCTGTTGGCCGTGTGGTTGTTGTTGTTGAACATTCCGGTTGAGTCGGATTTGTGCCAGATATTCAGAATTATTTCTTTCTCGTTCGCATCTGTACATTGCCTGTGTTACTGTTGTTGGATGGTGCAATTTTTAACGTCCTTGAACATTCGATGATCGCGCGTTCTATTTGCTTAACGAGTGCACGTATTCTCTCATTACCGAATGTTGAGTCCTTGAACGTTCCGATCGAGTTCATGCAAGTGTTTCTTGTAGTATTCGTACGCGCGTATTAATTTGCTCCAGTGCTGAACAAGAAAGAAAGAAAGTAGAGCTGACATGTAACAATATTAAACATATAAAAAAGGTATAAGTATTACAATATAAGAAGCTTCAATTAGTTATAGAAAAAAATAACGAAATTTTCGTTTTTGAAAATTTTGCTTTTGAATCGCTCACAGCGGCTTTTTCTCGCATCGTAATTTCGATGTGCGTAACTCAGTTTGTATTAAATATTCTTTTCGGTCCATTGTAAGGCCCTGATAAAAGCCTGATCGGTGTCTTATAGGATTGCCATTAGGTTTTTTCCAGTATTTTAATAGCCTTTTTATTTTAGTCCGCATCAATTTCTAAATATTTTTCTTCGTCATTTGGATTTGGGTCTTCCTTCCATTTTCATATTTCTTCTGTAGTAACGTCAAGGTCTGGTAGAATTTCCCATATTAATGCCTCAATATTATTAATTGCCTGAAGAGGAATCTGTTGCAGTCTGGCTCCATCATCTTCTCGTTGATGATACAGAAGACTATTTTTCCAACATTTTGGGATAATCGATGGTTCCCTTTTGTTCCACGCTCGAGATAATTATATAACCGCTTCGCGTAAGGCTTTTTTATTAATTTCATTTTCGATGTCTAAATGAACTAGGTATAAGAGGAAAAGCTAATGATTTAATAAAAACTTATCTCCTAGGACGTACTTATATAACAAAACATTTGGACAAATTCAGTGATCCTAAAACTATTAACATTGGAATTCCACAGGGTTCAATTCTTGGCCCTACTCTTTATCTACTTTACATCCATAACATACAGTACATAGGTCTAAGAGCGAGATATATAGTATATGCGGATGACACACTATTGCTCTATAAAGCAAAAAATCAGCCAGAATTGGAACTTCTTATCAACACTGACCTCAAGTTGTTTAAGAAATGGCTATTGGGAAATAGATTAACCCTAAATATTTCGAAGACTAATTTCATGATATTTAAACAATTGAACAAAGATGATATTAATCTCAAACTCAACATAGATGGAATTGAATTATCTAGATCAAAACAAACCAAGTATTTAGGATTAACGATCGATGAGAAACTAACATGGACTCCGCATATTAATAACGTACGCAAGAAAATAGCACCCATCACTGGAGTCCTTCGGCGTAATAATTTTCTACCAACACCAATAAAAGAAATTCTATATAACTCGTTTATTTTATCCAATATAACCTATGGAATTGTAATATGGATCCAAACATCTATGTATAACATGGAAAGATTATCGAGAATCATGAATAAAAGCATCAAGGCCGTTTATAATTTACCACCCCTGAAACCAACAGTAGATCTATACGAAACCTACAACAAGCTAAACCTACAGCAAACATTAAACCTAGAGAGGTCAAAATTAATATACAATTTAATAAACCGAGGACTAAAATCTTCAATACTCATTACGTACAACGAAGATATTCACAATCACAATACACGGAATGCAACTTCAATAAGAAATCGAAATTGCAGAACGAATCGATTGAGAAAGGATACCATCTATGAAGCAATTCGATACTACAACTCCTTGCCAATATATATTCGACGGGCGAAGAATATCAAGTGTCTCAAGATTGCAGTAAAGAATTTTATACACCAATTGTAATTATATTATCTGTATTATTCACTATTTTTTTTTTATACGATCTCTTGATATTATGAAAATTTCCCTAATATCAGCTCTTAGCTGTCTGGGAAACTATCCATAGAATATAAACAAATCCATTGTAACTTTGTAATGCATTTATGAAAACCAATATTAATGAATAAATATTATTATTATTATTATGTTGCCTACTACATTTGCCATCATCCGTCACGTACTTGCTAATACTATATTACATTTTAATTTGGTCAAACGGATAGAATTTTAATCCATAGGCTGTATCAAAGCTATAATGTTTAGTGCCATAAACATTGCAACAATAAGGCCATCATCAATGCGAGCTTGCTTGTAATCGCATCGTGAAAGATGACATGAAGCTTTGTCTAATAGAAGCAATGTAGTTTGAGGAGCCCCCTTTTTTAAGGTACGGCCGAAATTGAGGCACAAACTTAAAATTAACCCAATTTTTAAAAATTCGGCCAGTCATCTAAGCAGTATTTGAAACATCGCATCGTAGTCAATTGATAACGAATAATTTTTAACAACTAGTAGCATTCGCGATTTTCCCATTACAAGCGATTTTATTTTATGGTTTCTTGAATTATTTGCACATCCCAAAAAGATTACACGTTGTTTCGCCATTTTTTCGGGTAAAATTTTCCAATATAAGGTTATTCCATCCGCATTGTATATTTGGTTTTTTTTTAGGTTGATTTTCTTCGACAGCTGATTTTGGAATGGTTCAAATAGGTTTGAAGGGAAATCTTTGCGAATGGATATCAAATTTTTGAATAATAGTTTCTTGTCATTTCTTTAAAACTCTTATCATCGATGGAAAAAATCTTTTCTCTAAAAACCATTTATGAAGTTTTTCTTTTATTGTTTGTAATCTTGATTTACGTACAGTTTTTTTACGTTCCGGGACTAGACAATGTTTTAGAAACCGATGACAAAATATCTTTTCTCATTTTATTTTTACTAAAATTGTATAGATTGGGCAACTCCATACTTATGTGCCAAAGCTAATACTATTCTTCTTTTCTCTTCTTAAACGAACCATTGTTAACAATAAAGAAACATATGATACGCACTAGTAATTGCCGACGCTTAATACTTGCTGATTTCACAAAATATATGAAAATATATCGTTAACATAATGGGATTTTCGAAAAATGAGTAGGGTTACTATTTGGAGATAAACTTACTCGAGGGTCATTATACCGGTAGGTTTTTTTTGGACATTTAAAGCAGTTTGTATGGGAGGTGGTGGAAGGAGTGGAGGGCTTTTAGTAATTTTTTCAGAAATAACCATAAACATTATGCATTAGACATATTTTAAATTGTAGTAGTATTCATACTTTTCAGGAAAATTTACTTTTTATGAAGTTGTGAAATTGTGCCCTATTGTATCGGAGGTGGTAGAAGGATTAAAGCTAATCGGCTATTTTTTTTCTATCTTGTTAATAATTCTAAGTAAATATTTAGTGCACAGTTTCAGCTCGATCAATTTTATACGTACTAAGTGAATTGATTTAGAGTATTCCATGGAAAAGTGCAATTTGTATGGGAGATGGTAGAAGAAAGGATAGGACTCAAATACCTTTTATAAAGTAGATTGAAATCATCATAAAAGGAATATATTCCAAATTTCAGATCAATAGCAATTTTCGAACAAATCCGTTTATTGTCAAATCGCGAAATTGTGTCATTTTGTATGGGATTGGGTAGAAGCAGTAAAGCTAATGGTTCAATTTTTTTTTTCTTACTAATAGTTCTAAATGAATATTTAGTGCACAATATCAGCTCGATAAATTTTATACGCACACAGTAAATTGGCTTAGAGCATTTCATGAAAAAGTGCAGTTTGTATGGGAGGTGGTTGAAGCAGGTGACAGGACTAATTCTTATGTAGTAGATTGAAATCATCATAAAACTATTACGTTTCAAAGTTCAGATCAATAGCATTTACACTTTTCGAGCAAATCCGTTTATTGTCAAATTGCGAAATCGTGTCATTTGTATGGGAAGGGTAGAAGGAGTGTAGCGATTTGGCCCGTTCACGAACTTGACCATTTTGTCAAAAACGAAGTGTATAAAATTTGAACATTCTAGACCAACGCGTTTTCAAGCTAGAGAGGACACGGACGGATGGACGGACATTTGGTTTTAAGATTTTTGAGTGGTTATATGAATCTGTATCATTAATTTTTTTCTCCAAGCCGTCTTTCTTAGCGTTACAAACTTTGTGATAAACTTATATAATAATACTCTCAGATTTCATCTAGAGTATCATTAATTGTGGCAAAAATTTGTTTTTGTAGCTTTGCTAGTTTCAATGAAAATCAATAAAATGAATTTTTCAAAATTGTGCATTTGTATGGGAGGTGGTAAAAGGAGTAGGGTAGGTTGGATGAATATTTTGTGAAGTTAATGATGTATACATCGTTATACTTTGACCCAAATTTCAAGTTGAAAGCTTAAATAGTTTCATGAAATTTGTATGGGAGGGATTAGAAGGAGTAGGGGGATGTAGCCCGTTCATAAACTTCAATAAAAGTCCTGTTAAGACCGCCTATAGGAGCATAGGACAGAAATAACTCTCATCCACAAGGCGCGATCCTGAGCATCGGCCTTTAGCTGTTGCCAGCATTTGTTTATTCCTCTGGTCTGCTGCTCAACTGCTCGCTTCCATGTGCATGTTAGATCAATCCGATGTCTTCCTTAAGGATTATATTCTTGAGCCTGTTTAGCGATATTTCGCTCTGGTTTACTCAAAGTGTGACCGATTTACTGCCACTTCCGCCTTTGAATCATAATGCCTATTTTGGTCTGTCCAGTTGTACTCCAAAGTTCGCCGTCGCAGATAACTTCTGGCCAGAGTATTCCTGAAATGCGTCGGAGACATTGATTCACGAAAGTTTGCAGTTTTTTGGTAAGTCGAACGGTCACTTTCCACGTTGTACAACCATATAACAACACGAATTTTACGCATACGTCAAAGACTTGCAGCTTCGTGCGAAGGGAGATGTCTACTAACCTCCAGGAAGGGAAAAGGATACCGAAGGCTTGACGAGCTTTATTTAGGCAAGCCTCAATATTCTTTTCGGCTCCGTAGTCCACACTAGGAATTCTTCCAAGATAAGGAATATCGTGTACCTCTTCCACATCTTGTCCGTTAAGAACAATCGGTGTGCTTGTGTTCGAACCCATATATATGTACTTGGTTTTACGCACATTTATTGTCAGTCCCGCCTCTTTGCATTTAGAATGCAACGAGCGAACATTTGACTCTTAGTTCGAACGGTTATGTGTAAGCAAACACACGTCATCAGCATAATCAAGGTGACTTATGATGTTAAATAGTCTCCATTGAAGACCTTTACCTTCCCCACCTTCCAGTGCAGCTTTCAAGATGTCATTTATTACCACCAGAAACTGGACTGGTAATAATATGCAGCCTTGTCTGACATCCGTTCGCACAGGAAAGCTCCCGGACAGCTCTCCTCTATGTAAGACGCGAATCGAAGGATTCTTTAATCATAGCTATGACCTTATCTGGAATACCTCTCCTACGCAAAGCATTCCATATGTAATCTCGCTTAACGCTGTCGAAAGCCTTCCCGAAGTCCACAAACATGAGATATAGTGGCGAACCCATTTCGGCGGACTGCTCCAATATTATCCGTAGGGTATTTGTGTGGCCGGTTCAAGACGACCGTTTACGGAAACCAGCCACCACTTCGAGAACGCTCTTTACGACATCACTAGTCCTATTGAAAATTACCTTAGCTATGATTTTCGCTATGGCAGTCAGTAGACATATACCATGTTAATTGCCAGAATGCCGAAGATCGCCCTTCTTCGGAATTTTCACAATGACGCCCTCCTTCCATTCATTCGGATATCTTCCTTCATTCCACACCTCAGTAAAGAGTGGGAGGAGTATTTCGGTTGTTATTCCCGGGTCCGCTTTGAGGAGTTCGGTTGGTATTCCGTCTATACCTGGGGTTTTCCTTCCCGCTATTGATCGAATGGCGGAAACTATCTCTTTGTTATCTGAGGAATCGCCCCAAAAAGGGTATGGTTGCGGTTGGTAGTAGTTCTGTTTCGGGAATATTTTCCTCTGACAAGATGTTTAAAATATCAGAGAAGTATTCCTTCACATCACCGCAACTGGTTTTCACTTATATTAAGTAGAGTTCTGTTGTTATCTCTCGCCACGTGGTTAGCGACTGAAATTCCTGTTCGTCAACTGTTTCATAATTTTAAATAGTGAACCCATATCTCCAAGGTGAGCCGCAGATTCCGCCTTGTTGGCCAGATTTGCAATGGCCCTTCTCTTGTCGCGTCTAACAGCCTTTTTAAGTTGAATATGAGCGTCTCAAGTCGGGCGGTCGTTGGTTGACATCGGGTTGAGAGATGATTGCAAATTTGGTTTTTTTCCGATCGCCGACCTTGTCCCATGTGTCTTGCGACATCCAGATTTCTCACCGCTTTGCACATATCCCACAGATTCTGCAGCACTAGTTAGAAACGTGTTTCTGGTTGCCTCCCAATTGGCGTCCAGTGTGCGCATTTCATTTCACCTAATGTGGATGACTTTTCGCGTAGAATAGTAGTGTATTCGCGTTTTTTGTTGGGATCTCTGAGTTTATCCATATTAAACTTGCGCTTCATTTGAAGAATTTGTGGTCGTCGGATAGCTGCTGTACACAATCTCAAGCAGGCAACTATCAAGTGGTGATCGCTCCCCACGTCAGCTCCACGTTTCGCTCGCACATCGAGGAGACATCTTCTCCATCGGCGCCTTATAGCCAAATGGTCGATCTGGTTCTGAGTAACACCATTAGGGGAAACCCAAGATGTTTTATGATAACCCTTGTGTGGAAAAAGGGTCCCTCCGATGACCATTTGCCGAGTACTACAAAACTCCACAAATAATTCGCGGTTTTCGGGTCTCTTAATTCAAGGTCGTGACGCGTCGACCCAAGGGTCACCATGCCTTCCCATGACGTGTTCTAGTCCAGTGTTGTCCGATCCAACCTGGGCGTTCATATCTCCTGAGATGATAATAAAATCACCTCTTGGAACACGTTCGAAGGTGGCACTCAGTTGGCTATAAAACTCCTCTTTGCCACCAGATGTTGCGGTATTAGTTGGTGCGTAGCACTGCAGAATTGTGACGTTTCTGACACTGAGCCTGATGACGATAATCCTATCCGAGATTGATTCCCAGCTAATGAGACTGTTTCTCGCTCTCGGTGTAAGGACGAACTCCACGCCATTTCTGGCTTCACTTTCAGGGCCAATGTACAGAATAGTGTTTCCGCTAGGGGTTCGTTCTTCTACTGATCCTGTCCACCTGACCTCGCTCAAGCCCAAGATTTGGATGTTATAGTGCTCCATTTCACGGTCGATCACTGATTGGCGGTGCAAGGACCGAGTAACCCCAGCTCTTCCCCCGTCATTCAATGTTCGAACGTTCCAGAAGCCAATCATAGTCCGTTTTCGAATGCCAAAAGTTGTTACCGTAGAATCAGTCCGTATCCGAGGCGATGTATCTGTTTCTCGTATCATTTAGGTTTTAAGATCACGGGTGCTATGCCTATGATCCAATGAGTGTCCATTTGCCATTTTTAGTGCAAGCAGGACTGGCTGTTGGTGAATTCTACTGCCTTCAAACCACAGGGGGATGGTTAGTTGAGGTCTGTGGAGTTGCTATTCTCCAAAGATAGTTCCATGAATTGGTAAAATCTCATCCTATAATTACCCCCTGCGTTCACGGACTGAAAGTTACTTTTTTGCTAAAAACGATACACAACAAATTTCAACACGATAGCTCAAAGCGTTCAAGCTAGGGTGTAGCCTAATGGGTAGCGTGTTGGTTTACAATGCGAAGGTCGTGAGTTCAAATCCCGGTCAACGCATAATTCCAGCACACTGTCTGCGTGGATATATCTTGGTTACCTCAATGGACGAAAATGAAAAATTCGCAGGTAGAGGATTGTGCGAAGAGCTAACAACCCCTCCACAATAAGTAATGAAAATGTTAAGGAACCTGAAAATCAGGAGGCCAAGGTCCGATTTGGGCTGTCGTGCCATTGAAGAAGAAGAAGCTCAAAGCGTTCGAGAGTTATTGTAGACAGACGAACAGATAGCCGCTAACTCGGAATCGAGGTTTTTGCACTACAACAAATATTTCTGTTCCCTTGGCGGCTCCGTGCGAGCATTATTTCTTAGCGTTACAAACGGTAAGACAAACACAATACACTCTCAAATTTCATCTAGAGTATAATTGCGACACTTGATCAGAAATTGGAGAATATTGTTTAATCTTGCATTAAATTAATGAATCGCAAGGAAATTATGGATTGCAGTGAATTTTATTACACGCTTTAGTGAAAATTCACCGTTGATATTTTCCTTTGTGAAAATAAGTTGATTTGCATACATAGCCCTTATCTTTTAGACCTCCTTCTACAGTCCCTAGAAATGAAAACTTTTCGGTTCCTTTACATTTAGTTCAGGTTTCAAAACAATACTACCCACCGAATACATGATTAAAGGCTTCCCTATAGTTTTCCTCTCCACCCAATCGATGTTGTTGTTTTTCATCCGCAAACCTTTTCCTGATGCTTAGTATTGGAAGCAAACCCCAAAATTGCAAGAATCTGCTTTTATTTCATGCTTCATTAAAATTCACCCTCATCGCCCTCCTTATTACACATATTAAATAAAAAAAGATTTCGTCTGGCTCTTCTTGTCTTCCATACACATTTTTATCCCTACGCTCCAACCCCTCATCCACAAGAATACAATCGTAAGCAGCATAAGGACTATACACAACGCGTGTATAAGGCGGTAGCGCTGGTTAAGATGCTTTCACAAACTTTAAGACACACAAAGCAAAGAAAAATGAAGCAAACGAAAATGGCATGGGAGCAATCCTGGCACTTTACGTTTCCTTAAAATTCAGTCGCATGTAAGAACGAACGTATAGAGCGAAAAAGGATACGCATTACGTTCAATGCCGCGTTCGATGGGGATATTGTTTCTGTTGAAATCTTTATTGGAATATTTTGATGAACACAAAAGGGGATAAAAGGCTTTTACGCCGGTAAAGAAAGCGGTTCCTCCTTATAAGAAAAAATGTGCAGAATATTTAAAGTGATGCGTTTCGGAAGTACTGGCAATTGTAGCCATTAACTTATTCACGAATTCTGAAATTCAATTAAGAACAGGCGTCTTCGAGCGATTTTTTTCCCAAGGGATCACTTTCAAACGTTCATTTTACCGAGCAATGGAACCGAATAACAGATTTTCTTGAAAGTAATTCTAGTTAGGTATTCACCTTTAGAATTTGGCAAGTTTCACGATCTACTTCGTACTATAATACTCGATTTTCAGAACATTGTTTCAAATTCTATTTTATATATATAATAATACTAAAGTGTCTTAGATCTTAACTTAAGGCTTAAGTTAGTAGGGTCTGGATCCAATTGGAGCTTTGTATGAAACCAAAAACAATTTGGTCATTAGAACTTTATAAAACTTGCATAAGTACAGGTAGGAAGTTGAAAAGGTGAAAAGATAAAGGAGATGAAAATGAAAATGGTTACAAGCAATATGGAAATGACGGAACACTTATTAAAGGTTAAAAATATACCTACTTATCGATTTATCTTAGCAGTATTTAGCAGGTAACCAACTCCGGTGCGAATTTATGATATCTTGAAAAAAAGATACTTTCTTATTTACTAGGTACCTAAATAAACTGACCAACCGAAATTTTAAAGCCAAACCAAACCCACATTATTCTTTAAAAGGAGAAAATATTTCAACGGAACAAATCGTAAACTTAGTAATTAACAGAATCAGTTGCAGTTCAAATCTGTTGTGATCTGGACGTTTTTGGTACACAAACCAAAAAACAATCTTTGAGATTATTTCGTTCTTAAGGTAGAAGAAAAGAAAAATAATTTCAAATTATTTGAACATTCGAGCTGTGTTATTTAGTGAATCTTCGAGGAAGATCTAGTCATTTGCGGTTCAACCCTACACAGAAGATTCAAGGAACGTAAAAAGGAGTAAGCATTTTTCATTATTTTTTTAAATATGTTCATTAAATTAATCCTAATTTTTTCCAGATTTCATCTGATAATCGTATAAAATAACTGCGAAGAAAAAACCAAACTGAGTGTTCAATTATTACCAAAAAAAGCACCCCATGAAATAGTTTTGTTTTTTAATTCCAACCGTCAAATTTTCATAAAAGTTTTTTTTTTATTTTATAAAAAATTTATCAAATATTGCATACAATTTTCAGTACATATTTTTTTTCATGTGTTTACCGTTTATATAAATAACAAAATGAAGGTTTAGATTAGTAATTTAGTTGTTTAATGAAAAACAGAATTTCTGGACGCAGGCTTAAAACGCATTAACAAATAATGTTTCGACACTTAAACGAAATTAATGATTTGGACTTCGCCATACAAAATTGCAAGGACCTGGCAAAATCCTTGGAAGGATCCATTAACCACGTTCATCGGCTCAATATGAAGTACAATACAAATTGGTTAGAGGATAACTACCAGGACTATTTGAACGACATGATGCACGAGACGAAACTGGAAAATGCGCAGAAACGTTACGGTTGTACATTGAATTCGGCCGGTTTGTCGTCGACGAAAAAAAGTTCGACGTCGTTTTCGTCATCGGTTCGCTTACATCGGAACGTTCGTGAAATTATCCATTCAAATAGCGATATGAACTTGAAGATAATTAAAATCAAACGAAACGTCGAATCATTATTGCACAATGTCGAACATACGATAAAAGTAAATAATAAGAAAGGAGCGTACCTTGCAATGCAACGATGCCGTCTAAAGTTTGAAAAGCCACTGGAAAGGAATCGATGTCGGTGCTGTCATTGAAAAGTAATTTGTAAGCAATGTAATAATTTGTAACTTAATTTGCATGTAACAAAATATACATAATTATTTTCCTATGAAAAAAAACGATATCGAGTGTTGTTAGACTCGTTTCGAGTTTGTTTTGGTATCACCTGTAGGGGCATTAGAATTCACCCACAGCCAGTCCTGCTTGCTCTACAAATTGACACACATTGGATCATGGGCTTATCACTCGTGATCTTAAAGCCTAACTGATACGAGAAATGGATACAGCGACTCGCATACGGACGTATTCTACGGTAACGACTTTTAGCAATCGAAAACGGACTATGGTTGCTTCTGGAACATTCGAACATTGAATGACGGGGGAAGGGCTAGAGTCACGCAGTCCTTGCACCGCCTGTCAGTGATCAATCGCGAAATGGTGCACTATGTATAATATGTAAATCTTGGGCTTGAGCGCGATCAAGTGGACAGGATCGGGAGAAGAATAAACCCCGAGCGGAAACACCATTTTGTACGTTGGTCCTGAGAGTGAAGCCAAAAATGGCATTGCGGTCGTCCTTACACCGAGAGTGGGAAACAGTTTCATTAGATGGGAACCAATCTCGGATAGGATTATCGTCGTCAGGCTCAGGACCAGTGTCAGAAACGTTACAATTCTACAGGGCTACGCACCAACTAATACCGCAACATCTGGTGACAAAGAGAAGTTTTATAACCAACTGAGTGCCACCTTCGATCGTGTTTCAAGAGGTGATACTATTATCATCTCAGGAGATATGAACGCTCAGGTTGGCTCTGACAACACTGGACTAGAACACATCATGGGAAAGCATGGTGACCCTTAGGTCGAGGAGGCACCACCTTGGACTAAGAGACCCGAAAACGACGAATTATTTGTGGAGTTACTTAGAACCAGATCGATCATTTTGCTCTAAGTCGCCTATGGAGAAGATGTCTCCTCGATGTGTGAGCGAAGCGTGGAGCTGACATGGGGAGCGATTACTACTTCATGGTTGCCTGCTTGAGACTCTGCACAACAGCTTTCCGATGACCACAAATTCTTTTAATGAAGCGCAAGCTTAATGTAGACAGACTTAGAGACCCCATCAAAAGCGCGAGTACACCACCATTCTACGCAAAAAAGTCATCCACATTGGGCGTATATCAAATGCGCACACTGGACGCCAATTGGGAGGCAACTAGGAAACGTTTCTAACTTGTGTGCAAAGCGGTGAGAAACTCCGGATGTCGCAAGATACATGGGACAAGGTTGGCTTTCGGAAAAAAGCCAAATTGCCAATCATCCCTCAACCCAACGTCAACCAACGAACACTCGACTTAAGACTGAACTACCGCGATGCTCAAATACAGCTTAAAAAAGCTGTTAGACGCAACAAGAAAAATGCCATTGCAGATCTGACCAAAAACGCAGAATCTGCGACTTATCTTGGGGATATGGGCTCACTATTTAAAGTCACGAACAGGAATTTCATATAAGTGAACACCAGCTGCGGCGAATGAAGGAATACTTTTCTGATATTTTAAACATCTTGTCAGGGGAAGATATTCCAGAAACAGAACAACTATCAAACATCCAACCGCAACAATCCTCTATTTGGGACGATCCCCCAGATAAGAAAGAAATAGTTTCCGCGATTCGATCAGTGGCGGGAAGGAAAGCCCCAGGTATAGACGGACTAGCAACCGAACTCCTTAAAGCGGACCCGGAAATAACAGCCGATATACTCCTCCCACTCTTTAGTGAGGTGTGGGATGAAGGAAGATATCCGAATGAATGGAAGGACAGCGTCATTGTGGAAATCCCGAAGAAGGACAACCTTCAGGATTGCGTCAATCGTGGCTAAAGTAATTCTCAATAGCAGTAGTGATGTCGTGGAGAGCACTCTCGAAGTTTATCGGGCTGAATTCCGTAAAGGGTTGTCTTGTACCGATCACACAAATACCCTAACGATAATATTGGAGCAGTCCGCCGAAATGGGTTCGCCACTACATCTCATTTTTGTGGACTGCGAGAAGGTTTTCAACAGCGTCAAGCGAGATTACATATGGAATGTTTTGCGTAGGAGAGGTATTCCAGACTATGATGCAAGGTGTCGCATCTTACATAGAGGAGAGCTGTCCGAGAGCTTCCCTGTGCGAACGTGTGTCAGACAAGGCTGCATATTATCACCAGCCTTGTTTCTGGTGGTAATAAATGACATCTTGAAAGCTGCACTGGAAGGTAGGGGAGGCAAAGTCTCCAATGAAGACTATTTAACATCTTAAGTCATCTTGATTATGCTGATGAAGTGTGTTTGCTTGCACATAACCGTTCGGACTTAGAGTTAAATGTTTGCTCGCTGCATTCTAAATGTAAAGAAGCGGGACTGAAAATAAATGTGCGTAAAACCAAGTACATATTTATGGGTTCGAACACAAGCACACCGATTGTTCTTAACGGACGAGATGTGCAAGATGTGCAAGATTTTTTTTATCTCGGAAGCATTGTCAGCATGGACGGCGGAGCCCAAAAGGACATTGAGGCTCGTCTAAATAAAGTTCGTCAGGCCTTCCCTTTTCACTTTCTGGAGATTAAGAGCTATCTCCTTTCGCACGAAGTTGAGAGTTTTGTTGGGTTTTTATATGGTTGTAGTACGTGGAAAGTGACCATTGGACTTACCAAGAAACTGATTTCGTGAACCAGTGCCTCCGAAGCATTTTAGCAATATTCTGGCCAGAAGCAATCTCCAACAACGAACTTTGGAGCACTACTGGATAGACTGAAATAGGCGTTGAGACTAAAAGGCGGAAGTGGCAGTAGATTGGCCACACTTTGAGGAAACCAGAGCGAAACATTGCCAAACAGGCTCTGGAATATAATCCTCAAGGAAATCGTCCGGTTGGTCGAGCAGTTGAGCAGGAGGCCAGAGTAATAAACAAGTCCTGGCAACAGCTTAAGGCCGATGTTCAGGATCGCGCCTTCTGAAAGAGAGCTGTTTCCGTTCTATGCCCCTACATTAACAGGAATTTGATTGACTATTCCATGTTGACATAATTTTGCTTCCAACATTAATGAAATTAAAGTAAATGAGACCAAAGGGCAGCCTCCTTCGAGTGTAATTGAAGTCTAGGCACTTATAGCAATGCGGAATGTTGCATCCGCATAATGCTGGCAGCACTGCCACCGAAAATAGAAAGCTGAGGCACTGTTTCGCTGTACCGTCCGACCAGAGTGGTCATCATACTTAGTTTTAATATAGAATATCGAATTCCACATTGCGGTTTTCATTCCAAATTGAACTGAAACGATAAAACAGAGAAGCCAATAGCACCTGCATCACGTGCTTTAACGTCCGCAGAGAAAAACTACAGCCAGATCGAGAAGGAGGCACTGGCAATTATATTTGCCATAACAAAATTCCACCGAATAATTCACGGTCGTAAATTCACCTTATCCACCGATCACAAGCCCCTGCTGTCAGTATTTGACAGTAAGAAAGGAATTCCTGTCCACACGGCCAACCGACTTCAACGCTGGGCCTTGACCCTACTGACTTATGATTTTGACATCGAATACATTTCAACAAATAAATTTGGACATGCTGATGGTCTCTCACGTCTGATGGCCCTCCATAAACCAATTAATGAGGAATGTGTAATTGCCTCAATTTCATCAATGGAATCGGACATCAAGCATATACTTATCGAAGCAATTCGCGCACTACCTGTCACGTGCGAATTGGGCAGAAAAACCACATCAGAGGACCAGTTACTACAAAAGGTGTCGCAGTACATTAGTTCATCCTGGCCAACGAATATCACCGACCAGCAACTCAAACTTTTCTACAATCGCAGAGAATCGCTATCCAAAATAGATGGGTGCTTGTTAATGTTGGAACGAGTAGTAATCCCTTCTGTATTACAGTCCCAAGTCTTACGTCAGCTACATACTGGACATCTGGGGATCGTGCGCATGAAAGCATTGGCCCGCAGCTATGTTTATTGGCCAAACATAGACACACAAATCGAGACCTTGGTCAAGCAATGCAGTCGCTGTGTTTTAGCTGCCAAAGGACCGCCTAAGACAACACTTGCTTACCAAGCCATGGAGCCGCATTCACGTGGACTACGCAGGACCATTTCAAGGACACAATTTCCTAGTTGTGGTAGACTCTTTCTCCAAATGGCCGGAGATATTTACACAATCTACAATAACCGCATCAGCTACAATTGAGACCCTAAAGGCGTTGTTCGTTCGTTTTGGGTCACTGGAAATAATTGTATCCGATAACGGAACGCAATTTACGTCAAATCAAATCCAAACGTTTTGTGAAGCAAATGGAGTGCAGCACATACGTTCACCGCCATATCATCCCCAAAGTAATGGTCAAGCGGAACGGTTCGTCGACACTTTCAAGCGCGCCCTACTTAAATCAAGGGGGGAAGAGATGACTCCCGATGCGGAATGAAAAGATGGAGCAAGATTATAACAATCACCATGGCGCCGTATTAAAAGAAAATGAACCCAAAGACAAGGTTTATGTCATGGACTACTCCTCCAGGAAGCGATCATGGACTCCTGGAACTATCATCAAACGTTGCGGGTCCGTACTTTACAACGTCGAAATTGGCGGGCATGTGCAGCGCCGTTACGCCAATCAATTACGGTATCGTTTCGTCAATGACAAAAGCGTCGATTTCACCGAGGCCCAGTTTCGCTGTACCGTCCGACCAGAGTGGTCATCGTATTTAGTTTTAATAAAGAATATCGAATTCCACATTGCGTTTTTCATTCCAAATTGAAGTAAAGATACAACACGGAATTACGTCCGAAATATTGATTCGATAGGAATACCAATTGACATATGCCTACTCTTTCTACCTCCAGATTTTTTGAAATTATTTTTGCTGTACCATAAATTGTAATATTAATCACCGTAACTTTCCCATTGGCTTGGAAATCATCGCATCTCACACCCATCCACAAAAATGGAGACAAACGAAAAGTTGAGAACTACAGAGGTATAGCAATTCTATCAGCTATACCGAAATTATTCGAAAAAATTATCTGCTATAAATTGACCAATATGATCAACCCTGTTCTTAATGACCAGCAGCACGGCTTTAGAAAAGGTCGCTCGACTACAACGAATCTCATGATTTTTGTATCTGATACGCTCTGCGCACTTGAAAACGGGCATCAAACCACCGACACCGACTTTAGCAAAGCGTTCGGTGATCACAATGTCCTGATTTCAAAGTTAAAAAAAATAGGTGTAACAGGATCCTTACTTGACTGGCTTAAATCCTATCTTAATAATAGAACTCAATTTGTTAAGTTTCAAGGTCTTATTTCCAAGGAAATATTAGTGTCCTCTGGGGTACTTCAAGGAAGTCACTTGGGACCTCTCTTATTTAATGTTTTCATCTCAGATCTATCAGAAGTATTGGAAAATGTTTCAAAAATGATGTACGCTGATGATCTAAAAATATATAATGCCATAACCTCGCCCGCAGATGCCGCATTCCCGCAATCCAAGCTTATTGCGCTAGATCATTGGTGTATTCAGAACGAATTAGAGCTTAATGTCAGTAAATACCACGTTATAAGCTTCTCACGTAAATCATCCTCATATCACTATGACTATGTCCTAAGTGGAAGTCAACTACACCGTGTTGATCAAATTGCGGACCTCCGGACCTCCGCTTACTAGTGGACAATAAACTATGCTTCAAATCTCACTATAACCGAATAATTTCAAAGGCCAATAAACTTCTTGGACTCATTAAGAGAAGAGCCAAAGAGTTTAAGAATGTATGGGTTACTATATCTTTATTCTGTTCTCTTATCTGCCCTATTCTGGAATATGTATGTCCCATTTGGGACCCCTTTTTCCAGTTATACAGCAACAGAATAGATTCAATCCAAAAGCAATTCTTTCTTTTTGCTCTCAGGGACTTGTATGATCCTAGAGACTTTGAAAACCTTCCACCCTACAAAGTTAGGCTGCAATTATTAAATCTTTAACCGCTTGGTTCTAGAAGAACTATGCTCACATCCTGTTTTACCTTAGATGTTTTGAATGGCGGTATTGAGGTTAACCATATCTCAAATAAATTCAGACTCAATGACAATGCCAGGCTGACGAGACATTCAAAACCACTTAAAGAATATGCACATCGTACTGATTACGGACAAAATAAACTTATTAACAGATGCTGTAGAGTATTTAACAAATTCAGCGCACACTACACACCTCCAATAAATAAGCTGACATATAAACTGAGTCTACGCTCCGTTTTATGAGGTCTCCACATCCCTTCCACCAGTGCCTATCATATATCATACATGTATATCAAATTGTGTTTAATTAATTAAGGTAAATTTAACTATATTAGGATATATTAAAATAAATTAAATTAAGCAATTTATTACTATGTAAACTAACTATCTTGTTATGATTAATAAATAAATTAAATTAGTAAATTAGTGAAATTAGTATCTGCTCCCTCCCTAATCGGACAGCTAACAATTGCTAGACCCCTTTTGAATTCTTCTGAAGATCACTTCTCATTTAATTGGTTCTCGTAGTTTTAAGTCATCAGATCCTATACCCTAATGTAAGAGTTTACATTCTGGAAAACTATTTTTGTGCCGAGATTGTTTCGTACTGAGATATCAACCCCTCAATCCTAGAACTTCTTATTGGTCGCCACCCTTCCCTTTACTGCCCAAATAACAACCACTCCTTTTTTAGTTGGACTAACCTTATGCACTATTGCCTCTAGAGAGGAGAGAGAGCCTTACTTCGGTGACAACCTTCGCTGCCACTTATTTGGGTTTTGTCCCCACTCCCAACAACCAACGATCATCCCTCCACTGGCTTAGCCATTGGAGACGGCATCAATTCCGGAAAGGCCTGCTCAGCTGCAGGTCGAACCGATTCTTTCACCTCGTTACTCATCACCGAAACTCTCAGTTCCTTATTTGCTCTTGTTAACCGATGGTTTGAATCCTTCAGCTTTAGTATACGAAACTCCATTTGGTGCAGCCACAAGACCATTATCCGTTTTTCAACCTTTAAAACTTCATTGTTACTAGCCAATCTTATATTATCTCCCAAGGATTCCTCATGTGCATTCGCGTACCCTCCTGATGAACTGGTGGAAGTCCTCCTTATCGACTAGTACCTGTCCCAGCGAGCTCTCAAATTTGTTGCCATTTTTAGCACTTCCTCTAGCGATAAGCCCGCCCACTTTAAATTAAAATAAAACAGAAAAATGTTTTTATTGTCATAATAGAATAGAACGTTGTGCGAGAGTCTTACAACCCTTTCACAATAACAAATAAAACACCCTCCCCTTACACCCTCCTATTAAAATATTTCTTATGATTGACGAGGAGCATATTTTTAGCCCTAGTGAGAAAGAACTAACTTTTGATTTTAACAAAGCCGATTTTTCACGTTTGGACAATCTTATCTCTAATTTCAACTTTGATGAAATTTTCGACAATCCCGATTTTGAGGGTGCTGTAGTTGATTTTTATTATATTCTGTACCAATTTTTTGTTGCTTTAGTTCCTTTTACTTATCGGAAGAATATCTCATTGTTGTATCATTGGTACACGAGTGAGTTCCATTCGATTCGTAACTCTCGTAATGCTGCATGGAATAGGTATACTAGGACAAAGAATGAAACTGATTTACGTATGTATACAGAATGCTATGACTTATTCAAAGATTTATCTAATCGCTTATATGCCGAATATTTACTTGAAGTGCAGTCGGATATTATTAGAGATCCCTTGAAGTTTTGGAAGTTTGTTAATTGTAAGCGCAAATCTGACGGTTATCCGGCTTCTTTCCAATTCCTTGGTAACAATAGTAATGATCAATTTACTATCTGTAATTTTTTTGCCACATTCTTCAGTGGATCTTTTTCTGGTAGTAACTTTATGCCTGACAAGTCGTACTTTGATAGCTTTAAAGGTACTGCTTCTACTACTTTCTCTAGTATACCGATTGCTTATAATGATATAGTTAACCATATTTCTCGCCTTAAAGATGTTTCTTCTCCTGGCCCAGATGGTGTTCCTGCAATAGTCCTCAAACGCTGCTGTCTCTCTATTGCTGAGCCTCTCTCCCTACTCTTTCAAAGGTCGCTAAAGACTGGGATTTTCCCGAACGTATGGAAGATCTCCTTTATCATACCGACTCACAAAAGTGGTGCAAAATCTGCTGTTATCAACTATCGACCAATAGCTAAACTGTCAGCTATTCCAAAGCTTTTTGAGTCTGTAGTGTATGAGTACCTGTCGTTTCACTGTAAATCCCTGATTTCAAGTAAACAACATGGATTTGTCAAAAATAGATCAACAGTCACTAATCTGATGGAGTTTACGAATAAATCCATTGTAAATATTGAGGAGGGTAAGCAGGTGGATTGCATCTATACTGATTTTAGTAAGGCTTTTGATAATATACCCCATTCCATTATTTTGTTGAAATTAGACATGTTGGGTTTTCCTACATGGTTTATTAATTGGATTAAGTCTTATCTACTTAATAGAACTTATCAAGTTCTCTTTCGTGATTTTACTTCTAAGCCATTTATTGCACTTTCTGGTGTTCCGCAAGGAAGTCATTTGGGACCACTTTTGTTTGTCCTGGCCATTAATGATGTCGCTCTGTTCTTAAACACTCTGAAGCACTTATTTATGCAGACGACATTAAGATTTTTAGATCTCTTAGTTCCAACTCTGACAATTTTCTTCAAGAAGATTTGATTAATTTTAGTAATTGGTGTCGCCACAATGATCTTCGTTTGAATGTGGATAAATGTCACGTTATGTCATTTACTAGAAAAATCTCACCATTTGTAATTATATATAGTCTTAATGACTGTATTTTGGATCGTGTCAACTCTATAATTGACGTAGGTGTTACTTTTGACCATAAACTTGATTTTAGCTTGGATATAAATAGCATTGTGCAAAAAGGTAATTCTATGTTGGGATTCACCACACGCTTATCCAAGGAATTTAACAATCCCTTTGTTAAATTGATTCTTTATAACACATTCGTTAGATCTCATCTTGAATATGCTTCTCAAGTTTGGTCTCCTTTTTATGATGAGCACATTGGTAGAATTGAATCAATTCAACGTAAATTTGTGAGAATAGCCTTATGCCACCTAAATTGGAGTGATAGAGTTCGTCTTCCTCCTTATTTCGATCGACTTAAGCTTTTAAATATGTCGTCACTCTCGAAACGACGTGAGGTAGCTGATGTAGTTTTTGCTCATCAAATTTTTACAGGGTTAGTTGATTCTCCTACACTTTTGAGTTTGATGCAGTTTGCTGTTGGTCAATTTTTACCAAGGCAGCCTAGATTGCTACAGATTAGCTTTCACCGGACAAACTATGGTATGAGTGAGCCAATTTCACGTCTCGCGAGAGAAGTTAATGTGAATGATGATGTATTCGACTTCTGTATTAATAAGCTGTGTTTAAAGCGTAGACTTAATGCTAGTTGATGCCAATTTTTTGTCAATTTTTATTTGTGTTATTTATATTTATGTATTTGGTGTTGGGATGTTGTTGTTTGTTTCGTCCCTTCACTAAATGATGAGCCAGAGGATAATTCGATTTCCATATCTCAATTTGGAACCGTTTTATGGCAATTTCTTGCATTAAGGAACTCTGATAGTGATAGTGATATGTTAGGGATCCTAACGGTCAGGAGGCCAAAGCTCGATTTGGACTGCAGTGCCATTGAAGAAGAAGTACTACTGTAATAGAATCTGGATAAATCGATGGTCCAGGTACCACTCATTTTAGATAATTTTAATCGAAAATCGTTTTAAAATGCACCAAAATTCTAATGTTTTCTTTCCTAGTGCAAAAAAGGGAAAATAAATCCGCTATCTAAACGTAAAATATCCTATTTTCAAGAGGTGGATATTAATAACCTTAAACTAGTTTTATTTGTAAGTGTCAACAATGTGGGGACAATAGAAAACATTTTGAATCATTCAATTAAATTATAACCACGGAAATAAAAGTTTTGTGATTGTCAGTAGTGTTGAGAAATGATAGTCATGTCGTAATCATGATATTCTTCACGCTTTTTCCTTTTTTTAAATTATTGATTGAAAACTATTCTATAAAATGATAAAATTAAAATTAATTTACTTGCCTGCTCGGCTTTAAACCTTTTCAAAAAAAATATTGCAAACACACATTCTTACACATTCAGTCGAGGATTAGGATGAAGCTGCCTTTTAAGGTGGATTACCTATACCTTGGTCCCATCTTAAATTTTATTGTTTTATTACTACGATCTAATATTCGCGTTGAAAACCCAAAAACCTTTTGTTTTTCGAATTTTAATAGGTTTTCGGCAATCCTACATACTATTTAATATCTTTTCTAACGAATTCATGGCTGCAATTTTATCTAGATATTTCCATGTATCAGAAGATATTACCTGATGAGGAATTTATTCAGGTACGGATTAGAGTTTCTTTTACTTTTCAGTGGTAAGAAGTTTTCTAGATAGGTGAGGGGTGCCTGAATGTTTCAGTATTTAGAAGAAGATTATGACGGATTTAAAAATGAAGGAACAGAAAAATTAAGAAACATATTGTTACAAGTCAACTATAGCCTTGTGATTCGTTCTTAGGAATGCGTTTTTACAGATCATTTTCATTGAAAGAAAAGATTTTCATACTGTTCTGTTCTATGCATATAATCCTGACGTTTCGGTTTTTGCTGAAACCTTTATCAAACTGTGCAGTTTAAAATTCTAGAATCTTTATTTTAATGCAAGGGAATCACTTAATTTCAGTATTCCTACACGTTTTATTGCAAATAACAAACTATATCAGGATTTAATTTCGTTTTCAAATTCTGGGAAAAAAGTATGGAAAAACTGAATCCCACATCAATATACATATTTTTCTCGATATAAAATCACTTTATCCACTCTTACAATTTTATGAAGAGGTCAATATGTGGTGGAAAAATTATGGACCGAATATAAATTTTTTTTATTGTCGATTCAGCCTGAATAGATTTCGAACTATATGTCAAAAATATCAAATGGTTGATTTTTCCCATGTAAAGAAAGCCATCGTCATTCAGCAAGAATACAATCGATTTTGCTCCCCAAAATGAAAGAGAAAAAAAAAAGAATCCCGAAAAAATGGGATCCTTCCTTCAAAAGGAAACAGTACATCTCCACACATATCAACTATATATGGTTTAAAAAAGGTATTTCATGTGTAATCGCCTGAAAATTCAGATAAGAAAAATAATATTTTTGTTGGAGGTCATTTGTTTTCAGGATTATACGTTTACTTCTGCAGCATCTGCACTTTTTCACAGGACTTTCACTAGTAAGATACTTTCCAGTATGTGGAAGTGGAAGGAGCAAAACAGGAGATGAATAATAACAGGGCGGACAAAACAGAAAAAAAATACTAAACTGTCTGTTGGACATGAAATATTGGACCTTTTGCTAGCAGGGAGCAATGTCATATTATCTAAAATCCTGTAAAGTTCACTGGCGTTTTTTTTTTACATTACACAATTTCAAAATGATATTTGGTTGTTGGTTTTTTTAGCTGCCGTGAGGCGAAACTGGACAGAATAAAATATAAAACGATATTTTCAAAGAAATGTGTAGGACATTTGCTTGGAGTTTGGAGATATTTTCTTGTGAATATTCCTTTTAGAGGACATGACTATTTTTCGGCATTTATTTGAACCTAACCACGTAGTTTATGTCCGACTAAATTTTGATGGTTTTGCAAGAACGGGCTACTACTGATTCAACCTTTCTGAGTGATGATCGGAGTTATAGTATATTTCTTTTACGTAATAATTTTGTAGATTTCATACCGAATTTTATTAAGTGACCTTTAATTTCAGTCAAATCTTTGTACTTATCTTCTGCCCAACTACAATCATTATCGAGGCATTAATGATTCAACAAGCTGATTGTGTTACTTGGACATTCGTTAATGAATTACTTTAAACGATTCGATTAAAACGAGTATGAAAGGTTATAAATGATCGTTGCAAACGGGCGGCTCACGAACTATTAACGATAGTTTTTACGGATTCGTAATAAAATTTAGCAATAGTTCCTTAACAGAATTTTGCTAAAAAAAACATAACAGAATTATGATTGGGCTTAAAGCCCAATCATATGATACTCTAGATGAGATGGAAATGACTTTAATATACCGCAAAATATGTCATCTCAAATTCTTTCGAATAGTGAATAGAGACTTTTGCATATGAGGTGGTAGGAGTAGAGGGGAAGGTTTGTATTTTTCATATATGACACCGAATATGGCATGTTTTTTGCTGAATAAATTCAGCAAAAGTTTTCATTATTTTTAAAGAAATTAGTCATAGTTTTCCTGAAATTGGGGCATTTGTATGGGAGGTGGCAGAGGAAGTGGAGCGTTTAAGATGATTTTGAAACTGCTTATCATCATCCTTATCACCATGCTTTGATTCAATTTCAAAGTCGATAGCTCTCATATGTATACTTGAAGGAGAAATGGTTTTCTTACATTTATAATACAGATATTTGTATGGGAGGTGATAGAAGAAGTGGAGCGGAGCTGATAGTTTTTTCTAACACTTATTTCAATTATTAAGAAACAAATCCTGGCAAAATTTGAAGTTTGTACCTTTTCTAGTTTTAATGGAAATCGATATAACGCAATTAACAAAAATTATACATTTGTATGGGAAGGGGTAGAAGGAGTGTACGGATCAAAATAAATTTGTTTTGCATTATTAATATTTCTATTTGTTTACTTTATACAAATTATCAAGTTGCTAGCTTTAACGGTTTCGAAGAAAAATAATTTAATTTAAATGTATGGGAGGGGTAGAAAGAGTGAGGTGAAGTTGATAATTATTTATAAAATAAATTATAGTATTATTAATATTTTTTAATTAATTATAGTAGAATTAATTCTGACAAAATTTCGTCTTTTCAGCTTTACTAGTTTCAATGAAAATCGAAAATATGTATTTTTTAAAATTGTCCATTTGTATGGGAGGTGGTAGAAGGAGTACGGGGATCGGGACAATATTCCGTGGTATTAATGACATCTATATCGTAATGCTTTGACCTAAATTTCAAGTCGATAGCTTAAATAGTTAGGGTGTAGCCTAGTGGGTAGCGTGTTGGTCTACAATGCGAAGGTCGTGAGTTCAAATCCCGGTCGACGCATAATTGCAGCACACTACCTGCTTGGGTATACCTTGGTTACCTCAATCTACGAAAAAAAAAACTCGTTGATAGAGGGTTGTGCGAAGGGCTAACAACCCTTCCGCAATAAATAATGAAAATGTTAAGGAACCTAAAGGTCAGGAGGCCAAGGCCCGATTTGGGCTGTAGCGCCATTGAAGAAGAAGTTTCAAAGAAGTTTTATAGTAAGGGTGGGCGAATGTTAATTTTTTTTCAATTGATTCCTTGAATGACATCCAATATTCTCTGTATAGAATGTCAGTTTCATAGACGAAGTTGCATAGAATTTTCATAAAATTCGGTGTATTTAATACTCACGAAACCAAACATTTGTATGGGAGGGGCTAGAGGAGGTAAGGGAATTGTAAGATTTGTGATACAGCTTTATTTTGTTTCTTTCATAAGGTGCTCGTGCAAAATTTCAAGTTTGTAGCTTTAATGTTGGTTAGTAGTTGATTAATTGAAATTCGTCATACTATGGGAGAGAGTAGAAGGGCAGACGCGATCTCAAAACTTTTTACGCAATATCGTTTCAACTATTTTCATAAGTTTTTGTGGAAAAGTAGGTAAAATTGGTCGAAAAATAATTTTGTATGGGAGGAGGTAAGACGTTTTGAAGGTATTCAACCAGTTAATATTTAATAATTTTAGTTATTATTTTTAAATGTAATTAGCAAATTTTCAAGTTTGTACTTCAAAGTTTCATTAAGAAATTTCCAGTTTTTCTGTTTCATGAAACACCTTTTGCATAACAACTATGGAACAAACTATTATTTTTGTTCTATGTTTGTCAAATAGATGTATCCACATGGAAAATTTAAACTTTGTATATTTTACCAGAGCCCTAAAAAAATTACTCAAAATTTTCAACATTTTTCCGTACCTCCTCGCTTTCCTTACACCCCCCCCCCCCCAACTGCAAATTGTACGATAATTAAAAATTATGTAGTTTTACAATCTGAAGCAAAATTTCATATTGATATCAGTATTCAGTTTTGAAATAAAACGGTTTGAAATTCTGGAAAGTGCATTATTTTTGGAATGCTCACCATTTTCCCCCAAATCTTATTTTTCTCTTGTATTTCGCTAATATGGTTCAATATATGCTATTAGATATAATTACATAGCTTAAGAGATAATCGATATATTCATTCTTAAGTGTTTTTCTTTGTACCCCCTCACTCCAATCCTCTCCTTACACTAAATTGCCTTCGTCAAGTTAAACGGGTGTTTACCGTCAACCTTATTCTCACTCGTACAGTGAAATATAGGCAGACATTCATCTGCCGAACGTCCAGACTTTGGAACGTATTGCCTTCCCAAGCAAGTATAACCTTCAGTGTTTCAAAAATAATATCCATCGCAACTTCCGACTCTCTCCCCTAAAATTCGGATAACACTGCCAAATTTTATCCACTTTCTATACCGAGGGGTGACCCCTAAGGTATAGTAGGTGCATTAAAAAATAAAATAAAAAAATTAAATTATAATTTTTAAAGTTTGTCCCATAATCTCCTCTATATGTATGTTGATTTTCAGCTTCCTAGCTAGAACTATTGAATTTGATTGAGCTAGAACTATGGTTGGAATATTCGAATTCTTAGTTTTCGGTTTTAGCGCTCTCCCTTAACCCTTACACCCACCAAAATAGGTATCCGTCTGAGATACGCTACCATCTACAATCCACCCAAGATTAGCTTCCTGTCTTGAAGGGTTTGGGAGTTAAAATGCGCTGAACGTGCACGTACAGCGGAAGGCGTACATATAGACGGATTTTTTTTCTGCATTTTTAGGCTATTTCAGTCATGAAACGCGAAAAAACAAAATTTCATGGTAGCAACTTTTTTTTTGCAAGTCGATCACAATACTTAATTATTAAAAATATAAAGTAAAAGCAGAAATAAAAAAAAAATTCGGAAATTCAAACATTAAAGATAATAATTTCTACTCTCAAGCATCGAGAAAAGTCCGTCATAGATGCAAAGGTTGGAGTTGAAGTGCTACAGGTTTGTCATTGTAGTTGATATAAGGCTTTTTTAATCTGTAGGAAAGGATTCGAGTATAATTTTTGCTGAACTAATTCGATGGAGCAGTATTCTAAAATAGTACGGTCAAGCGTGGAAAACAGCAGAGCTGCTGTTCTCGTAGTGTTAAACTGGACTGTGGTACGGAGGGCGAAACCAGCAAGTCTGTATGCCTTATTTGTAATCTCAATGATTAACTAATGTAGGCTTGCGATCGAAGGTAACTCCTAGATACTTTATAGCAGATTCTCTCGCAATGATGGATCCGCTAATAGAGTAAGTGAGGACAGGGGTAGTAGTCTTACACGAAAACCCCACTGCAAAATACTTCTCCATGTTCAAGATGTGATTGTTAGAACACCAAAGAGACAAGTCAGTTTTGAAGGTCCATGCAGTCGGAGTAAGAGAAAATTTCACGGAGTTTTTGAGATCGTCCGCGAATAAGAGACAATTTGAAGATATGAATTGAAGCAGATCAATAATGAAGAGTTTAAATAGTAGAGGACCAAAGATATGTTATTGTCCATTGCATGTAATTCACAGACGACGATCCGTGTGGTAAGATTTAAACCAATTCAGAGGAGATGCTGTAATTCCGTTTGAAGATAAAGATTTTTCTTCGAAACTGTTGTAGCTATTGGATCGAAAATCCGTTCACTGCTTGTAACCTCTCCCATACAAATGTGCAATTTCGAAGAAGGCATTTTGTCGAATTTTTTCGAAACTATCAAAAGTAAAAATACGATTTTTAGCCACATTTTTTTTTAATGGAGGGTGTCCCAATAAGACAGCATATTTTGAATTTAGCCCCATTTTTTGTTTCAGTCGAGCAGCGTTTGTCAGATATTCTATTCTATACAGGTGAAATGTCTATACTCTTTATTGAAATAAAAGCACCGTAGCTTTTCAAATAAACTCTAGGTTTTTTTAAAATTTCAAAATAAATCTGAGAGTATTATAAGTTTGCTCTAAAGTTTGTAACGCTAAGAAATGAGGCTCGGAGAAAAAATTAATGGTGCAGAAGTTCATGTAATCACTCAAAAACGTAAGTCGGTCCGTCCGTACGCTATCTAGCTTGAGAACGCGCTGAGCTAGATAGTTAAAATTTTTTACACGTCATTTTTCACAAAAAAGTAAGGTTAAGTCCGTGAACGGGCCAAGCCGCTCCACCCCTTCTACCCCCTCCCATACGAAATAACACAATTTGATAATAAACGGATTTGCTCAAAAAGTATAAAAGCTATTGGTCTTAAATTTGGAATATATTACTTATGTAATGATTTCAATTCACTGAAAAACAATTATTTGTGTACTCCCCCTCTTTCCAATTTACTCAGTGCGTATAAAATTTATCGAGCTGAAATTGTGCACACTGATTATCATTTTTCATTCAATTTAACACGAAATAAATCAAACCGCAGATATTTTCGATGATTAAAATTGGTCAAAAAATGAATTCAAAGTTAGGAAGGTCGGCGTACCAGCCTGCTAGTTTTTTTGCTTTCCTGAAAAGTTTTTATTTTCACATTTTTATCTACATTGGTAAATTTTTCTTGGGAATGATAACAGGTATTAGTCGATATCGATAGGTAGCAGTACTAGCTAACTACAGTACAGAGGAAATGTCAATATATGGTTATAAATATATGTATATATTTTTTTTCAAAACAACATAAAAAAATTTGAAAGTTTCACAGCTTATTAATGACCATTAGTGTCACTAAAGTAATAAGTGTACAAAGAATTACTAAAATCGGTCAAGCCGTTCCTGGAAAAATGGTACCGCATTTTGTATGGAAAACGGTCAAGTAAGTAACCCTTAATATTTATTTAGAACTAGCAAACGCCCGTGACTTCGTCCGCGTAAAAATAGCAATAATAAGCAATTTTTGTATAGTCGTAGAATGTGTCTCATTGTATGGGGAAGGGGAAGAAGGAGTGAAGCTACTCGGTTAATTTTACTTTATTATTTTAATAATAAAGTATTGTGATCGACTTTGAAAAAAAAAATTTGCTACCCTGAAATTTTGTTTTTTCGCGTTTCATGACTAAATTAGCCTAAAAATGCAAAAAAAAAAATCCGTCTGTCTGTACGCCGTCCGCCGTACGCCGGTGTGTACGCTCAGCGCACATTAACTCCCAAGCCCTTCAAGATAGAAAGTTCATTTTTGGGGAGATTGTAGATAGTTGCGGATCTCAGGCAGATACCCATTTTAGGGGGTGTACGGGTTCAGGGGGAGGCGGGGGGAGCGCTAAAGCCGAAAAATACGAATTCAAATATCTCAACTATGGTAACAGCTAGAAAGCTAAAACTCAACACACATATAGAAGGGTTTGTGGGACAACTTTTAAAAATAATTTAATTTTTTTATCCATTGGCGTCCGAAAAGGGGGGGCTAAAAACAAATTGTCGGCCAAATTGTTTTTTTCAAATGATTATATCTTCGAAATTACTTATTGTAAAAGATTCATATTTTGAGACCGTTAAAGTGGCATATAGTTCCATCGGAATCAGCTTAGAAAGTGGTTAATTATCGTAAGGGGAAGGGTCAAAGGGGGTTGCAAAGAAAAACACTTAAAAATGAATATCTCAACTATCTCTTAAGCTATGTAATTGAAACTTGAAACTTATAGTAAGCTATACTGGAAAAATACAAAAAAAATATAACATGTTGAAATAATAGTAGTGGCGGGAAATGGGGAGCATTTCAAAAATGGCGCACTTTTCAAAATTACGAATCCTTATATCTCAAAAAAGAGTACAGATATCAAATCAAAAATTTGTCAGATTGTAGAACTACAAAATGGTTAATTTTGATAAAAATTTTAAGTTGGGAGGTGTAAGGGGAGGGAGGTGATAAGCAAAACTTTTGAGTGATTTTTTTGGGGCTCTGGTGAAAGATACAAAGTTTAAATTTTGCATGTGAATACGTCTATTTAATGTACATAGAAAAATAATAATAACTTGATCCATAATTGTTATAAACCGAACCCACCGGTCTAACGGGCACAAGGTGTTTCATATGCTTTGAAAAATACCCATAAACTGAAAATTTTTGAGTGAAACTTTAAGGTACAAAATTGAAAATTTGCAAAATGCATTTAAAAAAAATCCCTAAATATACGAAATATTAACTGGTCGAAAACCTTTAAAACTTCTACCCCCTCCCATACAAAATTATTTTTTCGACCATTTTTAAGAAATCAATTATCACCTAACTATTAAAAGCTATCAATTCTACATACAAACTTACAAAAATAATTGAAATGAAATTACGTTAAAAGTTTTGAAATCACGCTTGCCCTTCTACCCCCTCCCATACAAAAGTATCAAATCAATCAAATTCCTGTTAAGACCCCCTATAGGGGCATAGGACAGAAACAACTCTCTTCCACAAGGCGCGATCCTGCGCATCGGCTTTAAGCTGTTGCCAGGACTTGTTTATTCCTCTGGCCTCCTGCTCAACTGCTCGCTTCCATGTGTTACATGGTCGACCAACCCGACGTCTTCCTTGAGGGTTATAATCCAGAGCCTGTTTTGCGATGTTTTGCTCTGGTTTCCTCAAAGTATGACCGATCCACTGCCACTTTCGCCGTTGAATCTCAATACCTATTTTAGTCTGGCGAGTTGTACTCCAAAGTTCGTCGTTGGAGATCACTTCTGGCCAGAATATTCCTAAAATGCGTCGGAGGCATTGGTTTACGAAAGTCTGTAGTTTCTTGGTAAGTCGAACGGTCACTTTCCACGTAGTACAACCATATAACAACACGGATTTGACGCATGCGTCAAAAACTCGCAGCTTCGTGCGAAGGGAGATCTCTCTTAACCTCCAGAAAGGGGAAAGGATACCGAAGGCCTGACGAGCTTTATTTAGCCGAGCCTCAACATCCTTTTCGGCTCCGCCGTCCATGCTGACAATGCTTCCGAGATAGCAAAAATCTTGCACCTCTTCCACATCCTGTCCATTAAGAACAATCGGTGTGCTTGCGTTCGAACCCATGTGCATGTACTTGGTTTTACGCACATTTATTTTCAGTCCCGCCTCTTTGCATTTAGAATGCAACGAGCGAACATTTGACTCTAAGTCCGAACGGGTATGTGCAAGCAAACACACGTCATCAGCATAATCAAGGTGACTTAAGATGTTAAATAGTCTCCATTGAAGACCTTTACCTTCCCCACCTTCCAGTGCAGCTTTCAAGATGTCATTTATTACCACCAGAAACAGGGCTGGTGATAATATGCAGCCTTGTCTGACACCCGTTCGCACAGGAAAGCTCTCGGACAGCTCTCCTCTATGCAAGACGCGACACCTTGCATCTTCGTAGGATTCTTTAATCATAGCTATGACCTTATTTGGAATACCTCTCCTACGCAAAGCATTCCATATGTAATCTCGCTTAACGCTGTCGAAAGCCTTCTCGAAGTCCACAAACATGAGATGTAGTGGCGAACCCATTTCGGCTGACTGCTCTAATATTATCCGTAGGGTATTTGTGTGGTCGGTACAAGACGACCCTTTACGGAATCCAGCCTGATAAACTTCGAGAGTGCTCTCGACGACATCACTAATCCTATTGAGAATTACCTTAGCCATAATTTTTGATACGGCAGTAAGTAGACATATACCACGCCAATTGCCACAATCCCGAAGGTCGCCCTTCTTCGGAATTTTCACAATGACGCCCTCCTTCCATTCAGTCGGATATCTTCCATCATTCCACACCTTAGTGAAGAGTGGGAGGAGTATATCGGCTGTTATTTCCGGGTCCGCTTTGAGGAGTTCGGTTGGTAGTCCATCTATACCTGGAGCTTTCCTTCCCGCCATTGACCGAATGGCGGAAACTATCTCTTCCTTATCTGGGGGATCGTCCCTAATAGAGGATTGTTGCGGTTGGATGTTTGGAAGTTGTTCTGTTTCCGGAATATCTTCATCTGACAAGATGTTTAAAATATCAGAGAAGTATTCCTTCCATCGTCGCAACTGGTGTTCACTCATATTAAGGAGAGTTCCGTTGACATCTCTCACCAGGTGGTTGGCGGTGAAATTCCTGTTCGTCAACTGTTTCATGATTTTAAATAGTGAACCCATATCCCCAAGGTAAGCCGCAGATTCTGCCTTGTTTGCCAGATCTTCAATGGCCTTTCTCTTGTCGCGTCTAACAGCCTTTTTAAGCTGTATATGAGCATCGCGGTAGTTCTGCCTCAAGTCGGGCGTTCGTTGGTTGACATCGGGTTGAGAGATGATTGCCAATTTGGCTTTTTTCCGATTGTCAACCTTGTGCCATGTGTCTTGTGACATCCAGGGTTTCTCACCGCTTTGCGCATATCCCACAGATTCTTCAGCACTAGTTAGAAAAGTGTTTCTGGTTGCCTCCCAATTGGCGTCCAGTGTGCGCATTTCATGTTCACCCAATGTGGATGACTTTTCGCGTAGAATGGTGGTGTATTCGAGTTTTTTGTTGGGATCTCTGAGTTTATCCACATTAAGCTTGCGCTTCATTTGAAGAATTTGTGGTCGTCGGATAGCTGCTGTACACAATCTCAAGCAGGCAACCATCAAGTGGTGATCGCTCCCCACGTCAGCTCCACGTTTCGCTCGCACATCGAGGAGACATCTTCTCCATCGGCGACTTATAGCCAAATGGTCCTATCCGAGATTGGTTCCCAGCTAATGAGACTGTTTCTCGCTCTCGGCGTAAGGACGAACGCCACGCCATTTCTGGCTTCATTTTCAGGGCCAATGTACAGAATAGTGTTTCCGCTAGGGGTTCGTTCTTCTCCTGATCCTGTCCACCTGACCTCACTCAAGCCCAAGATTTGGATGTTATAGTGCTCCATTTCACGGTCGATCACTGATTGGCGGTGCAAGGACCGAGTAACCCCAGCTCTTCCCCCGTCATTCAATGTTCGAACGTTCCAGAAGCCAATCATAGTCCGTTTTCGAATGCCAAAAGTCGTTACCGTAGAATCAGTCCGTATCCGAGGCGATGTATCCGTTTCTCGTATCATTTAGGTCTTAAGATCACGGGTGATAAGCCCATGATCCAGTGAGTGTCCATTTGCCATTTTTAGGGCAAGCAGGACTGGCTGTGGGTGAATTCTACAGCCCCCATCCCAGAGGGGGATAGTTAGCTCAGGTCCGTGGAGTCGCTAACTCCAAAGATAGTTGCAGGAATTGGTAAAACCTCATACTACAACTACCCCCTTGCGGGGACATACAAAAGTATGATTTCGATAAATTTCATTAAATCAAGTAATAATCAACAAATTAAAAGCTACGAACTTGAAAATTTGTACGAGCATCTTACAACAAAAAAGAAAGAAAATTGCATCACAAGTCTTACCATTCCTTTCCCTCCTCTACCCCCTCCCATTCAAAATTAGTTTTTCGAGCATTTTTAAGAAATAAGTTGTCAGCTAACTCTTAAAAGCTATCAACTTCAAATTTTGCAGAAAAACTTATAAAATTAATTCAAATGAAGTTGTTTCAAAAGTTTTGAAATTGCGCTTGCCCTTCTACCCCCTCCCATACAAAACCATGATTTCGGCCAATTTCATTAAATCAACTAATAACCAACAAACTAAAAGTTACGAACTTGAAATTTTATACAAGCATCTTACAAAAGAAGCAAAATAAACCTACATATCAAATTTTACGATTCCCCTACCTTCTCTACCCCCTCCCATACAAATGTTCGGTTTCGTGAATGTAAAAAACACCGAATTTTATGAAAATTCTATGCAACTTCATCTATGAAACACATTCTATACAGAGAATATTGGACGTGATTCAGGCAATTAATTAAAAAGCTATTAACATCCACCCACCCTTACTATTACTCCTTCTGCTCCCCTCATAAAAACCCAAACTTGCAGAAACGAATGAAATATTGTTAAATTGACAACAGCCCTGCCCAAGAACTCCCTTTCACTTAGCCTTTCATAGCCACTCTAACCTGCATATCGACTTTCCACTCATCCGCAACTTGTCCCAAGAATAATAAAGTTTCGCCCGACTTGTTGGCAGTTTATTTTTTCCTGATATTAATAATAATGCTAATTAAGGATTAAGTTCAAATTTTTACCTCGATGAAATTTAAATGTACTGAGAAAATTCGCTTAGAGTATTTCATGAAAAAGTGCGGTTTATATGGGAGGTGGCGGAAGGAGAAGGGGGTTTCTGGTGATTTTTTGAAAAACAACTATAATCATCATGCAATTGATATATTTGAAATTTCAGATCAGTAACATTCAGACTTTTCAAGAAAATCAAATTCTTGTGAAGTCTTGGAACTGTGTCACATTGTATGAGAGGGGGTAGAAGGAGTGAAGCTAATCGGTTAATTTTTTCCCGATATTAATAATAATGTTAATTAAGGATTTAATACAACGTTTTAGCTCGATGGAAGTTACACGTACTGAGAAATTCGGTGTAAAGTAATTCATGAAAAAGTGTAGTTTGTATGGGAGGTGGTGAAAGGAGTGAGTAAGCTCAAACAATTTGTAGACCAAAAGACTGCATTTATAATAGAAATAATATATTCCAAATTTCAAATTAATAGCTTTTCTGGTTTCCAAGAAAATTTGATTAATATATATTTTGAAAATGAGTCACTTTGTATGGGAGGGGGTAGAAGGCGTAAGGGGAGTGAAATGAAACCAAAAGCAGATTTCATTCCGATGGACACCTAACAAACTGTGTAAGTTTCATTACAATCGGTTCAGCCGTTTGTGCGTGAAAAGCGGTCGGACAGACATACAAAAATTTCAAAAATGTGTTTTTAGACTTAGTTAGTGCTAAAATAACTCAAAAAACTAACTTATAGCCATTTATAAGCAAATAACAGACAGACACTACAATTATATTACTATGTATAGAATAGATAATTGCGGATCTCAGGGAGACTCCAGTTTTGGAGGGTGTAAGGGGAAGGCTGGAGAAGCGCTAACATCGAAAATTAAGAATTCATATATCTCAACCATGGTTCTAGCTAGGAAGCTCAAAATCGAGCTATATATATATATATAGAGGGGCTTGTGGAACAAACTTTAAAAATCATTTTTTTTTTTATCCACTGGGGTCCGAAAAAAAGGAGGGGGGGGGGGGCTACAAACAAATTGTCGGCCGATTTTTTTTTAAATTATTATATCTTCGAAATTACTTATTGTAAAAAATCATATTATAAGGCCATTGAGGTGGCATACAGATCTACTAGAATCAGCTTAGTGTGAGGCTAATTAATGCAAGGAGTGGGTGGGTCAGGGAGATGCAAATAAAAACACTTAAAAATGAATGTGAAATTGAAATTTGGAACATATATTAAGCTATACACGCGAATTACGAGAAAAAATATAACATTCGGACATAATAGTAGTGGGGGAAATGGGGAGCATAGTGATGCACTTTCCGAAATTTTAAACCCTTATATCTCAGATATCAAATTGAAATTTTATCAGATTATAGAATTACACATTCTTTAATTTTGGTAAACATTTTAGTTCGTTGGTGTTACGGGAAGGAGGTGGTAAGCATAAATGTCGAAAACTTTGAGTGATTTTTTTATGGCTCTGGTAAAAGGGACAAAGTTTAAATTTCCCATGTGGACACATCTATTTGATATACGTAGAGAAAAAAATAATAATTTGTTCCACAATTAGTATGCATCTAAAACTGAAAATTTTTGAATGAAATTTTAAGGTAGAAACTTGAAAGTATGAAATATTAACTGGACGAATACCTTCATAGCTTCTATCCCGTACAAAAATATGTCGCTGCATCCCGGACTATACGGAGTCTTCAAATGATTGATTGATAGCGTAGCGAAAAATTTGGCTTGGCACTGTTTCCTATAAGAACTTTGGTCTTCGAATCATCTTCTTTATCGACTGAGAATTATTCTATCCGTTTTTAAGACTATTCCATGAACCAGCTCCAAAACAATACTATTAAACTGTCTTCAGCAAACTTAAACACTTGTTATTGGGTTTCTCAATTTATAGCATCCCATAAAATGACGAAAAACTACGAAATTTGTTTTTTTTTTTGCCCGCTGTTTAGTGTCGAATAAGGAAAACAATCAATATGGCAGCCGACAGCTGGTAGTTCCATTACGTTGATGTAGAAGCAATAATTTTCTCTTCTTAGTGTGTGAATTGAACGTATGCAGCTGATGACTCTCAAAATGTTTGCCATTTTCTTAAGGACTCGAAAAGGAAAACAAGCAAAAACAAAGCAGGAGTAGGTAAGACTATCGAAGGCATCAGCCCCCCACTAAGAAGTAGCACCAAGTGTATAAGCTCCTGGTTCTAAGGAGCGAGAAAAACACAAAAAGCTCATAATAAAGCTATGACTATAAATTGCCATCATAAAGGATAATGTGCTCGGTCTCCCCCGGCATCTTCAAGTTCAACATCAAGCATATCCACTATATTCGACCTCACGCCAAATTTAAGGACCGAAATGGGTGGCAGAGCCAATTGGTTTAGCCCGGGGTTTGGAAGTGCCGGCCTTTTCTCTTTTGTTATTTTCGCTAAAAGGCTACAAGCGAAAGCTTATGTCGCGAATGCGGTAACGTTACAAACTTGAGCGTGGAATTTCCTTAGCTCGAGGGGTGGTTAAGGTTTGGCGGAGCCATCTGGGGTATGTGTGCCATGAAATTAACAAGATGTTCACCTCGGTATCCATAAATCTTAATTACACGTGTTTTGGTTGGGCCTCGAGCCTTCAAGAGCATATTTCTTGCAGTTGGGAGTGAGGAGGATGGGTATCGGGTGGCCTCCACTTGTGACAAATAATATGAGGAAAAAAGAAAATTTTGCCCGCAAGTCCACCGTTTTCACCGGGGTTTAGAATCTGATGAACGGCCTCCACTTCCTCATCGAGACACGTTACCTCTACCGTTGGCACCTTCTGTTTCATGAGAAAATAAATTTTGTCAAATTATGACATTTTTTTCCCTTTTTCTTATTGTGCATAGGTAGTAGTGTAATTTTAGAGGATGGGGATGTGATAACTGGTAACGAAATTACTTTCATTCGCCTCACATGTGCGTACGGTTGCAAACAATTTAGGTTGATTGCACCCAACCTGTACGTGACTTGTAAGATTTTTCGGTTTGATTTCGTAAGGGATGTTTAACCTATCGTTTCGCTCTTTTTCTTCTAACTAGTTAGTTATCTAGGAATAAGAATTTTAGGTCTGCTGGTATTACAAAACCATATCTATATAACATGTACTTTGAGGAAATCGAATAAGATAGTGAAGACAGAAGGCCCCAAATGACAGAGTATGCTCAACATATACGAGTATATAAATTGCATGTGTCGGATGTTTATATTTATTTCTAGAGCATTGAAGCAGCACAGAAAAATATATGCTAATAAGTCGGGCGCGAATTTATTATTTCTGGTACAAGTTGGGATACGTGTGATGTCAAAAAGCAGATTAAGCCGGCGGTCGCACTTGAATTGCCTTTATAATGCCTTGTACAGCATATTACATTCATAGTTGCAGGAAATTATAAAATTCGGTGTAATTTATTTTCAAGAAATTATAAATTTATACGAAAAAATTTGGGAAATTGCAAAATATTTGATCAAATTTTTTTATTTTGCAAACAAATCTTCAAATTCGTAGCTTTTAATCGGTGATGCAATGAATTCGAATTTCAGTTTTCGCCGAATATCGGGACATTTTACGAATTTTATTTTTCTAATATCTCCGAATTTGTAAGTTTTTTGAGCAAAAAGTTGAGAATAGGTGATTTAAAATACAATTTAAATAATCATTATCATCAATTTTACTTAGTTATTGTAATGATGAAGTATTGTGATCGGCTAGGAAAAAATAAAGAGCTATATATACTAATTCGCTTTGATTCTGTGGACATGCTACAGATTCACAGTTTTTCGCGTTTTATGACGACCAAATTATTCTAAAACTGCAAATCCGTCGGTCTGTATGCCGTCGAACGCCGTCAGCCATACGTGCACGTTCAATTAATCAAATTCCTGTTACGACGCCATAGCATAGGACAGAAAAGATCTCTTCCACAAGGCGCGATCCTGAGCATCGGCCTTTAGCTCTTGCCAGGACTTGATTATTCCTCTGGCCTTCTGCTCAGCTACTTGCCTCCGTGAGCTACATGGTCGACCAACCCGACGTCTTCCTTGATAAATATAATTCATGACCTGTTTGGCGATGTTTCGCTCTGGTTTCCTTTCCACCTTTGAATTTCAATGCCTATTTTAGTCTGCCCAGTTGTGTGATCATTTCTGGTCAGAATATCCCTAAAATGCGTCGGAGGCATTGACTTATGAAAGTTTGCAGTTTCTTGGTAAGTCGAACGGTCACTTTCCACGTAGTACAACCATTTAACAACACGGATTTGACGCATGCGTCAAATACTCGCAACTTCGTGCGAAGGGAGATCTCTCTTAAACTCCAGAATGGTGAAAATATACCGCTTGACGAGCTTTATTTAGACGAGCCTCAATATCCTTTTCGGCTCCGCCGTCCATGCCGACAATGCTTCCGAGATAACAAAAATCTTGCATCTCTTCCACATTTTGTCCGTTAAGAACAATCGGTGTATTTGTGTTTGAACCCATGTGCATGTACTTGGTTTCACGCATATTTTCAGTCCCGCCTCTTTGCATTTAGAATGCAACGAGCGAACATTTGACTCTAAGTCCGAACGGTTATGTGCAAGCAAACACACGTCATCAGCAAAATCAAGGAGACCTAAGATGGTAAATAGTCTCCATTGAAGACCTTTATCCCAACCTTCCAGTTTCCGTTCGCACAGGAAAGCTCTGGTACAGGTCTTCTCTATGCAAGACGCGACACCTTGCATTTTCGTAGGATTCTTTTCTGGAATACCTCTCCTACGCAAAGCATTCCATATGTAATCTCGCTTAACGCTGTCGATAGCCTTCTCGAAGTCCACAAACATAAGATATAGTGGCGAACGCATATGGGCGGACTGCTCCAATATTATCCGCAGGGTATTTGAGTGGCCGGTACAAGGCAACCCCTTACGAAACCCAGTCTGATAAACTTCGAGAGTGCTCTCGACGACATCACTAATCCTGTTGAGAATTACCTTAGCCATAATTTTTGATACGGCAGTAAGTAGACATATACCACGCCAATTGCGACAATTCCGAATGTCGCCCTTCTCCGGAATTTTCACAATGATGCCCTCCTTCCATTCAGTCGGATATCTTCCATCATTCCACACCTTAGTGAAGAGTGGGAGGAGTATATCGGCTGTTATTTCCGGGTACGCTTTGAGAAGTTCGGTTGGTATTCCGTCTACATCTGGGGCTTTCCTTCCCACCGAATGACGGAAACTATCTCTTCCTTGTCCGGGGATCGTCCCTTATAGAGGATTATTGCGTTTGAAGGTTTGGTAGTTGTTCTGTTTCTGGAATATCTTCCTCTGAAAAGATGTTTAAAATATCAGAGAAATATTCCTTCCATCGCCGCAACTGGTGTTCACTCAAATTAAGAAGAGATCCGTTGACATCTCTCACCGGGTGGTTAGTGGTGAAATTCCTGTTCTTCAATTGTTTCATAATTTTAAATAGTGACACCTTATCCTTAAGGTAAGCCACAGATTCTGCCTTATTGGTTAGATCTACAAAGGCTTTTCTCTTGTCGCGTCTAACAGCCTTTTTAAGCTGTATATGAGCATCTCGGTAGTCCAGTCTGAAGACGTCGGATAGCTGCTGTGTACAATCTGAAGCAGGCAACCTTCTAGTGGTGATCGCTCTCCACGTTAGCTCTACGTTTCGTTCGCACATCGAGGAGACATCTTCTCTATCGGCGACTTATAGCCCAATGGTCCATCTGATTCTGAGTAACACCATTAGGGCAAACCCAAGATGTTCTATGGTGACTCTTGTGTGAAAAAAGGGTCCCTCCGATGATTTGTCGAGTACGACAAAACTCCACAAATAATTTGCAGTTTTCGGATCTTTTAATCCAAAGTCGTGACGCGCCGACCCAAGGGTTACCATGCTTCCCCATGACGTGTTTTAGTGCAGTGTTGTCAGTGCTACCGTGGGCCTTCATATCTCCTGAGATGATAATAATATCACCTCTTCGAACACGATCGAAGGTAGCACTCAGTTGGCAATAAAACTTCTCTTTGTTACCAGGCGTTACGACATTACGTAGCACTGCAGAATTGTGAGGTTTCTGACACTGGTCCTGAGCCTGACGACGATAAACCTATCCGAGATTGGTTCCCAGCTGATGAGACTATTTGTTTGCTCTCGGTATAAGGACGACCGCCACGTCATTTTAACTTTACTCTCAGGACCAGCGTACAAAATGGTGTTTCCAGTCGGGGTTCGTTCTTCTTCTGATTCTGTCCACCTGACGTTGTTACTGTAGAATCCTTCCGTATCCGAGGCGATGTATCCGTTTCTCGTATCAGTTAGGTCTTAAGATCACGGTTGATAAGACCATTTGCCATTTGCCATTTTTAGGGCAAGCAGGACTGGCTGTGGGATGGTTAGCTCAGGTCCGTGGAGTCGCTTATCTCCAATAATAATTGCTTGAATTGGTAAAACCTCATCTTACAACTACCCCTCTGCGGGGGTATTTGCAGTACCTAAGCCCCCGAGTTTTGATTTTCCAAGTAAACAGCACGAGTTCCAATTTTCGCTGGTTTATTTTAGGCCCAGTGCATTTGTCGAGTCGCGTACTTTGATGAGAGCTCTTTCCGTGAGTTTGGATATTGTGCTTGTGTACCTACTACTGATACCAGTATCACTACGCATAAGCCAAAAGATATACCCCTGAGCTTCCAGATCCTTGAGTATGCCAATCAGAGTCAGAACCCGCAAAATCGGAGATAAAACTTCTCCTTGCTTGTGCTGTTCCTTTTCTAGTGCGTACGCAGGAGTGTGCTTTGCTTAGGAAAGTACATTATTAAACTGTAGGGATTTTCCCATGTCTGTTATCAATGGCTGAATCTGCCGATTTCTCTTTTATGTACGCACACTGAGCTTGTGAGAGATATTTGGGTCTATAGTATGTCTGAAGTATACATCTAGTACCCTTTTTAGCGTTTTTAGAAAAAAGGACGTAGGGTTTGCAGGTCGGTCGGTAATCACTACCCTTGCCTGCTTTTGGTGTGAATACCACTATATTAGGGCAACGTCGCTTAGTTTGAAACATTCCTTGGAGCCACAGAATCGCCAGGCCTTCCATATTTTGCATCATGGCTGGTATTATACCATCCGGCCACGGCAATTTGTAAGAGCCATACGACATTATTGCCCACCTTCGCCTGTTTATTGTGAGAAGTCCTGGAACGCTCTCCAGTCGCGTGTTGCTTGCCTCTGATTAGGTGGTGTGAATTTTCGACAGCCGAGAAAGTAAGTGATTAAAAGTTCTTCAAGCGTTCTATTGCTGTCTTTTGTACAGCATCCATCCATGTTCCTGGTCTTGGATATAAGTTTCCTAAGCCTCTAGGACTTTTAAGGTTTGCTCTATATAGCTGCAGAATTTTCTTCAGCTTTTCCTTTTAGCTTTCCTCAGTTCCCTTTTAAAGACGTTTAAGGTACTCCTATATTCCTCCCTCACTTCTGTTTGCCTAGTGCGCTTTGCAGTGCTAAACAGCGTGCGAACTCTTTTACGTGGTTGAAACCTTTTTCGGGGATTTCTGAAAGGGCACGCCTTTTTCAAATTAATGTTTAAGAGTGTTAGTTAGAAAGGTTGTGGTGTATTTCAGCTTACGTGTATTCCAAATATAGTCCGGCTTCTTATTTTCTAGTTTGCTTTTGATTATTTTTTCAAGGAACCAAACACATCTTAGGGGTTCACCCTCTAATGCTATACAGAGCTGTGTCGGTATAAGAATGGGAGAAAAAAAAATAGTTGGGTCAATTTAATTTGGGTGGAGAAAGACGAAAGTGACGGTGTACGTTGATTTTGAACGGTCGAGCAACGCGAGGTGTGATTTGGGTGCCCCAGCCAAACATGCGAGTTCTACTCTAAACGTGGTCTAATATCTACCTTAAGGTACTGCAAGGTCGTTCGGCGTGCAATACTTTTTGCACTTTCGGAGAACACCTAGACGTTTAGAGGCGTTGAGGATACCATCAAAGACGTGCTGGGTCCAATTCAGATGGTTATTAACTTTAACGCCTAGAAGTGTGAAGTTATCCGCGGTACACAGTTGTGCGCCACCAAAAGTCATATTTTGAGATAACACTGGAACATTACGTTTGAGGGATAGATGACAGGCTTGTGTTTTGGAAGCGTTGAACTCTACTCCATTTTCCGGCCCCATTTCAAGGTTAAGCTAAGATTCGAGTTCAGCGAACGGAATAACTTCATGAGATTCCTCAGCAGATTTAAATTCATAGGTATTATTTAAAGTACTGTCATCCGCAAAACTATGGGTTGAATTGGGAGTGGACAACAGAAGATCGTTGATGAAAACTAAGAAAAGATTTGGAGATAAAACTGAGCCTTAAGGGACGCCGGAATCTATTGGGAGAGAGGAAACGCATCTAGTACTACTCGTATAGTGCGTTCAGAAAGAACACTCACAATCTATTGAACTAGGTAGCACTAAGACCAATGGCCCTAATCTTAACTATGAGACATTCGTACCAAACTCTTTCAAAAGCTTCTGCAATGTCAAGTTCTAGAATTTGACCTTCGCCGAGTTTTTGTATGCATGAGCTCCAACGTTCTGTCAAGTAGTTCAAAAGATCTCCCGACGACCTTTCAGAACGTAACCCACATTGAAGACCATGGTTATTATATTCGAGTACAGATTTTTGTCCGCTTTTACCGGATTTCTGTACGCTTTTAAATTTTCGTTTGGAATAAACGGCCATTTCGAACCGTGTTTGGAAGGTCCTTGACAAACCATCACTCTCGGTTTGTTAAAGACCTTCCAATTTTCCAACCAACATCTTCGCCAATCTCTGTTGGAGATGTCACGGCCATATACATTGATATTTTTTGGGTTAAGATTCTTTATAGATCTCATCTGGAAGTCCGCTCCTACGCAAATCATTCCATATGCCAATGCCATCTAGTTTAATGATTTCAAAAGTCTTCTCGAATTTTATAAACATGATATGTAGTGGCGAATTCACTTCAGTAGACTGTTCAAATAATTTACGTAGTATGGTCTGTAACCAATTGTCACCAATCATATTGAGAATTATTTTAGCCACGATTTTCAATACGGCAGTAACGGTTACCCCTCTTGCGCAACTTTTACTAATACGCATCTAATACCTAAACACAAATATTGCCCAAAGAACCACATGATGTTAAGGTTTATCGTTTCTTCCATAAACATTTCGTTCTACCAATAAGCAATGTTTCTTCAAAAATTAAACCTATTAACTATAAAATCTTAAGAATTTAATAGCCGTGGCAATTAACATATAACTGCTATATAGTAATAAATTTATTCCTTCAACAACTTTCCTTGATCAAATAAAGCTTGAACATCCCCATACCTTGAGCGTCTATGAGCATAGCTGCTTGCTTCATAGCTCTAAGTACCCTAAACAGCATACACATAACATCTTTTTCATCCCTAAGGATGTACTAAAGTGGTGCTTTAGTGTCTCTCGACGTCATTAACCACCTCTAAGAACACCTGCACCTGCGATTTCGAATATGTAAATAAGGTTTTATGATGCAATAAGTCAAAATCTCTAGTGCTTCGGGAAGATTCTGCACTAGCTCTTGCCTCCTTTGTGCGCTCTCGTAAACTCAAAAGTCTTTAAATAACATAAGGTAAGGACTCTACCCTACTAAATCCTCGAAAATATTGTATCTAAGGAATACGCTATACGCAATCGTCTAGGCTCTGTATTTTTATTCTCCTTTATGACAACGTAATGACGGAGATATGGCTACAGCAGCGCATCGCTTATGTTTTTAAAGGACATAGAAATGTTAACTGGGGAAAAAAAAATTATGAGATTCCTAAATTGAGTGTAGCATGGGGCGAGTGGAAATGTTCGTAAATCTCTCGTAGAATGGATGCTGGCGGATTATTGAGCAGCGTGAAGAGATTTCTTTATGTTGGATTGGAGAAATGTTTTTTTAAGTATTCTTATAAAATATTTGAATAAAAAAAAGTTTTGGGATTCCCGCTAACGCTTTAGTTCACCATATTGCAGAAAAGTTATTTTAAAAAGGACATATAAATTATTTTACTTGACTAGTATGCAGATATTGCAGAAAAAACTTTCGTTAGTGATATAAAAAGTAAATGTTCCATCTGTATACTCGTTACTGAGAAATTCTCAATGTTAGCAAAATATTAAAATTTAGACGTAAAAATTTTTCGCACCTGAACTATTGCGCAATCAAAAGTTGAAATTTAACTTTTGTGCTTTAATGATAGTCCGCTTTTGCTAAGACAACCACTAAAATACTTCAACTTATGTTCCTTTGTTATATATCGTGAACTCCAAATTTGATAGATTGTAATAGATTTCGATTTTTCCAAATTTACTATTGAAATTAAATTTTATTCAAAAAAATGACGAAATTTTGCTAATGTGAAAACAAAATTTGATATACTGAAATACTGATGCTTAAATGTCGCTTTCTTCCTTTTTTTGTGTAATACTTTAAAGGATATAAATAAATTAACTCAACCAACTATATTGCTTTTCTGAAAGTATTTTCTCTAGACGATTTTTTTCCTTTTTCGTAAAAGGATTTTGAAAATTCCTAATAGTCCAGTCGATTTCTTGTTGAGAATGTAAAGGTGGCCAAAGTGTTGTTATCGTGAAATGTCTGAAATTTTTGAAATATCAAATGAAAGTCAAACATAAATTTTATTTTGTTTCAGAAATCTTACCTATGAAAACGCATAGCATCATGTGCATTAGGTTGCATTTTCTCCAGTTGTTTCATTTCCTTACAAAGTTGTGCATTGTATTTTAATTTCATTGATGAATATCGACGTCGACAAATTTCAGTGCTATTTTGAGATAATTTTTATTTAATTAAATTCGTCAATTTTTATAAAAGTACTTACTACGGAATTATCACTTCTTTGGATGGGTTAGTTAAAACCATTAGTGGTGTTGGTTTATTAGAGAGAGCAATGTTTTTTTCCATTATAAGAAATATTGATCATATTTAAAAGAAATACTGATTCAGATTAATCAAAATCAAACTAGGGTTTAGTTATCGATTTAATAATAAACTACATACAGAAAAAGAATGCTTAGCAACAGTCAACAATTTTTAATGTATATTGCGCTTTTGATGTAACGTGGCCATGATTCTCATTTATCATGGAATAAAAAGTACGAGCTATCATTTCCTACCCCTATTTACAACGTCCGAATTATAGTTATTGTGTCCAGGGCTGTAGTCGTAAATCCAGTAGAGGGTATACGCTGTTGGAAGGCTGTAGTGGTCACCGGTGTATGATGTCGATAAATTTATAAAACCATCAAATCATCTTGAACTGCAATTTAGTTATTCTACCCAACAATTTGCTATACTCTTATAAAGATGTGCTCCCAGTAGCAAAACAAAGTCCGCGTCGTGATCAAAGAGTTTTCAATTATGCATAAGAAATACAATAACCAATTAAAGTATTTTATTGTTTGGGTATTATTTATAATAATAAAACACAATGTTTGACAGTCTTTCTGTACAGTATGGGCGTCTCCAGATAAATCTAGAGCACGCGAAGGTCTGAAAATTTGAACCTAGAAGCCCACAAGTTCGAACTGATGCAAGTTTCTGAACGGACGAAATCGCTCCACGCCTTCTACTCCTTCCATGCAAAATAATATAATTTCTGAATTTGGTAAAAACTGAATTTTTAAAAAAGTATAAAAGCTATTCATCTGAAATTTGGGATGTATTATTTCTGTAACGATTTCTCTCGTCGGTCTAAAAATTATTCGAATCCCCCCACTCCTTGTACCACCTTCCATTCAAACAACACTTTTTCATGAAATACTATAAACCAATTTACTCATTACGAATAAAATTTATCGAGCTGAAATTGAGCGCAAAATTTTTATTAGTAAGGCAAAAAAAAAATTGAACAATTAGCTTCGTACCTTCTACCCCCTCCCATACAAAAGTATGAATGCTAATGATCTAACATTTAAAAAAATCTCGATTGTATAACGTATGTATTTCTTTCTCAAAATTTCAATAAGAACTCCCCACTCCTTCTACCACCTCCCATACAAACTGCACAATTTCACTAAATCTAATACATTAATTTTCTCAGTACGTATTCAATTTTTGACGCTTAAATATCGTAGAAAACATTTCGATTGCAACTCTAACATAATCTGAGAAAAATTAGTTGAATACTGTTACCTCTTCCACCACTCCTCATACAAAATATCTTAAAATCAAAAAAATTTTCTTTCACTTAGAGTATTGCATGACTTGGCTTTACGCTGAATTGTAGTTCTGTTATGATTTGTACCACGGTTTTAAAACTTTCCAAAGCACATATGGTTCTCTTAATAATATGTTCTGCTCTTGGCGATGATATTGATGTTAAGACTGAAGTTCCAATGATAGAATTAATAATTCTTGTAAGACGTCAAACATTAGTCCCAAATCTAATAAGAATTCCGCGCTTTAAATTTTTTTTTTTTAACTGAAGTAAGTTGGATTTGGATTATCACACGAGTTGATTGATTGATTGACACGAGTTTTCAAAATTACTATATCGTTCATAAAATTTCCTTACAGCCTGTTTTGAAGCTCGAGAAACACATTTATACTTATCAGCTTTACTTACTTATCTTCCACCAATGAACACTGAAGCAAATTAATGCGCGCGTACGAACAACATGAGGAACACCTGCGAGAATTCGATCGGAATATTTAAGATCTTAGCAAACAGTAATGAAAGAACACGTGCAATGCTTTCTTCTTCAATGGCGCTACAGCCCAAACCGGGCCTTGGCCTCCTGATATTCAGGTTCCTTAACATTTTTCATTACTTATTGTGGAAGGGTTGTTAGCCCTTCGTACAACCCTCTTTCTACGAATTTTTCATTTTCTTAGATTGAGGTGACCAAGGAATACCCAAGCAGGCAATGCGCCGGAATTATATGTTGCGCCGGCCGGGATTTCAACTCACGACCTTCGCATTACAAGACCAACACACTACCCACTAGGCTATACCCTAGCTATAGAAGCAATTAACAGCGCTCGGCCGAGAAGGAAAAAATTCACACGACAAGCGGAATAATTCGGCCGACAAGAGAAATATAAAAAGGCGAGTGTTTTTTGATGAACATTTAGTCTGGTTTGGAGCAGTCGACGAGTCATTCGATGTTTAGAAAGCGAAAGAGTCTCAAGTGAAAAGTAGGAAGAAAATTAAATAAAGTTTTGCTGTTAAATTAAAGTGAATTTGCTGAACTTGTATACAGTTTTATTTTTACTTGAAATCTGGCGACCTCTTGCGCACTTCAATATATTCCAGACTTTCTTCACAGAAATATGCTTTCAAAAAAATCATTAGGATTGATTTATTACTTAACGCTGTTGATTCATCAATCAGTGCACTAAATTTTGATTCTAAATAAAAAATTTAAGAAATGATTTCTTCTCCCATTTCACAGGCTATATGATTAATTATATTTGTAGCTGAATAACGAGAACGAAGAATTGAATCAAGTTTTAAGCAATTACTTTGTTGCAGATTAATAAGATTTTTATAATCGAAAATGGGTTGATTTTTTCTCAATGAAGTATTCTAGACAGTTTTATATTTTGCTCCAATGCTCCAACATCCCCCGTATCCAAACCATGAGTGTAGATTTTTTTCCGCTAGATTATGACTTGTAGATTCAATGCGTTTTTTTTTAAATTTTAATACGAATATTTGACAACTTATTTAGCCAATCTTTCCCAAATGCGTCAATTAAAATATTAATCATTTCTTCAGAAATTCGCACTCTTTTAGGTTTTAAGACAACTAAGCTTTTTACGGTTGAGCAAATATTATATTTACTCATGGTATACGACGCACATAATAGCGTATACCACCGTATAGAGCCCTGTTAAAAAACGGTAAACGGTTAACGATAGATTGCAGGTTCGAATCATACTATAGGCAATATTTATGCGATATTTTAGCCTTTTCGCAATTCCAAATCGAATAATGTTTTGACTAAATATTTGGCCAAAAGGCATTGCCTCTTAATAGGTCTTCCACCGAATTTTAAACTTATGAACTCCACATTGCAGAAAATTACATTATCAATCATGTGAGGCTATAGGGCATATATCGTCTTTTAGACGATAGCTCTTATCGTCTAAAAGACGCGATCCTGAGTATTCGCCATTAGTTATCACTAGGACGTTTTTCATAACTTTCGCATCCTTTTCGACTGTTCGCTTCCACTTGCACCATTTCTCCGCAAGGAAAAAATTCAGGTAGTGGTCTGCAAAGTGCATAGCGAGTAAGCTGGTGGTGTAACTAATTCGTCGGGAGAGAGGGACGTTTCCTTTCCTTCGCAGACAATAAATGAAATACACCAATAGGAGCTGAGCACTAGGTTTGGATGGTCCTAGTGAGATAGTCGCGACAAAAATATCAAAATCAAGTCAACTGAAAGAAAGGGTCGATAAAGTGAAGGGGAAAACTAAAGAAGGGTAGTTGTTTTCTAATCCAGAAAATATTTAACCCAATATCTTGAGGTGGGCGAGACATGGAACAAAAAAAAATTGGTATACACACCACGTGAATTACGCGAGGGCTGGACCGACCACGTGGTTCTACAGCCGCCCGTTAAGTAAAGATTTTAATTAGGGAAAACTTAAAAAAAGCCATGCTCACTTGTATGTGTTTCTGGTCTGTCCTGCTCCATTGTTTCTACATTGACGTCCGTAAGTCCGTTTTTTTTAAAGAACCTTTAGGGGCCGATTGTCACACGGCCAGTCTTCGTGCGGCTGAAGTCCTCTTGGCGCCCTTGGTTGGGGCGGTACTTCTACGTGGAAGGGTTGTGTAGCTCTAGACTGGTCGTCACTCTCATGGTGATTCTATGTCAGTCGATACTTGGTAAGCTTTTCATTGCGAAAAAATGGGGCGAAACCGACCCCAACCAAATAAAAACATAACAAAAAAATTATTGGGCGTAAAGCCTAATAATATGTATGATACTCCAGATGAAATAGGAAAGAGCTTATTGAATCGGAAAATACGCCATCTCAAATTCTTTTAAACAGCGAATAGTGACTTTTGTATGGGAGGTGGTAGAAGCAGAGGGAGGAGGTTTGTAGTTTTCGTACATGACACCGTACGTGGCATGCAAAATATTACGTGCTGAATTTAAAGTTTGAAGTTTTAATTATTTTCTATGAAATTGGACATAGTTCTCCCCAAATTATAGCATTTGTATGGGAGGTGGCAGATGATGTGGAGGGTTTTAGAAGATCTTTAAACTGTTTGTCAACATCCTTATCACCATGGTTTGTTTCAATTTCAAAATTGATAGCTCTCATATGGTGGAAGGAGAAATGCATGTCCCAATCACCTTCGGAAGCAAGCCATTAACCAACTCTTCATGTGTTAAGATGTTAGGTATCCAAATCACAGATAGCTTATCTTGGAATGATCATATATTGAACATCGCCAAGGAAGCATCTAAATGTTTGGTTTACCTAAAACGCTGTAAAAACTCCTTAGCCGCTTCTGGGTTTCTGACAATTTTTAAGGCCTATATTAGACCACGTCTTGAATTTAATTCCCATCTAAGGGCGGGAGCTGCAAAAACTCTCTCACCTATTTGGATAGTATCCAGTCTTTAAACCTTTAAAATTATAGGAGATTCTGAAATCACTTCATCGCTCGATTCACTCGAGCATAGACGAATTTTAAGCTGCCTAACCCTTTTATATCGCTACTAGAATGGAAATTGTTCGGACGAAATCTCTAATCTCTTACGCCCATGTATGCCTTTACCCCGTAATACTCAAGCTGCTTCAAGCGTTTATATGTATCATCTCAACCCTAGCACTGTCAAATTTCGTTATTTGTTTTCAACCGAACTCTTAGAATATGGAGCTCGCTGCCCATCTCAGTATTCCCGCATGACTACAACATTCAACAATTGAAAAGAGATATTCATAGCAATTTCCATCTCTATTCCCTTAATAAAACCAATATCCTTCCCCCTCACCGGAGCTGTGCTTCAGTACAAAAGGGCAACTCCTCAATCCAAAACTTTTCAAAAATTCGGTTCTCTTGAAAAGTTTGAATGTTATCGATCTGAAATTTAAAACATGAATTTCGCGAAAAATCACCAAAAACCATTCACTCCTTCTACCATCTCCCATACAAACTATACAATTCTACTAAATCCAATGCACTAAGTTTCTCAGTACCTATCCCATTTTCGAAGCTTAAATTTGGTTCAAAATATTTTTATTGTTGCTCTAGCATAATATGAAATAAATCGGTTCAATGCTGTTACCCCTTCTACCACTCTTCATATAAAATTTCTTAAGATCACAAAAATTTCTATTTCATCTATAGTATCGCTTGACTGAGCTTTACGCATTATATCAGTTCTGTTATGTTTTTGAGCTCAATGTTATTTTATTCACATTTTTTTAGAATTAGCGCAGGCTACAACTATTTACATTTCTTTAACGCTCTTCAATATGTATATGATCTTAAATTACTCCCGTGAGCACGAGCTTGTCCGATACAAATACGAGTATCATAGTTTCATTCTTAATAATTTATGGTCCTGATCCCAACAAAATACAAGACATTCTGTATTCACATTCTGTATCCCATCTGTATTACTAACTGCATTCCCAAAAAAATCTTATTGTTGCTAGATCGTGATCGCTAGTCATAACTATGATCTTATCTTAGATATTTAATTAAAATTATTAGTAAGATCGTAAAAATTTGTACGATTAGCTTCACTCATTCTACCCCTGCCCATACAAAGTGCCACATTTTCAGAACTATACAGAAAATCAATTTTCTTGAAAAGTATGAATGTTATTGGTCTGAAATTTGAAACATGTCAATTGCATAATCTTCATAGTTAGTACTTAAGAAAACACTGAAAACCCTTCGCTCCTTTTACCACCTCCCATACAGATTGCACAATTTCACTAAATTTAATACACTGAATTTCTCAAAACATATCAAATTTTTGAAGCTTAAATTTTGTGTAAAACATTTTGATGGCAACTCTATCATGATATGAAAAAATTAGTTCAATTTCGTTACACCTTCTACCGCTCCCCATACAAAATTTCTTAAAATCATCAAATTTCTCTTTCAACGCACGATTGGGCTTTACGCTGTTATGTTTATACTCTAGATGGAATCTGAGAGTATTATAAGTTCGCTCTAAGGTTTGTAACGCCAAGAAATAAGGCTAGGAGAAAAAAATTAATGATACAGAAGTTAATATTATCACTCAAAAATCTCAAAACCGGATGTCCGTCCGTCCGTCCATCCGTGCGCTCTCTAGCTTGAGAACGCGTTGAGCTACAAATTTCAAATTTTGTACACGTCGTTTTTGACAAAAAAGTAAGGTTAAGTTCGTGAACGGGCCAAATCGCTTCACCCCTTCTACCCCCTCCCATACAAAATGACACAATTACGCAATTTGACAATAAACGGATTTGCTCAAAAAGTATAAAAGTTATTGGCCTGAAATTCAGAATATATTACTTTTTTGATTATATCAATCTATCATACAAAAATTGTGCGTGTCCTCCCCCTCCTTCTACCACCTCCCATACAAACTGTACTTATCATGAATTACTCTAAGCCAATTTCCTCAGTGCTTATATAATTCAGCAGGCTGAAATTGTGCACCAAATATTTATTTAAAATTGTTAATAAGGTCAAAAAAAATGAGATGATTAGCTTCACCTCTTCTACCCCCTCTCATACAAAATGACACAATTTCGCAATTTGACAATAAATGGATTTACTCAAAAAGTATAAAAGCTATTGGTCTCAATTTTGGTATATATTACTTTTTTAATGATTTAAATCTACAGTACAAAAATTATTTGCTTCCTCCCTTTTCTTCCACCCCTTCCCATACGAACTGCACTTTTTCCTGAAATGCTCTAAGCCGATTTTCGCAGAACATATAACATTTGTTGAGCTCATATTTCGTAATAAATATTTAATTAATATTATTACTAAGATGAGAAAAAAAATGTTTGATTTGCTTCACTACTTCTACCCCCTTCCATACAATATGACACAGTTTCACAACTTCACAAAAAATCGATTTTCTTGAAAAGTATGAATGGCACTAGTCTGAAATTTAAGGGATGCCAATTTTATAATATTCCTAGTTATTTCTGAAAAAATCATTAAAATCCCCCCACTCTTTCTACCACCTCCCATACAAACTGCACATTTCCACTAAATCAAACTCACTAATTTTCCCAGTTCCCATTCAGTTTTTGCAGTAAGCATTTTGTATAAAACATTTTCATAGCTACTTTAGCATGATGTCGAAAAAATTAGTTCAATGCTATCATCCCTTCTAACACTCCCCATACAAAATTTCTTGGGATCACAAAAAATTCTATTTCATCTAGAGTATCGTAAGATTGCGCTTTACGCGCAATCGTAGCCCTGTTATGTTTTTATGATACGTTAAACCTCATAATTTTAACATGTTAGCCACTGCACTAAATTTTATCGTTCATTTTGAGTTTTTTCCTACTTGTTAAAGAAAACCAAATACAGCAAAAGATATGCCAATGCTAGTCTTCAAACTTCACAGTTACCATAATCTTTAGCCGCAGGTTTTCTTTTTGAAATTTTTTGAATGTTTTCTGAATTTTTATACATTTATTACGAAATATATATCAAATTTTCCCTGAAATAAACGGCTGAGTACATACTTTTTGGCGTGTACTTATTTCTGAAAACGGTAGCACCAAAAAATTTCTCGTTCCCCCTTCAGGTTGTTGTATATGGTGTTCGGCGTAAAATTGCTACGTTCGATATTCTAAATTTATGCCGAAAAATCGCCAAAATAGACGGTTATTACTATTTATAATCATTTTCGAAATTATTATCTATAAAAGTTACGCTTTTGTGAAAGTTGGTTAACATACGTAACTCATTAAACCTGACATTTTATCTAACAGTTTACGATTACGAATGAAAAATTCATAAAGAAATTTCCTAGTCGGCGCCAGTATTTATGCAAATGATCAACGAGAAGGGTGAAATATGCAAAGCCGAGTATAAGAAAAACGTAATTAACTTTTCGCACTAATTGCAGTGGAAGAATTAATTCTGGAAAGATAAAATGCTTTACTGTGATAGTTAAAGAAGTTTATTTCTTTCGCAGTATTATCCAAGAATAGATTTTCTCTTTGCGGCCAATCTACTCCTAGATTAAGGTACTTTGTGATTTTTTGTTATAGATACTTGATGCTAAATGAGTTAGTTATGCGTTGCATAGTCCATCGATTGATATGTATATGCAATTAATTTGTTTGACTGCAGACAGTCGTTAACTGACCAGTTTTCACATTGGATTCAAATGCTCTTTCTCCATTCGGCAAGCAGTATCCTTTGCACAGCTAGTAGTAGCTAATCATTTCATTGCAGCCATTTATTTTACAGCATTCACAATATGGCAATTCCGCAATATTAATTACGAACGTCTACTCTGTCATTTTGGCCCGCAGCTCTCTCTTCAACCATGTTAGTAGCTAAATTCCTCGTCCGCCACTCCTGATAACCCTTCAATCCGAAATTAAATGTGTGCATACAAATGAGCGTATTTCTCTGCTTTAGGAGCCTCTCCATTCAGAAGTTCCATTCCCTGCGATACCTTCCATTTCGTTAGTCGCATCCGCCAGCCGAGAAAGAAAGAGATAGGTTGCAATCCCCCAAAGCCGCCGACCAATGTGGTTTTTAGTATTCGCCAGTTGTTGTTTCCACTCTGGCCCTTAATTGCTCAGTTTACCAACAAAACGTAATGGGCACCTGTTTCACTTCTTTTGTGGTACGGTTTCATCACCATTAGTATTTTTCCGGGCTAATTAAAATTTCGCCTTAATTTCCACAAAACTTGAATATCCTTATTCGCGCGTGGGTAATTTTTATTATTTTACTAAATAAAGCCGGCACTGTGAGTTGAAAGGGACGAGCATGTAAAATAATTCACAGGATTAACGATTCGAAAAGGTTACCAAGGTGTAACGGGCTGTGGAATACGGCAGTTAGAATTCATATCCTTTCTCAAACACTTATACATTCATTGCTTAAACTGAATTCTGAAAATCGACTTTGTTTTTTAAAAAAGCTGCTATGTTGCAGCGATTTCTAACAATTAATAAATTTTTAAAATCATTCGTTAAAATCAGTTTATCTATTACGTTTTCCTGTAATTGAGTCAGTAGAAAATCAGGGTTGTAACTCATAAGATAATTGGCTATTTGAAGTGATTATTTATTTTGATACTTTACAGAGCAAAATATGAGTCATACGCAAGGAGTCAGACCGACTTGAGAAAGAGAACCCAGCAAACAATTTAACGAGCGCTCACAAATAACGAACGTAAAACGAGCATGAAATCCCACGAAACAAATAAACTGCGTGATGATCAAAAACAAAACAAACAAAAAGGGTCGCGCAACGTCGTCGATCATGTTATATACAGGGTGGTTTTTTTTAAAAGGGGAAGAAGTTTAGCATTAATGTTCGAATATGATTTCGGTCATGTGATCATCGCCGCTAGCTCGTATATGGCGTAATCTGTAAATCCACAATTTCGTTTAGAAATTCCGATCAGTGATGAAGCACACTTTTGGCTAAATGGCAATGTTAATAAGGAAAATTGCCACATTTGGAGCACTGATAATCCACAAGCCATTACCGAAACATCATTACATCCAGAAAAAGTCACCGTTTAGTACTATTTATATGCAGGTAGAATCATTGGTCCATATTTCTTCAAAAATGATGATAGTTAGAATGTTACAGTCAGCGGTGAGTGGTACAGAGACATGATTACTAACTTTTTCGTGCCCCGATTGGAAGGTATTAATGTCGTAGACATGTAATTTCAACAGGATAGCGTCACATGCCACAATTAACTTACTGGATGAAACATTTGATGAACGATTATTTTCACGAAATGGCCCTGTTAACTGGCTACCTCGTTCATGCGATTTGATGCCATTAGATTGTTTTCTCAGTGGGATATGTAAAGTCCAATATCTATGCCAATAAACCAGAAACTATTGAACACTTGGAAGTCAACATTCGACGCGTTATTGCCGAAATACAGCCTGATTTACTGCGAAGATTGTGTGAAAATTGGACTTTCAAATTACGCCATGTACGCGCTAGCCGCGGCAGCTATATGACCGAAATCATATTCAACCATTAATGCCATAAAACTGTTTTTAAAATGGCGTCAACTTTATAGATATTAAAAGCATTTTTCTGTATTTTATTTCAATTTTCAGTTTTCCGCCTCTAAAAGAACACCCTGTACAAGCAGTTTTCATTTCACAATGCGCATTAGCAGAGCCAAAAATTATTTCATGTCGATATCACAAAATATTGCAAATGCAAACGGTGACAAAATTGAAGTTCACAGAGGTGTCCGTGAAATGTTCAAAAGTCATAAACAAAAGAAACATAACAAGAAGAAAATGCGATCTTCTCTTGCTTATCTTCAAAAACCACGTTCTTTCATAAATCGTTAATGTTTCATAAATAATATCGTTTATGAATTGTTAACGATATTCATTAATGAATTAAAATGAAAATCATTAACGACACATTAATGATTCATTGGTAACGATTATACACTTGCTTATATACTCGTTTCTTATAAGCGTGTTACAATCATTAAAGAATCGTTAAAAGTAATTCATTAACGAATGTTTATTTAGTCCGCTTGATGAATCGTTGATAATTCGTTAACGAAGCTCATTAACGATCAAATCGATTGTCAATATAATTCATTAACGATTCTTTAACGAATTATTTTGTTTGCTGGGAATGCTTTACTATAAAGGGCAAGTAAGAGCGAGAGTGCAAGTAAGTCAGTCCACATCAGAAAACGATACTTAATTATTTACTTAAGAGAATTTATTAATTTCAATTAAGGTTTCCTCCTTAATATTATTTAATGTTTCGCAGGTTTTGATTCATCGAATTTCATTTAGCCGTTATCATTGACACATTTTTATTTTCCCGTCTTGTCCATCATCCTTGATTCTTTTTTTTTCAAATCAGAATTATATTTGACAACATTTTTTCCCACTGGATTAATTGTAAATTTTGGCAGATAGCATTGGATTATTCGTATCTCTTAAAGGCTAAAAAATTTACGTATCTAAAGTATACTCGTAACTTAACAATCACAGCTTGGTACATTATGGTAATCAGTAAAAATGAATCACTAAGAGCAACGCTACAAATCTTAGTGATACTCGTTAGGCAAAAACTTTAAACTGAACAAGATATGCATTTTTGATTGCCATGCATATGCAATTTTTCCATTTCTTTCTTGCATAACAGACTTACCTTATATCATTATTATGTGTATTACAGCAACCAGAAATCTACCATGAAAAATGAATATTTAACAAATTTAAAAAAATGTAAAATAGGATGGGAGCAATTGTACAAAAGGGTGACAAATCGGTATCAATTTCAAACTTTTAGACGAGTATGTCTATAGCATAACAGACAAGAGATGTGATGTAGAAGTTTTGGTAGTGCGACGTTTGTCGTGGATTCTTATATCTACGAATTTGCATTTTCGCAGAATGAGGTGGCCAGGATATAACCACGCAGGTAGTGTGCTGAAATTATTTGTCGACCGGGATTTGAAATACCGATCTTTGATTGTAGATCTACAGACTACCGAACCCCTGGGCATTGACTTACTTTATTACACAGAAAAACAGATTTGCTACTCCGAAAATTGGTTTTTTCCCGTTTCATGACTAATTAATTCCAAAAATGCAATACCTGTATCCTTTAGGAATTTCTGCGACTTATATCCCCGAAAACTTTAGAGATAGGAAGTTCTTGTTTGGGTGGATTGTAGTTTGAGTGGGAAGGTTTAATTACTTCATTTTTGGAGCGTGTTGAGTGGATGAGGAGGCGAGGAAAGCTGGGGTCGAAAGCTACATTTACTAATACATATATCCACTTATGGAAAAAAATAATGAAAAATAAATTAAATTTTGTATCTATTGGGGGTTAAAAAGAAACAGTCAGTGTAATATTCAATAATTCAACTATTTTTATACTCTAGATGAAATCTGAGAGTATATTGTGTTTGCCTTACCGTTTGTAACAAGGGTACAGAAATATTTGTTGTCGCTCAAAAACCTCGATTCCGAGTGACCGTCTGTCCGTCTGTCTGGCTGTCCGTCTGTGCGTCTGCCTACAGCATAACTCTCGAAAGCTTTAAGCTCTAGTGCTAAAAATTTGTGTGTGTCATTTTTAACAAAAAAGTAACTTTAAGCTTGTGAATGGGCTACATCCCCCCACTCCTTCTACCCCCTCCCATACAAATTTCATGAAATTTCGAAATATTAAGAAATTGATTTTTCTTTGAAACTATTTAAGCTATTGACTTGAAATTTAGGTCAAAGTATTATGATCCCCGATCCCCTTAGTCCTTCTACCACCTCCCATACAAATGGACAATTTTGAAAAATACATATTTTCGATTTTCATTCAAACTAGTAGAGCTGAAAAGACGAACTTTTATCAGAATTAATTCTACTATAATTGCAATTTATTTTAAAAATAATTATCAACTTCACCTTACTCCTTCTACCCCCTCCCATACAAATTCCACGAAATTTTGAAATTTAAATTAAATTATTTTTCTTCGAAACTGTTAAAGCTAGCAACTTGATATTTTGTATTAAGTATACAAATAGAAATATTAATAATGCAAAAAAAATTATTTTGATCCGTATACTCCTTCTACCCCCTCCCATACAAATGCATAATTTTGCATTTTATCGATTTCCATTCAAACTAGAAAAAGTACAAACAAAGAATTTGTTTCTTAATAATTGCAATAAATGTTAAAAAAAATTATCAGCTCCGCTTCACTCCTCCTACCACCTCCCAAAAAATTATCTGTATTATAAATTCAAGAAAAGCATTTCTCCTTTAAGCACATGAGAGTTATCGACTTTGAAATTGAATCAAAGCATGTTGATAAGGATGATGATAAGCAGTTTCAAAATCATCTTAAGCGCTCCACTTCCTCTGCCACCTCCCATACAAATGCCCCAATTTCAGAAAATCTATGACTAATTTCTTTAAAAATAATGAAAACTAAAAACTTAAAATTCAGCAAAAAACATTTTGCATGCCATGTTCGGTGTCATATACGAAAAATACAAACCTCCCCTTTTACTTCTACCACCTCCCATGCAAAAGTCTCTATTCACTATTCGAAAGAGTTTGAGATGACATATTTTCCAGTATATTAAAGTCATTTCCATCTCATTTAGAGTATCATATGATTGGGCTTTAAGCCCAATTATAATTCTGTTATGTTTTAATAAGCCCTTCTGATACCTCTCATAAGCAAAACCCCTTACGGCACCACTGAATTATGAAAGATTCACGCGGAGACATACAAATTTTATTATATAAACCGTGGCCGGTGCCTTCAGCATTCATTCTTAGCTCTTGCACTGGACTAGGAACAGCTCTTGGTTGGTCTTGAAAATAGAATCTTCCCTTTAAGAAAAATTTGTGTTTCCATTTTTACCCGGTACTCCTACCTCCTTTAAGAAGCACTATACCACATAATCTGCATCCCGACTCTTTCTCCTAAATTGTACTTATGCTGCAAACGATCCATACAGCACGTAAGGAGAAACGATAACACTGGCGCCCAACGTGGGGCCAAAGAAGGTCATAGGAAGCAAGCACATCGGATACCGCTCAGCATAAAAGAAAAGAAGGAATTAAGGCAGATCTGAACAAAGTCTGCTGATTTATCGCTGGATTTGCGGAAATAGTTCATTCTCTAACTAATTTTGCTAAGAAGTAAGCCCCATGGGTATGGGCTAAACCACCAGAAAACGTTTTTGAAACATTAAAAAAGTGTTGAAAATACGTTTCGGTCTCTGCTGAGATCTTTATCAAACTGCTAGATAACGTCAGCTTTATTTTTATACTCTAGATGAAATCTGAGAGTATATTGTGTTCGTCTTACCATTTGTAATGCTAAGAAATATTGCTTGCATAGAGTCACCAAGGATACAGAAATATTTGTTGTCGCTCAAAAACTTCGATTCCGAGTGATCGCTTGTACGTCTGCCTACAACATAACTCTTGAAAGCCTTAACCTACTGTACTAAAATTTGTCATGTGTCATTTTTAACATAAAAGTAACTTTGAATTTGTGAATGGGCCCTTTCACCCCACTCCTTCTACTCCTTCCCATACAAATTTCATGAAATTTCGAAATTTAAAGAAATTGATTTTTCTCCGAAACTATTTCAGCTGAATATGAATATGATTAACATTAAAAAATATTGATCCCTTTACTCCTTCTACCCCCTCACATACTAATGTACTATTTTTAAAAATGCATTTATTCGGTTATCAGCAAAGCTAAAATAATCAAATTTTGCCAGAATTAAATTAATTACAATTGCAATAAATTTTGAAAAAATTATCAACTTCATCTCATTCTTTCCATCCCTCCCATACAAATTTTGCAAAATTCGGAATTTCAATTAAATTATTTTTCTCAAAACCGTCAAAGTATTAACTTTAAATTTTTGAAATTTTGTATTGGTAATTTAAGAAAAGTATTTCTCCTTCGAACATATGACAGCTATCGACCTTAGAATTGTAGTGAAGCAAAATGATGTTGATAACCAGATTCAAAATCATCCAAAACCTCCCACTTCCTCTGCCACCTCCCATATAAATACCATAAATTCAGGCAAAAGTTGTTCAATTTCCTCCAAAATTATGAAAGCTTCAAACTTTAAATTCAGCATGAATCATTTTGTATACTACGATGCTACATACAAAAATTACAAACCCCCCCCCCCTCTCTGCTTTTACCACCTCCCATACAAAATTCACTATTCGAAAGAATTTGATATATTTTAACATATTTATACTCTAAATCTGAGAGTATTATAAGTTTGCTCTAAAGTTTGTAACGCTAAGAAATAAGGCTCGGAGAAAAAAATGAATGATACAGAAGTTAATATTATCACTCAAAAATCTCAAAACCGGATGTCCGTCCGTCCGTCTGTGCGCGCTCTAGCTTGAGAACGCGTTGAGCTAGATAGTTCAAATTTTGTACACGTCGTTTTTGACAAAAAAGTAAGGTCAAGTTCATGAACGGGCCAAATCGCTCCACCCCTTCTACCCCCTCCCATACAAAATGACACAATTGCGCAATTTGACAATAAACGGATTTGCACGAAAAGTATAAAAGCTTTTGGCCTAAAATTTGGAATATGTTACTTTCATGATAATATCAATCTACTGTATAAAAATTATGCGTGTCGTCTCCCTCCTTCTACCACATCCCATACAAACTGTACTTGTCATGAATTACTCTAAGCCAATGTACTCAGTGCGTATAAAATTTAGCGGGCTAAAAATGTGCACCAAGTATTTATTTAAAATTTTTAGTAAGCTCAAAAAAATTTAGATGATTATCTTTACCCATTCTACCCCCTCCCATACAAAATGACACAATTTCGTAATTTGACAATAAATGGAAATACTCGAAAAGTATAAAAGCTATTAGTCTGAATTTTGGGATATATTACTTTCATATTGATTTCAATCTACGGTAGAAAAATTATTTGCGTCCTCTCTCTCCTTCCACCTCCTCCCATACAAACTACACTTTTTCATGAAATGCTCTACGCTGAGACCTTTATCAGTCTCAGCAGAGAAAGAAACGTCACGAATAATAAAGCGTATAAGTGTAGACTTCAGAAATCTTTACTTTCAATTTCGAAATGTACTGTGTTTTTACCAAACCATTAATTTTTGGTTCTTCGTATTTGTTACAAAGTGCATTATAGTTTTATGTACTTCATATCCTTGTCACTTTCCACTGTTTTTTTTTCTCTCTATAAAAGTAGCATAAGGAAAAATTTTTGCTTGATAGCTTAAAGCGTTCGAGAGTTAATTAGTAAAGTCACTGGGATTCGAGGTTTTGAGTGTATCTCATTTGTATTCACTACCGAATAAAATATGACTAATCTCACTAATTACGTTCCTGCCATTTATATTTCGCTTGGTTACCATCGGGATAAGCATTAAGGTTGAAACAAGAGGATCGCAATCGCCGAATCTTAAGCGAGAATAATACCATATGGCAATTATTTATGCCTACTTTCTTTTGTTTATCGTCCAATATAATTGTTACTTTTGAGGGCTATTAGTAAAAAATTGCCATACCTTTCGCGAGCAACAAAACAAGATTTAAGATCGACCACGTACATAAGAAGCGATAAGAAACGATACACATTTTCCATACAGACTAGAATATCATTTCAGATATTAGTTTTCTTCCAGAAACTATTTTTCCCAAAAAATTAAATCGAACACCGTTCAACTAAATACCGATTAGAAGGAATCACTACCCAGATTAAAGTGTCTTAATTCCCCTACAGAAGAAGCCGGTCAATAAAAAACTGCCAAAAGTGTAATTGAGCGAAGTTGAACAAAGGATAATGCAGATTTAGGTTGAGAAATGGCGGATTCACTGAATCCCATAAAATTATGCAAATTACGGAAAATAAGTTTAAATCGAGCTAGAGCAACAACTCGCTTCAGAGATTTTTTTTTTGCTATTTTTGTCCTCTAAGACCACGACGGCCTGTTTTCTTTTTTACGAACTTTTCATCCCCCCATTGTAGTAATAGAAAACATCAAGAAGACGTAGATCTAATCAAGGCAAATGCATTTAAATCTATGGCTTACCGGCAGTATCCGATCCAGGGAGCTGGAGCACAACGCTACAGTACTAGGCGGATTCGAAAAGCTCACGTTAAATAATGACAGATTCAATTTTCAACTTGTTGGGCTTATTCAAATGAACATCACGTAGCATATGTTTGTCCCATTAAGATAAGACGCTGTGATAGTGGCACACAGTTAAAAGATTTGGCGAGGACTCGGATTGGTGCATACTCCTCCCCGTCCCCAACGCGTGAAAAATGGGACGAACGTGTTTCCGTGGAATAGCACATTCGGGGGTGCGGCAAAGCCAGTTAAATGTAGCGCTAAGATAAATCGTCGGTTCGAGGCTTATTTTGAATGAGAAATCAATAAAAGGACTCGAAAGCTTTCTGACACGAATTTAATTTTATTAATGGGCTACATTTTACCTTTCCAACAAAGTCAAGTATGTAATTTAGGATAAATCCGATATGGCAAGACCAAGGCTTCCCTTAGTTCGGCTCCCAGTGGTTCATTGATATCCTGGTAAAATGGCAATCTTTGGGCTTTTTCAACACAGACGTCGTCTATTTCCTTTGAAACCTTTTGGCTTAATGTCCTCGAATTCTGGTGAAAAGGACCCGATCTCCTTGACCTTTACTTCAATTGTGCTCTATACCCTTTTGTTACTTTTTGAGCCCGCAAAGCTGCTTGCTTTAGAGCACATAGGTAGCACATATAAGGGATAGTTACCGCTAGGATAGAACAGTTTTGCCCTGTCATGGATATGCTTTTCAAAAGACGTTGATACGATGAAAAGATTATTTGCTCAACATCAGAGAGCTTCGGCTGGGATCACGAGTCACGTCAGTAGCAATTTAGTTGAGGGATTCAAGTTTCGTGGTGTCTGTGTGTGTGTGTGTGTTTCTGTTTTCATGAAAGGCTACGGGCTGGAAAATCGAAGTCAAACAAATAGGTCCGGATTACATGGACGGATAATGGGCTTAAAACCTTTCAAATATTTTTAAATTTTTCTTTTCGTATCTAGGTAAATATGCTCATACACATACCTCTGATTTTGTGTTTACTCTTCTAAAAGAGCAATAGGATCCCAGTAGGAAATTCACTCAATTTACGACAAAAATAAGAACAATTTTATCGCCTAATCGAAAGTCGCAATTTTGATACAAATGTTTTGAAAGTGAATCGCAAGGAATCTAATTCTACATACAAAATATCTGCCAACAAGGTGGGCGCAACTTTATTATTCTTGGGGCAAGTTGAGCATACGAGGGGTTTCAATCTGCAGGTTAAGGGGGATAGGGAAATCTAAGCGAATAAAGTTCTATGGCAGGTGTGTTGACAATTATTTCACACTTAACTTAAATTCAAAAAACCATTGGGAGGGGTAGAGGAGATGAGAGGATCGTAAAATTTGTGATGCAGTATTATTTCGTTTGTCTTGAATGGTGTTCGCACAGTTTCGGTTATTAGTTGATTTATTAAAATTGGTCGAAACCATACTTTTTTATGGGGGGCGTGGAAGGGAAAGAGAGATTTTAAAACTTTTGATGCTTGTACAAAATTTCTAATTCAATTGTTTTTAATTTTTTGGTTATTTATTGATTTATTGAAATTGGTCGATAAACTACTTTTGTGTGAGGGGGTAGAAGTTTTGGTGGATTCGAGCGGCTAACAATTTGAACTAATAAGCATTTCTAAAGATTGTAGCTTAAAATTATGATGAATAATGTTGAGTTTTTTCCATTTTTTTTTCAGTGCATTTGAAATACTTTGTGCAGGTTAGGGGGCCTTTTCGGTACATAAAAGTTTTGGTTCAAATTATTATTATTTTTTTTAAATGAATTTATGTAAGTACATTCAAATTTTGGACTTTTGTCAGGGCTCTAAGTAATTCGTGAAAGGTTTCGACATTTTGGCCCACTGCTTCCCTCCCCTTGCACGAACTTAAATTTTTTTACCAAAACTATAGTTCATATAGCTCTATAATATGACGAAATTTCATTTTAACTTATGCATTGGATCTTAATGTAACGGCTTGAAATTTTAAAAAATGAACCATTTTGAAATTCCTTCCATTTCACCTCACTAGTAACGTGTTCAAATTTTATATTTTTCTTAGATTACGCTAGTACAGCTTAATATATGTTCCAAGTTTCAAAAACATATCTTAAGAGATAGTCGAGATATTAATTTTGAAGTGATTTTCTTTGCAGCCCTTTGACCCTCCCCCTTAAAATATTGGCCTCTCTCTAAGTTGATTATGGTTGCTCTTTGAGTCAACTATTTGATTGTAGAATACGAACTTTCGTGTTAATTAATTTCGAAGACACGGTCATTTGCAAAAAATAAAACCATCGACAATTGGGTTCCCCCTTTTGGTGTCCCCTTTTTGAACTCCACTGGATAAGAAATTAATTTATTTTCCCTTTTTTTCGCATAAATGAATATACTCGAATGTCAGGTTTCAGCTTTTTATCTGTATTCGTAGTGGAGATATAATCAAGCGGAAATTTCGATCTTAACCCTCCCCCGCCTCCACCATCACTTCAAACTTTACAAAATTTAAGCAATCTAAAATCCACCTAAAATTTCTTATCCATGTATAAGGGTTTCGAAGATATGAGTCTTCCAGTGCCGATGAATCGTACACGTACGGTGGACGGCGTACAGACAGACGGATTTTTTATACACTAGATGAGAACAGAGAGTATATTGTATTTGCCTTACCGTTTGTGATGTTAATAATTAATGCTCGCGCAGAGTCGTCAAGGGTACAGAAATATTTGTTATCGCTCAAACAGCTTGATTTTGAGTGACCGCCTGTTTGTCTGTCTACAGCATAACTCTCAACCGTTTTGAGCTATCGTGCTGAAACTTGTCTTATGTTAGTTTAAGCAAAAAAAGGAACTTGAATTTTGTCAATGGACTACATTCCTCTCAAACAAATTTCATGAAATATCAAAATTAAAAGAAATTAATTTTTCTCCGAAACTATTTAAGCTTGAAAATTAGGTCAGATTATAATGATGCAAGTATCATTAACATTGAAAAATAATGATTTGATCCTCCACTCCTTCTAGCACCTCCCACACAAATGCTCCCATACAAATGCTCAAAAATTTCAAAAGTGCATTTATTCGGTTTTCATTGCAACTAGCAAAGCTAAATGGACGACTTTTCGCCTGAATAAATTTTAACATAGTTGCAATCAATTTTGAAAAAAAAAACTATCAACTTCACCTCACTCCTTTTACCCCTCTCATACAAATTAAATAAAATTTTGAAATTTCCATTAAATCATTTTTCAAAGCTCTCGACTTGAACTTTTGACCAAAGTATAACATTGCAAATATCTACAATGTTAAAAATTTAGTTTTATCAGTATACTCGCTCCTATCCCCTCCCATACAAAAGCATAATTTTGGCGAATGTGTTATATGGATTTTCGTTAAAACTAGAAACCGTAGAAACTTAAAATTTTACCAGAATTATATTATGTAATAATTGATATACATAAATGCCAAAAAAATATCACCTCCGTTTCACTCCGTCTACCCCCTCCCATACAAAATTTCCATATTAGAAATTTGAAAAAAGCATTTTTCCTTCGAACATATTAGAGCTATCGGCTTTAAAATTGGAACAAAGCACGGTGATAAGGTTTTCGATAAGCATACTGATAATCAGTTTCAAAATCATTCAAAACATTCCACTTCCTCTGCTTGGAATGTGCCAATTTCAGAAAAAAAATGTTCAATTGCGTTGAAAACTATGAAAGCTACAAACTTTAAACTCAGCGCGAAACAATTTTAATATTCGGTGTCATATAAAGAATTAAAAAACCATTCTTTTCTGCTTCTACCACCTCTCACACAAAAGTCACTGTTTTATTAATCGAAAGAGTTTGAGATGACATATTTTTTGGTACATTCAACTCTCTCTCATTTCATTTAGAGTATCGCATGGGTGGGTCTTATGCTTGATCTAATTATACTTTTTGTGGGTTCCGCCAATGTAGATAAGCGTAGTATTGTAGATCCATGTTTGTGGCTATTGAAGGACTGGATTCCCGCCCCAAAAATGAAATCTACATCATCTACATTCTGCAATAATAAAAAATGGATTTATAAAAATTGTTACATAATATCTTTTCTAGAATCTCTGCACAAATTGGTTGGTAGAAGGATGCTAAAATCATACTTCTTCTTTAAAGGAACCAAAGCTTCAATTTGGCTTTGGCTTCCTGGCCTTGATGTTCCTTAACATTTTAATTGCTGTTATGAAAGGGCTGCTTACGCAACCCTCTCTCTACACGCAAGTAGTGTACTGAAACTGTACGTTGACTAGGATTTAAACTCCCGACCTTTACATTGTAAACCAAAAAGCAAAACACTAGGCTACACCCTAGCCAAAATTCATATTCTAAATAAAAAAGAGATGAAAGAAAAGATTTCCGGATTTCACACTGTTTACTTTATTATTTGTGATGTTTTGGTCTCTGCTGAGACCTTTATTTTACAAAGATCACTGCTGAGACTGTCACCAAAGAAATAAGCGATCTGAGAGAAATTCGGAAATCTTTCCCTTCAATTGGAAATATTCTGTGAAAACATTCACCAAACCATGAAATAAAGGTTTTTATGCTTTTAGAAAATGCTACAAGTAGTATTGAAAAAAGAGGTGACAGAAAAAAACATTTTTATGATTTCACAAAAATTATAATAGTAATTTTTATAAATAATAAATAAAAATATTTTTTTTTAATAATAATAAAAAAGATAAGTTTCGAGAGGTTTTATACTTGCAAGGGAAGCTCGATAAACTTAATGAATTTTGAGAAAGTGGGTTTATTTTATTTTGTAAAGTAGTCAAGTTTTTATGTGAGGCGGCGGAAGGAGAGGAAAATTTTAATTATGTTTATATCGTAGACAACTATTATCAAGATATAATGTTCATAATTACAGATCAATAACATTTTTCCTTTCCAAGAACTTTCCGGCTTATCGTAAACATACGAAAAAGTGTTATTATGAATGGAATGGGTTAGAAGGAGTGGAGGGATTTGGCCTATTAACAAACTTGACGTAACTTTTTGACAAAAATAACATGTAGAAAATTTAAACCTTCGACACATTCTCTGACATTTAGCTTTAATTTTTCTGAAAATGGAACCGTGCAGGTAACATCAAAATTAATTGAACAAACGAAAAAATTTCTAAAAAGTCACTCAATTGTGAAATACTCCGATTTCCATGACAAAAGAAGACACAATTATCTCAACAAGCGAAGGAACATAATATCCCTATGGAACCAGAAGAATGTATGTCCAAAATGACGAAATATAAAATTTGGATAAATGTGTTTAGAAAGTATACATATATTATATGTAAACTTCATAATCTTCGATTTACCAAAGAAACGTAAATTGTTATAGATTTAGTGCAAACCGGATATTTAAACAGCATAAATTGATATTTTTTAGTCATAATGAAGTATTTAAGAAATTCCGCTGACAATTGGTAAATGTTAGCTCTTCTATATTGGTCTGAAAATGAAAAAAATAATTTTTTGGGCTATAACGCTTGCTTTTGGTAATAAATCGGCACATTGGTACTCCAGTTACAGCAAAGCGTAATATCTTGGCTGATAGTGAAAACTGTCTCGAAATGCGATCGGCAATATTTGAGTAATACTGTAATACTAGGAGTACACGACTGACCGTTTTGACAGTCAATTTTGATCATTGTTGTGTCAATATCAGACAAAACGATTGTCACATCAAATCGAAAAGTATATTACCAATTGGATAAGCAATCGAAACCCGTTTAAACCAAGTGGATATATAATAAGGAGTGACTATGAGTATGCTTTGCCGTGTATGAAAATGGGAATGAAAGTATTTCCCTCCCTTACTGGCGAAATGCTCGAAATTTTTTCGAAAAAAATGGTTTCGTTGTCCGGTTCACTTTAGAATATTGCAACTAACTCTTTCCCACGTTAAATTGTCCGATGCAATTGTCAAATTGTCAACCATATATTTTTTTTGAAAAAGTTCGAAGCCGTGTTAACCTTGGACGCAATTTTCGAAAATTTCCGAATCAAAAAGTATTCCCACATGAGACAGCCCACCAGGCACTCCATTTTATATATCCTCCTTGGTTTAAACGCTCGAAAAACGAACACAAAAATTCGACCAGCTTTACCAACACTCACCGCACTAACATAAAATAAACTGCCAACAAGTTGGGCGAAACTTTATTATTTTTGGGATAAGTTGCGTATGCATGGAAAGTCAATATGCAGGTTAGAGTGGTTTGGGAGACTAAGTGAAATAGAATTCTTGGGCAGGGCTGATATTAATATTACAATATTTCATTCGTTTATGCAAGTTTGGGTCTTATGAGGGGAGCGAGAGGGGTGATAGTAAGGGTGGGCGGATGTTAATAGTTTATTAATTGATTGCTTGAATTATGACCAATATTCTCTGTATAGAATGTCAGTTTCATAAACGAAGCTGCATAGAATTTTCATAAAATTCGGTGTATTCTACATTCACGAAACCGAACATTTGTATGGGAGGTGGTAGAGGGGGTAAGGGAATCGTAAAATTTGTGATGCAATTTTATTTCATTTCTCTTGCAAGGTGCTCATACAAAATTTAAAGTTCGTAGCTTTTAATTTGTTATTAGTTGATTTAATGAAATTGGTCGAAATCATACTTTTGTATGGAGGTGGTAGAAGGGCATGCGCAATTTCAAAACTTTTGAAGCAATTTTGTTTCAAGAACTCTCAAGTTCTTATGCAAAATTTTAAATTGATAGCTATTAATAGTTAGGTGATAATTGATTTCTTGAAAATGGTCGAAAAAATAATTTTGTATGGGGGGGTAGAAGTTTTAAAGGCTTTCGACCTGTTAATATTTTATATATTTAAGGATTTTTTTTTAAATACATTTTGCAAATTTTCAAGCTACCCTAAAATTTCATTCAAAAATTTTCAGTTTATGTGTTTTTTTCAATGCACATGAAACACGTTGTGCAAGTTAGACCGGGGGGTCGGTTTATAACAATTGTGGAACAAATTTTTTTTTTTTATTTATCAAATAGATGTATACAAATGTAAAGTTTAAACTTTGTATCTTTCACCAGAGCCCTGAAAAAATTGGTCGAAATTTTGGACATTTCTGGTTACCACCTCCCTCCCATTATACCTACCAACTCAAAATTTTTTATCAAAATTAATAATTATTTAGTTCTACAATCTGACAAATTTTCAATTTAATATCTGTGCTCAATTTTGAGATATAACGATTTGTAGTTTTGAAAAGTGCGCCATTTTAAAATGCTCCTCATTTCCTCCACTACTATTATTTCCACAGGTTATATTTTTTTCGTATTTCCCTAGTATAGATTAATATATGTTTTAATTTTCAATTACATAGCTTAAGAGATAGTTGAGATATTCATTTTTAAGTGTTTTTCTTTGAACCCAGCCACTCTCTAAGCTGATTTTAGTGGAGCTATATGCCGTCTTAATGATCCCACAATATGAATTTTTTATCATAAGTAATTTCGAAGATGTAATCATTTGAAAAAACAATTCGGCCGACAATTTATTTTTAGTCTCCCCTCTTTTCGGACGCCAATGGACAAAAAAATTTAATTACTTTTGTAGTTTGTCCCACAACCCTCTCCATATCTCTGCTGATTTTCAGCTTCCTATCTGCATTCCTGGTGGAAATATTAGCAAGTGTAGTTTTTGACTCTTTGCCTCCCCTCGCCTCCACCCGCCTCCCCCTTCCACCTAACACTTCCCAAAATTTAGAAATTGGAGCTCACTAACCCATCCAAAATCTGGCCAAAAACGAACATTCTACCTTCAACGGTCTCGGAGATATGAGTCCATATGTAGCTAGGGTGTAGCCTAGTGGGTAGCGTGTTGGTCTTGTAATGTGAAGGTCGTGAGTTCAAATCCCGGTCAGTGCAATATATAATTCCAACACATAGCCTGCTTGAATATACCTCTTATGAAAATGAAAAATTCGTAGAAAGAGGGTTGTACGAAGGGCTAAAACCTTTCCACAATAAGTAATGAAAAATGTTGAGGAACCTGCATGTCAGGAGGCCAAGGTCCGATTTGGGCTGTAGCGCCATTGTAGAAGAAGTAGAAGAAGAATGTACGGCGGACGGCGTACGGCGATTGTGCATGCCCATTCATACGATACTATAGATGAAATAGAAATTTGTGTGATCTTAAGAAATTTTAGTGGTAGAAGTGACTGCACTAAACTAATTAGTTTCGCATTATGCAAGAGTAGCTATAGAAATGTTTTGTACAACATTTTAGGTTCAAATATTGAATAGGTACTGAGAAACTTAGTGTGTTGGATTTAGTGAAATTGTACAATTTGTATGGGAGGTGGTAGAAGGAGTGCAGAGTTTTTGGTAATATCTAAAGAACTACTATAATCATCATAACTACAGGGTGTTTGGTACTCCGTACATAACCTTGTAAGGGGTTATTCCTGGATATATTTCGAGCAAAAAATTGTTCTACGGAGATGGCCAATTTTCAATATCCACGGAGATACAGGGTGATCAAGAAAAGTCCTTCGGACCTGTACCCTCACTCACTCAAAACGCTATATCTTGAAAACCAATAATCGCATTTCAAAGTGTTATAGCTTGTTTTTTAGGGAATCAAATTATCTTTCATTTAGTGTAATAGTCCGTATTGTACCTGTACCCAATCCTGAGGTATTTCCTTCAGACCACAAATTTTTGATACTTTGACCCTCAAAATTCTGTGATCAATGTAGTTTTTCTCAAGAAAACGCATTATAAAAATGTCATTTTAATGTTGTTTTTTTATGTGCCATATTATTGCCTACAAAAGATGCACACATACTTATGACTTAGGTTTTCCCGTTTTCCAGGTAATAAGCGAAAATACATATGGCTTAAAAATAAAATATGCCATAAACCAACCCTCGTTCTAAAAAAACTACCTGAAATGTTGTTAAACTGAAATATTCTTTGTGTCCTTCAATTACTATTTAAATTATCAATGAATGTCCTTTAGGTAGTATTAAAATTATCGAGAAAAAGAATTAAATTAAAATGAGTTTCAACACAACTAGGTGCAGCACTTTGCCCTTTTTAATGGGTTACCTAACAAAATGAAAAGCCTATAAAAGCAAACCATACTTCATATTTTTATCAGTTTTAGTTAAATTTGTAAAAGAACAAGGTGTCACTAAAATTTAGAAAAGAATTTCGAAATGCCTGAGTTCACGAACGAAGAATATGCAGACATAATTTTCCTCTATGGAGAGTGTCAGGGAAATGAGCAAGCGGCGCGATCTTTGTATCATCACAGATTTCCCAATCGTCGAATACCTTACCCGAGAGTATTCCAAGACGTTTACAGAAGGATTAGGAAAACAGACAGTGTTAGGACAAGCAGAGTGAATGCAAATCCTGCGCCGGTAATCGCTGTTTCAATTGATCAACGAATCCTAGCTGCAGTCCAAAATGATCCATCAACTAGTATACGACGCTTGGCATTGCGGTTTAACGTCTCTACGTGGAAAGTTTGGAGTGTCCTGAAAGCAGAACGTTTGCATCCCTACCACCACACACCAGTGCAGGAGCTGTTACCCATTGATTTACCCAAAAGGATGGAGCTTTGCAATTGGCTCCTTGAACGACAAATAAGTGACGAGAATTTTATCAGCAACATTCTTTGGACGGATGAGTCCCAATTCACCAGGGACGGTATCACAAACTTCCACAACTTACACACATGGGCTGAGAGCAATCCACATACAAGAAGAGACGCATCATTTCAGCACAGATTCAGTGTCAATTTATGGGCAGGTGTGATTGGCAACGATTTTATTGGTCCTATTAGGCTTCCGCCTACCTTAAATAGTTCCAATTACTTGCATTTTTTGACAAATGATCTACAGGAGTTATTGGATGATATGCCACTGCAACGATTGGCTTCCATGTTTTACCAACACGATGGTGCTCCAGCTCATTACGGCCGACAGATCAGAGATTGGTTAAATTCCAATTATAGCAATCGCTGGATCGGTAGAAATGGACCGATACACTGGCCTGCAAGATCCCCTGATTTAACTATTATGGATTTCTTTGTATGGGGACGGATGAAGGACCTTGTCTACGCAACGGAAGTAGTAACGTTGCAGGATCTAAACACCAGAATCGATGCGGCAGCAACAGAAGTAAGGCAGCAGTTGAGGAGTATGAACACAAAGAGAACACTGGCAAAACGAGCTTTAGCGTGCATTCAAAATGAAGGTAGCCATTTTGAACATTTATTGTAATTAAGGAAATTTGAAATAAACCGTAAAAACCATTCTTAAGTTCTTTTAGTTCAAGCGGAGAGTGTTGATCAACCTATTCTTGCTTTTTTGACAAAAGTGCTAAATTATTGGAATGATAATTTCTTCTAAACTATAAAACTTATGCAATGCAAGTGTATGCGTCTTTTGTAGGCAATAATATGACACAAAAGAAAACAACAATAAAATGACATTTTTATAATGGGTTTTTTAGAGAAAAATTACATTGATCACAGAATTTTGAGGGTCAAAGTATCAAAAATTTGTGGTCTGAAGGAAATACCTCAGGATTGGGTACAGGTACAATACGGACTATTACACTAAATGAAAGATAATTTGATTCCCTAAAAAACAAACTATAACACTTTGAAATGCGATTATTGGTTTTCAAGATATAGCGTTTTGAGTGAGTGAGGGTACAGGTCCGAAGGACTTTTCTTGATCACCCTGTATCTCCGTGGATATTGAAAATTGGCCATCTCCGTAGAACAATTTTTTGCTCGAAATATATCCAGGAATAACCCCTTACAAGGTTATGTACGGAGTACCAAACACCCTGCATCATAAAATTGATATGTTTTAAATTTGAGATCAGTAAAATTCCACTATTGAAGAATATCGAATTTTTGAAAACTCGTGGAATTTTGTGTCATTGTATGGGAGGGGGTCGAAGGAGTGAAGCTTCCCGATATTAATGATAATGTTAATTTAGAGTTTAATACAAAATTTTAGTTCGATGAAAGTTATACGTACGGAGAAAATTGGTGTGTAGTATTTCATGAAAACGTGTAATTGTATAGTAGAAGGGGTAGGCGGATTGAAATAATTTGCACACTAAATGTTCGCATTGATGATGAAATTTTGTCTAAATTTCAAATTGTTAACTCTTATAGTTTCCAAGAAAATTTGATTATTACATATTTTCGAAAATGAGTCACTTTGTATGGAAGGGAGTGAGGGAAGTGAAATAAAACCAAATGCAGATTACATCTCGGAGTATAACTAACAAACTGTGTAAGTTTCATTGCAATCGCTTCAGCTGTTTGTACGTGAAAGACGGCCGGATAGCAATTTCAAAATCGTTTTTGTATGCTTAGTTATTGTCAAAATAAAGCAAAAACTAACTTATAGCCATTTATAAGCAAATAACAGACAGACATTACAATTATATTTAGATGTATAAATATTAAAGTAAAATCAAAACTTGGGAGAGTAAAATTTGGGTTTTCGGCTAAATTCCCGAAATCTTCCAGAATTAAGGAGTGACCAGTTTGTATGTAGGTACACTATTGTGTTTCCATGAGACGGGGGCTGTACTTGCAGCTGTTTATTTATCAATATTGTCGAGAGGCAGCAGATTAAATACTTTTTTCTAATGCTAAGGATGGGGTTGTTCTCAGATACCTAGTTATTCATGAGAATGCTGTTATCTTAACCTTGCCGATGAGAATGCGTCTTGTCCCTGTTCTTAAGGTAGTCCACCACACAATCACACCATATAGCAAGGTGGGTAACATAGGTATTATACTTGGAACTACATATAATCATATCTTCTGAAGTCCTTTCTTAAATTGGTCCAGAAAATAGCTCGGGAAGTTTTTCAAGCACACGAATCTTCTAATAACGCAGTTTTCGTTTGTAACCTCTATTCTGATTGTAATCTATCCATAATTTAACCGAAACACAAAACTCAATACTCTCATCTAGTAAAACCAAAATTAATTAGTTTGTGTGTGTATCTAAATTAGATTTGCAAGGAAAATCGTTTAAGATTGAAGCTGCGAATACCGTTGAGACCTCGTGATAAATAGAGTTATAACAAAGTGCTTTCGTTCAAAATAAATTGCCATCTTTACCGCCAATCCCCAAGATCTCTCAACTTTACACGACAGCGAAATACATCAAGACAACCATATTTATCACAATTAAATTTAACCCCTTAATAAGTACCAGGCATTAATAACTCCGAAATATCTTGTACAAAAAGTCTTCGAGAGATGAGCTTCACTATAATGATGATGGCGGATGGATGGCTGATGTCTAGGTAGGGGTTTGCGAAATGGGTAAATGAGGGTTTGTTTTGAGGTGTTTTGTGTATGTCACGAGCCGTAGATTACCATCAAGTAATTAGTCAGCGTTATTTTCGTAGGTTATTTTTTTTTTGTTCAAAAGAAATTTTTCATTTTGTCGAAAATTCATAAAACAATTTCATTCATTTATGTATGTTGAGTATGATAATTAATTTAAAATGATATCCGTGGTGTTTGTGCGTGAAGTGTTAATGATATCGTTAATGTTAACGCACGAGTCTAATATTGAAAATAATATATAAAGTCTTCAGTATTTAAATGAATGGCGGAAAAGTGTCTTACCCTAACCGCAGTTGACTTGAGCACGCGGAAAAAATATAAGAAAAAAGGTCAATCAGAGCTGGTTGAAGAATAAAGAACATTCATACTCTAGCTGATATTTGAGAGTAGATGAGTGGCTAAGAATGCTCAGACAGAGTCGTCAAGGGTACAGAATTTTTTTTTCTTTTTCAATGTCATTACAGCCCAAATCGGCCTTGGGCCTTTTGACCTTCAGGTTCCATAAAATTTTATTTGTCGGTGTGAAAGGGTTGTTAGTCCTTCACAAAACCCTTTATCTACAAATTTTTATTTTCGCAGATTGAGGTGGCCAAGATATATCCGCGAAAAGAGTGTTGAAATTATGCGTCGACCGAGATATGCGCAACACTCTAGCTTAATATATACTGTCGCTGAAAATTTCAATTCCAAATGACTGTCTAAGCATATCTGTCCATCTACAATAAAGCTCTCCAGTGCTTTAAGCAATTGGGCTAAATTTTTACTGTCATTTTTATTATTCCTCACTGCTTCTAATACCGCACATACAAATTAGACTAAATGTTAAGAAATTAATTTTTCTCTAAAACTCTTGAAGCTATCATCACAAAAATTTTACCAAAATGTAACTATCATTAAGATCAACAACTGTTGTTCCAATCCACACATTTCTTCTACCCTTTCCCGAACAAATTCACAATTAAAATTTTTAATTACTTTTATGATAATTGCAATAAATTGCGAAATCAACTTCAATCTGCTTCTTCTAAATTTTAATTAAATTAGTTTTTAACTTCAAAGTTACGGATTTGATAATTCGAGCAAAGGAGAAATATGCGAATGCCACCAACGTCAAGAAATTCTATTCTTATCGTTTAACTCCTTCTACCCCTTCCTACACAAATATCATTGTTCTATAAATTAACAATATCCCTGAAATTTATGAAAGTTACAAATCGTCACCATGGTGCACAAATGTCTTGAGTGCTTCCTGTTGATTTTGAGATAAACGCATTTGAAACATTGATTTACCTCAAAGTTCTTAAATAGTAAATGTACTTACCAATATAACTTGCCACAACTGTGCATACGATAGTATACATAAAAAACTTCATTTTATTACCTAACCTGATTTTCCCCAAATTTGTCACTTAACACATTTCTATACCATGGTATCGAAATATTAAGTTAAGCAATAAATGTTTGCATAACAAGCTAAGTATCAACTTCAAAAAAAAGTAGGACTCCATCCACAAACTCCTTATACCACCTCCCACACAAAAAGGACTATTCTTTCCAGTGCATTAAACTTTTTTCCCATTTCATCGCGAGTATCGCATGATTGGGTATTACAGCTAATCAAAAATCTGTTTGTTACTTTTTTCACTGTGTGTGTACTGAGGTTACGATAACTTCAATTGTTGGATTGGAATCGAAAAAAACTTTTTCTAGATTTCATTTCCATTAAGCATGTAACAGCGGGATAATATCAATCAATTACGCGCCTCAACCTATAAAATTATCTCGAAACGCAAATGGAAAAAACTTGTCATTTATCCGCATTGAATCTCCTTCGGGAATAAGTTACCTTATTCACTCCAGAAAACAACGCTCGTTGAACAAAAACTACTCCTAGAGAAATTTCGGGTTGGGAAATGAGACAATCCCATCAAAACTTTGCCCTTAACTCATAAGTTCAAGTTACAACATTTGCAATTAACTTGAGTATTCTCAACTAGGCAAAATTAAATTAAAACTCAATCTTGTGTGTAATTATTACTTTATTCTTATAGGACAAAAAATAAGAAAGATTTATTTTCCTCTTCAGATTCAAGCATAAACTGGAACTTGAAATGAGAAGAGAATAAGTAAAAGGCAAAAGCAGTCGCGCGCGGAAAAAAAAGTAAAATAAAAGAAAGGAAAACTACGAGAAAAATCCTGGAAGAAAAGTTTCATCCTAAAGCAGATAAGACGAGACGTGCAGTCGAAAAGAAACGTCCGAAATGGACGTGATGTGAAACCAGGGGAAGATTTAAGTAAGAAAAATGATTAATGGTTCGACTCCCAGATGTTCCCAAGGCAATGATGACAAAAAAGCAGTAAGGAAAAGAAAAAGGCGAACATCTTTCGAGTGAAAGTTGTAAGAGTTCGAGCCTTTGCCTTTCACCGAAAGATAGTCTGCAATCAATATTTCGACAGATGTGACAGCCGTTTATTGATGATAAGTCACCCTGTGCGTGCAGCATGACCGGGCAACAAATCTTTTTCGCTGGCTTTCTTTTGGTATTACTGATGAGTTGTCACACCCGGTGTTTGCAATTGATGTTACAAAGGAAGTTAGTGTTATTATAACGTCACAATTTTTTCCCTAATTTAATTACTTATTCTCTAAGCGAATCATTAGATGCTGTAATAAAATATTCACGGTTTTTCACGGACTTGCAACATAATTTTTACTTTACATGCCTAATTTTCTTAATAATTTCATATTGAAGTGCGCAAGGGGTCGCTGTATTTCAAGTAAAAATGAAACTACTAGTTTAAAAAATTCACTCTAATTCAACTGCAAAACTTTATTTAATTCAACTGAATTGCTTTACATTTTTCACTTGAGACTTTTTCGCTCACAACTTATCGCTTGCCATTCTTGACTCTTTTGCCTTTCAAGTATCGCCCGACCTTTCGATCGCTCAAAACGGACTGACTGTTTATCTAAAACGCTCACCTTTTCATATCGCTCTTGTCAGCCGAATCTTTTCCTTTTCGTACGAATCATTCCCTATTCGTACGAATCTGTTCATTCTCGGCCGAGCGCCTTTAGTTGCTCCTATAAAGCATTTCCCCGTCGTTCGAACCTTTTTTCTGCTGGCCGAATCTACACGTATAGATTTTTGTTTGTTTCTTGGTTAAGAACTCATTGATGTTTCCCTATTAAAATTGTTGTTGGTTGGACCTTACTCATTCGTTGATCGAGCGTATATTCGTTGTTGATTTGGAATATCTGAAAACATACAGCGAGCGACTAAGGCTGATATGTAACAAAATTTTAAATATACACATAAGGCAATGACACTCTGGGGGAGGCCCAACGGTTCACCATAGCTTGAAAACAGCATATTTCAGAAATCCTATACCACCATACCTGACTTAATACTGATAACACAAGGATTGATTATTGTAATCAATCAATCAATTTCCTGTTAAGGCCACCTGTGGGGCAAAAGACAGAAACAGTTCTCTTTCACAAGGCGCGATCCTAACCATTGGTCTTGAGTTGTCACCAGGACTTGTTTATTGATCTGGCCTCCAGCTCAGCCGCTCGCTTGATTCATGGTCGACCAACCTGATGTCTTTCTTGAGAATTATAGGTTAGGCTATGTTAGATTTGTGGACGGGTTGGACACCAATGTATGTAAGCCATCAGTGGATCCATATTTTTTTCGTGTGGGCCCACATATCTTCCAGCCAGCCTGCTCTACTGGAGAAACTAATGAACTTAATTGTTTCAAGGGACCGGAGATCATTCAGTTCGGCGAAGACGTACTCTCCGAAAAATGTATTCAAATTTTTCGGAGGCATGGGCGATGGCAGGAGAAATGCCCTACGGTCTCATCCTCCTCACCGCAGCCTCTGCAAATGTAGTGGGTTGTAAGGCGAAGTCTTCGAGGGTATTTTATAAAGAGACAATGGCCCGTGACTGTACCTATTAATGTTTGTACGGAGCTTCTGTCGAGTCCCAATATTTTTATTGATTTCCCTCGATCAAATCCACCCCATTGCTTCTTCGTGGTGTTACACGAGTCGCTTTGTGACCATTTGAGATTTTTCCCTTCTCAACACTTTGCTGGCGTAGATTGTCTTAATAACTCTCAAGGTAATTCCAACAGTGTCCGTTTTCTCAACGGTGGCAGCGGTAGATCCGTTTCTGGCCACCCTGTCTGCCATTTTGGTTTTCAGGTATATCCCAATGCAAGGAACCCAAACAAGTTGCAAAGTGCAGGCTTACCTCAATTATCTCAGCATGTCCATACTATGGTACAAGTATCTTGAATTGCACCTATAAGCGGAGTATCAGTGCAGCTTGGCAGTCCAAGTAAAAACTAACTCGCTTACCGTTTACTCCACGTAAGACCAGTTCCAACCCTTTCGTAATATACATTACCTCCGATTGGAAACCTTATCTTATTCTGGTAGCTGCGAGGATATTTTCAGATCAAGGCTTCCAGAAAAGATGCCATAACCTACACCCTCTTATATTTTCGAACCATAAGTAAATATCGCAATCATTGTCAATCCATTGTTGTCTGTCAGGTAGAGTGACTTCATATTGCTTCACAAAGTGCATCTTTGATAGCATTGTATAACTACTGTACCTTGGAAATGAAATTGCCTTTTGATACGCTCTATGGTTGCGGCAAGAAATTTTTTTTAATTTGGTCCCAGGTTCCAAAAATTTCGAATCTCACAACCGTGATGCCTGCCTTCTCTAGAATTGAATTCCAATTCTGCATTGGGCATTGTATGTAATGCCTCCGTTATACTATACCTGTATATTCTTCTGAAAGTGACTCAGATGTTATTAAATATATTTCAGTTAGGTACTTTCCAGCCATACCAGCGCACCGTATGTAACGATTGGTAGTATGGTACTGATATACATCCACCTTATCATATTTGGTTTTAGTTTCCATTTTTTGTTAAGAGTTTTTTTTTTGCATATGCAGAAGGCATTATTTGAAACTCGACGTTCAGTCACCATCTAAGTTTGCTGTCCATGATGATTCCCAGATAACTTATCTATCTGAAAGGCCTAGAGCAACTCTTCCAATGGAGGACAGGTTGGGATTTTCTATACGTTGTCTTCTAGTGAAGAGTATGAGCCTAGTCTTGTCAGGGTTGATTCTCAATTCACGCGAATTAAACAAACTGGCAACAAGTTTTAATGTACTTTACAATAGTTTGCCTAAAGTTGTAGGGCATTTCCTACTAATTTGGATGACTCAGAACAATAACTAGCAGCTTTTAGCTGCAGAGTAAATTCGACATGGGTAAGGGAAACAAGTGGAAATAGGGAAATAAGAAGGGAAACACAAGAGGGAAAAGTTTGAAGTGGCGGTGAAAGTTGTTCTTAAACTGCTGGAGGATGTATTCAGTGGGAAAGAGATTACCTGATAATGAATTCCGCAACACCGTGAAAGTACTACCTAAACTTCACTGTTCTTCACGGCAAGGGCTTCACAGTGTACTCGTGAGAGCGTACAGCTTGGTCAGTATTTCGGAGGGCATTGGATATAGGTGGTAGTAGGGAATATAGTTCCTTGTTGCATTCACCAAGGAAGTATCTATAGTAAATGCAGAGTACTCCGATATTTTGACGATGCTCGAGGGAGTCAATTGAAGCCGATAAAGCTTCATCTCCAATTAATCGGAATGTATGTTTCTGGATACGGCCAAGTATAGCCAGATGTGATTTTGGGGCCCAGGCCCAAACATGCGAGTTGTACTCAAGACTTGAAATGGTAGCTAGTTTGAAGGCAGAAAAGTATTTCTTACGTTTCCTCAGTATACCTAGACGTTTCGAAGCATCAAGAGTAACTTTGTAAATGTGTTGGCTCCAATCAATGCGATTGTTGAATTTTACACCCAGTAATGTGAAGTCTGCAGAAGGTGAAATCTGTACGCCATTTAAGGACATAGTTGAAGAGATAGGTAATAGGACTGCGTTTTTAAGTAATTAAACTCTACTTTGTTTTGCCTGCCCCATTCCAGGATTAAAATTAGGTCAGAGTTCAATGACTGTAGTGACTCATTATGCATGAGACCACTGATTTTGGACGTGCCTGCGCAAGAAGGTGTTATCCAAAGTGGTCTCATCTGCGAAACAATGAAAAGGATTGAGAGTAGATGACAGAAGGTCGTTTATTAAGACTAAAAGGGGGTAGGAGATGAAACTGACCCCTGAGGGACGCCGGAATCAATGGAAAAGGGTGCAGAAGTTACACCGTCTAGCACGACTCTATTAGAGCGCTCGGAGAGAAAACTCTCAATCCATTTAAGAAAAGCTATGTTAAAACTATAGGCCTTCAGCTTGGCTAAGAAACATTTGTGCCAAACTCTGTCGAACGCTTTAGTAATATCAAGAGCAAGTACTTGACCGTCTCCGAATTTGTAGGTGCAGGAGTTCCAACGCTCGGTTAAAAAGACAAGGAACAAGAACGTCCCGAGCTAAATCCCTATTGGCGATCATGTATGAGATTTTTACCCACAAGAAAGTTTTCTAGCCTGCGATTGACAGCAGTTTCCATTACTTTTGAAAGCACTGAGGTAATGGCTATGAGGTGATAATAAGCGGGGTTTGCGTTGCTTTCTTTCTGAGGAATCGGCTGAATATTAGCGACCTTCCAGATCTGAGGAAAGCACCCTGAAAAATAAGAGAGATGTTAGAGATTAAGAAGAGAAGAAGCGCAATTTTTAAGGACAATATGGGAGATATCATCAGGCCCAGCAGACTTGTGAGTATTGAGCTGCTGCAGGATCATGGAAATGAGCTCGAAAACGAAGTAGTGAAGCAAGAAGCCTGAGTCCGGTAAATACGGAGAACTTTGATTGGACGGTGGAACCATAGAATTTCTTGCAAAGTTTGCTGCCAAAATGTTTGCTTTTTTAACTTTTTTAACAACGGTTTGGTTGTCATCGAGAAGAGGAGGTGTTGCTGACGTAGTGAAATTGTTATTGACCGATTTCACAAATGACCAGAAAGATCTAGAGTTTTTAAGATTCTCAATGATCAAAAGGTGGTGTTTCTCGACACTTTTCTACTTCTACAATGGCGTTACAGCCCAAATCGGACCTTGACCTCCTGATATTCAGGTTTCTTAACATCTTTCATTACTTATTGTGGAAGGGTTGTTAGCTCTTCGCACAACCTTCTTTCTACGAATTTTTCATTTTCTTAGATTGAGGTCACCAGCAGGCAATGTGCTGGAATTATCTATTGCGCCGACCGAGATTTGAACTCACGACCTTCGCATTACAAGACCAACACACTACTTACTAGGCTATACCCTAGCTCTTCTTCTTCTTGACACTTTTAATGAGTCCCTATTTTGTACAATAGATTGTTCAATTTTTGAGTTCCATTGATTTTCAATTTTCGATATTACTGAGTGCAGTGCCATTTCGACAGATATTTTTTTCATGTAAGCATGTTGGGAAGGATTGATGTCAGCTCTAATAACGGTGGCGCTTACATGATTATGTATAAGTCTTTCAAAGGGTTTTTGAAAGAAATATGTCAGACTTATTGGCCTGCAGTCCTTCGGCTGTGAATGACTACTTTTATTTGCCTTCGTTAAGAAAATTACCTTCACCTCTTTCCACTTCGTATGCACATATCTTAGAAGAAAACAGGCCTTGAGATTGTTAACCAGCCTTAAAACGATGCTGTTCATGTTGTTCATGCTGTGCTGAGCCATAGGAATTATTCCAACTGGTTCCACCTATTTAAAGGGCTCGTAGGTCTTTATTGCCCACATTGGTTTTTTCTTGGTTATTATTACATCCACGATGCGAGAAGCGACTAAATTGTCACCATATATAACCCGGTGTTAGTCATCAATTTAGCTGCTTCACAGTTTACACACCTGGAAGTGACTACCCAGAAGCAGCTCCAGTGTTTCCTCTGACGAGGCGGTCCATGTACAATCGCTTCTTTGCAGGAAGTGGGTTTTGATACAATTTTCTTATGTCTAGCTGCTTTATTTACTGCGTCAATAGTTGCGTAAAATTGCCGCCAAGATTACCTCGTTGCTGTGCGTTCATAGTGCTTAGATTCTCTCAGCGTGTATATAAGCGTATAGGCTTCCCAGTAAGTCAGTCTTGCTTATTATTTCGTACTTTATTTTAAAGTTTCCTAGCTTTACGTCGTTGTGCATCAAACAAATCGTTTTTTTTTTACAGCACCGAGTATAACTTAGGGAGTCACCCTTCAATGCAATGCACAGTTAAGTCGGTTATGTCCATCAGGAGTTTGCTCCATTTTTCACTTTAGATCTCTTCCTGCAAGCCAAATCTAAGCTCCTTATAATCGCATTTGTTAAGAAGTTAACGTCGTCCTCAATGGCATCGGTCATCTATGTAACAAGTGTGTGTGAGTAGTCCAAAAGACTCCAAAAACCTACCAGTTTCTAGCTCTAGGATTCTTATACGAAACGGTCTATTATGAAAGTTATCCATCTGTGGTTGGATAGTGACTCTTTTCGAGAAACCATCTAGTCTTTCACCACGAAGGTCAACAGAGATACAACAGTAATGTCGATAGCATCAGCCCTGGCTTTGATTTCCTCTAAGTGTGACCGATTCACGGCCTTTTTCGACCATTGAATCTGAGTGTCTATTTTAATCTGTGCAGTTGCAAATCTAAAAAATTCGTCGTTGGAGATCACATCTGGCCAGGATATCCGTAAAATGCGTTGGAGGCATTGAATCACGAACGTTTGCAGTATCTTCGTAAGCTTAACGTTCGTTTTCCATGCATTACAACCATACAACAATACGGAATTGACATGCGTCAAAGACTCGCAGCTACGTGTGAAGGGAGATCTTTCTAAACCTCCAGAAAAGTGAAGAGATATCGAAGGCAGGACGTGCTTTATTTATACGAGCCTCAGTATTCTTTTCTGCTGACAATTTTTTCACCTCTTCCACATTTAGTCTGTTAAGAACAATCGGTGCACTTGTCTTCGAATCCATGTGTCTGCTTAATTTATTTTCAGTCCCGCCTCTTTGCATTTAGAATGCAATGAGCAAACTTTTGACTTAATATGTTAAACAATTTCCACTGAAGTCCTTTATTTTCACCACTTTCCAATGCAGCTTTCAAGATGTTTTTTATTACCATCAGAAGCAGGGTTGGTGATAATATGCAGAGTTGTTTGACACCCATTCGCACAGCTCTCTGCTATGTAAGACTTGCATCTTCGTTGGATTCTTTAATCATAGAATATCTGGACTACCTCTTCTACGTAAAGCAGTCCATATGTAATCTCGCTCAACGCTGCCGAATATTAAAATTATTATCAGCGAGGGTATTTTGCATCTTGGATTTAAAATCAATAACTTGAATCAAAGAAACAAGTATTGAGATTTCTCAAGTACTACCCATAGAAACGAAAGTTTTCACTTCTCTCAAGTTGAAGTTCGGAAAGGATATCGGACATGTTGTTGTGCGCTTGGGGCCGTAGGATTTCAAGTACAATGAAACTAGTTCACTTTTTAATTTATGAAGCATAAGCTTTATTGAATTGCTTTCATAAATCTTTTTAACGCTTTTCGCTTAATATTCGCACTATTATTGCTGTCGATTACATGACTTACTGGCTTCCAAATTACCATTGACTTGTTTCTACCGCAAGCTTACGCTTTTATACATCAGAGCGCACACGTGCTTGCAAGTGTACGCGCGTGAGTAGTCAAGGTTACTAACAATTGAAGATCGCGAACAGTCGATGTCGCAAGCTTCTAAGGAATTAAACGAAAACACAATCTAAATGGAAAGCCGATCTTCATTAATGAGTATGAAAATAGTTTGATTTTCGAGGGCAGAGTTACAGTGATGATGAAACATTTGATCATGTATGCTTAATTAAAAAAATGGAAATTTACTTTTGCAGTCGTCATCTTACTATAAGATAAGAATGATGAGCAAGATTGTTTTTTTTTTATTTATCCTAGACCAAATAACACAGCGACAAATTGAACGATATAACAAACAGTTCAGTATTTATGAATTTTATAAGAAAAAAAAAGATATTGAGTCTTTGGAATTTGTTTTCTTGATGTAGCAAACAATTTTTAAAGTTATCCTAAAAATGGACCCGGCGGCTGACGATTTGTTTGCCAAAATTCATTATTATCATATCCACGAAACCCTGCCCCTGGTGGTGGTTGTGGTGCTGGACAGCCTTTATTATCATTGAAATCTGCAACGAAAATAATAATTATAATGGTAAAGTGAAAATTGTTTTAATTTTTATTAAAAAAAACAACTTACAATATTCTTCCAAATAGCCTCGTCTATTCTGTGCAAGAAATCTTTTTGAATAAGCAATTACTTTATAGTAACCGGATAAAATGAGCTCCCTGGTTCGATTAGGACCAAAGCCTAAAAAGCCATTTACTGTAATTTCGTGTCCATCTAAACTTCCTCTAAAGCAAAATTCAAGTATTTTTCTGTAGTTTATTGGATGTAGCTAATCAGGTGGTTGTACTTACTCAAATGAAAAGCTGCCGTCTTTCTTTAAATTACTATAAAAATCTGAATCACTTGGATTAAATTGGGCGTCACTAAATTGCATTACTAAGCTTTGTAAGCATATTAATTTTATTACAAGCAAGAATATTATTTTCATCATCTTTACGAAACAAGTTGCAAAGAACTGAGAAAACTTGTGTATGTTCCGCACTTTTATACATCATACTAAATGATAATAACAAAATCATTGCTAACTTGTTTTAAAACTTGAATGAAATCTGTTGTGGTCAGACATGTAATCGTCTTCAATTGCGTTTGTTAAGTTCTGACTGTGACTTGAGCAGTAATTATTATATATTTGTATATTCATTTATTAGACCGCTTACGTCGATTAAAAAATACTGAAAAATTTAAATTTTTCAGTTTTCCTATTGCTCACCTTTAATAACTCCATAGAGGTGCATGATACTGGTTATGTTCGAGTTTCCGCTAAAGACTTGTTATCTCTCAATTTTTTTCCCAGTACTAAGACGACCATGGTCAAGAGTCGCGAAACAGCCTCCTTCTGGTAATGAAATCTATACATATAACTATAATTGAAGTATCAGTTTGTTATTTGTTAATAAATACGTATGGGTTAGTGTCTTGTTTAGTTTATTCTATAACTAAGCGTAAATACAGGTTTTTGAGATTTTTTTCTGTCTGATTGCCTGTTTATCTGTCTGCCTTTGTCCGGATTTAAGTCAAAAACGGCTGAACGGCTGATTCGAAGAACACAAAAAAAAAAAAAAATAAAACACCGGAAATCTATTTTTTTTAATTCGAAATACACTCAAAACATTAACCAAACCTCGTGCACGTTAGGGCCGTTTTTGGTGCATAACAGTTTCGGTTCAAATTACTATTACTTTATTATTTTAATAATAAAGTATTGTGATCGAATTGGAAAAAAAAAAATTTGCTACCCTGAAATTTTGTTTTTTCGCGTTTAATGACTAAATTATCCTAAAAATGCAAAAAAAAAAAATCCGTCTGTCTGTTCGCCGTCCGCCGTACGCCGACATGTACGCTCAGCGCGCATTAACTCCCGAACCGTTCAAGATAGAAAGTTCATTTTTGGAGGGATTGTAGATGATTGCGGATCTCAGGCGGACACCCATTTTGGGGGGCGTATGGGTTCAGGGGGAGGCGGGGGGAGCGCTAAAAACGAAAAATACGAACTCAAATATCTCAACCATGGTTACAGCTAGGAAGCTAAAAATCAACATACATATAGAAAAGTTTATGGGACAAATTTTAAAAACAATGCATTTTTTTTATCCATTGGGGTGCAAAAAGGGGGGGCTAAGAACCAATTGTCGGCCGAATTTTTTTTTCAAATGATTATATCTTCGAAATTACTTACCATACAAAATTAATATTTTGAGACCATTAAGCTGGCATATAGATCTACTTGAATCAGTTTATATAAAAGCTAATTCTTGTAAGGGGAAGGGTCAGGGGGGGTGCAAAGAAAAACATTTAAAACATTTCAAAAATAGTGCACTTTCCTAAATTTCAAACCGTTATAATTCAAAATTAAGTGCAGATATCAAACTCAAATTTTGTCATATTATAGAACTAAATAATTTTTAAATTTGGTAAAAATTTTGGGCCGGGAGGTGAAAGGGGAGGGAGGTGGTAACAAAAAATGTCGAAAATTTTGAGTGATTTTTTAAAGGCTCTGGTGAAAGATACAAAATTTAAATTTTCCAGGTAGATACATCTATTTATTGCACATACAGAAAAAATAGTAAAAATTCCACAATTGTTATGCACCGACCCCCCTGGTCTACCGTGCACAAGGTATTTCATGTGCAATGAAAAAACCAAATAAACTGAAAATTTTTGAATGAAATTTTACGGTAGAAACTTGAAAATTTGCAGAATGCATTTAAAAAAACTTCCTAAATTTACGAAATATTAACTGGTCGAAAACCCTTACAACTTCTACCCTCTCCCATACAAAATTATTTTTTCGACCATTTTTAAGAAATCAATTATCACCTAACTATTAAAAGCTATCAATTTGAAATTTTGCACAAAAACTTAAAAAAATAAGTGAAATGAAATTAGGTTAAAATTTTTGAAATCGCGCTTGCCCTTCTACCCCCTCCCATACAAAAGTATGATTTTGACCAATTTCATTAAATCAACTAATAACCAACAAATTAAAAGCTACGAACTGGAAATTTTGTACGAGCACCTTACATGAGAAAAAAAAGAAAATTGCGTCACAAATTTTACTATTCCCTTACCTCCTCTACCCCCTCCCATACAAAATTATTTTTTCGAGTATTTCTAAGAAATCAGTTATCAGCTAACTCTTAAAAAGCTATCAATTTCAAATTTTGCATAAAAACTTATAAAATTAATTGAAATGAAGTTGCTTTAAAAGTTTTGCAATTGCGCTTGCCCTACTACCCCCTCCCATGCAAAAGTATCATTTCGACCAATTTTATTGAATCAACTAATAATTAACAAATTAAAAGCTACAAATTTGAAATTTTGTACGAGCACACTACAAGAGAAAGGAAATAAAATTGCGTAACAAATTTTTCGACATTTTAGCTCACCATCTTCCTCCACTCCAACTTGAAAATTTAACCAAATTTATTTAATTATATAGATTGTAAAGCTTACAAAATTTCAATTTGATATCTGTATTAATTTTGAGATATAACATTTTTAAATTTTGGAAAGTGCAGCATTTTTGAAATGCTCCCTACTGCTACCATTAAGTCCAAATGTTGCATTTTTCTCATATTTCGCTGGTATAGCTTAATATATGTTCCAAGTTTAAATTACTTAGCTTAAAAGATAGTTGAGATGATATTTTTTGTGTTTTTCTGACCATGTCCCTTAAAAGTGTTCGGCTCCCTCCAAGTTGATCATGCTGGATCTATTTATCACCTAATTGGTCCTAAAATACGAACTTTTTATATTAAGTAATTCTGAAGGAAGGACTCAGTCGACGCAGATTGCAGATCGTTACTCGATTTTTCAAACTGGAGGAAGCGATCGTTGGACCAAGACAATTGGTGGAGATGCATCCGAGAGGCCAAGGCTCGATATGGGCTGTAGTGTCATTGCATCATCAATTCTGAAGATATAATCATTTGAAAAAAAAAAATTGTTTTCGCCTCCCTTCTCGAACAACAATTGATACGAATATTTAATTATTTTTAAAGTTTGTCCGTCAAACCGTGTGTCAATTTTTAGGTTGTCATGTTCGAATTCGTAGTTTCCGGTTCTAGCGCTCCCACCTTTTCCCCTTTAACCCATACATAGCCTAAAACTGAAATTTATCTGAGATCGTCACTCATCTATAATCCAACTTTCAATCTTTGAGGATTTGGTAGTTACAGAGCGCCGAGCGTACACGTACGGCCTGCTTCTAAAGTCCGCCATAATTATGGTCAATTATTTCTGATGCAATCAAAATTCTTCTTGTATACAAAGAGCCATTATAATAAGCTGATTATACATTCCATATATAACTAACTACATTCTAGAAAACTGCATATTATTATGATTCATACGCGGACGAAGTCGAGGGCGATCGCTAGTTATATTTTATAATATCGCATGTGAGTTTTTTTAATATGCGTAACTTTAGGTTCCTATTAAAACTACTACATAATTCCTTAATCATCATAATATTGTTTGACAATACCAGAAGCAGAGACCAAAATGTAATGAAAAATAAATTACAACAGACTAATACCATTGACACATAGCGCAGCTAAATTATAATTAAGGACTAAATTATCATTAAACGGCTGTGTGTTATAGGCTGATTCAGGTAAATTATCAAAATAGTGATCATTTATCAGCTAAATGCTTTCAGCTAAATCATTTCACTTAGTTAAATCATTTTTCTCATAATTTAGGCTATAACGATGGAAATTGTGCTATAGTTGGCCATTTCATACAAGTTTTTCGTGCTAGAAAGACAAAGAAAAGTCATTTCCGACGGGTTTGGCTTATATGAAATCCATAATGTGTGGTTTAAATGCCCAGCTATGAAAGATGATTTGCCAACGATTACATTACGAACAGGACTAAGTATCATTTTTCTTCTCTTGTGGCAAAATTTGGATGCCTATGACTCTTCTTAATAGGCAAAGTGCTATAAGTTACCAATGATGAAGACGACGTAAATTACGAATTATTTAAATTAATATTACGACCGCTATATGAGCCGTTCACTGCCCAAATCGATTGTCTCCAATTTTTGAAATATCTTAAATTTAAGTGTAAAAGCACTTGGTTCAATTATGGCTTTTTATCTTTATAATAAATTTCCCAAATAATTTTTTTTTTATCGCACCAAGTTGGACTTATACTGTAGCATACAGTCCAGTCGGTTTAGGAAAGGATGAAACAAAATGAAAATTAACAAAATAAACAATTAATTGAATAAGGACGGACAGGATAAAAGAAATCGGTGAATGTTGCCTTTAAATTGCAAGATGTTATAATCATTGGGAAATGTGGCCGCGGATAGTGCATTCCACATTTTGGATGTTCGAGGTATGAATGACTGCCTAAATTTCACCGTACGTGATTTGGGTGGCTCAACCGTATACTTATGAGCACGTTCAGCAGCACGAGTATTGCGCGTGAACTTATATAAGGGGGGGATAAGACGACCAATTTCATGGCTACAGCGGCCATGGAAATATCTGTAGTAGATGGTGAGTACTCCAACATTTCTGCGATGTTCAAGGGAGTCTAAGGATGCTGTTATGGCATCATCTCCAATAAGTCGAAGCGTAAAACGCTGAATTCGATCCAGCATCTTTAGATGAGTTTTGGGTGCTCCAGCCCAGATATGCGAATTATACTCGAGTCGGGGCCTGATGTAAGATTTGTACATGGTTGCAAGATCGGATGGTGTAAAATATTTCTTGCACCTTCAGAGAAAGCCTAAGCACCTGGAGGCATCTAGAGCTACGTTGTGGATGTGCTGGCTCCAGTCAAGTTTTTTATTAATGTGCATACCCAGCAGGTAGAAATTCTCCGAATGATCAAGTGTTACACCATCAAAGATGAGGTCAGGTACCGACATGTCGTATTTAAGAGAAAGATGACAGGCTTGTGTTTTAGTGGTATTAAACTCTACTCGATTCGCTCTGCCCCAATGCAGGATTGTGTTGAGGTCAGTATTTAATGAATTAAATAACTCCCGGCACTTAATAGGCACAGAAGACTGGTGTGCCTCAGCAATTGAGTCGAAGCTATAAGTGTTTTCAAGTGTACTGTCATCTGCGAAGCTGTGGATTGGGTTGAGTGTCGACGACAGAAGGTCGTTAATAAAGATTAGAAATAGAGTAGGTGATTAAACGGAGCCTTGAGGAACGCCGGAATTGATAGGAAAGGGAGACGAAGAGACGCCATCTAAAACAACTTGTATGGCGCGATTCGATAAAAAAACTCTCAGTCCACAGCAAAAAAGAAGCATCAAAGCCAATTGCTTTGAGCTTAGAAAGTAGGGATTTGTGCCACACTCTATCAAATGCTTTCGCAATGTCTAATGCAAGTACTTGGCCTTCGCCAAATTTGTACGCAAGTGTTCTAGCGTTCGGTTAGGTAAACCAATAGATCACCTGTGGATCTTCCCGATCGGAAACCATATTGGCGATCATCTAAAAGTTGATTACTCTTCAAATATTGCATGACCTTGCGGTTGACAGCAGTTTCCATAACTTTTGACAGCACGGAAGTGACGGCTATTGGGCGATAATTTGCAGGGTCCGACTTGCTTCTCTTCTTGGGTATAAGCTGCACATTTGCTTGTTTCCAGCTATTTAAGAATTTTCCTGAAGAGTAGGATAAATGGAAAAGGTCGCGAAGAGGTTTAGCCAAAGATGAGAAGCATACATAATCTCCAAGTCTATACTCCTACTGAAATTAAAATATCAGAGCTTATCAAATAAACAAAAGTTTCCAGTTTCTTGGTAAGTCAAAAGGTCACTTTCCACGTAGAGCAACCATATAACAACACGGATTTGACGCATGCGTCGAATACTCGCAGCTTCGTGTAAAGGGGATCTCCCTCCTAAGCTCCAGAAAGGGGAAAGGGTACCAAAGACCGGACGAGCTTTATTTAGCCGAGCCTCAACATCCTTTTCGGCTCCGCAATCCATGCTGACAATGCTTCCCCGATAACAAAAATCTTGCACCTCATCCACATCTTATCCGTTAAGAGCAATCGGTGTGCTTGTTTTCAAACCCATGTCTACGTACTTGGTTTTACGCACATTTTCAGTCCCGCCTCTTTGTCTTTAGAATGCAACGAGCGCTTTTTGTTGGGGTCTCTAAGTCTATCTATACTAAGCTTGCGCTTCATATGAAGAATTTGTGGACGTCGGATAGCTACTGTTCACAATCTCAAGCAGGCAACCATCAAGTGGAGATTACTCCCCACGTTAACTCCACGGCTCGCTCGCACATCGAGAAGGCATCTCCTCCATCGGCGACCCGGAAACCCGAGATGTTTTATGGTGACTATTGTGTGGAAAATTGTTCTTCCGATGACCATTTGCCGAGTACTACGAAAATCCATACATAATTCGTCGTTTTCGGATCTCTTAACTCAAGGTCGTGGCGCGTCGACCCAAGGGTCAGAATACTTGGCGTGCTGTAGTCCAGTATTGTAACCTGAGTGTTCGTATCTCCTGAGATAATAATAATAATATCATCTCATGGGATACGATCGAAGGTTTCACTCAGTTGGCTATAAAACTTCTCTTTGTCACCAAGTGTTGCGGTATTAGTTGGTGCGTAGCACTGTAGAATTGTAACGTTTCTGACACTGGTCCTGAGCCTGACGATGATAATCCTATCCGAGATTGGTTCCCAGCTGATGAGACTGTTTCTCGCTCTCGGTGTAAGGACGACCATCAAGCCATTTTTGGCTTCACTTTCAGGCCAACGTACCGAATAGTGTTTCCGCTCGGGGCTCGTTTTTCTCCTGATCCTGTCCACTTGACCTCGCCTAAGCCCAAGATTTTAATGTTTTAGTGCTCTGTTTCATGGTCGATCATTGATGCGGTGCAAGGAGCGGGTGACCCCAGCCCTTCCCCCATCATTTATTGTTTGAACGTTTCAGAAGCCAATCATTGCCCGTTTTCTAATGCCAAAAGTCGTTACCGTAGAATCCGTCCGTATCCGAGGCGCTGTATCCGTTTTTCGTATCAGTTAGGTCTTAAGATCACGGGTGATAAGCCCATGATCCGGTGAGTGTCCATTTGCCATTTTTAGAGCAAGCAGGACTGGCTGTGGGCGAATTCTACTGCCCCCATCAAACAGGGGGAGACATAAAACATCATACCGCCGGACTAATCGTAACATTTGGAGACATAAATAATGATTGGCACCGAAGGAGTTTGGGCTTAGGTTAGAGTTAAAATGCTACTGGGTTCTTCAAACATAGAAATTAACGCATTTCTTGTCATCCCAAATTAAGAATTTTAGGTAAGTCATCATTTAATAGCAACACTGCACTACTAATGTAGTACATCAGGTTAAAGGAGCTGCGATAAAATGACTGGAGAAATAGAAAGGGCCTGTTAGCTGCGAAGCTGTAAAATTGATAGAAAGTTTAAAATATCATCAATATATGTTATCCTTTACAGTTTCTTAAGTCTTGAATATACAAAATAAAAAAAAAACTATTTAGATAGATTTGACACATTATTATTTTAAAATTTATCCAAGCGGTTAAATTAAAATTTTTCAAAAATCTGTACATTTTAAAATAGTGTTATAGAAAAAAAAACATAAAGAGATTAATTTTTATTTTTCTGAATTTCGGTTGCAATTCCTTGAATGGTCCTATTTAATTCGTCCAGTTTTTGTTCCATTTTTGTTTTCTCGTCGCTCAAATCACTGGATTGATCATCAGGGTTGGTTAATCTTTTCTGTATTGACTATGGAAGAAATAAAATAGAAATAACAGTTACAATCTTGCTTACTAAACAAGCTAATTCAAGTGCACTTCTAATTATACTCTAGATGAAATCTGAGAGTATATTGTGTTTGCCTTACCGTTTGTAACGCTAAGAAATAATGCTCGTACAGAGCCGCCAAGGGTACAGAAATATTTGTTGTCGCTCAAAAACTTCGATTCCGAGTTGCTGTCCGTCCGTCTGTCCGTCTGTCCGTCTGTCCGTCTGTCTACAGCATAACTCTCGAACGCTTTGAGCTATCGTGCTGAAATTAGTTGTGTGTCATTTTTAGCAAAAAAGTAACTTTAAGTTCGTGAACGGGCCACATCCCCTCACTCCTTCTACCCCCTCCCATACAAATTTCACGAAATTCCGAAATTTTCAGAAATTCATATTTCTTTGAAACTATTTAAGCTATCGATTTGAAATTTGGGTCAAAGTATTATGGTATAGATGTCATTAATATTACTGAATATTGATCCGATCGCGTCACTCCTTTTACCCCCTCCCATACAAATGCATAATTTTGAAAAAGGCAGTTTTTCGATTTTCATTGAAACTAGCAAAGTTATAAAAACGAATTTTTGTCAGAATTAATTTTATTATAATTGCAATCAGTATTGAAAAAATTATCAACTTCACTCCACTCCTTCTACCCCCTCCTATACGAATTTCACGAAATTTTGAAATTTAAATTAAATTATTTTTCTTCGAAAATGTTAAAGCTATCAACTTGATATTTTGCATAAAGTATAAAAACAGAAATATCAATAACGAGTAAAAAATTTGTTTTGATCCGTACACTCCTTCTACCCCCTCCCATACAAATGTATAATTTTTGTTAAGTGCGTTATATCGATTTCCATTAAAACTAGAAAAAGTATAAACTTAAAATTCTGCCAGAATTTGTTTTTTAATAATTGCAATAAGTACTAAAAAAAAATTTTCAGCTTCTCTTCACTCCTTCTACCCCCTCCCATTCAAATATCTGTATTATAAATTCAAGAAAAGCATTTGTTTTTCGAATATATTAGAACTATCGAATTTGAAATTGAATCAAAGCGTGGTGATAAGGATGATGATAAACAGTTTGAAAATCGTCTTAAATGCTCCACTTCCTCTGCCACCTCCCATACAAATGCCTCAATTTCAGGAAAACTATGTCCAATTGAAAAATCTTAAATTCAATACGAAATATTTTGCATACCACATTAGGTGCCATATCCAAAAATTACAAACCTTTCTCCTTTGCTTCTACCACCTCCCATATAAAAGTCACTATTAATTATTTAAAAGAATTGAACGTGACAAATTTTCCGGTACATTGAACTCTTTCTCATTTCATCTAGAGTATCATATGATTGGGCTTTACGCCCAATCATAATTCTTTTATGTTTTTTTTCTGTAATTAGTTTAGATTTGAAATATTTCACACTTTAAATTATTTTCGCATCATACACTAAGAAACAAAAAATTTGGAAAAAATTATCATTTCTGAGTCAAATGTATGAGATATATTTTAATATTCTTAGTCTAGGGAACATAAAAATGATTGAAGAAAAAGTTCAATCTAAATTTAAAGTCATATCCATAATATTCGGAAATAAATCATTTCTCGAACGGCAATATGTTATTTAAATTTGTTTGCCAATATGAAATATTCTCGGGAATGGTGCCAAAATAATAAAATTAACTTACCTGAAGTTTATTTTCAATGTCGTTTCTTTGAAACTCCAGTTGTTCGGTTTTCTGCTGGAATTCTTGAAGAGATTTCTTCTCGTTCGTCAATTCCTCCTTAATATTGGTGTTTTCGTTTCGCAATTTCGCCATAGCTTCTTCATTTTGCTTCCTGAGCTGCTCCTCTCGGGCCGCAGCTTCTTCGGCTTTTTTCACTTTTTCACGAAGGGCCTGAAGACGCTGTAGCGAATCACTCAAGTCACTCATTGTTATTATACTATGATCTTAATTTAAAACTTTTTATCTGATCGCAATAATCTCTCCACCGAATCACTTACAAGATCTCGATCGAGTTGTGTCACTGATTTTATCTTAATGGAAATGTTTACAAACTTATTTATTTTCAGTTTATTTCAGATTTAGAAAGAGTGGGAGGAAGGTATACATGAACGTTTTGGATATTTTTAAATATTCGATTTTTACAAAATATCTTAGATGTCATGAAGTGTAGCAGGCAATGTTAATGTGCAAAACGTAATTTTTTTTTCAATTTCTGCAAACATTTTTATCTCAAATAAAATTTCGTTCAAATAATTATAGATTTTCGAGTAGCTACGTCACAAATCTATAATTATAGTTTAACCAATTTGTCGATGAAGAGTTTTTCTTACGTTTCTAGGACATGATTTTACTTTATTATTCTAATAATAAAGTATTGTGATCGACACAAGAAAAAAAAAAAATTTGCTACCCTGAAATTTTTTTTTTCGCGTTTCATGACTAAATTAGCCTAAAAATGCAAAAAAAAAAATCCGTCCTGCCGTACGCCGTACATATGGACTCATATCTCCGAGACCGTTAAAGGTAGAATATTCGTTTTTGGGTGGATTGTTGATTGGGTAGGTAAGCTCTATTTTTTAAATTTTGGGGGTGTTAGGTGGAAGGGGGAGGCGGGCGAAGGGAAAAAGTCGAAAACTACACTTGCTAATATCTCCACCACAAATGTAGATAGAAAGTTAAAAATCAGTACAGATATAGAGAAAGTTTGGGACAAACTTTAAAAATAATTTAATTTTTTTATTCATTGGCGTCCGAAAAGGGGGGCTGAAAACAAATTGTCGGCGAATTGTTTTTTCAAATGATTATATCTTCGAAATTACTTATCGTAAAAAATTCATATTTAGAAACCGTCAAGGTGGCATATAGTTTCATCAGAATCAGCTTAAAAAGTGGCTAATTATTATAAGGGGGAGGGTCAGGGGGGTGCAAAGAAAAACACTTTAAAATTAATATCTCAACTATCCTTTAAGCTATGTAATTGAAACTTAAAACGTACATTAAGCTATACTAGCAAAATACAAAAAAAATATAATATGTCAAAATAATAGTAGTGGGAGGAAATGGGAAGCATTTCAAAAATGGCGCACTTTTCAAAATTTCAAATCCTTATATCTAAAAAAACAGTACACATATCAAATCGAAAATTTGTCAAATTGTAGAAATACATAATGGTTAATTTTGGTAAAAATTGTAAGTTGGGGGGTGTAAGGGGAGGGAGGTGATAAGCAAAAATGTTGAAAATTTTGAATGATTTTTTTAGGGCTCTGGCGAAAGATATAAAGTTGAAATTTTGCATGTGAATACCTCTATTTAATGTACATAAAAAATAATAATAACTTGATCCATAATTGTTATAAACCGACCCCCCCGGTCTAACGTGCACAAGGTGTTTCATGTGCATTGAAAAAACACATAATCTGAAAATTTTTGAGTTAAATTTTAAGGTAGAAACTTGAAAATTTGCGAAATGCATTAAAAAAAATCCCTAAATGTACAAAATATTAACTGATCGAAAACCTTTAAGATTTCTACCCCCTCCCATACAAAATTATTTTTTCGACCATTTTTAAGAAATCAATTATCACCTAACTATTAAAAGCTATCAATTTGAAATTTTGCATAAAAACTTACAAAAATAATTGAAATAAAATCACGTTTTTGAAATCGCGCTTCCCCTTCTACCCCCTCCCATACAAAAGTATGTTTTCGACCAATTTCATTAAATCAACTAATAACCAACCAATTAAAAGCTACGAACATGAAATTTTGTACGAGTACCTAACAACAGAAAGAAAAGAAATTTGCATCACAAGTCTTACGATTCTCCTACCTCCTCTACCCCCTCCCATACAAAATTATTTTTTCGAGCATTTTTAAGAAATCAGTTATCAGCTAGCTGTTGAGAGCTATCAATTTGAAATTTTGCAAAAAAACTTAAAAAAATAATTCAAATGAAGTTGCTTTAAAAGTTTTGAAATCGCGCTTGCCATTCTACCCCCTCCCATACAAAACTATGATTTCGACCAATTTCATTAAATCAACTCATAACCAACAAACCAAAAGCTACGAACTTGAAATTTTATACAAGCACCTTACAAGAGAGTCGAAATAAAACTACATATCAAATTTTACGATTCCCCTACCTTCTCTACCCCCTCCCATACAAATGTTCGGTTTCGTGAATGTAGAATATACCGAATCTTATGAATATTCTATGCAACTTCGTCTATGAAACACATTCTATACAGAGAATATTGGATGTAATTCAAGCAATTAATTAAAAAGCTATTAACATCCACCCACCCTTACTATTACCCCTCCTCCTCCCCTCATAAAAACCGAAACTTGCAGAAACGAATGAAATATGGTTAAATTAACAACAGCCCAGCCCAAGAACTCCCTTTTACATTGCCTTCCCTAACCACTCTAACCTGCATATTGACTTTCCACTCATCCGCAACTTATCCCAAGAATAGTAAAGTTTTGCCCGACTTGTTGGCAGTTTACTTATAGAGTAAACGAAGAGAGATTTTTAAACAATTTCAATGGGAAGTTTTCGCTTTGACCATTAAGTAGTTTTTGATTCGCATTTACTTATTTTAATAATAAAATCATTCTAGGTAAGAGTTCTGTTGTACATTGAAGTTATTTTAGAAAAATGATTCATCCTTTCGCATCCGAGGCGCTGTATCCGTTTTGCATACCACTTTGTTTTAAGGTTCACGGATGACAAGCCTATTATATCCAGTGAGTGTCTCCATTTTAAGGGCAAGTTAGAGTGGCGGTAAGTATATTCTTCTATCGCTATTGGATAGTGGGGACCACACTGTTATTATATTTTTGGTTTTTTCCACATAAACCAATATAAATTCGAGTTTCAGCGCTCTATTTCCTTTCATGGAGATATTAGTAAGAGTAGTTTTCGATTCTTGCACTCCCTCGCCTTTCCTTAGAACTGTCCTTCCCAAAATATTTATAATGCAACTCACTGTCTCAATATACAATCCACCCAAAAATTAACTTCTTATTTTTAAGGATCTCATAGATATGAGTCCATATGTATGGCGGACGGCTTTCGCCGTACAAGCCGGCAAATTTTTATATTCTAGATGAAATCTGAGAGTAGATTGTGTTTGCCTTACCGTTTGTAACGCTAAGAAATAACGCTTGCACAGGGCCGCCAAGGGTACAGAAATATTTGTTGTCGCTCAAAAACCTCGATTCCGAGTGACTGTCTGTACGTCTGTCTGTCTGTCCGTCTAAAAATGTTTGTTTTAAAAAGAATTATCAACTTCACCATACTCCTTCTACCCCCTCCCATACGGATTTCACGAAATTTTCAAATTTAAATTAAATTATTTTTCTTCGAAACTGTTAAAGCTATCAACTTGATATTTTGTTCAAAGTATACAAATAGAAATATCAATAACGCGAAAAAAATTTGTTTTGATCCGTATACTCCTTCTACCCCCTCCCATACAAATGCATAATTTTTGTTAAATGCATTATATCGATTTCCATTAAAACTAGAAAAAGTACAAACTTAAAATTTTGCCAGAATTTGTTTTTTAATAATTCCAATAAATGCTAGAAAAAATTATCAGCTCCGCCTTACTCCTTCTACCCCCTCGCATACAAATATCTGTATTATAAATTCATGAAAAGCATTTCTCCTTGGAATATATGAGAGCTATCGACTTTGAAATTGAATCAAAGTATGGTGATAAGGATGATGGTAAGCAGTTTGAAAATCATCTTAAACGCTGCACTTCCTCTGCCACCTCCCATACAAAGTCCCCAATTTCAGGAAAGCTATGACCAATTTCTTTAAAAATAATAAAAGCCTAAAAACTTCAAATTCAGCAAAAAACATTTTGCGTGCCATGTTCGGTATCATATACGAAAAATACAAACCTCCCACTCTACTTCTACCACCTCCCATGTAAAAGTTTCTATTCACTATTCGAAAGAATTTGATTCATTTCCATCTCAGCTAGAGTATCATATGATTGGGCTTTAAGTCCAATCATAATTCTGTTATGTTTATACTCTAGATGAAATCTGAGAGTATTATAAGTTTGCCACAAAGTTTGTAACGCCAAGAAATAAGGCTCGGAAAAAAAAAATGAATGATACAGAAGTTCATATAATCACTCAAAAATCGCAAAACCGGATGTCCGTCTGTCCGTCCGTCCGTCCGTCCGTCCGTGTCCTCTCTAACTTGAGAACGCGTTGAGCTAGAAAGTTCAAATTTTGTACACGTCGTTTTTAACAAAAAAGTAAGGTCAAGTTCGTGAACGGGCCAAATCGCTCCACCCCTTCTACCCCCTCCCATACAAAATGTCACAATTGCGCAATTTCACAATAAACGGATTTGCTCGAAAAGTGTAAAAGCTATTGGCCTGAAATTTAGAATATATTATTTCTATGATAATATTAATCTACAGTAAAAAAATTACGTGTGTCCTCTTCCTCCTTCTACCACCTCTCATACAAACTGAACTTGTCATAAATTACTCTAAGCCAATTTACTCAGTGCGTATAAAATTTAGCGAGCTCAAATTGTGCACCAAATATTTATTAAAAATTGTTAGTAAGGTCAAAGAAAATTAGACGATTAGCTTCACCCCTTCTACCCCCTCCCATACAAAATGACACATTTTCGCAAATTGACAATAAATGGATTTACTCAAAAAGTATAAAAGCTATTAGTCTGAATTTTGGGATATATTACATTTATAATGATTTCAATCTACGGTAGAAAAATTATTTGCCTCCTCCCTCTCCTTCCACCCCCTCCCATACAAAATACACTTTTTCATGAAATGCTCTAAGCCGATTTTCTCAGAACATATAACATTTATCAAGCTCATATTTTATAATGAATACTTAATTAGTATTATCTCTAAGATCAGAAAAAACTATTTGATTACCTTCACTGCTTTTACCCCCTCCCATACAATATGACACAGTCTTACAACTTCACAAAAAATCGATTTTCTTGAAAAGTATGAATCGCACTAGTCTGAAATTTAAGGGATGTCAATTTTGTAATATTGCTAGTTATGTCTGAAAAAATTACTAAGATCCCCCCACTGTTTCTACCACCTCCCATACAAGCTGCAAATTTTCATTAAATCTAACTCACTAATTTTCTCAGTTCCTATTCAATTTTTTTAGTAAGCATTTTGTATAAAACATTTTTATAGCTACTTTAGCATGATGGGGAAAAAATTAGTTCAATGCTATAATCCTTTCTAACACTCCCCATACAAAAGTTCTAGGGATCACAAAAAATTCTATGTTTTTCATCTAGAGTATCGTAAGATTGCGCTTTACGCGCAATCGTAGCCCTGTTATGTTTATACTCTAGATGAAATCTGAGAGTATTATAAGTTTGCCACAAAGTTTGTAACGCCAAGAAATAAGGCTCGGAGAAAAAAATGAATGATACAGAAGTTCATATAATCACTCAAAAATCTCAAAACCGGATGTCCGTCCGTCCGTCTGTCTGTCTGTCTGTCTGTCTGTCCGTCCGTCCGTCCGTGTCCTCTCTAGCTTGAGAACGCGTTGAGCTAGAAAGTTCAAATTTTGTATACGTCGTTTTTAACAAAAAAGTAAGGTCAAGTTCGTGAACGAGCCAAATCGCTCCACCCCTTCTACCCCCTCCCATACAAAATGACACAATTTCGCAATCTGACAATAAACGGATTTCCTTGAAAAGTACAAATGACATTGATCTGAAATTTGGAATGTAATACTTTTATGATGATTCCAATCTACTCTATAAAAACAATTTGTGTCTTCCCCCTCCTTCCACCACCTCCCATACAAACTGCACTTTTTCATGAAATGCTCTATACCAATTTACTCAGTGCGTATAATAGTTATCAAGCTGAAATTGTGTACAAAATATTTATTTAAAATTATTATTAAGACCAAAAAAAAATGAGACGATTAGCTGTACCCCTTCTACCCCCTCCCATACAAAATCACACAATTTCGTAATTTTACAATAAACATATTTGCTCGAAAAAAATTAATGCTATTGATCTGAAATTTGGAATATATTACTTTTATGATGATATAAATCTACTGTACAAAAGTTATTTGATTCCTCCCCTTCCTTCCACCACCTCCCATACAAACTGCACTTTTTCATGAAATGCTCTAAGCCAATTTACTCAGTGCGTATAAAATTGACCAAGCTGAAATTGTGCACTACATATTTATTTAGAATTATTAGTAAAATCAAAAAAAAATTAGGCGATTAGCTTTACCCCTTCTACCCCTCCCATAAAAAATGACACAATTTCACAACTTTACAAAAAGTCGATTTTCATGAAAAGTATGAATACTACTCATCTGCAATTTAAGACATGTCAAAAGCATGATATTTATAGTTATTTCTGAAAAGTCATTAAAAACTCGCCCCTCCTTCTATCACCTCCCATACAAACTGCACTGCTTCACTACATCCAATACACTAATTTTCTCAGTATCTATGAAATTTTTAAATCCTAAATTTTGTATAAAACATTTTGATAGCAACCTTACCGTCATGTGAAAAAATTAGTTCAATGTCGTCACCCCCTCTACCACTTCCCCTACAAAATTTCTTAAGATACAAAAATTTCTCTTTCATCTAGAGTATCGCACGATTGGGCTTTATGCCCAATCGTACTCCTGTTATGTTTTGTATTGCATTTTTGGATTTTATTTGTCAAAAAACGTGAAAAAATAAATTTTGAATGGATTTGTGTTATTGTGAATATTTTAGACATATTCGCAATGAATAAATTCTCAAATTCTTTCAATGTGAATGTGTTAAAATACCTCATACTATCAAGGATGGTTTTTTATTGCAATTATAAACCCTTGCTTCGGTTCAAATTTAAAAATTGTTCAATGCTTTCATGTAAATTTTCTTTAACTCGTACACGTATGGACGACAAATTGTTTTTGGATTTTTAGGAACGCGAAAAACTAAATTTCATGGTAGCAAATTAACTACCTACAATTTTGAATGTGATTCAAGCAATCAATTAAACAATTATTAACATCATCGTTCGTCAAAACCACATCTGATAGCTTTGGGAAAAAATTCAGTTTCTTCCCTATTGTCCGTTTGACAGGTACAGATTCATTTATTTATCAGACAAAACAGATATAAAAAATAAAATAAATTTGAAGACTAAATTTACTCCATAGAATGTAGTGTACAAATTACTGTGTAGCCACTTTTGCTTCTTGAATTGCAGGAAACTCAATGTAATCTATAGTGGTATCTGGATTACCAAGTGTCTGAACTATTACTTATTGTAATTGCTACTATATTATTTATAATCTAATGAAATCTTTCAAAATTATAACATTCTCCCAATCTCGTACCTCGTCTCACAATCCCCCAATGAAAATGACTCCCAAAATATGTCTGCATCCTTGCAGGTTGCTCGCTTAAAGCAAAAATTCCAGTAAATTCCTTAATTATCGTAAATTATCGCGAACATAGGATACGTGTGTCCTGGCATATAAAAAGTATTTATCCCCAAAATCGAGTTAGTCTGAAAGTTGGAGCATGTTGTACACGGCGAAGCCGCACCAAGTGACATAAATCATTGCCGTTAAGTGCGTTCTGTGCAGCAGACCTCTCCCTGTGTAGTTACAGTGTCATTTTGGTTTTGCGATATACGCCTATTCGTAGTCATTCCAAATTAGTTCCGCCCTTTGGTTTATTCTGCCATTTACGATATATCCAGAGAAGAGGGGTGGCCCGAAGTGACATGAAGCCACCCATCCGTTCTCTAGCCACCGCACACATCCTTCCGAACAATGCCATTGATTTTTCTGCACGCTTAACGAATAATGTCAAAGCTATCCGGGATGACTCCTAACATACATACATACACACGACAAAAGCATAAAAAAAATCGTACACGGATTCCACTGATGTCTTCTTGTTTTCTGAATTTTAACGAAATTCCAAACCCCATGTTTAGTAGCTGGCGGGCTTTTTAAAAATTCCTTTACTTTTCTGTAATCGACTAACTTGGGCTGTTCCACTCCTCGATGTCCCTAGTGTAAGAAGCCGTTTAAGAAAAGTTACGTCTTACGACTTTCGAATTAATCCCTTGTTGAACTGCGATATTTTACATTTTACTGTCCTAGTGCAGGAATTTTAAGTGTGAAGGATGAGGGCGGTCCGCGCGGTGAACAGAACCGGGGCTAATGAAACGAGGGCTGATTACAAGCCTGAACTCGCACGCCAAACTTTCGCTGCCAGAATTATGAAAATATTCAAATTAAATGTCTAATAAAACCATATTGATAAAACTTTACACATTCAAAGTTGAGTGAATACCGTATTTTCGTATTTCGAAGTTGGCAAGGAGATAGAAACGCGCCCAGGCCACACTTTTCACGATGATGATGGCTGCTTCCGTCTGCTCGTCCTCAGGTTTAAAGACCGCACTCTTCATATCCTCGCACACCGTACCTCGTCGAAAGGATTTTATTAAGTTCCATAAATTATTTCGCCCAAGATCACGTTTATGTGTAATAGAATAAATTATTTCCCAGGGTTTTCAAGCTAAAATTGAATTCTCCGGAATGGAGATGCCGCCCGAGGCCGTTCGAGAGAAAACATTTAACCGACAAGCTTGTAGTTTATCCTGGAAATTGGGCGAAATTTTCTATGAGTGCGAGCCAAACGTATGCCTGAATGGACTCCAGTATTAGGACAAGGATATTTCAAACAGTCAGAAATTACAAAGTTAAATCCGACTGTTTTACAGCTTTGAAACAAAAGAAATTCGCATTATTGGGATGTATTCAAAAATCTGAAAACAACAGATGTATTTAATCTATGAAATTGCTGGGGAGAAAAAAACTTATCTTCGAGATAAAGGAAATGAAATCATTTCATTCTTGATTTCCAGATGACTCTTCCTTGGCGCGATAGCATGATTACGGAGCGAAATAATGGGGAGCACTGCCGAAGAAAAGGGACTTTCCACAGACGTTCAAGCAATTAATTATTCATTTATAGCAAAATTACGGCTATAATGGGACTTTAATTTAAAAAGACTGCCATCGACTGTAAGGAAGCACAGTCTTCGAAGACAGTTGTTTCTTCGACGCTAATGCATGTACTAGCAGTATATTCAGTTGAAATGGACAAGAAATCAAATATTAATTTAAGTCCTTGAGCATACATGCATCGATGTTATGTTTTGGATAATTTTATTAAAAATCAATAAAACATAAAAATTGCATTGTTATTGTAAGATCCCGGGTTCTGTGGAACTGAACAGTATATTATGGCAGTCTTAGTCTTATCTATGGACACAAATAGCAAGGTTAAAGTTGAAAAGCAAAATTAGTTTAGAGATAATTTTTTCACAATACTCAATAATGATATTTGTATTGGACGTGGTAGAGGGGCGCGGTAGGCATTGGATTTTATAACTTTTGTCTTTCATGTCATATTTATACTCTAAATGAAATCTGAGAGTATATTGTGTTTGCCTTATCGTTTGTTTACTAAGAAATGATGCTCTCCAGAGCGGCCAAGGGTGCAGAAATACATGTTGTCGCTCAAAAACCTCGATTCCGAGTTACCGTCTGTCTGTTGTAGGTGTGTCCGTCTGTCTGTAAGTCTGTCTGCTTGTTTATCTGTCCGTCTGTTTGTCCGTCTATCTACAAAATAACTCTTGAATGCTTTGAGCTATCGTACTCCCCAACTCCTCCAAAATGCATTTATTCGATTTTCATTGAAGCTAGCAAAGCTAAGTGAACAAGGGTTTTGTTAAGAGTTCTCACGGAGAAAGAAAGAAGCAATTTTGCTTTTGAGTAAGTAAGATTAGAAATGACCGTCAGGGATGAACTGGGTTGCAGAGCATTGATTTATGTTCTGAACTGCCACTTATCTTCCGAAGAATCCATAACATAGGTTCACGAGAACCTCTTCATAGGATGATGGGCTAACCTTTAAAATCTGTGCATGTAGTAATTTGGCTCATCGGTATTGATGATACGACATGTGTGAATTTCGTAAAAGCTGATAAAATCATTGATAAGCTAGTGGTATCTGATGGTTTGATCAACGCGTTAGTGAATATCGAGCCAAGGAGTAAGTCAAGGTGCTCACAAAATGTATACAAGTTTATGACTTGCACAATCGAGGTAAGCTGCCGAAGCCGTGAGTTCCCTGGGCTCCATCTGGTCACCAACTTCTTTCTCTAGATCTTCCAGTTTACGCCCGGACACACCATACACATTAATTTCTTCGATGCGGAAAAGTTCGCACAACTAAATCATTTGTTTGTATCCGGTAAAATGCGAGCTGGAAATTACCATCGGTTTCCTGCAGGACCCGTATGCAACTGATGGCTGTACAGGGAGAAGCTGCGCTAGATTTCATCTAGAGTTTAAGAATAACACCAAGATCACTGATATGATCAACCAGGTTCAAACCAGTATTATTTATAGTGTATGAGGCTAAAATAGGTTACGAGAGAAGGACAAGACATTGCAATTGTCAACATTTAAGTTTAACTATTAAGAACATACCAGTAATAAAAGATAAACAGTCAGTATTAATACTAATTCTTCTAAAAATTTTTAATATCGTCAGGATATAAAAGTTAGTATTTGGTGATACAAACAAATAGAGAAGTAGTGACCCAAGCTGACTATCTTGTGGCACTCCAGACGTAGACTCGATGCCACGAGCAAAACATGAACTGATTGAGTTCTATTTTATAGATATGATTTAGTTTAGCGAACCTTTTGGTCCTGCGTACTTGGGGAGCGTTTACTGTACCTTTAGGAAGGGGATTGACCCATTCTTGGCGTACATGGACTCTGTTATGAAACAGGTATACGACTAGCGTCAAGTACCTGAGCAAAGGTTGACTGGATCTGCTGACTGTATCTGCAGAGTTGAACGACACGAATGGGGCCTGACCACACGATCGATATGAACCAATAAATTCCATGCACATCATATGGGGCGTTACTATGGTATGAAAATTTGGCGACTGAAAACACTGTGCAATAATTTGAGGTTCAATTTCTGCAAGATGATTTAAGATTTCTGTGTGATACTGACTTCTGTATCATTCACTTGTTTCTCCGATCATTATTTCTAATCGTTACCAACTTTGTGGCAAACTTATAGTACTCCCAGATTTCATCTAGAGTATAGAAAAGCGCTTTACGCCTTTATCTCTCGCAATCGGCAATAAAAAAAATTGTAAATTTCTAAGTTTTAAGGAACGCAATTTTGTACGGAATTTAGTCATATTAGGCGAAATTCAAATTCAGAACATACGCATGTGTGTTCAGTGGATATTCGTCATGTATCCCAATATCAAATTCCTGTTAAGACCCCCTATAGGGGCATAGGACAGAAACAACTCTCTTCCACAAGGCGCGATCCTGAGCATCGGCCTCAAGCTGTTGCCAGGACTTGTTTATTCCTCTGGACTTCTGCTCAACTGCTCGCTTCCATTTGTTACATGGTTGACCAACCCGACGTCTTCCTTGAGGATTATAATCCAGAGCCTGTTTTGCGATGTTTCGCTCTGTTTCCTCAAAGTATGACCGATCCACTGCCACTTCCGCCGTTCTCAAAACCTATTTTAGTCAGGCCAGTTGTACTCCAAAGTTCGTCGTTGGAGATCACTTCTGGCCAGAATATCCTTAAAATGCGTCTAAGGAATTGGTTCACGAAAGTCTGTAGTTTCTTGGTAAGTCGAACGGTCACTTTCCACGTAGTACAACCATATAACCATACGGATTCGACGCATGCGTCAAAAACTCGTAGCTTCGTATGAAGGGAGATCTCTCTTAACCTCCAGAAAGGGGAAAGGATACCGAAAGCCTGGCGAGCTTTATTTAGCCGAGCCTCAACATGCTTTTCGGCTCCGCCGTCCATGCTGACAATTCTTCCGAGATAGAAAAAATCTTGCACCTCTTCCACATCCTGTTCTGTTAAGAACAATTGGTGTGCTTGCGTTCGAACCCAGGCGCATGTACTTGATTTTACGCACATATATTTTCAGTCCCGCCTCTTTGCATTTAAAATGCAACGAGCGAACATTTGACTCTAAGTCCGAACGGTTATGTGCCAGCAAACACACGTCATCAGCATAATCAAGGTGACTTAAGATGTTAAATAGTCGCCATTGAAGACCTTTACCTTCTCCACATTCTAGTGCAGCTTTCAAGATGTCATTTATTACCACCAGAAATAGGGCTGGTGATAATATGCAGCCTTGTCTGACACCCGTTCGCACAAGAAAGCTCTCGGACAGCTCTCCTCTATGCAAGACGTGACACCTTGCATCTTCGTAGGATTCTTTAATCATAGCTATGACCTTATCTGGAATACCTCTCCTACGCAAAGCATTCCATATGCAATCACGCTTAGCGCTGTCGAAAGCTTGCTCGAAGTCCACAAACATAGATGTAGTGGCGAATCCATTTCGACTGCCTGCTCTAATATTATTCGTAGGGTATTTGTGTGGTCGGTACAAGACGACCCTTTCCGGAATCCAGGCTGATAAGCTTCGAGAGTGTTTTCGACGACATCACTAATCCTGTTGAGAATTACCTTAGTCATAATTTTTGATACGGCAGTAAGTAGACATGTACCACGCCAATTGCCACAATCCCGAAGGTCGCCCTTTTTCGAAATTTTCACAATGACGCCCTCCTTCCATTCAGTCGGAAATCTTCCTTCATTCAACACCTCAGTAAAGAGTGGAAGGAGTATATCGGCTGTTATTTCCGGGTCCGCTTTGAGGAGTTCGGTTGGTAGTCCGTCTATATCTGGAGCTTTCCTTCCCGCCATTGACCGAATGGCGGAAACTATCTCTTCTTTATCTGGGGGATCGTCCCTATTAGAGGATTGTTGCGGTTGGATGCTTGGTAGCTGTTCTGTTTCTGGATATCTTCCTCTGACAAGATGTTTAAAATATCAGAGAAGTATTCCTTCCATCACCGCAACTGGTGTTCACTCATATTAAGGAGAGTTCTATTCACATCTCTCACCAGGTGGTTGGCGGTGAAATTGCTAATGGTTTGGTATATGTTTTTACAGTGCATTTCGAATTGAAAGAAAAGATTTCCGGATTCTACACTGTTTGATAAAGCTCTCAGCAGAGACCGAAACGTCACGAATAATAAAGCGTAACAGTCTAGAATCCAGAAATCTTTTCTTTCAAGGTGAAATTCCTTTTCGTCAACTGTGTTATGATTTTGAATAGTGAAGCCATATCCCCAAGGTAAGCCGCAGATTCTGCCTTGTTTGCCAGATCTTCAAGGGCCTTTCTCTTGTCACGTCTAACAGCCTTTTTAAGCTGTATATGAGCATCGCGATAGTTCTGCCTCAGGTCGGGCGTTCGTTGGTTGACATCGGGTTGAGAGATAATTGCCAATATGGCTTTTTTCAGATTGCCAACCTTGTCCCAGGGGTCTTGCGACATCCAGGGTTTCTCACCACTTTGCACATATCCCACAGATTCTTCAGCTCTTCATTTGAAGAATTTGTGGTCGTCGTATAGCTGCTGTACACAATCTCAAGCAGGCAACCATCAAGTGGTGATCGCTCCCCACGTCAGCTCCACGTTTCGCTCGCACATCGAGGAGACATCTTCTCAGTCGGCGACTTACAGCCAAACGGTCAATCTGGTTCTGAGTAACACCATTAGGGGAAACCCAAGATGTTTTATAATGGCTTTTGTGTGGAAAAAGGGTCCTTCCGATGACCATTTGCCGAATGCCACGCTATTTTTGGCTTTACTTTCAGGGCCAATGTACAGAATAGTATTTCCGCTAGGGGTTCGTTCTTCTCCTGATCCTGTCCACCTGACCTCGCTCAAGCACAAGATTTGGATGTTATAGTGCTCCATTTCAGGGTCCATCACTGATTGGCGGTTCATGATCCACTTTACACCAATTTTCTCAGTACGTGTACCTTCCATCGAGCTAAAATATTGTACTAATTTCTTAATTAACATTATTATTAATATCGGGAAAAAAATTAACCGAGTAGCTTCACTCCTTCTAACCCCTCCCATACAATAAGACACATTTCACGACTATATATCAATTAGATTTTTTTGAAAAGTGTGAATGATACAGATCTGAAATTTAAAGTATATCAATTGCATGATAATTGTAGGCGTTTCGCGAAAAATCACCAAAAACCCCCCACTCCTTCTACCACCTCCCATACAAATTGCACAATTTCAATAAATTCAATGCACTAAGTTCCTCAGTACCTACTCAATTTTTGAAGCTTAAATTTGGTGCAAAACATTTCTATAGCTACTGTAGCATGATCTGAAACAAATTAGCTCAGTGCTGTCACCCCTTCTACCACTTCCCATACAAAATTTCTTAACACCGCAAAACTTTCGATTTCATCTATACATAGTATAGTATGATTGGGCTCGTAGTCCTGTTATGTTTTTAAGCTTAATGTTATTTTATTTGGTTTTTTTTTGAATTAACACCAGCTACAATTATTCACATGTCCTTAACTCTCTTCAACACGTATATGATCTCGAATCACGGGTTTGATTAGCTCAGGAGCCTGTCCCATACAAATGCGAGTATCATGCTTTCATTCTCAATAATTTATGGTTCTGATTTCAACAAAATACAAACTATTTTCTTCAAAGAGCCATTAAAGTAAACAGATTATATATCCCACATAATGTATAACTAACAAAACTCTCAAAAATTGCTTATTATTGCTATTTTTATGCGGACGAAGTCGCGGGCGTTTGCTAGTTTATACATATAAATGTATGTCTGTTATTCGTTTACAGATGGCTATAAATAATTTTTTGCCTTATTTTAGCAATAACTAAGCAGAAACACACGTTTTTATCAATTTTCTCTGTCTGTCTGTCTGGTCGTCCGGCTTTCACGCAAAAACGGCTGAACCGATTGTAATCAAACTTTCACAGTTTATTATGTATGCATCGAGATACAACTTGCGTGTGGTCTTATTTCAATACCCCCACGCCTTCTCCAAACAAAATGACTCATTTTCAAAATTATAATGATAAAAATTTTTGAAAACCATAGAAGCGAATAATTTGAAATTTTAAGTATATAACTTGACTACTATGGTATAAAAATTGTTTGAATCCCTCCACTCCTTCTACCACCTCTCATACAAACTGCACTTTTTCATGAAATACTATAAACCAATTTGCTTCGGGCTCAAATTTCGTGCTAAGTCCTTAATTAGTACTATAATTAATATCGGGGAAAAGTAAACTGATTAGCTTTTCCCCATCTACCCCCTCTCATACAATGTGACACAATATCACATTTCCAAAATTCGATTTTCTTGAAACGCATGAAAGTTACTGATCTGATATTTAAAATATACCAATTACATGATAATTATAGTTGTTTCTCAAAAAAAATTCTAAAAACCTCCCACACAAACTGCACAATTTCACTAAAAACAATGCACTAAGTTTATTAGGATCTATTCGATTTTTGAAGTTTAAATTTGGTACAAAACATTTTTATAGCTACTCTAGCGGGATGTGAAACAAATTATTACATTGCTGTCGCCCATTCTACCACTCCCCATACAAAATTTCTTAAGATCACTGAAATTTCGATTTCATCTATAATATCGTATGATTGGGCTTTACGCGCAATCGTAGTTCTGTTATGTTTTTAAGCTTAATGCTATTTGAATTGGGCCATTTTTAAATTCACACAAGCTACAATGAAATACATTTCCTTAACGCTCGTCAATATGTACATGATCTCAAAGCACTCCCGGAAATATGGGCTTGTCCCATACAAATACGAGTATCTTGGTTTCTTGCTTAATAACTTATGTTTCTGATATCAACAGAATAAAAAGAAATTTAAGATAGCGGTTTGTCCTGACCGTAATTAGTTTCATGCAATAGAATATCGAGAAGTACGTAGTCTTCAAGGGTCGATAAGGAGAGAGCTCCTAACAACGGCGGAGAGTCGATTTTACCTGAAATTAATTTTAAAGCGACTGCATCACTAAGAGTAAATCGCCTATGTTCGGGTAACTCCAACGAAAGTAGTTGATAAAGAGGAAAACATATTGGATCTGACCAGGGAAGATCTTTGGGGGCAAATCTTAAAAATCTTCGATGCCCAGACTCTATCCTATTGTTACGAATATCGTAATACGGAGTCCAAACAGGGCAGGCATATTCAAGAATTGAGCGAATAAAAGCACAGTAAAGTGTCTTGCTAATATAAGGGTCTTTAAAGTTCTTACACCTTCGTCTTACAAATACCCAAATGGAGTAAGCCTCGATAACAATGTCATCAATATGGTCGTCGAAGGTAAATTTATCATTGAATAGTACACCTAAATAGATAATCATTCGTACAGGTGATAGTACGAAATATTTTCGCATCGTCAGCATACAAGAGAATATTTGAGTGAGAGATGACCGAACTCACGTTTTTAATAAATAAAATAAACAGAATTGCATCAAGATGACTACCCTGAGGTACGCCAGAAGTGTTTGGAATAATCGATGAGACAGCATCTCGAAATTGTACTTGTTGCGATTAGAAAGATAGGATTTGATCCACGTAGTAAAAATAGTAGGAAATCCGTGTGAGCAAAGCTTGTAAATCAGTATTTTGTGATTAATTTTATGAAATGCTTTGCTAAATTCTGTATAAATACAGTCAACTTGTTTGCTTGCTTTAATCTTTGGAATCACAAAATTAGAAAATTCGAGCTCCGCCGTCCATATTTACAATACTTCCGAGATTACAAAAATCTTTTCCCAGATCTTATCCGACATGGACAACCGGTATGGTTATGCTCAAGGCGCATAAGCTTAGAGTTCAGAACGAAAGATCAACATCTTTAAAATTTGTATGGTTGGGATAGAAGAAGTGTGAGAATTTACGAACTAAAAATTGCTAAGATGACAGAAAAAAAAATCAAATTGATAGCTCAAATCATTGTACTGTGAACAGACAGACATTTGGAATCGAGGTTTTTGAGCGACAGGAAACATTTTTTTAATCTTGGCGACTACAGATGTTAGAGCCAACACAATATATTCTCAGAATTCATCTAGAGTATAAAATTCAATTATAAGCTCAATCCCCTCAATAAAAATCATCACTAATAACAAATTAGTCAAGAACTCCATGTTTAATTTCTCTGCACAATTGAATCGAAATGCTGTCTATTTCATTTGCAAGGAAATACGGCATTGATTTCTTTCGATCATTTAATTATATATTTATACGAGCATCAAGCATTTTTAGAAAATACACCATTGATGATGAAAAAAGGATCTTATATAATTCGAATTTCGTATTCCGCATTCATCCAATGAGTAAAAGCAGCATTTACGTCGTAACTTCATCGTTGAGATTCCGATAAAAAAATCGTGCACTTTAATTAAATTATACGCTATCTAGCTAAACGCTCGATGGCGGACACAGCGAGGGCAATGCAGTTAACTTTACGACATGATAACGAGTCAGTAGCAAAATCAATTACCGGGGCGAAGAAAAAAGAATAGCGAAGGACATGGATTTCTTTGCTTCCATTGCTGCTTCCTTTTTATCTTGATAGGGGATTTAGTTTTTCTATTTTTGCGTCTCACGAAGCAGCAATAATTGAAAAAAGGAACATAAAACTGAAAGGAGATTTTTTTTAGGTAAATTGGTCCTTGCAATTCGTTCGTTTTAAAATTTGTGATTATTCTATCGATAATAATTGCAAACAAAATTGCGGAGTTAATTGACGTTTTTTACTATTTAAATATTTTATAAACCTATTTCCTTCGATTAATGGCATGGTGAAAAAAATTTGATTTTATGTTTATTTATCTCGCAGCATTAGAATCAAAACCGCTGTATCATCTCACGTTATCATCCTATTCCAAAACAATCGAGTAGTGGGTTCTTTGACATGGATATGTCTAATAGCTCGACTCAACCAAAAATTTTGAGCATCAAAAATATGTTACCTAATCTAATACGTACCCATTATCTAATATGAACCCATAATCTTAAATGAGTATTAAGCAGATATATATTCAGTTCACGCTTGTATCCATCCGTAAATTTCGTATTTTTCTTATATTTGGTATGAGAAAAATGCGGATTTTTTGAATCGAATACCAGGTACGCAGAACTGGGGTTAGCGGGTTGTTCAGATTTAGTACAAAAATTGTGAGTGAAATTACAACTGTATTTATCTCGCCGAGCGGCTGAATTATCGCCAACTCTTATGCTTGCAACTGAACTATGCCCGCCCGGCATTTCAGGTAAAAAGTCCGTGGGATAGAGAAAGGATTGCGATATTGTTGGGCTCTGCACGCGGGTTGCGGCCAATGAGCTTTGAGAAAAAAATTTTGTAACGCCAAGAAATGATGCTCGCACAGAGCATCGCCAAGGGTACAGAAATATTTGTTGTCGCTCAAAAATCCCAAAACCAGATGACCGTCTGACCGCCCGTCCGACTGTGCACTCTCTGAGAACGCGTTGAGCTAGAAAGTTTAAATTTTGTTCACGTCGTTTTTGATGAAAGAGTAAGCTCAAGTTCGTGAACGGGCTAAATCGCTCCACCCCTTCTACCCCCCTCATACAAAATGACTCATTTTCATTTTTTAAATTTTCTTTGAAACCATAGAAGCTAATAATTTGAAACTTAGAATTATTAATTTTATCATAAATGTGATGTTTGGTATTACATAAAAATTATTTGAATCCCTCTCGCCTTTCACCCATACCCACACAAACAGCACTTTTTCATGAAAAACCTTAAACCAATTTTCTCAGTACGTTGGCGAACCCGAGGAGAGGGGAATGGGGTACTAAGTTGAAAATATGTTTTAAAACACAAAAGGGTTAAGTAATCGAGCTGCAAATTTTTCTGTAAGCATATTTGGCTAGGGTGTAGCCTAGTGGGTAGCGTGGTGGTTTACAATACGAAGGTCGTGAGTTCAAATCCCGGTCAACGTTTAAATCCAGCACACTGCCGGGTTGGATATACCTAAGTTACCTCAATCTACGAAAATTGAAAAATTCGCTGATAGAGAGTTGTGCGAAGAGCTAACAACCCTTCTACAATAAGTAATGAAAATATTAAGGAACCTGAAAATCAGAAGGCTAAGGCCCAATTTGGGCTGTAGTGCTATTGAAGAAGAGAAATTTTAATGTAATATTCACAAAAATAGAATAATATTGTAAGAAAACTAAAGAACAGTATTTTTGGTTCCAAAAAAAGAAAAATATTTCGTATGCCCCGTTCTGCACGCTCGTAAGGACAAGTAATTATTAAAATAGATAATAACTACTAGCTGAAATGCAGAAAAAATAAGTTTGCTGAAAATTTATTTAGTTTTAAGTGAATTTAAAGGCTTAACTGCAATTCTCATTGAATGTGTCCTTTTCTTAAGCCTATCCACAAAATTCCCACACCAGGATAGCCTCATCATATTAACTATCAATTCGCGCGCAGGAATTATGTGCAAATTTTCTGCACATGGAACACGCGATTCAACTTTCAACTGATTTTGTGTAAAATTCACCGCACATACACAGTCAGAATGGCATGATTCTCCATTCCACCCCAGAGACACGATTCAGATTAGGGAGGTAATTCCGTTTCATAATCCCAGCATAAATGAAATCATTTTTAACATAATTGGTTAATGTGAGGTGAAGGATCAAACTTATGGTCAATCACAACTTCAACTTCACAGATGGCATCCTGAGCTTCAATAATTATTCCAAAAAAATTATAAGAAAATGTTAAGAAACCTGAAGGTCAGGAGGCCAAAGCCTGATTTGGGCTGTAGCGTCATTGAAGAAGAAAAAGAAAATTATAAGAAAAGGAGAATGGTGTACGAAGACGGTAAAAGAAATATTTTCCGCTGGATTAGAATAAAGATTATTAATTCTAAACCATAAACAAGAGTTTCAATTTCTGCTTTAAAGAAGTAAGCAATCAGAAATTTGATTGATTACAATTTAGCTGTAATTATTTAATTAGATAGATATTTAATGCAATAGATCAAAAACTACCATAGCTGCATGCTATAGACTCCATCGAATAAGGATAAAACTTCCTATCTGATCAATTCAGGGAAATAACGTAACCAATCACCAATGCTGCTCCCTAGGTTCATTCCTCATCCAATTTCCAACAGAGCGATGTGTAGAGCTGTAACAGGAAGAGGTAGAGAATTAGAAAAAATCCTCACCTTGAAGAAAATACCTTCCTAATGGTATCCAATTTGTTTATTTGGGCTGATTAGTTGGGAATGTAGAGCGTTTACAAAACATTGCTTATTCTTTTTAAAATGAAGATGAATCTTTTTAGGTAGGTTCGGGATTGGGTTTGCGATCCCAAATAGCCCAAGTCCTCCCAAAAGAATTTCGGGCCTACCACTAATTTTACTTTTTTAACTGAACTTTGTTGTCGGAACTTTAACTTCAAAGTGTTTAGCACACTATATGGTATTTTCATTTGAGAACATCAAAACTCTGCCATCTTTTATATCGAATTATATAATCAGTGTGGGAAAAGTAAAATAAATAAATTTTGTTTACTTAGGTGAATATTGAACGCATACAAGATAGGTAGGCACCGTTTGTATGCGAAAACTTATACGACCAGTTGCCTAAATCTCACATAAATTTAAAATTGGCCCCATAAATGTTCATTTATGCTGAAGTTTAGAATTGGACCGTGCACGATAAACAATGTAACGAGCTGCGTATAAAACATATAAGTAGAGAATTACATACGCTACATAATATGATGGCGCGTTGTGTGTGTGATGATGATGCTGCTGCTGCTATCCTACGGACGAATCCTCTTCAACCCCATAAATAATGAAATTTCTTTGAGCGGAAATTTGGGCTATTTACGTTATACGTTTACGTTTTAAAAGGGTCCATAATGGCGATGTGGGTGCGAGTTTCGTATGGAGAGATAGCAGATCTTGAGCTTAACAAGAAAAACTACCAAAACCTAAAGAGAAAGGAATCCTGGAATGGGAGAGCTCTACGCAGCTATTTACCAGATAAAATAAGGAATAAATTGAATGATGTAGTGTTATTGTCACCATACATAGCTTTTGTCAGAACAAGGGAGGGAGTGGGAGAGAGTAGTTCGACTATTTAAATTATAGCTTTTAGCCCTTGTGTCGAATACAGTTCACAATTTAACAATCTTGGTAGTAACGACCCATATGTGCAAAAGTTTTTTTTTTCCTTTACGATAGGCTACAGACACTTAGATTTATTTATAGAGATATATATGCAAATATGTTTGAAAAACGTCCTCTTGAGTAAGCGATATCAGTAGTGGATTTAAATTTTTAGCTGCCTTTCAGACTCCCACGTTGAAAAACTCCAGCAATGTTCAAAGATGTGAGTTATTTTTCGCAAGCGGACATTCCCCATAGAAGTAGTCATCGAACAAAAAAAGAAATGATAAAATATCTTCCAAAAATTCGGGGGCAACTTTATTATTCTTGGGACAAGTTGGGGACGCGTGGGAAATACATTGTGACCATAAAGTATCCAGACATTGCAATTAATATTAGTCTGGGAAATGATATTTCAAAATGTTTTTTGGTAAGCAGGTAGAACTCCCAAAAATTTGCACCATTACAGAGTTTGCTTACAGCAGCTGGTTCAATGGGTACACCTCAGTACTCACGGCGATTTTTACAATGGATAAATTTATGAAACAAAGAATTTAACTCAAATTTTATGCCTCGTTCTGGACGACCTCTTCAACTGACGAAAACATTCAAAAAGTGAAGGAAATGGTGCTCGAAAATCGTCAAGCCAGTATTAGGGAGATAGCAGAACAGCTTTTGCAAGTTCGTTCGTTTCATTTTGATGGATACTTTGGCCATGAAATGCGTTCTTACTCGACTCGTTCCAATAAAGCTGAATTTTCTTAAAAAAAATGGTCAATAAGGAGTCAAATCAAATCCAATTCCTGTTAAGACCCCCTATAGGGGCATATGACAGAAACAACTCTCTTCCACTAGGCGCGATCCTGAGCATCGGCCTTAAGCTGTTGCCAGGACTTGTTTATTCCTCTGGCCTCCTGCTCAACTGCTCGCTTCCATGTGTTACATGGTCGACCAACCCGACGTCTTCCTTGAGGATTATAATCCAGAGCCTGTTTTGCAATATTTTGCTCTGGTTTCCTCAAAGTATGACCGATCCACTGCCACTTCCGATGTTGAATCTCAATACCTATTTTAGTCTGGCCAGTTGTACTCCAAAGTTCGTCGTTGGATATCACTTCTGGCCAGAACATTCCTAAAATGCGCCGGAGGCATTGGTTTACGAAAGTTTGTAGTTTATTGGTAAGTCGAACGGTCACTTTCCACGTAGTACAACCATACAACAACACAGATTTGACGCATGCGTCAAAAACTCGCAGCTTCGTGCGAAGGGAGACCTCTCTTAACCTCCAGAAAGGAGAAAGGATACCGAAGGCCTGACGAGCTTTATTTAGCCGAGCCTCAACATCCTTTTCGGCTCCGCCGTCCATGCTGACAATGCTTCCAAGATAGCAAAAATCTTGCACCTCTTCTACATCCTGTCCGTTAAGAACAATCGGTGTGCTTGCGTTCGAACCCATGTGCATGTAAATGGTTTTACGCACAAAAAAAATAAAGAAAAAGTCCCGCCTCTTTGCATTTAGAATGCAACGAGCGAACATTTGACTCTAAGTCCGAACGGTTATGTGCAAGCAAACACACGTCATCAGCATAATCAAGGTGACTTAAGATGTTAAATAGTCTCCATTGAAGACCCTTACCTTCCCCACCTTCCAGTGCAGCTTGCAAGATGTCATTTATTACCACCAGAAACAGGGCAGGTGATAATATGCAGCCTTGTCTGACAACCGTTCGCACAGGGAAGCTCTCGGACAGCTCTCCTCTATGCAAGACGCAACACCTTGCATCTTCGTAGGATTCTTTAATCATATCCTTATCTGGAATACCTCTCCTATGCAAAGCATTCCATATGTAATCTCGCTTAACGCTGTCGAAAGCCTTCTCGAAGTCTACAAACATGAGATGTAGTGGCGAACCCATTTCGGCTGACTGCTCTAATATCGGGTTTTCCAATAGGGATTTGACAACTTTGAATTCAATTTGTGAACGCACCCTTTCACTAATCATCAAACTGTCACTGTCAATTTATTCAGTAAACTTAACATTTTTATCATGGTAAAGTTCACGAAGGAACAACGTCTCAAATGGTTTCCATTTTATTTTGAAAAAAAGTTGTCAAGTCCTTATTGGAAAACTCTTTATTTGGGGAATACAACGGTTCCAATAGGGACTTGACAACTTTGAATTCAATTTGTGAACGCACCCTTTCACTAATCATCAAACTGTCACTGTCAATTTATTTAGTAAACTTAACATTTTTATCATGGTAAAGTACACGAAGGAACAACGTCTCAAATGGTTTGCATTTTATTTTGAAAAAAAGTTGTCAAGTCCTTATTGGAAAACCCTTCATTAGCCGTAGGGTATTTGTGTGGTCGGTACAAGACGACCCTTTACGGAATCCAGCCTGATAAATTTCGAGAGTGCTCTCGACGACATCACTAATCCTATTGAGAATTACCTTAGCCATAATTTTTGATACGGCAGTAAGTAGACATATACCACGCCAATTGCCACAATCCCGAAGGTCGCCCTTCTTCGGAATTTTCCCAATGACGCCCTCCTTCCATTCAGTCGGATATCTTCCCTCACTCCACACCTTAGTGAAGAGTGGGAGGAGTATATCGGCTGTGATTTCCGGGTCCGCTTTGAGGAGTTCGGTTGGTAGTCCGTCTATACCTGGGGCTTTCCTCCCGCTATTGACCGAATGGAAAAAACTATCTCTTCCTTATCTGGGGGATCGTCTCTAATAGAGGATTGTTGCAGTTGGATGTTTAATAGTTGTTCTGTTTCCGGAACATTTCCTCTGACAAGGTGTTTAAAATATCAGAGAAGTATTCCTTCCATCGCCGCAACTGGTGTTCACTCATATTAAGGAGAGTTCCGTTGACATCTGTCACCAGGTTGTTGGCGGTGAAATTCCTGTTCGTCAACTGTTTCATGATTTTGAAAAGTGAACCCATATCCCCAAGGTAAGACGCAGATTCTGCCTTGTTTGCCAGATCTTCAATGGCCTTTCTCTTGTCGCGTCTAACAGCCCTCTTAAGCTGTATATGAGCATCGCGGTAGTTCTGCCTCGTTGGTTGACATCGGGTTGAGAGATGATTGCCAATTTGGCTTTTTTCCGATTGCCAACCTTGACCCATGTGTCTTGCGACATCCAGGGTTTCTCACCGCTTTGCACATATCCCACAGATTCTTCAGCACTAGTTAGAAAAGTGTTTTTGGTTGTCTCCCAATTGGCGTCCAGTGTGCGCATTTCATATTCACCCAATGTGGATGACTTTTCGCGTAGAATAGTGGCGTATTCGCGTTTTTTGTTGGGATCTCTAAGTTTATCCACATTAAGCTTGCGCTTCATTTGAAGAATTTGTGGTCGTCGGATAGCTGCTGTACGCAATCTCAAGCAGGCAACCATCAAGTGGTGATCGCTCCCCACGTCAGCTCCACGTTTCGCTCGCACATCGAGGAGACATCTTCTCCATCGGCAACTTATAGCTAAATAGTCGATCTGGTTCTGAGTAACACCATCAGGGGAAACCCAAGATGTTTTATGATGACTCTTGTGTGGAAAAAGGGTCCCTCCGATGACCATTTGCCGAGTACTACAAAACTCCACAAATAATTCGCCGTTTTCGGGTCTCTTAATCCGTGACGCGTCGACCCAAGGGTCACCATGCCTCCCCATTACGTGTTCTAGTCCAGTGTTGTCTGATCCAACCTGGGAGTTCATATCTCCTGAGATGATAATAATATCACCTCTTGGAACACGTTCGAAGGTGGCACTCAGTTGACTATAAAACTCCTCTTTGTCACCAGATGTTGCGGTATTAGTTGGTGCGTAGCACTGCAGAATTGTGACGTTTCTGACACTGGTCCTGAGCCTGATGACGATAATCCTATCCGAGATTGGTTTCCAGCTAATGAGACTGTTTCTTGCTCTCGGTGTAAGGACGAACGCCACGCCATTTGTGGCTTCACTTTCAGGGCCAATGTACAGAGTAGTGTTTCCTCTAGGGGTTCGTTCTTCTTCTGATCCTGCCCACCTGACCTCGCTCAAGCCCAAGATTTGGATGTTATAGTGCTCCATTTCACGGTCGATCACCGATTGGCTATGCAAGGACCGAGTAACCCCAGCTCTTCCCCCGTCATTCAATGTTCGAACGTTCCAGAAGCCAATCATAGTCCGTTTTCGAATGCCAAAAGTCGTTACCGTAGAATCAGCCCGTATCCGAGGCGATGTATCTGTTTCTCGTATCATTTAGGTCTTAAGATCACGGGTGATAAGCCCATGATCCAATAAGGAGTACTATTTAACTATTTGCGTGAGCAAATCCATAAAAAATTACCGAAATTGTGAAGGAGAATTCATGAATTTTCCACGATAAAAATGCGTTATCGCATTGAGCCTCAATTGTGACCGAATTTGAGGCCAAAAAGCAAAGAATTCCATCAATCAACCACCGTGTACACCAGATGACCTCGTGTGAATTTTTCCTATCCTCGAAACTGAAATTACTGCTCCGTGGAACCCGTTTTCAGTCGATCGAGGACATAAAACAAAAATCGCCGTGGACTACTGAGGTGTACCCATTCAATCAGCTGCTGTAAACAAACTGATTAACAGACCACGCTAATTTTTGGGATAATAACTAAGGACAGTCCGAGCTGCTCACCGAAAAAAAGTCCGGACACCTTATGGTCACAATGTATGCAGGTTAGGGTGAACACGGAAGACGAAGTGAAAAGGGGCATTTTGTCAATTATTTAACACTTAACTGCGATTATTATTAATAGCTCCAGTACATATACTCAATATTTCTTTCGTTTATTTATACAAATTTTGGTTTTTATGGAGGGGTTATAGAAAGGGTGGACCAATCAATCAATCAGTTTCATGGTTATACATTCTATAAGGGCATAGGACAGAAACAGTTTTCTCCTACAAGCCACGAGCGTGAGCATCGGTCTTTAGTTGGCACCAGGATTTCTTTATTCTTCTGGCCTCCTACTCAATTACTCGCTTCCATGGTCGAATAAGCTCTTCCTCGAGGACTATAATCTAGAGCTTAGTTGGCGATGTTTCGCTTAATCACAATTCTGTTACATTTTATCTTAATCATGGGATTCAGTTTTTAAAAAATTTATATTAAAAAAAAAAAAACACATATCAGTTGAAGAGTACTAATAGAGCTACTTTAATAAATGTTCTTCCTCTTCTTAATATAGTAGATATTATGTAGATTGTAGTTTAGGAATATATAATTGATGATGATTCAATGGCGCTGTGCCATATCGAGCCTTAGATGAACTTCATCCAGTTGTTTCGATCTAACAACCGTGTCCTAAAATTTTGAAAAATGGAGAAACGATCTGCAATCTACGTCGACTGACCCCTCCCATTGCTTTCTTGGCTTCCCCTGCGGTCGGTTGCCCTGAGCTTTGTCCTCGAGCACTCGTTTTTGAATTCGTTACTCGTGCATTCGTTTCACGTGGCCAGCCCATTGTAGCTTGCGAAGTTTGATCACGATAGATGCTGGTGGGTCATCAATAGTTGGTACAGCTCATGGCCGCAAGGGGGTAGTTGTAGGATGAGGTTTTACCAATTTTTCGTCCTTTTTATTTATTTATCATAACAAAATAATTAGTTACATAATATTTGCTTCATTTAATTTAATATAACCTAAACGTGTCGATTAAATCCTCCGACATCCGAGTGAAGGTCTTCGTTTCGCATCCATATAGCAGCATAGGATGGATTAATATCTTGTAGATGCGTAGTTTATTATTTCGATAGACCTTTCTTAATTTCATTATGGGGAGGACCGCTTAAAATGCTTTGTTAGCTGCAGTGATTCTTCCTTGGATTTCATGTCGCTCATTGCCGTCCTTTGTGAGAAGAGCTCCCAGGTATACGGATTCATCCACCTGCTTGAAGTTGTATTCGCCCATAGTAATATTCTGTCTCTCTGGGACAGTTCTTCATGTCTGGGTCATGTATTACGCTTGACCCGCCGGCGAATCCGATTCCTGGAATTCCTTCTTAGCACAAAGTATTGATCAGGCCGGAATATCTACGTCGTCTGCGTACGCAACCAACTGTGCGGATCTTACGAGCAACGTACGTCTGGTTACTGAAGTTGCCTTCCTGACGACATACTCGATCGCCAAGTTGAAGAGCATAGGGTGCGACCATCTCCTTGTTTGAGACCTGACTCTATTGGGACGCTTTGAGTCAACTCGTTTTGGATTTTTACTTGTCACTCATTGTTTTCCATCGTGGCTTTTATTAACCGAACTTGCTTCAGTGCGACACCTAGTTCAATTGCTATTCTGTACAGAGCATTATGGTCGACACTATCGCATGCTTGACAAAAATCGACGAATAGTTGGTGCACATTAATATCATATTCCCAGCATTTTGCTTGCAACTGTTTTACTGAGAATAACTGCTCCGTTGTCGATCGTCCTGATCAGAAGCCACCTTGATATTCTCCGAAGATGATGTTAGCGTATTCGCTGAGTCTTCGTTCGATAATTTTCGTTAAAATTTTTTAACACGTACGTACATAACAATGATATTCTTCTGTAATTTTCGCAACGAAGACGGTCACCCTTTTTGTATACAGGACACATATTGCTTTTCCGATAGTCGTTGCGTAGTATTTCAGTTGTCCAGATTTTAACAATTAATTTAAATATTCGACTGGTGAGCTCTGTTTCACCTTCTTTCAGGAACTCAGCACGGATTCCGTCGATTCCGGGCGCCTTATTCGATCTTAAATTATGCAAGGCTGTCTCTACTTCATCATAGGTTGGAGAAATGGGTAGTTGATCTCAATCAGGATCTTCCACAATTGTGAAAGGTTCATTCTATGATGTCGTTATATTTAACAATGTTCGGAATTACTGAACCAATCGTGCATTGACTTCGGTAGCGTTGCTTATGCTGTTGCCTTCTTTGTCATTACAGAGGGTAGTTTATATATATATGTATATATAATTAGTTTCCAAAAAGTTTGCTATCAAATTATATAAAATGGTTAGATCTAATTCAAAAACTTCCACAGATTTAGCCATATTTCAGGAGTATATATTTATTGCGTGGTTTTTATTGTAATTCGAAAACGCTTTTTATAGCCTAGATGAAATCTGAGGGTATTATAAGTTTGCTCTAAAATTTGTAACGCTAAGAAATAAGACTCGGAGAAAAAAACAAATGTTACAGAGGTTCATATAATCACTCAAAAATCTCAAAACCGGATGTCCGTCCGTTCTTCCGTTCGTCCGTACGTCCCTGCGCTCTCTAGCTTGAGAACGCTTTGAGCTAGTAGTTCAAATTTTGTACACGTCATTTTTAACAAAAAAGTAAGGTCAAGTTTGTGAACGGGCCAAATCGCCCTACCTCTTCTACCCCCTCCCATACAAAACGATACGATTTTGCAATTTGACAATAAATGGATTTGCTCGAAAAGTATAAAAGCTGTTGGTCTCAAATTTGGAAAATATTACTTTTATGATGATATCAATCTACCGTATAAAAATTATGCATGTCCGCCCGCTCCTTCTGCCACCTCCCATACAAACTGTACGTTTTCATGAAATACTATAAGCCAATTTACTCAGTGCGTATAAAACTTAGCGAGCTCAAATTGTACACCAAATATTTATTTAAAATTGTTAGTAAGACCAAAAAAAAAAATTAGACGATTAGTTTTACCCCTTCTACCACCTCCCATACAAAATGACTCAATTTCGCAATTCGACAATAAACGGATTTCCTCGCAAAGTATACTAACTACTAGTCTGAAATTTGGAATATATTTTTTTATAATAATTTTAATCTACGGTATAAAAAGTATTTGTGTTGTATCTCTCCGTCCACACCCTCCCATACAAACTGCACTTTTTTCCATGAAATGCTCTAAGCCAATTTACTCATTACGTATAAAATTTATCGAGCTCAAATTGTGCATTAATCACTTATCTGGAGTCAGTAGTAAGATCAAAAAAAAAAGTAGACGATTAGATTTACCCCTTCTACCACCTCCCATACAAAATGAGACAATTTTGCAATTCGAAATTAAAAGAATTTGCTCCAAAAGTATAGATGCTATTGATGATCTGAAATTTGGAGTATATTACTTTTATTATAATTTCAATCTGCTACATAAAAATTATTTAAGTCCTTCCCTTCCTTCCACCAGCTCCCATACAAACTGGACTTTTTCATGAAATACTCTAAACCAATTTACTCAGCGCATATAAAATTTATCGAGCTGAAATTGTGCACTTAAAGTTAAACTAGAATTACTAGTAAGGCCAAAAGAGATTAGACTATTAGCTTTACTCTTTCTACCCCTCCCATACAATCTGACACAATTTTACAACTTTACAAAAAGTGGATTTTCCTGAAAAGTGTGAATGCTACGGATCTACAATTTAAATCACAACAAGCTTATGATGCTTATAGTTATTTCCCGAAAAGTCTTTAAGAACTCGTCCCTTCTTCTATCACCTCCCATACAAACTGCAGAATTTCACTAAATCCAGTACACAAATTTTCTCAATATCTATGAAATTTTTGAATCTAAATTTTGATAGCAACTTTAGCGTGATGAGAAAAAATTAGTTCAATGTCGTCAACCCCTATATCATTTCCTCTACAAAATTTTGGGCTTTACTCCCAATCGTAGTCCTGTTATGTTTTGAACATACTTTATTTAAAAATTTGCTAGTGAAAATCATTTTATGCAATTCACATTCTTCTATAGTAGCTCTAATTTAAATGTATATATGCCTCTCCTCCCCTTACATCCGCTCCCTCAAATTATGTCACTGCCCAACACTTCCTTGGAAAAAATACGGCCAATCGAAAAGATGCACCCATAAATGCACCATCAGTTCTAACTGCCTTTCCTGTACTCAAATCAATTTCAAACTCAAATCATGCTGAAATAATCCTACATAACTTCTATTATAGGCCATACTAGTGGAGAGATAGGTAGTTATGTATATATAGGTAGGCTTATTGCCTACACTCGTGTACATACCTCCTATAAAAATCGAAAGCTTATTTTATTCCGATTTGATTTCTACAAAGTCAATAAAAAACGATAGGATAAAAAAATTACATGGAGGAAAGAAAATAAAAACCTCAAGAGTTTTTCCACTCAATGCCAAATGATCAATGATAAATGGAAAGGACTTAACATAAACGAAAATAAGGGCACGTATGGTCAATTGGCGATGTGATTTCACGGAAGATATCTCTTGCTAAGTAGCTTTTCTTTGGGTTTTAGGTCCGGGATAAAAAAAATATATATAGAAGATATAGGTATAATATGACTGTACCGAGTTCTAGACAGGGCTTTATTACTTTTCTTTTATATTGATGGCTGTTTAATAATTGGAATCATCTAAGTCTGTAAACGAATAAGGAGCCAGATGGGAATGAAATAACAATTTATAACTTGGAAAGAGAAACAAAAAAGGAAAAAAAAATCGCTAAGGGAATTTAATTTTCTCTGAGGCACTTCGTCCTTTTCGTGTTACTAGTTTTTTGCATTTAGTCTGTCCGTCTGTCCGAATAGGAATCTCTTAAAATTGCCTCTTAGATTGATGTTTTAAGTGCTCCTGAGTACTAACTGCCGAGTGAAACGTTTGGAATTAATCTCGGCAATTGACTTTAATGAAATTTTGTAATTGCAGGAAAAAAGTCGAATACTGTGTAAAGCAATTATTTCTGTTTCTGTCAACTTGATTTTGAAAAAGTCAATGTTACATGAAGATTTCTTGATAGAAACACTTTTGAATCTTAATGTTTATATTTAGTAGTTTAAAGATTAATATTTCGTGTATCTTCAAATTAGTTTTTGTTTCTGCAACTAGGGTTAAGAAAGTTTTCATGGTATAAAATAAGAATAACTCAGTTAATTGGTTTTTATTTTATTATTCTAATAATAACATATTGTGATCGACATAGAAAAAAAAAAATTTGCTACCCTGAAGTTTTTTTTTCCCGTTTCATGACTAAATTAGTCTAAAATGCAAAAAAAAAAGTTCGCCTGAAATTTTGTAGAATTAGCTATATGATCTATAATTTTCGTAAAAATTTAAATTTGCAGGGGAAACGAGGTGGTGGGCCAAAATTTCGAAAATTTTCACTAATTTTTTCAGAGCTCTGGTAAAAGATACAAAGTTGAAATTTTGCACGTGCATTGATATACATGTAGAAAAATTATTAATTTGATCCAGACCTGTTATTTTAAGCTGTACTAGGTGTTTCACGTTTACTGAATCAAAAAAAAAAAATCAAAATTTTTGAATGAAATTTTAAACTGCAAACTTAAAAATTTGTAAAATTCATTAAAAAACATAACAGGGCTACGATTGCGCGTAATGCGCAAACTTACGATACTCTAGATGAAATAGAATTTTTTTGTGACCCCAAGAAATTTTGTATGTGGAATGTTAGAAGGGATAGCATTGAACTAATTTTCTCCCCATCATGCTAAAGTAGCTATAAAAATGTTTTATTCAAAATGCTTACTCCAAAAATTGAATGGGAACTGAAAAAATTAGTGAGTTAGATTTAATGAAAATGTGCAGTTTGTATGGGAGGGGGTAGAAAGAGTGGGGGAATTTTAGTGATTTTTTCAGAAATAACTAGGAATATTATAAAATTGACATACCTTAAATTTCAGACTAGTGCCATTCATACTTTTCAAGAAAATCGATTTTTTGTGAAGTTGTGAAACTGTGCCATATTGTATGGGAGGGGGTAGAAGCAGTGAAGCTAATCAAATATTTTTTTCTGATCTTAGTGATAATACTAATTAAGAATTTATTACAAAATATGAGCTCGATAAATGTCATATGTTCTGAGAAAATCGTCTTAAAGCATTTCACGAAAAAGTGATGTTTGTATGGGAGGGGGTGGAAGGAGAGGGAGGACTCCAATAATTTTTGTACTGTAGATTTATATTATTATGAATGTAATATATACAAAAATTCAGATTAATAGCTTTCACACTTTTCGAGTAAATCCATTTATTGTCAAATTGCGAAATTGTGTCATTTTGTATGGGAGGGGGTAGAAGGGGTGAAGCTAATCGTCTACTTTTTCTTTGGCCTTACTAACAATTTTAAATAAATACTTGGTGCAAGATTTCAGCTAGCTAAATTTTATACGCACTGAGTAAATTGGCTTAGAATAATTCATGAAAAGTACAGTTTGTATGGGAGGTGGTAGAAGGAGGGGTAGGACACACATAATTTTTATACGGTAGATTGATATTATCATAATAGTAATATATTCCAAATTTCAGGTTAATAGCTTATATACTTTTCGAGCAAATCTCTTCATTGTCAAATTGCGCAATTGTGTCATTTTGTATGGGAGGGGGTAGAAGGGGTGGAGCGATTTGGCCCGTTCACGAACTTGACCTTACTTTTTTGTCAAAAACGACGTGTACAAAATTTGAACGATCTAGCTCAACGCGTTCTCAAGCTAGAGAGCGCACGGACGGACGGACGGACGGACGGACGGACGGACATCCGGTTTTGAGATTTTTGAGTGATAATATTAACTTCTGTATTCATCATTTTTTTCTCCGAGCCTTATTTCTTGGCGTTACAAACCTTAGAGCAAACTTATAATACTCTCAGATTCCATCTAGAGTATAAAAATGATTAAAAGTTTAAGATATTAACTGGTCGCATACCTTCAAAACGTCTACCCCCTCCCATATAAAATTATTTTTTCGATAATTTATAAGAAATCAATTATCACCTACACCGAGTAGGAGTCTCTTCAGAGATCTTGTGGCATCACATCTGATCAGCTTATGGTCTATGTGCACCCGGACTTGTTTCTGGGCAGCCTGTTCTATCTACCTACTTTACTTTCCTTCTTCTACACTCTAAGACCTAATTATAAAAACATAAAAGAATTATGATTGGGCGTAAAGCCCAATCATATGATACTCTAGATGAAATGAGAAAGAGTTCAATGTACCGGAAAATATGTCACCTACAATTCTTTTAAATAATTAATAGTGACTTTTGTATGGAAGGTGGTAGAAGCAGAGGAGGAAGGTTTGTAATTTTTGGATATGACACCTAATGTGGTATGCAAAATATTTCGTGCTGAATTTAAGGTTTGTAGCTTTCATTATTTTCAATTGGACATAGTTTTCCTGAAATTGAGGCATTTGTATGGGAGGTGGCAGAAGAAGTGGAGCGTTTAAGATAATTCTGAAACTGCTTATCATAATCCTTATCACCACGCTTTGATTCAATTTCAAATTCAATAATTCTAATATATTCGAAGAAGAAATGCTTTTCTTGAATTTATAATACACAGATATTTGTATGTGAGGGGGTAGAAGGAGTGAAGAGGAGCCGATAATTTTTTTTAGCATTTATTGCAATTATTAAAAAACAAATTCTGGCAAAATTTTAAGTTTATACTTTTTCTAGTTTTAATGGAAATCGATGCACTTAACAAAAATTATACATTTGTATGGGAGGGGGTAGAAGGAGTGTACGGATCAAAACAGATTTTTTCCTCGTTATTGATATTTCTATTTTTATACTTTGCACAAAATAAAAAGTTGATAGCTTTAACAGTTTCGAAGAAAAATATTTTAATTTATATATCAAAATTTCGTGAAATGTGTATGGGAGGGGGTAGAAGGAGTGAAGTGAAGTTGAAAATTTTTTCAACGCTGATTGGAATTATAATAAAATGAATTCTGGCAAAAATTTGTTTTTATAACTTTGCTAGTTTCAATGAAAATCGAAAAAATGCATTTTTCAAAGCTACCCATTTGTATGAGAGGGGGTAGAAGTACTGACGGGATCGGATTAATATTCAGTCACATTAATGACATCTATATTGTTATACTTTAACCCAAATTTCAAGTTAATAGCTTAAATAGTTTCAAAGAAATATCAATTTCTGAAAATTTCGGAATTTCGTGAAATTTGTATGGGAGGGGGTAAAAGGAGTGGGGGAATGTGGCCCGTTCACGAACTTAAAGTTACTTTGTGGCTAAAATTGACACACAACAAATTTTAGCACGATAGCTCAAAGTGTTCGAGAGATATGCTGTAGACAGACTGACAGACAATCGGATTCGAAGTTTTTGAGCGACAACAAATATTTCTGTATCCTTAGCGGCTCTGTGCGAGCATTATTTCTTAGCGTTACAAACGTTAAGGTAAACACAATATACTCTCAGATTTCATCTAGAGTATAAAAACCCGTCCCGCCGTACGCCGTTCATATGGACTCGTATCTACGAGACCATTAAAGGTAAAATGTTCGCTTTTGGGTGGATTGTAAGTGAGCTCTATTTTCTAAATTTTTGGTGGGAAGGGGGAGGCGGGGGATGGAAAGAGTCAAAAACTACACTTGCTAATATCTCCACTACGAATGCAGATAGGATGCTGAAAATCAGCAGAGAGAGTTGTGGGACAAACTTTAAAAATAATTAAATTTTTTTATCCATTGGCGTCCGAAAAGGAGGGGGGGGGGCTAAAAACAAATTGTCGGTCGAATTGTTTTTTGAAATGATTATATCTTCGAAATAACTTATCTTGAAAAATGTATATTTTGGGACCATTAAGGTGGCATATAGTTCCACCAGAATCAGCTTAGAGAAAGGCTAAGTACTGCAAGGGGGTGGGTCAGGGGGTGTTCAAAGAAAAACACTTAAAAATGAATATCTCAACTATCTTTTAAGCTATGTAATTGACACTTAAAACATATATTAATCTATACTCGCGGAACACGAAAAAAAATAACATAACAGGGCTACGATTGCGCGTAAAGCGCAATCTTACGATACTCTAGATGAAATAGAATTTTTTGTGATCCCAAGAAATTTTGTATGGGGAGTGTTCGAAGGGGTGATAGCATGGACCTAATTTTTTCCCCATCATGCTAAAGTAGCTATAAAAATGTTTTGTACAAAATGCTTACTCCAAAAATTGAATGGGAACTGAGAAAATTAGTGAGTTTGATTTAGTGAAAATGTGCAGTTTGTATGGGAGGTGGTAGAAAGAGTGGGGGGATTTTGATGATTTTTTCAGAAATAACTAGTAATATTATAAAATTGGCATCCCTTAAATTTCAGACTAGTGCCATTCATAATTTTCAAGAAAATCGATTTTTTGTGAAGTTGTGAAACTGTGTCATATTGTATGGGTAGAAGCAGTGAAGCAAATCAAATATTTTTTTTTTCACCTTAGTAATAATATTAATTAAATATTTATTACAAAATATGAGCTCAACAAATGTTATATGTTCTGAGAAAATCGGCTTAGAGCATTTCAGGAAAAAGTGTAGTTTGTATGGGAGGGGGTGGAAGGAAAGGGAGGAAGCAAATAATTTTTGTACTGTAGATTTAAATCATTAAAAAAGTAATATATACCAAAATTGAGACCAATAGCTTTTATACTTTTTGAGTAAATCCATTTATTGTCAAATTGCAAAATTGTGTCATTTTGTATGGGAGGGGGTAGAAGGGGTGAAGTTAATCATCTCATTTTTTTTGACCTTACTAACAATTTTAAATAAGTATTTGGTACACAATTTCAGCCCGCTGAATTTTATAAGCACTGAGGAAATTGGCTTAGAGTAATTCATGATAAGTACAGTTTGTATGGGAGGTGGTAGAAGGAGGGGGAGGACACGCACAATTTTTATATGATAGATTGACATTATCATAAACGTAATATATTCTGAATTTCAGGCCAATAACTTTTATACTTTTTGAGCAAATCCGTTTATTGTCAAATTGCGTAATTGTGTCATTTTGTATGGGAGGGGGTAGAAGGGGTGGAGCGATTTGGCCCGTTCACGAACTTGACCTTACTTTTTTGTCAAAAACGACGTGTACAAAATTTGAACTTTCTAGCTCAACGCGTTCTCAAGCTAGAGAGCGCACGGACGGACGGACGGACGGACGGACGGACGGACGGACAGACGGACGGACGGACGGACGGACGGACGGACGGACGGACGGACGGACATCCGGTTTTGAAATTTTTGAGTGATAATATTAACTTCTGTATTCATCATTTTTTTCTCCGAGCCTTATTTCTTGGCGTTACAAACCTTAGAGCGAACTTATAATACTCTCAGATTCCATCTAGAGTATAAACATGATAAAGCGTATTTTGTTGGAATTTACTTTTTTGAGATGTATAGATATTGTTACATAACAACACTTTGCTGTTCATCGAATATTCGCAATTTTCCGCTATCCACAGCGCGCTTTTTTAAGAGAGAACTTTAAATTAAAATAAAATATAGAAAAATGTAGTTAATACCATATACATGAAATTTTTTTGAAAGATAATTTTATGGCATTAATGATTCAATATGATTTCGGGTATGTAGCTGGCGCGTACATGGTGTAATCTCGAAGTCCAATTTTCACACTCTCTTCGCAGTAAATCTGTCTGCATTTTCGTAATAACGCGTCAAATGTTGGCTTCCAAGTTATCAATAGTTTCTGGTTTATCGGCGTAGACATGTCCCTGGAGAAAAAAATCTAATGGCGTGAAGTCACACGAACGGGGTGGATAGTTAACAGGTTCAGCTCGTGAAATAATCGATCATTAAATGTTTCTTTCAGTAAAATAATTATATCGTGCGCTGTGTGGCATGTGCCGCCGACCTGTTGAAATCACTTATTTACGGAATTAATGCCTTCCAATTGAGCCACGAAGTTAGTAATCATATCTCTGTACCGTTCACCGTTGATTGTAACTTTCTGATCATAATAAACCATAAAGCGCACCAAAAGGTGACTTTTTCTGGATGTAATGGTGTTTCGATAATGGCTTGTGAATTATTATCACTCCAAATGCGGCAATTCTGCTAACTGGCATAGTTATTTAGCCAAAAGTGTGCTTCATCACATCAGCTAGGGCTTAGCCTAGTGAGTAGCGTATTGGTCTTGTAATGTGAAGGTCGTGAGTTCAAATCTTCACACTCAGCAGAGCCGCATAGCATTCTTGTTCCGTGACGCTGTAGTTCCGCTGAGCCGAATTGAGTTTCTGCGACATGAAAGCTATAGGGGATTCGGATCCGTCCTCGTTCTCTTGGAAAAGAACGCCTCCCACCCCAGACTTACTAGCATCGCACTGAATAACAAAAGGTCGGCTGAAATCAGGACTAACTAATACCGGCGCCCTCGTTAACATATCCTTCACAGTCCGAAACGCTGTTTCAGCCTCTGAAGTCCACGTAAACTTTTCAGACTTCTTCAGTGTGTCCGAAATAGGTGAAACCGTTTCCGCAAAGTTGACAATAAAGCGTCGATACCAGCCCGCCATTCCAAGAAAGCGTCGGACTTGACGTGCGGACTTTGGCGAGGGGTATTCAACTATGGCTGAAACTTTGTTGGGATCCGTTTTCAGCCCTCCATGGCCAACAATGTATCCAAGGTACTTCACCTCTTTCAGACAAAACTTGCTTTTTCCGACATTAATTGTCAGTCCTGCCTTCCGTAGACATTCTGCTACTCTTGCAAGCAGACTGAGGTGTGAGTTGAACTCGTCGGATATCAACAATAGGTCATCTAAATAGACGAATACTCGATCTTTCAGGTCGGGTGGTATAACAAGGTCCATCAAGCGACACATTCTCTGAGGCGCGTTGCACAGGCCGAAGGGCATGCGCGTAAAGTGGTAGAGGGGTCTACCTGGGATGGTAAAGGCAGTCATTTCCCTGGATTTCTGTTCGAGCGGGATTTGCCAGAAGGCATCTTTCAGGTCAAGGCTGGTTATGTACTGGGCGCGTGGTAGTCGGCTCAAGATCCCGTCGATCTGTGGAAGAGGATAAGCATCCGTTTTTGTCACACAGTTGACCCGACGGAAATCCAGACACAACCGAACCTTGCCTGGTTTCCTTACCAGAACCACGGGGGAGCTCCATGAGCTGTGGCTCACCTCTATCACGCCCAGCTTCAACATGCGGTCCACTTCCTCATACATGAGTTGTTGGATCGCAGGCGAAACGGGGTAATGCCTCTGTTTGATAGGCTTCGTGTCTCCTACGTCAATATCATGTTCCATTAAACTAGTCCTTCCCAGTCCATCCACTTCATAAGCAGGGAATTGGGACTTTACTTGCTCCAAATGTGATAGCTGTTGGGTTGACAAGGAGTGTGTGTGTGTTTCGTCTGGTAGCACCAATGACGCCGATAGCTCCGAACAATCGATGAGGTCTGGAGCCAGGTGGAACGCTCGCCAGAAGTCAACTCCCAGATATAGTTCCTGAGAGAGACTCGGCACAACCATCAAAGTTATAGGTTTGCTCAATCCGCGAAAAGAGATGGAAGTTGTCACGGAGCCCAGCACTCTCTGTGCCACACCATCAGCCGTTCGAAGTTCTCGACACATATTCTTACACTTAACTTGGGCTTGCTTCAACAGCTTGAGAGCATTACTTCCCAAACAGCTGACGCTCGCACCACTGTCCAATAAACCCAAAACCTCTTCACCGAACAGCAACACCTTCGCGTATGGTCTGTTGTCAGACTTCAGGGAGACTAGGTTAGCAAGGCGGAGTCGTATCTGCGACTTGACCCTTCTCCAAAAACTCCGCATACGACGAGCTGATCGTGATGGGCGGTACACTTCCTCGACAAGGGGCTTATGGATGCTTGTCCATGTCAACGTAGGAGCCAAATCCACACGAAAGATCCGCGCTCGGGCTTCCATGTACTCCTTCAGTCTCTGGTGGTAAGGCTTGCGTAGACTTGGGGTAGTTGCAGCTGGAGTGGGTTGTCTCTTTAATATTGCCACAGGCTGTGAAGCAGCCTGAGCAGGGTGAATCGGTTCGGTGACGCTAACGGGGATCACACTGACCGCCGTCTTAGCCTCCGAGCCACGTTCTAATCTTCATAAGGGGTTCTGGTGTTCGGGAAGGCTCGTACCAGGCACACGGTTGTCTGGCCGGGTTTGGTCTCGCGAACTACCTTCTGATGGGCGTATGGGTGGTCGAGGATGACTTCTGACGCGTCGGTCAGCCCAACGTTTCCCTTGCTGACAGTCCTGACAATTCGGAAATAAAACATCCTTCATGCCACATCCATAACAAAATATTCTGGACGGTGGCTGATTGCACATAGTATATGCATGTCCCACCACTCCACAATTCCAACACGCATAATCCGGGTGAGGGTCAATGGCCGTGCAATCCACACAACTTGGACGAATGACGTCTTTCTTTCCACAGCCGTAACAAAAGACGTGTTTGGCCGGTCGTTTACAATTATTAAACGAATGTCCAAGCTGACCACAGTTCCAACAGCTAGAACTTCGCTGGGTCTGCCTACCACTTATTTCGTCCAGCTCATAAGACACTGGCTTTGGTTCGGCCGGTGAATCAAAAATCTCTGCTACGCGCGGCGCGTTCCAAATAGGTGGACGAGTTGAACGACGAAGGTCTTCCACTCTCCACACCAATTGTCGCAGCTGAGCCAGAGTCGAACACTGTTGGAAGCACATCTGGTGCTGCGTGGAAACTAGTAAACTCTCACGCACTATTTCAACAAATTCCCACTCCGGAATCGGTGCATTCAGTCTGGCTCGGAGATCCGCCAATCGTTGTTCCAACTTTAGATAGGATTCCCCGGGCATCTGACGTATCGTCTCCATCTGACGACGGATGTCACGGTCCCGCGTCCGCTCACCCCAGGTGGCCAGAAATTCCGTGCGCAGAGCCTGCCAAGTGGGTGGAGGGTTTTCACGACGCCAGTTCCAATACCATTTGGCTGCATCGCCGTCCAACAACAAGTGGAAGTGTTTGGCTAACAGGTCCATGTGCCCGTCCAAGTCAGTTTGAGCCAACTCCTCAGCGCGAAATATTAAATCCTCGGCCCTGAGCAGGTGGTTATCTCCTTTGTAGAGGAGTCTCCAGCGCCTTATGGGACTCGATGCTCTCCGAGGCCTACGATCAATGTCTGGTCGATGCCATCGGTCGCGACCTTCATCCGGAGCGTACATAATTGGGTTTGGCTGAGTCTGATTACACGAGCGAGGTTGGGGGGGTTGCGAAGCAAGGCGAGTGGCCGACTGGGAGGGATTGTCCGATGGTGACTCGTGTCTTCGGTTCCTCTCCGCTAATACTGCTCGTCGTATCATCTGACTCAACACTTCGACATCAATCGTTACTCGAGTATCGGCCGTAGCGTTAGCTCTAGTCTCGTCCGATATTTGTTCCTCAGGATCCACCAAAGGAGCTATTGGTTTTGGCCCCATCACTACACCTATGGGGGGAAATTCGAAGTCTCGGTCTTGGCGATCATTTCCCTCCCCGACATACCGAGCCTCATCAACCCCACTCTCCGGAAGAAGGGCCGGCAGTTCCAGTTGCACTTCTCTGCCGAGGCCACTTCTAGTAACCGGACGGGTTCTACTTTTCGCCCCTTTTCCTCTTTCAATTTGGCCTAAGTCCTGGGACGTCAATTTGGTCCGACAGTTCGGGCAACTGCCCTGCTCTTTTACCCAAGTGTTGAGACAAGAGGGGTGAAATTTATGTCCACACTTGGTTTCCGCTACCTCATCTCTCTTGTTTGGTCGCAAACAAACCGAGCACTCATCCATAGTTGACTTCTCGGGGGTTCGGCTAACAGACATTACTTAACCGACCAGGTTCAAGAATCAATGAAAGTCAAAAAACAATAAACCAATAAATCGTTACCAAACAATAAAATCCAAATTCGTTTTCCCAAAAATTGTTCTAATACTTGCAAAAAAAAATTGCACTTCAATTGAATAAAAAGGGAATTATTAATAATTTTTTTAATTTTAATTTTTTTTTTCTTTCAACATAAAAGAAATCTAAATGCCGCTATATCAAGTGTCTCTAAAAAAAATTAACAAAGGTCTTCTGATTCCATCATCCCACCTCCATCCTACTCCTCTGCTTAATCCCGAGTACAGGCCAACCGTTTAGTGACTACGACGAAATATACGATGGTTGGACTTTAAATACGACGTTGGGATGAAACTTGAGAGCGAAACAAAATGAGTAAAACAAAAGTTGAAACTTTCCGAAGAAATAAAAACTTGGCGTTACTTTAATTCTATAATAAGCTACTTTAAAAGGATGGGATTAAGGAGTTTTAGGTCGACTTTGAGCAGTCTCAAGCTCGACATTCCCACCTTGGACTTCGGCAATGCGAGTGGCCCAGGGTACGCAAATAGCGCGCTAAGTCAGCACCATCTCGTAAATCCACCATGACCAATCACAAAGCATCCAATCCTGCGAGTGAATGCAAAACGTTAAGCTCCGCCATTCGACGTTCGAGAGCGAAAATCCGACAAACAGACATCGATCCTTGGCAAGTTATTGACGCCTACGGGTTGCCGATAACAAGAATCCAAAGAACGTTGACGGTCTGCGAAATTGACAATCCGGAGCGCCGACACACAGAGTGATTCCACTCAAAGAAGGTTCACAAGGCTTGTCTTTGCCGATTAGGCGGATTTTGGTCGCCAAACGACAAAGTTATTGAAGCTTTAGACCAATTCGATTGCTGAGCGGAATTTTGGGGACTCGCTCATTATGAACTGGCACGCGTTTGTGAACAGCGCGTTTATGTTCGGGCCCCACGTTGGGCGCCATTGTTGTGTTTTAGGCAGGATCGAGGGATTTTTCTTGCCCAAAGGGACAAGATCATTCGGAAGGGAAGTACATGAAGGGATAGGAGTGGGCCAGTTGGAAAATAAATCTTCAATGCTGGTGCTTTGGGTGGTGTTGGGGCGACGCGCTTGCTGGCTGCCGGGCCCGCTGCAGTAGAGAAATTGGGGAGGGTTCTTACACCACCTCAAAACATGTCACCCTCTGCCTGGAAACAAATTATATTTGGCCATTCGGCCTCGCGTCGGCTTATCCTAGTGACTAAAGTGGGAGTCCCATCGTATCATCATCGGCGCTACCTCCAAACCAAGCTTACCTGTACTCAAGATGGCGCTTCCGGTGGTATGCGCGCCCTAGCCCTCCCAACCTTAACCAGGCGGAATTCTTCTTCCTTAAGGTCATCGCCAAGTCCCTAAGAGGAGGAGGATGTTTATGAAACTAGGAAATCAGAAGACCCCTGTCGTTAATTCTTAATAATTCATTTTAATCAATTGAACCGCGTCTAATTGTACCATAATAAAAAAATTATACATACTTTCTTAGTATTACTTAGCAGAAATAAGCATTGGCAAAAAAAAAAACTTCCGAATTAATTCTTTTTTTAATAAAGTTTACTAAGTCGAAATGGCGAAATAGCCAAAGCAAAAAAAAATTTCATAATATGAATACCAAAAAATTACATACCGGGAGTAACGAGATCGATGATTGCAATCACAGAACCATAATTCCTAATTCATATCAAGGTTCGGCCGCGAATGAATTTATAATGAAATATGAATGAAATTTTTTTTTAAAAAAAAGAAAAAAACAAAAAAATCAACTTAAATAATACGTTTGAAAGAATAGAGAATAAACAAATTGAAAAAAAAAGAGTTATTATAAAAAAAAATAGATTTGTACCTATTTGTTTTGTTTTTGCATTTAAATTTACATTGTCATTGTGGCAAGTACCACAGTTATATCGTCTGGTTTGCATCAGTTGCATTTATCATATTCCGTCTCGCATTAATTATCCAGGTCCAGGCGGTAGCAGCGAAAATTGAAACGGGTTATGGAAATAGTGTTGTTGTTCCTCGGATCTATGAACAATTTCACTTTTCGTACAGCAATAAAACCGCAATCACCAATGTAGGCGGTGTAATCTGTACTTGTTTACCGATTTAAAACTGCTAAGCAGGCGATAATGCTTCATAACCTTGGATTTTTCTGCTCCATCAAGATTCAAAGCTTTGCGTTTTGGCGCGCTCGCACTCTTCTCTGTTTGTTCCGCATGGGATTAAGTCAACACGTCGACACTCCGTATGATTTCACAAAAGCTCTTTTCAGGCAAACGTCACTTCTCGGCGGGTAATTTCGCACTCTCCCAGATACTGCAATTAACCGGTACTCAAACAATAATTAACGGGTCAATCGAACACGACCGCATGGGAAAGTCACCGCACTTGAAACGCGTTTTTACTTTAAGCTTTTTCCTTGTGGCAATTATTCCCACACTGTCGGGAATTAATCTCGCGAGTCATAACCCTTTTTTTTTCTTTACATGTAATTAACTTTACAAAAAAAACTCGTGTGCAATTGCACGGAATTCGGGAGCCCTCCAACAACGCGTCCGCCCGCGAGTGAAATCCACAGTCGACTCTCTGCCATCCCCGAAACTTATCTCTGTGATCGTGTCGCTTCCATCCCATACACACTTAAAGAGGTGCTTTCGCGCATACGGCTACGGTATTTACAGTGGCGCGTAAAAATTCGAGGCCGATTTCGCAATTGCGCTGAGTGAGATTTGAGGAGGCAAAAAAAAAACATTACATCTTTATTTACTTTCCGAGCAGGACTCGCCATCGACCATAACAAAATCATCAATTAGCATAGATATCTAATTTGCTTACACTCGATGAAAAAAGGGACAGAACTTAATTCAGTCCACTTCATATTTTTCCCTAAGGGTCTTCTCCTTACCGAATAAGCAGTATTAATGGTAAATAGAAAAAAATTTCTTTGTTTTCGGTTTATGTTTACTTTAGATCTTACAAATTTTCCGCAGTTTAAAGATCGATCTTCTGATCTGACGTCCTCACAGTAAGAAAGTAAAATTTCATTCTGATGTACAAAACCCAAGAGGCATCTAAATATCTTATGCGATTCATCACTATCATTTATCTACAGAGAAGTATGTATGTAAGCCCTGATAGCCAATCACCAATGAAACACCTATGAAAAGGAGGGGGTGTACTAATTGCAGTTCACAAATCTTTATCTAGTGAGATTGTAAACACAACACCAACAACATTTTTTGAACATAAATTTATCAGAATCAAACTGATAAATAAATATATTTACATAGGTGTTGTATATATCCAGCCTAACTCTGAAGACTACAAATACCACGACATTCTTGAAATTTTTCATAGTGTCAATTGCTCCTTAACAGAGAATGACAATATCTTCCTTCTCGGCGATTTTAATCGCCCAAATATCTTTTTTCAGACTAATCATTCCGATAACACTATTATACCGGGGAATCTTCTGTCTGATATTGACACCACTATTATCGACACACTATATAATAACGACTTACATCAGGTAGTGAATTTTCCCAATAAAAATGGGAGATGGCTTGATATGATCTTTACAGACGCATATGATGAAGTGATTGTTAGCCCTGCCTCTGACGTGGAGAATCTTTTCTCTAATACACAACATCACTCTGCTATCATAGTAGAACTACCATGCAACAACATTAATTTTGTTCACTCTTACAATAATAATATTGTAATTGACTTCCGTAATGCTGATTTCAATTGCATTAATAACGAACTGTCTTCGATAGACTGGACATCCCTTTTCTCATGTAATGATCTAGACAATGCCATAACAACGTTTTACGATGTGATCTTTAAAATTTCTTGTAATAAAACAAAAAGACAAAGTTATGAGTGTTACGTAAAAAAAATTGGTGAAGATATCATAACAGAACCAAAAAGATTTTTCGAATTTGTTAATACAAAACGAAAAAGTTCGGGTTATCCCATGACCATGTCTAATGGGATCACGCAATCTTCCTGCCGGCGTAATATCTGCGATATGTTTGCTGACCGTTTTCAAGAGGTTTTTAGTGCCCAGTTAGATTCAACCCCCAGTGAACTCAACATTTCGGTTCCTACACTTATTGATAATATCTCATTTTCTATTGAGGAGGTGCTCGATGCTCTGAAAACTATTGATACCAAAAAAGGTCCAGGTCCTGATATTATTCCTCCCCTATTTTTATCAAAGTGTGCCCATCAACTTTTAAGACCTTTACATTTTCTCTTCAACAAGTCACTGTCATTGGGAACTTTCCCCTCGTCTTGGAAATCATCGCACCTCACACCTATCCACAAAAATGGAGACAAACGAAAAGTTGAGAACTACAGAGGTATAGCAATTCTATCAGCAATACCGAAATTATTCGAAAAAATTGTTTGCGATAAATTAACCAATATAATCAACCCTTTTCTTAATGACCAACAGCACGGCTTTAGAAAAGGTTGCTCGACTACAACGAATCTCATGATTCTTGTATCTGATACGCTCTGTGAACTTGAAAATGGGCATCAAGTCGATACAATATACACCGACTTTAGCAAAGCGTTCGACCGAGTTGATCACAATGTCCTGATCTTAAAGTTAAAAAAAATTGGTGTGACTGGATCCTTACTTGACTGGCTTAAATCCTATCTTAATAATAGAACTCAATTTGTTAAGTTTCAAGGTCTTATTTCCAAGGAAATATTAGTGTCCTCTGGGGTACCCCAAGGAAGTCACTTGGGACCTCAAGGAAGTCACTTGGGACCTCTCTTATTTAATGTGTTCATCTCAGATCTATCAGAAGTATTGGAAAATGTTTCACATCTGATGTACGCTGATGATCTAAAAATATATCATGCCATAACCTCGCCCGCAGATGCCGCATTCTTGCAATCCAAGCTTATTGCGCTAGATCATTGGTGCGTTCAGAACAAATTAGAGCTTAATGTCAGTAAATGCCACGTTATAAGTTTCTTACGTAAATCATCCTCATATCACCATGACTATGTCTTAAGTGGAACTCAACTACACCGTGTTGATCAAATTGAGGACCTCGGCTTACTACTGGACAACAAACTGTGCTTCAAATCTCACTATAATCGAATAATTTCGAAAGCCAATAGACTTCTTGGGTTCATTAAGAGAAGAGCCAAAGAGTTTAAGAATGTATGGGTTACAAAATCTTTATTCTGTTCTCTTGTCCGCCCTATTCTGAAATATGTATGTCCCATTTGGGACCCTTTTTTCCAGTTATACAGCAACAGAATAGAGTCAATCCAGAAGCAATTCCTTCTTTTTGCTCTCAGGGACTTGTATGATTCTAGAGACTTTGAAAACCTTCCACCCTACACAGTTAGGCTGCAGTTATTAAATCTTTTACCGCTTGGTTCAAGAAGAACTATGTTCACATCCTGTTTTACCTTAGATGTTTTGAATGGCGATATTAAGGTTGACCATATCTCAAATAAATTCAGACTCAATGACAATGTCAGGCTGACGAGACATTCAAAACCACTTAAGGAATATGCACATCGTACTGATTACGGACAAAATGAACCTGTTAACAGATGCTGTAGAGTATTTAACAAATTTAGCGCCCACTATACACCTCCAATAAATAAGCTGACATATAAACTGAGACTACGCTCTGTTTTATAAGGTCCCCACATCCCGCTTAACCCTTCCACCAGTGTCTATCATATATCATATATGTATATCAAATTATGCTTAATTAATTAAGGTAAATTTAAATATATTAGGATATATTAAAATAAATTAAATTAAGCAATCTTGTTATGATTAATAAAATAAATAAATAAATAAAGAGACGATGAACAGTTATGCATTTCTATTCTAAAAAGGCACTTTAACCCAAACCGGGCCTTGGTTTCCTGACCACAAGGTTCCTTAATATTTTTATTATTTATTTTGAAAGGGTGGTTAGCCCTTCTCACAAACCTCTATTTACTAATTTTTCATTTTCATAGATTGAGGTGACCAAGCACGCAGCGTGCTGAATTATATGTCGATAGGGATATGAACTCATGACTTTCGCATTGTAGACAAACACTTGGCAATACCTATGCTTTCGCATTTCAGTCACCTAGTACAATTTTAAATATTGTTGGACGGAACGAAGTCGAATATTGAATCAAATGTGCTGTAGGAATCGTCTTGAACTTCGTCGTGCTTGTATTCCGTTGGGGCATGGACTGGAAAAAAACTTGGCCTTTTTTATGGTTCAATCATTGAATGACCTACCTGGCTAAAATTCTTTGTTGGTATTAGGTTATGTATTCAAATCACAAATAACTTATCTGGAAACGATCATGTATTTAACATGGCCAAGGAAGTATCTAAGTGTTTGGGTTACCTAAAACGGTGTAAGACCTCCTTCACAGCTTCTGGGTTACTGACAATTTATAAGGCCTATATTAGACCACTTCTTAAATGTAATTCCCACCTATGGGTGGGAGCTGCAAAAATTTCTCTCTCCTATCTGGATAGTATCCAGTCTCGGACTATTAAAATTATAGGAGATTTTGACATCGCTCGATTCACTCGAGAATGGACGAACTGTAAGCTCCCTAATCCTTTTGTATCGGTACCACAATCGAGATTGTTCGTACGAAATCTCTAGTCTCCTAATCCCATGTATGCCTTAACCCCATAATACTTGAGCTGCTTCACGCGCAGTAGTATTTTCTCCACCCTATTTTCGGTCGCACTGTCAAATTTCGTGATTTTTTTGAAACCGGACTTCCGGCCACTTCCGTCTCTAAACCCTTAATTCTCAAAAACCAATATCCTTCCCTCCTCATCGGAGTTGTGCTTCAGTACAAAAGGGCAACCCCTCTAGACCCGGTGTCACATAAGAACAAAAAAAAAAGTTACACCGGAGCTAGACTGGTTGCCCTTTTGTACTGAAGCACAGCTCCGAAGATGGCGGAAGGATATTGGTTTTTAAGAATTAAGGGATTTAGAGATGGACCAGTGTTGAAGTGATAGGAGAAGTCTAATATGCTGTTGTCAGCGAAGCTATGTACAGAATTGAAAGTTGAAGATAGCAAGTCATTAATAAATATTAGAAAAAGAGTGGCAGATAGAACCGAACCCTGAGGAACACCAGCGTTAATATTATAAATGAAAATCATACCATCCAATACTTCACGCATTAAATGGTTGGCTAAACAGCCTTCAGTTCAGGAAATAAGGTTGTCGCCCAAACCAATAGCTTTAAGTGTAATTGAAAGGGCGCTGTGCCATACTCGGGAGTGATAATACAAAATTCACCAAACTGGTGAATGCGCTTATTCCAACGATCAGTGAGGGTGATTAAAAGGTCTTCTGTGGAATGTTTCTAGCGGAATCCATACTGTTTGTGTGCCTGATGTGGATTGCATACGATCGTTCGTTGACGGGTTTGAAGGTGGTGATTTGTTGATATGCTCGTTATCGGCGATAAGCATAATTTTAAAGTAGTTTAGTTTCATGGTGTTCAGTGATATTATTGTTTTATTTGCTCGCCAGTTACAAGATCGTGCTCTCCTATTCAAGATTTCAAGATCCAAAGGGATTGTTCAATTTTCGTTTGCCTATCTTGATGACGTTGAATCCATCCAGTTAGAGACTTTGCTTTAGGTTTCGTAACAACTGTCCTTTTCTTGGAGATTAGTTATTCAGATCCACTGGCCCACCGGCCATCATCTGATGGAGACTTTGCGGTATGTTATTTTGTTATGGGATGGAGGTAAAAGAGTGTTAAGGATTCTGCCCACTCACAAACTAGAGCACAATTTTTCTACAAAAATAACGTATACAAAATGGAACTTTCAATCTAAAAGCGCTCTCAAGTTTCACAGCGACAATTCCTTTTCTTCACCGTGCCTTATTTCTTATTATAAAATTAATTAAAGCAAACTTATAAATAATAGTCATTGATTTCATTTCCATACTCAAGAAACGAGAACGAAAGCTGAAGTAGAATGAATTAATTACCAAGTCAGGGGAGTGTAAGTGTGCGAAAGCTAGTTGAAGTTTAAGTGCCATGATTTACAAGCACTTCCTTTAACTGAACTAATCGCACATGCAAATAATATTGTTCCCAGAATAAAGAGTTTCACTTTCTTAGCTATAATGCTCTAATTCACTTAAAAACGCTGTCAAGTTCCACAGATACGTTTCATTAGAAAAAAAATTATACAAAAATTAATTAAAAATTCAGTGATTATTTTCGTAGTGGAAATACACGTACCTATCTAAGTATTAGAAAAAAAATGTTTTTTAGTCTGTAATTTCCTGTTATATCAATTTAATTCTAATTGACAAAAAATATCCTAAAACATCAATAAATCTCATTTCAAATCAATAAATCACAACCAATTGAACTTTTAAAATTCAAATCAAGAACTTTTCCAGATTCAACCCTTTCCGATATAATAATAATATTTAAGGCCGGTTTGATTCAAGCGACTGCCATACCGGTGGATGGAATGAACGGGGGTGAAAGGAAGGCCTGACAAATTACATGGCCATAAGCTAATTCAATCAGGTTATCAATAACAATTTATAGATTGGGTCAGACAGGGAAAAAGGACGACGATTGATTGCCAGCCATCAGATACATCTGGACCTGAATTTTAAAAAGTGGAGAAAAGCCACCGGGGTGACAAATGGAGGTCCTATCGAAAATATTTCAATTTCACTACGGGATTTCGTTACATTTTGTATTGATTGCGGAAGTAAATTTTGGAGAGTGGGTGGAGACCATTGCTTTGCCATCCGTTTCGTCCCTATTTTTCGCCTAGATAAACAACATTTTACCGGTACGAAAAATTGTCAAATTTATTTCAATTTGTCACCAAAAGTCGGATTGATGATTCATTTTAAATTTGGCGGGAATGAAATTTCAAGTTGTAAAAGTGCTGATAGAAAATGTAATATTTATCTATTTTGTTTCCTTGCAGTTAAAGAAAACCGATAGTTTAAAGTTGGGGGAGGGGGGAGGGGGGATGGAAGAGTGTTGAGTTAGAAAAGGTGGGCTTAAATGGTCATTTCAAGCACTCGGCAATTTAGGTTGTGCCTGACGGAAGATTAATATGTTTCATAGTTTATTTAATCAATCTTAAGGGTTTTGGTAAACATGACAACTAATGTATCTATCGGCAATCAAAGTAACGAGTATGTTGCATTTGGGACATAACAATTATTTTCGTTCACTAGCTCATTTAACCCTAATTACCCTTCCAAGACCCAATTAGTGCCATTCTGTATAAAATCTCAGTCCTTTGTAATTGTCGATAAGTTTGATAAAGATCTCAGCAGATACCGAAACGTCCCAAATAATAAGGCAAACAGTATGAAATCCGGAAATCTTTTCCAATTGTTATCGTTTTCAAAAACTAGATGTTAATCGAAAATTTAAGTAGTCTCCTTCATTTTTTAAATTAAATCCCGTAAACTTGAACATTATTATAGTTGTTTTCATTTCGACTATGAGAGGTTAATAAATCTCAAATTCTCCTCAAAATATCGAATTCCAGCCTGCAGATCTTTTAGAACAGATTTCAAGTTCAATTCGCTTCTCATGCGTACCACAAGAGCAATCTCATTCTTGGAATCATTCGAACTTTCACCCCGCATCTTATCTTTATCGCATAAAGGACGCAAATCCATTCATTGAGATTCAACAATCCATAAACTCTTGTAAATTCCAGAAGGGTCCTTAAGCCTTAAGAAAAGGGAATCAGAGAAGCTCGGATACCTTCCAAGTACATTTCGGGCTCGAGAACCTGGAATGTGGGCGTTCTAAACTCAATAACTTCTCATAAAATTGTTCGCTCCACAGGCAAGCATTCGGTAGGTGGGGTTGAAGCGATGCCAGAAGCCGTACCGCATCGTCTACATGTTTAGCAATTACGTAACAAAAACCCTTGGCAAAGGACCCATAAGGACTACCCGAGAAGAAAAAACCATAAATTCTTATAGGAGTGATTAACGGTCCATGTGGATGTGCACGTAATACTTTACCGAACTGCGACAAGGACGAGAACGGATCTCTGTTATTCTGTAGAGTCGAAAACGAAACCGAATATTTTCACAACTAACCACCTCTGGATTAAGGGGAGAGCCGAAGAATCAGCACAGCTGGAATTCAATGTGATTAATGAAACAACAAGGAATCCATTCGGGAAATGCCCCCGCGGTTGTTGTCCTTCGTGAAACATGAATTTTCTTTGTAAAAGAGCGCAAGAAGGACGGCATCTTTGGACTGTGTCTCGCTATCGAAAAGAGCAGTGAAACCCGTACCCGTTCATTACAGCAACAACAAAAAAATTAAACTTAAGGCTGAACTGGAAATGAAAAGTTAAGTGAATTTTCCTCAAGTGCTAATGATTTTCCTGATGGCTTCACTCCGTGTTGCTGTCAGTCCTGCTTAAAACGCTTACAACGCTTTCGGGTGAATTCGGCGACTTGAACTTGTACTTATAATTGCGAACATAATCATTTCGCGAAATTGGGGTTGACGGCTTAAACCATCTGAAAAAAAAATATATGTAATGAAAGATTCTCGTCCCAGCTTTTTCCATGATGCTTAACTCTCCGCATTCATGTTTATGGCATTTTCCTGCACATAAATCGCTAAGCTTTCCAACTTATTATTAATAGACCCTCATTAAAATCGCTGATCCCCATCAATTAGGTTAATTGCTAGTCTGCTGTTTGAAAAATGCTGTGGCGTGGGAGTGGACACCTTTCATTTTCTCTCTTCATTTTCCTAGTGACGAGAAATTTTCCATTGTCGAACTTCATTCTTTGGTACAACTCTTGAGAAAGGAGCGGCTTCGCAAAAAAATTATCCATTTCCATTTGTTGGACTCGTCATCTTTTCAAGGAGCTAAATAATTCAAACTAACCATTAGCGTAATGAGCTACATCAGATTGAATTTCAATCAAGAGTATTGAATGGCTTTAATTTGACGCTAATTATTTTTGGTCGATTTTGCTTCTGCATTGTGCTCACAGGAAGAGAATGCATTTAGGTACAAATTGAAATTATTTTCTCGCCTGACTCATAATCCGCGCAATAATTGATACTTTTCTTAATTGCCTTCGCTCTCACTCCCCTTCCCCAACCTTCCCAATCCCATTCCTTCCCTCCATGACTGTGTTTGTGCATTGCACATAAAGGCCGAAATTGCCTATAACACAAGTCATTCTGTAAAAAAAAAAAAAAAAAAATAGTTGTTATAGTTTTTGATTTATATTTCAAGTTCAAGCTCAAGTTAAATAAAGTAATATCATTATTTGGGCGCAAAGCTCTCTCTCCAGATGAAATGGGAGAGAGTTTAATGTATCAAAAAATTAGTCATCTCAAATTTTTTCGAGTAGCGAATAGTGACTTTTGTATGGGAGGTGGTAAAAGCAGAGGGGAAGTATGTAATTTTTGTATATGACACCGAACGTGGCGTGCAAAGTGTTTCGTGCTGATTTTAAAGTTCGTAGTTTTCATTATTTTCAAAAAATTTGGCAGTTTTAGTTTTTCTGAAAGTATGGGGTTTGTATGGCAGGTAGCAGAAGAAGTGCAGGGTCTTAGATGATTTTGAAACTGATTATCAAGATCCTTATCACAATGCTTTTTATCAATTTCAAAGCCGACAGCTCTCATATGTTCGACGAAGAAATGCTTTTCTTGAATTTAGAATATAGACATTGGTATGGGAGGAGGTAGAAGGAGTGAAGCTGATTTTTTTTTAGCATTTATTGCAATTATGAAGTGACAAATTGTAGCCAAATTTCAAGTTTATACTTTTTCCAGCTTTAATGAAAATCGTGTTAATGCTTTTACCACTTGTGTCGGAGGGGGTAGACGGAGTATATGGATCAAAACAAAATTTATCGTTGGTAGATATTTCTATTATTATACTTTCCACAAAACTTCAAGTCAATAACTAGAAAAAAAAATTGAATAGAAATTTTAAAATTTCGTAAAATTTGTATGGGAGTGAGGTGAAGTTGATGATTTTCTCAAAACTGATTGCAATTATAATAAAATTAATTCTTGCAAAAATTCGTCTTTCCAGCTTTGCTAGTTTCAATGAGAATCAAAAAAGTGAACTTTTCAAAATTGTGTATTTGTATGGGAGGGAGTAGAAAGAGTATCACATCAATATTTTGTGATGTTAATGATATTTATATGATTATTCTTTGACCCAATTTTCAAGTCGATAGCTTAAATAGTTTCCAAGAAAAATCAATTTCTTAAAATTTCGAAATTTCATGAAATTTGTATGGGAAGGGGTAGAAGAAAAAGGGGGTGTAGCCCGTTCACGAGTTCGTAGATGGTGATTGTGACACATCTGCCAGACTCTATTTCTTCTTGTATGCAGTAACTCTAATTTTGACGTGCGTCCATATGCGTCTTATTTAAATTATAATTTTCAGATTATAGTTAGCAGTGTCGTGTTGATCAGTTGCAGGTGTTTTTGATTAAATAAGGTTTGTATTTTCACGATACTGTAATTTAATAATAATAATTACTGAAAAGCGTAGTGTTACTTGAGTAAAATGGATTAGTGCAACTTCACAATCTACTCATATCCCACAATCAAATTGAGACGATACAATTCGAATCTTTCATGGGAGTTTTGAGGCTACAAGTATTGTGAGACGCAATTTTAGCTCAAATCTGAGAACACCTTAAAAAATCCCTTTTCCTTATTTCATAAGGACATGGGGGGCAATCGAATCAACTTTATTCCTGACGGTGCATTCACTGCCTTCATACAACTTAAGGATTTGTAAGTACTATTTTTTTTTGGTTGAAAACTTAATTTTCAACCTTTTATCTTTTCAATCTTGCCAATAAACAGATTGAAATGGGTGATACATTTCAAAACGTTAAATAATCGGGAGTTACGGGAAATTCCATTGCCAGAAGTATTTCTACGGGTTCAAACCTTCTCTCGTATCCCTATCCATCCCCGTTCGTTTTTGCCGCTTTTTACGAAGGGTAACTAGGAAACTACAGCTACTGCAGGAAGCCGTCCTGCTTCCTTCCTATTCCGAACTCGAAATGAGCCTGCGGAATAACAGCATCAGTGATATTTAACCGCAACTAAGTAAGAATGCGTACTAGCTCTGTAAATTCAAGGACTAATTTTTTCCTTCACACAGATAATCTTATAGTAATCGTTAAAGCTTGGATCGCTAATAAAAGACCTTTGGGACTCGTTCGGTAAGGACTTCATTTATCCGGAAAATATGTCTACCTCCGAGGAGGTGTACCTCGAGGAGGATGGTATGGTATGAGTCCGGTGCGTTCAGTTGGATCAGATGTTATACCTGAGTCAGTTCAGTGCCTGCCGCTTCCCAGCTTGTGTCTGACGTACCAGGATACATTCGACTCGTGGAAAAAGAGACTCGGCGTTTGAATATTTCAGCTGACCAAGCTGGGCAAAGGATCTGTATTCTTGGTGCTGATCTTCTTTCGATCGAAAATGGACGTGCCCAGGTTCCTGGTATGTAATCTGTCGGCAGCTGATTTCTTCATGAGGGTGTACCTTGTTGCCGCATCCACACTTGGCGAAACATGTATGTCATACTCTGGCAGATGAGTATTATTTGCCAGATAGCTGGATTCTTAGCAGTGCTGAGCTCCAAACTATCGGTTTACATGATTGCTGATTTATGCAGGAACGTAACTACGCCATCACGCAAGCTATTTATCTCAATTAGAGGCTATCGCTGCGCCAAACTACTTGTACCTATATTTATCACAATGTTGCTAAATATAATGATATTCGATAGGGTCTTTGCCATTACGATGGCAATACTACGCTGATTGGTATCATTATACTCTAGATGAAATCTGAGAGTAGTATAAGTTTGCTCTACAGTTTGTAACGTTAAGAAATAAGGCTCGGAGAAAAATATGAATGATACATATATCCACTCAAAAATCTCAAAACCGGATATCAGTCCGTCCGCCCGTCCATCCGTCTGTGCGCTCTCTAGCTTAAGAACGCATTGAACTAGGTAGTTAAAATTTTGTACACGTTATTTTCAACAAAAAAGTAAGTTCAAGTTCCCTTTCTATCCCCTCCCATACAAAATGACATAATTTCGCAATTTGACAATAAACGGATTTATACGAAAAGGATCTGAAATTTGGAATATATTACTTTTATAATGATCAATTTCAATCTACTGTATAAAGTTATTTGAGTCATTCCTCTCCTTCCACCATCTCCCATACAAACTGTACTTTTTCATGAAAATCTATAAACAAATTTATTCAGTACCTATAAAATTGATCGAGCTGTAATTGTGCACTAAATATTTATTTTAAATTTTTGGCAAGACCAAAAAAATTGGACGGTTAATCTAACTCCATCTACCCCCCTCTTCATACAATCTGACACAAAACTTTTCAAAAAGTGGATTTTCCTGAAAAGTATGACTGCTTCTGATTTACAATTTAAAACATATCAAAAGCATGATGTTTATAGTTATTCCTGAAAAAGTCTTCAAGAACTCGCCCGTCCTTCTACCACCTCCCATACAAACTGCACAATTTCACTAAATCCAACACACTAATTTTCTCAGCAAGCTAGGGTGTAGCCTAGTGGGTAGCGTGTTGGTCTACAATGTGAAGGCCGTGAGTTCAAATCCCGGCCGACGCATAATTCTAGCACACTACCTGCTTAGGTATACCTTAGTTACCTCAATCTACGAAAATTAAAATTTGTAGATAGAGGGTTGTGCGAAGGGCTAACAACTCTTCCACAATAAGTAATGAAAAATGTTAAGGAACCTGAAGATCAGGAGGCCAAGGTCTGATTTGGGCAGTAATGCCATTGTAGAATAGAATGGAATTTTCTCAGCACCCATTAATTTTTGAGTCCTAAATTTTATATAAAACACTTTGATAGCAACTTTAGCGTGATGAGAAAAAATTCAATGAAATCAAAAAATTGCTCTTTCATGTAGAGTATCGCCGGATTGGGCTTTATGCCCAAACGTAGTCCTGTTATGTTTTTTACATTGGAATATTTAAATTTTTTTCTTCTTATTATATTAATAAAGGTCTAAAAATTTAAACTTAGTGTTTTATTTGTACTTTAATTAAACAAATTTCAGATTTTTTAAAAGCACTGCGATGAGTGCAAATTTTATTACGACGGCATGAAAAACTGTAATGAAATTTCAATATAATTAGTGATAAGTATTTTACTACTTATGTGATAATTTTCATTTCGGTGTAGTAGACTTTTTTATAACACAATTATTTGTTTGTAATGCATTTATCTATAAATGTCAACAACTTTACAACACAGGGTCAGAAACCATTACATTTTCTGTAGAATTTCATTACAGTTTTTTCTCCGGGTAGTCTATGCACTTTTCACTGCCGAACTAAAATCCGTGCTAGCGTGTAATTTACATATATTTCTTAAGAGCCAGCGACTTCGTCCGCCTAATAATCGTAAAAATATACGATTTTTGAGAGTGTTGTTAGTAATATATAACACATAATCAACATCATTAATGGCGTGACAATCCAAATCGCTTGTTTCTGTTAAGATCCCCTATAGAGGCACAGGACCGAAACAACTCTCTTCTACAAGGAGCGATCCTGAGCATTGGCATTTAGCTGTTGCCAGGACTTGTGTATTCTCCTGGCCTCCTGCTCAACTGCTCGCTTCCATATGCTACATGGTCGACCATCCCGACGTCTTCCTTGAGAATTATAAACCAAAGCCTGTTTGGCGATATTTTGCTCTGGTTTCCTCAAAGTGTGACCAATCCACTACCACTTCCGCCTTTGAATCTCAATACCTATTTTAGTCTGTCCAGCTGTATTCCAAAGTTCTTCGTTGGAGATCCCTAAAATGCGTCGAAGGCATTGGTTCACGAAAGTTTGCAGTTTCTTGGTAAGTCGAATTTTCAGTTTCTACGTATACAAACATATAACAACACTGATTTGATGCGTCAAATACTCGCATCTTCGTGCAAAGGGAGATCTCTGTTAACCTCCAGAAAGAACTACGGATACCGAGGGCATGACGAGCCATAATTCGACGAGCCACAATATCCTTTTCGGTTCCGCTGTCCATGCTGACAATCTCTCCAAAATAACAAAAATCAGTCCCACCTCCAGAATGCAACGAGTGAACATTTGACTTTAAGTCCGACTGGTTAGTTATGTGCAAGCAAACACACGCCATCAGCATAATTAAGGTGACTTAAGATTAAATTGTCTCCATTGAAGACCTTTACCTTCCCCAACTTCCAGTGTAGCTTTCAAGATGTTATTTATTTCCACCAGAAACAGGGCTGGTGATAATATGCAGCCCTGTTTGACACTCGTTTGCACAGGGAAGCTCTCAGCCAGCTCTCCTCGCGACACCTTGCATCGTCGTTCTTTAATCATAGCTATGACATCATCTGGAATACCTCTCCTACGGTAGGCATTCCATATGTAATCTCGCTTAACGCTGTCGAAAGCCTTCTCGAAATCCACGAACATGATATGTAGTGGCGAACCCATTTCGGCGGACTGCTCCAACATTATCCGTAGGGTATTTGTGTGGTCGGTACAAGGCGATCCTTTACGGAATTCAGCCTGACAAACTTCGAGAGTGCTCTCCACGACAGCACTTATCCAGTTGAGAATTACCTTAGCCATGATTTTCGATACGGCAGTAAGTGGACTTATACGAGTACCATGTCTACTGCTACTATCTAGAAGTTCACCCTTCTTTGGAGTACGAGGAGTATATCTTCTGTTCGATGTGAAGAGTCCGGGTTGCAGTCCGTTTATTGCATTGACTGATTAGCGGAAATTATTTCTTCTTTCTATGGGGATCTTCTTTAATAGAGGATTGTTGTAATGATATCGTAGGGACTAACGTGAGCGCTTTGCAGCAAAAGCCTAATTTCGCGGATTGTTCTTGGAAAAAACAATCAGTGCCATTTACATGAGAATAGAATGTTTCAGTCTACACGGCTTTTGTAGTAACGGCACTCACTCCGATTCTCTGCCAGTATTTGGGTCATGGCAAGCGGTTGTATTAGGCAACTCTACGCTGAGAATCAAGGAAGAACAAAGAAACTCTTTGTGGGAACGTGGGATTCGAGCAACCACCACGAGTACCCCAAGGGCCTCATCCATAGCAGCACTGCTCTACGTCCTCGCAAATTGTACCACCTAAGTGCGTTATTACATCTTCTAAGTCTCGGTTCAACAGTAATAGTCTGCCTCAGGAGTGAGCGGCTGCCTGCTTCGGTCTAGCCCCTGCCAGTATGATACCTATCGAACGACTCGGGTCCGTGAAGATTGCTGCAGTTCGATGTTTGGTGATTGTTCTGTATCTGGAATATCTGGATCTGACGAAATATATATAATATCTAAGGAGTATTCCTTCCATAACCGGAATTGTTACTATTCATTCATTTTAAGGAGAGTTCCATTGAGATCTTAGAGGTGGAGTTCCTGCTCTTTAACTGTTTCATAATTTTAGATAGCGAGTCCACGTCCCCAAAGTATGCCGCAGATCCCGCCTTTTTGACCAGATTTTCAATGGCTTTTCATTTGTCGTGTCGTACACCCTTCATAAGCTGTAATTGAGCTTTCCGGCCGTTCCGTCCTAAATCGGGAGTTCTTCGGTTCACATCGAGTTAAGAGATGATTGCGAATTTGGCTTTTTCTGATTGGCGACCTTTTCCCATGTGTCTTGCAACGTCCAAAGTTTCTCACCGTACAGTATTTGAGTACTGCGGAATATATACAACACGTTCAGAACATTTTTACTATGTTCGAAAATTCACCCGCTTTTTATTATTTATATTATTCGCAAAGGAGCCCTCGAGAAAAATTATTTAAACAACAAGACAACATTATTTATTGATATAACCCACGCATAAGCATTTTAGATTGCTTTAATAAATTAACTAAATTGAAAGTCCTTGAAAGGAAAATTACCCTAAATTAAATCTGTGCAATATTTCGTTTAGGTTTTTCTATGTGCGTATGTCTCCTTATAGGTAAGGCAAAGGAAACATTTCCGAGAAGGTTTATGGATCAAAAGTTTTAATCAGAAATAGGACTAACAAGATTTTTCTTGTTATGTTGCTGCTGTTGATGATGAAAAAAGGACTTGATTAACGCTTTAAATATTTATTTAGGATGTCAGACTTTGCCGGTATCTAAAAGAGAAGAAAATTTAAAATTTTTGAATTAAACAAACCCGTGCAAATGATTATAAATAAAAGAAGCTAAGCAAAGGTATCTCGAGTGATGAGTAATATTTCTTATCAAACGAATTTTTTTTAATTAGGCAAAAGGGATTGGTTGGTTGTACCTGTATATACATTGATGATTTTAATGAGAGTAAATAAATTTTACAATTCGAAATGAATATTTGAGGTGGAAATTGTTTTCAATTCGTGTAAAGCATATATTAATAAATTTTTATTATTATTATATTATTTAATTTATTTATATCATTACATAATGTATTTGGTTAATCTATACATGTGAATATAATTGTAGTGTCTAACTAGTATTTTTTATAAATGACTCTAAGTTAGTGTTTTACTTTATTTGGACAATAACTAAGCAGAAACTCATGTTTTCAAAATTTTTTTCCGACGGTCTGTCTGTCCTGGTTTCAAAAAAAACGGCTGAACCGATTATAATGAAACTTTTACAGTTTATTAGGTATGATTTGGTATTATTTCAATAGCCCTACACGTTCTATTCCTTCCCATACAAAATGACTCATTTTCAAAAATACATGATAATCTAATTTTCTTGAGGAGCGAATAATTTTAAATTTAGGATGTTATTTTTATCATAAATCTGATCTATGGTATACACATTATTTGAAAACCCCCATATTCCTTCAAACACCTCCCATACAAACTGAACTTTTTTATGAAATACGGTGATAAGTAAATCGATTAGCTTCTCCCCTGCTACTCCTTCTCATACAATGTGACAAAATATCACATCTTTTCCAAAATTCAATTTTCTGGAAAACTATGAAAGTTACCGATCTGAAATTTAAAATACATTTATTATAGTTATAGTTGTTTCTTAAAATTCCCTAAGAACCCCCCACTCCTTCTACCACCTCCCATACAAACTGCTCAATTTAACTGGAAACAATGCAATCTCAGTTTCTATTCCATTTTTGAAGCTTAAATTTGGTACAGAATATTTTTATAGGTACTCTGACATGATGTGAAGCAAATTAGTTCAATGCTGTCACTCCTTCTACTACTCCCCATACAAAATTTCTTAAGATCACAAAAATTTCGATTTCATATAGAGTGTCGTGTGATTGGGCTTTACGCACAATCGTAGTCCAGTTATGTTTTTAAGCTTAATGTTATTTTATTTGGGTTTTTTTTTTTCAATTAACACAAACTACAACTATTCATATGTCCTTAACGCTCTTCAATACATATATGATCTCGAATCATGGGATGGATTTGATCACGAGCCCGTTCCATACAAATATGAGTATCATAGTTTCATTCTTAATAATTTCTGGTTCTGATTCCAACAAACTATAATACAAAGCATTTTGTTCAAAGAGCCATTAAACTAAGCAGATTATATAACCCACACAATGTCTTACAGCTACATTCTCAAAAATCGTTTATTATTGCGATTCTGATGCCGACAAAGCCGCAGGGATCGCTAGTCTACAATAAACATACTAAACACACATATAATTAAAATTGGCTGAAAGTGAAAACAAGACACGAACTGCGACTGAGTAACAAATATCCGCAAATTAGTCTCCGAGTGTTTTCGTTTCGAGTATTATTTAATAAGCTCAAATTGAGAAAAAAGGTCGGAAAATTGCACTGTAATAAAGTATTGCGAGATGCATTTAGCAAGCACGTTAGACATTCAACAAATGCGCAAATTTAAAAGCAACTGGCCATTATATTTGTGCAATAATATTGGCTGCTTAACAAAAGAAGAACATAACATAAGATGCAACATACATATATGGTAGGTATTGATTTTATAGTCGTCTGGCATTTGGAGTTCAGCTGCATCTTTAGAATTAAGGGACAATAAAACGTGTGAATTATCCATATAAGGAAAGAAAATGATTTAATGTTAAAATAGCGGAACTAATAAGATCAGGAACGTAGTAGCCGTCTTATATGTAGTACAAAATAACAAAGCCAATTGATTACCTCGTATAAGCATTAATTCATGAGATAACAAAAAAAAGTATAAGTAATTCTGCACTATTACACTTCAACATTAACAATTAGAAAATAATCAACTGTTCAAAGGAAATCAACAGCATAATATGGAAACTTAAATAAACTTTAAAAGCTAGGGTATAGCCTAGTGGGTAGTGTGTTGGTCTACAATGCGAAGGTCGTGAGTTCAAATCCCGGTCGACGCATAATTCCAGCACACTGACTACTTTGGGTATACCTTGATCAATCTACGAAAATGAAAAATTCGTAGATAGAGGGTTGTGCGAAGGTCTAACAACCCATTCACAACAAATAATAAATAAAACCTGAAGGTCAGGAGGTCAAGGCCCGATTTGGGCTGTAGTGCCATTGTAGAAAGAGAAGAAAATAAACTTTCAGACAATATCGATTTTATACATTTAATAACCAATCTCTTTCAGACACATTTTTCTTCAAAACTATTCCAATAAGATAAACTAATCTTCCGCTCGAGTATTATTTTCAATTTAATTGGTATCTGGATTATTAAGCTCGAAGTAAAGGAAACAATGTGTCAGTAGCTGGCGCATAAATTTCAATTAATCTAATTAGGTAATTACCTACACTGTACTCAATTAATTTAAATCACTTTGCATAATTGGAACCATCGTCCTAAGTAGGCAGTTAAATAAGATCGGTCGCACGTGGATGATGATTTAATGTGGTTACATCAGTGTAACATTGAAGTTGTTGCTATTTGAAAGGGGAAGGGTCTTTAAGATAACTATCTTTTAGAAAAAGTTATTCGAGTCCTAGAAGGGTTTAGAACTATTTCTTTAATAGATACCAAACTGGTCACTCATTAGTAATGTAGTGCATATAATATATGTATTTGGGTTAAAGAAACGAAGTGGAGAAAATTAATTAATCTCCTCGTACCAATTGGCACTGTGTAGTGAAATATAATAAAAATTCTAGTGGTGGAATTTTATTTGGCTAGACAAGAGTAAGAGATCGGTTAAATTGCAAAATATAGAAACTGAAAAATGGGGACCGTTGGGGCTAATTTGTTAGGATACCCAGACGGTTTGATTTCACGTCCAAAAACTACATATTAGATTAATCCATGTAGCCAGGAAGCTGGAAGTTTACATACATTTTCAGTCTCAAAAGTCTTCATAAACTTGCGATATGTGGGTTACAAGCTAACATATAAATATTAGGCAGACGAAATATAAGCGATATAACTCTCTTTGATACGAAAAACAATTTATTCAATTTAATTTTAATTTACACAAAATCTATAGATTGAGAAATAAAAAAGCTTCAAAAATATAAAAATACAACAAAAGTTTTAATACTGGAGACAAAATAAAGAAAGAAAGATTTATTTAAATAAATTAAATTAAACATAAAATCTAGTTGGGCATACATTAGCACCGCTCGAAGTCTTCTTGGCATCGAAAGAATAAGGTTTTCAATATAATTATTTCGTTCGTTATTTTATATTCACGAACACGCTTTTCTAGTTCATCTCGAATATACTGGATCGAGTTGAGATTCCGCGTTTGGAATGGTGAATGCAGTTGTTTTGGCATCTTATACAGGACCCATTATTTGACGATCATAGTGGTGTGCTTTGGTTCGTTATTTTGTTCTAATATCCCGCTTCAAGCATTCTGCCGATCATAGATTTTCTCGCAAAATATTCCAATAACGAGATCAATATTGGAATATATTGCGAGAAAATCTATGATCGGCAGAATATTCTTTCATTGAAATACATTTCTACTACTCCTGCCGCTGCCATGGCCACCAGAACATTACATTTTCACTAGTAAGTTTGACTGTAGGAACGAAATTTTCCTTCTCCATTTCTGCTTTGGTCTTCATCCGAAAGTTTTCTGGTCCATTGCAAAAACATAATGAAGTTCTTTTATCCCTTGTTGGCGGGGTGGCTACAGCTGGACAGCTGTATAACGGCCAAACCCTTTTGGGAAGAACAGAATAAAAATATTACAGCTCAGCTGTTACAACGTGGTCGCTATAGTATCCGAACTATTGTCGGCCTAACCAAAAGTCATTACTTGCTAAAGCTGCATGCATTTAGGATGCGGATCATGAGCGACAGCCTTTGCAGAGGTTGCGAGGAGAACGAAGAATCTATCGAACATTATCTTTGTCACTGTCCGCTAATCTTCAACAGTCGTCTCCTTTGCTTAGGCTCAAGATTCTTCTCAGAACTAGACGACCTCAGAGGCGTGCAACATTCAAGCCTGCTACGGTTCGCAAACCGAACCAAGTGGTTAAAGCAAGAGGAGTGACTTCCATCTTATAATAAATAGGGAGAATACAATGGGCCCAACTAGATGACCTCAGTGCTTTGTGGTTTCTATGGAATCACCATCCTACAACCTAAACCTTCATCCATAAAAGTTATGGTTCTAGGATATTTGAAGTCCTTTCCTATATGCATCTTAGCAAAATCAAATCGCTTTTATCCGGTTAGCAATATATGTAAACTGCGTTTTCTTTGTGATTTATCTGTAATAGTGAGCAAATTGCAATGTTCTTCACACTGATAAAGAGTGCCAAACTTTTCTCAAGTGTTTTTCGATATATTCGCCAGTGCAGGTTCAACTGACCGAATATTACGCTTGTTAACACTCGTCGAGATCTTGGCTTATTACTTACATTGGCAGTTAAGTTAAATGTTTATCTCCAGGTGAAATCTGCGAGTATTATAAGTTTGCCACAAAGTTTGTAACGCCAAGAAATAAGGCTCAGAGAAAAAAATTAATGATACAGAAGTTAATATTATCACTCAAAAATTTGTAAACTGTATGTTCCTCCGTCCGTGCGTCTGTCCGTTCATGTCCTCTATAGCTCGAGAAGGCATTGAGCTAGAAAGTTCAAATTTTGTACACGTTGTTTTTGACAATAAAGTAAGGTTAAGTTCGTGAACGGCCAAATCGCTATAACGCTTCTAGCCACTCCCATACAAAATGATAAAATTCGAGATTTTACATTAAGCTGATGTTCTCGAAAAGTATGAAAGCTACTGATTTCAATCTACGATATAAAAATTATTCGAATCCCCCCACTCCTTCCACCACCTTTCAAACAAACTGTTCTTTTTCAAGAAACACTACAGACCAATTTTCTAAGTTCGCAAATTCATTGAGCTGAAATTGTGGGTTAAATATTTATGTAAAATTATTGGTAAGACCGAAAATAATTAGATAAATAGTATCACCTCTTCTACTCCCTCCAAAACAATATGACACATTTAACAACTTTACAAATAAACTGCCAACAACTTTATTATTCTTGCGACAAGTTGAGGATGCGTGGAAAGTCAATGTGCAGGTTAGAGTGGTTAGAGAAATGGGGTCGGATTAGAACAATTGTGTAACAAATTATTATTTTTTTCTATGTATATCGGATAGATGTGTCGACATGCAAAATTTGAATTTTGTATCTTTCACCACAGCCCAAAAAACAAATCAATCAAAATTTTCGACATTTTTTCTCACCACCTCCCCTCTTATATTTACTTCCCTAACTTAATATTTTTACCAAAATTAAAGACTATGTTGCTCTATAGTCTGGTGAATTTTCAATTTGATATCAGTACTCAGTTTTGAGATATAATGTTTTGAAATTTTGGAAATTGCAATATTTTTGAAATGTTTCCCATTTCTCCCACTATTGCTATGACCAAATAAGTAATTTCAAAGATATATTCATTTAAAAAAAAAAAAAAAATTTGGCCAACAATTTGTTTTTAGCCCTCCGCCCCCTTTCGGACGCCATAACAAAATTTAATTATTTTTACAATTTTTCGCACAACTCTCTTTATACCTATGTTGATTTTCTCTTGTAGATGTTGTTCGAACCTACAAGAGAATGGAAACATTTCAGAAAATCTATATGGATTCCGCAAAGGGCGCTCTACAGTCGACGCAATAAAAAAAGTGATAGACATTGCTGAAAAGACCATTGAAGGCAGTAGATGGAAGAATGGTTCTAAAGAATACTGCACTATAATAACACTAGACGTCAAAAATGCATTCAATTCGGTGACGTGGCCTCACATAATTAAGGCTCTATTAAAATTGGAAACTCCACCATACCTCCTACGAATGGTCAGGAGCTATCTCGCAGATAGAATATTACTATATGATACCGAAGAAGGAGTGAAGAAATATAGCATAGCATGTGGAGTCCCACAGGGCTCAGTACTGGGACCCGTGTTATGGAATATACAATATGATGGCATCTTACGACTTCCAGTACCAAGGGGTGTACAAATAATTGGCTACGCGGATGATATAGCAATCACAGTGGTAGCAAAAGACTTACAGAGCATCAAGAACGTAAGCACCAACGTGATTTCTGACATTAAGGACTGGCTTAGAGCATCTAATCTAGAGCTAGTTGCACAAAAAACAGAAGTAATTCTTATTACAAGCAGAAAACAAAGAGAGCAAATAACATCAAATATAGATTGACTTGAAATCGTATCCCAACCCTCCATTAAATACTTGGGTTTTATGATTGACGCAATATTATCCTTCAAGACGAACATCGAGACAGTCTGCGCAAAAGCAGGACGAGTCAACTCCGCTCTATGCAGAACAATGGCGAACATTGGAGGATCAAGCGAAAACAGGAGGATACTTCTTTCAAGACTGACGTGAAGTATCATAATGTATGCTGCACCGATATGGAGCGAAGCACTACGATACAAATCTTACGCGAATATTTTAAAAAAACTCCATAGAGTAAGTGCGTTAAGGGTATGCAGTGGATTTCGCACAATTTCATATGACGCCGCGAATGTCATACCTGGTTTACTGCCGCCAGACATACTAGCTGCTGAAACACAACGATTGTATCACAAAAAGAATACGATAAATCGATGCTTAACAGTGGAAGAGAAAAAAGAAGAGCAACGGATAAGTACCAATGCCGGGGAACTGCAATGGAACACGGTAAACAAAGGCCGCTGGACGTATAGACTCATAAGAGACGTAGATAAGTGGGTCGGACGGAAGCATGGTGAAGTAGATTACTACATGACCCAATTTCTGTCAGGGCATGGCTATTATAGAAGCTATTTGCAAAAATATGGCCATGATTCCTCTGCGTCATATCCAAGTTGTACAGATGGAATAGAAAATGCAGAGCATGTGTTCTTTCTGCCCAGTCTACGAAATGGACAGAAGGAGAGTCGAGGACATCGTTGGAGTAAATATTAACCCCGACACCATAGTTCCACATATGCTGAGCAGCAGCGAAACCTGGAATGCGGTGACTCAAATGTGCGTGAAAGTTCTCACCGAGCTGAGGAGACTCGAAAGACTGGGTAGGGAACCATCTGAGATAGAAGTGCCTACAACAGCTACAACAGTTAGTAGTTGAATAAGATAGGCAGTGACATATACAGGGTGACATAAGACACTTTGACAGTAAATTGACGTTTGAGCTTTATGCTCCTCCCTCCTCCTGACGAAATACTTGACGGTTGTCCCGGGGGTTTTTTAGCGGGTTCAAGTCCCGCACTTTAAGGCTTTCGATGCTTTTCCCCGCGTTAAAAATCCTATCTGCATTCGTAGTGGAAATATTAGCAAGTGTAATTTTTGACTCTTTCCCTCCCCTCACCTCCTACTTCCAAAAATTTAGATAATGGAGCTCACTTACCCAATTAACAATCCACCGAAAAACGAAGATTCTACTTTTAACGGTCTCGGAGATATGAGTCGGCGTACGGCGGGACGGATTTTTTTTGCATTTTAGGCTAATTAACTCTTGAAACGCGAAAAAACAAAATTTCAGGGCAACAATTTTTTTTTTTGTGTCGGTCACAATAATATTATAATAAACTAATTGGTTCAATGCCGTCACTCATTCTTGCACTCCCCATACAGAATTTCTTAAAATAAAAAAAAAAAAAAAAATCGCCCAATCGTAGTCCTGTTATGTTTCTTACAGATTTTTTTTCTTTCACCGGAATTAAATTTTTTAATCCTTTCTCATTCAGAATGCTATTTGCTATATTGTTTCTTATTTTATACTTTAGATGAGATCTGAGAGTTTTATAATTTTGCTCTAAAGTTTGTAAAGCTAAGAAATAAGGCTCGAAGAAAAAAAATAAATGATACAGAAGTCACTATTATCACTCAAAAATCTCAAAACCAGATGTCCGTCTGTCCGATCATCCGTCTGTTCGCTCTCTAGCTTGAGAACACGTCGCGCTACAACTTTCAAATTTTGTACACATTGCTTTTGACAAAAAAGTAAGGTCAAGTTCGTGAACAGGACAAATCGTTCCACCCATTCCATCCTCTCTTATACAAAATGACGCATTTTTGAGATTTGACAGTAAACCGATTTTCCCGAAAAGTATAAAAGCTATTGATCTGAAATTTGGTATTTATTATTTTTATTTCAATTTTAATCTACGGTATACAAATTATTTGACTCTCCCTACTCCTTCTACCACCTCTCATATGCACTGCACTTTTTCACGTAATATTATAAACCAATTTACTCAATATGTATAAAATGTATCGAACTGAAATTTTGAACAAAATATTTATTTAGAATTATTAGTAAGACCAAAAAAATTAGATGATTGGCACCCCCCTCCCAAACAATATGACACAATTTTACAACTTTTTAAAAAGTAGATTATCCTGAAAAGTTTGAATCCTACTAATCTGCGATTGAAAACATGTCAAATGCTTGATGTTTATATTTATTTCTGAAAAACTGACTAAGAACTCTCCACTCCTTCTATCACCTCCCATACAAACTGCACAATTTCACTAAATCCAATACATTAATTTTCTCAGAATCTATTAAATTTTTGAAGATTAAATTTTCAATAAAACATTCTGATAGCAACTCTAGCGTGATGTGAAAAAATTGTTTCAATGCCATTACCCCTTCTAACACTCCCCACACAAAATTTATTAAAATCACAAAAATGTCTTTTATCTACAGTATCGCATGATTGGGCCTTACGCCAAATCGTAGTCCTGTTATTTTTTTTTACTCTTACTGTTCCTAAATATTTACCTTGCTTATTTAATGTAAACAATAAATAACAATAAAAATAATTAAAATAATAAACATTAAAAATGTGAGAAGAAATAAAATAGTGAAATTCGGTTCGCGCCAAGGAGGATATACTTATGTATAGTATGGATATCGTGATAGGCTGTCTCATGCGGGTTTACTTTTTGATTCGGAAATTTGTGAAAATAGAGTCCAAACTTGACTTGGCTTCAAACTTTTACAAAAAAATACCATAACTTTTATTCTTTCTTGGTTGCTAATATTCAGTCAGCATTAAAGTAAGTTCAATGGAGTTTGGTGTTTTATTTCAGAAATCTTGAGTTTGTAAATTCTTATTAGTTTTTGGTTCGGGTCAAAACTAATCACCATAGCAACGGATAATTAAACGCAGGACAGAGATAGTTGCATTTGGCTCAAGAATGCCAGGCAAGGATAGCGAAATGATTGTTTCGAAAATTTGGCGATTGCTCCAGACAACTTAATGTGATACAGAATTAGTTGCAATAGGCTTAAGTATACCAGAAAAGGATAGCGTAACGATTGTTTCGAACATTTTCGAGTATGTTGTCAGTAAGAGAGGGAAATATTTTCAGTTCCATTTTCTTTCAAGGCAAAGCATTCTCATATTCTCTCCATATTATATGTATGTATATCCGCCTAGGGTCGCGCCAACTATACGGAAAAAAATATATTGTGGTGCTCCTCTTATCTGCCGGCTCAACTTAAAGTGCAAAAAGATTTTCCCGGGTAGTCGGATAAAGACTCTGGTCGGGGAAGTACCCTTTGAAAAAAGCTTGATAAATGAAGTATTATCTTATACTCTAGATGAGATCTAAGAGTATATTATGTTTGCCTTACCGTTTGTAATGCTAAGAAATAATGCTCGCACAGAGTCGCTAAGGGTACAGAAATATTTGTTGCTGCTCAAAAACCTCGATTCCGAGTGACCATCTGTCCATCTGTCCGACCGTCTGTCCGTCTGTCTACAACATAACTCTCGAAAACTTTGACCTATCGTGCTGAAATTTTTCATACATATATCATTTGCAGCAAAAAAATAACTTTAAGCTCGTGAACGGTCCACACCCCCTACTCACTCCTTCCCATACAAATTTAATGAAATTTCGAAATAAAAAAAATTTATTTTTCTCCGAAACCACTTCAGCTATTGACTTGACAGTCTGGTCATAGTATAATGATGTAAATATCATTAACGTCAGAAAATATTGATCTGATCCCTTTTCTCCTTCCACTATTTCCCATACAAATGCAAAATTTTCAAAAATGCATTTATACGGTTTGTATTGCAACTAGCAAAGCTAAAAGAAAGAATTTTTGTCATATTTAATTTTATTATTATTGCAACCAAATTTGGAAAAACCATCTACTTCATCTCACTCTTTCTACCCCCTCCCATACAAATTTCACGAAATTTCGGAATATTAATTAAATTATTTTTCTCCAAAACCGTCAAAGCTATCAACTTTAAATTTTCAGAAAATTATACTGTTACAAAAATCGTTGGAGTCAAAAAATTTAGTTTTGATTCGAATATTCCTTCTATCCCCTCCCATACAAATGCACAATTTTGGTAAATCCATTTAATCGATTTTCATTGAAACTAGAAAAGGTATAAACTTAAAAATTTTGCCGCAATTTGTCCCTTAATAATTGCCATAAATGCTAAAAAAAATTTGAGCTTCGCTTCACTCATTCTACCACCTCCTACACAAATTTTGGTTTTGAAAATTAAAGAAAAGTATTGCTTCTTCGAAAATATAAGTAAGCAGATTCAAAATCATCCAAAACCTCACATTTTCTCTGCCACCTCCCATACAAATGCCATTGGGCCTTACGCCAATTCATAATTCTGTTATGTTTTTAAGAAGTGATTGCTTCTCCTAGCTATTATATCACGCCACGCTGATTAGTAGTCTAATGTACGAGTAGCCCACAGTTGAAGGTCGAAAATTAAAGATCCCGAACAGTTGCTAAGCAGCTTGGTGTTGTTATGTACTACACTCTTCAATATACAAACTTTTTACCTCGAATAGTTTTATACTAAATACTAATAGATCGATATTTCAATATTTTCATGAGATTGAATTATTAGTTTTTAGGTACACACTAGTAGATAATAAAACTCAAAACCAATCGTATTTGTGGTATATCGTGTGCTAATTATTGAATTAGATTATAAATTAATAATTCGGTAATTTATTATCATACTGTTTAAAAATTTACGAAGCACAAAAGCCAGAAACCATTTCAACACCTCAAGATAATCGAAACAAACTTCCTTATTCCGAACAACTAAAGCATTAAGACGATCAAAAAGATTTGATTAAATTGCCTTTGGAATAAATATCCATCCCTTCATCATAATTTCGCTCTGGTAGCTTTCTACAGGACTATTCAGATATTCAGCACTGTATGTTTTCCAATACCACGGCCGCCACCAATTGTATGTTCCTTGGCAGGAGTAAACCCCTATAAACTGTCTCATCGTAATATTGAGAAACGTGGACCCCATTTCTGAGCTTGTTCTGTTCGAAGAAATACTTTGTGATATGGCGGGGACTTGAAGACATCTGCTCCCCGAAATGCGGGAACGTAATGCTTTTCGTGTCCTGTGTGTAAATGCGTCTTAAGTATCCTATTTAGGGTTTATTTCAGAACTCAACGGCTGATACGACTTTTCCTTTCGCTGTTTTTTTTTTGGCTCGGGCAAATCTTTCCAACTCGCTTTTATATCGCTATTTAAGCTGCCGATGAAATATGCTCTTTACCATGGGGAATAGCAGCATTCGAAAGATATAATGGCTCTGGCAATACAAAAATGTCCGCTTTCGATTCCTTTTATTACTCGAAAAAATAAAAAATGTCAACGACAATAAAAAACCAAAAAAATATAGAAATATATTACGACTTATAAAGCAATCAAAATTCCACTTAATATTGGATTTTATTTCACAGACATCGAATCATAAATACAAATCATTAAAAAGGCATAAAATTTGATCGAAGCTGTGTTAAACGATAGATTTTCTAGTCGAAGCTAGATGTCGTAACGGTCGAGCTACATCACAATTACACACAGCAGCACGTCCGAATCGTTTATTTTCTTTCTCGGGCGCTATAATCGCGATAATGTAACTTCATTTCGATTATGAATTCAATGGGCTTCAATATCCGGGGGTCGTTACTATTTCAAATACAATTTCCGAAATCCATTTCGACTTAGGACATATTTCATCGGTTGGAGCGTGGAATATCCCGTGGCGAAAAACCGACTCTGATATATACGGATTTTCGTTTTCTTACGTTTGCATAAGTTTTTAGGATAAACGGGTGCGGGGGCTCCGAACGGAAAACACTTGAAAATCTAATATTTTACTCAAACATGGTGTATACATAAAGAAAGTGCGATGTGGTCGTATATCTTTGGTGTCAGGAGATAAGCACCAGGCAATTTTAATAATTTGAAGTATACCTCAAGATTACGGCAGCATCAGCTGCGTATTTTCGTGATGTTTGAGTTTTGGATTTTATTTGCGGGTAGCTTCTTAAACTACGAGAAAAGTCGATTGAAAATAGTGCAAAAGTATTTATAAGTAGACATAAGGAATGCTCAAGGCTTCATGGATATCATAACGAAGAAGATATGTTTGCTCCACGTCTACCACACATAATAAACTTGTATCGTTTTATTCTGTGACAGATTTGCTTTGCGTAAAGCACAATATAGCCAAAATACATTCTGAAATATATATAACTGTCTGATTTATTTTCTCTATTAAGAACTCTCTTTCCCTCTTCGTAAGGATATTCATCAAAATAGCGTATTCTTGGGGAAACTTGCATTTCAGCAAAACTTTGCCTTTGGGGGTTGTTGTTGATTCATCCGCACATTTATTATTTTATGCTCCTTCACGTCTTCATTTATATTTTATCGCTATAAGCCCAGGATCATACTTAATATTGGACGCTACTCAACAATATGTCAGTGGTTAATCTTTAAGAAATGAGTTTGGAAAACAAGTGAGGGGTGAAGTTATTTGATTCTTTGAATCGAATCATATATCGTTTATGTCACAGGATAAGAACTATGTACGGACTTGTAATACTTCTTATTATTTTTATACGCCAAATGAAATCTGGAAGTTTTACAAGTTTGATTTGTAATGCTAGGAAAAAGACATATTTTATGTATTACTTACAGGGCTTCTTAGTTCTTTCAACTGTCAAGAAAAGAGGAATTGCAGTGCAACCATATTGCGTTATTACTTTTAGAATAAAATTGGACCGAATCAGTGTGACCTATCTAGCGCTTTTCAATGTTTAGTTTGAAACTATTCGCAATGTGTTCTATTTTAACGTATAAAAATTATCCAATAAATCAAAACAATATCAAGATAATCTTTAAAAAAAACTTGAATTTTTTTCTGAAAAACAAAAATAAAACTGTACAACTTTTCATGATAAAATCCTGAAAAAAAGCCAGAAACTATCCTGATAAAATACGAAAATATCCTCGTATCCAAAACTTGCAAGGGGTGTTCCGGTTGGCTGTTTGCGAGCCACAGGAATAAAACAGAACACGAAATGCATCTTATTTCGAACCAAATTCCGAATACACAGAAAGAAATTGGATTTCTGGTATTCTCCCGCTGTGCCCAACGATCCGAAGAAAACATTGTGGCGTACGTACTTGAGGCAAATTTCCGCTATGCCCTTAAACCTCGAATCGAATGAGGAGGGAACGTGGATCCTTAATGTGGCCTGTGAACTGCCAACAACGATGGTGGAAAAAAAATAAAAGAAAAGAAAATTTCCGACCAACCAACCCTAGGAATGGCAGCCGAAGAACCAACACCATGGAAAGACGATGCTTCTTGCTTCAATAAACGGAAGAACGAATTTCACATGTTACATGGCCATATATTCAAGGATGTATAAATTCCACCTTTTTTCCACTCTAAAAGTTTCATCCTGGCCAGGTTTTTTTCCAAATATCTTTTTGGTGTCTTCGCTTTACGAAACGAGGCGACGAAAAAAATAGATGGCAGAGCATCCCCAAAGCGGGGTAGGAACCGCACTCTAAGAAAGCGCATTCAAGGGATGCGATAAGCGATCTGCTGGGAGGAAGTTAAAGTTTTAGCTCAGACATTTGGTACATCGGAGTGCAATATGTCACAAGGGAAAAATTGTTCACTTGAAACTTTTCTTTATGTTCGGTATCAAAGAATTATTGCTCTGCAAGTTTTCAAATCGCTGGAGAAAATTATGACAAAGGATCTCTTGGGAAAACCATTTTCACTTATTATATCTTAGTTTCTTTGCAGACATGAAAATAGAATAAAAATTCGCGGGGGTGCTTGTAAGTTTTTATGAGGCTCTTTATGTACGTCGTTAACTTTTCGCTGTATTTTCTACTGAGTAGATTTGAAAAAAAAAAAAAAAAAATTTAATGTCCTTTTGGCTCGAAAAGATTGTTTCAATGGCCTGGGAATTGCGTTTTAAGTTTGCTTATTAACGCTGAGGACTGATGCTACTTCAGTCTTCTCTTCAATAGTTGGCTATGCTGAAAGAACGTGGAAACGAATATAATGAAAATCAAAAGAACAAATTAAGAAATAATATCATTTCCCTTGAGAAACAACGAACAGAAATCCATTTCATTTTACTTATTTTTCAAGAAAACTTTCGCATCTTGTTACATTTCTCATTCCCACGATAAGTTTAATGCGCGTGGTTCGAAAACATTCAACTGTAACACAGTTTTGAAAGATTTTGTATAAGTCAATCTGTTACAGCCTAATTTGTTTCTAAGAGTATGATAGTAATTGGCACCGATTGAGGGTAAACTCTTATCATCGGATACTCTAGGCTAATTTTTGTGATTTTAAGAAATAACTGAATTTTGTGTGAGGAGTGGGGGGTAGAAGGAGTGACGGCATTGAACTAAATTTTCGCATCATGCTGCAATTGCTATCAAAATATTTTACAAATATTGAAAAAATTTGAGCTTCAGAAATTTGAAATGCACCAAAGTAATTGGCCTATCGTAGGGTGTAACCTAGTGGGTAGCGTGTTGGTATTGTAATGCGAAGGTCGTGAGCTCAAATCCCGGTCGGCGCAATATATAACTCCAACACATTGCCTGCTTGGATATACCTTGGTCACCTCATTCCACGAAAATGAAAAATTCGTAGAAAGAGGGTTGTGCGAAGGGCTAACAATCTTTCCACAATAAGTAATGAAAATGTTCAGGAACCTGCATGTCAGGAGTGCCAAGGAGGATTTGGGCTATAGCGCCATCGTAGAAGTAGAATTGGCCTATCGTGAAATTGAGGAATTTGTACGGGAGGTGATATAAGGAGTAGAGAGATTGAACTAAATTTTTTCAAATCTTACTGTAGTTACTACAAAAATATTTTGCACACAATTTGAGCTGTATAAATTTGTAGGTATGGTGAAAATTGGTCGGTTCATAATTCGTAAAATGGTGTAGTTTGTATGGGAGGTGGTAAAAGAAGTAGGAAATTATAGTATAAAAAAAATACTTAAAAAATATAAAGTCAACATGTTGCAAACGTCAATAGAATTTATTTTTCAGTGCTCTCGGGGGCCTCGGATTTCATAAACTAGTTCACGTCAAATTAAATAAATGCAAACTTTACATAATCGCTTTTCGAAAATAACACTTTTTGTTCACAATATGTCGCTTTAATGTTCGCACTATTCGCACTGTCGATCACACGACTTAATAGCTTTTCAAATTTCGACTGTCCTCCTTTCACGAACGCTCGCCTTTTTATACCAGAGCACTATCATTCTAGAAGATTTCATGCTGTTCCCGTAGCGCGTTTATTAAAAGTTTTTTTTTTGGGTTCCTCCAGGTGTGCTATCTTCATTAGATAATAATAGTCTGAGTCATTGGTATTGTTACATGCCAGCCCTAGTTACTCATTGCCTGTTCGCAATCTTCCACTATCCTCGACCACAGCAACACTGTGCGGAAATAAAGAACACCCGTGAGCTCTTTACTGAGAACGAAAACCAACAACCGAAACATTGACACATATATTGGATGAGTCATCGACATTCGTCAAAGAAAAGTAAAGCACACATTCCGAAGCGGACACAAATTGGATGACACACCAACATTTCGCAATGAAATGATTCGGCATGAAGGGCCGACAAATACGATATAAAAAGGAGAGAGCGTTTGTGAAACAGTTAGTCGAGATCAGACGATTGCGTCATGCTATCGACAGAGTCAGTTGAGTTCGAACAGTTGACGGATAGTTGAAATTGAGCACTCGATGAAGTAAATTGCAGATTGGAAGGCGAAATTGGCAGTCGAGATTAAGCAATCTACGGAGTGAGTTGTAGATTAGAACAAGAAACAGGGATGCATGATCAGGCGAACGCGTGATTCAATCGAGGTCGATGGAGTCAGCCGACGTTTTAGAAAGCGAAAGAGTGTACGGTCGGAGGCGCAAGAGCCGGAAAAAGGAAAGCGGTATAGTGAGCGAAAAGTGTTTTAGTTAACGTTTAAACTGAAAAATAAAGTTTGCAGTGTTTCATTTTAACTTGAAATCCAGCGACCCCTTGAGAACTTCAGAATGCACGGTTCAGATATCTGATCCTGACAGAGAACTATCAGCTAATATGCGCTTGCGTACAAAACTCCACCCCCGCATACAGACTTCTACTACTCTTTCCGCGGGACTGCCTTTGGGTATAGCACCGCTGGGGCTGGTTAGCATTTTATGCTGTGCTCCTTATATTGCTTCTGCTCTTCCATCTTTCTTATTTCTGCGAAGATCCTGTTGCACAATTGTTACGAATGGTGTGCAAATTTTCATACAATGTCCCTCTGATTCGTATAGTCTATGATGAATGGTAGACTCGGCATATTATTTCTCCATTCTGCGAAGCGATTGTAATTGAAACCGCGTGGTCTGTGTCTTTTTCTTGATCTGGACAAAGAGGTAAGTTATCGTGTTGAGGCTTCCGTGGCGTAGTGGGCAGCGTGCTTGGTTCACAGTCTGTAGGTCGTGGGTTCGATACCCACTCCAGACAGTTGGATTTTTTAAGAACGAATTTTCAGTTGCTCCTGGTGGTGAAAAATTATTCGAAATAAAAATGGGTAAATGGTGTAAAAATGTGACACTTCAAGAAGGTATACTCAATAGATGGTTTCTTTTCGCTTTCTATCATTCAGTCCTCCATAACATCTGCAAATATTTCTCAGTAGCAGCCAGAAGAACTGAATAATATACCAGCTTCGTCACTCATTACGTTCCCAATCCCTTCCCTCTACCTTCCCAATCACATTCCTTCTCCCATCGATAACTGTGTTTGTGCATTGCACATAAAGCCCGAAATTGACTATAATACAGGCCATTCTGTAAAAAAAAATCTCTGTAAGTATTTGCAGTAGATGCCGTGACCTGATAGAGACTGTGTGAGGTGATAAATGCAGTCTGCATACACCCGCCTTGTCTAAACTTAAATGGCGGGGATTACCTTACAGGTCCATCTGCATAATGAAGTGTTGTCCCACTTGGTTTGCTATTGATGTTGCTTTTTTATCTTCATTCTTTTTTCTGACAATAGTTGCCTCTTATTAAATCGAGGCTCTTCGTTCGTAGTTCCGTAGCATTTTATTTGGGAGAATGTCGATGGAGATCATTCTGGCTGCTCATAGGCGGCTACGTTTGATATTTTTTGGAAATCGCCGATTCCTCTTATTGCCTATACGTTGAAGACAGCTTTCTCCTTGTTTCCTTTGTCGCTAAAGCCGCCACCCAAACTGGAGTGGCGTATGGCAGGACCGAGCTCGTATACCCAGGTCGTATTTGTTGCTGTCTTTAATTCGTGGTACTTAGTCACGGCGATGTCGTCAACGAACGCGATTAATTTTACTCCTTGGGTAACGATAGTCGAAGTATATATAATATTCCACAGGACAGAGCCCAGCACCAATCCTTGTAGGACGCCCGCCGTAAAGTTGCCCCATCATTAGTTTGGTAGCTCAACTTTCGGTTGGTGAAATGGTATATAACTATCTCAGCAAGTAGTGTGGTTTATCCATCCTGGCTAACGACTACTTCACAAATAACCAATCTGCTACCGCTCTGGCCCCATCAGACACAGAGCATGGTCTTCTTGCCGAAGCGATTTGACCTTGGTGTTGAAGGACCGGCTTCGCCAGGTGCACGCCACGATTTTTTCCGCTTCGGGCTCTCAAAATAAATCCATTTTTCGTCACCCTTCACAAATTGATGCCAAAATGATTACCTTTCGTGGCGCTGAAGCAGTATTTCACAAGTGACTTTGCGATTTTCCATTTGACGTTCATTCAAATCGTGTGGGAATCATCTACCAAGTTACTGATCTTTCTCATTGCTCCTTAACGTCTTCTGATTGTTTCTTGTGTCACATTTAATGCTTCTGCCAATTGATCTTGAGTTTGAGCTCAACATCAACATCCAATAACTCCTGCAATTGCTCGTCTTCGCACTTTTGTGGTCTACCAGAACACTCACTGTCATTCATATTGAAATCACCACTTTTGAATTTTCGAAACCATATCTCACATGTACTAACCGATGGAGCATGTTCACCATAAGTTTTTACCAGCAAACGATGACTTTCAACATCCTATATCTTTTGATTAAATAAGAAAAGCAATGGGTGCCGCAAATGTTCTTTTCCAGACACAAAACTCGACATGATCACTGAGCAATAAAACAAAGACGCTTGCTTTTGGCTGATTCAACTTTTGTGTGTTTGCAGCAAAATCTCAGACGAACAAAATGACGTACGTGTCAAATCAATAGGTTGCGTACTTATCGCTGGCGTCATCTGTTAGTGAAACGGGAAAGAGCTTATGCATACACCTGGTTGAAATTAGTTTTAAAAAGACTTATCAACTTTACCTCACTCCTTCTACCCCTCCCATACAAATATCACGAAATTTTGAAACTTAAATTAAATTTTTTTTTTTCGAAACTGTTAAAGCTATCAACTTTTGTGAAAAGTATAAAAATAGAAAAGCTAGAATGTAGCCTAGTGGGTAGCGTGTTGGTCTTGTAATGCGAAGGTCGTGAGCTCAAATCCCGGTCGACGCAATATTTAATTCCAGCACATTGCCTGCTTGGATATAACTCAATCTACGAAAATGAAAAGTTCGTAAAAGAGGGTTGTGCGAAGGGCTAAAAACCCTTCCACAATAAGTAATGAAAAATTTTAATGAACTTGAATGTCATGAGGCCAAGATCCGATTTGGGCTGTAGCGCCATTGTAGAATTAGAATAACTATAGAAATATCATTAACGCGTAAAAAATTGGTTTTGATCCGTACACTCCTTCTATTTATAATTAAAACTAGAAAAAGTTGTAACTTAAAATTTTGCAAGAATTTTTTTTTAATAATTGCAATAAATGCTAGAAAAAGTTATCAGCTCCGCTTTACTTCTTGTCCCCCCTCCCATATAAATATCTGCATTCAAGAAAAGCATTTCTGCTTCGAATATGTGAGAGCTATCGACTTTGAAATTGAATCAAGGCATGGTGATAAGGATGATGATAAGCAGTTTCAACATCATCTTAAACACTCCACTTCCTCTGCCACCTCCCATACAAATGAACCAATTTCAGGAAAACTATGCCCAATTTCTTTAAAAATAATGAAAACTAAAAACTTTAAATTCAGCAAAAAACATTTTCCATGCCATGTTCGGTGTCATATATGAAAAATACAAACCTCCCCTTCTACTGCTATCACCTCCCATGCAAAAGTCTCAGTATTCGAAAGAATTTGAGATGACATATTTTCCGATATATTTTAGTCATTCCCATTTCATCTATCATAGATTTGGCTTTACGCCCAATGTTTTTATTGTTAATTGGTTGGGGGAAATTGAAATTTTTAATTTTTCTATGATTCAGCGACGGTCTATTTAAGGAGCACGGTCCATTATTGGTAGAGTTACCTTAATACGGATTTTTGCAACTTTTTCAAATTAATGGAATATACTAAATATATTCGGAAGACAAAAATAATATCCGAACTTTATTTGGGTTTCTTTTCAATTGAAAGAGTTTTGAGTTCCCTTTGTTCTTTAAATCAAATCTGTATAACATTTTTTAATAATCAGACGATAGTAATAAATCAAATTTGCAACCAGAATTTTCATTATCCATACAAGTTTTATTTTCAACACAAGACAAGTACTTGAACGCTTTACCTATCACTTTTATGTAAACACTGATTTTAAATCGATATTTTCAAATTTTTATGAATCCCGCTATTCAGAAATCTAATTTTATCCGGTAAGCTTCGTAAAATTCTACATTCTCTTCCACCAACGGAGAAATAAAATTGATATCTTAAAAAAAAGCAGCCATAATCCAACAATGACTATGAGTCTTCCCCACTACTTGAACACATCCCCAAGTTATCAGCGAGCGTACGTAGGTATGTAGAACGTGTCATGAATTCAAATCGCACGTTTAAATTGTTGCTTTTGAACAGGACCTCTAAAATTGCTTTAGATATCAGCAAAGTACAAAGACATGTTACCTGTCAATCGCGTGTCAATACTTTTCATCTTCAGATTTCTTTTCTGAAGAAGGTAGGAAGGTGCGTCAAGGAGTTGTTTGCAGCATGCAAAATCCCATTAAAGCATTTCATAGAATACTACACTTGCAGAAATCCCTACACCAGTCAATATCGATGATATCGAGTTCTAATGTTTGGGGACCAATTTAGGATAACTTTTTTTTTGGGTTTAGGTTCGGAAAGGTTGATGGTTGCATTGTGAGACGAGCATTATTTCCATTCTATTGAATCGAGTTATTGAACATACATAGGGAGCACGGATTTATTTGCTCAAATAGCTGGTTTCAGGGGATATGAAATAATGAAAAGGTTTTTGTATTAAAACACATATTGTGTATGTCATTTCGTTTATTCGAAAGAGAATTTCACTGATAAATGATGAAATGTACATAGAAAAAATTGGTTAGTACTGAAGTCACGGGAAATATCTTTGTACAAGGAGGTTACTCTAAGAAATAGTTTATCTCTTTAATGGTCATTCAAATAGTCCGTCCAATTCCTTAACATATTTTTAAATTGAAAGAATATTAGCCATTTGAACAAAAATACCCTACATAGATTAAGAAGACCTTAAAGCATAAATTAGTGGCGGCTCGCCGAGTGCGGCAGGGTTGATACTACTGACTAAAGGAATTTATTAAGTTTGGATTGATTTCTACTTTTTTATTGCATTACTAGCTATTGTAGTGAATTAATATATCAAAGTATTTGAAAAAATATCGCTAGTATTTATTACAATGTATTTTCGAAAAAAGCCACGAAATCTATATCGCGTCTTGTGGAGCGGATGGATGATGGCAGAACTCCCAAACGCACACTAAAAGCGAAAGTTAATGGATAAAGACCAGTTGGAAAACCACGTAAACGCAGGGAGGATTCGATTGACGCAGACAGCAAATCAATGCTATTGTCATGGCTGTAAGGAAGCGAAGTATTCAGGAAGCCAAGGTCCAATTTGGGCTGTAGCGCCATCGTAAGTAAGTATCTATATCGTGTCAAAGTAGTTCGTACTTTGCAGAAGAGACCCAGATTTGGCGCGCCAGTTGGATGAAAAACAATGTGTATTATAGCTACGACAACTTTCGTTCAATATTAGTACATAATCCACAATCATAATAAATATCTACAATGTCTCCCCCGGTACTTTTATAATTCAAGCTCTGCAAATTATTCACTGTAACGAGTCTGAAATTCTTTAAATAATAAATTGTAATTGCTAACATTGAAAATCACGTAGTTACCATTTCCGTGTTAGGCACACTTTTGACTCGATTTTCGATGCCTTCAGCAAGGACAAAACAAAATGACTGTTGTTTGAAAATCTCCAACCCAAAAGACTTTTGTAGTTCGTTAGAAATGAATCGTGCCCGCATACTTTGCTCGGGTTTCGCTTAGTTTAACGTGCTTGCGAATACGAAATTCAAAAGTGCAAGAACAAGATTTAATTTTGTATTCAGTTCATGCTTCCTGGAAATTGTGCGTTCGTTGTTCAAAGAATACAGGGGACACCCGTACCCGGATTCCGGTCTCATTATCGCTTCGAATCTTGAAATCTTTCCTTCCGAAACTCCTTCCAAACATTATCAAAAAGTTAAGACAATGCGAAAACTAAAGTTTTAATCTGGCAAGCTTTGGCTTATTAACAGGCTCTCTCTTCTTGCCTTGAATGGCGGAATGTCTTGGAAGGTACGAAAGACTGAAATGGCTTCGGAGGATTGCAGAGGGTGACTGCAAAACCCACGGTATTATTGCAAGTAATTTATCATCGTGTTAACCCATATGAATGTCAGTCCAGCACAGGGACGACCCCTGGCGTAGGGTGAAGATAATTAAAGTTTTCTTCGTATGGAGGATTCAAGTATAATCACTTTTGTTTCTTTATGACTTTATGTGATTTCCGATGTTTTGTCCCGAGGCGTCCTTGCTGAGGTCCTGGTGATTTTCAACTCGGTATACACACAAGTTAGTTGAACGGATCCACTCATTGATGTAGTAAAAGAAGAAGGACGATAACAAGAAATTCAAGTACCGACAAGGATAAACTTTCAATGGAGCGGCTCAAACGGATGCCATTTGAATAATTTATGCTTTTCGAAAGCCAAAATGCTTTCCACTCGTTTCTTGGAGTTGAGCTGGCGCACTGAGTATGCAACTCAAGTGTTTCTTTGGTCCAAAGTTCTCGGATTGAAATATGATTGAAAAATTTCAGAACTTTTCGATTTCAATGTACCTAACTTGTTGTAATTTTGAAAAATTTATTTAAAATTATGTTCGTTCTTTTTCCTTTCTCTTACGATTCGTGGAAGTTGATTACATAGGTAACGTAGTTAAATTAGGAAATCTAATGAAGGAATCTTGACTTTAACTTTAGAAAGGTTGATGAATTCACAGTACTTTAAATTATAACTCTTGCGAAAATTTAGTTTAAAATGTATTAATACTGTAATGATGGAGTTATGGCAAAATTTAAAGATGAAAATAAAATATCAACTTTTAAATTTCCTCTTCTTCAAAAACACACACAAAAACAGAAGGCCATGTCTTAGGCCTTCTGATTTTCAGGCTTCTCAACATTTATTCGCAATTGTGGAAGGGTTATCAGTTCTATGCAAACTCCGCCATCTGCGTATATTTAAATTTTTTCGATTGAGGTCAATGAGGTAGTGTGCTGAAATCATACGTCGATCGATTTTTCAACTCATGACATTCGCATTGTAGACCAACATTTAGACTACACTCAGATTACTTTTTTATTTGATTGTCCATGGGATATGAAATTAACTGCAGATCTGAAAAAAGAAGAAAAATTTAATTAAACATTATTAAATCATTCGCATGCATTAAACAATCAAACAAAAGGATATTAGGCCAATCGTGAAAGATTGGTATAACGAAATCATGTGATACCCTGGATGAAATTCGTGTAACTTTGACAAAATGTAATATGGTTCTTGTATGGGGTGTGATAGAGGGATTTGCGATTGAATTTATTTTTCACTTAATATAAAGAAATGATTCTCGGATTTCACACTGCTATGCTTTATTAATCGTAAGCTCGATCTCAGAGTGTCAGTAAAAGTTTGATCATCAGAGATCGAAACAATTCGATTAATAATGCACACTCTAAAGTTTTTATACTAGATGCGGAGAAAATCTGAACTAAGCTAAAATTCTTCTACGAATTTTTTGATTTCTATTCTTAGTTACTTAGCAATCTAGTCTTTCAGAGGTACTTCAAATATAGTGATAAATTAAGTTTTCTTCTTCTAACCAATTGTTCTAGTATATATAGGTCCTAATTACTTTAATGTATATCTTAAATAAAATCTACTATAGTTAAACGCGAGCGACAGCTTGTGCAGAGGTTGCGAGGAAGACGAAGAATCTATCGAACATTATCTTTGTCACTGTCCGCAAATCTCCAACAGTCGTCTGCTTTGTTTAGGCTCTAGATTCTTCTCAGAACTAGACGACCTCAGAGGCGTCCAACATTCGAGCCTGTTAAGGTTCGCAAACCGAACCAAGTGGTTAGAGCAAGAGGAGTGACTTCCAACTTATAACTATAGGGAGAGTACAATGGGCCCAACTAGATGGCCTCAGTGCTTGTGGTTCCGTGCAACCACCCTCCTACAACCTAAATCTACTACAGCTGAAGGGATATGTTACGGCATTTCTTTTTCATGCTGCTTCACACTAGACTGAATCATTATTATTAAAATTGGGCAAATTCAACTGATTATCTTTCCTGCTTCTACCCCCTCCCGTACAATATGGCACAATTACACAACTTCACAAAAAATCGATTTTCTTGAAAAATACGAATGTTAATAGACTGAAATTTGAGAAATGGCAATTTCATAATAAACTTCCCCACACTCCCATACAAACTGCACAATTTCAACACCTGTTCAATTTTTGAAGCTTACATTTTGTGTAAAACATTTTTGTATATACACTTGCATGAGGAGAGAAAAATTAGTTTAATGCTGTCACCCCTTCTACCACTCTATATACAACATTTATTCAAAACATAACAGAATTATGATTGGACTTAAAGCCCAATCATATGATACTCTAGATGAGATGGAAATGACTTTAATATACCGGCAAATATGTCATCTGAAATTCTTTCGAATAGTGAGAAGAGACTTTGCATGAGAGGTGGTAGAAGTAGAGGCGGAGGTTTGTATTTCTCCTATGTGACACCGAAAATGGCGTGTAAAATGTTTCGTGCTGAATTTAAAATTTTTAGTTTTCATTATTTTTAAAGAAATTGGTCATAGTTTTCCTTAAATTGAGGCATTTGTATGGGAGGTGGCAGAGGAAGTGGAACGTTTTAGATGATTTTGAAACTGCTTATCATCATCCTTCACTATGCTTTGATTCAATTTCAAAGTCGACAGCTCTCATATATTCGAAGGAGAAATGCTTTTCTTGAATTTATAATACAGATATTTATATGGGAGGTGGTAGAAGGAGGGAAGCTGAGCTGATAATTTTTTCCAGCATTTATTGCAACTATTAAAAAACAAATTCTGGCAAAATTTTAAGTTTGTAATTTTTCTAGTTTTAATGGAAATCGATATAATGCATTTAACAAAAATGATGCATTTGTATGGGAGGGGGTAGAAGGAGTGTAACGATGAAAACAATTTTTTTTCCTGTTATTGATATTTTTATTTTTATACTTTGTGCGAAATATCAAATTGATACCTTTCACAGTTTCGAGGAAAAATAATTTAATTTAAATTTCAAAATTTCGTGAAATTTGTATGGGAGGGGGTAGAAGGAGTGAGGGGAAGTTGCTAATTTTTTCAGTGCTGATTGGAATTATAAAAAAATTAATTCTGGCAAAAATTCGTTTTTATAACTTTACTAGTTTCGATGAAAATCGAAAAACTGCATTTTTCAAAATTATGCATTTGTATGGGAGGGGGTAGAAGGAGTGATGGGATCGGATCAATATTGAGTCATATTAATGGTATCTATATCATAATACTTGAACCCAAATTTCAAATCGATAGCTTAAATAGTTTCTAAGAAAAATCAATTTCTGAAAATTTCGAAATTTCGTGAAATTTGTATGAGAGGGGGTAGAAGAAGTTGGGGGATGTGGCCCGTTCACGAACTTAAAGTTTCTTTTTTGCTAAAAATGACACACAACAAATTTCAGCACGATAGCTCAAAGCGTTCGAGAGTTATGCTGTAGACAGACGGACAGACGGACAGACAGACAGACAGACAGACGGACAGACGGACAGACGGACAGACAGCAAATCGGAATCGAAGTTTTTGAGCGACAACAAATATTTCTGTACCCTTGGCGGCTCTGTGCGAGCATTATTTCTTAGCGTTACAAACGGTAAGGCAAACACAATATACTCTCAGATTTCATCTAGAGTATAAAAATGCATGATTAGGCTTTACGCACAATGCAATAATAGTTCTGATATGTTTTTATAGTTGTTTAATCATTATCATAAAGTTGAAACAAGAAGTTGTGGAAAAAATTAGATAATTGGGTAAAAATAAGATACCTATATATAGTATATGTATACTTATATATTAAAAAAAAATATTATAATTGTGAAATTAAGCGTTAGACAAAATAATATTAAGTAAATTAAATAAAAAAAACTACAAGTTCTCAAAAACTGAGGAATAATACCTTGGTATTACTTTTTTTCTGTAGAAGTTTCAAGAAACCATCATTCAAAGACTTCGCAGCCCCCTTTCTTTTGTATATAAGTTTTATTCAGATTCTTTCAATAATTAGATGAGTTCTTTCTTGTTATTTTGGTTTGCCTCTTTACTATGAGTGTTACTTTACCAAATTAATATTCTCTATAAGATGTTTACTCCGCAGGGGTGTAGCTGTGGACTGAGGTTGTACCAATTCCTGCAACTATCTTTAGAGGCTAGCGACTCCAAGGACCTGGGCTAACTATCCCCCTTTGAGATGGGGGCTGTAGAATTCACCCACTGCCAGTCCTGCTTGCCCTCAAAATGGCAAATGGACACTCACTGGATCATGGGCTTATCACCCGTGATCTTTCCTAACTGATGCGAGAAACGGATACAGCGTCTCGGATACGGATGGATTCTGCGGTAACGACTTTTGGCATTCGAAAACGGACTATGATTGGCATCTGGAACGTTCGAATGACGAGTGAAGGGCTGGGGTCATTCGGTTCTTGCATTGCCAATCAGTGATCTACCGTGAAATGGAGCACTATAACATCCAAATCTTTGGCTTGAGCGAGGTCACGTGGATAGGATCAGGAGAAGAACGAACCCTGAGCGGAAATACCATTTTGTACGTTGGTCCTGTGAGTGAAGCCAAAAATGGCGTGGCGGTCGTCCTGACACCGAAAGCGAGAAACAGTACATCAGCTGGGAACCAATTTAAGATAGGATTATCGTCGTCAGGCTCAGGACCACTATCAGAAACGTCACAATTCTATATTGATACGCAGCAGCTAATGCCGCAACACCTGGTGACAAAGAGGAGTTTTATAGCCAAGTGAGTAACACCTTAGAGCGTGTTCCAAGAGGTGATATTATTATCATCTCGTGAGATATGAACGCCCAGGTTATCTCTGGCAACACTGGACTGGAACACGTCATGGGGAAGCCTGGTGACCATTGGGTCGACGCACGACCCAGCAAATATTTGAACGAGCGCTCATAAATTTATGATCGAAAAACGATCGTTTTGTATGCCCGTGCTGCAATATGCTTAAAAAACAAATAACATGATGATTAATCTAAACATTCAAAATCCGAGCAGACGGGTAAAATAAAATTATATAAACCACATGTAAACCAAACTCTGCAGAGTTCACATCGCACGTGCGATATGAAAGTCCGAAAATTCATTTTCGTCATCATGATGATGTTGACATAGCTATGTCTATAGGCATATTGCACATTTCGTTTCTCTGCAAACTCTATAGAGTTTGAGCGTGCTTATGGGTTTGTGTCGTTCAAAGCATCTCAGCTAACAATATAAAAAGCGCTTGCAAATAATGATCTTAAAATGAGCATGAACTAATACAGAATAAATAAACTACGTCATGATATTAAGCAAACCAAGTAAAAAGGGTCGTACAACGTCGATGTTGTTATGTACAAGCAATTTTCATTTCACTATGCGCATTATCAGAGCCAAAAATATTTCGATTTGTTATATCAAAATATAGCAAACGTAAAAGGCGAAAAACCTAAAGTTTGCAGAAAAATCCGCGTTTGCTTAAGGGTGTGTATTCGTTTAATGTGCAAAGTCATAAGCAATAGAAACAAAGCAAGAAGCAATTGTGATCTTCCAGGATCGCTTATTTAGCTTTAAAAGTCAAGTTCTTTAATAAATCTTTACAGTTTCATAAATAATATCGTTTATGAATCGTTAACGATATTCAGTAACGAATTAAAATAAAAATCATTAACGATGATTCACTGATAACGATTATATACTTGGTTATATACTCTTTTCTTGTAAGTGTATTACAATTCAATAATGATTTGTCAAAAGTAATTCATTATCGAATGTCTATTTAGTCCGCTTGATGAATCGTTAATGACTCGTTAACGACACTCGTTAACGATCAAATCGCTTGTTAATATAATTCAATAACGATTCTTTAATGAATTACTTTGTTTGTTGGGATGAACAACAGGAACAGAGAAGCAATTGCGATCTTCGATTATATACCTGCTTATATACTCATTTCTTGTTAGCGTTTTACAGTTCATTAATGAATTGTTAAAAGTAATTCATTAACGAATGTTCATTTAGTCCGTTTGATGACTCGTTAATGTATCGTTAACGACGCACAATAATGATCAAAACACTCGTTAATATAACTCATTAACGAGTCTTTAATGAATTATTTTGTTTGCTGGGAACCATTGATTAAGAGCAGCGATTTATTTGTGGAGTTTTGTAGGACTCGGCACATAGTCATCGGAGGGACCTTTTTTCCACACAAGAGTCACCATTAAACATCTTGGGTTTCCCCTGATGGTGCTATTCACAACAAGATCGACCATTTGGCTATAAGTCGCCAAAGGAGAAGATGTCGGTTCGATGTACGAGCGAAGCGTGGAGCTGACGTGGGGAGCGATCACCACTTCATGGTTGCCTGCTTGAGATTGTGCACAGCAGCTATCCGATGACCACAAATTCTTCAAAAGAAACTTAAGCTTAACGTGGACAAACTCAGAGACCCCAACAAAAAGTGCGAGTATACCACCATTCTACGTGATTATGAAATGCGCACACTGGACGCCAATTGGGATGCAGCCAGAAACACGTTTCTAACTAGTGCTGAAGAATCTGTGGGATATATGCAAAGCGGTGAGAAACCCTGGATTTCGCAATACACATGGAACAAGTTTGGCGATCGGAAAAAAGCCAAGTTGGCAATCATCTCTCAATCCGATGTCAACCAACGTACACCCGATTTGAGGCAGAACTACTGCGATGCTCATATATAGCTTAAAAAGGCTGTTAAACGCGACAAGAGAAAGGCCATTGAAAATCTGGCCAATAGGGCAGAATCTGCGGCTTACGTTGAGAATATGGGTTCACTATTTAAAATCATGAAATAGTTGACGAACAGGAGTTTTAACGCCAACCACCTGGTGAGAGATGTCAAAGGAACTCTCTTGAATATGAGTGGACACCAGTTGTGGCGATGGCAGGAATGCTTCTCTGATATTTTAATCATATTGTCAGAGGAAGATATCCCAGAAACAGAACATCTACCAAACATCCAACCGCAACAATCCTCTATTAGGAACGATCCCCCAGATACGGAAGAAATCGTTTCCGCCATTCGGTCAGTGGCGAGAAAGAAAGCCAGGTATAGACGGACTACCAACCGAACTTCTCAAAACGGACCCGGAAATAAAAGTCGATATACTTCTCCCACTCTTTACTGATATGTGGAATGAAGAATGATGTCCGACTGAATAGAAAGAGGGCGTCATTATGAAAATTCCGGAGAAAGGCGACCTTCGGGATTGTGGAAATTGGCGTGGTATATGTCTACTTACGTACAATTGAACAGACTAAAATAGTCATTCAGGTTCAAAGGCGGAAGTGGCAGTGGATCGGTCACACTTTGAGGAAACCAGAGCGAAACATCGCCAAACTAGCTCTGTGTAATCAAATTTCGAGTCGACCAGACGCCGCAGTTTCGATTTTAACTTGAAATTGGTGTTTTGAGTATGGTCCTCAAGGAAGACGTCGAGTTGGTCGACCATGTAGCACATGGAAGCGAGCATTTGAGCAGGAGGGCAGAGGTCCCAGATGGCTACCTTGCGGAATGCCTGAAGTATTAAATAATTTAGAAGATAAGATTCCGCAAAAGTTTGTTTTCTAAATGCGATCACTAAGATACGACTTAATCCAAAGTATGAAAATATCTGGAAAACCAAGCAGGTGGAGCTTCTGTACGGTCAATTTTGTTAAAGACTTTACTTAAGTCAGTGTATGTGCAATCCACCTGCTGTCTCTTTGGCTGACTTAGGCTGACCTAAGAGCTTTTGTGAAATGAACAATTATAAATAAAAGTATGGTAGGGACAGTTTTCTTCGATACAATTCTTCAAGCGAAATACTTTTCTAAATACCATCCTCTACGCGCAGCTTGTTCCAAAAAATAGTGCTCAACTGACTGCTGACGTACGTGCGTTTTGTCGTAATGAGTACATAGAAAAGCTCGCAGGATATATCGTCTTAAATTATGATTTTAATCGTATCTATTGCACGAAATATTTATTCTTAACAAAAATTAATTTCTGTGACACCGTTTGGTTTTTAATGAAATAGCCACATTTCTGGCAAATAGCGTATATGGAAAATAAAAGAAAAGAAATAATTCACTCGCCACAAATTTTTTCTGACCAGAGGACTATGGTGTTCAGAATCCGGAAGTTAATATTGATTCAAAGATATAAAAATGCTAATCTTATGAGTCAGATATTTTACATTGTTTTCTGAATAAATTGCAAGAAAAGTTTTGAGTGTCATAAAGTTTTACGAGTACTAATCCATCGACTTAATTAACAACTTATCCTTAATTTTCTTAAAACTCATTTGGCTATAGAAACAAATACATTGCAGCTTCATTTAATGATCCGTGTAAACAAACTAACAGACTTATGGCATTAAAACTAATTCTAATAATCTTTCTCAACTAATTATTCGCAAATATCTCTCGTAATTACATTCGCAATTTTAAAATTACAATAAATGCCGTAGTAGCAGCTCCTTCGAAAGGAAAATACAGTCCTGCTCGGACATAGCATTGCCATTTCAGCCAAGAATTTACAACGACCTCATTGACTAGAATAAACCAAACATTATTACTGCTAAGGCTTCTCCATTTTCCAATCCGCAATTACAGTCGTGACACCTAAAGCCTTTTACGGTAATCCAATTGTGCTACCCTCAAGTTAAACGGTCAGGTTTGTTCGATGGCTATAAATCACTGCACCGTCTTCGACCCACTATGCAATCACCTCGCCGTTGGCTTGGGTCCTTTGCCGGGAGATCCTGTAAAATCCAGTGCAGTTTGGATTCTTCCGCAACTGATTTCCCTTTTGTTTGTCGGCTCCAGAAAATTTCCCCCCGGAATTGAATTACTTTACCCGACGGGCCGGGCTACGACGCTTACTCTGAAATACCTCCACACAACGGTGGAAGGTCCTTTCGATGTACGTGGACTCTTCCATCGATAATGCTAACGAATTTTGAAAACTGTCTCTTTCGCTCTGCCGTCCTGCACCGTTCACTCACTTTGCGAAATTTTTCTTTCATGTCGTATTTGTGATAAAATTCGGTCACCAGGGATTTAGGAGATCGACTTACTGCGAATGAGGAGAGGTAAGACAACCGACCGACCCCCGAAGATCATGGTTCGTCGTTAGAAGGGTCATCGTTGTTTTGATTTCCATCTTTTGTTTTCTATTTCGTCCTGTATAAGACTCACACACGCCCCAGGCCACTTCTTCCTTTAACTTCAAAAAAGAAATTCCGATACACGCTTGGAATATTTGAGAGGGAACGGGAGCACTCAATGAGTCTCTCATTCCCGACAAGAATCCTTGTGTTTAATTTCTGGCGAACGTGTGGGTGTCGTTGCCACTGCAGGCAATGAACGGCTCGAAAAGAAATGGTCGTCCTACTAAAGGAAGCCCCTTGCAGCATCATCCAGAATCCACACTAAAGTTATTTATTACCCAAGGGGATGAAAACTTATTGATATATCAGACAGATTGGAACCAGCTGTTGTGCCACGATAAGATGCTGCCGCCGGGAAAATTCGATTAGAAAGTGGATTTGCATGAGTGCCCTTTCAACTTTTATGTGGTAATCCCCGGATTAAGAAAATCGGGCCGAAGGAGTTCATCAGGGCGCCCGCCACTGCCAGTCCGCAGTTATTACTTCAGTGTCGTCGAATCCATCATGCGGTCGATGGTGCAGAAGCTCTCGCGAATAGAGCGTTCGCCGTTTTCGTGATCGCGGGCCAGCTTTCAATCAGAGAGCTGACACCAATTAAGATAATGCTCGGCAAACTTTTCTTCGACGACGAAAGTAATTTTATTCGAAAACCGCGCACATTTTGCGCATTTTCATTAAAAATGATTCATGCGGAAAAAAATTTTCTTGCGGAATTTAATTATGGCTAACGAAATCGGGGAAAAAAAAGGCTGCTGCAAAGGAATTGATGGGGACTTCTGTATGCGAGTGCGAATGATGTGGACGATTTTGTTCGCCGTTATCCTTAAGATTTCGCTCGAATGGACCACTTAAAATTCAAGTGGCAGAGATTCTCTACTTGGGTTGAAGGCGCATGGACTGGCACTTTAATTGGATTCTTTGAAATCGGATTGTTTCAGCCGAAGGACATCAAAAAGGGCGAGAAACATGTTTCGGGTGATTTGTATATTTTGAAATTTTCCAAAATTTAGTTCATTAAGTTCGGGTCAAAATTTTGTCTATCTCTCATTTGTATTGTACTCAGTTCGAATTGTTAATTGCATTATGATGATTTGCATGCAAATTGAATTGTAAAGAACTCATCATCATCAACAGAATATTCAATATAGAAATTCGAAATTAAAAATAAATTGGTAATAGAGGTTTGACCTTTTAAAAATGAATTATTAAAATAATAAAGTTAAATGAGTTTCTTTTCAGTTCCGCGACCACCGCCCATACAAATACCAATATTGAATATTTTGAAAAAAAATTCCGATTGACTTTAACACCTCTCCCATTTCATTTAGAGAAGAGTTTTATATATCCAATGAATTCATTGCTTTTAAGTGGTATATTTTCAAATTTCCCTTCAGAGTGACCAATAGATAAATAATTTTCTTCTTTTTATTTCAACCATCGACAGATACTCGTAAAGTTGATTGTATCGATGCGTCGTTCATTTTATCGCCGACACTCAACTGACCATTTCAAACTGAGATATTGATTTACATTCTAATATTTTGAGCTACATTTTTATTACCGATTACATAAACAATAAATACATCCTGAAAAGTACTCGTCAGACTTCACAACCCAGTTTCACGCTATCTGCAAGATTTGATTATATGCTGCCATCGTACTTATACGCCTTGTAAGCCCTGAAAAGGCATCGAAATCGTCATGCGAGAAATGTTCGAAATTTCATTTTTTTATGATTCTTGAGGCGAAACATTTGATCATATCCAAGTGCTCTGTACAAACAATCGTCACCATCGTTGTCCTGGTCTATCACCTGCTTATCATATTTTTTCATACGTTGTGTTTTTGCCGAAGCAGTCCCTCGCTACGCCCCAAATATTACAGGAATTGCGAAATATGAAAAATCAGCACGAAATGTCGTAGACTTGCTCCGTATCGTAAAAACACAAGGAAAGATGCCAAAAATTGGTATTATCCTAGACCCGTCGAATGGCGAGGAAGCAGCATGATGGTCTTATTGTCGTTGTTCGGGAGTCAAGTCACGCAGAAATATATGATTTCGATAATCCATAAGTTGTATCTGCGACGTTTTTTATTTTTCCGAAGGGATCGAGCAGGGTGGCTATGGAGATCCTTAGTGCCATATGTACGAGCATATAAAGCTAGCGCTACAGACATCAGTCATACATTGCTTCAGGATTGGAAGCGATGACGACGACGACAACAACAAACAAGATGATAACGGTCCTGAGGGGTTGAAATCACATGCTATCAAGCATATAACAGAAAATCCTGGATTTATGGCCACTTAAAGTTTTCATCTAAAAGCTTTGCGTTTCGGTAAATCTCGTTTGAATTATTACACTTCTGTGGATGTCCTTGGACGATTTTGCCTGCTCCGCACGTGAGTGTCATCAAGAAGAAGAGGCGAAAAAATCTGTTTGTTGTAGAAGTTTTCTGCCAGCAATAAAACTGAAAAGTTATTTTTTTTGTGGCAGGGAGCTGTCCAGCGACCTTATTTTTTAAGGTATCCAGAAGGTAAAGTTCTTGTGTTCCTGTAATGCCCCCTCCGAAAAAGGTACCTAGCTTCTTCGATTCACTCCTTACCTATTCACCCTCGATGGGGTTTCTTTGTGTCGCGGCTACTGTTGACACATTTTTTTTAAGTGTCTCAAAGATCGTAAAACAGGGAGCTACCATCCCCGGAACACTTTGGTTTATCAGTTAATAGCATTTTTTTCTTCTCTATTTTCTGAAGGACCTTTCTATCAGTAGCATAACCATCGTTCAAATAAACTTCCGACTCCTTCGAAGTGCTTTTGAATTGTTTTACTCCTTCCTCTTTGCCTTTGTCTGCGAAAATCCAATACTTTGGCGCGATAACAAAGATCTGTTTTATTTCAGGGCTCATTAAAATTCATCCTCATGGACTGCGATTCCATGCTCCCGGGTTACCTTATTATTGGAATGAGATACACTTGAGAGAAGCGGTACTTAATATGCGAACACCTGGAATAACAATTTACAAGGTAAGGTGATATCCTGGAAAGTATCCAATCGGAAGTGAAATTACACTTGCTGATTGACTTTCTGCAATGACTTAAAAACACTTTTCAATAACTAATAAACAATTAATTATGTGTGTAACAGGGTTTGGACCAAACTTTCGGTTTTGTTTGTAATTTTGAACCAATGAAGAGAAATTTAAGGGCTGAGAATCATCGAAAGAAATGAAGCAAAAATTAAATTCATGCGTTCTGAAACTTTTGTGTGGCAGTAGAGCAGTAGCGTTGCTAAAAAGTGATAAAATAATAATATAATATTAATTACATTAAAATTATGGAAAAAAATATAAATTCCTTTATAAATAATGATTAATTCGAAGAGAACATTTCTTTGAAACCGTTTTTACCATAAAATAATACCGAGTAATTATGTTTATGAAAAGTCAATCAAAATCAAATTCCTGTTAAGACCCCCTATAGGGGCATAAGACAGAAACAACTCTCTTCCACAAGGCGCGAAAAGTAGAAACTCTTAAATCATAAATCTCAAAATATAGTTTAATTTTTTTTTCGCAAGTTATAAAATGAAACTCCCAATCATATCGCACCTGTTATGGATGGAAACAACAAAGTTGCATATTTTATCTAAAAGTAATGTGTATGGAGGCAACAAAGTTGCATAGAAGCAACAAAGTTGCATATTGTATAAGAAAATAATAAAGTCGCTTGCAGAGGACGGATTGTTATTCTTTCAATGCGATAAGAATTCGTCTTTCGTGCAGAATATTGTGCGGCCGCTTGATTTAAGCGAGTCGAATGATATTTGTTATTGTAATTAGATATCTAAGTATAACAAAAGACCTTCTAGCTTAGGAATAAAAGTTAAGATAGTTTTTTGCTTACGTTGGTACTTGTAAATTATAAAAGACCAACTTTTATAATTACGGACGCCTTTTTTCGATATAGACGACAGCGGTTCGCATCTTAAATATTCAGTTTAGATTAACATTTATAAAATATATATTAAAAATATTCAATCTAAAATCTTGTTTAATTTCGGGCATAACACAAAAAGTGGTGGCAGCGGTGGGATTTTCAAAATTTTTTGAATATCCAGTGATCGATCCTACACGCTACAGGATCAAATATAATTGTGTTAGAAGTCCTATGTTAGACAACGTTCGAGGGAAATAGTCGACGTTGCAGAAGGCAAGTGATTAACTGAAAATATTCGCTCTGAAGGAAGGACGAAAACCCTAGAAGGACGAAAACGAAGATACGGTACGTGAATTTTCAAGGAATTTATCTCATCTTGGACTGGAGACAGACTCGCAGCTGAACATGCGGATAATTTTAATTGTATTGTAAGTACATATTTAGTTATTTATATTGTGCGGTTGACAATTTTTTGTGAATTTTGTGGTGTCGGCTATGATAACAATCAAGGATTTGTCCGACAAAAAATATAGTGTTACGGAAAAGTGGATAAGGGAGAACAACCAAGAATATAAAGTTTTGTGGTTGGAAGACGCGTGGATTAATAGAAGTGACTATTTGGCCATTGTTGACGGTTTACGCGTTAATGATAGTTCTTCTGGTTCTGTTTCGGGTTCAATAGTTAGTACCAAGGATAGTGAGATGTCAGAAATTCCGTATAATACGTTGTTCGCGTTTGTACCTGTCTTTGAGTCGAAAAGTGAGGATGTCTTCTCATTTATCGAGGCTTGTAACCATGCCGATGCATTGGCATCCGATGCACAGAAAGTGGTATTATTCCGGTTTATTCAAACCAAAATTAAAGGTAACGCAGTTACTATTTTAATGAATAGAGAATTGAAGGGCTGGAGTGAATTAAGGGCGGAATTATTAAAAATGTTTCGTGAACCACATAGTGCTTTGCAATTACATCGCGAGTTGATAAGTATTCGTCAGGGAAGAGGTGAATCTGTTGTTCAATATACGCAAAAGGTCGAAACTTTACATAGACGGTTACTTCAAAGTAAATCCGGTACTGTAAAAAAGGAGCATGAAGCTGGACAGAGAGCTTATCTCGAAGAAGAGGCTCTTACAGTTTTTATTAATGGCTTGCAAGAAAAGTTGAGCCAGTATGTGGTGACACAAAAGCCAACGACTTTGGCTGAAGCAAGTAAATTTGCCTGTGAAGAGGAGCAAAGGATGAATCTGTTTAAAACAGAGATTCAGAAAGATTACTCAAATAGGAATCTTCCGAAGGTCAACAAGGTTGACATTAAGTGCTACAATTGTGGGAAGATGGGCCATATTCAACGATTTTGCAGACTACCATCTAAAAAGAAGGAAGTGAAAAAGGAATATGGCAAAGAAGAGTTTAAACAGCCTGCTCAACAACGCATGTGTAATGCAACTGATAGCCCATACATTTTAATGGAAATTAATGGTGAGGTGTGCGCTATGCTGATTGACACGGGTGCCGAAGTGAATATGATAAGGGCATCAGCCGTGTATGCGGATCAAACTGATCGGGAAAGCAAATTGAAATTTGCGGGTATTTCGGGAAGAATAGATGCTTCCATGGGTGAAACGGACTTAGAAGCCAAAGTAACCAATATTAAAAAAAATGCGAAGTATCCAATAAAAGTTAAGTTTCAAGTTGTTCATAATTTTCTGTTGAAAAAATTGGACGGTATTTTGGGAAACGAGTTTTTGCGTGAACATAATTTGGATGTTATCTACTCGGAAGGAGTGTTAAGAGGCAAAAACATAGAAATTGAACTGAAATATCGTAGTGACACAAGTTTTGTCAAGGGTCGAACTGAAGTTTTTAGAGTACTTCACTTAAACAATTATAAAGGCGATCATGGGGATATAGTAGTGCCATCACAAATTGTGAATGGACTTTATATACCTAATTGTTTATCAAAAAATATTAATGGTAGAGCAATGGTTTCTGTTGTCAATACAAAAGATTGGACAACCCCAATTGCTGATATTAGGATAAACGCCGAGAGCTTCGAAGATTACGAAGTTGTTAAAAGTGATATTAAAAATAAAGGAAATGTTGAAACGTCACATTTATCTGAAGACGAGCGGCATAAGTTGGGGGAAATTATTGAAAGATATAAAGATCTATTTTGCAGCGAAAACGAAAAATTAAGTGCTACAAATGTAGTGACGCACAAGATACCTACTTTGCCGGGAACCACACCTGTTTATTCCAAAGGATATAGATACCCGAAGGTTCATGAGGCGGAGGTTGAAGCTCAAGTTGAAAGGCTTAAACAAGATGGCATTATTAGAGATAGTGTCTCACCTTGGAATAGCCCACTTTGGATTGTACCAAAGAAGGCCGATAAAAATGGAAAAAGGAAATGGCGAATGGTTATTGATTTCAGAAGGCTGAATGAGGTAACTATTTCTGATAACTACCCACTGCCTAATATTTCCGAAATATTAGACCAGTTGGGAAAAGCCAAATATTTCTCAACTTTGGACCTCGCATCAGGATTTCACCAAATTCCGGTTGACGAGCAAGATGTTCCAAAGACAGCATTCAGCACTCCTTATGGCCATTTCGAATACACCAGAATGCCATTCGGACTTAAAAATGCTCCGGCATGCTTTCAACGCCTAATGAATACAGTTTTAGTTGGACTACAGGGAATCAAATGTTTCGTGTATCTTGACGATATTGTGGTTTATGGTACCACATTGGAAGATCATAACAAAAAGCTATGTGAAGTATTAGACCAGTTGCGTAAAGCTAATCTCAAGCTACAGTCCGATAAGTGTCAGTTTCTCAGAAAAGAGGTCTGTTATTTAGGTCATATAATAACAGACAGGGGAGTGAAACCAGATCCGAAAAAAGTCGAATGTGTGGTGGAGATGGCACCGCCAACAGATCAAAAGAGTGTCAAATCGTTTTTAGGTTTAACAGGTTACTATCGTAAATTCATCAGAAATTATGGAACGATTACAGAACCGTTGAATAAGCTATTGCGAAAAGATACACCTTTTGTGTGGACAGATGAACAAGAAAAAAGCTTTTTGGAACTTAAAAATCTTTTAGGGTGTGAGCCAATTTTGCAGTACCCTGACTTCACAAAAAAGTTCATTATAACTACTGATGCTTCCAATTATGGAATAGGTGCAGTGTTAAGTCAGCAAAGCGATGTTTTTAATCAAGACCTACCAGTTCAGTATGTCAGCAGAATACTGAATAAAGCCGAAAGGAATTATAGCACAACAGAAAAAGAGTGTTTGGCTATAGTTTGGGCCGTAAAGCAATTCCGACCGTATGTATACGGAACTAAATTTATTATCAGAACGGATCATAGGCCGTTGTTGTGGTTATTTAAAGTAAAAGATCCTGGCAGTAGATTGGTAAGGTGGAGATTGAAGTTGGAAGAATATGAATATGAAACTCAATATGTAAAGGGTAAAGTAAACGCTGTGGCGGATGAGTTATCAAGAAACGTAAGAATAGTCGAGTTGGACAAAAAGCTTGATAGCCAGTTAGAAGAAATTTTGACAGATTATGAGAAAAGAGTAAAAGAGTTACGTCTTGAAAGAAATACGGATGAGGAAGAGAGTAATGAAGAGTCAGCCGAAGTAATAATAGATGAAGTAGAATCTACGGATGAAGCAATCGAGGTAGAAGAAGTGAGTCCCCAACGGGAAAATGAAGATGTTGAAACTGTAGGGGATGTCGAAAAACAAAATCAGATTCTTAAAGAATATCATAATGGAATAATCGGAGGGCATTTAGGTGAAAAAGCTACTTACGCAAAAATACGAGCGAAGTATGTTTGGAAAAATATGAAACAAGATATACATAATTTCATAAAACAATGCTTGAAATGTCAATCAAGCAAGGTCAATAGGCAACCGCATAAGAATCCTATGAAAATAACAACTTCAAGTGATGAACCAATGGAGAAGATATCTTTGGATGTAGTTGGGCCAATGGATATTACTATAAATGGAAATAGGTTTGGGCTGACAATACAGGACGAGCTTACAAGATACATTAGGTTTACACCTATTCCTGACAAAACGGCGGAGACAATAGCAAAAGCGCTGATGGAATATTGGATCACGTATTTTGGTTCTCCGAAAGCAATATTGACGGATAATGGAACGGAATTTTGCAATAAACTGATGGCAACTTTATGCAAAATGTTGAAAATTAAACATATTACGACAACTATCGCGTATCCACAAGCAAATGGTATGATAGAAAGGTCGCATTGCAAATTATGGGAATTTTTAAGAACAACTAAATACGATTGCGTACACGAAATGGAAAGTTGGGATAAACGAATGATGTATGCAAGCATGAGTCATAATCATTCAGTACACAATACAACTGGATTTAGTCCACACGAAATGTTGTTCGGGACATCTCCAAGAAATTTGAACGGCGTAGATAAAATCAAGGATAAAACCTTCTTCGAATATGTCGATGGGTTAAAGGCATTGCTAATCGAAATTAGAACTGCAGCTAAAGAACGAGAACTTCGCAGTAAGAACAAGTCTAAGGCTAGATATGATAAAAGGATAGGAAAAGTACCATCTATTAAAATAGGTGATCAAGTACTTATCAAGAATTCGTTAAGGCTTAATAAAGAGGCACCTTTATATAAAGGACCATTCGAAGTAGTAGGGGTAACAGAAGACCATGTTGTTGTGCTAATAAAACGAAAGAAGAAAAAGTACAATAAAGCTAACGTTAAGCTTTATCTTGCAGGGCAGCGTTCGCAATCGCCGACGCCAGGAACTTCCAGATCGAACAACTAAAGGATGAAACTGGAATTTACTACAAACATTATGGGAAAGTAAGAGAAATTAGTAATAAATTAACTTTAGTGAACACTATTGATATTGAAGAAATATATACTATTATAGATCATATTAATAATTTAGTGTTAGGGATTAGCGATATTTGCGTTACAAATTTGCCTAAATGTGCAAATTATAGACAAAAGACAAAAACTGAAATTTTGAAATTACAACACAAAGCCGATTTAATTTATCAAATGTTGGGAGAAAAGAAATCTAATCGAGTACGTAAGGCAGTGCTAGATTTCGTTGGGTCAGGTTTAAAGTTTCTTTTTGGGACAATGGATCAGGATGATGCTGATTACTACAATAGCGTAATACATACAATCGAGGGTAATGAAAATAGAATAAAACAAGGAGTTACGGAAAGTTTAAGTTTAATGAACACTATGAACAAACAGGTATTGAATGTTATGAAAAATACAAATATAACTCAGGAAAAGGTAAATACACTTATCGATCAAATTAATAAAATGAAAAGTAGTAATAGAGATATGGATATAACAAACAAACTTGAACCTATACCTGGAAGTTTACGGTCAAGATATCCGTAAACATTCTTAAGGAAGGACGTGTTATGGATGGAAACAACAAAGTTGCATATTTTATCTAAAAGTAATGTGTATGGAGGCAACAAAGTTGCATAGAAGCAACAAAGTTGCATATTGTATAAGAAAATAATAAAGTCGCTTGCAGAGGACGGATTGTTATTCTTTCAATGCGATAAGAATTCGTCTTTCGTGCAGAATATTGTGCGGCCGCTTGATTTAAGCGAGTCGAATGATATTTGTTATTGTAATTAGATATCTAAGTATAACAAAAGACCTTCTAGCTTAGGAATAAAAGTTAAGATAGTTTTTTGCTTACGTTGGTACTTGTAAATTATAAAAGACCAACTTTTATAATTACGGACGCCTTTTTTCGATATAGACGACAGCGGTTCGCATCTTAAATATTCAGTTTAGATTAACATTTATAAAATATATATTAAAAATATTCAATCTAAAATCTTGTTTAATTTCGGGCATAACACACCTTTGTATTAGGAGTACAAATAAGTTTCCGCCGTTTTCTATCAAAAATTAGGAATGTATTTTGAAAGAAAGGTACATTACCTTTTGTTCAATGTATTATTCATCATTAGCCACTACTTTTTCCGATCTTTCTGGCAGCATTCGGATACCACGTCGTAAGAACTCTTCATCTTTTGTGGCTATCCATGAATCGACCCAAATTTTAGTATCTTCATATGATGTAAAGCGCTGCTTGGACAGGCCATGTGCCATCGACCGAAACAAGAGATTATCGGAAGAGGCGGGTGGGGTAGGACTTCCCAAATAAGTGTTTCCAAATAGGGTTTGATCGGTGCCGCAACATGCGGACGAGCATTACCATGTATGAAAATAATTTTGTCGCGTAATGGGCGCGTTTTTCGTTGAGTGCTCGGCTCAATCTCATTAATTGTGTTCGGAGGAGAGCTTCAGTAATGGTTTTGCCCGGTTTAAATACCTCATAATACACGACAGCTGATCCCACCAAATACACTTACGATGCCGCTGCAGCCCAAATCAGACCTTGCATTCCATCCATCTCAGGTCAGTGACCGCGTCCTCCAGTTTAAAAATCTTAGCAGTGATTTGCTGTCTGCGTCAATCGAATCCTTCCAGCGCTTCCGTGGTTTTCCGACCGGTCTTTATCCGTTAACTTTCCCTTTTAATGTGCATTTGGGAATTCTTTCGTCATCCATCCGCTCTACATGACCAGCCCATTGTAACTACTTAAATTTTACGAGGGTTGACACTTCTGGATTTTCGAAGATGGCATACAATTCTCTTTTGTATCGCATTCTCTAGATCGAATCTTCCCTCACAGGTCCGAGGATTCTTCAGAGAACCTTTCTTTCAAAGGCATTATGTAGTTTTTCGTATGCCTGAGTTAATGTCCACGCTGCCATAGCATAGCACAGATCTCATGATCGTTTTATATAGCTTAAGTTTTGTTTTCCTGTGTACGTTCTTGATTTAAAGTATTGGAAGTACCGAATAATATGTTTTGTTTGCCATAATTATCCCTCTTTTGATTTCGATGGGTTCGCTTCCATCCTTCGATAGGTTCGCTCCTAGGTATATAAAGTTGTCTACGTTTTCTAGGTTATATTCTTCTACTGTTAAACACAAATACCCTACGGATAATATTAGAGCAGTCAGCTGAAATGGGCTCGCCACTACATCTCATGTTTGTGGACTTTGAGAAGGCTTTCGATAGCGTTATGCGAGATTACATATGGAATGCTTTGCGTAGGAGAGGTATTCCAGATAAGGTCATAGCTATGATTAAAGAATCCTACGAAGATGCAAGGTGTCACGTCTTGCATAAAGGAGAGCTGTCCGAGAGCTACCCTGTGCGAACGGATGTCAGACAAGGCTGCATATTATGACCTGCCCTGTTTCTGGTGGTAATGAATGACATCTTGAAAGCTGCACTGGAAGGTGGGGAAGGTAAAGGTCTTCAATGGAGACTATTTAACATCTCAAGTCACCTTGATTATGCTGATAACGTGTGTTTGTTTGCACATAACCGTTCGAAATTAGAGTCAAATGTTCGCTCGTTGCATTCTAAATGCAAACACAAAATAAATGTGCGTAAAACCAAGTACATGAACATGGGTTCGAACGCAAGCACACTGATTGTTCTTAACGGACACGATGTGAAAGAGGTGCAAGATTTTTGCTATCTCGGAAGCATTGTCAGCATGGACGGCGGAGCCGAAAAGGATGATGAGGCTCGGTTAAATAAAGCTCGTCAGGCCTTCGGTATCCTTTTCCCTTTTTGGAGGTTAAGAGAGATCTCCCTTCGCACGAAGCTTCGAGTTTTTGACGCATGAGTCAAATCCGTATTGTTATATGGTTGTACTACGTGGATACTGACCTTTTGACTTACTAAGAAACTACAGACTTTCGTGAACCAATGCCTCCGACGCATTTTAGGAATATTCTGGCCAGAAATGATCTCCAACGACGAACTTTGGAGTACAACTGGCCAGACTAAAATAGGTATTGAGATTCAAAGGCGGAAGTGGCACTGGATCGGTCATACTTTGAGGGAACCAAACGAAACATAGCCAAACAGGCTCTGGGTTATAATCCTCAAAGAAGACGTCGGGTTGGTCGACCATGTGATACATGGAAGCGAGCTGTTGAGCAGGAGGCCAGAGGAATAAACAAGTCCTGGCAACAGCTTAAGGCCGATGCTCAGGATCGCGCCTTGTGGAAGAAAGTTGTTTCTGTCCTATGCCCCTATAGGCGGTCTTAACAGGAATTTGATTGATTGATTGATTGATTGACTGTAATATTTTGTATGATTGGCGTCTTTTTCCTAGCTTGTGTTATAATTTTTTTGTTTTGTTTTCATTAATGCGTAGTCCAACTGCTCTTGTTACCGAATCAAGGTTTACAAACACCGCCTTAGTACCCTCCAAAGATCTTGCAAGGATATCTACATTGTCGGCATTTACTGCGAGTTGTGTGGATTTCAAGCATAGTGTTCCCTTGGTTGCAACGGGAAGTTTCCGAACAACATATTCGAGAGTCAAGTTGAAAAGTAGTGGTTCGAGGCCATTACCTTGTTTAAGTCTATTGTTTGTTTTAAAACTGGAAGTCTGATTATTGTCTACTCTAACTTGCGACAAAGACTCGGTCGTTGCCATTCTTGTATATTCTTCTATTCGAACCAGTTTTGGTGGGAGTTAAAATATGATTTGATACAGTACGCGCCTGCCAATACTTGCTTGCTTGCTTGAAGTCAACAAATATCTGGTGCACATCAATATTATATTTCCAGCACTTTTCCCGCACCTGTTTAGCTGAGAATGTCTGATCCGTGTCTAAATCCGCCTTGGTATTCACCAATTATATTCTCAAGATCTAGTAAGACGTACACAACATAAATATTCCTCAATAGTTTTCGCAGTAGAGTTTGTTACTTTTTTTATAAATTGAACTTATGATGCTCTTGCGTCAATCTTCAGGAAGTGTTTCCTGCGTTCATATGTCCGCGACTAATCTATGTAGGAGATGCGCTATGCAGGTGTCGCCGGCTTTTAGAAGCACAGCTGGAATTTGATCAGTGCCCAGCGATGTTATTTGAGTGGTTCCTCAGGGCTGTTATTACTTCTTCGAGTGTGGGAGGCCTCAAAGCGGATCCTTCGTCAGCTGTTACATCAGTTATACCTGCAATTGTGTCTGCTGCTGCTGTTCATGCGGGTGATGGGCTCGGATTAACAAGGTGTTCAAAGTATTGCGCCCATCTTAATTTTATATCTTCCGCATTACTTAGAATGTTCCCTTCTGCATCTTTGCAGAGGGTCGTCTTCGGTTGGTATCCCCTTTTCATTCTTTTGACAAGGGAATACGCGGCTCTTGTGTTGTGTAATTTAAAGTGTTCGCCCATGTTTTTAACTTCATCATTATTATATTTCCGTGTTTTTTTGTCTGCATATTTTGTTTGCGAATCGTCTAAGATCGTTATATTTGTCTCGTTTGGCTCATGTCCGCCGTTCTGTTAATATTTTATAAGCCTGGTTTTTTCGGTCTAATGCATCTTGGCATTCGTAGTCGAACCAGTCATTTCTTTTGCGCCGCGGTTGTTGTCCTATCACCTCCTCTGCGACAGATGTAATGCCATCTTTGATATTTTGCCACATTTCTTCTATTGGCATGCTGGCGTTGTTGTTCAGTATTGGTGCGAAGTGCCTCTCTAAGGCTGATACGTACTTCCCAACTAATTTCTCATCCTTGAGTTTCCCTATGTCGAATTTAGGAACCGGTTGTAGTTTTGGGTGTTCTCGGTTTGCGATTCGACATCGGAACTTGGTTTTTACGAAATAGTGATCTGTGTCGCAATTAGCAACTCGATATGTACGAACGTCGAGAATGCAGGACGTCCTTTTCTCTATTAGAACGTGGTCTATTTGATTGAATATTCTTCCGTCGGGTGATGCCCACGTTCTCTTATTAATGTCACGATGCGGGAACCATGTCGAGCTTACAATAAAATTTTTGCTGCTGGTGAAATCCGTCAGTCTCTGGCCGTTGTCGTTACTAATATCATGGAAACTGTGCCTTGCAATTGTCCCTATGTAAGTTTCATCTTTCCCCACTTTCGCGTTAAAGTCACTAAAACACTATTTTAATTTCGTTCGACGGAAGGGAGTCGAATGTTGATTCTAAGGTACTGCAGTAATCGACTTTAACTTCGTCGTCATTGCCTTCCCTTGGAGCATGGAAATTGATAAGCCAAACGTTAAAGAATTCTGTTTTAATGCGGATTGCACACAATCGTTCATTGACGGGTTTGAAGTTGGTAGCTTGATGTTTAAACTTCGTTATGTGGAAGGTCCCGTTGAAAGCACATGTCTTTGAGATCCATTTCAGCAATTTGAGGAGAAGAATTTGTTTTTCATTTCACGGTAGCAAATGCCGTTGACGGTGACTGCATTGACGTTTGCATTCTCGAAGAAGAACGGTCCAATCACTCCCTCATCCCAAAATGCGCACCAAAACAGTGATTTGCGGTGCATGCACGGGACGTTCAGGGATCACTCTTGGATTCTCAGCTCTCCAAATGCGATAATTCTGCTTGTTGACATAGTCACCAAGTTCGAAATGCGCCTCATCAGAGAAGATAATTGTCTTTGAAAAACCAACATTCATGGTTGTTGCTCTATGATCCAATTCGATACGTTGTGCATCCGTGTAATTTACTAAACCTCAATATTCATGCAATTCAACTGCCAAACAAGAACGCTGCTCGACCAATATACAGTGGCTCACAGCTTATTTCGTGCAGTGCTAGTTTTAAACTATAGAACACTGTATCTTAAAAATCATGAAATTTTGAATGTAGATATAGAAAAACATGCTTATTGATTACAATAAATAAAAAAAAGCTTACAAAAATAAATTCTGACACTCTTAAGGCTGAAAAGACCGATGATGCAGCAGAAACGCAGACCACTGCTTATTTCATGCAGATAGTTGTCTCCACTTTTGTCTGATCGTGTCGCGCTGTATAACGGGACTTTCTTTTTCTTTACTTTTTTTGAAGAATTGACAACTAGCTGTAGTCAATATTTAGTGTTATACCTTACGTGTAAAGGACAAGAAGTGCTTTTTGAGGAAATTGGCCGTCGCACGACAATTGAGCGGCGATAATTAGTGATAAGTCATTTCAAGAACGGGCTGACGAACGATTTATTGTACGTAAAATCAAGGTGAACTCAAAGTTAACGGCTCCAAAACTAGTAGCGGAGATACAGTAAGGACTAACTAAGTCATGCAGTGCAGAAACTGCCCGCCGCGTGCTCCGAGACCACAACTTCAATGGTCGAGAAGCTCGAAAAAAGCCATTCATAACGAGAAAAAACTAGAGAGAGCACGCCAACAAAAATTCGGACTTCTGAAACAGCGTCATATTCTCAGACGAGTCTAAATTTAATTTCTTTGGCTCTGATGGCATGGCATACGTATGACGGAAACCTAATACTGAGCTACAAAAAGAAAATTTAAAAGCTACAGTCAAGCATGGCGGCGGAAGTGTAATGGTTTGGGCCTGTAAGTTGGCAGCCGGGGCTGGAAATTTGGAGTTCAGTGAAGGAAACATGGAAAAAACCATGTACTTCAAAATTTTGAAAAAAAATTTGATCCAGAGTGTGCGAATCTTGAAATTCCAAACATATTCCGTTTCTACCAAGACAACGACCCTAAGCATAATGGTATTGTGCAATCTTGGCTGATTTGGAACTGCCTGCATGTTATGTCCCCGCCGGCACGGAGTCCAGATATGAATGTGATAGAAAATTCATGGGCAATTTTGGAAAATAATATTCGGAAACATAGCATTTCCAACAAGGAACAATTGAAGAAAACTATTTTGGAGGAGTAGACGAAAATTACCCCAGAAACTACTCAAAAACTTATGGATTCTATGCCAAAGACACTTAAAGATGTAATAAATGCAATGGAATACCATAACAAATACTGAATTTTGTATAAAATTTAACTTTTTTCTGTAAATTAAGGCCTAAGTTTAAGTACATGAAATTAGCTGTAACATAAAATTAAGCAGTATTTTCATAATTTTTGTTAATTAAGTATTACAAACAACAATTGTGTTATTTTTGAAGTTCCTAACTCAAACAATAAAGATTTGTTTAAAATATGGCATTTAAGTCTTTTTAATATTTTACATAGTTTTCCAATAACAGAGTAACAAATTTCAAATTTGTAGCTGTATGAAATAATCTGTGAGCCACTGTAAATAAATGGAGCTAAATTCAAAACTGGCAGTATTAATGGCACACCCTTTAGATACAAAAAAAGATTTAAGCAGGATTCTTTCCTTCTCACTCCAGTAAAATATTTGTCACTCCAACTTCCACTTACCGCCCCCATCAATCATTCGCCCGTAAACATTCTGTTTGCCAAATCTATGACTTCCCTCTAGATGTCACATTGAAAACTTGACACTTAAAATTTTCATTCCATTTTTGTCACGAAAAAAAAGTCGTGAAAAACTTTGAGATTGTTCCGACACGTTTTGCATTCGGGATTTTAAACATAGGACAAGTTCGCACTCCACTTTCAGAAAATCAAGAGGACAAACCAGGCGCCAGCAAACTCAAAAAGAAGCCAAGCCCCAGAGTCCTTTCGGTTCGCATACATTTGTTGATTCCAGCGGCAAAGTTTTAGCGTGGTTCAACCATTACGGGGATAGCGCAGCCCAGAGTTACTTGTGGGACCGCATTTTGTCGAATGCGGAAGCATTCCTTACACGGTTCATTTGGCAAGTTTACATACACGTACGTCGTTATTGGCACTGAAATCGATAATGTACATGTCGAATCGACGTCGAAATGCAGCGTCAAGACGGTGCCCACATGGGATCTGAAAGACGGAAGACCTAGCTTCCTTCACTATTTTATTGAAATGTTTCTGTTATGCCCCAGGAGTCTCGTTCTTTGACGAGGCAGAACCTGACTCTCAGCAGACAAGCAATAACTAACGACATTTCCGAATCTCATTTACTGTATCGGTTGGAAGGTACGCGCGTTCAAAGTTATGGACAAATCCCCGAATTCGATTGAAACCAATTTCTCATTTATTTGTCTACTAATCCTTTTGTAATCGATCGTCATCATCAAGCCGAGAGCGGGCTTAATCCTAATCATTAGCGATTATGCCGCACGTTATTTGAATATTTTCGGTGCGAGGATTAAATTTCGCTATCGATGAATTGCGTGACTTGAATTTCGGGATACGCTGAAGGACTTTCATTATTGCGGGCTCATTAAAACGATGAATAGCGATGGCTTGGCCTGGCACGGGAGCGCGGTGTGTTTCGACTCCTCCGGCGGACAAAATTTTTCGCACAAATTCAAATGCATGACAACAAAGCATAAATTTTTCGGGGTGGCCTCGAAGAAAGCTAGAGAAAGGGTTCACAGTCATTGTGTTTTTGGGGTACCTTGCGGATCGGATTGAAGTGAAACCGTGCGTTCCTGCACAACTCTAATAAATTTCACTTTGAAATACAAATTTCGTACGTCAGAGTTGAGCTTCAATTGACAAAATTTATGTCTCTTGGTTTTTGGTGGTGGTGGATTCGAATTTTTTCAGTATTTTTTTTATTGAGGAGATTTATGACGAAAATTGCGATGTTGCTTTGGAAATTCTCAGTCTTAGAGGTTTGTATAAATGAATACTTAAAATCTTGGTGGGCATTCGCTATTGATCTCCTACAAAGGTGAACTCAGGTTCCACCAAAGGAGGAACCTTTCTCCATCTTTTAACATGAATTAACCCCTTCCTCTCACACTAAGTATATGAAGTCTATGCGAGCAATTCAAAAAAGTCGTTAACAATTTCACTAAATAACTAAGAAGTATAAAATTTTCTATATTTTGTTTTTAACAAAAAACATAACAGAATTATGATTGGGCTTAAAGCCCAATCATATGATACTCTAGATGAGATGGAAATAACTTAAATACACCGGGAAATATTTCATCTCAAAATCTTTCGAATAGCGAATAGAGACTTTTGCATGGGAGGTGGTAGAAGTAGAGGGGGAGGTTTGTATTTTTCGTATATGACACCGAACATGGCATGCAAAATGGTTTTTGCTGAACTTAAAGTTTTTAGTTTTTATTATTTTTAATGAAATTGGTCACAGTTTTCCTGAAATTGGGGCATTTGTATGGGAGGTGGCAGAGAAAGGGGAGCGTTTAAGATGATTTTGAAACTGCTTATTATCATCCTTATTACTATGCTTTGATTCAATTTCAAAGTCGATAGCTCTCATATACTTGAAAGAGAAATGCTTTTCTTGAATTTATAATACAGATATTTGTATGGGAGGTGGTAGAAGGAGTGAAGCGGAGCTGATAATTTTTCCTTACACTTATTTCAATTATTAAGAAACAAATTCTAACAAAATTTGAAGTTTGTACTTTTTCTAGTTTTAGTGGAAATCGATAAAATGCATTTAACAAAAATTATGCATTTGTATGGGAGGGGGTAGAAGGAGTGTACGGATCAAAACAATTTTTTTCACATTTAATTAATAATTTAATTCAAATTTCAAAATTTCGTGAAATTTGTATGGGAGGGGGTAGAAGGAGTGAGGTGAAGTTGATAATTATTTTTAAAATAAATTGCAATTATAGCAGAATTAATTCTGACAAAATTTCGTCTTTTCAGCTTTACTAGTTTCAATAAAAATCGAAAATATACATTTTTCAAAATTGTCAATTTGTATGGGAGGGGGTGGAAGGAGTAAGGGGATCTAGTCAATATTCCGTGATATTAATGAAATTCATATCATAATACTTTGACCTAAATTTCAAGTTGATAGCTTAAATAGTTTCAAAGAAAAATCAATTTCTTAATATTTCGAAATTTCATGAAATTTGTATGGGAGGGGGTAGAAGGAGTCGGGGGATGTAGCCCATTCACGAACTTAAAGTTATCTTTTTGCTAAAAATGACACACAAAAATGTTTAGCACTATAGCTCAAAGCTTTCGAGAGTTATGCTGTAGACAGGCTACTAATTGACGTATGTTATGATTTCCCAGCAAACGCTATGAGTCTGTTACTCCTGAAGCACTCATCATGAGTCATTTAATAATTATCGGGTTGAAAACCAGAGGCGTACAAGTGCAAATTCAAATTTTTCCTTGATAGTGCTTGTTCAGAAGCTGGACAGAGGTCATAGAGCCATAAAATGTATGCTCGGACCTCGAACTTGCTTTAAGAATCATAATAATTTCCATTGAATTGGATGAATGATCGAACATGCATTATAATCATATTCAAGTAAGGCATATCCGATCATTCAACGTGCAAAAATAACCTCTAAGTAGATGAACGATCGAGCATAAACGCTAATTATGAATGTGTCATCATTTCTTATGCTCGATCTTTCAATTTACATTCTAGCAAGTAAAAAAAAAACTGTTTACCTTTTCATTGTTTACATTGCACATTATTTTTAGGCATTGCAATTTTATTTTTTGTGTATAAGTTTCAATCAATAAAGAAAATACTAAGTAACATTAAATTACTCGACTTATAATTATATTCCCAGTCTTCTCATTACCTTGTTACCATTGACTTCCAATCCATTGGCAATTCCCAAAAAAGGCTAGTAAGAAAGAAATCTTTGGCTGGTGTGGCCGATCTCAAAGGTTTGACATTACAAGCTTTCCATTGGTCCGTCGAGCCGGATGCTCTTGATTGTATCACTGTATTTTCTTACCTACTCACCTGACAACAAACGCTATTGTGGCTTTTCCTTGTCTGCTAAGTGAAGATCGCCTCAGTGAAGAGCATTCCAAAGATGAGCGACATCATCATCGCAGAGCAGCGGGGCATAGCCAAAGCCCTGCTGAACCACAAAGACAAAAATAAAAAAGATAGCAGCGCTCAAAAACCGAGGCCTACTATGCCAGAAAATTAGATGAAATCCGACAACTTTGACAGAATTTCGGAAGCCATCAGTCAAGATTGTGCGAAGAATTATCTTCCACGGATTGTTACTTCTCCGAAAGTATATTCGAAGCGACGGAGAGGGCTTACCTCGTGACTAAAACGACTTATCTTGAGGGCCTTCGGTCGCTAAAAGACCAAAGTACGGTAGCCGATCTTCCTGGTCCTCCCAGTAGTCTGGCACACCATTTCAATTCGACTCGTCAAAACTCAACACGACATTATCGACTACATGGCCATCAATGTCAACGAACCTGCCACATCAAATACTAGTTACTGCTGCATGTAGTGCCAACCTTCTGGTAACCACTACTCCGCCTGCTCCAATGGCATTACAGCCAGAAGGCACAAGCCCACGTTCGTTGTTTTGGGCAGCCACCTACAATGTGCTAAGCTACCACCCATTGTAATATCGAAATTCAATGGTGATTACATGGAGTGGAGAAGATTTATCGACTTCTTCAAGACTATTGCCCACGATAATCCAAACATTGGAGGCATCCATAAGATGCAATACCTCCTCAGCTATCTAGAAGGTGATGCGATTGCACACCTACAGCTGGACGCGCTGAACTACTAGACTGGAGTGGAAATACTGTAAGAGCGATTCAGCGACAATAAGAAAATGGTCATTTCTTACGTTGACGCAATACTCGACGCCAAAAAGGTTGAACATAGATCCGCTGTGGATATTATTAACCTTTATAATGTTTTTCGCAACTGTCTTTTGTAATGTATTCTCTCTTAAGCCTAATACATTTATCACATTGCTCATAAAGTTTATTAATTCCTTCTAAAAAAAATGTCTTTAAAATTGGCTGAAATTGCCGACTTCACTTCTTCATCGTTGGTAAATTTTCTCCCCCGAAGTTCTTTCTTCAGTTTTGGGAACAAGTAATCGGAAGAGGCCTGATATGGTCTAAAAGGGGATTGGTTCAATATTCCGTAGCCGCATTTCTCTATGGCAGCCATTGCAATGTGTCTCTTGTAAACAGGTGTGTTGTCATGCAAAAGCATCATACCTCAAGTCCACTTTCATCTTTATTTTTTTTTTTAAGGTATCATTTAATTTTTGTAGCAGGTTAGCACAGTATCCCCCTGTAATATTTCATCCTTTTTCTTAATAGTCGATCATCAAAACCTCCTCTGTATCCCAAGAATTTTGGCCATGATTTTTCCGTTGGATTGTGACACCTTAAACTTCTAAAGGGGTGACTCGTCTTTCCGGAGCTACTGCATTGACTCCTGCTTTGATTCAGGCTCATGATGGTGAAGCCAAGTTTCGTCTGCAGTAAAATAGTTGTATCTGATACTCCAACCATTTTTGCGATTTTTTTCTTCTTTAAACGAGCATCTTCGAGAACAAGTTTATCTTCTTTTCGACGATTTTTGAGGAAATGGCCTCAATTGGCCGGCCCAAGCGTTCATCATCTTCAAAGGACTCTCAGCTTGACCCAAATAAACTATGCTATCGTTTTTCCAGGCCAAAAGTCCCCATAAACAGATAACATTTCTTCTAAAATGATTTGTGGCGTTTTTCCTTGCTTGCTAAGGTACTTTATGACACAAAAAATTCCAAGAGACTAGCTTAGTACAAGATGTGAAGACACCGAAACGATTCGCACCGGAAGTTCAACCGAAAATATCGCCTCAGTGAAGGACAGTGCTGAAAACTACCCAAGCACCTCTATTCGTCACCGTGCTCAAGAGCTCAACCTCACCACATCTACACTGTAGCGAATATTGACCAAAGATTTAACTCTGCATGCATACAAGGTTTGATTGACTCAAGAAATGCAGCTGGCGGACAACCAACAATGCCGTACGTTTTCTGATTGGGTCTTGGAAACAAATCCTAAACCTCTTGTAGATACACCCCATACAACCTCTATCTATTACGCTTATTTTTTGAATCTTAAATTTTGTTGTGAAAAAATTACTTCAATCCTGTCACCCCTTGTATTAAAAATATGCTTCAAGCAGGCAGTGAACCCACAACCTTCAAATTACAGACCAATACGTTGCCTATACTTAGTATTATACTTCACCCTACCAGGCTTAAGTATTTCATAAATGAAAAATTACAAAGCTAAATTGTTAATCGAAAACCTCCGTAAATAAATAATCAAATCTAAAAGCAAATTCGTCCATTTAAAACTCATTCAACGTGATTTGCTCATCCTTTTCCATCAAATTTCAATTAATCCGAAAATGGTCACAAAATATCTAATCATTGCTTCGTCGTGAAAGACCCGAAATAAGCCCAAAACTTTGTTTCTATCCTGGTGCGAAACTATGATAAATTAATTTCCGTTTAATTTTATCACGAAACACGAATTGAAATCTATTGTCGTCGTAAGTGCGGAAAATCTCTCTAAACTAAAAGATGCTAAACTAGTGGGATAAAGCTCTTTCGGTCGGTCCCATGATTGGCCTATAGCATCCAAGGATCAATGCATACGATACTTTTCGCAAGGCTTCGGTGTCCTTTCCTTTGGTTTCCGTTGAAAGGACAGATTCATAAATTCATTTATAAACATGACTTGAAATTTAGCTAGCACTTAACCTCCAGCAAGCAGTATTATCCATCGAAGGGTTAACTTTTCTTCGTCTATTCCTTCTTTTGGGCAGAGTTTATGAGAGAACGAAGGGATGTGGTGGAGCGACGAATCATCTAATGTAGGAAAACACTTTTCAAGAGGGTTTCATAACAAAACGTGTAGCTTGATCCCTTCAAAATTTGATATTTAAATTTTGATAGGTCCATTATGTAATACGACTATTTCTCAAGACTTTAAGGATAGAAATATTGAGGAGGGTGACATGAAAATGATTTTAGTGTGTAGATTCAAGCTTTATCATTACATTACTTTTTATTAAATATGCTTTACAGATAAACGTAATATAACATATATTTAGAGGAGTTACTTATTAAGAAATTTGAGTGGAATAGAGATTTAATTTATATAAGTTCGAAATGAATGAATGGCTGGCGATCTATAATTATATTTTACTTTAAATTAAACTTAAAAGTTAGCTCATAATATAGTTCGTAAAATGATACACAAAACTGGATGTCGATCCTTCTTGTTGTGTATACCTTAGCTCGAGAATGCGTTTCACAAAATTTGTCAAATCAGTAATATTCTTGATCTGGATAAATCCTACTCCAAACTTGCATGCAAATTTCACAAATTTTCGTCCAGTCGGGTTAAAATTTTGAGTAGAAATGTTGCCTTCTCAATGTTTTTTTTCACCTCATTTTTTTTTTGCTCAAAAAGTATAAGTGCTATTGGTCTGAAATTTGTAATGTACTTTTATGGTGATTTAAGTCTACATAAAAATTAGTTGTGCCACCCTCCGCCTTCCACCACCTCCCATACAAACTGCACTTTTTCATGAAATGCTCTAAACTAATTTACTCAGTGCGTATAAAATTCGAGCTGAAATTGTGCACTATACTTATTTAGAATTACCCAAAAAAAATAGGAGAATAGCTTTACCCCTTCTAAACCCTCCCATATAAAATAACACAATTTTGCATAAAATATTTTGTGAAAAAATTAGTTCAATATCGTCACCCCCTCCACCACTTCCCTTACAAAATTTTTTACTTGAGCTTTACGCCCAATCGTTGTCCTGTTATGTTTTTTGAAACAAGTGTTTCGTTTCATTTTTGAAACGCTTTAGTGCAGCGAATAAGAAGTGCTCTCCTGAGATCGCAATTAGTTTTAAATTCAAATGAATGTGAAGCATGTTCAGAGTGCTTCAATGCTTTCCTTAAAGCTCTTTCGAGATCCTTTCTAAGCGCTTTATTTCTTGCTGTAGCTACATTTCACGAACAATATTATTTGTGTCTGCACACTTTTGACCGTCCCTCCATATCTTTCGATTTCATAAAAAAGATAACAAATTTAACAAATTGCCACTGAGTGTGTGAAATTGTTTATTGTATTTTTCTATTGTACTTCAAATAATCACAGCTTTACTCGATCGCAATAAAAACTTATCCTGTCCGGGAAATCCCTTATCCCGGGTGCAGAGAAGGTCATCTGTGCAGGAAGTGACAATATTTTTTGTTCCGTACCCAATCAATTCGTTCCTATTTATATCGTTCTTTTATATCATTTTTTTTTTGCTCCCTAACAATTCCTCTTCCAACTGAGAAAGCACTTATGGAAACAAACGATGTATGACGAGAACGGTGAAGAGTTTGGGTATGATGCTGGCCGGCTGGACTGGGATCGAGCCCTAGAACTTGTCTATCCAATTGACCATCGGACCTAAACGGTTCTATGCTGTGACATATCTCTATTTGGTTCTGCACCTCCACATCTGGTCTGATTCCAAGGACTCTGGTTTTAGGACGGACAGAGAGCACCAGGTTTGCTATCCTTTCTCGGCTACAGAGATATTTATAGGTGACAATAAATTTAGTAGAGCGTGGAAAGGACGTTTTCTCAACATGCGGACCGTCTCCTTATATATCGAATCAAACTACTAAGATAGAAGATTGTCGGGAAGGAATAAGAAAAACACGGTCGTGACTGCTCGATAAGAACGAGAGTTTTTCCGTTATTTAAAGGACGCATAGGTTAAAAAAAAAGCAATAATGGACGAGCTAAGTGGACAGAAGTCGGTGGATTTATGTTGAGATTATGCACTGCTGGGGATGGATATGGTTATAGTTTGGATTTATTTAAAAGTAATTTATTTAAGGGTCGCTTTTATATTCGAACACACTGATCCCATTGTTGGTATTTATTCTAATTTATGAGAGGAGAAAGATTTATATGTCATGGACATTTGTGGGTCGATTTAATTATCTAGGTATTTGTGGTTCGAAAAGCTTCTAAATGGTAAACGTACCGACTATCTGCAGCAAACTATCATGCTTAAATATGGAATATCCGATTTTGAAATATTGAAATAAAATTCTGTTATTTGTAATTAGGAAGCATTTATTTATTTATATACTTACCGCGTACTGAATTCTACTCTACAAATTACAAAAAAGAGCTTACAAATAAATTATGAACATAAGGATGTGATTCAGAACAAATTAAGCAATTCTCTCAGTCAATGTCAATGTCACAAAAGGATTTGAATATCGACACATAACTCGAAATTTGTTCACTTAGACAACAATTTGTGCTATGTATATATTTTCTGAAATAGGAGATAACTATGTCTAAGCCCTTTCTTGAGATTTAAACAATATATTGAACAAATTATTTTTCGAATTTATTCATTTTTGAAAGTCAACTCTTAGCTCAAAATCGTCTGAATTTTCCTTTAAATTGTTTCGTGATTTATTTCAACTTTATATGTAAAACGAAACCTTAAATTGAACTTAATTCTTTATGGGTAAAGTGAAAAGATTTGTCCAGATTAAACTTTACGAAAAATTGCTAGAGTTTATCGAAAAATTTCCAATTATAAATATCTTTGATTATTTCCTAAAGAGCAGCGAAATTTTCCAACCATTTGTGCAAAAAACGCTTATCTACCTGTAAACAATCACTAAATTCTACTCAATGCCAGAAAAAAATTTGTTGTGAAATTTCTTAGAACATTTCAATAGAAGTGGATGGAGCTATTGTAGCTTGGTATTATTGCTGTTTTCACCAATTTAACAACGTTTTGGAAAATTGGTATTCACTAATTTTTTGCCCTTTTGCTTCAGTAAATTTTCAATATATGTCAACCTTTCGAGGTAGCCCGTACTTCGCTCAGGAAGATTATTTAATATATTTTTTCTTCTTTAGAAGATTCTTAAGTGTTATTGTTTATAAAATAATTTAAGATGTCTTGTGACTTTTTCGTCGGAAGTTTGTTCTCCGTCTTGCTTGTTTATCTGTTTTGAATCCTTGTATTTTTCAATAGATTGATTGTTACAGTGAGTCAGAATAAAATTCTTTACAGTGCTAGGCATCATTATATTACCTTGCGAGTGCAAAGCATCAAAAAACTCTTCATTTGCTAAAGCTTTACAGCAGAAGACCCAATTTGGGTTGTGTCGCCATTGAAAAATAATTCAATACCATTATTTTAGTTCAATTCCAGAAAATCAATTTTAAATTTGACGAATACTAATTTTGATTGGTATTGTTAGGATATTTGTGTTCTTAAATATTTCTTTGTTCGTAATAAAAATTATTTTTTATTAACAGTAGATATTTTATAACCAATGTACATAACTTTTCTCCTACTCCAATATATAAATTTTTTCTACATCGGCTTAGAAAATAGCAAGAAAAGGTAATTGATCCCTCTGGGGTAATTAAAAAAAAAGTTGAGGGATATTAATACGATAGGTAAGAATATCCTTCACAAACATTATGCACAGTATTTCTCTATGCATAGACAGGATCTGAAGCCAAATTAAAGCATAGTATCAATCAAAAGCTAGGGTGTAGCTAGTCGGTAGCTTGTTGGACTTGTAATGCGAAGGTCGTGAGTTCAAATCCCGGTCGACGCAATATATAATTCCAGCACACTGCCTGCTTGGATATTCCTTGGTCACCTCAATCTACGAAAATGAAAAATTCGTAGAAAGAGGGTTGTGCGAAGGGCTAACAATCCTTCCACAATAAGTAATAAAAAAAATGTTAAGGAACCTAAATGTCAGGAGGCCAAGGTCCGATTTGGGCTGTAGCGCCATTGTAGAAGAAGAAAATCAATCAAAATCAAATTCCTGCTAAGACCCCCTATAGGGACATAGGACAGAAACAACTCTCTTCCACAAGGTGCGATACTGAGCATCGGCCTTAAGCTGTTGCCAGGACTTGTTTATTCCTCTGGCCTCCTGATCAACTGCTCGCTTCCATGTGTTACATGGTCGACCAACCCGACGTCTTCCTTGATGGTTATAATCCAGAGAATGTTTGGCTATGTTTCATTTGGTTTCCTCAAAGTATGACCGATCCACTGCCACTTCCGCCTTTGAATCTCAATACCTATTTTAGTCTGGCCACTTGTACTCTAAAGTTCGTCGTTGGTTCACGAAATTCTATAGTTTCTTGGTAAGTCGAACGGTCAGTTTCCACGTACTACAACCATATAACAACACGGATTTGAAGCATGCGTCAAAAACTCGTAGCTTTGTGCGAAGGAAGATCTCTCTTAACTTCCAGAAAAGGGAAAGGATACCCAAGGCCTGACGAGCTTTACTTAGCCGAGCCTCAACATCCTTTTCGGCTCCGCCGTCCATGCTGACAATGCTTCCGAGATAGCAAACATCTTGCACCTCTTCCACATCCTGTCCGTTAATAACAATCGGTGTGCTTACGTTCGAACCAATGTGCATGTACTTGGTTTTACGCACATTTATTTTCAGTCCCGCCTCTTTGCATTTAGAATGCAACGAGCGAACATTTGACTCTAAGTCCGAACGGTTATATATAAAGCATAGTATACACTACTATAAATACAGTGGCTCACAGATTATTTCGTGCAGCTACAAATTTGAAATTTTTTTCGCTGTTATTGGAAAACTATGTAAAATATTGAGAAGATTTAAACAATATTTATTGTTTGAGTTAGAAACTTTGAAAAAAAACCCAATTTTTGTTTGTAATACTTAATTAACAAAAATTATGAAAATACTGCTTAATTCTATGTCACAGCTTATTTCATGCACTTATACTTAGGCCTTAATTTACAGAAAAAAGTTAAATTTTATACAAAATTCAGTATTTGTTATGGTTTTGGCATTTATTACATCTTTAAGTCTCTGTGGCATAGAATCCACAAGCTTTTGGGTAGTTTCTGGGGTAATTTTCTTCCACTCCTCCAAAATAATTTTTTTCAATTGTTCCTTGTTGGAAATACTATGTTTCCGAATATTATTTTCCAAAATTGCCCATAAATTTTCTATCACATTCATATCTGGAATCTGTGCCGGCGGGGACATAACGTGCGGGCAGTTCCTAACCAGCCAAGATTGCACAATACCAGACTTATGCTTAGGGTCGTTGACTTGGTAGAAACGGAATATGTTTGGAATTTCAAGATTCGCAGCACTCTGGAGCAAATTTTTTTTCAAAATGTTGAGATACATGGTTTTGTCTATGTTACCTTCAATGAACTCCAAATTTCCAATCTCGGCTGCCGACATGCAGGCCCAAACCATTACGCTTCCGCCACCATGCTTCACTGTAGCTTTTAAATTTTCTTTTTGTAGCTCAGGATTAGGTTTCCGCCATACGTATGCCATGTCATCAGAGCCAAAAATAATAAATTTAGACTCGTCTGAGAATATGACGCTGTTCTAGAAGTCCGAGTTTTCGTTGGCATGCTCTCTAGCAAAGGCAAAGCGATTCAGCTGGTTTTTTCTCTTTATGAATGGCTTTTTTCTAGCTACTCGACCATTGAAGTTGTGGTCTCGGAGCACGTGGCGGACAGTTTGTGCACTGCATGACTTACCCAGTCCTTGTTATATCTTCGCGATTAGTTTTGGAGTTGTCAACTTTGGGTTCGCCTTGATTTTACGTACAATAAATCGTTCGTCAAGCGAGTTGAAAATATTGTTTGGCGCGCTTCTGCCCTTATCTTGAATACGATTTCCATGAGCGAAGCATTCAATGATTCTCTGCACTGTGGTAGGACTCAAATTAACAAATTGAGTAATTGTTGGCTATGATAGCCCGCTCTTGAAATGACTTATTACTAATTCTCGCTGCTCAATCGTCGTGCGATGACCCATTTTTACAAAAAGCACTTCTTGTCCTTTTCACGTGAAATATCCCACTAAATGTTGACTACAGTTAGTTGCCAATTCTTCAAAAAAAGTAAAGAAAAAGAAAGTCTCGTTGTACAGCGCGACACGATCGAACAGAAGTGGAGACAATTATCTGTATGAAATAAGCAGTGGCCTGTGTTTCTGCTGCATCATCGGTCTTTTCAGCCTTAAGAGTGTCAGAATTTATTTTTTTAAACTTTTTTTTATTTATTTGTAATCAATAAGCATGTTTTTCTATATCTACATTCAAAATTTCATGATTTTCTAATTAGTTAGTGCACGAAATAAGCTGTGAGCCACTGTAGTTATCCGGAAACATAGTTAAATTTACGTAGCGCAAACCGGTTTTTTTCGAGTGCGTTCCAAGCAGTTAACATTAATACTATACGATGGGCTCCAAATGATACAACTGTTTTCGAGGAACGGCTTTCCAAACAACGATAAAATATCTACCAATACGATGGGCACATCTTTACTATAGTTGGGCCAAGTTAAGGATGAGTAGGACGTCAATATGAAAATTAGGGTTGTAGCAGATAGGGAAGACTAAGACAACGGGTGTTCAAGGGCATGGCTGTTGTCAATTATTTAACACTTAACTGGGGCTGCGATCAATAGCTCTTCTGCATAAAATTAGTATGTAACGAGTAACTGGGTAGATGTACATACATATATAATTGTTTGCTTGAACTCTGCTCAAGGTTTTCCACACATGTAGATTGAATTTTAGTTTCGCAGACGAAGTACATATATTCTATGGTATTCGGTGTATTTTTATTATTTATATACATGAACCCATGCATTTACATTGGAGGAGTACAAAAGATGAAGAAATATTATAATTTGTGATGCTGTTTACAGACGTTTACATTTGCAATCGGCCATAACTCATAGACCAACATAGCGGCACATATTTTTCGTCTCATACTAAGCTATTTTATTTTTAAATATCATTGTTAATATATGTATATTTTTCAGTTCCATCAATCAATTTCCTGTTAAGACCGCCTACAGGGGCATAGGAAAGAAACAGTTCTCTTCCACACGGCGCGATCCTGAGTAGAGATGGTATGCTACTTTACATACCTGCGATTTTTTCACTGTTCTTTTAAAACAGCAATAACATGTTGCGATAGCAAATTAAAAAGAACTGCGATTAAAAGAGCAGAGCAAATGCATACTGCTTACGTTATATCGCTTATGAAATTGCCGCAATGATCATCGCTACAAATCCCAGAGTTTTTTTTCGCACTCGCACATTAATCGCGCAGCTCACACATCCCACCTCACTCCGACGAGGTCGCAGCTAAGAACAAAGCTCGCCAAACAAATCGCCGCTTACCCACGAAAGCGCGCCACACTGACCACTTCGCACGTCCTATCTTACCAATCAGATCATAAAATCCACCGATCAGATTAAAGCTCGCTAAGCAAATCGCAGTCGCACTTCACCGACCGACCTGTTCATAGAACATCAATCAGTTTGCTTCAGCTCTAAGCTTTCATATGAACGTCGTTCATATGGAAGCTCTTTCATTGCTCGATTGCCGCTTGCAATATCTGATATATTTTATCGTCTTTCTTTGTATGTGTTCACTGCTCGCGCTCAGTGATATTTGCAAACTGTTGACTGCTCAGCTCAGTTATATCAAAGACTATAAATAATGTATCATATAAGATATCCCAAGCCTATATGGTAATCTTTGGTGATATCTATATGTGTATGTGTACATGCGATGCGATTGACATTTTTGGTATCCTGAATCGATTGCCCCCGATCGTTTTTTTGAACTGTGAATTATAAAAGAAAATCTTTTCATTCCGAGGGTGAAATGTTCACTATGCGCACTGAGCATGAGATTGGGTCTGTCTGATTGTTAGATGCAGAATTTCAGAGAAAACTGCTATTTTTTCTTCTTTTTTATATTGAGTTGTGTTATTTTAAATAGCCTGTAAATAAATACTTTGAATTTATTGGATTTGATTTGATTTTAGATTTTTGTGCTCTTCCGTTTTATTCATTTCGTTTTTCTTGAATTCGCAGTTCTTTCCGAAGGTAATTATCAATGCAATAGCAGTTTTTGCCATCCTTGCGCACTAGCATGGAGAATAGAGGTGAAACTGCTGTTAGAAGGGCTGCTGTTTTTCACAGATATTGATCACGGTGTAAAAGTAGATGGTTTCTGTTCACTTTCTATCATTCACTCCTTCATAACATCTGCAAATATTTGTCAGTAGCAGCCAGTACAACTGAAAATTATACCGACTTCTCCACTCGTTACGGTCGTTCTCACTTCCCTTCCCTTACCTTCCCAATACCATTGCTTCCCTCCATGATTGTGTTTTTGCATTGCACATAGAGGCCGAAATTGCCTATAATACAGGTCATTCTGTAAAAAAAAGTTAAGATATTAAATAGTCCCACTGAAGAACTGCGTCTCTCCCACCTTCCAATGCAGCTTTCAAAAGGTTATTTAGTTGCAGATGCATATCAAAAATGTTGATCTCTTCAAAATTTTAAATCATTATATCTCAAAATCAGGTATAAGGCTAAAATTATGTCAGATTGTAGAGCTTTATGACGTATAATTTTAGTAAGCAATTTAAGTTGGGAAGAGTAAGGGGAGAGAGATGGTGGGACGAAATGTCGAGAATTTTCTCTAATTTTTTAAGGATCTGGTAAAACATACAAAGCTAAAATTTTGCATTTGATATACATAGATACAGAAAAAATAATAATTTGAATCAGAACTGTTACGTACGAGGTGTTTTATGTGTATAGAAAAAAAAAAAACTTTATTTAAGAAAATATTTTAAAAGCTAAAGAAATTAACTTTTTGAATACCTTTAAACTTTGACCTTGATATACAATTTTTTTCCCACAATTTTTATGAAATCAATTATCACCAATTTATGAAATTTTGTGAAAAAAATAATAATAATAATTAAAACAAAGTTGCATCAGAAACTTTAAGATCCCTTTTTGCAGTTCTACCGCCTCCCATACGGAAGTAAGTTTTAGACCTAATTCAATAATTTAACTAATAACCACCAAAATAAAAGCTACGAACTTGATGTTTCGTAGGAGCACGTGACAAGAGAAACAAAATAAAACTGCATCACAAATTCACTCACCTCCTCTACCTCCTCCCAAACAAATGTTTGGTTTCGTATACACTGAATTTCTTGGAAATTCTTTGCAATTTTGTCTATGAAACATTTTGTACAGAGAATATTGAACATGATTCAAGCAATCAATTAAAAAATTATTAATATCCACCCACCATTTCTATCACCTCCTCTCCTGGCCTCATACAAACCCAAACTTGCATAAATAAATGAATGAAGTATTGATTATTTGTACTGGATCTATTGATCGTAATCGCACTTATAGGTTAAATAATTGACAACAGATCTGCCCTAGTACTCGCGTTCACTTAGCATTCCCCATCCACCCTAACATGTATATTCACCTCCCACGCATCCACAACTTATTCCAAGAATAAAAAAATTGCGCCCGACTTGTTGGCAGATATTTTATATACCAGGGGTGTAAATATGAAACCGGAATTTTTTTGCAAAAAAAACACACCTATTGGTTGGAAATGAAAAGGAGTATTTTATTCAATGTATAGCCCTTCGCTAGGTATACATTTTCCCCCTCTCTCTGGTAATGTGTGGATGCCTCGCCAAGAAAACTGTTGGTCTTTTGATGGAAACCAGTCATTGAGCCATATTCGTACATTTCCGTAGTAAGTGAAGCGCTGCTCAGCAAGTGCGTGTCCCATCGATGCAAACTAATGGTAATCAGACAAAGCCAAGTCTGGTGAGTAAGCGGCATGGGAAAGAATTTCCCAACTGAACGATTCTATCATTTCCTTGACCAGTCTAGCTGTGTGTGATGGTGCATTGTCATGAAACAAAATCACTTTGTTTTTTCTCTGCTGGTATTCTGGGCGTTTTTCACTCAAAGCTTGATTCAATGCAATCATTTGTTGTCGGTAGCGTTCAGTGTTAACGGTTTCACCAGGTTTCAGCAGCTCATTATAAATCACACTCTTTTGATCCCACCAAACGCAGAGCATTGTTTTCCGGCCATGGAGATTTGGTCTTGTAGTTGATGTCGGTGAATGGCGGTGGATGGCCTGGAGTTACCCATGATTTTTTCCGCTTCGGATTCTCAAAATAAATCCACTTTTCATCGCCAGTCACAATTTGATGGAGAAATGACTTTCTTTTGTATCTGGCGAGCAGCATTTCGGAAGTGGTTTTTCTGTTTTCCTGCTGTCTTTCGTTGAGATCATGTGGGACCCATTTTCCCATCTTGTGGATCTTTCCCATGGCTTTAAAACGTATGGCGACGGCTGCTCGTGTTTCGTTTAACTGATCTGCCAGTTGTTGTTGCGTTTGAGCGTCGTCCTCATCCAACAATGCTTGCAACCTGCTGTTTTCAAACTTTTTCGGAGGTTTTCCACGTTCTTCGTTTCTCACGTCAAAATTTTCACTTTTGAATTTTTTAAACCACTCAAAGCACTGTGATTTACCAAGAGTATGATCACCGTAAGCATTCGATGCAATTCAGCAGCAGTTTTCTTCAAATCGTAACAAAAATTAAAGCTGCAGTTTAAAGTTCGACATGTTCACTGTTATTAAAAACTATTCTGTCGTATGAAACTTGAAGTGTTATGAGTTGACAATCTTTGTCCGATGTCAAAACAAGAAAATAGCGTCACTGACGCGTGTTCACAATAACCACATTGACCAGTGAGGCCCTCTATGATCAAAATCTGGTTTCATATTTACACTCCTGGTATATCGCACAATGCCCTGTGAAATTTCGTGCATCGAGACGTGTGACAACGAGGATAATAGCTTTGGCCACCTAAAGTCTATTTTAAAATTGACGACTCAAAATCTGCAATTCGTAATTACAACTTGGGCAAAATAATTCTAAAACAGATCTTTTTCAATCCTCCTCGTCATTGCTTTAGAGAAACGAAACTTTTAAAATGGCAACCATTTAAACAGTTTAATTGCGCAAAGTCTAATTGGAAAGGTCAACCGGGCAAGTTAATAATAAGATAGACAGCAAATCGTGCATAGAAAAACGAGATTTTCGGATGAAAATATAGCAGGATCAGGACATGACAAAGCTATGTCCTTTTCCATTTTCGGTATTCTTCCATTACGAAACAAAAAACCTTTTTCGTGGTTCGTTGCGTCTCTCGGACGGGAAAAAAACACGCAACTCAATGCGGACAGATTTTTCCGAGCATGCATAATCGGTTTTAGGGCGTTAATTTAGTGCATCGTTTTCGAGCACCAGCACATAAAATTCATTAAAGTCGCCGAAAAAGCGCTACCGATTGCGTCCCACTTTTCAGGATTTGTTCGGTACCCGCCAAGCATATAATAATACACCGGGCCATAATAGTGGCACACAACGGAGTTGAATTAATAACATAAACTTTTGTACGTCTCTGCGGGAAAATTCGACCCGGGTCTTAGATGATTGCTTTATGTTCCTACAACCGGAATAGTCTAGAATCCTGGCATATAGTTACTCCTTGCTATTCCGGAAGCGGTAAAGCATCTCGGCGTAGCTTTCGGATTACTTTTTCCATCGTTGTCGTGTTAGCATTTTGTTTGGCTCGTGCACAACACAACCCGGCAGGACATATGGGAATTAAAACTTGAGCAGTATCCTTTTTGTTGGTAGTGCTACTCTCTCTTTCGCCTCTACCTTACACATGCCAGCTTGTACGCATCGTAGGCAATAAATTGGTGTGCTGGTTACGGAGCGTTATGGCTCCAATGTGTGCTTCATTTCGGCACCTATAAACGTTATTTAGGACGGCTAAATGTACAAGGACGAGATACTTTCGAATACCTTAGTACTCTTATTTAAGAGGACGGGAACAGAACGTCGTTAATGTGTAGGGGATGTGATGCGGTTTTTCAACAGATACCGGGCTCGGGCTCATGCTTAATTGCTCAATTGTCTTGGGGGAACAAATTTCGTTCCATTGTCTCGACAAGTTTTAATGATTTTTTACCCTCGACATTTGCATTTTACATTTATCGCAATCGTAGCAAAGTCGCTTCGGTCAATTAATTAAGAAACGTGTTTGGGAAACTAGTTGACATAATTGGGATCCCCAAATCCTTTCTAGTTTTTTGCTTTTGAAAAGGATTCTTGTTAGTATGGTATATATGTACGTGATTTCGTAATAAAATTAATATTTATGCTATGAAACTTTTCGCTATTAAGAGTTTCAGTGTCATACAGGACTATCAGGACTTCAAATGTGCGATTCTAACAATATTGAGTGTAGATATCAATGATTCCCACTATAAGCGATAAAATACGAGCTGCAGTTTTTTCAGCTCGGTCCTGCAGTGGAGCAATAGTGCTAGTAGAAAGGCCCTGAAGTGTAAAGGAGCGTTAAGCCGTAAAACTTTTTTTATTCGCGAGCTCTTTGCGTACCACAAAGCTGAAGGCTGATTGAACATTTGTGCACGAAAATTTGTCCTCGCATGGGGGCTCAGCAGGAACAGCTGAACTTAACTAATATTACTAAGAACTTTTTAATGCCCTCGAGAAGTAGAATAATAATACAATAATTTTGCAATCGAATTTTTTTCACCACTTTCCGTTAGGGTAGTGTATTGCATGTTTCATTAAAATCGCTTGAATGCTTTCGCAGTCAACTCAGAAAAATCAAAGGAACCAACACTACTATGATTATTCTTAATTTGCATGAATAATTGTTGTACATCTCTTTTCATTCATCTTCCATTTCCTCATCTCCATTAATCGGCCTATTGCTCTTTTAATCGTCTCAGATTTAAATTTCAAGTCATTTGTCCGTCTGAATCATGTCTTCTCGAATTCTCTTATTTTCGAAATGCGCACTAAGCCCAAATTGCTTCTTATGCAGAAGAATTGAAGGTAAGTTGTCGTTGGCAATAGCAATGCTAAGAAAGCACAGCCGAAAGGACCTCAAGAAGCACTTAATATCCATTCATAAATTATGATTATTATTAAGCAAAAGAGAAGTCCTTAACGTACAAGCAAGACAGGCTATTCATATTATGCCTTGTGATGCTTGTGGGTTTTTTTTTGTGTGATGAGAGTTTCGGATGCGGGTGCCCTCCGAAAAAGCCAAACCAAATTCCTTCGAGACGAAGGAATCTAATGGTGGCAAAGATTAAAATGGAAGTCTTATAGAGCCATTTAAATAAGCGCAAAATTTTTTTTCAACAACAAAGCACCGATTTGTTAAATGTCCTTTTCAGATATTATCACGTTGTTAGAAAGGACGGTGTTTATTGAAATTATCATACAAACAATTAAGCTGTGAATTTAAATGAATTCTACTGTGAAAGGCAGTTTGAATGGAATTTAATGGAAAATGCTTGAAAAGGAATAACTGGCATCACTGGTATAAATACACTGGGATAGCAACGCCTTCGAATTTGATAGTACGATTTGAGGTCTTGGCATAATTTATTAATTTTTCGCGTTCAATCCTCGGATTTGCTAACATAATCTAACTTCTCCGTTTGAAATTAAGTCCTGCGGCAGTTATAGTAGATTATGTTCGAACATTCCGAATAGCTTCAAAGGTGGGATTGTGCATGCGGCGTACTTTGGAAATGCCAGGGAGCAATGAGTAAAATCTGGAGAATAGAAATAACAGAACTTGGACCATGAAGATCATTTTATACTCTAGATAAAATCTGAGAGTATATTGTGTTTGCCTTACCGTTTGTAACGCTAAGAAATAACGCTCGCACAGAGCCGCCAAGGGTACAGAAATATTTGTTGTCGCTCATAAACCTCGATTCCGAGTGACCGTCTGTCCGTCTGTGTGTCTGTCTGTCTGTCTGTCCGTCTGTGCGTCTGTCTACAGCATAACTCTCGAAAGCTTTGAGCTATAGTGCTAAACATTTTTGTGTGTCACTTTTAGCAAAAAAGTAACTTTAAGTTCGTGAATGGGCTACATCCCCTCACTCCTTCTAACCCCTTCCATACAAATTTCATGAAATTTTGAAATATTAAGAAATTGATTTTTCTTTGAAACTATTTAAGCTATATATTCGATTTTCATTGAAACTAGTAAAGCTAAAAAGACGAAATTTTGTCAGAATTAATTCTCCTATAATTGCAATTTATTTTAACATCTCACTCCTTCTACCCCCTCCCATACAAATTTCACGAAATTTTGAAATTTAAATTAAATTATTTTTCTTCGAAACTGTTGAAGCTATCAACCTGATATTTTGTATTGAGCACACAAATAGAAATAATAATAATGCGAAAAAATTTGTTTTGATCCGTACACACCTTCTACCCCCTCCCATAGAAATGCAGAATTTTTGTTAAATGCATTTTATCGATTTCCATTCAAACTAGAAAAAGTTCAAACTTCAAATTTTGCCAGAATTTGTTTCTTAATAATTAAAATAAGTGTTAGAAAAAATTATCAGCTATGCTTCACTCCTTCTACCACCTCCCATACAAATATCTGTATTATAAATTCAAGAAAAACATTTCTCCTTCAAGTATATGAGAGCTATCGACTTTGAAATTGAATCAAAGTATGGTGATAAGGATGATGATAAGCAGTCTCAAAATTATCTTAAACGCTCCACATCCTCTGCCACCTCCCATACAAATGCCTCAAATTTCAGGAAAACTATGACCAATTTCTTTAAAAATAATGAAAACTAAAAACTTTAAATTTAGCAAAAAACATATTGCATGCCATGTTCGGTGTCATATACGAAAAATACAAACCTCCCCTTCTACTTCTACCACCTCCCATGCAAAAGTCTCTATTCACTATTCGAAAGAATTTGAGATGACATATTTTCCGGCATATTAAAGTCATTTTCATTTCATCTAGAGTATCATATGACTGGGCTTTAAGCCCAGTCATAATTCTGTTTTAATTAATATTATTCCGATATTAGGATCCTACCTGTATACAACTGTCGCACCAGGCCATCAAAACCAAAAAAGGAAACACGGTGAACCTCAAAATTGATATTTTGTCAGAATAGTGCCGACAAATTTATTGTCAAAAATTTTCCGAAATATCTCTTAAATGATGGAAAATTTTCGAATTTCTTATTGCTAACAAAATCGTCACAAATTTTTACGAACACCGATTATCTTTAGTGATTTTTGCATACGTTTCATTTATTTTCGTTTTACTGGTCTCGTGCTTATTGTTTGTTCCTTCTAGGTAATTGCTTTACTCTAAAATAACATTTAATTTAAATAAACTGCCAACAAGTCGGGCGAAACTTCATTATTCTTGGGACCAATTGCGGATGAGTGGAAAGTCAATATGCAGTTTAGAGTGGTTAGGGAGGACTAAGTGAAAGGGAGTTCTTGGTCAGGGCTGTTGTCAATTTAACAATATTTCAGTCGTTTCTGGAAGGTTGGGTTCTTATGAGGAGAGGAGGAGGGGTAATAGTAAGGGTGGGTGAATGTTAATAGCTTTTTAATTGATTGCTTGAGTCACGTCTTCTCTGTATTGAATTTATTTCATAGACGAAGTTGCATAGAATTTTCATAAGATTCGGTGTATTTTACTTTCACGAAACCGAACATTTGTATGGGAGGTGGTAGAGCGGATAAGGGAATCATAAAATTTGTGATTTAGTTTTATTTAATTTTTCTTGTAAGGTGCTTTTTCAAAATTCCAAGTTCGTAGCTTTTAATTTGTTTGTTATTAGTTGATTTAATGAAATTGGTCGATATCATACTTTTGTATGGGAGGAGGTAGAAGGACAGGCGCGATCTCAAAACTTTTAACGCAATTTTATTTTAATTATTTTTGAAAGTTTTTGTGCAAAATTTAAAATTGATAGCTTTTAATAGTCAGGTGATAATTGATTTCTTGAAAATGGTCGAAAAAATAATTTTGTATGGGAGGGAGTAGAAGTTTTAAAGGTTTTCGATCAGTTAATATTTCGTTTATTTAACGATTTTTTGTAAATGCATTTCAAAAATTTTCACGTTTCTACCTTGAAATTTCACTCAAAAATTTTCAGTTTACTTATATAGGTATATATTTCGGTTTATAACAATTATGGAACAAGTTATTATTATTTTTCTATTTCTACAAGAACATAAAATCTACTTGAATAGACTTCCAGGCTTGTCAATTTCAAAAACACTGATCCTACCACAAAAAACAAAGTGGAGGATATTCTAAAATTCAGCAAGAAGGATATTAGTACTCTAATCGGCCTAATGACCGGGCACAGTGGAGTAAACCACCACTTCAAAAATATGGGCTTAGCTGAAACCGACATTTGTCGCCTTTGTCTCGAGGACTCAGAAACGACAGTACACATCCTATGTCACTGTGAAGCAGTAGCTAGGAAAAAACATAGTCATCTTAGAAAGGGTTTCTTTTCTACGGAGGAACTAGCCAATACGGCTCCCGTAAAGATTCTCAAATTAGCTAAAGCTATTGAATTATAATAGGGTGAAGGGTCTATAAACGCACAATAGGCCAAAAAGTTCGCAGTGCTCTCACGCGTTCCCCTAATAGTAATAAATAATAAATATTTTTCTATTTACATCAAATAGATGTATCCACATGCAAAATTTAAATTTTGTATCTTTTACCAGAGCCCTAAAAAAAACACTCAAAATTTTCGACATTTTTGCTTATCACCTCCCTCCCCTTACACAGCTTTCAGTGTCAAAATAACCTATGATTTAAAAAGAAACCACTGGATGACCCACCCTGTACATTTATCACATCTCCTACAAAGTTTATTATTTCCTTCTAAAAAACATAAAACATGGGCTTAAAGCCCAATCATATGATACTCTAGATGAGATGGAAATGACTTTAATATACCGGCAAATATTTCATCTCAAATTCTTTCGAATAGTGAGAAGAGACTTTGCATGGGAGGTGGTAGAAGTAGAGGCGGAGGTTTGTATTTCTCCTATGTGACACCGAAAATGGCGTGTAAAATGTTTCGTGCTGAATTTAAAATTTTTAGTTTTCATTATTTTTAAAGAAATTGGTCATAGTTTTCCTTAAATTGAGGCATTTGTATGGGAGATGGCAGAGGAAGTGGAACGTTTTAGATGATTTTGAGACTGCTTATCATCACCCTTATCACTATGCTATGATTCAATTTCAAAGTCGACAGCTCTCATATATTCGAAGGAGAAATGCTTTTCTTGAATTTATAATACAGATATTTATATGGGAGGGGGTAGAAGGAGGGAAGCTGAGCTGATAATTTTTTCCAGCATTTATTGCAACTATTAAAAAACAAATTCTGGCAAAATTTTAAGTTTGGAATTTTTCTAGTTTTAATGGAAATCGATATAATGCATTTAACAAAAATGATGCATTTGTATGGGAGGGGGTAGAAGGAGTGTAAGGATGAAAACAATTTTTTTTTCTGTTATTGATATTTCTATTTTTATACTTTGCGCGAAATATCAAATTGATAACTTTAACAGTTTCGAAGAAAAATAATTTAATTTAAATTTCAAAATTTCGTGAAATTTGTATGGGAGGGGGTAGAAACAGTGAGGGGAAGTTGCTAATTTTTTCAGTGCTGATTGGAATTATAATAAAATTAATTCTGGCAAAAATTCGTTTTTATAACTTTACTAGTTTCGATGAAAATCGAAAAACTGCATTTTTCAAAATTATGCATTTGTATGGGAGGGGGTAGAAGGAGTGATGGGATCGGATCAATATTGAGTCGTATTAATGATATCTATATCATAATACTTGAACCAAAATTTCAAATCGATAGCTTAAATAGTTTCTAAGAAAAATCAATTTCTGAAAATTTCGAAATTTCGTGAAATTTGTATGGGAGGGGGTAAAAGGAGTGGGGGGATGTGGCCCGTTCACGAACTTAAAGTTTCTTTTTTGCTAAAAATGACACACAACAAATTTCAGCACGATACCTCAAAGCGTTCGAGAGTTATGCTGTAGACAGACGGACAGACAGACAGACGGACAGACGGACAGACGGACAGACGGACAGACGGACAGACGGACAGACGAACAGACGGACAGACGGACAGACGGACAGACAGCAACTCGGAATCGAAGTTTTTGAGCGACAACAAATATTTCTGTACCCTTGGCGGCTCTGTGCGAGCATTATTTCTTAGCGTTACAAACGGTAAGGCAAACACAATATACTCTCAGATTTCATCTAGAGTATAAAAAAATGTTTTAGCAGGGCCTTCAAAATATGCTGATATTGCCGACTCCACCTCTTCAACATTTGTAAATTTTGTTCCTGCAGTTTCGGGAGCAAAAGTAATCGGAAGGGGTCAGATCTGGACTGTAAGGTGGGTGGTTCAATATTCCGTAGCCGGATTTTTGTAGGGCAGCCATTGTAACGAGACTCTTGGGGACAGGCTTGTTGTCGTGCAAAAGCAGCATAACTTGAGTCCACTTTCCTCTTCTATTTTCTTTAATGGCATCCTTTAATTTTTGTAGTAGGTTGGTAAAGTATCCCCTGTGATTTGCTGTCCTTTTTCTTTATAGTCGATCATCAAAGAGCCCTCTGCATCACAAAAATAGTGGGAATGATTTTTCGGCAGATTGTGACACCTTGAAGTTATTGGGGGTGAAGCGCCTTTACCAGTCACTGCATTAACTCTTGCTTTAGTTCAGGCTCATAACGATGAACCCAAGTTTCGTCTCCAGTAACAATCCGGGTCAACATTTCATCCCTATTCTCGCTACAGAGATCCAAAAGTTGCGTGAAAGCTCGACGCGCGGCTTTTTCTAAACTGCTGAGAGCATTTTCGGTGCCCATCTTGCCCTGACCTTAGACATGCCGAAATGATCGTGAACGATATTCTAAATGGTTGCATCTGATGCTACCACCAATTTTTGTTTCTTCTTTAAACGAGCATCTTCGAGAACAATTTTCGCCATTTTTTGACGATTTTTGAGGAATTGGTCTCAATCGACCGGCCCGAGCGCTTACCATCTTCAAATGACTCTCGGCATTCCCTGAATAAACTATGCTACTTAGAACGAGGAACTTTGCTGCTCTCGTACTTGGTGCCGTTTGGGGTGGGGGGTCAGTTTATAGCTATTGTGGAACAAATTATTATATTTTTTTTCTATATCAAATAGATGTATCCAAATGCAAAATTTAAACTTCGTATCTTTCACCAGAGCCCTAAAAAATTACTGAAAATTTTTCACATTTCTGCCTACCACCTCCCTCCCCTTACACTCCCTTATTTAAAATTTTTACCAAAATTAAAAACTATGCAGCTCTATAATCTGACGAATTTTTGATTTGATATTTGCACTCAACTTTGAGATATAACGGTTTGAAATTTTGGAAAGTGCACAATTTTTTAAATGCTTACCATTTCCCCCTCTACTACTGCCTTACTACCAGGTTTTATATTTTTCTTGTATTTCGTTAGTATAGCTTAAAATATTTAAGTATCAATTACATAGCTTAAGAGATAGTTGAGACAACAATTTCTAGTTCTTTGCACCCCCTCCCCCTGACCCTCCTCCTTACAATAATTAGCCTCTTTCTAAGCTGATTTTGGTGGATCTATATGCTGCCTTAATGGTCTCGAAATATGAATTTTTTATGGTAGTTGATTTCGATGATGTAATCATTTAAATAAAATTCGCCCAACAATTTGTTGTTTTTAGCCCCCCCCCCCTCTTTTCGAACGCCAATGGATAAAAAAAATTAACACAACCCTCTCCATACCTGTGCTGATTTTCAGCTTTTTATCTGCATTTCTAGTAGAAATATTAGCAAGTGTGCTTTTTGCCTCTTTCCCTCTTCCCTTGATTCCCTTTTCCCATATAAATGCACAATTTTCAAAAATGCATTTATTCTGTTTGAATTGCAACTAGCAAATCAAAAAAAAACATTTTTTTTCGTAACTAATATGTCATAATTAATTGCAACCAATTTTGGAAAAACTATTAACTTCACCTCACTCACTACTCTTTTTATCCCCTCCCATACAAATACATGTCTCTTAAAAATTGCAATAAATGTTAAAAAAAATATGAGCTTCGCTTCATTCCTTCTACCCCTTCCCATACAATTTTTTTATAGGAAATTCAAGAAAATTATTTCTCCTTCGAAGATATGAGAGCTATAGACTTTAAAATTGTAAGATGTTGATAAGCAGATTCAAAATCATCCAAAATCTCCCACTTTCTCTGCCACTTCCTATACAAATGCCATAAATTCCGACAAAAATTGTTCAATTTCCTCGAAAGTTATGAAAGCATCATTTTACTTTTATATCGATTGCAACCTATGATATAAAAATTACTTAACTCCCTTAACTCCTTCCAACACCTCACATACAAACTGAACTTTTTCCTGGAATACTATAAGCCAATTTACTCAGTACATATAAAATTTATCGAGCTGAAATTGTGTACTAAATATTTATTAGTAAGACTGAAAAAAATTTTACGATTACCTTCTTTTCTTCTACCCCCTGCTATACCTATGACACAATTTCAACACTTAATAAAAATTCGATTTTTATGAAAATTATGAATGCTACCGATCTTCAATTTAAAACATGTCAAATGCATGGTATTTGTTTCTGAAAAAGTCATTATGAATTCCCCACTCCTTATACCACCTCCCACTCCCATACAAACCGCATAATTTCACTAAATCCAATACATCCAATACATTTCACAAAATCCAATACATCGCCCAATCGTAGTACTGTTATGTTTTTTTTTTCTTTTTGTACCCTAGCGGGTGTTGGTCATGAGTTCAAATCCCGGTAGACGTATAATTCCAGCACACTGCCTGCTAGGGTATAACTTGGTCACCTCAATCTATGAAAATGAAAAATTCGTAGATGTGCGAAGATCTAACAACCCTTTCACAATACAAAATGAAAAAATATTAATGAACTTGAAGTTAAGGAGGCCAAGGTCCGATTTGGGCTGAAGTGCCATTGTAGTAGTAGTAGTCGTAGCATTTGTGTGAGAGGGGAGTAGAAAGAGTCAGGTCAAGATGATAATTTTTTCAAATTAAACTGCCAACAAGTCGCGCGGAACTTTATTATTTTTGGGACAAGTTAAGGATGCATGTCAATATGAAGGTTAGAGTGGTTAAGAAAGACTAAGTGGAACCTCCTTTCACAAATGGAATCCCGTTTTAGGGCAGGGCTGCTGTCAATTTAACACTTAATTGCGAATACGATCAATAGCTCCCGTACATGTAATCAATATTTCATTCGTTTATTTATGTAAGTTGGGATTTTTATGAGAAGAGGGGAGGGTGATATTAAGGGTGGGTGGATGTCAATCAGTTTTTAATTGATTGCTTCAATTACGTCTAATATTCTCTGTATGGAATGTTGCATAGAATTTTCATAAAATTCGGTTTATTTTACATTGACGAAACCACTCATTTGTATGGGAGGAGTTAGAGGAGGTATGGGAATCGCAAAATTTGTGATGCATTTCGTTTCTCTTGTAAGGTATTCGTAGAAAATTTAAAGTTTGTTCTTTTAATTTTTTGGTTATTAGTTCATTTATTGAAATTGGTTGACATGTTTTTGTATGGGAGGGGGTAGAAGTTCAAGCGCCATCTCAAAACTGTTGACGCAATTTCATTTCAACTATTTTGAAAAGTTTGTGTGCAAAATTTCAAATTGATAGATTTTAATTGTAAGGTGATAATTGATTTCTTAAAAATGGTTGAAAAAATAATTTTGTATGGGAGGGGGTAGAAGTTTTGAAGGTATTTGATCAGTTAAAATTTCATTCTTTTAGAGATTTTTTCAAATGCATTTTGCAAATTTTCAAGTTTCTATCTTAAAATTTCATTCAAAAATTTTCAGTTTTTGAGTGCACATGAAACACATTATGCACGTTAGACCAGGGGGTTGGTGCATAGCAATTGCGGAATTTTTATTATTTGTTTTATATGTATATCAAATAGATATATCCACGTGGAAAATTTAAACTTTGTATCTTTCATCAGAGTCCTTAAAAAATCACTTAAAGTTTTCGACATTTTTGCTTACCACCTCCCTCCCATTGCACCTCCCGACATAAAACTTTTACCAAAATTACAAATTATGTAGTTCTTCAATTTGAGAAAGTTTTAATTTGATATCTATACTCAGTTTTGAGATATAACGGCTTGGAATTTCGGAAAGTGCACCATTATTGAAATGCTTCCAATTTCCCCCCACTATAATTCTGTCCAAATGTTATATTACTTTATTATTTTTTAATAATAAAGTATTGTGATCGACACAGAAAAAAAAAAAAATTTGCTACCCTGAAATTTTGTTTTTTCGCGTTTCATGACTAAATTAGCCTAAAAAAGCAAAAAAAAAAAAATCCGTCCCGCCGTACGCCGTACATATGGACTCGTACCTCCAAGACCGTTAAAGGTAGAATGTTGGTTTTTTGGTGGATTGTTAATTTGGTAAGTGAGCTCCATTATCCAAATTTTGGGGAGTGTGGGGTGGAAGGCGGAGGCGGGGGGATGGAAAAAGTCGAAAAATACACTTGCTAATATCTTCACCACGAATGCAGATAGAAAGATGAAAATCAGCATACATATAGAGAAAGTTGTGAGACATACTCCAAAAATAATTTAATTTTTTTATCCATTGGCGTCCGAAAAGGGGGGGCCAAAAACAAATTGTCGGCCGAATCTTTTTTTGAAATGGTTATATCTTCGAAACTACTTACCATAAAAAATTCATATTTTGGGACAATTAAGATGGCGTATAGATCCATCAGAATAAGCTTAGAAATAGGCTAATTTCTGTAAGGGGGAGGGTCAGGGGGGGTGCAAAGAAAAACACTTAAGAATTAATATCTCAACTATCTCTTAAGCTATGTAATTGAAATTTAAAACATATACTAAGCTATACTAGCAAAATATAAAAAAAATATAAAATTTGGTCATAATAGTAGTGGAGGGAAATGGGGAGCATTTCAAAAATGGTGCACTTTTCAAAATTAGAAATCGTTATATCTCAAAATTGAGTGCAGATATCGAATCAAAAATTCGTCAGATTATAGAACTATATAATTTATAATTTTGATAAAAATTTTAAGTTAGGGGGTGTAAAGGGAGGGAGGTGGTAAGCAAAAATGTCGAAAATTTTGAGTGATTTTTTTAGGACTCTGGTCAAAGATAGAAACTTTAAATTTTGCATGTGGATACATCTATTTTATATACACAGAAAAAAAATAATAATTTGATCCACAATTGTTACGAGCCGACCACCACGGTCTAAGGGGCACAAGGTGTTTCATGTGCAGCGAAAAAAACATGAAAACTGAAAATTTTTGGATGTAATTTTAAGGTAGAAACTTGAAAATATGGGAAATACATTTAAAAAAAATCCGCAAACGTATAAAATATTAACTGGTCGAATACCTTTGAAACTTCTACCCCCTCCCATACAAAATTATTTTTTCGACCATTTTTAAGAAATTAATTATCACCTAACTATTAAAAGCTATCAATTTGAAATTTTGCACAAAAACTTATAAAAATATTTAAAATAAAATTATTTTAAAAGTTTCAAAATAGCACTTGCCCTTCTACCCCCTCCCATACAAAAGTATGATTTCGACCAATTTCATTAAATCAACTAATAAACAACAAATTAAAAGCTACGAACTTGAAATTTTGTACGAGCACCTTACTAGAGAAAGAAAAGAAAATTGCATCACAAATTTTGCAATTCCCCTACCTCTTCTACCCCTCCCATACAAAATTATTTTTTCGAGCATTTTTAAGAAATCGGTTATCAGCTAACTCTTAAAAGCTATCCATTTCAATTTTTGCCGGAAAATAATTGAAATGAAATTTTGTTAAAAGTTTTGCAATCACGCTTGCCCTTCTACCCCCTCCCATACAAAAGTATCATTTCTACCTATTTCATTGAACCAACTAATAACCAACAAGTTAAAAGCTGCGAACTTGAAATTTTGTACGAGAAGACTACAACAGAAAGGAAATAAAATTGCGTCACAATCTTTACGATTCCCCTACCTCCTCTACCCCCTCCCATACAAATGTTGGTTTCTGAATGTAAAATACACAGGATCTTATGAAAATTCTATGCAACTTCGTCTATGAAACTGACATTCTTTACAGAGAATATTGGACGTGATTCAAGCAATCAATTAAAAAACTATTAACATCCACCGACCCTTACTATCAACCCTCATCCCTCCCCTCACAAAACTCAAACTTGCATTATTTTTTTCGTATTTCGCTGGTAGATCTTCACATACGTTATAAGTTTCAATTACATAGCTCAATAAATAGCTGAGACATTGATTTTGTAGTATTTTTCTTTGCACCTCCTGACCCTCCCGCTCACAATAATTAGCCTCTCTCGAAGCTGATTCTAGTGGATATGTATTATGTATGTTTCCTTAATGGTCCAAAAATTTGAAGTTTTTATGGTAAGTAATTTTGAAGACATAATCATTTGAAAAAAAAAAAAAAATTCGGCCGACAATTTGTTTTCAGCCCCCCCCCCCCTTTTTTGGACTCCAATGGATAAAAAAATGAAATTAATTTTAAAATTTGTCTCACAAACCCCTCTCTATGTATGTTGATATTTAGCTTCCTAGCTGGAATCGTGGTTGAGATATTTGAATTCTCAATTTTCGGTCTTAGCCCCCTAAAATGGGTGTTCGCCTGTGATCCACAACTTTCTACAAACCCTCCAAAAATTAACTTTCTATCTTGAAGGGCTTGGGAGTTAATGTGCGCTGAGCGTACACGTCGGCGTACGGCGGACGGCGTACAGACAGACGGATTTTTTTTTGCATTTTTAGGCTATTTTAGTCATGAAACGCGAAAAAACAAAATTTCTGAGTAGCGATTTTTTTTTCCAAGTCGATCACGATACTTTATTATTAACATAGTAAAGTAATTGATTACAATTTTATTAAAAATGATTTTGGCAAAAATTTGTTCTGTTCTTCGCTAGGTTCATTGAAATTCAAAGAAATTCATTTTTCAAAATTGTACATTTGTAAGGGAGGGGAGATTAAAGAAGTGAAGGGATCGGACTAATATTCTCTGACGTTAATGATATTCACATCGTTATACTTATATCTAGTTACCAAGTCGATATCTTAAGCAGATTCGAAGAAAGCCCACTTTCTTTAAATTTTGAAATTTCATGAAATTCGTAAGGGACAGGATAGTAGGACTAGGAGTATGTAGCCCGTGCACGAAATTTTTATTTTTCTAAAAATGGAATTAAACATTTCATCTAGAGTATAAACATAACAGGACTACGATGGCGCACAAAGCCCTATCATTTGAAACTCGAGATGAAATATAAATTTGTGTGATCTTACGAATATTTGTTTGGGGAGTGGTAGAATGGGTGACAGCATTGAACTAGTTTTTCACATCATGTTGGAGAAGCTATAAAAATGTTTTGTGTAAATTTTAAGCGTCGAAAATTGTGTATGCACTGAGAAAATTAGTGTATTCGATTTGTGAAATTGTTTAGTATCCTCTAAACTAAGTATCGACTACACTTTGGGGAAATCAGACCAAAACCAGCTCTCGACTTTACTCTCAAAGGAAAGGTCGGGTGGTCTACACCATATATGTAGATAATATTTTGTTTTTCATAATTAATATTAACCACATTCCTACTTAGAAATTCTGTTTCAACTTTAATTCAATTCTCGATTCATTCTAAAGTGCTACCATCACAAAGTCGGCAAATTACCTCTAAGGATTAACATGTAACCGCGAATATGGTTAGCGTCCCGACGGAATGTTATTTTTTATCTGTCGAAAGTTTCCTAACTCGGTTTCCTTGCGGATTAAGGCACACAATTCCGCCAGGAATGCTGCGGAGTTAAATCGTAAACGAAGTTAATTAGTTTGCTCAAAGGGAGTGACGTGTCGAGATGATGTCGACGACGTTCATTCGATACGTACCTGCTCCTCGGTATCATCTGTCTCCATACACTTCGTCGAGATAACGGCCCAACCTGCGCTCACTCCTGATTCCTAACAAGTTCTCATTGTTAGCGGCGCATTTCTAATCTTCAATCATGAAATCTTAATAAACTTCGAAAGTTGTGAGAGAGCGAGATTTGGCTTAAGGTGCCAACTGTGAAGGATTTATACGGAGCGCGATAAGACGGTTGGCTCTGGATGCTGTTCCCGATGCCAGTGTGCTTTCCTGGCTCAGGACGCCCAGGTCTCAAGATATCAATGAATTGAATCAAATTACCTTACAATTTCAACCTTCGGGAAGAAAGTTAATTTTTTTCTATCTGTACTCGTTTATTTTTATGTTGGCTTTTCGTTCTTATTTACAGTTCTTTTTTCAGATTGGAATTTCATCTTACAGGTTTTCGTCCTTGGCTCCGCCGAGGTGAATAAGTTTGCGGAGTGTAAATTATCCTCGTATCTGATTTCACTTCTTCAAGGAGTGGCCTTAGCCTGGCGAGATTGAAAGGGGCGATAATTTGGTCTTTCTTCCTTTTTAGAGGCTTTCGGCGAAAATATGGTACGTGAATCGAAAACAAATTTTTGCGCTGGGTTGTTTTCTTTTGTGGACGAGAAACGAATCAAGCTGATTAAAATGATGGCTAAAATAAATAGGCTAAGTGGGAAGAGTAGATTGTCCTCTACGCAGGCTAGGACGTAAGTAATATTTGCATTTTTTGTGTGTTCAAGAAATGTAAACTTTACGTTTTGTTCGGAATCGTGATGTTTTAGTGCTATCAAAAACGCATTAGGCGAGTTTACGTGGGTCATTAGTGGTATTTTTTTCATAAATATATTCAGTGGTTTAGAGTGCGTCACAGTTGAGAAAAAGAAGATGTTTATGAAGTTAATCGTACTTTGGTGATACAAAATATTAGAATTTGATAGTATTCGTTCTTCGCTGCGTTGCGAATTTAGGCCGTGGAAAGATGCAGATATGCATATTCCTTCTAATCTTATCTTAAAACATAACCCCATGAAGAGAGAGGAATGGAAATCTGGGTGTCAACTATTAGAAGCCTTCGAAGAAAACTTATGAATCCATTTTCGATTTATTTGCACAGAAAAGAAAGTAATTGAAGAACTACCCAATCCATTCTGCTAATTGATTTAGACAAATTCACTTACCTTATCGTCTTCTTCTTCTAAAGTCTACCATAAATATGGTGAATTATAACTGGCGCAAACTAAGTTCTTTAAAAAATTCCGTAAGAAAGCTACTACAATGGCGCTACAGCCCAAATCAGAACCTTGGCCTCCTGATATTCAGGTTCCTTAAAATTTTTCATTACTTATTGTGGAAGAGTTGTTAGCCCTTCTCACAATCATCTTTCTACGAATTTTTTATTTTCTTAGATTGAGGTGACCAAGGTATACCCAAGCAGGCAATGTGCCGGAATTATATGTTGCTCCGGCCGGGATTTGAACTCACGACCTTCGCATTACAAGACCAACACATTACCTATTAGGCTAAGCCCTAGCTGTAAGAATGCTAAATGATAGTCAAATTTCCCTACAACCATTTTTTAATCGGGAGCACAAATTGAAGCCCACCGTTTCCCAATAGATGCCGCCTGCAATAAATGCTGATCAACAATGGCGGATCAGAAGCGTCACATGAAAATTGACTTTTTATAAGGTATTGAAATTGTATCATATGTATGGGAGGGGGTAGAAAGAACGAAGCTAATCGTAAAATTTTGTTTAGTCTTACTAATAATTCTAAATACAGTACCTTGCCAAATTATTAGACCCATTAGCAAAATATCTTATTTTTTCGTTTTAAGTTACGATAAATTAAAGTGTTTGCAATAATTGGTCGTTATTTTTAATTAATCACTTTCCCTGTCCCTTAGCAAATGAAATACAACACAAAATTTATTTAATAAGTATTTATTAAACTAAAAAACAAACATGAGTATACTTAATATTTCGTATACCTGTCCTTAACCTCCAGTAATGCGTCTATACGACGAGGCATACAGTTAATACACTTTTCAATGGTGGTTTTAATGTTTGGGCTATGGTTCCAAATCTTTGTAACAACCTCTAATAATTCTTTTTTCGTAGTAGGTGCGGTATTAGTTACTTTAATTTTGATAAGCTCCCAAACATTTTCGATAGGGTTCACGTCCGGCGAATTTCCCGGCCAATCAAGGACTGTAATAATATTTTCGGACAAAAACTGTGTTATAACCTTGGCTTTATGGTACGGCGCTAGGGTTTTCATCTTCCTTAAACCAGTTTCTCATCTGCGGTAGCAGTTGCTCGCTGAACACTCATTGGTACTGATCGGCTTTAAGGGTGCCTTCTACAATATACAGAGGGCCCGGCCCCTTGGCGCTGATCACAGACCACACCATGACTGACGGGGGATGTTTAATTGTGGGTATAATGTACTCTGAAAGAAATTTTTCTCCCGGCCGTCGTCTCACGAATTTCGTTTTTTCCGCCTTAACCTGAAAAATGGATTCATCCGAAAAACATACCTGAAAAACAGGAGGATGACCACAAATATTTAAAATTTCCCGGTGAAAGTTTAGCAAAATAAAACCACTGAACTCCGTTGCCAGTCATCAATGGTGAAATGCTTTTACTTTTTAGCCCATTCAAAACGTTTTTTTATCATGGCTGGTGTCAGTCTTGGTTTCTTCGTAGGTCTTCTGGCTCTTCAGCCCATCTACGCTGGATAATTCGCTGCGAAAACTTGATGCCTGCTCTTGGATTTTTATACTCTAGATGAAATCTGAGAGTATTATAAGTTTGCCACAAAGTTTGTAACGCCAAGAAATAAGACTCGGAGAAAAAAATTAATGATACAGAAGTTCATAAAATCACTCAAAAATCTCAAAACCGGATGTCCGTCCGTCCGTGTCCTCTCTAGCTTGAGAACGCGTTGAGCTAGAAAGTTCCAATTGTATACGTCGTTTTCAACAAAAAAGTAAGGTCAAGTTCGTGAACAGGACAAATCGCTCCCCCCCTTCTACCCCCTCCCATACAAAATGACACAATTTCACAATAAATGGATTTCTCCGAAAAATATAAATGCTATTGATCTGAAATTTGGAATTTAATACTTTTATGATAATATAAATCTACTGTATTAAAAGTTTTTAAGTCCTCCCCTTCCTTCCACCACCTCCCATACAAACTGCATTTTTTCATGAAATGCTCTAAGCCAATTTACTCAGTGCATATAATACTTATCGAGCTGAAATTGTGCATTAAATATTTAATTGGAATTAGTAGTAAGACTAAAAAAATTAGACGATTTGCTGTAATCCGTCTACCCCCTCCCATACAAAATGACACAATTTCACAATAGACGGATTTGCCCAAAAAATATAAATGCTATTGATCTGAAATTTGGAATATAATACTTTTATGATGATATAAATCTACTGTATAAAAGTTATTGAAGTCCTCCCCTTCCTTCCACCACCTCCCATACAAACTGCATTTTTTCATGAAATGCTCTAAGCCAATTTACTCAGTGCGTATAAAATTGATCGAGCTGAAATTGTGCACGAAATATTTTTTTAAAATTGTTAGTAAGACCGAAAAAAATTAGATGATTACATTCACTCCTTCTACCCCCTCCCATACAACCTGACACAATTTCACAACTTTATAAAAGGTCGATTTTCCTGAAAAGTATGAATGCTACTGATTTGCAATTTAAAACATGTCAAAAGCATGATGTGTTTATTTCTGGAAAGTCATTAAAAACTAGCCCCTTCTTCTATCACCTCCCATACAAACTGCACTATTTCACTACATCCAACACACTAATTTTCTTAGTACCTATTAAGTCTTTAAATCCTAAATTTTATATAAAACATTTTGATAGCAACCTAAGCGTCTTATGTCGTCACCCCTCTACCACTTCCCCTACAAAATTTCTTAAGATCCAAAAATTCCTCTTTCATCTAGAGTATCGCACGATTGGGCTTCTGTTATGTTTTTAATGATGACTTTAGCAGGTCATTTTCTGTTTTGCGTGCAGTAATAACGTATTTTTCGGTCAGTTCGCACATTCGTTATTCGGCGTCGACCGCATGCGTCCTTCCATTTTGGCTTCAAATCATCACTTGCATCTATTCTTTTCTTAATATTCTTTACAAAACTTCTTGATATGCCCAACATTCCTGCACATATTGGGACAAGTTTCTTGCCCTTAATAATCCGGGAATTTCCCCAACCTTCAATTGCGACAAGTCACCGCACTTTCTCATCGCTATAAAATTCAATATGCCCAAAATCTCGGTAATAAAAAATAGATTCTACAAAATAGAAACTTACCTGTTATCCAATTTCCCAAACAAAAGTTTATTATAACTACCTTGATTCACAAATATTGCGCCCTTAGTTATAACTAATGATTATTTAAAAAAAAACTGACCGGGTATGTTATACTACTTAACAGGACATTTTTTACCATTATTCGAGTTGCTAAGCAAAAATGTTAACATTAAAGCCTTGCCAACACAACAAAGAATAAGAAAACCACATAATCCATAAAATTAGTTGTAAGATATCTTATCCAAAGTAAAACGAATGACTTGTTGACAATGGGTCTAACAATTTGGCAAGATACTGAAATATTTATTACACAATTTCAGCTATATAAATTTTATGCGTACTGAGTAAATAGGCCTATAGTATTTCGAGAAAAAATGCAGTTTGTATGTGAGGTGGTGGAAGGAGTTAGGGGATTTAAATCATTTTTATGCCGTAGATTGCAATCGTTATAAAAGTAAAATTTTCCAAATCTTAGATCAATAGCTTTTATGCTTTTTGAGAAAATTTGTTCAATGTCAAATTCGGAAATTGTGTCATTTTGTATTGGAGTGGTAGTAGAAGTGAAGCGATTTGGCCCGTTCATGAATTCGTCCTTGAATTTTTGTCAAAAATGACGTGTACAAACTTTGAACTTTCTAGCTCTACGCGTTCTCAAGCTAGATAGCGAACAGATAGACGAACGGACAGACGGACGGAGATCCGTTTTCGAAATTTTTGAGTGACAACAAATATTTCTGTATCCTTGGCGACGCTTTACGAGCAAAATTCCTTAGCGTTACTTACTTTAGAGCGAAGTTATAGTACATTTAGATTTCATCTAGAGTATAAAAATTAAAAGAGCTTCATAAAAAACAAAAAAATTATTTCATTGAAATAAAATACCTTTTATAGAAAACGAAGTGTTAACCCATACAAAAACAAAAATCTTTCACCTTTTCCAAAGCTAAAAGTTAGATTCTTCTTCTAGCTTATATTTCGACTAAACAAAACTAACAATATGCCTAATAAGTTAAATTCAATATTATTAAACAAATTCAGACAACATTTATTTTAATTTATAATATTAAATAAACGTTCGGACATGGTTTAAATAAAATTATAAATAAATATAATATTCATGATGTTTCGTATTTTCAAGCTGTGTATTATCCTAGAAGTAAGATTTTCAACTTTTCATTCCAATCCCTAGGTGAGATTTCTAGAAAAAAAATAATAAATAATAATAACAGGGCTGCAATTGCGCGTAAAGCTCAATCTTACGATACTCTAGATGAAATAGAAATTTGTGATCCCAAAAAATGTTGTGTGGGGAGTGGTAGAAGAAGTGATAGGGATTGAACCAATTTTTTTTCCATTATAAAATAGCTATACAAATTTTGTATACGAAATGTAAGTTCCAAAAATTTAATAGGTACTGAGAAAATTAGTGTATTATATTTAGTGAAATTGTGCAGTTTGTACGGGAGGTGGTAGAAGGATGGGAGAACTATATTGATTTCTTGACAAATAGCTATGAATATTTTAAAATTGATATTTCCTGCATTTCAAAATTCATATTTCTTACGAAATCGATTTTTTGAGAAGTTATGAAATTGTGTCATATTGTATGGGAGGGGGGTAGAAGCAGCAAAGCTAATCAGTTAATTTTTTTTGTCTTAATGATAATGCTATTTGAGTATTTCAATTTTGAGAGTTTTAAGCGACAGCAAACATTTTTGTACCCTTGGCGACTCTGTGCGAGCATTATTTCTTGGCGTTACCATCTTTAGAGCAAACTTATAATATTCTCAGATTCTATCTAATTGATATGTCAGATCTGTAGCTTTCATACTTTCCAAGAAAATCGGCACATATCGTAATTAAATTATTAAATTGAAGGTAGTGGGTGATAGAAGTTGTGGCGAGATTAAACTATTTTTTCACATCTCAATATAATCACTAATTCAATACGAAATTGTTATAATCGAATTTGATAGTGCCTAAGAATTTCTGTGTATTTAATTTTATGAAATGGTGAAGTATGTATGGAAAGTGGTAGAAGTAGTGGAGATCTTAAAGTTTCTTAAAGAAATAAATGAAATCATTTTTAAAATGGTAACTTTCAATATTTCGATCAAAAAATCCGTTCATGAAAAAGTTTGTGGTATTTTGTAATGAGGGTGGTGAAGCCGAGATTAGTTTCGATTAATAATCTGATGCTTGCCAAAAATGGCGAATAACAATTTTTTAGGCTTTCAGCTCAACACGTTCTTGAGCTAAAGGTTGAACAGATGAATAGATAATCGGACACACGGTTCTTGAAGATATTGTCAAATTTTCCGCATAATCGCTGAACATAAGATATATGAATTCTAAGCAAAAGGAAAAGTGTTTACGCGTATCAAGTATCCTTAGTTGAGATGACACTGTTGTCTATTTCTCAGTTAAAAAACCAGAAAGCATAATTGTCGCAAGAAAATTTTGAATATTTTTTATCACACCTAAAGCTAATAGCAGTTCATTAGAAATCTCAATAAAAATTTTCATTACTCACCATTTTCGTCTGCTCCTACATCATGCTCAATATTTAGTGTGCGCATTTTCGTTTCGTCCTCAAAATTGAAACTGCCATTGCTATCATCCGAATTGTCATTTGAGCCCAACCTATGTAATTAAATAGATTCCTGAATCAAGTTCGCAAATTTTAGCAAAATATCTTTAACTATATTTACCAAGACTTATAGCCAACAGGATTTAATGAATTTGCCTGGTCAACAAATCCCATTCTTGGAGTTTTGTTGATGGCACTTCCGGCTTCATTTTGTGTACTTGATTTTATAAGATAAGCTATAACCAGCGAATATACTAACAGCTTTCCCATCTTGAGTGCTTTCAAGGTGCTGAACTTGAGATAGATTTCGAACTTGAAAACTTAGTTGAGCGTAGTATTATCGCACTGGATCACCTTCATAGAAAAATAGGATTTTGTAATAAGTCACAATAGAACAAAAATTATGAAAGTGTTTTATAAAAATTTCATAGTTTAGCATATTTATTGTACGGTTGAAGAAAATATTTATAAAAAACTTTGTAGGGAAAAATAATTTAAAAGGAATATATTAAAATAATTCTTGGCATATCTTGCAGTATAGGGTGATTTGACTTTCAAGCTACATACCACAGATTGTGGTATCCGATGCTGCCATCACAGTTTTTTTTCAATATGGCACACATATGAAATACTAATTTTTTAGCATTCGTAAAATTGATGCATTCAACCAAATAGACCATGTTCTAATAGAGAAAAGGACGGCCTCCTGTATTCTCGATGCGCGTACGTGTCGAGGGGCTAATTGCGACACAGACCACTATTTGGTAAAGACCAAGTTCCGATGTCGAATCGCAAACCGAGGACACCCAAAAACACAACCGGCTCCTAAATTCGACATAGGAAAACTCAAAGACGAGAAAATAGTTGCGAAATATGTATCAGCCTTGGAGAGACACTTCGCAACAATGCTGAATATCACCGCCAGCAAGTCAATAGAAGAAATGTGGCAAAATATCAAAGATGGCATTACATCTGTCGCAGAGGAGGTGATAGGACAACAACCCCGGCGCAAAAGAAATGATTGGTTCGACAACGAATGCAAAGATGCCTTAGAACGAAAAAATCAAGCTTACAAAATATTAACGGAACGGCCGACACGAGCCAAACAGGACAAATACAAGGATCTTAGACGATTTGCAAACAAAATATGCAGACAAAAAAAACGGAAGTACAATAATGACGAAATCAAAAACATGAACGAACAATTTAGATTACACAACACAAGAGCCGCGTATTCCCTTGTTAAAAAGATGAAAGAAGGATACAAACCGAAAACGACCCTCTGCAAGGATGCAGAAGGGAACATTATAGGTAACGCGGAAGGTATAAAACTAAGATGGGTACATTATTTTGAACACCTTCTTAACCCGAGCCCATCACCTACACGAACAGCAGCAGCAGACACAATAGCAGGTATAACTGATGTAACAGCTGATGAAGGATCCTCTTTGAGTCCTCCCACACTCGAAGAAGTAAGAACAGCCCTAAGGAACCACCCAAACAACAAAGCGCCGGGCACTGATCAAATCCCAGCTGAACTTCTGAAAGCCGGCGACACCTGCATAGCGCATCTCCTACATAGATTAGTAACGGACCGTACAATAGGTCGGAAAGACCGCAGTTCACTCACGTAGTCCCCATACTATATAACGGATGTATGGACGCAGGAAATACTTCCTGAAGATTGGCGCAAGAGCATCATATGTCCAATTTATAAAAAAGGTGACAAACTCTGCTGCGAAAACTACCGAGGAATATCTCTGTTGTGTACGTCCTATAAGATCTTGACGAAAATTCTAGAAAAAAGAATTAAGCCCTATGCTGACAAAGTAATTGGTGAATACCAAGGCGCTCGACCACGGACCAGATATTCTCAGTTAAACAGGTGCTGGAAAAGTGCTGGAAATATAATATTGATGTGCACCAGATATTTGTTGATTTCAAGCAAGCATACGACAGTATCGACAGGCGCGTACTGTATAAAATCATGTTCGAACTTGGAGCTCCACCGAAACTGGTTCGGCTTACAAGAATGACAATGACCGAGTCTTTGTCACGAGTCAGAGTAGGAAACGATTTGACTTTCAGTTTTAAAACAGAAAACGGCCTTAAACAGGGTGACGGCCTCGCACCAATGCTTTTCAACTTAACACTCGAATATGTTGTTCGGAAACTTCCCGTTGACACCAAGTGAACACTATGCTTCAAATCCACACAACTCGTAGAATATGCCGACGACATAGATATCCTTGCAAGATCTCTGGAGAGTGCTAAGGAAGTATCGGGTTTTCCAATAGGGTCTTGACAACTTTGAATTTAATTTGTGAACGCACCCTTTCACTAATCATCGAACTGTCACTGTCAATTTATTCAGTAAACCTAACATTCTTATCATGGTAAAATACACGAAGGAACAACGTCTCAAATGGTTTGCATTTTATTTTGAAAAAAAGTTGTCAAGTCCTTATTGGAAAACCCTTTATTTGTAAACCTTAACTCGGTAGCAAGGGAAGTTGGACTACGTATTAATGAAAATAAAACGAAAATTATGACGCAAACTAGGAAAAGACGCCAATCAGACAAAATATCACAGTAGGAGACTATAACCTAGAAAACGTAGACAACTTTATATACCTAGGGGCGAACCTATCGAAGGATGGAAGCGAGCCCATCGAAATTAAAAGAAGAATAATTATGGCAAACAAGACGTATTATTCGGTACTTCCAATAATAAAAAACAAAAACGTACACAGGAAAACAAAACTTAAGTTATATAAAACGATTATACGACCTGTCCTATGCTATGGCAGCGAAACGTGGACATTAACTCAGGCGACCGAAAAACTACTTAACGCCTTTGAAAGAAATGTCCTCAGAAGAATCCTCGGACCTATGAGGGAAGACTCGATCTGAATACGATACAATAGAGAATTGTATGCCATCTTCGACAATCCAGAAGTGTCAACCCTCATAAAATTTAAAAAGTTACAATGGGCTGGTCATGTGGAGCGGATGGATGATGGGAGAATTCCCAAACGCACACTAAAAGAGAAAGCTGACGGACAAAGACCGGTTGGAAAACCACGAAAGCGCTGGGCGGATTCGATTGACGCGGACAGCAAATCACTGCTAAGATTTTCAAACTGGAGGACACGGTCACTGAACCGAGATGGATGGAGGCAAAGCATTCAGGAGGCCAAAGCCCGATTTGGGCTGTAACGCCATCGTAAGTAAGTAAGTAAGTAAAATTGATGCAGCTAGATAAAATGCTTGTCAGAGTTTTCGATATTTTCTATTCCATTTATATACAGAGTAACTGCCAAATATTAATTTAGAGATTTAACATTTAAAACCAAAGTCAGGCAGAAGGTTTTAGAGTTAACTCTTCGTAACCAATTCTTAAGTACGAAGGTAACCAACTGGCATATCTCTAATGTGACCTCAATGTCCGATCATAGGCATATATTGAGCGAGATTGAATCAACAACAATAGTATCTGAAACGATCAGGCGACCAGAATCGACGAATTGCTCTAATTTTGAATAATACCTGTCTGAGGCTCTAGTCGGAAAAATGAAAAACATCAAAGATACAGATAGCATTGAGATAGCAAAGCACATCACTAACGCTATGGTAACTCCTTATCACAACTCCTGCCCAGTTAAAACCAAAATTAGCATCAGAAGCGTCCATCACTAAACTCGGAGGAATACCAAGGAAACTCTTCATTAAGGCTAAGCTAATTGGAGGGTGGAGTCAATACAAAAAATTTGCGAATAAGTCGGGCGCAATTTTATTATTCTTGGGACAAGTTAAGGATACGTGGGAAGTCACCATGCAGGTTAGGGTGGATAGGAAAAACTATGTGAATGAGAGTTCTAGGGCAGGGCTGTTGTCAACTAGTTAACGCTTAACAGAAATTACGATCAATAGTAATAGTATCTAGTACGTAGAATCAATATTTCATTCGTTTATAAATGCAAGCTTCTGTTTGTATGGCGAGGGGGAAGCGATTACATGTAAATAATTTTTTAATTGAATGCTCGAATCGCGTTGAAAATTCACTGTATACAATGTTAGTTTGATAGACAAAGTGAATTCCATAAAATTTTCGGTGCAATTCTTAAAACTATACATTTGCAAAATAGCAGAATAGCAAAATTTGTGATGCAGATTTGTTAAGTTTATTTGTTCGTAGAAAATTTCAAGTTCGTAGCTTTCAATTTCTTGTTTATTAGTTGATTTATTGAAATTGGTTGAAATCATACGGGAGGGTGTGAAAAGGCAAGAGGGATTTCGAAACTGCTGCTTTGTTTTAAGTATTTTAAAAAGCGTTTCTACATAATTTCAAGATGATAGATTTTAATGGTTTGTTGATAATTTATTTCTTGCAAATGGTAAAAAAAAAACGTTTATATGGGAGGGAGTAGAAGATTTGAAGGTATTCGACTAGTTAATATCTTTAACTTTTAAGCAGATTTTTTAAATTAATTTTGTACACTTTTAAGTTTTCAGGTTAAAATGTGACTCAAAATTTTTGAGTTTTTGTGTATTTTTTAATACACTTGAAGCACCTCGTGAATGGTAAGGCCCCCGTTTTGGATAATAGATTTTCTTCAAATTAATATTTTTTCTTTGTGTATATCAAATGGATGTATGCACGTTCAAATTTTTAACTATTTATCTTATACCAGAGCCCTAAAAAATTTAGTGAAATATTTCGACATTTTGTCCCACCACCTCTTTCTCGTTATATACATTATACAGCTCTAGAATATCAGAAAATTTCAACGTAATAGCTGTTATGAATTTTGAGATATATAGGGTTATCCAATATGAGGTGTTATTTTGAATAGCCCGCTATTTCGGTAGATGTCACTTTTGAAGCTGTCATTTTTTGACATTTGACAAGAAGAAACTACGACATTAGTAAAAATAGAATGATACATGCTTCAACAACGCATTGAAATTATTAAAATTCACTATTCTTGACTGGTGAGGCCCATTTCCACCTCGGTGGCTACGTCAACAAGCAAAACTGTCTCATCTGGGGCTCAAAAAACCCAAGAGTTATTGTTGAAAAGCCTCTCCATCCTCAACGTGTGACTGTTTGGTGCGGTTTATGGTCCGGCGGTCATTGAACCTTTTTTTCAAAAATGAGGCTGGAGCAACAGTTACGGTGAATGGATTACGCTATCGAGAGATGATTAATGATTTGTTATGGCCGGAATTGGATGATATTGATCTGGACAACGTTTACTTTCAACAAGACGGCGCTACGTGCCACACAAGCACCGAAACCATTGATCTTTTACGGGAAAAGTTTCAAAACAACACCTCTTATTGGATAACCCTATATTAGTGGTTGGAATTAATTCGTAGCGTTTTACAAAAGGTGCCGTTACTCAAGTATCCGTAGTCACATATACAAATGCAAATATTCTCCATAAAGCTACTATCATGGCGCATCTAGTCCACTGAACGACATTTCTTTACGAGTTTATAAAATTTTGTTGTGCGTCATCAAACATGTCAACGTTCGTGCTCGAAAATCTGTTATTGCAGGGAGTGTTGCTTCATTTCTTCCACATGAAGAAAAGTGCCGCGGAAAGTCATCGCATTTTAGTAGACGTTTACGGTGAATATGCTCTAGTTGAGCAAACATGCAGAAAGTGGCTCGCTTGGTTCAAAAATGAAAATTTTGGCTTGGAAGACAAGGAGCGTACCGGACAGCCGAAAAAGTCTGAAGTTGAAGAATTGGTGACAATGCTCAATGGAGACCCGTTTCAAACGCTTGCACAGTTGTCAGAACCGCTTGGAGTTGACCATCGATGGTTGGAAAACGCTTCAAAGCTCTTGGAATGATACAAAAGCAAAAAACGTGGGTCCCACATGAGTTGAAGCCGAGGTACGTCGAACGGCACTTGGTCATCTGTGAGCAACTACTTCAACGGCAGGCAAGGAAAGGATTTTTGCATCGAATCGTCACTGGTAACGAAAAGTGGGTGAATTACGACAATCCTAAGCCCAAAAAATCGTGGGGTTTGCTCGGTCATGAATCAACATCATCGCCAAAGCAGAGTATTCATGGAAAGAAGATCATGCTGTGCATATGGTGGGACCAGCTGAGCGTAATCTTTTATGAGCTGCTTCAACTGAGTGAAAACATCACTGGGGACGTCTATAGAAGTCAACTGATGCGTTTGAGCAAAGCATTAAAAGAAAAGCGCCCCCAATCTAAGGATCGACATCAATCTATCAATGAAATTCCTGTTGAGATCCCCTATAGGGGCATAGGACAGAAACAACTCTCTTCCACAAGACGCGATCCTGAGCATCGGCTTTAAGCTGTTACCAGGACTTGTTTATTCTAATGGCCTCCTGCTCAACTGCTCGCTTCCATGTGTTACATGGTCGTCCAACCCGACGCCTCCCTTGAGGGTTATAGTCCAGAGCCTGTTTTGCGATGTTTCGCTCTGGTTTCCTCAAAGTATGACCGATCCACTGCCGCTTTCGCCGTTGAATCTCAATACCTATTTTAGTCTGGCGAGTTGTACTCCAAAGTTCGTCGTTGGAGATTACTTCTGGCCAGAATATTCCTAAAATGCGCCGGAAGCATTGGTTTACGAAAGTCTGTAGTTTCTTGGTAAGTCGAACGGTCACTTTCCACGTAGTACAGTCATATAACAACACAGATTTGACGCATGCGTCAAAAACTCGCAGCTTCATGCGAAGGGAGATCTCTCTTAACCACCAGAAAGGGGAAAGGATACCGAAGGCCTGACGAGCTTTATTTAGCCGAGCCTCAACATCCTTTTCGGCTCCGCCGTCCATGCTGACAATGCTTACGAGATAGCAAAAATCTTGCACCTCTTCCACATCCTGTCCGTTAAGAACAATCGGTGCGCTTGCGTTCGAACCCATGTGCATGTACTTGGTTTTACGCACATTTATTTTTGGTCCCGCCTGTTTGCATTTAGAATGCAACGAGCGAACATTTGACTCTAAGTCCGAACGGGTATGTGCAAGCAAACACACGTCATCAGCATAATCAAGGTGACTTAAGATGCTAATTGATCTCCATTGAAGACCCTTACCTTCCCCACCTTCCAGTGCAGCTTTCAAGATGTCATTTATTACCACCAGAAACAGGGCTGGTGATAATATGCAGCCTTGTCTGACACCCGTTCGCACAGGGAAGCTCTCGGACAGCTCTCCTCTATGCAAGACGCGACACCTTGCATCTTCGTAGGATTCTTTAATCATAGCTATGACCTTATCTGGAATACTTCTCCTACGCAAAGCATTCCATATGTAATCTCGCTTAACGCTGTCGAAAGCCTTCTCGAAGTCCACAAACATGAGATGTAGTGGCGAACTCATTTCGGCTGACTGCTCTAATATTATCCGTAGGATATTTGTGTGGTCGGTACAAGACGATCCTTTACGGAATCCAGCCTGATAAACTTCGAGAGTGCTCTCGACGACATCACTAATCCTTTTGAGAATTGCCTTAGCCATAATTTTTGATACGGCAGTAAGTAGACATATACCACGCCAATTGCCACAATCCCGAAGGTGACGCCCTCCTTCCATTCAGTCGGATATCTTTCTTCATTCCACACCTTAGTGAAGAGTGGGAGGAGTATATCGGCTGTTAGTTCCGGGTCCGCTTTGATGAGTTCGGTTGGTAGTCCGTCTATACCTGGAGCTTTCCTTCCCGCCATTAACCGAATGGCGGAAACTATCTCTTCCTTATCTGGGGGATCGTCCCTAATAGAGGATTGTTGCGGTTGGATGTTTGGAAGTTGTTCTGTTTCCGGAATATCTTCCTCTGACAAGATGTTTAAAATATCAGAGAAGTATTCCTTCAATCGTCGCAACTGGTGTTCACTCATATTAAGGAGAGTTTCGTTGACATCTCTCACCAGGTGGTTGGCGGTGAAATTTCTGTTCGTCAACTGTTTCATGATTTTAAATAGTGAACCCATATCCCCAAGGTAAGCCGCAGATTCTGCCTTGTTTGCCAGATCTTCAATGGCCTTTCTCTTGTTGCGTCTAACAGCCTTTTTAAGCTGTATATGAGCATCGCGGTAGTTCTGCCTCAAGTCGGGCGTTCGTTGGTTGACATCAGGTTGAGACATAATTGCCAATTTGGCTTTTTTCCGATTGCCAACCTTGTCCCATATGTCCTGCGACATCCAGGGTTTCTCACCGCTTTGCACATATCCCACAGATTTCTCAGCACTAGTTAGAAAAATGTTTCTGGTTGCCTCCCAATTGGCGTCCAGTGTGCGCATTTCATTTTCACCTAATGTGGATGACTTTTCGCGTAGAATAGTGGTGTATTCGCGTTTTTTGTTGGGATCTCTGAGTTTATCCACATTAAGCTTGCGCTTCATTTGAAGAATTTGTGGTCGTCGGATAGCTGCTGTACACTATCTCAAGCAGGCAACCATCAGGGGGTGATCGCTCCCCAAGTCAGCTCCACGTTTCGCTCGCACATCGAGGAGACATCTTTTCCATCGGCGACTTATAGCCAAATGGTCGATCTGGTTCTGAGTAACACCATCAGGGGAAACCCAAGATGTTTTATCGACATGACAAAGTGATTTTACTCCACGACAATGCCAGACCCCATGTTGCAAAAGTGGTGAAAACTTATTTGGAAACTCTGAAATGGGAAGTTTTATCCCACCTGGCCCTTGGTAGCCTTTCCCCTTTCTGGAGAAGCTGCTTTGGCGTGTTGTACATGATTGTACTACAAGGAAAGTGGTATTACCCAAAAACTAGAAAATTTCATTAGTCAGTACCTTCGACGCATTTTAGGGATATTCTGTTCGGATGTTATCTCCAACGATGGACTTTAGTGTAGAACTGAACTAACTGAGGTTCAAAGGCGGAAGTGGCAGTGGATCGGTTACAATTTTAGGAAATCAGAGCAAAAGATCTGTAGACAAGCTGTGCATAATAATTCTCAAGGATGATAAAAAGTAATGAACAAATGTGAACCGTTGTACAGACAGTTAGTAAAAATTTGGTTTGTCATAGCTTTAATCAGATTTTAATAAGTTTCGAAACTATCGCTATTTCGGACTAATAACACCTCTAACTAACCCACTGAAAAAAAAATATAAATAAATAAGTAAAAATATTTGATTACTTTTGAAAGAAACATTTCCGGATTCTACACTGTTACGCTTTATTATTCGTGACGTTTCGGTCTCTGCTGAGACCTTTATCAAACTGTCTCAGCAGAGACCGAAACGTCACGAATAATAAAGCGTAACAGTGTAGAATCCGGAAATCATTTCTTTCAATTCGAAATGCACTGTGAAAACATTCACCAAACCATTTCATTACTTTTTTTTATAAGCTTACCTCGATTTGATCGGCTGCGTGCAGTGCTACGATTTTTTCTCGTAAGTGTCACCTGCCAATCGATAGCTCTTCACTTCGCTTCTCCCAAAAAACAAAATATGTATATAATTTTAAATTCTACGGATAGCACGGGGTCGCTAGAAATTTCGATGTTTTACTTAGCAATACCGACTCTTTTCCACAAATTACCTACTAGAACAGAAATATAACCACTGCAATCTCAATATGTGAGAGACCTTATCATGCCTTTCTTTATATACTCACCTTTGTACAATGAAGTATTAATTAAAAACTAAAAATAGAACAACAATTAACTTCAATTTCTTATATATTATTAATTTTTTTATTTTTCCATTAGATTTTTCGATATGCTTTGGACGGTCGACAAATTTACAATTTTCTTCATTCTGCAGTATTTTTCTTATTTCTTCATTTCAATTAATTTTTTTTAAATTACTATTACACTTTCTACAAATTTATACAATCTAGAAAAGAAAATCTTGTCCATTTTTATACAGTTTGGGTTGTTTTCCATAAGAGTTTCGTGTAGTTAGTCTGTAAATGTAGTTTATGGCACATTTAAGTTGAATTTTTTTATATAATCTTTTTACCGTTTAGATTTACTTATATAATTTTGTGTATTTTCATTATTTATAATTAACTAAGCACTCTTTTAAGATCTTTTAAGGACCTTCTGAATTTAACATCAGTATGTTTTCTTATTTAATATGATTTAATACGATTTCATTCAATTTTATGTGTTTATATTTTTCATAATTGTTTATATAATATTAAATTCTTATCTGTTAGTAGTGTGAGAATAGTTTTGCTTTTGTCCAGTGTCACTTGAATTTGATAAAAAGGAGGTAGCTGAGTGTTTTTATTGTAACTTGTATTGATAAAAAAACGAGGTTCATTGCAGAAAATAATTGATAGGCCATTAGTTAAGTTCGGTTCGTTGTAATTTAATAAAAAAAAAATAATAATAATTTCAGTACTTGATTTATATTAGAAATTTCTAAGTCTTCCTTTATCGTACAAAGGAAATAAATCATGATTAATAAGTTACGTCATTTTGCGCTATCAATCAAATTTATATTTTTGAATTTGAAGGTAGATAGAGGCGAAGGCATGACGTTGTAGATATTTTACAGGTAGGCATATCCTTTCAATTTGATTAATTAGATAAAAGAAAGGGAAAGATTTCGTTTGTGTCAATCATGCTCAAATTACACACAATTTATAAGCGTAGACAAAGTATTTGAAGTGAACAGAAACCCAGTAGAAAGTTGTATAATTTCCTTTCAAAATACTCCCTTCACGCTTCATCCTTATGACTGATGTCTTTCACAATTTCTAATAAACTTATTTCGCCTGTGCGAAACAAAATACCTATGTAGCTTTTGTGTTTTACACAAAAACCGAGCTCTAGTTAAGTCCTTAAGACTTTCTTACTGAAATTACGAAATCCTGTCGATGATATACAGAAGTAAATAGGTACGCGCTATACTTAGGCAGCACTTTCATAATATCTTTGAATAGGTCGGTCGGATTTTATAAGTATGTACGTTACCGTAAGAACGTAATTATAATAGGCCTTAACTTTCTGTATGTCTAATTAATTAATTAGTTAGTTAATTACGTTCGACGTTTTTATTAAAAATATGAAATCGATTTCAAGCGGGTTGTTAGCTCTACCTCGTTCTTTCTCCGACTCAAGTTAGTTACATGCTATTGTTGTGTTTTCTTATATGATTTATTAATTTTTATTTACATAGTCAATGGATTTGCAGTATATTGTTGAGCTGGTGAGGAAAATTTCAAAACACCGATGATATTACCGTGATATTTCTGTATATCTATGAATCCTAACGAATGAGATATACTCGCATATACTGCCATCTACTGTCAGCTAATGTGAAATCTTAAAATACTTTCATGCTAAACAGAATATTCTTTCGCTTTTTAATAATTCAAAAGTCCTGGCACAAGGATATGGGGTGTCCTCTTTTAGATTATGCACTTCAACAAAAGCAACTCCACGAATCCCGAGTACATGAATTTCGGAGCAACCTGCCGGTTGTGACGCTTTTTTTGTGTAGAGTACGATGGAGAATATAAATAATTTATTTGAACGTAAACAGCATAAAAAAGTTTAATGGAATTTCATCCTGTGATTTCGTTCCCTGTTACACGTAGCTATGCAATGTTTTTTTTAAGAGAATCACGTTAGTGCGATATTACCATTAATATAACGAGTAATTTGAGAGTTAAGTTTGTGCAGTTTGAAATAGAAATTTTTGAATATAATTTAAACTTTTCATTAACGTTTAATCAGTTTAGAAATTGTTTATAACTGCGGCACTTGACCGGCCATTATCTTATAAAATATGAGTATCAAGTTTTTTCCAATAATTCAACTACAATTTTCGATTTCAATGCGCAAAACAGGGTTAAGTGGATAAAGAGGTTATTGAACATTTTCATTGTTTTGGGATAAGCGCCATCAAAGTTTTTGAAAGTCACTTTTACAGTGTATTAGTGATCGGAATCAAAATTTTTGGTGTTCTTTATATCTGTTTCAAGGCGCTAGTACGCTCTGGTTGTCAGTTGAAAATATACTTTATCAGCCCACGATTTCAAGTGACTATAAAAGTAAATAAACTGCCAACAAGTCGGGCGAAACTTTATTATTCTTGGGACAAGTTGCGGATGAGTGGAAAGTCAATATGCAGGTTAGAGTGGTTAGGGAAGGCTAAGTGAAAGGGAGTTCTTGGGCAGGACTGTTAACAATATTTCATTCGTTTCTGTAAGTTTGGTTTTTATGAGGGGAGGAGTAGGGGTAATAGTAAGGGTGGGTGGATGTTAATAGCTTTTTAATTAATTGCTTGAATCACGTCCAATATTCTCTGTATAGAATGTGTTTCATAGACGAAGTTGCATAGAATTTTCATAAAATTCGGTGTATTTTACATTCATGAAACCGAACATTTGTATGGGAGGGGGTAGAGAATATAGGGCAATCGTAAAATTTGATACGCAGTTTTATTTCGCGTCTCTTGTAAGGTGCTTGTATAGAATTTCAAGTTCGTAGCTTTTAGTTTTTTGGTTATTAGTTGATTTAATGAAATTGGTCGAAATCATACTTTTGTATGGGAGGGGGTAGAAGCGCAAGCGCGATTTCAAAACTTTTAAAGCAACTTCATTTGAATTATTTTTATAAGTTTTTATGCCAAATTTGAAATTGATAGCTTTTAAGAGTTAGCTGATAACTGATTTCTTAAAAGTGCTCGAAAAAATAATTTTGTATGGGAGGGGGTAGAGGAGGTAAAGGAATCGTAAAACTTGTGATGCAATTTTCTTTCATTTTTATTGTAAGGTGCTCGTACGAAATTTCAAGTTCGTAGCTTTTAATTTGTTGGTTATTAGTTGATTTAATGAAATTAGTCGAAATCATACTTTTGTATGGGAGGGGGTAGAAGGTCAAGCGCGATTTTAAAACTTTTAACGCGATTTAATTTTAATTATTTTTGTTAGTTGTTGTGCAAAATTTCAAATTGATAGCTTTTAATAGTTAGGTGATAATTGATTTCTTGAAAATGGTCGAAAAAATAATTTTGTATGGGAGGGGGTAGAAGTGTTAAAGGTTTTCGACCAGTTAATATTTCGTATATTTAGGGATTTTTTTTAAATGCATTTCGCAAATTTTCAAATTTCTACCTTAAAATTTCACTCAAAAATTTTCAGTTTATGTGTTTTTTTCAATGCACATGAAACACCTTGTGCACGTTAGACCGGGGGGGTCGGTTTATAACAAATATGGATCAAGTTATTATTATTTTTCTATGTGGATTAAATATAGGTATTCACATGCAAAATTTTAACTTTGTATCTTTTACCAGAGCCCTAAACAAATCACTCAAAGTTTTCGATATTTTTACTTATTACCTCCCTCCCCTTACACCTCCCAACTTAAAATTTTTACCAAAATTAACTATTATGTAGTTCTACAATCTGACAAATTTTTGATTTGATATCTGTACTATTTTTGGAGATATAAGGATTTGTAATTTTGAAAAGTGCGCCATTTTTGAAATGTTCCCCATTTCACCCCACTACTACTATTTCAACATGTTATATTTTTTTTATATTTGCCTAGTATAGCTTAATATAAGTTTTAAGTTTCAATTACATAGCTTAAGAGATAGTTGAGATATTAATTTTTAAGTGTTTTTCTTTGCACCCCCCCTGACCCTCCCCCTTACAATAATTAGCCGCTTTCTAAGCTGGTTCCGATGAAACTATATGCCACCTTGACGGTCTCTAAAAATGGTTTTGTTACGATAAGTAATTCCGAAGATATAATCATTTGAAAAAAAAATTCGGCCGACAATTGGTTCTAAGCCCCCCCTTTTCGCACCCCAATGGATAAAAAAATTAAATTATTTTTAAAAGTTGTCCCACAAGCTTCTCTATATTAATGTTAAGTTTTAGCTTCCTAGCTCTTACCATGGTTGAGATATTTGAATTCGTATTTTTCGGTTTAAGCACTCCCCCCGCCTCCCCCCGAACCCGTATACCCCGGAAAATAGGTATCCGCCTGAGATCCGCAACTATCTACAATCCCCCCAAAAATGAACTTTCTATCTTGAAGGGTTTGGGAGTTAATGTGCGCTGAGCGTACACGTCGGCGTACGGCGGACGGCGGACGGCGTACAGACAGACGGATTTTTTTTTTTTGCATTTTTAGGCTAATTTAGTCATGAAACGCGAAAAAAAAAAATTTCAGGGTAGCAAACTTTTTTTTTTTTTTTGTGTCGATCACAATACTTTATTATTATAATAATAAAGTAAAATTTAAATAATGTCGAATAACCCTTTTATCCAATTGACCCTTCAATTGTAAAAGCGACTTTGGTCTTCTGAGTGAAGGAAAATCATATTTTCTGCTCTACAAATCAAACTTTCAAAATTTATATGGACCACACAGCTAATCCTAAAAATTTGGCAGTTTGTTACAATTTGTAATGCCAGACATAACAAATGCTTCACTATATCATTCAAGCAAAATCCTAACTTTTTAGGTCACCTTAAGGTTTATAGCAATACTTAAAGTAGCGTTATATAGGCTACGTTCCACCAATTTAGTGACATAGTGTCAAGCACCTTCGTCAACGCATTCATTTGTTAACCTATTGAAGTCGCTGAGTTTTAAGTAAAAATAATAAAAAAAAACGCAAATCTTTATTTAATCGCTTTCAACTAAATCACTTTTCGCTCACAATATTTCGTCTCAGAAAATCGTACTCATCGCTCTGCTGAATTTTTCGCTTTTCAATCTCCGGCTCGATTGGTAATCTGCACCGTCGATCACCCGACGTATTCGCTTACTGAATTTTGTCTGTCTATCACAGGACTTACTCGCTTACCGGCCGCCGACCACACGACACACTCGCTCACTGATCTTGGTCATCGATCGGACTCGCCTGCCAGCACGCCTAGTCGCTTCGCAGTTTCAACTCTCCTGTCCAAATATCAACTAACAACTGACTCTTTATCACAAGCGCTCGCCCTTTTTATATCGTTCCATTCGGCCGCTTTTCATCCTCTATTCGGCCTCTATGCTGTTTCTAGGAATCATTTCCTATTCGTCCACTACTCCGCTGCTAATCGGCCGCCCATTCGGCCGCCACTCGTCGCTTTTGCAAAGCCCAGTCAATGAGCAATATGTGCGCGTGTGTGCAGAACAGCTGAAGATTGCGAATACTCAGCGAACGACTAGGGCTGACATGTTACAATATGTTTAAAGTGGTGGCGTTATGTGTTACGAGATATTTATGTGCATAAAATCATTCCCAAAAATTTCTGGCATCACGCATCTCGATATCGAGCTATTTAACCGATTGAAACAAAAAAATTTTAGTCGAGCGATAATTGGCGTTCGAGTTTAAAGCAAGCAATAAAAAATGTAAGTAAATGCTTATTTGTAAATGTGATCAGTTTTCTTAAATTGGTGATAAAATTGGTGCAATAATTCCCATTCATAAATTTCAATGGTTCTTGAACTCCCATTCGAATCGTTCAGAATTTCTAGTTTTCTCAAAAGCTACTGAAGATTGCAAAATTCCAGAGACAATCAATAGCAAATAGGTTCAAATTTTGAGCCGAACATAAAGATCCAGCAGACCGCGAATCCCCGAATTACGTCAAACGAGATACAGAATTTCTAGATAAACTATTCAATGAGAATGATTCGTCAATCAAAACGTCTGCCAAAAGGAATATGCGAAAAATTGTGTATAATGACGATTATCTTCTAGTAATTGTAATTAATCTGAGTCAGGCAGACTCCAATTATAAATAAAATCTAAATTAATATTTATAAGAACTAGCGGAGGATTTTTTTTAACTAAAATCGCTCGATGTTTTTGAGGAAAGCATAGTGGAGTGGAATCATCGGGGATCAGGATTCCATTTCATTTTTGAAATGATTTCGCATCCATTCGTTTAGTCACTTCACACAAAATCTTGCAAATGATTGAATGTGTCAATTGTATTACTAGGAGTGCTAGCAAGTACGTCATTGAAATGTTTGTAGGGCGCATTTTACTATTTAAGCTGAGATGCAGTGATTGATAAGATACGATCCTGTGACTGCCAAGAAATGACCCTGTGGAAGAGCAATTTCTCTGTCAGGTCGGCATACGTTAGGAGCTTGCGCGATACTGTATGGAAGGTTGTGGAGCGTGGCTATCCACAAGGATCCATCAATGGTCCATTCATATGGAACCTAATGATGGATGACCGTCTATTTAGTAAAGTTCGCGGATTCATGCAGCGTCGCGGCGTATGCTGACGATCTACTAATAATGGTGGAGGAAAACTCCTGAACTGAGCTCGAGCGAAAGGGTGAGGCATTAATGGCTACTGTTCGGGAATGGCGATTGAGGGTTAGCGTGGCGATATTGAGGGATAATACGGTGTCAATAACGTTATTTCGGTAAGAGTTGAGAAAAGAAGGCTCAGGTATGCGACTGACGTTAATTTTTTTTTTTATTATAATTCAAGTTTTCAAAATAAATTTCTTACTAGAATTAAACATTCAACTACTACTTGCAAGAAAAATTCTTATGATAGGAGTTCAGATTAAAAAATTTAACGCTACATAGAGCTACAATGATTATTTTAAGCAATTTTAAAATTTGTAAACAAAAAGACAAAGTAAGTATATCTAAAGGTATGTCCAGACGATACGCTTTTTCGTTCAATTTTGCGCAAGCAGCAATGCAAAATAACTTTGACTCAAGCGCGAGCGCTTTTTCTTGAAATTTGACGACTCATGCGACAATCTGACGGATATGGGAATCACGTGCGCTATTAAGGGCGATTTGCTTGTACGCGATATTTACCCTTTGCAATATAGCTAAGTAATAAAAAATAAAGTAAAATAAAAAGCAAAGAAAATATTCTCAATTTTATTGAGAATTATAGAACATTTGGTGTTTTGTGGAATTTTTTTTTTCGTGCACTTAGCGCATGCCTTCTAGAGTAAAAGCGCAAGCATTAAGATAACAATAGACATGCAAAAACATAGCGTAAACGCGTTATTTATGTGCGCTAAGCGCATGCCTTCTAGAACAAAAGCGAACGAACGACACACACGACAAATGATGTGTTACCGCGCACAAGCAAATCGTCATCACCTCCATATCATGACCCCCATATTAGTCGGATAGCCATGCGCTATTGCATGCGGCATAAAATTTCAAGAAAAAGCACATTTACTTGAGGCACCATGCTCTTGCATTGCTGCATCCGCAAAATTGAACGAAAAAGCGCATCATGCGGACGCATTTTCATATGCATTTACGACATGTGGGACATTCAAATTAAGGCATGTGCTTTTATTCTAGAAGGCATGCGCTTAACGCACGAAAATGAGGAATCGTCTGTACATACCTCTTACAAACAATAGAAAAATAATAAATAAATGGACATTAGAGTTTCCGAGTGGTTGAGAGAGCTCAGGAAGCGTCTCCTCTCCAGGGTGAACCAGTTTCGCAAAGCTCTGCGATGCGAGTTAGACCACTCCAGACGCTCGGTTTGTATCATATACGCCGGACTATTAGTTGCTTGCGCGACATATAGTTCGGTGAAATAATGTGAATCATTTGCGACTGGCGTGGATACTTGCGCGATTAACTCGCTCCAGAGTAGTCTTGAGCGCATGTTTACTTGTAAGAAGCACTGTTTCCATTGTTGCCGTGCAGGTACCCTTTCGTTGGATCTTGAAGTGAAGCATCATGCCATCACCTAGAAAATTTGGAAACGACTCTGATAGGTGAATTATTGGTTAACCTCGGAAGAGGTTAGTGAGAGGAGTCTTCCCGAATACAATGAACTTCTCGAACTTAAGATTACGTCATTGCCGCAGGCCAGGTGGGACAACAGCGACTAGAGTAAGGGGAAGCAGATATGTGGAGCTGCAAGCTATGCGAGTGATAACTGAGACTTTGACTTCTCTTTCAGCCTGGGCTATCTTTTGGCGGGTCACGGCAGAGTGTATTCCTTCATGGGGTGGGTTGAAGTGAGACGACGAAAGCTAGCTGCATATCATGGCCGAGCATCCAAGATACGCGGATCTCAGATAGCTGGAATACATGGCTGTTGGGAGAAGCTGAACGTACGGAGGTGCGTCGCGAGTCGATAAAACTTTGGTTGCCTTCGTGTCTTCGCACGCGAGGTATTTAAAAGAAGACGGGTCGAAGTGGGTCATTAAAGGAGGACGTGGGGGATTAGATGATGTAGAATAAATAGGATGTCATTTTTTTCTCCCATACACAGGGAAGGGATAACGTTAGTTATCAAATGCTAAGTGAACGACCAACGTCAATTCCGGTGTAGCCTTTGGAGAGTATTGATCCCACGTTTCCCAAAGCGAAGTGCTACAAGTCACGGGTTTGCAAAGTGACCTAAACTTGTAGTAATTTTCAAAGTTACGAAACTTGTCCGAAGCTTTTTAGTAACACATTTTGGCTGTAGCTACCACCCATGTTGCGGGCAGAGCTTCTAGAAGTTCGACATGGAGTTTCATATTTCAACTCTGTGCCATGACCGAACGATTGTAATAGGGAGAAATTTAAATAGGTCTCGCATCTAGCAGTATGGTTATTGAATCTGTATTCCGTATTCTCCCATACACAGGGAAGGGATAACGTTAGTTATAAAAAGGTGAACGACCAACGTCAATTCCGGTGTAGCCTTTGGAGAGTATTGATCCCACGTTTCTCGAAGCGGAGTGCTACCCGTCACGGGTTTGCAAAGTGACCTAAACTTGTAGCAATTTTCAAAGTTACGAAACCTGTCCGAAACTTTTTAGTAGCACATGTTGGCTGTAGCTACCACCCATGTTGTGGGCAGAGCTTCTAGAAGTTCGACATGGAGTTTCATTTTTCAACTCTGTGCCATGACCGAACGATTGTAATAGGGAGAAATTTAAATAGGTCTCGCATCTAGCAGTATGGCTATTGAATCTGTATTCCGTATTCTCCCATACACAGGGAAGGGATAACGTTAGTTATCAAATTCCAGGTAAACCACCAACGTCAATTCCGGTGTAGCCTTTGGAGAGTATTGATCCCACGTTTCCCAAAGCGAAGTACTACCAGTCACGGGTTTGCAATGTGACCTAAACAAGTAACAATTTTCAAAGTTACGAAACTTGTCCAAAGGTTTTTTGGTAACATATGGTGGTTATAGTTACCACCTATATTGCGGGCAGAGTTTCTGGAAGTTCGACATGGAGTTGCATTTTTCAACTTTGTGCCATGACCGAAAGATTGTAATAGAGAGAGATTTCAATAGGTCTCGCATCTAGCAGTATGGTAATTGAACCTGTATTCTGTTTTAACTGCGATCACAAGGGGCGTTAATGATTGTCGTCACAATAAAAATCAGTTTTGCCAAAGATCGTGGTATGGAGACTTAGTGTAAACAAAACAAAATATTGTTTTAAGTGCTATTTCCACCCCGCAGTGGAGCAAGTGCTTTTCAAGAAAGCTACGGTTATTCCTGAAATTGCTTTTGAAGTGTAGTGACACCACGGACCTGAGCTGTTACATCGCATGTGTGTTTCTAACTTTTGCGTAGCTCCGCCAGAGGTTGTGTAGTTCCACGAGGGCAGGCCGTTTCTGCCGATCCGTGTCCTGCAGCCGTCTTATTAAATGTTGGTGTTGTGTTTGCCCCTTTAGGCAAGAGCACTTTGGCTGCAGAGTATACATCGAAGCAGTACAGTTGTGCAATGGAGTGGTCCCTTCGGGGTACACGTGGGGACAGTGGTTGATGCCCACATCGCGAGCAGAGGAATAAGCCAGATTGCTTCGGTAACTGGATTTGCAATACACATTTGCGAGAATACAACTGGGTATCATAGCCCAGTGACAAGCAGCGATTTTAGAAGGGTCTCACATTAACCCATGTGTATACCGTTTCTCGATAAAACGACTGGGACCTACCAATGGATTCCATTATATATGTCTCCTTGTGCTTCATGCATAACCAGCTCAGTTCGTCTACATGGGGCGTTAAAGATTATCATCTAATACAAGTCGAGTTGCTAAAGGTAACCGAGGGATAAAAGCCTAGCGGCTGGTGTCCACGTTCAATAAAACGAGATATGGTTGTATATTGCCATTTCCCATAAGAAGTTGAAATACAATAATCAAGATTAATAGCTGGTGCTCGTGTTCCTCGGGTAAATAAATATCCAGAATGCATCAAAATATCTCCCTTCTAACCTGAAACTGAAATCGAGATCTAGTAAGATTTAATCTAAAACGGTCGGGTAACTTTCCAGACAATTTTCTGCTAAATGTGCGTAAAGCACCCTTGGGAGTTAAGAACTACCACTTAGTTTGCGCTTACTCCATTTCTGGAAGATGTAAAATAGTACTTTCAATCCGAAAGATGAAGTCTAAGTTCAAATAACCATAAGCATCGCTGTAAAATTAATTGATTTGAGTGTGGTTGATAGACGATCATTAAAAACAATTAAAAGGATGATGTGATATAAAAGTACCTTGAGGAATACCGCAATCGATCTGCAACTTTTGGGATGATGCGCCTTTGATAAATTTCAATCTATTTGGCAAGAGTAGTATCGCAATCTATGCACTTGAGTTTTACTGAAAAGCCTTTGTGTCAAACTCCGTCAACAGCATTCGCAATGTCAAAATCTCGTAATTGATCTTCACTATGAGTGTCAATGCACGAGATCCAATGTTCAGTTCGATGAACTAGAAGCTCTTCAGTAAATCGTCTGGAATAGAACCCGTATTGGCGAAAATGGAAAGGATAGTTTTTCCCAGGCTAACATTTTAACAGCACTGAAGTAGTAGGTATAGGACGCTAGCTCGAGGGATCACATAAGAGGTTGATAATGGCAGGTAGAATAAATTGAGCAGGAGTTGAGCTACAGAGAATAAACTTTGAACGAATGTCATCACAACCAAAAGATTTTTGATTATGGAGCTTGTTTAGTGCTAGTACAGATAAAACGCGTTCGAAAGCACAAAAAGTGGTAATGAAAATACAAAATGTAAGGAAGTGAAAGGAAAAAAAAATTATCGGTTAAAGCCTTGCGTGATTTAGAGCTTCTTGCGAAGTTTGTTGCAGAATTTGAAATAATTGGAACAGCTGCATTCAAAGCCAAACTTCTATGTACAAAAATAATATGCCTTTAGGTAATTAGATTTGCGCAGGACTAATTGAAATTAGGGTTGGAGCAGGTTTCCAATTGAGAAACTTGATACGATTTCCAATAGATCGCGTGAGAAATCGTAATGAAGTTTTAATAAACAAAATTTGTTTCGTTAAACGAAAAACCTGATCAAGTCATAAATGTGGGTATACAACTAAATGTACTCATTACGAATGGAGTATTGAGCTTATCCATTTCGTCGTGGCTGCTATTTGAAAGTTAACATATACCTGTTTTTGCTGCGCCAAAAAATTGTTGTTATCAGTTGCTAATAATCATGAAATGGGGTGATATAGAAAATCGTATTGTTATAATTCTTATTCGAAAATGAAAAAAAGCGATATCTTTCGGAAAATTCGACCACCGATTTTGGAAAAAGCCTTGTCTCGCATTATCAAAGCGGATTTCGGACTTGACGCATAAAAAGAACATTCTGGATACCAGTTCAAAAATTGAAAGCCCTACGCAATCGGTGCACAAAGAACACTCACAGATGAATTCTCTTTACGGATGAGAAAATCTTCACTGTAGAAGAATCCTTCAATAAAATAAACGATTCACACTATCGGACGCTATGTCAAAAAAATTCAAATTTGAAACCCCCTTCAAAGTTATAATCAGAGAACGCAAGGACAGGCAATCCATGCTATCTGAAATAGAAGAGGAATCAACCATCTGCTATGCAGATGTCTCGCGCACCTCTAAGGGAACTGCTGCCGGAGTTAAGGGTCCTAACTTCTCGGTTTCAAGACCATTCGGTAAAGAAGCCAGAATCTTCCAGGCTGAACTAATTGCAATGGAGCTATTCATCGAAGAGAATATAAGGAGAGCTCATCGCAACAAATCTATTTATATCCTATCGGATAGTCAGGCGGTTCTCAAAGCCCTAGCATCAAATAAATACGGATCGAGGATAGTAAGGGACTACCTTCAAAATTATAACTTAGGGGATCACCCTATAATGCATTGTACAGATATGTCGATTTAGGAAGAGGATGAAATTTGGTAGTGTTATGGGAGTTTTGGGGGAGAGAAACGGAAGTGCCGATGGACATTATTTTTGAAGCGCTGAAGGTTATACTTGCTTGGAAATATGCTAGCAGGCAATGCGTTCCAAAGTCTGGACGTTCGGGGGATGAATGACTGCCTATATTTCACTGCACGAGTAGGAATAGGGTTGATAGTAAACTCTTGTGCGCGTTTAGCTTGACCAGGATTACGGGGAAAACTATAAAGAGGAATAAGTGATCTAAGTTCCGCACTACATTCACCATGAAAGTAGCGATAGTAAATGCTGAGTACTGCAATGTTCCTACGATGCTCGAGGGAGTCAATAGAAATCGTAATGGTGTCATCTCCTTTTGGACTCTGAAGAATCTTCCGCCGATTGTTATGTTAGCACTATTAAAAAAAAATAAATAAACGGCAGTTACCATTCAGCTTCGTTAACGTTGAAGAGAGGGGTCAATATGTACAGCAGCGTGTTTGGCTTCAACAACGGCAACACTTTGGTTTCTACTTCTACAATGGCGCTACAGCCCAAATCAGACCTTGGCCTCCTGATATTCAGGTTCCTTAACATTTTATATTACTTATTGTGGAAGGGTTGTTAGCCCTTCGCACAACCCTCTTTCTACGAATTTTTCACTTTCGTAGATTAAGGTGACCAAGGTATATCCAAGCAAGCAATGTGCTGAAATTATATATTGCGTCGACCGGGACTTGAACTCACGACCTTCGCATTACAAGACCAACACGCTACCTAATAGGCTACACACTAGCTTTGGTTTCCTATATCCCAAAAATGAAGACAAATGTGGTCCTTGTTTCCTTGCTCCACGAAGATAATGGCATTGATCAGAATACAGGAGAGCTGGAGAAGCCTGAGATTACTACTTACTGCAATAACACCAAATCTGGAGTAGACACAGCTAATCAGATGTGATCTACTTTCAGTGTGAGCCGGAACACGGGGCGCTGGTCTTTGGTCATGTTTTTTGATTGTCTGAACGTTGTCGGGATTAATTTTCAAGTGATTTCGATTGGAAATCAGCTGAAACCATTAAAAATATGAGTATTTCTCAAAGCTTTGTCTCATCAACATGTGACTGGACAACTAGCCTGGTGAAGTCTGAATACAAGTGGAATTTCGATTCAGTTGCAAACTCGGTTGAAAAGGTTTTTACCTCACGAAGAACGGGAAAAAATCCCCACAATACCTCCCAAAAGGAGAAAGTATGAAACGTACATGCTTGAAACAGGATTTAGGAGGATGACGAATTACGAATGTTTACCGATCTGCTTAACTCACGTAAAAGCCCTGTGCTAAACCTATTTTTCAGCTGCTGATTTGGGAGCCTCAGCGTCCGATTCTAGCTACTGCTGCGGCGAGCAAGTTTGAGCACTCATTAGTAAAGACTGCCTGCCTTTCTTTTATTTCTATTAATTTCATGGAGCTGGAATGGACGAATTATTTTGAAACCTTTTTGTGGAAAATCAGCAATTTTAATTACTTTAGTTTAAGGTTGATACTGTTTAAGAAACTCGTTCTTCTATATTCAATTTGCCTTATATCCTAGTTATGGCTTTCCCAAAAGTGTTGGGTTGTTCGGAAAGTAATTTCGTTTTTTCCCAACAGAGGACTTAATTTTTCCACAACCAACTTCACACTTAAGCCACATAATTATATGCATTTTGACAGCTGACATACCTGACGGCTAGGTTTAATCCTCATCCACTTACGGAAAAAAATTTGTACCGTCGCATTGACGTTTGTGATTTGCTTCTTAACCGCCAAGAAAATTATCCATTTTTGAAGCGTTTCATCACAAGGGACGAGAAATGGGTTGTCTACAACAATGTTAAGCGCAAAAGATCCTGGAGTAGAAAAGATGAACTTGCTCAAAGCACTTCGAAAGCCAATATTCATCAAAAAAAAAGGTTATGCTATCTGTTTGGCGGGATTTCAAAAGAATCGTTTAACACAACGATCAATTCTGAAGTGTACTGTCATCAGCTGGACAAATTGAATGATTCACTTAAAGAAAAAAGGTCAAAATTGGTCAATAGGAAAGATATAGTGTTCCAACAGGATAATGCGAAGTCACATACAAGTTTGACCACTCGGCAAAAGCTTTTAGAGCTTGAATAGGATATACTGCCACCCCACCATACTGTCAAGACCTAGCAACTTCCGATTATTATTTCTTCCGGTCTTTACAAAATTTTTTAGACGATATAACGTTCAATTGAAATGGGGAAGTCAAAAATCACTTGGATCAGTTTTTTGCCAGCAAAGAACAAACATTTTATGAGCGTGGAATCATGCTACTGCCAGAAAGATGACAAAGGGTATTGGATCAGGCTGGATAATATTTAATATAATAAAATATTAATTCACTATAAGAAATTTTTTATAAAAAAAAACCAAATTACTTGCCGAGCAACACAATATTTTGAATTTTAATTAACACGGTTGCAGGAGAGGGCTAAAATATGTGGGTGGCTTATCAGGCTGGGTGCGTCCGGTTTCGGATTAGTTGGAGGTGCGCCCGATGAGGGGGTTAATATAATATCATCGAGTTCAGCACCATTAAAGTCAATGGTGACCCTGTCTCCACTCGTCCTACAAAAGGTAAGGAGTCTGCTAACGACTCCGAAGTAAACCTAATCCAAACTAGTTTCGAGGATCATAAATTTGCAGATCAAGTGAAGAAATAGCACCTCCTCACACAAAACAAAATAAGATGATTCATACCTCAAGCCATACTGCGAACAGTATCCTTTGAGCTCTTACGGAGAGAAAAATCTGAATCATACTGTTTCTCATAAACTCAAAACTCCCATAAATACAAATCTTCATTAAATTACTTCCTACCGCTCCACGTAACCATGTCTTCCACATCAATAAGCCCGGTGAGAACTGGAGCACTCACAATGCTCGCAACTATGATATAACTTTGTTTATGGAGAGGTCAGTCCGGCGGTGCCCCAGTTTTCGAGTAATTTTGCGTGCTGGGGATTGCCCAATCAATAGCCGGTTCTCTAAGCCCTAAGGTCTGCATGTTGGCTCTCCGTTAACGTTAAACTTACGATAGGCCTACATAGCCGAGCAATTTCTTACTATCTGAAAACAAATTCGAATTACGATAAGGCCATAGTCATGCCTCGTACAAGCTTCGTAACATATCCTGGAGGACTTACAACGTATAGTCATATCGTGTCCAGGCCCATTATTTACCCAAGAATGGAGCGTTTTAATTAAATTTCGAGAAAAACGGCAGACTATTCGTCAGGTAGTTTCGAGAGATTTGCTGCAATCCGAAACGAATTTATGTACATTTATGCCTTTAAGTGAAGGCACCTTTATTCATGACGGAAACAGAAATGCAGAACGGTTGCTGACGGTTCCTTTCCTTTTAATTTCCGTTTCCTTGTTCGGTTTGTGCCGGAGACATTGTTTTTCGTTTTCATCCTTTTGACGAAATTCTTTTTTTTTTCCCTTCGTTCCTACCTTTCTTTTTTCATTCAGGTTTTATTTTCCCAGCCTTACATAATCCTCCATCGATGCGCTCCCCCTAAATCAACCATGAAATAAGATTTTGTATTTTACCGTTCCGCTAGCGGAGCTTCGAAGGTAGTAAGGATAAAGGTATCTAAAAACACTGCATTGATACTTACGGGATGAAGGCAGCGATGGAAACGAGAGGATTCTGAAGGATACTGCAGAGGAAAAGATTCGCATCAGAAGGAGCAAGTCGAAAGGAAAATAACAAAAAAAAAGGAAATGATTTATGGGGCCAGACAAGAGAATCACCAAGCGCTTCCAATTAAGAACTGATAATAAAGAGCGAATCCTTTTTCATTTTTGAATCCGGGACTATGTCAGACAGGAGGTGGTGGGAAGTAACAGAATAAAATACCTTACGGGCGAAAATACCAAGGATACTCAGTTTTTTTTACTTTTTGTGATTATTATTTAGTGATGTTTTAAAATGCCTTCGGGTTTCCGGACATTACTTCTGATTCGTAAACTTTTTAGGACTGTAATGCAGGAGATTATTTGATAACTCCTTCGCATTTCAGACGAAGGACAAGAGGAAAAATAGGACAAAGATAAAAACGAAAAGTGGAAATTCCTAAGTTGACTGCTGTAAATTTAACTTTATTAGCTGTAAATAAGATGGGACATTGAATTTTTATGAGATGAGTCGAATTACTTGGCAGGCATTAAAGGATCCACGCTTCATGGTTTAGGAATTATGCGATATTTCGAGGGAAATATTCAAATTTTCGTAGGCGAAAATTTGTAGTCGAATTTCGAAGAAAATGTGTTGCGAAATTTAAAGCGGATACAGCAATTTAAATAAAATAGCTCAGCGAATATTTTTTATTCGAGTGAAATTAATGATGTTGGAGCCATTAAAAATTTTCTTTACCACATCTAATTTGCATATTAAAAGGAAGATTCCAAATGAATGAGGAGTGGACAAAAATTAATTTATGACAAAATTATGGAGTTTTAATGAACGGAATTAATCAACCTTGATGCATTTTTTTCGATATAATTAAACTAAAAAATTCGGTTAATGTGATGTACCATATCTATGCAAGATTGTTTTACTAAACGACCAATAGTTAAATCTCAATTCATTTCTGCGTATCAAAAACACTGATTGATAATTAAAAAACAAAACGATCATATGATACTTTAGATGAAATGAAAAAGAGTTTAATGTACCGGAAAATATGTCATCTCAAGTTCTTTCGAATAGTGCATTGTGAATTCTGTGTGGGAGGTGGTAGAAGCAGAGGGGGGAGGTTTGTAATTTTTGTATATGGCATTGAGCGTGGCATGCAAAATGTTTCGTGCTGAATTTAATCATCTCAAGTTCTTTCGAATAGTGCATTGTGAATTCTGTATGTGAGGTGGTAGAGGCAGAGGGGGAGGTTTGTAATTTTTGTATATGGCATCGAGCGTGGCATGCAAAATGTTTCGTGCTGAATTTAAAATTTGTAGTTTTTATTATTTTCAAAGAAATTGGACATAGTTTTCCTGAAATTGAGGGCATTTGTAAAGGAGGTGGCAGAGAAAGTGGAGGATTTTATATGATTTTGAAACTGCTTCTCAACATCATTATCACTATGCTTTGTTTCAATTTCAAAGTCGATAACTCTCATATGTTCAAAGGAGAAATGCTTTTCTTGAATATACAATATATATTTTTGTGTTGGAGAGGGTAGAAGGAGGGCAGCGAAGCTGATAATTTTTCTAGTATTTATTGCTATTATTAAGGGAGAAATTCTGGCGAAATTCTAAGTTTGAACTTTTTCTAGTTTTAATGGAAATCGATATAATTCATTTACTAAAATTATGCGTTTGTATGGGAGGTGGTAGAAGGAGTATGCAGATTAAAACAAATTTTTTCGTCGTCAATGATAATTCTATTATCAAAATTTCAACAAGACTTCAAGCCGATAGCTTTGACAGTTTCGAAGAAAAATAATTTAAATAAAATTTCAAAATTTCGTGAAATTTGTATGGGAGGAGGTAGCAGGAGTGAGGTCAAGTTGATGATTTTTTAAAACTGGTTGCAATTACAATGAAAGTAATACTGGCAAAAATTTATTCATTTAACTTTGCTAGCTTCAAAGAAAATCGAATAAATACATTTTTGAAAATTGCGAATTTGTAGGGAGGGGGTACAAGGAGCTATGGGACCGGATCAATATTTTGTGATGTTAATGATATACATATACACTGTTATACTTTGATCCAAATTTCAAGTCGATACTTAAAATAGTTTCGAAGAAAACTCAATTTCTTGAAACTTCAAAATTTCATGAAATTTAATAGGGAGAGGGTAGAAGGAATGGAGGGATGTGGCCCGTTCACGAACTTAAAGTTACTTTTTGCTAAGAATGACACACAACCAATTTCAGTACGATAGTTTGAAGTGTTCGAGAGTTACATATGTTCTAGACAGACGGACAGAAAGACAGATAGACGGACAGACGGTCACTGGGAATCGAGGTATTTTAGCGACAACAAATATTTCTGTGCCCTTGGCGGATCTGTGCGAGCATTATTTCTTAGTGTTACAAATGGTAAGGCAAACACAACAAGTTTCATAAAGAGTATAAAAGTATGTACAATATTGTAAAAACATTTTTAGTTCAATCAAAAGGAACAGGACACACCTTAACAGGAAATTGTAAATGTTCCAAGTCAAAGTAGAAGTCCGATGGGATCAGAGAAATTCGTGGGATGGAGACGGTTTCTCCCTGATTAGTAGTTGTGAAAATCGTGGCTTGGTTGGAGCGTGGTCCACGAGGCAAAGCCCGTGAGGTGGAATTCCTGGTGAGTGTGGGAGCTGGTGGTCTTCTAGAGTAAGCAAAAACTCTACAAGGTAATGTGCAGCATCCCTGACCTTCAACACTCTATTGTTTGTTGAAGGAAAAATATTTCTTTTAGATAAGAGGTGCAATTCACTTTAGCGTGATGATATTGGGGTGCTCGGATCTCCCAGTACATTGCACAGGGTACGCGGAACACCTATCAATCAATCAGTTTCCTGTTAAGAATCTCTACAGGGGTATAGGATAGAAACAGTTCTCTTCCACAAAGCGCGATCCTGAGCATCAACCATTAATTGCCGCCAGGAGTTCTTAATTTTTCTAGCCTCCTGCTCGCTTCCATGAGCCACATGGTCTTCCTCAAGGAATATAATTCAGAGCTCGTCTTGAGATATTTTGCTCTCATTTTCTCAAAATTGATTCTGCTTTTAAATCTTAATATTTTAGTCTGTCTGCTGTTATAGATAAGATGTGGCCAGAACATCACTAAAATATGCTGGAGGTATTGGCGTACGAAAGATATCAGTTTCTTGATAAGCTTGACGGTTACTTTTCATATAGTACAATTATATAACAACCCGCATGCGTCAAGCGTCGAAAACTCACAGTTTCGTGCGAAGAGAGATCACTTCGAAAAATCTTCTTTGACATTCAACGATTGGATTTTGGCCTTAAGACAGACTTTGACTTGATCACCGCGTTTCCCACCTGCAACAACAGTCTACGAATGTTTAAAATCACCAGCCAATGGCATCATAGCTCCATTCATAAGATGGTTATGGCCCCTAATGTCCTGGAGCGTCCTATTTAGAACATCAAAACGGAATTTGTGAACCACTCATCTTACACGATAACTTTTGCCTTGAGTCACATCATTGTGCTCGGAGATGTTACAACGTGTAGACACAGAATGATTCACTGAGAGGTAATTTGAAGGCAGAGTGAGCGATTCCGCCAACTTTCATCAAGTTAGTTGGAAATTCAGATATTAAATATAAATTCTGACCAACAATAGATTGATCAAGAACGATTTGTGAATGTCATTAGAACCGTCAAGGAGTAACTGCCCAACGTAAGGTTTTTTCTGTTCTTGAATTAAGCTCGAAACATATTGTTGCACGTCAGCCCTAGTCGTTCATCGAATATTGGCGATCTTCTACCACTATTCTGGAAAACAACAACACTGCACTAATGGAAAACCACCTGCGAGTTATTTGCCGAGAATGAAAGCAACAACTATTATTCGCACACATAATCGCTCACATCAAGTGTTTGTGAGAGTTGTTAAAAAGCTGTAAAGAAAGATTTGCCCGTATTTTAAAATAAAAGACCTGTAGTTCATGCGATGCTGCGGAGTTTTACAAAGCTAATTTTTTCGCAAAGGACGTTGAATTTAATCATAAACAGAAATTTGTCAATTATACCTGAAATAACTTTTAACCCAAAAACAACTCTGGCATGTATCCAACCTTTCTCAAGCGAATTTATAGACTGCAGATTTAAACGATCAACATATGGCGGCAACCTGAGTGGATCAGACCAGAGAAGGCCCTGAAGGACAAACCTTAAGAACCGACTGATTCGATTCCATCTATGTGAATGGATTAAAATGGCGACCAGATAGGACTAGCATATTCTAGGATAGATCGGACGAATGCACAATATAACATTTTCGCTGTAAAGTAATCATTAAATTCTTTCGATTGTCTCCTAACAAAACCGAGGATAGTGTTCGCTGTACTAGCAACGTGATTCACATAATCATCAAAGGTGAAATTGCTGGTGAATAGTACGCCCAAATCACGTACTTTGTCAGAACGAAGTAAAGAGCATCCATCTTCAACTTTCCCAAAATTAAGTGATATTCTCTTCTTAGAATACGAAACAGTAGTGCACTTATAATTGTTGAGATGTAAATTGTTAAGTAAGCACCAGTCATGAAAACACAAGATATCACTTTACAATAATAAACAATCAATGCTGCTAGAGATAATGTAAAAGATTTTCACGTTATCGTCAAAGAGAAGAATGTTCGAGTTAGAGATAAACGAACTCACGTCATTAATAAAGAAAAGGAATAGAAGTGGATCCAGATGGCTACCTTGCGGAACGGCTGAAGTATTAAATATTTCAGAAGATAAGGCTCCGCAAAAGTGTACTTGCTGAATGCAATTCTAAGATACGACTTAATCTAAAGGATTAAAATATCATAAAAACCAAGCAGGTGGAGCTTATGCACAAGAATATTATTGTCGATTTTGTCAAAGGCTTTACTTAAGTCAGTGTATATGCAATCCACCTGCTGCCCATTTTCGATAGCAGAAAGACAGAAGTTCGAGAATTCCATAAGATTAGTTACAGCGGATCTGCTTTTGACAAAACCATGCTGGGATGATCCAATAATCGACTTGGAATGAAAAAAATTAAAATTACATCGCACATAATGGATTCAAATAGTTAAGCAGCACATGGAAGATTCGCTAAACGGATACCCAAGGAAAAAAGGGATGAACCATACTTTTTAATCACAGAAGAAGGCACAACGTATGGTCCATTGGAGAAATCATTAGAAAGTTTATCAATGTATTTCAAAATAGTGGATCTGTTGGAACCAAGGACGAAGAAGGAAACTTTGATATTGAAAGTTGCCAGCGGATATTAGCGGCGTACTGGAATTGAAGTTGGTACGGAAATGGTTAGAAAATAAGTTGTTAATTGCAGTAGTATCAGCACTCACTACATCATTAAGAAACAAACTGGAAGGATAGCCATAAAAGTTTTTCTTAGATTTGACAAAACTCCAGAATCGTTTCGGTTTATCTTTAAAGGAGTTTTTAACTGTAAGAAGGTATTGGTTATATGCAGCTCGAGACTGACTTATAAAACAATTATACAAGTTTATGGAAATTATGTAGTCCGTATCACTCCTTGAGAGCGACTAGGTTTTCCAAGCTTTAGTTTGTCGATTTTTCTAATCAATTAAATCATCGTCAAACCAAGGAAATCTCTTGGTAGGTTTCAATCAAACTACAGGGACACAATGCAGAAAGCAACCATTTAAAATAGTGCAAAGACCGGAAGTGGCTTTGTCAACATCAGATTCATTCAATACAGGCTACCAATCGCAATTGGATATGTTAAGATTTAAAGTTTCAAAATCAGCTTTGGCGAAATTAAAATAATTATTAACAATAGAATTCGAGTTCGTAATTCTGTCCGAGAGTTGAATGTTGCGTGAAGCGCAGGATAAATTGTCAAGTGAGGCATCAAAGGGCTGTGACATCTATCTACCATCATAAGGCTGGCATCAGATGAGGAAATCAGATCCAAAAATCTACCATGATCGTTCGAAATCGGACACACTTGGAAAAGTTCAGTAGTAAGCATGTTGTCCATAAATTGTATTTCGTGTCGGGTGCAGGAGGAATACGAAGGTGATAAACAAATTTCATTATCATCAGAGCGTGGCCACTGTATTTGTGGTAAATTAAAGCCACCCAGAATTAAAATATCATCTGACTGATCGAGACAAACGCTGTAGATGGCGCGCCTGTAAGTTTTGAAGGTCGCGGCTTGAGTATGTGATAGCTGGGTCCCTTACAAATAGTGTGGCAAAGTTTTCATCGCGAACGCACGTTTCACGCGCGTGCTACGACCACGAGTGAATATCAAGTGCCGACCGCCGTTGCGCAACGTATTGTCTTTCGTTTTTTGGTGTGGGAAGGCGTTAAAAACACGGAAATTCTTCGGCGTTTGTGAAATCAGTTCGGTAGTGAGTACTTGAGTAGGTCTGCTGGTTTAAATGAGCCAAAGCTTTCAAAGATGACCGCGAAACCGTCGAGAATGAGCCGCATGATCGTCGACCGCGAACCAGCATCACACCAGACAACATTCGCCGCGTAGAATAACTCATTTTGGAGGACCGTAAGGTGAATGTTGGAAACATTTCGGATGAAGTCGGCATTAGTATTGGTAGTGCAGAGTCTATCATCCACGAACACCTTCAATATCGCAAAATAACGGCGCGATGGGTTCTCAAACTGTTGAAGTTCGAGCAAAAATTCATGCGGTTGGAAGTTTGTCGCCGGTTGCTGACGCGATACGAGACGGAAGGGGATGATTTTTTGACGGTTTCACTACAGACGAGACATGGGTACACTATTACACTCCCGAAAGCAACGTGTCGTCTAAAGACTGGAGAAGAAGAAGGAAGGGGCGCCAGTCAAAGCGAAGACAACCAGGTCCGCGGCTAAGGTTATGTGTACTGTTTTCTGGGACCGACGGGGAGTACTGTACGTTGACTTGCACTGCGCACACAACGTTCCATCAATGCTGCATACTAATCTAACCTTCTGAAAACACACGTGAAACTCGCTTATCGCTCGAAACGAAGGAGCATTCCAGCGCGAAGTGCTATTCTTCTCCAGGATAACGCGCGACCTCATACCGCGCGTCTCACGCTCGATACAATATCAGAATTGGGGTACCGGAACCCCCGGCAGAACATCCTTGAATGAAGAAACTCTCGCGCCAACATCGCGGGATATAGGAGAAATCTTTCTGCAGGATACTAAGGCCACAGCGTAAGATACCGAGAATGTTGTCCGCAATTTCCTTCTCCGCTGTATCATATGCTAAGCGCGATACAAAAAGTAACTTTGACTGCACCGCAAAGTGCAATTAACATAAATATCGCACATAATGGGCTATTCTATGCACCGTGGTGTTCAGAAACAGTCTAAATACACCATAAACACATGTACGATAACACAATTCGTTCATGCCTTGTTCTCCAGTGTAGTTTTCTGTGTTTCTTCTTCAATGATACTACAAACCAAATCGGAACTAGGTCTTCTGATCTTAAAATCTCCAAACATTTGTTTGCTCTTGCGGTAGGGTTGTTAGCCCTTTGCACAACCCCCAATTTGCGAATATTTTTGGACCAGATCTACAATAATGCGTCGACCGGGATTTGATTTTACAATCTTCATATTGTTTGGTGAATGTTTTCACAGTGCATTTCGAATAAAAAAAAAAGATTTCCGGATTCTACACTATTACGCTTTATTATTCGTGACGTTTCAGTCTCTGCTGAGACCTTTATCAAACTGTTGGATAAAGTTCTCAGCAGAGACTTATACATCACGAATAATAAAGCATAACACTTTAGAAAACCTTTTCTCTTAACCTTTATATTGTAGACCAATACGCTACCCATAAGGCTACACCTATGTTAGATGTAGTGCTTGGGCACAAAATATTTTTTTTTTTTTAATATTTACATATGACAAAGGGAAGTAGGTAAACTATTTTGAAGGTAACAAAATGAATTTCGAAGAGTTCCATCGTGTGTCATTTATCAGAATGTCAAAAACGCACGAGAATTTGTTTGGAAATATGAAGAGATGGCGTATCTCCTCCCGATAATAAGCACCAATTATTAAAATACTTTGAAAGAACAATTTCCGGATTCTACACTGTTACGCTTTATTATTCGTCAAGTTTCGATCTCTGCTGAGACCTTTACCAATGCTGCCTGGAATTTGTATACTAAGACGAAGAATGACACTGAAGAATATTATGACTTATTCAAAGATTTATCTACTCGCTTGTATTCTGGATACATACTTAAAGTGCAGTCGGATATTATTAGAAATCCCGTGAAGTTTTGGAAATTTGTTAATCGTAAGCGTAATTCTGATGGTTATCCAGCTTCTTTTTTTTTCCTTGGCAACAATAGTAATGATCAATTTACTATTTGTAATTTTTTTGCGACATTCTTTAGTGGCTCTTTTTCTGATAGTAACTTTATTCCTGACATGTCGTACTTTGATAACTTGAGAGGTACCGCTTCAACTACTTTGTCTGCTATACCGATTTCTTATAATGATATAGTTAACCATATCTCTCGCCTTAAGGATGTTTCTTCTCCTGGCCCAAATAAAGTTCCTGCAGTTGTCTTGAAACGCTGCTGTCTCTCTATTGCTGAATCCTCCACCCTCCTCTTTCAAAGGTCACTAAAAACTGGGATTCTCCCGAGCGTATGGAAGGTCTCCTCTATTATACCGACTCATAAGGGCGGTGAAAAATCTGATGTTGTTAACTATCGACCAATAGCTAAGCTATCAGCTATTCCAAAGCTTTTTGAGTCTGTAGTGTATGAGTGCTTGCCGTTTCACTGTAAATCCCTGATTTCAAGTAAACAAAATGGTTTTGTCAAAAATAGGTCAACAGTCACTAATTTGATGGAGTTTACGAGTAAATACATTGTGGATATAGATGAGGGTACGCAGGTGGACTGTATTTATACTGATTTTAATAAGGCTTTCGATAAACTACCCCATTCGATTATTTTGTTGACATGTTGGGTTTTTCTACATGGCTTATTAATTGGATGAAGTCATATCTATTTAGTAGAACTTATCAAATTCTCTTTCGTGATTGTACTTCTATGCCATTTACTGCGCATTCCGGTGTTCCTCAAGGTAGTCACTTGGGGCCACTTTTGTTTGTCCTGGCCATTAATGATGTTGCTTCTATTCTTAAATACTCAGAACTACTTATTTATGCAGACGACATTAAGATCTTTGCGTCTCTTAGTTCCAACTCCGACAATTTTCTTCAAGAAGATTTGATTAATTTTAGTAACTGGTGTCGCCACAATGATTTTCGTTTGAATGTGAATAAATGTCATGTTATTTCATTTACTAGGAAAGTCTCACCGTTTGTAATAATATATAGTCCTAATGACTGTATTTTGGATCGTGTCAAATCAATAATTGACTTAGGTGTTACATTTGACCATAAACTTGATTTTAGCTTGCATATAAGTAAGATTGTACAAAACGACGTGAGGTAGCTGATGTAGTTTTTGCTCATCAACTTCTTACAGGGTTAGTTGATACTTCCACACTTTTGGGCTTGATGCAGTTTGCTGTTGGTCAATTTTTACCCAGGCAGCCTAGACAGATTTGCTTTCACCGGACAAACTATGGTATGAATGAGCCGATTTCGTCTCGCGAGAGAAGTTAATAAGAATGCTGATGTATTCGACTTCTCTATTGATAAGATGTGCTTAAACCGTAGATTAATGCTGGTTAACACCAATTTTTTTGTCAATTTTTTGTTAATTTTTTGTGTTATTTTTATTGATGTACTTGGTGTAAGGATGTTCTTGTTTGTTTCGTCCCTTTACTAAATAATGAGCCAGAGGATAATTTGATTTCCATCTTTTGAATTCGGAACCGATTTATGGCATTTCCTTCCATTAAGGAATTCTGATGTGATAAACTGTCTCAGCAGAGACCCAAACGTTACGAATAACGAAACGTAATAGTGTAGAATCCGGAAATCTTTTCTTTCAATTCGAAATACACTGTGAAAATATTCACCAAACCATTATTAAATTATTATTTTTGCCATCGATCCGCAAAAAGCTTCCAATAAGTAGCTATACCTATAGTTACTCCATGGGACACTAGAAGCTTCTAACCATAGTTTTTCAAAGTTGAAGCCCTTCATTTGGACGAAATTTAAAAAAATTTTGACGTGTTTTTAACATTAAGAACTGTGCGCAGTTTATAATTTACACGCAACGGGGCCTTTACACGCAATCGCATATTTAAGCCGAAATTTAGTGTTTTATAAACAAATAAATTTGCCGAAGCCGAAAGAAACCTTAATTTTTTTTCGGATATGCTTCGATTAAAACTTTGGTGAGGGAAAGAGTTAATGGCTATGTGCTTGGTTGATTGGTTTTAAAGTTATTAACACTTTCTTCCTGGAAGTTTTTAAAAATATAAAAAAATGCAAATTTTATTAACAAAATTTTTTTTCCATATATATTGGGGAAGTGTTAATTTTTTTTCTTCGAAAAATAATCCTTTTCGCTGAGAGAACTAATTAAAAAGTTTTCCAAGCTAATTTTTTTGCTGAAAACCTTCATTTTGATTTTAAATTCCTGGCATGTAAATGTTACTCTTTCTACCCTGTTTCTTTATTAGTATCTTCTTCTACTTCTACAATGGCGCTACAGCCCAAATCGGGCCTTGGCCTCCTGACCAACGGTTCTTGTTTTGATAAAGGTCGCAGCAGAGACCGAAACGCCAATAATAATAAAGCGTAAGAGTGTAGAATCTGGAAATTTTTTTTTTCTTAATTCAAATTGCACTTTGAAAACATTCACCAAACCATCCCCAACATTTTTTCATTATTTATTGTAAAAGGATTGTTAGACCTTAGCATAACCCTCTATCTGCGTATTTTTCATTTTCGTAGATTGAGGTGACCAAGTTATACCCAAGCTGGTAGTGTACTGGAATTATGCGTCGACCGGGATTTAAACCTTTGCATTGTAGACCAACACGCTACCCGCTACCCTCTCTATTGGTAGATTGATTTGTTGACGTTGAAATGACTCAACCAATTAAACTTTATGACAATTTTTTGTTCCGTTAGCTCCTGGCTAATAGGATGGCCCATTTTCAGCCAATTTATCAGTACTACAACTATTTGGAGCTATTGGAATAATTTTTCGATTCCTTTGAAAACAAATTTTGGAGGAATAATTTATATTAAGGTCGATGAATTTAGCAAAAAGAAAACCACTAAACGAATGGTGAATTGTGGAGGGTGAACTTGCAGGTGTCGATTGCGACGTCTCTGCCAGACTCTACTACAGAGTGTCTTCTTCTTGTATGGCGTGACTCTAGCTTTCGTTTTGGTAGTTAGAAGTATAAAAGGGGGTATAATCGTATTTCATCTTCTCGTTATTATTTTTTTTTTAAATCGTATCTACTTTTTTATCTGAGGGCACTTGTATATTACGTCGCCGGTGTTTTGAAATGCTCAATACTGCTTAAAACATAAACTTATTGGTGAAATTTACAGTACATATCTAAATTTACTTAATTCTAAAAGTATTTAGTATTATATTTTAGTTTATCACAAGATTTTTAAGAACGAAATATGTAACTATACGCTTATTACAAAACAAAAAATTGTACCTGCCAATTTCGCAATTGTAATAATTAAAGAAAAAAAAAACTTAAATGAACTTTAAATATACTCACATGCTTCAAATCCTTTGACATAATCCTTCGACTTTCTTTTTGAGCTTTTAACAGTATAAATAGGCCTTAGGCAAAATTAGCAGACACGTTCAAGGAAGCTCTAGAAAGCGATTTCAGTATAACTAATAAGATTGTTTAAAATTAAAAATTAAAAAAAACATGGAATGAACTTATTCTTGACTAATTCTATTAATTTTCTGGTAGTCGTTCACCCCTATTTACACATTATCACTTTTTCCAAAACTACTTAAATATATTTGGGAACCACTACCGTTTTTATGATTACTATCGCCATTACTACTCGTTGTATTCACGCCATTACTGCCACCTGAACTACCTGGATATTGATATGCGGCATTCTGAAGCGATGCCCATGTGGAGTCCTTGCTCTTAATAACGAGCGGCTGATAGCTACTTTTATGACATGAATCTTCGCTGTAATGATTGTTGTTTGCAGAACCAGTATGGGTGCTAAAACTTCCAATACCACCGCAGCCACCTGCTCCACTACCCGGACCACTCAATGGACTAATATTGGTGCCATTACCGAAATTTATTTTATTATCACTGTTGAAAAGTTTCGGATGGCGATTACGTTTGATTGTTGTGGAAGTACTATTTGGCGCACCAGTGCTGCCATAACCCATCATGCCGCTATGACTACCAGCCACGCTACTGTAGCCGTTGAGTAAAGGACGATTCATAGCCGACGATATATGGCTAGGGACAGACGTCGTTGATGATGATGATGATGACGTACGATTTAAGTTATTTATGAGATCCATTTTGTTCTCAATGATGTTCATTTTTGTCATTCCCATTCCGCCATTGCCTCCATTGTTCGATGATGGGGCGCTGCCCGATACTGGCGGACCCTTGTTCATTGGGTAATTTGTGTCGCTGAACATAAAATTACTAGCGTCCACGTTGTAATGGCTGCTAGTGGACGCCGAATACAATCCGTTAGGTCGATGGTTCCCTGCTGCTGACGAGTCCTTCATCATTCCCGTCCCGTATCTGCTCTGGTACAGTTTGGCATTCGTAGCAAGATTTGTAGTCGCATACGCTCCACAACTGTCATACAATGGCGAGTTGGGGTTTTTAAACGTTGAACAGCCCGCTACTTCAGCGTAATCCGGCATATTTAGTGGGGTCAGCCTATAGAGATGGAAAAAAAGGGTAAAAATTATTATGGGGAATGCTGCTGGCCCTCCACAGAGGACATAAAACTGGCACTTTATTATTGTGCACAGTGACGACATACCAACAAACGAAAAGGAACAAAATAAATAATCAAAAAGCAAGAGCTCCATCAATGCAGAAAAAACTTCACTCTGCAGGACACTTCCTACGCTTCACCTGGATGAATTAAATCAACCTTTCTGCCGGAGACAGGTATTTTTGTAAATGGCGAACACTGAGTGAAAGGTTATATAGCTCGATGCGCATAATACACTTAGAGTGCCCAGCTCCCTATCCCTTACACTCGTACACAACAGCCACACACAATCCCACATTCGAAAATATTATGAAAACCAGCTTAATACGTTAAGGGATTATTTAATTTGACGTGGACCAGACATGATGCAGATTTCGGATTTTCAGGAGAGAGCGCGGTGCATTCAAATAATATTTCTTGCATGGAGGGTTGTTTACCGACCGCTCGTTGGAAAGTGGAAGCTGGTTGAACCTGTTCAAAAGGAAGATTGATTGAAACTACACATGCGAATTTTCAAGCCTTCAAAGTGGTGTATCTACAATGGAAGGACGATGAGAAGCATAGATGTTCTGTCTGGGATTTTCATCAAATAGAGCTCGGTTCGTACCAGAACTTTATAGAGATTACATTAAATAAATTTCTCGTATTTTTGTGAAAAAAAAAACAGGTGCAGTAAGGAAATCGGAGCGGATTGAAGGATTACGGTGTCCAGAATTCTTTGGAAGGTGTTTCCCAAAGTCCATCATTCAAATATGTTGTGTTATAAATGCGGATGTATGCACGAGCTTACGTGAATTCAGAGAATTTTTCGAAGTGATAGTTAATATGATTATAGTGAAAGGGATTTTATAAATCCTTTTATTTTAAATCCGCAGACGATGTGCTGTTTTTTGTATTTAGTATATTTATGGCCACAAAAAGATTAGCTTATGTTCTATAAGCTAAATTCTAAACTATAGCAAAATTTGTAAAATCCGATGTTCTGAAAGTGATCGACTTTAAAGTTTACTTCTAAAACATAGAGAAAAAATTTCGGCATGTATCCAGTTAAGAGAGAATAACTTAATGCCAAATCTACTTAATTTTGACGGAATGTGTTGTTTGAAGAATAATCTGCCCTTATATAGTAAAAGGCTTTTGTCGATGAATAAATATTCATTTGAATAAAACGTCATAGAAAATGACGAAGTTCAATAACTACCGATCTTATTTTTATTAACGGATCGTAGATCTAACTCTGCTAATTAGTTTTGAAAAAAATGCAGCTTTTAAAAATTCATCAGTAGAACAATATTCCCTAATAGATGTTTTTTCATTCTTAACATTACCGTAGTAATAGCAGTAAGCAAATATGTTTCCGAAGCTGACGTATCTGGTTACCAGCAATTAACTTTTCCGAGAAAATATATTAAACTCATCGAAAGCTTTCTGGACTCTTTCGATTGGTATACTCTTATCCCTGAGTTTCATTCATCAAAGCTATATAAGATATATATAGGTCTGCTAAAACATCCACAGATGGGGAAAAATTAGTCGAACAGCTTGCTGTTCTAGATCTCTAGATAGCGGGGAAAAGTTGAATAGCTTCCTATCGGCTCCGTATCCTATCTTTGGCAGCTGTGATAGGGGGGGTTAAATCATTCAGCTAGCTGTCGCTTCCATATCCTATCACAGCATTGCTATTCTTGTAATCTGGATTGGTCCTGTTTTAGACAGATTTCAAGATATTGATGTTTGCAAGGGGATTTATTCCTAAATCGATAGGCAAATGAACGTACTACCTTAATGGTGACCATTACAAAGTACGGCACTAGAGAAGTAAGCCTTGGAAATAAAAATCCCAAAATCTACGGTGAAACAGCATATACCAAGGATGCATGGTTAATGGACAACTAACCACTAATATGCAAACTCTGTATACGAAGCGCCCTCCAGTTTCAATTATCCCTCCCCTGGTATTATGGAGCTTTGCCAGGAGTAGCTCTACTTTCTCGCGCTACTCATAGGAATCAAATAGAAAATCCAATTGTAACCAAAAGGACAGACGCGGCTCCTAAAGCATCACAAACAGCGGCTATAGCCGTAATGGAAGAGGGAAACAAAATAACGAACCCGTCACAAAAAGTACGAGAAATGACTGCAGAGGCCACGACAAAGAACAAAAGACAACCTCTCAAAGCAGATAAGAAAAAAACCCCAGTAAGCCTCTGGTGGATGAGCAACTGTTATTAGCAGAGCTGAAGCAGTTAATTCTTAAAAAAAAATAAAAAGAGGCTAAGCGGGACCGCCAGGAGACGGTATTCGTAGGGCAAAACAAGAAACGAAGCGTACCATCTTGCTTGCCAGCCAATGCAAAATACGTTATCGCCAGCACAGAATAAGGCAATGAAAAGAAGCAGAACCTCATCTAGAACAATGCTACCAGTGGGAAGTGATAACAAAGGCCTAAAACCTAAAGTAAAAGCATCATGCATAGACCTGCAGAAGAGGCCCAGCCCTCCAAGTCGGGCACTAGCTACTGAGACGCGGTTAAAGGGATTAGGATCGATATTATACATTTCGAACATCCTCATAAGATCTTTACATCTGAGCAGCTAGCTGTACTATAAAAATTGATCTTGGTAGAGAAAGCTAAAGTGGCAAAAGAGGGGATAAATACACAATTTGGTGGACTCAGCCTTAAGCCGGCATGGATGCTGATCATTTGCTTTGATGAACAAACCGCGGCATGGCTGGAAAAAAACAGCCGAATGTGTCCACGAACATCAGGACAGCCCCGGAGGAGAATATTCCGCAGTTAGAAATAATCACGGGATATTTTCCTCACAAGACAAGACATTATTCGTGACGTTTCGGTCTCTTCTGAGACAGTTTGATAAAGGTCTCAGAAGATACCGAAACGTGACGAATAGTGTTGGGTTACTCATACAAGAAGTGGTACAAATGTCCCATTCATGCACGTCAAAATGTCCCATCACTACAAAAAATATTGTTGTCCCACTTCAAAGTTTTTGTCCCACTTCAGAGCTTTTGTCGCATCTGAATTAAAAACATGCATTTGTATGGCTGCTGTACCAAACAATTTGTAACACTCAAATCACACTCACTTCACCGGGTTTTGTCCCATGCATTTGTATGGCTGAAAGCAAAGCGGAAATATTACGAACCGGAGAACTCTGCACATGAATGACAGATTCTCTTCGATGGGAGAAACCGAGATTTAACTTTCATCGCACTTTTTTCGATTAAAAATCTATTGCACTGATATCAACGTGTAGTAATTACATTCTGAGCACTATTAATAAAGTATTTTGGAAAACTGAACTATTTTTAACACTGCATTTAAGAATAAACGCGATTCTTACGAAGCCCGCCGTGTCCGCTACATAGTATGTAGCGGAATAATAAAGCGTACCAGTGTAGAATCCGGAAATGTTTTCTTTCAATTCGAAATGCACTGTGCGAACTTATACCAAACCATGCCTATTTTCATCCGAACAGATTTAGTAGTGGTACTGGTGAAAATACCAAAGACAGGAGGGGTTCAAGAGGTGATACTTACCTTGGCATACTTTCCTGGTGAGGAGCTAGATGCTCCACCGTCATGGAGCTTGTGAAATATAACTAAATCCACAAAATACCAGTCATTCCGGGCTGCGACGCTAACGTGCATCACACTATGGAGAAGTAGTGATATCAACAATAAATGTAAACCACTTTTCTACTACTACTACAATGGCGCTACAGCCCAAACCGAACCTTGGCCTCCTGACATTCAGGTTCCTTAACATTTTTCATTATTTATTGAGGAAGGGTTGTTGGCTCTTCGCACAACCCTCTATCTACGAATTTTTCATTTTCGTACATTGCGGTGACCAAGGTATATCCAAGCAAGCAATGTGCTGGAATTATATATTGGGTCGACTGGGATTTGAACTCACGACCTTTGCATTACAAGACTAACACGCTACCCACTAGGCTACACCCTAGCTAGCCACTTTTAGAGTACCTTATAACTAACAACCTCGATATAATAAATAAAGGCAACACACCGATCTTCGTAAATTCAGCTAGGCAGGAAGTACTTCACCTAACTATAACAAGCCTATGCCAGGTTGACAAGTGCGAAAATTGGCATGTATCAAAAGAAACTTCATTGTCAGATCATAGGCAAATCTGTTTTGAGGACAGTACAGAAGCCCTTAACGTGCCAACTGGAATCTTTACCAATCAGTCCTGGAGTACGAACTAGATATCGAAGAGGAATTAATAACCAGCCCAGACTGCATTGATCAAATCACGAACAAACTCGTCAACAATATAATAAATGCTTACGAATACAGTTATCCTATTCTACACAAAAAAAGGGCTAAGCAAACACCTTGGTGGAACGAAGAACTAGCGGCGAAACGCAAACAAACTAGGAAATTGTTCAATAGAGCAAAAACCTTTGGGAACTGGGACGAATACAGAGAGTCCTGAATATAACAAACTTCTAAAAAGGTAAAAAGAAAAAAGAGTTTTGGAGAAGATTTAGCGAAGAGATAAATCATCTCTTAACGGTCTCAATACTCCAAAACGTGTTATCAAAAAACACCCCAATAGATATCGGACTATTAGAGAGACAAGATGGGCCCTCAACTAAAAGCAGCGTGGAAACTCTTGAAGTGTTATTGGCAATGAAGATTTAGAGGTAGAGGAAAGGACGTATCCTCAACCTCCATTCAGCAATAGTATTGCTAGTAAAATCTTCACTTCGGATAAGATCAATTGGGCAATCAACATCCTACAAATCAGTCGCAGAAGAAAGGAGGAGGAAACATGGAGTTAACCTGAATGGCCAGTAACACCAGTGCGTCTCAGGAAATAGGCAAAAATATGATATAGTTGGACTTACAGCATAGCTGTGAGAGCGCCAGCATGTCATATTTAACTCAAAACCCCCACCCTTTTTCTACTAGAGTGTAATAAATAAGTAGGACCGGTCCTCCAGGTCCAGAGTTGGGTGAGGCGCCGACAAAGCATCACCGGAAAAAGAACACTGTCCAGAAACCTGAAGAACAGCCTCGGAAAGGATGGACTCAACGACCCCGCAAACGAAAAATGGACTACTCTATTGGATCTTGGAATGTTCGATCCTTATTTAGGACAGGAGCTCTAAAAGAGTTCCTCGAAGGAGTGGTAAAATACAACATCAACATAACAGCCATCCATGAAACGAAATGGCTCGGTAACGAAATCATGGACATGAGGTCACACACAATCTATCCAAGTGGAAAATTGTCGGGAGGCAGAGAGTTTGGAGTCACTTTTGTCGTTGAAAAAAAATGTAAGCAGCAGGTCACGAGCTTCAGACCAGTAAGTGAAAGATTGTGTGCAATCCGAATAAAGACTAAATTTTTCAACACTTGGTTGATCAACGTTTGCGCACCAACAGAAGACAAGGACGATATAACTAAAAACGAATTTTATGCCACCCTAGAGACAACCTATGATTCACTGCCCTCGAATGACCTAAAAATTGTCTTAGGGGATTTTAATGCAAAAGTCGGAAAGTAGGAGGCTCATAGCGGAACAACAGGAGGGCGCAGTCTCCGTGACATAACCAACGACAATTGCCAACGTCTTATTGATTTCGCAAGCAGCAAAAATAGTAAGCTTCACGTGCTTCCCACATCGCGATATTCATGAACGAGCGTGGGCATCGCCAGATGGTCACACCTGCAACCAAATAGACCACGTTCTAATTGAGAAAAGGTCTGCTTCCAGCATACTTAATGTACGAATTCTCCGCGGTGTGAATTGTGACTCTGATCACTATCTAGTCAGAGCTAAGTATCGATGCAAAATAGCTTGTCGTGGATATTCGAAAACGAGTAGAGCTCGCAAATTCAATGTCGACAAGCTTAACGACGAAACGGTGGCGCAGACTTACATGTTAGTATGTAATAAACACCTGACACCAATATACGAAAATATCCAAAATATGCCAGTGGAGAATGCGTGGCTGAAAATACGAGACGGCATCAAATCCTCCGCGGAAGAGGTATTAGGATATCAGGCACGGAGAAAAAATAATGATTGGTTCGACCAAGAATGTCGCGATGCAATAGATAGAAAGAACGAGGCTTACAAGATTTTTACTGAACGACCAACACGAGCCAAAAAAGAAAGATATGACGAGCTTAGGCGATATGCCAAAAAGACCTGCAGACGAAAACAAAGGAGGTACTATAATGACAAAATACAAAAAATGGACGACGACACGAGAAAAAATAAAATGCGGGACGCATACGCAATAGTAAAAGACTTAAAAAATGGATATAAGCCAAAAACCAGTCTCTGCAAAGACGTGGAGGGCAACATCATCAACGACACACAAGAAATCAAAAGGAGATGAGCTTCATACTTTGAACATCTTTTGAATCCCACCCAATTAGCACCGATCACGGCAGACAACATTTCAATTGAAGCCTCAACTGACGAAGATGAACAATCATCGACAATACCCACACTTGCTGAAATCAAAGCAGCCCTATGTGACCAAAAACTAAACAAAGCGCCGGCAATCGACGAATACCAGTTGAACTTCTGAAAAACGGTGGAAATTGTGTCGCTGAAATACTGCACAACATGATATGCAAAATTTGGACAGAGGAAATCATACCCGACGATTGGCGAAAAAGCATTATATGTCCAATTTACAAGAAAGGAGACAAACTCTGCTGTGAGGACTACAAAGGAACATCATTGTTGTGTACGTCCCATAAAATACTGACAAAAATAAACGTCGTCTTAAGCCCTATACTAATCAAATAATTGGCGAATACCAAAGCGGATTCAGAACCGGACGATCTACAACAGACCAGATATTCTCGGTGAAACAGGTGCTTGAGAAATGCTGGGAATACAACGCAGACGTGCACCAAATCTTCGTAGATTTAAAAAAAGCATACGACAGTATTGACAGGAGCGTACTGTTCCAAATCATGCATGACTTTGGAATTCCTCCGAAACTAGTCCGACTAACAAGACTCACATTGACGAACAGTGAATCCCAAGTGAGAATACAAACCGATTCCGAAATGTGGTTTAAAGCAAGGAGATGGTCTTTCCCCCATGCTGTTCAACTTGGCACTGGAGTATGTCGTCCGAAAAATCCCAGTCGACACCAACGGGATACTACTATTCAAGTCCACCTGACTAGTACCATACGCTGACGATATTAACATCCTAGCAAGATCCTTCCCTTAAGTCGAGTTGTGCATTGACAAAAACAAAACAAAAGTAATAACGCAAACAAGAAGGAGAGCGCCTATCAGACAAAACATAAGCCCTTCATGGTTTGGAAAGACAAATCAAAAAGGCAAAAGACTATGAATAAATTGCTCTTTGCGCATTCCTAGATGTAGAAGCCGTATTTAACAACACTCGCCATGAAGCCATAATAGCGGAAGCTAGGAAAAAGGATTTAAAAATGGCCACGATAAAATGAATACACACCATGCTAAAGATTTGATTGATAACCACGAATCTAGGTGATATCGCATTCACTGCACAGATCTTTAGGGGCTGGAGCAATGAAAACCTGTTCAACTGCGGTAACAGAAATGTTCCTAAGCATCCCTCCGAAACATCTCCAAATAAAACGGAGGCTATCAAAGGTGTGTTACGCATACAGACGGAAAATAAATACAAATGAGGGGATCAACTCAAAATACTAAAAGACCCAAAAATAGAGTTTTTAACCTCCGCACTATCGGGCACTATGCCGACAAAATTCAACTTTGAAACCCCCTTCAAAGGTATAATCAGAGAATGCTAGGACTGACAATCCAGAGTGTTTTTAATACTTTATTCGGACTAATGACAGAGCCCAGTGGAGTAAGCCACCACCTCAAAAATATGGGTTTAGCTGAAATCGATATCTGCCGCCACTGCCTCGAAGACTCAGAATCGACAGAATACATCCTCTCACGTGTTCCCCAAATAATAAAAAAAAATATATATATGATATATAGATATCGAATTAACATTTTCTTGAAGATCTTCGTCCAAAGATGAACCAAGTTGTCCTGATTTGCTTATCCAATGTAAGTAACTATTCAATTTCGAAAGCCATAGAAGAAGGTTTATTTCTGTTTATTGCAACATCCAAGTTATTATATTGATAATTGCCGTCTATCCTACTGGTTATTTCTGATCAGTTCTACTTTTACTTCCCCAATGGCACTATAACCCAAATCGGGCCTTGGCCTCTTGATATTCCAGTTTCTTTACATTTTCATTACTTGCTTCTTGTGGAAATGTTGTTAGTCCTTCGCAAACCCAATATCAACGAATTCTTCATTTTTGTAGATTGAGGATACCAAAGTATGTATATCTAAGCAGGCAATGTGCTGGAATTATGCTTCTTCTTCTTTAATGGCACAACAGCCCAAATCGGGCTTTATTCCTTATTGTGGAAGGGTTGTTAGCTCTTCGAACAACCCTCTATCTGTAAAATTTTCATTTTCGTAGATTGAGGTAACCAAGGTATACCCAAGCAGGCAGCGTGCTGGAATTATGCGTTGACCTGAATTCGAACTCACGATCTTCGCATTGTAAGCCAACACGCTACCCATTAGGCTATACCCTAGCCATTTTTGATTACGCCCAATTACAATTTTGTTATATTTATATTCTAGACTAGCAAACGCCCGCGACTTCGTCCGCATAAAAATCGCAATAATAAGCAATTTTTGAGAATGTAGTTAGTAATACATTATGTGGGATATATAATCTGCTTACTTTAATAGCTCTTTGAACACAATGTTTTGTATTTTGTTGGAATCAGAACCATAAATTATTAAGAATGATGCCATGATACTCGCATTTGAATGGGAGAGGCTCGTGATCAAATCAATCCCGTGATTTGAGATCATATACGTATTGAAGAGCATTTAGGACATGTGAATAATTATAGCTTGTGTTAATTAAAAAAAAAGCCCAAATAAAATAACATTAAGCTTGAAAACCTAACAGGACTACGATTGTGTGTAGAGTCCAATCATACGATACCATAGATGAAATCGAAATTTTTCTGATATTATGAAATTTTGTATGGGAAGTGGCTGCACTGAACTAATTTGTTTCATATCATGCTAGCGTAGCTATAAAAATGTTTTGTACCAAATTTAAGCTTTAAAAATTGAGTAGGTACTGAGACATTTAGTGCATTGAATTTAATGAAATTGTGCAATTTGTATGGGAGGTGGTAGAAGGAAAGGGGGGTTTTTGGTGATATATCGAGAAAAAACTATAATCATCATGCAATTGATATATTTAAAATTTTCAGGTCTGTATCATTCACGTTTTTCAAGAAAATCGAATTTTTGTAAAGTCGTGGAATTGTGTCACAGTGTATGGGAGGGGGTAGAAGGAGTGAAGGTACTCGGTTAATTTTTTCCCGATATTAATAATGATGCTAATTTAGGATAGAGTACAAGCTCGATGAAAGTTATATGTACTGACGAAATTAGTTTAGAATATTTCATGAAAAAGTGCAGTTTGTATGGGAGGTGGTGGAAGGAGTAGGGGGTTTTAAGTGACTTTTTGAGAAGCAGGTATAATTAATTTGCAATTGACATATTTTAAATTTCAGATCAGTAACCTTTACAGTTTTCAAGAAAATTGGGGGGTAGAAGGAGTGAAGCTAATCGGTTAATTTTTTTCCCGATATTAATAATAAGGCAAATTAAGGATTAAGTACAACATTTAAGCTCGATGAAAGTTACACGTACTGAGAAAATTGATGAATAGTCTTTCATGAAAAAGTGCAGTTTGTATGGGAGGTGGTGGAATGAGTAGGGGCATTCAAATAATTTGTATACCATAGATCACATTTCTGATAAAAATAGGATGTTCTAAATTTCAAATGATTTGCTCCAATGGTTTTGAAGAAAATTTGATTATTATATATTTTTGAAAATAAGTCATTTGTATGGGAGGGGGTAGAAGGCGTGGGGTATTGAAATAAGACCACACGCAGATTACGTCTCGGTGCGCATCTAATAAACTGTGAAATTTTCATTACAATCGGCTTAGCCGTTTTTGCGTGAAAATCGGATAGACAGTCAGACAGACAGACAGAGAAAATTTTTAAAAACGTGTGTTTCTGCTTAGTTATTGCTAAAATAAAGCAAAAAAATTATTTATAGCCATTTATAAACAAATAACAGACAGACACTACAATTATATTTATATGTATAGATTATTTGCAATACCAAAAAAAATTAGACGATTAGCTTCACTTCTTCTACCCCCTCCCATACAATTTGACACAATTTCACAACTTTGCAAAATGTCGATATTCCTAAAAAATATGAATGCTACTGATTTGCAATTTAAAACATGTCTAAAGCATGATGCTTATAGCTATTACTAAAAAAGTCATTAAGAACTCGCTCCTTCTTCTACCACCTCCAATACAAACTGCACAATTTCACTAAATCCAATACGCTAATTTTCTCAGTACCCATTACATTTTTGAATCCTAAATTTTGTATAAAACATTTTGATAGCAACTTTAGCGTGATGTGAAAAAATTATTTCAATGTCTCCACCCACTCTACCACTTCCCCTACAAAATTTCATAACTTAAAAAATTTTCTCTTTCATCTAGAGTAGTTTTGTTTTGTTTTTTTGATAGTACCAAATGCATGACTCCTTCGATGAAGTTGCTCAAAAACAATGCGAGTACAACTTTTCAGCATTAACGGCTAATACCCCTTTGATATCAAGCTTTTATCTCAGAGATTATTATAGTCAAAAATTTAACAGGCTTTAAATAATTGTTTTATCACACACGCTACTTTGATGTTCAATAATGATAAATTAACAATATTATGTACGTTGTGGTTCTTGAATACAACGCTTATTCATTTCATAAATTCAACTAAAATCAGTATAGTTAAAATTTCGCACATTTAACAGTCATTAAACTTGCTTTATGACACGTGGCACTTTAATGCTTAATAATGATTAATTGACAATAAGTGTGCTCTGCATACCCAGGTCAGCAACCAGGAGCTCGATCGATTCCCTTTCGAACACAGGCATTGTCCTATCGACCTGTAAAGTCGTCCTAGGAGGATACTCTGAAGGTATGACAAGCATAAGCACAGGCAATAATTAAATTTTCACATAAAACTTTTTGCTTCAAAATTTAAATATATTCACAATTTCACCAAATATATATTAATGGCATGAGTAACTACTGCTAAAAACACAATAACTAAATTATATTCACTTTTTGTAGTTTCAATCAACGGTAGCGATTCTAAGCACTTGAATTTCTATTAGACTGAATATATTTTTAAACTCCCAGATAAAAGACTTAAAAACCAAATTACTCTTTTCAATTATTGTGCAATACGAATTTTAACTAAAATATTTGCATACACCATTTACCGCATTTTGTTAAATCTAGATTGCAGTCATATGTAGGTTTTGTCAAGGTTTGAATAATATCGCAATTTAAAAAAAAAAATGTATCTCACCTTTCATAGTCCGGCAAAGGTAAAGTTGGAGCCGATGAAATTTGCGCGTAATCAGGAACAGAATCTTTCGTAACAGTGGAAGCTTGCCGCCAAACACCGCCAGTTGGATCAATCCAAACGCCACTTGCATTCAACGGTAGTGTGGGAAATTTCCGAACCGTACCGATTGCGTGATTCCCTGAAATAAAACGAAACAGAGAGGAGACGATTGCCAATTCAATTTGATTAATCCTTCGAAGGACGATTGTCAGCAGTTGTAATCATTTCGAAAACAGTAAACAAGGAGGACAAGCACATAGCTATCTACAACATGGGAAACAAAAACTCATATCACGCACCATGAATGCTGCCGAGGGAGGTCTGTTTGATGAACTGATATCGTTTGAATAGTACCATGGCGCCGAACAGGAACACTATGACAGCTATGATAGATCCTAGGAGCACGATGAACCATGTTTGGGTTAAGAAGTCATCAGATATGTTGCGACTTATTGGATATCTGTCGAAGAACAGAGAAAAGGAAGATAAATAAAAAAATACAACCACTTAAGGAGGTTAAGGGCCAACACTACACGCCATTTGTATAATCGCCCCTTTATCTTCCCGGCGAATCCTTCTAAGGACCCGTCAGGGATGAGAGCAATGGTATCTACATCGACTACGACAAATACAACGTTCATTTGTAAAAGGGTGAAAAGTAATCCGATGGTATTTACCGAGTATATCCTTGATCCAATTTTTTAGTCTTAGGATCCAAGCGTAGGGTGGCTGGTTGACTAAAAGGTCCGATACCCTTTTTCGTGGCAGCTGCCACACTAATATAATACATTACACCTGACGTCAAATTAGCCAGAAGAAGCGATGGGGTGGCCGCATCAACTGTCATATTCGTTAAGATCCTGGACATGTTGAATGAGTCTAGGCCCTTGACTATGATGTGGTAACTAGTAAGAGCACCTACATAACGACAGCGGAAGGATAATCATTAATTTACGGAACGTAATGTGATATTATTGCTTCTTCAGGAAATCTTACCATTAAGAGAACTATTGCCGGGAGGCTGCCACTTCAAATAAACGGCCGTTGTGTTGAATAGGACAGCTTCCATATTTGTTGGGGCCGAGCTTGGCACTAGAGGTAATGCAGTGAATATGATACCAAAGTAATAAATAGTTCAGAATAACTTACCATCCTCGAAAGTTTTCGCACGTCTTGAATTGGACGGTTTACCTTCGACGATTTTATAGAACGGCACTAGGAAGAACTCGTACTCTGTCGCCTTCATAAGCCCTGTAATAGTACAGGCAGAAGCGCCACCCCCATGCAGAACGGTCAGCATTTTATAGCTGCCATTAGTCGTCATCTCTCGCGAGTAAATATAAAACCCTTCAACATATTGTCCATTTACGATCTGAAACGAAACGGAATGGGGTTAATGCCTCATCTCGAGAAGACTTGGAAGGATGTAAAAATGAAATTACTAAGAAAATAATGGCTGCAAAAAAATACTTGATAGTGGAGAGGAATAAATTGCTTTAAGCTCTTATGGCTTCGTTTCTTTATAAGAAAACGAGGGAAGAAAAGATTCCGAGAAAAGGAACCGTATTTTCATGCTTGGATTTTAGTTGGAAATAAAAACGAAATTGTAATTCACCTCCCACGCCAGACGCACGCTTGTCGAGTCGGTAGTATTCGCCTCCAGCAATTCGACGACATCACCTGACGACAAAATTGCCTGAGCCTCGTTTAGACTGATGTCCTCTTCAATTACGACCTGCTGCTTGTTGTAAGCAGGTAAGAAAACGAAAAGAAATTCAAGAATTCGCTAAGGACATTATAAATCTCAAGAACTTACCTTGCCTGCAATTATAACGTCCGACATTGCACTGGGCGGAGACAGTCCGTGGAAGTTTTCAGCACGGACGATGAACATATAGCTCGCTCCGTAGGTGAGTCCTGTTTCCGTGTAAACATTCTGAATGATTTTCGATGCGGTAGGAATCCATCCTTTGGTCATGTTATTCGAAAAAATCTCAATACTGTAGCCGACTATGTCTGAACCGCCCGACTTAATGCTCGGCTCCCACGTAATCGTTATAGATTCCTCCGTCACGTTGACCACTTGCGGCTTACCGGGGGTGCTGGGAAACTTTGAAACATCCGGAGCCCGATAGAATTTTATATTGGGATTAGTGGGCACTTCGAGACGCAGGTAGCCACTCCAAGTGGATTTTCCACTTCGACTGCTCGCCACACAAGTGTACAGTCCCTGGTCCTCGTTACGGTCCAGATCGGATATAATCAGGGTTCCCGATTCCGTCATGTTAATTTTACCCGGTTGCACCACCACCGGAATACCATCTCGATACCAGGATATGATTGGCTTCGGTAAACCGATGGCCTTGCAATTCAACACTGCTATGGACTTGACCGGGAGCGTTTGATTTGCCGGACCGTAAACAATAATCGGAGGTGGTCGATCCTCTTGAGATGTCATAGTTAATCGGGCTCGAGCACTTATCGATCCGACGGCATTAATTGCACTACAAATGACAACAAGACCGTCGTCCGAACGTTTGGTCTGGTCAAGCGTTAGGATAGTTAGGCCCTCGTCTGTTGCCGTCGTTTCGTAGCGATCCAATTTGCTTCCGGGAAAAATTAATGAGCGGTTTCCTTCAATTGACCAAAACATGGTCGGCTTAGGATTTCCAGATGCCTTGCATTCAAAGGACACGTCTGTAGGTGGTTCTTTCGATTGCGGCGTCGGATGAATGATGAATTTCGGTGCAGCTGTGGTGGAAGAGAAAATTTTGTGGATGCCACCGGATTAGTGAGATATCCTGATGAAGAGGAAATTCTATAATTCTGTATCGAATGGGGATTAAGTTGAGTAATTTCAATTTAATGATATTCATCTGTTCTGCACCAGTTAAGAGCGAGAAATTAGAAAAGGAATTTCATAATGTTCAACTGTAACCACTTAACCAATAGAAATATGGAATAAAACAATGAAAATTTGGAGTTTCCCAAAATTCGACGACCTAAAATTAAATTATGAAGAAATGCAGGTAACTGGCATTTGGCCAAGAAACATGAAATTCTGCATACAAGAAGCGTAGTTAGTTTTTGGAGAAATTTGAAAGATACATAGATAAAGCGATTTGTTAGACATTCACTTATAGGACCATTATTATGCAAATTTAAACTATAACATAACAGGATTATGATTGCACATAATGCCCAATCATACAATACTTTAGATGAAATAGAAATTATTGTGATCTTAAGAAATTTTGTATGGGGAGTGGGCGAACTAATTTTTTTTTTGCATCATGCTAGAGTAGCTTTAAAAATGTTTTATACAAAATTTAGGCTCAAAAATTAAACAGGTACTGATAAAATCAATCTATTAGATTTAGTAAAATTGTGCAGTTTGTACGAGAGGTGGTAGAAGGAGTGAAGCTAATCAGTTAATTTTTTTCTTGACAGCAATGCTAATTAAGCATATTGTACAAAATTATGGCTCAATAAATGTTATAAGTACTAAGAAAATCGGTGAGCAGTATTTCATGAAAAAGCGCATTTTGTATGGGAGGTGGAAGAATGAGTAGGAGGATTGGAATAATTTGTGATGATTGATTTGACCTGTTCACGAATGTGACCTTACTTTTTCCTCGAAGACGACGTATAGAAAACTTGAACGTTCTAGATCAACACGTTCTCAAGCTCGAGATCGCACAGACGGACAGACGAACGGACGGACATCCGCTTTTGAGATTTTTAAGTGATAATATTAACTTCTATGTAATTTTTTTTTCTCCGAGCCTTATTTCTTAGCGTTACAAACTTTAGAGCAAACTTATAATACTCCCAGATTTCAACTAGAGTATTAACATGTGGTAGCCCTATCTTTTGAAGAAACTTGATAACAAAATGGTGAAATAAAGAGGTAAACCTCTTTTTTTGTAAGCATGGTATATTTTCAAAGCTTAGTTTAGGTAGCATGAAAATTCGCTAACAGGTCTTCACTGGTTCGTAAGCAAGAGCAAATAATCTAAACGAAGCAAGTTCAATTTTACTCATACATTGTGAAATTAATTTTTTGAAACCTAAAAAAAAAAAAAAAAATTGTGCAATCAGGATCCGAACAAAGCTACCCCATTTTTGAGATAGCTTATGACAAAGTTACCTTAGAGTTGGAGAATTTTACTTCTTTATTCTAACGATAAAAGAATAAAATTTCTACGCTTGCTCTAAAAATTTCTACCAATGAGACGAGCGCAACTTTATTATTCTTGGCAGAACTTGAGGATGCGTGGGCAGTCAATAGACATGTTTTTTGGGCAATTTTGGCCTTTATGTGCAATGAACAAACGCAATTATGGAGAGTAAGATTAATTTTGATATTAAGACAAATATTTACAGATGATATGGGGAACAGAATGATGAAAGCGAACAAAAATCATCTACTGAGTATATGGTAAGTATAACTTCAAGATGAGATAGGGAAGACTGAGGTGATTAGGGCTTTGTATTTTCCGACTATAGCGTTGCAAATGGGTAACTCAAACACAGTATACTCTCAGATTTTATCTATACATATAAATATAATTGTACTGTCTGTCTTTTATTTGTTTAGAAATGGCTATGAGTTAGTTATTTGCTTTATTTTAACAATAACTAAGCAGAAACGAACGTTTTTAAAATTCTTCTCTGTCTGTCTGTCTGTCCGGCTTTCACGCAAAAACGGCTGAACTGATTATAATGAAACTTTCACAGTTTATTAGGTATGCTCCGAGGTATAATCTGCTTTTGGTTTTATTTCTCTCCCCTCACGCCTTCTTCCCCGTCCCATACAAAGTTCACATTTTCAAAAATTGTAATTATCAAAATTTCTTGAAAACTATAAATAGCTTTGAAATTTTTAAAATTTGAAATATATTATTTCTATTACAAATGCAATTTTTAAGTATACAAATTATTTGAATCCCCTTACTCCTTCTCCCACTTCCCATACAAACCACACTTTTTCATTAAATACTATACACCAATTTTCTCAGTACGAGTTACGTCCATCGAGCTAAAATTTTGTACTAAATCCTTATTATTAATATCGGGAATCCCATACAATGTGACACAATTCCACAACGCTCCGAAAATTCGATTTCCTTGAAAAGTGTGAACATTACTTATATGAATTTCATTATAATTATAGTTATTTCTCGAAAAATCACCAAAATCCCCCCACTCCTTCTACCACCTCCCATACAAATTGGACAATTTCATTAAATGCAATGCAGTCCGTTTCTCAGTACCTATTCAATTTTTCAAGCTTAAATTTGGTATAATACATTTTTATTGGTACTCTAGCATGATGTGAAACAAATTAGTTCAATACTGTCACCCCTTGTACCACTCTCCATACAAAATTTCTTAACATCACAAAAATTTCGATTTCACCTATAATATCGTATTATTGGGCTTTACGCGCAATCATAGTCCTGATATGGTTTTAAGCTCAATGTTATTTCACTTTTTATACTCTAGATGAAATCTGAGAGTATATTGTGTTTGCCTTACCGTTTGTAACGCTAAGAAATAATGCTCGTACAGAAATATTTGTTGTCGCTCAAAAACTTCGATTCCGAGTTGCTGTCTGTCCGTCTGTCCGTCTGACTGTCTGTCCGTCTGTCCGTCTGTCTACAGCATAACTCTCGAACGCTTTGAGCTATTGTGCTGAAATTTTTTGTGTGTAATTTTTAGCTAAAAAGAAACTTTAAGTTCGTGAACGGGCCACATCCCCCCACTCCTTCTACCCCCTCCCATACAAATTTCACGAAATTCCGAAATTTCCAGAAATTGATTTTCCTTTGAAACTATTTAAGCTACCAATTTGAAATTTAGGTCGAAGTATTATGATATAGACATCATTAATATGACAGAATATTGATCTGATCCTGTCACTCCTTCTACCCCCTCCCATACAAGTGCATAATTTTGAAAAATGCAATTTTTCGATTTTCATTGAAACTAGCAAAGTTATAAAAACGAATTTTTGCCAGAATTAATTTTATTATAATTCCAATCAGAATTGAAAAAAATTATGTACTTCACCTCACTCCTTCTTACCCCCTCCCATACAAATTTCACGAAATTTTGAAATTTAAATTAAATTATTTTTCTTCGAAACTGTTAAAGCTATCAACGCGATATTTTGCATAAAGTATAAAAATAGAAATATCAATAACGAGAAAAAAATGTGTTTTGATCCGTACATTCCTTCTACTCCCTCCCATACAAATGTATAATTTTTGTTAAGTGCATTTTATCGATTTCCATTAAAACTAGAAAAAGTATAAACTTAAAATTTTGCCAGAGTTTGTTTTTTAATAATTGCAATAAATGCTAAAAAAATCATCAGCTCCTCTTCACTCCTTCTACCCCCTTCCATACAAATATCTGTATTTTAAATTCAAGAAAAGCATTTCTCCATCGAATATATTAGAACTATCAAATTTGAAATTGAATCAAAGCGTGGTGATAAGGATGATATGATAAGCAGTTTCAAAATCATCTTAGACGCTCCACTTCCCCTGCCAACTCCCATACAAATGCCTCAATTTCAGGAAAACTATGTCCAATTGAAAATAATGAAAGCTGCAAACCTTAAATTCAGCACGAAATATTGTGCATACCACATTAGGTGTCATATCCAAAAATTACAAACCTTCCTCCTCTCCTTCTACCACCTCCCATACAAAAGTCACTATTAATTATTTAAAAGAATTTTTGGTGACATATTTTCCGGTACATTGAACTCTTTCTCATTTCATCTAGAGTATCATATGATTGGGCTTTACGCCCAATCATAATTCTTTTATGTTTTTAATTAACACAAGCTGCAACTATTCACATATCCTTAAAGCACTTCAGTACGTATATGATCACAGATCACGGGATTGATGTGATCACGAGCCTGTCCCACACAAATGCGAATATCGTGGTTTCATTCTTAATAATTTATGGTTCTGATCTCAACAAAATACAAACCATTGCCTTCAAAGAGCCATTAAGCTAACTATATACCCCGTATAAAGTATTACTAAAAATATTATCAAAAATTCCTTATTTTGAGATTCTTACGCGGACAAAGTCGCGGGCGATCGCTAGTCTAGAATATAAAAAAAAACTTTTATATGGAAGATATTCGATCAGATAATACCTACATACATTTCATGCATTTTCTTTAAATTAATTTCACAAGTTCTATCAAAAATTTTGAGTTTTTGTGTTTTTTTCAATACAGATAGGTATAGGTTAGGTCCCTACTTCAGTGCTTAATAGTTTTGCTTTAAATTATTTTTTTAAATTTATGAATGTGAAACGGCTGTATGCTCCTGCAAAATTTGAAATTTGTATCTCTAAAAAAATTACTCAAAACAAAACAAATGAAATAAAAATGCATTATAAACTTTGCGATTTCCTCAATATTCCTTCCACCTCTAATATAATATAAATTTATGGTTACAGGAAAATAAAATTCACTCAAATTCATAAAATTTATTTCGTCTGTATGAAACTATCATTCTGTAGATATAATTTTAAACGTGTTTTAGGCAATCAGTCGCACAATTATGAATATCTCCCACCCCTTCTAGAGTGCAATACCACTCCTACACAAATCCGCACTTGCACAAATCAACGAATGAAATATTGATACTATGTACTGGAGCTACTGACCTTAATCGCAGTTAAATACTAAATAATTGGTAACAGCTCTTCCCTGGAACTCCCATTCCCTTAGTCTTTACTATCTGCTACCAAATAATAAATAAAGGCAACACTCCGACCTTCATAAAGGTCGGAAGTACTTGACCTAACCATAACAAGCCACTGATTGCTTGACAATTCTGAAAATTGGCACGTATCAAAAGAAGCTTCATTTTCAGATCATAGGCATATCTATTTTAATATTAAGACATCACTTGGCTATTTAGGGCTGTACAGAAACCCAAAACGTACCAACTGGAATCTTTACCAGTTAATCCTAGTGTACGAACTAGGTATCGAAGAGGAGTCAATAAGCAGCCCAGACTGTATTGATCAAATCACGAACAAACAATATTATTAATGCTAACGAATAAAGTGTTCCTGTTCTACACAAAAAAGGTCCAAACTAACACCTTGGTAGAGTGAGGAACTAGCGGCAAAACGCAAACAAACAAGGAAATTCTTCAATAGAGCAAAAACCTTTTGGAGCTGGGACGAATACAGAGAGTCCCTGAATATAAGTCTTGGAGAAGATTTTCTGAAGAGATAGATGATCTCCCAACGGCCCCACGACTACGACAGGTGACACCCCAATAGATATCGAACTATTTGAGAGACCAGATGGGTCCTCCACTAAAAGCAGCATGAAAACTCTTGAAGTGTTATTGGCAACACTTTTCCCAGGCTGCAAGATAATTAACAAAAATGAAGATTTAGAGGTAGGGAAAAGGATTTATCGTCAAAATTCGTTCAGCAATAGCGTTACTGGTAAAAATGTCACTCCGAAAAAGATCGGGAGGGTGATCGACACCATTATGCCCTACAAATCAGCCGGAGTAGATAATTTATTCCCCGTATTACTGCAGAAGGGGTTAGAGATCCTAATCCCAATAATGAAAAGAATCATGAAAGCCAGTTTTGTATGTACATCCCAAAAATCTGTGTGAAAGCGAGGGCGGTATTTGTACCGAAGGCACGGAACCGCCCCATTGATCAGTCCAAGTTATATCGCCCTATAAGCCTTACCTCCTTCTTCGTCAAGACAATGGAGAAGCTAGTGGACATTTACATAAGAACAGGGCCTAACACGGTCTGTCTTAATAACAATCAACATGCCTACCAAAAAGGCAAATCAACAGAGTCAGCCCTTCATGGTTTGGTAAGACAATTTGAAAAGGCGAAAGACTATAAAGAAATTGCCTTTTGTGCATTCCGAGATATAGAAGAAGCATTTGACAATACTCCCCATGAAGTCATAATAGCGGCAGCTAGGAAAAATGATTTAGAAATGGCCACGATAAAATAGAAGCTAGGGTATAGCCTAGTAGGTAGTGTGTTGGTCTTGTAATGCGAAGGTCGTGAGTTCAAATCCCGGTCGGCGCAATATATAATTCCGGCACATTGCCTGCTTGGATATACCTTGGTCACCTCAATCTAAGAAAATGAAAAATTCGTAGAAAGAGGGTTGTGCGATTACAATAAGTAATGAAAAATGTTAAGGAATCTGAAAATCAGGAGGCCAAGGTCCAATTTGGGCTGTAGAGCCATTGTAGATACAGACGATAAAATAGATATACGCCATGCTAGAGAGCTGAATGACAACCACGGATCTAGGTGATACCACATTGACTGCACAGACCTATAGGAACTGTTCCCAAGGAGGAGCATTATCTCCACTTCTTTGGTCAATTATAATAGAAGAGCGTAATAGATGTAGATGTAATAGATGGACCGTCTAACAAAACAAGGATACGAGGCATTAGGATATGCCGATGAACCTCGTCATTATCATTAGAGGCAAATATGATTTAATAATATTGGAAAGGATACAATCGGCATTAGAGGTAATAATGAACTAGTGTCAGACTAGGTTTAGGTTTAGGTTGTAGGAGGGTGGTTGCACGGAACCACAAGCACTGAGGCCATCTAGTAGGGCCCATTGTACTCCCCCTATAGTTATAAGTTGGAAGTCACTCCTCTTGCTCTAACCACTTGGTTCGGTTTGCGAACCTTAACAGGCTCGAATGTTGGACGCCTCTGAGGTCGTCTAGTTCTGAGAAGAATCTAGAGCCTAAACAAAGCAGACGATTCGCATCCTAAATGCGTGCAGCTTTAGCAAGCAATGGCCTGTGGTCAGGCCGACAATAGTTCGGATACTATAGCGACTACGTTGTAACAGCTGAGCTGTAATATTTTTGTTCGGTTCTTCCCAAAAGGATTTGGCCGTTTTACAGTTTTCCAGCTGCCGCCACCCCGCCATGAAAGAATCCAAAATATTCTGTTTGAAGCTAGTCTTCAGCACTGTTGGTGCTACATCGACTAACTTCCTAGTGGAATTGATGTTAGCAGATCCTTGCCGTGCAAGCGTATCTGCCGCCTCGTTACCGAGCAGGTCACTATGACCCGGTATCCAAATTAGAAAAACTTCCGTTATGGCCGCCAGGCGATTTAAATTGTGTCTACAGATGGACACTAGTTTGGATGTAGTCCTGTAGGATTGGAGTGCCTTAAGCGCAGCCCTGCTGTCCGAGAAAATGTAACAATTTCCGAGACTGTTCTGCTTATCAAGAATAATTTTTGCACACTCGTTAATGGCTAATACTTCTGCTTGGAACACTGTCGCGTGTTCTGGGAGATGAACTGAAGTTTGGATGTCGAGGTCGTGGGAATAAATCCCTGCACCTGTCCCCTGGCTAGTTTTAGATCCGTCCGTATAGAGATGAGAACCTATACAGGTGCTGAGTATCGTATTTGTTGCCCATTCGTTTCGTTCAGGAAACTTGATGTGAAACTTCCGTTTCTCAACCTGCGGTTGGTTCATGCAATCATACTCGCGGTCTAAAAGGGAGTTTGCGTTTCTAATGACGTTTAGAATTTGTCCATGACCAATTTGTGGCGCTGACCACGATTTAGTGGTTTTTAATCTGATGGCTACCAGGCCCGCTGCTTGTTTTATAAAAAGATCAAGTGGGGGTAGTGAGAGAATCACCTCCAGAGCTGCACTTGGTGTGGTTCTAAGGGCACCTGTTATGCACAGACATGCCATCCGTTGGATCAGCTGTAAGGGTGCCAGGTTGGTTTTTTAGTAGTCAGTGTCAGTCTAAGAACTTGAACATAAACCCAAGTAAGATTGAAATAGTACCATTTACAAATAGAAGAAAAATCTACATCATACCTCCTTCAATAAATGGAACACCAATACCCTTTTCAGTTGAGGTAAACTCGACTGGAATAAACATATGGAATGGACTCATGCCAAAGCGCTAAAGGTATTTTGGGCCAGCAAAAAAGCTTGTTTGGCAGAAAATGGGGATTACAGCCCAAGATAATCTACTGGTGCTAAAGAACAATCATCCTCCCAATAGTCTCATACGGATTAAAATTTTATAACAAAAAGCATAGCTTAGTCTTGGTATCACCGGAGCAATGAAAACCTGTCCTACGACGGCAATGGAAATGTTCTTAAACATCCATCCGAAACATCTCCAAATAGAAAAGGAGGCTATCAAAGAGGTGTTACGCGTACAGAGGGATAACAAATAAAAATCGGGAGATCTTAGAGGTTACCGCAAAATACTAAAAGAACCAAAAATAGAGGTTCTAACCTAAACACTATCGGACACTATGACGACAAACTTTAACTTTGAAACCCCTGTCAAAGTTATCATCAGAGAACGCAAGGACTTGCAATCTATGCTACCTGAAATGGAAGAGGAATGAACCGTATATTATACCGATGGCTCGCACTTTTTTGTCATACTAAACACTTTTGAATTATAACATTGAAGTACGTTTAAGTATTCCTAAAGTGTAAAGTAAATTTATAAAACGAAATGTAATCTCTGTTATCTGGTCATTTTGGTTATATTTAAGCAATAAATGAAATGAATTGAATCAATCGTGGGCGTCGTACGCAGACAGACGAATTCAAGGGACGTCGTCCAAAATCTATTATCATGCCAGAAACCATCTTTGAAGAAATAAGAAAAACAACCAGCGACGCAGGATCATTCTCACTGTGCAGTCCTGGTTTGGCACACATTGATTTCTTTTTGTTCCTGACTGTGAAAAATCAAATACATGGTCAACAGCGTCATAACAAGCGGTTGATGCGTTCAAAATTAATGTTTTGGATAAACCTCAATCCGAATGGCTTAAGTGCTATGAAAATCGGTTGGAACGAATGCATAATAGTATCGATTATCGCGAAAAATATTTTGACAAGCAATAAGAACCATTTTCAATGATAAATATTTGTTTTGTCTATTATTCCGAAAACACACATACGTACACATATAAATGCGTGAACTAGCTAGACGAGTGATAAAAACACGCTGTATTCTGGATCCATTTAATTTAGATAAAAAAGCACTCGAAAATAATTTCAAACTTTTTCCCTCAACTGCATAAAGAATACCGAAATGTTTCTGTTAACTTCAAAATAAACATTTACTTTAATTACCGAATAGAAAATAGACAAACTTTATTCAAAATTCAAATATAAACCGACTTATTTTAAATTTCAAATGTTATCAAAGGCAAACCCCGTTAAAACCAAGTCCTTCGGGCCATTATACTCGCTTCCCTCTTATGCTATACACCTACGCCTTAACAGTCGAGAGTTAAAGCGTATATAAGGACACAAAATATTTAAAAGATCAACAACTTCAAAAGTGTAGAGAGAACCGAGGAAAACAAAACTCAACCAAACAGGAACAAAAAAAAAATGTGAAACAGCATTTTCAAAGTTGATAAACATAAAAATAACTTACAGTAGACGGTAAGGGTTCCCATTGCCGATATCGAGCCAACCGCATTATCGGCCTCACAGCTGTATTCACCCTCGTCATTCAAGGTGACACCTTCGAGCCGAAGACTCCGGTCCTCCAGGATATGTACCCTATCTGGAAAATGTAATTTGCTTAGCATTAGTACTTATGCGAAGGGCGATGGCGAAGCTAAAGAACACTACTCCGGAAGGGAGGAAGCAAAAGTTGGCGGAATCAACTCGACATATAGATAGTGCTCCTGAGGGGTTCCTGGGTTTTATTTGTCTTTAAGTGGTACATACCCAGAGGCATATTACCGCCTGATGCTGTCCGCCTCCAAAGTACGTCGGGCATCGGATCACCACCCACTCGACATTGAAATGTCACGGATGAACCTTCGACGACGATTTGATTGTGTGGACCACGTATCAGGAATGGTTTAACTGTAATATGATAATTTAAATAGGATAATTAGGAGGAGATTTTCCGTCATAGATGTAGCGAATAATTAGTTTTTAAATATTTTAAACGTAAAAATTCCATCAAGCTCCTTACCGTGAATCTTAAGTACAGCAAATGATGATTCCCGGACTCCAACAAGATTTTTAGCGATGCATTGGTACTGTCCTTCGTCCGTTTGGCGAGCATCTTGAATAGCCAAATTGCCACCGTCGACAATTCGCAGACGTTTTGATCCTTCCAGTTCCAGTTTTTGACCATTTTTACGCCAACTTATCATTGGCTCAGGCGTGCCTTTCGGCGGTGCACACTCGAGCAGAGCAGTATCACCCTGTGCTACTCGAGTATTTTGTGGTTCCAAACGGAAATCTTCGCGCAGTACTACGAACGAAAGGAAATGTAGATTTAGACAAACGCTTTGAAAGTTCTGAACGATATTTCGTAACATAATTTTAACTCCCAAAGTTTCTCCAGTTTTTCTTAAACTGATTAGACTGTTATTTAAATCTTAAGAGCTTATGAATAAAAAAAAAATATTAACTCATAACCGTTCTCAATATTTTGCATACACATCATCTTAAAACAAATTCTTTAAGTTTATTAGTGCAAACTAGGATGTCAGTTCAGGAAACCAAGGTAGGAATGTCAACCAGTTTGCGAAGGCACTTCTTGAATAATATCAGGGTTGTTGAAGTATTAGTTCTAGGCATTTATTCTGAACGATTTGTAATTTTTCCTTGTGAATTTCAGCGCATTCATTAGAGGATATTTAAGGATGGTAGATCCAGGGCTTTCGTCCTATTGCTGCTTATTTCCTAGACAAAGCGCATACCTTCTAGTGCCAGAGCTGTATACGGTGGTATCCGTTGTTATGTACGTCGTATAACCTGTGTTTTTCATAAATATAGCTTTTAACGCATATTTTTTTAAATGGAGATATTTATGTATATGCGTATCAGTTCTGAAGTGTCGAAGATGGCATACAATTCTTTATTATATCGTATTCTCCAGATCGAGTCATTCCTCACAGGTCCGCGGCTTCTTCAGAGGACCTTTCATTCAAAGGCGTTAAGTAATTTTTCAGATGCCAGAGTTAATGTCCACATTTCGCTGCCATACCGAGTTAAGTTTTACAAATACTTCAGTAGCACTCTCCAGAGATGTAGATCCTTCTTGTTGCGTTTATCGCAAATTCGATCATGTTTGTGGTTTAAATCTGTTTAGTTGGAAATTTCCCGCATCGGCTATGAAACGAGAAAAAAGAATTTCGCAGAATTTTTGAAAGTTTTAAAACTGTCCCTTGATGAAAAGAAACGCGTTTGCTATAAAGATCAGTGAAGATTTAATATTTAAGGATTTCCCTTTGATGCGTAATCTAAAAATCGTACCAATTAATAACAAACCATTTTTGTAAAATATGGTGGATAGGGCGACTTCAAGACTTTATCCTGAATCAAATCCTGAAAACATAGAGCTCCAGAAAAATATTTCTACATTAGATCCTAAAACATAAAACTAGAAAATTTTTTGGGGAAACTAAAATGAAGAGAATATGAAGACGATTTAACGTGGATAAAATCGAGGCTATTGAAGGGTTGAGAAAAATTCTCGACAATAGCGAAATTATTCCAGAAAAAATAAAGCCTTACTTAAGGACGATATCTACGTTGCTGTGTTCCACAACTGAACAACATAATAACTGATTTGTGATTTTCTTAAAAATATCAAATATCTCAAACGTAATGTTTTTAAATTTAAACGGACCACCCGTGGATCAGTTTCAAACAGAAAAATATGTCCGTTCGTGGCTAAGAGAGCACCAATTTTCGTATGACACAAAATCGAGAGTATCCAATAAAAATGGAGAGAGCTGTACTAAGGAAAATATTTATTTGAAATAAATATTTTTTTTTTATTTACAAAGTTGTTGTGAAGGGGCTGACTTTTTCCGGTTGTCGTCCATACGATGATGTGTACCTATATCACTATCGCCCATATGACAACGTGTTCCTGGGTTGTTGGTTCGGCTGTCGCCCACACGACGATGTGTTCTGACTGTCGCCCATACTATGACGAGTTTCTGACTATTGGCTTGGCTGACTGTGTGCATCCATTGGAAATATACAGTCAGGAAAATACTTTAAGTGCTATTACAATACCTTTGATCACCACGCGGACTTAGTTTTAGAACTGGTAGCTCATCTTTATAAGTGTATAATAATTGTTTGAGTTGCATAATTAAATTGCAGTTCAATATTATTTATGGTTTGCTGATTTCATAAATCGGTCACCGGTGACTACATCAGCTTTCAACAGCGTTTACCCTCTGCTGGACCTACGACTACAGCTACTGGGTAGATCCTAGGATGCTCTTCTTTTCATGAAACAATTTTTCTGTAATCTTGGCTATATCAATTTTTTTTTTCAAGCCAAGAAGTTCGAAGTAATCTGACGCTTAAATTTACTGTATCAGTTGTATAGTAGAGAGCTTAGACAAGATTCTTGATGTTCACCTACAAGAATTTCACGTCATTCCGATTTGATGGATTCTATTTATATTTTTTTAAGTATTAATCGGCTTTATTATATAGGTAACGAGTATTGAATTAGCCTGAATAGGTGTCTATTACTCGTACCTTACACTATTTTAAGTGCTTTTTGATGAACTCGATGACTTGAAGAACCTTATGATTCGTGGAGTGCTTTGACCGAAATTCAAATTAATAGTCAGGGAAAATATAATTTTCTTCGATGTGAAGTTAGAGACATTAAAGAATTATTTTTTCAAAAATCTTTGGAATTAAGAAGAGTAGACAAATTAATCTGTACCAATTTTTATTCCGTTCTTTTCAAAAGCTATAATAGTTGCTTCTTTTCAATATACAGTACCCGACAAAAGTCTACATACGGCCGCTATTTTCGCCGCTTGACGAGCCCAACAGCACTATTTGAAAAAGTGAATATGTAGTCTTGTTTATAATCTATTTTTATTGATATGTAACAAAAAAATCTTTTCTCCAATATAAACTTAACAATATATTCATTAAAAAAAAATTAAAAAATAGCATTGAGGAAAAAACTTAACTTTGTTAAGTTTTATTATTAAAATCGCACACTTTTTTACAAGTACGTTAGCACAATTTAATTTGCTTTCCGTCAAATCCTTGCTGGGGTACGGGTGGCTCCAACACAACCACCTCTCGTAGTAGTACCAAAGTTTAAAGTCCTTGCATGGTGAGAACTTACATGAGTACCAACACCACAGAGGAATCTTAACTTAACTTCGTTAAGTTTTATTATTAAAATCGCGCACTTTTATACAAGTGCGTTAGCCCAGTTTAATTTGCGCCATGTACGATCATGAGATCCACCAAAAACTTTATTATGGAATTTACATTTCATTTCAAAACTTGATATTAGTATTTTTTTGGCCCACCATGGCCATCTATAACTGCCTGCAAGCGTCCTGGCATTGATGCGACCAAATTTTCTAACTCGTTAGGCGTTATTTGACCCCATTCCTCAATGAGCTTCTCTTTTAGCATTGCAGTACTTCTAATGTCGTGTTATCTTATTTTTCGATCCTGAAGCTCCCAAATGTGCTCAATGACATTCAAGTCCGGACTTTGTGGTGGTGTATTGAGTTGTCTTGGAGCATACTATAGTAGCCAGTCACTATCAGGATTCCTTAATGCAAGGGATTGCCATAAAATCGATTCCAAGTATAAAAGATGGAAATCATTTTATCCTTTGGCTCATCATTTAGTGAAGGGACAAAACAAACGTCAATATCCCTACACCAACACATTAATAAACAGAGCACAGTAAATAGACATAAACTAACATAAATTGGTGTCAACTAGCGTTAAGTCTGCGTCTTAAACTTCTTTAAACTCCTTCACGATTTGAGCGGTGTGCTTGGGATCATTGTCTTGTTGGAATATCCAGCTTTCACCAAGGTCCAACGTATCGACCGATTCCCTTAAATAGTGTTGCAAGATGGTTTTGTAGAGATGGCGATCCATGGCACCATCAATGAACACCAAATTTCCTATACCCGACGCTGCGACAACACCCCCAAACCATCACATTGCCACCGCCATATTTGACTGCAGGAATTAGGTGTTTCAGGTCCATTCCCGTGTTTTCCTTTCTCCAAACTTTAGCTCTATCGCCACTTCCAAATATGTTGTACTTCGATTCATCGGTGAATACAACCTTCTTCCAAAAATCAAGTCCTTTGCTTTTTAGCAAATTCTAAGCGAAATAGATGAAATCTGAGAGTATATTGTGAATCTGAGAGTAGATTGTGCTTACCTTATCGTTCGTAACGCTAAGAAATAATGTTCGCACAAAGTCGCAAAGTGTACAGAAATAGTTGTTATCGCTCAAAACCCACGAGTCCGTGCGATCGTCTGTTCGTCTATTGACGAAGCAATCGTACTGAAATTTATGTCGTTTTGAGCAAAAAAAAATTTGAAGTTCGTGAATGGGCGACGTACCCCCACTCCTACCACCCCATCCATACAAATTTCACGAAATTTCGATATTTCATGATAAAGATTTCCGACTAAAACTGTTGCAGGTATTGACATGAAAACTGTGCGAAAATATGTTGATGTAATAATATCAAAAACGAAAAAAAAATGTTTCGATCCGCCAATCCTTTTACCCAAAAAGTAAGGTCAAGTTCGTGAACGGGCCAAATCGCTCCACCCCTTCTACCCCCTTCCATACAAAATGACACAATTGCGCAATTTGACAATTAAAGGATTTGCTCGAAAAGTATGAAAGTTATTGGCCTCAAATTTGGAATATATTACTTTTATGATAATATCAATCTACCGTATAAAAATTATGCGTGTCCTCCCCCTCCTTCTACCACCTCCCATACAAACTGTACTTGCCTTGAATTACTCTAAGCCAATTTACTCAGTGCGTGTAAAATTTAGCGGGCTGAAATTGTGCACCAAATATTTATTATTTAAAATTGTTAGTAAGGCGAAAAAAAATTAGACCATTAGCTTCACCCCTTCTACCCCCTCCCATACAAAATGACGCAAATTCGCAATTTAACAATAAATTAATTTACTCGAAAAATATAAAAGCTATTAGTCTGAGTTTTGGGATATATTACTTTCATAAAGATTTAAATCTACAGTACAAAAATTATTTGCGTCCTCCCTCTCCTTCCACCCCCTCCCATACAAACTACACTTTTTCATGAAATGCTCTAAGACGATTTTCTCAGAACAAATAACATTTATAGAACTCACATTTTGTAATAAATACTTAATTAGTATTATCACTAAGATCAGAAAAAAATATTTGATTAGCTTCACTGCTTCTACACCCTCCCATACAATATGACACTGTTTCACAACTTCACAAAAAATCGATTTTCTTGAAAAGTGTGAATGGTACTAATCTGAAATTTAAGGGTTATAAATTTTATAATATTCCTAGACATTTCTGAAAAAATCACTAAAATTCCCTTACTCTTTCTACCACCTCCCATACAAACTGCACATTTTCACTAAATCTAACTCACTAATTTTCTCAGTCCCCATTCAATTTTTGGAGTAAGCATTTTGTATAAAATATTTTTATAGCTACTTTAGCATGATGGGGAAAAAATTAGTTCAATGCTATCACCCCTTCTAACACTCCCCATCCAAAATTTTTTGGGATGACAAAAAATTCTATTTCATCTAGAGTATCGTAAGATTGCGCTTTATGCGCAATCGTAGCCCTGTTATGTTTTCCCATCTTTCTAACAGCATTCGGATACCACGTCGGAAGAATTCTTCATCGTGTGTGGCTATCCACGTATAGACCCAATTCGTAGTATCTTCATATGATGTAAAGTATTGCTTAGACAGGCCATGTGCCATTGACCGAAACAAGTGACAATCGGAAGAGGCAATGTCTGGTGCATACGGCGGTTGGAGTAGGATTTCCAAATTAAGAGTTTTCAAAAAGGTTTTGATTGGTGCCGCAACATGCTAAAGAGCATTATCATGTAGGAGAATAGTTTTTTCGGGTCTGGAGTAGTAATAGGTGCGTTTTTCCTTGAGTGCTCAGCTCAATCTCATTAACTGTGTTCGGTAGAGAGCTCCAGTAATAGTTTTGCCTGGTTTGAGCAACTTATAATACGCGACACCAAGCTGATCCCACCAAATACACAGCATGAGTTTTTTTCTATGAATATTCGGTTTGGCTGTCGATGTTGAAGCATGGTCAAGTGGTTCCCATGATTTGCTTTTCTCTGGGTTATTGTAGTTGATCCATTTTTTATCACCAGTGACTATACGATGCGAGAAACTCTTTCTTTATGCTTGGCAAAGCGGCATTTCATACATGCAAAATCGGCGTTCAACGTCTCTCGGCTTCAGTTCATATGGAATCCAATTTCCTTGTTTTTGAATCATTTCCAACGATTTTAAACGACTCTTATTCGGCACAAAAATTGATATTTTTGCACAAACAAAATTATTTGATACTGATACGGATTCACTAATACTTCAAGGTTATGTTGTTATCAGATGTCGAAACTTACGATATTACGGTTTACATCCGACAATTTCTACATAACCTTCCGGTGGGGCCATCTTTTGTCAATCGGCAGAAACTTATTTGAACTCCTAATATTTTTCTTCGAAATTGTCAAAACTATCGGCTTGATATTTTGAGCAACGGATAATAATGCCAAAATCATTATCGTCGATGACCCGTGTACTCCTTCTACCCCCAGCCATACAAATGCATTATTTCAGTAAATGCATTATATCGATTTTCATTAAAACTGGGCAAAGTAGAAGCTTAAAATTTTGCCAGAATTTATCTTTAATAATTGAAATAAATGCTAAAAAAATATCATCTTCGCTTCACTCCTTCTACCCCCTCTCACACAAATTTCCTTATTATAAATACAAAAAAAAAACATTTCTCCTTCAAACATATGAGAATTATCAGCTTTAAAATTGGAACAAAACATGGTGAAAAGCACAATGGTAAACGGATTCATCAGAACTTCCTCTGCCACCTCCCATACAAATGCAAAAATTTCAGAAAAAGAATATCCAATTTCTTGAAAATTATGAAAGCTATAAATTTTAAATTTGGCATGAAACATTTTGCACACCACATGTCGATACAAAAATTGCAAGGATTCCCCCTCTGCTTCTACCTCCTTCCATATAAAGATCACTATTCACTGTCTAATGGATAGCCTGTTGGTCTAAAACGCGAAGATTGTAAGTTTAAATCCCGGCCGAAATATAATTTCCACACACTACTTGAGTGAGTATATCTTGACCACCTGAATCTGCTAAAATGAAAATTCGTCAATTGAGGGTTGTGCAAAGAGCTAACCACTCTTTCACAATAACAAATAAATTGTTAAGGAACCTTAAGGTTAGGCGGTCATTGTCCGATTAGGGCTATAGATCCATTATAGAAGAAACTGTTTTCAGTTTCATCTAGAGTATCGTTTGGGTCTTATGCCGAGTTCAGTGCACTAGCGTTAATTTTTCAGGAGGGTAGTGCTGTTTTGTATCACTGAATATCTTTGACAGAGATATTCTTGTTCGAACTTCGATAGTCGCAGGAATGTTACAGACTGAACTGCAAAATAAAGCTGATTCAAAATTTGTCGAAAATTACGGTTGCTAAAGTGAATTATACGGCGCAAACAAATTGAGCTAAATGTAAGTTTCTTGCGAAAAGGGAAATTTGTTTATTGAACTATTCGCTCTGGTTAAACCTTATAAAATGAAACGAGATTCTCCTTTAAGAGAGCCATTACCGTTTAAATAAGCATTACTTAGAGAAAGTACTATATATTAAATATTTCATGCAAGATGGTGCAGGGGATTGCCAAAGTTTTAATTCCTTTTTTGCCATTTATTGCATTATCGGAAAACATAAACCAGCGAATGTAAAAATGTGGGGGTAAGGAGAATTTTCATAAAGTTGTTGCGCTTAAAAACGTCCCTGGACTGTAACCTGAAGACGTTTTTAAATAGCGACTTTTCTCATCCTTATGGATTTCAAATGAAAAATTTTAAAATGTAAAAAGTGAAAGAGTTTTGAAATGGCATTAGGAATTCCAGAATTTCTGTTGACAGAGAAGATTATTTGCCAACATAAATTCTGAGATTCCTATTGGCATTTCACTCCCCCGTCAATTAGAAGGTTAATTATTTGCTCTGCAATGTTTATTTCAAAATGATAAAATTCTTAAATTTCAGACATTTCACATTTTAAATTTTCAAATTTCTCAATTGCAAGATTTATATGACCCTGTATCGCTGGCTGAATATTTTTATACTCTAGATGAAATCTGAGAGTATTATAAGTTTGCCACAAAGTTTGTAACGCCAAGAAATAAGGCTCGGAGAAAAAAATTAATGATACAGAAGTTCATATAATCACTCAAAAATCTCAAAACCGGATGTCCGTCCGTCCGTCCGTCTGTCTGTCCGTCTGTCCGTCTGTCCGTCTGTCTGTCCGTCCGTGTCCTCTCTAGCTTGAGAACGCGTTGAGCTAGAAAGTTCAAATTTTGTACACGTCGTTTTTAACAAAAAAGTAAGGTCAAGTTCGTGAACGAGCCAAATCGCTCCACCCCTTCTACCCCCTCCCATACAAAATGACACAATTTCGCGATCTGACAATAAACGGATTTGCTCGAAAAGTACAAATGACATTGATTTGAAATTTGGAACATAATACTTTTATGATGATTCCAATCTACTCTATAAAAATAATTTGTGTCTTTCCCCTCCTTCCACCACCTCCCATACAAACTGCACTTTTTCATGAAATGCTCTAAACCAATTTACTCAGTGCGTATAATAGTTATTGAGCTGAAATTGTGCACGAAATATTTATTTAAGATTACTATTAAGACCAAAAAAAATGAGACGATTAGCTGTACCCCTTCTACCCCCTCCCATACAAAATGACACAATTTCGTAATTTCATTATAAACAGATTTGCTCGAAAAATATAAATGCTATTGATCTGAAATTTGGAACATATTACTTAAATGATGATATAAATCTACTGTACAAAAGTTATTTGAGTCCTCTCCTTCTTTCCACCACCTCCCATACAAACTGCACTTTTTCATGAAATGCTCTAAGCCAATTTACTCAGTGCGTATAAAATTGACCGAGCTCAAATTGTGCACTAAATATTTATTTAGAATTATTAGTAAGACCAAAAAAAAATTAGACGATTAGCTTTACCCCTTCTACCCCCTCCCATACAAAATGACACAATTTCACAACTTTATAAAAAGTCGATTTTCATGAAAAGTATGAATACTACTAATCTGCAATTTAAGACATGTCAAAAGCATGATATTTATATTTATTTCTGAAAAGTCATTAAAAACTCGTCCCTCCTTCTATCACCTCCCATACAAACTGCACTACTTCACTACATCCAATACACTAATTTTCTCAGTACCTATTAAATTTTTAAATCCTTAAATTTTGTATAAAACATTTTGATAGCAACCTTACCGTCATGTGAAAAAATTATTTCAATGTCGTCACCCCCTCTACCACTTCCCCTACAAAATTTCTTAAGATACAAAAATATCTCTTTCATCTAGAGTATCGCACGATTGGGCTTTATGCCCAATCGTACTCCTGTTATGTTTCTTTCTTTTCTTTGCTGCCACTTCAATTACTTCTCTTGTTGAAAACTCGCAATCTTTTCCTGATAATAACTGACAGGCATTCAAAGGTTCGCCTTGGTCTCAATTTTCTGTTCGTCGCCATTTTGAATTGCTCAATAGCGTACTTCTACTACACAAAGTAGATGCACTTTAAACTTTTTTGCACTAGTATCACCAGCACAAGGGTATGCACTAACAGCACTAGCACGCTCGTTACCACTATGCTAATTGCATGGTACAGCGCATTGCTTCGACACTAACGCTAGTCAACTAGCTTGATACTAAGCTACTGATCCTTATGCCCAATCATAATTCTGTTATATTCATACTCTAGATGAAATCTGTTTGCCTTACCGATTGTAACGCTAGGAAATAATGCTCGCACATAGTCGACAAGGGTATAGAAATATTTGTGATCACTCGAAAAGCTCGATTCCAAGTGACCGTCTGTCCGTTTGTCCGTCTATCTGTCCGTCTGTCTACAACATAACTCTCGAACGCTTGTGTAATTTTTACCAAAAAGGTAACTTTAAGTTTGTTCACTCCTTCTATCGCCTCCCATACAAATTTCATAAAATTTCGAAATTTAAAGAAATTGATTTGTCTCCGAAATCATTTCAGTTATCAACTTTTTTTTTACAGAATGATCTGTTTTATAGGTAATTTTGGCCTTTATGTGTAATAGACAATCACAGTCATGGAGGGAAGGAATGGGATTGCGAAGGTAGGGGAGGGGGGTCAGAACAACCGTAACGAGTGGAGAAGCTGGTATATTTTTCAGTTGTACTGGCTGCTACTGACAAATATTTGCAGATGTTTTGGCGGACTGAATGATGGAAAGCGAACATAAACCATCTACTGAGTATATAGACCTTCTAGAAGTGGAACTGTTTCTGTTTTATACCGTTTGCCCATTTTATTTCGAATAATTTTTCATCGCCAGTGACAACTGGAAATTCGTGCTTAAAAAATCCCACTGTCTAGAGTGGGAATCGAGCCCTCGACCTATTGACTGTGAAGCAAGCACGTTGCCCACTACGACACGGATGCCTGAAAATTAAGTCATAGTATAATGATGTGATAGGATAATGACGTGATGTGATCCAATCCCATTACTCATCATACTCCCTCCCATAAAAATGCACAATTTTTAAAAATGCATTTATTCGGTTTTCATTGCAACTAGCAAAACTTAGAGAACGAATTTTTGCCTGAATTAATTTGATTATAATTGTAACTAATTTTGAAAAAACGCCAATGTATTATTTCTACCCCCTTCCATACAAATTATACGAAATTTCGAAATTTCAATGCAATTATTTTTCTTCAAAATCGGCAAAGCTATAGACTTCAAATTTTGAGAAAAGTATACCATTGTAAATATCATTGATGTCAAAAAAAATGGTTTTGATTCAAATACTCTTTCTACCCCGTCCCATACAAATGCACAATTTTGGTAAATGCATTTAATCGGTTTTCATTGAAACTAGAAAAACTAGAAACTTAAAATTTTTGTCAGAATTTTTCCCTCAATAATTGCAATAAATGCTAATAAGATATAAACTTTGCTTTTCTCCTTCTATACCCTCCTATACAAAAGTTTTTATTGGAAATTCAAGAAAAATATTTCTTCTTCGAACGTGTAATAGCTATCGACTTTAAAATTGTAATAAAACAATTTGATTAGGATTTTGATAAGCAGTTTCAAAATCATCCAAAATCTTCGACTTTCTCTGCCACCTCTCATGCAAATGCCATAAATTCAGACAAAAATTTGTTCAATTTCCTCGAAAATAATGAAAGCTACAAGCTTTAAATTCAGCATGAAACATTTTGCATACCACGTTCGGTGTCATATACAAAAGTGACAAGCCTCACCCATTTGCATCTACCACCTCCCATATAAAAGTCTTTATTCACTCTTCGAAGAATTTGAGATGACATATTTTCCGGTACATTAAATTCTTTCCCATTTCAGCTAGAGTATCGTATAAGTGGGCTTTACGCGCAACCATAATCCAGTTATATCTTTTGTTTGAATTAAAATTAATCTCGCTTTTCATTAACAAAAATCCTCAAAATCAATTATTTCGAAAAATATGGTTCCTACATAAAACTGTATACCCGGATAAAATGTATATTTTCGACAGCTCTACAACTCTTGTTCAGATTGATTTTTGATTCCATTACAAATACCATACGACGAAATGGGTTTATATATACCTAACCAAAAAATCACTTATCTCGATAGCCAAGCGTCTAAACGAAAATACCAAAGAAGTAAATTTTGTGATACAATTCTTTTAGATTGTAGAATTTTATAAATATTGAAAACTCCCACTCTCGATCGGAGATCAGTCCCGCACACAATCCCGGCCTTAAATTTTTTGCAGCCCATTCTTTTTTGTTATAATCTACTCTTGGACATATACACAGACATATGTATGTATGAGATTCCAAATAATAGAAAATTGTTCCCATATACTCTAATTCATGATATATATGATATGATATTGGAAAACTTCCCAAAAAGGTAAAGTGAGCGTACACATAAGACTGAAAGGCACAGTTTAAGTTATCTTGCTGTCTTTTGTATAAATTTATTATGCCATTCTTATACAAACCATCTGTAGATATTTGCAAACATTTCATGGAAATTAAAATCCATAACTCTTTTCGACCGACTAGCTACAAACTGGTAATGGTTGACTTTCATGTTGGTTAAACACAAAAAATCTTGTGCGAATATTCTCGTTTGAGAGCTGATAATAAATTATCCAATTGCGAACAACTTCACAAGTTCCAGAATAATGCATACTACATGCTAGCTAGTTGCTACTACACCGAACAACCACGAGTACTACTCATAGCTCAAAACACAAAACATCGAAGAACACATTCATAATTTATAAACAATTGCAAAAATATGCAAATCTGCACTTGTTCATGTAGCGTAGTTTTGTACTATCTAAAGACCACTCTATGGACAAAACTACACGGCTACTATTATTCTAGTATCTATATACGATATATGGATGGAGTACGGATAGCTGTTTCGTTTGCACATTTATTAATGTCGGAATAAGCTACGGACATGGGGAGTGAGTGAATATTTGCATATTTGCAGGAAAATCAAGCCTGATATATAGCATTCGGTTTGATAGTATTGCCTCAAATAATCTGGACCATTTCCTTTTAGTTACATTCTCAAGAAACTTTTATCCTCAAAGGCACGTTTCATTAAAAATGCAGTCTGCTTGTATGATGACCCAGAAAATTTGCATAAATTGCCAAGAAAGTTTCGGTTTGAAAATCAAACGAGGCAGAGTAGTATTGAAGTGAGTGACCATCGCGTCAGTACTTCAGACATGGCAAATTGACCAACTTGTAAATTGATATCAAGTAGTCTTTATTGTTTTTTGACATCTTAACAATCTCGTTAATAATTTAAATCAAAATTAGGCTTAATGTTGCACTTCTACAAGAAGGTGTCAGTCAGTTCGGTTGTATCAGCTTCTCATATGAGCAAACCCCATTTGTGGTGAAGCTTCTCGACGACAGTAGTACTCCCAACCAAAGTACTACTGAACGAAGTATCACTTACCTTTAATCGAATATACGAATTCGGCAAAAGATGTTATGAAAAACAAAGTTTTATTTCTTAAAGCTTTACAACTTTTACTAAAACTAAAGCATGCGTTTCTGGATCTCAAACTTTTTTAACGTATGTATTTGTCGGAGCGTTTCGGTCTGAGCTGAAACGATTAATTAGTTAGTCTGCAAATTCCGAATACCTTTTATTACTATATTCTTAATTTTTCTATTTAAGGAATACTCTACAAAGAAAAGCTATACGAAAAATAATTAAATTCCGCCACCTGGACCATTCACACACAATGGCGGTCTTAAAATTACTAATGGAGACGATAATTTCGCTAACTAAAATGTCCACTACGTTATTTATGATTCTCTAAATCACCTATTGTTCAGTATAAAAAAGTTTATCTCTGATATACGAGTAATTACCCGAAAAGAAATTAGCGCATTAAGACATTGCGCTGAATCATCTCCTTAAGAGGGAATAGAAATTCTTTTATAAAACATTCAAAATGCTTTACAATCATGAACACATCCTTCTTCTTTTATTTCACCAATTTTCCAACATTGCGAACCGTCTGAAAACCTTTTGATACCCAGGCTAATTCTGCAAGTGAATTTCAAAAGAGAATTTTCCTCATTTAAAACTCATTTTCGTAATTATCCATCGAAGAGAAAAAAAAATCTTATACTACGATCTATCTATCTACCCGAATAGAGTCCAGTGGGTTGGAAGCCCTCAAATATCTTGTCTAGTGTAAATGAAAAATAAAAATGAAATGAAAAAAAAAACCGAAGGTATCAGTCGAATGAAAAATTTAACTGACTTAAAGTCCTTATCCCAGATCTCTCTCTCCACGGTATGCAAGGATTCGCTTGGTTTGTAACTATCAGGATATTGCAATCTCTCAACTCTTTTCACAAGCAATTTTATGCTCCTTGTTTATCTTCTCAACGTTTCGTGACTTGGAACGCTATAGCAGCATTGATATGCGAGGAAAAAACGAGCAAAAAATAAATGAAAATATCCGAAAAACTTCTATCAAAGTTTTTCACTCGAATCTTCCAACCTTTGTATGGCTGTTTTCTTTGCGTACTTATTTTGCAAAACCCATTTCCCTATGATGAGGAGTCCTGTTTTTTGGAGCATTCTAAAAATGTCCTACTTCACTATCAGAGGTGTTCACCTGAAAATTATTATTTTTTTTTTCCGGAAAATTTTTTATTGTTTGTAACGACGGAGCCATGATGGTCGTCCTACTTCTTTTTTTCTTGCATTAACACGTGAAAATTGTGCAGAGAAAAATATATAAATACAGAGAAATTAATGAATCCAACCACAAACGAAGCATATAATGTCAATTTAGTAGGAGCCAGCCATCTTATTGAGCACGATCTGGAAGAGAGTTGTTCCGTGTTGTGGGTGCAAGTGGTTGACCTAACCAGGCCGTCAGCTTTATGGATGAAACATTTTTACAATTTGGTAAAATTTCCCAAATTTGTATGCAAATATGTTTTTTATCAAATTTAAATTTATGTTTCAGCATCCTTAATCTTGCCAATGTACTTGAATAGTGGGGTTACCTCTCGATAAGTACTCAGCCGATCTTGTTTAAACCTTGCAGGCTTTATATTGGCCTTAAAATAATACACAAAAAAATATTATGTATGTGGGGATCGAACGTAGCCAATTAAAACACAACAAACTTCACATCAAATGAATACCGGAAGCAAGTGTTCCAGCATCACATAGCTTGGACCGAGCTCTTTCTCTTTTTACAGGTAGCAGCCGTGGAACGTGGACGTGTCTCAGATTATTTAAAGTTATTATATTTATTTTTGGAATGAAAGACAATTAAATCCAATTATTTAGTATTAATAAAACGAAACTGTTTTACATGTATACATGTATGCTGAAAATTTTCTTTGTTTTTTTTCTCAATCAGTTCAAACTAAAATATTTTAAAATCTGAAGGGAGTTTTGAAAAACCCGCCAGTGAAGTGATTGCCAATAGTTCCACATCTAAAACAAAACAAAAAACAATTTAATATCTCTCGTTACTCCTGAGAAAAAGAAACCTAAATTCAAAAAATATGACTTTTCAGGAGAAGCAAAAAATTAAATTAGTTTTGCTGGTTTTTTTAGTGTTTTTTTGGGTTTTGTGTTAATTAAATTTAAAAATAAACTGCCAACAAGTCGGGCGAAACTTTATTATTCTTGGGACAAGTTGCGGATGAGTGGAAAGTCAATATGCAGGTTAAAGTGGTTAGGGAAGGCTAAGTGAAAAGGAGTTGCATAGTTGCATAGAACTTTCATAAAATTCGGTGTATTTTACATTCACGATACCGAACATTTGTATGGGACGGGGTAGAGAATGTAGGGTAATCGTAAAATTTGATATACAATTTTATTTCGCTTCTCTTGTAAGGTGCTTGTATAAAATTTCAAGTTCGTAGCTTTTAGTTTGTTGATTATTAGTTGATTTAATGAAATTGGTCGAAATCATAGTTTTGTATGGGAGGGGGTAGAAGGGCAAGCGCAATTTCAAAACTTTTAAAGCAACTTCATTTGAATTATTTTTATAAGTTTTTGTGCGAAATTGATAGCTTTTAAGAGTTAGCTGATAACTGATTTCTTAAAAATGCTCGAAAAAATAATTTTGTATGGGAGGGGGTAGAGGAGGTAAAGGAATCGTAAAACTTGTGATGCAATTTTCTGTTGTAAGGTGCTCGTACAAAATTTCAAGTTCGTGGCTTTTAATTTGTTGGTTATTAGTTGATTTAATGTAATTGGTCGAAATCATACTTTTGTATGGGAAGGGGTAGAAGGGCAAGCTCGATTTCAAAACTTTTAGCGCAATTTCATTTCAATTATTTTTGTAAGTTTTTATGCAAAATTTCAAATTGATAGCTTTTAATAGTTAGGTGATAATTGATTTCTTAAAAATGGCCGAAAAAATAATTTTGTATGGGAGGGGGTAGAAGTTTTAAAGGTTTTCGACCAGTTAATATTTCGTATATTTAGGGATTTTTTTTAAATGCATTTCGCAAATTTTCAAGTTTCTACCTTAAAATTTCACTCAAAAATGTTCAGTTTGTGTGTTTTTTTCAATGCACATGAAACACCTTGTGCACGTTAGACCGGGGGGTCGGTTTATAACAATTATGGATCAAGTTATTATTATTTTTCTATGTATATTAAACAGTCGTATCCACATGCAAAATTTAAACTTTTTATCTTTCACCAAAGCCCTAACAAAATCACTCAAAATTTTCGACATTTTTGCTTCTCACCTCCCTCTCCTCACACCTCCCAACTTAAAATTTTTACCAAAATTAATTATTATGTAGTTCTACAATCTGACAAATTTTCAATTTGAAATCTGTACTCTTTTTTGAGATATAAGGATTTGTAATTTTGAAAAGTTCGCCATTTTTGAAATGCTCCCCATTTCCCGCCACTACTATTATTTCAACATGTTATATTTTTCTTTTTTTTCCTAGTAAAACTTAATATATGTTTCACGTTTCAATTTTAATACATAGCTTAAGAGATAGTTGAGATATTCATTCTTAAGTGTTTTTCTTTGCACCCTCCGACCCTCCCTCTTACAATAATTAGCCACTCTCTAAGCTGATTCTGATGGAACTATATGCCACCTTGATGGTCCAAAAATCTGAATTTTTTACGATAAGTAATTTCGAAGATATAATCATTTGAAAAAACAATTCGGCCGACAATTTGTTTTTAGCCCCCCCCTTTTCGGACGCCAATGGATAAAAAAATTAAATTATTTTTAGAGTTTGTTCCACAAGCTTTTTTTATATTTCTACTGATTTTCAACTTTCTATCTGCATTCGTGGGGGAGATATTAGCAAGTGTAGTTTTTGACTTCTTACCTCCCCCGCCTCCCCCTTCCACCTAACACCCCCCAAAATTCAGAAAGTAGAGCTCACTTACCCAATCAACAATCCACCCAAGAACGAACATTCTTCCTTTAACAGTCTCGGAGATATGAGTCCATATGTATGGCGTACGCCGTACGGCGGAGACGGATTTTTTTTTTTGCATTTTTAGGCTAATCTAGTCATGAAACGAGTAAAAAAAATGTCAGGGTAGCAAATTTTTTTTTTCTTGTGTCGATCACAATACTTTATTATTATAATAATAAAGGAAAATGTATTTCTTAGCATTTTATATCAACTACCCCTAACTAAATCAATCTTTGGAATATTAAAAATATAAAAATACTATTACGAAACTTAAACTACTATTGTCATTATTATTATTATTCAATTACACTACAGCCCAAATCGGGCCTTGGCCTCCTAACCTTCAGGTTCCTTAACATTCTTATTTGTTTTTATGAAAGGATTGTTACCCCTTCGCATAACCCTCTATCTACGAATTTTCATTTTCGTATATTGAGATATACCAACGCAGACAGTGTGCTAGAATTATGCGTCGACCGCTATTTGAACTCACGATCTTCCCATTGTAGACCAACACGCTACCCAATGGGCTACACCCAGGTAACTATTACCAAACTTTAAATGTTTGTGTTCGAATCGAGTAAGTAACGGTGATGTCCGTTTCGGTAAGATTAAAAACTTCAAAAAATACCCATTTTGAACAAAATATACCCAAATTAAAATAATGCAAAGTGGATTGAAAATATGTAAAGGAGTTTAGCAATGTAAAAAACGAGTTTGTGGTCACTGGTATTATTACTATGCATATGCGATTACTGCAGTAGATATACGAGAGAAGTTACAAATTCCACGAAATGATAGACAGGGAAGTGGGGTAAAATTTAACAAGTTATACATTTATCACAACTCTCACAAAGTTTATTAATTCCTTTTAAAAATAATAGTTTTATCAAGGCCTTCAAAATAGGTTGAAATCGCCGACTTCACTTTTCATCATTGGTCAATTTTCTTCTCCGAAGTTATTTCTTAAGTTTTGGGAACAAACAGTGATCGGAAGAAGCCAGATCTGAACTATAAGGGGGTCGTTCAATATTAATTGCAACGTGGCTCTTATAAGCAGGTCCGATGTCGTGCAAAAGCAGCACACTTCGAGTTCACTTTCCTCTTCTTTTTTCATTGATGGCATCCTCTAATTTTTGTAGCAGATTGTCACAGCATCCCACTGTGATAATTTGTCCGTTTTCTTTATAGTCAATCATTAAAACCCTTTCTGAATCCCACAAAATTGTTGGTATGTTTTTTCCGGCGGATTGTGACACCTTGAAATTCCTCGGGGTAAAGCGCCTTTACTTTGATTCTGGCTCATAATGATGAGCCTAAGTTTCGTCTCCAGTTACAATCCGGATCATAATTGCATCCCTGTTCTTTACAGAGATCCAAAAACTCGCGTGAACACTCGATGGGCTGTTTTTTCTGAACTACTGAGAGTATACTCGGTGCCCATTTTGCGCTAACTTTTGACAGGCACAGATAATCGTGGACGATATTCTAAATGGTTGTATCTGATACTCCAACCATTTTTTCGAGATGGGAAAGAATCAAAAACTACACTTGCTAATATACAATTTTCAAAAATTGATTTATTAGGTTTTCATTGCAACTAGCAAAGCTGAAAGAACCAATTTTTATCATAATTTATTTTATTACAATTGCTTTGCAATTCCTTTCTACCCCCCCCCCCCCCCCATACAAATTCCTGAAATTTCAATTAAATTATTCTTCTTCAACTTTAAATTTTGTGAAATTAAAAACAAATATTATTGGCGTCGACAAATTTGTGTTTGATTCCAATACCTCTTCTACGCCCTCCCATACAAATGCACAATTTTAATAAATGCATTTAATCGATTTTCATTGAAACCAAAAAAATGTGCAAACTTAAAATTTTGCAAGAATTTGTCCCTTAATAATTGTACTAAATGCTAAAAAAATATGAACTTTGCTTCACTCCTTCTACCACCTCCCATACAAATTTTTGAATTGGAAATTCAAGAAAAGTATTTCTCCCTCAAACATACGAGAGGAATTGACTTTAAAATTGTAGCAAAACGATGTGATTATGATGTTGATAAGCAAATTCAAAATAGTCAATTAAGAGCGCGTTTGGGGATTCTTCTGTTTTCCATTTGCTCTACATGGCCAGCTCACTGCAGTTTACGTAGCTTGATGAACATTGAAACTTCTGGCTCATCGTAGAGTTGATACAACTCATGGTTGTATCTTATTCGCCATTCCGTTCCTTCCTTCACAAGTTCCAAAATTCTTCGGAGGACCTTTCTTTCGAATGCTAAAACTGCTTTTTCGGAAGTTCGCTTTAATGTCCACATCTCGCTGCCATAACAGAGTACAGACCATATAACAGTTTTATATACCCGCAGTTTATTGTTCCAGTGCACTTTCTTCAATTTAATTATTAGAAGTACCGAATAATACGTCTTATTTGCTAGTATTATCCGCCGACCGATTTCTTCCATTTCATTGCTGTTCTTTGCCAGATTAGCCCCAAGATATATGAAGCTGTCCACACCCTCCAAATAATATTCCGGAATTATTATGTTTTGTCTAATTGGTGTTCTCCTTCTTGTTTGCGTCATTACTTTTGTTTTACTTTCATTAATGCGCAACCCGACTTCTTTTGCGGCGAAGTCAAGATTGACAAATACCTCCTTAGCACTAGGGAATGATCTTGCTAGGATGTTAATGCCGTCAGCCTATGCTACTATTTGAGTGGACTTGAAGAGTAATGTCCCGTTGATTTCAACTGGGATTTTTCGGACAACATACTCTAGCGCCAAGTTGAAAAGCATGGGGCTAGACCATCTCCTTGACTTAAACCACATTTCGTTCGAAAGCTGGTTGTGGAATCGGTTTGTATTCTCACTTGGGATTCAGTGTTCGTCGTTGTGAGTCTTGTTAGTCGGACTAATTTTGAGGGAATTACAAAATCAAACATGACTTGGTACAGTACTGTCGTATGCTTGTTTAAAGTCTACGAAGATTTTGTGCACGTCTGTGTTATATTCCCAGCACTTCTCAGACACCGAGGTTATCTGGTCTGTTGTATATCGTCCGGTTCTGAATTCACCTTGGTATTCGCCAATTATTTCAATAGAGTAGGACTTAAGACGACGTTCAATTATTTTTGTCATTTGTAGGACGTACACAACAATGATATTACTCTGTAATTCTCACAGCAGAGTTTGTCTCCTATCTTGTAAATTTGACACATGATTCTTTTTCGCCAATCGTCGGGTATGATTTGGCCAAATTTTGCATATCATGTTGTGCAGTATTTCACCGACACAGTTTCCACCGTTTGTCAGAAGTTCAACTGGTATTTCGTCAATTCCCGGCGCTTTGTTTCGTTTTTGGTCACATAGAGCTGCTTTGATTCCAGCAAGCGTGGGTAGTGTCGATTATGGTTCTTTTTCACCAGATGAAGCCTCAATTGGAATGTTGTCTGTCGTGATCGGTGCTAATGGGGTGGGATTGAGAAGATGTTCAAAGTAGGAAGCCCATCTCCTTTTGATTTCTTGTGCGTCGCTGATAATGTTGCCCTCTGCGTCTTTGCAGAGACTGGTTTTTGGCTTATATCCCTTTTTTATGTCTTTTATTATAACGTATGCGTCACGCGTTTTATTTTGTCTCATATCGTCGTCCATTTTTTACGAATGCTGATAGGTAGCTGAAAATCAGCATAGGTATAGCGATGGCTGTGGGACACACTTTAAAAATAATTTAATTTTTTTATCCATTAGCGTCCGGAATGGCTGGAGGGGGAAGCTAGGAACAAATTGTTGGCGCATTTTTTTTTTTTTTTAAATGATTATATCTTTGAAACTGCTTGATCCAAAAAATTTTTATTTTAACACCAATTAGATTGTATCTAAAATCTGGTGGAATAGACTGCCAGGCTTATCAATTTCAAAAAAACGAATCCTCTAAAGAGCAAAGTGGAGGATATTCTCAAAATTCAGAAAGAGTGTTATTATTACTCTATTCGCCTAATGATGGGGCACAGTGGAGTAAGCCACCACCTCAAAAATATGGCCTTAGCTGAAGCTGACATCCGCCGCCTCTGTCTCGAAGACTTAGAAATGACAGTACACATCCTATGTCACTGTTAAGCAGTAGCTAGGAAAAGACACAATCTTCTCGGCAGAGGTTTCATTCCTACTGAGTGTTGTAAAGTGGAACGGAACGAACCCGGCGATACCTGGAAAAAAAACTAGGTTTTCGTTTCGCGGTGTAGAGGCTGTTTTCTTAAGAAATCCCGAAGAAAAACAAAATGTATTATGCATTGCGAGTAGAGAGTTCGCTCTGGGGCTCCGCAGAATGAGCCCCTCATGATGATCTAGGCATAATTCGGATCGCGTTCCGGTTCGGTCGAGCTAAAGAAAGGAATGCGTAAGTTCAACAGGTGATCGATCGTATTGTAACTATGTGTAGCGCATTACAAGAGCGGCAAAATAATGCCTCGGTATTCCCACTCCCACGTTCATAGCTAGCCGGCAGAAATCGCGCTCTCTGCCGAGGAATACACCGTTAAAATCTGTCAGCGGAAGGAACTCTGCGTGAGGATAATCAACGGCTTCATACGCCATTCCCACGTTCTCTAGAGTTCTTTCCGTAACATGAGGAACTAGCCACCATGGCTCCCTTAAAGATACTTAGATTAGCCAAAGCTATTGAGCTATGGAAGGGTAAAGGGGCTATAAACGCACAATATGCCGAGAAGGTCGCAGTGCTCTCACGTGCTCCCCAAATTAAAAAAAAAATTACGTGGCTTGCAGTTTCACTAAAATCTAATGAAAGGGAGGCCAATAATTGTAAGGAGGAGGGTCAGAGAGTGTAAAGAAAAACACTTTAAAACTAATATCTCGACTATGTCTTAAGCTACAAAATTGAAACTTGAGTCATATATTAAGCTATACCAGGAAATTATGAGAAAAATATAAAATTTGGTCATTAATAGTAGTGGAGGGAACTTCGGAGCATTTAAAAAATAGTGCACTTTTCAAATTTTCAAACCGTATTGAAGGTGAAAGAAACGATTTCCGGATCCTACACTGTTATGCTTTATTATTCGTAACGTTTCGGTCTCTGCTGAGACCTTTATCAAACTAGAACAGTTATATAATAAAGCATAACAGTGTAGGATCCGGAAATCTTTTCTTTCATTTCAAAATGCACTGTAAAAACATTCACCAAACGTATTGAAGGTTTTGAATCTAAATTTTGTTAAAATGTAGAGCTATATAATCTATAATTTTCATAAAAATTTTAAAATGTGAAAACGATGTAAAAGCTAAACAGTTCCACTTCAAAAAGGTCTATGTATATACTCAGTAGATGGTTTCTGTTCGTTTTCTATCATACAGTCCCCATAACGCGTGCAAATGTTTGTCAGTAGCAGCCAGTACAAGTGAAAAAAGATACCAGCTTCCCACTCATTAAGGTCGTTCTCACTCTCGTTTTCCTACCTTCCCAACCACATTCCTTCCCTCCATACTACTGTATTTGTGCATTGCACATAAAGGCCAAAATTGCCTATAACACAGGTGATTCTGTAAAAAGAAAATAATAATAATAAGGGGAACGAGGTGGTGGGCCAAAATGTCGGAAATTTTCACTAATTTTTTAGGGCTCTCGTAGAAGATACAAAGGTGAATTTTGCACGTGCATACATCCATTTGATATACATATGTACGTAAAGAATAAATATTAATTTGAACCTAAACTCCAATTTGCCAAATTCATATCCGATTATCTTGAAATTTTTACACTACAAAGAAGAAATGTAAAGCTACAAACTCAGTCAATTTTGTTACAATTCAACATAAATTTTGTGTGTGGTAGCTTTGAATTTGGTATATTTCCGAATTTTGGCTACGAATCGATTTTTTTTTTAGATAAACATGATTTTTAAATAGAATGACTTTATAGATGTTACAATTTAAAGTTTTTGACTTCAAACTGCTATCTACAGATATATTACAAATAGTTTTATTCGACGTGGATTATAACAATTTTTTTTTAAATAATTTGAATGATTGTATATCGAGACAAATGTTTTTTTTTGCAATATCGCAAAAACTAAAGCTTTTTGAGCAAAACGATAGTTATTTCTGAATTCAGCGATCTCGAATGACCTTAAGAAAGTTACTGTCTATTGACCCTTTTCAACTTTAGATTATGTAGGAGACAAAAATGTTGATACCGCAAATCGGAAACCTACGATTTATTTATTAAACTTCAAATTGTGCTTTTGGAATAAATTTAAGTTTAAATCAAAGTAATTACAATAGAAATTCATCTAACTCGCTGAAAGTAGAAAATTTTAACTTTAAAATTGTAAGATTTGGCAAAAGTACATGGGAAGAAGAAGATCGGTGTTGATGCCCCTCAAAGAAATGCTAATGATGCAATGGCGCTACAGCCCATACCGAGCCTTGGCCTCTCGGATGCACCACCTCTAGTTGTCTCGGTCCAACGACCGCGTCCACCAGTTTGAAAAATCGAGAAGCGTTCTGCAATCTGCGCCGATTGAGTCCTCCCATCGCTTTCATGGGGAGGCATGGTGACCCTTGGGTCGACGCTTCACGACCTTGGATTAAGAGACCCGAAAACGGCGAATTATTTGTGGAGTTCTGTGGTACTCGGCAAATGGTCATCGGAGGGACCCTTTTTCCACACAAGAGTCATCATAAAACATCTTGGGTTTCCCCTGACGGTGTTACTCAGAACCAGATCGACCATTTGGCTATAAGTCGCCGATGGAGAAGATGTCTCCTCGATGTGCGAGCGAAACGTGGAGCTGACGTGGGGAGCGATCACCACTTGATGGTTGCCTGCTTGAGATTGTGTACAGCAGCTATCCGACGACCACAAATTCTTCAAATGAAGCGCAAGCTTAATGTGGATAAACTCAGAGATCCCAACAAAAAACTCGAATACACCACCATTCTACGCGAAAAGTCATCCACATTGAGTGAACATGAAATGCGCACACTGGACGCCAATTGGGAGGCAACCAGAAACACTTTTCTAACTAGTGCTGAAGAATCTGTGGGATATGCGCAAAGCGGTGAGAAACCATGGATGTCGCAAGACACATGGGACAAGGTTGACAATCGGAAAAAAGCCAAATTGGTAATCATCTCTCAACCCGATGTCAACCAACGAACTCCCGACTTGAGGCAGAACTACCGCGATGCTCATATACAGCTTAAAAAGGCTGTTAGACGCGACAAGAGAAAGGCCATTGAAGATCTGGCAAACAAGGCAGAATCTGCGGCTTACCTTGGGGATATGGGTTCACTATTTAAAATCATGAAACAGTTGACGAACAGGAATTTCACCGCCAACCACCTGGTGAGAGATGTCGACGGAACTCTCCTTAATATGAGTGAACACCAGTTGCGACGATGGAAGGAATACTTCTCTGATATTTTAAACATCTTGTCAGATGAAGATATTCCGGAAACAGAACAACTTCCAAACATCCAACCGCAACAATCCTCTATTAGGGACGATCCCCCAGATAAGGAAGAGATAGTTTCCGCCATTCGGTCAATGGCGGGAAGGAAAGCTCCAGGTATAGACGGACTACCAACCGAACTCCTCAAAGCGGACCCGGAAATAACAGCCGATATACTCCTCCCACTCTTCACTAAGGTGTGGAATGATGGAGGATATCCGACTGAATGGAAGGAGGGCGTCATTGTGAAAATTCCGAAGAAGGGCGACCTTCGGGATTGTGGCAATTGGCGTGGTATATGTCTACTTACTGCCGTATCAAAAATTATGGCTAAGGTAATTCTCAATAGGATTAGTGATGTCGTCGAGAGCACTCTCGAAGTTTATCAGGCTGGATTCCGTAAAGAGTCGTCTTGTACCGACCACACAAATACCTTACGGATAATATTAGAGCAGTCAGCCGAAATGGGTTCGCCACTACATCTCATGTTTGTGGACTTCGAGAAGGCTTTCGACAGCGTTAAACGAGATTACATATGGAATGCTTTGCGTAGGAGAGGTATTCCAAATAAGGTCATAGGTATGATTAAAGAATCCTACGAAGATGCAAGGTGTCGCGTCTTGCTTAGAGGAGAGCTGTCCGAGAGCTTTCCTGTGCGAACGGGTGTCAGACAAGGCTGCATATTATCACCAGCCCTGTTTCTGGTGGTAATAAATGACATCTTGAAAGCTGCACTGGAAGGTGGGGAATGTAAAGGTCTTCAATGGAGACTATTTAACATCTTAAGTCACCTTGATTATGCTGATGACGTGTGTTTGCTTGCACATACCCGTTCGGACTTAGAGTCAAATGTTCGCTCGTTGCATTCTAAATGCAAAGAGGCGGGACTGAAAATAAATGTGCGTAAAACCAAGTACATGCACATGGGTTCGAACGCAAGCACACCGATTGTTCTTAATGGACAGGATGTGGAAGAGGTGCAAGATTTTTGCTATCTCGGAAGCATTGTCAGCATGGACGGCGGAGCCGAAAAGGATGTTGAGGCTCGGCTAAATAAAGCTCGTCAGGCCTTCGGTATCCTTTCCCCTTTCTGGAGGTTAAGAGAGATCTCCCTTCGCACGAAGCTGCGAGTTTTTGACGCATGCGTCAAATCCGTGTTGTTATATGGTTGTACTACGTGGAAAGTGACCGTTCGACTTACCAAGAAACTACAGACTTTCGTAAACCAATGCCTCCGACGCATTTTAGGAATATTCTGGCCAGAAGTGATCTCCAACGACGAACTTTGGAGTACAACTCGCCAGACTAAAATAGGTATTAAGATTCAACGGCGAAAGTGGCAGTGGATCGGTCATACTATGAGGGAACCAAACGAAACATAGCCAAACAGGCTCTGGGTTATAATCCTCAAAGAAGACGTCGGGTTGGTCGACCATGTGATACATGGAAGCGAGCAGTTGAGCAGGAGGCCAGAGGAATAAACAAGTCCTGGCAACAGCTTAAAGCCGATGCGCAGGATCGCGCCTTGTGGAAGAGAGTTGTTTCTGTCCTATGCCCCTATAGGAGGTCTTAACAGGAATTTGATCGCTTTCGTGGCTTCCCCTGTGGTTGGTTGTCTTGAGCATTGCCCTAGAGCACTCGTTCTGGAATTCGTTCCTCGTGCATTCGTTTCACGTGGCCAACCCATTGAAGCTTGCATAGTTTCATCACGATAGATGCTGGTGGGTCAAATAGTTCATACAGCTCATGGTTGTATCGAATTCGCCAGTCATCTCCTTCCTTAACTGTTTCGTACACCTTTCGAAGAATTTTTCGCTCAAACGTGTCGATTAAAACCTCCGACATCTGAGTCAAGGACTTCGTTTCACATCCACATTGCAGGACAGGAAGAATTAATATCTTATGGATGCGATTTTATTATTTCGATGGACCTTCCTTGATTTCATTATGACAAGGACCACATAAAATGCTTCGTTAGCTGTCGTGACTCTCCTTTCAACTTCATGTCATTCATTGCCATTTCATCTCATTTCTGCCGGCAGTTTAACAACACTTTACGAAAGCCGCTCATTATCAAGTCTCAAAGTATAAACTTAAATTGCTTTTGCTTATTCCTCTTATGTATGTCGCTCCCACATTGTTAAATAGTAATAATAATAATTAAAATTAAGTACACTCGGTTTTGTTTTATGTCGAATACAAGAACTTACACGGCTTGCAATTACTTTTATATTTAGTAGATCTCAAAGACGAGATAAAGACGAATAAGTAAAAGTTGGGGTTTCGGTAATTTCCCACTTAAAACGAAACGAAAACACCTGTGCTTGGTAAATTGCACGCATTAACATGAGAAATCGCTGTCTTCTGGGTGAGACGTGTTCCCGTAAATCGTCCTGTGAAATATTGCCCTACTGCTTAGATCTCGTCCTTCACGCCACACTCGTATATATGTAGCATGCTCACAAGGTATCCTTGTAATGTCAAGGTGTCGTCAGAAAGAGATTTACCTGTCGCTTTGTTCTGCTTCTCCGATTCACGTGCACTTCACTCTGTCTGTGACAGCGACATGACAGTGACAAACAAAACTCATTACATACCCTCAAGCAAGTATCAATATTTTCCGTTAGGAATTTAATTTCAATTCAAAAAAAAAACGCTAAATGCTAAAATCGGAGAAGTGGAAAAAGAAAAAAATCCTGAAAAAGTCAACATGTAAAAATTTATTTGAAAAGTGGTAGAGTGACAGGGGGACATCCTTTTCAATTTTGTCGCTCACTGTTCAAATACGCCGGCAAGCATAGTTTGATTGTAAAATAAATGAAAGCTTCAAGCTCACCTGCTACTTGTAAAGTGGCATTCCTGCTCTTCGACACCCCCAGTTCGTTTCTCGCCTCACACCAGTAAACTCCAGCATCACTTTCCCGACGAGAATTTACAACCTGCAATAATAGATGAGATGAAGGGCTTATAAAACGTTTATATCGATGTATGTATGTAGGTATGGAAGCGAATGTAAATATAGTGTGTAATAGCACTAACTGTAACAGTAGTGTGTTAAATATATAGTATTTATCGGTATAGACACTGTGATGAAGGAGCTGGATGCCTGATGAAGGTTGCCTCCACCAGGAGCAAACATTTTTATGGGGAAGGTTTTGCCATGTATGTGAGGGCTGTGAGGCTTCATCCCCTGAATTATACACTCGATTCGGGAAATACATACATATATGCACGATCTGTATACCACTCCCTAACATTAACAAAGTACCACCCTAACTCACCTTCAGAATATATGGTTTAGGCTTTGTGTGTACGAGCCGTTGTACAATGGAGATTAAGGTGCTATTTTTTTAATTAGTTTTTTTTTCGGTCATCTAAAAAGGATGCGAAGGAGAAATAAATCAAAAATTGATGTAATATGTATATAGCGGTTTCTATTATTCATGCAATTATAAATCGAGTTGTGGGGCAAAATATAATATGGGGCACATAACTGTGGCTTACCACTCGCATTATATTGGTTGCGGAAATATTGTATAAAATAGATCATGTTGAAAGAAAAGATTTCCGGATTCTACACATGTTTAGAAATTTCTATCAACGAATAGTAAGAGAAGCAATAGAAATTTCTAGATATCCACAGAACTTCAACCGAGACACCGGATACAAGTTATCAACAGTTTGGCTACCTGTCTTAAAATTTGGTAAGAACAAAATCCGTACCCAGAAATCCTTAACTAATTTAACTACTTGATACTAATTGATTAACCTTAATTAACTAATTTAACCTTAATTACCCTTCCTTCTACATAATAATTATATCTTGTAATTGTCGATCAGTTTGTTAAAGGTCTCAGCAGAGAGCGAAACGTCACGAATAATAAAGCGTAACAGTGTAGAATCGGGAAATCTTTTCTTTCATTTCGAAATGCACTGTGAAAACATTCACCAAACCAAAATAGATCATGTTAACACCGTGTATCTCTACATAAATATGTGTGAAGTTGGTAGCAAGTTTTCGCCTGGACAATACTATGTAGACCTCAGAAAAGAAATATTTTCGCATGACGAGAAAAAATTCGAAATGTGGAAGTTTGTAATTGCTAAAATCTTAAAACTTTTAAGATTGCACACATATACATTTTCAATTTTTCTCGTCGTTTTTCGCGTATCAAAATATTAAAATTACATTTTCGGTAACGTCAAATTGCTAACTATTGTGTAATTTAATTAAAAGTTCTGAAATAAAGGAAATGTTTATAACGGCTTTCAAAATACTTACATTCAGGTGTTAAAATTGCTTACAGATGAATTTTAATCTATCCAAAATTATTAACTACATCTTTGACACTCAAAGGAGCCAAATTTAACGTATTCTTATAATCTAGATGAAATCTAAGCGTATTATAAGTTTGCCACAAAGTTTGTAACGGCTCGCAGAAAAAAATGAATGATACAAAAGTTCATATATTCAAAATCTCACAACCGGATGCCCTTCCATCCGTCAGTGTCCTCTCTAGCTTGAAAACGCGTTGAGCTAAAGAGCTCAAATTTTATAAACGTCATTTTTGACAAAAAAGTAGGGTCAAGTTCGTGAACGGGCCCAATCGCTCCACCCCCTCTCACACACAATAACACAATTTCGCAATTTGACAATAATCGGATTTGCTCTACAAGTATAAATACTATTGATCTGATATTTTAGATGTAATACTTTTATGATGATTTCCGTTAGAGCTCATTAATATTTTATTTTTTGCGTTCATTATCATTTTTGAATTAAACTTCATTATACTCTAGATGCAATCTGAGAGTATTATAAGTTTGCTCTAAGGTTTGTAACGCCAAGAAATAAGGCTTGGAGAAAAAAATGAATGATATAGAAGTTAATATTATCACTCAGAAATCTCAAAACCGGATGTACGTCCGTCCGTCTGTCCGTCCGTCTGTTCGCTCTCTAGCTTGAGAACGCGCTGAGCTAGATTGTTCAAATTTTGTACACGTCGTTCTTGACAAAAAGTAAGGTCAAGTTCGTGAACGGGCCAAATCACTCCACCCCTTCTACCCCCTCCCATACAAAATGACACAATTGCGCAATTTGACAATAAACGGATTTGTTCGAAAAGTATAAATGCTATTGGCGTGAAATTTGAAACATATTACTTTTACAACAATATAACTCTACCGTATAAAAATTATGCGTGTCCTCTCCCTCCTTCTACCACCTCCCATACAAACTGTACTTGTCATGAATTACTCTAAGCCTATTTACTCAGTGCGTATAAAATTAAGCGGGCTGAAATTGAGCGTCAAATATTTATTTAAAATTGTTAGTAAGGCCAAAAAAAATTAGACGATTAGCTTCACCCCTTCTACCCCCTCCCATACAAAATGACACAATTTCGCATTTCGACAATAAATGGATTTGCTCGCAAAGTATAAAATCTATTAGTCTGAATTTCGGGATTTATTACTTTCATAATAATTTCAATCTACAGTATAAAAATTTGCGTCCTCCCTCTCCTTCCAACCCCTCCCATACAAACTACACTTTTAAATGAAATGCTCAAAGCCGATTTTCTCAGAACATATAACATTTATCGAGCTCACATTTTGTAATAAATACTTATTTAGCATTATCACTAAGATCAGAAAAAAATATTTGACTACCTTCACTGTTTCTACCCCCTCCTATACAATATGACGCAGTTTGACAACTTCATAAAAAATCTATTTGCTTGAAAAGTATGAATGTTACTAGTCTAAAATTTAAGAGATGTCAATTTTATGATATTCTTAGTTCTTTCTGAAAAAATCACTAAAATCCGCTCACCGTTTCTACCACCTCCCATACAAACTGCACATTTTCACTAAATCTAACACACTAATTTTCTCAGCTCCTATTCAATTTTTGGAGTAAGCATTAAGCATAAAACATTTTTATAGCTACTTTAGCATGATGGGGAAAAAATTAGTTCAATGCTATCACCCCTTCTAACACTCCCCATACAAAATTTCTTGGGATCACAAAAAATTCTTTTTCATCTAGAGTATCTTAAGATTGCGTTTTACGCGCAATCGTAGCCCTGTTATGTTTTTAAATTATCTTTTTGTAAATCTCATAAATCATTTAAATTTAATTCTCTTTAAATTATAATAACTTAAAATTTGGAATACGGCCCTGATGCTTTAAAGCAATCGAGCATAACCGCTTGCCTGTAACTCGACATTTTATCGTACAGCATTTTGCGATTTCTGTCATTTCTTGAGTTTTTTTAAGTCTCTCGTTTGCTAACCATCGATCAGAAAACAATAAATTTTCGATTTCAATTTCAATTTTTTTTTGTACTATAAGAAGAAGTTATCGCTATCGTGCGAATAATTTCAATTTGCCGTATAAACATTATTTGTGTCCTCCCCTCCTTCCAACACCTCCTCTAAAAACTGAACTTTTGCCTGAAATACTCCAATTTACTCAGTGCGTAGAAAATTCAACGAGCTAAAATTGTGCACTAAATAATTATTTAATATTGGTAGTAAAACCAAAAAAATTTGACGATTAGCTTTACCCTTCTACACCCTCCCATACAAAATGACACAATTTCGCAATCCGACAATAAACGCTCAAAAAGCATAGACGCTATTGATCTGAAATTTGGAACATACATACTACATTTATAATGACTTCAATCTAGTGTATAAAAGTTACTTGAGTCCTCTCCTTCCATCCACCACCTCCCATACAAACTACACTTTTTCATAAAATACTCTAAGCAAATTTACTCAGTACGTATAAAATTCATCGAGCTGAAATTGCGCACTAAATATTTATTTAGAATTATTAGTAAGACCAAAAAAATTACATGATTAGTTTCACTCCTTTTACCCCTTTCATACAATCTGACACAATTTCACATCTTCACAAAAAAGTCAATTTTCCTGAAAAGTGTGAATACTTCTGATCGGCAATTTAAAACAGGTCAAAAGCATGATGTTTGTAGTCATTTCTGAAATGGTCATTAAGAACTCGCCTCTCCTTCTACCACCTCCAATACAAACTGCACAATTTCCCTAAATCCAATACACCAATTTTCTCAGTACTTACTAAATTTTTGAATTTTCAATTTTGTATAAAATATTTTGATGGCAACTCTAGCGTGATGCGAAAAAATTAGTTCAATTTCGTCACCCCCTCCACCACTTCCCCTCAAAATTTCTCGAAATCAAAAAATTCCTCTTTCATCTAGAGTATCGTACGATTTGTCTGTTATGTTTTATGACTGGCCACAGTACCAAGAGAGACACGACAAAGTCATTTAGATGCACGACAACGATCAGCCGCATGTTGCTTAGGTTGGGCAAACCTGCCTGGAAACACTGAAATGGGGCATCCTACCCCAACCGCTGTACTCTCCAGACATCGCCCCTTCTGACTACCACCTCTTCCGATTGATAACGCATGGTCAGGCTGAGCAGCACTTCAGTTGTTATCAATCAAATTCCTGTTAAGATCCCGTATAGGGGCATAGGACAGAAACAACTCTCTTCCACAAGTCGCGATCCTGAGCATCGACCTTAAGCTGTTGCCAGGACTTATTTATTCCTCTGACCTCCTGCTAAATTGCGCGCATCCATGTGTTACATGGTCGACCAGCCCGACGTCTGCCTTGAGGATTATAATCCAGAGCCTGTTTGGCGATGTTTTGCTCTGGTTTCCTCAAAGTATGACCAATCCACTGCCACTTCCGCCTTTGAATCTCAATACCTATTTTAGTCTGGCCAGATGTACTCCATACTCTAAAGTTCGTCATTGGAGATCACTTCTGGCCAGAATATTCCCAAAATGCGTCGGAGGCATTGATTCACGAAAGTTTGTAGTTCTTGGTAAGTCGAACGGTCACTTTCCACGTAGTATAACCATATAATAACATGGATTTGACGCATGCGTCAAGACCTCGCAGCTTCGTGCGAAGAGAGATCTCTCTTAACCTCCAGAAAAGGGAAAGGATACCGAAGGCCTGACGAGCTTTATTTAGCCGAGCCTCAACATCCTTTTCGGCTCCGCCGTCCATGCTGACAATGCTTCCGAGATAGTAAAAATCTTGCACCTCTTCCACATCTTGTCCGTTAAGAACAATCAATCGGTGTGCTTGTGTTCGAACCCATGTGCATGTACTTGGTTTTACGCCCATTTATTTTCAGTCCCGCCTCTTTTCATTTAGAATGCACCGAGCGAACATTTGACTCTAAGTCCGAACGGTTATGTGCAAGGAAACATACGTCAGCATAATCAAGGTGACTTAATATGTTAAATAGTCTCCATTGAAGATCTTTACCTTCCCCACCTTACAGTGCAGCTTTCAAGATGTCATTTATTATCAACAGAAACAGGGCTGGTGATAATATGCAATCATATCTGACACCCGTTTGCACAGGGAAGCTCTCGGTCAGCAAGACACCTTGCATCTTCCTAGGATTCCTTAATCATAGCTATGACCTTATCCTTATCTGGAATACCACTCCTACGCAAATCATTCCATATGTAATCTCGCTTAACGCTGTCGAAAGCCTTCTCGAAGTCCACAAACATGAGATCTAGTGGCGAGCCCATTTCGGCTGACTACTTTAATATTATCCGTAGGGTATTTGTGCGGTCTGTACAAGACGACCCTTTACGGAATCCAGCCTGATAAACTTCGAGAGTGCTCTCGACAACATCACTAATCCTATTGAGAATTATCTTAGCCATAATTTTTGATACGGCAGTAAGTAGACATATACCACGCCAATTGCCACAATCCCGAAGGTCGCCCTTCTTCGGAATTTTCACAATGACGCCCATCTTCCATTCAGTTGGATATCTTCCTTCACTCCACACCTCAGTAGAGAGAGGGAGGAGTACATCGGCTACTATTTTCGGGTCCGCTTTGAGGAGTTCGGTTGGTAGTGTGTCTATACCTGGAGCTTTCCTTCCCGCCATTGACCGAATGGCGGAAATTATCTCTTCCTTATCTGGGGGATCGTTCCTTTTAGTGGATTCTTGCGGTTGGATGTTTGGTAGTTGTTCTGTTTCTGTGATGTATTCCTCTGACAAGATGTTTAAAATATCAGAGAAGTATTCCTTCCATCGCTGCAACTGGTGTTCACTCATATTAAGGAGAGTTCCGTTGACATCTCTCACCAGGTGGTTGGCGGTAAAATTTCTGTTCGTCAACTGTTTCATGATTTTGAATAGTGAGCCCATATCCCCCAAGGTAAGCCGCAGATTGTTGGTCAGATCTTCAATGGCCTTTCTCTTGTCGCTTCTAACGGCCTTTTTAAGCTGTATATTAGCATCGCGGTAGTTCTGCCTCAGGTCCGACGTTCGTTGGTTGACATCGGGTTGACAGATGATTGCCAATTTGGCTTTTTTCTGATCGCCAACCTTGTCCCATGTGTCTTGCGATACCCAGAGTTTCTCACCGCTTTTCGCATATCCCACAGATTCTTCAGCACTAGTTAGGAAAGTGTTTCTGTTTTTGCTTGCAATTGGCGTCCAGTGTTCGCATTTCATATTCACCCAATATGAATGACTTTGAGCGTAGAATAGTGGTGTACTCGCGTTTTTTGTTGGGATCACTGAGTTTATCCACATTAAGCGTGCGCTTCATTTGAAGAATTTGTGGTCGTGGGATAGCTGCTGCACACAATCTCAAGCAGGTAACCATCAAGTGGTGATCGCTCCCCACGTCAGATCCACGTTTCACTTGCACATCGAGGAGACATCTTCTCCATCGGCGACTTATAGCTAAATTGTCGATCTGGTTCTGAGTAACAACATCAGGGGAAACCCAAGATGTTTTATGATGACTCTTGTGTGGAAAAAGGATCCATTCGATGACCATTTGCCGAGTACTACAAAACTCCTCAAATAATTCGCCGTTTTCGGGTCTCTTAATTCAAGGTTATGATGCGTCGATCCAAGGGTAACCCTGCTATTTTATGACGTGTCCAGTGTTGTCTGATCCAACCTGGGCATTCATATCTCCTGAGATGACAATAATATCACCTCTTGGAACACGTTCGAAGGTGGCACTCAGTTGGCTATAAAACTCCTCTTTGTCACCAGATGTTGCAGTAGTTAGTTGGTGCGTGGCACTACAGAATTGTGACGTTTCTGATACTGGTCCTGAGCCTGACGACGATAATCCTATCCAAGATTGGTTCCCAGCTAATGAGACTGTTCCTCGCTCTCGGTGTAAGGACGAACGCCACGCCATTTTTGGCTTCACTTTCAGGGCCAATGTACAGAATAGTGTTTCCGCTAGGGATTCGTTCTTCTCCTGATCCTGTCCACCTAACCTCGCTCAAGCCCAAGATTTGGATGTTATAGTGCTCCATTTCACGGTCGATCTCTGATTGTCGCTGCAAAGACCGAGTAATTCCAGATCTTCCCGCGTCATTCAATGTTCGAACGTTCCAGAAGCCAATCATAGTTCGTTTTCGAATGCCAAAAGTCGTTACCGTAGAATCAGTCCGTATCCGAGGCGCTGTATCCGTTTCTCGTATCAGTTAGATCTTTAGATCACGGGTAATAAGCCCATGATCCAGTGAGTGTCCATTTGCCATTTTTAGGGCAAGCAGGACTGGCTGTGGGTGAATTCTACAGCCCCCATCCCACAGGGGGAAGTTGATATGAAGAAGGCTAAAAAATTATCAATTCGTGGATCGCCTCAAAAGACGCATCGTTTTTTCGAGATGGTATCCGATAATTGCCAGAAAGATGGGAGAAAGTAATGGCTAGTAGTAATGTCAAAAAAGTAATTATTCGTCACACGAGTACTCGTTACCGATCGAAATCGAATAATGAGTACCGACGGAGATTTATAGTCGTTACATAGATAACGAAAAAGTACAAAGTATCTGAACTGTAAAAACGATTCTTTAGTTTTCCGTTACTCGATCATTCGTTTCGCATACAAAATAAAATACCTATACCGAAAATAACGTTTAGTTGGTTTTTTCGTTACATCACAGGAGCAAGACCTACACTTATGCATAGTCAGCAAAGTCTACTGAGAAAATGATGCATTTTTTTTTTGTATTTCGTTTCTTTCAACACCAAGAATGTCGTCGAATAAAGTTGTGGCGATTGGCTTGAGGCAATCGTTACTGTAGTTACTCCATGGGATACTAGAGGCGCTTTGCCATAGTTTGGCAAAGGTGAGCAAAATTTAAAAAAAGGGTCGACCTATTTTTGGTACGTTCTTGACATCAAAAACTGTGCACAGTTCTTAATACTTAACTAAAAAGTCATAAACAAAAATTTTGAAGTAACAATTTATATTAGGGTGGATGAAATTGGCAAAAGAAAACCACTAAACTCACCACTCCACGAATGATGAATTGGGGATGGTGAATTCGCAGGTGTCCAGTGTGTTTCCTTCTTGCAAGGAGTGACTCTAGCCGATACTAGTGTTAGGGTTTTGGGATCAGTGATACCAGGTTGTAGATTTTTTTAATGTTTCGAGTGATAAAGGTATTTTTTTTTTATCAATTTAAGAGATTTTTGTTAAAAAAAATTTTGAATTAATAAAAGTGATTTCCGTCACATTGTTTCTTTATTCTGAATTGTAAAGAAAAATTAATTGAACAAGATAAATTTGTGAAATATTGAAAAGATTTACGTTAGTTTTTAAAGGGATTTTCTACTTAGAAGAAGGATAGTGAAAAATCGAACTTGGCATCATTCTGTTGATACATGTACTAAGCCAACGCATGCAAGATCGATTCACAAGCGATTTCTTGTTGCATATAGTTATTGCATGAGACACTAAAAACGATTCCTTCTATTTGATGATTACTTCTATTTGAATTTTTTCTGGCTTACTCATCCATACAACATGATTTTAAAGAAACGAGTACCTAGTAACGAATAAAATGTAATGATTACTTTTCTTAAAGCAACTGGTATCGAAAAGTAACGAAACTTGGCGTCACTAATGGCTAGCGACGGACAGTACTTTGAATCATGTGCTCATCGATCTGAACACACACTGCTGTTATCATTCATGGATTTTTAATTGGGATCCCACATACATACTTGCAAATCTTGCCAGCAACTTGATAATGCATGTAAATGAATCGGTCTATTCAAATGTGGTAATTATAAATCGTCCTCCCGTAACTCGTTATTCCAGCGAATTTATTATAAAATCCATAGATTTTCTTCTCTTCACTGAATAATTTTGAACAGAGAAATATTTTTTTTTCGCTTAACCTAAAGGAACTTAGATACCGTCCTACCGCAATTTTTTAGCCAACAAAAGTAATTGAGACCGGTCAAGAGTCCTTCCACTCTTCCGTTAACACTTACCTTTAGAAAAAACAGACCACCGGCTGGAAGAAATATTCTATGCGAACCGGGTAATATCTTCAACGGCACTCCATCCTTATACCATTGAATTATTGGTGGTGGAGATCCTTCAGCTTTGCAGTTAAGTGTTGCAGGCTCATGGCGTGGAACTGTAGTATCTATTGGATGTTCAGTTATTCGTGGAATTTGCGAACCTGAAAATGAAATGAAAGAAATTATAAACCAACGATAAATTTATACTGAGAAAAAATTTATCATAAATTTCAGTCAGGACTAAAAGACATATTTTACCGTATACTACTATAGAGAAAATCGAAATAAGGACATTAACGAGAAAAATGTTCGGGTACAAATTACATGCAGATTTTCTCTCGTTTCCGACCCAGGGAAAACCAACAGGGGAAATCATAATATAAACAGACACCGAACAGCCATTAAATTACAACTCAAGAAAGGAAACTCGGTTCTGCAGTGCACTAAAACAATTAAAAGGGAGGCATGCTATGGCCGAAGTGGAGGACTTATCGTCCTCTACCATTACGGATCCGCCCCTATCGAGTAGAAATTCGATCGATTTTTATGACTTTTGGTCGGAGCGCTTTAAAATTTTACTGTTTAATTTTCATTAAGCCTGGCCATTAGACGTTTCCCTTTTATCTGTTCGCCTGCCTAGTATTCACTTCACGAACTGAAACGTATCCGTGCAGATATTACTGTACTGCAAGGCAACGCATAGACTAGATAGATAGATTCGATGTTAAATATTTTAACAGATGGTAAACTCTGTTTATACAATTTAATTAGACTGGAATGACGACGAATGACCTTAAGGCGTTTTAAACAATTCCCGAAACGGATATCCTGCTCGGTCAATTCAACTCTTCTCCTTGATCTTGGTGTCTGCCATTTCCTCATATTATGAGAATCCGGCCTCTTGCCGCCCGACCCTGATCCTGTCATAAAATTGTTCGGGAATAGACTTTTATTCTGACAGGCGAAACTTTGACGGACCGAACGTTAATTAAAATTACGTTTTACTCGACAAAGTTAAATTTAATGACAAAACTTTTATTTTCGTTCTACGTCGGTATGTTGGCAGTTTGTTGATATTCAACTTGGGGGAAAAACGAGAAAAAAAAGAACGACGCTAGGTTGGTTTTTAATAGCCACTTTTTAGGAGTTAACAGTCGTAGGAATTATTTTTCAAACAATAGGAAATTATGATATTTACCCAAAGTCGTTTCGGTTTTTATACCTTGGTAGTTAAAAGAGCGAATTTCCAATAAGGACCTTTTTTTTCCGGAAATTGAATAAAAAGGTAAGAATTCAATCGATGAAGGAGTACGAATCAGTCGTGTTGTAAGGAATTAAATTGTGATTAATGCAGGTTCCCCTACTAGAAGCTCACAGTTGCTTGTAGGTTATAGTTCGTAACGCAAGCTGACAAGAGAGACCTTATCTTATCCTTAATCTAGGTGAAATTTTCAGAACATGAAATTTTGACCTAAGCTCATATTGTGGTTGAGTTTAGGCCAAATTTGTTGTGTTTTTTGCACCAAACGCAATACATATTTCAAGATCAACTACATCATGGTTGTATTTGATATTTTAACCGCTAGATACTATCAAAATTATTTTAAAGTACTTTGGGAAACATTGGGAGGGGGAAGGAGGAGGGGGATTTGAAAATCGATTAACTTCATTTACTTCAAAGCTCAAAACTTTTAAAAAAAATTTTAACGTGATGATTGGGCCGTTCTCTTCAAAAATTTTGTCCTATATCCAATGATATCAGAAAGGTCCTAAACAACAACCAGAACATCAATCAATCAATCAAATTCCTGCTAAGACCCCCGATAGGGGCATAGGACAGAAACAGCTCTCTTCCACAAGGCGTGATCCTCACCATCGACCTTTAGCTGTTGCCAGGACTTCTTTATTCCTCTGGCCTCTAGCTCAACTGCTCGCTTCGATAGTCTACTAACCCGACGTCTTCCTTGAAGATTATAGTCCGGAGCCTGTTTGGCGATGTTTTGCTCTGGTTTCCTCAAAGTGCGATCCACTGCCACTTCGGCCTTTGAATCTCAATGCTTATTTTAAACTGTCCAGTTGTTCTCCGTTGGATTCTGCCCACAATATTCCTGAAATGCGTCGGAGGATTAAGTTCACGAATGCTTGCAGTTTCTTGGTAAGTTGAACCGTCAGTTTCCACGTACTTCAACCATATAAGAACACAGATTTGACTAATGCGCCAAAAACTCCAACTTCGTGTGAAGAGAGATCTCTCTTAACCTCCAGAAATGAGAAAGGATATCGAAGGCCTGACGAGCTTTATTTAGACGGGTCTCAATATCCTTTTCGGCTCTGCCGTCCACGCTGACAATGTTTCCGAGATAACCAAAATCTTGCACATCTTCCACATCTTATTCCGTTAAGAAAAATCGGTATGCTTGTGTTCGAACCTATGTGCATGTACTTAGTTTTACGCACATTTATTTTCACTCGCACCTCTTTGCATTTACAATGCAATCAGCGAACATTTGACTGTAAGTCCGAACGGTTATGTGCAAGCAAACACACGTCATCAGCATAATCAAGTTGACTTAAGATGTTACCTTCCACCTTCCAAAGTAGCTTTTAAGATGTCATTTATTACCACCAGAAACAGGGCTGGTGATAATATGCAGCCTTCTCTAACACCCGTTCGCACAGGAAAGTTCTCCTGATTTCCAGATTTTACACTGGTCTGTTCTGGTTTATTAGTCATGAAATTTCGATCTCTGCTGAGACCAGTTTAATAAAGTTCTTAGCAGAGACAGAAACTTGACGATTATTGAATCAGAACAGTGCGAAGTAATCCCTTTAAAAGATATAAATTTCGTGTTCTTGCTGCTGACAATAATAAACTTGGATACTTCCCTAATATGTGGAAAGAAGCGATTAAAATCCCCATTTCGAAGCTTGATAAAAATCCCGCCAAACCTAAAACCTCTAGACCAATTATTTTGCTATCAACTTTAAACAAAAATCTTTGCAAAAATCTTGTTAGAAAGAATGCTAAGTCATATTATACCGGGCCATCAGTTTGATTTCCGCCACGGGTACTCTACTAGTCATCAGCTCTTGAGAGTCTCTGACTACATTAAGAAATGTCTTATTCAAAATCTGTCAGTAGGATTGATTACCTTGGACATAGAAAAGGCTTTCGATTCGGTGTGGCACAATGGCTTACTTTTCAAACTAGTGAATTTATCCTTCCCATTGTATCTAATTAAAATCATACTATCATTTCTATCTAATAGGTCTTTTCAGGTTCAAATTAAAACAGATTCATCAAATCAACGAATAATCCCTTCAGGTGTTCCACAAGGTTCTTGCATCAGTTCTATATTTTACCTCCGACATACCAACTACAGAAAATTGTTGTGTACACATCTTCCCTCGACCCAAATATAATTGTCAACAATCTAGAAAGTCAATTGGAAGAATCAGCAACATACTTCAATAAATGGAAAACTAAAATTAATAGCACGAAGATGCAAGCTACCTTTTTTACCAAAAGGCACGCACACAGATACCTACCAAATCCAACTATTGATATTTTAGACGAAAGCATTGCGTGGAAGAAAAACATCAAGTACCTAGGTGTATTCCTCGACAAAAAGCCTATTTACCACGAGCATACCACACAAACCTGTTCTAAAATGCTAAAATCCATTGGAATGCTTTATCCTCTTACTAATAGAAAATCGAAATTACCTGCTGATAACAAACTACTAATTTATAAATCAGTTAAGAGACCCATGCTATTATATGGTGCACCAATCTGGACGTTCAAAAGAAAATTGCAAATTATACAAAATAAATGCCTAAAAATAATACTAAATAAACCTTGGTATTTTTCTACTGCAGAACTACACGAAATTGCCAATACTCCAATAGTCAAGGATATAGTGTAGTAGTGAACTAGCTCAGTCAGTCAGTTCCAGCACAGCAAAGTGATAAGACCTGTTTTATTTCCAAACCCTACAATAGTAAACAACATTTGTACCAATTTCACTGAGAAATATAGTAAATCGGGTAACCCTCTTATTCTCTCTATCTTATGTATCACCAAAAAAATTGCACACTGTTTTAAAGATAAAGGTAATTTTCTAATTTTGAATTTATACTTATTAATTTTTTTTTTTTTAAATTCTAGTTTAAGTTAGATTTTGTTTAGTTCTAAGTTTTAGTTTAAGTCACTAACATAAGGTTTTTGCTTTTCCTTTTCCTTGAAAGAATTAAAATTAACTACATTATACCTAAGCTTAAGCATAAATTTATCTATGAGTTGAAAAGACCTCTGATCTGAACACCGAATATCAATTACATGTAAGAAAGAATAATATTTACAATAGGGAATATTAATAAATCTAAGTCTCATTGAGCCGAATCTTCCTGATCAGTCTGAATTAGAGCAATTCAAGGGTAGAGATACTCGATACACACTAACACTTCTGTCCTAATAGAGTTTGAATAATGCCCTTATACCAACAGTTAAGACTGCGTTTAGAAGCACAAGAAGGCAACATAAGAAATACGAAATTCGGCCAAACTTGAGTTTGGCCGATTTCAAATTTACGGATACGAGCGAAAACTTGCGTTAAACTACAAGTTTTTGAATGGAATTCTCATTAAAACCGAAAATGAATATGACTTTCATAAATAACAATTCAATTTGATTGTGTTTACTTGATAAAAGAAAAAGAATTGAGAAAATTCAAATTTCGGACGAAATTTCCCGCGCAATCGGGGTACACCCCATGTCCAAACTCTATTAGGACAGAAGTGTTAGTGTGTATCGAGTATCTCTATTCAAGGGATGCTAAGCCTTAATTGTTCTATGAGATAAAGTCATAGACAACTTCGAAGAATGCAAGCAGATAGTCGCGGTGAACTGATACACCAATTCTATAAATTCATTACATCAAAAGAACGAATTTTTAAGCTAAATTATCAGACTAGATAACTTTTCATGAAACTTCATTGAAAGCTAAAAAAATATTGCATTTTCATCATAAATTCAAATAGATTTTTCTCTCTGGTATTATCTAGTTATAACACATATCAGATGATATACTTTATATCGAACCATACATACAGGATTAACTCAGCAATATTATCTTAGCAAATATATTATTTTTACATTGCCACAATAGCAACAATATTGAAACAACGTAAGACTACACACCTCGAAGAATACTGTACACACAAACCCGGCCATTGTTATTATATCTCCTTTCTTATGCACATAACCATTATAATGCTCATCAAAACATAAAAGTCCTAGCTAGACGATAGACTACCGACCAGAATATGTACGAGTCTGTGGGATATGTTTTTTTAAAGTTGAAAGCTTTTCTCGTAGAGTTGTCGACAGGAAACTCTATGCTATGCCTTATAAAGTCGATGGATAGTCAAATATTTAATCTGACGGATGGAGAGAGCCCTTAGAGTAAATATCGAATGAAAAATTCGATAAGAGATGGTTTCAGATTTAAGTTAGTTGCATTGGGTTGCAGCTACGCTATAATATAGTCTACCATAGTAGTGGTTTCATGGTGTAACCCGCTGAATAATACATTTTGCTATACATATAGTGCATGATACTATTGAATTTTTTAAATTGTGTGAAATTCTAGAAAACAAGAAATTTGAATCGTTTTAGTTAACATTCGTGTTATGAAACAATTTGCATTATACCTTGTTGTTGATTTAACAATCTAATGAGTTACTTCCTATGAGGGGTGCCTAAACACCGCTTATTATATGTTTACTCGTGATAGTCGTTAAATTCTTTACGTGAGAAGCATTGCAATTTTTTAGTCGTAGCAAATATTTTTATACTGTGTTCCCATTCGATTTGAACTGCCTCCAAAAACACGAAAACCTGTTTATCGACAGGAAAAAATTAAGAAGTCATTATGTAGACTTTAACCTGAAAATATATTTTTTTTAGCCAACAGAACCGCCAAAGATACAAGAAAGTTTGTTCTCGATCAAAAATCTCAAACTTAAGTTACTGGTGAAAGGAAAGATTTTCGGATTTCACACTTTTATGCTCTATTAGAAGTGACGTTCAGGTCTCTGCTGAGACCTAGTTACTGATCTTCTAACTACATGATAAATATCGAACGATTTGTTTTGATGTCAAAGATTCTTCCTGATCGAAATCCCAAAAGCGATCAAAAAGGGAATAAGTTCATAATTTGGTGGACTCAGCTTCTAGCCAGGATGGATGTTAATCGTTTGCCCAGATGAAACAACTGTATCGTTGTTAAACAAGCAGCTGCAAGCATCTAGCCGAACGAGTACACAAACATCAGGGCCATTCAGGAGGAAAATATTCCACGATTTAAATAATGAAGACATTGATGCACAAAATGCTGGTTTGCGCTTCTAATTGATAAGTCCTTAGGAGGAGAGAAGAGGTCACAAATATCATAATAACCTTTTCCAACGGCGGCCAAACGATGGGGAAGATCAAATAAAAATGGCACAGTGTCTGCTGCAAGTTCTCTTGCGTGACTCTCTGTCCTAAGGTTGATGAGGTTAGATATGGCGAGCCGTAGCTCACCGAAGATACCGTAAGCCTGAATAACTTGAAAGCGATTCAGGTGAATCTCCTTCGTGTAGCAGCGGCCAATGCTGTTAAAACATGGAGATTCCCAAAGGAGGAACCAAGTGCCGCTAAGGGAAAAGTTATTGGTATTCGTCGTAAAATAGGTACTAAGTTAATTTTCGATTGAAGAAGCGGTCTAGAGCTGCACTTCTAATATAATCCGAAATTAATTATCTGAATATGCCTCTTTTCATCCGAACAGATTTAGTACCACTCCTGTTGAAAACCCCAACTGCCGGAGGATTTCAAGAGACGCTATTCGCCTCGCCATACTTTCCTGGCAAAGAGCCAGATACATCAGCTAAAGGTGTCAAGGTGCTACTGTAATATAGACAAATTCTACAACCCAGGCTGTGATGCTAACACACACCACACTATATGAGGAAGTGGTAATATCATTCACAGAGGTGACTGACTCACTTTTAAGGTATCTTACTACTAGTAATCTAGGTATAATAAATAAAAGCCACACCCCAAACTTCATGAATCCCGCTAGGTAAGAAGCACCTGGCCTTAACATAACAAGCTCCAACTCAAAAGAGCGCCTTCTGAAAAATTGTTCAATAGAGCTAAAACCGTTGGTAACTGGAAGAATTCAGAAACTCCTTTTCAGAATAAATCTAACTTTTAAAAAATTTTAAAAAAGTCTTGTGTTGAGATAGATGACCTCCTAAACAATACTCCAAAAGGTGTTAGTAAGAGACACCCCGATCAATATAGGACTCTTAGGAACACCAGATGGGTCCTTAAGGGCTTACCCGGGTCAAAAATAGTCAAAAGTTTTTATTTTTTTATTCGATAGTACAACATCTCAGGAGTATTGTGTCAAAAGCTCAAATCATTCCGAGCAAAACTAACGGAGATATGATTTTTTGAACGGTCCGACTCGGAGACGAATAAAACTTGTGCTTGTAAAGCTTTGAACGCGTTTTTCTCGAAATGTTGTTTTCAAAGTCGGTGTTCACTGTAACTCGGCGAATATGTAACCGATCGTTTTGAAATTTTGCACATATTACCTCCCGATGTCATTTGCTCCATTTTTTTTGTTATACAGATTTTACAGATACAAAATGGCCGACTTTTAGTACCGAAAAACACGAGTTTTGCTTCTCAACGTTCCCAAAAATTCACAAATGAAAAAAAAAATTATCAGCAATCGTTGGGGGGAGCCAAAACATGTCCAGAAATGAAATCTTTTTGGGTTTTTGTTTTCAGATAATTCTTCATCGACTTATGAGGGACACCGCGAAGCGTCTTTTTCAAGCAGCAAGTTCGCAAAATGGCTGCCATCGGCTGAATTTTTAATAATTTTATTTGTAACTTGGACGAAATAAACTTCAAAATATACTTAATTAAAAATACTTGAATGCGCTAATGTACCTTATCACCGAACAGAGAAAATAATTCCCAAAAATTACGTATTTCTTCACTCTAATGACCCGGGTAAGCCCTTAACAAAAGTGGCACGCTTGAAGTGTTATTGGCAACACATTTCTCAGACTGGAAAATAAATAACAATGAACATTTAGAAGTAGATGATTTTTAGTAGTAGTTCTTTATTTGTAACAATATAAATAATAAGTGATGACTAAATGTGCGCTTTCATTAATTCTCGGCCTTTTTTTACACAGCCTTACGACGTGTTCGCCGACCGTTGGTAGTCGTCCTCAGTCGTCGCCCATACATCGACGTGTTTCGCTGTCGCCCCATCGACGATATGTTTTTGATAGTCGCTGGCCGTCGCCCATACAACTGACTGCCGGCTTAGCCGTCGGACATTGTTGGCTTCCATTGGATATTATCGGCGTGTCGGCCCCTTTTCGATATTGTCGATAAGTAACATGTGTGCATGGGTGTGTTTGCAAAATGGTAGATAGCTGAAGACAGCAAATATTCTTCTTTCAAATGGATTTTTGTTTTTCTCAAGCAATTTTTTCAACTCAACCATGTAATACGAATTATTTAAAATTATGATATAATTACTCTAGTCCAATCGTAAAAAAATATCCGTCGAGAATCGTACTTGGGCTGCAGGCGGGGCAGGTGAGCATTCTACCACTCGACCACCAATGCTGGCTAAACTCATCTAGCCACAACTTAGCCATCTACTTAATTTGAATCACGCAACTTCAAATATACGCAAAATGTTTACTTATTATCATGGAAATATATCAATCAATCAATCAAATTCCTCCCTAAAGGAGCATAGGAGAGAAACAACTCTCTTCCACAAGGCACGATCGTGAACATCGGCCTTAAGCTGTTGCCAGGACTTGTTTATTCCTCTGGCCTCCTGCTCAACTGCTCGCTTCTGATTGCCGGCTTAGCCGTCGGACATTGTTGGCTTCCATTGGATATTATCGGCGTGTCGGCCCCTTTTCGATATTGTCGATAAGTAACATGTGTGCATGGGTGTGTTTGTAAAATGGTAGATAGCTGAAGACAGCAAATATTCTTCTTTCAAATGGATTTTTGTTTTTCTCAAGCAATTTTTTCAACTCAACCATGTAATACGAATTATTTGAAATTATGATATAATTACTCTAGTCCAATCGTAAAAAAATATCCGTCGAGAATCGTACTTGGGCTGCAGGCGGGGCAGGTGAGCATTCTACCACTCGACCACCAATGCTGGCTAAACTCATCTAGCCACAACTTAGCCATCTACTTAATTTGAATCACGCAACTTCAAATATACGCAAAATGTTTACTTATTATCATGGAAATATATCAATCAATCAATCAAATTCCTCCCTAAAGGAGCATAGGAGAGAAACAACTCTCTTCCACAAGGCACGATCGTGAACATCGGCCTTAAGCTGTTGCCAGGACTTGTTTATTCCTCTGGCCTCCTGCTCAACTGCTCGCTTCTTGACCAACCCGACGTCTTCCTTGAGGATTATAATCCAGAGCCTGTTTGGCGATGTTTCGCTCTAGTTTCCTCAAAATATGACCGATCCACTGCCACTTCCGCCTTTGGATCTCAATACCTATTTTAGTCAGGCCAGTTGTACTCCAAAGTTCGTCGTTGGAGATCACTTCTGGCCAGAATATTCCTAAAATGCGTCGGAGGCATTGGTTCACGAAAATCTCTAGTTGCACCGATTTCACATCTTGTCAGGACAATCGGTGTGCTTGTGTTTGAGCAAACGTGCATCTACTTGGTTTTATACACATTTATTTTCAGTCCCGCCTCTTTGCATTTAGAATGCAACCAACCAACATTTGACTGTAAGTCCGAACGGTTATGTGCAAGCAAACACACGCCATCAGCATAATCAAGGTGACTTAAGTTGTTAAATAGTCACCATTGAAGACCTTTCCATTCCCCATCTTCCAGTGCAGCTTTCAAGAAGTCATTTATTACCACCAGAAACAGGGCTGGTAATAATATGCAGCCTTGTCTGATACCCATTTACACAGGGAAGCTCTCGGACAACTTTCCTCTATGCAAGACGCGACATCTTGTATCTTCGTAGGATTCTTTAATCATAGCTATGACCTTATCTGGAATACCTCTCCTACGCAAAGCATTCCATATGTAATCTTGTGTAACGCTGTCGAAAGCCTTCTAGAAGTCTACAAACCTGAGATGTAGTACCGAACCCATTTCGGCTGACTGCTCTAATATTATCCGTAGGGTATTTGTGTGGTCGGTACAAGATGACCCTTTATGGAATCCAGCCTGATAGACATCGTGGGTGCTCTCCAAAACATCACTAATCCTATTGAGAATTGCCTTAGCCATGATTTTCGATACAACAGTTAGTAGACATATACCACGTCAATTGCCACAATCCCGAAGGTCGCCTTTCTTCGGAATTTCTACAATGTCGCCCTCCTATTATTCAGTCCGATATCTTCCTTCATTCCCCACGTCAGTAAAGAGTGGGAGGAGTATATCGGCTGTTATTTCCGGGTCGCTTTGAAGAGTTAAGTTGGTAGTCCATCTATACCTGAAGCTTTCCTCCCCGCCATTGACCGAATGGCGGAAACTATCTCTTCCTTATCTGGAGGATCGTCTCTAATAGGGGATTGTTGCGGTTGGATGTTTAGTAGTTGTTCTATTTCTGGAATATCTTCCTCTGACAAGATGTTTAAGATATCAGAGAAGTATTCCTTCCATCGCTGCAACTGGTGTTCACTCATATTAAGGAGAGTTCCGTTGACATCTCTCACCAGGTGGTTGGCGGTGAAATTCCTGTTCGTCAACTGTTTCATGATTTTAAATAGTGAACCCATATCCCCAAGGTAAGCCGCAGATTCTGCCTTGTTTGCCAGATCTTCAATGGCCTTTCTCTTGTCGCGTCTAACAGCATTTTTAAGCTGTATATCAGCATCGCGGTAGTTCTGCCTCAAATCGGGCGTTCGTTGGTTGACATCGGGTTGAGAGATGATTGCCAATTTGGCTTTTTTCTGATCGCCAACCTTACTCCATGTGTCTTGCGACATCCAGAGTTTCTCACCGCTTTTCGCATTCCCCACAGATTCTTCAGCACTAGTTAGGAAAGTGTTTCTGGTTGCCTCTCAATTGACGTCCAGTGTGCGCATTTCATATTCACCCAATGTGGATGACTTTTCGCGTAGAATGGTGGTGTACTCGCGTTTTTTGTTGCGATCTCTGAGTTTATCCACATCAAGCTTGTGTTTCATTTGAAAAATTTGTGGTCGTCGGATAGCTGCTGTACACAATCTTAAGCAGGCAACCATTAAGTGGTGGTCGCTCTCCCCTCGTCAGCTCCACGTTTCGTTCGCACATCGAGGAGACATCTTCTCCATCTGCGACTTATTACTCGTCAATCTAATAAGACACCATCAGGGGAAACCCAAGATGTTTTGTAATGACTCTTGTGTGGAAAAAGGGTCCCTCCGATGACCATTTGCCGAGTACTACAAAACTCCACAAATAATTCGCTGTTTTCGGGTCTCTTAATCGAAGGTCATGACGCGTTGACCCAAAGGTCACCATGCTTCCCATGACGTGTTCTAGTCCAGACTTGTCAGACCCAACCTGATAATAATAATAATATCACTTCTTGGAACACGCTCGAAGGTGGCGACTGAGTGAAACTGAAAACTCCAGGTGTTGCGGTATTAGTTCTGACACTGGTCCTGAGCCTGACGACGATAATCCTATCCGAAATTGGTTCCCAGCTGATGAGACTGTTTCTCGCTCTCGGTGTAAGGACGAACGCCACGCCATTTTTGGCTTCACTTTCATGGCCAATGTACAGAATAGTGTTTCGACTAAGGGCTCGTTCTTCTCCTGATCCTGTCCACCTGATCTCGCTCAAGCCCAAGATTTGGATGTTATAGTGCTCCATTTTACTGTCGATCACTGATTGCCGGTGCAAGGACCGATTGACCCCAGCCCTTCCCCCGTCATTCAATGTTCGAACGTTCCAGAATCCAATCATAGTTCGTGTTCGGATCAAAAATTCGTTACCATAGAATCAGTCCGTATCTGGGCGAGGCGCTGTATCCGTTTCTCGCATCAGTTGAGTCTTAAGATCACGGGTGATAAGCCCATGATCCAGTGAGTGTTCATTTGCCATTTTTAGGGCAAGCAGGACTGGTTATGGGTGAATTCTGCTGCCCCCATACCACAGGAGGATAGTTAGCTTAGGTCCGTGAAGTCGCTAGTCTCCAAAAATAGTTGCAGGAATTGGTAAAATCTCATCCTACAACTACCGCCTTGCGAGAAATATATACCTAGTCTAGCCATAAATACTGTTACAAACTTTTTGAAGCACTGTTCAATAAAAGAGGTGTATGTTAAGAAATCATTGTTTATTTATTAAATGCATTGTCAACAACGGAAATTGCAACAAGTTATTCGAAGTGATTGCCTTTTGCCTTTACACAAGCCTTCAATCGAGCTGGCCGCTTATCTATGGAAGAACGCACGACTTCAAACGGAAAGTTGGCGACTGCATGAGTAAGAGACTTCTTTAAGGATTCGATATTAGGATGTCTTTTAGAGCACGTCATTTGCTCTAAGACAGACCATAATTCGTAATCCAGCGGATTCAGGTCTGGGCTAGAGGAAGGCCAATCTTCAGCTTTAATAAAATCTGGAACATTTTCTTCAAGCCATTTTTGGGTTGACTTCGCCTTATGACCTGGTGCAGAATCTTGCTGGAAACTCCAAGGCTGATTTTTGAATAATGACGTGTTGAGAGGTTTCACTACACTTTCAAGGACACTTTCTTGATAAATTTTGGCAGACGTTTTGACGCCCTTCTCACAAAAATGCAACTTTGTCACCCCGTTGTAGCTAACACCCCACCAAACCATTACTGAGGCTGGATGATGACCTCTTTGAACCTTTTGGGCAACTTGAGAAGCTTCTCTGGCACTGCGAGCATAAACCTTATCGTTTTGTTTATTAAATGTTTCTTCGACAGTAAAAATTTTTTCGTCCGTAAACAAAATTTTACGGTGTTCTTGGTTTGCGTACCGGCAAAGTAATCGTTTTGATTTTTCCACTCTATTTTTTTTAACGAATCTGTTAGTAAATGCCCGGTAGATATACGATAAGCACCCAACCCCAAGTCACTTTTGATGATACGTGAAATTGTTCTTTGGGGTATTTTCATCTCACGCGATAAAATTTTTTGTTTCCGAAGAGGATTACGGCGAATTCTCTCGCGCACGGCTTTAACCGCTTGAGGTGTTCGAGTAGTTCGCGGACGGCCACTTCTTTCACGGTCACTTACTCCAGACGTATCAATAAATCTTTCGATAGTCCGATATACAAACATTCGGCTTATACCAAGGGTATGCAGAGTCTTAAAAACATCACTTGGTTGCATTCCTACTTTATGAAGTGCAATCAAAGCAATTCTATTTTCTTTGTCACCCCAATCCATGTTCACTACACTAAAAATTAAACTCAAATGATGACAAATCCATCAAGCACAAGCGTACTATAGCGATTAGCTCAATTTTTAAAAAATGCAATATAACGGTTCCTTTCTGCAGGGTTGCCAAACCTTGTAACAATATTTATGGCTAGACTAAGTACAGTCAGCAAAATATTTTAATTGCTGTTGTAATCCCTTTAATCACCACGCGAACTTTGTTTTAGAACTGGGAGCTCATCTTTATAATTTTTTGCGCTGGATAATTATATTGCAGTACAATGTTATTTATGATTTGATGATTTTATAAATCGGTCACCGGTGACTATAGCTTTACAACAGCGTGTATCCTCTGCTGAACTCACGACTACAGCCCTGATCCTACCACAGAAAAACAAAGTAAAGGAAATCCAAAAACTAAGCATGAGTGGCATCAGTTCTCTGATCGGCTTCACGATGAGCCACAGTGAAGTAAACCACCACCTCAAAAATATGGGTGTAGCTGAAACCGACATCTTCTACCTATTTCTTTAAGATTCAAAAACGATAGAACACAATCTATGTCATTGCAAGGCAGAAGCAAAGAAATGACAAAAATTGCTAGTAAAAGATTTTCTTACAACAGATGAACTAGCCAACACGGCTCACTTAGACACAGACTTAAATTAGCCGAAGCTATCAAGTTGTGGTAGAGTGAAGGGGCAGTGCTCTCACATGTTCCCCAATTAATAATAATTATCGATTTATTGTAATTTTCGACCAAGATTCTGTTGTAGCCTTGTTTCAGGTAGTTATTTCATCCCGTTCTTTTATTTTGGCATCTGGCCAAGTGTCTTATAACGTCATTCAATGGTGAAGAAGCATATGCTCAACATATTGAAGATAAGCGATATGATTGCGAAAGCCGCATTAAATCCATTCAAAAGTTTTTCCTAGTTCAGTATCAAGCAAGTAGATAAGAATTCTAAAAAATATTTCTTTTACATACTCGGAATCTTTCACTTTTCGAGAATCAATCAATTAACTTTTTTTCTATTTATGTATATGGTGTGTGAGATGAAACCATCAGAGTATTCAGCATCTATATAAGAGGTTCTCCAATAGGGCTCTCTATCTTAAAAAGTTGAAAACGGCCATGTTTGTAAAGATACATTACATTGAAAATCAACATCGCCCAAGCCATCAATTAATTAGATCCTGGCTTATGCGGTCACTTTATCGGAAATTAGACATCCAGAATGCGCGGTACCAAGAGAAACTGCGGTGGTCATTTGCCAAATATTGTTGACTGCACTTAATGCCATTGATAGGCAATGAAATTAAATCCCTATCTCTTGCTTACAATTTTGTTTAAGCTGTAGAGAGCTCTAATTCAAAAGCGCTTTTTAACGTATATTTGATTACCGCTCTATAATGATGAAATAAGCCTTGCCATTGCACGAATTCCCCCCACCCATGAGTCAATAATTGATCTAGTAATGGAAAACAGGCAGATGGAACTATCTGCATTTGCTTTTTTAATCAAACAAAAGTTAGATAGTAGAGCATAGATCTTTAGAAGTAGAAATTGTTTAATTCCACATCGAGCTACTCATAATGTCGATTATTTTAAACATATGCCTTAACATCAGCAAACTATTGACTTTGAAACTAGCACGCTGCTTCTACGCCACTTGTGTTTTACTAATAGTCTAACCAAAGCCGTAGACAATTTTGTTGCAACTTAACAAACTCTGTTCATATTATGCTATCAACAAATTAAAATACAACGTAATTCTTTACTAGGGAAAATTGTAAAAATCGTTAAAATTTATGACATTTACCAAATTGATGTCCATTTATTCCTTTCCTTATGACAACAATTCAATAACAACTCCGCCTTGTATCTCTTATGTCTCGAAAATTGTTACACATTAAACAATAAATAAGCGTTATTCCGACTAATTTTGTTCGCTATTCGAGCCAAACTTACAATCCATAACCTCTTATGACTCAACAAAAATTTACTGCCCATGACGAGCATTAGGGTTGCTATTCCCTCCCTAATAACGTACGAAATCACTCCAATTTATTGTACATATTTTCGAAACAGTAACGCAAACACATGCACACCTACACGGCAACATGATATGAACGAAACATTCAAAGGACAGTTTAGTTAATAGAACACGACACAAAATGTTTGCGCCGTTTGATTCGTAATTTGCATGGAAATGTTTCGAATCAGGGAACGGCATAGGTCGGAATCATAAACATACTACAGCGTAACAAAATAAGTGTGTTGGCACGGACAGCGCAAAGGCACCTGGGTCATCTAAACTGCAGAATAAAAACGCTCTTCGTTAAATTCATTGCTATATCCTTGGACTATAGCGGATACGTTCACCCTTTTACAATGAAATGTACAATTGTGAGCGGATTCTCTACCTCCTGCACCTCTCACCTGCCCATCATCGGTCCGCCATTATCCGGGTTTTCCGGGAACTTCCTTTAACCTGTGACCTGACCATGGTTTAGTTTATATCGTCCTGTTTTCCTTTTTGCTCTCCCAGCTGTGTGGTTTTTTTTCCTGTATTGTTATCCATGGACACCCGCGACTGCTCTTTCTCAGCACTAACGTAGATGAGACAAAAATAGCTTTAGAATGAAAAGTCCTGAAAATATACAAGGCATCCGGGACTAGTAAAGCTGTAACAATAGAAGCGAATTCCCAGTCCGCAGAGCTCACAAGTGCTTTTTTCACCAAGGCGATCTGTTGGAAGGAAGGTATACGGTTGCTCTAAGGTATATTAGGTTCCAGTTCCTAGTTGCTATCTACCCCGTACATTGTTCTCCTGGACTGTCTTCACCTTTAAATGGTTTTGTTCGAGAAGGAACTTTATTCCTCGTAGGCACGCGAACCAATTTCTTTTGTAATGTTAATTATGCAACCGTCGTCGTGCTCAACTCATAAAGCGACAGTCGGTACAAAAACCATCGGATGCTAGATAAATAAATTATGCTAAAACATTGAAATTCAGTTTCCAACATGACATTAATCACCACCACCATGTTGGCCGCTTTTCTTGCGGCTGTTTCCTCAACTGAATAGAAGAGAAAATTTATTCGCTGTTACCGTTTTCGGCGCTGATATGCAGGGAACTTCTATTCAGGAGTTACAATGCCATTATAACTAACTTCTTCCGTACTAGTCCCGAAAAAAAATGCCGATGTAGTTCATCAATACGACGAGGTCGACTCGGAACAGGAATATATTTCTAGAGTTCAAGTGTCCCGACTTCCGCAAAACCAACAATGAGAGCAATGTGAAAAAAAGGATATCCGCCCTAACTACCACATAACGTCGCTACCAATTAACGCCACCGATGCTATCTGTAATTACATTGTAACCGTCCAGAGTTGTGTCTACAATTGCGTGTCACTGTGCAAGCAGGCTCCTGCTACACACTCACTCCGCGTCCGATTTACAAACGAAAAAAAAAAACTCCATGAACGCGAAAAGGAAAACTTTGCCACCTACTCTCCATCCCTTGTAAGGACGACGGAGACCAGGCTCATTTATGACTGCAGGCAGTTTACCTTTAACGCGTGGGAAATGTTTACACATCGACATGTCAACCTGAACACCCCCTTACATTAAATTTTAATGCCTCCAAGTCTATTCGAGCTAATGAGCTTTTATGACTGCGAGCACTCTCATCCTAACAATTATTATAATTTTTCAATGTTGCCAGAGCACAATACGAGGGTGCTTCGTGCTCCGAAACGGAGTGCTAAAATTTTTGTCCTCTGCCAGGACGCGCGGAAATAGGCGAACGTTAAAATGAGGAGCATGCATAAAGGCGAATTGAACCAATTACTGGAAAGTTGTAATACAATTTCGAATTACAAGACCCGAAACGATTTAAATTTAATGCAAATGAGGAACGGGTGCTTCTGCGTGATGTTTCAGATCGGGTTGTTCGGAGGCTGCAATGTTGAAATTACGCATTTTTCGGAGCCTATTTGAATATGTGGAATTATATTCGAACAATGGTTTCATTATACTCTAGATGAAATATGAGAGTATTATAAGTTTACCACGAAGTTTGCACGCAGGAGGGTAGTTGTAGAATAAGGTTTTACCAATTCATGCAACTATCTTTGGAGAATAGCGACTAAACGGATCTGAGCCAACCATAACCCTGTGGAATAGGGGCAGTAGAATTCACCCACAGCCAGTCCTGCTTGCCCTGCAAATGGCAAATGGACACACACTAGATCATGGGCTTATCACCCGTGATCTTAAATCCTAACTGATACGAGAAACGGATACAGCGCCGCGCATACGACCGGATTCTACGGTAACGACTTTTGGCATTTGAAAACGGACTATGATTGGTTTCTGGAACGTTCGAACATTGAATGACGGGGGAAGTGCACCGCCAATCAGTAATCGACTGCAATATGAAGCACTATAACATCCAAATCTCGGGCTTGAGCGAGGTAAGAGGTAGACATGATCAGAAGAAGACTGAACCCCGAGTGGAAACACCATTCTGAGGGTGAAGTCAAAACTAGCGTGGCAGTCGTCCTTACACTGAGACCGAGAAACAACTGGAAATCAATCTCGGATAGGATTATCGTCGTCAGGCTTAGGACCAATGTCAGAAACGTCACAATTTTGCAGTGTTAAACTAATACCGCAGCACCTGGTGGCAAAAAAGAGTTTTGTAACCAACAGAGTGCCACCTTCGAGCGTGTTCCAAGAAGTGTATTATCATCTCAGGAGGTATGAACGCCCAGGTTGGCTCTGACAACTCTGGACTAGAACACGTCATGAGGGAGCATGGTGACCCTTGGGTCGACACCTCATGACCTTGGATTAAGAGACCCGAAAACGGCCAATTACTTCTTTTGTAATACTCGGCAAATGGTCATCGGAGGGATCCTTTTTCCACACAAGAGTCATCTTAAAACATCTTGGGTTGCCCCTATTCATGACCAGATCGGCCACTTGGCTATAAGTCGCCGATAGAGAAGATGTCTCCTCGTTGTGCGAGCGAAACGTGGATCTGCCGTGGGGAGCGATCACCACTTGATAGTTGCCTGCTTGAGATTAAGCACAGCAGCTATCCGACGACCACAAATTCTTCAAATGACTTAAGTCAGAGACCCCAAATAAAACGCGAGTACACTACCATTCTGCACATCATGTCATGCACATCATTAGGCGAATATGAAATGTGCACACTGGAGGCCAATTGAGAAACAACCAGAAACACTTTTCTAACTAGTGCTGAAGAACCTGTGAGATATGTGCAAAGTGGTAAGAAACCCTATATGTCACAAGACACATGGGACAAGGTTGGCGATCGGGAAAAATCCAAATTGGCAATCATCTCTCACCCCGATGTCAACCGACCAACACCCGACTTGAGACAGAACTACCGCGATGCTCATATGCAGCTTGCAAAGGCTGTTAGATGTGACAAAAGAAAGGCCATTGAAGATCTGGTCAACAATGCAGAATCTGCGGCTTACCTTGGGGATATGGGTTCACTCTTTAAAATTATGAAACAAATGACGACCAGGAATTTCACCGCCAACCACCTGGTGAGAGATGTCAACGGAACTCTCCTTAATATGAATGAACACCAGTTGCGGCGATGGAAGGAATACTTCTCTGATATTTAGCATCTTGTCAGCGGAAGATATTCAAGAAACAGAAAATCTATCAAACATCCAACCGTAACAATCCTCTATTAGGGACGAAGAGATAGTTTCCGCCAGCGGATCCGAAAATAACAGCCGATATACTCCTCCGACTTTGAATGAAGAAAGATATTCGACTGAGTGGAAGGACGGTGTCATTGTGAGCGACCGTCGGGATTGTGGCAATTGGCGTGATATATGCCTACTTACTGCCGTAACGAAAATCATGGGTAATGTAATTCTGAATAAAATTAGTGATATTGTGGAGAGCACTCTCGAAGTTTATCAAGCAGGATTTCGTAAAATGTCGTCTTGTACCGGCCACACAAGTACCCTACGAATAATATTGGAGCAGTCAGCCGAAATGGGTTCGCCACTACATATCATGTTTGTGGACTTCTGAAGGCTTCGACAGCGTTAAGCGAGATTACATATGGAATGCTTTGCGTAGGAGAAGTATTCCAGATAACGTCATAGCTATGATTAAAGAATCCTACGAAGATACAAGATGTCGCGTCTTGCATAGAGGAAAGCTGTCCGAGAGCTTCCCTGTGCGAACGGGTGTCAGACAAGGCTGCATATTATCACCAGCCCTGTTTCTGGTGGTAATAAATGACATCTTGAAAGCTGCACTGGAAGGTGGCGAAGGTTAAAGGTCTTCAATGGAGACTATTTAACATCTTAAGTCACCTTGATAATGCTGATGACATATGTTTGCTTGCACATAGCCGTTTGGACTTACAGTCAAATGTTCGCTCGTTACATTCTAAATACAAAGAGGAGGCACTGAAAATAAATATGCGTAAAACCAAACATATGCACATGGGTTCGACAGCATTTTAGGAATATTCCGACCAGAAGCGATCGCCAACGACGAACTTTGAAGTACAACAGGTCAGACTAAAATAGGTATTGAGATTCAAAGGCGGAAGTTGCAGTGGATCAGTCACACTTTGAGGAAACTAGAGTGAAACATCGCCAAACGGGCTCTGGATTATAATCCTCAAGGAAGACGTTGGGTTGGTCGACCATGTAGCACATGGAAGCGAGCAGTTGAGCACGAGGCCAGAGGATTAAACATGTTCTGGCAATAGCTAAAGGCAGATGCTCAAGATCGTGCCTTGTGGAAGAGAGCTGTTTGTGTTCTATGCCCCTATACGGAGTAGACCTCCCTTTGAAAACTATAGTACTCCCAGGCAAACATTTCCAAAAATTGTTCACTGGATGTCAATCCGACCAATGTATAACAAACAACGGATCTGATTGTATTACACTCCATTAAAAAGTTTGTGTTCTTTTCCAGAATTTGTGAAAAGCTCCAAAGAATATTTGGATTTTTTCACAATTTATTTTAGATTATGTGTGTTTCATTGTTAGCCGCAACCATTAAAATTCAACTTTTGAAATACATATTTAAATTGCGAAAATTACTCAACTAAGTAGAATTCTATTTTTCCACAAAATATAACAAAGAAAGAAAATAATAATACAAGACATTTCTAAAGGTGTCTCAAAGCTGAGCAGTAATTACAGTCTGACAGTTCTAGATATATTTGTTCCCGGCAAAAGGGCACTCATAACTTCCTGTCTATCATCTCCCCGCTTGAACTTCGTAATTCTTTCACGCTATACGAATTTTATGTTTCCGTTGTTTTGCACGAAATGTTCTTGAACGAAAAAATGAAAAGGACACGATGTGGCTGAAAAGAAATTATATGGAGTAGACAGATATATATTTTAACAGGCACAGGCAATTCATAAAAGTCATTAAAATGATGAATATCGAGAATTTAACGTCATTTCTAATGTTCAATGGCGTCTTCCCTCCTTTTTTGTGAGAGCTAGATAATAGGCACGAAGTGCGTAGCTAGTGAATACAATCATCGCTCACATATGAATTATAGCTATACAGTTTAATAAATGAGAAAAACTAGAAAAAAACGTAACTGGACCGGCGATACTCTAAATGAAAGAGTTTTTTTTTTAGTCTTAAGAAATTTTGTAGAGGAAGGGACGGAGGGGGTGATGACATTGAACTAATTTTTTCACATCACGCTAAGGTTGCTATCAAAATGTTTTATGCAAAATTTAGAATTTAAAAATTTAATAGTTATGTCATCTCAAATTCTTTCGAATGGTTAATAGTGACTTTTGCATGGGAGGGGGAAGAAGCAGAAGAGGAAGGTTTGTATTTTTGTGTATGATATCGAACGTGGTATGGAAAATGTTTCATGCTGAATTCAAAGTCTGAAGTTTTCATTATTTTCAATGAAATTAGACATAGTTTTCCTGAAATTGGGGCATTTGTATGGGAGGTGGCAAAGGATGTGGAGGATTTTAGAAGATTTTGAAATTGCTTATCAACATCATTATCGCCAGACTTTGTTTCAATTTCAAACCCAATAGCTCACATACGTTCGAAGAAGAAATGCTTTCCTTGAAAATATAATTTAGATATTTGTATGGGAGGGGATGGAAGAAGTGAAGCGAAGCTGATAAATTTTTTAATCATTTATTGGTATTATTAAGAAACAAACTCTGCCAAAATTTTAAGTTTGTACTTTTTGTAGTCTTAATGAAAATCGTTATAATGCATTTACCAAAATTATGCATTTGTATGGGAGGGGGTAGAAGGAGTATACGGATCAAAACAAAATTTTCCGTCGTCAATGACATTCCTATTATTATATTTTGGCTTGGGCAGTTTCAAAGTAAACTAATTTAATTAAAATTTCAAAATTTCGTATAATTCGTATGGGAGGGGGTAGAAGAGTGAGGTGGAGTTGATAATATTTTTAAAACTGATTGAAATTATAATAAAATTAATTCTCCTAAAATGCGTCCGTATAACTTTGCTGGTTTAAACGAAAATCAAAAAAATTAATTTTTCAAAATTGAACACTTGTATGGGAGGGGGTAGATTGGCTCAATATTTTGTAATGGTATATACATCATAATTTCTAATTTGGATAACAGTTCATAGCAACCTTTTAGGAAACGACGAGGCAGCCAATCTTGCCAACATTAATTCCACTAAGAAGTCAGTCGATGTAGCACCAACAGAGCTGAAGACTAGCTTCATATAAATTTTTTAGATTCTTTCTTGACGGAGTGGCTGCAGCTGGATACGGCCAAATCACTTTGGGAAGAATCGAATAAAAATATTACAGCTCAGCTATTGCAATGTAGTCGCTATAGCGTCCGAACTATTGTTGGCCTGACCACAGATCATTGCTTTCTAAAGCTGCACGCATTCAGGCTGCGGATCAAGAGCGACAGCCTTTGCAGAGGTTGCTAGGAAGGCGAACAATCTATTGAACATTATCTTTGTCAATGTTCGCAAATCCCCAACGTCTTCTTTGTTTCCGCTTTAGATACTTCTCAGAACTAGACGACCTATGAGGGGTCAAACATTCCTGCCTACTTCGGTTCGCAAATCGAACCAAGTGGGTAGTACAGGAGGAGTAGAAACCTTCTAATAATGATTATGGATAGTACAATGATCCCAACTAGATGGTCCAAGTGCATTGTGGCTCTATGAAACCACCCTCCTACAACCTAAACCTATAAACTCTGAATCGTACTTTTTACTCAATACAAGAAATACGCTTTGAAATCGCTCGAGAAGGCATTGAGCTATGAAGTTTAAATTTTCTACAAATCGTTTTTGCCAAAAAGTAAGGACAAATTCGTGAACGGGCCCCTCCCATACAAAATGACACGATTTCGGAATTCGACAATAAACCAAATTTCTAGAAAAGTATGTATAAAAGCTCTGAAATATATTATTTTTTTACTAATTTCAATCTACGGCATAAAAATTATTCGAATCCCCATACTCCTTCTTCCACCTCCCATATAAACTGCACTTTTTCAACTAGAAAAAGTACAAACTTAAAATTTTACCAGAATTTGTCCCTTAATATTTGCAATGAATGCTAAAAAAAAAGTATGAACTTCGCTTCACTCCTTCTATCACCAAAGTTCTTTTTTTGGAAATTCAAGAAAAGTATTTCTACTTCGAACATATTGCTATTGATTTTAAAATTGTAACAAAGCAATGCGATTAAGATGTCAATAAGCAAATTTCAAATCATTCAAAACCTTCCACTTTCAATTTTCTCGAAAATTAAGAAAGCTACAAACTTTAAATTCAGAATGAAACATTTTGCATACTACGTTCGGTGTTATATACAAAAATTACAAACCTCTCCCATCTTCTTTTACCACCTCACATACAAAAGCCACTTTTCACTATTCGGAAGAATTTGAGATGACAAATTTTCCGGTACAATAAAATCTTTCCTATTTCATCTAGAGTATCATATGATTGGACTTTACGCCCAATCATAATTCTGTTAGGTTTTTTATTTTAGTTTAAATCCTTTGAATCACAACACACTACAATCTTCGAGCTCCACTGTAAGCAGAAATAGAATAAACCTGTGTAATAATAGCTGTAGCATTGTAAACTATAAAAGCGGATATTTCACATCTCTATTTGAACGTCATTGCGATATCTATCCATCATAAAAAGATCTAACACAACGTGACTTATCTTACACAAACTTATGACCAAAGCCCATCAACTTAGAGCTATTTCAGAAACAAAGCTCATAATAATTTCATATGAAGTCTACTGTAGAATTTTCTAGTATTAAAGATTTCTTGGTATTCGGCGTTTCACTGCTCCTGCTGAATCCCGAACAATCGTATTATGTGGTCGACTGCCCACTTCCAGACACTTCCTACACAAAACGGAAATAAAATAGCTCTGTGTTCTATTCATGTGCCGAACGTGATTACTGCGCCACGCAATGTAATAACGTGCAAGCGTGGCCGAAAGAACACCAAGCATATCGGCCTACATACATTTTAGATTAGAAGGGTCTGTACAGGATTCCGACTATAGAATACAAGATTGGCAATACCCGATTATATTTCTAATATCTGTAGATATTTTTACTATATAGTAAAACTTCGCACACAAATACATCTTTCTCGAGATTTATGACGGGATGCTTAAAGACAATACATATTACCTCTGACAATGAAAAAGGACCAACTCCTGCTCGTGTATGAAGGATAATTGACGTGATCCCCACGTATTTCACTAGAGACGAGATGAAAAAAAACCCGTCCCTCTTATGATGATGATGATAATAAAGATGAGATAACAAAGGATATTACCTCGGAAACGGACTAATTGGGAATGTCTTCCGCGTTTTGGAATTTCGAAAATTCTGTTCTGTCGTATATTAAATACTACCGAATCAAATCCGGGGGATATTTTTTATGTCGCTTCGAAATATCCGATCAGTTTTTATGTATTTCCGTTGGTTTATGCTTAAAACAAAATAAACTTTTTTTTTTTGGAAATATTTGTACAAAATTTTTTTAATAGCAACAGCCGCTCCGCACTGAGTAGAGCACAAATTCTCTTTCGATGGGCGATTCTGAAATCATAATCTTGTGAAATAAAATCATTTGGGAAGTGCACAGCTTCAATCTGAATAAATCCCATGGATCGGACAGCATAATACTCGATCCCGCCGAATTTGAAAACAACTCTGATATCATTCCCTGGTTGAAAGGTATTTTTAGAGGCTGCCTGCGACTGGTCCATATTCCTGAAATATGGGTGAAAGGAGATGAAAGTAGTTGTTACCTCAAAAACGGGAAGGAAGCTCTTATACTTGTCCGAAAGACCTAAGACCTATAAGTCTATCCTCATTCCTTCCAAAAAGCCTTAGAAAGATATTCATCTACGCAGCCACATCGATCAGCGAATGTTATCAGCAGTCCAACACGCATACTGGATGGGAAAATTGGACGAAATTACCCTACACACTCGTAGCTACATCGGAAAATCTCTGAGCTTTAAGGAATACACAATGGAAGCTTATATTGATATTGGAGAGGCTTTCGACAACAAGAAACAGTTACGATCGCACTTTCAAATCTGAAGATGGATGCTTCGTTTGGCATGCTGATTAATTCGATGCTGAAATTTAGGATTATCGGCACAAAACAGGGCGTCACATCTTCTGAAAAGTTTATTAGTAGAATACCGAGCCTCGTCAAGAGAAAACCTAGACTGAGAGAAAAATCAAAGTCTAGATTTTCTCCTACGAACCTTTGCGACCATAAAAAATCTATGCTTCACCCTACTCTTGTAAATGTTAACCCCCTAGCCTGCCACATTGATATGATCTTAAGTTCGAGGCGTTCCTTACATTCGCAAAGGCTCCTCTCACTAACCTTGACTGAGGTTAACCAATCTTTAACCAGAAATTGGAGCTCCTTCTGGATTTCGTAGGTGATAGCACAAAGTTTCAACTCCAAATTCAATAGCAGAGAACTCACGAGTAGCTGCATGATGTCAGTGGAAACTGTACGACATTCAGGTAAACATGCACTCAAAACTACTCTATGTCTCATTTTAATCAAACGAGTGCCCCTCGAATCTCAACCGCTCGGAAGCCCTGACGCTCAATTTGAGGACAATCGCGTACTTGAGTCCTTTATCTTCTGACCTTACGAAAATGACGGGAGAGCGGCAAATAGACTTTCAGCATCGTTTCCACCGTATTATTCTTCAATATCGCCACTCAAGTCCCATTCAAGAAGCTGCACCCTTGCACACAAGTTCAATCATGGAGTTTCCCTCCACCAGTTTGAGCAGATTGTTAGTATACCCCGCGAAATTTCTTGAATTCATGAGCTCTACCAGAAGGTCACCCATCATTAAATTCCAGATAAATAGACCACTAATGGAGTCTAGTCGACAGCTACCCGCGCTCAACGAACTTCTACGTCTTGCATATGCTGTCAGAGAAATAACTCCACTCTAGGCTTGGCTGGCACATAGCCATAGCATGTCAAGTACTACATCCTAGCTTAAATAGTCAAATGCGACCATGCTAGTACTCCGTGTAACGAAGTCTTTCACATGTATTCACGTATAGCCGATATAGCCAGATGGGCTAATTTCTCCTCTAATTTTCGGACCATAGTCTGCTCCAAGGATCGTTAGAATCGAGGGTTACTTCCGACTTTCTAGAAACTTTAGAAGCACGATTTCGCAGGCTGTCTTCGAAGTTGCAGGAAAAACTAGATCGCCAAAGCACCACTTAAAAACGCAAGTTACGTACTCGGAAATGGCGGGCTTGGTATTTTTTCACATCACACCAATTTTTCGTCGGTCACAGATACCATTCCCGATTTCACCTCACCGAAATTAAGTTCAATGTCTTCAGGTTTATGCTCGGTCGTTTTTTTCGTTGCCATTGCCCGATCATGAATAAGTTCGATCGGTTCAGAACCGGGAAACAATTCATCGCCTTTACATAAACATTCCATGTTGACATAATATTGCCTCTAACACTGATGCCAGACGTTTCATTCTCCATAGCTTTCACCAGCAGATCTTCTAGACCGGACCCCATGGTTCACGTGAGTTTGCACGGATGAAACGTCTCTAATGCTTCTTATTGGATGACATAATCAAATCACAGTACACGTGCATACCTCGCTAGTAATCGAGCTTAAGCTTAAATACTTCGAAATTTCTTACTTAGAACCCGCACTCGTGAGCGCTTATCGTTAATTCATCATTCCACCACTTGACAAACTTCTGATGCACCTAGCCGAATATATTAAATAAGTCCAATATCGCTAATAACCTCCTCTTGGATAGTCGAAATTTGGCTACTCAAGTCGAGAAGCTCGAAATCGCCTAGAGAAACCCTATTTGTTTCGCCACTCATGCGTTCATGGATGTAGCAGCTGCAACCGTTGATGCGCCACGTGATTTCGTGTGTCTTATGTTAAGTCAACGACAATCGGACAATCCCGCTCTGATGCTCTACCGAATCTCAAAGATCATCGCTCCCAGTCTAGCAAAGGTATGGGAATCGCTCGACTAGTTTATGACAAATATGTCATTCGGGAGTATCCAATCGACAAGGTCTTCTCCATGACTCAGTCTACGATAGCTGGACATGCCTTACTGAGGCATATCGGCAAGAGGGCGTTGGGGTTCATCTCCATGATGCCGCAGAGCTCCTTCCCAAAGTTGCAATAAATACTCGCCAGGCAGGCAGAACCAAAAGCTTCCTTGAATTTCAACCACACACTCCACTTGTTCGTTAGATTGTGCCTGACCCACTCGATATTGTGCAAATCACCAAAGGAGCTCTTTTCTCCCGTCAATAAAACTACTAACAAGTCTCAAGTGAGCCCTCTTTTGCGACCATCTGGCCCATAGGGGCCCTGCAGAAGCACGATGATGCAACCCCCCTCCATCAATGATGCTCCCAGTGTCTTGGCCTCTCTCTCGCCACCCTGTTTGCATAAGCCGGGCAAAACGGAGAAAGCACGCGGTAACCCAAAGCCCTATTGCTTCACTATTCCGTTCGATGGTAGCTAGCTCGGAAATAACTTCATCCGTAATTTCTAATGTTCCAGTTGGCACCGCGTCCACTTCCTCCTTCCACAGAAGGCATACTATAGTTATATCCGTCTTAAATTTTTCCATGGACATTTTCTACTTGAGATGATTTTCATGCATTAAATCAACTGCAACTGAATGGCATGGTCTGAGTGGTACATATTTATTTCTGTACCCAAATCGCCAAACCAGATGTATTAGCACTTTATAAGACCAAAGTGCTACCAAGTAGCGAACAGTTTCTTATTATCCGTGACTACCATCTCATACCTACATTTTTTCAGCAGCGGGGTATCGTTATATATGTATATACGCGATGATGTAGCATTTCAAGTTGTTTCCCATCTAGGCACCTGCTCCAATCCAGAGTTTAGCTACTCCTGGGTGAAACTTCAGGTCCAAAGGCAAATTATTTTCTTTTGCAATGGTTTCTATAAACTCCCTAGAGCATCGCAGAAATGTCGGAGTACTAATACCGCTACTTTCATGGTAAATGCAGCGAGAAACTTGCTAAACTTATTCCACCCATTTCCTAGAAATAATCGCTTAGCGCACACTAGTTTACTGTTAAGCTTCCACCTTTCCGTACAGCGATATATAGGCAGTCATTCGTACCCCGAACTTGTAAACTTTAGAATGCATTGCTAGAACCTTCAATGTTTCAAACTCAACACCCACCGGCATTTTAGGCTTTTCCCTCCTTTTAATTTCGCTTAACCTTAACTCGTTACACATCACTGTGTGAATTGCATTAAAGGGTGACTCGCGAAGTTATGTTCGGCCACGTAAAAAAAATCATCTGTGCTGATATTCCCATTTGTTCTGGCCAATCACCATCGTTCCAACCCTATTCTTGACCAAAACTTCAACGCCACACACGTCAACTTTTTCCTTTTCCTTCACAGAAAGGACGCGAATAAGCACGTTCACCCTGCAACTTCTTGCGGCCTTATTCCGGCATTTGACAACCGAAGACCAGGCGGTGGAGCTAGCCCGTGATCGATTGTTCCACGGTCGCTATTTGTTTTTGCCAACCAAACATCTTTCTGTTGCTTGTGGTCCTAAGGTGCCTGTAGATATCCCATTAATGTAGTCTTGGATGCCTCCAGCTCAGGTATCCTTCCATCCCTGCTATCGAGTTATGTGCACCTGCTAAAATGACCGATTATGCGACCAGTACAGCCGATAACAACGAACAACCAATATCCTCTACATATACCAACATCATTTCGTCATTATTATCTCCGTAATTTTCAATATCGTTTTCGGCTACGCCATTCATGTTGAAAATGCTTCCTAGGTAACAAAAACCATTTAGGAAAAATCGGTGTGCTTGTGCTGAAACCGATGTGCATGTGCTTGGTCTTACGCAAATTTATTTTCAGTCTTCCCTATTTTGATTTGGAATGAAACGAGTTAGTATTTGACTCTAAGTGCAAATGGTTATGCGCAAGCACACACTCGTCATCAGCAAAATCAGCTTAAAATGTTAAACAGTCTTGGAGCACTCTGATTTATTGTATAAGTATATATTTGTATAAATAAATTATGGTACTTAATTTAAGGACCGGCATTACTGAACCTGCCGTAACTGACGAGCCGCCTCTAAATCTAACACGTGGCGACCAGCAAGTTAATAATTATTGTATCAGGCTCCCTATCATGCATATGTGAATTTCCCATCGGAGTTTTCCTAGTAGGTCTCACATACACACATGAACGCATCCGTATAAGATTGACTGTGAATCAGAATTAAGCTTCGATCGATATTGATCATAAACAGAGCGCATATATAAGCCGCCAAAAAAAATTATTTTCACAAAAGAATTTGCGTAGATAGATTTTTTCAATTAAGTTTTTTTCTCAGTAGGCTTGATTAGGTTAATGGTTTCTCCAAAAGAAATATTAAGCAATTCTCTCACTTCTGCACAACCAGGGATATTACTACCAGTCGGTACTCTAGACTAGAAGAGGCGTAGGTATATAGAAATAAACTCCTCTGACTATTGTAGTGCTCTGCTTTCAGTTTGAACAAGCATCTTCACCTTAAAACAATTGTTCAGGTGCAAATGCTCCATTAGGATATTTATTTAAATTCTGTCAAGTACGTATACCCATAACACATAGCAAGTGCAATGCTGCAGTCTATCTGCATATGTCTGTATGGTGTTTGCTACAATTTAATGTCATCCTGCAGAGTACTAGTCTACAAGAAGAGAATTGCATTCCATTATCCAGAAAGACACTATAAAGGCATTTATATCCTGTGTTAAAAAGGAAACTCATTTCTCCCACTAAGCTTTTCTTGCTGTTGTTGCCTTGATCTCTTTCAAAGTATACGGATTGTTATGCCGTAACACTCTACGCTATATTTGCATTTCATAAATAATTCAAGGATAAATTTTTACACTTAATGATGTCATCTGAAAAAAAAAAGTTTGAACAAGAAGATGCAAAGTTCGCTGGAACAATTGTTTGAGCGTTTTTTTTTTCGAAAAATGGGAAAATTTTCAACAACCGGGGCGCCAAATGCAACAATAAAATCCGATGGCAGAGCCTTGTAGACTCGCCGACAGCATTTTTCACTTTTGTACTGCTGTTTGCACACTGTCCTACGAGTAAAATGCTTTGCAAACTTCGTTCACACGAGAAGGCTGGATTGCGTTAGTCCAAAATGGTTGTCCAGGAAAAACAAAAAAAACACGTAAAGAGGATTCTGTTGTCTTTTGAATTTGGCGCTTGTACTTGCAATGTAATAGAAGAAAACCATGATCAGATATATCACTCTGACATGATTTCTCTTCTAGAAAAACACTATTAAGGACCGCATTGTCTTGCCACTTTTAGAGCAGAAAAAAAAGTCGGTTTTGTATTAACATCAGAAAAAATATGTCCATGATGTCCTGTACATTTCACAAATATGACACTGACATTCAGCCAGATAATTAACCTAAAATATCTTTAAACTATAGTGAAAGTGCGACTCTCCTCTATCAATCAGGTCTAATTACTCATAAATCCCACACTTCATGTCCTTGTCCCTTACCGTTGTTAATGGCGAAATCGAAACACCCTGACTCTGATTTGGAAAATAGTGCAGCAAATTTACTATTAAACAGCGCAAACTACAAATTCAGAAATCAATTTAAAATCTCTGTTAAGTGCGGAAAAAAAAGTTATACGATATCTACCCTTTGAAATGAAATGAAGCCTAAACTCTTCATGCAGTAGAATAGGCTACAATAAAAATGGGGTGAAAATCCTCCATGCAATAACCAATTGCAAAACAATAAAATTTTACTGGACATGTCTAGAGAGCGGCTTTTGTTATCAAGGATGAACCAGCACATTATCTTCTAAGCTGGCCCCAATTTATGAACAGGATTTGCTCTTCATTGAAAATCTAAACGAGTCCTACTTCCTAGTACACCTACTAGAATTCACAACGGACATTGGGTGCGACAAACATTGACAAACTCTCAGTGTCATTGCCAGATAGAAGTCCGCATTTAACTAGGGTATGCAAATGAAAGCCGATCCTGGACCTGATTATTGGAAGTGGGAAAGATGGCTGTCAGGACGATGAAGGCTTATCTCCCATCAAATGTCACTGAACGTTTACTGGACACACAAATGTTGACTTTCGAAATTTCGAAAATCAACTCCATCCTAAGTTCGTGTTATAGAATTTGCAGTGTGGATCCTTTGCTCGAAATCAGAACCCTCCTCGTATACACATAAACCATGTTACAAGTAGTCTCGCTCTCGGATTTACTATGACTCCCTTCAGGATCACAGCCCACTCATCGGGGTTGATTTCGAACCCTGGTAATTGAATTTTTGAAGAGCACGCTTCACACCCTCCACACTCTCGGACTGGTAATGCGAGTGCAATCGAACTGGTATGCCTACGTTTAAATCATGAATGCCTTTATGTTCCCCGGACTAACGAGATAAGATAAAATAATTAAGTGGTAAATTAAATAAATGTTTGCACGCACGTTGACAAACTCGCTCTGCTCAGTTCAAATCTGACGGCATTTAGGGGCCCTCGAGTCCAGCAATCAGTAATAATTTCCAGGGGGGATTCCCGCACATTTGTTCGCATTTCGATATTTCGTTTGTCACACATGTGAGTGTATGATGCGTGTCGAGGGAAGTTGATCTCCCTGTCATAAATTTCTCGTAAATTCCAGCTATAAAATTCATGTTCGGGAAAAACAAGGAAAAACGGAATTTTTTTTATGATTTCAATATGTAAAAATATTATTGCGTAAGCAGTCTGTTTTCGGTTACCGGGCAAAACTTTATGGTCGAAGCCTTATTTGATGGCTCCTTGAATGACCCATTTCCTTACGTAGCATTCTAGCTGGCAACCTTCCCCGCTCTCCATTTCGGCCTTAGCTCTCATATACAGGACCTTCACTGCTGTTACAGGATACTAGCGAATGCCATATCACAGAGCAAAGGGACTCTGTGATTTGCATTTCATCCATAAAATGAAACATTTTGCTCCTTTTGAATGGAAAGTGCTTAGACCCCGAGTGCTTTACATACCACCATCGAAGTCCTTGTATGGCGATCGGATTTCAAAAGGCTCTTGAAAAATTCGGTTTATATTATCCAAATGTACTTTAACTTGTTGAGGAAAGATTAGATAAGTGGAAACTTTTACTCAAATTTATGTTGGCGTGGAAAATCCTTCAACAGCTTTAAACATTTTCTGTTTTATAAGAAGTTCGGTCGAACGTTTCACGGATTATCTTAGATGCAAAGCAGCTCGTTTTTAGGAGAGAGAGAAATCTCGGCGAAATCTTCAAACGCAATAGAGATAAGAACAAGAATTTATTGGGTAGTTGAAATAAGCAATCGATTTCGATGCGAACAGCAAAAATTTACTATAAAATTTTTGGTGAGTGCATTTTTGATTCGATTTTTTCGTCATAAGTATTAAATTACTACCAATTTTGTTTATCTGTTTAAAAGTGTCTAGAGAATTAGAATTACTCTCCAACTTGAGTGTATGTTAAGTTGGTGGACTGGTGGACTGCGTGGTGGTTTAAAATGGGTTGAAAGTTCAAATCACGACTGAAAATATGAAACTAGAAAAAATCGAAGATAGGGAGTTGAGGGACGGGCAAACAACTCTTTCAAAATCTATACATACCTATAAATATAATTGTAGTGTCTGTCTTTTATTTGTTTACAAGTGACTATAAGTTAATGTTTTGCTTTATTTAGACACTAACTAAGCAGGAACACACGTTTAATAAATTCACCTCTGTTTGTCTGTCCGGCTTTCACGCAAAAACGGATCCACTGGTTGTAATGAAACTTTCATAGTTTGTTAGGGATGCTTCGAGATGTAAACTGCGTTGGTTTTATTTCAATACCACACGCTTTCTACCCTTCCCATACAAAATGACTGATTTTCAGAAATATATAATAATCAAATTTACTTAAGAACTATAAGAGCAAAAAAATTGAAATTCAGAATGATTAATTTTTTTTTATTTATCTATAGTATACAAATTATTTGAATACCCCCACTCCTTCCACCACCTCCCATAAAAACTGCTCTTCTTCATGAAATACTATAAATCAAATTTCTCAGTACGTATAGAATTTAACGAGCTAAAATTTTGTACTACATCCTTAATTACCATTATTATTAATATCGGGGAAAACCAAACCAATTAGCTTCTATACCCACTCATTACTTACGATGGCGCTAGAGCCCAAATCGGACTTTGGCCTCCTGAATGCTTTGTCTCCATCCATCTCGGTTCAGTGACCGCGTCCTCCAGTTTGAAGATCTTAGCATTAATTTGCTGTCTGCGTCAATCGAATTCTCTCAGCGCTTCCATGTTTTTTCGACCGGTCTTTGTCCGTCAGCTTTCTCTTTTAGTGTTCGTTTGGGAATTCTTCCGTCATCCATCCGCTCCACATGACCAGCCCATTCTAACTTCTTAAATATTATAAAGGTTGGCACTTCTGGGTTGTCGAATATACAATTCTGTATTGTATCGTATTCTCCACATCGAGTCTTCCCTCACAGGTCCGTGAATTCTTCTGAGGACCTTTCTTTCATGATGGTTTTGTATAGCTTAAGTTTTGTTTTCTTGTGCACGTTCTTGTTTTTGATTATTGGAAGTACCGAATAATAAGTCTTGTTTGCCATCATTATCCTTCTTTTGATTTCAATGGGTTCGCTTCCATCCTTCGATACGTTCGACCCTAGGTATATGAAGTTGTCTACATTTTCTAGGTTATAGTCTCCAACTGTAATATTTTGTCTGATTGGCGTCTTTTTCCTAGTTTGCGTCACAATTTTTGTTTTGTTTTCATTAATGCATAGTCCAACTTCCCTTGCTACCGAGTCAAGGTTTACAAATTCCCCGTTGGCACTCTCCAGTGGTCTTGCAAGGATATCTATGTCGTCGGCATATGCTACGAGTTGTGTGGATTTGAAGCATAGTGTTCCCTTGGTGTCAACGGGAAGTTTCCGAACAACATATTCGAGTGTCAAGTTGAAAAGCATTGGTGCGAGGCCGTCATCTTGTTTAAGGCCGTTGTCTGTTTTAAAACTGGAAGTCAGATCATTTTCAACTTTGACTTGTGACAAAGACTCGGGTATACAATGTGACACAATTTCACAACTTCTCACAAATTCGGTTTTCATGATAGGTATGAATATTTCTCATCCGAAACTACAAATTTTTCAATTGTATGACGATTATAGTTGTTTCTCAAAAAATATCTAAAATCCCGCCCCCTCCTTCTACCATCTCCCATACGAACTGCACAAAATCATTAAATCAAATACACTAATTTTCTCAGTATCTATTCAATTTTTGAAGCTTACATTTGATACACAACATTTTTATAGCTACTGTAGCGTGCTGTGGAAAAAATTAGTTCAATGCCCTCACTCCTTCTACCACTCCCCATATAAAATTTCCTAAGATCACATTTTGATTTCGTCTAGAGTATCGTATGATTGGGCTTTAAGCACAATCGTAGTCCTGTTATATTTTTGGGCTGAATGTTACTTTATTTAGACTTTTTTTTAGAAATAACATAGCCTACAAATATTTACATTTCCATAACGCTCTTCAATATATATATATGATCGCAAATCGCCCCCATTAGAACGGGTCTGTCCCATTCAAATACGAGTATCATCGTGAATCTTAATTATTTATGGTTATGATTCTAACAAAATACAAAACTTGTGTTAGAAAATCCAATAAACTAAGCAGATTATACATTCCACATATGTATGTATTGTATTAGTAGCTGCATTCTCAAAAATTGCTCATTATTGCGATTCTTAAGCAGACAAAGTCGCAGGGGATAGTAAAAATTGGATATCAAATTTATGCTTCATTTATTTATTTTTTTCCTCAACCCATTTCCGTAAACTCCACTAAGTACTCAACAAAATCCTAGAAAATGTTTCCTAAAAGCCTAAAAACACCTTTTTCATTCCAGTTTTTTTGAATTGCCACTTTCCGTAACGGCCTCCAAAGTACCACATAAAAGCAACTCCTTGTCTCGGCAATGCGAAACCCTATTTCCTTTAATTTTTCATGAAGGTTCTCTCGGCCAGATTGCGTAACACACAATAGCAATTCTCTTTGCACACATACCGAATCAACGTCGAGGACAATTTCCATATCCTTAGACACTACAACACCTCTCAGTAACAACACCCTTCTTCTCTGTACTACAAAACATATCTAATCACATCCCGTGGTACTTTAGTTCCATCTCCGGTGTCTAATTAAAGGAGGGTCGCCTAGTTAAATATTTAGACTCATATCCGGTTGAGTTGAAGTTATCTGACTTAATCCGTGGCAGTGCCGAACAACAAGCGTAAACTGAGACAGTAATTTTCGGTGAACACAAACAAAGTCAGCTTGAAAATGAGTATGCTGTGTCGGAGTCGAGGGATCATAGTAGTCAACCGCTCCACAAAGGATGAGACTCATATTATTAGAAATTATCAAAGTGGAAGTATACGTAGTGTGTCTTCCAGTGATTGACAGGATTCGTATTTCATTGCGGTAGTTCATTTCGTTTCAAACGTTTAATTAAATACGTAACTATTTTGTGAAATATTGCGAGTAGAATCCTTTAAGAATAGTGTAAACTTCGAATCGGTAATTTACACAGACATTAGTAAAATGGGAGGCTATAATAGTCCTTATGAAATTCAAGTTTTAAAACCTTAAATAAATACAAGCAAAATCGACTTAAAATTGGTATTAGCTACTGGATTTTGCAGTTTGAAAACAGCTAGATCCAGAACCACATTTAGATAATTGTATGTATGTATGTGTGTATGTTTATTTTCGCCATAGTATATAGTTTACAAAAACAATTTTTTTCTTCTAATTTTTAACAATTTAGAGCTCAGTACAAATGACTATACAGCTGTTGATGCGGAAATTGAGAATATAGAAGCTAGTTCCATTTAATGCTAGGTTTGATGTAGGTACATAAGGTGCCACTTTGCGTTTTGAAAAGAAGATAGCTTGAGTTTTGGAACTGTTAATTTTAATTTTACATTTGGTAAAATATACGTTGATAATTTTAATTGCATTTTCTAAGGAGTTGTATATTGTAGAAAACAGGGTGCTTGTTGTATAAATTGCAGTGTCATCTGCGAATAATCAATCAAATTCCTGTTAAGACCCCCTATAGGGGCATAGGACAGAAACAACTCTCTTCCACAAGGCGCGATCCTGAGCGTCGGCTTTAAGCTGTTGCCAGGACTTGTTTATTCCTCTGGCCTCCTGCTCAACTGCTCGCTTCCATGTGTTACATGGTCGACCAACCCGACGTCTTCCTTGAGGGTTATAATCCAGAGCCTGTTTTGCGATGTTTTGCTCTGGTTTCCTCAAAGTATGACCGATCCACTGCCACTTTCGCCGTTGAATCTCAATACCTATTTTAGTCTGGCGAGTTGTACTCCAAAGTTCGTCGTTGGAGATTACTTCTGGCCAGAATATTCCTAAAATGCGCCGGAGGCATTGGTTTACGAAAGTCTGTAGTTTCTTGGTAAGTCGAACGGTCACTTTCCACGTAGTACAACCATATAACAACACGGATTTGACGCATGCGTCAAAAACTCGCAGCTTCGTGCGAAGGGAGATCTCTCTTAACCTCCAGAAAGGGGAAAGGATACCGAAGGCCTGACGAGCTTTATTTAGCCGTGCCTCAACATCCTTTTCGGCTCCGCCGTCCATGCTGACAATGCTTCCGAGATAGCAAAAATCTTGCACCTCTTCCACATCCTGTCCATCAAGAACAATCGGTGTGTTTGCGTTCGAACCCATGTGCATGTACTTGGTTTTACGCACATTTATTTTCAGTCCCGCCTCTTTGCATTTAGAATGCAACGAGCGAACATTTGACTCTAAGTCCGAACGGGTATGTGCAAGCAAACACACGTCATCAGCATAATCAAGGTGACTTAAGATGTTAAATAGTCTCCATTGAAGACCTTTACCTTCCCCACCTTCCAGTGCAGCTTTCAAGATGTCATTTATTACCACCAGAAACCGGGCTGGTGATAATATGCAGCCTTGTCTGACACCCGTTCGCACAGGAAAGCTCTCGGACAGCTCTCCTCTATGCAAGACGCGACACCTTGCATCTTCGTAGGATTCTTTAATCATAGCTATGACCTTATCTGGAATACCTCTCCTACGCAAAGCATTCCATATGTAATCTCGCTTAACGCTGTCGAAAGCCTTCTCGAAGTCCACAAACATGAGATGTAGTGGCGAACCCATTTCGGCTGACTGCTCTAATATTATCCGTAGGGTATTTGTGTGGTCGGTACAAGACGACCCTTTACGGAATCCAGCCTGATAAGCTTCGAGAGTGCTCTCGACGACATCACTAATCCTATTGAGAATTACCTTAGCCATAATTTTTGATACGGCAGTAAGTAGACATATACCACGCCAATTGCCACAATCCCGAAGGTCGCCCTTCTTCGGAATTTTCACAATGACGCCCTCCTTCCATTCAGTCGGATATCTTCCATCATTCCACACCTTAGTGAAGAGTGGGAGGAGTATATCGGCTGTTATTTCCGGGTCCGCTTTGAGGAGTTCGGTTGGTAGTCCGTCTATACCTGGAGCTTTCCTTCCCGCCATTGACCGAATGGCGGAAACTATCTCTTCTTTATCTGGAGGATCGTCCCTAATAGAGGATTGTTGCGGTTGGAAGTTTGGAAGTTGTTCTGTTTCCGGGATATCTTCATCTGACAAGATGTTTAAAATATCAGAGAAGTATTCCTTCCATCGTCGCAACTGGTGTTCACTCATATTAAGGAGAGTTCCGTTGACATCTCTCACCAGGTGGTTGGCGGTGAAATTCCTGTTCGTCAACTGTTTCATGATTTTAAATAGTGAACCCATATCCCCAAGGTAAGCCGCAGATTCTGCCTTGTTTGCCAGATCTTCAATGGCCTTTCTCTTGTCGCGTCTAACAGCCTTTTTAAGCTGTATATGAGCATCGCGGTAGTTCTGCCTCAAGTCGGGCGTTCGTTGGTTGACATCGGGTTGAGAGATGATTACCAATTTGGCTTTTTTCCGATTGCCAACCTTGTCCCATGTGTCTTGCGACATCCAGGGTTTCTCACCGCTTTGCGCATATCCCACAGATTCTTCAGCACTAGTTAGAAAAGTGTTTCTGGTTGCCTCCCAATTGGCGTCCAGTGTGCGCATTTCATGTTCACCCAATGTGGATGACTTTTCGCGTAGAATGGTGGTGTATTCGAGTTTTTTGTTGGGATCTCTGAGTTTATCCACATTAAGCTTGCGCTTCATTTGAAGAATTTGTGGTCGTCGGATAGCTGCTGTACACAATCTCAAGCAGGCAACCATCAAGTGGTGATCGCTCCCCACGTCAGCTCCACGTTTCGCTCGCACATCGAGGAGACATCTTCTCCATCGGCGACTTATAGCCAAATGGTCGATCTGGTTCTGAGTAACACCATCAGGGGAAACCCAAGATGTTTTATGATGACTCTTGTGTAGAAAAAGGGTCCCTCCGATGACCATTTGCCGAGTACTACAGAACTCCACAAATAATTCGCCGTTTTCGGGTCTCTTAATCCAAGGTCGTGAAGGGTCGACCCAAGGGTCACCATGCCTCCCCATGACGTGTTCTAGTCCAGTGTTGTCTGATCCAACCTGGGCGTTCATATCTCCCGAGATGATAATAATATCACCTCTTGGAACACGTTCGAAGGTGGCACTCAGTTGGCTATAAAACTCCTCTTTGTCACCAGATGTTGCGGTATTAGTTGGTGCGTAGCACTGCAGAATTGTGACGTTTCTGACACTGGTCCTGAGCCTGACGACGATAATCCTATCCGAGATTGGTTCCCAGCTAATGAGACTGTTTCTCGCTCTCGGCGTAAGGACGAACGCCACGCCATTTCTGGCTTCACTTTCAGGGCCAATGTACAGAATAGTGTTTCCGCTAGGGGTTCGTTCTTCTCCTGATCCTGTCCACCTGACCTCGCTCAAGCCCAAGATTTGGATGTTATATTGCTTCATTTCACGGTCGATCACTCACTGGCGGTGCAAGGACCGAGTAACCCCAGCTCTTCCCCCGTCATTCAATGTTCGAACGTTCCAGAAGCCAATCATAGTCCGTTTTCGAATGCCAAAAGTCGTTACCGTTGAATCAGTCCGTATCCGAGGCGATGTATCCGTTTCTCGTATCATTTAGGTCTTAAGATCACGGGTGATAAGCATATGATCCATAATGCTATCTCACAAATTTCAGGATGAGGAAAATCGTAAGTGAAAATAAGATACAGTAGAGGTGAAAGAACTGAGCCTTGAGGGACCCGTTCTCTAATTTCATAGTTTGACGAAAGATGATTGTTGACGGCTACTTGAAAAGTACGGTGTTCCAAATAACGCTGTATTAATTTCATAATATAAACAGGAAATTTACTTTCCATAAGCTTGTATAAGAGCCCTTCTGCCAAACTTTGTCAAAAGCTTTTTCTATGTCAAGTGACACTAATCCCATTGATTGCTTTGAACTACAGGCTTTCTGAATAACATTTTTAATGCGCACCAGTTGGTGTGAAGTTGAATGATGTCTCCGAAAACCGAATTGTTCATTTGGAAGTATATTTTTCCCCTCTAGAAACTGCAAAAGACGCTGTTTTAAAAGTCTTCGTATATTTTACCTACACTGTTGAAATTTTAGGTTTTTTTTTTAAACCTTTAGCATAAATTGACCGTTTAAATGATTTTTTTAAACTATTTTGTCTGAAATCTAAATTCGTAAAAGTTTACAAAAACATTAAAGAGAATTTTAGTTTTTATTTTAAACTTCTTCGTTTATGTCCCAATATGTAGATAGTTTTGGTTTTGAAAAGCGACCAAAAGGTTTATCTAACAACGTATTTTTTTTTTCGGAGAAAACCTAAGCAAATATATAGGCCTAAGCGTTTAAATTTTAGACTACTTTAGACTAAAAAGAGAACAAGAAAATATTAAAAAAAAAACAATGGGTTTGATTTCATTTAACTAAACGCAATAGTTTAAATTTTATAGCCCTTAAGCCCATTGGGTTTATAAAGGGAACAAGTCGCAACACGTTCGTAGTTGAAAGCGAAAAATAGCCAAAACGCGCATTAGATCGTTCATTTCATGTCCGACTTTTACTCAAATATGACCTTAACGGGAAAATTTATTCCGATATTTTTTCAAAGTGAAAACGTTCGAAAATATGTGTTTTTACAAAAGTTTACCGCGAGTGAAGGATACGAGTTCGACGATTTATTAATGTCTGGTAAGTGAGTAAATTTTTTTGAGTTTAAAAGTTAAATGTGTTTTGTTTTCATGAAAAAACTTCATGGATATTTAGTTTAATTTTTCAATTTATTTTCATGGTGCGTCGATCAATGAACACTTATGGTACCGATCTTTAACCTGTGACAATGTTTATTATACTCTAGATGAAATCTGAGAGTATTATAAGTTTGCCACAAAGTTTGTAACGCCAAGAAATAAGGCTCGGAGAAAAAAATGAATGATACAGAAGTTCATATAATCACTCAAAAATCTCAAAACCGGATGTCCGTTCGTCCGTCCGTCCGTCTGTCTGTCTGTCTGTCCGTCCGTCCGTCCGTGTCCTCTCTAGCTTGAGAACGCGTTGAGCTAGAAAGTTCAAATTTTGTATACGTCGTTTTTAACAAAAAAGTAAGGTCAAGTTCGTGAACGAGCCAAATCCCTCCACCCCTTCTACCCCCTCCCATACAAAATGACACAATTTCGCAATCTGACAATAAACGGATTTCCTTGAAAAGTACAAATGACATTGATCTGAAATTTGGAATGTAATACTTTTATGATGATTCCAATCTACTCTATAAAAACAATTTGTGTCTTCCCCCTCCTTCCACCACCTCCCATACAAACTGGACTTTTTCATGAAATGCTCTATACCAATTTACTCAGTGCGTTTAATAGTTATCAAGCTGAAATTGTGTAAAAAATATATATTTAAAATTATTATTAAGACCAAAAAAAATGAGACGATTAGCTGTACCCCTTATACCCCCTCCCATACAAAATCACACAATTTCGTAATTTCACAATAAACAGATTTGCTCGAAAAATTTAATGCTATTGATCTGAAATTTGGAATATATTACTTATATGATGATATAAATCTACTGTACAAAAGTTATTTGAGTCCTCCCCTTCCTTCTACCACCTCCCATACAATTTGCACTTTTTCATGAAATGCTCTAAGCCAATTTACTCAGTGCGTATAAAATTGACCGAGCTGAAATTGTGCACTAAATATTTATTTAGAATTATTAGTAAAATCAAAAAAAAAAATCAGCCGATTAGCTTTACCCCTTCTTCCCCTCCCATACAAAATGACACAATTTCACAACTTTATAAAAAGGTTTTATTCCTGGAGAGTGTTCAACGCAACGCAGAATGTGATAAAAGTGACATTTAAATACAACCATGCGTTCATAATATCGGTGCGTATCTTCTACGCATTTTCGTGTTCAGTACATGTCAGTGCGTCGCATTGTTTTTGCATAGCCTAAATTCCTCAACTTTTTGTTTTACCTCACATATAAAAATCATACTTTTATAAAGAATTCAATCGAATTTCTTATAATATACATTGCACATAAGAATGTTTGTGCATATTCATTTATATGTAAAGCGCTTGATGGATCTAATATCACTCTAATGTAACATTAAAATTAATAGCTATACTATATTATTTATTTTTGTTCGACTCAATAACTACAACTATCAACACGTAAGTTATTTTCATTTTGCATATAATAATTTCAATCTCATTTAGTGAAACAATACACATCACATGTCGAATTCCACCATTTTGAAGACTCTAAAGGAACTGTAATTCCAAACGATATCCTCATATCATTACTGTCTCAATACAGCTATTGTTGTTGTTTCCAATTGAAATATTGCACAAATTCGTTCGTCTCTCCTCTCATTAAATGTGATGCGGAAATACGGCCGATTCTGTCCATTACAACAAACGTAAGTAACCGACGATAGATTTGACAATTTGCTACTTATTACTGCATTGTATTCACTAGACACTAAAATCGTACATCGAAGCAAACGAAGGGCTTGCCATCTTTCATAATTTTTCAAACACTCAAACTGATAGAAAGGAGAAGAAATGCATGGTGTTCACTAGAGGCGTTTATGTCACAAGTGATTGAAACAAAGGGCTTATCAATTCTTTCAATGACAGGTAAAATTATGATTTGTATGCTTCCCTTCCAGAATAGTACTAAATTGAAATAACATTTACTTTACAGATTGGCCGATTGCTATTCAAAATTTACTCTGCTTGATAAAGTTATTACCATATCCACCAGGTCAACATACAACGTCTCGCTGTAATTTTGTGCAAACAGCAGAAAAGCTAATTATATTTCATAACAACAACACTCCGATGAAGCACTCGAAATATCAACTAAACAACATATAATAATAGCAGTTGGCTCTTCAAAAAACTCAATCCAGCAATATATTATTAATATTGACATGTTATGCCAATACTCAGCTAATGGGATTTCGTACAAGTTTTTGATCTATACATATTTTAAAATTTTTTTTGTATTGAATACAGTAATGATTTAAAATTATTTTTACACTTTTTCAAAAAGTATATTTATAATGTTCCGAATGTTATTTCAACGCCAAGAATGGCAGAAGTGTGGTCTAGTCTAACGAACTTTTCAAACAAAGAAAACTTAATTTAGATGTAATTAAAATGTCGATTTTTTACTGTTTTGTGTGTAAGCAAAAGTTTTCTGAATTGAATTTTACGATTTTCCATTTGAAATATAATCATGATCTAAAAAGCTCAAAGAAACTAATACTAATACAAACGTATAATATCTTCAAGTTGTAAGAAAAGATTCGCAACATACTGTGGATTAAAAAAACCATGTCTCAAAGTACCACTTTAACGAATTTTTAGAAACACAAAATGAAAATATAATTATTAATAATGGAATTGAAAACATGGAAGTAATTGAACCTAATGTGAAATACTTAGAAAATGAAAATTTTGATGAATATAATAGTATAAATATGCTTGCTTCTAGCTCCAAAGGACATATGAATGAAAATGCATACAAAATTAATATTAATGAATCTATAAAAAATATATTTCAGATGTTATATTCAAGCTATGTTTCGGCAATGAATATTAATGCATTTTCAAAAAATTAACTATAATTTACTCGAAAGTCAATCTTCTATTATGAAGTTAATAAATAAATAACGAATTTTTGTAATCACATTTATTTGAAAATCTATATTCTCGAATATGTTTCTTAAAAAATGTTATGTAATGAAATAAACGATATTTTGAGTTTCTAACGAAGTATATTTTAATTGTATCAAGGAAAAGAAAGATTTTTATCTTCATTCGAATTATTGAAGTTTTTAAGAAATTAAGAAGGAAACTTGTAAATTTTACAACAGTTGAATAGATATTTTGAACAATTATGTTTATAGTCATGTGAGAATTTAATAATTGAAATCAAATGGTAATGTAATCAATAAATTGTTTGTGTGTGTTTCGAAATAAAGGAAAGATTTTCGGATTTTACACTGTTCTGCTTTATTAATCATGACGTTTCGGTATCAGTATATACTGAAACGTCATGAGTAATAATGCAGAATGGTATGAAATCCAGAAATCTTATCTTTAATTGGAAACAACTTTTTAAACCATTTGGTTTTAAATATAAGTTTCTCACGGTACTGAAATATAAACTAATTTGTTTGAAATAACTTCTCTAATGTTTTAAAATTTAAACGTTTCAGTTCAAATTTCAATCTTTGTAGGTTTATAATCCAGTATTTCCGTACTACTACGTAAACTTTATTGTTGACAATATAAACCTGTAAGTTTAATACTTAGTCACTGTGGTTTTTATTCGTACATAATTCATAAACTATATTAGTTTAAATTTGAAACAGAAATGGCGAAATAGAAATACATAGGCTGTGAAGTTTTAATTTTAATCCGCTTTTCGTTTGGATAAATATACAAACTTTTTCGGTTTGAATAAAAAACCGAAATTTTGAACCGTGTACGTTGTTTAGCAAGCTAATAGGTCTATAGCTGCTTGCCATGTTAGGCGGCTTTTTAGGTTTCAATACAGGTATAATTTTGGCTGATTTCCAGATACTGGGATAATAGTTGAGTTTAATACATGCATTAAAAATATACATCAGAAATAGTATACCTTTTCTGGGAAGATGTTTCAAGCAGATGTTTGGAATGCTATCAGTTCCCGTTGATTTCTTCGCTTTGACAGACTTTAAGACATCTTTCAATTTTTTAGGTTTGATAAACATATTTTGTAAGTCGAAAGTACAGGGCTGTTTTTCAAGTTCTGCAATTACATTCTCAACAAAGTTTTCTGTAACTGCATCACTAAGCTCATCATTTAGACAAAAATTTTCGGCAAAAGAGTTTGCCAAATACACAGCCTTTTCTTCTTTGGTAATATATATTTCGTCCTTATTTTTGAGCGGTGGAATCGGGTTAGTTTTATTTTTCAAGACTTTTACGATATTCCAGAAGGGCTTTGATGCTTTTTGCATCTGAGATAGTGAATTATTCCACTGGAAATCCCTGAAAGTAATGAGCATGTCCTGTATGATGGAGTTTGCATCATTCCACCTCTGCTTAGATACGGGATCCCTGTTCCTTTGCTAACTTCAAAGATTTCGAATCCTTCGGAAAGGATATGCTTATATAATTAGGTAAAGAAGTTTTTGGCACATTGCGCTTGATGGCATAATAAATAATATCTTCGAATTCGGACACAAGGCTATCCACTGTACATTTAGAATTTATGGACTGCAGGGTAGGATTTAACTGATTTAATTTATCGTTTATTACGTTATGAAACATAACCCAATTGGCTTTATTATTATAGTTATAGAAGGTGTTGCTTTCGTTAGGCATTGGAGTAGACGATAGCCTGAAAATTACCGGTAGGTGATCAGACGTGATATCATTAAATACAACCATTTCTGAAAATAAATAAGGCTTGTTACATATAGCTGTATCCAAGGTAGAAGGATTTTTTCGATTATCCAGGGGAACGTAAGTTGGATTTTTCGGGAACAACAAGGATATTGGGTATGAGTGGAGATAATTGTTAAGTATACCGCCCCACTTATTATTTCTAGTTCAGCCCCAGGAATGGTGTTTGCAATATAAGTCACCCGCTATAAGGAAGTCACCCTTTATCCCGCATAGTTTTTGCATATCAGATCTGAACAATGCTTCTTTATTAGTACCACTATTGCGATTTCCGCCAGAAAAATAAGCTGAAATTATTTTGAAATTACAGCCTGATGCAAGTTCAATTTCTATCCCAATAGTTTCTACTAATTTAGTATTTAGTGATTTAATAACATTGTGTTTTATAGATTTATGAATTATAAGAGCTACTCCACCCGCTCTAGAATGCGTTCTATCTGTTCTGTGGATAAAATAATGATAATTATTAAATAAAGCATTACTCTTTAACCAAGTCTCAGATATTAAAGCGATATCAATTTTTTTTCGTAACATGAATTCAAAGAATTCAATTTTCCTTTTCATAATACTTTGGGCATTCCAAATTAATATGTTTAAACAATCATCATTATTACCCATTATATAAATATTTAATAGCTAATTCTGTTATGACTCTGAATTGATCATTTTTGGATTTACATATTGCTAGGTTGCTGAGAACTTGGCCATCGATCGAGCCGGCAGTTTTTTTGAACGACATACAAAAGTAACATCGAAAATTCAACATCATCAATCAGGATCAGCGAGAAGTCAGCATCAACGGAAAGGAAATTATCCGCACCAAAAGGGCCCCAACGAAGTTAAAAAAAAATCAAAATAAAAAGGTACCAAATTTTTTTTATTCCCATATTTTTATCTTTCCTATTTTCAAAAAAATGAGAAAAATTAATCTAAAATATATTAAAATGACACGGTTTTTTCATTATTACGTGCTATAAGTTATATGCAGCTCGAGGTGGTATCGTGATTTTGATTTCTGTGGTGTTAAACAATATGCTTTTAGCTTAAACTCCTACTTGGAAGCCCTGGGGCTGTCCTTTGCCGGTCCGTGTCCTCGCTACCTCCTGTTGTAATTTTTTCAACTTCTTTTCTCAGCACCCTTCAAGGATGAAATCGGTCAGGCCGCGCGAGATGGCAGTTCTCACGTTGCTTCGTTCAGGATTGTTTTACCGATACCGTGTTTCGATGCTGTTGTTAGCTCAAACTGTTGGCCACCGTGTGAAATTGTACGCTAATTCTTGCCGCTTCGTCGCAAAGCTCATCGCGCCTCTGGGTCAAAAAACTCGACAACATCTCGTTTTATTACAACAACGTAAGCGGCATGCCTTCTGAAACGAGACAACTTTACGACGCAGCTGCTGCATCCTGTTGTGACGTCATATGTATAACTGGCTTTGTGCCAATTTTAAGGATGCTGAATTTTTTGACTCCGACTATCAAGTTTTTCGTCGTGATCGTCACCTCGATCTCCTTGACGCACTAGTTGGTAGCGGTGTACTCTGTGCTGTTAATCGGAAATTCTCCGCTACGACCGTCGAGGTTCCTGAATCCAGTGAAATTGAGTTTACTGCGTGGCTCTTACAATTGGAGATAGAAAGCTTTATATCATCACTACCTACATCTCAACATCAAACGATTCTAGCGTTTACGAGTCCGTCTATAATGCCACTGAGAGAATCTGCGATCTTATGCGTCCTTCCGATGAGCTGCTTATTTTCGGAGATTCCAATTTACCTTATGTGACATGGTGTCGCTCCGAAGAAGACGATTGCCTGATGCCTTTTTTTAATGGAAAGGCTTCTCGGCAAGACCAACATTTTTTGGTCTGCATGCTATCGACAAGTTTATTTCAGTCCAATCATATAGCCAACAGTTTTGGAAGGTACTTAGACCTAATATTTTCTGCGAGTTTAGCAGCACGACTATTAACCATTGTATTGCTCCACTACTGCTAGACTCCGCACTTCATCCTGCGCTTCACGCAATTTTTCATTTGGATTCAAGTGCAAAAAGTAACGTTGCTAAAGAAGTATCACATCAATTTAATTTTAATAAAGCTGATTTTACTGTTTTGAACCAGGACATACTATCATGCCTTCTTTAAGAACAAGATGCTGAGATAGCTAGTTCAAATTTTTACAAGATGCTTTTTACTTGCTTTACACGGTGTGTACCGGTCACCCACGAGAAGCAGGTAAAACGATTTCCATGGTTCGATGACGACTTGACTCATTTGAAAAATTTTAAAATTAAAGCATGGAAGTCATACTGTCTCTCGAGAAACGATGTGGACTACGTTTTTTACTCTGACCTACGTGATTTGTTCGTTAGTCAGTCTACTGCGGCGTATAATAATTACGTCAGTAAAATTAAGCGATCAATCAAGGATAAGGCTAAGCAATTTCGGAATTTTGTGAATTCCAAAAAGCGCACCGACGGGTATCCCGCTTCTATGTCCTTCGACGGTGTAGTCAGTAATGACCCCTTAGTTTAAGCAATTTTTTTGCTGACCATTTCCGTACTGCATTCACTACCTCAAATCGTATGATTAGTCCTGAAGATTTCCATTACATATCCAAATTTCCTTCTACCTCATTAGAGATGAAAGATCTTCATAGTGAGGAAACGATAATTTTAAAGTTTATTTCAAGCATTACGGACAGTTTTTCTAGAGGTCCAGACGGCATCCCTGCTGCCGTTTTAAAGCGTTGTAGTACATCTTAGGTTCTGCCTTTATGCCATATATTTAACGCTTCTCTCAGATCGTGGAAATACTCCACTATCAGACCATTGCTTGAGGAAAGTAAAAGAAGTGATGTGTGTAACTATCGTCCTATTGCTAATCTTTCTTGCATTCCTAAGTTGTTCGAGGCTGTTGTTTGTGATATACTGAATTTTCATTGTAAATCAATCATTGGTCCAGCCCAACATGGGTTTACCAAAGATAGGTCGACCACAACAAGTCTAATGGAATTTTCCAATTTCACTATTCCTGTGATTGAAGGCGGTAAGCAGATTGACTGCATATATACCAACTTTACCAAAGCATTTGATTAAGTTGACCATACTATTCTTGCTTACAAGCTAAACGCACTTGGATTTCCTTTTACTTTCATAGATTGGATCAGATCTGGCCTATCTAATCGTACCCAAAAAGTGATTTTATTTTTCGAGGTGTTTATTCCTCTGCTATACCCAACACATCTGATGTGCCACAGGAAAGCAATCTAGGACCACCGTTATTTATTTTATTTATTAACGACGTGAGTTCGGTTATTTCCCACTCGAAAATTTTGCTCTATGCTGACGACGCGAAATTGTTTCGCGAAATTTCCAATCAGAATGACTGCGCATTGCTTCAAAGTGATTTGCAACGTTTTTTTGACTGGTGTACATTAAACTGTATGCCTTAGAACATTAGTAAATGTGCAAGCGTTTCATTCTTTAGGACCAAATCTCCCATACATTTCGATTATGTCCTAGACGGTAGCCCTCTACAACAGACAGACAAGGTACTGGATCTAGGTGTATATTTTATTTCCGCATTTACGTTTGACGATCATATTGACTACACAATCAGCAAGGCCAACTCCGTTTGGGGTTTCGTTAAAAGATGGTGCAAGGACTTCAATGATCCTTGTGCTTTTGTACGCTCTATTCTGGAGTATGCTTGTCAGGTATGGGCTCCGTATTACGAGGAACATAAGAGTATGATTGGGTACAGCAAAGATTCTTAAGGTTCGCTCTAAGGGACCTTCCCTGGTCTGATACGTTGCATCTTCCTCCTTACGAACAGCGTCTAAAACTCCTTTCTCTAGAGTCACTTGAGAATAGATGGATTATCCTTAGGGCTGCTTTTGTATTTAAATTAATCTTAGGAGAAATTGATTCCCCAAATTTCCTCGAAGCCATAATTTTTAGTATTCCGCGTCGATCTTTGAGAAACTATGTGCCACTCCACATCTCTCATCATCGCACCAACTACGGACAAAACGAACCAATCGCATCTCTTTCGCTTATTTTCAACAATAATTACTATCGAATTGACTATAATTTATCTAGCATGCAGTTAAAGTCAGCTTTATGCGATAAATAATTTGTGATTATTGATAGTTTTAAATTGGATACTCGTATGATGTATTTTTTACGTACTTTTTTGTAACAATATTTTGTAAGTAATCATTGTTTTGCTGAATTTTTGAAATAAATAAAACCGGATGGGTCCTCTGGGTCATCTATTCCACGCCCACGCTCCTGAACAGCCGGCAACAGATGCTGCCCAACCCGGAGGAGCCCCATTATTAAAAATCCACACGGGTATAAGGCCCTCAGCCGAGTTTACGTCACAAATGTATACCAAAATTAAAGACTATATAGTTCTACAATCTGACGAATTTTCGATTTGATATCTATATTCAGTTTTGAAATATAATGGTTTGAAATTTTGAAAAAAACACCATTTTTAAAATCCTTCCCATTTCCCCTCACTATTGCTATCATCAAATTTTATATTTTTCTTGTATCCCACTAGTATAACTTAATATTATGTATGTTTTAAGTTGCTTTTTCCAACTGGGATATATTCAAGTGGTTACTGACTTATATAATTTTCGCGCATGTGAGATGCAAGTCGACATTTGAACATACTTCTTCTTCTACAATGGCGCTACAGCCCAACTCGGACCTTGGCCTCCTGATATTCAGGTTCCTTAACATTTTTTATAACTTATTGTGGGAGGGTTGTTAGCCCTTCGCACAACCCTCTTTCTACGAATTTTTCATTTTCTTAGATTGAGGTGACAAAGGTATATCCAAGCAGGCAATGTGCCGGAATTATATATTGCGTCGACCGGGATTTGAACTCACGACCTTCGCATTACAAGACCAACACCACCTACTAGGCTATACCCTAGCTTTGAACATATAGGGAGGACAATTAATTAATTTCTTTTTAAAAATGCAATAAAATGAACAAAATTAAATTTTTTCCATGTATTATGGCTTCATTAGTAAGAACAAACATTCCCATTAATGATGAAACACAATTTTGTTCAAGTGGCTGCCTCGGCTGGCTTCGCAGTAGTGAATTCTGTCACTCCAATTTTCCAAGACCATGTCGATGATTCCGGGCTGTAGCTCACGGATTGCTTGGATGATATTAGCCTTAAGTGCTTTAATCGTTTCTGCATTATTGGCATAACATCGGTCCTTCACGGTTCCCCAGAAAAAAAAGTTCAAAGGGGTCAAATCGCAACTCCGAGGCGGCCAATTGACATCGCCAAACGCCAAAAAAACGCACTGTTTGGGCTACACCTCACTTTGGAAATAAGTTTTCAATATTTCTTTCAACGTTGTTCAAGTGTAAAAGGACTCATTTCGTTCCGCGGAGGTATGATACTGATTTTCTGTCAAGATTTCGAGCAGAAAACAGCTTTTAGTATCAAAATAACCTATGATTTAAAAAGAAACCAATTAAATGCCCACCCTATATACGTGATATGGGAAGCACCATAAGATGATAAGCTCTACGGAATTTTTTCAACTAGTCCGCTTAAAAAAACGCAAAACCAGCAACCTAATTGAATATGTAAATTCACACAATAAAATTTTGTTGTGATAATGCAAAAATCACTCCAGCAAACTCTACATTTAATATTCAGAATAAATTTAATAGAAATTATTTAAACTATGGCTTTAAGCCAAAAACAATTCAGAATTTTGCAAACAATACGAGTACCACTATTTTAATTAGTTCATGCATCTTTCATCCTTTTGTTAGAGCTGCAACTGCTAAACTCAACGAACAAATATCCTTGTAATTATTTCAAACACCATTCCTCTCTCAATTCAAAAGAAATAAAAGAGAGTCCCAAAGCATTCCGTTTTCTTATCTTTTGCCGATTAAATGCCAGAGTAGAAAATAAAAATTTAATTTCAGTCCTTGGCTTTGATTATTTTCCTTATTTTTCGCCCCGAGCGGGGATGCTAGGGAACATATCGCGATATCTGCCGCTGTCACTGCAAATGCGAGATGAACTGGAGAGGAAACGTCCGCATGACAGTGTATATGCAGAAAACTAAGCCAGCAGGACATTCTTCCGGCGGCACACACCACGGTATCCATCTGGAAACGCCGGGCTATAAAATGAAAAAAAAAGAAAAAAACTAAGCTGAGTAGACTTCCCGGCAGCAATGAAAACCAAGGGAACCATAACCCAAGTCCCTGTATCGTGTTATCGCAGTGACAGTTTATTGCCGCAAGGACGCCGTTATTGTAGCTCTTCGTCCTATGGTTATTTTTCAGTCCTATTCTGTTGAAGGTTTCATCGTCCATTGCAGAGAGACAAGCCAAACTACAACACAAACAACTAAAAAAATTGTTCGTGGCACATGAAATATTAAAAACGAAATTGAAATAAACGGGCAAATATTTCGGGCATTATTCTAGAGCTTTTATTTATTTTTCGCTGATGATTGCATCCTTGATTAAAAAAAAATCAGAGTATTGGTCGTTTTTAATTACCCTTTATGGGAATTGAGATTCTGGACATTACGTAATTTGGCCGGGAATTATTCTCTAGATAAACAATGCAACTGGAATGCAATAATTTTTTTTTTTAATAAAATACCTACCGCTTTTGAAATCAGTCGGTCCAAAACGAAATATATTTATCCTGTTTGGATAATTACTTCTGAGTATAAATCATATTTGTTTTGTGCAATCCGATTTACCCTTCCGTGAATGAGTACGGAAAAAAGGAAACGAAAAAAAAATTATTCAAATTCAAAGAACCATGCTTTTTTTAATATTTGTTTTACACATTTGAATTTTGAAAAAAAAAGGAAAAAATTTAATTTTTTTAAATTCAACATTAATTTCAAATACGATACTAAGAGTAGCTAGCCCGCCTTTTCGATATACAGTCAGACAAAAAACTCTCCGTACACCGACATTCTTTGAAAATAATTGTTAATAAGTTTGGTTATAAAGAATACATACATATGTATGTATTTCTGAAATTTGACAAAACTATATTTCAATCAATATACAACAAATATGTGAAGAAATAAACGGCGCCAATTTATAATGCTGGAAGGAATAAAGAAAAAACAAATTTAATAGGTGAAAATATGACAAAAAAGTCTCCGTACAGTTAGTAGTCTCGTTAGATTTTCATACTTCCTTCTTGAATTCCAGTGTAGTTCTAACCACAGACTGATTCGCAATAAGTGTCGCGTTAACGTTGCTCACATTTTTTTCCTTTATTCTGTGTAATTTGTGAAAATGAGCTCCACCAAAGCCGAGATTACCATCGATATCAGGAAGCTAATTATCAAAATGCACAACGAAGGAAAGTCATTCCGGCAAATTGGAAAAATCATCGGAAAACCGCATTCTTCAGTGCAATATGTCGTTAACAACTATAAAAGTCAAGGTTCAGTTCAAAATATGCCTCGTTCTGGTCGGCCTAAAATATTGAGCGCGAGAATGGAACGACAGATTTTACGCAAAATTAAAAAAAGCCGAAGACGAGTGCGCCAGAAATTGGTAACCAAATTCGAAATAAGTTTAAGCAATGAAACTATTAAAAATGTGCTCAGAAAAAATGGTTACCACGGACGTGTGCCTAGGCGTAAGCCTTTAATTTCATCACAAAATCGTAAGAATATGTTAATTTTTGCAAAAGAACACCTAGCAAAACCTCAAAGTATATAGAATAGTGTGATTTTTACTGATGAAAGTAAGTTTGAAGTTTTTGGAAAAAGTGGAGGAGGAAAGATATGGCGAAAACGAAATACAGCAATGAATGTTGAAAACCTAACACCAACAGTTAAACATGGCGGTGGTAACGTCATGATGTGAGGTGTATGTCGGCATCTGGAGTGGGCTATTTACAATTTATTGAATCGACTATGGATCGTTTTCAATATTTAAATATTTTAAAAAATAATTTAAAAGAAAGTGCCACAAAAATGGGTCTCGGAGAGACATTTATATTTCAACAAGACAATGATCCGAAACACAAATCTCATGTTGTACGGGATTGGTTGTTATATAACGACCGACTTCAACTTCATAGACCTCCACAATCACCCGATCTAAATCCTATAGAACATTTATGGGAGAAATTAAAACGCAGGTTAAGAAAATTTTCCTTTAAAAACAAAACAGAGCTAAAAGAAAAACTTGAAGAAAAATGGAACAAAATAAATTCAACAGTTACCAAGAAACTCGTAGATTCTATGGAACGACGCTTGAAAGCAGTCATTACGGCTAAGGGGTACCACACTAAGTATTGAAGCTACATAATTTCGAGCAGCAGATAATCTATCATTAAATATAGTATACTGTACGGAGACTTTTTATACTCTAGATGAAATCTGAGAGTATATTGTGTTTGCCTTACCGTTTGTAACGCCAAGAAATAACGCTCGGACAGAGCCGCCAAGGGTACAGAAATATTTGTTGTCACTCACAAATTTCGGTTCCGAGTTGCTGTCTGTCCGTCTGTCCGTCTGTCTGTCCGTCTGTCTACAACATAACTCTCGATAGCTTTGACCTATCGTGCTGAAATTTGTTGTATGTCATTTTTAGCAAAAAAGTAACTCTAAGTTCGTGAATGGGCTACATCCCCCACTCCTTCTACCCCCTCCCATACAAATTTCATGAAATTTCGAAATATTAAGAAATTGATTTTTCCTTGAAACTATTTAAGCTATCTACTTGAAATTTAGGTCAAAGTATTATGATATAGATGTCATTAATATCACGGAATATTGACCCGATCCCCTTAATCCTTCTACTCCCTTCCATACAAATGGACAATTTTGAAAACTACATATTTTCGATTTTCATTGAAACTAGTAAAGCTAAAACGACGAAATTTTGTCAGAATTAATTCTACTATAATTGAAATTTATTTTAGAAATAATTATCAACTTCACTTCACTGCTTCTCTACCCCCTCCCATACAAATTTCACGATATTTTAAAATTTAAATTAAATTATTTTTCTTCGAAACAGTTAAAGCTTTCAACTTGATATGTTGTATATAGTGTACAAATAGAAACATTAATAATGCGAAAAAATTTTGTTTTTATCCGTATACTCCTTCTACCCCTTCCCATACATGCATAATTTTTGTTAAATGCATTTTATCGATTTCCATTCAAACTAGAAAAAGTACAAACTTCAAATTTTTCCAGAATTTGTTTCTTAATAATCAAACTAAGTTTTAGAAAAAAACATAAGAGAATTATGATTGGGCGTAAAGCGATCTTCGCGTATTAGACCAACACGCTACCCACAGGGTTACACCGTAGCTATTTCTTCCGCTGAGGCGACTGTAAAATCGCTTTACCTACCGCCTTGTCGACGACTTACTGCAACACATTCCTGCCTTCCTACCTTGTGTGTATTATTTGATACCGACGACATCATCATAGAAACTGCAAGGCGCAGATCTTATCGACTATGGGAGCTTCCGTAACTTCTCTTGCTGTTTACGCAGTGTGGCCATTCTCAATTTTGAGAGCATGAGAGCCACAAAGGTTGTAACTAAGAGATAAGGCTCGGGAGAAGAAATGAGTGAAACAGAAGTTCATATTATCACTCGGAAATCTCAAAACCGGATGTTCGTGAGTCCATCCGTCCATCATTCCGCCTGTCCGTCCGTATCCTCTCTAGTTCGAGAAAACATTGAGCTAAGAAGTGTAAATTTTGTGCACGTCGGTTTTAACAATAAAGTAAGATCAAGTTCGTGAACGATCCAAATCGCTCCACCCCTTCTACCACCTACCATACATATTGTACAATATCGGAATTTGACAATAAACGGATTTTTCCAAAACGTATCAATACTAGCCTTTCCGCAGGGGATAGTTGTAGAATGAGTTTTACCAATTCATGCAACTAACTTTGGAGAATAGCGACTCCATGGAACTGAGCTACTCTAATAATCTCTAATGAACACAAGCTCGATCATTGGCTTATCTCCCGTATTCTTAAAACCTAATTGATACGAGAAACGGACACAGCGCCTCGGATATGGACAGATTCTACGATAACGACTTTTGCTATTCAAAGAAGGACTATGATTGACTTCTGGAACATTCGAACATAGAACGACGGGGGAAGGGCTTGGGCCACTCGGTTCATGCACTGTCAATCAGTGATCGACCGGCACTATAAAATCCAAATCTTGGGCTTGAGCGAGGTCAGGGGTGCACAGGATCAGGAGAAGAACGAGCACCGAGCGGAAACACCATTCTGTGCGTTGATCCTGAGAGTGAAGCCAAAAAGGGCGTAGCGGTCGTCTTTACACTGAGAGCGATAGACAAACTCATTAGCTGAAAACCAATCTCGGAAAGGATTATGCTCGTCAGGCTCAGGACCAGTATCAAAAATAACAGGACTACGATTGGGCGTAAAGCCCTATCGTGCGATACTCTAGATGAAAGAGAAATTTTGTAGGGGAAGTGGTAGATGGGGTGACGACATTGAACTACTTTTTTCACATAACGCTAAAGTTGCCACCAAAATGTTTTATAGAAAATTTAGAATTAAAAAATTTAATAGGTACTGAGAAAATTTAGTGAAATTGTGCAGTTTGTATGGGTGGTGGTAGAAGCAGGGTGTCTTAGTGGCTTTTTAGAAATAATTAAAAACACCATGTTTTTGACATGTTTTAAATTGCAGATCAGTAGCATTCATACTTATCAGGAAAATCTAATTTTTGTGAAGTTGTTAAATTGTTTTAAAAGAAAAGATTTCCGGATTCTACACTGTTACACTTTATTATTCGTGACGTTTCGGTCTCTGCTGAGACCTTTATCAACAGTGTAGAATCCGGAAATCTTTGCTTTTAATTCAAAATGCACTGTGAAAACATTCACCAAACCATTGTTAAATTGTGTCAGATTGTATAGGAGGGGGTAGAAGGAGTGAAACCAGTCGTCTAATTTTTTTGGTCTTACTTATAATTCTAAATAAATTTTTAGTGCACAATTTCAGCTTGATCAATTTTATACGTACTGAGTAAATTCCCGGTCGACGCTTAATTCCAGCACACTGCCTGCTTGGATATACCTTGGTCATCTCAATCTACGAAAATGAAAAATTCGTAAATAGAGGGTTGTGCGAAGGTCTAACAACCCTTCCACAATTAATAATGAGAAAATGTTAAGGAAACTGAAGATCAGGAGGCCAAGGCCCGATTTGGGCCGTAGCGCCCTTGAAGAAGGAGTCAATTTATTTACAGTATTTCGTGAAAAAGTGCAGTTTGTATGGGAGATGGTGAAAGGAAGGGGAGGACTCAAATAACTTTTATACAGTAGATTGGAATCACCATGAAAGTAGTATATTTCAAATTTCAGATCAATTGCATTTATACTTTTCGAAACAAATTCGTTTATTGTCAAATTACGAAATTATTTCATTTTGTATGGGCGGGGGTAGAAGGGGTAAAGCTTATCATCTAAACCCGAAAAGGGCGATTTATTTGTGGAGCTCTGCAGTACTCGGCAAACGGTCATCGGAAGGATCCATTTTCCACACAAGAGACAACATAAAACATCTTGGGTTTCCCCTGATGGTGTTACTCAGTACCAGATCGACCATTTGCTATAACTTGGAGAAGGTGTCACATTGATGTGAGAGCGAACCGTAAGGCTGACGTAGGGAGCGATCAACACTTGATGGTTGCCTGCTTGAGACTGTGCAGAGAAACTATCCGACGGCCACAAATTTTTCAAATGAAGCGCAAGCTTAATGTCAATATACTTAGACACCCCAACAAAAATCGCGAGTACACCACCATTCTACGCAAAAAGCTATACAGAATGGGCGACTATGAAATGCGCACAATGAACGCGCCAATTGGAAGGCAACCAGAAACGTGTTTCTAGGATGTAGATCGGTGAGAAACACTGAATGTCGCAAGACACATGGGACAAGGTTCGCGATAGGAAAAAAAGACAAATTGACAATCATCTCTCAACCCGATGCTAACCAAAGAACTCACGACATGAGACGGAACTACCTGGATGTTCATATACAGCTTAAAAACTCTGTTAAACGTGACAAGGGAAGGGACATTGAAGATCTGGCCAACCAGGCCAAATCTGCGGCTTACCTTGAAGATATGGGTTCATTATCTAAAATTATGAAACAGTTGACGAACAGGAATTTCACCACCAACCACCTGGTGATATCATAATGTGAGTGACCACCAGTTGCGGCGATGGAAGGAATACTTCTCTGATATTTCAAACATCTTGTCAGAGGAAGATATTCCAGGAACAACTACCAAACATCCAACCGCAACAACCCTCTATTAGGGACGATTCCCCAGATAAGTAAGAGATAGTTTCCGCTATTCGGTCAATAATGGGACGGACAGCTCCAGGTATAGAAGGGCCACCAACCGAACTTGTCAAAACGGACCCGGAAATAATAGCAGGTATAAGCCCCCCCCTTCCGATGTTTATCAGGCTGGATTCCGCAAAGAGTCGCCTTCTATCGACCACACCAATACCCTACGGGTAATATTGGAATAGTTCGCCAAAATGAGTTCACCACTACATCTCATGTTTGTGGAGAAGGCTTTCGAGATAACATATGGAATGCTTTGCGCAGGAGAGGTATTCCAGATAAGATCATAGCTATGACTAAAGAATCCTACGAAGATGCAAGGTGTCGCGTCTTGCATAGAGGAGAGCTGTCCGAGAGTTTCCCTGTGCGAACGGGTGTCAGACAAGGCTGCATATTATCACCAGCCCTGTTTCTGGTGGTAATAAATGACATCTTGAAAGCTGCACTGGAAAGTGGGGAAGGTAAAGGTCTTCAATGGAGACTATTTAACATCTTAAATCACCTTGATTATGCTGATGACGTGTGTTTGCTTGCACACAACCGTTCGGACTTAGAGTCAAATGTTCGCTCGTTGCATTCTAAATGCAAAGAGGCGGGACTGAAAATAAATTGTGCGTAAAACCAAGTACATGCACATGGGATCGAACGCATGCACACCGATTGTTATTAACGGACAGGATGTGGAAGAGGAGCAAGATTTTTGCTACCTCGGAAGCATTGTCTGCATGGACGGCAGAGCCGAAAAGGATGTTGAAGCTCGGCTAAATAAAGCTCGTCAGGCCTTCGGTATCCTTTCCCCTTTCTGGTGGTTAAGAGAGATCACCCTTCGCACGAAGCTGCGAGTTTTTGACGCATGTGTCAAATCCGTGTTGTTATATGGTTGTACTACGAAGAAAGTGACCGTTCGACTTACCAAGAAACTACAGACTTTCGTGAACCAATGCCTCCGACGCATTTTATGAATATTCTGGCCAGAAGTGATCTCCAACGACGAACTTTGGAATACAACAGGCCAGACTAAAATAAGTATTGAGATTCAAAGGTGGAAGTGGCAGTGGATCGGTCATACTTTGAGGAAACCAGAGCGAAACATCGCCAAACAGGCTCTGGATTATAATCCTCAAGGAAGACGCCCGGTTGGTCGACCATGTAACACATGGAACCGAGCAGTTGAGCAGAAGGCCAGAGGAATAAACAAGTCCTGACAACAGCTTAAGGCCTATGCTCAGGATCGCGCCTTGTAGAAGAGAGTTGTTTCTGTCCTTTGGGGGTCTTAACAGGAATTTGATTGACTATGTTGCCAAAAATTCGCTCATATTTTCTAAAAACTACAAAAAATTGCCATTTTAAAAAAAAAAATTTACTTATATCTCGAAAGAATACTACATACAATTTGTTGCTATAACAATAGAACAAGGTCACGGCCAGACTTTCAATTCATATGTATTTTAAATTTTTTTAAGTCTTGTAATATTTTAAATAAGAAAATACGTCTTGGGAAAAATCGGATATAAATGCTGGCAATCGGGTGATAAGGCTGTGATCCAGTGAGGGATTTGCCATTATTAGGGCAAACAGGACTGTCTGTGGGTAAACTCCACTGCCCCCATCCCACAGGGGGATAGTTAGCTCAGGTCCGTGGAGTGGCTAGTCTCGAAAGAAATTTATGACTACTTATAAAAAAATAAGGAGCTAGCTCTTACATGTAATATCGACATAGAATTCACAGCAAAAAAATCGTTTTCTGTCAAAGAAATTATCTACTATTTCTAGCAGGATAATGTGTAGCTGTGAAGAGTTTATAGATGCCCCAAACGAAAGTGGTCTTGCCAAATTTAAAAGTGAAGTTTTCTTCGAAACTCATGATTTTTTTAATTTCTGCGTTGTATTGCATAATCGATCAAAACAAGCGAAATTAATTTATTAAAATTTGCTGTAGTTTTGTAATAGAGTGAAATTCAAATGCCGAACACGAAGTCTATAAATAATTTGATTGGAAGGCTTCCAAATGATTTGAACCTCCAATTTGGCGATTAAATATCACATGTTCAGAAAATTTTAGAAAATGTTTTTCCAAACAAAGCACAGCTTGATACTCCGCTTCGAATGCACAGCTTTTGTGAGTTTCATTTATAAGATATTTTTCGCCAGCCCAACGGAAAGCCATACGAAATATTTTAGGGGCCCGATTGAATTTTATCCGTAGGGCTCGAAAATCCTGTGTTGGATCTAAGGCTATTATACAGTCTATTTTTAAAATTATTACACCAACATTAAAAAAAAATGCTACAGCGAGAGGCAACTGATAGTCCAGATTATCCGACCCCTACTTTTTATTTTCCAGTAAATTCAAATTCAAAATTAGTCTTAATAATAAAAAAATAATTTTCTGCATTCCTTCTCTTTAAAATAATCTTCTGCAACGATTCAAAGATTAACCTGAATTTTCAGCAGTATGATTCCATAGCTACATATTTAAAATGAAATTGTCTATTACTGGCACGATACAACGATTTCAGTTTGTTATGACGTCATTTTGCACTGTCTATGAACAGATCGTATGAAATATGCGCCACTAATTCAATTACCGATTATACAGCTCAACGCGTTTCATTCTGCTCAATTGATTTCATGCTGTTTCCAATGGACCGGTTACTGAATCTAATCCTGCTGATACATAATTTTATTTTTTTTCCGAAAAAGTTGCCACGACTTCATAGATACTCGTAAATAGATTTTATTTCATGCAGTTTTATCATGCATTCGAAATTGCTAGGTTTATTATTGTACTGTATTGGCACCTTCCTTTGAAACAGTTTTAATTACAATTTAATGTCGGAAATAAAATACAGAAAACCAATGAGGCGAATTATTATTTTGTTTATTATAAGTACGAGTGAATAATTTGTTGATGTGCGTACAGTTTAGATTAGACAAAAATAAATTACTTGAAATGAAATCTTTTAGAATATTTTACTCCTATAGTATAAGGGAAATGGAAAGATGCATACAGCACTAAAATTTTCTACTTGACATCCAGTGGAAGGAGCAACCAGATAGCCTTTCCCGACATTCTGTAAATACGGTCGTGACGTTATCATAAGGGAATTTTTAAACATTGTGATTTGTCTAATTCACTTCGGTATGGGTCAAAACTAGTTGAATAATTTTAAGTTTTTCGATTAACGAATAGAACTACTTAAATAAAAAGGTTGAGAATTATTATCCATCTCCATCTACAATGGCGCTACAGCCCAAATCGGACCTTGGCTTCCTGATATTCAGGTTCCTTAACATTTCTCATTACTTATTGTGGAAGGGTTGTTAGCCCTTCGCACAACCCTCTTTCTACGAATTTTTCATTTTCTTAGATTGAGGTGACCAAGGTATATCCAAGCAGGCAATGTGCCGGAATTATATATTGCGCCGACCGGGATTTGAGCTCACGACCTTCGCATTACAAGACCAACACACTACCTACTAGGCTATACCCTAGCTTAGAAGAATTATTATCACCTGACATAATTCGTGTCCAGGGAAACAGTGCTGTTTAGTTTGAATTTATAGATACAAGTACAGGTAGGAAACTAAGTAGAGTAGAGCACTGATTGGGCAGCTCCGACTCCAAATAGTATCCTGAGAAAAATAAGACTGAACCTTATCACTATACCAAAGCATTAACAGCTATCGTATTTTATAGTTAAAGGAGTTTACCTAAAAGTGTGTTTTTTTCTTCTGCTGAACATAACAACGAATATGCTGTTAAGCCCACCTGTAGGGACATAGAACAGAAAACATTCTCTTTCGAAAGGCGCAATCCTGAGCATCGGCGTTTAATTGCTTATTCCTCTGGCCTCCTGCTAAACTGCTTCCATGTGCTACATAACCCGATATTTTCCTTAAGGATAATAATCCAGCGCTTGTTTGATAATAGTTCGCTCTGGTTAAAGTGTGACCGATCCACTATCTCTTCTGCCTTTGAATCACAGTTGAACATTATTCAATCAATGAAATAAACAATTATGAATATCCGCCTACTCTTTCCATAGCCCTGCCATCTCCCTATCCTTTTATACAAATCCAAATGCACTCTCACTTAACTTTTAAATAATTGACAACAGCCATGGATTAGAAATCCCATTACATTAGTCTTCCCTATCTGCTACCACCCTCAACTTGTCCCAAGAATATCAAAGCTGAGCCCGACTTTTTGGAGGATATTTTTTTCATTAATTAAGACGTCATTCGTCCACTCCTGTCTTATACCGAAACTACGTCTTCCTATTGGTATTACATTAATACCATTTCAATATGTCACAAACTTCGATCCGTTTTTTTAAACAAATTTGTAGATGGTAATTTATCTAAGTATCACATTAGCAAACAATAAAGCAAAGGAAAAAATGTTCTACTTCAATATCTTAGCCAAACCTCGGTACGCGAAGGAAAAAAATCGTTAAAATTGATATCGAATACCGCAAAATGAAACATCCATCATCCCCAGGGATCACCGAAAAAGTGTCACATATCCGCCCACAACGTCACTCAAATTAACACCGACCCAAAATAACTTGTCTCTTCGAAAATGTTCTCAACGTTGAAAAGAAATCCCGAATTTCCTTATACGCCATACAAAAACCAAAATTTCAAAACCCAAGGACGACAAATGGTTTAGCCGCCAGGATATCAAATTTACTTTGAAACGTTATGACCCCTCGAAAAAGATCGCTATTCCGGCAGAGTCACCTTTTTCCCCCCCCATTCCACCCTTAATCGAGCCCAAAGTAAACAGTTCATTACCGATGACTAGCAATTTGCCGTACCCTGCACCATGCCTAATAGCGATTGGTAACTCTTCGAGTATCTTCTGAACGTGAACGGATAGAAAAAATCAACTAAGGAACGTTGTTGACGCTCTTTTTTTATATAAATGGTAACGACTATCCTACCTGTTCCCGAAGTCAGTCTACCGTTTTGTCTGGCCAAAATCAACAAAAGTTTCTTCCTCGAATTTGCACCTTGTGATAGCTCCATACTTCTCATTCCATCTAACGCGATTGAACGGTAGAAAGTCCTGGGAAACCACACTATCGTCATTACTATTCACGCTATGTCAGTATTGGTTGGCTTACACACCTAATTTGAGCGAACTGCCTTGAAGCGCCGGGCATGGTTTCGAAGATGAGAACTTCAAGAAGGTGGGTTGGCTTCGTGGCGCTAGAGGAAACTCGGTTTCATTAAAGTTTCGCCAACTTTTGCCTCGTTTAACACAACAGAGCGATGACTTGCCGCAAACTTTATTGATACCTCCGATATATACGTATACATACGGTATAAGGCCCAACAATATTCGCCTAAGAAAAAAAGACGGAAACTTTGCCCACACAGGATTTAGGGGATTTCAATAAAGTGCTCTTTGTAAAGAAAATTGCACAAGGCTCTATTCAATTTTTTCGCCACATACAAATTAAAATTGCGCGCTTTCAGTCAAATTAAATGTTAATATAAAATTGAAGAAAGTTACCTTTAACATCGGTAAGTCCAAAGACAATTAGAAGTATGTAAATCAGCTTGAAATCCATTCTGTTGGTGAGTCAATTCACTCAGATCACTCTTCACATATAGCCTCTGTCAAGCACTGCTAAATTAACTAAACCAAAATCAACCACTAAAATTAAGGAGCGAATCCTTGAAAGCACTCCGCACAAATTATTTTCAATTATTGCACTCAATAGCATTCTGCATTCATGTCGACGGTAACCTTTACACTGTGCTGTATGAGACGACGACAACAACAATAGCAAAAACAACACAATACCAGTAATATCTACAAATTGCCAGGACAATTCCAAAAGCCCTTGGAAACTTCACAAAATCCCATACAGGATTCACGCAATAGACACGGACTTTTGATTCGCGACGAAATTTTTTTACCATCCAATTAGGCCAGGACTCGGGGCTCAACTGAAAACCGAACCGTTTCGAACTGTGACGAAACAAGTCCTTTTTGTTCCGAAAAATTTGCACACAGGACTCATTTGAGAATCAACTCCTTCAGGATTGTGCGCTCTAATACGATATCCCGGCACGGTATAAAGGCAGGGTTGAGCAATGCTCCATACTAGTAAGTCACCACTAACAAGGAAGTGGTGAGTTTGCGCATTCGACCATCACCAGGACATATGTTAAACTAGAGGAGAGTCCTTGTGTCTGGTGCAAAAGAATGTTCGATGTCACCGGTGGTGCAACGGCATGTCTGTTGCACGATACGATGAAAGTGAAAATGACTGCGACGTGCTCCCATCCTTAACAAGAAAAAAAAACGCCACAACAATAAATAAGACTCTAAGGCTGTGTGATACCTTGTTGTCGTTAGGTGTCCTGCTCGGAGGTAAAAATAATGTCAAGACAACGTGAAAATCCTTTGAAATAGTGAAGCTGTGTGCAGTATTATGGTAGTTTTGTTTCTGGTACACTTCTGTGCAGTCATCCCGATATACTTCACCTAGTTATCAAAGGAGGTGATGAAACAACTGTGTCAGATATACAAGCAGAAGTAATTCAGTGCCTTGCCGTAGTTGTAAATGCATTTCAAATTAGAATAATAAACGAGAGTGTAGCGATAGAGACCATGGTAGAAGCTTAGAATTTTTACGTTTGAATTAGTTGTCATATGAACCTACACTAGGATACGAGTATAATTGACTATGACTAATAGCAATAACATTGTTCTTAATCTCTAGATGAAATTTGAACCGTCGAATTGTGTAATGTCAAGAAATAGGGCTCAAAGAAAATAAACTGCCAACAAGTCGGACGCAACCTTATTATTCTTGGGACAATTTGAAGATGCGTGGAAAGACAATATGCAGGTTAGAGTGGTTAGGGAAGGCTAAGTGAAAGGTAGTTCTTGGGCAGGGCGGATACGATCAATAGCTCCAATATATTAAATAAATATTTCGTTTATTTATGGAAGTTTTGGCTTTTATGAGGAGAGGGGGAGGAGGGGTGATAGTAATGATGATGGTAATAATGTTTTAATTGATCGCTTGAATTACGTCAAATATTCTCTGTATAGAAAGTCAATTTCATAGAAGAAGTTGCATAGAATTTTCATAAAATTCGGTGTATTTTGCATTCACGAAACCAAACATATGTATGGGATGGGGTAGAGGAAGTATGGGTATTGTAAAATTTGTGATGCAGTTTTATTTCATTTCTCTTGTAAGGTGCTCGGACAAAATTTCAATTTCGTAGCTTTTAATTTGTTGGTTATTAATTGTTTTACTGAAATCATACTCATACTTTTGTATGGGAGGGATTAGAAGGGCAAGCGCCATTTCAAAACTTTTGACGCAACTTAATTTTTGTGCAATTTTCAGATTGATAGCTTTTAATAGTTAGGTGATAATTGATTTCTTAAAAATGGTCGAAAAAATAATTTTGTATGGGAGGGAAGTTTTAAAGGTATTCGACTAATTAATGCTCAAATCATTTTTTTTTTATATATATACATCAAATAGATGTGCAAAATTTAAACTTTGTATCTTTCACCAGACTGAATGGTAAGTAATTTCTAAGATATCATCATTTGAAAAAAAAAATATCGGCCGACAATTTGGTTTTAGCCCCCTCTTTTCGGACGCCAATGGATAAAAAAATTAAATTATTTTTAAAGCTTATCCCACAACCCTCTCAATGCCTCTGCTGCTTTTCAACTTCCTATCTGCATTCGTGGTGGAGATATTAGCAGTAGTAGTAGTAGTTTTCGACAATCTCCCTCCCCCCCACCTCCCCCTTTCACCAAACACTCCCCAAAATTTAGATGATGGAGCTCACTTACCCAATCAACAATCCATCCAAAAACGAACATTCTACCTTTAACGATCTCGGAGATACGATTCCATATGTACGGTTGACGGCGGACGGCACACGACGTACGGCGGAACGGATTATATTTTTTCCATTTTTAGGCTAATTACTTTATTATTCTAATAATAAAGTATTGTGATCGACACAGGAAAAAAAAAAATTTGCTACCCTGAAATTTTTTTTTTGCGTTTCATGACTAAATTAGCCTAAAAATGCCGTCTCCGCCGTACGCCGTACATATGGACTCATATCTCCGAGACCGTTAAAGGTAGAATGTTCGTTCTAGGGTGGGTTGTTGATTGGGTAAGTGAGCTCTATTTTCTAAATTTTGGGGGGTGTTAGGTGGAAGAGGGAGGCGGGGGGAGTGAAAAAGTTGAAAACTACACTTGCTAATATCTCCACCACGAATGTAGATAGAAAGTTGAAATCAGTAGAGATGTAAAGAGGGTTGTGGGATAATTTTTAAAAATAATTTGATTTTTTTATCCATTGGCGTCCGAAAAGAGGGGGTCTAAAAACAAATTGTCGACCGAATTGTTTTTTCAAATGATTATATCTTCGAAATTGCTTATCTTAAAAAATTCATATTTAGAGACCATCAAGGTGGGATATAGTTCCATCGAAATCAACTTAAAGAATGGCTAATTATTGTAAGTGGGAGGGTCAGGGGGGGTGCAAAGAAAAACACTTAAAAATTAATATCTCAACTATCTCTTTAGCTATGTAATTGAAACTTGAAACGCAAATTGAACTATATAAAGAAAATACAAAAAAAAATATAACATGTTGAAATAATAGTAGTGGGGGTAAATGGGGAGCATTTCAAAAGTGGCGCACTTTTTAAAATTACAAATGCTTATATCTCAAAAAATAGTACAGATATCAAATCAAAAATTTGTCAGATTGTAGAATTACATAATTGCCAATTTTGGTCAAATTTTAAGTTGGGAGGTGTAAGGGGAAGGAGGTGATAAGCAAAAATGTCGAAAACTTTGAGTGATTTTTTTAGAGCTCTGGTGAAAGATACAAAGTTTAAATTTTGCACGTGGATACGCCTATTTCATGTACATAGAAAAATAATAATAACTTGATCCATAATTGTTATAAGCCGACCCCCCCGGTCTAACGTGCACAAGGTGTTTCATGTGCATTGAAAAAAACACATAAACAGAAAATTTTTGAGTGAAATTTTAAGATACAAACTTGAAAATTTGCGAAATGCATTTAAAAAAAATCCCTAAATATACGAAATATTAACTGGTCGAAAACCTTTAAAACTTCTACCCCTATACAAAATTATTTTTTCGACCATTTTTAAGAAATCAATTATCACCTAACTATTAAAAGCTATCATTTTGAAATTTTGCATAAAAGCTTACAAAAATAATTGAAATGAAATAACGTTAAAAGTTTTGAAATAGTGATTGCCTTTCTACCCCCTCCCATACAAAACTATTATTTCGACCAATTTCATTAAATCAACTAATAACCAACAAACTAAGAGCTACGAACTTGAAATTTTATACAAGCACCTTACAAGAGAAGCGAAATAAAACTACATATCAAATTTTACGATTCCCCTACCTTCCCTATCCCCTCCCATACAAATGTTCGGTTTCGTGAATGTAAAATACACCGAATTTTATGAAAATTCTATGCAACTTCGTCCATGAAACACATTCTATACAGAGAATATTGGACGTGATTCAAGCAATTAATTAAAAAGCTCTTAACATCCACCCACTCTTTCTATTACCCCTCCTCCTCCCCTCATAAAGACCCAAACTTGCAGAAACGAATGAAATATTGTTAATTGACATAAGCCCTGCCCAAGAACTCCCTTTCACTTAGTCTTCCCTAACCACTCAAACCTGCATATTGACTTTCCACTCATCCGCAACTCGTCCCAAGAATAATAAAGTTTCGCCCGACTTGTTGGCAGTTTATTTAGTCATGAAACGCGAAAAAACTAAATTTCAGGGTCCAATCATACGATACTCGATGAAAGAAATTTTTTTTTTATTTTAAGAAATTTTATATGAGGAGTGTTAGAAGGGGCATTGAACTATTTTTTTCATATAATGGTAGAATTGAAGCTTCATTCTTCAATAAAACATTTTGATAGTTTTATTGAAAAACTAAGCTTCAAAAATGAAATAGTTACTGAGAAAAGTGTATTGGATTAAGTGAAATTGTGGGGGAATTGTGGGGCTTGTATGGGAGTTGGAAGAAGCAGTTTGGCGTCTGAGTTTAAGGGTGCCGAGAAGCGGGAGGGAGTTGAAAACAAATTATACTCGAACTTTTAGATCGAGGCTTCTCCTTACTTAGCGTAGGTTAGGTTAGGTTCCTGGGGGTTTCATCGTATGCCTCCGTGTTTTTGCCATGTGGACCTACCTCAGTCAGCCCTCTCAACCGGTAAAACTAATGAGTTTCATCGGTTCAAGGGACAGAAGTTCATTCAGCTCGGTGAAGAAACATTCCCGAGAATTCGTGTTCGAATTGTTCTGAGGCATGGGCAATGGCAGAGGAAATGCTCTACAGTCATATCCTCCTCACCGTAGCCTTTACTAACGTCTTCGGTTGTAAGGTGAAGTCTTCATGCGTGTTTTGTAAGAAGACAGTGGCTCGTGACTATACATACTAGTGTCCGCAGGGAATTTCTGTCGAGTCTCAATATTTTTATTGATTTCCCTCTATCAAACCCATCTCCATAGCATCTTCGTTGTGTTACGTGACTCGCTTTGTAACAATTTGAGATTTTCTCTTCTCCACACTTTGTTAGAGTATATTGTCTTAATGACTCTTAAGGCAATGCCAACATTATCTGTTTCCTCAACGGTGGCAACGGCAGATCCGTTTCTGGCCAGCCTGTCTGCCATTTCGTTTCCAGGTATATATCGATGCCCCGGAACCCAATAAAGTCGCAAAGTGCAGGTTTTCCTCAATTCTTCTAACATGTCTATACAATGGTTCAAACATATTGAATAGCAGTTGTAAGCGGAGAGGGCCTTCAGTGCAGCTTGGCTGTCCGAGTAAACTAGCTCGTTTACCATTTACTACTGTACGTAAGGCCAGTTCCGTCATTTTCACAATATCTATTACCTCCGATTGGAAAGCCGTGCGATATTCTGGTAAATGCTTGGCAATTTGCAGATCTAGGCTTTCAGAAAAATTTCCAGAATTTACTCCCGCTTTCATTTTCGAACCATCAGTAAATATCAAAATCCCCTCATTCTGCATGACATGACTATCAATCCACAAAGTTCATCTTTGATAGCATTGTATCACTACTATAGGTGGCAGGAAATTTTTTTTTAAATTGTTCATGCTCCAAAAAGTTTAAGTCTCAGCGCCGTAATGCCTGCCATCTATATTTCCATTCTGCAGAAGAAGACCCAAAATGGCTTCCAGTACTGCCTTGGGCGTTGTATGCAATGCCCCCGCATAGGCATGCTAGCGATTCTCTGAATGTGACTCAATTGCGATTGGATATATTTCAGTTCGGTACATTCCCAACATACCAACGCACCCTATGTAACGATTGGTAGTGTAATACTGACATACATTCACCTTTATTTGGTTTCAGCTAAAAGTTTTTCTTTTTTATATGAAAAAAAGCAATATTAGCTTTATTAATTCTTTCTTCGATAGTCAGTTGCCATCCGAATTTGCTGTCCAAGATGATTCCCAGATAAGTTACCCTATCTAAAAGGCTTAGAGCAACATACGTCGTCTTCTAATGAAGAGTATTAGTACAGTCTTATGACCCAGCAAACAAAATAACTCGTTAAAGAATCGTTAATGAATTATGTTAGCGAGCGATTTGATCGGTAACGAGCTTCGTTAACGAGTTATTAACAACTCATCAAACGGACTAAATGGGCATTCGTTAGTTAATTACTTTTAACGATTCTTTAATAAATTGTAAAACCTTACAAAAAATGAGTATATATCAATGAATCATTAATGTGTCGTTAATGATTGTTCAGAAGCTGAAGAGAACCATAAAATGTATGCTCGGACATCGAGCTTAGCCTTAAGAAACATAATAATTTCCATTGAATTGGGTGAATGATCGAACATGCATTATAATCATACTACCACTCTTTTATTATTGACCATTTTTGTTTATTAAAAAATCGAGCTGCAAAAAAACTCGAATCAGAACTACGAATTTTCGATCACTATTCCACTTGACACAAATATTGGTCAGTAGCAGATAGTACAAATGAAAAATAGACCACCTTCTTCACTCATTACGGTCATTCTCACTTCCCCTACCTTCCCAGACCCATTCCTTCCCGCCATGACAGTGTTTGTGCATTGCATATAAAAGCCAAAATTGCCTGTAACTCAGGTCATTGTGTAAAAATAAATCGGCAGAGTTGGAACCCTGGAACCTTCGCACAACACTCAAAAGTATATCGCTGTTCACTCCCTATTAAAACATTATATATTGACTTTAGGACTCGTTTGTAAAAAGATGAATATCCAATAATTACAGAATTCCCGATTTGCCACTTCAAATAGTTTATCACGTTCACCGCAAGATGTCGGTCACGTCACATCGGTGCTACTATTGATATTTCAAATCAACTGACTTAGAATTCGTCGACTGCAATACTGCTGACAATATGATTGTCGTCATAGGAATATCGGGACGGAGAGAAATCATTCTCAAGTAAAGTTTAGAATGACGGTGGCTTCGTTGTCTCGCGTTTGGCTCAATATTTTTGCATTCTTTTTTTACGCTGCGAGTTTGAAACATCATAGCGCCTACCTTTTTTTATCAATAAATTTGTTTCCTAGATTTTTTGAAACCAAATTTAGCTTTTTATTGTGATCGTTTGATGATTACACTTTACGAATTTTCTCCATGCAATAAAGCTAGGGTGTAGGCTAGTGGGTAGCGTGTTGATCTACAATGCGAAGGTCGTGACTTCAAATCCCTGTCGACGAATAATTCCAGCACACTGCCTGCTTGGGTATACTATGGTCACCTCAATCTACGAAAATGAAAAATTTGCGGATAAACGGCTGTGAGAAGGTCTAACAACTCTTATACAATAAATAATGGAAAATATTAAGGAACCTGAAGGTCAAGAGGTCAATGCCCGATTTGGACTTTAGAGCCATTGTAAAAGTGGAAGAATAAAGGTAGTCTTGTAACTGCAATGCAACAAAACGCTCGAGAACTAGGCAATGTACTTATAGGTGTCACAGCCAATAGGTCGTGGGTTTGATTCTGACTCCAAATAGTAGGAATTTGTAACTACGAAATAAATTTGAGCTAGAGTGTAGCCTAGCGGGTAGCGTGTTGGTTTTCAATCCAAAGGTCGTGAGTTCAAATCCCGGTCGACGCATAATTTCAGCATACTGCCCGTTTGGGTATATCTTGGTCACATCAATCTACGAAAAATTCAAAATTCGTAGATAGATGGTTATGCGAAGGTCTAACAACACTTGCATAATAAATAATAGAAAAATGTTAAGGAACCTGGAGGTCAAGAGGCCAAAGCTAAAGAAGTAGAAGTTAAAGTGAAACAGTTTGACTTGTAGAAGGTATATATAGTCAGCAAATGGTTGCTGTTCGGTTCCAATCATTCAGTCTCTCATAAAATATGTAAATACTTGTCAATAGTAGCCCGTACAGCTGAAAAATATACCAGCTTCATCACTCGTTACGGTCGTTTTCACTTCATTTCCCCTACCTTCCCATTCCCATTAATCCTTCCCTCCCAGTAAAAAAAAACATTAAAAGCTACAAACAAGAAATTTTGTACAAATATCTTTCAAAAGAAATGAAATAGAACTGCATTACGAATTCCATGATACCCTCAATTCTTATACCCCCTCCCATACAAATGTATCGTTTCAAAAATATAAAACAACGAATTCCATAGAATTTACTCCGTCTATAAAAGTTATATTCTATACAGAGAATTCTGTACGTTATCCAAGCAATTAGTCACAATTAATCAAACAAATATTAAAATCCGATTTCGCTGTTAAGTGTTTAACATGACAATAGCCATGGCCTAGAACCCTCATCCCCTAGTTCTTCTCTATCTGCTACCACCCAAGTCTGCATATTGACTTCACGTGCATCCTCAACTTATTTCACGAATAATGTAGTTGCGCCCGACTTGTTGGCAGATATTTATAAACTTCAGAAAGAGGTAGAATTACGCTCGAGCACTAGCATTTCGTCAACAAAAATATTGATTTAAAAAACTGTGAAGCTTTATTCTCAAAGTCAGTTTTAATTATCAACTTGATTAGTTCGGAAATGAGTTGTAATATTTAATTAATCTATCTTTATGAGTATAATAATTTAATTAATAATAATAATAATATAATAATTTGATTAATTAACTACTCATATAAATTTGATAACCTTTTCATTACGCTAATCTTATTATAACAAAATCTGTTCTAATATACATACGTAGCTTCTATTCATAGTCTACAATATGTTGTAAACTTGCATAAGAGGATCACAATTAAGTCCGGTAAAAGTGAAACTAGTTTTGACGAAAAGTTTTAGTAATATGTATTTGGGTGCACGTGGACACAAGACTAGAATCAAAAAAAATTTAAATATGCTGAAATGATTTATTCAGTTTGCTCTCATACCCGTACAAACGTCAAATAAATTTTATCTCAAGGCTGAGCGATGCCCCCAGCCCAACTTCTTCAATTTTGTTTGTTACTAACATATAATTTTTACCTATTTAAATTTCTCTCAATGAAAAGATGTTGTTGTTTTCGAATTATGCTTCTATGTATCAAATGAAAAAAAAAAAATAACAATCGCCGCCTGCTTATTAAATTCATACTAAAACCACATGAAGAAAACCAGATCCATTCAACAAAATCCTATTAAATTTTTGTTATATCCTTAAAATGTAAACGTGCTAGAAATCTGCTTAGTGGTGTGATTATTTTAAATTTTGATCGATAGTTACGCAGTATCTTCATCTTCTTCTTCAATGGCACGACAGCCCAAATCGGGTCTTGGCCTCCTGATATTCAGGTTCCTTAATATTTCATTATTTATTGTGGAAGGGTTGTTAGCTCTTCGCACAACCCTAAATCTGCGAATTTTTCATTTTTCGTAGTTTGAGGTAACCAAGATTTATCCAAGCAGAAAGTGTGCTGGAATTATGCGTTGACCGGAATTAGAACTCACGACCTTCGCATTATAAACCAACACGCTAGCCTCTAGGCTATATCCTAACTGATAGTATCGCAGTATCTTAATCGGTAGAAAAGTTTTGCAGGCATTCATTTTATCTTAAAAGATTCAGAAATTCCACTTGAAAATCGCCTTGAATTATGTTGGATACCATAGATATGAGTTCAGGTAATGGGTAGTGTTTGATTTCGACCTTAAGCTTTCATAACGCAGATGTTGATTTTTTTAAGCACAGCCACCAATGAATTATTAATAATTTCCGGTGCCATAAATTCAAATTAAGTATTTTTTATCTGGTCAGAATCTATAGATTTTTTGTTGTAAGTTATGTGTTATTTTAAGCTTTTACAAGAGAACTTGCATAACTTGTTTCTTGATCAAATACTTATCTATCTTCCTTGCGCATAGATTACTTTTAAATGCAAAGATATTTTATAATAGAATAGAAATAAATAGATTCTTCATTTTTGTTTATTTTTTTTTTTCTCTGAAAAATTAGTAAGTAGGAAGGTTATTTTATAATTAGTTTAAAAGAAATGAGTAAAATTAGAGCTTTTATTTTCATTTCAGCTTCGTTAATATGTATAGCTTATAATTTATTATGAAGTATTATTAAAATAAACTGCCAACAAGTCGGGCGAAACTTTATTATTCTTGGGACAAATTGCGGATGTGTGGAAAGTCAATATGCAGGTTATAGTGGTTATGGAAGACTAAGTGAAAGGGGGTTCTTGGGCAAGGCTGTTGTCAATTTAACACTTTGCGGAAACGTTCAAAAGCTCCAGTGCATATGATCAATATTTCGTTCGCTTATTTATGCAAGTTTGCGTTTTTATGAGGAGAGGGGTGAGGGGTGATAGTAAGGGAGAGTGGATGTTAATAGTTTTTATACTCTAGATGGAATCTGAGAGTATATTGTGTTTGCCTTACCGTTTGTAACGCTAAGAAATAATGCTCGCATAGAGCCGCCAAGGGTACAGAAATATTTGTTGATTCCGAGTTGCTGTCTGTCCGTCTGTCCGTCTGTCTACAGCATAACTCTCGAACGCTTTGAGCTATCGTGCTGAATTTTTTTGTGTGTCATTTTTAGCTAAAAAGAAACTTTAAGTTCGTGAACGGGCCACATCCCCCCACTCCTTCTACCCCCTCCCATACAAATTTCACGAAATTCCGAAATTTCCAGAAATTGATTTTCCTTTGAAACTATTTAAGCTACCAATTTTAAATTTAGGTCAAAGTAGTATCATATAGATATCATTAATATGACACAATATTGATCTGATCCTGTCACTCCTTCTACCCCCTCCCATACAAATGCATAATTTTGAAAAATGCAATTTCTCGATTTTCATTGAAACTAGCAAAGTTATAAAAACGAATTTTTGCCAGAATTAATTTTATTATAATTCCAATCAGAATTAAAAAAAATTATGTACTTCACCTCACTCCTTCTACCCCCTCCCATACAAATTTCACGAAATTTTGAAATTTAAATTAAATTATTTTTCTTCGAAACTGTTAAAGCTATCAACTTGATATTTTGCATAAAGTATAAAAATAGAAATATCAATAACGGAAAAAAAATGTGTTTTGATCAGTACACTCCTTCTACCCCCTCCCATACAAATGCATAATTTTTGTCAAGTGCATTATATCGATTTGCATTAAAACTAGAAAAAGTATAAACTTAAAATTTTGCCAGAATTTGTTTTTTAATAATATCAATAAATGCTAAAAAAAACTATCAGCTCCTCTTCACTCCTTCCACCCCCTCCCATACAAATGCATAATTTAGAAAAATGCATTTTTTCGATTTTCATTGAAACTAGCAAAGTTATAAAATCGAATTTTTGCCAGAATTAATTTTAATATAATTCCAATCAGTATTGAAAAAATTATCAACTTCACCTCACTCCTTCTACCCCCTCCCATACAAATTTCACGAAATTTTGAAATTTAAATTAAATTATTTTTCTTCGAAACTGTTAAAGCTATCAACTTGATATTTTGCATAAAGTATAAAAACAGAAATATCAATAACGGGAAAAAAATGTGTTTTGATCCTTACACTCCTTCTACTCCCTCCCATACAAATGTATAATTTTTGTTAAGTGCATTATATCGATTTCCATTAAAACTAGAAAAAGTATAAACTTAAAATTTTGCCAGAGTTTGTTTTTTAATAATTGCAATAAATGCTAAAAAAAATTATCAGCTCCTCTTCACTCCTTCTACCCCCATACAAATATCTGTATTTTAAATTCAAGAAAAGCATTTCTCCTTCGAATATATTAGAACTATCAAATTTGAAATTGAACCAAAGCGTGGTGATAAGGATGATATGATAAGCAGTTTCAAAATCATCTTAGACGCTCCACTTCCCCTGCCACCTCCCATACAAATGCCTCAATTTCAGGAAAACTATGTCCAATTGAAAATAATGAAAGCTGCAAACCTTAAATTCAGCACGAAATATTTTGCATACAACATTAGGTGTCATATCCAAAAATTACAAACCTTCCTCCTCTCCTTCTACCACCTCCCATACAAAAGTCACTATTAATTATTTAAAAGAATTGGAGGTGACATATTTGCCGGTACATTGAACTATTTCTCATTTCATCTAGAGTATCATATGATTCATGATCATAATTCTTTTATGTTTTAATTGATTGCTTGAATCAAGTCCAATATTCTCTGCATAGAATGTCAGTTTCATAGACGAAGTTGCATACAATTTCCATAAGATGTATTTTACATTCACAAAACCAAACATTTGTATGGGAAGGGGTAGACAAGGTAAGGCTATTGTAAAATTTGTTAAACAGTTTTATTTCGTTTCTCTTGTAAGATGATCGTACAAAATTTCGAATTCATAGCTTTTAATTTGTTGGTTATTAGTTGATTTAATGAAATTGTTCGAAATCATACTTTTGTACGGGAGGGAGTAGAAGAGCAAACGCGATTTCAAAACTTTTAACGTAATTTCATTTCAATTATTTTTATAAGTTTTTGTGCAAAATTTCAAATTGATAGCTATTAATAGTTATGTGATAATTGATTTCTTGAAAATGGTCGAAAAAATAATTTTGTATGGGAGGGGGTAGAAGTTCTTAAGATATTCGATCAGTTAATATTTCGCAAATTTTCAAGGTTTTACTTTAAAATTTCATTCAAAAATTTTCAGTTTATGTGTTTTTTCATTGCACAAGAAAGACCTTGTGCACGTTAGACCCCCACTTCGGTGCATAACAATTTTGGAACAAATTGTTTTTTTTTTTATATATGTATATTAAACAGATGTATCATCGTGCAAAATTTAAACGTTGTATCTTTTACCAAAGCCTTAAGAAAATCTCTCAAATTTTTCAACATTTTTGCGTTCCACCTCCCTGCCCTTAAGAAAAAAACTTAAATTTTTTACCAAAATTAAAGATTATATAGCTCTGCAATTTGACAAATTTTTGATTTGATAGTTGCACTCAATTTTGAGATATAATGATTTGTAATTTTGGAAAGTGCGCCATTTTTGAAATGCTTCCCATTTCCCCCCACTACTATTATGTCCACATGTTAAATTTTTTTTATTTTCCTAGTAAAGCTTAGTATACGTTTCAAGTTTCAATTACATACCTGAAGAGATAGTCGAGATATTCATTCTTAAGTGTTTTGATGTGCACCCCGCCTGATGCTCCCCCTTACGATAATTAGCCTCTTTCTAATCTGATTCTGATGAATCTATATGCCACCTTAGCGGTCCCAAAATATAAATTTTTTGTGATTAGTAATTTCGAAGATATAATCATTTAAAAAAAAATTCGGCCGACAATTTTTTTTTAGCCCATCCTTTTCGGACGTCAATGGATAAATAAATTAAATTATTTTTAAAGTTTGTCCCACAATCCTCTTCATACCTCTGCTGATTTTCAGCTTCCTATCTGCATTTGTGTAGAATAAAAAATTTCACTTGCTGATATCTCCAAGCAAGTGAAATTTTTTACTCTCTCCTTCCCCCCGCCTCCCCCTTCCACCTGACACTCCGCAAAATTTATAATATGGAGCTCACTTACCCAATCAGCAATCCACCCAAAAACGAACATTCTACCTTTAACGATCTCGGAGATATGAATCCATATGTACGGCGTACGGCGGGACGGTTTTTTTTTTTTTTTTGAATTTTCAGGCTATGTTAGTCATAAAACGCGAAAAAAAATTTCAAGGTAGCAAATTTTTTTTTCCGTGTCGATCACAATACTTTATTATTAGAATAATAAAGTAAAAAATGTACAATAATAGTAGAAATCTTATTGCATAAGTGTTGAATTCAGACAATGTTAAAAGAAGATCAACATAAGCGTTTTTTTTTCACTGATGAGTAGAATGCTCAAAGTTTTTTTCTCAAATTTTTCATATATATTGGGATTACAAGATCAACATAACCGTTTTTTTTTCAAAAGTTGAGCCTTTGTTGTGCAAAAATGGTTAAGTATTTAAAAAGAAATACCCATCACTATCCACAACTTTTTTCCGATCTTTCTGGTAGCATACGGATTCCGCGTCGAAAATACTGCTCTTCTTTTGAGCCGATCCACAAATCGACTCAATTTTTGGCTTCTTCGTAAGAATGGAAGTGCTGCTCAGCCAGGCCATGCGTTATTGATCGGAATGGGTGGTAGTCGAAATAATAATACAGCGGGTGGGGTGTTTCTAAGTTGGTTTTCAAAACTTGAGTAACAAGTGGACGAGATTTGTCGTACAGCAAACTCACTTTGTCGTGTCTCTCCTCGTATTGCGGCCATTTCTCTTTCAATTCTCAGCTCAAGGCCTGTAGTTGTTTTTTGTAGCGATCTCCCGTGATGGTTTTAGCCACTAGTAGCAGCTCATAATATATCACGCTGAGCTGATCCCACCAACCACACAGCCTGATTTTCGAGCCATGGATGTTGGGCTTGGCCATTGATGTTGACGCATAGCCGAGATATCCCCACGATTCTTTCCCTTTGGGTTATCGTAATGGATCCATTTATTTTCGCCAGAAACGATGTGATGCAAAAAAATTCTTCCATTTTTGCAGTTGGAGCTGCTATTCAAATGAGAAAAAACGCCTTTCAACGTTCCTTGTCTGCAACTCGTATGGCCTCCAATTTCCTTGCTTTTGCCAATATGAAAAAGCTAATTTAGTCACGCCAGAATCTGTAAGCTGTTGTTGCGTTTGGCACGAATCTAAGTTCAGTAATGCCTTCGAATCTGCGTGTTGCAACTTATTAGCCGCTTCGGCACGCTCCTTGTCTTCTACACCGAAATCACATATTTTATAGCGTTGAAATCATTCGCGACTATAACCTTAATCACTATAAGTTTAATCAATCATTCGACTCTCCTCAGCTGCCGATTTTTTTGAATTGAAGACAAAAAGCAAAACTGCCTGTAAATGACGCTTATTTGGCTCAAACTTCGATATATTCCCCGCACAAAAAAGTATTTGACACCGATAATACTTCTCAAGTCTAATGGTAAGGAAATGACAGAAGCCGAAATTTATTACGTGACGGTTCTTATCCGCCATTGTTGGTCAGTATTTTCTTCTCGCGCCATCTATTGGGAAACAGCGGGTTTCAATTTATTCTCTCGATACAATAATTTAAAATGTTTATTAACCTATAAACTTCACCAATAGCCACACGATATCTGAATCGTTTTACGTGTACAGCCTGACGGTAAGCCGCAAGTTCACGTTTGTCTTTAGCAACGCGGACGGTTTTAGTGATGGCAATCATTGTCGCCCCCAAAGGTAGCAGTCAATACTAAAGGAAAGTTTGGTAAACATATTGCTGAATGTGATACAAATCTAAATCTCTGTCAATCTTATGGTCATGGTACCATGTTAGAATAGGCAACTCCAGAAACATTCGAGCTTCGGTTCGGAAACCCTGCCACTGGCTACCACAAGATGAGTAACATCCATCTCATAAAATTCAATAGGGGAGCACTATAATCCCATATAGATGGTCTCAGTGCAATGTGTTTGCCCTTCAGAGACCACCCTCCTACTACCTAAAGCTAGACCTAGGCTGGAATTTTTTTTTTTTAATGGTACATGAATGCTATAACAAGCCTAGGATGTAACCTAGTTGATAGTATGGTGGTCTACAATAGGAAGGTCGTGACCTCAAATCCCGATCGACTTATAAATCAACCACACAGCCTACTTGGGTATACGTTGTTCACCTCAATCTATGAAAATGAGAAATTCGTAGATAGTGGGTTGTGCGAAGAGCTAACAAACCTCCCTCAATAAGAAATAAAAAATAAATACTAAAGAACCTAAAGATCAGGCAGCCAAGGCCTGATTTGGGATATAGTGCCATTGTAGAAGAAGAATGCGTAACATGCCTTAATAGTTTTATTAAAACGTTTGACTTTATCATCAATCGAGAGTAAGAAAAATATTTCCTGCCACGAGTTCTTTGAAGTGTTATTGTGATGTTGATCAATGTTTATAGTTTTGAAGTCCCTACAACAGATTATCTACGAATTACTTTTTATTTTTCCAGCTCTGGGAAATCAAAAGTCGCAAAAATAGATCGTAGTCGTACATTATAAGGAACACTGATTGAAAAATATCCGTTTGTCTTCGTTATTAGGGATGCAAAAATCAAGTAAGGTAGACACTGTTGATATGCGATGTCGAGATAGAAGGAGCTACCAACCGCTATTCCAAATCTGACCAGTATAGATTCTAGCGAAACTAATTATATTCTACATAAATACGTCCGGACAAAGTCCACAGGCCCAAAGCTACATTAATGAATCCAATAATACACCAGCATCAAATTATCTTCTGAAACATCTTCTGCGATGTGTGCACCTCTGCCAAAACCCGTACACGCATTCAAATGCGCGTCATTCGTGGACAATTTAACTTATAGATTACTAGCAGTACTTCAGCACCGGCCTTCGGACGGTCTTTTTTTACATCTACGTGGGCGAATGTGTAAAACTCATAAGCGATGTGTTTAATTAATAATTGTTATATTATTATTATTATCATTTAATGCTTTTTTTATAAATACAATATTACATAATTTTCTTTTAATTTAATTAGCACTAATCCCCATTGTAAGGTAGTAACCTTGAGTTAGGTGTGAGGAATCAATTCATACTTCTATATTTATAAAAAACACTTAAAGACTAAATTATCATTCAGTCAATCAATCAAATTCCTGTTGAGACCCCCTATAGGGGCATAGGACAGAAACAACTTTCTTCCACAAGGCGCGATCCTGAGCATCGGCCTTAAGCTGCTGCCAGGACTTGTTTATTCCTCTGGCCTCCTGCTCAACTGCTCGCTTCCATGTGTTACATGGTCGACCAACCCGACGTCTTCCTTGAGGACTATAATCCAGAGCCTGTTTTGCGATATTTTGCTCTGGTTTCCTCAAAGTATGACCGATCTACTGCCACTTCCGCCGTTGAATCTCAATACCTATTTTAGTCTAGCCAGTTGTACTCCAAAGTTCGTCGTTGGAGATCACTTCTGGCTAGAATATTCCTAAAATGCGCCGGAGGCATTGGTTTACGAAAGTCTGTAGTTTCTTGGTAAGTCGAACGGTCACTTTCCACGTAGTACAACCATACAACAACACAGATTTGACGCATGCGTCAAAAACTCGCAGCTTCGTGCGAAGGGAGATCTCTCTTAACCTCCAGAAAGGGGAAAGGATACCGAAGGCCTGACGAGCTTTATTTAGCCGAGCCTCAACATCCTTTTCGGCTCCGCCGTCCATGCAGACAATGCTTCCAAGATAGCAAAAATCTTGCACCTCTTCCACATCCTATCCATTAAGAACAATCGGTGTGCATGCGTTCGAACCCATGTGCATGTACTTGGTCTTACGCACATTTATTTTCAGTCCCGCCTCTTTGAATTTAGAATGCAACGAGCGAACATTTGACTCTAAGTCCGAACGGATGTGTGCAAGCAAACATACGCCATCAGCATAATCAAGGTGACTTAAGATGTTAATTAGTCTCCATTGAAGACCTTTATCTTCCCCACCTTCTAGTGCAGCTTTCAAGATGTCATTTATTACCACCAGAAACAGGGCTGGTGATAATATGCAGCCTTGTCTGACACCCGTTCGCACAGGGAAGCTCTCGGACAGCTCTCCTCTATGCAAGACGCGACACCTTGCATCTTATCATTACTATTTACAAATTTTGTACTGCAAAATAAAAATATCAATGTAAATAAACAATAGCTATTGGTTTAAATATAAAACATCATTAGAGTATAATAGTTATTTTCAATACTTCTTAGTCAAAGGTTATTACCTAATTGCGATATATAATTTATAACATATTTTATACAGAATATAATAATTTTTATAAATCCATAGCATAACGAAACAATTTGTGTTATTATAAATATCTCGAAAGATTTAGGTTTCCTACTTGTAATATAATTTCTTTAAATTTATTTTAAATTTCTTTAAATTTCGACTCTTTTTAATTTCACTTGGCAATTCATTAAATAATTTGATTCCCTTATAAGTATAATGTTCTTGGTCTATATTGGTCGCTCATAATGGAAAAAATATTTCTCCTTCTGAGCCACCTCTTGTATTATTCTTATTTACTTCTATCAATCCACTCTTATATTCCTTAAATATTTGGGTGGTGGCAATAATATCAAATATTTTAGCTATACTAATAATAAAATAGTTCAATGGATGGAAATCTTCGGGGTTTATGCAGAAGTATTTTAAGCAGTAATTTTAGATATATACCAAATACATATATGTATACCACGGATCCCCATGTAATTATACCATATTGTAATATGGAATTGATCAACTCAAAGTAGAATATTCTCGTAACTTTTTTGGTACGGAATATGCGAACTTGCAAGCAGATTGGTATCAATTTTTTTAATCTGGATGTAACACTGTGTATCTGAAAATCCCATTTTAAATGCTGGTCAAATATTATACCTAAATATCTTGTGCGATTAACTTGTTTCACAGTTTACTGTGCATTTGTTGTTGCTAGGGTGTAGCCTAGTGAGTAGCGTGTTGGTCTTACAATGCGAAGATCGTGAATTCAAATCCCGGTCGATGTAATAGAATTCCTGCACACTACCTGCTTGGATATACCTTGGTTACCTCAATCTACAAAATTTAAATAAACTGCCAACAAGTCGGGCGAAACTTTATTAATCTTAGGACAAGTTGCGGATGCGTGGAAAGTCAATATGCAGGTTAGAGTGATTAGGGAAGACTAAGTGAAAGGGGGTTTTGGGCAGGGCAGTCGTCAATTTAACACTTTGCGGAAACGTTCAAAAGCTCCAGTAGTTATAATCAATATTTCGTTCGTTTATTTATGCAAATTTGAGTTTTGTGAGGGTAGGGGTTGATAGTAAGGGTCGGTGGATGTAAATAGTTTTTTAATTGATTGCTTGAATCACGTCCAATTTTCTCTGTATAGAATGTCAGTTTCATAGACGAAGTTGCATAGAATTTTCATAAGATTCTGTGTATTTTACATTCACGAAACCAAACATTTGTAGAGGAGGTAGGGGAATCGTAAAGATTGTGACGCAATTTTATTTCCTTTCTATTGTAGTGTTCTCGTGCAAAATTTCAAGTTCGTAGCTTTTAATTTGTTGGTTATTAGTTGGTTCAATGAAATAGGTCGAAATCATACTTTTGTATGGGAGGGGGTAGAAGGACAAGCGCGATTGCAAAACTTTCGAAGGAGTTTCGTTTTCAATTATTTTTGTAAGTTTTCGTGCAAAATTTGAAATGGATAGCTTTTAAGAGTTAGCTGAAATCTGATTTCTTACAAATGCTCGAAAAAGTAATTTTGTATGGGAGGGGTTAGAAGAGGTAAGGGAATTGCAAAATTTGTGACGCAATTTGTTTCCTTTCTCTTGTAAGGTGCTCGTACAAAATTTCAAGTTCGTAGCTTTTAATTTTTTGGTTAGTAGTTGAATTAATGAAATTGGTCGAAATCAAACTTTTATATGGAAGGCGGTAGAAGGGCAAGTGCGATTTTAAAAATTTTTAAATAACTTCATTTCAAATATTTTTATAAGTTTTTATGCAAAATTTCAAATTGATAGCTTTTAATAGTTAGGTGATAATTAATTTCTTAAAAATGGTCGAAAAAATAGTTTTGTATGAGAGGGGATAGAAGTTTTGAAAGTATTCGACCAGTTAATATTTTATACTTTTAGAGTTTTTTTTAAATGCATTTCCCAAATTTTCAAGTTTCTACCTTAAAATTTCACTCAAAAATTTTCAGTTTTCGTGTTTTTTTCGCTGCACATGAAACACCTTGTGCCCATTAGACCGGGGCGGTCGGTTCGTAACAATTGTGGATCAAATTATTATTTTTTTCTATGTATATCAAATAGATGTATCCGCACGCAAAATTTAAAGTTTCTATCTTTGACCAGATTCATAAAAAAATCACTCAAAATTTTTGACATTTTTGCTTACCACTTCCCTCCCTTTACACCCCCTAACTTAAAATTTTTACCAAAATTATGAATTATATAGTTCTATAATCTGATGAATTTTTGATTCGATATCTGTACTGAATTTTGAGATATAACGATTTCTAATTTTGAAAAGTGCACCTTTTTTGAAATGCTCCCCATTTCCCCCCACTACTATTATGACCAAATTTTATATTTTTTTTTTGTATTTCGCTAGTATAGCTTAGTATATGTTTAAAGTTTCAATTACATCGCTTAAGAGATAGTTGAGATATCAATTCTTAAGTGTGTAACCTCCCCCTTCCACCTGACACTCCCCAAAATTTAGATAAAGAAGCTCACTTACCAAATTAACAATCCACCCAAAAACCAACATTCTACCTTTAACGGTCTTGGAGGTACGAGTCCATATGTACGGCGTACGGCGGAACGGATTTTTTTTTTTTTTGCTTTTTATACTCTAGATGAAATCTGAGAGTATATTGTGTTTGCCTCACCGTTTGTAACGCTAGGAAATAATGCTCGCACAGAGCCGCTAAGGGTACAGAAATATTTGTTGTCGCTCAAAAACTTCGAATCCGAGTTGCTGTCTGTCCGTCTGTCCGTCTGTCTACAGCATAACTCTCGAACGCTTTGAGCTATCGCGCTGAAATTTATTGTGTATCATTTTTAGCAAAAAAGAAACTTTATGTTCGTGAACGGGCCACATCCCCCCACTCCTTCTACCCCCTCCCATAAAAATTTCACTAAATTCCGAAATTTTCAAAAATTGAATTTTCTTTGAAACTATTTAAGCTGTTAACTTTGAATTTAGGTTAAAGTATAATGATGTATATATCATTTCCGTCACAAAATATTGCGCCGATATCTTCACTCCTTCTACCTCCTCCCGTACAAATGCATAGTTTTGAAAAATGCAGTTTTCGATTTTCATTGAAACTAGCAAAGTTAGAAAAACGAATTTTTGCCGGAATTGATTTTATTATAATTCCAATTAGCTTTGAAAAAATGATCAACTTCACCTCACTCCTTCTACCCCCTCACATACAAATTTTACGAAATTTTGAAATTTAAACTAAATTATTTTTCATCGAAACTGTTAAAGCTATTAACTTCATATTTTCCATGAAGTATAAAAATAGAAATATCAATAACGGGAAAAAAATGTGTTTTGATCCGTACACTCCTTCTACCCCCTCCCATACAAATGTACAATTTTTGTTAAGTGCATTATATCGATTTCCATTAAAACTAAAAAAAGTACAAACTTAAAATTTTGCCAGAATTTGTTTTTTAATAATTTCAATAAATTCCAAAAAAATTATCAGCTCCTCTTTACTCCTTCTACCCCCTCCCATACAAATATCTGTATTATAAAGCAGTTCTTCTTCGAATATATTAGAACTTTCGAATTTGAAATTGAATAATGATTTTTTTTGCAGCCTCCTCTATGGTTTTACCTACATGTATTTGAGATCAAGGCAATGGGTCGATGGTAACTAATAATTTTCTTATCCCCTGCTTTAAATACAGGGGAGATTATAGTTAGTTTATAAATTTCATTATCTTCATAAAAACGTTTACCAATAAAGTCCGAAAAAGATTCAGTCGAATCTTCGTTGTTCACTAAAGATCAAAGGTTCTCCGAGTGCTGGAACATCAAAATATATCCTTTCAGATTTCGCATAAGCCGGAACTTCGTCGGAATCTTTGTCCACATCGGTTAAGATTTTGTTTATTTTAACAGTTTTATTATCAACTACCCGTCGAATTTTGATATTTGTGATGATATACTCTTTACCATAGGATCCTGTTCATCTATAGTTTCGGTTCGAACGACTTTTTTGGTTGTTTCTATAATTCGCCTAGGTCGTCCTTTTCATTGATTGTATTCACTTCTCGAATAGACTTTTCCGCAATTTTCATCGTCCTTTCAGATTGGGTCTTAATCTCGCGATGTTTTCCATAATTTTCCATATACTCTATACATTCGTTGGCTTCAACCTTTGACTTAAGCTAAAAGTTCTTAGGAGTATCCTAATTTTCTTATTTCGTATCGACATTTGTTTCGAGTGCTTTGACTATTTTCGCAGATCATACATTGGCTGTCCTATTACCTTCGATTTTTTGAATTTGATTTATTGTGCGCGTAAACTCAGGATGAACTCTTCAAATTTCCTCTTCACATTTTTATGAGACTTTTTGCTTCCCGTTACCGTGGATTTCATCTTGTGACATTTTAACACAATCCGACTTGAGACGACGAAAACAATTCTGAATTTCATCGGCTTTGCGGAGCAGCTGGGTCGAAATCGATTGCGGGAATGAGTCGGATTTAGTGTTGTAACAATTGCAACTCTGGAATTTTGACATTTGCTGCGAAGCTGTTCAATGTCTTGTTGTACTTTGAAAACTTTTTGTGTTAGATTGTGGTGCTCCAGCACATTAATCAATTCATTCGTTGATAAAAAATAACTCTAATTTTTTATTAACGAAAATTTCGAAATCAGTAACTTTTTTTTTCGAAAATAATAAAAATTTTTTATATGACGTCAGTCGATAATAAAAAATTCGTTGATCAGTACGATTTAAAATTTAAGACATTAAATATTCTATTGTATTAAAAATAAATAAAAATAATAATTCAAGCTAATTAATAGAATTAAATGTGTTGGTGAAATAAAATGCTGTTAATATAATTTTAGTGAAATAAATATTGTTGAATAATATAAATTTAATTTACTACAACTATTATCACAACAAGATCAACATGGTTAGATGGTCGATACAAGGAAGGATTCTTCTTCTTCTACTTTTACAATAGTACTACAGCCCAAATTGGGCCTTGGCCTCCTGAACTTCAGATTCCTTAACATTTTTCATTATTTATTGTGGAAGGGTTGTTAGACCTTCGCCCAACCCTCTATCTTCGAATTTTCACTTTCGTAGATTGAGGTAACCATGGTATACCCATAGAATCAGTCCGTATCCGAGGCGATGTATCCGTTTCTCGTATCATTTAGGTCTTAAGATCACGGGTGATAAGCCCATGATCCAGTGAGTGTCCATTTGCCATTTTTAGGGCAAGCAGGACTGGCTGTGGGTGAATTCTACAGCCCCCATCCCAGAGGGGGATAGTTAGCTCAGGTCCGTGGAGTCGCTAACTCCAAAGATAGTTGCAGGAATTGGTAAAGTTTTTGACGCATGCGTCAAATCCGTGTTGTTATATGGTTGAACTACGTGGAAAGTGACCGTTCGACTTACCAAGAAACTACAGACTTTCGTAAACCAATGCCTCCGGCGCATTTTAGGAATATTCTGGCCAGAAGTAATCTCTAACGACGAACTTTGGAGTACAACTCGCCAGACTAAAATAGGTATTGAGATTCAACGGCGAAAGTGGCAGTGGATTGGTCATATTTTGAGGAAACCAGAGCAAAATATCGCAAAACAGGCTCTGGATTATAATGCTCAAGGAAGACGTCGGGTTGGTCGACCATGTAACACATGGAAGCGAGCAGTTGAGCAGGAGGCCAGAGGAATAAACAAGTCCTGGCAACAGCTTAAGGGCGATGCTCAGGATCGCGCCTTGTGGAAGAGAGTTGTTTCTGTCCTATGCCCCTATCAAATTCTTGTTAAGACCCCCTATAGGGGCACCTCTCCTACGCAAAGCATTCCATATGTAATCTCGCTTAACGCTGTCGAAAGCCTTCTCGAAGTCCACAAACATGAGATGTAGTGGCGAACCCATTTCGGCTGACTGCTCTAATATTATCCGTAGGGTATTTGTGTGGTCGGTACAAGACGACCCTTTACGGAATCCAGCCTGATAAACTTCGAGAGTGCTCTCGACGACATCACTAATCCTATTGAGAATTACCTTAGCCATAATTTTTGATACGGCAGTAAGTAGACATATACCACGCCAATTGCCACAATCCCGAAGGTCGCCCTTCTTCGGAATTTTCACAATGACGCCCTCCTTCCATTCAGTCGGATATCTTCCATCATTCCACACCTTAGTGAAGAGTGGGAGGAGTATATCGGCTGTTATTTCCGGGTCCGCTTTGAGGAGTTCGGTTGGTAGTCCGTCTATACCTGGAGCTTTCCTTCCCGCCATTGACCGAATGGCGGAAACTATCTCTTCCTTATCTGGGGGATCGTCCCTAATAGAGGATTGTTGCGGTTGGATGTTTGGAAGTTGTTCTGTTTCCGGAATATCTTCATCTGACAAGATGTTTAAAATATCAGAGAAGTATTCCTTCCATCGTCGCAACTGGTGTTCACTCATATTAAGGAGAGTTCCGTTGACATCTCTCACCAGGTGGTTGGCGGTGAAATTCCTGTTCGTCAACTGTTTCATGATTTTAAATAGTGAACCCATATCCCCAAGGTAAGCCGCAGATTCTGCCTTGTTTGCCAGATCTTCAATGGCCTTTCTCTTGTCGCGTCTAACAGCCTTTTTAAGCTGTATATGAGCATCGCGGTAGTTCTGCCTCAAGTCGGGCGTTCGTTGGTTGACATCGGGTTGAGAGATGATTGCCAATTTGGCTTTTTTCCGATTGTCAACCTTGTCCCATGTGTCTTGTGACATCCAGGGTTTCTCACCGCTTTGCGCATATCCCACAGATTCTTCAGCACTAGTTAGAAAAGTGTTTCTGGTTGCCTCCCAATTGGCGTCCAGTGTGCGCATTTCATGTTCACCCAATGTGGATGACTTTTCGCGTAGAATGGTGGTGTATTCGAGTTTTTTGTTGGGATCTCTGAGTTTATCCACATTAAGCTTCCGCTTCATTTGAAGAATTTGTGGTCGTCGGATAGCTGCTGTACACAATCTCAAGCAGGCAACCATCAAGTGGTGATCGCTCCCCACGTCAGCTCCACGTTTCGCTCGCACATCGAGGAGACATCTTCTCCATCGGCGACTTATAGCCAAATGGTCGATCTGGTTCTGAGTAACACCGTCAGGGGAAACCCAAGATGTTTTATGATGACTCTTGTGTGGAAAAAGGGTCCCTCCGATGACCATTTGCCGAGTACTACAGAACTCCACAAATAATTCGCCGTTTTCGGGTCTCTTAACAGGAATTTGATTAATGGTATACCCAACCAGGCAGTGAGTTGGAATTATGCGTCGACCGGGATTTGAATTCACGATCTTCGCATTGTAGCCCAACACACTACCCACTAGGCTACACCCTAGCCTTAGGAAGGATTCTCTTCCAGAAATCTGGCCCTTGATCGATCGGTGTGCTGGCACTTGGCAATTTCCTCGTCCATTTCGATGACGACAATTTTAGCTTTCTTCATTTCCGTACTTTCCTGTGTTCGGTTGAATTTAATTTCGATCGAGATGGTTCAATTGGAGTGTTCTTATTGCAGTTATCATCTGCAGCGTTGTTGTTTCCATTAGTTATGCTCGTAGCGGAAACAATTTTCCCCTTTGTAAGGGTCGATTTTTGCTTGCGCCCTAACTTTTTCTTTGATGGCTTCGTACTGTTCTCGCATTCTGGGGAGACTATCAAATAGTTGGACTAGTTATAATAGTTGGATATTTTCTCTCATTAATTTGTTTGAGACGTTACGCGTTTTTCTAAATTTTGATGATAAACTTGATTTTTCGGTTTGAGCTGATGAAATTGATTTTTGCTTTTCAGCTGACTGTAAACTTTGACACGATTCTGTTTCTTGATTTTGAAATTCGGACGATGAACGCAATTGAATACCACTTTTATTCCGGTCTTGACTATCTGTGTTTGAGCATTGCTTTGAAACTATGAGGCTGCCTTCAGCAATGCTAGGTAAATCGGATTTCTTGCTAATTTAGGATAAGTTAGAAAGTTCTTCTCATTTTGTAGCTGTAGCTTTTTCTCGCTCTTCACGGTTATAAGAAAATGATGCTTTCTTGTTGGTTATGGGTAAAGCAGAAATTTCCTGCAAGTTAGTTCCTGGACATTTTTCTTTTTCTTCACGCTTCATTGATGTTGATGTTTTACAAATTTAGGATAAGCGAGAAGCTTCGTCCCAGATTGATCCATCTTCCCGTTCTCGTTCTTCTCGAGTCTGAACTAATGTTAATTTCTTGCTGCCATCCGATAGCTGAGAAGTTTTTTTCTTTCTTTCTGCTGGACATGAGCAACCCTTAACAATTTCAAGTGGTTCTTCCTGCTCTTGTCCATTATTGTACAAAGTTTTACACATTTTTCCCGAAAAGGACAGTTGACCTTGCCTTGCTTATGATATTTTTACTCTAGTCAAATCTTAAAAAAATATAACAGAATTATGATTAGGTTTAAAGCCCAATCATATGATACTCTAGATGAAATAGGAAAGAGATTATTGTACCAGAAAAAACTGCATATCAAATTATTTCAAATAGTGAATATTAACTTTTGTAAGGGAGGTGGCAAAAGCAGAGGAATGAGATTTGTAATTTTTGTATATAAAACCCGACGTAGTATGCAAAATGTTTCAAGCTGAATTTAAAGTTCGTAGCTTTCATAATTTTCGACAAAAAATTAAAAAATTTGTCTCTACATATGGTATTTATATGGGAGGTGGCAGAGAATTTGGTAGGTTTTGGATGATTTTAAATCTGTTTATCAACTTCCTATTCACATTGCTTTGTTAAAATTTTAAAGTCGATTGCAATCATATGTTCGAAGGAGAAATACTTTTCTTGAATTTCGAACTCAAAAATTTGTGTGGGAGGTGAAAGAAGAAGTGAAGCGAAGCTCATATTTTTTTAGCATTTATTGCAATTATTAAGGGACATATTCTGAATTTTTATTTAGCAATTTTTCTAGTTTCAATAAAAATCGATTAAATGCATTTAACAAAATTATGCATTTTTATGGGTTTTGATTCGAATAATCCTTCTAGTATTCGAATCAAAACCAAATTTTTCGACATCAATGATATTTGTTATAGTATACTTTTCTCAAAATTTAAAGTTTATAGCTTTGACGGTTTTGAAGAAAAATAATTTAATTAAATTGAAAGGAACGATTTCGGGAGTTCACACTAATACGCTTTATTATTGGTGACGTTTCGGTCTCTGCTGAGATCTTTATGAAACAGTTTGATAACAGTGAAACCGAATATTCATGGATAAAACTCCTGCTGTGTATTTTGTGGGATCAGCTTGGTGCCGTGTATTATGAGTTGCTCAAGCAAAACCACTACTGGAGCTCTCTACCGAACACAATTCATTAGATTAAGCCGAGCACTCAAGGACGCGCCAATTACTACTCCAGACACGACAAAATTATTCTCCTGATAATGTTGCGGCGCCGGTCCAAACCTATTTGGAAACACTGAATTGGAAGTCCTACCCCACCCGCCGTATGCATCAGACATTGCCCCTTCCGATTATCACCTGTTCCGGTCGATGACACATGGCCTGTCTAAGCAGCGCTTTACATCATATAAAGATACTAAAAGTTGAGTCGATTCGTGGATAGCCACAAAAGATGAAGAGTTCTTCCGACGTGGTATCCGAATGCTGCCAGAAAGATGAGAAAAACTAGTGGCTAGTGATGGATAATAAAGCTACTCTTTTGCTATAAATAACAAATATTTCTGTACCCTTGGCGGCTTGGCGCGAGCATTATTTCTTAGCGTTACAAACGGTAAGGCAAACACAATATACTCTCAGATTTCATCTAGAGTATATGTAAACATAACAGGACTACGATTGCGCCTAAGCCCCAGTTTTACGATACTCTAGATGAAATAAGAATTTTTGTGATCCCAAAAAATTTAGAAGCGGTGCAAGCATTGAACTAATTTTTTGTACAAAATATAAGCTCAAAAAATTGAAAAGGTTTATTAGTAAATTAGTGTATTATATTTAGTAAAATTGTGCAGTTTATATGGGAGGTGGCAGAAGGAGTAAGGGGATCTTAGTGATTTTTTCTAAAATAACTTTGGATCTTATAAAATTCATATCTCTTAAATTTCACATCAGTAACATTCAAACTTTTTAATGAAATAGGTTTTTTCTGATGTTGGGAAATTGTGTCATATTGTATGGGAGGGGGTAGAAGCAGTAAAGCTAATCAAATATTTTTTTCTGATCTTAATTATAATGCTAATTAAGTATATAGTACAAACTTTGAGCTCGATACTTTTTGTTCGAACTGAGAAAATTGGTTTAGAGTGTTTCGTGACAAAGTGGAATTTGTATGGGAAGTAGTGGAAGGAGGAGAGGGATTCGAATATTTTTTATACTGTAAATTGGATTTAAGACAAAAATAATATATTCTAAATTTTAAATTATTAGCTTTTACAATTTCAAAGAAAATTTGATTATTGAAAAAGGGAGGGGGTAGAAGTGGTGAAGCGATTTGGCTCGTTTACGAATTTGACCTTACTTTTTTTTGTCGAAAACGATGTTCACAAAATTTGAGCTTTCTAACGCATTCTTAAGCGAGAGAGCGAACGGACGGATATCCGACAACAAATATTTCTGCACACTTGGAAACTCTGTGCAAACATTATTTCTTGGCGTTACAAACCTTAGGGCAAACTTATAATACTCTCAGATATCATCTAGAGTATAAAAAGTATCTCTATGTGTGGAATCAAACCGCGTACCAACAGCATGTTGGGCGAGCATTCTACCACTAATCCATCGATGCTGATCGATGCAGCCAAAATTTAGTCATCTACTTAATGTTGATAGTTTTTTTTTATATTGGAAACCTTTTAAGCACTTTTTCGTAGGTTTAGGGTGTAAGAGTTTTAAAATCTGAAAATGTTTATTGCACTTTCATGTTTCAATGAATTTAATGAAAAAAAAACGCAAGTCTGTAGGTTTGGTCTGGAAATTTCCATCAACTACTTACGTGTTAGATAGTAGTTTTACATATACATACATACATACTAAAAAATAAATAAAAAAGTTAATATGGTAGCGGACTCTAATTCAAATATTCTAGTCGCACCAGAATACAGGGGTACATTCGTCAAGAAAAATTTAATAACATCTTTTGTTTTTTTTAAGACCACATAATGTAATTTCGATCCTAGTACTGCAATCCGTAAAGACATGTACGGCATGCTATAAGTGGAATTTAATAAGCGCTCCATAATATCAGACACGTATTTTAGTACTTGGCACGTGTCTGAAATGTGATACCCTGCAAAATCGAAATGCCATATGGACAGGCAAAAAAACGAACTCCTGCTGCACTATGTCCAGTTTCTGCAGACTCTTTAAATTCATAGCGTCGGGTACTCAAGTGCTAATCATATTGAACTCAAGCACCTACAATTTTATGAATGTATGGAAATTCGCAAAGAAATGAGCGTTTTCATCCTTAAGTGAAATAGCTACATGACGTTTCTGATGGTCCTTTATATAAAATATTCATTTTCGAGCATCTCCGAAAAGTCGAATAAAAAAAATCAAAACTTGCTATGCAAATTAGGATACTGGCCTTTTCTGTCGATTGAATTTCATCAAGGTTAACGTCAATCACACATATCAATCTCGGAGCAGCTTTGCCGAAAGGAAGGACGTAAAAAATTAAGTAGGGTAGGAAATCTCGACAGGCATTTAGCATTCTAATGTATGGTAATAAGAAATCACATGTCAATTTTACCCCGTCAATTACATTTCGATTTCAACCCCTTCATGAAATATTTAAATACACTTTTTCCTCTCATAAGTACACAATCGTGTTGGCGTTGTATACAACTCGGATGGATTATTTCAACATACGGACAACTTCAAACGGATATTTTGCATTTAGACCTCGTTCACTCGGGTTAATCACGTAATTGACACACGTGCAATAACAAGGACTACGCAACGGTTTGTGTGTGTTGTATTTCACAAATCTTCAAAAAACTTTGTACTTAACTTCAATAACCAGCCGTACGTCTAGTGTTTCAAATTATCAAATCTCGAGCTATTAAGAGGGCTTCTTAATATTCCTCAAAGCGACTAAGTCCTCCCTAATTAGAAGCGCATTTCTTCGAAAGACTGCACAAGTATCGCAATTAATTTAATTCGTAGGTACATCTTCGGATTTCTAATCCATGTGCAGAATGTCCTTTTTAATATCCTCTTTACGAGAGAATATGTTTACCCTTATGAAGTTGAAGTTGGAGTCACGCGTGGTGTGAACACTGGCACTCGCCAAACACAATGCCATAAGATGTACGGCATCGCAAGGATATCTGAAAACATGTTGTTAGATACATGAATCATTCTTCTGATGCCCTTTATTTTCTTTTTTTTTCAATTTGACAAATGACACTTCCCCTATTGTGACATATGTCAAACCATTTGAAACGTGTGTTTAGCTTTATTTGATGAGTTCTTGCAAATAAAATATGGAAAAGATAATATTTCACGGTTTTATACGTTTATAAGAACGGAAATAATGAATTAGGTATAAGTATGGTCGCAATTGCCAACGAGTTGAAAAATATAGTAGAAGCTGTGGGCAAAGCTATGATCCTGAAATGAAGCCGCAATGTGATTCCCGTTTAGTCACAATTGACAACTTAGTTCGATTTTCCGTATTTGTATATGGAGCATTGTCATTTTATTATTTTCAAAATCTTTGTTTTTTTACAGAATGACCTCTGTTATAGGCAATTTCGGCCTTTATGTGCAATGCACAACCACAGTCACGGAAGGAATGAATGGAATTAGGAAGGTAGGGGAAGGGGAGTGAGAATGACCGTAACGAGTGGAGAAGCTGATATATTTTTCAGTTGTACTGGCTGCTATTGAGAAATATTTTCAGATGTAATGAGGGGCTGAATGATAGAACTTTTACACCGTTTGCCCATTTTATCTCATATAATTTTTCATCGTCAGCAGCAACTGAAAATTCGTGCACAAAAAAATCCCACTATCTAATATCTAAGTGGGAATCGAACCCACGACCTATTGACTGTGAAGCAAGCACCTGAAACATGAATTTTGAGAATGGTAACTCCTTTTTCTAGGTAGGTAGAGGACGTAAGTTGCTATATGATATTTTTTGACGTTTGGAAATTTGTATACATATCTCAGAAATGCCTTGTGTGATGGGAGAAATAGAATACACCCACACTCTGTCCTGCTTTCTAAAAATGTTGAGTTGACACTGACTGGATCATGTGCTTATCACCCGTAATACGGACGGATTTTACGGTAAAGACTTTTGGCATTTGAAAAAAAGGACTAGGATTGCTATCTGGTACGTTCGAACATTGCATGACCCGGGGTCACTCGGCCCATATACCGTCAGTCAGTGTTCGGCGATGAAATGTATCCAAATCCTATGCTTGAATGAAGTTAAATGAACAGGATCAGGAGAAGAACGACCAAAAGTGAAAAGACGATTTTGTACGTTGGTCACACTGAGCGAGAATCAATCTCTTCAATTGAACACCATTCTCGTCGTCGGACTTATGATCTGCAGTACTAAACACCAACTAGTGACGCAACACCTGACTTCAAAGAGAATTATTATGGCCAACTGAGGGCCACCTTGGAACCTGTTCCAGATGGTGATATTATTATCATCTCAGAATATATTAATGGTCTGGTTGGAACTAATAATCCTCGACTAGGAAACGTCATGGCGAAGCATAGTGACTCTTGGATCGATGCGCCACGACCTTGGATTAAGAGGCACGAAAGCGGTGAATTATTTGCACATTTGGGTAATTCTCAACAAATGGTCATCAGGATAACCCTTTTTCTAGATAAGATTATTAGGATCTCCTGATGGTGCTACTCAGGACCAAACTGACCGCTTGGTCATAAACCACCGATGGAGAATATGTTTATTTTATGTGACACCGGAACTAGAGAAGTTGCCCTTTTGTACTGAAGCACAGTTCCGGTGAGACGGGAAGGATATTGGTTTTTGGAAATTAAGGGGATAGAGACGGAAGTTGCTATGAATATTTCTATTGAATTGTTGAATGTTTTAGTCATGCGGGAATACTGAGATGGGCAGCGAGTTCCATACTCGAACAGTCCGGTTTAAAAGCGAATCACGAAATTTAACATTATGACCGAAGATGGGGTTAAGAGAATACTTATGAGCACGTGGAGCAGCTCTAGTATTCCGGGTAAGGGCGTACATAGGGACAAGACACTAGAGATTTCGTCCGAACAATCTCCAATCACAAAAGAGTTGAGGAGCTTACAATTCGTCTATGCTCACGTGAATCGAGCGATAAAGTGATGTCAGAATCTCCTATAATTTCAATAGTCCGAGACAGGATACTATCCAGACAGGAAAGAGTAGTTTTTGCAGCTCCCACCCATAGGTGTGAATTAAATTCAGACGCAGTAGCCCAGAATCAGTGAAGGACTTTTTACAACGTTTTAGGTAACCCAAACATTTAAATACTTCCTTGGCGATGTTAAATATGTGATCGTTTCAAGATATGTTATCTGTGATTTGGAGACCTAACATCTTAATACTTGAAGAGTTGGTTAATGACTTGCCTCCGAAGGTGATTGGATCAAGGTTAGAGTCAACTTTGTGGGACACAAGACAGGTTTTCGAAGCATTAAATTCGACTTAATTGTAATTGCCCCAACTAAGAATTTTAACCAAGTCGTCAATGATTGAACCATGTACCTACGTAATTCTACATCAGACTAAGGAGACAGTGTTGAAGTGATAGAAGAAGTCCAATGTGTTGTCATTAGCGAAGCTATGTATAGGATTAACATTTTAACGAGCGCTCATAAATTTATGATCGAAAAACGATCGTTTTGCATGTTCAAGCTGCAATATGCTTGAAAAACAAATAACATGATGAGTAATCTATACCCAGCAAACAATTTAACGAGTGCTCGCAAATAATGATTTTAAAATGAGCATGAAATGATATGCAACAAATGAACTGCATCATAATCTTAAACAGGCCAAGCAAAAAGGGTCACACAACGTCGACCTTATTATGTACAAGCAATTTTCACCAGGCGCATCAATCAATCAATCAAATTCCTGTTAAGACTCCTTATAGGGGCATAGGACAGAAACAACTCTCTTCCACAAGGCGCGATCCTGAGCATCGGCTGCCCGCAAGGGGGTAGTTGTAGTATGAGGTTTTACCAATTCCTGCAACTATCTTTGGAGACTAGCGACTCCACGGAGCTGAGCTAACTATCCCCCTGTGGGATGGGGGCTGTAGAATTCACCCACAGCCAGTCACTGCGCCAAAAATTATTTCGTGTCGATATATCAAAATATTACAAACGCAAATGCTGAAAAACCTAAAGTTTACAGAGAAATACACGTGTGCTTGTGGGTGTGCGTGTTATCGTGAAATGTTCCAAATCATAAACTACAGAAAAAGAACAAGAAACAATTGTGATCTTCGAAAATCTCTTGTTTAGCTTTAAAAGTCAAGATCTTTAATAAATCGCTAATGTATCATAAATAATCGACACATTAATGATTTATTGATAACGATTATATACTTGCTTACATAATAGTTTCTTGTATTACAATTCATAATAAAGCGTTAAAAGTAATTCATAAACGAATGTCCATTTAGTACACTTGATCAATCATTAAGGACTCGTTAACGATCAAATCGCTCGTTAATATAATTCATTAAAGATTCTTTAATTAATTATTTTGTTTGCTGGGATCGTTCGAAAACCGAGCAGGAGGGTAAAATAAAATTATGTAATTATGTAAACCAAACTCTGCAAAAGTTCGCATCACACATGCAATATGGGAGTCCAAAAATGATGTCGACATAGCTATGTCTATAGTCATACGCATATTTCGTATGTGCGTGAAATGTTCAAAGCATAAACAACAGAAAAAGAGAAGCAATCGCGATCATCGATTATATACTTGCTTATACACTCGTTTCTTGTAAGCGTTTTACAATAATTTAAGTGTTTAAGTATTGAAAGTAATTCATTAATGAATGTCCATTTAGTCCGCTTTATGACTCGTTAATGATCAAAACACTCGTTAACATAATTCATTAACGAGCCTTTAATGAATAATTTTGTTTGCTAAGAAGCTTTGTTCTCATCATCAATGGCCCGACAGCCCAAATCGGGACCTGGCCTCCTGAGGACGTCGCCTCCAATAGTCTCGATCCAAAGACCGCGTCCTCCAGCTGCTAATTTTTAAAATGGCTTTGCTGTCTTCATCAACCGAGTCTTCCCATCGCTTGCGTTTGCCCACTGGCCAGTTACCCCTCGCTTTGCCTTTAAGAGCACGTTTGGGGATTCTTCTGTCTTCCATTCGCTCTACATGGCCAGCCCACTGCAGTTTACGTAGCTTGATGAACGTTGAAGTTTCTGGCTCATCGTAGAGTTGATACAACTCATGGTTGTATCTTATACGCCATTCCGTTCCTTCCTTCACAGGTCCCAAAATTCTTCGGGGGACCTTTCTTTCGAATGTGTTAAGTGCTTTTTCGGAAGTTCGCGTTAATGTTCACGTCTCGCTGCCATAACAGAGCACAGGTCGTATAATAGTTTTATAAATCCGCAGCTTATTGTTCCTGTGCGATTTCTTGGATTTCATTATTGGAAGTACCGAATAATACGTTTTATTTGCAAGTATTGTTCGTCGTTTGATTTCGTCTGTTTCATTACCGTCCTTTGCTAGATTAGCCCCAAGATATGTGAAGTTGTCCACACTCTCCAAATTATATTCCGCAATTGTTATGTTTTGTCTGATTGGCGTTCTCCTTCTTGTTTGCGTCATTACTTTTGTTTTGCTTTCATTAATGCGCAACCCGACTTCTTTTGCGGCGGAGTCAAGATTGACAAATACCTCCTTAGCACTAGGGAAGGATCTTGCTAGAATGTTAATGTCGTCATGCTACTAGTTGGGTGGACCTGAATAGTAGTGTCCCATTGGTGTCGACTGGGGTTTTCGGACGACATACTCTAGTGCCAAGTTGAAAAGCATAGGAGCGAGACCATCTCCCTGCTTTAAACCACATTCCGTTCGAAAGCTGGTTGTGGAATCGGTTTGTATTCTCACTTGGGGTTCAGTGTTCGTCAGTGTAAGTCTTGTTAGTCGGACTAGTTTTGGAGGAATTCCAAAGTCAAGCATGATTTGATACAGTACGCTCCTGTCGATACTGTCGAATGCTTGTTTAAAATCTACGAATATTTGGTGCACGTCTGTGTTATATTCCCAGCATTTCTCAAACACCTGTTTCACCGAGAATATCTGGTCTGTTGTAGATCGTCCGGTTCTGAATCCGCCTTTGTATTTGCCAATTATTTGATTAGTCGTTAAGCTTGTCGACGTTGAATTTGCGAGCTCTACTCGTTTTCGAATATCCACGACAAGCTATTTTGCATCGATACTTAGCTCTGACTAGATAGTGATCAGAGTCACAATTCGCACCGCGGAGAGTTCGTACATCAAGTATGCTGGAAGCAGCCCTTTTCTCAATTAGAACGTGGTCTATTTGGTTGAAGGTATGACCATCTGGTGATGCCCACGATCGTTTGTGAATATCGTAATGTGGGAAGCACGTAGACCTTACCATGATATTTTTGCTGCTTGCGAAATCAATAAGACGTTGGCCATTGTCGTTGGTTACGTCATGGAGACTGTGCCCTCCTGTTGTTCCTCTATGAGCCTTCTCTTTTCCGAATTTTGCATTAAAATCCCCTAAAACAATTTTTACGTCATTCGAGGGCAGTGAATCATAGGTTGTCTCTAGGGTGGCATAAAATTCGTCTTTAGTTATATCGTCCTTATCTTCTGTTGGTGCGTGAACGTTGATCAACCAAGTGTTGAAAAATTTAGTCTTTATTCGGATTGCACACAATCTTTCACTTACCGGTCTGACCTGACCTGTTCACGCCAGATTATTGGAGACCAGAACTTAAAAGAGGTTCTCTTCTTAGTGGCCCATAAACGTTTTTCCTCAACATAGATTTTGCATACAACATTGGGCACCCAGCATTTGTTTTTTGTCTCCAATTGAAAACCAAAACTCTTCAAATATGCTTGTTTTACGAAACCTGAGATACTCTAACGAAATTTTTAAAAAATATTTTCTCCACAGATATTACAAAAACTATTTGGATCGTTAATGCAGACCCAATTACGAGAATTCATCAAAAAAGCGACCGTAACAGACAAAAGTTGGTATAAGCAGACTCAATATGCACGTAGTAGCTGTATCTCAAAAACTGGAGCTGCTCAAAAAAAACTGAGGGTAGATTCGAAATCAGTGACTTTGAATTAGTAAACAGCCGTTAAAATATTTCATGCAACAGAAAAAAAGTATGATTTTGTTGTGCTGTGTAATAAATTAAAAGCTACGAACTTAAAAGAAACTTAAGAAAACTGCATTACAAGTTTCGCTATTCCCTCTCCTTCTCTATCTCCTCCCATACAAATGTATGGCTTTGAGAATATATAATACACCGAGAATTTCATAGAATTTATAGGAGCTATTGCTCACAGTTAAGTGGTTAATAATTAACAACAGCTCTGCCCTAAGACCCCCAAGCACTTCGTCTTCCATATCCACCCATATCTGCCTATTGCCTAAAGTTACGTCTGACTCGTTGGCAGTTTATTTCAATTACAAAAGGTCTCTTATAGCCTATTCAAAACAGATTTACTTTATTATTCTAATAATAAAGTATTGTGATAGACACAAGAAAAAAAAACTTTGCTACCCTAAAATTTTTTTTCGCGTTTCATGACTAAATTAGCCTAAAAATGCAAAAACAAAGTCCGTCCCGCCGTACGCCGTACATATGGACTCATATCTCCGAGACCGTTAAAGGTAGAACGTTCGTTTTTGGGTGGATTGTTGATTGGGTAAGTGAGCTCTATTTCCTAAATTTTGGGGGGTGTTACGTACAAAGGGGTGGCAGGGGGAGGCAAAAAGTCAAAAATTATACTTGCTAATATCTCCACCACGAATGTAGATAGAAAGTTGAAAATCGGTACAGATATAGAGAAAGTTGTAAGACAAACTTTAAAGATAATTTAATTTTTTATCCATTGGCGTCCGAAAAGGGACGGGGGGGGCTAAGAACAAATTGTTTGATGGATTGTTTTTTCAAATGATTATATCTTCGAAATTAGTTATCGTAAGAAATTTATATTTTAGATTCATTAAGGTAGCATACAGTTCCATTGGAATCAGCTTAGAGAGTAACTAATTATTGTAAGGGGGAGGGTCAAGTGGGGTGCAAAGAAAAACAATTAAAAATGAATATCTCAACTATCTCTTCAGGTATGTTATTCAAACTTAAAAGGTATATAAAGCTATACTAGAAAAATACAAAAAAAATAAAATTTTGAACTAATAGCAGTGGGGGGAAATGGGGAGCATTTCAAAAATGGCGCACTTTTCAAAATTACAAATCCTTATATCTCAAAAATGAGTACAGATATCAAATTCAAAATTTGTCAGATTATAGAACTATATAATTGTTAATTTTGGTAAAAATTTTAAGTTGAAGTGTGTAAGGGAAGGGAGGTGATAAGCGAAAGCGTCGAAAATTTTGAGTAATTTTTTTAGGGCTCTGGTGAAAGATACAAAGTTTCAATTTTACACGTGGATACATGTGTTTGATGTATACATAAAAAAATAATAATAACTTGATCCATAATTGTTTTTAACCGACCCCCCAGTCTAACGTGCACAAGGTGTTTCATGTGCATTGAAAAAAACACATAAACTGAAAATTTTTAAGTGAAAGGTAGAAACTTGAAAATTTGCAAAATGCATTCAAAAAAAAACCCTCAATATACGAAATATTAACTGGTCGAAAACCTTTAAAACTTCTACCCCCTCCCATACAAATTTATTTTTTCGACCATTTTTAAGAGATCAATTATCACCTAACTGTTAAAAGCTATCAATTTGAAATTTTGCATAAAAACTTACAAAAATAATTGAAATGAAATTGCGTTAAAAGTTTTGAAATCGCGCTTGCCCTTCTACCCCCTCCCATACAAAAGTATGATTTCGACCAATTTCATTAAATCAACAAATAATCAACAAATTAAAAGCTAAGAACTTCAAATTTTGTACGAGCACCTTACAGCAGCAAAGAAAGAAAATTGTATCACAAGTTTTACGATTCCTTTACCCCCTCTACCCCCTACCATACAACATTTTTTTCGACCATTTTTAAGAAATAAGCTGTCAGCTAACTCTTAAAAGCTATCAATTTCAAATTTTGCATAAAAACTTATAAAAATAATTCAAATGAAGTTGCTTTAAAAGTTTGGAAATCGCGCGTGCCCTTCTACCACCTCGCATACACTTCTATGATTTCGACCAATTTCATTAAATCAACTAATAACCAACAAACTAAAAGCTACGAACTTGAAATTTTATACAAGCACCTTACAAGACAGACGAAATAAAACTGCATATCAAATTTTACGATTCCCCTACCTTCTCTACCCCGTCCCATACAAATGTTCACACCAAATTTTATGAAAATTCTATGCAACTTCGCCTATGAAAGATATTCTATACAGAGAATATTGGACATGATTCAAGGAATTAATTAAAAAGCTATTAACATCCACCCACCCTTACTATTACCCCTCCTCCTCCCCTCATAAAAACCCAAATTTGCTGAATCGATTGAAATATTGTTAAATTGACAACAGCCCTGCCGAAGAACTCCCTTTCACTTAGCCTTCTCTAACCACTCTAACCTGCATATTGACTTTCCACTCATCCGCATCTTGTCCCAAGAATAATAAGTTTATTTTATACTCTAGATGAAATCTGAGAGTATTATAAGTTTGCTCTAAGGTTTGAAACGCTAAGAAATAAGGCTTGGACAAAAAAAAGAATGATACAGAAGTTAATATTATCACTCAAAAATCTCACAACCGCATGTCCGTCCGGCCGTCCGACCGACCGTCTGTGAGGTCTCTAGCTTGAGAACGCGTTGAGCTACAGTGTTCAAATTTTGTACACGTCGTTTTTGACAAATAATTTCGCAATTTGACAATAAATTACTTTACTCGAAAAGTAAAAAAGCAATTAGTCTGAATTTTGGGATGTATTACTTTTATAATAATTTAAATCTACAGTAGAAAAATTATTTGCGTCCTACCTCTCCTTCCACCCACTCCCATACAAACTACATTTTTCATGAAATGCTTTAAGACGATTTTCTCAGAACATATAATATTTATTGAGCTCATATTTTGTAATAAACATTTAATTAGTATTATCACTTAGATCAGAAAACAGTATTTGATTAGCTTCACTGCTTCTACCCCCTCCCATACAATATGACACAGTTTCATAACTTCACATAAAATCGATTTTCTTGAAAAGTATGAATGGTACTAGTCTAAAATTTAAGGGATGTCAATTTTATAACATTCCTAGTTATTTCTGAAAAAGATCACTGAAACCCCACACTCTTTCTACCACCTAACATACAAACTGCACATTTTCACTAAATCTAACTCATTAATTTTCTCAGTCCCCATTCAATTTTTGGAGTAAGCATTTTGCATAAAACATTTTTATAGCTACTTTAGCATGATGGGGAAAAAATTAGTTCAATGCTATCACTCCTTCTACCACTCCCCATCCAAAATTTCTTGGGATGACAAAAAATTCTATTTCATCTAGAGTATCGTAAGATTGCGCTTTACGCGCAATCGTAGCCCTATTGTGTTTTGTCCTAAATCGAAGGTATAGTTTGCTAAATAATCAAATTCGCATTACAATAAAACAATTTTTTTTTACATAAATTTATTGGCAGTACTTTCTTAAATATCCCAATTATTGAATAGCTTAGCCTGTAATTGAACCAATAGCTCTGCCAGATAAGACTGTAATTATAAATCCAGGAGGCAAAGCCAATGCTAGGAAATACACCATAGTCTGGATCGAAATCTTAAATTGGAATTAGACAAATAAAAAGTCAGTTTTCATTTAAAACTCAAACTCACTATCGTTTTCACTATATCCGGTACTGCCTTTAGCGAAAAAATCCTTCGAAAACGAAACAATTCTGCAGAAACCTGAAAGAGTTAATTTCTTGGCTGCGTTAAGATCGTAGGTTAAACTGCCATTGATTTGAATTCGATGACCTTTCAGTGTTGCTCTATATCAAATAATTGATTTATCAATATTTCCAATTTATTTTTAATTTACCTTGCACTCACTGAAATGTAAAACTTCCATCGCTTCTAATTGTATCTTGAATATTTGAAATAGTTTTCACTTGAAAATTATTAAAGTTTGGATTGTACGCTTAATTTTGTGCTTCCATTAATTTCAAAGATGCACTCACGAAACAGAAAACTATCATCGGCAATTTTAACACCTCGGATAGTTGTTTCATACTGAGACCAACATTCTGTGCGAGCCAAATCTTAAAACCTAATTCAACTAAATTACCAGTTCCTACATGTAAATTTAATAGCATTAAAAAAAATAACAAAACACGTTTTAAAATAGGTGTCTTCATTTCGTGACTTTTTTGCAATCTCGTCAATTTTTGAAGCTCCTTAAAATTTCGCAACAAAGTAGGGAAATAGATGGTGTAGTACAAAGTGTTCGTACGTACTTATGTCACTATAGTCTGGGAACGAACTATTACATTGATCTTTCTAGAAAAAAAGCAATCTCAGCAAACAATTAATGAATTATATTAACGAGCGATTTGATCGTTAAGGAGCGTCGTTAACGAGTCATGAACGATTCATCAAGGGGACTAAATGGGCATTCGTTAATGAATTACTTTTAACGATTCATTAATAAGTTGTAAAACGCTTACAAGAAACGAGTCTAAGAGCATGTATGTAATCGTTATCAATGATTTGTTAATGTGTCTTTCATGATTTTCATTTCAATTCATTAATAAATGTCGTTAACGATTCATAAACGATATTATTTATGAAACATTAACGATTTATTACAGAACTTGACTTTTAAAGCTAAACAAGAGATCTTCGAAGACCACAATTGCTTCTTTTTCGCGCTCGTTAAATGATTTGCTGGAACGTCTTCTACTTGAAAAGAATGGAGTAAAACAAAAAGTATCGCCAAGGGAGAAATATTGAAAGTTAATATTAAGTGGAATATTAGAAACCATCTATACATGTATAAAGGGTGTATAAATAAGAGGCGTAGGGTAGGAAAGACTTATTATTTGACAGCTGGTCTCTTGACAATTGTCGAATGTTAACAATCGTAATCTACGAAAGATGAAAATTTACCATGGAACGCTAAACAGTAGTTGATAATACTCTAGATGAAATCTGAGAGTAGATTGTGTTTGCCTTACCGTTTGTAACGCTAAGAAATAACGCTCGCACAGAGCCGCCAAGGGTACAGAAATATTTGTTGTTACTAAAAAACCTTGATTTCGAGTGACCGTTTGTTCGTCTGTCTGTCTGTCTGTCTGTTCGCCTGTCTGTCTGTCTGTCTGTCCGTCTGTCTACAACATAACTCTCGGAAGCTTTGACCTATAGGGCTGAAACTTTTCACGTATCATTTTTAGTAAAACATTAACTTTAAGTTCGTGAACGGGCCACATCCCTACACTCCTTCTACACCCTCCCATACAAATTTAATGAAATTTAGAAATTTAAAGAAATTGATTTTTCTCCGAAATCATTTCAGCTATTGACTTGAAAATTAGGTCATAGTACAAAGATGTAAATATCATTAACATCAAAAAATATTGATCTGATACTTTTACTCCTTCTACACCTCCCATCAATCAATCAAATTCCTGTTAAGACCCCCTATAGGGGCATAGGACAGAAACAACTCTCTTCCACAAGGCGCGATCCTGCGCATCGGCTTTAAGCTGTTGCCAGGACTTGTTTATTCCTCTGGCCTCCTGCTCAACTGCTCGCTTCCATGTGTTACATGGTCGACCAACCCGACGTCTTCCTTGAGGGTTATAATCCAGAGCCTGTTTTGCGATGTTTTGCTCTGGTTTCCTCAAAGTATGACCGATCCACTGCCACTTTCGCCGTTGAATCTCAATACCTATTTTAGTCTGGCGAGTTGTACTCCAAAGTTCGTCGTTGGAGATCACTTCTGGCCAGAATATTCCTAAAATGCGTCGGAGGCATTGGTTTACGAAAGTCTGTAGTTTCTTGGTAAGTCGAACGGTCACTTTCCACGTAGTACAACCATATAACAACACGGATTTGACGCATGCGTCAAAAACTCGCAGCTTCGTGCGAAGGGAGATCTCTCTTAACCTCCAGAAAGGGGAAAGGATACCGAAGGCCTGACGAGCTTTATTTAGCCGAGCCTCAACATCCTTTTCGGCTCCGCCGTCCATGCTGACAATGCTTCCGAGATAGCAAAAATCTTGCACCTCTTCCACATCCTGTCCATTAAGAACAATCGGTGTGCTTGCGTTCGAACCCATGTGCATGTACTTGGTTTTACGCACATTTATTTTCAGTCCCGCCTCTTTGCATTTAGAATGCAACGAGCTAACATTTGACTCTAAGTCCGAACGGGTATGTGCAAGCAAACACACGTCATCAGCATAATCAAGGTGACTTAAGATGTTAAATAGTCTCCATTGAAGACCTTTACCTTCCCCACCTTCCAGTGCAGCTTTCAAGATGTCATTTATTACCACCAGAAACAGGGCTGGTGATAATATGCAGCCTTGTCTGACACCCGTTCGCACAGGAAAGCTCTCGGACAGCTCTCCTCTATGCAAGACGCGACGCCTTGCATCTTCGTAGGATTCTTTAATCATAGCTATGACCTTATCTGGAATACCTCTCCTACGCAAAGCATTCCATATGTAATCTCGCTTAACGCTGTCGAAAGCCTTCTCGAAGTCCACAAACATGAGATGTAGTGGCGAACCCATTTCGGCTGACTGCTCTAATATTATCCGTAGGGTATTTGTGTGGTCGGTACAAGACGACCCTTTACGGAATCCAGCCTGATAAACTTCGAGAGTGCTCTCGACGACATCACTAATCCTATTGAGAATTACCTTAGCCATAATTTTTGATACGGCAGTAAGTAGACATATACCACGCCAATTGCCACAATCCCGAAGGTCGCCCTTCTTCGGAATTTTCACAATGACGCCCTCCTTCCATTCAGTCGGATATCTTCCATCATTCCACACCTTAGTGAAGAGTGGGAGGAGTATATCGGCTGTTATTTCCGGGTCCGCTTTGAAGAGTTCGGTTGGTAGTCCGTCTATACCTGGAGCTTTCCTTCCCGCCATTGACCGAATGGCGGAAACTATCTCTTCCTTATCTGGGGGATCGTCCCTAATAGAGGATTGTTGCGGTTGGATGTTTGGAAGTTGTTCTGTTTCCGGAATATCTTCATCTGACAAGATGTTTAAAATATCAGAGAAGTATTCCTTCCATCGTCGCAACTGGTGTTCACTCATATTAAGGAGAGTTCCGTTGACATCTCTCACCAGGTGGTTGGCGGTGAAATTCCTGTTCGTCAACTGTTTCATGATTTTAAATAGTGAACCCATATCCCCAAGGTAAGCCGCAGATTCTGCCTTGTTTGCCAGATCTTCAATGGCCTTTCTCTTGTCGCGTCTAACAGCCTTTTTAAGCTGTATATGAGCATCGCGGTAGTTCTGCCTCAAGTCGGGCGTTCGTTGGTTGACATCGGGTTGAGAGATGATTGCCAATTTGGCTTTTTTCCGATTGTCAACCTTGTCCCATGTGTCTTGTGACATCCAGGGTTTCTCACCGCTTTGCGCATATCCCACAGATTCTTCAGCACTAGTTAGAAAAGTGTTTCTGGTTGCCTCCCAATTGGCGTCCAGTGTGCGCATTTCATGTTCACCCAATGTGGATGACTTTTCGCGTAGAATGGTGGTGTATTCGAGTTTTTTGTTGGGATCTCTGAGTTTATCCACATTAAGCTTCCGCTTCATTTGAAGAATTTGTGGTCGTCGGATAGCTGCTGTACACAATCTCAAGCAGGCAACCATCAAGTGGTGATCGCTCCCCACGTCAGCTCCACGTTTCGCTCGCAAATCGAGGAGACATCTTCTCCATCGGCGACTTATAGCCAAATGGTCGATCTGGTTCTGAGTAACACCGTCAGGGGAAACCCAAGATGTTTTATGATGACTCTTGTGTGGAAAAAGGGTCCCTCCGATGACCATTTGCCGAGTACTACAGAACTCCACAAATAATTCGCCGTTTTCGGGTCTCTTAATCCAAGGTCGTGAAGGGTCGACCCAAGGGTCACCATGCCTCCCCATGACGTGTTCTAGTCCAGTGTTGTCTGATCCAACCTGGGCGTTCATATCTCCCGAGATGATAATAATATCACCTTTTGGAACACGTTCGAAGGTGGAACTCAGTTGGCTATAAAACTCCTCTTTGTCACCAGATGTTGCGGTATTAGTTGGTGCGTAGCACTGCAGAATTGTGACGTTTCTGACACTGGTCCTGAGCCTGACGACGATAATCCTATCCGAGATTGGTTCCCAGCTAATGAGACTGTTTCTCGCTCTCGGCGTAAGGACGAACGCCACGCCATTTCTGGCTTCATTTTCAGGGCCAATGTACAGAATAGTGTTTCCGCTAGGGGTTCGTTCTTCTCCTGATCCTGTCCACCTGACCTCGCTCAAGCCCAAGATTTGGATGTTATAGTGCTCCATTTCACGGTCGATCACTGATTGGCGGTGCAAGGACCGAGTAACCCCAGCTCTTCCCCCGTCATTCAATGTTCGAACGTTCCAGAAGCCAATCATAGTCCGTTTTCGAATGCCAAAAGTCGTTACCGCAGAATCAGTCCGTATCCGAGGCGATGTATCCGTTTCTCGTATCATTTAGGTCTTAAGATCACGGGTGATAAGCCCATGATCCAGTGAGTGTCCATTTGCCATTTTTAGGGCAAGCAGGACTGGCTGTGGGTGAATTCTACAGCCCCATCCCAGAGGGGGATAGTTAGCTCAGGTCCGTGGAGTCGCTAACTCCAAAGATAGTTGCAGGAATTGGTAAAACCTCATACTACAACTACCCCCTTGCGGGGTACAAATGCAAAATATACAAAAATGAATTTATTCGATTTGCATTGCAACTAGCAAAGCTAGAAGAACCAATTTTTGTCATAATTAATTTTATTTTAATTGCAACGAATTTTGGAAAAACTATCAACTTTACCTCACTCTTTCTTACTCCCTCCCATACAAATTTCACGAAATTTCGGAATTTTAACTAAATCATTTTTTCCCCAAAACCGCCAAAGCTGTCAACTTTAAATTTCGAGGAAAATATGCTATTACAAATATTGTTGATGTGGAAAAATATGATTTTGATTCGAATACTCCTTCTACCCTCTCTCATACAAATGCACAATTTTGGTAAAATCGATTTTCATTAAAACTAGAAAAGGTATAAACTTTAAATTTTGCCACAATTTCTCCTTAAATGCTTACAAAAATATGAACTTCGCTTCACTCCTTCTACCACCTCCCATACAAATTTTTGTATTGAAAATTCAAGAAAAGTATTTCTCCTTCGACCATAATATAAATATTTTGCATACTACGTTCGGTGTAATTCACAAAAATTACAAACCTCCCCTCTTTGCTTCTACCACCTCTCAGATATCCAATTTTATTTTTTCTACTGTATAAATTTTTTTTTTATTCGATAAAATTGCCTAAAGAGAAGAAAAGATGGAGTTAGACAAAATCAAAACAAACAAGCAAAAAATTTAAAAGAAAATTAGTCAGAAAAGTGATACGCCCAATCATAATTCTGTTATGTTTTTACTGACTGCGTTTAAGCTTTGGATTAACAATAGCTATTCCACAATATGCCATTCAAAAAGTTAATTAGACAAAAAATTAATATAATAAATAATTTTTACAACAAAACAAACACCGAAATATTGCAAATATGCTTATACTTCTCGTGGAAATTTATTTTAATCAAAAAAACAATCAGATTCAGAGTATCACAAGATTAGAGATTACCGCGCATAATTCTAACATATTATGTGAAAGATTATTTTCAAAGCGATTCATTCATACAATTACCATTCAACGTTAATCTTTAATTTTGCTAAATACTAAGTATGTATACATCTTCGGGTTTTCTTAACAAAATATTGTGTCGTAAAAACAAAATAAAAAAAATTAAAAGTAAAAAAACAGGACTGTAAAAAAAATCCTTCCTTCCTTGCACCATCTCCCATACAAACCTCACTTCCTAAAATACTCTAAATAAAGTGCGTATAAAATTCATGGAGGTGAAATTGTGCACTAAATATTTATTTAGAATTAGTAGTAAGACCAAGAAAAATTAGACGATAAGCTTCACTACTTCTACCCCCTCAAAAACAATCTGAAACCATTCAACATCCAATACACTAATTTTCTCACTACCTAATAAATTTTTGAATCCTAAATTTTGTATAAAACATTTTAATAGCACCATTAGCGTGATGAGAAAATAAACTGCCAACAAGTCGGGCGCAACTTTATAATTTTTGGGATAAGTTAAAGATGCATGGAAAGTCAATATGTAAGTTAAAGTGGTTAGGGAAGACTAAGTGGAGCCCCCTTTCACAAGTGGAACCCCCTTTCACAAGTAGAACCTCCTTTAGGGCAGGGATGATGCCAATTCAACATTTAGTTGCGAATACCATCGATAGCTCCAGTGCATGTAATCACTATTTCATTCGTTTATGTAAGTTTGGGATTTTATGAGAGAGGGGGGAGGGGCGATATTAAAGGTGGGTGAATGTCAATAATTTTTCAATTGATTGCTTCAATTACGTCCAATATTTTCTGCATAGAATGTCAGTTTCATAGACGAAGTTGCATAGAATTTTCAAATTTGGTGTATTTTACATTTACGAAACCAATCATTTGTATGGGAGAGGAGGTAATGGAAATGTAAAATTTGTGATGAAGTTTTATTTCATTGTTTTTGTAAGGTGCTCGTACAAAATTTCAAGTTCGTAGCTTTAAATTTGTTGGTTAGCAGTTGATTTAATGAAATTGATCGAAATCATACTTTTGTATGGGAGGGGGTAGAAGGGGAAGTGCGATCTCAAAACTTTTGACGCAGTTCCGTTTCAACTATTTTCGAAAGTTTTTGTGCGAAATTTTAAATTGATAGCTTTTCATTTTTAGGTGATAATTGATTTTTTAAAAATGGTCGAAAAAATAATTTTGTAAGGGAGGGGGTAGAAGTTTCGAAGGTATTCGACCAGTTAATATTTCATTCTTTTAAAGATTTTTTTTAAATACATTTTGAAAATTTTCAAATTTCTACCTTAAAATTTCATTCAAAAATTTTCAGTTCATGTGTTTTTTCATTGCACATGAAACACCTTGTGCACGTCAGACCAGGGGGGCGGTTCATAACAATTGCAAAATTTTTATTATTTTTTCTGTACGTATATTAAATAGATATATCCACATGGAAAATTTAAACTTTGTATCTTTTACGTTTTAAAAAAATCACTCAAAATTTTCGACATTTTTGCTTACCACCTCCCTCCCCTTACACCACCCAATGTAAGACTTTCACCAAAATTCAAAACTATATAGTTCTACAATTGGACAAAATTTGAATTTGATATCTGCACTTAGTTTTGAGATATAACCTTTGGCATTTTTGGAAAGTGCAATGCTCCCCATTTTCTCCCACTACTATTTTGTCCAAGTGTATTTTTCTAGTATTTCTCTAGTATAGCTTAATATAAGTACCAAGTTTCAATTACATAGCTCAACAAATAGCCGAGATATTGATATTTAAGTGTTTTTCTTTGCACCCCCTGACCCTCCTTACAATAATTAGCCTTTATGGAAGCTAATTCCAGTGGATCTATATGCCACCTAAAAAATATACATTTTTTATGCTAAGTAATTTCGAAGATATAATGCTTTGAAAAAAAAATTCGGCCGACAATTGGTTCTTAGCCCCCCCCCTTTTTGCACCCCAATGGATAAAAAAATTAAATTAGTTCTAAAAGTTGTCCCACAAACCCTTTTATATGTTTATCGATTTTTAACTTCCTAGCTGTAACCATGTTTGAGATATTTGAATTCTTAGTTTTCGGTTCAAATGCTCCCTCGCCTCCCCCTGAATCAGTGCACCCCCCAAAATGGGTGTCCGCCTGAGATCCGCAACTATCTACAATCCCTCCAAAAATTAATTTTGTATTTTGAAGAGTTTGGGAGTCAATGTGCCCTGAGCGTACACACCGGCGTACGACAGACGGAGGATTACGTACGGCGTACGGCGGACGGCATACAGACAGACGGATTTTTTTTTGCATTTTTAGGCTCTTTTAGTCATGAAACGCGAAAAAACAAAATTTCAGAGTAGCAAATTTTATTTTTTTTTTTAAGTCGATTACAATAGTTCATTATTAAAATAATAAAGTAAAATTAGTTCAATGACGTCACCCCCTCTCCGAGTTCCCCTACAAAATTTATTATCTTAACATAATTTCTGCTTCATCTAGAGTATCGCACCATTGGGCTTTACCCCCAATTGTAGTCCTATTGTGATTTTTTTTTTCAAGTCGATCGCAATACTTTATTGTTAAAATAATAAAGTAAAACCGGCCGATAATGGCTTTTAACCAAAAATTCCCTGTTCTATTGGATTCGCCTTAATCTTTTACCCCTCCAAGGATATCTTCTCTTGAAGGCATTATCCACTTTCTCTAATACCTGTATTAAAGTCCACGTTCTACTACTCTAGCAAAGAGTAGGTTTTCTTGTAGTTTTGTAGATTATTAAGATCGTTTTTCTCTACACGTGTTTAGATTTTATTATTTCAAGTTTCAAATAACACAAAATTTAATAATGTATACGGTTCCAAATATTTTACTCAATTTCAATTTCATTATTAGGAAGATTACTGTAATAGTTCATTACCATTAACAATTTGCTGCATTATGAAGCCGACAGAATACATAAGAATGTATACACTATGCGTTAGAATATTCTTCCCACTTTATTGCTAACGAAATTTTAAAAAGACTTCGAAGATTGACGAAGTTGACAAAAAAACATAAAATAAAGACGCTCACGCACAAAGCTTGAAATTTATTAATGACGGATCTCACTAATTTTAAAACTTGTTTGTTTTTAAAGTTATCATTCAATGTTATCAGATTAGGCTCGCATCGATTGTTGGCATCAGTATGAAAGAACTATCCAAGATGTTAAAATTGCCGATGATAGTTTTCTGTTTCGTGGGTGCATCTTTGAAATTAATGGAAGCGCAAAATTCCAATTCAGATAACTTCGATTCAAATTTTAATAATTTTGAAGTGAAAACTATTTCAAATATTCAAGATACAATTAAAAGCGATGGAAGTTTTACATTTCGGTGAGTGCAAGAAAAATTAAAAATAAATTAAAAATATTGTTAAATCAATTATTTGATATAGAACAACACTGAAAGGTCATCGAATTCAAATCAATGGCAGTTTAACCTACGATCTTAATGGAGCCAAAGAATTAACCCTTTCAGGTTTCTACAGAGTTGTTTCGTTTTCAAAGGATTTTTTCGCTAAAGGCAGTACCGGATATAGTGAAAATGATAGTGAGTTTGAGTTTTGAATGAAAACTGCTTTTTTAATGTGAATGTTATTTATTTGTCTTATTTCAATTTAAGATTTCGATCCAGACTATGGTATGTGTCCTAGTACGGATGCATTTCCTGCATCGGGATATGGAGGCTTATCTCCCAGAACTATTAGTACACTTGTACGTTAAGCTATTCAATAATACTAATATGGAAAAAAAAACTATCAATAAATTTATCGAAAAACAATAATTGTTTTATTATAATGATTGATTAGCGAATATCAGATTCGAGGGGTATTTTTGATAAATCTTATTTAAATCTATTAATGAGCAAACTATGTCCTTATTTTCGCTAAAAATTCATTCATAAATAGGCGACAACTTTTCGAAATCTAAAAAGTCAAGTCGGAACAATGCCAACACAAAATCATGTTGAATCCTGTAACTGATGTAAAATGACGTTATTTTTATTTCACTCGTGGCAGAAGTCATGCCTTCAATATCTTCAAAACTTAACTTTGGGCAACACTCGAAAAATTTTCAAATTTAAAATTTTTTGAAATCTGAAATTTCTGTCGGCAAACCATCTGAAAAAATTGCATACACTCTACACAAATTCTGTTGGATTTGACTAGAACTATTGTATTGTTACATACAGGCCTGGCATCCCCGCCGCTCGATCTCTCTCGAATAGACACGAGTTATGCAGAACAGTATACTGCACTATTTAGAAAGCCACAATTAAAGATCTAGAGCTTTCCAGTATAGTTCACACATACACACCAAAGGAAGCTTCGAGAACAGTCATGTGTATGGGAAGAGTATAAAAGCATGAAAGCTTTCTGCAAGAGATTGATTCATTCATATTATCATATCATAATTTTTATTACGGAAACGCGAACCAGTGAAAGCGATAGAAAAATACGCGGCAGTATTGCCATATAGTGCGAATTAAGCGGGAAATTGAATTAAAGTGCGAATATATATATTATCATTTTTTTATTATTATATTATATTATTATTTTTTTAAGCGAATTGTGTTCTTACTTGAAATCCCGCCGAACCCCTAGCTCACAACAATTAGTGTCAGAAGTGGGATTTCAAGGATAAATTCGGGTTAAAAATCGCGAGTCAAAAAGTGAAATTAAAATTTTCGAACGGATAGTGAGAATTTTCTGAGAGCGAAAAAGTGAAACTAAAATTCTCGAACGGACAGTGAGAATTTTGTGAAATCGAATATTCTCGAGTGCTCTAGTGAGCAGTGACTTTAATTAGTGAAATAAAATTTAAGTGAATTCGAATCGCGGAAAGACTTGAAATAATCGGTAGTGAAAATGCCGCGTTACTTAAAGGATTTAAAATTAACGGAGCTGAAGGAAGAGCTCGGTAGACGCGGGTTATGTACGACAGGGAACAAGTCTGAACTTGTCAGCCGTATGATCAAGATACTTGAGGCTGAGGGTAAGGATGCAGATAGTTTTGAGTTCCAAACCGAAGAAGCTCGTGAAGAGGAATGTTCAGGTATATTGAATGCTCTGACACAGTTAGTGCAACAAATGATGAACAAATTAGATCAACAATCAGCTGTGACAACGGACATGAATCAGAAATTAGATGAACAATCTGCGGACATTAAGCAGAAATTAGATTAGACCTCAAAGGACCTCAACCCAAAATTGGAGCTGCAAAATAATAAAATGGACACCATGGGTAAGGCAATAGAAGAAAACGTAGAGAAGAAACTTCGAATCTTCGAAGAACAAATTATGGAAAAGGCATCCGGGATTGTAGAAAAAGTCGAACGCCTAAAAAGGGACTTGGATAACGTGAAAGCGACTGGAGTCATCAAGACAGAACACGTTACGCACAAGGGTCTCAAAGCTCCAATCTTCGATGGACAAACACCGTTTATAAGACCCAATTTGAGGCTGCCGCAACAAACAATCATTGGTTTGATCTGGAACAAGGAACGGCTCTTGTATTGGCGCTAAGAGGTCCACCAGCAGAGGGTCTTCAAACGATTCCGCAGGAGCAACAACAAGATTTTTCAACGTTAGTCCCGACATTGGATCTTCATTACGGCAGTGACCACATGCGAGAGATCTAGAAAACACAACTGTACAACCGAACCTAAAAGAATGGTGAAACACTTCAAGAGCTGGCACGCGATATTGAACGACTCAAACTATTATCGCTTCCCAATGCGCAAACAGAGCAACGCAACGATACAGCTGTTTTCGCATTTAACAATGCTGTACCGGACAGAGAGCTGCAACAGGCGTTGAAACTGGCAGGTAAGAAAACATTGGCGAAGCCTTAGTATATGGGCTGACGTTCGAAGCTGCCAAGCAAAGCTCGCGGAGTAAGTACCGAGTCCGATAAATAGCAGAAGAATGTGTGTGTCAGAAAGCAGAGTACACCAAGTGGAGCGAAGGATCTGGTACCCCCCGATGCTGGAATTGTGGACAGGCAGGACACTTAAGACGCGACTGCCGTAAGCCCAGAAAAGCGACCAACTATTGCGCCGCGCTGCTAAACGCAGTTTCTCGGCTACATCGTTGTGAAAACGATTTATGCATGAATGGTCAAGTCGGCAAATTAAACTGCATCATAACAGTTGACACAGGCGCAACACGGTCAGTGCTAAGATCTGACCTTGTAGACCGTACTTGGCTTTACAACACCAAGAAGTACGCACTTCGTACTGCTACAGGAGAAACTACAACGGTCCATGGAGAAATAGCTCGTGACATACAGCTTGGGGATTTGACCTTCTCGCATGTATTCGTGGTAGCTGACATTACCGATGAGTGTATCCTCGGAATGGATTTTCTGAAACCACACGGTATCCAGCTGGACTTAGGACAACGAATAATGAAGTAGCGTAATATTGAAATCCCGATGGAAGTAACATCCTCCAACACAACAAAACTGCGAGTTATATTGTGCATAGATGCGGATATACCAAAGTCATCTGAGAATGTTACTTGGGCAGAGCTCGATGGTGATCCCGGGAACCACCGATTCTATCTTATAGAACCAGAAACGACATCTGCATTACGAAGTCTAATTCTAGGAAAAACACTCGTAAAAAGGAATGAGAAGATGATGGTACCAATAAGAGTCCTCAACGTTTCGGACAGCATTACCAGCGTAAAGAAAGGAGATATAATTGGCAGCTGTGAACCAATATCGGCGGTGACGAGTATCGACAAGGCAGAACCACATGACGTTCCCTCTAAAAATAATCCAAGAAGGAAGGACAATGTAACATCAACACTTCTTCAGTCAAGCAACCTTAGAGGAGAACAACACAAGCAAGCAGTAGATCTAATTGAAAGATTCAGCGACGTCTTTTCCACCGGTGATGACGACTATGGCAGAACAAACTTAGTGAAACATCGTATAGATACCGGAAGTGCTACACCGATACGTCAACCTCCAAGAAGAGTACCATTAGCGAAACAAGGAGAAGTCAATTCAATGGTCAAAACTATGGAGCATCAAGGAATCATCGACGAATCAAAGAGCCCGTGGATATCGACAGTGGTGCTGGTAAAGAAAAAAGATGGCAGTACCCGTTTTTGGGTGGACTACAGGAAACTGACTGATGTTAAGAAAAAAGATAGCTATCCACTACATTGAATCGACGATATCATGGACACCCTGACTGATGCCAAATGGTTCTCAACGTTGGATCTGAAAAGTGATTACTGGCAAGTGGAGATAGATGAAAAAAATACAGAGAAAACAGCATTCTCTGTCGGCAGTGGACTGTGGCAGTTCATCGTAATGCCATTTGGCCTGTGCAATGCTCCAGCTACGTTTGAAAGACTAATGGAATTCGTTTTGCGTGGCCTGAGTTGGAAAACTTGTCTCGTTTACCTGGATGATGTGATCGTTATCGGAAAAACATTCAAGGAACATCTAAAAAATCTACAGGAAGTCCTCCAACGACAGCGAGCGGCAAAATTAAAGATGAGTCCGAAAAAGTGCACTTTGTTTAGTGCAGAAGTCAAGTACTTGGGTCACATCGTTTCAGCTGATGGTGTAAAGACGGATCCGGAAAAGATACTGGCGGTGAAAAATTGGCCTACTACGAGTGATAAACACCAGTTGCGCAGCTTCCTAAGATTAGCGACATATTAACGTCGATCCGTAAAAGACTTTGCCAACACGGCGAAATGTCTGCATCAGTTAATAGACAAAGGAAAGTCATTTACATGGAGTCAACAGTGCCAGGAAGCATTTGAGAGAGTAAAAGACCAACTCTGCGACTCCCCAGTTCTGGCGTATCCAAAACCAGGTCATGGTTTCATCATAGACACTGACGCCAGCAATGTTGGTATCGGAGCAGTACTATCACAAGAGATCGACGAGCAGGAGAGATTGCTATCATACTACAGCCGAGTACTCTCAAAATCAAAAAGGAACTATTGCGTAACTCGCCGAGAGCTATTAGCAATTGTAGAAGCAACAAAACATTTTCACAAATATCTTTATGGTCAAAAGTTCCTTCTTCGAACAGATCACGCATCGCTTAAATGGCTACTTCAGTTTAAGAACCCCGAAGGCCAAGTAGCCAGATGGATAGAAAGACTCGAATCCTTCGATTTTGAAATTGTTCACCGAAAAGGAAGAATCCACGGTAATGCCGATGCGCTTTCACGTCGTCCACCGAACTGCAAGCATTGTCACCGTGTAGAAGGAAGAAAAGCCTCTGAATGGATAACAACCGAACGAAAGGATGGATGGAATCAGCAAGAACTGGAAGATGCCCAACGTATAGATCCAGATAATTCACGGATCATGGCATGGAAGGAAGAAATGAAATGGCCTGAGTGGAAAGACATCTCACAACTCAGCGAAACCTTAAAGTGTTATTGGGCACAATGGAACTCCCATCACCTAGACGGCGGATTATTAAAACGATAATGGGAAAACGCTGACGGAAAATCGTATCACATGCAAACCATCGTCCCGCATTCTAAAGTCGAGGAGGTTTTGAAGGAATATCATGGAAGTACCTCCGGTGGGCATTTGGGTGTAAATAGAACCTTGGCAAAGATACGAGAAAGGTTCTATTGGATCCATCTCCGAGAAAAATTGGTGCCGTAAATGTACTACGTGTGCATCGAGTCAGGGCCCACAACACAGATCAAAGGGAAAAATGCAACAATACAACGTGGGAGTCCCATTCGAGAGAATTGCTGTGGATATTGCTGGACCATTCCCGGAATCAGAAAATTGTAATCGCTACATTCTAGTAGTCATTGATTATTTCAGCAAGTGGCCTGAAGTTTACGCAATTCCGAACTAAGAAGCAGTAACCGTCGCAGAACAAATTGTTACCAACTGGGTGAGCAGATTTGGAGCTCCACGTGAACTACACTCCGATCAAGGGCGCAATTTTGAATCTCAAATATTCAAACACGTGTGCCAAATGCTGGGAATAAATAAAACCAGGACAACTCCATTACATCCACAGTCCGATGGAATGGTGGAACGTTTCAATAGGACATTGAACTCAAACCTATACAAACTCGTCAGCGAGAGGCAACAGGACTGGGATCAGCACATCCCTTTATTTTTAATGGCCTACAGAACATCGGTACATTCAACAACAGGAGCAACTCCCTCCCGAGTCATTTTCGGAAGAAATATTCGAGTCCCTGCGGAACTAATGCTTGGAGTACCACCAGACCAACCAACAAATGCCAAAGATTACGTCTCGGATCTTCGATGTCGACTAAATGCAATTTATAACCTGGTCAGAGATAAAATTGATTTGGCGACCGACCGCATGAAGACCAGGTATGATAAACGGGCGAATTCATCAGGATTCCAAGAGGGCGATTTGGTTTGGTTATACAATCCCAAACAACAGAAGGGCAGATCGCCGAAACTACAGCGCAATAGGGAAGGCCCTTACCAGATCATCAACCGGTTAAATGACATCATCTATCGGAATCAGCTACATCAAAAACCTCGTACTAAAATGAAAGTGGTACATCTCGACCGACTATCAAAGTACCATGGTGCCATTGATGAAGTGAACGACTCTTTTCGGGACGAACAGGGACTAAGGAGAGGGTAATGTTACAGGCAGATTTGGCAGCCCCGAAACTCGATAACTAGAGCTTTCCAGTATAACACATACACACCGAAGGAAACTTCGAGAACTGTTCACACATAGTTCACACATACACACCGAAGGAACTGTTATAAGATGTATAAAAGCACGAAAGCTTTCAGCGAGTAGTTAGTTAGTCAGCGACTTTTATTTAGAAAAGACGCGAACCAGTGAAAACGATAGAAAAGTACGCGGCGGTAGTGCCATATAGTGCGAATTAAGCTAAAGTGCGAATTGAGTTAAAGTGCGAATGAATAAATTATCACTTATTTTTAAACGAATTGTGTTTTTACTTGAAATCCCGGCGAGCCCCTAGGTTTAGGTTTAGGTTGTACGAGGGTGGTTGCACGGAACCACAAGCACTGAGGCCATCTAGTTGGGCCCATTGTACTCCCCCTATTGTTATAAGTTGGAAGTCACTCCTCTTGCTCTAACCACTTGGTTCGGTTTGCGAACCTTAACAGGCTCGAATGTTGGACGCCTCTGAGGTCGTCAAGTTCTGAAAAGAATCTAGAGTCTAAACAAACGAGACGACTGTTGGAGATTTTCGGACAGTGACAAAGATAATGTTCGATAGATTCTTCGTCTTCCTCGCAACCTCTACACAAGCTGTCGCTCGCTATCCGCATTCCAAATGCGTGCAGCCTTTGCAAGCAATGGTCTGTGGTCAGGCCGATACTAGTTCCGATACTATAGCGACTACGTTGTAACAGCTGAGCTGTAATATTCTTGTTCGGTTCTTCCCAAAAGGATTTGGCCGTTTTACAGCTTTCCAGTTGCGGCGAACCCCTAGCTCGTAACAATATTTTAGTTTAATTTGGTACCGGAAAAATATACAGCTACTAGAATTATATTTGAGTGATCGATTTTAACAGCCAATGTTTCAATTATTTTGGTTTTAAAAATCGGGAATACTGAGTGTTTAATACATTTATTGATACCGATTGCGGCACAAAAGTATTACTTCGACCAATGTCATTAAATCAACTAATAAATAATACCGCTCAATATTTTACATGATACTGAGTGAATTTTTGACGCTGATTTTAAATATGTTATCATTTTTATGTATCAGCTCTAGTTCTTGAATTACAAGGGGGGTTTGTTTTTATAAGAAAAAGGTGCACTCATCGTACAAAAATATTTAATTATAAAAAAAAACTATAAGATCTGAAATTTTCTTTTATATGATTTTCTTGGTGCTTAGTGGAATCGTTCGCCCTGCTCTTCACTCAAGCCACCTAGATTTTCACGAAAATGATCTAAATGGCATTACAGGAAGTGTACTTTGATACTCATATGCATCCAAGTCGCTGGAAGTAAGACAACGTACTCAACGTAATCATCATTCTTTTTATTGCCTGAAAAATGTTGAATAACCCAAACAAACGAATCCCATGCATTCTTCTCAATTTGTGACATTGAACTGCTGAAATCAGGATTGTTCACTAATTTGCGAATTTATGGGCCCTCAAATAAGCCTGTTTTGGGCTTTTCGGAACTCAGATACGGAAACTTTCTTGAAATATACTTGAAACATTCACCGTCTTTGTTTAGTGTTTTAACATTGTTTCATCAGACCAAGTTCGATATGCAATATGATACGATCTTGTGGTACATTTATAACATTAAAAGCATTAAAGCCACCTGGAACTAGTGCTTCCCTAGAAGGCCATTCTATTCTTGTCAAATGTTCTGACTTAGCTCAGCTATCCCATAAACTTATAAAACAAGGATATTTAGTATAGCCGTCTTGTTGTCCTAAAAGGAAATTAACTATCTTAAGATCAACAAACACAATTTACCTATTTATGCTCGTCATACTTTATCTTGTTCATGACCAATGCTATTGTAGGGTATTCTTCCTTCACTTTGGTTGAATGTGCGATCGGTAAGGAGCCGAGTTTATTTGTGTTATGCAATAGTACACACTTCAAACTGCATTTTGACGAGTCGATAAGTAAACGCCATTCGTTTGAATCATATCTCTGCAACCCCATGGCGGTCATCAAACTTGAAATATCTGTGCAATGCACGAAATCATCCTTTTTAGAGAAAAAATTACGTAACCCAGCAAACATTTTAACGAGCGCTCATAAATTTATGATCGAAAAACGATCGTTTTGCATGTTCAAGCTGCAATATGCTTGAAAAACAAATAACATGATGAGTAATCTATACCCAGCAAACAATTTAACGAGTGCTTGCAAATAATGATTTTAAAATGAGCATAAAATGATATGCAACAAATGAACTGCATCATAATCTTAAGCAGCCCAAGCAAAAAGGGTCGCACAACGTCGACCTTGTTATGTACAAGCAGTTTTCACCAAAAATTATTTCGTGTCGATATATCAAAATATTAAAAACGCAAATGATGAAAAACCCAAAATTTACAGAGAAATACGCGTGTGCTTGTGGGTGTGCGTGTTATCATGAAATGTTCAAAATCATAAACAAAAGAAACAGAACAAGAAATAATTGTGATCTTCGAAAATCTCTTGTTTAGCTTTAAAAGTCAAGATCTTTAATAAATCGCTAATGTATCATAAATAACCTTTTATGAATCGTTAACGATATTCATTAATGAATTAAAGTAAAAATCATTAACGACACATTAATGATTTATTGATAACGATTATATACTTGCTTACATACTCGTTTCTTGTATTACAATTCATTAATAAAGCGTTAAAAGTAATTCATAAACCTATGTCCATTTAGTCCACTTGATCAATCATTAATGACTCGTTAACGATCAAATCGCTCGTTAATATAATTCATTAATGATTCTTTAATTAATTATTTTGTTTGCTGGGATCGTTCGAAAACCGAGCAGGAGGGTAAAATAAAATTATGTGATTATGTAAACCAAACTCTGCAAAAGTTCGCATCACACGTGCGATATGAGAATCCAAAAATGATGTCGAGACATAGCTATGTCTATAGTCATACGCATATTTCGTATGTACGTGAAATGTTCAAAGCACAAACAACAGAAAAAGAGAAGCAATCGCGATCATCGATTATACACTTGCTTATATGCTCGTTTCTTGTAAGCGTTTTACAATTCATTAATAAAGTATTAAAAGTGATTCAATAATGACTGTCCATTTGGTCCGCTTGATGACTCGTTAATATATCGTTAACGACTCTCGTTAATGATCAAAACACTCGTTAATATAATTCATTAATGATTCTTTAATGAATTATTTTGTTTGCTGAGAAGCCTTGTTCTCGAGTGCGGTAATACGAAACTTCAGTTTCTTTAGTTATGAGATTTCTCTCTTTCAACCGGGAAGCTGGTAATTCAGAAGAAGTTTTCAACAGTTCAAGGTCTTTAATTATATCATTAAGCTCGATTTGATTTAATGGTCCCGGTTCGAAATGGTTTTTTGGGACGATCTTGTCATCGCTCGCGCAGCTTTGCTCATAAAATTCGTCAGCTCTTTCCTTAGCTGTAAGTAATGGTGATAAGAATGGATCATTCGAACTCCTTACAGATCTAACAGCTGATGTTGAAGTGGGATAAATCCATTTAAAGCAGTTATTCTTGTTGATTCCTGATATATTCACAACACGAAAATGCCAGCTATTGTGGTGATTTAAAGGTTCACGCCAGATTATTGGAGACCGGAACTTAAAAGAGGTTCTCTTCTTAGTGGCCCATAAACGTATTTCCTCAACACAGATTTTGCATACAACATTGGGCACCCAGTATTTGTTTTTTGTCTCCAATTAAAAACCAAAACTCTTCTTTTACGAAACCTGAGATATTCTAACGAAATTTTTAAAAAATATTTTCACCACAGTTATGATAATACAAAAACTATTTGGATCGTTAATGCAGACCCAATTACGAGAATTCATCAAAAACGCGACCGTAATAGACAAAAGTTGGTGTAAGCAGACTCAATATGCACGTAGTAGCTGTATCTCAAAAACTGCAGCTGCTCGATAAAAACTGATGGTAGATTCCATATCAGCGATCTTGAATTAGTAAACAGCCGTTAAAACATAACAGGGCTACGATTGCGCGTAATACGCAATCTTACGATACTCTAGATGAAATAGAATTTTTTTGTGACCCCTAGATTTTGGATGTGGAGTGTTAGAAGGAATGATAGCATTGAACTAATTTTTTCCCCATCATGCTAAAGTAGCTATAAACATAAAAGAATTATGATTGGGCGTAAAGCCCAATCATATAATACTCTAGATGAAATGAGAAGGAGTTCAATGTACCGGAAAATATGTCACCTCCAATTCTTTTAAATAATTAATAGTGACTTTTGTATGGGAGGTGGTAGAAGGAGAGGAGCAATGTTTGCAATTTTTGGATATGACACCTAATGTGGTATGCAAAATATTTCGTGCTGAATTTAAGGTTTGTAGCTTCATTATTTTCAATTGGACATAGTTTTCCTGAAATTGAGGCACTTGTATGGGAGGTGGCAGAGGAAGTGGAGCGTTTAAGATGATTTTGAAACTGCTTATCATCATCCTTATCACCACGCTTTGATTCAATTTCAAATTCGATAGTTCTAATATATTCGAAGGAGAAATGCTTTTCTTGAATTTATAATACAGATATTTGTATGGGAGGGGGTAGAAGGAGTGAAGAGGAGCTGATACATTTTCTTAGTATTTATTGCAATTATTAAAAAACAAATTCTGGGAAAATTTTAAGTTTATACTTTTTCTAGTTTTAATGGAAATCGATATAATGCATTTAACAAAAATTATACATTTGTATGGGAGGGGGTAGAAGGAGTGTACGGGTCAAAACACATTTTTTTTCTGTTATTAATATTTTTATTTGTATACTTTATGCAAAATATTAAGTAGATAGCTTTAATAGTTTCGAAGAAAAATAATTTATTTTAAATTTCAAAATTTTGTGAAATTTGTATGGGAGGGGGTAGAAGGAGTGAGGTAAAGTTCATAATTTTTTCAATTCTGATTGGAATTGTAATAAAACTAATTCTGGCAAAAATTCATTTTTATAACTTTGCTAGTTTCAATGAAAATCGAAAAACTGCATTTTTCAAAACTATGCATTTATATGGGAGGGGGTAGAAGGAGTGACGGGATTGGATCAATATTCAGTCATATTAATGAAATTTATATCATAATACTTTGACCCAAATTTCAAATCGATAGCTTAAATCGTTTCAAAGAAAAATCAATTTCAGAAAATTTCAGAATTTCGTGAAATTTGTATGGGAGGGGGTAGAAGGCGTGGGGGGATGTGGCCCGTTCACGAACTTAAAGTTTCGTTTTTGCTAAAAATGACACACAACAAATTTCAGCACGATAGCTCAAAGCGTTCGAGAGTTATGCTGTAGACAGACGGACAGACGGACAGACGGACAGACAGCAACTCGGAATCGAAGTTTTTGAGCGACAACAAATATTTCTGTACCCTTGGCGGCTCTGTGCGAGCATTATTTCTTAGCGTTACAAACGGTATGGCAAACACAATATACTCTCAGATTTCATCTAGAGTATAAAAATGTTTTATTCAAAATGCTTACTCCAAAAATTGAAGGGGAAAATTAGTGAGTTAAATTTAATGAAAATGTGCAGTTTGTATGGGAGGTGGTAGAAAGAATGGGGGGATTTTAGTGATTTTTTCAGAAATAACTAGGAATATTATAAAATTGACATGCCTTAAATTTCAGATTAGTAGCGTTCATACTTTTCAAGAAAATCGCTTTTTTGTGAACTTGTGAAACTGTGTCATATTGTATGGGAGGGGGTAGAAGCAGTGAAGCTAATCAAATATTTTTTTCCTGTTCTTAGTGATAAGGCTAATTAAGAATTTATTACAAAATATGAGCTCGATAAATGTTATATGTTCTGAGAAAATCGGCTTAGAGCATTTCATGAAAAAGTGCAGTTTGTATGGGAGGGGGTGGAAGGAGAGGGAGAACGCCAATAATTTTTCTACTGTGGATTTAGATCATTATGAAAGTGATATCTCCCACAATTCAGCCTAATAGCTTTCATACTTTTCGAATAAATCCATTTATTGTCAAATTGCGAAATTGTGTCATTTTGTATGGGAGGGGGTAGAAGGGGTGAAGCTAATCGTCTAATTTTTTTTAGCATTACTAACAATTTTAAATAAATATTTCGTGCACTATTTCAGCCAGCTAAATTTTATACGCACTGAGTAAATTGGCTTAGAGTAATTCATGACAAGTACAGTTTGTATGGGAGGTGGTAGAAGGAAGAGGAGGACACGCATAATTTTTACACGGTAGATTGATATTATCATAAAAGTAAAAAATTTAAAATTTCAGGCCAATAGCTTTTTTTTTTTGAGCAAATCCGTTTGTTGTCAAATTGCGACATCCGCTTTTGAGATTTTTTAGTGATAATATTAACTTCTGTATCATTCATTTCTTTCTCCGAGCCTTATTTCTTGGCGTTACAAACCTTAGAGCAAACTTATAATACTCTCAGATTCCATCTAGAGTATAAATATTTCATGCAACAGAAAAAAAGTTTGATTTTTTTGTGCTGTGTAATAAATTAAAAGCTACGAACTTAAAAGAAACTTAAGAAAACTGCATTACAAGTTTTGCTATTCCCTCTCCTTCTCTATCTCCTCCCATACAAATGTATGGCTTTAAGAATATATTATACACCGAGAATTTCATAGAATGTATATCGTCTATGAAACTAACATTCTATGCAGCGAATTTTGAGCGCGATTGAAGCAATCAATTAAAGAATGATTGATATGTAACCATCCCTTCTATCGCTCCCCCCCCCCTCTCGACAAACCCTAACTTGCATATTTAAACGAATGAAATATTAATTCTATGGACTGGAGCTATTGATCACAGTTAAGTGGTTAATAATTAACAACAACTCTGCACTAAGACCCCCATTCTCTTCGTCTTCCCTATCCACACATATTTGCCTATTGACTTCCCACGCATCCTCAACTTGTCCCAAGAATAACAAAGTTACGCCTGACTTGTTGGCAGTTTATTTTAATTACGAAAAGTCTCTTATCACCTATTCAAAACAGATTTTTTTCCTAAATCGCAGGTATAGTTTGCTAACTAGTAGATATCAAATTAAATAATCAAATTCGCATTAAAATAAAACAATTTTTTTTACTTAAATTTCTTGGCAGTACTTTTTTAAATATCAAAATAATTGAATAGCTTAGCCTAAAATTGTACCAATAGTTCTGGGAGATATGCCTCCATATCCCACTCCAGCAAATGCACCCGCACTAGGACACACACCATAGTCAGGATCGAAATCTTAAATTGGAATTAGACAAATAAAAAGGCAATTTTCATTTAAAACTCAAACTCACTATCGTTTTCACTATATCCGGTACTGCCTTTAGCGAAAAAATCCTTTGAAAACGAAACAACTCTGTAGAAACCTGAAAGAGTTAATTCCTTGGCTCCATTAAGATCGTAGGTTAAACTGCCATTGATTTGAATTCGATGACCTTTCAGTGTTGCTCTATATCAAATAATTGATTTATCAGTATTTCCAATTTATTTTTAATTTACCTTGCACTCACTGAAATGTAAAACTTCCATCGCTTCTAATTATATCCTGAATATTTGAAATAGTTTTCGCTTGGTAATTATTAAAGTTTGGATTGTACGCGTAATTTTGTGCTTCCATTAATTTCAAAGATGCACCCACGAAACAGAAAACTATTATCGGCAATTTTAACATCTCGGATAGATCTTTCATACTAAGACCAACATTCTGTGCGAGCCTAATCTTAAAACCTAATTCAACTAAATTACCAGTTCCTACATGTTAATTTAATAGCTTTAAAAAAAAAAAAAAAACAAGTTTTAAAATGGATGATATCTATCTTCAAATAATTTTAAACATCTTCATTTCGTGACTTTTTTGCAATTTCGTCAATTTTGGAAGCTCTTTAAAACTTCGCAACAAAGTAGTAGGAAAATAGTTGGTGTAGTACAAAGTGTAAACTATGTTACTACAGTCTGGTAACGAACTATGACATTAGTCTTTCTAGAAAACCAGTAACAAACCAATATGATTAGGATGTTGATAAGCAGATTCTAAATCATCCAAAACCTCCCACTTTCTCTGCCACCTCCCATACAAATGCCATAAATTCAGGCAACAATTATTAAATTTCCTCGATAATTATGAAAGAATTTGAGATGACATACCTATTTTCCAGCATATTAAATTCTTTCCCATTTCATCTAGAGTAGAGAGAAAGAGCTTTACGCCCAATCACAATTCTGTTATGTTTTTACTGACTTTGCGTTCAACCTTTAGATAAACAAAAGTTATTCCGCAATATGCCATTCAAAAAGTTAATTTAACAAAAAATTAATATAATAAATTATTTTTACAAGAAAACAAACACCAAAATATGGCAAATGTGCGACAATAATTAAATTATTCACTTCTCGTGGAAATTCATTTTAATCAAAAAAATAATCAGATTCAGAGTCACAAGATTAAAGATTACCGCGCATAATTCTAACATATTATGTTTAAGATTATTTGCAAAGCGATTCATTCATACCATTACCATTCAACGTTGATCTTTAATTTTGCTAAATATGTATGTACATCTTCGGGTTTTCTTAACAAATTATTGTATCGTAAAAAAAAATAAAAAAATTAAGAAAACAGGTGAAGCTATAAACAGATTCCAACTGGTATATCAACTCTTAAAAAAAATTAGTACTTTATCAACACTATTAACTTAGCGCTCAGTTGCAAAAAGATCTTCAAGATGTTTAGATCGGTAAAACATCTACTGGCAGTGATCTGCGTCTTAAGTTTAGCGCCAAGTTCTGTAATTAGCGCTGATACGGTTGCGGGTGGTATAGAAACAATCAACCAGTTAAATAGTGACGGAAGTTTTCATTTCAAGTAAGAACGTTTTCCTCTCTGTAACGTATTTACTTATATGCATTAACTTAAGATTTTCAACATAAAGATCAGCCCAAAATGGTAATTTGGTTGAAATCGATGGCTCACTACAGGATATTGGGGGAAATAAAATACTTGTAATGACCGGAATTTATAAATTCGAAGGCTTCGAAGTAAGCTTTAAGGCGGACGAGAACGGCTACAGTACTCAGGAACGTAAGCTAAAATCAAAGTGATATTTAAATATAATTTTCAAAGAAAACCTCTTCTCTTAGTTCTAGGTCCGAAACAACAATCCCCTCATCGAGTACATCAACGTTATTAAATAATCTGTATTATTATTATTATTTTTGTTTTTTTTTAAAAAGAAAAGAAAAACTTAAATTTTAATTTAATGTAATAATATTTCAAATTTATAACAAAATAAAACCTAAAAAAAGTTTAAAGATGTTCAATTTGTATGCTTTAAGGTAAAACGTGGTTTAATGTTCAAATTAAATTGAAGCTGTGCGAGAAGAGTACACAACAAAATGCTGCAATATATTGTAGTGAACGAGAGTCGAACATACGACCTTCAGCTCCGGAACGAGGTAACTGGCAATTAAAGCCATAATCAATTCACACACAGCTTTTGAACGTGTATACTTGTCCGTCGTCGTAGTATTCAAAGTTAAAATGAATTATTTCGGAAATTTCAGTGTTGTTGAAGTCATTTTCCAATCATGTAAGATTTCCAAGTAACAAGTAATCATTATTGTGATTGATATAATGATCGTGGATAGAACTATTCGGTCGAAGCGATACAATATTCCAGCGAGAAATAGAGCACTTGGGGAAACTTTTATGAGCGCTTTGAAGGAAATAGTAAAGAGTTCGGGATATGCTTCGGCTTTAAATAAATTTAACATTAATTGTTTTACAAACAGTTTTTAGCGTCTTACTTCTAGCGCTTGAATAGCGAAACGAATAAGATGTTTGAAAGCTATTTCCGAACGCGACATCTTGTAATTACTTTCTGCGGCCTTCCGATCTTTAAACTCTTGAAATACTTGTAATTTTATTCGTTGATTTCCATTTATTTCATTTTGTTTTCTGCATTCTGAATCATCGGCCGCTACCCTAATATTATATAACAATAATAATAAAACTGAATATTTGCCTCTCCATTATTAATGAATTCGGAAAGTTTTCATTTGTACAAGGTATGGGCATTATGTACGACGCTACATCTAAAATCGCATATTCTGCGATTTGGAATGATATTAAGCAAGGAGGACACAGCAATAAAGTTGCATCGGATATTCTATAATACACCAGAAACGCATACCTAAGTGGCGTACAAAATCTAACTATTTTGTCTGACAATTGTTACGGACAAAAGAAAAACTTGCTGATGCTGAGCTCTTATTTCTGTTTGCTCAACAATCCAGATGATCATGAAACTAATGACCATTAATTCCCGGTTGTGGTCATACACACAAGAAAATTAATACTATTCTATGGAAAGAAAAAATATGTGAAAAGTTCCAATATTTTAACTCCACATGATTCATTAAAACATGTAAGAAAAGAAATCCTTTCATCGCATAGAAGTTATTAAAAACTTTATGTTCCAATGCGAAGAAGGAATAGTCCATAGAAAATATAAATAAACTGCCAACAAGTCGGGCGCAACTTTATTATTTTTGGGACAAGCTGAGGATGCATGGAAAGTTGACATGCAGGTTACAGTGGTTAAGGAAGAGTAAGTTGAGCCCCCCTTCACAAGTGGAACCCCCTTAGCGGCAGGGCTGCAGTCAATTTAACACTTAATTGCAAAAACGATCAATAGCTCCAGTACATGTTTTCAATATTTCATTCGTTTATGCAAGTTTCGGTTTTTTGTGAGAGGAGGGGGAGAGGGGTGATAGTAAGAATGGGTGAATGTTAATAATTTTTTAATTAATTGCTTGAATCACGTCCAATATTCTCTGTATAGAATGTGTTTCATAGACGAAGTTGCATAGAATTTTCATAAAATTTTACGTTCACGAAACCAAACATTTGTATGGGAGTGGGAAGATCAGGAAGGGCAATCGTAAAATTTCTGATGCGGTTTTATTTCGTTTCTCTTGTAAGGTGCTTGTACAAAATTTCAAGTTCGTAGCTTTTAATTTGTTGGTTATTAGTTGATTTATTGAAATTGGTCAAAATCATACTTTTGTAAGGGAGGGGGTAGAAGGGCAAACGTGATCTCAAAACTTTTCACACAGTTTTATTTTACCTATTTTTAAAAGTTTTTTTGCAAAATTTCAAGTTGATAACTTTTAATCGTTAGGTGATAATTGATTTCTTAAAAACGGTCGAAAAAACAATTTTGTATAGGAGGGGGTAGAAGTTTTGAAGATATTCAATCAGGTAATATTTCATACTTTTACGGATCTTTTTTAAATGCTTTTTGCAAATGCTCAAGTTTTTACCTTAGAATTTCATTCAAAAATTTTCAGTTTTTGTGTTTTTTTCATTGCACTTAAAACAGCTTGTGCACGTTAGACCGAGGGGGTCGGTGCATAACAATTGTGAACTTTTTATTATTTTTAGTGTATGTATGTTAAATAGATGTATTCACACGAAAAATTTACTTAAAACTTTGTATCTTTCACCGGAGCCCTAAAAAATTCACTCAAAATTTTCGACATTTTTGCTTACCACCTCCCTCCCCTTACACTCCCAAGCTTAAAATTTTGTATCAAAATTAAAGACTATACAGATATATAATCTGGCAAAATTTTAATTTGGTTTCTGTATTCTACTTTGAGATAGAACGGCTTGAAATTTTGGAAATTGCACCATTTTTGAATACTTCCCATTTCCCCCGAATACTATTATGTCCAAATGTTATATTTTTTCTATATATCCGCAGTATAGCGAAATATATGATCCAAGTCTCAATTACGTAGCTTAAGAGATAGTCGAGATATTAATTTTAAGTGTTTTTTTTTGCACCTATCCTGACCCTCCCCAACAACAATTAGCCTCCTTTAAGCTGATTCTGATTGGTCTATATACTTCCTTAATGGTTCCGAAATATGGATTTTTTGCGGTAACTAATTTTGAAAATATAATCATTTAAAAATAAAATTCGACGAAAAATTTGTTTCCCCTCCCCCCCTTTTTTTGGATACAAAAATTAAATTATTTTCAAAATTTTTCAGCTTCCTAACTTTCAACCATAGCTGAGATATTTGAATTCTTAATTTTCAGTTTTAGCGCTCCCCCCGCCTCCCCGTGAACTCTTACACCTCCCAAAATCGGACACCCTGAGAACCGGAATTATCTACAATCTCCCCAAAAATGAACTTTCTATCTTGAAGGGTTTGAGAGTTAATGCGAAATCGGCGTACGGCGGACGTCGTACAGATAGACGGATTTTTGTTTTTTTTTTGCATTTTTAGGCTATTTTAGTCATGAAACGTGAAAAACAAAATTTTTTTTCCATACCGATTACAATACTTTATTATTAAAATAATAAAGTAAAAGACATTATTGACTTTTCATTATCTGCCTGTGTATGATTACTAATAAGAAAGTCTGATCCTTGCATTATTTTTACAAAATCAATTTTGGTTGATATTTCAAATTGGTGGATTTTCGTCGCCAAGTTCGTGGTCCTGTCCAGCCACCTGTAGATTTGCCAGTGTGTAATACTTCGCTAAAACCTCTATCACCTGATAAATTCTCTGATTTAAAATAAATCGCTTAACGGGACGTGTATACACGATTTAAGTGAAAATGAATGAATTTTATAAGCAAAAAAATTTAAATTTTAAACTATTTTTCGAATATCCCTAAATTAAAACCTTTGTGAGAGAACTGATTTAATTGCAATGTAAATCGTTGATTGGTTTCGAAGTTATTAACACTTTCGTGCAGAAAGTTTGTAAAAATATAAATAAAAGTGTAAATTTTATAAACGAATTTTATTTTATACTTTTTGAGGAAGTGATTATTTTTTTCTCCATAACCTGAAAACAAACCTTTTCGTGCAGGGACAAAGTTTTTCAAATTTTCAAATTTTTATTGACAATATCGCATTTTGAAATTGCACTTTTTTACTGAGAAAGTTTGATTTTAGTTTTAAATTCAGTGGACGTAAATGATATTTTTTTCTGCTCTCTTTCTTTACTACGATGGCATAAAGATTAAATTTTCGCGACCCATGATTGGACGTAAGGCGCTGGTAGAAGGAGTGAAAGCATTGTATTAATTTTTCTTACATCATGCTAGTAGAATAATTAAAAAGTGTTTTATACAAAAATTAAGCTCCAAAAGTTGAATAGGTACAAGGAAAATTAGTCTATTAAATTTACTCAAAGTGGGCAGTTTGCATGGAAGGTGGTAGAAGGGATGGGGAGTTCTTATTTGTTTTATCAGAAATAATTATAAATATCATGCACTAGACGTGTTTTAAATTGCAGATCAGTAGCATTCATACTTTTGAAGAAAACCGATTTTTTGTAAAGTTGTGAAATTCTATCACACTGTACACTGTGTTGTGTATGAGAAGTGCAGTCTTACTAATAATTCTAATTTAGTGCACAATTTAATTTAATTTTTTTTTATAGAAATCGAACGTAAACCCCAAAATGCTGTGCACAGCCATGTCGGCATGGGAATTAGAGAAAAAAAAACTAAAGTTGGGTCAAATTAGTTTGGGTGGGGAAAGGCGAGATTGACTGTGTACATTGTTTTTGAAGCACTGGAAGTTGGGAAATACTTTTGCTGGGTAATGTGTTTCAAAGTCTTTATGTTCGGGAAATAAATGACACTGTACGAGAAGGCAAGGGCTTAACGATGTACTCGTGTGCTCGTTCAGCTTGGCTAGTATCTCAGGGAAAAAAGTATACATTGGAGGAATGCTTAATTCCGCACTGCATTTGCCATGGAAGTAGCGATAGTAAATGTCAAGTACTCCGACATTTCAGCGATGCTCGTGAGAATCGATAAAAGACGTAATGGTCTCGCCTCCAATCAGTCGGAATGCATGTTTTTGAATACGTTTAGAGGCGTCAAGGGCAACATCAAAGATATGCTGGGCTCAATTCAGAAGGTCATTAATTTTAACGCCTATGACAATAAATGGGTTTGCTCGCAAAGCATTAAAGCTATCGATCTGAAATCTTGAATATATTACTTTTATAAAAATTTCAATCTACTGTAAAAAAAATCCTTCTTTCTTTGCACCACCTCCCATACAAACCGCACTTCTTCATGAAATACTCTAAACAAAGTTACTCAGTGCGTATAAAATTCATCGAGGTAAAATTGTGCACTAAATATTTATTTAGAATTCGTAGTAAGACCAAGAAAAACTAGACGATTAGCTTCACTACTTCTACCCCCTTCCATACAATCTAAAACCATTCAACATCCAATACACTAACTTTCTCACTACCTAATAAATTTTTGAATCCTAAATTTTGTATAAAACATTTTGATAGCACCATTAGCGTGATGAGAAAAAATTAGTTCAATATCGTCACCCCCTCTCCGAGTTCCCCTACAAAATTTATTATATTAAAATAGTTTCTGTTTCATCTAGAGTATCGCACCTTTGGGCTTTACCCCCAGTCCTATTGGATTTTGCATTTTAGCTATTTTAGCCATAAAACGCGAAAAAACAAAATTTCAGAGTAGCAAGTTTTTTTTTTACTCTAGATGACATCTGAGAGTATATTGTGTTTGCCTTACGGTTTGCAACGATAAGAAATAACGCTCGCACAGAGGCGCCAAGGATACAGAAATATTTGTTGTTGCTCAAAAACCTCGATTCCGAGTGACCGTCTGTCCGTCTGTCTGTCTGTCTGTCTGTCTGTCTGTGCATCTATATACAGCATAACTCTCGAAAGCTTTGAGCTATAGTGCTAAAAAATTTTGTGTGACATTTTTAGCAAAAAAATAACTTTAAGTTCGTGAATGAGCTACATCCCCTACTCCTTCTACCCCCTCCCGTACAAATTTCATGAAATTTCGATAAATGAAAAAACTGATTTTTCTTTGATACCATTTAAGATATCGATTTGAAATTTGGGCCAAAGTATTATGATATAGATGTCATTAAAATGCCGGAATAATGATCCGACCCACTTACTCCTTCTACCCCCTCCCATACAAATGGACAATTTTGAAAAATACATATTTTCGACTTACAAAGCCCAAAAGACAAAATTTTGCCAAAATGCATTTTACTGTAATTGCAATTAGTTTTAAAAAGAGTTATAAACTTCACCTCACTCCTTCTACCTCCTCCCATACAAATTTCACGAAATTTTGAAATTTAAATTAAATTATTTTTCTTTGAAACTGTTACACCTATCAACTTCATATTTTCTATAAAGTATAAAAATATAAATATCAATAACGCGGAAAAAAATTGTTTTGATCCGTACGCTGCTTCTTCCCCCTCCCATACAAAAGTATAATATAATTTTTGTCAAATTCCCATTAAAACTAGACAAAGTACAAAATTAAAATTTTGCCAGAATTTGTTTTTTAATAATTGCAATAAATGTTAGAAAAAATTATCAGCTCCGCTTCACTCCTTCTACCCTCTCCCATATAAATATCTGTATTATAGATTCAAGAAAAGCATTTCTCCTTCGAATATATGAGAGCTATCGACTTTGAAATTGAATCAAAGCATGGTGATAAGTATGATGATAAGCAGTTTCAAAATCATCTTAAACGCTCCACTTCTTCTGCCACCTTCCATACAAATGCCCCAATTTCAGGAAAACTATGTCCAATTTCTTTAAAAATAATGTAAATAAAAACTTTAAATTCAGCAAAAAACATTTTGCATGCCATGTTCGGTGTCATATACGAAAAATACAAACCTCCCACTCTACTTCTACCACCTCCCATGCAAAAGTCTCGAAAGAGTTTGAAATGACATATTTTCCGTTATATTAAACTCATTCCTATTTCATCTAGAGTATCATATGATTGGGTTTCACGTTTTTTTTTTTCAAGTCGATCGCAATACTTTATTGTTAAAATAATAATGTAAAATCGGCCGATAATGGCTTTTTAACCAAAAATTCCCTGTTCTATTGGATTCACCTTGATCTTTTACCGCTCCAAGGATATCTTCTCTCGAAGGCATTTACCACTTTCTCTAACACCTAACACCATTCCACTACTTTAGCAAAGAGCAGGTTTTCTTGTAGTTTTGTAGATTATTAAGATCGTTTTTCTCTACACGTGTTTAGATTTTAATATTTCAAGTTTCAAATAACACAAAATTTAATAATGTATACGGTTCCAAATATTTTACTCAATTTGAACTTCATTATAAAGAAGATTATTGTAATAGTTCATTACCATTAACAATTCGCTGCATTATGAAACCGACAGAATACAGAAGAATGTATACGCTATGCGCTAGAATATTTTCCCCACTTTATTGCTAACGAAATTTTAAAAAGACTTCCAAGATTGACGAAGTTGACAAAAAAAACATAAAATAAAGATGCTCACGCACAAAGCTTGAAATTTATTAATGACGGATCTCACTAATTTTAAAACTTGTTTGATTTTAAAGTTATCATTCAATGTTATCAGATTAGGCTCGCATCGATTGTTGGCCTCAGTATGAAAGAACTATCCGAGATGTTAAAATTGCCGATGATAGTGTTCTGTTTCGTGGGTGCATCTTTGAAATTAATGGAAGCACAAAATTACGCGTACAATCCAAACTTTAATAATTTCCAAGTGAAAACTATTTCAAATATTCAAGATATAATTAAAAGCGATGGAAGTTTTACATTTCTGTGAGTGCAAGGTAAATTTAAAATAAATCGGAAATATTGTTAAATCAATTATTTGATATAGAGCAACACTGAAAGGTCATCGAATTCAAATCAATGGAAGTTTAACCTACGATCAGAATGGAGCCAAGGAATTAGCTCTTTCAGGTTTCTACAGAGTTGTTTCGTTTTCGAAGGATTTTTTCGCTAAAGGCAGTGCCGTATATAGTGAAAGCGATAGTGAGTTTAAGTTTTGAATGAAAACTGCCTTTTTAAAGTGAATGTTATGTATTTGTCTTATTTCAATTTAAGATTTCGATCCAGATTATGGTGTGTGTCCTAGTACGGATGCATTTCCTGCATCGGGGTATGGCCTATCTACCAGAGTTATTGGCTCAATTATAGGCTAAGCTATTCAATAATACTGACAATAAATTTATGTAAAGAAAAAATTGTTTTATTATTATAATAAGAATTTGATTTTTTAATTAGTTAGCAAACTACACCTTCGATTTAGGAAAAAATGCTGTCTCAAATAGGCGATAAGAGACTTTTCGTAATTAAAAACATAACAGAATTATGATTGGGCTTAAAGCCCAATCATATGATACTCTAGATGAGATGGAAATGACTTTAATATACCGAAAAGTATGTCATCTCAAATTCTTTCGAATAGTGAATAGAGACTTTTGCATGGGAGGTGGTAGAAGTAGAAGGGGAGGTTTGTATTTTTCTTATATGACACCGAACATGGCATGCAAAATGCTTATTGCTGAATATAAAGTTTTTAGTTTTCATTATTTTTAATGAAATTGGTAATAGTTTTCCTGAAATTGGGACATTTGTATGGGAGGTGGCAGAGGTAGTGGAACGTTTTAGATAATTTTGAAACTGCTTATCATCACCGTGCTTTGATTCAATTTCAAAGTCGATAGCTCTCATATATTCGAAGGAGAAATGCTTTTCTTGAATTTATAATACAGATATTTGTATGGGAGGGGGTAGAAGGAGTGAAGCGGGGCTGATATTTTTTTCTAGCACTTATTTCAATTATTAAGAAACAACTTCTGGAAAAATTTGAAGTTTGTGCTTTTTCAAATTTGAATGGAAATCGATAAAATGCATTTAACAAAATGTGTGCATTTGTATGGGAGGGGGTAGAAGGAGTGTACGGATCAAAACAATTTTTTTTTTGAGTTATTATTATTTCAATTTGTATACTTTATACAAAATATCAAATTGATACCTTCAACAGTTTCGAAGAAAAATAATTTAATTTAAATTTCAAAATTTAGTGAAATTCGTATGGGAGGGGTTAGAAGGAGTAAGAGGAAGTTGATAGTTATTTTTAAAATAAATTGCAATTATAGTAAAATTAATTCTGACAAAATTTCGTCTTTTCAGCCTTACTAGTTTCAATGAAAATCGAAAATAGGTATTTTTCAAAATTGTCCATTTGTATGGGAGGGGGTAGAAGGAGTAAAGGGATCGGGTCAATATTCCGTGGTATTAATGACATCTATATTGTCATACTTTGACCTAAATTTCAAGTCTATAGCTTGAATAGTTTCAAAGAAAAATTAATTTCTTAATATTACGAAATTTCATGAAATTTGTATAGGGAAGGGGTAGAAGGAGTGGGGGGATGTAGCCCATTCACGAGCTTAAAGTTACTTTTTTCCTAAAAATGACATACAAAAATTTTTAGCACTATAGCTCAAAGCTTTCGAGAGTTATGCTGTAGACAGACGCACAGACGGACAGACGGTCACTCGGAATCGAGATTTTTGAGCGACAACAAATATTTCTGTACCCTTGGCGGCTCTGTCCGAGCGTTATTTCTTAGCGTTACAAACGGTAAGGCAAACACAATATACTCTCAGATTTCATCTAGAGTATAATAAACTGCCAACAAGTCGGTCGTAACTTCTTTATTTTTGCGACAGTTTGAGGATGCGTGGGAAGTCAATAGGCACATTATGGTGGATAGGGAAGTCTAAGTGAATGGGGGTTCCAGGCCAGGACTGTTGTTAATTACACCGCCTAACAGCATGTCTGTTGCATGAAATATTTTACATGATTCTGAGTTAATTTGTGACGCTGATTTCAAATGTTTTATCAGTTTTTACGTATCAGCCCTCCCATCGCAACACCTTCTGGTTTTTCGCTGCCTTCGCTACATACTCAATACTCACAAGTCCGCTGGCCCTGATGGCATTCCCCCCATTATCCTTAAAATGTGCTCCTCTTCTCTGGCTGAACCCCTACGCAATCCTTTCCATATAGCTTACTCCTTCGGGTGCTTTCCACAATTGTGGAAACTTGCGAATGTTCAGCCAATTTCCAAGAAAGGAAGCAAAGTGAACCCCGCTAAGTTCCGCCCAATAGCCATTGCTTCAATGCTCTCTAAAGTAATGGAAACTACTGTTAATCACAAAATCGTTAAATATCTCGAAGATAAACAGCTTATCCACGATCGTCCATACGGTTTCCTTAAGGTCGACAAAAGATCTATTGGTCTATCTGACGGAATTAGATTTCCTGCTTGCACAAATACGGCGAAGGTCAAGTTCTTGCACTTGACATTGCAAGAGCTTTTGACAGAGTTTGCCAGCTCTTATCGCATATTTGAAACAGAATTTTTTTCCTAAATCGAAGATGTAGTTTGCTAACTAATTAAAAAATCAAATTCTTATTATAATAAAACAATTTTTTCTTAACATAAATTTATTTTCAGTATTTTTTTAAATATCCCAATTATTGAATAGCTTAGCCTGTAATTGAGCCAATAACTCATCTAGATAGGCCATACCCCGATGCAGGAATTGCATCCGTACTAGGACACACACCATAGTCTGGATCGAAATCTTAAATTGAAATAAGACAAATAAATAACATTCACTTTAAAAGGGCAGTTTTCATTCAAAACTCAAACTAACTATCATTTCCACTATATCCGGCACTGCATTTAGCGTCAAAATCTTTCGAAAATGAAACAACTCTGTAGAAACCTGAAAGAGCTAATTCCTTGGCTTCATTCAGATCGTAGGTTAAACTTCCATTGATTTGAATATGATGACCTTTCAGTGTTCTTCTATATCAAATAATTAAATTATCAATATTTTCAATTTAATTTTAATGTACATCGCACTCACTGAAATGTAAAACTTCCATCGCTTTTAATTATATCTTGAATATTTGAAATATTTGTCACAATCTGGGATCGAACTATTACATTAGTTTTTTTTAGAAAAGAAGCAATGTCTTCTACCTGAAAGAATGTTTTAAAACTAGGGAAGGATTGAATGAAAATTCGTAAAGCGCAATATCTCCAAGAGGGAAATGTTAGAAATTGTAATTGAGTAGAATATTGGGAATCATCCACATACTACATGTATAGGGTGTATTAATAAGAGGTGTAGGGTTGGAAAGGCCTATTATTTGACAGCTGATCGCTTGACAGTTGCCAAATGTCTTAATTTTTCATCTAGAAACGAGGAAAATTTCCCATGGAATGCTACATAGTAGTTGATTTTTATTACGATAATTCGCGTTCAATCGCAATTACGATGCACAAAATTCGAGAAAATTTTGTTCGTAATCACTTACGATGGCGCTACAGTCCAAATCGGACTTCAGCCTCCTGTTTGCTTTAGCTCCATTTCGGTTCAGTGACCGCGTCCTCCAGTATAAAAATCTTAGCAGTGGTTTGCTGTCTGCGTCAATCGAATCCTCCCAGCACTTCCGTGGTTTTTCGACCGGTCTTTGTTCGTTGTCTTTCCCTTTAAGTGTGCGTTTGGGAATTCTTCCGTCATCCATCCGCTCCACATGACCAGCCCATTGTAACTTCTTAAATTTTATGACGGTCGACACTTCCGGATTGTCGAAGATAGCATACAGTTCTCTATTGTATCGTATTCTCTGGATCGAGTCCGTGGATTCTTTTGAGGACCTTTCTTCCAAAGGCGCTAAGTAGTTTTTCGGACGCCTGAGTTAATGTCCACGTTTCACTGCCATAGCATAGCACAGGTCTTATGATCGTTTTGTTTTCCTGTGTACGTTCTTGTTATTAATTATTGGAAGTACCGAATAATTCGCGCCGTTTGTCATCATTATCCTTCTTTTGATTTCGATGGGTTCGCCTCCATCCTTCGATACGTTCGCCCCTAGGTATATAAAGTTGTCTACGTTTCCTAGGTTGTAGTCTCCTACGTAATATTTTGTCTGATTGGCGTCTACGTCCACATTGCAGCAAATATTGACAAAAGATTCAGCTCGGCATGCGTACAAGGTCAAATTGACTCAAGAAATGCAGCCAGAGGACCACCAGTAGCGCCGTGCGTTCTCTAATTGGGTCTAGGAAAATATGAAAACATGATGATTTTTGGAAAAAAAATCGTGTTTTCTGACGAAGCTCATTTTAACATTGGTGGTTTCGTTAATAAGCAAAATTCAAAAACTTGCGAGAGATCCAGGGGAAACCTACTCACTCATAACGAGTGACTGGTTGGTGCGGATTTTGGACCGGAGGCATCATAGGGCAATATTTTTTCGAAAATACCGACGGAAGAGCCGTTACAGTCAATGGAGTGTACTAGAGACGCATGATAAACAATATTTTGTGACCGGAAATGAAGTATATGGATATGAGCGACTTCTACTACGATGGTGCTACGTGCCATACAATAGAAGTTCTGAAACAATAGAATTATTGCGCACGCATTTCTCTGGTCGCGTAATTTTGCATTTTGGAGACACCAATTGGCCACCAAGATCTTGTGATTTAACACCGTTCGACTTCTTCCTTTAGAATTATTTTAAGAGTAAGATCCACGCTAACTCTCCGCACACAATTCCAACTCTCAAAGCAAACACTGAAGTCGCCATCACCGAAATAGACCCCAATTATGCGAAAAAGTGATCGAGAATTTCGAGAAAAAGGTGAAGATCTGCAAGCAAAGTCGAGGCGGCCATTTGACAGATATTGCATTCCATACAAGATCCTCATGTATCTACTTTAAAATGCAATATAAATTTCAAAGACATCTAATTAATTGCTTATTTTATTCAAAAAACAATTCCTACACCCTTCATAACTTTTTTGTTATTCGAAACATCAAACAATCAAATCTACACGGAAAACTGAAGCTCTCAATTTACAAAACTACAACAGAACCTGCTCTTTGTTAGGACAGTATAGCGTGGACCTTAATACAAGTATTAGAGCAAATGGTAAATGCCTTCGAGGAGAAGAATTCCCCGGACTGATAAGTAAGCTAGGTGAATTATTAAGGATCAAATACAGTCAGGAAATTTTTACTCTCCTTGAGCATACAGAAGTCTCTGCTCTCACCAACTTCAAAAACTACAGTCGGCTGAAAACATACAGACTACGAATGAAGGACAGAAAAAATGCCTAAACGTGTGTGGCATAAAGCCCAATCCTGTGATACTCTAGATGAAAAAGAATTTTTTTGTTTTCAAGAAATTTTGTAGGAGAAGTGGTACAGGGGTTCACGACATTGAATTAATTTTTTCTCATCGCACTAAAGCTGCTATCAAAATGTTTTACACGAAATTTGGGATTACAAAATTTAATAGGTACTGAGAAAATTAGTTTATTGTATTTAGCCAAATTGTGCAGTTTGTATGGGAGGTGGTAGAAGGAGGGGCGAGTCCTTAATGACTTTTTCACAAATAACTATAAACATCATACTTTTGATATGTTTTAAATTGTAGATCAGTAGCATTCATACTTTACAAAAAAATCCACTTTTTGTAAAGTTGTGTCAGATTATATGGGAGGAGGTAGAAGGGGTACAGCTAATAGCCTTATTTTTTTGGCTGTACTAATAATTCTAGATAAGTATTAAGCGCACAATTTCAGCTCGATAAGTTTTATACTCACTGACTTATTGTTTTACAGTATTTCATGAAAAGTACAGTTTGTATGGGAGGTGGTGGAAGGAAGGGGAGGACTTAAATAATTTTCATGTGATAGATTGAAATCATCATAAAAGTAATATATTCCAAATTTCAGGTCAATAGCATCCATGTTTTTCGAGCAAATCCGTTTATTGTCGAATTCCAAAATTGAGTCATTTTATATGGGAGGGGTTAGAAGGGGTAAAAATAATCATCTAATTTTTTTTTGGCTTAATAATAATTTTAAATAACTCATGGTTTGGCAAATGTTTTCACAGAGCATTTCTAATTGCAAGAAAAGATTTCCCGATTCTACACTGTTACGCTTTATTATTCGTGACGTTTCGGTCTCTGCTGAGACCTTCGTCAAACTGATCGACAATTACAAAACACAATTATTATATAGAAGAAAGGGTCATTAAGGTTAAATTAGTTAATTAAGGTTAATTACTTAGTATCAGGTAGTTAAATTAGTTAAGGATTTCTGGGTACGGATTTTGTTCTTACCAAATTTTAAGGCAGGTAGCCAAACTGCTGATAACTTGTATCCAGTGTCTCGGTTGATGTTCTGTGGACGTTTAGAAATTTCTATTGCTTCTCGTACTATTCGTTGATAATATTGATTTGTCCTGGCCAGAATTTGCACATTGTCGAAATCGATTGTATGGTCCTCTGTCGTTGCATGTTCCGCGATCGCTGATGACTGTATCTGGTTTTTCCGTGTGCATCGTTGGTGCTCGTTGATCCGTGTTTGGACTGTACGTCCCGTTGCTCCTATGTATACTTTATCGCATGAGCCACACGGTACTTTGTATACTCCTTCAGTCCCCAATGGTTTTTTGTCCTTCTTGTTTCCTAAAATTCGTCGAATAGTAGTCGGGGTAGTGAATGTTGTCTTGATGTTGGATTTTCGAAGGATTTTTCCTATATTATCGTGCCCTCGATGTAAGGTAGTTTTACCCATCGTTTTTCTGCATTTATGCAATTAACTAATTTAACCTTAACTACCCTTCCTTCTATATACATACTAATTGTGTTTTGTAATTGTCGATCAGTTTGATGAAGGTCTCAGCAGAGACCGAAACGTCACGAATAATAAAGCGTAACAGTGTAGAATCCGGAAATCTTTTCTTTCAATGCTAAATAGCTCATCAATGCACAATTTCAGCTCGATACATTTACTCAGTACGTGTAAATTGGTTTAGAGCATATCATGAAAAAGTGCAGTTTGTATGGGAGGGGGTGGAAATAAAGGGAGGACACAAATAAATTTTATACGAAAGATTGAAATCATCATAAAAGTAATATATTCAAAATTTCAGATCGATAGCTTTTATACTTTTTGAGCAAATCCGTTTATTGTCGAATTGCAAAATTGTGTCATATTGTATGGGAGGGGTTAGAAGGGGTGAATCTAATCGACTAATTTTTTTGGTCTTACTAATAATTTTAAATAAATATTTCGTGCAAAATTTGAGATAAATTTTATACTCACTGAGTAAATTCGTTTAGAGCATTTCATGAAATACAGTTACAGTTTGTATGGGAGATGGTGGAAGGAGGACACGCACAATTTTCATAGATTGAAATTCAAAATTTCACGCTAATGACTTTTATAGTTTTCGAGCAAACCCGTTTATTGTTAAATTGCGTAATTGTTTCATTTTATATGGGAGGGGGTAGAAGGGGTGGAGCGAATTGGCCCGTTCACGAACTTGACCTTATTTTTTTGATAAGAACGACGTGTACAAAATTTACACTATGTAGCTTAACGCGTTCTCAAGCCAGAGAGTGCACAGACAGAAGGACGGACGGACGGACGGACATTCGGTTTTGAGATTTTTGAGTGATAATATTAACTTCTGTATCATTCATTTTTTTCTCCGAGCCTTATTTCTTAGCGTTACAAACTTTGTGGCAAACTTATAATACTCTCAGATTTCATCTAAGGTATAAAAAGACCAGTGAGCAGCCAAGAAAACGTTAAAAGATTAATTGGGGGAGGGAAGCGGAGAGGGGTGATTTTTTTTCGAGCATTCAATTTTATCTTATTAAAGCTCTGCAATATATTAATTACAAACATAGCACGACTACGATTGGGCGTAAAGCCCAAGCATTTTAGCGATATGCTGTGCTGGCGATAGTTCTTTGATCGTATATTATCGCCTTCAGCGATAAAATGTCAGGTATTGACTTCATGTTAATTCTTCGAGAAATTTCAATGTAATGCGGCAAGGTCGTATAGCGTGCGACAATCTCTGGCAAATTTGTCGATACATCTGTAAAAATATGACAAAAATTATCGCTCTTTCATTGGAATAGCAGGAGCTAGGTGCTATTTTTTCTGACATTCAAATAAGTTTTACGCGTGAAGTTAAGGAAATTAGTGCTGAAATTAAGTGTTAATTCATTTCAAGTGTGAATTATTAAAATAATTAATTGTTATTAAAAAAAAAATAAGTAAATCCGAGTAAGTAAATACGATTTGTTTTATTTAAAAAAAAATATTTTGTGTTCAATTTAACATTTTTAAAACTGAGTAATAAGTCCGGTACGAACTTTTTGCTGGCTTGGTGTAAAGTTTCACAGTTTTGATGGTCTACTATTCTTGAAAGTAAGATCAGAATTTGTGCTGTTTTTTTTTATTTTTTAGCATAAGTTTTTAATAGACTTATCTGTCTCGAAGACTCAGAAACGACAATACATATCCTATGCCACTGTGAAGCGGGAAAGGTTTCATTTCCACCGAGGAACTAGCCAACATGGCTCCCTTACAAATACTCAAAGTAGCTAAAGCTATTGAGTTATGGTAGGGTATAGGGGCAATAATCGCACAATAGGCCAAAAACGGCCGCAGTGCTCTCACGTGTTCCCCTAATATAAATAATAATAATAATAGACTTATAAATAAAGTCTTGAACATTTTGTTGTATTTATTTCTGCTGGTTTTGAAAATGTTTCTGCTAAATTCTTAATAATATCCTTTCTTTTTATTGTCAATTAATGCTATATATAGTTACAGTACGAATTCGATAATGCTAGCAAAATACATGAGTTCGTTATCAATAAGAAATCAAGAATTCGAAACCATAAGAAAGCGATCAACCTGCACAATAAGAAAGCGATAAATCCAGAGAATAAGAAATTCAGAATTCAAGCTATAAGCACGATTAGAAAGCGATCCGACAATAAATAAGAATTCAATCACCCCAGCTATTAGTGGATGCAATAAAAATGTAGGTCCGTCCGTCCAATACGAATATAATCTGGCCATGCCTTAAAATTGCAATCTGTAGATACGATAAGATTAAAACCTGTCGAAACGATAAGAATGTGTTAAGTCAATTTTGAAAAGAATCCAATTAGTCTGTGCCATAAGAATTAGTGTCAACCTTTTCCCCAGTCGGTTTTTAAATAAAAAAAATAAAAATAAATAATCGCAGAAAAAGGCGTCAATTGCCTGTATGATATGGATTCACTACTTCATTCTTATCACAATATTTACTGGGAAGATCTCGCATTGCATTATATTAATTTGTCATAAAAAATCACAGTGAATCGAATATTTGCTAGTTAAGCTCTCGTTATAATAAAACAATTTCATTTCATTTATTTTTAAATTTTATTGGCTTAGATTTTTATTTCTTAGTTTTATTAAATAACTTAGCCTACAATAGAACCAATAACTCTAGGACTTAAACCTGAACTTGGAAATGGAATTGATGGACCAGGACACACACCATAGTCTGGATACCAATCTTGAATCAAAATAAATCTAATAAATAGCATTTACTTAAAAAGGATATTCATAATAAACTCACTATCATATTCATTATATCCGATACTATTTGTAGCAAAAAAATCCTTCGAAAACGGAACAACTCTATAAAAGCCCGAAAGAGCTAATTCCTGAATACCATGCGAATCGTAGGCTAAGCTTCCATTGATTTCAATTCGGTGCCCTTTCAGTCGAGCTCTATACAATAAAAATTATACGAAATAATTTATTTATTTACTACTTTATTATATTAATAAATAATTTCAAATTATTTTTGAACTTTGCACTCACTCGAATGTAAAACTTCCGTCGCTATTGATTACATTTGTAATATCTGAAATAGTTTTTACTTGAAACCTATTAAATTTACTAAAGTTTTGATGAAATGTACCTGAATAGTAATTTTGTGCTTCACTTAAGTTTAAAGATGCGCCTATAGAACAAAAAACTATAAGTGACAATTTAAACATCTCGATTAGTTATTTCTTACTGAGGCAAACAATCTATCAATTTTAAATTTATACATACGAGAATGCTATTAGCTTATAATCAAACAAGTCTTCAATAATTGGAAAAAAAATTGTGTTTCTAAATAACACAATCATGTCGATTCGATCGTGAGCATCTTCACTATTTGTAATTTTCTTATAATTGCATAGCGGTTGGAAACTAACCTTTTCAAATTATACCCAATGAGCTTGTAAGATTGTAGTAAAAATGAATACATTTTTACAGAAATGTATATATATATATAAAGTCAGGAAGGATTCACTTTCATTTTAAATAACCATAAACTTTATCTCTTTTCAATAAAATCAGTTTTACACTTTTCGTTATCAATATGCCGCTTTTACTTCTAGCACCAATCGTGCTGTCGATTACACGACATAACCGCCTTCTAAATTTCGACCAACTCATGATATCGATACTATAGTGCTCAAATGTTCTAAGTGCTTCCTGTTATTTTTGAAATAAACGGATTTTAAACTTTGAATCGCCTCAAAGTTCTAATATAGTGAAAGTACTTACCACTACTGGCAAGGCACTGTATTGTCAATTCATCAGTTTGTCACTTGCCACAACTGTGCATTCGATAGACCACTTAAAAAACTTCGTTTTGTCACCTAGCCCGATTTTCCCCAAACTTGTCACTTAATACATTTGTATACTATAGTATCGATATGCCACCTCAATCCTTGTACTAACCGCGCTCCATCGATCACACAAACATCACAAGGCTTAGACTTTTTGTTTCGTTCTATTCGGCCGTTTTTCAGCCTTCCTTGCTGTTTCTTTGAATCATTTCCATTTCGGCCGCATTCCGGCCTTCTATGCCGTTTTTTAATACGCGCGAACAGTTCGAGATCAAAAACAAGTAATGATCGGACGAAAGATAAATTTATCGATTTTAAAAAATATTGAAAGGGGAGTGGTAGAAGGGGTGACAGCATTGAGCTAATTTTTCCCAAATCATGCTAAAATACTAAAGAATTTTTTTTTTTGTTCGAAAAATGTATAGAAGGTGATAAAAGCGGAAGGGGGAGGTTTGTAATTTTTGTTTATTACACCGAACGTAGTATGCAAAATGTTTCGTGCTGAATTTAAAGTTTGTAGCTTTCATTATTTATATAAACAATCGGACATTATTTCCTTGAAATTTTGGCATTTGTAGAAAGGTGGCAGAAGAAGTTGAGGGTTTTAGATGATTATGAAACTGCTAATCAACATCCTTATCACCATGCAGTATTTTAATTCTAAAGTCAATAGCTCTCCTCGAAAGAGAAATGCTTTTTTTGAAATTATAAAATTAAAATTTGTACGGGAGGTGGTAAAAGTGGTACTTTTTTGGGATTTACTACAATTATTGAGCGACAAATTCTGGTAAAATTTTAAATTTGTAACTTTTCTAATATTAATGAAAATCGATATGTTGCATTTGACAAAAATTATACATTTGTATGGGAGGGGGTAGAAGGGGTATACGGATCAAAAAAAAATTGTTTTTTAAATTAATAATATTTCTATTTTTATAGTTTGGACAAAATTTCAAGTTGATAGCTTTGACAGTTGCGAGGAAAAATAATTTAAATTTCAAAGTTTGTATGTAAGATGAAAATGATAATTTTTCAAAACTGATTACAATTAAGAAACCAGAATTCTGGCCAAAAATTCGTCCTTTTAGATTTGATAGTTTTAATGAAAATCGAAAAATAGCACCTTTCAAAATTGTGCATTTGTATATGAGGGGTAGAAGGAGTGACGGTATCGGATCTATATTTTCTGAAGTCAATGATATTTTTATCGTTCTACTTTGACCAAATTTTCAATTGAATAACTTAAATAGTTTCGAAGAAAAATCAATTTCTTTAAATTTCATGAAATTTGTATGGGAGGGGGTAGAAGGAGTCGGGGGAAATAACCCGTTTACGAACTTAAAGTTACTTTTTTGTTAAAAATAACACACAACAAATTTCAGCACGATAGCCCAAAGCGTTCGACAGTTATGTTGCAAACAGATGAAAAAAGCCTCGATCGAGAATGACCGTCTGTCCGCCTGTCAGTCCGTCTGAGGCAGATGGACAGACGGTTACTCGGAATCGAGGTTTTAGTGTGACAACGAATATTTTTGTACCCTTGGCGGCTCTGTGTGAGCATTATTTCTTAGCGTTACAAACGATAAGCCAAACAAAATATTCTCTCAGATTTCATCTAGAGTATAAGAATCTGTATGCCACACGCTATCCGCCATACGTGTACGCTCAGCGCACATTAACTTCCAAACACTTCAGGATAGAAAATTCATTTTTGGGGGATTGTAGGTTTTCGCGGATCTCAAGCGGACATCCATTTTGGGGTGTATAGGTTAAGAATGAGGCGGGAGGAGCACTTAAGCCGAAAATTAAGAATTCGAATATCTTAACCATAGTTCTAGCTAGGAAGCTGAAAATCAATATATATGAAGGAATTTCTGGGACAAACTATAAAAATAAATAATTTAATTTTTTTATCCATTAAAAACAAATTGTCGTCCGATTTTTTTTTCATAATTATATCTTCGAAATTACTTACCATAAAATATTCATATTTTGCGACCATTAAGGTTATATACAGATCCACTACAATCAACTTAGAGGGAGGGTCATAATACTAAGGTGGAGCGTCAGGGGGCTTCAAGGAAAAACACTTAAAAATTAAAATCTCGACTATCTCTTCAGTTATGTAATTGAAACATGCCACATAAATTAAGCTATGCTAAATAAATACTCGAAAAATATAACATTTGGATATAAAAGTAGTGGGGGGAAATGGGAAGCATTTCAAAAATGGTCCACTTTCCAAAATTTCAAACCATTATATTTCAAAAGTGCGAAATTGTTGTTAGATTGCATAGTTTTTCGTGTTGGTAATAATTTTAAGTTAGAAGGTGTAGTTACACATATTTAATACATAGAAAAAAAATAATAATTTGTTCCACAATTGCTATGCACCGAAGGGTTGCTCTAGGGAGCTAGGGTGGAGCCTGGGTAGCGTGTTGGTCTTGTAATGTGCAGGCCGTGAGTTATAATCTCGGTCGGCGCAATACATAATTCCAGCACATTGCCTGCTTGGATATACCTTGGTCACCTCAATCTACGAAAATGAAAAGTTTGTAAAAGAGGGTTGTGCGAAGGGCTAAAAACCCTTCACAATAAGTAATGAAACATGTTCAGGAACCTGAATGTCAGAAGGCCAAGGTCCGATTTAGGCTGTAGCGCCATTGTAGAAGTAGATGAAGGAGGGGTCTAACGTGCGCAAGGTGTTTCATGTGCCACAAACTCAAAAATTGAAAATTTTTGAATGAATTTTGCGGTAGAAACTTGAAAATTTGCGAAATGTATTTTAAAAAAATCTCTAAAAGAATGAAATTTTAACTGATCGAATACCTTCAAAACTTCTACCCCTCCCATACAAATTTATTTTTGCAACCAATTCTGTGAAATCAATTATCATCTAACTATTAAAAGCTATCAATTTGAAATTTTTACATAGAATCTTTTAAAATAGTTGAAAAGCAATTACGTCAAAAGTTTTTAGATCGCGCCTACCCTTCTACCTTCTCCCATACAAAAGCATGATTTCGACCAATTTCAATAAATCAACCATTAGCCAAAAAATTGAAAGCTAGTGGCTCCCTTAAAGATACTTAGATTAACCAAAGCTATTGAATTATGGTAGGGTAAAGGAGTAATAAACGCACAATAGGCCAAGAAGCTCGCAGTGATCTCAAGTGTTTCCCAAATTATAAAAAACAAAAAATGAATAAAAGCTGCGAACTAAAAAATTTTATTCGAGCACCTTACAAGAAAAACGAAATAAAACTACAACACAAATTTCATGATTCCATTACATCCTCTACCCCTATGTTTGGTTTCGTGAATATTAAAGACACCGAATTTTATGAAAATTCTATGCAACATCGTCTATAAAAGTGACATTATATACAGAGAATATTGAATGTGATTCAGGTAATCAATCAAAAAATTATTAACAACCACCCACCCCATAAAAACCCAAACTTGCATAAATAAACGAATGAAATATTGATTATATATATGGAGCTTTTAAGTGTTAGATTGACAAAAGCCCTGCCCTAGAACCCCCTTTCACTTAGTCTTCCTTAACCACTCCAAGTCAATATGCAGACTTTCCATGCATTCTCAACTTGTCCTAAGAATAATAAAGTTGCGTCCGACTTGCTGGCAGTTTATTTTTCTCCGAGCCTTATTTGTTAGCGTTACAAACTTTTTGGCAAACTTAAAATAATACACTCAGATTTCATCTACACTATAAAAAACATAAAAGAATTATGATTGGGCGTAAAGCCCAATCATATGATACTCTAGATGAAATGAGAAAGAGTTTAATGTACCGGAAAATATGTCACCTCCAATTCTTTTAAATAATTAATAGTGACTTTTATATGGGAGGTGGTAGAAGCAGAGGAGGAAGGTTTGTAATTTTTGGATATGGCACGTAATGTGGTATGCAAAATATTTCGTATTGAATTTAAGATTTGCAGCTTTCATTATTTTCAATTGGACATAGTTTTCCTGAAATTGAGGTATTTGTATGGTACGTGGCAAAGGAAGTGGAGCGTTTAAGATGATTTTGAAACTGCTTATCATCATCCTTGTCACCACGCTTTGATTCAATTTCAAATTCGCTAGTTCTAATATATTCGAAGGAGAAATGCTTTTCTTGAATTTATAATACAGATATTTGTATGGGAGGGGGTAGAAGGAGTGAAGAGAAGCTGAAAATTTTGTTTAGTATTTATTGCAATTATTAAAAAACAAATTCTGGCAGAATTTTAAGTTTATACTTTTTCTAGTTTTAATGGAAATCGATATAATGCACTTAACAAAAATTATACATTTGTATGGGAGGGGGTAGAAGGAGTGTACGGATCAAAACAAATTTTTTAGTCGTTATTGATATTTCTGTTTTTATACTTTATGCAAAATATCAAGTTGATAGCTTTAACATTTTCGAAGAAAAATAATTTAATTTAAATTTCAAAATTTCGTGAAATTCGTATGGGAGGGGGTAGAAGGAGTGAGGTGAAGTTGATAATTTTTTCAATACTGATTGCAATTTTAATAAAATTAATTCTGACAAAAATTCGTTTTTATAACTTTGCTAGTTTCAATGAAAATCGAAAAACTGCATTTTTCAAAATTATGCATTTGTATGAGAGGGGTTAGAAGGAGTGACGGGATCGGATCCATCATCATCAATGGCGCGACAGCCCAAATCGGGCCCTGGCCTCCTAAAGTCGTCGCCTCCAACCGTCTCGATCCAAAGACCGCGTCCTCCAGCTGCTAATTTTTAAAATCGCTTTGCTGTCTTCATCAACCGAGTCTTCCCATCGCTTGCGTGGTTTGCCTACTGGCCGGTTACCACTCGCTTTGCCTTTAAGAGCACGTTTCGGGATTCTTCTGTCTTCCATTCGCTCTACATGGCCAGCCCACTGCAGTTTACGTAGCTTGATGAACGTTGAAGCTTCTGGCTCGTCGTAGAGTTGATACAACTCATGGTTGTATCTTATTCGCCATTCCGTTCCTTCCTTCACAGGTCCCAAAATTCTTCGGAGGACCTTTCTTTCGAATGCGTTAACTGCTTTTTCGGAAGTTCGAGTTAATGTCCACGTCTCGCTGCCATAACAGAGCACAGGTCGTATAATAGTTTTATAAATCCGCAGCTTATTGTTCCTGTGCACTTTCTTGGATTTCATTATTGGAAGTACCGAATAATACGTCTTATTTGCAAGTATTATCCGTCGTTTGATTTCGTCTGTTTCATTACCGTCCTTTGCTAGATTAGCCCCAAGATATATAAAGTTGTCCACACTCTCCAAATTATATTCCGCAATTGTTATGTTTTGTCTGATTGGCGTTCTCCTTCTTGTTTGCGTCATTACTTTTGTTTTGCTTTCATTAATGCGCAACCCGACTTCTTTTGCGGCGGAGTCAAGATTGACAAATACCTCCTTAGCACTAGGGAAGGATCTTGCTGGAATGTTAATGTCGTCAGCGTATGCTACTAGTTGGGTGGACTTGAATAGTAGTGTCCCGTTGGTGTCGACTGGGATTTTTCGGACGACATACTCTAGTGCCAAGTTGAAAAGCATAGGAGCTAGACCATCTCCCTGCTTTAAACCACATTCCGTTCGAAAGCTGGTTGTGGAATCGGTTTGTATTCTCACTTGGGATTCAGTGTTCGTCATTGTGAGTCTTGTTAGTCGGACTAGTTTTGGAGGAATTCCAAAGTCAAGCATGATTTGGTACAGTACGCTCCTGTCGATACTGTCGTATCCTTGTTTAAAATCTACGAATATTTGGTGCACGTCTGTGTTATATTCCCAGCATTTCTCAAGCACCTGTTTCACCGAGAATATCTGGTCTGTTGTAGATCGTCCGGTTCTGAATCCGCCTTGGTATTCGCCAATTATTTTTTAATTTGTATAGGGCTTAAGACGACGTTCAATTATTTTTGTCAGTATTTTATAGGACGTACACAACAATGATATACCTCTGTAGTTCTCACAGCAGAGTTTGTCTCCTTTCTTGTAAATTGGACATATAATGCTTTTTCGCCAGTCGTCGGGTATGATTTCCTCTGTCCAAATTTTGCATATCATGTTGTACAGTATTTCAGCGACACAGTTTCCACCGTTTTTCAGAAGTTCAACTGGTATTTCGTCAATTCCCGGCGCTTTGTTTCGTTTTTGGTCACATAGGGCTACTTTGATTTCAGCAAGCGTGGGTGGTGTCGATGATGGTTCATGTTCGTCAGTTGAGGCTTCAATTGGGATTCAAAAGATGTTCAAAGTATGAAGCCCATCTCCTTTTGATTTCTTCTGTGTCGCTGATGATATTGCCCTCTGCGTCTTTGCAGAGACTGGTTTTTGGTTTATATCCCTTTTTTAAGTCTTTTACTATGGCGTATGCGTCCCGCGTATTATTTTTTCTCATGTCGTCGTCCATTTTTTGTATCTTGTCATTATGGTACTTCCTTTGTTTTCGTCTGCAGGTCTTTTTCGCATATCGCCTAAGCTCGTCATATCTTTCTTTTTTGGCTCGTGTTGGTCGTTCAGTAAAATTTTTGTAAGCTTCGTTCTTTCTATCTATTGCGTCGCGACATTCTTGGTCGAACCAATCATTATTTTTTCGCCGTGCTTGATACCCTAATACCTCTTCCGCGGAGGATTTGATGCCGTCTCGTATTTTTATCCACGCATTCTCCACTGGCATATTTTTGATATCTTCATATATTGGTGTCAGGTGTTTATTACATGCTAACATGTAAACCTGCACCACCGTTTCGTCGTTAAGCTTGTCGACATTGATTTTGCGAGCTCTACTCGTTTTCGAATATCCACGGCAAGCTATTTTGCATCGATAATTAGCTCTGACTAGATAGTGGTCAGAGTCACAATTCGCACCGCGGAGAGTTCGTACATCAAGTATGCTGGAAGCAGCCCTTTTCTCAATTAGAACGTGGTCTATTTGGTTGAAGGTGTGACCATCTGGTGATGCCCACGTTCGTTTATGAATATCGCGATGTGGGAAGCACGTAGAGCTTACTATGATATTTTTGCTGCTTGCGAAATCAATAAGACGTTGGCCATTGTCGTTGGTTATGTCATGGAGACTGTGCCCTCCTGTTGTTCCTCTATGAGCCTCCTCCTTTCCGACTTTTGCATTAAAATCCCCTAAGACAATTTTTAGGTCATTCGAGGGCAGTGAGACATAGGTTGTCTCTAGGGTGGCATAAAATTCGTCTTTAGTTATTTCGTCCTTGTCTTCTGTTGGTGCGTGAACGTTGATCAACCAAGTGTTGAAGAATTTAGTCTTTATTCGGATTGCACACAATCTTTCACTTACTGGTCTGAAGCTCGTGACCTGTTGTTTAAATTTTTTGTCAACGACAAAAGCGACTCCAAACTCTCTGCTTCCCGACAATTTTCCACTTGGATAGATTGTGTGTGATCTCATGTCCATGATTTCGTTACCGAGCCATTTCGTTTCTTGGATGGCAGTTATGTTGATGTTGTGTTTTGCCACTTCTTCGAGAAACTCTTTCAGAGCTCCTGTCCTAAATAAGGATCGAACATTCCAAGATCCAATAGAGTAGTCCATTTTTCGTTTGCGGGGTCGTTGCCGTTGAGTCCATCCTTTCCGAGGCTGTTCTTCAGGTTTCTGGACAGTGTTCTTTTTCCGGTGATGCGTTGTCGGCGCCTCGCCCAACCCCCGACCTGGAGGACCGGTCCTACTTATTTATTACACCCTAGTAGAAAAAGGGTGGGAGTTTTGAGCTAAATATGACATGCTGGAGTTCTCACAGCTATGCTGCAAGTCCAACTATGTCATACTTTTTGCCTACTTCCTGAGACGCACTGGTGTTACTGGCCATTCAGGTTAACTCCATGTTCCCTCCTCCTTTCTCAACTCGGGCTTGGGACCGTCTATGGCGGAGGATCGGATCAATATTCAGTCATATTAATGACATCTAAACCGTAATACTTTAACCCAAGTTTCAAATCGATATCTTAAATAGTTTCAAAGAAAAATCAATTTCTGAAAATTTCGGAATTTCGTGAAATTTGTATGGGAGGGGGTAGAAGGAGTCGGGGGATGTGGCCCGTTCACGAACTTAAAGTTACTTTTTTGCTAAAAATAACACACAACAAATTTCAGCACGATAGCTCAAAGCGTTCGAGAGTTATGCTGTAGACAGACGAACAGACGGACAGACAGACGGACAGACGGACGGACAGCAACTCGGAATCGAGGTTTTTGAGCGACAACAAATATTTCTGTACCCTTGCCGGCTCTGTGCGAGCATTATTTCTTAGCGTTACAAACGGTAAGGCAAACACAATATACTCTCAGATTTCATCTAGAGTATAAAAATGCAATGAATCGCATTTTTCCTTTTTTATAGGAACTAAATATGCGTATTTTAAAAAGAACATTGGAATAGCATATCATCCATTACACAACTAGTTGCTACTGCTTAATAAACTAATTTTACTGTACTTTTGAATAAGTAATTATAATCTTGTAGTACTACTGAATAAATATTTATCTATAATTATTATAAAATGTCATAAAAATAGACAACACTAAATGAACCGGTTTTTTGTGGCATTAATGTTAATATAGGTCTTGTGTGATCGCAAATTGCTCGTACAATGAAAATATGTGTCATTCAATAACAAACTTTTAATATAACATACATAATAACAGAACACTCGTTCACGATTCAGATTTTTCTTTAGTTGGATTTATCTGTAAGTCGTCATACCAGAACTTATACGTGCTTGGTTGAATAATACAAGTGTATAGGCATATCATTTAGAGAGAACCCACCCAGCGGGAAGAAATTAAGCGCTTTATGAAAAAGCTGTATTTATGCGCTTCTTTTCAGCACACCAAGAAGAACTTTGAAAGTGCTTTCTTTAAAACAAATTTAAGCAACCTTTTAACCCTTTAAACTGCTTTCTTTGATGCGCTTTAAAAATGCTTCTTTAAAGCAGTGTTTAAAAACATACGTGCTTGAAGATCGCTTTAATGGGTGATAGGGTAAGGCACTTGCTGCAGTTTTTCACTTAAATGGAGGATTTTGTTAATAGAATTCGAGTGAATTCACTCGGTTTCGACCAACTTAAACTTTGGCTTTGCGATCTAAGCTCACAGGGTTCAAATCTACTTCTCGACTTGCAAAAGAATCAGTTATGAGCTCTGAATCATGCTTTTTGCTCAATACAAAAAAAACGCTTTAAAATGGTTGCGAAAACCACTTCTATTAAAACTGAAACGAAGAGCTTACTTCAGCGGGCATGCAATGTTCAAATATATACGGAAGGTTGGCTAGTTTGAAACACTTCTTCGCTTCAAATCAAGGCCATTGAAATTACTTTTAAGCGATTTTTTTCCTAATGTGCAATGGAAAGTAAGACAAGCACTGGCAAAAGAAGCAAAAATGAAGTGCTTCTGCACCGTCGATCGGGAAGCACCAATAACGCGATTCCCTAGAAGCAAGTTTTGAAGCGATTAGAAAGCTCTTGTTTTATTCGTATCGCAAACACATGAAAAACTTCTTACGAAAACCCAACTTTGTCGCGGACAAGATAAAAAACCGACGCACATTTTTTTCGGGAAAACATACATATGTTTTCGCTTTGGCGCTTGAGAGGTCATACATACCGAAACGACGATTTCGTGCAAAAATGTCTATTTTCGCACAGACATTCCTGACAAAGCACTCAATATAATGAAAATTTGTTTTTATAATTCTAATCCTTGTTAATTTTACAACAGCATGTTGGAAACAAATTTTTAAAATTATGTTTAGGAAAAAGTTTACAGCATAACTCCGGGTTCGATTTTTTAAAAATGAGAAAAGCTATACTTTTCGATGCGACTTATGACCTTTAAGTCAGGCGACGACTATATATTATTTTTTGCAATAACAATAGAAAAAGGTTGCGACAAGTGCTTGACGGAAGAATTTTTTCGATTTTTATAAGTTTTGTTAATAATAAATGGAGTTAAAAAAAGAGCGTTTCTTATTGATTTTTTTGTTCGAATTTATGTATTAATACTGATGACTATGAAATTTTTTTAACACTGATATCGAAGAATAGAATGTTGTTAAGCTTATTGAATGAGTTGGGTATTAGTTTTCATAAAAAATACATCATAATTGTTTGAAAATCAATCAGTAAATTTCGCAGGGAAAATTGAAGCTCAGTATGCCTTGAGACGGCGACCAGAGCAGAGGTCGGTCCGCACAGATTTTTCAATCAGTTGGTCTCTTTTACAAGATGTTCGTACGCTCTCAAGAGATTTGTCTTTTCCCCCTCGCATTTTCGATGATCGCTTGCATTCTTTGTATGTGTTGTCGCAGATCAAAGCTCGTAGGTGGTGAATGATGAGAAATCCATTGACCTATGCTTGTTGATAACTTTGTGTTTGTATTTTTTCCAATGCATCATTTTCTTTCCTTATTCCTTCGCGACCTATTTCCCCGCTTTCATTTCCACTTCCTCTTTATTCTTGCACATCCCTTTAGTCGCATCTTCCCGCATCGATGTGGAAAAACTAATCATCACAGCATATACAACTGGCTAGAAGTCGAGCAAATTACGACAAGAAAAAGTGATCAGAGAGAACAAAATCATTTACTCTCTCGATTTTAAATTGTAGGCAAAATGATTTGAAATCGATATCGACCGATGGTAGGTACGGCCGCTTAAATTGAGCGATAATAGAGAAGGAAATGGAAATTGGTCAAGTGAAGTTACGTCCATAGAAATATAAAATAAATTTGATATAAAAAATTTTCATAACTTTCATAGTTTTAGCAAGTTATTGTATTTAAATAATTAAGTTTAAGAAGAAGTTTAAGTTTAAGTTTTTACCACATTTTATGTACTTTTAAAAGATTTGTAATCTTGTAGTATGTACCAAATAAATGAAAATGAAATGAAATGAAATGAATTAATGAATATTTTGTTAATGAATTTTCTCTCAAATAAAATATATGAAATAGTTCGTGTTAAAAACTCCAGTTCCTAAATCAAATAAAATTCAATAAATATGTATATAGCGACTTAAATTTAATTTTTGTGTAGTACAACAATCACTAATAATTTTGTTAATTTCACAGAGCCAGTGCAAGTGGAAGAATTCGGCTACGAATATTATAAGAAAGCTATTAAAGTCGGTTTCCGCATAGGGAAAAATAAATTATACAAAGCTAATTTTAAGACAAAAAATTTAAATGAGTAAAATCTCATAAGCAAAGCAGGTCTATATCACCATTTTGCATTCTTTTTATTTTAATTATTATGTATTGTATAAGAATTTTTTAATAATTATCTATATTATTAAATTATTGATGATTGATTTCATTTATTGAGATTTTCTATTAGAGTTTACATTAATCTTACATCGTAGACTTATATTAGAGAGAATGACTATTTTATTAATGCCTATCCTTACTGAACATGTAATTTTTAATATTAAATTATTGACTAAGAAAATTAGGTATATATACCTCCATATGCATTACAATTTTTTTATACTGTTAATGTATAGAATATTATTTTCTGTTTTAAACAGTTCTTTCTCTTTGAGTACTAACTCTGTGCTTCTAAATCACTATGGTCAGTGCAGCACCAATAATGCGATTTTTAATCACTGCTCAAAGTAGCTCAAGTTAAGTGCTTTTCGTTCATTACTTAAATCAGCCCGACTTCATCACTTCTGAAGCGCTCTTTTTTTTCCCGTTGGAAAATTAATCACCATTACCTTGAACAAATTCACCAAAGGCTATACTAGTGTTTTAACGAGAGATCAGTACTACATGTAATTTAAAAATGGCAGGATTGCGTTCGAAATTATTAGCAATATTTTGCATTGCTATCGGCACATTGTGTTATAATCATTCAAAAGCGCATAATTTGCACAGTAATAATGCACTTAAAGTTACAAATAGATTTTATCCGGATGGAAATTTTACGTTTCAGTAAGTTTAATTTTTCTCATTCCGTGATAAATTCTAATGTGTATTGATTGAAAACACCAAAATTCTTCTAATTTTTATTAGATTTCTGGAAAAGGATCATATAATCGTTATCACGGGCAATTTAGTGGAAGTGAATGGGACAAAAGCAATTAATTTAAATGCCAAATTCCTTGGTCCTTACTACTTAGTGGATAATGTAGACGATCGAATACCATCTATTCGTGTTATAAGGACAATTACTGGATAGTTTAAGTGATTTAAATAAACGATTTATTTTAGTACATAATTGATAATTTTATATAGGTATTTAGTAAAAAGAATAGACGAAGGAATAATATCGTGCACTAAATATCAATATGTTTTATTTTTTGCTTTGTTGAAATATTGAATACTTTCTTCAGGAATTGATTTGAGATATATAGCTTGTGTGTGGTTTTATAGTACAACCTCGTGAAGGTTTTATTTGAGAGTGTGGAGTTTTAAAGTATTGTTTTAAATATTTTAAAAAGTTTCGACTTCGTTCTTTATAGGTCTTCGCATGATGAGAGTGCAGTTAATATTACTTGGTTGAATGCGACATTAAGAAGAATAATACCATAGAGTAAAAACCATGAAAAATTTTCCATATTTTTCAACCGACTCCTTTGTGAAGCGAATTTATGTCACTATCAGGATTCCAAGGAATTGCCATAAATCGATTCCAAATGTAAACATAACAGAATTATGATTGGGCGTAAAGCGAATAATTAATAGTGACTTTTGTATGGGAGGGGGTAGAAGCAGAGGAGGAAGGTTTGTAATTTTTGGATATGACACCTAATGTGGTATGCAAAATATTTCGTGCTGAATTTAAGGTTTGTAGCTTTCATTATTTTGAAAAAATTGGATATAGTTTTCCTGAAATTGGGGCATTTGTATGGGAGGTGGCAGAGGAAGTGGAGGGGCTTAGAAAATTTTGAAACTGCTTGTCAACATCATTATCGCCAGGCTTTGTTTCAATTTCAAAGTCGTTAGCTCTCATATGTTCGAAGAAGAAATGCTTTCCTTGAATTTATAATACAGATATTTATATGGGAGGGGGTAGAAGGAGATAAGAGGAGCTGATATTTTTTTAGCATATATTACAATTATCAAAAAACAAATTCTGGCAAAATTTTAAGTTTATACTTTTCCTAGTTTTAATGGAAATCGATATAATGCAATTAACAAAAATTATGCATTTGTGTAGAGGGGGTCAAAACACATTTTTTCTCGTTATTGATATTTCTATTTTGATACTTTCTGCAAAATATCAAGCTGATAGCTTTAACAGTTTCAAAGAAAAATAATTTAATTGAAATTTCAATACTGATTGCAATTATAATAAAATTAATTCTGGTAAAAATTCTTTTTTATAACTTTGCTAGTTTCAATGAAAATCGAAAAAATGCATTTTTCAAAATTATGCATTTGTATGGGAGAAGGTATCATTTCCACCGAGGAACTAGCCAACATGGCTCCCTTACAGATACTCAAATTAGCTAAAGCTATTGAGTTATGGTAGAGTATAGGGGCAATAATCGCACAATAGACCAAAAAAAGGCCGCAGTGCTCTCACGTGTTCCCCTAATATAAATAATAATAATGGGAGAAGGTAGAAGGAGTGAAGAGACCGACTCAATATTTTGTGACGGAAATGATATACACATCATTATACTTTAACCCAAATTAAAATTCAACAGCTTAAATAGTTTCGAAGAAAAATCAATTTCTGAAAATTTCGAAATTTCGTAAAATTTGTATGGGACGGGGTAGAAGGAGTGGGGGATATGGCCCGTTCACGACCTTAAGGTTATTTTTTTGCCAAAAATGACACACAAAAATTTCAGCACGATAGCTCAGAGCGTTCGGGAGTTATGTTGTAGACAGACGGACAGACGAACAGACAGCAACTCGAAATCGAGGTTTTTGAGCGACAACAAATATTTATGGTCCCTTGGCGGCTCTGTGCGAGCATTATTTCTTAGCGCTACAAACGTTAAGGCAAACACAATATACTCTCAGATTTCATCTAGAGTATAACAATTTAAAGTCGATTTATCCTGGCGCATCATTTAATAAAGGTACAAAACAAACATCAATATCCCCACACCAAGTACAGATAATACAAACAAGAAATAGACAAAAATTTACATACATCGGTTTCAACTAGCGTTAAACACTTATCAATAGAAACGTCGAATACATCAACATTCTTATTAACTGCTCTCGCGAGACGCAAAATCGGTTCATTCATACCATATTTTGTCCGGTGAAAACTAATCCGCAACATTCTAGAATACCTTGGAAAAAATTGACCAACATCAAACCGCATCAAATCCAAAAGGGTGGAGGAATCAACTAACGCTGTAAGAAGGTTATGAGCAAAACCTATATCAGCTACTTCACGTCGTTTCGAAAGCGATGGCATATCTAATAGCTGAAGTCGATCAGTATAAAGAGGAGTACGGACTCTGCCATTCCAATTAAGGTGACATAAAGCTATTCTTCCAAACTTACATTAATCGATTCAATTCTGCCAATGTGCTTATCTTAATAAGGAGACCAAACTTGAGAACCATATTCAAGGTGAGATCTAACGAAGGTGTTAGTCTAACAAGTGAATTGTTAAATTCCTTGAATAAGAGTGTGGTAGATCCCAACATAGAATTACCCCTCTGCACGATATTATTAATATGCAAACCAAAATCAATTTGATGGTCAATTGTAACACCTATGTCAATAATGAAACTGACTCGATCCAAAATACAGTCATTAAGACTGTAAATTATCACAAACGGAGAGATTTCCTAATAAATTACATTACATGACATCTATCCAAATTCAGTCTAAAATCATTATAGCTACACCAGTTACTATAATTAATCAAATCGCCCTGAAGATAATTTGTCAAAGTTAGAATTAAGAAACCTATGTCATCAGCATAAATAAGTACTTCTAAATATTTAAAAACAGAGGCAACATCATTAATGGCCAGGAGAAAAAGAAGTGGCCCCAAATGACTTCCTTGTGGAACACCAGAATGTGTAGTAAATCGTTTAGAAGTACTACTTCGAAAAAGAACTTGGAAAGTTCTAAGATATGACTTAATCCAATTGATAAACCAAGAAGGAAAACCCAAAAAGTCCAATTTCCACAATATAATGGAGTGGGGTAATTTATCAAAAGCCTTACTAAAATCACTATATATACTATCAACCTGCTTACCCTCCTCAATAGTCAAAATGGATTTAATTGCAAACTGCATCAGATTAGTGACAGTGGATCTATTCCTAACGAAACCATGTTGTTTACTCGAAATTAAGGATTTACAGAGAAACGACAGGCACTCATACACTATAGACTCAAAATGTTTTGGAATAGCTGACAATTTAGCTAGCGGTCGATAGTTTACAATAACAGATTTTGCTCCACTTTTGTGGGTCGGTATTATAAAGGATCCCATCCACACAGCAGGGAAAATCCTAGTTTTAAGGGATCTCTGAAATAGTAGAGAGAGTGTTTCAGCAATAGAGAGACAGCAGCGTTTGACGACAACAGCTGAAATTCCATTAGGGCCAGGTGAAGAAACATCCATAAGGTGCGAGATGTGATTAACTACATCTTCATAAAAAATCGGTATACTAGACAAAGTGGTTGAAGCAGTATCTCTAAAGTCATCGATGTACGATATGTCAGGGATAAAGTCATTACCAGTAAAAGATCCACCGAAAAATATGGCAAAAAAATTACAAATAGTGAACTTATTGAAAGAAAAGATTTCCGGTTTCGGTCTCTGCTGAGACCTTTATCAAACCGAAACGTCACGAATAATGAAGCGTAACAGTGTAGAATCCGGAAATCTTTTCTTTCAATTCGAAATGAACTGTGAAAACATTCACCAAACCAGTGAATTTATGTTTACCACTAATTCATATTCGTCTTCTTTTACTCAAAAATACCATCGTTGATTTCAGTCCAGATTATCAATAATTTATCAAACTTTATTGCATCCAAAGGTATATAAACGAATCGGCGTGTTTCTGGTATTTTATCAACGGTTACCAATTTTAAAGTGTCGTTCGAACCAAAAAGGCGTTTTCGTTGAAGATGAGGTAATTTCATATCAAAAAATTATGCAAATAGCTCCAAATAATTGTGGTAGTGATAAATTCGCTGAAAGAGAGTCATCCGATTTATGGGTTTGAGTGAGTATCAATACCCAAAACTACCATGTTCGATCTCACGAAAAATATTAGGAGCACACTTGAATTTCGTTCGCAGCGCCCAAAAATCCTTAGTTTTTCCCTGCGTCCATCTCAGTATTCCCGAAAGGCTACAACAATCAGCAAATCATGAAAATTATTCATGGCCACTTCCGTCTCTATCCCCTTAATTCCCGAAAACTAAAAAACATCCCATCTCACCTGAGCTGTACTTCAGCACAGTTACCCCTTTTTTCCGATGTCAAATAAGGAAAACAGTGATGCAATAATTCATTTATTTACATTTTATGGAGGGTGGTAAAAGGGGTGGAATGACGTTAATTATTGTTTAATTGATGGCTTGGCTCACGTTCAAAAATCTATTAGTTTCTTAAAGTCATTAAATTCTGAGAAATCCAGTATATGGTTTGGTGAATGTTTTCACAGTGTATTCCGAATTGAAAGAAAAGATTTCCGGATTCTTCACTGTTACGCTTTATTATTCGTGACGTTTCGGTCTCTGCTGAGACCCTTATCAAACATAAAGGTCTCAGCAGAGACCGAAACGTCACGAATAATAAGGCGTAACAGTGAAGAATCCGGAAATCTTTTCTTTTTTTTTCGAAATCCAGTGCAGTTTAGATTCATGTATACGATAGGATAGAAGGGCTAAAGAAATCGTTAAATTTGTGATACAGTTTTTATTATTTTGTTGTAAAAAGTGTTCGTACAAAATTTCAAATTCCTAGCTATAAATTTGTTGGTTATTAATTGATTTTTCTTCATGATAATTAATTTATTGAATATTTTCGAAATAATCTTTACTTCTCGTCTCCTAGATAGAAGTAGTAATAGCAGTCAACCAGTTAATATCATGACCTTTTTCATTCATTGTGGTGGAAGGAGGGGGAGGACACAAATAATTTTTTTGCAGTAGATTGAAATCATCGTTAATATTTTACATTCCAAATTCAAGAGATCAATAGCATTTCTACTTTTCGAAAAAATCTGTTCATTGTCAAATTGTGTAAGGGGTGGAGCGATTTGCCCCACTTACAAACTTGACCTTAGTTTTTTGTCAAAACCGACGTGTACAAAATTTGAGCTGTCTAGCTGAACGCGTTCTCAAGCTAGAGAGGACACGGACGGACAGACGGATGGATATCCGGTTTTGAGATTTTTGAGTGATAATATTAACTTCTGTATCATTCATTTTTTTTTCTCCGAGCCTTATTTCTTGGCGTTACAAACTTTGTTGCAAACTTATAATACTCTCAGATTTCATCTAGAAGATAACAATCTATCAATAAGATGGTTGCAACTTTATTATTCTTGGGACAAACTGAGGATGCATGGGAATATAATACACAGGTTAAGATGGGTAGGGAAAACTATATTAATAGGGATTTTAGGAGAGGGCTAGTATCAATTATATATCACATAAATGCGATTAGGATAACTTCACTATTGTAATCAATATTTCATTCGTTTATTTATGAAAGTTTTGGGTTTATAAGGAGAGGAAGGGGGTGTAAAAAGAGTGCGTGGATGATGATAAGTTTATAAATGATTGCTTGAATCACGATCAAAATGGTCTCTATGGAATATTAGTTTTATAAAAAGAGTTGCTTAGAATTCATACGAAATCATTATTTTATGTGCACGAAACCAGACATTTGTAAAGGGTTTTCCAATAAGGGCTTGACAACTTTTTTTCAAAATAAAATGCAAACCATTTGAGATATTTCAAAAACTTTATTATTTACCATGATAAAAGTGTTAAGTTTACTGAATAAATTGACAGTGACAGTTTGATGATTAGTGAAAGGGTGCGTTCACAAATTGAATTCAAAGTTGTCAAGTCCCTATTGGAAAACCCGACTTGACAACTTTTTTTCAAAATAAAATGCAAACCATTTGAGATATTTCAAAAACTTTATTATTTACCATGATAAAAATGTTAAGTTTACTAAATAAATTGACAGTGACAGTTTGATGATTAGTGAAAAGGTGCGTTCACAAATTGAATTCAAAGTTGTCAAGTCCCTATTGGAAAACCCGACTTCACAACTTTTTTTCAAAATAAAATGCAAACCATTTGAGATATTTCAAAAACTTTATTATTTACCATGATAAAAATGTTAAGTTTACTAAATAAATTGACAGTGACAGTTCGATGATTCATGAAAGGGTGCGTTCACAAATTGAATTCAAAGTTGTCAAGTCCCTATTGGAAAACCCGATATAATCTGCTTACTTTAATGGATCTTTGAACACAATGTTTTGTATTTTGTTGGAATCAGAACCATAAATTTTTAAGAATGATACCATGATACTCGCATTTGAATGGGAGAGGATCGTGATCAAATCAATCCCGTGATTTCAGATCATATACGTATTGAAGAGCATTTAGGACATGTGAATAATTATAGCTTGAGTTAATTAAAAAAAAAGCCCAAATAAAATAACATTAAGCTTGAAAAGGGGAAGGGGGGGTTGAAAACGGGAGCCAATCGCAAAATTTGTAATACAATTTTATTAAATTTCTTTCGAAAGATGTTTGTACGGAAGTTCTTAGCTCTTCATTTGTTGGTTATTGTTAGATTCATTGAAATTGGTCGAAAACATTCTTGTATATGGGAGGAGGTAGAAGGGCAAAGGGGATTTTAGAGCTTTTAATGCATCTTTGTTTTAAAAATTTTTAGAAGTGTTTCTACAAAATTCCAATTTGATAACTGTGCTTTGGTGATAAGTGATTTCTTAAAAATTGGCGTGTAAATACTTTTGTATGGGAGAGAACAAAATTTTCGAAGACACTCGATCAGTTTTTATACATATAAACTTAGAATAAATTCTGTTAAGTTTCACAAATCTTTAAGTTTGTAGCTTAAAATTTCAATCAAAAAATGTTAGTTCCGAAACCTTCACTCCTTTTACCCCGCCCATACAAATGCATAATTTATAAAAATGCATTTCTTCGATTTTCATTGAAACTAGTAAAACTAAAGGAACAAATTTTTGCCAAAATTATCTCTTTAATAATTTCAATAAATTTTGATAAAATTATCAACTTCACCCCTCCAATACAAATTTCACAAAATTTCGAAAATTCTTTTAAATTTTTTTTTTTTCCAAATTATCAAAGCTATAAATTTGAAACTTTGGGCAAAGTATAATATTATAAATATCAACAATGTCGAAAATTTAGTTTCGACTCGAACACTTCTTCTGTCCCTCCCATACAAATGCTCAATTTTAGTAAATGCATTATATCGATTTTCATTGAATCTGAAAAAAGTAGAAACTTAAAATTTTACCAAAATTTGTCCCTTAAAAATTGCAATAAATTCTATAATAAATATCAATTTCGCTTCACTCGTTCTACACTTCTACAATGGCCCTACAGTCCAAATCGGACCTTGGCCTCCTGATATTCAGGTTCCTTAACATTTTTTTTTCATTACTTATTGTGGAAGGGTTGTTAGCCCTTCGCACGACCCTCTTTCTACGAATTTTTCATATTCTTAGATTGAGGTGACCAAGGTATATCCAAGCAGGCAATGTGCCGGAATTATATATTGTGCCGGCCGGGATTTGAGCTCATGACCTTCGCATTACAAGACCAACACACTACCTACTTGGCTATACCCTAGCTTCGTTCTAAACGCTTTCATATAAAAGTCTACATGAGAAATTCATGAAAAGCATTGCTCCTTTGAACATATGCGCCATCGACTTTAAAATAGTAACAAAGCAAGAATGTTGATAATCAGTTTCAAAATCATCCAAAACCTTCCACTTCCTCGGCCACCGCCCATACAAATGCTCCAATTTCAGGAAAAAAAAATTTTTTTTTGTGACACCGGAACTGCTTTGGGGGAAAAGATATTGGTTTTTGGGAATTAAGGGGATAGAGACGAAAGTGGCTATGAATCATCATCATCATCATCAATGGCGCGACAGCCCAAATCGGGCCTTGGCCTCCTGAAGTCGTCACCTCCAATCGTCTCGATCCAAAGACCGCGTCCTCCAGCTGCTAATTTTTAGAATGGCTTTGCTGTCTTCATCAACCGAGTCTTCCCATCGCTTGCGTGGTTTGCCTACTGGCCGGTTACCACTCCCTTTGCCTTTAAGAGCACGTTTGGGGATTCTTCTGTCTTCCATTCGCTCTACATGGCCAGCCCACTGCAGTTTACATAACTTGATGAACGCTGAAGCTTCTGGCTCGTCGTAGAGTTGATACAACTCATGGTTGTATCTTATTCGCCATTCCGTTCCTTCCTTCACAGGTCCCAAAATTCTTCGGAGGACCTTTCTTTCGAATGCGTTAACTGCTTTTTCGGAAGTTCGAGTTAATGTCCACGTCTCGCTGCCATAACAGAGCACAGGTCGTATAATAGTTTTATAAATCCGCAGCTTATTGTTCCTGTGCACTTTCTTGGATTTCATTATTGGAAGTACCGAATAATACGTCTTATTTGCAAGTATTATACGTCGTTTGATTTCGTCTGTTTCATTACCGTCCTTTGCTAGATTAGCCCCAAGATATATGAAGTTGTCCACACTCTCCAAATTATATTCCGCAATTGTTATGTTTTGTCTGATTGGCGTTCTCCTTCTTGTTTGCGTCATTACTTTTGTTTTGCTTTCATTAATGCGCAACGCGACTTCTTTTGCGGCGGAGTCAAGATTGACAAATACCTCCTTAGCACTAGGGAAGGATCTTGCTAGAATGTTAATGTCGTCAGCGTATGCTACTAGTTGGGTGGACTTGAATAGTAGTGTCCCGTTGGTGTCGACTGGGATTTTTCGGACGACATACTCTAGTGCCAAGTTGAAAAGCATAGGGGCTAGACCATCTCCCTGCTTTAAACCACATTCCGTTCGAAAGCTGGTTGTGGAATCGGTTTGTATTCTCACTTGGGATTCAGTGTTCGTCATTGTGAGTCTTGTTAGTCGGACTAGTTTTGGAGGAATTGGCTATGAATATTTCTTTTAAATTATTGAATGTTGTAGTCATGCGGGAATACTGAGATGGGTAGCGAGTTTCACATGCGAACAGTCCGGTTTAAATCACGAAATTTAACTGTGCGACCGAAGATGGGGTTGAGAGAATACTTATGAGCGCGTGAAGCAGCTCTAGTATTACGAGGTAAGCGCATACATGGGGCAAGAGGCTAGAGATTTCTTCCGAACAATCTCCATTGTGGTAGCAATACAAAAGAGTTAATGAGCTTACAGTTCGTCTATGCTCGAGTGAATCAAGCGATGAAGTGATGTCATAATCTCCTATAATTTTACTAGTCCGAGACAGGATACTATCCAGATAGGAGAGAGAAGTTTTTGCAGCTCCCGCCCATAGGTGGGAATTAACTTCAAGACGCGGTCTAATATAGGCCTTATAAATTATCAATAACCAAGAAGCGGTGAAGGAGTTCTTACACCGTTTAAGGTAACCCAAACATTTAGATACTTCCTTGGCGATGTTAAATATATGATCGTTCCAAGATAAGCTATCTGTGATTTGGATACCTAACATCTTAACACTTGAAGAGTTGGTTAATGGCTGACCTCCGAAGGTGATTTCCAATTTTCTTGAAAATTATGGTAGCCGCAAACTTTAAACTCTGCACGCAACATTTTGCATACTATATTCGGTGTTATATATTACACAAATATTGCAAATCTTCCTTTTCTGCTTGTATCTCATTCCTTTATAAAAGTCACTTTTCACTATTCGATAGAATTTGAAATGGCATATTAAGATGATACATTACACTCTTTCCCATTTCATCTAGGGTATTGCATGATTGGGAGTTACGGTCAATCATAATTCTATTATGTTTAGAATAATTAAGTAATAATTGTAAACAACACATATATTTAACAGAAAAAAACACAGATAACCGAAAAAACTAAAGGTATACCTCCTGCGGGTTAATTTAAATCAGTTAAGAGCTTCTTTAGCAAAAATATCCTAAACTATGTCTAAATATCCTAAGATACTTGTATGCAGATGTAGTGCAGATATGTGCAGATACATGCAGATATGATAAGCTAGTATAATAATATCAACGTGGCCACTAATACTACTACTAATACTACTCTAAATTTTGAATAAAATTTCGAAGAAAATTTCATCTAAAGTAAGAACAAGAAATGGTTTTATTTCAGTCATAAATAATTTAATTTTAAGCCCCATTTTCAATTACTATTATATTCAGGCAAAATAATATACAAATTCGGCTGGTAATAAACTGAATATAGGCAGTAAAAGTTCTATAAGGAATAAATAACTCATATCAAAATTCTATAGAGAGAATGTAAAATACATATATGTATGTGGCTATCATAAAATACGAATTTATATTTAATTAAATAAAACTTTACCTATCTCTTTCAATTTTGTCGTAGATGCCGGGCATAAAATTAGTCGTGGATAACCTTTCACAATGCCATAAATATTTCATAGAGGCAGAGCTCATATAATTTTAGTACAATTAATTATATTTAATAAGCTCATAAACAGGTTTATTACTATTTCTCGAGTTTCTCTGTGGATCTGCTTAGAAATGTGCTAAATGTGAAGTTGAAAAGTTTCCAGGCAAATGTGATAGCATTTACATTAATTGCGATACATGCATGGAAAGATTACGATCCACATTTCATCTGTCCTGGATAGATGGATGGTTTTGTATATTCATAAATATATTTGTGCAAATTTAGGATTGCATTTGAATCGGAACATTTTAAACAAATATGGAAAAGTTTTTAATTAATTCCATTGAAATGCTTAAATTTTTGGCAGTTTGTATGCATATTACTTGAAACATTAAAATTATACATATTATGTTGATTAAGGAGTTAATTTGATAGTAGATATCTATCAGTATAATATACTCTAGATGAAATCTGAGAGCATTATAAGTTTGCCACAAAGTTTGTAACGCCAAGAAGTAAGGCTCGGAGAAAAAAATGAATGATACAGAAGTTCATATAATCACTCAAATAGCTTAAAACCGGATGTCCGTCCGTCCGTCTGTGCGCTCTGTAGCTTGAGAACGCGTTGAACTACACAGTTCAAATTTTGTACAAAAAAGTTTTTTTTGACAAAAAAGTAAGGTCAAGTTCGTGGACGGCCAAATCGCCCCACCCCTTCTACCTTCTCCCATACAAAATTACACAATTTCACCATTTGACAATAAACGGATATGATCGTATAAAGTTTAAATGCTATTGATCTGAAATTTCGAATGTAATACTTTTATGATGATTTCAATTTACTGCATAAAAATTATTTATGTACCACTCTTCTTTCCACCACCTCCCATACAAACTGCACTTTTCCATGAAATGCTCTAAGCCAAACTACTCAGTACGTATACAATTTATCGATTTGAAATTATGCACTAAATATTTATTTACAATTATTAGTAATACTAGAAAAACATTAGACGATTAGGCTTACCCCTTCTACCCCCTCCCATAGAAAATGACACAGTTTAACAATTCGACAATAAACGGATTTGATTGAAAAGCATAGAAGCTATTGATCTGAAATTTGGAATACATTACTGTTATGATGACTTTAACCTACTGTATAAAATTATTTGAGGCCTCCCTTTCATTCCACCACCTCTCATACAAACTGCACTTTTTCATGAAATCTATAAACAAATTTACTTAGTACATATAAAATTTATCGAGCTGAAATTGTGCACTAAATATTTATTTAGAATTAGCGATCGCCCGCGACTTTGTCCGCGTAAGAATCGCAAAATAAGCAATTTTTGAGAATGTAGTTAGTCATAAATTATACGGGATATATAAACTGATTAGTGTAATGGCTCTTTGAAGACTATGGTTTCTATTTTGTTGGAATCAGAACCATAAATTATTAAGGATGAAACCACGATACTCGCATTTGTATGGGACAGGCTCGTGATCAAATCAATCCCGTGATCTAAGAACATATTCGTATTGATGAGCACTAAGGACATGTGAATAGTTATAGCTTGTGTTAATTAAAAAAAAGCCCAACTAAAATAACATTAAGCTTAAAACCATAACAGGACTACGACTCTGCGTAAAGCCAAATCATACGAAACTTCAGATGAAATTTTTGTGATGCTCAGAATTTTGTATGGGGAGTGGTAGAAGGGGTGATAGTACTGAACTAATTTATTTCACATCAGCTAGAACAGCTATAAGAATGTTGTGTACCAAATTTAAGCTTCAAAAATTGAACAGGTACTGAGAAACTTAGAGCATTACATTTAATGAAATTGTGCGATTTGTATGGAAGGTGGTAGAAGGTGTGGGGGTTTTTGGTGATTTTTCGAGAAACAACTATAATTATCATGCAATTGATATACTTTAGATGTCAGATCTGTATTATTCACACTTTTCAAGAAAATTGAATTTTTACATAGTCGTGGAATGTGTCTCATTGTATGGGAGGGGGTAGAAGGAGTGAAACTACTCGGTTTTTTTCCCGATATTAATAATAACGCTAATTAAGGAATCCATACAAAATTTTACCTCGATGAAAGCTATACGTATTGAGAAAATTGGCTTAGAGTATTTCATGAAAGAGTGCAGTTTGTATGGGAGGTGGTGGAAGGAGTGGAGGTTCTTAGTGATTTTTCGAAAAACAGCTGCAATCATTATGGAATTGATATATTTTAAATTTTAGATCTGTAACTTTCACACTTTCCAAGAAAGTCGAATTTCTGTAAAGTCGTGGAGTCGTGTCACGTTGAAATAGTGAAGATAATCGGTTAGTTTTTTTCGATATTAATCAATCAATTCAAATTCCTGTTAAGACCCCCTATAGGGGCATAGGACAGAAACAACTCTCTTCCACAAGGCGCGATCCTGAGCATCGGCTTTAAGCGGTTGCCAGGACTTGTTTATTGCTCTGGCCTCCTGTTCAACTGCTCGCTTCCATGTGTTACATGGCCGACCAACCCGACGTCTTCCTTGAAGGTTATAATCCAGAGCCTGTTTTGCGATGTTTCGCTCTGGTTTCCTTAAAGTGTGACCGATCCACTGCCACTTCCGCCGTTGAATCTCAATACCTATTTTAGTCTGGTGAGCTTTATTTAGCCGAGCCTCAACATCCTTTTCGGCTCCGCCGTCCATGCTGACAATGCTTCCAAGATAGCAAAAATCTTGCTCCTCTTCGACATCCTGTCCGTTAAGAACAATCGGTGTGCTTGCGGTCGAACCCATGTGCATGTACTTGGTTTTACGCACATTTATTTTCAGTCCCGCCTCTTTGCATTTAGAATGCAACTAGCGAACATTTGCCTCTAAGTCCGAACGGTTATGTGCAAGCAAACACACGTCATCAGCATAATCAAGGTGATTTAAGATGTTAAAAAGTCTCCATTGAAGAACTTTACCTTCCCCACCTTCCAGTGCAGCTTTCAAGATGTCATTTATTACCACCAGAAAGAGGGCTGGTGATAATATGCAGCCTTGTCTGACACCCGTTCGCACAGGGAAGCTCTCGGACAGCTCTCCTCTATGCAAGACCTTGCATCTTCGTAGGATTCTTTAATCATAGCTATGACCTTATCTGGAATACCTCTCCTACGCAAAGCATTCCATATGAAATCTCGCTTAACGCTGTCGAACGCCTTCTCGAAGTCCACAAACATGAGATGTAGTGGCGAACCCATTTCGGCTGACTGCTCTAATATTATCCGTAGGGTATTTATGTGGTCGGTACAAGATGACTCTTTACGGAATCCAGCCTGATAAACTTCGAGAGTGCTCTCGACGACATCACTAATCCTATTGAGAATTACCTTAGCCATAATTTTTGATACGGCAGTAAGTAAACATATACCACGCCAATTGCCACAATCCCGAAGGTCGCCCTTCTTTGGAATTTTCACAATGACGCCCTACTTCGGATATCTTCCTTCATTCCTCACCTTAGTGAAGGGAGGAGTATGTCGGCTGTTATATCCGTGTCCGCTTTGAGGAGTTCGGTTGGTAGTCCGTCTATACCTGGAGCTTTCCTTCCCGCCATTGACCGAATGGCGGAAACTATCTCTTCCTTTTCTGGGGATCGTCCCTAATAGAGGATTGTTGTGGTTGGACGTTTGGAAGTTGTTCTGTTTCCGGAATATCTTCCTCTGACAAGATGTTTAAAATATCAGAGAAGTATTCCTTCCCTTGTCGCAATTGGTGTTCACTCATATTAAGGAGAGTTCCGTTGACATCTCTCACCAGGTGGTTGGCGATGAAATTCCTGTTCGTCAACTGTTTCATGATTTTAAATAGTGAACCCATATCCCCAAGGTAAGCCGCAGATTCTGCCTTGTTTGCCAGATCTTCAATGGCCTTTCTCTTGTCGCGTCTAACAGCCTTTTTAAGCTGTATATGAGCATCGCGGTAGTTCTGCCTCAAGTCGGGCGTTCGTTGGTTGACATCGGGTTGAGAGATGATTGCCAATTTGTCTTTTTTCCGATTGCCAACCTTGTCCCATGTGTCTTGCGACATCCAGGGTTTCTCACCGCTTTACACATATCCCACAGATTCTTCAGCACTAGTTACAAAAGTGTTTCTGGTTGCCTCCCAATTGCCGTCCAGTGTGCGCATTTCATATTCACCCAATGTGGATGACTTTTTGCGTAGAATAGAGGTGTATTCGCGTTTTTTGTTGGGATCTCTGAGTTTATCCACATTAAGCTTGCGCTTCATTTGAAGAATTTGTTGTCGTCGGATAGCTGCTGTACACAATCTCAAGCAGGCAACCATCAAGTGGTGATCGCTCCCCACGTCAGCTCCACGTTTCGCTCGCACATCGAGGAGACATCTTCTCCATCGGCGACTTATAGCCAAATGGTCGATTTGGTTCTGAGTAACACCATCACGGGAAACCCAAGATGTTTTATGATGATTCTTGTGTGGAAAAAGGGTACCTCCGATGACCATTTGACGAGTACTAAAAAACTCCACAAATAATTCGCCGTTTTCGGGTCTCTTAATCCAAGGTCGTGATGCGTCGACCCAAGGGTCACCATACCTCCCCATGACGTGTTCTAGTCCACTGTTGTCTCATCCCACCTGGGCGTTCATATCTCCCGAGATGATAATAATATCACCTCTTGGAACACGTTCGAAGGTGGCACTCAGGTGGGCTTAAAACTCCTCTTTGTCACCAGATGTTGCGGTATTAGTTGGTGCGTAGCACTGCAGAATTGTGACGTTTCTGACACTGGTCCTGAGCCTGGCGACGATAATCCTATCCGAGATTGGTTCCCAGCTAATGAGACTGTTTCTCGCTCTCGGCGTAAGGACGAACGCCACGCCATTTCTGGCTTCACTTTCAGGGCCAATGTACAGAATAGTGTTTCCGCTAGGAGTTCGTTCTTCTCCTGATCCTGTCCACCTGACCTCGCTCAAGCCCAAGATTTGGATGTTATAGTGCTCCATTTCACGGTCGATCACTGATTGGCGGTGCAAGGGCCGAGTAACCCCAGCTCTTCCCCCGTCATTCAATGTTCGAACGTTCCAGAAGCCAATCATAGTCCGTAGTTAAGGAATATTTGCTTCATCATGCACCTAAACAATTGGATCACCCCCACAATCATCGGACCTTAATCCCACTGAACATTTATGGGAATATCTGGGCCGACAAATACGAAAGAGAAACATAACTAGCATAGACACCCTAAAAAATGCTTTACTGGACGAATGGCAAACTATTTCACCGGAAGTGACATCAAAATTAGTGGAATCACTGCCAAGACCACTAGAGGCTGTTCTGAAGGCAAAAGGAAAGCAAACTAAATTCTGAAGGCTGGATTTTGAGTATTATTTTTAACTAGCAAACGCCCGCGACTTCGTCCGCATAAAAATCGCAATAATAAGCAATTTTTGAGAGTGTAGTTAGTAATGCATTATGTGGGATATAAAATCTGCTTACTTTAATGGCTCTTTGAAGAGAATGGTTTGTATATTGTTCAAATCAGAACCATAAATTATTAAGAATGAAAGCATGATACTCCCATTTTTATGGGACAGGCTCGTGATCAAATCAAACCCGTGATTCGAGATCATATACGTGTTGAAGAGCGTTAAGAACATGTGAATAATTGTAGCTGGTGTTAATTAAAAAAAAAAGTAAATAAAATAACATTAAGCATAAAAACATAACAGGACTACGATTGTGCGTAAAGCCAAATCGTACGATATTATTAATAGATGAAATCGAAATTTTTGCGGTGTTAAGAAATTTTGTATGGGGAGTGGTAGAAGGGGTGACAGCACTGAACTAATTTGTTTCACATCATGCTAGAGTAGCTATAAAAATGTTTTGTACCAAATTTAAGCATCAAAAATTGAGTATGTACTGAGAAACTTAGTGCACTGAATTTAATGAAATTGTGCAATTTGTATGGGAGGTGGTAGAAGGAGTGGGGGGTTTTTGGTGATTTTTCGAAAAACAACTATAACTATCATGCAGTTGATACACTTTAAATTTCAGATCTACATCATTCACACTTTTCAAGAAAATCGAATTGTTACATAGTCGTGTAATGTGCCTCATTGTATGGGAGGGGGTAGAAGAAGTGAAGCTACTCGATTAATTTTCTTCCCGCTGTTAATAATAATGCGAATTAAGGATTAAGTTTAAATTTTTACCTCGATGAAATTTAAATGTACTGAGAAAATTCGTTTAGAGTATTTTATGAAAAAGTGCGGTTTATATGGGAGGTGGTGGAAGGAGAAAGGGGTTTTCGGTGATTTTTTGAGAAACAACTATAATCATCATGCAATTGATATATTTTAAATTTCAGATCAGTAACATTCAGACTTTTCAAGAAAATCGAATTCTTGTGAAGGCGTGGAACTGTGTCACATTGTATGGGAGGGGGTAGAAGGAGTGAAGCTAATCGGGTAATTTTATCTCGATATTAATAATATTGTTAATTAAGGATTTAATAGAACATTTTAGCTCGATGAAAGTTACACGTACTGAGAAAATTGGTGTAAAGTGGTTCATGAAAAAGTGTAGTTTGTATGGGAGGTGGTAGAAGGAGTGACAGAACTTAAATAATTTGTATATCAAAAGACTGCATTTATAATAGAAATAATATAGTCCAAATTTCAAATTAATAGCTTTTATAGTTTTCAAGAAAATTTGATTAATATATATTTTTGAAAATGAGTCACTTTGTATGGGAGGGGGTAGAAGACGTGAGGAGAGTGAAATAAAACCAAAAGCAGATTTCATTCCGATGGACACCTAACAAACTGTGCAAGTTTCATTACAATCGGTTCAGCCGTTTGTGCGTGAAAAGCGGTCGTACAGACAGACAGACAGACAGACAGACAGACAGAAAGACAGACAGACAGACAAAAATTTCAAAAATGTGTTTTTATGCTTAGTTAGTGCTAAAATAATTCAAAAAACTAACTTATAGCCATTTATAAGCAAATAACAGACAGACACTATAATTATATTTATATGTATAGATTTTTATTACAACTGTACACTTTATTTTGACGCTAGAAAAAGGGACTATTTTTTGTTTTCCTACATATTTTTTGTTGTTGTAAACTTACTGCAAGTATCAATTAGCTATATAAAAGAGACCTCAATGAGAACTTAAATAATCATCAAATACTTGATGAAGTTCAGCATGTTGGTCAAAATTTAAATAGAATGCATATAGGAATGAAGTGTACACTTTATTTTGTCGCTCACTGTAGGTAGTGACAATGTGGATCTATTATAATTGAAATCTATTTATAAATTTAGATTGAAATCTTCCAGTTCGACCCAATCTGGCACCGTTGAGAAATTACAAAAAACAGTATAAGTTAAATTTTCAACGTTTAATTTCAAACACTGTTAGCTCAATCTATCAAACAATGCGCAAGCTAAATAATTAAGTTCGATTGAAGTTTTTCAATTGAACCGCCAACAAATGTCCTTGTTGCAATTCCTGCGTGGCGATTGTAAACGGCATCGTATACCTAGCTAGATAGCACACCCAAAGGAGCCACGTATGATGGAGTTCTTCAGTTGAAAGTTTACTTTAGCCATTCCTGTTTACTTTTTCCAATCGCAGCAGTTACCTCTTAGTTAATTAAATACAACAGGGACTGTTAGAGCGCATTTCGTGTAAAAGCTTTCTAGTGTCTGTCAGTCTGACCGAGTCTGTCTCCATTCTACTAGAATATTTGCACAGCACTCAACAAATGCTTTTCAAGCAGTTTCTGGCAATCAGACGAAATTGATTGTAATTTTTTTTTAATCTCCTTTTCATTTTGCCGAACTAATTGTAACGGAAAGAAATATTAGTTTAACGTCAATGTAAAAGTCAAACGTAAGAAATTCATAAATATTAAAAGGATATTCATGATTTTAGTAGAACTGTTGTCACAAGACTCAAATCACCAGCTAGTTTACACCGTATGTTTAGAACGCAGCTTACATCCGAAATTTAAAATAAAACATAAATCAACTCTTTTTTATTTCATTTATAGTATGATATATGAAAGAATTTATTGTACCGGAAAATATGTCATCTCAAATTCTTGACTTTTGTATAGGAGGTGGTAAAAGGAAAGGGGAGAGGTTTGCAATTTTCGTATATGTATAACGCCGAGCATAGTATGCAAAATGTTTCGTACTGAATTCAAGGTTTGTAGCTTTCATAGAAAGAGAGAAAATGAAAGGTTTTGGATGATTTTAAATCTGTTTATCAACATCCTTGTCACAGTGCTTTTACACAATTTTAAAGTTGATAGCTCCCATATTTTCGAAGGATAAATACTTTTCTTGAATTTCCAATACAAAAATTTATATGGAAGGTGGTAGAAGGAGTGAAGCGAAGTTCATTTTTTTTAGCATTCATTGCAATTATTAAGCGACAAATTCTGGGAAAATTTGAAGTTTGTATTTCTTTTAGTTTCAATGAAAATCGATTAAATGCATTTACCAAAATTATGCATTTGTATGGGACGGGGTAGAGTATTCGAATCAAAACCAAATTTTTCAACATAAATGATATTTATTATATTTATTTATTTATTTATTTATCATAACAAGATATTTAGTTACATAATAATTAACTTATATTATTTTATTTAATTTAATGTAACTTAAGACAATTTAACTTACGTAACTTAATCTAACTAGTAAGATGGACACTGGTAGAAGGATGGTTATACAGGGTTTGGGATACTTTATAAAACAGAGCGCAGCCTTAGTTTGTATGTCAATTTACTCATTGGAGGTGTGTAGTGTACACTGAATTTGTTGAATACTCTACAACATCTGTTAATAGGCTCATTTTGTCCGTAAACTGTACTATGCGGATATTCCTTTAGTAGTCTTGAATGTCTCGTCAGCCTGACATTGTCATTGAGTCTGAATTTATCTGATATGTGATCTACCATAATATCGCCATTCAAAACATCTAAGGTAAAACAGGATGTGAGCATAGTTCTTCTAGAACTAAGAGGTAAAAGATTTAATATTTGGAGCCTAGTTGCGTACGGTGGAGAGAGTCTCTAGGATCATACAAGTCCCTAAGAGCAAAGAGAAGGAATTGCTTCTGTATTGACTCTATTCTGTTGCTATATAACTGGAAAGAGGGGTCCCAGATGGGACATGCATATTCCAGAAGAGGACGGACAAGGGAACAGAATAATGTTTTAGTGACCCATACATTCTTAAACTCTTTGGCTCTTCTCTTAATAAATCCAAGAAGTCTATTGGCTTTTGAGATTAATCGGTTGTAGTGAGATTTAAAGCACAGTTTATTGTCGAGTAGAATGCCGAGGTCCTCAATTTGATCTACACGATGTAGTTGAGATCCACTCAGGAAATAGTCATGTAGGTATGTGGATCTTTTATGTGAGAAGCTTATCACGTGGCATTTACCGACATTAAGCTCTAACTTGTTCTGACTACACCACTCATCTAGTGCAATAAGCTTGGATTGCAAAAATGTGGCATCAGCGGGTGAGGTAACAGTATGATAAATTTTCAGATCATCAGCGTACAACAGAGACATTTTTTAATACTTCAGATAGATCTGAGATGAAAATATTAAATAAGAGAGGTCCCAAGTGACTTCCTTGGGGTACCCCAGAGGACACTACGATTTCCTTGGAAATAGAGCCTTGGAACTTGACAAATTGAGTTCTATTACTAAGATAGGATTTAATCCAGTCAAGAAGAGATCCTGTAACACCAATTTTTTTTAATTTTAAAATCAGGATGTTGTGATCAGCTCGGTCGAAGGCTTTGCTAAAGTCAGTGTATACTGCGTCAATTTGATGCCCATTTTCCAGTGCGCAGAGTGTATCAGATACTAGAATCATGAGGTTAGTCATGGTTGAGCGCCCTTTTCTAAAACCGTGCTGCTGGTCATTAAGAATAGGGTTGATTATTTTGGTTAATTTGTCGCAGATAATTTTTTCGAATAATTTCGGTATAGCTGATAGAATAGCTATACCTCTATAGTTCTTCACATTTCGTTTGTCACCATTCTTATGGATGGGTGTGAGATGCGACGATTTCCAAGCCGATGGGAAAACTCCCAATGAGAGTGACTTGTTAAAGAGCCAGTATAAAGGTGTTGAGAGCTGAAGGGCACACTTCGATAAAAATAAGGGAGGAATAAGATCAGGACCTGGACCTTTTTTTACATCAATAGTTGTAAGAGTATTAAGCACCTCCTCAATGGTTAATGAAATATTTTCAACGAGTGGAGGAACCGAAATATTGGGCTCGATTTCGGTCGAATCCGACTGTACTCCAAAAACGTCGCGAAAACGGTCAGCAAACATGTCGCAGATATCATGCTTGCAAGAAGATTGCGTGATTCCATTGGTCATGGTTACGGGATAACCCGAACTTTTACGTTTTGTGTTAACGAAGTCGAAAGATCTTTTTGGTTCTGTTATGATATCTTCACCGATTTTTTTTACGTAACCTTCATATGCAGTCCGGGACTCAGAAGAGAACTCTGAAGCCAGCGTGTCATATTTTTTTTGGAGATTGGGAGAGATTGCGCCCACTTTCTTAAATTTTTTGAATAGTTTATTTCTTCTATTCCGCAGTGATCTTAGGTTTTTATCTAACCAGGGTTCCGATAATTTATCTTTTTGCTTTATTACAGGGACGTAATTGATAGCAATTTCAAAGATCACATCGTAGAATGCTGTTATGGCATTGTCAAGATCATTAGATGAGAACAGGGCTGTCCAGTCCATCGTGGACAATTCATTATTAATGCCATTGAAATCAGCATTACGGAAGTCAAATACAATATTATTATTGTAAGAGTGAACAAAATTAGTGTGATCGTATGGTAGATCTACTATGATGGCAGAGTGATGTTGAGTATTAGAGAAAAGATTCTCAGCGTCAGAGGCATGGCCAACAATCACTTCATCATATGCGTCGGTAAAAATCATATCAAGCCATCTCCCATTTTTATTGGGTAAATTTACTACTTGATGTAAGTCGTTATTATACAGAGTGTCGATAATAGTTGTGTCAATATCAGACGTGAGATTCCCCGGTATAATAGTGTTATCCGAATGATTCGTGTGAAAAGAGATACTTGGGCGATTAAAATCGCCGAGAAGGAAAATATTGTCATTTTCTGCCAAAGAGCAGTAGACAGTATGAAAAATGTCAAGAATGTCGTGGTATTTTTGGTCTTCAGAGTTAGGCTGGATATATACAACACCTATGTAAATATATTTATTTATCAGTTTGATTCTGATAAATTTATGTTCAAAAAGTGTTGATGGTGTTGTGTTAACAATCTCGCTAGATAGAGATTTATGAACTGCAATCAGGACGCCTCCTCCTTTTGAAAGACCTGTTGCGCTGTAATTCCTGTCATTTCTGTATATGGTCCAGTCGTTGTCCAGAATTTCTTCATTTTTGAAGGAGTCGTTTAGCCCAGTTTCCGTAATAATTATGACATTAAAGTGACAAGATTTCGCGTCAATGAAGAGATTATTTATCTTCCCTCTAATGCCACCTGCGTTGTGGTAAAAAAGGCGTAGGTTACTTTTTGAGTTAGGAACGAAAAAACCGATTTTGATCTTCCCGGCTTTTTTGCATATCAGAAATATGCTTCGAGGAAACATGGGAACCGTACGTCGCGAGATCCTTATGAACTTGGTCAGGAGAAAGATTGAACTGCTCGTGGAAGCGTGTGTAGATCAGCCGCAACGCTTTTAAATCCGTTGGAAGCCCTTCTTGTTGAATGGATAGCATCAGACTGGTTTTTGTTTTGCCGTTAATGCAGGTTGAATCAGATTTGTTGTGCATATACGCAAGATACAGCCGCACGTTGTCAAATATTCTGTGCTCTCTCAATCGTGATAATAAATATCTATTCTCCTCAGAATTTGCAGAGTTCATCGAGAGCTTTACGACTGGACGAAAAAGTGGGTCAAGGAAAGGGGGGTTATTGGGACCAGCAACTGCAGATTTAAGATTTACGTTAGAAGACTTTGCATTTTTATCCTTAATATATGTTTTTGACGATGAAGGGTAAGGATTAATTGTTTCTCCACGCACGAAATTATTGTACGGACCAGAAGCTAGGGCAGCATTCGAAGTAAGGATTGGGGCTAAATTTGAGGTAGGAAGTGGAATCGAAGTGGGAACTGGGACTGGATTTGAACTAAGTAATGGATTCAAAATAGGATGGTTCTTTGAATGAGGCAAAGAATTTTTACCAGAGTTCATGCGATTAGTACTGGTTTTAGAGGTAGTGTTAGTATTAGGCTTTCGGGGCAAAGAATTGGGAGAAGTGTTTTTCTTACTTGTGTTCGTATCTATTTTATTCCTAGATTTATTGTTACTAATAAAATTTTGACTATTGTTATTCCTATTACTAATTTTTTGGCTATTATTTTTGTTATTTTGATTACTACAATTGTTATTACCATACTTATTGCGCTTCAAATTTGACTTCCAGTGGCTGATTTCCATGTTGTTCCATTTGAAGACGCCCGATTTCGTGCTGAAGAAGATCCAGTCATACTGCTTGGGCATGTACAGTTTGAAATTTGTGTACTTAATACCACTAGGTCTGCGGGTCGGTAGCTTCTCGCATTTACAGCCCGTTATAGAAAATTGATCTATAAGGGTTTTACACAGCCATGATTCATTCGAGTTCGGTGGAGCTCCCGTGACAAAATAAGTAAATGTGTCTGGCGATTTTTTCATTTCCTTATTAATTCTGTTGAGCTTCTTGATTCTTGCATCCCAATCAGCTGGAGACCAAGTTGTATTGAATTTGACCAGCGATGTCTTCGGTGTGTCAAGATCATTTTCCGATAGATGTACTTTTGGCAGCGAGAACGGTTGAACAGGCGATAACGAAACTGTCTGAATATGAAGATTATTTTGCGAGAGCTGAGGTGAAGAGGGGTCTCGTAATTCATCAGTTTTGTCCCCACAAACAAAACGGGTGATGGCCACTTCGCGTTCAAAATCAACAAGTTTTGTTGCTAAATCGTCTGGCTGCCTGATTTCGAATCCAGAAGTGTGACGTAGTTGATTTGACACGGTCACAAGAGGTTTGTCGGCATTGGCAACAAGCACCTTAACTGACTTGACTTCGTCATAAATGTTGTTGAGCTTGGATGTAACAGCATGCCCGTCCGGAAGCGAGACGTTGTCTGTTAACGTCGCAGAGATGTTGTCCGATAAACTATTTATTATCGTCGTCAATTTTGAATCAGATTGCGTCCACTTCTTCTGCAATTTGGATGAGTCGTGTTGTATTAAATTGCAACATGAGTGTAGCTTGTCCAGTTGAGATCCGTAATCACGAAATTCTTCGATACAATCGCTAAGGTTCGATATAGTATCATTCAGGCTATTAACTTTATTTGCTATGAAAGAACAAACACTTTTTAGATCTTCTAAAGCAGTGTTGTTCGAGTCAATCCGCGATGAAGTAATATTAAGCAATCTCAGAACGTGACACGGTTTAATAGCACTACACTCGGTGCATGTATAACTACTTGAATTTTTCGGGATCCGAGAAGATGTGACACAACCAATATGGAAGCTATGCTCACAAATTCCATCACATGTGATACGATTGTCATTGTTCAGAATCTTCGCGCAAACACCACATAACTCAAAGGATGATGATGAAGAAGACATATCGCAATTCAAATTTAGAGTCTCTGGGTTAGGGAAACACAACGTATTTAGATAAATTAGGTCAAGTTTTTCGCTCAAGTAATTAAAAAGAGTCCACTGTTATTATTTTATATGCAATCGTTTAATAAAAGTCATCGAAATCGAATAGAAGAGCTAGGTCAAGTTTGCAGAAATGATTTCCGATAGTTCACTGTTATGCAATTACTTTAATTTAATTTTATCAGTCAATAACTGCAGAGTCAACCAAAACGCACAGGTAAGCGGCACACAAAACAAGTTATAACAATACTATTATATATAAAAAATATATATATTAAAAAAAACAAGCACAAGACGACCGAAAAAAAATAGAATGTAATAATTGATCGCTATAGGCAAATAATTATTATTTCGCGGAGCTAAATGGAAACACGACTGTACTGTAAGGCGGTCAATTAAGTATTATAGTATACTTTTCTAAAAATTTAAAGTTCAATAGCTTGGAAGTTTTTGAAGAAAAATATCAAATAAATATGCCAAAATTTCGAGTAATTTGTATGGAAGGAGGTAGAAACAATGAAATGAAGTCGATAGTTTTTCCAAAATTGGTTGCGATTGTAAAAAAATTAATTATGGCAAAAATTGGCTCTTTGCTTTGCTAGTTACATGGAAACCGAATAAATGCATTTTTGAAAATTGTGCATTTGTATGGGAGGGAGTAGATGGAGTAAGGGGACCATATAAATATTTTTTGACGTTAATGATATTCAAATTATTATACTATGACCTAATTTTTAAGTCAATAGCTAATATGGTTTTGGAGAAAAATCAATTTATTTAAATTTCGAAATTTCATAAAATTTGTATAGGAGGGGTAGAAGGAGTAGAGGGATGTGACCCATTCACGAACTTAAAGTTACTTTTTTGCTAAGAGCTACACATGACCACTTTTCTTCTTCTTTCGAGATTTAAGTAATTTTCTTCTTCGTTCGAGAGTTATGTCGTAAACAGACGGACAGACAAATACTCGGAATCGAGGTTTTCGATCGACAACAAATATCTCTGTACCCACAATACACTCTCAGATTTCATCTAGAGTATAAAAATGTAGGTCCTGGTAAATTAAACAACTGGTATCCGGCCCAGCCTGTCTTGGGTCATAACTCTTTTCAAAGTGTCCTGATCTGGTCTAGACGAAAATACTGACAGTAAACATTTCAAAGTTTGTTTCTATGTGCTTCGGTGTTCCTGGGTACGAAAATAAGATGGTGCAGTTTTTGACTGTGACTTTTTCATTAAAATCATCTGTTGTTGACAGCAAGAATTTATTTTTTGGACTAGATCTTTGCACACGACTCAAATGCGACCTAAAAGCATCGTTTATTGCGCAAAAATTAATTAAACTACGTCCGCACGATGCGTCATTTCCGTGCGTTAAAAGCATGCGTTCTAGATCAAAAGTACATTCATTAAAGCGCCAATTACTCGACGCTACATGTATGAATTACGTGCCGAAAAGATCACCCAATGCTTGGACATCGACCAAGTTGATGAAAATATTCTAAACCATCGCGGAAATACTTTTCAAATCTGAATCATCAATCATCAAGGCTGTTCGCAAAATAGCTAGAATCTTAATTCGGAATGGAGAAAAATGAGTTCTGTTGATTTATCGGGAGTACAAATTGAAACCCACCGTTTCCCAATAGATGGCACCAGCAGTAAATGCTGGTCAAAAATGGCGGATCGGAAACTTCTCCTGTAAGGTGAGGCATGTATCAACAACTCCTAACCATTAGATTTGTCAACTTCTTATCGGGTTCATATACTTTTTGTGCGCGAATATGTCGAAATTTGAGCCAAATGAACGTCATTTGCGAAAGTTTTGCTTTTTTTTTGTGATATATAATGTGGTGTTGGAACCGAGTGAAACCATCACGGAAGATCACTAAAACTTATCTTGCCGCACGAAAACTCTCGGCAACATATTGCTCACATACTGGAAACCTACCTGGAAACAGTGAAATAGGACGTCAACATGTATGGCCTGGCTGAGCATCACTTCTATTCTTACGAAGAAGTCAAAAATTGGGTTGATTTGTGGGTTGGCTCAAAAGAACAGCAGTTTTTTCGAAGTGGAATCCGTATGATTTTCTGGCAGCATACGGATTCCACTTCGATGGTAAAAAGTTGTAGCTAGCGATGGGCATTGCGACAAAGAGCAGTCATCTTGAAAAACGTGACCGTTGGAGAAAAGCTCAGCAATTTTTCGGAATTGGTAATTTTATAATACAGTTTATTCAATAGTAAAATCTACATAATTTCTGACATTTATTACAAAATGCCTTTGCAACAGAGATGGGTTGGAAGTCTTCCGCGATTATTTCGATATATTCGTAAATTTCTTGTTTTTTTGTCGCATTTAAGCCAGCAGTCTTATGAGTGATTATAGTTTGCCCCCACTGTCTCTTTCCACTTCCAGTTCAAGATTCACTAACAGTAGAAGTTGTAGTAGATACTGTAACATTAGTTGACGTCGATGATAGGAGGTCAAGCAACAAGTACTGGCTTTGAGTTTTGGGCTGCTCTATCCCGTAAGCTTCACCGTCTTTATCATGAACGACTATAGGATGTACTCGTTTTATATGGTCATTCATATTTGAGGTATTTTCACTGAAGTCCTTTTTGCATAATTTCCACTACACTTTCGTCAGTCCAACTTTTTAAAATTATTCCAAACACGACTTTCTTTAAAGAACTACGCATTATTATTCATAGTTACTATCGATAAAAATAATCATTCATTCGAAAAATTATTCGATAGTAATTTTCATTCGTCGGAAAATTATTCAGAAGTCTCTATCGATAGTAATTTTCATTCATTCGAAAAGTTATTCGATAGTCACTTTCTATGGCAACTATAGATAGTTACTAAAGTAATTTTCATTCATTCAGAAAGTTATTCGATAATCCCTATCGATAGTGAAAAACGAGACTTTTACTAACCGAAAGAGACTTGGCACCAAGAAAAAGTATAGAGAAATTGTGTCTACAATGGCATTTTTTAAAATCTAATTTATTTATTTACTCGGGGTGATTGGTTTTGGCTCTGCAGTATTTACTGGAAATTTCATATCTTATATATTAATACGTGAGCATCTAAAACTCCGGACCCCTTTTTTTATTTATTTTAAAAGGAGGGGAATGAAACTTATATTATTAAAGATGTGGACAAACCAAATAAACTGCCAACAAGTCGGGCGCAAGTTTATTACTTTTGGGACAAGTTGAGGATGCATGGAAAATGCAGGTTAGAGTGGTTAAGGAAGACTAAGTGTAGCCCTCTTTCACAAGTGGAACCCCTTTAGGGTAGGACTCTTATCAATTTAACACTTAATTCCGTATATGATCTCTAGCTCCAGTACATATAATCACTATTTCATTCGTTTATGCAAATTTGGTTTTTTGAGGGTAGGGGAGTGGTGATAGGTAAGGGGGGATGCTAATAATTTTTTAATTGATTGCTTGAATCACGTCTAATATTCTCTATATAGTATCTCTGTTTCATAGACGAAGTTGCACATAATTGACGGATTGAAATTTTTTAAAATGCCCGATTTCCCCCCCACTACGGTTATGTTATATTTTTCTCATAATTCACTAGTATAGCTTAATATATGTTTAAACTTTTGCGCGTCAAACCCCTTTCCTAGCTATAACTATGGTTGAGATATTCGAATTCTTAGTTTTGGGTTTTTCGCTCCTCCCTATTCCTTCTCCAAAATGGAAGTACGCCTGAGATCCGCAACCATCTACAATTCATCCAAAAATGAACTTTCTCCTTAAGGGTTTGGGAGTTAAAGTGCGCTGAGCGTTTACGTACGGCGTACAGACAGACGGATTTCTTGCATTTTTAGGCTATTTCAGTCAGGAAACGCGAAAAAACAAAATTTCAGGGTAGCAATTTTTTTCCGAGTCGATCACAATACTTTACTATTATTTATAAAAAATAATAAAGTAAAATCATGCTTGTATGTTGCCGTTAAGGAAGATTTAATAAAGTGTACACATTCAAGCGGAATTTCATTTCAGAACTACAATTGTTCTTTGCTGCTTGACTTCGGTGATCGAACGACTACCAGCAGATCCAATGCACTGTAGAGATAGAAAAGTGTCAAAGTAAAGAATGCCTAATATTAGACGAATTCATATTGAAAGTGTGAATTTCGTTATTTTACACACCCAATTGATCGAATTTCGACCACAGGCGATACTAGTTCTTTTAAATTGTAGATATAGACCTGCAGTTGTCAGTTAGTTCTGCTTGAAAGCATGTAACTATAATAGTATTCGACTTTTAAGCTGACACCTTATTTATTCCTTTGACTTTATTTTCAAGTGCTCGTATCCCTATGCTACACAGACGACCAAAAGTTTTCAATATGAATAAAACATTATATTTCATTTCGCGCATCAATAGCATAGCAAAGGTTTCTAACATAAATTCTGTATTGAAATCATTATACTATTTGCGCACCGACTTCACGATGAAATAGTAGTCTATCAAATGTGTCGTTTATTTCTTAAAACCTGCGAAAGATTAATGCCGATTCGCAGCATGTTTTTGAATTTTTTAAAATCTGGTAGGATATACGACTATCTATCAAGCTAATAAAAAAATATGACATTGTTTGTCTTACGAGTGAGCTGAAAATTGTACCCTTAGCAAGTATCCGCGCAAACTTCCATGTGGGTGCTATGCAAGAACACTGGGAGCTGGAAGTAAATGGGCTGCTGTAATAAATGTTTGTGACTCCAGAGTTTGGGGTTGAAGTAGCTTCCCTTATTGCTTCCAAGCGGGATAAGATCACGACGTTAGGCGACATATTCTCGGAAAGGTGTCAGTGGCACGGGACGGTTCCTTGTGGAGAAACACAATATATCCTTAGAATTTGATACAATGATGTTGTCCTTGATAGCACAACACACTATAGAAAATACAAGGTACCTAGTAGAGTAATGCGACTTTATCTGCTTGGAATTCTTTTTTTTTTCGTTAACACTCAGCTTCTTAAGTTAATGCCATGCAACCAGAAAATTTTATATGTTGCCCAAATTCAAACAATATTAAAAAATTGCGGGCGGGAATGGTTGGGAGTAGAAACGTTGCTTCTTGTTTGTTGTTGTTTTTTTTTTTCACAAGCATATGATATGATGTGATGTTGTAACTTTCTGGCACTTTTTATCAGAACAATAATATCCCCCGTTAAGGACCTTTAGCCTGAAAGCAGCGAACAAGGACAACAACAGCTAGTACGAGTCCTTTCTTCATGGAAAAAATTGAATTCATGAATATTTCAGTCGAGTATACTAGACTCTGCGGTGGTCGTTGTTGTGGGGGTTTAGTCGGGAAATTCTTGTCGTATGCTGGGGTCGGAAGGGGCGTTGAAATGATGAAAATACAGCAGCATGAGGATATTTTAATAAGCTCAATTTCGAGCAAAAATTTATGTTCAATTCCTGCATAAACGAATTGCATATTCAGTGAAATAAACATCCGTATCTCGGCATACTGAAAATAAAAGCTTCCCGGAGTATGAGTATTTGTTGGAAATTTACAATAGATTTGTACGTAGGGTACAAGAGAAACTGTGCGTTCATTCCCATAAACCCGAATAAATTCTAAGGATCAGTGATATGCAAAAAATTCAATTTCTTATGGTTTTATAGGTTTTTACAAAATTTAATTGCATTGATATCAATTTGGAGTTGTTTCGCTGTAGCTGAATATCGAATTTCAATTATTAATTCAATTTGCTTCAGATTCCATAAATTTGATTCGATTTTTTTTTCAATAAATATTTATTTACATAACATTTTCAGAGTATTGAATTAAGAAAAGGAAAAAATTTGATAAAAATTCAAGCTGAAATTTAGGTATAGATTATCTGCATGGTATGACGTGTGTAAGCTTATGCATATATGGTATCTTTATATAAATGGGCGGGCTTTGCTTTAAAATTTCCATGAAATTTATTGTAGAATAATGTCATTCAAATTGTCAAACCTAGTCGCATTAAATCAATCTATTTTTAAAACTGGATTGATTTTATAATCCGCCACGTGAATGTCGAATTTTGTACTAAAATAGAAACTTCGAAGTTTAAATATTTTTGCGTCAAAAAATAAACGTTTGCAAATGTTATCGAAAATAATTTATTGCGTAAGGGAAAATCACAAACATATCAATCCCAAGCCAATACGGATTCCGTTTCGAATATTCTACAGGTGACCTCTTGATATACCTTGGAACATTGGAACCTGCATAAATTTGGCAAGGGTTAAGTTCTTGCACTTGACATCGCTACAGTGTTTAACAGAGTTTGGCACAAATATCTCCTAGTGAAGCTCAAAGCAGTCGGCTTTAGTAATAACCTCGTAAAATGGATTGAGAATTTCTTATATGAATGCACCATACAAGTCGTAATAAAGTCCCACAGATTCCGGAGTCCCTTATAGTCCAAGAGCACTAGAACAAAAAATAACAACTGAAAGCGATAGGGCAACAAAGTGTATATAATGTTAGAATGTTGTGTAACTAAGTCGAAAGACGAAAAATAAATTTGCAAATCTGCCAAATGGATCCTGTATAGTGGAACAAAAAAATTATTCGAGGATATACAAAAATTTTGTATGGTTTTACAACCAGGAAACGATTCGGTCTCTTCGTAAATTTCACTAGTAAAATGTTTAGTGAATTTCATTGTAATGAATGTTGTTTCCAAATCATGTTTTGGAAACAACATTAATAATAATAATCTTTTTTTTCCCGCAAAAGATCGGGATCTAAAAGATAACTCGAACATGTTAAGCCCCAAGATGTATTTTAAAAAAAATGAATAACACTATGGACTCCACGGCACATCACACTAAGAATTGTAATTATTACTTTACTTGATAGCTAAGCTAAAATCGATTGAATAAATTTTAATAGAAATTAAACGACCTAAAATCAGTAATAACAAATTAAAACGTTTGAGTTCATAAATAAGCGGACATTTCAATCCCTTACAGATGGCCTTATATTTACTAGGGTGAAAACTGGAAGATTTTTTGATGAAATCTTCAATCGCCATTATCCTTTTAACCGTTTTTAATAAACATAAGCTTTCAAAATATGACACAATTAATACAAGGATTAGTTTAAACTTATTAAATAAGAAAAAAACTAAGAATGGAAAGATGTCGCTCGACCTGCAGAAGTTTAAAGCACGACAAATAAAGGCAATATTGCGAGTCTACATACCACTTCCCGTTTTTCTTCCTGATCAAACTTCTAGTACCGAAATTTTAATGCTGGCAATACTTTAATCGAGAGTCAGAGCTTGCGACTGAAAGCACTGGGTTTAAGCAATTACCTTAAAGAATCTCCCCTTCTTATAGAATTCGAATTTGGGATTGACTGACGCGAAAATTTTGCCGTGTACTGGCAGGCAGTTTGATGCATGCATTTTTAAAAATGCGTCTCACCGATTTTTCTCTATAAAAGGTCTTTGGCGAAAAAGGGCTAGAAAAAAGCTGTCCTGTGCACGTAAAAGTTGTTTACAGTGCTGGACAAAAATGATGCGCCTGTTCTTTTAGAAATTTTTGAATAAATTTACGTATTCGTTGTGATTTCAATTTAGTAATTCAAGATTGACCAGAAGGTAAAACGCAAGGGAAGCAATGCTTCCCTTGCATCAATGGACGCCACGCCACTGGAAATTATATTATTGTAAAGTGGTCAGCGAGACCTTTCCAATGACATCAAGTTTGCGTCTGTACCTTCAAATAATTTTAACGTCCTACTACACAGAAATCGTTTGGCTCCGGTTTTTGAAATTCATTTTTCTTCCTCGTCTTAGTTACACTGCATTCTATCATTATATGCACTTCTAATAATTGTTAATTGCCGTTGTTACTTTTTGTTTTCTAGGGCTCTGGCTCTACTAAGGCTCAGTTTTATCACCCACACTCTTTATTAATGACATAATCTGAAACATCACTTCGAAGATGATAGTACCATGGTTTCTATGATTTCGATACGATTACTAACTTTCACCGTGTTCCGGTAGCATCTAACGTACCGAATTATTTGGATCATTGAACTCTGACCTAAACCTAATTTTAGAATGGAGCAGGACAAATAGAGTTGAGTTTAACGCCTCAAAAACAGAGGCCTGTCATCTTTCTCTTCCGAATACTTCTCACTCCTTGGCATTAGAATCAACAACCATCTTAATTGGTACTAGCACATACTCCACGTAGCACTTGATGCTTCCAAACGCCTAGGAGTCCTCCGAAAATGTAAAACATATTGAGTTGGTGACCTAGCAAATATCTATAAGACCTACATTAGACCACGCCTCGAGTACAATTCGCATTTATGAGCTGGGGTACCCAAAATACAACTCGGGATGCTCAAACGTGTCCAGAGGCAGGCGTTCCAATTAATTGGAGATGAAACCAACACGGTTCCTATAGACTACCTAGAGCATCGCAGAAATGTCGGAGTACTAAGCATTTTTCACCACTACTTTCACGGTAAATGTAGTGACGAACTTTCAGAAACTTATTCCTCCTCTATTCACATTTACATTATTTTAGAAATACTCGCCTAGCTTTAAGCATTCACGAGCTTACTGTTAACCTTCCAACGTATCGTACAGTGAAATATAAGCAGTCAATTCCCTGAACTTCAAAGCTTTGGAGTGCATTGCTAGAAACCATATTCCCATTGTCATACGACCTTCGCCGTTTCAAACTCAACGTCAACCGGCATTTTAGGCTTTTCCCTCCATTTAATCCTGTTTAACCTTTAATTCCTTTTTTCTCTTTACTGACATGGCAGTGTAAATTGCATTAAATGTTCGGCGATGTAAAAAAAAAACATAACAGAACTACGACTGGGAGCAAAGCCCAATTGTGCGATACTCTAGATGAAAGAGAAATTGTTTGATCTTAAGAAATTTTGTAGGAGACGTGGTGGAGGGGGTGATGACATTGAACTAATTTATTCACATCACGCAAGAGTAGCTATAAAAATGTTTTGTACCAAATTTAAGCTTTAAAAATGTAATAGATTCTGAGAAAAGTAGTGCATTGTTTTCAGCGAAATTATGCAGTTTGTATGGGAGGTGGTAGAAGGAGAAGCGAGTTCTTAATGTTTTTTTTTTTAGAAATAACTAAAAACATCAGTTGCGTGGCATCAATTGATGCAAGGGAAGCATTGCTTCCCTTGCATTTTACCTCTCCATTGTGTTTAAAAATGTTAAATTTAGTTACCAAAGAATTTGTGAAATCTTTTAAAAATTCATCCACTTTATAGTTATAAATTTGGCTTTACTTTCACTCAGCATGGCACACAACCCATTTGACGCTTTTGCTCTACATACCGCTTTGCACTCGAAAGCCCACCTAAAGCATTCTCGAGAGAAAAACTGCCTAGATGCGATTTGAAAAATGCATATTTGTCACTCACGGACTCACGTCCAAAGAAAAATCTTCGGGCCCGCTAAAAAAAATTTGACTGCTATATCAAGCGTGGAAGCATCGTGGAATATGCTTCCATTTCCAGGCTCTAATTCCCATGACTTTCCATCGTTACAAGTATTATATTATTTATATTGAAATTTTATCATTGAGTAAAAAATTATCACGGAGATAAATTTGAAGGGCAGTGATGTGGCAATATCACCGAGAGGAGAGCTTTAATGAAAGTGCTATGAATATTCTTGCAGATCTTGGCGGCATCTATTGTCTCATATTATTTTTTTTCCATTTTGGTTTGTAACTCATTTAAACAATTAAAAGCTGTCTTGAAACTAGATCTGTAGATCTTTGCACAAATTTTCATCAATGCTGCATTACTGATTACCAATTTAGATCGTGTGCAGATCTCGGATGTATTGCGTTGAAAAGCGACATTACTGAATAACTAAAATTATTTTACTGCTATTGTATAAATTAATTTCTAGTGATAAAAATTATTGAAGCATTTTGTGACTTGAAGCGTTGATCATTCAGAATCAATAATTTTAGGTTCTAAATTTGATCCGCGCACCAGAATTGTATCTTCAAAAGCCTTTTCAGTGATTTTATTTAATGAAAATTTATACACCATACATGTACATACGTATACATACGACAATTTTACAATTTAAAAGGTTAAATGATCTTGCAAAAGAATTGCTTCCCATAGTCCTAATATCACGCCACGCCACTCAAAAACATCATCTTTTTGACATGTTTTAAATTGCAGATCAGAAGCATTCATACTTTTCACGGAAAATCTACTTTTTGTAAAGTTGTGAAATTGTGTCAGATTGTGTTGGGTAAAAAGAGTGAAGCTAGACAATTAGCTTCACTCCTTCTACCCCTATTGGTCTTACTAATAATTCCACACAAATGTTTAGTGCACAATTTCAGCTCAATAAATTTTATACACACCGAGTAAATTGGTTTAGAATATTGCATGAAAAGTGCAGTTTGTATGGGAGGTGGTGGAAGGAGAGAGAGGATACACATAATTTTTATCCAGTAGATTAAAACCATCATAAAATTATTATGTTCCAAATTTCAGATCATTAACATTTATACTTTTCGAGCAACTCCGTTCATTGTCAAATTGTGTCGTTTTGTATGCGAGGGGGTAGAATGGGCTTAGCGATTTGGCCCGTTCACGAACTTCACCTAACTTTTTTGTCAACAACAACGCGTAAAAAATTTGAGCTCTCTAGTTCAACGCGTTCTCAAGCTAGAGAGCGCACGTGCGGACGAATGAACATTCGGTTTTGAGATAAAATATCTCTGCAGTGAAGGACAGCGTTGAAAATAACCCAAACATCTCCATTCGTCTCCTTGCTCAAGAACTCGACCTCTCCACATTCACACTGCTGCGAATATTGACAAAAGATTTGGCTCTGCATGCGGACAAGGTCCAATTGACTCAAGAACTGCAGCCGGCGGACCACCAGCAGTACTGTATGTTCCCTGATTGCATCTTCGAAACAAATCCTTCACCTCACGTTGATACACCCCATATATAATTATGTCAGATCAGAAGTACACTGAGTGAGTTTTAGCCCTCACACGGCCAGAAGACTTTTTGGCACATTTGCCTCAAACGGCTTATCAAGTATCCCTGATACTTGTAACCGTTTTTTAGCAGTGGAAAGGTAACCCTTTGGTAACCAGCCGACATTTTAGGACACCAAAAAGGGTAATTTCGGCCCATAGGCATTATGCAGTTCAAGCCCAAAAAGGAAAAGAGTGTAAAGGATAAGGAAATTAATGTCCTTGTCGAGTCTTCCACGGAGAGTGAGTACTCAGGTAAAGCCCTGAGTTCGAGGAAAACTCCGGCTAAGGCCATTTGACGGAGAAAAGCTCCAACTCCGTAACTGTCTGCAGTCAATAGAGAATTCAAAAGGTGTAGTTTATGATATTTCGGTTGCACTTGTAAATTTTTTTTTTGAAGATTCAACTTACACTGTTTTTTTTACAGAATGATCTGTGTTATAGGAAATTTTGGCCGCTATGCAAAAACACAGTCATGATGGGAAGTTAAGGGAAGGGGAGTGAGAACGACCGTAACGAGTGGTATATTTTTTCAGTTTTACTAGTTGCTACTGACAAATATTTGTAGATGTTATGGAACTGAATGATAGAAAGCTAATAGAAACCATTTACAGAGTATGTAGAACTTCTTGAAGTGGAACTGTTTCACTTTTACATCGTTTGCCCATTTTATTTCAAATAATTTTTCGTTGCCAGTAGCTTAAAAAATCTACTGCTAGGAGTGGAAATCGAACCCTAGACCTATTGACTGTGGAGCAAGCACGCTGCCTACTACGCCATGGAAGCTTGTACAATGGGTTGGCAATGTGGAGCGGATGAATGACGAAAGAATTCCCAAACGCACACTGAAAGTGAAAGTTAATGGACAAAGACCGGTCGGAAAACTACGGAAGCACTGGGAGGATTCTATTGACGTAGACAACAAGTCACTGTTAAGGTATTCGTCCGCCTAACGTATACCGAGTCCTTAAGAATCTAGATGCTAACAAATCGTCCGGTCCAGATGGAATCTCTGCCCTTTTCCTTAAAAATTGCGCTTCTCTTGCTAAACCTCTATGCAAACTTTACCGTCTCTCCTTATCGTCCTCCACTGTGCCATCTTCATGGAAGCTTGCGAATGTTCAGCCAGTCCCAAAAAAGGAGAACGCATCAATCCCGCCAATTATCGCCCAATAGCAATAACCTCAATTCTGTCAAAGGTCATGGAAACATCAATAATATTATTGACAACAAACAGTATGGATTCCGCAAAAAACGTTCCACAGTAGACCTCTTAACCACCTTCACTGAAAGTTGGTACAAGAGCATTCACAAGTTTGGTGAATCTTGTATTATCACTCTCGATATTTCTGAGGCTTTTGACAGAGTATGGCACAGTGCCCTTTTAATGAAACTTAAAGCTATTGGTTTGGGCGACTCTCTTATTACCTGGATCGCAAGTTTTTTAGCCAATCGTTAAATGCGTGTGGTATTAGATGGTGTGGTTTTCCCTTCTTATAAAATTAACGCTGGTTTCCCTCAGGGCTCGATTCTTTCTCCCACCCTTTTTCTAATATTTATTAATGACTTGCTATCTTCAACTTTCAATCTTATACATAGCTTCACTGATGATAGCACATTAGACTTCTCCTATCACTTCAACACTGCGTCCTTAGCCCGGTGAACTAGCTTAGTAGAAAAACATAACAGGGCTACGATTGCGCATAAAACGCAATCTTACGATACTCTAGATGAAATAGAATTTTTTGTCATCCCAAGAAATTTTGGATAGGGAGTTTTAGAAGGGGTGATAGCATTGAACTAATTTTTTCCCCATCATGCTAAAGTAGCTATAAAAGTGTTCTATACAAAATGCTTACTCCAAAAATTGAATGGGGACTGAGAAAATTAGTGAGTTAGATTTAGTGAAAATGTGCAGTTTGTATGGGAGGTGGTAGAAAGAGTGGGGGGATTTTAGTGATTTTTTCAGAAATAACTAGGAATATTATAAAATTGACAACCCTTAAATTTCAGATCAGTACCATTCATACTTTTCAAGAAAATCGATTTTTTGTGAAGTTGTGAAACTGTGTCATATTGTATGGGAGGGGGTAGAAGCAGTGAAGCTAATCAAATAATTTTTTCTGATCTTAGTCATAACACTAATTAAGTATTTATTACAAAATGTGAGCTCTATAAATGTTATATACTCTGAGAAAATCGTCTTAGAGCATTTCATGAAAAAGTGTAGTTTGTATGGGAGGGGGTGAAAGGAGAGGGAGGACGCAAATAATTTTTCTACTGTAGATTTAAATCATTATGAAAGTAATATATCCCAAAACTCAGACTAATAACTTTTATACTTTTCGAGTAAATTAATTTATTGTTAAATTGCGAATTTGCGTCATTTTGTATGGGAGGGGGTAGAAGGGGTGAAGCTAATCGTCTAATTTTTTTTCGTCTTACTAATAATTTTAAATAAATATTTTGTGCACAATTTCAGCCCGCTAAATTTTATACGCACTGAGTAAATTGGCTTAGAGTAATTCACGACAAGTACAGTTTGTATGGGAGGTGGTAGAAGAAGGGGGAAGACACGCATAATTTTTTGTCGGTAGATTGATATTATCATAAAAATAATATATTCCAAATTTCAGGCCAATAGCTTATATGCTTTTCGAGCAAATCCTTTAATTGTCAAATTGCGCAATTGTGTCATTTTGTATGGGAGGGGGTAGAAGGGGTGGAGCGATTTGGCCCGTTCACGAACTTGACCTTACTTTTTTGTCAAAAACGACGTGTACAAAATTTGAACAATCTAGCTCAACGCGTTCTCAAGCTAGAAAGCGAACAGACGGACAGACGGACAGACGGACATCCGGTTTTGAGATTTTTGAGTGATAACATTAACTTCTGTATCATTCATTTTTTCCTCCGAGCCTTATTTCTTGGCGTTACAAACCTTAGAGCAAACTTATAATACTCTCAGATTTCATCTAGAGTATAAACACACATGGTTCAATCATTGAATGACGACCTGGCTAAAATTCTTAGCTGGGGCAATAAGAAGTGTTAAGATATTAGGTATCCAAATCACGGATAAATTATCTTGGAACGATCATATATTTAACATCGCCAAGGAAGTATCTAAACGTTTGGTAACCCAAAACAAAACGGTGTAAGAACTCCTCCACCGCTTCTGGGTTACTGGCAATTTATAAGGCCTATATTAGACTACGTCTTGAATTTAATCCCCACCTTTTGGCGGGAACTGCAAAAATTTATCTCTCCTATCTGGATAGTATCCAGTCTCAGACTATCAAAATTATAGGAGATTCTGACATCACTTCATCGCTCGATTCAGTCGAACATAGACGAACTTTAAACTCTTCAACCCATTTGTACCGCTACTACAATGGAGATTATTCGGACGAAATCTCTAGCCTCTTGCCCCATGTATGCGCTTACCCCGTAATACTAGAGTTGCTTCACGCGCCCATAAGTATTCTCTCAACCCCATCTTCGGTCGCACTGTTAAATTTCGTGATTCGTTTTTAAACCGGACTGTTCGAATATGGAACTCACTGCCCATCTCAGTATTCCCGCATGACTACAACATTCAACAATTCAAAAGAAATATTCATAGGCACTTCCATCTCTATCTCCTTAAATCTCAAAAAACCAAAATCCTTCCCCCCTCACCGGACCTGCGCTTCAGTACAAAAGGGCAACCCCTCTAGTTCCGGTATCACATAAAATCACATAAAAAGAATGCTATCAATATGTCTTATGTACAATTTAAAGGTTTTGAAAAAATTAGCGTATTAAATTGATTGAGAATGTGCAGTTTGTATGGGAGGTGGTAGAATTGAGGGATTTTCAGTGTTTTTTCCAGTAATAACTTTGAAGATTATACAATTGCCACATCTCAGATTGCACACCAATCATACTTTTCAAGAAAATCGATTTTATGTAAAGTTCTGAAAATCTCACAGGTAGGTAGGGGGTAGAAGAAGTGAAGCTAATCAGTTATTATTATTTTTTTATCTTAGTAATAATTCTAAATAAATATTTAGTGCTCAATTTCAGTTCGATAAATTGTATACGTACTGTGTATACTAGTTTATAGTATTTCAACAAAAAAGTGCAATTTGTATGGGAGGTGGTAGAAGGAGCGAGGCGTATTAAATAATTTGTAAACTGCGAATTGGTAACATCATAAAAATAATACATTCTATATTTTCGATCTATACCTTTCATACTTTTCGAGAAAATCCGTTTATTGTGAAATTCGAAAATTAAGTTCTTTTGTATGGGAGGGGGAAGAAGGGATGGAGCAATTTGGCCCGTTCACGAACTTGGTCATACTTTTTCGCCAAAAACGACATGTACAAAATTTAAATTTTCTCACTCAACGCGCTCTCGAGCTAGAGAGTGCACGGACAGATGGTTTTTAAATTTTTGAGTGGTAATATGGCCTTCTGTATCATTAATTATTTGTTTCGTGCCTTATTTCTTAGCTTTAAAAACTTTGTGGTAAACTTATAATACTCTCAAATGTTATCTAGAGTATAAAAATAGAGATAAGTGTTGCGAAAGGTTAGCAACTCTTACACATCTGAAGGCCTGGATTGCGCTGTAGTGACATTGAAGAATGAGTCTATCTAACCACACAATAACATTCTATCGCTTTGAAGTATCGAACTAAAATTCTTATCACTTGAACGAGCCCTCCACTCCATCTAACAGTTTTTGAAATTTCGAAAATTTAAAATAAAATTTTTTTTTTTTCAAAATAACTGGAAAAGACAACTGATAAAAATACCATAAACAGGTTATGATAATATTTTTTGCAATTTACTTACTCCCTCTACTACCTTCCATGCAAATTTTATAATTTCAGGATAATGAATTTGTCGATTTCCGTTAAAACTCATAAGAGCTACAAAAGTTATTAAGTTGCCATATCGAGATTAAGTACACTCCTTACTTTTCGTACACATAGTTAATTATACAAACCAGCAAAAATCGCAATATAACAAAATACAAAATTACGAAAAACATGGAAATTAGTATAAATAAACGATTAAACGATTTATCGTTACGTGACCAACCTTATTCCTTTAAATCGCCAGTTCATTAATGCCCCAATGCATAGCACTGTTTTGAAATTACGCAGCAAATCCTTGCCGACCCTGAAGACCCATATAAACCGACTACGAAATTAATTGAAATAAGAATTACTATTATTGGTATAATCGTGACCTTGTGGAGTTTCGAACACACTTACCTAGGATCAACTGCTTTCGACAGGATGTTACATCATCAGTACAGGAAAGCTTTTATTAAGGCACTTTAAGTTTCGTCCCACCGGTAAATGACTTGTATAAAATTAATCGATTTTCTGACCATATTCGCTCTGGTAGATGAGTATTGGTCGGACTGTAATGTAAGACATAATAGTATGACTTGAAAGACATACTAGGTAAAAGAAATTCATTCTGACCAAACGTATTGAAAATTTAGATTAAATTGTTCTTAATTTTAGCTAAGACTTCATTACAAATTTAATAAAATGTAGAAATTATCCTGCAAACATCTCGGATTCATTTATTTTAAAGAGCACTTGTAGTCTAATTTAGAATGCAATAGGTATCTCTTTAGTAATATGCATCAAAACACTAAGTACATCTGTTTTTTAAGCAAACATTTTTCATGAGCTGCTCAAACATGTGACGTAATTAACTTCTTCGAACTGCCTGCATTTGTTTCTACTATTTGGCAAACTAAGGTAAGGAGTTGATTTTCATTGCCTTTGAAAAACGAAACCGCATAAAGGAGCATCCGAGAATTCTGAGAATGTATGCATCAAAAAGCTGAAATGAACTTGTGAAATTAATCCTCCGTATGACTCTGCTTTTGAATCAACACACAGCATGTGTGGAACACACTTGAGTCTGTAACCGAAAATAATTCCTTTGAAGGAGAGTACCCGGAAAACCTTTAAATCTTTGGCATATTTCCGCGTAGCGGGGTTTGAATCTAAGCATCAGGAAGAAATGCAAAAAAATGGGAGCTTCCTCAAACCTCCCAACAATAAACTGCCAACTTCAACACAATTTCAAAGTTAAACACGCACATCACAAATGAAACTGTTTGCTTGCATAAGAGAAGGGGGGTGGATTTCGGTTGGAGCTAGGCTTATAGTGCTTCCCGAGCGTATGAATATCAGAACCTTTCCGAATAAATTGCTCGGTATTTCCCTGTCGCTTCGCATACATTATGCCAGCTCTCATAATGTAACTCGCATATTTCGCAGTAAATACCGTAGGGCACCACTTCTTGCCTCCTCCACTCGGTGCCGTTTTCACCTGCCACCGTAATAGCAGTTACGTAACTTTATCCTCGCTTTCGGATAAAACTTTCCCCCATTGCGGAGCCGGGGTAAAGTCAAGAACTTTATGTTGCTTATCTGATGGGATGTGTTTCATGGACATGTTCATTACTCCAGAGATAAACAGAAGGATTTCCCATTACGGAATGGGTTTATGGGTTGTTAAAGAAAAAAACGTATGAACAAGAAAAGCTAACTTTTCTTAACCGCTGTCTAGCTGAATGCTATCATGTCACTCGGTTGAAACGAGTAAAGAAATTAAATTCAAACTTTTCAAAAAGGAGAAAAAGATTGATGCCTTAATACGTGTAATTAGTTCGGTAATTTGCCTTGTTTAGAAGATTTTATCGAAAATGCGATTTTCTTAATCGATTTTCGGTATTAATGTAGAATCAATTTTCGTCCTTAAGGGTCAATGAGGCCGTAATGGACGTTTCTTGTTAAAGATGAAGTAATTAAGAATGATAAAGTGGTGCAATAGACAACCAACGAACGCCCGACCTGAGGCGGAACTGCCGCGATGCTCATATACAGCTTAAAAAGGCTTTTAGATGCGACAAGGGAAAGGCCATTAAAGATCTCACCAACAATGCAGAATCTGCGGCTTACCTTGGGGATATGAGTCCACTATTTCAAATCATGAAACAGTTGACGAACAGGAATTTCACTGTCAACCACCTGGTGAGAGATGATAATGGAACTCTCCTTAATATGAGTGAGCAACCGTTGCGGCGATGGAAGGAATACTTCTCTGATATTTTAAACATTTCTCAGAGGACGATATTCCAGAAACAGAACTCCTACCAATCATCCAACCGCAATAATCCTCTATTAGGGACGATCCCCCAGATAAGGAAGGAAAGCCCCAGGTATAGACCACTTGTGAAAGGGGGTTTCACTTGTGAAAGGGAGTTTAACTTGTGAATGGGGGTTCCACTTAGTCTTCCCTAACCACTTTAACTTGCATATTGACTTTCCATGCATCTTTAACTTGTCCCAAAAATAAAAAATTTGCTACTCTAAAATTTTGTTTTTTCGCGTTTCATGACTAAATTAGCCTAAAAATGCAAAAAAAATAAACTGCCAACAAGTCGGGCGAAACTTTATTATTCTTGGGACAAGTTGCGGATGTGTGGAAAGTCAATATGCAGGTTAGAGTGGTTATGGAAGGCTCAAGTGAAAGGGAGTTCTTGGGCAGGGCTGTTGTCAATTTAACAATATTTCATTCATTTCTGCAAGTTTGGGTTTTTATGAGGGGAGGAGGAGGGGTAAGGGTGGGTGGATGTTAATAACTTTTTAATTAATTGCTTGAATCGCGCCCAATATCCTCTGTATAGAATGTGTTTCATAGACGAAGTTGCATAGAATTTTCATAGGATTCGGTGCATTTTACATTCACGAAACCAAACATTTGTATGGGATGGAGTAGAGGAGGTAGAGGAATTGTAAAATTTGTGACGCAATTTTATTCCCTTTCTCTTGTAGTGTACTTGTACAAAATTTCAAGTTCGTAGCTTTTAATTTGATGGTTATTAGTTGATTCAATGAAATAGGTAGAAATGATACTTTTGTATGGGAGGGGGTAGAAGGGCAAGCGCGATTTCAAAACTTTTAAAGGAATTTCATTTCAATTATTTTTATAAGTTTTTAGGCAAAATTTGAAATGGATAGCTTTTAAGAGTTAGCTGATAACTGATTTCTTAAAAATGCTCGAAAAAATAATTTTGTACGGGAGGGGGTAGAAGAGGTAGGGGAATTGCAAAATTTGTGACGCAATTTTATTTCCTTTTTCTTGTAAGCTGCTCGTACAAAATTTCAAGTTCGTAGCTTTTAATTTGTTGGTTATTAGTTGATTTAATGAAATTGGTCGAAATCATATTTTTGTATGGGAGGTGGTAGAAGGGCAAGTGTGATTTTGAAACTTTTAAAATAATTTCTTTGCAAATATTTTTATAAGTTCTTATGCAAAATTTCAAATGGATAGCTTTTAATAGTTGGGTGATAATTAATTTCTTAAAAATGGTCGAAAAAAAAATTTTGTATGGGAGGGGGTAGAAGTTTTGAAGGTATTCGACCAGTTAGTATTTTATACTTTTAGAGATTTTTTTTAAATGTATTTCCCAAATTTTCAAGTTTCTACCCTAAAATTACATCCAAAAATTTTCAGTTTTCGTGTTTTTTTCGTTGCACATGAAACAGCTTGTGCCCATTAGACCGGGGTGGTCGGTTCATAACAATTGTGGATCAAATTATTATTTTTTTTCTATGTATATCAAATAGATGTATTCACATGCAAAATTTAAAGTTTCAATCTTTGAGCAGAGTCCTAAAAAATTCACTCAAAATTTTCGACATTTTTGCTTACCACCTCCCTCCCTTTACACCCCCTAACTTAAAATTTTTATCAAAATTATAAATTATGTAGTTCTATAATCTGACGAATTTTCAATTCGATATCTGTACTCAATTTTGAGATATAATGATTTCTAATTTTGAAAAGTGCACCATTTTTCAAATGCTCCCCATTTCACCAAACTACTATTATGACCAAATTTTATATTTTTTTTGTATGTCGCTAGTATAGCTTAGTATATGTTTACATAGCTTAAGAGGTAGTTGAGATATTAATTCTTAAGTGTTTTTCCTTGTGCACCCCCCCCCCCCCCGACCCTTCCCCTTACAATAAAAAACCTATTTCTAAGCTGATTCTGGTGGATCTATACGCCATCTTAATTGTCCCAAAATATGAATTTTTTATGGTAAGTAGTTTCGAAGATATAACCATTTCAAAAAAAGATTCGGCCGACAATTTGTTTTTAGCCCCCCTTTACGGACGCCAATGGATAAAAAAATTAAATTATTTTTGGAATATGTCCCACAGCTCTCTCTATACGTGTGCTGATTTTCATCTTTCTATCTGCATTCGTGGTGAAGATATTAGCAAGTGTATATTTCGACTTTTTCCATCCCCCCGCCTCCCCCTTCCACCCCACACTCCCCAAAATTTGGATAATGGAGCTCACTTACCAAGTTAATAACCCACCCAAAAATCAACATTCTACCTTTAACGGTCTTGGAGGTACGAGTCCATATGTACGGCGTACGGCGGGACGGATTTTTTTTTTTGCTTTTTTAGGCTAATTTAGTCATGAAACGCGAAAAAACAAAATTTCAGGGTAGCAAATTTTTTTTTTTTTCTGTGTCGATCACAATACTTTATTATTAAAATAATAAAGTAAAATCATATATCTCCGAGACCGTTAAAGGTACAAAAGAAGTCAAAAACTACACTTGCGAATATCTCCACCACGAATGCAGATAGGAAATTGAAAATCAGTAGAAATATAGAGAGAGTTGCGGGACAAACTTTAAAAATAATTTAATTTTTTATCCATTGGCGTCCGAAAAGGGAGGCTATAAACAAATTGTCGGCCGAATTGTTTTTTCAAATGATTGTATCTTCGAAATTAATTATCGTAAAAAATTCATATTTTGGGACCATTAATGTGGCATATAGTTCCACCGGAACTGGTAAAAATTTTAAGTTAGGAGGTGTAAGAGGAGGGAGATGATAAGCAAAAATGTCGAAAATTTTGAGTGATTTTTTTAGGGCTCCGGTGAAAGATACAAAGTTTAAATTTTACATGTAGATACATCCATTTGATATACATAAAAAAATAATAATAACTTGATCCATAATTGTTATAAACCGACTCCCCTGTCTAACGTGCACAAGGTGTTTCATGTGCATTGAAAAAAACACCTAGTAAAGTGAAAATTTTAGATTGAAATTTTAAGGTAGAAACTTGAAAATTTGCAAAATGCATTTCAAAAAAATCCCTAAATATACGAAATATTAACTGGTCGAAAACCTTTAAAACTTCTACCCTATTCTATTCTATTTTTTCGACCATTTTCAAGAAATCAATTATCACCTAACTATTAAAAGCTATCAATTTGAAATTTTGCATAAAAACTTACAAAAATAGTTGAAATGAAATTGCGTTAAAAGTTTTGAAATCGCGCTTGCCCTTCTACCCCGTCCCATACAAAACTATGATTTCGACCAATTTCATTAAATTAACTAATAACCAACACCTTACAAGAGAAACGAAATATAACTGCATATCAAATTTTACGATTCCCTTAACCGCTCTACCCCCTCCCATACAAATGTTCGGTTTAGTGAATGTAAAATACACCGAATTTTATGAAAATTCTATGCAACTTCGTCTATGAAACACATTCTATACAGAGAATATTGGACGTGATTCAAGCAATCAATTAAAAAGCTATTAACATCCGCTCTTACTATTACACCTCCTCCTCCCCTCATAAGAAACCAAACTTGCAGAAACGAATGAAATATTATTAAATTAACAACAGCCCTGCCCAAGAACTCCCTTTCACTTAGTCTTCTCTAACCACTCTAACCACCATATTAACTTTCCACTCATCCGCAACTTGTCCCAAGAATAATAAAGTTTCGCCCAACTTGCTGGCAGTTAATTTATCTTTCCTACTCCTCTGGGTGCTCATGTGGAAAGTTGCGAATGTTCAGCTAATTCCAAAGAAAGGAAGCAAAGCGAACCCCGCAAACTACCGCCCAATAGCCATTACTTCAGTGCTCTCGAAAGTAATGGAAAATGCTGTCAATCACAATATCGTTGAATATCTCGAGGATAATCAGATAATCCATGATCGGCAGCATGGGTTCCGTTCTGGAAGGTCGACGGGAGATCTTTCGGTCTACTTGACAAAACGTCATGCATAAATAAACACGGCGAAGATCAAGATGGCGTTACTTCTTCCTCTTTCCCGACAGATTCCGGCGTCTCTCAAGGCTATGTCTTATCTCTAACTCTTTTCTGAGTTTTTATCAATGACCTTCGGTCGTCCACTCTCAATCGAATCCATAGTTTTGCGTATGACAGAAGAATACAAGAATTGCAATGCTGTGATAGGGTACGGAATCGATATGCTAGCTGAACGATTTAATCCCCCTTACCACATCCGCCAAATACCATAGATAGGATATGAAGCGAACAGCAAGCTATTCGACTTATTCCCCCTGTCTATAGAACTGTTCAATTAATTTTTAGTTCGGCTCATCGTAGCCTCCGCCCCATGAACTTCATTGTCCCAATGTTTCCTTGTCTTCTAACCACACATGAAACACGACTATTTCAAGTCAGAAATAAATTAAAGTATATCAATCTATCAATCAATCAATTTCCTGTTAAAATCCCCAAATTAAAGTATTGTATATACATTCCACAAATTTTTGAGTAGTAAAGGAGACGGGCAGGGCCTAATTCCAGTTCCCGAGGCCAAACAAGAAGCGTGCCACCATCATCCGCCCAAATCCAATATAGACAGATATTTCCAAAAACTAAAAACAGCAATAAATATTGAAGATACAACTGCGAATTTCACAAGTCCTTCAGCTTCAGAATCTATAAGGGCCGATGCACTCAATCGTCTTCTTTCAACTGCTCAAAAGGCAAACTTTCGTTTACTTTCACTTTCGGCGAGTTTACAGGCTTTGAGGAACTTTTTCGATAATTAAATTACGACCATCATAGCGAGTGATGAATTTCAGCAGCATAGTGAGCACATTCAAAGAATGAGGCAGACGGGTAAAAAACGGCAAAAAAGCTTTAGGAGCCCCGAAACGACTGCTGCTTTCCATGAAACTTTTCGCATTTAATTACTTCGTTGTCGTTGTCGTTGTCGTCGTCGCATGAAAATTCTTTCCTTTGCTGCCAACTCAGAAAGTATTTAATTGATTAAGCAGTCGTAAAAACGGGAAATCCTTAAGCCATTAAGTTCTCTCCTCGGAATTGATGCTAACCGAACATGACTGCGTGTATGTATGCACGGGTTTTCCTTAATTAGCTTGAAATGAAACCGCCACATATCCAACTAAATACCTTTATAGATGTCCACGTGAAAATGAATGGGATATGTGAGAGTGGTTTAGATTCGTCCTTAGAATATGTTAGTACCCGGTGCCGGTATAACAATTCCTTTCTGCTGGTGACTCTGCACGGATCACCACCAAACTCAATTCGGGATTAAAGCTATTTTGGAACAAAAGTCTTTTGTATTCCCGAACAATGTGGTATGTCGTTTGGATTACGTGTAGATCCTTGCTATGGCGCTACATAGTTTGGTAGTGCTGTTCCTGTTCGTATGGATTGAATATACACGTCTAGCGTTATGTTCGCATAGTACGAGCTGAACAGCGCATTTCAAAGACACACAAATTAATTCATTCATTGCTCGGAAGACATATTGAGCCAGTTGATGTACAAATAACCAGTACAACAACAACACTAATAATCGCAAAGTGATTAATGTCCCGAATTAATTTCCCTTCTTAGGGAATTTATTAGGCTGGCTATAGTGCTGCTATAAGCTACCTAGAATCATAGGACGTCATTGATATGGTGACGATGAGTAAAGACCATGTAGAACATACACAGATTTTGTTGTCATTTGTGAACATTTATTTTGTATGAAACAGTCTCATATGCATAGAAACATAAAGGTACCTACATAACTAGATACGAATAGTATAATGTTTAATACATGTAGCTGAATGCTTGAATTATTTGTTCAACATGGTTATGAATATGATAGATAATTTCAAACAGAACACTTTACTATGTTAGAAGCTGTTTTGATTATATTATATGTATAATGTTATACATTTTGAAGCCGGATTGTTTGTTCTTCGTTATTTGTTTTGTAGAGAAACTCTAAATAGAAGTACTTAAACTCTAGATGAAATTGCTCCCACGAATTTTGCCTATAAGGAATAATACGCGATGAAAAACAAAAATTCTGAGCTAATCATGTCATTCTCTAAATAGAAGTTTAATTATTATCTTTCGAGTGGAGAGATGGAACAAGAATTGATTTTGCCGCCATACCTTTTTATTAATTACTAGCAAACGCCCGCGACTTCGTCCGCATAAAAATCGCAATAATAAGTAATTTTTGAGAATGTAGTTAGTAATACATTATATGGGATATATAATCCGCTTACTTTAATGGCTCTTTGAACACAATGTTTTGTATTTTGTTGGAATCAGAACCATAAATTATTAAGAATGATAGCATGATACTCGTATTTGAATGGGAGAGGCTCGTGATCAAATCAATCCCGTGATTTGAGATCATATATGTATTGAAGAGCATTTAGGACATGTGAATAATTATAGCTTGTGTTAATTAAAAAAAAGCACAAATAAAATAACTTTAAGCTTGAAAACCTAATAGGACTACGATTGTGCGTAGAGCCCAATCATACGATACCATAGATGAAATCGAAATTTTTGTGATATTATGAAATTTTGTGTAGGAAGTGACTGCACTGAACTAATTTGTTTCACATCATGCTAGAGTAGCTATAAAAATGTTTTGTACCAAATTTAAGCTTCAAAAATTGAGTAGGTACTGAGAAACTTAGTGCATTGAATTTAATGAAATTGTGCAATTTGTATGGGAGATGGTAGAAGGAAAGGGGGGTTTTTGGTGATATTTCGAGAAACAACTATAATCATCATGCAATTGATATATTTTAAATTTCAGGTCTGTATCATTCACGCTTTTTAAGAAAATCGAATTTTTCTAAAGACGTGGAATTGTGTCACATTGTATGGAACGAAGTAGAAGGAAAAAAGCTACTCGGTTAATTTTTTCCCGATATTAATAATGATGCTAATTTAGGATAGAGTACAAAATTTGAGTTCGATGAAAGTTATATGTACTGAGAAAAGTAGTTTAGAATATTTTATGAAAAAGTGCAGTTTGTATGGGAGGTGGTGGAAGGAGAGGGGTTTTAAGTGACTTTTTGAGAAGCAACTATAAATAATTTGCAATTGACATATTTTAAATTTCAGATCAGTAACATTTACAGTTTTCGAGAAAATCGAATTTAAGTGAAGTCGTGGAATTGTGTCACATTGTATGGGAGGTGGTACAAGGAGTGAAGCTAATCGGTTAATTTTTTCCCAATATTAATAATAATGCAAATTAAGGATTAAATACAACATTTAAACTCGATGAAAGTTACACGTACTGAGCAAATTGGTGAATAGCCTTTCATGAAAAAGTGCAGTTTGTATGGGAGGTGGTGGAAGGAGTAGGGGAATTCAAATAATTTGTATACCATAGATTACATTTCTAATAAAAATAATATGTTCTAAATTTCAAATAATTTGCTCCAATAGTTTTGAAGAAAATTTTATTATTATATATTTTTGAAAATGGGTCATTTTGTATGGGAGGGGGTGGAAGGCGTGGGGGTATTGAAATAAGACCACATGCAGATTACATCTCGGTGCACATCTAATAAACTGTGAAAGTTTCATTACAATCGGCTTAGCCGTTTTTGCGTGAAAGCCGGAAAGACAGTCAGACAAACAGACAGACAGACAGAGAAAATTTTTAAAAACGTGTGTTTCTTCTTAAAGCAAAAAACTTCTTTATAGTCATTTGTAAACAAATAACAGACAGACACTAAAATTATATTTATATGTATAGATACTGAAGCATTTCAATTATTTCTCTTCTATATTTGATTTTCGTAGGAACTCTAATAATATCATAGCCTATGATTTTACGAACGCTTCTAATTTGAAATCTTCAGTCAATAATATTGTTGATGTGAATGAAAGGGCCGAAAATATTGCTGCCTCTTTAATACATAAAATATATAAACACACCCCTAAGCGTATTACTACCAAGTTGTTTTGTCCCCGGAATATCCATAACAGCCTTAGAATATTACGTAACAAACGTAACAAATCCTTCAGGAAATGGTCTAAATCTAAATCAGTCGAGGATCATACTGCATTTCTGCATCTGCGCGAATAATTCGATGTTAGTGAATAGGAAGCCATACAACTCCATAATCGTAAAATAGTAAACAGCTTGATTGATCGGCTTCTGTGAAATTTGGTGATCGCTCATCTTTTTGCAAACTTTTTCGCTAACCACTTTGATTCCAAACTTACCGAGCCTTTCAAGTTTCATCCTGGTAAATTTTCTCATATACCTTTCCAGGATCCAACATTAACTAACATGATCCTGACTATTGACCAAATAACTTCTGCACTGCTTCATATAAATATTCATAAAGGTGCTGGACCTGATCTGATTCCCCCAATTTTTTCTGAATAAAACCGCCTCTACTTTACCTCGATTATTGCTTCATTTATTTAATGCGTCCCTTGAGCAATTCATTTTTCCTATATATTTTAAACTAGCTAACGCCCGCGACTTTATCCGCGTAAAAATAGCAATAATAAGCAATTTTCGAGAGTGTAGTTAGTAATACATTATGTGGGATATATAATCTGCTTACTTTAATGGCTTGAAGAAAATGGTTTGTATATTGTTGGAATCAGAACCATAAATTATTAAGAATGAAAGCATGATACTCCCATTTTTATGGGACAGGCTCGTGGTCAAATCAAACCCGTGATTCGAGATCATATACATGTTGAAGAGCGTTAAGGATATGTGAATAATTGTAGCTGGTGTTATTAAAAAAAAAACAAAAAAACAAATAAAATAACATTATGCTTAAAAACGTAACAGAGCTACGATTGTGCGTAAAGCCCAATCATACGATACTATGTATAGATGAAATCGAAATTTTTGCGGTGTTAAGAAATTTTGTATGGGGAGTGGTAGAACGGGTAACAGCACTGAACTAATTTGTTTCACATCATGCTAGAGTAGCTATAAAAATATTTTGTACCAAATTTAAGCTTCAAAAATTGAGTAGGTACTGAGAAACTTAGTTCATTGAATTTAATGAAATTGTGCAATTTGTATGGGAGGTGGTAGAAAGAGTGGTGGTTTTTGGTGATTTTTCGAGAAACAACTATAACTATCGTAGAAGGAGTGAAGCTACACGGTTAATTTTTTTCCCGATATTAATAATAATGCTAATTAAGGATTAAGTTCAAATTTTTACCTCGATGAAATTTAAATGTACTGAGAAAATTCGTTTAGAGTATTTCATGAAAAAGTGCGGTTTATATGGGAGGTGGTGGAAGGAGAAGAGGGTTCTTAGTGATTTTTTGAAAAACAACTATAATCGTCATGCAATTGATATATTTTAAATTTCAGATCAGTAACATTCAGACTTTTCAAGAAAATCAAATTCTTGGGAAGCCGTGGAACTGTGTCACATTGTATGGGAGGGGGTAGAAGGAGTGAAGCTAATCGATGATATTAATAATAATGTTAATTAAGGATTTAATACAACATTTTAGCTCGATGGAAGTTATACTGAGAAATTTGGTGTAAAGTGATTCATGAAAAATTGTAGTTTGTATGGGAGGTGGTGAAAGGAGTGAGGAAACTCAAACAATTTGTATACCAAAAGACTTCATTTATAATAGAAATAATTTATTCCAAATTTCAAATTAATAGCTTTTACAGTTTCCAAGAAAATTTTATTAACATATATTTTAAAAATGAGTCACTTTATATGGGAGGGGGTAGAAGGCGTGAGAGGAGTGAAATGAAACCAAAAGCAGATTTCATTCCGATGGACACTTAAAAAATTGTGCAAGTTTCATTACAATCGGTTCAGCCGTTTGTGCATGAAAAGCGATCGGACAGACAGACAGACAGACAAAAATTTCAAAAAAGTGTTTTATGCTTAGTAAGGGGTAATATAACTCAAAAATAACAGACAGACACTACAGAAGTAAGTCAACTGTTTCCAATATTTTGGAATATTCCACGTTCATTAGTCAAAAAATTGGTAACAGTAAACAGGTAGATTCTTTGTATACAGGTTTTTCTAGCGGTTTTGATGTTGTGGATCAAGGTCTACCTCTATTCAAGTTAGAGCGTTATGGAATAGAAGTATTTTCTTGTGTTACTTGGCGAATCGTACACAAAAAGTTTGATTTTCATCGCATCTATTCAAAATGACTATAGTCTCCTCTGGCGTTCTCCAAAGTAGCATATTGGGGCCCCTTTTATTGTATTTATAATTTTTATTAACGATGTGCCATTACATTTAAATGAATGCAACTTATCCTTATATGCTGATGACTTAAAATTCTTCAGAACTATCGAATCAAATCGAGATTGCATCATATTGCAAAGCAATATTGATATTTTATCAGAATGGTGTTTGAATAACGCTATGCAATTGAATGTTAATAAATGTGCAGTAATAACCTTTTCTAGAAAAAAATCTGGCACTTTTCATTTTGTCTATAATATTAGCAATGAAAATTCAAAACGTATCTCTCACATCAAAGATCTTGAAGTAATATTTGACACTAAGTTGTCTTTTAAATCCTATATATGTACATAGATAAAATTTCGAACATTGGTATGGCTATGGTAGGTTTCATAAAGAAGAGTGTCATAGAATTTAATCGCCCACACCTGTGTAAGACTCTTTTCTGTGCGCTGTTGTTACCTCTGCTTGGATATGCAAGTGCTGTTTGGTCACCTTCTACTCAAATCGACTCGTACAGAGTTGAAAGAGTACAAGTTCAATTTCTACTGTTTGCTTTACGAATTCTTCAGTTCAGTAGCTACCGGTTGCCTTCTTACAAATGTCGGCTACTTCTGCTCAATATGTCCACTCTCGATAGAAGAAGAGAACTTGCTTAGGCTACCCTTACTTTCGATTTGATTAAGTCTAATATAATTTCGAGTGTGCTCCTTTGCCGCTTTATATTTGTTGACCACAGGTTTAATTTTCGACTTGAAAATGGAAACTCATCCTACCGATTTTTTGATGAATGTCCTATTGCTTACGCCATAAAACGTTTCAATTTGCATTCATATTGTTTTAATAGTTCCGGAAGCAGAAATACCTGCAAAGATAAAATAATGACTAATTTTAAGACATTATTTGGAAGATAATATTTAAAGGTCTTAGTTTCATTGCAATCTTTTTATACTCTAGATGAAATCGTATATTGTGTTTGCCTTACTGTTTGTAACGCTAAGAAATAATGCTCGCACAGAACTGCCAAGGGTAATGAAATATTTTTTGTCGCTCAAAACCTCGATTCCGAGTGACCGTCTGTCCATCTGTCTGTCTGTCCGTCTATCCGTCTATCCATCTGTAATTTTTAGCAAAAAAGCAACTTTAAATTCGTGAACGGTCCACATCCCCTCACTCCTTCTACCCCCTTCCATACAAATTTCATGAAATTTCAAAATTAAAGAAATTTATTTTTCTCCAAAACCATTTCAGCAATTGACTTGAAAATTATGTGGTAGTATAACGATGTAAATATTATTAACGTCAAGAAATATTGATCTGATCCCCTTACTCCTTCTACCCCCTTCCACACAAATGAACAATTTTCAAAAATGCGTTTATTCAGTTTTCATTGCAGCTAATAAAGCTAAAAGAACCAATTTTTACCATAATTAATTTTATTACAATTGCAACCAATTGTAGAAAAACTATCAACTGCGCCTCACTCTTTCTACACCCTCCCATGCAAATTTCACGAAATTTCGGAATTTCAATTAAATTATTTTTCTTCAAAACAGTCAAAAATATCAGCTTTAAAATTTGAGAAAAGTATAATATTGCAAATGTCATTGATGCCGAAAAATTCGGCTTTGATTCGAAAGCTCCTTCTACCTCCTCCCATACAAATGCACAATTTTGGTAAATGCATTTAATCGATTTTTATTTAAACAAGAAAAACTTAAAATTTTGCCAGAATTTGTCCCGTAATGATTGCAATGTATACTAAAAAAAATATGAACTTCGCTTCACTCCTTTTATCACCTCCCATACAAATTTTTGTTTTGGAAATTCAAGAAAAGTATTTCTACTTCGAATATATGAGAGCTATCGACTTTGAAATTGTAACAAGCAATATGATTAGGATGTTGATAAGCAGATTCAAAATCATCCAAAACCTCCCACTTTCTCTGCCACCTTCCATACAAATACCATAAATTCAGCCAAAATTTTTTCAATTTTCTCAAAAATTATGAAAGCTACAAACTTTAAATTCAACATGAAACATTTGGTATACTACATTCGGTGTTATATACATAAATTACAAACCTCCCCCCTCTATTTTTACCACCTCCCATACAAAAGTCACTATTCACTATTCGAAAGAATTTGAGATGACATATTTTCCGGTACAATAAACTCTTTCCTATTTCTTCTAGAGTATCAGATGGGCGTAAAGTCCAATTATAATTTTGTTTTGATTTTATCTGATGCTTTTTTCATAAGTTTAGTATTAAGATTGTTTTTAATTATATTTTTGTAAAATAGACTTAACTTGTCTACCTATATTAAATAAAATAAAGTGTTAAGGAATTGACAATAGCCTTGCCCTAGAATCCCCATTAACATAGTCTTCCCTATCAAACCTAACCTGCATATTTACTTCCCACGTATCCTCAACTTGTCCGAAGAATAATAAAGTTGCGCTTGACTTGTTGTCAGTTTTTTTTCATTACCAGTAGCGAGAATGAATCCACGTCCTGCTGGCTGGGAAGCAAGTACGCTGCCCACTATGCCACGTTATCATGGTCAAAACTATAATCCTCCTCCACTCCTTCTACCACCTCCCATACAAAAGTGTTTATTCACCATTTTAAAGAATTCCAGGTAACTTTTCAGATGCATGAAACTCTTGTGAATTTCATCCAGAGTATTGTGTGAGTGGGATTTACTCGCAATCATACTTCTGTTATGCCTTTACTTGAAATTAGTACAACCTAAGCCTATTTGCTTACAATGGCGCTACAGCCGAAATCAGGACATTAGTCTCCATCCTTCTCGGCTCAGTAACGCGCCGTCCACCATATTTAAAATCTTCGAAGTGATTTTCTGTCTACGCCAATAGAATCGCCACAGCGCTTCTGTCGATTGCGTGTCATCGGTCTGTAATTGAGATAACCTTTTCATCGAAATTCAATTCAATCCGAAACAATTTATTGATATTATTTAATTCGTCGCTGTAATAAAACATTTCAGTTAATTAGTTCATGTTGAAGTTATCACAAAGTACAACTTTTTGTTAATTAAAATTATGCCACACAAATGAAATAATATTTTAATATCATAAAATTATACGGCTCCGGGCATAACTTTTTCCACTGAAAATTCAATGCTTCTGTTTTCGAAACCATAAATTTTATTTGTATGTACGAGAGATAATGGCATATGTCGAATTCGAATTAAAACCACAAACCTACAATTTGACAATTATGATAATGCGCTTATGTCGCCTATCCTTGTATACCGAAGAGTCGAGTACCCGGGGAAAATTCCTGCCATCCGAAAGCAGTGCGATGTTATGACTATTGTGCCATTAATTTACAAATAAATTTCATTAATTAAATATTCTGGATTTGGGATAAAGGTACATACGTAGCTAAAAATTGTGCTTTCGTTGAAATTTTATGAATAGCTTTAGTTGTAATATTTCTGAAATTTTGAAAATATATGCCAGTTGAACAGTAACAATATAATCCGATTTTTTCATTAAATTTTACATAAAGGATTTTGATAGCTACTGTTCTAATAATGAAACCATTCGAACACCGAAGTCAGTACGTAAGAGACTATTTGAAGAATACCGATCATAATTTATATGAAATTTTCAAAAACAGGTACAGAATTTCGTACAGCCAACTTGACTAAATTCTTTCGGAAAATGAATTTCATTATGAGAAGTTGCGTGATGCGTTTGTTATGTTTCTCTGTCTTCTTATTATTTAAGGATCCTCTAAATGAACCTTTAAACCAAATAATCTTATGATAGTACAGTTATTTACACACCATAGCTAAAAAGGACATTCTCGTCTAAATGACTTAAAACAATGAGAGCTCTATTCTCGTGCACTGAATAAATATACATCGCTTCGGACATTCATTTAGTTAAACTGGTCCCCGAGCTGGTCAAATCCTGGAAGGATTGCTTTTATGTGTATAAAGGATATGGTATTTACCAAATACCATAATCCTTAATGCTGAAAGATGTATGATTTAGTATTTATTTACTGATCCTTGGATCCAACAAACAAAATATACAAACTACGTGAGCAAATTATAGGGTGAATTCATGTATACAGATAAATATAAGAAATAAACATAGAGAGGAGCTCAGGATGAATTACACATTTATTTCATATGGCCTGCATATCCCAGTCCGTTATTATTGTAATCACAGAACTTTGGATTACTAAAGGTAAAGCAGTAAGTCTTTAACTTATGTCCGTTCCCGTTTTTCAATTATCTAGTGCGACCAATTGGAAGTTAAAGCTTTCCGTTCCTTTATATTCTTCCTTTTAATCTAATCCCTTGTACGGTTACTAGTTGTATTTATGCGAAAGGTATTGGTAAGAACCTATGCGTACCATTTACCAACGGACTAAAAGTTCAAGTAAAACTAAGTCTCAGCATACCCACTTTTTCTATACATATGTTCATATATGTACATGTTAGGTATCTACATATAAATTTATAATTTATATTATTGTAGATATACATACATACGCTTTTATAGCGTACTAGAGAAGAGTTTACTTTATTTCGGAATTAACTGACCGCAAAGTTTCTTGGACCTGTTATGCATTCAAAGAGGAACGTAGAAAAGCTGATGCCATTCAGTCCCTTCTTCTTCTTCTTCTTCTTATCTTGAGACGACTAAAGTTTTCGATTTGGAATCTTATATTTGTTAGTGAGAGGGTCAAAAGTTGTGGCCACACGGCTTAACTAGATTAATCTGTAAAGTTGTGGAACTTGCGGGTTTTATTGCATAGCCGTTCATGGACATGGTTCAATTTGTTATTGTTTTAAGTTGACTTCTTTGCTTCGAGCTAATTTCAAAGTTTTCGGTAATTTCAAATATTGAACTGTTGGACATAAGAGAATTTCGTTAACGGATCGTATTTTCTTTTTATACTCCAGAAAAAATTGCTTTAACAATTGTAACGCTAAGAAATAAGGCGCATACATACAGAGTCGCGAATGATACAGAAATGGTTCTTCTCGATCAAATACTTCGAGTTTCAGTGACAATTTGTTTGTCTGTCTACACAATAACTCTCGAACGCTTTGAGTTATCGAGCTGAAATTTGTTCGATGTCATTTCATCATAATTGTGCCATGTTTGTACTCTAGTTGGAATTTGAGATATGTACTGTATTCGCTTCAACGTTTTTAACGTTGAAAAATTAGGCTAGTGTTACATCTGAAAAGGTGAGATGGCGTTGGTCGCAGTAGGAGGAAGTAGAATGGTGATGGGGGAGAACCTTCTACGTGCGGTAATAAAATTTTTTGAATGGACTGTAACAAATCAGAAGTGGGATAGAGTAACTGCGCGAACGTTGTAGGAACAAAACGCGTTTTATACTTGGCGATTATGCGTTTTAAATTGCTCACATTGTTCGGCGAAAACAATAGGTGCAATCCCGTGTATGGGCTAGAGGTTACAGACCGCGGTGTTTTATGTCGTGTTGTGAAATCGAAACGCACATACACAGAGACGAGTGTACGTGACTCGGCGCGAAGTGTAAGAAAAGGGCCCGCAGCATACTATTGTCGGGGGTTTGTACAATACACACACGTTTGGTGAACAAGAAGTACACGGAAAAACACGACAGGTTCGGAATGACGACTGACAGAGGCGGAAAGTCGTCGGATAGCGATGTCATTTCAAGGCTGGACGAGGACAATATGTCAAGTCCAGGGCGAGTTACTTTACGTCGAGAATCGGAATTTAAAAGGAAGACTGTGCCGGGTGTAAGGACGGAAATCCATGATACTGTGAAACAGTTAATGGATAGTGGTCTGTCGTCAGAGATTCGGGTAGCTGTCCAGCAGCAGGCGGCACTAATATTCGCGGAGCTGTCGGAGTCACGAGAATCGGCTAGTGACAGCAGAGCGTCGAAGCCAATATCCACTGACGTAGAGATGGCCACGACGAGCAGGCGTTCCATTGCATTAGGCAGGGAGATAATGGACGGTTTTGATGACCAGGACATGAATGCCGAAAAGTGGTTGACGAAGACTGACCAGCTGGGAGATGCACATCCATGGACAGAGTATGACAGAAGTACAATCATGCAGGCGAAATTAGACGGCGCTGCCAAAACATGGTATCGGCGACTAGAGAATTACGATCTGTCATGGATCCAATGGAAGCATGAGTTGCGGAGTGCATTTCCGAGGCGTCATGATTTTGCACTGCTGTTGGAAGAGATGGTGAGTAGACGGAAGTTGCTGGCGGAAAGCATGACTTCGTACTACCACACGAAGTTGGCATTGTGTAGCAGAGTAGGAATGAAAGGTACAGACGCTGTATAATGCATAATACGAGGGTTGCCGGACGAGCTAAAGGCAAATGCGTATGCGGCGTAGTACACCAGAGGCGCTGTACCACCACTTTTTGATAGGGTTGGAAACCTACGGCGCCCGGGTTGTGAAGACAACTGGAAGGTATGAGCGGCGAGAACAAATAAGCGGCGTTAAACGACAAGTGGCAGCATTACGGGAATCTAGATGCTACAATTGTCAAGAGCAAGGCAGTCATAGGAGTAAAAACTATCCGAAGCCAAAGGCGGAGAGATGCTGGACGTGTGGCGATGTCGGGCATAAAGCACAAGAGTGTGCGAAGCGGCGAAATCCAGATATTCCCAAGCAGGTGAATCTGTTGATCCAGCCGGACGATGCAATGTTTCGACATGTTGGATACGTGGGCGGTGATCCAGTAATGGCGTATTAAGCCACTGGCGGCACGCGGAACATTATGGAGAAAGCAACGGCGGAGAGACTGAATCTGGTAATGGAGAAAGAGGGTGAAGATAGTCCATTGAGTGGGTTCGGTGGTGGAATAGTACAGGCACTAGGCAAAGTAAAGTTTGTCCTGACTATGGCGGATATTGCACTGGACATTGAGGCGCTCCTTACCGATTACGACATGGGAAAGATTAAATTGTTGTTGGGTCAGCCAGCAATTAGTAGCACGGGTGTAACACTATTGGTACGGAATAGAAAAGCAACTTTGTGTAAAGACGAAGGCATCAACGAGTTGCTGAGGAGTTTGAAATTGGAATCCGAGGCGAATAGGGTATGTGTTCGCATGGTGACTGATCGCATATGCCATCCAAAGTCAACAGAATGGGTGATGGTCCAGGTGGATGGCAGTGTACATGGTCAAACGGCGATAACGACGGCAAGGACCTTTAAGGTAGGAAACGCTATGGTGGCGATACCAGGCGGATTGGTCACTTGTGGCATCATCAACGCGATGGCGATCTCAAATTTAGGCGAAGGCAGCCTAAAACTGAAGAAGGATCAGGTGATCGCCAGGGCGGAACCATGTTGGGTGCGAACACGACCGGACGAACAACAAGATGAGGTAAGAATTCTAAAAATTAGTGAGATACCTCGTATAGATTTTTCCAGGGTACAAGTAGGCGAAGTAGGGGTTGAAGTTAGAAAGAAGTTGTTCCAAATATTGCGACAAAAGGCGTATTGTTTCGCGTCAGGTAAGGCTGATATAGGGCTGACAGATTTGGCGGAAATGAACATTGAGTTGACTACGAATGTTGCCTTAAAGGAGAGAGAGGTGGTGAGGGGAAAAGTCCAGACGTTAATGGAGGTGGGAGTTGTCAGAGAATCTAACTCGGCATACGCAAGCCCTATAGTATTGGTGACCAAAAAGTCTGGCGAATTGAGACTTTGTGTGGATTACAGGGCATTTAACGCCGGTGAAAGATCGTTTTCCGTTGCTATTGATTGCAGATCAGTTAGATAAGTTGGCGGGTAAGTGTTACTTCCCCACGCTTGATTTAGCGTAAGGGTATCATCAAGTGAAGATGCTTCCAGACGCGGCACACAAGACGGCATTTATCACACCGGATGGGCAATATGAGTTCTTGAGGGTACCGTTTGGACTTGCGAACTCACCGGCGGTGTTCCGAAGAGTTATCAACACCATGTTGGGAAAGTTGAGGAATGGACAGGTCTTGGCGTATATGGACGACCTGCTTATCCCAACGGCGAATGATGAACAAGGGTTGAAATTATTGGAAAGGGTGTTACAATTGGTAGAATGGGCGGGCGTTAAGTTGAATTTAGAGAAGTCCGCGTTTCTCGTGCAGGAAATTGAGTATCTCGGTCACGAGAGCTCCGTGGCAGGTATTAGGCCAGGAAGAAGGAAGATTAAGGCGGTTTCAAACTTCGTATACAAAGTACGACAGTTCATGGGGCTTGCTTCGTATTTTAGGAAGGTCGTACGGGGATTTACAGTACTAGCAAAACCATTGACTGATCTCTCAAAGAAGGATGTTGTCTGGAGTTGGGGCGAAGATCAGACGAGGACATTTAACACATTGAGAGAGAGCTTGGCGGAGCGACCTGTGTTAGCAATGTATGATAGTGGGCGAGCCATTGAATTGCATACAGATGCAAGCAAGTGGGGACTGGGAGGAATTCTGATGGAACAGACTGACGGTGATAATTCTTAGCGCCTGGTCGAGTATTTCAGTCGAGCCACAACGAGTAGTGAACAGACATATCACAGCTACGAACTTGAAACGTTGGCGGTTGTAGAATCGAAAAGGAGATTAAGGACGTATTTGGTGGAAGTACGTTTTAAGGTAATCACTGATTGTGTGTCAGTCAGGGCGACATTCGTGAAAAGGGATCTGGTGCCGAGAATTGCTAGAATGTGGCTAGTAATACAAGAGTTTGACTTTGATGTCGAATACAGACCAGGAACATGGATGGCGCACGTAGATGCGTTGAGTAGAAACCCTATGGAGATGGTTGATCGTGGGCGTACTGATTATGTGAGAGTTGCAGCTATAGAAGAAAGCGATTGGTTTTTGACGGTTCAGTTACAAGATAATAAGTCTCAGGAGATTGTCGCGGCGCTAACTGCGGGGCGAACTACGAAAGACATAAAGGCAAGCTATAAGACCAAGAATGGGCGATTATACATGATAACTTTGAATGGTGATCGGTTATATGTACCTACAATGGCGCGGTTTGGTCTTGTAAATAAACATCATGATGGAATAGGTCATCCGGGCGTTGAGAGATGTTTATTGTTGTGGAAAGATGTCTCGCCTCATTTTTGGAAACCAATATGTCTATTGGTTTTCAAAAATGGGGCGTTTCATGTGGAAATATGTCAAGGCGTGCTTGCATTGCGCGTTTGCCAAAGGAAATTATGGGCGAGTCGAAGGATATCTGCACCCGATCGAGAGGTGGCCGATCTCGTTTGCTACTATTCACGTTGATCACTTAGGTCCATTCGTAAGGAGTGTGAAGGGAAATGCGTATCTCTTGGTGATACTGGATGGGTTCACTAAGTTTGTGTTGGCAAAGCCAACCAAGACGCTGAGGTCAACTGAGGCGGTAGTGAAACTTAGGGAGTGTGTGGCGAATATGAATATCCAAGGCTGTGTTAGTGATCGAGGATTGGAGTTTACGAGTAGGAATTTTTCGGGATTTGCGTCAGAGAAGGGCATACGACACGTATTAAATGCGATTGCTGCTCCGAGGGCGAATGGCCAGGCGGAAAGGTTAAACCGAACTATCATACAGGCGTTGGCAACAAGGGCGGAGGATAAGGGCCGCTGGGACGAAAAGTTACCAGAGGTCATGTGGGGTCTTAACAATACGGTGAATGACAGTACAAAGGTGGCACCCTCACAGTTGATGTTCACACATCGAAATGGTACGATAGCTGATCTGGCGGATGGCGAAATAGCTAGCGAAGCAAGGAGCGTGGTGGGTACGCAAAATGCTAAGGTGGCAGACTTAAATGATGATGCAGTGACGGTGAGAGTCGGAGCATCAGCGGCGACAGATGGATATCTGGCGAAAGATGGAATAGCGATGGTTCCAGGTGCCCCAGGGGACCGATCGGGTGACGAACTAATCGTGACCAAAACTCAGTTTGAAAAAAGGCGAGATTAGTTACTGGCGAATCGTGCAAAGGCGGGCGTATATGTCAAACGGTCTGCGGAACGAATGAAGGCAAAGACCGATAAACGGCGGAAAGTTGCAACTCGCTATAAGGTGGGCGAATTAGTACTTTGGAGGCGAGCACCCACAAGTAAGGCGAGTGTGGGCATAAATCGAAAATTGTCGAATAAATTCGATGGGTCGTTTAGTGTGGCTAAGGTGATGCCGAATGACCGGTATCTGATTGAGACGATGAAAGGCGTAAGAGCATACAAACCGTTCATGACAACTGTAGCTGTAGATGACTCTCGCAGTTAAATAGGGGTATTTAAAATAATAATAAAATACAAACCGTTCATGACAACTGTAGCTGTAGATGACTTAAAACGTTATACTAGTGTACACGGCGGTGCTAGTACGTCTAGTGGCGACAGTGAGTTACGCGAGGAGGTGAACCGGCTTCATCTGATCAACCTCCTGGAGGCATAAACATGTAAGTAATGTGGACATTATTTTTCTTTGAAGGATGACCAACTGTTACATCTGAAAAGGCGAGATGGCGTTGGTCGCAGTAGGACGAAGTAGAGCGGTGATGGGGAAGAAGCTTCTACGTGCGGTAACAGGCGAAGCACTTCTCGGGTGTTCTGGTGTTAATTTGTACTTGGCGTATCTTTTGTAATTCTTGTGATCAAATGGCGGAATAAATCGTGAATAATAATTAACTGTACTCTCGTTTTTTTGAATGGACTGTAACACTAGCACAGATCATCCAATCATACAAAAATATTTGTTCTCATTCGAAAAACTCGATTCTGAATTATCGTCTGACCGTTTGCTCATCTGTCTATACAATAGCTCTAAAATGCTCTCAGCTATTCAGCAACAAATTAACTTGAAAAAGCACCACTCCTTCTAGCCCCTCACATACAAAATTTTAATATTTCAAGAAGTTTATTTTTCTTCGAACCTATCAACTTAAACATTTGACCAAATTATAGTGATGTTAACACTATTAACGTCGAACAATTCTATATCGATTGGCTTACTCCCTTTGGAAAATATATTATTTACAATAGATTTCATTGAAACTAGAGAAAGTAGAAACATGATTTTTTTCGTGGCTTTCTTTTATAACAATTACAATTAAATCGCTCCTTCTACTATAACTGCCATACAAATTTCACTTAATTTTGAAATTTTAGGAAAATTGCTTTTCTTTGAAATTATCAACGGTATCAAGTTTGAGTTGATTTTTGGGTGGAACGCAGCACTCATGATGCCATTGCATTGTTGAGTAAGCATGTCGCTTTGAGATTAGACAAAAGATTGAAATCTTGTACTGTTTTTTTGAATCTAGGCACAGATTTTTTTAGCCATACCGAGGGCAATAATAAAAAGCCTCCGATTAGGACGGAGGTTGAAATGTAACTAACTTTTTATTAACTAAAAGTACTTAACCTAATACAAAAGTATATAAAATAATTTTTAAAGAGAATTTCATTAAGCTATAAAGAGAAATACGATAGTGTAAAAAACATAGCGTTTAAATTACTAAAGGCGCATCGGCTTATTTCGTGAACGGGCCAAATCGCTCCACCGCTTCTACCCCCTCCCATACAAAATGGCACAATTTCGCAATTTAACAATAAACGGATTTACTCGAAAAGTATAAAAGCTACTGATATGAAATTTGGAATATATTACTTTTATGATGATTTCAATCCATTCATTGCATAAAAAATATGCGTGTTCCCCCCCTCCTTCCGCCACCTCCCATTTAAACTGCACTTTTTCACGAAATGCTCTAAACCAATTTAATCAGTGGGTATAAAATTTATCAAGCAGAAATTATGCAGGAAATATTTATTAAGAATTTTTAGTACGACAAAAAAAATTAAAAATTAAACAATTTCGCCATTCGACTGTAAACGGACTTGCACGAAAAGAATAAAAGCTATTGATCTGAAATTTGAAATATATTACTATTATGATGATTCCAATTTCCTGTATCAAAATTATTTGAGTCCTACCCTTTCTTCCTCCACCTTCTGTACAAACTGCACTTTTCCATGCAACACTATAAACAAATTTACTCAGTACGTATAAAATTGAGCGAGCGGATATTGTGCGCTAAATATTTATTTAGAATAATTAGTAAGACCAAAAAAAAAAAATCATCATCTACTTTACGTCGTTTCGAGAGTAATGACATATTTAATAGCTGAAGGAGGAAGACGAACTCTGTCGTTCCAATTAAGCTATTCTCACAAATTTGCGCTGGATCATTGCAATACTGCCAATATGCTCATCACATAAGGAGACCAAACTTGAGAATCATATTCAAGGTGGGATCTACCGAAGGAGTTACATAGACTCAATCTAACAAGGAAATTGATAAATTCCTTGGATAGGCATGTGGTGAACCCCAATGTAGAATTACCCTTCCGCACAATCTTATTTAATTACAAACCCAAATCATTATTATGGTCAAAAGTTACTGTGGCAACTACCAAGTGTTGATCGCTCATCGCGAACACGCCAGTTCCACGCTTCGCTCGCACACCGAAATTTCTCCAAATTGTCGATTTATTTCTGAGTATCATAATCAGAGGAAATCCCAGATATTTTATGGTGGCTATTGTGTGGAGAAAGGACCCTCCGATGATCATTCACCGAGTACTACAAACCAAGTGACCACAACCCTTCCACTGTCATTCAATGTTCGAACGTTTTCGAATACCGTAATTCGCTACCGTAGAATCTATCCATATCTGAAGCGATGCATCCGCTTCTCGTATCAGATAGATTTTAAGATCACGGGTTATAAGCTCATGATCTAGTGAGAGTCCATTTACCATTTTTAAGCAAGCAGGGTTGGCTGTGGGTGTATTCTACTGCCGCATTACACAAGGGGAACGACCACTGTAGTAATTACTTATTATAGTTTGTATGGAGTTTGGTAAAAGGTGTCAGACGGTTCCAATTATTTAAAAAATGCGCTAAAGTTCTCTCCAGATTCATTTCCCGTGTAAAAATCATCTCATCGAAGATTGAGATTAACTATCCAACCCACGTACACAAATATGTGCTCTCGTATATTGATTTATGTCTCGTATGCATCAGTTAAACCAAACGAAACCAATAGAAACTGAATAAATAAACAACTACCATGGAAAATTTCGTGAGTGAATTTATGGAACCGGAACCGTAAGCCACAAAACCAATGAAGCGTCCGATGCATTCGAATCCGTTTTGCAGTAGAAAAATAACTGCCTTGACTCTACAATGCTGACCACAACCCAATTCAGGCATATCCAATAGCATTAATTGTGCCTTTATGTCTACAGGATACGCTTTCGTACAACCAGCATCTCGACGTTACGGAATTGATTAGCCCAAACTTTTCTCTATTTCCATCGGTCTCTCTGCATCCTTTATTATCCACAAGAATAGATGATTCGCCCCGTCAATCCATTTCGGTGGCTCCTAATTTAATATTAACCCTACAGCCACCGTTCAATTCTTCGCTTTTTCCTCTTTGACCCTTCGATCCGTCAAAATGTCACTACGTTTGGCAAGTGCTAAGTTTCAGTAAATGAGTTCATGCTCCGTGATGGGGATCCAACAGGCTGTATGGCAGCATCTCAATAGTTGGCCATTTCGAAATCATCCTCTCGGGCATGAATCAATAAAATCCAACTCCCGCCGCAATCTAACATCATAAATATTTAATAATAGTATTCGATCCAGGACTAAGAGTGTGTTGAATGTTGAGCATTTATTACCATCATCCCTGCGTACTTGGAATTCATCTTAGAGGCCAATAGTTCCACTATATCGGGACAGAGGTTTCTCGTCTCTCTGGGGATACATCAAATCCTAGCTCATAGTCACAGGGCTTTCCTAGGCAATATTTCTATCTACTTTTGTATACACATGCCTGACAAGGATAACGTTTTCCATTCGGTGTTTGCTAGTCTTCAAATGACGTCCAAATGATTTATGAGAGTTTTGCGATGAAAGTGGTTTCGATGTTGGGAATGCAAAGCGCATTTTGAATACGTAAATTTTTAGCAGTTTGGTAAGGCTTTAAGGTTTGGCATCGATATGGGGTGTTGAATAACTTTGAACTTCATTCTATAATATTTTTAATAAAAATAGTCCTTTAAATTCTACATTTAAAATTATGCATCAAGTGATGTGAGGGAGGAAACTAAGAACATAACAGGACTACGATGGAGCCCAATCGTGTGATACTCTAGATGAAAGAGAAATTTTTTGATTTTAAGAAATTTTGTATGGGAAGTGGTGGTGGCTGACGAAATTGAACCTCTTTTTTTACATCATGCTAGAGTTGCGATCAGAATGTTTTGTACAAAATTGAAGCTTCAAAAATGTATAAGGTACTGAGAAAATTAGTGTATTGGATTTAGTGAAATTGTGCAGTTTATATGAGATGTGGTGGAAGGAGTGGGTGTCTTTTAGTGATATTTTTCAAAAATAACTATAAACATCAAGCATGTGACGTGTTTTAAATTGCAGATCAGTAGCATTCACACTTTTCAGGAAAATCGACTTTTTGCAAACTTGTGAAATTGTGTCATATTGTATGGGAGCGGTTAGAAGGAGTGAAGCTATTTGTCTAATTTTTTTCGGTCTTTCTAATAATTCTAAATAAATATTAAGTGCACAATTTGAGCTCAATAAATTTACGATACGTACTGAGTAAATTTGTTCAGAGTATTTCTGGCCAAACCTCCTCCCTTCCATTTTTTTGGAGAGTTTTAATAAAATAAGATTTAATGCTCGAAAAAAATTAACCACTCTCCACCTCCACCCCCCATCAATCCTTTAACTTTATCTTGGTTGCCACCTGGTCTTTTTAAATCGTCTTTATTTATTACACATATTTAGGTATTTTCTTTCCTTCATCCGTAGTATGTACACTCAGAGTCATAAGTCTACTAGCAACCAATAAAATAATGTTTCTTAGAATATTTTTCAAAAAGTAAACAACTTAGCAAACTTAGTTTTTATTTTTCTGATGAAATATTCAATGCACAGTGACGATGCCGAATTTCTTTGCACGTGTTCGCAAAACAGCCGAGATAACGGTACTTTTGTTCTTCAGCGTAACATAAAAAACGATCAAAAGTCTACAAGCTGCCATTATTGTTGCGATCTTGCGAGCATGCAGAAGGTAATTTGCTTAAAATATTGATTGCATTTTATTGATATATTAATTGATCAGATATCTCTCTCTTGTTTTTTTGTAAAAAAAAGATATAAATTTTATTATGGAGTCGAAAATGAAAGAAATCAGTGTCGGCGACAAGGAAATCATCATTAAGCTCTGGAAGAAAGGGAAAACAAACCGAGAAATTGGACAATTGGTTGGAAGATCAGTCTATACCATTATAAAAACATAACAGGGCTACGATTGCGCGTAAAGCGCAATCTTACGATACTCTAGATGAAATAGAATTTTTTGTGATCCCAAGAAATTTCGCATGGGAAGTATTAGAAGGGATGACAGCATTGAACTAATTTTTCCCCATCATGCTAGAGTAGCTATAAAAATGTTTTATACAAAATGCTTACTCCAAAAATTGAATGGGAACTGAAAAAATTAGTAAGTTAGATTTAGTGAAAATGTGCAGTTTGTATGGGAGGTGGTAGAAAGAGTGGGGCGATTAGAGTGATTTTTTTCAGAAATAACTAGGAATATTATAAAATTGACATCCCTGAAATTTCAGACTAGTGCCATTCATACTTTTCAAGAAAATCAATTTTTTGTGAAGTTGTGAAACTGTGTCATATTGTATGGGAGGGGGTAGAAGCAGTGAAGCTAATCAAATATTTTTTTCTGATCTTAGTGCTAATACTAATTAAGTATTTATTACAAAATATGAGGTCAATAAATGTTACATGTTCTGAGAAAATCGTCTTAGAGCATTTCATGAAAAAGTGTAGTTTGTATGGGAGGGGGTGGAAGGAGAGGGAGGAAGCAAATAATTTTTCTATTGTAGATTAAAATTACAATGAAAATAACATATCCGAAAATTCAGACTAATAGCTTTTATACTTTTCGAGTAAATCCGTTTATTGTCAAATTACGAAATTGTGTCATTTTGTATGGGAGGGGGTAGAAGAGGTGAAGCTAATAGTCTAAATTTTTTTGGGCTTACTAACAATTTCAAATAAATATTTGGTGCACAATTTTAGCTCTCTAAATTGTATACGCAATGAGTAAATTGGCTTAGAGTAATTCATGACAAGTACAGTTTGTATGGGAGGTGGTAGAAGGAGGGGGAGGATACGCATAATTTTCGTACGGTAGATTGATATTATCATAAAAGTAACATATTCCAAATTTCAGGCCAATAGCTTTTATACTTTTCGTGCAAATCCGTTTATTGTCAAATTGCGCAATTGTGTCATTTTGTATGGGAGGGGGTAGAAGGGGTGGAGCGATTTGGCCCGTTCACGAACTTGACCTTACTTTTTTGTCAAAAACGACGTGTACAAAATTTGAACTATCTAGCTCAACGCGTTCTCAAGCTAGAGCGCGCACAGACGGACGGACGGACGGACGGACATCCGGTTTTGAGATTTTTGAGTGATAATATTAATTTCTGTATTCATCATTTTTTTCTCCGAGCCTTATTTCTTGGCGTTACAAACTTTAGAGCAAACTTATAATACTCTCAGATTTCATCTAGAGTATAAAAATTTAAAACTACCGGAATTATCACGTCGAAACCTCGTTCTGGTCGCCCATCGAAGCTGACGTCCCGTGAAAGCCGCTCAGTATTAAATGCAGTGAAGACGAATCCACGCTTGACTGCATTGCAAATTGCAAATGATGTTCAGGAAAAATTTGCCAAAAGTATTTCTGTCGTTACTGCACGAAGAATTTTGGGACGGTTTGGTTTTCATGCTAGAACTGCACGAAAGAAACCGCTTATTTCTGCAATCAATCGAAAAAAGCGCATTGCTTTCGCAAAGCAATACTTAAATATGCCTGAGAGTTCTGGAACAACGTGCTTTTCTCTGATGAATCGAAGTTTTGTATGTTCGGTATAACAGGACGCAAATTAGTATGGCGTAAGCGAGGAGAAGCATACAATAGGAGCAATCTTTACCCAACAGTAAAACATGGAGGTGGTGCAGTGATGGTTTGGGGTTGTATGGCAGCCAATGATACAGGCAACCTGGAGTTTGTGGAGATAACGATGGATAAGCATATATATTTGAATATTTTAAAGCGTAATATGCAATCCAGTACTGACCAATTGGGACTGCAAGAAAAATTTTATTTTCAACACGACAACGACCCCAAGCATACTGCAGGAATTGTGCGCACTTGGTTACTGTATAAGGCCCCCAAACAATTACACAAACCTCCACAATCACCAGATTTGAACCCTGTCGAGCATTTATGGGCTCTATTGGAAAGAAGAATACGCAAACATACGATTTCAAGTAAAAAACAGCTCAAAGACATAATATTAAAGGAGTGGACGGAAATAACAGTTCGGGAGACCAGTAAACTTGTAGCTCCGATGAAAAACCGTTTGGTGGAAGTTCTTAAGCGTCACGGTTATCCGACAAGTTATTAAATTGTATGAAAAATTTAATTTAAACATTGTAAAATTTTTTACTTATTGCTTGTAAACTTTTGAACTAATTTGATGACTGTATCTAATCCTTAACAATTCACCTAGTTTACTTATCAGTCCGAGGATTTCTTCCTCTCGAAGGCATTTACCATTTTCTCTAATACCTGCATTAAGAACCACGTTCCACTATCCTAGCAAAGAGCAGGTCTTTGTGTAGTTTTGTTAATTAGGAGCTTCATTTTTCCGTGTAGATTTGATTGTTTGATGTTTCGAATAACAAAAAAGTTATGAAGAATGTCTCAACAAGAGATGTAGAAATTGTTTTTTTTTTAATAAAACGAACAATTATTTGGAAATCTCTGAAATTTGTATTGCATTTTAAAGTAAATACTTGGGGATTATGTATGAAATACAATATTTGTCAAATGGCTGCCTCGACTTTGCTTGCCTGACTGAAACGGTCAGCTGAGCAATCGATCGAGAAATAAAAAAAAAATTTTGTTGTCTCGATCGATTTTGGTATGCCAACCTAACTCACGCGCAATATAGAATCCCCCTAATGCATCACTCAAAAGTCCTAAACTTTTGTTTAGTGAAAATATGGTGTGGAGAATTGCCTTGAAGCTTGATCATCCAGCCGTCGGCGAAACAAGTCGCATAGTTTTTTTTTTTTTGCTCGTGAGGGGGTGATAAGTTTTTTTTCGTTGCATGGAAATTGGATGGTGATTCCTAAGCAACGCTATCCGTCCGAAAATGCTGGGCTTCCTACAAGAAGCCTGGTGGCGTTTTTTTCGGACCGTTAGCTTCAGAATGTCTGATAACGACATTCATGCAAGGTAAGATTTTTTTAATAAATAATTCTTGTGTCGAAAGAAAATTTAAGAAAAATCCGCATGCTCGAATACAGCCGGCATACGGTATCTGAACAAACCATTACCCAATTTTAATAAATAATTCTTGTGCCGAAAGAAAATTTAATAATATAGGTGTAAATTTTCTTTTCCGTTAAAACTACAGAAAGAATAATAATTTTTTTAGATTTTATCAAAATAATTTTAATTGGAAATCTCAAATCTGCACCTTTTAAAATGTAATTCTTCAACAATTTTCAGTAAATTCCGTTTGCGAAGATCTTGAAAACAATCGTACAACGAGTCTTATTTTTACTTATTCGAAATGAAATTCAGAATTACTCTGATAGCAGTCCCCATGAATCTTAGAAATAAGGATTACGAAAAAAAAAAATATTTCGCGAAAAACATCTAGCAATTTAAAAATTCTGCTGATTTATGGTAATCGCCAGATAAATAGGTTTTGGCATTTTTAAATTAATTTTATTCTGCGATACTACTACCTCATCAATAGTAATTTGTGATAAATTTGCCTTGTAATATATTTTGAGAGTATAACTAACTACAGGCAAGTATTGTGTAAGTCGAAACATTATAATCAAGTGGGTTTCTCTAAACGAACGATAAGCCTAAATTATAATTCTTACAGAGATTATGCGGAGATTGTTAAATTGATAAATCTTATTTTGGACATTTTTTGCACTTTACATTTTAACATATTATATATTGCGGTTTTCATAAGCGAAGAGACGATTTTTATACTCTAGATGAAATCTAAGAGTACGAGGGTCGTTTGATAAGTCCCTGGCCCAAATGACAAAACGTGGTTTCACGAAAAAGTTTTTGCTATCGCTAGGTAGATGGCACTTTCGAACGGTCTCATGAATTTTTTCAGGTTTCTGTAGGTAACAGTTTGTTTTTGGCAGCCATTCTAAGTTGACGTGTCACGCGAATCGTCAACGATGGAGCACGTCCAGTACCGAGCGGTCATGTCCGTTTCCATGTCCAAATTACACGATTTGCGGTATGAGATCGTTGACCACCCACCTTATTCGCCCGACTTGGCCCCATGTGACTTTTTTTTGTTCCCCAAATTGAAAGCTCACCTCGGTGGACAAAAATTTTCATCGAACCAAGAGGTGAAAGACGCCGTCTCCCAATTTTTTGCAGACTGTGACAAAAATTTCTTTTTGAACGGTATGAAAGGACTTGAGAAACGTTGGACCAAATGTATTAACCTCCAGGGAGATTATGTTGAAAAATAAAAAAAAATTTTCCGGAAAAAATGCTTTTTTCTTACTTGGGCCAGGGACTTATCAAACGACCCTCGTATATTGTGTTTGCCTTACCGTTTGTAACGCTAAGAAATAACGCTCGCACAGAGCCGCCAAGGGTACAAAAATATTTATTGTCGCTCAAAAACCTCGATTCCGAGTGACCGTCTGTCTGTCTGTCTGTCTATCTGTCTGTCCGTCTGTACGTCTGTCTACAGCATAACTCTCGAAAGCTTTGAGCTATAGTGCTAAAAATTTGTGTGTGTTATTTTTAGCAAAAAAGTAAATTTAAGTTCGTGAACGGGCCAATTCACTCCACCCCTTCTACCCCCTCCCATACAAAATGACACAAATGCGCAATTTGACAATAAACGGATTTGCTCGAAAAGTATAAAACCTATTGGCCTGAAATTTGGAATATATTACTTTTATGATAATATCAATCTACGATATACGTGTCCTCCCCCTCCTTCTACCACCTCCCATACAAACTGTACCTGTCATGAATTACTCTAAGCCAATTTACTCAGTGCGTATAAAATTTAGCGAGCTGAAATTGTGCACTAAATATTTATTTAAAATTGTTAGTAAGGCAAAAAAAATTAGACGATTAGCTTCACCCCTTCTACCCCCTCCCATACAAAATGGCACAATTTCGCATAAAAGCTATTAGTGTGAATTTCGGGATATATTACTTTCATAATGATTTCAATATACAGCATAAAAATTATTTGCGCCCTCCCTCTCCTTCCAACCCCTCCCATACAAACTACACTTTTTCATGAAATGCTCTAAGCCGATTTTCTCAGAACATATAACATTTATCGAGCTCACATTTTGTGATAAATACTTATTTAGCATTATCACTAAGATCAGAAAAAAATATTTGATTAGCTTTACTGCTTCTACCCCCTCCCATACAATATGACACAGTTCCACAACTTCACACAAAATCTATTTTCTTGAAAAATATGAATGTCACTGGTCTAAAATTTAAGAGACGTCAATTTTATGATATTCTTAGTTATTTCTGAAAAAATCACTAAATCCCCCACTCTTTCTACCACCTCCCATACAAACTGCACATTTTCACTAAATCTAACACACTAATTTTCTCAGCTCCTATTCAATTTTTGGAGTAAGCATTTTGTATAAAACATTTTCATAGCTACTTTAGCATGATGGGGAAAAAATTAGTTCAATGCTATCACCCCTTCTAACACTCCCCATACAAAATTTCTTGGGATCACAAAAAATTCTATTTCATCTAGAGTATCGTAAGATTGCGGTTTACGCGCAATCGTAGCCCTGTTATGTTTTTTATTAATTTGGATTCAAATTATCTTATAAATTATTGTTTTTTAACAATAAGTACACTAGCTACTTGATCTCAATAAGTAATTGAACATTTCTTATATGGTAGGCATGAATAAACAAAACAAAATAGTAGGATTAAATGATTTCCCAGTTAATTAAATTAAAGCCTCCATTTCTTTTCATTATAATTACTGAATGGAACACAACAAAAATTAAAAAGATAAACATTTCGGCTTTAGGTAGTTATTATTATTAATTAATTAAAATTGTTCAAAATAGGAACTCTTTCCGATATACATATAGCGATCAGATTAATTTTTATGTATCAAAAATTTCATGTATGTATATAGTAAAAACATCCAACACAATTTTAAATTGAAGAAATAGATGCTAATAATAACCATACACATTATTTTACATCCAAGAGAGAACAGGCTTGGTATTTTTTTTTTTTCTTTAAATACAGAAATTCAAAAATATATCTTCAATTCAATTAAGCAATCACTTAAAATTAAAAAAAAAGAACAAAATAAACAACAATATTAAAACAAAACAAAAAAAAATTAAATAAAATATTTATCCAAGGTATAGAATTGCAAACAAGAATGGATTTTTAAATTTGTTTGTTATTTTACTGCTATAGTGTATTTATCATTTTTTTTTTGCAGCAAGCCGTTGTGAGGAGAGGATTTTGTAGTATACAAATTACTCCTTCTGTGGTTATATTTGCATACCGTCTATGTGTTCTATAGCTGCAGGTAATGATAACTCAGATCCACCTCCAGTAGAGAACACTGTAGATGACGTGCCAGAAAATATCACTGCAGGGGGTTTTGCGGGAAGAAATGAGGGTCTGCCTGGCACTGCTAATTCCCTTAGGAATGAGAACTAAAATTAAGCTACGCCCATCTACGAGGAATACCATCTTGTCATCCCTATTTGTGATAGAGAATATCCCCCCCCCCTTTTAAATGAAGACCTAGGTTACCTCGAGGAGGATAGGGTCTCGGAAGCCTTATATCCCACCCCTCTTTGGTGCACAAATAATGTATCGTGGAGATCTGGTGACAAGACCCCCTCCTCCCCCCCTCCCGCCGACGATCTAGCACGTGCTAAAAGCTAGGTGCATCACAGTCATGACAAGATCTTCCACACCTGGTACACTCCACGAGACGTCTCAACTAGTCATTAGAACCCTCATGGATCTGTTCCAGTAAAGGTTACGTCAAAAAAAGCCACCTCATTCTTGCTGGCACATGACCTTGATCCTTTTCTCGAAATTTTCGATCACTCTTTCGCTTAGTTGGGGGTTTATATCGGCGATGGCGGCTTCAATGTTCGCCTTGAGAATTGGAATGGTTTGCGGATGATTAGTGTAGGTAAGGTCTACACTTAAAATAATCCCAAAGGAAGAAGTTTAACGATGTTAAATCACGAGATATTGGTAACCAATTGGTTTCACCAAAACGCGAAATTACGCGACCAGAGAAATTCGTGCGCAATAATTCGATTGTTCCGGAACTTATATGGTACGTAGCATCATTCTGTTAAAAGTAGACGTTGTTCATATCAATATATACTTCATTTCCGGCTACAAAAATTAATTATCATGCGTATGTAGTGCACTCCATTGACTGTAACGGCTCTTGAGTGGTTATTTTCGAAAAAGTACGGCACTATGGCGCCTCCAGCCCACAATTCGCACCAGTCACTCGTTATGAGTGCCTTGGATTCCTCTGAATCTCTCGCGGGTTTTTGTTTCCCCAAATGCGGCAATTTTGCTTATTAACGTAACCGCTAATGCAAAAATAAGCTTCGTCAGAAAACACGTTTTTTTTTCAAAAATCATCATCATCATTCATGTTTTCCTAGACCCAATTAGAGAACGCACTGGTGGTCCACTGGCTGCAGTTCTTGAGTCAATTTGACCTTGTACGCATGCCTAGCCAAATCTTTCCTCAATATTCGCTTAGAAAGATTAATGTAATAGTAGTGACATAAGTATATACGAGTTTGCGCTTAGGACTACACCAGCTATTTCCCTACTTTGTTGCCAGCGAAGTTTTAAAAATACTTCCGAAATTGACGTAATTACAAAAAAGTCATGAAATGAAGATGCTTGAAATTACTTGATGATGGATATCACGAATTAAAACTAGTTTTTTTTTTTAAGATATAATATTATTATGTAGGAAGTGGTAATTTAGTTGAATTAGGTCTTAAGATTAGGCTCGCATAGATTGTTGGCCTCAGTATGAAAGAACTAACCGAGATGTTAAAATTGCCGATGATAGTTTTCTGTTTCGTGGGTGCATCTTTGAAATTAATGGAAGCACAAAATTCCAATTCAGATAACTTCGATTCAAATTTTAATAATTTCCAAGTGAAAACTATTTCAAATATTCAAGATATAATTAATAGCGATGGAAGTTTTACATTTCAGTGAGTGCAAAGTATATTAATAATAAATTAGAAATATTGATGAATCAATTATTTCATATAGAGGAACACTGAAAGGTCATCGAATTCAAATTAATGGCAGTTTATCCTATGATTCGAATGGGGCCAAGGAATTGGTTCTTTCAGGTTTCTACAGAGTTGTTTCATTTTCGAAAGATTTTTACGCTAAAGGCAGTACCGGATATAGTGAAAACGATAGTGAGTTTGAGTTTTGAATGAAAACTTCCTTTTTAAAGTGAATGTTATTTATTTGTTTAATTTCAATTTAAGATTTCGATCCAGACTATGGTGTGTGTCCTAGTACGGGTGCATTTCCTGTATCGTCGTTTGGCATAGCTCCCAAAGTTATTGGTACAATTTTAGGCTAAGCTATTCAATAATATTAATATTAAAAAAAATACTGGCAATAAATTTACGTTAAGAAAAAATTGGGAATTTGATTATTTAATTGTACTAGTTCGCAAACTATATTTTGGATTTAGGAAAAAAATTCCACCTTAAATAGGCGAAAAGTGATTTTTCGTAATGGGAGGGGGTAAAAGGGGAATAACTAGTTTGTATGCAACATATCGCAAGAATTTTTTCTGGACACTTTCAAGGGCTAAAATATGAACGCTGTAATAAGGTGACCAAATTACTAATACATATTTCAATGTTCTTCTGACCAAAGAAATATAAAGTAATTTTATGGTATATATAAGTGCCATAAAATTACTTTATATTTCTTAGTGAAATTTTTTAGTATTTCTGATGACAAGTCCAAGGCTACAACGCGAGATACTTAAAATGTTTTCAACATAATCATTAAAAGTAAGCTTAGAATTTAAGAGCACACCAAGATCGTGGATTTTATCAGTTTTGGAAATTGTGATGCGTTTAAGGGAGTAATTGAATAATTTTAGAACGGGTGAACGAGATTTAATTACATTTATTAATATTTATATGCAGACTATTATTTTTGCAGTATTCTTCGAAGTAATAAAACTTCTTTGCAAAACTTTCACATCGTTGGGAGTAGAACTTCTTTTAAAAATTTTGCAATTATCAGCAAAGTCCCTCCTCACCTATGTCATTAACAAATATAAGAAAAAGAAGAGGTACAAAATGAGAACCTTGAGGAACTCTAGAAGTAGCTGTAAAGCTGTTGAAACAAAAAGATGAAATTTTCACAATTAGTTGTCTATTGCTGAGATAATCAGAAAATCAATTTAGAACTGAGCCAACCGAATATTTGAAGTTTATCAATAAGAAGTTTAATATCGAGCTTGTCAAAAGCCTTAGCTAAGTCAGTATAGATTACTTCTACTCAAATGCCACTTTATAAAGAATTATTAATATAGTTTTGGTAGATAAGTAAATTAGTTGAGGTCGATCTTTCAGTACAAAATTCATGCTGATTTGATATGATTGAATTTTTCATGAAAAGTGATAATTTATTAGTTACTATACTTTCAAAAAGTTTAGGTATTGCTGATAATATGCAGATGGGTCTATAATTACTTATGTCACTTTTATCACAAATTTTATAAGTAGGTTTAATAAAATTGCTTTTCCGTAATGTTCGAAAACTTCCGCTACTGATAGACAGCTTAAAATTGTCAGAAGTGGAGCAGAGATATTATAGCGGCAATATTTTAGAGATAATTGAGGGATTCCATCAGGTGCAGCACTTGCAACATCACTGAGAGACTAGAGCTTATCAACGATAAGTTGCATGTTATACGAAGCGTCATTAAAATGAAATACATTGGAATTAGGAAAACAATTTTTGAACCGTGTATTGAATGTGGGAAGCTCATATGTTTTTATTATTTTGATCCGTACACTACTTCTACCCCTTCCCATACAAATGCATAATTTTTGTTAAGTGCATTTTATCGAATTCCATTCAAACTAGAAAAAGTACAAACTTAAAATTTTGCCAGAATTTCTTTTTTAATAATTTCAATAAATTCTGAAAAAATTATCAGCTCCTCTTCACTCCTTCTACCCCCTCCCATATAAATATCTGTATTATAAATTCAAGGAAAACATTTCTTCTTTGAACATATGAGAGCTATTGACTTTGAAATTGAAAAGCCTGGCGATAATGATGTCGATAAGCAGTTTCAAAATCTTCTGAGCCCCTCCACTTCCTCTGCCACCTCCCATACAAATGCCCCAATTTCAGGAAAACTATGTCCAATTTAAAATAATGAAAGCTACAAACCTTAAATTCTGCACGAAATATTTTGCATACCATATTAGGTGTCATATCCAAAAATTACAAATCTTCCTCCTCTGCTTCTCCCACCTCCCATACAAAAGTCACTATTAATTATTTAAAAGAATTCGAGGTGACATTTTCCGGTACATTGAACTCTTTCTCATTTCATCTAGAGTATCATATGATTGGGCTTTACGCCCAATTATAATTCTGTTATGTTTTAAAATTAAAACTAGAAACTCAAATGTTTGCTTTAAGCTCATCAAAAAAGTAATAAGAAAAAATAACTTTGATTGAGAGTGCAGGACGGTAGACGTCCATTGGAACTAGATGATAAGAGTCTTGTGAAACATCGACATTTTTTAACGAAAAGAAAATTAGATCAAGCGTATTTTTGCCACATTTTTTATACGAATACAAGTCATTGAACTGACTTAAGTTTAAATTATGCCTTTAATCGATTTTCATTGAAACTAGAAAAAGTACAAACTTATAATGTTGATGCAATTTGTCTCTTAATAATTGCAATTAATGTCAAAAAAATATGAGCTTCGCTTCACTCCTTCTTCTACAATGGCGCTACAGCCCTAATCGGACCTCCTGATATTCAGGCTCCTTGACATTTTTCTTTAGTTATTGTGGAAAGGTGGTTAGCCCTTCGAACAACCCTCTTTCTACGAATTTTTCATTTTCTTAGATTGAGGTGACCAAGGTATATCCAAGCAGGCAATGTGCTGGAATTATATGTTGCGCCGACCGGGATTTGAACTCACGACCTTTGCATTACAAGACCAACACTGTTGCGAATTATTTTTTTTTGTAAATATCATTTTAGTCTTTACCAGAATCCAATTCTACTCTTCCCTCATTTAGGTCTCATTGCTTTATTTTTCTGTTTTGTTCCCATACTGTTCCTAGATACAATTAGGATACATGTTATATTTTTTTTTTGTTCATAAACATGAAATTATAACGAAATAATAATACCACGAAATAATAAACTTAAAAGAAAACAATAGTAATAATAATCAAATTAGTTCGCGCCAAATAATTAAAAAAAAAAAATTATGGAGATAAAAACTCCCAGGGCAGCACTGCTATAAAATATTTTGTCGCCAAAACTATCGATGATATTGGAAAGAAAGCTCGCGTCTGCCGGCTAATTGGAAAGAAGTGAAAAAGTTTTCGTGGAGAACAAAAGAGACTGTGCTCGGGAAAGGATCTCGGATTAATAAGGAATAGTATTCGGATTGATTTTGATTTTTTTTTTGATATGAAATAAAGTGTGTCGAAGTTAAAGCAGTGAAAGAAAAAAAATTCAAATCTGTGCTTGAACGATTCAACGATATAATTTTTGATAAACTTCTTATGGCATTAATATTTAATATTAATAAAAACCTAAACCTATTAAAAACCTAAGTGAATTAAAACTACCATTATTTGCAACAAATAAAATAACTAATGAAATAAGTGAGCACATGAGTTTAAACTCAGCAATCGAAACTGGAAGCAGCAAGGGCCCCAACATACAATAAGTTAAGTAATTAGTTTTAGTTTTTTTTATTTAATTCTCAAAAAAAAAAAAAAAACATCTTAATAAAAAAAATTTATGTTTAAAACAATTGTTTTTTTGTGCGAGAACGCATTTATATTTTTTCTCTCTTATATTTTCATTTATTTATGTGTTAAGATTAGTGTGCGTATTTAGGAACAGGTATTCCGATTTTTTTTATTGATACAATTCTCGACATGAGTGAGTGAAGAACTCATGAGAGGGTTCCCAGGCTTCGTCCGGAAATCGGGTAGGTATTTATCGTTGACATGAGGATGCGCGAAAATGTAGATTTCCGCTAAGTACAAGTAGCGGCATTCAGGACACCCAGCTAAGCGCATATACCGCATAAAGTAGTACGGTATCATGATCCGTTCCCCATTCCGTTCTGTATCAGCACGAACAAGGATGAGGATTTCTTAGGTCAATGACCCATCCTAAGCTCCTGAGCCGCCGGCAAAAATCGTGCTGCCCCGGTGTAAGAAATTCTCATCATCTGCTAGCGGGATGAAGGATTCCCAACACACTACCTACTAGGCTATACCCTAGCTAACACTCCTTCTACCACCTCCCATCCAATTTTTTGTATTGAAAATTCAAGAAACGTATTTCTCCTTCCAACATATGACTATCAAAGCAATATGATTAGGATGTTGGTTAGCAGATTCAAAATCATCCAAAACCTCCCACTTTCTCTGCCACCTCCCATACATAAATTCAGACAGAAATTGTTCAATTTCCTCGAAAGTTATGAAACCTACAAACTTCAAATACTGCATGAAACATTTTGTATACTACGTTCGGTGTTATATATAAAAATTACAAACTTTCCCCTCTGCTCTTACCACCTCTCATACAAAAGTCACTTTTCACTATTCGAAAGAATCTTAGATGACATATTTTCCGGTAAAATCTTTCCTAATTCATCTAGAGTATCATATAATTGGGCTTTACGCCTAACCATAATTCTGTTATGTTTTAAAAACGCTTTAGTGATTAAAAAAAAATGCATAAATTCACATTGGAGATTGGCATTCTTCACCATCGACAAGCACAATGAAGAAATATTAGCTCAAATTTTTTTTTGCAGAGCTTTTTAATAAATTGAACCATAATTTTTCAAACTCAACTTCTTTTACTAATTCTGCAAGCTGTTAGTTTTGATTTCCAAAGAGTTATTATAATTATTCGGATTTTTGATTTAGAAAAAAGAATTTCAACTTAGATCAAACAAATTCTTCGTATTATTTTCCTATCAATATCAAAATATTATTCTATCATCACAAAAACAGTGATGTATCAAAGAAAACATCTTGTCTAGACAAAAATCGTGACATGAAACCAAAAATAGTTACCTAGCTAGCTATTTTCCTTTTATATCAAAAAAAAATACAAAACCCAACATTGTAATCAACGAATTAGTTGACTTCCATCTTTGCGAATGTGTCCCGAAAAGTTCCCTTCTATTATTTTCTTATTTTGACATCACTTTTTTTCTTTTAATCCAATTGCACACATCTCCGCAACCACCCCCCACAATCTCAATGTCTAGTCCGCAACATTACTTCCTCCTATCACCCGCACTTCCGATAAATCTAATTTGACGGCATATTCGCTGGAAACACAATTCTTAAGATTTTCACCCTCCTCAATTGTGGCTAAGGCTAATTGTAACTGGCAAGGAAAAAACAATCTTTGGCGAACGGAAAGTTTTTTTTCCTTGTTTTTCGAGTGGTTTTTCCTTCAGTAAAAGCTTATTACTGGGACACTTGACATTCTGCTCGATATAAAAGTAAATTAAGTGGTTCTTCGGGTATCAGAAAATCCAAGAAAATAATTTGATAATATGACGGCAGAAGAAGAGGCAAAAATTATCAAAAAAAAAAAAAAAGGAGTATAAGGATGCCTGAAGCAACTTGTTGACAAGGCTAAGTTTCGATGTAATTAACAGGATTTAGGGTGTTTAGAAGTCGGATTGGATATGCTCGGAATTAACAAGTTTAGATGTGGAAGTTGATTTTGCTCAGAGAGTTTAGTTGGATAGCTACCAAAGTTTAAAACATTGAAAAGAAAAAAAAGATATTTTCTGATGTCAAATTTGGTTTCTACCTGCATTGAAAATATCAATGGGTTTTGGATGAAATTACATCTGAACAATCAACGTATAGATCGGACGATTTAGTAGTCGGTTCGTCCTTAATAAAAACAAATTTGTACATGGGTCTTGCAAAGATTGAATCACGTTTTTTGTCTACATACATAATCGTGTGATGGTATGATCAATTAGAGATTGCAAATTAATTTCAGCTCAGGATTCTATGACAGATACTCCAGCTGGGTAACATCTTTGCTTTATTTCGTTTTCGATGTGATGAGAGTGAAGATTTTTTACTTGGTTGCGTATAACATTGTACTGATGTGTAGAAAGGTCAGCATCGATCATTAAAATGAGGGCTTGTTCACCAGACAACATTTTCGGCTCTGCGAAAACCCTTCTAGCCTTATTAATGGTGATACCACGAGTATGTGATGCAAATGACAGCTCCTTCAGAATCATAGCTGAATCTTTCTTTCCCATTTTTCATAATTTTATTCAAGCTGCAATGGAAATTTCCTCGGTCGTATTCGATTCTACTAGTTCTTTTACCTATCGTTTTTTGGCCTGCCAGAGCATTCTCCGAAGGGTTTTCTAGGTCTTCCTGGTCTGGTTACACCTGATGTTGATGGAAGCACACTTTAAGGAAAAGCTGCCATTTCTTCCAGCCAGTTGCTCTTATTGTTTTGCAGGAAGCGATCTAGATGCCTACCGCTTTTCTCTTCCATTTTCGTACAAAGTGTCATTTATGTTGTGTTTATACATCCCACAATTATTTTTGAATATTCTGCTTCTCTTACTCTTGTAACATGAATGCAAAAACCGCTGGAACCGCTATCAAAAATATCTCTTCTTCGGAAAACAGAAACCATCCTGAGTTTTGAAACGAGTTGTACGAGCGGCGCAGCTATGCGCAGCCAATTTTTCCAGTTCCTAAGACTAAACACCTTCAGCTTTAAAATGAGTTTAGTCTCGGGATGGGATTTTGCGGGATAATGTATCTAAATCAATTTTGAAAATGAAATTTAGAGGCAAATTTACGATCCAAATGCTCAATGTTTTTAATAAGTTATAGCATTAAACCTAGACCAAATTTTAGTTACATTTTTTTTTATAATTTTATTGTAAATAATGAAAAAACAATGTTATATCAATTTATGTTGCCCGAAAAGTGGACTTTGTCCTGCTACTGTTCCTAAACAGTTAATTTCTGGGAAAAAACTAATTCTAATGGTTTTACCTTATTATTCTAGTGATAAAGTATTGTGATCGACACAGAAAAAATAAACTGCCAACAAGTCGGGCGAAACTTTATTATTCTTGGGACAAGTTGCGGATGTGTGGAAAGTCAATATGCAGGTTAGAGTGGTTAGGGAAGGCTAAGTGAAAGGGAGTTCTTGGACAGGGCTGTTGTCAATTCAACAATATTTCATTCATTTTTGCAAGTTTGGGTTTTTATGAGGGGAGGAGGAGGGGTAAGGGTGGGTGGATGTTAATAGCTTTTTAATTAATTGCTTGAATCGCGTCCAATATCCTCTGTATAGAATGTGTTTCATAGACGAAGTTGCATAGAATTTTCATAGGATTCGGTGCATTTTACATTCACGAAACCAAACATTTGTATGGGAAGGAGTAGAGGAGGTAGGGGAATCGTAAAATTTGTGACGCCCTTTCTCTTGTAGTGTGCTTGTACAAAATTTCAAGTTCGTAGCTTTTAATAATGATGATGATAATGATGGTTATTAGTTGATTCAATGAAATAGGTAGAAATGATACTTTTGTATGGGTGGGGGTAGAAGGGCAAGCGCGATTTCAAAACTTTTAAAGGAATTTCATTTCAATTATTTTTATAAGTTTTTAGGCAAAATTTAAAATGGATAGCTTTTAAGAGTTAGCTGATAACTGATTTCTTAAAAATGCTCGAAAAAATAATTTTGTACGGGAGGGGGTAGAAGAGGTAGGGGAATTGCAAAATTTGTGACGCAATTTTATTTCCTTTCTCTTGTAAGCTGCTCGTACGAAATTTCAAGTTCGTAGCTTTTAATTTGTTGGTTATTAGTTGATTTAATGAAATTGGTCGAAATCATACTTTTGTATGGGAGGGGGTAGAAGGGCAAGTGTGATTTTGAAACTTTTAAAATAATTTCTTTGCAAATATTTTTATAAGTTCTTATGCAAAATTTCAAATGGATAGCTTTTAATAGTTAGGTGATAATTAATTTCTTAAAAATGGTCGAAAAAATAATTTTGTATGGGAGGGGGTAGAAGTTTTGAAGGTATTCGACCAGTTAATATTTTATACTTTTAGGAATTTTTTTTAAATGTATTTCCCAAATTTTCAAGTTTCTACCCTAAAATTACATCCAAAAATTTTCAGTTTTCGTGTTTTTTTCGTTGCACATGAAACAGCTTGTGCCCATTAGACCGGGGTGGTCGGTTCATAACAATTGTGGATCAAATTATTATTTTTTTTCTATGTATATCAAATAGATGTATTCACATGCAAAATTTAAAGTTTCTATCTTTGAGCAGAGTCCTAAAAAATTCACTCAAAATTTTCGACATTTTTGCTTACCACCTCCCTCCCTTTACACCCCCTAACTTAAACTTTTTATCAAAATTATAAATTATATAGTTCTATAATCTGACGAATTTTCAATACGATATCTGTACTCAATTTTGAGATATAATGATTTCTAATTTTGAAAAGTGCACCATTTTTCAAATGCTCCCCATTTCACCCCACTACTATTATGACCAAATTTTATATTTTTTTTGTATTTCGCTAGTATAACTTAGTATATGTTTTAAATTTCAATTACATAGTTTAAGAGATAGTTGAGATATTAGTTCTTAAGTGTTTTTCCTTGCACCCCCCCCCCCCCCGACCCTTCCCCTTACAATAATAAGCCTATTTCTAAGCTGATTCTGATGGATCTATATGCCGTCTTAATTGTCCCAAAATATGAATTTTTTATGGTAAGTAGTTTCGAAGATATAACCATTTCAAAAAAAGATTCGGCCGACAATTTGTTTTTAGCCCCCCCCTTTACGGACGCCAATGGATAAAAAAATTAAATTATTTTTGGAATATGTCCCACAGCTTTCTCTATACGTGTGCTAATTTTCATCTTTCTATCTGCATTCGTGGTGAAGATATTAGCAAGTGTATATTTCGACTTTTTCCATCCCCCCGCCTCCCCCTTCCACCCCACACTCCCCAAAATTTGGATAATGGAGCTCACTTACCAAGTTAATAACCCACCCAAAAATCAACATTCTACCTTTAACGGTCTTGGAGGTACGAGTCCATATGTACGGCGGGACAGATTTTTTTTTTGCTTTTTTAGGCTAATTTAGTCATGAAACGCGAAAAAACAAAATTTCAGGGTAGCAAATTTTTTTTTTTCTGTGTCGATCACAATACTTTATTATTAAAATAATAAAGTAAAAATTGCTACCCTGAAATTTTATTTTTTCACGTTTCATGACTAAATTAGCCTCAAAATGCCAAAAAAAAAATCTGTCCCGCCGTACGCCGTACATATGGAACTCCGAAACCGTTAAAGGTAGAATATTCGTTTTTGGATGGATTGTTAATTGGAGAAATGAGCTCCATTATCCAATTTTGTGGAGTGTCAAGTGGAAGGAGGAGGCGGAGGGAGGGAAAGAGTTAAAAACTACACTTACTAATATCTCACTATCAGAACTCCTTAATGCAAGGAAATTGCCATAAATCGGTTCCAAATTCAAAAGATGGAAATCGAATCATCCACTGGCTCATCATTTAGTGCAGGGACGAAACAAACAACATCCCCATACCAAGTACATAAATAAAATAACACAAAAAATTAACACAAAATTAACAAAAAATTGGGATCAACTAGCGTTAAGTCTACGCTTTAAGCACATCTTACCAATAGAGAAGTCGAATACATCAGCATTCTTATTAACTTCTCTCGCGAGACGCGAAATCGGCTCATTCATGCCATAATTTGTCCGGTGAAAACATATCTGTAGAAGTCTAGGCTGCCTTGGTAAAAATTGGCCAACAGCAAACTGCATCAATCCTAAAAGTGTGGAAGAATCAACTAACCCTGTAAGAAGTTGATGAGCAAAGACTACATCAGCTACCTCACGTCGTTTCGAAAGTGATGACATATTTAATAGCTTATGTCAATCGATATAAGGAGGAAGACGAATTCTGTCATTCCAATTAAGGTGGCATAAGGCAATTCTCACAAATTTCCGCAGAATTGATTCAATTCTACCAATGTGCTCATCATATTGAGGAGACCAAACTTGAGAAGCATATTCAAGGTGAGATCTAACGAAGGTATTATAAAGAATCAATTTAACAAAGGGATTGCTAAATTCCTTAGATAACCGTGTGGTGAAACCTAACATAGAATTACCCTTTTGCACAATTTTGTTTATATGCAAAATAAAATCAAGTTTATGGTCAAATGTAACACCTAAGTCAATTATAGAGTTCACACGATCCAAACTATAGTCATTGAGACTGTAAGTTACTACAAACGGTGCGACTTTCCTAGTAAATGACATAACATGACATTTATCCACATTTAAACGAAGATCATTGTGGCGACACCAATTGCTAAAATTAATCAAATCTTCTTGAAGAAAAATGTCTAAATTGGAACTAAGGGACCTAAAGATCTTAATGTCATCTGCATAAATAAGTACTTCTGAGTATTTAAGAACAGAAGCAACATCATTAATGGCAAGGACAAACAATAGTGGCCCTAAATGATTTCCCTGAGGTACACCAGAATGCGCAGTAAATGGCATAGAAGTACAATCACGGAAGAGAACTTGATATGTTCTATTAAATAGATATGACTTAATCCAATTAATAAACCATGTAGGAAAACCTAACATGTCTAATTTCAACAAAATAATCGAATGGGGTAGTTTATCAAAAGCCTTACTAAAATCAGTATAAATACAATCAACCTGCTTGCCCTCCTCAATATCCACAATAGAGATATTCGTAAACTCCATGAGATTAGTGACTGTTGACTTATTTTTGACAAAACCATGTTGTTCACTTGAAATCACGGATCTACAGTGAAACGACATACACTCATACACTACGGATTCAAAAAGCTTAGGAATAGCTGATAGTTTATCTATTGGTCGATAGTTAACAACATCAGATTTTTCACCGCCCTTATGAGTCGGTATAATAGAGGAGACCTTCCATACGTTCGGAAAAATCCCAGTTTTTAGGGACCTTTGAAAGAGGAGGGAGAGTGGTTCAGCAATAGAGAGACAGCAGCGTTTCAAGACAACTGCAGGAACTCCATCTGGGCCAGGAGAAGAAACATCCTTAAGTCGAGAAATATGGTTAACTATATCATTATAGGAAATCGTTATATCAGACAAATTAGTTGAAGCAGTACCTTTAAAGTTTTCAAAGTACGACATGTCAGGAATAAAGTTACTACCAGAAAAAGACTACGAATTCAGAGAGAGAGCTGTGGGACAAACTTTAAAAATAATTTTTTTTTCTTATTCATTGGCGTTCGAAAAGGGGGGGCTAAAGCCCAATTGTCGGCCGAATTTTTTTTTTTTTTTTCAAATGATTATATCTTCGAAATTACTCACCATAAAAAATTTATATTTTGGGACCAAGGTGGCGTACACATCCAACAGATTCAGTTTAGAGGGAGGCTAATTAATGTAAGGGGGAGGGTCAAAGGGGTGCAAAAAAAAACATTTAAAAATTAATATCTCAACTATCTCTTAAGCTATGTAATTGAAACTTAGAACATATATCAATCTATACTAGTGAAGTGCAAAAAAAAATATAAAATTTGGTTAAAAGTAGCACTAGGAAATGGGGAGCATTTCAAAAATGGTGCACATTAAAAAATTACGAATCATTATATCTCAAAACTGAGTATGGATATTAAATTGAAAATTCGTCAGATTGTAGATCTGCATGGTTTTTAATTTTGATAAAAATTTTAAGTTCCGGGATGTAAGGGGAAGGAGGTGGTAAGCAAACATGTAGAAAATTTTGTTTGATGTTTTTAGGGCTCTGGTGAAAGATACAAAATATAAATTTTGCACGTGGATACATCTATTTGCTATACATACAGAGAAAATAATAATTTGTTCACGATTTTTATGCACCGAAGTGGGGGTCTAACGTGCACAAGGTGTTTCATGTGCAATGAAAAAACTTAAACTTTTGAATGAAATTCTCAGGTAGAAACTTCAAAATTTGCAAAATTCTATGAAAATCCCTAAATGTATGAAATATTAACTGGTTGAATATCATCAAAATTTCTACCCCCTCCCATTCAAAAGTATTTTTTCGACCCTTTTTAAGAAATCAATTACTTTCTAACTATTAAAGCTATCAATTTAAAATTTTGCAATTTTGGTTAAAAGTAGCACTAGGAAATGGGGAGCATTTACAAAATGGTGCACATTAAAAAATTACGAGTCATTATATCTCAAAACTGAGTATAGATATTAAATTGAAAATTCGTCAGATTGTAGATCGGCATGGTTTTTAATTTTGATAAAAATTTTAAGTTCCGGGATGTAAGGGGAAGGAGGTGGTAAGCAAAAATGTAAAAAATTTTGTTTGATGTTTTTTGGGCTCTGGTGAAAGATACAAAATATAAATTTTGCACGTGGATACATCTATTTGCTATACATACAGAGAAAATAATAATTTGTTCACGATTTTGATGCACCGAAGTGGGGGTCTAACGTGCACAAGGTGTTTCATGTGCAATGAAAAAAACTTAAACTTTTGAATGAAATTCTCAGGCAGAAACTTCAAAATTTGCAAAATTCTAAGAAAATCCCTAAATGTATGAAATATTAACTGGTTGAATATCATCAAAATTTCTACCCCCTCCCATTCAAAAGTATTTTTTCGACCCTTTTTAAGAAATCAATTACTTCCTAGCTATTAAAGCTATCAATTTAAAATTTTGCGCAAAAACTTTTAAAAATAGTTGAAACGAAATTGAGCCAATAGAGATCGCGCCTGACCTTCTATCTCCTCCCATACAAAAGTATGATTTCGACCAATTTCAATAAATCAACTAATAACCCACAAATCAAAAGCTACGAACTTGAAATTTCGTACGACCGCCTTACAAGAGAAACGAAATAAATTGCATCACAAATTTTGCGATTCCCTTACTTCCTCTAGCCCCTCCCATACAAATTTTAGGTTTCATAAATGTAAAATACACCGAATTTTATGGAAATTGTATACAACTTCGTCTATGAAACTGACATTCTATACAGAGAATATTGGACGTGATTCAAGCAATTAATTAAGAAATTATTAACATACGACACTATCACCCCTCCCCTCATAAAAACTCAAACTTGCATAAATAAACGAATGAATGTACTGGAGCTATATATCGTACCCGCAATTAAGTGTTAAATTGACAACAGCCCTGCCCAAGAACCTACTTTCACTTAGTCTTCCCTAACCACTCTAGCCTGCATATTGACTTTCCTCGTATCCTCAACTTGTCCCAAGAATAATAATAAGTTGTGGCAGTTTATTTATAACGTTTTCAATCGTATAAAAACTATTTGAATTCCATCACTCCTTTCACTACCTCCCATACAAACTGTACTTTTCTATGAAATACAATAAAATAATTTACTCAGTACATATAAAATTTATCGAGGTGAAATCGTGCACAAAATATTTATTTAGAATTATTAATAATTCAAAAAAAATGAGACGATTAGCTTGACTCCTTCTACCACCCTCCCATACAATATGACACAAATTCACAACCTTACGAAAAGTCCATTTTCTTGAAAAGTATGAATGCTAATGATCCGCAAATTAAAAAATATTGATTGTATATGATGTTTGTAGCTATTTTTCAAAAAGTCATTAGAACTCCCCACTCCTTCTACCACATCCCATACAAACTGCACAATTTCACTATTGGACTTTTTATGCTAAGTAATTTCGAAGATATAATCATTTGAAGAAAAAAATTCGTCTGACAATTTGTTTTTAGCCTCACTTAATGGACGCCAATGGATAAATTAATTAAATTTTTTTTTTTGTCCCACAGCCCTCTCTATATATATCTAGATTAAACATATTTATGAATAATTTTCATTTGAAAAACATAAAACTACTATTGGGCATTACGCGTGCGATACTCTAAATTAAAGAGAAATTTTTTGATTTCAAGAAATTTTATAGGGGAAGTGATACAAGGGTTAACAACCTTGAACTGATTTTTTCTCACCACTCTTCAGTCACTATCAAAATTTTGTATACAAAATTAAGGATTCAAAAATTTAATAGGTACTGAGGAAATTATTGCATTGGTTTTAGTGAAGCGGTGCAGTTTGTATGGAAGGTGGTAGAAGGAGGGGCGAGTTCTTAATGCCTTTTTCAGAAATAACTATAAATATTATGCTTTTGATGTTTTAAATTGCAGATCAGTAGCATTCATCAAATTCCTGTTAAGACCCCCCATAGGGGCATAGGACAGATACAGCTCTCTTCCACAAGGCACGATCCTGAGCATCGGTCTTTAGCTGTTGCCCGGACTTGTTAGCCAATCATAGTCCATTTTCGAATGCCAAAAGTCGTTACCGTAGAATCCGTCCGTATCCGAGGCTCTGTATCCCTTTCTCGTATCAGTTAAGTCTTAAGATCACGGGTGATAAGCCCATGATGAGGATTCATACTTTTCATACTTTTTGTTAAGTTGTGAAATTGTTTCGGATTTTGGGAAGGAGTAGAAGGGGTAAAGGTAATTAGTTTAATTTTTGGCCTTACTAATCATTTGAAATATATATTAAGTGCGCAAATTCAGCTCGATAAATTTTATATGCACTGAGTAAATTGGTTTAACAGTATTTCATGAAAAAGTACAGTTTGTAGGGGAGGGGTGGAAGGAGAGGGAGGATGCAAATAATTTTTATACAGTAGATTGAAATCATTATAAAAGTAATATATTCCAAATTTCAGACTAATAGCTTTTACACTTTTCGAGCAAATCCGTTTATTGCCGAATTACGAAATTTTGTCATTTTGGTTGGGAGGGGTAGAAGGGGTGAAGCTAATCCTGTTTTATTTTTTTTTTTTTGCCTTACTAATAATTCTAAACAAATATTAAGTGCACAATTTCAGTCCGATAAATTTTATTGGCACTGAGTAAATTGATTTAGAGTACTTCATGAAAAAGTACAGTTTGTATGGGAGGTGGTGAACTATCTAGCTCAATATAGAGAGCGCACGGTTGGACGGACGGACATCCGTTTTTGAGTGATTATATGAACTTTTGTGTCATTCATTTTTTTCTCCGTGCTTTATTGTTTACAAACTTTAGAAACGTTACACTTTACTTACTTTAGAGCAAACTTATAATACTCTCAGATTTCATCTAGAGTATAAAAATGCTTGACCCTCTTGAATTTCATTTGTATGGGAGAGGCTAAAAGAGATAAAGGAATCGTGAAATTGGTGATGCAGTTTTATTTCGTTTCTCTTGTAAGGTGCTCGTACAGAATTTCAAGTTCATAGCGTTTAATTTGTTGATTATTAGTTGTTTAATTGAGATTGGTCGAAATCATACTTTTGTATAGGAGGGGGGTAGAACGGCAAGCGCGATCTCAAAACTTTTGACGCAATTTCATTTCAACTATTTTCAAAAGTTTTTGTGCAAAATTTCAAGTAGATAGCTTTAATAGTTAGGAAATAATTGATTTCTTGAAAAGGGCCGAAAAAAGACTTTTGAATGGGAGTGCGTAGAAGTTTTTTGAAGGGATTCGACTAGTTAATATTTCACTTTGGGGGATTATTTTTAAATGCTTTTCACAAATTTTAAAGTTTCTACCTTAAAGTTTCATTGAAAAATTTTCATTTTTCATGTTTATTTCATTGCACATAAAAAACATTGTGCAGGTTGGACCCTTCGGTGCATAACAATTGTGTGGAGTTGCATGGGACAATTTATTATTTTTTCTCTATGTATATCAAATAGTTGTATCCACACGCAAAATTTAAAATTTGTATCTTTCACCAGAGCCCTAAAAATTTCTCCAAATTTTCTATATTTTTGCTTATCACCTACCTCCTCTTGCACCACCCAACTTAAAATTTTTACCAAAATTAAAGATAGTCCCACAAAATGTCAATTTGATAATTGTACTCAGTATTGAGATATAACGGTTGAAATTTTGGAAAGTGCACCATTTTTGAAATGCTTCCCATTATATGTTTCTCGTATTTCGCTAGTACAGCTTAATATATGTTCCCAGTTTTAAATACATAGTTTAAGGGATAGTTGAGATATTCATTTTTAAGTGATTGCTGATCTTTGCACCCCATGATCCTCTTCCTGACAACAATTAGCCTTCCTCTAAGCTGATTCTTGTAGATTTTTATGCCACCTTAATAAAAATGAAAATAAGATTTTTTTATGGCAGGTAATTTCGAAGATATAATCATAAAAAAAATCGGCTGACAACTTGTTTTTAGCCCCCACTTTTCGGACCCCAATGGATAAAAAAATTAAATTATTTTAAAATTTATTCCACAAGCCCCTCCATATATATGTTGATTTTCAGCTTCCTAGCTAGAACCATGGCTGAGATAATTGGTTTCGGTTTTAGCGCTCCTCCGCCTCCCCCTTAACCCTTACATCACCCGAAAATGGGTATACGCCAGAGATCCGCAACCATCTACAATCCACACAAAAATGAACTTTCTGTATTGAAAGGTGCGGGAATTAATGTGCGCTAAGCGTACACGTACGGCATATGGTGGATAGCGGACTGATTTTTTTTTTCCATTTTTAGGCTATTTTAATCATGAAAAGCGAAAAAAAAAAAAACAATTTCAGGCAAGCAAATTTTGTCAATCACAATACTTTATTACCAAAATAATAAAGTAAAATCCAAAATGAATATAAACTTATGTTTCTTTATTTTATAAAGTAATCAGCTACATACTTACCCTTACATATCCTTTATTCATTAAATGTTCTTTAACGTAATCATTTTAATGCAATATTCAAGCTATAAATGTTCACCTAATTCAACCAAGTTTATAGTTAAAAAAGACCTAAGTGAAATAAACTGCCAACAAGTCGGGCGAAACTTTATTATTCTTGGGACAAGTTGCGGATGCGTGGAAAGTCAATATGCAGGTTAGAGTGGTTAGGGAAGACTAAGTGAAAGAGGGTTCTTGGACAGGACAGTTGTCAACACTTTGCGGAAACGTTCAAAAGCTTCAGTACATATAACCAATATTTCGTTCGTTTATTTATGCAAGTTTGAGTTTTGTGAGGGGAGGGATGAGGGTTGATAGTAAGGGTCGGTGGATGTTAATAGTTTTTTAATTGATTGCTTGAATCACGTCCAATATTCTCTGTATAGAATGTCAGTTTCATAGACGAAGTTGCATAGAATTTTCATAAGATCCTGTGTATTTTACATTCAGAAACCAACATTTGTATGGGAGGGGGTAGAGGAGGTAGGGGAATCGTAAAGATTGTGACGCAATTTTATTTCCTTTCTGTTGTAGTTTTCTCGTACAAAATTTCAAGTTCGTAGCTTTTAACTTGTTGGTTATTAGTTGGTTGAATGAAATAGGTCGAAATGATACTTTTGTATGGGAGGGGGTAGAAGGGCAAGCGTGATTGCAAAACTTTTAACAAAATTTCATTTCAATTATTTTTATAAGTTTTCCGGCAAAAATTGAAATGGATAGCTTTTAAGAGTTAGCTGATAACCGATTTCTTAAAAATGCTCGAAAAAATAATTTTGTATGGGAGGGGGTAGAAGAGGAAGGGGAATTGCAAAATTTGTGATGCAATTTTCTTTTTTTTTTTCTAGTAATGTGCTCGTACAAAATTTCAAGTTCGTAGCTTTTAATTTGTTGTTTATTAGTTGATTTAATGAAATTGGTCGAAATCATACTTTTGTATGGGAGGAGGTAGAAGGGCAAGTGCTATTTTGAAACTTTTAAAATAATTTCATTTTAAATATTTTTATAAGTTCTTATGCAAAATTTCAAATTGATAGCTTTTAATAGTTAGGTGATAATTAATTTCTTAAAAATGGTCGAAAAAATAATTTTGTATGGGAGGGGGTAGAAGTTTCAAAGGTATTCGACCAGTTAATATCTTACACGTTTGGGGATTTTTTTTAAATGTATTTCCCAAATTTTCAAGTTTCTACCTTAAAAATACATCCAAAAATTTTCAGTTTTCGTGTTTTTTTCGCTGCACATGAAACACCTTGTGCCCCTTAGACCGTGGTGGTCGGTTCGTAACAATTGTGGATCAAATTATTATTTTTTTTCTGTGTATATCAAATAGATGTATCCACATGCAAAATTTAAAGTTTCTATCTTTGACCAGAGTCCTAAAAAAATCACTCAAAATTTTCGACATTTTTGCTTACCACCTCCCACCCTTTAGACCCCCTAACTTAAAATTTTTATCAAAATTATAAATTATATAGTTCTATAATCTGACGAATTTTTGATTCGATATCTGCACTCAATTTTGAGATATAACGATTTCTAATTTTGAAAAGTGCACCATTTTTGAAATGCTCCCCATTTCCCCCCACTACTATTATGACCAAATTTTATATTTTTTCTATATTTCGCTAGTAGCTTAAGAGATAGTTGAGATATTAATTCTTAAGTGTTTTTCTTTGCACCCCCCCTGACCCTCCCCCTTACAATAATTAGCCTATTTCTAAGCTTATTCTGATGGATCTTTACGCCATCTTAATTGTCTCAAAATATGAATTTTTTATGGTAAGTAGTTTCGAAGATATAACCATTTCAAAAAAAGATTCGGCCGACAATTTGTTTTTAGCCCCCCCTTTTCGGACGCCAATGGATAAAAAAATTAAATTATTTTTAGAGTTTGTTCCACAAGCTTTTCTATATTTCTATTGATTTTCAACTTTCTATCTGCATTCGTGGTGAAGATATTAGCAAGTGTATTTTTCGACTTTTTCCCTCCCCCCGCCTCCCCCTTCCACCCCACACTCCCCAAAATTTGGATAATGGAGCTCACTTACCAAATTAACAATCCACTTAAAAACCAACATTCTACCTTTAACGGTCTTGGAGGTACGAGTCCATATGTACGGCGTACGGCGGGACGGATTTTTTTTTTTGCTTTTTTAGGCTAATTTAGTCATGAAACGCGAAAAAACAAAATTTCAGGGTAGCAAATTTTTTTTTTTCTGTGTCGATCACAATACTTTATTATTAAAAAATGATAAAGTAAAATGAATTTATAATTATACTCTAGATGAAATCTGAGAGTATATTGTGTTTGTCTTACTAAGAAATAACGCGCGCACAGAGCCGCCAAGGGTACAGAAATATTTGTTGTCGCTCAAAAACCTCAATTCCGAGTGACCGTCTGTCCGTCTGTCTGTCTATGCGTCTGTCTACAGCATAACTCTCGAAAGTTTAGAGCTATAGTCGTAAAAGTTATTGTGTGTCATTTTTAGCAAAAAAATAACTTTAAGTTCGTGAATGGGCTACATCCCCCTACTCCTTCTACCCCCTCCCATACAAATTTCATGAAATTTTTAAATATAAAGAAATTGATTTTTCTTTGAAACTATTTTAGCTATCGACTTGAAATTTAGGTCAAAAAATTATGATATAGATGTCTTTAGTATCACGGAATACTAATCCGATCTCCTCACTCCTTCTACCCCCTCCCATACAAATGGAAAATTTCGAAAAATACATATTTTCGATTTACATTGAAACTAGTAAAGCTCAAAAAAAGAAATTTTGCCAAAATTAATTTTACCATAATTGCAATAAGCTAGGGTGTAGCCTAGTAGGTAGCGTGTTGGTCTTGTAATGCGAAGGTCGTGAGTTCAAATCCCGGTCGGCGCAATATATAATTCCAGCACATTGCCTGCTTGGATATACCTTGGTCATCTCAATTTACGAAAATGAAAAATTCGTAGATAGAGGGTTGTGCGAAGGGCTAACAACCCTTCCACAATAAGTAATGAAAAATGTTAAGGAACCTGCATATCAGGAGGGCTTTAGGCCCAATCATAATTCTGTTATGTTTTTGATATTAATTTTATCATATTTCAACTATCATAGTTTCGTGAAATTATCAGAATAATAAGCTTGTGCTGCATCTAATACGAAAAATATGCAATATACCCGGTACCATAACTAGTGGATATGTAAGTTGTTTTAATAATGTTTTCCACGTACTAAACAACTTAACTTTACTTTACTTAGTTGATTACCTTGAGATTAACTTCATTTTAGTCGCAAAATGCTGTTAAACTTGAATTTCATATTTTCTGTTTTATTAACATCATAGAGATACGAGTACGCACATGTAATGGAGATGGCAAATCACTTCGGCAACACAGTTTAAGCATTGGAAGTACATAGATGTAAAGTATTCTTATGTAACGAACGCTGCAATTTAGAAAACAACAAAATTATGGTTGAGCGTAAAGCAGAATCGTGCATTCGGCTTTACGATGATGATATTGAAAAGATCTTAAAGTACCGAAAATATATCATCTCAATTTTATCCGAACATGATATGCAAATGTTTCGTGCTGAATTTAATGTTTGTAGCTTTCATAAATTGTGTCATTTGTAGGGGAAGTTGAAGGTTTTGGATGGGTTTAAAACCACTTATCACCATGCTTTGTAAAATTTTATATAGCTCTCACATATTCACATATTCCAAGAGAAAATGCTTTTCTTAAATTTCTAATATGGATATTTGTTTGGCAATTATTAGAAGAGAAAATTTCAACTTTTTCTCCTTATCTGTCCGTCCGTCCATCCGTCTGTGCGACTGTCCGTCTGTACTTGAGCACGCGTTGAGCCCGAAAGTTCAAATTTTATTCAAGTTGTGTTTGATAAAAAAGTAAAATCAAGCTCGTGAACGGGCTAAGTCCCTCCACCTTTTCTAACACCTCCTATACAAAATGACACATTTTCAATCATTCACAATATCAAAGTTTCTTCGAAATTATATATATTATTATTAATTAGAATTAAGAATAGATTATTTTTATCATAAATGTTTTATAATCTGTGGTACGAAAATTATTTGAATCTCCCAACTCCTTGCACCACCTCCCATACAAACTGCACTTTATCATGAAATACTATAAACCGATTACGTCTAACATTTATTGATCTCAAATTTTGTAATAAATCCTCAATTAGCATCATTATTAAGAGCGGTACAAAATTAACTGATTAGCTTCATCCCTTCTACTCCCTCTCATACAAAGTACTACAATTTCTCAAATTTACAAAAAATCGATTTTCTTCAAAAGTTCTAATATTATGGATCAGAAATTTGAGAGATATCAATTGCATAGCATTGATATTCATTTCTGAGAAAATAATGAAACCCTCCTTCTACCATCTCCCATACAATCTGCACAATTTTACTAAATCTAACAAACTAATTTTCTCAGTATTTATTCAATTTTCAAAGCTTTTTTTGTATAAAACGTTTTTATAGCTATTCTTGCGTGATGTGAAAAAAATTAGTTCAATGCTGCCACCCATTCTACCACTCCACATACAACATTTCATAAGATCTCAAAAATTTCGATTCCACCTAGATTGCGCAATCGTAGTCCTGTTATGTTTATTAATCGTTTTCTATTAATCATTTTATTAATCCACAATTCACTATTATTAGATCTAAATACATATATAAACACAAGTTATCATTATTATCATAATCGAGATGATTATAGTCAGGATGACCGATCTGTAGGTCGCTGTGGATTAAGAGCATAACAAAACATGTACTATACCGACTCAGTTGAATAAAGACCATCGATAAGGAAACACCGTGACACGTTTACATAGAATAAGACTATATTGTAAAGGAATATAATAGTTTCGGAGAAAAATCAATGTCTTCAAATTTCATTAAATTTGTGAGAGGGGTAGAAGGAGTTGCCGAATGACAAAACTCGTTACCATGGAATCCGTCCGTATTCGACGCGCTGTATCTGTTCCTCTTACCAGTTGAATTTTTTCACGGGTGATAAGTAAGTGATCTAGTAATTGTCCATTTGCCATTTTTAGCCAAGCAAAACTGACTGTGGGTGTATTCTGCTGCCTCCATCCCACTGAGGGAATGATATCTAATGTATTCCTTACCAATATTTTTTTTTTAAAAGTTCTTCAACGCTTGCAGACTTTTTTTTAAAATAACAAACACTTCTCTAGTATGATGATAATGCACAAAATCATATCGACCAATAAAAATAGAGGTTTCTTACAAAGATTTTAGTAGTTTGTAAAAAATGCTTTTAATTGTAATAGTTCTATGCTGTTAACTAGATAGATTTATAATAAACATCACATGCACGATTTTCTATTCATAGCATGTAGCTATCATGATTCAAATTAAAGCGAACTGCCCAATATCTAGCTAATAAAAAGTTCAATGACATAACATATTTAAAGTACTTGATATGTCAATATGATGATTAACGAAAATAGTTACAATAAAAAAATTAATAAATATCAAGTGGACAGGTAAGGTTAAATTTATTTTTTTATAATAATGTTGGTATCTTGCAGAAGATATAAACTCAGAATGATTCGAATTCTAAGTTTAGTATTTTAGAGAGTTTCAAAATGACAAAGTCGCTGATAGGAAACATTTTCATAGTTCTGTGTTTGGCTACGATTGTAATTAGTCGAAAAAATGGACACAAATTCAAAAATCCCGCAGTTACCGAAACTCCAGTAACTCCCGAAACTCCACCAATTGACGAAACTCCAGTAGTTGACATAGATGTAAAAATTGACGAAACTCCAGTAACCGTAAATAAGAAATTTGAAGTAATCAATTCATTAAGTGAAAATGGTAGTTTTCAATTCATGTAAGTGATAAGAAAGTGAAAAACTAAATCGGACTAATTTTATATTTCCATCTAAAGATCAAGAGAAAGTGGAAATAGCGTGGAAATCAATGGCCACTTGCAGGAAGTTAATGGAACTAAGTCTTTGGTTTTGAATGGATTCTATAGCTTTGGAGGCTTAACTATCGGTTTCACTGCAGATGAGAATGGCTACTTAGCCATTGCACAACCAAGTCAGTTCAAAAGATGCAACTTCTAATAAATAACAAAAACTCAATTTATAAAAAAATTCTTTTCAGTATTTACTCCAGCAGCAGTTCCTATCCGGGTGATTTCATCAATAGTTGGATAATGAACTAAAATTCTGGAAAGAATTGTACAGAATTTAAATATTGGCATTAAATACTTATTAAATTATTATTTAAAGTTCGATGAAACCTCTGTTTTATTACTGTCGATTCTGATTGTAAATATAAATATTTGAAGCGGCTGTTGGATACCTGAACCTTGCAGCCTTAGAACCAATTTAGATGCCAAAAATCAAAACACTTTATCGGGGTTTCTGGGTATTGTTTATGCGATACATCGTGAGAAATAATGTGCAAGGGACGGAGCAATTGAAGTTGCTCTGGCATTTCGAAATCGGGTTTTTGGGAATAAAATTAGATTAGAACTTATTCCGAATGAATTGAATTAAGCTCACGAGCCACAAGTTGCGGTGATGACTTTGAATGATCAAGCCTCCGCTCCTTGTTCGAATCATCGCCAACAACAAACTGCCAAATCGACTGACTGCAATTCTGATGAACTTGTCGTCACCACTAAAATTGCGTCGCCGCCTAAGTATGCTGCTATCACCAATTTTGCTTCAAGTTCTGTTGCTAGACCACCAGTATCGACTCACGCTCTGTCAGTTGCTGCTTTGGATCGCTGGGTATATGTCTCCAGATGCCATAAAGAGACCTCAGTTGAGTGTATTCTAAACTACGCTCGAACTAAACTTGATCAACCTACGATAACTTTTGGCCTTCAAACTAGCACGTAAAGATGTAGATGAGGAACGCCTTAACTTCGTCTCTTTCAAAATCAAAGTTGCGGACTGTTTTCACAAGCAACTTACTTCTAAGAATTTTTGGCCTGATGGTATCATCGCCAGAGACTACACTCCGAAGAATTCAAAGAATTCAATTTTTCCGCCGGCTCCTCTAGCATCGGCAAGTTCTTAGCTGCTAGTAAGTCAAATTTTAAAACTAATAATTCTTCAAACATCAATATTTCATATCAAAATGTGCGTGGTCTAAAAACCAAGCTGCAGGATTTCTGATCTTCAGTTTATCTAGATGCGCGTGACCTATTTTGTGCTTCGGAAACTTGGTTAAATGCTTCCATTAGTGACTAGGAATTGGTTCCTAATAACTATACTCTCTTTAGATGTGATCGCGATTTGGCGAGATCTGATAAGGAGGATGGTGGTGGAGTTATGGTTGGTGTCAATACCCGGTTTACTTTTTATTCCTGCCCTGGCCTCGACACATTCCCGATTGAAAACATTGTGGTAAAAGTCTGTTTGTCCTCGTCACATTCACTCTACCTGTGCTGCGTATACATCCCTTGTCAAACCGAGCTCTCTGTTTATGAAAATTTCGTTGACCTATTTTCAAATTTCATCAATAATCTTAGTGCCAATTCTTCGTTCTTCATCTGTGGTGACTTCAACATGACCGCCGCCTCGTGGTCCAACAATCATACTGTGCCTATACCTACAACTTCCCGTCTTAACGTTTGTGTTTCGCCCTTTATCGAACTTTGTTCCCTCCAACAACACAATAATATTCCCAATTCCAACGATAAATTACTTGACCTTGTATTTTCGAATACGGATGCTTCTAATGTGTTAATTTCGTCTTTCGATGGGTTTGTTCCCATTGACACCCATCATCCACCTTTAAACATTACTGTAACTATTTCGCTCAAAGTCTTTTTGCCATTTATCTCGACGACTTCTAAAAGAAATTTTAGGAAAGCTAACTACAGCGCCATAAAAACGGAACTTGGCTTGGTTGATTGGGACACTATATTGAATGATCTTTCATCTGAAAAAGCTTTAACACTCTTTCATAATATACTTGACAAGCTCATTGCACAACATGTTCCACTGCAAATCTCTGCTAAGAGAACTTATACTGACTGGTTTTCAAAATCTACAATTCAATTACTTCGAAAGAAAACGATTCGTCGCCGCATGTACAAGCGATCAAATCATATTTCTGACTACCAAAACTATTCTTCGCTCAGATTGCTTGCCAAGAACTCCATTAAAAATGATTGGAACCATTGCCTTAGCTTCATTGAGCCATGTTTAGCTCGTAATATGACTAAGCCCTTCTGGTCGTACATTAAGAAAAATAGAAAGACGTCCCCACTTCCCTCTATTGTGCGTTATGGAAACATCTCTGCTGCGGAACCTCAAGGTATCTCTGATCTTTTCGCTTCATACTTCAGCTCTGTTTTCTCTTCCACCGACAAGGATCTAAATTATGATTTCTTTGTTGAGAGCCATGAACCTTTGGGCTTCATCCCTATTTCTTCGGTCGATGTCGCAAATTGCATTACTCTACTGGATCCAAACACCAATGGTGGACCGGATGGTATTCCCAATTGGTTCACCAAATCACTTTGTGATGAATTATCTTCTCCGCTTGCGATGATTTTCAACAAATCTCTCAGGGATGGTTACTTTCCGAGTGCTTGGAAGCTAGCTACCATGATCCCAATTTTTAAAAAAGGTGACAAGAATAATGTTACAAGCTATCGGCCAATCTCAACACTGAACTGCTTTGGAAAAATATTTGAGCAATTAGTTCATAACTCTATCTCAGAACATCTTTCTCATCTTTTTTCTTCAAAGCAACATGGATTTCTTAAAGGCACGTCCACGACTTCAAATCTCCTCGAACTTACTAATATTGTTGCGAAATCCTTTGAAAGCTATAGATCCGTGCACACCATATACACTGACTTTGCCAAAGCATTTGACACTGTGAATCCTAAGATACTCATATCTAAATTAAAGAAGTACAGTATCTGTGGTTCGCTTCTTAGTTGGATTTCTTCATATTTGTCTGATCGAAGTATGAGAGTGACCTTTCTCGTCAAATCATCACCCATTTTTTCGGTAAACTCTGGCGTTCCTCATGGTACCATTCTGGGTCCACTCTTATTTCTTGTTTTCATCAATGACTTACCATCATTTTTATCTTCTGACTGTCTTTTATATGCTGACGACCTCAAAATATTCCGAGTGATCGAATCTCTTTCTGACTGTCTGGCACTGCAAAGTGACCTTTATTCTCTATTTGAGTGGTGTCTTAACAATGACTTAACATTGAGAAATGTTTTTTCATGACACTCACTTGCCAACTTAACCCCCTTAACTTTACCTTCATAATCAACGCGACTCGACTTTCTGAGGTTAGCACTTATAAGGACCTTGGTGTTCTATTTGACAATAAGCTAAAGTTTACGCTTCACTATGCTGAAATCTCTGCTAAGGCCTATCGGCTCTCTGGTTTTATATTGCGCTCCACTAAATCCTTTTCGAGTATAACCGTTGCTGTCCTATCCTAGAGTAGTGTTCTCCCATTTGGAATCCCCATTACCAGTGTGATATTGACCTTATTGAGTCTGCCCAGCGTAACTTCACTCGATCTCTATTCTTTCGCTTTGATATACAGCAAGTTTCTTAAGCTAATCGTTTGGCCAAACTTGATCTTCCATCCCATCAGCGACGCATTTTAATCGACCAGTGTATACTATACAAAATCGCTAACGGTATCGTTACTTCACCTTTGGTTATCGAACTATCATTCCGGGTTTCTACTGCTACGAATCGTGATATTTTCAATCTCCCTCGAGCACTTCATAATGTTTATTATCATTCGCCCTTTCCTAGATTTCAAAGGATGCATGATCTCCTGCAGCTTGTTTCTTTAACTGTTCCATATAGTTTATTTTTACACACACTTAAACACATTCTTGACCTATCTTGATTAACGTAACTTCTAGTAATTTGTAATTTTATTGTTTATATTATTTTTTCACTTCTAAATGGCGGCTTTACATTATTGGAGATATCTGTGGTAAAGCTGTAAATAAATAAATAAATAAATGAATCTTCCTTAATTTCATTATAGGGACGACCGCATAAATTGCTTTGTTAGCTGTCGTGATTCTTCTTTGAATTTCATGTCGTGCATTGCCGTCCTTTGTGATAAGAGCTCCCAGGTATACGAATTCATCCATCAGCTCGAAATTGTATTCGACCATAGTAATAGTCCGCCTCTCTGGAACAGTCCTTCGTATCCGGGTCATGTATTTAGTTTTGCTTCATTGATCCTGAGCCCTACTTCAGCCCCTGCCGACTCCAACTCCTGAAATACCTTCATAGCGGAAAGTATTGATGGCGCCAGAATATCTATGTCGTCTACGTATGCCACCAAATGTTCGGATTTCACGAGTAGCGTACCTCTGGTGTCCACTGAGATTACTGAAGTTGCCTTCCTGAAGACATGGTCGAGTACCAAGTTGAAGAGCATAGGCGCGAGACCATCTCTTTGTTTGAGACCTGACTCCATTGGGAAGCTTCGAGTCAACTCGCTTTGGATTTTTACTTGGCACACATTGTTTTCCATCGTGGCTTTTATTTACCGAACTAGTTTCGGTGGGAGACCTGGTTCAATCGTTATTCTCTAGAGAGCATTACGGTCGACACTATCGTATGCTTGACAAAAATCGACGAACAGTTGATGCTCATTAATATCATAATCCCAGCATTTTGCTAGCACATGTTTTACTGAGAATAACTGGTCCTTGAGATTTTCCGATGACGTTGTTAGCGTATTCACTGAGTCTTCGTTCGACAATTTTCGTTAAAATTTTGTAACACGTACACAGCAATGACGGTCACCCTTTTTGTATACATATAACGCTTTTCCGCCAGTCGTCGGGTAATATTTCAGTTGCCCAAATTTAAACAACTTATTTAAATATTCGACTGGTGGCTCGGTTCCACCTTCTTTCAAGAGCTCTGCAGGGATTCCGTCAATTGCGGCAGCATTGTTCGATCTTAAATTATGTAGGGCTGTCTCTACTTCAACATATGTTGGAGCAATGATCAGTTGATCTCCATCTGGATCTTCCGAAAACATAAAAGGTTCAGTCCTTCCTTTCTTCCTTCTGCTTAATTCAAGTATATGCAAACATTAAAATCTGCAACCCAGCTACAAAATACCACCTATATCCGATAAATTGCATTCGATGTCCTTGTACTTTACTGTTGACAATGTTGTACTTACAGTGGCATTACATGGAATACCATCGAGTATATTTTGGCATCGAGACAATGTGTTATCTCCGTACTTTAGGATATGGGACAGACATCGAAAAGGGAATCATGTTGCATGTTTTGGCGAACCAACCGACGTGTAAATTTGCAATAAACCTGACTGAAATTCTTCACCGTCCTCCTTACTATCCACAATCCCACAATACATACATAGCTAAACTTAGTTTATAAAAAAAATGTAGTGGTAGCAATTTACGTAACAATTGCCGGTCGGTATAAATAGCAAAAACCTAGTCGAATTGTTTGTTTGCAATTGAATCACACGTTCTGATGATTCTACGGCCGACGATGCAATAATACTACAAAATAGCGAATATCTACGTTTTACGTACGATGGAGAAAGTCCCTATCCGTTATTCAGTATAAAGTTATAAGCCTTTCTGGATTTCAGTTTAGTTAGCTTAATTAATTCGGTTCCACCCGTTTCGTGTATTTGATTTTTGCAAACAATTCTCCCGGAGCATATTCTCCTGTTCATTTTGCGGTCTAATAGTAAAGGTCCATTGGGCGTATTTACGTCTACACACGAAAGATACGATATGTTAAGAGGAATGGGCGGAAGTACTTAATGTTTTATTTATTTCACGATAACTGATATCGAATAAAGTGCATTGGGCTAGGATGTATTGTCGAAGAAATGCGTTGGATTCGGTATTTGAATCTGTTTTAAGGCCGAAGTTCAAAAGGATTTCACAAGAGATTATGCACAATAATTAAATAAATTATTCACAATATTTATGGTTGATGCTGGCAGTCCGTTTTCACCGAAGCTACTCTTCAAAGTTTGCTTCAACAAGCTATTATCCATTTCCTGTAAAGAGTATAATGACAATGTCATTTATCTATTTATTTTGGTCAGATTGCTGGCATGGATGTGTTGTGAAGACAATCCGATTGTGTGATAAACAAAATAATGCACGATACTGCAACGATGCAAATCATTCATAACGCCGACTCCAGGATCAATGCCGCTGAAGAACACCTGGTGTACACCTGCTAGTGCCGAGCACTTAGTGCCTGCTTGTTAAGATAAACAAATCTAACTTACTGATACAAGTCGACGCTATGCGAGCCGACGTAGAAAATATCACTAGCCTCGGCGTTTTCCAGCCGGTAAGGCTTGGAAGGTCGGGATATACCAATAGGCCAAAAAGTCGGTCATCGAGTTCGGTAATCGAGAACATATGACCGACTTTCCGGCTCGAAACGCGGAATTGAAATAGCAAGTTGCAATATCATTGCATTGAAATATTTAGATAAGTGAAAAGTTTATAAACTCATTTTGCCGAGTGGGGCAAAATGTAGTATATATGTAGATAATTTAAGTACATTTAGGTAACTAGAGTAAGACTTAAAACTAGAATAAGAATTAAAATTAATTAAGAATTACAATTATAATATACTGAGAAAGGAAAAAGACGATTAAAAAACAATAAAGTCAATAAAAATAAGATACCAAGAATAAAAGCGGATTTTTGTCATTGGACCCCAGGAGTAAAATACAAGGAGTAAGTATGAATAAGAAAAGTTGCGGTGCGATGATGGCGGTCTTCGAGTAGCTGCGCACACGTGCAACAAAGAGAAATCCGTCGTTTGGATGCACAGCCCGACGACAAGAACCCCTATCCTTTCTCCTCTCCCCGTTACAATAGGATTAACCTGTAAACCAGGATAATCCCCCAAATCTACTCGTTGTTAAGACACAAAAGGATTGGTATAATCCTCTAGATTAAGATTATCCCTACAGAGTTCTCTGTATCCAATGCAACTCTGTTGTAATAATACAACAGATGTGGAGCTTGAATGCAGGTTAGAAATATTAAAGGGTGTCCCATTAAAACCGCTTATTTTGGATTTAGCTCCATTTTTTTTTTTTTTTTTGTGTTGGTTGTACAGCATTCTTGTTTAACAGTTGTATTGTGCGAGAATTGAGGTTTATTGATGAAGAATTACACGGACGCACAATGTAAAGAAATTGTGAAAATCCACTACTGAAATGGTGAGAGTTTCTTGGAGACGGTTGGAAAATGTCACGTATTTTTCGGTCACCATAACGCACCTTCTTACCGTACAGCGGTCCAATTAATCCAGAAATTTGAAGCGAATGGGTCAGTTCAAACCCAGAAAAGACCTGTCTGTGTTCGTGAAGCTCGGTATAATGAAAACATTCCCAGCAAACATGGCGATAAGAATGCAATATCGAATCGATATCACACATTTCTAAAATTATAAAGATTCTTTTAGGTAATGGTTGAAGGAGCGGGGAAAAGTTTATAAAGTTTAAATACTTAATTCGTTTGCTGGTCTTCTTATTTTAAAAAAAGAAATTGTTTGTGAAGGAGGTTAGCACTATAGTATTCCGCTGAAGGCTTATTTAATGGAGGCCAGTTGTTCTTGCCCTACACTTACTGGAACCCTATGCGCTTAACACCCGTTGAAAGATGGACCACTGATTGACAGTGAAAGAAGTGGAGTAAGTCAGTCTATACTCTGCATATCAGAGATCGTCTTTTTTATACTCTAAATGAAGTCTGAGAGCATTTAGTGTTTACCTTACCGTTTGTAACGCTAAGAAATAATGCTCGCCCAGAGTCACCAATGGTACAGAAATATTTGTTGTCGCTCAAAAATCTCGATTCCGAGTGACCGTCTGTCTACAACATAACTTTAGAAAGCTTTGAGCTATCGTGCTGAAATTTTTATACTCTAGATGGAATCTGAGAGTATTATAAGTTTGCTCTAAGGTTTATAACGCCAAGAAATAATGATCGCACAGAGTCGCAGAGGGTATCGAAATATTTGTTGTCGCTCAAAAATCTCGAAACTAGATGTCCGTCCGTCCGTCAGTTCACTCTCAAGCTCGAGAACGCGTTAAGCTAGGAAGAGTAAGGTCAACTTCGTAAATGAGCCAAATCCCCCCCCCCCCCCCTTCCCCCCTCTATTCTACTCCTTTCCATAGAAAATGACTCAATTTCGGAATTTGACAATAAACTAATTTTCTCGAAAAATATGAAAGCTATTGATTTAAAATTTGGAACATTTTATTTCTATTATGATTTCAATCTACTGTTTTGAAATAATTTGAATCCACCCACTCCTTCAACCACCTCCCATACAAACTGTACTTTTTAAAGAAATACTATAAACCAATTTACCCAGCACCTTTAAAATTATTCGAGCTGAAATTGTGCACAAAATATATTTTTTTAAGAATTATTACTAATACCGAAAAAATTAGACGATTAGCATCCCTTTTACCCCCTCCCATACCATATGACTCAATTTCACAACTACAAAAAGTCGCTTTTCTTGGAAGTATGAATGCTCCCGCAAGGGGGTAGTTGTAGTATGAGGTTTTACCAATTCCTGCAACTATCTTTGGAGTTAGCGACTCCACGGACCTGAGCTAACTATCCCCCTCTGGGATGGGGGCTGTAGAATTCACCCACAGCCAGTCCTGCTTGCCCTAAAAATGGCAAATGGACACTCACTGGATCATGGGCTTATCACCCGTGATCTTAAGACCTAAATGATACGAGAAACGGATACATCGCCTCGGATACGGACTGATTCTACGGTAACGACTTTTGGCATTCGAAAACGGACTATGATTGGCTTCTGGAACGTTCGAACATTGAATGACGGGGGAAGAGCTGGGGTTACTCGGTCCTTGCACCGCCAATCAGTGATCGACCGTGAAATGGAGCACTATAACATCCAAATCTTGGGCTTGAGCGAGGTCAGGTGGACAGGATCAGGAGAAGAACGAACCCCTAGCGGAAACACTATTCTGTACATTGGCCCTGAAAGTGAAGCCAGAAATGGCGTGGCGTTCGTCCTTACGCCGAGAGCGAGAAACAGTCTCATTAGCTGGGAACCAATCTCGGATAGGATTATCGTCGTCAGGCTCAGGACCAGTGTCAGAAACGTCACAATTCTGCAGTGCTACGAACCAACTAATACCGCAACATCTGGTGACAAAGAGGAGTTTTATAGCCAACTGAGTGCCACCTTCGAACGTGTTCCAAGAGGTGATATTATTATCATCTCGGGAGATATGAACGCCCAGGTTGGATCAGACAACACTGGACTAGAACACGTCATGGGGAGGCATGGTGACCCTTGGGTCGACCCTTCACGACCTTGGATTAAGAGACCCGAAAACGGCGAATTATTTGTGGAGTTCTGTAGTACTCGGCAAATGGTCATCGGAGGGACCCTTTTTCCACACAAGAGTCATCATAAAACATCTTGGGTTTCCCCTGATGGTGTTACTCAGAACCAGATCGACCATTTGGCTATAAGTCGCCGATGGAGAAGATGTCTCCTCGATGTGCGAGCGAAACGTGGAGCTGACGTGGGGAGCGATCACCACTTGATGGTTGCCTGCTTGAGATTGTGTACAGCAGCTATCCGACGACCACAAATTCTTCAAATGAAGCGCAAGCTTAATGTGGATAAACTCAGAGATCCCAACAAAAAACTCGAATACACCACCATTCTACGCGAAAAGTCATCCACATTGGGTGAACATGAAATGCGCACACTGGACGCCAATTGGGAGGCAACCAGAAACACTTTTCTAACTAGTGCTGAAGAATCTGTGGGATATGCGCAGAGCGGTGAGAAACCCTGGATGTCGCAAGACACATGGGACAAGGTTGACAATCGGAAAAAAGCCAAATTGGCAATCATCTCTCAACCCGATGTCAACCAACGAACGCCCGACTTGAGGCAGAACTACCGCGATGCTCATATACAGCTTAAAAAGTCTGTTAGACGCGACAAGAGAAAGGCCATTGAAGATCTGGCAAACAAGGCAGAATCTGCGGCTTACCTTGGGGATATGGGTTCACTATTTAAAATCATGAAACAGTTGACGAACAGGAATTTCACCGCCAACCACCTGGTGAGAGATGTCAACGGAACTCTCCTTAATATGAGTGAACACCAGTTGCGACGATGGAAGGAATATTTCTCTGATATTTTAAACATCTTGTCAGATGAAGATATTCCGGAAACAGAACAACTTCCAAACATCCAACCGCAACAATCCTCTATTAGGGACGATCCTCCAGATAAGGAAGAGATAGTTTCCGCCATTCGGTCAATGGCGGGAAGGAAAGCTCCAGGTATAGACGGACTACCAACCGAACTCCTCAAAGCGGACCCGGAAATAACAGCCGATATACTCCTCCCACTCTTCACTAAGGTGTGGAATGATGGAAGATATCCGACTGAATGGAAGGAGGGCGTCATTGTGAAAATTCCGAAGAAGGGCGACCTTCGGGATTGTGGCAATTGGCGTGGTATATGTCTACTTACTGCCGTATCAAAAATTATGGCTAAGGTAATTCTCAATAGGATTAGTGATGTCGTCGAGAGCACTCTCGAAGTTTATCAGGCTGGATTCCGTAAAGGGTCGTCTTGTACCGACCACACAAATACCCTACGGATAATATTAGAGCAGTCAGCCGAAATGGGTTCGCCACTACATCTCATGTTTGTGGACTTCGAGAAGGCTTTCGACAGCGTTAAGCGAGATTACATATGGAATGCTTTGCGTAGGAGAGGTATTCCAAATAAGGTCATAGCTATGATTAAAGAATCCTACGAAGATGCAAGGTGTCGCGTCTTGCATAGAGGAGAGCTGTCCGAGAGCTTTCCTGTGCGAACGGGTGTCAGACAAGGCTGCATATTATCACCAGCCCTGTTTCTGGTGGTAATAAATGACATCTTGAAAGCTGCACTGGAAGGTGGGGAAGGTAAAGGTCTTCAATGGAGACTATTTAACATCTTAAGTCACCTTGATTATGCTGATGACGTGTGTTTGCTTGCACATACCCGTTCGGACTTAGAGTCAAATGTTCGCTCGTTGCATTCTAAATGCAAAGAGGCGGGACTGAAAATAAATGTGCGTAAAACCAAGTACATGCACATGGGTTCGAACGCAAGCACACCGATTGCTCTTAATGGACAGGATGTGGAAGAGGTGCAAGATTTTTGCTATCTCGGAAGCATTGTCAGCATGGACGGCGGAGCCGAAAAGGATGTTGAGGCTCGGCTAAATAAAGCTCGTCAGGCCTTCGGTATCCTTTCCCCTTTCTGGAGGTTAAGAGAGATCTCCCTTCGCACGAAGCTGCGAGTTTTTGACGCATGCGTCAAATCCGTGCTGTTATATGGTTGTACTACGTGGAAAGTGACCGTTCGACTTACCAAGAAACTACAGACTTTCGTAAACCAATGCCTCCGACGCATTTTAGGAATATTCTGGCCAGAAGTGATCTCCAACGACGAACTTTGGAGTACAACTCGCCAGACTAAAATAGGTATTGAGATTCAACGGCGAAAGTGGCAGTGGATCGGTCATACTTTGAGGAAACCAGAGCAAAACATCGCAAAACAGGCTCTGGATTATAGCCCTCAAGGAAGACGTCGGGTTGGTCGACCATGTAATACATGGAAGCGAGCAGTTGAGCAGGAGGCCAGAGGAATAAACAAGTCCTGGCAACAGCTTAAAGCCGATGCTCAGGATCGCGCCTTGTGGAAGAGAGTTGTTTCTGTCCTATGCCCCTATAGGGGGTCTTAACAGGAATTTGATTGATGAATGCTACTGATCTGCAATTTAAAACATGTCAATATTTACAATTATTTCTGAAAAAGTTAAGATCTTCCCACTTCTTCTACTATCTCCCATACAAACTGCACAATTTCACTAAATCCAGCACAGTAACTATTAAATTTTCAATAAAACATTTTGATAACAACTCTACCATGATGTGAAAAAATTAGTTGAATGACGTCAGCCTTTTTACCACTCCCCATATAAAATTTCTTAACATCAAGAAAAATTCTCTTTCATTTAAAGTATCGCTTGATTGGGCTTTACACTCAATTTTAATCCTATTATGTTTATTATACAATTTTTAGCAAAAAAAAGAAACTTTAAGTTCGTGAACGGCCGAAAATGGATGTGGATCGGCCACGCTTCATGGAAGTCAGGCGCGAAATATCTACAAACTAGCTCTAGATTATAATCCTCATGGAGAACGTTGCATTTCTAAACCACGCAGCACATGGGGAGGAGTACTATTTTTGTCATATGATCCTATAGCGGGCCTAAGCAGAAAATCGAATCGATTGACTCAACCACTTTTCAAAATTTCAAACCTTTATATCTCAAAATAGACTACAGATATCAAATTGAAATTTTGTCAGATTATATATCTATATGATCTTTAGTTTTGGCAAACACATTTTAAGCTATCTCAAAACCGGATGTTCGTCTGTCCGTCCGTCCGTTCGCTGTCTAGCTTGAGAACACGTTGAGCTAGAAATTTCGTACACGTCGTTTTTGACAAAAAAGTAAGGTCACGTTCGTGAACGGGCCAAATCGCTCCACCTCTTCTACCCCCTCCCATGCAAAATGGCACAATTTCGCAATTCGACAATAAACGGATTTTCTCAAAAAGTATGTATAAATGCTATTGATCTGAAATTTGGAATTTAAGACTTCTTTGATGATTACAACCTACTGTATAGAAATTATTTGTGTCCTTTCGCTTCTTCCACCACCTCCCATACAAACTGCACTTTTTCATGAAATGCTCTAAACCAATACCAAATAGTGCGTATAAAATTTATCGAGTTGAAATTTTGCATTAAACATTTATTTAGAACTAGCAAACGCCCGCGACTTCGTCCGCGTAAAAATAGCAATAATAAGCAATTTTCGAGAGTGTAGTTAGTAATACATTATGTGGGATATATAATCTGCTTACTTTAATGGCTCTTTGAAAAAAATAGTTTGTATATTGTTGGAATCGGAACCATAAATTATTAAGAATGAAAGCATGATACTCCCATTTTTATGGGACAGGCTCGTGATCAAATCAAACCCGTGATTCGAGATCATATATGTACGTGTTGAAAAGCATTAAGGACATGTGAATAATTGTAGCTGGTTTTATTTAAAAAAAAAAAACAAATAAAATAACATTAAGCTTAAAAACATAACAGGACTACGATTGTGCGTAAAGCCCAATCATACGATACTATGTATACAGGGTGTTTGGTACTCCGTGCATAACCTTGTAAGGGGTTATTCCTGGATATATTTTGAGCAAAAAATTGTTCTACGGAGATGGTCCATTTTCAATATCCGCGGAGATACAGGGTGACCAAGAAAAGTGTTTCGGACCTGTACCCTCACTCACTCAAAACGATATATCTTGAAAACTAATAATTGCATTTCAAAGTGTTATAGCTTGTTTTGTAGGGAATCAAATTACCTTTCATTTGGTGTAATAGTCCGTATTGTACATGTACCCAATCCTGAGGTATTTGCTTCATACTACAAATTTTTGACACTTTGACCCTCAAAATTCTGTGATCAATGTAGTTTTTCTCAAAAAAACGTATTATAAAAATGTCATTTTAATGTTGTTGTTTTATGTGCCATATTATTGCCTACAAAAGATGCATACATACTTATGACTTAGGTTTTCCCGTTTTCCAGGTAATAAGCGAAAATACATATGGCTTAAAAATAAAATATTCCATAAACCAACCCTCGTTCTAAAAAAACTACCTGAAATGTTGTTAAAATGAAATATTCTTTGTGTCCTTTAATTACTATTTAAATTATCGATGAATGTCCTTTAAGTAGTATTTAAATTATCGAGGAAATGAATTAAATTAAAATGAGTTTCAACACAACGACGCTTTCCGACGCTTGGCATTGCAGTTAAACGTCTCTACGTGGAAAGTTTGGAGTGTCCTCAAAGCAAAGCGGTTGCATTCCTACCACCACACACCAGTGCAGGAGCTGGTACCCATTGATTTGCCCAAAAGGATGGAGTTTTGCAATTGGCTCCTTGAACGACAACTAAGTAACGAGAATTTTATGAACAACATTATTTGGACGGATGGGTCCCAATTCACCAGGGACGGTATCACAAACTTCCACAACTTACACATATGGGCTGAGAGCAATCCACATACAAGAAGAGAGGCATCATTTCAGCACAGATTCAGTGTCAATTTATGGGCAGGTGTGATTGGCAACGATTTTATTGGTCCTATTAGGCTTCCGCCTACCCTAAATAGTTCCAATTACTTGCAGTTTTTGACAAATGATCTACAAGAGTTATTGGATGATGTGCCACTGCAACGATTGGCTTCCATGTTTTACCAACACGATGGTGCTCCAGCTCATTACGGCCGACAAATCAGAGATTGGTTAAATTCCAATTATAGCAATCGCTGGATCGGTAGAAATGGACCGATACACTGGCCTGCAAGATCTCCTGATTTAACTATTATGGATTTCTTTGTATGGGGACGGATGAAGGACCTTGTCTACGCAACGGAAGTAGTAACGTTGCAGGATCTAAATACCAGAATCGATGCGGCAGCAACAGAAGTAAGGCAGCAGTTGAGGTGTATGAACACAAAGAGAACACTGGCAAAACGAGCTTTAGCGTGCATTCAAAATGAAGAGAGCCATTTTGAACATTTATTGTAATTAAGGAAATTTGAAATAAACCATAAAAACCATTCTTAAGTTCTTTTAGTTCAAGCGGAGAGTGTTGATCAACCTATTCTTGCTTTTTTGACAAAAGTGCTACATTATTGGAATGATAATTTCTTCTAAACTATAAAACTTATGCAATGCAAGTGTATGCATCTTTTGTAGGCAATAATATGGCACATAAGAAAACAACATTAAAATGACATTTTTATAATGGGTTTTTTAGAGAAAAACTACATTGATCCTAGAATTTTGAGGGTCAAAGTGTCAAAAATTTGTGTTCTGAAGCAAATATCTCAGAATTGGATACAGTTACAATGCGGACTATTACAGCAAATGAAAGGTAATTTGATTCCCTAAAAAACAAGCTATAACACTTTGAATTGTGATTATTAGTTTTCAAGATATAGCGTTTTGAGTGAGTGAGGGTACAGGTCCGAATGACTTTTCTTGATCACCCTGTATCTCCGTGGATATTGAAAATTGACCATCTCCGTTGAACAATTTTGTGCTCAAAATATATCCAGGAATAACCCCTTACAAGGTTATGCACGGAGTACCAAACACCCTGTAGATGAAATCGAAATTTTTGCGGAGTTAAGAAATTTTGTATAGGGAGTGGTAGAAGGGGTGACAGCATTGAACTAATTTGTTTCACATCATGCTAGAGTAGCTACAAAAAGGTTTTGTACCAAATTTAAGCTTCAAAAATTGAGTAGGTACTGAGAAACAGTGCATTGAATTTAATGACATTGTGCAATTTGTATGGGAGGTGGTAGAAGGAGAGGGGGGTTTTTGGTGATTTTTCGAGAAACAACTATAACAATCATGCAATTGATTTAGTTTAAATTTCAGATCTGTATCATTCATACTTTTTAAGAAAATCGAATTATTGTATAGTCACGGAATGTGTCTCATTGTATGGGAGGGGGAAGAAGGAGTGAAGCTACTCGGTTAAGTTTTTTCCCTATATTACTAATAATGCTAATAAAGGATTAAATTCAAATTTTTACCTCAATGAAATTTAAATGTACTGAGAAAATTCGTTTAGAGTATTTCTTGAAAAAGTGCGGTTTATATGGGAGGTGGTGGAAGGAGAAGGGGGTTTCTGGTGATTTTTTGAAAAACAACTATAATCATCATGCAATTGATATATTCGAGATTTCAGGTCAGTAACATTCAGACTTTTCAAGAAAATCAAATTCTTGTGAAGTCGTGGAACTGTGTCACATTGTATGGGAGGGGGTAGAAGGAGTGAAGCTAATAGGTTAATTTTTTCCCGATATTAATAATAATATTAATTAAGGATTTAATACAACATTTTAGGTCGATGGAAGTTACACGTACTGAGAAATTTGGTGTAAAGTAATTCATGAAAAAGTGTAGTTTGTATGGGAGGTGGTGAAAGGAGTGAGGAAACTCAAACAATTTGTAGACCAAAAGACTGCATTTATAATAGAAATAATATGTTCCAAATTTCCAATTAATAGCTTTTATGGTTTCCAAGAAAATTTGATTAATATATATTTTGAAAATGAGTCACTTTGTATGGGAGGGGGTAGAAGGCGAGAGGGGAGTGAAATGAAACCAAGTGCAGATTTCATTCCGATGGACACCTAACAAACTGTGCAAGTTTCATTACAATCGGTTCAGCCGTTTGTGCGTGAAAAGCGGTCGGACAGACAGACAGACAGACAGACAAAAATTTCAAAAATGTGTTTTTATGCTTAGTTAGTGCTAAAATAACTCACAAAACTAACTTATAGCCATATATAAGCAAATTACAGACAGACACTACAATTATATTACTATGTATAGATTATTAGCAATACCGAAAAAAATTAGACAATTAGCTTTCCCCATCTACCCCATCCCATACAAAATGACATAATTTAGGAAATTTGACAATGAACGGATTTGCTCGAAAAATGCAAATGCTATTGATCTAATATTTGAAATTTATTGCTTTTGTGGTGATTTCAATCTACTGTATAAAAGTTTTTTGAGTCCTCCCCTTCCTTCCATCTCCTCCCATACAAACTTAACTTTTTCATGAAATACTACATATAAACAAATTTAATCAGTACGTATACAATTTATCGACCTGAAATTTTGCACTAAATATTTTTTTAAAATTAGTTGTATGACCAAAAATAATTAGACGATTAGCTTCACTCCTTCTACCCCCTCCCATACAATCTGACACAATTTCACAACTTTACAAAAAGCCGATTTTACTGAAAAGTATAAATGCTACTGATCTGCAATTTAAAACACGTACAATGCATGATGTTTATAGTTATTTCTGATAAAGTCATTAAGAACTCGCAACTCTTTCTACCACCTCCCATACAAACTGCATAATTTCACAAAATCAAATACACTCCTATAATTTTGTATAAAACATTTTGATAGCAACTCCACTATGGTGTGAAAAATATCGTCGTTCCCTCAACCACATCCCCTACACAAATTTCTTATAATCCAAAAATTTCTAGAGTTGTGATGCCCGGTTATACATCGCCTGAAATGAAGTGCTAAGGCGTAATGACAAAATGGGGGTTTGCTGAGATGATGAAAATGGACAGTTGGTTGTGTTGGTTGAGTCCCGTCCTATATTAAAATTTTTCCCCGCCCATTTATGAGAGGAGCCTCATGGTTATTATCACCCAAGAATGGGTAACTGATAAATTTTCTCCCTGCATTCTTTTCCTGTCATTGGCTATCTCAAAGAAGATACGGCATCCTATCGCCCAAATTTCTTCGGCCAACCACATGATGCCTAATGAGCACTAAGTTACCCTGACCCTCCTCCCTCCCCCCTCCTAGTACGAGCTAAGAGCTAGAAGCAGCGGTCATTCACTACCTGGTACACTCCTTGAGGCCTTATGACTCGGCACCATGAACCTCTTGGAACGGTTCCAGATAGGTTACGTAAAGCGTGCACGTTTCACGCTTCTCTGATGAATCGCCCAGCAGTCACCGTGCTCTACGGCGTTTTGTTACAAAGCACGTAGGCTAATTATGATATTATTGCTTCTTGCGAAACTAATAAGATGCTGCCCATTTTCATTGGTTATGTCATGGAGACTGTACCCGCCTGTTGTTCCTCTGTAAGTCTCCTCCTTTCAAACATTCAAGGGAAGTGAATCATAGGTTGTCTCTACGGTGACATAAAATTTGTCTTTAATTGTATCGTCCTAGTCTTCTGTTGGTGCGTGACCGTTGATCAAACTATCGTTAAAAAATTTAGCTTTAATTCGGATTGCACACAATCCACGTGACCTGCTGTTTAACATTTTTATCAACAACAAATGCGTCTCCAAAGAATGATCGTAAAGATTGCATGTATTCTCATGTCCTGATTTCGTTACCGAACCATTGCGTTTCTTAGAGGGCAGTTATATTGATGTTTTGTTTTTTCACTTCTTCGAGCTCCCATCCTAAATAAGGATCGAACAAAAAACAACAAGAGAGTAGTCCATTTTCAACTTGCGGTCGTTGCCGTTGGATCTATCCTTTCCGAGGCTTTTTTAAGGTTTCTCGACAGTGTTCCTTTTTTCCGGTGATGTGTTTTCGGCGCCTCGCTCAACCCCTCACATAGTGAGCCAGCAGCGTGCTTGCTTTTCAGTCAATAGGTCGAGGGTTCGATTCCCACTCCAGACGGGATTTTTTAAGCACGAATTTTTCAGTTGCTACTTGTGATGAAAAATTATTCGAAATAAAATGGGCAAACGGTGTAAAAGTGAAACAGTTCCACTTCAAAAAGGCCTAGATACTCAGTAGATGGTTTCTGTTTGCTTTCTATCATTCAGTCCCCCATAATATGTGCAAATATTTGTCAGTAGCAACCAGTACAACTAAAAAATACACCAGCTTCTCGACTCGTTACAGTCGTTCTCACTCCTCTTCCCCTACCTTCCTAATCCCATTCCTTCCATGACTTGTTTGTGCATTGCACATAAAAGCCAAAAATGCCTATAACACAGGTCATTCTGTAAAAAAAAAAAGAGTGGAACAACTTCATAATTTTTGCTTGCTTCCTGAGATGCACTAGTGCTACTGCCCATTCAGGTTAACTCCAGGCTGCCTCTTTCTTTCTCAACCTTGGGATCAGATATTACGGAGTTAAAAATTCAATCTCGAAGAATACATAAACGGATTCCTCAATCGTGACCACTGCCTAATGAGACATTGCCAAAATAAAAACCATAAGATACTAAACATGGCCAAAAAATAATTATGCATACTATGTATGTGATATGCATGCAAATATTAATTTCTGAAAGATGAACTTGATACAAATATATCTTCTATAGCTTCTGTCGACAACATGAATCGTTGTTAATGATACGAAAACACATTGAAAAAAAAAATGTATGACTTTTATTACAAGGATTCGTTTATGAAAAGAAGAAGTAACGAGGATATAACCTCTCACAAGGGAAATCGCAACCGGAATCGAAATAGGAAAGTTTTCACGTTGGTTAACAACAATGGCACTATATTCGTGTTTCCCTCAATAAAATTCGAATCGAAGAATGAAGAAGAGAAACGAACGACAGCTGAACTACTTCTTGTTGGGAGTTCAATTGCACTCATGGCACATAACAATTGTCCATTGTCAACTACCAGACACTATTCAATATAACAGCGAGTGAACTTGTAGAAGTATGTTTACTCGATAAATAGACCAAACATGAACTGAAGTTCTCATAGACCTTGATATACCCATATAAGTCATTGAGGCAATTATGCTGTTGAATCGGAACTGAACCTTAAATTTTGAAAAAAAATCTACAAAAATTACCTAAATTCTGCTGATAAGTCAAATCCTTGCAAGCTCAATTAATCCATTGTTTGTTATGTCTTACAAGATTTAGCTTCGAATGGCTTTTCGAATCTAATTATCCTTAGTTTTCGCATGTAATAATTGGAGTCAATTTGGTTTTCTATGGCCTCACATAAGCACATTGTGATGTTCTCTTGTAAATACAAATAGATTATATTTTATTTACGAGTCCTGGTAGTGTTAATGTTTCGGAGAGTTGTCAAGTAAGCATTTCAGATAATGAGTTCTGGTATTCGTCACAGTAAATCCCTCCAATATAGGTCTCAAAGGACAGAAATTTATGAAGATAGTTTGTTAAGTATGACAGTGTAAAACACCTCAAACATCAGAGTTTCGGTACGGAAAAAGCGCTCAACTGGCGACTTTTAACCGAGCACTGCAAACAAACCATTCACCAATTTGGTGATTTTAACATTTTCTTCACCCAGAGAAAAACTGCGTGGTAAATTTAAGTATGAGCGGCTTTGAATTTCAACTGTTCCAAATTCTTTGATTTAAAATTGAAACGCGTTTAATTTAAAGACGGAGCGCTTCCGCCTAAGGTATCAAAGTGAAACAGTTTCGATTCAATAATAATAAACTTTCAGTATGAAAGCCACACCTTAACAATGTAGATTTAAATGTACACGGTATTGATTTTTAGTTAGAATTACTTTGATTTAAAATCTAAGCTTCTTAAATTTAAATTCGAATCGCTTTTCTAAAATTTATCAAAAGCGAAACAATTTCGATTCAAAAAAGAAACGTTTAATCGGAATCAACTTCAAAGCTTGCTTCGGTTGTGCATATCGTCCCAAATCAGCTCAGTCAAATGTTATCGTACATCATCGTTAATGCAGTGTAGAGTCACTCCATACAAGAAAAAGTGTCCTATGGAGTAACAACAGTGCAGCGATAACCAAAATTAGCAATCAGAAAAATGTCCTCAGTGACGGGACTCGGATTAATATGGAAAGTTTGTTTAAAAAGCATATACATATGTAGGAAGGAGAGATTTTTTTAATTTAAGAAATTTTGTAGGGGAAGTGGTAGAGGGGGAGACGACATTGAACTAATTTTTTCACAACAGGTTAAGTTTACTATCAAAATGTTTTATACAAAATTTAGGATTCAAAAATTTAATAGGTACTGAGAAAATTAATGTATTGGATTTAGTGAAATTATGCAGTTTATATGGGAGGTGATAGAAGAAGGGACGAGTTCTTAATTACTTTTCAGAGATAACTATAAACATCATGCTTTGAACATGTTTTAAATTGCAAATCAGTAGCATTCATACTTTTCAGGAAAATCATATTTTTGTGAAGATGTTGAATTGTAACAGATTGTATTGGAGGGGGTAGAAGGAGTGAAGTTATTCGTCTAATTTTTTTTTCTTTTTTGTGTTACTAATAAATTTAAATAAATAAATTGTGCACTACACAATTTCAGCTCGATATATTCTACCTAGTCGTGCCATAAGTTCTGTCACACGTATATGGGCAATTTTTGTATAAATGAAAAAGAGTTTTTGACAAAGGAAAATATATTTTATTTTGGCATACTAATGGAAGTAAAATAAGCAACAAATTATTCAAAGTGGCCGCCTTTAGCCTTAACACAGCTCTTTAATCTGTTGGGCCAGTCATCGATAGCAGTACGCACTGTTTCTAGCGGAAAATTAGCTACTGCTTCTGTCAAAGATCGCTTAAGGCTCTCGATATTTGGGTGTCGTCTCGTGCACACCATGGACTCTAACTCCGCCCACAGTTTGTAGTCCAGGGGATTCAAATCTGGGCTCCCAGAAGGCCATTCCGTCGCCCTTATAAACTGTGGAATATTGGTTTCCAACCACGCTTGTGTGGTTCGAGCTTTGTGGGCTGGCGCAGAATCTTGCTGGAAAACCCAATGTCGATTGTTGAATAGCGTAGAGTTCAGCGGCTTCACACATCCCTCCAGGATGTCCGTTTGATAATTTTTCGCTGCAGTTTTTACGCCTTTTTCGCAAAAATGAAGCTCGGTGACCCCTTCGTAGCTGACACCCCACCATACCATGACTGATGCTGGTTGATGTCCTCGCTGTACCCTAGTGGCAACTTCTCGGGCTTCTATGGAGCTGTGGGCATACACCTTATCATTTTGGCGGTTGAAATGTTCCTCCACCGTAAAAATTTTTTCATCGGTAAATAAAATTTCTCGATTTTTGTTGTTGCCGTACCGCCGATGGAGCTCTTTCGATCTGGTGCTCCTAATTTCCTTCAACTGCTCAGTCAGCAAATGTCCCGTTGATCGTCGAAAGGCACTCATCCCGAGGTCAGATTTTTTGATGCGAGACATACTTCGGGTGGATATGTTCATCTCTCGAGCCATGATTCGTTGTTTACGAAGCGGATTTCGACGAATTCGACTCTCGACCGCTTTGATGGCAGCAGAAGAACGTACATCACGCGGACGTCCAGAAAGAGGTCGATCTTCAATAGTCTGGATCGCGTTATATCTCTGGATCGCACGATACACAAATCTTTGCGTTATTTTTAACGGGCACAACAACTTGAAAATTTCACTCGCGGATTTTCCACACTTATGTAGTGCAATCACTGCAGTTCGGTTTTCTATTACACCCCATTCCATCTTCACACGTTAACGAACACACTTTAAATGACCATCAACTGTCAACAACATTATGACGTTTATAAAACTGGCCGATATTGAAATGTCACTCATAAAATAAAGTTGTTGCCAATGTGAGAAATTATGTGACAGAACTTATGGCAGGACTAGGTATACGTACTGAATAAATTTGTTTCGAGTATTTCATGAAAAAGCAGTTTGTATGGGAGGTGGTGGAAGAAAGGGGAGGACTCGAATAATTTGTATACAGTAGATTGAAAAAAAAATAAATAAAAGCAATACAGTAGTAGACATTCGTATGAGCGTACTACATTTTTTTGAGATATTTCTCGAAAAAAAAAAATTGAATACTTTTAAAAGAGATATATTATATATTTTCTTTGGTAAGAAATGATTTGAATTAATTTTTGGCCAAATTTATTTTTGTCCGAAAGCCAATCCTTGGCTTACCTCGAAGCATGAATGGATGAATTATCCTGCTGAAAAACACCCTCCTCGTTCCAACTATCCAGATGACTGATTAAAACATCTTCCAAGAGATCTATCTACATCCGGGAGTTCATTCTAGTAGTTATGGAAGCTTTCCCTTGCAAGAGAATGCACCCGAAATCATAAAGCTTCCACCGCCAAAATCATGCTTCGATTTGACCATGTTGTGTTGTTTTTTCAAATTATGCCAGTAACAACTGTAGCAGTCTGGGCCATCCAAATTGAATTTTTTTTCATCAGAAAAAATTACTTTTTCCCATTCGGATGTCCAAGACATGTACTTTTTGGTGAATTGTAGTCTCTTCTCTTAGTAAACGGCAGTTAATCGGGGTTTTCCTTTATGTTTCGTCCATGCTATATTTGGTGAACATGCGCAATGTGACGATGTGTTACATTAAGCTCTAATTTGTCCTTAATTTGTTTTGCAGATAGCCGATTTGTTGTTGCCTCGTGTCGAATTTTGCCTTTGTCACGCAAGGATAATTTTGTATTGCCCTTTGTTGGAGCCTTGACACCATAGCCATTGCCTTTTTTTAAGAAACTTCTAATTGCACATTCAGATCGACCAAGTTTAGTAGCAATTTGCCTATTGAAGAAGTTTTCTTTCTTTCAAGAAATTGATGGCAACCTGCTCCGCCTCATTTAAGCGCTTCCCAGAAGCATTGATGCAAAACCAACGCTCGTACTAAGTAATATTGCAAAATATATTCTGCACAAACCATCAATGAAAATCCTTTAATGCTACTTACAACAAAATTTGCAAGAAAACTTTAAATTTCGCGTTCAAAACTCAATAATTCCTGGATGTGCTCATACGAATGTCGCAGCTCAAACTGAGCTCCATTCACATTTTTCGCTTTTTTTTTCAACGTAGTACCGTTAGTTTCATCAGTTTTACTGTCGTATATTACTCATCCATAGCAATTCCAAAAATAGGCAGAAAAAGTTTTCCGTAGAAATATTTTACAGTGGGGAACACAATATATGATATATTTTCATATGCGCGCATACGAATGTCTATCACTGTACATACATTCCAAATTTTAAACCAATGGATTTTATATTTTTCGAGCAAATCCATTTATTGTCAAATTGCGAAATTGAGTCATTTGTATGAGAGGGGGTAGAAGGGGTAGAGTGATTTGGCCCGTTCGCGAACTTAACCTTACTTTTTGGTCAAAAACGACGTGAAATTTCTAGCTCAACGTGTTCTCAAGCTAGACAACGAACGGACGGACGGACATTCGGTTTTGAGATTTTTGAGTGATTATATGAACTTCTGTATTATTCATTTTTTCTCCGAGCCTTATTTCTTAGCGTTACAAATTCTCTCTTACTCTCAAATTTCATCTAGAGTATAATCAAAGGTGAAATATTTTTGAATCAAATATATTTTAGTTTTTGATCAAATACAGTCTCGATTTGAAACAGATGCATTTGCAGTTCAAATCAAATCCTGTTTCTATTTGAATCTTCCATACAAATTTCATGAAATTTCAAAATTTAAAGAAATTGATTTTTCTCCGAAACTATTTCAGCTACTGACTTAAAAATTAGGTCACAGTATAACGATGTGAATGTCATTGACGTCAAACGTTATTGATCAGATCCTTTTACTCCTTCTACCACCTCCCATACAAATGCATAATTTTCTAAAATGCATTTATGCGGTTTTCATTGCAACTAGTAAGCTAAAAGAACCAATTTTTGTCATAATCAATGTTATTACAATTGCAACCGATTTTGTAAAAGCTATCAACTTCACCTCACTCTTTCTATCTCCTCCCATGCAAATTTCACGAAATTTCGGAATTTTAACTAAATTATTTTCTCCAAAACCATCAAAGCTATCAACTTTAAATTTTGAGAATATCACTGATGTCGAAAAATTTGTATTTGATTCAAATACTCCTTCAACCCCCTCTCATACAAATCCAGAATTTTTGGCCAATGCATTTAATCGATATTCATTAAAACTAGGAAAACTTCAAACTTTGCCAGAATTTTTTCCCTCAATAATTGCAATAAATGCTAAAAAAAAAATATGAACTTTGCTTCACTCCTTCTACCACCTCCCATACGAGTTTTTGGATTGAAAATTCAAGATATGTATTTTCCTTCGAACATATGAACAAGGCAATGTGATTAGGATGTTGATAAGCAAATTCGAAATCATCCAAAACCTCCCACTTTCTCTGCCACCTCCCATACAATGTCATAAATTCAGTCTTTTCATCCCATATAAGCAGAAAATGGATGGGACAGGGTAGGCATCTGATCGGCGTCATTAGGTGACGCCCAGTGTTGTAACTGTCATATACACATCAATTGTGCTCATCATACCTCCTCGTGGTAGCCACCGGATCCTGGTCTTGTCCATCCGGACTTGACTTGCTGAACTGATGGGCGCGAGTGCTAATGAAACAGAAAAATTCTAGCACTATAATAATATGGCCCTCCTAGTTGGGGGTTGGGCGATGTGTTAACAACTCATCCTCGGAAAAAACACACCCGTTTCGAAACCTGAAGCAACGCCTCGGACTGGATTGATTCAACGGCAACGACCACGCGAACGAAAAATGGACTATTCCTTCGGATCTTGGAACGTGCGATCCCTGTACAGAGCAGGAGCAGTGAGAGAGCTTCTGGAACAGGCAGTCAAATACAATATAAACATAATTGCACTCCAAGAAACTAAACTATTAGGTAACGAGATTAATGACTTAAGATCGCACACAATTTTCAAAAGTGGGAAATCATCGGGAAGCCGGGAATTTGGAGTTGCGTTTATCGTCGACAAGAAGTTTAAACACCAAGTTACTAACTTCAAATCCGTCAATGAACGATTGTGTGCAATCCGCATCAAAACAAGTTTTTTTAATGTTTGGCTTATTAATGTCCACGCCCCAACGGAAGACAAAGACGACGAAGTTAAAGACGATTTCTACAGCACCTTAGAATCAACATTCGACTCCCTTCCGTCGAATGATATTAAAATAGTATTAGGTGACTTTAACGCGAAAGTGGGCAAAGAAGAAGCATACATAGGGACAATTGGAAGGCATAGTCTCCATGATATTAGTAACGACAACGGCCAGAGGCTGACTGATTTCGCCAGCAGCAAAAACCTTATTGTAAGCTCGACATGCTTCCCGCATCGTGACATTCATAAGAGAACGTGGGCTTCACCCGACGGAAGAACATTCAATCAAATAGACCATGTTCTACTAGAGAAAAGGACGGCCTCCTGCATTCTCGACGTGCGTACATGTCGAGGGGCTAATTGCGACACAGACCACTATTTGGTAAAGACCAAGTTTCGATGTCGAATCGCAAACCGAGGACACTCAAAAATACAACCGGTTCCTAAATTCGACATAGGGAAACTCAAAAACGAGAAAATAGTTGCGAAATATGCGTTAGCCTTGGAGAGGCACTTCACGACAATGCTGAATACCACTGTCAGCATGCCAATAGAAGAAATGTGGCAAAAAATCAAAGATGGCATTACATCTGTCGCAGAGAAGGTGATAGGACAACAACCCCGGCGCAAAAGAAATGATTGGTTCGACAAAGAATGCCAAGATGCCTTAGAACGAAAAAATGAAGCTTACAAAATATTAACGGAACGGCCGACACGAGCCAAACAAGACAAGTACAAGATTCTTAGACGATTTGCAAACAAAATATGCAGACAAAAAAAACGGAAGTACAATAATGACGAAATTAAAAACATGGACGAACAATTTAAATTACACAACACAAGAGCCGCGTATTCCCTTGTCAAAAGGATGAAAGAAGGTTACAAACCGAAAACGACCCTATGCAAGGATGCGGAAGGGAACATTATAAGTAACGCGGAAGATATAAAACTAAGATGGGCACAATATTTTGAACACCTTCTTAACCCGAGCCCATCACCAACACGAACAGCAGCAGCAGATACAATAGCAGGTATAACTGATGTAACAGCTGATGAAGGATCCGCTTTGAGTCCTCCCACACTCGAAGAAGTAAAAACAGCCCTAAGGAACCACCCAAACAACAAAGCGCCGGGCACTGATCAAATCCCAGCTGAACTTCTGAAAGCCGGCGACACCTGCATAGCGCATCTCCTACATAGATTAGTCGCGGACATATGAACGCAGGAAATATTTCCTGAAGATTGGCGCAAGAGCATCATATGTCCAATTTATAAAAAAGGTGACAAACTCTGCTGCGAAAACTACCGAGGAATATCTCTGTTGTGTACGTCTTATAAGATTTTGACGAAAATTCTAGAAAAGAGAATTAAGCCCTATGCTGACAAAGTAATTGGTGAATACCAAGGCGGATTTAGAGCTGGACGCTCAACCACGGACCAGATATTCTCAGTTAAACAGGTGCTGGAAAAGTGCTGGGAATATAATATTGATGTGCACCAGATATTTGTTGACTTCAAACAAGCATACGACAGTATCGACAGGCGCGTACTGTATAAAATCATGTTGGAGTTTGGAGTCCCACCGAAACTGGTTCGACTGACAAGAATGACAATGACTGAGTCTTTGTCACAAGTCAGAGTAGAAAACGATCTGACTTCCAGTTTTAAAACAGACAACGGCCTTAAACAAGGTGACGGCCTCGCACCAATACTTTTCAACTTAACACTCGAATATGTTGTTCGGAAACTTCCCGTTGACACCAAGGGAACACTATGCTTCAAATCCACACAACTCGTAGCATATGCCGACGACATAGATATCCTTGCAAGATCTCTGGAGAGTGCTAAGGAAGTATTTGTAAACCTTGACTCGGTAGCAAGGGAAGTTGGACTACGCATTAATGAAAACAAAACAAAAATTATGACGCAAACTAGGAAAAAGACGCCAATCAGACAAAATATTACAGTAGGAGACTATAACCTAGAAAACGTAGACAACTTCATATATCTAGGGGCAAATCTATCGAAGGACGGAAGCGAACCCATCGAAATTAAAAGAAGGATAATGATGGCAAACAAGACTTATTATTCGGTACTTCCAATAATCAAAAACAAGAACGTGCACAGAAAAACAAAACTTAAGCTATACAAAACAATCATAAGACCTGTGCTATGCTATGGCAGCGAAACGTGGACATTAACTCAGGCGTCCGAAAAACGACTTAACGCCTTTGAAAGGAAGGTCCTCAGAAGAATCCTCGGACCTGTGAGGGAAGACTCGATCTGGAGAATACGATACAATAGAGAATTGTATGCCATCTTCGACAATCCAGAAGTGTCAACCCTCATAAAATTTAAAAAATTACAATGGGCTGGTCATGTGGAGCGGATGGATGACGGAAGAATTCCCAAACGCACACTAAAAGAGAAAGTCAACGGACAAAGACCGGTCGGAAAACCACGAAAGCGCTGGGAGGATTCGATTGACGCAGACAGCAAATCACTGCTAAGATTTTCAAACTGGAGGACGCGGTCACTGAACCGAGATGGATGGAGGCAAAGCATTCAGGAGGCCAAAGTCCGATTTGGGCTGTAGCGCCATCGTAAGTAAGTAAGTATAAGCAGAAAACCGAAAGGTCACCATTTTTATTTGAAAGATATGGGAAACTTATTTTCGCAAGGTTTTCTCGTTGAATTAAGCTCGAAAGGAAGAAAGCAAGTCTACCTGAGTCGCTGCAGGGGGCGCACCCTTCCTTATGTTGCTTAGCCGCAGAGTTTCTTATGCTCAAAAAGTACCTGGAATTCGCAATTTACATGAAACGCTAAATTTTCTTCAAAAAAGCAACGCAAAGAACCAATATCATCCCCCAGTCACCACACCCACCGGATTCGGCTACTTCATGAAAAGCGCACCAAGACGATTGGGACAACAAAAGTGAATTCGCAGCGCGAGCCGAACGCTACACCGAAATTAGCTCACGAAAAATGTTTTGAAGACTGGAAGAAACGCTCACATCCGTGCACAGCATCAAATGGGCACCAGTTTGAAGGGGAAAAAATAAACATTGATGCATAATCGAGCCACCGTTGTCTACGAATTTCGGGCACCACGACTGTGAGGTACCATAAAAGTTCTTTTGGTAGGTAGAATGTTGAAGAGAGGGGGTTCAAGATTAGCCCTTCGTGTATGAGATATGCAGCGGGGATGAAGGAGAGAGTAAAATTCTCAAGCAAGGCCGTAGAGTGCACATTGGCACTGGGTTGAGTATTCGTAATATCTAAAACATTAAAAGTCAAACTTTGGCCTCGATTATCTCTTAAACTTCTTCTTCACTGGCGCCACAGCCCAAATCGGGCCTTGGCCTCCTGACCTTCAGGTTCCTTAACATTTTCATTATTTATTGCGGAAGAGTTGTTAGCTCTTCACACAACCCTCTATCTACGAATTTTTCATTTTCGTAGATTGAGTTAATCAAGATATATTCAAGCAGGTAGTGTGCTGTAATTATGCGTCGACCGGGATTTGAACTCACGACCTTCGCATTGTAAACCAAACACACTACCCACTAAACTACACCCTAGCTTCTCTTAAACTATAGTAGCCTTTTTGTACTTCAAAATTTGAGATTTTTCCCCGATTATTTCGGCGTTCTCTACAGAATTTTGATCCGTTAGCCAATAATGTCAGGGAATTTCGTCAGATTGTGTCACAATGGAATAGATGAGTCCGAGTGGGAGTCCGACAGTGACTTTGAGGGATATCATCGTAATATCTAATTTGATATTTAGTATCGCGTCAAGTTATCGTTATGATTCTGGTAAGTAATCACTCAATCAAATTTACAAATTATTACGTATTATTTCACTTATTTATATACTTTATGTGCAGTTTTTTTGTATTATGCCGTCTCCCTACACCTATACGGCCAACTGCAGCTGTTCTCATCCTCATTCATTTTTCCCAATACCCATAAATCAATATCCAAGTATTTTCCATATTACAGGGACATAGTAGCTTGTCATCACACTGTGATCTTTACTTTCACTCCACATCGCCTACACACACGCACCATGCCAATGTGTTTCAAACAAGAGTTAGTAAGACGCCAACCACGGAACCGCGAGCAAGCACACCGCGAAAAACAAGTCAAACTCGCTTAATATTCAACATCATTAACATTCTTAATAAAGTTTCACAGTAAATAAATAACATTATTCGAAGTGGTTGCCTTTTAACTAGCTGCCGCCGCATAAATGGACCTGGCCGTAATCCTGAATGGGCGTAACACTGGGCTATGTTCTCGAACGAACGACTAGTTGCGTGGGTATATATTGGCCAGCTCAATATGAGATAATGAAAATTCGTAGATAGAAGGTTGCGCGAAGGACTATCAACCCTTTCACAATAACAAATAAAATGTTAAAGAACCTGAAGGTCAGGAGGCTGAAGCCCGATTTGGGATGTAGCGTCATTAAAGAAGAAGGCGACAGCACAATGCTTGAGAGAACTGACGCGGTCCAAAAAACAAATTCCTACCTTTGGGCAGGCGCTGCGAACAATTCACTCTCCCATCTCTCGAGCAAGAAAAATTATGCAAGATTCTGCTGTCTCCTCAACTCTGGAGTCACTTGAACACTAACGAAACGTCAGCTGGCTTGTCCTTTTTTACCGATTTTTTATATCGTTCTCGTCAAATATCCAACCTCTTGCCTAACCGATTGTTATCCCCGCGCAACAATCGTTCCGCTGCACGCATCTACAAGTATGCGCTCGAACCCATTTTCGGTCGTACCGTGATTTCCCATTCGATGCAAATTTAGCCTGCATTACTACCCTATGTATTTCCGAACGCATGGGTCCAAAACGAACATAAACCGTCACGTTCGACATAATCCACCTAAGCCCTTATTCCCTTTTTCACTCCTAAGTAATCCCACTAGTTCCGATATCACTTAAAAAAGCCACTAATTTAATAATAAATAATACAACACTTCCACTCCAAAATAGATATACCGATATTTTTACTCCTTCACGTGGAAATAATGCAAATTGAAATTATTTCCATCGATTCCGCCCCACTATTTTCATCTTATCGAAACAAAAACAGGTCAAAACTTTCGTTGATTCAAACTTTGCAATCGTTGGCATCAATAACGTCAAATTGCAGCTTGCACTAATTTTATCGTAATCTGCATAAAATTATTTCCAATTATCTTCGGAATTTGTGCCGTGATTTAGTGCACACTGCAAAATGCAATATTTTTCAAGAAAATCCCTAATATCAATTTAAACTTCTTCCGGATTGCCTCTTAAAATCATGATAAGACGCTATAATGTCGTTGCATTCGATTGAAAAGAACTTCATCATTGCTATACTCGCTAAGAAAGCGATTTCGTTCCCGATAAGAAGCTGAAATACCGGACACGGAGGCCAAACAAGCAAATCGAGTCGACTTGAATTTGCACAGAACCCGCATATCAGGCAACGCGCAAGGACCAAAACAGCATGATAAACTTGTGTACATTCGGTGTAGCGTAGCGTTAAATTTCCCCGGCGGACGCTTCTGGCAAAATGTTTGCTCTTTTTCATTTTCGCTTTTGTCCTGTGATGTCCTTTTTGCTATACAGCTGTATGGGAGCATCCGTTAGTTGCGTTCTTTCTTCTTATGCAGATTGTTTCATCGGGGAGCATTTCAGGGGGAACGACTCTTTTTCTGAATTTTTTTTTCAGTTGTGTCTTCGTCTCTGAAGGATGTTTTTTTTTTTTAATTCAACTGACGAACACTCTATAGTGGAAATACGTGAAGATTTTCACAAATTTATGTATCTATTCTTTGTGTTCCGAACTGAAATCAAGTATGGCGAAAGGAAAAAAGGAAAGCTTTTCTCGAAACGAAAATCAAATAACACGGAAAAGCTCGGATCAAGTTTCTTGATTTTGTTTTCCCCTGCGGTTTTTGCCATGATTTTCTTTTTAGGGATTCATGCAGTTCCTGTTTTTCAGAGTTAGTCGAAGTTATTTTCATTTTTGCTGCTTTCGCTATTCATCCCTTAGGCTCCAGGGAGTAATCCTCTTCTTTTTTGCAGGTCAGTTGGAATGATGGGTAATTGAAACTCATCTCCTTTTTTTTTAACTTTTTATCCTTAGGATCGTAACAGGTCGTGAATTTTTTCAACCGACTGAGCAAGACACTTCTAAAAATGGAATATATTTTTCAGGCAATGTTAGGGAACATTAATTCAAACATAAGTAGTTTCTTGAATTCAAAAAGTATCCAGTTCTTTTTTATAAAAAGGAAAAATTAAACTGATATATCGAGTTACTTATTGGAATTGTAAATTGAATCGCATTGCTTTAGGTAATCAAAGAAAAGCTATTATTTACAAATCAAAAAGAAAGTGTGACTATGGCGTCCGAACTATTGTTGCCCTGACCACCGGTCATTGCTTGTTAAAGCTGCATGCATTCAGGCCATTATCGGCTCGTCAGATGAAGTGCATGAGGCGGCACCTCACCCGCCACAGGATTTTCGATCAATTCAATCTAACATTCTTAATACGATTAAATTTTGCATATTCAATTATAGTTTTAAATCTTTCTTATATCAGCGATACGCCTATGCCTTTTTACCTTTTGCCTTCCCTTCTGTTGTGTGGAAATTGGCTTGAAAAAAAAATTAAAGCGCTTGGACGAAAATGTGTAAATCTACAAACGATTGATTTCCTCGATTTTAAAAATCAGACGCTTAAAAGCTTCCTCATCCACAGCTCGTTTAAGGTTTGTATGGCTTAATCCGATGTCGACGTCATAAAAATGGGAAGATCTGAGGCTCAAAGCTCATCGCCTATCAGCGAACTTCCAACTTCAACCAGAGGTTCCACAGCTTTCCTTGCTGATTAGCCATTGTGTTGTTGTTGTTTGTAATTTTCGTTTGTAGAGTAGTGTGGAGCTCGATGGGATATCAGATGAAGCGCATGAGGCGGCACCTCACCTGCCACAGGATTTTCGATCAATTCAATCTAACATTCTTAATACGATTAAATTTTGCATATTCAATTATAGTTTTAAATTTTTCTTATATCAGCGATACGCCTATGCCTTTTTACCTCTTGCCTTCCCTTCTGTTGTGTGGAAATTGGCTTGAAAAAAAAATTAAAGCGCTTGGACGAAAATGTGTAAATCTACAAACGATTGATTTCCTCGATTTTAAAAATCAGGCTCATCCACAGCTCGTTTAAGGTTTGTATGGCTTAATCCGATCTGAGAACTAGACAGAGAGTCAGAGACGTTAAATATTCGAACCTACGTCGGTTCGCAAATCGAACCATCACAGGAGGAGTAAAAACCATGAAATAGAAGGAGTACAATGGAACCAACTAGATGGCCCCAGAACATTATGGTTCTACGAAACCACCCTCCTACAACCTAAACCTAAACCTCCTTATTTACTTACCATGACACTGTAGCCTAAATCGAAAGTTCACATTTCTGTTTTTATTATTGGAAGTACCGGATGAGTCGTCCTGTTTACTGTTATTTATTTCTATTTTATTTCGTCTGATTTGTTTTCATCCTTCCATAAGTTTTTCCTTAGGCACACAAAGTTTTTTTTATACTTTTTAGTTTATATTCTCCATAGAGTGGCGTACTATTTTCTTGAAATTGATGACGGTATATACAGTGCTCTGCGTTTTCAGGAAAGCCTTTTATACTATCGAAAGTGTAACAATATGGAAAGCATTGAGTAGAAAAGGAACAATTTAGGAAAGAATTGGGATCGTACATACAAGTGATTAAGGTAACTTAGAACTCTTAGTACTACCAGAGATAAGCGAGGGTCATTCAGATGCCCCAGTCCATATAAGAAAAAAGCCACACCAAGTACGTAGATAGATAGAGGTGACTGCCCAGACACAAGTTGGGCTCATATACCTTAAGCTGGTCCGATGTGATGCAACAGAATCTCAGAAGAGACTCCTACTTGGAGAACCAACTTGAGCTTTCTATGAAGCGTTGAAGAATCCTGGCTCACGCATTTAGCATATTACCGAGACTATCGAAAAAGTGTGCGCCTAGGTGGCGTCTTCTTCATCTAGAGAGACCAGGGCGAGTGCATTATAGATGAGGAATTATCTCTTCCTCCTCTTCATCTTTGCAGCTCCTGCAAAAATCATGAAACAGAAGGCCAAACCTCTGACCATGTCTCCCTTTCAGGCAGTGTCCTGTAACAACTCCTAATAAGGAGCCGATCATCTGCATCAGTCTACCAGAGCGTTTTAGATTCAGCACAGGCCAAATCTGACTGGTTGTATTACACGTAATACCGTTTGCGCATGTGTCGTTGGCCTTGCTAATCGCATCAAACTTAAGTTGCAGCTTAGCTTCACTCCAAGTAGAAGGTTATGTTTCTCGCTTCCAAGCGAATTCGATGCCAGTGCCAGTACAAAGAAAAATCTCATTTCAAAGCGAATAATGAAGTAGAACAGTGATTTGTATATTCGACTTTGAAAATTAACAGCTCAGTTTAGATATATGAGATACTGAAGAAAGATGTTCTGGAGAGAGCAGTTTGTTACGTCCTCATCAGTAAAACCTGAATAATGCAAAAGAATGAAATTTAAAATTAAATACAATTAGGATCTTTAGGAAAAACTTACCTCGTACAAAGTCGTACAACAGCTAGCGGCGGCTATCTATTCAACACCAGCGACTTTTTTTTTGCATCTAAATTTAAACAATTAATAAGAGATTAATTATTCTTCTACTTCTGCAAAGTCGCTACAGCCCAAATCTGACGTTGTCCTCCTGACATTCAGATTCCTTAGCACTTTTCATTACTTATTGTGGAAGGGTTGTTAGCCCTTCGCACAACTTATTATTTATTATTATTTTAATTATTATTCGGTTTAAATTCGAGGCAAGATTATAGCTCTACAATTTGACGAAATTTCGATACTAATATATAGCAGTTTGAAAATTTGAAAAGTGCATCATTTTTAAAATGTCCCCTTAAAACGAACGCCCGGATAAAGCGATCGAATTAAAAAGTCTCGAAAAACGCTTCATATACATAGATGTATGGAGTTTTAGTTCAATTATAGCGAACTCGGATGTAACGAACAATCTGATACAGCGAACGATTTCCCGAGAAAATTTGGCTATAAACAATTTATTGAGCTCTTGAATTTCGTGAACTGAACTGAGCTGCGTTTCGGTTGCCGGGGTTTTCCCCGAATTTGATAGTTTTTCTACAATTGTATCAGAGAACCAGTCGAATCTAACGTGCTCTGATGTTTATTGAGCAGATCTGCGTATTGAGCAGATCCTTTTCATTTATTCAATTTCGGAAATTAAGAAATTGTTTCATTTATTTAATTTGAAAAAATTGCAACTAAGCGGGTAAGGAAGGAATTTGGGGTGAATTATTAATTTTCGGTGGATATTATTATAATCCGCCGTGGTATATACATCCGCCGCAGTAAAATTAAGAAAAAAAATTTAAATGAAGAACTTTTTCAAATTTCGTACTTACCTGATTTTTTCTTTTTTTTATTCACTGAAGTTACTGTAAGTTAATTCCAATAAAAGAAAAAAAAAAAAATTTTTTTAAACTATTAGGGATTAAAACTGAGGAAATTGCAAGAGAAAAAAGAAGAAAAAGCTCCCGAACTCGCCGAACGAAACCGTAGAGTAATTGTTGTGATTTCCTGTGACTGAAACAGCAAACCGACCGACATGTGAGACAAGAATAGGAATAGAACGATTATTCACTACAACAGAACAATGTCGCCCAAACATCAAATGATATATGCAACACAATGTTGCACTGCAATGCAGATAATTGAAAAAAACTGATGAGCAATTACATAAAGTAAAAAAAAAAAAAAAAAGAAAGACAAGAAAAAATTTGTCCCCCGTGAGGTTTTGAACTCACGACCCCAGGCCTGCGAGACCACTAGTGAAATGGTAGAACGCTTAGATGGTAGAACGCTTAAATGGTAGAACGCTTAAATGGTAGAACGCTTAAATGGTAGAGCGCTTAGATGGTAGAACGCTTAGATGGTTGAACGCTTAAATTCTCTCCATTTCCGAAAGGCAAATATGAAAATATTGTAGAGTGAATCATATTTTCATTTTCTTTTTTTGCTGTTCACACTTCAAAAGAAATCTCAGAAATTGATTTTCAATGTATTGAACTAAATTTTTCCTTATTTCTCAATTTAAGGATAATAGCTGACTGCGACTGTGTGTCCCCTGCTTGAAACTTTAGTAACTGTGAAGTGGGGTGCTTTACATAATTAAAATAACTATTTGTACCAGTTTTTACAGACAGTAAAATCCAGAAGTATAATTTTCCATAAAATTTCCTTTATTAATTCAACTTCGCTAAACGTTGTTAACAAGCGTTAAACGTTAATTTAGGAACACATTTTTTTTTCAAGTTTTCTCCGGAAAAAATCTTATTTCTCCATTTATTTATTTTTTTTATCAACAATACATTATAAAGTTCGTGAACTCTATGTTTCAGATCTAGCTTATATAGATTTTGCTACACAAATAAAATGTGAAGAGGAAATATTTTACTATCAACTTCAAATTAATATCGGACTTTTCAATAATGATCCAAAGGTAGAAAAAAAACAACAACATTGAAATAAGATGTTGGAATATTCGGATAGAATTTCACTCTAGTTTCCATTATTTGTAAGTCCTAGTTCATGAAGTTTTTGTTCTTCGTCGACGGAATCCTCATCGTCAGATCCGTGACGTGAAGCGGCTGGAGTTGTATGTATGCCCTGCAAAATAATCGCGTCAGTTTCTAGATCAAATATAACTGTTTCATTTGGAACTTACTGGAAGAGTTGTGGGACTGGATGGACGTGGATAATTAAAATTACGACTTTGATCCGCATAACTTGGTCCCTCATCAACATAATCGGCATAAACTTTTTGCAAGGCCTGCAACGAATATATGGCGATAGTACTGAAATCAAGTTGTAATTATGGCGGATTTGTGATACTAAAATAATTCTTTGATACTTACAGTACCCAATGCTGTCCAGTCCATCAGATCGCTCAGCCGTTCTGTTCGATTCCTCTGGATGACACGTTGTCGACGATTCAATTTTGTGAAGCCGTGCATGTAATTGGACAATTGTTGAACGCTATTCTCCAGACCAATGTAACGCCTGTCCACAATATAAATACCTTAAGACTTGGGATCGGCTATGTGTTCTTCCATGAACCAACCGAATCCTGACAGGTTAGTTGTTATGCTTGGAATGCACATGACGGTACATTCGGCAGGTATGTAGCCCCAAGGTTCGTAGTACGATGGGAATACGCCTAAATGACAGCCACGAACGAATTCCGGGGCCTTTCACATGCAAAGCGAACGCTCTACCACTGAGCTACATCCCCATATATAAAATCGTACTCAATTTAACATTTTTAGTGTCCAAGAAAGTGTTACAGTTGATTTAATTTTGCATCGATTGCTCTTTCTTTCTCCATACTTGTCGGCAGTTAATTGTATCCCACTTGCACGCAGCCATTTGAAAATAAGTAAAGTGAAAGCAAAGTTAAAAAATACTTCATGACCAATGACTTGAGTTTATTGCTTTGTTTTTACTCGAAGTACTGAAGACAACTTTTTTTTTAGTTTAGTTATGCATTGCTAAGCAAAACGATTGCTATAATACGGCCCGTTCAAATTACGCTTGCTGGCCTTTCTGTTATTAAAATCTTTGAAAGATATGTTGCTGCGTAGCTATCACCACCTTTTCTATTTAGCTACTGAGTGCTTAAAAATCATTCTTGATTGATTCTGACACCTTAATTGACGTGACAGTCATATCGTGTAGCTTAATTAATGATTGTCCAGGGATAATTCAAACCAGAGATCCATGAATAAATTTCTAATTTTGCATAAGTGTACATAATATGCTCGAATAAGACGTTCAAAGTGCAATATAGTTTCAGAAATTCGGTTATATCCATTAGTTATAGATACATTTTATGTTTTTTTAGTTCTTCTTATAAGCTTCAGTTAATCACAAAATTGTTTCTTTTCACTAGATTTGAATGTTCTTAACATTCTCTCAAAGCTCTGTGTCAATTTTTCTGGCAGATTTTGAGAGCTTGTCCTCGCCATTACAATAAAATAATTTATTTTCGAAAAGAACGCCGTTAAATTATCGAGTGCCAGTGTTTTACGTTCCGAAGAACTTCATAAAAATAAGTTATATTCACTTTAAAATCTGTTTATTTGTGCTTTCAACGTTCAAACCTTTTCATTTAAATCGAAAAACAAAACATTCAATTTGTTGGAATTTCTTGGATTTCGTCCCACTTAAAGTAGGGTGTTGAAATTTTCATACTCTAGATGAAATCTGAGAGTATATTGTGTTTGCCTTACCGTTTGAAATGCTTAGAAATAACGCTCGCACAGAGGCGTTAAGGGTGCCAAAATGATTGTTGTAGCACAAAAACCTCGATTCCGTGCGACCGTCTGTCCGTCTGTCTACAACATAACTTTCGAACGCTTTGAGCTATCATGCTGAATTTTTTTCATGTCACTTCCAGAAAAAAAAAATAACTTTAAGTTCGTGAATGGGCTGCATACCTCTTCTACCACCTCCCATACATATTTCATGAATTTCGAAATTTTAAGATATTGATTTTTCTCCGAAGTTATTTAAGCTATTGACTCGAAAATTAAGGAAAAGTATACTGATATAAATACCATTAATGTTCTAAAATATTAATCTGATTCCCTCACTCCCTCTACCCCTCCCATACAAATACACAATTTTGAAATAAAAAAAAATATTTGGTCGATTTTCATTGGATCTAGCGAAGCTAAAAAACGAATTTTTGCCAGAATTATTTTTACTATAATTGCCATTAGCTTTAAGAAAAACTATCAACTTTGCATCACTCCTTCTACCCCCTCCTATATAAATTTCACGAAATTTCGAAATTTCAGTTAAATTATTTTTCTTTGGATCTGTCAAAGCTATCGACTTGAAATTTTGAAGAAAGTATAACAACGCTACTGATATGTGAAAATTTTATATTTTTTCCATACTCCGCTAGTACAACATATGTTTCAAGTTTCAACTGCATGCTTAGCTTAAAAGATAGTCGATATTTAAGATGGTATGCTATTTTACATAACTGCGATTTTTTCACTGCTCTTTTAAAACAGCAATCGCATATTGCAATTGAAAATTTAAAAGAGCTGCGATTAGAAGATCAGAGCAAATACAACACATAATGCTTACGATCTGTCGCCAATAAAATTGCCGCGATGATCATCGCTACAAATCCCAGAGTTTTTGTTCGCACTAACACATTAATCGCGCAGCTCATACATCCCACCTCACTTCGAGATCGTAACTCAGAATAATGCTCGCCAAACAAATAGCCGCTTACCCATGAAAGCGCACCACATTGACCATTTCACACGTCCCACCTCACCGATCAGATCAAAGCTCGCAAAACAAATCGCAGTCGCATTTCACCTCGCTTCAGCTCTAAGCTCACCGATCGAGCAATGAAAGAGCTTTCATATGAACGTCGTTCATAGCTCTTTCGTTTCTCGATTGCTGCTTGGGACATCTGAAATATTCTATCTTTCTTTGTATTTGTTATATCGCTCGCGCTCAGCGATATCTGCAAACTGTTCACTGCTCAGCTCAGTAATATCAAAGAATATCAATAATATACGCTATCCCAAATCTAGTTGATAGTCTTTGGTGATATCTACACCATCTACACACTGCTCGTGCTCCCAATGCTATTGCTTTACACTGAAGAAATGTGGAAATGAATAAAAAGGTCATAGGTGAAGTGCGACTACGATTTGTTTAGCGAGTTTGATCTGATCAGTGGGTTTTATGATCTGATCGATAGGTTTTGCGATCTGATAGGTGAGATGGGCCATGCGAAGTGGTCAATGGTGGCCTGTGATCGCTGCAACATAGTTCGCTAAAGCACACACTTAAAGCGACAGCACCCGCAAGGATGGAAGCGTCTTGCAGATTGAATTCTCCCAAAAAATTTTCAATTGGAATATTTCTAGTTTGTGTTATAGGCTTTGTTAACTGCCCCTGGGACGTAGAGTAAAACTCCCTAAGAGAAGAGTTAAAATTCATTGTGGACTCGATACAGAGGAACCAAAAATTGCAATAATATGCGATATATATGTTCATTTCACGTTTTTTGCAATATTTAAATGATGAAATGCGGAATATGTTACATATTTATACTTTAGATGAAATCTGAGAGTATATTGTGTTTGTCTTACCGTTTGTAGCGCTAAGGAATAATGCTCGCACAGAGTCGCCAAGGGTACAGAACTATTTGTTGTCACTCAAAAAACCTCGATTCCGAGTGACCGTCTGTCTATTTGTCCGTCAGTCTACAACATAACTCTCCAAAGCTTTGACATATCGTGTTGAAATTTGTCATATGTCATTTTTAGGAAAAAAATAACTTTAATTTTGTGAATGGGCCATTTCCCCCACTCCTTCTATCCCCCCATACAAATTTCATGAAATTTCGAAATTTAAAGAAATTTATTTTTCTCCGAAATCATTTCTGCTATTGACTTAGGTCATAGTATGATGATATCAATATCATTAACCTCAAAAAATATTGATCTGTGATCTGATTCCCTCACTCCTTCTACCACCTCCCATAAAAATGCACAATTTTCAAAAATGCGTTTATTCTGTTTGAATTGCAACTAGCAAAGCAAAAATAGCCAATTTCGGAAAAAAACTATCAACTTCACCTCACTCCTTGTACCCGCTCCTATACAAGTGAGTGTCCCACAAGTAAAAAGTCAGCTTTCTTGAGGTTAATAATGTATGATTTTGTAAAAAGTTAAATTTTTGTGTACCTTATTCTGTTTAATTATTTTTATTCTTTTTTATTGTTTCCAACTGTGCATAACTGTGGATAAATGTAGTAATAAATTTTTTGATGAATAAATTATTATTATTATTATTATTTTATGAAATTTCAGAATTTCAATTAAATTATTTTTCTCAAAAACCGTCAAAGGTATCAACTTTAAATTTTATTACAAATATTATTGATGTCAAAAAATTTGGTTTTGATTCTAATACTCCTTCTACCCCTACCACACAAATGAAAAATTTTGGTAAATAAATTTAATCCGTTTTCATTGAAACTAGAAAAATTACAAAATTAAATTTTTGTCACAACTTATTCCTTAATAATTGCAATAAATGCTAAAAAAATTTCAACTTCGCTTCACTCCTTTTACCACCTCCCATACAAATTCTTGTATTGGGAATTCAAAAAAGTATTTATCCTCGAACATACGGGAGCTATCGACACTGAAATTATAAAAAAGTAATATGATTAGGATATTGATAAGCAGATTCAAAATCATCCAAAACCTCCCACTTTCTCTACCACCTCTCATACAAATGCCATAAATTCAGACAAAAATTGTTCAATTTCCTCGAAAACTACATATAAACTTTAAATTCAGCATGAATCATTTTGTTTACTACGTTCGGTGCTACATACAAAATTTACAAACCTTCCCACTCTGTTTTTACCACCTCCCATACAAAAGTCACTATTCACTATTCGAAAGAATTTGAGATGACTTATTTTCAGGTACAATAAACTCTTTCCTATTTCATTTAGAGTATCAGATGATTGGGCTTTACCCCAATCATAATTCTGTTATGTTTTTCATCCAAATTCCACACTTCTACAATACATTATAGAACTGTGGACCCGAATTCATCCATATATTATTATTATTATTATTATGTTGTATGAACTCTCAACAGATTAAATAAAAACACAAAATATTTTTAATCCTTCTACATTCCAGACATTCTCAACGACGTAAGTCCTTACATTTTTTCTCATTTTATGCAGTAATAAGGATCAACAGTTCTCCTCACCAAACATTCTGTTGAATCATTTTTTTACTGCAAAAGCTATGCGATAGCAAAAAAGCGAAAAAATTATAAACTTTCAATTCCGCAGGATTCAACTTTTTAATTTCATGTATGAAACTCGTTTACTCGTAAAACAATTGCAGCCATTGCGTACTTGTTGTTGTGAAGAGCGTACTTTCAAGAGTGCTTGAGTATGCAACAAGTGCTCTTGTTTTCCGTCATTGAGGCTGAGGTAAAGTCTCTTTCGATTATTTCAACCCATTGCACAGGAATGAAGAGATTAATACAAACAGAGGAGATTAACAGTTAAATTAAGAATAATATGGAGTTTTTTGTAATTAGTCTACCGTAGAAAATACAAATACCAACAGCTTATGCGGGTAACTCCTTTTAAATTGTGATGATACTGAGCTGGAATTTAACGAATACCGGACTCGTGTCAGCAATTGATCGCTTTGCATGTAAAGCCTGCGATGAAGTGAAGTTAGTTGCGATTTTCATGTCTCCAACTGCCGCCAGGTGGCTCTGGTAATAATGAATATTGAGGTATAAATACTCCTACATTTGGTCATGGAATCATTTCAGTTTTGGACTTCATTGAGATCGGAGAGAAAAATAAATAAAAAAAATATCGAATCGAGTCAAAAACGGTTACTTTTTCTTTACGAGTTCAAACTTGGCCACAACGCAAGGGAGGCAACCAAAAACATCAACAGGGCATATGGAGCTGACACAGTAAGCGAAAAATTCCGATCAGGAGATATGATCCAGAAGTTTATTGCATCTGCTGGTGATTAATAAAATTAAGTTTTATAAGAGTTAAAGTTGTTTGAAATTTCACTAGCAAAGTCGCCATTTCATCCGCAACAACCTAATTCATATTTATCCATGAGAACATTGGAGAATGTTATGACTGAATTAAAACAGTTAATGCGATGATTTATTGATCACGTATGTTAAAAGTCCACTTATATTTACCTATGATACACTGATGGTATATAATACTTGATATTGCAAACGTATATCATACTATGAAGGCTGATACATTGCCCCTACGTGTTATGGTTTGACATCAGCTGTTCTGTAGTACATGAATTATGAAGCTAGCAATGCCATATGAGATCTAGATTAAGATTGAATTATACAGGGTGTTTGGTACTCCGTGCATAACCTTGTAAGGGGTTATTCCTGGATATATTTTGAGCAAAAAATTGTTCTACGGATATGGTCAATTTTCAATATCCACGGAGATACAGGGTGATCAAGAAAAGTCCTTCGGACCTGTACCCTCACTCACTCAAAGCGCTATATCTTGAAAACTAATAATCACAATTCAAAGTGTTATAGCTTGTTTTTTAGGGAATCAAATTACCTTTCATTTGCTGTAATAGTCCGCATTGTAACTGTATCCAGTTCTGAGATATTTGCTTCAGAACACAAATTTTTGACACTTTGACCCTCAAAATTCTGGGATCAATGTAGTTTTTCTCTAAAAAACCCATTATAAAAATGTCATTTTAATATTGTTTTCTTATGTGCCATATTATTGCCTACAAAAGATGCATACACTTGCATTGCATAAGTTTTATAGCTTAGAAGAAATTATCATTCCAATAATGTAGCACTTTTGTCAAAAAAGCAAGAATAGGTTGATCAACACTCTCCGCTTGAACTAAAAGAACTTAAGAATGGTTTTTATGGTTTATTTCAAATTTCCTTAAATACAATAAATGTTCAAAATGGCTCCCTTCATTTTGAATGCACGCTAAAGCTCGTTTTGCCAGTGTTCTCTTTGTGTTCATACTCCTCAACTGCTGCCTTACTTCTGTTGCTGCCGCATCGATTCTGGTGTTTAGATCCTGCAACGTTACTACTTCCGTTGCGTAGACAAGGTCCTTCATCAAAGAAATCCATAATAGTTAAATCAGGAGATCTTGCAGGCCAGTGTATCGGTCCATTTCTACCGATCCAGCGATTGCTATAATTGGAATTTAACCAATCTCTGATTTGTCGGCCGTAATGAGCTGGAGCACCATCGTGTTGGTAAAACATGGAAGCCAATCGTTGCAGTGGCACATCATCCAATAACTCTTGTAGATCATTTGTCAAAAACTGCAAGTAATTGGAACTATTTAGGGTAGGCGGAAGCCTAATAGGACCAATAAAATCGTTGCCAATCACACCTGCCCATAAATTGACACTGAATCTGTGCTGAAATGATGCCTCTCTTCTTGTATGTGGATTGCTCTCAGCCCATATGTGTAAGTTGTGGAAGTTTGTGATACCGTCCCTGGTGAATTGGGACTCATCAGTCCAAAGAATGTTGTTCATAAAATTCTCGTCACTTAGTTGTCGTTCAAGGAGCCAATTGCAAAACTCCATCCTTTTGGGCAAATCAATGGGTAACAGCTCCTGCACTGGTGTGTGGTGGTAGGAATGCAACCGCTCTGCTTTGAGGACACTCCAAACTTTCCACGTAGAGACGTTTAACTGCAATGCCAAACGTCGGAAAGCGTCGTTGTGTTGAAACTCATTTTAATTTAATTCATTTCCTCGATAATTTAAATACTACTTAAAGGACATTCATCGATAATTTAAATAGTAATTAAAGGACACAAAGAATATTTCAGTTTAACAACATTTCAGGTAGTTTTTTTAGAATGAGGGTTGGTTTATGGCATATTTTATTTTTAAGCCATATGTATTTTCGCTTATTACCTGGAAAACGGGAAAACCTAAGTCATAAGTATGTATGCATCTTTTGTAGGCAATAATATGGCACATAAAACAACAACATTAAAATGACACTTTTATAATGCGTTTTTTTGAGAAAAACTACATTGATCACAGAATTTTGAGGGTCAAAGTATCAAAAATTTGTGGTCTGAAGCAAATACCTCAGGATTGGGTACAGGTACAATACGGACTATTACACCAAATGAAAGGTAATTTGATTCCCTAAAAAACAAGTTATGACACTTTGAAATGCGATTATTAGTTTTCAAGATATATCGTTTTGAGTGAGTGAGGGTACAGGTCCGAAACACTTTTCTTGGTCACCCTGTATCTCCGCGGATATTGAAAATGGAGCATCTCCGTAGAACAATTTTTTGCTCAAAATATATCCAGGAATGACCCCTTACAAGGTTATGCACGGAGTACCAAACACCCTGTATATGTAAATATATAAAATGAATTGTACTAAACATGACATCTTCAACTTTTAGCAAATAAACGACACTTGTTCTTCAGCAGTCATAATGTTCACATATTTCATGACGCAGCTGGTGAAAAAAATAAATAATGAAAATTTCAATTATTTTGAGTCTCTAAAGTGTTCGGAAAGTTGCATTAAAATTTATTACTTAAACTACATATAGTATGGGAAAATTCAAAAGTGAGGCTAAGATTGAAGCAATTCGGAAAACAAATAGGCGAAAAAGGAAGCTAGAAATACAAATATACACAAAATCGAAGAACTAAGCCTTGACAGAAATTTGGCCGAAAATTGGAGGATGTTCGAGCAAAATCTTACAATGTTCACTGTGGCGATTGAACTTAAAGTGCAGGTGGCAGTTTTTCTAAATATAGTTGGATCCGCAACCACTGACGGTTTCAATACATTACCACTTTCCCAGCTGGAGAGGAAAATACGAAGCTATACATCATAAATCAATCAAATTCAAATTCCTGTTAAGACGCCCTATAGGGGCATAGGACAGAAACAACTCTCTTCCACAAGGTGCGATCCTGAGCATCGGCCGTAAGCTGTAGCCAGGACTTGTTTATTCATCTGGCTTCCTGCTCAACTGCTCGCTTCCAAGTGTTACATGGTCGACCAACCCGACGTCTTCCTTGAGGATTATTACGTCATAAATGCGTTCAAGCAAATTTGCTCGCCGAAAAAAAATGAAGCTCACGAGAGCTTCGTATTCAGCAACAAAAGTCAAAATGTAGGTGACAGTTTTTTGGTGTCGATGAAAAAATTAGTACGTAACTGTAGGTACACGGACGAATCGCGCATGATCAGAGACCGCATTGTCTTGGGAGTTTCGACAAGGGCCTCCGAAAAAGGCTGTTAGAGACTCAGGGACTCTCAATGTGTAAAGCCATAGAAATGGCCCGAGCAGATGATACATCGCGCACACAAGCCTCTGCACTACAGGAAACAACAACAGAGGTATTTTCATTAAATAAAACGTTTTTTCTAATAATTCTAATTAAAAAGTAGTAAACGTAAACACAAATAAGAGAAATATTAATAGTTCTAGTAGTAAACAAAACTTTTATAATTATTGCGATAAGAATCATTTATTTTGAAACTGCCCCACAATGAAAAATGCAAAAAATGTGGGCGCAAAAACCATTTCGCTATTGTCTGTAAATCGAAACGTATTAATATTGGAAATAAGCAGCTTCGGCCTCCATTCTGATTGATAAATCCTGTAGGTATAAAAATTGAATATTTCAGCTTTCCCTATACCAGTCGACGATTGTCTGGGAAGCATTATCCAGGTCGGGAAAGATATACAAGCATACTAACATTTGGCTAATATTTACGTATCGGGAAAGATATGCAAGCATACTCACATTTGGATAATGTTCACGTATCGGAAAAGATATGCAAGTATATCCACGTTTAAATAATGTTTGTGCATCTGAAAAAATATACAAGCAAACTGGGTACTTAGTTAATGTGCCAAGAGACTTTCCTAAGCCCATCATCATAATATTTAGATGCACTTTTGCAGTTTTGAATGTTAGCGACTGGTACTTAAATAACGTTACTTTCTCATATCCTAATACTGAACCAGCAAATTATAAATTAGAATAACCTCTGAGAAATTAAGTCAGTCATAAGATGTGATCAGACGAGCTAACACGTAAGAAGTATTTAATAAAGTTATTTTTACAATAAAACTGGTCGAGTTTTTATAATAACACAACATATTTTTATCAGAACCTGCTTCGTCAATCAACAACAACATTACATTATACTATCTACAGAAATTACATGAATTATTATGATTATTTTTATTTATTTTATTATTATAGTTATTAATAACCTATTTTACATATATTATTGCTTTGACTTTTCATTTGCATTATTTTCTTTTTGTTTGCGTGAAAGTCCCAGTGCAATATTTATGGAGCAGTGCCAGTGTAAATTAGGGCTTTCTCTGATCGCGGTGTTGAACCAATCGATTCGAATTCCTATGATCAGTTGAAATCATCGGAAGGGTCCATCATTCTAACGCGGATGATTCAATGCAATCGAGAATCGACAATCTATACGCCAATATACCGGCGAGCAAGAAAATCCTGCTTTCACTGTTCGCACTTAACTTTCTTTTTACTTCTCCGCCACTCGCTCTACTTCCAGCACAGAATTTCTTTTTCTCGATGTTTCACCTTGCGTTTTTTTTTCTCGCGGACTTTATATTTTTCTGCATTTCTCGATCAAAATGACGACGATGGCAACCACGAGGGCACCACTTCCGCCGACGATCTCTACATACAGAACTAGACGACTCGTGCGGTGCTGCTCTAGCTCTTTTCTTTTCATCCGGCTGTCTCGTTCACGAACTGCCCATGAACACGACCTTTCGAAAACCTTTTCGTGAAAATTTCCTCGACGGAGATTTCTTCTACAAAACTTCGCCGTTGAATGCAATAGAGCCGCGGTCGTGTCGCACTCCTCTAACACACGGCGAAACAAATGACGCGAGCTGCACTATACCTATTAAGCAGTGATATCTTTCTACCAACGTGATGTCCTTATGCACGATTTTCCAACGCACACCTTCGACGATTAAGACCAATGGCTAGATAACGATAAAAAGGAAAACTATAAAAATAAATCGCCAACAAATTCTTTCGAATTTCTACACACTGAAATGGCAGAGAAGAAAACGCATGCAAAAGAAATGTCCCTCGAAATTTCCACGTCATAACAGCGAAAAATCAAGGCAAGATTCCTGAAAAATTGCGAACGACAAGCATTTAAAACAGGAGTAAATGCACCATAAATACCTTTTGCGTATACGTTTCCGAGGCCAGCCCACTTTCAACTTCCACGAGCACGATTTTTCCCTTTATCTGCGTGATAATGCGACACTGCAAAACTACAATTTACGTTTACCGATTGCAAGCAAAAAAATTGACGAAAATATCATGACTTTTCTTCTTTGCCACACGCGCTAGGCTCGAATCCTCATCACATGTAACCGCTCTTTCCGCCAAAAATTTTCAGGCGTCACCCTCCCTCTGAAGTTAGCCGCGTTTAGTTCGTGGTTGCGATCTCGGCTTGGACTTCTATATTCGCCGGATAGGTGTCTCCGTTGTGTAGCAGGGGTGTTGGGAGTTGTTGAAGAGCGTACCAAACTTGTCACACACAACAATACGAACAGCTGTATGTGTTTGATGCACACCCTCTCAACAGGATGGAACGAATCAAAGTTCCACGATTTCACTCAAACCTTATTGAGTGAGAGTTGTATTAGCGCTTAAGTCAGCGAAACCTGCTGAATCATAACAACTGTCAACCTGTGTTGTGGATTGTTGTGTTTACGTCGCGTTGTGGATTTATTAACTGCAGATGAGGAAGAGTTAGAGTTTTTTTGTAGATGGTGATGTCACCAAACACTTTTCTTATTATTTCTTTTATTTTTTCATTGGAATTTTATTTTATTTTTTATTGCTATTGTTGTTATGAATTAATTTTTTATTTTTGAACTAAACGTATATTATTATATTGCTATCGCATTGTACCAAGGCCATCTAGAAATACCAGGCCGTAATGCTGAAAACTATGACGAAGAATACCAGGTTTTTCTGAACTAAACCTAAGGTGTCCGAGCAAGTCGGAGCTCACCCAAGTTTGAGATTTGTCAGTTTGACAATTCGATTTGACAGTCTGCTTCTGGATGTCAGGATTCGCGCCGCGCCTGTTTATCAATAATATTTAATATTTTACATGATGAATAAATCATTGTGCTGAAAATAAAATTAAAAACTATCAATTTTAAATAAATTTACCTACCTACTACTTATCTTTCATATTGGCGCGAATCCAACAACAAAGTTCTCCGCAAAATGTCAGTCAAGAGAACTGTCAAAGCACACCGTCATCACTGACGTCATCAAAAACCTTGATTGTACCAAGGCCCTCTAGAAATACCAGGCCGTAATGCTGAGCTGTTTTACAGCAGCTGCAGGAAATATAGCAGGTTTTTGATGACGTCAGTGATGACGTTGTGCTTTGACAGTTCTCTTGACTGACATTTTGGGGAGAACTTCGTTGTTTGATTCGCGCCAATATGAAAGATAAGTATACGAACAGGTAAATTCATTTAAAATTAATAGTTTTTAATTTTACACACTGAAAACAAGAAAAATGACGAATAAAAGAACTTGTGACCAACCGGACGATCGAAACTAATCAGAATGCATGTACGCCGTCCCCCGATGATTCAATACGGATCGAACTCAAGAATAATACTCTCAAATCGGCGGATCAAAGCGAACAGGAGCGACGCAAATCCTGATAGTTCGAAAACATACTGCAACAACATGTCAAATCGAATTGTCAAACTGACAAATCTCATACCTGGGTGAGCTCCGACTTGCTCGGACATCTTAGGTTTAGTTCAGAAAAACCTGGTATTCTACGTCATCGTTTTCAGCATTTCGGCCTGGTATTTCTAGAGGGCCTTGATTGTACCCACTGGGTTAACACTTCGCTTCAAATTAACTTTCTGTTTTTAATGGATTCTGTGCTGAATAGCGCAATTTATTTAATTTTATGTTCGTTAATTACCCGTATTCTTTGTGGCATCTATTATTCGACATTTTCAAATAAACATAACAGCACAGCCTCGAAAACGACTCTCAAGGTAATAGATTAGGCGACAAGAACGCAAAGTAATAGATTTTTGCCGACGAAGTAAAAAATTGACAGTTTATTTCCATAGGTAAACAAAAGTTTAGCTCGCCAAAGGTTTTATTATTTGAAAACTGTTCTAATTTGAAAATGCAAACCACACCAGTTAAGGCCGAACTGAACACAAGCTGCTTCACTCCGATCCGATGTAAGTGAATGGAAATCCTTGTCATTAAATTCTCAAAAAAAAAAATCTTACAGTTAACGACAGTCCGAAAAACAAAACGCCGGATAAGCTCGCAATCCACACACGCCTGGCGCAAATCGTTAAAACACTCCAAGAGAACCAGATAAAATGGGAGGCTGCACAAAGACGAGGCGCCTCCCTATGCCTCGCAATCGAAGGACTCAAAACTCCGGCACTCGAATCTAAATCCGATCCAGGGCCGCTCTACCCAACCGAAATGAAAACTCACTGCGACAAATTGCAAATAGTAACGGGCATTTGTGGGGATATTTTGGTCAGTGCTCGGCAGTCCTTGCAACAGCTGGAGGCGCTCCAAAAACTGAGCGGTAAAAGTCCCGAGGTCCAGTACAAGTCGTGGACTATCGACCATTTCATCAAACTGGCTGAATTGGCGGTGCTCATGTACGAGCGGGAAGTTGCGAACAAAAGGAAAACTTCAGGTAATTGGTGTACATTTTCCCCTGCGAAGAACCCTTTCACATTTGTCTGCCTTTCAGAAGAAATCGCTCACTCTACGCATCGGTCCGAGCTGATTTTGCACTCGAGTGCATGGGAATTTCCGAGTTTTGCAGACGAAGAGTTGCGACTTTGCTTTAAATTCATGTCGGCAGAAACAGACCCGAGCTGAAACTCTGCTTTCTAAACTATTAACTAGGCAGTACGAATATTTATCTCTGTTTTTATAAAATTGTACATAAACGGATAAGAACAACTCGTTTGCATTTTTCTCAGCTGTCAGACGGTCAGCGTTAACCTCTCAAACCAAAACAACTCTTAACCTAGAAACCACCCAACAAGTCGCTGTTTTCCTTTTCGTCAGAACAATTTCGAAATCGAAATGACCGATGCCCAATATTTTGCCGGCTACGAGGATCTCGAGGTAAGTGGAATCGTATTAATTTTTTATTAATTTATTTAAATTTACTGATATGAACAGGTCCATGAAGTAATGCTGCGCGACAGACCACGCCAGGAGGCTTCATTCAAATTCCTGTTAAGACCCCCTATAGGGGCATAGGACAGAAACAACTCTCTTCCACAAGGCGCGATCCTGGGCATCGGCCTTAAGCTGTTGCCAGGACTTGTTTATTCCTCTGGCCTCCTGCTCAACTGCTCGCTTCCATGTGTTACATGGTCGACCAACCCGACGTCTTCCTTGCGGATTATAATCCAGAGCCTGTTTTGCGATATTTTGCTCTGGTTTCCTCAAAGTATGACCGATCCACTGCCACTTCCGCCGTTGAATCTCAATACCTATTTTAGTCTGGCCAGTTGTACTCCAAAGTTCGTCGTTGGAGATCACTTCTGGCCAGAATATTCCTAAAATGCGCCGGAGGCATTGGTTTACGAAAATCTGTAGTTTCTTGGTAAGTCGAACGGTCACTTTCCACGTAGTACAACCATACAACAACACGGATTTGACGCATGCGTCAAAAACTCGCAGCTTCGTGCGAAGGGAGATCTCTCTTAACCTCCAGAAAGGTGAAAGGATACCGAAGGCCTGACGAGCTTTATTTAGCCGAGCCTCAACATCCTTTTCGGCTCCGCCGTCCATGCTGACAATGCTTCCAAGATAGCAAAAATCTTGCACCTCTTCCACATCCTGTCCGTTAAGAACAATCGGTGTGCTTGCGTTCGAACCCATGTGCATGTACTTGGTTTTACGCACATTTATTTTCAGTCCCGCCTCTTTGCATTTAGAATGCAACGAGCGAACATTTGACTCTAAGTCCGAACGGTTATGTGCAAGCAAACACACGTCATCAGCATAATCAAGGTGACTCAAGATGTTAAATAGTCTCCATTGAAGACCCTTACCTTCCCCACCTTTCAGTGCAGCTTTCAAGATGTCGTTTATTACCACCAGAAACAGGGCTGGTGATAATATGCAGCCTTGTCTGACACCCGTTCGCACAGGGAAGCTCTCGGACAGCTCTCCTCTATGCAAGACGCGACACCTTGCATCTTCGTAGGATTCTTTAATCATAGCTATGACCTTATCTGGAATACCTCTCCTACGCAAAGCATTCCATATGTAATCTCGCTTAACGCTGTCGAAAGCCTTCTCGAAGTCTACAAACATGAGATGTAGTGGCGAACCCATTTCGGCTGACTGCTCTAATATTATCCGTAGGGTATTTGTGTGGTCGGTACAAGACGACCCTTTACGGAATCCAGCCTGATAAACTTCGAGAGTGCTCTCGACGACATCACTAATCCTATTGAGAATTACCTTAGCCATAATTTTTGATACGGCAGTAAGTAGACATATACCACGCCAATTGCCACAATCCCGAAGGTCGCCCTTCTTCGGAATTTTCACAATGACGCCCTCCTTCCATTCAGTCGGATATCTTTCCTCACTCCACACCTTAGTGAAGAGTGGGAGGAGTATATCGGCTGTGATTTCCGGGTCCGCTTTAAGGAGTTCCGTTGGTAGTCCGTCTATACCTGGAGCTTTCCTTCCCGCCATTGACCGAATGGCGGAAACTATCTCTTCCTTATCTGGGGGATCATCCCTAATAGAGGATTGTTGCGGTTGGATGTTTGGTAGTTGTTCTGTTTCCGGAATATCTTCCTCTGACAAGATGTTTAAAATATCAGAGAAGTATTCCTTCCATCGCCGCAACTGGTGTTCACTCATATTAAGGAGAGTTCCGTTGACATCTCTCACCAGGTGGTTGGCGGTGAAATTCCTGTTCGTCAACTGTTTCATGATTTTAAAAAGTGATCCCATATCCCCAAGGTAAGCCGCAGATTCTGCCTTGTTTGCCAGATCTTCAATGGCCTTTCTCTTGTCGCGTCTAACAGCCCTCTTAAGCTGTATATGAGCATCGCGGTAGTTCTGCCTCAAGTCGGGCGTTCGTTGGTTGACATCGGGTTGAGAGATGATTGCCAATTTGGCTTTTTTCCGATTGTCAACCTTGTCCCATGTGTCTTGCGACATCCAGGGTTTCTCACCGCTTTGCACATATCCCACAGATTCTTCAGCACTAGTTAGAAAAGTGTTTTTGGTTGCCTCCCAATTGGCGTCCAGTGTGCGCATTTCATATTCACCCAATGTGGATGACTTTTCGCGTAGAATAGTGGTGTATTCGCGGTTTTTGTTGGGATCTTTAAGTTTATCCACATTAAGCTTGCGCTTCATTTGAAGAATTTGTGGTCGTCGGATAGCTGCTGTACACAATCTCAAGCAGGCAACCATCAAGTGGTGATCGCTCCCCACGTCAGCTCCACGTTTCGCTCGCACATCGAGACATCTTCTCCATCGGCGACTTATAGCCAAATGGTCGATCTGGTTCTGAGTTACACCATCAGGGGAAACCCAAGATGTTTTATGATGACTCTTGTGTGGAAAAAGGGTCCCTCCGATGACCATTTGCCGAGTACTACAAAACTCCACAAATAATTCGCCGTTTTCGGGTCTCTTAATCCAAGGTCGTGACGCGTCGGCCCAAGGGTCACCATGCCTTCCCATGACGTGTTCTAGTCCAGTGTTGTCCGATCCAACCTGGGCGTTCATATCTCCTGAGATGATAATAATATCACCTCTTGGAACACGTTCGAAGGTGGCACTCAGTTGTCTATAAAACTCCTCTTTGTCACCAGGTGTTGCGGTATTAGTTGGTGCGTAGCACTGCAGAATTGTGACGTTTCTGACACTGGTCCTGAGCCTGACGACGATAATCCTATCCGAGATTGGTTCCCAGCTAATGAGACTGTTTCTCGCTCGCGGTGTAAGGACGAACGCCACGCCATTTCTGGCTTCACTTTCAGGGCCAATGTACAGAATAGTGTTTCCGCTAGGGGTTCGTTCTTCTCCTGATCCTGTCCACCTGACCTCGCTCAAGCCCAAGATTTGGATGTTATAGTGCTCCATTTCACGGTCGATCACCGATTGGCGGAGCAAGGACCGAGTAACCCCAGCTCTTCCCCCGTCATTCAATGTTCGAACGTTCCAGAAGCCAATCATAGTCCGTTTTCGAATGCCAAAAGTCGTTACCGTAGAATCAGTCCGTATCCGAGGCGATGTATCTGTTTCTCATATCATTTAGGTCTTAAGATCACGGGTGATAAGCCCATGATCCAATTTTTTATCAATTTATTTAAATTTACTGATATGAACAGGTCCATGAAGTAATGCTGCGCGACAGACCACGCCAGGAGGCTTACCACAAGGCAATCATGTCGAACAGGGCCATGTTCGAGGGCAAGGTAGTGCTGGACGTGGGTGCCGGCACCGGAATCCTTTCGATATTTTGCGCGAAAGCCGGCGCCAAGGCCGTCTATGCCGTGGAAGCGTCGAAACTTGCAGCCATAGCTATCGAAATAATCCAAGAGAATCAGCTGACGTCCGCCATAAAAGTATTCCAGCAACGAATCGAAGATTTCCAGCTGCCGCCTGAAGTTGACAAAGTCGATATCATCGTTTCCGAATGGATGGGTTTCTACCTGCTGCACGAGGGCATGCTTGATTCCGTGATTTTCGCCCGGAACAAGTTCCTTCGAGACGGCGGACGAATGTTTCCCGAGCATGCCACCATGTACGTTGCACCGTGCTCGATACCGTTCCGCTTCGATTATTGGGAGGATGTCGACAGTGTCGTTATGCGTAGTTTTGCGAAACATTTGCGCGCGAATAAGTCAACAAAACCGGAAATCCTTAGCCTAGAGAAAGAAGATCTCTTGCACGAAGGGATTGTGATATCGTGGATCGATTTAAACGAAGTCGGCTCCGAGGATTTGGACGAGATTAGCACGGAAGAAGTTGTGCCCGTGCGAAAGGACGGCAAATATCAAGGATTTTGTATCTGGTTCGATTGTCACTTTCCGTCCGACGATCCAGCCAATGTGGTAGTCCTGTCGACGAGCCCGGAAGCGGCGAAAACCCATTGGAAACAGTGCGTGATTGTGCTGCCGGAGAATGCGTGTGAAACAGTTGCGGCTGGTGAACCAATCGGATTCAATTTGGTAATGAAGCGAAATGGCAGCGATCACAGAAAGTGAGTGATTTTATTATTGAAAACCACAGCCCCGAGTTTATTATACGCATATTTTCAGGTATAACATCGAAATGAGTCTGCTGGACCAAGAAGAAATTGAACACCCGCTACCGTGCGACTGCATCCTAACCAAGTGCATTTTGGCTAAGGCGCATTTGGCTTCGATGGAAGTGGACGATGGAGGGAATTAAAATCTATGAAAACCAAAAATTGGGTTTTTTTTTTATTTTTCAATTTATACAAAAATTTTGGTGACATAGATGTCCTCTAAAATTACAATCGCTTCTCTTCTTTGCGCGTGCTGAACCAATGGTTGTAGTCCAATCGGAGTAGTAATTGCGATAGTGGCGTGGATGATGGACCTGCAACAAGGAAAAATAATGCCGTAATTAGGTACATGTTGAAGTGCGCAAGGGGTCGCTGGATTTCAAATGAAAATGAAACTAAGTCGCTATCGATTTCAAAATTACCAAAAACTTAATTTTTCGCTTTTAAAAGTTAACTTAATCACTTTAGCTTACGACTGAAAGCACTGGCTGGAAGCAATTGCGTTAGCGCATCTCTCCTACCTCTAGTAGTCAAACTCGCCGCGAGCGAAAATTTTACTCGTATTGGCCGGCGGTCTCGTTCTATTGTATATACGACTAAAAGCAATGAGAGAAAAGGTGGAAGCATTTTAATGCGACGCATCTCCCCTTCCTATTGAAGTCGAACTTGCGCTCGTCGCGCGACAAAATTTTGCTCGTATTGGCCGGCGGTCTTGTATATGCGTTTTTAAAATCGCATCTTTTTCCCTGTGGAAGGCTTTAGCTTTTCTAAACTGAATAAAGAGCAAAACGTGAGGGAAGCATTGCTTCCCTTGCATCAATAGACGCCATGCCTTCATATGCAATAACTCTAGAACTGGCTAATCGAGTAGCGTTATCAACATAACTTACCTGCTTTTAGACTAATAAGCATATTTAGAAGTTTTTCCATGACAATTCCAAGCCTAAAAAATAAATAATTTGAATCCTATCTTTACGAATGAAAAAAAGCATACTCTGTTTCCAATAAATTATAATTATCTTCAATTTTGCTTTCGTTCTGAGGATTATGCGCTGTTTTTACAAAATTACAAAACGCATCGCATAAATGGAAGATTTTATTAAAAATCGACAACACCGGATTCTCGACAGGATTTATCACGCTAGTTTTTGATGGCTCTTCCTAAAAAAGGAAAAAATATACATTTAAATTTTTTTTTATCATTTTCATGCTTTTTTTGAAAACAACTTTACCTCCGATAACAAAAAACACTGACTTAAAATGTTTGCTTGAAAAATACTATGCGCCTTTTGAATGTGTTCAAAATCATTCGAACTGAGGACGGTATTCATAAGAATGCTGAATTGGCCTGTAAAATAAAAATTCATTATAACGGCAATAACTGCTGAAACATAAAATTTAACATTACTTTCCAAAACATCAATCAAGATGTAACATTGCAAATTATCGATCAGAAACATCAATTGATTGCGTAGCTGCTGAATTTTAACATCCTTATCGGTTTTATTTTCCCTATGATGACACCAAACCATATGTAAATCGTATTGTGTTCGCTTGATCAGCATAAGAAAACGGAAAAGTTCATTATAACGCTCGATTACTTTCGGCGAGAACAACAGATGCAAGGGCCAATTGATTTTATACTGCAATGCTATGAACTGCAAATATCCAAAATTACCGCTATCGTCATTATCGATTCGCTCTTTCGGTATAACAAATGAAAATTGTTCAAGTTCTTCGGTTAAGTTCACACTATGAGCGGCAAACTGTAGCAAAAAAAAGAACGGTCATTAAAATAATCGTCGTATCTTAAATATTCTTACATCAAAAGCCTTAACCAAATCCCGAACTGTATTTTCCGTTACTGGCGATCTACTAATCGTATGTGCTTTCTTGATAAATTCGAGAAACAGCTCGCCACGACCGAGCAAGAAGAAATCCTTGATCAATTTCAATTGCTTCACCAAATCGGCTTGATCGACAGCAATTTGCGACAGTCTTTCGGTTACATAAGCTTTGATTTCATCGATAACACGTTCGTATCGTGACACATTTAAACTCGGATCATCTTGAAGTTGCTGGATCATTTTGAAGAAAACATCCTCCTTTTCATTCCACAACGATCCTCCGATTGCATGTTTTTCCGACTCGTTCCAAATGTAAGCATTCTTTTTATTTTTGTTCGCATCAACTTTAAACATGAGAACTGTTTGACCGATGAATAAAACTTTTTCAGCCCAACTTGTTGAGAGATAGTGCGGCAGAAATTCGTAACAGATCTCATAGCGCCAGATTTCAGCGTAGGTACTTGCATTGTCCTGAAAAAAAAACGTCGCAAATTTCAAATTTAATTCATGATATTTTTTGTTAATAAAAAAATTTGAATGTTTTTAATTTTTTTTAGAGCACTGAACATAACTTAGGTGGTCACCCTTTAATGCATTGGATACACAGTCAAGTCGGTATAGGGTAGGTGAGCGGTGGGGCTACAAGGGGGTTTCTAGAGAGGAGAATCTAAACTGTCGGTGGATATTAACCTTGAAACACTGAATGCTATGAGTTAATGGAAACACGTGGGGCGGCAATGCACTCCATGATGTTCGGGTGATGAAGGACTGACTATATATCACTGTACGCGACGATAAAAGCTGGGCCCGTGCCGCCTGCCGAATATTCCTGGGATAGTTGAAAAGAGGAGGGATGAGATTGGACAATTCTTCTCTACATTTACTGTGGAAATATCGATAGTGAGCGCTGAGTATCGCGACATTTCTACGAAGTTCGAGGGAATCTATAGAAGCTGTTGTAGTCTCATCTCCAACTAGACGGAACGCATGATTTGCGATCGATTACCGCAATTTTGTTTGTGCCCATATGTGTGAGTTGTACTCGAGACGCGGACGAAAATAGGCCTTGTACATAGTAGCTAGATCGTGAGGTGTAAAATACTTTTTACATGTTCGAAGAACACCAAGGCGTTAGGAGGCATCAAGTACAATATCAAAAATATGATAAATACATTTTCAATTCTTTTGTCCGCTGAACTACATCTGTAAGCCCTGACCTCTCTCTGATTGTCTTATTCCACAATCTCTTCTCTTCTCGATATTTTGTACACGGTTCGTTCCATGTCCATAGCTCTTTGCGTAACTCTGAGTTGGTTGAGAAGATTTTCCGACATGTTCCAAGTCTGCGCTCCGTATGTGACTGCTGCATCAAAGAGATACCTCTTCGACTCTTGACTCTTCTTTAAAGAACAAAATTGTATGCATGTGTCAGCCGACAGGGAAGAGGGAGATAGCAGAGGTTGACTGGGAGTCGCGACTGAACCGCCGATACGACCAGACGTGTATAACGTATAATCATAATAAAAATAATTCAATAATTAATTAGAAGCCCATCTATTTTATTTTCCTCCTGACAAATTCAGAAGTGGGATTACTCAAAAAAAATGTCTACGCTTAAAATAGACTCGTTAACCGCCAAGCAGCTACGCGCCGTGCTGCAATCGCGAAATCGATCCACCGGGGGAACAAAGGCCGAGCTGATTAGTCGCGTGTGCGAAGAGTTTCGTTCCGAAGAAATCGATTCAGACGAAATTCCAACCGAATCAATGCCACCAGTATCGCGCAAGGAATTTAATGAACTCAAAGACGACATCGCCGCCATTACGTCGTTATTGAAAGAATTTGTCGCGGTTCGCACACAACCGAACCATCCACCCGACACTGGAAACACATCCACCATCGAACAACCGGCTAACACCAACACGAATGCCGACGATAGCCGAACCGTTAGTCCGACGATCATGCCACCACCGTGCCCATCGAAAATCATGGTGACGCCGAATCCGAATCCAATACCGATATCAACCGAATCAGCTCTCTGCACCAACGCATCGAACATTTCTGCGCCACCGGAAGCCGCAAAATGGAGCATTCCCGCCGAAAATGGAGCATCCACACTGACACGCGCTATAGGGCGCACATTAACCATCCGCGAAGTGAGTGAAATGTTGCCGGAGTTCGATCCGTCGTCTGAACTGTCGCTCACATCGAAACAATTCATCACGCGCATTAGCATGTTACAAAACACTTTCAGTTGGGAAGATGACATGATCCGATATATACGTACGAATCTTCGACACACTGCTCTGCAGAATTCAATTGCATGTGTAGATTTCGCAACCACTGCAGAACTTCTCGCAGCCATACGAAGGTTTACTTCGAATGTGCAACAGCATCCGCCAGAACAACGCGAGAGTGTCCCGAAAAAGCGAAGTGATCGGGAGAACGTCACCGACACCAACACAACGATGCCGAATAAGCCAGGAAGCGCATACCAGCAGGGTAACCGTGCGAATCACCGCAAGGAGGTGGTGTGCTACAACTGTTGGGGAAGCGGTCACCTTTCAATCAACTGCACACAGCCGCAACGCAAAGAACGATGCGCTACATGTTCCCGCACAACACACTCAGCTGATCAGTGCCCCGATAAACAAAGACAAGCTAACGTCCGTCGAATAGCAGATGACAAATCATCTGTTTGCCATAAACAAATTCTCTTGGACGGGCAATGTGTGGACGCATTCGTCGATCCAGGCAGTGATCGATCACTCGTACGAATGAACACCGCTGGAGGCTTGTGTCGTATAATCAACGGAGACACAATAATTTTGAAGGATTTCGCCGGCGGGATAACTGAGTGCAATCAACACATCGTTGCCGAGGTCACAGTAGACGAATGCACGCAAACAGTGAAACTTATCGTCGTACACGATGACCTCATCCCAGCGCCCGTGCTTCTCGGTCGAGACGTATTGTGCGCTGCAAACAACCAGCTGGTGATGAGATCCGGGATGTGTCGATTAGAAAAGATTGATTCTGATAAAATTCGCGTCGAAAGTGAGATATCTGAACACGAACGGAAGAGTCTGTACAAACTCATCGACGAATTTTCCGGATGTTTCGCCACCGACATATCGGAGTTGGGAAGATGCAAAAATACCCGAATGAAAATCGAAGTTAACGACGGCGCCAAAATTAACCTAAAACCTTACAAAATTCCGTTCGCTAAACGGGAGGTTGTCAGTCAAATTACAAGCAAACTTCTTCAACATGGAATCATTCGACCGAGCTGTTCCGAATATTCATCACCCATCGTCCTGGAGAAAAAGTCGAATGGAGAAGACCGACTTTGCGTCGACTACAGAACACTTAATGCGATTACCATAAGGCAACCATTCCCGATGCATTCCGTAGATGAGCAACTGGCATTAATATGGGGCAATCATTTTTTCACCACATTGGATCTAATGGCAGGCTACTATCAGATACCCCTTGAAGAGTCTGTAGCGATATCGACACTTAGTTTATTCAGTATTAAATCGGACTACTACTTAAAATTTCTATCGTTTATATTAAAAATACTTTTTGCACTAGTAATTATTAGTAGTAAGCGACGTGTTGAAAATAATAGATATAAAAATAAAAAATAGATAATGATATAATTGAAAATTATTATAAAAAATAATTCCACATTGTTTAAATAATAATATAATAATAAATAGTTAAAATGTTATTTTAAATAATAAATAAGTTATAAGCAATAATTATAAATAAAAATTAATGTAAATATTACTCCGTGAGTTTTATATAATTAAAAGTTTGGTGTAATAATTGGTGACCCCGACCTGGCTTTAAGCCAGAGTAATTCAAAAAAGAATTTTCAACAATTTCAAGAATCTCAAGGAATTTTCAACAATTTCAAGAATCTCAAGGAATTTTCAACAATTTCAAGAATTTCGAATTTCGATCATCTTTAAGAAATTTGAGAAAACATTCAACAATTTCAAGAATCGAAGCGATGGTAAACCAATGTAACAGCTACCCATGCCAGGAAATATCAACATAACTATTTCTGGCATTTCTAAACCGGTCCAGCATTACAATCGCAAACGCTCGTACCACCAGATGGCCCACATTTAACTGAAACAACCGATTTAGGCAGAGGATCAACAACTACAACAAGCAATTTTTCAACATAATTATCAACTTTAAAAAAATCATCAACAGCAAGCTAGAACTTGAATATGGATTTGCACATTTTTCCAAAGTATTGGTAAATTAGATTATTATTATTACTGTTATTTCTTCTACATATATTGTTAGTATTGTATTGTTAATCATTATCTATTTTGACTGGGCTTATTAAAACAATTTACGCGAAATTTATTATCCTCATAATAAATTTGTCAAAGAAAAATAAAAATCAATTTTCGAGTGCAAAATGACTGAAATAAATCAAAATATCGAAATTGAAACTGGAAATCATTCCGATAGCGCTACATTTCCAGTAAATCAGAGATTAGAGTCGGTAACAACAATGCGGTTACCATTGTTTTGGGTAAATTCTCCCAACTCTTGGTTTGTGCAAGCGGAAGCACAATTTAAATTGAGTAGAATTACAAGTGATTCTACTAAATATTATCATATTATTGCTTCATTACCGCAAGAGATAGTAGAGTCAATTTTGGATTTTATTCAAAATCCACCTTTATCCGATTTATATCCACAATTAAAGAAAATCCTTATTGAACGCCATTCAGTAAGCGAAGAACGTAGGATTGAACAACTTCTTTCGAACGAAGAAATGGGTGATAGAAAACCCTCGGAATTTTTCAGATATTTACAACAATTGGCAGGTACATCAGGTACTATTGGGAGTAGTCTTGTTAAAAGACTTTGGCTTAGAAGGTTACCCCATTTAATTAATATATCGTTAATTCCTCAAGGTGATAACGACATAACTGATTTGACTTCATTGGCTGATAAGCTTTGGGAAGTCTTACCAAAACAACAAAATTTATCAATTATTGATAATAAAAAGTCGCAAAATTTTTCATCTTTTGAAAACAAAAATCAATCAGTAACTGATCCTACAATTAGTGACCTCAAAGAAGAAATTAATTCCTTAAAATCCATGGTTTCGAAATTGCTCTCGAAAGAAAAACAATATCAACGTTTTCCCAAGCGAAGTAGATCTAGCAGTCGAAATCGTACTCAAAATGTTGAGCGAAAATGTTGGTATCATCACAAATTCGGAAATAAAGCCACAAAATGTGTTGCTCCTTGTTCCGAAAATTTGAATCGTACACCAACTCCATCAACTAACTTAAATTTTTAATGGATCCTACAGTTCAAGCGGCGACTAGTAGGAATAATTATTATTCTGGCCGCCTTTTTGTTAAGGATTATATAAACAATTTAAATTTTTTAGTTGATACAGGTGCTGATACATCAGTAATTCCTGTAAACATTTTTAAAAGTTATAAAAAGACTTCGCATTTAGTCCTATCCGCAGCTAATGATTCATCGATAACAACGTACGGAACTAAACTTTTAGAAATTAATTTAGGAGTACGTAGGAGGTTTCTGCATGTATTTACTATTGCATCTGTCAATAGACCTATACTTGGTGCCGATTTTTTATCCAAATATGAATTGTTAGTGGATTTAAAAAATAAAAAACTCGTTGATTCGAAAACTAAATTGTTTGTAAATGCTATTTCTGCTTTTGTTGACACACCTACTCCTAAGTTTAGTACAATCAACAATGAGTTTGGCAATATATTGGGACAATACCCAACATTAACACAAACTCCTGATTTCAATCAACCTGTTATGCACAGCATAGTTCATAATATTATGACTCAAGGTCAATTACCTTTCTCCAAACCACGTCGATTGGACCCTAAAAAGCACAAAGCTGCTTTAGTGGAATTTCAACATATGGTAGATCTTGGAATTTGTCGTCCATCATCCTCTTCAGTATCATCTCCTCTGCATTTGGTAGCTAAGAAAAACACTGAAGATTGGCGACCATGTGGGGATTATCGGCAACTCAATGCCGCAACGATACCAGACAGGTATCCAATACCTCACATACAAAATTTTTCATTTCAACTACATAATTGTAAAATTTTTTCGAAAATCGACCTTGTGCGTGCGTATCATCACATTCCAGTCGCGCCAGAAGATGTATACAAAACAGCCATAACAACCCCTTTTGGATTGTACGAATTCGTTCGTATGCCGTTCGGTTTACGAAACGCAGCTCAATCATTTCAGCGTTTTATGAATGAAATTGTTAAAGGCCTCGATTTCGTATTTGTTTATATTGATGATATTCTTATTGCAAGTAAAACCAAAGAAGAACATTGTGAACATCTACACATGGTATTTCAACGTCTTAAACACTATGGTTTACGAATAAAGACGAGCAAATGTGTTTTAGGTTCCACTTCTTTGGACTTTTTAAGTCATAATATCACAAAAGACGGAATTTCACCGTCCAAAGATCGGGTAGAAGCTATTAACAACTTAGCAATTCCGACATCTATTAAACAAATACAACAATTTATTGGCATGGTGAATTATTACCATCGATTTCTACCAAAATTAGCAGAAATGTTAGCACCTATCCATGCACACTTGACAAAATTACTGCAATCTAAAAGTAAAAAGATAGTTGAGTGGTCAGATATATGTACGGAATCTTTTTCGAAAATTAAAAAAGCACTTTGTGAAGCAACTTTGCTATCTCATCCGATAGACAACTCACAACTTACTCTTACAACAGATGCTTCAAACATAGCTGTAGGAGCGGTACTTCAACAAATAAATAATGGAGTATTAGAACCATTAGCTTTCTTTTCCAAAAAGTTAACTTCGGCCGAACAAAAATATTCAGCGTTTGACCGAGAATTATTAGCAATATTTTTGTCAATTAAACATTTTCGATATTTCTTGGAGGGCAGAGATTTCAGTGTTTACACGGATCAAAAACCCCTCACAAGAGCGTTATCATCAAAAACTGAACGTAGTCCTCGTCAGACGCGTCAATTGGAATTCATTTCCCAATTTACAAATAAAATTATTCATATATCTGGAAAGAATAATGTAGTTGCAGATACCCTTTCACGGTCTTTTAAAGACGTAGACACTCTATCGATTTCTTCAGATATCGATCAGGTAATGCGATTACAAGAAAAAGATGAAGAACTTAAAACTCTGTTAACTAAATCCGAGAATACTAGTTCGAAATTTAAATTGAAATTACTAGAATACCCATTATTGAATAATAAACTATGGTGCGAAATTAGTACAAATAAGACTAGGTTGTACATTCCAGAAGAATTGAGACGACAAATCTTCGATTCAATTCACAATCTGTCTCATCCAGGTATTCGTGCTACTAGAAAATAAATAAGTTCTCAGTACTTCTGGCCCAATCTCAACAAACAAGTAAATCAGTGGTCAAGATCATGTATTTCATGTCAAAAATCAAAAGTACATAGGCATATCAAATCTGAACTTGGACAGTTCAATACGCCTACTAAAAGATTTGACCACATTCATATTGATTTAGTAGGACCACTTCCGTCATCTAATAATAATAACTACATTCTCACAGTGATAGACAGGTTTACCCGATGGCCGGAGGCATATCCTCTCAAAGATATGAGCACAATTTCAGTCGCTAAGACATTCGTTCATCAATATATTTCACGATTTGGAATCCCTAAATTGATTACCACTGATCGTGGCAGCCAATTCGAATCAAAGCTCTTTGCAGAAGTAAACAAAATTCTTGGTTGTACCCGTATTCGCACGACTGCATACCACCCACAAGCAAATGGTATGGTAGAGCGATTTCATCGTACTTTAAAAGCGTCATTAATGGCTCGCAACAACACCATAAATTGGAGTGATGAGTTACCATTAATTCTACTAGGACTTCGTACCACATCTAAAGATGATTTGAAGTGTAGTCCTGCAGAATTAGTCTACGGAGAAACATTACGCGTTCCCGGAGATTTCGCATTACCAAGTACACATTCAGATGAACCACTTTCAAGCGATTTTGCAAAGCAGTTAAAAACTCAAATGCAAAATATTCAACCAACACAACCAAGGAGTACAATTAAAACTAATGTTTATCTCCCTAGTTCTCTTGAGAACACAGAATCTGTTTTTGTTCGCACAGACAAAGTCAAAACAGCATTAGCTCAACCTTATGAAGGTCCTTATAAAATAATCAGAAAATTAAAAAAATTTTTCATTGTGGATGTAAATGGAAAAAATAAATCAATTAGTATTGACAGATTAAAACCAGCATATAACAGTAATGATACCGTGTCTTATGATTATAACAAACCAAGAGTGGTTTCATTTAAAATAAAGTGACGCTATGCTGGAGGGGGAGTGATGTAGCGATATCGACACTTAGTTTATTCAGTATTAAATCGGACTACTACTTAAAATTTCTATCGTTTATATTAAAAATACTTTTTGCACTAGTAATTATTAGTAGTAAGCGACGTGTTGAAAATAATAGATATAAAAATAAAAAATAGATAATGATATAATTGAAAATTATTATAAAAAATAATTCCACATTGTTTAAATAATAATATAATAATAAATAGTTAAAATGTTATTTTAAATAATAAATAAGTTATAAACAATAATTATAAATAAAAATTAATGTAAATATTACTCCGTGAGTTTTATATAATTAAAAGTTTGGTGTAATAAGTCCTCCAAGAAGTACACAGCATTTATCACGCACGAAGGTTATACGAGTTCAACTCTATGCCATTTGGTCTCGTGAACGCGCCGTCCGTATTTCAAAAAGCTATATCGCTGATAATAAAAAGAATGAAGCCAGGCGAAGCCGTGCCATATTTCGACGAGGTCATTATTCCGGGTCGCACAGTAGAGGAAGGTCTTCAACGACTCCGATCTTTCGTCGAGCTACTTCAAGAGTCTGGAATGACCCTACGATTATCAAAATGTGTATTCCTCGCTAAGGAAACGTCATTCCTTGGTCATCAAATTGCTGGTGATCTGCTGAAACCCGGAGTGGAGAAAACGCTGGCCATCAGTTCATTCCCCGCACCAACATCCGTTACAGAAGTCAGACGATTCCTCGGACTAACCGGATTCTTTCGCAAGTTCGTCAAAAATTATGCAATGATTGCCCGCCCGTTGACCAACTTGCTCAAAACAAAGGGAACACCGAGTTTCTTGTGGAAAGAAGAACACGAAAAATCATTTCAACATCTGAAGCGACTGTTATGCAACGAACCAGTCCTTGTGTTATACGACCCAACGAAGAACCACGAATTGCATACGGACGCAAGCTCAAAGGGACTCGCTGGCATACTTATGCAGGAAACAGAAGCAGGTGTTTGGAAACCGGCTTTCTTCTACAGTCGGACATGCAGCGAGGCCGAACAAAAATTCCATAGCTACGAGTTGGAGGTCCTCGCCGTCGTCGAGGCACTCGAACGATTCCGAATGTACTTGTTAGGAAAACGATTCCGCATAGTGACAGATTGCTCCGCCATAAGCAGCATGAAATCATCGAAGCCGTTAACTCCTCGTGTAGCTAGATGGTTCTTAAAGCTACAAGAGTATTTTCATGAAATTGCTCACCGAGCAGGAAACGCGATGCCTCACGTCGACGCTCTGAGCCGCTCACCTGTCGAAAAACCTAGAGATGTTCCAATCATCGCCGACAACATATTCATTATCGGAGCGAAAACCGATGATTGGGTAGCAGCAATGCAAGCTTGTGATCCTGAGATAGTTAAAATAGTCGAGATACTTCATGATGTTCAACACTCATCGCAGTCAAAACAATTAAAGAGTGAATACAAGATTAAACGAGAACGTCTATATCGAATCGTGAGCGGACGAGCAGTATTCGTTGTGCCACGTGCAATCCGATGGAGAATCATCAAACTATACCACGATGACATGGGTCATTTTGGATTGGAGAAAACCATTCAACGAATTCAGCAACACTTCTGGTTCTCCCGCATGCGCAACCATGTGAAAGCTTATATCAGTTCATGCCTTCAATGCTGCTTCAATAAAACCATCACCGGAAAACCGGAGGGTCAGCTACACATATACGACGTTGAGCCGATACCATTCCGTGTACTTCACTTGGATCATCTCGGACCGTTTCCGCGCAGCACAAGGGGTAACACGCACATCATTGCTGCATCGGACGCATTCACCAAATACGTCATTCTCAAGGCCGTTCGAACCACCAAGACCAGACCAGTTCTCGAGATGTTAAACGAGATGACGTCATACTTCGGTTTGCCAAGAAGGCTCATCACTGATCGTGGAACCGCATTCACGTCAAGAGATTTTGAGACTTACTGCCGGGACAATCAAATCGAGCATGTGAAACTCGCAGTCCGCACCCCGAGGGCAAATGGCCAAGTCGAGAGGGTTAACCGTAACATCCTCTCCTTCCTTCGCACATCAACTAATGACCGCCACAAATGGGATCAATTAATGAGAGAAATGCAATGGAGTCTCAACACCATGAAAAACTCGACCACGAAGTTCAGCCCAAACGAGATAGTCTTCGACTTCCCGTTAAGGGATGTCATACACAACCACTTATTGTTGGCTCTCCACGACGAACCATCTTTTGAGGAGCAAAGTGATATATTAACTACGAGCCAAAAACGAGAGGAAGCCGCTAGCAATATCTTAGCTGAGCGTAGCCGTTGGAAGACCCGTTTCGATGAGCGTCATCGTCACCCGCGAAACTATCAACCTGGCGAGTTAGTCGTGGTCGAAAATGCGTTGGCTTCAACAGGAGAGTCCAGGAAGCTCGAGCCTCGGTATCGTGGACCGTACCGCATCAAGAAGGCTCTTCGCTACGACAGATATCTCATTGAAGGATTACCTAACGAGGACCGCTCCAAGCGATTATTTTCATCCGTCTTTCCGAGCGAGAAACTGAAACCGTGGTGTCAACTTCATCCCGAATTGGAAGAAAACGATTGCGATAGTGACGAAGATGAGCCCGGGACGATCTCAATGTCAGGACCGGCCGAGCTGTCAGCCGACAGGGAAGAGGGAGATAGCAGAGGTTGACTGGGAGTCGCGACTGAACCGCCGATACGACCAGACGTGTATAACGTATAATCATAATAAAAATAATTTAATAATTAATTAGAAGCCCATCTATTTTATTTTCCTCCTGACACATGCGTTTGTTTCCCTATGTTCTAGTTCATTTTCTTATCGTCTTTCAAACAGTACAACTTGCTCCAGGTAATGTTTGGATGGGTATAGATAGGGTGGTCATCTGATCGGCGTGATTAGGCGACGTCCAGTATTGTATCTCTCATATACACATCAATTGTGCTCATCATACCTTCACGTAGTAGCCACCGGCTACTGGTCTTGTCCATCTGGACTTGGCTGTTAAACTGAAGTACGAGTGCTAATGAAACAGAAAAATCCGAGCACTATAATATATTCCTGCAGGTTGGGGGTTGGACGATATGTTAACAACTCATCCTCGGAAAAACCAAACTCGTTTCGAAAAGCTGAAGCACCGCCTCGAACTGGATTGATTCAACGGCAACAACAAAGCAAACGAAAATGGACTTACCTGAGGATCTTGGAACGTGCGCTCCCTGTACAGAGCAGGAGCAGTAAGTGCGCTTCTGGAATAGGCATGCAATTACAATATAAACATCATTGCACTCCAAGAAAGTAATATGTTAGGTAGCGAGATTACTGACATTAGATCGCACAGTATTTTCAAAAATGAGAAAGTTGCGTTAGTTTGCGTAGTTGCGTTAATCGTCGACACCAAGTTAAAACTTCAATCCCGTGAATTAACGATTGTGTGCAATCCGCACCAAGACAAATGAATGTTTGACTTATTAATGCCCACGCCCCAACGGAAGATAAAGACGAAGTTAAAGATGATTTCTACAGCACCTTAGAATCAACATACGACTCCCTTCCGTCGAACAATATTAAAATAGTGAAGTACGCAAGGAGTCGCTGGATTTTACGTAAAAATAAAACCACCAGTTTAATAAGCTCTCTTTTATGTATCCGAAAAAAATTATTTAATTCAAACAAGTCGCTTAATCGCCCTTCGTCGTAAATTCCGACTCTATCGCCTTCAACGACTGACTCTTCCAATTTCGGACTGACTATCACGACTTTTTACGTGATCACCTGATCTCTACACTTTTGCTTTCTAATCTTCACTCCATGGACTGCTTGTCTCCCACGTTGATCACACGATATATTCGGTTACTGAATCTCCACCGTCGATCGCACGACGTATTCGTAACTTCTGACTATCGATCACAGGACTTACTCCTGCCTATTAATCAGAGGACCTACCAGCTTACTGTCGCTTGCTGAACTTCGCCAGTCGGTCACAGGACTTACCCGCTTACTGTCGCTTGTTGAGCTCCGCCTGTCGATCACAGAACTTCTTCCTGCCTGTCGATCACAGGACTTACCCACTTACTGTCGCTAGCTTCGCAACTTCGCCTCGACCGCCGACCACACGGCACACTCTCTCACTCATACTGCCGACCGCATGACACACTCGTCGATTGCACTCGCCATCCGATTCTCCTACTCGAGTATCAACTCACAACTGACTTTCATCACAAACGCTCGCTCTTATTTTTTAATCGTTCTATTCGTCCGCTGTTCGTCGGCTATTCGTCCACTGTTCGTTAGCTGTTCGTACGTTGTTCGTTCGCTATTCGTCCGCTATTCGTGCACTATTCGGTCCGCTATTCGCCACTTCCGCGAAGCGCAGTCGATGAGAAATATGTGCGCGCGTGTGTGTTTTGTACAGCCGAAGATCGCGAACACTCAACGAACGACTACGCGAAATTGGACAAAGAGGAGACTTATACAGGGACAATTGGAGGGTACAGTTTCGTATTTTTGTCATTGAAATCGATTATCTCTGGTAATAACAAACAGAATTTAGAAAATAAACACATGTTAGAAAGGTGACTTTTCAGAGAACATTTTTGTCAAGAATGTGCACAATTTCAAAAGGCTATTCGAGTTTGAAAATGGAAATCTCTACCGACAAAATTCGTTCTATTCCGAAGTACTTCCACAAAGGCAAAAATGTGACACAGGCTCGTGAAAAAATTTGTGCAATTTATGGAGACAATGTTCTAATGATACGTATACCACAACAACGGTTTAAACGATTTCGTTCTGGAAATTTTGATGTCAAAGATGCACCTCGCTCTAGCCGTCTAATCACGGAAAAAGTCGGTGGAATTCTGTAATGAAAATCCACATGCGACCGCTTATGAGAACGGTACGGAGTTAAATATTGCTCAGAAAACTGTTTTGGTTTAGTTGCGTCCAGCTGGATTTGTCCAGAAGGTCGATGAGTGGGTGCCGCATGAATTGAGTGCGAAAAATTTACTTGATCGAATTGTGCATGCAATCAGTTGCTGAAACGGCAACTTATAAAATGAATAGCTACTGTCGATGAGAAATGGATCACGTACGACAATGTACATACAGCAAAAACGGTCGTGGGAAAAGAAGATCGGAAGCACCAGAAACAGTTGCAAAGACAGGATTGACGAAAAGGAATGTTAAAAAAAAACCTGAATTAAGTGCAAGTAGTAAACATTGAAAACACATTGTTAGTGCACGATTTGGTCGAATCGGTTGTGCGGTAGGTACATATCAATAATATTTTTTTTCTTTCTGTTATTAAGTTCATAAACGGAAATAATGAACCCAGAACTCTTACAAAATCTGGTTGATGCAATACGCGGATTGCAATCGCCTTCTTCTTCTAATGCAGATGTTTCGACGCATAATGGCAGTCGCGGAATTCATTTGCAGCCCTATGAAGAAGGAAGTGAATCTTTCCACTCTTACATTGATCGCGTCGAAAACTACTTAGAATTACGTAACCTTGACAGTTCCGTTCCCGAGAACGATAGTCAGTGTACCAAAATTTCCTTAAATTCTCGGTCCAAAGTTGTACCACACACTTACGTGCCTCACTGCGCCTGACCCGCCCAAACATAAAAAATTTGAAGAAATTGTGAATCTTCTTCGTGAAAATTTATGCCCGCGGCCAAGCGAAGTAGCTGAACAGCACAAATTTCTACTCCGCGTCCAACACGAAGGTGAGTCAGTTGCCAACTTTCAGGCGGACTTAAAGAAACTAGCAATCCACTGTAATTTCACCTGCAATCACTGCAGCAAATCTAAAATTTCGACCCATCTGCGTTCAAAATTTATACGGGGAACTAGACACAGCGAAATACGTGAAAGGCTTCTAAAGCAGGATTTCAATAAAAAGTTCGATGAAGCAGTAAAATTGGCACTATATATCGAGTCTTCTAAATGTGAAAGCAAAATGCGTCGGAGGCATTCAGGCTTTAAACTATCGATAGTCCATTATTTCATTCACTATTCGCCTAAAGACATTCCATTCTTTCAGTATTCAAACAATAATTCAATAGTCGCATCCACTCCATAGTCATTTTCATTCACTTTCGAAGGCAACTATCGATTGTAATTTTCATTCATTCAGAAAGTTATTCGATAGTAAAAACTATCGAATAACTATCGAAGAGCCCATCACTAGATCAGTTAGAAAACCACGGAAGCGCTGGGAGGATTCTATTGACGCAGACAGCACTGCTCAGAAAGATCTTCTAACTCAAGGAGACGATGACTGAACCGAGAAAGAAGGAGTATACTGAAAGCCAAGGCCCAATTTGGGCTGTAGCACCATAGTAAGTAAATAACAAACTACCAAAATCTACCATTTTCATGATTTAAAAACTGTTTCTGAGTATAAAATTATTGTCAGTGGATTACGAATCATACCAATAGCTATGATATTCAATAAATGAAGCTTTTAAGCTTCTGTCTAAACCTGAATTACACCTATTGTACTTACCGAAATCGTAGTAGCTATTGTTCTTCCACTTCCAGCGCTCGTACACTTCTCACTACCGAACGTCGTATTCCGAAATTCCGAGCACTGAATGAAAAATTCGCCGTATGTATCGATAACCTTGCCGTACAAAAGCCAATGTGTAAGCTGCTTGAAAAAGACAACGTTCACGGACGACTGAATCCTACAACCCAAAAAAAAAACAGTTCACAAATCCAGGAAAATCCATAAAACAACCATAGTTACATTTTAATTGCCTTGTTGATCTGCGCGTTACCGTGCAGCATATTTTGATGCAGGTACTGAACGATAGAGCATCCATGCAGTCGCTGCGCTTTAATATCGCGCACTAGCTTCAACAGGAACGAGAAGAGCGGCTGGAAAATATTGATCTTATGGAAAATGAAAAGTAGCGAATGCGACGGATTTTGTAGGTAGCTCCTTTCCAATTCCGTAATACTTTTCAAATAACTCTCCAGTACGTTGTCAATTCCAGCAGCCAGCATTTGCAAGTAGAGTCCTTTCTGCAATGGATCTAGAAACGAAAAGAATTTAGTTGAAAAAATCTATTGCTTGGCTAGGACACTCACCTTCTACGTCTAAATTGGCCGATTTTAGATTTGCTCCGTAGATTTTTGTGAAGGTGGCAAGCTCGCGATGCTGACGGATTATTTTTAAAATTTCTTCAAGGATTTTCTTCTCGCACGGATGCAGGAAGACCGAGAGAGCTTCGGAATTCTAAAATATCGATAATTTCGAAATGAAATAGAGAACAGGGGAATGGTTACATTTTTTTAAAATTACCATCAAATCTTCTATTGGAATTCGCGACGAGTGCGAATTTAGTAGTGTTAGGAGAATGTCGTGGATCATTTTATGATTCTTCTTGCCGGCCAAATAGAAAATTGTTACGTATTTTCCGATTTTTACAAAACAAACTTTCAAATAACGTCAATTTGCAAATATTTTTGTTTTGGTTCTTCTTCTTCATGGTCAAGCGGATAAGTCGTCTGCCTAGCAACAAGTTCGTGCATAGTTGAAAACGATTTTGTGAAAATTGAATGCAGCACTTTTCGTAAATCACAAATTTATTTTCATTAATTTTAATTAGGAAATTTGAATTAGACAATTCCGCCGGCAGCATGCTGCTAAGTTCACGTAATTTCACGTAAATTTCCGGCAACATATTTTAAACAAAAATGTCATCTAATTGTTTCTTTTCTTATTCAACTCTGGCTGAATTTAGTGCATTGCGGGGATAACATCCAGCTCTTAGTAATAAGCATCGCTGCATTGCAGAAACTTGTCCGACTAATGCGAATGCATTGCACAATTTACACAACTTATTATTTATCAAAATTTATTCTGTAACGGAAAGTATAAAGTCTTGTTTTTTAGTATGACGAAAAATTTTATTCCAAATTGAAATAATAAGTCCGAAAATAGAAATGATTAGCATATTTTCTCTAGCCGTAAAAATATTTTCCCTTAGGTATTCTTTTCTACTTTATTAAAACTAATTACATCGTTAACATGGACGTAACAGCTTCAGTAAAATCGCGAGAAATTTAGCTTAACAGGTGTGGCGGTTAATAATTCTGAATATTTTCAATACGTGGCGCTGCTGAAACCTATTGACTGACTGTCAAAAGTGTAATGTCATTAACACTCTAAAACGCCATTCAAGTTTAATCGATTTCGGGTAGCGTCACTTTTTTTTCGCACGGTAAACATGTCGAGTCTTGAGCCAAATAAGGAGCATTTGCGGCACGTGCTGCTTATTTTATTCTATCAAAAGAAAAATGTGAAAGTCATCGTATTCTTGACGAGACTTACGCGAACGATTTACTATCACTCGACGCTTGCGTGCGTTGGTTTCGACGCTTGAAAAGTGTTGATTTTGACTTGGCAGACAAAGAACGCCCAGGTCAGCCGAAAAAATTTGAGGACACCGAATTGCAAGCTTTATTGGACGAAGACGCTACACAAACTCAACAAGAACTGCCAGAGAGGTTGGATGCTGCTCGCCGAACCATTGGAGACCGTTTGGGTGCTATGGGAAAGATCCTGAAGAGCGGGAAATGGGTGCCACATGAATTGAACGATAAGCAGAGGGAGAGGCGAAAAACGGTTTGTGAAATGTTGATTTCTCGCCTCGAAAGAAAGTCTTTTTTGCATCGTATCGTGACTGGGGACGAGAAATGTGCTTATTTGGAAAACCCCAATCGTCAGAAATCGTATGTTGATCCAGGACAAGCATCAACTTTGACCGCAAGACCAAATCGCTTCGGAAAGAAGGTCATGCTGTGTATCTGGTGGGACCAGAAGGGTGTCGTGTACTATAAGCTCTTGAAACTAGGTGAAACTGTTAATACGCAACACTACCGACAACAAATGATCAGTTTGAACCATGCATTGATTGAAAAGCGACCGCAATGGGTCGTAGACATGGTGAAGTGCTTTTGCATGTCACACATCGAAACCGGTTAAAGACACCATTACCGTACTTGGCTGGGAGGTTTTATCCCACCTGCCGTATTCACCAGACTTGGATCCTTTCAATTACCGCTTGTTTGCATCCATGGGACGCGCACTTGCTGAGCAACAAACACTTCGACAAAATTGAAATTTTGGCTACTTGGATGGCTGATTGGCTCAACGGAAAAGATGAAGTTTTATTGGAAGGGAGTTCACAAATTGTCTGAAAGATGACAAAAATGTGTGGCTAGCGATGGAGAATGCTTTGAATAAAAATATATTTATCGTTCCATTGGAATTATCGGTGTTTTTCTTCAAAAAAATTCAGAATTATTACCCGCCAAACCTGGTATCCAACAATTTTTTTCTCATGTTCATAAGAGATGATGGGCTAAATGAAACAAAAAGGGAAATTCGTTAGCCTAATGCATTTATAATCAACTGTGATGTCTAGATTATGATAATCTGAAAGGTTCCGAGGTAATCGGATTTATGATAACATGAAGAATTATTGTACAATACATACACAATATTTAATAACTAAATGCTATCTAACTTTATCGCTTGAAACGTCGTCTCTTCATTAATTGTTAAGTTTTCTGCATAGCCGGTGCTTTTTTTTGGGCGCATGCTACCCGCTGGATATCGATGACAGAGAAAATTGAATTTAACTGAATTCAATTCAATCGCGGAAATTCAACTAACCAGCTTCAGCGAAATCTCGATCTTTGGAAGCAACACGGAGTGAGTCTGCAGTAGTGCTCAATTTCGATTTAATACCATACTGTTCTTGTTGTCGTTCTACGGTTTCGCGGTGGTTAAACCGTTACATCCACATAAGCCAATTGAGTTTTCTGTATCGGCAATGACTTTTGTTTTTGTGAATAATCAATCGTTTTTGTTGCATCGCTGTAAATTGAAACAAGGATGTAATATGAAATTATTTTCTGGCTGAATATTTGCAAGCTTTCATTAAGGTGGGACAGTGAAGGACGATAAGGAGAGACGATAAAGATTGCATAGAGGAGGAGAAGCGCAGCCATTTTTAGGGGCAAGGGCAGGGATTCATCTGTATCGGATGAGTTGTTAGCTTCTCGATCGACGACCCTTAGGAATTTTGAATTGTTTGTACAATAATGTTTTCCCCTTCAAGAAATAGAAATGGTATTGAGCGAATGAACGCGTCCTATGCGCAAGACGCACAACCAAATGTGGTCGGGATTATTGGAAACTTGATATTTTTTAATATATTGAAGGGAACGAACCTATGATCCGTGCGAGAGCACGTCATTTCCTGCGCATCTCGACGGCGACATGCACGCGCAGTCGTTGTGGGAACGATCAAGGCGGACATGTATTCCCAGAAGGATCATCCGCTGTGCCACAGCCAAACGCTGTGATGTTGAACATATCGAACCACATGTACACATTGCGTTAGACTGTTTCAAGTTCTCATTGGACGCCAGCAATGTTTGACAGTTTAGGAGGATTTCTGAAATCATGCTTACCTATTTGAGTTTGCTGTGCTGCGGAGAGTGGTCTATCATTAAGTGCATCCATGTGGGTACATCGTCTCTCGTTGTTTGTGGCGTTTTGACTCCATGTGCCGCTTCAGGATGGTTGCGCGGTTGAACGCACTACTGGAACACAGCGGGCATTGGAAGAGTTTTTGGCCTGAAAATTTTTTCTTGTTCACACAACATTTTTAGGTAAGACATTCATTTCATTTACCCGTGTGCACCACTGCGTGCTGCTCAAATTGGCTCATACATAAAAACCCATAGCATCTATATTCCCCACCTACGAATTGACCTACAGTATTGGACAAAACTAAAGCACCCCTTTGCGAAATATCAGTTATCCTCTGATATTATCAGGAAAACATGCCATGCGTACGACGATCGTCAAAAATTTAAAAACAAAATGCTAAGTGTCGAGCATGCAGAGGCGTCCGATACGTACACCGAGCTTCATAAGAATTTGATAACAGATTTAACTATGTGCCAAGCATGCGATAAACTGCCACGATTTTCATGAATTTGATTATATTCTAAGTGCCGAGAATGCAAGTGCATGCGATGGGTACTTTACTAGCACGTGGCCATCGGCATTAGATAGGTGCTGTACGATTAAAATCTATGATTTCAGAAACACACAACTAGATAACAATTTCCGCAAACGCCAACCAAAGCTTTGCGGGCGATATAAAAAAAAACAACCTAATCACAGTAATTTAATTTCCAACAGATTCACTAGGTGTCTAGCATGCGATAAAACAAGACGAATTACACCCGGTGTCGCCCAGCGAGTACGTAGGCGCCCGACGAATAAAACTCCGTATGTATACCGCGAACAGGTTTTGGATTGAAAAAAAAGAATAACCCAGTTACCTTAGCGAAATTTCGTTGGTCGAAATTTCTTCGCAGACTATCCTTGGAAAATTCCATCCGATATAAAATCCGGCCTTTTCCAGGACGGTTCCAAATAAAGAATTTCGCTGAAATTTGGCCGTCAATAATAGTTTACTCACTTACGCGGAACTAAATCACCAACTTATGATTAAAAGCGAATTACAAAAAAATATTTTTAGTTTGTTATTCACTTTCTTTTGGGCTATGTCGCTTTCAAACCCTGGTACAAGATCCAACCTGCTGGTCTTCCGATACTTCTCCGTCTTTCTTCGGGAGCTGCGCACACAAAACAGGCCGACTCCACTCTGTTTTTTTTTCTCTCATCCCACCTTATCGAGAAAGGTTAACGGCCACCAGTATCATTGAACTGATAATTTCCCCTGACAGGAAATTTTTATTGTTACACAATTGTTGGCGGCCATAGGACTCTGCACCTAAGTATAAAGTCGACTGCAAAATTGATCCGAATAATATTATTAAGGATATTAGTCCGAACAATTCTGCAGCCTGCCGTTTCAATCGCATCCAAAACAACTTCTCTATTTTCACCAGTAAAAGCGATAAAAAAAAGTAATAAGTCAATAAAACTTTGCGGTTCAATTTCTTTAAAACTGAAATATTTATTTCAATAAAAAAAAAACTGAAATTAAATCAATAAATAAAAATCACCTTGAACACATTTACAATTTTAATCGTTTCGCTGAGACATGTTCTTTCGGGACTTTTTTCTTAATTTTCGTTTCGTGTTTACTGGACGATACCTTTTCTTGTAATTGTGTAAAGAATGTTTTCGATGATTTCACCGTACTACTTTCAACACCATTTGCATTCATCTAAAACAAAAAAATATGAAAAATTTAAATAAAAATCTTACAATGCAAACAAAACTAAAACTCACCTGTTGTACATTTCTGTGCTTCATGACATTCTTAAGCATCTTTTCCTTCTCCTCCTTGGTCGAAAGCGACAATCCCAGTTTCTGTTTCGTCTGTAGCTTTTCTTCTCGTGATTTACCAATAATTTTCTGTTTGATTTTCTTCTTACGACGTTCACGATTCTTATCGGTTCGTGATCGTTCCGTTTTACCTAATAGATCGCCCTTAGCACGTACTCGAATCTCTTCGGGAGCAAGCAATCTCGATGTACTAACAGCGACCGGCGCCACTTCTTCCATTTCGACGGCCGGCGTATTTGTGATGATTCGTGGTTCGGCCGTGGCCGGTTTCGGCGTGTAATGGAAATTCGATAGGGCATCGAGTTTTATAAATAACGATCGCATCAAATCTTTGATTTCCTTGTGACTTTTTGGCTCCTCTTCGTTCTCGTCCATTTCCTTGGGATTTATTTTTTCGACCTGATTACGATATTCTTTTTCGTAGATCTGTGCCAGCGATTCTTTGCTTTTTTCTTGATCGAGAACAAGTTTCTTGCGAAGTTCTTGTGGCGTTTGAATCGGTTTGTATTTTCTTTCGACATCATCCCATGCTTTGTCTTTGATACGTTGTCGAATGATGTCTTCGAGCCGAAGTGTTGTTTCTTCGGTTATGACCGGGGCAGGGCGTGTAGTTGAATCGAATTCGAGAATTTCTTCCAGTAGAGAGTTTTGAGGTCGACCCGCAGCAATTATTTCACCTCGGAGTTGCCACGGTTTTTCCCCTAATGCAACTTCTTCGTGTTCTTGGATTCGTTGTTTCAATCGGTCTTGCCTTTGTTCAAACGACGATTTCGGAATGTTATTTTTTTCTTCGTTTGAACTTTCATCGGAATCTTCTTTGACATTTTCATCGGCATCTTCGTCATTCTCGCCCTCGTTCAGTTCTTCGTCTTCATCCTCAGAGAGCTCATCCTTTACGGGACCGCTTTCACTATGTTTTCTTTTATTCGACTTTTTTCTCCTGTTTATATCCAGAGCCTCCTGGGAAAGTTCTTCCTCCTCCTCATCGAAGAACTCTGCGTATTTAAAACCTTCTTCATCTTCATCGTCACTCAATGGATCATTGAAATAGTCGATAGTGTAATCTTCGATTGGTTTGCCTTTTCTCTTGGCGAATTCTTTTTCATCTTCTGCCTTCAGGAACTCCTCCATTTCGTCTAGTTTGAAAAAACGATCGTCGACTGCTGACGACTTTGTAAATTTTTTCTTTTTTTTCGATGACATTTCAGGTACAGCTTCATTTTCCGACTCATCTTCAATGATCTCTTCTTCTTCACCGTCTTCTTCGCTATTGCTTTCCATTCTCAATGTTATAGCTCGTGATTCACTTTCGGAGCTATTTCCTACCGTTTCACATTTAAATGTAAAGCTAGTGGTATTTAGAGACAAGAGTTTTGACGTCTGTCCCAGAAATTTCGGCATCATTAGGCCATTTCGAAGTTCCAATTGTTGCCATATTTGCTCCTCGTCCATATCCTCCAAAACTAACTCAGGCAAGACATTTGAATCATTTTTATATTCTCCTAATTGTACACTTAAATCATAAAGTCCTTTAGTTATTTTTTTGAATTTTTCTGCCCTTTTTGGTTGCGCACTGCAAGTAAAGAAATCAAAAATTAAAAACGATATAGTTAAAAGGTCTAGCGCCAAGTCTGTTATATCAATTTAATAGAATCTACAACATAACGGACTTTATCATCAATAAATTTCTTACTAAAACTTATAGGAGCATAAGACAAAAGCAGTTCACTTCCACAAGGCGCGATCCTAAGCATCGAACTTTAGTTGTTGCCAGGACTTTTATTATTTTTTTTATATAGTGCCGAAAAATAAAATAGCACCACCACGACATTTTTTCTATTTGTTAAAAAAAAAAACATTTCGTGTCGAAAATTGTTTGTACATTGCTGATAAATATGTAGCGGTACGACATTAAAATAATGAATTCAAATAATGTATATAGCCACTCAAGTATTAATAATGTTTCCGAATTACCAGTACCTGAATTACTATACCAACCTAGAAGAATAAAAATTAAAATATTGTGTTGTTGTAATACCTAATATAAATTAAGAGAAATAAAAACAGTACAGTTGTTGATCAGCAGTCCTACTAACAAGTCGCGTTTTTCTTATCCGTCCCGCTCCCGATTAGGACCGCATGGTCAGCACATTGGTGACCCCGACGTCGCAATTAAGAGACGCCATCAAAAAAAAAATCGAAAATTTTCGCGCGACTAGAAATCTCGCGTACCAAAAGTCGTCTCATTTTCGTGACTCAAGTACTTTCCGGACGGCAAATCTTCATTCGGACCCGACTTTTCGCTCCGTTTCGTCGCCATACAACATACAGTTATTCGCGCCATGCAACAATCCACGCGTTTGCAGAATTTCCAAACGCGGTATATATTTTTTTTCCCATAGACGCGAACAACGTTTTGCAATAAGTGGCGAAAGAAAAAGTGTGCACGCGGATCATACCCTCCCGTAGACAAGTGATTTTCTTATTTAATTTGCGACCGCGGAGCCTCCGATCGACGACGCTGCAGCCGATTTTTCCCGATTTCGCGGACGCCAATCGAGCTTCACAGATGTGCGGATAACAGGGCTTCCGAGCCGCAAGCACATCTGACGTCACCCCATATAAAAAATACAACGATTTTTTTTTTCTTCGCATAACATTCAGTCCGAGCGAACCTTCCTATAAATACCGCACTCCCGTGTGTCTACCGACTTGATGCCCATCGTGTCGCAATCAACCCATTCCAAAACATCACATTCCAGAGACACGGCCTCGCTATTTGCAGGCATCGAACCGCAAGCGGAGTTGATCGGGCATTCTCCCGGAAGGTCGAACATCAAAAAAAAAAAAAAAAAAACTAAAACAGCAAGTGGGTATTACAAATCATAACAATTAAACAACAATGATAATAGCTGCACAGCATCGATAGCATAATTAGCAGCACAATCAATCGATCGCTGTCACACGCAAGCAACCAGTACGGCACGAAAGCCAAACGTCAACAGCGACCAACACCTAAGATAACAATCTAGGAATACTTAAATTTTATGCATCGACTCTCATCACAATTATCATCAAATATTACGAATTAAATATTATCATTATTATCATTAAATTTTATGCATTGACTATTATCATTATTATCAACAAATCTTATGCACTAAATATTATCATTATTACAATTAAATTTCATACATTAACTATTATTATTACTATCATTAAATCGATAATTAAATTATACATTTACGATTTCTCACAATCTAACTATAAAACAACATTAAAACTCAAAGTTGTTAAAAACTCGAAATAAACCATTGAATTCCTATATATAAATATAAAAATACAACACATTTAAGTTAAGTTTAAACATAATTTTCAAAAATTCATTCCAGTCACTAGACATTTTATTATAACCTGAATTCAATTTCAATTCTCAAAATTATCGTGTAAAATACCTACAGTGGCTACATACATTTTCTTTATTTCTTTTTCAAAATATACAAGGATTTTTCTATATCAAAAAAAAAAACCATGCCCGAGCATGACGATAACTATGACTCCCAAGGGATCGCCAATCCTAGCAAAAAACTCGAACCAAACGATCCTCCAAACATTAACAATCGTCAAAACGAAAACACATCAATTTCAATCCCCAACAGCGGAGAATTGAGCAACATGCGAATCCGATTGCCACCATTTTGGCCGAATAACGTCACAACTTGGTTCATCCAAGTTGAATCCCAATTTGCAATCAGTCGTATTACGAACGACGTCTCTAAATACAATTATTTAGTATCTTCACTACCACAAGATGTTGCTGAGTCCCTTATAGACATTCTTGAGAATCCTCCCAATTCTAATATGTATTCGCTCTTAAAGAAGTCTATCATCGACAGACATTCTCTAAGCATAGAAACACGGATAAAAAAGTTAATTTCGAACGAAGAGATAGGCGATAAAAAGCCATCCGATTTTTACCGAAAAATGCGATCTCTGGCAGGAACGTGCGGAACATTAGGTGAAGAGCTAGTTCGAAAGCTATGGATAAGCCGTTTGCCCAACCTAATCAGCATTGCACTAATCCCTCAAATGAACAACGATTTCCCAAACGTATTGGATACAGCCGACAAAATATGGGAAGCCATGAGCTCTTCCAATAATATTTCCACTGTCAGTTCTAACTCCAAAGAGACTCACACCAAATCCTGCTCCGCGCACATCAAAATAGACAAACTGGAACGTGAAATCTCGGAGTTAAAAACTATGATTTCTCAAAATTTTAGAAACCCACGATCAACAAGTAGGGGAAGAAGTTTCCCCCGAAACCGATCGAACAGCAGAAGTAGATCCAACAGTAGCCAGATCTCATGTTGGTATCATCTTAACTTCGGAAATAAAGCTAAGAAGTGCACTCAACCATGCAATTACTCTAACAATACCAATCCGTTAGCAACTTCCCAGCTTTCGACAAACCAAAACACCCCACTATCCAAGCGGCCGGTGGTGGGGTGCTAAAAACAAGCCGCCGCCTTTTCGTAAGAGACAGAAAAAATAACTTAGATTTTTTAATTGATACGGGCGTTGACCGGTCAGTAATACCTTGCAACCCACTTACTGCCAAATATCAGAAAAATAACGATTTCTGTCTTTCAGCCGCGAACGGCTCAACTATCGACACCTTCGGAATCAAATTGATTGAAGTTGATCTCGGTTTGCGTCGCTCATTTTTACACGATTTCATAATCGCCCGAGTTAACAAACCCATTATAGGGGCCGATTTTTTGGTAAAATTTGGACTAGTAGTCGACTTGAAAGGCAAACGTATAATTGATAGTAAAACAAAACTATCTATAAACGCAATAACAATTAACTGCGACGTACCTAGTCCAATAAACTACTCCCTGGATAGCACATACGGCGAAATATTACGAAACTTTCCATCACTAACCGCGCCCATCAACTTCAGCCATCCAGCTAAACATAGTGTTGTCCATCACATCTTAACCGAAGGACCACTACCATTCTCTAAACCACGTCGCCTAGATCCCGAAAAATTCCGTGCCGCCCAGCTCGAATTTAAACACATGATCGAGTTAGGGATTTGCCAACCTTCTTCTTCCCCAGTATCATCACCACTCCACTTAGTGAAGAAGAAAGAAAACACGGAATGGCGACCCTGCGGAGATTATCGAAGATTAAACGCAGCGACAATTCCGGACCGCTACCCCATTCCTCACTTACAGGATTTTACTATGAACCTCACCGGCTGTCGCATCTTCTCAAAAATCGACTTACTCCGAGCCTATCACCAAATCCCCGTCGCTCAAGAGGACATTCACAAAACAGCCATCACAACTCCATTTGGTTTATTCGAATTCCCTAGGATGAGTTTCGGACTTCGAAACGCTGGACAAACCTTCCAGCGCTTCATGAACGAAGTCATAAGCGGGCTGGATTTTGTATTCGTTTACATAGACGACATATTAGTGGCTAGCATTGACAAAGAAACGCATCAAACCCATTTACAACTTCTTTTCAACAGATTATCACAGTTTGGATTAACAATCAAACCTTCTAAATGCGTTTTCGGAGCTGAGAACCTTGAATTTCTGAGCCATTCGATCTCTAAGGATGGAATCTTCCCATCACGAGACAGAATAAAAGCCATCTCAGATTTTCCAACACCTGTTTCAATCCAACAAGTACAAAGGTTTGCCGGCATGGTAAACTACTACCACCGATTCGTGCCCAAATTAGCCGAATTATTAGCACCTATCCACTCGCACCTATCTTTCTTACAACAAGACAAAAAAAAGAATCCAAAAACAGTTTTTCTCTGGCCAAAACAATGCCAAGACAAGTTCGAAGAGATAAAAGTCGCTCTAGCGAATGCAACACTCCTCGTATATCCCAAAAACGATACAACGCTCAGCATCACCAGCGACGCTTCAGACAAAGCTGTGGGTGCAGTGCTGCAGCAATATCAAGACCAATGTTGGAAACCATTAGCTTTCTTCTCCAGGAAACTATCACCAGCTGAGACAAAATACTCGACTTTCGATCGTGAACTGCTCTCCATTTATTTATCAATCAAGCATTTCCGTTACTTCGTCGAAGGCAGAACTTTTGTTGTCTATACAGACCACAAACCACTAGTCTATGCCATAAAATCTAAAACTGAACGTAGTCCAAGACAAACTCGTCATTTGGAGTATATCTCTCAATTTACCACAGACATTTGCCATATAAGTGGCAAGGACAATTACGTAGCAGATTGCCTATCGCGAATAAATACGGGAATATCATCAATTAAAATCAATGTCGATAAACACGATTTTATCAGACATCAAAAATCCGACTCTGACTTAAAGGCCTTTCTTTCTCAAACAAACAGCGAATCTTCCAGATTGAAATTGGAACTCGTCGATATCCCTTTAACGGACGAGAAACTATGGTGCGAAACAAGCACTGGCAAGGCTCGACCATTTGTACCAACACCATTGAGATACAAAGTGTTCCAAAAATTGCACTCACTCTCACACCCAGGAATCAGAGCATCAAGAAAATTAATTTCTACTCGCTATTTCTGGCCCAAAATGAACAAAGACATAAATCAATTCGCCAAATCGTGCTTAGCATGCCAAAAATCCAAAGTACAAAGACATACTAAATCAGAGCCCGGAAAATTCAAAAGCCCAGATGGACGATTCAATCACATCCACCTAGATATTGTTGGCCCTCTTTCTCCATCCAATGAAAATTTATACATCCTTACAATTGTCGATCGTTTTACGAGATGGCCTGAAGCCTACCCTATACGAAATATATCTGCCGAGACTGTTGCCAAAACCTTTGCCAACAACTATATTCCTCGATTTGGAGTACCTGCAACAATTACCACCGACCAAGGTTCGCAGTTTGAATCCAAAATATTCACTGAATTGCAGAAACTCCTAGGAATCAATAGAATCAGAACTACCGCTTACCATCCACAATCGAACGGTATGGTAGAGCGCTTTCACAGACAATTAAAGGCATCACTCATGTCTCGATGCAACACTATACACTGGAGCGAAGAATTGCCTTTCGTTATGCTCGGAATAAGAGTCAACATCAAAGAAGATCTCAAGTGCTCGCCCGCAGAAATGGTTTATGGCCAAGCACTAAGAATCCCAGGCGAATTTTTCGGCAACAATCAAATAATTGACGACTCCAGTATAGACACTTTCATTGACAGATTACGAAAACAGATGCGAGAGCTTCGCATAACTGAACCCCGTTCCAACCATAAATCTCACCATTTTGTCCCAGAAACATTAAACTCTTGCACTCACGTTTTCGTTAGAGTAGACAAGGTAAAACCCAATCTTCACCCTCCTTATGAAGGACCACACGAAGTCGTTAAGAGACTCAGGAAGCATTTCGTGGTAGTAATCAACGGTAAAAACAAGTCCATATCAATCGACCGATTAAAACCAGCATTCAGAATGCTTAACCCCAATAAAAATCTAAACTCAATCACAAAGAAAAGAATCAGGTTTTCACTATAAAAAACCATGATCATTATTATTATCATATTATTCAACACGCTACTTATCTCATTACGTACCTCCCTTTTTTTCTAATAATCGCTACGCTAAGGAGGGGGTACTGTAGCGGTCAATCAAATCAAATTCCTGTTAAGACCCCCTATAGGGGCATAGGACAGAAACAACTCTCTTCCACAAGGCGCGGTCCTGAGCATCGGCTTTAAGCTGTTGCCAGGACTTGTTTATTCCTCTGGCCTCCTGCTCAACTGCTCGCTTCCATGTGTTACATGGTCGACCAACCCGACGTCTTCCTTGAGGGTTATAATCCAGAGCCTGTTTTGCGATGTTTTGCTCTGGTTTCCTCAAAGTATGACCGATCCACTGCCACTTTCGCCGTTGAATCTCAATACCTATTTTAGTCTGGCGAGTTGTACTCCAAAGTTCGTCGTTGGAGATTACTTCTGGCCAGAATATTCCTAAAATGCGCCGGAGGCATTGGTTTACGAAAGTCTGTAGTTTCTTGGTAAGTCGAACGGTCACTTTCCACGTAGTACAACCATATAACAACACGGATTTGACGCATGCGTCAAAAACTCGCAGCTTCGTGCGAAGGGAGATCTCTCTTAACCTCCAGAAAGGGGAAAGGATACCGAAGGCCTGACGGGCTTTATTTAGCCGAGCCTCAACATCCTTTTCGGCTCCGCCGTCCATGCTGACAATGCTTCCGAGATAGCAAAAATCTTGCACCTCTTCCACATCCTGTCCATTAAGAACAATCGGTGTGCTTGCGTTCGAACCCATGTGCATGTACTTGGTTTTACGCACATTTATTTTCAGTCCCGCCTCTTTGCATTTAGAATGCAACGAGCAAACATTTGACTCTAAGTCCGAACGGGTATGTGCAAGCAAACACACGTCATCAGCATAATCAAGGTGACTTAAGATGTTAAATAGTCTCCATTGAAGACCTTTACCTTCCCCACCTTCCAGTGCAGCTTTTAAGATGTCATTTATTACCACCAGAAACAGGGCTGGTGATAATATGCAGCCTTGTCTGACACCTGTTCGCACAGGAAAGCTCTCGGACAGCTCTCCTCTATGCAAGACACGACACCTTGCATCTTCGTAGGATTCTTTAATCATAGCTATGACCTTATCTGGAATACCTCTCCTACGCAAAGCATTCCATATGTAATCTCGCTTAACGCTGTCGAAAGCCTTCTCGAAGTCCACAAACATGAGATGTAGTGGCGAACCCATTTCGGCTGATTGCTCTAATATTATCCGTAGGGTATTTGTGTGGTCGGTACAAGACGACCCTTTACGGAATCCAGCCTGATAAACTTCGAGAGTGCTCTCGACGACATCACTAATCCTATTGAGAATTACCTTAGCCATAATTTTTGATACGGCAGTAAGTAGACATATACCACGCCAATTGCCACAATCCCGAAGGTCGCCCTTCTTCGGAATTTTCACAATGACGCCCTCCTTCCATTCAGTCGGATATCTTCCCTCATTCCACACCTTAGTGAAGAGTGGGAGGAGTATATCGGCTGTTATTTCCGGGTCCGCTTTGAGGAGTTCGGTTGGTAGTCCGTCTATACCTGGAGCTTTCCTTCCCGCCATTGACCGAATGGCGGAAACTATCTCTTCCTTATCTGGGGGATCGTCCCTAATAGAGGATTGTTGCGGTTGGATGTTTGGAAGTTGTTCTGTTTCCGGAATATCTTCATCTGACAAGATGTTTAAAATATCAGAGAAGTATTCCTTCCATCGTCGCAACTGGTGTTCACTCATATTAAGGAGAGTTCCGTTGACATCTCTCACCAGGTGGTTGGCGGTGAAATTCCTGTTCGTCAACTGTTTCATGATTTTGAAAAGTGAACCCATATCCCCAAGGTAAGCCGCAGATTCTGCCTTGTTTGCCAGATCTTCAATGGCCTTTCTCTTGTCGCGTCTAACAGCCTTTTTAAGCTGTATATGAGCATCGCGGTAGTTCTGCCTCAAGTCGGGCGTTCGTTGGTTGACATCGGGTTGAGAGATGATTGCCAATTTGGCTTTTTTCCGATTGCCAACCTTGTCCCATGTGTCTTGTGACATCCAGGGTTTCTCACCGCTGTGCACATATCCCACAGATTCTTCAGCACTAGTTAGAAAAGTGTTTCTGGTTGCCTCCCAATTGGCGTCCAGTGTGCGCATTTCATGTTCACCCAATGTGGATGACTTTTCGCGTAGAATGGTGGTGTATTCGCGTTTTTTGTTGGGATCTCTGAGTTTATCCACATTAAGCTTGCGCTTCATTTGAAGAATTTGTGGTCGTCGGATAGCTGCTGTACACAATCTCAAGCAGGCAACCATCAAGTGGTGATCGCTCCCCACGTCAGCTCCACGTTTCGCTCGCACATCGAGGAGACATCTTCTCCATCGGCGACTTATAGCCAAATGGTCGATCTGGTTCTGAGTAACACCATCAGGGGAAACCCAAGATGTTTTATGATGACTCTTGTGTGGAAAAAGGGTCCCTCCGATGACCATTTGCCGAGTACTACAGAACTCCACAAATAATTCGCCGTTTTCGGGTCTCTTAATCCAAGGTCGTGAAGGGTCGACCCAAGGGTCACCATGCCTCCCCATGACGTGTTCTAGTCCAGTGTTGTCTGATCCAACCTGGGCGTTCATATCTCCCGAGATGATAATAATATCACCTCTTGGAACACGTTCGAAGGTGGCACTCAGTTGGCTATAAAACTCCTCTTTGTCACCAGATGTTGCGGTATTAGTTGGTGCGTAGCACTGCAGAATTGTGACGTTTCTGACACTGGTCCTGAGCCTGACGACGATAATCCTATCCGAGATTGGTTCCCAGCTAATGAGACTGTTTCTCGCTCTCGGCGTAAGGACGAACGCAACGCCATTTCTGGCTTCACTTTCAGGGCCAATGTACAGAATAGTGTTTCCGCTAGGGGTTCGTTCTTCTCCTGATCCTGTCCACCTGACCTCGCTCAAGCCCAAGATTTGGATGTTATAGTGCTCCATTTCACGGTCGATCACTGATTGGCGGTGCAAGGACCGAGTAACCCCAGCTCTTCCCCCGTCATTCAATGTTCGAACATTCCAGAAGCCAATCATAGTCCGTTTTCGAATGCCAAAAGTCGTTACCGTAGGATCAGTCCGTATCCGAGGCGATGTATCCGTTTCTCGTATCATTTAGGTCTTAAGATCACGGGTGATAAGCCCATGATCCAGTGAGTGTCCATTTGCCATTTTTAGGGCAAGCAGGACTGGCTGTGGGTGAATTCTACAGCCCCCATCCCAGAGGGGGATAGTTAGCTCAGGTCCGTGGAGTCGCTAACTCCAAAGATAGTTGCAGGAATTGGTAAAACTTCATACTACAACTACCCCCTTGCGGGGGAGCGGTACGACATTAAAATAATGAATTCAAATAATGTATATAGCCACTCAAGTATTAATAATGTTTCCGAATTACCAGTACCTGAATTACTATACCAACCTAGAAGAATAAAAATTAAAATATTGTGTTGTTGTAATACCTAATATAAATTAAGAGAAATAAAAACAGTACAGTTGTTGATCAGCAGTCCTACTAACAAGTCGCGTTTTTCTTATCCGTCCCGCTCCCGATTAGGACCGCATGGTCAGCACAAATATATCACACAACATGTTCACTTTCCGCAGAAAACAGTTTTTTGTTCATAATGATAACGGTTCTTTTCAATTTAAGCGATTTTCAGAGAAAAATGCAAAATAGAAGGAAAAAAATAATAGCACAGCTGACAATTCTGTTGAAGAGCACATTAGTTGAGTTTATTAATTTGACCCCTGTACAATTTAAAGTGTTCTTGTTCGGTTTTCGTTAGTTTTTACACAAATTTAATAGTAAATGGGACGCGGAAAGCATTGTAGTGCTGAAAAAAGAAACTTTATTCGAAAAATTATGTCAGAGGGCAAAACTTATAGCGAAGTGTGTCATTTTGTTGGGTGTTCAAACAAAATGATACGCAATGCCATAACTTTCAAAGAAAAAGCTAAAACACGTGGACGTAAACGCGCCATATCGAAGTTGCTTGAAAATCGATTGATCCGCCAGAGCAAGAAGGAGCCTTTTAAGCCAGCAACTGAACTGAAAAAGGATCTTTTTTCGCCTTATTTTTATGTTTTACAAGATTTGTTTAAATAGCTTTCAAACGGTAAATAAAACCTTAAATATTTTTATTACACAATTTTTATAAAACTTTTTTACTTTTAAAAATGTGTCCATTAGTTGTTTAAACTAACAAATAGAATTACAATGCCTTTGGAAAGATTGTTGGTGACGTTGGTACTATTATTTTTTTCGCAGCTGTATATACATATCATTTTAACGATTCTTCATCTATTATGATTTTGCAGTACTCACTCTCTTGGAAAAGAAGATACCACCTAGTCACTTCTTCTATAGCCTCGGTAATCCGGCAAATGTGGAAGCTCGGAGCCTTCAACGCTCCTAGCTTCCAGCTAGTATATTCGATGGGAAGTTATTTAAGGGCGGTTATTAAGCGAAGTGGAAAGTCAACCAAATACTAAACATTGCTAACATTCCAATAATTGTTAACTTCTTTAATGTATGTTTATTTATTTATTTATCATAACAAGATAGTTTACATAATAATAAATTGCTTGATTTAATTGAATTTAATGTAATATAACCTAGTTAAATTTACCTTAATTAATTAAAAACAATATACAAGTATGATAGGCACCGATGGAAGGGTCAAACGGGTAGTGGGACCTTATAAAACGGAGCGTAGTCTTAGTTTATATGTCAGCTTATTTATTGGAGGTGTATAGTGTGCGCTGAATTTGTTAAATACTCTACAGCATCTATTAATAAATGCATTTTGTCAGTAATCCGTACCATGTGGATATTCCTTAAGTGATTTTGAATGTCTCGTCAGTCTGACATTGTCATTGAGCCTGAATTTATTTAAGATATGGGCAACCTTAATATCACCATTCAAAACATCTAAGGTAAAACAGGTTGTTAGCATAGTTCTTCTAGAACCAAGAGGTAAAATATTTAATAATTGGAGCCTAACTGTGTAGGGTGGAAGGTTTTCAAAGTCTCTAGGATCATACAAGTCCCTGAGAGCAAAAATAAAGAATTGCTTCTGGATTGACTCCATTCTGTTGCTGTATAACTGGAAAAAGGGGTCCCAAATGGGACATACATATTCCAGAATAGGGCGGACAAGAGAACAGAATAAAGATTTAGTAATCCATCTTAAACTCTTTGGCACTTCTCTTAATGAACCCAAGAAGTTTATTGGATTTTGGAATTATTCGATTATAGTGAGATTTGAAGCACAGTTTTTCGTCCAGTAGTAAGCCGAGGTCCTCAATTTGATCAACCTGGTGTAGTTGAGTTCCACTTGGGACATAATCATGATGATATGAGGATGATTTACATGAAAAGCTTATCAAGTAGCATTTACTGACATTAAGCTCTAATTTGTTCTGACTACACCAATGATCTAGCGCAATAAGCTTGGATTGCAGAAATGCGGAATCTGAGGGCGAGGTTATGGCATGATATATTTATACGCTAGATGAAATCTGAGAGTATTATAAGTTTGCTCTAAAGTTTGTAACGCCAAGAAATAATGCTCGGAGAAAAAAATTAATGATACAGAAGTTAATATTATCACTCAAAAATCTCAAAACCGGATGTCCGTCCGTTCGCTCTCTAGCTTGAGAACGCTTTGTGCTAGAAAGCTCAAATTTTGTACAGGTCGTTTTTAACAAAAAAGTAAGGTCAAGTTCATGAACGGGCCAAATCACTCCACCCCTTCTACCCCCTCCCATACAAAATGACACAATTTGACAATAAACGGATTTGCTCGAAAATTATAAAACCTATTGGCCTGAAATTTGGAATATATTACTTTTATGATAATATCAATCTACCGTATGAAAATATGGGAGGTGGTAGAAACAGGGGGACTTCTACCACCTCCCATACAAACTGTATTTGTCATGAATTACTCTAAGCCAATTTAGCGAGCTGAAATTAAATATTTATTTAAAATTGTTAGTAAGGCCAAAACAATTAGACGATTAGCTTCACCCCTTCTACCCCGTACCATACAAAATGACACAATTCCGCAATTCAACAATAAATGGATTTGCTCGAAAAGTATAAAAGCTATTAGTCTGAATTTCAGGATATATTACTTCCATAATGATTTTAATCTACAGTATAAAACTTATATGCGTCCTCCCTCTCCTTCCACCCCCTCCCATACAAACTCTACTTTTTCATGAAATGCTCTAAGCCAATTTTCTCAGAACATACAACATTTATCGAGCTCACATTTTGTAATAAATACTTATTTAGCACTATCACTAAGATCAGAAAAAAATATTTGATTAGCTTTACTGTTTTTACCCCCCACAGTTTCACAACTTCACAAAAAATCGATTTTCTTGAAAAGTATGAATGGCACTAGTCTGAAATTTAAGGGATGTCAATTTTATGATATTCTCAGTTATTTCTGAAAAAATCCCTAAAATCCCCCACTCTTTCTACCACCTCCCATACAAACTGCACATTTTCACTAAATCTAACATACTAATTTTTTCAGCTCCTATTCAATTTTTGGAGTAAGCATTTTGTATAAAATATTTTTATAGCTACTTTAGCATGATGGGGAAAAAATTAGTTCAATGCTATCACCCCTTATAACACTCGCCATACAATTTCTTGGCATCACAAAAAATTCTATTTCATCTAGAGTATCGTAGCCCTGTTATGTTTTTAGATCAGCGTACATCAGATATGAAACATTTTCCAATACTTCTGATAGATCTGAGATAAAAACATTAAATAAGAGAGGTCAAGTGACTTCCTTGGGGTACCCCAGAGGACACTAATATTTCCTTGGAAATAAGGCCTTGAAACTTAACAAATTGAGTTCTATTATTAAGATAGGATTTAAGCCAGTCAAGTAAGGATTCTGTCACACCAATTTGTTTTAACTTTAAAGTCAGGACATTGTGATCAACTCGGTCGAACGCTTTGCTAAAGTCGGTGTATATTGTGTCGATTTGATGCCCATTTTCAAGCGCGCAGAGTGTATCAGATACAATAATCATGAGATTCGATGTGGTCGAACGAAAAACTGTAAAGGTTTTAAAAGTTGATGGGCCCACTTTGATAAAAATAGAGGAGGAATAAGATCAGGACCTGGACCTTTTTTGATATCAATAGTTTTGAGAGCATCGAGCACCTCCTCAATAGACAATGAGATATTATCAATAAGTGTAGGAACCGAAATGTTGAGTTCACTGGGGGTTGAATCTAACTGGGCACTAAAAACCTCTTGAAAACGGTCAGCAAACATATCGCAGATATTACGCCGGCAGGAAGATTGCGTGATCCCATTAGACATGGTCATGGGATAACCCGAACTTTTTCGTTTTGTATTAACAAATTCGAAAAGTCTTTTTGGTTCTGTTATGATATCTTCACCAATTTTGTTTACATAACACTCATACGAAACCCGGGACTTAGAAGAGCATTTACTGACATTAAGCTCTTAGGCCAGCGTGCCATAACTTCTCTGAAAATTGGGAATAATCGCGCCCGTTTTCTTAAATTTTTTAAATAGCTTATTTCTTCTATTCCGCAGTGATCTGAGATTTTTATCTAACCAGGGTTCTGAAACTTTGTCTTTTTGTTTTATTACAGGGACATAATTATCGACAATTTCGAAGATCACATCATAGAACGATGATATGGCATTGTCAAGATCATTACATGAGAAAAGGGATGTCCAGTCTATCGAAGACAGTTCGTTATTAATGCAATTGAAATCAGCATTACAGAAGTCAAATACAATATTATTATTGTAAGAGTGAACAAAATTAATGTTGTTGCATGGTAGTTCTACTATGATAGCAGAGTGATGTTGTGTATTAGAGAAAAGATTCTCCGCCTCAGAGACAGGGCTACCAATCACTTCATAATTTACGTCGGTAAAGATCATATCAAGCCATCTTCCATTTTTATTGGAAAAATTCACTACCTGATGCAAGTATTACCGGAATGATTAGTCTGAAAAGAGATATTTAGGCGATTAAAATCACCTAGAAGGAAGATATTGTCATTCTCTGTTAAGGAGCAATTAGCACTATGAAAAAATTTCAAGAATGTCGTGGTATTTGTAGTCTTCAGAATTAGGCTGGATATATACAACACCAATGTAAACATACACTGGTGGTCAAAATAATAAATACACGCCTGCATTTTTTGGAAAATTATAATTTCAACTTAGTAATTTATTGCGTGACCCTTATTTTTAAGAATTTCTTGCAACGAGCCGTCATCGAATCCACTAAACGTTCACAACTTTCTTTTGAAATCAGATGCAACTCTCTTTTTACTTCAGTCCACGATTCGAACTTATTTCTGGGTTCATGTACATAAACCTTATCCTTGACTCGCTTCCACAAGTTCTCAATAGGATTACAGTCCGGTGACTGCGCTGGCCAATCGAAAACCGACATTTTTTTGCGCCGCAACCACTCCTTCACTATTTTTGCAGTGTGCTTCGGATCATTATCGTCTTGATATGTCCATCGAAGTATCATGTCTTCCTCTGCAAATGGCAGCATTATGTCCTTTAGCATGTCCAAATAACTTTCTTTGGTCGCAATCCCGTCAATCAACTGAATTGGGTCTACACCATACCAAGAAAATGCTGCCCACACCATTATGCTACCTCCCCCATGCTTAACGGTCTTTTTGGTATATTGTTGATCAAATGGTTTGTTGGGAGGACGCGTAACATATTCATTTCCGTCCGATCCGAAGATGTTGAACTTGCACTCGTCACTCCAGTGAATATTTCGCCATTTTCTCGTGTCTTCTTCTCCGCTCCAATCTAAATGGGCCCTTGCAAAATTTAGTCGGTTCCGTATGTTTTTTTTACTTAGGAGAGGCACTTTTCTTGGTGATCGGGCTGATAAGTCTGCGTCCAAATAATCTTCTACAAATTGTTCTAGCACTGACTTTAGCATTTGTTTCCCGCAAAATCACGACCGAAGACGCGAAAGGGTTCCTTTTGGAGACGTGCACAATTTTTTGATCCAATGATGGAGTGGTTTTCCGTGGTCGGCCGCGATTTTCTTTATCATTCTTCTCCTTCATGGCATTCTGGACCATTCCCAAAGAGCAGTGAGAGATTTGTACAATCTGTTGAAGAGAGTAGCCGTCGTCCCTTAGGCGTTGCATTTCGATCCTCTTTTCTGCGGAACAGTGCTTATTTCGGCGGCCCATGTTTGAACTAAAGAATTATTACAAAATCAGATAATTTGAACTTGTTAGAAAAGTTTTCACTTAACTTACTCGAAAGAAAATAAATTTGGAAAAAAAATTAAAAAGTAGTCCGAAAGTTCTTTATTTAAAAACACTGTATTTATTATTTTGTCCAAAGTGAAAGTGGTCCTTTGACTATCAAATTCAAATTGACATGTCCGCATAAAACATATGAACAGGCTTGCGACTTAAAACAATGGCTTCCCAATCTAATGGTTCATTGCATTGCCAGCTGAAAAAATAGATGTTTTACAAAAAACTTAGGGGTGTATTTATTATTTAGACCACCAGTGATCTATTATCTGTTTGATTCTGATAAATTAATGTTCAAAAAATGTTGTTGGTGTTGGGTCTACAATCTCATTAGATAACGATTTGTGAGCTGCAATTAGGACTAATGGCGAATACTTTTGTCCGTCTGTATATAAATGAACTCCACTGCCCCTTCCTACAGGATGGTAAATTGGCCATTAGTCACATTTTACGACAAGCATTAATTAAGCAAAATAATAGTTAAATATACTGCGAACGTGAGTATTTTGTAACATAACTACGGACGTATGTAGTTCCAATCTCACACCACCTTTTTGTTGGAGAATGAGAAATGTTGCAGACTTTGCGAATTTCGGCACGTCGCGCCAATTCGTAATTTGCCGTGATCATGATTTTACCATATCTGTTGTAGAAGATCAGCAAATATACTGCGAGAAACGAATTTATCAGAATTAATTAAATAAAAACACGTTGCTCTAGTTAAGATCGTTTTCAAGGATACCACCCAAGGCTATAACGAAACGATGACACAGCAAGCACTCAGCTTGAGTATTTCGTGCAACAGGTGTAGCCAGACTATAGTATGCGCCGGAAAATTCATTTGCAACTTTTTTTACGTTTTCCCAGGAAAATTGTCTAAACGCACCTAGAAAAACCAGCGGGTACAAAGCGATTCATGTAGCTCAATTGTACATTGAAATACGCTTTCAACGTAAACTCTAAGTCAAATCCCAAACACTTTAACTACGCCTAATATCCGGGATAAGACAAATTAATATCAAAACAATAAACGCATGCAAAAGGAAAACCATTCGAGGTTATAGAGAGAGAATTGCTCACACAAAATTTACCTTAAATAAACCTCCGGATGCTTGATGGAACTTTGAAAATCCTTGAATATATTGGTAAGAACAGGTCCTGCTTCGTCCGGATCACTTAAAATCTGCATTTTACTTGAGAAAAAACGAAAATAAACTGAAGTACGTTCACGATATTTTTAGTCCACCACATTCCACACTTGGAAGCTGTCAAAATTTGACGTTAGCAAGCACTGCCAGTACGAAACTTTTATGCATGATTGCCAGGTATGCAGACAGTTAAGCAGCGTGTTTGGGGTTTCCCAGAGTTACTCTATGAAGAAGAAAGAACAATGCACCTGTAAAAGTTAGGCCAACCACTCTATGGAGAAGGAAGAACAAGACACCTTGTAATAGAGTTCAACTTTTCCGTTACATTTAAAAATGCGCCCACCTATTTTCCAGCATGCGATAAACAAGCAAATGTGATTACGGAGCGAAACCTACAAAATTAAATTTTCTTCACTTAAAAGTCCTGGAAAAAAAACCACTAAAAAGTTACACGGGCACGTTGCACGCACATATTTGAAAATAAAAAGCGCCCAATCTGACAGATTGACCTAACTCTTTCAGGTTCCTTGTTCGTTCTTCTTCATAGAGTAACACGGCAGATATGCCGTATTCCAACTCCGGTAAACAATGATAAGTGTTATGCTCGACCTCAATGTTATGAGGCTCTGTATGTAAAAAAAACGAAACGAAAGAAGCCCCATGCGCATACTATGTATGTATACCGACATGTGCGGCAATGAAAGAATCGAAAGAACGCAAGGATATTTTTGCGATGCGAAATAAATACATAAATAAAAATAAAATGAAGAAGAAGAAATGAAACTCAGCACTCAGTATTTTTTTTTAAGGGGGAAATATATTGATGATGAGAGTGCAATAACTGAGCCTCGAAATTTGCTTACTAGGTAAAAATTGCAGTTTGCATTTGTTTGTAATTGGTGCATTTGAGGCAAATAATGTATAATGAAAAAAATAGCTAGCCTCAGTCAAAATAAAGTATAAGAATGAGGCACCGATCAAGGAACGGTGTCTTTAACTCTGATCACCGATCTGAAGAGCTGCCTAGCGCTCGGGTTAAGGATTCTAAATAAAAAGTGGCTCATTTCTCTTGAAAATAAATAAGGATATAAGAATGGAGGTATTTTCATTATTTAATTTAACCTATTTTGTTTTTCAGTTTTAACACTGTAAAAACCGATCCGCCTCTGGCTAGAACCAATTGTTCGTCTGGCTCTTTGGACTCGAGATCGAGAACCCTCTGCCGAACTCGATCCGCTTCTGACTCCATAGATCCAATTTTGCGTCTTGCCTATTGGTCTCGAGATCAGTAAGCTCCTGCCCTGAATTTTAGTATGGCCGGGACCAATTCCGGCTCCGTAGAGCTGAGTAAATGTCCGGCTCCATAGAGCTGGTGTCCCATCGGACTAAATCTGATCTTAGAATCTTTTGTGAATGGGCCTTACATTGGTTAAGCCCATATCACCATTATACTTGAAAGAAAAAGAACACTTTGAATCGTTTTATGGATGGGCCTTACATTGGATAAGCCCATATCACCATCTTACTTGAAAAAAATAATGCTTTGAGATTTTACGTAGTTTGTGTTATGGGTTTGCATAAGATAAACCCATAACTGAATTTTATAAATGTTACAACACTAACTTGTAGTCATTTATGAAAAAATAATAGATAAACACTACAATTATATTTATATGTATAGATTATTGGGAGTACCGAGTAGTTTGTCTTGTTTGCTACCATTATGCGTCTTTTGATTTCATTGCCGTCTTTGGAGAGACTGTCTCCTAAATATATGAAGTTGTCCACGTTTTCTATGTTATAGTCAGCTTGTCTGATTGGCGTATTTCTTCGTGATTGCAACATAACTTGTTTTCGTTTATGCATAACCCTACTTCTCGTCCTACCGTATCAGATTAACGAATACTTTCTTGGCGTCATTATGTTTATGTCGTCTACCTAAGCTACTATCTGCGATGATTTAAACAGTAGCGTCCCTCTGGTGTCAACTCGGAGTTTTCTTACGGCATATTCCAAAGCCAGATTAAAAGATGTAGGTGCAAGGTCATCTCCTTGCTTCAGCCCGGAAAATATTTGGATCTTGTTCGTCCTGGATCCCTACTTGGCATGTTGAATTCATCATTGTAAGCCTTGTCAATCGGACGAGTTTCGCTGTTATTGATAATTCCAGCATTTTGTTGTACAGTACAGTCCTATCGATACAGTTGTTTGCTTGCTTAAAGTCTACGAATATCACGTCGATGTTATATTTCCATCATTTTTATTTGATCCGTAGTTAATCATCCGACTCTGAATCCACCTTGGTATTCTTCAAAGGCACAGGATTTAATTTGGGACTCAATGATCTTTGTCAAAATTTTGTAGCAGAGTTTGTTGCCCTTTTTATAGATCGATTGGCAAATGTGTATGCCTGTAAGTCTACGAATAGGAGAGCTTCCGTTTCGATGTATTTGTTTATTAAATCAGTCAGTAGGGCTACGCATGGACCTATGTTTTGACTAGCCGTAAGGGGCGCTTTCATCAATAACTCTCCTTTTCGCATCCAACTACTGTTACCCATAGATCTCGGTTTTAGCTAGCCCTGCGGGAAACAAAACAAAAATTATGACACAAACTAGGAAAAAGACGCCAATCAGACAAAATATTACAATAGGAGACTATAACCTAGAAAACGTAGACAATTTGATATACCTAGGGGCAAACATATCGAAGGATGGAAGCGAACACATCGAAATCAAAAGAAGGATAATGAGTGCAAGCAAGACGTGATATTCGGTGCTTCCAATAACTAAAAACAAGAACGGACACAGGAAAACAAAACTTTAGCTATATAAAACGATCGTAAGACGTGTGCTATGCTATGGCAGCGAAGCGTGGACATTAGCTCAGGCGTCCGAAAAACTACTTAACACATTCGAAAAAAAGGTCCATAGAAGAATCCTTGGACCTGTGAGGGAAGACTCGATCTGGAGAATACGATACAATAAAGAATTGTATGCCATCTTCAACAATCCAGAAGTGTAAACACTCATAAAATTTAGAAGTTACAATGGGCTAGTCATGTGGAGCGGATGGATGACGAAAGAATTTCCAAACGCACATTAAAAGGGAAAGTTAACGGACAAAGACCGGTCGGAAAACCACGGAAGTACTGGGAGGATTCGATTGACGCAAACAGCCAATCACTGCAAAGATTTTCAAACTGGAGGACGCGGTCACAGAACCGAGATGGATGGAGGCAAAGCATTCAGGAGGCGAAGGTCCGATTTGAGCTATAGCGCCACCATAAGTAAGTAAGTTATTTCAGTGATTCATTTTAAATTTTTGTAAAATATATAATATAGCGAAAATAAACATACATACATACATATAATAAACCATCAAGTGCTGCGATGGAAAGTATTTTTTTCTCGATAGTGGATCAGTATAGTTGTACTCCATAAACGTACTTTCGTTACCGATTGTTGTTGAAAATATTGTCATCTCGTTTCGAGATGTCAATGTAAAAGCGGTACTTGTTTTGAGCTCATATGGCAATGCTTATCTCATTTAATATTTTGACAGCTCGAACCGAGGAAATGTTATTCGACAAGCGAATGGCGTTCGAGCCTGTTTTGTTTGGTTTCAACCTAGCTTTATTGATTCTGACGAAAATATGTAAGTATACGATATTAAATTACATTGTTTAATATGTATATAAAGCGAAGCTGAACGTTGCGTACACCCCTGCAATTATAATTCTGGTGATTCAAATTTGCATCTGAATTCTTATTGGTTTTTCGAAGGGCGGCGACGGAGCATCTTAAAATCTCTCAGAGCATCAATCGCCAGCAAGTGCAACTGCTAACAGATTTTATGGCCGAGCATACCGATTTAGCCCGAGGACATTTGAAGGCGTTGAACGCAAAAAATGTGTCTGATAACTTGTGGAAGGCTTTGTCGACTTCACTAAATGAAAGTGGTCCTCCAGTAAGAACGGCAGCTGAATGGAAAAAGGTATTCGATAATTTCGCAATTCGTGATAAGTTCTCCAATAGATTACTTCTACTTTTAGGTCTGGGCTGATTATAAATATAAAGTTAAGAATAAATTGCGATTTAATCGAAGTATTAAAAGACAATTCGGCAGTCGACCACATAAACAAAAACCTTTCGATGTTTTCGAGAAAAGCGTTATAGAGTCGGCAGGCTTAGAAGCAGCTGTGGATAAAGTTCGGCCGGTAAAAACGTTTGATTTCGGTCCTGAAAATATCCAGTATGAACCTCCGGTCGTATCCGAGTACATAAAAACCAACGAACCATCCTATGAAGTATTATGTGAAGATGATACAGAAATTGCTTCAACTAATAGCAATCCGGTACCTTTGAATGCATCGAAAAGTCCGACAAAAGGAACGAAATTGTATTTTTTAAAGAAAATTCTTTCCAAAGTAGAAGATGCAAATAAAATCCGTAAGAGCCTTTTGGAAGAGAAGAAGGAGCAGAATTCCTTGAGAAGAAAATTCCTTCAACTGAATAGAAAACGGTATTCTGCACAAGTGGAAAGTACAAAACTTAAAAGCGCACATCGTGCAGAATCGTTACGATTAACGAAAATGTTAATTGAGGCCAAGATAGAGAAAAATAGACTTAAGCAGTTGGAATTGGAGAAAATGTGATTTTACTTTGTGGTATTCGTTTTTATGTTATTTTACCTTATGATTTTTTTATGTTAAAAATAAAGTTATATATTTTGTACTTAGATTACTTTTTATTTACGACGGCCCAAAGACCCAAATTGTGTCTTCGCCTCCTCTATGCACGCCTCAGCCAATTGAATCCTTCCAGCTCTTTCTTTGTTCGGAATTGCCGATTCATCTTCGTCCATTAGCTTTTTACTTTTGTTCAAAGGTGTTGGGAAGAAAGTGCGTAAGGGGTAGCTGGATTTCAAGTGAAAATGAAACTAAGTCGTTTTTAATTTAAAATAATCGCCAACTTCATTTAATCGCTTTCAACATTAACTTTAACACTTTTAGTTCACTATATCGCTTTCCCAACTCTTTCGCTTCTGAACTTCGACTTTTTCGCTTTTCAATCTTAATAGTTAATCTCTACCGTCGAACAAACGCCGTATTCGCTCGATCATAGGACTTACTCCCGCCTATTGATCACGGGACTTACTCGCGAATACTGAACCCAGCCTCAACAATTTAGTTTCTTGGAGTGCAGTTTTGTTTGTGTTGTAATTGCTCTCACTGCTTCTGCCGTGTAATCGCACGTTCCAATATTCCAAGGAACATCAATCCAGTCCGAGGCGTTGCTTAAGTTTTTGAAAAAAAAAATTCTGCTTTTCTGGGGATGAGCCGTTCACACCATCCCCCAAATTCCAACCTGGAAGACCAACTATTCATTTGATGGTAGACTCAAATAACGCGCTGGGTGTTTCTCTTACATAGTACACCCTCTAGAAAGCGATGATGGTACGAGTGGTATCCGGCGGAAGCAGAGAGTCGGATTCGATGGTGTTAAATGTCAGTGAACGTTGGAAATCTTTTCCAGCATTACCCGCCCTTTCTAGAATCCATTCAAAAATAAAGTTTCTATCTTCAAGAGTTTAGGAGTTATTGTACGCTGACCGTAGTACACGTACGTAACATATATTTTTTATAACAGATATTTTTTTTTTTGCATTTTTGGGCTTGGCATAGCAAAATTTCATTTTTTTCCAGTCGATCACAATACTTCATTACTAGAATAATAAAGTGCAATCAATCAAAATATCGAGCCGATCTAATCGCTCCGACAATGCCTCAAGTCAAGTGCAACGAATAATTCCTTTTTTTCTGGAATGCAAAAAACATAACTGACTGGATAGCAGTCACACTCATTGCCTTAGAAGTTATTCAATAAAAAGTCATCAACATGTTCTTTTGACATGGATATGTCTAATGGCTCGACTCAACCAAAAATTTTGTGCTTCAAAAATATGTTACCATGAGTCTATCTCTCTAATAGGCGCCCATAATCTCAACTGAGTAGTAAGCAAGTAAAATATTCAGGCCACTCACTGTGCGCTGTGGTCGGATGATGTGATAGTGCGATGTGCTACTTTTTATCGGTGCAATGATGGCTCTTTCTCTCACAATTTTGAAGAGTTGTATAGGTGCTTTGATGAGTGGCCGCGCATATAAACGCATTTTAATGTGTTTTTTTTTTGCTGAGCGATTGGCAAGGAAGACACAGCAAGCTAGAGTCATTCTATAAAGAAGAAAGAGCAAGGTATCATAGAAAGTTTAGTAAGTGGGCGCTTTTCGTTTTATGTATGCTACGTCTGCGTGTGACTGAAATCTCGGTACTCTTTCAAAGCACTCTTTTAGATCGACTCAATTAAGTGATTAAGTTGAAATGAGTTGACTCAATGGAAAGAGTCAGATTTCCCATCGCTACTGTGCATGCACTCGCAGCCGGCCAATAAATCTGCATTTTTCGTATACCGAAACGAATTTAATACCAGGCATACAGAACTATGGTCAGCGGGTTGTTCAGATTCAGTATAAAAATTGTGAGTGATATTGCAACGGTTTTTAACATATCTCGCCGAGCGGCAGAATTGTCGCCGACTTTTATGTTTGTAGCTGAATTATGCCCGCCTGGTATTTCAGGTCGAATTTTGTGTGCAAATCGGTCGAATTGCCGGCCGCATTTGTGCTCTGATTTTTCTCCGGGAAAGGCGGTACTTCCCTACTTTCCCTACTGCTCGGTTGATATTGTAAGCGCCTGTTGCTCGGAGCTCGTTTAGTGAGATTTTCACTTGTCGGCTGCCCGGGTTTTGAGTTTTGTGTTGTTGCTGTTGGATTTTGCGTCGTCGACCGCGTTACGAGAATGAGAAAAGAACACCAATGGAGTCGTGCTCAAAATCGCGCGCTCTGCAGAAGATGAGAAAGGAAGGGGGTGGTCTTAAATGTGAGTTCACCTTTCCCACACTTGAGTGTGTTTATATGTATACAGTATGTATAATTTTTTCGAGTTCCTTTGTTGTTTCTTATGTACTTCCGTGCAGCGGAGGTCATTTATTTTATATATGTATACACAAATTTAAAGTTCAGACTCATGCTATAATCGAATTGATGTTGCTTTGGCCTTTGAGACACTTTCACAGTAGCCTCAGCAGATCTCAAAAATTACAACAATAAAATGTTGTCAGCACCAATTTTGCAGGAAAGCAAAGACTACACTTTAATGTTAAGATCGCACCTGACTCATCTGACGAACCGCTCGTGGTATTTATCGAAATCAAAGAAACGAAAGCTGCTATGCACTTTGAAGGGAACAAGACGGAAAAAACCAATTTAATATTTAAAAACCGTGTCTTATTAATAACATTATTTGCGTCATATTATATACGAAACACATCAATTAACTTAGCTTATCCTTTAACAGAAGATCAGTTCTAATTACAATTTTCTATATTCTTACTGCTTTTGATTTTCAACTTAATTTCATATTTTAAATAAATTAAATCCGATCATCTATATAGGATAATTACAACAGTTAAAACAAATAAAAAAAAATCGTTTGTACTTAACAATCGTTTCACTTAAATTAACTTATCTAAAAAAAAAATATTTATAATTTCCATCAAATTATTTCTTTTTACGATCTTGTGAGCATTTCGGGCAAAACCATTTACCCTTTGGTTTGATTGTTAGACCAACGCATGCGAAATGGAACCATTCAATTGGACACTGAAATAAAAATTGAAATAGTAAAAACAATTTACAAAAAAAAAAGTTATATCTTCCTTACGTCAGGATTATCACATCCAATCATTTCACCATAAGACACTTGATGGCATAGACAGTAAGTAGGCTCATTAGGATCGACAGGCATGTCAAGCACATCGCTTGGATGTGGAGTCATATGACCGCCATCCTGTGAACCTTCTTCGATTTCAGCAGTTTTCTATTATACGAAAATGATAAAAACAATTAGGATTCGAATTGTTAAAATCGTAGAATTTAATAACAAAATAATGAGCAAATAATGAGAGTGCAAAATGAATACGAAAATGAAATAGGTGCATGCATTTTAGGAGTTTATGACGTTTGGTGGTGACGATAACTGTTTTTGATAATTTCATTTTGTTTGAAATTTTTCTATATTTTTTTCATAAGGAAATAGTGTTGCATTTTCTTATACAATAAAAATAAATAGATTCTAGATGTTGCGTAATATGATACCTACAAGATTTAAAAAAAGATATTTTGCGAGATCTTTATAGTGAAGCGAAAAACTATTATTGAAATCTTCGCTCGAATTACGACTACCTACATAAAAGTATTCTACTTGATCGCTAACAATCAGGACTTCGAATCAAACCGAGCGTGATCATTCAATTTACAATTTAATTATTTAAGAACCCGAACCTGAATCCATATAAAATATATGCCAACAAGTCGGGTGCAACTTTATTATTCTTGGAAGAAGTTAAGGATGCGTAGGAAGTCAATATGCAGGATAGGATGGATAGGGAAAACTAAGTGAATGGGGTTCTAGAGCACTACGATTACGATTAAGATAAATAGCTCCAGTACATTGAATCAATATTTTATTCGCTTATTTATGCAAGTTTGTATGGAGGGAGGGCTATGTGAAGAGTTGGTGGAAGTTAATAATTTCTTTATTGATTGCTTGAATCACGTTCAAAAATCACTGTATGCAATACTAGTTTCATAGACGAAGTTTGATAGAATTTCTATGAAATTCGGTGACCGCGACGTGATCGTGATCGCGAACGCATAAAATCATATTTTTTAAACTCGTAATTCGTTAAATCCGTTTTGAGAAATTCAGTTGGCGTAGCCTAGTCCAACACAGACTCGCATTATGGAGAATTTGGCAGCAGAGCAAGTCGTCAATGGCGAAAGGATTCAGCGCGCATTTAAAAATTTCTCCAAGGATGGATCGACTCGATGTACGGCTGAGTATATCGAGGCCCGACAAACTCAACGAGAGTCGGATTGGAGAGAGTTCATGGATCGCGATGCTAGCTTGCAGCTACTGCGCGAAAAGAACCCGGACCACGAATATTTTACAGAAGGCCTTTTCCAACAAGTGAAGACGCTTTATTTAAAGTATCAAGCCGCATTGCAGAATTCCCGCTGATCGAAGCAGGGACGAGCCGGAAAGGCAAAAACCCATCTTCTAGTGCCTCCGAATCCTATTTTCGAAAAATTCGGCAGTAAGAGGCTGCAATAGACGTCGTCGACGGTCTATTGACGGACATAGAGGCAAAGTTAGGATCAGTACAATCACCTGCTTATAACAAATAAGGACTAACTTGTATTCGGGAGCATTGGAGTCGAATTTCTGACTTGCACTTCGACATTATGGGCGAACCGCAACAGCCCGATTATGAAACAGCCTTATTTTCAAATATGAAGAAACGAGTTCAATATAGCCTGAAAAACTAAACAATTCATCGCAATCATCGACAATGACAGCCACAGCCGCAGCATCATCATTCAGCTCTGCGATGCACGTAACGTTACCTCAGATAGCGTTGCCTACATTTAATGGTGACTATCTGCAGTAGAAGCAGTTTCATGCATTATATATTAAACTCATTCACAGGCAGCCAATCCCAAAGGTGCAAAAGATGTTCTACTTAATGAACAATCTTGAGAGAGAAGCCAAAACATTGGTTCAACATCTCTCGATTTGGGCTACAACGCTGCGTGGAGTACTTTGGAATCCAGATATGCAATGGTCAATTCCTTCAATCAAAAGTTGATGTTTCAACCAGTCTCAACAAGTGAGAAGGCATCAACCATATGAGAACTTCACGACACGACAAATGAATATGTTCAAGGTCTCAATAATCTCGGCGTTCCAGTCAAGCAATGGGCCTATTGGTCTACATTCTACTTCAGAGATTAGATGACACAACTCGTACAAGCAACAGTTAACATCACCAAGAGATGTACCGTCATTGCAACAGCTCACGGAGTTTTTGGAGTTGCGCTTTCATGCACTCGAATTCTTTGGTATGAACAGCTTCACGACAAAATAACGTGGAGGTACGCAGCATACTTCGAATTTGAGGTCAGCGCTTCTAACCATTGATAAGAATATCCTTGCGTTATGTGCAAAAGTAATCATCCATTATTTGCATGCCAAAAGTTTCTGTCGCAAAATCCAATCGCCAGGTTTCACATTACGAAGAAACATAATTTATGCATCACTTATCTTAAGGAGCGGCACACATCCTCTATCTGTTCAGAAAGAAATTGTACAAAATGTTCCAGAAAGCACAACACTCTCCTGCACGAAAAGAGAGAAACCCACTGCAGCAACACTCCTACATCCGACAGAGGGCCAACATCCCATTCGCAACCATCATCGTCATCGCTGGCAGCAGAAATTTTAACGTCACAAGTGCTACTAATTACTGTACAACTCCAGATTGTTAATAGCGATTCCGAGCCATATTTAATAGTGGTTCCCAGATAAATCTTATTACGGAGGCGTCAGCCAGACAACACAAGGCGACACAATCAAGGATCTCCATTCAAGGCATAGGTGGCTCTTGTCAACACGACCACTCGCGGTATACACATATTTTTGTCTGACCATCCCCCTACCAGTGTTGGCCTACTTCTAAGTTGGTGATGATTGATCTATGTGCAGCCTAATTGCTTCTAATATATGAACTTATTACGTTAAGTATTTTCGAAGATATAATCATTTGAAAAAAAAAACGACCGACAATTGTTTTTAGCCCCTCCTCCCCTCCTTTTACACCCCACTGGATAAAAAATTAATTTATTTTTACTTTTCTCCCCATAAGTGAATATACCCGAATATCGAATTTTAGCTTATTATCTGCATTCGTAGTGGAGATATTAGCAAGCGTACCCAGCAAACAATTTAACGAGCGCTCGCAAATAACGATCTTAAAGCATGAAATGCCACGAAACAAATAAATTGCGTGATGATCATAAGCAATGCAAACAAAAAAGTCGCACAACGTCGATCTAGAGTTTAGCTTAGCGGGTAGCGTGCTGATCTACAATGCGAAGGTCGTGAGTTCGAGTCCCGGTCGACGCATAATTCCGGCACACTGCCTGCTTGGGTATACCTTGGTCACCACAATCTACGAAAATGAAAAATTCGTAGATAGAGGGTTGTGCGAAGGTCTACCAACCCTTCAAATAATAATGAAAAAATGTTAAGGGACCTGAAGGTCAATATTTGGGCTATAGCGCCATTGTACAACGTCGATCTTGGCTGATACAAGCAGTTTTCATTCAACCAACAGATCCAAAAATTATTTCGTGTTGATATCTCAAAATATTGCAAACGTAAACGGTGAAAAAATTGTAGTTTCCAGAGGTTTCCGCGTGTGAGTTTTTTTTTACAGAATGACCTGTGTTATAGGCAATTTCGGCCTTTATGTGCAATGCACAAACACAGTCATGGAGGGAAGGACTGGGATTGGGAAGGGAGGGGAAGGGGAGTGAGAATGACCGTAATGAGTGGAGAAGCTGGTATATTTTTCAGTTTTTACTGGCTGCTACTGACAAATATTTCCAGATGTTATGGGGGACTGAATGATAGAAAGCCGAACAGTAACCATCTACATCTACTGAGTATCTAGGGCTTCTTGAAGTGGAACTGTTTCACTTTTACATCGTTTTGGGCATTTTATTTCGAATAATTTTTCATCGCAGTAGCAACTGAAAATTTGTGCTTAAAAAAATCCCAGCGTTTGGAGTGGGAATCGAGCCCACGACCTATTGACTGTGAAGCAAGCACTCTGTCCACTACGCCACGGAAGTGTAGGTGTGTGTCCGTGAAATGTTCAAAAATCATAAACAATAGAAACATAACAAGAAGCAATTGCGATATTCTCTTGTTTAGCTTTAAAAGCCAAATTCATACATAATATCGTTTATGAATCGTTAACGATATTCATTAATGAATTAAACTAAAAATCATTACCGGTACATTAATGATTCATTGATAACGATTATATACTTGCTTATATACTCGTTTCATGTCAGAGTTTTGCAATTCATTAATGAATCGTTCAAAGTAATTCATTAACGAATGTCCATTTAGTCCGCTTGATGAATCGTTAATGACTCGTTAACGATCAAATCGCTCGTTTATATAATTCATTAACGAATTATTTCGTTTGCTGGGTAGTTTTCGAACTTAACCCTCCCCCAGCTTACCCCTTTCACCCCACATTACCCAAAATTTAGGTAATGGTGCTCATTTACTCAGTCTCCAATCCACATAAAACACTTCCCCAAAATAAAAAAAAATTAATTCATTAAAGACTCGTTAATGTATTATATTAACGAGTGTTTTGATCGTTAACGAGCGTCGTCAACGATACAATAATGATTCATCAAGCATACTAAATGGACATTCATTAATGAATTGCTTTTAACGATTCATTAATGAATTATAAAACGCTTAAAAGAAAAGAGTATATAAACAAGTATATAATCGAAGATTGCAATTGCTTCTTTGTTTCTGTAATTTATGTTTTGAACATTTCACGAACACACACCCATAAGCACACCCAAACTCTATAGAGTTTGCAGAGAAACGAAATGTGCGATATGCCTAGAGACAAAGCTATGTCGACATCATTTTCGGACTCGCATATCGCACGTGTGATGTGAACTCTGCAGAGTTTGGTTTACATATGGTTTACAAAATTTTATTTTACCCTCCTGCTCGGTTTTCGAACGTTTAGATTACTCATCATCTTATTTGTTTTTCAAGCATATTGCAGCTCGGGCATGCAAAACTATCGTTTTTCGAACATTATTTATGAGCGCTCGTCAAAATGTTTGCTGGGCTGGATGATCTCGGAAATATGAGTCCATATGTATGGTCAGACGGATTTTTTTTCCATTTTCAGGCTAATTTAGTCAGGAAACAGCAATTTTTTTTTCTGTGTCGTCACAATACTTTATTATTAGAATAATAAAATAAAATTGATAACTTTTATGGGTTCAAAGAGGAATGGTGAACCCGTCCTCTTTTTGTCATTTTCCTTTTGTGCTACGTTCGTCTCAATTCATTTGCACAGATTTCCTGATCTCGTCGTGAATAATAGTGAATGAACATGTTCCTAGGAATTAGTTGTTACTACTTTTCGTCCTGCTGAGTGATCATATTGGAACTGCAGAATGAGCAACTGAACTTAGGAGAGTTATTTGAAATGCCGCAGCAATTCAAATTACATTTAGCACATATGTCGACTTACTACCGAACCGAAAATCATAACTAATATTGATGACGCTGTAGAGAGCACTCTCAAAGTTTATCAGAGTGAATTACTCAAAGAGTTGTTTTATAACGGCCATAAAAATCCTATACGGATAATGTTAGAGCAGTCCGCCGAAATGCGTTCGCACTACATATTTTGTTTGTGGACATCGAGCTCATTTCATTGTGCTGCGCTTAGAAGCGTTCATTCCGCTCTTAAGTTCACTACTTAATCCAGTTTTTTTAATAAAGGCTATATCAATATTAATTTTTTTATGAACCTTTCAACCCATACTTGAACTGAACTGAAACTATTGCAAATTCAAAGATTAAACCCGAACCTGAACCAAAAACTATATGAGTTCGAAGCCTTGATGCCAACTAATTATAATAAAATTACATTTTATATAACTCATGGAATATATAGAGTAAACAAAATGGTCAAACCATTTCCGAAAATGTTTTTTTTTTTGCTACCTTAACATACAAATTAATCGATGAGAGAAAGAACAACATAAATAAAAACTCCAAGTTTAAAAAACAAAATAAAATGAATGTGTTTAACGATGCGAAACTTTGAATTGGTTTTATTCTACTGTACTCTTAAATATGCCAGATATGCCTAAAAAATGTTAAAAATTGAATAACTACCTACTCACAAAAATTTATTTTCGATCAATTGAAATTTAAAATATATTATTAATAAGTAGTTCGACTTTTAATCATAGTTAACAAAACAAGCTAATTATTAATATCCTACTCGATGAACAATAGTTTTCAGTTGTTTTATGTGTTTACAACTCATACAATTTATCTTCAGATACTAGTTATTCATTCTTTCGAAATAATACTGTCCTTCCAAACATTAAAGAATGGATATACACAAAATTGTAATGTATACATCAATCTTTCACTCATCAATTCAAACAATTCTTACAATAAATAACCACACTTGTACTGCATCAAAGACGTACATAAACCGCTTTCTAATTTTTAAATCATGCAGTCTAAATCGAAAATATATTTACAAGTATGTGTATACGAAAAATAAACAAACGTACGAAAAAAGCGAAGCATACCTGAAATAATAAGTTCAACTGAGGAAAGAATTAACAGAAAATTAATAAAATTTTCATATTAAATTAACATTTTTTTTTTAAATTTTATTGTTATTAGAGAATACTAAATAAAAGATAGATGAATGTAGTTAAATGAGAATGAGATTACCTTTTGGCCTTTGCGACCCTCTTTTTCTTGATTTACCTTCTGCTTTTTCTTGCCCTGTCCGCCCGAAGTGTTTGTACTACGCGCTTCATCCTCGGACGAGGCGGATCGTTTTTTCTTACCTAATGCTTTAGCGTCTTTGCTCTTTTTACGGCCTTCTGTAAAATAAATAAATAAATTAAATATGTTTTTTTTAAGTTAAGTCGATATTGATAATACATTGTGACAATAAAGTATCCAGACATTGTAATTAAAAATAATCTGGGAAATGATAATTCAAAAATTTTTTTGCAAACTAGTCAACAATCATCGGAATGGAGGAAAATGAGGCGAAACCGAAAAAACCACGCCAAAGCCGCTCAAAAATCATAACGATGCTCATGGTTTTTTTTCGATATTCGAGGTTTGATCCATCATGAGTACTATTTGACCGTATTGAAGCGTTTGCGTGAGCAAATCCGTAAAAAGCGGCCGGAAGTATGGAAGGAGAATTCAAGGATTTTCCACGATGAAAATGCGCCATCGAGGCTCACCTCAATTGTGACCGAATTTAAGATCAAAAAAGCAACAAATTCTATCAATCAACTACCGTATTCATCAGATTTGGCCCCGTGTGACTTTTTTCTATCCCCGAATCTGAAATTACCGCTCCGTGGAACACGTTTTCAGTCGATCGAGGACATAAAACAAAAATCACCGTGGGGAGGTGTACCGATTCAACCAGCAAACAAACTGATTAACAGACCGCGCTAATTTTTGGAATAATAATTAATTAAACTTAAAACTAAATTACTTATAAAAAAAAACAATTTAGTTTGAAATATCATTTTCCAGAGTAATTTTAATTACAATACACATATCACAATGTAAAGGGTTTTCCAATAAGGACTTGACAACTTTTTTTCAAAATAAAATGCAAACCATTTGAGATATTTCAAAAACTTTATTATTTACCATGATAAAAATGTTAAGTTTACTGAATAAATTGACAGTGACAGTTCGATGATTAGTGAAAGGGTGCGTTCACAAATTGAATTCAAAGTTGTCAAGTCCCTATTGGAAAACCCGATACATATATGATTTTGACTCTTTCCTATTAAAAAATATGAACAGCAATTTTGAAATTTAAAAAGCGTTATTTAGATCGATTTATGTTTTGCATTTCTTGGATTCATAATCGTTCCTGAGTATGCTAAACAGGACTCACCGTAACTACAAGAACTATGCAACTATCAAGTGCTAATAACACTCCACCACCTTTCCATCTCAGATCATTCTCTACGGAAGACTTAGAAGTCAGAACTAATAAGCTCATTGCCAGAAAGGCAAAAATTTAGTATCGTTTCCTTTAGAGCAATAACATCATAAGAACAATTTTGAACATAAGAAAATACAACCTCCATTTACGTTTTGATAGTAAAGAAATTTTACCTGAGTTTCTTGGACCAAAAAAAAAAATTATCTAATACGACGAACAATAAATTCTTTAATAAATGTTCCAGACAGTTAAGAATGTTATAGCGTTTTCCGCCAGTGGAAGAGTTGGAAAGATAGCTAAAATTTGTATAGGAGTGGGCGATTCCAAAAATTTTGATTGAGCTTTGTTTCAAATATTTTTCGAGGTATTCGTGCAAAATTTCAAGTTGATATCTTTTGAAGCCCCCACTCATCACCCTCGGTTGGCACCAGCCTGATTGCAACAGTTGCTTAGCGAGCAAGAAAATCATTTTCCACTGCTTCAAGCAAGCGCTTTACACACCAGAAACGCAGTTGTGCGGTCCGCCTTGCGTTAGAGTGCAAGTTAAACTTATTGAAAAGAATACTACTTATAAAAAGAGGCAACTTACTTTAGATAACATCTATGAATTCAGCCCTGTTGCGGAATCACACAAGCACAAAAGCATTCTATTGCTTCCAATCGCATGGAGTTATTCCATTCGCAGAACTCGGATCTCAGCTTAATCCTGGAATGGAGCAGGAAAAATAGAGAAGAGTTCAACGCCTCTAAAACACAGGCCTGCCATCTATCTATCCGTCAAACGTGATGTTCCAGTGTTATATCAAAATGTGACCTTTGGTGGCGCACAACTTAGCATCTCGGATAACTTCCCACTTCTAGACGTCAAAATTAATGACCACCTAAATTGAGCCCAGCACATCTTTGATGGGCTAGGGTGTAGCTTAGTGGGTAGCGTGTTGGTCTACAATGCGAAGGTCGTGAGTTCAAATTCCGGTCGACGCATAATTCCAGCACACTGCCTGCTTTGGTATACCTTGATCACCTCAATCTACGAATATGATATATGTGGATAGAGGGTTGTGTGAAGGTCTAATAACCCTTCCACAATAAACAATGACAAATTTTAAGGAACCTGAAAGTCAGGAGGCCGAGGTCCAATTTGGGCTGCAGTGCCATTGTACCTAGTCCTGCCATAAGTTCTGTCACATAATTTCTCACATTGGCAACAACTTTATTTTATGAGTGACATTTCAATATCGGCCAGTTTTATAAACGTCATAATGTTGTTGACAGTTGATGGTCATTTAAAGTGTGTTCGTTAACGTGTGAAGATGGAATGGGGTGTAATAGAAAACCGAACTGCAGTGATTGCACTACATAAGTGTGGAAAATCCGCGAGTGAAATTTTCAAGTTGTTGTGCCCGTTAAAAATAACGCAAAGATTTGTGTATCGTGCGATCCAGAGATATAACGCGATCCAGACTATTGAAGATCGACCTCGTTCTGGACGTCCGCGTGATGTACGTTCTTCTGCTGCCATCAAAGCGGTCGAGAGTCGAATTCGTCGAAATCCGCTTCGTAAACAACGAATCATGGCTCGAGAGATGAACATCTCCACCCGAAGTATGTCTCGCATCATAAAATCTGACCTCGGGATGAGTGCCTTTCGACGATCAACGGGACATTTGCTGACTGAGCAGTTGAAGCAAATTAGGAGCACCAGATCGAAAGAGCTCCTTCGGCGGTACGGCAACAACAAACATCGAGAAATTTTATTTACCGATGAAAAAATTTTTACGGTGGAGGAACATTTCAACCGCCAAAATGATAAGGTGTATGCCCACAGCTCCGCAGAAGCCCGAGAAGTTGCCACTAGGGTACAGCGAGGACATCATCCAGCATCAGTCATGGTATGGTGGGGTGTCAGCTACGATGGGGTCACCGAGCTTCATTTTTGCGAAAAAGGCGTAAAAACTGCAGCGAAAAATTATCAAACGGACATCCTGGAGAGATGTGTGAAGCCGCTGAACTCTACGCTATTCAACAATCGACATTGGGTTTTCCAGCAAGATTCTACGCCAGCCCACAAAGCTCGAACCACACAAGCGTGGTTGGAAACCAATATTCCACAGTTTATAAGGGCGACGGAATGGCCTTCTGGGAGCCCAGATTTGAATCCCCTGGACTACAAACTGTGGGCGGAGTTAGAGTCCATGGTGTGCACGAGACGACACCCAAATATCGAGAGCCTTAAGCGATCTTTGACAGAAGCAGTAGCTAATTTTCCGCTAGAAACAGTGCGTACTGCTATCGATGACTGGCCCAACAGATTAAAGAGCTGTGTTAAGGCTAAAGGCGGCCACTTTGAATAATTTGTTGCTTATTTTACTTCCATTAGTATGCCAAAATAAAATATATTTTCCTTTGTCAAAAACTCTTTTTCATTTATACAAAAATTGCCCATATACGTGTGACAGAACTTATGGCACGACTAGGTAGATGAGATAAGATAGACATCTTTGATGTTGCCCTTGACGCCTTTAAACATCTAGGTGTTCTCCGAAAGTGCAAAAAGTATTTCACGCCGAACGACCTTGTAATCATCTATGAGGCATACATTACATTTGAGAACAACTCGAAGAAACTTGGTTAGAATTGTTCGCGGAAGCTTGCGTTCTTTTTGGTAGAGTTGTCCAATTTAGTCTTTTTGCGGATAAGACGTGTATGAAAGACAGGAGGAATTGATAAAGGTCTCAGCAGAGACCGAAACGTCACGAATAATAAAGTGTAAAATCCGGAAATCTTTTCTTTCAATATTATTACTCTCCACTAAAACCGAATTTCAATTATCATTTCGAGATATGAGCCGTTCACTGCACAAATCGATTTACTTCATAAAACCAAAAGTGATTTTTAAAATCAAATAAATATTGTAAAATTCATAATTACAGATGTAGCTTTCATCTAACGGCATATAGAGATAATAAGAAAGAATAGGCAAAAAGTAATCGCCAGAAATTGTACAATTTTCACATGACTGGGGGAGTTAATCGATTTGGCAGGCAGTGATGTTTTTCGTAACTTTTAGGTACTAGTAACTATTCGTTACTTTAAGAAAAGTAATCGTTACATTTTATTCGTTACTAGGTACTCGTTAAGTGTAAGATGTAGCCTAGCTGTCAGCATATTGGTTTTCAATACTAAGGTCGTTAATTCAAATCCCGACTGACGCATATTTCCTCAAAGCTCCCTGCTAGGGTATACCTTGATCACATCAATCTACGAAAATGAAAAATTCGTTTATGGTGGGTTGTGCAAAGGACTAAAAATCCTTCCACAATATATAATGAAAAGATGTTAAGGAACCTGAAAGTCAGGAGGCCATGGCCCGATTGGGCTATAGTGGCATAGAAGAAGAAGAAGGTACTCGTTTATTTTAAGTGGCCGCCATACCATATTCCAGGGATGGGTAAACCAGTTTTGCAAATCATAAATTCAAATAGAAGAAATCGTCTCTAGTGCCCCATCCAGTAACTCTAACCAACAAGAAATCGCTTGTGAATCGCTCTTGATTTTCAACAATGATGCCAAGATGCCGATTTTTTAATTATCCCTCTTCTAAGTAGAAAATACCTTTAAACACTAAAGTAAATAAAACGACAATGTAAAGGAAATAACTTTTATTAAATTGAAATTTTCTTCAGCAAAAATCCCTCAAATTGATCGAAAAAAATACCTTTATCACCTCAAACATTAAAAAAACTAGTAGCACTAGTAACGACTGCCAGCCCTGCCGCTTGAGCCGAGCGCCACAACTCTACTCAACAACATTCTTGGTGTTGAAAGAAACGAAACAAAAAAACATATCATTTTCTCAGTAGAGTTTGCAGTAATAGAGTAAGAGTATTCCTTCTAATTCTTGCTTTGGCGGTACGGAGTTATGCACAAGTGCAAATTTTCCTCCTGTGATGTAACGAAAAAAAGCATATACGTTACTTTCAGTAAGGGTTTTTTTTTGTATGTACAGTAACGAAACGTTTTGACAGTTCAGTTACTTTTTCGGGAGCTCATTTCGTTACTTAAGTAACGAATATACCTAGTCGTGCCATAAGTTCTGTCACACGTATATGGGCAATTTTTGTATAAATGAAAAAGAGTTTTTGACAAAGGAAAATATATTTTATTTTGGCATACTAATGGAAGTAAAATAAGCAACAAATTATTCAAAGTGGCCGCCTTTAGCCTTAACACAGCTCTTTAATCTGTTGGGCCAGTCATCGATAGCAGTACGCACTGTTTCTAGCAGAAAATTAGCTACTGCTTCTGTCAAAGATCGCTTAAGGCTCTCGATATTTGGGTGTCGTCTCGTGCACACCATGGACTCTAACTCCGCCCACAGTTTGTAGTCCAGGGGATTCAAATCTGGGCTCCCAGAAGGCCATTCCGTCGCCCTTATAAACTGTGGAATATTGGTTTCCAACCACGCTTGTGTGGTTCGAGCTTTGTGGGCTGGCGTAGAATCTTGCTGGAAAACCCAATGTCGATTGTTGAATAGCGTAGAGTTCAGCGGCTTCACACATCCCTCCAGGATGTCCGTTTGATAATTTTTAGCTGCAGTTTTTACGCCTTTTTCGCAAAAATGAAGCTCGGTGACCCCTTCGTAGCTGACACCCCACCATACCATGACTGATGCTGGATGATGTCCTCGCTGTACCCTAGTGGCAACTTCTCGGGCTTCTATGGAGCTGTGGGCATACACCTTATCATTTTGGCGGTTGAAATGTTCCTCCACCGTAAAAATTTTTTCATCGGTAAATAAAATTTCTCGATGTTTGTTGTTGCCGTACCGCCGAAGGAGCTCTTTCGATCTGGTGCTCCTAATTTGCTTCAACTGCTCAGTCAGCAAATGTCCCGTTGATCGTCGAAAGGCACTCATCCCGAGGTCAGATTTTATGATACGAGACATACTTCGGGTGGAGATGTTCATCTCTCGAGCCATGATTCGTTGTTTACGAAGCGGATTTCGACGAATTCGACTCTCGACCGCTTTGATGGCAGCAGAAGAACGTACATCACGCGGACGTCCAGAACGAGGTCGATCTTCAATAGTCTGGATCGCGTTATATCTCTGGATCGCACGATACACAAATCTTTGCGTTATTTTTAACGGGCACAACAACTTGAAAATTTCACTCGCGGATTTTCCACACTTATGTAGTGCAATCACTGCAGTTCGGTTTTCTATTACACCCCATTCCATCTTCACACGTTAACGAACACACTTTAAATGACCATCAACTGTCAACAACATTATGACGTTTATAAAACTGGCCGATATTGAAATGTCACTCATAAAATAAAGTTGTTGCCAATGTGAGAAATTATGTGACAGAACTTATGGCAGGACTAGGTAAATCTACCGACGCAGATTTATTATATATTCGTTACTTCGGATTTCAGTCGGTAACGAGTACTCATACCGTTAAGATTTTTAAATTTTCTATTACAGAAAAGGAAGTTGCTGGATTTTAAGTAAAAATAAACTGCTTCAGTTTAATTTAAAACTAACGAAAACTTTTATTTTAATCACATTTACACTTCTTGTTTGCTGCATATAGCACCTTTAATATTCGCGCCAACCGCTTGCCATTCGTTCGCCAATCGATCGTCATTCGTTCGCTATTCGTTCGCCACTCGTCTGCTATTCGTTCCCCACTCGTTCGCTATTCGTTCGCCACTCGTTCACTATTCGTCCGCCATTGGTTCGCTACTAGTTCACTATTCGTTCGCCACTCGTTAGATTTTCTATTTCGGCCTGTTGGTCACAGAACTTATTCGCTTACTGCCTTTTGGTGAGCTCCGCCTGTCGATCACAGGACTTACTCCAGCCTGTCGATCACAGGCCTCACCCGCTTGTTGAACTCCGCCCGGTGATCACAGGGCTTACTCCTGCCTGTTGACTACAGGACTTAGCCGCTTACTATCGCTTGTTGAACTCCGCCTGTCGATCACAGAACTTACTTCTGCCTGTTGATCACAGGACTTACCCGCTTACTGTTGCATGTTGAACTCCGCCTGTAGATCACTGGACTGATCCCTGCCTGTTGATCACAGGACTGTTACTCGTTATACAGCGAAAAAATCTGTCATAGTGCAGATGATTTCAATTTGCTAATTAAAAATGATAATAATAATTCTTCCTTTACGATTTTCCATACTAACATACGAAGCTTAAATAAAAATTTTAATGATCTCGTGTTGTGTCTAGAACAATACAACTACTTTGACGTCATAGCACTGTCCGAATCATGGAATCCATGTACTCAACGTCATTTCTAACTTCCTGACTATACATGTTTCAATACCATGAATGAAATAAACCAAAACAGTGGAGTAGTTATGTATATAAGAAATAGTTGCAATATAAAAATAGTCGAAGAAAAAGTATTAAGTGGAGCAACCTGTCTTGTGGCAGAAATAAGTACTCAACATAAATATGAATTAAAAGTTATTGCCATTTATAGGTCCCCAAACCATTGCATAAATACATTCAATAATGAAGTTGAAAGTATTCTAGATGAAATGAATGGGGATAACATAGTTTATTTAGGCGATATAAATATAGACATAAACTCAAATACGAACAATTTGTCTTCTAATTATATTAATATGATGAATGGAAAAGGACTAATCTCAATAATTAATCAAAATACTAGAGAAAACAGATGTATTGATCATATTTTCACGAATGTAAAATTTAAGAAATTCATTGGTGTAACCTCTGCAATTATTAATACAAATCTAACTGATCACAATAGTGTTAGCCTTATTTTACATTCTTTAAAAAATTCACGTTCTATTGATAAACCAAATGTTAATTACGAAAGATTGAGTTACGATTTATTAATTGATAAGCTTAGAACTACCTTTTGGGATAATATACTATTGAATAAGGATGTAGAAGATAGTGCCATTTTATTTTATAATAAGTTAAATGAACTAATTAAAAGTAGTACTTTAAATTATAAGACACCATCAAATAAAAACAAAAGATTGAAGCCCTGGATCACCATGGGTTTACTAATTTCAATTAGAAAGAGGGATAAATTAAGTAGGGCTCTTCAAAAGAGTCCCCAAAATGAACGATTGAGGTCATATTACCAAAAATATCGAAATAAATTAACTACACTTATAACTGTTACTAAAAATAATTTTTTTGCTACGCTACTACACAACGCCGGTAGCGACGGGAAAAAAATATGGAATGTTATCAATCTCAGTATAGGGAAAAGAAATAAACATACACCAATAACATGCTTAACCGTTGAGGAAAAGAAACTAAATACCGACGAACATGCGAAAGAAATTGCAAAAAGTCGGAAAAAATATTGCAGACAAAATAGTTACTGCTTCTACAAATTCACCCAGTATAACCCCTAAGACATCATTGACTGAAGATATTGATCTAGTTAGTGAACTTGAAATTAAGTCTATTATTGACAAGATGAATGGTGGTTCATGTCCAGGTTTCGATGGTATTACTATTGAATGTTTAAAAAAAATATCTTCTTTTATTATAAAACCATTGACTCATTTAGTTAACCTTGGCTTCGAAAAAGGTATATTCCCGCAAATCTACAAGACTGCAATAGTTTCGCCAGTGCACAAAGGATCCAGCAAACAGCTTGTTAATAATTATAGACCTATATCTTTAATATCTAACATTGCTAAAATTATAGAAAAAGTTGCCAAAAACAGAATAATGCAGTTCATAAGTCTTAATAGAATAATCTCTGATTGTCAATATGGCTTCAGGACTGGAAGTAGTACACATGATGCCGTTGCTCTACTTAGCAAAAAAATTGTAACAGCGCTTGATGCAGGAAAAAAACCTTGCGCAATATTTCTAGATATTGCTATGGCGTTTGATTCTATTCCGCATAAAAATATTGAACAAAAAACGCATAAGCTAAATTTTAATAGTAAATGGATTGATTGGATATCTAGCTATTTAAGAAATCGGAAACAAATGGTAAAAATAAATGATATTTACAGCGACGAGCTTACTTTTATTCACGGTGTTCCTCAAGGAACTGTTTTTGGACCATTGCTCTTTCTGTTATATGTAAATGATATGTATTCCCAACCAATTCAAGGTGAATTAATATCATTTGCAGATGACACTGTTTTAATAGTTGAAGACAATGATTGGGAAAGTGTTACACTGAAAGCGAATTATAGTTTATCATCATTAAAAGAGTGGTTAAATTATAATTCGTTAACTCTAAATATTAGCAAAAGTAACTACATGACTTTCTCTCTATTAGAACATAGTCAACCGACAGACTTAAGATTGAAAATACATTCGACATCGTGTCTACTAAACTGCAATTGTTCATCTTTGAATAAAGTGTCTCAAATAAAATATTTAGGAGTAATATTCGATCAACACCTAAAATGGAAAGATCATATAAATAGTGTTATAAATAGATTAAGAAAACTAATACCAGTATGTCTTGAAGTTAGAGCTTTTTTATCCAAAACAAATATAAGAATGTTTTATTTTGCAACTATTCACTCCATTCTACAATATGGTATTATTGCATGGGGTGTAGCTACACAAACTCTGATAAATACGCTTTTAGTTGCCCAAAAAATGTTACTAAAAATTTTATTAAAAAAAAAACGTAGATACCCTTCCTGTCTTCTATTTCCACTGCTTAATGTTCTAAGCATTGATAAGGTTTTTAGCATCATTGCTAGCATCCAAATATTTAAAGAGCTCAAAAATGCAATATTGAAAATCAACACAAATCTTACTCGCGGTGGAATCCAGCAGGAAATCAGTCTGCCTTTCAGACTCACGAATATTGGGCAAGCTCATTATTCCTATAAAGGCATTAAATTATTTAATTCTCTGCCATATCATGTAAAACGAAGCGAAAATCTTGTCATTTTTAAGGAAAGAATTAAACAATTTTTTTACAATTAATCATATAAAGTAATCGATATTTCATATTATGTCAAAAAAATTAATTAAAAATGAATATTTGTCAGAATAGTTTTTTTTAAAAATTAATATTGAATTATTGATTGTTATTTTCTGTAATTCAACACGACTACTCACCCCTAGCACAAGGCTTGCCTTAAAAGGGGGAGTAGTGCTTCTATAACAATGTAAAAAAAATGAATAAAAAATAAAATATAAAAAAAAAAATATGTGTGCCTTTATGTGTGCGGAATTGTAGATAGCTGAAGATCGCGAATACTCGACGAACGACTAGGACTGACAATTAACTTAATATAAATTTGTATTACAGATTTTTCATAAAAATGAATATTATCACTTTTATCAGATTAATTCATCACCAATATAAATGATGTCTCTTCATCAGCTGTATGTGAGGTCTCGTAATTTCGATTTGTTCTCATGTTTTATAGTAATCATGTTTAACAGGAGCAATGAATTTTATCTGGTCTGTCATGTATCTTCTTACTTCACACTTGTCACATTTCTACCTTTAGGATATAATAAAGGCTAGTCTACATTAAACATGACACTTTTCCGCGACTGAATCTTGAGGATATTACGAAGTCGGAAGATAAATTAAACGGATCATAGTCAGTAATTTTTTCCGAGAGTACTTTACCAAACTTCATTCTCATTATTTTTATACAGAATATGTTCACGCGCCATCTCATACTTGAAAGAAGTGCATGACCCTCTTGACTTTTATATAATTCCTCTTCCCTCAATTCCCGTCAATATTGATACGAAATGAGCGTCCATTCCTTTTTTTTTCTTAAATATTTTTTTTAATTTTATTTTCCATTTCATGGAGCGGATCTCCATGAATTCTTGATCCGTACCTGTATTTTTGCCATGACTCTTTCTTCTTCTTTTATGTAATTTTTTTTCATAAAATCTTTATAATAAAAAAAATAATAGTAGCGAAGAGAGCAAGCAAAGTGTTGATCAAAATTTTTGTAAGGAAGGATTCTCAGGGCCTTTGAAACAATCGACAACAACGCCGTTCTTTAATCCTTGTTAAGAGCAGCATAACACTCTCCTTAATTCAAAAGAATTATCTATCAATGCTAATCCTTTGTACCTTGATACTCGAGTTGTAAGACAACAACATCTAAAATATCTGGTCCACGGAATTGGTGAATATGAAATTCCCATCATCTAATGATTCATTACCCAATAGCCTGCTCGGAAAAAATTTGAGTTTCGTTCCTACACATGAGAACCAATCATGGCCTAAAAAGGATTTTAAATCATTCCAGCTTTTACTCCAAACCCCAACACCGACTCAAGTATATCAAGCAACGTACAGGTCAGCGGATCAATGGTCGTAAAAAAAGAACTATATTTCTCCCAGATGAATTTTTAGGTAATGTTGGGAATAAGTTTTGTCGGCCACCGCGAAAACCTCCGGCTGCAATAAAATTTGGAATCTTATACAAGCAGGAGAGATTTTAGTTTTAGATTTTGCTATGTGGTCTATTTTACTATTCACATTTTTTTTTGTATTTCAATTAATAATTTTAATTCTTTTCTTTACTTTCTTATTTATTTTTGGATATATATTTTGAATTTATAGTTTATTTATAGTTAATGCTCAAAAGGACTTAGTTTGGAGCGATAGAGCACATTTAGTGGAGGTGCTTAGTTTTTTTTATTTCTTTGTTAAATTGAGCCCGGCTCTATGAGCATGAGATCCTTCTCCTGGGTCGAGGTCGTCCCCACGATTGATACGAAATGAGCGTCCATTTTTTTTCTTAAATATTTTTTTTAATGTTATTTTCCATTTCATGGGAGCGGATCTCCATGAATTCTTGATCCGCACCTGTATTTTTGCCATGACTCTTTCTTCTTCTTTTATGTAATTTTTTTTCATAAAATCTTTATAATAAAAAAAATAATAATATTAATAATAATAAATAATATTGATAAATATAACGCAACGTAAAACAAACAACAACGAAATCTAGTGTTTGAACAAGAAAAAAATAAACCAATTTGTGCTTACTACCAGTCATTTGGCGCGAAGATTAATAGAAAATAACCGTTGAGACAGAATAAAAAGGAGATATGATCGTGAATCTGGGCGGTTTTTTGGTTAACCTTCTTGGGTGTTAAAAGGTGTTACATCAAGTGGTCCTTGGTTCTAGTGGAATTCGTTAAGCGATAATATCTAAGAATAATAATATATGATAACTGGTTAAAACGAAGTGAATTGAATTAAATAAGTAAAGTGATAATTCGAAATAAATTGTGGAGAAACTTAAAACTAGGAGTGAGTTAAAATTATGACTCATTATGAGTTGTGAAGAGCCTTAAGAAGGAAAAAGTGAAATAATCATAATAACTGAAGTGTTTAAGAGAAGAATTAATAATTGAATAATAATTGAATTGAATTGAATTAAAATTATCATCGGCGAACATCCAGCATCGCAAACAGCGCATCATCGCATCAAATCAACTTTAGATCGGGAAATCACAACTCCAGAAAAGTTTACGGCGTTATCAGGACGAATCAGGTACCCAACGGAAAATTTTAGTTAGAGAATGTTATATTAGGGAATTAGTGAAATATATTCTTAAATGTAAGTACACAATTCAAACTCTTTCACTCACTAATTAATTTCCTAAGTAATTTTTTTTTTGTAAGGCATTGGTACAGTTACGGACAAAGTGCGTAAGTTTTTTTTTCTTTCTTCAATCTTTTAGGATAATTAGAGCAGAAAACAAAATGATGAACTGCTAAGTCGCCCGAATGCGGCCTCGGCGCTCACGATGCCCGAAGAGGCCGGCCTCCGTCAGGCTACGCTCCTCTGATTTTGCCGTACTGCCCTGGGGCCCCGTATAGCCTAGGTGGCCATACGCGGAGCCCCGGGTCATAATGATCGGCAATGTAGAGCACACACCTCCTTAGCGACAGCACTCTCAAGGATGAGGGACTCCCAGGTCAAGTTCCCCACCCAAGCTCCTGAGCGGCCGGCACAACAGCTGTCCTGACCTGGGGAAGTGTCCTCATTAAATTCTGTATATGGAATGGGCCCCCAGAGGCTCATTTCGTATCAATATTCAAAAGTACCCGTCATGGTTAAAATTTCAGGACAAGTTTCAAGGCCTTAGAAATACATTAGCACTTTAGATTTTCTGGTACCGTGAGTGTGAAGCGTAATAAGCAGTGCATTCATTCAAAATATCCGCCAACAAGTCGGGCGCAACCCAACCATTCCCGTGACAAGCCGAGGATGCGTGGAAAGTCAACATGCAGACTTTGGTAGATAGAGAGGACCAATCGCATGGGGACTCCATGGCAGGGCCGTCATTAACTATTCGCGGCTGGATTTGATGCCCATAATTATTCAATTGATTGGTCGAATCACACTCAAGACCCTCCGAACAGAATGGTAGCTTCACAGACGAAGTTTGATAAAATCACACTCATTAAGCCACACATCCGTATGGCAGGGGGTAGGTGAGGCGAGGGAGTCGCAAAACCTGTGCCCTCAGCCCCACTCGTACAAAACTTCAAGCTCGCAGTTTTTGGTGGATAGAAAGGACCAATCGAATGGAGGGCTCCAGGGCAGGGCCGTCAACCATTCAACACTCAACCGCGATCACGATGAATAGCTCCAGCACATAGAATCAATACTTCGCCCGTTCACCGATGCATGCGTAGGGGGGAAGGTGGATGCCCATAATTATTCAATTGATTAGTCGGATCACACTCAAGATCCTCCGAACAGAATGGCAAGAATTTCCACGGAACTCGGTGTAACTCCCACTCATTAAACCACACTTCCGAACGTGAGGCGGTAGATGAGGCGAGGGACTCGCAAAATCCGTGCTCTCAGCCCCACTCGTATAAAACTTCAAGCTCGCAGCTTTGAACCCGTCGGCTACCAGCCGATTCATCGAAGGAAGGGGACAGAAGAGCTAAAAGGATTTCAACATCCCCAAAAGCGCCTGTACAAAACTTCATGCCCTGAATTCAATCAATCAAATTTCTGTTAAGACCCCCTATAGGGGCATAGGACAGAAACAACTCTCTTCCACAAGGCGCAATAATCAGTCCGTATCCGAGGCGATGTATCCGTTTCTCGTATTATTTAGGTCTTAAGATCACGGGTGATAAGCCCATGATCCAGTAAGTGTCCATTTCCCATTTTTTAGGGCAAGCAGGACTGGCTGTGGGTGAATTCTACAGCCCCCATCCCACAGGGGGATAGTTAGCTCAGGTCCGTGGAGTCGCTAGTCTCCAAAGATAGTTGCAGGAATTGGCAAAAACCTCATCCTACAACTACCCCCTTGCCCTGAATTATTTGGTGATAATTGACCTATTAAAAATGTTCGAAAAAATTCCCCCGCATGGAAGGAGGCAAAAGCTTCGAAGATAATTTTACACCTTTATACATTTTTCCTTAAATGAATCTCACAAATAGTCAAGCTTCCAGTTCAAAACCCCGAGCTGCTGTGTCTTTCTCAACACACACGAAATACTTTGCGCTGGTGAGGGCCGTGCCACGACGCAGAACAATTCCAGTCCAAGCCACCATTAATTCTCTATGCATATGAAATCGATGCATTGACCCGCAAAACCTTCCATCACCAACCAGAGCCCCAACAAAAAAAAAACTATCTAAAGTCCCCGATATTCCGGTCCGTGAAATTTCGGTCGACGATCCAGCGCTCCCTCTCGAACGCCACTGGGCACAAAAAGCAATCCATTCCTGCCTTCCCTAACCCTCATACAAACGAATACATCCGAATATCAGCAAATTTAGTCCTCGATTCGTGAGTTTCTTTTTTAATTTCTGCCATCTAAATTTCCTCACCATATAAAGATTGAATTTTTATTTGCAAAGAATCACAAGTTTAGCATGTATCCTTAGACGGTTGTTTAAAATGTAAATTAAATTTTGTAGAGAATACTTTTTAGTAATATTTCTCTTTCACTGGTACTACAATTTCCTTTTCACATTGTGCGACGTACTGCCAAGAACTCACAAGTGTTCTTCACATTAGCACAGAATTGTTGTTGGTTGAAAATAACTGAAGACGCAAATATACGGCGAGAGACTAGGGCTGACATGTAACAATATGTTTTATAACATGTGTGATGTATTTTACTGCTTGCAATACGGCCATTGCGCTGATCAAACAAATACGCAACGTGTTCTTTAAAACAACATTTTTAGCTATATCGTCCATGTAGTCTGTTGGTCCGTAGACGTTTCGTTTCTTGGAGGGCATTTATGATGATGTGTTTTGCCAATTCATCAAGTAACGCTTTCGAAGCGCCTGTCCTAAATAAGGATCGAACATTCCAAGATCCAAAGGAGTAGCATGAGAGCTATCGACTGATAAATTTAAACAAAGCATGTTGAAAAGAATGTTGATAAGCTGTTTCAATCATCAAAACCCTTCGACTCGCACTACGGAATCCCATACAAATGCCACAATTTCAAATAAAAAATAAATAAAAATAAACTTACTTTTTGTCACCGTCTCCTCGGACTTGCTGCGCGTCGACAAACTCTTATCCTGTATTTCACCCTCGAATCGTGCCAAATCAGAGTCCAAACGACGAATATGCTTGTCAACAAGCTCGTAAGTTTGAATTGCTAGTTGAACCTTATCGTCACCGTACTCTTTCGCCTTATTGAAAAGGTCTTGAATTTCCTTCAGTTTTTCCTTTCGTATTTCATCGGTCATCGATTCCTTGTTACTGACCAGCGTTTTCATAAAATCCTTAGCCTTTTCGTCGATATCTTTCATTAGGCCTTGAGCGCGAGCGTCTAAATTTCGCATCAATTTAAAGTTACGTTGCAATTCATTCGGCAATGATTCCAAACCTGGAAAATTAATTCGCCAATAAGATTTCAGTTTAACCGGCTGCTAAACCGTCTTCTTTACCATCTAAATAATGCTCCAAATACAACGCGGAAGTCATTCTTTTAATTTTAAAAGCAATAAAAGAAAGTGTACAAACAAAACGCAAGACACAGGACACAACTGCACTGACAGTTGCAGAGTGACGTTTGCAGTTCGAAAAAATACCATCCAAATCTAGTACGTTAAAATTCGTTGGTGTAAAATATTTGATTTAAAATTTTCTGGCGCGTTATTTTTATATTGAACAAATGAAAAAACGATAATTTTCTAAAAACCTCGGTAGCTCTTTTTATTTGACATTTTCGAAACTTGAGCCCAGATTTTTATTGATAATATTGCACCAAAAATTTATTCGAATTAATAAAGAAATTCGCCTGTGTTTTTTTATTGCTTTTAATTCAATTTGGGCAAGTGTTATGTATATGACTACGGTTTGCGGTTTTTTTGCACTATAAATCAATAGAATTTGCTTGGAGAGTGAAATAAAAAAATGTAAAACGAACCGCTATTGAGTAGTGAAGTAAGTGAAGAATTATTAAAATGCTTTTTTAAGAGAATCCAAGTCTCGGGCCTCTTACCGTTTTGAATTACAGTTTTCAACTTTGTATGATACAAGTTTTGCAAAGTTACTTGCTGTATTTCATTCACTTGTTCTATGCCACTCCCGGTACATTTCGCACATGTAACGTGTGATTTTGTACACTTTTTCGAAGAGCGACCATAGCTGTAACACCTGAAACACCTCAGTGAGTTGAAGTCTTCGATGCAGTAGTGACTACCAAAGTCTGTTTATACAATATATACAGGGTGTTTGGTACTCCGTGCGCCACCTTGTAAGGGGTTATTTCTTTGAGAAAAAAATTGTTCTACGGAGATGGTCAATTTTCAATATCCGCGGAGATACAGGGTGATCAAGAAAATTGTTTCGGACCTGTACCCTCAGTCACTCAAAACGCCATATCTTGAGAACTAATAATCGCAATTCAAAGTGTTATAACTTGTTTTTTAGAGAATCAAATTACCTTTCATTTGGTGTAATAGTCCGCATTGCAACTGTACCCAATCCTGAGGTATTTGCTTCAGAACACAAATTTTTGACACTTTGACCCTCAAAATTCTGGGGTCGATGTAGTTTTTCTCTAAAAAACGCATTATAAAAATGTAATTTTAATGTTATTTTTTTATGTGCCATATTATTCGTCGGGCACTAGCTATAGAGATGCAGAATAAGGATGGATATCATACATACATATTGCTTCTCGTCGGCATCGGTTGCGTTGCTTCTAATGTTGATTCTAAACTCCTGAATTTCCGTTCCTGTATCGTTTTCTTCTTGATGAATTCTGGTTCTCTGCGTTCTGAAATGAAAGAATCAAAATAATTAATGGTATCCTTCGGTAGAAGGCTACCGAGGATGAGGTGAAGGGATAGGACTTCTTTGTTGAGGTAGTCCAGCATAGTTCTCTTGAGTTTGATGTCATTCCTCAAGAGCTGCTGCCTCGCTTTCAAATAAATAAATAAATAAATTGCTACGATTACTACCATTAGAGAGCTCTACGGAGAGCAAACTCTCCAATTAGCTCGGCGATTGGAAACTACAAAAAACAAAATCCACACCATTCTCAAACAGATAGCCTTCGAAAAACGATGCAGAGATAAGAACTTTGTTCCTAAAGGCTTTAAAATCGTGGTCACATGAGACAACCATCGTAGCAAGACTATTTTGAAGAAAGCGAGTCAGCAGGTCTTGAGGAATGACATCAAACTCAAGAGAAGTAAGCTGGACTACCTCAACAAAGAAGCCCTATCCCTTCACCTCCTCCTCGGTAGCCTTCTACCGAAGGATACCTTTAATTATTTTGATTCTTTTATTTCAGAACGCAGAGAAGCAGAATTCATCAAGAAGAAAACGATACAGGAACGGAAATTCAGGAGTTTAGTATCAACATTAGAAGCAGCGCAACCGATGCCGACGAGAAGCAATATGTATGTATGATATCCATCCTTATTCTGCATCTCTATTGCTAGTGCCCGACGTAAAGGGCTGAGCCTCTTCTGCAGTTCTATGCGTGACGCTTTAGTTTAAGGTCTTGTGCCTCTTATTTTCATTTCCGACAGAAGGCGGTTTTGTTGATCAGGTTTTACCTCTTTTCATAGTATTTTTCTGTGCCGGTGCTACGGTATCTTGCATTAGCATGCTGGCAAGATCGAATGCCTCGTTCGTAGTTACTACTCAATCTTTTTTCTTGTTCTTTATATTTTCTATAAAATTCAATAAATTTAATCAATCCTGAAATTGAAATACTTGTTACACTCAATTTACATTTTAAAGTTTTTATTATTATATTGTTGAAAAAAAAATTATTATTATTCCAATATTCTGTTTCCACCTTTTCTAATGTCAAAACTCTTGCTTCAACGATTATTCGTGTCGACCACCAGATGTCTCTCGCCTCAATTTTTGCACGGGCATGACAACATTACCGCACAAAAAAAAGTGTCCGTCGTTCGATAGCAGTCTTAAAGCAAAAGAAATATAAAGAAAGCGAAAAATTGCAATTTTCCTAGTGCAAAAATCCACTTTATTTCTGTTCGTCGCGATAAAAACAAAATCGAGATACCGACGAAATCGAAACGTCCTTGCTCACTCGTCGTCCGATACGTTTAGTGATGCAGTGGAGCAGTGAAAATGACAAAAAAATGATCAATGTGAAAATTTTCGGGAAAATCACAATCAAGAGAGCCGAACAAGTCCGAGAAGAAATTGCATCTTGACGGGAATGAGGAAAAAAGAAATGGAAAATCTGAGAAAAGCAATCAGCCAAGCAGATAATCGAAAAAAATATTAGAAAACTCAATACGACGTCAAGTAGAGAAAATTCTGGAAATTCCAACAAAACACAAAACGACAGCAAGACGTAAAAATCTCGAAGGTCGTAGAAGAAGAAGAAAAACCAGAAACTCGAGTTTGTTATAAGCGGGCAGTCCGTTAATACCCTTTAGTTATTATTTGTTTTTGTTGATCCTAATCCCCGTCCGTCGAAAGCGAAAGCAGCATCGCGTAATCATCGGCATTTCGTGGCGAGGAGAGCAGCTGCCATGGATGCTGCCAGCAGTGATCGGAAAGAAATTTATCGGTAAGTCTTCATTCCGCTCCCCGTCTTTCGGCAACTCCCTACAAATTTGGTCGTTTTCTGAAAATAACAACCCACCCCGCCCCCATTTCAGTTTTTTTTTTCATGTAATTCGAGAGTGACGGCCGTCAAGTACGAGCCGATTGTGAAAGGTCATGCAATTTGGAAAATTCTGATGTATGACGTAGCGCGTGCAGCGATTTCTGTTATCTTTGAATTTCGACAAAAATAGAAATAAAGTGGAACGAGAGCGTGTTTAATGAGCAGTTGGGACAAGTAAGCAAGAATTGCGTTTTGCGAGACTACGTTTCGCCGAAGACCTACGAAAAATTCTTGTTGGATTTTTATGGTACGCATGGCGTAGGAAAACTAGCCAACAGAATCGCGTACATTTCCGGAAAGTTTTGGCACACTTTTGTCCTTTACGCCATGGTCTTGTCGACGAAGAACCCGGATCGAATGCAATTTAGTAATATGTCGTAGGTGTTGTTGTTTGAACTGGAGTTGAAACGTTCGTATACAGTAACTCTAGTTGGGAGTAAAGAGTAGCTACAGAATAATAAGACTGCCTTATGAAAGAGGTCAGCAAACTGAGTCACTGCTTCACTTAACAAATTTTATAACGTTGTTTTGAAATTACTTGTCTCTCTGAGTCAGTTTAACCGTTTTAGTCGATTTTCCACAATTTTCGAAAAAAAAATAAATTTTGTTTCACAGATCGATTAATGCAGGTCTCACGGTATTGAAACTGCTCAAAATCTCTGCCCATTGGGTTGCTCGGTAGATCAGGACAATCTATTGAAAAAATCAAATTTTTGCTAGAGATGGATAACCTAAAACTGACCATCACGGGCCTATCAACCGTGTTCCTGAGCATTTACTAGTGAGGCGCTGTGGTCATAAAATATTGGGAAATTGAAAAAAATTTCGACACTTTTTTACTGAATGGAATGGGGTGTGTGTCATGACTACCTGTTCAGTGTATATTGCAGGTTTGGAAACAAGCTCAGGTTGAACGCGATAGTCCAACAAGTTCACGGGACACCTGTCATCATGGGGAGGGACTAGCGAGAAACTAGATTACCAGCTAGAGATGTACGATTATCGTAATTTCATTACGTCATGCAAGGACGATTGCAGACGTTTCGTCCGTGCAAACTCGCGTTGATCTCTGCGGTTAGGTCTATAAGAGGAATGCGGTAGAGGCCTGAAATGTCTGGCATTAATGTTGAAGACTGCATTATGTTAACATGAATGAGTATGTAAAAAGCACTACTGGATGAACTATTTTCTGGTCCTGAACCGAGGGAGCTTATTTTCATGATGGGACAATAGCAGAGGGAGAAATCCCCGAGCTTGAACCTGAGGAGATTGTACATAGGTTTGGTAGGGTGAGATCGGAAAGGGTGCCTGGCGTGATATTTGAATGTATCTGACTCGCCATTCCCGAGTATCTAATTTGCGTTTTGAACCGTTGCTTTCGAGATAGAGTTTTCCCTACAGAAAGATAGCACGCGCAGTCGTGCTTTTGAAGTCTCCAGAAGTCAGAAGTGATTCTATCGGGGCATATCTCTTCTTCCGGTCTTTGGCAAGGTCCTGGAGAGGATTATGGCCCGGAGGAGGAGAAACTGGTCCATCTGCTTCTACGAAAGACGTGCTAGCAAATATTTTTTTTTAAGGAGCCGAGTATAACTTAGGGGATCACCCTTTAATGTATTGCACAGCTAAGTCGGTAAAGAAAGTGGACTAACATTTGGTGTATTATGGAAATTGGGATGGAGAGAGACGGAAATGACGGTGAATATTATTCTTGAACGACTGGAGGTTATACCCGTTCGGAAAAAAACGTTAGCCGGCAATACGTTCCAGAGTCTGGATGTTCGGGAAATGAATGACCGCCTAAATTTCACTGTACGGGAAGATAAAAGTTTGACAGTATACTCGTGCGCATGTTCCGCTTGACGAGAATGACGTGGAAAAGTGCAAAGTGAAGTCCAGAGGTGGTGGCTGCATAATAGATGTGAAAAATTGTTATTCTGCCAAACTTTTGATTAAGTCCTCTAACGATGTGGAAGATATCTTCGTCGAACTCAGCCTCAGGCAACGCAAATTATTTATTGGATGTGTATACATACCACCATCATCAGCCGAGACTTACGCCAGCCATTGCCAGTTTATCGAAGGCATAATTAACAGTTTTCCATTTGCGAATACCTTGATTGTTGGAGATTATAACCAGCCTGAAATTGATTAGGCCTCCCTTAACTGGTATGAATCCAGTGTTAATTGCGCGGGCAGTGCTCTTATTGATCAATTCTGCGATCTTAACTTTACTCAAAGTAACCGCATTTTCAACGCCAAAGGGAAGCTACTTGATCTAGTATTTTCTAATCTTTCACCACCACTTGAAGTGGTTTCATCGCACGACGAATTGCTGCCGCTTGATAAAAGGTACCATCCAGCACTCATTATAAACATTAATTTAAACAAGTACTCTCTTACTCTTACTCGAAATAGTTGACATAAATGAAGCCGTTTCTAGATTTTATGGCGTTCTGTATAAAGTCATCGATGATTCGGTCCCTTCTCAAATTATTTCTAGCTCGTTATATCCCCGTTGGTACGACGCGCAATTGCGTCAACTTATCAAAAACAAAAAAGTAGCACATGCTAAATATAAGGAATCGCTCTCCCAAAGTCACTACCTGGAATTCTCACGTTTACGCAGTCTCTCTAAAGCTAAAAAGGCTTCCTGTTATACTAAATACACTAGTAATATTGAAGCTAATATTTCTTCCAATAACATTAAGGCATTCTGGAACTACGTTAATTCACTTAGGTCAGACAATGTTCTTCCTTCCTGTATGTATGCTGATGATATTACTGCATCTAATCCTTCTAGCATTGCAAACCTCTTTGCTAAGTATTTCTCCAGTGTGTACTCCGATAATAGCACTATTCCATCTGCCGTGCTGAATTTATCCTCACTGGGCAGCTATTACCTAAATCTGTCGTCGTTAAATGTTGTCATCTCAGATGTCACATCGATGCTTGATACCCTTGATACATCTAAAGGTATGGGACCCGATGGTGTTCCACCATTGTTTCTGTTTAACTGTCGTCAGTTTTTGGCGTTACCATTACGATTATTTTAAATTTATCTTTACGTTCGGGTCTTTTTTCCTGAATTGTGGAAGACTTCTTTTGTTATACCAATTCATAAGTCCAATGATAAATGCAATGTTCACAATTACAGGCCCATTTCAATCCAATCGACCCTATCCAAAATTTTTGATGCAATCGTCACGAACAAATTAACACCATTACTGAGAAGCTATATTACCCTTCACCAACATGGTTTTCTAAAACGGAAGTCTACAATGACTAATCTCTTGCCTTATGTTGAGACTATTATCCATGCAATGGAGTCTAATTCCCAGGTCCACGCAATCTACACCGACTTCTCGACAAAGTTGATCACTGCCTACTTGTTTCGAAGCTTCACGCCTTAGGCATCTCTGGCGATCTCCTGAGTTGAATACGTGATTACCTCCATGATCGCTATAGTATTGTAAATATAAAATCTGCTAACTCGGAACCTTTTCTCGTAAAATCAGGAGTACCACAAGGATCGCATTTAGGGCCTCTGCTCTTTCTTGTTTTTATTAACGATATATCTAATATATTTGTAAACGTAAATTTTTTGTTATTCGCGGATGATCTTAAAATCTATAAAATTATAAGCACTGTACACGATTGTACAATTGTTCAAAATAATCTTAATTACCTGTATGATTGGTGTATCACAAATCGTCTTCCATTGAATATTTCAAAGTGTAATTATGTACATTGCGTTCAGCAGACGTGAGCGGGTCAATATTAACTATTACCTTAATACTTGCGAGTTACCAGTGGTTGATGTTATCATACTTGACTCTAAATTGACATTCGTGCCTCACTACAACAAATTTTGTAGTTCAGCTCGGAGAATGCTGGGTTTCGCTATACGCAATTGTTAAGATTTCAAAAATATTTATTCCCTGAAAACTCTTTACTGCTCATTGGTGCGTCCACATCTGGAATATTTATCTGTCATTTGGAACCCCTTTTTCCATATTCACTCTGCCCATATTGAAACTGTTCAACACAAATTCCTGCGGTACATTGCCTTTAAACTTCGCATAACTGTCGAAACAATTGACTATAACTGTTTGCTCACTACCTTGAATCTGGAGCCACTGTCTAAACGACGTGAACGATATGAGCTAATAGCCTTATTTAAAATTGTTAATGATAAGTTGGATTGCTCTGAATTTCTTGAAGCCTTAAACTTTCGGGTTCCAAGTCATGCATCACGCTCTACCGATAGTTTTTATGTCACACGTCATGTTACTAGTTATGCTAACAATAGTCCGGCCACTCGCTTGATGAGAACTTCTAACAAGCATTCAGCTATGTTGGACATATTTTCTACAAATATCGATTGCCTTAAGGCAATACAATTATTATGATTTTCTTTGTTATTTTGTTTTTAAAAATATTATTTACTTTTGTCTTATTTTTCATTTCTTTTTTTACTCTTTTTTTCATATATTTATGTTATTACCTTTATATTATTATTATGTTCTCTTTTACATTTACATTTATATTATTATTATGTTCTCTTTTACGTTTATATTTATAAGTTTGTAACTTTCATTAGAGGGTCTGGTACCCGTAAATAAATAAATAAGTGCGCATAGTTCCGAACTGCATTTACTATGGAAGTAGCGATAGACCAGAAAGATCTTGAGCCTTTTGGACTCTGAAGGATCTTCAGTCGAAGTTTTTGGTCGTGATCAAATTTAACACGATTGAAGACAGATCTACAGGTATTTCTTGATTTCATATAAATCTCTCTGTTAGCCAAAGTTTGATGATTTTTAAAGTTTTCAAACGACGGTTTCTTCGCATCAATTGCAACACTCGTTTGTAAGTAAACCAAGAGTCCTCCAATTAGCTCTTTTAAAATGCCAAACAATTTTTGAGATGCCTTAACTGGCAGCCGTTTTAGTGCTGCAACTGAAAATTATGCACGAATTGGATGGTCCGTCCAGGAGAAAGTGTGAGAAAGTCGTCGAAGGCGGCTGTCCACAAGGCACTATCAGGGCTCCATTCATTTGGAATCTAATGATGAATGACTTTCTGGTATAGTTCGCAGACTCATGCAGTGTCGCGGCGTATGCTGACGATCTGCTCATACTAGTGGAGGAAAACTCCGGAATTGATCTCGAGCGTAAGAGTGCAGCTCTACACCGTTCGGGAATGCCTACTAAAAGTAGGATATTGAAAGATAAGACGTTAACAATGATGGTGAAATACTCGTTGTCGAACTCCCATCATTTTTCGGTAAAGCTGGAAGGGAGACATGAAATACCTGGGCATCAGCGCTCTGTCGTTCCATTCAGAGATAAAGAGTCGTGCTCATAAAATACGGAAAGGATTCCCGTTACTGGTTAACCTCGAAGGAGGTTTGTGAGAGGATCCTCCGCGAATCCAAAGAATTCCGTGATCTTAAGGGGGTTGTTGATCTTGCCAATTTACTTGGAAAATGGAGATACAATTTGCTTGAAAACTACTCAGCAGATCTTGTTTAAACTTTACAGGCCTTGCCATGGCTATAAAATGAGAACATCCACTGGAGGATTATTTTAAATTATTATAAAAAATTAATTTTCTTCTTATGTAGTCCAGACTAAAATATTTGAAAATCTCGGGGGAGTTTTGAAAAACCCGCCAATAGCACACATTTAAAACAAAAAAACAAGTGGATACCTCTCGTAGTTCCTGAGAAAAAAGTACCTAAAGTAAAAAAAATGTTTGAAGTGAAACAAAAAACTAACTTCAAAGCCAACTTTCTTAAGGCTGCGTATACACTGAGCACGAACGCGAACAAGGTAGACGAGGACGCATGAGCATTCAAATATCTACGTACGTACGAGGTGCGACAAACTGCCTCAGCACACATCCGAGGCTGCACGAATGCTGTCCGTAGCGAGTCGGTGCATCAAAGAAATTGCGGTTGTATTTGGACGGCATTCTGCATTTGGCTCATTTTACCTCGCCTCGCTTCAAACGATAGGTTTTTCAAATTTTTAAAGCAATTATTGAAAAATGTGTTGGTATAAGGAAAAGGCAATGCATCTTATAAAATAATGCGAACGTTTTTCTGATTTCTGGAAAAACACTGGGAAATGGTCTGAAACTATTTAGCTCCGAACGGCAGTGAATGATCGGATCGCTGCTTCGCTCGCTGATTTTGTTCGAAACGGGCTCGTTCAAGGCAAATGTCACGCCTCGCTTTGCCTCATTCGGCGTTTATTCTCAAGCGTGTACGCAGCTTAAGACCTTAGATCATCTACTCCCTTAAGTGGCGGTTACATGACGCTGGCATAGTAGATGCTAGGCACTGCTTGTTGTTAGTAGCCACCGTGTGAACCCTTGAGCTCGCTGATTTTCCTCTCGGTCTGTTTTCTCTTAACCACGGTAGCATGAACGAGTTCCTCCACAAGCGGAGTCTGAGTGAGACAGCGAGTTGCGCTTTGAAAAAGCGCCGTTTGAAAGCTGGCTGTATGTCTCGTTCGAGTTTCCAGGATACCTATGAAGTTCTTAGCCAGCTGGATGACATGGTGATCTCGGGGACTGGGGAGAGTAGTTGCCTCGCAACTTGTCTTCGCACGTAAGGCATTCAAGAGAAGAATGGCTGATAGGGGGTTTTTGTGCTTTTCTTTCTTTATATACATGAAGGATATGACATCTGTTGCACAGAACTCCACTGAAAGTTGCTTTCTAGTTACGGAGTTTTTTCGGTACCACAAGTGCCGGGAGCCCATGCAACGTTGCTTCCACCCCCGGCAATGGAAGCTGGCTGTGTTTTACCGCCCAATTGTTGGTAGAGCTCTTTCTAGTTTGGTGTGAGCGTTGCGTTTTTCCAACTTTGGCTGGTAGTGTGTTCCAAAGTTGTGACATTCAGAAAATGAATGACTTCCTATATTTTACTGTACGAGAAGGCAAGGGTTTGACGATGTACACGTGTGCGTGTTCAGCTTGACGAGTATCCCGGGGAAAAGTATAGAATGGAGGAATGAGTGCGGTTAGTTCCGCATTGCATTTACCATGTAAATAGCGATAATAAATGCTGAGTACTCTGCAATTTCTGCGATGCATAGAATTGATGTAAGACGTCACACAAAGTGATCGTTCCAGCTCTACCAAGCCACATTCTTGCTGTTGAAAGAAACGAGGCAAGAAAAAACACATCACACCTTTGCCAATCCGTTCTCGTTCTGCTTTGAAATGGCATGGTACGGCGATATGCACAAGTATAGGTTTCTCGTGTGATGAAGGGAAACAAGCAACCAAACATTACTTTCGGTGTAGGCACTTTTTATACATGTGATGTTGATTATGTACGAATAATCGAGCAAAGAAATAATAACGAAACGTTTTGACAGTTCAGTTATTTTTTCCCGTTCCGTTTTGCTTTGCTTGTAAGCCATTTCGTTATTTAACCGAGCGTTGGAACTCCTGCATCCATAAATTCGGAGAAGGTCATGCTCTTGACATAGCTAAAGCTTTCGACAGAGTTTGGCACAAATGTCTCTTAGCCAAGCTGAAGGCCTATGGTTTTAACACAGCTTTTCTTAAATGGATTGAGAGTTTTTTCTCCGAGCGCTCTAGACGAAGCAACTTCTGTACCCTTTTCCATTGATTCCGGCGTCCCTCAGGGCTCAGTTTTATTACCTACCCTCTTTTTAGTCTTCATAAATGACCTTCTGTCATCTACTCTCAATCCTATTCATTGTTTCGCAGATGACAAGTACTTTGGATAACACCTTCCAATTTGACTTCCGGGCAGAGGCACGTCCAACATCAGTGGCATCTTGCCGTAATAAGTCAATACAGTCATTGAACTCTGACTTCAGTTTAATCCTGGAATGGAGCAGGAAAAAAAGAGTAGTTTAATGCCTTAAAAACGCAGTCCTGTCATCCATCACTTAAACAACATTCCGACGTCGGCCGCTAATATGTCCTTAAATGGCGTACAGATCTCATCTTCTGCAGACTTCACGTTACTAGGTGCAAAATTTAACAATCGCCTTGATTGGAGCCAACAGATCAACGAAGTTACTCTTGATGCTTCGAAACGTCTAGTTATTCTGCGGAAGTGCAAGAAATACTTTTCTGCCTCCGAATTAGCCACCATCTATAAGGCTTATGTATATCCGACTACGTATTGAGTACAATTCGCATGTTTGGGCTGTGTCCCCAAAATCACATCTGGTTCTTCTTGACCGTATCCAGAAACACGCATTCCGATTAATTGTAGATGAAGCTATACCGGCCTCAATAGACTCCTTCAAGCATTGGAGTACTCTACTTTTATTATAGATCTAAGTATGAAGCTATATTATAGATACTAAGTATCTATCGAAGCATCAAGAGTAACTTCGTTGAGTTGGCTCCAATCAAGGCGATTGTTAAATTTTGCACCTAGTAACGTGAAGTCTGCAGAAGATGAAATCTGTACGCCATTTAAGGACATATTAGCGGCCGACGTCGGAATGTTGTTTAAGTGCTGCGTTTTTAAGGCATTAAACTACTCTTTTTTTCCTGCTCCATTCCAGGATTAAACTGAAGTCAGAGTTCAATGACTGTATTGACTCATTACGGCAAGATGCCACTGATGTTGGTATGGTAAATGCAGCAAGGAACTAAAAGCCCTAATACCACCTATATTCAATACCCCCCGAAATACTCGCCAAGCTGCACGCTCACACGAGTACACTTTGAAGCCCTTGCCGAGAAGAACAGTGAAGTTTAGGAAGTCCTTCATCCTGCGGACGACAGTGTTGTGGAATTCATTACCAGGCAATCTCTTTACCAGCGAATACAACCTCCAGCAGTTTAAGAACAACGCTCACCGCCACTTTAAACTCTTCTCCTTCTGTGTTTCTCTGCCAATTTCGCGATTTCCACTTGTTTCCCCATGTCGCGCATTAAAGGGTGACCCCTAAGTTTATTACGATAACCATAAAAAAAACTAACTAATAAATGTTAGCGTTGGTATTCGTTACTTCGGATTTCGTTTGGTAACGAGTACTCGCGTAACGAATAGTTACTTTTTTGACATCAATATTGGTATAGACAGGTACCCTCGGGGGCGATATTAATTGTCGTCTCAAAACAATCCGTGTCCGTGGACGACCGTGGAATAAAGCCATAGAGACAGACGTTCATGTTAATCAAGTCGAGATATGGTTTTATGAATGCGTAGCATTTTTTCAAAATTAAGAATGACCACACACATCTGAAACAGTAATGAAAGCTGACGATCAGATCTGCGCTTTAGAGCTTTATTGATCATGTCGTCGACTTCGGATCAGACGCACAAGCCTGGCAAAGTAGCAATGTGTTGTCGACAACTCAGCGACAAGGCGGTGCGTGAATCAATTTTACAGCCGCCTCAGTTTTAAGGCAGGGGAAATCGTTCTTTCACAGGCTTGCACCTTTTTAAGCGATTTTGAGCTTATTTTTATTCAAGTTCATTTGCCTGCTTGAGTGCTGTGGAAGTAAGTCGATAGAAGTTCGCCTCAGAGCTTTCTTACTCATGAAACAAGATGATAGGGCAGCAATGTGTTAAACAAAGCGCCACAGGTGATTCAATTTTTCAGTCGGTTCAGTTTTAAAGCGAGATCGCGAATGAACGATTTATTCGCAAGCTCGCACCTAACTGACCAACCAATTTGACACTCATAAAAAAAAATAGAGTAAAAATATTTTTCTAAAACTATTTCTCTCGAAAACTGAAACCTAAAGCACTGAAAATTAAATAAATGTTGAAAATGTATTTTTTTATTGAATTTTATCAATTTTATTTCAGGAACGTCTACGCTCTGGTCAAACAATTGGATGAGCAAAAAAAATCCGCCACCACTGTTCCGCAATTATTTGAAATAGATATCGAAAAATTTCGATCAGCTTTAGTCGAGCGTTGCACCAAACTTCTGTTCGTTGATCACGAAACGATCGGTAAAAAATGTCGTGAGATATTATGGCGCAAAGGCTACTACGATTTTATTGCGCTCGTTAAGAAATTCTCGCACAAGGATGATAGCGATGCACAGGCAAAGTATCGTGATCACGTGCGCGACTTTATACTCGAAGGAATCGGCAATTATAAAAAAATTGCAATTAAAATTGAACGATTATATGACTTAGACTTACAGTATTTGATCGATTTTGCAATAATAAACGATGAGAATGCCGGAGAGACGCAATCTACAAATGGTTTTGCCATTGATAAGTCTTTGGAAGCGATCAGTTATGCTCTGGATGTTGTACATTCATCATTTCTATCGTTGGGCGATTTGCATCGTTACTTCATCGACTTCAGCTTGGATAAATCGTTGATAACGAAAGATATGGCGGCGAAATTTTATTTCGAAGCATTCAAACTGAATCCGACAATAGGCATGGCGCAAAATCAATTGGGAACCCTGTTCTACGGTCAGAATAATGATTTGGATTCGATTTATCATTACTTGTACTCGCTTATATGCACCGTACCGTTCGAGCTGAGTGAAAACAACGTTTGTAAGTTATTGTTGGCGCATGTTGACTACTTGGAAGATCTCGATCCTGATAAAGTTGAATTCAGCTTGCGCGATTTCTATGCCCGTTTTTACTTGATTGTCGACATTTTGTTCTTCGATAAAGACGTGCCCGATTTCAATAGCTTATGTCACTGTGTGCTGATTGATCTACGCAAAATTTTATGCTCAAATAGCATTAGTATTGGTGAAGGATGCCTCTTTAAAATCGTTAGCATTCTAATGTTCTGCTTATCGAAATTGAAGATGATAAATTCGCAGAAAGTTTATTCTTTGAATGCCTTCTTGGTAGCCGTTTGTTCCGATCTAATTGATGCGTGCATTGTCAATTTAGAGCAATATATTCTTACGCGATCAAAGCAGAATGAAATGTTTCAAGAAACTTATGCTGAAGTTTTCAACGAGTTTGAAGCTATTGTAAGGAAAAGCCGCGATGATTACAAAGCCTACCATAACAATCGTGGCGGAAATAACTGGAACTCATTGATCGGGCAACACAAGTCTGGAACGACTGATTCCGATGGACAATCGCAACTGTCGAATAATCGTGAGGCGACAACAAAAGCTAAACGTAATGCGAAAAGCAGCTCCACTCGTAGTAGTGATGAGGCAAAGGAATCGGATCTTAAAACGCCACTGTCCACGAAAAGCAAGCGTCGCAATTTAAAGATCAGAAGACGCCGTAAGAAAATTCACCAGTCCGATGAGAGCAGCTGCTACGATTCCGAGTCCGATTTGGAATCGGAATTCAGTTCCAATGATGATGAGAACGGTGACTATTCTGACTTAAGTTCGAATTTCGAGAGCGATTTCAGTGATGCAGAAGACGAAGCGCTGTTAATCGATGACGTCAAACCGAAAGCGGAAGTAATATTCGAAGAGAAGCCGGTAACATTTTCCGACAATGACGACATCGTTATTGAGGAAGAGAGCATCATTTATCCGGACGGTATCGAAAATCATCAACTGATTGATAATTTCGCTCAGATCAGCGTTAACACACCGTTGAATTTCAAATCGATCAGCGAGGATGAAAATGATAGAAATCGAGAACATGAAAAGATTCGCTCCGCAGATGCTTTTCCATCCGATCCGCCAGTCAAACTTAAATATCGCAACAAGTACACGAAAATTGATCCGAATATCATCATTGATTTTGCGCAGAAGGAGTCGACCATGCGTTGTCTGAAAATCCTTTTCGACTGGCTTCGCATAAATCATGAAATTCTTTTCGGTTGCTATCATTCGAATCCCGAATTCATACATAAAATCATGAAACTGCTCAATTACTGCAACATTGATATCTTTACGCGAAAAGTTTATTTCGAACGTGATTTCATAAAAACGCCAAATGTTCGTAAGGAACTCGATCGGATGTTCGATATTCGATCAACGATTCCGCTGACCGAAGATATTACACTGAAAAGTTTCGATCTACTGCAAAGCACCCAAATGACTTTGGATTGGGAATTAACAATTCGCGATGCGATTTCATCGAACGAAGAGAATATCATGCGAATCTTTAAAATGGTCGATTTTGGCTTTTTCATTTGCAAAATGAAGAAATTTAATTACAATTTTTGCGCGAAAACGCGTCGTTTCACCGCGAACATGAAAAAGAAGCGCGAAAAGAAAAAATCATCGAGACGACGCGAACGTAGAGCGAAAAATGGTCGGAAACGTGGTATTGGTGGCGGTGACGGAAAACCACGAAGATTCGGTGATCGGCGCAACAGTATGCGAAAGAGTTACACGAGCAACGAAGAGAAGGACACCGTCGAAGAAACTAATAGCATGCCTGCACCAATGATTCGTAAAGGCTATCTGCGAAATCGTAATCAAAATTCCGAGAGTAAAATTCATACAAGCAGTGGCGGCGATGATGAGAAAACGGCAGAAACGAAATGTGAAATTATGGGACAACTGTGGCTTCGAAATGAAGTGGAAACGTTAGAATCGAAGGTAACAATAGAATTTGTTAACTGATTTACTTTTTTTTTCAATTGGATTTTCTAACTTACAGATGAAGAGGAAACCGATGAACGTAATTCTTACTCCGTACATTGTTGTCGATGCCAAGTCTCTAACCGAGTACACTACAGTCGTTAAAAATCTCGTCAAAACAAAGAAATTCATAGTTTTGATACCGAATGCAGGTACGTACAATTTTTATCCGCAAATATTCTGCCTTTGAAATTATTGAGGGCGTCAACCGATAAAGAAAATAATATTTATCGTTTTTTATTCAGTGCTCTGCGAACTTGACGATCTTAAGAAGAATAGCGACCGCGCAAGAAATGTAATTCGCTGGCTGGAACAAGAGTTCCGTCGAGGCAATCGTCATATGCGTTCTCAGCGAGATAACGAGTCTTTATCATTATCGCTTTTGAAAATGCCAAAGAAACTCGGTAAGTTTGTTTCTGTAATAACATCTTTTAGAATCGTAATCAAATAAAATTATAATAACAAAATTTGCTTTCAATTATCAGATCGCGATGCAACAGTTTTCCTTCAGATCGCTCAATTCTGCAATTACATCGTTACAAATCATTCAGATGGCATCGAATACGAAGCGAACGTTCTCACATTTCTATGCGGCGATAATTTAAACGAGAAACGCTTAACGAATTTCAGCTATACGGGAATATTGGAAACAATACCGGTCCGATTCGATCAGATCGCCAATTTCTATGCTAAATATAAGAAAAAATGAAACGGAAATCGTATTCCTCTGGGGATTATCCTTTGCAGCATTTGTGAGAAACGGACTAATGTTTAAATACCATGTTTAAATGAAAACGGCAGACAACAAAAAATCATCGAATGGAATTTATGAAACATGTTTCGTGGCGAAACGTACGTCTCTAAAATAACGGATACAAAAAACATATTTGCCCAATTTAACATTCGGTCAAATCTAGAAATATCACAAAATAGCCCAGTCATTACCTAAAAAAAAAGCATAGTCTACAAGTAACAAGTACAGTTGCAAAATTGCTTTTTGAATTTCTTCTCTTAACTTTGAAATCAAAAATATTTTTCGTTTCACTTTTTTGGCTCTTTGGTATTTTTAAATGGAAACAAAAAAGACGCGACGAAAAATACGAATAAAATCAAACTTAGAGGCAATGTACGTGTGAAATTGAAATGTTGTCGTTGTTTTTTTCTTAGGTAACGATGCTTTTTTTCGTATCGGTTATTTCTTTCGCGATTTTACTATCGTTAAAAAAAAAATAGTTTTAGTGTGTCAACTTTCCAAAATTTGAAAGACCGACGAATCTATCATAGAGTAATTTTAAAACAGCATTGATTTGATTTTTGGATGGATTCGTTGGTGGTCAGGGTGTCATGTCGTTGATTGTGCTCCATTTATTGAAAAAAAAAAGAAATTGACGATAAGCATAAATTTCTTTTGCTTTTTGGAAGGTAGTGTGTTCGTTTAAGAATTTTATGTTATTTTTTTTCACCTCCGCTCTATTAGTTTTTCTTTCTTCAGCTTGAAACTAAATTCAGAAAAAGATCTGCTGATTGTAATCCGGATTATGTAATTTTTATTTAAATATACGACTTTAAGCAGCCAAAAAAATATGTTTTTTTATTTAATTTCAGATATCTTCACTTGTCGCATAGAAAATCTTGGCATATTTTTAATTCTACAGTTTTTTTTTATTTACAAATTCCCTTTTAGTTACGATTGGTAATTGAGTTGAGTTTCCCGTGTACGCGTGCATTAAATAAAATTTCGTTATGTGCAAAAATCAAAGTAAAAATTTGAGTGTGGCAACTCCTTACTCATAGCTGGTAAAGGATTGTGAGCTGTAATGTAGCATTTTCTGACGTTCCGGTGGTATTGGAGGAATCAATACTCGACATACGTTTAGTAGTCCTTCATTTGCATTTTGAATGTTCCAAACGAAGGTGATTTCAGATGAGAGTGCCAAGGCGGAACAATCGGTGTGCTTGTGATGAAAATCTATTTTAAAGCACCTTCCTCCCGAAGGCAATTTTTCATTGCTTTTACGATTTATAAGTAGCCTAGCTTTTTGTGGACTTAGCTTTTTGCAGGCCTAGCTTCTTACAGGCCTAGCTTTCCTCTTATGTTCGATATTTGTATGATTTGTCGACAAGCTTTTCTCCTGTTATCAATGCGCGTCCGTTTATCAATCTATCAATCAAATTCCCGTTAAGACCCTCTATAGGGGCATAGGACAGAAACAACTCTCTTCCACAAGGCGCGATCCTGAGCATCGGCCTTTAGCTGTTGCCCGGACTTGTTTCTTCCTCTGGCCCGTCCGTTTATAGAAAACATGAATGGGTAGAATTTGATGGTTTGTCCGAACATTAAGGATGCTCAGAGTTTTCAAGCACCGAAAGAAACACAAAAGCAGCGTTTCCGAGTGACCCTGAGGTAGTTTCGACCGCTCCTCTGGCCTTCTGCTCAATTGCTCGCTTCCATGTGCTACATAGTCGATCAATCCGACGTCTTCCTCGAGGACTATAATCCAGAGCCTGTTTGGCGATGTTTCTCTCTGGTTTCCTCAAAGTGTGACTGATCCACTGCCACTTCCCCCTTTGAATCTCAATACCTATTTTAGTCTGTCCAGTTGTACTCCAAAGTTCGTCGTGAGAGATCACTTCTGGCCAGAATATACCTAAAAAGATTAGGAGGCAGTGGTTTACGAAAGTTTGTAGTTTCTTAGTAAGTCGAACGGTCACTTTCAACGTAGTACAACCATATAACAACACGGATTTGACGCATGTGTCAAAAACTCGCAGCTTCGTGCGAAGGGAGATCTCTCTTCATCTCCGGAAAGAGGAAAGGGGACAGGATACCAAAGGCCTCACGAGCTTTATTTAGACAATCCGCAATATCTTTTTCGGCTCCGCCGTCCATGCTGACAATGCTTCCGAGATAACAAAAATTTTGCACTTTTATTATTCTGATGACGTGTGTTTGCTTACATCATATAACCTTTCGGACTTAGAGTTAAATGTTCGCTCGTTGAATTCTATATGCAAAGAGACGGGACTGAAAATAAATGTGCGTAAAACCAAGTACATGCACATGGGCTCGAAAGCAAGCACACCGATTGTTCTTAACGGACAAGAAGTGGAAGGGGTGCAAGATTTTTATTATCTCGGAAGCATTGTCAGCATGGACGGCGGAGTCGAAAAGGATATTGAGGCTCATCTAAATAAAGCTCGTCAGGTCTTCGGTATCTTTCCCCTTTCTGGAGGTTAAGAGAGATCTCCATTCGCACGAAGCTGCGAGTTCTTGACGCAGGAATTTGATTGATCAACTACGAAATTATTTTACACTAGCGATCGCCCCGCGTAAGAATCTCAAAATAAGCAGTTTTTGAGAATGTGGTTAGTAATACATTATCCGGGATATATAAACTGATTAGTTTAATGGCCCTTTGAAGACAATGGTTTCTAAGAATGAAACCACGATACTCGCATTTATATGTGACAGGCTCGTGATCGAATCAATCTCGTGATCTAAGACCATATTCGTATTGAAGAGCACTAAGGACATGTGAATAGTTATAGCTTGTGTTAATTAAAAAAAGAAGCCCAAATAATATAACATTAAGCTTAAAACCATAACAGTACTACGACTCTGTGTAAAGCCCAATCATACGATACTACAGATGAAATTTTTGTGATGTTAAGAATTTTGTATGGAAAGTAGTAGAACTTATTTTTTGCACATCATGCTAGAGTAGCTATAAAAATGTTTTGTACCAAATTTAAGCTTCAAAAAGTACCTATTCATACTGAGAAACTTAGCATTATACATTGGATTTAGTGAAATTGTGCACTTTATATGGGAGGTGATAGAAGGACGGGAGTGTTTTTTGGTGATTTTTCGAGAAACAAAACTGATATATTTTAAATTTTAGTTCAGTAACGTTCACATTTTCAAGAAAATAGAGTTTTTGGAAAGTTGTGAAATTGTGTCACATTGTATGTAGCAGGAGTGAAGCTAATCGGTTAATTTTTCCCGATATTAATAATAATGCTGATTAAGGATTCTATACAAAATTTTAGCTCGATGAAAGCTATACGTATTGAGAAAATTGGTTTAGAGTATTTCATGAAAAAGTGCAGTTTGTATGGGAGGTGGTGGAAGGAGTGAGGGGTTTTTTGTGATTTTTCGAAAAACAACTACAATCATTATGCAAGTGATGCATTTTAAATTTTAGATCTGTGACTTTCACACTTTCCAAGAAAATAGAATTTTCGTAAAGTCGTGGAATCGTGTCACGTTGTACGGGAGGGGGTAGAAATAGTGAAGATAATCGGTTAGTTTTTTTCCCGATTTTAATAATAATGCTAATTAAGGTTTGGTACAAAATTTTAGCTCAATGGAATTTATACGTACTGAGAAAATTGGTGTATAGTATTTAATGAAAAAGTGTAGTTTGTATGGGAGGTGGGCGAAGGAGTGGGGGGATTTAAATAATTTGCATACTCAAAGATTGCATTTGTAATAGAAATAATATATTCTAAATATCAAATTAATAGCTCTTATAGTTTCCAAAAAAAATTTGAGTATTACATATTATTAAATAAACTGCCAACAAGTCGGGCGAAACTTTATTATTTTTGGGACAAAATGCGCATGCGTAGAAAGTCAGTATGCAGGTTAGAGTGGTTAGGGAAGACTAAGTGAAGGAGTTTCTTGGACAGGGCAGTACTCAATTTAACACGGAAACGTTCAAAAGCTCCATATTTCATTCGTTTATTTATGCAAGTTTGAGTTGTCATGAAGGGAGGGGGGAGGGTGATAGTAAGGATGGGTGGATGTTAATAGTTTTTTAGTTGATTGCTTGAACCAAATCCAATATTCATTGTATAGAATGTCAGTTTCATAGACGAAGTTGCATAGAATTTTCATTGGATTCGGTGTATTTTAAATTCACGAAACCAAACATTTGTATGGGAGGGGGTAGAGGAGGTAGGGGAATCGTAAAATTTGTGATGCAGTTTTATTTCTTTTCTCTTGTAAGGTGCTTGTACAAAATTTCAAGTTTGTAGCTTTTAATTTGTTAGTTATAAGTTGATTTAATGAAATTAGTGGAAATCATACTTTTTTGTGGGAGGGGGTAGAAGGGCAAGTGCGATCTCAAAACTTTTAACGTAATTTTATTTCAACTATTTTTGTAAGTTCTTGTGCAAAATTTCAAATTGATAGCTTATAATAGTTAGGTGATAATTGATTTCTTAAAAATGGTTGAAAAAATAATTTTGTATGGGAGGGGGTAAAAGTTTTGAAGATATTCGACCAGTTAATATTTCAAACTTTTAGAAATTTAAAGGCATTTCGCAAATTTTGAAGTTTCTACCTAAAAATTTCATTCAAAAATTTTCAGGTTATGTGTTTTTTTCATTGCACATGAAACACCTTATGCACGTTGGACCCCCACTTCGGTGCATAACAATTTTGGAACAAATTATTATTTTTTTTTTTTCTGTGTACATTAAATAGATGTGTCGACGTGCAAAATTTACACTTTGTATCATTTACCAGAACCATGAAAAAATCACTCAAAATTTTCAACATTTTCGCTTATCACCTCCCTCTCCTCACACCTCCCAACTTAAAATTTTTACCAAAATTAATTATTATGTAGTTCTACAATCTGACAAATTTTCGATTTGATATCTGTACTCAATTTTGAGATTTTGTGATTTGTAGTTTTGGAAAGTGCGCCATTTTTGAAATGCTCCCCATTTCCCCCCACTACTATTATGTCCACATGTTATATTTTTTTCATATTTCGCTAGCAAAGCTTAGTATACGTTTCAAGTTTCAATTACATAGCTTGAGAGACAGTCGAGATATTAATTTTTAAGTGTTTTTCTTTGCACCCCCCCTGACCCTGCCCCGTACAATAATTAGCTTCTATCTAAACTGATTCTAGTAGATCCATATGCCATCTTAATAGTCTCAAAATATAAATTTTTTATGGGAAGTAATTTCGAAGATATAATCATTTGAAAAAAAAATTCGGCCGACAATTGGTTCTTAGCCCCCCTTTTCGCATCCCAATGGATATTAAATTATTTTTAAAAGTTGTCCCACAAACTCCTCAATATGTGTGTTGATTTTTAGCTTCCTAGCTGTAACCATGGTTGAGATATTTGAAATCGTATTTTTCGGTTTAAGCGCTCCCCCTGAACCCATACACCCTGTAACGAAATGGGTCCACATTGTTGCGAATCCCAAGACGTTAACAGATAATGGGGTCTGGCAGCACAATTTGCCGGCAGTCAGGAGCGTGGGCGTGGGGAAAACGACCCAGAAGAGCACACCATCCTTGAAGGTGCTGCATAAGAAGGGAATATAGGAAGAGCGAAGGAACCTGTGTAATCGTGCAACTTTGTTTTTTCTCAGGTTCCGTACGAGCTGCTAAAACAATGCATCAACCGTTACCGTACGGAACCTGGAACCTCGATACTTACAATTTCCTTCCTCCCGAACCAAGACTCACTCCACCTTCAGGAGTCGTTCCGGGATCCTCCTCGCCCCTCTCTACTCCATCTTCCTGGGCTAAATCAATCTACTAGAAACAGAAAGAAAGCCTGACCACACCTGAGAAAGTAATAATCAGTACATGCATAAAGACAAAAAATATGTTCTAATTTTATCAAATCTTATTTTTATTAAGCATGCATGAAAAATAAGCAAAAAGGTAATACTAAAAAAAAAATATATTCGGTCGTTGTTGGACATGTGTATGTGGGGCCCCTCCGTTCTGCTTCGTTGTCTCGTTCCGCTTTCGTCACGCCATTTTTCGCACCATAGTTTTCGATTGATTCGTCGAATTCGTTTATTCTTTGTCCAAAAAAAAAAAAATAGCGTTCAATTCTTAAAACTTTTCACCAGCACTGATTCCAACCGCACTTTTCCTTTCTTTTTTCAAGAACGCGTGTCCGACGATATCTCGTTTTTACTTTTTCATTTCTTATTAAATTTTTATTTTATTAAACTTTGAAACACTGTCGTTTTCTAATTTCGTTTCTATCTCCTTTTTCTTTTTTTTTCAAAAAAAATCCCCGGTTTTTTCCTTTTTTTTTTTACATATCCAAAAACTCAAAAAAAAATTCAGCAAAAGAAACGAGTTCCGCGATCGATAGCTTTTCTGTTCGAGCCCTGCTCCTCGACTGACTCTCGCATCTCCCACACAAAACAAAACCACCGGCCGTTTTTGAAAAATTGTTATTTTTTTTTTTTTTTGTTCGATCCAGATCTAGGCGAGTCTTGTCCGTCGTGCACCGCGAAAAAATATTTTTTTTTTTTTTTTTCACTTTTGAATTACAACATGACCAATATAAAATTTAATTTAAAAATTGGCGAAGGGTGCCTCTTTTTTTTTTTTTTACATTTGCATTTACATTTACATTTCCCTTCTATATAAAAAATTTAATTAATACCTTCTCAGGAGGATTTGAAAGGCGTATCGCCACAACCCCCCAAAATGGGTATCCGCCTGAGATCCGCAACCACCTACAATCCCCCTAAAAATGAACTTTCTATCTTGAAGGGTTTGGGAGTTAATGTGCGCTGAGCGTACACGTCGGCGTACGGCGGACGGCGTACAGACAGACGGATTTTTTTTTTTGCATTTTTAGGCTATTTTAGTCATGAAACGCGAAAAAAAAATTCAGGGTAGCAAATTTTTTTTTTCTCAAGTCCAATACTTTATTATTAAAATAATAAAGTAAAATGAGTCACTTTGTATGGGAGGGGGTAGAAGGCGTGAGGGCGTGACAGACAGACGGACAGACAGAGAAGAATTTTAAAAACGTGAGTTTCTGCTTAGTTATTGCTAAACTAAGGCAAAAAAGTAACTTATGGCCATTTCTAAGCAAATAACAGACAGACACTACAATTATATTTCTGTGTTTGCAGTGCAAAGGGTGTCAAGTCCGTAATTGCTAATTTTGATTAAGATGAACATAACACCTTTTTCACTACAGTCACCTGGATTTTGAAAACATAGCTCTAGAGCCACTCGTAAATTACTCTTTCTAGAATAGAGGAAGGACTTGGCCCTCTGCACCCACATGAAGAGGAGGAACTGAGAGCGCACATAATCCATTTTTCACAAATTTGGACTTGACACCCTTTGCACTGCAAACACAGATTTATATGTATAGATTATAAATAAAAAAATAAAAAATTATGAAATTATAAATATGCACTATTATTTTTTCTTCGCTGTAACCCCCACACACTTTTAGCGCCGCTACTACACAAAAATTTGAGTGCGTATGTATCTCATTTTTGCTTCTTCTCTCTCGATGATATTCAGTTTCTTATATTCTTATTCATTGTTAGGCTTTTCGACCCATCAGCCTGACTTCGTTTCTTCTTAAAGGCCTAGAAAGACTGGTGGATAGCTACCAGCGGGCAAATCTGAACCTCTCGGTTAGATGCCCCCACCAACACGCCTACGTGAAAGGGAGATCCACTGACCTGGCCTTGCATGTGACGGTAGCCGCCGTAGAGGAAGTTTTCCATCAAAAAGAGGTTGCACTCGGTGCCTCCCTAGACGTGGAAGGCGCGTTTAACCACGTCAACATTGATGCCATACTTGAGGCCTTGCTTAGCCATAGTGTGGAGCCTCTCCTAACTGCATGGATAGCAAAGCTTCTTCGTTCACGGAAAATCGTAGCACAGATGGGTGACGAGACAAGAAATGGCTCTGTTCACAAAGGAACGCCACAGGGCGGTATAATATCGCCTTTCCTGTGGGTCCTAACAGTGAATGAACCCCTTTCCATTTTAAATCAGAACGGCTACCCCACAATAGCATATGCAGACGATCTTTTCATCATGCTAACTGGTAAGTTTGAGCAAGTTCTAGGAGACTTCATGCAATCCGCTTTACAACTGTTAGACAGCTGGGCACTAGATAAAGGACTTACTATTAAGCCACAAAAAACAGATCTGGTCCTCTTCTCCAGAAGAAGAAGACCATATGCTTTCAATCCACCAAACATTCGAGGTATCAATGTGGTCCTCTCGAATCAAGTTAAATATTTAGGTCTGATTCTTGATAGCAAATTATCCTGGAAGGTCAATATTCAAGAACGAGCAAAAAAGGCTACGGTAGCCTTCTTCGCTTGCAAAAAGACATTCGGTTTGAGATGGGGCCTTAAGCCGCACCTCATCCACTGCATGTATACCAGTATTGTTAGACCAATTATTTGCTATGGTGCGCTGGTATGGTGGCCAGCGGTGGTACTAAAAACCAACCTGGTACCCTTACAGTTAATCCAACGGATGGCATGTCTGTGCATAACAGGTGCCCCACACCGACTGCAGGTCTAGAGGTAATTCACTCACTAACTCCACTTGATCTTTTTATAAAACAAGCAGCGGGTCTAGCAGCCATTAGATTAAAAACCACTAAATCGTGGTCAGCGCCACAAATTGGTCATGGAAAAATTCTAAACGTCATTAGAAACGCAAACTCCCTTTTAGACCGCGAGTATGATTGCATGAACCAACCGCAGGTTGAGAAACGGAAGTTTCACATTAAGTTCCCAGAACGAAACGAATGGGCAACAAACACGATACTCAGTGCCTGTTTAGGTACTCATTTCTGTACGGACGGATCTAAAACTAGCCAGGGGAGAGGTGCAGGGATTTATTTCCAAGACCTCGACATCCGAACTTCATTTCATCTTCCAGAACACGCGATAGTGTTCCAAGCAGACGTATTAGCCATTAACGAGTGTACAAAAATTATTCTTAATATGCAGAACAGTTTCGGAAATTGTTACATTTCCTCGGACAGCAGGGCTGCGCTTCAGGCACTCCAATCCTACAGGACTACGTCCATACTAGTGTCCAATTGTAGACACAATTTGAATCGCAAAGCGGCTATAACCAAAGTATTTCTAATTTGAATTCCGGGTCATAACGACCTGTTAGGAAACGACGCAGCAGACACGCTTGCGCGGCAAAATCAGCAAACATTAAATCCACTAGGAAGTCAGTTGATGTAGCACCAACAGTGCTGAAGAATAGCTTCAAACAAACTATTTCGGATTCTTTCTTGGCGGAGTGGCGGCAGCTGCAGAATGGCCAAATCCTTTTGGGAAGAACCGAACAAAAATATTACAGCTCAGCTGTTACAACGTAGTCGCTATAGTATCCGAACTATTGTCGGCCTGACCACAGGCCATTGCTTGCTAAGGCTGCACGCATTTAGGATGCGGATCGCGAGCGACAGCTTTTGCAGAGGTTGCGAGGAAGACGAAGAATCTATCGAACATTATCTTTGTCACTGTCCGCAAATCTCCAACAGTCGTCTCCTTTGTTTAGGCTCTAGATTCTTCTCAGGACTAGACGACCTCAGAGGCGTCCAACATTCGAACCTGCTAAGGTTCGCAAACCGTATCAAGTGGTTAGAGCAAGAGGAGTGGCTTTTATCTTATAACAATAGGGGGAGTACAATGGGCCCAACTAGATGGCCTCAGTGCTTGTGGTTTCTGAGGAACCACCCTCCTACAACCTATACCTAAACCTATTCATTGTTAAATTATGACAGGACTTCTCTGGTCCGAATTTCTTACTCAGCCAATTAAAAGCAAACGCATATTCAAAATTATCAATTTTTTATTCCAATTTCCAGTATACAATATTTTTGTTTTTCTTGTGCATTGTACAAATACACATCAATACAAACTACATAATTTCAATACTGTACACCTAATATGTATATATACTTTTATTTTATTAAGTTATTCGATTATCTCTTGTGTTTAGTTAAATTTCTGTCATATCACTCAGTCATAGTAGTCATTCATGTGTAGTACAAGAGTTTTTAGTTTCAATTTTATGTACTCGTAATATAATATGAATCTTTTCTATTATTTGAAATTCAATAGTGTCTTTAACTTAAATGGTTTATTTATTTAATTTAAAAAATAAAAAGTCATTGGATTTGCGTGATAAAAACATTACAAAAAATATATGTTTTCAATATAAAACATATTAATTGTGATTTAACACATTTTGTGGAACTAATTTAAAGTATTAGTTTCATTTTTCTTATCCATAATTTTCATTATTATGTACAATTTTACGCAAAAATGTTCAAATATCAATTCCATACTGAGACCAAACAATATTTACACATATCAGGTTTTTGCATTATTCCGTTTTTTATTATTACTTTTATGTACGATAGTATTAACTAATTTGTCTTCATATTGCATAGTTTTTTTCTTTATTTCTTAAATTTAAATATTGTATTTATTTACTATGGTAGTAGTGACACAACCAAACAATTATCTACAAGAAAACCTAGTCAAATACTTAAGGTGATAAAAAAGAGTTTATTTTAAAGCTAGTGTAGGATTCTTATATAATTTGAAAGTATTTTTTTTTTGTATTGAGATAGGTACTAGTGACTTTGTCTGATTTTGATTAGAGTTTTCAACTAAAAATTAAGAACAAATCAATACCAATTGGTATTTTAAATTAGTATGTATTGTTTGTCGTGAGTTATTTCTACTCATATTTAACACGTTAAAAATGTGGTGTAAATAGTTAAGAACGGAATGGTATTTTATATAAATATGTTAATCTTAACTATATTTCGAATTTTCAATTTGAAAACCAGATTTTTAATGATTCTAAGTATGGAAAAAATGAGTATCCTTTTAATAAATCTATTTTCATGATCAAGAACATTTCAGTATCGAAGAATTGAACGTAAAAAATGTGCGCCTAATTTAAGTTAACCTCTGGGTAAATATCGAATCAATTTTGAGCAAATAAATACACTACGCGAAATAAAGATATGACCAAACGAAATTAACATACATTTTCGTAAGGCCAAATTTTGTTGTAACATGTTCTTTGTTTTTTACATTATAACTGTAAGCCCTTTTCTCTCCGAGCCTCTAATCATTTATGATACAGGATTGAATTGCAGTGTAGTGCGAAATATTCATAATACCACACAAGCGCAAAACCTACAATTTGTAAACAGATTTTTTTCGGTATGATATGTATTTTTGGTTAGTTATTTAATTAATTATTCATATCTTGTGTTTTTTCTCAATTCTTAAGATTTTTGGCTTAAAAATTATAAAAATGGGTTGTGGTAAGCGACTAACTGAGTTAGAATAAAGGAAAATAGTTTTATATCATAATCCTGGAATGACGACAGGAGCTCAATCAAATTCCTGTTAAGACCCCCTATAGGGCACAGGACAAAAACAACTCTCTTCCACAGAGCGCGATCCTGAGCATCTGCTTTAAGCTATTGCGAGGACTTAACAAGAGCTATTGCTCCCCAAATAAGGAGGACTACAACAGCAGTAATAAATTGTCTTAAATAAAAGTACAGGAGAAAAGAAAATTCCGGAAGAAAGCCCGTTCTTTCCAAAATTGGCACGCCTGGAGCCATTGTATAACTGAGCAACTTCCTCGGTATAGGATTTCGGCATAATTCTATTTTAGTACAAAGATTGTGCGTTTTAACGATAGTAGTAGGGAGTGGAATCATTACCGCACCGATGGTTCATACATAATAGTAGCTATTACAGCTACTTTCTGACGTAAAACATTGATTACTTTAACATTGCGATGTCTTAGGCGATCAACCGTTTTTGCTACTTTCTGCATTACAAAGAATCGACTTTACAAAAGAATGAATAATGTAATTGTTGGAAAAGAATCAACAATATAATGGTCGCAATGGGATCGATGATGGAGTGGTTGCAAAAGAATAGAAAACCTATCAATCTTTGAGAAGGTATTCTAATATTCAAGGAGCGATTCATTTTGAATTAATAATGGAAAATGTGATGAAATTGGATCCTGCTTTTGATATGAATTCTTCTTCTACTTCTAAAATGGCACTACAGTCCAAACCGGACCTTGTCCTCCTTTTAACATTTTTTTTATCACTTATTGTGGAAGAGTTGTTAGCCCTTCGCACAACCCTCTATCTATGAATTTTTCCTTTTCGTAGATTGAGGTAACCAAGGTATATCCAAGCAGGCTGTGTGCTGGTATTACATATTACGTCGACCGGAATTTGAAATTTGTAAAACCAACACGCTACCCACTAGGCTACACCCTAGCTTTGATATGAATTCAGTATTTTAAATTCTGTTGCTATAATTTAAGATTTTTTCTCGCAATGAATGACTTGTAAAAATTTGCAGGAATTTTAGAAAACAAACGGGATATGACATTACTACTACTACTACAATGGCGCAACAGCCCAAATCGGACCTTGGCCTCCTGATATTCAGGTACCTTAACATTTTTATATTACTAATTGTGGAAGGGTTGTTAGCCCTTCGCACAACCCTCTTTCTACGAATTTTTCATTTTCGTAGATTGAGGTGACCAAGGTATATCCAAGCAGGCAATGTGCCGGAATTATATATTGCGTCGACCGGGATTTGAACTCACGATAATAATTAGTTCTAATGAAATGGCAAAATGATATTAATTTTTCTAAGTCCCAAGTGAATTTTGATAATCATCTAACCGAATATTGATATATGGCGAAAAATTCAAACTTAAGGGTTTCAGCCCTGGGACGCATCTGCCAGACTCCTAATAGCGAGTTCCTCAGTTATACAGTGACTCTAAGCGCGCCTAGAAACCACTGAATCAAATGGCAACGAGTTATTTTTGCATGCGAAAAACAATTTAATCTCGACGGTCCTGAAGGTTGTCAAAAATGTTGGCATGATAAACGTAAAAAAAACAAAAACGAAAACGAATGGTGCGAAACTGGCGGTTGATCGTTAATGGTTTGTAGTGCAATTGGACCGATTTGTATAATTTCAACAAAAATAAATTCACAAAAATATGTTGAGCTCCTGGATGAAGTGTTAGTACACATTGGAGGTGAAATCGTTGGAGCTGATTAGATATTTCAGCAAGATAACGTTGCGATTCACTCTGCCAAGTTCACCACCCAGGTTTTGGACTCTCGTGGTATCCCTTTATTGGATTGGCTTGCACGCAGCCCAGATCTTAACTCAATTGAAAATCTTTGGGCAATATTAACTCAACGAGTTTTTGAAAATGGCCGCCAATACGACTCCGTCTGTAATGGCCTGTTGCGGGCCATTGATAGGCATGAGACACCGTCCACCAGCTTAAATAAGCTGTGCAAACAGAACTGCAAAAAATTTGCGAAAAAACTATACAAAATCTAATTGGTTCTATGCCACGACGTCTTCAAGAATCTATTTTGCAAAAATGCGACCTTACGTGTATTTTTTTTAAATGAATTTCGCTAATTTAAAATTTCAATCAACAATTTTGAGTACAAAATATGAACTTCTATCAAAGGGATAAAAAATTACTCCAAGCTATCAGCTTACATTAAGGCTCACCATCTTTATCATCAGCAGTCCTCCGAAATGGGTTCCCCATTACATCTTATGTTTGTGGACTTTCAGAAGACTTTCGGCAGAGTTAGGCGAGGTTACATATGGAATGCTTCGCGTTGGAGAGGTATTCCAGATAAGGTCATAGCTATGAAGAATCCTACGAAGATGCAAGGTGTCGTGTCTTACATAGAGGAGAGCTGTCCAAGAGCTTTCCTGTGCGAACGGGTGTCAGTCAAGGCTGCATATTATCAACAGCTCTGATTCTGGTGGTAATAAATGACATCTTGAAAGCTGCATTGGAAGGTGAGGAAGGTAAAAGTCTTCAATGGAGACTATTTAACATCTTGAGTCACCTTGATTATGCTGATGACGTGTGTTTCGAACACATAACCGTTCGGACTTAAGAGTCAAATGTTCGCTCGTTGCATTCCAAATGCAAAGAGGCGGAACTGAAAATAAATGTGCGTACAATCAAGTACATGCACATGGATTCGAACGCAAGCACACCGATTGTTCTTAACGGACAAGATGTGGAAGAGGTGCAAGATTTTTGTTATCTCGGAAACATTGTCAACATGGACGGCGCAGCCGAAAAGTACAATGAGGTTCGCCTAAATAAAGCTCGTCAGGCCTTCGGTATCCTTTCCCCTTTCTGGAGGTTAAGAGAGATCTCCCTTCGCACGAAGCTGCGGGTTTTTGACGCATGCGTCAAATCCGTGTTGTTATATGGTTGTGCTACGTGAAAAGTGACGACTTACCAAGACACTGCAAACATTCGTTAACCAATGCTTCCGACGCATTTTAGGAATATACTGGCCAGAAGTTATCTCCAACGATGAACTTTCGAGTACAACTGGACAGACTAAAATATGCATTGAGATTCAAAGGCGGAAGTGGCAATGGATCGGTCACACTTCGAGGAAACCTAAGCGAAACATCGCCAAACAACGCTCTGGATTATAATCTGTGGCGAAACGCCTTGCAAACGCACCTGAAAAGAACTAATTAATTTTTTTGATATAGAAGGGTGGTTTTGTTGCAATATTGTTATAAAAAAGGCACCCTTCTACAAAAAATTTAATTCAATTATTCATATTGTAATACCAAAACAAAAAAAAAAAAAAACCGGATTACCGTGGCATTTTCAATTTCTCTCGCCAATTTTTCTCGAGTAGCGCGTCGTAAGAGAGAATGTTTTTTTTTTGGATTGCGTGGGACAACGGAGAAGACTCGCCTAGGTCGGCAGGGAGTGTCGGCGAAAAATCGAACGAAGTAGAACCGGATTTTGATAAACTAAATTCGAGACGTAAATTTCAAACGGCAAGTTATAAAAAAAAAAAAAATCGAAACTACTGAGTTTTAGTAGGACCAGTAACAAAAATTGAAAACGATAGTGAAAAAGAAGAAAAAAGATGGCGATTTGGTGATCCTGTAAAATCAGACGTAGAGTGAATTTTTTTGCCGGGTTCCGTAAAATCTCGCTGGAAGGGTTCGCGCGAGATTCGGCACAGAAAAATTCATCGAGGATTGGCGGTGAAAAGTGCTTCGAATAGGAAGTGCGCGATCGAGAAGAAGACAAGAAAAACATACGTAAAAGCTACGGGGACTGTTGCACCGGAAAATAAACGTTTACGGTTTTTTTTTGAGAAGAGATAGAAAAAGTGCGGTTGGAGTGAAAACGAGTGAAAAAACTTTAAGAAGAAAAAAAATAGTACTCTGTATTAAGAAAGGACAAATGAAAATTTTACTAATGCTGCAGAAGGCGATATTGAATAGCGTCTTTGTAAGATAAAGAAGAGAAACAGTATTACATTTTTTTTAATTAACGGTGAACGCTATTAATTTTGGGACGGAAAAGTATAAGGTTGTGGTGTCGGAAGATAACAAAGGACCGTCGTACACGCGTTTCCTCAAAAGACAGTGGATTTTTTTTATAGGGCGGCGTGTCTATTTTTTTGATGATTCCTATTTGGGGTAATATATTTAAACTTTCAAATAATTGATTCGTTTGACAAAAAAAAAGAACTATTGTGGGAACAACGTTGTGACGAAAGCAGAAAGAGACAATGAAGCTGAGCGGAGGGGGCCCCATAATTCACGGCGGAACGTAAGAGGATATATTTTTTTTTGTTTTTTTTTCCTGCTAATAGTGCATGAATAGAATAAAAAATTTTAAAAAGAATAATAAATTCCTTTTTTTTTCTCTCTGTCGATGCATGTAATAATTAGTATCTTTCCAGGTGCAGTCGGTTTTTTTTTCCTTCTCAGTAGGTTTGTTTTGCCCATGAAGATGGAGTAGAGAGGGCAGAGGAGAATCCCGGAACGAATCCTGAAGGTGGAGTGAGCTTCGGTCCGGGAGAGAGAGAGAATGTAAGTATTGACGATCCTACGTTCCAGATTCCGTACGGTAATGGCTGAGCCATTGTTTTTACAACTCCTACGGAATCTGAGGTAACAACAGTTGAACGATTCACAGGTCCTTTCCCTCTTCCCATATTCCTTTTCCTGCAGCACCTTCAAGGATGGTGTGCTCTTCTGGGTCGTTCTTCCCCACGCCCACGCTCCTGACTGCCAGCAAATTGTGCAGCCTAGATCCGGAAGAGTCCCATTATTCTGATGACGTCTTGGGAGTCGCAGCAATGTGGACCCATTTCGTTACAAATCCTCAAGGAAGACGTCGGGTTGGTCGACCGTGTAACACATGGAAGCGAGCAGTTGAACAGGATCCCAGAGGAATAAACAAGTCCTGGCAACAGCAAAGGCCGATGCTCAGGATCGCGCCTTGTGGGAGAGAGTTGTTTCTGTCCTAGGGGGTCTTAACAGGAATTTCATTGATTGATCTTTATCATCATACAGCTCTACAATCTGAAAAAATTCTAATTTAATATCTTCATTCAATTTTGAGATATAACGGTTTAAATTTTTAGAAATTGCAACATTTTTGAAATGCTCCCAATTTACCCCACTACTGTTATGCCCAAATGTTATATTTTTTTCTCATATTTACATATCTACAAGTATTGGCCTCCCTGTAAGTTGAATATGGTTAATCTATAGTCCACCTAATTGGTTCTAAAATACGAACTTTTTGCGTTTAGTAACTCCCAAGATATAATCATTAAAAAAAAAATTCGGTGACAATTGGTTTTGAGCCGCCCCCTTCCTCTTTTGTACCCCACTGGATAAAAAAATTAATTAATTTTTACTTTCCTCTTTATTTAAATTATTTGAATTGTCAGGATTAAATGCTGGTTTGTTAATTCGCGATCCGATCGAGGTAGTGAAAAAATATTCTGTACTCTCTTTTTAAAATATACAAATATAAATTACACCATCAATTTGGGCCGTGTTGCGTTGTGTGTGGACAAGAATATTTTCTCTGCTTGGTGTGAGAAAGTTCTGAGCTGTCAGTCAGAACTCTCTCACACTGTTTGATATCGTAGATTGTTGACGGACTATTAACTAATAACGCTTCAATCGATAAAATTGTGCCAACAATAGGAAAATACTTTATCTGATATTTAATTGACTTTTGATTATGTTTCGATATTAGAAGAAATATTTGCCACTTTTTTTTAGGTCCTTAAGGACTCTATGTATAAGAATAAAATGAAAAATTAGTGCAATAAAATTCAAATTCAGTTATGCTTGATTTTGGTCATTTACAAGTGTAAATTCATGTAAGTTATATTATGTTGAAGTTAAAAAAAACATTTAACAATTACACTACATTGATTAGCAAAAACTCTGGATGCAATGTGATTTTAATTCGATTCTTATATTCCGAAATAACGCTTGAACATAAATTGCAATTTGTAAACAATGTCACATCGAAATGGCATAATTCTCTTAATACTGATAATGTTTCAAATAAATCTTGAATTCGATTTTAAATGCGAAAAAAAATAACACTGATATTAAGATTTCCCAAGTTCAGATCGGTCGATTATGGTCAAATAACTTATTGATTTTAAATATGACAATAGCTTAAAAATCCGGATTTATTTTTAGAAGCTAACATTATGAAATTAATTATGGGAAAGAGATATAAGTTCTATGAAAGAGCTTCTCGTATTCGAGTGGGACCGAAATACTCAGTTCTTGAGTATTTTACTGCTCTAACTTTGAAAGTGACATCGAAATAGAAGAGGAACGCCGCAAGTCAAGTAATAAGCAGCTAAAATATAATTGTATATCTGGTTTGTTGCATAATAATATATTGAGATTTTTTTTGATGAAAAAAGCTGTTTGATTCATCGATAAATGCGACCGTGTTTAAAACGTTAATAATAATAAAAACGATATTTAATCTTTGCTTTAATTAAATGCTTTTAAGTTTAAATGATTCTAAGCTCTACCAAACATCAGACAAAGTCATTTTTGAAAGATACCATAGAACAGCCAATCGTAGTTTAGTCTAATTTTTTTTATATACCCACAAACCGGAAGATTCATTTCAGATAATCACATTTAAAAAATAATATCAACTATTATAATACAATAAGAAAAAATCTCTCTCGTAAAGTTTTCTCTTAAAACTAAAATAAAATAAAACTTATCTACCTAAAATAAAGTTTCAAAACAGAAAGTAAAAAAAAAATAGATACAGGTATTTATGAACAAAAATGTTAAATTATTTAAAAATAATAACAACACAATTTAATTATTAGTGGGCGGATGGTTCGCATGATGTGAACCTCTCCTTCGGAGAAAAGGTCGAACACCAGCAGGATTTTGTCGAGATAATACTACTAACGAAGAGCCGAGAGCTAGTGTTACCGGAGCTTTATATTTACCTGGAAGACTAATGAAAACTGTCCCGACCGCGGCAACATTGTCGGCAGTTGGTTCTATCGCAACTGGCTTAACATCCAGTCCACTGCTTGATGAAGACATTTTTGATCGTCCACGGCGTCTTGTCTGCACTGGTGTTTCGTTTTCGGGAGTTAATAGAACGCGAACACGAGCGAATGGTCTATTCGCCATATGTTGCATTTCAACAACGTGCCGTCGGCGTGCTCGTCGAATGTCAGCAGCTTGTTTTGCTTTCCAAGCCACCACACAGATGGCCAAGAACAGGAAAAAGCATGAGAAAAATACCGAAAAAAATACAAACAAATCGATATGCAGCTGATCTTGTCTGAAAACAATTGACCCGTAGCTATGATCAGATCCAGTGCTTGCTTTGAGGGCAATAAAGAATCGCGTTGCGCTAAGATTGTGTGCATTTTGCGGTAATGTTAAAACCAATCGATTTCGTAGTCCAAATAAACGAAGCAGAGTGTTGCACTGATTTAAAGTAATGTAAGTGCTTAGGTCACGTGCTCGTTGATCCTTAACGAAAAATCCAGTGCCACCAAGTGATGTACAGTCGTGTATGTGTGGTGTCCAAAATAATTTCTCGTCATTACTGTCTAACGTTTGATTTTCATATTCGTATTTTGTTTGAGCAATATTCAGGGGTTCAGAAAGCTCGGAGTCGATTTCAGTAACCCAGCGGTATCGATTATCTAGAAGTAACATGTGATGCCCATTCGACTGGTTTGTATGAATGATGAACGAATCATCCTGAGGACTCATGAAAACGTCCAATTCGCCTTGCGTCACATCGATTATGATTCGGATGTCAACGTTCATAAAGCGTGGCTGAATAACGAAGAAGACAGTTTGTCCTGGGCGAAGAGGTTGCGGTTTTACTTTACATTCCTCTGAAAATAAATTTAAATTAACTTTTTCCTTAAATTAAGTGTTAGACGAAAAAACTCACCAATTGGTTTCGCATCGAAACACATTCTCGATTCGACTGTAATTTGCTTATAGCATTGGTGACCTTCAGTTGGATTTCCGGCATATGAATCGCGACATTTCGAACATTGTACTCTCCAACAAAGTTGTGCCGAGTTTTTACTTGAGCTAGCGGAACACGTAGGATCGCTTTCAGTGTTATTACCGCAATTGCACTTTTCACCCGATACCGGATCGCAAATGTCTCCATGTCCATGACATTCGCATGGTCGACATGGATCCTGGTGATTATCGGAACCACGGAAATTGCCAATAATGCATCCTTCACATTGATTCCCGTCCGTTTTATTTGCACACTTCAAACAAATTGCATCGGATACTGGACCTTCGGTCAAATAGGTTTCTAGCTCGGCTTTCGTCATATTTTTAACAGGCGGCTCTGCATCTTGCGCAACACAAACATCCGAATGTCCATTACAATAAGTCGAGCATGGAACGCATGCACCATTATTTTTCGGATTCCCTACAAAAAGCGGTTTACATTTGTCGCATTGTGCTCCGAGTGTATTGTTATGACATTGAAGACATTCATCCAGTTTGTCGGGGCCGACACAATTTGAATGTCCATTACACTGACATTGAATACTACAGTTTGCTCCAACATATCCAAAATCACACTCGCAAATATTCGGTTCAATACAAGTACCACGAACACATCCCTGCGCACAGATAGGAACACAATCTGTGTCTTTCGCTTTGTAACCCACGCCACATATGCACTGGTATCTATAAAAATAAAATTTTGTGGTTAAATATAGTGTAATGGGCGCTAAGAAAATACTTTATAAAAAGCCTCAAGAATGTCAAAAATCTAAAGTGGCCTCTCAGAGGATAATCTCTGCCGCGGAGGTGGAAAAAGTAGTGAGATCTTCTTTCTACAATGGCACCACAGCCCAAATCGAGCCTTGCCATCCTGACGTTCAGGTTTCTTAAAATTTTTCCATTATTTATTAAGGAATGGTTGTTAGCCCCTCGCACAACCCTTTATCTACGAATTGAATTTCTCATTTTCTTGATTAAGTTGACCCAGGTATACCTAAGCCTCCGCAGAGGGGTAGTTGTAGGATGAGGTTTTACCAATTTATGCAACTATCTTTGGAGAATAGCGACTCCACGGACCTGAGCTAACCATCCCCCTATGGGATGGGGGCAGTCAAATTCACCCATAGCCAGTCCTGCTTGTCCTAAAAATGGCAAATGGACACCCACTGGATCATCACCCGTGATCTTAAAACCTAACTGATAAACAGATACAGCGCCTCGGATATGGACAGACTCTACGGTAACGACTTTTGGCATTCGAAAACGGACTATGATTGGCTTCTGGAACGTTCAAACATTGACGGAGGAAGGGCTGGGGTCACTCGGTCGATGTGCGAGCGAAGCGTGAAGCTGATGTGGGGAGCGATCACCACTTGACGGTTGCCTGCTTGAGATTGTGCGCAGCAACTATCCGATAACCACAAATTCTTCAAATGAAGCGCGCAAGCTTAATGTGGATAAACTTAGAGACCCCAATAAAAAGCGCGAAAAGTCATCCACATTGGGCGGATATGAAATGCGCACACTGGACGCCAATTGGGAGGCAAACAGAAACACGTTCCTAACTACTACTACTACAATGGCGCTACAGCCCAAATCGGACCTTGGCCTCCTGATATTCAGGTTCCTTAACATTTTTTTTTATTACTTATTGTGGAAGGGTTGTTAGCCCTTCGCACAACCCTCTTTCTACGAATTTTTCATTTTTATATTTTGCGTCGGCCAGGATTTGAACTCACGACCTTCGCATTACAAGACCAACTCATTACCCACTAGGCTATACCCTAGCTTCCTAACTAGGACTGAAGAATTTGTGGGATATGTGCAAAGCGGTGAGAAACACTGGATGTCGCAAGACACATGGGACAAGGTTGGCGATCGGAAAAAAGCCAAATTAGCAATCATCTCTCAACCCTATGTCAACCAAAAAACACGCGACTTGAGACAGAACTACCGCGATAAAGCTTAAAAAGGCTGTTAGACGCGACAAGACAAAGGCTATTGAAGATCTGGCAAATAAGGCAGAATCTGCGGCTTACCTTGGGGATATGAGTTCACTATTCAAAATCATGAAACAGTTGACGAACAGAAATTTCACCGCCAACCACCTGGTGAGAGATGTCAACGGAACTCTCCTTAATATAAGTGAACACCAGTTGCGACGATGGAAGAAATACTTTTCTGATATTTTAAACATCTTGTCAGAGGAAGATATTCCGGAAATAGAACAACTTTCGAACATCCAACCGCAACAATCCTCTATTAGGGACGATCCCCCAGATAAGTAAGAGATAGTTGCCGTCATTCGGTCAAAGGCGGGAAGGAAACCACCAGGTATAGACGGACTACCAGCCGAACTCCTCAAAGCGGACCCGGACATAACAGCCGATGTACTGCTCCCTTTCTTTACTGAGGTGTGGAATGAAGAAATATATCCGACTGAATGGAAGGAGGGCGTCATTGTGAAAATTCCGAAGAAGGGCGATCTTCGGGATTGTGGCAATTGGCGTGGTATATACTACTTACTGCCGTATCGAAAATCATGGCTAAGGTAATTCTCAAAAGGATTAGTGATGTCGAAGTTTATCAGGCTGAATTCCGTAGAGGGTCGTCTTGTACCGACCACACAAATACCCTACGGATAATATTGGAGCAAGCCTCTAAAATGGGTTTGCCACTATATTTCATGTTTGTGGACTTCGAGAAGGCTTTCGACAGCGTTAAGCGAGATTACATATGGAATACTTTGCGTAAGAGAGGTATTCCAGATAAGATCATAGTTATGATTAAAGAATCATACGAAGATGCAAGGTGTCGCGTCTTACATAGAGGGAACGGGTGTCAGAGAAGGCTGCATATTATCACCAGCCCTGTTTCTGGTGGTAATAAATGGCATCTTGAAAGCTGCACTGGAAGGTGGGGAAGATGAAGGTCTTCAATGGAGACTATTTCACATCTTAAAATTATGCTGATGACGTGTGTTTGCTTGCACATAACCGTTCGGACTTAGAGTCAAATGTTCGCTCGATGCATTCTAAATGCAAAGAGGCGAGACTGAAAATATATGTTCGTAAAACCAAGGACATGCACGTGGGATCAAACACAAGCACACCGATTGTTCTTAATGGACAACATGTGGAAGAGGTGCAGCACGGAGGGCAGAGCCGAAAAGGATATTGAGGCTCGTCTAAATAAAGCTCGTCAGGCCTTCGGTAACCTTTCTCCTTTCTGGAGGTTAACAGAGATCTCCCTTCGAACGAAGCTGTGAGTTTTTCACGCATGCGTCAAATTCGTGTTGTTATATGGTTATACATACTACGTGCAAAGTGGCCGTTTGACTTACCAAGAAACTGCAAACTTTCGTAAGCCAATACTTCCGACGCATTTTAGGAATATTCTGACCAGAAGTGATCTCCAACGACGAACTTTGTAGTTGAGTACGACTGGACAGACTCAAATAGGCATTGAGATTCAAAAACGGAAGTAGCAGTGGATCGGTTACACTTTGAGGAAACCAGAGCGAAACATGGCCAAAAAGGCTCTGGATTATAATCCTCAAGGATGACGTCGGATTGGTCGATCATTTAGCAGATGGAAGCGAACAGTTGAACAGAAGGCCAGAAGAATAAACAAATCCTGGCAACAGCTAAAGGCCGATACTCAGGATTGCGCCTTGTGGAAGAGAGTTGTTTCTGTCATACGCCCCTATAGTGGGTCTTAACAGGAATTTGACTGACATTTTCAAAAATTGCTCATTATGGCGATTTTTACGCAAACGAAGTCGCGGGGTATCGCTAGACGGAAACAAATTTAGAACTAATATTTAAGTTTGTTCTGAAGCGATCTATTACTAGAGCACAGAATGAACCCCTCAGGTACGCCACAACGGGAGGGAGCAAAAAAGATATAACAGTCTCCGGTGCAAGGAAAAGTGAAGAAGAGGCGTTCGATATGAGCCGAAACGCTCCTCATCTCGAACTCTTCGATCTACAATGGAACCATAAATACAAACGACATTAGATAAGGTATTATTTAACGTACGTGGAAAACAGCAACATTAAATATCTACCAAGTTTTGCACAGATGACTTGGATACAGCCGTTATCGAATAAACACACTCAGCTTCTGATGGGTAGTGACGCAACTGCGCATCATCAAATGCAATAAAAAGTCAAATGATCTCTCCAAAAAAGGATGCATTAGTCGAAATTATATAAAAGAAAACTTTAACTTATTGGAGAATAGGAACCGATATCGGAGGAAAGCTTCTGCAGGCAAAGAGAACAAACTATGAGAACAGTCACGACATCGCGAAAAACAAAGGGGACCATAATTTATCCTTAAAGATTTTTGAAATGCGCCTCGTAAATGAGGCTGTCCCAAACGGCCCTCAACATCACCTAATTATTTTTGGCTATTTACTATTCGGTGCAAACATTCAACGTACAATAAAAAATCAGAGCTATTTCTAATTCTAATAATAACTGTTTATAGAAAAAAAAAACTTACCCATTCACGTTATCGATACATTTCTCTGACTTCGGATCACAATTATGATGATTATTTTCGCATTCATTTTCCGGTGGACAATGGACATAATTCCATGTAAATTTATCCGTTGGTTCCAATTCTGTAATATTCTTTCGGCTCGCATAGATTATATCGCACGTTGAAGAAGCAGGATATTCAGAAAAGCTCTCGAGTGATCCTTCAGTACAAACTCCATCGCCATCTTCACCATCGCGCGAACACCAACCGCAATGGGCATGTCTTAAACATGACGAGCATTGTGTGTATGCATGACACGGCTCGGGACAGTGAGCAATTTCGTCATAGTCCAAAACTAATCCGCATACTCCTCCCGCACAGTAAAGCGGTTGATAGTTATCGGTTATACAAGCATTCAACGAAGTCGACCATCTACAATATTTTGGAGTATCGTGGTTTGTTTCGACGGTTTCATCGTATAAACAACTACTGCAATTAGTGAATGTGTGACAAGGAGCTTGGCAACTTGTTAGGATGGCAACTTCATTTGGATTAATGTTTTCTTTATTTATGCAATTGGTCAAGTCAGTCTTTAATGAAGAGGATATTGTTTTTGTCCAAAAGCAATTCTCGTTGGCAATACATTGATCGCATGACAGTTCGCTACATGAAAGCGATGGACATTGGGACAATAAGCCTATTGTTGTCTCTTTATTGCACTGCTTTATATCAGCAGGACATTCATTTCCAGCCGGCATGCAAACACCTTTATTATCACAACTCTCGCACCATTGACATACTGGAGTATCTTCAGTATGAGTTGGCCAAAAAGACATACAAGAAGTACAAGTTTCAAATAACGAGCAATTTCGAAGCGATATCCATTTGTCGTCGCATTGTATTCCCGAATTATATATTGAAGTTCCATTATATGACTCACAGACGTTTGGTTGACCGCTCGTATAGCACCGTGATGTGAAATCTTCAATAGGTTTCACTGTACAAAAACTGCATCCCTTATATGACCTACACGAAATTTTTCCACTACTCCAAAGTTGGCAAATATCTTCCGGTAAAGCCAGTTGAATCACTTGACTTTGAGAACTACCATCCCAGCCACCAACTACATACACCAACTTGCTGTCAGGATCAATAGTCATTGCTTCTGCGTAAGACACAGACGGCAAATTTCCAACTATGCTTACATCTTCAGTTAATCGAATCCACTGATTACAATCGTACACATATGCCAACAAAATATCGGAAGCGTTATAGGGAACAGATCGCCCACCATAGATGACCATGTAATTATCAGTAGCTATAGCCGAATGAAAGAATCGATTTCTTGGCAAAACTTCATGAGGTTCATTTACATCACTGAAAGGTGGCAACTCCGTCCAGATCATTTTTTGAACGTTCAAGGCGTATAGTTTGCTCTTTGGAGCATTTGAAAGTCCTCCGAAAACATAAATCACTTTTGATGCAGCATGATAGACGGAAGTATGACCATAGAGGCTTACAATTGGTACCCCTGGCGTATTTATTTTCTCCCACTGTGTGCTTTCCAAATCGAATTCCCACATATGAAGCTCACGACTATTCTCGATATCCACGCCACCGATAAGTAGCAACGTCTCACGATCATCTCGTTTTATCAAGGTCAATGTGTGACCAGCTAATGCTGGAGGCTGTTTGTTTTTGTCCATTTCAACTTCATCCCATTGTTGATTTTGTATTTTAAACTCCCAAAAGTCACCAAGAATTATATTTGGTTGTCCTTTCCCCGCACTGGTTATTCCTCCGTATATATAAATGGCTTGCTTCGAAAACGAAATGTCGGCAGCATGAAAATATCTTCCGCGTGGCATTTTAGCTTCGGTCGTTGAGTCGACAGTTACTTGAACCCATGTTCCATTCTTCGTATCGAATTGCCTAATATCATTTAAAGCACCATTTGATAATGAATATCCTCCAAACATCCATAGCGACCCTCTTTTATCGGCATGCAGCGAATGACCGAAACGTGGTATAGTTTTTTGGTAATGATCAAATGGTGCAGCCAAGCGCCGAGTGTTAAACAATTCTTTCACTTGCAATTGATGTGGTTTTATGTTTATGGAACAATCATTCCCACCATATCCATCGGAGCATATGCATCTTCCATACGCTTTGTGACATATCCCTCGCCGTTCACGTGCTGTACAATTATTCGGACAAACTTCAACCTCACAATGGGATCCGATGAATCCGCTTCGGCATATGCACTGGTTCTTTTCATCGCAAACATGAGGCGGCAGGCATGTTCCCGAACTACAACTTCTGACGTGATAGAGAGCATTAAATCCATGACCTTCTCCTCCTTGTTTGTAGTGAACCGTTATGTGTCCTGTTCGAGCTTCAATAGTTTGTGGAGATGATTCTGGACTGCAAAGTACTGCCAAAAGCTGGCTTTGTTGAGTATTGCCGGTCAAGTCCGGTAAGCTATCGTAAATGTATACGGCATTCTCATCACATATCACATTTATGTCGCTCTTTTTAATATCAATTTGAATTAAAGAGTCTTGTAAAGTTGTACCGGTTTTCGCGTGTGGTGTGATTAACCATAAGCATTCGCGAACTTCAGAGCCTCCCCAAGGATTCTTATAGGACTGATACGATCCAATTCCTTGTTTTCCAATGCTGGTTAGCATGCCGCGGGATTCGCACTGAAAATAGCATTGTCCACCTTCACGAGGATCACCGTAGTACTCCGGGTTACATATTTCGCATTTCAATCCACCCGTGTTATCTTTACAGAAACATTCGCCCGTTTGCAAGTCACATATTCCCAAATCATGATTGCCATGTCCATTACATTCACATGGCTGACATCCTTCACCAGAAGTAGCATTACCGTAGCTTCCAGGTCGACATCTGTTACACGTTTCACCTTCAGTCCAATTTTGACATTCATCACATTTACCAATCTGTTCTTCGCAGGTTGAGTGATTATTACAACCACAATTTTTTGAACAATCTGCACCAGTCCATCCCAAGTCGCATTTACAAATGTATTCGGGCGAACCAGAACAATTACCATGAACACACGTTTCGTTGCACGTTTTTATGCATGAAATAAATCCATCTCCAATATATCCTCTGCGACAGTGACAATTATACGATCCATGAGTATTTGTACATTTGGCTTCCTTATGGCAATTATGCAGTCCGAGACCGCACTCATCTACGTCAGGGCATTGTGCATACGCCCATTCCGCCTCCTCCGATGAAGTATTTAATGCTGCTCCGCAGTCGTGTACTGATCGACTGAAATCTCCCTGCATACAAATTCCATCGATTGGATTGTCGCGATCGAAACACCAACCACAGCTTAAAGTTCGCAAGCATGACGAGCAATTTCTATGTTGTATGCAGGATTTGCATTGTTGTATCTTTGGAAGATGCGCGACTGCGTTATCAGTATCAGTATGAACAGTTGAGATTGGAACTGACTGATCGAGCCACTCTCTACAAATTCCAAACTGATATTCACTGGTATAAACCGCAAAGTTAAAGCATTGTGATTTCGCCTCGCACCAGACACATCTTCCCTTTTCGTCCAAGCAATCCGAACAGGATTTCCGCTCCATGCACGGTGTGGGACACTTGTCCCTACTTCGTACGGCATTTGATGATCGTCCACTTCTGGCACATCGCGCATCTTCTGCCCACCACTCACACATTCCCGTATTGATACAATGCTCACACGTTATATAGTTTGAACAATTGCCACACTGCGCAGGCTGAATTGTAATGAACTTCCAACCAATGTCATCAGAGCACTCAATCGTTTCATTAACAGTCCGCGGCAAGCACTTACTGTTCAAGTCACACCAGCCACAAAGTGAATCACTTAAACATTGTAAGCAATTTGTATATTCAGAACATGCTCCGTTAGAATAAGGCTCTAGATATTCGAAAGTAAATGCTTTCCAATTCCCGTGATTTAAATGCTGCAGTTCCATTTTACTTTGTTCGTACTGATTGTTATAGCTGCCAATTCCAACCTTTCGTTTCGCCTGAAAGTCAACTAAAAACTTTTCACTTAGACTCGGCCATTCCAGGGGATAGCATGCCGATTCCTGTGTAGATTTATTCGAAACAATTTCGGCTGCTTCCAACGATAAGCCCAAACCGGTTCTAAAAACTGCTTCAGAATAACTGGAGCAAATACGAAGCTCTTCATCGGAAGCCTTAAGATTTTTCGGCGGCCTCACAAATCCCAGCAATCGAGCTATCATTTCACCATTAAATGCATGTTCAGTGTGCGTGGTTGGTCCCGGAGAAATGAAATCGACCATAGTTGCATTGACTAGTGAAACTACGTCCGGCATTGTCCAATTAATTGGATGATGATATTTGATGTAAGTCAAACCAGGTCTACGATCCAATTCTGTGCATTGTGAGGGACTTCGAATTTCAGTACCTTTTTCTCCCCACCATCCAGGTACTTGTGATGGGGTGTCTTCACCACACACTCCATAATTATCGTCCTTATGGTGACATCGAGCATTTTGCACACACCAAGAACACTGGTTCAATCCCAATTTACTGGAAATGGAATGCACTTTAGAGTTAGTGGACCACGGAGTTCCATGTACTAAACACGAATGACAATCCCCTAGGGAAGGACATATTCCGGGACATCTCGTTGTTTGTAAATTTGTTGTGCAGTTCGCTCCAATTGTCCTTCCGTAGCAACTACTATCGGCCGAACACCACCCACATTCAGGATCCGATAAGCAAGCTAAGACTGTAGTATGAAATTTACAACTTTGTTCTGGATTATAAAGATCTGGATTCGAAACTCGAAACATCCGCGGCAGCTCATAGGCAAACATGTCAGCGTTGACATTACCATGATATCCTCCGGTTATCACTAAAGTATTATTCATTCGGATGGCGGCAGCATGAGCAAATACTCCTTGTCTTTTCGGATATTGGTAACCTCCCGCTGGTCCAAGCACATCCTGATTGATCCAAGTATGACATCCGAGATGATATAAATACATTTGATTATCATAACATATTTCTTCTTTGTTATGACGATGTGTATAGCCACCAAACACTATTAAATAATTTCCAGCTATAGATGCTGAATGAAAAGCTCTCTCACGAGGAATGTAAGCGTCACGAAGAGGCGTTCGAGGATATAATATTTCAGTCCAGTGCTTAGAGTCTAGTTGAAATGCAAAAATTCGATCGGAGAGTTTAGAAAAGCGTGCCATACTAGCCATTATACCACCGTATACTATCAAAGAATTCGTATATCGGTAATATGTTGTCGAATGGGCTACTAAACGAACATCTAATGATTTTCCTCCTCGCGGATTAACCTCTTCCCATTGTTCTTTATTGTGCTCTTTCAGTAGTTTGATTCGAAATATTCTGCAATTAAAAGAAATGAAAAAAGTATTGAATTAGAACATTTTGATTTCTCTACTATCTATCTATAATATAATTAAATAAAATTCAGCTATACGCGGTAATATATTGTCGTGCGCAAGCCTCGCTGGATTTCAAGTTAAAATAAAACAACGATTTCACTTTTAATTTCACCCCAAAACTTTATTTAAACTTTCCAGTAGAAATTATCGCTTCTAAATCTTTCGCTTGTCTCGCTCTAACTGGACTCTTTCGCTTTTGAGTCTCGAATCAACTGTTTATTTCACGAACGCTTGCCTTCCATTCGTTCGGATCACGTTCGCTATTCGTTTACCATCGAACTCAGTCGGCTTTCTTCGATCCTCTTGTCATGTAAATCGCTGTTCATTCCTTTTCATCGTTACCCGAATCCTTTTTGCACATACTTGTTGCTGTTGTTGTTTTCCATAAAACATTTAATCATCGCCCGAGTTTGCAGTCGACCGCTTCTCTTCTTGCCTGTGTTGTTTTTGTTGCCCTCCATCAAGCACTTCAACCCAATCGCTGCCGTTCGCCACCGAGTATTTTCCCTGTTGTTGAACGTTCCAATCGACATTTGCTAGTTTATGGAACGCTCAAGGTCGTGCACGTCCGTTTTTTTGAGTACGATGAAAAGAACGCAATTCAGATGTTCTTTACGGCTGATGTATATTTATTTTTGGGTGAAGACCTTATCAGTCTGATAGTGTCTGTCTTTCATTTGTTTATAAATTCCTATAAGTTCGTGTTTAGCTTTATTTAGACAATAACTAAGCTTTGAAAAAACGTTTTTGTGATTTTTAACTGTTTGTCTTTCTGTCCGGCCGGTTAATTCAAAAATGCTGAACCGATTTTAGTGAAACTTCCACAGTTTGTTAGGTATGCTTGGAGACGTAATCTGCTTTTGGTTTTATTTAAATATCTCAAACTCATGACGTAAGTCGAGGTACGTCCAATTGGTATTAGATTTTTTCATGAAAATTAGTTTTGTTAATGATTATAGTAATCTCAGCAAGCATAATCAATATCCCTCCACGCTTTCTACCACCTCCCATACAAATGTCACAACTTCACCATATGAAAACTATTTTTCATTTTTTGATGTTTTAAAATGAAAGTGTAGCGTTCTAATTTGATTGTAGTAAAACGCAGCAAGATTATTTAAATGTTCCTCCCTCTCCTTCCACCTCCCATACAAAATGTGTCATTTTCAGATTTTTCTTTGTCCATTTTCTTAGAATGTGTCAAAGTTATTCACCTAAAATTTAGTATGTGACGTCTTAGTAATAATTGGGATTATCATGATTAATGATGAATTGAATTCCCAACCTCTTTTAGTATTATACTTCCAACTTACTTTATGATCTCAAAAACCCCAATCCTTTTAAGTAAGAATGCTTATATAATAAAACGGGTCTGGAAAATTACTGTGTGAACCAAGGAACGCTTGTGCCAGAGATTAAAACGGAGTGAAAGTCACCGAAGATCCGTTGGGATTATGGAAACATCGGGAACATTAGACGTGAATGCAGCAGAGCCAAACCAACAGAAAGCACTTAAGACGTGACCGCTCGAAACCAAGAAGAATATCAATTTCTTGTGCAGAATGTGTCTCCAAATCAGTTTTTTTTAGTGACACCGGAACTAGAGGAGGGGGGGGGGGAAGTACAACTCAAATGAGAGAAGAATTAAGGAGATAAAGACGGAAGTGGCTATGAATATTTCTTTTGAATTTTTTAATGTTGTAGTTATGCGGGAATACTGAGGCGGGCAGCGAGTTCCATATTCGAAAGGTTCTGTTTAAAAACGTATCACGAAATTTATACAGTGCGACCGAAGATAGATCAAAAAGGTCAAAACAATTGGCGAGGTCAGGAAAACATGGTTAGGACGGATGAATGCCATCGACTGTCTGCGATCGTCAATTGTTTGTGACACAAATGCACACGTGCGCTCTCGCACACATGCAAAATGTGCTGCTGGTGGAACGAAGAAATAAAGACACTCAGGGAAAAGTGCTTACAATTTCAAAGACAACTTGCTCATTAATGCTAAGATTAATAGTACCTGTTCCCCCAAAGGTCAACTACTATGTATATCATAACCAGAGAGATCAGCATAGAGTCCATTCCTGCAATTACGTCGGAGGAAATATTTGAGGGTTGCAAAAAGATAGGTAACAACAAGGCACCTGGACCCAATGGCATCCCGAATTAGGCAGTAAAAGTTGCTGTTCAAAAACATTTGGTACTGTTACCAAAAGAAAACGAGCCTCCTGAAGAACCGTCGTCATATCGCCCAATATGTTTACTTGACACGTTGGGAAAGATACTTGAGCGAATTATAAACAACAGACTGCTCGTAATAGCAGAGAAGGAAGGAGCACTGTCAGACCACCAGTTCGGATTGAGGAAATCGCGTTTAACTATTGACGACATAAAAGTGGTAGTCGATACTGCAGGTGAGTTGATACCAAGGGAAAGATGGCGATGGGGGACAAGAAAATATTGTGCAGTAGTAACACTGGACATTAAGAATGCTTTTAATTCGGCAGATTGGTCACTTATATGGAGATTGTTAGCCAGGATGGATACACCATACTACTTGTTGAGAATAATTTCAAACTACTTCATCAACAGGAAGTTGAGGTACCAAATTGATGAGGCGGTAATGCACTACAACGTCACCGCGGAAGTCCCACAAGGATCGGTACTGGGCCCTCATCGGTGGAATATCTTGTACGATGGAGTTCTTCGACTATCGTTGCCGCAAGGAGGGAAATTAATCACGATCGCTGACGACATCGCCGTTGTTACTGAGCACATCCACGAAATAGAGTCAGCAACAAAAGAAGCTATATCAAAAATTAAGTACTGACTACAGTCCGCCGGTTTAGAACTAGCTGACCAAAAAACGGAGGCTGTTCTAATAACAAGTCGAAAAAAAATTTAATACGGGAACATTCAGGTCGGCAGTCAAGCCATCAGATCCAAGGAAGCAATTAAATATCTAGGAGTTATGCTCGATAATAGCCCAAAATTTAAAACTTACGTGGACTTCGCGAGCAAAAAGGCGTCACAAATACAGGCAGCCCTTCCCCGAATGCCGCCAAAAATCGGTGGACCTCGATATGCCAGAAGGATTCTACTTTCCAGAGCAGTCACCTCGGTCCTCCTATAAGCTACTGCGATTTGGGCCTCGGCGTTAGCGACATAGCAAACAAGGAAAAAGATAGCCTCTGCGCGATAAGACCAATCAGCGGTTTCCGAACAATATCGGACGAAGCAGCTTGTGTCATATCCTGAATGCGGAATGATCCCCATTGACATTCTCGCGAATTAGATGCTAAGGATCTACGAAAGAAGACCCTCGATCCAACAAGAGGCAGCTGTTGCCAGAAAAGTAAAAGAAGAAAAAAAGGCAATAGCTACGTGGCAAGTCAGGTGGGATATATGTAAGCTAAACCCTGCAATTGAGGTCTGGACAAAGCGAGCGTATGGGGACTACAATTATCACCTCACGCAGTTCCTATCAGGTCACGGCGGTAACCGCAAATACCTACATAGGTTCGGACACGATAACTCGCTTCTTTGTCCAAATTGCCCAGATTAAGAAAAAGACACAGAACACGAGGTTTTCAACTATAGTCGCATCGCAGAATGGAGACTATATGATGGAATTAGAGGAAAATTGGATGGAAATTCGCACACTCATAACGAATGTGCAAAAGGATCTTCGGAGAATCGAGAGAGAAAGGAGAGCAGAAGTAATATAAGGAGCACAGCATAAAATGGTAGGCAACCCCGCGAAGTAATATCTCTCGGCCGTCCCGCGGGAAGAGTGGTTGAAGTCTGCGTGCGGGGGTGTGGTTTAGTATGCAGGCACAATCGGCTGACAGTTCTAAATATCAAAATATCACTATCAGTATTCCTTAATGCAAGGAATTGCCATAAAATGGATTGCAAGTATAAAAGATGGAAATCATTTTATCCTTTGGCTCATCATTTAGTGAAGGGACAAAACAAACGTCAATATCCCTACACCAACACATTAATAAACAGAGCACAAAATAAATATACAAAAACTAACATAAATTAGTGTCAACTAGCGTTAAGTCTGCGTTTTAAACATACTTTATCTATAGAGAAGTCAAATACATCAATATTCTCGTTAACTTCTCTTGCAAGACGCGAGATCGGTTCACTCATACCATAGTTAGTCCGGTGAAAGCAAATCTGCAACAACCTAGGATGCCTCGGTAAAAATTGACCAACAGCAAATTGCATCAAACCCAAAAGTGAGGAGGAATCAACCACCCCAGTGAGAAGTTGATGAGCAAAAACTACGTCAGCAACCTCACGTCGTCTCGAGAGTGATGACATATTTAGCAACTGAAGCCGGTCAATATAAGGAGGAAGACGAACTCTGTCATTCCAATTAAGGTGACATAATGCTATTCTTACAAATTTGCGCTGAATAGATTCAATTCTGGCAATATGTACATCATAATAGGGAGACCAAACTTGAGAAGCATACTCAAGATGAGATCTGACAAAGGTGTTATACAGACTCAACCTAACAAAGGAATTGGTAAATTCCTTGGATAAGCGAGTGGTAAAACCCAGCATAGAATTACCCTTTTGCACAATCTTATTTATATGCAAGCCAAAATCAATCTTTTGGTCAAATGTAATGCCTAAGTCAATAACTGAGTTAACACGATCTAAAATACAGTCATTGAGACTGTAAGTTACTACAAACGGTGAGAATTTCCGAGTAAATGACATTACATGACATTTATCCAAATTCAAGCGAAGGCCATTATTGCGACACCAGTTACTAAAATTTAACAAATCCTCCTGAAGGATCGGGTATGTGAATCGTGTTTACCAATGCCACGGGCTATAGGTATCTAATGAAGATTCCACACCTCCCTGGCGTAACCAGAAAGGAAAAAAACACATGCAGTATGCAAGACATATAGACACAGAGTGGTATGCATTAATAAACACGCTACAGGAACAGCGGAGAATCTTTTAGAATGGTTGTGCTGTAGTTAAATTAAAATATATAAAACAATTATAAGACCTGTGCTATGCTATGCCAGCGAAACATAGATATTAACTCAGGCATCCGAAAAATTAATTAACGTATTTGGTCCTTCACGGACCTGTGAGGGAATCGAGTCTTTCCTCACAGGAATACAATACAATAGAGAATTGTATGCCACCTTCGACAATCCAAAAGTGTCAACCCTCCTAAAATTGAAAAGGTTATAATGGGCTGGTCATGTGGAGCGGTTGAATGACGGAAGAATTCCCAAACGCACACTAAAAGCGAAAGTCAATGGACAAAGACCGGTCGGAAAACCACGGAAGCGCTAATCCTCCCTCTATTGGCGCAGACAGCAAATCACTGCCTAGATTCTCAAACTGGAGGACGCGCTCACATAACCGAGATGGATGGAGGCGAAGTATACAGGAGGCCAAGGCCCGATTTGAACTGTAGCACCATCATAAGTAAGTAAATATTTGGATCCCGATTAATCAAGTCTGTACTGATAAATTAGAACGCGTACGAAGAAAATGCAATCGTCTTTCGTATTCAAAGTTGCGCCTAGATAATAACGATATAGATTACAAGACTCGATTAGTTAAGTTATAGATGATATCACTTGAAGATACAATATTTTCATAAGGATATTCTACAATGTAAAAATTTATTCAAATCTCCTCCTATACAAATGCCGCAATTTTACCAAATTAAATTTCAAATTTCATTGAATATCAGAATTACAGTTACAAACTTAAAAATTAATATCCTCTCTGCCATCCACATAAAAACGAAAATACAACTATTAACTGTTTTGAGGATGTTGAGATAATAGAAAATTTTAACTTTCTCGTTTCATGATTGGGCTTTAGTAAACGCAACCGACGTTTCTTTTACAATTCCAGCTTAACAATGTGAGTGAAGTCAGCCATCCCGAATGTGACAGAGGAAGAAATTCAACCAGCTGCTGCAAACAAACTGATTAAAAGATCGCGCTAATTTTTAAGATAATAATTAAAGTAGGACTTCTGCTTTAAAAAAAAAAAAAATTTTGAGATATCATTTCCCAGAGTAATTTTCATTACAAAGTCTCGATTGTCACAATGTATATTGCAAATTCGAGATAAAATAGCCTCTAACTCGAATTTTAACTTTGCGAAAAAAGGCAAATCAAGTAATATTTCAATGTTTTTTTGCTCAATTTTTATACTTAGGATGTTAATATGATTGTCAATATCATTATCAACTTGTTAACATCATTATCAACTGTGCTCGGCTAAAATTTCTATTTTAGTATATATTTACCCTAGAACGTTCATTAGCCAATTTCCGTTAAAAGTACACAGTAGCGGGAAGTTAATTGTAAACTAAATAAAACTGAGTGCTGTTAAACATTTTTTGGATTCCGTTGGTTATCATTTGAATCAAGTATATTTAATTGAATTACCGTGCTACGTAGGTCGAATAGCTCAATAAAATTAAACTCATTTAAAAACAATACACGAGGTCAATTCTCTCCTTTTATTAACTGGTAATAAATAATTATATTAACATATAACTATTAACTGATATAATAAATAATTGTATTAGCATATAATTCCCGAATTCCACTTTTTCGTTATTTGAAGTTTGTATCTTCTCTTCTCATCTTTCTGAATATCTAGGTACTAATGATTTGCATACAAATAAGCAAATTACTAAATTTAAATGGCCGGTCATGAATGGCTTGAACACGCAAAATAAAAACAATGGTAAATGCGTATAAATTTTCAATATATTGCAGAATAGTTTATTATATCGCGTAGAAATAACCGTTTATATTGCGGGAAATTATAATAAAAAAGCATTGAAAGATAATAAATTTAAATAAATAAATGTGCTATTACTATGCAAAAGTTCACAGAATAATTTTATTGTTGTTCACATTTTTTTTTCTAGGGTAACACAATAGTCTGTAATAATTATGTTGGCGCTGAGATTTTGAGATGTTTTTCAGTACTGTAGAAATGAAATAACAAGAGAGCGAGAAGAACAAATACTTTTTCTATTATATTATAATTTTAGTAAATATATTTTTTCAATTTCAGCCATCAGAATATTTATTGATTATAATGAGCGAACAAATTATAATTCTGACCAGTTTATTGTTATTAAATTAGTGTGATCATGATCGTTTTGTACACCACCCCTTATTGTACGGTAACAATTTCATTAAGTATCTGCCAACCAGTGGGGTACATCTTTCTTATTCTTGGGGCAATTTGAAAATGCGTGTGAAGTCAATATGCAGATTAGGGTGGCAGCAGATAGGGAAGGCTAATGGGAGTTCCAGGGCATGGCCGCTGTTAATTATTCAACACTTAGCTGGGATTGTGATCAATAGCTTCTTTATATAAAATGAATATTTCATTTATTTATTTATGCAATGATTTGTATGGGAGCGTGGGAGGAGAGGGGCAGATGCCAGAATTGGATAGATGTTAATAATATTTAATTGATTGTTTGAACTACGTTCAAAATGCTCTGTATAGCCTCCGTTAGTTTCATAGACGGAGTAAACTCTATGAAATTTTATGACTTGTGTTATAGGCGATTTCGGCCTTTATTGTATAATGCACAAACACAAGAATGAAGAGAAGGAACGGGATTGGGAAGGTAGGGGAAGGGGAGTGAGAACGACCGTAACGATTGGTGAAACTGGTATATTTTCCAGTTGTACTGGCTGCTACTGACAAATATTTACAGATGTCATGGGAGACTTAATGATAGAAAGCGAACAGAAACCATCTACTGAGTATATGCCCCTATAGAGGGTCTTAACAGGAATTTGGTTGGATTTGGTTGAAGTATATAGACCTTCTTGAAGTGGAACTGTTTCACTTTTACATCGTTTGCCCATTTCATTTATTTCGAATAATTTTTCATTGCCAGTAGCAACTGAAAAATTCGTGCTTAAAAAATTCTACTGCCTGGAGTGGGAATCGAACCCACGACCTAGTGCTACCCACTACGCTACGGAAGCCTCAATGCTCGAATAGAGTCACTCAGGGTACAGAAATATATGCTGTCGCTCAAAAATTAAGAATTCGAGTAACCATCTGTCCAGGTGTTTACAACATAACTCTTGAACGCTTTGAGCTGTCGGGCTGAAATTGTATTATATTCGTTTTAGCCAAAAATAAACTTTGAGTTCCCCATACTCCTTCTGCCCACTCCCATACTAATTTCATGAAATTTAGTAATTTCAAGGAATAGACTTTTTTTCCAAAACTATTAAGCTATCGACTTGAAAATTAAATCAAAGTGTGATGCTGTGAATATCATTAACGTCAAAAAACGATCTCTCCTCACTTCTTCTTTCCCCTCCCATTCAAATGCAAAATTTTGAAAATGTTTTTCTTCAATTTGTATTGAAACTAGCAAAGCGAAAAGCAGTAATTTTACCAGAACTCGTTTTAATTATAGTTGGAATGAATTTTGCAAAAAAAAAAATTGAACTTCACCTCACTGCTTGTATCCCCTCCCAAACAGATTTCACGTAATTTCATTGCAATTATTTTTCTTCGAAACTGCAAGAGGTGCTGACTTGAGCAAAGCATAATAAAACAAATATCCTTAATGTAAAAAAAAAAATTGTTTTAATTATTTAACCCCTCCCCAAACAAATGTATAATTTTGGATACTCCATTATATCGATTTTCATTAAAACTATGTTGTAAAACAGAAACTTCAAATATTGTCAGAATTTGTCCCTTAATAATTGAAATAAATGCATAAAAAAATTCAATTTCGCTTCACTTCTTCTACCCCCTTCCGTACAAATTTGTATTAGAAATTCAAGGAAAACATATCTTATTCGAACAATATGAAAGCTATCGACTTTAAAATGGGAACAAAGCATGGCGATAAGGATGTTGACAAGCAGTTTCATCCAAACCCTTCCACATCCTTTCCCACCTGCCATACAAATGCGAAAATATCAGAAAAACCATGTCTAATTTCCTTGAAAATTATGCAAGTTATACTAACTTTAAATTCATAAACATTCATGGCCATGCACCCAATCATAATTTTGTTATTTTTTTTCTTTACGTATATCAAATGGATGTATGCACGTGAAAAGTTTAAACTTCGTATCTTGTACCAGAGCCCTAAAAAAATTAATCATATTTTCCAACATTTTGGCTCACCATCTCCCTTCTCTTGCACCCCCAAAAATTATATATAATACAGCTCTACAATCTGACAAAATTTCATCTTAACATCTGTTTGAGATTTTGAGATATAGTGGTTTGAAATTTTAAAAAGTGCACCATTTTTGAAATGCTCTCCATTTCCCTATGCTACTATTAAGACCAAATATTAGATACATTTTATCTCATATTCCTCTAGTATAGCTTAATATGTGTTGCCAATTTTAATTACATAACGTAAGAGATAGTCGAGATATTGGTTTTTGAGGGTATTTCTTTGCACCCTCCCTGATCCTCCCACTTACAGGTATTGGCCTCCTTCAAAATCAATAATAGTGGAGCTATACACCACCTAAATGGTGTTAAAATATGAACTTTATGCGTTTAGTAAGAAGAAGATATAAACCACTCCTTTTTTCCCATAAACCAATATACCCGAATGTCAAGTTTAAGCTTTGTATCTACATTCATAGTGTAGATACTAGTAGGTGTAGTTTTTGACTTTATGCCTTCCCCACCTTCAACTACCCAACATTTTAGATAATTGAACTCACTTACTTAATTTACAATCCACTCAAAAATGAACGTCCTATCTTTAAGGATCTCGGATATACAAGTCCATATGTACGCCGGACGGCGTTCAGACAGACGGATTTTTTGTTGTTTCATTTTTAGGCTAATTTAGTTATGAAACGCGAAAAAAAAATTTCATAACTATACTTTATTATTAGAATAATAAAGTAAAACTCATTATGTTTAATTGTTCCATAGTATTTGGGGGGGGGGGGGGGGAATATATTCACCCATGTCCGACAACAAACAATTCTGTACTTTCTGAGAACATCTTTTTCTGAACATCTCACGTTTCTAAAGGAATTTATAAAAGAAATGATGATCACTGGGATTACCATAACCCACCAAGTACATGATTTTAATTATTCTATATTCTCAAATAAAGTAATGGAGCGACGTGTTATCCAAATGTAATCCAATATGTTTTATTAAATGGCCGAGTTAAATAAATTAATGAAATTACCTCGAAGAAAATTCACCATTCGATAAGCTGCCACCAAAAATGTACAAAAAATCCCCGCCCAAAGTAAGTGTATGTCTTGCCAATGATGGTGGAATTAAAGTTGAATTTGTCGCTCGCAGTATCCATTGTCCTCCATTGTCTGTAATATTATACAACCACAGTTCATTTGATAAATCACCATTGGGCAATTTTCCTCCATATATCACAAAACCTCCTGCAATATAATTAATAAAGAATTTCCGGTATAAAATAGTGAAAAATCATTTCAATGTACCTGGTACTTTTTCTGCTGCATGACCATATCGTGCTTCCGGTCTTGAATCCGTAACATTTTCTAGAATATCATCAAAAATTTCGGCAATTTCATCTTGCGTTATATTTGCAGTAGATCTCTGTTTACGAGGTTGTGAATTCGCTTCGGCCAATGTGTAGAGCACATTTCGAAATATCGAACCACCATTTTTTAATCCCCAACGACCAGCTTCCTCTTCATCTTCATTGAATAGCACTGCTTTTAATAAGATGTTGTCAGGCTTTTGAGGTTGATATCGGTTGCGGTTTTGTAATGAAAGACCCCACTCACCTTCCCACTGACTTTTTTTGAAACGATATATCTAAAGTATAAATGTTTCTTTGATTTTTATACATAACACTTTAAAATTACAAATTAATTTATACCTGTAATGAATCAAGAACGCTATTCAAATCATATCCCCCAAATACATAGAGGGAATCCTGCTCTTCAATATAAACTGCAGTATGAGCTGCTCTAGCAGTCATACCCTCTGCATCTGTTGCCAGCCATCGCCAATTACCACCTTCAGGATCGATATATAAGTCACATAATCGTCCGCTATAGTTCTGTAAAATTATTCAGTGCGTTAATTGTGTTCTTCACTTTTTTTCAATTATATTTTACTGTATTGCATTTGCACATGCCCTTAATGCATTTTCCTCGGCCGAAACGTTCGCCACAATTCTCGGGACACGCTACATCTTCGCAATCTGGACCAACCCATTCACCGTGGCAGACGCATTTATGTCCCACACATTTTCCATGATTATGACAATTATTAAGGCAATTAGAGGCAAAATAGGATGCTCTAAAACCTTCTAAAACATAATTTGTGTCACTGTATAGTAATATCAGCATCTGGAAGAAAAAGAAATGCTTATTAAAATTAATGTGTCAATAGTTTTAATTGCTGAGTAGATAAATCAAACAAATTTTTTTTTAATTATAATCAAATGAATTGATTGATAATTTCAAGCATGATATAAAACATTCATTAAGTGTAGTTGAAGTAACTCTTTTTTCTAAATTAGTTTCTGTTTCTAGTTAAGGTATGAAAAATTATTGGGAAAGCTAATAAAAATGAAGCTAGTCAATAAATTAATTTAGAAATTAAATTTCCGTATGTTAACTCTGTCATAAAACCTTATTAGACATAATTTACAGTTTTACAGCTCAGAATGACAATTAATGTTTTTATTTAAATATAAAAATTAGCATTCATTGCTTTTGTCAAACCTACAGAGTAAGTCAATAAGCTTCATCTTAGTAACTATTGATATTATGTCATGAGTCAATCTCATTACCTAGAGACATGTAACCATTTAATGACTTAGGTAGTTAGTCTATGCATTACCTATTGACGTGTGATAATAGGTAGATCATACTAACAAGAATGGTTAGGGTGTAGCCTAGTGGGTAGCGATGGTCGTGAGTTCAAATCTCGGTAGACGTAAGGGGTGTTCCATTAAGACCGCCTATTTTGAATTATTTTGAATTTAGCCCCATTTTTTTTATCGGTCGTGCAGCGTTTGTCGGCTACTCTGTTCCATACATAACCTCCACATATTGGACATTTAGAGTATGCCGTTTTCTGCGCTAGGAATCATGCTAATGTATCAGAGAGTGAAACGCAATTAGCATTTCTAATTGAACAGAAGCATTTAAGTGATCTTTCACCATTTCTTTTAGTTCACTTGTTTTTCTCCTGAAATTTGCTGTTCCTTGCGTTCTGATCGTACTCTTAAGCGACAGACAGAGTAAATGTGAGAAGCGATGAGAGTTTGCATGCAGCTCAAGCAGTTGAAGCCGGAAACAGTTCTTTTTCTTGGGAATATCTTATCGCATCACTATGCCTACGATGTGTAGTCGAGCGAAGCTATAAGTTTCCTCGTTTTGTTTAAATATTTCGATAGACTGAAATAAAAGGAAAGCGCACTTTTCCGTACGCAATGTTCTTCAGTGAACAAAAATGGATCAACGAATCAGATAGGGTGAGAAGATTTTTGTTTTGTGTAAGGCTCAACATTACGAAATCCCATTTTCTTTCTGAAATACAATATTTATTCGCTTCTTACTCCCCTCTTCAAAAAGTTCTCGACTTTTGTGTAGTGCGAATGCACCTTCAGAGTTATCGCAAAACTTATGGTCACACAAGTTACGTTTCACCAAACTATTGTCAAAACATCAAGCGGTGGAAGGCAGGAGTGAAACTACGTTTTTGGTACTCAAGCAATTTTCACGATGGACAAATAACCAGAGCAACGTATCTGCGTAAAATTTTGCCAAATAAATAAATTGGTAAGACTCACACCGAAAAGTTTAATTTGCTGCTACCAAGGAGAGGTACAAACTTTCCCCGCAGAAGGGTGAGAGTCAATTCTCAAGGACGATCGACGGCCTTCGACATCGGCTATTGGCGAAATCCATTAAATCAATGATTTTTTAAAATCGTTCATTGACTGTGAAAGAGTTAGCAAAAGAGGTGAACATATTGATCGGATTCTGTTAATCATTTTAACGTCCAAATCAATTTTCCACTTTTCTAAAAGATCTTATATTTCGGGCGATATTTCTTTATAATTTGATGTACCAAATAAGATTAATCTGGCCGTGATTTCTACTATCACTGTAGCCACACAAACCATATCAATTGATATGTGAAATTAATAAAAAATGTCATTGTCCGCAGGCTGGCCATCTAAATACCAAACATCTGGATTTCAAGTGAAATATATACAATAAAACTAGTTCACTTTAAATTAAATATACACAAGCTTTATTTAATCGGCTTTCAAAAATTACTTTAACAGTTTTCGTTCACAATATGTCGCTTTAATAGAGCCAGATTAATGTGAGCACCTGACATTAAGTCTCTATATCCCACGTTTGTCTTTAGCAACTCAATTTGTATTAGACGACAATCATTAACGCCCCTGGCAATAGAGCAGAATCTTGCGAATGTTTAAACATACCTGCAGGAGACATACCTACTAATACATAGTCAGTCTACACCGCTTACTCCAGAACGGTATACACGCTGGTAGTGGCGAGATCTACCTAAATCTTTTCCTATCGTTGGGTCAAGGAACCTGGTTGTTACGCAACTTCATGCTGAGAATAGACATTCTCCTCAAGGAGGCAGAAGTCCATAAGCCCGAATACTGTGCATCAACATCAACCACAACTGCCCCATGTACCCCGAAGGGAACTTACTATGGCCATAATGTCTTGCTTCCATCCATCCGCCTCCGAGGTACCCGATGACCTCAGGTGGGGTTTCGCAGAATTGGACACTCACATCTGTAAGTATCAGCCAGTTAAACTGAAAAAAAATATATTTGCTTCACTACTCGTTACGATCTCACTCCCCTTCCCCTACCTTCTCTGCATGAATGTGTTTGTGCATTGCACATAAAGGCCGAAATTGCCATGTCATTCTGCAAAAAAAAAACATGTGGTGATGTTTGTGGAAGCTTCCTGCTTAGAGTCACTAAACTCCAAAAGTAGTTACTGGAATCGCCATAGCTTTTTCGACCAGCCCTTACTCCCCTAAGAGAAAGTCATTTTAATATTCAAACTATTCAAATTTCGACTGTGTCTTTCACGAAGACTCACCCCTTTTTATACCACAGCAAAACCATTCTAGAAGATTATAGGCTGTTCCCGTTACGTGTTTTTTAACGACGTTCTTTGTATACTAGCGCGCATCATTTCATGTGTGCATGCAAGACAGCGCGTGCGTGCATGTATGTGTGCATGCGCGATCGTAGACAGTCGACGAGTAGTCCAATGTGTGTGGAGAATAGTAGACAATTGAAATTCACAAATATTCGATAGGCGACTTAATGTTGACATGTAACAATATGATTTAACGAAAAAATCTGGAAGCATTCCATATACCTACATTTGTATGGGACGCAAACTCGACTCGCTCCCAGGTTTATAATTTGACAGCAGTAAACTTAGTGAGTAGCGCATTGGTCTACAATGCAGAGATCGTCAAATTCCGGTCGACATATAATTGCAACACACTGCCTGCGTTGGTAAATCTGGGCCACCTCAATCGGCTTAGATAAGAATTCGTAGATAGAGGGTTGTTCGGATGGATAACAACACTTCCACTGTCAGGAGACCAAGGTTTGAGCTGTTATGCGATTGAAGGTGAGAGTGAGCGTAGGTGAGAGTGAGCGTAGGTTAGATTAGGTTTGTGGAGGGCTTGGACACCTCTGTATTAATCCATGTGGATCTAATTATCATATTATGTCAAAAGACGGTAATCTGGTAACTCTACATACATACATATGTGTGAATTCGTTTACCAATTTTGCAATTGAACAATACTGAGTAGATCACCGAAAAGAGAGAAAATATCAGCTGTTATTCAAATACAACTCATTAGTGTCAATATAGACATGCAGAAAAATGCTGTCCGGCATATTAAAGCGAAATAAAGAGAACGAAATCAGCTGTTACTTAAATATCCGGTATTTATGAGGGTGACTATTTTTATACTCTAGATGAAATCTGAGAGTATTATAAGTTTACCACAAAGTTTGTAACGCTAAGAAATAAGGCTCGAAGAAAAAAATGAATGATACAGAAGTCCATAATCACTCAAAAATCTCAAAACCGGATGTCCGTCCGTCCGTGTCCTCTCTAGCTCGAGAACGCGTTGATCTAGAAAGTTCAAATTTTGTACACGTCGTTTTTGACAAAAAAGTAAGGACAAGTTCGTGAATGGGCCAAATCGCTCCACCCCTTTTACCCCCTCCCATACAAAATGACACAATTGCGCAATTTGACAATAAACGGATGTGCTCGAATAGTATAAAAACTATTGGTCTCAAATTTGGAACCTATTGCTTTTATGATGATATCAATCTACCCTATAAAAATTATGCATGTCCTCTCCCTCCTTCTACCACCTCCCATACAAACTGTACTTTTTCATAAAATACTCTAAACCAATTTACTCAGTGCGTATAAAATTTAGCGAGCTGAAATTGTGCACTAAATATTTATTTGAAAAAAAAAAAAAACATAGACATTTAGTTTCACCCCATACAAAATGACACAATTTCGCAATTCGACAATAAACGGATTTTTTCTAAAAGCATGAAAGCCACCACCACCTCTCATACAAACTGCCTAGTTTCACTAAATCCAATACACTAATTTTCTCAGTATCTATTAAATTTTTGAATCCAAAATTTTGTATAAAACATTTTGATAGCAACCTTAGCGTGATGTGAAAAAATTAGTTCAGTGTCGTCACCCCCTCTACCACTTCCCCTACAAAATTTCTTAATATAAAAAAAATTCTCTTTCATCTAGAGTATCGCACGATTGGGCTTTACGCCCAGTCGTAGTCCTGTTATGTTTTTTTATAAGATATATATATAATTGTGGACTTTTTATTATCGCATGTAAAAACAATGTTTAAAATTTTAAAACTGAATATTAATTTGTTGCAGCATACAATATCTTTTTACATAAATGGAATTCGTTTAACATTTCACAAAAAAATACTCTTTTGACAATGCAGGGGTTTCCAGGAAAAATCTAAAACAACGATGAAAGAAAAGATGAAAGAAAATATTTCCGGATTCTACACTGTGAATTGGGGATGGTGAAACCGCAGGTGTCGATTATGACATTTCTGCTAGACTCTGTTACAGTGTGTCTCCTTCTTGCATGGAGCGGCTCTAATTAAAATATATTACATATAAATCTGGCATACATGCATAATTCCAAAAAAAAAAACTACTAATTATGTCTGGATCCCATTTATCAATGTGAATAAGAATGAAACATAAAAGTATTAAAATTTTTGTCGCCTAGAAACCTTGACTAATGCTAGCTAAATTTTTTAAAAAACAGTTTTGCACATCTGATAGTAATTAAAAAAAAAAATTATAGAAACTGATTGTACTCGTGAATTAGGAAAGCAATAACAATAAATCTCATATCTAAAAGCTTGATTACAAAATCCAATACATCTTAAATGTCTGTGAACTAAAAAAAAATAAATTGCTACAGTGTTGTGTTTAATAAATAATAAAATTAAGAACTTTATTACATGTAATAAAATATTTTAGAATAGAATTCGTTTTAGCCGATGCTAAGTTACACCTTATAGGTTTCGCCACACAAACTCAATTAATTTGATTGTTGTGCGATAATAAAAGATTGAATTGACAATAGTTCTAGTTGGCTGAACTCACGCATATCACAAGAACAGATTATTGAATTTAATGTGTGTTACAAGGTTTTCAAATATGTGGATAATAAATAAAAAATAGACATCACTTTATATGAAAAGATTATCTTATTCGTAATGTGATTTCAGTTACAATTATAAAAACTTTCTTTTGATGCACAAAATTTATATTTTAGATATGCAGAACAGTCTCGGAAATTGTTACATTTTCTCGGACAGCAGGGCTGCACTTCTGACACTACAATCCTACAGGACCACGTCCATACAAGTGTCCAATTGTAGACACAATTTGAATCGCCTAGATGCTATAACCAAAGTATTTCTAATTTGAATACCGGGTCATAACGACCTGTTAGGAAACGACGCAGCAGACACGCTTGCGCGGCAAAATCTGCAAACATTAAATCCACTAGGAAGTCAGTTGATGTAGCACCAACAGTGCTGAAGAATAGCTTCAAACAAACTATTTCGGATTCTTTCTTGGCGGAGTGGCGGCAGCTGCAGAATGGCCAAATCCTTTTGGGAAGAGCCGAATAAAAATATTACAGCTCAGCTGTTACAACGTAGTCGCTATAGCGTCCGAACTTTTGCTGGCCTGACCACATGTCATTGATTGCTAAAGCTGCACGCATTCAGGCTGCGGATCGCGAGCGACAGCCTTTGCAGAGGTTGCGAGGAAGACGAAGAATCTATCGAACATTATCTTTGTCACTGTCCGCAAATCTCCAACAGTTGTCTCCTCAAAACTAGACGACCTCAGAGGCGTCAAACATTCGAGCCTACTTCAATTCGCAAATCGAACCAAGTGGCTAGCACAGGAGGAGTAAAAACCATTTCATGATGAATAGGGTCAATGGGCCCAACTAGATGGCCCCGTGCATTGTGGTTCTACGAAACCTCCCTCGTACAACCTAAACCTTCTTTTGATGCAATAAAAACAAGCTATAGCATTGCAGGCATTGGGTACTCGAACATTTTTTTTTTTCTGAAAAACGAAGGTCATGATTTCAAATCGTGAGGAATGGATTAAATAAATGCACTGCTGGAAAACAGAGATTCATGGTTGTTGAAAAGATCAGGAGGCCAAGATCCAACTTGAGCTGTAGCGCCATTGAAAAGAAGGAGAAATTTGAGCTCATGGCGCTCATGAGTACTATCGCAAATCACGACGCTTCTTATTTTCTTAATGCTTCAACACTCATTTGAGCCATGAACAGAGGAAATCCAATAAACATAGACTCCGCCATAGCCGGTCACAAGCCCGGTTGAGAAAGGAGGAGGGAGCACGAAGTCAGCCTGAATGGCCAGTAACACCAGAGCGTCTCAGGAAGTAGGTAAAAAGTATGACATAGTTGCAATAACAGCATAGCTGTGAGAACTCCAGCATGTCATATTTAGCTGAAAACTCCCACCCTTTTTCTACCAAGATGTAATAAATAAGTAGGAAGGGTCCTCCAGGTTGGGAGTTGGGCGACACGCCGACAACGCATCACCGGAAAAAAAAACACTGTCCAGAAACCTGAAGAACAGCCTCGGAAAGGACGGACTCAACGGCAACGACCCCGCAAACGAAAAATGGACTGCTCTTTTGGATCTTGGAATGTTCGATCCTTATTGAGGACAGGAGCTCAGAAAGAGTTCCTCGAAGAAGTGGCAAAGCACAACATAAACATAACTGACATTCATGAAACAAAATAGCTCGGTAACGAAATCATGGACATGAGATCACACACAATCTATCCAAGTGGAAAATTGTCTGGAAGCAGAGAGTTTCGTCGTTGACAAAAAATTTAAACAGCAGGTCACGAGTTTTAAACCAGTAAGTAAAAGATAGTGTGCAATCCGAATAAAGACCAAATTTTTCAACACTTGGTTGATCAACGTCCACGCACCAACAGAAGACAAGGACGATATAACTAAAGACGAATTTTATGCCACCCTAGAAATAACCTATGATTCAGTGCCCTCGAATGACCTACAAATTGTCTTAGGGGATTTTAATGCAAAAGTCGGAAAGGACGAGGCTCATTGAGGAACAACATGAGGGCACAGTCCCCATGACATAACCAACGACAATGGCCAATGTGTTATTGATTTCGCAAGCAGCAAAATATCATAGTAAGCTCTACGTGCTTGCCACATCGCGATATTCACAAACGAACATGGGCATCACGTGGTTACACCTTCAAACAAATAGACCACGTTCTAATTGAGAAAAGGGCTGCTTTCAGCATACTTGATGTACGAACCCTCCGCGTGCGAATTGTGAATCTGATCACTATCTAGTCAGAGCTAAGTATCGATATGACGAGCTTAGGCGATATGCGAAAAAGACCTGCAGGCGAAAACAAAGGAAGTACCATAATGACAAGATAGAAAAAATGAACGACAATATGAGAAAATATAAAACGCGTGACGCATACGCATTAGTAAAAGACCTAAAAAAAGGGATATAAGCCAAAAACCAGTCTCTGCAAAGACGCAGAGGGCAACATCATCAGCGACATATAAGAAATCAAAAGGAGATGGGCTTTCTACTTTGAACACCTTCTCAATCCTACCCCATTAGCACCGATCACGACAGACAACATTTCAATTGAGGCCTCAACTGACGAAGATGAACCATCATCGACACTACCCACGCTTGCTGAAATCCAAGCAGCCCTATGTGACCAAAAACTAAACAAAGCGCCGGGAATTGACGAAATACCTGTTGAACGTCTGAAAAACGGTGGAAATTGTGTCGCTGAAATACTGCACAACATGATATGCAAAATTTGGACAGAGGAAATCATACCCGGCGTTTGGCGAAGCTAGGGTGTAGCATAGTGGGTAGCGTGTTGGTCTTGTAATGCGAAGGTCGTGAGCTCAAATCTCGGTCGGCGCAATATATAATTCCAGCACATTACCTGCTTGGATATACCTTGGTCACCTCAATCTACGAAAATGAATAAATTCCTAGAAAGAGGGTTGTGAGAAGGACTAACAACCCTTCCACAATATATAAGTAATGAAAAATGTTAAGGAACCTGAATGTCAGGAGGCCAAGGTCCGATTTGGGCTGTAGCGCCATTGTAGTAGTTGTAGTAGATTGGCGAAAAAGCATAATATGTCCAAGAAAGGGGACAACCTCTGCTGTGAGAATCACAGAGGAATATCATTGTTGTGTACGTCCTACAAAATAACGCCAAAAATAATTGAACGTCGTCTTAAGCCCTATACTAAGAAAATAATTGACAAATGCCAAGGTGGATTCAGAACCGAACGATCTACAACAGACCAGATATTCTCGGTGAAACAGGTGCTTGAGAAATGCTGGGAATATAACACAGACGTGCACCAAATATTCGTAGATTTTAAACAAGCATACGAAAGTATCGACAGGATCGTACTGTACCAAATCATGCATGATTTTGGAAATACCCAAAACTAGCCCAACTAACAAGACTCACAATGACGAACACTGAGTCTCATGTGAGAATACAAACCGTTTCCACAACCAGCTTTCGAACGCAATGTGGTTTAAAGCAGGGAGATGGTCTAGCCCCATGCTTTTCAACTTGGCACTAGAGTATATCGCTCAAAAAATTCCAGTCGACACCAACGGGACATTACTATTCAAGTCCACCCAACTACTAGCATAGGCTGACGACATTAACATCCTAGCAAGATCCTTCCCTAGTGCTAAGGAGATATTTGTCAATCTTGACTCCGCTGCAAAAGAAGTCGGGTTGCGCATTAACGAAAGTAAAACAAAAGTAATACTAGCAAAAAAAACGTATTATTCGGTACTTCCAATAATGAAATCCAAGAAAGTGCATAGGAACAATAAGCTGCGGATATATAAAACTATTATACGACCTGTGCTGTTATGGTAGCGAGACGTGAACATTAACGCAGTTAACGCATTCGAAAGAAAGGTCCTGTGAAGAATTTTGTGACTTGTGAAGGAAGGAACGAAATGGCGAATAAGATACAACCGTGAGTTATATCAATTCTACGATGAGCCAGAAACTTCAACGTTCATCAAGCTACGTAAACTGCAGTGGGCTGGCCATGTAGAGCATATGAAAGGCAGAAGAATCTCCAAACGTGCCCTTAAAGGCAAAGCGACTGGTAACCGGTCAGTAGGCAAACAGTAGGCGATGGGAAGACATGGTTGATGAAGACAGCAGAGCCATTTTAAAAATTAGCAGCTGGAGGACGCGGTCTTTGAATCGAGACGATTTCAGGAGGTCAGCGCCCTATTTGGGCTGTAGCGCCATTGATGATGATGATGAATAAACATAGCCCAACTAAGTATTGAAGCGACGATAGGTCAATCAACAATTCTCTACGGAATATAAAATCTTGATTTGAGGATTTTGAGACATAGATCTATTGAACCTTAGCATAAAAACTTTCTCACATTTTCAGAAAACCAACTTGCTAGTTTTATAAAATGATTAATATCATATTGAAATTTAATTATTGATTTAACTACTTGTAATAAGAAAACCGATAAAGTATTGTATGCATTTCAATCCAGCATGCAATCATGGAGATTTTTGAATATTATGAAAATTTTAACCTGTGCGCTGTACCTCTATATTTCAAGCGAGTGTCTATATCACAAACTAACATAATTAATTTCTTATTCATGAGCTTTGAATAAATTTAAGCAAAGTGCTATCCCCGCAGTAGAAACCGGTACCATATTTTATTGGCATAAAACTTTTAAAATGCTAATAGTGATAAAACGTGTGGAGAATAACTAGCTCTCCGCGTTTGAGAGAAAGTATTGTATCATATCTGTATATAGTTTTTCGTAAATTTCATTCTACGAGTAGCTTAAGAATTTTGGTGTTTTTTCTATATCCATACGAAGTGATAGCTCTTCCAGTTCCAGTTCAGTCATAATTGCAAGTTTTACCGAAGATTACAAACACATATTTATGTATTATGCTTATTCTTCGATTGTTCTTAGGGTATTGACTTCGAATGTGGACTTTGATTTTAAATAGTGATCTATCACTCTAAATGGTTGAGTAATTTTTGAACTATGACCATCACAATATACGCATAATACGAAAGTAAGTATTATGTTTAATTAGGCGCTTCCTTAAGCTCAATATTTTTTTGGTTGTTTTGTAAATAAAGCATAAAAGTGAACCTTGTATTTGAATCTCATAATACAAGAAGATGCCTTTAACCAAATATTCAGTATAGTAACGGACCAGAAATAAAACTGGATAGAGAACTAGTATCAAGTTTGCTAGATTAGATTATTATTGTGAGTCCGCACGTCTTTTGGTGATCACTACACACCATCTCGCAACAATGTATTCGAGAAATTCGAAGTTAATGGTTCAGTTTGCGAAAAGCAGTGGCCGTCCTCCAACCGTCGCAGAGAATGTGATAGGACAACAACCCCGGCGCAAAAGAAATGATTGGTTCGACAACGAATGCCAAGATGCCTTAGAGCGAAAAAACCAAGCTTAAAAAATATTAACAGAACGGCCGACACGAGCCAAACAGGACAAATATAATGATCTTAGACGATTTGCAAACAAAATACGCAGAGAAAAAAAAACGGAAGTACAATAATGACGAAATTAAAAACATGGACGATCTTTTTAAATTACACAACACAAGAGCCGCGTATTGCCGTCCGAAGGCGACCCTCTGCAAGGATACAGAAGAAAACATCATAAGTAATACGGAAGATATAAAACTAAGATGGGCGCAATACATTAAACACCTCTTTAATCCGAGCCCATCATCTGCACGAAAAGCAGCAACAGACATCATAGCAAGAACAACTGATGTAACAAATGATCCTCTTTGAGTCCTTCCACACTCGAAGAGGTAAACACGGCCCGGAACAACAAGGCGCTGGGCACTGATCCAATTCCAGCTGATCTTTTGAAAGCCGGCGACCCCTGCATAGCGCATCTCCTACACAGATTTATCACGGATATATGGACGCAGGAAACACTTCCTGAAGATTGGCGCAAGAGCATCATATGTCCAATTTATTAAAAAGTTGACAAACCCTGCTGCAAGAACTACCGGGGAATATCTTTGTTGTGTACGTCTTATAAGATCTGGACAAAAATTCTGTAAAAGAGAATTAAGCCCTATGCAGACAAATTAATTGGTAAATACCAAGGCGGATTTAGAGCTGGACCATCGACCATGGACCACATATTCTCAATGAAACAGGTAGGGATGGCAACATTTGCTCTTTTCAAATCGCAGTGATCAAATGCGATTGCTCTTTTTCAATATGTTTCAATATGTGTGAAAAATAGCAGCTCTTTCAATAGCAGTGATTTTTTCACCTCTATTCTCCATGCTAGTGCACGAGGTTGGCAAAAACTGCTATTGAAGTGATAGATATCTTCGAAAAGAGCTGCCATTTATTATTTTTTTAATTCAGCAATGATTGAAATTGAAACGGAAAAACGAAATGAATTAAACGGAAGAGCACAGAAAACTGAAATGAAATCAAATCCGAAAAATTCAAAAGTATTTAGTATTTATTTACATGTTGGTTAAAATAACACAACTCAATAAAAAAAAAAAAAAAACAAGAAAAAAAAAACAGAAAAATAGCAATTGTCTCCGAAATCCTGCATCTAACAATCAGGCACATCTCATGCTCAGCACCACCAGCTCAGTGCGCAGAGGGAATATTTCCTCGGAATGAAAAGGTTTTCTTTAACTGTCCAAAGTACGAAAAAACGATCGAGCGCAATCGAGTCCGGATGGCAAAAATGTCAATCGCATCGCATGTACACAAACCAAATAAAAGAAAACACCCGGTCATAGAAAATTGAACCAAAAGGGCCTATTGTTTTCTTTTATTTCACACGATATAACACACACAAAAAATTTCATCAATGAAGAACATAAAACTCTTATCGACACAGTGGATTGCAACATAAATCGACGAAACTTGAAATATCCGCAACTCACACATCCGTCCTCACCCCGACGAGATCGTAGCTCAGAACTAAGCTTGCCAAACAAATCGCCGCTTACCCAGGAAAGCGCACCTCATTGATAACTTCGCACGTCCCAACTCACCGATCAGATCATAAAACCCACCGATCAGATCAAAGCTCGCTAAACAAATCGCAGTCGCACTGTAAAACAATAGCACTGATCACGAGCAGTGTGTAGATATCACCAAAGACTATCAATTAGGCTGGGAATGTCTTATATATATTATGGATAATCTTTGATATCGCTGAGCTGAGCAGTGAACAGTTTGCAGATATCACTGAGGACGCGCAGTGAACAGATACAAAGCCGATAGAATATATTAGATGCCAAAAGCGGTAATCGATCGGTGAGCTTAGAGCTGAAGCGAGCTGATTGATGCTCTATGTTATGAAGAGGTGGGTCGATTAAGTGCGACTACGATTTGCTTGGCGAGCTTTGATCGGGGGGTTTTATAATCTGATCATGATCTGATGCATTTGTTCTGCTCTTCTAATCACAGCTCTTTTAAATTTTAAATCGCAATATGCGAATGCTGTTTTAAAAGAGCTATGAAAAAATTGCAGGTATGTAAAATAGCATACAATCTTCATTAACAGGTGCTGGAAAAGTGCTGGGAATATAATATTTATGTGCACCAGATATTTATTGACTTCAAACAAGCATACGACAGTATCGACAGGCGCGTACTGTATAAAATAATGTTGGAGTTTGGAGTCGCACCGAAACTGGTTCGGCTTAAAAGAATGACCGAGCCTTTGTCATAAGTCAGAGTAGAAAATGATTGGACTTTCAGCTTAAGAACTGACAACGGCATAGCACCAATGCTTTTCAACTTGACACTCGAATATGTCGTTCGGAAACTTCCCGTTGACGCCAAGAAGAATTCCCAAACGCATACTAAAAAGAAGTCACTGGACAAAGACTGGTCGGAAAACCACGGAAGCGCTGGGAGGATTCTATTGACGCAGACAAGAAATCACTGTTAAGATTCTCAAACTGGAGGACGCGGTCACTGAACCGAGATGAATGGAGGCGAAACATACAGGAGGGCAAGGCCCAATTTAGGCTGTAGCGCCATCGTAACTAAGTAAGTGGCCGTCCTCGGTCGGTAGAATGAAATCATAGCCGCAGTAAATACAAGTGTTGACAAAAGTCCTTTTACCTCGTCATGATGCTCAGCAGTTGGAAATTTCATGAAGCATTCGCTGTGATGCGAATTTTGACGAAAGATCTGCATATACATACATTGTGATCATAAAATATCGGCAATTTGTAATTAAAATTACCCTGGGAAATGATATTTCAAATTTTTATATATATACACTCGGCAGAAAAAGTCTGCGTACACACTCAACACATCCAACATATCTATAAAAAACATCGTTTTAAGTAATTTATTTCATAATAATTTTTTTTCTTTTTTTTCATGGCTTTATTACAAAAATAAAACAAAAATGATGATTATTGTACTCCATAAAAATATTAAAATTAAAAAACGAAAACAAATCCTGAATTGCCACAATAAAAAGTCTGCGTACAAATATTTCTTTTCAAAATAAAACAATTGTTTTTCCTCGTTAATAGCTTGTGGGATGTCCTCGTCTCTTTATTACTTCCCACAACCGTTTTTGCATGGAATCTACCAGCTTCTTAGTGAACTCTGGGGTTATTGAATTCCACTCCTGGATCAGGACTTCCTTGAGAATTACCTTCGACGTTGTTGTATGCGCTCAAATCCTTTGTTCCAAGTGATGCCACAAATGCTCTATTGGATTAAGGTCAGGAGATTGGGGCGGTGTACGAAGCTGATTTTGGGCATTATACGGCAACCAGAGTCTTACTACCTCCGCAGTGTGCTTAGGGTCGTTGTCTTGTTGGAAGTAAAAGTTGTCGCTTAAGCCCAAATGTTCTGCACTTTTTTTGAAATTGTGCTTGAGAATATTAAGGTAGTCTATTTTATTCATAATACTTTCAATAAACTCCATTTTTCCAACTCCTCCACTAGCCATACACCCCCATATCATAACACCGCCACCACCGTTCTTTACTGTTGGACAGAGATTTTTTACGTCGAAGGCCGCGCCAGTTTTTCTCCATACAATCTTCCGACCTTTGATTCCAAAAATACAAAATTTACTTTCATCCGAGAAAATAACTTATTTCCAAAATTCTTTTGGCTTATTTATGTGTTCCTTAGCAAACGCCAGTCGCTTGAGTCTGTTTACTGTTGTTATAATTGGCTTTCTACGGGCAACGCGTCCGTGATACCCATATTTCCTAAGAATTTTACGAACACCATCATCAGAAATAGACTTTCGCTACTTTGCTTTGATGTCCTTTGCCATATCAGCTGCAGTTTATCTAGGATTAGCCTTCATCGTTCGGAGCAAACTCCGAGTTTGCTGAGGGCTCAACTTTGGAGGACGGCCAGATCTGGGTCTTGAAACCAAAACTTCTGTGTTTTTGAAGTTGTTTACGACTCGTTGGACAGATGAATGACTTCTGCTGACTATTGCACCTATTTCACGATATGACGTACTTTTTTTCCGCAAATCCACGATAATTTTCCTTTCCCAAATTCAATTTCCTTTTCTTTATTAGACATCTCTTACTGAACGTTTTTTAGCAATTATTTTTAACGCAAACCTTAGATAAAAACACGTTTATCAACTTTCCTACACAAACTTTATTGTTATTAATGATTTAACTGCAACTCAGAGACTTTGATTTCCCTTTATACGCTTTGAACGCAGACTTTTTATTCCTGGAATTTCAGACTATTTTTCGTTTCCGAATTTTGCCGTTGTTTTAGAGTACAGTAATTCTCATTTTTGTTTTGTTTTATGTTCATAATGAACTAATGAAAAATAGGGAAAAAAAATATTTCGGAATAAAATGTTAGAAACGATGTTTTTCATAGATGTGTCGGATGTGCTGGGTATGTACGCAAACTTTTTCTGCCGAGTGTACATATATATATATTTTTTTTTGATAAGCAGGTAGAACTATTTTTAATTATTACCCCAAAAATTAGCGCGGTCTTTTAATCGGTTTGTTTACAGCACCTGGTTGAATCAGTACACCTCAGTAGTCCATGACGATTTTTAAAATGGATAAAATTATGGAACAAAGAGTTTGTCTCAAATTTTGTGCTTATAACCAAATTTCTTGTGCGAAATTGTTACGAATGTTGGAAAAGGCTCAGGGTGATTCAGTAATATCAAAAACACGAGCCTACAAGTGGTACAATGCCTTTAAGGACGGTCGAGAGATCCTTGAAGACATACCCCGTTCTGGACGACCTTCGACCTCTTCAATTGATGAAAACATTCAAAAAGTGAAGGAAATGGGTGCTCGAATATCGTCATACCGTCATATTAGGGAGATAGCTCGACATCTCATTCAAGTGGATACTTTGGCCATTTCAATAAAGCTGAATTTTCGCCAAAAAATGTACCGTGAACAGGTCACTTTGGACATGCTTGATCGTGCGAATTCTCAATCCACATTCATGGAGCGCATCATAACTGGTGATGAGACATGGGTCTACGAGTTTAACATGCAAATCAGTCAACAATTATCGGAGTGAAGGAAAACAACATGAGCCGAAACCGGAAAAATAATCGCTCAAAGATCAAGACGATGCTCATTGCTTTTTTCGATATTCAATGTTCGATCCATCATGATTCGTTCCGGAGGGACAGACGGTCAATAAGGAGTACTATTTGACCGTATTGAAGCGTTTACGTGAGAAAATTTGTATAAAATGACCGGAATTATGAATGTTAATGCTTAAGGGATCCAATTGCCACAAAAACTGCACCCAGCAATCTGTGCGCAGTGCTTCACATTCGCCAATTGAATATTCATTATGCTAGTTATTTTATTTTTCTGAAAACTAATGTATTTAAAATGAAAAATCACTTGACGATTTAGATGGCGCGTAGAGGCGCAAGTTCTCATATAAGGCTCTAAAAAAAGTAGCGTTCAAAGAACATGTGTGACAACCAAAGGTTAAGGATTGCTTAATTTATTTAAATTAAGAGTTATTAAATCTTTCCTAATTGGCCGTTATTGTATTTGCATACATATTTTCATTTGTGAATTTCATTACTGATTGTGATTTGTTATCTTTTTCATTAGTATTACTGGCTTTTCAACACTCTTAACTACTCGTACGCTAATTAAGCCCTAAACCTTAATCAGCTATGAAGTAATGAGAAATACATGTATTCAGCCATGTAAATTAAAAGATTGGTAGCGGCGGATCGCACATAAGCTCCTTATAATGTTTTATGATGTGTAGGACGGTAATTATCATGTTCAAATCGATAACACAATCAGTATGGCGATATGAGCAAGAGAAAAAGAAGACATCGGAACGGTTAACGCAAAAGAATTGTAAGTATACAGATCAGAAAAAGATTTTAAAATGGAATAATGTACTCCGCTCAGGGTAGCTCACACAACACTATTGATAAAATTATCACACGATTAATAAGCAGCCTTGCGTGAATATAATGAAACCGCAGAGTATATTATTGGAAAATAATAGGTTATTCTATACGGATATATCTTTCACAATTGCGAGCATCGTCGAAACGACTGAATAAATATTTCGAAACAAAAATCTTCTTATTGACATAAACGTTTATTTATAGAGAAAATTAACATGCTACGAAAAGACGCTGCGACTTCATTCAAGTTAAATCATCTTCCAAGAGATACGTAATTGCAAATCGTTTTACTGATTAAATGTGAAATTATGTGTAATATGAACTTGTCTACCTCCCAATTATAGAAAAAATAATTTAATCATAAGTAGAAAAAATTTCGTATATAATTAAATGAATAAATGATCGACCTGGAAAAAAACACCTTTATACATTGAAATCATGTATCTGAACGCAAATGAGAAAACCCATCGCAGCTTCAAATATTTACAAAAATCCAGTATAACTCCTTTTATTTGCGCTATAACGCAATGACTGTTTACATACGAACAGATATCGTGATTCTGTTATTTCGGCTAAAAAAATAGAAATAAAGCTGAGACAGCAACAAGACTGAAGTCTCCCAAGATTTAAAAAAAAAAAACAAATACCTTGGTGACTGTCTGTTGAAGCAAGCTAAGATACTTCGATAGCGCAAGGCCAAGAGGTGCTCCGAAATCGAAATTTATTAAATGCGCAGCTTTTAGCTACGCTGCTATAAAAGTAACAGTTAGCATTAGTTTAAACCGCGGTACGACATGCCTTTTCGAGAGATAGAGACAAACGGCGGAATTTCGAGTCTCTCGAGTTGATTTGCATCTGTAGCCCACACCGTGCCAGTACAGTACGAGCGTGTCCTTGAAGAATTGATTTAAATTCAAAGCCGGTCCCGCAGCTGTGACATCACAGAACCAGCGTTTTCTTACGCTAACAGATCTTCAGATTGCGTAAACGCAATTTCAATTTGATAGCATCCGTTATGCGATATGATAATGATCGGAAAATTACAACTGATTTCCGCAAAATTCACATATCAAAGCAATTACTGGAACGTGATAATTATTATTGTTCGCTGTTCGTCACAGCTGGGGCTGGCAATTACACTGGAATGCAAATTAGATTGGCGGCAATTCAGAAAATCACGCAAACAACCGCAGGTAAAATACTTACGCTTCCGGACGAGGCGACCAGCCTCTGGGGCTCCGTTTTCCCGCTGAAGCTTCCCAGCAACGTCGAATTGAAAGAATCGCCGTCGTAGACGTAAATGTAGTCATAGGAACACTCTGTGCCCATACTGTGAAATTTCAGCGTTATGAACTGGCTCTCGTTACGGGCCTTAATAAGCCACTCGCAATGCGAGTCCTGCGTGTAATTCACGCCGGTCGGGCCGTGCGCGAACTCGCCACGTAAATCCGTGAAGACTTTCCGTGTGCGGTCGCACGGCAGATTTGGATTCGGCAGCCCGGGAGGTGGCAGCGCCGGGCTGCGGTCCGCGACTGCTGCTATTATCAGTAGCGTTGTTAGCGCTGCGCAAATCACGGCACACTCATTTTTGATGAATTCACTGGGTCGCGACATCATTGATTAAGGACCTCAACACTTCAAGCACTCTGCTCGGGCGAAATCTAGTTCAAATCCGACATTTTTACACGCTTTCCGATCACTTTTCCACTAGATATTTACTTTTCCACTTGGCGACACTCTTCTTCCACTCACTTGTCCGCGGGACCACAACAACAACAACAACACCGTGAATGCACAACGCGAGCAAATGACCAAGGTTATTCGCATCGCCGTCTTTTCAACATTTTCCGAGTTTATAGGCGCGAAAACTTCACTACTGGGACCAAGAATTTCACTATGCTTAAATTTTTCTTCGGAAATCAAAGGGAAAAACAACTTGAAACAATTTTCTTAACTAAGCGCTAACATCCCGTCGTGTGTGGATATGTGTGGGACTGTCTTCTGATATGTTTCAATAATGAATTGACATTTCAGGTCGTTGGGAGTTGCGAGATTCTCTTTCTTTACTCTTTATTTAATATCTCTCATTCTTTTCTGCGTGAAAATAGAGAATTTATGGCAATGCCTGTTTCGCAGCGAAACGTCGACCTGACGCAGCGGACAGAGCTTTTTTTCCACGATAAGGTTTGCCGCGTTACGACGGTTTTCGGTTCAACATATTTCGTTTTCCAAACTTACGGCTATTTATCAAAAGTGTTAGAATAGAATGATAACAACCAGTGGAGTTAAAAATCAGTTTTGAGCTTATCCTACGTAAATTTTTGAACTATCACGTTAACGCTACGCAATCTGCGTCACATTGCGAATGACTTCATATAAATTCATACCACCGCGTAGACTGCGTCAGGTTTACGTTTCATTGTGAAACAGGAGTATGCTCGACTTTTTGACAGCTGTCAGCGACGAAAAGTAAATAAATATTGATTCAAATCAGATAATTTTCCGAAGTGTTTATTCAAAAAAGGGAGCATATCCAGGAACAAAAAATATGTCTGCCAAGGTAATATTAGAATGCATGTCTAATCTGAGCTTGAGAACGAAATCCGCCGCCGTTTTATACAAAACCCGGCTATGAAGCTGCTTCACGGCGCTACAATCTGTCTGGTCCATAGAGGAAGCAGTTCGTCGGTTATTAAGCCTGAATTTGAAACGAAAACTGCATTAATTGTATTGCAAACATGAATAATAAACTCAGTAAAGAATTTGAATCACAATGAAAACTATAAATGAACGTGAAATCACTTGAGTTTCATTTTTGATTCTTTTCGAAGTCACTTCGAATCCACTATCGTACTAAAAATTTAACCTGACTGAAATCAGTACAGTGAAACCCGGATATATACAACCCGCATAAAAGCAAAAACCCTTTATAATCACATAATTTCAAATGCACATACATTTCTGGTGTGTTTTGCATTGATTTTGAACCGCATAAATGCAAACCTCTTATAATCATATATAATTGATACCGAATTATAAATGTTTACTCTAATTTCACCCCGCTTTTATGCAAACATAAAACTAGAGATGGTATGCTATTTTACATACCTGCGATTTTTTCACTGCTATTTGAAAAGAGCAATCGCATATTGCGATTGAAAATTTAAAAGAGCTGCGATTAGAAGAGCAGAGCGAATGCATACTGCTTACGTTCTATAACCAATAAAATTGCCGCAATGATCATCGCTACAAATCCCAAAGTTTTTCTTCGCACTCGCATATTAATCCCGCACCTCACGCATTCCACGTAACCCCGACGAGATCGTAGCTCAGAATAAAGCTCGTCAAACAAACTGCCACTTACCCATCGCTTATATACGAACCAAATAAAAACAAACACCCGGTCATAGAAAACCGAACCAAAAGGGTCTGTTGTTTTCTTTTTTCACCCGACATTACCTCACACAAGCAATTTCATTATGAACAGCGTAAAGCTCTTATCAGATCCCGAAATCCATGGAAGAAATGTCAGTCGAACTTTACCCAAGTCCCAGCGCTAAATATCAATCGCGCGAAGAAAGAGCTTGAACGCCGTTCTTTCGTATCTCTCGATTGCCGCTTGGCACATCTGATATATTCCATTGTCTTCGTATCTGTTATATCGCTCGCGCTCAGCGATATATCAGCTCTGTGATATTAAAGACTATCAATCATATAAGCTATCCCAAACCTATATTTGGTGATTGATATTGACATTGAGAGCACGAGCAGTGTGTAGTGCTCGTGCTCTCAGTGATGTTGCTTTAGACTAATGAATGAATTGAATTGGAGCTACATGAAACGATTGCGATTTGATAAGTGATTTGTTTAGCGATATTTTGATCGGTGGGATCTGATCTGATGGGTGAGGTGTGGAACGTCCGAAGTGCGCTTTGCTAGAGTTTTTTTTGGCGGATTTTGTTCTACGTTTCGATCTGGTCGGTTTGTGGGACATGTTGCGGCTATTGCAAGTTTCGCCAATCTATGTTGCAGTCCATCGTGTCGATAAGAGCTTTACGTTCTTCATGATGAAATTGCTTGTGTGAGGTAATGTCGTGTGAAAAAAGAAACAAAAGACCCTTTTGGTTTGGTTTTCTATGACCGGGTGTATTTTTTTTTTATTTGGTTTGCGATGCGATTGACATTTTTGCCATCCTGACTCGATTGCGCTCGCAGCAAGGAGGATATATAAAATGGAGTACTTGATAGGCTATCTCATGTGGGAATACTTTTTGATTCGGAAATTTTCGAAAATTGCGTCCAAGCTTAACATGGCTTCAAACTTTTACAAAAAAATACCATAATTTGTATTTTCTCTTGGTTGCTTATATTCAGTCAGCAACAAAGTAATTTTCAATACAACGGAGTTTACTGTCTTATTTCAGAAATCTTTATTTTTTCAATTTTTATTAGTTTTTGATTCGTGTCTAAGCTTAGCACTTTAGCAACGGAGAATTTAACGCGGGACAGAGATAGTTGTTTTGGGTTTAAGTATGCCAAACAAGGATAGCGAAACAATTATTTCGAAAATTTGACAATTGTTTCGGACAATTTAACGTGGGAAAGAGTTAGTTGCAATATTTTTAAGTGTGCCAGACAAAGATAGCGCAACGATTTTTTTCGAAAAATTTCGAGCATTTCGCTAGTAAGTGAGGGAAATACTTTCATTCCCATTTTCATACACGGCAAAGCATGCTCATAGTCACTCCTTATTATATATCCTCCTTGGCTCGCAGTTGTTTGCGTTCTTCCGCCAATCATTTTTCTTCTTAAATTCTAGTTTTCCGCGGGAATTTTGAAGGTAATTAAGATTTACGGGTATAAAAAATTTGAAGGAAAAGTTTTTTTTTAATTGTGAGAAATTATTAAAACTACGAATTCACTTTCCGTCTTTTATTAAGCAAATCGGCAAAAAAATTATAGTATATTTCCAGTTTACATAATAAGCGTGTCTTGTTTGTTTTTTCCTTCAATTCAGTACGCCTATTAAATTTTTAAGTTTTTGTTTTTGAAATTAAAGTACTCGTACATATACGAATATACATAATTTGAATTTATTATTAGAAATATGGATCCCAAAAGAAGAAAAAAGAGTGAAATTTTGGAATTTTTCACAGTCGTTGACAGCTACTATGCCAAATGCGACATTTGCAAAAACAACCTATGTTATAAGACTTCAGTCACAAATTTAAAACGACATATGATCGCAAAGCATCCAACGGTTAAATTGCCGAATCTAGTTTTATCTAAAAGTAGTTTGGGACATACGACAGTGTTTGTGAGTATTTTTAACACAAGTTAATATAGGATGTCCCATTAAATTAAGACCACAGTATATACAGTAGATATACTCCCTATATTGCCTGTGTTAACAGGTTTTTCGTGAGAGACCTCTGAGTTTTGACGTCATTACCTCCGAAAAAGAAGGAGACAGGCGAGACACCCCTTATAAACAATGCTTTTAGGCATTTTTGAATTAAACAAATTTTTTATATCGAGAATAGGGCATATGAAATAACCTGAATTTCTTCAATTTTTTTTTTATTTTGGTGTATATATTTTAGTTTGAGAGTTTGGAAAATTACGGAGACGTTATTATAACGTCTACTATAGAACCGCGACCAAGCACTAGTACGTCGAACCCCGCCGAACCCATGAACCAGCAAAGAAATCCTGCAAAGCGAATAGCATTAGTTCAGGATACTCTGCACAATTTCGTGCCAAAGAAGCTGACATTAACAGCAAAACCAAAAATAGATGAAGATCTGATGTATCTGTTTACCATTGATTTTCAACCATTTAGCATTGTGGAGGACTATGGACTTAAGCGAGATCCAAATGGTCTTAATCCATCTTATGGTATTCCGAATAGGCGTCACATTTCTAACACAATGCTACCTGCACTGTATGAAAAAGTTTTAATGCAAGTAAAACTTTTATCAAAACCAATTACGAAGTGCAGTTTAACCACGGATTGTAGGACGTCTTGTAACAATGAAAGCTTCATAGGAATAACTATTCATTTCATTGATGCCGATTTTTTCTTTAAATCATTTGTATTGGGCTGCGTAAGCTACAACGAAAGTCATACCGGCTCAAATTTAGCAAAAAAACTTAAGGAGTCAACTGATGAATGGAATCTTTCAGAGAAAATTTGTCTTGCTGTGTCAGATAATGCAGCCAACATCAAGTGAGCAACTATAACACATTTAGGCTGGAAGCATTTCGGATGTCTGGCTCATACTATTAATCTTGTAACACAAACCAGCCTCAAGCTAATTTCATCTGTGATTGAAAAAGTACGCAAAATAGTGTGGCATTTTAAGCGCAGTTCCGCAGCTAACCAAAACTTTTTGCAGTATCAGCAAAATACAGGAAAGGAACCAAAAAAACTGCTGCTCGATGTTGTAACGCGCTGGAACTCGACTTATTATATGCTGGAGCAGGTTCTAGAGCTGCAAGATGCAGTCAATACAACGGTTGCATTGATAGACAAAGATCTTCCGGTTGAAAAACGATAATAATCATATCATTGTCCAATCTTTTATATCTGCCCTGAAATCTGGGCTAAGTACCAAGTTTGACAAACTTGAAATCAATGATACTCTTTGCATTGCAACATTTTTGGATCCACGCTTCAAAAATATTATATTCGAATCGCAGTTGACAGCGGATCGGTTGAAAGAAACTGTAATAAGCGCCGTTGCCAGCAGAATTTGTCATGAGCAATCTGAAACATCCGTCATACCGGTGATTGAGCAGCATCCAATAGAATCATTTGGGTCAAAAAAAACCGAATCTGTGGAGCATATATGAAAAAAATGCATCGCAAGTTAAACCCGTTGCAACGTCAACATCAAGGGCAATCGTCGAAGTTCAACGGTATCTCGAAGACAACCTGCTTTCGAGAAATGAAGATCCTCTATTGTAATGGCGGCGGAATAAACATAATTATCCGAATCTTTCCCAAATTGCCAGAGAAAGTTTATGTGCTATAGCAACTTCTGTGCCTTGTGAGCGTCTCTTTTCCAAGGCTGGAAACGTTTTAAATGAGCGAAGAACCAGATTGCAGTCTCAGAAAGTGGATCAAATTCTATTTTTAAATCAAAATTTGCGTCTTTTCGAAGAAATATAGATATAAGATATAATAACTGAAAATGTTTTTTTATATGGGTAAATATGCCAGAGGAATTCATTAATTTTCTTTACTGTCTCTGTTAATATTTTTTATTTGTTACATGTTTATATATATATTGAATTGTTTGTCTTAATTTTTACCAATATGTAAATAAATACTTTTAATTTTTCGGATTTATTTTTACCTCAGTTTTCTGTGCTCTCCTGTTTAATTCACTTCGTTTTTCTGTTTCAATTTAAATCATTGCTAAATTAAAAAAAAAATTTAAAATGCAGCCTTTGTTGGTGATATTTATAACTGCATTAGCAGTTTTTGCCATCTTTGCGCACTACCATGGAGAGTAAAGGTGAAAAAATCACTGCTATTAGAAGAGTTGCTCTTTTTCACAGATACTGAAAAAGAGCAATCGCAGTCACTGCGATTGGAAAAGAGCAGATTTTGCCATCCCTACATAAAACTCTCCCGTTGCGATAACACTGTCGACATGTAACAAAAAACTTTTAGGAAGTCGTAAGCAAATAAATAAAGCAGTTACTGTGTGACTTCACGAAGTGCGAGCTAAGGATGATATGATCAACAGAGCAATGATATTAGAACAAGCAAAAAACTTTAAAATATGCGAGCTTGAAGCTACCAATAATGGATGGTAATGGCGGTGGAAAAGAAGAGAAACTGTCGCATTCCAATGAATTTTTTTTTTTACAGATTGACATGTGTTATAGGCGATTTCGAACATAATGTGCATTGCATAAACACAGTTATGGAGGAAATAAGATTGGGAAGATACGGGAAGAGGAGCGAGAACTGCCGTAACGAGTGGTGAAGCTGGTATATTTTTCAGATGTATTGGCTGCTACTGACAAATATTTACAGATGTTATGGGAGTCTAAATGATAGAAAACGAACAGGAAACCATCTACTGAGTATAGAAACCTTGAAGTGGGGTTGTTTCACTTTTACGCCGTTTGCCCATTTTATTTCGAATAATTTTTCATCAACTGAAAAATTCATGTTAAAAAATCCATCTGCCTGGAGTGGGAATCCAACCCACGACCTATTGACGGTGAAGCAAGTACGCTACCACTACGCCACGGAAGCGAGAATAACGAGAAAAAGCTGATGAGATACCGGATTAGGAATGGGTAAATAACGCATTACCAAATTTACTAAGCAATTATTCTCCAGAAAATATATTTAATGCAGTCAAGAGTGGGTTATACTATAAAGCACTACCTGCTGGAACCATAGCGAGAAGAGGTAAAACTCTTACTGGCGGTAAACTACGAAAGGATCGAATTATGATATTAAACGGTCATGGTGGTTAATAAGCTCACGAACTATTCAAAATTGTTTTAAGAAAGCTGAATTTATCAAATACGGGAGCAGTGAAATAAATGATATAACAGAGACTGTTCAGTTAATGATTTCGGAAGAGGAGTTTGAACAGTATGTTAATTCTGATTCAAATATATAATGCTGCGGAGAACTTGCAGAGCAAGACACGCTTATAGTGAATCAAATTCGAAATGCTCATGTTTGTGACCATGACGAATAAAATGAAAATTCTCAAAATCGGGAAAAAAAAGCCCTCAGCCACTCGAAGTGAAGCTTTGAATGCAGTAACCATTCTCCGATCGTATTTCACTGCATATAATGTGGGCCTAAAAAATATGGAATCCTTGGAGGAACATCTTATAGGTAGACGTACAGTGCCGGAAAAAAGTTTGTAAACATGGTCTCTCACCCCACAATCATAGCTCTGAAACAAAATTCCTTGTGCACACACCTATGAAAATTTGCATAGAATTGCAGTGCCGCATTTCTTATAAATCTTCAAAGCGAAATTTGCTTATAACAACGCTAAAAAAAATTGTGACGACAGTTTTGATTTTATCTGGTATTATTCGTGGAAAAAAGTATGGAAACACATATCTTTTTCATATAATTCGAGTTTATTTAAAGGAAATAACATTTTTTTCTTAGTATTTAGTGCTTCTCCCTTTTGCTTTAAGTATAGCCTTGCATCTCCTCTCCATTGAGTCCACCAACTTATCACAAAATGAAACCGGGATATTTTGCCATTCTCTAATGATTTCATCGTATAGTGCATTCCTATTAGAAATTTTTGTGTGTCGAATTTTACGCTTTACATGTTCTCATAGGTGTTCGATTCGATTCAGATCTGGGGATTGTGAAGGCCATTCCATAACACTCACTTTTTCCTGTTGGAACCAATCCTTAACTAAACGCGAAGAATGCTTCGGATCGTTATCTTGTTGGAAAATCCAACGTAACGGCATTTCTTCTTCAGCATATGGAAGCATATTGTTTTGCAATATTTCCAAATACCGATACCGATCCATTATCCCATCTATCCGAAAAATTGGGCCAACTCCAGAACGTGAAAAACATGCCCAAACCATTATCGATCCTCCGCCATGTTTAACTGTTGGTAATTGATACCTTGCATTGTACCTTTCTCCCCGTTGTCTTCTAACGTAATGTTTTCCATCGCTTCTAAATAGTTGAAATTTACGTCTTCTAACGTAATGTTTTCCATCGCTTCTAAATAGTTGAAATTTACATTCATCACTCCACAGAACTGTATTCCATTTGCTGGGAGTCCAAAGAATGTGTTCTTTTGCAAATGTTAGTCTTCTTGCAATATTGGCTTTTGATAAGAGTGACTTCTTCAGTGGAGATCTTCCAAAAAGGCCACTTTCCATCAATCTATTTCTAATTGTCCGATCTGTCACATCTGAAATACCTCTGTTCTTTAACTCGGCGTTGATCTCAGTGGCCGTTTGTCCTGGTTTTTGTTTAGACATCCTTTGAACTATGCGATCGGTGGTTGCTGTTGTTTTTCTAGGCCTCCCTAACTTTGGAGCACACTCGACTGTCCCTCGCTGATGAAAGTTTTTAATAATTTTCGTAATTGTTCCTCTTGGTATATCAAGTTTTTGTGAAATTTGAATTTTTTTTGTTCTGTTATTGTACATAGAAACGATTTTCTCCTTCAAATCCATTGAGTACAACTTACACTTCGGCATTTTTAATTATGTTTCATAAAAAAACTTTAATTGGAGTTAAATTTAATTCAGTCGCACAACAAATAACTACTAATGACATTCAATTTCAAATTAAACGGTTCTTATTAACTTTTTGACAACAAAAACCGTTTTGTTTCCATACTTTTTTCCGCAAGTATTACCAGACATACTCGAAACTGTTGTCACTATTTTTTTTAGAGTTGCCATAATCAAATATCCCTTTAAAGATTAAAAAGAAATGGGATACAGCTATTCTATGCAAAGTTTCATAGGTGTAAGTACCAGGAATTCTGTTTCAGAGCTATGATTGTGGGTTGAGAGACCATGTTTCCAAACTTTTTTCCGGCACTGTAACTATCAAAAACATCTACAAAGAAGTTTTGCAGAATGCTTTATTTGCAAGTAGTGATTTTAATTGTTTTATTTCCGATTTATTTTACTGTATAAGAAGTCAGAAAAACTTGCGGAAGTTATGCAAAGCGAAACTCAAAAAAGACCGGATAGATATCACAGAATGAATCCATAACGTTATCAGTAACTGGTAAAAAACTGATATCTATACTAGGTGTTACTGATTAAGCTGGTTTGAGAGTGCCAAATTTAATTTTTAATAAAGCTTCTTCTTGTGCACAGTTTAAATTCGAACAGATTACTTCGCTGGATGTTATAGATGCAATCAGAAGTATTAAATCGAACGCAATTGGTGCAGATGGTGTTGCAATAAGATTTATAAAGCTAATACTACCCTTCGTTCTTGAACCTTTAACTCATATTTACAACTATAGTATTACGCAATTAACTTTTCCAGTTCTGTGGAAAAAATCTATTGTTGTCCCCATTCCTAAAAACAAGAACGCAATTGCACCAGAAGACTTCAGAGGCATCCATATATTGTCACCACTCTCAAAGGTATTGGAAAAGTTAATGAGTTCTCAGATGAAAAATTATCTAAAAACTACTAACCAATTAACAGCTTCCCAGTCAGGACTTCGTCCTAAGCACAGTTGTAATACCGCACTTGCTAAAATAGTTAATGATATAAGCTGCAGCCTTGACATAAATCACATTACCTTCCTGACTTTACTGGATTTTTCAAAAGCCTTTGATAGTGTAAACTTTGAATTATTACTTGGGAAATTGAGGCGTAATTTTAATTTTTCACCATTTGCTTGCTCATTTATCAATAGCTATTTGAGTCACAGAGTTCAAAGGGTTAGAATTGCAGAAATGGAATCATCTTGTAGTTCGGTGTTGTGTGGTGTTCCTCAGGGCTCGGTCTTGGGGCCTCTGTTATTTTGCATGTTACCAAATGTGTTAAGGAATGTAACTGTTTATCTATATGCTGATGATGTGCAAGTCTACCTAAGCTGTCCCCAAAGCGATGTTTATTCATATGTAAGACTTATTAATGAGGATTTGTGTCAAATTAATTTCTGGGTTAATGATAATGGTCTTTGTCTTAATCCCAAAAAATCATAGTGTATAGTTTTAAGCAAAAAATCTATTGATACATCTTCTTTTCCACTTATTCTCCTGGACTCAGTGCCAATAGCATACTGTGACACTGTTAGAAATTTGGGAATTATTTTTAATAAGACTCTGACCTGGAATGATCACGTGCATATATGGTGACTAGAAGGGTATATACTATTTTAAGAACTATGTGGGTATCGGCGAAGTTCCTACCAACTAATATTAAGAAATCCTTGATAATTGCCTTTATTATGCCGATTTTTAACTATGGATGTGCAATTTATTGTTTTTTCAGCTATGCGGAAATGTACAGGTTACAGCTATTGTTTAACAATTGCGTTCGTTTTGTGTATAATATTCGGAAATTTGATCATATCTCTCACGTTGCAAACACTTTCTTAGACATACCCCTTAAGGAGTACCTGAAAATGAGGATATGCTTATTTATTCACAAAATCATAATAACTAAAGAACCAGCATATCTTTATTTTCAGATTTGTTTCGGTAATTCCTCACGGACTCGTAATATCATTATTTCGAGATTTAGATGTAATACACGAGAGCGCACTCTATTTGTGGAAGGAGCTAGAATATGGAATAGTTTACCTACTTCCATAAGAAAAATTTTCTCTAGTCGCGAATTTGGTAGAGCAGTGACAAATTTTCTCAAAGCGTGAATTTTCTCAAAGCATAAATTTGATTTTTTTTTTCTCTTTTTTCTTCTTCTCTCAATCTTTCATTTGGTCCTAAAGCGTGGTGTGTATTTCTTTTCTTTTTCCATTTTTTTTTGTTTTTAAATATTCCTTTTTATTCTTTTAATTTTAATTTTCATATATTATTCTCTGTTTAGTTCATTTTATTTTGTTATCATTTCTTTATTTTATTGTCTTATACTTTCATTAAATTCAAATTTTGTTATTGTACATATAAATGGAATTTAATTCTAATTGTACTATTGAATTCAAATAAAGAAATAAACAATTGTCCCCATCGCCAATTGGAAATACTGATCACTTCTTGATTCTCAATTCCAAGTTGCAGCAACTACACCGCTGACAGTCAAGGCACCTCGAAGAAACATTTGGCATTTCAAAAGAGCCAATTGGGGGGCGCTAAATAACTTCTTCAATGCATTAATTGAAAGTTGTGCCTCGATTCCAATGACTGCCATGAAGATTGTAGAAGTATCACCGAGATTATCTTGATGGGTATGAAGCTCTACATACCTTCCAGTCAAAAGAGAGTCAGACCGTCGAAGGATTCTTGGTTCAATAAAGAATGTCTCGATGTCATTCAGATCAAAAAACAAGCTTTTCAAACAGTTAGAGGCAATAAAATACCTGCCAACAGAGAACTTTTCAATGCGTCAAGAAATTAAGGCAAATCCATACTCAATCATGTTAAATTTGAGCATGACCAAAAACTTCGACGGAAAATTCTCCAGTGCCCTAAAGGCTCGGGGTCTTACTGGTTATTTGTCAAAACGGTCAACAACAATTTCATTTCTTCTTCTATACCACCTCTAGTTGTTGGCGACCGTACCGTGGTTGATCCTAGCGAAAAAGCTAAATTACTAGCAGCAAGTTTCGCAAGAAACTCTAACCTTCCACCTTATTGCCCTTGACGCCTCAAAACGTCTAGGTGTTCTCCGAAAATGCAAAAAATATTTCACACCCATCGACATAGCAACCAGCTAGTGTGTAGCCTAGCGGGTAGCGTGTTGGTCTAAAATACGAAGGTCGTGAGTTCAAATCCCAGTCGACGCTTAATTCCAGCACACTGCCTGCTTGGGTATACCTTAGTTACCTTAATCTACGAAAATGAAAAATTCGTAGGTAGAGGGTTGTGCGAAGGTCTAACCCTTCCACAATTAATAATGAAAAAAAAATGTTAAGGAACCTGAAGGTCAGGCGGCCAAGGCCCGATTTGGACTGTAGCGCCACTGTAGAAGTAGATAGCAACCATCTACAAGGCTTACATTAGATCACGTTTAGAGTATAACTCGCATGTTTGGGCTGGGGCACCCAAAACATACCTTGCGTTGCTCGATCGTATTCAAAAACATGCGTTCCGACTGATTGGAGACGATAGATTCTCTCGAGTATCGAGGCCAGGGCCCGATTTGGGATGTCGCGCCATTGATGATGATGAAGTAATTTGATTGACTTTGATTATTTGTTTGAGATTAATTGTAAGTCTGAAAGTGTATGTTCCTATGTTTTTAGTTTAACGGGCTTTCTCCATATATTTCCTTTACGGTTGTCTTTAGCAACACGGATTGTTTTTGTGATGACAATCATTAACGCCCCCGAAGGCCGCAGTTTATTCCAAATGCTAGTTCGACATTCATACTGATGCTGATGATACGGATGCGAGGCCTATCTGTGGCTCAAGGCACCCGGTTGAGAAAAGCGCAAATCCATTTCGAACTCCGGATATAGTATAGGGTTACTCATACATGTCCCGTTCATGCAAGTCAAAATGTTCCACCACTACTAAAAATATATTTGTCCCACTTCACAGTTTTTGTCCCATTTGAATTGTAGTCATGGATTTGTAGGGCTATCGTAACAAGACAATATTTGTACCACTCACTACACTGTTTTGAGAGAGTCGTGCGAATTAGGACTAGTTGTATGAAAGCGAATAAGGCAATGACATAGCATGAAAATTGTCAGTCTCGTAATTCAAATATATATAAACAAAAAATTAACTGAAATAAAAGATTATTAAAATGCCTTAAAGTCATATTGTCAAATATATTTTTATTTTTTACAATACAATTATTTTTATTTTTAAAGCCTCTCTATAGTAACATGGAAGTAATTCTGCATAGGCTTATTTGTTTTATATCTAATTTAACTATTTAAATATATAAAAGAAAAGTTTTATGTCTTGTAGCGAAGAATTTATAAGTAAAAAAAAAAATGAAAACCAACAAACAATGAAAAGGAAAACTTATTTTACTTCTATTGCTAATAATTTACTCGGTTCTTTCATTTATCAGTGTTTCGAGCGATGTTGCTGCTGATAGAGCAAGTTTATCCCTTTCTCTATTCAAATCAAGAAGCTTCTCTGGAATTTCTTTTCGTTCCTCGGTTGGACGTCTTTCTCGTTCCAAAGCGTGAAGTTTGAAAAAATCATTTTGACTAGATTTTGATGGAACTAAGAAGACGCTTTCCTGTTAAAAAAGTTGTAGAAAACAAAATTATTTATTATATTTATTATATAACAGGAATAAAATGGTTTAAGATAGACTAAGCTTTGTAATAACATTTAATAAGAATAACTTAATGATATATCGAGAATTTGGAACGCAGCAAAACAGATAATCAAATGAAATTTTGTAAGGAGTACTTTTGTATGAATTTTAATTTTTGTTTGAAAAAAAATCGAAATTTTATCAATTTTGTTTAAAGAATTATCGATTACTAGGCGAAGATCGGAAAAGTTTCCTTACAATAAAATAAAAAAACTGAAATGGAGACGAATATGCATAATTGAAATGGAGACGAGTATGCATAATTGAAATGGAGACGAGTTTGCATAATTGAAATGGAGACGAGTATGCATGGTATATGCAGTAAAGCAAAACTTATGCTGCATTAGGTGAATGACTTCAATGACGATTTAACGCATTAAATCTATTTCTAAATACTAACGAGCAGCACGGCTTGCAGCAACGCTAGTAATAAAAGTTTATTTATTTTATTACATAATTTAAAAATAGTTTTTTTTAGTAAGTATAACTAAATAATCAGAAACTAATCAATTAAACCGTACCTTTACTTCTTTCGTAGTCAATACGTCCATCTTGTCATATATGATTGCATGCAAACCCATATTTTTCAGATGTTGAATAGTTTCCTTGCTATTATTATCATCACCCCAACAAAACATAATTAGACCGAGATTATTGGTTAAAGTTACCTAAAAAGTAGAAAACAGTGTTGAATAAAATTGTATTTGATTTAAAATTTTGAATAAATCATAAATAATGATTGAATTGAAGGCTGGTACGATTTTTTTAAAGAGAAACTTGGATAGTAATACAAAAACAAATTGGAAAATTACTTGTGTAGGATCCCGGAGTAAGTCTTCGGTGTGCGCAACAATGCCAAGAAGTTCCATAGCACGAGCATGACAAGCAGCCTTTTCAATTGAATTGCCCCTTGGATCAAAGTAACGAGGATAGCGGCTAGTTTGTCCCAGCGTTAGAAACATAACTGGATACAAATTTTGTTTGAATCTGAGCATTGAGCAAATATCAGGATCGAAACAAGAAAACACAATACGGCGAGTATTCGCTTTTGCAAATACAACATCTAGAATGCAATCGAGATACAAATTCCGGTCAACCGTATTTTCCGATTCCATTGAGCCGTCTAGTAATTGCTGCGACCATTTAATTTCTATATTGAATCCGACATGAATGTCAATAGCATCTAATGCATCAGCCAATTTGGGGAAGGGCTGGTGCTCTTCCATATGTTCGTTATCAAAATTACGTGGCTCGCGAGTACGTCCTTCCACCAAATGATAAACCTGTAAATATTTTGTTTTCGAATAAAATCAATTAACAATTCATTTCGAAGCATTAACTACCTTTAAATTTCTTAATTGTTCTAAAGTTAAATCTCGCATGGGCAGCTCGAGCAAGTCATTTGTATCTATGGTCGTCTTTGATCGTAACGATACGTATACATGAAAATCGTGATAGATAACCGGTACCAAGTCCTTGCTTAGCTGTACATCAAATTCGACCATATCTGCGCCATGGGCTGCGGCATTGCTCAATGAAGCGATTGTATTTTCACGAATTACAGTATCTTTGGTTTTAAAACTTGTTCCAGAACCTCGATGACCGATGTCTAAGCCAGACCATTTCTTATTCCAATATCTGCAAAAGGATACTTTCATATCAAGATTGCGTGCTGCGAATGGTTTGATCTGAAAATGTCTAAATTGATGAGTAAAAGGATAAAAACAAAATCAAATTGAAATTGCACATACCAACAGATATTCCATACGCATAGTACCTATAGGACGATGTTTCGTAGCGCAGGTAATGGGCGCTTCTATTTTTCCTTCCGATCTTTTTAAAACATTTGGCAAGATATAATGATAGCCAAGATGATATGGTGGCTCATCTTGCGAAGCTTTTGAACTATAAGTGTACAAATCGACAAGATAGCCAACAGAATCGAGATCGCCAACAGTAATATGGAAAACTACGATATCATTTGGGTCACATGGCACGCCAAATTGTGGCTGTGGCTTAATCATACTGTCTTCATATCGAAAACTTACTGCTTCCGCGAAACCATAGGGTGCTTGTTCGGTACCATTCTCGCGAGTATCATTGGATAATGAATCTTCCAAAGGCGATACCACGTTTTGATCCATTTGTATATGTAAATTCATGGGTGTAACCTATAAATAATTTTTTTTTTAATTTTCTTCCTAAGTCTCGCTCTCTTAATCTTCTCACCTTTATATAAAGTAAACGTGATTTCAATCTTTGTTTTAAGGTAAATGGTGAATTAAAGAATTTCAATTGAACGATTGTTTCAGTGGTGAGCCAGCCTCGGTCAATTTTTTCTACGCCATCAATATCGCCAAAAATATCATTAGATTCGGCCCTGTCGCCAAGCTCATGAATAACGCGTGGTTCTAAATGAGTTTCCCAGCGCCTGACGTGCACATGTTCAGTAGTTGGTTCAACGCAGCAAACGAAAAACCGATAGTAGACTTCTCTATCTCGGGGTATGTTAACCGTTGCTGACCAGTTATTTGTGCCTAGAGAAAATGAAAATTTATTCAACTATACTTATTTGGCTATTTAGAGTTATATTAGTGGATTTTTGGGGCGAAATTGACATTTTTCTCCAAATGAAAAAAAACTCTTCGAATTTTGCCGACAGATTCCTTTGAAGTAGATTATCTCTGGTAATACCAAACAGAATTTAGGAAATAAATATAGGTTAGAAAGGTGACATTTTAGAGAACATTTTTTTTTTAAAGAAAGTCCGCAATTTCAATCAACTACTTAGAAGTTATTCAAGTTTGAAAATGGAAGTCTCTACCGAGCAGATTCGTGCCATTTAAAAGTAAGAATGCGCCATGCGCCGTGAAAAAATTTGTGGAGTTTATGGAGACGATGCTTTATCCATACGTGTAGCCCAACAATGGTTCAAGCGATTTCGTTCTGCTGAAATGATTGGAAAACAGAGAACTTCTAAAACGAGTGGTCACTGGCGATGATGGATCACGTACGACGATCGATGAAAAAGCGATTGGATGCACCAGAAACAGTTACAAGCCAGTTTTGACGAATAGGAAGGTGATGTTCTGTTGCTGGTGGGGCTACAAGAGAATCATCTACTATGAGATACTCCATCCAGGCCAAATGATTGATTCCAAACATTACTGTCAACAACTAATGAGATTGAGTGAAGTAATCAAGAAAAAGCGACAAGAATTAACTAAATCCCGAGTTGTCATATTCCAGCAGGGCAACGCGAGGCCACACACGTCTTTGGTAACCCGGCGAAACCTAGAGGAGCTTGGTTGAACCTTGCCGCCTCTGTCTTAAAGACTCAGAAATGACCGAGTATGTCCTATTTCGCTGCGAGGCAGTAGCAAGGAAAAGATTAAATTTTCTAGGAAAAGGTGGCTCCCTTAGACATATTTAGATCAGTCAAAACCATCGAGTTATGGTAGGGTAAAAGGACAAGAAACGCCAAAAAGGTCGCGGTGCTCTCACGTGTTCCCTAATCAAAATAAATAAATAATGGTTGAACCTTGCACCTTCAGACTACCATTAATTTCCGTCTCTTCAAAACTCTCTACAAGGAAATTTTTTTTAATTTTTCGGCGTTTTTCGGCCAGAAACCACAGAAGTTCTAAGAGAATCATGGCTCTACCAGGAATATGGCGAAAGGTCATCGATAAGAATAGACAATATTTTGATTAATTATATTTATTTCAAGTAATAAAAAAACAGTTGAATTTACTCCAAAAATACGAAAAGAATTTTCACATCACTCATTATAAGCAACACGGTCCTTGAGCTGACATTATAGGTGTTAGTCTGAGGTACAGATTCGGTGGGGTAAACGATATTTGGATTATTGAGAATTGAGGAAGTAGAAGAAACAGCATTGTTGCTTCGCAGACAATTTTGTGAAGTCGGAGATGCGATAAATTGTAGCATAATTTCAAAATCTAATGTATTGTAGTGCGCAAGGGGTCGCTGGATTTCAAGTAAAAATGAAATTAAGTCGGTTTTAATTTAAAATCACCAAAAACTTTATTTAATCGCTTTTTGCAACTTCGCTTTACACTTCCACACTTCCGCTCCTTCGCAATCCAACCGTCCACTCTTTCGCTTTCTAAAATGTCGACTGCTCGATCTCAACTGCCTGTTTTCACAAATACTCGCTCTTTTTATATTCAGTATAACCGAAATGGACGGTGATTTGAGCATCGACGACCTGGACGGTGACTTTAGCGACGACATGGACGATGATATGGACGAGGACGTGGACGATGATATGGACGAGGACGTGGACGACAACGTGTTCCTAACCGTCGGCTCGGCCGTCGTCTATACGACGATGTGTTTCCGACTGACTCCGCCCATACGACGATGTGTGCAGAATTCTTGTTGTCGAGAATAGTGGAAGACTGCGATCATGCAATGAGCGACTAGGCTGACATGTAACATTATGTAAAATTATATACACAAGAGTCGCATATTCCGTAGTTAAAAGGATAGGAAATGACTTTCTGCAAGGATGAGGAAGGCATCATTATAAGTAAAGCAAAAATGTAAAACGAAGATTAGCGCAAAACATTGAAAACCTCCTCAATCCGAGCTCATTATCTGCACGAACAGCAGCAGAGATAATATCAGGTACAACTGATTTAAAAGCTGATCAGGGATCCTCTTTGAGTCTTCGCGAAAAAGGGTCATGAAGAACGCTCCTAACAACAAAGCGCCGGGCACTGTATAAAATTATGTTGGAATGCCACCAAAACTGGTTCAATCGATTCTTTATCCCAAGTCAGGCTAGAAAATGTCCTGACATGTAGCTTTAAAACTGACAACAATGCTTTTCATTTTGAAATTCGTACATGTTTTTCGGAAATTTTCCGTCGGCACCAAGGAAACACTGCTTCCGACGACATAAGCATACGTACCTTGGCTCGACAGCAAAGAAAGTTGAGCTATGTGTTAATGAAAACAGGAATTATGACACGAACTAGGAAAAAGACGCCAATCAGACAAAATATTGCAGTAGGGTACTATAACTTAGAAAACGTAGACAATTTTGTATTCCTAGGGGCGAGCTTATCGAAAGATGGAAGCGAACCTATCGAGATCAAAAGAAGATTAATGACACCGAACAGAACGCATTATTTGGTACTTCATACAAATAAAAACCAAAACGTGCACAGGAAAACAAAGCTTAAAATATATTCGTATAAAGAGATTATAAGACCTGCGCTAAGCTGGTCAGCGAAACGTGGATATTTGATTAGGCATCCTTGGAAGAATCTTCGGACCTGTGAGGAAAGACTCGATCTGAAGAATTCGATATAATCGAGAATTGTATACTATCTTTGATAATCCGGAAATGTGAATCATCATAAGATTCAAGAAGCTACAATGGGCAATAGATCATGTGGAGCGGATGGATGGTAAAAAAATTCTTAAATGTGCACTAAAGGATAAAATTAGTTGGAGAACCATGGCGCTGGAACGATTCGACGCGGATAATAAATCCAATGCTAGCATTTTCACACTAGATGACACGGTTACTGAACCGAGAAGGACGGAGGCGTAGTATACAGGAGACCAAGACCGGATTTGGGGTGTAGCGCCATCGTAAGTATAAAAACATAAAAAGAAAGAGGATTCACAGTAGTAATCATAACGTTTTAGATAAAGCAGTTTTAATATGGTTTCAGGAAATGAGAGCAAAAGATGTTGTCATCTCAGGACCAATGATCTTAGAAGAAGCAAAAAATGTATCTTTCAAAATAAAAATAGAGGACTTTGAAACCCATCCCGGTTGGCAATACGGTGGAAAACATGCTTGCCATAAGTTGAAGGAAAGAGTTTTTGGAAAACCCGACAATACAACAGCCTTAATTCAACCTTTAGGTTAGGGTAATAATCATTTACAGTCGCGAAAAATGAAATGTTTAGAGGTAAAAAAAGTCGTTTTAACTGATCCTTTCCAGGTAATTTTACAAAAAGTGGTATGCAGTATTTTTTTTTGTTTAAAAGTAAACCTAATGCGTAAAATTAGGACAGTAGAAATTTGTGCGTCAAAGCTATCGGTCGACAATAACTCCAAAACGTTAAAATGGTAGAAAAATAAAAAAAGAAGGAATTGGTGAAATGTCGAATAATGACACTCTACGATCGAAATTTAAGCACTCTAGCAATAGCAGGTAAGGTTGGCTTCAGTCACACCGCTGTATGTAGGTTTTTTCGGTGTTTCAAGAAAACTGGTTCTTTGGAGCGCAAGAAAAGTAGTGGGAAGAAAAGAATTACAACTGTCGCAGTAGATCGGGCTATGCAGCACACCAGTCTTCGGAATCGTTTTAAAACTGCTGTGGAGTTTCGAGCAGAGCACGTAAGAAGCAAAAAAATAATATCGGTGTCCATACAGTCCGAAATCGCCTGCTGGTTTAAAGGCGGCCAAACCAGCAAAAAAAAAAATCTTAACGCCACAAATGCTCAAAAACAGACTGGAATGGGTCAAAACGAATGAACACTGGACTGAAATCAATTGGAAACATGTTCTTTTCTCTGACGAGAGCAAATTCAATCGTTCAGATCAAACGTAACGCAGTACGTGAGACGAACAACTGGATAGCGATACCAGCAATGAGTGTATTAGACCAACTGTGAAACATCCGGCTGGGAATATGGGGTGAGGAGGCTTTTCATTTTTTGAAGTGGGAGAACTAGCCCCTGTTGAAGGCACAGTGAATGCTTTAGATTATAAAAATTTTTTAATCAAAAATTGATCTCCTTCGGTCGAAAATCATTTTTCAGTCACTGATGAGAGATGATTCTGCGCCATGCCATCGCGCCAAATTGATAAGTTCATATGTTTGACAATTACTATGTTTATACGAGCACTAAACTTCACGAGTGAAACTTCAATCGCGAAGTAAAATCATCGTATAAACGGCGATTGAAACTTAAAGTTCACTCACTATCTGAAACGTGAGTGAAACTTCAATTGTGAACTATAAAGATCGTATAAACAGTATGGGATTTAGTTGACGTTTAGTTTGCATTCGAGAAGTGAAGGAGTTACATGCATTTTGTTCCATTTGTTTTTTGAAATTAAAAATGTCCGAAAAGGAAAATTGTCTGCCTAAAAAATTGAAAAGAGTGATTTGGTCGGACGAAGAAACTGAGATGTTACTGTGTATTGTACGAGACGGTAATACAAGTATTATTTTCATTTTGCATTCTTTAAATAAAATGCTGGTTTCAGATAAAATCGTCAACCTGATCGACGGAAAAAGATATAGGAATGCGGAAATTTATGGCCAAATTGTTAAAAAAATGGCGGAGTCAGGCTATGTTCGAACAGCGGAACAGATCAGGATCAAGTTGCGAGCGCTTAAGAAAGATTTCATTTCAATAAAAAAAAAAAAAATCTTGTTTCTGGTGAAGAACGAACGGAATGTGATTTTTTTGACTTATTGGATGAGATCTACGGATCAAGAGCGGTTATTGTTTCTGATGACGATGGCGTTCAGAGTGCAGCACCGCTAACATCTAATGAAAATACAAGTGGAACATATTCATTGGATAATGAGTTGCCATCCCTGAACGAACCAAGACCACCGCGAGCAAAAAAATTGAGAAAAAATGCAGAAGATTTTCTTCAAATTGAGGAGAGTCTATTGAAAAGCTCTCAAGAATTTTGGAGCCAGGAATTTGGAAAGCAACGGCAGCATGAAACTTATCTGCATGAAATTTTCCGCAGTGATATGAGATCCATATTTCAAGATTTTTCATCTGCTTTGCTCCATTCGGCTGGAATTTGCAGAACAATGACACCTCTTGCACCGATAGCAGCTTCTGCATCACCAACTTCTTCTCCGTCTTATTCATTAGCAAGCACTTCTTCGGAAAATAATGAAACTGCAGAAGGTTTTGCGAAATAGATGATATGAATTTTAATTTAAAACCACCAAGATGAATTACTCGCAATATTCTGTTATTTCTAACTATTTTTTTTTATTCCTAAATATTATAATCTGTAATACATAAATGAAATGAATTTCTTAATACTAAGTAACTAGTAATTATTTTGAATTCTGTGATTTTTTGTTTAATGAAATGAATCATTGTTATTTTTATTTAATAAAATATTTTGATTGCCGCAACGGTTCCGTTTTTTCTAGAAAATTGCAAAGATGTTCTCTCAGAATATCGCCTTGTAAACTGCGAGCACGAGTATTGTGTATTTTATTCGGTTGTGGATGCAGAGTTTGAAGTAATTCCGATTCGACTTGCCATTGCGGATTGAAATATTCCTTATGTCTTTCCACTAGGTTGTGCAAAACGCAACAAGCCGATACTATATTGGGAACCATTTTATAATGTATATCCATTCTTTTACATAGGTAGCGCCAACGTGCTTTTAGTCTCCCAAATGCTTGCTCAACGACAACGCGACCAGAACTTAAATATGCGTTAAAAGAATCTTCCTTTGGTGTTTTCGCTGGAGTAAATCCTTTCATTAGCCAAGGCAATAAGGGATAAGCCGGATCCCCTAAAACTAATGCGTTTACTTCCAGATCGTCAATTGCCATGGAGATTTTCGGAATCATATGGCTATTTTTATAAATGTAAGAGTCTTTCAATACCGTTGCATCGTGAACACTTCCGGGATGTCGGATACTTATATCCAAAAAACAAAGATCTGAACCAACCACAGCTTGTAGAATTATAGATGGCCATCCTTTTCTATTCACGTAATCTCTATAATTTTCGACGGGTGGTGTTATGGGAATATGCGTACCATCTATACTTCCAATAACAGGTCCAAACTTACATTTGCTTTGAAAAGCCTGTACATTTTTGTTTAGTTGTGTTCCACTTGGCATGGATACTATTTCTCTAAGCAGTAATTTATTGATACCGTTTACAACTCTGTAGACGCACTTATGCACAGTAGCTTTATGTACTCCAAAAGCAATACCAACAACTCGGTATTCTGCCGTGCTTGCCAGTTTAAATAAAGCAATTGCCACTATTTTATTGACCGGCAAGGTTGGCATAAATGCGAATTGTGACGACTTAAGCTCTGGGGTCAATACGTTGACTAAATATTGGAATGTACTCTTAGTCATTCGAAAATTTTCAAGCATGTCTCTATCACAATAATCACTTTCTACAACATGTTGCCACCAGTTATCGAAGCGCTTGTGACTCTTAAGCCTTCTGGTTCTGGAGCGAAATCCATAACGACGGTATTTGGAGATTCGCCTAATTCTTCTTTCTTCATGTCTGCAAGAAAGAAAATTATAATCGTAAGAGTCTGATAGAACTTCTTGACGAAAAATATATCATATTTTATTTTCACTCACTTTTCAACATATGAAATTACTTTGTTATGATAATTCACCCGCGAACTAATTAAATTTGCAATATACCTAGTCCTGCCATAAGTTCTGTCACATAATTTCTCACATTGGCAACAACTTTATTTTATGAGTGACATTTCAATATCGGCCAGTTTTATAAACGTCATAATGTTGTTGACAGTTGATGGTCATTTAAAGTGTGTTCGTTAACGTGTGAAGATGGAATGGGGTGTAATAGAAAACCGAACTGCAGTGATTGCACTACATAAGTGTGGAAAATCCGCGAGTGAAATTTTCAAGTTGTTGTGCCCGTTAAAAATAACGCAAAGATTTGTGTATCGTGCGATCCAGAGATATAACGCGATCCAGACTATTGAAGATCGACCTCGTTCTGGACGTCCGCGTGATGTACGTTCTTCTGCTGCCATCAAAGCGGTCGAGAGTCGAATTCGTCGAAATCCGCTTCGTAAACAACGAATCATGGCTCGAGAGATGAACATCTCCACCCGAAGTATGTCTCGCATCATAAAATCTGACCTCGGGATGAGTGCCTTTCGACGATCAACGGGACATTTGCTGACTGAGCAGTTGAAGCAAATTAGGAGCACCAGATCGAAAGAGCTCCTTCGGCGGTACGGCAACAACAAACATCGAGAAATTTTATTTACCGATGAAAAAATTTTTACGGTGGAGGAACATTTCAACCGCCAAAATGATAAGGTGTATGCCCACAGCTCCATAGAAGCCCGAGAAGTTGCCACTAGGGTACAGCGAGGACATCATCCAGCATCAGTCATGGTATGGTGGGGTGTCAGCTACGAAGGGGTCACCGAGCTTCATTTTTGCGAAAAAGGCGTAAAAACTGCACCGAAAAATTATCAAACGGACATCCTGGAGGGATGTGTGAAGCCGCTGAACTCTACGCTATTCAACAATCGACATTGGGTTTTCCAGCAAGATTCTGCGCCAGCCCACAAAGCTCGAACCACACAAGCGTGGTTGGAAACCAATATTCCACAGTTTTTAAGGGCGACGGAATGGCCTTCTGGGAGCCCAGATTTGAATCCCCTGGACTACAAACTGTGGGCGGAGTTAGAGTCCATGGTGTGCACGAGACGACACCCAAATATCGAGAGCCTTAAGCGATCTTTGACAGAAGCAGTAGCTAATTTTCCGCTAGAAACAGTGCGTACTGCTATCGATGACTGGCCCAACAGATTAAAGAGCTGTGTTAAGGCTAAAGGCGGCCACTTTGAATAATTTGTTGCTTATTTTACTTCCATTAGTATGCCAAAATAAAATATATTTTCCTTTGTCAAAAACTCTTTTTCATTTATACAAAAATTGCCCATATACGTGTGACAGAACTTATGGCACGACTAGGTATTTTGTTGTAATGCAATTAATTGCCGTTAAGAACGAAAAAATTAGCAGCATATCCATTTTTATAGGTTAAGGAACTGTCAGTATACTTCGATGTTAATTCAGAACTTTCGCACTGCAAGTTTCTCTTGCGTATAAACAAATCGCAAGTTTCAATCGCAATTCACAATCGCAATCGAAACTTCTCCGTATAAACATAGTAAATGTTCTTAATTTGTTTCACAAGAAAACATATAATTTATTTTTCTCCTTCGTTTGCAGATTAAAGATTTTTTATTTCTGAAGTTGGACTTTTGACCCTTGGATGGCCCGGTAATAGTCCCGATCTCAAGATTTCAAAAGAGTATGAGCATGTGAAATTGCTCGGAAAAGTTATGTATGAAGAGGTAAACATAAGAAAACTCTAGGATCTGCTGAACTCTATTCCAAGAAGTATAAAAGCGATAATCAGAAGTAGTGAAAGCACCACAAAATATTAAAATTGATTTAATTTATATTATTATATTATATGTATATGCTAGAGTAAATAAAAAATATATACAGGAAAAATAAATATTTAGAAGTTATTTTAAGTATTTGATGTTACACGATTTCTATGAAATTTGACTAGAAAGTGAACAATCCATCTATCTCTTCTATAAACAAAATTCAAGCTATGTATATTTTATTTAGCTAATATTATGATTTATTATTCCAAAAAAAATATGTTATCCAATGGTTTGGTGAATGTTTTCACAGTGCATTTCGAAAAGAAAAGATATCCGGATTCAAACAGTTTGATAAAGGTCTCAGCAGAGACCAAAACGTCACGAATAATAAAGCGTAACAGTGTAGAATCCGGAAATCTTTTCTTTCAATATGTTATCTCCTGATTTAAATTTCAGTGGAATTTCGCACTTATAAATATTTTTTTGTGTGGAAACATTTCATTTCTCGCCACTGTAGGATATTATAAGACGCTACACCCTTTTTATAAAAAAAGATAAGTAACAAAAAAAAAACAATACGTATAGATTGTCGTAAGGTTCTCTTCAAATTCTATCCGGAAAATTTTTGGAAATCAGAAGAACTAAAACTATGGGGAAACCGAAGTGTACAAAGTAACATGTGTATATTTAGAACTAATTGGTTTCACAGTTAAATCACGAAAAAGCAAGCAAAAATCACACAATCGAAATGTGCAAATTCTAGCCCGGATGAATCAATATTTTAAAAAGATAGTACGAGAAGCCATCGAGTTTTCCCCAGGGTACAACCGAAACACCAGAGAACAATGCCAGTTTCTTTCCTTTAATTCAAAAAGCACTGTAAAATCATTCACTTAACCATTTAAGTACTCATGTGCTCGTAGCTTTGGATTCATTATTTTGGAGAATAGCCAAAGCCCAATCAACTTTTGTAAATAACAACTTTACACCAAGCCGAGACATTCTGGCACGTGTCTCCTACGCCATGTGTGTAAATTATGTGGAAAATGATTACAAACAAATTCGAGGCCACGAGAGAGAACCGATTGTCAACAGATAAATATAAACTGGTTTGCATTTTATTGTGTAGCATTTAGTTGGAATTATTCTGATCAGCTGTTCCTAGAATTTTTTTATCAGCTCATTTTTCCCATTAATAAATTGTGCGCAATGTTAAAATTATACTCGTACGTTATTTTTTATTTTATTATTTTTCAGCTTATTTATATAGGGTAAGAAAAGGTCGAATTTAAATTTTAAGATTTTCTATTTTTGTCTTCCGGTTTAAATACAGTTGATTATCTGCTTGTACGCGTAAAGAAATTGTGCTTACTCCAATATTATCGTCAAGATATGAGACTCGCCAAGGGTACAGAAATGATTGTTGTCGTCTCGAGCGATTTCAGCTATAGCGTTGAAATTTTTTTCATGTCATTTTTAGCAGAAGAGAAATTTTAAGGCCGTGGACGGGCCACGACATCCCTCCTTCTTTCCTTTACATAAAAATTTTGAAATTTAAGAAAATTTATTATTTTTCGAAAAACTATCAAGGCTATCGACTTGAAAATTTTACCAAATTATGTTGCTGTAGATATTATAAACATTAAAAAATGTTTTCCGATCCGCTCCTTCTACCCATATAAATAAACAATTTCCGAAAGCAAATTATTTACTCAAAAACTAGACAGGCTAGAAACATGAAATTGCGCAACAATTTCTTTTATTTTTATCGCTATAAATATTCAAAAATGTTTGCCAATAAGCCGGGCACAAGTTATAAGTTATTGGGAGAAGTAATTATGCATGATAGGGAAGACTAAGGAAGTGGGGGTTCTAGGGGCAGGGCTGTTGTCAATTATTTAATACTTAGCTGCGATTACGATAAATAGCTCCTGTTAATAGAATCAATATTTCACTCGTTTGTTTATGCAAATTTAGATTTTTATGGGAGGGATAGTGATGGGCATAATCGAATAACTATCGAAATTTTCGATAATTTTTACTATCGATAGGGACTATCGAATAACTTTCTGAAGAGTGAAAATTACTATCGATAGTAATATCGATAGTTGCCATCGATAGTAACTATCGAATAACTTTTCGAATGAATGAAAATTGCTATCGATAGTAACTGCCGAACAATTTTCCGAACGAATGAAAGTTACTATCGAATAACTTTCCAAATAAATGAAAATTACTATCGAAGTAAATGTTGGATCATTTTTATCGATAGTGGCTATGAAATTACTTTTTTGAATGAGTGAAAATTACTTTAAAATGGATGCGACTATTGAATTATTGTTTGCATACTAAAAGCTGTCTGAATGAAATGTCTTTAAACTAATAGTGAATGAAATAAAGGATTATCGATAGTTTAAAAATTTTTACATAGAAAATTTGAGTTCGACATGATCTTTCGGCTTGCTAAGATGTGATCTCTTTTGTTTACATTAACGCGTGTGTGGTACAAAGATGAAACCTAATCGGTTTCATATTTATTATCAGGCATATTGAACTCTCATTTTTACATCGTTATTTGCGAACCCTCAGAAAATTGTTTGCTAGGAAGTTCCAATAGCGCATAATATAAACTCTCAGCACTAGGAATCCTGTAAATTCCGGTTCTTATCATTTCGATGGTAAACAGTTGTTAAAATTTTATAATGGTATTTAGTGAAACTTGTTTTTAAAAGCAACGCTTTTTCATTGTAAATGAAATCAACCTCTGTAAAAAATCACATTTTGCGTAAAAATAGGAAGTGTATGGATTTCAAGTTCAATGGAAATACCTCAAATATGAATGACTATATAAAACGAAGACATCCTACAGTCGATCATGATAAAGACAGTGAAGTTTACGAGATAGAGCAGTCTGAAGCCAGTGCTCGTTGCATAACTCCTTACCATCAACGTCAACTCTTGTTACAGATTCGACTTCTACTATCGGTGATTTTTTGACTGGTAGTGGGAAGATACAGTGGTTGCAAACTACAATCACTCATAAGCCTGCTGTTTTAACTGCGACAGAACAATTAAATACCTTTACTTCGAAATGTCGTAAAATTGTATCGCACTTAAAGATGTATGTATGTTGCATCGTCTGAAAAATTCAAAGTGATGCAGAAAGAAATGGGTGAATGAACTCAGATTAAAGAAGGATGTTGTCACTAGATGGAATTTTATCCTAATGGAAAGATTAATACTCTTAAAGGAATCACTTTCAGCTACATGGTAGTACTATCGAAAAGTCCGGAGTCTCTTTCTAACATTGAATGGAGTTTTCTGGAGGAATGTGTTCCTCTGTTGAAGCCCTTTGAACGAATAACAGCCGAACTATCTGGCGAAAAGTATGTTACAATTTCTATTATTATACCTATCGTTCGCGCCTTACAAGAGTACTTACGGAATCGCTTATGTACTACTGAGGAAGGAAATTCTTTGCAGCAGTTATTAATTGCAGGAGTAGAAACCAGGATGATTTTTATGAACGTGATAATATTACTTCTGTGGCAACATTTATCGACCCCCGATTTAAGGATATTGCATTTGGAGTTCAATCATATGGTCACCACGGCTGAAGAAAGAGTTAAATCAGAATTAAATAATTTAACTTCGCTTGAGAAGAAAATAGCTAATGAAGCCACTTTAACTAGCCATACTGCAGATATAACACCCAGCAATGATTTTGGATCTACGTTGTGGGGCTCTCTTGATAAAAGAATTGCAAATCTAAAAACCGCTAATAGTCCAATGGCTGATAATTTAATAATGTTGAAAAATTATAAAGATCTTCCCCACTGAGAGAATATTTTCAAAAGCTGTTTTGATCTCTAAAGATCGCAGAAACAGAATCAAAGATAACAATTTTTTTCTGAAATCAAAATCTTCATTACGCAACTTAAATTTATTGCTGAAATTGCAAAGTATATTTGTGTAAACATTTGTTTCATGAATTTATTGAAAATAAGTATTTTACTACTTGTTTATCTTTCTATTTGAAATTTACATATATTTTCATTAATATTATTTTGATACTTTTGTTCACTTAATAAATGAAATAAATGAAATTTTGATGTTTGCAAAATTGTTTAACTTCCTCGATTTGTTTCATTCTCTATCCGTGACTTGCTGACAGCCAAAAGTATATAACCACTGGTTAATGATTTATGATAATTGGTCCTTTCGTTCCTTAGTAAAGTGAAAGAAACTTAAATTCGCAAGTTCTTACTCAATTAACTATTGAAAGTTTCGAGTTTTCTTTCGAATAAGAACTATCGATAGGTTTCGTTCGAATAAAAACTATCGATAGCTTTCATTCGAATAAAAACTATGGATAGCTTTCATTTGAAAAACTATCGAAAGTTTTCATTCGAATAACAATCGACAATTTTATACGAATAAAAACTATCGATTGTTTTCATTCGAATAACTATCGATAGATTTCATTTGATTAACTATCGATAGTTTTCATTCGAATTACTATCGATAGTTCTTATTCTAATGACTATCGATAGTTCATTCGAATCAAATCAAATCAAATTCCTGTTAAGACCCACTATAACAACTCTCTTCCACAAGGCGCGATCCTGAGCATCGGCCCTTAGCTGTTGCCAGAACTTGTTTATGTCATTCGAATAACAATCGAAATTCGAATAAAAACTATCGATAGTTATTCGATAGTTCAGTGGACTTGACAGTAAAAACAATCGATAGTACCCATCACTAAGGAAAGGTTAATAATTGTTTAATTGATTGGTTAAATCACGTTCAAAATTCTCTGTACAGAATATAAGTGTCATAGACGAAGTAAATTCTATGAAATTCGGTATATTTTAGATTCTTGAAATCATACATTTGTATGTGAGGAGAAAGAAGAGTTCGAAAAATTGCTAAATTCGTGATACAGGTTTATTTCGTTTCTTTTGAAAGGTGTTCGTACAAAATATCAAGCTCGTAGCTTTTAATTTGTTGGCTATTAATTGATTTGTTGACTATTAATTGATTTGTTGACTATTAATTGATTTATTGAACTTGGTTGAAATTATACTTTTGTATGGGAAGGGTTGCCACCACAATTGTCCTAAATTATGAACTTTTTGTGTTCAGTAGTACCGAAGTTTTTGGGCCTGGGAACAAGTTCGTGGCGTTTTTTTTAGTGAAATTCAACTGGTTTTCTTATAGCGTGAAAATGCATTTATTTAAACCAATGTTTCGCCATTTTTCGGGTAGAGTCATGATGCCATCAGAACTTCTGTGGTTTCTGGTTGAAAAACTGAATCAAGTGGTATTCATAGGCTTCTTTTGAAACCAGCTTAATTCCATTGAGAGAGTTCTGCAGAGATCTGAACAAGTGATAGTTAGAGGGTGCTATGTCTGGACTATACGGTAGATACATCAAAACTTCCCAACCAAGCTCTCGCAATTTTTGACGGGTCATCAAAGAAGTATGTGGTCGGGAGTTGTCATGATGGAAGACAACACATTTTCGATTATTCAATTCGGGCCGTTTTCTTTCAATTGCCTGGCGTAATCTTTCTAGTTATCCACAGTAGAGTTTAGAATCAATCATCTGACCAACTGGAAGTAGCTCATGGTGGACGATTTCCTTCCAGTACCACCATACATATAGCATCACCTTTTTCGGCGTCAATCCTGGCTTCACGAACGCTTGTGACGGCTCACCATCCCTTGTCCACGATCTTTGACGCTTCCGATTGTCGTGCTTGACCCATTTTTCATCACGGGTTAGGACACTTTTCAGAAATGGCTCGATTTCATTGCGTTTCAGCAGCGCATCGCATCAAAACAGTTTTGTGGTCAATATCTAGCTCCATACCAATATCGATACTGCTGATATGCTTATCTTGCTGGACTTTTTCAAGAATTTCGTTAGCTTTTTCAGTGATTGGGCGACCAGAGCGTGACTCAACTTTCATATCAAAATTACCAGTACGAAACTGAGTGAACCATTTCCGTGCTGTATACGGTCAAGGTGCTTTATCAAAGCACCTTGACCGTATACAGCACAATTTTCTTCACAAGCCTGCGCAGCGTTCTTGCCTTTGTCGTAATAATATTGCAAAATACAGCGCAATTTTTCATTACTTTTCTCCAACCACTGCACTAATTTCGATATTTGTACACTCAAAGTAACGCTTAAAGTGTTACCTTTCCAACGAGCGTTTAGTGGTGTCGCTGCGACATGTGTTTCCTGATTTATTTCCAATTGACTTCATCTATCGGGAAAAAACGCCACGCACTTTTCCCCAGGCCCAATAAAATCATTTGAAAAAAAAAAAAAAATGGGCCGACAATTTGTTTTCAGCCCCCCACTTTTGGACTCCAATGGATCAAAAATTATATTCTGTTTTAAGTTTGTCCTATAATCTCATCTGTAAGCAATATTAATCGATTTCTAGCTGGAGCCATAATTGAGATATTCGAATTTATAGTTTCCGCTTCTAGCGCAAATTCGATATGAGTGACGATAATACAGGTCAGAGCACTCGTGCCTAGCATATGATAACGCTGGGAATCAATAGCGATTTAATATGCAACACACGCGATAAAATTGATACCACATGAAGGGTTCGTTATCTAAAGTTTAAAGTTCTTAAAAAAACAGACAACTAGAGAAATTATTAATCGAATAAAATTTATGCTTAATGAATTTGCGATTAGACTTATAATGATTTCTATTGTAGGATTCAGTTCTGCCCTCAGTGAGGACACTTTTCTTACAATTATGTCTTCAATTTTTTTAGTTCCGCCAACAGGTCAGTTAAGAATGGAACGAGAAGAGAGCAGACATTTTTTTTTTCAAACGAATTAACTCTATTTTCATTTCAGAACAATTAGTTAAACAATTAATCTTTCAAAAATTGGTTCAATATACTTCTTATAAACTTTTTAATTAATTGTTTCCTTCTTTCCGACCAGACTGCTGAGTTATGGTCTCAACCCTGCCAGGTCAATGAAACGGTGCAAGAAATGTTTTGTTTTTGTCCACTTTTCTACTAAAGACACAAACCATTGCTTAAAGAGCAGAATTTCTTTTTTTGGAATAGAACATAAAAAGTGATATAAACTGTTAGAAAAACTGTAAGGGCAAAAACGGGGGAAAGTTTTTTCGTACAAAAGAATTCACTATAAGTTAAATTTATTCCTAGTTTGATCAGACAATCAAAATCCGATAAGAATACTTTTGTAGAAGTAAATGCAGTTTCTCCCCCCAGGGAGAATCCTGCTTTACTTTGCTATTCAGAACAAGTAACTGAGTTCACATTGATTAATTTCTAATCTGTCATTTGTAAAGAAATTCGGCGTTTAATAAGTGATATTCGACGAATACAAATATTAGTATTAGTTGCATCACTAATTAAGTCCTTTGAGTGCACTTACATATGTTAGTTCCCCATTAACTTCAATATTAGCCTAAACTGCAGCAGTCTATGCGAGTGGAAAATAAGCTAAAACTCCAGACACGTAAATAAAAACAAAATTAATCTTGCACATAGTAACACAAATGGTGTTTTTTTTAGAGGCGGAAAACTTTAAATTCTTCTTCTTCAATGGCACTACAGACCAAATCGGGTCTTGGCCTCCTGACCTTCAGGTTCCTCAACATTTTATTTGTTATATGAATAGACTCACGCCTGAGCAACGTTTGCGAATTTATCAAATTTGAAAATTTTGAAAATTTTGTTCAGTGATGAAGCACACTTTTGGCTAAATGGCAAAATGCCGCATTTTGAGCGAAGATAATCCACAAGCCATTGTCGAAACACCATTTCATCCAGAAAAAGTCACCGCTTGATGCGCTTTATGGGCCGGTGGAATCAATCATATGACTTCAAAAATAATGATGGTCAGAACGTTACTGTCAACGGTGAGCGGTACAGAGACATGATTACGAACTTCTACGTGCCTCAGTTGGAACGCATTAATGTCGCAGACATGTGGTTTCAACAGGACGACGCCACATGCCACACAGCGTACGATACCATTAATTTACTTAAAGAAACATTTGATGATTGATTAATTTTACGAAATGGACTTGTTTACTGGTCACCTCGTTTGTGCGATTTGACGCCATAAGATTTTTTTTCACTGGAGAGATGTAAGATGTAAGGTCGCATGTCTACGTCGTTAAACCAACAGCTATTGAGAACTTGGAAGCCAACATCGACGCGTTATTGCCGAAATACAGCCTGATTTACTGCGAAGAGTGTGTAAAAACTGGTCTTGCAGATTACGTCATGTACGCACTAGCCGTGGCGGCATCATGCTCGAAATCATATCAAACATTAATGCCATAAAATTATCTTTCAAATAAAGCTAATTTCATGGATATTAACAACATTTTTCTGTGGTTTGTTTCAATTTAAAGTTCTCCGCCTTTTAAAAAACACCTTATACAAGAACTGACTGAGTACAAATGAATAGAAGAAAAATAATTCAAATAATTTAGAAATTATAAAAACTATCAGATTTAATCGAAAGGAAATTTTAGACATCGAATGCAATATAACAGTCTTGCTTGGTGAAAACGCTAGTTAGAAGAACGAAATACCGATATCTACACTATATTCTTCACGATATGTAAATTTGAAAATTAATTCATATTGCATTTACATATTACACATTATTCCACAGAAGCATCACCATAAAACATCTTGGATTTCATCTGATGGTGTTACTCAAAATCAAAAAGACCATTTGACGACCGAGAAGATATCTTCTTGGTGTGCGAGCTGACGTGTGATGCGATCACTACTTGATGGTAGCGTCCGACGTCCAAAAATTTTAAGATAAAGTACAAGGTTACTGTAAATAAACTTGGAGATGACAAAAATACATCGCGAGTATTCCACCATTCTACGCGACAAGTTATGAACACTGGGCGAAGATGAAATGCGCACACTAGACGCCGAGTCGGAGGTTATCAGAAACTAGTTTCTAGCAACTGTCGAACAAACAGTGGTATGTGTGCGAAGTGATGGATGTCGCAAGATATATGGGGCGAGATTGGCATTCAGTTAAAAAGCGAAATATGGCAACCCATGTTGTGCAAAGTACATGTACAAAGGGTTAAGGTGAATATGCATATACGTAAAACGTATATTCACCTTAACCGTCCGGTACTGTTGTGAATGGTCTCTTGGTAAGAAACCATGCTTTCTTTGGGTCGGATCCGACCCACCATATTTCCGGAGGGCTAAGAAGATTCTTAGACGCGATAAAAAAAAGACCATTGCGGAATTTGCGGCTTATCATTAGCCGAAAATTATGAAACATTTGACGAACAAACATTTTACCGCCTCCAGCAAACTTTAGTCAACAAATGCCTCTGGCGCATTCTAGGGATCCAGACATCATTTCCAAAGTCGAACTTTGGCGAAGTATTTCTGTCCTATGCTCTTATAGAGAGACTTAACAGGAAATCGAATAAAAAGTTATTGACATTTACCCACCAGCTCTTGTTTCTCAGTCCAATTTCACAGGATGGTAATAGTTCTGTAATTTTATTTTTCCAGTATTAATCGGGTAGACCTATTTTATTTTTAGTTAATTTAGTATTCTATTATTATCACAAAAAATAATAAACTGCCAACAAATCGGGCGCAACTTTATTATTCTTGGGACAAGTTGAGAATGCGTGGAAAGTAAATATGCAGGTTAGAGTGGTTAGGGAAGACTAAGTGAAAGGGAGTTCTAGGGCAGGGCTGTTGGCAATTTAACACTTAATTGCGAATACGATCAATAGCTCCAGTACATATAATAAATATTTCATTGGTTTATTTATGCAAGTTTGGGTTTTTATGAGGATAGTGGTAGGGGAGGGGGAGGGGGATGGGAGGGGTGATAGTAAGAGTGGGTGGATGTTGGATGTTAATAATTTTTTAATTGATTGCTTGAATCACGTTCAATATTCTCGATATAGAATGTCAGTTTCATAGACGAAGTTGCATAGAATTTTCATAAAATTCGGTGTATTTTACATTCAGGAGTAGAGGAGGTAAGGGAATCATAAAATCTGTGATGCAGTTTTATTTCGTTTCTCTTGTAAGATGTTAGTACAATCAATCTCGTAGCTTTTGTTGGTTATAAGTTGATTTATTGAAATTGGTCGAAATCATACTTTTGTATGGGAGGGGGTAGAAGGTCAGGCGCGATCTCAAAACTTTTGACGCAATTTCAATTCAACTGTTATCAAAAGTTTTTGTGCAAAATTTCAGATGGATAGCTTTTAATAGTTAGTTAGTAGTAAATAAAAAATGGTCGAACAAATTATTTTGTATGAGAGGGGGTAGAAGTTTTGAAGGCATTAAAAAGTTGTTACCAAAATTAAAAACTATGTAGTTCTACAACCTGACAAAATTTCAATTTGATATCTGTACTTAGTTTTGAGATATAACGTTTTGAAATTTTGGAAAGTGCACCATTTTTGAAATGCTCCCGATTATCCCCCACTACTATTATGTCCAAATGTTATATTTTTCTCGTATTTACCTAGTATAGCTTAATATAATGTTCCAAGTTTCAATTACATAGCTTAAGAGATAGTCGAGAAATTTATTTTTAAGTGTTTTTCTTTGCATCCCTCTTGACCCTCCCCCTTACAACAATTTGCCTCCCTCTAAGTTGATTCTGGTAGATCTGTATGCTATCTTAATAGTTTCAAAATATGAATTTTTTATGGTAAGTAATTTCGAAGCTACAATCGCTTAAACAAAAACATCGACCGACAATTTGTTTTTAGCCCCCCTTTTTCGGACCTCAATTGATAAAAAAAATTAAAATACTTTTAAAGTTTGTCCCACAAACCCCTCTATATATATGTTGATTTTCAACTTCCTAGCTAGAACCATGGTTGAGATATTCGAATTCTTAGTTTTCGCGCTCTCCCTGCCTCCCATTAACACTTACACCCTCTAAAATGGCCGTCTGAGATTCGCAACTATGTTGATGGGCTTGGAAGTTAATATGCGCTGAACGTACAAGACGGATTTTTTTTTTTCATCTTTAGGCTATTTTAGTAATGAAACGCGAAAAAACAAAATTTCAGGGTAGCAATTTTTTTTTTCCAAGTCGATCACAATACTGTATTATTAAAATAATAAAATAAAATTTTACGTTCTAGAAGATTCCAATTAGCGACTTCCTGCTTATTTATGCCACTTAGAGCAATCAATTTAAATGAAGAAAATTGAATCAAATCAATTTTAACAGTTGCCCTCGGTCAATTAATCTGTTACTAGAGATGCACTGTAAATGTTTCTGTTTAATGACAAGCCACCTAAAATATTTACTCAAGTAGAGTTTAGATTAGATTATTCTGACACATATTGGCTTGATATTTTGTGATAGCTCATATCATTGAAATTATTATTGCAAAAAATGATATTGGTAGCAATGACAAAATACTTACCTATAGCAGATTTATCATTTATATCAATAAGAAAAGTATTGTAATAATGAGGAGAAGGTGTCGCTCGATTACGTAGTGTGCTAACTAAAATATCAATTGATTAATATTTGATATCAGTAATGAATATACTACACGTAGTCATGTAATTTCATATATAAAGATTAGAACGAGCCAATCGACTAGTTAAAATGAAAATTATATTTGTAACAATAAAACGTGCATAACTAATACAACGGTATTTCAAAGATAAAAGTAGAATTTCAAAGCTACATAGCATCAACTAAAAATATAAGCAATCTATTGTTTTATATTAACTGCAAGATATGCGAGTATACTGAGTTAAGAGTAATCATTTTATAATATGGCTGTCACAAGTACTAGCAGTGCTCGTGATTTAATCTGGCTGCGTTTTAGGCTTGATTGAATAAATGTGAAGAGATAAGACCATATTATTATGATTTAGAACATACAAAACAAGGGCAACTGAATGCTTTCTTTGCAAATAACAAATTGCTTTATGCTTCAGGATTTGTTCACAAATTTTAAAAATTCTAAAATCAGACTGAATTTGAACTTTCGACCTTCAGATTTGTAGTTAGTTATGTTTCTTATTAAGGTTTGCGGCAGGGGGAGGGTTGTTGGCAGGGGAGGAGAGGTGTTGGCAGAGGATAGGTGTTATTATAACTATTTTTAGGCTTAGTAACAAACTAAAGTTGTGATCAATTTTTCTAAGGCTTAAAACCCAATCCTTAGAAGCAATAGCGGTTAGGATATGAAACAAGTTCATATACCTTCACTGCCTATAGTGGAGGAACACTCAACCCCACTTGACTAACATTGATCTCTTCTACATGAAATTTAATACAATATACATACCTTCTTCATTTTGTAGAAGAACACAATGTCCAGGCTTCCAATTTCCCAAAGATTGACAAGCGCCCGTAACTGCCATTATTTCATTGGGCAAAATGTTTTGGTTCATAACCACCTTGAAAGTCCATTCCCGCATTTCGCCGCTGCTTTCGTTTGATTTTCTCGAACGTAACAATGAAACGGAGGTTCCGTCGTGCTCCGCCATCTCTCTATCGTCCATAAAGAACCAACGCTGCATTTTGATTGATTTTCTTCGAAATAACCTGTGCACATATAAAAAGCATCATATTATTAATCTGTTTCTTTTTTTATAACTTAGCTAAAAAAACTTAATTGGAGTTGTTTTTTTTTTCTTTATTAAGTTAATGAAATTTTTAATCTTCTTCTCATTTGAAAATGAATATATTCAAATCTTTTCTTTGTTTTATGTTAGAAATCTGGATATCACGTAATTATTTTATATAAGATATTATTGGTATGTTCAATATAATAAAATTATTTGTTCAATATCAGAATTACCGGCAAAGATGAAGTAAATTTTACACCCACTATTTTATAATATACCTCGTTGATTACTGATTAATAACTAAGTAAGAGTACCTCTATGCTTATTTTTACTCGTGTATTAGAAAATTGATAAACTGATTCAAGAGCAATTGATATGGCGTTGACAGATTAATGAATATTATGACGTATAGATTCGCTCACATAATCTTAACGATATCACAATGAAATAATTTCTTGCTGCTGCATTTTTATAACTCAAGCAGCATTTCTGAGTTTCTTGTAAGTCACACAATTAAAATTCTACATCAGAGCGTTTTGAAACCGAAATTTACTGTGATAATTAAGCTGGAAAAAATTGTATGTCGACATGTTTCACACTTTGAATAATTTTAAGCCGGAATGTATGAACTTTTTATACTCTAGATGAAATCTGAGAGTATTATAAGTTTGCTCTAAAGTTTGTAACGCCAAGAAATAAGGCTCGGAGAAAAAAATGAATGATACAGAAGTTAATATTATCACTCAAAAAATCTCAAAACCGGATGTCCGTCCGTCCGTGCGCTCTCTAGCTTGAGAATGCGTTGAGCTAGAAAGTTCAAATTTCGTACGCGTCGTTTTTGACAAAAAAGTAAGGTCAAGTTCGTGAACGGGCCAAATCGCTCCACCCCTTCTACCCCGTCCCATACAAAATGACACAATTGCGCAATTTGACAATAAACGAATTTGCTCGAATATTGCTGGAATATATTACTTCTATGATAATATCAATCTACCGTATAAAAATTATGCGTGTCCTCCCCCTCCTTCCACCACCTCCCATACAAACTGCACTTTTTAAAGAAATACTCTAAACCAATTTACTCAGTACCTATACAATTCAGCAAGCTCAAATTGTGCATTAAATATTTATTTAAAATTTTAAGTTAAACCAAAAAAAATTAGATGATTAGCTTCACCCCTTCTACCACCTCCCATACAAAACGATGCAATTTCGCAATCCGATAATAAATGGATTTACTCAAAAAGTATAAGAGTTATTAGTCTAAAATTTGGAATATATTACTTTTATAATAATATCAATCTATCGTATAAAAATTGTGCGTGTCCTCTCTCTCCTTCCACCACCTCCCAAACAAACTGCACTTTTTAAAGAAATACTCTAAACCAATTTACTCAGTGCGTATAAAGTTTAACGGGCTGAAATTGTGTACTAAATATTTATTTAAAATATTTAGTAAGGCAAAAAAAAAATTAGACGATTAGCTTCACCCCTTTTACCCCCTCCCATACAAAATGACATAATTTCGCAATTCAACAATAAATGGATTTGCTCGAAAAGTATAAAAGCTATTAGTCTGAATTTCGGGATATATTACTTCCTTAATGATTTCAATCTACAGTTTAAAAATTATTTGCGTCCTCCCTCTCCTTCCACCCCCTCCCATACAAACTACACTTTTTCATGAAATGCTCTAAGCCGATTTTCTCAGAGCATATAACATTTATCGAGCTCACATTTTGTAATAAATACTTATTTAGCATTATAACTAAGATCAGAAAAAATTTTTTGATTAGCTTCACTGCTTCTACCCCCTCCCATACAATATGACACAGTTTCACAACTTTATAAAAAATCTATTTTCTTGAAAAGTATGAATGTTACTAGTCTAAAATTTAAGCGATGTCAATTTTATGATATTCTTAGTTATTTCTGAAAAAATCACTAAAATCCCCCCACTCTTTCTACCACCTCCTATACAAACTGCACATTTTCACTACATCTAACACACTAATATTCTCAGCTCCTATTCAATTTTTGGTGGAAGCATTTTGTATAAAACATTTTTATAGCTACTTTAGCATGATAGGAAAAAAATTAGTTCAATGCTATCACCCCTTCTAACACTCCCCATGCAAAATTTCTTGGGATCACAAAAAATTCTATTTCATCTAGAGTATCGTAAGATACTAGCCCTATTATGTTTTTTATTGGCGTTATGAAACTTCTACCCCTAATTTATTTAATTATTTTTTAAAAATAATTTTGCACTTTATACAATTAGTTATTTATCGTTTTATTTAATAATCACTTTTTAACAATTATTAATTACAATTATTTAGTACTTTTCTAAATAATATATTTTTTTAGTATTTTTACAAAAACTATTTTTAAACAAAATAATAGTTTTTTAATCCTTTTTAATCAGAAACTTTTCTCCAATTGATTTTCTATTTTTTTATTTTATTTTTTCAGAGTCAGGATCAAGGAGTGACTATGAGCATGTTTTACCGTGCAAGAAAATGGGAATGAAAGTATTTCGCTTCCTTACTAGCGAAATGCTCGAAATAAATCGTTTCGCTATGTTTGTCTGGCACACTTAAAAGTATTGCAACTAACTCTTTCCCACGTTAAATTGTTCGAAACAGTTGTCAAAATTTCGAAAGAATTGTATCGCTATCCTTGTTTGGCATACTTAAACCCAAAGTAACTATCTCTGTCGCGCGTTAAATTGTCCGTTGCTTAGCTTAGACATGAACCAAAAACTAATAAAAATTGAAAAAAATAAAGATTTCTGAAATAAAACAGCGAACTCTATTCTACTGAAAAATTTTTTATTGCTGACTGAATATTAGCAACCAAGAGAGAATACAAAGTAAGGTATTTTTTTTTGTAAGAGTTTGAAGCCAAGTCAAGCTGGGACACAATTTTCGATAATTTCCGAATCAAAAAGTATTCCCAATAAGACAGCCTATCAGGCACTCCATTTTATTTATCCTCCTTGGTCAGGATTCAAAATCGCCTGCTACTGTAAGTAAAATTACAGTAGCTGATTTTAAATCCTGTTCATTATGAAAATCTGTATAAAATGAGACGTTCTAAAGATAGCAGTGAGCTGATTAAAAAAACCCAATTTCTAAAAAATTTGACTTAACACATCTGCTTGTTGTACGATAGCATTCATAAGTTTTGTGTAAATTACAATTAATTAGAAATATAGGCAAAATAAAATATTTGATAATTATTTAAAAACATATTTTTTTTAACTTTCCCATTCATCATGCCAGATATTTTCGAGTGGTCTTGCGCTGTATTTAGATTATTTTGGGTGTTGGTACTCGGTATTCATTTCTCCGCACTTAGTTCAATGTACTTGTATCGAGAAACTTAAGTACATTCTCGTGTACACAAGTACGCTCTACTACAGTACGGTACGTAATGTACGTCGCAGGTTAAGACAAATCTTTGATGAAGATTAATACGCATACTAATGACGATTTATTCCATATAACGATTTATAGATTGTTTCAAATGATAACAAAGCAAACAAAAGATAAAGATAAATAAATTAGACTTCTTTATCTAATTTGAAATGAAATGGAAATAAACAACGTCAGCAAAGATCGCATCGTGACATATGAATACGTACAACTTCAGAGCTTAGCAAAGAAATCTGCGACAGACTCAACATCATTTAAACAATTAAATTTGTGTTAATTTCTGATCGCCAGTTGTTTTTTTTTGGAATATTGCAAATAAAGAAGCAGTACTAAAATATATCTAGAAGAGAGAGGATTTATGGGCATATCAGAACGCTTGTTAATTGACCGAGGACTACATGGTTTTTCGCCAAAGCCGAGTGTTACATGAAGTAAATAGTTTTCAGACAGATTTTTAGTATATGTAGATCACAGTTTAAATATGCATACACAGTTTACATACTGAAAAGATAACTTCTCGAAATAATCACACCAATATGTGTACAATTTGCTATGTGTGCAGAATAATCTACGTGTAAAATATGTCTCAGTCATCAGCTGTTTAAATTTTTGGGAGGTAAAAAATGGAGCCAATCAAAATCGTTCATTTGAGAGGTAGGAATTTTTTATGCGAACAATTTCTCTGCCAATGGGCAATATAGAAAGACTGTGGACTCTTTTACATATTTTGACTCTGATGTTGATGATTAAGAGTACAGATTGAAAACCACAATTTCTTTTTTTTGTTCAAAGTTCGAGCCTTTATTGTGCAAAAAATGCTTAAATATTTATTTTTCAAAGAAATGCCCATCGCTAGCCACAACCTTTTTTTAATTTTTCTGGCAGCATACGGATTCCGCGTCTCCTGCTCTACTTTTGAGTCGATACACGAATTGATTTTTGGCTTCTTCGTAAGAATGGATGTGCTGCCCAGCCAGGCCATGCGTCATCGATCGGAATAGGTGGTAGTCGGAAGGAGCGATGTCTATAGAATACGGCGGGTGAGTAGGACGTCCCATTTCAGTGTTTCCAGGTAGATTTTCACAACGTGAGTAACATGTTGTCGAGCGTTGTCGTGCAGCAAAATCACTTTGCCGTTTCTCTTTCAATACTCGGCGCAAACGCATTAGTTGTTTTTTGCAGCGATCTCCCTTGATGGTTTCACCAGGTTATAGCAGCTCATAATACACCACCACATCGAGCTGGTCCCACCAAATATACAGCATGATTTTCGAGCCATGGATGTTGGGCTTGGCCGTCGATGTTGATGCATGGCCGCGTTATCAATAACCCTTCCTTTTGTTGCTCTTCGCATGTGAAAAAACCCCGATCGACGTTTCTTGGCTTTTTAGGGGGATTAATGTTTTCGGGGTCACCACTTTTAGGGGGTTTAATATTTTATTGTCAACATTAGAATAAAGAGTAAGCTTTCGAGTTAAATTAGCTATTTATTTGTCATTTGTCATTCGCGAATAAAAATTGTTAATAACTAAGCATATTAACAATTTTTATTCGCGAACCTGTCACTGTCTCCTACGTCGCTGTCATTCCGTCTATTCTCGTTCGTCGAAGAAGTTCAATAACTCAAATTGTTTCCGAAATAATGCCAACCTACTGGAAACGATACATTTCATGATCAAACACGCTACAGCTTCAACTCGTATGGCACTTAATTTCCTTGCTTTTGCATCATTTCCAAGCTTTTTAACGATGTGAAATGGCTTGTGCAGTCATGCCCAATGAATGTGCATGTTGTTATTGCATTTGGCATGAATATTCGTCCAGTAATGCCTCCAATTCGGCGTCTTCAAACTTGTTAACCGCTCCGGGGTACTCCTTGTCTTCCATGCTGAAATCACCCATTTTATAGCGTTAAGATCATTCGCGACACATTCTTTCACTAATAGCACCATTTCCATAAGTATCAACAATCATTCGACGCGCCTCGGCCGCAGATGTTTTTGAATTGAAGGCAAAAAGTAATACTTCCCGCAAAATGACGCTTATTTGGTTGAAACCCCCGACATATTCGCGCACGAAAAAGTATTAGGAGTACAAATAGTATCCACCGTTTTTTTTATCAAAAATTAGGAATATATTGTGAAAGAACGGTACATTACCTTTTATTCAAAGTATTGTCCATCACTAGCCACTACTTTTTCCGATATTTCTGGCAGCATTCGGATACCACGTCGGAAGAACTCTACATATTTTGTAGCTATCCACGAATCGACCCAATTTTTAGTATCTTCATATGATGTAAAGCGCTGCTTAGACAGGCCATGTGCCATCGACCGGAACAAGTGACAATCCGAAGGGGCATCCCAATTAAGTGTTTCCAAATAAGTTTTGACCGGCGCCGCAACATGCGAACGAGCATTATCATGTAGGAGAATAATTTTGTCGTTTCTGGAGCAGTAATGGGCGCGTTTTTCCTTGAGTGCTCAGCTCAATCTCATTATTTGGGTTCAGTAGAGAGCTCCAGTAATGGTTTCGCCCGGTTTGAGCAACTCATAATACACGACACCAAGCTGATCCAACCAAATATGAGTTTTTTTTCCATGAATATTCGGCTTGGCTGTCGATGCTGAAGCACGGCCATTTTCTCTTCTTTGGGCTATAGTAGTGGATCAATTTTTCATCGTCAGTGATTACACAATGCAAAAAACCTTTTCTTTCCCGCAAATGACGCTTATTCGGCACAAAACTTGACATTTTCCCACGAACAAAATTATGTGATGCTGAAACGGAGTCACTAATACTTCAAGGTTATGTTGTTACCAGATGTCCAAGCTTACGATATTACGTTTTACATCTGACAATTTCAACATAACCTTCTGGTGGGGCTATATTTTGTCAACAGCGAAAACTTATTCGTACTCCTAATAAGTTTTCCAACCAACAGTAAAATGTGGAACTAATTATTTCAAGAAGAATGCATAGATAAACGTGAGAAAAATGCATTTAAAAAATTGTACCTTGAAAGTCAATGCAGATGGATTAGAAAGCTCTTACAGTAAGTGGATCCTAGAAACTTTCAAGATGATAGAGACTCGCAGTTTGTAGCATGAAAATATTTTTTTTTAATTTCGAAAAACTTGCTAAAAAATTGGAGAGACTTAGCATGTTAACGAGCACAAAGTTGTGGCGGCTTATACTGCATCGCCACTAACCGACTAAGTCTTGGGATCTAGATAACTCAGTGGTCAGCAGGGCCGCTCTGCAACTCGAAATTCCCGGGTTCTAATCCCAATACTTGCCCGGTATTCCGTTGGCGTCTAGGGCAGGGTCTGCTTATACAAACCTTACTGACAATTCCGTCGTAAGCTCGGCTGGGACGAAACGCAACAAAGCGCAGTAGCCGTTCTTTCGCTACACTTGCGACCCCGACTTGATCAACACGATCACACACACCTTCCTCTCGCTGGGACGTAGCAGAAATCTCATTGACACTACACCACATACTTCGCTCATATAGCAACAAGCTACAGCACCACGCTCTCACAACAACAACACTGCACAGCAACACGCTCGCTGAAGCTGCACGTGTACAGCTACGTACTAGTCACCATCTGCTCAAAGACACAGCTCACCACTGTTACAGGTGGGGAGTAATGTGGTGGCTTAAACTGCATCGCTAATAACCGACTAAGCCGTGAGATCTAGATAGCTCAGTGGTCAGCACGGCCGCTTTGCAACTCGAAATCCCCGGGTTCTAATCCTACTATCTGCCCGGTATTCCCTTAGCGTCTAAGGTAGTGCCTGCTGACACAAGCCTTACTGACGCGTAAGCTAGCCTGGGACGAAACGAAACAAAGCCCAGTAGCCGCTCACTCGCTACAAAGTTACCTCATCAAAAAATTTACATAGCCTCATTCCCGAAAAGGTATTTGAAACTGACTGTTGCTGATCGGGCAGATCCGAGAATTGAAACCCAATAACTACTTGGTAACTATTTACTCTATTCGACGGGTTACATTCTTAAACAAACAGACTACGTAGCTATCCAAAGAACAGTTGAAGACGATCAATACATCAAAAACTAGAATGGCGCAATCTTACTAATATTAACACAAGTAAGTCACATGTGGCTAACTTTTACTAAATGCTTATCTATGCAGTTCACGGGATATATTTTGAAATAAAGGAAAACCCCGGTTTCACTCGTTAACGTGAGCGGTAAATGAGATATGCGGTCGAGCAGAGCTGTAAACTATTCAAGTAATTCAGTCTCCACAAGTAAGTATTCACTTACTTACTTTTTTTTGTGTTATAGGCAATTTCGGCCTTTATGTGCAATGCACACAGTCATGGAGGGAAGGAATAGGATTGGAAAGGTAGGGGAAGGGGAGTGAGACCGACCTTAACGAGTAGAGAAGCTGGTATATTTTTCAGTTGCACTGGCTGCTACTGACCAATATATCCAGATGTTATGGGGGAATGACTGATAGAAAGCGAACAGAAACCATCTACTGACTATATAGACCTTCTTGAAGTGGAACTGTTTCTCTTTTACATCGTTTGCCCCTTTTATTTCGAATAATTTTTCATCGCCAGTAGCAACTGACAATTCGTGTTTAAAAAAATCCCACTGTCTAGAGTGGGAATCGAACCCACGACCTATTGACTATAAAGTAAGCACGCTGCCCACTACGGGACGGAAGCCTCAATTGAAAACTGATAACTATTAGCACTGATACGAGTTAAAGTCATAACAGGACTACGATCGCGCGTAAAATACGATACTTTAGATAAAATAGAAATTGTTGTGATCTTAAAAAATTTTGTATGGGGATTGGTAGAAGGGGTGACAGCATTAAACTAATTTACCTCACTTCATGATTAAGTAGCTACAGAAATTTTTTCTACAAAATTTAAGCTTCAAAAATTGAAAAGATTCTGCGAAAATTAGTACATTGGATTTAGTGAAATTGTGCAGTTTGTATAGGAGGTGGTAGAAGAGGTGGGGGCTTTTAGTGGTTTTTTCAGTAAAATTTATTTACACTATACAATTTTCTCAATTCTCAGACCAGTAACATTCATACTTTTCAAGAATATTGATTTTTTTGTAAAGTTGTGAATATGTATCACATTGTACGGGAGGGGATAGAAGCAGTGAAGCGAATCAGTTAATTCTTAAGTAAAAAAAATTATGTACAAAATTTGAACGCGATAAATGTTATACGTACTGAGAAAATCGGTTTGGAGTTTCATGAAAAAGTGCAGTTTGAATGCGAGGTGGTGGAAGTCGGGCGATTCAAAGAATTTTTATACCATAGATTACATTTATAAGAAAAATATTTTATTTTAAATTTTGAATTATTAGCTTTTATAGTTTCCAAGAAAATTTGATAAGAGTAAATTATTGTAAATTAATCATTTGGTATGAGAAGGTCAAAAGTTGTCAAAAACGACGTGTACAAAATTTGAACTTTCTAGCTCAACGCGTTCTCAAGGTAGAGACCACACGGACGGGCAGACGGATGGACGGACAGACGGACATCCGGTTTTGAGATTTTTGAGCGACAGCAAATATTTTTGTACCCTTGACGACTCTGTGCGAGCGTTATTTCCTGGCGTTATAAACTTTAGAGCAAACTTATAATACTGTTAGATTTCATTTAGCGTATAAAAACTCAAGTACTAGTTCTGGAACTACTACATGAACTATAAAGTATCTAAGTCTAGGGTGGAAAGAACAGCGTATAATTCAATGGATCAAATATCGAACGGTTTTTCGAAATTAACTCCAATCTTTAAGCAATCTTTTTCGAAGAGTTGTGATTATCACATCTTAATGCTAATCAATCCTAAGTATTCGTTTCACAAAACACTCCTCTCGGAACGAATTTATTTTCATCATCATGAATGTTTGAAATACCTAAAAAAAACTGCATTTAGTGAATCGTATCTTAAATGTTATTCCTAGATTCCGGTAACTGAACTTCAAAAACCACCCCCTTTCGTTTGGATCGTAACTGACCTCGAATAATTAAAACAAAGGTGTATTAAGTTATTTTTTTCATAACTCTTAAAATTGTCTGCATAAGAATCGTAATAATATGCAATTTTTGAGAATGTGTCTAGTAATATATGGTAAGTACTAATATAATCTTTTTTTTTTGATTATTTGGAATCAGAAACATAAATTATTAAATTGGTGTAATCAATAAATCTTGAGCATGATACAACTATCGATATTTACATTAAATTAACCATTGATGTGTTAATGTTTTAGGAATTTGAATTTTCGTGCATATTAAATCGTTAAGTGCTCGATCAATACAGAGCGGGATAATTTATTTTATTATTCTAATAACAAAGTATTGTGATCGACTTGGGAGAAAAAATTGCTATCCCGATTTTTTTTTCGTTTCATTGTAAATGAAGCATGACTGCTTACACGATATTTTTTAGTTCACAATTAAAGTTTCACCCAGGATCTAAATAGCGAGTGAACTACAATTTTCAATTGCTGTTTAAGCAATGTTTTTTCTTCTTGATTGAAGTTTCACTCGTGTTAGTTTTTCGAATAAATAAAGTAGGCTCGAAATCCGGAAATCTTTCCATTAAATTCAAAATTCACCGTGAAAACATTAAAAAAACAAAAACAAGTATAATACAATTTAAAATATTTTTCCAAAATGTATTTGCATTCATAATAAAAGATTAATTATATAAACACAAAGTCTCGGTGCATGCAATGTTGACACACTCATTACACAAAATCGTACGTTGTGTTAGTCCACGCTCTCTGCTTTCACTGCCTTAATATGTAGGGTGTTTTTTAGAGGCGGAGAACTTTAAATTGAAATAAACCACAGAAATATATTTTAAATATCCATGAAATTAATATTTGAATATGTGGCTGGCGCGTACATGGCGCAATCTGGAAATCCAATTTTCATGAATCACAGGTCATCAAAGATATCTATTTCGTTATTATTTATTTCTTCTTTCACCAGTTTCTTAAATTCCATCTTGTCAAAAAATTTGTTAACCATTTTTCTCTTTTTGTGCCGTGTTTTATATATATTTATCGTTCTCTTTATTAAGAAGCGTATTAGTATTGATAATAGTACTTGTTTCTTCGCCTACTTCCAATTTATTTGGAATCCCCTATCCGTTTGATGTTACGATGTCCATGTAAGCTTTAAACTTTCTCAAGAATGTCGTTTTTTATATCTAGCAATTATTATCACCCTGGGTGTAGCCTAGTGGGTAGCGTGTTAGTCTACAATACGAAGGTCGAGAGTTCAAATCCCGGTCAACGTATGATTCTAAGACACTGCCTACGTTGGTTATCTCTTATCATTTTTTCATCTCGCCGGGCGATAGCTCGATTAACGGCTCCGCGACAAAACTCGACATGGCCCAGTATACAGTTACACCTTTACTACGAAATGATAAAAAAGCATTGGGAAGAAGTTGCATGCAGCCATGTCCTGTGATTACGGAGCTTGTTCGATATTTGTTACATTTTCGACTATGAGTTTTTTTTAAAGAAATTCCGCTCTTTTAGAACAAATCATATTGCGACGCGTCACTTGCCCAAATGGTCCATTGCTGGGAAATGATTCGTGAAAGATGTCTAGTTCGTGTGCTTAGTCTCCCAAGCTGTAAAGATGGGTTTCAAACACTGTTTAAGTCTTTGACCGACGTCTAGAAAAAAGCATATCCTTCACCTCTTCTCGACAGTCTTTGAATAATGTGTATCACTCGTATGATCCTGTTTTTGATAATCCTGAGTCACTGTAAGCCTTTTCCAACATCTCTAATGAAACCACACAGGAAATTCTATGGGAAACACCGAATTTCAAACAACCTCTTTGCTCAGTAGGTTCCTATTTATTTAGTTTAACGTGAATGCTCAGGCCGAGGCCTTCCTCCATTACGGATTTACTTCATAATTGTCTTTAGCAACACGGATTGTTTTTGAGACAACAATCATAAACGCCCTGGACCGACACCAGTTTCTACCAATTTGCAGTTCGGCATTCGTACTATCTATCTAAAGATCAAGGTTCCCGGTTGTAACGCAACTCCTCATCGAAAAACGAGGAACAAGTTCCAAGCTTCGCTATCCGCGTTGTAACTTACCGCCATCACCACGTGTACCCCGAAGGGACCTCAATCATCGATGTGTAAATTCACCCAAGCCATGTCGCATCAGTGCTACAGTGAATTTCGATCCCCTCGGCCACTACTTTCTTCAGCATGTTTACCAATTACCACCAATATCACCGTGTACTTTTACTTCCACATTAGGTCTTCTTTTTTATTTCTTCTCTGTATGACCACTAGTTATTCGGTCCTTACTACCATTTTTTGTGCATCGGATTTTGTTATCTCGGGTCCCTCCTCTACGCCGTCGGTATACGCATTTTAAAGGGTGCTTCTTTAGAGGCGGAGAACTTGAAACTGGCAGCACTGTATTCTGTGACAGCCGATTTGACAGTTCCCGGTTGTTTTGGGGTTAATTTGGTTTGGCAATTCATCATGAATAGACTCACGCCGGAGCAACGCAATACGTTTACTCTAAACGATAATACACATCCCATAAATGCAGCGTAATGTTGATGATGATCCAAATGTGTCAATTCGTCATCGTGCTCAACAATTAAACTTGTGTCCATCCACTTTATGGAAAATTTTGTGTAAAGATCTTGGTTTACGTGTTTACAAGATTCAACTTGTACAGGAATTGAAGCCACACGATCATAGTTCGCGCCGTACATTTGGTGAATGGGCCGACTGAATCATTGCTATTGATCCACAATTTCATTTGAAAATTTCGTTCAGTGATGAAGCACACTTTTGACTAAATGGCTATGTCAATAAACAGAATTGCCGCTTTTGGAGCGATGATAATCCACAAGCCATTGTCGAAACACCATTATATCCAGAAAAACTCACCGTTTGGTGTATGTCTTCAAAACTGTTGATAGTCAGAAGTTGCGGTACAGAGACATAATTGAGCGATACAGATGCATAATTACTTACTTTTTTGTACATCAATTGGAAGGTATTAATGTCGCAGACATGTGGTTTCAACAGGACGGTGTCACATGCCACAAAGCGCGCGATACAATCAATTTATTGAAAGAAACATCTCATGATCGTTTAATTTCACGAAATGGACCGAACTGGCCACCTTTCGTTCGTGTGATTTGATGCCATTAGAGTTTGTTCTCTAGGGATATGTAAAGTCCCATGTCTACGCCGATAAACCAGAAACTACTGAGCACTTGGAAGCCAAAATTCGACGCGTTATTGCTGAAATGTAGACTGATTTACTGCGAAAAGTGTGTACCCAAACATTAATGTCATAAAATTATCTTTCAAACAAAGCCAATTTCATGGATATTAAAAACATTTTTCTGTATTTTATTTCAATTTAAAGTCAAGTTCTCCGCCTCTAAAAACAAAACCCTGTATTTTGCATTTTTATACTCTAGATAAATTCTGAGAGTATTAGAAGTTTGCCACAAAGTTTGTAACGCTTAGAGAAAAAAAATGAATGATACAGAAGTTCATATAATTACTCAAAAATTTCAAAAACGGATTTCCGTCCGTCTGTCCGTCCATCCGTGTCCTTTCTAGCTTAAGGACTCTTTGATCTAGAGAGCTTGTACATGTCGTTTTTGACAATACAAAATTACACAATTTCGCAATTTGACATTAAACTGATTTGCTAAAAAAGCATAAATGGTATTGATCTGAAATTTTGAATATAATACTTCTATGATGATTTCAATCTACTGCATAAAAGTTATTTATGTCCCCACCCTCCTTCCACCACCTTCCATACAAACTGCACTTTTTCATGAAATACTATGTATAAACAAATTTACTCAGTACGTAAAAACTTTGTCGAGCTGAAACTGTGCATCAAATATTTATTTAGAATTTTTAGTAAAACCAAAAAAAAAAAAAAATAGATGATTAGCTACCCTTCCCATACAAAATGACACAATTTTGCAATTTGACAATAAACGGATTTGCTCGAAAAGTATCAATGCTATTGATCTGAAATTACAGTGTATTATTTTTATGATGATTTCAATATAAAAGTTATTTGAGTCCTCCCCTTCCTTCCACCACCTCCCATACAAACTGCACTTGTTCATCAAATACTATAAACAAATTTACTCAGTACGTATAAAATTGATCGAGCTGAAATTGTGCGCTAAATATTAATTTATAATTATTAGTAAGACCAAAAAAAAGTAGACAATTAGTGCCACTCCTTCTACCCCCTTCCATACAATCTGACACAATTTCAAAACTTTACAAAAAGTCGATTTTCCTAAAAAGTATGAATGCTCTGCAATTTAAAACATGTCAAAAACTGGATGTTTTTAGTTATTTTTGAAAAAGTTATTAAGAACTCGCTCCTCCTTCTACCACCTCCCATGCAAACTACACAATTTCACTAAATCCAAGGCACTAATTTTCTAAGTACCTATTAAATTTTTGAATCCTAAATTTTGTATAAAATATTTTGATGGCAACTGTAGCGTGATATGAAAAAATTAGTTCAATGCCGTCACCCCCTCCACCACTTCCCCTACAAATTTCCTTTAAACCAAAAAATTTCTCTTTCATCTAGAGTATCGAACGATTGAGTTTTACGCCTAATCGTAGTCCTCTTATGTTTTCATTTCAGTCCACTACCAATTTTGTACAACTCCTCAAATAACGGTCTCCGATTTCGCTCCCCTTAGTTCGTGTCGGGCACTACTTTCTTCGGTTCATTACTTTCATCATTGATTTAATGTTTCGTCAGTCTCGTCAGTTTCCCACCATTTCATCAGTCCATTCTTCTGATCACAATTAGTTCAGCTGTTTATCCGTAAACGAATCCTGCTCTGTAAGACTATATGCCTATAGTCCGACAGAGCCGACATGCTTTGGAATCATCGACATCTTCCCCGTAGCACCAGGTTTTAGGGCTTTGGTCCGACCTTCGTGGGAAGCCTCCCACTTCAGTCTAAGCCCATGCATACAGTGGAAGAAATAGCTATAAAGCCACTCAAAAAAAACCATTTCATTCGTTCTGCGAAGCAGAATTTTTGTTTACAGTTTCTGAAAATGTTTGCACTCGTTTCTGATAATGCGCCATTGACTCATATGACTCATTATAATAAACTGTAAAAGTTAAGGATAAATTCAATTGATTGTCGTAATTCGGAGGAAATAGTAATAAAACCAGTGCCGGATTTTCAGTTATTAGTGAGTAAAATTGTCATATACCTAGTCCTGCCATAAGTTCTGTCACATAATTTCTCACATTGGCAACAACTTTATTTTATGAGTGACATTTCAATATCGGCCAGTTTTATAAACGTCATAATGTTGTTGACAGTTGATGGTCATTTAAAGTGTGTTCGTTAACGTGTGAAGATGGAATGGGGTGTAATAGAAAACCGAACTGCAGTGATTGCACTACATAAGTGTGGAAAATCCGCGAGTGAAATTTTCAAGTTGTTGTGCCCGTTAAAAATAACGCAAAGATTTGTGTATCGTGCGATCCAGAGATATAACGCGATCCAGACTATTGAAGATCGACCTCGTTCTGGACGTCCGCGTGATGTACGTTCTTCTGCTGCCATCAAAGCGGTCGAGAGTCGAATTCGTCGAAATCCGCTTCGTAAACAACGAATCATGGCTCGAGAGATGAACATCTCCACCCGAAGTATGTCTCGCATCATAAAATCTGACCTCGGGATGAGTGCCTTTCGACGATCAACGGGACATTTGCTGACTGAGCAGTTGAAGCAAATTAGGAGCACCAGATCGAAAGAGCTCCTTCGGCGGTACGGCAACAACAAACATCGAGAAATTTTATTTACCGATGAAAAAATTTTTACGGTGGAGGAACATTTCAACCGCCAAAATGATAAGGTGTATGCCCACAGCTCCATAGAAGCCCGAGAAGTTGCCACTAGGGTACAGCGAGGACATCATCCAGCATCAGTCATGGTATGGTGGGGTGTCAGCTACGAAGGGGTCACCGAGCTTCATTTTTGCGAAAAAGGCGTAAAAACTGCAGCGAAAAATTATCAAACGGACATCCTGGAGGGATGTGTGAAGCCGCTGAACTCTACGCTATTGAACAATCGACATTGGGTTTTCCAGCAAGATTCTGCGCCAGCCCACAAAGCTCGAACCACACAAGCGTGGTTGGAAACCAATATTCCACAGTTTATAAGGGCGACGGAATGGCCTTCTGGGAGCCCAGATTTGAATCCCCTGGACTACAAACTGTGGGCGGAGTTAGAGTCCATGGTGTGCACGAGACGACACCCAAATATCGAGAGCCTTAAGCGATCTTTGACAGAAGCAGTAGCTAATTTTCCGCTAGAAACAGTGCGTACTGCTATCGATGACTGGCCCAACAGATTAAAGAGCTGTGTTAAGGCTAAAGGCGGCCACTTTGAATAATTTGTTGCTTATTTTACTTCCATTAGTATGCCAAAATAAAATATATTTTCCTTTGTCAAAAACTCTTTTTCATTTATACAAAAATTGCCCATATACGTGTGACAGAACTTATGGCACGACTAGGTAAATTGTTTTAACATGCTAATTATTAAGTTTAAAAATAATTTCAGTAAAAATAACAATAAAAACCATTATGCTTAGAGGACTGAAACTTTCAGAAAGAGAAAAAGCAAAAATTGAAGTATTGTCCAAATTGGGAATGTCAAACAGAAAAATTGCGGATGAAATTGGAAGATTACGTTCCATGGTAAATAATTTCATTAAATTGGGAAGTCAATATGGGAAAAAAAGCATCCAGGGCCAAAACCGAAGATAACTGAAAGGTTAAGAAATGTGATAGTTCAAAAAGCGGCGAGGGAAAAACTGGTTGCGTCTAAAATTAAAAGTGAACTAGATTTGCCTGCAACCACTAGACGTGTTCGCTGAATTTTACATCATTCACAATACCTTAAGTGGACAAAAATTGGCCAAACCGAGACTAACTGAAAGGCATAAGCAAGCACGCTTAATGTTCGCTAGAAAAAACGTATCATGGAAGGAGGACTGGCGTAATGTAGCTTTTAGCTTTGGCATGACTTGAGAAAAGATAAGGAAGTTTGCTTAAGTAGGAATTTTGGTGGGGTACAGTAATGACGTCGGCAGCATATTGCTATAAAGGGAAAAGCCCACTTTGTACCATTTCGTCGAAGATGAACTCCAAAAACTACACTGATCTCCTAGTTGAAGTGTTAATTACCTTTTCCGAAGACCTTATGGAAGAACAATTCATCTTTCAGATAATGCGTCAATCCATTGTGCGCGTGACACCTTAGACTGGCTAAAGGATCGGAACATTGAGGTTATGGAATGGCCCGCTTGCAGTCCCGACTTAAACCCGATCGAGAACCTGTGGGGGATTCTCTCGCATCAACGCGCAGGGACGTCAATTCAACAAGGTTTTTAAGTTAAAAGCAGCAATTGAAGAAGCTTGCCATTTCGAAACCCTTCTGGACTTTATAAATTCAATGCCGGACCGCTTTTTCGCAATCATTTCCAACAAAGCTGGCAGTACCAACTATAAAACTAAAAAAAAAAGTTATATTCAGACTGATACACATAAATTTAATTAGAATGGCTTTATAACCATTCCCCTTAAAAGTGAACTGATTTTGATTATTTTTCATTTATTGATAATTATGGTGAATTTTTTTGTTGTTTTTGAACGGAAATATATTTGTTACTGAATTATAAAATTAGTATACGACACAGGAAGTTTTAATTTTAATTTTTTTTTTCTTTAAAAGAGTTGATATGAAATTCTGACGGCTTTATAGTTATTTCCTCCACTTAGTGTTGGGTTACTCATACAAGAAGTGGTACAAATGTCCCATTCATGCACGTCAAAATGTCCCATCACTACAAAAAATATTGTTGTCCCACTTCAAAGTTTTTGTCCCACTTCAGAGCTTTTGTCGCATCTGAATTAAAAACATGCATTTGTATGGCTGCTGTACCAATACATTTGTAACACTCAAATCACACTCACTTCACCGGGTTTTGTCCAATGCATTTGTATGGCTGAAAGCAAAGCTCTCAGCACGGAAATATTACGAACCGGAGAACTCTGCACATGAATGACAGATTCTCTTCGATGGGAGAAACCGAGATTTTACTTTCATCGCACTTTTTTCGATTAAAAATCTATTGCACTGATATCAACGTGTAGTAATTACATGCTGAGCACTATTATTGGAAAACTGAACTATTTTTAACACTGCATTTAAGAATAAACGCGATTCTTACGAAGCCTGCCGTGTCCGCTACATACAAAAGCCGGCGAACGGAACTGTCATTTTTATTGTGACTACAACTTGTTGTTGTTGGATTGACTTACATGGCTAGTATAGTTTTTTAACCCTAGTGAAACCGAATAAGTGTAAATAAGAATAACTGAAATAAATAAGAATGTATTTTTTTGTGATATTAATTAAGGAGATTTTGTATTTTAATTTTTAAAATTAAATAAGAATAAATAAAATAAAAAAGAATGTATATTATAAACACAACCCACAAATGCTACACCTAATAATTCGTCATTTTACTACCGCATCTCAATAAGAAACGGTGTTAGTAGGGTTAAAATACTCTACGCGCACACATAAAAGCGCAATATACGTCATTTTTCGCTCATTTGCTACCATTGCTCCTCAAAAAGGCAAATTGTATGAATGGGACGGACATTGTATGTATGAATGGGACATGGAGCTTTTGAATGGGACATTTGAGGTGGGACATTGTACCACCTCAAATTTCAAATGAGCCCCTCATACAAACATGGGACAAAAATTCTTGTCCTACCCAACACTATGTAGCTTTGATACTGATCGATCAGCTCAGGTGCGTGAAGTCGCCAGAATGGAAAGGCACTTTAATGGAATCGCCGAAGCTTTCTAGACCAGAATCTACCCCCTGCGGCGCCTTTGCTCAAAAATTTTTTACAATAGTAAAAATTGCCGAGCTCACTTGATGTCAACTAACAATCCCAGCAGCTGTTAATAAACTAGTTCAAAACTGGCGCTCAAACTCCGCGTCATAACCCTGTTACTACGACGTACACTGTCCACTTTTTATAAGAACATTTAGACAATCTAGCAATCTTCTCTAAAGCTACATATGACCGAAGAAGTTCTCTTCGAAAAGGCAAGAATTCATTTTTTATTCTGAATATAAAGCTTTTTTTCAACTGCTTCTTTGCGTGTGATATTTGGACCAAGTCAATGTCTTTCATCAAAGTTTTAATCTAGAGCTTGCTCATAAATAGCTTGCTGTGCCCTCCCTCCCTCAATGTGCGACCGATCCATGGTTACTTTCGACTTTAAATTCATTGCCTATACGAGTCATCTGGCAAGGATATCCCTAATATGCGTCATAGAAACCAGTATACATATATGGTAGATCGTTGACTTCGTATTTGAAACCAAGCTGCTTCTTCATCTTGTTCAATAGTTGGCTGTTGTTTCCTTCCTTGTTTGTCTTGATTTCAACAGCTATATCTCCTACTCCATGCATTGTTGTAATTGGTGTTTTTATTTCATTTTATGTGGATAGGATAATGCTAAAAACAATAAAGTAGGATGCCGTTGTTATTGTAAGCTTAATTCGGAACATCTATGTATGCAAAACCGGCTAGTGCTTGGTTTTTCCCTCCATTATCTTTGCGGTGAAGGAAGTAGGTCAAGTGAACTTTTTGCATCATTTATCGTTGCTGTGGAGAAAATGATTGGATATAAATTAGCTATCAGGAGAGACGAATTTAGTTCGAAGTTCGACTTTGTTGTGAAAATGACGAAAACTTAGATGATCGTTATTCGGCACAACAAAACAAGATGCTTTTAAAGGCAATGCCAAATTTGTTTATTCAGCCACTTGCGGTTTCTTACTAACAATTCATTATAAATTTTCACAGCAATTCTGTCAGTTCTGATAGAACCGCGATCAAAGTCCATCCGCGCTGAGGTCATTTGCTCGATGTAATTTGCTCGTTTCCGCCTTCTTCGCCCAAAATAACAACAATGTGGCGAGACTACAGGAACATTGAAACACGTCACCAAAGCACAAACGAAAAGCTGCCAAAAAGCGACTGCTACGAGTGGTTCCGGCACTGGCAAAACCGAGAACCGACAACCGTTGGGCATAGGGAAACTTGAGGAGACAATTCAGCTCGTGGCCACCAAACACAAAAGAAAAAACATTTTCACAACAAATGTGTCACACAACTCACCTGAGCAATATTTTCCTCGGATTTACTCCTCAGCTGCGTTTGTTAAATCAAACACACGCGTTCGCGTAAAATTTATTGACGTCCAAGTTTTAATTTCCGTCGTGTACTTTCTAAACGCGAAATTTCCTATGCTCGGCGATTGACAGTGTTATGATAAAAAATATTTTGAATTTTTCTGCACTGCGCGCTATTCAACCTTCAATTGCTGCAGTTGCAAGGTTCCCTGATGACCTTTGTTTTATTAAATTGCTAGGCTTGCTTGCTTGAGCTGATGAAAAAATACAGGGGTCGAATTTACTAAGCTTTTTAGAGACGCGTAGACATTTTGTTTTCGAGTAGAACTTGAAAATGATGAAATTAATGAGTTAAAAGCCGAATTCTAAGTTACAGAAAATTTAAAATAACAGACTGGGACGAAGGGAGCTCATTGACCGCGGCCGACTCACGCACGCTACACATCCATCCTTTCACGAAACAAATAATTAATAAGAGACTATGACCTAGCACATTTTTTAGTATTTTGCGGACTAATAATCCGAAAAAACTACACGACAATGTTTACCATGGTTGGCTGTTATTTAAGTGCTTCGTTAATCGCGTTTTCAACGATTTTAACGCGAATTTTCAGCACAAAATCTGGGTTTATAAGTACCCGAACTGCAAAATTTGCACGATGCAAATCGATCTGACGTTCACACGGATGTTAAAAAGAATTTGACGTTCCCAGCAAGCTGACATGTTTATATACGGTTTGCGCTTGTAGTGGTAGCAACGCACCCAGCAGAAAAGTTGGCAAGTCCCATATTGCGTTGAATTCCAGCCAAGGAGGATATATAAAAGGAGTACCTGATAGTCTGTCTCATGTGGGAATATTTTTTGATTCGGAAATTTTCGAAAATTGTGTCCAAGCTTAACTTGGCTTCAAACTTTTACAAAAAAAATACAATAATTTGTATTCTTTCTTCGTTGCTAATATTCAGTCAGCAATAAAGTAATTTTCAATACAATGGTGTTTGCTATTTCATTTCAGAAATTTTTATTTTTTCAATTTTTATTAGTTTTGGTTTGTGTTTAAGCTAAGTACTTTAGCAACGGACAATTTAACGCGGGACAGAGACTTACTTTGGGTTTAAGTATGTCAAACAAGGATAGCGAAACAATTTTTTCGAAAATTTGACAACTGTTTCGAACAATTTATCTTGGGAAAGAGTTAGTTGCAATATTTTTAAGTGTGGCAGACAAAGATAGCGAAACGATTTTTTTCGAAAAATTTCGAGCATTTTGGTAGTAAGGGAGGGAAATACATTCATTCCCATTGTGCTTACAAGGCAAAGCATGCTCATAGTCACTCCTTTTTATATATCCTCCTTGATTCCAGCAATTGCAACGAAATGTTGACAAGTTGTTTTAAAAATTCTGGATGAAGTTGACTTCATTTTGATACACGTTGAGGTTAACGAAGATGTTAAGGCGATCGCACACGATTATTTAGTGGACACACAGACGGGCAAGATAAATTTGAAATTTGAAAATTTTTTTTTCAAGTGAAAACAACTAAAATAGTTTTTTATATAGAATACTGTATAACAAAATGGAGAAAATTAAACCCATAAAGCAAACATAAAAGAATTATGATTGGGCGTAAAGCATTTCAAACTTGATAGTTCTAATATATTCGAAGGAGAAATGCTTTTCTTGAATTTAAAACACAGATATTTGTATGGGAGGGGGTAGAAGGAGTGAAGAAGAGCTGATAATTTTTTTAGCATTTATTGCAGTTATTAAAAAACAAACTCTGGCAAAATTTTAAGTTTATACTTTTTCTAGTTTTAATGGAAATCGATATAATGCACTTAACAAAAATTATACATTTGTATGGGAGGGAGTAGAAGGAGTGTACGGATCAAAACACATTTTTTTCTCGTTATTGATATTTCTATTTTTATACTTTCTGCAAATATCAAGTTGATAGCTTTAACAGTTTCGAAGAAAAATAATTTAATTTAAATTTCAAAATTTCGTGAAATTTGTATGGGAGGGAGTAGAAGGAGTGAGGTGAAGTTGATAATTTTTTCAATACTGATTGCAATTATATTAAAATTAATTTTGGCAAAAATTCGTTTTTATAACTTTGTTAGTTTCAATGAAAATCGAAAAATTGCATTTTTCAAAATTATGCATTTGTATGGGAGGGGGTAGAAGGAGTGACAGGATCAGATCAATATTCTGTCATATTAATGATATCTATATCATAATACTTTTACCTAAATTTCAAATCGGTAGCTTAAATAGTTTCAAAGGAAATCAATTTCTGGAAATTTCGGAATTTCGTGAAATTTGTATGGGAGGGGGTAGAAGGAGTGGGGGGATGTGGCCCGTTCACGAACTTAAAGTTTCTTTTTAGCTAAAAATGACACACAAAAAATTTCAGCACGATAGCTCAAAGCGTTCGAGAGTTATGCTGTAGACAGACGGACAGACAGACAGACGGACAGACGGACAGACAGCAACTCGGAATCGAAGTTTTTGAGCGACAACAATAATTTCTGTACCCTTGGCGGCTCTGTGCGAGCGTTATTTCTTAGCGTTACAAACGGTAAGGCAAACACAATATACTCTCAGATTTCATCTAGAGTATAAAAATTTGCCAAACGTGCTCCAAAACCATGTTCCGGACTTTATTGCTCCAGCCGAATCGCCCGCTGGCTGTCCAGATCTGAATCCGCTGGACTAAAAGTTGTGGTTCTTTCTAGAGGCTTTACTCTCATCCCAATATCGAGTCTCTGAAGCGAGCAGTGGAAAACTTCCCATGTATGAGGTGCGTGCTGCGATCGATGCGTGCCCGGACAGACTTCGGACGCGCTGGAGAGCAAAGGGTGACCATTTCGAATAATTTCTTCTACGATTTGTAGCTATTTGAATGTGCCCCGGCCCAGCCCAGAACAGTCCAGCTGCGGCCCTAGCCCTGTTGTGATAATAATAATAATAAAGTTTATTGTTTCTTGATTTTTGTTACAATGTACATAAATACAAAATTAAAGAAAGAGTTTAGGGTTCAGACACACATTGTCTTTTCAACTACAATATTCATATTTTGCTTGAGCTTGAGGTACATTAATTCAGTATAAAATTATAATTAAGGGAAAAAGTGAAACAAATCAAAAGCCCTGCAAAAAGTTTAACTAAAACTAATCTATTTAAATATCTTAAAATTAAGTTTATTAATTTAGTTTTTTAAAAATTCAGCGATTAGTGGATTGTTGCAATATTCGCTGCGAGTTAAAAAATTGTTTGTTAATTCGTTTGCTCTAATTTTTATTAGTTTTACTTCAGCCATATCATGTAACTTTATTGTGGAGTAATGCCAAGGTTTGTCGAGTAGAATCTTTAGCCATTTGTTTTGAACGATTTGTACCTTGGTTTTATGAATGTTGGCACAGGAATTCCAAATGGGTGCACCATACGTGATTGCTGGTTGGACTACAGTTTTAAATAAAAGCAGCTTATTTTCCTGGGACAGTTTCGGTCTATTGATCAGAGGATACAATATTTTTTATAGTTTTTGTCGCTTTAGATACTACTGATTCCATATGTAGATGGAACGTGAGCTTAGGATCAAAGGTAATGCCCAAGTATTTAATAGATTTAGCCCACTTGACAGGTTGTCCTAGTACATTCAAGGTAGGAGCTGGGAGGTATCGCGTAGCTCGTCGTTTTGTAAAATATATGCATTGTGTTTTGTCTGCATTAATTTGAATTTTCCACTTGCTGAAGAATTTATGGATGTCATCAAGTTGGGCCAGGAGATTTTTTATGATGGTATTCGGGTCGGATGAAGAAGAGTAAATAGCAGTGTCGTCTGCAAAAGAAGCGACTTGGCATTCTGTTCTTTGGGGGATGTCAGCCGTATAAATGTTGTACAGCGCTGAGCTGAGATAAGAGCCCTGAGGAACACCAGCAGGAATCTTGTGCTGGGATGAGTATTTGCTCTGGACTTTTACAGTAAATGATCTGTGCGTGATAAATGATCGAATCAGTTGCACCATATACGTGAGCACAGCGAAATTGTGGAGTTTGTAGATGAGACCTTCATGTCATACTGAATCGAACGCTTTTTCGATATCGAGAGTAATCATTCCTGTAGAGTTTTTTCCTTCAAAACCCTTGATGATATCAGTTTTAACTCTATTAAGTTGGTGATTTGTGGAGTGCTTTGATCTAAAACCGAACTGAGAGTTAGGTATGATTTTTAGATTTTCAATAATTATGTTCAGGCGAAGCAGAATTATTTTTTCAAACAGCTTACTCATGACTAATAGTAGACTTATAGGACGGTAACTTGTGGGTTGGGCAGGGTCTTTTCCCGGTTTGAGAATGGGTATAATTACTGCATGCTTCCATATTTCAGGGAAGTAGTCGATTTTGAGACAGCTATTGAAGATGAAATTCATGGAAATTATGGCAATGTTAGGTAGATTTTTGACCATCAGCGTTGAGACATTGTCTAAACCAGGCGCTTTTCTGGGTTTCATTTTGCGTAGAATCTGCCGGATTTCTCTAGGTTTACTCAGTACTTCAGGATTTAATTCCTGGGCTGTGCCGATTTCCATATCTGTAAATGCCTTTACTTTGGCTTCTGTAGCCGTATGAGTCAAACTTTGGGAAGTCAGATGAAATTTATGGAAGTTGACTGCTAGCGTATTAGCTTTCTCTTGTTCAGTGAATGCAAATGTCTGGCCATGAGTTGAAGGTGGCATGAACTTCTGGCCCTTTTTAAAGAATGAATTCAGCTGCTAGAGTTTTCTGGAGCCCTTAACCTGATCAGAAAGCATTTGATTCCATTTGTCATTTATGATCTTGCTTATGAGAGTTTGCACGGTTTTGTTTAGCTGATTGACTTTCTGTTTGAGTAATGGATCTCGAGATCTTTGCCAATTACGCCTTGCATTATTTCTGTGTCTGATTAAAGATTCAATGTGAGGCGTGAGTCTGAGTCTATTATCGGCGATTTTAATTCTAGGAGCAGATTTATGGAAGGCTTTTAGGATTATGCTAGTCAGGGTATGAACGCGCCGATCTATTTCTGTTGATGTCTGGGGAATGGAAAGATCTAATTTCAACCCGCTCAAGTTTTTTTTGAGCTGTCGCTGGTATCTAAGCCAGTTTACCTTTGCGATGCAAGGGATTGTATGTTGCGTTTTATCTATCGCTGTGTTTATTAAGATAGTGAAAATAACTGGTAAATGAGTTGAGGGCAGTTCATGAAGTGTTATAAGCTGGGAGATAGGTATAGATCCATTACCAAAAATGAGATCTATAGTAGAACATCGTCCTTTTGGAGGATAGTTTGTTGGCTCCCTAGGTGTGCACAATAAATGGTGTTTTAGCTAGTTCTTCAAATAGAATTTTACCAGCTTGGTTAGCACTAAAGCAATTCCAGAGTCTATGCCTTGCGTTAAGGTCGCCACAGATCAATTTTTTAGCGCTGTTTCGGAAAAGGAGTTTAATATCATCTCTAAAGAGATTTAACTTACCTGGATTTAGCTTTGTCCCAGGAAAATAGACTGATATTATTTGAAGTTTCGAATCAGTAAGTTAGATAGCTAAGGATTCAATTATTTTCGTATTGTACCTGTTGTGATAAATTAATTCTATTAAATTAAATGTAAAGCTAGGGTGTAACCTAGTGGGTAGCGTTTTGGTCTTGTAATGCGAAGGTCGTAAGTTCAAATCCCGGTCGACGCCGTATGTAATTCCAGCACATTGCCTGCTTGGATATACTTTAGCCACCTCAATCTAAGAAAAATGAAAAATTTATAGAAAGAGGGTTGTGCGAAGGACTAACAACCCTTCCACAATAAGTAATGAAAAAATGTTAAGGAACCTGAATGTCAGGAGACCAAGGTTCGCTTCGGGTTGTAGCGCCATTGCAGGAGGTAGAAAATAAATGTAAGCACGTTAATATTCTTAACCTTCATCTCCTCCTTAAAAAACTTATGTTATATGGAATTTCAGTACATGTTTAACAATTAATTGCTTTTTTGGGATTGAAATGAAAAATGAAAAAGTTCAAATTAATTTTTGTTCAATACATTCTACACAAACATTTCGATTATGTAGCTTTTTATAAACAGCTTTTCACAAAAACAACACATTGTTTCATACACGTTGTTTTTGGTGGCAGAATTTTTTTCATAACAAACGAGACATCTTGCTCTGCCTTTTAATTGCGGTGGAACGCTATTCGATATCTTTGGTGGGATTGGGGATGATGTTGAGGGAAAATATCGTAATGATTGATTTGAGGGTAAATTTCCACGTGTAACCGTTACAAGCAAAGATGCTGATGATGCTGATCTGGGTTTACCACTTCTCGGTGCCATATATGATTGTGCAAGTGCAAATCCAAGTTGACGTAGAAAATTTCCACACATTGTAATTTTTTTGAGTTGTTTGCCAGTTTGGATCAACTTCCTTGAAGATAATTAATATATTCAAAGCCGAAATATCGAACATATGTGAAAACACAGTCACTGGCCATCGATTTGTTTTTCGTTTGCAGCTATAATATGAAAGCATTTTATCGACAGTATCCACACCACATAGGTTCGCGAACACAACCGCAAAGTTCGCAAAGAAACGAAGAAGCAAAACAAGGGCAAAAGCAAAAAGGCGAAACTAATCCAAATCCCCAATATATACCTGTTCAACGAGGAAATCCTGAAAGATGTCGCGGAAGCGAAAAAGCGTCAGGAATACGATCGTCAAAAGCGTCGCGAGGAAATGGAGAAGGAGCGAGCCGAGAACAAGGCCAAATCGTTGAAGGACATGATCAGCACGGCCGAAGTGCGAGGATCGATTTACACAGATTTGCATGCCGACGATGGGGACGGCGAGGAGGAGGTACGAAACTATAAAAAGTCTCGAAACGAAATTTGTTTTTCCTTTCATTTTCCAGAAAATCTACAATGGAAATACGAAAAAAGAGAACTCGCTCAAAGCCTACTTCAAAGAATTCCGTAAAGTCGATGTTATTCTGGAAGTGGTCGATGCCAGGTAAAAACTGTTCTAAATTTTCCAATTTTTCTCTCTACTCAACAAAAACTTTGCAGGTTTACCGCATCTCTATAATTTACGAAGGCCATAGCTATACGATTTGCATGTCCAACAAGAAGATCTACGTGGTGAAGCGAAAACATCCCAATACTAGCAACGATCCGGAAACCGATAACGGCAATATTATGGTATAATGGCACCTCGAAAAATTCCAAGAAGCCTTGTTAATAAAAAAATATGTAATCGTAGCTCGAATGTTTTAATCACTTCTCGAAAAACACATTTGCAATTTCTTGCTGAAATATTTTGTTCGCCTCGTTGGTAATGTCCAGCAAATTGTTGTTGATTATCACGTAAAATTGTCGCCAGTTCGAAGTGCGCTTCACGATCCACAGTAGTCGTTTAGCGCCTTGATCACAGTCTCTTCGAATTTCCCGTGAAGGTCCTTCTTCTCGTTGTACAAATCCGTGATTAGATTCGTACTAGGCCGATACGGGTGCAGATGATGAAAAAATAATAAAGATATGGAGGAATCGAGAAAGCGGATAATTTTGACAAATACAGATTTGGCGGGAGCATGCCGATATGGAGGAATTGAGAATGCGGATATGGAGGAATTGAGAATGCGGATAATTATGACAAATAAAGATTTGGAGAGGTAATGCCGATATGGAGGAATCGAGAATGCGGATAATTTTGACAAATAAAGATTTGGAGGGGTAATGCCGATATGGAGGAATCGAGAATGCGGATAATTTTGACAAATAAAGATTTGGAGGGGGAATGCCGATATGGAGGAATCGAGAATGCGGATAATTTTGACAAATAAAGATTTGGCGGGAGCATGCCGATATGGAGGAATCGGGAATTGTGATTTTTGTAATGCGAACACCATTTCTTAGGTCTTGTCTGGCGATGAAGAAGCAATCCAGTTGGCATTCAACTGCCTTCCGTTGATTTCAGAGCATTTCTCCATTCTCATGTGTGTTGAACTCTACTCTATTTCAACTCAAGTTCGTTTAAATAGTCCTTATTCCATCTGGTCCAGAAATCTCGACGGAGTTTTTGGAGATGTTGCCATCGAGATAAACGATTTGTCGGTGTTGAATCGTATTCAGGGGTGGGCAAGCTCGTTAATAAATTAACGATAAGAAAATGCCCGAGAGTTAGAGCCAGTAAATCGTTAGGATCTGTGGATAATGGAGTTAGTGAGCGCGAATTCAGAATGGCCTCTATTTCGATGGTCAGTGTATTGAACTCCTCGAACTCATTGATCAGTACACGTTTGAGATGATGTTTGAATATTTTTACTGTTGATTCCCACAAGCCACCGAAGTTTGGCGAGAGTGGAGGAATAACATTCCACCTGATTCCTTGTTCTCCCAAAAAAGAGATGGTTTCTGTTTGATGCGTATCCGAGTGAAATAACGCATACAACTCCTTTAACTCATTCGCTCCAACGAAGTTCGTCCCGTTGTCAGAGCTAATGGTTTGAGGTCTTCCGCGACGAGGGATAAATCGTTTCAGAGCTCCCAGAAAACCTTCAGTCGTTAAGTCGCTGACTACCTACAAATGTACTGCTTTTACTACGAGGCATATGAAAACAGCGACATATGTTTTGATTTATACTCTATTTCGTTGTTTTTTCTCTTTAATGAAGAACGGACCGCAGTAGTCCACCCCTACATTCGAGAATGGACGAAAACCGTGCTGTTCATTCTCCAAATGTAACTCTAACGCTCTGATGAGCATTTTAGCTAGAATTTTTCCAAGACTTTAGATAGTACTGGTAGGAGGGAAATTGGACGATAGCTGTCCAGCTCATTTACATCTTGGAATAGGTTTTCCAAGATTAGGGTGGTTTTTACACTAGAAACGGGGCAATGCAATTCGCACTTGCTTCTTGCTAGAGCGCACTTTAAAAGTACCAGTGGAAAACGCTACAAGTTTTTTTTTAAAATACGGCTGACATTAGATTGAACACTAGTCAGTGGAAGAAAACCTAAATGGGGAAATATACAGTGCTGTTTAGTACATTACGGGATATTATTCTGTTGAAAAATCGTTAAGTTCAATACAAAATAAAGAAAGTCTTGTACAAAAAATTGTGTTTCTGCAACGCTGTCTACATCTCAAGCTGGGCAGAACTGACGTAGCGGCCATCTTGAATGACTCCAGTGGGTATGACGTCATGGATTTTTCCATTCCAAAGGACCACCTGTATTATTTTTGACGAACTTGTTGTAAAAACACGTTTTGCCGAAAACAAGAACAGAGCATAATTAGTTCAAATTAAGCACGAAAATATTACGCGAGTGCACACTGTTTCGTAATAACTAAAATTCTACAATTTTCTGTGTGAAAATTAACCGGAGAACTCTGCATAATATGAGTGACAGATTTTCTTGGGTGTGAGAAGCCGAGATTTAACTTTGATCGCACTTTTTTCAATTAAAAATCCATTGCACTAATACCAACGTGTCATAATTACATGCCGAGCACTATCAATAAAGCACCTTAGAAAGCTGAACTATCTTTAACACTGCATTTAAGAATAAACGCGATTCTTACGAAGCCCGCCGTGTCAGCTCCATACAAAAGCGAGCGAATTTGTATGGAACTGTCATGTTTGTTATGACTCCAACGTGTTGTTGTTGGATTCAGTTACTCGGCCTTCTACTATAGAAGGCATTGGTTTCTGACTTCGGTTGCAAATGTTTTTTCCAGCACTGTATAAGAGTGGAAAGAAAACAAAATGGAGGGTTGTACGCCTGCGAGACATGAGGCGGGTTTTAAAGTTGTATTCCGTGCTTCTTATTATATGTCAGACGTACAGGTGGTCTGATGGGTCTAAATATGGGTGGTCGACTATGGATCCAATTACGCATGATCTTCGGGGGATATGCAAAACTGAAAATTTATCAGTTTTGTTGGTCCGCACGACAGCTACAAACACTACTTATTTTGTAGTCATATTTTCGTAGCTAATTTAAAAATAAACCAAGATTGTATCTTCCCATTCGAATGTAGAAAACCACCATAAATGCAAATATTTCATACAAACCAATTACTTCAATTTTATATAAACAAAACTTAATTCTCCAAAAACGAAACAAAATCGGTTAAAACGAATAATTGATCTTCAGATGTGGTGGTTGTCGTCTGGACCGGCTGTTTTCGTTTCGGTATAATCAGACGTGGGAAATTACCGTTCTCGACCTTCCATTCCAGTTGGTCGCACGTTTCCGACACTTTGTCGGGAGCAATATTTGTCATTTCTATTAAAACGTTCTCGAAAATTGAACTGTACGCTTTTCCAATTAGATCTAAGGTTTCTTGTTTGACTTTTTCTGCAAAAGACGGAAAGGAGTTACGAGTTTTGTCGTTCGAAATTTAAAACTTAGGTACCTTTCAGTTCGGACATGAGTTCTGTGGTGGGTTTTGACCATTCGTAGTTAATAGCCTTAAAAAATTCGGCACTGTTATTGTTCCACAGAGCTAAGAATACGGCATGGATTTTCTCGAGTTCTGCGTTGCCGTTTTTGATGTTCTGCGGTATTCGTTTCCACAGATATCTGGCATTGCATCTGAAAGCATAGAAACCGTATGAATATATCGCGCTTAACAATAAAATCTCAATTTTTACAAGTCATTTCGATATAAATATGCAGCAAAAAGTTCGAGATACAGTTGCGAGCTTACGATTCCGTTTTCAGCCTGAAATCCACATTATGATTATTTTTTTCAGATTGTATCGACTTTCATTTACCTCAAGTTCCTGTTTCTCTAACATTTGAATCAATTGTTGAACTTTATCTGCAAACATTTTAATTTTTAGTGTACTTAACAATACCGGCACTTGACAATAAAATCTGTCAAGAAATGTCAAATTTCAATAACAGCTGTTAAAAGGTCGCTCGATAGCTGCGTATCTTTGAGAGACATACGTGCGACATAAAACGTTTTTTTTAAGTAATGCGCGCGAAATTGAAATGTTTTGTATTTTCCAACCCAAAAATAAGGTCCGTTTCATATTTATAAGGTCACTTAATATTTTTAAAAATATGAAACGCTTACATGAATTTGTACACTACGGTTTCTCTAAAATACTCCATGCAAATGGCACAGTGTACAAATACGCAGTTATTCGCTAACGATATTCCCGTTATCTGAACGAACAAAATTTGCTCTTGTTTCATATTTATAAGGTCAAAAAACCCTTTCTCTTTTAATTCATTTTTTATTCAACATAAACATTAAAAATAAACATAAAAAATAAACGCCATATTACATAAAATCAACAGATAATATTGCCACCATTCAACAATACTTTTTTTAGTCTCCTTTCCATACTGCCAACGAGGTTTGTGATAATCTCAGGCTCTATTCTACACCATTCCACTTGTATTGCTCAAATAAGATCTGCAATTGAGTTAAATTGGTGGTTATTGGCATAAATCTGTTGTGATAACTAGAGATACTCGATACACACTAACACTTCTGTCCTAATAGAGTTTGGACATGGGGTGTACCCCGATTGCGCGGGAAATTTCGTCCGAAATTTGAATTTTCTCAATTCTTTTTCTTTTATCAAGTAAACACAATCAAATTGAATTGTTATTTATGAAAGTCATATTCATTTTCGGTTTTAATGAGAATTCCATTCAAAAACTTGTAGTTTAACGCAAGTTTTCGCTCGTATCCGTAAATTTGAAATCGGCCAAACTCAAGTTTGGCCGAATTTCGTATTTCTTATGTTGCCTTCTTGTGCTTCTAAACGCAGTCTAAACTGTTGGTATAAGGGCATTGTCCAAACTCTATTAGGACAGAAGTGTTAGTGTGTATCGAGTATCTCTAGTGATAACATGCCCCATCGATTTTCTATTGGATTCAAGTCAGGTGAGCAGGTAGGCCACTGCATAAGTTGAACCCCTTTAGCGGCAAACCAACTTTTTGTTTCCCGTCATGAATTCTTGCGTTATCATGCTGAAAGATCCATTCTTCTGAACCATGTTCATATAAAAATGGTACTAAAGTCTTCTCCAAAACTTCGATCTAGTTTGCACTCTTCATTCGAGAGGAAACGATCTGGATTTCTAAACATCCTTGAACACAAAATGCGGCCCATGTCATCACATTACCGCCACTAAAATTCATCTTCGCAAAATTTAATGGCTTTTGACGGATATCACGATAATATCCCCGAGAGCCATCAGGACCATCGAGATTCCACTTCTTCTCGTCTGAAAATACAATCTTAAAATGATAGATGTCTATTGAATTGTAGTTTTTCGCATCGATTTTTTTTACTTACCCGATACCAATTTGTGTCGACGTTATTTCTTGTGAATTGTAACCTGGCCTCTTTGTGCTTTGCTGTCAATTTTCGCATTACCTTTTTTTTTCATATCGAATGAAAACCGTACATTTCAAAGTTCTCCAAACGGTAGAACGCGATATTTCATTGCCTACCATGGCTCTGAGCTGATTAAGAGAGGTAAACGCATTCGCAAGATGCGCGTACAATTCTCCTTTGTGTGGTTTGGTCCAGCTTTCTTTTTCTTCTAAATCATTTTTGAGTGCTATAGAAATCTGGAGAACGCAAATAATTTTGCACTACACCCAAACTTCTCTTAATTCTACGCGAAATCTCTCTCACACCATAGTTCTCCGCATGAATGGCGTTAATAAACCCTTTTTCTTGTTCATTCAGTACTTTCCCACGTGGCATTATGAGTAAACTTACTGAATTAGAAAAAACAAATAAAAATCTAGCTCTAAATTACCGTGTTGTTAGTACTTCCGCAGTTTTATCACAACTGACCTTATAAACATGAAACAAGAGCAAATTTTGTTCGTTCAGATAACGGGAATATCGTTAGCGTATAACTGCGTATTTGTACACTGTGCCATTTGCACCATTGCATGGAATATTTTAGAGAAACCGTAGTGTACAAATTCATGTAAGCGTCTCACATTTTTAAAAATATTAAGTGACCTTATAAATATGAAACGAACCTTATTAAAGTAAATACAAACACATAGCTTTTAATTTGTTGCATTCTAGTAGTTAAGTGAAATAATTGAATCCGGATGTACCCAAAGTCGTAATTAAAACTCCTGAATGCTAAATACCCGCCAGTATTTTATTCGTTTGGGAGGAGGGGGAAGGCGATAGAAGAATTGGATGTTAATAATAGTTTGATTGATTACTTGAATTACGTTCAAAATTTCTTATATGAAATATATATATATATAAACATATAAATTTAAATAATAAAGGAGGTGTATTCAATTCATCAACAAGGAATCTTTGAAGAGATAAACAGCCCAGGACATCATCAGTGGTTAAGAAAAAGGATGGCAGTACCCGATTCTGCTTAGACTACAGATGACTGAACGATTTCACCAAAAAGGACAGCTATCCACTGCCAAGAATCGATAACATCATAGATACCCTAGCTGGCGCACAATGGTTTTCAACGCTGGACCTAAAAACCGGCTACTGGCAGGTGGAGATAGACAAAAGGTACAGGGAGAAAACAGTTTCCTCTATCGGCAGTGTCTTGTGGCAATTCGTAGTAATGCCCTTTGGGGTCTGTAACGCCTCTGCCACGTTTGAAAGACCAATGGAGCACTATTGCGGGGCCTTAGCTGAAAAACCTGTCTTGTTTATCTCGAAAATCGGCGAAAATCATGGCAGTTAAGAATTGGGCAATACCGCAGGATAAGCTCCAGCTGCGTAGCTTTCTGGGACTGGCGACGTACTATCGTCGTTTCGTTAAAGACTTCGCAAACATTACAAAACTTCTCCATCAGTTAACGGAAAAAGGAAAATAATTCGTTTGTAATCAGCAGTGTCAAAAGGCGTCTTTATCATCGGCACCGATGCCAGCAATTTGGTAATCGGAGCAGTTCTCTCACAGGAAATTGACGGGCAGAAAAAAGTGCTATTTTTTTGCACTCGAGTGCTCTCTAAATCCGAGAAAATTTACTGTGTGACGAGAAGAAAAATTTGTACACATTTATTTAATTTTAAGTGAACTATTAGGTTGTTGCAGATGAAATGGCGACTTTGCTAGTGAAATTTGAAACAACTTTAACTCTTATAAAACTTAATTTTGTTAATCAAGAAAGGTACCAGCACTTTTCTCAACGAGATACAAGTGCATTTATGCCAGTTTCTTAAAAGTCCGACTTCCTAGAATGAAGAAACTCCTCGAAGGCATTTTTGATGGCTATTCTACAATGGCGCTACAGCCCAAATCGGGCCTTGGCCTCCTGACCTTCAGGTTCCTTAGCATTGTTTCATTATTTATTGTGGAAGGGTTGTTAGACCGTCGCACAACCCTCTATCTACGAATTTTTCATTTTCGTAGATTGCGGTAACCAAGGTATACCCAAGCAGGCAGCGTGCTGGAATTATGTGTCGACCGGGATTTGAACTCACAACCTTCGCATTGTAGACCAACACGCTACACACTAAACTACACCCTAGCTTTTTGATGGCTACTTCATTGTTAAATTGTGTCTCCACCAAAAAATTATCCAAATGTTTAAAAAAGTGGTAATCGGTTGGCGAGAGGTCTAGTGAATATGGTGGATGAGAAAGAGTCTCATACTGCGTTTAATTTTTTGACCGTTATTCTTGATACATGCGGCCGAGTTTTGCTCAGTAAGCTCATGTGGAACCCACTTAACAAGCTTATTGACATTTCCAAGCTGTTGCAAGTGCCGGGGAACTGTTGAATAGTGTACGCCCAGTTTCTCTGCAATGTCCCTTACAGTTAGGCGTGAGTCAGACTCCACTAGTAAACGCAGCTCGTCGTCGTCTATCGATGGTCCTGGGTAACCCATGGCTCATTTTGAAGGGTCATATCTCCTGATCGTAATTTTTCGAACCATCGCTGTGTAGTTCGTTCGCTTACTGTGTCAGCTCCGCATGCCTTGTTGATGTTTTTGGTTGTCTCCATTGCGTTGTGGCCAAGTTTGAACTCGTAAAGAAAAAGTAACTGTTTTTGACTCGATGTTTTTTTTTTAATTTTTTTTTCTCTCCGATCTCAATGAAGTCCAAAACTGAAATGATTTCATGACCAAATATAGGAGTATTTATACTTCAATATTCATTACTACCAGAGCCACCTGGCGGCAGTTTGAGACATGAAAATCGCAACTAACTTCACTTCATCGCGAAAGTAGACATTTCATCTGTAACAATCTTATAGTTTTATTTTATTGGCAATCCGTCGACCCCGAGCGATAATATACTCGTACAAGATATATTCGCACATCGCATCTCGTAAAAATCATCGGATTTCAAGAAGAAAAGTGTGGAAAATTAATGAGCTTGCATGTGTGTCTTTCAACTTTAACGCATGCACTATTCATATGCATGTCCTAGGTGGTTTTCATGCATTAAGCAAATACACATGACCCATCGTGTGGACAGAGCTTAAGGGAGTGAGATCGAGCATGGTAGCGTATTTTCAAGGCGATAGATTATTATTATCGTCGTTGTTGCGAGATCAATAATTTTAATGTCTTGCAGAAGCGATTAAAAGTTACAATTGAGTCTGCACACTACACAATCTATCTTCACCTTACCGCACAATGAATCCGCTTTGACTTGGTCCTACGTAATAACAGCATCCGGCATCCGAGATAATGAAATGAGTTCAGAACTTTTTATTTTTCGAGCGCTGAAAGCTGTGCCCACTTACTATCCTGCAACGAACTCGCCGATTTACAATTTTACTATTGTGCTGATAAATGCATGCAGGTGAAGCTGAAATTCATCACCCACTTATGATATGAAGGGTGAAAGTTATCACACTGAAGCTGTTGTACGTATGACAAAAGCGAGTAATTACGGATTAGCATTTTATTTGTGTGCGAGCATCAATTAGATGCATAGCATAAGTATATCAAAGCTGAGCTGTAAATTGTTGACACAAATTAGGGACTTACCAACGTACCATTATAACGAGTCCATGTGAGGCTGGCTGGGTGGTTTATTCCCCTTGGGGAACCTTGAATGAAAGGTATGTAGCTAAAATAGCAGAGCTTGTTTTCTCACACCAGGATATCAGAGCTCGAATGCTAAAGAACTATACACTCGCAATTCATGTGCAGAAGTTTGCATCCATTATAATTATTATGCACCCTTTTTGCAATATGCGAATTTTCTTCTCGAAGAAACAATAATTGAGAGTATACCCACAAACCCACGTACATCAAAGCGTGCATCGGAGTGAGGCTATAACTGGTGTGTTCATTTGCCGTATAAAAGGAAAATTATATCCGCTAACTAATGTCATTAATTTGATAGATTCGAAATTAACCTGTTGGTCTACTTAATTAGGAATAATATTTAAGAAACCGTTGCGTCTCAGAGATAATACAAGATATGCTTTAATCTGGCGACCAACATGGTTTAGGGTTGCGTTTTCGAAAATTAGAAATCAATTCAATCAATTAATTACCTGCTAAAACCCCCTATAGGGGCATAGGACCGAAGCAGTTTTCTTCCACATGGCGCGATCTTGAGTATCACCCTTTAGTGGTCGCCAACCGATCGCTTCCATGTACTATAGTCATGCGCGGCCTTCATTGTAGTTCCGCTAGTGGCTTATAGATGGCGACAGTTCAAATGATAACGGTTATAGTTTGATTACATTGGTTAACCCCTTCGCGAAAGCAATTATACTTTATTTTTATAATAATAATAATATCTAGTGGAACTGCTAAATACGGAAAATGCAAAAATATTGCGAAAGACAGCGATTCAGCAGTCCATTGCGATGGTTTCTGCAAAAAATTGTTTCATGCTAAGTGCATAAGAGTTAGTGATGGGGATTATGCCAGGATGCAAAAGATGGAGGTGAACTTCTTTGGCTCTGCTCGTAGGACCAGCTGCTCTTTGAAAAGCTAATACACAATCAATTTGGAGATTCTTTAAAATTCTGTCAAAGACAATCCGAAGGTTTCAACAAAATCATCGAGATGACGGAAAAAATAAACAAATCAATCAGTTAACATACGCAAAGATTGCTCAAGCGGCAACAGTACCTACAGACGGACAAAATATAATGGTAGAATGGTTGTCAAACCGAAGACACAGCAAAACTCAGATTGCACCATGTCGCAGATTCGAAACGAAATAAGACCCTTGAGTTTGAAGACTTCAATTGTCTTCAAAAAGCCACTATCCAATGGAGCATATATCGGAATAAAAGAAAGTAACTCCGGACAGTTAGTACAATAAGACATAACGTCATTCAATCATTTTCCTCAGATAAGGATTGTACATCAATCAGCAGAACTCTATCATCATAAGATGGAATATCGGAATCCCAGTTCAACTTACGAAGAGCAAATCTCGTAAAGTTACGCTGGGTGCGTTCAATTTGATGTGTACTAAATAGACCGGATCCCATATGACACAGCAGTGCTCCAAAAGGGGTCAAACCAGAGATGTGAAAAGAGCCTAGTATAAGCCTAGTATAAGAGTCTTTAAACTCCGCCGATTTCCGTTTAATGAATCCAAGCATTGAATTAGCTTTAGCAACTGTGTAATCGATATTAGGCACAAAAGTGAATTTAGTATCAATTAAAAGACCGAAAACCACTCGCTGTAAATCGTCAGCTCCAAATTTATACTTGAATAGAACAGGATTGAGATATCTATAAGCGGAGAAAATCAAGCATTTACTGATATTAAGTTTGAGAGAGTTTACCTCACACCAAACCTCAAAATTATTCAGATCATTCTGAATTTTATAACAGTCTTCAAAGCATGTTATACGAGAGAAAATCTTAACACCATCCGCGTATAATAAGCACGAGCAGAAATCAAGTACAGATGAAATGTCATTTATAAAGAGAATAAATAGTAAAGGGCCCAGATAGCTGCCCTGAGGAACACTAGATTCCACAATAAATGTCTCTGAGCTATAACCGCTTATTTTAATGAACTGTTTTCTGTTAGATAAATACGAAGACAACCACTGAAGGAGGTTCGAATGGAAACCGAGAGCCCATAGTATAGCAATAAGAAGTACATCGTGGATTTTGTCAAAAGCCTTTTGAAAATCTGTGTAGATAACGTCGGCTTGGAAACCATTCTCAATAGAATCTACGCAAAATTTAGTGAATAGAGTTAATTGCGAAGCTGTAGATCGACCCTGGACAAAGCCATGTTGACAACAGCAAATAGATTCCTTAATTGAGAAATATATTTTATCCTTGAAAATCGCTACGAATAATTTCGGTAAATACGAAAGCATAGAGCTAGGGCTATAATTTTCAACAAGGTGCTTCAGACTTGCCTTATAAATGGGGGTATGACTCAGTAGCGTGCCGTGACTTTGTAGTTAGAGGAAGCCATTATTTCATAATTATATTGACTTATTACGCTTAAGTAATATATTATAAATATTACTAAAACCTCTCTCGTCAGCTGCTTGAAAGATTGAGAGCATCCAGGAATCACGAACGTGATATAAAAAAAACGATTTACATTCACCCTTATTACCACACAGGAGCTTAATTAACGGACAATTTTATTTCCTAGGTGGTAACGGATCGAAATTCAAAGAAATATTTTAATGAGGTCTTGCTTTGACAGACCCTTTAATCTTTTTGTTATTAAATATAAGGTTTAAAAATGTTGAATAATTAATTAATTCAAGCTTTAGTTTAAGCTTCTAGTTTTTATTTTCTTAATAAGAAAAGTAAAGACGTCCAAAAAAAGATGTCGCCCGATCTGCCGAAGTTTAAACCGATTCGTTTCCACTCAAAGCATTTTTCGGCTCGTACACAAATTTCAATACTGGCAATACTTTGATCGAGAACCAGAGATTGCGACTGAAAGCACTGGATGGAAGCAGTGGCGTGGCATCCATTGATGCAGGGGAAGCGATGCTTCCCTTACGTTTTGCCCTTTATTCAGTTTAGAAAAGCTAAATTGAAATCAGCACGAATATGAAAATTTATTAAGCAATTTCTTTAAAAGAAAGCGCGCATTATCTGCGTCTACCACTGTTTACAGCATTTACGTGGTCAGGACAGCTTTTTTTGACTAACGAAAGTTGAAAGCCTTCCACAGGGAAAAAATGTGATTTCAAAAATACATATACAAGGCCATTACGAGCAAAATTTTCTCGCGCGACGAGGGCAAGTTCATTTTCAATAGGAAGGCGTCGCATTAAAATGCTTCCACCTTTTCTCTCATTGCTTTTAGTCGCTTATACAAGAGAACAAGATCGCCGGCCAATACGAGTGAAATTTTCGCTCGAGGCGAGCGCCAGTCCGACTTCTATAGGAAGGAGAGATGCGTTAACACAATTGCCTCCTGCCAGTGGCGTGGCGTGCCTTTATAGCTGGAAAAGCAATGTTTTTTTTTTTTAAATATATTATAAATATTACTAAAACCTCTCTCTTCAACAGCTAGAAACATTACATTACGATTTGAAAACAAAAATACACTTGCACAAACAAATTATATATAAAAACGATCCACTTTCGCCCTTACTACCGCACAGGAGCTAAAAACGCCTGAATTCAAAAATTAACGGACAATTCATATTATTCAGAACCCTACATTAGATAACCTTTTATTTGCAGACCAAAATTCAAAGAAATCTTATCGTGACGTCTTGCTTTGACAGACCCTTCAATTGTTCAGTAAATATAAGCATTAAAAATGTTGAATAACTAATTAATACAAGCCATAGTTTAAACTTATAGTTTTTATTATCTGAACAAAAAAAGGAATGACGTCCAAAAAAAGATGTCGCCTCATCTAAAAAAGTTTAAACCGATTCGTTTCCTCTCAAAGCACGAAAAATACAGGCTATATTGCCAGAAAGAAAAATGAGAAGGGGTGATCATTTTTCGGCTAGTACCGAAATTTTAATACTTTGATCGAAGGAATGCGGTGGCTTGCGACTGAGAGCGTTGGGTGGAAGCAATTAATGCGACGCATCTCCCCTGCCTATAGAAGTCGAACTTGCGCTCGTCGCGCGAAGCATTGCTTCCCTTGCATCAATGGACGCCACGTCACTGATCGAAATCATATTTTTGTATGGAAGGGGGTGGAAGGGGCAATATGCAACTTTGCTTTAAATATTTTTAAAAGCGTTTCTACATAACTTTAAGTTGATAGGTTTTAATAATTTAGTGATTGATTTTTTAAGAATGGTCGACAAAACACTGTTGTATGGAGAGGGGGTTAGAAGTTTTGAAGGAATTTGACCAGTTAATATTTTAAACTTTTAAGCAATTTTTTAAATGAATTTTGCAAATTTTTATGTATGTAGCTTAAAATCTCACTCATTTTTCTTATTTTTATACCCTAGATGAAATCTGAGTGTATATTGTGTTTGCCTTACTGTTTGTAACGCTAAGAACGCACAAAGTCGCCAAGGGTACAGAAATATTTGTTGTTGCTCAAAAACCTCGATTCCGAATGATCGTCTGTCTACAACATTACTCTCGAAAGCTTTGACCTATCGTGCTGAAATTTATCAAGTGTCATTTGCAAAAAAGGAACTTTAAGTTCGTGAACGGACTACTACCCCCCCCCCCCCACAAATACAAATTTCATGAAATTTCGAGATTTAAGAAAATTGATTTTTCTCCAAAACCATTTGATGTAAATATCATTAACGTCAAATAATATTGATATACTTACTCCTTCTACCCACTCCTATACAAATGCACTATTTTCAAAAATGCATTTATTCGGTTTGCATTGCAACTAGCAAAGCTAAAAGAACAAATTTTTATCATAATTAATTTTATTACAATTGAAGCCAATTTCGAAAAAAGTATAAACTTCCCCTCACTCTTTTTGCCCCTCCCCCCCCCCCCAATAAAATTTCACGAAATTTTGGAATTCCAATTAACTTATTTTTCCCCAAAACCGTCAAAGTCATCAACATTAAATTTTAAGAAAAGTATTCTACAAATATCATTGATTTCGATAAATTTGGTTTGATGATTCGAATACTCCTTCTACCCCTCCCATACAAATGCATAATTTTTATTAAATGCATTTAATCGATTTTTATGGAAACTAGAAAAAATACAATTTTAAATTTTGCCAGAATTTGTCCCTTAATAATTGCAATAAATGCGAAAAAAATATGAACTTCGCTTCGCTCCTTTTACCACCTCTCATACAAATTTTTGTATTGGAAATTCAAGAAAAGTATTTCCCATTCGAACATACGAGAACTATTGACTTTAAAATTGTAACAAAGTAATGCGATTAAAATGTTGATAAGCAGATTCAAAATCATCCAAAACCTCTGACTTTCTCTGCCACCTCCCATACAAATGCAATAAATTCAGACAAAAATTTTTCAATTTCCTCCAAAATTATATAAGCTAAAAACTTCAAATACACAATGACCACCTCCTATACAATAGTCACTATTCGAAAGAAAATTCTATGAAAATTTAAAATCATATGTAGAGCTATATGTAATATTACAAAATTTCAACTTAATATCTGTACTGGGTTTTGAGATATGGCGGTTTGTAATTTTGAAAAGTGCACCATTTTTATAATGCTCCCCATTTCCCTCCACTAGTGTTTGGTCAAATTTTCTATTTTTTTCGCATTTCACTACTATAACTTGCTATATATTCCAAGTCTCAATTAGCTAGCCTAAGAGATAGTCAAAATATTAATTTTTAAGTGTTTTTTTTGCACCCCCTGTGACCCTCCCCCTTACAATTATTGGCCTCATTTTTAGTTGATTACAGTGGATTTGTATGCCGCCTGTATCACATATTTCCCAAGATATAATCATTGAAAAAAAAAATCCACCGACAACAAGTTTTTAGCCCCCCTCCTTTTCGTACCCCACTGGCTACAAAAATTATTATTTTTTTTTCTTTTATTCCCCATAAGCCAATATATCTAAATGTCGAGTTTCAGCTTCCTATCTGCATTCTCAGTGGAGATATTAGCAAATGTAATTCTTGACGCTTTTCCTCTCCCCGCCTCCCCCTTCAACCTAACACTCCCCAAAATTTAGATAGTGGAGCTCACTCACCCAATCAACAATCCACCCGAAAACGAACATTTACCTTTAATGGTCTCGGAGATATCAGTCCATAGTACGGCGGCGTACGGACGAATGGATTTTTATACTCTAGATGAAATCTGAGAGTATATTGTGTTTGCCTTACCGTTTATAACGCTAAGAAATAACGCTCGCATAGAGCCGCCAAAGGTACAGAAATATTTGTTGTCGCTCAAAAACCTCGATTCCGAGTGACCGTCTGTCCGTCTGTCTGTCTGTCTGTCTGTCTGTCTGTCTGTCTACAGCATAACTCTCGAAAGCTTTGAGCTATAGTGCTAAAAATTTTTGCGTGTCATTTTTAGCAAAAAAGTAACTTTAAGTTCGTGAATGGGCTACATCCCCCCACTCCTTCTACCCCCTCCCATACAAATTTCATGAAATTTCGAAATATTAAGAAATTGATTTTTCTTTGAAACTATTTAAGCTATCGACTTGAAATTTAGGTTAAAGTATTATGATATAGATGTCATTAATATCAAGAAATATTGACCCGATCCCCTCACCCCTTCTACCACCTCCCATACAAATGGACAATTTTGAAAAATACATATTTTCGATTTTCATTGAAACTAGTAAAGCTGAAAAGACGAAATTTTGTCACAATTAATTCTACTATAATTGCAATTTATTTTAAAGATAATCATCATCTTCACCTCACTGCTTCCACCCCCTCCCATACAAATTTCACGAAATTTTGAAATTTAAATTAAATTATTTTTCTTCGAAACTCTCAAAGCTATCAACTTGATATTTTGTACAAAGTATACAAATAGAAATATTAATAATACGAAAAAAATTGTTTTGATCCGTACACTCCTTCTACCCCCTCCCATACAAATGTATAATTTTTGTTAAATGCATTTTATCGATTTCCGTTCAAACTAGAAAAAGTACAAACTTCAAATTTTGCCAGAATTTGTTTCTTAATAATTTAAATAAGTGTTAGAAGAAATTATCAGCTCCGCTTCACTCCTTCTACCACCTCCCATACAAATATCTCAAGAATAGAATTTCTCCTTCAAGTATATGAGAGCTATCGACTTTGAAATTGAATCAAAGCATGGTGATAAGGATGATGATAAGCAGTTTCAAAATCATTTTAAACGCTCCACTTCCTCTGCCACTTCCCATACAAATGCCCCAATTTCAGGAAAACTATGTCCAATTTCTTTAAAAATAATGAAACCTAAAACAATTTGCATGCCATGTTCGGTGTCATATACGGAAAATACAAACCTCCTCCTCTACTTTTACCACCTCCCATGCAAAAGTCTCTATTCACTATTCGAAAGAATTTGAGATAACATATTTTCCGGTATATTTTTTTCATCTAGAATATCATATGGCCTTACGCCCAATCATTATTCTGTTATGTTTTTTTTGTTGCATTTTTAAGCTAATTTAGTCCTGAAACGTGAAAAAACAAAATTTTAGAGTAGCAATTATTTTTTTGTCGATCGCAATACTTTGTTACTAGAATATAGTTTCCTTTTGAATTTGTAATTCATCTTATCTGATTTAATAAATCAGATTTTTTAAACATAGCTCCACGTAGCAAAGCGAAGTACAGCAAATATTGTTAATACTATATTCCATAAATTTAAATTTATGCGATGACATTTTGTTATAGCACGCAAAATTGAACACAATCAGACGCTAATAAAATATTAACGACTGCGAAACATAAAAACACACTCACCCAATAAATCTTTCACGTAAGCATGTGCTGACTTGGATTCCTTGGAGCTTGAAAGAACCCCACCCGACGCATGGACAATTTGTCGAAGGAGTATGAAAACCTGTTGAAAATTTCACCGATTTTCACATTATAATTATATGTATTGTATTATATGAAATTCGCAGTATTATGTTCTTCCAACGCGTGATAGAAATTGTAAAGTAGTCGCATTTAGCGAACCATAAAATCACTTCGCATTCCTTCGTGACACGCCGACCAACCAACCAACCAAGACGTTGACGAAACTTTTAGATTTCTACAAAAGACCAAGCCAAGACGACTATCAATTCTTGTGGCCATTCATCGACGTTTTCTGCAGTTGTAAGGCACCTCTTCGATGTGACTACAATACGATAGTTTCAGCCAGTGCCAGGATACACCACCACAGATGTGCTAATGACGTACACGGTAGAATATTAAACGCTGCAAGGAACTCGGTCATGGCATGGTTAATAGCATCCTCGTCCATAGGAGAAAGGTGAAAGTCCAGAGTGTGTCCCAAGTTAACTGTCCTGTGGTTGAATATCACGTTATTTATGGGCACAGTGTTGGTAGTGAATTGGAGGACGTGGAGAGGGTGGGGACGGGGAGAAAATTCGAAACAAACCAGAACGTCAACATTCTCAACAGCCAGTGCAAGTGGGTGTTCAGAGAAAAGTCTCACAATCCCGAAATGGATGGTTGGATATGAACGCGGGGGGTATGAGCGAAGGATGGAAGGTCGTCGCTATGCTATAACGTTAGCAGCACCAGCAGCGATGGCAACAACAATAATATCACCAGTGGCACAGCAGTACGTAGCAGCATCAGAAGGCCGAAACGAGAGACGTTTTTGTTTGCTTTTTGATATCCTACCAACAGCAAAAACGACGACCCAACAGCAGTGGTGGCAAAAAAAAGAAGGAAAAAATCAAAAACTAAGGGACCTTTTTGCGACACCCGTATATGCATATAATGGCAATACACCATATATATGGTATGTATACAGTTAAATGTATCCCAAAAACGTATCCTATTCGGTTATGTGAATCCTTACAGGCATCCCATAGCAAATCGTGCTTCCCTTTCCTGCTGTGTGCTAAGCTTTGAATTTTCGGTGTATGGCTCCAAGTTTCGCTATTTTACTTCTTTTTCCACCCCTCCCCTTGTTTCCTCTGTCCCAAGGCTTGCTCTTGCCACCAAGGGACGACTATCAAACTAATACTTTCCCTTTCCCGTTCACCCCTCTTTACTTTTCTCAATAGGCAGCCATCCAGCCAGCCGTGGCAAGGCAGTATGACCAATGGAAGCTTCGGTTTTATGATAGGAAGCCTAATTGCCTCGGTGGAAAGTTTTACTAACTTAAAGGAAGTTTCATGCTTTAACTGTGAACCAGAAGAGTGCTCCGCATCCAGCGAAAAGTTTCCTCGCACTTCCGACCCAGTCTGCGAACTCTTGGGAAACTGTCTGCTCCAGAGTACAGAACTTCTGATGGCGTTGTCATATACAAACTCCTCTATTGCGCCACGTAACCAGCTAATTTCCAACAGAAGCGAAACAACTTCTCAACATTTCAATAAGCCGGGCGTGAAAAGTAGCACCGCCGCTAGACTGGAATGTTTCTAAAAACATTCGCACTTATCTGTGAGGACTGGATTCCTACGTGGAGCTGGGAACAGGCAGTCAGTACAAAAGTCGGGAGCAAAAGGTTAACCCGAGTCGCAAAGAGCAATGGTAGGTGTGGATACCGTCAAAGCTTAACGGGGATGTAAAGAAAAGGGAAAAAAGGCCTTGGAACAAGTGCGAAGGTGCTGCGTTCTATTTATTTCATTTTTCCTTTTCACATTTCGTCCTTGCTATACTTCACTGCCTAGGCCAGAAGCATAGCGTGGCATGGCATGACAAACTGCTTCGCCTAGGCATGATTGAGCAGGTTATGATTTATATCTATATTATAGCGTACGTACCCATAGATTAAATGGTTTCTTGCTTTCCATCCTAGGAATTCTTCTCATCCTTATTTCGTTTTTGAGTAGAGTGTGGTTGATGGGCCATGCAGTGAACCAAGAGTGGCGAGAATATATACGACAGCTGCCAGCTACGCTGGATAATACGTAGTAGATAGCGTCGTAGCTATAGAGCCGTATCCCACGCCACAGCAGAGGCATGACACAGCGAGCTGGGTCGTCATCGCTTTGCTCGTTCGTTCCATGCAGAAAGCAGTCATCGTCGTTGTCGTCGTCGTCACAAATGGGAACACCGCCGCACACGATATGGTGGAGCACAACGTCTGTCGGATTGAGTGGGGTGAGGCCGAAGGATTGAAAAGTTAAGGGAACATGCCTTACAGAAGAACCGTAGCAGAATCGTTTTCATCCTCATCCTCTGGCCTTAATAATTTGTCAGCGACGGATTGTACAGACTGTGAAGTGAACTGTGCATGAGATTTGTTTAATGGTTGCCCTCGCTTCAGTGTGCTGGCATCCCTTGAGCATTGTTACCCATTCCACCGCACTCGTCACCAATGTGCTCGGTCGGAGTTGTTCAACTTTCTGCTGCTACCACTTGTTAGGGTTGCGTTCGACACTGAGTACTTGTGAAGGTTTCCTATCCTTGCTCTGCAAGAACTTATCCCTTTTGCCAGTCTATATAGATTGGCGAATAGGTCTATCGACATAATACCAGATCTATCTACCGGTTTCTGGATATCTATAGAAATGGATGGGTCTAAATTATTCCAGGGATCTAAGAGTTATGGACAACCCTAGACAATCTCACTTGCGTTTCAAACTAAAACCATATCCTACCTATATAGATTTGAATTGAGAGCAAAAAAGGATACGGATAGGATAGATATGTACGGTATCCGAACCCAAGCAGCCCATAAGCAAGCCGCAGATGATGCTGACATTCGGTGTATATCCAAAAGATAGATAGATCCTGTATATCTGAATGTGTAGCTATGTAGCTTGGGCACAACGCAGATATACGGGTTTGCTGTTCTGTATCCTTAACATCGTCGACTCTACGGTTCAGTGCGATGCCTGCTATATCCGAGTATACTTATAAACTCTGGAAGACGGCTCGTGCTTTCGATTTGATCCCGGAGTTATAAAAAGGGTTTGGGTTGTTGGGTTAGATTATATACAGCTGTTCCGATGTATATAAATCAGACGGACAAGCACAAAAAGCTTTGCGGTGAACTTACTTCCAAAATCTCTCTCGGTGTTCCATATAACAGCTCCAGTACGCCACACCGGGCACAGCAATACTACACATACATATATGTATATGCGGCTACTATAGCGTCATAAATATACAGCACTATAGGACTCCGTCCTATAACCTTAGGTACGTACTTATGGAGTTGCTGCTGCTGCCAGGCCACCGTACGTACGGTTGTCTGTGCATATCTAAGTGGGTAGTCATCTCCTTTAACCGTACGACTCGTTGTATGTTGTTAGGACGTGGAGTAGGTGTTTTTATGCCTTTGCTTATGCTGCTTCTGGCTGCCTTCTGTGCGATACTACGTTTCTACTTACCAGTCAAGGGTTTTGCAATCCAAAAAAAGCAAAAAAAAAAGAAAAAAAAAATCGGTGAAAAAGTTATAAGAAACGGTTTAGGTGGAACACAAGGAGGGAAAGTGTTATACCAGAACAGGCATCTCCTTAGAGTATATAACCATAGTTCTGTATGAGTACATCCAAGCCAAGCCATCCGTAGTGCCGAACTCAAACTGAATAAAGAGCAGTTTAAATTTTTATGTGAGAAAGGACATCCCGTTGAACACAAGCAAAGGAAGAAAGCAGGTTCCTTCATTAGGAGAGACTCCTGCAAGTTGAAGACAATTGAGGTGACAGTTACAGCTCTAACAAGTATCCATTAAATGCTTGAGCGTAGGATCTTTGACAAGCTCTTGGTATACACATGTGGTTGTTTTGTTCCTTTTGATTTTGTTTTTAGTCCTTTCCGTGTTTTTTTTTTTTTTGGAGATTAATATTGTTAGCTTGCACCAAATACCACGCCATTCACCACGGTGCTCCTCTTCATAATGACCGTAATGGTAGATTTAGGATGCAGCGTTTTAGTCTACAGTACGAAGGTCCTAACTTCAAATCCCGGTCCCCGTGTAAGCGCATTACCTGCGTATATACATCTCGGCAACCTCAATCTTTTAAAAATGAAAATTCATAGATACAGGTTTGTGCGAATTGCTAACAGCTCTTCCAGAATAACAAAAAATGTTTGAGGAACCTGAAGGTCAGGGGCTGTAGTACCATTGAACAAGAAGAAGGTTTGACCTACAGTCCGAATCGAGCCTAGGCTTCCTAGCCTACAGGTTCACGTTTCAGTGCGAAAAAAATTGCGTTTTCTAAGTAAAAAATCTTGAATCCGACCTGTTAGTCTACAAAATTACTCTCGAACGCTTTGATCTATCGAATTGAAATTTTGTCCATGTAATTTTAAGTAAGAAAGAGATTTTAGGATCGTAAACGGACCACCCCCGCAAGGGGGCAGTTGTAGGATGAGGTTTTGCCAATTCCTACAACTATCTTTGGAGACTAGCGACTCCACAGACCTGAGCTAACTATCCCCCTGTGTGATGGGGGCTATAGAATTCACCCACAGCCAGTCCTGCTTGCCCTAAAAATGGCAAATGGACACTCACTGGATCATGGGCTTATCACCCGTGATCTTAAGACCTAACTGATACGAGAAACGTATACAGCGCTTCGGATACGGACTGATTCTACGGTAACGACTTTTGGCATTCGAAAACGGACTATGATTGGCTTCTGGAACGTTCGAACATTGAATAACGAGGGAAGAGCTGGGGTTACTCGGTCCTTGCACCGCCAATCAGTGATCGACCGTGAAATGGAGCACTATAACATCCAAATCTGGGGCTTGAGCGAGGTCAGGTGGACAGGATCAGGAGAAGAACGAACCCCTAGTAGAAACACTAATACCAAACATAACAGGGCTACGATTGCGCATAAAGCGCAATCTTACAATACTCAAGATGAAATAGAATTTTTTGTCATCCCAAGAAATTTTGGATGGGGAGTGTTAGAAGGAGTGTTAGAAGGGGTGATAGCATTGAACTAATTTTTTCCCCATCATGCTAAATAATAAAAATGTTTTATACAAAATGCTTAATCCAAAAATTGAATGGGGACTGAGAAAATGAGTGAGTTAGATTTAGTGAAAATGTGCAGTTTGTATGGGAGGTGGTAGAAAGAGTGCGGGATTAAAGTGATTTTTTCAGAAATAACTAGGAATATTATAAAATTGATATCCCTGAAATTTCAGACTAGTACCATTCATACTTTTCAAGAAAATCGATTTTTTGTGAAGTTGTGAAACTGTGTCAAATTGTATGGGAGGGGGTAGAAGCAGTGAAGCTAATCAAATATTTTTTCCTCATCTTAGTGATAATACTAATTAAGTATTTATTACAAAATGTGAGCTCTATAAATGTTACATGTTCTGAGAAAATCGTCTTAGACCATTTCATGAAAAAGTGTAGTTTGTATGGGAGGGGGTGGAAGGAGAGGGAGGACGAATTATTCCCTAAACTCAGACTAATAGCTTTCATACTTTTCGAGTAAATTGATTTATTGTTAAATTGCGAATTTGCGTCATTTTGTATGGGAGGGGGTAAAAGGGGTGAAGGTAATCGTCTAATTTTTTTTCGCCTTACTAACAATTTTAAATAAATATTTGGTGCACAATTTAAGCCCGCTGAATTTTATACGCACTGAGTAAATTGGCTTAGAGTAATTCATGATAAGTACAGTTTGTATGGGAGCAGGTAGAAGAAGAGGGAGGACACGCATAATTTTTATACGGTAGATTGATATTATCATAAAAGTAACATATTCCAAATTTTAGGCCAATAGCTTTTATACTTTTCGTGCAAATCCGTTTATTGTCAAATAGCGCAATCGTGTCATTTTGTATGGGAGGGGGTAGAAGGGGTATAGCGATTTGGCCCGTTCACGAACTTGACCTTACTTTTTTATCAAAAACGACGTGTACAAAATTTGAACAATCTAGCTCAACGCATTCTCAAGCTAGAGAGCGAACAGACGGACGGACGGACAGACGGACATCCGGTTTTAAGATTTTTGAGTGATAATATTAACTTCTGTATCATTCATTTTTTTCTCCAAGCTTTGCTTCTTAGCGTTACAAATCTTAGAGCAAACTTATAATACTCTCAGATTTCATCTAGAGTATAAAAATAGCGTGGCGTTCGTCCTTACACCGATAGCGAGAAACAGTCTCATTAGCTTGGAACCAATCTCGGATAGGATTATCGTCGTCAGAATCAGGACCAGTGTCAGAAACGTAACAATTCTGCAGTGCTACGCACCAACTAACACCGCAACATCTGATGACAAAGAGGAGTTTTATAGCCAACTGAGTACCACCTTTAAACGTGTTCCAAGAGGAGATATTATTATCATCTCAGGAGATATGAACGCTCAGGTTGGATCAGACAACACTGGACTGGAACACGTCATGGGGAGGCATGGTGACCCTTGGGTCGACGCGTCACGACCTTGGATTAAGAGACCCGAAAACGGCGAATTATTTGTGGAGTTTTGTAGTAATCGGCAAATGGTCATCGGAGGGACCCTTTTTCCACAGAAGTGTCATCATAAAACATCTTGGTTTTCTCCTGATGGTGTTACTCTGAACCAGATCGACCATTTGGCTATAAGTCGCCGATGGAGAAGATGTCTCCTCCTCGATGTGCGAGCGAAACGTGGAGCTGACGTGAAGAGCGATCACCACTTGATGGTTGCCTGCTTAAGATTGTGTACAGCAGCTATCCGAAGACCACAAATTCTTCAAATGAAGCGCAAGCTTAATGTGGATAAACTCAGAGATCCCAACAAAAAACGCGAATACACCACTATTCTACGCGAAAAGTCATCCACATTGGGTGAATATGAAATGCGCACACTGGACGCCAATTGGGAGGCAACCAGAAACACTTTTCTAACTAGTGCTGAAGAATCTGTGGGGTTTGTGCAAAGCGGTGAGAAACCCTGGTTGTCGCGAGACACATGGGACAAGGTTGGCAATCGGAAAAAAGGGAAATTGGCAATCATCTCTCAACCCGATGTCAACCAACGAACGGCCGACCTGAGGCGGAACTACCGCGATGCTCATATACAGCTTAAAAAGGCTGTTAGATGCGACAAGAGAAAGGCCATTGAAGATTTGGCAAACAAGGCAGAATCTGCGGCTTACTTTGGGGATATGGGTTCACTATTCAAAATTATGAAACAGTTGACGTACAGGAATTTCACCGCCAACCACCTGGTGAGAGATGTCAACGGAACTCTCCTTAATGTGAGTGAACACCAGTTGCGGCGATGGAAGGAATACTTCTCTGATATTTTAAACATCTCGTCAGAGAAAGATATTCCAGAAATAGAACAACTACCAAACATCCAAACGCAACAATCCTCTATTAGGGACGATCCCCCAGATAAGGAAAAGATAGTTTCCGCCATTCGGTCAATGGCGGGAAGGAGAGCTCCAGATTTAGATGGACTACCAACCGAACTCCTCAAAGCGGACCCAGAAATAACAGCCAATATACTCCTCCCACTCTTTACTGAGGTGTGGAATGAAGGAAGATATCCGACTAAATGGAAGGAGGGCGTCATTGTAAAAATTCCGAAGAAGGGCGACCTTCGGGATTGTGGCAATTGGCGTGGTATATGTCTACTTACTGCCGTATCAAAAATTTTGGCTAAGGTAATTCTCAATAGGATTAGTGATGTCATCGAGAGCACTCTCGAAGTTTATTAGGCTAGATTCCGTAAAGAGTCGTTTTGTACCGACCACAGTCAGCCGAAATGGGTTCGCCACTACATCCCATGTTTGTGGACTGCGAGAAAGCTTTGGACAGCGTTAAGCGAGATTACATATGCGTAGGAGAGGAATTCCAGGTAAGGTCATAGCTATGATTAAAGAATCCTACGAAGATGCAAGGTGTCGCATCTTGCATATAAAAGAGCTGTCCGAGAGCTTCCCTGTGCGAACGGGTGTCAGACAAGGCTGCATATTATCACCAGCCCTGTTTCTGGTGGTAATAAATGACATCTTGAAAGCTGCACTGGAAGGTGGGGAAGGTAAGGGTCTTCAATGGAGACTATTTAACATCTTAAGTCACCTTGATTATGCTGATGACGTGTGTTTGCTTGCACATAACCGTTCGGACTTAGAGTCAAATGTTCGCTCGTTGCATTCTAAATGCAAAGAGGCGGGACTGCTAATAAATGTGCGTAAAACCAAGTACATGCACATGGGCTCGAACGCAAGCACACCGATTGTTCTTAACGGACAGGATGTGGAAGAGGTGCAAGATTTTTACTATCTCAAAAGCATTGTCAGCATGGACGGCGGAGCCGAAAAGGATGTTGAGGCTCGGCTAAATAAAGCTCGTCAGACCTTCGGTATCCTTTCCCCTTTCTGGAGGTAAGAGAGATCTCCCTTCGCACGAAGCTGCGATTTTTTGACGCATGCGTCAAATCCGTGTTGTTATATGGTTGTACTACGTGGAAAGTGAAACACATGGAAGCGAGCAGTTGAGCAGGAGGCCAGAGGAATAAACAAGTCCTGGCAACAGCTTAAGGCCGATGCTCAGGATCGCGCCTTGTGGAAGAGAGTTGTTTCTGTCCTATGCCCCTATAGGGGGTCTTAACAGGGATTTGATTGATTGGTTGAAACGGACCACATCCCGTCACTCATTACACCCGTACCCATTTCACGAAATTAGAGAAATTTATTCTTCATCGCAACTATGAAAGTTATTGAGTTGAAAATTTTATCAAAGTATAATGATGTCCATACCATTAACGTTGAAAAAATTTCAAATTACGATCCAATCGTTCCTTTTAACCTCTTTTATACAAATGCAAAATTTTGAAAAACAGACAAGATAGATAAAACATGCAATTTGGGCAGGATTTCTAGTGTGATAAATACAATAAATATCCAAAAACTTTTCACTCGAATTCAAGGTTCTCATACGAATTTTATTTCTTCTTCTTCAATGGCACTACAGCCCAAATCGGCCCTCGGCTTCTTGACATTCCTGAACATTTTATTTGTTATTGTGAAAGAGTTATGCAAAAATGCAAAAAAAAACCGTTTGCCATCTGCCGTACGTCGTACGTGTACCCTCAGCGCACATTAACTCCCAAACCTTTCTAGATAGAAAATTCATTTTTTGGTGGATTGTAGATGGTGGCGGATCTCAGGCGGTCACCCATTTTAGGGAGTGTAAGGGTTAAGGAGGAGACGGGGGAAGCGCTAATACCGAAAACTAAGGATTTGAATATCTCAACCATAGTTCTAGCTAGGGAAATCGACATATGTATAGGGTTTGTTGAACAAACTTTTTTTATCCATTGGGGTCCGAAAAGGGGAGTCCAAAAACAAATAGTCGGCCGATTTTTTTTTAAATGATTATAATTTCGAAATTACTTACCATAAAAAATTCATATTTTGGGACCATACAGGCCGACCAGAAACAGCTTAGAGGGAGGATAATTATTGTAAGGTAAAATATAACATTTTGACATAATAGTAGTGGAGGAAATAGGGGAGCATTTCAAAAATGGTGCACTTGCAAACTTTCAAACCGTTATATCTCAAAACTGATCTGTACTCAGTTCAAATTGAAATTTTGTCAGATTGTAGAACTACATAGTCATTAGTTTTGGTAAAAATTTTAAGTGGGGGTGTAAGGTGAGGAAGGTGGTAAGTAAAATTTTTTTAGGGCTCTGGTGAAAGACGGAAAGTTTAAATTTTGCATGTGGATACATCCATTGGATATACATAGAGAGCAAATAATAATTTATTCCATAATTGTTATGCACCGAAGGAGGGGTCTAACGTGCGCTAGGTGTTTCAAGTGTAGTGAAAAAAAAACACAAAAACTGAAAATTTTTGAATGAAATTTTAAGATAGACACTTGAAAATTTGCTAATTGCATTTAAAAAAAAAATTCCCCATAAGTCTAAAACATTAACTGGTCGAATACCTTCAAAACTTCTACCCCCTTCCATACAAAAGTATTTTTTCGACCATTTTTAAAAATCAATTATCACCTACCTATTAAAAGCTAAAAATTGGAAACTTTGCACAAAAACTTCTAAAAATAGTTGAAATAAAATTGCATCAAAAGTTTTGAGATCACGCCTGCCCTTCTACCCCTCCCATACAAAGGTATAATTTCGGCCAATTTCAATAAATCAACTAATAACCAACAAATGAAAAGCTATGAACTCGAAATTTTATACGAGCACTTTACAAGAACGAAATAAAATTTCATCACAAAATTTACGATTCCCTTACCTTCTCTATGGGAGGGGGTCCCATACAAATGTTTGGTTTCGTGAATGCAAATTAAACCGAATAAAAAATGTATAAAAATTCTATGCAACTTCATCTACGAAACTGACATTTTATACAAAGAATATTGGACGTGATTCAAGCAATCAATTCAAAAATTCCACCCACTCATACCATCACCCCTCCGCCCTCTCCTCATAAGAACCCAAACTTGCATAAATAAACGAATGAAATATTGATTATATGTACTGAAGCTATTGATCGTATTCGCAATTATGTGTTAAATTGACAACAGCCCTGCCCTAGAAACCCCTTCCCTAACCACTTTAACCTGCATATTGACTTTCCACGCATTCTTAACTTGTCCCAAGGATAATAAAGTTGCGCCCGACTTGTTGGTGGTTCATTTAAAATGCTCCCCATTTCCACAACTGCATTTCTGTTCAAATTTTATATTTTTTTGGATATTTCGATAGTATAGCTTAATATATGTCTTAAGCTTCAATTGAATACCTTGAGAGATAGTCGAGATATTAATATTTAGTGTTTTCTTTGCATCCCCCTGACCCTCCCCTTTAAAAATATTTGTCTCCCTTTAAGTTGATTATTTTGGACCTATGAGCCACCTATGATGATGATGCAATGGCGCTACAGCCCATATCGAGCCTTGGCCTCCCGGATACACCTCCTCCAGTTGTCTCGGTCCAACGAACGTTTGAAAAATCGATAAGCGATCTGCAATCTGCGTCCACTGAGTCCTCCCATCGCTTTCGTGGCTTCTCCTGCGATCGATTGCCTTGAGCTTTGCCCTCAAGAGCTCGTTTTGGAATTCGTTCCTCATGCATTCGCTCCACGTGGCCAGCCCATTGAAGCTTGTGGAGTTTGATCATGATAGATGCTGGTGGGTCGTCAAATAGTTGAAACAGCTCATTATTGTATCGAATTCGCAAGTCATCTCCTTTCTTAATTGCCGAAGAATTTTTTGCTCAAACGTGTCAATTAAATTCCCTGACACGTGCGCCAAAGTCCACGTTTCGCATTCATAAAACAGCACAGGACGAATTAATATCTTATAGATGCGTAGTTTATTGTTACGATGGACCTTCCTTGATTTCATAATTGGAGAGGACCGCATAAAATGCTTTGCTAGCTGTCGTGATTCTTCTTTGTATTTCATGTCGTTCATTGCCATCCTTTGTGAGAACGGCTCCCAGGTATACGAATTCATCCACCTGCTCGAAGTTGTATTCGCCCATAATAATATATTCTGCGTCTCTGGGACAGTCCTTCGTGTCTGGGTCAAGTATTTAGTTTTCGTTTTATCGATCCTCAGCCCTATTTCATCCGCTGCCGACTGCAACCCCTGGAGTACCTCCTTAACACAAAGTATTGGTCGGACCAGAATATCCACGTCGTCTGTGTACGCCGCCAACTGTGCGGATCTTCCGAGTAGCGTACCTCTGGTGTCCACTGAGGTTACTGAAGTTGCCTTCCTGATAACATACTCGAGCACTAAGTTGAAGAACACGGGGCCGAGACCATCTCCTTGTTTGAGACCTGATTCCATTGGGAAGCTTTGAGTCAACTCGTTTTGGGTTTTGGATTTTTGAGCCACCTATGGAGTTGTAAAATATGAACTCATTCTGTTAAGTAGTTTCAAAGATTTAGTCATTTGAAAAAAATGTGGCAGACAATTGGTATTTAGGCCCTCCTTTTTGGGTAAAAAAAATTAATTTATGTATGTTAACTTTTTTCCCCATAAATCAGTATACCCGAGTGTCGAGTTTCAGCTTTCTATCCGTAGTCGCAGTGGAGATATTAGTAATCCAGTTTTCGACCTCAACCGTCCCCGCATCCCCTTCCAACACCCACTCCACAAAACTTAGGAAATGAAATTTACAAGTTACATTCAACCCCAAAATGACTGCTCTATCTATAAGGGTTTCGGAGATATGGGTCTTTGAATGTCGTTGGAGCGTATACGTGCAGCGGATGGCATACGGACGGACAGATTTTTATACTCTAGATGAAATCTGAGAGTATATTGAGTTTGTCTTACCGTTTTAAGAAATAATGCTCGCACGCCGCCAAGGGTATAGAAATATTTGGTATTACTCAAAAACCTCGATTTCGAGTAACCGTCTGTGTGCAACATAACTCTCGAACGCTTTGAGCTATCGTGCTGAAATTTGTTTTGCCATTTTTAACAAAAAACAAAAAACTTCAAGCTGGTGAACGGGCTACATCCTCCTACTTCTTCTACCCCCTCCCATACAAGTTTCATGAAATTCCGAAATTTTAAGATGTAGACTTTTAAAAGAAAACACTTCCGGATTCTACACTGTTACGCTTTATTATTCGTGACGTTTCGGTCTCTGTTGAGACAAGCAGTATAATAAAGGTTTCAGCAGAGACTGAACCGTCACGAATAATAAAGCGTAACAGTGTAGAATCCGGTCTCTGCTGAGAACTTTATTAAACTGCTGGTCTCAGCAGAGACCGAAACGTCACGAATAATAAAGCGTAACCATGTAGAATCCGGAAATCTATTCATTTAATTCGAAATGCACTGTGAAAACATTCACCGAACCAAAATGTTGACTTTTCTTCGAAAATTTTTAAGCTATCGACTTGAAATTTGGATCAAAGTATGCTCGTAGTAATGTATATATCATTACCATCACAAAATATTGATCCCCTCACTTCTTCTACCCTCTCCCATAAAAATGCTCAACTTTGAAAAATTCGTTTTTTCGATGTTCATTGAAACTAGCAATGCTGAAAGGACGAATTTTTGCCTAAATTAATTTTTTTTATAATTGCAATCAGTTTTGAAAAAATTATCAACTTCATCTCACTTTTTCTACAACTCCCATATAGATTTCACGAAATTTCGAAATTTCAATTAAATTATTTTTCTTCGAAACTGTCAAAGCTATCGGCTTGAAGTTTTGTGGTAAGTACCAAGTCCTGTCATAAATATTGATACATGTGTAAATGCGACTTTTGCGACTGATAACCTAAGCCCAACCAAATGTTATGTTTGAAGTTTTAACAGTTGAGCGCTCTACAAACGCGCCAAACCATTTCAGTATAGCTTAAGCCGTCATGATGGAATGGTCCGACAAATAGAACCGTAAGTGTGGAATAGAAAGAGCTCGTATTTTTGGTTTATTAAAACCGTTGAAAATCACGCGTGTTTTTGTGTATTGTATTGTTAAGTTGCTTGCTGATATTGGAAATATAAAAAGATCCGGTCGGCATGGCTTGTACGCCACAGGCGTTCAGGAATGTAGTGGAGCACTTGAATCAAACCATGTTCCAAAATAAACCATGGATATTTCAAAAAGACTCTGCTCCCGCTAAAAGGACAAAGCAACTCAGCAATAGCTTGCAAATCATGTACCTGAGTTTATTAGTACTGAATAATGGCCGGCAGCCAGCCCAGACCGTAATCCACTTGACAACAAATAGTGGTCAGTTCTACAGGACATGGTCTGTAAAAGATGCCACCACAACTTGCAGTCATTGAAGCAGGCGTTGATAGCAGCTGTGGACCATTTTCCCATGGATATCGTCCGTACAGTGATCGATGAGTGGCCTCGCAGACTTCGGCGCTGTATTAAGGCAAATGGCGGCCATTTTGAATAACTTTTTTAAAGTTTTGTAGTTTACTATTGACACAATAAAAAACTGAAAAAATTATTCAAATTATTAGTTTTATTTTTGTAGTTAAAAAATCATGTATCAATATTTATGACAGGACTAGGTATAATAATAGAAATATAATTGACGATGAAAAATTTAGTTCTTATCCATATACTCCTTCTACTCCCTCCCATACAAATACAGTACCTCAACTTTTTGATCAAATATATGTATTGTTTGAATTGCAATCATGATTAAACATGATTGCCTTAGTTTATTTTGCATACATCTACACTATGTATAGTAAGCATGTATGCATATTTATAACACAAAACACATTTCGCAATTTAACGAAGTGTTGCGTCAGGTAGTACACAGTCTGTTAAAAATTGCATTTGATCAATTAGTTGATTTAAGTGACCTGCGGCGATAGCACCACCAAAAAAAGTTGTTGTGTCTATTTTCTTTACAAATTTGTTTTATTCTTAATATACGGTAAGAAATAAATTAATTATGAAAAATTGTTACAGTAATTTATGGTTTTTGTAGATTAAATTATAATCACGAAAATGCGCCCATTAAATGATAATTTCAAGAAAGAAATCGAGAGATTGGTTGCTGATGGCTGGACGCTTCGTAAAATTGCTGCTAAAGTAGGCCGCTTGGTTGGAAGTGTGGGTAATGTCCGTAAAAATATGGAAATATCCAATCCGCCAAATAAGCCAGGACGAAAACCCATCATTACGGAGCATCATAGGTGCCGAATTTTACGTGAAATCCGCCATGGTGTACATGATAATGCAGCCCAAATAAACAAATCACTTCGCCAATCTGAAAATATTGTCATTAGTAACGAGGCGATTCGAAAACACTTGCGAAAGGCTGGCTATAAAGGTCGAGCAAAAGCAAAAAAACCACCGCTTAGTAAGCGGCACCGAAAATTGAGATTGGCGTTTGCTGTCAAGTACAAAAACTATGACCAGAATAACTGATGTAATGCTATTTGGTCGGACGAAACAAAAATTAATCGGTTTGGAACCTTTGGTGGAACGACATATATGGTGGGGGTTCAATTATGATATGGGGTTGCATGATCACCGCAGGGGTTGGAATGGTTGAAAAAATTTAAGGACGTATGACAGCTCACGATTATATCAACATACTTGATACTAAATTGTTGGGAAGTCTAGAGAAATGGGGCAAAAGTGTTCAAGATGTTCAATTCCAAGAAGATAACGACCCCAAACACACAGCCAAAATTTCAAAGCAGTGGTTCCAAACTAAGGGATTTAAGGCCTCCACAGTCTCCCGACTTAAATCCAATTGATCACCTTTGGGGTGAGCTGAAACGAGATTTGGCCAACTACAATTATGACTCCCAAAATGTAGCTGAGCTATGGGAACGTATTCAAGAAAAATGGAATATGATAGCACCCGAAACATGTAAAAACCTTATTGACAGCATGCCAAGACGTATTCAAGCTGTATTAAAAGCAAAAGGTGGTTACACGAAATATTAACCAATGAAAAAGCTTCTTAAAATTTAATGTCAACTAATTGATGAATTAGATTTTAAAAGTAAAATTAAAAAAATAAATAAACCATAAGTGAACTTAATTTTTTTTTTTTGTATTTTAATTTTATTGATGTATGTATATAAATAATAATTGATAATTATAAATAATAATAATAAAAACAAAATTTACTCAAATTAAACACTTTTCAATCAGTAAAAACAAAATAAATCAGGTTAGTCTAACATAGCTTCAAAAAGTTAAGATACTGTACATAATTTTTTTTATTGCGGTTATGTTTTTTTTTTTCATTTTTAGGCTAGTTTAGTCATGAAAGGCAAAAAACAAAATAACAGGGTAGCAAATTTTTTTTTGTATCGATCACAATACTTTATTATTAGAATAATAAAGTAATACCAGTAATAATTGCGTTTGGGGAAATTTTTCAGTTTCCATAAAAGGTGGTAGAATGAGAAAAGGGATTCTACTAATTTTTATACGGAAGGCTACTCTTATTATGAGAACAATATATTCCAGAGCAATAGCGTCCTTACTTTTTGAGATACTCATAATTGATATCTGTGAAAATATTTTTTTGTATTGGACTGAGTAGAAGGGGTGATGTGATTTGACCCATTCAGAAACTTGATCTTACTTGTTCGTCAAAAATAAACATGCACATAATTTGAACCTTCTAGCTCAACACGTTCTCAAGCTAAAGATCGAACAAACAGACAGGCACCCGGGTTTGAACATTCCTTTTTTTCCACTTTAATGACGTGATTTTCAAATACTGCTTCCTGATAAATTTTATTTGTGCGCAGCACTGGGGCTGATGTTCCCGTGTAATAAATAGTTTCCAATAAATGTAAGCTTTTTGCTTGAAATTCGTCTATACTAGTGTCGAGTAGGTTCGGATATAATTGAAGCAAACAAAAAAAAAATTCTAATAAGGAATTTCACCGAAATAACAACTCAAGTGGAAACCCACATAATTAAACATTTTCAAAATGAAACATACGACACGCCTACATATTTTACCCTTGTATCCAACAGGCTAATAATACAGCTATTTTGAATTTCCAGTGTTTTTGATTTACTGCCAAATTAGGTTTTGAGTACCTCCAGTGATTACCTTAAAATGTAAAAATATATGTCGTACAAATTGTAGCATAAATTCCACCTTGAAGGATTTATGAATTATTTGCATTCAAATTCGTTTTCGCTCCTGAGAAAGAAGTTAATCCGCGAACATTTGCAAACTGTTGAAAGTTGTTCTTTGCCCATAGACAGTGAACATGGCAATAGCTGCCATGGTGATTTATATTGAAAGTGGCGCAAATATCTCGAGTCCCGACCGAATTGTTAGGGAAACGAATAAGGCGCGGAGCGTGTCAGCTGTAACACAAGGACGATGGGAATGGTGTTATCACAGCCGAAAGCACGTTTTTCTTCTTAAGAAAACAAACGTGCGATTAGGTGCCAAAAGTGGAAAATAAAATGAAGACGTGATGGCAAGCGACGAGATTCCGGCTTCCAGGATAGCGGATCCCGGATAGAGTACGATAAGGTGTTAACTTGCGATGCTCCTTCGTACTGTGCATATGTTTAGAACGAAAGCTCTTGCTAGGATTTCTCCGTACCGTGTTCACTTGTTCGAGAGGACGGCCTGATGGCAGAGCAATGAAATGCGAGGAGGACTGATGCTGGATGCTATTATGTCCACTGAATATCACTTTACTTGCTACACAGAGGATGAAATTGGTTTAAGTATAAAGGAAGAGAGTATAGCGAAATTGCAATCACACTAGTGATATGTGAACAGTCAGATATGAATGTTATTTTTTTTTGTCACGATTAAAATGTGCTTATCATTGAAGTTTTGGATGATGGAGAATGGGATGGTAGATAAATAAAACGTGCTATATAGCAACCAAAGCTTCACATTGTTTGCCGTATGCTTGGGATCATTATCATGCAGGAACCAGAAATCGTTACCAAGCCCCAATTGTTGACCGATTTGCTTCATAGTGGTCTTCAAAATATTTAGATAAGCGCATTGATCCATTGCTGACTCAAAAAAAACAAGTTTGCGAAGTCCGTCCGCCGCCATACACCCCCAGACCATCACACCACTTCCCCCATATTTGACAGTTTGTTCAAGATTTTCCTTTTCGAAGGCAGTACCGCTCTTGCACCACACTAACTTTCTTCCTTTAATGCCAAATATACAAAACTTGCTTTCGTCGGAGACTCATACATGTTCCCAAAATTCCGAAAACTTGTTTATGTATTTATTTGCGAAAGCCATACGTTTCTTTCTGTTGACTTCCGATATGTACGGCTTCCTACGGGTCACTCGTACGCGATACCCATCTCTCTTGAGTATTTTGCGAATTGTATCTTCATCTCCAAAAGATTTTTTTTAAGTTTTCACTCATTTCAGAAGCAGTTATTCGAGAATTTTATTTCACCTGATTCCACTACATTTCGCTTTTCGCGTACGATCAATTTTTTGGGTCGACCACAGCGTGCCATTGACACAATGCATCCTGTAGCATTAAATGCTTGCACGACGTACTGTACAGAAGAGTGAGTGATGATGATGATGATGATGATGATACTGTTGGATTAATATAAATCAGATAAAGTTGACCGAAACTTATGATGATGAGGGTTCAAATAAAACACGATGTGACACGGTCAACGATTGTCTTTACAATGAAAAATTATGACAGATTTTTGACATTAGAAATTTCAACGCCTACTCAGTTCTTACAAGAAAAATTATTACAGATTTTTGACATTAGAAATTTCAGCGCCTACTAAGTTTTTACAGGATAAATTATGACTAAATTTTTGTCATGAAAAAATATTACAGTACATTAAAATGACACATATTACAGTATATTTACTAAATCTTGAACAGTGAGTTCTTCCTGTTATGTGACCTATTTCGCGAAGAGATTTGCCTTCTTTTCTAAGTTTTAAGCTAATTTTCCTCTTGCCAACACTAATTTCTTTGGTGTTGGGCGCCATCACAAAATTTTTGTACACCAGAAATATGAAATAACTGCAAAGTATGTAATCTATTCACTTCAAAATCTATCACAAATTAAAAAAGAATTGTCATTAAGTCTAAATATGTCGCCACATAATTCGGGAAATCCCCCGTTTTGATCTGTATGGAAACTTTTTCTGGTCAAAAATGCTACCATATTACTCATTTATGTGTTCCAGGGAATTCTTTAAACTAGTGATCATTATGAAATATGCTGCGAATTAAGCAAAAAGGTCGATTTTATGTGATTATAAAAGAAAACAATCAAATTAAATGAAAATCTCAAATTTTTTAATATAACATCTTTATTTCCATGTACGGACACTTTTCCTACGTTACGCCGAATTCTTGAAATTCGCTATTACATGCATTCGGCAAAATATGGTATTCCCTATCATTATTTGGCAAACCTTTTGCCGAATTCATGAATTAGGCAATTTAATGAATGGTGAATTATTAGTCTAAATAAGGGAATTACCATATTAAAGAGTTCTCAGAGGAACTGCGATACGTTTTCTGAAAAATTTATTTCCAACAGTATTGGTTTGTTTTTAATCTGGTCTACATTTGCTATTTCATGGAATCGAATTGTTGAAAAATGGTTTAGGTTTAGATTGTAGGAGGATGGTTTCGAAGAACCACAATGCAGTGGGTCATCTATTTGTACTCCCCCTATTGATTATGAGATGAATGTCACTCCTCTTGTGCTAGCCACTTAGTTCGGTTTGCGAACAATGGACGGCCGAATATTTAAACAATTTGAGGCAATGCGGTCAAGGCGCAATTCATAACTCTGTTGGAAACCAAGAATGACGAAATTCGTCACATTAAAGCTAATGGAAAAAAAGTGTCATTTTCTAGAGCGCCGAGTACTAAAGTGTGACCTAATAATACCCGGTATTCCATTCACTAAGGGTGAAAAAATGTGTGCGATATTTTTAAGTCGATCGCTTCAACTATCGACCTCACACCTTCTTCGATGCCAACAATATTTCTAACTCGTGCCCGGAATGAAGCATCTAAGCCGCCCGTCATTGTTGTCAAATTTCAGTCCCCAAAAGAAAGCCGGCGACACCTGCATAGCGCATCTCCTACATAGATTAGTCGCGGACATATGGACGCAGGAAATACTTCCTGAAGATTGGCGCAAGAGCATCATATGTCCAATTTATAAAAAAGGTGACAAACTCTGCTGCGAAAACTACCGAGGAATATCTCTGTTGTGTACGTCTTATAAGATTTTGACGAAAATTCTAGAAAAGAGAATTAAGCCCTATGCTGATAAAGTAATTGGTGAATACCAAGGCGGATTTAGAGCTGGACGCTCAACCACGGACCAGATATTCTCAGTTAAACAGGTGCTGGAAAAGTGCTGGGAATATAATATTGATGTGCACCAGATATTTGTTGACTTCAAACAAGCATACGACAGTATCGACAGGCGCGTACTGTATAAAATCATGTTGGAGTTTGGAGTCCCACCGAAACTGGTTCGACTGACAAGAATGACAATGACTGAGTCTTTGTCACAAGTCAGAGTAGAAAACGATCTGACTTCCAGTTTTAAAACAGACAACGGCCTTAAACAAGGTGACGGCCTCGCACCAATGCTTTTCAACTTAACACTTGAATATGCTGTTCGGAAACTTCCCGTTGACACCAAGGGAACACTATGCTTCAAATCCACACAACTCGTAGCATATGCCGACGACATAGATATCCTTGCAAGATCTCTGGAGAGTGCTAAGGAAGTATTTGTAAACCTTGACTCGGTAGCAAGGGAAGTTGGACTACGCATTAATGAAAACAAAACAAAAATTATGACGCAAACTAGGAAAAAGACGCCAATCAGACAAAATATTACAGTAGGAGACTATAACCTAGAAAACGTAGACAACTTCATATATCTAGGGGCAAATCTATCGAAGGATGGAAGCGAACCCATCGAAATTAAAAGAAGGATAATGATGGCAAACAAGACTTATTATTCGGTACTTCCAATAATCAAAAACAAGAGCGTGCACAGGAAAACAAAACAATCATAAGACCTGTGCTATGCTATGGCAGCGAAACGTGGACATTAACTCAGGCGTCCGAAAAACTACTTAACGCCTTTGAAAGAAAGGTCCTCAGAAGAATCCTCGGACCTGTGAGGGAAGACTCGATCTGGAGAATACGATACAATAGAGAATTGTATGCCATCTTCGACAATCCAGAAGTGTCAGCCCTCATAAAATTTAAAAAATTACAATGGGCTGGTCATGTGGAGCGGATGGATGACGGAAGAATTCCCAAACGCACACTAAAAGGGAAAGTCAACGGACAAAGACCGGTCGGAAAACCACGAAAGCGCTGGGAGGATTCGATTGACGCAGACAGCAAATCACTGCTAAGATTTTCAAACTGGAGGACGCGGTCACTGAACCGAGATGGATGGAGGCAAAGCATTCAGGAGGCCAAAGTCCGATTTGGGCTGTAGCGCCATCGTAAGTAAGTAAGTAAGTAAGTAAATGAAAAGCAACAATTTATGGCGAATATGAGACGAAAACGACCAAAACTGAACGAGATAGGATTTAGCGGTAGAAGTGCTGTCTTTATTGGTTATGTCAGTACTCTTATGCAATTCCGAAATGAGCTACTTGTAAAGGGTTTTCCAATAAGGACTTGACAACTTTTTTTCAAAATAAAATGCAAACCATTTGAGACGTTGTTCCTTCGTGTACTTTACCATGATAAAAATGTTAAGTTTACTGAATAAATTGACAGTGACAGTTCGATGATTAGTGAAAGGGTGCGTTCACAAATTGAATTCAAAGTTGTCAAGTCCATATTGGAAAACCCGATATTTGGCGACTTCAACATGCCTCTTGTCACTTGGTCTCTTTCCGACAGTGAAGATTGCCTACTGCCTGCTATTTCTTCCTGTTCACGGCAAGATGCAAAATTTTTGCATAGAATGTTTTTAACGGGTCTACTTCAATCCAATCCAATACCTAACTCATTCGGAACATTTCTTGACCTAGTGTTCTGCTCGGATGTGAGATACTTAACGATCAACAGATGCAACTCAGCTTTGCTTCCAAAATCACCATGCTATTTGCTGCCGATAACGTTAAGAATTTTGAAACTGACACTTCTCATTGTTTTAATTTTAATAAATCTGACTTTGTTGCATTGAATGATGATGTTTCAAAATGCGATTGGTTGTGTGTACTTAACGAAACAGACATTGAAACTGCTGTTAATAACTTCTACAATATTCTCTTTGGTTGATTCACTCAGTGCGTGCCGGTTACGAGAAATGGTTCATGTAAAAGATTTCCATGGTTTGACGACGATTTAATAACTCTAAAAAGCTTAAAAACTAAAGCATGGAAGAAGTACTTTCTCTCTAGGATGGAATCTGACTATACGCGCGTTACTCTGAGTTAGGCGATTTATTTCTTACCAGGTCAAAATTAGATAGGGTGTAGCCTATTGGATAGCGTGTTCGTCTACAATGCGAAGGTCGTTAGTTCAAATCGCGGTCGACACATAGTTCCATGGGTACACCTTGGTCGCCTCAATCTACGAAAAAATCAAAATTCGTAGATAAATGGTTGTGCGAAGGTGTAACAACTCTTCCACAATAAATAATGAAAATGTGAAGGAACTTTGAAGTTCAGGAGGCCAAAGCCCAATTCGGGCCATTTTAGATAGGTAGGTAGGTCAAAATTGGTCTATCAGAGTTAATTAATTGATATGACAAGCCGAAGCACTTCTGGAATTTCGTCAATTCTAAGTGGGGCACAGATGGTTTTCTAGCGACAGATGACGAAAGTCATTGTTTAATCTTTTGCCAAATCAATCAAATTTCTGTTAAGACCCCCTATAGGGACATAGGACAGAAACAACTCTTTTCCACAAGGCGCGATCCTGAGCATCGGACTTAAACTGTTGGACTTGTTTATTCTTCTGGCCTCCTGCTCAACTGCTCGCTTCCGTGTGTTTCATGGTCGACCAACACGGCAACTTCCTTGAGGATTATAATTTTTTGTTTTCCAAATTACTATTTGTAAAATTTTTTTTGAATATCGAAGTTTATCATGAACATCGCTGAGAGTTTTAATAGCAGCCCAGATGGAATACCGTCTGTTGTGCTCAAAAGGTGCTCCTCTGCACTTGCTGCCTTATCTGCATTTAGTTCCTTATTTCACGCATCTCTTCATTGTGAGGTTTTCCCAAGTTTGTGGAAATACTCGACAATAACTCACCTGTTCAAGAAAGGTAGAAGGAACGACGTATGTAATTACCGACCTATAGCTAGGCTGTCTAGTGTTCCAAAATTATTCGAGGCAATTGTCTGTGACGTAATATACTTTCATCGCGAATCAATAATTAATAATAACCCAACTCGGGTTCACCAAAGGTAGATCCACAACAATAAACCTGCTGGAACTTTCAAATATTGCGATTCCAGCGATTGAAGCAGGCAAACAAGTTGACTGTATATATACAGATTTTAGCAAAGCATTTGTTAAAATTAATCCTAACATCCTGATTCACAAACTTTGATCACAAGGATTTCCTACTACTTTTTTTGCATGCTGTCTAATAGATTATTCCAAACACTTCTGATGTACCTCAGGATAGTCATCATGGTACACTTCTGTTTATTTTATTTATTAATGACGTTAGTTCGGTCATCTCCAATTCAAATATTCTGTTGTATGCTGATGATGCAAAAATACTATCACCTGTATCAACGATTATCTACCTTTGCAAAATGACATAAAGCTATTTTTTGACTGGTGTACCTTAAACTGTATGCCTTTGAATGTTGGGAAGTGTACCATGGCATCTTTCTCCAGGAAAAATAATCGATTCGAATTTATCTATGTTTTAGAGGGAATCGCTTTACAGAAATTAAGCAAAGTACGCGATTTAGATGTACTATTCAATGACAAATTTAACTTGGACGACCATATTGACAGTATTGTTATCAAGGCTAACTCCATTTGGGGCTTTGTAAAACGATGGTTTAAGGACTTCAATTACATTACAAAGATACTTTACTGTTCTTTTGTACGTTCAACTCTTGAATATGCTTGCCCCGTTTGGACTTCTTATTACGATATTCATAAGAAAAGAATCGAGACTGTACAGCGAAGATTTTAAGATTTGCTTCCAAGGGTCTTCCTCCTTATCAAGAACGATTTCAACTGCTTTCGTTGGTATCACTCGAAGATAGGCGAGTGCTGCAGTTGCAGTTAAATTAATTTCAGGTCAAATCGACTCTTCGCACTTGCTAGGTGTTCTCTCCTTTAAAATACCTTATCGAGCCTTGAGACACTACGTACTTTCTGACATTCCATTCCACCGAACTAATTACGGCCAGCACGATCCGATGACTTCCATTTTACGTGCTTTTAACATTTAACATTGATTTTAATCTAAATATTGCACAGATAAAGTCAGCTTTGTTAAAAAATTATGATGTTATATGATGTTTCGCTGTAATCCTTGTAATACATTGCGACAATAAAGTATCCAGACTTTGTAATTAAAATTACTCTGGGAAATGATATTTCAAATATATTTTCTTTGGTAAGCAGGTAGGACTGTCCTTAATTATTATCCCAAAAATTAGTGCGGTCTGTTAATCAGTTTGTTGGTTAAATCGGTACACCTCAGTAGTCTACGGCGATTTTTAAGATGGATAAAAATATGGAACAAAGCATTTGTCTCAAATTTTGAGTTTCCAACCAAATTGCGTGTGCGGAATCGTTGCGAATGTTGGGAAAGGCTTACGGTGATTCAGTACATACAATCAAAAACACGAGCCTTCGAGTAGTTCAATGCCTTTAAGGATAGTCGAGAGATCGTTGAAGACATGCCTCATTCTGGACGACCTTCGGTTTCTTCAACTGACGAAAACATTCAAAAAGTCAAGGAAATGGTGCTTGAAAATCGTCATGCCAGTATTAGGGAGATAGCAGGAGAGCTCGACATTTCTCGCGAGTTCGTTCGTTCGATTTTGGGGATACGCGTCCTTGTTCGACTCGTTTCGATAAAGTTGAATTCACTTCAAAAAAAAAAAGTAACGTGAACAGGTCTCTTTGGACATGTTTGATAGTACGAATTCTGATGCCACATTCATGGAGCGCATCATAATTGGGCTAGGGTGTAGCCTGGTGGGTAGAGTGTTGGTGTACAATTCGAATGTCGTGAGTTCAAATCCCGGTCGGCGCATAATTCCAACACACTGCCTGCTTGGGTATATCTTGGTCACCTTAATCTACGAAAAATGTAAAATTCGAAAATAGAGGATTATGCGAAGGTCTAACAACCCTTCCATAATAAATATTGAAAAATGTTAAGGAACTTGAATGTTAGGAGGCGTAGGCCCGATTCGGGCTGTAGTGCCATTGTAGTAGTAGATCATAATTGGTGACGTCTATGGGTCTATAAGTTTGACATGCAAACCATTCAACAATCTTCGGAATTTAAGAAAAAAATGAGCCGAGGCCGAAAAAAAACGCCAAAGCCGCTCAAAAATCAAGACGATGCTTATGGTTATTTTTTTTTTGATATTCAAGGTTTGGTTTATCATGAATTCGTTCCGAAGGGACGGACGGTCAATAAGGAGTACTATTTGATCGTATTGCGTGAGCAAATCCGTAAAAAATGGCCGGAATTATGGAAGGAGAATCCATGGATTTACCACGATAAAAATGCGCCATCGCATTGAGCCTGAATTGTGATCGTATTTAAGGCCAAAAAAGCAACAAATTCTATCAATCAACCACCGTATTCATCAGATTTGGCCTCGTGTGAGTTCCTCCTATCCCTGAAACTGAAATATCGCTCCGTGGAAACCGTTTTCAATCGGTCGAGGACATAAAACAAAATTCGCCGTGTACTACTGAGCTGTACTGATTCAACCAGCTGCTGCAACAAACTGATTAACAGACCGAGCTAATTTTTGGGATAATAATTAAAGATAGTCCTACCTGCTTATAAAAAAAAAAATGTTTAAAATATCATTTCCCAGAATAATTTTAATTACAAAGTCTCGATACTTTATTGTCACAATCTATAAATTGTAAGTAATGATGTGTTCATGAATTCTCAATAAATAAACAAATATCCAGCTCCTCTTTATGTCGAATTACATCCTCAAACCTTGAAATTGAAAACAAGAATGGAAGGGGAAACCCCTATTTGATCAATTACTGTACTTCAACTACACTTTAACTTACGAATATGAAATTTAACAAAATTAGTTATTGCTTTTTTTTAAATTGGATAAGCGAATACCTCTGTTTGTGCGATCACCGTATCTGCGCAACGCCTTAGCTTAAGAAAATTTCATATGGGTGTTCAATCCGACCAGAAACATAGAACTTTTCTTCTGGGCTCCTTTTGTGTGCTAGGACCATGAAATGCTGGGGTCTTGAAAACTTTCTCATTATAACATAAGAGGAAACTAGCTGAATGAAAAGAATCAGTGAAGTTCAAAATGCTTGTAACTAAATACTGAATTTTTACTTAGCGGTTCAAATTAAGTATAACAATCAATCTTTTCATTTCCCTCAATTTATTGATTTGGTTTTTTTTAAATACTGGTTCCTTTTAATGCTAGAATTAATTTATATAGTTCCAAATAGCCCAAAACATCTTTCATGAAGGTATTGAAGAGTACCAGGAGAGCTATTTTAATATATGTCCTTAAAATAATAGATGTTGTATATGGATATTGTAGTTCAGGAATATATAATTAAATTCAAATAAAGTGCACTATCAAACTATCAGTCCGTGATTATACGTTGTCCAACACGGAAAAAAAGATGATTAATCACATCTCTACCGATACAAAACAATAAGTTTTCCAAGCCTTTATATTAGGTTGTTGCAGATGAAATGGCGACTTTGTTAGTGAAATAAACAACTTCAACTCTTATAAAACTTAATTTTATTAAAAAAAATAGGTACCAGCAAATGCAATACACTTCTCCCAACGGGATACAAGTGCATTTATGCCAGTTTCGTAGAAGTCCGACTTTCTAGACTGAAGAAATTCCTCGAAGGCATTTTTGATGGGTTCTTCATTGTTAAATTGTTCCTGCGCCAAAAAATGATCCAAATGTTTAAAAAAGTGGTAATCGGTTGGCGAGAGGTCTGGTGAATATGAGGATGAGTCTCATACTGCAACTCGTTTAATTTTTTGACTGTTATTCTTGATGCATGAGGCCGTGTTTTGCTCAGTAAGCTCATGTGAAATCCACTTATCAAGCTTTTTGACTTTTCCAAGCTGTTGCAAGTGTCAAAACTGTCGAATAGTGTACACCCGGTTTCTCTGCATTGTCCCTTACAGTTTGGCATGAGTCAACGCAGCTCGTCGCTGTCTATCGATGGTCCTGGGTGACCACATGGTTCACTTTGAAGGGTCATATCTCCTGATCGGAATTTTTCAAACCATCGCTGTGTGGTTCGTTCGCTTACTGTGTCAGCTCCAAATGCCCTGTTGATGTTTTTGGTTGCGCCCCTTGCGTTGTGACCAAGTTTGAACTCGTAAAGAAAACGTAACCGTTTTTGACTCGATTCGATCTTTTTATTTTTTTTTTCTCTCTGATCTCAATGAAGTCCAAAACTGAAATGATTCCATGACCAAATATAGGAGTATTTATACTTCAATATTCATTATTACCAGATCCACCTGGCGGAAGTTTGAGACATGAAAATCGTAACTAACTTCACTTCATCGCGAAAGTTGCCATTTTATCTGCAACAACCTAATATTTTGCAACTGAACAAATAGCGCAACCAGATAATTTTTTAGTTGAAAAAGACATAATTTTATGTTGAAATAAGCAGAAAAATTTTTTTTTCCAATTTTGGTAATTTAGTATGTGGTGAACATGAAATTCAATTTTGTTTCCAACATGCATTCCTAAGTTGGGTAAATGTTTGCTCTAAACGAATTAACAAGCTACTTAAATTTGGGTCCACCATTGTTCGATAGAGAACTATGAAAATTTGTAACATACTCCGGTTAATTAAAATACGCATTACAGTCTATTTTGACTTTCCGTGGGGTTCAGTTGTGCTCAGTTACAAATATTCGAAGTGTGAAGTGCCGTAACGATTTCGTACGCGAGGTTTTGATCAAGGCTAAAACCTAACAGATTAAAAACATTAAGAACAGTCAGTGTGGAAACTTTAAGAGGGTCCGCGAGGACTCCTCTGACATTTATAACAGAAAAAACTCAGTTACCCGAAAAGAATCAAACAAAATCACAAGTCAATAGTTGCAATAAATATATCGAAGACAACATTAGGCAACCTAGAAATCGACGCTGGGGCGACATGATGTCTAACATATGGAAGGGATGCACGAAGCTGTGGCAGCTCAATAAATTTTTCCGCAAGGGTCATAGGATCATGCCGCCACTTAAGAGTAATAATGAGACTATCTGCGACAATCAAAACAAAGCCGATGTACTTGCAGACAATTTCCTAAATTATCACAATATTTCTCAAGGACTTGATAATAGAACCACTGAAAACAAGCTGAAGAAGTCGCAGGAAACACCTCCACAATATTCTCACCGCAAATAATATCACCGATACTCTGTATACAAAAAAGAGATAAGAAACATTTTACGAACTCTAAGGTCAAAAAAGGCTGCTCCTGGTATAGACGTAGTACTAATACCAATGGTGAAAAATTTGCCGAAAATTGCAGTTTTTAACGTCAATTTCACCTTGTTTTAAAATAGGATATTTCACACAGGCTTGGAAAATAACAACAGTAACTCCAATTTCAAAGCCAGGCAAGGACCCAACATAACCGGATAGCTATCGACCAATAAGTTTACTGCCCATTCAGGGGAAAATATTTGAAAAAATAATTCTAAACTGGTAGATAGATAAAATTGAGGAGCAAAAGATTATTTCTGATTTCCAATTTGGTTTCCATGAAAAGCATTCAACAACACAACAGCTTTTTAGAGTAAAGTCGCAAATACAAAAATCCTTCCACGCCAAAGAATCTGTTGGCATGATAACACTAGATATCCGAAAGGCCTTCGACTCCGTTTGCCATGACGGATTGGTTTATAAACTAGTGCTCCTCCTTACCTGTGCCACTTAATAAGTTCGTTTCTTAGCAACAGAAATTTCACTGTTTTTTTTTTTTACAGAATGACCTATGTTATAGGCAATTTCGCCAACCCAGTCATGAAGGAAAAGAATGAGATTGTGAAGTTGTGAAGATAGGGGAAGGGAAGTGATAACGACCGTAACGAGTGGAGAAGCTGGTATATTTTTCAGTTGTACTTGCTGCTACTGACAAATATTTGCAGATGTTATGGGGGACTGAATGATAGAAAGCGAACAGAAACCATCTACTGAGTATACAGACCTTCTTGAAGTGAAACTGTTTCACTTTTACACCGTTTGCCCATTTTATTTCCAATAATTTTTCATCGCCAGTAGCAACTGAAAATTCGTGTTTAAAAAAAATCCCACTGTCTGGAGTGGGAGTCGAACCCACGACCTATTGACTGTGAAGCAAGCACGCTGCCCACTACGCCACGGAAAGTGTTAAAGTGAAAGATAAATTATCTCGCCACAGAGCTATCCACTCAGGAGTGCAACACGGTTCTTGCATTAGTCCCACTCTATATATTATCTTTACAGCAGATATCCCAAAACTTGATTCCTGCGAACTAGCTACATTTGCAGATGACACCGCCATTTTATCTGCAGCTTAATTCGAAAAAGTCTCAGAGTACTTTCACAAATGGAAAATTAAGCTTAACACTAGCAAAACGCAGGCCATATGCTTCACAAAACGTAGAGCCTCAGGATACTTACCACCACCTACAATTAACATACTTGGCGAACCCGTACTATGGTCTAAGTCTGTGAAATATCTAGGAGCTTATTTCGACCCTAAACTGATTTTTCAGAATCATGTTGACCAAACTATCTCAAAACCGACTAAAAACATTCAAATTTAGTATCTACTGATCAACAGAAAGTCCCAAATGTCCCAAGAAAATAAGCTGCTATTATACAAAATCATTGTGTAACAGGCCTTAACATATGGAGCTTCTATTTGAAAAATCTGTGCAGTTACCCATCGCAAAAAACTGCAAATTATCCAAAATAAGTTCCTTAAAATCATTTTAAATAAACCGTGGTCTTTATACTCTAGATGAAATCTGAAATTACTATAAGTTTTGTAACGCTAAGAAATAAGGCTCGGAGAAAAAAATGAATGATACAGAAGTTAATATTATCACTCAAAAATCTCAAAAGCGGATGTCCGTCTGTCCGTTTGTCCGTCCGTCTGTTCGCTCTCTAGCTTCAGAATATGTTGAGTTAGAACGTTAAAATTTTGTACACGTTGTTTTTGACACAATAAGGTCAAGTTCGTGAACGGGCCAAATCGCTCTACTCCTTCTACCCCCTCCAATACAAATTGACTCATTTTTGAGATTTGACAGTGAACCGATTTTCTCGAAAAGCTTAAATGCTATTGAACTGAAATTTGGAATATATTATTTTTATACCAATTTGTTGAGGGGTTGTTAGTCCTTCGAACAACCCTCTTTCTACGAATTTTTTATTTTCGTAGATTGAGGTGACCAAGGTATATCCAAGCAGGCAATGTGCTGGAATTATATATTGCGTCGACCGGGATTTGAGCTCACGACCTTCGCATTACAAGACCAACACAATGCCCACTAGGCCATACCCTAGCTTATTTAAAATTATTAGTAAGAACAAAAAAATTAGATGATTAGCTTCACTCCTTCTAACCCCTCCCATGACACAATTTCACAACTCTTCAAAAAGTCGATTTGCCTGAAAAGTTTGAACGCTACAGATCTGCGATTGAAAACATGTTAAATGTTTATAGTTATTTGTGAAAAGCTCACTAAGAACTCCCCACTCCTTCCACCCATACAAACTGCACAATTTCACTAAATCCAATAAGCTAATTTTGAAGCTGAAATTTTCAATAAAACATTCTGATAGCAACTCTTGCATAATTTGAAAAAATTGGTTCAATGTCGTTATCCCTTCTACCACTCCCCATACAAAGTTTCTTAAAATAAAAACAATTTTCTTCATCTAGAGTATCGCATGATTGGGCCTTCGTCCTTTGCACGAATCAGCAAAAACGCAAACAATTGATCTTACCAATGAACTAGAAATCAAATTTAAAAATAGATGTTTGAATTGCGGCATTACCACAATCGAATCAATCTTCGATTAGAGTAGTCTTAGTTTTAAGTTAATTTTAATTTTGGTCAAATAAGTATGGTTAATAATTTAAAGATTGGGTTTTGCACTTTTTCCCAAACTTATTAAACTTATTAAAAATGTTAATAATTAATCTGCACATTTGCTAATCAGTGCAAAACAAAGTTGTGAAGATAATGTTTAGACTAAGCTCTAAAAATGAAATCCCTTATTATATTAAACATATAAAAACATACGCAATAAATATACATATGCATACATAAAATGCGCTTAAATAATTTTTTATGATTTCTTTTGCGAGAAATTTCAAGGTGTCGTCAATTCAAAAAGTGCCACCTCTACCTTAATATCGAAATATTCTCAAAAAGTTCAGAATACTTAACAGATAATCTCCACAAATTTAGCAGCCTGAAACGAGCACACGTAATTTTCAATTTCTCACTTTCTCGTGTCGAATTTCTGAAATCTGCAACACTAAAAAAAAGCACAAAACTGCACCATATGTCTCCCAATCGTTTTGCTTTCCTCCGCATAAGAGAAAGTCCATAAATCACTTTCCGCATAAATTCATAAAAACTGTGCCCAATCAAGTTTTCTTTCTGTGGCGGCGGCTGGCTAATCGTAGACTCAAATCGGGGCGTCGGGGAGCGGATAAGAAATGAGGAAAAGTCAAATCCTGAGAAAACAATAAAAATGAAAACCGACCAAGAAAAGATTTCATGCCTCGGTTAGATAAATATTTCCGTCCTCAAGGTATGCAAGGAGAGAAAAAGGAAATAAAAAAAAAAAAGCCTCAGAAAAAATGTTGGGTACTGGATAAGAAAAGCGCCTCTAGGTGGATGAACCGTACTTATGTTCGCACATGCACTCCCATTACGGCAAACATCTATCCGTACAGAACTACATATCCTACTCACATATCCTTCTCGCAAGCACCGTACAGGATATCTACATCTAAATATGGGATATGTCTACCTCGCATACTCGTATATCATTTCCAAGGCACGCCAACAAAACAACGATTTCAGAAATCCCTCGTACATCGCATAAAGTACCCACCCGGTAGGACGTGTGCTGAAGCCCGCAAGACTCAAGCAATAGGTCCGTAAGGCAAGCATACATTCGCTCGTACACGTAAAAGGACGACTGCGGAGCACTACGGCGACGATACGTACGTACGTATATACTCGTTTATATCCCGGTGCAAAGTGAACACGAACTTACGGCAGTTTTCCTGTGCTCTCAACTCACACTTTCCCTATTCACATCACACAATTCCGTGAAAGCCTGAAGCCTGTGAGCCAAATACAGGCAACTCCATGGCATGCTAAGCCAAGCTATGTGAGCTGTGCGACCTAGCTATGCTATTCCATAGCTAACATGCGGCTCATGCTACGCCTTTGGCCTTCCGCTCTTCACGCTACTTGAAACTGCTGATGTTCTGATCACTTCTGCCCATTACACCCATGAAAACTCACCTCGCACTTGCCGCGTCCTGATGGAGTCCGGAGACCGAGCTCCACGTACAGTTGTCCTTTCACCCACCCACTCAACTCCCAACGCTCACAGCCCACACCAACTTTGAAACAATCAAAGCCACAACACCCACAACGGTACCGGTATACAACATCCTTGTTGCCGCTGCCACTGCCAGAGATCTGCCAATTGCAAAAGAAATGCCACGACGTGAGCAAGGATCCAAGGATATCCGAATGTCTCCTTGTTGGCGCCACAAAGAAAAACTTTTCGACCTGTGCCACTCTGCGCTCCTGCTGTGAGCTCTGAGTTGTGCGGTGTAAACGTTTTTGTTGTAGGCACTCGTATACTTGGGCTCTTGTGTGAAGTTTCACGTTTCCCAATAATTTGAGGTGCAGATTTGAAATTTTAGGTTTTCTCTGGGGAACGGGGGAGTGAGTAATGTGAGCAGAGCAGCTCACGCGTGGCGTCATTTCGGGAGGGCTTAGGAAATATGCCAAGGATATTAATATACCATAGGTATTGAAGTGGACGAGCATGGGAAGGAAGTTTAGGTCAGGTGCTGGGTTAAAGCTTAATTGAGCTGGAAGTAGGCGATTAATTGGCCAGCAAGACAAATAATTTCGAAGGCTTTACGAGTGCGATATTTATTTAGATATAACGATGTTGACGGGAGTATAGAGCGAGGGATGAGAATGTGGTCGATTCGTATTTGATCTAAGATTAAAAAGCCTGAAAAGTTATAGTGCATTGGAAACAAAATACTGATCGATTATTGATGCCTTGCTAGGGTGATATTTTTAGGTCTCAAAACTAATTATATGTTGTTAAGGAATTTGACTTATCTTGGAGTTTATTCTCGTTATTGTTAAGGACGAGCATTCGCATTACGAGTATAATATGAATTCTTCAATTTTTAATGCATTAAAGCTGCGAAAAAGATCGTTAGCGTTGTCTCCCTACTAATAGACAAGAATCCGTTGCTGTTAACTCTTTTCTAGGACGCTCAGACCAGGCTTCATCCTGCTTCCCAGTCAATACCGTGACACCAGTTACACAAATTTCTCGGAAATTAATTTAGCAGCACGGGAATCCCACTGGTTAGATCTCAAGCAGTTCTACAACTTTTTCATATGGTCTGAAAGCGTTACAAAAGCATGCTTCTTCGGCAGTTATCGAGTTCATTAAGTTGGGAATGAAATTATTCATTCCCCAAATAAATCTGTTAAAGGCAGATGAAGAGAAAAATTTTTGTGATTTAAAGAAATTTTGTATGGGGAGTGGTGGAAGGGATGACGGGATTGAACTAATTTCTTCACATCACGCTAGAGTTGCTATCAAAATGTTGTATGCAAAATTTAAGCTTCAAAAATGTAATAGATACTACCTAGTCTAGCCATAATTACTGTTACAAACTTTTTGAAGCACTGTTCAATAAAAGAGGTGTTATATGTTAAGAAATCATTGTTTATTTATTAAATGCATTGTCAACAACGGAAATTGCAACAAGTTATTCGAAGTGATTGCCTTTTGCCTTTACACAAGCCTTTAATCGAGCTGGCCACTTATCTATGGAAGCACGCACGACTTCAATCGGAAAGTTGGCGACTGCATGTGTAAGAGACTTCTTTAAGGATTCGATATTAGGATGTCTTTTAGAGCACTTCATTTGCTCTAAGACAGACCATAATTCGTAATCCAGCGGATTCAGGTCTGGGCTAGAGGAAGGCCAATCTTCAGCTTTAATAAAATCTGGAACATTTTCTTCAAGCCATTTTTGGGTTGACTTCGCCTTATGACCTGGTGCAGAATCTTGCTGGAAACTCCAAGGCTGATTTTTGAATAATGACGTGTTGAGAGGTTTCACTACACTTTCAAGGACACTTTCTTGATAAATTTTGGCAGACGTTTTGACGCCCTTCTCACAAAAATGCAACTTTGTCACCCCGTTGTAGCTAACACCCCACCAAACCATTACTGAGGCTGGATGATGACCTCTTTGAACCTTTTGATCAACTTGAGAAGCTTCTCTGGCACTGCGAGCATAAACCCTATCGTTTTGTTTATTAAATGTTTCTTCGACAGTAAAAATTTTTTCGTCCGTAAACAAAATTTTACGGTGTTTTTGCGTACCGGCAAAGTAATCGTTTTGATTTTTCCACTCTACTTTTTTTTAACGAATCTGTTAGTAAATGCCCGGTAGATCTACGATAAGCACCCAACCCCAAGTCACTTTTGATGATACGTGAAATTGTTCTTTGGGGTATTTTCATCTCACGCGATAAAATTTTTTGTTTCCGAGAGGATTACGGCGAATTCTCTCGCGCACGGCTTTAACCGCTTGAGGTGTTCGAGTAGTTCGCGGACGGCCACTTCTTTCACGGTCACTTACTCCAGACGTATCATTAAATCTTTCAATAGCCCGATATACAAACATTCGGCTTATACCAAGGGTATGCAGAGTCTTAAAAATATCACTTGGTTGCATTCCTACTTTATGAAGTGCAATCACAGCAATTCTATTTTCTTTGTCACCCCAATCGATGTTCACTACACTTAAAATTAAACTCAAATGATGACAAATGCATCAAGCACAAGCGTACCATAGCGATTAGCTCAATTTTTAAGAAATGCAATATAACGGTTCCTTTCTGCAGGGTTGCCAAACCTTGTAACAATATTTATGGCTAGACTAGGTATGTTAAGAAAATTAGTGTTTTAGATTTAGTGAAATTGTAGACTTTGTATGGGAGGTGGTAGAAGTCGGGAATTCTGAATGATTCTTTCAGAAATAACTATAAACAGCATGCAACTGACGTGTTTTAAATTGCATAGCAGGAGCATTCATACTTTTCAATAAAATCGACTTTCTCTAAGCTTTGTTAAATTCTGTCATATTGTATGGGAGGAGGTAGAAGAGGTGCAGCTAATCGACTAATTTTTTTCGGTCTTACTAATAGTTCTTGGATCATGGACCCGTGATCTTAAATCCCAACTGTTACGAGAAACTGATACGGCGCTTCGCATACGGACGGATTCTATGGTAACGACTTTTGGTATTCGACTATGATTGGCTTCTGGAACGTTTGAACATTGAATGACGGGGGAAGGGTTGGGGTCACTCGGTCCTCGCACCGCCAATCAGTGATCGACCGTAAAATGGAGCACTATAACATCTAAATCTTGGGCTTGAGCGAGGTCAGGTGGACAGGATCAGGAGAAGAACGAACCACTAGCGGAAACACCAATCTGTACGTTGGTCCTAAGAGGGAAACCAAAAATGGCGTGGCAGTCGTCCTTACACCGAGAGCGAGAAATAGTCTTATCAGCTGGAAACCAATCTCGGATAGGATTATCGTCGTCACGCTCAGAACCAATGTCAGAAACTTTACAATTCTACAGTTCTACGCACCAACTAATACCGCATAACCTGGTGACAAAGAAGAGTTTTATAGCCAACTGAGTGCCACCTTCGAGCGTGTTCCGAGAGGTGATATTATTATCAGCTCAGGAGATATGAACGCCCAGGTTGGCTCTGACAACACTGGACTAGAGCACGTTATAGGGAAGCATGGTGACCCTTGGGTCGACGCGTCACGACCTTGGATTAAGAGACTCGAAAACGGCGAACTATTTGTGTAGTTTTGGAGTACTTGAAAAATGATCATCGGAGGGACCGTTTTTCCACCCAAGAGTCACCATAAAGCATCTTGGTTTTCCCTTGATAGTGTTACTCAGAACCAGATCGACCATTTGGCCGTAAGTTGCCGATGGAGAAGATGTCTCCTCGATGTGCGACCGAAGCGTGGAGCTGACGTGGGGAGCGATCACCACTTGATGGTTGCCTGCTTGAGATTGTGTACAGCAGCTATCCGACGTCCACAAATTCTTCAAATAAAGCGCAACCTTAATGTGGATAAGCTCAGAGACAGAACAAAAAGCGCGAGAACATCACCATTCTACGCGAAAAGTCATCCACATTGGGCGAATATGAAATTCGCACACTGGACGCCAATTGGGAGGCAACCAGGAACACTTTTCTAACCAGTGCTGAAAAATCTGTAAGATATGTGCAAAGCGGTGAGAAACCCTGGATGTCGCAAGACACATGGGACAAGGTTGGCGATATGCGTTGCTCATATACAGCTTAAGAAGGCTGTTAGACGCGACAAGAGAAAGACCATTGAAGATCTGGCCAACAGGGCACAATCTGCGGCTTACCTTGGGGATATGGGCTCACTATTTAAGATCATGAAACAGTTGAGGAACAGGAATTTCAGGTGGTGAGAGATGTCAACGGAACTCTCCTTAATATGAGTCAACACCAGTTGTGGCGATGGAAGGAATACTTCTCTGATATTTTAAACATCTTGTCAGAGGAAGATATTCCAGAAACAGACCGACTACCAAACATCCAACCGCAACAATCCTCTATTAGGGACGATCCGCCAGATAAGAAAGAGGCGGGAAGGAAAGCCCCAGGTATAGACGGACTACCAACCGAACTCCTCAAAGCGGACCCGGAAATTACAACCGATATACTCCTCCCACTCTTTACTGAGGTGTGGAATGAAGGAAGACATCCGACTGAATGGAAGGAGGGCGTCATTGTGAAAATTCCGAAGAAGGGCGACCTTCGGGATTGTGGCAATTGGCGTGGTATATGTCTACTTATTGCCGTATCGAAAATCATGGCTAAGGTACTGCTCAGTAGGATTAGTGATGTCATCGCGAGCACTTTCGAAGTTTATCAGGCTGGATTCCATAAAGGGTCGTTGTGTACCGACCACATAAATATCCTACGGATAATATTGGAGCAGTCAGCCGAAATGGATTCGCCACTACATCTCATGTTTGTGGACTTTGAAAAGGCTTTCGACAGCGTCAAGTGAGATTACACATGGATTGCTTTGCGTAGGAGATTAAAGAATCCTACGAAGATGCAAAGAGTCGCATCTTGCATAGAGGAGAGCTATCCGAGAATTTTCCTGTGCGAACGGGTGTCAGACAAGGCTGCATATTATCACCAGCTCTGTTTCTGGTGGTAATAAATGACATATTGAAAGCTGCACTGAAAGGTGGGGAAAGTAAAGGTCTTCAATAGAGACTATTTAACATCTTGAGCCACCTTGATTATGCTGATGACGTGTGTTTGCTTGGGTATAGCCTAGTAGGTAGTGTATTGGTCTTGTAATGCGAAGGTCGTGAGTTCAAATCCCGGTCGGCGTAATATATAATTCCGGCACATTGCCTGCTTGGATATACCTTGGTCACCTCAATCTAAGAAAATGAAAAATTCGTAGAAAGAGGGTTGTGCGAAGGGCTAACAACCCTTCCACAATAAGTAATGAAAAATGTTAAGGAACCTGAATATCAGGAGGCCAAGGTCCGATTTGGGCTGTAGCGCCATTGTAGAAGAGATGTAGTGTATTTGCTTGCACATAACCGTTCGAACGTAGAGTCAAATGTTCGCTCGTTACACTCTATGTAAATGCAAAGAGGCGGGACTGAAAATAAATGTGCGTAAAACCAAGTACATGCACATGGGTTCGAACGCAAGCATATCGATTGTTCTTAACGGACAAGATGTGGAAGGGGAGCAAGATTTATGTTATCTCGGAAGCATTATCAGCATGAACGGCGAAGTCGAAAAGGATATTGAGGCTCGTCTAAATAAAGCTCGTCAGGCCTTCGTTATCCTTTCCTCTTTCTGGAGGTTAAGAGAGATCTTCCTTCGCACGAAACTGCGAGTTTTTAATGCATGCGTCAAATCCGTGTTGTTATATGGTTGTAGTACGTGGAAAGTGACCGTTCGACTCCCCAAGAAACTGCAAACTTTCGTGAGCCAATGCCTTCGACGCATCTTAGGAATATTCTGGCCACAAGTGATCTCCAACAACGAACTTTGGAGTACAACTGGACAGAACAAAATAGCTACTAAGATTCAAAGGCGGAAGTGGCAGTGGATCGGTCTTATTTTGAGGAAATCATAGCGAAACATCGCCAAACAGGTCCCAGATTATAATGGTCAAGGAAGACGTCGGGTTGGACGACCATGTAACACGTGGAAGCGAGCAAAATTCATTTAAAAAAAATGTTTCAAGCGAAAACATAAATATTTCTGGGATTGACTGGATAGACAAATTCGGGTTGCTGAATGTTCCAATCAATGCAGTATGCAATAAAATCGCACGACGAAAGGTTCCTACTGTGGTCAGCGATAAATCCAGCCTCTGCACAAAATTCAAGGCGCATTTGTTTCTAAAACCAAACATTTGTCCGGTTTATCGTGCAAAAATTTCGGTAGCATACACCATGCAACATTTAGTTGAAAACGTGTTGGATCGACTGGAAAACATGCAAATCATTTCACCAGTTAACCATTCGGACTGGGCATCACCAATAGTTGTCGTTCGCAAGCCTAACGGTTCAATCCGTATGTGCGCCGATTTCTCTACTGGTCTCAATGAAGCATTTGAACAACATCAATATTCTTTGCTATGGCCGGAGGATCCCGCACTCCTTCCACCACCTCTCACACAACTTTTCACTGCACTTTTCATGAAACACTTTAAACCACTTTCCTCAGTACGTATAACATCTATCGAGTTCAAATTTTGTACTAATGTCTTAATTAGCATTATTAATAATATGAAATAAATAACTGATTCACTCCTTCTACACCCTCCCACACAATGTGACACATTTTCACAGCTTTACAAAAAAACAATTTTCTTGAAGTCTGAATGTTATTGGTCTGAAATTTGAGAGAAGTCAATTGCATTATATTAATAGTTACTACTGAAAAAAACACTAAAAACCACGCACTACTTCCACCACCCCCCATACAAACTGCTCAATTTCATCAAATCTAATTATACCAATTTTCTCAGTACCTATTCAATTTTTGAAGCTTAAATTTTGTATAAAATATTTTGATAGTTATTTTATCATGATGTGAAAAAAATTACTTCAATGCTGTCACCTCTTCTACCACTTCCCATACAACGTTTTTAAAGATCACAAAAATGTCTATTTTATCTAGAGTATCGCATGAAATGGTTTGAACATATTACAAAGTTAATTGCTTGTAATGTGACGGTGATAATTGATTTACTAAAACTATACTTTAGTACTTGCTGTGATTGAATAGAAGTATTGAAAATAATATCGTAAGCTTTTATGTATATTTCTTTTAAATGAATTTTGTTCGCTTCCATGTGCTACATGGTCTACCAACCCGACGCCTTCATTGTGGATTATAATCCGGAGCCTGTTTGGCGATGTTTCGTTCTGTTTTCCTCAAAGTGTGACCGATCCACTGCCAACTCTACCTTTGAATGCCTATTTTAGTCTGTCCAGTTGTACTCCAAAGTTCGTCGTTGGATATCACTTCTGGCCAGAATATTCCTAAAATCGGAGGCATTGGTTCACGAAAGTTCTTGGTAAGTCGAACGGTCACTTTCCACGTAGTACAATCATATAACAACACGCATTTGACGCATGCGTCAAAAACTCCACATCTTGTCCGTTAAGAACAATCGGTGTGCTTGTGTTCGAATACATGTGCATGTACTTGGTTTCACCATCATCAATGGCGCGACAGCCCAAATCGGGCCTTGGCCTCCTGAAGTCGTCGCCTCCAATCGTCTCGATCCAAAGACCGCGTCCTCCTGCTCTTAATTGTTAAGATGGCTTTGCTATCCTCATCAACCGAGTCTTCCCATCGCTTGCCTACTAGCCGGTTACCACTCGCTTTGCCTTTCAGAGCACGTTTGGGGATTCTTCTGTCTTCCATTCGCTCTACATGACCAGCCCATCTTATATATCTTATTCGCCACTCCGTTCCTTCCTTCACAGGTCCCAAAATTCTTCGGAGGACCTTTCTTTCAAATGCGTTAACTGCTTTTTCGGAAGTTCGTGTTAATGTCCATGTCTCGCTGCCATAACAGAGCACAGGTCGTACAATAGTTTTATATATCCGCAGCTTATTGTTCCTGTGCACTTTCTTGGACTTCATTATTGGAAGTACCGAATAATACGTCTTATTTGCTAGTATTATCCGTCGTTTGATTTCGTCTATACATGGTTTAACGCACATTTATTTTCAGTCCCGCCTCTTTACATTTAGAATGTAACGAGCGAACATTTGTCTCTAAGTCCGAACGATTATGAGCAAGCAAACACACGTCATCAGCATAATCAAGGTGACTTAAGATATTAAATAGTGTCCACTGAAGATCTTTATCTTCCCCACCTTCCAGTGTAGCTTTGAAGATGTCATTTGTTACCACCAGAAACCGGGTTGGTGATAAAATACAGCCTTGTCTGAAACACGTACACACATTAAAACTCTCGGATAGGTCTCCTCTATGTAAGACGCAACACCTTGCATCTTCGTAGGATTCTTTTATCATAGCTATAACCTTACCTTGAGTACCTCTCCTACGCAAATCATTCCAGATGTAATCTCACTTAACGCTGTCGAAAGCCTTCTCGAAGTCCACAAACATGAGACGTAGTGGCGAACCCATTTCGGCGGACTGCTCCAATATTATCCGTAGGATATTTGTGTGGTCGGTACAAGACGACCCTACGGAATCCAGCCTGATAAACTTCGAGAGTGCTCTCCACGACATCACTAGTCCTATTGAGAATTACCTTAGCCATGATTTTCGATACGGCAGTAAGTAGACAAATACCACTCCAATTGCCACAATCCCGAAGGCGCACTTCTTCGGAATTTTTACAATGACGCTTTCCTTCCATTCAGTCGGATCTATACAAGTGCAAAATTTAAACTTTGCGTCTTTTACCAGAGCCCTACAAAAATTAGTAAAAGTTTTTAACATTTTGGCTCACTACATTCCTCCCTTACATCCCCCCACCCCCCACACCACAATTACCAAAATTATATATCAGATAGCTCTGCAATGTGATAAAATTTGAGCTTCTGTATTGGATTTTGAGATATATTTTTTGAAATTTCGAAAAGTGCACCAGTTTTTCATTCCCTCGAGACAAGAGTTGGACTCGTATGATGTTAGCCGGCAAGTAACCAATTTTCAAACTTTTTTTTATTCCAATCGTTTGGAGTTCGTTTGAAGTGGTTTGGAGTTTCATCAGAATCGTTTGACGGTTAACGGTTTTTTTTTTTAAAATCATTCAAAATTCGACCATGATGTTGACCGGCGAGTAACGTTTTTTCAAATTTTTTTTTTTGTAATCGATTGGAAATTATTCCCAAAGGTTTGGAGTTTTATCAGAATCGTTTGACGGTTCACGGTTTTTTTTTAATAAATCAATTAAAATTGAAATTTTTTCAATTTCGGTCACCTATGAAAGCGTTTTCTTGACGGCTACCGCCAAAAATAACTTTTTTCAAAAGCTAACTTTTGTATTCGTTTAAGGACCAATTCAAGAGGTTTGAAATTTTATCAGAATCGTTTGACGGTCCACGGTTTTTTTTTAATAAATCAATTAAAATGGAAATTTTTCAATTTCGGTCACCTATGAAAGCGTTTTCTTGACGGCTACCGCTAAAAATAACTTTTTTCAAAAGCTGACTTTTGTATTCGTTTAAGAACCAATTCAAGAGGTTTGGAGTTTTATCAGAATCGTTTGATGGTCCACGGTTTTTTTTAAATAAATCAATTAAAATAGAAAATTTTTTAATTTCTGTCACCCATGAAACCCTTTTCTTGACGACTACCGCCAAAAATAACTTTTCAATATCTGACTTTTCTAAATATTTGAGAACCGTTTCAAGCGCTTTGGAGTTTTAAAAAGCTAACGCCTTTCAAACGTCCCTCGACTTACGTCAAGTCAAATTTTGAAATAAAACCTTATAATAGTTATAACTTTTATTATTATTACTTTGTATTTAATTTTATTTACTTTTTTTCTCTTTAATCTTGCATAAAAAAAAGATTGTAAGTCTTGCGCATCATTTTTCTGAATGAATAAATTTGAGTTTGAAAACCAAAAGCAGATTATGGGTTCTAGGATACTCCACAAACTGCGAAAGCTTTATTAGAATCAGCTTAGCCGTTTTTGAGTTAAATCCGGACATGCATACAAGCAGACAAGCAGTCTCAAAAGCGTGTTTTTATGCCTAGTTATTGTCTAAATAAAGCCAAAAACCAAGTTATACCATTTTTGATCAAATAGCAAACAATCACTTCAATTATATTTATATAAATAGTTGTATACATTATTTACATTTATTTATAATATTGTTACATAGTTTGACTGATATAAACATCATTCATTATTGTTTCAATTCCGAATGTATATTGCGGCAGCTGGAGTTATAAGGTTCCCTTCATTGCGAACTTTTACCCTCGCGCACAAGTCAGTATACTCTTCCCATCGTCCAGAAGTTCGTCGGCAATATGCAGTGAAATGCCCTTTAATCCACGCAATAGCCCTGTTTATATACGGGGAAATTATTTTATTTCCTCGCGTTAGAATTCGTCTAGATCCAAATCTAGCCTGTCTCTAAATTTAGTGTTTCGATTCAATATCGATCCACCGCCGATGATACACAGATTTTCACTTCACAATTGCTCTTCACAACACCGGAGAATTATTATTCACAACAGTAACGAGGACAAAATAAAATTCACTGATCCACTTTGCTTGTGCGTTTATTGACGACTAAAAAACTTTACTTAAAACTAAAAGATTAGCATAAGGTATCTTGTATATGATATGTCAGCAATATCTCACGGTAATAGACACATGCCGTGAGAAATGCTGACACCTGGTCTAGCCACAAACATTCTTCAAGCCAACAATTCTTTGGATATTTAATAATTGTAGCACTCATATATCTGCTAGAAGAATATTTGTGGCGTCATAGACGTAAAATAATTTCATATGATACGTGAAGAATTTTGCAACATGATTTCAACGTATCATATGAAATTATTTATTTACTAAATTATTAAGTTAATTGATGACGTTAGACAATCCCCAACCAATCTGAAGTCTTAATTATGTTATTTTGTGATTCTTTTCAAATTAAGAGTAAAGTAATATATAATGTAATGTATTCTAATTTCAGAACACTAACCTGTATTTGTTCTCCAATGTTAATATCGTTGGAAGTTGTCGTAACTTGCAGGACATTTGAGGTGATTGAAGATTCGGGCGGATACTTAATTCTATGAAAAGATGAGAATTGTATTTTATTGTTTGGGAGCCTGCTTCACCACATTGACAGTGCACGGTTTGATGGCGGAAGGCTAATGCATTCTCCAATGCGCCGAAACCTTCTTTAGTAATTATTTGGTTATTAGACATTAAAGTTGAGCTCATTATTGCAACGCTACCACAATTCCTGCAGTTTTTTATATGATAAGCACTTGGCATAGACTCAAAATATTTTTTCCAAACTTCAGCTGGATTATCTGAATAAACAAAGTATCACCGGTAAATGGAAAAAGGATTTCCATGTTTTTGGTTTATGATTATTGTAATCTTAAGAATTTTCCGCTGTTTGAAGATCCGACATGAATTGCTTGGTTAGGCAATAGGAAAGGTAATAGCATTTTTCGACTTGTATTTTGTGCGCACATTCTCACACCATGTGTTTTTACGTTGCAGCGAGTGGAAACGTCGTTCGGTGATTGATTAGAAACTCTTTTATTGTTTTGTTTCAAACCCAGCTATAGTTTTCTCAATAATTTCGATAATAAACGTGAACCGTCAAACGGTTCTGATAAAACTCCGAACCACTTGAATTGGTTCTTAAGCGACCACAAAAGTCAGATATTGAAAAGTTATTTTTGGTGGTAGTCGTCAAGAAAACGCTTTCATAGGTGACCGAAATTGAAAAAATTTCCATTTTAATTGATTTATTTAAAAAAAACCGTGGACCGCCAAACGATTCTGATAAAACTCCAAACCTCTTGAATTGGTCCTTAAACGAATACAAAAGTCAGGTTTTGAAAAAAGTTATTTTTAGCGGTAGCCGTCAAGAAAACGCTTTCATAGGTGACCGAAATTGAAAATTTTCCATTTTAATTGATTTATTAAAAAAAAACCGTGGACCGTCAAACAATTCTGATAAAACTCTAAACCTCCTGAATTAGTCCTTAAGCGAATACAAAAGTCAGGTTTTGAAAAAAGTTATTTTTGGCGGTAGCCGTCAAGAAAACGCTTTCATAGGTGACCGAAATTGAAAAATTTCCATTTTAATTGATTTATTAAAAAAAAACCGTGGACCGTCAAACGATTCTGATAAAACTCCAAACCTTTGGGAATAATTTCCAATCGATTACAAAAAAAAAATTTTGAAAAAACGTTACTCGCCGGTCAACATCATGGTCGAATTTTGAATGATTTTTAAAAAAAAAACCGTTAACCGTCAAACGATTCTGATGAAACTCCAAACCACTTCAAACGAACTCCAAACGATTGGAATAAAAAAAAGTTTGAAAAGTGGTTACTTGCCGGCTAACATCATACGAGTAAGAGTTGGTGGCAGATAAAATACCGGAGAAAGAGTCCATATCCTTAAACTGATAAACTGATGGATCGAGAACTAGAAATGGAGTGCGAGGAGGTATTTTCTCCGCAATGCTTAAGCATATCTACCCGTCTTCCGGATCATTGTAATATTTCTAAGCAGAAGTGATGACAAGAAAAGAGGCTTTGGTCTGACTGAATTGTAATGTAGTATCTACTAAGGGTATTGTCCACTGATATCCAGGCCGCTGTTAAATCCCCGGAATCAATCATGTCCACTTCCAAGACTGTTCTTGATTGTTGTACCCTTCTCTTAGGGAGATGGCTGAACAATTCAACACTCACCAGTTCCCCAGAATGGCCTTATGCCCTAGTAATAGGGCCATTCTGGGGAACTGCAGGGCCAACGAGCTCGCCCGGCACGGAACAGCCTTGCAGATTCAAACTGAGAAAGAGAAGCTGAATATGCCTCTCGCAACTTATAAGGTGCAACTTAAGTTTGATGCGATTATCAGTGCCGCTATTACATGTAATACCATCCGACAGATTTGGCCTGTGCTGGATCTAAAACGCTCTATTAGACTGACCTAGCTTAGCAGGCAGATGATCAGCTCCGTAGTATGAGTCGTTACAGGACACTGCTGATAAGGAGACATGTTCGTAAGCTTGGCCTTCCGTTTAATAATTTTTGCAGGAGCTGCAAAAATGAAGAAGAGGAAAAGGGGACGCTACGTAGGCGCACATTTCATCAATACCTTTGGTAATCTGGCAAATGTGGAAGCCAGGAGCCTTCAACGCTGCACATAAAGCTTCGGTTGGTTCACCGAGTAGGAGTCTCTTTTGAGATCCTGTGGCATCACAACGGAATTGTACTGTGCAGCCACCTTCATCTACCTACCTACCTACCTACCTAGCCGATGAAAACTGAAAAAAAGTCTGCAGGACATGAAATATATATTTAAATTTGTAGAAAATTTCGTTCAGCATCTTTGAATACTTCCGATTCAATCTTAACAAAAGAAGAATGGAAACCATAAAGCTGTGCCGACTCCAAAGACCATAAACTTATATATATGCTCATTTTATGCAATTCAATAGCTAGCATTAGCACGCCGTGTGGCGGGCGCTAGGGGCAGTTAAATGGTGTCAGTGCAGACACACCACTTAGGGTTATCAACCGGAGCGTAAATTTTACCAAATGCAGCGAAACTCCAGGTCCAAACAAAAATTCTCCGCAGAAACTCAGCTCCAAAAAAAAATCCTGAAAACTTGGAAAGGGTAGAACAGAGCAGAGCAGAGTAAAGCAAAGCGTAAAAAAAAAAACGAAGAGAAAAAAAAAATACAGAGGAAGGCAAGTCGCCAACGTTTGAAGTCGAAGGTTCAAGTTGAACAGACATCCTGTGGCGAATTATACCTTTTACGATGTCATGTTCTGGTTTGCTCCCTATACACGCCCGTATGGTCTTTTGTATATGCCAAACGCCATGCCATGGCAGGCACTTTGAGTACTTGTGCTGTGCTGTGCTTCTACCCACCATCGAAATAGCAGCACCATAGTAAACGTCATATATCTACCCATTCATCGCCATCACCATTCCCATCCGGCCACCCATAATCCTCCGACTCCATTTGGAACAACGCTACCGTCACCACCTATTCGCAGATATAATCCGGCACGAGGATTTTTCTATACCCACATGGATAGGATATACATCTGTACGTGGGCTATGGGTCTTTCTGCCATAGTCACTGTGGAGCGCTGGGGCTAAGTGACATGCTGTTTATTGTTGAAGGGTGTTAAAATGTGGTGTGTGGCGCTATAATATCCATGTGCTTCCAAGCACCAATACACTGATGCAATCAAATCAGATGCGGGATGGCGAGGGTTGAGGCGGAAAAAGGACGATTTTGTGTCCGTGCCGAAAGCTACACATAAAACGAAAAAAAAGGACGAGAAAAAAAATCCGTCGGTTTCGTTAGATGTGGCCTCAATGGTAATTGCGGGGCATGTTGCTATGTCGGTATGTACATCCGATGTATAAGGGAGCCGCAGTCGGATAGCTTGACTAAAGGCGGCCTACGCGAGCATGTAAAATCCAGCAAACGTCCGGTACTCCCGGGTGGTAGGCTTGCTATAGGTGTTGGACGACGTCAAATTGGCCAAAGCGGAGTTCTCTTACTATGCCACTGGCTCACCATCACTTCTTTTTTGTATATCTCATTTATTTATTTCGGTCCCACGAACCTTCACCACCACCACCACTTATTTATTTATAAGGGCTCATGGTGTCTAGAAAACGGAAAAGACCTTCTTCAACTTCAATTTATGGTGTGTGGCATTGGCATGCTCCCAGAAAATCCTATCCGGCTTAGCCTGACCCCACCGTAGAAAGAACCATTGCCAGCACTTCAAATAGCGGCAGCAGAAGCAACCGACGTTCTTTCCGAAACACTCTCGTCCACCCTTATTTTCACCTAATCAACGAAAGCTTAAGGATCAGACGAGAGTTGAAAAAGTCTTAACACTACACCCTCTCTATGTTGCGGCCATAAGTAAGTTCACTGGTTCGAGATTGGGCGAGTGGGACGAAAAAGGACTTGGGTAATGCGGGTCGGCCGGCGAACTGGCTGGGATGAGGAGTCTCTATTGTTGGTGTTGTTGGTTTCACTGTCCTAACCATCCCTGCCACAGCGTCACCATAAGGTGATGCTCTTGATAACAGCTTTCCAAACTATGACTCTGGGAATACCGTCAAATACACTTGCCTCCACATATTTCGATACGGTTGTATGTTGGATTTGTCCTGTTCGTGTCAGATGGACTCGTTGCTGGTTGCTGCTAGTTCCTATCTCACTACGGTGTGTAGGTTTATGCTATCTACGTTGTTCTATGATGATGGGGATCCGCTCAACGGTCGCTACAAACGATGCCATCCATCCACGCTACGCGACGTAGCTATACGCTGCTCCAGCCCTATAGCACTGACATACTAGACTCTCCATGGTTCAAAGTGCCGCGATGTCGTGCTTTACAGCTTTCGTTGCTTTTGTTTTGCTATTCCGCGCGTGCTTCCTCGCCACACTCCTTCCTTCCACACTTGAATCCATCCATTCCCGAACGATCCAAGCCATCATCCGTCCTCCAACTTTTTTACGCCCGCTACGGTTCGGATGCCCTTCTATTCTTCATGTCGGCGACGACGACGTGGAGAGCTCAACGTGCCGTTCTTGTTTTTCATCCCAAAACGGTACTTCCAAGTTGAAGTCGCCAGCACCAGCACCTTATACACACACACACATAGTCTATGCCACGACATCCTACGTATACGCTATACACGGTCGTACGGTCGTGTAGAAGCTTTTTTAGTCAGGACGATTCAGGACGACGGAATCACAGATTTTAGTCAGTCCGAAGGACGACATCACACAACGCGGACGTGCCACGGAAATCGCTCGCAAGCTCACGGCGCTAGTCTGGCATATACCGTTATGAAATTTGGCTCCCCGTAGAGTCCAGTAGTGTGTGCAGGATATTTTCAAATTAGAATCGGTTCATGTGCGGTATCAGACACTTATTGCAGGGTACTCGAACTCGTACATTAAAACGGATTTCCTATAGATTAAATTATTGAAGGTACGAAATATTCCGTTAATCGTCATCCTGTGTCGTTGTAATTAACAATTTGCCGTGTGCCATGTCATTAAGTCGGTTCAATTGAGGAAGCCCACGGTCCGGGAGCCGTGCAACATGATATGTGCGGGATTTAACTGCTGTGTCGTCGTCGTTAGAGCTTGTTATGCTAGAGAGCAATTATAAACTGCAAGTGACAGTGGAGTAGTTAGTGCTTGTGCCAGTCCTGCCTGCCTGTCAGCCAGCTTGCTCCATAGTTCGCCTACTGCTGCTACTGCTGCCGGTGACATCCGTTCAGCTTGTACGCCTCGTTCGCTTTTCATGCTCCAAATATATGTGGGGTGGGCAATATGTGATGTGGGCACCGCGTTGGAAATTGGTCGTTTAAGCAGAAACATGTGAATTAAGCTGTGAGCGCGAATGCCTACACCACCAGAAAATGACGGCTAAACGGGAAAAGGACTACGCAAAAAACAAAACTGTCGCAGGTAATTTATGGAATTTAATGTTAATGCGAAAAGAAAGCGTTTATTCAGTTCAATTTTTTATTACTTGATGGTTTAATATGCCGATAGGACGAGTAATTTCGATTCGTTATGCCTTTTACGTCCTGGTCAGAACGGAAAACGGCTACGTCTAACATCAGAGTTAGTTGACCACTTAGGTGTGCCACCGCACTTTTTAATTATGCTTACTCAAGTCACAGGGGCTCGTCTGTGTCCTTACATCAAACGGAATATCCTATTTCTATGCGGGGTTTCTGTGGTTGGCGGTGCTAAGAAGACCACGTTGACAATGGACAATGTGGTAGCAATTAACGATCTAATTATTGTGACGACAGTGCTAAGGTGCTATGTTGGTCATTAATTTTGTTGACGCACTTTGCTTATTATTTATTCGAGCGTATTGCATCGATTGCCATCAGTCTAGTTGTCCTATAATTCAATATTTACTGAGAAGATATCAGTAACATCAGTTGGAAGTAGGCACACACTTTCGACTTTTAGTTGTGTATGCAGCTGCTGTTCAGTTCAAAATAAACTATGCGATTCGACTTAATTGTTAGACTATCAGGTTTTTTTTCGATTTTCACCAAATAGTTTTGCGCCTTTGATCGTCATTCTTTATTATTAATTAATCATATCTCTATCTATCTTCAATGGCACTACAGCCCAAATCGGCCTTTGGCATCCTGTTGCTTAACATTTTATTTGTTATTGTGAAAGGGTTGTTAGCTCTTCGCACAACCCTCTATCTACGAATTTTCATTTTCGCACATTAAGCTGATATACCTAAGCAGTCCGTGTGCTGAAATTATACGTCGACTGAGATTTGAACTCCCGACCTTCGCATTCTAAGCCAACACGCTACTCACCAGGCTACATCCATGCTTAATTAATCATAGCCCAAATCTAATAGCAGTAAGTGAAGTATCAAGCTACCGGCTATATCTGCAATGACGAATCATAAGAAAAGGTGGAACATGAGGCTGCCAAAATACTGAGCAATAGTCGGGAATTGAGTGAACAAGCCAGCGGGAAGAAAAGCGCTTATGAAGTATTTTAAATGCGCATTTTCGAAGCAATTTCAAAGCGTATTTTAATATTCAGCAAAAAGCGTAGTTGAGAGCTCATAAGAGTGGAACGAATGAGCAAGTGAACTAGGATTTAAAACACGTTAAGCATGCCATCTTCACCGAATGGTAAAGCGTGTTTAAAGCGTGTGACTATACGCCGCCATAAAAGTGAAAAACCAGGGCATGCACTTTTCCCTAACATCTTTAGAAGTGATCTTAAACCACGTGTCCTCCTGAATATAAAAGAAAATTGATTTTCGTGCGTTTTGCAAAGAAGAAGTTCGTATTTTCCGAATTGCAAGCGCTTTATAAGGGACTAGCAATCTTCCGCGACTTTTTTCGCATAAAAATCGCAATAATAACCAATTTTTGAGATTGTAGTTAGTAATACACATTATGTGGGATATATAATCTGCTTAGTTTAATGACTCTTTGAACACAATGCCGATTGCAATCAAAACCATAAATTATTAAGAATGAAACCATGATACTCGCATTTGAATGGGAGAGGCTCGTGATCAAATCAATCCCGTGATTTAAGATCATACACGTTTTGAAGAGCGTTAAGGACATGTGAATAGTTATAGTTTATGTTAATTAAAAAACAAAAGACCAAATAAAATAACATTAAGCTTAGAAACATAATAGCACTACGATTGTACGTAAAGCTCAATCATACGATACTATAGATGAAATTTTTGTAATCTTAAGACATTTTGTATGAGGAGTGGTAGAAGGGGTGACAGCATTGAACTAATTTGTTTCACATCACGCTGGAATAGCTATAAAAATTTTGTACCAAATTTAAGCTTCAAAAATTGAATAGATACTAAGAAAATTAGTCATCATTATCAATGGCGCGACAGCCCGAATCGGGCCTTGGCCTCCTGAAGTCGTCGCCTCCAATCGTCTCGATCCAAAGACCGCGTCCTCCTACTGCTAATTTTTAAGATGGCTTTGCTATATTCATCAACCGAGTCTTCCCATCGCTTGCGTGGCTTGCCTACTGGCCGGTTACCACTCGCTTTGCCTTTCAGAGCACGTTTGGGGATTCTTCTGTCTACCATTCGCTCTACATGGCCAGCCCACTGCAGTTTACGTAGCTTGATGAACGTTGAAGTTTCTGGCTCGTCGTAGAGTTGATACAACTCATGGTTGTATCTTATTCGCCATTCCGTTCCTTCTTTCACAGGTCCCAAAATTCTTCGGAGGACCTTTCTTTCAAATGCGTTAATTTTTTTTTCGGAAGTTCGCGTTAATATCCACGTCTCGCTGCCATAACAGAGCACAGGTCGTATAATAGTTTTATATATCCGCAGCTTATTGTTCCTGTGCACTTTCTTGGATTTCATTATTGGAAGTACCGAATAATACGTCTTATTTGCTACTATTATCCGTCGTTTGATTTCGTCTGTTTCATTACCGTCCTTTGCTAGATTAGCCCCAAGATATATAAAATTGTCCACACTCTCCAAATTATATTCCGCAATTGTTATGTTTTGTCTGATAGGCGCTCTCCTTCTTGTTTGCGTCATTACTTTTGTTTTGTTTTCGTTAATGCGCAATCCGACTTCTTTTGCGGCGGAGTCAAGATTGACAAATACCTCCTTAGCACTAGGAAAGGATCTTGCTAGGATGTTAATGTCGTCAGCGTATGCTCCTAGTTGGGTGGACTTGAATAGTAGTGTCCCGTTGGTGTCGACTGGGATTTTTCGGACGACATACTCTAGTGCCAAGTTGAAAAGCATAGGAGCTAGACCATCTCCCTGCCTTAAACCACATTCCGTTCGAAAGCTGGTTGTGAAATCGGTTTGTATTCTCACTTGGAATTCAGTGTTCGTCATTGTGAGTCTTGTTAGTTGGACTAGTTTTGGGGGAATTCCAAAGTCAAGCATGATTTGGTGCAGTACGTTGGTGCACGTCTGTGTTATATTCCCAGCATTCCTCCAGCACCTGTTTCACCGAGAATATCTGGTCTGTTGTAGATCGTCCGGTTCTGAATCCGCCTTGGTATTCGCCAATTATTTGATTAGTATAGGGCTTAAGACGACGTTTAATTATTTTTGTCAGTATTTTATAGGACGTACACAACAATGATATTCCTCTGTAATTCTCACAGCAGAGTTTGTCTCCTTTCTCGTAAATTGGATGCTTTTCGCGAATCGTCGGGTATGATTTCCTCTGTCCAAATTTTGCATATCATGTTGTGCAGTATTTCAGCGACACAATCTCCACCGTTTTTCAGAAGTTCAACTGGTATTACGTCAATTCCCAGCGCTTTGTTTAGTTTTTGGTCACATAGGGCTGCTTTGATTTCAGCAAGCGTGGGTAGTGTCGATGATGGTTCATCTTCGTCAGTTGAGGCTTCAATTGAAATGTTGTCTGTCGGGATCGGTGCTAATGGGGTGGGATTCAAAAGATGTTCAAAGTAGGAAGTCTATCTCCTTTTAATTTTTTGTGTGTTGCTGATGATGTTGCCTTCTGCGTCTTTGCAGAGACTGGTTTTTGGCTTATATCCCTTTTTTAAGTCTTTTACTATGGCATATGCGTCCCGCATTTTACTTTTTCTCATGTCGTCGTGCATTTTTTGTATTTTGTCATTATGGTACTTCCTTTGTTTTCGTCTGCAGGTCTTTTTCGCATATCGCCTAAGCTCGTCATATCTTTCTTTTTTGGCTCGTGTTGGTCGTTCAGTAAAAATTTTGTAAGCCTCGTTCTTTCTATCTATTGCATCGCGACATTCTTGGTCGAACCAATCATTATTTTTTCGCTGTGCTTGATATCCTAATACCTCTTCTGCGGAGGATTTGATGCCGTCTTGTATTTTCATCCACGCATTCTCCACTGGCATATTTTGTATATTTTCATATATTGGTGTCAGGTGCTTATTACATGCTAACATGTAAGTCTGCACCACCGTCTCGTCGTTAAGCTTGTCGAAATTGAATTTGCGAGCTCTACTCGTTTTCGAATATCCACGACAAGCTATTCTGCATCGATACTTAGCTCTGACTAGATAGTGATCAGAGTCACAATTCGCGAAGAGTTCGTACATCAAGTATGCTGGAAGCAGCCCTTTTCTCAATTAGAACGTGGTCTATTTGGTTGAAGGTGTGACCATCTGGTGATGCCCACGTTCGTTTGTGAATATCGCGATGTGGGAAGCACGTAGAGCTTACTATGATATTTTGCTGCTTGCGAAATCAATAAGACGTTGGCCATTGTCGTTGGTTATGTCATGGAGACTGTGCCCTCCTGTTGTTCCTCTATGAGCCTCCTCCTTTCCGACTTTTGCATTAAAATCCCCTAAGACAATTTTTAGGTCATTCGAGAGCAGTGAGTCATAGGTTGTCTCTAGGGTGGCATAAAATTCGTCTTTAGTTATATCGTCCTGGTCTTCTGTTGGTGCGTGAACGTTGATTAACCAAGTGTTGAAAAATTTAGTCTTTATTCGGATTGCACACAATCTTTCACTTACTGGTCTGAAGCTCGCGACCTGCTGTTTAAATTTTTTGTCAACGACAAAAGCGACTCCAAACTGTCTGCTTCCCGACAATTTTCCACTTGGACAGATTGTGTGTGATCCCATGTCCGTGATTTCGTTACCGAGCCATTTTGTTTCTTAGATGGCAGTTATGTTGATGTTGTGTTTTGCCACTTCTTCGAGGAACTCTTTCAGAGCTCCTGTCCTAAATAAGGATCGAACATTCCAAGATCCAATAGAGTAGTCCATTTTTCGTTTGCGGGGTCGTTGCCGTTGAGTCCATCCTTTCCGAGGCTGTTCTTCAGGTTTCTGGACAGTGTTCTATTTCCGGTGATGCGTTGTCGGCGCCTCGCCCAACCCCCGACCTGGAGGACCGGTCCTACTTATTTATTACACCCTAGTAGAAAAAGGGTGGGAGTTTTGAGCTAAATATGACATGTTGGAGTTCTCAGAGCTATGCTGCGAGTCCAACTATGTCATATTTTTGCCTATTTCCTGAGACGCACTGGTGTTACTGGCCATTCAGGTTAACTCCATGTTCCATCCACCTTTCTGAAACTGGGCTTGGGACCGTCTATTAGCTTAAACCAACTAGTGTTGTGGAAAAGATAGACAAAACATTAGAAACTATGATAATATCGATGGATAAGTGCTTAGCTTGAATTTGAAACCGTAGTAAATTAAGTCGGAAACGAATTTCTTATTAGTTTTATAAATAGATCGTAATAACATTAAAAAAAAAGAATCTGGATGCAACTAATCTATAGCCCGAAACTTTCGCAAGATGCTTTTTTTCGCGCAAAATGCCGGCAATGCCTTAAAAAGGAAATACAAATTCAGCATGTTACCTAAGTAAAAACTATCTAATTCCAATGGGAACGCGTATACTACTTCACTCAGGAGCTTTGAATGCGGTAGTTGCGATTGCACTGGGATGTCGTCAAAAATGAACGCGTAGGCGGGAAAATTGTCATACATGATATCAATCAAATTTTGAATACAGTATCGTAACAAAATAGGCGAACAAAAATCCAGCGCCATTTTGTCTATTGCCAGGCCAGTATAATCTAGAAAGTAGTCCTCGAAGAAAATTTAAAGACAAACTCTCTGAGTATTTTTTCGCCGAATTGAATGATCGATTACCGGTCTCTTGAACTACTTTAAACCAATTTTCTCAGTAGACATATAATACTTATCGAGCTCAATTTTTGTGCTAAATTCTCAATTATTATTAATATTGGAAAAAATAAACCGGTTAGCTTCCCTCCTTCCATCTCCTCTCATACAATGTGAAACAATCTCACAACTTTTCAAAAATTCCATTTCCATCTAGCACTCTGTGGAACAATATAGCACTGCTTTATGGTTTAAAAAAATGACTTGAAACGGAAATTTTGGGAATTTAAGTATATATCATAGTATACTTGGCCTACAACTCTTACGAAAAAAAAGGTAGATCGCAGAAAATACTGTAAAATTAATCTTCGGTTTGAAAAGTTCCCGCCGTCTCAAAACTCGATTCCCAAACTCTATATGGGAGGGGGTCAGTTCGTATACAGTAACTCTAATCGCAGCGAGCAACAACAAAACATCAGGAATCCGAAAAACAATACGTATCCTTAATGCATTTGTACATTATATATTATACACACACACACACTTATATTACGTAGGACTTATCTGGTATATCTTCTTAAGGCAAAGAGCAATTTTTTTACGTATATAATTTAAATATATGTTTTTATTATGGACAAAAATGTTTAGATATTCAAATTTATTTTTACTTCCAAGGTTCTGTTAAGAGACCCTAAAGGCACAGTACTTTTCTGCTCCCCAGACAATCAATTTGTAATTTATAAAAAGATTCTGACTAGCGTCATTGATATGAAAATGTTGGAAATCCCATAACGCCACTTAGCTAAACAGAGTTTTAATGATATACGATTTTTTTAAAATTCTTTAAATAAAATTTATGTGAGGAAAATTTAAATTTAAGTGTAAAATATAACATAATTATGATTGGGCGTAAAGCTCAATCATATGATATTCTATATGAAATAGGAAAGAGTTTATTGTACCGGAAAATATGTCATCTCAAATTCTTTCGAATAGTGAATAGTGACTTTTGTAAGGGAGGTGGTAAAAGCAGAGGGGGAGATTTGTAATTTTCGTATATAACACCGAACGTAGCATACAAAATGTTTCATGCTGAATTTAAAGTTTGTAGATTTTATGATTTTCGAGGAAATTGAACAATTGTCTAAATTTATGGCATATGTATGGGAGGTGGCAGAGAAAGTGGGAGGTTTTGGATGATTTTGAGTCTACTTATCAACATTCTAATCATATTTTTTGTTACCATTTTAAAGTCGATAGCTCTCATATGTTCGAAAGAGAAATACTTTTCTTGAATTTCCAATACAAAAATTTGTATGGGAGATGGAAGTTAGAAGTTTGAAAGCGCTTTATTTTTTGCCAAAAACATCTTATTTTAACAGTAATCTAATAAAGCTAAGATTATTTTATTATATTTACAAAAAACCTAATGGCCTCTGAGGGCTCTCTAAGTTAAAATTATTTTGGTTATTTAATATTTGGTTTCTTCGCATTTTCTTGGTTTTTTTTTTTAATTAATATTTTAAAATTTCGCCGGTTTTTTATTTTATTGGGAAAATTTTGGCATTTAAAAACCCAATGTTGATTATACTGATATTTATGGTTTTATCGGTTTTTGTGTTAGCTTATATCTAGTTAACATATTTACATTTTATATTTACATTTAAATTTACATCAATGTTATCGAATCCGTTTTGTTATTTATTCTTTATATTTGTATTTACGATTCTTATACTACCTTAATCTAATTGATTTACCTAATGCTACTTATACTATAATACAATCAAAATCTCAATTAACTAACTATAACAAAATTATAAAAATTAAGCCTAAATTAATCTAATCTACTTATAGCATAACTTAAATTACAATATATACAATTATTCTTTATTATTTGCAATATTTGTAAAGCTATCTTATAATCTAAATTTTTATCATAAAATTTGAATTATTCAAAAAAACAGGAAAAGCTAGACAAATCCTATTCATATATCTTAACGATCATCATCGTTGAGCCACCAGAATTTATGCAACTGATTTACACGCCAGTCATAATGATTGGCTGTAGAATATCTCCAAATAGGCAATGCATCCAAAGTACTTAGGTGTGGGTTGAAGAGAATTCGCTTGTCTGTAGTCCTTCGATAGGCGTGATACAAAACAGGCACATTCTGTGCGTCTGCTATGTAGCCTAAGCTGTCGAGGTATGTGTATGCTTCAGGAGGGATATACTCTGTCCTGAGTGTATTTTCTAAATATAGAGGATTCGGAAAGAAGGGTTGTGAGATCCAAGGATTTTCACCTTGTTGCGAGGATCTATAAATATGGTTCCGAATCAGATGGATTATGGTGGAATCAATTCTCATTACCTTTGCAGTATTATACAGCACGCGGTTTGAAATGTAATGCAGATATTCGGTCTCCGCTTTACGATACATCCCCTTACACGCACGCAGGCATTTCCTCTCAAGTATTCTATATCTTTCCATCATGGAAGCACTCATGTTAAACCAAAAAGGGACAACCATACGTGAGTATAGGCCTAATAAGAGTCATGTAACATATGATTTTCACTCTCGGAAGAATGTGTTTTGCGTAAAACAATTTACGGAGCGACATAAAGCATTTCCGACTTTTTTCTAGCTGGATAGATGAGTGGTCTCTGTACTTCAGGAGCTGGTCAAGATGTACACCTAGATATCTGACGCAAGTTTTGTGCGGTATCTGTTCATTGCCACCCTCCTCAGTGACAATGTGGAACCTTTTCCAGTTAAGTCTCAAATTGCGATTTGCATATCGGAGAGTGGTTCTGAACAGAATCGTTTCACACTTCTGCGGATTTATTTTCAATCTCCAGGTGCTGGTGTAGCGCTTGATTTCACCGTACATCTTTTGCAGCTCCTGTTGTACTACCGTACAATTCCTGTGTGCAGTGTAAACGATCAAGTCATCCGCGAATGCTATGATCGACTTGTTTTTTGTTTTGTTGAATTCATACAAACTGAAAAGACTGTTGAGAAAGATGGAGAACAGAGTTGGTGCAGTGACTGTTCCTTGTTGCAGGCCCTCACTTACTTTAAAAGTTCTACCAGATGAAAAATTTCCATTGGTCACGACAAAATTTTTGCCGTGAACCATTTCGTCTATTACTTTTATGAGGTTTGTTGGGTACTGTGACTGCAACAATTTAAATATAAGACCATCTAGCCACACCGTGTCGAATGCTTTTTTTTTTTTGTATGGGAGATGGTAGAAGGAGTGAAGCGAAGTTCATATTTTTTTAGCATTTATTGCAATTATTAAGGAACAAATGCTGGCAAAATTTTAAGTTTGTACTTTTTCTAGTTTCAATGAAAATCGATCAAATGCATTTACCAAAGCTTTGCATTTGTATGGGAGGGGGTAGAAGGAGTATTCGAATCAAAACCAAATTTTTCGACATTAATAATATTTGTAATAGAATACTTTTATCAAAAGTTAAAGTTGATAGCTAGCGGTCTTGGAGAAAAATAATTTAATTGAAATTCCGAAATTTCGTGAAATTTGTGTGGGAGAGAGTAGAAAGAGTTAGGTGAAGTTGATAGTTTTACTTTATTATTTTAATAATAAAGTATTGTGATCGACACAGAAAAAAAAAATTTGCTACCCTGAAATTTTGTTTTTTCGCGTTTCATGACTAAATTAGCCTAAAAAAGCAAAAAAAAAAAATCCGTCCCGCCGTACGCCGTACATATGGACTCGTACCTCCAAGACCGTTAAAGGTAGAATGTTGACTTTTGGGTGGGTTATTAACTTGGTAAGTGAGCTCCATTATCCAAATTTTGGGGAGTGTGCGGTGGAAGGGGGAGGCGGGGGGATGGAAAAAGTCGAAATATACACTTGCTCATATCTTCACCACGAATGCAGATAGAAAGATGAAAATCAGCACACGTATAGAGAAAGCTGTGGGACATATTCCAAAAATAATTTAATTTTTTTATCCATTGGCGTCCGTGAAGGGGGGGCTAAAAACAAATTGTCGGCCGAATCTTTTTTTGAAATGGTTATATCTTCGAAACTACTTACCATAAAAAATTCATATTTTGGGACAATTAAGATGGCGTATAGATCCACTAGAATCAGCTTAGAAATAGGCTTATTATTGTAAGGGGTGGGGTGCAAGGAAAAACACTTAAGAATTAATATCTCAACTATCTCTTAAGCTATGTAATTGAAATTTAAAACATATAATAAGCTATACTAGCGAAATACAAAAAAAATATAAAATTTGGTCATAATAGTAGTGGGGTGAAATGGGGAGCATTTGAAAAATGGTGCACTTTTCAAAATTAGAAATCATTATATCTCAAAATTGAGCACAGATATCGAATTGAAAATTCGTCAGATTATAGAACTACATAATTTATAATTTTGATAAAAATTTTAAGTTAGGGGGTGTAAATGGAGGGAGGTGGTAAGCAAAAATGTCGAAAATTTTTAGTGAATTTTTTAGGACTCTGCTCAAAGATAGAAACTTTAAATTTTGCATGTGAATACATCTATTTGATATACATGGAAAAAAAATAATAATTTGATCCACAATTGTTATGAACCGACCACCCCGGTCTATTGGGCACAAGCTGTTTCATGTGCAACGAAAAAAACACGAAAACTGAAAATTTTTGGATGTAATTTTAGGGTAGAAACTTGAAAATTTGGGAAATACATTTAAAAAAATCCCTAAAAGTATAAAATATTAACTGGTCGAATACCTTCAAAACTTCTACCCCCTCCCATACAAAATTATTTTTTCGACCATTTTTAAGAAATTAATTATCATCTAACTATTAAAAGCTATCCATTTGAAATTTTGCATAAGAACTTATAAAAATATTTGCAAAGAAATTGTTTTAAAAGTTTCAAAATCACACTTGCCCTTCTACCCCCTCCCATACAAAAGTATGATTTCGACCAATTTCATTAAATCAACTAATAATCAACAAATTAAAAGCTACGAACTTGAAATTTTGTACGAGCAGCTTACAAGAGAAAGGAAATAAAATTGCGTCACAAATTTTGCAATTCCTCTACCTCTTCTACCCCCTCCCGTACAAAATTATTTTTTCGAGCATTTTTAAGAAATCAGTTATCAGCTAACTCTTAAAAGCTATCCATTTCAAATTTTGCCTAAAAACTTATAAAAATAATTGAAATGAAATTCCTTTAAAAGTTTTGAAATCGCGCCTGCCCTTCTACCCCCTCCCATACAAAAGTATCATTTCTACCTATTTCATTGAATCAACTAATAACCATCAAATTAAAAGCTACGAACTTGAAATTTTGTACAAGCACACTACAAGAGAAAGGGAATAAAATTGCGTCACAAATTTTACGATTCCCCTACCTCCTCTACTCCTTCCCATACAAATGTTTGGTTTCGTGAATGTAAAATGCACCGAATCCTATGAAAATTCTATGCAACTTCGTCTATGAAACACATTCTATACAGAGGATATTGGACGCGATTCAAGCAATTAATTAAAAAGCTATTAACATCCACCCACCCTTACCCCTCCTCCTCTCATAAAAACCCAAACTTGCAGAAATGAATGAAATATTGTTAAATTGACAACAGCCCTGCCCAAGAACTCCCTTTCACTTAGCCTTCCCTAACCACTCTAACCTGCATATTGACTTTCCACACATCCGCAACTTGTCCCAAGAATAATAAAGTTTCGCCCGACTTGTTGGCAGTTTATTTCTAAGATTGGTTGCAATTGTAATAAAATAAATTATGGCAAAAAATTGGTTCTTAGCTTTGCTTCTTGCAATGAAAACCGAATAAATGCATTTTTTAAAATCGTGCATTTGTATGAGAGGAGGTAGAAGGAGTAAGGGGATTAGATCAATATTTTTGATGTTAATGATATTCATATCATTGTACTATGCTCTAATTTTCAAGTCAATAGCTGAAATGGTTTCGGACAAAAATCAATTTCTTTAAATTTCGAAATTTCATGAAATTTGTATGGGAAGGGTTAGAAGGAGTGGGGAGATGTGGACCGTTCACGAACTTAAAGTTACTTTTTTGCTAAAAATTACATCTCACAAATTTCAGCACGATAGGTCAAAGCTTTCGAAAGTTATGTTGTAGACAGACGGACAGACAGACGGTCAATCGAAATCGAAATTTTTGAGCGACAACACTTCTGTACCCTTTTCGACAGCTTTCGACAGCGTTAAGCGAGATTACATATGGAATGCTTTGCGTAGGAGAGGTATTCCAGATAAGGTCACAGCTATGATTAAAGAATCCTACGAAGATGCAAGGTGTCGGGTCTTGCACAGAGGAGAGCTGTCCGAGAACTTTCTTGTGCGAACAGGTGTCAGACATGGCTGCACATTATCACCACCTGTTTCTGGTGGTAATAAATGACATCTTGAGAGCTACACTGGAAGGTGGGGAAGGTAAAGGTCTTCAATGGAGACTGTTTAACATCTTAAGTTACCTTGATTATGCTGATGACGTGTGTTTGCTTGCACATAACCGTTCGGGCTTAGAGCCGAATGTTCGCTCGTTGCATTCTAAATGCAAAGAGGCGGGACTGAAAATAAATGTGCGTAAAACCAAGTACATGCACATGGGTTCGAACGCAAGCACACCGATTGTTCTTAACGGACAGGATGTGGAAGAGGTGCAAGATTTTTGCTATCTCAGAAGCATTGTCAGCGTGGACGGCGGAGCCGAAAAGGATGTTGAGGCTCGGCTAAATAAAGCTCGTCAGACCTTCGGTATTCCTTCCCCTCTCTGGAGATTAAAAGAAATCTCCCTTCGCACAAAGCTGCCAGTTTTTGACGCATGCGTCAAATCCGTGTTGTTATATGGTTGTACTACGTGGACGGTGACCGTTCGACTTACCAAGAATATGGAATAATGGAATATTCTGGCCAGAAGTGATCTCAAACGACGAACTTTGGAGTACAACTGGCCACACTAAAATAGGTATTGAGATTCAAAGGTAGAAGTGGCGGTGGATTGGTCATACTTTGAGGAAACCAGAGCGAAACATCGCCAAACAGGCTCTAGATTTTAATCCGCAAGGAAGACGTCGGAGTGGTCGGCCATGTAGTACATGGAAGCGAGCAGTTAAGCAGGAGGCCAGAGGAATAAACAAGTCCTGGCAACAGCTTAAGGCCGATGCTCAGGATCGCGCCTTGTGGAAAAGAGTAGTTTCTGTCCTATGCCCGATCGAATTTGATTGATTGACTTCTGTACCCTTGGCGACTCTGTGCGAGCATTATTCCTTTGCGTTACAAACGATAAGTCGAACACAATATTCTCTCAGTTTTCATCTACAGTATAATTAGTCCGAGTATTAGTCATCTGCATATTACGTTTTTATTTTCGAATGCAATTATGATTTATACAGGGTGTTTGGTACACCGTGCATAACCTTGTAAGGGGTTATTCCTGGATATATTTTGAGCAAAAAATTGTTCTACGGAGATGGTCAATTTTCAATATCCACGGAGATACAGGGTGATCAAGAAAAGTCCTTCGGACCTGTACCCTTACTCACTCAAAACGCTATATCTTGAAAACTAATAATAACAATTCAAAGTGTTATAGCTTGCTTTTTAGGGAATTAAACTACCTTTCATTTGCTGTAATAGTCCGCATTGTAACTGTATCCAATTCTGAGATATTTGCTTCAGAACACAAATTTTTGACACTTTGACCTTCAAAATTCTAGGATCAATGTAGTTTTTCTCTAAAAAACCCATTATAAAAATGTCATTTTAATGTTGTTTTCTTATGTGCCATATTATTGCCTACAAAAGATGCATACGCTTGCATTGCATAAGTTTTATAGCTTAGAAGAAATTATCATTCCAATAATGTAGCACTTTTGTCAAAAAAGCAAGAATAGGTTGATCAACACTCTCCGCTTGAACTAAAAGAACTTAAGAATGGTTTTTATGGTTTATTTCAATTTTCCTTAATTACAATAAACGTTCAAAATGGCTCCCTTCATTTTGAATGCACGCTAAAGCTCGTTTTGCCAGTGTTCTCTTTGTGTTCATACTCCTCAACTGCTGCCTTACTTCTGTTGCTGCCGCATCGATTCTGGTGTTTAGATCCTGCAACGTTACTACTTCCGTTGCGAAGACAAGGTCCGTCATCCGTCCCCATACAAAGAAATACATAATAGTTAAATCAGGAGATCTTGCAGGCCAGTGTATCGGTCCATTTCTACCGATCCAGCGATTGCTGTAATAGGAATTTAACCAATCTCTGATTTGTCGGCCGTAATGAGCTGGAGCACCATCGTGTTGGTAAAACATGGAAGCCAATCGTTGCAGTGGCACATCATCCAATAACTCTTGTAGATCATTTGTCAAAAACTGCAAGTAATTGGAACTATTTAGGGTAGGCGGAAGCCTGATAGGACCAATAAAATCGTTGCCAATCACACCTGCCCATAAATTGACACTGAATCTGTGCTGAAATGATGCCTCTCTTCTTGTATGTGGATTACTCTCAGCCCATGTGTGTAAGTTGTGGAAGTTTGTGATACCGTCCCTGGTGAATTGGGACTCATCAGTCCAAAGAATGTTGTTCATAAAATTCTCGTCACTTAGTTGTCGTTCAAGGAGCCAATTGCAAAACTCCATCCTTTTGGGCAAATCAATGGGTACCAGCTCCTGCACTGGTGTGTGGTGGTAGGAATGCAACCGCTCTGCTTTGAGGACACTCCAAACTTTCCACGTAGAGACGTTTAACTGCTATGCCAAGCGTCGGACAGCGTCGTTGTGTTGAAACTCATTTTAATTTAATTCATTTCCTCGATAATTTAAATACTACTTAAAGGACATTCATCGATAATTTAAATAGTAATTAAAGGACACAAAGAATATTTCAGTTTAACAACATTTCAGGTAGTTTTTTTAGAACGAGGGTTGGTTTATGGCATATTTTATTTTTAAGCCATATGTATTTTCGCTTATTACCTGGAAAACGGGAAAACCTAAGTCATAAGTATGTATGCATCTTTTGTAGGCAATAATATGGCACATAAAACAACAACATTAAAATGACATTTTTATAATGCGTTTTTTTGAGAAAAACTACATTGATCACAGAATTTTGAGGGCCAAAGTATCAAACATTTGTGGTCTGAAGCAAATACCTCAGAATTGGGTACAGGTACAATACGGACTATTACACCAAATGAAAGGTAATTTGATTCCCTAAAAAACAAGCTATAACAGTTTGAAATGCGATTATTAGTTTTCAAGATATATCGTTTTGAGTGAGTGAGGGTACAGGTCCGAAACACTTTTCTTGGTCACCCTGTATCTCCGCGGATATTGAAAATGGACCATCTCCGTAGAACAATTTTTTGCTCAAAATATATCCAGGAATAACCCCTTACAAGGTTATGCACGGAGTACCAAACACCCTGTATATAAGATCGAAACTAGAAAAGCATACAGCTTTTCTTACGATACGCAGATTCTTTAATCCTATCCGTCTGTTTTAACCAAATTTCTGTTTTTAGTAATTTTTCCGCATCTATAAAATGGCAAATCTGTTCTTAGATCGAATGATGCCAAAGTCCTGTTCGATATCTTCAAAAAAAAAAAGGTTGATTAAGAGAAAAGATATGAAAGAGCCGATATAGTCCTACAAAGCAGGATCCGATTACGGATAAGAGCAGAATAGAGATGTAGAAAGGACAGATGAATAAGACGTGAAACGGATGTTGAAACTGGTGATAGTAAGAGTTGAAATTAGAAGTTGAAAAAATGTGTTGATAAGAGAGGCAAACTAAAGGGCGCGAAAAACAGGGGTTCGTTATACCCGGGACGGCTTAGTAGCAAACGGAAGGAAGCGAAATTTGAAGCTTAAATGAAGACTAAATGAGCTGTTGATACATAGTTGCGGAAGAGAGTAATGACCTGGTAAGTGAGCGAACCGCGGATGCGAAGAGAAATCAGATGCGTCAATGTGATTGGTAGCACATTGCAGGAAGAGAGTAATGACCGAGGATATCGAAATGACACTGTTAGTAGTCCAAAGGGAACAAAATCTGAAGCGCGAATGATGGTATTGATCGAACAACTAGTGATCATACGTAGGGGTCAAGTCAGGAACTGATGCGACATGGCTTGGGAGAATTGGCATATCCGTGGATTAGGTTCCTTCAGGGTACACGTAGTGTTAACGGTTATGGCTACATCGCGAAGCTTGGAATTTGTTCCTCGTTTCTCAGCGTGGAGTTGTAGAGATTTAGATAAGTTTCGCATCCAGCAGTATGAATGCTGAACTTGCAAATCGGTATAAACTGCTGCCTTCGGAGCGTTAATAATTGTCGTCTCAAAAGCAATCCGTGTTGCTAAAGACCGCGTGATTATATCTTCACGTTAATCTCACATAGGTTCTTCCTTACTCTATAAGTGTGGATTTAATACGATGAATTTAAAATGGTGCATTAAATCGATAAATTGTAGCGATTTGTTATTTATCATACGAGTACAACACATAGATTACTGTACTCTAGATGAAATTTGGGAGTATTATAAGTTTGCCATAAAGTTTGTAACGCTAAGGAATAAGGTTCGGAGAAAAAAATTGAACGATAGAAAAGTTCATATAATCACTTAAAAATCTCAAAACCGGATGTCCGTTCGTGTCCTCTCTAGCTTGAGAACGCGTTGAGCTAGAAATTAAAACTTTGTACACGTGAAATTTTGAACGTATTACTTTTATGATGATTTCAATCTATCGTATATTTGTGCCCTTCTTCTCCTTCCACCCTATGCAAATTGCATTTTTTCACGAAATGCTCTAAGCCAGTTTACTCAGTGCGTATAAAATTTATCGAAATTAGACGATTAGCTTTACCCCTTCTACCCCCTCCCATACCAAATGACAAAATTTCGCAATTTGACAATAAACGAATTTGCTCGCAAAGCATAGAAGCTATTTATCTGAAATTTTGAATATATTACTTTTATGATAATTTCAATCTACTGTATAAATAATTATTCCTCCCGTTTCTTCCACCACCTCTTATACAAACTGCCATTTTTCATGAAATACTCTAAACAAATTTACTCAGTACGTATAAAATTTATCGAGCTGAAATTGTGCACTAAATATTTATTGAGAATTATTTGTAAGACCAAAAAAAAATTTCCAATTAGCTTCACTACTTGTACCCCCTCCCATACAATATGACACAACTTCACAACTTTGCAAAAGGTCGATTTTCAATTTTCTACAATTTAAAACATAACAGGCGTAAAGCCCAATCGTTCGATACTCTAGATGAAAGAGAAATTTTTTGTTTTTAAGAAATTTTGTAGGGGAAGTGGTAGAGAGTGTGACGACATTGAACTAATTTTTTCACATCACGCTAGAGTTGCTATCAATATCTTTTATACAAAATTTAGGATTTAAAAATTTAATAGGTACTGAGAAAATAAGCATGTGGGATTTATTGAAATTTGAAGTTTGTATGGGAGGTGGTAGAAAGAGGAGCCAGTTCTTAATGACTTTTTCAAAAATAAAAAACATCATGCTTTTGACACGTTTTAAATTGCAGATCAGTAGCATTCATACTTTTCAGGAAAATCGATTTTTTTGAAGTTGAGAAATTGTGTCAGATTGTATGGGAGGGGGGAGAAGAAGTGAAGCTAATCGTCTATTTTTTTTTTGGTTTTACTAATAATTCTAAATAAATATTTAGTGCAAAATTTCAGCTCGATAAATTTTATACCCACTGAGTAAATTGGTTTAGAGAATTTCACGAAAAAATGCAGTTTGTATAGGAGGTAGTTGAAGGAGGAAAAGGACACAAATAATTTTTATACAGTAAATTAAAATCACCATAAAATTATTATATTTCATTTTAGATCAATAGCATTTATACTTTTCGAGCAAATACGTTTATTGTCGAATTGCGAAATTCTGTCATTTTATATGGGAGGAGGTAGAAGGGGTGAAGCGATTTGCCCGTTCACTAATTCGACTAATTTGCCAAAAACCAAGTGTACAAATTTTGAACTTTCTAGCTCAACACGTTTTCAAGCTAGAGAGGACACGGACGGACATTCGGTTTTGAGATTTTTGAGGGATTATATGAACTTATGTATCACTCATTTTTTCACCGAGCCTTATTTCTTAACGTTACAAACTTTGTGGCAAACTTACTCTGAGATTTCATCTAGAATATAAATACTCATGTCACCATCGTTGAGCATAATGAAAAGGGAATCTTTTTTCCCAAGCTATAGTAGTGATACAATGCTATCAAAGATGCACTTTGTAAAGCACTATAAAGTCACTCTACCTACCAGACAGCAATGGACAAACAATCATGTCATGCAGAATGACAAAATTGCGATATTTACTGATGGTTCGAAAATGGAAGAGAGAGTAGGTTATGGCATCTTTTCTAAAAGCCTTGATCTGCAAATCCCTAGGCATCTACCAGAATATGCCACAATCTTCCAATCGGAGGTAATGGCTATTGCGAAAGGAGCGGAACTAGCCTTGCGTGCAGGAGTAAATGGTAAGCGAGTTCGGAGATAGTCGAACAGCTTGCAGCTGTAATTGAAGATGCTTGAACTTATGGAAATGTTGGAAGAATTGGGGGAAAACCTGCACTTTGCAACTTTGTTGAGTTCCGGTGCATTTAGATATACCTGAGAGAAAGAGACTACATATAGAGCGTTTCCTCTGCCATTGCCCATGCCTCCGAAGAGTACTTCTTCACCGAGCTAAATGATCTCTGGCCCTTTGAATCGATGAAGCTCATTAGTTTCACCGGTAGAGCGGGTTGGGTTAATTATACATATGTACTGTGGCTCACAGCTTATTTCGTGTAGCTACAAATTTGAAATTTGTTACGCTGTTATTGGAAAACTATGTCAAATATTGACAAAATTTAAATGCCATGTTTTAAACAAATATTTATTGTTTAAGTTAGGAACTTCAAAAATAACACAATTGTTGTTTGTAATACTTAATTACCAAAAATTATGGAAATACTGTTTAATTCTATGTCACAGATTATTTCATGCACTTAAACTTAGGTTTTAATTTACAGAAAAAAGTTAACTTTTATACAAAATTCAGTATTTGGTATGGTAGCCCTTTGCATTTATTACACCTTTAAGTCTCTTTGGCATAGAATCCACAAGTTTTTGGGTAGTTTCTTCGGTAATTTTCGTCCACTCCTCCAAAATAGTTTTTTTCAATTGTTCCTTGTTAGAAATACTATGTTTCCGAATATTATTTTTCAAAATTGCCCATAAATTTTCTATTACATTATTATCTGGTCTCTGCGCTGGAGGTGACATAACATGCGGTTCCAAATCAGCCAAGATTACACAATACCAGGCTTATGCTTAGGGTCGTTGTCTTGCTAGAAACGAAATATGTTTGTAATTTCAAGATTCGCTGCACTCTGGAGTAATTTTTTTTTCAAAATGTTGAGGTACATGGTTTTGTCCATATTACCTTCAATGAACTCCAAATTTCCAATCCCGGCTGCCGACATAGAGGCCCAAACAATTACGCTTCCGCCGCCATGCTTCACTGTAACTTTTAAATTTCCTTTTTGTAGCTCAGTATTAGGTTTCCGCCATACGTATGCCATGCCATCAAAGCCAAAGGTATTAAATTTAGACTCGTCTGAGAATATGACGCTGTTCCAGAAGTCCGAATTTTTTTTGGCGTGGTCTCTAGCAAAGGCAAGGCGACTTAGCCGGTTTTTTCTGGTTATGAATAACTTTTTTCTAGCTACTCGATCATTGAAGTTGTGGTCTCGGAGCACGCGGCGGACAGTTTCTGCACTGCATGACTTACCTAGTCCTTGCTGTATATCCGCGACTAGTTTTGGAGCCGTTAACTTTGGGTTCGCCTTGATTTTACGTACAATAAATCGTTCGTCAGACGAGTTGAAAATTTTGTTTGACGCGCTTCTGCCCTTTTCTTGAATACGATTTTCATGAACGAAGCGGGACTCAAATTAACAAATTGAGTAATTTTTCGCTGGGATAGCCCGTTCTTGAGATGACTTATTACTAATTCTCGCTGCTCAATTGTCGTGCGATGACCCATTTTTTCAAAAAGCATTTCTTGTCCTTTACACGTAAAATATAACACAAAATATTGACTACAGCTAGTTGCCAATTCTTCAACAATTTAAAGAAAAAGAAAGTCCCGTTATACAGCTCGACACAATTGGACAGAAGTGAAGACAAGTATTTGCATGCTGTGCATGCTGCAATAAGCTGTGACCTGTGTACAATCGGTCTTTTAAGCCTTAAGAGTGTCAGAATTTATTTTTGTAAACTTTTTCTTATTTATTGTAATCAATAAGCATGTTTTTCTATATCTACATTCAAAATTTCATGATTTTCTAATTAGTTTTTAAGATACAGTGTTCTATAGTTTAAAAATAGCACTCCACGAAATAAGCCGTGAGCCACTGTAGGGTCCGCATGATAAAAACATAAAAGAATTATGGTTGGGCGTAGAGCCCAATCATATGATACTCTAGATGAAATGAGAAAGAGTTCAGTGTACCGGAAAATATGTCACCTCCAATTCTTTTAAATAATTAATAGTGACTTTTGTATGGGAGGTGGTAGAAACAGAGGAGGAAGGATTGTAATTTTTGGATATGACACCTAATGTGGTATGCAAAATATTTCGTGCTGAACTTAAGGTTTGAAGCTTTCATTATTTTCAATTGAGCATAGTTTTTCTGAAATTGAGGCACTTGTATGGGAGGTGGCAGAGGAAGTAGAGCGTTTAAGATGATTTTGAAACTGCTTATCATCATCCTTATCACCACGCTTTTAATTCAATTTCAAATTCGATAGATCTAATGTATTCGAAGAAGAAATGCTTTATAATACAGATATTTGTATGGGAGGGTGTAGAAGGAGTGAAGAGGAGTTGATAATTTTTTTGGCATTTATTGCAATTATTAAAAAACAAATTTTGGCTAAATTTTAAGTTTGTACTTTTTCTAGTTTTAATGGAAATCGATATAATGCACTTAACAAAAATTGTACATTTGTATGGGAGGGGGTAGAAGGAGTGTACGGATCAAAACACATTTTTTTCTCGTTATCGATTTTTTTATTTTTATACTTTATGCAAAATATGAAGTTGATAGCTTTAACAGTTTCGAAGAAAAATAATTTAGTTTAAATTTCAAAATTTCGTGAAATTTGTATGGCAGGGGATAGAAGGTGTGAAGTAAAGTTAATAATTGTTATCAAAATAAATTGCAATTATAGTAGAATTAATACTGACAAAATTTCGTCTTTTCAGCTTTACTAGTTTCAATGAAAATCGAAAATATGTATTTTTCAAAATTGTCCTTTTGTATGGTAGGGGGTAGAAGGAGTATGTGGATCGGGCTAATATTCCGTGATATTAATGACACTCATATCTTAATACTTCCACCTAAATTTCAAGTCGATACCTTAAATAGTTTCAAAGAAAAATCAATTTTTGAAAATTTCGGAATTTCGTGAAATTTGTATGGGAGGGGGTAGAAGGAGTGTACAGATCAAAACAATTTTTTTTTGGATTACTAATATTTCTATTTGTATACTTTATACAAAATATCAAGTTGATACCTTTAACAGTTTCGAAGAAAAATAATTTAATTTAAATTTCAAAATTTCGTGAAATTTGTATGGGAGGGGGTAGAAGGAGTGAGGTGAAATTGATAATTTTTTCAAAGCTGATTGGAATTATAATAAAATTAATTCTGGCAAAAATTCGTTTTTATGACTTTGCTAGTTTCAATGAAAATCGAAAAACTGCATTTTTCAAAATTATGCATTTGTATGGGAGGAGGTAGAAGGAGTGATGGGATCGGATCAATATTCAGTCATATTAATGACATCTATATTATAATACTTTAACCCAAATTTCAAGTCGATAGCTTAAATATTTTCAAAGAAAAATCAATTTTTGAAAATTTCGGAATTTCGTGAAATTTGTATGGGAGGGGGTAGAAGGAGTGGGGGGATGTGGCCCGTTCACGAACTTAAAGCTACTTTTTTGCTAAAAATGACACACAACAAATTTCAGCACGATAGTTCGGGAGTTATGCTGTAGACAGACCGACAGACGGACAGACAGACCGACAGACGGACAGACAGACGGACAGACCAACTCGGATTCGAAGTTTTTGAGCGACAACAAATATTTCTGTACCCTTAGCGGCTCTGTGCGAGCATTATTTCTTAGCGTTACAAACAGTAAGGCAAACACAATATACTCTCAGATTTCATCTAGAGTATAAACACGGAGGCGCACAATGAGCCCACTGTTGGCCTACGTACTTTGGTGTAAACCTATTGAATTTAATAAAGCGAAAGAGATTTAAGGTCAAAATTCCACGAATCATTTTTGGGCTATTTTCTAAAATGCATACTTGAAATTGGGAGTTGTCTTAAAAGTTTGCTGATTTATGTTTTTATTTATCTATCGAACGTATAATTTCATTTTCAGCAAATACATTTTCTTAAAGCCGCTTTAGATGATCGAATTTTTCTATTGCATTTCACATCGCAATGTTTTGATTGGTTTTACAGTTGAAGCTTAAACTGATCATTCGTTTTAATCTGCGGCTTAAATATAAGAAATATGCAGTTTCAACCATATCTTCGTAATACTGAGCAATTTTTTACTTAATACAGAAAATAAATTCTAGAATTTTTTCACCGATATGCAGATTTAGATTTGTATCGAAATAAATTTTATTAATATAAGCAATTTTTTTTTTTCTTTAGGTCTTGGAATAACGTCCACGACACCAACAAATTCCAAGAGTATTAGTTTCGTTACATCAACACAGAGCGTTAGCTCGAGTCAAGAGACTCTTAAGCGCACTAACAAACCGTTAATGGAGAAACGTCGACGAGCCCGAATCAATCAGAGTTTAGCAATCCTAAAAGCACTCATTCTCGAATCAACAAAATCGACCACAAAAGGTTCGGATGGACAAACCAAACATACAAAACTGGAAAAGGCTGACATATTAGAGCTTACTGTAAGACATTTTCAAAGACATCGAAACTTAGATGATCCGGGTACGAATTATATACAATAAATTTTAGTCTTTATTAAGACCAATAACTAATACATCCTGCTCAATTACAGCTGTGAACAAATACCGCGCAGGATATACAGATTGCGCTCGAGAAGTAGCACGTTATCTGGCTACACCGGAACCACCACCACTTCCCAGCATTCCCTCATTATCTGATCCCGGATCGAAGGCCCGACTTCTACGGCATTTGGATCAATGCATAGCCGAAATCGATATCGAAATTTGCCCACATTCGACTTTTGCTGATAGTCCGTCGAGCAGTTGTTTCGATTTGAATTGTTCGAAAAAACCGTAAGAATAGTTTGAAATTTTCTTAAAAAAAAAATTATTAACTTCCAAAACCGATCGATATTAGTAGTCACGATGATAATTCAATGGACTATAGCAGCCAGGACTCAAATCCAATTGATTTCAGTAAAAATACAAGAGATACACATGAGAGCAGAAGTAGCCAGCCAATATCGTCAACATCGGAAGTTTTATTGCCCGTACAGGTAATTACTATACTAATTAAGACCCAAACATTTAGGCTATCATTAATTTTTTAGTACAAGCAGACAGATTTATATTTTTTATGTTCGGCTCTTTATTTTAAGGACGGGCATAGTTTTTTATGTGACATTTTTCTTCTACAGTGAACCAAAGGGATTTCGTTTGGGCAAAAAATAAAGCGTTTAGAAAGGGTTCCATAAGCACGCAGTAAAGCGCTCCGAATATGCTTTATCGTCATAAGCCATGGGCTCGATCAAATTGCACCGATTTGAAATGTGTTTAAAATTAAAAGTTTAAATAATTTTAAATTGTAAATAATATTTTTATTTAATATGAGATCTTAAAAATAGTTTCTGAAATCGCCGCCATAATCATTTGCACAGTGGTTTCATCCACTTTACAGAAACTGTTCTGTCAATGATGGAGTATATGATGGTGGCTCCTGTCTTCTTTCAAATTCCTTTGACAATCGACTAAAATTGTTGAAAGGGTCGGACCTGAGGGCAGTTCGATGGGTTCCACTTCCTTGGCATAAGTGGCATGTTGTTGGCTCTGTACCACTCCATTGTAATTTTGCAATAATGTGTACACCTGGTTCTGTTTTACACGATAGATATGTACGTTCCTGAAAAATGCGTGTAAAAAAGACATTGTCTCTATGGAAGAAAAGAAGTTTGGTTCCGGATCTAAAAAATCAGCAAGAACCATATAAAAATATTCGTCTTAAACTTATTATCTTATTTCAACAAAATACACATAATAGAAATATGTTATGGGAATGAAAAAGATTCTTCATGAACAAAAAAAAAACTGTTTTACATATATTTTTATACTCTAGATGAAATCTGAGAGTATATTGTGTTTGCCTTACCGTTTGTAACGCTGAGAAATAACGCTCGCACAGGGCCGCCAAGGGTACAGAAATATTTGTTGTCGCTCAAAAACCTCGATTCCGAGTGACCGTCTGTCTGTCTGTCCGTCTGTCCGTCTGTCTACAGCATAACTCTCGAAAGCTTTGAGCTATAGTGCTAAAAATTTTTGTGTGCCATTTTTAGCAAAAAAGTAACTTTAAGTTCGTGAATGGGCTACATCCCCCCACTCATTCTACCCCCTCCCATACAAATTGCATGAAATTTCGAAATATTAAGAAATTGATTTTTCTTTGAAACTGTTTAAGCTATCAACTTGAAAATAAGGTCAAAGTATTATGATATAGATGTCATTACTATCACGGAATATTGACCCGATCCCCTTACTCCTTCTACCACCTCCCATACAAATGGACAATTTTGAAAAATACATATTTTCGATTTTCATTGAAACTAGTAGAGATAAAAAGAAGAAATTTTGTGAGAATTAATTTTACTACAATTCCAATTTATTTTAACAATAATTATCATCTTCACCTCACTCCTTCTACCCCCTCCCATACAAATTTCACGAAATTTTGAAATTTAAATTAAATTATTTTTCTTCGAAAGTGTTAAAGTTAGCAACTTGATATTTTCTATAAAATATACGAATAAAAATTCTAATAGGGCAAACAAATTATTTTGATCCGTACACTCCTTCTACCCCCTCCCGTACAAATTCATAATTTTTGTTAAATGCATTTTATCGATTTCCATTCAAACTAGAAAATGTACAAACTTCAAATTTCACCAGAATTTGTTTCTTAATAATTGAAATAACTGTCAGAAAAAATTAACAGCTCCACTTCACTCCTTCTACCACTTCCCATACAAATATCTGTATTATAAATTCAAGAAAAGCATTTCTCCTTCAAGTATACATATAAGAGCTATCGGCTTTGAAATTGAATTAAAGCGTGGTGATAAGGATGATGATAAGCAGTTTCAAAATCATCTTAAACGCTTCACTTCCTCTGCCACCTCCCATACAAATGCCCCAATTTCAGGAAAACTATGACTAATTCCTTTAAAAATAATGAAAACTAAAAACTTTAAATTCAGCAAAAAACATTTTGCATGCCATGTTCGGTGTCATATACGAAAAATACAAACCTCTCCCTCTACTTCTACCACCTCCCATGCAAAAGTCTCTATTCACTATTCAAAAGAATTTGAGATGACATATTTTCCGGTATATTAAAGTCATTGCCATCTCATCTAGAGTATCATATGATTGGGCTTTAAGCCCAATTATAATTCTGTTATGTTTTTTATTGATTTGCACTTTCTGACAATAATCGACGCATAAGTTTGCGTACGACTGGAATATCACAGCTATCCCTAGAAATATTGTGAACATCATCTTCTTCCTCTATTAATTAAATTCTTTCTATGATCTCTTGAGCAAAATCAGCACGAGTCTGCTCTGGTGTTTATGTATCATCGGTTTTAAAAACGAATTCATCATCAATGGCGCGACAGCCCAAATCGGGCCCTGGCCTCCTGAAGTCGTCGCCTCCAATCGTCTCGATCCAAAGACCGCGTCCTCCAGCTGCTAATTTTTAGAATGGCTTTGCTGTCTTCATCAACCGAGTCTTCCCATCGCTTGCGTGGTTTGCCTACTGGCCGGTTACCACTCGCTTTGCCTTTAAGAGCACGTTTGGGGATTCTTCTGTCTTCCATCCGCTCTACATGGCCAGCCCACTGCAGTTTACGTAACTTGATGAACGTTGAAGCTTCTGGCTCGTCGTAGAGTTGAGACAACTCATGGTTGTATCTTATTCGCCATTCCATTCCTTCCTTCACAGGTCCCAAAATTCTTCGGAGGACCTTTCTTTCGAATGCGTTAACTGCTTTTTCGGAAGTTCGCGTTAATGTCCACGTCTCGCTGCCATAACAGAGCACAGGTCGTATAATAGTTTTATAAATCCGCAGCTTATTGTTCCTGTGCACTTTCTTGGATTTCATTATTGGAAGTACCGAATAATACGTCTTATTTGCTAGTATTATCCGTCGTTTGATTTCGTCTGTTTCATTACCGTCTTTTGCTAGATTAGCCCCAAGATATATGAAGTTGTCCACACTCTCCAAATTATATTCCGCAATTGTTATGTTTTATCTGATTGGCGTTCTCCTTCTTGTTTGCGTCATTACTTTTGTTTTGCTTTCATTAATGCGCAACCCGACTTCTTTTGCGGCGGAGTCAAGATTGACAAATACCTCCTTAGCACTAGGGAAGGATCTTGCTAGAATGTTAATGTCGTCAGCGTATGCTACTAGTTGGGTGGACTTGAATAGTAGTGTCCCGTTGGTGTCGACTGGGATTTTTCGGACGACATACTCTAGTGCCAAGTTGAAAAGCATAGGGGCTAGACCATCTCCCTGCTTTAAACCACATTCCATTGGAAAGCTGGTTGTGGAATCGGTTTGTATTCTCACTTGGGATTCAGTGTTCGTCATTGTGAGTCTTGTTAGTCGGACTAGTTTTGGAGGAATTCTAAAGTCAAGCATGATTTGGTACAGTACGCTCTACGAATATTTGGTGCACGTCTGTGTTATATTCCCAGCATTTCTCAAGCACCTGTTTCACCGAGAATATCTGGTCTATTGTAGATCGTCCGGTTCTGAATCCGCCTTGGTATTCGCCAATTATTTGATTAGTATAGGGCTTAAGACGACGTTCAATTATTTTTGTCAGTATTTTATAGGACGTACACAACAATGATATACCTCTGTAGTTCTCACAGCAGAGTTTGTCTCCTTTCTTGTAAATTGGACATATAATGCTTTTTCGCCAGTCGTCGGGTATGATTTCCTCTGTCCAAATTTTGCATATCATGCTGTGCAGTATTTCAGCGACACAGTTTCCACCGTTTTTCAGAAGTTCAACTGGTATTTCGTCAATTCCCGGCGCTTCGTTTCGTTTTTGGTCACATAGGGCTGCTTTGATTTCAGGAAGCGTGGGTGGTGTCGATGATGGTTCATCTTCGTCAGTTGAGGCTTGAATTGAAATGTTGTCTGTCGTTATCGGTGCTACTGGGATGGGATTCAAAAGATGTTCGAAGTATGAAGCCCATCTCCTTTTGATGATGATATTGCCCTCTGCGTCTTTGCAGAGACTGGTTTTTGGTTTATATCCCTTTTTCAAGTCTTTTACTATGGCGTATGCGTCCCGCGTATTATTTTTTCTCATGTCGTCGTCCATTTTTTGTATCTTGTCATTATGGTACTTCCTTTGTTTTCGTCCGCAGGTCTTTTTCGCATATCGCCTAAGCTCGTCATATCTTTCTTTTTTGGCTCGTGTTGGTCGTTCAGTAAAAATTTTGTAAGCCTCGTTCTTTCTATCTATTGCATCGCGATATTCTTGGTCGAACCAATCATTATTTTTTCGCTGTGCTTGATATTCTAATACCTCTTCTGCGGAGGATTTGATGCCGTCTTGTATTTTCATCCACGCATTCTCCACTGGCATATTTTGTATATTTTCATATATTGGTGTCAGGTGCTTATTACATGCTAACATGTAAGCCTGCACCACCGTTTCGTCGTTAAGCTTGTCGACATTGAATTTGCGAGCTCTACTCGTTTTCGAATATCCACGACAAGCTATTCTGCATCGATACTTAGCTCTGACTAGATAGTGATCAGAGTCACAATTCGCACCGCGGAGAGTTCGTACATCAAGTATACTGGAAGCAGCCCTTTTCTCAATAAGAACGTGGTCTATTTGGTTGAAGGTGTGACCATCTGGTGATGCCCACGTTCGTTTGTGAATATCGCGATGTGGGAAGCACGTAGAGCTTACTATGATATTTTTGCTGCTTGCGAAATCAATAAGACGTTGGCCATTGTCGTTGGTTATGTCATGGAGACTGTGCCCTCCTGTTGTTCCTCTATGAGCCTCCTCCTTTCCGACTTTTGCATTAAAATCCCCTAAGACAATTTTTAGGTCATTCGAGGGCAGTGAGTCATATGTTGTCTCTAGGGTGGCATAAAATTCGTCTTTAGTTACATCGTCCTTGTCTTCTGTTGGTGCGTGAACGTTGATCAACCAAGTGTTGAAAAATTTAGTCTTTATTCGGATTGCACACAATCTTTCACTTATTGGTTTGAAGCTCGTGACCTGCTGTTTAAATTTTTTGTCAACGACAAAAACCTCTGCTTCCCGACAATTTTCCACTTGGATAGATTGTGTGTGATCTCATGTCCATGATTTCGCTACCGAGCCATTTCGTTTCTTGGATGGCAGTTATGTTGATGTTGTGTTTTTCCACTTCTTCGAGAAACTCTTTCAGAGCTCCTGTCCTAAATAAGGATCGAACATTCCAAGATCCAATAGAGTAGTCCATTTTTCGTTTGCGGGGTCGTTGCCGTTGAGTCCATCCTTTCTGAGGCCGTTCTTCAGGTTTCTGGACAGTGTTTTTTTTCCGGTGATGCGCTGTCGGCGCCTCGCCCAACCCCCAACCTGGAGGACCGGTCCTACTTATTTATTACACCCTAGTAGAAAAAGGGTGGGAGTTTTGAGCTAAATATGACATGCTGGAGTTCTCACAGCTATGCTGCAAGTCCAACTATGTCATACTTTTTGCCTACTTCCTGAGACGCACTGGTGTTACTGGCCATTCAGGTTAACTCCATGTACCCTCCTCCTTTCTCAACTCGGGCTTGGGACCGTCTATGGCGGAGTTAATTCAGTTATTAACTATTGTGTTCGTGTTTTTGTTAAGCTGTTATGTAATTCTTTGTGAGAGGCTACCAACAACTTCAGTTCCCGTTCAAACTTCCCAGCGCGTTCCTAATTAGGGCCATGTTTGACAAAATGCTTACCCAATATTGTAGTCACTTCCAGAGCTTCTGTTCTTAAATCTGCATTTAAAACGGGATCATTTTCTCCATTATTACTACGTTCGGTGGAATTCGGAATCTCAAGGGCAACGTCTTATAATTCATCTTCGCTAAAGGCTTTATCGACTAATAAATAGTTCACCAATGTCTTCAAACGATAGATCATCGAATCCTACTCCACTAATTGTGTTTGCCATTGTAATGACGTTGGGAAATCAGATCCCATTATGTCTAATACGACCCAGTATTAGGGATAATGGGATCTTTGGTTTTTACACGTTGCGGTCAAACCGCTTTTCAAAAAGCATTCAAAGTGGCTGGTTTTAATTCAGTTAACGCCATTCCAACGTGACTGACACAATCCATAATTGAGAATGTCTTTCTCACATCAATGACTGTTAGTGTTTTATCATTGAGTTTGTCCAAAACGTGTTGGAATGTTCGTTTTACGTAGTATGTTTTAAATGCCGTAATTATACCTTGGTCTAGCGGTTGTATCAAAGATGTAGTATTAGGTGATAGAAATAAAATTCGTACGTTTGGGTGTTCCAAGACGGGATGGCCAGGTGCATTGTCAAGAATTAGAAGAACTTTAAATTCATGTAACGTCTGACTTCTGCGATGAAAGAATTGTTGAACTACTCTGTAAAGATAGCACTGGTCAGGCTTCTTGTTTGCCATCCAGCGAACAGGCAGTTTATTCATATCTACACTTTCATTAAACGTGGGCTAAGGGCCCGATTTACCAGCAGTGGTTTCATTATACGATCTCCGGAAGCATTCGGCATTCGATTCCAGAGGAGACCACTTTCATCTACATTCCACACTTGATCAGGAGTGTATGCTTCATCTTTAATAATTTTAGCAAGTTCCTGCGGGAATACTTTAGCAGCCGATTTATATGCAGATGCAGTTTCACCTTTAATTTTTATATTATGGCGAGCATGCCTTTTAAAAATTCATAAAAAATTGTTAGTAATTGAATTGGACCGCTCGAGTTAAAAGATAATGAAATATTTATACTCTAGATGAAATCTGAGAGTATTATAAGTTTGCTCTAAAGTTTGTAACGCCAAGAAATAAGGCTCGGAGAAAAAAATGAATGATACAGAAGTTAATATTATCACTCAAAAATCTCAAAACCGGATGTCCGTCCGTCCGTCCGTCAGTCCGTCTGTGCGCGCTCTAGCTTGAGAACGCGTTGAGCTAGATAGTTCAAATTTTGTACACGTCGTTTTTGACAAAAAAGTAAGGTCAAGTTCGTGAACGGGCCAAATCGCTCCACCCCTTCTACCCCCTCCCATACAAAATGACACAATTGCGCAATTTGACAATAAACGGATTTGCACGAAAAGTATAAAAACTATTGGCCTGAAATTTTGAATATGTTACTTTTATGATAATATCAATCTACCGTACAAAAATTATGCGTATCCTCCCCCTCCCATACAAACTGTACTTGTCATGCATTACTCTAAGCCAATTCACTCATTGCGTATACAATTTAGAGAGCTGAAATTGTGCACCAAATATTTATTTGAAATTGTTAGTAAGCCCAAAAAAATTTAGACTATTAGCTTCACCCCTTCTACCCCCTCCCATACAAAATGACACAATTTCGTAATTTGACAATAAACGGATTTACTCGAAAAGTATAAAAGCTATTAGTCTGAATTTTCGGATATGTTATTTTCATAGTAATTTTAATCTACAGTAGAAAAATTATTTGCTTCCTCCCTCTCTTTCAACCCCCTCCCATACAAACTACACTTTTTCATGAAATGCTCTAAGACGATTTTCTCAGAACATATAACATTTATTGAGCTCATATTTTGTAATAAATACTTAATTAGTATTAGCACTAAGATCAGAAAAAAATATTTGATTAACTTCACTGCTTCTACCCCCTCCCATACAATATGACACAGTTTCACAACTTCACAAAAAATCGATTTTCTTGAAAAGTATAAATGGCACTAGTCTGAAATTTCAGGGATGTCAATTTTACAATATACCTAGTTATTTCTGAAAAAAATCACTCTAATCGCCCCACTCTTTCTACCACCTCCCATACAAACTGCACATTTTCACTAAATCTAACTTACTAATTTTTTCAGTTCCCATTCAATTTTTGGAGTAAGCATTTTGTATAAAACATTTTTATAGCTACTTTAGCATGATGGGGAAAAATTAGTTCAATGCTGTCATCCCTTCTAATACTTTCCATGCGAAATTTCTTGGGATCACAAATATTCTATTTCATCGCTTTACGCGCAATCGTAGCCCTGTTATGTTTTTTTTTAATTCCTGTTAAATCAAATTCGTTTAAAAAAAGTTCGTGCAAAAACAAATCTGGCCAGAACATTATCAAAGCATCATACTGTCGAATAAATGGCAAAAGCAATTCTGTCGACACTCTTCAATATAAATTTTAGATGCTAATGTTGAAGAAGTCACAAACGTCGACTCGTTTTGGCGCACGAGTAGATTGCTTGCCAAATCATCAACTTCTTCCCGAATTTATCCAATTTCGTTAACTTGAACTTATTGGAAACATTCAACTGCTTATCGGCAATGTACCATTTTTGTCCAGGAATCTATATGGCTTCGACTCGAAAGTGATGGAAACTGATATCAATCGCAAAATCATTCACTATTTCGAGGATAAGCAGCTTATCCACGATGGCCAATGTGGCTTCCGTTCTGGAAGGCCGACGAGAGGTCTCTTGGTCTACCTGACGTTAGAACTCTTGCTTGCACAAATACGGCGAAGGTCAAGTTCTTGCTCTTGACATTGCAAACGCTTTCGAAAGAGTTTGGCATGCATGTCTTCTTGTTAAGCTAACGGCCATTGATCTCGATGGGTTGAGAGTTTTCTGTCCGAACGCATTATACCAGTAGTATTAGATGGCGTTCCTTCTTGCTCTTTGCCAATAAATTTTGATGTCCCTCAGGGTTCTGTTATATCCCCTACTCTGTTGTTAGTATTCATCAACGACCTTTTGCCTTCTACTCTCAATCCATAGTTTTGCAGATACAGTACTTTAGATAACACCTTTGAATTTAACTCTGCTGCGGATTTTCAAAAACAATCTTTTTCTTCCAAACGCAGGGAGTTATTCGGTTTGCTGGCCTCCGACCTCGACTTAATCCTGGAATGGGGCAGGAAAAATAGAGTAGAGTTCAATGCTGCTAAGACACAGGCCTGGCATCTTTCCCTTCAACGTGATATTCAAGTATCGTCTTCTAATTTAGCCTATAATGGCGTACCAATTTGTTCTTTAGATGAGTTTATCGTATTAGGCGTAAAGTTAAATAACTATCCTGATTGGAACATATATTTAATGTTGCCCTTGATACCTCCAAACGCCTGGGTATTCTCCTCAAATGCAAAAACAAAAAATTTACGCCTCCCGACTGAGTTACCATCTATTGTACAAGGCTTACAGTCGACCTCGCTTAGAGTACAATTCGCATTTATGGGCTGAGGCACCCAAAACACACCTTGCGCTAATCGATCGAATCCAAAAACATGCGTTCCGACTAATTGGAGATGACACCATCATGATTTCTATTAACTCCCTCGAGCATCGTAGGAACGTGGGAGTACTTAGTATTTACTATCGCTACTTTCACGGTAAATGTAGTGCGGGACTAAGATCACTCATATTTCTAAGCAAGTATAACCTTCAGTGCTTCAAAAATAATGTCCATCGCCATTTCCGTCTCTCTCTTCCAAAATTCCCATAATACTACCAAATTCATTCATCCTCTTTCCATACCGAAATAACTGTGATATGCATTAAAAAGTGACTCCCTAAGTTAAAATCAGTGTCTTTAGGAAAAAAAGCCAAAATTTTTGGTCAGAACATTGTCATACAGCTTTCGGTTTCTTGCCACTAAATTTTGCTTGTCGTTGCGATTGGGCACCTCAATGACTTGGTAGGAATTCATGGCAGCCTCTGACAATATTCTTCTCACGGAACTCCTCAATGTTCCACTTTTTTGTCCCAATTCCTCTATGAAAAACCTGGATTCGCCTTCGCCTTCCGAACTACATTCTTCACTATTTCCTTATCATGTGTCCGTGATTTTCTTCCAGTTATTGAGGCGGGATCAACACTTTGGGTCTCCTGAACCGATTTGGTTCCTTTTGCGATCACAGAATGTGGATTTTCAAAATTGGCAATTTGAATAACATTTTTCAACTTCTACTGTTTCTGTTTTTGTGTAGATTACACCTTCCACATGAGAGAAAATACCATTCTTATTTTTGCAAACTTTTCACATTGTAATCTAGCCGTGACCGGCATTTTAATTAGTTAACCTATTTGATTTGATATTTTGAAATACAACATTAGCAATTTTTTCAAATTCTTTGCTTCGGGTAAATGAACACAACATTTTCCAGCCCAAATATTTAAACCTTGGATATTTTATTTTGAATAGAAATTGATTTAAAAAGATTTGCTGGATACTCCATGCAATACACATCCATAGCTCATTATAAGATTTACATAACAACTTAACGTTTCTGTACTTCAGGATGAAAACAATAATCGAGGGGACGATTCTAGACAAAATTCGCCTATAATACCAAACAATGTCGAGGAATTAATAACGGCCAATCAGATAGCAACCACATCGAGTTTAAGAGAACTCAATCAACATCTTAATCCTCAGGTAATGGAATGCGGTCTGGATGTAAGAAATAAGGTATTACTCGTATTTCTTATTGCAAATGATTTTATTTTTCTATAATGATTATTACCGATATTATTGTATAGCCTTGTTCAACCTCACCAACGGAATATCGACAAATCAAGTCGGCTGATGGAAGTATTCTAGTACTTCCGCCACACTACATGCAATTAGCGGCCGCCCTGGGACTTAACACGCAAACGATGATGGAACCGATCGTATCCCGATCGGATTTCGAACGGATTGTCGAGCTGAACAGATCGCAACAAATTACTCAAACAGCACCTGAAGCTCTGATAAAAACCGAACTGGAGAATCTATCTCATCCAATCGATCCGCGTTTGGATGCTACGGCCGATCAAATTCATCATACAGATGATCGTCGTATCTTGCAGAATAGTTCACACAGCTCTTTGGATAAATCAAAACCAGAAAATACCTCAAAAATGGACATCGACTATCCATTGGAAGTTACCGAACTGAAATCATCGTCGCCGGCGATCGATGAAAATGTTATCGAAGGATCGTCGCTGTGTTCGCTCGATAAACCGAAACGTATTGATAAGCTTGAGAATTTGAGTTACAATGAGAATTCATGCGAACAAAATCAAAATAATCAGAATCTCCTCAATCAACAAAGGGAACCAAGACCGATCACGGATGATAACATGTGGCGGCCTTGGTAAATCGTATTTTCTAGAGCAACTGTTTTATTTTCATTTTTCTTTCTGTTAATTACATTTGTATCGATCTTTGCGCTGTAATTAATTTGTTTATTGTTAGAATAATGGGAATGTTATGTTATATCAGGGATTAAAATTAGTGCGTCAAAATTTATTTTTCACAAAATTCAATGTTAAAATAAAACACTTACCGAGTATATCAAGGAAAATATAAATAAATTAAATTAAAATAATAATAATAAAACAGAGACAAAGTAGAATTGTAATATTTCCGGCAGCTGATTGAACTTTTGCCAGAGAAAAAAAAATATTTTGAAATAAGCAACGGAATAAATCCGATAAGAGTTTACGAAATATATCGAAACGATGATGATATTAAACAATTAGTTCACCTTTTCAGCTTTTTAATTGCATTGCTCACATAAAGTAAACTATTAAGTTTTCTTAATTTTATATTACCTGTGCCAAATTATATTCTCTTTTTTTTTGTGCAATAAAACATCTTTCTAAGTCTTATTTATCTGGTGATTGTTTCTTGTTAACAAAAATAATTAAATAAATTAAAGCAATGCATTAGTCAAAAATCACTGTCACACTGTATATTAATAATAAAGAAAACAAAGTAAATATAAAATAGAAATTTCTAATTTCCATAATAATTAACTTCTACTTCTACAATGACACTAAAGCTCAAAATCGTGCCATGGCCTCCTAACCTTCAGGTTTCTTAACATTTACATTACTTTTTTTAGAAGGAGTGTTAGCCTTTCGCAAAACCCTCTCTCTATCTACGAATTTTTCACTCTCGCAGATTGTAGTGACCAATGTATAACCAAGCAGGCAATGTGCTGAAATTCTACGTCGATCGGGATTTGAACTCACGACCTTCGCACTGTAGACCAACACGCTAACTCACTAGGAAATACCCTATTAACCTGGTGATTTTAATTCTATTCAAGTGAACATTGCAGAAGTTTCTTAATAAGTTATTCAATTTTATTTCTTTTGCCTTCTGTCATTGCGAATGATTATCTAATTTATATTTATACCAAACGGTAGCAACTACAGACTTGCGTTTTTATTAATTTCCTTGAAGCATGAAAGTATTATTGTTGTAGTATTAGTACGCAAATAAAATAAAAAATCATAAAATGCTCAGTTGCCAATAAACCGCCATACAGACCAGTAATCTTTATCTGCACTTAAAACAAGGTGTCAAGTATGATCATGGATAACCGCTTCGTGCGCTTCGTCAATTTTTATAGCGCAATGGGGGAATTTCGAAATCGATTTAGTGAAGTAAACGGAAGAGCAGCGCGTGGCAATTTTAAAAGTTTGCATAGGTGACGACTGCTTTAGGATCTTGAGTCAACTCAAAATACCAAACGACAAGGAAACTGTAAAAACCGTATTGAATGCACTAGAAAAATATTTCAAGCCAAAAGTTAACATCAGGTACGAGCAATTTTTATTTAACACCGCAAAACAAGAAGAAGGTGAGAGTATTGAAATTTCGTATGCCCCTTAAAAGATTTAATAAAAAGTTGCTCATACCCTGCGGAAGAAGATAACAGTTACGTCTGTGATAGACTAATCCCTGGTGTTCATTGTACTGAAATTCGAAAAAAACTGTTAATGGAAGAAGACGCTTTTTGTAATGTACAAAAAGCGCTGGAGTTGAGCAAACAACAGTTCGACTCAAAATATTAGAATCCGGTGAAAAATATGAAACGGACGAAATCATTTTAGTTCTGTCTGTAATGCTCACACCGGCCAAAAAAAAAGACCGTTTCAACAACAATCGAAAAAAATGTGCGCATAGTGACAGAAGTGGATAATAGATGTAGCGAAACAGAACATGATGAGTAAATATTGTTTGTGAGTTTAATGGATTAAGCGTCCAAACAGAAACAAACTGTAATTATCTGTAAACAAGTAAAATTTTCGTTGAGAATGAAAAACACCAAGCAATGGCGTGCGTTATTGATACAGGTGCGTCCTGTAACATTATAAACATTGACGCGTTTAAAATTTTATCACAAAAATCATTTTATCAAAAAAGTGAAATAAAATTGAAAAGTTTCAGTGGACACATTTTAAAGCCAATTGGAGTGGGAAAGTTAGAGTGCGAAATTAACGGGGAAAGACATAGAATAAAATTTCTAGTGTTAGACACGAAATGTGAAATAATCGTTAATGCCCAAGACGCCATGAGATTAAGAATTATTCAAGTAAACCAATTGGAATGCATGAGTGAAACAGCAACCAAAAAAATTATAGACAAATACAGTGATGTCTTTGGAAATGATGGAGAATTGCCAATACCACTGAAGCTTCAAATAGATAATAGTGTGCAGCCTAAGCAACAGCAGCCTCGAAGAGTGCCGGTATCATTACGTCAAGAGCTCAAACGAAAATTGGACAAGCTGGAACAACGCAGAATAATAAGCAAAGTTGATTATCATACACCATGGATTAACAACATTGTATTAGTGAAACGAAATAAAAAAAGAAGGATTTGTTTGGATCTAACCGATCTTAATAAAGCACTCAAAAGAGCCAATTACCAAACTTCTATAATCGATGAAATGCTGCCGAATTTGACACAAGCGAAAGTATTTAGTAAACTTTATGCCAAAAATGGATTCTGGCAAGTTGTTCTGAATAAAAATAGCAGAGACATGACTACATTCTGGACGGTACTGCTGGAATCGGATGCCATTTGGAATTTCTGCTGCGCTTGAACATTGACAGCTGACTCAACACGAAATTTTGGATGAACTCAATGGAGTAGAAGTAATTGCAGATGACATACTAGTCACGGGCAAGGGTGAAAATATGGAACACGCAGTATTGGACCACAATAGAAACCTGGAGAATCTTTTAGACTTCGAAAATATAATTGAAGTACCATACTGCGGGCATCTTTTGACTCAAGATTGTTAGCAGCAAAACCGAAGCAATCAGTAAAATGCCAGCACCACGGAAAAAAGTGGAGACACAAACATTTCTCGGATTATGTACGTATCTATCAAGATTTTTACCGAACCTTTCCACAATTGCAGCCCCCTTACGGGAGTTATGTAAAGGAGATAAAATTTGGATTTGGAAACGTGAGCACCAGAACGTCTTCAATTTGTTAAAGGAAATTATCATAAAAATATTGCAATACTATGATCTCAACAAATCAATCACACTGCAATGCGATGCCAGTCAGAAGGGAGTAGGTGCGGTATTACTACAGGAAGGACATCTAGTTGCATTCGTGTCAAGAGTACTCTCACAAACTGAACAGCAATATGCGCAAATTGAAAAAGAATGTTGAGCCATAGTCTTCGCATGCAAACGTTTCGTCCAATATTTCGTGGAGAGCGCAACATCGTTGTAGAAAGTGATCACCTCTCTTTACAAACTATTCTTAAAAGATCCTTGAGACTCCCAGACGTTTACAAAGAATGAGGCTCAGCTTACAGTGACATTGTAATGACATATGGTACAAAAAAAGAAAACAACTTCGGTCCATGGCAAAAGTGACAACGGATGGAGGAACTCCTCACACCAGAGGCTTTTCATATCATCAACAAGGAAACGGCAAAGCAGAGTCAGCTGTGAAGATTGCAAAAAGCTTGTTAAAAAAAGCCATTAGCACCAAACATTTTTAGAAGATGCTGTTAGATCAACGAAAGACTATAAACCATATGGGCCCCAGTCCGGTACAGCGGCTTATGTCAAGGAGAACTAGATGCTCAATACCTGTCATGTCAAAGAAATTTGATCCCGATGTTCAACAGAATGTGAAAGACACTATCATGCACCAACGACGAATAGCTAAGAAACATTATGATTTCAAAAGCCATAAACTACCAATTCTGAAAATGGGACAAGATGTGGTGGTACAAATTCGATGGAAACCCGATGATGCCAGCTAGTCAAAAGGACATGTTAGCAATACAAAGTCAGATAGGTCAGCCGAAGAAAGAAAATACATCCAGAATCGTCAACATATTCAGCCCGTGCGATTAAGTCCTGTGACCGAAAAACGGAGATCACTAAGCGAATAAGTACTGACAGGGAGATTTAAATAAGCGAGTACTTAATGTGATCGACGGTGGAAATTGGTAAGCGAAATCAGAACATCGCGTGGTGAAGTCCAGCGAAAATAATGCCACAAATGCTAGTAAATGACAATTCTGTCCTTTTCTAGTACATCTGTCTTTAAGGCATTGTCTCTTTCCCCCTTCATATTGCCCTAGCTAAAAAAAAGGTGTCCAATATAAAAATAGCCACATGAAAATACTGGAATTAATGGTTTCCTTTGCAAAAACTGCAAACATAGATACCTCCAAAAATTATTTTATTCCATTTTACATAGTAACAACTATTGTAGGAATAAAATGATTACAACATTTTCTCTAAAAGTAGAAAGCTTTAATAAGCAGAGACATTTGTCGAAAACTTCAAAATCAAAAACTTGTCCCACATGAGGCCTATCAAGGTCTCCATATATGATTCCAACCTCCTTGCATACAATGTAAAAAATTAAGTATTATCTAATGTCAAACAGCTTAAGGCCGATGCTCAGAATCGCGCCTTGTGGAAGAGAGTTGTTTCTGTGCTATGCCACTATAGGGGGTCTTAACAGGAATTTGATTGATTGAGTAACGTCAAACAAGTCCCCTAAACTTATAAAGTTGATTCATAATAATTGAAGTTTTTCCATTTATCTATGTTTTATATTTTCAAAAATAACATAAAATCGTGCAAAATAAAATATAAAACAAAAACACTAGGCCGTGTACATACGAATGTGTCTTTTTTCTTAAATAAATAATTCGATCTTATTACTGCAGTTAAGGCACACGAATGCCTTTTTTTCGTAAATTAATTAATAATTTTATTTCGGTTTATAGCTTGCGTTCAATGATTTTCGTGGGGCCGATTGACGCTGTCGTGCCAAAAAACTTTGTCCTTGTCCCATCAAGAGAGCAAGTTTTGCATCTACAGCATCACGTTGACATGTTAAGCCAAATCTAGAATTATATCATTGCATTATTGAAAATAATTAAAAACATATAAAAAACAATGATTACCTATAGAATGCCGATGCCATAAGTTTTTCTTCTTGTAATGTTATACCTGGTTTATTTTCCGATTCGGGCTCCGAAGTTTTGTCAAGTAAATTCGATTCTAAAGCTAGATGGTTATTTGATTAGTAAATTAATAAAAACTATCTATATTATAAATAATACCGCTAGCTACTCTAGGATCGAAATTCTTTATAATTTCCTTTGCCTTTTCCATACATTTTCGATATTTTGTATCGAAAGCGACGAGTTCCTGTTCTCTACCCGATAAAGTCCCTTCAACTTGCGTCAATCGAGCTTGAGTACTTGCCAGTTGAGTGTGAGTCTCATCCAATTGAATAGCTATTTATAATTTGATAGAATCATTGTTTTATATATTTAAAAATTAAACTGTAATACTTACCCTTCTGTTCATTTAATTCGATTACTTGTTTCAGTTGTTTGGCTAATTCAGCTCTGTAATGCAATTTGTTATATTTATTTATAGAGAAGTATTCATATTAATGATATTAATTACCCTTTCAAACTAGGATCATCACTCTGTGAGACTTGAGTTAGGGAAAGAATACGCTCATTCGAATGTTTAAGCTGATCACGCAAATTTTCATTGCGTTTGTTTGCATCATCAAGTAGTTGCTAAAAACAAATTAAAATAAACCGATAAAAATAAGAGTCCTAGTTAGAATATCTGAAGATTGATAACGGGTTGATATTTCTTTCCTTTTATTCTTTTTACTTTGTGTTACTCGGGGTACATAATTAGTCAAGGTCTGAATTTAAATTTAGGATTGTATGAGAGCTACTCGGAGTACAAATACTTGATTAAGATCATGATCTCAATTATTGAACTGCTTAATTTTAAGTTTAATCAAATATAATATAAAAATACAACAGGACTACGATTGGGCGTAAAACCCAAACATGCGATATAATAAATTTTGTACGGGGAGTTGTAGAAGGGATGACGGTTTTGAACTAATTTTTTCACATCATGCTAGAGTTGCAATCAAAATGTTTTATACAAAATTTAAGCTTCAAGAATTTAATAGATACTTAGAAAATTAGTGTATTGGATTTGGTGAAATTGTGCAGTTTGTATGGGAGGTGGTAGAAGGAGTGGGCAGTTCTTAATGACTTTTTCAGAAATAACTACAAACATCATTCAATTAATATGTTTTAAATTCCAGATCAGTGGCATTCATACTTTTCAAAACAATTCAACTTTTTTTAAAGTTGTGGAATTGTGTCATATTGTACTGGAGGGGCAGAAGGAGTGCAGCTAATCGTCTATTTTTTTTTTGTCTTAATTATAATTTTAAATAAATTTTAAGTGCACAACTTCAGCTCGATCAATTTTATACGCACTGAGTAATTTGAGTTATAGTATTTCAACAATAAGTGCAATTTGTATGGGAGGTGGTAGAAGGATTGGGGCAATTCAAATAGTTTTTTTTTACTGTGGATTGATGTCATCGCTAAAATAATATATTGAACATTTCAGATTTATAGCTTTTATACTTTTATACAGTTTATTGGTAAATTCCGAAATACTATTATTTTGTTTGAAAGGGTGGAGCAATTTTGCCTGTTCACGAACTTGACCTTAGTTTTTTATCAAAAATGACGTGTACAAAATCCGAACTTTCTAGCTCAACGCGTTCTCGAGAGGACACGAACGGACAGACGGTTTTGCGATTTTTGATTTATAATATGTATGAACTTCTGTATCATTAATTGTTTTCTCTGAGCCTTATTTCTTAGCGTTACAAACTTTGTGGCAAACTTATATTACTCTCAGCTTTTATCTTGAGTATAAACATAACAGAATTATGAATGGACGTAAAGCCCAATCATACGATACTCAGCTAAATGAAATGGGAAAGGGTTTAATGTACCGGCAAATATGTCGCCTCAAATTCCTTCGAATAGTGAATGTGACTTTTGTATGGAAGGTGGTAGAAGCAGAGGAGAGGAAGGTTGTAATTCGTGTATATGGCACCGAATATTCTCTGCAAAATGTATTGCGCTGAACTTAAAACTTGTAGCTTTTATAATATTCTATGAAATCGGACATTGTTCATCTGAAATCGGGGGATTTGTGTGGGAGGTGGCAGAGGAAGTGAAAGGTTTTGAAAGATTTTGAATTGCTTATCAGTAAAGTTATCGACATCTTAATCATTATGTTTTTTCCAATTTAAAGGTCAATAGCTCTCATACGTTCCAAGAAGAAATGCTTTTTTTGAATTTCTAATGTAGAAATTTTAATGGGAGGGGGTAGAAGTAGCGAAGCAACATTTATAACAATTATTAAGAGATAAATTCTGGAAATTTTAAATTTCTACTGTTTCTAGTGTTAATAGAAATCTATTAAATGAATTTACCAAATTTATGTATTTGTATGGGAGAAGAAAAGAAGAGAAAGAGTCTACGGATCAAAATTAATTTTTTTGAATTCAAAGATATCTGCATTATTATAATTTGGTCAAGTCTTTGACGGTTTTGAAGAAAATAATTTAATTGAAATCGAGGAATTTCGTGAAATTTGTATGGGAGGGGGTAGAAGGAGTGGAAGGTGAAGTTGATAAGTTTTTCAAAATTATTTGCAATTATAATAAAATTAAATCTGAAAAAATTGCGTTCTCTTAGCTTTGGTAGTTGCAATGAAAATCGGATAAATTAATTTTTGAAAATGTTGCATATGTATGAGAGGGGGTAGAAGAAGTAAAGTGATCAGATCAATAATTTTTGGCGTTAATGATATTCATATCATTATACTTTGGCCTAATTTTCAAGTCTATAGCTTAAAAAGTTTCGGAGAAAATTCAATTTCTTTAAATTTCGAAATTTAATGAAATTTTTATGGGAGGAGGTGGAAGGAGTGGGGGAATGTAGCCCATCCACAGTTGTTTTTAAAAAAATGACATAAGAAATTTCAGTACGATAGCTCAAAGCATTTGAGAATTATGTTGTAGACAAACGGACAGACAGACGGTCAATCGGAATCGAAGTTTTTAAGCGACAGCAAATATTTCCGGCTATTTAGCTAGGATGCAGTAGCCTAGTGGGTAGCGTGTTGGTCTACAATGCGAAGGTCGTTAGCTCAAATCTCGGTCGACGCGTAATTCTAGCACACTACCTGCTTGGGTATACCTTAGTTACCTCAATCTACGAAAATTAAAATTTGTAGATAGAGGGCTGTGCAAAGGGCTAATAATCCTTCCGCAATAAGTAATGAGACATTTTAAGAACCTGAAGATCAGGAGGCCAGGTCCGATTTGGGCTGTAGTGCCATTGTAGAAAAGAATAGAAAATATTTTCGTACCACTGGCAGCTCTGTGCGAGCATTATTTCTTAGCATCACAAACGGTAAAGCAAACACAATATACTCTCAGATTTCATCTAGAGTATAATTATCTCATATCATATTCCGTGAATATTCGCTAAAAAAACTAAAAAGAAACTCACCGCCAATGCAGTTTGACCGCCTTGTCCTTCACGCAATGCCTTATTTTCAGCTTCTAATCGTTCGATTTTGTCCTTCAAAGCTGGCGATAGAAGTTCCTTCGAAACTGTATTTCCAGATTCTGAAATATATACGTAAATTATTTTAGGTCACTGTTACTTCACTGTAATCAACAACTTTATATTCTTCTTTTAGACTCCAATTCATGCATAAGTCTCGTGAACTTCAAATTAACATTTCATATTACCTGTTGACATTTCACCACAGCGCAATTCATCAATAGTCTCGCGAAGGGCATCTCTCTCCGATAATAAGCTGTCTTTGGTGCGTTGTAATGCCGTAACATTACTCTCCAAATTCTTATTGTCAAATTCAAGTTTTACTATTTTGCTCATCTCGCTGTCCAATTTCGAGTGAAGTTCTTGAATCTAATAAATAGATAATTGAAAAAAATAACATTCCGAAAAAAAAACAAAAATTTCCTTACTTCTTTCTTGTACAATTCAACCTGTCCTTTAATTGTTGAATATTTCTTTGAATCTTCCTCGAATTCAGTATTTTGCCGCAAATACTCAGCACTACGTTCTTCAAGCATTTTGATTTGTTTCTTCAGATCATTGTAGTCCTCAAGTTTCTTTTTGTACGTTGCTAAATGAGTTTCGTTAATTTTCAATTTGTCGTTTGCTTCGCGAAGTACATCCAATTCATCTTTTAGTTGAGATAATTCCGAAGTAGTTTTCTACATTCGAAGAATCGAAAACAAAATACTTAAGAAAATATATTTGCTGATTGTTAAGTATCTTACAGTCAGTTCATCAACTCTCTGTTGCAAAGTGTGAATATCCTTTTCTTGTTGGATCGTCTTCAATTTTAAATCTTCTCTAGATGTTTCGGACTGTATGAGTTCATCCTTCAGTGCATCCATTTGACGTCGCAATTCATTATATCGAGTAGATCCTGGCTGAACTGGACCCATGGACATGCCATCATCTCCAATCACTGAAGGATTCTCCAATTTACGCAATTCGTGCTGAAGCTTGCCCATTTCTTGCTGCATAGTTGATTTATCTTCCAGAAGCAGGGCGATCTAGAATTATTTCACATTTGATTAGGAATAACGACTTCACAAATGTTTTGCCGTATTACCTGTTTTTCAGCTTCGTAGCATTTCTGGGCCAAGGCATCACGTTCTTCTTGCATAATTTTCAAATCGAAATTCGCTATGCTCAGTGAACTGCGTGACGGTGATGCTCCTTGCCAGGCATTCTCTAAATCTTGCAGAGCGCGCATAATATTACGCTGCAACGACTCCTCCAGCTGCATAATTTGTGTGATGTACTTTTGTTTCTCGGTGCAATTAACTGCACAGCCTAAAACTAACTGAAGAAGTCGTCCGAGTTCGATTTGATCAATTTTTTCGGCAATTTTCATAGCATCGGGACGATGAAATTCGATCAAATTCAAGTTCAGCGAGTCATTGTAGAAATCGAAAACACCTTCAACTACCTTTTTCAGGTTGCTTACTTTTAAACGCCAATTACTACCAACATCTGTTTTGATTTTTGAGAGCCACGAATCTATGATAGGATAAGAAATTTTAAGCAATTGAGTTTAGTTTAAGGAAATAATCTAGGAGACAGATTCTAGCATCGAACTTTAAGAATTTTGATCGTGAGTGGTTGCTGGCCCAATTTTGAGGCAAATAATAATTACTTAGTATGGTGATAGAAATATAGAAAACTCATAATTAATGAATTCAAATAGTTTCCGTTCTCTAAAATTTAAATAACTATTATTTTTTCTTTCAGTTTATATAATAATTTGTTAACAATTAAGAGTCTAAGTTGGCAGATGACTCAAAGTTATGACCAGCAGCTTCATTGTGAATTAAATTGTTCAAATTAATAATTTGTAAAACAATTCATGAATACATCTATCTATCTAATAACATTAATAATTTATTTATAACAGTCTCAGTCTGGATCTCGTCGAGAACAGACGCATTTCGTCTATTGCTGGTTTGTGTTAATGGTAAGCCGATATGGGGTGAAAATGGGGGAAAAGACGATTTCGGTAAAAAAAAAACTAATTTTTAAACGACGAACCACGCAAGGTAATGAAATTTCATTTCTTTATTTTAATCTTTGTTATGTTTATCAATGTTTGTCTAGAACACATCTTTAAAATTATTCTCAGGAAAAGAATTATCTTCACAAATCCGGACATGGATTTTAAAAATGTCAAAAAATACCATTTTTCAAACAAGTTTTTCGTCTTTAATTTGGAACATAACTACATGTTCCTTTTTATTATATCAATAGATAAAGATCGCGAAAAAGTATCGTTTAAAACAGATTTTTATTTTTTTTAGGTTTTGTTAATAATATATGAAGTTAAAAAAAACTAGGGTGTAGCTTAATGGGTAGCGTGTTGGTTTACAATGCGAAGGTCGTAAGTTCAAATCCTAGTCGACGCATAATGCCACTACACTACCTGCTTGGGTATACCTTGGTTACTTCAATCTACGAAAATGAAAAAATCGTAGATAGAGGGTTGTGCGAAGGGCTAACAACCCTTCCGCAATAAATAATGAAAATGTTAAGTAACCTGAAGTCAGGAGGCTAAGGCCCGATTTGGGCTATAGCGCCATTGAAGAAGAAAAAAGATAATTTTATGACGATTTAATTGTTCGAGCTTACATTATAGTTTAGGGTAAATTTTTAACTATCATAACAAAGAAAGAAGTATTGAGAAGCTGATTCAATAAATTGGGCATCTCAGCTCATTAATATTATTTCGATATTATTCGATAATCGACAAGACGATTTTTACGATATATTCGAGCTCAGTCTGCCTTGAGATGGCGAACAGAGCTTACGTGTTTCCACGCCGATCTTTTCATCGGTTTTTCTCTCTTGTTCGATATTCATTAGCTTCCCCTAATCTCATGATTGCAAATGTATGGTAAGTGAAATTTCATAGATGAAAGTTCGATGGGTGTGGTGACACCTTAGAATATGTATATAAGGAAATGAAGAGCCCTATAAAGCCCTATAAAGAAAACTGAAGCAATTCCTATACATGAATAACACGATCGCCACCTGTCGCCGACCCTTCTCAGATTCCCAAAAATCGGTAAATTTGCTCTCAGTTCGACGACAATACAAGCAAAAATTCAGGTATCGCCTCTCTTTTCTCTATCGTAAATCATTCCCCTTGCATTTTACCTCCGCAAGTTCCTACAAGACCGGTTTATTTTTAGCCGTCGTATTTCTCCGATGTTACACGATCGGGACAAAATCGACCAAGCTGTCAATTTGTCACGTGGTGAAAAAAAGCGGGAAATGAATAAAAATTTTCGGAAGTAATTTCTTGAATGAAAATAAGTGAAAAGTTAATATTTTCAAACTCAGGACAATAAAACAGTGTAATTAGTAAATTATTTGCTAAGGATTCCGGAATTTAAAAGAGTTTTTAAGTGAAGAAACACTGTTACTAAGTAAATTAAAAACATGAAGTGTTGTATTTCCACCTGTGGAAAAAAGTACGTCAAAAAGGGCGAAGCGGTATCATTTTTTAGGTAAGTACACAAACAGTGAAACTGGTCGCAGTAGGGGTTTTGTCCTTTTCTTAAGTTTTCATTCAATAATAGCAAATTAAAAAAAAATAAACTTGAGAATCGACCAAATGATATGCGCATTTCGATATTAATGCAGTGGCGTAGTATAAAGGGTTGTAATGCTGGAGTAAAACTATGCTTTTAAAATTCGCAATCGGTTTTTTTTAAGATCTTTTAGAAATATTTTTGACCGTCTGAGGTAATAAATTATTGCTTAATTTTTTAAGGTTTCCAAAGAATGAACATAATAGAAAGCAATGGCCCCCTCCAACCAATTATTCAAACTTTAACGGCGGCACTGGGGTTAAAACTGGTTTCTCGTTTTTTTCTTACTCTTTTTTTTCCAAAGAGCAAAAAAGCTTCAATTCTCTTTCAGAAATGGTCTTCCTTTACTACTACTTCTATGGGTGACACGGTTATAATACACTGATACACTTTGCGCTGATCGTCTAGAGATGATAAAGAAAATGAGATATGAGCTTGTAACGTAATGGTGGTTGGCAAGCGCATTGTTTGTGGCGTGTAAATATTTTCTTATTCATTTTACTTTATTATTTTTATAATAAAGTATTGTGATCGACACAGAAAAAAATATGGTACCCTAAACTTCTGCTTTTTCGCATTTTATGACTAAACTAGGCTAAAAATGCAACAAAAAAAAAATACAAAATACGTACATATGGACTTATATCTGCGAGATTGTTGAAGTTAGGAAGTTCATTTTTGGTTGGATTATAGATTCGGTAAGTGGTTTTCATTACCGAAATTTTGTAAAGTGTAGCGTGGAAGAGGGAGGCGGCAGGAGGACTAGAGTCGAAAACTTCACATGCTAATACATATGTATCTCCACTACGAATGTAGATAGAGAGCTGAAACTCGACACTCGAATATGGAAAAAAAGTAAAAATAAATAGATTTTTATATTCAGTGAGGTCTGAAAAAGGGGGAGAGAGGGCTAAAAACTAATTGACTCGGATTTTTTTTTTTTTTTTTCAAATGATCACATTTTTAAAATTACTAAACGCAACAATTTCATTCATATCTTAGGACCGTTTAGGTGGTGTAGAGCTCCACTACTTTTGACTTTGCAAAATGCTAATAAGAGAAAATCGACTTTTTGTAAAGTCGTAAAATTGTGTTATATTGTATGGGACAGGATATCTGTTTTGATATGTTCAAGGTCTCAACGTTTAGTAATAAGAGAACACGTGCACTTGGTAAGCAAATCGAACGCGCGATCATCGAATTTTCAAGGTCTTGAACATTCAACCAACCAACAACAAATTACATGGGCAAAGCAGCAACAACCACACGTTTAAGCTCGTACGAAAAGGAAAAGACGCGGACGACTAGGAAATACTTTACAGAAAGCAAAAGAGGCTCCGACCTCCACGTCGGGCACCAGCTATAAGGACGCGGCCAAAGGAATAAGGAGCGCTCAAGATCCTAACTCCGGAGCAGCTATTTGAAATTCAAAAAGGATGGATTGGTCTAAAACCACAAAAGCAGCCAAAAAGGGTACAAATCCACAATTTGGTGGGCTTAGTCTCAAGCTAGAGTGGATGCTAATTGTTTGTCTGGATGAGCAAACTGCATCTTGACTGAAAAGATCAGCTGCAAGCAACAAGGTGGACGACTACACCAACATCAAGACTGTCCGAGAAGAAAATATTATTTTCTCACAAAGAAGACTCGTCAAAGGAGATAACAAATCTCATCGATGCTCAAAATGCTGGTTTGTGCGCCTCGAATTGGAAAGTCCTCAGCAGGAGGAAAGGGGGCACAAATACAGAAAAGCTTAAGCAGAAGGGGCACCGAGTATGCTTTAAATTCTCAGGTCAAAGAGGTCAGAAGCGGCAAGCCGCTGCCTACCGAAGATGGCTAAAAAAGTGAGTAATCTAAAAGATATTCAGGAGAATCACCATCATGCAGCAGAGGCCACGGAAAAGTTCTATGTGGAACCAAGAGCCGCGAAGGGCAAAATTATTGGAATTAGGAGCATTTGATAACACTCTCAATGACGCCATTGTAGCGGCAGCTAGGAAAAGGGCGTAGAATCGGCAACGATAAAATTGATACACGGTATGTTAAAGAATCGAAAGACAGCCACGGATCTAGGTGACAGCACATTGACTGCACAGACCTTTAGGGGCTGTTCCCAAAGAGGTGTACTATCTCCAATCCTCTGGACAATTGTAGTTCCTGGACCACCAAACAGAATAAGATTATGAGGTAATAGATATGCCGATTACCTTGTCATTATCATTAAGGACAAATATGACCTAACAATTTCGGAAAAGATACAATCTGCCTTAGAGATGATAATAAGTCTAAGAACATCAACCGACGTAAGACTGAATACGAATAGAAGGAAAATCCACATAACACCTCCTTGTATAAATGGAATGCCAATACCCTTTTCAGATGAGGTCAAATATCTAGGTGTGATACTTGATAACAAACTCAACTGGAACAAACGTATAGAATGAACTCATGCCAAAGCATTAAAGACGTTTTGGGCCTGCAAAAGCTTATTTGGCAGAAGATGGAGATTACAGCCCAAGATGATCTACTGGTGCTAAAGAACAATCATCCTCCCAATACACACGGATCAACAGTCTGATGGACTAAAATATTACAACAAGCCTAAACTACAAAAAATCCAAAGACTAGCTGGTCTTAGTATCACAGGAGCATCGAAACCCTGCCTCCGATACATCTCCAAGCAAAAAAGAAAGCAATCAAAGAGGTGTTACGCATACAGAGGGAAAGCAAATAAAAATCGGAGAATTTTAGAGGTCACCTCAAAATTTTAAATAATTCTAATGTCAATTTTTTCAGACACTATGCCGACAAAATTTAACTTTGAAACCCCCTTTAAAGTTATAATTAGAGAACACAAGGACTGGCAATCCATGCTACCTGAAATGGAAGAGGGATCAACCATCTGGTATACAGATGGCTCGCGCACCTTGGAGGGGACAGTAGCCGGAGTTATTCTCGGTTTCAAAACCACTTGATAGAAAAGCCACATTCTTGCAGGCTAAACTAATTGCAATGGAGCTATGTATCCAAGAGAATATTAGGAGAACTAATCGCAGCAAAACTTTTTATATTTTATCGGATAGTCCGGCAGTTCACAAAGCCCTAGCATCCAACAAACACGGACTGAGGGTAGTTTGAAACAGCCTTCAAAACCTAATCGTACTGAAAAAGACGAACAAAGTAACCTTAATGTAGGTCGCAGGATATATAGCGATTGAGGGAAATGAAGAGGTAGACCACCTTGCAAAAAATGACGCAGAAAAAAATTTTATTGGACCAGAGCTCCACTGCGGAAAACCAAAAGGACATTACAACCTTGTACTTAGAAAGTGGATTCAACAACCGCATAGAATCTGAAATAGACTTCCAGACTTGATCTGGAGAATACGATAAAATAGAGAATTGCATGCCATCTTCGACAATCCAGAAGTGTCAACCCTCGTAAAATTTAACAAACTACATTGGGCTGGTCATGTGGAGCGAATAGAAGACGGAAGAAATCGCAAACGCATAATAAAAGGGAAAGACAATGGACAAATACCGGTCAGAAAACCACGGAAGAGCTGAGAGAATTCGATTGGCGCAGACAGCAAATCACTGCAAAGATTTTCAAACTGGAGGACTGAACCGAGGTGGATGGAGGCAAAATATTCCGGAGGCCAAGGCCTGATTAGCGCCATCCAATGGGGAATGGGTAAAGTTCAATCATTTAATATTCTAGATGAAATATGAAAGAGTTTAATGTAATACGTAAACTCAAATTCTTTATAGTGAATAGTGATTTTTATGGAAGGTGGTAGAGTTATCTAATAATAAAGTATTGTGATCGACACAGAAACAAAAAAATTGCTACCCTGAAATTTTGTTTTTTCGCGTTTCATGACTAAATTAGCCTAAAAATGCAAAAAAAAAATCCGTTCCGCCGTAGCCGTCCGCCTTATACATATATAGACTCATATCTCCAAGACCGTTAAAGGTAGAATGTTCGTTTTTAGGTAGATTGTTGATTGGGTAAGTGAGCTCTATTTTCTAAATTTTGTGAGGTGTTAGGTGGAAAGGGAGGCGGGGGAGGGAAAGAGTCAAAAACTAAACTTGCTAATATTTCCACCACGAATGCAGATAGGAAGTTGAAAATCAGTAGAGATATAGAAAGGGTTGTGGAACAAACTTAAAAAATATTTTAATTTTTTTATCCATTGGCGTCCGAAAAATTCATATTTTGGGACCATTAAGGTGGCATATATCAGGGGTTAGAATTAATTCGTAGCGTTTTACAAAAGGTGGCGTTTCTCAAGTATCCGTAGTCACATATACAAAAGCAAATATTCTCCATAAAGCTACTGTCATGGCGCATCTAGTCCACTGAACGACATTTCTTTATCGAGTTTATAACATTTTGTTATGCGCCATCAAACATGTCAACGTTCGTGCCCGAAAATCTGTTTTTTGCGGGGAGTGTTGCTTCATTACTTCCACATGAAGAAAAGTGCCGCGGAAGTCATCGCATTTTAGTAGACGTTTATGGTGAATATGCTCTAGCTGAGTAAGCGTGAGTTCAAAAATGTAAAGTTTGGCTTGGAAGACAAGGGGCGTCCCGGACAGCCGAAAAAGTTTGAAGATGAAGAATTGGTGGCAATGCTCGATGAAGACCCGTGTCAAACGCTTGCACAGTTGTCAGAATCGCTTGAGTTGACCCATCGACGGTTGGAAAACGCCTCAAAGCCCTTCGAATGATACAAAAGCAAGGAACGTGGGTGGTTTTGTGATTTTGCTCCACAACAATGCCAGACCCCATGTTGTAAAAGTGGTGAAAACGCTGAAATGGGAAATTTTATCCCACCCGCCATATTCACCAGACATCGCTCCATCAGATTTCCACTTGTTCCGGTCCATGGCGAATGGCTTGTCAGAGCAGCACTTTGACAACTACGAAAATACCAAGAATTGGATCGATTCATTCATCGAATCTAAAGACGAAGAATTCTTTCGACGTGATATTCAAAAATGCCGAACTTTTCAAAATTACAAATCGTTATATCTCAAAATTAAGTACAAATATCAAATCGAAAATTTGTCTGATTGTAGAGGTATATAGTCGTTAGTTTTGGTAAAAATTTTAAGTTGGGAGGTGTAAGGGGAGAGAGGGGGTAAGCAAAAATGTCGAAAAATTTGAGTGATTTTTTGAGGACTCTGCTGAAAGATACATTTATTTGTAATACACAGAAAAATAATAATAACTTGTTCCATAATTGTTATAAACCGCAACTCGTCCCAAGAATAATAAAGTTTTGTCCGACTTGTTGGTAGTTTATTTGTTTTGTATTGGCGACGTGAATAAGTTATCGCTGTTTTTTTTTTGTAAAAATAAATGCTTTAATCAACAACAAAAAATAGTGGAGAGCATGACATTCAAAGTATTGTCCATCGCCTATTTTTCGAAAAACAACGTAATCGAAGTAGTGAACTCGACTAATGTAAGTTAAAGACATTAAAGATTATCCATCAACACAACGATCTGAATTACCAACGAATCCTCGATCGGCTAACGAAGCAAATGTCGCTAACATTATCCAGACAGGTCAACAATCGAAGCAAATTGCAAATAGAGACGAATCAGTAATATTAAATTGTAAAGGTAACATTAAGTCATTAATTAAGTCAGTTCAACTGTGTAACTCAAGATCAAAGATTCAATAAAATTATAATAATTTTGTTTTTAAATCAATTGAGTATCTCGTTTAACTTGTATATTGACTAAAGAATTATAACGTGACCGTATCAGTTTGTAAGAAATTTCAAAAAAAACTTATAAATTTAATTTAAATTACTTTCATATTCCTTTGAATTAATGAACTAAAAAAAATCCGACAAATCACGTAGGATGCACCGAGACAATCCTACATCCTACAAGTTGCGAAATCCCACAAGTAGAGCGAAAATTCTACAAGTAGGATGAAAATCCTACGTCTGGTAACACTGATTGCAATCTATAGGAAAACAGGTAATTTAAGAGACGAAACCAAGATATTATCATAGTTTTATTCCTATGTATTATAAAAATTAATACAATAAAACAACAGGCGAGCGAGAAGAAACATTATTGCTTGTACCTACTTTTTTAAAAAGGATAACGAGGTAGGAAAACTGCGAAGGTATGGCATATATAGCATAAAGTATCCTAGAAAGTGGATTTAATTTTACATATTAATGCCTCAAGTGCTGTTGTATTTTATTGTTCCATTCTACAATAAATGAACAGGTAAAAATCCTTTACTGACCTAAACTAAATTTTTAAAAAATACCTGCCATGCACTTTAGAAATATCCTAAACTACGTAACAGGCGATCATTTCTCTGTCGTACAGAGTTTTTAAAAATTGTTAAGTAAACTTTTTTTTTTAGCTGCACTGTGTAATTTGAAGAAACTCTTAAATTAAATTAAAATTGGATGGTGTGAAGATATTTGGAAAGTTTTTCATCACACAAATTGTTGACCGTCTTTAAAACGTCGTAAGGTAAGTTCTCATTTTCAAAGATTTCTTGTGATTGTTCGAACGTGACTGCAAATTTATTTTTTATTTATTATAGATAATAACTAGAGGTGATACTACAGAAATGCTGTTTTCCGACCTAAATTCTGATTGTTTGGCACACGTATGCTCCTTGTTAAGTACCAAAGACAAATTAAGCCTTACGCTAGTCAGCAATGGGATCATAATTAAAAAACTAAACTGGTTTATTCTAATGGAAAATTTTTCGGAAGAAGAAATTTATGTTATCTTGTCTCGCATTGGTTCTGGCTTAACGGAAATCTTATACGAGATAAGAAATTCAGTAAAATTTGAAACTCATTTCGATAACTTCAATTATTTCATTGCAAGATTTTGTCCGAAAGTTTCGCTTTACTTAAAATCCAATATTTATCTCACTGATTACGAAATTATATTAATTTCAGCTCTTTCATGCCTAAAATCATTAAATTTAAATTATCATATGAATATAACAGGCAAATATTTGAATAATTTGGAAAATCTTTCCGATTTTCGATTGACCTACGGTTTGAGTCTCGAATCCAAGAATTTCACAAAAATTTGCAAAGCAAATAAATTGCAATCGATCGCCATTCATAATTGTCCACAATTAGATGATTCGGCAATTGAAATGTTGATTGAAACGCAATCTGATCTAGAAGATATCGAGATCGGAAATAGGACTGCAGATTGCCCAATCATTACGGTTAAATTTGGCGGTCAGTTCAAAAAATTGAAACGCTTGAGCGTGCAAGGCAATTTTACTCAAAGTGTTTTGACTGAAGTCGCACGTCAGCAGCTCGAATATTTCGATACATTACTCGTAAACATGCAAGAGGCAGGAGATGTTTCCGAGATTCGTGCTAAAATCTTTGAATTGCGGCATTTGAAAAAATTGTGCATTTATGGCGATTCAATAATTGTCAACGATGAATTTCTTGCTGGCGTTGGCTTGAATTGTACGCAGTTGGAGCAACTTGTCATACCCAATGCAACTGGCATCACATGCACGGGTATTCTAACTTTAATCGAAAACACTCCAAATTTGAAATTTATTGATCTTGCCAGCTGTTTTGCATTCAACGTGTCAGTCTACATTAAAATCCTTGATTTACTGACGGCGAAGAAATCCCATCCACTTCAGATTTACGCCTGTTGTTCGTGTGTTGAAAAAGATTTTTTGGAAGTAAGATATTCTTTACGATATTGATTTTATCATTTTATTTATTTTAATTATTTTCAGTCGGAGCTTTATGGGAAATCAAAGGATCTACTGATGCTATCGTTCGATTATACTGACAGCTACGCAGATTTCACATGGTCTCGTGTAATATTTAATCAGCATTGCTGTAGTAGAAACGACGTTCCATTACCGCTTTAACAAAGAAAAAAAGAACAAAATTTCAATAACTGTACGCTAGAAATTAGATTAGATTAGAGTTAAAATGTTTTAACAATTTCTTACGAAACCAAGTATAATTCAGGGGCTCACTCATTAATTTCAGCACTACCAGTAACTAGGATATCTTTGTGTGGACGAGGGAGGAGGGGATTCAAATCCAAGCATAGTTCTTTTTCGAATGCCAAAAGTCGTTACCGTAGAATCAGTTCGTATTCGAGGCGCTGTATCCGTTTCTCGTATCAGTTAGATTTTAAGATCACGGGTGATAACCAATGATCCAGTGAGTGTGTATTCGCCACTTTTAGGGCAAGCAGGACTGCCTGCGGGTGTATTCTCCTGCCTGTATCCCATAGGGAGACACTAATCAGACAAAATATTACAATAGGAGACTATAACCTAGAAAACGTGGACAACGAATGCAAATGAACCTATCGAGATTAAAAGAAGAATATTGATAGTGAGCAAGACGCATTATTCAGAACAACAGTTAAAAAGAATAAAAATGTGCACAGGGAAACAGAACTTAACTCACATAATGTAAAACGATTATAAGACCTGTGTTATGCTATGGTAGCGAAGCGTGGATACTACAGTGCACGAAACTAACTTAAAGGCACCACGTTTTTTATGTTTTTATGAAAATATGAATTTTTAATTTAACAATATTATAAATAATTAAAAAGTACATATTACTAAGCATAAGATATGAAAAGAAAAACATTTAATTATCACATTTCAGAAACAGTATTTTTCAAAACTTATAAAATAAGATACGAAATAAACTTAAAGACACTTTCATCACTATAAGAAAATTATAATATAATGTTTTAATGTAATATTTTGTAGGTCCGCCTTTTGAGTGGATAACCTCGAAGACCCTGTTAGAAATTGAATCCACTACGTTTCCGTATAATAAAGATTTTAGGAAAAGAAAAAACCGCAAAGAGCTTTTACATGTATAAAAAAATGTATGTTACTGGCAGCTTCGTCATTCTAATTCGTCCAACACATTTACAAATTAGAGCTATAAGGCATTCTTTAGCACTTTCTTTTCAAAGGAATGTCTTATACGATGAAGCGTAAGCTTAATATGAATAAACTTTGAGAACCCAACAAAAAACGCGAGTATATCTCCACTCTACGCGAAATGTCAGGCACATTGTGCGGTTATGAAATGCTCACACTGGACGCAAAGTGGGAGGCAACCAGAAACATATTTCTAACAAGTGGTGATGAATCTGTGGTGTATGTGCAAAAGCGATGAGAAACCCTGGATGTCGCAAGGCACATGGGACAAGGTTGGTTATCGAAAAAAAAGCCAATCACCTCTTAACCCGATGTCAACCTAAGAACTCCTGACTTGAGACAGAACTACCGGTATGCTCATATACACCTTAAGAAGGCTGTTAGACGCGACAATAGAATGGCGGAATCTGTGGCTTACCTTGGGGATATGGGTTCGCTATTTAAGTAATGAAACAGTTGACGGACAGAAGAAGAATATATTCCAGGAACAGAACAATTGCCAATTGCCGCAATAATCCTCTATTATTATTTTTTTCTGGGACCGAACACAAGTTAGGGAGTCACCCTACAATGCTATGCTCAGCTGTGTTGGTACAGGAATTGGAGAAAAAAAAACTAAAGCTGGGTCCATTTAATTTGGGTTGGGAAAGACGAAAGTGACGGTGTACATTGTTTTTGAAGCACTGGATGTTGTACTCGTTGGGAAACACTTTGGTTGGTAATGTGCTCCAAAGTCTTGATGTTCAGGAAATTAATGACTGCCTATATTTCACTGTACGAGAAGGCAACCATTCGAATTGTACTCTAAACGTGGTCTAATGTATGCCTAGATGGTCGTTCGGCATGAAATACTTTTTGCACTTTCGGAGAACATCTAGACGTTTAGAAGCGTCGAGGGCAACATCAAAGATGTGCTAGGTCCAATTCAGGTAGTCATTAATTTTAACGCCTACAAGTGTGAAGTTATCTGAGGTGCAAAGCTGTGCTCGACCAAAAGTCACATTTTGATATAACACTGGAACATCACGTTTGAGAGATAGATGACAGGCCTGTGTTTTGGAAGCGTTGAACTCTACTCTATTTTTCCTGCCCCCTTCCAGGATTCAGCTGAGGTGAGTTTTTTCATCACACAAATTGTTGACCGTCTTTAAAACGTCGTAAGGTAAGTTCTCATTTTCAAAGATTTCTTGTGATTGTTCGAACGTGACTGCAAATTTATTTTTTATTTATTATAGATAATAACTAGAGGTGATACTACAGAAATGCTGTTTTCCGACCTAAATTCTGATTGTTTGGCACACGTATGCTCCTTGTTAAGTACCAAAGACAAATTAAGCCTTACGCTAGTCAGCAATGGGATCATAATTAAAAAACTAAACTGGTTTATTCTAATGGAAAATTTTTCGGAAGAAGAAATTTATGTTATCTTGTCTCGCATTGGTTCTGGCTTAACGGAAATCTTATACGAGATAAGAAATTCAGTAAAATTTGAAACTCATTTCGATAACTTCAATTATTTCATTGCAAGATTTTGTCCGAAAGTTTCGCTTTACTTAAAATCCAATATTTATCTCACTGATTACGAAATTATATTAATTTCAGCTCTTTCATGCCTAAAATCATTAAATTTAAATTATCATATGAATATAACAGGCAAATATTTGAATAATTTGGAAAATCTTTCCGATTTTCGATTGACCTACGGTTTGAGTCTCGAATCCAAGAATTTCACAAAAATTTGCAAAGCAAATAAATTGCAATCGATCGCCATTCATAATTGTCCACAATTAGATGATTCGGCAATTGAAATGTTGATTGAAACGCAATCTGATCTAGAAGATATCGAGATCGGAAATAGGACTGCAGATTGCCCAATCATTACGGTTAAATTTGGCGGTCAGTTCAAAAAATTGAAACGCTTGAGCGTGCAAGGCAATTTTACTCAAAGTGTTTTGACTGAAGTCGCACGTCAGCAGCTCGAATATTTCGATACATTACTCGTAAACATGCAAGAGGCAGGAGATGTTTCCGAGATTCGTGCTAAAATCTTTGAATTGCGGCATTTGAAAAAATTGTGCATTTATGGCGATTCAATAATTGTCAACGATGAATTTCTTGCTGGCGTTGGCTTGAATTGTACGCAGTTGGAGCAACTTGTCATACCCAATGCAACTGGCATCACATGCACGGGTATTCTAACTTTAATCGAAAACACTCCAAATTTGAAATTTATTGATCTTGCCAGCTGTTTTGCATTCAACGTGTCAGTCTACATTAAAATCCTTGATTTACTGACGGCGAAGAAATCCCATCCACTTCAGATTTACGCCTGTTGTTCGTGTGTTGAAAAAGATTTTTTGGAAGTAAGATATTCTTTACGATATTGATTTTATCATTTTATTTATTTTAATTATTTTCAGTCGGAGCTTTATGGGAAATCAAAGGATCTACTGATGCTATCGTTCGATTATACTGACAGCTACGCAGATTTCACATGGTCTCGTGTAATATTTAATCAGCATTGCTGTAGTAGAAACGACGTTCCATTACCGCTTTAACAAAGAAAAAAAGAACAAAATTTCAATAACTGTACGCTAGAAATTAGATTAGATTAGAGTTAAAATGTTTTAACAATTTCTTACGAAACCAAGTATAATTCAGGGGCTCACTCATTAATTTCAGCACTACCAGTAACTAGGATATCTTTGTGTGGACGAGGGAGGAGGGGATTCAAATCCAAGCATAGTTCTTTTTCGAATGCCAAAAGTCGTTACCGTAGAATCAGTTCGTATTCGAGGCGCTGTATCCGTTTCTCGTATCAGTTAGATTTTAAGATCACGGGTGATAACCAATGATCCAGTGAGTGTGTATTCGCCACTTTTAGGGCAAGCAGGACTGCCTGCGGGTGTATTCTCCTGCCTGTATCCCATAGGGAGACACTAATCAGACAAAATATTACAATAGGAGACTATAACCTAGAAAACGTGGACAACGAATGCAAATGAACCTATCGAGATTAAAAGAAGAATATTGATAGTGAGCAAGACGCATTATTCAGAACAACAGTTAAAAAGAATAAAAATGTGCACAGGGAAACAGAACTTAACTCACATAATGTAAAACGATTATAAGACCTGTGTTATGCTATGGTAGCGAAGCGTGGATACTACAGTGCACGAAACTAACTTAAAGGCACCACGTTTTTTATGTTTTTATGAAAATATGAATTTTTAATTTAACAATATTATAAATAATTAAAAAGTACATATTACTAAGCATAAGATATGAAAAGAAAAACATTTAATTATCACATTTCAGAAACAGTATTTTTCAAAACTTATAAAATAAGATACGAAATAAACTTAAAGACACTTTCATCACTATAAGAAAATTATAATATAATGTTTTAATGTAATATTTTGTAGGTCCGCCTTTTGAGTGGATAACCTCGAAGACCCTGTTAGAAATTGAATCCACTACGTTTCCGTATAATAAAGATTTTAGGAAAAGAAAAAACCGCAAAGAGCTTTTACATGTATAAAAAAATGTATGTTACTGGCAGCTTCGTCATTCTAATTCGTCCAACACATTTACAAATTAGAGCTATAAGGCATTCTTTAGCACTTTCTTTTCAAAGGAATGTCTTATACGATGAAGCGTAAGCTTAATATGAATAAACTTTGAGAACCCAACAAAAAACGCGAGTATATCTCCACTCTACGCGAAATGTCAGGCACATTGTGCGGTTATGAAATGCTCACACTGGACGCAAAGTGGGAGGCAACCAGAAACATATTTCTAACAAGTGGTGATGAATCTGTGGTGTATGTGCAAAAGCGATGAGAAACCCTGGATGTCGCAAGGCACATGGGACAAGGTTGGTTATCGAAAAAAAAGCCAATCACCTCTTAACCCGATGTCAACCTAAGAACTCCTGACTTGAGACAGAACTACCGGTATGCTCATATACACCTTAAGAAGGCTGTTAGACGCGACAATAGAATGGCGGAATCTGTGGCTTACCTTGGGGATATGGGTTCGCTATTTAAGTAATGAAACAGTTGACGGACAGAAGAAGAATATATTCCAGGAACAGAACAATTGCCAATTGCCGCAATAATCCTCTATTATTATTTTTTTCTGGGACCGAACACAAGTTAGGGAGTCACCCTACAATGCTATGCTCAGCTGTGTTGGTACAGGAATTGGAGAAAAAAAAACTAAAGCTGGGTCCATTTAATTTGGGTTGGGAAAGACGAAAGTGACGGTGTACATTGTTTTTGAAGCACTGGATGTTGTACTCGTTGGGAAACACTTTGGTTGGTAATGTGCTCCAAAGTCTTGATGTTCAGGAAATTAATGACTGCCTATATTTCACTGTACGAGAAGGCAACCATTCGAATTGTACTCTAAACGTGGTCTAATGTATGCCTAGATGGTCGTTCGGCATGAAATACTTTTTGCACTTTCGGAGAACATCTAGACGTTTAGAAGCGTCGAGGGCAACATCAAAGATGTGCTAGGTCCAATTCAGGTAGTCATTAATTTTAACGCCTACAAGTGTGAAGTTATCTGAGGTGCAAAGCTGTGCTCGACCAAAAGTCACATTTTGATATAACACTGGAACATCACGTTTGAGAGATAGATGACAGGCCTGTGTTTTGGAAGCGTTGAACTCTACTCTATTTTTCCTGCCCCCTTCCAGGATTCAGCTGAGGTCCGAGTTTAGCGAACGGAATTACTCCATGCGATTGGAATCCTTGGCCTCCTGACGTTCAGGTTCCTTAAAATTTTTCATTATTTATTGTGGAAGGGTTGTTAGACCTTCACACAACCCTCTATCTTCGAATTTTTCATTTTCGTAGATTGAGGTGACCAAGGTATACCCAAGCAGGCAGTGTACTGGAATTATGCGTCGACCGGGATTTGAACTCACGACCTTCGCATTGTAGACCAACACGCTACCCAGTAGGCTACACCCTAGGTCTGAAGTACTGTCATCCGCAAAACTATGGATTGGATTGAGAGTGGACGACAGAAGGTCGTTCATGAAAACTAAAAAAAAGAGTTGAAACAGAGCCTTGAGGGACGCCGGAATTTATTTGGAAAAAGAAAGAAGTAACGCCATCTAGTACTACTCGTGTAGTGCATTCAGAAAGAAAACTCTCAATCCATTGAATAAGGGTAGCATAAAGACCTATGGCCCGAAGCTCAACTAAGAGGCATTCACGCCAAACTCTGTCAAAATCTTTTGCAATGTCAAATACAGGAACTTAACCTTCACCGTGTTTATGTATGCATGAGTTCCAAGGTTCTGTTAAGTAGACCAAAAGATCACCCGTCAACCTTCCAAAACGGAACCCATACTGACGATCATGGATTAGCTGGTTATTCTCGAGATATTCAACGATTTTGTGATTGACAGCAGTTTCCATTACTTTAGAGAGCACTGAAGTAATGTCTATCGGGCGGGGTTCGCTTTGCTTCCTTTCTTGGGAATTGGCTGAACACATACGTGGCACCCAGAAGAGTAGGAAAGATAGAAAAGATTACAAAGGGTTTAGCTAAAGAAAAGAAGCACTTTTCAAGGATAATTGGGGGAATACCGTCCAGACCAGCAGATTTTTGGAAATTGAGCTCTTGAAGGATCCTAGAAAGTATCGAGAATTTGTAATTAAAATTTCTCTGGGAAATGATATTTCAATTTTTTATATTTTTTTCTGATAAGCAGGTAGGACTGTCCTTAATTACTATCCCAAAAATTAGCGCGGTCTGTTAATCAGTTTGTTTGCACCAGTTGGTTGAATCAGTACACCTCAGTAGTTCACGGCGATTTTTAAAATTGATAAAAATATGGGACCAAGAGTTTGTCTCAAATTTTGTGTTTTCAAGCAAATTTCGTGTGCGGAATCATTACGAATGTTGGAAAAGGCTTAGCGTCATTCAGCACAATCAAAAACACGAGCCTTTGAGTAGTTCAATGACTTTAAGCACGGTCGAGCGATCGTTGAAGACATGCCTTGTTCTGGTCGACCTTCGACCTCTTCAACTGACGAAAACATTCAAAAAGTGAAGGAAATCGTGCTCGAAAATCGTCATATCAGTGTTAGGGAGACAGCAGGAGAGCACGACATCTCTCGCGAGTCCGTTCGTTCAATTTTGGTGGATACTTTGGCCATGAAACGCGTGTCCTTGCTCGATTCGTTCCAATAACGCTGAATTTTCTCAAAAAAAAAAGTACCGTGAACAGCTCTCTTTGGACATCCTTGATCATGCGAATTCTGAACCCACATTCATGGAGCGTACCATAACTGGTGATGAGACATGGGTCTATGAATTTGACATGCAAGCCACTCAACAATCATCAGAATGGAGGAAAAAAAGACATAAAACGAAAATCGCCGAAGGAGCTGAAGGCCATACCAAAAAAAGGTTTGGAAGATTCGAAAACGCTGGCATATGTGGCGACAAAATAAATATTAACAATTAATTAAATATTTTGCGTTTTATTTACAAAATCTTGGTACATTTTGGTCACAATCTAAGTCTCGTGCGAAACGTAGTTTAGGCAGTGAGAAACCAGAATCCTTTAGAGCGGGAGGCGATTGGATTGAATGTGAAGGTATGAGTTTCTAGCGAAATTTGCTGCTAGTAAGTTAGCTTTATCGACAGGATCAATAACGGTGCGGTCGCCATCAACAAGAGGTGGTATTGAAGAAGAAAAGAAATTTTTGTTGACCGTTTTGACGAATGCAAGTAAGATCTCGAGCCTTTAGGGCACTGAAGTCGAAGTTTTTGGTCATGCTCAAATTTGAGTAAGTATTTGCAGGCATTTCTTGATGCATTGAAGATTTCTGTTAGCAGCTGTTTTATTACCTTTAACGGGGTTAATGACTTGAATATGAAAAAAAAAAATCTTTTTTTATAAATAAAACAAACCGCAGATTTTTCCGATGATTTTTCCGATGACGGTCGGTGTAAATCGTACTACCAGTCTGTTAGTTTTTTTGCTCCCCTGAAAAGTTTTTATTTTCACATTTTTCTTGAAAATGATAGCAGATATAAGAATGTTTTTTTTTGTCTTTAGGTAGCAGTACTAGCTAACTATAGTACAGAGTAAATTTCAAATAGTTGGTGCGTGGAAACCACGCAATTTGATCTTTTCCGAATATTCAAGAATTATGTAGAACAGTCTCCCCAATATGTGACTTCTTCAATGCCTTTAATTGGAAATTGTGCTTTGATTCCAATGACAGCGATGAAGCTTGTAGACTTGTCACCGAGATTATCCTGAAAGGTATGAAGCTCTACATACCTTCCAGTCATAAAAGAGTTAGACCGTCGAAGGACTCTTGGTTCAACAAAGAATGTCTCGATGCAATTCAGGCCAAGAAACAAGCATTTCAAACTTTTAAAGGCAACAAAACACATGCCAACAGAAAAATCTTCAATGCGTCAAGAAATGCCTGCAAATCCATCCTCAATCGTGTTAAATTTGAGCATGACCAAAAACTTCGACGGAAGATCCTTCAGTGCCCTAAAGGCTCGAGATCTTACTGGTCATTCGTCAAAACGGTCAATAACAATTTCATTTCTTCTTCTATACCACCTCTTGTTGATGGCGACCGTACCGTTATTGATCCTGTCGAAAAAGCTAACTTACTAGCAGCAAGTTTCGCTAGAAACTCACGCCTTCCACCTTCAAACCAATCGCCCCCCTCTCTAAGTGATTCGGGTTTCTCACTACGTAAATTGCATTTTCGCACGAGACTTATTTCTAGGATCCTTCAAGAGCTCAATATTCACAAATCCGCTGGTCCGGATAGTATTCCCCCCATTACCCTTAAAATGTGTTCCTCTTCTTTAGCTAAACCTCTTCGCAATCTTTTTTATCTTTCCTACTCTTCTGGGTGCTTTCCACGTTTGTGGAAAGTTGCGAATGTTCAGCCAATCCCAAAGAAAGGAAACAAAGCGAACCCCGCAAACTACCGCCCAATAGCCATTACTTCAGTGCTCTCGAAAGTAATGGAAACTGCTGTCAATCGCAAAATTGTTGAATATCTTGAGGATAATCATCTAATCCATGATCGTCAGTATGGGTTCCGTTCTGGAAGGTCGACGGGAGATCTTTTGGTCTACTTGACAGAACATTGGAACTCGTGCTTACATAAACACGGCGAAGGTCAAGTTCTTGCACTTGACATTGCAAAAGCTTTTGACAGAGTTTGGCATGAATGTCTCATAGTTAAGCTTAGGGCTATAGGTCTTAATGCTACCCTTGTTCAATGGATTGAGAGTTTTCTTTCTGAACGCACTATACGAGTAGTACTAGATGGCGTTACTTCTTCCTCTTTCCCAATAGATTCCGGCGTCCCTCAAGGCTCTGTTTTATCTCCGACTCTATTCCTAGTTTTTATCAACGACCTTCTGTCGTCCACTCTCAATCCAATCCATAGTTTTGCGGATGACAATACTTTAGATAACACCTATGAATTTAACTCTGCTGCGGAATCTCACAAGCATTCTATTGCTTCCAATCGCGTGGAGTTATTCCGTTCGCTGAACTCGGATCTCAACTTAATCCTGGAATGGGGCAGGAAAAATAGAGTAGAGTTCAACGCCTCCAAAACACAGGTCTGTCATCTATCCCTCAAACGTGATGCTCCAGTATCATCTCAAAATGTGACCTTTGGTGGCGCACTACTATGCACCTCGGATAACTTCACACTTCTTGGCGTTAAAATTAATGACCACCTGAATTGGGCACAGCACATCTTTGATGTTGCCCTCGACGCCTCGAAACGTCTTGGTGTTCTCCGAAAGTGCAAAAAGTATTTCACGCCGAACGACCTAGCAACCATCTATAAGGCATACATTAGACCACGTTTAGAGTACAATTCGCATGTTTGGGCTGGGGCACCCAAATCACACCTCGCGTTGCTCGACCGTATTCAAAAACATGCGTTCCGACTGATTGGAGACGAAACCATCACGTCTTCTATCGATTCTCTCGAGCATCGCAGAAATGTCGGAGTACTCAGCATTTACTATCGCTACTTCCATGGTAAATGCAGTGCGGAATTAAGCGCACTCATTCCTCCAATCTATAATTTCCCCCGTGATACTCGTCAAGCTGAACGCGCTCACAAGTACACCGTTAAACTCATGCCTTCTCGTACAGTGAAATTTAGGCAGACATTCATTTCCCGAACATCAAGACTGTGGAACGCATTGCCAGCCAAAGTGTTTCCCAATGATTACAACCTCCAGTGCTTCAAATTCAATATACACCGTCACTTTCGTCTTTCCCCACCCGAATTTAATTGACTCAACTTCAGTTTTTTGGTTTTTTTTTCCTTTTTCTCCAACTCCTATACTGACACAGCTGTGCATTGCATTATAGGGTAGCCCCCTAAGCTGTGTTCGGTCCCTTAAAAAAAAAAAAAAAAATGTAAAAAGCCATAATTAAAGATCTAGAACTTTCCAGTATAGTTGAGACATACACCCGACGACATACCTACACTACGGAAGGTTCGAGAATTGGGGGGGGAAATGTATAAAAGCACGAAGCTTTCAGACGGGAGTTAGTATTCAGCCACCTTTATGGAAGACGCGAACCAGAAAAGCGATAGTAAAACACGCAACGGTGTTGTCATAAAGTGCGATAGAAAAACACGCGGCGGTGTTGTCATAAAGTGCGAAGTGATCGGAAAATTATATTAGAGTGCGAATAAATAAATTATCACTTATTTTTAAACGAATTGTGTTTTTACTTGAAATCCCGGCGAACCCCTAGCTCGCAACAATATATATATTTTTTTTTTTTCAAAACATGAAAAATTTGAAACTTTCACAGCTTATCAATTACTTGGTTTTGAATATTTTTGAAATTCCTCTGCTACGTAGCATTAGTTGCACTGAAGTAATAAGTGTATAAAAAATTATTAAAGTCGCTCAAGCGGCCAAGTTAGTAACCCGCTTAAAGGTTTGAAATGCTTGTTTCTTGGTCTGAACTACATCCAGACATTGTTCGTTGAACCAAGAGTTCTTCGACGGCCTGACTCTCTTATGACTGGAAGGTATGTAGAGCTTCATACTTTTCAGGATAATCTCGGTGACAAGTCTACAAACTGCATCGCAGTAATTGGAAGCAAAGCATAATTTTGAATGAAGAAGTCATTTAGCGCCGTCCAATTCTCTTTTGAAATGAAAAATATTTCTTCAGGTTGCCTTGATTGCCAGCGCTGTAAGTGCTGCAACTGGGAATTGTGCACGAACCAAAAAATTATCCGTATTTCCAATTGGCGATTGTGACAGAGACAGAATATTTCTCTGGCTGGCTGGTAAGAAAAAGGTCAAAAAGTTTGAAAAAATGTCCTGCAATATCTGGTAAACGAGTAGGCTCATCTACCAGCTGTGTTAAACCGTTAATAGAGGCAAAAAGCTCAGTATCACGCCCTCCTGGTCCGTAGTAGTGGAGTTTATAAGCCATGGTAGAGATCTAACATACTATTGCGAGTGAGTCATTATTGCTGAAATCGAGCAGAAACTATTGAGTTTTGAAAATCAATCTCAGGACCTTTTCAAATTCCGTACATCAATAGTTTGTCGGAAATGATATCAATCAGAACCCTGGAGCTAGACTATAAAATAAAAAAAAATTACCGGAAAATGTTTCGGGTGCGATTTGATTCAGTGCCTCCGCCAATGCGACTCCATCGCTGAGTTGGTTAGCATCCGAGTGCGGAGCACTCAAATTTAAAACTTTAAACCATTCGATGAGACTCTTGCACAATTCTATTTTCTCGCCTTCCATTTCCGCCACGAGAAAAACAGACAATTTATGAAAAATACACTCGGAAAAACTTTTAGCATCGACTAATCGACGAAAACAATCAACATCTGATATCTGTCAAAGTGGACACGTCAAAAGTTATCGCATGACATAACTCCAGTAGGGAGTTATTTTTGTACTCTAGGTGAAATCTGAAAGTATGTTAGTTCGGTTTGTTGCACCTAATCTTGGTGATGGATAAAAATTGTTTATTGCGACATGTCTAACCACTTTTACTTAATTTTCAATGATTTATTGAATCTCATTCAATTTTGAAGCGTACTGTACAATGGTCTTGCTTAAATAGCAAAACTGACAGTTCTCTTGTTTGCACGACATAACCTTAAACATTAGTTTCTGTTTACGAAAGAAGATAGGCGGAAGACGATTTAATTTTTTTTTGGATCGAAGCCAAAAAGGTCAAAGCCAAAAAGGTCAAAGCCGATTACTCCACATCGTGAATTCTGAAAAAAACAGTCTCATCTTCGTAGTAGTATGAAAAGGAGCTGCTCAGCAATGGACGGAATAAGCTACGACCAGGCGATGAAAAAAGGTTCCGATCCCTAATTTCGTTAAAAATTCGTTTAATTATAATAAATCCTTTCAGTTAATCTCGTTGAGAGAAATCCGAACCCAAGCGGGGCAACAATTCTAAGCTTGAGCAGAGTTTCAGTGCACGAATCGAGCGACATCATCAGTCTTGCATCACAAATACAACGAGCGGACGAAGCTATCAAAGATGTGGCGAGTGGGAAACTGGCGCTCATTTTAGAACAGGTGAGTATGAAAGCCTTGCAACTTGTACTCCTTCGTATACCATAACCTTAAGAAACTAAAGGGTTGGAAAGAACTCGGTATGAAAAACAGAATTCATGGAATGACAGCCCAGTTATTGTATTGAATTTGAAGCAGCAGTGAAATCTAATCATATCATGAGATCTTATAGAATTGATGCTCAGAACTAGAACTGTCCACTCTATTTTTTCGTAATCTTCAAACCAAGTGCGTAACACCAATTTTTATCTGCATATTGTAACACCAAGAATAATCTTGTTAATGAACTTAGGACAGGCAATGCCAAAAACTCTTGAATTTAAGTTAACTTAAATCCATACATCGATACCAGTGCACACTAGGATAGTAACCCAGTGGGGAAAAGCAACGTCCAGGAAGCAGCGATTATGTAGGGTGCATCAGACCTTCCCGACTCGATTCTAATTTTTCCTATTTATTACCGACGATGGGACTGGAGGTAATCGATCGGTTACTCTCTTCCTAGGAACTTATAATAAAAGAAATAATTTAGAACATCTGAAAAATCGCACACGTAACCGCTCTGCAGTAATTGCTTCTATTGAAGGATTCTGTAGGAACTGCAAATAAATTGATGATATAAGAAACGTAAAGATCTATTATTATAGGAGTGAAATAGAATCTGTAAGTTGTGGAAAAAAATTAATGAAATAACTTATAAAATAAAAGCTAAGAACAAAATCGAACAAATAAGGAACTGTAATAATGAAATCATTATTAATAAAAGCCAGATACGTGAATCAATAAACTATCATTTGATAAATGTTGGAGAGGAAATATCTAACTTAGTTTCCTTCCCACAAAATGTAGCCCCATCATCTTTTACACAAGGCGAAATTGTGAGACGTCTTTTCAACATTAAGCCAAATCCTCTCTTACGTTGGGAATTTGTCAAACCATAAAGCTCCAGTTCTCGATAAACTTACCTCAAAAATCTTCAAAGATATTTGCCAAACAATTGTAACGCCTCTTTGTTTTATTTGCAACCAATCTCTACTGAAAGGTATATTTCCACAACGCCTTGAAATTGCTACTGTTACTCCATTGTATAAGGGTAAAGATAAATTGGATCCTAATAACTATAGGCCAATATCTCTTCTATCATCCTTAAGCAACATTTTTGAGAAGTGCATCAAAGCCCAGATAATTAATCGTCTCGAAAATAACGATTTCTTAGCAGCCAATCAATATGGATTTAGATCTAGTAATAGCACATCAGCTAGGGTATAGCCTAGTGGGTAGTGTGTTGGTCTTGTAATGCGAAGGTCGTGAGTTCAAATCCCGGTCGACGCAATATCTACGAAAATGAAAAATTCGTAGAAAGAGGGTTGTGCGAAGGACTAACAACCCTTCCACAAGTAATGAAAAATGTTAAGGAACCTGAATATCAGGAGGCCAAGGCCTGATTTGGGCTGTAGCGCCATTGTAGAATAGCACATCAGATGTACTATATGATGTGACGAATTTCATAAACAATGGCCTTAAAAATGACAAAAAGGTTCTAGCTGTGTTTCTTGACATTAAAAAAGCCTTCGACACCGTCGACCACAACTTACTACTTGGCAAGCTATGGAATATAGGCCTGCGAGGAAATGCACTTGCTTTATTAAAATCCTATTTAAAAGATAGAACTCAGAGTGTCAAAATTGACGATTGCATAAGTACTTCCTTATACATCAAATGCGGTGTACCTCAAGGCACAGTTCTGGGTTCCTTATTGTTTCTGATATATATAAATGATCTCTGTAGACTTGAGGATCGTTATGTTATGGGGCATATTGCTGCTTTTGCTGATGACACATCGATATAATATAATAGCAACGACTGTAATGATGCTTTCTCTAAAATGCAGCAAAACTTGACCGTGATATATAATTGGCTGTGTTTCCACAGGCTAGCCCTAAATATAGACAAGACAAATTGTTTAGCTTTTGGTAAAAATAGAGATCTCATTCATCATTCCCTCAAAATTAATGATATACAAATAAAAACTGTCAAAGAAATAAAGTACTTGGGAATTATTATTGAGGTTGAGCTCAACTGGAAAAAGCAACTGTAAAATATCTGTACTACGCTCAGACAAACTGCGTACAAAATGCTAACACTCCGTGATATTTTCTCACAAGAACAAATAAAAATGGTATAATTTGCGATTTTTCAATCAATATTGCAATATGGGATTTTGATTTGGGGATCTGTTTATTCTTCAACGATTAAGCCATTACATTAGCTTACAGATAAGAGTAATTAAAATTTGTTTAAAAAAATCGAAATTTTATTCAACTACTCGGGCGTTTCAAATTGTACATTTTAATATTCTTCATTCAAACCAAATTACTTAAACAATAACACGAAATGAAAATAATTTCAAACTTTTAGCTTTTGCAATAATTTGTTACAAATTTAAATATCTTATTTATTAATTATACATATCTCTGCGGCTCTCACTCTCAAGCTTCGCTTATGTGGGTAGCTAGCTTTATAAATTTTCTGTACATATTTTATATTATTTTATATAGCTGCAATAAATAAATAAATAAAGACAATCCTCGTCAGCAGTTCTTTCACATGTGCTTCGGACTAATGTTTTCAGTTAATCTGCATCACTACTTCCATCAATATGGAGTTGACAGGATACGTATTAAGGTACTTCAAATTTCATCGAGAGGTATTGAGTATTAGTTTTTTAAGGATCTACTATAGCGGCTTGTACTTCTTTACTGCTTTCTTTATAACTCCTTACCTTTTAAAATGTAAATATCAGATTTTGGCTAGAAAGGGCTGTTATCTAGTCAAGCAAATTTTAAATGGATTCATTGATTGATAAGTTTTCATGTCGAACTTTGCAACATTAGTAACAAGTTAGGTTAATATTGGCAACATTGATATTTAATTGCATAATAGGTCTAGTTTTAGTCGAAAATAACGCTTTTAAATATTAAATATACGCCAAAATCATTAGAGAAATAGTAGAGACTATCAGTGGATTTATCAATATTCGTAATTATGGAAATGGCAGAGGTCCAAGTGTTCCAAATGTATGGTATCAAATGGGACAGGTTCCTTCGGGATGTGATACAGATTATGTTCATTTAGCCGAGGGGGCAGCATACATGATGCACCTGATGCAGTTGTTGATAAATTTCTCTACATTACTTCTCATGTCCGAGAACCAGTAATGCATTTTAATTTGATCACAAGCTTTTTCGACACCTAAGCGGCCAATTTTCTCATGGGTCAAACGTATCACATTGTCTTCCATTTCACGAGGCACGCAAAGCTGTGACCGTCCTGTTCTATTATTTCTAAATACGAATCCGTCCAGCAGTTCATATCCTTACACGGGGCATAATCTCTTCTGTTCTTTTAGCAATTTGATCCGTTCGTCTCGATTTTGGATGAGCATCAATTAGTGCTTGCACTCTTCGGGGCATAGAGGCAACTAAATTATCAGTTTTTGCGGATGTAATTTTCTCCCATTCTGTAATGAGCGCTTCCTTCAACAAATTTTTATTTTTTATGCGAAATTCTCGAATTTTCCGCTCCAGAAGCTCCCATACATGCTCTATTGGGTTTAAATCCGGGGTTTGCGGAGGCGTATTCAGCTGCCTGGGAGCATAGTACAACAATCAGTTCTTGACGAAAAGTGCTGTGCTCATTGTCCTGTTGGAAAATCCAACTCCCTCCAAGGCACAACTGATGGCCTTAAATGTTGTTCCAACAGGTTCTTATAAACATAGCGTTCCATAGTATTTTCAACAAAAGCCAATCTGCCGACCCCAGATGCAGCTATGGCTCCCGAAACCATAACATTACCTCCACCGTGCTTTACAGTAGGAATCAAATTTTTGATCTCTAAAGCCGTATTCTTTTTTCTCCATATTTTACTGCGACCATCACACCCATACATGTTGCATTTCGACTCATCGGTAAAAAGGACACAATTCCTAAAATCATTGTCCTTGTTGATATGTGCCTTGGCGAACTCTAGGCGCAGAAGTTGGTTTTTGGCAGATATTAATGGTTTTGTACGTAGAGTTCTGCTTTGAAACCCATTAGAATTTAATGCTCTCGAAATTCTTCTTGCATGAACATCCTTTTTTTCTTACCGTAGCCACTTGTTTCGCTAATTGGAACCACTGTTTTAAAAATTTTTGATAATAGTATGAACAGAACTTCGTTTTAGTTTCAGTAATTTCGCAATTTCCGAGCATGATTTATTGTCTTTTTTATACTGGACACTCCGACATCACTAGAAATTTCTTTTCGCGATGACATTTTGCGGTCTTTACAGTTCGAAACTAGCGATAAACCTATAGTAGAGTTGCAGCTGCACATGTACTGAATGGCTTCTTCTACAATGGCACTACAGCCCAAATCGGGTCTTGGCCTCCTGACCTTCAGGTTCCTTAACATTTTTCATTATTTATTGTGGAAGGGTTGTTAGACCTTCGCACAACCCTCTTTCTATGAATTTTCATTTTCGTAGCTTGAGGTGACCAAGGTATACTCAAGCAGGCAGTGTGCTGGAATCATGTGTCGACCGGGATTTGAACTCACGGACCTTCGAATTTTAGACCAACACGCTGTTTTCTTCGGATTATGGCATTTTTGGTGTTGATGCCCCGTTTTCAAACATCGGAAGCACGACCCAGGTGGCCTCTTCTCATACGGACACCGGCACTGATAATGCCTCGTCTTGGAGCGGTTGAAGCAGTGGAGATTTTCATCATTTACGGAAGTTATGGAAGTATTAGAAGCGTTCGTTTGCAGTGGCTTGGCGTGAAGCGGGTTGGGTGGCGGTGTTTGACAGCAAACTTGGTCGCCTCTCATGTATCTCAACAAGTTTCTTAAGTTGTTTCACAGTCTGCGCATTCAAGAGTAAATAAGCTTGGGGAGTACGTAGGTGCAGTCCGTTCACGGTAAAACCCACGGTTTCTGTTTCGGTTACTCTCGCTCTCCTGGCGATAGCCTGCATTTTGATAATGTAACGTTGAATGCTTTCACCATTCCTATCCCAGCTGCGATTGCCGGCGACCGAACTCATTTTCCAGTTCTGTCTTCAATGCAACATACGTATTAGCGCGCGTTGTTCTAAGTATGCAGCAGCAGTGCCGGTCAGCAGCCGTTGAAGACTGACGTATCTAAAGTGCTCCTCGCAGTCTGCCGAATTGCCGAGGACTTCGAATTCCACAATAAAACTATCGACGTCATAAGTGTCATCGCCGTTGGACTTGCTCATTGAGTGTTCCACCTCACTGAAGTCGATTCGGCGGGTAGCAGTCTGTTGGGCCGCACCGTTCTCCAAGAGACTAACCAGCTGGCGCAACTCTAACCAGCTCCTTGCGCTTTCTTAACACAGCAATCTCCCAATCGATGGCGTCAACAGCGACGATATTGGGACCTCGGTGTTGGACAGCAGCATCAGGGGTGGCGAAAGTATTACTGGCGGTTGGAACGGTACTAGCAACTGAGACGGGAGCTCCAAGGATGGCGGACGTCAAAACGTCAGTGGTAGTTTTTGTGGACGAGGTGACGGTGGTACTAGTGGCAATCGTAGCAGCGATGGCAGCAGAAGCATGGGCGCAAATGGCTCTTATTTTGGTCGGAGCGGCGGTAGCTGCGGGGCACAAGTAGCGGCCAGATGCGAAGCAGCGGTGACGGCGGAATTTTCCTCAAATGATGCGGCAGGGGCATTAATAGTGGTCGAGTGCGATGCAGCAGCAGCAGACGATGCCGTTGTTACAGCAGGCATAGCGGTTTTGCAGTTGATGTCGCGTGCGACGGCGACAGAGCTTGCAGTGTCCTCTGCTTCAGGCTCCACAAGGTTGGCAGCAACGGCAGGGCTCACATTAGCGTTTATCTAAACAAACGTCTGTCGCGTAAGAGGTTCCATTCTGGATAACCTGCTCCCTTAATTGACGCATTTGAGCCAGGGTGGCTTTTGGCAGAATTGTCATCACGGCGGCGGTGAGCCGAGTTGGCGTTCTCGCTTATTTCGGGTATTACCCCACACTTGAAGTTGTAATTGTCTTTATTGAATTAAAACTATAAAAACATGTGTATTTTTTTAGTTCGCGTCGCTGTTGGTTGCCTTCAAAATACTAAAAACTAACTGCTAGTATATTCTTCTTTTCTTTTATGTCCGGAAGGCGCGTTCTCATCGCAACCATTTAGACTAAAAATACAGCGGTTCCCATTCGTCTATGTGATTTTCCCTTTATCATCTAGAGTGTCGCATGATTGGGCAGCGCCCAAACAGACTTGCATATAGAAAAAAGTGACCCACAGTTTCATTTTCAGTTATCATTGTGTGTGTGGGTGGAGGGAGAGGGGAGGAATCTATGTTTCTCATTAAAATCCAGTTTATTTAATACAAATTAATTCTCATGCCACAGCGGGTCACGGGCAAACCCCTTCCTTCCCTGCTAGTTAAAAATAAATTTAGATTTTTACCTAAAATTTAATACTCTCAGTATATTTCCGAGCAATTAAGAAGATTTGCAAAATAAGCCAAAAAACGGGCAGTTTTTTTCTCATTCTTGTACACAAAATAAAAAAAAAACAAATTTTAGCACCACAAAAGGAAAATAGAAAGGCCATACTCTAAGAACGGTTGTGTTCTGCTTATTCTATACAGGAACCCTACTTTAGGCTAATTCTTCGACAAAAAATCATCATTAACAGTTTGGGATTTCTGACTTGTACAAAAATTATAATATACAATGCAAGAAAAACAAAATAAATTTTTTCTCCCTAAGCCAGGTTCTTCTTTAAGTCAAAGTTTGGTTACTCATATTATTTGCAAAATCGAAAATTCCACAATTAATGTGAGAATATTATAAGTTTGCCACAAAGTTTGTAACGCTAAAAAATAAGGCTATGAGAAAAAAACGAATTGAGCAAAGTTCATATAATCTCTCAAAAATCTCAAAACCGGATGACCGTCCGTCCGTGTACTCTCTACCTTGAGAACGCGTTGAGCTAGAAAGTTCAAAGTTTGTACACATAGTTTTTGACAAAAAGTGAGGTCAAGTTCGTGAGCGGGCCAAATCGCTCCCCCCCCTTCTACCCCTTACATACAAAATGACACAATTTCGCAATTTGACAATCAAGTGATTATCTCATGAAAGCTACTGATCTGAAATTTATTATTTATATAAAGATTTCAATTTACCATATAAAAACTATTAGAATCCCTCCACTCCTTCCACCACCTCTCATACAAACCTGCACATTTTTACTGAAAAACAATTTTCTCAGTTCGTGTAAAATTTATCAAGCTGAAATTGTGCCTAAAATATTTATTTAAAAATAGTAATACGGCTGAAAAAAATTAGTCGATTAGCAGCACCCCATCTCCCCCAATTTAACAAATTTACAAAAGGTAGATTTTCTTGAAAAGTATGACCGCTACTGATCTGCAATTTAAATCGTGTCAATTGCATGATGATTATAGATTTTCCTATAAAAATCACTAAAAACCCGCCACTCCTTCTATCACCTCCCATGCAAACTCCATAACTTCACTAAACCTACTACACTAATTTTCTCAGTACCTATTCAATTTTTTAAGTTTCAATTTCGTATAAACCATTTTTATAGCAACTCTAGCATGATGCGTGTCACCCCTTCTACAACTCCCCATGTAAAATTTCTTGAACTCACAAAAATTTCTTGTTCATCTAGAGTACCGCATAGTTGGGCTTTATGCCCATCCATTATCTAGTTATGTTTTTTTTTAATAAATATGCAAAGTACTGACGATTTTGCAAATTACGAGTACTAGAGTTATATTTATAGAAATACATAATGAGGATTATACATACCTATGAAGGCTCTACCCTAAAATCCGTTATTGCACATTAAATAACATAAATCACACAAACTACATTATTTTACAGATAAAAATGCTGCAATCGCAAGCTAAACGAATCCTCGAAGAAACTGAACAAAATAATTCCTTACATCATGCAGCCTGCAATTTCCAGAAAGTACCAGGTCGCGTCTACCATCTCTATCAACGAGAGTCCGGTCAAAATTATTTCAGTATGCTATCTCCAGAGGTAAACTAATAATTATCAAAAAATTTATCTACTTACCATTTAACATATTTTCTTTTCATCTTCTATTTGCAGGAATGGGGACAAAATTGTACGCATCGTTTTCTCGGAAGCTACAGATTAGAACGCGATTCAAGTTGGACACCGGTACAGGAAATTGAGCAAAGGGATCGACAAAATTTATGGGGCCAAAAACTCTTAGCATCATCCAGTAGCGGCGATTGCAATATGCTTTCAATAGATTATGATAAAATTTAAAATAAACAAATTCTATAAAATAAACAAGTTTTTCTATTAATTACAAAATCGTTATACTACCGTGAAAATCTATACCATGATTATTTTCTCAAAAAGTCTTTCACAATAGGGACGATACGATGAACACAATTTTACTTCAATAGGTCGCGAACCAATTATAACCAGGTGGTCACTTAATAGAGTTGCCTTATTAAATTGAAATGGGAAACGGCAATATAATTGCCGACACGAAAGATACTTTCACTAGCTCGCTACCCTAAGAAACTATCAGTTTCGATTCTACTTTCAAGGATGAAAGTCTTTCAAAATCTACTCGTACTATCATTAGTTGCAGTTGCCTGCGCCTCAGAGTGTACGCTGTGCAAAAAAGGTGGTGTTTATCGAAAATGGGGATTTAACGAATCGCTTCTCGATAATAACGACTATGAATCACATTCGGTTCGAAAACGTTTTGTCGACCCGACATTCCACGGTACACCAAAAACAAAGGGTGAAGTTTGGATGGAATCGTTTAAAATGAATATTATCAATTTCTATCAATCGAACTCGTTGATTACACTTTTGAATAAAATCGCTGTTGAATATCTGCATAAATGTCCGCCGTATGTATTGTACGATTCCTATGTGGAAGATTCTGAAAGTTTCATACTGCAGTTATTATTTCAGGTAATTTTATTCGGTTTCCTTTAATATATTCATCATGCAAAGATTTTTTTGGCAGACGTTTCCGTTAACCTTTTATCATGGGAAAATCGACGAAAATTACAAATTAAAAAATAGAAAATTTATTAACCAGGGCGATAATAACTGCCGCAGTTACATTCTGTTCTTATCCGATCCGCAACGAACGAAAAGTATCATTGGATCGCAAATAGATGCGAAAGTGATTGTCGTGGCACGATCATCACAATGGAAATTGCAGACGTTTCTATCATCTGAAGAATCTTCCGATATTATTAATTTATTGGTTATTGGCGAGTCGCTTACAGCGGACCCGAAACGAGTAAGTTCGATCCGAAAAGATATTTCGGACTACTTGATGATTTTTAAATTTTTAACAGGAGCGCCCATATGTTTTATACACTCATCGTTTATACTCCGATGGCTTAGGATCAAATGTCCCCGTTGTTTTGACCAGTTGGATAAAAGGAGCTCTTTCCAGACCGCACGTAAATCTATTTCCAATAAAATTTTCCGATGGGTTTTCCGGTCATAGGTTTCTAATAGCAGCGGTCAATCAGCCGCCGTATATTTTTCGCAAAAAGGACATGGACAGTTCCGGAAACATCAACATTTTTTGGGATGGTCTAGAATATCGAATTATTAAAATGCTATCGCAACGCTTGAATTTCTCATTTGAAATTATCGAGCCCCGAAATACGAACAATTTGGGGTAAATAATTTTGATCCCCATGAAAAGTTGCTACCATCTACGATTAATTTGTGGGCTTTATTTTCTTTTTAGTTCCGGCGAAGCAGTTCGTGAAGAAGTAGAACTGGGACGAGCCGATATTGGAATGGCCGGTGCTTATGTTACCGTTGATCGGTTAGAGGAAATTGATATGTCTGTTGGTCATTCTTCAGATTGTGCAGCATTTATAACGTTGGCATCGAAAGCTTTACCCAAGTTCTGTTTTTGTTTTATTATTTTCGACAACAGTTATGAATTTGTCATTTTAGATATCGTGCTATTATGGGACCATTTCAATGGCAAGTTTGGGCAGCCTTAACAGCCGTCTATCTTTTAGGCATATTTCCATTAGCCTATACCGATCGACTTTCGTTGAGCCATTTGATCGGTAACTTTGGAGAAATCGAAAATATGTTCTGGTACGTTTTCGGAACGTTTACGAACAGCTTAACGTTTAGTGGACGCTATTCGTGGAGTAACACGCAAAAGACATCAACGCGATTACTAATTGGATTTTATTGGATATTCACTATCATAATAACAGCATGCTATACCGGATCGATAATTGCGTTTGTTACTTTGCCAGCATTCCCAGATACTGTTGACTCTGTTTATGATCTGTTGGGACTTTTCTTTCGAGTTGGAACTTTAGGTAAATTTTGATTTGTGTTTTGAGTTTGTATTGTCGTGTCGGGAAACAGAAGAAAATTATGTATAGTGAGATAGATTTGCACTGCGATCGATGGCAGCTTTATCAATCAGTCGATTTTTCTATTCAGACCCCGTATAAGGACATTGGGCAGAATCAGTTCTCAATCCTGACTACCGACTATTAGTTGTCGCCAGGATTTGTTTATTCCTCTATCCTCTAGTTCAACTGCTCGCTTTTATGTGCTACATGTTCGACCAACCCAAAGTGAAGATGGTTTGCTCAGGCTTCCTGTCTAGTTGCACTCGTTGGAGATGACATCCGGCCACAATATGTCCCGAAAGTTTGCAGTTTCTTGATGAGCTTACTGGTCACAAAAACCTGCTCTTTTCCAATCACAGCGATCAACTGCGACTGCTCTTTCAATATCTGTCAAAAGAGCAGTTCTTCTAATAGAAGTGATTTTTTCACCTTTATCCTCCATGCTAGTGTGCAGGGATGGCAAAAACTGTGATAAATATCTTCGAAAAGAACTGCTATTTAATTTTTTTTTAATTTAGCAATGATTCAAATTGAAACAAAAACGAAATGAATTAAACAGAAATGAAATGAAATCCGAAAAAATCAAAGTATTTATTTACATGTTGGTTAAAAACACACAACTCAAACAGTTAAAACTGCAATTTTCTGCAAAATCCTGCAATCAATCAGGCAGATCCAATCTCATGCTCAGTACCAACAGCTCAGTGCGCATAGTGAAAATATCCCCTTGCACCAAGCACCTGTTCAATGACATCTGTTCACTGATCGTGCTCAGTGATATCTGCTAGCTGCTCACTTACACACTGAGCAGGTATAGTAATTGAACAGATGAGCCAGTTTACGACTTTACGAGCTATGAGCAGATCGGTGAGCTGCTCTAAGCAGGTCGGTGAAGTGCGACTGCGATTTGTTTAGCGAGCTGTGATCTGATCGGCTGGTTATAATCTGATCGGTGGGACGTGCGAAGTGGTCAATGAAATAACGTGCGCTTTCTTGGGTAAGCGGCGAGCTTTGATCTGAGCTACGATCCGGTTAGGGCCAGGTGGGACGTTTGAGTTGTGCAATTAATGTGCGAGTGCGAACAAAAATCCTGGGATTTTTAGCGATGATCATTGCAGTAACTTTATTGGCGATAGAATGTAAGCAGTATGCATTAGCTTTCCTCTTCTAATCGCAGCTCTTTTCAATCGCAATATGCGATAGCTCTTTTAAAAGAGCAAAAAATCGCTGGTATTGTAAAGAGTATACCATCTCTACATATAGCAACATGGGTTCGTCAAACACTCACAGCTTCGTGCGAAGGGAGATCTCTTTTAACCTCCAGAAAGGGAAAGAATACTGAACGCCTGAAAGGCTTTTGGACCTATCGTCTATGCTGACAATGCTCCTGAAGTAATTAAAATCGTCCTTTATTAATTTATATAATTTTTTAATTATTTTTAAATTTTAATTCAGTTCAATTATTGTGTTGTATGTTCGCCTTCCGCAGCACTAGAAGCACTATTTCTCCTGCTACCTCTCGACATTATTGGCAAACAAATGGTTTCAAGTGCCTCCAAGAAACTCGTCAGTGGACCTGCATTCAATCTGGTCATTCCTTAATTGTGACCGATTTCGAGAATTTAACCGAAAACACAGACACTCTTCCAAGTTTTGATTTTAATAATAATCTCCTTATCGTCACTCCCTCGAGACAAGATGATGAAATACGAGAGGATAAGTCCATTTTATACTGATGCATCCCAAACTAGTAGCGGAGTCGGAGGTTGTTTGCTCCGTTATGCTTAACGTAAGCATATCTTTCCGTCTTTCGGATCATCGTAGTATGTTACAAGCTGATGTTATGGCGATAAAGGAAAGCCTGGCTGAAGTGTAGTATAGTAACTACTAAGGATATTAGTATCTTTACTGAACGACCACCTTCCAGGTTCAATCTGAGAAAGAGAAGCTAAGTATGCCTCTCGTAACTTATGATCTGCAACTTAAGTTGGAAGCCAATTGTCGTAAGCAGGCGTGGAACAAAACGCAACACAGCACTGCAGCCGCTAAAACGCTATATTGGTGACCCAACGCAATCAAACCCTCATCTCACTAGCAACCCAATTCTGATTCGCATAGCACCGATACTCGCTCATATAGCACCACGCCCTTAAAACAACAACACAGCAAAGCAACACGCTCGCAGAGCTGCACGTACGCAGCTGCCTTCTAGCCCCCACCAGCTTAAAGGCACGACTCACCGCTGGGAAAGTACTTTAGCGTATTATAGTGCGACGCTACTAACCGACTAAACCGGGGGTCTAGACAGCTCGGTGATCAGCACAGCCGCTTCGCAACTCAAGATCCCTGATCAAAATCCAACTACCTGCACGTTATTCCCTTAGCGTATAAGGCAGGGCCTGCTTCAACAAGCCTTACTGACAAGTTCGTCGTAAGCAGGTCTGAGACGAATCGCAACACAGCGCTACTGCGCTCAAACGCTCTAGCAGACTAATCTCGGTAAGTAGGCAGATGATCAGCTACGTAGTAGGAGTCGTTACAGGACACTGCTTGATAGGAAAACATACTGAGAGGCTTGGCCTTCCTTTTAATGATCTCTGCAGGAGTTGCAAAGATGAGGAACAAGAAGAAACGATTATTTATTTACTATGCACTTTCCCTGTTCTATCCAGAAAGATGAGGCGCGCACTTCTTCGATAGCCGCCGTAATCTGAAAAATGCGGAAATCTAGAGCCTTCAGCGCTTCATAGAAAACTCCGTTTGGTTCACCGTGTAGAAGTTTTTCTGAGATCCTGTAGCATCACAATGGACACAACGGATAGTCGATCAGCGCGCGGTCTTGTAAATGGGCAGTCACCTCTACCTACCCACCTATTATGCTGTATTTAATTACTCGAATCGCGAGTCTTTTAAATCTTTTTCAAATTAACGACGGTGAAATCGTTATTGCAGGTGATTTCAATGTTTCTAACGCGATGCTGAGTTTGTTTCCTCTATAAAAGGTTTAACACAGCTAGTAGATGAGCCTAATCGCTTACCAGACATCGCAGGACATTTGTCCCACCTTCTCGACGTATTCCTTATCAACCAGATGAGATATTCTATCTCTGCTAGATACTCATCGCCAATCGTAACTACGGATCATTTCTTGATTCGTGCTCATTTGCCTATTGCAGCACATTATTTGGCAGTTTTAAAGAGGCACTAAATAGTTTCTTCAACGTCTTTAATTGCATATTGTGCTTCGATTTCAATAACAGTCTTGGTGACAAGTCTACAGGATTCAGTAGATTTGTCACCAAGACTATCCTGAAGCATATGGAGTTCTAAGTAGTTTCCAGTCATATGAAAGTCATTCCGCTGAGGGACTCTTGGTTTAATGAAGAATGTCCTGATGCTCTCCAGACCAAGAAAGAAGCATTTCAAACATTTAAATACAAAAAAAACACCTGCGAACAGAGAACTTATCAAAAAATTCCTGCAAATCTTATTTTCCAAAATGAGCATGATCAAAAGTTTTGATGGAACATAACATTTCTTCTTCAACACCACCTCTAGTTGATCCATAACTATCATACCATAACTCAATAGCTTTGGCTAATCTAAGTATCTTTAAGGGAGCCATGTTGGCCAGTTCCTCGGTAAAAAGGAAACCTTTTCCGAGAAGATTGTCTTTTCCGCTGTAGCTAGGAAGTGACATAGGGTGTGTTCTGTCGTTTCTGAGTCTTCGAGACAGAGGCGGCAGATGTCGGTTTCAGCTAAGCCCATATTTTTGAGGTGGTGGCTTACTCCACTGTGTCCCGTCATATTCCAGTAGATTTTAGCCTATTCATTTCCCTCAATTCCCATATATTCTGGTACACATTAAGGTTACATCGTTCCTTTTTCCCAGGATGATTAGGTTCTCAAGGCAGTCCCAAACTGTCCTCGATTCGTGTTTATTGGATGCTATAGCTTAGAGATCCGCCTGACTATCCGATAGGATATAAAAAGAATTGTTTCGATGAGCTCTCGTTATATTCTCTTGTATGGATAACTCCATTGCAATTAGTTCAGCCTGGAAGACTGATGCTTGTTTGCCGAGTGGTTTTGAAACCGAGAAGTTAGGAACTTTAACTCCGGCTCCAGTCCCCTCATAGGTGCGCGAGCCATCTGTATACCAGATGGTTGATTCCTCTTTTATTTCAGGTAGCATGGATTGCCAGTCCTTGCGTTCTCTGATTATAACTTTGAAGGGGGTGGGTTTCAAAGTTGAATTTTGTCGGCATAGCGTCCGATAGTGTGGAGGTTAGAACCTCTTTTTGTGAGTCTTTAAGGAATTTGAGGTGATCTCTAAGATCCCCTCATTTGTAATTGTTTTCCCTCTGTATGCGTAATACCGCTTTGATAGCCTCCTTTTTTGTTTGGAGATGTATCGGAGAGTTGTTTAGTAAAATTTCCATTGCCCCCATAGGACAGGTTTTCATTGCTCCTGTGATACCAAGACAAGCTAGTCTTCGGATTTTTTGTAGCTTAAACCGTGCTTTTTGTTCTAAAAATTTAGTCCATCATATCGTTGATCCGTAGGGAAGATGGTTGTTCTGTAACACCAGTAGATCATCTTGGGCTGTAATCCCCATTTTCTGCCAAATAAGCTTTTGCAGGCCCAAAATGCCTTTAGTGCTTTCGCATGAGTCCATTCTATATGTTTGTTCCAGTTGAGTTTGCTATCTTCTCTCGCCATCGAACGAATCCTCTCCCTCTACAAATTCTTCTGGTTTCATATCACTGCATTTTCGCAAGACATTTATTTCCAGGATCCTTCAAGAACTCCATATCCACGAATCTGCTAGTCCGGACAGTTTTCCTTCGTTATTCTTAAAACTGCTCCTCTTTTTTAGCTTAACCCATTCGCAATCGTTCCTTCAATCTTTTTTACTCGTCTGTGCGCTTTCCACATATTTAAGAATTACGAATCTTCATCCAATTCAAAAGAAAGGAAGTTAAGCGCTAGCTTAACCGTTAACTACCGCGCGATAGCTATTACTTCAGTGTTCTGGATAGTAATGGAAACTGCTGCAAATCGCAAAACCATTCAATATGTTCCGTTTTGGTAGCTCAACGGAAGATCTTTTGATCTTTTTTGACAAAGCAGTGGATACGTAAATACGGCAATGATCAAGTTCTCGTACTTCATATCGCAAAAGCTTTTGACAGAGTTTCGCATGAATGTCTCTCTATTAAGATTAATGCTATCTTTGCTCAATAGATTGAAAGTATCCTCTCTGAGGGCACTCTCTGAGTAGTATTAGATGGCGTTTCTGCGGAATCAAACAAGCATTCTATTGCTTCCAATTGCAGGAAGTGATTTCGTTCGTTGAACTCTGAGCTCAGCTTAACCCTGCAATGTGGCAGGAAAAATAGAGTGGAGTACAACGCTTTCAAAACACAGGCTTGTCACCGTCAAACCTTTGCCTTCTTGTACAGTGAAACATAGGCAGTCACTCATTTCTCGAACGTCAAGACTTTGGAACTTATTACCAGCTAAATTGTTTCCCAACGAGTACAACCCGCAGTACTTAAAAAATAATGTGCACCGTCACTTTCGATTCTCTCTTCCAATTCCAAAATGACATAACTATTCAGTCATATTTTTTCTTTTAAGATCGTGGCGGTTGGGAAAAATGGTTTGCCAATTCCACACATGAGCCTACCGAAAAACTATACAAAAAAATGGAATACGTGAGCACACTTAACGAGGGAGTTGGCAATGTAACACAATCATTTTTTTGGAACTATGCTTTCCTCGGTTCTAAATCTCAACTAGAATACTTAGTCCAATCGAATTTCACCAAAGAGTAAGTAATTTTTCTCTGCGCATTAATGAAAAACTTCACAATTTTATTCTATTCTTTTTCAAAGAGCAATCAGCAAGCGTTCCGCACTTCATCTCAGCGAAGAATGTTTTGCACCGTTTCAGGTTGCATTTACATTCCCGAAAAACTCTGTCTATGCGCGGCGAATCAACGAGGGTATCATGCAATTACAACAAAGTGGCTTAATTAAAAAACTCCTAAATGAAGTTTCATGGAATATGCAACGAAGTACTACCGGTAAGCTATTGCAAGCAAGTTCGGCGAGTCCGATGAAAGAATTGAATCAAGAGGAACGGCAACTAACAACGGCCGATACAGAAGGAATGTATCTTTTAATGGCTGCCGGTTATCTCGTAGCAGCTATGGCCTTAATATCCGAAGTAATCGGAGGATTTACAAACAAGTGTCGTCAGATTGTACGACGGTCAAGAAAGTCAATTGTTAGTTCGGCATCATCACAAAATCTTAACAACGAATTTGATATTAAAAATGAAAGTGGTGATGCAACGAGTCGAACGAAAAATGCCGATCACGAAACAAAGGCAAAAAGTCGTTTTCCTGGTTTGAATGAATTGAATCTGACGCGTGTCACTCTCAAGGAACTATACGGCGGTTATCGGAAAAATGAACCAAACTTAATCGTTCAGAATGGTCAATTCATTTTCGAATCTGAAGCAGTTTCCGAGAATTCATCTTCGATGAGCGGTTGTGGACAGAATGAAATAATTACAGATCAATCAGATAGTGAAGATAAAGTCCGATTCAGCCATCAAGTTGATATTCATTCAGGTCCATCGTCTTCGTTCGATGAAAATGAACATAGGTCCGAAAATTCCCATGAAATGTACAAAGTGGATCGAGAAAATTCAGCAGTTTCCGATTTGGGAAAAATCGAAGAGAGAAATGAATGCAATTTAGATGATATGATTGCAGCTGAAGAAAACTTCGGCGAAACCGTTGATCATTCTAGTGATAACGTACCACGAAAATTATATCCGTTTTAAATTGCGTGCTTAGGACTTAAGAAACCAGTTTGCAAGCACAAAATTATATATGGTGTATAAAAACTAAAAGATTTTGCAAAAATTTGGGATTTGGAAGTGTGTTAATCAATTTGTGAAAAACAGAAAATTTAGATTATACAAATTATGTAGTAAAACTATGCTTTATTAACGTTCACGACAAATTATAAAACATTCACGTATCAGTAAGCCTATGAAAAACAAACCGATTTGGCTTTTAGAATGCTTAAAATAAAATTACTCTCATATTAAAACAGCGTACAATTTCACAATACTATTTCACAATTCTAATTCAAACATCGATAATGAGAGATTCATGTTATTTTCTTTTGTATAATTCAAAAATTTTAAAAAGATAATAAAAAAAAAAATAGTTTGATTAATTTCTCAGCAGAAGTTGCCTTCTATAAAATAGTTGTAATTGTTCTTTGTTTTTGGTTCTGCTTTGAATTAATAATTATTTTAAAAAAAGAAGAAAAACTGAAAAGACTAGGTTCTAGTGATTAATATGGCGCATCAAACAATACAACATAAAATTATTGAAAATCATTTGCAAGCAGTCGTTATGACCGTTTTCATAATCAGGAAATCGGCGATGTGCAAATGATTCGCGAAATTTTATTCATTTCGATGTTGCGCTGAAATTGTATTCATTTTTTTTTATTTAGGATATGGCGAGTCCAATAGCAAGTCCACCGCTAAAACCGATCATGAAAAGATGAAGACTGTTAATTTTAACACCGGTTTCATCTCCAATGAATCGGGTGTACCATCTCCTAGCCTTTTTACGATTATCGAAGAAGAAGTCATCGGCCGCATCTAATTTTCGATCTACGTAACGTTCGGCCTGAAAATGTACGAAAAAAAAGAAAACAAAAGGATTTTTGTCTAGAAGAACTGTTTTTTGCATTAAACATTTAACACTGAAACCACATTATGAATTAGTTTTGATTAATATTTAACAAATTTAACAAGGAAATGCGAGGAGAGGATGATACAAATTTTAATTGATTTTTATTCCAAATTAAATAAATAACGAAGCGTTGTAAGATGACATTATTAGGAATGATAAACTTTACTAATTTAAAACTTATTATTCCTCTTATTTAAATTCAAACTACTTGAGATGGGCTTTAAAGAGAGAGAAGCGCCATTATGATTAAGCCAAAACGCTTATAAAAACATCAAAAAATGAAAAAAATTAAAAGAAAAGAAATAACAAAGCTGAGGGTGAAAAAGTACGCGGTACAATATGAGAAAAGTGACTAAAGCGCCGAATACACGACGCTACATGTGTGACATACTTTCCATGTCGCCATACACAGTGCAATTTTCAGTGTCATCATCACACTTGTGAAGAGGTTTTCAAAAAATTTTGAATACTTGGATGCGGAGCTTAAAGTGCTGTAACATGTAGCCAAAGAGGATATACCTAGTCGTGCCATAAGTTCTGTCACACGTATATGGGCAATTTTTGTATAAATGAAAAAGAGTTTTTGACAAAGGAAAATATATTTTATTTTGGCATACTAATGGAAGTAAAATAAGCAACAAATTATTCAAAGTGGCCGCCTTTAGCCTTAACACAGCTCTTTAATCTGTTGGGCCAGTCATCGATAGCAGTACGCACTGTTTCTAGCGGAAAATTAGCTACTGCTTCTGTCAAAGATCGCTTAAGGCTCTCGATATTTGGGTGTCGTCTCGTGCACACCATGGACTCTAACTCCGCCCACAGTTTGTAGTCCAGGGTATTCAAATCTGGGCTCCCAGAAGGCCATTCCGTCGCCCTTATAAACTGTGGAATATTGGTTTCCAACCACGCTTGTGTGGTTCGAGCTTTGTGGGCTGGCGCAGAATCTTGCTGGAAAACCCAATGTCGATTGTTGAATAGCGTAGAGTTCAGCGGCTTCACACATCCCTCCAGGATGTCCGTTTGATAATTTTTCGCTGCAGTTTTTACGCCTTTTTCGCAAAAATGAAGCTCGGTGACCCCTTCGTAGCTGACACCCCACCATACCATGACTGATGCTGGATGATGTCCTCGCTGCACCCTAGTGGCAACTTCTCGGGCTTCTGCGGAGCTGTGGGCATACACCTTATCATTTTGGCGGTTGAAATGTTCCTCCACCGTAAAAATTTTCTCATCGGTAAATAAAATTTCTCGATGTTTGTTGTTGCCGTACCGCCGAAGGAGCTCTTTCGATCTGGTGCTCCTAATTTGCTTCAACTGCTCAGTCAGCAAATGTCCCGTTGATCGTCGAAAGGCACTCATCCCGAGGTCAGATTTTATGATGCGAGACATACTTCGGGTGGAGATGTTCATCTCTCGAGCCATGATTCGTTGTTTACGAAGCGGATTTCGACGAATTCGACTCTCGACCGCTTTGATGGCAGCAGAAGAACGTACATCACGCGGACGTCCAGAACGAGGTCGATCTTCAATAGTCTGGATCGCGTTATATCTCTAGATCGCACGATACACAAATCTTTGCGTTATTTTTAACGGGCACAACAACTTGAAAATTTCACTCGCGGATTTTCCACACTTATGTAGTGCAATCACTGCAGTTCGGTTTTCTATTACACCCCATTCCATCTTCACACGTTAACGAACACACTTTAAATGACCATCAACTGTCAACAACATTATGACGTTTATAAAACTGGCCGATATTGAAATGTCACTCATAAAATAAAGTTGTTGCCAATGTGAGAAATTATGTGACAGAACTTATGGCAGGACTAGGTATAGTAAGCAGAGACTATGAGCATGCTTTGCCTTGTAAGAAAATGTGAATGAAAGTTTGAAATTTTTCGAAACAATCGTTTCGCTATTCTTGTCTGGCCTATTGCAACTAACTCTGTCCCGCGTTAAATTGTCCGAAACAATCGTTGAATACGTGACAATAGCAATGCGTGATCACATCGATGATGGGTACGCGGGATTTGAAGTGATGAGGAGAGGGGTAAAAAACATTAGTATGGAAAAAACTTTATTTATTAGGATTATGGTGACAATTGATACGTCCGAAAACATAGTGAAGCTTTAACCTCAATTATGTGTTATGTGGTGACCATTACCGTTCCTATTGGGATATTTGCCTTTAATGACTTCGAATATGTGGCATACAAAAATGTTGTGAATGGTGCACACTGCGATAAGTAATGCTACATGTAGTTCACACAAGTAGCATTGTATAATCGGCGCTTTACGTAGAAGACCTGGGAATAAGACCCTAAACCGCTGGTCAACTGTTGCGATCTTCAGTTGTTTACGATCTTCAATTATCTACGCGCGCACTCACACAAAAGCAAGCGCAATCAAACAAGAAGAAAACGTACGTACAGACACACTCTCATGTATCAATAACCGCGATACGTGCAACAGCAAAGAACCTTCTGGAACGAAGGTGCAATTATATAAACCAAATGTTTGCGGCAGGAAGGCACATTCGTTATTGGGAAGCGAATTAGTTTGTGTGTTCGACATCGATAATAGTACGAACAACTAAGCGACATATTGTAATTAAAAAGTGTACAAGCTATTTTTAAAAGCAAAATAGTAAAATTTGTGTTTTATTGATTGTTAAGTATTTACCTAGTCGTGCCATAAGTTCTGTCACACGTATATGGGCAATTTTTGTATAAATGAAAAAGAGTTTTTGACAAAGGAAAATATATTTTATTTTGGCATACTAATGGAAGTAAAATAAGCAACAAATTATTCAAAGTGGCCGCCTTTAGCCTTAACACAGCTCTTTAATCTGTTGGGCCAGTCATCGATAGCAGTACGCACTGTTTCTAGCGGAAAATTAGCTACTGCTTCTGTCAAAGATCGCTTAAGGCTCTCGATATTTGGGTGTCGTCTCGTGCACACCATGGACTCTAACTCCGCCCACAGTTTGTAGTCCAGGGGATTCAAATCTGGGCTCCCAGAAGGCCATTCCGTCGCCCTTATAAACTGTGGAATATTGGTTTCCAACCACGCTTGTGTGGTTCGAGCTTTGTGGGCTGGCGCAGAATCTTGCTGGAAAACCCAATGTCGATTGTTGAATAGCGTAGAGTTCAGCGGCTTCACACATCCCTCCAGGATGTCCGTTTGATAATTTTTCGCTGCAGTTTTTACGCCTTTTTCGCAAAAATGAAGCTCGGTGACCCCTTCGTAGCTGACACCCCACCATACCATGACTGATGCTGGATGATGTCCTCGCTGTACCCTAGTGGCAACTTCTCGGGCTTCTATGGAGCTGTGGGCATACACCTTATCATTTTGGCGGTTGAAATGTTCCTCCACCGTAAAAATTTTTTCATCGGTAAATAAAATTTCTCGATGTTTGTTGTTGCCGTACCGCCGAAGGAGCTCTTTCGATCTGGTGCTCCTAATTTGCTTCAACTGCTCAGTCAGCAAATGTCTCGTTGATCGTCGAAAGGCACTCATCCCGAGGTCAGATTTTATGATGCGAGACATACTTCGGGTGGAGATGTTCATCTCTCGAGCCATGATTCGTTGTTTACGAAGCGGATTTCGACGAATTCGACTCTCGACCGCTTTGATGGCAGCAGAAGAACGTACATCACGCGGACGTCCAGAACAAGGTCGATCTTCAATAGTCTGGATCGCGTTATATCTCTGGATCGCACGATACACAAATCTTTGCGTTATTTTTAACGGGCACAACAACTTGAAAATTTCACTCGCGGATTTTCCACACTTATGTAGTGCAATCACTGCAGTTCGGTTTTCTATTACACCCCATTCCATCTTCACACGTTAACGAACACACTTTAAATGACCATCAACTGTCAACAACATTATGACGTTTATAAAACTGGCCGATATTGAAATGTCACTCATAAAATAAAGTTGTTGCCAATGTGAGAAATTATGTGACAGAACTTATGGCAGGACTAGGTATTATATTTGAAATCCAGCCCAGCTCACTTTAATATTTAGTGAAGTTGGCGGGTGAAAATGGAGGAAAATTTCTGCATCACATTAGAAATGGGGTGCGATGATAAAACACATGAAAATAAAAAGCGCCCAACATCACTGTGCGTGTATGATTACGGGATCTTAGAATGGAAACGAATAGCCCTATAAGGCCAACTGAAGTTATTCTTATACATAAATAAAACGATCCCAAATTTTCGTCGATCCCTCTCAGATACCCAAGACCCTCAAATTCTCTCTCAACCCGACAAAAAAAAACAAGCAAAAGTGCAGCATCATCTCTCTTTTCTCTATTGTAAATCATTCCCCTTGCATTTTACCTCCGCCAGCTCCTAAAAAAACCGGTTTATTTTTAGCCGTCGTATTTCTCCGATGTTACGATCGGGTCTATTTTTAGCCGTTCAGGTCCCGCCTTTTCTTTTTATTGGTTTTTTTTAAAGGCACCGATCATAACTAATCCCATTCCTTCCCTCCATGAGTGTTTTTGTACATTGCACATAAAGGCCGAAATTGCCTATAACACAGGTCATTCTGTAAAAAAAAAAATAACTTAAGGGGTTTACCATTTAATGCATTGCACAGTTATGTTGATATAGGAAGAGGATGAAATTTGGTAGTGTTATGGGAATTTTGGAGGAGAGAGACGGATATGGCGAAGGACATCATTTTTGAAGCGCTAAAGATTATACTTGCTTGGAAATATACTAGCAGGCAATGGGTTCCAAAGTCTGGACATTCGGAAGATGAATGACTGTCTATATTTCACTGTACGAGTAGGAATAGATTTGACGGTATACTCGTGCGTGCGTTTGGCATGATGGCGTAAAGTGGAGGAATGCGTGATCTAAGTTCCGCACTACATTTATCATGCTGAGTACTCCGAGGTTTTTTCGGTATTCGAGGGAGTCAATACAAACCGTAATTGTGTCATCTCCAGTTAGTCGAAACTAGAGATGGGCAACTCATAAGTGAGTCAATCAAAATGTTCCAGTCAATGCACTGAGGCGGCTGATACGACTCACTACAAAAGAGTTGGATCGCATCAATTGTGTCGGTAATAATTTATCCACCACACAACACGATGATGCGCATCGCATATGACACGGTAACTGTGCAATGCGAAACAGCGCCGTTGTGTGCGAGTGGTGTGAGTGAGTCGCAAAAATCTATTGTGTGCTGTGTTCAGATAATGTGATAGTGCGGTGTGCTCTTTTTGATCGATGCAATGATGGCTCTTTCTTCACAATTTTGAAGAGTCATATGGGCACAGGGCTTTGAAGAGTGGCGGCGCAAACAACTTAATTTGATGGGTTTTTCCTGAGCAATTGCTTTGGTGTGTTGATGTCCTGTGTGAAGGAAGGTACATCAAGCTAGAGTTATTCTATGAAGAAGAAAAAGCAAGGCATCACAGAAAGTTTGGTAAGTGGGCGCTTTTTGTTTTATGTATGCTACGTATGCGTTTGACTGAAATCTTGTGAGTGGCTCTTTTGAAGCACTCTTTTAGATCCACTCAATTAAGTGAGTGAGTTGAAATGAGTTGACACAGCGGAAAGAGTCAGATTTGTCATCGCTAGTCGGAACGCATGTTTTTGGATTTGATCGAGCAGCGTAAGGTGTGTTTTGGGTGCCCCAGCCCATAAATGTGAATTGTACTCTAAGCGAGTTCGAATGTTAGCCTTGTAGATGGTAGCTAAGTTATGAGGCATCAAATATTTTTTGCATTTGCGAAGAATACTTGGGCGTTTGGAGGTATTAAGGGCAACATCAAAGATATGTTTGCTCCAGTCAAGGTGGTTATTTAACTTATTAACTGTTCTAGTGAACGAAATAAGATTTTCTTGTGATTAATTTTTTAAGGTAAGTATTAAAAAGGTAAAAGTGACTCAAGTTTATAGTTCTTCCTATTAAACGATATCAAGGCATATTAGAGAATTATAAACGAATATTTGAATAGATTAGATTAATTTACTTTTAACGCTTACATAAAACTTTTACAGTAATCATGAAACTATTGGTTATTCTGCTCGGTGTGCTCTTCGTAAGTGCATTTGTGATTGCTCAGGATGACGTAGAAACTGAAGGTCCAATCGATGAAGAAGAAACTGAAGTTCCGATCGATGAAGAAAAAACTACCGTAAGCAATGAAGAAGAAACTACTATTGATGGGGGCGAAACTACTATCGATGAGGAAGAAACCACTCGCCGTGGATGCAACAAACCTGGTGGGCGAGAGGGACCAGGAGGACGAGGGGGACCAGGTCGTCGAGGAGGATCAAGTGAAGGAGGAGGATCAAGTGAAGAAGATGAACCAGGTAGACGCAGCAAACCAAGGAGACAAGGCCGAGGTGGCGGAGGTGGGCGAGGTTAATCAGGACGGTTTGGTGGTAGGCCACCAATGTCTGGTGGATCTGCACGTGGCCAAAGCAGAAATCGTGGCTAAACATATATGTTCAAAAGTATGGTACAAAGTTGTAACTCTAAATAAAAGTGTAAAATAAATCTTAGTTATCTAACATCTTCATGTCATATGTAGTTCTGGTAAACATCCCACATAGCGACAGGAACGAAAACGAAAAGGTTGGGGAAGGGGAGTGAGAACGACCGTAGCGAGTGGAGAAGCTGGTATATTGCTCAGTTGTACTGGCTGAAAAATATTTGCAGATGTTATGGGGGACTGAATGATAGAAAGCGAACAGAAACCATCTACTGAGTATCTAGGCCTTCTTGAAATGGGACTGTTTCACTTTTACACCGTTTCCCCATTTTATTGCTAATAATTTTTTATCACCAGTAGCAACTGAAAAATTTGCGCTTAAAAAAATTCCGTCTGGAGTGGGAATCGAACCCACGACCTATTGACTGAGAAGCAAGCACGCTGCCCACTACGCCACGGAAGCCTTCTTTTACATTTTCTCTGCACAGGTCAATCGACGTACTGTGCATGTACGCACACATTTATTTTAAGTCCTGTCTCTCTGTATTTGGAACGAGTGGACATTTGATTCTAAGTTTGAACTACGCACAAGTAAACACACATCATAAGCCTAACAAAACTGACTTATGGCGACTTCCACTATGAACACTATGCTATGCTGTGACACTCATAATTCCGAACAAGAAATTTGAGGAAACCAGAGCGGAACATCGCCGGGTTGGTGGACCATGTATGACATGGAAGCGAGAAGTTGAGGAATAAACTATTCCTGACGACAACTAAAAGCCAATGCTCAGTATCGCGCCTTGTGTTTCTGTCCTAATCCCCTATAGAGGGTCTTAACAAGAAAGTGATGGATTGATTGATCTTCCATACTATATTTTTTATTCATTCTATACGTCTTTACTAGACACAAAAGTTGAAAACTTTTATTCTCCACAAATTTTCGCAAAATACCCAGCAAACCAGAGAACGAGCGCTCGCAAAAATGTTAGTTTTCCGGACATCAAATTGCGTTTATGAGTGAACACTACAAAATTTTGGTTTTTTTTTTTTGTTTACACTTAAAGAAGCATATGCCTGGTTAGAGATCGATTACTTGGACGTTGCAGGAAAACAAGAAAAGTTGATTTTCGTGTATCTTACGATGCGCACTAGATCTCGAGAGACACTGCCTATAGTTTTCATTTCGAATGGTGAAGTTTGCAAGTTCTATTTTTATTATTATTATTTTTTTTTATAATTTCAAATTTAGTATAAAATTTATTTGCTTTATTTGCGATTATATTATAATTCATTAAATACTGTCTTTTATGATTAAAAAAAACTGTCACTAATGATTCATAAAAGAGTCATTTTAGCGAGTATATAGCATCTTTAAGTAACTCATAAATGAGTCATAAAAAATAATTCATCGCGGGTGACCATTTTGTTACGATCTAAGAATCTTTTAAGTTTCTTTTTCGGACTTGGTTATGATAGAAACAATCAGAAAAAGAGCCTTTTATGAATTAAATACGAGTCTTTTGGTTTGCTGAGTACTTTACATTCCTACAACTGCAGCGACAAATTTCAGCTTGTAACAATAATTGATGAATTGATCCCCGTATAGGTATATGCACAAACCGGAAACGATTGATTAAATAAATGGCTGTTAATAAACCTGTGGTGACATAGAATGTAATTTACAATAACAATTCGCTGAGTTTTAAAAAAAATAGTTTAACAAAAATCATAACTAGCAATGACGATAAAATTGTGAGTAATTTGTGTACCCATATGTTCTTTTAATTTAAAATTAAAACAAAAGATTTCCGGATTTTACACTGTACGATTTATTATGTGTGACGTTTCGGTCTCTGCTGAGACCTTTATCAAACTCAATTCAGTTTTGTATGTATTAAGATCAAATTAATAAATAGTTCTTCGTGAGATCAAGATTTTATGATTTTATGAGTGCAGTATTTTTCTCAGAAAAACTAAAATAGTTCAAATCTGCAATACAGTACCCAGAATAACACTTATATCTATGATAGGTATTGTATTGTATTGTGTTGTAGGGAGAGGAGACAGTAGCCAAACCCCATAGAAAACTATACATATTTATATACCTTTTTCTCAGCTCCTTATTAATATTTTTGTCCATTAGTTTTCTACGTGTTTGTGATGTATATATTGAACTACATTTCTACAGATTATTTTGCTGAACAAAATTTTATGCCTAATCAAATGAAAGCAAATTTGAAATGTCCTAACTTCATAACAAAAAAAAATTTTAGTAAAAATCGGTGAAAATGTGGGTTATTATATTAGAAAATATTAACAGGAAGCTGAAAAAAAGGAACATGAATATGAAAAAAAAACATGACTTTTGAGGACAGCGCGCCTAACTTTTCATTCACTTTTTTCCAATGTCATTTTATTATTTCGCAATGAAGAAGAATACAAGGAACTGAAAATCGTCGAGAGAAATGAAGCAAAAAGGGAATACAAAGATACTGAAATCTATATGTATGTGTGAGCAGTAGTGTCGTTAAAGCTTTATAAATTTTTTGGGATTACATGAATTTTTACCAAACTTTAACTCAGAACTAGTAGATACAGTCGTGACGCCACAAAACATAGGAAATTTAGTTCAGTTCTTTTAACCCTTACAAGTCACCATGACTGGACGAAATCTATCTCGCAATGATCCAGAATGCGGATGAAACAATAATTCAGTACCTGGTTGACATACAAGGTGTTTAAATTGAAATAAAACACTTGTGGCAACACCATTTAATATTAAAATTACTTTGTAATAATTTTAATACTGAATGTTATGAAAGTAAACTAATTTTAATTTCCATTGTAAAAACTTTTATTTTATTCATTCAGTTTTTGATTTAGAATTGGAAAAGGCATAATATAATTTAGATGTTATTAATATTGAGTTGTATATTTATTCTAAAATATTAGTATAATTAAATTCTACAAATTGGTGACCCCGAGTTACGAAATACGAAATTCAATTTTAATGAGCATTTCGCAGGAATTCAAAACGCGATTATTTTGCTCGTTCTCATCATCATTTTTGTATAAATTTAAACAAAACATCAACGATTTATTGAATTCAGTTTTATTGAATTCATCCTATCGTCATTGAAAATAATTCAAGATTTATTCAAGCTACTTCAAGAGGTTACAAATTGGTGACCACGAAGTCAAAACCGACGACGTTCATTTGCTATATAAACAAGATGGCGAATGAAAATCCTTATAATTTAAACTCTGGGATTAAATGTTTCAAGTCTTGCTGCTCATCAATTTGATGTTCCTATTAACTTCCATTTTATTAATTTTGGTTGGAACAACAATATAAATACAAATTGGTGACCCCGACCTGGCTTAAAGCCAGATAAATTTAAAATTAATTTTGTGAACGTTCAGCAACAACATAACATCTTTTGCATTGTCTGATCGATACTCGCAATCTCAGCGATCTCATTCACTGTCGCCACAACATTAGCAACAACCTCAAAATCAGGTCTATCAACAAAAAGTCTAACAACAGGCTCAACAACAAGTCTAGCAACAAGCTCAACATTAAATCTAACAACAGGCTCAACAACATGTCTAACAACAAGCTCAACATTAAGTCTAACAACAGGCTCAACAATAAGTCTAACAACAGGCTCAACAACAAGTCTAACAACAAGCTCAACAATAAGAACAGCAACATCATCACCAGCAAGCCGGAACTTGAATAACAAGAATAGCAGCAACATCATGTTAGTATATGTATATCTTATTGTATTGTTAGTTATTATCTGTTTTGACTGAACTAATTGAAAACACGTTACGCGAAATTTATTATCCTCGTAATAAATAATGTCGAAAGAAAATAAAAATCAGGCTGACGAGGATGCATTGCAAGACTCAGTTAGAACTCAAGACATTTGCTCTCAGCAATTGTCTTCAATTAAATTACCCTCATTCTGGTCTAACAGACCAGACTTATGGTTTTTAAAAGTGGAAACACAATTCCGACTGAAAGGAATTACACAATCCACTACAAAATACGATTATCTGGTTTCAGCATTGGAATCAGAAACCATGGAACTAGTGGCAGATGTTTTGACACATCCCCCTTTAATTAATAAATATGAACATTTAAGGGAGATATTGTTAAGACGTGATACAGAAGAGAAACGGCTAGACGCTCTTCTACACAGAGTAGAGCTAGGTGATCTCAAGCCATCGGAACTTTTCAGACAAATGGAGAGTTTAGCTGGTGGAAATAGCTTAGTTAACCAGCAGCTGCTGCATAAACTTTGGATAAATAAGCTACCATCAGCTATTCAAGCTTGTATCATTGCAATTGAAAGTTCCCATCAATTTGAAGAAATTCTTTCTATCGCTGATAAAATCAATGATTCTTCAAATTTTCCTAAGGTTTCTGCAGTAAATATTGACAATTGCCCACATCTCGACCTAGAAGGCTGAATACTGAAAAATATAATTTAGCGAAAAAAGAGTTTGATTTAATGGTAAGTTTCGGAATATGTCGACCCTCTTCATCATCCGTTGCCTCACCTTTACACATGGTGCCCAAGAAAGGATCATCGGATTGGAGACCATGCGGCGACTATCGTCTCCTTAATTCAGTTACCATTTTCGACAAATATCCGCTCCCAAACATTCAAGACTGTTCTTTGCACCTTCACAAGTGTACAATATTTTCTAATCGATTTAGTAAGAGTTTACCATCAAATACCGGTTGCACCTGAAGACGTTTACAAAACGGCCGTGATCACACCTTTCGGCTTATACGAATTTCTCCGTATGCCATTCGGAGTGAAGAATAGTGCTCAAACTTTTCAGAGGTTCTTAAAGGTCTGGATTTCATTTTCTTAATATTCTTGTTGGTAGTAAGACTGTGGAAGAACATGGAAAGCATCTACGCCAACTTTTTATGAAATTAGCAGCTTATGGCATACATGTTAATCCAAGGAAATGTATTCGTGGTACTACAGAACTTGACTTTCTCGGTTACAAAATAAACCATCGAGGAATATGCCCATCGAACTCTAGAGTAAAAGATATTTCGAATTTTCCAACTCCAAACTCCGTTAAGCAATTGCAACGTTTTTTAGGAATGGTGAATTTCTATCACCATTTTCTCCCTGACTTAGCTGAAACTGCAATACCACTGTACGATTTGATGTTATTAATATTGAGTTGTATATTTATTCTAAAATATTAGTGTAATTATATGCCCCACAACACTGAAAAATGTTTTTAATATCCACCATGAAATTGGCTTTATGTGAAAGATAATTTTATGAAATTAATGTTTGAATATGATTTCGGGTATATGGCTGGCGCGTACATAGCGTAATCTGGAAGTCCACAATTTCATTTGAAAATTTTGTTCAGTGATAAAACACACTTTTGGCTAATTAGATATTTTTATAAGCAGAATTGCCGCATTTGGAGCGATTATAGTCCACAGGCCATTGTCGAATCACCCAAAATTCACTGTTTGATGCGCTTTATGGGCTGGTGGAATCATTGGTCCATATATTTTTAAAAATGATGATGGTCAAAACATTACAGCTAACGGTGAGAGGTACAGAGACATGGTTACTAACTTTTTCGTGCCTCAATTGGAATGCATTAATGCTGCAGACATGTGGTTTCAACAGGACGGCGCCACATGCCACACAGGGCGCGATACAATTAATTTACTGAAAGAAACATTTGATGATCGTTTAACTTCACGAAATGGACCTGTTAACTGGCAACCTCGTTCGTGCGATTTTTTTCTCTGGGGATATGTTAAATCCCATGTCTACGCCGATAAACCAGAAGCTATTGAGCACTTGAAGCCAACGCTCGACGCGTTATTGTCGAAATACAAATTGATTTACTGCGAAGAGTGAATGAAAATTTGACTTACAGATTACGCCATGTACGCGTCAGCCACATACCCGAAATCTATTCGAACAATAATTTCATAAAATTATCTTTCAAATAAAGCCAATTTCATGAATATTAAAAACATTTTTCAGTATTTTATTTCAATTTAAAGTTCTCCGCCTCTAAAAAACACCCTGTACGAAGCATGCATTAGTCTTTGTCACATACCGAAGCTATGGCAAGAGGTTAAGGTAGTTTTCATACCTAAACCGGAGCCTCACATAACATCCCGAAAGCTTTCCGACCCACCAGCATAACTTCGTTCCGACGGAATCCCTGCAGAGCTCTTGAAAGAAGGTGAACTCACCACTCGAATATTTAAATTCATTCATCGTGTCGATCGCAATGCTCTGTACAGAATAACGATTGAACTAGGTGTGCCACCGAAACTATAATAGTTCGGTTAATAAAAGCCTCGACGGAAAATAATGAGTACCAATTTAAAATTCAAAACGAGTTGACTCAAAGCTTCCTAATGGAGTCAAGTCTCAAACAAGGAGACGGTCTCGCTCTCATGCTCTTCAACTTGGTGCTCGAGTATGTCCTCAGGAAGGCAACTTCAGTAACCTCAGTGGACACCAGAGGTATGGTACTCGTAAAATCCGATCAATACTTTGTATTAAGGAGGTATTCCAGGAAATGGAGTCGGCAGCGGGTGAAGTAGGGCTCAGGATCAAAGAAGCGAAAACTAAATACATGACCCATATAGACCCAGAGAGGCAAAATGTTACAGTGGGCGAATACAACTTCGAGCAGGTGGATGAATTCGTATATCTGAGAGCTCTTTTCACAAAGGATGAAACTCAAAGAAGAATAATGACAGATAACAAAGAATCTTATGCGGTCCTCCCCATCAAGGAAGGTCCATTGAAACAATAAACTACGCATCTATAAAATATTATTGCGAGCTAGGGGTTCGCCGGGATTTCAAGTAAATCACAATTCGTTTAAAAATGAGTGATAATTTATTTATTCGCACTTTAACTTAATTCGCACTATATGACACTACCGTTGATATTGCTTTCTTGCACCGGTTTGCGTCATACATAACTGTCGCTGAATAACTAACTCCCGTCTGACAGCTTCGTGCTTTTATACAATTTTCCCCAATTCTCGAACTTTCCGTGGTGTATGTCGTCGGGTGTGTGTCTTAACTATACAGGAAGGTTCTAGATCTTTAATTATGGCTTTTTACATATTGGGGGATACGTACTGTTCTACATAATTCTTGCAAATTCCAGAAACATCAAATTGAGTGCGAAAAATTCTTCGGACGGTGTACGGAACAGTTAAAGAGGTGACTGGCGAATTCGATACAACCATGAGCTGTATCAACTATTTGATGACCCACCAACATCTATCGTTATCAAACTCCGCAAGCTTCAATGGGCTGGCCACGTGGAGTGAATCAATGAGCTCAAGGCAACCGACCGCATAGGAAGCCACTAAAGCGATAGGAGGACTCAATTCGACGTAAATTGCAGATCGGTTCTCGATTTTTCAAACTGGAGAACGCGGTCGTTGGACCGAGACAACTGGAGGAGGTGCATCCGGGAGGCCGAGGCTCAATATGAGCTGTAGCGCCATTGCACCATCATCATCACAGCTGATTTGACATTAACGTATTACGAAAGCCATCGCTTTCCGAGGACTCAGTCGACGTAAATTGCAGATCGGTTCTCGATTTTTCAAACTGGAGGACGCGGTCGTTAGACCGAGACAACTGGAGGAGGTGCATCCGGGAGGCCGGGGCTCAATATGGGCTGTAGTGCCATTGCACCATCATCATCACAGCTGATTTGACATTAACGTATTATGGTCATGGCCTGCTATATGCAAAACCAGCCAAAACGACCGGAAAGAGAAAAAATTTTCCCAAGGAAAATGACATTAAAGCACACCGATTTTTTCGTTTCAATGACTTTTACTAATTTGCCGAATGTCGCGAATATCTTATAATGTTAAAAAAACGTAGTTTTTAATTCTCCTCCCTTTTACTGCTTAAAAATAGCTTATAGCTCAATTATCAATAGTGCATCCTAAATTCTGTCTAACTGTACTGTGTTTTCCTAGTTCATGAAGAACATGAAGAACGCAAAATGTTGGAGAATGAACTGTAAAACTTAGGTGATCGTAAACTTTTGCCTATTATCGGTTTATCGTTACGATTTTTTTAAGATTCTTGGATTTTAAGCATTCAAAATTCTTCTCAATTGCTTCAAATGATTATCCATATAAATTCGAACAAATTTTGTATTACAAAAATTTACTGTGTATAAAAACGGAGGTGCATAGTAGTTGAAATGTTCTCAAAATACGCGGTGACCTTAAACTTTTACTCACAATTTTATAAGAAAAAACTTTAAGTTAATGAATTTAGATAACTGAATATTAGAAGCAGTCAATGGTCAACGTCGAACATCTAGAACACATATAGAATGCTTTCGGGAGAAGGACGCTACGGTTACATATATATATTTTTTAAGTAATACAGTATTGAATACTAATTACAATAAGTTTATATGCATTAACTTTAAAGTCACTTTGTTAAACTTTGAAAAGTCTGACACAAAATCAATCACACTTCCTCGAATAAACGTTGAAAGAAAATTGAAAAAATTTAATTAAAAATGATAATTAAATAAAATCAACGTGAAGATTGATAATAAAATTTATTGCGAATACTTATCAATATCACTTTACCTATTTCTGTCTGCTAAATATAACAAATCGTTTTATACCCCAAACAAAAACAAAGAAAACAAATTTATATTAAGGTTTCAAGTTTGTTTTGATTAGAGAATTAATTTTTCTTGATTTTTTAATAAAAAACTGTAAAAATATAAATCATATATGAAAAAAATGCTTGACGATTTCAAAAAAAATTTAATATGTATGGATGTGTATTAACAAACTTGAGTGTAGATGTTTTGAAATTCAAAAAAAAAAAAAATAATAATAATAACTTAATGTTTTTTTAAGATTCTACGCGCTTATTAATTACATTATCATTTTTCTTTAGCCAGAACCAATCCCCAGAAAAACACCTCCAATGTAAGCTGTAACAAAAATTGCATTCTTCTTCGAAATTCCTGAAATCTGAACGATAACGAAACATTTTGTATACACACACAAAAAAAGCTTAATTTATATTTTCGAAATATGATTTGGTGTTTTGTTTTAATCGGTGAAAAGATACTTTTTTTTAATTCTTACCTTATCCATCCAGGTTTTTTTATCACCAGTTACGGCTTCTTCAACTTTATCGGTTACTTTATCGACTTTTTTGGAAAGTTTTGTCCAATTGATCATAACGACACCTTCCTCACTGGCGACTTCTAGAATAATAATACTTCCGCCAATCACTAAGGCGGCCATTTTGCCAATTTTCACAATGACGAAACCAGTTATCCTGCGGAAAAAAATTAATTAATATAGTGTAGCAATTTTACTGGATTAAATTATGTTTTAGTTTTTATGTTGCTCCAAAATATATCATGTGATTTGTGCTGTTTGCCTTACGGTTACTTAAATACATAATATCTTAGAAATCTTTAGAGATTTGTAATTAAGAACTATAGATCGGGGAAGTGCTGCACTCGCTCCGTGCTGGAGTGCACTGTAAAAGAACAAGTGAAAAACGCTATAAAGAGGAGGTATGCGAAATGTTTAATGCTGGATTTAAAGTTTCTAGGTTTCATAATTTTCGAGGAAATCGAACAATTTTTGCCTTCAGCTGTTGCCAGGACTTGTTTATTCCTCTGGCCTCCTGGTCAACTGCTCGCTTCCATGTGCTACATGGTCGAACAACCTGACGACTTCCTTGAGGAATATAATCCAGAGCCTGCTTGGCGATATTTTGCTCTGGTTTCCTAAAAGTGTGACCGATCCACAGCCACTTTCGCCTTTAAATCTCAATGCCTATTTTAGTCTGTCCAGTTGTACTCCAAAGTTCGTCGTTGGAGATCACTTCTGGCCAGAATATTCCTGAAATGCGTCGAAAGCATTGGTTCACGAAAGTTTGCAGTTTCTTGGTAAGTCGAACGGTCACTTTCCACGTAGTACAACCATATAACAACACAGATTTGACGCATGCGTCAAAAACTCGCAGCTTTGTGCGAAGGGAGATCTCTCTTAACCTCCAGAAAGGATACCGAAGGCTTGACGAGCTTTATTTAGACGAGCCTCAATATCCTTTTCAGCTTCGCCGTCCATTTCTCCGAGATAACAAAAATCTTGCACATCTCATCCATTAAGGACAATCGGTGTGCTTGTGTTCGAACCCACACACAATTATTTTCAGTCCCGCCTATTTCAGCCTGTGTCACAGCCGGAATGATCCCCATTGACATACTCGCGAATGAGATGCTAAGGATCTACGAAAGAAGATCCTCGATCCAACAAGAGGCAGCTGTTGCCAGAAAAATAAAAGAAGAGGGAAAGGCAACATCAATGGCTATGTGGCAAACCAGGTGGAACAACGCTACAAAAGGCAGATGGACTGCAACTATCACATCATGCAGTTCCAATCAAGTCACGGCGGCTACCGCAAATACCTACATAGGTTCGGACACGATAATTCGCCTCTTTGTCCAAATTGCCCAGATCAAAAAGAAGACACAGAACACGCGGTTTTCAACTGCAGTCGCTTCGGAGAATGGAGAAATAATATTCCGAGTCCAACATTCATCATTGACTATATGATGGAATCAGAGGAAAATTGGATGGAAATTTGCACACCCGTAACGAATGTGCAAAAGGATCTTCGAAGAATCGAGAGAGAAAGGAGAGCAGAAACAATTTAAGGAGCACAGCATAAAATGCTAGCCAGCTCCGCGAAGTAATACCTAACGGCAGTCCCGCGGGGAGAGTGGTTAAAGTCTGTGTGCGAGGGTGTGGTTTAGTACGCAGGCACATATCGGCTGACAGTTCTGTTAGGATCAGGTACGTGAATAGTGCATGCAAATGGCACGGGCTATTAGTATCTAATGAAGATTCCACACCCCCTTGGCGTAAAAATTAAAAAAAAAAAGAGTCCCGCCTCTTTGCGTTTAGAATGCAACGAGTGAACATTCGACTTAAAGTCCGAACGGTTATGTGCAAGCAAACACACGTCATCAGCATAATCCAGCGGACTTAAGATGTTAAACAGTCTCCATTGAAGACTTGCTCCACCTTCCAGTGCAGCTTTCAAGATGTCATCTATTACCAACAGAAACAGGGCTGGTGATAATATCCAGCCTTGTCTGACACCCGTTCATACAGGAAAGCTCTCTGACAACTCTCCTCTATGTAAGACGCGACTCCTTACATCTTCGTAGGATTCTTTAATCACAGCTGTGACCTTATCTAGAATACCTCTTCTACGCAAAGCAATCCAAATGTAATCTCGCTTAACGCTGTCGAAAGCCTTCTCGAAATCCACAAACATGAGATGTAGTGGCGAACCCATTTCAGCGGACTGCTCCAATATTATCCGTAGGGTATTTGTGTGATCGGTACAACACGACCTTTTTCGGAGTCCAGCCTGATAAATTTCGAGTGCTCTCCACGACATCACTAATCCTATTGAAAATTACCTTAGCCATGATTTTCGATACAGTAAGTAGACATATACCACACCAATTGCCATAATCCCGAAGGTCGCCCTTCTTCGGAATATGACAATGTCGCCCTCCATTCAGTCGGATATCTTCCTTCATACCACACCTCAGTAAAGAGTGGGAGGAGCATATCGGCTGTTATTTCCGGGTCCGCTTTGAGAAGTTCGGTTGGTAGTCCATCCATACCTGGCCTTTCTTTCCCGCCATTGTCCGAATGGTGAAAACTATCTCTTCCTTATCTGGGGGACCGTCCCTTATAGAGGATTGTTGCTGTTGGATGTTTGGTAGTCGGTCTGTTTCTGGAATATCTTCCTCTGACAAGATGTTTAAAATATCAGAGAAGTATTCCTTCCATCGCCGCAACTGGTGTTCACTCATATTAAGGAGAGTTCCGTTGACATTTCTCACCAGTTGGTTGGCGGTGAAATTCCTGTTCGTCAACTGTTTCATGATTTTGAAAAGTGAACCCATATCCCCAAGGTAAGCCGCAGATTCTGCCTTGTTGGCCAGATCTTCAATGGCCTTTCTCTTGTCGCGTCTAACAGCCTTTTTAAGCTGTATATGAGCATCGCGGTAGTTCTGTCTCAAGTCGGAAGTTCTTTGATTGACATCGGGTGGAGAGATGATTGCCAATTTGGCTTTTTTTTCCTATCGCCAACCTTGCCTCATGTGTCTTGCGACATCCAGTGTTTCTCACCGCTTTGCACATATCCCACAGATTCTTGAGCACTAGTTAGAAACGCGTTTCTGGCTACCTCCGAGTTGGCATCCACTGTGCGCCTTTCATATCCGCTCAATGTGGATGACTTTTCGCGTAGAATGGTTGTGTTTTGGCGGTTTTTGTTATGGTCTCTAACTCTATCCACATTAAGCGTACGCTTCATTTGAAGAATTTGTGGCCGTCGGATAGCTGCTGTGCACAATCTCAAAGAGGCAACCATCAAGTGGTGATAGCTCCCCACGTCAGCTCCACGCTTCGCTCGCACATCGCGGAGACATCTTTTGTCGGAGTACTAAGCATTTACTACCGCTACTTTCATGATAAGTGCAGTGAGGAACTTGCTAAACTTATTCCTCTTTACACATTTCCTAGAAGTACTCTCCTAGTTTCAAGCGCACACGAGTTTACTATTAAGCTTCCAACTTGAAACAACATCCTAATCTCTTTTTTTTTTACATTGCTAAGTATTGCGGATTGAGCGTTGACGACAGAAGGTCATTAATAAAAATAAGAAATAGTGTGGGTGATACAACAGAGCCTTGGGGACTCCGGAATCTATGGGAAAGAGGGAAGATGCCACGCCATCCAATACGACTTGTATGGTGCGTCCATATAAGAAACTCTCTCTCCATTTTACGAGGTTATTAAAGCTGACTGCTTTGAACTTCACTAGGAGATTCTGTTAATCGCTTTAGCGATGTCGCCAAATTTATGGATGCCATAGTTCCAGCAATCAGTCAGATATACCAAGAAGTCACCTGTAGAACGTCCGGAACGGAATCCGTATTGGCGATCATTGCTATGTTTGTTATATCAAGATAGCGGGCTATTTTGTGATTCACAGCCGTCTCCATCACTTTCGATAGATCAGGAGCAATGGCGATTCTGTGATAATTGGTGGGTACCGCCTTTTTCCTTTCTTGGGAATCGGACGAACATTCGCCACTTTCCACGTGCGCGGGAAGTGCCCAGAAGAGTAAGAGAGATGGAATAAATCGCGTAGTGGTTTAGCCAGAGAAGAAAAATAATTCTTAAGGATTAAGGGGGAAATACCATCGGGACCTGAAGATTTCTGAGCTCACGAAGAATTCTGGAGATAAGTTTGTGTGCGAAAATGAATCGCAGGTAGACGAAATCCAGATGGAGTTGCAAGCGGGGTCTTCCCTGCTGGTCTATCCCAGGCAGCCTAAAGTTTTGTGCGAAACTTGCTGCAAGATTGCATCGTTCGGCGTTTATGCTCAAGTGTGTACGCAACATAAGGAATCACTAACAATTTCTCGTTGGCGGTTTTGAAAAAAAAGGTGAGGGAATTTAATCTAACTATTCTGGATTAATGAGAGTGAAGGAATAAAACAGATCAAATGTATTAACGGTAACTTTTTAAATATTAGGAGTGACGGAACATTTTAAAGTGAATTTTCTGGAATTTAAAATTTTTACATAAATTGTTATATAATACCGTTGTAAACCCTAAAATAATCGTAATGTTTCGCACTTACCATCCTGTGACACCACCAAGCAAAATTTGTGAGGCTGCCGATTTACCAGTGATATCCACGAAAAGTTTCTGGAACCAGTTACGATTGTCGCGCGTGGCATCCTCCATCATCTTCTCGAGCCCCAAGTTTTGCAACTCCTTCTTGAGCTTCCAGTCGCTCGTACCTGCTGCAAGCAAAAAAGTAAATAACTTGAGAACATGTAGCCACCTTAACCAACCCGTAAAATGAACTGAAAGAAAACCTCCTGGCTTTTCTGATTTTTGCTAAAAAAATCTCTGATTCTAATTATATAATAAAATTAAGGAGTAAATAGTTTCGTTAAAACGGGGAAAAATTACTAATGGTTTGGATACATCATTTTTAAATTTAGAAATGCAATGAACGCTTGTGACAGCAAAAAAGAAAAAAAGTGGGGAACAAACAAAAACGCAAAAGGGCAGCAGGCCGAGGCGCCGCTAAGGTGGCGACGCAAAAAAGATAAATTGCAAGTAAAAAAACGCCGCACTCACCTTCTTTTGATTGCGCCAGTTTGGATTTTTTCGGGAACTTCAGGAGATTTTTTAATTTGATAATTTTGCAGCCAATTTTTCTTGAGTTTTCACTAATTTTTAAAACGCAGCGCAACCAGCTGATGCGGGAGGATCACGGAGGATATACAATGTGGAGTAACTGTGAGCGGTTTTGCCTTGTTAACAATACGGGACTGAAAGCATTTTCGAAACAATCATACCAATATGCCAACATGAAAAAATTCTAACATTTGTCTAAATGACAAATGACAGCTTGTTGAATTCCATTCGGAATATTCCTTCAGTTAGGTTTAGTAATGTGGGGCATTATATTATTTACTATTTTAAAAATACACCACTCAAAATTTAATAACTTATATATTATAATAGTTTCATGAAATTTAATAATTTTTATTATTATAATCTATGTTTAGCCTTTTCAAAATCCAACTGAAAACTAAATATTGAAACAAAAGTTTTTTAATGAAAAAACATAAACTTGTTTACTGGGATGAATTAACATTTAGTACCCAAAGTTAAATCAAAGTTATTTTGTGTACTAAATGCGTCGTCACAAGTAATTAATTCGAATTATTGGTTGTATGCATTCAATCAAATTTCTTTTTAGTTCTCATGAAATTAGAAACTAATAAATTCAAGGATTACTTGGGTAGTGCTCGATTCCTCGTCCTCGTCTTGAGCTACTGGTTCAATCAATCAATGTCCCGAGGAAGCCCGCTATAGGAGCATAGGACAGAAAGAGTTCTCTTCCGTAATCCGCGATCCTGAACGTCGGTCTTTAGTTGTCGCCAAGATTTGTTTATTCTCAACAGCTCGCTTCCATGTTCTCCGCCGACTCGACGTCTTCCTTGCGAATTATAGTCCAGAGTTTGTTTCACAAAACGCATGTAAGAGTCTGTTTTCGGATGCCAAATTTCGTTACCGTATCTGTTTCTCATATCAGTTACATTTTAAGATCACCGGAGATAAGTTCATGACTCAGTCCATTTGCAATTTTTGGGGATAGCAGGATTCGCTGTGCGTGTATTCTACTGGTCTCCACCCACATGGAGACTTCGGTTACTTACCGTAACATTTTGATTCGACGACAGAAAAAACCACTATTGTGTTGTAAGACAAAAATAAATCAAGTGCCGCTAAATCGAATATTAAAATATATTAACACCAATAATGACTAGTGAGCAGACACATTCTTCATTCCTACTTTTCATTGTTGAAACCTTTACGCTACGGGTGTTAAAGGCTTCTTCTAAATATCCAGGCTCGCAGTTTATGCTGGAATAACATCGCCGTATTGATGATGGATGCGGTAAAGTTTTATTGAAAACCTTCCGGACGTACTTGTAAGCTTTCGGGGAATAAAAATATAAAGTTGTAGCGAAACTTCGCAATTCTTCCGAATATTGCCGAACGCTTTTTCCCTTTATGACGGCATCGATTATGGATTTTGGAATATCATTGCCAGCCGTCTCCAAATAACACGCCATTTCGTTATTAACAAACCGCTTTTTTGCAATTCCTTAATTCCGGCTATGGAGCTAATTTTGTGTTCCCTTCTTTTGATTTTTCTTGTCAGATTTTTCGCCTTTTTATATTTAGCAATTAATTTCTGCCTACATTTATTTCTACAAACAACTTTTGATCTGCTTTTTATTTCAGAGTTCTTCACAGGTTTATTGACCAAATGTTGATACGATTGCGATTTGTTCTCTAGCTGAGGTGATTCTTCGATTATTGGATAATGCTCCATATCATCGTGTTCCTACAATCCAATGTTAAGTGATGTTTTTTATTGTGAACGAATAAAAATAACAAATAACGAATGCGGATCCTTAGGCATGTGCAATTGTTATGTAAATTAAAGATCTAACCTTGTCAAGATCCAAAAATTCCATCACCACCGGCACAGCATACTGTCGCAAGCTAGTCCTGAAAATCGACTGAGTGAAATCGCAGTCATCGAAATGGAGGCGGTAGATCTTATAATAAAATGCTGGAGACATATTTGGAGGAAAATTAAATTGATGTATAAAGGTATCTTGCATTTCAAACGCATCAAATAGGCAAAACCAGTAAATGCTTTGAAGAAACGACACGACAAAAATTTAAAACAAATTAGGTTTTGTTTCCAATTTTCTTAAAACAATTTCACTTCAGTAAACATAGCCAGTTTCATTAAACAAGATCCCGCCTTTACCTACTTACCTAAATAATGTTGGAGTCAGTCCTGGAATATTTCGATTCGATACATAATTTTTCACTAAGCACGACATTCTCACGACTGGTTTAATAATTTTTACAAGAATAATAATTTTAAAATTTTACTATGCGATGAGCCGTCGTTATTTCTTTTTTATCCCGGAATCAAAGCGCATTAGAAATGTATGATATCAAGTTTATAATATCTAGTTTCAGTAAATATTATTTTTTCTTTTGAATTACCTAATAATTTTTTTTTTAATTATTCAAATATTTGCGCCAAAAACAGCTGTTTTTTTCGAACGTAATCAATTTTTTTTTCGTCACGTTACTGCTTTTGATTCTTTTGACGTTTCGCTATCTTTGTCTGGCATGCTTAAGCCCAGTGCAACTATCTCTGTCCCGCGTTATATTGTCCGTTGCTAAACTGATTAGCTTAGACACGAATCAAAAACTAATAAAAATTGAAAAATTAAAGATTTCTGAAATAAAACAGCAAACTCCGTTGTACTGAAAATTACTTTATTGCTGACTGAAATCAGCAACCAAGAGAGAATACAAATTATGGTATTTTTTTGTAAAAGTTTGAAGCCAAGTTAAGCTTGGACACAATTTTCGAAAATTTCCGAATCAAAAAATATTCCCGCATGAGACAGACTATCAGGTACTCAATTTTTTATACCATGCTGAGCCAACTTCATATAAGAACACTTGGTGAGTTTTGGTCTACTAACACATTTACAGGGGTCCAAAATGCGTGAGCGAGAGGTCGACATTTTTCTCTTTCTAACCATGTGTCACCAGATGGCGCACCGCAATTTTGATGAGTTCTTGAAGATTTCGCCAGTATCAAGAGATGGCGCTTTTGAATTTTCAGAAGAGTATTGTCAATTCGGTTCGCAGAGATTCTTACTTTCAAATATTTTTATAAAAATGTGCTGTGTAATTTGTAATCGAAGTAAAAATATAATTTTAACTATTCGTGTTGGCTCAAAAGAGTAGTGCGCTTAATTATTAGTACATAGTAGTGTGTTTTAGTGTTTGAATAGTAGAAATCCGTAGTTATTGTATTGCAATAGAGGAAAAAATCAATTATTTACTTTATGCTTAATTGTTTATTTTATTTGCATGATTTACATAGTGGCCATAAAGTATCGGGAAACTGTAATTAAAACAAGTCTGAGAAATAACATTTTAAAATTGTTTTTTGGTGAGCAGATAGAATTAGGATGGTCTGTTAATCAGTTTGTTTACGGCTATTTCAATGGGTAGACCTTAGTAGTCCACCATGATTTTTTAAATGGATAAAAATATGGGACAGAGAGTTTAGACTCAAATTTTCTGTTTCCAACCAAGTTTCGTGTGCAGAATCATTGCGAATGTCGGCAAAGGCTTACGGTGATTCAGTGATATTAAAATTACGAGCCTTTAGCCGAGAGATCGTTGAAGACATGAATCGTTCTGGACGACCTTCGACCGCTTCAACTGATGAAAACATTCATAAAGTGAAGGAAATGGTGCTCAGAAATAGTCTGGTCAGTGTTAGGGAGATAGCAGGAGAGCTCGACATTTCTCGTGAGTCCATTCGTTCCATTTTGAATGATACTTTGGCCATGAAACGCGTTCTTGCTCGAATTTTTCCAATAAAGCTGAATTTTCTTCAAAAAAAGTACCGTGAACAGGTCTCTTTGGACATGATTGATTCGGCGAACTCTGATCCTACATTCATGAAGTGCATCAAAACTGTTGATTAGACGTAGGTCTAAACCAGTCAACAATCATCGGAATGGAGGAAAAAAAGACATAACACGAAAATCGCCGAAGGAGCTGAAGGCCATACCAAAAAGTGTTTCGAAGATTCGATTTTTTCTTTCCCTGAACTATTTTTGTCAGTTTTCAGGGTTGGAATTTTTATCAGGTGGTGAATAATTTTGGCGCCAATTAAGAGTTGCTCAATATTAAAAAAAAGTAACTGTTGTCCCTATTCTTGACGCTTCATTCACAAATCGACGCAGACCTTTTGCGTGGACTTTACGCAGTCGATGTAATTTTTTCACTAATTTTTCCCCAATGTGAATGTTTCCGCGTCACGACCAGAGTTAAAATATTTAAAAGGGTCCACAAGCTTTCTATCTTGCCCATAAACTCAAAAATGTTTCTCATAAAAAGTTCGTACCTCTCGAACGAATTGTTCACATGAATTCGCGTAGATTGTACGCTAATTAGTGTTATTATTTCGAGAACCCAGCAAATAAAATAATTCAATAAAGAATTGTCAATGAATAACATTAACGTGCGATTTGATCGTCAACGAGCGTCGTTAACGACACATTAATGATTTATCAAACGGACTAAATGGACATTCGTTAATGAATTACATTTAACGACTCATTAATGAATTGTAAGACGCTTACTAGAAACAAGAACATAATGATTTTTATTTTAATTCATTAATGAATAACGTTAACGTTTCATAAACGTTATTGTTTATGAAACATTAACGATTTATTAAAGATCTTGGTTTTAAAGCTAAACAAGAGAAGATCGCAATTGGTTCTTATTCTATTTTTTGTTGTTTATGATTTTAAACATTTCACGGACCCACCCACACAAGCAGACGTGGACACCTCTGCGAATTTCAGGTTTTTCACCGATTGCGTTTGCAATATTTTGAGATATCGACACGAAATAATTTTTAGCTCTGTTAATGCGCAAGGTGAAATAAAAGCTGCTTGTATAAGCCAAGATCGAATTTGTGCGAATCTTTCTGTTTGGATTTCTAATGATTAAACCCCGGATTTATAGAAATATGCACTAAAAGATATGTGTAGATGGTACACTGCGGAGCATAGCGCAGTCAAAATATACTCATTTTTGCAATTTATTTAGTGAAATACCATTACTTTGTAACTGATTATGAGTGATCAGAGAGAAAGAGTAGCAAACAAAAAGAATTAGCAACAACTGATCGCAATAATTACCGTTAGTTTAATTTTATTGAAATTTAACCAGAACATAACTATAAACGTAGTAAGTAGATTGCCATTAGTTTGTGCTATCATCTGTTGATAACAAGTCAAATTTATTCAAAAATTATTAAGATCATTGTTGTTGCTGTTTGTTATTAAAATGCCGCGCGGAACAGTGCCTACAGTTTTGGAAATAGGTCAAATTCTTGCATGTTTTGAAAAAGTCTTGAGGAAGCGTGCAATAGCTAAAAAGCTCAATTAGTCTGACGCTGCCATTCGAAATGTGCTACAAAATCCAGAAAATTATGGAGAAAACAGAATAGGAAGACCAAAAGGCAAGCTGTCAGACCAAAATAAGCTTTGGATAATTCAAAATGCAGGCGGAATCGTCAAAACCAAGTAAAATTGCATTGTTAGTAGTAGACCAAAATTTACCAAGTATTTTTATATGAAGTTGGATTGAAGAGGAGTAAGTTAAATTCAGACAGTTTGATTGTCAATTTTTATACACTGCTCGTCACCAGAATAGGTTCAACGTTTGTGCAAAAGTAAAATAGCTCTCTGTAACCTACAGGACGATTGCTATGAAATATTGATAGCCCAAGATGTTGTTAATGAATTAAAATAGTTTGGGATTCAAAGCACACAATTTTTTTTCTAAAAAACATAACAAGTTAATTTTTTTTGGTCACCAGAATAGTTTTAAACACAAAATCGTATACAAATTCATATCTAAAGCAAAAATTCAAGCTTACATTGGTTGCAACATAAAAGTGGTTAGTTTTAAAATATGTTAATAGTGCATACTACCTCCTTGGTTCTAAATCACTTCGTAAATCCGGTCTGTCAATGAAACATAATAATTTCCTATATCTCGAAGGAAAATTTGAGCCTACGCCCTTTTAATGGCTTCCTTTAGTCCAGGTCATATGCTCTCGAGCAAAACGAACACGTGTAGCCTTACGAGCACCAAGCGGTGGTTTTATTTTTAGTTTTAGTCTTTTTAAGTTGCATGTGTTGCGTATTACACGTGTTACAGTTGATAGGCTCACTTTAACACCGATTTTTCCCTGATCTTTTATGCAGAATGGCGAGAATTTGACGCAGCTCGGACAATATGTCTTCTGTCTATTGCTGTTGTTGCTGAATAAAGACATCCTTTCATATTCGAGGTAACCTTTTATTTGACCCTTTTCTAAGTCATCTAGTTGTTTACCGCGACCCATTTTGCACTAAAATCACTCTACACCACCGGAATTGTTAAAAATAAAAGATTTCACACTGTTTGATAGCAACTGCACATCGCAAACTAAAGGAATTACCGTTGAACCTATTCTGATGACCCAAAAAACTGTAGTGTTTTGAGTGAACAAAAAATCAAAGCAAGATTTAACATAGGTATAGTCACAGAAATGTCTTCATTTTTGTAGTATCAAGTCTAAACAAAAGAAAGTTTAAAACATCCAACAAAAATATAATGTACATGTTATACTTTTTGAGATATGAGAGAAAACCGAAATGAAAATTCTCGAACCTATTCTGGCGACGAGCAGTGTATTAATTGCTTCTGGACCTACAAAAAAAAACTACAGAAAAAATTCACCACCAATTTCAAATTAATACAGTGCGAATTTTAGCGTTGTGTCTTTGCTAATGACAACGACTGACACCAACAGTAGAAAACTAAAATACAATATGGCCGGACGTGTCATTTAAATAATGTGCGGAGATATTTGTTTATAAAGTTTTGATTTCGATATTTACGCGTTTCATTTCGTGTCTTTTAATCAAAATTAATCGCGGCACAGAGCTCCGAAGGCTATCGTGCGGTCGATATGGAAGCGGACAGCGATGATATAAATCTGACAACGCAGGAGCTCCAAGTTTTGTCAGAGCTCGACAGGTTTGACATTTCCAAATTTTTTCCCCATTTCTTTTCCAAATTTCCGTCCTCTGCATGACCCGAATGCGTTCAAATCGCCAAAATCAGAACCAAAAACTACACCTATTCCGCCCACAGCGGAAAAACATCATTAAAATTACGACTAACCTTAAAATTACCTTTTTATCTCTTCCGTCTCTCGACTAGCCGCCAATTCGGCTTCTTGAAGTTGACAGCCGCGGAACATGGAAAAAAGCGCGCACTTGTCGTGAAGGCGGTGAAATATCTCGAACGGATGCTGATTCAGGCCCAGAAGCAAAAGGAGCAGCGTAATCAGCAGTCGGCGAAAAGTTCGCAACAAGCGAAATCGGAAAATTACGGAAATTCGAAGGAAACATCGGAAATTAGTGCCGGGAATTCGCAAAATGACGACGAGGTCAAAATCAAGACCGAGTACGACGTGGAGATGGACGATCGAAGCGCGGACACAGCAGCTCCGGCTGAACCCGAAATGGGCTCCTATCTGGAAGACTTCCAGAGTGAGTCCTACAAGGATATTCACGGTATGGGAACGGCTATTGACAACACAGTCGCGAAAGACTGTTCCTCGGGCGGTAATGGCGGTGGCGGCGGTGGGTTGAATGCGTCGGGCGATATAACGATTAAAACGGAACAACAGTCGTCGATTAAGATCGAGGACGTCGAAATGACGGACCTCAGCGAGGACGTGGAGTGTCGCGGCGAGAAGGAGATCAACATCGATCCGAGGACGTACTGCAAGCTAGGACACTTTCATCTGTTGCTGGAGGACTACAGTAAAGGTTGGGAAGATTTTGAGTTTGGCTTTTGCAGAGACAGGGTTTTTAACGAGTGCTTTTCTTTGGTTTTTAGCTTTGTCGGCGTATCAAAAGTTTTTCAACCTAAAACACGATCATTGGAAGGATAAACCATTCCTCTATGGACTCGGAATGGTTTATTTTCATTTCAATGCTTATAAGTGGTGAGTTCTTCGTTTTTTTCGCATGTCCTTTTTTAGAATCCGGCCAGTAGTGTCGATTGTGTCATTCCAGCCGCACTCTACTATAGTGTGTCGTTTTTGCCTTGCACAGAGCGACTCTAATAATCGAAGTAGCATCGTATCGAATTGTTTTTTTATTTTAATAAGATTTGTATCCTTGTTATTTCTGTGGATAAAGTCATTCCAGTTCAGTTGTATTTACAATTTCATTCCCTTACATCTGAATTACACTGTTCCGACTTCAAAATCACCTTATTGCTGATGGAATTACTTTCGTCCTAACAGTGCGACTTTGTTTAAAGAAACCGAATTCAACTTGGGGTATCACGCTTTGAATCGGTTTAAGTGCTTTCACGTTTCTTACCTAAATTCAGCTACGGCATCTAAATTGCTACGAGATATTATAATCCAAATCCACAAGTGGTTAGAAAAGTGAGGATTAAAGCCACGTGACATCACTACCCGTAAATATCAAATCAAAATTCTGTTAAGACCCCCTATAGGGGCATAGGACAAAAACAACTCTCTTCCACAAGGCGCGATCCTGAGCATGGGCTTTAAGCTGTTGCCAGGACTTGTTTATTCGTCTGGCCTCCTGCTCAACTGGTCGCTTCAATGTGCTACATGGTCGATCAACCCGACGTCTTCCTTGAGAATTATAATTCAGAGCCTGTTTGGCGATGTTTCGCTCTGGTTTCCTAAAGTATGACCGATCCACTGCCACTTCCGCCTTTGAATCTCAATGCCTATTTTAGTCTGTCAAGTTGTACTCCGAAGTTCGTCGTTGGAGATCACTTCTGGCCAGAATATTCCTGAAATGCGTCAGAGGCATTGGTTCACAAAAGTCTGTAGTTTCTTGGTAAGTCGAACGGTCACTTTCCACGTAGTACAACCATATAACAACACAGATTTGACGCATGCGTCAAAAACTCGCAGCTTCGTGCGAAGGGAGATCTCTCTTAACCTCCAGAAAGGGGAAAGGGTACCGAAGCTTTATTTATACGAGCCTCAATATCCTTTTCGGCTCCGTCGTCCATGTTGACAATGCTTCCGAGATAACAAAAATCTTTGCACCTCTTCCACATGTTGTCCGTTAAGAACAATCGGTGTGCTTGCGTTCGAACCCATATGCATGTACTTGGTTTTACGCACATTTATTTTCAATCCCGCCTCTTTGCATTTAGAATGCAACGTGCGAACATTTGACTCGAAGTCCAAACGGTTATGTGCAAGCAAACACACGTCATCAGCATAATCAAGGTGACTTAAGATGTTAAATACTCTCCATTGATGACCTTTACCTTCCCCATCTTGCAGGGCAGCTTTCAAGATGTCATTTATTACCACCAGAAACAGGGCTGGCGATAATATGCAGCCTTGCCTGACACCCGTTCGCACAGTAAAACTCTCGAACAGCTCTCCTCTATGCAATATACGACACGAACAGCTCTCCTCTATGCAATATACGACACCTTGCATCTTCGTAGATTTCTCTAATCATAGCGATAACCTTATCTCCTATGCAAAGCATTCCATATGTAATCTCGCTGCAGAAAGCCTTCTCGAAATCCATCAACATGAGATGTAGTGGCGAACCCATTTCGACTAACTGCTTCAATATTATCCGTAGGGTATTTGTGTGGTCGGTAAAAGACGACCCTTTACGGAATCCAGCCTGATAAACTTCGAGAGTGCTTTCCACGACATCACTGATCCTATTGAGAGTTACCTTAGCCATGATTTTCGATACGGCAGTAAGTAGACATATAACACGCCAATTGCCACAATCCCGAAGGTCGCCCTTCGGAATTTTCACAATGACGCCTTTGAGGAGTTCGGTTGGTAGTCCGTTTATACCTGGAGCTTTCCTTCCCGCCATTGACAGAATGGCGGAAACTATCTCTTCCTTATCTGGAGGATCGTCCCTAATAGAGGATTGTTGCGGTTGGATGTTTATTAGTTGTTCTGTTTTTGGGATATCTTCCTCTGACAAGATGTTTAAAATATCAGAGAAGTATTCCTTCCATCGCCACAACTGGTGTTCACTCATATTAAGGAGAGTTCCGTTGACATCTCTCACCAGGTGGTTGACGGTGAAATTCCTGTTTGTCAACTGTTTCATAATTTTAATAGTGAACCTATATACCCAAGGTAAGCCGTAGATTGTTAGCCAGATCTTCAATAGCCTTTCTCTTGTCGCGTCTAACAGCCTTTTTTAGTTGTATATGAGCATTGCGGTAGTTCTGCCCCAGATCGGGCGTTCGTTGGTTGACATCAGTTGAGAGATGATTGCCAATTTGGCTTTTTTCCCAATCGCCAACCTTGTCCCATGTGTCTTGCGACATCCAGGGTTTCTCACCGGTTTGCAAATATCCCACAGCACACAGTAGAAAAGTGTTTCTGGTTGCCTCCTAATTAGCGTCCAGTGTGCGTATTTCATATTCGTCCAATGTGGATGACTTTTCGCGTAGAATGGTGGTGTATTCGGGTTTTTTGCTGGGATCTCTGAGTTTATCCACATTAAGCTTGCGCTTCATATGAAGAATTTGGGGTCGTCGGATAGCTACTGTGCACAATCTCTCAGGCAACCATCAAGTGTTGATCGCTTCCCACGTCATCTCAAAGTTTCGCTCGCACATCTAGGATATAGCGAAATGGTCGATCTGATTCTGAGTAACACCACCATCAGGGGAAACCCACGATGTCTTATGATGACTCTTGTGTGGAAAAAGAGTCCCTCCGATGACGATTTGCCGAGTACTACAAAACTCCACAAATAATTCGCCGTTTTCGGTTCTCTTAATCCAAGGTCGTGACGCGTCGACCCAAGGTTCACCATGCCTCCCCATGACGTGTTCTAGTCCAGTGTTGTCTGATTCAACCTGAGCGTTCATATATCCTGAGATGATAATAATATCATCTCTTGGAACACGTTCGTTGCAGTCATCAGCAAACAGTAAATTTTCATTTTCATCCAAGATAGAATCAAAGTCATTAAAAAACCAAATTACAAAATAAAAGAACTGTGATGACATCCTTGGGGAATGCCTGAAGTAGTTACAAAAGGGTCTGATATGTGAAACTTCAGTTTTACTTACATTTCACGACCCTGAAGGCAGTCAGAAATCTAATTCAGAAAACTTCCATAAATTCAATTTTTGGAGATTTTATTCACTGAGACATCAATATTGACTTTATGGAATGCTTTACTGAAATCGGTATATACATATAGCATCTACGAGGGTGGATCGATAATGACGTGTAAAAATGAAGAAAACAAAATTTCTTCGGCAAAAATTTATTTTATTTTTCACCATAGTCCCCTTTTAGCTCGATACACTTCAATCAAATTCCTGTTAAGACCCCCTATAGGGGCATAGGTTGTGGAAGAGAGTTGTTTCTGTCGATACACTTCGTCCAGCGTTTTTTTTCAATTTTTGGATCCCTTCCAATTAATAAGATTTCTCTAACCCTTCAAAATATGCGTTGGTTTCATTGATGACGTCACTATTCGTAGTGAATCTCTTTCCAGCAAGCCATTTTTTCAAGTCTGGATACAAGAAAAAATCACACGGGGCCAAATCTGGAGAATACAGTGGGTGAGAAAGCAATTCGTACCGTAATTCCAATAATTTGGCCACTGCAACAGCAGACGTATGAACTGGAGCGTTGTCGTGATGAGACATCACTTTTTTCTTCGCCAAATGCGGTCGTTTTTCCTTGATTGCAGCATTCAGTCGATCCAATAACTGAGTATAATATGCTCCCGTTATTGTTTTTCCTTTCTCCAAGTAGTCGGTGAAAATTATTCCTTCGGAATTCCAAAATACTGTCGCCATAACCTTTCCAGCCGATAGAACGGTTTTTGCCTTCTTCGGTGCGCTTGAACCGGCTTCCATCCATTGTTTTGACTGTTTTTTGGTTTCTCGAGTATAGTGGTGGATCCATGTTTCATCATCGACGAAGAAATTCATTTGGATCACGCTGGAACAGTTGCAAATTGTGCTGTGAAGTTGTCACACGATTGCGTTTTTGGCCAATTGTGAGCAAACGCGGCAGCCATCTTGCGGATAGCTTCTGCATGTCGAAATGATTTTTAAAAATATTCCAAACACGTTCATATGAGATGCTTAGTGCCTTAGCTATCTCATGCACTTTCACTCGATCATTTCTGGCATGGTGACCGACCTGATTTGAACGACATGGACTTTGTATGGTATCTGTGCTCGTACGACCACGCTTGAATTCTGAAAACCACTTGTAAATCATTGCAATCGATGGTGCAGAGTCCCCATAATGTTTATCTAATTTTTCTTTGGTTGTTATGTTTAATCAACACACGAAATTCGTTTTTATCCATTTTTGAAATTTATTAAAAGTTGACTTGTTTAGACAGCAGCTTCACAAAAACTAACAAAGGTATCAGGCTAAGTCTTTGCAGGTAATCTATTTAAGGATGAAGCAGGTAAAAAAATACCAAATTTCTTACCTACCAGCTCCTCCATTTTTACACGTCATTATCGATCCGCCCTCGTACTTGGATAGATTTCTCCATATTTTTACTAATAAATTGGGTAAAAGAGATTAAATTTGTGGTAGTAGATTTTCCTTTTCGGAAACCATTCTGGTTAGGAATAATTAAATTATGAGTTAAAGAACTAATTTGGTCGTAAATAAGACTCTTAAAGATTTTAGAAATAGCTGACTGACTACATATCGGCATGTAGTTTACTATTTCTTTTCTATCCCCTGCTTTATGGACAGGGACTATAAAAGATTTTTTCCAGGTGTGAACAAATTTACCCAATTCCATGGATCGGTTAAAAAGATAAACCAAGGGGTAAGCAAGTTTCTCACTACAAGATTTTAAAATTATAGCAGGTACATTATCCGGCCCTGCGGATTTCTCTACTTTTAATGCTTTTAACTTTAATAAAACATTAGTACTATCAAAAGATAAAACTGACAGATTTAGATTATTTTTCTGTTCTATAGGAATGAAAGAGCATGTTTTATCAGAATAGGTTTGAGAAAAGTATTCGGCAAAAGTGTTGGTAATTTTGAGTAGATTATCCAAGAAGATCTTATTAAAGTGCATGTTAGACGGTATTGTGTTATTTTTAACAAATGATTTAATGTGTTTTCAAAGACGCTTGGGGTAATGTATAAGGTTCTCCTGAATTTCTGTGATGTAGGAACTATATACCTGTTCAGAAAAAAATATGTAATCATCTTGAGTTCCATACATTTTATAATTTTTTTGCGCACGTTGTTATACTCTAGATGAAATCTGAAAGTATTATAAGTTTGCTCTAAAGTTTGTAACGCTGAGAAATATGGTTCGAAAAAAAAAAAATGATACAGAATAATATCACACAAAAATCTCAAAACCGGATGTCCGTCCGTTCGTTTGCTCTCTAGCTTGAGAACGCGTTGAGCTAGAAAGCTCAAATTTCGTATACGTCGTTTTTGACAAAAAAGTAAGGTCAAGTTCATGAACGGACCAAATCGCTCCACCCCTTCTACCCCCTCCCATACAAAATGACACAATTGCGCAATTTGACAATAGACAAATTTGCTCGAAAAGTATAAAAGCTATTGGCCTGAAATTTGGAATATGTCACTCTTATTATAATATCAATCTACCATATCAAACGTATGCGTGTCCTTCTCCTCCTTCTACCATCTCCCATACGAACAGTACTTGTCATGAATTACTCTAAGCCGATTTACTCAGTGTGTATAAAATTTAGCGGACTGAATTACTTTATTATTTTAATAATAAAGTATTGTAATCGACTTGGAAAAAAAGAAATTCGCTACCCTGAAATTTTGTTTTTTCGCGTTTCATAACTAAAATAGTCTAAAAATGCAAAAAAAATAAAATCCGTCTGTACGCCGTCCGCTGTACGCCGACGTGTACGCTCAGCGCACATTAACTCCCAAACCCTTCAAGATAGAAAGTTCATTTTTGGGGGGATTGTAGATAGTTGCGGATCTCAGGCGGATACCCATTTTGGGGGGTGTACGGGTTCAGGGGGATCTCAACCATGGTTACAGCAAGGAAGCTAAAAATCAACATACATATGTATAGAGGAGTTTGTGGGACAACTTTTAAAAATAATTTAATTTTTTTATCCATTGGGGGGCAAAAAGGGGGGCTAAGAACCAATTGTCGGCCGAATTTTTTTTTTCAAATGATTATATCTTCGAAATTACTTACCATAAAAAATTTATATTTTGAGACCATTAAGATGGCATATAGATCTACTAGAATCAGTTTAGATAGAAGCTTATTATTGTAAGGGGGAGGGTCAGGGGGGGTGCAAAGAAAAACACTTAAAAATGAATATCTCGATTGTCTCTTAAGCTATGTAATTGAAACTTGAAACGTATACTAAGCTTTACTAGCGAAATATGAAAAAAATATAGCATGCGGACATAATATCAGTGGGGGAAATGGGGAGCATTTGAAAAATGGCGCACTTTCCAAAATTACAAATCGGTATATCTCAAAATTGAGTACAGATATCAAATCAAAAATTTGTCAGATTGTAGAACTACCTATATAGTTTTTAAATTTGGTAAAAAATTTAAGTTGAAGGGTGTAAGGGTAGGGAGGTGGAAACCAAAAATGTTGAAAATTTTAAGTGATTTTTTTATGGCTCTGGTAAAAGATACAAATTTTAAATTTTGCACGTCGACACATCTATTTGATGTACACAGAAAAAAAAATAGTAATTTGTTCCAAAATTGTTATGCACCGAAGTGGGGGTCTAACGTGCACATGGTGTTTCCTGTGCAATGTAAAAAACACATGAACTGAAAATTTTTGAATGAAATTTTTAGATAGAATCTTGAAAATTTGCGAAATGCATTTAAAAAAAATCTCTAAAAGTTTGAAATATTAACTGGTCGAATATCTTCAAAACTTCTACCCCCTCCCATACAAAATTATTTTTTCGACCATTTTTAAGAAATCAATTATCACCTAACTATTAAAAGTTATCAATTTGAAATTTTGCACAAAAATTTTTAAAAATAGTTGAAATAAAATTGCGTCAAAAGTTTTGATATCGCTCCTGTCCTTCTACCCCCTCCGACACAAAAGTATGATTTCGACCAATTTCATTAAATCAACAAATTAAAAGCTACAAACTTGAAATTTTGTACAAGCACCTTACAAGAGAAAGGAAATAAAATTGCGTCACAAATTTAACGATTTCCCTACCTCCTCTACCCCCTCCCATACAAATGTCTGGTTTCGTGAATTTAAAATACACCGAGTCCAATGAAAATTCTATAGAACTTCGTCTACGAAACTGACATTCTATACAGAGAATATTGGACTTGGTTCAAGCAATCAATTAAAAAACTATTAACATCCACCCACCCTTACTATCACCCCTCACCCTTCCCTTCATTAAAACTCAAACTTGCATAAATAAACGAATGAAATATGGAGTTTTTGAACGTTTCCGCAAAGTGTTAAATTGAGAACTGCTCTGCCTAAGAAGCCACTTTCAGTTAGTCTTCCCTAACCACTCTAACCTGCATATTGACTTTCCACGCATGCGCATTTTGTCCCAAAAATAATAATGTTTCGCCCGGCTTGTTGGCAGTTTATTGTGCACTAAATATTTATTTAGAATTGTTAGTAAGACCAACAAAATTAGACGATTAGCTTTACCCCTTCCACTCCCTCCCATGCACAATTTCACAATTCGACAATAAATAGATTTGCTCGAAAAGTATAAAACCTGTTACTCTCAATTTTGGGATGTATTACTTTCATAATGATCTTAATCTACAGTATAAAAATTATTTGCGTCCTCCCTCTCCTTCCACCCCCTCCCATACAAACTACACTTTTTCATGAAATGCTCTAAATCAATTTACTCAGTACGTATACAATTTATCGAGCTCAAATTGTGCATTAATAATTCATTTAGAATTATTAGTAAGATAAAAAATGCTCAAAAATCATAGGTGCTATTAATTTGAAATTTGGAATATATTACTTTCAAAATTATTTAAGTCCTCACATTCCTTCCACCACCTCCTATACAAACTGTGCTTTTTCATGAAATACTCTAAGCCCATTTACTTAGTGCGTATAAAATTTTTCGAGCTAAAACTGTGCACTTAATATTAATTAAGAATTGTCAGTAAGGCCAAAAAAAATTAGACTATTAGATTTACCCCTTCTACTCGCCCCAATACAATCTGACACAATTTCACAACCTTACAAAAAGTCGATTTTCCTGAAAAGTATAAATGCCACTGATTTGCAATTTAAGACATGTCAAAAACGTGATGTTTGTAGTTATTTCCGAAAAAGCTCTTAAAAACTCTCCCCTCCTTCTACCATTTCCCATACAAACTGCACAATTTCACTAAATCTAATACACTAATTTTGTCAGTATCTATTAAATTTTTGAATCCTAAATTTTGTATGAAACATTTTGATAGCAACTTTAGGGTGATGAGAAAAAGTTCAATGTCACGAACTCCTGTACCACTATTGAAAACAACAAATTTTTCTTTCATCTAGAGTATCGAACGGTTGGGGTTTACGCCCAATCGTAGTCCTGTTATGTTTTCTTTTTTTATCTAAAATCAGTTTCTTAAGTTCAGGTGTATACTAGTTCAGAAAAGGAAAATTACAAATAGTTATAACAGGAACAAAAAGATTAAACGCGGAGTAGAGAGTATTATAAAATGTATTTACTGCTTCATTTAAATTTAAAGTATTTAAAATATCATCTTAATTAACATCACTTAAATTTTTTTTGAATTATTAAAGTTTGTCTTTTTAAAGTCATATACAGTTGTTTTAGATTGTATCTCATTTAAATTATGTTCAAACTTAACAATTATATCTAATAATGTATGGTATAAAAAGTCTACTGAAAGCAAAGCTAAGCTATTATCAATAGGTTCAACTAATACAACAGAAAAGGTTGAAAAAACTAAATCTAATAAATTATGACTACTATGATTACTACGAACTGTGTTGAATTGTGATAGATTGAGACTGCAAAAGGTGTCGATGACTGTTTCCGCCAATACATACATCAAGAGCAATCCATTCCGGAACCCATATATTACAAGGAAGATTGTAGTCGCCAGCGATTATTAATTCGGCTTTTTTGTGCATTTGTCGAATACGTAATAGTTACTCGCAGTGGTGGAATAGCGAGATGGAGGCGACAAAGGTGGAATATAAGTGCCCGCTATTATAATTGATAATGTTCCGATCTTTAGCAGAATAAAAAGTTGTTCAATATTTGAAGGGTTGGTTTTGATTTCGTTACTTGAAAATTTATTGTGGATGGCAATGAGAACACCGCCTCCTCTAGTTTTACTTGTTAATTCTGGGTCTCTATCAGTACGGTATATTGTATAATTTCTTAATTCAAGTTCTTTGACGATACCCCATTATGTAGCGAAGTTTCAGTGAAAATGACGACATGTGTGTGACCAATAGTTTTTAAAAAATGTAGTTTTGCTCTAGTTCCCCGTACGGATAATACAAGCTTAAGCCTGTGTTTAGTTTTTTGAGTACGATTTAACAACAACAATTTTCGGGAACCATTAATAAATTTAATAGTTTACTGAAGGAGTATATATACATAATAAGGAGTGACTATGACAGCTTGTGAAAATATTTTAAAAATAAAATTTAAATATTAATAAAAAAAAATTGTATGTGTGTGTGAATGTTACTGATCTGAAATTTAAAATATATCAATTGCATGATGATTAGTTGTTTCGCAAAAAATCACTAAAAACCCTCCGTCTTCTTCCACCACCACCCATACAAACCGCACTTTTTCATGAAATACTCTAAACCAATTTTCTCAGTACATATAAGTTTCATCGAGCTAAAATTTTGTAATTAATCCTTAATTAGCATTATTATTAATATCGGGAATAAAAATTAACCGAGTAGCTTCACTCCTTCTACCCCTCCCATACAATGAGACACAACTCCGCGACTGTATAACAATTCGATTTTCTTGAAAAATGTGAATGATACAGATCTGAAATTTAAAGTATATCAATTGCATGATAATTTTAGTTGTTTCTCGAAAAATCACCACCCCGACTCCTTCTACCACCTCCCATACAAATTGCACAATTTCATTAAATTCAATGCACTAAGTTTCTCAGTACCTACTCAATTTTTGAAACTTAAATTTGGTACAAAACATTTTTGTAGCTACTCTAGCATGATCTGAAACAAATTAGTTCAGTGCTGTCACCCCTTCTACCACTCCCCATACAAAATTTCTTAACACCACAAAAATTTCGATTTCATCTATACATAGTATCGTATGATTGGGCTTTACGCACAATCGTAGACCTGTTATGTTTTTAAGCTTAATGTTATTTTATTTGTTTTTTTTTTAATTAACACAAGCTACAATTATTCACATGGCCTTAATGCTCAATACGTATATGAGCTCAAATCACGGGATTGATTTGATCACGACTCTGTTCCATTCAAATGCGCGTATCATGGTTTTATTCTTAATAATTTATGGTTCTGATTCCAACAAAATACAAAACATTGTGCTCAAAGAGCCATTAAACTAAGCAGATTATATATCCCACATAATGTAATACTAACTACACTCTCAAAAACTGCTTATTATTGCTATTTTTACGCGGACGAAGTTGCGGGAAAACGTGCTAGTAATAAAATAAAAAAGTAATAACTTAGTTAATTTTACCCCCTTCCCTGTCATTCCGCGAAATTTTTGACCTCCCCTGGTATGAACTGTATCATTCATTTTTTCGCCGAGCCTTATTTCTTAGCGTTAGAAACTTTGTGGCAAATTTTTACTCTCAGATTTCATCTAGAGTATAAATATATAAAGCAATATGCTGTTTCTAGAACAACTTCCGACCTGTTTCTTACTTCCTTCCTATTTCTTCCAAACTTTCCAAAATGTTTTCTTAAGCATAAATCTTTCTTCAAAACCGGATGCGAACTATGGATCAGCCCTCAATGAATCCTTACATACTTCTAAAGCGCTACGAATATATGTTGTACTCTTATAGCATATCGAATAAGTTAAATTAAACTTTCTGGATATTCGTCGTTTCAATTAGAAAATTTAATCGCATGAATGAATACTTACAAATCTATGATACTGTCCAAAGTACATAGTAATAAAATCGGATGGGACAAGTTAACCGAATTATATGTATTTTTGGTAGGTTGCAAGGATTTCAAATCCCTGCTTACTGAGAGAGGCATAGAAAAACTTGTTGAGCTTCAACCATAAAGTGAAATTATTATCCGTCCACAAAGTAATATCCCATGAAAAAATGTTCCCAAAGGTATCCTGGTTGTCGGTATGAGTAGGTAGTAGACAGAAGACAGGACACATGCCCTTATAGAGGATAATCCCTATCATAAACTAATAAAAAGGAGATGTCACAATATTTTTATTAGATGTCTCTTGTAATTACCGAACAATTTGTATTACATTTGTGCACAGGTCGGTGTAACGAAATCCTAAGAAATTTATCATGTACCGTATACGAGTAGGTATAGGCGGAATGACTTTCTAGCTTATGCCTTTCGGGAATTCTGCAAACAATTTTATGAGCTGCCACTGGTAGAATACCATTCAATTTAAGAGTGCTTTTTTTCGAACTCTGTGACAAACTACATATATTGTAAATTTATATGGTGGGGTATATTTTTTTAGTTTGATACAGCAGTTACATTTATAGAACTTCCTGCTGCTGTCCTTGAGAAATATCAAACGTTTTATATCTTCACATTTAACCCTCGTTTTGCTGCATGCGAACATGATTATATGTTTAGACTATCATTTTAAAAAGGAGATGTTCAATATTTTTATTAGAGGTCTCTTGTAATTACCGCACAATTTGTATTACATTTGTGCACAGGTCGGTGTAACGAAATCCTAAGAAATTTATCATGTACCGTATACGAGTAGGTATAGGCGGAATGACTTACTAGCTTATGCCTTTCGGGAATTCTGCAAACAATTTTATGAGCTGGCACTGGTAGAATACCATTCAATTTAAGAGTGCTTTTTTTCGAACTCTGTGACAAACTACATATATTGTAAATTTATATGGTGGGGTATTTTTTTGTAGTTCAATACAGCAGTTACATTTATAGTACTTCCTGCTGCTGCCCTTGAGAAATAACAAACGTTTTATATCTTCACATTCAACCCTCGTTTTGCTGCATGCGAACACGATTATATGTTTAGACTATCATTTTTTGGTATAACAATCAAATTCCAAAGTTTATTTGTAAACTGTTCGATGAGAATAAATAAACACGTTACCGATTTCACGTGTTGAAAATCGAGTCGAATTTCTAAATCTCCATGTGAACGCATGAAAATTTACGTTGCAATAAATATTTTTTCAGATGCAAAACAGAATAGCGTGGTTGATATTTCAATATTTATACTCTAGATGAAATCTGAGAGTACATTGTGTTTGCCGTTTGTAACGCTAAGAAATAATGGTCACACAGAGTCGCCAAGGGTACAGAAATATTTGTTGTCGCTCAAAAATCTCGGTTCCGAGTGACCGTCTGTCTGTCCATCTGTCTACAACATAACTCTCGAAAGCTTTGATCTATCGTGCTGAAATTCGTCATATGTCATTTTAGCAAAAAAGTAACTTTAAGTTCGTGAACGGGCCACATCCTCCCATTCCTTCTACCCCTTCCCATACGAATTTTAATTTCGAGATTTAAAGAAATTTATTTTTCTCCGAAACCATTTCAGCTATTGACTTGAAAATTAGGTAATAGTACAATTATGTGAATATCCTTAACGCCAGAAAATATTGATCTGATCCCCTTACTCCTTCTACCCCCTCCCATACAAATGTACGATTTTGAAAAATACATTTATTCGGTTTTCATTGCAACTAGCGAAGCTACACTCCACGAAATAAAATATAAAGGCACCTAAACTTCTTTGATAAAAACAATATATATGTTATTTTCGATTTCTTAACAATTAAATTCTTTAACTATTTTTTAATGTGGTTACAGACATAATACTTTTAAAAAATAATATAACTTTTTTTAATTATAAAAAAAAAAACAATATATAAAAAAACGGAGCGAAATAATTATAAAGGCAATAACGAAAAAACATTTTTTTTTTAATTTTTAATTTTTTTCCGACGTGCTAGTAAGACGTATGGCCACCATTGTTATTTATGACTTCTTCTAACCGCCTTGGCATCGAATTCAGTAAACTATGAAGGATACTGATATCAATTTCCTTCTATTCCCTATTAATGGAATCTTTTAGCTCTTTTACAGTGGAGTACTGCCGCCCATGATGAAAAACTTTTGATGATAATATGGCCCAAAGATTCTCGATTGGATTGAGATCCGGACTAATTGCAGGCCAATCGCGAACTGCAATACTCCGTGACATAAGGAATTCTTTTGCTTTCCTTGAAGAATGGATAGCCGCATTGTCTTGTTGAAAAACAAACTCAGCACCAGCAATATTCTCTCCGTGTTCGATTAATACATTGTCAAGAAGTTCAATATAATTCTCGGAGTCCATACGATTCGACACAAAGCAAATCGGCGTTGCACCATTGTAAGACATTCCTGCCCAAACCATTAGAGAACCTGCGCCAAAATTTCTGCGTTTTCTATTTTCCCTGTTTGAACCTTTATTCCGCCAATGTTTGTGGGGACCATCTGGACCATCCAAGTTAAATTTTTTTTTCATCGCTGAAGACTACTGTTTTTCATTCTTCGTCCCAAAAATGGTATTTTTCGGCAAAACGTAATCTAGCCCTCTTGTGTCTTGGTGTTAATGACGGTTTACCACATTTGCTGTCATATAGAAGATTTAATTCGGTCTTCATAATTTGTTGTACTCTACGTACACCTACTTCTAGATCCAACTGGCCTCGAATTTCGTTTGCGTTAAGGTTTCCATTAACGGCAATTCTCCTCATTGCCGTTTTCTCTCTTTTAGAGACCGTTGGTGTCCTTCCTGGTCACTTTTTGGTGCCGTATATTTTCCTCATTTTACTGTAATTGTCAATGACACAGCTCGATCTGTTTAGCTTAATAGCTATTTGGCGATTTGATAGGCCCCCGTCGTGATAAGCTGCAATTTTACCCTTTTCTACCTCATTGAGCACTTTTCCGCGCGGCATTCTAATGTACTTAGGTGTATTATTTTCAAATCACATTAAAAAGATTATAAAACTTTCTTAAAAAGAAATACTTAAACTTTATTGCGTTTTTCGAGGAGAATATAACCAATATCAATAACTTTTACAACGTGCCTTTATACTTATTTCGTATCAAATAACAGAACATTTGACGGATCTTTTTTGATTCTCAAATAACAACAACAATAAGCATGGGTGATTGGGTTTATACTTCCAAAGAAACCAATAAAATATTCTTGTCTTAGTATATTATTTACTGTCAAAAAAAATTCAATGATTGTTGTGCCTTTATATTTATTTCGCGGAGTGTATAAGAACCAATTTTTTTTCATAATTAATTTTATTAAAATTTCAAACAATTTTGGAAAAACTATCAACCTCACCTCATATTTTCTACCCCCTTCCATATAAATTGCACGAAGTTTCGGAATTTCAATTAAATTATTTTTGGTTTGGTGAATGTTTTCACAGTGCATTTCGAATTGAAAGAAAAGATTTCCGGATTTTACACTGTTATGCTTTATGTTTCGGTCTCTGCTGAGACCTTTATCAGTTTGATAAAGGTCTCAGCAGAGACCGAAACGTCACGAATAATAAAGCTTAACAGTGCAGAATCCGGAAATCTTTTCTTTCTTGAAATTATTTTTTTTTTCAAAACCGTCAAAGCTATCAACTTCAAATTTTGAGAAATGTATACTATTACAAATATTATTGATGTCCCCCTCCCACACAAATGCATAATTGCATTTAATCGATTTTCATTGAAACTCGAAAAAGTACAAAATTAAAATTTTGCCACAATTGGCCCCTTAATAATCGCAATAAATGCTACAAAAAATATGAACTTCGCTTCACTTCTTCTACCACCTCCCATACAAATTTTTGTATTGGAAATTCAAGAAAAGTATTTCTCCTTCAAATATATGAGAGCGAAAAACTTAAAAATTGCAACAGTCTGATTAGGATGTGGATAAGCAGATTCAAAATCATTCAAGACCTTCCTTTTTCTCTGCCACCTCCCATTTTCTCTGCCACCTCCCACACAAATGCTATAAATTCAGGCAAAAATTGTTCAATTTCCTTGAAAATCATGAAAGCTACAAACTTTAAATTCAGCATGAAACATTTTGTGTATTACGTTCGGTATTATATACGAAAATTACAAATCTTCCCCCTCTGCTTTTACCACCTCCCATTTTTTTTCATAGTTTGGGAAACACGTGAGAGCACTGCGACCTTCTCGGCCTATGTTTATTGCCCCTTTACCCTACCATAACCCAATAGCTTTAGCTAATCTAAGTATCTTTAAGGGAGCTATGTTGGCTAATACCTCGGTAAAAAGGAAACCTTTCCCAAGAAGATTGTGTCTCTTCCTAGCTATTGCTTCACAGTGACATAAGATGTATACTGTCGTTTCTGAGTCTTCAAGACAGAGGCGACAGATGTCGGTTTCGGCTAAGCCCATATTGTTGAGGTGGTGGTTTACTCCACTGTGCCCCGTCATTAGACCGATTAGAGTACTAATATCATTCTTGCTGAATTTTAGAATATCCTCCACTTTTTTTTTGTACTCTAGATGAAATCTGAGAGTATTGTAAGTTTGCCACAAATTTTGTAACGCCAAGAAATAAGGATCGGAGAAAAAAATTATTGATACAGTTCATATAATCACTCGAAAGTTCTCAAAATCGGATGTCCGTCCATGTCCTCTCTAGCTTGAGAACGCGTTGATCTAGAAAGTTCAAATTTTGTACACGTCGTTTTTGACAAAAAAGTAAGGACAAGTTGATGAACGGGCCAAATCATTCCACCCCTTCTACCCTCTACCATACAAAATGATACAATTTCGCAATTTGACAATAAACAAATTGGAATGTATTACTTTTATGATGATTTCATTCTACTGCATAAAAGTTTTTTGTGTTCTCCCCTCCTTCCACCATGTCCCATACAAACTGCACTTTTTCATGAAATTAGAGCATTTCCAATTTACTCAGTACGTATAAAATTTATCGATTTGAAATTGTGCACTAAATATTTATTTGGAATTATTAGTAAGACCAAAAAAAATTAGACAGTCAGTTTCACCCCTTCTACCCCCTTCCAAACAAAATGACACAATTTCGCAATTCGACAATAAACGGATTTTTTCAAAAAGTATGAAAGCTATTGATCTGAAATTTGGAATATATTATTTTTATAATGATTTGAATCTACTGTATAAGAATTATTCGAGTCCTCTCCTTCCTTCCACCACCTTCCGTACAAACTCCACTTTTTCATGAAATACTCTAAACAAATTTACTCAATACGTATAAATTTGATCGAGCAAAAAACATGTCAAAAGCATGATATTTATAGTTATTTCTAAAAAATTCATGAAGAACTCGCTCCTCCTTCTATCACCTCCCATACAAACTGCACAATTTTAATAAATCCAATACACTAATTTTCTCAGTACCTATTCAATTTTTGAATACTAAATTTTGTATAAAACATTTTGATGGCAGCGTGACGTGAAAAAATTAGTTCAATGTCATCACCCTCTCTACCACCCTTACCCTCTCTACCACCCTTACCCTCTCTACCACCCTTACCCTCTCTAACACCCTTACCAATACAAAATTTCTTACATTAAAAAAAAACTCTTTCATCTAGAATATCGCTTTACGATACGGATTTAGATTTTATGTTCTTGTTCAACCCACTTTCTAAGTATAGGGTAGGAATGCACTTTTGGTTTTCCGCAGAATGGTTCTGGACCAATAAAACTTGTTTCTGCGCCGTTTTTTGCTAGGCGATTAGCCTCTTCCTTTCCCTCAATTCCCATATGTCCTAGTTATTCACATCAAGGTTACATCGTTCCTTTTTCCCAGGATAATTAGGTTTTGAAGGCAGTCCCTAACTATCCTCGATCCGTGTTTATTGGATGCTAGGACTTTGAGAACCGCCTGACTATCCGATAGGATATAAATAGATTTGTTGCGATAAGCTCTCCTTATATTCTCCTGGATGCATAGCTCCATTGCAATTAGACCAGCTTGGAAAATTGTGGCTTCGTTGCCGAGTGGTTTTGAAACCGAGAAGTTAGGACCTTTGACTCCAGCTCTTGCCCCATCAGAGCTGCGCGAGCCATCTGTATACCAGATGGTTGATTCTTCTTCCATTTCAGGAAGCATGGATTGCCAGTCGTAGCAACCACCTCCCATATAAAAGTCACTTTTCACTATTCGAAAGAAATTGAGATAACATATTTTCGGGTACAATAAACTCCTATTTCATTTAGAGTATCATATGATTGGGGCTTACGCCCAGATTTTACAAGCTATAGCCCAAATCGAACCTTGAACTTTTGATCGTCCATGTTCCTTAACATTTGTTTCTCTGGAAAAGTTGATACAGCTTAGAACAACCCCCTATCTAAGAATTTCCTTTTTCATAAATTGTGTCGGTCCATATGCCCACGCAAGCAAAGTGATGGAATTATGCGTCGGCTGGGATTTGAACTCACGACCTTCGCATTATATAGGTAGACCAACACCAGCCACTAGGCTATATGCAAACAGATGGTATGAGGACTGAATGATAGAACGCAATCAGGAGTCACCTACTGAGCATCTCTTCATAAGAAGCAAACGAGTCCAGTCGCCCTTCCTATTTTTAATTTTACCTCTTCGTTCGCGCATCGATGGTGATGGAACGGGAAAGAGTTTAATGTACCGGAAAATATGCCATCTCAAATTCTTTCGAAAAGTGAATAGTGATTTTTGTATGGGAGGTGGTAGAAGCTGCGGGGGAATTTTGTAATTTCTCTATATGACACCGAACGTAGTATACATAATAGTTCGTGCTGAATTTCAAGTTTGTAGTTATCAATATTTTCAAAGAAATCGGACATTGTTTTCCTCAAATTGAGGCATTTGTATGTGAAGGGGCAGATATGTAGCCCGTTCACGAAATAAAATTTTAATTTTTGCTAAAAATAATATAAAAAAAAAATTGCAGCACGTTAGTTTAAAACTTCCGAAAGTTATGTTGTAGACAGACGGTCACTCGGAATCGAGATTTTCAAGCGACATAAATAAACCAATAAGCTGAAAACTTGCATTATCTTTATTAGTAACATCTACATCGCAGCACATCCTTAAATACTTAAATGTGCTAATTCTATGTAGTGCTGTGTATATATATTATAATACGGAATTAAGAGGCCCATTAAGTTCTCGGCTATGAAAAATATCTTACCCGATTAATTAGATTCCATCTGTTCTCCTGCAATAATACCAAGTCATCCAGACAATTGACTGGTCACCATCCATCCGCCTAATATAGAAGTTTCGTATACAAAATTGTTTGGTTTCTGGTTGAAGTCGGCGACTGTACACCACACATTATTGCCATCTCTCGTTCTCCTGATTCGCGCGCATCCCTAACGATTTCGATATCCTTTTGTTGTAATTCTGTCAAGCGCGCTTTTCACTTTTCCAAGGGTTCATGAACTCTTGTGTGTGCATTTTCCCTTATAACACTCCCTCAGCTTAACTTTCATGCCTCGGCTGAAGCCCCAACCCCGCTGTCGAGTTTCGAGGGTCGTTGATGGCGAATATTCTCACAATGAGCTCGTACAGATACACAACTTTCAAAACTGATGCCTTCTGTATATGTCGTATCCTGGCGGTATATCTCGAGGCTTTAGAGCTAGTAGAACTCGTCAGGCTTTGCGTGCTGTATATACTCGGTAGTTGGGAACGTCTGGGCTTATAGCTTTGTAGCCATAGCTCGAGCTTCTCTTGTCCTTATAAAAAATAATGATAGCAAGTACCGAGCAAGGCTACCATCAGAAACCCAGACTATACAGGGATGAGAGTGCACTGCTGTCTGGAAAAGTAAAGCTCACAGTTCGGTATCGGACTGTGCGATGAGCACTAAACTGGGCTAAAGTGTGAGCACATTTTTTTTCTACATAGCCAAATTTACGTTTAGAGAGCCTGAAATGGAAATCACGTAGCTCGCAGATGAGCTCAATGCTAATTTCATTTCGAAATCCTTCGTCTTTGTTTATGTTCCCTGAAAATATAATAAAGGTGTCGCTTCAGTGGGCGTTTTATTTTTCTCTCGTTTTTCAAATGTATCCTTTTACATTTTGTTGATGTAACATCGTAGTCGTTGCATTGGTCGATGCGAAAGAAATTTTGTGTAAATATCACATTTCAGTAATGTGATGGTATAAGGCAAATTTTGTCTCGGTAAGATATTCCTTGTTTTTTCCTTTCGTAGGAGGACGTTATCATTTCTACCGGATGAAATATTTCATATTTTATTACGTCCTAGCCTAGAAAATTGCTTTGGCGATATACTTGCATTATTATACATGGTGTTTGGTACTCCGTGCATAACCTTGTAAGGGGTTATTCCTGGATATATTTTGAGCAAAAAATTGTTCTACGGAGATGGTCAATTTTCAATATCCACGGAGATACAGGGTGATCATGAAAAGTCCTTCGGACCTGTACCCTCACTCACTCAAAACGCTATATCTTGAAAACTAATATTCACAATTCAAAGTGTTATAGCTTGTTTTTTAGGGAATCAAATTACCTTTCATTTGCTGTAATATTCCGCATTGTAACTGTATCCAATTCTGAGATATTTGCTTCAGAACACAAATTTTTGACACTTTGACCCTCAAAATTCTAGGATCAATGTAGTTTTTCTCTAAAAAACCCATTATAAAAATGTCATTTTAATATTGTTTTCTTATGTGCCATATTATTGCCTACAAAAGATGCATACACTTGCATTGCATAAGTTTTATAGTTTAGAAGAAATTATCATTCCAATAATGTAGCACTTTTGTCAAAAAAGCAAGACTAGGTTGATCAACACTCTCCGCTTGAACTAAAAGAACTTAAGAATGGTTTTTATAGTTTATTTCAAATTTCCTTAATTACAATAAATGTTCAAAATGGCTCCCTTCATTTTGAATGCACGCTAAAGCTCGTTTTGCCAGTGTTCTCTTTGTGTTCATACTCCTCAACTGCTGCCTTACTTCTGTTGCTGCCGCATCGATTCTGGTGTTTAGATCCTGCAACGTTACTACTTCCGTTGCGTAGACAAGGTCCTTCATCCATCCCCATACAAAGAAATCCATAATAGTTAAATCAGGAGATCTTGCAGGCCAGTGTATCGGTCCATTTCTACCGATCTAGCGATTGCTATAATTGGAATTTAACCAATCTCTGATTTGTCGACCGTAATGAGCTGGAGCACCATCGTGTTGGTAAAACATGGAAGCCAATCGTTGCAGTGGCACATCATCCAATAACTCTTGTAGATCATTTGTCAAAAACTGCAAGTAATTGGAACTATTTAGGGTAGGCGGAAGCCTAATAGGACCAATAAAATCGTTGCCAATCACACCTGCCCATAAATTGACACTGAATCTGTGCTGAAATGATGCCTCTCTTCTTGTATGTAGATGCTCTCAGCCCATGTGTGTAAGTTGTGGAAGTTTGTGATACCGTCCCTGGTGAATTGGGACTCATCAGTCCAAAGAATGTTGTTCATAAAATTCTCGTCACTTAGTTGTCGTTCAAGGAGCCAATTGCAAAACTCCATCCTTTTGGGCAAATCAATGGGTACCAGCTCCTGCACTGGTGTGTGGTGGTAGGAATGCAACCGCTCTGCTTTTTTTTAGAACGAGGGTTGGTTTATGGCATATTTTATTTTTAAGCCATATGTATTTTCGCTTATTACCTGGAAAACGGGAAAACCTAAGTCATAAGTATGTATGCATCTTTTGTAGGCAATAATATGGCTCATAAAACAACAACATTAAAATGACATTTTTATAATGCGTTTTTTTGAGAAAAACTACATTGATCCCAGAATTTTGAGGGTCAAAGTATCAAAAATTTGTGGTCTGAAGCAAATACCACAGGATTGGGTACAGGTACAATACGGACTATTACACCAAATGAAAGGTAATTTGATTCCCTAAAAAACAAGCTATAACACTTTGAAATGCGATTATTAGTTTTCAAGATATATCGTTTTGAGTTAGTGAGGGTACAGGTCCGAAACACTTTTCTTGGTCACCCTGTATCTCCGCGGATATTGAAAATGGACCATCTCCGTAGAACAATTTTTTGCTCAAAATATATCCAGGAATAACCCCTTACAAGGTTATGCACGGAGTACCAAACACCCTGTATTGTGTCGGAATGCTATTTATTACAAATAATCCTTGTTTTCCAACGATCTGGTTTGTTCTTCATATGGTTATGTATTTTGTAAGGATCCATCCTCTGTACCTTGGTTATAACGTCATAATTTTAAATGATAACGACTATTTGGTTAATAGTGGTTATCATTTAAAATGATGTCATTGAGGATTAAAAAGAGTTCTTTCTGTTTTTCATGTTTTTCTATTTGAGGATTTTAACTTACTTGCGATGGTGCTACACCCCAATTAGGGCCTTGGCGTTTTTATTTTTAACTATTGAAAGTAGAGATGGTATGCTACATATTTTACATACCTGCTGCGATTAAAAGAGCAGAGCGAATGCATACTGCTTATGGTCTATCGCCAATAAAATTACCGCAATGATCATCGCTACAAATCCCAGAGTTTTTGTTCGCACTCGCACATTAATCGCGCAACCCATACATCCCACCTCACCTAGACGAGATCATAGCTCAGAACAAAGCTCGCCATACAAATCGCCGCTTACCCACGAAAGCGCACCTCATTGACCACTTTGCACGTCCCACCTCGCCGATCAGATCACAAAATCCACCATCATATCACAACTCGCTAAACAAATCGCAGTCGCACTTCACCGACCGACCTGTTCATAGAGCATCAGTCAGCTGTAAGCTCACCAATCGAGCAACGAAATCATATGAACGTTGTTTATATGGAAGCTTTTTCGTTGCTCGATTTCCGCATGCGACATCCGATATATTCTATTGTCTTCTTCGTATCTGTTATATCGCTCGAGTTTTGCGATATCTGCAAACTGAGGTCAGCTCAGTGATGTCAAAGACTATCAATAATATATACAAGATATCCCAAGCGTAATTGATAGTCTTTGGTGATATCTACACATTGCTCGTTCTCAGCGCTATTGCTTTACACTGAGGAAGTATAGTAATGGATGGACAACGTAGTAATAGATAATGTTTTGCCCCGTGCCCGAGGCAGAACGTGGACATTATGCTCTATTTTTGAAAACAAATACTGTTCTTTTGTTTTCTTTCAATATTATTGTTTTAATGTGATTATTGTATTATAATGTGTTTATAGGAAAATTTGCAGCTCCCGTAATTAACCTTTTTGTGTTTTTAAATCATATTTTTAACTTGGTACCCCTTTCTGCCCCGGGTTCCCCTACTCAGAGATTTCATCAAGAGTATGAATTTTGCTTAAGCGGAGCGCAGATGCCGCTTATTCTTTCCGAGTACGGAATTGAACTTAGAATAATCCACTGTTTGTAAAATCTTCATAAGAATTACTCGTAGTCAGCTATTTCATTGATTTAATTACGTAAAAAAAAATTATGCGAACAATCGATTGAAAAGATAAAAACAACGAAAAGCGCCATCAAATTTTATATTGCGGCAGGTTAGTTACCTATTAAAGTAGCCTTGCAGCACACGAAACTTCTCGAATAAGCTTACTCATAGGAATTCCAAAATAATGCCGTGCCATGACCTTGCAAGGTCTGCAATTCAACATTTTTATAGAAATTTCATTCATTAAAATTAATAATGCGAAATTCGAACAGAATTGAATTGTGTGAAATGACTGTGAACTTGATTTTGAATCACGATAAATTAATTACACATTTTTCGGCGAATGAAAATTAAAATCGCCTTTATGCGAGTGGTAGTACATGACCTATGAAAGTATTTATGTATGAATATTTTAATTTTCATTTGGGAATTTCAACGTGAATGGACGCCGCAATCGATTGCTTAAGTACTTCCAATTATTCGATTTCTACAGAGAATTTTTAGCTATATGATGTTATGGAAACTATACACAAACAGCAGTACCTGTATTCTAATAATAATCTCGAATAATTCTATTTTTCAAGGCTTTTGATCGATTTGTCGAATTTATTATTAATGTACGTTCTTTGATCAGGTTAAATTAAAATTAAGGGCTCACATACCCCTACGCGACTTTTATAATTGCTTAGTGAAAAAACAAAATAAATAAAAAAATAAAATAAAATATAGCTCAACATTAGGTAATTCTCCATAGGATTAGCAATGTCGTGGAGAGCACTCTCGAGGTTGATGGGGCTGGATTCCGTAAAGGATCGTTTTGTACCGAACACACAAATATCCTACGAATAATATTGGAGCAGTCCACCGAAATGGGTTCGTGGGGAAGATAAAGATCTTCAATGGAGACTATTTAACATCTTAAGTCACCTTGATTATTCTGATAACGTGTGTTTGCTTGCACATGATGCTAATAAATCATCCGGTCCAGATGGAATCCCTGCCCTTGTCCTTAAAAATTGCTGCGCTTCTCTAGCTAAACCTCTATGCAAACTTTATCGTCTCTCTTTATCGTCCTCCACAGCCCCATCTTCATGGAAGCTTGCAGGTGTTCAGCCAGTTCCAAAAAAAAAGGAGAACGCACCAATCCCGCTGATTATCGCCTAATAGCAATAACCTCAATTCTGTCCAAGGTCATGGAAACAATCATCAACAATAGAGTAATAGAATATCTCAACATCAATGATATTATTGATGACAAACAGTATGGATTCCGTAAAAAACGTTCCACAGGAGACCTTTTAACCACCCTCACTGAACGTTGGAACAAGAGCATTCACCAGTTTGGTGAATCTTGTATTATCGCTCTTGATATTTCCAAGGCTTTTGACAGAGTATGGCAAAATGCCCTTTTAATCAAACTCAAAGCTATTAGTTTGGGCGACTCTCTTATTTTCTGGATTGAAAGTTTTTTAGCCAATCGTTAATGCGTGTGGTATTGGATGGTGTGGTTTCCCCTTCTTATAAAATTAACGCTGGTGTCCCACAGGGCTCGGTTCTTTCGTCCACCATTTTTCTGATATTTACAGGGTGGGCAACCTAAAGGTTTCTTTTTAAATCATAGGTTATTTTGACACTGACAGCTATTTCCCGCTCGAAATCTTAACAGAAAGTCAGTATCATACCTCCGCGGAACGAAATGAGTCGCTTTACACTTAGCAGTTTGGGCCTTAGAGCAGCTTGAATTGGACAACGATTTTGGGCGAAAAATCATCTTTTCTGACGAGGCGCATTTTCATCTCGCATGCTACGTTAACAAACAAAATTGCCGCATCTGGAGCTGGGAAAACCCGCACGTTATTGTCGAGAAGCCAATGCATCCATAGAGAGTGACAGTTTGGTGCGGATTGTGGAGTGGTGGCATCATTGGACCATTTTTCTTCGAAAATGAGGCTGGAAACAACGTTTCGGTCAACGGTGAACGATACAGAGCCATGTTATCCGACTTTTTTTTTACTGAAATTGAAGACATAGATTTGGGCGACCTCTTTTTCATGCAGGATGGCGCGCCATGCCACACAGCCTATGCCACAATCGATCTTTTACGCACCAAATTCCCAAATTGTGTTATCAGCTGTCTTGGCGATGTCAATGGGCCACCTCGGAGCTGCGATTTGACCTCTTTGGAATTTTTTTTCTGGGGAACCGTGAAGGACCGATGTTATGCCAACAATCCCGAAACGATTCAAGCGCTTAAGGCCAATATCACCCAAGCAATCCGTGAGCTACAGCCCGAAGCCATCGACATTGTCTTGGAAAATTGGAGTGACAGAATGCGCTACTGCGAAGCCAGCCGAGACAGCCACTTGAACGAAGTTGTGTTCCATCATTAATGAGACTGTTTTCTCTTACTAATGAAGCCATAATACATGGAAAAAAATTAAATTTTTTTTCATTTTATTGCATTTTTAAAAAGAAACTTGTATTTGGCCCACCCTATATTAATGACTTGCTATCTTCAACTTTCAATCCTATACATAGCTTCGCCGATGACAGCACCTTAGACTTCTCCTATCACTTCAACAGTGCGTTCTTAGCCCGATGTACGTAGGTACATGGTTCAGTCATTGAATGTCGACTTGGCTGAAATTCTTAGTTGGGGCAATAAGAATCAAGTTGAGTTTAATGCTTCGAAGACCCAGTGCTGTCTTGTGTCTCATAAACGTGACTCTAACCTTGACCCGATCACCTTCGGTGGTCAGCCACTAACCACTTCTTCAAGTGTTCAGATGTTAGGTATCCAAATCACAGATAACTTATCTTGGAACGATCATATATTTATCATATATTTTATCATCGCCAAGGAAGTATCTAAATGCTTGGGCTACCTAAAACGATGTAAAAACTTCTTCACCGCCTCTGGGTTATTAACAATTTATAAGGCCTATATTAGACCTCGTCTTGAGTTTAATTCCCACCTATGGGCGGGAGCTGCAAAAACTTCTCTCTCCTATCTGGATAGTATCCAGTCACGAACTATTAAAATTATAGGAGATTCTGACATCACTTCTTCGCTCGATTCACTCGAGCATCGACGAACTGTAAGCTCCCTAACCCTTTTGTATCGCTACTATAATGGAGATTGTTCGGACGAAATCTTTAATCTCTTGCCCCCATGTATGCCCTTACCCCGTAATACTAGAGCTGCTTCGCGCGCTCATAAGTACTCTCTCAACCCCACCTTCGGTCGCACTGTCAAATTTCGTGATTCGTTTTTAAACCGGACAGTTCGAATATGGAACTCGCTGCCCATCTCGGTGTTCCCGCATGACTACAACATTCAGCAATTCAAGGAAAATATCCATAGCCACTTCCGTCTCTATCCCCTTAATTCCCAAAAACCAATATCCTTCCCCCCTCACCGGAGCTGTGCTTCAGTACAAAAGGGCAACCCCTCTAGTTCCGGTGTCACATAAAATAAAAAAACATAACCATTCGGACTTAGATCCAAATGTTCTCTCGTTGCATTCTAAATGCAAAGAGTCGTGACTAAATGTGCGTAAAACCAAGTACATGCACATGGGTTCGAACACAAACACACCGATTGTTATTAACGGAGGTGTGGGAGAAAAGCAAGATTTTTGTTATCTCGGAAGCATTGTCAGCATGAACGGCGGAGCCGAAACGATATTGAGGCTCGTCTAAATAAAACTCGTCATGTCTTCGATATCCTGAAGGTTAAGAGAGATCTCTCTTCGCACGAAGCTGCTTCTGTTGTTATATGGTTGTACTACGTGGAAAGTGACCGTTTGACTTACCAAGAAACTGCAAACTTTCGTGAACCAATGCACCCAACGTATTTTACGGATATTCTGGCCGGAAGTGATATCCAACGATGAACTTTGGAGTACAACTGGACAGACTAAAATAGGCATTGAGATTCAAAGGTGGAAGTGGCAGTGGATCGGTCACACTTTGAGCAAACCAGAGCGAAATATCACGAAACAGGCTCTGAATTATAATCCTCAAGGAAGACGGCGGTTTGGTCGAGCAGTTGAGCAGGAGGCCAGCGGGATAAAAAAAATTAAAAAACCTTTCGTCACACTATAGAGAAAATAATTATCAAAATTTAGAAAAAAAAAGTTAAAAAATATTAAGAATTGTCTAAGTTATCGCGCGTTTCTGGTAGGTACAACGTGAACTCCCATTTCAGCTCCGTAGCGATCTCTTTTTCCTCGTGTATCTTCGTATTTTTTATAGTTTTCTGCAATATAGTTTTTTGCGAAAGAAACTCAGGTTTTGCGAGCAAAACAAAAACGCAACGCACCTGTTGAAAGGACGTGGCAGCTAGCCAGATAGCCGTTCCAAATTGATGTCCGGTCACACTTATTGCTATAACTGTAACGGAGTGGAATTTTCTTATAATTTTTTTATCAATTCTTAAAAGTATAAAAAATAAAAATCTGTAAAAAACAAAAAATCTATTTTTTGAAAATTTACTATATATTGTGCCCTTAAATATTTTTTTTAATTCATCTGACTTAATCCACAGTAGATATAAATAGAAAGTCTAATCAGTAGCTTCCATGGGGTGGAATTTTGTATAGAACATTTTATTTGAATTTACGTATGAATTAAATTTTTTTTATTATCACCAGTCTCGACTTGGTGCTCTTGTTTGCATTTCATGATTGTAAATTTGATGCAATTATTTAAAATTATGAGTCAGTGCGATTAATAATTCGTAGGCACGAGTGACATCATGCTTTAGCTATTCAGAAAAAGCTGGAAATTATCAATTAAAAAAAAAATAATCTAAAAAATTATGTTATCATATTCGTGCTGCACTACGGCTGTACAATTTGAAAGGTAACTACCAAGGATATCTAAACAACTAAAAATAGATATTGATATTGGTTTCTGTTCGCTTTCTATCATTCAGTCCCCCATAACATCTGCAACTGAGCATTATACCAGCTTCTCCACTTACTTCAGTCGTTCTCACTCCCCTTCCCCAACCTTCCCAATCCCATTGCTTCCCTCCATGACTGTGTTTGTGCATTGCACATAAAGGCCGAAATTGCCTATAACACAGGCCATTCTGTAAAAAAAAACAAATTTAGATCGAGAGACAAAAGTGGCAGTAGATCGTTCATACCATCAGAAAACCAAGACCGATCGTTTGAAATGCACAATCCTTATATGGTTACAACATTCGAGCCTGTTAAGGTTCGCAAACCGAATCAAGTGGTTAGAGCAAGAGGAGTTACTTCCAACTTATAACAATAGGGGGAGTACAATGGGCCCAAGATGGCCTCAGTGCTTGTGGTTCCATGCAACCACCCTCCTACAGCCTAAGCCTAAACCTATATGGTTAAGGCAAACGTTGCATACCACTTGGAAGCGAACAACCACAACGAAAGCCAAAGATACAAATAAGTTCTGATGAAGTTAAATTTAAGTTTCATGCTTTTCGATAAATTTAAATTTTCTAATTCTAATTCCTTTCAATCCGAAAGCTATAGATTTGGAATGATCTACCGAATTAATTTAATTGTTCAGTAAAGATTTCAATCAGTCCAATGTTCTTTTTTTAAATAAAAACCTCTAAAACTGAAGGCTTTTTGCCACACTGTTAAAAATTTAATCGGTCCCAAAATTATATTTTACAGCCAATGTAAAAACCGAACATTATTCATTACCTTTTGCTCATGTTGTGTGATTAAATTCTCATTTTGAAACCCACCACAATCAAAACATCCTTGCAGCTCAATAGTCTTATTTGATTTGTGCTGAAACATACATATGCCTTCCTTTTTGGAATGCCGGACAATGCACAGTCACATACGGATCAACAGTCTGGTGGACTAAAATGTTACAATAAAAGGCACAACTTATGCTCCAAAAAGTTCAAAGTCTAGCTTGTCTTGGTGTCACAGGAACAATGAAAATCTGCCATAGTACTGCAATGGCAATGTTCCTAGGCATTCCTCCGATACATCCCAAATAAAAAAGGGGGGTAACGCATCCAAAGAGAAACTAAATATAAATCGGGGGATTTATGTATAATTTTTCATAGCCATTCCCGCATAAAATTTTTACATTTCATCTTTTACCAGAGTCCTACAAAAATTTCTCTAAATTTTCGATGTTTTGGCTCACCCCTCCCTCCCCTTAAAAATTTTTATTAAATTTATAAGTCATAGAGTTCCTCAATCTTACAAAATTTCAACTTAATACCTGTATTGAATTTTTAGATATAACGGTTTCAAATTTTGAAAACTAGTAGAAACAGTAGAAATATATATATGTGTCGGACATAAATTCTTCTCCGTTTACACTAGTCACGATTTCTGTCCGACATCGAATGACGAAGCGATCGCTCGCAGGAACCGATCGCTCACAGGAACCGATCGCTCACAGGAACCGATCGCTCACAGGAACCGATCGCTCACAGGAACCGATCGCTCACAGGAACCGATCGCTCACAGGAACCGATCGCTCACAGGAACCGATCGCTCACAGGAACCGATCGCTCACAGGAACCGATCGCTCACAGGAACCGATCGCTCACAGGAACCGATCGCTCACAGGAACCGATCGCTCACAGGAACCGATCGCTCACAGGAACCGATCGCTCACAGGAACCGATCGCTCACAGGAACCGATCGCTCGCAGGAACCGATCGCTCGCAGGAATTGAAGTTGACATATTTACATTTGCTGAATAACTAAAGAAATGTTTCATTTGGACCAGAAAAGTAGTGTTTTTATCATTTAGGTACATGCCTGTAAAATTTCAACGGAATTGACCACGTAGTACCTCACGTTGAAGCTCCTGCGAAAAGGCTACCTTAATTTGAACTGAAAATAAACAATGAAAGAAATGTGCTTCTTTCATGGTCTCTAAATATCGGGTAATATGTGTCAGGTGTAAACGTACCTTTATTCTTACCAAATTTTAAGGCAGGTAGCCAAACTACTGGTAACTTGTATCCGGTGTCTCGGTTGAAGTTCTGTGGATGTATAGAAATTTTAATGGCTTCGTTGAAAATATTGATTTGTCCTGGCCAGAATTGTACATTGTCGAAATCGATTGTATGATCCTCTGTCGTTGCATGTTCCGCGATCGCTGATGACTGTATTTGGTATTTCTGTGTGCATCGTTGATCCTTGTTTGGACTGTGAGTCTCATTTCGCCTACGTACACTTTATTATATGAGCCGCAAGGTATTTTGTACATTCCTTCAGTCTCCAATGGTTTTTTGTTCTTCTGGTTTCCTAAAGTTTCTTGGACAGTAGTCGGGGTAGAGAATGTTGTCTTAATGTTGGATTTTCGAAGGATTATCTCTATCTTATCCGTTGTACCCTGGATGTAAGGTAGTTTTACCCCCCGTTAGTCTGTATTTTCGTTCTTTTGTCCTTCGATGCTTCGGTTTGCACGCCTTTTTTATTTTGCTCGCTTTATATCCATTTGCTGTGCCTAATTCAACTGTTACTTTTCCTTTCGGAGACTGCGCGGATTTCCTTCAGTTAGGCATGTGGCTCTGTGGATTAGGATCTTCAGTACGCCTGCTTTTTGACTTGGGTGGTGATTTAAATGAGCGTGGAGATATCTGTTGGTGTGAGTTGGTTTCCTATATATCCCGAAGCTTAGCGACGTATCATTTCTTTCTACGAGTAAATCCAAGAATGGCAGTTTCCCGTTGGTTTCTGTTTCCATGGTGAAATTAAGTTTCTCGTGGTGTGAGTTGTCGAGCTCCTCTTTCCCATGTTGTCAAATGATGCAGGTGAAAATCAAAATTTCCGCTACCACAGCTGAAATTGGAGATCCCATTGCTACTCCTTCCGTTTGCTTGTATTGAGAATAAAAAAGTTGCACCGGACTTGTTGGCAGATTTTTATTCTAATGTGCTAAATTTTTGACTTTAAATTAAGATCCTTGTCGCCGACGAAAACTGGACACAAGCAAACCCACAGGAGTATGAGATGTTTAACCCTAAACCCAGGCTGCTGGACGTCTACAATTGGGGATATGTAAACAAACAGCAGATCAGACATACCAACTAAACATAAATTATCACGGCAACACTTTTTTCTCTCTCATTTTTTTCTTCCGTCTCGTATTTCTCAACGAAAATATACGTTCATCAAGCAGTAGCACACAGGAAAGCGGCACTGCGCCTTTGCCTTTTTGCCTAGAAAATTTATTTTCCTCATTTTCCTGCCCTGAACTCCTCTGGCCATCATTCTTAATAAAAAACTTCCCAAGTAACAACTCAACGTAACAGCATAAATCGCATACACGTGTGCTATGTGTTTCTAAACACGCACAACATTTACAAGTATGAAGAGAATCCCCTCTTTTTTTTAAACTAACCCATACGAACATTTGCTTTCCCCTTTTATTCTGGAAGTGTTCCCCTCACTAAGCATAGATAGAAGATACAACATAGCTAGCAATGTTAGCATAAGCCTAATTGTTAGTACAAAATTTATTCCTTGTGCTACGTTATGTACTATGCGAGAGAGAGAACGGGCTTCTGAGAGAGATGAGTAAAAGCGAAAGAGTGAGAGTTTTGCGATTTTCTTCGAAATCAACGTCCTTAATTTTCAGTTGTAGACGAACAGCCACCGCTTGCGGACGTGCTGTTCCGTTTTTCTTTCTCCTCTCGTTTTACTGCCGTTCCTTAAGGACATCATCATTATTTTCGATATTCAATTTGTGTTCTATTAAATTAATTATTAAACAAAGTGTGTTCAAATTTTAATACAATCTTTAAGTGATTCAATTTCGGTTCGCCAAATTCTATCGAAATCAGGGAAAATTCTTGCACTTTTCCTGTGCTTAAAGGAAAAATTAAAAATAATTATTGTGTTCATTTTTTTTATCGAATCGACATTAGAAGACAAGAAATCTGTGTACATAAACGTGTACTCATACAATTAAACTAGCCATTAATTTTACAAGTGTTAGTGTTATGCATTTTTCTACTTATTACTCTTTGTCGAGACGAAAATAAGAAAAAAAAAAATAGGAGAATAATCTAAAATAGAGGTATAAATTTTTTAAGATATAAATCAAATTTGTGTGTATGCGTGTGTATTGTTCTCTTGCTCTCCGCGTCTCACCAGAATTGTGTTCAAATCATTTTTTTATAATAACAAGTCTGCCATTTAATAAAATAAATAGTAAAAAAAGACTGTGGAGTAAAAGAAAATCCTAAATATTTGCAGTGTAAAGTTTTTTTTATATTATTTTTCGTTATCAAATGCTCTTTTCAAAAATGTCTCTCTTATCCTGTGCTCTCTTATTGTATAATTACGTTTAGAGGAGTTCTCTCGAAGTTTAATTGTTGCAATTACTTAGTGCGCGTTAGTGATTTCCTTTTCTCCTAATTTTATGTTGTAATATGTATAAGTGATTTGAGGTGGGTGATAAATTACCAACACATTCATATTGAAGGGGAACTCAACCGATTTTACTCTGCGCATGTTTAAGCTGACTGCTAGGAGAAAAGAGCAAGCAAGTAAGATTTTTAATTCAATCTCATTGTGTGTTGTTGCTTCCATTTTAGATTTTTATGCTTAGATTCGGGGAAAGAGAGAGAGAGGGAGAGGAAAATGTGAAGTGTTACACTGCACGGCATTGAAAAGGTCACATCGCAAGTGATCAATGAGTGGAAATTGGTTTTCCTGATTTTGTATTGTTGTTGTTGGCGGCTGGTGCCATTTTGTATTGATCTTCTTTAGGATTTCGAGGCTTTTAATCTGTCCATCTGATGAAATCTGAGGGTGTTATATGTTCACCACAAAGTTTGTAACGCTAAAACATAAAACTCGGGAAAAAAAATTAATGATACAGAAGTTCATATTATCTCTCAAAACCGGATGTCCGTCTGTCCGTTCGTGTCCTCTCTAGCTCGGAAGTTTAAATGTTGTACACATCGTTTTTGAAAAAAGTAAGGACAAGTTCGTGAACGGCCCAAATCGCTCCACTCCTTCTACCACCTCCCATACAAATTGCACAATTTCACTAAATCCAATATACGAATTTTTTCAGTACCTATTAAATTTTTGAAGCTTAAATATCAATAAAACATTCTGATTGCAACTCTAGCATGATGTGAAAAAATTGGTTCAACGCCGTCACCCCTTCTACCACTCCCCATACAAAATTTCGTAAAATCAAAAAATTTCTCGTCATCTAGAGCATCGCATGATTGGGCCTTATGCCCAATCGTAGTCCTGTTATGTTTAAAAATAATTTTGGGAAAAGCGCATCAAAAGTATGAAAACCTTTTCTTATCCATTGAATGTTATCGTCTTGTGGCATAATTTAAAAATATTTGGAATTTGATGCCAGTTTTCATTCTCGTAAAATGTTGTAGTGGTAATTGTACTAAATTTGTCTTGTGGTTTCAAGGATTAGCTAAAATCAACGAAAAATAACTCGTTTTAAATCTTCCCAACAAATACTTTTTTTTGAACTTTTTTCTACCCCTAATATAAAATCTCTGCTTCATACATTGGGCTTTCAGCATGACGTTGAAATTTTCAATGAAAAAAAAATCTGTTCAAAAATTTTCTTCGACTAGAAAATTTTTGTCGCAATCTTAAATACATACTCTTTATTCGTAGGCATGTGTCTGTTTTTTTTAAATCAAATCACTATCAGATTTCTGTAATACAAGGAATTGCCATAAATCGGTTTTAAATTTAAAAACTGGAAATCGATGTATCCTTTGGCTCATCATTTAGTTAGGGGACGAAACAAACATCAACAATAAATTAATAAAAAATTGGTGTCAACTAGCACGCTTTAAGCACAGCTTATCAATATAGAAGTCGCATACATTAGCATTCTTATAAGCTTTTCTCACGAGACGCGAAATCGCTTCATACATACCATAGTTTATTTTTATTCTACAATGGAACTACAGACGAAATCAGGCCTCGGCCTCCTGACCTTCAGGTTCCTTAACATTTTTATTATGTATTGTCCAATAGTTGTTAGCCTTTCGCTCAACCCTCTTTCTACGATTTTGTGTGTTCTGGAATTATACTTTGACCGAGATTTGAACTGTGCGGTGCGAATTGTGACTCTGATCACTATCTAGTCAGAGCTAAGTATCGATGCAGAATAGCTTGTCGTGGATATTCGAAAACGAGTAGAGCTCGCAAATTAAATTTCGACAAGCTTAACGGCGAAACGGTGGCGCAGGCTTACATGTTAGCATGTAATAAACACCTGACACCAATATTTGAAAATATCCAAAATATGCCAGTGGAGGATGCGTGGATGAAAATACGAGACGGCGTCAAATCCTCCGCAGAAGAGGTACTAGGATATCAAGTACGGCGAAAATATAATGATTGGTTCGACCAAGAATGTCGCGACGCAATAGATAGAAAGAACGAGGCTTACACAATTTTTACTGAACGACCAACACGAGCCAAAAAAGAAAGATATGACGAGCTTAGGCGATATGCGAAAAAGACCTACAGACGAAAACAAAGGAAGTACCATAATGACAAAATACAAAAAATGGACGACGACATGAGAAAAAAAAAAAACGCGGGACGCATACGCAATAGTAAAAGACTTAAAAAAGGGATATAAGCCAAAAACCAGTCTCTGCAAAGACGCAGAGGGCAACATCATCAGCGACACACAAGAAATCAAAAGGAGATGGGCTTCATACTTTGAACATCTTTTGAATCCCATCCCAGTAGCACCGATAACGACAGACAACATTTCAATTCAAGCCTCAACTGACGAAGATGAACCATCATCGACACCACCCACGCTTCCTGAAATCAAAGCAGCCCTATGTGACCAAAAACGAAACAAAGCGCCGGGAATTGACGAAATACCAATTGAACTTCTGAAAAACGGTGGAAACTGTGTCGCTGAAATACTGCACAGCATGATATACAAAATTTGGACAGACGATTGGCGAAAAAGCATTATATGTCCAATTTACAAGAAAGGAGACAAACTCTGCTGTGAGAATTACATTGTTGTGTACGTCCTATAAAATACTGACAAAAATAATTGAACGTCGTCTTAAGCCCTATACTAATCAAATAATTGGCGAATACCAAAGCGGATTCACAACCGGACGATCTACAACAGACCAGATATTCTCGGTGAAACAGGTGCTTGAGAAATTCCGGGAATATAACACAGACGTGCACCAAATCTTCGTAGATTTTAAACAAGCATATGACAGTATCGACAGGAGCGTACTGTACCAAATCATGCTTGACTTTGGAATTCCTCCAAAACTAGTCCGACTAACAAGACTCACAATGACGAACACTGAATCCCAAGTGAGAATACAAACCGATTCCACAACCAGCTTTCGAACGGAATATGGTTTAAAGCAGGGAGATGGTCTAGCCCCCATGCTTTTCAACTTGGCACTAGAGTATGTCGTCCGAAAAATCCCAGTCGACACCAACGGGACACTACTATTCAAGTCCACCCAACTAGTAGCATACGCTAACGATATTAACATCCTAGCAAGATCCTTCCCCAGTGCTAAGGAGGTATTTGTCAATCTTGATTCCGCCGCAAAAGAAGTCGGGTTGCGCATTAATGAAAGCAAAACAAAAGTAATGACGCAAACAAAAAGGAGAGCGCCTATCAGACAAAACATAACAATTGCGGAACATAATTTGGAGAGTGTGGACAATTTCATATATCTTGGGGCTAATCTAGCAAAGAACGGTAATGAAACAGACGAAATCAAACGACGGATAATACTAGAAAATAATACGTATTATTCGGTACTTCCAATAATGAAATCCAAGAAAGTGCATAGGAACAATAAGCTGCGGATATATAAAACTATTATACGACCAGTGCTCTGTTATGGCAGCGAGACGTGGACATTAACGCGAACTTCCGAAAAAGCAGTTAACGCATTTGAAAGACAGGTCCTCTGAAGGATTTTTGGGACCTGTGAAGGAAGGAACGGAATGGCGAATAAGATACAACCATGAGTTGTATCAACTCTACGACAGAAGCTTCAACGTTCATCAAGCTACGTAAACTGCAGTGGGCTGGCCATGTAGAGCGAATGGAAGACAGAAAAATCCCCAAACGTGCTCTGAAAGGCAAAGCGAGTGGTAACCGGCCAATAGGCAAGCCACGCAAGCGATGGAAAGACTTGGTTGATGAAGAAAAAAGCCATCTTAAAAATTAGCAGCTGGAGGACGCGGTCTTTGGATCGAGACGATTGGAGGCGACGACTTCAGGAGGCCAGGGCCCTATTTGGGCTGTCGCGCCATTGATGATGATGAAATTTGAACTCGCGACCTTCACATTGTAGACCAACACTCTACCCACTGGGCTACACCCTAGCCATAGTTTGTCCTGTGAAAGCAAATCCGCAGCAATCTAGGCTGCCTTGGTAAAAATTGACCAACAGCAAACTGCATCAAACCCAAAAGTGTGGAAGAATTAACTAACCCTGTAACCCTGATGAGCAAAAACTACATCAGCTACCTCACGTCGTTTCGAAAGTGATGACATATTGAATAGCTGAAGTCGATCGGTATATATCATGTTAACTGTGAAGTTCGTAGGGTAACTCTACATATGCGTGAAGTGAGTTAGCAATATTGCGTTTGGGAAATACTGGGTAGACTTTAGAAAAGAGAAAATAGTATCAGATATTACTCAAAATATACGGCTTTTATGACAATGCGCAACTTTCGTATAGAACAAATTTCTGCGAACTGTTTATTTGACATGACAAATTGAAATAAAGAGAACAAAATCAAGTGGTACCAAATTTATTACAGGGAAATGAAATTTCGTTTAGAATAAGCTTTTCTGCGCACTTTTTATTTGGGCACATCAAATAAAAATTCTCACCTATAAAAACAATTTAACGGATTATTCATTATCTCGATACAGGTGGAATCTTGAACAGACACCAAGATAATTTGGTTTGGTGATGGTTGTCAAAGTTCATTTTCCATTACCAGGAAAGATTCCCGGATTTTATGCTGTTTACTTTATTCTGTGTGATCTTTATCAAATTGAGCAGTTTGATAAAGCTCTCAGCAGAAACTGAAATGTCACACAATAAAGCAAACAGCGTTAAATTCGGAAATCTTTCCATTTAAGCCAAGATAATTTATTTTTATTTTTTTGGTATAACAGTTGAACCTTGGATTTCCTGGCGGTTCAACAAAATATGAAATTGGACTCATTTAAAAATTTAATTTTCACCAAAAGTTTGAATCGAAAAATTTCCATTAAATGAACAGTTTTGAATCGATCGCCAAAAGCTACTTCCACAGATTTTCTAAGTACCATCCCAATATGAATAACTAAGTATTTCTGTGCTAAGATCCCCGCCAAATTTTAAAATGCCGTTTCGAAAAAAACGCATTCAAAGTTTCTGTTTTAGCTTGAATCCGCTGTTTGGCGTCCTTCGGTAATATGCTTCTCTTATAACAATAATTCAGACTACGGTCAAAAATCTACGAATTTATGTTTCAAATTTTCAAAACTCTAATTCGAACCTATCCAGTGTCATCTCCGCTTCTAATCATGTTTTAATTTACAGAATCAATCAAGTAGGACTTGAAGACTGAAACTTATTGTTGAAATGAATTTTTGGTTTTCTTAAAAATATTTATTTAAATAAAAGTGGAAGTTTGGAGTATAACTGGACATACTAAAATAGGCATTGAGATTCAAGGGCGGAAGTGGCAGTGGATCTGTCACACTTTGAGGAAAATTTGGCCGCTAAGGCTGTTACGCGGTTTTGGTGAAACCGCAGGGTTCTGCGGAAGCTACTTTGGTTACCATTGATCTAGAGTATCGCATGATAGGGTCTTACAATCAATCAATCAAATTCCTGTTAAGACCCCCTATAGGGTCATCGGTCAATGCTTCCACCTTGCACCTCTTCCGCATCCTGTCCGTTAAGAACAATCGGTGTGCTTGCGTTCGAACCCATGTGCATGTACTTGGTTTTACGCACATTTATTTTCAGTCCCGCCTCTTTGCATTTAGAATGCAACAAGCGAACATTTGGCTCGAAGTCCGAACGGTTATGTGCAAGCAAACACACGTCATCAGCATATTCAAGGTGACTTAAGATGTTAAATAGTCTCCATTGAAGACCTTTACCTTCCCCACCTTCCAGTGCAGCTTTCAAGATGTTATTTATTACCACCAGAAACAGCTGGTGATAATGTGCAGCCTTGTCTGACACCTGTTCGCACAGGGAAGCTCTCGGACAGCTCTCCTCTATGCAAGACGCGACACCTTGCATCTTCGTAGGATTCTTTAATCATAGCTATGACCGTATCTGGAATATCTCTCCTACGCAAAGCATTCCATATGTAATCTCGCTTAACGCTGTCGAAAGCCTTCTCGAAGTCCACAAACATAAGATGTAGTGGCGAACCCATTTCGGCGGACTGCTCTAATATTATCCGTAGGGTATTTGTGTGGTCGGTACAAGACGACCCTTTACGGAATCCAGCCTGATAAACTTCAAGAGTGCTCTCGACGATATCACTAATCCTATTGAGAATTACCTTAGCCATAATTTTTAATTGATAGGGTCTTACGCTTAATCATAATTATGTTATGTTTTTCATCAGGCAACACACAGACCATAATACTAACTTTCTTACGATGGCGCTACAGCCCAAAACCTTGGCCTCCTAAATGCCTTGCCTTCATCCATCTCGGTTCAGTGGCCGCGTCCTCCAGTTTGAAAATCTTAGTAGTGATTTGTTTTTGGCTTTTGGCGTCAATCGAATCCTCCCAGCGCTTCCGATGTTTTCCGATTGGTCTTTGTCAAAGGACTTTCCCTTTAAGTGCGCGATTGAGAATTCTTCCGTCATCCATTCGCTTCACATGACCATGTAACTTCTTAAATTTTATGAGGGTTGATACTTCTGGATTGTCAAATTAATCAATTATTTATTAATTAGCGATGTGCTTGGGGTCATTGTCTTATTTGAATACCCAGTTGGTTCCGAGCACTCTGCCGATGGTCTTAGGTTTTCCCGCAATATATTCAAATATTGATTTCGGTCCATTATTCCGGCAATGAAGTGTAACTTTCCTACTCCTGTCGCCGCCATTGCTCCCCAGACCATTACGTTTCCTCCATCTAATGTTTAACTGTAGGAACGAGATTTTCTTTCTTCATTTCAGTGTTACCCTTCCTCCAAAATTTTCCTGGTCTATCGCAACCACACATGTTAAAGCGACTTTCATCCGTAAAAAGTACAGTTCTCCAAAATTCGAAATCCTTTCTTAGATGCATCTTAACGAAATCAAGTCACTTTTGCTGATTTACTGTAGATATAAACGGCTTCTTCCTTGCGATTCGTCCATGATAGCCAGCAGATCGTAATGTTCTTCGGACGGATTCAGGATGTAAGACTTTACTGAAGTCATTCTCTGGCGAAATATTCGCCAGTTCAGGTGCTTATCTTAAGATTTTTTCACACTTTTTCTAAAACTGATCGAATATTACGTTTACTTAACACTCTAGGTCGCCCAGATCTTGGCTTATTATTTATACTGCCAGTTAAGTTAAATTATATATCCAATATTGTCGTTCTAAAAATAATTGCATAGCAAAAAAAGAAAACACCTACATTTAAATTCCAGTTAGGTTTCAGCAAATTCCCAACTCAGTTAAATTCAATTTCTCAAGTAACTAGCCAAGAATTCGAAGCAATTCGATGAAATTCTGCTTCGTCAAAGTTTTTTTTCTTTCTGGCCACCAGGTTGAAGAAAAAACCGCGATCAAAGATCATGTCCGCGTGTACAGTGGTATTCCCACGCGCATAGTTTGTGCGAGTTGCTCATTAAGTTAGTCTTTACAGTTAGTAACCTAGGCAACTTTGTAGCGCGACTTGACAGAGAGGGGTAAGCAAGAAAGTTCAACTAATGCCATGGACTTTGAAATTGTATACCATTGTCGTGATTCACAAAGTTACGCAGTCTCATCAGGTTTAATTGTCTTTTTCTTCTTCTTTTCTCAATATGAGCGACGACTGATCATCTGTCTAAATCACGTCACAGTTTCCGGTTCGTGAGGCTGAGTCTGATGTTTTATGTTTGCTTTTGCGGAAAACGTATCGACGGAACCAACATAAAATTAATCTATGCGCGCTCCTACACACACGTAGGCCGGAGGAATTACGAAACTTTAATAGTGCTTAGCTGAGTAGTGGCACGACACAATCCGATACAAAAATTATGTAAGACTGACTATGAACGAGTATGAATGAAAAGCGCGGAAAAAACGCCCATAGATGTCGTTCGGCTAAAGGTGTGGGTAGTCTCTCTTTGCGAAAGCCTTGTGGCGGAAAAATAAGCAAACAGGCCGCCCCCCATTTGACATCCGAATGGAAAAGTGTGTCGGAAAAACACTTCTAAGCGCTCGAAAAATGGGTCACATAGAGTCGAGTGTATATGCAACGTTGCATGGCGAATCAAGTTGATTTCTTTTTAGTTTTTCCCTTCGTATTGTTAAATGAGAAAGCATTTTTTTCTACTATATCCTAACTGTTGTTAGGTTCGTTTAATACAGTTGAAGCAAACGAGGGACCGTCTACAATAACTACACCAAAACAATAGTGAAAGAGAAAAGAAAGAGGAAATCTCAAAAAACAGAATTTTATCGATTGAAAGATGAGTAAAATAAAAGAGGGTTCCTTGTAGTCCTGAAAGCCTTCCAGGATACAACTCTGCGTCGCTGTTATGCGTTCTTCATCCCGCATACATGTGTTACAGGGCAACATGCACGCACACAACAACACTTCACTGTTCGTTACATTTATAAATTCGACACCCTGGCGTAATCGTAAGAAGTTAGAAAATAGTCCTGTTTGCTGTATTATATTTCTAACTGGGAAAATACACCACTCTGTGGGATTGATTTTCTGATTTTTGCAGCTGTTCTCCTTCGAAATGGTAGAGAAGAATGGCCGCAACACTGAATTTTATCGAGCCTTCAATCAGTTGGTGTCTTGAAGTCATTTGGTTTGACCTTTTTTTTTAGGAAAAAAAAAATAAAGCGGACATTGTAATTAACCTGGCACGTAAGAAAGTGAATTGTAAAAATTGACGATTCTTGTAAGATTGTGAAAGAAGATCACAGGACTACCACATTTCTGTAACGAGGCACGTATAAATTGTGTGATCATTGATGATCTATAAAATTAGTATCCTAAATTTGGAAATCTATACTCACCACTTTTCTAAAACATGTACGCAAGAGATACCATTAATCAGAAGCATTTCACTGCTGGTTTGAAGTCCTTTGGAATCCCATGTACAACGTAAAAGAGAATGCAGCCCTAACATAAAGTATTTGGTATATACCAATACGGATTTAGAGCTGAACGATCGACCACGGACTAGATATTCTCAGTTGAACAGGTACTGGAAAAGTACTGAGCATAGAACAATCATCATTATCAATAGCGCGACAGCCCAGATCAGGCCCTGGCCTCCTGAAGTTGTCGCCTATAATCGTCTCGATCCAAAGACCGCGTCCTGCTAATCATCATAATCATCACCCGAGTCTTCCCATCGCTTGCGTGGTTTGCCTACTGGCCGGTTACCACCCGCTTTGCCTTTAAGCGCACGTTTAGGGATTCTTCTGTTTTCTATTCACTCTACATTGCCATCTCACTGCAGATTAATGAACGTTGAAGCTTCTGGCTCGTCGCAGAGTTGACACAATTCATGGTTGTATCTTATTCGCCATTCTGTTCTTACCAGAATTTCCGATTCCAGCGGTAAATACATTAAAAGTTAAAGTGCCTTGAAGAACCATCATACTGGGATCATTAAACCAGTTTTTCATGGCCTTTAATTGGAAATTGTGTTTCGAGTCTAATAATTGTGATACAGCTTGTATAACCGAAACTATCCTTAGGGTATGGAACTCTTCATACCATTTAGCTATGAACGAACCGTTGAAGAATTTGTGGTACACTAAAGATTGTCTTACGGCCATCCGGAAAAAGGAAAAAATATTTTCAAATTTTTAAGAGTAACCCAACGTTTGCCAACAGATCTTTTTACAACATGTCAAGAAATACTTGCAAGTCTATTTTGAAAAGTGCTAAGTTTTAACACGATCAACAACTTCGACGGAAAATTTACGAAACACCAAATGGCTCGAGATCTTTTTGGTCATTTGTTAAAACGGTCAATAACAACCACGTAAAATCATCTACACCACCTCTTCTAGATGGGGATCGAATCGTAGTTCATCCTGTTGAGAGAGCCAATCTTCTTGCAGGAAGTTTCGCACGAAACTGCAGTCTACCAGCGACAAATCAGTCTCCCCCACTTGAAACACCATATGGATTTCGTCCACCTCAGATTGAATTTCGCACACGACTTACCTCCAGAATTCTTAGTGAGCTCAATGTTCAGAAATCTGCAGGTCCCGATGGTATTTCCTCCTTAGACTTTAGAAATTGTTTTTCTTCCTTGCCAAACCGCTAAACCGCTGCGCGATTTATTCCATCTCTCTTACTCTCTTAGGCACTTTCCGTAATACCAGCCGATTCCCAAGAAAGGAAGCATCTATCGCCATTACTTCCGTCCTGTCGAAAGTGATGGAAACGGCTGTGAATTGCAAAATAGTCCGCTGTCTTGGAGATAACAAACTTACCAATGATCGCCAATACGGATTCCGTTCCGGTCGTTCTACAGATGACCTCTTGGTGTATCTGACTGATCGTTGGAACTCTTGCATCCATAAATTTCGCGAAGGTCAAGTTCTGGTACTTGACATCGCTAAAGCGTTTGACAGAATTTGGCACAAATGTTTTCTAGTGAAGCTCAAAGCAGTCAGTTACAAAATGGATTGAGAGTTTCTTATATGAACGCATTATACAAGTCGTATTGGATGGCGTGGCATCTTCCTTCTTTCCCATAGATTCCGGAGTCCCCCAAGGCTCTGTCTTATTACCCACACTCTTTCTTATTTTTATCATTGACCTGTTGTGAACGCTCAATCCGTTACATTGCTTTGCAGATGACAGTACCCTGGATAACATCTCTGAATTGAACTCGATTACTAACGCTCACCGTGTCCCGGTAGCATCTAAACGTGCCGAACTATTTGGATTATTGAATTCTGACCTGATCCTAATTTTGGAATAGGGCAGGATAAATAGAGTAGAGTTCAACACCTCAAAAATACAGGATTGTCATCTTTCCCTTAAACGTAATGTTCCAGCGTCGGTCTCTAATGTAACCTTCGGTGGTGGCAAACTAGACTCTTCCGAATACTTGTCACTCCTTGACATTAAAATAAATAACCATCTTAATTGGAACTAGCACATCCTCGACGTAGCACTTCACGCTTCTAAACGCCTAGGAGTTCTCCGCAAATGTAAAAAGTATTTTACTCCCAGTAACCTAGCAAATATCTATAAGGCCTACATTAGACCACGCCTCGAGTACAATTTGCATTTATGGACTGGGGCACCTAAAACGCAACTTGCGATGCTCGATCGTGTACAGAGACAGGCGTTCGGACTAAGTGAATATCAAGTCAACACGGTATCTCTTCTGCGAAGGATTTGATGCCGTCTCGTATTTTCATCCACACGTCCTCCACTGACATATTTTGGATGTTTTCATATATTGTTGTCAGGTGTTTATTACATGCTGACATGTAAGCCTGCGCCACCGTTTCGCCTTTAAGCTTGTTGACATTGAATTTGCGAGCTCTACTCGTTTTCGAATATCCACGACAAGCTATTCGGCATCGATACTTAGCTCTGACTAGATAGTGATCAGAGGTACAATTCGCACCGCGTAGGGTTCGTACATCAAGTATGCGGGAAACAGCCCTTTTCTCAATTAGAACGTGGTCTATTTGGTTGAAGGTGTGACCATTAGCTAGGGTGTAGCCTAGCGGGTAGCGTGTTGGTCTACAATGCGAAGGTCATGAGTTCAAATCTCGGTCGACGCATAATTCCAGCACACTGCCTGCTTGGGTATACCTTGGTCACCTTAATCTACGAAAATGAAAAATTCGTAGATAGAGGGTTGCGTGAAGGTCTAACAACCCTTCCACAATAAATAATGAAAAAGTGTTAAGGATCCTGAAGGTCAGGAGGCCAAGGCCCGATTTGGGCTGTAGTGCCATTGTAAAAGAAGTAGAAGTGACCATCTGGTGACGCTCACGTTCGTTTGTGAATATCACGATGTGCGAAGCACGCAGAACTTACAATTATATTTTTGCTGCTTGCGAAATCAAAAAGACGTTGGCCAATGTCGTTGGTTATGCCATGGAGGCTATGTCCTCCTGTTGTTCCTCTATGAGCTTCCTTCCTTTCCGACTTTTGCATTAAAATACCCTAAGAAAATTTTTAGGTCATTCGAAGGCAGTGAATTATAGGTTGTCTCTAAGGTGGCATAAAATTCGTCTTTAGTTATATCGTCCTTGTCTTCTGTTAGTGCGTGGAAATTGCTCAACCAAGTGTTGAAAAATTTAATCTTTATTCGGATCGCACACAATCTTTAAATTTTTTGGCAACGACAAAAGCGGGTCCAAACTCTGCTTCCGGACAATTTTCCACTTCGATAGATTGTGTGTGATCTCATGTCCATGATTTTGTTACCGAGCCATTTCGTTTCTTGGATGGCAGTTATGTTGATGTTGTGTTTTGCCACTGCTTCGAGGATGTCTTTTAGAGCTTCTGTCCTAAATAAGGATCGAACGTTCTAAGATCCAAAAGAGTAGTCCATTTTTCGTTTGCGGTGTCGTTGCTGTTGAGTTCATCCATTCCGAGGCTGTTCTGCAGGTTTCTGGACAGTGTTTTTTTTTTCGTTGATGCGTTGTCGGCACTTCATCCAACCACCGACCTGGAGGACCAGTCCTACTTATTTATTACACCTTGGTCGAAAAAGGGTGGGAGTTTTCAGCTAAATATGACATGCTGAAGTTCGCACAGCTATGCTGCGAGTCCAAATATATCTCACTTTTTGGGGTTTGAGCGATTCGGGCCGTTCACGAACTTGACTTGACTTTTTCGTCAAAAACGACTTGTACAAAATTTGAACATTCTAGCTCGACACGTTTTTGAGCTAGAGAGCGAACGGACAGGCGGACCTCCGGTTTTGAGATTTTTGAGCGACAAAAAATATTTCTGTACCCTTGGCGACTCTGAGCGAGCATTATTTCTTGGCGTTACAAACTTTAGAGCGAACTTATAATACTCTTAGATTCCATCTAAATTATAAGAATCGTATTAGAACTGAAAATGTAATTTATTGCAAAGCGGATAAGGGATCATATGTTCAATTACAAGAAGTTGCAATAAAAACAACAGCATTGAATTTTATTATTCTTAAGTTTAAATGTGTCTACCGTTTTCTGGCTATATATAGTGAATAAAATTACTCTATAAGAATGGATAAGAAACAAGTTCGAAATGTTGGCTCCCCCATAATTATCATTTCTAATTTGTGACTTCCTTCTTCTAAAAATGTACATGCGTGTTTACACATAAAACGATAAGTACATGCTTCATTCGCCACGTCACAATTGATAAAACTAATGAATAAGAAGAAAGTTAAGCTCGACCTTAGAAGCTATCATGTGAAATGAATCGTCTGACATCTTAAGCATTTTTACACTGAACAATGCGAGTAATAGCAATAAATAAATCGTTTCCTTTGTCTCGTGCATTGTAGACGTTGTTTTTCCGCGAACGAAAATACAACCTGAATTTTCCTCGTTTAGTACACATCCTCTATTATAGAGCGTCAGAAATATTTTCTGTACATGTTGTTTGTACAGAACAACAACAAAAATGAAGGAATTTGTGTCGAGGTCAGCTAAAAACGGACTCAAGAGCAAATTGCATCGATTGAAGCGTTCTCGTTGCATCTTTCTATAAAGTGGGAAATTTAAACGCATCGTCAGGTGATTTCAACGATGATTGAGGGTGACGGAAAACACTTCCAAACGTGTTCATACTCATATAAAATTCACTAGTAGAGAGAAAAGCGTTTATTAGTATGTACTGAACATCCAGCGTCATACCATCATACATACTATGGTATCTACTCGTATTCTATATGAATTGTGTAATAACGCGGAAATTGATTTCCACATAGATACAATTATGTAATTCTATTTACTGTTTACACAATAGATTAGATTTGCGCTATCGAGGCTAGTTAATGTGTCAACAGATCGAGAGATATTAAAAACTGTGCTACTGTAATACATCAAATATGATCATTTTACCATCACTATCATCAGAGGAAAGTTCGTTCAAGACAGATGTTTAGATTTAAAATCGTAAGTGGCAGTGGATCGATAACACCTTATGATTATCAAAGCGTTACCGTTATCCAATATTGCACTTGATTAAATAAATTACTAGCAATATGTTTAACGTGAGTGAACTTAAATACAGTGATTCCATCTACAGCAGAGTAAAATAGAATTAGGATTTTTTTCCGAAATGCTAAACAGTAGTGCGAAGAATGAGAAGAATATTTGAGTCAACAACACTTCTTATCATTAATAAATAATAGAAATAGTAGTGGACCAAGATGACCTTGTGGAATACCAGAAGTGGTATAAATTTCAGATGATAAGTTGCGGTGAAATTGCACTTTTTAATTTTTTATTTTTGCTTATTATTAACTAGACCAAATTCTCAGGAAAACTAAGCATGTGTTAAGCGTGTGATAAATTCTTTGAGATGTCTTACTAAAGTCTCTATAAATGCATTCCTCTCTCGAGAGCAGAAAGATATAAGTTAGAACATAAGTAGTAATCATGTCTCTGTACCGCTCACCGTTGACTGTAACGTTCTGACGGTCATCATTTTTGAAAACAGTGATTCCACCGGCTCGGAAACCGCACCAAACGGTAACTTTTTCTGGATGTAATGATGTTTTGACTTGTGGATTATCATCGCTTCAAATGCAGCCATTTGCTAATTTAAAGTTCTCCGCCTTTAAAAGAAAACCCCTTTACACATATACTATCTACTCAGTCGATGGTTTCTGTTCACTTTCTATTATTCAGTCCCTCATAACATCTGCAAATACTTGTCAGCAGCAGCTAGCACTGAAAAAATATATCAGCTTCAGCACTTTTTTCGGTTGTTCTCCCTCCCCCTACCTTCCCATTCCCATTAATCCTTCCCTTCATGACTGTGTTTGCTCATAAAGGTCGAGGTTGCCTGTAACACATATCATTCTGTAAAAAGAGACATTAAATTAAAACAATTTTCCGGACAGAACTCTAAGCTCTTTGTTGAGTTACATACATACGAGCCTAACCACACCGATCGTATTTTTCGGATGAAATGTGAAAGAAGTGCAAGACTTGTTACCTCGGAAGCATAGTTAGCATGGACGGCATAGCCAAAGAGATATTGAAGTTCTTAGAAATAAAGCTCGAAGCTTCACACGAAGCTGCGAGTGCTTGACGTCGAATTCGTGTTATGATGTAGTTGTGCATTGCTCATAAAGGTCGAGATTGCCTGTAACACATGTCATTCTGTAGAAAGAGACATTAAATTAAAACAATTTTCTGGACAGAACTCTAAGCTCTTTGTTGAGTTACATACATACGAGCCTAACCACACCGATCGTATTTTTCGGATGAAATGTCAAAGAAGTGCAAGACTTTTGTTACCTCGGAAGCATTGTTAGCATGGACGGCATAGCCAAAAGAGATATTGAAGTTCGTATAAATAAAGCTCGAAGCTTCACACGAAGCTGCGAGTGCTTGACGTCGAATTCGTGTTATGATGTAGTTGTGCATTGCTCATAAAGGTCGAGATTGCCTGTAACACATGTCATTCTGTAGAAAGAGACATTAAATTAAAACAATTTTCCGGACAGAACTCTAAGCTCTTTGTTGAGTTACATACATACGAGCCTAACCACACCGATCGTATTTTTCGGATGAAATGTCAAAGAAGTGCAAGACTTTTGTTACCTCGGAAGCATTGTTAGCATGGACGGCATAGCCAAAAGAGATATTGAAGTTCTTATAAATAAAGCTCGAAGCTTCACACGAAGCTGCGAGTGCTTGACGTCGAATTCGTGTTATGATGTAGTTGTGCATTGCTCATAAAGGTCGAGATTGCCTGTAACACATGTCATTCTGTAGAAAGAGACATTAAATTAAAACAATTTTCCGGACAGAACTCTAAGCTCTTTGTTGAGTTACATACATACGAGCCTAACCACACCGATCGTATTTTTCGGATGAAATGTCAAAGAAGTGCAAGACTTTTGTTACCTCGGAAGCATTGTTAGCATGGACGGCATAGCCAAAAGAGATATTGAAGTTCTTATAAATAAAGCTCGAAGCTTCACACGAAGCTGCGAGTGCTTGACGTCGAATTCGTGTTATGATGTAGTTGTGCATTGCTCATAAAGGTCGAGATTGCCTGTAACACATGTCATTCTGTAGAAAGAGACATTAAATTAAAACAATTTTCTGGACAGAACTCTAAGCTCTTTGTTGAGTTACATACATACGAGCCTAACCACACCGATCGTATTTTTCGGATGAAATGTCAAAGAAGTGCAAGACTTTTGTTACCTCGGAAGCATTGTTAGCATGGACGGCATAGCCAAAAGAGATATTGAAGTTCTTATAAATAAAGCTCGAAGCTTCACACGAAGCTGCGAGTGCTTGACGTCGAATTCGTGTTATGATGTAGTTGTGCATTGCTCATAAAGGTCGAGATTGCCTGTAACACATGTCATTCTGTAGAAAGAGACATTAAATTAAAACAATTTTCCGGACAGAACTCTAAGCTCTTTGTTGAGTTACATACATACGAGCCTAACCACACCGATCGTATTTTTCGGATGAAATGTGAAAGAAGTGCAAGACTTTTGTTACCTCGGAAGTATTGTTAGCATGGACGGCATAGCCAAAAGAGATATTGAAGTTCGTATAAATGACGTTCGAAGCTTCACACGAAGCTACGAGTGCTTGACGTCGAATTCGTGTTATGATGTAGTTGTACTACTTGACAGTGACCGTTAAGCTCAGCAAGAAACAGCAAACTTTCGTGAACGACGCATTTTAGGATTTTTCTAGTCCGATGTCATTTCGACAAACTTTGGAGTACACCAGACTAAGGTAGACTAGGCATTGAGATTCAAAGGCGAAAGGGGCAGTGGATCGGCCAGATTTTGAAATATTGGATCTGGGCAAAAGTTCGTGGCGTTTTTTTTTAGTAAAATTTAACTGGTTTTCTTGTAGTGTGAAAATGAATTTATTGAAACCAAATATGCTCCATTATTATCGACACTGCTTCGCCAGGCAATTGAAAGAAAACGGCCTGAATTGAATAGTAGGAAAGGTGTTGACTTCCATCATGAGAAGCCCGATCATACACTTCGTTGATGATCCGCCGAAAATTGCGAGAGCTTGGTTGGGAAGTTTTGATGCATCCAATGTATAATCCAGACATAGCACCCTTGACTATTACTTTTTCCGAGCTCTGCAGAGCTCTCTCAATGGAATTAAGCTGGTTTCCATCGGTGAAGAGCTTCTATGGTTTCTGGTTGAAAAACATTATTGAGATCTTAATCTTTGTCCTAGTCTTGTAAAATTGTTGTCATCTATGTTTTCTACGAGAGGATGAAGTCTGAAGTCGTTTGGCGATAAATGCAACTCCGTGGAACTCAACTCTATATTGTGGTGTACGCAAATGTTGTGTAGCGCCGCAGTTACATTGATAATTGAAGCTGCAATTTTCGGAGAATACCGCATTTTTCGTTCATCTTGCAGACATTTCCATCTACCTTTCCAGATGTCCAAAGTTCTTTCCACGATGCTCCTTGTCTTGGAGTGTACAGTATTGTAATGCTTTTCACCATAAGATGGGTTCGCCGTTCGATATGGTGTCAGCAACTAGGGCGCTATTACATAACCACTATCGCCTAAAAATAAAGTCTCAATGATAATTTTATATAAGTTTCTTTGTGGTTTCATAATTACCCAACAGTCGAGAATTTCCGTCTCCTCTTTCCATTGCTCCTCCATAAGCTGCATTTATCGCTATTATTTTGTTAGTATGATCACATATCTATGAAAAACTTGAGTAATATTATCTCATTTAAATAATGTTTCAAAAATTAAGAACTCACTATCATTACATTGATGCTGTGAGTTCTCTTACTATTAAAAAACATGTGCTCATCATGTTTTGGCTTCATGGGATCCATCTATACATCCGGAATTTTGTATTTTCTAAAAAAAGGCCCTTGATAGGCCAAAGTTCTTAGGGTTCAGTTAAATCCATTTTTCGCATAAATTGGCTTCCATTCACCTAGTAACTTTATAGAAAACTTTGGAAATGATTAACTGTGCCATTCCCAATAAGAAGTTAGACCTAACACCAACTTGATATGAGCCTGTGGCTAATAAGTTTAAAGTTGCTGCCAATTTTAAAGTAGAAGATACAACTGTTTCTCTTGAGCCTTCAGGTAAATTAATAGCATCCAGAATGTATTTAAATATCTCCTTACTAAACCTGTAACATTCGCGATGAGTGGTTTCACCAGAAACCCTCTCATCGGTATCCTGCTGACACGCCACCTTGGCAGTGTCCCATGAAGTGCCTACGAAGTAACTTGTTAGAAAAAAAACATGCGGTTTTTTTCCCAAATTCTGTAAGTTTTCACTTAAACGAGTAATGCGGTTTTCCAATTACACTTGTTAGAAAAAACATGCGGTTCTTTCCAAATTCTGTAAAGTGTTCACTAAAAAAAATTAAGACGGTCTTCCAAATACACTTATCAGAAAAACATGCGGATCTTTCAAACACTTCGTAATCTTCACCTCTTCTCTGGGAAAGGTCCGACTCCTTCCACGTACCAAAAAAACGAGGCCGAGCAAATCCTCATTTGTTCCCAAGAAACCTCGGCCTAACCGTTAACGGACAATTTGCGCACGTCACTTAGGTTTTCCCAGTGACGCTTAGCTGTTTGTCGTACCATCTGTAAGATGATAGAAAGACCAAACACCCAGCAACGAATTGATCACCCATTTGTTTTATTTAATTTTATATTTTATTTTAAAATATTTTTCTATATCCGCGCGACCATTACAAACCGAAACAGATCGAAATCTATAAAAAATTAAACGTGAAACAATTAGAAACAACGATAAATGATTGTGTACTACTACTAAAATAATTTTTACTTACTCTTTTTCTGGAAGATGTGATTACTTTTATCTCTTAACTGCAGTCGCACCACCCTCATTTCGTAAAAATCTTCTTCAACGCTAAAAAAAACCATTTTTCTTATTTTGTTGCAATCGAAGTAATGTCAGACTTGACACTTACGATACAATTCCCGAGAAGTATCTAGTACGTTTTTGCGTTTATTCTATTCATCAAATATTTCAACTCGATTGAGATTGGTGATGTCAAATTATTTTTGTAACGAGTGGAGTTCAACGCGAGGGAAGTAACTCGAATCGAGATACATAATGACACCTCAGGATTGCACCTTGTGGAAGGGAACCGTATCTTTCTTTTATGCTCCTAGCTCACTTATATTAGTTTGGACGACTTGAGGCAAATTTTCTATTCATTCTATGATCTATCGTAAACAGCATATTCAGTCGACTCGTGCAAAATTACATTCGTCATAAGTTTGAACAGTTCCATATGAAATCGGTATCTTCAATCAGCATGATTCACATGTTTATTAAGTCGAGTTCAACGCTCACTAGCTATTCTTTATCTCAGATTTCCTTTCTTTTTTTTTTTGCTACATAAAAACATCATCATCGATCCGCATCGAACCAGTTTAATTTTATAAATTCAAATTAAATAGCCCAATTATCTTATGGCCCATGAAAATTGTTACTCCATTAACAAGTCTGTTGTTTAATCGTCCATCGATCTTCTACCTTCTTCAAAGAACTCTTCACCACTGAAACAACAAAAAATTGCCAACATGATTGGTTTTCTTAATCATCCAAAACTGACGATCAGTTTTCTTCAATTTCAACGCGTGAGGGTCAATGATTTGATTGTGTATTGGCCAAACTTCTGTTGGAAAAATTTACACAAATTTATCAGCGAAAATCCGTTCAAGATGATATCAAGGTCATTTGTAGAAAAAAAAAAGGAAAAAAAAAAAATGTTGAACGGATATAGGGTCTGGATTTCGAGGTGATCATTCTTCTGGCTTTGGACCATATCATAATGATGGTGTTTTTGTATGGCTTCTTCTTGGGATTAGGATCGGCATCATAGTCTACAAACCTTAGATCCTCCTTTGCCCTCACTTCTCCTATCGCGGAACGTTCGACGTACAAAGAAAAAGATCGCGAATTATATTTTATGATCATTAACCTTGTTCGGAGAGTTCTTGGCTGAATGGCGCAGTGCATTTTTTAATGTGAGTCGCATTGACTCCGTCGACCACAAAAGATTGTCTTATAGTTTGTTTGGCCAGGCGGGCTATCTTGGTGTGTCCGATCCACTCCAACATCTCGCATACACGCCACTTTGCTAGGGACATATTAGTGTATAACGCGCGCTGTTCGACGTAGACATATGAGAGCAACAAAAATAAAACTGTAAAGATAGGCAGGTATAAATATAGTGTTCTTTTGTCAGGTGAGTTGGTTCGTAGTTTAGGGATTTGCAAAAAAAAATCAAAATTTTTCTTTTTCGCGACTTTTCTTTTGCTTCATTTGTCAGATTTCAGTTGGCTTTGTTTACTAAAAGGATCATTGCTGTGTGTGCATTCGAAGAGTTTATCTTTATTATTTTTTCTTTTGTCTAATACAAATCTCATGTTATTTATATTTATACCATATGCTTATACACACATATGTGAATTGTGTAAATCCGGTTTTAATCGTTACGAGTTGGGTTTTGTATCTCGTTTATCGTCGTCTCTCTGGTTTTCGAACCATACGGAAATGCACAAAAATAAACACACTCCGAGATGCCGACCATACTCCCTGCCGATCTGATCGCCTTAATATAAGCATTATATCGTATAAATATACAGATATATGTTTCTAGGTAAATCTTCTTTAGCCTTCTTACTATACTCGGGTGATTCTTATTTTGATTTTGTTTGTGATGACGGTGATGTAAAGTGCGATGCACCTTTCTGCCTCTTGGTATGTTATGGTTTTATTTCTTCAGATTTGTGTGTGCCTACAAGTGTTGCCAATTACATATTCGAAGAGTATCATATTGTTGTTGCTGTTCGTATTTGGGGAATCCCTTAGTTAGATTTATTATTTTATTAATAACTAGCAATCGCTCGCGACTTTGTCCGCGTAAGAATCGTAAAATAAGCAATTTTTGAAATTGTAGTTAGTAATACCTTATCCGGGATATATAAACTGATTTATAGATAGTTTAATGGCCCTTTGAACAAAATGGTTTCTATTTTGTTGGAACCAGATCCATAAATTACTAAGAATGAAAACACGATACTCCCATTTGTATGGGACAGGCTCGTGATCAAATCAATCCCGTGATCTAAGACCATATTCGTATTGAAGAGCACTAAGGACATGTGAATAGTTATAGCTTGTATTAATTAAAAAAAAGCCCAAATAAAATAACATTAAGCTTAAAACCATAACAGGATTACGACACTGCGTAAAGCCCAATCATACGATACTACAGATGAAATTTTTGTGATGTTAAGAATTGGTAGAAGGGGTGATAGTACTGAACTAATTTGTTTCACATCATGCTAGAGTAGCTATAGAAATGATTTTTACCAAATTTTAGCTTCAAAAATTGAATATGTACTGAGAAACTTAGTGCATTGGATTTAGTGAAATTGTGCAATTTGCATAGGAGGTGGTAGAAGGAGAGGAGTGTTTTTTGGTGATTTTTCGAGAAACAAAACTGATATATTTTAAATTTTAGTTCAGTAACGTTCACATTTTCAAGAAAACAGAATTTTTGAAAAGTTGTGAAATTGTGTCACATTGTATGGGAGGGGGTAGCAGGAGTGAAGCTAATCGGTTAATTTTTCCCGATATTAATAATAACGCTGATTAAGGATTCTATACAAAATTTTAGCTTGATGAAAGCTATACGTATTGAGAAAATTGGTTTAGAGTATTTCATGAAAAAGTGCAGTTTGTATGGGAGGTGGTGGAAGGAGTGAGGGGTTCTTAGTGATTTTTCGAAAAACAACTACAATCATTATGCAATTGATGTGTATTTTAAATTTTAGATCTATGACTTTCACAATTTCCAAGAAAATAGAATTTTCGTAAAGTCGTGGAATCGTGACACGTTGTACGGGAGGGAGCAGAAATAGTGAAGATAATCGGTTAGTTTTTTCCCGATATTACTAATAATCTTAATTAAGGATTTGGTACAAAATTTTAGCTCGATGGAATTTATACGTACTGAGAAAATTGGTGTATAGTGTTTAATGAAAAAGTGTAGTTTGTATTGGAGGTGGGCGAAGAAGTGGGAGGATTAAAATAATTTGTGTACTTAAAGATTGCATTTGTAATAGAAATAATAAATTCTAAATTTCAAATTAATAGCTTTTATAGTTTCCAAGAAAATTTGGGGAGGGAAATAAAATCAAAAGCAGATTACATCTCGGAGCATACCTAATAAACTGTGAAAGTTTCATTACAATCGGTTCAGCCGTTTTTGCGTGAAAGTCGGACAGACAGACAGACAGAGAAGAATTTAAAAAACGTGAGTTTCTGCTTAGTTATTGCTAAAATAAAGCAAAAAACTAATTTATAGCCATTTCTAAACAAATAACAGACAGATACTATAATTATATTTATATAGATTTCATTTTATGTCAAAATTGAATCTAATTATTCTTTTTCTTTTCTTTTCAGGTAAGTTTCATGTATTACTGTTGACATCTTCCGTAAGTTTTACCAAACGCTAGAAACTCGATTTTGATTGCAATTGCAGCAAAAGATGGATGATGAGTTCGTTTAAGATCTTAAAGGAAAAATTTCCGGATTTTCCACACTTATGTTTTTTATAAAACGTGACGTTTTGGTATCTGCTACGACCTTTATCAAACAAATTCCTTTACTTCACAAAGCTCTGTGAAAACATTTATTTAAGATCTATTAGATATTATTGAGACAACTTCTCTGATTAATAAAGCTAGCACTTCCGAAGTAAATGTGATCAGAGTAGTAAAGCCTCCTGCGAAAAAGTTTTTGCACGCTCCGATCACTCTGCTGGAAGTAGTGTCAAACATTGCTACGGAACGGATAGCGCTGTGGTTCAACCAAATTGTCGGCAGCGAAAAGGAGGAACATGCTCAGAAGGGCTGCCCAACGGAGTAAGACTCATAGCTTGGCTCCGGGTCCCCAATCAGCTGCTACTCCCAGTTTGCAACCTTCAGTGGAAAATGTCGAAGTGGTTCAAACATTTTCATCCCCGCTTGCTTCGGGATGATCGGTTCGTGACATCGCCTCTGGCAATGCCAAAGAACTCTCATCGTCCGCGTGCACAGTCCCCGGTAATAAGCTCGAACCACTGAAGCAAAACACAAGCGCATCCTATCGGATGATAGTAATACGCCGATACCTGCAGCAAAAATGAAACACCCGATATCGGCTACCTATAGCGACGCCGTTAGGAGTACCCTCCAGGCAACAGTCATTAACACCAACGACTTGCTAGGCATCATACCAGAGTCGGTGAGGCCTCAGATCTATTCTTCATTGAGGAAAATTCTGAGGGAACACCTCTTGGGTAATCCACCAGCTAAACCAAGCTTTTTAAAGTAGGACTTCGATGCTAACCAAAACTCTCTGGTCTTCCTTCAGGAAGCGGTTCCCAAGATGAACGAACTTTTGAAGGGCATGAAGCTACAGGTGGTGGAAGGTGCTGAGGCTCCTAGACTGACGAAAGTGTCTGTATGGATCCCGGGTGTCATTGAAGATCCTGGACTCCTATTGTAGGACATTAAGCTGCAAAACAATCTTTCCACCGAGATATGAAAGCTTTATCATAGAGAACAAAAAGACAAGGGCCAACTTTTTGTTCTCGGAATCGACCAAAGCTCTATGGAAAGGTTGTCTGTAGCGAAAGGTTTAGCGGATAGTGAACATAACGAAGTCAACAACTCAGAAGCCGGCTAACTCAGAGTGGTTCAAGCCAATCTACATCACAATAGAGCGACTACCGCTACTCTCCAACAACACCTCTTATGAGGATATTCAGATGTTGCACTTGTCCAGGAACCGTGGTTGCAACGATCGTGGTAAATCAATTCTAGAATTTCTTAGCATGAACAATCTAAATGTTTGTAATGTTGGCAAAATCATAAATGGAGTAAGAAGCGAGGCTATCGACCTGACTCTTGCAACTAACTCTAGTGGTCCGCAACTGGACAGTTTCGAAAGAGCCATCCTTGTCAGACCACATGTGGGTAAGATTGGAAATGGTGGGATCAGCAAAAAATAGCCGGTTTTACAGGAATCCAGCAAGAACGAAATATCAGGAGCTAATAAACCGTAAACTACTGGCAATAGTTCCTCACCCAATAAAAACACCAGATCCCTTAGATAGAAGAGTTGGTATGCTAACAAGTATACTAACAACCTCATACAAGAGTTCCTGTTCTCAGAAGTCCGTCAGAGATAGTAAGAACGTTGTCTGGTGGAATAACGATCTTGATATTCTGAAAAAACGTGCAAGGAAACTCTTTAACAAAGCTAATTACAGCAAACTTGACACAGACTGGGGCAAATACCAAGTATCTCTTACATTGTATAAAAAGACAGCTAAGAGCCGTCAAGTAAAATTCATGGAAGAGATTCTTTAATGAAATCGATAACGTCAACGATACCGCTGGGATAAAGAGGACCCTATCCAAAGACCCATACATGCTTGAATTACTGAATAAAGGCGATGGTTCGTGGACGGGGTCTAGCGGCGAGTCACTTGAACTTTTAATGCAAACACTTGTCCCCTGAAGGCCTAGATGCCATTAGATTAAAAACCACTTATTCGTGGTCAGCGCCACAAATTGGTCATGGCAAAATTTTAAACGTAATTAGAGACACAAACTCTCTTTTGGACGGCGAGTATGATTGCATGAACGAACCGCAGGTTGAGAAACGGAGATTTCACGTTAAGTTTCCTGAACAAAACGAATAGGTAACAAACACGATACTCAGCACCTGTAGATGTCCTCATCTCTATATGGACAGATCTAATACTAACAGGTGCAGGGATTTATTTCCACGACCTCGACATCCACACTTAATTTCATCTTCCAGAACACGCGACTGTGTTCCAAACAGAAGTAATAGCTATTAACGAGTGCACAAAAAAGCTTTAGATATACAGAACAGTCTCGGAAATTGTTACATTTTCTCGGATAGCAGGGCTGCACTTCTGGCACTCCAATCCTACAGGACTACGTCCAAACTAGTGTCCATTTGTAAACACAATTAGAAGTATTTCTAATTTGGATACCAGGTCATAGCGACCTGTTAGGAAACGACGCAGCAGACGCGCTTGTACGGCAAGAATCTGCAAACATCAACTCCACTAGAAAGTCAGTCGATGTAGCACCAACAGTGCTGAAGACTCGCTTCAAACGAACTATTTTGGATTCTTTCTTGGCGGGGTGGCGACAGCTGGACAGCTGCAGTATGGCCAAATCCTTTTGGGAAGAACCGCGTAAAAGTATTACAGCTCAGCTGTTACAACGTAGTCACTATAGCGTCCGAACTATTGTTGGCCTGACCAAAGGTCATTGCTTACTAAAGCTGTATGCATTCAGGCTGTGGATCGTGAGAGATAGCCTTTGTATAGGTTGCGAAGACGAAGAATCTATCGAAGATTATCTTTGTCACTGTCCGCAAATCTCCAACAGTCGTCTCCTTTGTTTAGGCTCTAGATTCTTCTCAGAACTAGATGACCTTAGAAGCGTGAAACATTTGAGCCTGCTGTGGTTCGCAAATCGAACCAAGTACTAGCCACTTGGTTCGAACAAGAGGAGTGACATCCATTTCATAATCCATAGGAGGAGTCCAATGGGACCAACTAGATGACCCTAGTGCATTGTGTTTCTATGAAACCACCCTTCTACAACCTAAACCTAAACTACAACTCTCAAAGGAAGCCGTCGTGCTTGGTTCATGTAGCAAGGAGTTGAACAGAGGGCCTGCGGAATTAATAAATCCTGGCTGTAACTAAAGGACGATGCTCAGGATCGCCGAATGATGGAGCTCGGATAGTCTACTTTTCACTCTCCCCTGAACTAGATTACAAAGTCATCTGCATTGCCTTGTGCCGCCACTTGTTAAGTTCAACTAGTGTCCGTCTACCACCAGATTATTGGCGGGAGTACTTTTCTTGGAGGTGGTGGTTCGAAAAACCAGTGATTCACTGACCATCTCTGACTTCATTATCCTAATTTTGAACTTTGCTGTAATCCATTCGCATTCAGCTGGTTCTACATATGCCTACTATTGATTCAATGAATGTGTTGTCGAAAGCGCCATCAATGTCCAGATATTTTAGCCTTCTGGCTAACGGAAGAAAAAGAGAAAATTTTGTTTGACAGATCAAGAATACAAAACTGAAGTTGACAAAAATTGAATGCCTCTACGTTAGTGTTGCCAACACAAAAACAATTAATACTACTTCAATTAGAATGCAAGAAAGCTATCATCTAACACCTTATTCTACACTGTATGCCTCTTCAAGGCATTGGTCTTGATAAGGAATCTGTGACTTTCTGTCCGATATGCAGCTAGTTATTTGCTTCCCCAGAGGACATTTCTGTTGGGCTTTATTAGAACAGTTTTGGTGCTAGGTTTTGATAGATACGCACTAAGAGTGAAGTCCGATTTCTATTTAAATAGAAGTAGAAGTCTATAGAATGTCATTCGAGTACTCGCCAATTCCCAACATCTGTAAGTTAAAGATTGAATTAATTTGGTAGTTCTTCGCCAATTTATGCGCACTTTAAAAATAGTTCCTACATCCGGTCGCATTATTTCTGCGAAGCTATATGTATAATACGTGACATTTTATCAATTATATAACTAGAATGGATATATAATAACAATTGCTTATAAACAAATAGAGTCGCAAGCCTAACACCTCAAGGTAGATACGTGCTGTTGAAGAGAAAACCTCTGCTCACGAAACCGTCATAAATGAAATAATCGCAAAAAAATGAAGATATCAAGCTCCACCCGCTTCTTCTCCTTTTACGTATGAAGAATATATCGAGAATGAAATGCTCTAGTGCTGTACGAAAAGAGTTGACTGAACTTTTGCTGTCAGCAATAGTTGTAAGAGCCGACTACACAGACGAATAAGAAAATTGCCAACGAAGAAGCAACGAACTCGACGAAGAAGAAAAACCGTTCTTCGTGCAAGTCGCCAATACTATGACTGAACTTGCTTCTGGCTTACCATCAGCTGATTACACTGCTAAACGAGTAATAACTCTATACAACACTATAGATTTCAGTTCGGCGCACTCACATATGCTATTTCCTCGACTTATGTGTGTACGAAATACCTGTGGCCATTTTAAGCTTTCTCTCTTTTTTTCTGTTCGGCTTTTAAGTTGGTTTTCCAACAGCTGCGAAACAGGTATATATAGCGGCCGGTGTTGCTATTTACAACTACGATCGAACATATCGTCATAATATATTTCGGGAAATGCGAAGTGCTAACCTGACATCATTTGATGCGTCTGTGCTACACACTATACACTCATGTTTTTCTGTACTAAAAATTATTAAGTTAATCAACAGGTGATGGGCAAACGTGTATGGTTGAAGGTTAACAATCGCTAGTTGTTGAAGTTTTTTTTTTTATTATTTTTATCGCTGAATTATGTTCCATCACTACGATAAGATAAATGTTCTATGTCACGTATTGAAATATAGTAAAGTTTTTAAAGTCTGACATCAGCTGTATGGGATTTTAAAGAAATTTTAGCGACTAATCTTAATCAGATTCTCGTATGTACTTATGTAACTTATATGTAAAATTTCTATGATAAGGAAACGAAATGTCATATGTGCTTACTCCTAATAAGAACGAAGCGAAAAAATGCTTCACCATTTGGCTAAACCCCTTCGCAACCTCTTCTACCTCCCTTATTCTTCAGGCATTTTTTTGCGTGGCAAATAGCGAATGTTCAGCCTTTTCCTAAGAAAGAAAGCGAATCGAACTCTTCTAATTACCGCTCGAGAGCCATGACATCAGTGCCCTCGAAAGTGATGGAAATTACTGTAAATAAAGGGTGTTTTTTTAGAGGCGAAGAACTTTAAATTGGCAACACTGTTTTCAGGCGATTTGACAGCTAGTTTGGTTTGACAATTCATTATGAATAGACGCCGGAGCAACGTTTGCAAATTGTTCAAATTTATTTTGAAAACCATGGTTCAACTCATCGTAATCGTCCATCAGAGCGATTAATTCCAGAAACTATGGGTCGTTTTCGCAATACGTTTACTCACATCCCGTAAGACGTCGTGCAGTGCGCACACAAGCAATTGATGGTGTGCAGCGAAGTGTTGATGATCCAAATGTGTCAATTCGTCATCGTGCTCAACAATTAAACTTGTGTCCATCCACTTTATGGGAAATTTTGCGTAAAGATCTTGGTTTGCGTGTTTGCAAGGTTAAATTTGTACAGGAATTGAAGCCACACACCTCATTTTTTATTTGGAGATGGAGGAATGCTTAGGAATATTTCCATTACCACAGTAGGGCAGGATTTCATTGCTCTTGTGATGCAAAAACAAGAAAAAAAACCCCTTCATCCTCCCACTCACTTTTTGGTCGTACTATAAAATTTCTTGGCTCGTTAAGTAATTGCTCGACTCGAATCTGGAATACTATAACATCAGATGTGTTCCCCAGTGCAAATCTAAAATTTGAAGGCAAATATGAATCGGGTACGCTTTTACAACTGGAACTGGGGTAGAGTTAAGAACTGGTTGCGACATAACTGCAGCCGACTCAAAATTTTGAAATACTCTGAAATTTGAAACACTAGACTGTCTAAACTGGGCATTATCGGGAGTTACAGCAATGAACCTATTGGTTCTGAAGAAATAAGTAAATAACTTCCAGATAATTCTACAACACCACAACAACATATCTTCTGTTTCTCTTTGGCTGTACACGGGATAGATTCAGAGTGTTTTTACTATCTACATGGAACTAGAAGATAAAAACTATATATTAAAAAAATCAAAATGACACACTTTAGCTGTAAATATTTCTTATCATAAAAAAAAATCATGGGAATAGTAAAATTAAAACTAAAAATTTATGGGAAACAAATATATCGTTATGGTTAACCACTTCCCAAGTTGGCCCATTCAAATGTTTATTCACTTTTTTCGTCAAAGTCGATACTCTACATTTCACAAGTTAGCTGATAAAATCATATTTTGAATTTTATTTTGTTCTTATACAGGGTGTTTTTTTTTAGAGGCAGAGAACTTTAAATTGAAATAAAACACAGAAAAAATGTTTTTAATATCCATGAAATTGGCTTTATGAAAGATAATTTTACGGCATTTTAACTCAATGTTGTCAGAAAGTTTGAGATATGTAGGTTCCGTCAAATATGAGCTCACAGGTTGAGTATGAGAATATTGGTGACGCGGTTCTTGCATGGAAATTCATTCGAAATAATGATTCTCGTCTCGAGAAGTCATTTCGAATCGCAAGGGAATGTTATTTCGACAATTGACTTCCCATTTTGCGATTCTACTTCTTCATTAGCTATGGCCAGCTAAGACAATAGCTCACATAAGGAATTTACTACTACTTAATCGAAGCATTCTCATACAAACGTCCTTGCGCTTGATACAGCGCAAGCCTATGACAGAGTTTGGCACACATCTCTACTTTCGAAGTTCAAAGCATTTGGCTTCAACATTTTTATTTATTTATTTTTTTTTAATATGGATTGAAAGCTCTTTTGAAGCGCATTATAGAAGTTATATTGGATGGCGTTTTTTTTTATCTCTGTTCGCTACCAATGATGGCGTTTTTCAAGACTCAGCCTTACTTACAATGAGATATTTGGTTCTCGGAATTTGGACCACCTTCCGGTACTGCACTGAATTCAGAGATTTACGTTCCGAATTATTGGAGATGAAGCCATGACGTCATCTATAGATTTCCTCGAACATTGTGGAATTGTCCGATTACTCAGCATCTACTACTACTACTGATTGAAAGAATTTGTTTCTTTTTTGACCTTAAATTCGGTCATAATTGAGGCTGAGGGCGCATTATCATCGTACAAAATCCGTGAATTCTTCTTCCATAATTCCGGTCGTTTCTTACGGATTCGCTCACGCAAACGCTTCAATCTAGTCAAATAGTACTCCTTATTAACCGTCTGAATAAATTCATGATGGATCAAACCTCGAATATCGAAAAAAAAAAACAATGAGCAACGTCTTGATTTTTGAGTGAATTTTGCGTGGTTTTTTCGGTTTCGGCTTATTTTTTCCTCTTTTCCGACGATTGTTGACTGGTTTGCATGTCAAACTCATAGACCCATGTCTCATCACCAGCTATGATGCGCTCTATGAATGCCGGATCAGAATTCGAACGATCAAGCATGAGTTCGCGGTACATTTTTTCAAGAAAATTCAGCTTTATCGGAACGAGTCGAGCAAGGACGTGTTTCATGGCCAAAGTATCCAACAAAATCGAATGAATGGACTCGCTAGAGACGTCGAGCTGTCCTGCTATCTTCCTAACACTGGCATGACGATTTTCGAGCACCATTTCCTTAACTTTTTGAACGATTTCCTCGGTTAAAGGGTCGTCTAGCACGAGGCATGTCTTCAAGGATCTCTCGACCGTCCTTAATGACATTGTACCACTCGTTGGCTCGTGTTTTTGATATTACTGAATCACACGAAATTCGGCTGGAAACACAAAATTTGAGACAAACTCTTTGTTCCATTTTGTTATTCATATAAAAATCGCCATGGACTACTGAGCTGTACCAGCTGCTGCAAACAAACTGATTAACAGACCGCGCTGATTTTTGGGATAATAATTAAGGACAGTCCTACTTGCTTAACGAAAAAAAAAATTTGAGACATATCATTTCCCGGAGCAATTTTAATTACAAATTCCCAGTATTGAATTGTCACAATGTATTTTATTTAGTTTAGTTTATTCATTTATTTGGTTTAACACAATTAAGATACAAGAATCTTTTATTTGCGTAATAACGGCACATTAACTATTCAAATTAAGTGATTCATTTCAAATTAGTTTTACAGTAATAACAGTTAATCAAAAGAAGAATAGAAAAAAAGAAAACAAAAACCATGAAAATTGAATTAGAAAAGAAAAAAAAAGAAGAAAAGTCTGGACTTCAACCTTCCAAGTATACTCTGAGCCTCCTGCAAAAATAACCATCCTCTCCTGATCTACGAATTTCGACTGGTAGTTAATTCCACTGTTGAATGACATAAACGAAGAATTGCCTCTGTGAAACTAGAGATAAGAATTTAGCTGTTATTGGTTGATGAGTCCTGAAAGTCCTGAAAGTCAGCATACAATTGATATCGCAGTGTTTTATAAAGAACGGGAGATCATTGATATAAATAGCGAAAAACAAAGGACCAACAATACTTCTTTGTGGTACATCACATTTTTTTTGCAAAAAAGGTGAAAATTGCTCATTGACTGATACGGCTTGTAGGCGATTAGTAAGGTATGATTTAATCAAAGCGTTTGAAGAAGTAGAAAACTGATAATAGTTTAGACGTTTGTAAGTAAGGATATTGTGATCAACTTTATCAAACGCTTTGCAGAAATCCAACGACGTAACTGTGGCCACACGATTATTGTCCATTTGCACTCTGATATTGTCAGTGACATTAAGTAGTGCAGTGATACAACTATGGTGGGGCCTGAAACCTGTTTGTAAATCCGATAGTAGATTATATTCATTGGAGTAGTATCATATTTGGCAATTCATAAGTTTTTCAAAAACTTAAGAAGGAGAAGGCAAGATGGCTAAGTCTGTACTCTTGTTGAGCTGAATTAAGAGGTTTTTTAGGAACAGGAGTGATTTTAGATTTTTACCACGCATCAGGAAAAGTTGAAGTAGTGAAAATTGGAAACTGATTGGTGCAGCTAGTATTAAAGGGTGCAATATGCAGCTGGGTACTTTAAATAAAATATATTCAAATATTTGCCGAGCCGAGGCTCAAACCATCAACGTGAGTGTGTATGAAAGGTGAATACAATATAAAAAGAACTGATAATTTGTTGCCAAGAAAAGACGTGTTGTACCTTTACGGTCACATTTCATCTCTTCTTGTCATTCGATTTCTCTTCCTACACATACAATTTCAATTCGAGAAATATCAGAATATCTGATTGTATTTGTATACGAAAGATCGAGTAAGTCAAAAGTTCTGACATCCAATGAACCGATGGCTCGAATCTATTCTTCTCCACACACATGTAAGTCCTTTCGAAAAATGACTTAAAAACGAAATGTTCGAAGATTTTACTCGAACGTCTATGGCCTAGCTATATAGAAAATGTCTTTTGTTTTTGTTCTTACACAAAATACATCGCATATGCAAGCGATGACCACAACGAATTGGAATATTGTCTGTGTGAATGCTCTATTTTCACTTTCTGTAACAACTCTACAATAACATTTACGGTAATTTATTTCTCTAATCAGCATCTATAAATTCACTAGTTTCGCTCCATAGTATCTCTTTTGGACTATCATGAAATGCCATTGAAACTTTTTCTTTTTGGAATTATGACAATATCTATAAATCTATCCTGGTGACCGTAACATGAGAAAGTGTATTTTTGTGCACTTGGATATACAAAACAGAGCTTTATTTCCAGTGATTGCAATTGCATACGAAAAACGGTATATAGACAGACTCGCAGAGATACATTCTATACCATAATAATATCGCAAAAGATTGCAACTAGGTCAGCTTTATAAAAGCAAAGCTATATATAAACTTAGTCGGACACTCGAAGTTTTCATTATGTATGTGCGTACTGTGCAAAATTCTGTTGCAATCATTCCAGCAGCAACAGAGAAACAGAAGAAAAATGAAATGAGGTCGAGTTTTATTTTAAAGTTTTCTTCTTTTTTTTTTGTACAGAACACAAGAGACTGGTCGACAAGCTTTCAAAATAGAGTTGACATCTTTTTTTCCTTATGGAATTTCGACTAAAGATCTCATGCGAATCTGTATAACTAATAATTATCTCGAATCATGTCCGATTAAATTAACTGTGCCTATTCGGTTTCTAAGATAGCATTGAGGGACTCACGGGATTAGCGTGTTGATATTAATTTGAAAATTTTGAAATTTGATTCATAAATCGAGATCAATCTGCTTTGATATATACACCAAGCTATGGAATTCTATGGGGAAGGTCTGTTGCAATCAATGATGCCAGGATTTATTTAGCCTTTTTTCCTATAATGGGTTCCAAAAATCCATAATAATAATAATAACTAGGTTTAAAAAAAATTAATTTAAAAAAAAGCTACTATGTAAAAAATGACCTCAAGAAAACACTCACGTACAACACGTACAATATATATAACCAACGATTTTGAAGGTGGTTTTATAGTTCACAACCAGAGCAACAAAGATTGACAAATACCTCCTTAGGACTAGGGAAGGATCTTGCTAGGATGTTAATGTCGTCAGCGTATGCTACTAGTTGAGTGGACTTGAATAGCAGTGTCCCGTTGGTTTCGACTGGGACTTGTCGGACGACATACTCTAGTGCCAAGTTGAAAAGCATGGGGGCTAGACCATCTCCCTGCTTTAAACCACTTTCGGTTTGAAAGCTGGTTATGGAATCGGCTTGTATTCTCACTTGGGATTCCATGTTCATCATTGTGAGTCTTGTTAGTCAGACTACTTTTGAGGGAATTCGAAAGTCAAGCCTGATTTGCTTCAGCACCCTCCTGTCGATACTGTCGTATGCTAGTTTAAAATCTACGAAGATTTGGTGCACGTCTGTGTTATACTCCCAGCATTTCTCAAGCACCTGTTCACTGAGAATATCTAGTCTGTTGTAGATTGTCTGGTTCTGAATCCACCTTGGTATTCGCCAATTATTTCTTTAGTATAGGGCTTAAGACGACGTTCAATTATTTTTGTCATTATTTTATTGGACGTACACAACAATGATATTCCTCTGTAATTCTCACAGCAGAGTTTGTCTCCTTTCTTGTAAATTGAACATATGAAGCTTTTTCGCCAATCGTCGGGCATGACTTCCTCTGTCCTAATTCATCATATTATGTTGTGTGGTATTTCAGCGACACAGTTTCCACTGTTTTTCAATTCTCGGCGCTTTGTTTCGTTTTTGGTCACATAGGGCTGCTTTGATTTCGGCAAGCGTGGGTAGTGTCTTCGTCAGTTGAGGCCTCAATTGAGATGTTGTCTGTCGTGATCGGTGCTAATGGGGTGGAGGAAGACCATCAAAGCCGTTTGACGTTGTTTGGCTTCAACTCGTATGGCACCTAATTTCCTCGCTTTTGCATCATTCCCAAATGTTTCGAACGATGTGAAGTGGCTGGTTGAGTCACGCACAATAAATCTTCAAGTTCTTGTTGCATTTGGCATGAATCTTCGTCCAGTAAAGCCTCCCATTCTGCGTCTTTCAACTTTCCACCGTTCCGAGGCGCTCCTAGACTACCACGCCGAAATCACCCATTTTGTGGCGTTGAAACCATGTGACATGTTCTTTCACTAAAAGCACCTTCACCATAAGTTTCAACAATCATTCAACGCGCCTCAACCGTAGATTTTTTTTTTTTAATTAAAGACAAAAAGCAAAACTTCCCGCAAATGACGCTTATTTGGCTCAAACTTCGACATATTCGCCCACAAAAAATTATATGACGCCGATAAAAGTTGACAAATCTAATGATGAAGAGTTGTTGACAGATGTCTAACCTTATCATGTGACGCTTCCGATCCGCCATTTTTAACCAGCATTTACTGCTGCCATCTATTGGGAAACGGCGAGTTTCAATTTATACTTCCGATAATAAATTGCTGTCTTCAAGAGTACATAACTGATGCGTCACTATTGCATTGTTCAAATTTATACGCTCTTGTATACTTTCTTAGTTATTTATTTTTAATTAAATAATTGCTGATAACTAGACAATTTAAGTTCAAAAATGAAATCTTCCACCACCGCTAATTGAGATTGTGTTTCAAATTCAAAACTGATAAATATGGTAATGTGAAAACTTTTAAAATTTATTTCACCACAAATAATTTTTGGTGGTTTAATTTAGAAAAAAAAACTAATATTGTAAAAAGATCGTCAAACATCTGTTTACGTCAAATATAAAAACTTACGTACGGACTTAGTTATTGTGTTTATTTATATTTCGGTTTAAAAAATTATTTTGTCATTCTACCCCAATCATGATACAAGCCGTGAATTTACGTAGAAAAAGCAAGTTCAATGGTAAAAATATGAAAAGTAGGACATGATTATAGTGACACTGAAAAAAAAATTATATAATGCGTGGTGTAAATAATTTCTAAAATAGGAGATACGAAAATCTTATGGATTTTTTGTACGAAAGATTTCTCATGCAATCGTGTACACAATTTTATATAATATAATGATGCGTGACACAGTACGTGATGTAGCACATTAGGAAAAGTGCTACACTGCCCCACACTGAAACGTGACAGCATATTATTTAAGAAAGGTGGAAAATGATTTGCAATTTATGCATAAAATCCATTCGCCACCGCAATTAAATCGCATGCAAGCATTATTAACATAGAATATCATCATAGAGTAGAATACTGTTATCAGGCGAAGGATCCAATCCTGCAATCACACCATCTTTAGAATACTTTCTCTAAACTAGCCCTAGAGTTCCTCGCCCAGTTTTACTTCCTTGAGGGAAAGGATGATTTGGGCGACGTCTAAATTTGAAATGGAGCTATCATTTATGAACGAAGTGTCTCAAAAGTACTAAGGATATTGGTAGTATATCCTCGCAGCTGCCTAAAATGTCCTCGAGGGTCTCAATTGACATTAGGCAAAGTCTGCATTGATCTTCGGTATTAATGCTCATTCTCTTAAGGTGTACTTTCAGTCGTGAGAATTCTTTCAGTATTCCTGTTATGATTCGTTCCTTATTCCTGTCCTATTGGAGAGCTGTTTGGTTTGACAAAAACTGCTTAGTTAGGATCCTTCCCCTGCAAGTTAGTTTGTAGTCTCGCTGCCTTCTATGCCTCGATGACCAGGAATTTATTGCAGAGAAATTTTGTTATTGGAAACTGTGTTACATATTTTTTGTTGGCATTCTTCCATCAGTTTCGAGTTCAAGTGTGTGAAATTATGGCCTTTATTGTCTTTAAAATTGACCATTTCTTATTTGAGTAGTTCCTTTCAAGGATAATTTCGGTGCGAACGGATATAGCGTTTATTAACAACACTTGAAACACGTTCGACCTCCATATCCTGGCGCTTAGTTCGCATATGCCTGCGCCGATATCGTAACCTGTGTTCGATCCATCGGTGTACCATACAAAGTGCTCGGCTACTGGGAATAGATTTGAAGGAGATGTCGGAACGGTAACTATTCACCATGTAGTCTGTAAGCATGTCCTTCAAATTTGTTTGGTTGACGTTTCTTAGCCTGGATATGACTTTTTGTCTATTTCCTAGATAGTTTTTCCGTTGATTAGATGAAGATGTGTAGCGGCATTGTTGCTGCGGAACAGAGAAGTTTCTGGTCTAGTATTAGTCCTTGATATATGATTTCATTCTGTTTAAATTTCTTTTTCTGGAAAAATATCACGGTTTTACCCGGATTTACTCTTAGGGATTTCTCTTGATACCATGACCGAGCGCCTTTCGCATAAGGTTACAATGACTTTTTTTAACATTTGTCCTTGATTTATAATATTAAGTTCTCCGCATGTCCTTGTACCGCGAATCCACCGCTGTTAAGAAGATTCAATAGAACATAACAACCAGGCACCACAAAAACGGGCATAGCACTCCTCCCTGCGGGTAGCCTTTCTTAGCTCTAACCGTAATGGTGTTGGTGTCTATAGTCGTTTTAAGTTCGCGAAAAATTCATCTTGCCACCTTTACTTTTCTCTATGTTTTGTATCCTAAAGCTGCAGATTCATAGCGGATAGTGAAGTATACCTCTGGTCTATTCTCTAGAACAGCAGGAAATATTTTCATCAATTCTTTATGGTGACCTTAAATGACTGAAAGAAGAACCCATGTAACCTTATTGTACATACAAATTTGAGAAGCATGGTTGCAGTCTGCCTTCTTGAAACTATTTAATCCCAAGGTATTAAGCACAGCTTCTGTGTTACTGTTCAAATTGTGATAACGTGGAAAGTGCGTATTAAGTAGTACTGTTGCTGTTTATATATGCTCCCTCCGTAAACTTAACGCTAAACTTTTTGAGTGTGCCCGCTAGTTACTTTTGTCTTTCGAAAGAACTTCAGATTTTCTTCAAATCCTTGACAGAAGTCTGTTAGTCCTTTGTTTAAAATCTCTTATATGTTGTACTGTGTGAGGGTGGATCTACATGGATCCTAGTCACTATTGCGTTTTGCCTTGTTAAAGAGCTTTTTGACTTTGGATCTTTTGAAGCTTGAAACCAACTTTCTGCACGTGAAGAAATGATTATCTTCGCCAGTTTCTTCGTAGTTTGATTTATGCTGAAGGAAGCACTGATTTTATCTTCCATTGGTGTTCATAACTTTGAAATATTTATGATATCTTGATGCCGAATCTTATATGCTTGTGATCCGATATCGAAGGCTCATTTGACTGGCACATAGCCTGTTGACTATTCAGTTAATAGTCATGGGGTTATCTCTTTTGTTGATGAAATACAGGTTTTCTTCACATACAAATTCTAATTAGTACTCATGTCTTGTATTGTTTTCTGTATTTGCCCATATGATTACTATTAGAGTCGCACCATAATAGGAGCTTTTTGCTGCGTTTTCTACGCTAATCTCCATACTTCCGCAGTCGGCGTTTCATCATTACCTCCGGGGAACTAAACGGAGGCGATAACTGCCTTCTAATGATCTCTATCTGTGCGGATTTGAGCGGGTGTTGCCACTAGGTCCGTATAGACAGTTACCAATCCTGAAATAGATAAATTCAATGTCCTTGGATTTTGTGATTGTGTGTCACCTATCGTACAGTTTCTACCCATTCCACGAAAATCGACACACAATGCCACAAGTTACTGATCGTTATGATATTGAATTCGTGGTTTGATGAATGTTTTCATAGTACATTTCAAATTGAAAGAAAAGATTTTCGGATTCTACACTGTTACGCTTTATTATTCGTGACATTTCAGTCTCTGCTGAGACCTTTATCAAACTGCTGTTTGATAATTTCGAGACCGAAACGTCACGAATAACAAAACGTAGTGTAGAATCCGGAAATCATTTCTTTCAATTTGAAATGCACTGTGACAACCTCTTTTGTCAAACAGCGGAAACTTAATTGTACTCCTAATATATCGGGAGTACAAATTGAAACCCGCCGTTTCTCGATAGATGACGCCAATAGTAAATTCAAATTTCTGTTAAGACCCCATGGTGATATGGGACAGAAACAGCTCTCTTACACAAGGCACGATCCTGAGCATCGGCCTTAAGCTGTTACCAGGACTTGTTTATAGTGCTCCATTTCACGGTGGATCACTGACTGGCGCTGCAAGGACCGAGTGACCCCAGCTCTTCCCCCGTCATTCAATGTTCGAACGTTTCAGAAGCCAATCACAGTCCGTTTTCGAATGCCAAAAGTCGTTACCGTAGAATCCGTCCGTATCCGAGGTGCTGTATCTGTTTCTCGTATCAGTTAGGATTTAAGATCACGGGTGATAAGCCCATGATCCAGTGATTGTCCATTTGCCATTTTTAGGGCAAGCAGTACTGGTTGTGGGTGGATTCTGCTGCCCCCATCCGACAGGGGAGTGGTTAGTTCAGGTCCGTGGAGACTCGTGCGAGACTCTAAAGATAGTTGCAGGAATTGGTAAAACCTCATCCTACAACTACCCCAATGCGGGGACAACAATGGCGGATAACATCCAGGGCTTGAAAATCATGCTGTGTATTTTGTGGTACCACCTCGGCGTTGTGTATTATGAGCTGCTGCAACCGGGTGAAAACATCGTGGGAGATCGCTACAAAAAACATGGACAACTAATGCGTTTGAGCCGAGTATTGAAGGAAAAAGGCCGCAATACGAGAAGAGACACGACAAAGTGATTTTGCTACACGACAACGCTCGGCCACACGTTGCTCTCATTATGAAAACCTACCTGGGAACACTGAAATGGGACGTCCTACCCCACCCGCCGTAATCTCCAGACTTCACCCCTTCCGACCACCACCTATTCCGATCGGTGACGCATGGCCTAGCTGAGCAACACTTTCGATTCGTGTATATTAACCATTTTTGCACAATAAGGGCCCGAATTTTGAAAAAAAAAACGGCGGTTCCCAATATAATAATTTATCATTTAGCGCTTTGAGTCATGACCTCATTTTCCTTCAAATAAGTAGTGAATCAGTGCCTGAATCATGTGTACCACACAATGAGCAGCTACATATTTCAAAATCGACAAAATGATAAAAATTCCAGACCTAACGAAACTCTTATTCTAAATAAAACTTGGAAAGTAATTAAGAAAGTTTACAAGTCTTTCAAGATCAAACTTTAATGTACTCGTTGAGACTTATAAAGCCATAAGAATGGCGCGACTTCTAAGAAAAGATTAAAAACTAGAGCCAACACAATTACACAAAAAAAAAATCTAATAGAAAAAATACCGAAAGGAAAACCTAGAAATCTACAAAAAAAAAAAAAAATCATATGAATGTCAATATACAAGACGATGAGTTCACTAATCCGTCAGATACGAGCGGTTCTAGCAAGTTGTAGTTTTTAACGTGAGTTTGCACCATAAAAGGTATGAAGGTGTCGAATAATGAACTCGACTAAATAACACAATTCCAGCAACAACAACATCAAACCCAACCATGACGGTATAAATATGTTTACTCAGCGAGCAGTGAATTCCGCCACAGAGAAAACAAAACCGGATATTCAAGCTTTTTTTCCATCCTCGATTCCGTGCAATTGGAATTCCGCCGTCTTATTCGTGGATAGCTTCTTGCTATTCTATGAATGATTCAATCTATGAAACTAGACGTTGGTGTTATGTACAGTGCGCGAAAGCTTGAAACTACTACGGTTTGCATGGCTAAGAAAATTTTCTTGGAAATTGCTTTGAGATTCCAAGAATACACTCGACTTTTAACCTGGAAATAACTTCGCAAGAAGACTACAGTATTATGGATTTTTTCGTTTCCGATTCGGGTAGCGGTTACGCCCCGAACTTCTGTGAAAAGTTCCCAGCAGGGCAACACCGTGCTTCTGTTGACGGGAAATATTTGAGCAAGTTGGAAGGAATCTGTGGCATAGGCGTTGCGATACACGAGTAGTGTATTTGTGCGTTCCCATCAACTTAGATGACGGCATGTGGGGAGCAGATACCTTAGCTTAAAAAAGCTTCGAAAAATTGATACACGTCATAGGGCGCGTGTGCCATGTCTCACGTATACACCCCACTCCATATTTTTCGATAATGTTTTGTCTGTTTCATATAGCACACTGTACTCTGCGGTATATTATTGCTGCCGCTGGAACCACTTCAATTCCTTATTATATGTATGCGTACGTTTTGTGTATGTTTACCCTATCCAAAGCAGACGGAACTCTCCGGCCACACGAGTTTCGAGTTGTTTCTGAGTCGTGTGTGGAGTTCTCGACAACGTCGGACATTGCCCTCGAAATAGAAGCGCCGCACAGCTCCCATATCACTCCTCTATGGCCAGGAATGGATGGAACGCACTATGTGCGATTGAGGTGAACCGAAACTCACCTCTTCTTCGGCCATCAATTTTCACTGTTCAGGCTCTTCTTCGGTACTCGTATAGGAAAAGATAATCCCCCAGCGACGATCGAGCTAAGCACCAGACTAAAGTATCTACGTTTCGGTGTGTATCTCTTTTTATTATTTATTTCCTATTGCAGAACAGCCGGCCTTTCGGCAGATGAGCTGTAATGTATTGAACTTGTATACCTGTGCCTGCATGTGATGTGTTCTCTTCGGCGGAATCGTAGTGTTGTGCGGGCATCCTTATACCGAACAAACGCATCTACTCGTACAATGAATCGTAGCCATGAACTACTGCCAGGTATGATAAAATGTGAACATTGCCAGAACTCGCTACGAAGATTGAGATAGAGGTTACCGGCCTAAAACAAGAATGAGGAAACCTTTTTTCCGAAGAAATCCCAATTTTTAATACAATTCAATGTTGACTTGTCGTACGAGATTCTCAGAATTATCAATTTACACGAAATTGAAATTGTCTAGAAGATTTTACGGAAAAACTCCAATAAGCAATCGAGCGAGGACAAAAATGTGTTCAATAAAACGGCAAAAATGTATATGAGTAAAAATCAATTAGTTCGGCTAAAAAAAAAAAAATTATGGTAAATTGGGTAATAACATTGTGTTAATTTGTTGGCTTTAATCTATCGGGAGTATAAATTGAAACTCGCTGTTTACCAGTAGATGGCGCCAGCGGTAAATGCTGATCAAAAATGGCGGATCGGAAACCTCACATGATGAGGTTCGGCATCTGTCAACAACTCCTTATTATTAGATTTGTCAACTTTTATCGGCGTCATATACTTTTTTGTGTTTGAATATGTCAAAGTTTGAGCCAAATAAGCGTCATTTTCGGGAAGTTTTGCTTTTTGCCTTTAATTCAAAAAAATCTACGGTTGAGGCGCGTCGAATGATTGTTGAAACTTACAGTGAGGGTGCTATTAGTGAAAGAACGTGTCGCGAATGGATTCAACACGGTAAACCGGGTGACTTCGGCATGGAAGAAAAGGAGCGCCCCGGAACGGTGAAAATGTTGAAAGTTGCAGAATTGGAGGCATTACTGGACGAAGATTCATGCCAAACGCAAGAAGAATTTCCAGATTCATTGTGCGCGACTCAACCAGCTATTTCACAACGTTTCAAAACCTTGGGAATAATACAAAAGTAAGGATATTGGGTGCCATATGAGTTGAAGGCAAGCAACGTCGAACGGCTTTTTTTTCACAGGCTAACAGCTGCTTCAACTGCTACGAAAAGGGTTTTGTTTTGCATCAAATTGTCACTGGGGATGAGGATCCATTACGATAATCGAAAGAGAAAAAAATCGTGGTAACCCCACCATTGGATCATCAACACTACGCTGCACACCATCATTTGCTTGTTGTGTGCGCACTGTATGAGGTCTTACGATATGTGTATTATCGTTTAGACTAAACGTATTACGAAAACGACCCATAGTTTCTCGAATTAATCGCACGATGACGAGCACCATAAGATGCACATAATACCCGATGAGTTTCTTAAATCGAACCATGGCTTTTAAAATAAATTTGAACAATTTGCAAACATTGTTCCGGCGTGAGTCTATTCATGATCAATTGCCAAACCAAACTAACCCTAAAACAATCGGGAACTGTCAAATCGGCTGTCACAGAAAACTGTGTTGCCAATTTAAAGTTCTCCGCTTCTAAAAAAAGCATACTTTAGTTTGCGAATTTATTTTTATTGACCTCGTCAGTTTTGAGATTGCAGTCAGATTGCCCGGTAATGCATTCCACATCACTGACATCCAGGGGCAGATCCTTCAGCATGTACTTGGGGGCTTGTAAGAGAGGAGGTATTAGGTCCTTTAGTTCCTTACTGCATTTACTAAGGAAATATCTATAACAAAAAGCAGAGTACTCCGACATTTCGGCGATGCTCGATGCATGTTTTTGGATAACAATTGAGCAACACTTGGTGTGATTTTGGGGCCCCAGCCTTGATATGGGAGTTGTACTCAAGACGTGGTCGGCCTTATAGATGGTAGCCAGTTCAGACGCAGAAAAGTATTCGTTTCGAGCCATCAAGAGCAACTTCGTAGATGTGCTGACTTCAATTAAGACGATTGTTAAATCTTTACTTTGTAACGTAAAGTCTGCAGAAGGTGAAATCTGCACGCTACTGAAGGGCATTATAGCGGCCAACTCCGGAACATTATATTTTAGAGATAAATGACAGGACTGGGTTTTCGAGACATTAAACTCAACTCTGTTTTTCCTGCCCCATTTCAGGATTAAGTTGGGGTCAGAGTTTAATGTACCTATTGACTGACTGCGGCATGAAGCCATTAAGATGAACGTGCCTGCACAGGGGAGTCAAATTGAAAGGTGTTGTCAAGCGTGCTGTCATCAGCGAAACTATGGATATGGTGGTGAGAGTTAATGGTAGAAAGTCGTTAATGAAAACTAAAAAGAGGGTGCGTGATAAGAATTAGACTTGAGGGACGCCCGAATCAAAAGAAAGGGGGGGGGGGGGCAGAGGTATCTCCATCTAGAACAACTGGTATGGAGCGCTCAGAGAAGAAGCTCTCAATCCAGCTTAGCTATGAGACATTTATGCCTAACTCTGTCAAACGCTTTCGCAATGTCACGCGCTAGTACTAGCCCTTCGCCAAATTTGCCAATACAAGAGTTCCAACGTTCAGTTAGATATACTAGAAGACCTTCCGTAGAGCGTCGCAAACGGAAACCATATTGGCGATCGTGAATCAGGTTTTTTTTCCACAAGGTAGTTCACTATTCTGCGATTGATCTTTGAAAGCACTGAGGTAATGGGAATAGGGCGCTTTGCATCTATTTTTAATAATTGGCTAAACATTCGCGAATTTCCAGACTTGTGGAAAGCACCCTGAAAAGTATGAAAGATAATAAAGATTGCGAAGTGGTTTAGCTGGAAGCACATTTTTTTAGGACAATGGGGGTGATGCCATCCGGACCAACAGAATTGTTGACATTGGAAATAACCTTAGTTTAAAGTGAAGCGGCGGCAACGTGAAATCAGCGGGTGGTAGTTGAGGGGTATTCTGATTTGACTGTGAAAGTCTAGAGTTTCTAGCGAAACACGCTGCCAAAAGGTTTGCTTTTTCCATAGGATCGATAAGCGTTCGGTCACCATCACGAAGAGGAGGTGTTGAGGATGATATAAAATTATTGTTGGCCGATTTCACAAATAACCGAAAAAATCTTGAATTCTTAGGCTTTTCAACGATCTTAAGCTGGCGTCCCCCTGTGGAATGGAGGCAGTAGAATTCACCCACAGCTAGCTAGTCCTGCTTGCCCTAAAAATGGCAAATGAATACTCACTGGATCATGGGCTTATCACCCGTGATTTTAAGACCTAACTGATACGAGAAATTTTCGATGACATTTTGGCATGGCACCGGCTCAATTTCATCAATAGTGCGACAAATCTCGACTTTCAATTCAGGAATTGTTTTTGGGTTATTGGCATAAATCCTTTGATTTCAAAAAACCCCAAAGAAATAAATCCAATGGCATCAAATCGCATGATCTTGGTTGCCAATTCACATCGCCGCGTCGCGTGATAAGTCTCCCTTCTAATTTCATTTTCAACAATTCCATCGTTACATTCGCTGTGCAGCAGGTTGCGGTGTCCTGTTGAAAGCACATACAGTGACTTCCAAAAAGATCCGCACAAGTAAGAAATGTTCCTTCTTTCTCATTTTATAAGTCAATGAAAAACGGAAAAAAAATTTAAAAAAATATATATTATGAGCAGAACATAATAGCCTTACATATCACATAAATACAAAAATTTTTCACTTTATAGATGCCAAAAAATAGGAAATTTCGTAAAAGAAACAAAAAATTTCACCTCTCAAAAAGATCCGCACATAGGCTAAATAGTAAAAATAAACAAATATTATGTAAAACTAGTATTTTGTTGCATGTCCTTTTTGTTCAATAGCACATTTTAAACGATTTGGCATACTGGAGATGATTTTTCGCAAGTATTCTACATTCATTTTCACCCATTCTTCGCGAAGTCTTGTCTCGAGCTCCCCCTTAAAAGAAATCGGCTTGGTATGAATTCTACGGTCCAATTCATCCCAGAGGTTTTCAATGGGATTACAATCTGGTGACTGGGGAGGAGGATGAACCAATTTTGGGCAATTATACAGCTGCCATTCTTGAACAATGCGAGCCTTATGTCTTCGTAATATTTAAATGTATCTAAAATGCCCATTTTCGCGGCACTTTTTCGCAAATTGTCTTTTAAGAGTTATAAGTATCGACGGGAATCCATTATACCATCAATAAATACTAATTCGCCAACACCGCGAGTGGATATGCATCCCCAAACCATTAAACTGTCGCCCCCGTGCTTCACTGTAGGCCTGAGGTTCTTCGGACTCAATTCGTCGTTGGGCTTGCGCCACACCGTAACACGTCCATCCGAGCCAAAGACATTGAATTTGCTTTCATCGGCAAAAATAACGTCATCCCAATAATCAGCATTCTTCAAAACATATTCATTTGCGAAATTTAATCGTTTTTATACTCTAGATGGAATCTGAGAGTATTATAAGTTTGCTCTAAGGTTTGTAACGCCAAGAAATAAGGCTCGGAGAAAAAAATGATGAATATAGAAATTAATATTATCACTCAAAAATCTCAAAACCGGATGTCCGTCCATCCGTCCGTTCGCTCTCTAGCTTGAGAACGCGTTGAGCTAGAAAGCTCAAATTTCGTACACATCGTTTTTGACAAAAAAGTAAGGTCAAGTTCGTTAACGGGCCAAATCGCTCCACCCCTTCTACCCCCTTCCATTCAAAATGACACAAATGCGCAATTTGACAATAAACGGATTTGCTCGAAAAGTATAAAAGCTATTGGCCTGAAATTTGGAATATATTACTTTTATGATAATATAAATCTAGCGTATAAAAATTATGCGTGTACTCCCCCTCCTTCTACCACCTCCCATACAAACTGTACTTGTCATGAATTACTCTAAGCCAATTTACTCAGTGCGTATAAAATTTAGCAAGCTGAATTTCTGCAATTAATATTTATTTAAAATTGTTAGTAAGGGTGAAAAAAATTAGACGATTAGCTCCACCCCTTCTACCCCCTCCCATACAAAATGACACAATTTCCCAATTCGGCTATAAATGGATTTGCTCGAAAAGTATAAAAGCTATTAGTCTGAATTTCGGGATATATTACTTTCATAATGATTTCAATATACAGTATACAAATTATTTGCGTCCTCCCTCTCCTTCCAAACCCTCCCATACAAACTACACTTTTTCATGAAATGCTCTAATCCGATTTTCTCAGAACATATAACATTTATCGAGCTCACATTTTGTAATGAATACTTATTTAGCATTATCACTAAGATCAGAGAAAATTATTTGATTAGCTTTACTGCTTCTACCCCCTCCCATACAATATGACACAATTTCACAACTTCGCAAAAAATCTATTTTCTTCAAAAGTATGAATTTTACTAGTCTTTATAATATTCTTAGTTATTTCAACACGACCATTATATTGAGCATTTCTCAAAAGTCGGCGCACTGTTTCGCATCCCACTTTTTTTTTAAAATCTGCGAAAACTTCACTTACATTTTTAGAGCACTCAAATTAGGGTTTTTCTTCTTTCCGGACGATGGCGCGTTCTTCAAGCGTCGTTAGAACCTTTCGACGGCCAGGACTATGCTTCAAGTTTATTCTGCCTTCCTCTTTATACCTCCGGAGAATATCGTAAACAGTTTTACGTTTCATGTTGAGGACCGAACATATTTCTTGCACAGTTTTACCTTCCTCATGATTTAAAACCACCAACTGGATCTTGTCTGGGGACGAAGTTTTTTGAAGCTACCAAAAACGCGTGGTTTCAAGAAAATATTGAATATGATGCGCCCGGATTTATGACGACTTTATCACTGAAGGCAGTATTAGATAAAAAAGTCAATCACGCGCGTTTATATTACATAAGCATGCGGATCTTTTTGGGGCGTCTGATTTTTAATTTTTTTTGTTTTATCCTTCCTATTCCTTCTCGTTGTGCGATACATTTTCTATTTTTTTTGTGTTAAATGATCGCGTAGATGTCTTGTGCCATAAACAGTTTTTAGTTTTCTTTTCGTTTCATTGATGAAAGCATAATTTGAGAAAGAAAGGAAATTTCAAGCTTGTGTGTATCTTTTTGGGAGTCACTGTATCTTCTAGATCCAGTTCAGCAATTTGAGGCTAAAAGACGTTGCTTATCATCTCAGGGTAACGAACGCCGTTGACGGTGACTGCATTGCCGGCATTCTCGAAGAAGTACGGTCCAATCTCTTACTCAGCCTAAAATGCGCACCAAACAGTGACTCACGGCGGATGCATGGGACGTTCAAGGATCAATCTTGGATTCTCAGCTCCCCAAATGCGACAATTCTGCTTGTTGACATAGCCATTAAGTTCGAAATGTATCTCATCAGAGAAGATTGTTTTCGAAAAATCACCATTCACTTGCTGTTGCTCTAAGATCCAATGCGTGAACGTTCGGCGCGTCGCATGGTCTGCTGGATAAACTTCAATGTTCACACAATACAACTGTCAAACAAGAACGCTGCACACAAACAAATGAGGCTAAATCAAAATAGGCGGTCTTAATGGGACACACTTTATAATCTAATCTAATAATACGAGTACTACGAAGACTTTACCTAACACATTTTTTTTTATCGCGAATCTGTTGAGCCTTTTTTTCCTAATGCTTTTCTAATTGCCTTATGGATTTATCAACATTATTACCAAGAATTAGCTTTCAGTTAAAATGTTCTGAACGAGGACAATTGCATATTAAACAAAGAATTGCAAATTTGTTCGGCATTTCGTTGCGAATGCATTGCCCTCAAGAATATTCATCATGCTTTTAAGTTTCCATCTGAACTGATCGGGATTGCGTTGATCTTGTAGCCGCGTTGTGTCATTAAACTGATTGATACTGATTGACCTACATATGTATGTCGATGTTTGCCATTTTTTGCTTCAAGATCCACTCGGAGAGAATTCAGGCCGTCCGTCTTTAAGTAAACTGACTTGAGCCGTAGGCGCGCTTTGTGCCTTCTTCCGAAGTCAAAATCTCTACTTCAAATAATTTTTACACACTCATCATTCAGCGCAGTTGCTTCTTCTTTTGCTGTGGCCTCGTTCGCGTCATCATCTTTCCCGGCTAATAGCAAAACGTAAACAAAACATCAAAATGCCCCAACGGCGTGTGCTGGCAAAGTATAATTACTCTCTCGCTGCACGCAAACACATCACAATTATTGTATTCCGTTCAACTCCTCCATCTCCCCCCTCTATCGAGGGTTTGTAATTGAAAAATCCATGAAACTAATTCGACTCGTGATAACGACACAACTTTGATTGTGTCCTCCGCCTTCCCGAATGCAAATTGGCAGTGAGTGATAGTGCAACGCAACGATTGATAACACTTTGGCCGCAAAAAGCAACAACAGTTCCGAACAAGCCAAGGGACACGGTATATTTTCATCCATTGAGCGAAAACTGGTTCGCACGTAGTCACATTCGCACCAACACCATTCCAACGGTTGGTGTGCATACTGAGCCACTTCTGCTTCTATCGGAATAGAGAAGGTTCCGTCTCATTTTGGCCCCCACCATTCATGTTGACATAAAGTCTCGTCTATTCCCAGTAAATTTTTTTTTATTGTCGAGGGGGACAAGCCAACACATTGCTATTCTGACTGAACCCAGCGGCTTCTAAAAGCGCTGATTACCCAACGTACAAATACACTTTACGAAATAGTTGCGATTGCGCCCCTGTCCGTTGAGGAGAGTTTCCTCCCAACTGCAACCGAGCGGTATGCACTCTGCTTGACTTTTTCACTCTCCCAATAAGAATCGGCAGCATCACGTGCAATGTGACACGGGAAATTCATCCGGAAGGGGTTTCGAAACTCTATTGGGCCACGGTTCACTGCAAACGGCAATAAACTCCGGTGACATCAGGAAGCAAAAAAGGAAATCTACGGACGAAATTTCTACGAGGGTCAGACATGTTTAGATGTGTGCTCACGTGCACATGAAATCATCATCATTATCATCCCGTGTTGCCTGATTTAGGAAAGAAGGGGGAAAAGTCAACCCTGGAATGGAAGGGAAATGGAAGAAATGTATTGCATATATTTGCCAATACAATCTCATGGAAGATGGGATATAGTAAGTGTTTTATTCGAGGCGATAAAAAATCAACGGACATAACGGATAAAATGCTAGACACACCATCGAACGTAGGGAGAAATCCGTTTGGAATGGGCCGAAGAACTTGAAATTCCGTACTCTCAAGGTGCTTGACTGACTGGCTGTTTCGAAGTTCAACGATTTCCTTCGATTCAAATGCAAATTTCGTCTCGAAACTGTCGAGAGAGCTATAAAACTACGCCATCAAGTTTGTAAGTTCCTCGGTGGGTGAATCACTATGAACGCCGCCCAGACTGGTTGGGAAGTATTCTGTGATTTTTGTGTTTTTTTTTTCTCTTTCGTTAAGATTAATGCAAATTCATCCAAATACCTCTTTCCATGTGATGATTGTCGCACCTGTTTGGCAATTTGATTGCGGAATCTTATCAAATAGTAATAATAAAGCGATTACGATGGGAATTTCAGCAAGTCCTGTTTTGATGATTTCTTTTCTCGAAATAGCAATTGCGTTATCTCCTCTCTTATTTTTATAAACGTGCCTATATTACCCAATCGGTATTTTTATGGATGACAGATATTGTCGGTGAACAAAATTCTTAGAATAGATTAAGTTTATTAATTGAATAATGTTTGATCTTTTGCATTTCAGATTTAGTGTAATCGAAAATGTATTTTCACGTGTGTGAAGTTGGGGGGGGGGGGGGGGGGAAGGGGGGCTGCAATCGTTTGGTGGTGATTGATAGTCACTTTTCTTAGAAATCGCATTGAGATTCAAAGGCAGAAGTGGCAATGGATCGGTCACGCTACGAGGTAACTAGAGCAAAGCAACTTGTTGCTAAGGCTGACAAATCTCTCGTGACGGTATCAAATCAATTGAGTTACACAACATTCAGATCCAAAATCAGATAGCACGACGATTTAACAACGAAATTTGTTGATTTGATTTGCTTATGAAAGCAAGAAACTTAATTTTGTGCATAGTTAGCGTTCTTCATCCGATTGATTTGTTGATTTGACGATAATTAAAATGTTAGTGATTCTTCTAGAATACCTTCAGGTAAAAATATTTTCCCCCGCCCTAGTCCATCTCCTTCATTCCGCGAAATTTTTGACCTCCGCTCATATCAATGATTTCGGCAAGTTCCGAGGAGAATAAATATTAATTATCGCGGTTGCGAGAGCATAAAATATTTGACAATGTGCGGCTGTATTACTTTATTATTTTAATAACAAAGTATTGTGATCGACTTGAAAAAAAAAAATTTATTACCCTGAAATTTTGTTTTTTCGCGTTTGGCCTAAAAATGCAAAAAAAAAAAAAAATCGTCTACGCCGTCCACCGTACGTCGGTGTGTACACATTAACTCCCGAATCCTTCAAGATAGAAAGTTCATTTTTTGGGGAATTGTAGATAGTTGCGGATCTCAGGCACCCATTTTAGGGTGTGTATGGGTTCAGGGGTAGCTCCCCGCCTACCGCTTAAACCGAAAACTAAGAATTAAATATCTCAACCATGGTTCCAGTTAGGAAGCCGAAAAGCAACATGCCTATAGAGGAATTTGTGGGACAAACTTTAAAAATAATTTAATTTTTTTTATCCATTCTGGTCCATAAAAAACTCATATTTCGGGACCAACCAAAATACGCTTTAAAAGAGGCTAATTGTTGTAAGGGGGAGGATCAGGGGGGGGGGTGCAAAGAAAAACCCTTAAAAATTAATATCTCGACTATCTCTAAAGCTACGTAATTAAGACTTGGATCATATATTAAGCTATACTAGGGAATTATGAAAAAAATATTAAATTTGAACATAATAGTAGTGGGAGAAAATGGGGAGCAAAAATGGTGCACATTCCAAAAATTCAAACCGTTATATCTCAAAATTCAGTATATATAGATATCCTATTGAAATTTTGTCAGATTGTAGAACTACACAATCTTTAGTTTTGGTAAAAATTTTAAATATGGTGGTGTAAAGGGATGGAAGTGGTAAGCAAAAATGTCGAAAATTTCGCGTATTTTTTTAGGGTTCTGGTGAAAGATACAAAGTTTAAATTTTGCATATGGATATATCTGTTTGTTGTACATACAGAAAAAATAATAAAAATTCCACTATTGTTATGCTTTGAAGAAAATTCAGCTTTACCAGAACGAGTCGAGCAAGGACGCGTTTCATGGCTAAAATATCCACTAAAATCGAACGAACGGACACCCACTATCTCCCTAACACTGGTATCACGATTTTCGAGCACCATTTCCTTAACTTTTTGAATGTTTTCGGCAGTTGAAGAGGTCAGAAATCGTCCAAATCGAGGGTTGTCTTCAACGATCTCTCGACCGTCCTTAAAGGCATTGTACCACTCATAGGCTCGTGCTTTTGATATTAGTGAATCACCGTAAGCCTTTTCCAACATTCGCAACGATTCCGAACACGAAATTTGCTGGAAACACAACATTTGAGACAAGCTCTTTGTTCCATATTTTTATCCATTGTAACAATCGCCGTGGACTACTGACGTGTACCGATTCAACCAGCTGCTGTAAGCAAACTGATTAACAGACCACCCTAATTTTTGGGATAATAATTAAGGGCAGTACTGCCTGCTTACCAAAAAAAAAAAATTTATATCTCATTTCCCAGGGTAATTTTAATTACAACTCACGTTACTTTATAGTCACAATGTAAATATGTGTTTGATCTTTTGTATTTCAGATTTGGTGTAATCGAAAATTTTGTATTTTCAATGCACGTTTACTTAACACGTGCATTGTGCAAATGTTCTGCAATGGCTCTAATGCCTTGCTCTTCTTTACAATGTGTCAAATTCACATCCAACTAGAAATCAGTAATCTTTACAGATTGAAGTGACTCCAAAGGCAGCAACCTTTGGAACGTTCATGTTTTTTGTTACTTCGGAAGCATTGTCATTATACATGTAATCATTTTTTATGTGACACCGGAACTAGAGGGGTTGCCCTTTTGTACTGAAGCACAGCTCAGGTGAGGGAGGAGGGATATTGGTTTTTGAGAATTAAGGGGATAGAGACGGAAGTGTATGAATATTTCTTTTGAATTGTTGAATGTTGTAGTCATGCGGTAATACTGACAAATGGGCAGCGAGTTTCATATTCGAAAAGTCCGGTTCAAAAACAAATCACGAAATTTGACAGTGCGACCGAAAATAGGGTTGATAGAATACTTATGAGCGCGTGAAGCAGCTCGAGTATTACGGGGTAGAGGCATACGTAAGAGATTAGAGATTTCGTCCGAACAATCTCCATTGTAGTAGCGATACAAAAGAGTTAGGGAGCTTACAATTCGTCTATGCTCGCGTGAATCGAGCGATAAAGTGATGTCAGAATCTTCTATAATTTTAATGGTCCGAGTCTGGATTCTCCCTTCGCACGAAGCTGCGAGTTTTTGACGCATGCGTCAAATTCGTGTTGTTATATGGTTACTACGTGGAAAGTGACCGTTCGACTTACCAAGAAACTACAGACTTTCATAAACCAATGCCTCCGGCGCATTTTAGGAATATTCTGGCCAGAAGTAATCTCCATCGACGAACTTTGGAGTACAACTCGCCAGACTAAAATAAGTATTGAGATTCAACGGCGAAAGTGGCAGTGGATCGGTCATACTTTGAGGAAACCAGAGCGAACCATCGCAAAACAGGCTCTGGATTATAACCCTCAAGGAAGACGTCGGGTTGGTCGACCATGTAACACATGGAAGCGAGCAGTTGAGCAAGAGGCCAGAGGAATAAACAAGTCCTGGCAACAGCTTAAAGCCGATGCTCAGGATCGCGCCTTGTGGAAGAGAGTTGTTTCTGTCCTATGCCCCTATAGGGGGTCTTAAGAGGAATTTGATTGATTGATTGAGTCTGGATTCTATCCAGATAGGAGAGTAAAGTTCTTGCAGCTTAAATTTAAGACGTGGTCTAATCTAGGCCTTATAAGGAGTTTTTACAACGTTTTAGGTAACCCAAACATTTAGATACTTCCTGGACGATGTTAAATATATGATCGTTCCAAGATAGGTTATCTGTGATTTTGATACTTAATATCTTAACACTTGAAGAGTTGGTTAATGGCTGCCCTCCGAAGGTGATTGGATCAATGTTAGAGTCACGTTTGTGGGACTCAAGACAGCACTGGTTTTTCGAAGCAAAATTAGACTTGATTCTTATTGACCCAACTAAGATAAAGCTAAGTCGTCATTCATTGATTGAACCATATACCTACGTAGTTCTACTAAGCTAGTATTTCGGGCTAAGGACGCAGTGTTGAAGTGATAGGAGAAGTCTAATGTGCTGTCATCAGTGAAGCTATGTATAGGATTGAAAGTTTAAGATAGCAAGTCATTAATAAATATTAGAAAAAGGGTGGGAGAAAGAATCGAATCCTGAGGGACAGCAGCGTAATTTTATAAGAAGGGAAATCCACACCATCCAATACCACACGCATTAAACGATTGGCTAAAAAACTTTCAATCCAGGAAATAAGGTAGTCGCCCAAACCAATAGCTTTAAGTTTGATTAAAAGGGCGCTGTGCCATACTCTGTCCAAAGCCTTGGAAATATCGAGAGCGATAATACAAGGTTCACCAAACTGGTGAATGCTCTTGTTCCAACGTACAGTGATGGTGATTAAATGGTCTCCTGTGGAACGTTTTCCATACTGTTTGTCGTCAATAATATCATTGATGTTGAGATATTCTATAACTCTATTGATGATTGTTTCCATGACCATCGACAGAAGTGGAGTTATTGCTATTGGGCGATAATTAGCGGGATTGATGCGTTTTCCTCTTTTTTTGGGACTGGCTCAACATTTGCAAGCTTCCAGTAGAGGACGATAAGGAGAGACGGTAAAGTTTGCATAGATTCTTAAGAACTCGGTATATGTTACGCGGACAAATGTTAATTTGTCCTAATGAGGAATTTAGCGCAGTATACGTTAGGAGGCTAGAGTTCGTTGGTAGTAAAGATGAGTTGGCAGCAAATTGAGCCGCTAAGATGTTTGCATTCATGTTAGGATCCGTAATTAAGGAAAAGAAGTGGCTAAAGAACCAAGTTGGAGTCGATCATGGTTCCTTTGCATTCTTAGCATCGGAGAGTGATGGTATATATCAAGAGAGGCTCGAGGAGGATAGAAGATGTCAGATGTCTGGTTGAGAGTATTCCTGGTCTAAAACTCAGGTCGTCACAGAGGTGGATAGTGAGCAGGTGGGTGCAAAGCTTGAAGAGGAAGCAAGCATCGATGAAGGTCCGCCTTAAATGCGGAGGTTATAGTTGAAGTTTTTCAAGTCTGCCATTGTAGTCGATATGAGGCTTTCTTAATCTGTAGAAAAGGGTTCGAGTGAATCTACGCTGAACATATTGGACAGTCCCAACTTGGCAAGAATAGTGAGGGTTCCAGACGGTTGAACAGCATTAAGAAGCAGTTTCATTGGCGTATTAATGAGTACCGAAACAAAAAAAATATTTTTATGCACAGCCGATAAATATTATACTATGTCTTATAATTTTTTTGTCTGAAAAATAAACAAAATACATTTGCCAAAATCTCTCCAAAATGTATAAAATTTCAGAAAATGGATTGTAAGCCTCTCAGTACTGATTCCACCGATCGTGGTGATACTGTATTGTTTTGAATTATGAGTACTTGTTTACTATTACTTGTTTAATATTACATCAGCACTGCGACAAGGCTACTCAAAGAGGACACGAAATTCTACTTCTACTGAAGCAGTACTGCAGCATTACTTTCTCCATTCGTTCAGAAGTCCTCTTGTGTTTAAATTCAAAATGGCGTATTTTTAGTCCTTAAATTCAGTATTGACGTATCAGTACCCAGAATTATTGTACAGGATGTAAGATTATCAACTCTCAAGTTTTATTTTTAACATAATTTTGTTATTTTGTAGCTCGTTAGCTATTATTTCTAAGAAAAAATGTAATTAATGGTAATTTCTTACACGTTCTAGTCAAAATAAATAGCAGAAAAGTTCAAACGATATCTTATAGAGTCATACCGTTATATGTACCTAGTCCTGCCATAAGTTCTGTCACATAATTTCTCACATTGGCAACAACTTTATTTTATGAGTGACATTTCAATATCGGCCAGTTTTATAAACGTCATAATGTTGTTGACAGTTGATGGTCATTTAAAGTGTGTTCGTTAACGTGTGAAGATGGAATGGGGTGTAATAGAAAACCGAACTGCAGTGATTGCACTACATAAGTGTGGAAAATCCGCGAGTGAAATTTTCAAGTTGTTGTGCCCGTTAAAAATAACGCAAAGATTTGTGTATCGTGCGATCCAGAGATATAACGCGATCCAGACTATTGAAGATCAACCTCGTTCTGGACGTCCGCGTGATGTACGTTCTTCTGCTGCCATCAAAGCGGTCGAGAGTCGAATTCGTCGAAATCCGCTTCGTAAACAACGAATCATGGCTCGAGAGATGAACATCTCCACCCGAAGTATGTCTCGCATCATAAAATCTGACCTCGGGATGAGTGCCTTTCGACGATCAACGGGACATTTGCTGACTGAGCAGTTGAAGCAAATTAGGAGCACCAGATCGAAAGAGCTCCTTCGGCGGTACGGCAACAACAAACATCGAGAAATTTTATTTACCGATGAAAAAATTTTTACGGTGGAGGAACATTTCAACCGCCAAAATGATAAGGTGTATGCCCACAGCTCCATAGAAGCCCGAGAAGTTGCCACTAGGGTACAGCGAGGACATCATCCAGCATCAGTCATGGTATGGTGGGGTGTCAGCTACGAAGGGGTCACCGAGCTTCATTTTTGCGAAAAAGGCGTAAAAACTGCAGCGAAAAATTATCAAATGGACATCCTGGAGGGATGTGTGAAGCCGCTGAACTCTACGCTATTCAACAATCGACATTGGGTTTTCCAGCAAGATTCTGCGCCAGCCCACAAAGCTCGAACCACACAAGCGTGGTTGGAAACCAATATTCCACAGTTTATAAGGGCGACGGAATGGCCTTCTGGGAGCCCAGATTTGAATCCCCTGGACTACAAACTGTGGGCGGAGTTAGAGTCCATGGTGTGCACGAGACGACACCCAAATATCGAGAGCCTTAAGCGATCTTTGACAGAAGCAGTAGCTAATTTTCCGCTAGAAACAGTGCGTACTGCTATCGATGACTGGCCCAACAGATTAAAGAGCTGTGTTAAGGCTAAAGGCGGCCACTTTGAATAATTTGTTGCTTATTTTACTTCCATTAGTATGCCAAAATAAAATATATTTTCCTTTGTCAAAAACTCTTTTTCATTTATACAAAAATTGCCCATATACGTGTGACAGAACTTATGGCACGACTAGGTATACCTGTATATCCACTGAATTGTTCAAAATAGCGTGAAGTAACATTGCAAATCACTGCAATTCCTGCAACATAAAATATGCGTGTTTCCTCCCCAGGTTATACATACATATAACCAGATGTTACAATTTCTACTCTGAGCTGTATTCGAGTTTGATGCAAGTTCGTGATATGTACCATCATTTACAATGCACCTTTTAAATATTATTTGCAAATGAGAAAAAAGAAAAAAATAAATAAAAGGAAGTGTTTTAAGTAAACTGCGTGTATATCATAAATTTTAATTAATATGTTGCTTGTTTTAAAAAATACACAGTGCTGTTCGAATGAAATTGTTTAGACAATTTTAAATATTTCTTGACGTTTTTTTTTTTCAGTTTAAAATGGAAAAATTTAAATTTGCTTCTAAATACTGTTTATATCATATTTTGCACTTCAACACGCTAGCAATCAAGCGAGAAGAAATTGTTGTTTTGGAAAAAGTGGAAGTGCAAAATGACTATATTGATTTGGAAAAAAAAGTTTGCATGGATTTGGGACGAATTCGAAACGATTGAAAAGAATGAAATTATATGGAAAAGTTTATTTCGAAGTTTGATAAAGGTCTCAGCAGAGACCGAAACGTCACACATAATAAAAGTAAACAGTGTAAAATCCGGAAATCCTTCCTCAAAATGCACATTCACCAAACCAAGTTTATTTCGGTTTGTTATTTGATTTATAAAAGGCTTGAATTTACTTTTAAAAATGGTTGATTTTCCGTTCGAAAGAGTTTTTTGTATATGAAAATAGTTTAATGTGGTATGCAAAAGGGTTTCTTCAAATTGAAAAAAGGTTATTTTGTTCCGGAAAGGGTTTACTACAATATCAAAAAATCTACATTTCATATGAAAATGCTATAAATCAAACAATCAATTGCATACATTTTATTTCAGTTCGATAAATTATTGTTGTAAAAGTGAAACAGCTTTGTTTTGTACTTGAAAATTTATTGCGTTTTTTATGAGAAAAAAGGTTTCCAAAAGAAACCTGTACTTCTACCTCCTGAATTTCAGGTTTCTTAATATTTTATTTGTCATTATGAAAGGGTTGTTAGCTCTTAGCACAACCCTCTATCTACGATTTTTCATTTTCGTAGATTTAGGGACCTAAGGCATACCCAAATAGGAAGTGTGCTGAAATTATGCGTCGACCGGGATTTGAATTCACGACCTTCGCATTGTGGACCAACACTCTACGTACTAGGCTATACCCTAGCTCTTCGTAAGAAACTAGGGCAAACAAAATATACAAAGTGGCAGATTTTGCTTGTAAATTCGAAATTTAGAAGTATTACAAAGAAAAGAAAAAATTATCAAAACCCTTTTTTCAAATTTGCTTATGTTGACACCTCTTAATTAGGACACAAAAAAAGAAAAGTATTCTATCGAATATCGACTACCTGTTTCTTATTATTTAGAGTTGGAAGAAATATTACCAACCAAATAACTGGCATTGGACAAACACCACAAAGCAGCAGTGTATACAGTGTATTAAAATCACTCTTCTTGTTAGCAACCCATGCAATTCACACTTAATGTTCGAGCTCAATTACCTTCCCATACTTTTTATAGGGCTACCCTTAGACAAAATTTTCAATTCAGCCGGCATTATGAGGTTGTTAACGTTTTTGACAGATAAGAACGATAATTACATTCATTTATATTTTTGCATTTTACTTCAAGATTGCGCTTGGATAAGTTCAACTATAGATTATTTTTAAATTCATTTTCCGTCACCGTTCTTAAATAATGGAGCGTTAGTTCTCTTCCGGTTAAAATGCGTATCGTGTGTAATGTTTTCTGTGATGGCTATCTGACATTGTAGTACTTGTCGTGTAAAATGGACATTTCCCTTCGGAGTTTAAATATGTCATGTTGCACTTAAGTAAAGGGGAAGACGGTAATTTGAAGAGATTTAAAGCTCTTTTGAATGCATGCGTCTTGGATGATTATGGTCATGATGCACTTTGCAAATTACACCTTTTTCTTAAAATTCTTCTGATAAAGGGAGGTGTTTATGAATGAAAGAAATTGCACCTAACGTCGAAATATCTTAGTTTAGTTTAATAGCGTTGGATTTAATTGGTGAATCGATTTCTACTTGTATCTGGTGAATCTTTCAGTTTTAACTTCAGAGTTTGGTTATTCTCAGTTAATTTGTTAGATTTTGATCAAAAGGAGGCTATAACGTAGTTTAGTGTTTTGATATAAAATTTAAAAAAATTGAAAGACTCATCAAATTTGAATTACTACACCGTCAAAACACAGAATCGCGACATTTTTCAAAAATTACGTTCAAAGTCGGGAGCAATAATCAACGAATTTTGTTTGGCATGACTCTGTTCGAGTGAAATTACGGAATTTTTGGTGTGTTCACAGTTAAAAAATAACAAATAGTGTTGGAGAAGTATTAGTAAATTATTATTTTATTGAAAGCTTCAAATTATATGCAGTAGAAGAGTTAGTAATGCATTATTAATTGTACAAAATGATTATAAAATAATGATATTTTTTCAATTCATGTTTATGGGTCGACAGTGCGAACCCTGTCGCTCTTGACGAGCCGCCACTACTATTTAGCCTGCACTGCACCACTTTTTAGTTCCAAGTTATCTTATTTCCAACTAAAACGGTTTTTTTGGTAGTCACGATAGTCTCTTAAGACTTTTACACACTTTTCAGGAAGCATATTTTTTTAGATTCAAATTTGTTGTGCTCGTAACTAGAAATATAAGTTATATGAAGTAATTCTTGCCTTTTTAAATACTCAGCTCTTGTAGTATAACTAAAAGATTTGTTACAAATGCTTTTGGGTTACTTGAATGGTCCGACTAATTTTTTGATTAAATACTTTATATGTGATTTTCGGAATTAATTTTCAAAATACAACATATGTTTTTTACATATGCATCTAGGAGATTAGCATTATGAGCTGCCAAAAAAAGTTGAAGGTACTAATATTTAAGGAAGTCACCAAATAATTTAACAAAAAAAAAATTATTTTTTTTTGGGTATATTTTCTTATTTGTCTTAAGAATTTCTGAGCAACAGAATTGCACTTTTTTTTAGATTCCCTGAAAATTCTGGTTTTTCAGCTCTCCTTTTTTTAAAAACAATTTAAGCAGAATTCAATGAGTTATTTCAAAGAAAATGTTGCTGAAAAACTTGTGTTTTACTATGGTTAATGAAGCATGTAGTGCCATCCTTAAATCTAGGCGTGAGTAGTGTGTTGGTCTACAATTTGAAGAATCGTGAGTTCAAATTTTCGACTTATGACCCCAGCAGCACTTTGCATGCTTAGGTGTATCTCAGGTAGTTCTATGAATACGTTGTGCAAAGAGCTAAAAACCAGTCTTCAACAACGAGTAAATGTTAAAGAACCTGAAGGTTAGGCGACCGATTTGGGCTGATTCGCCATTTAAGAAAAAAGAATTTATCTTTAACATAGCTCAACATAGCCCAACATAGAGGAACGCAAAGTAGATTACCTTCCAACTTTAAAACTACCAATAAAATTGGAATATGAGCTGCTAAAATAATTTGACATAAAAACTGATTCTAAATGTAATATTACTAAAAATGTCACATACACGATTTTTGGCTTTGATTCGAGCTCACAGTGCTCTACTTTTAGACTGTGAGCAATGTAAGCGACATCGCTAGCTAATGGAATAGTCATTAACGTACTTACAAAGCTCTTAGCATGAATCGGAGCGTAGCCCTTGTGACTTGAACTATATTAGAATACGTAATGCTATGCATTAAGATATGTTAAATGAAAGCACAATTTTTTATTTTAAAATCTACTCACTTAAAGAAATGAATAGAAAAACTACCTAAAGAATAGATGATTTTCAGCTTACTAATTGATTTAGACAAATTGACTACTTAAAATAGTTCTATCTTCTAAACATTTTGTATTATCATCTAATACAATAGTTGATAAATTGATTTAGTTAGTTAATTTATCTAAATCAATTAGTAGGCTAAAAAATTAGTCAATTTGTCTATTCCTTTTTTTCTGTATATGTTCATCGGAAGTGTCTCAATTTAATGGAAAACCATCTCGAAATCTTAGTTGACCACACTAGACCAAGAAACTTTTTTTGGCATCGATTTCACGTTATCATGTAATTAATTTTCACAGTCGCCATTGTGAAATATTAAAAATGTTAACCGTCACTCTGGCAACCTTTTGGAAATAATAAAAATATGTCTATTCACAATGAAGTTGGTTGAAATATTGTCGGTGCTGCCATGGGTTTCCTCTGAAATATTAGCATTTCGTCCAAAGACATAAAACTTTTTTTATGTAGAATCAGGGGCCTTTCGACTTACTTTCAGTACATTTGCTTCGAAAGCGCCGCAAAACCCTCCGGTGTGTAAAGGTTTTTAAAATTTTTTTTACGAGTACCTACCAATTTCGATCAAACATTTGACAAAATTCATTAATAAAGTTAACTTGAAAACCGTGCTTTCTATTATTTTAAATAAGAGAAAACGGTACTGATAACAAAAATAAATTAATATAAACGACAAAACAATGTTCTTTATAATTTTTTGTCATTCGTAAAGTGCTAAACACTAAATATTGTTACCATTTTCTTGAAGAGCAGTTAAGAAAATTTTTTACTAAGACTCGGCCGTATCACTTCTTTCCGTGGCAATTGTGATATATCTTTTTTTGAAAATGAATTTACGAATATCTGAACAAGTCTGTTCATGGGTTATGGTACGTAAAGAATGTTCACAAGTGTCAACAATTTTTTTTTTGGAGATAGCTCCATGGAATCTTACATATGTACATTCAAAAATTTAAACGCAGAAAAATTGACTTAAAATTAATTCATATTATATTTTATATAGCTAGGGTGTAGCCTAGTGGGTAGCGTGTTGGTCTACAATGCGAAGGTCGTGAGTTCAAATCCCGGTCGACGCATAATACCAACACACTGCCTGCTTGGTCATCTCCATCTACGAAAATGAAAATTCCTAGATAGAGGGTTGTGCGAAGGTCTAACAACCCTTCTACAATAAATAATGAAAAATGTTAAGAAACCTTAAGGTCAGGAGGCCAAGACCCGATTCGGGCTATGGTGTCATTGTAGAAGAAAAAGATATTTTACCATATATGTATATGTACACTTAGAAAAATTAATTACTTAGAATTGGTGAGAAACCGTCTTTAATTTGACAATACTGCCTTTTTATAGAACGAAAGAAATTTTTCTTTAATTCATAAAATTTATGAAAAAAGTTTTAACTACAACGAAAATAAGTTTTGTAAATGCAAGACTACATTATTTTAACAACAAGAATTTCATTAAATGTCATGTAAGTTCGCCCTTTTTGTGTGCGAAAGAAGAAACTTGCTACTTTAAAAAGAACTCCGTGGCGTAGTGGGCACCGTGCTCGCTTCAAAGTCGCGATTTCAACGCCCAGCTATGAAAGATGACTTGCAAACTATTTCAAAACAGGACTAAGGATCGTTTTTGTCCTTTTGTGGCCCTGCAAAATTTTATTGCCAATTCAACTTTTTAAAAATATAACAGATGTGTGAGTGGCTCCTCTTAATCAGCAAAGTGCTATGTGTTACCAATCTTTTAACGATAAAGACAAGCTAAACTACTAATTAGTTAAATTATAATTAGGACTGCTATGTGTCACTGGTATAAAATGTATCAGGTAAAATTTTTAAATAGGATGGATCAATTCTCTTGCTTTGGGGTATATAGTTTAAAAGATAGTTGTGATATTAATTTTTAAGAGTTTTCTTTACATCCCTCTCGCTTACAAGTATTGGCTTCTCTCAAAGTTATTTATAGTGAAGCTGTACACTATCTAAATGGTCCTAATATATTAATCTTTTGCTTTTAATAATTCCGAAGATATAATCATTTGAAAAAAAAATCGGCCTGTGTTCTTAGCATCTCCTCTTCGGATCCCACTGGACACTGCTTTTCTCCGCATAAACCAATATATTCGAATTTCGAGTTTCAGCTTTCTATCTGCACCCGTAATGGAGATATTAGCAAGTGTAGTTTTGGATTCTAGGACTCCTCCTCCAACCTAATATTTCCCAAAATTTAGGTAATGAATTTCACTTATCCAAATTACAACCCACCCAATAATGAACTGCCTATCTTTAGGGATCTCAGGGATAAGAGTCTACTATATATGTACATATGCACGGAGGATGTACTATAGGTATATGTACAGAAAGATATTTACTTTTTTTTTGCATTTCTTGGCTTGTTTTGCCATGAAACGCAAAAAGATAAAATTTCAATGTAGTAAATTTTTTTCTATAAATTAAACTGGATTAGGAAATTTTTTTATCAAATAAGGTATCACAAAGTTACAACATGTAACCAAAAACCAAAAACCCAACCCACTCATCTTCAATGTCTCATCGAATGACTGCCGAAATTCTTATTAATATCTCTTGCTGATTCAGCACGTAAAAATAACATGAATACTTATTTTCAAGGTGATTTTTTTAAAAATGCAACCGCACATTACGTAGTAACTTTAAATTTAATATAAATTCCCCAAGCTTAGTAAAGCATGATCATAACATTTCCATTGAACTTGCAGTAAAAATGATAAGAATAACTTTTAAACTACCAAAAATAGATCTCACGAAATACTTGGATTTTCGTTTAAATTCCCCCCGAACATGTTTGCGCTATACGCAACTCTAGTACAAACACTTTATAAAATCGTAATTCTATTTCGGTACATTTCGTATACGTGGATTGTGTGTATTAAAAATGCAAACAAGCGTGGAACGGAAAAGTGTGAAAAAAACAACCCGCCTAGATATGCAAACGTATGTATACGTACGTTATATATTGTGCTGTACTTATAAAGAAATTTTATAAGAAAAACTCATATAAGATATGTCGTAAATATATGGCTGACATCATAAAAAACTGACCTGTCCCAAACGTAAAAAATTCTCTCTCCGAACAAGATGGAGCGGAAAAAAAACTAGAATGTAAAGTTATGCGTATATACGATTTACGTAATATAAAAAACAGGCATAACACAATTCATACGTATGTAAAATTTTTATATACGTACGACCCACATATGATCCACGTGTACATACAAGCGACCCCTTAAGAAAAAAAAAGTTTAAGAAAAAGAACAAATACGACAAAAAATCTTTTCAGAACATACTGAGTCGATATGACGACAAGTATGCAAATAATAAGTTGATCGTCGTCGTCGTAATAATCAGCCAGAGCATGATTGCCATCATCAGCTGTTCGGAATTAATCACTGTTCACTGATTGTGATAATGAAACGATTACGTAATGGAGAATGGCCTCGAGATTAGAAGTACGCATTTTGGATTTGTCATTGCGTGTAAATAGTTCGGGTGTATCCTAGTAGGTAGCGTGTTGGTCTTGTAATGCGAAGGTCGTGAGTTCAAATCGCGGTCGGCGTAATTTATAATTCTAGCGCATTGCCTGCTTAGATATACCTTGGTCACCTCAATCTACGAAAAAGTAAAAGATTCGTAGATAGAGGGTTGTGCGAAGGGCTAACAACCCTTCCACAATAAGTAATGAAACATGTTAAGGAACCTGAATGTCGGGAGGCCAGGGTCCGATTTGGGCTGTAGTGCCATTGTAGATGTAGATGTAGGTGTAAATAGTTATTACACGCTAGAGTCTCAAGAACGGAGGAATCCTAGTGTTACGTTCAGTACGATCAAGTTGATCGATATAATGAGTTGGTTGCAGATTTTATTCTATTACAAAATAATTTGGTCATTGAAGATCTGGCCAACAGGGCAGAATCTGCGGCTCACCTTGGGGATATGGATTCACTATTTAAAATCATGAAACAGTTGACAAACAGGAATTTCACCGCCAACCACCTGGAGAGAGATGTTCAACGGAACTCTCCTTAATATGAGTGAACACCAATACTTCTCTGATATTTTAAACATCTTGTCAGAGGAAGATATTCCAGAAACAGAACAACTACCAAATATCCAACCGCAACAATCTTCTATTAGGGACGAGATAGTTTCCGCCATTCGGTCAATGGCGGAAAGGAAAGCCCCAGTTTGATAAAGGTCTCAGCAGAGACCGAAACGTCACGAATAATTAAGCGTAACAGTGTAGAATCCGAAAATCTTTCCTCACATTTCGAAGGGCACTGTGAAAACATTCACCAAACCAAAATCATAATAAGTAAAGAACCAGCAAATATCTTTATCTTCAGATTTGTTTTTAGAATATGGAATAGTTTACCTACTTACCTACTATAAGAAAAATTTTCTCTAGCCGCGAATTCGGTAAAGCAATGACAAATTTTCTCCAAGCATAAATTCTTCCTCTTTTGGTCCACGAAACGAAGTGTATATTTTTTTTCTTTGTTTTGTTATTTCTTTTTTTTTTTTTTTTTTAATTTTGATATTATATTCTCTGTTTAGTTCATTTTATTTAATTATAATTTCTTTATTTTCTTTTTCTCATTTTCATTAAATTCAAATTTTGTTATTATAAGTGGAATTTAATTCTAATTGTAGTATTGAATTCAAATAAACAAATATGTCACGATCATCCAAAAGATTTGTCAGTCATAGAATGTATAGATTTAGATATGTACAATTGCTGTGCAGAACTTAGCACATTCATACCTTTATATTGTATGTATACTTTACATCTCCGAAACACTTACTTATAAAGATGAACGTGCGCACCGTAAACCTATATCTATCCGTACAGTGAAATGTTAACAGTCATTCATTTCTTGAACGTCTCGCTGCGCCCGGACTCCAATAAAATAACAAATGTACATTTCCCAGACCGACTTAAATGCATTGTACAGTGTGCGCATTCCCTCTTCGCTGCCCCAAACGAACTTTGACTTCAGAGCATTCAGATAGAAAAATATTTGTTTTGTTGTCCGATTGTTATCCCTGCGAACTGGATATACCCGAAATCAGTGGCTGAAATTTAGCGTCTACTGAAATCCGAACTCACGGCTCACGTATTGGGAGTACAAATTGAAAATTGCCGCATTTTTTTCAAAATTCGAGCCTTTATTGTGCAAAAATGGTTAAATATTTATTATTCAAAGAAATGTCCATCGCTAGCCACAACTTTTTTCCATCTTTCTGGCAGCATACGGATTCCGCGTCGAAAAAACTGCTCTTCTTTTGAGCCGATCCACGAATCGACCCAATTTCTGGTTTCTTCGTAAGAATGGAAGTGCTGCTCAGCCAGGTCATGTGTCATCGATCGGAATATGTGGTAGTCGGAAGGGGCAATGTCTGGAGAATATGGCGCGTGAGGTAGGACGTCCCATTTCAGTGTTTCCAGATAGGTTTTTACAATTTGAGCAACATGTGGCCGAGCGTTGTCGTGCAGCAAAATCACTTTTTCGTGTGTCTCGCCGTATTGCGGCCATTTCTCCTTCAATACTCGGCTCAAATGCATAAGTTGTTTTTTGTAGCGATCTCCCGTGATGGTTTCATTCGATTGTAGCAGCTCATATTACACCACACCGAGCTGGTTCCACAAAATACACAGAATGATTTTCGTGCCATGGATGTTGGACTTGGCCGTCGATATTGATGCATGGCCGCGGTACCCCACGATATTTTTCGCTTTGGATTATCGTAATGGATCCAATTCTCATCGCCAGTGACGAAGCGATGCTAAAAACCCTTAATTGTTTGCCGTTAGAGCCGTTCGACGTTTCTTGGCTTCAACTCGTATGGCACCCAATTCCCTTGCTTTTGCATCATGCCCAAGCTTTTCAAACGATGTGAAATGGCCTGTTGAGTCACGCCCAATGAATCTGCAAGTTTTGTTACGTTTGCATGAATCTTCGAGCATTAATGCCCCCAATACTACGTCTTCAAACTTTTTAACCGCTCCGGGACGCTCCTTGCCGTTCACGTCGAAATCATCCATTTCATAGCGTTGAAACCAAACACGACACGTTCTTCCACTAATAGCAGCCTCACCATAAGTTTCAATAATCATTCGATTCGCCTCAGCCGCAGATTTTTTTGAACTGAAAAGTATATGACGCTGAAAAAAGTTCACAAATCTAATGATGAGGGGTTGTTGACAGATGCCTACGTGTACCACGTGACGTTTCTGATCCGCCATTGTTGATCAGCATTTACTGCTGGCGCCATCTATTGGAAAACGGCGGGTTTCAATTTGTACTCCCGATACATACATTTCGATCTAAATTATGCTTAGATAAACGGTGCCTCAGAACTCTGTACGAGTAACGCCCGCGCACAACCTACAAAGATACCAAAGTAAATATCAGTCGACATGTTATTGGTAATATGGCAAAAATAAACTGCTTTAATGGTATCGCTTTCATACTATTCAAAAATTAAAGTTATACAATCATTTAGAACGAACATGATAATCCGGTATACCGGTGATGTTTACATTTGATCACCTGGGAGGTCTCGTTTATTCATAACACCGCATTAAAACGAGCTATAAATACAGAAGGCAGACAAATGTATCTTATTGTTTAGTGTCTATTTATTGTATCTTCTATCTGGTCGAACCACACAAACTCGTACATCATTATAAAGTACGAAAACGCACTCTGAAATATATTTATAAAATGCAATTCATACAGGTATTATCTGAAATGCCACATCAAACCGTGATCCTATTTATCAGCCCACTTAAATGCACTAAGAATGTTAAAATGAATTTCATTTCACCACCATAAAATGTGGCAAATGTCGCGTTCTTTGTACACCTAGGCTTGTGTCTTGGTAGACGACGTCTTTTAAAAGAGAAGACCGCGCGAGACGGTTTGCACTTCCATGAATACTCGAATCAAGTTACCTGAGTGGGAGTACTTCTTCATCCAGAGCAACTATTGTATATATGGCACGTATCCAATATAATAAAAGATAGTGCGGAAGATAAAGAAAATACAAAATATCTTCGAAGAGAAAATTTTTCTATCTCACCTGCAATGTAGCAGTAGCTCAGGTGAGTGAGTGGTAGGTGTGTGTGATTAAAGTATCATCATCGGCGTTTTATTCGTAGGATATAGCGACGACTTTAGTAGCCATATTAACATTATTTTTGCATTCAGAAGACAAATACACGAACGAACGAATAAATTGCAACAACTTTGTGGGGTATTTGTGTCATGGACACATGCATTAGGCGATGCAATACATCAAAATGCAGCCACGGCTGGATTATTATTGCAAATGCATATTAGAAAAATGCTGACTGAGAACGGGACAGCAATAGCGAAGTATATGATTTTTATGCTCTAAAAACATGTTACATGTTCGTATATTCGTTTATCTATACGTGCTAGTAGGTGCTTTTGCTTCGGGAAGAGAAGAAAAACACCTGAATTGCAAATATAAGCATGAGCTACAGCAATGCTTTTAGGTCAGTGTTAGTTGGCGAAAAGTTGTGCTTTTTGCAGCCATATTATTTCATAATATATAAGAAGAATGCTATTTTATTCGATTGCATAGTCAGAATTATTTAGGTGCCCTAAAAATTCACTTTACTTACTTACAGGTCAAGTACTGTTAAGCAATAAAAAAATGAATGAGAGAGCTGAAAATAATTTTTTCGGGTCGAGTGCGCAACTTAAAGTGTGCAAGTTTAAAATTGATCTAGATACGACCTAGAATTTGAACTTGAAATGATCGACAGTTCTTCAATACGATTAAATTTATACTAAACGTATCTAACTTATCTGATCACTAGAAATATATTTTCAGTTTTGGCTGTCTTGCGCCAGAAGGAGATAATAACACAGCTCGATTGGGATAGTAAGAAATGTATTCAATATTCGTACAGTCCGGCTGAATCACGGAATTTCACAGTACGAGCGAAAGTGATTTTTAATCTTGAGTGCTGGCAAAAACTGCGTAGAAGCAAGCATGATATGAAGTCTTTTCTAAGTCATGCTTGCTTAAAAAGTACAGCAGTATCCGCCGCAATTTGGGTCAGAATTTGAAGAAAATTATACAAAACCTAAAAAAGCTAAATAGAGGCAGTATCCTCCTTTGTGGTCTTGATTCGTGGCCATTTTTTTGTTTGGAAGGAAAAGGTTCAAGGAGACGCTCCTTGAGCTCTAGCACATGCAGCTCAAGTCCCAACCGCTCGGAAACCCTGATGCCCGGGTATTTGACATTAGTGGTGCACCTGAGATCTCTCCCTTCAAGCTTTATGGACATTTTTTTTACGGCTCCGAGTATAAGTTAGGGGGTCACACTTTAATGCAATGCATAGATATGTCGGTAAATGGTTGATATGTACAGATATTATCCTCAACAGAAGCCCTGATTTTACATACAGCGAACTCGAAACTGGCAGAAGAACGCCAATAACAGTCTCCTTCTGTATGGGATGTCTGGCTGCCTTAATGAAATAGCACACCAGCTAGCAAGCAAAGGGTGTTCAAATGATCGTACCGGTCCACAACCCTTGGGTAAGATTTCAGCCAGCTCGATCAAAAAGAATACCAGACATCATAAGAAGCCAACAGAGAACATGAAAATACAAGAGATATGTTATTCAAAAACGAACTAGTTCATTTGAACTATTTACAGCATCGAACTAAAAGAATTATTCACTAAAATTTTCACATGAACTGTTAGTGAGCTAAATGTAAAATTCGTAAGTTTGCGTATTCAGTTCATAAATTATTATTCACATACAAGCATAACCTCATCGAGCAACACATTCGCAAAGCATTCAATCCATATACCTGTTCGATACTCAATACGATCGTAGCTCAGTTCTCGCGTGGAGAACGAACTATATTGTTAAGTTAATCGGTTCATTATTTTCTGACCTCGTTCGAATAGTTTGATGCCACAAAAACACAAGCCTATCGACTTTCATTTAAACACGGTATGAATCAAATTTTCGTCGGTATAATACTTGACCCTTCATAAAACTTTCACCATCTAGGTATGTACAATAATAAAAGACTTGAATGGATGTAGAACATTCACAATGTAGCTTTAAATGATTCTAAGTGTCTAAACTTTCTTCAAACGTGCAAAAAATATTTTGCACCATCTCAATCTTTAGTTAAATTGAAATATTTGGACTGGGCATCCAAATCTTTTTTTTTTTAGCCACTGATTATAACTTAGGGGGTCACCCTTTAATGCATTGCACAGTTATGTCGGTATAGGAAGAGGATAAATTTGGTAGTGCTATGGGAATTTTGGGGGAGAGAGACGAAAATGGCGATGGGCATTATTTTTTTTGAAGCGCTGAAGGTTATACATGCTTGGAAATGTGCTAGCAGTCAATGCCTTCCAAAGTCTGGAAGGCCGGAAGATGAATAGCTGTCTATATTTCACTGTAGGAGTAAGAATAGGGTTAACGGTAAAACGATAAACTCATCTAAAGAGCAAATTGGTACGCCATTAAAGGCTAAATTTGGCGACGACGCTGGAAAAACACGTTTAAGGGAAAGATGACAGGTCTGTGTTTTGGCGGCGTTGAACTCTACTCCATTTTTCCTGCCCCATTCCAGGATCAAATCGAGGTCGGAGTCCAGCGAACCGCACACACCTTGCGTTTGGAAGCAACAGATTGCTTTTGAAAATCCACAGCAGAATTAAATTCAAAGGTGTTATCTAAGGTACTGTCATCTGCAAAACTATGGATTGCATTGAGAGTAGAAGACAAAAGGTCGTTAATGGATACTAAGAACAGATTAGGTGATAGGACAGAACCTTGCGGGACACCAGAATTAGTTGGGAAAGAGGAAGAAGTAACGTCATCTAATACTACTCGTATAGTGCGTTCGGACAGGAAACTCTCAATCCATTGAATAAGACCAATGGCCCTTAGCTTAACAAGGAGACATTAATGCCGAACTCTGTCAAAAACTTTTGCAATATCAAGAGCAAGAACTTGATCTTTGCCGTATTTCTGCAAGCAAGAGTTCCAACGTTCCGTCAGGTAGACCAAGTCACCTTCCAGAACGGAAACCGTATTGGCGATCGTGGATAAGCTGTTTATCCTTGAGATATTGAATGATTTTCCGACTGACAGCGAGCATTAAAGTAATGGTTATCGGGCGGTAGTTACAGTACTGGACCTGCTTCAAAGATTTGCGCTCCGGCTTATTCAAGATGATGATAATATTATGAAAATATTAGAAATATCGAAGCACTCAGCATATATTACAACAATTTTCATAGCTTGTGTAGTAATAAAATTAGTTGTCTTATCCATCTTTTATTTAAATTCTTGAGTAACACTCGTGCTATATGGTACCCAAAGTGTGGAATGTAAATCGCCGTTTCTACACGAATACACTACTCGAGCCCGTTTTTTCTTTTTTAAGCTCAACCTGGCTTTTGTGGATTGATTTGATTTAGACCAAACTTTGTTGTTGTATCCACCATAACTGTTTCTAATCAAGAATCGAGAAAAAACGAAAAACCTTACCATTACAATACGTTTGTGATTTATGCAGTAGTAAATTTGGTGCAACCATACCGCTTTGGGTGTAGCCTTGTTGGTAGCGTGTTGGTCAACAATGTGAAGGTCGGGAATTCAAATTCCGGTCGACGCATAATTTCAGCACACTGCTTTGATACATCTTGGTTACCTCAATCTACGAAAATAAAAAATTCGTAGGGTTGTGCGAAGAGTCAGGAAGCCAAGGCCCGATTTTGGCTGTAATGCCATTGTAGAAGAAGAAGATATCGAGATGGTCTCGACTTCAGCGCTTTCATAGATGTTAGCTCCACATCAAAAAATATAGAACTCCGTCAAATTATTCAGCTCTTCAAAGAAATTAAATTGGGTGAGGATCTCTACGTTGCCTTGGGTTATAGTAAAGCTTGCTGGCCTTTTTTTGAATGCTAGAAACGTCGACATAAACTCGAAATCACCCAATGTTGCCTGTAAGGTACAATAAATCAGCCTAGCTAAAAAAAATATGATGATAAAATCACTCGTCGTGGGCTAATAAAACAATCAGGACGATGCAAATGCAATATAACTTTTTTGAAAAAGGTGTCATTTCTTGTATTAAATTTCCTTTCAGTTGTGTCAAATTATAAAATGAAATTGATTCCAATTAAACAATTTTTTTCTTCTCTATGAAAGTGTTCAATCGTTTATAAAATATTGATTAGCGCGAAAGGACGCTATCATTAACCAAACCAACTGTACGATAATTGAAATAGGCCTCGTAACGAATTTCGCTTAAAATGCCAAATCTAACGCACGAATACAAAAATCGGTACAAATAAAGGAGTCAGACAGACGGCATAATAGCGGGCAGAAGCTGGAAAGAGTTGGAACAATGATTCCCAATTTAGAGAGAAGAGAGTGTATACCGTAACGGTCTACACGCATTTCCTTTTCCTTCTCGACATTATCATCATCCGGCATCCAAACATTGAGAACAATATGAACTCGAAGGGGGTGTGCAATCTGAACGTTGCAAAATCGGGGAAAAGGATATGCCCTATACTCGTTTCCCATATATGCAGGGTGTGTGTATAGGAACAAACCAGACGACTAAGCAGGAAGATTAAGCATCGATCCTGGTCTGTATACATGCTGTTGAATTTTTTAACCTGATTCGGTTTAGCTGGTGGCTGGATGAATGGCAATAGCCCATAGAATGGACTACCCAGTTTGAGGGTCACAACAGCTCTCTGTATCATATATAGCCGTTGACCAATACCACTTCATCCAATTCCAGACAGGAGCGCGAGGGTTTTCATATACCTCGAGTCACATTCATTTATTCCACCTATACCATATACCAATTTTTTGCTTAGCTCTTGTCGTCCTTTGAGTTTAATGTGCGTTACAAAATGTGAACATGTGGATAAAAAGATTTAAAAAAATGAGCGTTAGACGAAAGGTATACATATATGAGTACTAGTACCACTGCTGCATTGAATTTTCTATAGCGACTTAAACCAGATTATCCCTGATATTCAATCAGAAAAAAAAATCGCTGGCATATTATTGAGAGCAACAAAACACTAGACGAAACCACTGCTTACAAGAAAGAAAACAGCAAAAATAAAATATTTCCCTAAAAAATTCTTAAAGATGCCATACCACCTGTCGTCTGAACAAAAGACATCCGATCAAAAATGTGAAAAGGGACGAAAAACTGCTTCGGTGGTTCAATTTATACATGAAATAAAAACCCCTACTTCTGTGGTATGTGATGAGTGGTGCCGGCTATAAGGGCTGCTGTGCAATGTTTTGTGAGTTGAAATATGGCCATTCGCGCACGGGTATCAGGTAATCATGTTGTGTTAATCTAATATGGCGTATGATGTTGAGACATTGTATGGACGAACTTTGATCGTATAGGAAAAGATGTTCAAATGTACTAATGAATGAAAATTTAGAATTTATGAATTTCAGTTTTGAAATAAATAATCTCAAAAAAATCTTCACTTTGCCAAGATTTTTTTCGCCTCAATACAAGTTTTATCTACATACTGTATCTATTTTTCGATACTAGATTTTACATGTTATGATACTCATTTGAAGATCGTCTCTCGGAATCTCTACTGTAGGACACTTAACTCTCCACAAGTCGCAATTCCGAGCGTATCATATTTTTTATAATCTTCATCTAAATCCATCAATACCTGTTAAATTATTCAAACAGATAAAACTTAGCATTTATGTTTCGTTCCGTATTTGATTCAATCAAGAAAACGACGGACAACGAAAAAAGTATGTTGCAGGTGCTGACAATCCCAAAAGGGCTTTGAATATTTGTGTTCTTATTTTATTTTTCCTATCTTAAGACGGTTTTCACATCTGCCTGAAGAATATTTTTTTTCCTTAAAGGAAAACTACCTTCTTTTTTTATCCGGTTGATTTTTTTTTTGGTTGAGTTTAAAGGAACACGTACTTTTGAATTTGGAAAATTATCTTGGAAAAGAAATGTTACCGACCGATAAATGCGCCACCTGCTTGAAGAAAATCTTTACGAAAGACGTTTTTGCCTGTAAATACAAATGTATTTAAGAGAGGCTGAAAGCATCTTTTCTAAGAAATGTGTATCTCTTTAGCAATTTTGTGCTCTAGATAATTACATTAAATTTCTTCAGTGCACAATTAAATACTAGTTTTTTCTTAAAGATGAAAAAGAGAAAATGGTTGTAATATTAAAATCTCAAACTACAATACATATGTAAACTTAGAGTTGTATACGAACGGGCTCTCTTCGGCTCTTTCGAAATTGACCAGTAGTAATGTCAAAAAAGTTATTATTCATTACACGAGTACTCGTAACCTACCGAAATTCGAAATAACTAGAGATACTCGATACACACTAGCACTTCCTGTCCACTGTCCTAATAGAGTTTGAACAATGCATGTACAACGATTCTGCGGGAAATGTCGTCCGAAATATGAATTTTCTCAATTCTTTTTCTTTCATGTAGTAATGAATTGTTATTTATGAAAGTCATATTTATTTTCGGTTTTAATGAGTATTCAATTCAAAAACTTGCAGTTTAACGCAAGTTTGTGCTCGTGTCCGTACATTTGAAAACCGTCAAACTCAAGTATGACTGTTTTTCACATTTCTTATGTTTCCTTCTTGTGCTTCTAAACTCACGCTGAACTGTTGGTATTATAGCATTTTCCAACCTCTATTAGGGTAGATGTGTTAGTGTGTAGTAAAGTATCTCTAGAAGTAACGAATATCGACGCAGATTCTTATTCGTTACATAGTAAACAAAAAAGTAACTAAACTGCCAAAACGATCCGTTTCTCGAGTATTCATATTAAAAAAAAGTACCTATGCCGAAAGTAACGTTTAGATGCTTTTTTCGTTACAACACAGGAGAGAGACCTAGACTTGTGCATAACGCAATACTGTCATTCCAAAACAAGAACGAATATTCTTATTCTTTCAGCAAAGTTTTCTCGTTTCGTTTCTTTCAACATTAAGAATGTCGTTGAGTAGTGTAGCAGCGCTCGGCTTGAGCGACAGAGCAGTCGTTACTAGTGCTAGGGTTGTGGGATCAGTGACAAAATTTGTAGAATGTTTTAATGTTTCGAGTGATTTTTTTTATCAATTTGAGGGATTTTTGTTGAAGAAAATTTCGATGTAATAAAAATCATTTTCTTCACATTACTGCCTTATTCTTTATTTTGAAGAAAAATTGATTGGACAAGTTAAGTTTGTTAAATATTGTAAAGATTTACGTTAGTGTTTAAAGGGATTTTCTACTTAGAAGAGGGATAATTAAAAAATCCCACTTGACATCATTGTGTTGATACACGTACTAAGCCAACGCAATCAAGAGCGATTTACAAGCGATTTCTTGTTGTATATAGTTACTGCATGGGACTTTAGAGACGATGATTACGTCTATTTGAATTTCTGCTGGCTTATCCATCCTTGCAACATCATCTAGCGGTCATCAAGAAACGAGTACCTAGTAACGAATAAAATGTAACGATTACTTTCCTTAAAGTAATGAATAGTTATTGGTACCGAAAAGTAACGAAACTTGGCATTACTGTTGGCCACACAACCATTATTCGAATTGTCATTCGACGATATTTAAAAAGTCGAGGAGTGCTTGCGATTTCACACACTGCGTGGGAGGGTAGTCGGATGATGAGGCTTGCCAAATCATGCGGTTATCTTTGGAGACTTAAGCGACTCCACGGACTCGAGCTTTCGCAGGGAAGTAATTGCTGGTCCAGAAAGCTTTTGAAGCGTGGCAACTCCACGAACCTGAGCTGTTCGATCAGTATCAAAGTCTGAAGTGAGGTTGCTCTCACGAAAGTCCTCACCTAGGGCTTTAAACTTGGTACTACGGGAGGAAGTAGTGGCAACCCCGTACCATCTTGTATTGATTATATCTTATAGATATCAGACGTAGGAGATGTGAGAGCAGTACGTATAATAGTAGCAAACTGAAGGACGCGAAAGACAGGGGCTCGGTATAGCCGGGACGGCCTAGTAGTAAACGGAAGGATGCGAAAATTGATGCAAGACCCATGGGCGATAAAAGTTGCAAGCTGAAGTATGCGAGAGGCAGGGGCTCGGTATAGCCGGGACGAGGGCCCAGTTTCAGACGGAAGGATGTAAAAATTGATGTAAAATGGTTGATAAAGTTGCAAATTGAAGGATGCGAAAAGCAGTGGCTCGATATATTCGGAACGGCCCAGTAGCAGACGGAAGAACATCAAAATTGATGTAAAATGGGTGATAATAGTAGCAAACTGAAGGATGTGAAAAGCAGGGGTTCGGTATAGCCGGGACGGCTTAGTAGCAAACGGAAGGATGTGAAATTAGCTGATGATGGTAAGAATTGTTGATAATTAGTCTGATTGAAGTGTGTGAAAATCAGGGGTTCGGTATAGCCGGAACGGCTTAGTAGTTACTGATGGAAGTTAATTTGAAACAAGAAAACTCAATGAGCTATTGATAGATGAATTGATGGAAAATGGTCAAAAGCGAAAAGTTGCAATAAGATATGAATTGGACAACTGATGGTCATACGTAGGTAGAACAGAAATTGACACGTATCGATGCGACGTGGTGCGGGCAAGCCAAGACATCCATGGATGAGGTCCCTTCGGGGTACACGTAGTGGCTATTGGTTTACCACCTACATCGTGGGTAGAGCGTACTCCGTTTTGCTGTACTTGTGAAGTATTTCGGTGTTCTTGGAATGCCTAGTGCAAACCTTGTGCTCGACGTGGAGTTGCGTATCAACCGTTCCATGACCCTAAGATTGAAAAAGGTTTGGATAGGCGTTGCTCTTACCAGTGTGAATGCTGAACACAGAACGAAGTATAAACTGATATCATCCGTTGTGATACGTGGGTCGTTCTTACGACTATCGTTATGCACAATGGATGTAGGCGTTAATGATTGTCGTCACAATAACAATCCGTGTTGTTAAAGACAACGTGGAATTGAGACTTAGTGTCAGTCTGTCCACGTTAAACAACAGATACAACAACAGATACGGTTGGCATAAAACTTCTGCGAAAAACAAGATCGATTGCAGAAAACAAGTTAAAAAAATCTTTGATTTTACAATCTCCCGCTCTGTACTGGAACCTGGTTCAATTTCGAGAGGATGCGTTCCTATACATAAGTAGTTTAGAGAAATAAATTATATTTGCTTGGGAGGTGGGAAAAGGGATTAAGAAATAAAAATATACAAACCAATTTATTTATCCATTAGGCTACACCAAGATAAAATAATTGATATTTTAAGTAAAATAATTTTATCGATACGTACATAATTCAACTATAGAAACTGGCTTGGTCTTAACATTGGGGAAGTGAAATATGTACATACCATATATCTATCATTATATCAAAATTGAATAATTGTGAAAAACTGTGCGTAGCCTGAAGTATCTGCTGTCAATTATGCACACGTCGTTTCTTATCAATATAACTCACTCTCATATAACTACATAGCATGTATTTCTGCTTAATAAATGTATTAATTTAAATTTTCCTTTCTTTTCAGGTCCATTAAGGCGTTTCAACAGTTGCTATATGTCAGTCCAGACTTTACGCGTGCCAATGAAGCCCATCTGCGTCTTGGATTTATGTTCAAAGTGAATGGTGACTACGAGGCATCATTAAAACACCTGCAACTTGCGTTGCTCGATTCAGCACCCTGCACATTTACCAAGCTTGAAAGTAAGAAAAGTAATGTTTTATGTTTTGTTTGTCTTTTATATAGACATAATATGCCCTTGTCGTATCGTTACATTGTTTAAGTTTTTTGTTTTCGTAAATTTCCGGATTAGATTGATATCAACAAGTTTTTGAGTGGTCACAATTCGAAAGAATTTGAGAAATACAAAACAATTTTGTGTTTTTATTTAGGGTACTTCTGAATTGATATTATATATTATTACTAGCGATCCCTCGCAACTTCATCCGCGTAAAAATCGCAATAATAAGCGATTTTTGCGAATATATAATGTATAACTAATGTGGGATATATAATTTGCTTACTTTAATGGCCAAAGAGCCACACAATGTTTTGTATTTTGTTGGAATCAATGTATGGGACAGGCCCGTGTTCACGGGGGTGATTTGAGATCATATACATATTGAACAGCGTTAAGGAAATTTAAATAGTTGTAGCTTGTGTTAATTCTAAAATAAAATAAATAACATATTAGGACTATGCGCGTAAAGCCCAATCATACGATACTCTAGATGAAATAGAGATTTATGTGATCTTAAAAAATTTTGTGGTAGAAGGGGTGACAGCATTGAAACAATTCGCTTCACATCATGCTAAAGAAGCTATAGAAATGTGACATATTTTAAATTTCAGATCAGTAACTTTCATACTTTTCAAGAAAATCGAATTTTGGAAAAGTTAATTGTGTTACATTGTATGAAAGGGGTAAAAGGAATGAAGCTAATCGGTTAATTTTTACCGATATTAATAATAATGCTCGTTAAGGACTTAGTGCAAAATTTCGATAAATGTTATACGTACTGAAAAAATTGGCTTAGAATATTTCATGAAAAAGTGTATGGGAGGTGGTGGAAGGAGTGAAGGAATTCAAATAATTTGTATACCATGGATCACATTTATGAAAAAAATAATAAGTTCAAAATTTCAATGTGCTAGCTCTTATAGTTTTCCAGAAAATTTGATTAATATATATTTTTGAAAATGAGTCATTATGCTTGGACGGGATAGAAGACATGAGGGTATGTTAATAAAACCAAAAGCAGATTACTCGGAGCATACCTAACAAACTGTGCAAGTTTCATTACAATCGGTTCAGCCGTTTGTGCGTGAAAGACGACCGGACAGACAGACAACAATATCAAAAACGTGTTTTTATGTTATTGTTAAAATAAAGCAAAAAACTAACGAATACCAATTTATAAGCAAATAACAGACAGACACTACAATTATATTTATATTTATAGATTTCTTGTCTAGATTGAATCAAATAAAATTCACATTTACTACAGTTATTCGGCAGCTTAATTTATGCTAAATATAAATTCTTCTTTAGAAATAAAATTCCTTTGGAGTAACTAAACCGAATTGCACAGATGGTAGATGTATCGATTTCATGTAAATATATAAAACTGTGGGATGTGATAGGGATAAAAAAATTCCATCCATAAATAGGACTGAAGATGCTTGGGTCTATTCCAATATGCCTATCAAGTTTGCTGCATATTGAGGAAGTTTGATAATTGTATTGGGCGGTGGTACCTAGGGTTAGCTTAATGAGTATACAATACGAAAGTCGGGAGTTCGAATCCATTGCAATCAATTTTCTATTACGTGACCTCCCTATAGCGGCAGAACAGTTTTCTTCCACAAGTGGCGATTCTCAGCCTAGGCCTTTAGTTGTCTCCAGAACTTATAACTTGTTCATTCCTCTAGCTTTCTGTTAGACTGCTCGCTTCCATGGTCAACATGGTCGATCAATCCAACTTTTTCCAGAGCTGATCTGCCGATGTTTTTCTCTAGTTTTCTCTAAAGTTTCCAGTGACGACGATTTGGATCAATTTTTTTTCCGAATTATTTTCTGGTGCCGGTATTTTTTAGACAACGCGGGATTGCATTGTACATCCGCAACAATGTCGCTTATCAACTTCTGCCCGAATACGGATTTTCTACTAATCCCGAATTTAATTTCATTTGGATTAAACTCTTTATCCAAAAGCACATTATCCATCTTTGTTTTTTGTTTTTTTTTTGTATCGAAGTCCTAATATTTTGATTGATCAAATTCTCTCTAAACACCCTGAATCCGAAATCGCGGTTGCGGGCGATTTTAACGTCCATAACGTAAACTGGCTGCGACACTCCCGCAAAACATCTCCAGCTGGCCGATTTGTTGAGGTATTCGCATCATTAAATAACCTATGCCACTCTAAACAGTGCTATTCGTATCCCTGACGTTGCAGGCCAAGGCTCTTCTTGATTTTTTTTTTCACTTTTAAAGTTTAAAACTGCACTTTCGGCTACTTTTAAGCGTTCTAGTATTGTATTTGGTTCTCTAATTTAATTTAGCTTGAGTGTAGCCTAGCAGGTAGCGTGTTGATCTACAATGCGAAGGTCGTGAGTTCAATACCCGGTCAACGCATAATTCCAGCACACTGCCTGCTTGGGTATAATTTGGTAACCTCAATCTACGAAAATGAAAAATTCAAAGATAGAGGGTTGGGCGAAGGTCTAGCAACCCTTCCACAATAAGTAATGAAAAATGTTAAGGAACCTGAAGGCCAGGAGGCTAAGGCTCGATTTTTCTTGTAGTGCCATTGTAGAAGTAGAAGAATTTAATTTACGGCAAAACCTGAATTATCTGCGCCGTAATTTGAAATTTAGAAAGCGAATTTCCAATTAAAACGTGAATATTGCTGCACCTAAATACACAAGCAGATCCACCATATAGAAAAGTCAACTTTACCATCTTTCATACCCTTCAGTGTGCTTCCCCAAGAGGAAGCGCATTTCGTAAAAACAAGTATGGATGCAGACTTGTTAAAAGTTCTATTTCATTTCGTAATAGTCGTAAATGGAGTAACACATCGGTCAAAAAGTTCAGAGGCTAACTACGAAAGTCAGATTTTTTTGGACAAAATTCAATTTTATTTATCAACATAGTCTCCTGATAGACTGATAAAATCTTTCCAGTGCCGGTCTAACATTTCAGTACCTTTCTTATAGAACGATTTGGCTTGACCCTCAAAATAAGCATTTTTTCTGCTGCGACTTTAGTATTTGACGCAAATCTCTTTCCCTGGAGCATCCTTTTGAGTTTTGCAAACAGGTAGAAGCCGTTGGGCTCCAGATCTGGAGAATACGGTGGGTGTGGAAGCAATTCGAGCTTCAATTCGTGCCATTTGGTCATCGTAACGATCGATTTGTGACACGGTGCATTGTCTTGGGGAAAGAGCACTTTTTTCTTCTTAGTATGGGGCCGATTTTTTGCAATTTCGTCATTCAATCGCTGCAACACCATGTAGTATTCGCAGTTGATGGTTTTCCCTTCTAAGTATAATCGATGAACAATATTCCGTGTGCATCCTAAAACACTGAAGCCAAAACCTTACCGGTGGACATTTGTGTTTTTGTTCGTTTCCGATGACTTTCAAAGCTAGGGTATAGCCTAGTGGGTAGCGTGTTTGTCTTGTAATGAGAAGGTCGTGAGTTCAAATCCCGGTCGGCGCAATATATAATTCCAGCACATTGCCTGCTTGGGTATACCTTGGTCACCTCAATCTACGAAAATGAAAAATTCGTAGAAAGAGGGTTGTGCGAAGGGCTAACTGCCCTTCCACAATAAGTAATGAAAAATGTTAAGGAACCTGAATATCAGGAGGCCAAGGCCCGGTTTGGGCTGTAGCGCCATTGTAGAAAGACTTTCACCGGTTTCTCTTCTCTCAGCTGACTGCCGATGTGATTCTGGAGTGTAGTGATGGATCCATGTTTCACATACCGATGCAAAAATCCTGTTTATTCCGCTTGAACAGTTCCAAACGGCGCTCTGAATCATCGATGCTTTGCTGTTTTTGGTCCACTGTGAGCAATCACGGCACCCACTTTGAACACTGCTTTTTCATCATGGACAAATGTTAATGCACGATGGGGAACACACTGCCTTTTGATATCTTTAGGATGTCAGCTATTCCCAGTGACTTTACGGTCTTCCGAAACGATTTTGTGCACTTTTTTTATGTTTTCTGTCTAGAGTGTTCAGCATCATCGGTATCTGTACGGCCGTGTTTTAATCACAAACCAACGTTTGACTGTTACTTTCGATGAAGCAGAGTCCCCTTAAGCCAAAATTTTGCTTGAACAGTATTTCTCCCATCAAAAACCAATGTTAAATCAACACACGATTTTTTTTGCATTTAATTGGGAATACCAAAAGTAGCGTCACTAAAACCTCTGTAACTTGCAAAGTAAGGATCGAAATTTTATGAAATTTGACACGCATCAGGTTGTTACTCTCTGCAAATCATAAGGATTTGTCAAAAACTCTGTTTTTCTTAGTTAGTCTCGGAATTTTTGACCGATTTGGTTATATGTTATATCCCCTAGTAGAGATGTCAAGTTTCGTTACTTTTCGGTACCAGTAACTATTCGTTACTTTAAGGAAAGTAATCGTTACATATTATTCATTACTAGGTACTCGTTTTTTAAAATGACCGCCACATCATGCTGCAGGGATGCGTAAGCCAGTTTTGTACATCAGAAATTCAAATTGAGGTAAAACCTAAAGAGAAAACAAAATTTGTGCTATAATGCTAAAAATATGAATTTAAATAAGAAACAGTTTTTTATACGCTAGATGGAATCTGAGAGTATTGTAAGTTTGCTGTAAAGTTTACAACGCCGGAGAAAAAAACGAATGATACAGAAGTTCTTATAATCACTCCGGATGTCCGTCCGTCCGTCCGTGACCTCTCTAGCATGAGGACGCGTTGAGCTAGAGAGCTCAAATTTTGTACACATCGTTTTTGATAAAAAATTAAGGTCAAGTTCATGAACAGGCCAAATCGCTTCACCTCTTCTACCCCCTACAAAACAAAATGACACAATTTCGCAATTTGAAAATAAACGGGTTTGCTCAAAAAGTATAAATGCTATTGATCTGAAATTTTGAATGTATTACTTTTATGATGATTTCAATATACTGTATTAAAGTTATTTGAGTCGTCTCCTTCCTTCCACCACCTCCCATATAAACTGCTCTTTTTCAAGAAAAACTATAAACAAATTCACTCAGTACGTATGAAATTGATCGACCTGAACTTAAACGATTAGTTTCACTCCTTCTACCCCGTCCCATATAATCTGACACAATTTCACAAAAAGTCGATTATCCTGAAAAGTATAAATGCTACTGATCTGCAATTTAAAACATGACAAAACCATGATGTTTACCTCTGAAAAGGTCATTAAGAAGTTGCCCCTCCTTCTACCCCCTCCCATACAAACTGCACAATTTCACTAAAACCAATACACTAATTTTCTCAGTATCCATTCAATTTTTGAATCCTAAATTTTGTTTAAAACATTTTGATGGCAACTCTAGCTTGATGTGAAAAGATTAGTTCAATGTCGTCAACTCCTTCGCCACTTCCCCTACAAAATTTCTCAAAATCAAAAATTTCTCTTTCATCTAGAGTATCGCACGTAGTCCTTTTATGTTTTTAATCACGTTATAGTTATATATTTTCAATTTTAGATGAAACAACATTTTAAAATATGTCAGATGAAACATTTTATTAGAAAAAAACGTCCATAAAATTTAAAATATTCCAAAAAAAAAAGATTTTTTTTTTTAATTTAGCTCCGAATGTAGGGCTTTAACTTTACCAAAATATGATAAATCGTTTATTCAGTGCCCCATGCAGTAGCTTTGAATCGCTCTTGATCTCGTTCGCCTAGTACCAACATAATGATGCCAAGTCCGAATTTTAAACAATCCCTCCTCTAAGTATAAATACTCACTTAAATCTTTTCAATATTTTACAAATTTATCTTATCCGATAAATTTTTCTTCAAAATAAAAAATAAAACCACAATATGAAGGAAATAACTATTAATTCGAAATTTTCTTGAACAAAAATCCTTCAAATTGATAGAAGAAAATCCCTTTATCACCTCAAACATTATAAAATTCCACAATCTGGTATCACTGATCCCATAACCCTAACACTAGTAACGAACATCCCTTGCCATGCCACAAATCCACTCGACTACGACATACATAGTTAGTTGCCGTGAAAGAGATGAAACGTAAAAAACATTTCATTTCCCTCCTGTGATGTAACGAAAAAAGGAACCAAACGTTACTTTCGGTATAGGTATTTTTGTATGTGGAACGAATACCTGAGTAACGAAACGTTACGACAGTTCAGTTACTTTTTTGGGAGCTCATTTCGTTACTTAAGGAACGAATATAAATCTGCGGCGGTACTCGTTATTTTGGATTTCGGTCGGTAACGAGTACTCGTGTAACGAATAGTTATTTTTTTAACTCAATACGCTCTAGTCATACTTTCCCGAAGGTATACGCTAATTCTATTAAAGAAGCAGAGGATGTATGGTATACTCCAGGACTACAGCTCTCTACTGCATATCCCCATTATTTGTCAATCTATCTAATTGGATGTGATTTTTTAAATTTAAATTGGAAGGATCATCCTTAGAAACGTCATTATCGACGTATAGCTACTTACTTTTTCATATTTTAACGTACTTTTGAAATATGACTAGAAAAGCATTTCTAATCTACCGTGCCCGATTGATTGTTCATTATTATTCGAATTAGCAGATTAGACAGACGATGATGATAATATTCAAGCATATTTAATTTTCCGAAACCTGCCCAATGTAGTGTAGAAAGGAATGCACAACTTACATAATCTAAGTTAAGGTTAATATCTATAGTGAAAACTTTTTTGAAATTTTCTTTGAACTATTCCAATTATACGTTTCTAAGAAAGATGTTTGGATAAAATTATATTAATAGAATCTACAGCTTAATTAGTTCCAGCTTCCAAGTCGTTAAGTCGAACTTTCCATTTTTCTTGTCCGTAAATTTGCATAGTTTTCATAGTCTAGGTTTGGTTATCTCGGATATGCCACGAGACTATCAAATGATTTATGTTCACTTTACGTGAACAAGTGCATCACGGTCGTCGTTCCAACCTTACGATATTGAATTCTACATGAGTGTAATCGGCCCATCTGTATAGTCGGATAGGAAATTTATTGCCCATAAAGTATCCAAAATTAGATCGAGAAATGAATGAGCCTTTGATTCTGTAAAAAGACAAAACTCACATCCTCCACATTTTCAATCCGTCCATTTAGGTGAATGCTCCTCTGGACCTTTTATTCATTTTTCTGTGTTGCCGCGGGACTTTATTTCGAGACATGTTGCGCCATTTTTAGTTTCTATACGAATCTATGCCGAGCGACCATCTTTTTTGGTCTAAGACGATAGTATTGGTTGATGATGGTGGTCGTCGTCTTCAGGCTAAGAAGACGACGCGCGTCGGCTTGGAATATATGTATCGAAAAATCCAGGCCCAAGAAGCAAGAAGTGCGCATCTTTGCGACTCTCCACCATGGATTTTGTGATAGTTGGAGAGGGCCTCCGGACGACCGACGGGCTGGAAGGAAGACGACTAGCGTGCCTCTGCAGGCTACATGGCTATGCTGTGTGACTGGCTGTTTGGCTGTTGGGTCTTTGGTTCGACGGCTGATGGTGAAAGTTCGTTCACCGGGGCTCCACTGGCGTACGTGTGCCGAGACATGACGTGAAAATGGGAACAAAAGAAATTGCCGAAATTTGTCTGCTTGCCACCAAAGTCTCGAGATTGGGAACCGTTCGGGGCTATCACTCTAGTGTACACGGAGCTATCGTATTGTGCTCGTATGCGGGACGTCTAGGCACCTTTTCAACATTATCGTGAAATAACGCCGTGATTAAAAGCTGAACGAAACCATTTACAGTGCAATTTGGGGATTTTGAGGAGAACCTGCGACGAGTGGCCTCGATTAGTATCCAGACAGAGAATTAAAGTCAAAACAGTTTTGAAGAATTGGAAGTTTCAAGAAACAGAATATCGTAGAGAGTGGCGTGTCTACCATATAGGTCTGATGTCAATGGCTTTCCAGCCGAAGATTTGCATGTATACATCTGCGCTGTACGTGGTTTATGTCGTTCGGAATCACTCAATTAATTTCACGACCAGAGCGTAAGATCCTCGAAATGGTCGGTCGCAATCGTATTTGCCAGTTTGCATGTTCAAAGCCACAATGCAATTATTGAGATGTCGGCAAAAGAACCGGCAGTCTTTGATATAATGTCGAGTTGATTTTCTTTATTTGAACTGCACAGTACCAACAATCGGCCTCAAGATATTTTTAAGGCTGTTAAATACAATTCAAGCGGTTATAACGCTTGCAGATTGCAGATGGTACTAAAAGTATGAATTTCTTTTGAATTCAGTTGCATTTAAATAACGAAAGCTATTAAATTTCTATGGAGATTGGATTTATCGGTAGAGTAATTGAAGGTTATTTTTAATGGAATCCGTGCTTAATATTAAAACAAATTTATTGCGGTCCCAATAGTTTCGAAATCACCATATTGATCATCCGGCGGGTCCAGAAAAATTACGCATTTTTAATTATTGATAACTCGAATGTAATAATTTTGTATGCTTTCAAGCGAAGTTAGATAGAAATATACATATGGACATCCTGGTCTCTCAGAACTAATTCCCAATTTGTCATATAAATTCATATTAAGGGGCATAGAGACATTACACTGAAACAGTTCTCTTCCACAAGACGCTGACCTGGGCAGCGGTCTTTAGTTGTTTGCATTACATATTTATTCCACTAGCCTTTGAAACTGCTCGTTTCCGACGTCTTCCTTCTACAACTTCTACAATGGCACTACAGCCCAAATCGGACATTTGCCTCATGACCTTCAGGTTCCTTAACATTTTTCATTATTTATTGTGGAAGGGTTGTTAGACCTTCGCACAACCCTCTATCGTCGAATTTCTCATTTTCGTAGATTGAGGTGACCAAGGTATACCCAAGCAGGCAGTGTGCTGAAATTATGCGTCGACCGGGATTTGAACTCACGACCTTCGCATTGTAGACCAACATGCTACCCACTATGCTACACCCTAGCTAGACGTCTTCCTTAGCTTCCGCCTTTCAAAGCTTGTTTGGAGATGAATTCTTTTGGCTTTCTCTATGTGTACTGATCTGCTGCCACTTACGCATTTGAATCTCAATGTCTATCTTAGTCTGTCCAGTTGTATAATAAAGTTGGAGGCGGATGAGATTAAGTTATCGGGTTTCGCACGAAATAAAAATATGGTCGATCTGCAAGACCCTACACTGCTATAGGGGCATAGGATAGAAACAGCTCTCTTCCACAATGCGCAATCCTCCTGTTCGACTGCTTGCTTCCATGTGCTACATGGTCGACCATCCCGACATCTACCTTGAGGATTATAATCCAGAGCCTGTTTGGTGATGTTTCGCTCTGCTTTCCTCAAAGTGTGACCGATCCACTGCCACTTCCACCTTTGAATCTTAATGCCTATTTTAGTCTGTCCACTTATACTTCAAAGTTCGTCGTTGGAGATTACTTCTGGTCGGAATATCCCTAAAATGCGTCGGAGGCACTGCTTCACGAAAGTATGTAGTTTTTGGGTAAGTCGAACGGTCACTTTCCACGTAGTACAACCATATGACAACACGGATTTGACGCATGCGTTAAAAACTCGCAGCTTCGTGCAAAGGAAGGGAAAGGATACCGAAGGCCTGACGAGCTTTATTTAGACGAGCCTCAATATCCTTTTAGGCTCCGCCGTCCATGCTGACAATGCTTCCGGGATAACAAAAATCTTGCACCTCTTCCACATCTTGTCCATTAAGAACAATCGGTGTGCTTGTGTTCGAACCCATGCGCATGTACTTCGTTTACGCACATTTATTTTTAGTCTCGAACGGTTATGTGCATGCAGACACACGTCATCAGCATAATCAAGATGACTTAAGATGTTAAGTAGTCTGCATTGAAGACCTTTGTCTTCCCCACCTTCCAGTGCAGCTTTCAATATGCCATTTGTTACCACCAGAAACAGTGCTGGTGATAATATGCAGCCTTGTCTGACACCAGTTCGCATAGGAGAGCTCTCAGACAGCTCTCCTCTTTGTAAGACGCGACACCTTGCATCTTCGTAGGATTCTTTCATCATAGCTATGACCTTATCTGGAATACCTCTCTTACGCAAAGCATTCCATATGTAATCTCGCTTAATGCTGTCGAAAGCCTTTTCGAAGTCCACAAATTTGAGATGTAGTGACGAACCTATTTCGTCTACAATATTATCCATAGGGTTATTTGTGTGGTCGGTGCAAGACGACCTTTACAGAATCCAACCTGATAAACTTCGAGAGTGCTCTTCACGACATCACAAATCCGATTGATAATTACCTTAGCCATGATTTTCGATACGGCAATAAGTAGACATTTACCATGCCAATTGCCACAATTCCGAAGGTCGTCCTTCTTCGGAATTTTGACAATCACGCCCTTCTTCCATTTAGTCGGATATCTTCCTTCATTCCACACCTCAGTGAAGAGTGGGCTGTTATTTCCGGATCCGCTTTGAGGAGCTCGGTTGGTAGTCTGTCTATACCTGGGGTTTTCCTTTCCGCCATTGACCGAATGGCGGAAAGTATCTCTTCCCTATATGGCTGGATGTTTGGTAGTTGCTCTGTTTCTGAAATATCTTCCTCCGACAAGATATTTAAAATATCAAAGAAGTATTCCTTCCATCATTCCACCATTCCTATTCGTCAAAATAGCGAATGTGCCATTAGAAAAAAAATTTATTGAAATAACTGCTCTTGCAATAAAAATGGCAGCGATAGAACTGTTGATTTTATAAAATAGCTGTACGGTCTGATCTATCGACCAATAAAATTTTGTTTCACTGCGCTCATTTCACCATTTCGAACGCTAGATATTTTATATTTATTGCGTTGATACATAATGATTTGTTAGCATGCAAATTTATGTGCTAACAATACTTTCAATATATGAAACCGCTAGCTTTATAAATTAAAAAATAAAGCAAAAATCTCAAAATTAAGAACGGCCACTGTTCAGTCTCGTCTCATCGAGCCCCACACTACTCTTCAATCGGAATAACTCGAAGATGTCCCATCCTGCCCCACACTACTCTATAACCGAAAATTACAAACGACAACAACAATACAGAGGCTCCGGTAGCTCTGGAAGTTTGTCGGGATGCCATCAGCTTTGTGCCTCAGCTCTTTCTCTTTTTATGACGTCAACATCGGATCAAGCCATGCATGCCTGCACGGCAGCATGTGGAACGAGCTGTGGGTGATCAAGCTTTTCAGGCGCCTCAGTTTTAAAGTTGTCGAAATCGATCGTTTGCATTTTTGTCCAAGCGCTTTTATTTCATTTTTTTCAAGCAAATTCCCCTACAACAAGCAAAACATAAAAAGGCAAAAGCGTATCGCTGATACGAAAATGATCTAAAACGTTAATTGAATATGCAAACTTTAATCGTATTAGGAATGTTAGATTCAATTGATCGATACCATACACTTCTAAACTCACGCTGAGCTGTTGGTATTATTGCATTGTCCAAACTCCATTAGGAGAGTAGTGTTGTGTGTATCGAGTATCTCTACATCTGACGTTGCCGATAATGGAAACAAAAAATTATGTGTCACATTGTATGGGGGGTGATAGAAGCAGTAAAGCTAATCGGTTATTTTTTTTTTCTAATCTTAAGAGTAATGGTAATTAAGTATTAAAGTTCGCTTATAGTATTTCATGAAAAAGTGCAGTTTGTATGGGAGGTGGTGGAAGGAGTTAGATAGATATCATTTATGATAAAAATATTGTGTTTTAAAATTCAAATTCTTAGCTTTTATAGTTTCCAGTAAAATTTGATTATTGTACATTTTTGAAAATAAGTATTTTTGTGTGGGAGGAGGTAACAGGGATGGAGTTATTTGGCCTGTTTGCGAAGTTGACCTTTTGTCTGTTTTTTTTTATCCAAAACGTGTTCAAAAGTTTAACTTTCTGGTTAGACGCGTACTAAACTTTCTGGCGTTTAGCGTTTTGAACTTCTGATCAGTGGAACCTGTGAAACCTTTATAAAATTGTCACAGCGAAACGACAAGATACAAACTTGACGCTAAAGGCAAAATCATTCGCTAAACTATTTTCTTTAATTGATCTTCAGACATGAAAATGATAACTTCCACCGTTTTAGCAATCCATAGAATTTTTTATGAATAAGAGAAAATTTTCGTAAACGAAAAGTCTGATAGCTTCCACTTGTTCGCAGACCCAAAGCCTTTTTTTGGGAGATGAAGATTTTTGCCCAGCACGGTATAATCTTCTTCTACAATGGCGCTACAGCCCAAATCGAGCCTTGGTCTCCTGACATTCAGGTTCCTTAACATTTTTCATTACTTATTGTGGAAGGGATATTAGCCCAACCCCCTTTCAACGAATTTTTAGTTTTCGTAGATTGAGGTGACCAAGGTATATCCAAGCAGGCAATGTGCTGGAATTATATGTACCTAGTCGTGCCATAAGTTCTGTCACACGTATATGGGCAATTTTTGTATAAATGAAAAAGAGTTTTTGACAAAGGAAAATATATTTTATTTTGGCATACTAATGGAAGTAAAATAAGCAACAAATTATTCAAAGTGGCCGCCTTTAGCCTTAACACAGCTCTTTAATCTGTTGGGCCAGTCATCGATAGCAGTACGCACTGTTTCTAGCGGAAAATTAGCTACTGCTTCTGTCAAAGATCGCTTAAGGCTCTCGATATTTGGGTGTCGTCTCGTGCACACCATGGACTCTAACTCCGCCCACAGTTTGTAGTCCAGGGGATTCAAATCTGGGCTCCCAGAAGGCCATTCCGTCGCCCTTATAAACTGTGGAATATTGGTTTCCAACCACGCTTGTGTGGTTCGAGCTTTGTGGGCTGGCGTAGAATCTTGCTGGAAAACCCAATGTCGATTGTTGAATAGCGTAGAGTTCAGCGGCTTCACACATCCCTCCAGGATGTCCGTTTGATAATTTTTAGCTGCAGTTTTTACGCCTTTTTCGCAAAAATGAAGCTCGGTGACCCCTTCGTAGCTGACACCCCACCATACCATGACTGATGCTGGATGATGTCCTCGCTGTACCCTAGTGGCAACTTCTCGGGCTTCTATGGAGCTGTGGGCATACACCTTATCATTTTGGCGGTTGAAATGTTCCTCCACCGTAAAAATTTTTTCATCGGTAAATAAAATTTCTCGATGTTTGTTGTTGCCGTACCGCCGAAGGAGCTCTTTCGATCTGGTGCTCCTAATTTGCTTCAACTGCTCAGTCAGCAAATGTCCCGTTGATCGTCGAAAGGCACTCATCCCGAGGTCAGATTTTATGATACGAGACATACTTCGGGTGGAGATGTTCATCTCTCGAGCCATGATTCGTTGTTTACGAAGCGGATTTCGACGAATTCGACTCTCGACCGCTTTGATGGCAGCAGAAGAACGTACATCACGCGGACGTCCAGAACGAGGTCGATCTTCAATAGTCTGGATCGCGTTATATCTCTGGATCGCACGATACACAAATCTTTGCGTTATTTTTAACGGGCACAACAACTTGAAAATTTCACTCGCGGATTTTCCACACTTATGTAGTGCAATCACTGCAGTTCGGTTTTCTATTACACCCCATTCCATCTTCACACGTTAACGAACACACTTTAAATGACCATCAACTGTCAACAACATTATGACGTTTATAAAACTGGCCGAAATTGAAATGTCACTCATAAAATAAAGTTGTTGCCAATGTGAGAAATTATGTGACAGAACTTATGGCAGGGCTAGGTATATTGCGCCGACGAGGATTCTCGAAGTGAAATCCATCTAAAATTGCCGAAATCCATAGTAAAACGGGAAAAAATATTGAAACCGTCGTAACTCACATATGAGGCTTCGACAGCTCATAGCCAACAAAAAAACAGTTGTTGTGGGGGTATGTTTCTTCGTGAAGAAGTTTATCTAGACCCAAAAGAATTCAAAAAGTAACATGCGATTCTTGTTGCAGATTTTGACCCTCGAATTGTTGCACAGTGTAAATATTACTAAGCAAGTAAAAGCTCTTATTTCTGAGTCGTCAAATTACCCAGCATTTCATTCTACATAACTACAATTCAACTAAACTTACATATAGTGCTGAATATCTGACAGTATTTTTAGACCAAACGCAGGCACTGGTCTTATGCATAGAGCCGAAAAAAAAACCATGTCTTCTGATCGTCTGCGGATCAGCCAATTATACATACAGGAAGTACGCTATCAATGATATTGCATATTTTCTTTAATGCTGGACTTCTTGACATCAAGTGCGTCACAACATCTCGTTCCGTCAGCTATTTAGTTATTGTTGACATACGCGGCGCGTTTTATCTGAGATTAGTTAATATTTTTCAATTAGGTCAACCTATTTTAAAAAAAAAATTCTTGTTCGGGTAAAAAAGTTCAAGTTCACTCGAACGCACGACATTTAGCGCCGGCGAACTCTAATGTGATTGGTTGATTTCAGTAACGCAATTGGTATCACGCGAAATTGTCGCGCATGTAAACTCAGCATTAGAATTTTAATAAATATCGTAATTTTTTAGAATATAACAGTTAACGCATACTACAGGGTGTTTTTTTAGAGGCGGAGAACTTTAAATTGAAATAAAACACAGAAAAATGTTTTTAATATCCATGAAATTAGCTTTATTTGAAAGATAATTTTATAGCATCAATGTTTGAATATGATTTTGAACAATAATAGTTCAATAGTTTCGGCGTAGACATGGGAATTTACATATTCTCAGAGAATAAAATCGAATGGTTTCAAATCTCACGAACGAGGTCCATTTCGTGAAATTAATTGATCATCAAATGTTTCTTTCAGTAAATTGTATCGCGCGCTGTGTGGCATGTGGCGCCATCCTATTGAAACTACATGTTTGCGACATTAATACCTTCCAATTGAGGCACAAAGAGTTATTAATCATGTCTCTGTACCGCTCACCGTCGACTGTAACGTTCTGACCATCATCATTTTTGAAGATATATGGACCAATGATTCCACCGGCCCATAAAGCGCATCAAACGGTAACTTTTTCTGGATGTAATGGTGTTTCGACAATAGCTTCTGGATTATCATCACTCCGAATGCGGGAATTCTGCTTATTGATATCATCACTGAACAACATTTTCAAATGAAATTGTGAATCAAGTTGAATCTTGTAAGCACGTAAACTAAGATCTTTACGCAAAATTTTCCATAAAGTGGATGGACACAAGTTTAATTGTTGAGCAAAATGACGAATGGATACATTTGGGTTATCATCAACTCTACACTGCACACCATCAATTGCTTGTTGTGTGCGCACTGTACGACGTTTTACGGAATCTGTATTATCGTTTAAACTAAACGTATTACGAAAACGATCCATAAATTGAACGTAATGCCCGATGAGTTTTCAAAATAAATTTGAACAATTTGCAAACGTTGCTACGACGTGAGTCTATTCATGATGAATCGCCAAACCAAACTAATTCCAAAACAACCAGGAACTGTCAAATCAACTGTCACAGAAAACAGTGTTGCCAATTTAAAGTTCTCCGCCTTTAAAAAAAACTCCTTTTATAACAGCATTGATTCTCATCGATTTCAATTTTTCGTTCGTTAATAATAACTTTGCGAAAGATCTGGTTCGATCTGTAATTGATGATTGTGATATATGTTTATTGTACATATAATGCTATTAATCCATCCCGTAAATAATTAGATTGCTTTCTCCATTGGCAACGATCCTCATCAAAATGATATCAAGTTCCAATCCATTTTTCGCATAAAAAGAAGTAATTTGACGAGGTAGGATAATAGCTTCAAGTGGGGCTTCATCGTCTCCTAGAGCCAACTAAAAAGTAATTTAAATCTCTTTCACAATATTTGATCGATGAAAATTAATTACAATTTTAATTGTCTTTGAAATGCGACAAATATTGGCTTTTTATTCGTTTATAATAGTTCGCTCTTCGCTTCGTTCCTAGACTCCTTCAAGTAATTTGTTTTTCTTTTCGTTCTTTTCGCACGCAAATAAATTAAAATACCTGCAGTCTATTTTGGGCGAACAATTTCTTATGTTGATTTCTTTTTTCTTTCAGTACGTTTTCACATTGCTCACCTTTATGAAGTTCAAAGCAAACACAAAGCGGCCAAGGAGGCATACGAACAACTTCTCGCAGAGAAACAGCTGACACCGCAATTGAAGGCCGACATATATCGACAATTGGGTAAGTGGATGAAGAAAAGTGCATGATGTTTTTATTTAAATAAAATTAAATTATGGAGTTGTTTAATGTTAACTGGTAGTCGATGATAATGTCAATTAGAATTAATTTTTGTTGTGGAATTCGAAGGACCAAAGTTGAATTGCGATTATTATTGTAGTAATAATTTTCAAAGTAGAAAGTGAAGAAGATTACTTGTGCTTGTGCTAGATGAAACTCTATTACCTCTAAAGCGCTTTCCGCAGGGAGAACTACACGACAGAGCGCTGCGTGGCATGGTTAAGCTTTGAGGTGCAATCTAACTTATCCGTACAGAAGATCGTAAGTTAAATAACGTCAAGAGGAAACGAATTTTCAATTAGAAAATGCAATACTAATTGCTATTACTTTTCCTAATCCTGGGTGTAGCCTAGTGGGTAGCGTGTTGGTCTATAATGCGAAGCTCATGAGTTCAAATCCCGGTCGACGTATAATTTTACCACACTGACTACGCGGATGTATCTGGGTTACGTCAATTTGCGGATATGAAAATTCTTAGGGTTGCGCGAAGGACTAAAAAGCATTCCATAATAACCAATAAAAATTTTAAGGTATCTGAAAGTCAGGAGGCCAAGTCCAGATATGGGCTGTAGTGCCATTGAAGAAGAAGAAAAATTGCTATTTAGTTTGGGTTTAAATAAGCGACCACAATTATTGCTTAAAACTTGTTCAATTCAATATCACTTTCCGTTTCAATCTTAGGAATGTAACTATGACCAAAGACTATGAATAACATAAGATATCCCAAGCCCATGGAAATTTATAACAATTTTAACCCCCCATAGCGACGATTGGTTCTTGGATATGGGCGCGCGGGTAGAAGCCAATAAACGGGGATCATATGCTTTGGGTGTTTAAAAGCTTTTCGTCGCTCTCAACGCAATAGAAATAGTTATAATTTTGTCTATAGCCTTGGGATATCCTATATTATTCATAGTCTTTGCTATGACCTTTGTAAATAACTAACTAGCTTAACTTTATTGGTCGGTTTTGTCTTGATTGGTTTCACAACAGGTGATATACTCCTGCCACTCTTATTGGAGCAGCCCGCCGAAATGGGTTCACCACTACATCTCATGTTTGTGAACTTCGAGAAGACTTTCGAAAGCTTTAAGCGAGATTACATTTGGAAGCAGGAGAGGTATTCCAGATAAGATCATAAGAAATCCTACGGAGATACAATATCCCACATCTTACATAGAGGAGAGCTGTTCGAGAGCTTTCCTGTGCGAACGGGTGTCAGACAATTATGCATATTATCAGCAGCCCTGTTTCTGCTGGTATTAAATGATATCTTGTAAGCTGCACTGAAAGGTAAGGAAGCTAGAGGTCTTCAGTGAGGGCTGTTTAATATCTTAAATTGCCTTGATTATGCTTTTGAACTTTGACTCCAATGTCCACTCTTCATATTCCAAATGCAAAGAGGCAGGACTGGAAATAAATAAGTGTAAAACCAAATATACATAGCTAGGGTGTAGCCTAGTAGGTAGCGTGTTGGTCTTGTAATGCGAAGGTCGGGAGTTCAAATCCCGGCCGGCGCAATATATAATTCCAGCACTTTGCCTGCTTAGATATACCTTGGTCACCTCATTCTACGAAAATGAAAAAATTCGTAGAAAGAGGGTTGTGCGAAGGGCTAACAACCCTTCCATAATAAGTAATGAAAAAATGTTAAGGAACCTGAATATCAGGAGGCCAAGGTCCGATTTGGGCTGTAGCGGATAATATGTGGAAAAGGAACACAATTTTTATTACCTCGGAAACATTGCCATAATTGTTGGCGAAGCTGGAAAAGATACTGAGGCTCGTACAAAGCTCGTTAGGCCTTCAATATCCTTTTTCCTTTCTGGAGGTTAAAAGAGATCTCCCTTCATATGAAGCTACGAGTGTTTGACGTATGAGTGACGTCTGTCTTGTTATATGGTTTTACTACATGGAAAGTAATCGTTAAGCTTAAAAAGAAACTGCAACCATTCATGAACCAATGCCTCCGACGAATTTTAGGAATATTCAGACCAGATTTCATCTTCAATTACAAACGAAAACTAGATAGACTGAGGTAGGTAGTTTGAAGCACTACGAGTCACTGTACCTGACAGACAGCAATGGGCTGACAATCACGCCATTCTGCATGACGAAATGGGGATATTTACTTTTTGAAAATGAAAGAGGGAGTAGGTAATTGCATCTTTTCCGAAAGCCTTGAACTGCAAATCTCAATGTTGGCATTGCCTTAAGAGTCATTTAGACAGTCTTCGCTAACAAAGTGTGGGGATGGGAAAATTTCAAATGGTTACAAAACGAGATGCTATGGGGTGGGTTTGATAGAGGGAAATCAATAAAAATATTGAGACTCGACAGAAACTCCCTACGGACACTAGTAGGTATAGTCACGTTCCACTGTCTTCTTAGAAAACACGCTCGAAGACTTCGCCTTACAAGCGAGGACATTTGCAGAGGCTGCGGTGAGGGGGATGAGACTATAGAGAATCTCCTCCGAATTCGGAGACAAATTCTCGGAGAGTACTTCTTCGCCGAGCTGAATGGTCTCCGGTTCCTTGAACCGATCAAGCTCATTAGTTTCACCAGTAAATTAGAGTACCACTATGAAGAAGAAAGAATAAGACACCTGTTGAAAGAGCTGGGCCACCTTGTCAGATGGGGTACTTTTTATTTTCGAGTTCGAAGACCGATATTTTAGTGTGAGTGAGAATGGATGTAGTACTATTTGTAGTTCCTTATTTCGACGCAAATGTCGCTAGCATTGGATCAATTTTGAAATTTGACATCTGGTGGGCTTTTTTAAACATTTTAGCTAGTGCAAGTGTTCTCTTGGCTTTAATCGCCTGTACCTTTGGTTCGTCCTGCATCAAACCTTAGGTGTCAGTTACATCATTCGCAGCACCTTCTTGTATGCCGAATTCGGCGGTAAAGTAACTCCCGTAGCACGGGTTGTACCAGGCAAATTCCTAGTAAGTCCGAATTATGATTTGTGATTATTCTGGTTAAATCCTAACGCTCTACCCTTGATTTTTAAAGATAAACTGGAATAAAGAAGTAAAAAGGGCTCGCTGTTCGTCCGTCAATATTCGTCTCTTCGATTAGGATGGCTTTGTTAACATTCGAAAGCAACACCGTGCTGGAATGACCTCAGCTCGGCTAAGTCGCTCACCGAATCCGTCGTTCGTGGCCGCCGGAACTGCAGCATTCGTATTGTAGCTTATTTCGCTTTCACCACAAAAAGTAAACTGCTTTCGTAAGGATTCTGTGGAGCTCGAGGTTATTTATTTCAAATTTGTCAATTCGTTTTTTTTTATTATAAAAACAAGCCGATAGTTATGTATGATCAAATTCAGGGAGCTCATTTTTTTTTGTTAAATTGTGACTGGAGAAAGTTTTCAGTTATATCCTCCGGTGCTTTGTTTTCGGCATGAAGGATGAAGCTTCTACCTAGGGTACAATAGTGCGCTTCATAGCTGATTTCTGTTAAACAGTACCATATTTGCGAATTTTCACTGTATGGTGTTGCTTTCTGGATCGGATATGAAGAAGTTTGAACAAAAATGAAAACTTTTCTAACATACTTCGAGTGGAATGACATCATGAACCAAGATACATGCCAAAACTATACTCAACTCAAGTTACATAATTCCACCTCTAGTTTTACGTTCCTGTTTTCCACATAGCGTCCTCAATTAAGAATAAGTAGGATGGTAAATTATTAAGGTAACGAATTTTTTCATAAGTAATTATTTAAATTTCGATTCTATGTCCGAGACCGCCTCTTTTCTTTCTGAAAATTTCATTATCCAGCTGTAGTTTTTGCTCACATGACGGTTATACTTTTCTGCTTTCACGCTCTGGAGTCTGACCATCTTTTTTCTAAGCCTATAAAGTATTTTTACTTGAATGCTAAGTTTATAGCTGCATCACGAATTTGGAGAGCAAAAGCGTTTAGACTTTTTTTCAGGAACTAGTGAACCTAGCGGATTTCCTTAGACCGGTTGAATACCCTTGACTTGCTCATTGTCAAACTACAGAATAAATTGATAACCGAAAAGTGATAACCGACAGCATTTAAAAACGAATAATTTTAAAGATTATTTATAATATATCTGAACAGCGAAAAAACTAAAAATCCAATTTATATAGAAAACTAGAAGGTAAGACAAGAAATTTAAGACTTCGCATGCTCCTCATCGGACGAAATATTAACCATGGCTTCGACTCGACTTGCCGGGCAACACTTTTCCACGCTCTTGCTTTCCGGTCGCAGGCGGCTTCATGTTGCTTGACCACTACAATGAAATGTATCGTGCTTTCCATTACGCACGATTCATAGGGAAACCGCTTCTCAAGGACGCTTCCTTTTTTTTTCCGTGAATCGCCCGAAAACCGAAACGAAATTCAAACTGCATTTCTTCAAAGTGTCTTTGACTGTTGCCTTTCAATTTGTTTCGTCATCGAGTAAGTTCTGTTCAGAATTATGTTCGCGATTGATAGAATCCAAACTCGAACGATATTGTTTCGCGGTCGATTCGCCTCTCTGTTTTTTTTTCTAGTCCATCTGGATAACAAGAATATTTGCCGCTAAGAGGAGAAAATGCGGGAGCTCAACGTCCAGGCTGGGAATATGGCTCAGGTCCAGGATGTAAACCAGACAGCCCATTAGGTCCACAACAAAGAAACTGCCATGAGTCCGTTCGCATCAGGTCCAGGTTGTCAGTCAGGTGGCCAAGAACCTCGTCCGGCTGTGAATATGGGTCAGGACCAGGATGTCAACCAGCAGATTCTTGAGGTCCTCAACGTCCATTTGGTACAGTTTCGCAGGGTCATGCGAAACTGCCATGGTCCGTTCGCGTCAGGTCCAGGGTGTAAGCCTTCTCAACCAGCCAGCCAAAGCCAACAGCAACCATCCGCATCAAGCGTACGGGAACCATACGGTCCTCAGGGACCTTCAGGTTCATCAACGCAATATCAAGGTCCACAGGGTCCAAGTCCACAACAAGGAAACTGCCAGAATTCGAATGGCGAACTAATGGGCATCGTCAACTTTTTTCGCTTCTTCACTTTTTCTCCCAATGCGGAACCTTTTCTTTCGCAGTACTGAAAATCGAATGATTTCTGCTCACTTCATTGATTTTTTTCACTTACTTTCGCCGAATGAACGGAATGAATTGTCATCGAGACATTTCTCTTGACATTTCTTTACTAAAAAAGAACAAAAGTAAAGTTCGAAATTCGAAATTACAGTCATGATGCTTATGTGTGCGTGGAATTTTTTCTGATTTTAACTCGCGAATATCCTTAATTTTCAGTACTTTTAAGTGGGTAAAATTTAGATTGGTAGATTTTACGTAGTAATGAACGAGTTGCAATCACATTTGCTCACTTATCTCATGCCGGAAAATAGCGGGACGCTTTTTAAAATTTAACGGAAAAGCTGGTAATCTTGACCGAACTCTATTACTAGTCTTGTTCATTCTTCTTCGTAGAGTAACTCTAGGCTAAATGATATGTAGGTTCACATGGTAAATCGCGGAGGCGTACACATTTTTGACAATCAGGCACTTTAACGAAAACTGTTATCTAGGAATCTCCAAACTCTTCCTTCCCCGAATCACTCAACCTCGTAATCCTCGTTCCTTGGCACGCGCACACGAGTATGTCCTCAATTCTTTCCCATTGCTGGACGGTAAAATTCTGATATTCGCTCGTAAGCCGTTCGATGTGAATAGGAAAAATATTACCTCCTGATGTTTATCCAGACAAATACAACATCGAGAAGTTCAAGGTGAACTAAATTTCGCATAAATATAGCATTTCTGATGTAGGCAGTATAAATAAAAGGTTATTTTAGAAAAGAATTGTTTGCAACCCCCGCTGAGGTTATTGAGCAACCTTAGCGCTCCTCTACCTAACATGTGCTTCGCAGTAAATTTACCTTACATTTTCCTTGAGAATGCAAGCTAAGTTCTTCATTGGGAAATTATGCAGTGTTCAGTCAGTACAAGATAATCGTTAGAGATAACAGGGCTGCTGTATTTTGATAAATTATTGGTTTTTAGATATAACGTAAAGTGTTACTGAAAGCTATCATTCCTTTTAACGTTCCTTTTTTTCGAGCAATTTACGTAGTGTCTGCAGCGTTTATATCGTACCGGTCTTATCAAAATGGAAAAATAAATAAATAAAAACAGCCAGACGCCATCAGTTTTTTTTTTGTATTTACTTTAACTAATTTAATTTCAATTTGAAATTAAGATTGATTACAGAAAAAATCACGAAATCGAAAACATTTTAGTGAAATCATTTTCTTTATGTTCGCAACCTTTAACTAAATCATTGACCTTCTATTTCAGGATGGATGTATCATTGTGTAGAATCATTAGGAGAAAAACGTCAACGTGAATCATTTGCAATCCATTGTTTACAAAAGTCAATTGAAGCCGACCCAAAATCTGGACAATCATTATACTTGCTAGGAAGATGTTTTGCCGGTATTAATAAAGTCCATGATGCCTTTATAGCTTATAGGAATTCGGTAGAGGAAAGTGAAGGTAACGCCGATACTTGGTGTTCGATTGGGTAAGTTCAATTTAACACATGAATTTTAATATGCCAGGAATAATTTGTTTAATTTTTTTTCTTACAGTGTTTTATATCAACAACAGAATCAACCAACGGATGCGCTTCAAGCGTACATTTGTGCAGTACAACTAGATAAAACACATCGAGCTGCTTGGACCAATTTAGGAATTTTATATGAAAGTTGTAGTCAACCGAGAGATGCTTTTGCATGTTATTTGAATGCTACAAGAAATACAGATACAGTAAGTTCAATTTTATACGTATGTAATTAATGTAATATTATGTGTTGATGCTTTTCATATCTATAATATAATTATAATTGCACACTATTGAAAGTGCAGCTGCTGGATAACATTTGCATGTAGAAATTATTCAGATAAATTGGTTGTAAATTAACGAAAACCATAAAAACCGCAACATATTTTTCTTGTGAATCCAATTTTACTCATGCGATATCGCGTGATTTTATATTTATGAATTTTCATTCAAATCGATAACAAAAGCAACAGCATAATACATACTCGTAACTCTCTTATTTTCGCCACATATGCTCTCAATAATAAATTACTTGGGTTTTTTTTATAAAATACATTTTTTTTTTTTAGAATTCATCGCAAATTCAACATTTAAACGTCACATCATCGACACCTACTGGTGGCGGTAGTGGTATTACAGCTAGTGCAATAACATCTGTGTCTGCTAATACAAGTTTATCGCCATCCTCAACATCATCAATACCCGTATCACCGTCAATTACAAGTAAAAATTTATTGAAAGAATCAACGGTGACGGCAAGCGGTGGTAAACCACAAAGTTTAGCGCAAAGAATTAAATTTCTACAATCGCAATTAGCTCACGCTCCTATGCCGAGTATAACATCAAAAAGGCGCCAGCTGTTCTCAATTGAAGAGGCCTGGAATTTACCTATATCGGCTGAAATGAGTTCGAGACAGCAACAACAAAGTGCCCAAGCGAGTCAACAGAGACAATTTCAAAAGGGTGGCTATACACAGGTTAGTTTTTATATTTTATTTTTATATTATAATTTTACTTATTTAGTGAATAATTAGTTTTTCTCTAAATTTTAAATGACATCTTTTTTTTTGGGTTGTTTTATTGGAGAACATTTTTCATTTGTTGATTTAAATCATCATCAATGGCGCGCCAGCCAAAATCGGGCTTTGCTGTCTTCATCAGCCGAGTATTTTCATCACTTGCGTGGCTTGCCTACTAGCCGGTAACCACTCCTTTTGCCTTTAAGAGCGCGTTTGGGAATTCTTCTTTCTTCGAAGATATATGAAGTTGTCCACACCCAACAAATTATGTTCGGCAATTGTTATGTTTTGTCTGATTGGCGTTCTTCTTCTTGTTTGCGTCATTACTTTTGATTTGCTTTTGTTAATGTGCAACCCAACTTCTTTTGCGGCGAAGTCAAGATTGACAAATACCTCCTGAATACTAGGAAAGAATCTTGCTAGGATGTCAATATCGTCAGCGTATGCTACTAATTGGGTGGACTTGAATAGTAGTGTCCCATTGGTGTTGACTGGGATTTTTCGGACGACATACTTCAGTGCCAAGTTGAAAAGCATGAGGGCTAGACCATATCCCTGCTTTAAACCACATTCCGTTCGAAATCTGGTTGTGGAATCGGTTTGTATTCTCACTTGGGATTCAGTGTTCGTCACTGTGAGTCTTGTTAGTCGGACTAGTTTTGGGGGAATTCTAAAGTCAAGTATGATTTGGTACAGTACGCTCCTGTCGATACTGTCGTATGCTTGTTTAAAATCTACGAAGATTTGGTGCACGTTTGTGTTATGTTCCCGGCATTTCTCAAGCACCTGTTTCACCGAGAATATTTGATCTGTTGTAGATCATCCGGTTCTGAATCCACCTTCGTATTCGCCAAATTTGTTCGTTTTCGTGTTTTGGCTTAAGACGACGTTTAATTATTTTTGTCAGTATTTTATAGGACGTACACAACAATGATATACCTCTGTAATTCTCACAGCAGAGTTTGTCTCCTTTCTTGTAAATTGGACATATGCTGCTTTTTCGTCAATCTTCGGGTATGATTTCCTCAGTCCAAATTTTGCATATCATGTTGTGTAGTGCGACACAGTTTCCACTGTTTTTCAGAAGTTCAACAGGTATTTCGTCAATTCCCGGCGCTTTGTTTCGTTTTTGGTCACATAGGGCTGCTTTGATTTCAGCAAGCGTGGGTGGTGTCGATGATGGTTCTTCTTCATCAGTTGAGGCATTAATTGAAATGTTGTCTGTCGTGATAGGTGCTAATGGGGTGGGATTGAGAAGATGTTCAAAAGTAGGAAGCCCATCTCCTTTTGATTTTTTGTGTGTCGCTGATAATATTGCCCTCTGCGTCTTTGCAGAGACTTGTTTTTGCCTTAAATCCCTTTTTTATGTCTTTTACTATTGCGTATGCAATAAATAAATCACCTAAGCTCGTCATATCTTTCTTTTTTGGCTCGTGTTGGTCGTACAGTGAAAATTTTCTAAGCCTCGTTCTTTCTATCTATTGCATCGCGTCATTCTTGGTCAAACCAATCCTTATTTTTTCGCCGTGCTTGATATCCTAACACCTCTTCTGCGGATGATTTGATGCCGTCTCGTATTTTCATCTAAACACTCTCCACTAGCATATTTTGGATGTTGTCATATACTGGTATCAGGTGTTTATTACATACTGACATGTAAGCCTCCGCCACCGTTTCATCTTTAAGCTTGTCGACATTGAATTTGCGAGCTCTATTCGTTTTCGAAGATCCACGACAAGCTATTCGCATCAATACTTAGCTCGGACGGAACTAAATAAAATGAATGCAAAACTGCAATGATTTTGCATCTTAAAAGGCAAAAGTGTGTCACATTTTAGAATAAATCAGTTATTTCGAACCGTCGGATTTTTATCTTTGAGACCAATTAGATACGCGCCCAAGTATTTGCCGACCAGCAGGAGTCATTTCATTGCCCAAGCGAATGGAAATCTAGATTAATACAGATAATTTGGGGTAAAGATAAGTAAATGAAACGCATTGAAATATTCTCTTACCAGACATATAAATTGAGCATAAGCAATTTTCGTATCCAGAATTATAGTAGTCTTCACCAGATCTAATACTGCTGGACTAATTTTTATACTCTAGATGAAATCTGAGAGTATATTGTGTTTGCCTTACCGTTTGTAACGCTAAGAAATAATGCTCGCACAGAGCCGCCAAGGGTACAGAAATATTTGTTGTCGCTCAAAAACTTCGATTCCTAGTTGCTGTCTGTCCGTCTGTCTACAGCATAACTCTCGAATGCTTTGAGCTATCGTGCTGAAATTTGTTGTGTGTCATTTTTAGCAAAAAAGAAACTTTAAGTTCGTGAATGGGCCACATCCCCCCACTCCTTCTGCCCCCTCCCATACAAATTTCACGATATTCCGAAATTTTCAGAAATTGATTTTTCTTTGAAACTATTTAAGCTATCGATTTGAAATTTGGGTCAAAATATTATGATATAGATGTCATTAATATAACGGAATATTGATCCGATCCCGTCACTCCTTCTACCCCCTCCCATACAAATGCACAATTTTGAAAAATGCAGTTTTTCGATTTTCATTGAAACTAGCAAAGTTATAAAAACGAATTTTAGACAAAATTAATTTTAATATAATTCCAATCAGAATTGAAAAAAACTATCAACTTCACCTCACTCCTTCTACCCCCTCCCATACAAATTTCACGAAATTTTAAAATTTAAATTAAATTATTTTTCTTCGAAACTGTTAAAGCTATCAACTTGATATTTTGCGTAACGTATAAAAATAGAAATATCAATGACGAGAAAAAAATGTGTTTTGATCCGTACACTCCTTCTACCCCCTCCCATCAATCAAATTCCTGTTAAGACCCCCTATAGGGGCATAGGACAGAAACAACTCTCTTCCACAAGGCGCGATCCTGCGCATCGGCTTTAAGCTGTTGCCAGGACTTGTTTATTCCTCTGGCCTCCTGCTCAACTGCTCGCTTCCATGTGTTACATGGTCGACCAACCCGACGTCTTCCTTGAGGGTTATAATCCAGAGCCTGTTTTGCGATGTTTTGCTCTGGTTTCCTCAAAGTATGACCGATCCACTGCCACTTTCGCCGTTGAATCTCAATACCTATTTTAGTCTGGCGAGTTGTACTCCAAAGTTCATCGTTGGAGATCACTTCTGGCCAGAATATTCCTAAAATGCGTCGGAGGCATTGGTTTACGAAAGTCTGTAGTTTCTTGGTAAGTCGAACGGTCACTTTCCACGTAGTACAACCATATAACAACACGGATTTGACGCATGCGTCAAAAACTCGCAGCTTCGTGCGAAGGGAGATCTCTCTTAACCTCCAGAAAGGGGAAAGGATACCGAAGGCCTGACGAGCTTTATTTAGCCGAGCCTCAACATCCTTTTCGGCTCCGCCGTCCATGCTGACAATGCTTCCGAGATAGCAAAAATCTTGCACCTCTTCCACATCCTGTCCATTAAGAACAATCGGTGTGCTTGCGTTCAAACCCATGTGCATGTACTTGGTTTTACGCACATTTATTTTCAGTCCCGCCTCTTTGCATTTAGAATGCAACGAGCGAACATTTGACTCTAAGTCCGAACGGGTATGTGCAAGCAAACACACGTCATCAGCATAATCAAGGTGACTTAAGATGTTAAATAGTCTCCATTGAAGACCTTTACCTTCCCCACCTTCCAGTGCAGCTTTCAAGATGTCATTTATTACCACCAGAAACAGGGCTGGTGATAATATGCAGCCTTGTCTGACACCCGTTCGCACAGGAAAGCTCTCGGACAGCTCTCCTCTATGCAAGACGCGACACCTTGCATCTTCGTAGGATTCTTTAATCATAGCTATGACCTTATTTGGAATACCTCTCCTACGCAAAGCATTCCATATGTAATCTCGCTTAACGCTGTCGAAAGCCTTCTCGAAGTCCACAAACATGAGATGTAGTGGCGAACCCATTTCGGCTGACTGCTCTAATATTATCCGTAGGGTATTTGTGTGGTCGGTACAAGACGACCCTTTACGGAATCCAGCCTGATAAACTTCGAGAGTGCTCTCGACGACATCACTAATCCTATTGAGAATTACCTTAGCCATAATTTTTGATACGGCAGTAAGTAGACATATACCACGCCAATTGCCACAATCCCGAAGGTCGCCCTTCTTCGGAATTTTCACAATGACGCCCTCCTTCCATTCAGTCGGATATCTTCCATCATTCCACACCTTAGTGAAGAGTGGGAGGAGTATATCGGCTGTTATTTCCGGATCCGCTTTGAGGAGTTCGGTTGGTAGTCCGTCTATACCTGGAGCTTTCCTTCCCGCCATTGACCGAATGGCGGAAACTATCTCTTCCTTATCTGGGGGATCGTCCCTAATAGAGGATTGTTGCGGTTGGATGTTTGGAAGTTGTTCTGTTTCCGGAATATCTTCATCTGACAAGATGCTTAAAATATCAGAGAAGTATTCCTTCCATCGTCGCAACTGGTGTTCACTCATATTAAGGAGAGTTCCGTTGACATCTCTCACCAGGTGGTTGGCGGTGAAATTCCTGTTCGTCAACTGTTTCATGATTTTAAATAGTGAACCCATATCCCCAAGGTAAGCCGCAGATTCTGCCTTGTTTGCCAGATCTTCAATGGCCTTTCTCTTGTCGCGTCTAACAGCCTTTTTAAGCTGTATATGAGCATCGCGGTAGTTCTGCCTCAAGTCGGGCGTTCGTTGGTTGACATCGGGTTGAGAGATGATTGCCAATTTGGCTTTTTTCCGATTGTCAACCTTGTCCCATGTGTCTTGTGACATCCAGGGTTTCTCACCGCTTTGCGCATATCCCACAGATTCTTCAGCACTAGTTAGAAAAGTGTTTCTGGTTGCCTCCCAATTGGCGTCCAGTGTGCGCATTTCATGTTCACCCAATGTGGATGACTTTTCGCGTAGAATGGTGGTGTATTCGAGTTTTTTGTTGGGATCTCTGAGTTTATCCACATTAAGCTTGCGCTTCATTTGAAGAATTTGTGGTCGTCGGATAGCTGCTGTACACAATCTCAAGCAGGCAACCATCAAGTGGTGATCGCTCCCCACGTCAGCTCCACGTTTCGCTCGCACATCGAGGAGACATCTTCTCCATCGGCGACTTATAGCCAAATGGTCGATCTGGTTCTGAATAACACCGTCAGGGGAAACCCAAGATGTTTTATGATGACTCTTGTGTGGAAAAAGGGTCCCTCCGATGACCATTTGCCGAGTACTACAGAACTCCACAAATAATTCGCCGTTTTCGGGTCTCTTAATCCAAGGTCGTGAAGGGTCGACCCAAGGGTCACCTCCCATACAAATGTATAATTTTTGTTAATTCCATTATATCGATTTCCATTAAAACCAGAAAAAGTATAAACTTCAAATTTTGCCAGAATTTGTTTTTTAATAATTGCAATAAATGCTATAAAAAATTATCAGCTCCTCTTCACTCCTTCTACCCCCTCCCATACAAATATCTGTATTATAAATTCAAGAAAAGCATTTCTTCTTCGAATATATTAGAACAATCGAATTTAAAATTGAATTAAAGCGTGGTGATAAGGATGATGATAAGCAGTTTCAAATTCATCTTAAACGCTCCACTTCCTCTGCCGCCTCCCATACAAATGCCTCAATTTCAGGAAAAATATGTCCAATTGAAAATAATGAAAGCTATAAAGCTTAAATTCAGCACGAAATATTTTGCATACAACATTAGGTGTCATATCCAAAAACTACAAACCTTCCTCCTCTCCTTCTATCACCTCCCATACAAAAGTCACTATTAATTATTTAAAAGAATTGTAGGTTACATATTTCACGGTACATTGAACTCTTTCTCATTTCATCTAGAGTATCATATGATTGGGCTTTACGGCCAATCATAATTCTTTTATGTTTTTCCATACATTCGTAATCAATGTGGCGAACGTACTGTTGGAAGCAATAAAATGTCTATTTTAAAGATACGACCATTTTGGTGTTTTAAGCTTGCCTGTTGATTCGGAATTATAAACGATCCGGACGAGTCAAACAATTCGGAAATTGTTTTGATGCTGTTACTAAAAAATAGAACAAAGTTCACTCGCAGTCTATCTAGATCCTAAATTGTCAATCGCGAACTACAAATATCGTATAAATAGTAAATGAACTGACAGCTTATTATCCCTGGAAATGATTTCATTTTTCGTCACTATTCAGCATGCAAAGTACCATACAATTTGTTTTATATTACGGCGACACAGAAAACACTTCTCCCCCGTCCGTTGCCATTTTTTTCTGACTTCACTTTCTTCGTTCAACGATGAATTCAAATAAAAAAATTCAATAACAGCTGATTATGTGAGGTGAGTCGAATGGAGTTGTTTTTTTAGTATTTTTCTTCTTTTTTTCAATGAATGGTATTGTTATTGAACTAAAGTGAGCAAGTTTGATAATCCGTACACGATATTCTGTATAAGTTTTACTTAAAAACCATCAAAAAACATTCAGTTTTAAAGTTTCAAATTTAAACACATTTACTATGGCACTCCTAGATGCAAGCAACAATTCACCACACCGCTTGACAACAGCTAAATTGCAAGTGTAAAGCGCAGCGAAACAAGCGCAGCGAATTCGATTACGACGAACTCTTCTGCATGGGAAAGGCATCTGAAAAACTGCATTACCCGAATTTCGCTCCGTCTTCTGTTTCGCTGCGTCTGTTTCGCTCAAACCTTGAGAGTACGTGTTCTGGCTTAGCTTATACGGGAACCCCAATGTTAGCGACTGAAATAGAGCTGAAGGCTTTCAAACAGCTTTTGCTTGCGCAAGTCTCAAGACAAAAAGACCGTTTACGACATATTTGTCACCCATGTTATAACACTTGTCGTGTGGTTTTGATAACAAATAAAAATTTCCGTTGCTGGAAAACAATTTACCGAAAGCGCAGTTGTACGCCATCTGTTGAAAAAATCTAAAAAAAAAAAGTCAATGATAACGTACTAGATTTCTATCGCACATCTTTTACTTCTTTTCCAGCTTGCTTGATGTGTGTGGGCCATGCGCATTCGTTTTGAAATTCCTTGCAGGGTGTGGGGAGTAATTCTCCATGTAAAGCACCCGACTGATTTTCTTGGTAGTTGTGAGGTGAATGATTTCTTGGGAAGTTTCTTCTTCGTTCACTTTTTTTCCTGGCTACTATTCGCCGGAAGCCGGCCGACATTTCTCTTTCATTTCCCTTGGACATGTCGCCCGAAGAACATTGACCGGGAGTTTTTCCCAATTTTTATTAAATCAAAATTTTTTTTTTTTTTTATATTTTGGCTTTGATATTTTAGTAAGTTCGATTTTTAGTTTAATATCTGTGAAAAGTTATGTGAATGAAATCGAAGCCCATAGTCACGCGATAAGGTAAGAACACTTGTGCACACGTGGTCGAGTGAAGGTTAGGGTCGTTGAAATTGATTTTCGATGATTAGAAAAGGCCGTGGAATACTATTGAAATACGGTTCTACTTATTTGTATTTCATCTGCCCTCCTACGGTAAAGTAAAGCGCCTTTAAAAAAGAATATCTACTTATTTCGATTAGTTTGTATTCAGCACTCAGGCGAACATATTTTTTTTTTCATAGCGATTATATAATAATTTTCCAACGCGGAATACTGTTCCGAAGATTTTAATTTGTAATTAATTAATTGCAGCCCGCCCAAGGACCGCCGCCTCCCTATCCCAATCAACAGAACAATCATGGCCCGATACCCGCAAAACGTTTCAAGCCAGGCGAGGAGTTGCCGGCGCAACAACAAGCTCAGCAGCAGCAGCAACAACAACAACAACAGCAATCATCAAATCGCCCAGCACAACAACCCTCGTTCTACTTATCACAGAATCAGCTGCAAATGTTACAATACCTCCAGCAGAATCAGAATAACCTGACTGCGCCGCAACAACAGATGATGCAGCAATTAGCACATCAGTTCCGATTAATGCAGCAGCATCAACAGTTGCGACTGCAGCAGCAACAGCGCGTTCAACAGCCGGCCGTTGTGCAGGCAGGCTATCAGGCACAAACTGGAGCTCGAACTCCGCAATCAGGAACTGTTGCACAAGCTGGCTATGTCGACAGTTCTAGTAACTTTCCGGCAGCGACGGGAAATACACAACCGGCTGCTGGTATGCCTTTCAAATCGGCCAACGTACCGAATTCGGGCAGTTTCCGATCGAATCAACAACATTTTAATTCGATGCATTCAGGTGGTTTCGCTCATAACACGTCGATTACGAATAATGGGCAAAATGATTTAGGTAAGTTTTTATATTTCTTACAGTATGCTTCGATGTTCATTTTATTTTTAAAAAAAATTAAACATACATCATTTAAAAACAATAGAATTATGATTGAACGAAAAAGCCATAGGGTGTTTTTTTTTAGAGGCGGAGAACTTTAAATTGAAATAAAACAGAAAAATGTTTTTAATATCCATGAAACTGGCTTCATTTGAAAGATAATTTTATTGCATTAATGTTTGAATATGAGGAAGAAATTCGTTATAAGATCAAACTTAAAATGCACTAAGAAAAACTTCACGGTACTTACCAGGGGTGTAAATATGAAACCGGAATTTTTTTCCAAAAAAAAAAAACACTTATTGGTTGGCAATGAAAGGAGTATTTTATTTAAAGTATAGCCCTTCGCCAGCTATACATTTTCTCTTATCTCTTATTATCTCTCTGGTAATGTGTGGATGCCTCGCCAAAAAAACTGTTGGTCTTTTGATGAAAACCAGTCATCGAGCCATATTCGTACATTTTCGTTGGAAGTGAAGCGCTGCTTAGCAAAGGCGTGTCCCATCGGTGCAAACAAATGGTAATCAGACGGAGCCAAGTCTGGTGAGTAAGCGGCATGGGAAAGAATTTCCCAACTGAACGATTATCATTTCCTTGACCAGTCTTGCTGTGTGTGATGGTGCATTGTCATGAAGCAAAATCACTTTGTTTTTTCTCTACTGGTATTCAGGGCGTTTTTCACTCAAAACTTGATTCAATGCAATCATTTGTTGTCGGTAACGTTCAGTGTTAACGGTTTCAGCAGCTCATAATAAATCACACCCTTCTGATCCCACCAAACGCAGAGCATTGTTTTCCGGCCATGGAGAATTGGTCTTGCAGTTGATGTCGGTGAATGGCGGTGGATGGCCTGGAGTTACCCATGATTTTTTCCGCTTCGGATTCTCAAAATAAATCCACTTTTCATCGCCAGTCACAATTTGATGGAGAAATGACTTTCTTTTGTATCTGGCGAGCAGCATTTAGGAAGTGAGTTTTCTGTTTTCCTGCTGTCTTTCGTTTCATGTGGGACCCATTTTCCAATCTTGTGGATCTTTCCCATGGCTTTCAAACATATGGCGACGGCTGCTCGTGTTACGTTTAACTGATCTGCCAGTTGTTGTTGCGTTTGAGCGTCGTCCTCATCCAACAATGTTTGCAATCTGCTGTCTTCAAACTTTTTCGGTGGTTTTCCACGTTCTTCGTTTCTCACGTCAAAACTTCCACTCTTGAATTTTTTAAACCACTCAAAGCACTGATTTACCAAGTGCATGATCACCGTAAGCATTGACCGTATCCAGAAATATGCATTCCGATTAATTGGTGTTGAAGCTATATCGGCCTAAATTGACTCCCTCGAGCATCGTCGAAATATCGGTGCACTCTGCATTTACTATAAATACTTCCATGGTAAATGCAGCAAGGAACTAAAAGCCCCCCCCCCCCCCCCAAATACTCGCTAAGATGCACGCTCACACGAGTAAACCGTTAAGCCCTTGCCGTGAAGAACAGTGAAGTTTAGGCAGTTCTTCATCCCTCGGACGACAGTGTTGTGGAATTCATTACCAGGCAATCTCTTTCCAACGGGATACAACCTCTAGCAATTTAAGAACAACGTTCACCGCCACTTCAAAATCTCCCCTCCTGTGTTTCCCTACTAATTTTCCTCTATCCACTTGTTTCTCCGTACCCGTGTCGACTTAACTGTGCATCGCGCATTAAAGATGACCCCCTAAGTTATTTTCGACGGCCATAAAAAAAAAAGTATTCGATGCGATTCAGCAGCAGTTTTCTTCAAATGGTAACAGAAAATTAAAGCTGCCCGCAAATCGTAGTGTCGCGGTACAAAGTTCGACATGTTCACTGTTATTAAAAGCTATTCTGTCGTATGAAACTTGAAGTGTTATGAGTTGACAATCTTTGTCCGATGTCAAAACAAGAAAATGGCGCCACTGACGCGTATTCACAATAACTACATTGACCAGTGAGGCCCTCTATGATCAAATTCCGGTTTCATATTTACACCCCTGGTATTATATACAATGAACAATTAACGAAGAAATTTTAAGGCGCGGACACTTTTTTGGCGAATTTTTCACCCGGAAAATGCCGAAAATTGCAATTTAAAAACTGATTTTTTAGCCTTTAAAACAGCGAATTTGCCATTTTTCTCGGCAGGATTTTAACTATACATAAATACATGATTTGAACCAAAAAAAAAATGTAATAACAAAAAAATACTTAGTGGAGCGACTCGATACTATTTATTAAATATTTTCAGCCAACAAATCGGATTACATACTTTCCCGCCGAGGAACAATTCTTTTTTGGGAAATAGGTAGCCAGTTAAAAGATCCATTTCGTGAAATTAATCTATCATCGAATGTTTCTTTCTGTGAATTAATTGTATCGCGCGCTGTGTGGCATGTAACGTTCTGCCCGTCTTCATTTTTGAAGACATGGGCCAATAACTGCTTCGGCCCATAAAGCGCATCAAACGCTGACTTTTTCTGGATGTAATGGTGTTTCGGCAATGGTTTGTGCATTATCATTGCTCAAAATGCGGAAATTCTGCTTATTGACATAGCCATTTAGCCAAAAGTGTGCTTCATCCCTGAACAACATTTTCAAATGGAATTGTGGATCAGTAGCAATGCTTCTTGCTCCGGCATGAGTCTATTGATGAATTGAATTGTCTAACCAAACTAACCCCAAGACAACCGGGAACTTTGAAATGGGCTGTCACCAAAGCTTTCTAGAACTCAAATTGGAAACAACCAAGGAGGATATAAAATAAGGAGAGACTATGAGCATGCTTCGCCTTGTAAGAAAATGGAAATGAAAGTGTTTCCCTCCCTTACTGGCGAAATTATTGAAATTTTTCAAAACAATCGTTTCACTATCCTTTTCTGGCATACTTCAGCCCAATCCAACTATCTTTGTCCCGCGTTAAATTGTACGTTGCTAAAGTGATTAGCTTAGACAGGAACCAAAACCTAATAAAAATTTAAAAACTCAAGATTTCTGAGATGAAACAGTTAACTCTATTGCACTGAAAAGTACTTTATTGCTGACTGAATATTAGCAACCAAGAGAGAATACAAATTATGGTATTTTTTTGTAAAAGCCAATTTAAGCTTGGACACAATTTTCGAAAATTTCCGAATCAAAAAGTATTCCCACATGAGACAGCCTGTCAGGCACTCCCTTTTATATATCATCCTTGGGCACAAATGACATAGCGGCCATCTTGCATGACTCCAGTGGGTATGACGTCATGGAATTTTCCATTTCAAATGACCACCTGTATAATTTTCGAATGATCTTGTCGTAAAAACATGATTTACCGAAAACAACACAAAAGCATAATTCAATCAAATTAAGAATGGAAATATTACGCGAGTGCATACTTTTTCGTAATAACTAAAATTAACCGGGGATCTCTGCACAATATAAGTGACAGATTCTCTTCAGTGGGAGAAACCGAGATTTGACTTTGTTTGCGCTTTTTTCAATTCAAAATCTATTGCACTAATATCAACGTGTAATAATTATACGCCGAGCACTATTAATAAAGTACCTTAGAAAGCTTAACTATCTTTAATTTAAATGCCGCTGTGTCTGCTCCATACAAAAGCGAGAAAATTTGTATGGAACTGTCATTTTTGGTATGACTCCAACTAAAATTGCTTTCGCTTTAGAGGGCTTTGCTGTCACAGAGAACAGTGTTGCCAATTTAAAGTTCTCCGCCTCTAAAAAATACCCTTTATTAACTGACCTGATGATGTAACTAAAAAAGTGAAGTTCTAAATCGTCCCACTGACGACAAAACTGAATTTTTGAATAGAAAATTCTATACGCAATTATATTATAGTGCGGTGCTGGTAGAATGGCTGTTTTTGCTGCTATATATCAATAATTTAATCATAAATAAAATTCGTTACACACGTACATATGATCAAACTGCAACCTTTGCATGGGACATGAGTAGAATTGGTGGCTAGCCTTTCATATCTCACTATATGTTCTTCTTCATCATCAATGGCACTACAGCCCAATTCGAGCTAGTAATCTCGTTTATATTTAAGTGTGCAAGTCGCTGGCTTTCAAGTAAAAAATAAAAGTACTAGTTTAACAAGTTCACTTTAATTTTGTTAAACACAAACTTTATTTGTCGCTTTTACACTTTCACTTGCGAATTTTTTGCTCACAAATGATCGCATCCCAATCTTGGCTCTTTTCGCTTTCCTAACATCGACTGACTCGTCGACTGTTCAATATGGAGTGACTATTCCTCAAAACGCTCGCACTTTTTATATCGTTTTTGTCGGCCGACCAAGGCTGCTTCTGTAAATCATTTCCTTCTCGTCCTCCTCGGGTGCTTGCAACAGTTTTTTGACAGAATGCAAATCCATACCTCTAGTGATTTCGCCCCAATTAGTTTAATTTATTTTAATTGTTCGTGTTAAAGTCAATCATTCGAATCAATTGGTAAACAATAGGGTCGGATTATTCCTCTTATTACATAGATTAAACAGCACTGTTAATAAGATCAAGAACCACCCAACATTATAATTACTGATAAATATTAAAGTAATATATGATAATAGTGTAGTTTTACATTAATGCTCTTCTCTTTCTGATTTCAGGTGTAACCGATCAGGAACTTCAAGATATTTTATCGAAACCGGATCTAACAACATCATTTGCCGAAGATCTGCTAAAAAGAATCACAGCCGATGGCCTAGACATTAAGGAAGAAGTCGAAGCTGCACATTCTGAGCACGGAAATGACATTCGAAATAAATCGCCAACTTTGAAATGTGAAGCGACATCAACCAGTTCGGTATTGTCATCGTGTGTCGGTGCCGTCGCAAAAGACGACGTTAAATTCGAACCAGTCATAAAAGTTGAGAAATTATTCGAAGAAGATGAAATTCCGATTTTTTCAATCGACATGGATTCAAAGAATGTGATAAATGCTGTACAGCAGCTCGGCGTCAAAGAACCACCGCCACCATGTTCAGTTCTTCATATGGACGCTCCACCTCCATCGCCGCCCGATTGTCCGCCACAACGTTTAACCCGCGAGCAATTACTACCACCAACGCCATCTGTTCATTTAGAAAATAAGAAGCATGCATTCAGTCCTCAATTACAAGAGTTCTGTTTGAAACATCCAATTGCTGTAGTTCGAGGATTGGCCGGAGCCTTAAAACTTGATTTGGGCTTATTTTCAACGAAAACGCTAGTAGAAGCGAATCCCGATCATAGTGTTGAAGTGCGGACGCAAGTTCATCAATCGCCCGACGAAAATTGGGATATTCAACAAGCCAAACGTGTATGGGCTTGTATATCACATCGTTCACACACTACAATTGCAAAATACGCCCAATATCAGGCCTCCAGCTTCCAGGATAGTTTAAAGGTACAGCAAAAGTTTCAATAATTGCGATTTCCATTCGATTTTTCACTTTTTATCATTAGTTCCAATAAAATGATGTTTACATAATTTAACTTTCGTTCTACTGAAAAAAAAAACTTTGTATGAAGAAATTTAGAAATCTGATTGTTACAGGCTAGGTTCCATTTCAATTTGCTAAGATTTCGTAGTCTGTTTATTGCACGACATTAATATTAGTTTCTATGTCTACAGGAGGAACAACGTGACAAAAGTGCTGGGATTCATGCAATGTCCGATTCAGATTCAAAAGATTCGCTATCAAACACTGCCCCCAATGGCAAGAAAAAGAAACTGAAGAACAACAATAAAATGTTGCGGTGAGTTTTTTGAACAAAATTTTTTTTTTAAGTATGCATTCGACTAATGCGGTCTGATTCTTTATTTGATTGCGTACATAAACGAGTGCTAGAAAAATATACAGAGAGGATTCGCTAACCCTACAATTGTTATTTTGTTGTGTTTGATAGTAGGCCTCGCTACATTTACTTACAAAGCGTCTTAGATTAAACATCTCCCATATATGGACAGTTTAAGACAATTTTATTTTTTGTTTTTATAGATTTGGCACAAACGTCGATTTATCTGACGAACGGAAATGGCGACCGCAACTAACCGAACTTCAAAAGTTGCCAGCTTTTTCACGCGTCGTATCAGCAGCGAATATGTTATCGCACGTCGGACACGTTATTCTCGGAATGAATACCGTACAACTTTATATGAAAGTGCCCGGCAGTCGAACGCCTGGACATCAAGAGAACAACAATTTTTGCTCAATAAATATAAATATAGGGCCCGGCGATTGTGAATGGTTTGCTGTTCCTGATGCGTATTGGGGCGGAATTCAAACACTTTGCGAACGAAATAATATCAATTATTTGCACGGTTCCTGGTGGCCGGTTTTGGAGGATTTGTACAAGGAAAATATCCCGGTTTACAGATTCATACAACGGCCCGGTGATTTGGTGTGGGTTAATGCTGGGTAAGTAATAATTTTTCTTCATTTATATAGAAATTATTGGCTTTCTTTTTCACGTTAACCTTCTGCTAGGCCAATATTTTTTGTAGTTAGAAATTCATTATGTTAAAAATTGTTTATCCAGGTGAGGTAACGGTAAATTACCTGCAGGGCAATGCCTCCAATATACAATGTGTATCCTTATACCTTTGAGTGTCGTAGTATATTGTTGCATGTTAGCCCTAGTCAAATATCCACGGTTTTTCTCTACTCGAAAGTAATGCGAAATAACAGTTCTACTTCTTCAATAGCGCTACAGATCAGCCTTGGTCTCTTAACCTTCAGGTTCCTGAACATTTTCAATGTTTATTGAGGAAGGGTTCTTAGCTCTTCGCACAACCCTCTATTAGACGAATTTTTCATTTTCGTAGATTGTGGCAAGCAGGCAGTGTGCTGGAAATTTGCGTCAATCGGGATTTGAACTCCTTTCGCATTGTAGACCAACGCGCTATTCACTAGGCGGGACCCTATCTCTACTTGCTTATCAGCAAATTAATGCGCGCGTATGAACACTATTAAGGAACGCGAATTACGGATTAGCAAGAAAAAAGCATCAACTACACTGGACCGATAGGGAACTTGGGCTACTACCTTATGATCATTTGCAATATAGAACGTACGACCATCGAGTTTTCGGGACCAGCAAACTACATGTATACTCGACCGACAGGAAACAAATAACGAACGAGAAGAAAATAATTATGAAACCTGTGAATTCCTTACCTAGAAAACAATGACAGCGATCGGGCGACAGAAGAATAACTTGGACGAAATGCTTTATAGAATTTTCTCCAATGTTTCGAAATAACATTTCCGTTTTGATGCTACATGGCTTTCGAAAAGGTTCCGAAACGTCGTAAACTATTCGGAAGGTTTGGTTTGCTGGGAAAAAAAACTCTAGCATACACCATCTCCAACACGGACAATGTAGGGAAGCGGCCAACTGCGATGAAGTACTTTATAGAAAGTAAAGACAACCACACGTATGGCCCAATTGATTCCGGCGTCCCTTGAGGTTCTGTTTTATCTCCAACACTTTTCTTAGTTTTCATAAACAACCTTCTGTCGTCCACTCTCAATCCAATCCATAGTTTTGCAGATGACAGTACCTTAGACAGCATCTATGAATTTAACTCTGCTGCGGAATCTAACAATCATTCTATTGCTTCCATTCGCAGGGAGTTATTCAGTTCGCTAAACTCAGATCTAAACTTAATCCTGGAATGGGACTGGAAAAAGAGAGTATTGTTCAACGCATCCAAAACACAGGCCTGTCATCTATCCCTCAAACGTGATGTTTCAGTGTTCTCTCACAATTTAACCTTTGATGGTGCACAGCTTACCACTTTGGAGAATTTCACACTGTTAGGCATCAAAATTAATGACCACCACCCAGCGCATATCTTTGATATTGCCCTTGACGCCTCCAAACGTCTAGGTGTTCTCCGAACATGCAAAAAATATTTCACACCCATCGACATAGCAACCATCTATAAGGCTTACATTAAACCACGTTTATAGTATAACTCGCATGTTTGGGCTGGGACACCCAAAATAGGTACACCTCGCGTTGCTCAATCGTATTCAAAAATATGCGTCCCGACTGATTGGAGACGAAACAATCATGTCTTCTATAGATTTTCTCGAGCATCGCAGAAATGTCGCAGTACTCAGCATTTACTATCGATACTTTCATGGTAAATGCAATTCGGAACTAAGCGCACTCATTCCTTCACTGCATACTTTTCCCCGGAATACTCGCCAAGCTGAACGAGTACACAGTTAAACCTTTGGCTTCTCGTACAGTGAAATGTAGGTAGTTATTTATTTCCTGATCGTCAAAATTTTGGAACGATTTGCCAGCTAGATTGTTTCCCAACAAGTACAACCTGCGGTGCTTCAAAAACAATGTCCACCGTCATTTTCGTCTCTCTCCACCTAAATACCTCCACTTCCTATACCGACATAACTGCATTGCATTAAAGGGGGACCCCCTAAGTTATACTCGGTGCCGTAAAAAAAAAAAAAAATGGGGTACGAATGGGAAAAAATATTCGGGCGATGATGAAGCTCGGCCGAGAAGAAAACAAAAGCAGTATAAATAGGCGAGTGTTTTTGGTGAAAAGATTGATTTATTGAAAATCGCCTTAATATGCTTTCGTAAGATTCAGTCCAGTTTGGAGCGATCTACGAGTCAGTCATAAGCGAAAGAGTCAAGTGAAAGTGTAAAAACGATTTAGTTGAAATTAAAATAATGGAGCTTTTCTGGAATTTATTTTGCTTATAATCTGTCGGACTTCCTTCGCCTTGTTCAACACTTCAGGATTCAATTCCAGGGAGGTTACAATTTATGGTATCTGTAAATTCCTTTAATTTTGCTTCTTTAGAAAATTTTGAAAGGTTGGGTGGAATTTATGGAAGCTTACTACTAGTGGATCAGCCTTTATTAGTTCAGTAAATGCAATCGTCTGGTTAAAACATGAAGTTGTGACCTTTTTTAAAAAATAAATTTAACTGTCACAGTTTTTTTGAAACTGTAATTCTGATCACAATGCGTTTGATACTAATTACATAACGCAACAGCCAAAAATCAACAAGATCTCCATGTTACTTTTTGGATTCTTTAGGGTCCAGAGAAACTTTTTCACGTAGAAACATACCCCCCAATGTGCACCGTTTTCGCAATCCATAGAATTTTAGATATTTTGAATTTCGTGTGAAGAATTTTTCGTAAACGGAAAGTCTGATCACTTCCACTTGTTTGCAGACCCAAAGTTTTTTACGGGAATGAACATTTTTGCCCACAGCGTAATACTCAGTGCGTGGAATCTATCTAAAATAGCTGAAATGGATAGTAAAATTACAAGATGGATACTTTACCCCCATGACGAAATAAATACTTAGAGTATCCTCTCATTTCGGAGTTTTAAGATTCAAGGGATTATATGTTGCATCTTGTCTTTGAGTAAATTTTTATATCCTTTTCGAGTACAGGGTGTTTTTTTTAAATGCGAAGAACTTTAAATTGAAATAAAACACAGAAAAATTTCCATGAAATTAGCTTTATTTGAAAGATAATTTTATGGCATTAATGTTTAAATATGATTTCGGGCATATGGCGCGTATATGGCGTAATCTGGTAGTCCAATTTTCACACACTCTTCACAATAAAGCAGGCTGTATTCGGCAATAACGCGTCGAATGTTAGCTTCGAAGTGTTCAATAGTTTCTGGTTTATCGGCGTAGATATGGAACTTTACATATCCCCAGAGAAAAAAAATCTAATGGTATCAAATCGCACGAACGAGGTGGCCAATTAACAACCAAGATCTTTACGCAAAATTTTCCATAAAGTGGATGGACACAAATTCAATTGTTGAGCACGATGACGAATTGACACATTTGGATCATCATCAACACTACGCTACACACAATCAATCGCTTGTTGTGTGCGCACTGTACGAAACAACTTTTTAATTCTGCCTTCGTTCCTTTTGCTCACTTAAGGCTTGAAAAAAGTTGTAAATGTTCTTACCCGGAATGGTAAATCATTTTTCTTTTTTAACTAATTACCTGAAATGAAATTGCTCAAAATTATTTATTTGTTCTCAAATTCCTTAAAAGTTCACAATCAACTGTTTTGCCTGCTAGAGGGTTTGTTTGACGTGGTTATCAGTTTTTAAATTATTTTCTTTTATTACTTTTTTTCGATTCTTCATGACATTACACTATTTTAGTCATGTTTTGACATCTCATATCTGTATCAGTGCAGTCATTATCAGATAAATGTGTTGTTTTTTTTTTTTGGTAATATTTTTATTTATACTTTTATCCTTACAGTTGTGTTCATTGGGTTCAAGCAGTCGGTTGGTGCAATAATATTGCGTGGAACGTGGGTCCGTTAACAGCGCGACAATATCATTTGGCGATCGACCGGTACGAATGGAATAAATTGCAAAGTTTCAAAAGTATTGTGCCTATGGTGCATTTAAGTTGGAACTTAGCGCGAAATATAAAAGTTTCCGATCCAAAACTCTACGAGTTGATCAAGTGAGTCATTTTTTTTTTTTTTAGCTTTGTTTACTTTAATAACTAACGTGGTTTTATTTGCATAGAAATTGTTTATTGCAAACATTTAAAAATGTGATACATACCCTGGAATATGTTAAGTCGAAAGGCGTTGAAGTTCGTTTTCATGGTCGCGGAAAGAATGAAGCATCGCATTATTGTGGACAATGTGAGGTTAGTAACAGTTATTTTTTTTATTATCGAATTTTTGAAATGAATTTATCACATGATGATTATTAATATTAACTTTCGTTCTACTGAAATAGAATGAAGAGAAATTATATTTCTGATTGACACAATCATAACTCTGTAGATAATAAGATCATTACGTTATAAAATTGTATTTCTAACACGACAATTTATCTTTTCAACAGCTTGAAGTGTTTAATGTTCTTTTCATTCGCGAACAAGAGAAACGACACGTAGTGCATTGTATGAGTTGTGCGCGAAAACAAACTCCATCCCTTCAAGGTTTCGTTTGCCTCGAAGAATATCGTTTAAGTGAGTTAGTAGCCGTATTTGATGCATTCGTTTTATATCGCCCACCGCCGCAAACAAATCATAGCAATATGTTGGGCGTTTAATATTAGCAAACTTCTCGTCGTCTTTTAGTTAATTTTTTTTCATTCGATTTAAATTTTTAAGTATAAAAGATGATTGCAACTAAAACAGTTGCAATTGGAATATTATGAAATACCTTCTACACAAACCATATAAAGTTTATATATATATTTATTATTTATTGAGAGAAAAAATGATCTTATTTTCTATCTACATAATTTTTGTTCAATCATAAATTATTGTACAGTTTCACTCTTAAATATAACGATGTACATTTTAAGTTAAAAAAAAAAAACAATACCGATTTAAGTTAGAAACTTTTTTTTTTAAGAATAAGATGTGAATTCATTTGCTTTAGGGTTAAGAGTAAAAAAATCGTATTCGAGCGACGCGCGAGAAAATAAAAATAAATTACATTGCTTTAATATACTATTTAGCAAAATTTATTTCTGTTTTATAAATCTTTAATTTTCCTATTCGTTGTACAATTTGCAGAGCAAAACTAAAAATCGCAAGATATATTTGATTGTATAGGCCTGAAAAATTTAACAATATAAACATATCGCTCGGTTGAATTATTTTCATTCATTTTTTTTTTAAATTATTTTTATTGAAAAAAAAATTGATCAAAGATTAAAATGTTTTTGTTTTTATCTATTAGTTAAATTATTACTTTTTTTTTATTTTTTTGAACAGAAAACAAAGCGATCAAACCACCGTAATTATGAAATATATTATTAAAAAAAAAATTGTATAAAAATGAGAAAATTGAAGACAGATAAATTTTGTTTAGTAAATTTTTCTTTAAATAAATTATTAGAATTAAATTACATGTAAATATTGTTTGTGTGCGCATCATAAGACGCACACAAATCAAACATGGTGGTACCGAAGGGAATAAAACGTATTTTTAAGTATAAATCTTCATTATTATGATAAATTAAAACGAATGATTAAGTAGATATGTAAATATTTAGATATCGACGCGATAATATTATGTAAATGTTGTATTTTGCTGTCGTTTTTTTTCCATAAACGCGACAGTTCTTTTTAAAATGATCTCAAGAAAAAAAATTTATTTTCAACTTAATATTTTGAAAACAAATTTAACTAGAACGAATTTGAAATAAAAATTTTCTTTTCCACGCGATATCAATAATTATTAGAATTTTATTAAAAATGTAATTAAAATATCGACGTTGTTTTGATGTGTATGTGTATTATTTTTGCAAAATAGAATATGGTATCAAGAGATTCTACGTTATTAGCCTGTTCTTTTTATAAAACCTCCTATGCAAAAAGTTAAACCAAGAGGCCACAAAAAAAAAAAAAAAATTGACAAAAACAATTTAGCTAAATTTATTCTAAACATTTTTTTTCTTGTACTCTCTGAAAAATTGTGTTCAACTCACATGAGGTTTCATCAAAACAACGTCGATATATTTTTCATTGAATTGGTGATGAGCAATTATCAGTTGTATTCTAAACTCTCAAAGAAAGAAAGCAGAATGTGGTAAAAATTGAAATTTTCAGTTTGCGAGTTTTACGTATTTCAAGGCAGTTGAAGCAATTTAAAGTAAAAAACTAGGGTTCTTACTAATACATATACGTGCGTTGACCAATGAGGGGTCCTCATTTTTCTTTATGTTTCCTATTGGTTTCACTCGCTGTCATTTTCTCTGCTAAAATCGTATATTCAACGTTGCCAGACAATCATTTTTCATTTTCATTTTCTGTGCAAATTAAATGGAAATAGGTTATGTATGGCGGTAAATTTGAAATTTTTAAGCTTATCCTCAAGCTTACTGTTTCTATGGTCTTGTTGAATGTAGTGCATTGCTCACAGACGGAATAGCGACACAGTTGCTTTTAACAACACGGATTGCTTGAGACAACAATCACTAACGCCCCAGAAGGTAGCAGTCTATACCAGATGTAAGTTTGGCTTTCATACTGCTGGATGCGAGACCTATCTAAATCTCTGCTAGTCTATCGGTCATGGCACCGGGTTGGAAAACGCAACTCCACGTCGAGCTTCGAGGAACTCTGCTCGCGATATGGACAGTAACGACAGCCATCACGATACTCCCCGAAGGGCCTTTTTCCATTGCCGGTGGTGAAAGCAACCTTCCATGGGCTTTCCGACCCGTGTTACCAGAAAACCTCCGGTCAGGTTTCGTAATTGAAAATTACTACCAGCTTAGGTTCCTTGCAACCCGTGACTGTGAAACGTGGGGTCAGTACTCCCTCAAGCTTACAATGAAGATTTAATCTGGACTTTCCATTCCATTTTCGGAAAGATTTTTTTTATTAGACAAGAGCCAGCGAAATTGTAAGCACCGCCGACCATGACCCGCGCACACGCCGTCCAAGTTGAATACGACGTGAACAAAACCTCTAAGATAGTGTTGGGTAGGACAAGAATTTTTGTCCCATGTTTGTATGAGGGGCTCATTTGAAATTTGAGGTGGTACAATGTCCCATTCAAAAGCTCCATGTCCCATTCATACATACAATGTCCGTCCCATTCATACAATTTGCCTTTTTGAGGATCAATGGTAGCAAATGAGCGAAAAATGACGTATATTGCGCTTTTATGTGTGCGCGTAGAGTATTTTAACCCTACTAACACCGTTTCTTATTGAGATGCGGTAGTAAAATGACGTATTATTAGGTGTGTGGCATTTGTGGGTTGTGTTTATAATATACATTCTTTTTTATTTTATTTATTCTTATTTAATTTTAAAAATTAAAATACAAAATCTCCTTAATTAATATCACAAAAAAAATACATTCTTATTTATTTCAGTTATTCTTATTTACACTTATTCGGTTACACTAGGGTTAAAACACTATACTAGCCATGTAAGTCAATCCAACAACAACAAGTTGTAGTCACAATAAAAATGACAGTTCCGTTCGCCAGCTTTTGTATGTAGCGGACACGGCGGGCTTCATAAGAATCGCGTTTATTCTTAAATGCAGTGTTAAAAATAGTTCAGTTTTCCAAAATACTTTATTAATAGTGCTCTGCATGTAATTACTACACGTTCATATCAGTGCAATAGATTTTTAATCGAAAAAAGTGCGATGAAAGTTAAATCTCGGTTTCTCCCATCGAAGAGAATCTGTCATTCATGTGCAGAGTTCTCCGGTTCGTAATATTTCCGTGCTGAGAGCTTTGCTTTCAGCCATACAAATGCATGGGACAAAACCCGGTGAAGTGAGTGTGATTTGAGTGTTACAAATGTATTGGTACAGCAGCCATACAAATGCATGTTTTTCATTCAGATGCGACAAAAGCTCTGAAGTGGGACAAAAACTTTGAAGTGGGACAACAATATTTTTTGTAGTGATGGGACATTTTGACGTGCATGAATGGGACATTTGTACCACTTCTTGTATGAGTAACCCAACACTACTCTAAGAACGTCATGCACGAGAATAACAAGAGATAAGAAGTGTCGCAGACCCGGCGGGACACGTCGCGGTCGTGTTGGTGAGTGCTGTTGTCGCTCTTTTTCGGAGGTAATGACGTCAAAATTCAGAGGTCTCTCACGAAAAACCTGTTAACACAGGCAATATACAGAGTTAATTTACTGTGGTCAAAACCTAGATCTGTGCATAATCTTAGTTGGATACGAAAAGCAGAGTTGCTGATGAAAGCACCGCAGGGCTAGTAAAAATTCTCGTTCTGTGTGCAGTCGTAATTGATTACGAAAAGGGAATTGCTGATCCGCAGAGCTAGTCAAAAAAGCTCTGTGCGTAGCCGTAGTTGGATACGAAAAGGAGCGCAGGGCTAGGTAAGACCTAATTAATTCTGTGCGCAGTCGTAGTAGGAAAAGAAAAGGGGAGTAGTTAATGAAAAGCTCCGCACGGCTAGTCAAAACCTAGGTATTATGTGCGTAGCACTACTGACTAATTTCATAATCAAACACAGCGAAACAAGTTTTAGATAGATTAACAGCCATACACATTTGCAAATAACTCAAATACAGAAAAAAACCATTGAAATAAAATTTTTCGAGCTGCAATTCGCTTTTTAGTTTTTCATTACTATTGTATCCCTTTCTTGTTCAAATTATTTAAAACTTGAGAATTTCCTCTACCGCATTTCAATCACAGAATATAGAGAAGAATCACTCAGCCAAATATGCGGCTTGGTTTCAATACCATACGTGTATTTCTTCTCCCTCAAGCTTGCAGTGAACATTAATCTAATCTTTCCATTTCATTTTTGCAAAAAAATTTTTATTAGACAAGAGCAAGCGAAATTGTAACTATGTGTTGGTCAGTGCTCTTGTCTCCCTCTTTTTCTGCGGTAATGACGTCAAAATTCAGAGGTCTCTCACGAAAAACATGTTAATAGCAATATACAGAGTTAATTTGCTGTATATACTGTGATTTCAATGCCGCGCTATATCTGTTTACATTTTCAGAGCCTCTGTGGCCTAATCGCATGGTACATATGCAACAGAAAAGGCGAAAATACTATCGCTATCGTTGCACTCGAAAAAGCAATAATATCGCAACGCGAATTAGTTTGTATTAAATTCATTTTAGCGGACATAGATAGTCATCCATTAATTTTTCCTGACGAAACCCCTGTAAAGCTTTTCTATATATCTGCCATCTTCTTTAGTGTTTTTTTTTTTTTTACAAAATTTTAAGTTTAAATTTGCACTTTCAGCCAGTCTTACATTAGAAAGTTTTGGAAATTTAAAAAGCTAATGGACTAAATTTCAAATTATAACGTAGAAACTTTTGCTTTCGCGATGAATTAAACAGCAAAAACTCGGTATCTACTATGCATCACAAAATTATTTGTACTATGGAAAAAATCCCAATATTCAAGTTAAGCCATGTTTAAAGTGCGCTTAACAGCTTTGGGGAAAAATATGTTTGGAGGGAAAGGAAGTGACTAATATTCTTAAAATACCCAATAATAAAGTTAACGCAATTTATTTAAAGCAAAAAACTTTTTAACAAAATTATTTGTACCATTGGAATTTATTCACAAAATTATTTGTACCCCATGGTAGCACTATTGTTTCTAAGAAAATATGAGACAACCGTTAGTTATTTCAACTGAAATCAGTAAGGTATTAATTTCTCAATTGTTTTTCGTGCTTAATAGAAGTGTGACGATTATATATTGTGTGAAAATGCCGAAAGTGCGAGAGCTGTCATTCGAGGATAAAGTATATATCATTAGTCAGTACAGAGCCGGGGTTACTTTGACTAATATAGCAAAACAATTTAAGTGTCATAGAAATCCCGTTTTTACAATTTCGGAAATTAAATAATACAAAAACTTTGGAAACGGCACCCGGTAGGGGCAGAAAGCGTGTTACATCCAATAGAGAAGATCCAGAAATCGTTGGAGCGGTGCCTAAAGATGACTCAATTCCAATTAAAATATTGCTTCAAAATGTTAACTTGCACCGTGAACACAAAAGCAACTCAAGATCAACGAATTCGGAATACGTAACGCTCTTCGTCTCCCTTAAATTGATGAGCTTGCGGCGTTTGCATTCGGCCACCACTCTTCGTTTATTGACGAGTTTCGTCGAAAACATCATCTCAAGCACCGTGCCGTCTTTGATTCCTCTATATTTTAAAGCAATAATATGCTGTTTCTTATATACTCCGTCATTTCTTTGTGACTGGACGGTCATAGACTTTTGAGGTTTTTGGCTCTGTAAGTGCAGCGGTTGGCCGTCTCGCTCCTCCATTTATGATATTCAGCGAGCGAATAGAACAGCAGCACTTCGCTGGATTTCGTAGCCGTAACAATAGGTAATTTAAAAAACTGTACCAAAGATGAAGTTGAAGATGAAGAAGATGAGTTCGTTCCAGTGATAGTCTAACCAATTAATTATTAGGCCTTCAATATGCATTCCGTCCTCGTCTGGATCAGTCATGAGAATAAGTTTGTCAAACGGCAACGATTGTGAATCAATGCAAGACTACATATTCCAATCCTGATCTCTTCAAATGCAGCACTGTTTTCGATTGTATCTTTAGTGACCATGCGGACATCATCTAAATCATTTGCACTAATATTGTTACCGTTGTCCATGGCACGCAGCATTCTTAGTTGTTTTCTAAAAAAAAATTTCGAATCAGCGCTCAAGCAGTGCATGAAAGCACTTCATTTGCGCTGATTTGAGCTGCTTTAAGCATGGTAAATGAAAAGCGCTTCATTTGTGACTAAAAAAAACGAGTCACTGGTGCTGCACTGACCATGCATGTTTAAAAGCACAGAATTAGTACTCAAATTAAAAAAAATTAACACCGGGAATCGTGTACGATTTAATTATGGATTGTTAGATAAAGAAAACTAAGGCAATGCATTAATTGAAATTTTACTACGGGTATTGCTTTTCTTTTCAGTGAAGTTTTGATGCCCGTTTTTTTAGATCTTGAAGAAGAGCGAAACTACCGCAGCAGGCGTGGAAGGCCGTGCGAAGGATGATGCTTAAAGCGGTGTTACTCCCGATGGCTATGTCAGAAAACACAGGAATTGGTCAGGCCGCCGGACTAATTTTAGATCGGGCGGATGATCTGGCATTTGGTGGTTTCTTCGCGAACATTCAATTAGATTCAACTAACTGATTGCCGTCAGGCATTGGCGACCATTACGTGCACTAATTGCTCACGACCGATGCGATTTTTTTTGCTTTACATGTTGCATGGAAGGCGAGTGACGAAATATTGTTGCGCGGAATGCTAAATTCTTTTTTTCTTTCTAACGCGATCACTTTTCGAACGCTTTCCGTAAGTTGGCGAAACGCTGCCGAGCCAAATTTTAGCGATTTTTTACTTAGGTTGGTGACTTAAGTATATAAGTATCACTTAACGGTAACCAATTTTTGCCATACAAATTCACTGAGAGCGTTCACTATTGATGGCTGCCAAACAAATACTTAGCAGCGCAACGTCGTCAAAATTCAAACTTATACGCTTGCTACTTTCCAACAGTCCAACAGTCTTATTTTCGAACGACAATCGCTATCTAGTTTATTATTTCATAATAAAACCACTAAAAATATTCGGAATTACAAACACTTTGATCCATTTCGAATTTCGATATTGCTGTAATCTACTGCAACACACGTAATTTAACGCACAAAAGAATATTAATATTTCTTTTGTACATTAAAGTACGTTAGGATTTAGCTTAGTGAGTAGCGTGTTGGTCTACAATGCGAAGCTGGGGAGTTCAAATCCCGGTCGACGTATAATAAGCCAAAGACCGATTTGGGCTATAGTGTCATTAAAGATTAAGAAATAAAGGGTCGACCTTCGTTTGACATTTCGTAAAGCAAACATAAAAAAAAAATCTCTACGAATATTTTTTAAATTTCCGTAAAAACATTTTTTTTCCACTTGATAGAATTTAATTTTTTTACTTTCTAATAATTTGAAAGAACTTGTTTTACTGACGATGCATTACCAGCTATTGCATTGAATTACGAAAGAAACACATCGAACAAATTATTTTTCTGATAAATGAAAATTTAATTTAAAATTAAATAAAATGCTCATCACCACATTGATTAAATTTAATTTTATGTCACACAAATTAAATTTTAAGAAGAAACAATCGATAGGTGCTTTTTATTTTAACCATCTTCTAATAATTACACATTACATATATGTATGAAAATTTATTAAAAAATAAATAATAATCACAAAATTTCATTCAATTCACATATTTTCATTCCCTTATTTTTTTTTTTATTTTTTGTTTTTAATTCATTCATCAAAACATAAAATTACATTAGTAAAAACGAAACATTTTCTTAAAAAAAAAAATATAAACTTTTTTTCCGATTACTTAAAATATTTCAAATGTAAGGACGTTGTGTGAAGTAAGCCTGTGAATATTTTTCTTCTAAATAAATAAAATAAATGATTATTAAAAATTTAAGAATTTCTTGAAAAAAATGCAATAAATGCAAAAAACAAAACCAAATCCCAATCGGAAATGCAAAATTAAGTTAAATTGATAAATCGGGATTTCGAAAAAAGAAACCAAAATTGAATGTGTTTAGTGAAAAATTTAATATTATTCAAAAATATAAATAGTTATCGCTCAGGTGAAAAAAAAACAAACATTTGTCTTAATGTATTAGAAAAAGGCTAAAGAAAGAGGTTGAAGTAAATTAGTGTATGTAATTTTGAATTCAATGCAATTTTAAATGAAAAGTTAAATAGTTTTGCACAATACAATTACAATGGATTAATACGTTGCGTAGATTTTCTGCTTGTGAGGTAATTTTTACCGTCAGCGCTTAATTACAAATTATTTGATTGATTTTATTAACAAAATAATTACGATGATTTTTAACATGTGTTGGGAATAAGTCTGAAAGAGTAATAATTGTAACTTCTATTTTTTTTTTTAAATATGACATGCATTCACAATATCTTTTAGGTTGTTTTACCAATTCGGTAAACACGTAGATTCGCCTATTTACAATTTACGAAAAACTTGTGGCAAGTAGTTAAATTGAAAATGTGCTGCTTGAGATCGATAGCGGAATTGAACTAGAGTTCTCAGAAACTCTGGAATTGAGCCTCAATGCAACTATCATCTAGTCGCCAATAGAGCTACTGTGTACGAACGGACCCTCTTCTGCTCTCTCGGACAAAATACGGACAAAGCAGGTAGGGTATGCGAATAAGTTTTAATCGTTTTTATGTACAAAAAAAAAGCATAATTTGAATATGAAAATATTCAATGATTTTATTCAAAATATTTTCCAATAAACGGCAATAAACGGATTTCTCGAGTGAAGAATTCTATTTCGTTCGAGGCGATCAAGTTCTATTTCGTTCGAGGTGATCAAGTCATCGAACCGTTTTGTTTAATGCTGTCGTATGAGGTGAAGCGCCATCCAGTAAATACCAACTGACCACATGTTAGTCTGATGAATACAGCGGTTGTGGTACGAATTCCCTTCTAGATATTACTTAAGGGTTGACCAAAATGTGGCCATGTTGTTGACCCATGAAAAGATCTAGTTCACCTGGCTTTACTCATTCTAGTTTGCGTTTTCGATTGTCGTAGTGAATCCATTTTTCATCACCAATAATGATCCAATACAAAAAAAAACGTTCTTGTCGTTGCAGCAACATTTCGCAAGTGACCAAAGGTTTTTCAATGCCCCTTTCTTTCAAACTCGTGTGGCACCTTATTTCCTGCTTTCTGAGCCATGTAGACGTCTTCTAACAGTGGACCGATCAACATGCAATGCTGCAGACAATTTTCCATTCCTCATTTTTGAACTTTTTCGTTGACATTGAAAGATTTTAATTAAAGAAATCTATATTTCTTCGAAACTATTATAAAAAATGTCAAAGTAACAAAAAAGTACCGGAAAATTGTAAATAAAACGCAAAATATGTAATTAATTGTCAATATTTATTTTTTCGTGTTCAAAGTAATTCCTATTAAATGCAACACACATATGCCAGCGTTTTTTCCAGTCCTCGAAACATTTTTCATAAGCACTTTTTGGTATGGCCATCAGCTTCTTCGGCGAATTTTTTTTTATGTCCTCGATCGACTAAAAACCACCAAAATCGAACGAATGGACTCGCGGAAGATGTCGATGCCGTCTCCCTAACACTGACATGACGATTTTCGAGCACCATTTCCTTTACTTTTTGAAAGTTTTCTTCCGTTGAAGAGATCGACGTTTGTCCAGAACGAGACATGTTTGTATCACTCGTAGGCTCGTGTTTTTGATATTACTGAATTGCCAACATTTGCAACGATTCCGCACACGAAATTTGATTGGAAACACGAATTTTTGAGACAAACTCTTTTTTATTCATTTTGAAAATCTTAGTGGACAACTAAGATGTACTGATTCAACCAGCTGCTGTAAATAAACTGATTAACAGACTACGCTAATTTTTGGGATAATAATTAAGGACAGTCCTACCTGCTTATCAAAAAAAATTAATAATTTTGAAAATCATTTCCCAGGGTAATTTTAATTACAAATTTTACTTTATTGCCACAATGTATACAATCTGATCAATTTAATGCTTCTTTGCATACAATGTTTTGAGGTCGATCGCTACAGACCGGGATCATTCTAGAATGCTGTCCGGATCGAGAATTTCAATTAATACTAAAACGTCATGTACCAAATTTTAGGTAAATGACTTTAAAATATTCCAAGAAAATGGTAAATAAAATTCTGAAAATAACACATTTTGTATGGAAGGTGGAACGAAAGGAAGGGAAATTGAAATAATCTTGCTACGTTTTACACAAAAAAAAAAAATAGTTTAGATATAATGAAATTGTGGCATTTTTTTATAGGAGGTGGTAGGAGGTGTGGGGTATTGAAGTAAAACCAAAAACAGACTATGGCTCCAAGCGTACTCAACGAACATTGAAAGTTTCATTAGAATCGCTTCAGCCGTTTTTGAGTTAAATCCGGACATGCCGACAGACAAAATCTCAATGCTTTGTTATTGTCTAAATAATGCAAATCATTAATAGCCATTTATAATCAAATAACAAACAGACACTCCAATTAAATTTATTCAAATAGATGTTCTAGACGAGTAATGTACATTTATGAGCCCCATGAACAACTTACCTGTATGACAGTGGCGTGACGTGATATAATCGCTAGGGGAAGCAATTACTTTTTAAAAATATTGGTTTGTTACACTTCATACAATTAAGTAACATGTTTAATATACAATATTACCAAAACCTCTCCCGTCAGCTGCTAGGAACATATGAAATGTTGAAAGCACGCAGGAACCTGTGCTTGATTTTAATATTTTTAATGATTTCATTTTAATCAATTTTGTTGTATATAATTTTATTCAAAATTGGTAGACTTATTAGAAGCAATAAACCAAAAAAAAAAATGTAACGTTAAAAAAAATCTAGCAATATTGTCAGATTTATTCTTTCACATTTTTCTTCCTGATAATTTTTCGATCAGTCAGAAAATTTCCATACTGGCAATACTTAGATCGCAGAAATGCGACGGCTTGCGACTGAAAGCTCTGGAAGCAAATACCACGACGCATCTCCCCTTCCTATAGAAGTCGAATTTGATCTAATCGAGCAGGAAAATTTTGCCACGTTTTGGCCGGCAGTCCGATGTATGCATTATTTAAATTGCATCTCAGAGCTGAGATTGTTGCCTATGGATGGCTTTGGGCTTTCGTCGTTCAGCAAAAACGTCAGAAAAAAAGCTGTGCTGTGTACGTAAAGTGTGTTTACAGTGATGGACGAAAATAATCTGCGCTTTTGTCTAAATTTTCTTAAAATAATGTTTCATATTCGTTTTGATTTGAATTTAGTATTTCTAGACTCAATAAAAGGCCAAATGTGAGGAAAGCAATACTCCCCTTGCATCAATGGACGCCACTGCTGTACAGGGTGGGCCAAATACAAGTTCTTTTTAAAAATGCAATAAAATGAACAAAATTTTTTTCTATGTATTATGGCTTCATTAGTAAAAGCAAACATTCCCATTAATGATGGAACACAACTTCGTTCAAGTGGCTGGCTTCGCAGTAGCATTCCGTCACTCCAATTTTCCAAGACCATGTCGATGGTTTCGGGCTGTAGCTCACGGATTGCTTGGATGATATTGGCCTTAAGTGCTTGAATCGTTTTTGGATTGTTGGCATAACATCGGCCCTTCACGGTTCCCCAGAAAAAAAATCCAAAGGGGTCAAATCGCAGCTCCGAGGCGGCCAATTGACATCGCCAAGACGGCTGATAACACGATTTGGGAATTTGGTGCGTAAAAGATCGATTGTGGCATGGGCTGTGTGGTCGTCCGAATCCATGCCTTCAATTTCAGTAAAAAAAAAAGTCGGATAACATGGCTCTGCAACATTCACCGTTGACCGAAACGTTGTTCCCAGCCTCATTTTCGAAAAAAAATGGTTCAATGATGCCACCACTCCACAATCCGCACCAAACTGTCACTCTCTGTGGATGCATTGGCTTCTCGACAATAACGTGCGGGTTTTCCGAGTCCCAGATGCGGTAATTCTATTTGTTAACGTAGCCTCCGAAATGGAAATGCGCCTCGTCAGAAAAGATGATTTTTCGCCTAAAATCGTTGTCACTCACTTTGGAAATAAGTTTTCAATATTTCCGAACGTTGTTCAAGTGTAAAGCTACCCATTTCGTTCCGCGGAGGTATGATACTGACTTTCTGTCAAGATTTCGAGCGGGAAACAACTTTCAGTGTCAAAATAACCTATGATTTAAAAAGAAACCACTGGATGGCTATAATGGAGAAGTTAAAACATTACTCATATTCGAGGAGTAATGCTTCCACTTGTATTACAAGTAATGCGGAAGTAAGGTGTACCTAACTCTTGTAGTACTTGTAATGCTGCAAGTCTTCGGATATCAATGATAAAAAAAAAATTAAATTAAGTGGACATGAGAAGATAATGCTTCCGTGTCTGTCTCATTGCAAATACTTGCGTGGTCCTATTTTACTTTTCTTGGGAAATTTTTACCGTAATTTGATTTTGAACACTATTTTCTAGTTGCAATAAAGTGAAAGAAAAACTTTAAAACTTAAAATAATACATATGCAAAATCCGCGTTTTATCTTCACTTATCGTCAATTTTCATATTTGTATTGAAATTTAAAAAATAGGAATGAAATGCAATTTTAGGCTGCGGATCGCGAACGACAGCCTTTGCGGAAGTCGCGAGGAAGACGAAGAATCTATCGAACATTATCTTTATCACTGTCCGCAAATCTCCAACAGTCGTCTCTTTTGTCTAGGCTCTAGATTCTTCTCAGAACTAGACGACAAACATTCGATCCTGCTACGGTTCGCAAAAGTGGCTAGAACAAGAGGATTGACATCCATCTCATAACCAATAGGGGGAAAGTACAAGTGCAATTATGCATTACGTTTCACTTAATGCGCTTATTCCAAATAAGACATAGCGAATTTCCAAATTGCAAGATGCGCTTCGATACATAAAAACACTTTACCTTTACGTTCGCCAGACATAACATGTTATACCTTCCACAGACAATGCATTATCAATTGTATCGCTGGAGTGACATTATGTACAATATCTCGAATCGAGCTTCTTGTTTCGAATAATTTTAAACTCGTTTCGAGTTTGTTTTGGTATAAATTGCAAGTTATTTCCGAGTTTTTCTGGTATGATTGTGCTTTTTGGATTGAATATGAACCAAAAACGCACGATTGCGTATGAACAATAACTAATATTGCAACTATACAGTGACTTCTCGAAACGATATACATAATACCAAAACAATTCGAAACTCTAATTTAATGCCCGATTCGAATTACATAATTCGACTCCAGTACAATACTAAAAAATAATCCCTAACACATGTAAATAGATTAAATCATTCTTAGCACCAACAAAAATATTTTGTCCATCATCGGACACTGCCATTTTAATTCACCAGAAAAGTCGTTAAGTTAACACTTTAATTATACTTAAAAAAATCCAATGAAAGGTGCAATCTGCTAATGACGGTCCAATCTGTTCAAACATTTGATCATCGTTTTTATCTTGTCTTCGTAAATTAATTGTTGAGATTTTTCTTTCCCTCATCACTTAGTCGTTTATTGTAGTAATTTTCACATCAACTAATAAAAAATATTCTTATAAAATAAAATAAAATACTATCAGGTTAATGGAAAGTTCAAATAAAAATAGGATTTAAGGATTAGGTGTGTAATGACTTGTTGAAATAAGGATTCTCTCCGTAGAGACGAAATGAAAAAAAAAAATAATTAATAAAATTTTAAATGAAAAAGAAAAACAAAATTATATTGCATTTCCGACCGAAACTTTTTTTTTGCTAATCGAATGAAATTTTTTGGTTTTGTCAAATGAAAAATTATCAACTTTTTAACCAATTCGGCATAAGATTTATAAAAACAAAAACTATGTAGACCTTCTTTTTCTATTTTTAGATTGCCTATTAATTCCAATGAGTTCTTTTTTTTATTAAATCGAGTGTTTTGCCATAAATCACAAACTCCTTTTAATAATCTCACTTGAAATCAATAAGCCAACTAAATTTAATTTAATTTTTTCTTTTTTTTTTTATTATTTATTTAAATTAGTTTGCCAGCAAACAATTTTAATGAATAACAAAACTAAAATGTGTATAAAGCAAAAAAAAAAAACTATTTTAAAAAAATAAAATAAAACAATTGAGACAAGAAATTTGTTTACAATTAGGAAAAGCAAATGACCAGTTATCACTGCCAATAATTAAAGAAAATATAACTAAAAAAAAAATTATAAAATGAAACAAATCTAGCAAGATGGTACGCTGTTCGCAAACCGAACGTGTATTGTGTGTTATAAAATGTAAATAGAAAAAAAAGCATATTTATTGAAATAAGGAACAAGCAAATAAGAATATAAAATAAAAAAAATTGTAATTCTAAAAAAAAAAAAAAAATAAATAAAACCGATTAGAAAGAATATGAAGACGGATAATGTTTACGATTATGTGAACGTCGTACTATGTCTTGCTAATTTTATAATAGGATTGTATTTATTTTATTTTTTATTTCTTTTATAATTTCTTTTCGTTTTCTTCTCCGTGAGAAAATTTGTGTGCATGGCGCGCGAAATAGAGGAACAAATAAATATGTTAGAAGAAAAGTTTATATATCTTTTCCCTTTCTTTTTTGTATATTTTAATTGTATAATTTTTTTGTTTTTATAGTTTATAAAAAAAAACAGATTTTATTATATTAAACACAAATATATTATTGTAAACACAATTAAAATAAATATGAAAGATTGAACAAACATAAAACAAAAGTTAATTTTTTTTTCTATTGTAATGAGTTTGTTTTAATTTCGAGAGAAGAGTATTTTGTTTTTGAAATAAATGTTTTCATTTGCGCACTGCGAACGATTGTCAAATTTTGCTGTGTATCAGAAATCGGAGAGAGAGCATCAAAATTTCGAGAACCACAACATTACTTTTTAATTATGGAAAGAAAGCAAAAATCATGCTAAATCTGCTCAGATCACAATGCATGATAATGGTTGGAATTTTTAGCGATCATTGTATGATTGTTGTACAGGTACCAACACGAACAGCGTTGCCACTTTAATAAGTTACAAATATCAACGACTATAAATAATATAAGACATCCCATGCCTATGGAAAAAATTATAACCAATTCTACCGCGTTGAGAGCGACGAAAAGGTTTTAAACACCCATAGCACATGATCCCTGCTCATTGACTTCTACCCGCGCGCCCATATCCAAGAGACGATTCAGCCGTCGCAATGGGTGTTTTAAAACCTTTTCATCGCTCCCAATGCAATAGAATAGGTTATAGTTTTTTCCATAGGCTCGGGATATCTTATATTATTCATAGTCTTTGCTAGTATTTAGAACTATTCCCATTTACCCTCAACAATGCATACTAATCGATTTCTACTCCGTTTGTTTCATTCTAAAATAACAGCTTTAGTGTATTTTTGTTCATTCAGCCGCCTAAGATATAATTTTGTCATTAAGGTGCGTGCATCCACTTAACTCGCAGGCAATTCCCATGCTTCTTCTTCTTCAATGACACTACAGCCCCAATCGGGCTTTGGTCTCCTACCTTTCAGGTTCTTTAACATTTTATTTCAAAGGGTTGTTACTTCTTCTACTTCTACAATGGCGCTACAGCCCAAATCGGACCTTGGCCTCCTGACATTCAAGTTCCTTAATATTTTTCATTACTTATTGTGGAAGGGTTGTTAGCCCTTCGCACAACCCTCTTTCTACGAATTTTTCATTTTCGGATATTGAGGTAACCAAGGTATATCCAAGCAGGCAATGTGCTGGAATTATACATTGCGTCGACCGGGATTTTCACTCATGACCTTCGCATTACAAGACCAACACGATACCCACTAGGCTACACCCTAGCTGGGTTGTTAGCCCTTCGCATAACCCTCTATCTACGAAATTTTCAGATTGAGGTGGCCAAGATATACCCAAGCAAATAGTGTGCTGAAATTATACGCTGAGATTTAAACTCCCGACCTTCGAATTGTAGACCAACACGCTACCCACAAGGCTACACCCTAACTACTAACCTAAGTTCTCAAGCTGCTCACAAGCAAATGTTCATTTATCAACTTACTTACGATGGCGCTACAGCCCAAATCGGACCTTCGCCCCTGTATGTTTCGCCTCCATCCATCTCGGTTCAGTTATAGTTACTCCATGGAACACTAGAGGCGATTTTCCATAGTTTGGCAAAGGTGAAGCCGGATATTTGGAGTCAAATTTAAAAAAAGTGTCGACGTTTTTTTTTTTTGTACTTTCTTAACATCAAGAGCTGTGCGAATCATCTCATACTAAAAAGTCACAAAAAAATTTTGAAGCAACAATTTATCTTAGGGTGCATGAAATTTGCAAAAGAAATCATTAAACTCACCACTACACGAATGGTGAATTGTGTCAAGCGAATTCGCAGGTGTCGATTGTGACATATCTGCAATACTCTACTTCTTGCATGGAGTTACTCTAGGTTCAGTGATCGCGTCCTCCAGTTTGAGAATCTTAGCATTGATTTGCTGTCTACATCAATGTGATCCTCCCAGGCTTTTTCAACTGGTCTTTATCCATTGACTTTTTCTTTTAGTGCGCGTTTGGGAATTCTTCCGTTCTCCACCCACTCCACATGACTATAGTTACTCCATGGGACATTAGAGGCGCTTTACCATAGTTTGTCAAAGGTGAAGCCCGATATTTGGTTTGAAAGAAGTGTCGACTTTTTTTTGGTACGTCTTTAATATCAAGAACTGTGCGAAGTTTTTAATACTTAACTAAAAAGTCACAAACAAAAATTTTGAAGCAACAATTTATCTCAGGGTTGATGAAAATGACAAAAGAAACCACTAAACTCACCACTCCACGAATGGTGAATTGGGGATGGTGAATTCGCACATGTCGATTGTGACCTCCCTGCCAAACTCTAATACAGTGTCTCATTCTTGCATGGAGTGAGTCTGCACATGACCAGCCCATTGTAGCTTCTTAAACTTTATGGGCGTTGACACTTCTGGATTGTCGAAAATGGCATACAATTCTCTATTGTATTGTATTAGTTATTAATAATTGTTTTATATATTAGGTCTGGGAAAAAGTTCATGGCGTTTTTTTTAGTAAAATTCCACAGGTTTTCTTATAGTGTGAAAATGAATTTATTTAAACCAAATATGCTCCATTATTATCGACAATGTTTCGCCATTCTTCGGGTAGAGCCATGATGCCATCGGTAAAGAACTCTTGTGGTTTCTAGTTGAAAAACTGAATCAAGTGGTTTTCACAGGCTTCTTTTGAAACCAGCTTAATTCCATTGAGAGAGTTCTGCAGAGATCTGAACAAGTGATAGTCAGAGGGTGCTATATCTGGATGCATCAAAACTTCCCACCCAAGCTCTCGTAATTTTTAGCGGGTCATCAAAGAAGCGTGTGGTCGGGCGCTGTCATGATGGGAGACAACACCTTTCCTATTATTCAATTCGGACCGTTTTCTTTCAATTGCCTGTCGTAATCTCTCCAGTAGCCCACAGTAGAGTTGAGAATCAATCATCTGACCAATCGTTTGATTTCCTTTCAGTCCCACCATACACACAGCATCACCTTTTTCGGTGTCAATCCTGGCTTCGCGAACGCTTGTGACGGCTCACCATCCCTTGTCCATTCTCTTCTCTCTTTGACGCTTCCGATTGTCGTGCGTGACCCATTTTCCATCATCGGTTATGACACGTTTCAGAAATGGCTCGATTTCATTGCATTTTAGCAGCGCATCGCAGATGGTAATTCGGTCTATCATGTTTTTCGCGCTCACTCATGAGGAACCCATACATCGAGCTTCTTTTTGTAGCCAGCTTTGTGTAAATGGTTCAAAACAGTTTTGTGGTCAATACCTAGCTCCATACCAATATCGATACAGCTGATATGTTTATCTTGCTGGCCTTTTTCAAGAATTCCATCAGCTTTTTCAGTGATTGGTCGACCAGAGCGTGACTCATCTTTCACATCAAAATTACCACAACGAAATCGAGTGAATCATTTCCGCGCAGCAGATTTTGATAAAATACCTTCACCGTACACAGCACAATTTTTTCACAAGTCTGCGCAGCGTTCTTCCCTTTGTCGTAATAATATTGCAAAATATAGCGCAATTTTTCTCCATTTTCAATCGCAAGAAATTTCCAACCACTGCACCAATTTCGATGTTTATGCACTCAAAGTAATGCACAAACGAGTGTTAAGTAGTGCCGTTGCGATCTGTGTTTCCTGAGGACGACATCTATCGCGAAACTTCTGTGTCATTAATTTTTTTCTCCGAGTCTTATTTCATAACGTTACAAACTTTAGAGCAAACTTGTAATATTTATTATAAGGTTTCATCTATAGTATAAAAATTACTAGTACAAGTAGATCTACTCTTATGCGTATTTTTATTTTAATGAACATCGGCTGAAGTGAACTAATCTTTCTGGTCCTCTGAAGTTCGTTATAACCGAAATTGCTAGTTCATCAATTTGTTTTGGGAATTGTATAAAAAAGGTACTTCACACGCTGGAAAGTGAGGTAAAATGAGCTCATATGTTGGGATAGTAGGCTTTTCAGTTCACTTACTGTTTTCCAAGGAGGATATATAATAAAGAGTGACTATGAGCATGCTTTCCCTTGTAAGAAAATGGGAATGAAAGTATTTCCCTCCCTTACTGTTGTAATGCTCGAAATTTTTCGAAAAAAATCGTTTCGCTATCTTTGTCTGGCACACAGAAAAATATTGCAACTAACTCCTTTCCACGTTATATTGTTCGAAACAATTTTCAAATTTTCGAAAGAATTGTTTCTCTGTCCTTGTTTGGCATACTTAAACCCAAAGTAACTATCTCTGTCCCGCCTTAAATTGTCCGTTGCTAAAGTGCTTAGTTTAGGCATGAACCAAAAACTAATAAAAATTTAAAAATAAAGATTTCTGAAATAGCAAACTCCATTGTACTGAAAATTGCTGACTAAATATTAGCAATCAAGAGAGAATACAAATTATGGTATTTTTTTTGTAAAAGTTTGAAGCCAAGTTAAGCTTGGACACAATTTTCGAAAATTTCCGAATCAAAAAGTATTCCCACATGAGACAGCCTATCAGGCACTCCGTTTTATATATCCTCCTTGATGTTTACACGATACTTTTAGTTCGCAATTGAATTTTCACTCAGGATCTAGATTGCGAGTGAACTTAAGAGTTTCAATCACTCTTTATACGATGTTTTATTTCGCGGTTGAAGTTTCTCGTGAAGTTTGATGTTCGTATAAACATAGTAATATTTTTAACAAGCACATGCACCCGTGTTTCTCACGCGTATCTTATACGAAAAGAAAGGACATTTTATGAGGCTCACCTTATTGTTATTGCTGAATAAGTAAAAAAAAAATTAAAAATAATTTCACCTGAAAGAAAAAGATTTCCGGATTCTACACTGTTATACTTTATTATTCGTGACGTTTCGGTCTTTGCTGAAACCTTTATCAAACTTCAGTAATTTCACCTTTTAGAAATATTTATTTATTTAATCAAATATATACAATTAATGTGATGAATGTTTTCACAGTGCATTTCGAATTAAAAGAAAAGATTTTCGGATTCTATGATATATATTCTTCTTGATAAAGGTCTCAGCAGAGACTGAAACGTCACGAATAATAAAACGTAACAGTGTAGAATCCGGCAATCTTTTCTTTTAATATATAATAATTAATTTTTAATTATTTTCGGTCCTTTCAAACACTTCTGATTTCTTAAACTCACTCCAGAACTTAAAATCGGTGTAATGTAATGAAAGAAGTCGATGTTTTATCTTAGGACTTTCTTATAGACAACATTCTTTATGATGAATTTCCCATTGGCTTAAATAGCTTCAGATCTTCGTGCTTATAAATAACTTCAAAACTTCGTGTGTTTAGACTCATGTCATAGCGACATAGAGTTTTCCATTTGAAAATAATAATTGTCATTTTGGGAAAATTCAAAATGCAAACGTGTTTAAAAAAATATTTAAAAAAAAGTTTTTCGGCCGAAAATTGAACCGCGTGGAAAGCGAGCATTCCACCACACAACCACCGATGCTGATGAACTTGTCTCGCTAAAATTTAGCCATAATTTTTGAATCTACTTAAATAGATTCAAATGAATTCAGTTTTAGACATCAAGTCGTTAGTTTCAAACTAAAAAAAACTGATTTTATTCTGAACTCATGCATGGAATAAAGTTTATTTGAAATTATGATACTTTTATTGTAGTCAAATCGTAAAAAAAAAAATCGTAAAAAAGAATATTGACCGGGAATCGAACCCGGGACCGTCGGCGTGGCAGGCGAGTTTTGTCCACTGATCCACCGATAGCGACGAAATTATCTCGACAAAATATACAAAACGTAGCTTGATTTGTCGTATTCCCCTGCTGTCATCCTCAATAACTCTGTTATCGAATATGTGGTAAAAATTAAGAATCTTTGGGTTTTTTTTAACAGCACCCTAACGTGGAGCGATCATATTTTATCCAATATAGGAAAAGTTTATGGAATTCTTCGAACCTTATTTAGCACACGTCAGTATGTAGATGTCAAACTTATGCTGGTAAAAACTTAGTAATACCAATTTGAATATACGGACTTGAAATTTTCTGTAGACCTGATTATATATGCAGAAATCGACTAAATGTAGCTTTCAACTCTACTGTTCGTTATATCTATAGTTTGCGACGATTTGACCATGTTTCTCCTTATGCCGATAATGTATTTGGCTGCTCTCTAGAACGCTATATTCTATATCGCTGCTTGATTTTTCTTTTCAAGATAATTCATTCAAAAAGGCCTGAGTATCTTTTCCAACGAATTACGTTCGCCAGGTCTTCCAGGACTCACCAACTAATAACACCTGAGTTCTTATCTCTAGTTTTACAGAGGCAATTCTTCGTTTATGTCATTCAACAGTGGAATCAACTACCAGTCGAAATTCGTAGATCAGGAGGGGATGGTGATTTTTGCAGGAGGCTCGGAGTATACTTGAGAGGTTGAATCCAGGCTTTTCTTCTTTTCTAATTAAATTTTTGTTTTCTTTTTTTCTTTTCTCAATTCTTCTTTTGATTAACTGTTATTAGTTTAGAACTAATTTTAAATGAATCACGCAATTTGAATAGTTAATTTGCCGTTATTATGCAAACAAAAGATTCTTAGTTTTATATCTTCCCGCATTAATGTTGCTTTCTGCATCCTTGCAGAGGGTAGTTTTCGGTTGGTATCCTTATTTAATTCTTTAAACTCGGGAGTAAGCTTTTATATTCGTTCATGTTTTGAATTTCGTCATTATTGTACTTCTGTTTCTTCTGTTTACAGATTTTGTTTGCGAATCATCCAAGCTTATTATACATATTTGCCCTGTTTGTCTTGTGTCGTTGTTCATATTTTGTAACTTTCGTTTCGGTCCAATACATCTTGGAATTCATTATCAATTATTTCTTTTGTGCCTGATTCTCTGTCCTATGACCTCTGTGAGCTCAAATCTCGGTTCGCGTATGAGGAACTTAATGGTCTGGAGACCAAGGGCCGATTTGGGCTGCAGTTCCACTGAAGAGAGTGAATAGAGATGGTTTACAATATTTCTTTTATTGGCATGCTGGTTTAGTTGTTCAGAACTATCGCAAAATACTACTCCAAGGTTGATACATACTTCGCAACTACTTTATCAAGCTTGAATTTTGAAATGTCGAATTTAGGAAATGGTTGTGTTTTTGGTTGTCCTCGCTTTGAATCTTGGCCTTTATCAAATAGGTATCTGAGTCGCAGTCACGCACGTCGAGGATACTGATGAGCGTCCTTTTCTCTACTAGAACGTGATCTATTTCGATGAACTTTTGGCCGTCGGGTGATGCCCATAAAAAATATATAGGATTTTTATTTTTTAAATAGAATTAATTCTGGTAAATAAGTATACCGCGCACGCTAATTCAGATCAAATTGTTCTCGGTATTAACTTAACACAATTTCAATTAATATCGCGAATTATGATATTGAACGAATCCCTTAATATATGCCAAAATTGTATTCAAATAAATTCCCATTTGAAATTAACAAATTTTCGTAAGATAATTTTAATTTCCAACAGATAAATAGCAAAACTGTACGGAATGTACTTCCGATAGGAGATCAATTTTTTTCTTCGAACACCATTTCTCAGCGGTACAAACTTTAAGTTAAGCTTATTTTGCTCTCAAATTTCATCTAAAAGCGTAGCTTCAGCTTCTCGAAATCGAAGATGACCTTCATAATCATTACTAAACAAAAAATGTAATCTTTCATAGCAAAATTTGACAAAAAATTGTATTCAAATAATCGTAAAAAGTAAATATTGAATATTTTTGTGTTCTTATACTTCCTCAACTTAATCCTCAACGTTTCTATTATCCTTCTTTTTACTTTCCGCATTTTATAAAAGAAATTCATTTAAATTTTTTTCCTATACCAAAAAATGTTTACTAAGAGTTCAACATAAATATCCAGAATGATAAATAATAATAATAAATTATAATCGTATGTGAGTTTAGAGAAATAATCAGAAACCTACAGAAAAAAAAAAACAGATATTTATTTTATTACCAGAAAGATAGAAGCGCAATAATATTTTTGTGAACATATTTCCAATCAACAAAGTACTCATAAGATTATAACCCAAACAAAATCTGTAAATTATGCACATACTAAAAATTTAAAATAATATAAATACGCATAAATTTTGGAAAATCTAAAATTTTCTTTGAAAAATTGTGTAAATTTTCACGTCAGTTCGTTTATTAAATTCAAGAATTGCATTTAATTCGAGAAAAATTTTGCTATCAATTATTTTGATTTATTATGATGAAAAAATTGCAATAATTAATTTTTTTTTTCGTATAGAATCAAACTTCGGCAATTCAATGTGATAATTGATAGAACCAGTTGCCCTTAATCGCAATCCTTAAAGTTCAGCTTTAAAGCTAAACACTTATTTGCGATGTTGTGAAGTTAACAATAACAAAAAAAAAATCCCTTCTTCCGAATGTGAAGTTTTTGAATTCTTTCTTATTTGCGATTAAATTAAAATAATTCAAAAATTTAAACAACAAATCATCATAAAAGCAATATTCATCATATAGACTGATTGATTTATTCACCAATATATGAAAAAAAACACAATGTGCTAACATTTATATCAAAACAATACCGATAACAAATATTTAATAAAAGAAAATTGCTTAAAAATCCGTAAATAGAAATAAATCATTTTCTACCTAAAAAATAAAAAATAAATTAACAAAACCGAATAAATTTTTATACAAAACTACAAACTACACAACAAGAAATTATAAATAATGTAAAAAATAAAACCACGTAACTTAAAAACAAAACGAAGACGAAATAAAATATGAGATGAAGCTTAATCGTGCCTTTTGAATATTTCACTTTTTATTTATAGTTTAAAGAATGAAAAGCTTAAATCATTTCGAACCGGATAAAATTAAAAGCAATTTACATAATAGAAAGTAATTATTACAAAAAAAATACTTCCCAATCTCGAATGTCATCACCTAATTTTTGTGGCCATTCGACAATTTCCTCCTTTCTTCGTTGAAATCAATTGAAAAATTCATAAATAATAAAAAAAAACAGACGGTTGCTTCACTTAATTTCAATTCAAAATAAATTTCGTGTGTGGAATTTTAATAATACGTTCATAGCAAACATCCAACCAAAACTAAATTAATTTTAAATATATTAATTCAAATATACACAATTATACTATATTAAAAAAAAAATATTAGCTATTCGATTCTATTTTGAATAGAAAATTATTATTAAATTCCCCCGCATATTTCTATAATTATTAATAAACCGAGTTTTTTACACTCAAATAATATTGAATATAGGAAACGTAAGAATAAAATATTTCTTATTTATGTTTTATGTAAACAAACAAAATAACAAAAAAAATGGGTCTTCGAATGACTTCATATTTTAGGTTGTAAACATATTTAGAATTTTATTCTAGAAGTAAATTAAATTCACGTGAGTTAAGCTAAATTAATTTAAGATCGACAGAGATTTTAATATTTGTATAAATAAAGAAAAAAACAATTTATGAAATCCGCTTTCATAAGTTTTTTTTGTTGTATTATATTAAACGAAAAATTATTGTAAATTATATTATAATAAATTATTTAGATTAAAAAAAAAACAGAAACATAATCTATCGCGTAAAATAAAAAACAGTTTAAAGAAATTTAATTTTCATTGATTTCGTATTTATTAATTTGATGGAGCCTGCTGTACACATCTCTGTAAGATTTTAAAGTTTTATTCAGTTTAGGAAATGAATATATTGTTGCGAGCTAGGGGTTTGCCGGATTTCAAGAAAAACACAATTCGTTTTAAAATATAAGGATAATTTATTTATTGCACTTTTACACAGTTTCCCGATCACTTCACTTAATTCGCTCTAAAGAAACTTAATTCGCACAACACGGTAACACCGCCGATCTATCTATCGCTTTCGCTTACTTACACCGATAGGTGTTTTCCATAAAACTGTCGCTTAGTAACTGGCTCACTTGTCGCAAGGCCCCGGCTATTTATACTTGATTTATCCAATTCTCGAACCTTCTCTGGTGTATGTTTTTCTGCTGGGTCTGGACTATTCTAGAAGTTACTAGATGGCGTCGGGTGTCATTGGTTGTGGCCCTCTACATGTTGGAAGAATATTCTATATAGTTCTGGCAGATTTGAGAGAGATCATTGCCAGATCTATAACAATATTAGAAGATTATTCGAGAACTTTCTTTTAAGTAGAGAAAGTTCATATTGCGTGGTTTATTCTGGCATATTGGAGAAGATCAATATTGCGTGGTGGCCAGATTTATAACAATATCATAATATATTTTTGAATAAAAATCGCGAAAACAGTTTGTCTGAATTCAACAATTTTGCACAGTTTATTCCAGAATTCGATTACGTACCTCTTACTTTTCTTTTTCAAAACCCTTCCACAGTTCAGAATAATAGACGTAATTCTAATGCTCGGTTTCGATTCTATAAGTGCTTGCGTCTATGAGCAAAAATGAAAACAATTCTACCTTATCACAATATTTGCAGAGTTGACGATCTTGTGATAAGCGTATAAGGCATTAGCTTCTGTGTTACACTCGACTCTGTCCTGTGCCATTTTGCTTTGGACTGTATTACTAATACCAAAGACTATCAATAATACAGTGGTAGACATTCGCATACGCGCATATGGAAATGTATCATATATTGAGTTCCCCACTGTAAGATATTTCTAAGAAAAACTTTTTCTTCCCACTTTTGGAATTGCTATGGATGAGTAATACACGACAGTAAAACTACGGTACTACTTTGAAAAAAAAAGCGAAAAATGTGAATGGAGCTCAGTTTGAGCTGCGACATTCGTATGAGCGCATCGAGGAATTATTGAGTTTTGAACGCGAAATTTAAATTTTTTTTGCAAATTTTGTTTTAAATAGCATTAAAGAGTTTTCATTGAAGGCTTTTGCAGAATATATTTTGCAATATTATTTAGTATGAGCGCTGTTTTTGCAGCAATTCCTTCTGGGAAGCGCTTAAATGAGGCGGAGCAGGTTGCCATGTACATGTACATTGGACATCCGGATGGGAAAAAGTAATTTTTTCTGATGAAAAAAAAAATCAATTTGGATGGCCCAGACTGCTACAGTTGCTACTGGTATAATTTGAAAAAAAAACACAACTTAGTCAGATCGATGCGTCATTTCGGCGTAACGCTTTCACCGGTTTGGGGTGCACTCTCCTGCATAGAAAATCTTCCAATTTGTTTCATAACTACTAGAATGAACTCCCAGATGTACATAGATTTCTTGGAAGACGTTTTAATCAGTCATCTAGATAGTTGCGACGAGGAAGATGTAGCTTCCCAGCAGGATAATGCATCCATTCAATCTTTGAGGCAAACCAAGGATTGGCTTTCGGACAAAAATATTCGCACACATGACTGGCCCGCTTGTAGTCCTGACTGTAATCTAATTGAGAACCTTCGGGGGATTCTCGCTAGCATAGTGTATGCAAATGGACGTCAAGAGTGAATCAAAAAATACCATATTTTGGCCGTTTAGTTAATTTGTCCGTATTTATTTAAGCAGTAATTTTACCAACATTTTAATATGAAGAATGAGCAGGAGGTTTTTTTAGTTTTGCCGCAGTATTTAATGTTGTGGAGAAAAAATTTATCGTATAATTTCTGCGAATTCCTTACTTTTTATCATCCGTAGCTTGATGACCGTTGAAGCTTCTGGCTCGTCGTAAAGTTGATACAACTCATGGTTCTATCTTATTCGCCATTCCGCTCCTTCCTTCACAGGTCCCAAAAATCTTCGGAGGACCTTTCTTTCGAATGCGTTAACTGCTCGTATAATAGTTTTATATATCCGCAGCTTATTGTTCCTGTGCACTTTCTTGGATTTCATTATTGGAAGTACCGAATAATACATCTTATTTGCTAGTAATATCCGTCGATTGATTTCGTCCGTTTCATTGTCGTCCTTTGGTAGATTAGCCCCCAGATATATGAAGTTGTCCACACTCTCCAAATTATATTCCGCAATATTTCAAATTTCAGAATTACCGCGAAAATCAGTTTATTTTCAAATTGCGAAATTCTATCTTTTTGTGTTGGAGGGGGTAGAAGAGGTGAAGCTATTCGGCCCGTTCACGAACTTAACATTATTTTTTCATCAAAAATGACTTGCGCAAAACTTGAACTTTCTAGTTCAACGCGTTCCCGAGCTAGAGAGGACACGGACGGACATCCGGCTTGGAGATTTTTGAGTGATAATATGAACATCATTTATTTTTTATAATACTTTTAGATTTCATCTAGAGTATAATACGTAATTCAAATTATAAAATGTTATTTTGTTCGAAATTATAAAAAAGTAAGTTTGCAGAAATTATACGATAAATACTTTCTCCACAACATTAAATGCTGAAGCAAAACAGAAACACCTCCATCTTATTCTTTAACTTTAAATGTAAGTAAAACTACTGCATATGAATGAAAGATAATAGAATAATTACTGAAAGTCTTTTCTGGACCAAAAAATACAGACAAATTAATTAACGAATCACTAAACTAAATGCTGATTCAAAACTTTAAAAATGTCCACCTTAATCGGTACTAATCACTATCAGGATTTCTTAATGCAAGGGATTGCCATAAAATCGGTTCCAAGTAAGAAAGACGGAAATCAATTTATCCTTTGGCTCATCATTTATTGAAGGGACAAAACAAACATCAACATCCCTACACCAAGAACATAAATAAACAGAGCTCAATAAATTGACATAAATTGGTGTCAACTAGCGTTAAGTCTGCGTTTTAAACATATTTTATCTATGGAGAAGTCGAATACATCAACATTCTTGTTAACTTCTCTTGCAAGACTCGAAATCGGTTCACTCATACCATAGTTAGTCCGGTGAAAGCAAATATGCAGCAATCTAGGATGCCTCGGTAAAAATTGACCAACAGCAAACTGCATCAAACCGAAAAGTGTGGATGAGCAAAAACTACACCAGCTACTTCACGTCGTCTCGAAAGTCATGTTATATTTAGTAGCTGAAGTCGGTCAGTATAAGGAGGAAGACGGACTCTGTCATTCCAATTAAGGTGACATAAAGCTATTCTTACAAATTTAAACTGACTAGATTTAATTCTGTCCAATATGCACATCATAATAGGGACACCAAACTTGAGAAGCATACTCAAGATGAGATCTAACAAAGGTATTATGCAGACTCAACCTAACAAAGGAATTGTTGAATTCCTTGGACAATCTTTTGGTCAAATATAACACCTAAGTCAATAATGGAATTAATACGATCCAAAATACAGTCATTGAGACTGTAAGTTACTACAAACGGTGAGATTTGGCTAGTAAATGACATTACATGACATCCATTTATCCAAATTCAATCGAAGGTCATTATGGCGACACCAGTTACTAAAATTTATCAAATCCTCCTGAAGAAGATTATCAGAGTTGGAACTTAGAAACCTTAAGATTTTAATGTCATCAGCATAAATGAGTACTTCCGAATAATTAAAAACAACGGCAACATCGTTAACGGCCAGGATAAATACAAGTGGCCCCAAATGACTTTCTTGAGGGATCCCAGAAAGAAGTACAATCACGAAAGATAACTTGATAAGTTCTATTGAATAGATTTGACTTAATCCAATTAATAAACCAAGAAGGAAAACCTAACAAGTCCAATTTCAACAATATAATGAAGTGGGGTAATTTATCAAAAGCATTACTAAAATCAGTATATATACAATCAACCTGCTTACACTTCTCAATATCCAAAATAGATTTATTTGCAAACTCTATCAGATTAGTGACTGTGGACCTATTCCTAACGAAACCATGTTTTTTACTCGAAATTAGGAATTTATAGAAAAACGACATGCGTCCATACACTATAGACTCAAAAAGTTTAGGAATAGCCGACAGTTTAGCTATTGGCCGATAATTTTCAACAGCAGATATTGCACCACTCTTGTGAGTAGGTATGATAAAAGACGACTTCCACACATTTGGGAAAAACTCCCGTTTTTAGGGATCTTTGAAAGAGGAAAGAGAGTGGCTCAGCAAGAGAGACAGAGAGACAACAGCGCTTAAGAATAACTGCAGGAACACCATCTGGGTCAGGAGAAGACACATCTTTAAGGCGGGAGATGTGATTGACTATATCATTATAGGAAATTGGTAAACGAGACAAAGAAGTTGAAGCAATATCTCTAAAGTCATCAAAATACGCCATATCAGGGACAAAGTTACTACTAGTAAAAGATCCACTGAAGAATGTAGCGAAAAATTACAAATAGTAAATTGATCATTACTATCGTTGCCAAGGAATTGAAAAGAAGCTGAATAACCAGAGCTGAATAAATCACGCTTTCAAAAAACTTTCCAAAACTTCATGGGATCTCTATTAATATCCGACTGAATTTTAATTAAATATTCCGAATATAAGCGAGTATATAAATCTTTGAAAATGTCATAATATTCCTCATACAAACAAAAATTAGTATCATTCTTCGTCTTAGTAAAGCTATTTCAGGCAGAATTACGAGCATAGTGAATTACGCGCAACTAGTGAGTGTACCAATGGTACGACGATGAGATGTTCCTGCGATAGGTGAAAGGAACTGTAGCAACAAAAAATTGATACAGAACATAATAAAACTCAACTACGGCACCTTCAAAATCAGAATTATCAAAAATTTCATTAAAGTTGAAATTAAATATAAGATAGTCTAACCGAGAAAAATCTGCTTTATTACAATCAAAAGGAAGCTCTTTCTCACTAGGGCTGACAATATGCTCCTCGTCAATTAGAAGAAAAATATTAATAGGAGACATCAAGACATCAATGGTAGAAATTCAAGTTAAGCTCTCTTCCACGGAACAGGCACAATAGTCAGAATTAAAAAACTAGGTCAAGTTGTCTTCCATAGGAATTTCGAACAAGGCTAAGTTGATGGAGACCAAGTGTAAATATACTATCAACAAAAAAAACATTCAAGCGAGGACAAAGAATCAGAAACTAAGAGAATAGAATCATCGTCAGAGAGAGAACAAGAAAGACCTGGAATATTAAAATCACCCCGTAAAATGAGTTCGTCAGAGATACTTCGAAATGAAGGTAAGGACATAGGCTTGCAAATGAAAATAAAATTAAAATACCGCGATTGAACAAATTTTAATAAACTGCCAACAAGTCGGGCGAAACTTTATTATTCTTGGGACAAGTTGCGGATGTGTGGAAAGTCAATATGCAGGTTGGAGTGGTTAGGGAAGGCTAAGTGAAAGGGAGTTCTTGGGCAGGGCTGTTGTCAATTTAACAATATTTCATTAATTTCTGCAAGTTTGGGTTTTTATGAGGGGAGGAGGAGGGGTAAGGGTGGGTGGATGTTAATAGCTTTTTAATTAATTGCTTGAATCGCGTCCAATATCCTCTGTATAGAATGTGTTTCATAGACGAAATTGCATAGAATTTTCATAGGATTCGGTGCATTTTACATTCACGAAACCAAACATTTGTATGGGAAGGAGTAGAGGAGGTAGGGGAATCGTAAAATTTGTGACGCAATTTTATTCCCTTTCTCTTGTAGTGTGCTTGTACAAAATTTCAAGTTCGTAGCTTTTAATTTGATGGTTATTAGTTGATTCAATGAAATAGGTAGAAATGATACTTTTGTATGGGAGGGGGTAGAAGGGCAAGCGCGATTTCAAAACTTTTAAAGGAATTTTATTTCAATTATTTTTATAAGTTTTTAGGCAAAATTTGAAATGGATAGCTTTTAAGAGTTAGCTGATAACTGATTTCTTAAAAATGCTCGAAAAAATAATTTTGTACGGGAGGGGGTAGAAGAGGTAGGGGAATTGCAAAATTTGTGTAGCAATTTTATTTCCTTTCTCTTGTAAGCTGCTCGTACAAAATTTCAAGTTCGTAGCTTTTAATTTGTTGGTTATTAGTTGATTTAATGAAATTGGTCGAAATCATACTTTTGTATGGGAGGGGGTAGAAGGGCAAGTGTGATTTTGAAACTTTTAAAATAATTTCTTTGCAAATATTTTTATAAGTTCTTATGCAAAATTTCAAATGGATAGCTTTTAATAGTTAGGTGATAATTAATTTCTTAAAAATGGTCGAAAAAATAATTTTGTATGGGAGGGGGTAGAAGCTTTGAAGGTATTCGACCAGTTAATATTTTATACTTTTAGGGATTTTTTTTAAATGTATTTCCCAAATTTTCAAGTTTCTACCCTAAAATTACATCCAAAAATTTTCAGTTTTCGTGTTTTTTTCGTTGCACATGAAACAGCTTGTGCCCATTAGACCGGGGTGGTCGGTTCATAACAATTGTGGATCAAATTATTATTTTTTTTCTATGTATATCAAATAGATGTATTCACATGCAAAATTTAAAGTTTCTATCTTTGAGCAGAGTCCTAAAAAATTCACTCAAAATTTTCGACATTTTTGCTTACCACCTCCCTCCCTTTACACCCCCTAACTTAAAATTATCAAAATTATAAATTATGTAGTTCTATAATCTGACGAATTTTCAATTCGATATCTGTACTCAATTTTGAGATATAATGATTTTTAATTTTGAAAAGTGCACCATTTTTCAAATGCTCCCCATTTCACCCCACTACTATTATGACCAAATTTTATATTTTTTTTTGTATTTCGCTAGTATAGCTTAGTATATGTTTTAAATTTCAATTACATAGCTTAAGAGATAGTTGAGATATTAATTCTTAAGTGTTTTTCCTTGCACCCCCCCCCCACCCGACCCTTCCCCTTACAATAATCAGCCTATTTCTAAGCTGATTCTGGTGGATCTATACGCCATCTTAATTGTCCCAAAATATGAATTTTTTATGGTAAGTAGTTTCGAAGATATAACCATTTCAAAAAAAGATTCGGCCGACAATTTGTTTTTAGCCCCCCCTTTACGGACGCCAATGGATAAAAAAATTAAATTATTTTTGGAATATGTCCCACAGCTCTCTCTATACGTGTGCTGATTTTCATCTTTCTATCTGCATTCGTGGTGAAGATATTAGCAAGTGTATATTTCGACTTTTTCCATCCCCCCGCCTCTCCCTTCCACCCCACACTCCCCAAAATTTGGATAATGGAGCTCACTTACCAAGTTAATAACCCACCCAAAAATCAACATTCTACCTTTAACGGTCTTGGAGGTACGAGTCCATATGTACGGCGTACGGCGGGACGGATTTTTTTTTTTGCTTTTTTAGGCTAATTTAGTCATGAAACGCGAAAAAACAAAATTTCAGGGTAGCAAATTTTTTTTTTTTTTCTGTGTCGATCACAAAATATTTTATTATTAAAATAATAAAGTAAAATAAGTAAAAATAGCGTCCACTTTATGTTTCCTCAATTTTTTTTTTTAATTTTTATCTAAATTGTTATCTTATTATCCATAACTTGTAAAATATTTAGCCAAATTGCAGTTATAGTTTAGGATTTTTCGAAGTTTATTCTGCAGTGTACAAAAGAACAAAAATTGCAAAAATTTCTAATAGGATATTTTTTTTCAACTATAAATATATACATATCCGGAAATTTTCATCCAAATTAAAAATCGGAAATATGGCCCCTTCAACTGACAGAGAATCCTCTTCCTGAACTCAATCATCTAAATCATCGTTTTATGCGTTGAAGGCAAAACGAACGAAAACCTCAACACCACAGAATTGAACGCCGCACGATTATATTCAATGGCAGGTAACAACTTGATCCCTGCTCATTCGCCGCAACCCGCGCCGCTACGTTCAACTGCAATAGAACAATCCTAGAACCCAACAGCGCCCAGTATCGGCGACTGCCTTTAGAGCATTGAGAAAGCTTCACTCTCAACGCATCGCAAGAAAAGCTTTTGTGCGAGAAATGGGTGAATTTTTTTCCATAGGGTTGGGATATCTTATCTTATTGATAGTATTTGCTGATACTCATCCGTGAGCATTGCAATTCACCAATTTGACAGAGGCGTCAAACAGCAAGTATAAACGGGATTTACAGAAATAGCATAAAAATATTATTAACGAAAAAATTCTACAGTTTTCTATATATAGAAAAATAATTCGGTATCACTTTCAATACATTTTACTTTATTATTTTAATAATAAAGTATTGTGATCGACTTGGAAAAAAAAAAAAAAATTTGCTGCCCTGAAATTTTGTTTTTTCGCGTTTCATGACTAAATTAGCCTAAAAATGCAAAAAAAAAAATCCGTCTGTCTGTACGCCGTCCGCCGTACGCCGGTGTGTACGCTCAGCGCACATTAACTCCCAAACCCTTCAAGATAGAAAGTTCATTTTTGGGGGGATTGTAGATAGTTGCGGATCTCAGGCAAATACCCATTTTGGGGGGTGTACGGGTTCAGGGGGAGGCGGGGGGAGCGCTAAAACCAAAAAATACGAATTCAAATATCTCAACCATGGTAACAGCTAAGAAGCTAAAACTCAACATACATATAGAAGAGTTTGTGGGACAACTTTTAAAAATAATTTAATTTTTTTATTCATTGGCGTCCGAAAAGGGGGGGCTAAAAACAAATTGTCGGCCGAATTATTTTTTCAAATTATTATATCTTCGAAATTACTTATTGTAAAAAATTCATATTTTGGGATCGTTAAGGTGGCATATAGTTCCATTGGAATCAGCTTAGAGAGTGGTTAATTATTGTAAGGGGAAGGGTCAGGGGGGGTGCAAAGAAAAGCACTTAAAAATGAATATCTCAACTATCTCTTAAGCTATGTAATTGAAACTTAAAACTTATATTAAGCTGTACTGGGAAAATACAAAAAAAAATATAATATCTTGAAATAATAGTAGTGGGGGGAAATGGGGAGCATTTCAAAAATGGCGCACTTTTCAAAATTACGAATCCTTATATCTCAAAAAAGAGTACAGACAAAAATCAAAAATTTGTCAGATTGTAGAACTACATAATAGTTAGCCCCAATATATATGACGTTGTCCACACTCTCCAAATTATATTCCGCAACATTTCAAATTTCAGAATTATCGCGAAAATCAGTTTATTTTCAAATTGTATCTTTTTGTATTGGAGGGGGGTATAAGGGGTGAAGCTATTCGGCCCATTCACGAACTTAACCTTATTTTTCATCAAAAATGACTTGCGCAAAACTTGAACTTTCTAGTCCAACGCGTTCCCGAGCTAGAGAGGACACGGATGGATGGACGGACAGACATCCGGCTTGGAGATTTTTCAGTGATAATATGAACATCATTTATTTGTTATAGTACTCTTAAATTTCATCTAGAGTATAATACGTAATTAAAATTATAAAATGTTATTTTGTGCGATATTATAAAAAAGTAAGTTTGCAGAAATTATACGATAAATACTTTCTCCACAAAATTAAATGCTGAAGCAAAACTAAAAATATCTCCGTCTTACTCTTTAACTTTAAATGTGAGTAAAATTACTGCATATGAATGAAAGATAATAGAATAATTACTGAAAGTCTTTTTTGGACCAAAAAATATCGACAAATTAATTAACGAATCACTAAATTAAATGCTACTTCAAAACTTTAAAAATTTCCACCTTAATCACTATCAGGATTCTTTAATGCAAAGGATTGCCACAAAATCGGTTCCAAGTAAGAAAGATGGAAATCGATTTATCCTTCGGCTCATCATTTATTGAAGGGGCAAAACAAACATCAACATCCCTACACCAAGAACATAAATAAACAGAGCTCAATAAATTGATATAAATTGGTGTCAACTAGCGTTAAGTAACGTTTTAAACATATTTTATCTATGGTGAAGTCGAATACATCAACATTCTTGTTAACTTCTCTTGCAAGACTCGAAATCGGTTCACTCATACCATAGTTAGTCCGGTGAAAGCAAATATGCAGCAATCTAGGATGCCTCGGTAAAAATTGACCAACAGCAAACTGCATCAAACCCAAAAGTGTGGAGGAGTCAACCACCCCAGTAAGAAGTTGATGAGCAAAAACTACATCAGCTACTTCACGTCGTCTCGAAAGTGATGTCATATTTAGTAGCTGAAGTCGGTCAGTATAAGGAGAAAGACGGACTCTGTCATTCCAATTAAGGTGACATAAAGCTATTCTCACAAATTTAAGCTGACTATATTTAATTCTGCCAATATGCACATCATAATAGGAACACCTAACTTGAGAAGCATACTCAAGATGAGATATAACAAAGGTATTATACAGACTAAACCTAACAAAGGAATTGTTAAATTCCTTGGATAAGCGAGTGTTGAAACCCAACATAGAATTACCCTTTTGCACAATCTTATTTATATGCAAACCAAAGTCAATATTTTGGTCAAATGTAACACCTAAATCAATAATGGGATTAATACGATCCAAAATACAGTCATCGAGACTGTAACTTACTACAAACGGTGAGATTTGTGGTTGTTGTCCTCGTCAATTAGAAGAAAAATATTAATAGGAGACATCAAGACATCAATGGTAGAAATTGAAGTTAAGCTCTCTTCCACGGAACAGGCACAATAGTCAGAATTAAAAAACTAGGTCAAGTTGTCTTCCATAGGAATTTCGAACAAGGCTAAGTTGATGGAGACCAAGTGTAAATATACTATCAACAAAAAAAAACATTCAAGCGAGGACGAAGAATCAGAAACTAAGAGAATAGAATCATCGTCAGAAAGAGAGAACAAGAAAGACTTGGAATATTAAAATCACCCCGTAAAATGAGTTCGTCAGAGATACTTCGAAATGAAGGTAAGGACATAGGCTTGCAAATGAAAATAAAATTAAAATACCGCGATTGAACAAATTTTAAAAAATAAGTAAAAATAGCGTCCACTTTATGTTTCCTCAATTTTTTTTTTTAATTTTTATCTAAATTGTTATCTTATTATCCATAACTTGTAAAATATTTAGCCAAATTGCAGTTATAGTTTAGGATTTTTCGAAGTTTATTCTGCAGTGTACAAAAGAACAAAAATTTCTAATAGGATATTTTTTTTCAACTATAAATATATACATATCCGGAAATTTTCATCCAAATTAAAAATCGAACATATGGCCCCTTCAACTGACAGAGAATCCTCTTCCTGAACTCAATCATCTAAATCATTGTTTTATGCGTTGAAGGCAAAACGAACGAAAACCTCAACACCACAGAATTGAACGCCGGTCATTCCCGGCTACCCGCACGATTATATTCAATGGCAGGTAACAACTTGATCCCTGCTCATTCGCCGCAACCCGCGCCGCTACGTTCAACTGCAATAGAACAATCCTAGAACCCAACAGCGCCCAGTATCGGCGACTGCCTTTAGAGCGTTGAGAAAGCTTCGCTCTCAACGCATCGCAAGAAAAGCCTTTGTGCGAGAAATAGGTGAATTTTTTTCCAGAGGGTTGGAATATCTTATCTTATTGATAGTATTTGCTGATACTCATCCGTGAGCACTGCAATTCACCAATTTGACAGAGGCGTCAAACAGCAAGTATAAACGGGATTTACAGAAATAGCATAAAAATATTATTAACGAAAAAATTCTACAGTTTTCTATATATAGAAAAATTATGCGGTATCACTTTCAATACATTTTTTATACTCTAGTTGATATCTGAGAGTATATTGTGGTGGCCTTACCCTTTGTAACGCTATGAAATGAGGTGCGCACAGAAATATTTTTAGTCGCTCAGAAACTTCGAGTCCACGTGACCGTCTGTATGTCCACTGAATAACTCTTTCGAACTATCAAGCTGAAATTTTTTAATGTCATTTTCAGCAGCAAAGTAAATATGTTTGGTCATAGCCTCCCATTCCGTATACTCTCTTCCATAGAAATTTTTGAAATTTCGAAATTTAAAAGGGCGACTTATTTTTCAAAACTATCAAGGATTTTGACATGAAAATTTGAACAAAGTATACCTACGCATGGAAATATGTCGTTTCTACCAACTCCCATACAAATACACAATTTCGTTAAACACGTTATATTGATTTTAGTGAACTGAGGAACATGAATTTTGGTCACAAATCACACATTTATCAATGAGAAATGTCGTTGTTAAGACACCATTCAGATATTGCGGACGTGTTGAATATTTTGACATTTCGAAAGAATTTATAGTAGCTGTTACGGCTTCATCAGCAATTAGATGTGCATGCCTGTATGCATTCGATGATGTAGAAAATAGAAATTATAGGATGAGTCTGATAAAGGTCTTGGCAGAGATCGAAAAGCCAAGCCACGATAAATAAAGCAGAACAATGGAAAGTATTCACCAAATCATCAGAAATTAATGTGTTAGGTATAAAAAGTAATCAGGATTAAAGTCTTGAAGATGTGAGTACATTACGTTTTTAAAAACTTCGGTATGAAAAAATGAGCAGGAGCGCCGTTTGTATTAAAAAGTAATTAAATTGAGTAAGTTTTAATTCTCAAAACAAAAATGCTATTCAAACTTTATTATTTGGAGTATAAAATGTAAATTTTCACCGTTAAACCTAAGATACCGAATATCCGCCTTCGAGGAGCAACGAATGTCCATTAACAAAGCTCGAGTTATTTCCCAGCAAGTAGATTACCGAATCAACTACTTCATTTACTTCCCCAAATCTGAAATTTAGAATAGATTTTTATTTTTATTTCAAATTACGTTCAACTTTCCAATAATCTCACCTATGCATCGGTATATGATTCAATAAAGGCTCCGCTTTCGCCGGATCGCTCCAATTATCACGACCCATTTTTGTAAGGATAACCGTCGGATTAACTGAATTGACACGAATGTTTCGTGGTCCAAGTTCCAATGCAAGACTTTTTGTTAGTGAATCTACAGCAGCCTTGGTCGCACTGTACGCACTATGACCGGCAAACGAACGTTGTGATGCTATTGATGAAATGTTTACTATGCTTGATCCCGTTTTGAGTTTTTGCGACAAAGTTTGAGTTACGTTGAAAACAGCTTTGATATTAACGTTGAAGGTACTACGAAAAGAAGTAAGAAACTTATTTTGCAAGCTCAAAAGATTGGAAATATGAAATATGCAGATAATTATAAGCCATAGAATAAAAAAAATACAACATGAAAGGACACGTCCATAAGTGTAATCAATAGTTCAGTCAATGAAGACAATTGATTTCAAAGCAATATCCCAAGGGAACATCACCGATATTAATTTTCTTTTTAGTTTTTATTTTAATTGTTATTTTAACGAGCATTACAAAGTTGATATAAGCAGACCTTTTGCTAATTTTTGATAGACAGGACTAGCAATTGTTATATTACATTAAATGAATTCAAAAACTTCATTTTTATATATTATTACTGAAGTCGCATATAGAATTGTAACATCTGGAGTTGGTCCATTATCAAGATCTTAAAGGACGTTCTAATGCGAGTAATGGAATAAAAGACAACAAAAATTATTCGTACATATATTTTAGTATGACCAGTTGTATTCCAAAATTTGTTGTTGGAGAACAAATCTGGCCAGAATATCCCCAAAATGCGTCAGGGACAAAAAATTAGAGTTTCTTGGTAAGCTTAATAATTATTATGCACTGCGGGTATACAATACCCGGTATTGACAATACCATCAGTGTATCACCCAATACCACGTATGTACGTGGTTTACAACCTGATCTAATCGTGGTACTGAGACCTTTCTTGGTATACGAAATTTGCAAATTTGTCATGGTATACCATGTCTCTTTCACATGTTTAATGTTAGATTATGTATTATTTTTTGCATGATGTACCATTGTTTTGCTACCATTTTTAATAAATATTTTGCACTTGGTGTCGTTTTTCTTTTGTTGGTGCGTAATTTTTTGTTTGTGGCAATTTTTACATTATTGCAACTTAAACGTGAAAGAAATCGTATAAGTTATTGTTCGATAGTTATAGACGGATCTTTTTATTTGTGAAGACGCGAGGTATTGTGTGCAAGCCCTCCGTAAATCGGAAAGTCGAGGGAATTGGTTTTCACGCGTAAGTTCTATATTACAGCGAGTTGTGGATTTAAATTTTGAATATCATTGGATAAAACAGAAGATATTAAGTGTAGTTTCTGGTGCAAATGATGCTTTAAATTGTAAACTAAAAAAAAACACGTGTTCACAATTTTGACAGCAGAACATTGCATATAGTGGCGTAACCAAAATATTTTTAGTTTATTGAGGGTTATCACATATTAAGCAGCTTGTTTCGCATAAAATAATTTAGCGAGGTCTTACAGGCATGATTCCCTAAAACCAAGGCGTGTTTTTAATATCATAATCCATGTGGGGGCGTAATTTTATTCGCGTTAGTTTACAAATGACATAAATTTAAGTCAATGTATAATATTCCGTGTATCTTCCAATAGTATTCAGTTGAAAAAACCTTGTAGGTTTTCACAAGAGATAAGCTAATACTATAACTTTCCACTATTTTCATATAGGTTTCCAACAGATGAAACCCGCCGAAAAGCTTGGCTTGATTCGATCGGAAAACCGATCATACCAGGAACTTATAGAGGAAACATACGTATACGACCAAGGTTAGCCACTTCTGCTGTACCTCATTTAAACCTGGAATGCAGAGATGATGAGAACCTAAAGGAAAATATAGGTCCTAATATCTTAGAAGTGTTATTAACGTCTACTTCGGTTCATTCGAGAGAAACGTCGATGGATTATGAAAATTCAGACGCTCCCAAAGTAAGAAATAGTTCAGCATCAATGTTAGTAAATATTAAAAATATCTTCAAATTTTAGGACGATCCTTTGGTAGCTCAAATAAATTCCGATTTGGAAAACTCCAATGATGGTCAGAACGTAGAGGAAAATATTGCCTCTTAAAAGCCAAGCAACAACACTTCTAATCAATTACTCGGTGATACCTTCAGAAACGTTGCGGGAAAAGTTCAGATTTTGACAAATTGCAGAAAATCCTTGCTGGAATCTGTTACAGTCGTTAATAAAGTAAGGAAAAAATTTATCATCACTGTTATTAAATAATAAATTTGTCTTTGAATTTCAGGATGGCACGTTGGTATCTGAATTTAAGACCAATCTTAAGGACCGCACCTTGCCAATACCCGTTTTTTTGAGGATGGTCTTAAGGCAACATCTGATGTAGCTATTTCTAATGTTAGTCCAAATAGAAAGGTAACAAAACGAAAACTAAAAGTTGTACGCAAGGCTGTACATAAAAGGGATAAAAATATGAAAAATCTTCATCGGAATCTACGAAGAAAGTCCAAAAAAATAGCTAAATTGAATGAGATGCTTTATTTGGCTTTACAGAAGGAATATTCAGAACACAGTCTTTTTGCAATTAAAAGAAAGGGGTTTCTACAAGTTCCGACGTAGTTAAAATTTGTAAGATTGTTGAAAGTCAGTTAAGAGGTATGCAATATTCGCTAGAGCTGAAGAATGTATCAGTTTTACATAGCACATACTTTCAAAAAATGGCTATTTTGTGTCAGAACGCCCTAATGGGAAAAAATTATTTTAAAGGCTTTTCAAGACACATGCTCAACAATAACCATTTTTCATTGTTATTGAAATGCATTAACGAGCGTTATGCGTCTTGCATAGAGAAGAGCTTTCCTGTGCGAACGGGTGTCAGACAAGGCTGCATATTATCACCAGCCCTCTTTCTGGTGGTAAAAAATGACATCCTGAAAGCTGCACTGAAAGGTGGGGGAAGGTAAAGGTCTTGGAGACTATTTAACATCTTAAGTCACCTTGATTATGCTGATGACGTGTTTTTGCTCGCACATAACCGTTCGGACTTAGAGTCAAATGTTCGCTTGTTGTCTTAACGGACAATATGTGGAAGAGGTGCAAGATTTTTGTTAACTCGGAACCATTGTCAGCATGGACGGCAGAGGAAAGGATATTGATGCTCGTAAGAATGAAGCTCGTCAGCGCTTCGGTATCCTTTTCCCCTTCTGAAGGTTAAGAGAGATCTCCCTTCGCAAATCCACGTTGTTATATGTTTGTATTACGTGAAAAGTGACCGTTCGACTTACCAAGAAACTACGAACTTTCGTGAACCAATGCCTCCGATGCATTTTAGGAATATTCTGGCCAGAAGTGATCTCTAACGACGAACTTTGGAGTACAACTGGACAGACTAAAATAGGTATTAAGATTCAAAGGCGGAAGTGGCAGTGGATCGGTCACACTTTGAGGAAACCAGAGCGAAACATCGCCAAACAGGCTCTGGATTATAATCCTCAAGGAAGACTTCGGATTGGTCGACCATTTAGCACATGGAAGCGAGCAGGTGAGCAGGAGGCCAGAGGAATAAACAAGTCCTGGCAGCAGCTTAAGGCCCATGCTCAGGATCGCGCTTTGTGGAAGAGAGTTGTTCCTGTCCTATGCCCCTATAGGGGGTCTTAACAGGAATTAGATTTGACCTATTTATTATTTCAATAAAAAACAATACATACTTATCAAAGTCCTCCTCTGTGATCTCATCGAACGGTTTAATGATTGCGACTCCCGCATTGTTAACAAGCCCGTCCAAAGGTTCTACATCTTTGAGAGCAGATCGAACCTGTTGCCAATCACTCAGATCCACCGGAATAGTCTTAAGACCTGGACAGTCCTTCTGTAGGAGTTCGAGACCACAGGGCCGTCGTGAAATAGCAATAACATTTGCCTCCAGCTTCGACAAACGCCTGCATAACTCATTCCCAATGCCTGTAAGTTCAAATGAAGGTCAGTAAGTTCAAATGAAGGTCAGTAAGTTTATTAAAGTATTAATTATGAATTATAGTGTGCAATTTAATTAGCTAAAACTGGCCTTGGCCTGCTCCGGTGACGAGGATGGTCTTTCCCTTCAAAAAATTTTCCATCTTAACACTTCCGAACTACTACAACTGATGACGATAAATAATTGATAATAAATGATTGATAATAAATGCCCGCTGACCTTATCAATGAAATAAAAAATTAAGAATTTATTGCTAACGCTAACGATTTTGGTTTGTGTCCTAACCAAATATGAAATTTAATATAATTTAAATAAATAAATTCAATTACAAATTAAAAAATATTTACCTTTTGAATTATTTGTAGTGATAAAAAGATAAACGTGTTGCCGGAAATTTACGTCAAATTACGGCAAATTACGTCAACTGGCCAGTTCTAGTACATTTCCTGTCAAAAAAATCAGTTTTTGCGCCATTTTTCATTTGTGGGCAACTGTCAAATGTCAAACAAACTGAATCTTTCCGACAACGAAAAAGTGCGTAAGAAATTACATAAAAATTATTTAATTCATTGGCCATGATTTCGCTAAACAGCAGCCTCCGGATAGGAAACTTAATAACAAACTGCCGTTCGCTTCTGAATTCCTACAGGTAATCGGGCTCTGTCCGCTAAATTTAAAGGTTAAATTTTCACATTTCCTCATTGTTTACATTTTTTACTTCAATTTCTAGACAAAATGTTCCTATTGCTTGCTCGTACGCAGGGGCTGCGAGGTCACTTGAAGAGCGCCTTGGTATGCCACCAAAACCAAAGAAACCCCTAACTCCTTATTTCCGATACATGCAAGAAATGCGACCGATTCTGATTAAAGAAAATCCGAAAGCTCGTTTACCCGAAATCATAAAAATTATGGCGACAAAATGGGAAACAGTAGACGAGGCGACCAAAGCAAAACTTCAGGAAGCCTTTAAGAAGGATCAGATCACGTATGTCGAGAAACGAGCGAAATACGACAGCAAAATAACCGACGATCAACGAAAAGACTTAAAAAAGTTGCGTCACGAAATGACCGCGGCAAAAGAACGAAGATCGATCAAGAAACGAATTAAGGAGCTCGGGCGCCCGAAGAAGCCAGCGTCAGCTTTTCTCAAATTCATCATAAGCGAACGAGCTACTTCACATGTTGATAAGCAATCGTACAAGGATTGGCACAAGAAAGTTTGCGAGAAGTGGATACGACTGTCCGAAGAGGAAAAGGAAAAGTTGAAGGCGGAGTGTCGTAAGGAAATGGAAGTGTACAAGTAAGTTGATTGAAAGAGAAGATGTCGGTCCGACAATAATGAACACTAGTATAGCCTGTAATTGTAATTCGACCAATTAATTGTACGTTGTTCAAAGTTAGCTCTTTCGTAAAGTTCATCAAATTCTTACTGTTCTTGGATTGGATCGAAAGTAAATGCTTCAACACATTCTGGCATTTACGGTGGAACAGATAATCCAAGTGAAATTATGTCCATTCAAAATATCTTCAATTTCTAGTAGTGTTATATTAAAAGAAATCTTCTCATTGGATTCCCTTAAGAAAAATGTTTAGAGCTTTGTTCTTAAATTTCGTAAGAAGTCCCTACATACGATCTTAAGATGGTTAGGGAGAACAAAGCAGCATGGAGAGCTAATTATTTCGTTAAAATCGTTCAATTGTTCAACGAATATCCAAAATGCTTAATTTTAGGAGCTGACAACGTCAGATTCAAGAAGATGTAGCAGATCCCATCGTCGCTTCGTGGATTGGGTATCGTTCTCAGCGGTAAAGCGATCCGCACTCACTTGGAGAACAACGCAGCAAAACTGTTGCCGCACATGAACTTTGTTTTCGTCTTCACCAAGGGAGACTTGGCCGAGGTTCGCGACAAACTTCTCGGAAGCAAAGTTCGCGCTCCCGTAATGGTGCCATCTCGCACCATTGTCCGTCATCATTCCGGCCCAGAACACCGGTCTCGGACCCGAAAAGATTCTTTCTTCCAGGCCCTGTCCATACCGACCAAGATCTGGAAGGGTACCATTGAAAATATCAACGATGTTCCGAGCTTGAAGCCCGGCGACAAAGTCGGTGCTTCCGAAGCGACTTTGCTCAACATGTTGAACATCCCGCAATTCTTGTACGGTCTATTCATCGAACAAGTCTACGATTCCGGTTCGATCTTATCGCCCGAGATTCTTGAGATCAAGCATGAGGACTTGCATGCCAAATTCCAGTCGGGTTTTGCCAACTTGGCCGCCGTCTATTTGTCCAACAATCACTTCGGCTCCGTACAGCATTGCCAACAAGAAATTGTTGGCTATCGCTGCCACTACCGAGGTCGAATTCAAGGAGGCCACAACAATCAAGGAGTACATCAAGGATCCGAGTAAATTTGCTGCTGCCGCCGCCGCTTCTGCACCAAGAAGGAAGAGAAAGAAGAAACCGAGGAAGAGGATGACGACATAAGCTCCGGTCTTTTCGAATAAACTCAAATTGATTGACACATTTACTCATCGGATTAAAGTTTACCGCACAATCCAATGGTGATTTGTGCTCGTTTTAATTTGAAACAATGAAAAACAACTTAAAAAAATATTCGCAAAGAAATATTTTAAATTCAAATCACATTGCTAAAGCATTTTCTGGCACATTCAATGCACAAATAACAGCAAATAGATGACGCATTTGTTTTGGCGAATTATATTCCCTTGCTTAATTTAAACATTCACGCCATTCATTGTCATTCGAAGTAATGGTGCGAGCGTGATACGTTTTAATAAATGTATTGTAAACAATTCCATTATAAGTTCTAGCATCTTCAAACGATTTAGGACTATTTTTCCGTGAGAAGGCAAAAGGATATAAGTTTATACAGCTATGAGCGCGATGAAAATGATTTCATTTGATTGGTTAAAGCGTTTTATATAGGGAAATCATATGTGTTCACTTTATTATACTCTAGATGGAAAATTCTCTTCTACAATGGCACTACAGCCCAAATCGGGCCTTGGCCTCCTGACCTTCAGGTTCCTTAACATTTAATAATGATGATGGAATCTGAGAGTATTATAAGTTTGCTCTAAAGTTTATAACGCAAAGAAATACTGCTCGTACAGAGTCGGTCAAGGGTACACAATTATTTGTTGTCACTCAAAAATCTCGAAACCGGATGTCTGTCCGTTAATCCGTCTGTTCGCTCTCTAGCTTGAGAACGCGTTGAGCTAAGAAACTAAAATTTTGTACACGTTATTATTGGTGAAATAGTAAAGGTGAAGTTCGTAATCGGGTCAATTCGCTTTACCGCTTCTACTTCCTCCCTACAAAATGATACAATTTCACAATTTTATTATAAGTCAATTTTCTTAGAAGATATACACTGCGCGTCACTTAATTACGGACACGATTTTTCTGAGAGATTTTCTTTGTTCTCGCTGCTTTAGCCTGTAATAATGAAAATGTATGAATACAGATTGAAAGTGTGTGTTTTATCACGAAAATATCCTTTGCGAGTTTATTAATTTTAAGCAAATTACCGTTACCCTGTGTTACGTTACCTTAGCTGAGTCATAAAATAAAAATCACGAACGTGCGCAGGAAGTATAAATTAAAAATATATAAAACAATAATAAGACCTGTGTTATGCTATGGCAGCGAAACCTAGACGTTAACGCAGGCATTCGAAAAATTACTTAACGCCTTTGAAAGAAAGGTCCTCAGAAGGCTTCTCGGACCTGTGCGGGAAGACTCTATCTGGAGAATACGATACAGTAGAGAAATGTATGCCATCTTCGACAATCCAGAAGTGTCTACCCTAATAAAATTTAAGAAGCTACAATGGTCTGGTCATGTGGAGCGGATGGATGACGCAAGAATTTCCAAACGCACACTAAAAGGGAAAGTCAATGGACAAAGACCGGTCGGAAAACCATGGAAGCGCTGGGATGATTCTATTGAGGCAGATAGCAAATCACTGCTAAGATTCTCAAACTGGTGGACGCAATCACTTCACCGAGATGGATATAGGCGATTTGGGCTGTAGCATCATTGTAAGTAAATAGGTCCGTCGAAGTTAAATTTATTTCATCCGAAAAGATGACGCTGTCCCACTAATTTTTCCAAGTCATGTGGTCTCTCGTGCATTTAGAATGCAACGAGCGAACATTTGGCGCTATGTTCGAACGGTTATGTGTAAGCAAATACACGTAATCAGTATAATCGAGGTGATTTAAGATGTTTAACCACTCGCTACTTCCCCAGCTACTAGTGCAGCTTTCGAAATGTCATTTATTACCACCAGAAACAGGGCTAGTGGTAATATGCAGCCTTGTCTGACACCCACTCCCACAGGAAAGCTCTCGGACAGCTCTCCTCTATGTAAGAAGCGATATCTTTCATCTTCGTAGGATTCTTTAATCATCATAGCTACTCTGGAAACTCCACAAATAATTCGCCGTTTTTAGTTCTCTTAATCCAAGGTCGTGAAGCATCGACCCAATGATCAACATGCTTCCTTATGACATCTTCTAGTCCAGTATTGTTAGAGCCAACCTGGGCGTTCATATCTCCTGAGATAATAACAATATCACCTCTTGGAACACATTCGAAGGTGACGCTCAGTAGGCCATAAAACTCATTTTTGTCACCAGGTCTTGCGACATACGTAAAACTCCAGACCTTGGTCCCGAGTCTGAAAACTATAATACTGTTATAAATCTGACAACCTCGACGTCCCCAGCAACACCGAGAAAAGTCCATCAACATTTAAAACGCTATACACATGTTTCCAGACACTTCTACCGAGCTCCACAATGTAGCCAATCATTCTAGACACACACACACAACGACACCTGTCTGGGAGACTTAGTATAAATAACCGCCAACTTTCAGACAACGAGTTAGTTAGATTTTGGCGACACCTATCGGTGGAAGAAGGCGAATCGGTACAAGTGATAGATTGGCAGTGTTCCTGAGTTGTACGAATTAAGTTTTAGAGCGAATTTAGTGAAGTGATCAAGAAATAAAGAAAAGTGCGATTAAATAAAATTATTCATTATTTTTAAACGAATTGTGTTTTCCTTTGAAATCAGCGATCCCCTAGCTCGCAACAATTGGTGTCAGAAGAGTGGGATTTCAAGGATAAATTCGGGTTAAAAATCGCGAGTGAAATTAAAAATTCTCGGAACGGATAATTTTGTGAGAGCGGAAAAGTGAAACTAAAATTCTCGGACAGTGAGAATTTGGTGAAACCGAATATTCTCGAGTGCTCTAGTGAACAGTGACTTTAATTAGCGAAGTAAAATCGCGGAACTAAAATTCTCGAACGGACAGTGAGAATTTTGTGAAATCGAATAATCTCGAGTGATTTAGTGAGCAGTGACGTAAATTTAAGTGAATTCGAATCGCGGAAAAACTGGAAATAATCGGTAGTGAAAATGCCGCGTTATTTAAAAGACTTAAAAGTAACGGAGCTGAAGGAAGAGCTCAGTAGACGCGAGTTACCTACAACAGGGAGCAAGTCTGAACTTGTCAGCCGTATGATCGAGACACTTGAGGCTGAGGGTGAGAATGCAGATAGTTTCGAGTTCCAAATCAAAGAAGCTCGTGGAGATGAGTGCTCTGGTACATCGGATGCTCTAACACAGTTAATGCAACAAATGATAAACAAATTAGAGCAACAATCATTGGACATTAAACAACAATCTGCGGACATGAATCAGAAATTTGAACAACAATCGGTGGACATTAAACAACAATCAGCGGACATTAATCAGAAATTAGACCAGACCTCAAAGGACCTTAACCAAAAATTGGAGTTGCAAAATAATAAAATAGACACCATGGGTAAGGCAATAGAAGAAAACGTGGAGAAGAAACTTCGAATCTTCGAAGAGCAAATTACGGAAAAGACATCCGGGATTGCAGAAGAAGTCGAACGCCTAAAAAGAGACTTCGATAACGTCAAAGCGACTGGAGTCATCAAGGCAGAACATGTTGCGCACAAGGGTCTCAAGGCTCCAATCTTCGATGGACAAACACCGTGGGCTATTTATAAGACCCAATTTGAGGCCGCCGCAAGAAACAACCATTGGAATGATCTGGAACGAGGAACAGCTCTTATATTGGCGCTAAAAGGTCCACCAGCAGAGGTTCTTCAAACGATTCCGCAGGAGCAACAACAAGATTTTTCAACGTTAGTCCAGACATTGGATCTTCATTATGGCAGTGACCACATGCGAGAGATCTACAAAACGCAACTGTACAACCGAACTCAAAAGAATGGTGAAACACTTCAAGAGCTGGCACGCGATATTGAACGACTCACACTATTATCGCTGCCTAATGCGCAAACAGAGCAACGAAACGATACAGCTGTTTTCGCATTTAACAATGCTGTACAGGACAGAGAGCTGCAACAGGCGTTAAAACTGGCAGGTAAGAAAACGATTGGCGAAGCCTTAGTATATGGGCTGACGTTCGAAGCTGCCAAGCAAAGCTCGCGGAGTAACTATCGAGCTCGAGAAATAGTAGAAGAATGTGTGTGCCAGAAAGCCGAGTACACCAAGCGGAGCGAAGGATCTGGTGCTCCTCGATGCTGGAATTGTGGACAGGCAGGACACTTACGACGCGACTGCCGCAAACCCAGAAAAGCGATCAACTACTGTTCCGGCTGCGCTGCTAAACAAAGAGGAGGAAGGGGCGAATCGTCACGAGAGCACGCTTCGCCTAATGACAGTCCGGGAAACGAGTAAAGGCCAACTTCATGGGGCAGAAGTTGGCTGGTAGAATCGACGCCCCCGGAACCATCATCGCAGTTTCTCGACTACATCGTTGTGAAAACGACTTATGTATGAGTGGTCGAGTCGGCAAATTAAACTGCATCATAACAGTCGACACAGGCGCAACACGGTCAGTGTTAAGATCTGACCTCGTAGATCGTACTTGGCTTCACAACACCAAGAAGTACGCACTTCGCACTGCTACAGGAGAAACTACAACGGTCCATGGAGAAATAGCTCGTGACATACAGCTTGGAGATTTGACCTTCTCGCATGTATTCGTGGTAGCTGATATTACCGATGAGTGTATCCTTGGAATGGATTTTCTGAAACCACACGGTATACAGCTGGACTTAGGACAACGAATAATGAAGTGGCGGAATATTGAAATCCCGATGGAAATAACATCCTCCAACACAACAAAGCTGCGAGTTGTATTATGCGAAGATGCGGACATACCAAAGTCATCTGAGAATGTTATTTGGGCAGAGCTCGATGGTGCTCCCGGGAACCACCGATTCTACCTCATAGAACCGGAAACGACACCTGCATTACGAAGTCTAATACTAGGAAAAACGCTCGTAAAAAGGAATGAGAAGATGATGGTACCAATAAGAGTCCTGAACGTTGCGGACAGCACTACCAGCGTAAAGAAAGGAGATGTAATTGGCAGCTGTGAACCAATATCGGCGGTGACGAGTATCGACAAGGCAGAACCACATGACGTACCCTCTAAAAATAAGCCAAGAAGGAAGGACAATGTAACATCAACACTTCTTCAGTCAAGCAACCTTAGAGGAGAACAACACAAGCAAGCAGTAGATCTAATCGAAGGATTCAGCGACGTCTTTTCCACCGGTGATGACGACTATGGCAGAACAAACTTAGTGAAACATCGTATAGATACCGGAAGTGCTACACCGATACGTCAACCTCCAAGAAGAGTACCATTAGCGAAACAAGGAGAAGTCAATTCAATGGTCAAAACTATGGAGCATCAGGGAATCATCGAAGAATCAAAGAGCCCGTGGATATCGCCAGTAGTGCTGGTAAAGAAGAAAGACGGCAGTACCCGTTTTTGTGTGGACTACAGGCGACTAAATGATGTTACGAAAAAGGATAGCTATCCACTACCTAGAATCGACGATATCATGGACACCCTGACCGATGCTAAATGGTTCTCAACGTTGGACCTGAAGAGTGGTTACTGGCAAGTGGAGATAGATGAAAAAGATAGAGAGAAGACAGCATTCTCTGTCGGCAGTGGACTGTGGCAGTTCATCGTAATGCCATTTGGCCTGTGCAATGCTCCAGCTACGTTCGAAAGACTGATGGAATTCGTTTTGCGTGGTCTGAGTTGGAAAACTTGTCTCGTTTACCTAGATGATGTGATCGTTATCGGAAAAACATTCAATGAACACCTAAAAAATCTGCAGGAAGTCTTCCAGCGACTGCGAGCGGCAAAATTAAAGCTGAGTCCGAAAAAGTGCACTTTGTTTAGTGCAGAAGTCAAGTACTTGGGTCACATCGTTTCAGCTGATGGCGTAAAGACAGATCCGGAGAAGATACTGGCGGTGAAAAATTGGCCTACTCCGAGTGATAAACACCAGTTGCGCAGCTTCCTAGGCTTAGCGACATATTACCGACGATTTGTAAAAGACTTTGCTAACACGGCGAAATGTCTGCATCAGTTAACAGAAAAAGGGAAGCCATTTACATGGAGTCAACAGTGCCAGGAAGCATTCGAGAGGATAAAAGACCAACTCTGCGACTCCCCAGTTCTGGCGTATCCAAAACCAGGTCATGGTTTCATCATAGACACTGACGCCAGCAATGTCGGTATCGGAGCAGTACTATCACAAGAGATCGATGGGCAGGAGAGAGTGCTATCTTACTACAGCCGAGTACTCTCAAAATCAGAAAGGAACTATTGCGTAACTCGCCGAGAGCTACTAGCCATAGTAGAAGCAACAAAACATTTTCACAAATATCTCTATGGTCAAAAGTTCCTTCTTCGAACGGATCACGCATCGCTTAAATGGCTACTTCAGTTTAAAAACCCCGAAGGCCAAGTAGCCAGATGGATCGAAAGGCTCGAATCCTACGATTTCGAGATTGTTCATCGAAGAGGAAGAATCCACGGAAATGCCGATGCGCTTTCACGTCGTCCTTGTCCACCGAACTGCAAGCATTGTCACCGTATAGAAGGAAAAGAGGCCGGAGAAACCATTCAGAGGATAACGACCGAACCAAAGACTGGATGGAATCAGCAAGAACTGGAAGACGCCCAACGTAAAGATCCAGATATTTCACCGATCATGGCATGGAAGGACGAAATGAAACGGCCTGAGTGGAAAGACATCTCACAATTCAGTGAAACCTTAAAGTGCTATTGGGCACAATGGAACTCCCTTCACCTAGACGGCGGATTATTAAAACGGAAATGGGAGAACGCTGATGGAAAGTCGTATCACATGCAAACCATCGTCCCGCATTGTAAAGTCGAGGAGGTTTTGAAGGAATATCATGGAGGTACCTCCGGTGGGCATTTGGGAGTAAACAGAACCTTGGCAAAGATACGAGAAAGGTTCTATTGGATCCATCTCCGAGATGATGTCGAAAACTGGTGCCGTAAATGTACTACGTGTGCATCAAGTCAGGGCCCACACCGCAGATCAAAGGGAGAAATGCAACAATACAACGTGGGAGTCCCATTCGAGAGAATTGCTGTGGATATTGCTGGACCATTCCCGGAATCAGAAAATGGTAATCGCTACATTTTAGTGGTCATTGATTATTTCAGCAAGTGGCCTGAAGCTTACGCAATTCCAAACCAAGAAGCAGTAACCGTCGCAGAACAAATTGTTAGCAACTGGGTGAGCAGATTTGGAGCGCCACGCGAACTACACTCCGATCAAGGGCGCAATTTTGAATCTCAAATATTCAAACACGTGTGCCAAATGCTGGGAATAAACAAAACGAGGACAACTCCATTACACCCACAGTCTGATGGAATGGTGGAACGTTTCAATCGGACATTGAACTCAAACCTATCCAAACTCGTCAGCGAGAGGCAACAGGACTGGGACCAGCACATCCCTCTATTTTTAATTGCCTATAGAACATCGGTGCATTCAACAACAGGAGAAACTCCGTCCCGAGTCATTTTCGGAAGAAATATTCGAGTCCCTGCGGAGCTAATGTTTGGAGTGCCACCAGACCAACCAACCAATGCTAAAGATTATGTCTCGGATCTTCGATGTCGACTAAAGACAATTTATAACCTGGTCAGAGATAAAATTGATTTGGCGTCCGACCGCATGAAGACGAGGTATGATCAACGGGCGAACTCATCAGGATTCCAAGAGGGCGATTTGGTTTGGTTATACAATCCCAAACGACAGAAGGGCAGATCGCCGAAACTACAGCGAAACTGGGAAGGCCCTTACCAGATCATCAACCGGTTAAATGATGTCGTCTATCGGATTCAACTACATCATAAACCCCGCACTAAAATGAAAGTGGTACATCTCGACCGATTAACAAAGTACCATGGTGCCATTGAGGAAGTGAACGACTCTGTTCGGGACGAACAGGGACTAAGGAGAGGGTAATGTTATAAATCTGACAACCTCGACGTCCCCAGCAACACCGAGAAAAGTCCATCAACATTTAAAACGCTATACACATGTTTCCAGACACTTCTACCGAGCTCCACAATGTAGCCAATCATTCTAGACACACACACACAACGACACCTGTCTGGGAGACTTAGTATAAATAACCGCCAACTTTCAGACAACGAGTTAGTTAGATTTTGGCGACACCTATCGGTGGAAGAAGGCGAATCGGTACAAGTGATAGATTGGCAGTGTTCCTGAGTTGTACGAATTAAGTTTTAGAGCGAATTTAGTGAAGTGATCAAGAAATAAAGAAAAGTGCGATTAAATAAAATTATTCATTATTTTTAAACGAATTGTGTTTTCCTTTGAAATCAGCGATCCCCTAGCTCGCAACAATACTATCCCATCCGAGGTGTTATAACGTATTTAAAAAATTCTGTTATAACGATGTATATTATTGCGTATTTTAACGAAGTTTAAAGAGAAGATATAATGATCTTTTAATTATTAAAATCGAACCATTGTTAATAAAGGGTGAAATAGCTAGTCCTCCTGGCTCTCTTACCAGGAACAGGACAACAAGAGATTTTTATGGCTCTTATGCCAGCGGCAAGGGGGTAAAATTACGCGTTCGTAAGAATGACAGGTAGGAAATTTCGGCCCAAAGGCCGGACACACCTCTGGCCCTGAGGCCAAGGGAGATCTCAATTTCTATAACGGACTTCGGTCCAAAGGCCTCATCTGGCCCTAAGGCCAAAGGCGATCCAGGTTTATTTATTGGATTTCGGCCCAAAGGCCGGACACTCATCTGGCCCTGAGGCCAAAGGCGATCCACAGTTCACTATTAAAACTCATTAGATATTTACCATTGTTTTATTTCCTAAAATGTCCTCCTGCTGTTGAAATCGGATGTTTGTTCGTCGAAGAGCTTCCAATGTTGAAATCAGATGTTTGTGATGAAATTAAATGTTGGTTCGTTGAAGAGCTTCCACTGTTGAAATCAGATGTTCGTTGAAGAACTTCGAATGTTGAAATCAGATGTTGGTGATGAAATCGGATGTTTGTTCGTCGAAGAACTTCGAATGTTGAAATCAGATGCTGGTGATGAAATCGGATGTTGGTTCGTTGAAGAGCTTCCACTGTTGAAATCAGATGTTTGTTCGTTGAAGAACTTCGAATGTTGAACTCAGATGTTGGTGATGAAATCGGATGTTGGTTCGTTGAAGAGCTCCACTGTTGAAATCAGATGTTTGTTCGTCGAAGAGCTTCCAATGTTGAGATCAGATTTAGACTTCTTTTTGCTTGCCGAAAACTGACAGCATTTACAATTTAAATTTTAACTCAGGATTCTTCTTCTGCCGAAACTTCAGCATTCAAAATTTAGAGCTCGACTCGCTGTTTTTTCGCTCGAGGCTTAACTTATATTTTATTTTTATGTTTACCTAAACATAAATTTTAGTACAACTAAAATGCCTGAGTTCAATTGTCCGGTGTTGAACTCTGAAATCTAGGTCATTAATTTGCTTATTGATTTCAGAGTTCAATCAATTCATTTTCATTAATAATTATTTTATTATTTTTCTCTTAGGAAAATGCTGACTACGTGCAATAGCACGAAACCGAAATTCTCATCGTACAATGACTTTAATTTCTTAATATATTAGTCACACCTGGGCACATACATATCAGTGCGCACATGGGGACTTGTTTTTATTTTATTTTTTGTTTACCTCTTACAAGTATTGCATAATTGCATAGTGAGTACAGAGGTCTTATGCCGTTGTACGTTCATATCAGTTGTTATTGTTTACAATAACATGTAGTAAATATGCGTACTCGTGTCTTGGTATTGAATTACTGTTTAAGGCAGGTTATGATTTGATTTTGCCATCTGAATATTTTACGACATTGATGGATGATTGGATTTCGTGTCATCACAGAGGTTAGTTCCCAGCTGATGAGACTGTTTCTCGTTCTCGGTGCAAGGATGACCGCCACGCCATTTCTGGCCTAACGCTCATGACCAGCGTACAGAACGGTGTTTCCGCTCGGACTTCGTTCATGTCTTAGCCTGTCCATCTGACTTCGCTTAAGCCCAAGATTTGGATGTTATAGTGCTCCGATTCACGGTCAATCACTGAGTAACCCCATCCCTATCATCGTCATTCAATGATCGAACGTGCCAAAATCCAATCTGTTTTCGAATGCCAAAAGTCGTTACCGTTGAATCCGTCTGTATCTGAGGCAATGCATCCGTTTCTCGTATCAGTTAGAATTTAAGATCACGAGTGATAAGCTCATGATGATCCAGTGAGTGTCCATTTCCCATTTTTAGAGCAAGCAAGACTGACTGTGGGAGTATTCTACTATGCCTCCATCCCACATGCATACTTGAAGTTTTCACACAGTTTAAAGAATATGGGATGTGACAAAATAATTAATTTTATTTAACAATAATAATTGGCTGTTTCAGTTGTCTCCAAGCAAGCAGCGCATAGATTTAATGTTGAACAAGATGTTATAAATTGTAAAATCTTATGAATAGTTCAAAGAGTTTTCCCCTTTATAAACCAAAGCATTTTTCATCAGTTTCATGTATTTTTATTAAATTTTTGTATAATCGAAAAACATTTACAATAATTTTATTATGTCTTACACTTTATGAATTTAAATGTAGTCTAATCATAATCTGAGCTGGGGAGTAGTACTGGTCTGTGCGTACATTCTAGCAGAAGTCGTATTTGCAGTCGATGGTTCGGCTATTGCTGAGGCTGATGCTACTGCTTGCGCTGAAGCTCCACCTGAAGCTGTAGCTACGGCTACAGCGGAAGCTGAGGCTGCGGTCATTTCATCTTTGGATCTTGATTCTTGATGACAATGTACAGATTTTAGTACTCTGCCGTAGCTATAGTTTGTACAAATCAAAATCAGAATGAAAATTGTTGAATTGCGTGTTGTCTCCATAGTTCTTGTGTCCTTACTTTGACGATTTAATATACATTAGCTTTACCGGTTCGCTATTTATACTTCAGAAATAAAATTTGTATGGGCTTAGCAAATCTGAAATATGTTAAAACACATACCTTCAGTGCAGTAGAAATTAGAAAGGAACGTTAAAAATTTATGAAAATATGTATGGAGGCAATTATTTCTATTTGAAATTATTTCAAATGACATTGAATAGAACATAAAGATAGATAGCATAAACAGAACCACAACTGTATAATTTTTCAACTATAATATATGAAAGAAAAATGTGTAATGTAGGTTAAATATTGTTTATGAGAGATAATGCAATACTCGAAAAGTTTGATCTGATTTAGGATTTGTTTTCCCTTTTACTGCTTCTGGGAGTATAGAGCTGTTTTCACTTGAAATTTCCATCATAAAGATGATCTTGCATAATTCTTGTTCTTGGAGTATTGTTCTCCTCCAGATGTTTTTTGGCCAACCAGGTCGTCTTGTGCTTTGGGTGTTTCACTCGCTGTCTTTCCCGCCACTGTTGCGAGCTTCTCCAGGAACTTCCTTTAGTCTTTTCTTGCTTGAGTTGGCGCTTAACTGCCGTTTCAGTTCCTTTCGTTGTGACTTAAATCCCTTGTTTTATTTTTTTCTTGATTAAATACTGGTACGATATTCGCCGCTTTAGGATAATTCAATCATTTTTTTTCTTAAATAAAGAGTCAACTGCTATCGATTCAAAGCAAATTGTTTATTTTACTTTATTATTCTAATAATACAGTATTGTGATCGACACAGAAAAAAAAATTGCTATCCCGAAAATTTGTTGTTTCGCGTTTCATGACTAAATTAGCCTACAAATGCAAAAAAAAATCTGTCCCGCCGTACATATGGACTCATATCTCCGAGACCGTTAAAGGTAGAATGTTCGTTTTTGAGTGGATTGTTAATTTGGTAAGTGAACTCTATTATCTAACTATTTTGTGGAATGTCAGGTGGAAGGGAAAGCGGGGGGAGGCAAAGAAGAGCTACACTTGCTAATATCTCCACTACGAATGCAGATAGGAAGGTGAAAATCGGCATAGGTATAGAGAGGGTTGTGGGACAAACTTTAAAAATAATTTCATTTTTTTTTATACATTGGTGTCCAAAATGGGGGGGGGAGGGCTAAAAACAAATTGTCGGCCGATTTTTTTTCGGATGATTATATCTTCGGCACTACTTGATCCAAAAAATTCTTATTTTAAGACCAATTAGGTGGCATACAGTTCCACTATAATCTACTAAAAGGAAGGACAATAATTGTAAGAGGGTAAGGGGCGCAAAGAAAAACACTTAAAAACTAAAATCTCAACGATATCTACAGCTATGTAATTGAAACTTGGAACATATATTTAGCTATACTAGCGAAATATAAGAAAAGTATAAAATTTGGTTGTAACAGTAGTGGGGGGAAATGGGGAGCATTCCAAAAATTGTGCACTTTTCAAAATTTCAAACTGATATAACTCAAAATTTAAAACAGGTATTAAGTTGAAATTTTGATCTATAACTTTTGTAAAAACATTAAGATGGTGGGTGTAAGGGGAACGGTGGTGGGCCAAAATGATGAAAATTTTCACCAATTTTTTAAGGCTTTGGTAAAAAATACAAAGTTAAAATTTTCCACGTGCATACATCCATTTGATATACATAAAGGAAAAATATTAATTTGAACCAAAACTGATCCAATAAGGGATTCACAGTCTAATCTAAAAAGCCTGAAAAATGTCTAGATCTACATAGGTATACTTTCATTATTAAAATGAATAAAGTTCAATAATAATTAAACTAAAAAAAGAAAATATAATGAGAGCAAAATAAAAAATATATATATATATTTAAATAATTAGATGAAAAAATGAAGTAACGAATTATTTAAATAAATTGAAAGGGAAATAATGAGAAGAAAAAGTAAAAGAACAAAAAGATGATGTTAGAAGAACTTCAAACAAACACTGAGACAAGCGAAAAGAAGGTAAACAATATACAGTAACGATCTCCAGAAGGAGTTATTTAGATAGGAAGGGAGGTTAATATTGTCGATATATCCGATTTAAGTCTGGATATGGTGAGGTCAAAGCATACTGCGCTTTGATCTACACAGTCAAAAAGAGTGCGTCCTGTATCCTTACGATGGGCGATTTGAACATCAGGTTAGTCCTATGTATCTTCTTCTTCAATGGCTCTACAGCCCAAATCGGGCCTTCGCGTCCTGACCTTCAGGTTCCTTAACATTTTCATTATTTATTGCGGAAGAGTAGTTAGCTCTTCGCACACCCTCTATCTACGAATTTTTCACCTTCGTAGATTGAGGTAACCAAGGTATATCCATGCAGGCAAGTTCAGTATCATATATTATGCCTGCCTAAATCTTTATATTGATTTACTCTATTGAAAGTAGTCGAAAAAAGAGTGCAATCGCAATGGTTGTGTATTTCCAATAAAAAGACATTACGGCGCCCTTAGTTACATTTAAATGTAAATTAATGATTACCATCGCAGAAATATCCGGGTACTCAGCAATTGTTATCGCTACTTCCATGGAAAAAACAAGTTCTGGCAACAGCTTAAAGCCGATGTTCTGGATAGCGCCTTGTGGAAGAGAGTTGTTTCTGTCCTATGCCCCTATGGGGGTCTTAACAGGAATTCGATTGATTGATTGATTCGCATCTTTCCTTCGCGAGAAACATCTGGAAATACTTTTAATGTCGGTTTCCTCGAAAGGAACAGCTTCAGCTTAAGTTGTTTGGTGAACTTTCACAGATCTTCCTCGGGTTTGTATGGCACATTCAAAATAATCAAATCCTTCGACATCTGTTGGTATTCGATATTGCAATCGCGGTCGTGCATACGTATAATTTCGGTCTTTAGAAAAGTATTCTCTTCTTCTATGTCTTTCAGTGGCGTGGTGTCCATTGATGCAAGGGAAGCAATGCTTCCCTTACGTTTTGCCCTTTATTCAGTTTAGAAAATCCAAACTGAAATCAGCACAGATATGAAATTTTTTTATTTTCATCTACCACTGTTTCAGCATTTAAGTGATCAGGACAGTTTTTTTTCTCACGCTTTTTCTGACCAACGAAAGTTGAAAGCCTTCCACAAGTAAAAAGATGCGATTTTAAAAACGCATTTACAAGATCGCCGGCTAATACGAACGAAATTTTCTGCAAGTTCGACTTCAATATGAAGGCGAGATGCATCGCATTAAAATGCTTGCACCTTTCCTCTCATTGATTTTAGTCGCATATACAAGAGAACGAGACTGCCGGCCAATACCAGTAAAATTTTCGCTCGCAGAGAGCGCAAGTTCCACTTCTATACGAAGGAGAGATGCGTTAATGCAATTGCCTCCAGCCAGTGCTTTCGGTCGTACGCTCTGGCTCTCGATCAAAGTGTTGCCAGTATTGAAATTTCTGCACTAGCTGAAAAATGATCAGGAAGAAAAATGTGGAGAGGTAAATCTGGCAATATTGCCCATATTTGTCGTGCTTTGAGTGAAAAGAATCGGTTTCAGGAGTGCTTCCCTGAAACCGATTCTTTTATCTAAAAAATTTAAAAAAAGTAGAATTTTGTTATTTGCGATTAATAATGTAAACTGGATTCTAAATCGATTTCCGAAAACCGCACTCCTCTCGGATGAGTAGAAGTATTTCAAATAATGATGTAAACTTGTGGAGTCATGCATATTGATGCAGCTCTTGTAGCCTGGTGCAAAATAATTGCTTCTCCTAGCTATAAAGTCACGTCACGACACTGAAGTCTTTAATACATTTAGTATTGGCTGCCACTAAATGTCGGAGTTCCGTTAAACTAGATATTTTCTCGGACATAGAATAGCATGGCTTGTGTAAGTATTCTGGAGCACGACCAATTGCGAGGATATTTTGCAGTCAAGTGCCTGCAATTGAAAAAAACACAAAAACTCAAAACTTTTGAGTAAAATTTCAAGCTAAAAAATTGAAAATTTGTAAAGCTCTTTAAAAAAAAATCTTAAGATATTAACTAGTCGAATACCTTCAAAACTTCTACCCCCTCCAATACAAAAGTATTTTTTCGCGCATTTTTTAAGAAATCAATTATCACCAAACCGTTAAAAGCTATCAAATTGAAATTTGGTACAAACAAAATATATAATAAATAATAAAAATATTTCAAATAAAAATGCATCAAAAGTTTTGGAATACCCCCTTCCCTTCCACCCCCTCTCATGCAAATGTATGGGATCGACCAATTAATAAATTAACTAATAAACAACAAATTAAAAGCTACGAACTGAAAAAATTTCGTTATTTCAACACCCCTCCCATAAAAATGTATGGTTCTAAGAATATCAAATACACCGAGAATTTCATAGAATTTAATTCGTCTATGAAACAAACATTCTATACAGCGAATTTAGAGCGTGATTCGAGCAATCAATTAAAAAATGATTGACATGTAACCATCTCTTATGACGGACCTCCCCCCCCATACAAACCCAAATTTGCATATATAAAGGAATGAAATATTTATTCTATGTACTGAAGCCATTGATCGTAATCGCAGTTAAGTGTTAAATAAATGATAACAGCACATAGTCTTCCCTATCCACCCTAACCTGCATATTGTCTTCCCACGTATCCTCAACTTGTCCCAAGAATAATGATATTACGCCCGACTTGTGGGCAGATTTTTTTTTAATTTTGTGGTTGCAATCTTAAACCCAAGATATGTGGCGATACTCAGTTAAACTACTACTTACGTTTAGGTAGTAGAAGGGTGGTTTCGAAGAACCACATTGCACTGCGATCATCTAACATAGTTGGGTAGGTCCATTGTACTCCCCTTATTGATTATGAGATGGATGTTACTCCTCTCGTGCTAGACATTTGGCACGGTTTACAAACCGCAGCAGGCTCGAATGTTTTACGCCTAGTCGTCTAGTTCTGAGAAGAATCCTAAGCCTAAACAAAGGAGATTACTGTTGGAGATTTGCGGACAAAGATAATTTTCGATAGATTCTTCATCTTCCTCGCAACCTCTGCAAAAGCTGTCGCTAGCAGCCTGAATCCGTGAAGTTTAAGCAAGAAATGACCTATGGCCGACAATAGTTCGGACGCAGCGCTCTGGAGCTATCCAGCTATCCCGTCAAGAAAGAATCCAAAATAGATTGTTTGAAGGTAGTGTTCAGCATCGTTCGTGCAACATCGACTGACTTCCTAATTGATTAAATTTTTCCCGTTGAAATTCATCTTTCTACTACTACTACAATGGCGCTACAGTCCAAATCGGACCTTGGCCTCCTGATATTCAGGTTCCTTAACATTTTTTTTATTACTTATTGTGGAAGGGTTGTTAGCCCTTCGCACAACCCTCTTTCTACGAATTTTTCATTTTCTTAGATTGAGGTGACTAAGGTATATCCAAGCAGGCAATGTGCTGGAATTATATATTGCGCCGACTGGGAGTTGAACTCACGACCTTCGCATTACAAGACCAACACACTACCTACTAGGCTATACCCTAGCTTGAAATTCATCTTTAACATCATTAATTTTCAGTGCAATCTAAATTATTAACTTCTGTTACTATCTATTCCAGACAAGAAATTTCGAAATGGGAAGAGAAAATGGTTCGTCTTGGTAACATCGATGTCGTAAGACAAGAAGCTATGATCGATCCAGCCTCAAAGCCAAAACCAAAACTTCGTTCTAAAACAGCAGCAACTTCTAAGACTGAATAGGAATTCGGGTGCCCCTTATCGGAGAACTCTTCCAAAATTATCATTCAAAAAACAACGCCATCATCAACTACATCGGCACCAACATCATATTTGAGTTCCGATTCTACCTTAATTTCGAATAACTTTAAAGAGCAAACAAATGTCACCGATCAGATGCAAGTAGAAGACAAGAATGGACCAACAAAAAAAATATCAAAAGAATCGAATGAAAGTTTTCCTGTAAGGGGTACGGGTGATAATAGCCGGACTAACACTAACGAAATCACCAATATTTCAAATGTTAAATTGAAGCAACAAGCTGATTGTAATGAATTAAAAGAAAGACAAAGCGATGGACTTGTAGGTCGTTTAATATCAATTTTCCAACGGAAATGATTGCCAAAAAATGAATTATTGTGTTTTTGCTTGAAATTTTCTTTTTTTTTTTCCTAAGTGTAACATTTCATAGAATTTCTCTTTTAAGTATATTTTGTGTCACGGTTAATGGCACATAATATTACAGACATGTATTATTAAAGAAGAGTATATAATAAAATATAGTATTTTGTAATACGCCCAAAACTATTAATTTTTGAATCAATTAAAACATATGCCTTTCATTGCTTTTAGAAGTAAATACATGAAAAAATTCGCATTAAAGCTGTAGCAATAGTTACAGTTGCCACAATGTTTGTACCGCTAAGAAGTACAGCGGCTCATAGAAAAAAATGAATGGCGCACAAGCTCAAAAAACAAAATTTCCGCCGTGCTAGAAAGATTTCATTTTAACACGTCACTTTTGACGAAAAAGAAAAGTTAAGTTCGTGAACAAATCGAAACGCTTCATCTCTTCTGCTCACTCCCATACAAAATTACACATTTTAAAAATTTCATAATAATCAGAGTCGCTTGGTAACTATAATAAAGAAGCTATTGATTTGAAATTATTTTATATGTTATTATATTATTTTTATCATTGTAATCTACGGTAAAACAATTATTTGAATCCCCCACTGCTTCCACCGCCTTCCATACAAACTGCAATATTTCATGAAATCCCACGCAGAATGCGCAATAAACAAATTTCATGAATTCGGTTCCAAATTAAGCGCGCCGAACTACCTGTGATATAGAATGTATTTGAACACGTTTTCGGCAATTTTCAAGGAATTAATGTTTATTCGTATCTCACAAACTGTGAAAAAAATATTCTACCAAAAGTTGCGGCATTGCCTCCTAATAAATGCACTTTAAATAATTGAATCAAAATTCAGCCCATATTTAGCCGGTTTCATAAAGATTTCACCTGATGAAGTTATTGCAAATTTTCGAGAAAATTCTTTCTTAATGGGCTTTGAAAAAAATTAAGGTCAGTTCGGTGCAGTGAAAGGGGGGATATAATTAGCAATGAGTTCAAATGTATACAATTGTTTTAATGATTTTAATACATTTATTCCTCAAAAAACCTAACCCTTAGAAGGAGAAACGTATGGGATACAAAGAAAGTTCATATATGTACCTAGTCCTGCCATAAGTTCTGTCACATAATTTCTCACATTGGCAACAACTTTATTTTATGAGTGATATTTCAATATCGGCCAGTTTTATAAACGTCATAATGTTGTTGACAGTTGATGGTCATTTAAAGTGTGTTCGTTAACGTGTGAAGATGGAATGGGGTGTAATAGAAAACCGAACTGCAGTGATTGCACTACATAAGTGTGGAAAATCCGCGAGTGAAATTTTCAAGTTGTTGTGCCCGTTAAAAATAACGCAAAGATTTGTGTATCGTGCGATCCAGAGATATAACGCGATCCAGACTATTGAAGATCGACCTCGTTCTGGACGTCCGCGTGATGTACGTTCTTCTGCTGCCATCAAAGCGGTCGAGAGTCGAATTCGTCGAAATCCGCTTCGTAAACAACGAATCATGGCTCGAGAGATGAACATCTCCACCCGAAGTATGTCTCGCATCATAAAATCTGACCTCGGGATGAGTGCCTTTCGACGATCAACGGGACATTTGCTGACTGAGCAGTTGAAGCAAATTAGGAGCACCAGATCGAAAGAGCTCCTTCGGCGGTACGGCAACAACAAACATCGAGAAATTTTATTTACCGATGAAAAAATTTTTACGGCGGAGGAACATTTCAACCGCCAAAATGATAAGGTGTATGCCCACAGCTCCATAGAAGCCCGAGAAGTTGCTACTAGGGTACAGCGAGGACATCATCCAGCATCAGTCATGGTATGGTGGGGTGTCAGCTACGAAGGGGTCACCGAGCTTCATTTTTGCGAAAAAGGCGTAAAAACTGCAGCGAAAAATTATCAAACGGACATCCTGGAGGGATGTGTGAAGCCGCTGAACTCTAAGCTATTCAACAATCGACATTGGGTTTTCCAGCAAGATTCTGCGCCAGCCCACAAAGCTCGAACCACACAAGCGTGGTTGGAAACCAATATTCCACAGTTTATAAGGGCGACGGAATGGCCTTCTGGGAGCCCAGATTTGAATCCCCTGGACTACAAACTGTGGGCGGAGTTAGAGTCCATGGTGTGCACGAGACGACACCCAAATATCGAGAGCCTTAAGCGATCTTTGACAGAAGCAGTAGCTAATTTTCCGCTAGAAACAGTGCGTACTGCTATCGATGACTGGCCCAACAGATTAAAGAGCTGTGTTAAGGCTAAGGGCGGCCACTTTGAATAATTTGTTGCTTATTTTACTTCCATTAGTATGCCAAAATAAAATATATTTTCCTTTGTCAAAAACTCTTTTTCATTTATACAAAAATTGCCCATATACGTGTGACAGAACTTATGGCACGACTAGGTACATAAACTTAGCCATCAGTTTTGGGAACTGGGACTATACTCCACTGTACGCTACGATAAAAGCCAAAAAAAATATCCAGACGTTCATACAAAATACATACGGTAAACTTGACGCTTTTTTCCAAAATACGTTTAACAGACTTATACCATTGACACGGTCCAAATAATAATTTAGCTCGTCTTCATCGTTAGTAGATTGGTGACACACAGCACTTTGCTAATTAAGAAGAGCCACTCACTTATGTGTCATAGTTTTAAAAAGTTGAATTGCATAGGCAATAAAATTTTTCAAGGAAGATCACAAAAGAAGAAAAACGATCCTTAGTCCTACTTTGGAATCATTTACAAGTCATCTTTCATAGCTGGGCGTTTAAATCACGCTTCAAAGATTTTATATAATTTAGAGCTGTCGAAAAATGACTTTTCTTCTTCTCTCTTGCACGGAAAAGCTTTTATGAAAGCTCCAGATCTAGCACAATCGTTATAGCCTAAATTAGCTGATTTAGCTGAGGGTAATTAGCTGATAAATGATCACTATTTTGGTAATTTAACTAAATTAGCGTATGACACACAGCCGTTTAATGACAATTTAGGCCTTAATTATAATTTAGCTGCGCTATGTATCAATGGTATTAGCCTACAAACTACATCACCTGGAACATGAGCCGCAGTCCTTAAAAATCCTTAATGAAAACTCTTAATCCTCAACCCTTAATGAAAAAGAAACAATCAAATAAAAATTACCAACTGAACCAAAGTCGAAGAAATTGCCATTGAAAACCAAATTTCAAAAATTTATTCAAAAATTATGACATTATAATTTCGCTTGAAAGCAACACGCGTGAGCTTTTTGCGGGAGCTTTCGGACCTCCCGCAAAAAGCTCACGCGAACCCTAGCAGCATTTATTTATTTATTTTATTTAGGGAACACGTGAGAGCACCGCGACCTTTTTGGCCATAACTCGATAGCTCCGGCTAATCTAAGTATCTTTAAGGGAGCCATGTTGGCTAGTTCATCAGTTGTATGGAAACCTTTTCCTAGAAGATTGAATCTTTTCCTTGCTACTGCCACGCAGTGACATAGAGTACTAATATCACTCTTCCTGAATTTTAGAATATCCTCCACTTTGTTTTTCTTGGTGGTAGGATAAATTTTTTAGCGAGTGAGCAGCTACAGCGCTGTGTTGTGTTTCGTCCCAGGCCTGCTTACGACGGACTCGTAAGTAAGGCTTATGTAAGTAGGCCCTGCCTTAGACGCTAATACCATTGACACATAGCGCAGCTAAATTATAATTAAGGCCTAAATTATCATTAAACGGCTGTGTGTCATACGCTTATTTAGCTAAATTACCAAAATAGTGATCATTTAGCAGCTAAATCATCTCGTCATGCTCTCAGCTAAATCATCTTATTTAGCTAAATCCTCTCATTTTTCTCATAATTTAGGCTATAACGATGAAAAATGTAGTACTAGAGTTGGAGCTTTCATAAAAGCTTCGTCATGCAAGAGAGAAGAAAAGTCATTTTCTGGCAGCTCTGAATTATTCAAAATCTTGGAATCGTGATTTAAACGCCTAGCTATGAAAGATGACTCGCAAACGATTCTAAAACAGGACAAGGGATCGTTTTTCTTCTTTTGTCGCCTTCCTTGCAAAATTTGATTGCCTATTGGCTATGCAATTCAACTTTTTAAAATTATGACAGATGAGTGAGTGGCTCTTCTTAATTAGCAAAGTGCTGTGTGTCACCAATCTACTAACGATGAAGACGAGCTAAATTACGAATTAGCCAAATTATAATTAGAACCGCTATGTGTCAATGGTATAAGGGAATACCGTGCAGGTAGTGCGATTGGAACCCGGGGATTTTCGAGTTGCAAAGCGGTCGTGCTGGCCACTGAGCTATCTAGACCCCACGGCTTAGTCGGTTAGTAGCGATGCAGTATAAGCCGCCACAATTTCTTTGAGGTTGATAAACCTGAAAGTCTATGCCAGTAGATTCTATGCTCTTGTTCAATCCACTCTCTACGTATAAGGTTGAAAATTCCTTTTGGTTTTCCACAGAATGGCTCTGGTCCAGTAAGAATTGTTTCTGCGCAATTTTTTGCGAGGCGGTCTGCCTCTTCATTTCCCTCAATCCCCGTGTGCCAAGAGACCCATATTAATGTTACTTTGCTCCTTTTTCCCAGAATGATTAAATTTTAAAGGCAGTCCCAAACAAGCATTGATCCGTGTTTGTTGGATGCTAAAGCTTTGAGAACTGCCTGACTATCCAATAAGATATAAATAGATTTGTTGCGATGGGCTCTCCTAATATTCTCGTGGATACATAGCTCCATTGCAATAAGTTCGTCTTGGTTGATTGTGGCTTCCTTACCAAGAGGTTTTGAAACCGCGAAGTTAGGACCTATGACTTCGGCCCCACTCCCCTTCGAGATGTGCAAGCCATCTGATTACCACATGATTGATCCTTCTTCCATTTCAGATAGCATGGATTGCCATTCCTTGCGTTCTCTGATTATTACTTTGAATGGGGTTTCAAAGTTGAAATGAACCTCAATTCTCGGATTTTTTAAGATTTGGAGGTGGCCTCTAAAATCCCCCGACTTGTAGGGGGATGTTTAGGAATTTTTTCATTGCCGCAGTAGGGCAGGTTTTCATTGCACCTGTGATACAAAAACACGCTAGTCTTTGAATTTTTTGTAGTATAAGCTGCGCTTTTGTTGTAGTAGTTTAGTCCACTAAACTGATGACCCGTGGGAAGATGATTGTTCTGTAGCACCAGTAGATCATCTTGAGCTGTAATCCCCATTTTCTGCCAAATAAGCTTTTGCAGACCCAAAACGCCTTTAATGAATTGCCATGAGTTTATTCTATATGTTTGTTTCAGTAGAGTTTGTTATCAAGTATCACACCTAGATATTTGACGTCAGGGTTGCATTTATAGAGGGAGGTTTTATGTAGATTTTCCTTCTATTCGTAAATGGTACTATCTCAGTCTTACTTGGGTTGATGTTCAAGTTTTTAGACTGAAACCAGTTCATAATCACTTCCAAGGCAGATCCATTTTATCGTGCCCTCCTTTTATACTAGCTGTCGCTATTATGGCGTCATGTGGAGTATTATCGAAAGCTCCTTCAATATCTAGGAATGCACAGAGGACAATTTCTTTTTTAGTTTTCCTTTTTTATTTGTCTAACTAGACCGTGAAGGGCTGACTCCGTTGATTTGCCTTTCTGGTAGGCATGTTGATTCTTATTAAGACATACTTTGTTAGGTCCTGTTCTTGTGTAAAGGTCCACTAGTTTCACCATCGTCTTGATGAAGAAGGAGGCGAGAATTATAGGCCGATATGACTTAGGCTGATAAATTCGACGGTTTCCTGCCTTTGGTACAAAGACAACCCTCGCTTTCCTCCAAATAATTGGGATATATTCCCATGTAAGACTTGCTTTAAAGATCCTTATCATTTTTGGCATTAAGATCTCTAAACTTTTCTGCTGTAAGGCAGGGAAGATTTTAGGGACTTAAAGGTGTTGATCGCTCATCTTAGTTTTTCCGGAGTGAAGATTTTACCAGCAATACTATTGCTGAATGGACTTTGACGATACATCCTTTCCACTTCTTCTAAATCTTCATTACTGTTAATTTATTTGCAGCCTGGGAAGTGTGTTGCTAATAACACTTCAAGTGTTTCCATGTTGATTTTCGTAAAAGATCCATCTGATCTATCTAAATATCCGATACCAGTCGCGTTGTCTTTTGCTAACATCTTTTGGAGTCTCGAGACCGTTGGGAGCTCATCTATCTCTTCAGAAAATCTTCTCCATGACTCTTTTTTTTACTTCTCAGCAGCATTAGAATGAAGAAGGAAAATATAAAATAAGACGTGAGCAAGGTGAGTTCATAATGCTAACAATAAAAGAAATTATAAGTTCGTAAAAAACACACTAACAAATAGCTAAAATTCAAATTTTTAACGTTATAGGATGTCCGTTAGAAAATGGGAAATTCTATTCATATGCAGGATTCTCGTGCAAGTCAAAACATGAGTTTTTTTCTTGACACTTCGCTGCCAACCTAAAAAACCCAATCACCAAAGTTAGCATAAGTAAAATGTCAGAAGAAAGCACGGACGCGGAAAGAATTATTCGTGAGGCTGAAAACAAAGCGCGACGGGAAGCCAGACAACGAAAAATCCTCGAGAATGCAAAAAGTCGCCTGGAGAAGTTAAACGGCCGCATCGCGCAGCCGGATACAAGTAAGAAATTGTATTTTTCACCAGTTCCTTACACGCAATTGACTTTTGACCGTGTCTCACGTAAATATTTCTCTTTCAATTTGTTCTCTGCCGACAACAGACGGCGATGTCCGGCCGGAACCAATCATCTACCCCGATCCGGAAGTCGAACAGGAACTTTTTGAAAATTTGGCGCCACACGAATCGAATCGTCAAATACCGACAGCGCACGACTTCAACCTGAACGCATTCGACTTGAACTCGAGCGCGAACATTTTCGAGCTTCTCGGACAATTAACGCAAGCACAGAATCAACACGGCCCCGGCCAGCAAGCGAATTGGCAGCATCAGAGGCCTTCGTCCGCTGCGACTCCACCCCCACCGGACACTTTACTTACGAAAATCATAAAGACAAAAGTGCATATTGCTCTCATTTCCGTTATTACGTATTTCCTGTTCGTTACAGGCAACGAGCTTTACGTCTCCTATAGCGTCTTCTTCCCGCTCCTATTGTGGGAGATCGCCGAAGAATTTCTGCTTCGGACCCGTGAGAAATCATCGTCGAGCTTCCTCATTCAAATTTTAGTACTGCTGACCGCCGTCCCACCGCATCATCTCGTCGCTATAACGAAAGCGATCAATACACTCAATAAAATTTTCGAGGATGTCGGCGTGTTTGTCTTCTTTTTTGCACTCTACCACCTTTTTTACTGCACATTTTTCAGTACGGCGGATTTCGATGATGCGGGCGCAACTCTCCGAACTGGAATCAGACAATAAAATTTGACCTGCGGTGAAATCATTGAATCGTTTTCATTTCATCAACTGATGCCTAGAATGTGCTAGGAAACGGAATTGTCGGTAAATTGAAGTTGTGAATATTTTTGTTGTTAATATAATTAAAACAGGCTTTGTATATATCGAATTATGAATTTATCTATTGGCTAGTGGGTTTTGCTAAATGCAAATCATTTGTGTCGAGCACAAGTACATACATGCCATTTCAGCCGCTTGCAACTCTCTAAGTCGTTTGAAGATTTCTACCTCCTTAAAAAACCTGTAGAGCGGAAATTTACCAGCTCTCAAACGAGTTTCACGAAATTTTGAGACTTAATGTTTTTTTTTCTTTTAAACTATCAAGTCGTGGTAAACTTTGACTCGGTAGCAAGGATAGTTGAACTATGACACAAAAGAGGAAAAATACGTCGATCAGAAAACAATATTACAGTAGGAGACTATAACTTAGAAAACGTACAAAACTTTGTATACCTTGGATTGAAGCGAACCCATCGAGATATATAAAACGATTAAAAGACCTGCTATGCCATCGCAGCGAAACGTGGACATCAACTTAGGCGTCCGAAAAAATACTTAACGCCTTTGAAAGGGTAAATCCTTGTACCTATGAGGGAAGACTCGATCTGGAGAATATGATAAAATAGAGAATTGTGTGCCATCTTCGACACTCTAGAAAAGTCAATCCTCATAAAATCAAGAAACTACAATGGTGTGATCACGTGGAGTGGATGGATGATGGAAAAATTCCCAAACACACTAATGGATAAAGATCAGTTGTAAAGCCATGTAAGCAGGATTCTATTGATGCAGACAGCGAACCAGTGTTAAGATTTTCAAACTATAGGACGCGGTCACTGAACCGAGAAAGATGGAGGCGTAGTATATAGGAGGCTACGGCCCGATTTGGGCTGTAGCGCAATCGTAAGTATCAAGTTAATCGAATTATAATGATGAGAAAAATATATTTCCGATCCTCACCGTTTTTACCACGTCCGTAAAAATGCACAATTTTTAAAATACGTGCCAAAACTTCTTTTTTTTTGTATGTAATTGTAATAAATGTTAAAAACATTCAATTTAATCCCACTCCTTCTATCACCTCCCTTACAAATTTCTCATATTTTAGAAATTAAAAAAAAGGCACTTTAAACATATGACAAGAACGACCGCTACGCCATTTTTGGCTCCGCACTCAGGTCTAACATACAGAATGATTTTTCCACCCGGGGTTGGTTCTTCTCAAGATCTTTTCCACACCTCGCTCAAGCCCGAGATTTGAATGTTATAGTGCTCCATTTCACAGTCGATCACTGATTATCGGTGTATGGGCCAGTGACCCCAGCCCCTCCACAGTCATTCAATGTTCGAACATTCCCTCATTCTAATTTCATGCCACCTATACAGTTGATATTTAATTCCATCTATACAGAGGAATGAAATTAGTCTTATTCTTTGTTAACGTATGCTAGCTAATAATGTGCCTAAAGACTAGTAGAGATGGTATGCTATTTCACACACCTGCGATTTTTTCACTGCTATTTGAAAAGAGCAATCGCATATTGCGATTCAAAATTTAAAAGAGCTGCGATTAGAAGAGCAGAGCAAATGCACACTGCTTACGTTCTATCACCAATAAAATTGCCGCAATGATCATCGCTACAAATTCCAGAGTTTTTGTTCGCACTCGCATATTAGTCCCCCCACGCATTCCACATCGATCGCTAAGCAAATCGTAATTTTCCTACATCTATCAATCAGGCAAGACTCAATCTCATAGCTCAGCATAGTGAACACTTCCCCCATTTCCCCCTGGGAATGAAAAGGTTTTCTGTTATTATCCAATGTACGAAAAAACGATCGAGCGCAATCGAGTCAGGATGGCAAAAAAGTCAATCGCATTTCATATACACAAACCAGACAAAAAAAACACCACCCAGTCATCGATCGCATGGCATATATACAACCGCATCGCATATATACAAATAAAAGCCAAATAAAAAAAAAAAAACAACCGGTCATAGAAAACCAAAACAAAAGGGTCTTTTGTTTTTTTACACGACACTACCTCACACACAATGAACAACGTAAAGCTCTTATCAGATCCCGAAACCCATGGAAGTCGAATTTTACCTAAGTCCCACCGCTAAATATCAATCGCGCGAAGAAAGAGCTTGAACGTTGTTATTCCGATTGCTCTCGATTGCTTTCGACTGCTCTTTCGTTGCTGTTATATCGCTTGAACGTTGTTATTCCGATTGCTCTCGATTGCTCTCGACTGCTCTTTCGTTGCTGTTATATCGCTTGAACGTTGTTATTCCGATTGCTCTCGACTGCTCTTTCGTTGCTGTTATATCGCTTGAACGTTGTTATTCCGATTGCTCTCGATTGCTCTCGACTGCTCTTTCGTCGCTGTTATATCGCTTGAACGTTGTTATTCCGATTGCTCTCGACTGCTCTTTCGTTGCTGTTATATCGCTTGCGATCAGCGATATATCAGCTCTGTGATATTAAAGACTATCAATCATATAAGCTATCCCAAACCTATATTTGGTGATTGATATTGACACTGAGAGCACGAGCAGTGTCTGCTCTCAGTGATGTTGCTTTAGACTAATGAATGAATGAATTGGAGCTATGTAGATGAAACGATTGCGATTTGATAAGGGATTTGTTTAGCGATATTTTGATCGGTGGGATCTGATCTGATAGGTGAGGTGTGGAACGTCCGATGATAAGGGATTTGTTTAGCGATATTTTGATCGGTGGGATCTGATCTGATAGGTGAGGTGTGGAACGTCCGATGATAAGGGATTTGTTTAGCGATATTTTGATCGGTGGGATCTGATCTGATAGGTGAGGTGTGGAACGTCCGATGATAAGGGATTTGTTTAGCGATATTTTGATCGGTGGGATCTGATCTGATAGGTGAGGTGTGGAACGTCCGATGATAAGGGATTTGCTTAGCGATATTTTGGTCGGTGGGATCTGATCTGATAGGTGAGGTGTGGAACGTCCGAAGTGGTCAATGATGCGCTTTGCTAGAGTTTTTTTGGCGGTTTTTATTCTGAGTTTCGATCTGGTCGGTTGGTAGGACATGTTGCGGCTATCGATAAGAGCTTTACGTTCTTCATGATGAAATTGCTTGTGTGAGGTAATGTGTGAAAAAAGTAAACAGTAGACCCTTTTGGTTTGGTTTTCTATGACCGGGTGTTTTTTTTTTATTTGACTTGTATATATGCGATGCGATCGATGACCGGGTGTTTTTTTTATTTGGCTTGTGTATATGAAATGCGATTGACATTTTTGCCATCCTGACTCCATTGCGCTCGATCGTTTTTTCGTACATTGGATAGTAAAAGAAAACCTTTTCATTCCCAGGAGGAAATGGGGGAAGTGTTCACTATGCGCACTGAGCTGGTGGTACTGAGAGATTGGGTCTGCCTGATTGTTAGATGCAGGATTTCGCAGAAAATTACTATTTTGTCTATTTTTTTTTAATTGCGCACTAGCATGGATAATAGAGGTGGAAAAATCACTGCTATTGGAAGAGCTGCTCTTTTTCACAGATATTGAAAAAGAGCAATCGCAGTGGATCACTGCGATTGGAAAAGAGCAGATTTTGCCATCCCTAAAGACTAGATCTAAATGAAATTTAAAATAAGAAATTCAGAACGTCTCCTGAGTATTTGACGATAGAAATGTTTATTCGTTGAAACGTTCGTAAGAGTGAAGCTTTTTGCTAATCACACCCTAACTTCAAAAAACTTTAGGCATTGCTTTCTATATTCTGAGAAGTTAAAATAACAAGATACTTTAATTTAGCGGGTAAAAAATGGAAATAAAATTTGGGAAAGTTACAGCATAATATTATGTTGCCTGACATGGAATTTCATGTGTATGAAATGTTACGTTTCATCTAAAGTTCTAGAGCAAGTATGTATAACTTGCGCATGGAATACACAGGGTAAACATGGCTAACATGTGGTATGTTTATATTTGGACATTCAGTTTTGCCCAAATTAGCTATACCTCAAAAACAAGAGCTGATGCAGATAAACTGATTCCATTTATGGAATTTGCTCATCAAAAATACCATACTTTGCGTCAAAATGAGTGTTGCCAAGTGTAGTTAATAAAAACTAGTTACAATTTTTTTTGTCCTTTTATATAGGAATACATCAAAACTCTTAATTACCTAGTTTCTACAGTAATTAGTTGTTATCAACCGACCTACATACATAATTATTTGAATCTTTAATCCTACATCATTAATTCTATTCATCCGGAACAAGTAAATTTAAATTGGCTCCACCAGTTATCGAACCATGGAACATTTCCTCATCACCACGAATCGATAGTTTTGCTCCACCGTCGTGTATGCTTCGTTCACGAATCATAGCGGAGCGTTTCCATCGTGAACCCGAGCAATTTTTGCAACTTAATTTTGGCATTTTATGTACGGTCGACGTTCGATTGCCGCAATCTTCGCATTGAAAGAAACGTTTTTCGGCATCGATAACTTTAAGTGGATGTCGTTCTTCCTTGCAACGATCAGCAGCCGAGAACGCCGTGTACTTGCATTTCTGGCAGATAACAGCTTTACATGGTACTGAGAAAGTACCCAACATTTTCTCTTCGAGTGCTTCTTTTCTTTCCAATTTGTTAAAATACTTTTCACGTTCTTCGTCCTCACGCGATTGGATTAAATTCGTATGCGACGATGTTGCATCGATAATTTTCTGTATCCTAGACTTCTTTTCATCTTCATCACGTTTCTGTTTCTTAGCTGTGCTTTCGGTTAAATTGTGCAGCTCGTCAATAGCACGTTTCTTTCCTTGTATCGTACCACGGTATTTTACGAAATTCGGATCAATTTTTTCAAGTGGATTCTTTTTAATGGCAGCTATTGCTTTCTGCTTTGAATAGTCAGCTTTACGTTTGCCCAAGTTCAGTTCGAATGTAAATCCAGCTTGAGTTAAGGTGGGCGTAGTTCCGATAAAACTGAACTCACGGTTTTGATATTTTTCGGGTACGTTTGTTTGGATCTGTGGTTTTGGCTCTTCGGCAATGCTCTCGTCATTCTTTAGCAATTTTAAACGATCTAGATCCTTTAGTCGTTGTTTATTGTTCAACTCCATAGTTTGTGCCTTTTTCATAGTAGCTCCGTTTCTGTTAGCGTATGGAATTTCCTTATTTGATTTTGGCTGCGATACGTGATTTACATTGCCAGCATTCGGTGACTGATAATATTCAGACAAAGTCATCATACGATGTTTATCTTTAGCAGCGAGCTTAGCGCTTTTTTTCGCTGGTACAGCCGTAAAGGATTGTCCGGCGTAGAAAACTTCCGATTTGCCTAAGATTTTATTACGTAAGTCATGAAGTCCACGTCCAGCTGTTGACGATTGCAATTCCGATCGTTTCGACATTTTGCCGAACTCTTGCTTTACGTGATAAACGCAAAATTCACAGTCAGTTAAATTAACAATAGAACCACAAGGTTCGCCGTTTTTCTTTTTTGATTTACATGTTCCAAAATCTTTCGACTCTCCCAAAATCATAACCTTTTGCGGATTATCAACTGAGAGACAAGCCACATCGCCGCGTTGCTCTCTCTTTTCTAAAACTCCCGGATTTAAAATTGCTACCACAACTCCGATTGCCGTTTTCCAAAGATCCTTATGTGCACTTTTGAATAGAAATAAAGATACCATTTTTATCTCGCCTTTCAAATCGGACAGTTTCCAAATTGAGAATGAATCGCCTTTCTTTGTCGTTTTAACGGGACTTTTGCTGATAATGGCGCCAGCAATAACCCAATCTTTGGAAAGATCACCGCGCTCAGTGTGGAAGGCAACGCCGGACATGGTTACAGGAGTTCGTCCTTCCATACGCTCCTTTAACACAGCGCCCGAAACTAAAGGCCGAACTAATCGCATTCCAAATACAGGATCCGAATGAATTGTTCCAAGTGGTTCAGGCTTGTTAGCCGGAACAGGACTTGGTTTTGGTTTGGCGGTAAAAGTCTGCGAAAGTTGATTTTCATTCTTCTTACCATTTGCTACGCTTTTCTGCAACGCTTGACTGAAACTACGTGTTATGCTTGTATTAACTTCTCGTGCTACTTTAGACTCATGTTTCTCGTTGTTATCCTGTTTCAGCTTTTTGTTTATATCTCTTCCATACTCGTTATATTTTCGATCCAAAAAGTTCTTCACATCTTCTTCGTCCGATGAATCGAAGTCATTGTTTTGAATTAGAGACTTGGAAGGTGCAGGACATTCAATATCGTGTAACTGACTGCTCATGTTCGTTAATTCTCGAGCAAATGTCGCATCGTCACGTAACCTAGGTACTTTCGCTTTTTGAAGATTTTCGCTGTTTTCTACTTCGTTGGCGGCTATAAGCAATTGTGCTAGCTCATCGCTTTCTAAATCTTCTGCTCCAGGTTCATTTTCTAATAGTGGCGACATTGTCTGGAAAAAACAAACCAAGAAAAAAAAATTAATGTAAACGAATAAGAAATAAACTGCCAACAAGTCGGGCGCAACTTTATTACAACCCCCTTTCACAAGTGGAACCCCCTTTCACAAGTAAAACCCCCTTTCACAAGTGGAACCCCCTTTAGGGCAGGAATGATGCCAATTCAACAATTAGTTGCGAATACGATCAATAGCTCCAGTACGTGTAATCAATATTTCATTCGTTTATACAAGTTTAAGTTTTTATGAGGGAGGGGGGAGGGGGAGGGGTGATATTAAGGGTGGGTGAATGTCAATAATTTTTCAATTGATTGCTTCAATTACGTCCAATATTTTCTGCATAGAATGTCAGTTTTATAGACGAAGTTGCATAGAATTTTCATAAAATTTGGTGTATTTTACATTCACGAAACCAATCATTTGTATGGGAGAGGGTAGAGAAGATAAGAGAAATGTAAAATATGTGATGCAGTTTTATTTCATTTCTTTTGTAAGGTGCTCGTACAAAATTTCAAGTTCGTAGCTTTTAATTTGTTGGTTAGCAGTTGATTTATTGAAATTGGTGGAAATCATACTTTTGTATGGGAGGGGTAGAAGGGCAGGTGCGATGTCAAAACTTTTGACGCAGTGCCGTTTCAACTATTTTCGAAAGTTTTTGTGCAAAATTTCAAATTGATAGCTTTTAATTTTTAGGTAATAATTGATTTTTTAAAAACGGTCGAAAAAATAATTTTGTATGGGAGGGAATGGAAGTTTGAAAAGTATTCGACCAGTTAATATTTCATTCTTTTAGAGATTTTTTTTAAATTCATTTTCCGAATTTTCAAGTTTCTACTTTAAAATTTCATTCAAAAATTTTCAGTTTATGTGTTTTTTCATTGCACATGAAATACCTTGTGCACGTTAGGACCAGGGAGATCGGTGCATAACAATTGCAGAATTTTTATTATTTTTTCTGTATGTATAATAAATAGATGTATCCGCATTGAAAATTTAAACTTTGTATCTCTTACCAGAGCCCTAAAAAAATCACTCAAAATTTTCGACATTTTTGCTTACCACCTCCCTCCTTTTACACCTCACGACGTAAAACTTTTACCAAAATTCAGAACTATATAGTTCTACAATTTGACAAAAATAGTCCATGGAAGCGAGCAGTAGAGAATAAACGAGTACTGGCGAAAACTAAAGGTTGATGCTCAAAATCACAGAAGAGAGCTGCTTTGTCCTAAGCCCTTATTGGGGGTCTAACAGAAAATCTATTGATTGATTGATCCCGGCAGTGGCGTTCAGTAATCATATCGAACCTTTGAACGTCGTATTTTTTTGAAAAAAAACGTCGAGTCGTAATTGGGAAGGCTTTCCAAACTCCAGTCGAACATCTTACAAACGCTTTATTTAACGCGGCAAAATAGCACATACTCGTGCAGCAGAAATAATACTGAACGCGTATACAGAGTAATTGCTATTGGAGTATGTGAAAAGAACATACAAGAGAAACTCGCATATGCGGTTAGAACTAGACTAAACTATCAATTTTGATAATGGACAAATATCCGACTGGACTAATTACTGCAAAGAGTGTGACGAAAAGTCACTGTGATTTAAACACCCCCGAAATTCAACGTACAACTATAAGATGGAAATGCCAAATTGAAATTCTACTCTTCCAGTGTACTCTCTTATATTGAAGGCTGCAGAATGTGAATATATACATACAGTCCTGTCCTCTTCTAAAGAATGCATAAATAAAACTCGTAAATTAAATCAATTAGTTTAATATTTTAGATTACGCTCAGAATTCAAAAATAAAATATAAAAATTTCTTTTAATTACAATACCAAAATATTATTTATCATTTTTCGATGTTTCCCGATTGATTAAAGCATTAAGTTTCGTTGTAAGACTATTGTTTGTCTCGCATCTAATCCCACGTAAGGTTGTATCAATTTTCCGAAGCTCTTCGATTTCATTGATGAGTTTTTGAAACTGGTTATCTCGCCATGTCGTAACATTTTGCATATTTTCTTCATCATTTTTCGATACATCTATTGTTGAGTCTGTTATCTCTATGCGCTTATCGTCGACATTTAGCAATTCACGAATACCTTCTGGATTTTTTGATCCTAACATATCATCCAAGTGAATAGAGCCTGAGTGTACATCGGCTGGATCGTGTAATTGACGTTCAAAATCCTCGTAACCGCCACTGGCATCTGAGCGTCCGGCTTCAGGTGAAAAATCATCATGTCGAGTTGATTCTAATTGGGAAGTATACGTTCGATTCTCTAATTTTTTAAAATCACATGATGCGCATACATCGATGTAAGCATCGAGCAAATTATCCATAGCTAAGTTAACATCAGCCGTGCATTCCCCAAATCTAATTGATTTATAGCAGTTATAAAGAGATTGGTTGTTAGTTGCAAATTTGGTGTATAACGGCTGTTTTACAATCGATGCAGAAGCCTCTGCTTCGTTATTACGAAATTTTATTTGTATGCAACTTAAGTCACGAATTCGTATGAAAAATTTATCAAAGTTGAGGCCGAAGTTGCTGCATCCATTGTAGAACTAAGTTTGGCATTGTAAAGTGTGCATTCTATTACAATGTATTAAGGATGTTGTATGTTAATATTCCAAAATTATACATGCCTGTCCTTAGTGCCCTCCAAAATTTTCAACGCCCAATGTATTTGCGCTGAGCCCAATAAGTCTAATCCTTTTTTTGAATAATAGCACCACAATACAGCCACCAAATGATCCAAAAGTATATCAAAACTGGGGCAATCAAATCTCGCGTTGCTAACGGTCTGTGGTGGCAACGTTAATGGATTTCCGTTAGCATCGTATAGGATGAAAACATAAGGAATAGGATTGAATTCTTCCAGTAGAAGTTCTTGATCGCTAAACATTGGATTGCCTTCTGACAGGGTTGGCTGTGGAGCTGGTTCTTCACCTTCAGGTGATGTGGCAACGAAATCTGGTGCATCTGACATTTTCACGTATGTACTTCTGTCTTCGATACGATCTTTAAGGGCTTTTTTTTCTTTGGGCTCCTTTAACCAAAGTTCATCGCCCATATAGTTTTAGATTTTATTAATTATTGCCGAATGACGGGTTTCCGTCTTCATTTGTGCCAATAAATTAAGAAATTAGTATGGATTGAAAAATAAGGTGTGATATTAAAGTTGTAATCTATGTATATAGTTTGTGGTAGCAGTGGTGAAATTCGAGTGAAAATGAAGGAAAAACAATCTTGGGGTAGCACAACATATTGTCAGACGTCGTCGGCGATCGTGAGAGTTGTCAATGCTTTTGCATATTTTATTATGAGTAATTGCGTTTTTTTTACGGCCGTTGATACAGGAAAATTAGTAGGGAAACACAGGAGGGAATATTTAGAAGTGGCGGTGAACGTTGTTCTTAAATTGTTGGAGGTTGTATCGCGTTGGAAAGAGATTTCCTGGTAAGGGATTCCATATCACTGTTGTCCGAGGAATGAAGGACTGCCTAAATTTCACTGTTCTACACGGCAAGGGCTTCGCAGTGTACTCGTGTAAGCGTGCAGCTTGGCGAGTATTTCGGGGGGCATTAAATAGAGGTAGTAGGACATTTATTTCCTTACTGCAATTACCATGGAAATATCTATAGTAAATGCAGAGTGCTCCAATATTTCGACGATGCTCGAGATTGTTTATTGTGACCGATATAGCCTCATCTCCAATCAATCGGAATGCGTGTTTTTGAATACGGTCAAGCAAAGTTAGGTGTGATTTTGGCGCCCCAGCCCAAACATGCGATTTATATTCAAGACGTGGGCGGATATAAGCCTTATAGATGGTAGCTAGTTCGGAGGCAGAAAAGTATTTCTTACAATACCGCAGAGTACCTAGACGTTTTGAAGTATCAAGAGCGACTTCGTAAATGTGTTGGCTCCAATCTAGGCGATTATTATATTAAATTTTACAGAAGTAAATTACAGCAGCCCTATGTGACCAAAAAAGTTCAACTTCTGAAAAACGGTGGAAACTGTGTCGTTGAAATACTACACAACATAATATGCAAAATTTGGAAAGAGGAAAACATAACCGACGATTGGCGAAAAAGCATCTATTATCCAATTTACAAGAAAGGAGTCACACTCTGCTGTGAGAATTATACATCCTACAAAACGTTGAAAAGAATAATTAATGTCGTCTAAGCCCTATACTAACGAAATAATTGGCGAATATCAAGGTGGATTCAGAACCAGACGAATAGAATATAATAGAATACATTAATAATCCAAAGTATAATAAACATAAGGCTTAAGCTAGTGATAACATTTAGGTGATTAGACTTAAATCCAGGTAGGTACTCTGTAAAGGAAGATTGGCTTCACTACCGTTTTTTACATAAACAGCTTATTATCAGTGGAGAGCATTGATTTTCTATTGATGACAGGGTATAAGATCCTGATGCTTTTCAATGTTTTAGATGCGGCCTGTGAGATATGGTGAGGGTAGGTTAATTTTTTATCAAAGTGACTTCCTAAATATTTAATTTCACTTGACCAGTTGACTATTTCCCCTAGGATATTTTGAGATGGATTTGGAAGGTATTTCTTGGCTCTTCGCTTTGTGAAAAAAATTAATTTTGTTTTAGAGGCATTTAATTTAATGTTCCAATCTGTGGAATATTGGTAAAATTTCTGAAGTTGTAATTCAATATTATTAGTTACAACAGAAGTGGAACTAGTTATATAAGCAGCAGTGTCGTCAGTAAAAGAAACAATTTTGCATTCACGTATTTAAGGCAAGTCAGAAGTATAGATGTTGTAGAGTCGGGCTGAGGCAAGATCCTTGAGGAACTCCAGCTGGGATAAAGCGCTTAGAAGAAAGTGTTGATTGGACTTTGGCTTGGAATGATCTGTCTGATAAAAATGATTGAATTAGTTTAATGAGGTAAGCTGGGCACTTGAATTCTATAAGTTTGGATATTAGGCCCTTATGCCATACCAAATCAAATGCCTTTTCAACGTGAAGAACTACCATTCCTACCGATTTCTTGTTGAAAAAGCTCTTTTTGATGGTTACACTGACTAACTAACAAACTAATCGGAGTGTTTTTTCCTAAAGCCAAGCTGGAAGTTAGGGAGAACAGAATTATCGTCAATAAATACTTGAAAACGATGGAGGACTACTTTCCCAAATAATTTACCCATACTTGAAAGTAAACTTATTGGCCGGTAGTTGCATGGATCAGTAAGGTTTTTAACTGGATTTGGTAAAGCAATAAATGTTGCTTCTTTCCATTTGTATGGAAAGTAGCAACTATTAAAAATGGCAATCAGGTAAATGACAGCTTTTTTGGGCAAATTTTTAATAAGCACGTTGGTGATATTGTCTAATCCCGAGCATTTACTAGTTGATGTTTTCTTAATAAGCGATCTAAGCTCCTTAAGACTACCAGACTATCTACAACAGACTAGATATTCTCAGTGAAACAGGTGCTTGAGAAATGCCGGTAATATAACACAGACGTCCACTAAATCTACGTAGTTTTTAACACTTGTGTCAATACCTGGCCACAAATGTGACCATTTCATCTTTGACCAGCTGTAGACATTACAATTTTTAAGCTTTTTACTTGAAACATGTTTTTAAGGGATTGTAACTTTTTATCACATTTCTTAAGTTGTAAACACATAAAGGCTTGAAAAATAAGGTTTATATATCGTTAGTCAATGCAAGGCCATACGTGTGGCCCATATATTTTTAGGCTGAATCTATCGCTGAAAGTATTGAAAAACGGTGAAACAGGATGAAAAATAGGAAATATAATTCACATTTATAACATATTATGAATATTATATTATTATATAAATTTTACATATATTTTATATATGTATTTTTGTTATATACAGTGCCGAAAAATAAAATAGCACCACCACATTTTTTCTATTTGTTAAAAAAAAACATTTCGTGTCGAAAACTGTTTGTACATTTCTGATAAATATATCACACAACATGTTCACTTTCCGCAGAAAACAGTTTATTGTTCATAATGATAACGGTTCTTTTCAATTTAAGTGATTTTCAGAGAAAAATGCAAAATAGAAGGAAAAAAATAATAGCACCACTGACAATTCTGTTGAAGAGCGCATTAGTTGAGTTTATTAATTTGACCCCTTTACAAGTTAAAGTGTTCTTGTTCGGTTTTCGTTAGTTTTTACACAAATTTAATAGTAAATGGGTCGCGGAAAGCATTGTAGTGCTGAAAAAAGAGACTTTATTCGAAAACTTATTTCAGAAGGCAAAGCTTATAGCGAAGTGCGTTATTTTGTTGGATGTTCAAACACAATGATGTTCCAAGAAAAAGTTGAAACACGTAGACGTAAACGCGCCATATCGAAGTTGCTTGAAAATCGGTTGATCCGCCAGAGCAAGAAGGAGCCTTTTAAACCGGCAACTGAACTGAAAAAGGATCTCAATATAGCTGCAATGGTGCAAACAGCTCGTAATCATTTAAGACATCACAATTTAAAAGCCTGTAGCTCAAGAAAAGTTCCACTCCTAAGTGCGAAGCATGTAGCCAAACGTATTGAGTTTGCAAAAGAACACCTGAAATGGCCAGTTGAAAAATGGAGGAAGATCTTATGGTAAGACGAGAGCAAAATTGTTCTGTATGGCGGAAAAGGCTCTCGTTCATACGTCAGACGCCCTCCGAATGCAGAATACAATCCTCAATACACATGTAAAACCATTAAACATGGGAGTCAAGTGTAATGGTGTGGGCTTGCTTTTCGCATTATGGCATAGGCCCAATACATTGGATAAAAACTAGTATGGACCAACACGTTTACGTTGAAATAATTGAAAAAATTATGATACCTTATGCAGAGTACGAGATGCCTTTGCTGTGGGTCTTTCAACAAGACACCAGCAAGAAAGCGAAGAAATGGTTCAGAGAGCATTCAGTGAACGTCATGGAGTGGCCTGCGAAGTCACCAGATCTCAACCTTATTGAGAATTTGTGGGCTGATATAAAAAAAGCAGTTGCTGCTGCCAAGCCAACCAGCAACGAATCACTTTGGAATGTGATTAAGGAGTCCTGGAACGAAATTCCGCTAATTCGATGCCAGAGCTTGGTTGATTCAATGCCAAAACGTTGTGCAGCCGTTATTTCCAATAAAGGTCACGCAACTAAATATTAAAACTGAAGGACGTCATCATATGGAACAGATAACTATCGCAAACTAATTCATTTTTTCTATTTTTTTAACCTTAAGTGCACTTTGGAATTGTGGTGCAATTTTTTTTTCGCTTTATTTTTATGTTTTTACAAGATTTGTTTAAATAGCTTTCAAACGGTAAATAAAACCTTAAATATTTTTATCACACAATTTTTATAAAACTTTTTTACTTTTAAAAATGTGTTCATTAGTTATTTAAACTAACAAATAGAATTACAATGACTTTGGAAAGATTGTTGGTGACGTTGGTGCTATTATTTTTTTCGCAGCTGTATACCTATATGTATGTTATTTTCATTTCGGAATTAGGTATTACATAGTAAACATTTTGTTGTAGCGATGCAGTACTCGCCACAAATAGTCTTCCTGTAAATAAAACAAAATTTTCTGGTGCCCTTTTATTGCAGATGCCAAACAGCCATTGCATTTTCCCACGTGTTGAGCTGGTTCAATTGAACGTATTTCGCCTAAGGAAACAGATAACTTGGTTTTATAAAATCGCTTTCTATTCCACTATGAGTGTTGAAAATTCTTATTATTGCAAGATTGTCTGCTCCCTAATTAATATTTGGTAAGAATAACCGTTCGCCAAGCTCCTGGAGAAAAATTCGCCTTCTATCAGAGCGATTGTTAGGATTGTTTTCATGATAAACCTTGAAGTCAATCCTCCTCCTCCTCATCCTCTCACTACAACCTAATTCGGGTCTTCTGACCTTCAGGTTCCTTAACATTTTCATTACTTATTCTGTAAGGATTCTTAGCCCATTGTACAACCCTCTGTCTACAAATTTAGTCGTTTTCGTAGATTGAGGTAACGAAGGTATTTTCAACCAAGTAATGTTCTGGAATTATACGTCGACTATACCCCCGCGTGAGGGCAAGGTACGTCAATTATATTATGGAAAAATGCTATCGTAGAAAAGTGCCAGGGTTGCGTTCTTCTTTTTGTCGTGTAGTGCCATTTATCCATTGTATTTGCCAGATCGATGTACTGGGAAAATTAGTGTTTTGTATTTAGTGAAATTGTATGGGAGGTAGTAGAAGGAGTGTGGGGGGGGGGGCTTAGTAATTTTTCGAAAAACACCTAGTTACATGATGAATGTAACTGATCTATTTTAAATTGCAGATCAGTAACATTCATACTTTTAAATTTTTTGTGAATTGAGAAATTGTGTCATATTGTACGAGAGGGGTTAGAAGAAGTGATGCTAATCAGTTGATTTTTTGCGATCTTAATAATAATAGTGGGTAGCGTGTTGGCCTACAATACGAAAGTCGTGAGTTCAAATCCTGGTCGACGCATAATTCCAGCACTTTGCCTGCTGGGGTATACCTTGGTCTCCTCAATCTTCGAAAAATGAAAAATTCGTAGATACAGGGTTGTGCAAAGGTCTAACAACCCTTCCACAATAAGCAATGAAAAAATGTTAAGGAACCTGAAGGTCAGGAGGCCAAGGCCCGATTTGGGCTATAGCGCCATTGTAGAAGAAGGATAATAATAATACTAATTTAGTAGAAAATTTGAGCTCGAGAAACTTTAAACGTAACTGAGAAAATTGGTTTATAGTATGTCATCAAAAGTGCGGTTTGTGTGGGAGGTGGAGGAAGGAATTCGAATAATTTTTGTACCATACATCACGTTTATGATAAAAATAATATTTTCTAAATTTCACATTATTAGCTTTTATGGTTTCCAAGAAAATTTTATTAATGTAAAAGATTGAAAATGAGTCATTTTGTATGGGAGCGGATAGAAGAGGTGGAGTGATTTGGCACGTTAATACACATACACACACCTCACTTTTTTTGTCAAAAACGACATGTACAAAATTTGAACTTTCTAATTCAACGTGTTCATAAGCTAGAGATCGAATGGACGGACGGACGGACATCCGGTTTTGAGATTTTGAGCGACAACAAATATTTCTGTACTCTCGGCGCTCTGTTCGAGCATTATTTCTTCGCCTTACAAAGCAAACTTTTAATACTCTGAGATTCCATCTAGAGTATAAATATCAAGAATTTCCATATAAAATAATGTGGCCAGGCATTGTTTTCGCATTGACACAAGTGTTAAACAAGCATACGGGGTACTGTACTAAATCATGATTGATCTTAGAACTCCCCCAAAACTAGTCCGACTAACGAGAATTACTATGACAAAAACTGAACCCCAAGAAAAAATACAACCAGCTTTCGAACGGAATGTGGTTTATAGCAGGGAGATGGTCTATCCCCCGTGCGTTTCAACTTGGCACTAGAGTCCAGTCGACACCAATGGGACACTACTATTCAAGTCCATCCAATTAGTAGCATACGCTGACGACATTAACATCCTAGCAAGATTCTTTCCTAGTGCTAAGGAGGTATTTGTCAATCTTGACTACGCCGCAAAAATAATTCGGGTTGCGCATTGACAAAAGCAAAACAAAAATAATGACGCAAATAAGAAGGAGACAAAGCAACAATTGCGGAATATAATTTGGGGGGTGTGGACAACTTCATATATCTTGGGGCTGATCTAGCAAAGGACGGCAATGAAACGGACGAATTCAATCGACGGATAATAATAGCAAATAAAACGTATTATTGGGTACTTCCAATAATGAATTCCTAGAAAGTGCACAGGAACAATAAGCTGTGCTCGACCTGTGTTCTGTTATGGCAGTGAGATGTGGTCATTAACGCGAACTTCCGAAAAAGCAGTTAACGCATTCGAAAGAAAGGTCCTCCGAAGAATTTTGGGACCTGTGAAGGCAGAAACGGAATGGCAAATAAGATACAACCATAAGTGGTATCAACTCTACGACGAGCAGAAGCTTCAAGCTACGTTAACTGCAGTGCGCTGGCCATGATCTCTACCCCATGCCACTAGTCAAGTCAGCTCTGTTATTCCTCGACTCCTTGTCCACTCCAAACAAGCAACGCTCTTGTGTTTATTCTATAATTTTTGCTTCATTAGTAGAAGTAAAAGTAAAACATATCTCGCAAAAATTTTATTCTTTTTTAGCTCTCCTGTAAAATTTTAAAAACGTAGGACTCCAACCCTATCTAACTTTCTAATTTTTGAAAGAAAAACCTGATGTAGAATTTAGAAACGAAATCGTAGTTGCAGTAAGAAAACCGCAATTGTTTCCGATTCTCGACAACTATCATAAATTTCTTAATTAAACCGAAAAGAAACCCTTAAAATGAAATACTGGAACAAGCCACGGAAAAACATTGTTTAGGAGACAAGGAGAATTTGCGTGGGGTTCTGTTGTTAGCCAAATATTTTTGAAACAGCGTTAAGATATCTGTCGAATGATTTAGTTATTAAAAGTTAGTTTTGTAAATTAAATAAATAATCTAATTTTAGTAAAGAACAACAAGAATAAAACTTACATTACATTCAATTTTGAATTTTTACGAGATGAAAAACCAAGTTGACGAATTAAACTGAACTTTTGTTTTCGTTAATTTGACGTTTCATGTTCGCGCCAAAAATATTTCGCAACTCGCCAAGTTGGCAGTGCCGCCAAGCTATGAGTATTTTAGTATAATCGGCAAAGGCAATTTTCGGGCACGAAGATTTGAAATGAAATTAACTACGAAGGAGAATGAAGTGAAACTACAAAACAGATTACATTTGTAAAATATTTGCCTATCATTTTCATCCCTTAACTGCTCATATTTATCGGAACTGCCCGATTTGGAATTCAATATTGCCCGCATAGGCAATGCAGTTCGATTCGCCGACTTTGTGCAACTTGCATTCCATTTCGTAGAACTCGCATTCCACATTTTCGCGGTCGCCATTTTCGAACTTCAACTCATCCCGAAAGAGAAGACTTCGCCGACGTCGCGCCGATTGTGTTTTTGTACGTGTGAAGTTTTTTGTGGGACGGAGCAAAAGTTAAAGAAAAAACCAAAAAATCGAATAAAGCTGAACTCACTACAGAAAACCGCGAGTTCCATCACCTTGCCCCGGCACACTTAAATGCACCAAAGTAATTATTGTTCGTGCGAAAATTGACGTTGGCGTTCACGGCGTGTGCGGTTTTCATGATCACCACCGAGCGGAAAAAAGAACGCGAATAAAATTGTTCTGCTGCTGTCCCGGAATAAAAACATCTCCACCGCCGTCACCGGAAATTTCGAAGAGATTTTTCGCAGAAAAAAATAATTTTTCTGCCCATTGCGCCTCCTGTCTCACACTTGAAAAAAAGGTAATTGAAAAATGTCTTCCAGGGGGTGAAAAGCACAATTCGCGCTCTGCTTTTCTTTGCCCCGAAACTGTGTCATTCGTTCATTTCTGCCCTAATAAGAAATGTGAAAATTTTGTGTCAAACCGCGGTCGCACATGCAGAGCATTTTTCCCCGTGTGCGGTGACAGAGTTTTCGCGGCGAGTGCATTATTGGTTGTAGGCCGATTTCTTTTTACTGTGAATAATTACCGAACGAAAATCGTGTACATAAATAAATAGCTTCGGTCCGGTCGGCTAATTTCCTTTTGCCTAGCGAAGAAAAAACAAAGAAATGGAATCTTGCCAGGAAATGTGTCGCGGACGTGGAAGACTCGTCGGTCGCGTCGTAGTAGGCGGAAGGATTCCGGCGAAATGCCGGATGCAGACGGTGGACCACAAAATGACACTTGGAAAGTTTGGCGAATTTCGTTTGGTTTGTCCAATGTGATCAAATTCTTGTGTTCAAATGAAACTGGATGATAATTTTTATCTTATTGGAAAATGTGTGATAGGATAGGGCTCCTAACCGATTGGTGTTCCTTTAATTATAGCATTAAGACTTTATTTTAAGTTCTATGCTTTTAAAACTTTATTTGCTATTTTACTATTCCTATACACTACATCGAGCGAGACTGCTTTTGGGGTGGTTTCCACCCAAGGTTTCTAGCAGGAAATAAAAGAGAGCCAAAGTAGCATATTGAATGACAATCAGGCCGTAAAGCATGCAGCTTGATAGAGTCGGCGACGGCTTAGCTTCGGTGACCTCAGCCAAGTTCAATGGATGATTTAGTCTTCAGCTAGGTTTAGATTGTAGGAGGGTGCTTCCATAGAACCACATGCACTGGGACCATTTAATTGGGCCCATTGTACTTCCCCTATTGATTATAAGATGGAAGTCACTTCTGTTGTTCTAACCACTTGGTTCGGCTTGCGAATCGTAGCAGGCTCGAATGTTGGACGCCTCTGAGGTCGTCTAATTCTCAGAAGAATCTAGAGCCTAAGCAAACAATGGAGACGACTGTTGGAGATTCGCGGACAGTGTCAAACGCGATCCGCATCCTAAACGCGTGCAGCTTTAGCAAGTAATGACCTATGGTCAGGCCAAGAAAAGTTCGGACGCTATAGCGACTACGTTGTAACAGCTGAGCTGTAATATTTTTATTCGATTCTTCCTAAAAGGATTTGGCCGTTCTGCAGCTGTTCAGCTGCTGCCACCCCGCCAAGAGTGAATCCAAAATAGTTTGTTTGAAGCTAGTCTATACCATTGGAGAAAAGTTGTCGCTTGGACGACTGGATCCTTCGCCTCACAATAATATTCTAACTCTAATCAGTTTTGTACTTTAATAACGTACCTGATCTATCTTATAACGCAAATTTTAAATTTCCCGCGCAAGTCAATAACATTATTTGCTAAGGCTCAGGTTGGCTCTGACAACACTGGATTACTTCGGCAAATGATCATCGGATGGATACTTTTTCCACACAAGAGTCACCATAAAACATCTTAGGTTTCCCCTGATGGTGTTACTCAGAACCAGATCAACCATTTGGCTATAAGTCGCCGATGGAAAAGATATCTCCTTGATGTGCGAGCGAAGCGAGGAGCTGATGTGGGGAACGATCGTCACTTGATGGTTGCCTGCTTGAGATTGTGCACAACAGCTATCCGACGACCACAAATTCTTCAAATGAAGCGCAAACTCAACGTGGATAGACTTAGAACCCCATCAAAAAGCGCGAGTACACCACCATTCTACGCGAAAAGTCATACGCATTGGGCGGATATGAAATGCGCACACTGGACGCCAATTGGGAGGCAACCAGAAACACGTTTCTAACTAGTGCTGAAGAATCTGTGGGATATGTGCAAGGCGGTGAGAAACCCTGGATGTCGCAAGTCACATGGGACAAGTTTGGCGATTGGAAAAAAAGCCAAATTGGCAATCATCTCTCAATCCGATGTCAACCAACGAAAATCCGATTTGAGGCAGAACTACCGCGAAGCTCATACATAGCTTAAAAAGGCTGTTAGACGCGACAAGACAAAAGCCATTGAAGATCTGGCCAACAAAGCAGAATCTCCGGTTTACCTTGGGGATATTAGTTCACTATTTAAAATTATGAAACAGTTGACGAACAGGAATTTCACCGCCAACTACCTGGTGAGAGATGTCATCGGGACTCTCCTAAATATTAGTGAACACCAGTTGCGGCGATGGAAGGAATACTTCTATGATACTTTAAACATCTTGTCAGAGGAAGATATTCCAGAAACAACAACTATCTAACATCCAACCGCAACAATCCTCTATTAGAGACGATCCCGCAGATAAGGAAGAGATAGTTTCCGCCAATCCGTCAATGACGCGAAGGAAAGACCCAGGTATAGACGGACTACCAATCGAATTTCTCAAAGCGGACCCGGATATAACAGCTGATATACTCTTCCCAATCTTTACTGAGGTGTGGAATGAAGGAAGATATCCGACTGAATGGAAAGAGGACGTCATTGTAAAAATTCCGAAGAAGGGTGACCTTCGGGATTGTGTCAATTGGCGTGGTATATGTCTGCGTATCGAAAATCATGGGTAAAGTAATTCTCAATAGGATTAGTGATGTCGTGAAGAGCACTCTCAAAGTTTATCAGGCTGGATTCCATAAAGGGTTGTCTTGTACCGACCACACAAATACCCTACGAATAATATTGAAATGCGTTCGCCCCTTAATCCCATTTTTATGGGCATCGAGAAGGCTTTCGACAATTAAGCGAGATTACATATGGAATGCTTTTCGTAGGAGAGGTATTCCAGATAAGGTCATAGCTATGATTAAAGAGGTGTCGCGTCTTACATAGAGGAGAGCTTTCCTGTGCGAACGGATGTCAAACAAGGCTGCTTATTATCACTAGCCCTGTTTCTGCTGGTAATAAATGACATCTTGAAAGCTGCACTGTAAGGTGGGGAAGATAAAGGTCTTTAATAGAGACTATTTAACATCTTAAGTCACCTTGATTACGCTGATGACAAGTGTTTGCTTGCACATAACCGTTCGGACTTAGCGTCAAATGTTGGCTCATTGCATTCTGAATGCAAAGAGGCAGGACTGAAATTAGATCTTCGTAAAAACAAGTACATGCACATGGTTTCGAACACAACCACATCGGTTGTTCTTAACGGACAAGATAGTAGAGGAGGTGCAGGATTTTTTTTTATCTTGGAAGCATTGTCAGCATGAACGGCGGAGCCGAAACGGATATTGAGGCTCGTCTAAATAAAGCTCGTCAGGCCTTCGGTATCCTTTCCCCTTTCTGGAGGTGAAGACAGATCTCCCTTCGCACAAAGCTGCGATTTTTGACGCATGCGTCAAATCCGTGTTTTTATATGATTGTACTACGTAGAAAGTGACCGTTAGACAAGAAACTTCAAACTTTCTTGAACCAATGCCCACGACGTATTTCGGGAATATTCTGGCCAAAAGTGATCTCCAACGACGAACTTTAGAGTACAACTGGCCAGACTAAAATAGGTATTGAGATTCAAAGGCGGAAGTGGCAGTGGATCGGTCACACTTTGAGAAAACCAGGGCGAAACATCGCCAAACAGGCTCTGGATTATAATCCTCAAGAAAGGCGTCGGGTAAACAAGTCTTGGCAATATCGAAAGGCCGATGCTCAGGATCGCGCCTTGAAAAGAAAGTTGTTTCTGTCCTATGCCCCTATAGGTGGTCTGAACAGGAATTTGATTGATTGATTGGTTTAAAAATTACAAATAACTTCTGTTAATAACTGCAAAACCAATCAACCAATCACATTGCTATTAAACCAGTTCCCTTACCAAGATTTTGATTTAAGACTATACGAAAAAAAAAAATTAAGGTTTCCAACAGCTTCGGCAAAATTTTATAAAACGCTACATTTTCACTTGTATATGCGATTTCTTGTAAACGGCCCGTTAAAAGGAACCAGAATAGGAATATTTGATAAATGCACATTGTCAGAGAATGAAATAATTACTATATTGAATGTTACGGATGACTGCGATTGGGGAAAACTCTACAAATAAGCTCAAAAATCACTTATGTATAAAAACCAACTTGTAAATGAATTTTTAAAGAAAACAAAATAAATATTTGCGAATTTCGTGAAATGGAATGCTATCCCCAAAAAAAGACTTTTAGACAGGTGTAAAAAGTGTATTGAATTTATATTGCTTTAGAATTAAGATCATTATATTTTTTAGTTTAGTTTGGAAAGACAGTTATTAGTATTACAGATTATCTAATTTACTCAATAAAAGCTGGGACCACAAATCTGGAAGTACAACCGAATGTTACAAGATATTGAACTTAATTCATGCTTTTTATTATTTAAGTTTATTCAGTATTCAAAACTAGCGTGAAATATGAAGCAAACTGTTATTATGAATAAAATCTCGAAACCGGATGTCTGTCTGTCTTTAAATTTTATGCACGTCGATTTTGACGAAAAAGTAAGGTGAAGTTCGTGAACGAGCCACATCCAAATCCCTCCCATACTCATTTTCAAAAATTTACAATAATGAAATTTTCTCGAAAACTATAAAAGCTAATAATTTGAAATTTAGAATTTATTATTTTTATTATTAATGTAAAAGTTATTCCTCCACCTCCCATATAAATTCCATGTTTTAATGAAATACTATAAATCAATTATCTCAGTAATTATAACATTTATCGAGCTCAAATTTTGTACTAAATGCTTAATTCGCATTATTATTAAGATTGAAATAATTTCATTAAATCCTAGATAGCGTGACACGATTTCAGATCTTTACAAAAAATCGATTTTCTTGAAAACTATGAATGTTCTTGATCTGAAATTTGAGAGATGTCAATTGCAAAATGTTCGTAGTTATTACTGAAAAAATTGCTAAAAACCCACTCCTTCTACCACCTCCCATACAAACTGCACAATCTCACTAAATCTAATACACTAATTTTCTCAGTACCTACTAAATTTTTGAAGCTTAAATTTTGTGTAAACCAATCTCCATACAAAGATCTCAAAAATGTCCATTTCGTATAATTGGGTTTTACGCGCAAATGTAGTCCTATTATGGTTTTGTATATGGTCAATCAAAGGTAGGGTGTAGCCTAGTGGGTAGCGTATTGGTCTAAAATACGAAGATCGTGAATTAATTTCCTGGTCGACGTATAATTCCAGCACACTGCCTGCTTGGGTATATTTTAGTTACCTCAATCTGTCCCAATGACAAATAAAAAAAAGTGAAGGAGCCGGGAGGCCAAAAACCGATTCGGGCTGTCGTGCCATTGTAGAAAGAGCAAAGATAGGTACGATTTTGTGGCTACAGCCCAAACATACTCAAGACATGGCCGGATTTAAGCCCTATATGCTAGTTCAAAGCTTACAAATATTTCTCTCTTACTTACTTACTTACGATGGCGCTACAGCCCAAATCGGACTTTGGCCTCCTGAATGCTTTGCCTCCATCCATCTCGGTTCAGTGACCGCGTCCTCCAGTTTGAAAATCTTAGCAGTGATTTGCTGTCTGCGTCAATCGAATCCTCCCAGCGCTTTCGTGGTTTTCCGACCGGTCTTTGTCCGTTGACTTTCCCTTTTAGTGTGCGTTTGGGAATTCTTCCGTCATCCATCCGCTCCACATGACCAGCCCATTGTAATTTTTTTAAATTTTATGAGGGTTGACACTTCTGGATTGTCGAAGATGGCATACAATTCTCTATTGTATCGTATTCTCCAGATCGAGTCTTCCCTCACAGGTCCGAGGATTCTTCTGAGGACCTTCCTTTCAAAGGCGTTAAGTCGTTTTTCGGACGCCTGAGTTAATGTCCACGTTTCGCTGCCATAGCATAGCACAGGTCTTATGATTGTTTTGTATAGCTTAAGTTTTGTTTTCCTGTGCACGTTCTTGTTTTTGATTATTGGAAGTACCGAATAATAAGTCTTGTTTGCCATCATTATCCTTCTTTTAATTTCGATGGGTTCGCTTCCATCCTTCGATAGATTTGCCCCTAGATATATGAAGTTGTCTACGTTTTCTAGGTTATAGTCTCCTACTGTAATATTTTGTCTGATTGGCGTCTTTTTCCTAGTTTGCGTCATAATTTTTGTTTTGTTTTCATTAATGCGTAGTCCAACTTCCCTTGCTACCGAGTCAAGGTTTACAAATACTTCCTTAGCACTCTCCAGAGATCTTGCAAGGATATCTATGTCGTCGGCATATGCTACGAGTTGTGTGGATTTGAAGCATAGTGTTCCCTTGGTGTCAACGGGAAGTTTCCGAACAACATATTCGAGTGTTAAGTTGAAAAGCATTGGTGCGAGGCCGTCACCTTGTTTAAGGCCGTTGTCTGTTATTATAATATTTCTCTCACTCACGCAGAATACCTAAACGACTTGGTAGATGTGGCTTCAATCAAAGCGATTGCTAAATTTTACTCCAAGTAACGTAAAGTTTGCAGAATGTGAAATCCGTACGCCATTTAAAGACATTTTTGTGACCGACGTCGGAACATTATGTTTAAGAGATATATGACAAGACTGCGCTTTTGATTCCAAGTTTGAACTGAGGTCTGAGTTCACTGGCTCTGTTGACTCATTACGGCATGAGGACACCAAAGTAGCGTTAAATTGAAAGATATTATCAAAAGTGCTGTGATCTGCAAAACTATAAATAGGATTGAAAGTAGAGGACAGAATGTCATTTATGAAGACTGAAAAGAGGGTGGGAGATAAAACTTGGCTCTAAGAGACTCCGGAATCAATGGGAATGGGCTCAGAATTTTCTCCGTTTAGCACGTATAAAGTTCTCGGAGAAGATACTTTCAATCAATTTCAGGAAGGATGTTTTAAAGCCGATGGCCCTAAGCTTGGCTAAGAGACAATTACGCCAAGCTCTGTCAAAGTCACTAGCAATATGAAGAACAAGTATTTGACCCTTGCTAAGACATATTATTGTCAAAATGATATTCTCTTGCTATATGAAATTCCTGTTTTCGAGGGAAGAATAATTGTTCGACTGAACTTTCATACGAGTTCTTCGTCACCTACGCCATAATTAACTTCTAAGTCCATGACAGCAAATGCATTTTTCTAAATTTGTCGGTTTTCATTGCATTGAAGTTGTGTTAGCACTGCTTCGCGCAAAATGTTTTTGTTTGAATTTCTAAATTTCGCACACTTTAAAAATGATTTAAATAAACAAATTAACAAGGTCATTGAACATTGCTGTTTTAATAATAATGTAAACAAAATAAATAAACAACTTAAAATGATTTTTTTTATTTACATATTTTTATATTAATTCTGGGTTCAGATCTATCAGGGAAAAATAATAAAGATAGGCTATCAGATTTTCTGTGCTATGGAGACAATCGCTGATATGAATGAAACTCACGTACAGTCTTCACTAATTTTATAGCAAATAATTTCACTGAAAAGAAATAAATATTCAAAAAGAAGTAACCGTTGTCAGCCTTCTGATTCATTGCTTGTTCATACGTATACAGTGCTGCGAAAAATCAGTCTTACATCGAAAATTATAAATTCTCTGATATAGTTTTCAACGTTTCTTTTGCATTTAATTTTAATGAAAGTTTAGGATCTTAAGATTTCAGAAAACGTAGAAAAATAGTATATGCATTATTTCCTGTTTAATTAAAAAATATTAGCAAATATGTGGTAAATTATTTATGCATCAAATTGTGCGTGAGAAAGTTCTTGTGCATCGTATAAATCTTCGAATGAGGATTGTTATTCTTTTCCATGTCTTAATTCAGCTTTAATTACATCCTAAATTCTTCGAAGCAAAGAATCTCGGAAAGATTTGGGCATGGTATTTGAAATCAATTTTAACATAGCACAGTGTCCAATGTTTCGGGTGCATAGGACTTTTGAGTTTGTAGTGCACGTTAAATCCAGCCTTTGAGGGTGAGGCACTCCAGAAATTTTTTCTGCGTTTTCGGTATAAAAAATAATTTATACTCGTAACACCACTTGGGTGCATCGGCAGCATTTAGCACTTCATAGCTATTTCGGGGGAATAATGCAGAATTAATGAACCATTGGGTGTAGCCTAGTGGATAGCATGTTGCTAATACGAAGGTCATGATTTTAAATACCGGTCGATTAATAATTGTACCACACTGCCTACGTAGTTATAACTGGGTTACCCCAATCTGCGGACATGAAAATTCGTAGATATACAAAAATGTTAAGGAACCTGCTGAAGTCAGGAGGCCAAGGCCCGATTTTAGCTTTAGTGCAACTAATGAAAGTTTTTTTTTTCTCTGAACAGGCTTCCGTGGTATGGTGAGCAGCGTACTTCACAGTCCACATTCAATAGGTCGAGGGCTCGATTCCCACTACAGACAGTAGGATTTTTTTAAGCACAGTTGCTGGAGATGAAAAATTTATTCGAAATAAAATGGGCAAACGGTGTAAAATTGAAACAGTTCCACTTCATGAAGGTCTATGTACTCAGTAGATGGTTTTGTTCGCTTTCTATTATTCAGTCCCCCATAACATCTGCAAACATTTGTCAATAGCAGCCAGTACAACTGAAAAATATACCATCTTCTCCACTCGTTACGGCTGTTCTCCTCTTCCCCTTCCTTCCCAATCCCATTCCTTCCTCTCCATGACTGTGTTTGTGCATTTCACATAAAGGCCGAAATTGCTTATAACACAGGTCATTCTGTAAAAAAAAAATTAATGGTCCCACATCATTATAGGCAATGGATCCACAAAGCATTATGGTTATGCCATTTAAACGTTTTGTGGTATAATTTGCTTGTTTCATTTTCATCCTGTGTTATAGAATGTTAAAAATTTCTACCAAATACCGACAATGTTGAGAGTCACACAATAATTCTTCTAAATTCGGGCGGTTTTGGCTGGTTTAATCATGAGCGTTTTTTTTTCACTGATATGCTTGGTTTTCATGCAAGATTTAATATTAAAGTAAAGTAAAGTTTCGTACTTTTGATGTCTAAAATCGGGTTTTCTAAATTGAATTTGGATGAGTAGAGTACTGCATTTCTTCGAATTATGGCTTGTGAAAATTCCTCTTTTGGAAATCATGTCATCAATTTCTACACACATACAAAGAGTTTCGCAATAAAAATAGGTTGAACAAACTATTTTCGCCATGGTTCCTTAATTTTTGATTTTTCTTAAATAGTTTCCTTAAATATTACTAGCTGTTGTCCTAGTTTGAAGGAAAATGCTACCACGGGGAGAACTTGCGATGCACAGCAATGTGTCTATTATTGCTAACTCTTCAATATCAACTCGAGCGAATTTTACACTCAATAATTTCAATGACCTATGAACAAACTCTATCCATTCTGTATTGTATATTGGCATTTTGTAGTTTGTCGATCAGTGTCTCAGCGGAGACCGAAACGACACGTTTAATAAATGATAATAGTGTGATCACCAAAATATATATTCTTTAAAGATTTAATTCCGAAAGATCTAATACCGAAATTAAAGCAAGGAAGACTTTTCTGAATTGCGAAATTTGTATGGGAAGCTGGATTTTAACATTTTTCAAACTACTAGTTAGCATTTTATCAACATGCCGTAATCAAATAGATAGCTCTCATATATTTAAAGCAATAATACTTTATTCAAACTTCCAAAATACAATTTTTAGGTAAAGGTGTAGATGAAGTGAGTTTAGATCGTAATCCTTTTTCCAAAAAGCAAAAGTAATCGAATTATAAATGTATTAGTGAAGTTAATAACGATTTTCATGTCTCAAAATGGCCAGGGGGTATTGGATATTGCAGTATTGTATAAATACCACTACATTTGCCTATGGATCATTTCAGTTTTAGATTTTATTGAGAGCGGAGAGAAAAAAATAAAAAAGAAAAATTGAGACGAGTCAAAAACTGTTATTTTTACGAATTTAAACTTGACTACAACGCAACGGAGGCAACCAGGAGCATCAACATCAGCATTTGGAGCTGACACTGTAAATGACCGAACCACATAGCGATGGTTCGAGAAATTCTGACCAAAACAGATTACCCTTCAAAGCGAGCAATGTGGAAACCCAGAACCATAGATCGACAAGCTGCGCTTACTATTGGAGTTTGACTAACACCAAACTGTAAGAGACATTGCAGAGAAATCGTAGATACACTATTCGACACTTGCAAAAAGCTTGGAAGTCGAGAAGCTTGATAAGAGGGTTCCGCATGCGCTTACAGATCAAAACATGCGTCGAATGGAAACTTGCAGTTCTCTGCTCTCCATTTGATGAAAAGTGGGTATTGTACGGCAATCGTTGGCGATCGGCACAATGGCTAGTTGCTGATGAAGCACCAAAACATGCTGAAACGAAGCCTTCACCCGAAGCAGATAATGGTGACTCTTTGGTGGTCTGCAGCTGAAATTAATGAATATTCTTTTTTGCAATCTGCTGAAACCATTTATGCAGAGAAGTATTGTGCGCAACTCGATGAAAGGTATCAGAAATTCCGTGTTCGGCCTAGATGGAGTTGTACTTCTTCATGATAGCCTCATGTATCAAGAACAACGGTCTAAAAATTAAACGAGATGCAATATGAGATTCTTCCTCATTCATCATGTTCATCAGACCTTTCGCCAACCGACTACCACTTACAATAAACAATTTAACATCCATTAAAAATGCCTTTAAGGAATATCTTCAGTCTAAACAGTGGGACTTGTACGAAACTGGCATAAATGCACTTGCATCTCACTGGCAGAAGTGTATTGCATCTGCTGCTATTTTGATTAAAGTAGGAGTGAGAGAGAGTTGTAATGTATGTTCATAGTTCAGTCGATAGTCTACTGTAGCTATTTACAAACATCTTTCTAACGAGATCAATTTCTGAGGTCATATTTAAATTCATCAAAATACATTTTTGTGCTCAGGGTAAAAATTGATCCATTCTGTCGTTTTAAGCTACGTATTAATCAAATCGTTGAGTTATATATTACAGGATACGATATCATTCATATGTTTATAATAAAAAATTAAAATATAAAAAAAATATCTGGAAGTAATTTCAAGTATTACAATAAACCGCTTTAGCGCTGTGCGCTTTGCAGACAATTTTACTGGATTTATTGCATTTTTCCGGATTCTTTCGATTTAGTGATGATGACACAAAAAGCTTGGTACGTCGCCGGCGACTCAGTTCTATTTGAGGCTCGGTGATTCGATGGTGTTATTGGTGCAGCTGGTTCCGTATTTCGCACAACTCAAATCGTTCCTACAACACCAGCAGCATTTGAGCCATACAGCTTATTTTTTCTCTTTCATCGTCGTTTTGCCTAACTCAAGAAATAAATGGCTTTTAAATTTTCAAGTAGAATCTATTTCGCACTAGGCACAAAGTATTTCCGATAAATCTATCATATTAAAGAATAAAACTGACTATACTTCATTGTACGCGACGATAAAGGCTTAAGAGTGAACTCATGGGCACGTGCGGCTTGCCGAATATTCCTGGGATAGTTGAAAAGAGAAGGGATAAGGTTCGACAAATCTTCACTGCATTTACCGTGGAAATATCGATAGTAAACGCTGAGTACTGGGACGTTTCTTCGATTTTCGAGAGAATCTATAAAAGCTGTTATTGTCTCATCTCCAACGGAACGCACGGATTCAATCGAGTACCGCAAGTTGTGTTTTGGGTGCTCCAGCCCATATTTATGAGTTGTACTCGAGACGTGGACGAATGTAGGCCTTGTAGATATTAGCTGGATCGTGAGGCGTAAAATACTTTTTACATTTTCGAAGAACACCAAGGCGTTTTGAAGGCATCAAGTGCAATAGCAAAAATATGTTTGTTCCAATTGAGATATTCGTTAAGTTTTATGTCGACTAATGTAAATTCTTCTGAAGAGTGTAATTATATGTTACCGAAGATTATATTCGAGAAACTCACCAGAATATCGTTTTTAAGGGATAGATGACAGGCCTGAGTTTTTGAGATATTGAACTCTACTCTATTTTTTCTGCCCCATTCCGGGATTAAGTTGAGATCTGAGTTCAATGAATCGTACAATTCGATTCGTTGAGAATTCACCGAAGCACGATGAGCTTCAGTAACGGAGTTGAATTGAAACGTGTTATCCAGGGTACTTTCATCAACAAAGCTATGATTTGGATTGAGTTTTGTTGGCAGAAGGTCATTAAGGAAGATTAAAAAGAGGGTGGGGGGATAGAACAGAGCCTTGAGGGACGCCGGAATCGATCTGAAACGGTTGTGATGACACACCATTTATTATGACTCGTATCGATCGTGCAAAAAGAAAATGCACGGTAAGGCAGATAGACTAGGAGATCTCCAGTGGATCGTCCAGAACGGAATCCGTATTGGCGATCATTGATAAGATGGTTATCTTCAAGGTAACTGACTAGTTTCCGATTGACAGCCGTTTCCATCACTTTCGATTGCACTGAAATAATACCTAGAGAACGGTAGTTTAGTGAATTGCTTTGTCTCCCTCCTTAAGGTTTGGCTGCACATTTTCTACATGATTGGAAGGTGTCCTGAAGAGGATGACAGGTGAAATAGATTGCGAAGAGATTTAACCGTAGAAGAAAAAGATTTCTTAAGTGTAAAAGGGGAATGCCCTCAGGACCAGTAGATTTGCGAATATTGAGCTCCTTAAATATCTTGGAGATTAGACTTTTTCGAAAGTGAATAGGTTGTATTGGGAAATCAGAATGCGGTGGTTTTGGGGTTTGGGGCCGTTTTAACGAATGATTAAAAAGATCACAGTTTCATTTCCCATTTATTCCACAAATTTCTTATTGATGTCAGCTTATCGCGATCTCTCCTTTCTGCACCGGAAACGTTATTGCCAGTTACCCAAGCTATGAAATTTTAAAGTTGTGTAATGAAAAAAAAATCTTGTTTTGAGATATTGCGGTTTAAAGTGTGGCAGTGTTCAAGAACGATTCTTGAAATTTGCAGGTCACATTTTTTGACCGATTGTTATGAGATTTGGCACTTGTGCAGCACATATCTGGGCAATAATACCAATCAAATCTCAAAATCGTCAAACCTTATTCAAACATCTATTTTTAGCTCTACTGAAAAAAGTAGTCTGGTTAGGTAAGAGCCCTTTTCACGTATCACACTTAAAAAAATATTTTGTCAATTTACATTTTATTTTCCTGTCGTCGAGTTTTTGGAGATTTTTTCTACTTCCTAGTAAATGTTGGTAAACTTGGTATTTGCCACCAAGTTAGGCAAGTTAAGTCTACAAAGCGAATGTACGTACATTGCCCACTTTATTATATCTGGGCCAAAATTCTTATGTAATCGTTTCACGATAACAAATGACGGTTGTTACCCTCAAGCAGGAACATTTAATTCATCTATCAATCCATCTATTCGAGAATTATTTTAATTTCCATTTTTGAATTTTAACTCCTTTTTAGCGTTTTTTCTACCATTTTGCATTTTGAAATTACTTTATCTTCAGCAAAAACGTTTATTTCGGACTATTGACCTTTTAACAGAAATCGCTCTGTGTGTATCTACAAAGTAACCACCAAGCAAACAATGAGAAATCATAATGAAATCTTTATATGATTGTGAAATTACTTACGGTTCATTTTCGCTTCTTTTTGAAGTCACTTCGAATCCAATGTCATACTAAAAACTTTATCCCAGACTGAAGTCAGTATGTGAAGTCAGAACAATTTACGGAAGTGATGCAGAACAAAACTCAAAACAAGACTTCGAGAAGATATCACTGAATGGATCCACAACGTTATCAGTATCTGATTAAGAACTGATATCTATAGTAGAATTCAGAATGATTTCAGTAGAAGAAACCATAATGATACTTTGCGGCTGACGCTGAAGTGAGTGAAAGCAATGTTAATTCACGATGGTCGCATTCTATTGAGTCAAAAGTGGACACTATTTTCTACTTTCTTGATGATTTCTTGTGCAAACCAAGAATAATATGAAAAATGAAACAAACTTCCAAATAATTGTGGCTCTATTTTATCAAATATTTATTACAAAAACTGTAGTAATATAATAATAATAATAATGATAATATATATACATATAATATGTGGAGAGGGCTTAGCTGTTATAGAAAAACATGGATCTATTTAATTATTTAATTGAGAAGATATAATACAAAGATATGATACAGAAATAAAAAAACGTAATACGACTTCAACGTTAAAATGTCGGTGCCCGTCTTCTCGCGGCCACAGTCTTTACTCAATTGCCTTCAAAAATTGAATCCAGCTATGTGCTCGTGGGAGTTTAGCCGTAACCGTATAAAAGAGTGGGTTAAATTCAGTTTCTACACTCGGCCAGTTGAGTTGTTTGTTGTTTCTTCAATAATCTAAGTTTAAGCAATTAAATTCTCTTCGTCATCACTTTCTTCAATAATATGATTCGAATTTTCTTTTGCAATGGAACTAGAATTGACTAAACTTACTCTTCCATTTTCGACCGTTAAACGAAAATATCGAAATAAATCTTTCCCATTGATAATATCATCGCTTCAACTATCCGGTACTATTTGAAAGCTTCTTCCGTTACACCATTTACTTCGACTTCGGCAACTATGGAACCTTTGGACTGCCTGTATTTAGCTCCTAGTTCTGACAAAATGGTTCCTCTTCTCAACGCACGTGACTCACTCACGGACTCTTTAATTTAAGAAATATCGCTGCATGTATCGATGAGAGCCATTTGTTCCACTGAGCCGATAAGAACAAAAATTCGCATATCTGGACTGTATTTCGTATTGACTTGTGCTTGTGATGTACTAGCAATATCTTTAGATGTGCATTTCGTAGCAACATGACCAAATCCATTACATAAAACATCGATATTCCTTAGACTTGCGGACAATTCACGGACAGGTGACTACAAGCACAAAAATTAAAACTTCTTTTGAAGCACTTACCTACCTCCTGCTCCGTAGTTTTCTTTAGTAGGTTTTGATTCATTTTCGTCTGTTGGAATTTAATTTAGTTGTATACTGTAAATTTTTGACGCAATTCCTCACAAGTTCTGGTGGCCTCGTACATCATAACCTTATTTCCAGTATCGCCAAGAATCCCGTTTACCACGTACATAACCAGAGACTATCAATATCGCACCTATTTGCAATCGCCTTCATCTCGTAAGGATATTCCAACAAGGACTCACCCGAGGAATCTTTGAATTTTGGGAAAGCGAACTGATTTGTAGTCGGATGTACACTGGTGGTCAAAATAATAAACACCTGCGTTTTTTGGAAAACATCTATTTTTTCAGCTTGTAAGTTAAGCCTGTCTATTGAAACGATACGTTGCAATGTGTAGAACATATTAGTAGGAAAAACAGCGTCTTACCTGTTAAGGGTTTTTAATATATTCCGATTTGGATTCATTGTCCTAATTATAGAGTGGACAAAATAATAAATACAGTATGAGAAATTGTATTGAAAAATTTAATCCTTTTCAAGAGAAGTTTTCAGTTTTATTTTTTTTATAATTTAACTTAGTAATTTATTGCGTAACCCTTATTTTTAAGAATTTGTTTGCAACGAGCCGGCATCGAATCCACTAAACGTTTACAACTTTCTTTTGAAATCAGGTCCCACTCTCTTTTTACTGCAGTCCACAATTCGAACTTATTTCTGGGTTTATGTACATAAACCTTATCCTTGACTTGCTTCCACAAATTCTCAATAGGATTACAGTCCAGTGACTGCGCTGGCCAAACGAGAACCGACATTTTTTTGCGACGCAACCACTCCATCACAATTTTTGCAGTGTGCTTCAGATCATTATCGCGTTGAAATGTCCATCGAAGTGGCATGTCTTCCTCTGCAAATGGCAGCATTATGTCCTTTAGTATGTCCAAATAACTTTCTTTGATCATAATCCCGTCAATCAACTGAATTGGGCCTACACCATACCAAGAAAATGCTGCCCACACCATTATGCTACCTCCCCCATGCTTAACGGTCCTTTTGGTATATTGTGGATCAAATGGTTTGTTGGGAGGACGCCTAACATATTCATTTCCGTCCGATCCGAAGATGTTGAACTTGCACTCGTCACTCCAGAGAATATTTCGTCATTTTCTCGTGCCTTCTTCTCCGCTCCAATCTAAATGGGCCCTTGCAAAATTTAGTCGGTTCCGTATGTTTTTTTTTTACTTAGGAGAGGCACTTTTCTTGGTGATCGGGCTGGTAAGTCTGCGTCCAATAATCTTCTACGAATTGTTCTAGCACCGAAGACGCGAAAGGGTTCCTTTTAGAGACGCGCATAATTTTTCGATGGAGTGGTTTTCCGTGGTCGGCCGCGGTTTTCTTTATCATTCTTCTCCTTCATGGCATTCTGGACCATTCCCAAAGAGCAGTGAGAAATTTGTGCAATCTGTCGAAGAGAGTGTATGTCGGATCTTCTGCGCTGGGTGCTTGCACCTATTATTCGGTTCACCACAATCATCATTTATATCGCCATCTCCAGTCGTAGCCGCTGGTATTTCTGCCGATAGCTGCCTTTCTTTCTTAGGAGACCGAATTCAGTTTCTACATATATTTTAATTTCGATTTACTTGATATATATTTCTTCATACTTTTTCTGCAATTAATATTTATTTAATTATTCTTCACAAGCGACTTCACTTCGACAGTTTAACAGCTGAAACAATTGAAATTATCCTTTTTTTTGGACGTAGTAACATTTTTCATGATCATGGTCATATTTTGAAGCGTAAGTGAAGCATAGAATGCAATTCAGAACGTGAATTCAATTCATTTATACTAAGTGGCAAAAGAGTGAAATTGCATGAACAGTAAGAATTCGCACAAAGAAAATATCCTGATTTATTCACAAGTTAATCAGTTTTTGGAGCCAAAGTGAAACGGAGTATCAGCAAATGATTTCACAGACTTCATTTTTGAAATTTCACCAAATGGCTCGCTGGGCACATTTTCAATACGTAAGTAAATTTCGTAATCCACTGTTGGAATTCGACGTACAATTGCGCGAATTCGCCGCGCGGCACGGCGATGTGTGGGTTAAATTTTTTGACAGATGTATGCTGTCGGTGATTTTAAGCCGCAAAGTGAGTGGCGGCAGTCGGGGTCAATCAAGTCGAAATTTGTTTCGATTTTCCGAGTTTTAAAACAAACAAGAAAGTCGAGCAGTTCCGGTTGTCTCGTGCGTGAAAATCGCGGATAATTATTCTCGTTTTCTCGTGCACGACAGTGTAGTGTGTGTTGGTTTGCATAAGCCTCGACGGCTAATTGGCGGGCAGTGGACAGCAAAAAAAAAGCTTCGACGACCGCGACAAGTTGTCATCTTTTTTTTTCGTTCGCCCGTCTCGTAAACACGCAGAAACGATCGATGAACAAATTTTCCCGAGTTGACAGTTTTCGTCGTTTAATTATTTCGCATTTTCCTCTGTTAATTCCGTTTGCTCTTTCTTTTTCCGATACTCGTCGTGGACTTTTGTTGAACGCGCGCGCGGCTTCTGCCACCCCACAGCCGATCCCAGAAAATCCGTAATCCTTTCTCCGAGTGCCAATTGGATGTTCCTTCGAGTGATTTTCCGAGTAATACCGGTCCGTTGTGTGAACATTTAAATGCAAGAAAATACTAAGCCAAGGACTCGATAAAGTGTGTTTTTAATGAGAAAAGAATTGGTCAAATTAGTCCGGCAGTTTTGTGTGAATTTTAACTTAATCCGTTCTTTAATTTATTGTTCCATCTTTTCGTTAATTTTCCAACACTTTTGTTTCTTGTACTGTCGCTCTTCTACGATGTGTTTTTTTTCATCTGCCCGAAATAAAATTCTGTCGCAGAAAATTTCCCCGAGAAAATTTCATTAAAATATTCACGATGATGCGTGGTAAAGAAAATTGTGTGTGAAAATTTTCGTCACACCCACCTGTAAAAAAAAATCGCCTGAAAATTTTAGTTTCGATTTTTTTTTTTCGTCAATTTAATTTTTTATCGCGTGACATTTTGCTAAGAAATGACTAATTTCGATGATTGCCTAAAATTTGAATTTTCTTCGGGGGAATTTATTGAGACATCATGTGCTGTAGTGCTTCTGCTGAACGCATGTCTGTAGAAATTGTAAAATCTTAACTCAAGCATCATTGAATGAATTGCTCGTTTGAGTGCAAGGAAAAACAAAAACACTGAACTGCTTTTGCGTACGTACATAACCTAAAACGGCTTCATTCGCTAGACTTTTGTTTAAATTAAAAAAAATAATCAGTTCAGCAAGTTTTCTTTTCAGTTTATAGTTTATTTTGGTTTCAATGCTTTGTGATTTCTGCGCAAATATTCGTATGAACACTATGTAGTCCTTCACATCAGTCGTATAAGCTATGTAGCGAATTTTTTTGTAAAATTGAAATTAAATAGTGCCCATGCACTATCAAAATACCAGTTAATTATCTACAGTTTGACTGGAAAATAGATAAGATGAGAGGGTTGTTTTTCGGCCGATAGTGACAAACTTTTTTTTTTTTTAATTTGGCTTCCCGAGTTTTCCTGGCTTTATCGCATAGATTTGCTATCATCGTATGAATAATTCTCATGAATAGATTTCAAGAGGTTCAGACTATATGTAGTTCTTCCTTATGTCCATATAATTAGTGATATGAAAAACTTGAAAAAATAAGCACGTAACGTAAGAAACTTAAGTTTCCAGCAAACGAGCATGTACCGTAAAAATGTCTGCTACAGGTGAATTCAATGATTTGATAATTATTATTATGTTAATACAGAAACCCTCATTTTAACAAGATAGGATTATGGTAAATTTAGAAAGCGCACTAGAAATTTTCTAGAGAACGCGTTGAGTTAGAAAGTTGAAGTTTTAAACACATTTTTTTAATGATAAATGTAGGCCAAGTTCGTAAACGGCCCAAATTGTTCTACCCTTCCAATCAATGCCTTCTATAGTAGAAAGCCGAGTAACTGAATCCAACAACAACACGTTGGAGTCATAACAAACATGACAGTTCCATACAAATTCGAGCGCTTTTGTATGGAGCAGACACGGCGGGCTCCGTAAGAATCGCGTTTATTCTTGAATGTAGTGTTAAAAATAGTTCAGCTTTCTAAGGTACTTTATTTATAGTGCTCGGCATGTAATTATGACACGTTGATATTAGTGCAGTGGATTTTTAATTGAAAAAAGTGCGATCAAAGTTTAATCTCGGCTTCTCACACCGAAGAAAATCTGTCACTCATATTTTGCAGAGCTCTCCGGTTATTATTCACACAGAAAACTGTAGAATTTGAAAAATTATGAAAAAGTGTGCACTTGCGTAATATTTTCGTGCTTAATTTGAACTAATTATGCTCTTTTCTTGTTTTCGGCAAAACGTGTTTTTACGACAAGTTTGTAGAAAAATAATACAGGTGGTCTTGTGAAATGGAAAAATCCATGACGTCATACCCACTGGAGTCATTCAAGATGGCCGCTACGTCAGTTCTGCCCAGCTTGAGATGTAGAAAACATTGTTCCAATACAAATTGACACAATATCAAAATTTTATAATTAGATCGATTTTCTTAAACATAAAAGCTACTGATCTGAAGTTTATTTAAAAACCCTGCCACTTTTTCTTCCCACACCCATACAAACTAATATCGATATACAGTACATTAATTTGTTCAATACCTATCAAATTGAGATGAATTTCAAATTTGGTGCATCTACAGGGTGTTTGGTACTCCGTACATAACCTTGTAAGGGGTTATTCCTGGATATATTTTGAGCAAAAAATTGTTCTACGGAGATGGTCAATTTTCAATATCCACGGAGATACAGGGTGATCAAGAAAAGTCCTTCGGAGTTGTACCCTCACTCACTCAAAACGCTATATCTTGAAAAATAATAATCACAATTCAAAGTGTTATAGCTTGTTTTTTAGGGAATCAAATTACCTTTCATTTGGTGTAATAGTACGCATTGTAACTGTATCCAATTCTGAGATATTTGCTTCAGAACACAAATTTTTGACAGTTTGACCGTCAAAATTCTAAGATCAATGTAGTTTTTCTCTAAAAAACCCATTATAAAAATGTCATTTTATTTTTGTTTTCTTTTGGGTCATATTATTGCCTACAAAAGACGCATACACTTGCATTGCATAAGTTTTATAGTTTAGAAGAAATTATCATTCCAATAATTTAGCACTTTTGTCAAAAAAGCAAGAATAGGTTGATCAACACTCTCCGCTTGAACTAAAAGAACTTAAGAATGGTTTTTACGGTTTATTTCAAATTTCCTTAATTACAATAAACGTTCAAAATGGCTACCTTCATTTTGAATGCACGCTAAAGCTCGTTTTGCCAGTGTTCTCTTTGTGTTCATACTCCTCAACTGCTGCCTTACTTCTGTTGCTGCCGCATCGATTCTGGTGTTTAGATCCTGCAACGTTACTACTTCCGTTGCGTAGACAAGGTCCTTCATCCGTCCCCATACAAAGAAATCCATAATAGTTAAATCAGGGGATCTTGCAGGCCAGTGTATCGGTCCATTTCTACCGATCCAGCGGTTGCTATAATTGGAATTTAACCAATCTCTGATCTGTCGGCCGTAATGAGCTGGAGCACCATCGTGTTGGTAAAACATGGAAGCCAATCGTTGCAGTGGCATATCATCCAATAACTCCTGTAGATCATTTGTCAAAAAATGCAAGTAATTGGAACTATTTAAGGTAGGCGGAAGCCTAATAGGACCAATAAAATCGTTGCCAATCACACCTGCCCATAAATTGACACTGAATCTGTGCTGAAATGATGCCTCTCTTCTTGTATGTGGATTGCTCTCAGCCCATGTGTGTAAGTTGTGGAAGTTTGTGATACCGTCCCTGGTGAATTGGGACTCATCCGTCCAAAGAATGTTGCTGATAAAATTCTCGTCACTTATTTGTCGTTCAAGGAGCCAATTGCAAAACTCCATCCTTTTGGGTAAATCAATGGGTAACAGCTCCTGCACTGGTGTGTGGTGGTAGGGATGCAAACGTTCTGCTTTCAGGACACTCCAAACTTTCCACGTAGAGACGTTAAACCGCAATGCCAAGCGTCGTATACTAGTTGATGGATCATTTTGAACTGCAGCTAGGATTCGTTGATCAATTGAAACAGCGATTACCGGCGCAGGATTTGCATTCACTCTGCTTGTCCTAACACTGCCTGTTTCCCTAATCCTTCTGTTAACGTCTTGGAATACTCTCGGGTAAGGTATTCGACGATTGGGAAATCTGTGATGATACAAAGATCGCGCCGCTTGCTCATTTCCCTGACACTCTCCATAGAGGAAAATTATGTCTGCATATTCTTCGTTCGTGAACTCAGGCATTTCGAAATTCTTTTCTAAATTTTAGTGACACCTTGTTCTTTTACAAATTTAACTAAAACTGATAAAAATATGAAGTATGGTTTGCTTTTATAGGCTTTTCATTTAGTTAGGTAACCCATTAAAAAGGGCAAAGTGCTGCACCTAGTTGTGTTGAAACTCATTTTAATTTAATTCATTTTCTCGATAATTTTAATACTACCTAAAGGACATTCATTGATAATTTAAATAGTAATTAAAGGACACAAAGAATATTTCAGTTTAACAACATTTCAGGTAGTTTTTTTTAGAACGAGGGTTGGTTTATGGCATATTTTATTTTTAAGCCATATGTATTTTCGCTTATTACCTGGAAAACGGGAAAACCTAAGTCATAAGTATGTGTGCATCTTTTGTAGGCAATAATATGGCACATAAAAAAACAACATTAAAGTGACATTTTTATAATGCGTTTTCTTGAGAAAAGCTACATTGATCACAGAATTTTGAGGGTCAAAGTATCAAACTTTTGTGGTCTGAAGGAAATACCTCAGGATTGGGTACAGGTACAATACGGACTATTAAACTAAATGAAAGATAATTTGATTCCCTAAAAAACAAGCTATAACACTTTGAAATGCGATTATTGGTTTTCAAGATAAAGCGTTTTGAGTGAGTGAGGGTACAGGTCCGAAGGACTTTTCTTGATCAAGCAAGCGTGGATAGTGTCGATTATCGTTCTTCTTCATCAGTTGAGGCCTCAATTGAAATGTTGACCGTCGTGATCGGTGCTAATGGGGTGAAATTGAGAAAGTGTTCAAAGTAGGAAGCCCATATTGTTTTAATTTCTTGTTGTGTCGCTGATGATGTTGCCCTATGCGTCTTTGCAGAGACTGGTTTTTGGCTTATATCTCTTCTTTTTTTTCAAGGAATTGCCATAAATCCATTCCAAATTTAGAAATTAAAAGTCCATTTATCCTCTGGCTTATCATTTAGTGAAGAAACGCTACAAAAATCAACATCCCAACACCAAGTACAGATAATAAAAAATAAGAAATTGACAAAAATTCACATACATTGGTGTCAACTAGCGTTAAGTCTACGTCTTAAGCACTGCTTATCCATAGAGAAGTCGAACACATTCTTATTAACTTCTCTCGCGAGACGTAAAATCGGTTCATTCATACCATAGTTTATCCGGTGAAAACCAATCCGCAGCAAGCTAGGATACCGTGGTTAAAATTGACGCATCATCAAACATAAAAGGGTGGAGTAATCAACTATCCCTGTAAGAAGGTTATGAGCAAAAATTACATCAGCTAAAGTCAATCAGTATAAGAAGGAATACGACATAAAGCTATTCTTACAAATTTACGCTGAATCGATTCAATTCTGCCAATGTTGTGCTCATCATAATAAAGAGACCACACTTGCGAACCATATTCAAGGTGATATCTAACGAAGGTGTTATAAAGACTTAGCCTAAAAAGCGAATTGTTAAATTCCTTGGATAAGCGTGTGGTAAATCCCAACATAGAATTACTCTTTTGCACGATCTGATTAATATGCAAACCAAAATCAATTTTATAGTCAAATGTAAGACGTAGGTCAATAATGGAACTAACTCGATCCAAAATACAGTCATTCAGACTGTAAATTATCACAAACCGAGAGAGTTTTCTAGTAAGTGACATTACATGACATGTATCCAAATTCAGTCTTAAGTTCAAATCCCGGTTGACGCATAATTCCAGCACACTACCTGCTTGAATATACTTTGGTTACCTCAATCTACGAAAATGAAAAATTCTTAGATAGAGGGTTGTGCGAAGAGCTAACAACTCTTCCGCAATAAATAATGAAAATGTTAAGGAACCTGAAGGTCAGGAGGCCGAGGCCAAGGCCTGATTTGGGCTGTAGCGCCATTCAAGAAGAAGTCTAAGATCATTATGGCGACACCATTTACTAAAATTAATCAAACCTTCTGAAGAAAATTATTAGAATTGGAATTAAGAGACCTAGAGATTTCAATGTCATCAGCATAAATGACTACTTCCGCATATTTAACAACAGAGGCGACATCATTAATGGCCACGATAAACAGAAGTGGCCCCAGATGTCATCAATTATAGTTCGATCTAACTACCCCTTCTATCACACCTCATACAAAAGTGTACCATAGGTGTTAAACCAATTTTCAAGGTGAACGTGTTCTTTTTAGGAATACTTTTATAGTAAGGTTGAAGTAAAAAAACTACAATATATAATAAATTTTAAAACTAGAGAAATCTGTATTGTATCTAAAGTAATACATTGGTCTAGATGAAATCTGAGAGTATTAGAAGTTTGCTCTAAACTTTCTAACGCTAAGGAATAGAGTCGGAGAAAAAATGAATGACAGAAGTTAATATTATTACTTCAAAAACCGGATGATCCATGCACTATCTAGCTTGAGAACGTGTTAAGCTAGGCAGCTCAAATTTTGTGCACGTCGTTTTTGACGAAAAAGTAAGGTCAAGTTTGTGTACGAGCCGAATCGCTCCGCTCCTCCCTAAAAAGACTCATCTTCAAACGTTTACAGTAATCAAATTTCATTGGAAACTATAAGAGCTAATAATTTGAAATTTATTATATACTAGCTGTACCTGGCCACGTGGTGTTGTGGCTCAATCTGATATGAAATGAATGAGAAAGTAAATAAAAGTATTCTAGCGAATATAGATTCATCGAGAAAACATATCATTCAATTCAATATCCTGCTTTGCTTTGCTGTGGCTATTCTGTGGAATGAAAGGAAAGGAAGAAAAATATGTTTTCACAGAAAACTATTTTTTATTGTAAAGTTTATAATTAAATCATTTCCAAAACAAAACATTGAATTGAATTCAACTTTCGGTATCAAATTAACTCACATTTCGTTTTTCGAAAACAGATAATCAAATCACTTCCCAGATAATCAAACTACTTCCAACGATTAATTATGTTCATCAATGTGAACGAAAACAAAACTATAAAAATACGCACGTATTCGAATGCAACGTTGTGTCGAAATTTCAAGTCAATCGACCGACTACTTTTCGAGTTTTGCGGGTACAACACAGGCTGAATTTGTATATACAAAGATAATTGTTATCATAAAGTGATTATTCACTCTTTCCACCACCTCCTATACAAACTGCTTTTTTCATGAAATACTATAAACCAATTTTGTCAGTACGTATAACATTTATCGAGCTAAAATTTTGTACTAAATACCTAATTAGCATTATTGTTCAGGTCGGGGAAAAAATAACTGATTATCATCACTTGCTCTGCCCCCTCCCATGCAATGTAACAAAATTTCAGAACTTTACAAAAATTGATTTTCTAGAAGATTATGAATGTTATTGGTCTGGGACGTAAGAGATGTAAATTGCATGATGTTCACAATTATTTCTGAAAAAAATCACAAGAAACCCCCGACTCCTTCTACTACCTCCGATACAAACTGCAGAATTTCACTAAATCGAATACACTATTTTATTTATACAACTTTTTTATAGCTACTCTATCATGATGTGTAAAAATTAGTTCAGTTCTGACACCCTTTCTATCACTCCCATACAAGAGCATGATTGGGCTTTACGCACAATCAGTATAACGCTTCTCCAACATTTATACATTGTGACCATAAAGTACCCGGAATTTGTAATTAAAATTAGTCTGCAAAAAACAAAAACGCTATGAGCCAGATCTGGCGAGCAAGCAACTCGAATCTCAATTTTACCATCAAAACCCAACGAATTTTGATAAGGTGCATTGTCTTGGTGAAAAAGAACAGATACAATCAATGATGAATAATATTTGGTATTTATTATTTTCAGGTAGTCAATGAGTATCATATCATGCGCATCCCAAAAAAGCGGCACCCGATTTGAGCGAAATATTTTCATTCCCAGATATTCGTGTAAAATATGATTACCACTTCGTTTTGATACCTTTAAGACGTTAGCTATCTTCTGCAACTTCACTTTAAGGTCATTCCGAACAATTTTGAGAATTTCCATTTTTCAGAGCGTTGAACCTAGGGGTAGCCTAGTAGGTAGCGTCTTGGTCTACGAGAGTCGTGAGTTCAGATCTCGGTCGACGTATAATTCTAGTATACTGCTTGCGTGGGTGTAGCTGGGCCTCAATCTACGAAAATGGAAAATTCGTTGATAGAGGGTTGTGCGAAGGGCTAACAATCCTTCCACAATAACAAATAAATGTTAAAATACCTGAAGGTCAGGGGACCAAAGCCCGATTTGGGCTGTAGTGTCATTGGAGAAGAAAAAGAGCATTCAGTGTCAATGCTCGACACGGCTGCGCTTAAACTCAGCATATCAGTCAATGATGAGGCAAAGTCGTTATAACACTTATTTTGCTTTGCTTGAACGGTTTTGTTTTTATTCTTTTTGTCATTATTTTGAGCGTCCGTAAAACTATTGATACTCACAATGACTAACGGTCGAATTGTCAAGAAATTTTAACACGTATTCTATAAAGGCTAGTACTTCCTTAAAAACCTTACTTTTTATTAGAGGGACATATGACAGATACAGTTTTCTTCCACAAGGCGAGATTCTATGCATCGGCCTTTCATTGTCGCCAGGACTGGTTTATATTATCCTTTTGTTCAACTGTTCGTTTTCATGTGCAAAATGGTCAACGACCAACCCGACGTCTCCATTGTGGGTTATAATTCAGAGCTTATTTAGAGATGTTTTGCTCTGGTTTTTTCAAAGTGTGAATGGTCCACTTCCTCTTTCGCTTTTGAATCTCAACGCATATCTTAGTTTGTCCAATTTATCCTTTGGGATGGAGGCGATAGAGACCTACTTATAAGTCATACCGGTTGATTGATGTGTTCTTGCAATTGTAGTTTCACTGTTTTTATGTGACACCGAAAAAAAGCTCTGAAGATGTGGTGAAGTGATTTTTTCTATGAGATTAAAAGGAAATTCGCGATGAACCTTCGTTTCAAATATTCGTGCCACATTTATCCGTGCTAAGAATCAATTTTACTTGGATATCAATTTTAAAGCGACCGAACATCTCTGTATATGCAGAATATCTCTAGGAACCATAATATAATGATTTATGTAAAAACCCAAATCGAAATATATCCTAATCGCGCCTTAAAAAAATTGAATGACGTAATAGTATGTTTTATCGTTGACTTCGTTAATGTTTTTTCTCTCTAGCAGCTTATATGACTGGTGGTGTGTAATATTGAAACTTGACGCAAACCATTTATAATGTAATATCATCAACGGTGTTGTCATAGTCAGCAAATGTATGCAAAATATTAATCAGAAATTTAGGATCGAAATGCAATTTGGTGTTTATTATTTTTGAAATTAGTTTTCATATCACTTAGACTATGGATACACGTTTGTTCCTCGTCTGACCGTACTTTCCTGCATTTTTTTTACTCTTGCGATAAAAGAGACGAGAAATTTGCGGTTCATTGGTTGTGGAATCATTGTATGTTTCCCGCTGAACGCGTCGTAAATGAAACGCTCGTGTGTTCAAAACCATAATGCAAAAAAAATTTTGAATTTATTTTTTTCTTGATTCCCAGTGTTTTGATTTGCTTAGTGTATGATGTATTTTGCCGTTAATAAAATGACTGCATCCTAGCATTGATTGCGAAATAGTTTGGTTTTTGCTTGATTTACCGGTGTATAATACATTTTTTATCATTTTAATAATAATTTTATATGTATATAAATAATACCTTTGTTTCAGTGTAACTTACACGCTATTGCTTCTTTGCTAATGTCAAATCTGTATGCTAGCTGCCAAGATCGGCATTAAGGGTAATTTGTCCATGATTTATTAATTTTTTTTTTTTATAAAATACAGAAAATTTTTGCCAGAAAAAATGTTTACCTACGCTGTGTATATTGATTAAATACACTTTTAATTGTAATGATAATAAAACACCATATTTCAGTAGAGCATTGTTGAAAAAACGCACAAATTAATATTTGGATAATTCAATATTTCAAATTGAACATTGTGTCTCGAATTATTGTTTTTTTTTTTTAATAATCTACGATATACCTAGTCGTGCCATAAGTTCTGTCACACGTATATGGGCAATTTTTGTATAAATGAAAAAGAGTTTTTGACAAAGGAAAATATATTTTATTTTGGCATACTAATGGAAGTAAAATAAGCAACAAATTATTCAAAGTGGCCGCCTTTAGCCTTAACACAGCTCTTTAATCTGTTGGGCCAGTCATCGATAGCAGTACGCACTGTTTCTAGCGGAAAATTAACTACTGCTTCTGTCAAAGATCGCTTAAGGCTCTCGAATTTTGGGTGTCGTCTCGTGCACACCATGGACTCTAACTCCGCCCACAGTTTTTAGTCCAGGGGATTCAAATCTGGGCTCCCAGAAGGCCATTCCGTCGCCCTTATAAACTGTGGAATATTGGTTTCCAACCACGCTTGTGTGGTTCGAGCTTTGTGGGCTGGCGCAGAATCTTGCTGGAAAACCCAATGTCGATTGTTGAATAGCGTAGAGTTCAGCGGCTTCACACATCCCTCCAGGATGTCCGTTTGATAATTTTTCGCTGCAGTTTTTACGCCTTTTTCGCAAAAATGAAGCTCGGTGACCCCTTCGTAGCTGACACCCCACCATACCATGACTGATGCTGGATGATGTCCTCGCTGTACCCTAGTGGCAGCTTCTCGGGCTTCTATGGAGCTGTGGGCATACACCTTATCATTTTGGCGGTTGAAATGTTTCTTCACCGTAAAAATTTTTTCATCGGTAAATAAAATTTCTCGATGTTTGTTGTTGCCGTACCGCCGAAGGAGCTCTTTCGATCTGGTGCTCCTAATTTGCTTCCACTGCTCAGTCAGCAAATGTCCCGTTGATCGTCGAAAGGCACTCATCCCGAGGTCAGATTTTATGATGCGAGACATACTTCGGGTGGAGATGTTCATCTCTCGAGCCATGATTCGTTGTTTACGAAGCGGATTTCGACGAATTCGACTCTCGACCGCTTTGATGGCAGCAGAAGAACGTACATCACGCGGACGTCCAGAACGAGGTCGATCTTCAATAGTCTGGATCGCGTTATATCTCTGGATCGCACGATACACAAATCTTTGCGTTATTTTTAACGGGCACAACAACTTGAAAATTTCACTCGCGGATTTTCCACACTTATGTAGTGCAATCACTGCAGTTCGGTTTTCTATTACACCCCATTCCATCTTCACACGTTAACGAACACACTTTAAATGACCATCAACTGTCAACAACATTATGACGTTTATAAAACTGGCCGATATTGAAATGTCACTCATAAAATAAAGTTGTTGCCAATGTGAGAAATTATGTGACAGAACTTATGGCAGGACTAGGTATTTAAAACTGATCAAACGGAGAAATATTATACAGAGATTGTTCCAGGCGAAATGATAAATGCTTTTTCCAATCATAAATTATATCGTAAAATTTTTAATGATTATATATTAATTTTTTTTTTTTGTGGGTAAAAAAAATATAGATATAAAATTTACAAACGCATGAACATTTTATTTTATTAGGCAATCTTTTGCGGGGAAGTACTGTCTATAAAAACCTCGTTTTCAATACAGTTTATTGTAGTAGGAATGCTAATAGAGGGTGCATAGTTCGATGGCTCAATTTTACTTCATTTAAGCGATCTAGTTTGATTAGAAAATATACGCACGCTAACACTTACAATTATTCGGCGACTGTGCATATTAATGTGTCTACTTCGATCTTTCAAACATTGACTAAAGTTCGCATTCGTTTTTGTCAAGGAGGATATATAAAAGGAGTACCTGATAGTCTGTCTCATGTGGGAATATTTTTTGATTCGGAAATTTTCGAAAATTGTGTCCAAGCTTAACTGGGCTTCAAACTTTTACAAAAAAATACCATAATTTGTATTCTCTCTTAGTTGCTAGTATTCAGTCAGCAATAAAGTAATTTTCAGTACAATGGAGTTTGCAGTTTCATTTCAGAAAATTTTATTTTTTCAATTTTTATTAGTTTTGGTTTGTGTTTAAGCTAAGCACTTTAGCAACGGACAATATAACGCGGGACAGAGATAGTTACTTTGGGTTTAAGTATGTCAAACAAGGATAGCGAAACAATTTTTTTCGAAAATTTGACAACTGTTTCGAACAATTGATCGTGGGAAAGAGTTAGTTGCAATATTTTTAAGTGTGGCAGACAAAGATAGCGAAACGATTTTTTTCGAAAAATTTCGAGCATTTCGGTAGTAAGGGAGGGAAATACATTCATTCCCATTTTGCTTACAAGGCAAAGCATGCTCATAGTCACTCCTTTTTATATATCCTCCTTGGTTTTTGTAGTTTCATATGAAATATGCAGTGACAAGCAAAACTGTAACACATCCTCTAAGATTTTATTAATAGTTCATATTCTCAAAAATTTAGGGGGGGGCATAACTTGTTCAACATTTTTGTGTTATTACTTATTATGTGATTATTACAAAACATATACAAGCGAAAATAAAGCCAAATTTTTATTAAGTGAAAGAATTTTTAAAAGATTTTACAAAATCTTTGGTGACTAAATTTAACATTTTTAAACACAATGGAGAATTTAAATGTAAGAGAAGCAATGCTTCACTTGCCTTAATGGATGCCACTCCCCTGGGATTCATGTCTGTGGATTGTGGTGTCCAATTTAATGTGAACAATTTTCGGTTTCCCAATTAAGCTTTTGTTGAAAAATTAAATACCGGAAAAATATTGTTGATAAAGGATGTTATAGTTTTGCTACGTACAGTGACGTATTTCTGAAATTAGCATTTCTACATTCACAACATTGTCACTGTCCGCAAATCTCCAACAGTCGTCTCCTTTGCTTAGGCTCTAGATTCTTCTCAGAACTGAACGACCTCAGAGGCATCCAACATTCGAGCCTGCTACGGTTCGCAAACCGAACCAAGAGGTTTAGAGCGAGCGAAGTTACTTCCATCTTATAATAAATAGGGGGGTACAATGGGCCCAACGAGATGGCTCCAGTGCATTGTGGTTCTATGGAACCAACCTCCTACAACCTAAACCTAAGCACCGAGTAGTTCATAAATATGTATGTACGTACATGGAAAATTATATTATTGGCCTAGTAGGTTATTACTTTTTATTGAATGACTTTTCTTCCCTGCGTTTTGTTGGAAATTGTAGAGTGTATCTAACAAATGTACTTTTCTAGATATCAGATAAAGTTAGTTGTGTTACTGTGCGATTGTCCGGCCCTGTTTTTTTGTTCTCATGTACAGCTCTACGGCGCGTAGCACCAATGTCTTGCACGTAAGGGTTATCAAAACTGGCTTTCTTTTATTATTTTTACGAAATTGTCCACTCTTAAGATTAAGATGTACCAGGTGGCTCCTAATAATAATTGGTAACATTTTGAACTTTAAATTAAAAATTTTCTTGTTGCAATTGAAAATCTTAGAACTGAATCTATTTATTTCTTTGCGATATGATTAATGCTATTGCAATGAATTGTACTTTCAGTCGATGGTAATTGCTACTAGAACCCATTTGACTGAAAGTGTAATATTTCGCAAAAGTTTCCTTTTTTTGTATTTTTCAAGAAGATTGGCGTTGATGCCGATTTAATTTTCCATGTGACGGCGCGAACCATCACATTTGTGTCTCAAGGAGGCAACGACATAAGCTTGGTAGTTACTGATCTAGAAAACTTCGGAGATTCCCTTTGGAGAGCTGCGTCTCCACGGGCCCGAGCAGATCGATCAGTATCAAAGTCATACATGGACTTAGACACGCTTACGGCGCCCCACGAAGGCCGGACCAAAGGCTTAAAACTTGGTTCTATGAAGGATGTGTAGAGGATCTCGAATCTTATATCAGTTGCATAGGGAGTTGAGTTGAGCTGATGTAAAGTAGTGTATCAGTGAACCGCTCTGCGAAAGCACGTCAGTGGACCTCTGTGTTAGTTGCAAGGATGGAAGTAGGTACTTGCGGTGTAGTGGCACTAATGTGAGCGAAATCGAGAGCAGACGAAGAGACGATGTAAGGCTAAATGTTGATTTTGAGAAGAACATGGCAAACACGCGGAAGAATGTAGTGATTGGGAGATCGAAATACACTGGTTTTACTGACGGCGCATACCCAGGAACGAAATCTGAGTAGAGTGAGATGAACAAAATTCACTGTGTGTATCGACAGATATAGAGCAGGGAGCCGAGGGTAGAGAGGTTACGGACTGAACAGCTAGATGTCGTTCAAAGAAGGATTAATGTTGATCTGGTAGTATATAGTACTATTGGCAGAACATGGCACACATACGGTAGAGTAGTGACCGAGGAAATCGAGATGCAGATGTCAAAGTAGTGACCCCAAAGGAAACAAGATCTGATGCGAAAATGATGTTATGAATCTAATATCTGATGTTCATACAGAAGTGGATCGCAAAACTGATGCGACATGGCTTGAGTGAATCCGCACATCCATCATGGATGAGGTGGTCCCTTCGAGGTACATGTAGTGGTGACGGTCATACACACCGAGGGCAGAGAATCTTGGAACTTGTTCCTCGTTTTTCGGTGTGGAGTTGCGCTTGTACAACCGGGCGTCTTGACCCACAGATAGGCAGAGATTTTAGATAGGTCCCGCAGCAGTGTGAACGCCAAACTGCAAATACCGATCCAGGAGCATTAATGATTGTCGTCTCAAAACTATCTGTGTTGCTAAAGACAACCGTGAAGTAAAATCGTAATGAAGGAAGGCCTCGGCCCGAGCATTCACGTTAAATTAAACACATAGGAACCTGTTTCGGTTCAAATACACTAATTGTAGGCATAATAAAAGTGATTTGCGCGGCTGAAATTCTTTAGAATTAAGATAAATCACGTCGAATGTGGGCTTGTAAAATCACTTAACCCGGTACCTCCACAGTCAAGTACTATCGAGATTCGTTTTGACTGTAAAATATGAACTTACAATTATGACGTAGGTCTTTCAAGCGCCACATTTTTGTGCCTAAATTCATATTTTTGGATTGGAAATTACCAGTAAATCAATCAAATCGAGCTATTCAGAATCGACTCAACTTATTATATGCGATCAAAATGAGCTGATACTCTAGTCGAAATTTTATTTTTCGTTTTGTGTAAGTAATGGGTGCCCGATAACTAAGAACAGATTTGAATGTAAAATAGTAAAACCTTGAGAATCAAAGTAATTTCAAAGTTTTGGAATACTTTAAAATTACTTTGACCTTCGAAATTTATTATTATTCCCTCTGTACGAACTGATTGCTTTATTAAAAGTTTCGAGTTTTGTATTTGCGTTCAATTAAGGTAAATTTATCGTCACAAGTTTTTGTTTTAAAAGTGATGGTTTGGTTGCAGGATAATTTTCATAAAGCGTTCAACAGAATTCATAATTTGTGAATCAAATTTAGCATTCATAACTATTTCAAGAATTTTTCATTGAGGGCTTTCGATCTCTAAAGCTAATTAAAAAAGTTGTAAGAGAGATATCGATTTGATTTATTTTTCATTATGAAAATCGATTAATGGCTTTGTGTGTGGAAATAATATCTAAAAAATCGGTTCTGCTTGGTAAAGCGTGCTCTCGCCAGGCCTAGTTTCCGAAGAAGTGACCGCATAAATTGAAACAGTTTTCATTCCTGGCATGGGTAATATTGGTCTCCAATGCATCACTTGTTTGCGGGTTCTTCTCCTTCTACAATGGCGCTACAGCCCAAATCGGACCGTGGCCTCCTGACATTCAGGTTCCTTAACATTTTTCATTACTTATTGTGGAAGGGTTGTTAACGCTTCGCACAACCCTCTATCTACGATTTTTTTTTTATTTTCGTAGATTGAGGTGACCAAGATATATACAAGCAGACAATGTGTTGGAATTATATATTGCGTCGACCGGAATTTGAACTCACGACCTTCGCATTACAAGACCAACACGCTACCTACTAGGTTACACCCTAGCCTTGTTGTTTCCAGAGAATTAACGTAACGCCACAAGAAGAAATCTAACGACGTTGAGTCACATGATCTTGATAGCGAGTTGATACAACCGAACTGCGATTTGAGCTCACAATCGCAAAAGGTACGAACTCTTATACCTATGATACTAGTGTTGGGTAGGATAAGAATTTTCGTCCAAAGTTTTTATGGGGGGCTCATTTGTAATCTGAGGCGGAACAATGTCCCACCTCAAATGTACCAAGTCACATGGCGGGCTCGCATACATACAATTTGTCTTAGTGGCATACGTACAATTTGTCTCATCTCAAAGGAGGTGTGAATGTAAAATTGCGAATCAGGTAACGACATAGGGCTAAAACACTAAACATTCTATGCACACGGCATAAGAGCGCAATATATTGTCTGTGGCCCTGGCCGAAGCTCTCCTAATCATGCATACATGTCTATGTCATTACCTCATTCGCTTATTTGCAACTATCGCGCCTCACTAAAACAATTTGTTTGCATGCAAACCCGCCATATGACAGTGCTACAATATCACATTCATACCTAATTTGAGTTGATACCACATTTGAGGTGAGACAAATTGTATGTACGCCACTATTGCAACACATCATCTCTCCTGGTCATACATACATACATGCTATGTTTGTGTGCATTGCCTTATTCGCTTTCACACAACTCCTCAGTCCTCATTCGCACGACTCTCTCAAAACAGTGTGGTGAGTGGTACAAATAATATCTTAGTATGGCAGCCATACAAATGCATGGCTGTAATTCAAATGGGACAAAAACTGTGAAATGGGACAAAAATAGTTTTTGTAGTGATGAGACATTTTGACTTGCATTTGGGACATTTGTACCATCTCTTGTATGAGTAACCCAACACTATATGATACATTCTTCAATGACACTACAGCCCAAATCGGGCCTTGGCCTCCTGACCTTCAGGTTCCTTAACATTTTCATTATTTATTGCGGAATGGTTGTTAGCCCTTCGCACAACCCTCTATCTATGAATTTTTCATTTTCGTAGATTGAGGTAACCAAGGTATACCCAAGCAAGTAGTGTGCAGGAATTATGAGTCGACCGGGATTTGAACTCACGACCTTCGCATTATAAACCAACACGCTACCCACTAGGCTACACCCTAGCTATATGATACATTGCTGGTACACAATATCGGATATTGCAAAAGTGGTATAGCATACCACTCATACACTGCCCATACGTGGTATGGACTGACATTAGCTGTTCGTAAAATGAAAGACAGAAAAAAATGTGCAAAATTATATTCATTGTATACATTAAAATAATCACCACATCAATTAAATCACCATTTTGCATGGGAACGTTAGGCCTATTTGATGATTACAACTATTTTTATGAATTTAAAATCAAATTATTGATACCGGCGGATATACCTAATCATTGGTAAATGGGAAAACGACCTAATAAGATTTGATGACATGATACACCACGTACTTAAACCTCGTCTTTGTGGATTACATGAAAATTTTCCGAATTTAATATACCACGAAAGCCTTCGATACCAGCATGTGTATCACGTTCATACATGGTATTGGATGATACACTGAAGGTACTATTGTATACCATCGGTATTACTTCACTGACGGTCTACAGATAAGGCACTGTGACCGCGAGTCGAGACGCAGTATGTATGTCTTCAAAATACGTTAAACGCATTACTGATCGCTCAAACACCAAAATGTGCATTCCGAAATTTGCGCACAAAAAATAATATATCCTCCGATGAACGTTCAATAGTTGCATGTGCTCTGCATTGAAATCAGATCCAGAGGTGTTCATTTAGGAAGTGACTTAAACATGGTGATGAATTTGATGAGAAATCAAACAAGGAATATGAAAAGGTTGGCTCGTCTACCCCTACAAAGATAAAGAAAGAATAATGAAGAGGATCTCATAGTTCATTCATGTCTAGACAAATATCATTTAAGTTATTTTGCTTTGAAATTCAAATTGAAGTATATGTACTTTAATGAGAGAAACTAAATAAATTGCTTATAGCTGTTTGTGCTATAGATTTACTGTACTTTCAAATATCGAAGAATATCTTATTAGTTTGAAGTTGCTCACCATAGCAAATGCATACTTATAATTTGTGATTGGAGGATGCATTTAGTTTAAATAAGTGATAACGCGCAATATCTTGAAATTTTAGATTACCTAAAATCCGTAAACATAGTTAACAGAGATCTAATTTTTTTGTGCACAATTAATAAATCGATATAAACATTCGGTTCAATTAAGCAAAAATTCGAATATTTATGTCCAAATATATTATTGTTGAATGTTTCATTGTTAATAATTAATTCCGTTTTTCTATTTTCTTCTTCAGTGTTGCAACGAAGAAGAAATGAACCCAACTTCACAAAAAGCGGCGATACTTCCGACTGAAAATGGACTTCACACCGAGAAGATAGCCATTTTGGATGCTGGTGCTCAATACGGAAAAGTAAATGATAAATAATAACAATTTGAAATTGAGTATTGTACAATAACTTTTTTTTTCATTTATTTTTAGGTAATAGATAGAAAAGTACGTGAACTTCAAGTTGAATCGGAACTTTTACCATTACAAACACCTGCCTTATCACTTAAAGACGGATATCGAGGTCTCATTATATCCGGCGGCCCAAATTCAGTATATGCTGAAGATGCTCCCCGATACGATCCAGATATTTTTAAAATCGGTCTCCCCGTATTAGGTGAATTTTTATATTTTGAAATTTGTATGTTATATTAAAGATATATTTGATAATTTTTCAGGAATTTGCTATGGAATGCAAATTATTAATAAAGAATTTGGTGGATCGGTGCACAAAAAAGATATTAGAGAGGATGGACAACAGAATGTTGATGTCGAAACGACGTGTCCTTTATTTAAGTGAGTTTCAATTCATATATGTAGATATTTTTTTAAATAAATTGAGAACTATGGTAGGAAAAGAAAGTGATGTGTCGACAAGTATAGACGATCGCTGATACAATCCTCCCGGAATAAATTTGGTTAGAACAAATTTAATATTTTTGAAATTCGGATATTAGACTACATAAACCCAAACAAAATACGAAACATGAAAAAATGAATTATTTTTTTTTAATAATTTAATTTTACAATTTACAGTCGATTGAGTCGGACCCAGCCAGTTTTACTAACACATGGAGATAGTATTGATCGATTAGGTGATAAACTAAAAGCATGTGCATATTCATCGAATAATATTATTGCGGCAGTGTATAATGAACAAAATCGAGTTTATGGCGTACAGTTTCATCCCGAGGTACGTAAAAATGTTGCTACGATTTAAAAATGTGAATTTTAAATGTAGATTTTCTCTTTTAGGTTGATTTAACTGTTAACGGTAAACAGATGCTCTCTAATTTCCTATTCGATATATGCGGTTTATCTCCAAATTTTACAATGGGAAGTAGAAAAGAGGAATGCATAAAATATATTAGGGATAAAGTAGGAAACAATACAGTGTTGGTAAGTTGAGGAATTTTTTATTTTTTCGATAAATAATAAAACAAATAATTGGAGATTAAAACAGCAAAAATATTTATCTGTTGAGTATTTTTGAAATAAATCTTCTACATTAAAATTAACATTTCGATTTGAGTCATTTTGTAATAAATGAATCGTTATTCAGAAATGTAATCAAATGTTTTAACAAATTTTGAATGATCTCAATAGAATTTGAAAGTTTCGCGTTTTTGAAGTAAAATTATATTTTTTTTTCTAGGTATTAGTGAGTGGCGGAGTAGATTCAACAGTATGTACAGCTCTGCTAAGGAGTGCATTGCATTCAAGTAAAATAAAAGCGGTACATATAGATAATGGTAAGTATTGATCATTATTTATAATTAATGAATTTTTATATAAACAATGCAATGCTCTTCGACAATGCTTCTGTAGCATTTAATTATTTATTTAAAAGTTCAAATTTGAAAATGAACTGAGATGTTGTTAATTTCCAAATGTTTTTAAGTATTTTTTTCACTGATTATCGAGAATATTCTTCAGGAAATGATAGCATGTATTGAACAACGTGTAAAACTACCTTTTAGGTTTATTTACTTTTATTTACGAATTAAACATACTTCGAATAAGAAATAATTAAAATGTATTGAGTTATAAATATAAAAGTAATTCAAATAAGTAATGCAAAACTAATGAACAATGCCGGGAATCGAGCGTGGTTTCTTCTAATCATCGTGACAAAAGTGGGAGTTTGATTCTTTACGATCTAGCATAAAAATAATTCATAACTAAAAAACAAGCATTTTAAGTACATACATAGCTAGTTAGATGAGTACATTTTTAGGAAGTATTGTAGCATCGCCCGGCTTATATTCCTGCAGTGGCGTAGTCTATCCCACATGTATATATCGATTCAAGTTTCGAGTGTTTTTAAACTTCTTCGTCAATGGCACTACAGCCCAAATCGGGCTGTGACCTTCAGACCTTCAGGTTTTTCAACATTTATTTGTTACTAGCAGTCCCGCACGGCGTTGCCCGTGACCGGCTGTGGCATGAGAATTAATTTGTATAAACTTGAGAAATATAGATCTCCCCACACATATATTGATACCTGAAAATTAAACTGTAGGACACTTCTTTGTATGCGTAAGTGTGTTTGAGCGCTGCCCAATCATGCAATACTCCAGATGAAAAAGAAATTTTTCGATTTTAAGAAATTTTGTGTGGGAGTGGTAGAAGTGGTGAAGGCATTCAACCAATTTTTTCACATCATGCTGGAGTTGCTATCAAAATATTTTATACAAAATTTAAGCTTCAAATATTAAATAGGTACTGCGAAAATAAGAGTATTTGGTTTAGTGAAATTGTGCAGTTTGTATGGGAGGTGGTAGAAGGAGTGGGAAGTTCTTAAAACAAAATTTCAAGGTAGGAAATTTACTTTACTTTACTTTATTATTAAAATAATAAAATAAATAAAGTAATTGGCAATACAAAACACGCAAATCGGAGACGACAACACATAACGTCTCACTGCTTTACTGCGTAGGAACAACACAAAACATGACAGGACTACGATTGCGCATCAAGCCAATCATGTGACACTTTAGATGAAAAAGAATTTTTTTGATTTTAAGTGACAGAAGTGGTGGCGGCATTGAACTCATTTTTTCACATCATGCTAGAGTTGCTATCAAAATGATACAAAATTTAATATTCGAAAATTTAATAGGTACTCAGAAAATTAGTGTATTTCATTTAGTGAAAATGAACATTTTGTATGGGATGTGGTACTCCTTCTACCACCTCCCAGGAGAGTTCTTAATGACTTTTTTAGAGATAACTATAAACATCATGCATTTGACATGTTTTAAATTGCAGATCATGCAGCACTCATCCTTTTCAGGAAAATCGACATTTTGAAAAGGAGTGAAGCTAATCGTCCATTTTTTTTGGGTTTTACTAGTAATTCTAAATAAGTATTTATTGCACAATTTCAGCTCGATAGATTTTATACGTACTGGGTAAATTGGTGTATAGTATTTCAATTTGTATTGTAGGGAATAGAAGGAGTGCAATCATAATAGAAACAATTTCAGATCAATAGGTTTTTTACTTTTCGAGAAAATCCGTTTATTGCCCAATCCCGAAATTGTGTCATTTTGTATGGGAGGTGGTGAAGAGATTTGGCATGTTCACGAACTTGCATCAGTTCGAACTTATGGGCTTCTAGGTTCAAGTTTTTAGACCTCTGCGTGCTCTAGATTTGTCTGGAGACCGCCCATATAAATACAAAAAGACTGACAAACATTGTATCTTATTATTATAGATACAACCACCTACATACGAATTTTCGCATTGTAGACCAACACGCTGCAACCTACCTTTATGCTTGTTTCGAGATTATTTTGAGATTACCAGTCTCGATCCAGGATGTAGCCTAGTGGGTAACGTGTTGGTATTGTAATGCGAAGGTCGTGAGCTCAAATCCCGGTCGACGCAATATGTAATTCCAGCACATTGCCTGCTTGGATATATCTTGGACACCTCAATCTACGAAAATGACAAATTCTTAGAAAGAGGGTTGTGCGAAGAGCTAACAACCCTTCCATAACAAGTAATGAAAAAATGTTAAGGAACCTGAATTTCAGGAGGCCAATGTCCGATTTGGACTGTAGCGCCATTTTAGTAGTATTAATAGTCTCGATCCAACTGAAAGGGGACACACATAGATTTATACCAGGTACAGATCTGTACCTTATACAATTACGTTGTAAAGTACACCAAGTAAGGGTGGCACATTACTTTCTTGGTTATAAATGAAATAACTACTGTTTTCTTCATTAATTTCGAAAATCTGGAACCCTTCTGTTTTTTTTTTTTTTTAAAGTTTCGCTAATTTTTCGCTGCCGCAATTCCAAAATGAAAGTGGTCGTATGTGTATTTTCATTGACTTTTTTTTTGAAAAATTTCGCCAACCTTTTCCTTGATTAGACGGCCAGAGCGAGGTACATCTTTGACATCAAAATTTCCAGAACGAAATCGCTTTAACCATTTTTGTGCTACACGTATCGATGGAGCATTGCCACCATAAACTGTACAAACGAGCCTGCGACGCATTCCTGCCTTTAACTGCCTAAAACTTCAAAATGTCACGAATTTCTTTCGTAGAGACTTCCATTTTCAAATTTGAAGAGCTTTGAACTAATTCATTGAAATTCTGCACTTTCTGGACAAAAAATGTTCACTGAAATGTCACCTTTCTAACATATTCATATTTTTCTGTTTGGCATTGCCAGTGATAATCGACTTTCAAAGAAATCTGTCGGAAAAATACAAAAATAGTTTTTACTAAACCCGATAATTAAATTAAAATTTCGTGAAATTTGTAAGGGAGGGGGAAAAGGAACGAAAGGATGTAGCGCGTTCACAAACTTAAAGTTTCTATTCGGCTAAAAATTACGAAACAAATTTCAGCACGATAGCTTAATGCGTTCGAGAATATAGACAAACGGTCACTCGCAGCCGAGATTTTTGAGCAACACCAAATACTTCTTTACCCTTGGTGACTGTGTGCGAGCATTATTTCCTAGCCTTAAAAACGGTATGGCAAACTCAATATACTCTTAGGTTTCATTTAATGTATAAACAAAACATCTATTCCGTTTCACTCTGTACCCATAAGTATAGTTACTCAATGGGACACTAGAGGCGCTTTACCATAGTTTGGCAAAGGTGACGCCCGATATTTGGAGCGAAATTTAAAAAAGTGTCGACCTTTTTTTTGGTACGTTTTTAACATCTAGAACTGTGTACAGTTTTTAAGATTTAACTAAAAAGTCACAAGAAAAAACTTGGATGCTACAATTCATCTTACGGTTGATGAAATTGGCAAAAGAAAACCACTAAATTCCATGAATGGTGAATTGAGGAAGTTGAATTCGCAGGTGCCGATTGTGACATTTCTGCCAAGAGTCCAAATCCTACCCAATTCTCTCTCTTCAAGCCGAATTAAGAATGTTGACCGTTTCGACCTAACACAAAGAAATTCCATTCCTCCAAGTCGAAATGTCGGATTCTAAATCTCAATCAATTAATTTTCTGTTAAGATAGGTGCAAAGGACAGAAACAGTTCTTTTCCCAAGGCGCGATCCTTAGCATTGGCCTTTAGTTATCGCCGGGATTTGTTTATCCCTTTGGCCTCATGTTCAACTGCTCGCATTCATATGCTACATAATCGACCAACCCGACGTCTTCTTTAAGAATTATATTCCAGAGCTTATCTCGAGATATTTTGATTTGGATTTTTTTCTCTAAGTGTGGCCGATCCACTGTCACTTCCGAAGACTTTTAATTCTCTGAGCACTTGAAACGAGCTGATGGAAACATTTCAAACAATCGTATCGAGCAGAGACATTGAGCGAAACAACAAATAAGTTAAGTCCTAGAAGAAAATGTTAGTGCATACAATACTAAAGGAAAACAGGTCCGACGTCTGAGAGAGATGGCCGTAGCTATTCGAATGCCCATTCAACTGTAACACCAAATATAAATAAACTTGTTTTCTAAAAATAAATTATTAATACCATTTCGTGCTTGTAGAAACTTTTTTTTTCTTACTGAATTTAAATTAATATAAAAAACACGATTTCTTTAAAATCAATATTCCAAACATAATTTCATTTATAATTTTCAGGTTTCATGCGAAAAGATGAAAGCGAAAAAGTAGAAAAGTCCTTAAAAGAGATTGGTGTCGATTTAATCGTAAAAAAAGCATATTATCAATTTTTCAAAGGTTCAACAACCGTTAAAAAACCAGGCTCATTATATAATATTGAAACACCGATGTTATGTTTTTCAACAAATCCGGAAGAAAAACGCAAAATCATAGGCGACGTATTCGTAAAAGTAACAAACGAAGTTATCAATGATTTAAAATTGAATCCCGATGAAGTTTTTCTGGCCCAAGGTACTCTTCGACCTGACTTAATTGAATCTGCGTCCCAATTGGTTAGTTCAAATGCAGACACAATCAAAACACATCACAATGATACGGAATTGATAAGGTTTTCAATAAATTATTTAAAAATTAACGATGTTTTAAAGCCTTATCGATGTATATGCAGAGAACTAAGAGATGCTGGCCGTGTTGTCGAACCGTTAAGCGATTTCCATAAAGATGAAGTGAGAGCACTAGGTTACGATTTAGGACTGCCTGTACATTTAGTAGAAAGGCATCCGTTTCCGGGTCCAGGATTAGCAATACGTTTAATATGTGCCGAAGAGCCATACATTGAGAAAGATTTCTCTGAAACACAGGTAATTGAAAAATTGAAAAACTGAGTGCGTATTTTCAATTCAATCAAATTTTTCAAAAATGTTTCAGGTTATAGCGCGAGTTATAGTTGATTACAAAAATAAGTTACAAAAAAATCATGCATTATTGAATCGAGTTTCGGGGTCGACATCAAAGGAAGAACAACAAGAATTGTGCCGAATTTCAAGTAGTTTTGTAATTACCGCTACCGTACTGCCAATTCGAAGTGTTGGAGTTCAAGGTGAATAATAAATCTATAAAAATTTTACTGTGATAAAAGAAACTGACCAGAAAAATTCTATTCCAGGCGATAAACGCAGTTATAGTTATGTTCTAGGTTTATCTAGTGATACAGAACCAAACTGGAATGATATGATGTTTTTGGCTAAACTAATTCCTCGTATTTTACATAATATTAATAGAGTTTGTTATATATTTGGCGGCCATGTTCAATACCAAGTCACTGATATTACCCATACCCGCATTAGTCGTTATGCCTTATCACAACTGCGACAGGCTGATCATATAGCTAATGAGGTACGTACAAGCTTTTCAAATTATCGATAATTATTTTCAGAAAATTGATTGTTGACTTTGATGTGTGACGAGTTCAATGCAAGTTTATTAGTTAAGATAAGTTGGTAATTATGGAAAGTATTCTCCAAGATTTAAAGCGTCGCTGAATAGCAAAACTTATGACTTATCAGTTTCAAATTAAAGGGTACACAAGTAGGGATGGCAAAATCTGCTCTTTTCCAATCGCAGTGATCCGCTGCGATTGCTCTTTTTCAATATCTGAAAAAGAGCAGCACTTCCAATAGCATTGATTTTTTCACCTCTATTCTCCATGCTAGTGCACAATTAAAAAACAAAACGGACGAAACAGCCATTTTCTGCGAAATCCAGCATCTAACAATAAGGCAGACCCAAGCTCATGCTCAGTACCACCAGCTCAGCGCGCATAGTGAACAGTTCCCCCATTTCCCCCTGGAAATGAAAAGGTTTTCTTTTACTATCCACTGTACGAAAAAACGATCGAGCGCAATCGAGTCAGGATGGCAAATATGTCAATCGCATATACACAAGCCAAATAAAAAAAAACACCCGGTCATAGAAAACCAAACCAAAAGGATCTATTGTTTTCTTTTTTCACACGATATTACCTCACAGTTCACCGTGTCGATAGGAGCTTTACGTTCTTCATGATGAAATTGCTTCTGTGAGTAATATCGTGTGAAAAAAGAAAACAATAGACCTTTTGGTTCGGTTTTCTCTGACCGGGTGTTTTTTTTTTTTATTTATTTTGTGTACATGCAATGGATAAGCTGCAGTTTGTGTGACGAGCATTATTCTGAGCTACGATCTCGTCGGGGTGACGTGGAATGTATGAGTTGCGGGATTAATGTGCGAGTGCGAACAGCAACTCTGGGATTTGTAGCGATGATCATTGTGGCAATTTTATTGGTGATAGAACGTAAGCAGTATGCATTTGCTCTGCTCTTTTAATCGCACCTCTTTTAAATTTTCAATATGCGATTGTTCTTTTAAAATAGCAGTGAAAAAATCGCAGGTATGTAAAATAGCATACCATCTCTATACACAACCATTGAAATAATTTTGAATTCCAATGATATGAACACCGCCAATTACAATGTGTCAGCGATTTCTTAGTGTAATGTAATGTTTTCGATCTGTATAATAAATGATTTCAATTTAGATTTGTCCAATCATCAAATATCACTGAACATAATATGGCATACTTTTCAATTTTTCAGATTATCCAACAATCAGGTCATAGTAGGAGAATCTCACAAATGCCAGTTGTCCTTATACCAATCCACTTCGATAGAGATCCTGCAAATCGGTCTCCTTCATGTGCTCGATCAATAGTTTTAAGGCCATTCTTAACAAGCGATTTTATGACTGGAGTGCCCGTCATTCCAGGATCTGAACAACTGCCAATGAGTGTAAGTGAAAAATTATTCAATAACCATTACGCAAAAAAAAGAAATTAATCGAAAATTTCAACAGGTTCTTGAAAAAATGGTACGTGATATTGCGACAGTTGATGGTATTTCGAGAGTGCTTTACGATTTAACACCAAAACCACCCGGCACAACAGAATGGGAATGATCATTTAACATTCTATTGTATTTGTTTCGAATTCTGCTACTTGTTATCGTCATCTGTTGAAGATAAAGTGTAACAAATTTTATTAAAAAAAAAAATACAAAAACAAACAAAATATGAAAAGAAGAAATGGTTAATTTATGGCGCTCTGTACTGCATCATTTAAATTAGTGTACACAAAAAGAAAATTAAAGCAAAGAAAAATAAAATAAAAACCGTAATTTAAAAAAAACTGAAAGAAAAAAATGTTAACTGTAAATTTGCGAATATAAAAAAAGATAAAAAAAAACTATGATGAACGATTGAATGAACGTGCGAAAGAGGATTTCCGAAACTGCGAAGAGAAAAATAAATTAAATAACAAAATTTCTATAAGAAACAAAAACAGCAACACTACAATTATATTGTTATAATGGTTTGTGTTTTCGCTCTTTTCCCCCCCGTTGTGTATGAAGAAAAGTCGAAAACTTTATCATATTTTTTTTTTTATAAAAACGAAAAAAAAAATAAGTAATAACAAAAAATTAATTTTATCATGTTAAATTATTGCATTTTTTCCTTTATTCTCTTAAGTCAAGATATCATTATTACACAAAAACAAACAAAAAACACATGTGACGAGATAAAATGATGTGGTTATAAAGAAAACCTTTGTTTCTTATTCATTAAAAAAACAAAAACTCGTTTTTATATAAATTTTGTTTGTATGTTTCTTTTTTTCTATTCGAAATACGAAAATTAAATCCATCCTATAGTACATAATAATGTTTAATCCTTGTAATTTTCTTACGTTTTCAGTTCATTCTCAGTTATTGTACATAATGATCATCCCAAATAAGCTTATTATTATAAACAAAACAAAAAAAAAACTGTTAGGCAATTTATTAATAGCCAGTAAAGTAAATTTTTTTTGTAAATTTTTTAACGGCTTTTAATTCGTACATGTCAATTCCTTAATGTTATCAGCAATAATTAAAAGAATGCTAAGCATTTGTTTAAACTATGTTTGTATAACTTAACAAAGTCACATTGGAATTCTGTTTGAAGTTTTTGAATTTATTCCCTACTTTGTTAAATTGCGCTCAAATTTATATGCGTGTAATTTTTCACTTTTGTAGTTATTACAATCTGGAAAAGATGTGAATTTGAAGACGCAGGGGCACCAGTGCCAAAATGCTCTTTCGTTAATACGATCCGCTTCTCTTTTCCGTATCATGAGATAAATCGTTATCTCTTATTTTCTACCTCATGAAAATATCCCTATTTTTGGTACGAATTTTTCGATGTCGACACACGATAGAGATAAAATCGTATTAACTCATTTTTCGATATTAATTCGCGTTAATATATATTAACTTCGATATTAAGTCACGAGTTAATATCGTTCTGTAATCTATATTAACACTTTGCCGTCCGCACTGTTTGTAAACATTTCTTCGCTTGACGCTGGCAGCACTAATTCTGTTACTTCGCTTGTCGCCGGCTGTTTTAGGGGTTATTGTGAGATTATAAATTTCAAGTTTTACTAATCTCATCGGTAGTTCTCACGAGTTTTCAATCCGGTCCCCCTATTTTCATGAAATTTCGAAAATGTATTATATAAATGTAAAATTTGTTTGTTTTATATATTTCTTTATTTACATTTTACGTCACCAACGTGGTGTCGCCGGACGTAGCCGATTTTTCGCGCCCGACACCACTGTGGTGTCGCCGGACGGCATAGTGTTAATTCGGCTAGCAAATACTCAAATACTAATTTACAATACGAAATAGAAGGAAATTTTAAGGAATTTACGTTACAATGACGTCTTATTTCGTTGACATTACAAAAAAGAGACACAAAACTTCACAGAAAGACAATTTAAAGAATTTAACGGTGCATCCATGATTTATTTGCGATACAAAATTTTTCAGAATTTCACAAGGCGTAATACAAAACAATTCCAAAATTTAAGTTTGACGTTTAAATTTGAAGCTTCACTCTGACATAATGCCTAGAGCTTTCTTAGATTGATTTAATACGGTATTTAAAAAAAACTATCGTATGTCACATACAAAAGCTGTAGTGGAAGCTTTCATTTTAATACGATTTTATCTCTATCGTGTGTCGACAGCCTAAGTGTTAATTGTTCAAAACACAAAACAAGCATCTATCCGATACCGAAATTTTTTTTCCCACGGCGGCCTATAATGTATTTTTTTCCGTCGCATTTTGCTTTCGCAATTTGACATAACCAAATGACTTTTCTGTCACGATTCGAGTAAAAGCCGGGGTACATTAATACGAGAGTGTGATACGGCAGTCATTCATTTCCTGAACATCAAGACTTTGGAACATATTACCAGACAAAGGGTTTCCCAACGAGTACAACCTCTAGTGCTTCAAAAGCAATGTACACCGCCACTTTCGTCTTTCTCCACCCACATTAAATTGACCCAATTTTTGTTTTTTTCTTCAATTCCTATACCAACACAGCTGTGCATAGCATTATAAAGTGACCTTCGAAATTTCTTTTCAAACTTTTTCATAAAAACTTCCATGGATTGGAAAAACGGTGCACATTTTCATGTGTCTGAAGACCAATTAAAGAAGATTTTCTAGCGAATGATTTTGTCGACGTCGAGTTTGAATGTAGTCGTTTTACTATGATTTTGCACAATTTTAGATTCTACAGGTTGCACTGAACGGAAGTATCGCAAGGGTGTGAGAAAAGTATGATAGGTGAGAATAAAAGTTCGTCTTCAAAAGAATTTTGGTTCCCAAAAAATTTAAAGTAATCTAAAATCTTATTAAATGTTATTTACAACTTGTATGAAGATGCGCTGGAAAACCTACTTTATGTAAATGTATGAGCCAACATTTTTTTTTATATGTTTAGCGATAAGAATTGTAATATGATCTCGCTCGCATACTTCATCGCAATCCGATGAATATTGACAGCAGGCGTTTTAAATAAACAAAAATATATCCTTTTATTTAAGTGGTAATACACTCCGTTTCATATTTATAACCCACGTAGAAATTTTAGGTTATTTTCACTCGGAAAATTATTATGTTTTGTATTTGATTGCTAAATGTAGAAAGCCTGGAGCTGAAATTATTGCAAGGATTCGTTATTTATGCAACAGTTCCAGCTGTTATACGTTTTTTCCTCGTTTCATATATATAACCCAGTTGAAGTTTCCAACGAAATAAAGTGTTTATTTCATATAAACTTTAAATAAAAAATGTTATGCAAAAACTTAATAATTAATAGGGCCTCCTTTGGATTTTATGACTTCAAAAATCCTTTTTTTCATCGATTGAATTAATTTATTTAACATTTCAGGGTCAAGTTTCTACCATTCATCAAGGATTGCACCTTTCAATTTTCAGCATATACCCGTCTCACAAGAACTCCCCAAATGTTTTCTATGGGACTCAGATCGGGAGAACATGCCGGTCAGTTCATCACCCTAATGGAATTTGTCTCCATCCAACCCATTGTTTCACGACTGGTATGAATTCTGGCATTATCTTGTTGGAAAATCCAGTTTTTTTACGCCATATTCTACCAGAAATGGCAATAAACTGTTTTCGAGTATTTGGATGTAATCTCTACTGTTCATCCGCGATGAAATAAATTGTATATCCAAACGACTTGCTGCAGAAAATGCTCCCAACAACATCACAGAACAGCCGCCAAAATTCCTCTTCGAGAAATAGAGCGGTTCCTTCCTCAGATCGCGCCAGTAAGAATTAAATCCGTCGTGTCCATTTAAGTTCCATTTATTTGATCAGAAAATATCACCTGAAAATGAAATCTTGAGCTTAAACAATGAAGAAGTACGAAAGCCAGTATGTCTTACAGAGGACTGTAGCCATGTGGTTTTCTGAGAATTCCATCACAGCTTTCTTATGGCGATCTAATAGTCGTGGAGCATTCTTCATTTTACCTCTAGAAATGTTAGGATTACATTGAATCGTTCTCCAAACCGTTGTTTTTGACATCTTTGTTGGAACACGAGCTGCCAATTTATTACAAGTTAGTGTCGAATTGCTTGCTGCCCGCACAATTTTCCTCTCTCCCCGCGGAGACAGTTTTCTTTTTTTCCCTTTCGCTTTGTTTTCCCATATAACTCCGGATCTTTTAAAAAGTTTCGAATTACTTGGCGACTGCGAGCAACTTTTCGCGAAATTTCACTTATGTTCAAACCATCGTCTTTGTACGCTAAAATTTCACCCTTTTCGACATCATTTAAAGACACATCGCGAGGCATTTTAAATAATAAAATTATTATTATTGAGAAATGATTTACAGAAAAATCAGTGCACAGAGTTTTTCAATCTTTCCTTGTATTTAATTTGGGGCAAAATTATTTTAAGGCAAAAATAATTTTTCAATTTCAAATTGGTAGGTGGGTTATAAATATGTAACGGAGTGTAGAATTGTGTTGTAAATGTCATCATTAATACTGAGAAAAATATTTCTAAAAGGTAGCTAACAGCTATGACAGCTTTTTAACGCATCTCGCATACGAAGATTTTCAATTTTTCAAAATCGTCTCGCATTCACGCATCAATGTGTATTGACAGATTGAGGTACTTCCCTGTAGAAAAAGAGAAATGGCCTGATTTCAAAATCAATCTTGGAAAAAAAATATATTTTGTCCGCAGGCGGTAACCGTCTCATTTTTCGCAGTAGTCTGGTCATAAAAAGATCAGATTAATCTTTGTGCTTGTGAATTGTGACATTTATGGTACGTTTTTCAAAATTTTATGTATTATGTGCAACAAATACATAAAATTTTGAAAGTCCCCATATATTTTATTAAATGTAATGGATCCTCCAAAAAACCTTTCAATGAGCTATCTAGCTTAAAAGGAAATTGGTGAATCGACTTATGAAATGTGTGCGAATTTAGAAAACACCATCACGAAACCCAATTGGCATTGTATGAGAAAAGTGAAAGTATTCTAATTATAAATTGAAATTTGAATTGTTGCGAAATACATTTTTTTCTTCTATTTTTTCACAATGAATAATCTTCTTTTAATTTTATATTTATTAACGTTTCCTGGAAATAAGACTATGTAGTGCTTGGATCCGATCCCTGTAAGGAAATTTTGTGTAAAATTTTGGAATTTTAAAAAGCAAATCACGCGCGAGCTACATTTATGACGACTAATATGATTGCGTAGTTGCAATATCCGGTCTAAAACATACCATATAAATAGGTCCTGAGGTATAAAAGTTGTCTATGATTAAGGTATGAAAAGAAGTATTAATAATTTATGAATATCGGGCCTGAAACTCATATAAGTAACATGTTATTTAAGTACATAAAGAGAGACACAATAACACAGGTTCTGTTTCATATAAGTTAACACCCAAGTTTCCCATAAGAAACGCAAACATCAACAATATCTGGGTCACACGGCAAAACACACATTAAGGGTCTTCAATACTAACGGCCGCCATCTTCAATTTTTTCGAATTTGTATGGAGAAGCGGCGTATCAAGTTACGCGGTTTTTTGTGAATTTTCACTATAAATCTAGGTGGCTATCGCTTTGTTTATTCCTATAGTTTTATTTATTACTGTTTTTGTTTGTTGTAAAATCGAACCGGAAAAATACTCGAATTCAAACTACTAATTTCCGTTCACTTTTTTTCACTTCACATGACACAAAATTGGTGGAGTTATGGCCCAGGAACATTCGCACCACACTCAAAAATATATCACTGTTCACTCCCGATTAAAACATACAATATTAACTTTAAGATTTGATTAAAAAAATATGAACATCCAATAACTCGAGTAAACCTCAACAGAAAAGAAGGGAATGGTAGCAAAAGATCGATCACACGCTGGACAGATCTGATTTGTTTTTTTGTCTGTGAAAAAAAATTCGTGGACAAAGTGTTATGCTAACAACCCTTCAAAAATAGCAAATAAAAGAAAGGAAGTTAGGAATCTGAAGGTCAGGAGGCGAAGGGATTCGGGCTGTTGTGTCATTGAAAAAGGAGATAAAAACAATATGATAATACTCACATTCTGAACTGGGTACAAATTTAATTTGATTATACCATAACTGAAAACTTGCAAATAACTAATGTGTTGCCGAAGTGTTTATGCTAAAAAAACATGTTCGATGAATTCAATTAAGTCTGCGAAAATAGCAATTGCGCTCATACATTTAAAAATTCATACTTGATGCGGTTTTCGGCATTTCAGTCTTAACGATTGCTGTAATCTTTTGAGATATAAAAAAAAGCAAAAAATAGGTTTATGTTACTTTCTACTATGATGCAACCCCTTAGGAGTGATAATTTGTAAATATGTACTAAAACATATCGACTTTGATAATGATCTTAATTGTTTATTGTTTTGTGGAAGTGGAAAATCGTAGGATTTCTTAATTTTTGAGATTTATTATTAGAAATATATGAGCTGAATTTTTTATTTAATTATTATTATTAAATTTTATTAATTCCATTTTATTGTTTTAGAACCTTTGAATTCATAATTTTATTATTTAACGCACATAATTGAAAACAATAACATTTATTGAGAAAATCACTTAATTTAAACTTCCATTTTCCGATGACTTGTATTTCTATTTGTGATAGTTTGCATTGTGTCTTCTATAAGACGCTGGTCTTCTGAATTTTTAGCTTCGGCTATGAATTCGGCCCGAATTTTCTCTAATGCTGGAAAATTGATTACATTAAAATGAATTGTATGAAATATTCCTTTAAATTATTTATCAACAGGTTGAAGCCAGTCGGGCTTATGTATATATACCAAATACAGTATTGCTAGTCTGACGGGAAAGCTTAAATTAAGTGCAGTCACGCACCCGATGAAAAAGTGAGTTACTCCGAGTTCAACCTATTAAATCTTGATTTCATCCGATTTACAAGAATATACATTATTACTATTCATAATACGAATGATATTGAAAACATCAATGATAATGTAGATCGGCTTAGTAGCACTAACAATAATAATTTATGTATGCGTAGTATATACAAAATTTATTTCGTTAATTTGATGTGTTTTTTTAAATCAGGAATTATTGAATCTACCTCGAAACAAACATTCTTAAATTCGTTTCGAATTTGTTTTGGTATCATCAATCTCGAAAAACATGGAAAAACTGACGTTTCTAGATAATTCAATAAGGCGAAAGATAAGCGAAATCGCTTGATTTTGTGATACGTGATTGCGAAGAAATTCGCATGAGCAAAGGCGGATTTTTGGGCTGGCGAATACGTTTTCATGATGCGGTCCGGACTCTGATTCCTCTGTCATCTACAAACGAAATCTAAATCTTATGAATAAACATTCAAACCGCTTTGCTATTTTTTATCATTTATTACTAGCGATCCACCCGAAACTTCGCCGCCGTAAAAATCGCAATAATAATCCATTTTTGAGAAAGTAGTTAGTAATAAATTATGTGGGATATATAATCTGCTTAGTTTAATGGCTCTTTGAGCACAATGTTTTGTATTTTGCTTGAATCAGAACCATAAATTATTAAGAATGAAATCGTGATACTCGTATTTATATGGGACAGGACCGTACTGACGGGGTGCTTTGAGAACATATACATATTAAAGAGCGTTAGGGAAATGTAAATTGGTGAAGATTGTGTTAATTCTAAAAAAATTCTAAATAAAATAGCATTAAGCTCAAAAACATAACAGGACTACGATTGCGCTAAAGCCCAATCACATGATACTCTAGATGAAATACAAATTTTTGTGATCTTAAGAAATTTTATATGGGGAGTGGTAGGAGTGCCAGTATTGAACTAATTTCCTTCACATCATGCTAGAGTAGCTATAGCAATGTTTTGTACAAAATTTAAACTTCAAAAATTGAATAGGTACTGAGAAAATTAGTGCATTGGATTTAGTGAAATTTTGCAGTTTGTATGGGAGGTGGTAGAAGGAGTGGAGGGTTTCTTTTTTTTATTAATATAATTATCATATTGATATATTTTAAATTGCAAATTAGTAATGTTCCTACTTTTCAAGAAAATCGAATTTTCGAAAAAAGTTGTGATATTGTGTCACGTTGAATGAGAGGAAGTAGAAGGAGAGAAGTTAATCGGTTTACTTTTCCCCGATATTAATTATAATGCTAATCAAGGATCCAGTACAAAATTTGAGCTCGATAAATGTTATACGTACAAAGCAAATTAGCTTACAGTATGAAAAAGTGCTGTTTGTATGAGAGGTGGTGAAAGGAGTGGGGGGATTCAAATGATTTGTATACCTTAGATCACATTTATGATTTTCGCATGAAAGCCGGACAGACAGACAGAGAAGAACTTCAAGAACGTGTCTTTCTGCTTAGTTTTTGTTCAAATAAAGCAAAATACTAACTTATAGTAAATAACAGACATTTTAGACATTTATATGTATAGATTATTATTATCGATGGCAATTTTTTATTATCATCAGTCCAACGTTCATGAAAATTTTCTTCGCCCTTTTCTTTTCCAAATTTTCGAATCTCCAGAACCGTTTTCGACCGCGAGTCGAATAAAACGAATAAAAGCGGAAAAAAATTCAACTGTCCTTGAAGTTTGAAATTGATTGCAAAAATATTTTTCTATTTTAAAACATTAATGAATGCGTTACTCATTTTAATCAATTAGCGCTGAAAAGTCATCGGAACTTTCAATAAATTAAAAACAGAATTGTGGCGGTTTTTTGCGCTGGCAGATGCATTCTGGATTTTGGTGATATATATATATATATATTGTTATAAATCTGGCAACCTCGATGTTCCCAGAAACATCCAGAAAAGTCCCTCAACATGTAAAACGCCATAAACAAGTTTCTAGCAACTTCCAGTAAACTCCATATTGTAGGCAATCTAGAATAGTCTAGACACACACACACACAACGACACCTGTCTGGGAGATTTGGTATAAATATCCGCCAACTTTCAGACAGCGAGTCAGTCAGTCAGCGACATCTGAACGCGAACGGTGGTGAAAGCGATAGAAAGCGAAATATCGGTAGTGCGATTTAAGGCGAATTAAGTTAACGTGAAAATTAAGTAAAAAGACTGCGAATAAATAAATTATCTATTATTTTTAAACGAATTGCGTTTCTCTTGAAATCCCGGCGAACCTCTAGCTCGCAACAATATATACCTATATATGAGCAGAAGAGGCAAGACAATTAGCCCAGCAAACAATTTAAGAGTCTCATGACTTCGATGTTGTTATAAACAAGCAGTTTTCATCTATCATGCGCATTACGGGTGCAAAAAATTCTTCTTCTTAACACTAATGTTTGGTTTGCCTAAGAGCTTGACGCATTCTATTTGTCTTGTCATTTCATGCTCGTTATTTGCGAGCGCTCGTTAAATTTTTCGCTGAGTAGAGTTTCGCCAATGCATATTTTGCGATTGCGCGGGAAAATTATCCGTAATTTAATTTTTCTTGACTATTTAGGTATACCAATTTATAACGAAGATACAAACATAATAGATCGTCACTTACAAAAATTACTTTATTTTCGATAAAAATTACCGAACTTCAACAAAAACTCGAAGTTTAATTCATACGCCATCAAGATTGATAGTTCACGTTCATTCATTTTTGATTTGATTTGATTTTCCGGAACCTGGTGACTAGAGATGGTATACTATTTTACAAACCTGCGATTTTTTCACTGCTATTGTAAAAGAGCAATCGCAGATTGCGATTGAAAATTGAAAAGTTTTGCGATTAGAAGAGCAGAGCAAATGTATACTACTTACGGTCTATCGCCAATGGCGCAATGATCATCGCTACAAATCCCAGAGGTTTTGTTCGCACTCGTACATTAATCACGCAACTCACACATCCCATCTCATCCCGACGAGATCGTAGCTCAGCACAAAGTTCGCTAAACCAATCGCCGCATACCCACGAAAGCGCATCTCATTGACCACTTTGCACGTCCACCACACCTATCATAAAACCCACCGATCGCACTTCATCTGCGGGCCTTTTTTTCAGCTCACAAGGCTCGCCAAACACATCGCAGTCGCACTTCATCGACCGACCTTTTTTTTTTGGTGTTAGTTGTATTTTTTTAACCAATATGTAAATAAATATTTACTTTGCATTTTTCGGATTTCATTTCAGTTTGCAAAATACCAGCGCTTTTTGAAAATATTTATCACTGCAATAACAGTTTTTACCATCCTTCAGCACTAGCATGGACTATAGAAGTGAAAAAATCAGTGCTATTAGGACTGCTCTTTTTCACAGATATTGATCACTACGATTGGAAAAAAACAGTTTTTGCCATCCCTACTGGTGACCAAACTCTATATGAAAGAGTACGTTCGTATACATTAACTGAACTCATATCTATTTCTATTGTCAGCAGATTAGATTTGGTTGCAATACTCGCTTATTTAAGACGAAGCTGCCAAAAAAGCTTACCAGCTACTAAGCCTATTTATCTAATATGGCATTCGTCATCTGCGTATTTTTTTGAAGTATTATATAATGATGAGATTTTTATCAGACTATCGTAGTATTTTTTGTGTTTTCAATTAATTTGTCACTCACTCATAATAATACCTTTCTGTAAGTCCATATCGTCCATTTCGGAATTTTTCATATGTGCTAATTTTTCGCGAAATTTTCTCGTAATTTTCTTCCTCTGAAAATCCGCTTCAATGTCTTGCTTTGTCCTAGGTATGCGTATGCGAAGACAGCAGCATAAAATAACAACTGGAAACCAAAAAGAAAACATAATTATTATTCACCAAGCTAATTTTCAAAGATATCTTGCACTAACCGACACACATAAAGGCACAAAACGAAAAGAACATAATGTGCCATATTCGAAATCCTCCAAGGGTAATTGCCTCGAGCCAGGCTGTTTCCGGATCTACTTCGAATTCGACATCCAATTCACTCGATTCGTAGACGACATCGTCCATTTTTCTTTTTAAATAATGTTTAATAAGTTATTGAAATTCTAAATTATATCTCAAAGTGTTATACTACCGACCACGTGCTAAGCAAGACAATACGAATGGAAAACTGAATTTCTCTTGTTCGATATTTTTTACCTAAGCAGAAAAATTTTACGGTCGATTATTAGGGGAGTGCCATTCGGTGGTGGAGCCATACGGAGCCCAAGTCTATCCTGGAAGAATGAAAGGCACTCCCTGCTGATTTTCTAAATGAAAACAAATTAGACCGAGCGTGTTACACACTGAAATGCGTATCTCAAGGAATTTGAGTGGATATAAAAGAATTATGTTTATATGAAATAGATTTAGATGAGATTATTATTACATAATAGTCTATAACTATTTAATGATGTCTATATTGCGCCCGAGTAAGTTTGCAGGGTTATATTTGGAAGCGTTAAAAATAGAAAAGCAAGAATACCGCTTAATTAAAATTCATGTAATCAAATACTTCACATAAAGAAAAAACTCAACGCTATTAAGAGTTAACTTTAATTTGTTCACGCATCTTCGCAAGTGATATTTTCCTTTGTGGCATTATTTGTGTTAATTTAAAAGAAACGTATACGCCGATGAGGTCTGACCCTGGCTCTAGGCATCCTTAAATGCTACCGAGAATATCTGTAAGGGAATTTCTCTACAGAATTAGCAAATAGATTAATGAATAAAATATTTTATGGGGCGTTCACCTATAGAAGCGACTTTGATTTACAAAAATATATGGTGTTCTTCTTCGGAATTAAACCGCTGTTCAACTGTTGGCGATCATCAACTGTTGGCATAAAATGAATAAACTTGAATACTAATTATCGCCAATAGAAATTCAAGTTGGTAGAAATGTACAAGGAGAGCTTAGGCTGTAGGCATCCCAAAAGAAAGGGGCCCTCCCCATTTTACAAGAAGAACTCAGTATGAGAAAGCTTTGTGCAAGATGGGTGCCGCATTTGTTAAATGCTGATCACAAACAAGTGGGAAATCGACTTTCTCAGCAATGTTTGTGTTTCCTTAAAAAATATTCCTGCTTCAAATAAATCGATTGGAATTATTCTTTCCGATACAGTTTGTATTCTGATACAATTGCTATTTTTTATTATATTTCTATTTCAATTTCCCAATCTGCATCCCGTCAATTATCTAACGGGTCAAATGGATAAAGGGGTTATTGAACATTTTCAAAGTTTTGGGATAAATGCCTTCAAATTTGTTTGAATTTCACTTTTGCAGTGTATTAGTGATCCGGATCAAACTTTGTGGTGTTGTCCATTTCTGTTGATAGATTTACCAGCTTAAATTAATTATTTCAAATTTCGGTCTTTCTTTAAAGTAAAGATCAAATTAAAAAAGTAGTAATTCAAAAAATGTCGAATAATCCCTTTACCCACTGGACTCTTCAATTGGTTAACCATATTTAACTAAAAGATTTTTAATATCGAAAGCCGCTAAATTTTGTATGTTTCTCCTTAACGACGATGCGGTTAAGGATCTATAACATGCGTTTATATAAAATAATTAACATAGAATTTATTTTTAATTTAGTAGTACCATATAATACAACATATTATTATTATATAATTAACCCGAAAATGTAGCGATAACCCATCGCTACATTTTCTAAAATAAAAAGTTAAATAAATTATAATACAAAAATTTTAAAAATCTATTATGTTATTACGGGTAAACGCCAATCACTAATCATTACACTACTAAGTTGTTAATTGTTGAGAAATTTAGTGTATTGTATTTAATGTGGAAAGGTGCAGTTTTCAAAGGAGGTGGCTGAAGGATGGGGTTTTTTTTTTTGAGAAAAATAAATAGAAATATAAATTTACCTATTATCCATTTAGGAAATTACGCCATTTTATATAGCAGATCATGGAAAGAGTATCACGAAGAATCGACACTTAAATATGTACTTCCCATCAAATCTGAGCCTCATCTCTTTAATACGTACTGAGAAAGTTGGTATACATATTGTATTTCGTGTTATTGTGCAGTTTCTATACGAAGTTATACAAGTAGTGCTATGATATAATTTCTATTTAGAGAAATAAAAATACTTATTCATCAGTAAAAGGTATATTAAAAATTCCACTTTTGAAATACGAGGGTCGTTTGATAAGTCCCTGGCCCAAGTAAGAAAAAAGCATTTTTTCCGGAAAATTTTTTTTTATTTTTCAACATAATCTCCCTGGAGGTTAATACATTTGGTCCAACGTTTCTCAAGTCCTTTCATACAGTTCAGAAAGAAATTTTTGTCACAGTCTGCAAAAAATTGGGAAACGGCGTCTTTCACCTCTTGGTTCGATGAAAATTTTTGTCCACCGAGGTGAGTTTTCAATTTGGGGAACAAAAAAAAGTCACATGGGGCCAAGTCGGGCGAATAAGGTGGGTGGTCAACGATCTCATACCGCAAATCGTGTAATTTGGACATGGAAACCGCGCAGGTGTGGACAGGGGCGTTGTCGTGGTGGAACAAGATCTTCGTGACACGTCAACTTAGAATGGCTGCCAAAAACAAACTGTTACCTACAGAAACCTGAAAAAATTCATGAGACCGTTCGAAAGTGCCATCTACCTAGCGATAGCAAAAACTTTTTCGTGAAACCACGTTTTGTCATTTGGGCCAGGGACTTATCAAACGACCCTCGTATTTTAAATTTAAGTGTCAAAGCACTTGGTGTAGTCATAGTATTTTATATGTTTAATAAATTAGATGACAGCTACATCTGTATATATGCATTCTACAATACAATATTTATTTGAATTTATATTATGAAGGGAATTTTAAAAAACAATGTACATTATTTCATCACATTTCGTTTTATGGAGTTAATCGATTTGTGCAGTGAACGGCTCAACTCTAAATAAATATTAAGTGGAAGGGGAGGACTTAAATAATTTTCATATGGTAGATTGAAATCATCATAAAAGTATTATAATATTTTCCAAATTTCAGATCAATAGCATTTATGCTTTTTGAGCAAATCCATTTATTGTCGAATTGCAAAATTGCGTCGTTTTGTATGGGAGGGGATAGAAGGGGTAAGGCTAAGCGTTAAATTTTTTTTACTAATAACTCTGAACAAGTTATTAGTGCACAATTTGAGCTCGATAAATTTTATACGTACTGAGTAAATTGGTTTAGAGCATTTCATGAAAAAGTGCAAGTTGTATGGGAGGGGGTGGAGACGAAGAACGCAAATAATTTTTATACAGTAGATTGAAATCACGGACGTACGAACGGACCAAACCGGATGTCTGCTTCGTTAAATAATAAACGCGTGTGTGGCGCTAGCTTCACAGAAATGTAGTCCTCTGAGGCGCATTCTTTGCCCCCCGAAAGCCGCGTCTCAAACTGAAGACAGCAGTTGTCCATTACGTTGATGTTATTTGCTCCCACATAGTTTCGGGCCATTTTCTTTGTAGTGCCGGCAAGGCAGTTGGCCCGGTGCTCGGCTCCCATTTTATGTGCAATAGAATGGGCCGCGTGCGAAAGTTTCATTGGCCATCGGCAGATGCCCATTGTAAAGGCTGTCAAGGACGGCAGCGCATGTTTATTTTTACGCACACAGGCGTGGCGAAAATCATTTTCGAAGAACTAGGAAATGGTTCTCGCCACGCTCTGCTTCTCCGTAGGGTACAAAAAAGGTACTGGCCGAGCCATGAACGATTTCAGCCAAGCCCTTCGATGTCCAGCGTTGTTTTTCGTGAATGCCATTGTTAATATTTTGTTGTCGTTGTCTCCGCCATAGGTGAACCACGTCCGGTGGCGCTCAATGTTTCTCAGGTATCTAGCAATATCAGTGGTCGAATGACCGCAGACACTCCTGCATGCGGTTATTGTGTACGCGGATTTTTCCGCCGCCGACCTACTTTCCCACTCTTCGTTTGTCGTGAAAAAATAAATCTCCTCTGCCGAAGGTTTTGCTGACGACACCGCCTTCATATAGGGACGATAAATTCCCCAATTGTGTTCCAACGGAGAAGTTCCGGCCATTTCATTTCAATGAAATTTAGAAATATGCTCTTGATGTAAATGCCCCCTGCATCCATATCAGTGAGGAGCAAAACACTACCATATCGTAGTTTCCTGATTTTTTCTACCATATCGTATTTTTCTCCGCATTTCAATCCCAGGATATTTACAATATCCTGGAATTGCCTGTTGTTTGCGACTTTCTCGGGCATTGCACGTGCATTCAGCAACGTGCCTTCTAGTCCATACACTCCGAGGAGCTGGCGCCCAAGTATGGACATCCCGCCGGCAACAATCAACCTCCTCGCCGACGCACCCTCTGTAATGATGAGGGTGCATGCCCTGGAGTTTGCAGTGTCCGCATCAGTGGCATCAGTAAAGTTTGGGATTCCAGTTGTTAAGTCCATCTTGAAAACTGCCAACGTACATGGAACTCTTAACTTATTACTATTATTTATATTGTATAACTTATAAAATAGCAAATCGTTTGTTTAGAAAAACTTCGAGCATATATCGCCAGTAAGAGAGGAAAATACTTCTCACAAGGCAAAGCATGCTCAGTCTGTCCATAATATATGTACATATATCCTCCTTGGTTGATCCCTATTAGGATACGATTTAGTACCATTACAAAATTGTGTCGAGAAAATACATTGTATGTAAAAGATGCTGATACCTTTATAAGGTTCTTAAAACATAATAATTGAAATGTTTGTGTTCGATTTTCTTAATATAAGCTTCCTTTGTGCTGTTTCGAATTTTCGGTTGATGCAACGAATGAACTGTTTTTGGTTAGAAATGGTCACAATAAGGAGTTCCTTATTTATTGAAATGGTGAAATGGCGTCCGTAGAAGCAGGTAGTCACATTATACTTCTGATAAGTTTTTCAGGTTTTGCGATACGTAATATTTAAAAAAATGTTTAAAAAATATTTTCGATGGAATTTGAATGAAATGCGACTACGTTATGCGGCGTGTTCGTAGAAACTATAAGCGCAGACGCTATCAACCACAGGCAGCGCTTATACAACTAGCGTCGCATAAAGTAACTAAACTGACGTCTAGTTTCAACTGTTTTGATGTTTTGTGCGATTAAGGTTAAAAATAACGCTCTGCTGCAAACGCATTGTTGATTCGAATGCGTAATTAATTTAGGCTCGGGCTAGTGCTTAATACCGACTAATTTTTCAATAAATTTCTTCCGGTGCGAATGTCAACGTTGGATGAAATGAAGGAGCATTGTTTAACAAGACAAAATTACTCCATTTCGGAGCACAGAGATTTGCAGGCAACAGCTATGTCAGTGGACTGGAATGGACAGTGGATATTGTTAGCGGGAAGGTAAGGCCTCTGATCTAGAGCTAGGGTGTAGCCGAGTGGGTGGCGTGTTGGTCTACAATGCGAAGGCCGGGAATTCAAATCCCGCTCGACGTTTAACTTCAGTACACTACTTGCGAGGGTATATCTTGGACACTTCAATCTGCGAAAATAAAAATTCGTAGATAAAGGGTTGTACGAAGGGCTAACAACCCTTTTACAATAGTAAATAAAATGTTAAGGAACCTGAAGGTCAAAAGGTCCTAGCCCGATTTGTGCTGTGGTGCCATTGAAGAAGAAGGCCTTGGATCACATGATATTTGCTTAATGCTTTTCTCCTTTAGGCGACATTTGGCTCTCCAGAGAATAGACCACGATGAAGATGATAGTCTAAAAAAGTATCATCGTAATTCCAAATATGATGTGTCTGCTGCTGAGTGGGCTATATGCCAAAACAGTCAGGAATACTGTGCTATTGCAGTGCGTTCGATTTTATCAAGGTTTATCATTTATTTAAATATAATAGCGAAATCTTTTTTTCCGGTAGACAAGTCAACTGATAGAAGTAGTGACATGGTCGTCTGGAGATCCAACTTTGATTCATTCACTTCGAGCTCACACTAGAATGGTTACAGACATTGATTGGCATTCAAAAGAACCACATTTATTGGCTAGCTGTTCAATTGATACGTTTACGCATTTGTGGGACTTAAGAGATCCCAGAAAGCCAATTTTATCGCTTAGTGCAGTATGCATGTGTAAGTAGTATTGCTAAGCTAGGTATAATTTATTAAATATTATCTATTAGCTGGAGCCACGCAAGTCGGATTCAATCGGGTATCTGGTCATCTTCTGGCTACAGCTCATGACGGTGATTTGAGAATTTGGGATATCCGAAAGGGATCTTGTCCAATGCAATATATTACCGCTCATCTTGCAAGGTTCTTATTTCATAATGTCCATATTTGTAGCTCGACATATATTTTGTATCGTTTAGAATTCATGGTATAAATTGGAGTCATAGACACGAGACGTATCTTACTACGGCAAGTCAAGACGGAACGGTTAAATATTTCGATGTGAACAATTCACGAAGAGCTGAAAAAATAATTACAACATCGTCGCCAGTGTGGCGTGCTAGATATACGGTAAATATGAATTGGTGTTGGCTTAAAAATGTTTTAACAACGCTAGAGTTATTGCATACGAATGGGCCGTCATTTGCTTATGTCAATTTAGAGTAGAATCACTGTATAGGAATGGGCCTCTTGAATTTGAGTTGGCCCATCACGGCGTGGGAAATTTTCAAATCGTAGATTATTTTTTGTTTATTTTCTGCGATTAAGCACTACCTTGATCTTTCTTCTTCATAGAGTAACTCTACGTGACATGGCAGTTCTTACTAAAATATTGATAAAAATTTGACTTCAAACGTGAATGTCGAGTGTGTAGCTTGTCCTACAATCCCTTAGAAAAAGAAGATAGGGAGATCGCAGACAATAACCTAAAGATGATTTTTGACTTGAGAATTTATCGCCCATTTAAGATACAGTGAATGAAATCGACATGAGCGCGTCCATTCATACACAGTAACTCTAACGCAACACAGCATGAAAAAATTAAAGCTGAAAATTAAAATTAGAACGACGTATCGTGACATATTTTTTAATTCATTTATTACCAGCAATTACAAATCACATTCAACAAAATAAAAACGAAATATCTAGTCACAATCATTTGTGTAGGAACTTAACATCCTTTTTAAAGAGTAACTTTTCTCTCAGTCCTACCTCTGCGGTGATTTCTAAATCCAATACCGACACCATAAGATATGAAAATTAGTGCTTAATTGAACTTTATCGAAACATACGCTGTTTTTGCGATTAATAATATTTTCCATAAAAAAATTCGCGAAAAATATTTCGACAACTATTGTTGTTTATGGCCGGAATGTGTTTTATGTGTTTTGTTTTATTTATTAGCAGCGTTTTTTATCGTATTTTTTGTTGTATTTTTCCGTTTAATTGCCATCACCTTCCCCAAAATACCATATTACTCGTAATACACAGCAAAGCTCCTTTCGAAATCCTAAAATCTATTGTATGAGTACTTATCTGAAGAATTTTAATTTGTTCGATTGTAGCAATACCTGTATTTACTTCAGTTTTCATTATCATAGATGGCACTACAGTCCAAGTCGGGCCTTGGCCTTCCCCAGCTTTTTATTGGTTTTCCAACTATCGTTTTTCCTTCCGCCTTTTCTTTTTGTACACGTTTGGGTATTCTTCTGTCCTCCATTCGATCAGTGCACTGCAGCTTTCGAAATTTTGAAATGAGTAAAAACTTCTGGATCCTCGAAGATGGTATACAATTCCTGATTGTGTTGAATTCGACATGCGCCTTATTCTCTCACCAATCTGAGGATTCATCGCAATACCTTCCTTACGAAAGCATTAACTATTTCTCTGATGCCTGTTTTAAGGTCCATGTTTCACTACCATAGCAGAGTACAGGTCCTATTATAGTTTTGTGGACCCGCAGCTTCGTTTTTCTGTACACGTATGTACATTTGATTCTTGGAAATACTGAATAGCTTGTCTTGTTTGTCATTATGCGTCTTTTGATTTCGTTGATTTCATTGCCGTCTTTGAAGAGATTAGCTCCTCGATATTTGAAGTTGTCCACGTTTTCTATGTTCTAGTCCGCTATAAATAGATTTTGTCTGATTCGAGATTGCACCATAACTTTCATTTTATTGTCGTTTATGCGTAGCCCTACTACTTGTGCTGCGGTGTTAAGATTTGCGAAGACTTCGTTGGTGTCCAGTTGTAAACTCGCCATTATGCTTATGCCATTTGCGTAAGCTACTATGTGCGTTGATTTAAGCCCTCTGGTGACAACTGGGTGTTTACTTACGACATACTTTAAAGCCAGATTAAAAAGTGCTTCAGCTCGGAGAGCGCTTGGAAGCTTTTTGTTAGGTCATTTTGGAACCTTACTTGGCATGTTGATTGTAAGCCTTGCTAGTCGTTGCTATTCCTAATTTCAGCATTATGTTGTACAGAACAGTCCTATTGATTCTGTTGTATGCTTAAAGTCTACGAATATCTGGTGCACGTCGACGCACTAAGAATATTTGATTCGTCCGACTCTGAGTCCACCTTACCAAATAATTCCGAACACGGGTAAAAACTACATGCAGGCATGAATTCGCAGTCATGAACGTTCCCACACTATGTCGCTATGAATGGCGACGATGACGAACGGCAGCGATGGGGCAGACTCGGGTAACGACGAAATACTTGATAGAAAGTAACAAAAACCACATGTATGGGCTCGTATGAACGAGAAAAGATTAGGGTAACGGTAAAATGCATTATAGAATCAATGAACAGCGATTTAAACGACAAGGGGAGAGATTTAGTGGAACGGAGAAGGCTGACTATGGCCGACGGGTGCCTGCAATGGTCGATATAACGAAGAAGGCCGACTATGGCTGGCGGGTGCTTGGAATGGACATAATAACGAAAAAAGCCGACGGGGGTTGAAGCAGTTATATAAAGGAGGGATAAGACAATTAATTTCACGACTACAGCGGCCATGGAAATATCTGTAGTAAATGGTGAGTACTCCGACATTTCTGCGATTTTTTTTTACATAATGACCTGTGTTATAGGCAATTGCGGCCTTTATGTGCAGTGCACAAACACAGTCATAGAGGGAAGGAATGAGATGTTCACAGGAGTCTATCAATCAATCAAATCAAATTCCTGTTAAGACCCCCTATAGGGGCATAGGACAGAAACAACTCTCTTCCACAAGGCGCGATCCTGAGCATCGGCCTTAAGCTGTTGCCAGGACTTGTTTATTCCTCTGGCCTCCTGCTAACGGGAGTCTAAGAATACCGTTATGACATCATTTCCAATAAGTCGAAACGCAAATCTCTGAATTCGATTTAGTACGTTTAGATGAGTTTTGGGTGCCCCAGCCCAGATATGCGAGTTGTACTATTGCAAGATCAGATGGTGTAAAATATTTCTTGCACCTTCGGAGAAAGCCTAAGCTTTTGATAGGCTTGTGTTTTAGTGGCATTAAACTCTATTCGATTCGCCCTGTCCCATTCCAGAATTGTGTTGTAGTCAGAATTTAATGAATTAAATAACTCACCGTGCTTAATAGGTACAGAAGGCTGGTGCGTTTCAGCAATTGAGTCGAAGCTGTAAGTGTTTTCAAGTGTACTGTTATCTGTGGAGCTGTGAAATTAATAAAGATTAAAAATAAAGTAGGTGATAAAACGGAGCCTTGAGGGAAGCTGGAATTCATAGGAAATGAAGTCGAACAGACGCCATCCAACACAACTTGTTTGGCGCGCTTCGATGAAAACTCTCAATCCATAACAAAAAATAAGCATCAAAGCCAAATGCTTTGAGCTTAGACAGTAGGGATTTATGCCAAATTCTGCTTAAATTAAAGTGAACTTGTTAAACTGCTGGTTTTATTTATTAACTTGAAATCCAACGACCCCTTGCACACGACAGTATTCAACGCTTCACACGAAATATAATTAGGTGCAGCAAATAAATTTTATAGTGGTTTCCATTCAACTTGCATCCGTAATCAATTAAATTGTTATAAGTACATACATATATTACATTCAATCAGATATATCATCAAATTATAACATTTTGATTATTTCTTCTAATTATTATATTATTTTTGATATTATGTTTAACGGTATACATTTCAGCCTGTTGGAAATGGGTTGATTACTATAGTTGTACCCCACTTGGGTCGTGGAGAAAATAGTTTATTATTATGGAACAATAATAAACAAACGGATCCAGTATGCTCCTTTGAAGGTCACACTGATGTTATATTAGACTTTGCATGGAGACCTAATCGAGATGACTGCGCAGAAGATATGGTGAGTAATTACAATCGTTGAATTATAAAATTGTTATAGACAATTTAATTATTATAGACAATAACTTATGTTGAATGGCGTTAATGGTAATATGATTATATACAAATTTCACTTTTATACTTATTAAGGCGTTACAACCTAAGCCGAGCCTTGGCCTTTTCTATACTACTTCTTTCTCTGCTCTGTAATCTCATCCTTGAAAATCTTAGCAGTAATTTGCGTCAATAGAATCATCTCAGCAGTTTCGTGGTTTTCCAACTCCATTGAATTGCGTTTGGATATTCTTCCGTCATTTATTCACTCCAATGTAGCCAATTGTAGTTTCTTGAATTTTATAAGGGTTGAAACTTCTGCATTGTTGAATAGGGTATACAATTCTATATTGTTTAGATCAAGTCCTCTCACAGGGCCGAGGGTACTTCTGAGAACTTTTCTTGCAAAAAAGAGTTCTCACGAAATTTCCCGTTCTCAGCTTTTATGTTAATATGTTGAAATTGGTCGGAATAATACTTTCGTATGGGAGGAACTATAAAAAGGACGACTAATGATCAATTTATCTCCCTGTGGAATGGGGCAGTTACGTTTACCCACATACAGTCCTGCTTGCTCTAAAAATAGAAAATAGACGTTCACTGAAAGACCAGTGTTCATCAAACACTAACTGATATATGAAACGGACACAATGCTTCGGATACCTTCGGCAACGATCGGTCAATGGTTATCGGAGGGAGCTTTTTCTACACATTAGTAATAATAAAAACATTTTGGATTTTCTCATTATAAGACGTCGATGGAAAAAAATGTCTTCTCGATGTACGAGTTAACCGTGGAACTGACGTGGAGAGCGATCACCACTTGATGGTTAGCTACTTAAAATTGTGCACAAGAGTCGTCCGACGGCCACAAATAAAAACAACGAGGATACTACCATCCTACAAGACAAGTCATCCACTTTGACCGGAAATGAAATGCGCTCACTGGACGCCAAGTAATAGACAAACAAAAACACGTTCCTAGCCACTGCCAAAGAAACAGTGAGATGTGTGCAAGCGGTGAGATATTACAAAACACACGGGGAAAGGACATAGGGGATATGGGTTCGCTATCATAGTGGATACTGTAGCCTAGTGGGTATCGTGCGAAGGTCGTGATTTCAAATCCCGGTTGACGTATAATTCCAGCACACTGCCTACTTAAGAATATCTTGGTTACCTCAATCTACGCAAATAAATAAAATCGTAGATAGAGTATTGTGCCTTACATAATAAGTAATGAAAAAAATGTCAAGAAACCTGAAGGTCAGAAGGCTAAGGCCCGATTTTACATTAATTTTCTGCAAGTTATATGTATCTCAATGAAGCTTAAATTATGTATAGTAAATAACAGAAATTACCAAATGTGGTTTTTGTTGATTCAAAATTTATTTTATAGGAGTTAATCACATGGTCTAGAGATCAAACATTACGATTGTGGAAAATTGATGAACCATTGCTACGATTATGTGATCCCCCACATGTTGACGTCGAAGAAGAAGGTACGGGTAACGTTTTTATTACCGTATAATCTTAATTATTGCGCAATTATTCTATTTAAATATACATTTTTCATAATTCCAGATATGACTGATATTTGGCCAGTTTCAAAGTCGTTGGGCAATGATTCGTTTGGGAAATCATTGAATGAACAGCCATCATGCTCGCTTCAACATGAATTCTCACTCCTCAACACAAATATCCCACATATTGACATTGATGTTTTAGATCCTGTTAAACGTCATGCTGTAGTTAAAATATCAGCCAATGGATACATAATTTTATTGCAAGTATGACTAACGCATTATGTTTTTAGAAATAACTCAAATTACACAATTACAAATTAAAAAAAGTCTATGCGAAAATAGGGTTTTTGGAATGGGCAAAAGGCTCATCTTATATTGTAAAACATCGGTTCCTATCACAATCATTGATTGATTGATCTCGCTTATATATTATATTGTTCATTAGTCATTTTGTGAATGCTGTTAATTACGAGTATCTTTTATTAGACCAACAGAGTACTTTTGCATGAAATTAACTTACATAACTATATTTTAGGTCAACTTTCCAAATGATTATCCCAGTCCTAATGTAGCACCGGAATTCATATTTTGTGAAAGTTCTTCTATAGAAGACAGTTTGTCATTATCGCTACTTAAAGTTTTAAGGACATGTGCGTTACAAAGAGTAAAAAAAGGACGAACATGTACCGAACAATGCTTACGTGCACTTGTAACTGCATTAAAAAGAGTAAGATTAACCTATGATTGTAAATTTTCCATATAATTATATTTAATTGTAGTCAACAGGCGGTGGTGATAAAACACAACTGCGTCTTCAATCTCCTAGATTAGAAGGCGCTTTGAGTGGCGCATTACATGATGCGTGTATACCATTTCCGAGAACTTCTGGAGCAAAATTTAATACAACTGGACTTTTCGTTACATTCTCTCAACCGTTAAATACGAAGCGTATTAGCCTTCGTCGTCAAAATACAACACCAAGGTAAATTATTAAGTATTAATACTGTCATTCATGGTTGATATCGCAAAAAGTACGAACCGCGTTTATATTGTCATGTTGGAGATGCGTGGAAAGTCCATATGCAAGTTATAGTGATAAAAGATAGGGCTATACTTATGTACCATATACTTGCTCTAATCTCGATTATGGATGCAGATACAAATCTGAAACTCAACACTCGTATTATATTAGTTTATCAGGAAAAAATTACAATAAATTAATGTTTGTAACCAGTGGGGTCCGAAAAAGGGTTCCAAAAAACTAATTGCCAGCCGATTTTTTTTTTCAAATGATTATATCTTCGGAATTACAGATCACAAAAATATGTACATAATTTTAAACCTGGTGACTCCATTAGAATCGACCTTCGGTGAATAATGGTTTGGTGAATGTTTTCACAGTCATTTGAAAGAAAAGACTTCCGGATTCTACACTGTTACGCTTTATTATTCGTGACGCTTCGGTCTCTGCTGTGACAAATTCTCGCGAAATTTGAAGTTTCTACTTTTTCTAGTTTTAATGGAAATCGATATTATGCAATTACCAAAATTATGCATTTGTAAGGGAGGGAGTAGAAGGAGTATACGGATTAAAACAAAAATTTCCGTTATTATATTTTGTTCCAAATTTCCAATCGATAACTTTCATAGTTTCGAAGAAAAATAATTTAATTGAAATTTCGTGACTTACAAGGAGTGATGTGAAGTTGATAGTTTTTTTCAAAATGGATTGCAACTATAAAAAAAAGTTCTAGCAAAAATTCGTTCTTTTGGCTTTACTACAATAGTTTCAATGAAAATCGGAAAACTGCTTTTTTCAAAATTGTGCATTTGTATGGGAGGGGGTAGATGGAGTGTTGGGATCGAATCAATATTTTTTGACGTTAATCTATACATATAAATATAATTGTAGTGTCTGTCTGTCTGTCTGTCTGTCTTTCCGGCTTTCACGCAAAAACGGCTGCACCGATTGCAATGAAACTTTCACAGATTATTAGCTCTACCTCTGGGAGTAATCTGCTTTAGGTTTTATTTTTTCCCCTCACGCCTTCTACCCCCTCCCATACAAAGTGACTCATTTTCAAAAACTTATAATAATCAAATTTTCATGGAAACTATGAAAGCTATTAATTTGAAATTTAAAATATATTATTTCTATTATAAATACAATCTTCAAGTATATAAATAGTTTGAATCCCCCAACTCCTTCCACCACCTCCAATACAAACTAAACTTTTTCATTAAATACTATACTCCAATTTTCTCAGTACATATAACTTTGATCGAGCTAAGATTTTGTATTAAATCCTTAATTAGCAGGGATCTTCAGAGAGAACCCAACAAAAGTGGATGTAAAAAGCGTAGGTGGTCACTTTGGACTGGTACATGGCCGGCCAAACCAGCAAAATCGTAGCCATCCTACATCGGCTGAGATTTGTTAAGAACAGGCTATGCCAAAAAGCCATTGATGTCGTAGGTATTTCGGCTACCTGTAGCAACCAACCTGCGTAACCTACTCACACATTCAAACAGTAAAATTTCGTCCCTAGCGTAGTATCTATCGTATATGATTAGCCAGCGTATCCTGCGGGGGCTATTTTAGTACGTAAGATGTGAGGCACAAAAACAATAGATGTATTAATAGGCTGGCGATTTGGTTGGTATTCGCACCTTAGGGAAATACCATATCTTTTACGGTTTTTAAAGTGCTTAGTGGGTACGACTTCTCGCTGGGTTCATTCGTTATATAGTATGTATTGTGTATTGTGTCAAACGTCAAGTGCTGCTTATGACGAAAACATAGAAAGTTTATCCAATTCAGTTTTTTCAATCATATGCTGTTGATCGTCTATAAGTGAAAAAGTCTATTGGTGATTTTTGACATTATATTTTGATTTTTGTCAGTGAGTAATTCTAAGTAAAGGAAGTTAAAATACGTACAAATAATTATTAATTGAAATTAAGAGAAAAATCTATTGCTGCGTTTTAATATTATATTTTGATTTTGGCAAAAGAGGCCTTACACTAATAGTGATTTCTTTTCTAGAATTTAATTCGCAGAAATTTTTTTGGAATAGAACATAAAAAGTACTGAACTCTCAAGAAAATATGTAAGGGTTAAAACGGGGTCACATTTTTCGCAGAAATTAGTGTAAGCAGATTATATATGAAATATACCGTACATTACTATGAAAAGCACATTGTATCGATATTTACGCGGACGAAGTTGCGGGTATTTGCTAGTGATATTCATATAATTGTACTCTGATCTAATTTTCAAGTTGATAGCATAAATAGTTTCGGGTAAAAATTAATTTCTTAAAATTTCGAAATTTCATGAACTTTTTATGGGAGTAGCGGATGTGGCCAGTTTACGAACTTCAATTTTTTTTTTGCAAAAAATGACAAAACGAATTTCAGCACGATAGTTCAAAGCGTTCAAAAGTTATATTTTAGACCGACGGTCACTCGGAGGTTTTTGAGCGCCAGCAAATATTTCTGTACCCTTGGCGACTCTGTGTGAGCATTATTTCTTAGCGTTTCACAAACGGTAAGGCAAACACTATATAGTCTCAGATTTCGTCTAGAGTATAAATATGTTTCACAAATTTGGCAATTCGTTCAGCCCGTCTACCCCTTCCCAAACAAATGTATATGATTTCATACATATAAATAACACCGAATTTCTTGGAATTTACTACAACTATGAAACTGATATCCTGCATAAAACCTTTTAAACGTGATTCAACTAATCACTTGAAAAATTATTATTATCCAGCCAATCCTTCATGATAGAAGGGTGTGGTAGTACTATTTCGGCATTGCATAGTTTGCATTCATACCGCAAATTTAAACCTTAAATAGTTGTTTTTCATACTATAAATGATTATTAATTTATTTATTTTTAAGAGCGTTGTCAGCTATAAGTGGAGGATATTTGGGAAACGTTATGGGCTCACAGCCTGTACTTTATGCTCATCGTGATACTAGCACATCCACTTTTTACATACAGGATCGACATCGGGTACATATTGTTTATTTAAATAAAAATATTTAATAATTAAACATATAATTCATTTCATAGAAAAATTCTCGAAACAGATCAGCACAGAAGACTTCATCCAGCGCTGTTATAAATATATATGATATCACTAAAATGTTAAATATCAGTAAAAGTCTTGCTGAAAATTATATATTAGATAAAACTGATATTTTAAGTAAGTTGTTTTTATATTTGAAATTTATTTAACTTTAAAATACAACTTTATACTTAGAAACATGCAGACATAATACAAAAGTTGCTGAAAGTTTGGAAAGGCCAGAATTAATGCAGGTCTGGCATTTAGCAGAAATGATCGCGACTCCATACATACCCGAAGACTCGACCTGTGAAAATTTGTTTCTGAACAATCCATTCAAGCGGTCGCTATTAAACTCGTTGTGAGTTCTTTAATTTTTCCTTTTAAGTAAATTTAACTTGCTAGGTGGATGGCTTGATATGACGAACATCCGGTCCACTTATCAATGATGAGATCGAGACCAGGGCTTTGCAACGTTATTTTTTTTTATTTAGTAGAAAAATGACGTTATTTTAAAAAGGTTATGAAAATAACGTTATTTTCTGTATCAAACTTATTTCTTTATTTTTCATTTCGTTAAAACAGTCGAATTTAATTTGCATTGCATTGAACTTATTAATTACAACATTATGATCCTATTAATCAGAAACGAACCAACTATTACACGACTGGGGGCGAGAGAGTTGATAAACAAAATACATAGACATTACACACAATCACTCTTAACTCTATTTGTAAAATCTGAAGGAGGGCAGTCGCACCCCTGCTTCACCGGTTGGCACGCCTCTGCCTAAGATACAGAGATCGATCAATTCAATCAGCAAAGTTATTGATTTCAATAGTGCGGAGTGATTTCTGTGCATTCTAATCGTCAATGACTCTGAAAATGACGTCATTTTTCTCTGCAAAATTGTGTTGTTGCGTTTCTTTTATTGAAGCGGACTGGCTGCTGTGCAGTTTAACCGGCTGTGATTCCGAATAAGACATCATTTTTACCGTTTTCATCAAACCAGTTTACAGATCGAATCGATTCGGGTACGTGATCCAAAATTATTGTCTTATTGATGCGGAGTATATGTATTCAGTGTTATGCTAATACTAGTATCTCGAGAACGGCTGCTTGGATCGAGTCGAAAGTGAGAGCAAGAATGGTTGTTTCATTATGACACACAACTTTGCCCAAGAACTGTGTGTCTTGTTAAAACAATCACTTCCGGCTCGACCCAAGCAAGTGTTCTCGATATATCTACAAAAAACTGAATTTCGTAGAGCAATGCGTGAAAAACTACGCCATTTCCGGAGTCACAGCCAGTTGAAATGAAAAGTAGTCGTCAGCATCAATAAGGCAGTTTTCTTTTGACACCCGACTCGATCCGAGCAACCGTTTTGGAGATAAACTGAATTTCGAATAAAGAACCAGTAGGAATAAAGTCATTACCGCTGTCATATTCGGATGTAATGGATAAAAGTCATTTCGCGCTATTGAAACCAACAACTTTGCTGAAGAACCCTACTCGATCGGAGTTATCAGTCTCATTATTATAGGATCATAATGCTATGATCAATTTTTAAGTTAGAAAATTGAAAATTTTTCTTTTTATTTTAAATGATAAATGCATAAAAGTATAAGATATTAACTGGTCGCATACCGTCAAAACTCCTACCCTGTCAAATACAAAAGTATTTTTTCGACTATTTGTAAGAAACTAATTATCTCCGAACCGTTAAAATTTATCAACTTGAAATTTTGTATGAACACTTTTAAAAATATTTAAAACAAAGCTGAATCAAAAGGTTTCCTCCTTCATCCTTCTACCTCCTTCCATTCAAAAGTATGATTGCGACCAATTTCAATAAATCAACTAATAGCCAACAAATGAAAAGCTGCGAACTTGAAATTTTGTACGAATATATTTCAAGAGAAACGAAATAAAACTGTATCACAAATTTTATAATTCCCTCATATCTTCTACCCCCTCCCTTCCACCCATTCAAATGTATTCTTTCATGAATATGAAACACTGAAATTCATAGAAATTCTATCAAACTTCGTCTATTAAAGTAGCTTTCTATACAGAGAATTTTGAACGTGATTCAAGCAATGAATCAAAAAATTATAATCATACACCCATTCCTTCTATCGACCTCTCCCCGCTACCTGCAACTCAGCCTTGCATAAGTATACGAATGAAGTATTTATTTTATGCACTGGAGCTATTGATCGTAATCGGAGTTAAGTGTTAAATAATTGACAGCAGTCCTGCCCTAGAGCCAAGAATTCACTTAGTTTTCCCTATCCACCCTAACCTGCATATTGACTTCCCATGCATCATCAGCTTGTCTGAAGAATAAGAAAGTTACGTCCGTCTTGTTGTTCAAATTACCATAAAAATATTTCGCTTAAATTATAGCATATATTTTATTATACGCCACCTCCGATTGAACTAACCAATTGATAATTACAGAATAACACATTTCGCTAAGAACGGTGATATACAAACGGCGGTAATGCTTTGTTGTACTTTTGATAAATACTGTTCAGAATCGGATGCCATGCAAAATAGTAGTGCTAGCAGTAAATCTTCAAATAAAAGTGTAAGTAATAGTTTAATTTTATTTATACCGTATATATTTATTTTTTGTCTCGTTATTTCTGTATGTCCGGGCTTCATACGTGTGTTCTGGAGGTATGATTTTTCTTGTATACCGTGTATATTTTGAATTCATAAGAATTCTAAGCAACTCTGCTTATAAAAGTAACTAACAGACAATTTTGATCGTGATTAAAGCAATCATTTAAAAACTTATCAACATCACCCCACTCTTTCTAAGCCCTGCCCTCATTTAGTCGTCCACCCTAACCTGTATATCCTTAACGTGTCCAGTTTATTTATAATTTTTAAATAAGTAGAGTCTTCATATAAACCTCACAAGTTTTTTTTTAAATAAAAATCGCATTGTCGAATTTAGAGAACATTTGTCAGTCTTTTATGTTCGAGACATGTTCCAAACTTAATTTTTTTATTATTACTAAAAATCGATTTAGTCGCAGTTAGAATCATGAAATCTTTAATCAGTGTAAAGGCACATAACAAAAAAAATGTGTTTTTTTTTTGCCAACTCAAGTCAGAAAGGTACAATGAATTAGGGTAACTAGCTAGTCATATTTTCAAGTGTTTCATGTAAATATTGTTTGTGTTTGCGGAGGAAAAGTATATTTCTAGTACATATTGCGTTTTTTTGTTTTTTTTTTTAAAAAAACTCTCCCTTAAAAAAACTCATAAAATTAACTTCTGTGCCTTTAAACGCCGTCCAAAGAAATATTTTATAGTAAAAAAAGATTTTGTCCCAAACTTGAGCAATTTCTTCGAAATTAAAAACATATTTTCCTTTTAATATTATATATGAAGAGTATCGACTTAAAGATTTTTAATGAATATGCTGATAAGAATGCTAACTCTTTTTCTTTAATGGCGTAATAGCCAAAAGCAAAAGCAAATTGGTTTTGAAATAAGGCTCCTTTTTCCCCGCTGCACATCACTCAACTTCCAACCTAGAGGATCATCCCTACATTTGATAGTATACCACCTACTTCGCCTAGAAGTAGATGAGTTCCCGAGTGGTATCCGACTGAGCGATCGACCTTATTGGAGACGGAGAGTATGATTCGCTGGCAGAGCTGTTTGTGTTTACCAGTTTGGCGCTCTTTACCAGCATTTACCACTCTTCGGGCCTTCTGGGTTCCATATTTCATCTATTACATCTGTTTCTGTAGATGGATTATAAGCTCTTGATATAACACCATTATCTAGAATCTAATTGACGTGGGTAAGATATTCTCTTGTATTGACTGGAGCTAACAACCTTTGGTTTGTAAATCGACACGCTACATGTTGCTGAAAACGTTTTAGCTGGTTTAATTTTTCTAACAGTCACCTTCCTTCAACTCAATTTATAATGTATCGTACATACAGAAACATCACCATCACCCATATCACAAAATCTTTATTTCGCCTATGAGTAGAGTTTACCTCGCAATCACAGTTTTATTAAACGTTTTATTTGTAACTACTCGTAGCTATACAATAGATTTTCTATTTTATTTTATTAGCCAACGAATTCACCATATCACACTATAGTGCCTGTAGATTTGTCGAGTAATAATACATGGAGTCTTGCTATGCAATTGAAACAGTATCGTAGCAATTCTTGGTCGGATTCACTGGATTGGATAGATTTAAAGCAGCTGAACAATGAAATTTGCAGGTACAAGTACTCGTATAGTAAACAAATTTCTCTAATATTCATTTATTTATTTCTTAATTGCAGACCATTTTTAAGGAAATCGCAGATACACCTCTTTGATAATTTCAAAAAAGCTTATGCTGAAATACTTTTTGGATGGAGACTATTAACGGCCAGGGCCATGGTATGTATTCATTTTTTAGTAATTCTGTGTATAGTGTAGTGGGAGCATATTCGTCTAAAATGAGAGTCATGAGTCCAACCGAAGAACTAAAAAAATTTAACTTGTAAAAATTTACAATAATTCACTTAAAAACTAATTATGAAACTTTTCTTTTTACAGATTCTAAAACATCTTTCTTATCCTCCGGAAATATTGAAGTGCGTGGAATTTGTGACCGAATGTTTAACTTGTAAGCGGCCTAACCGATCACCGTCTTGCTCCATTTGTCACAAGGCTTTGCTCTATTGTACGATTTGTCGACTTCCAGTAAAAGGAGCGGCAAATGCATGTTTACTATGTGGCCATGGAGGTCATACCGAACACTTGAAAACTTGGTTTGAGGTATGTAATCATCTTTATTTCTATTAATAAGAGAATAGTCTTACCATACTTGTATATGTATCGCAGTTGAAATTCGTACCAGGTAAGGGATAAGGCAGAATTTCAAAAATTCGATACCCGAGTTGTTTAAGTATTTCTCGCATAAGTTAGTATTTTGAAAACGCGGGTAATAAGCCCCTGTTCCTGTTGCTATTTTCGGGCAAGCAAAACTAGCTGTAGGTGAAATTTATCCACATACAACAGGGTGATATCGAAGTGACCAAAACAGTTTTCTTCCACAATGCGCGATGCTAAGCATCGGCTTATAGTTGTCGCCAGGATTTGTTTCATCGTCCGTTTTCAAATGCCAAAAGTCATTACCATAGAGTCCGTTAGGGTATTAAGATCACTAGTGATATGCCCAGGGAGTTTCCATTTGCCAATTTTAGGGTAAGCACGACTGGCAATAGGTGAATTCTACTTCCCCCACGAATGAACGAAGATAAATTCGGTTGAAAAATAATTTGGGTCGCCATTTTCGGTTATAAATTCCCCTTATTCTATCTCAATGGAGATAAAAATTAATTTATGTATTTTCAATTGCCTCCTCAAGAACCAATGTTCAGTTTCAGCTTTCTATTTACATCCATAGCTGAAATATTATTAAATGCAGTTTTCGACTCTAGCCCTCCACCGCCTCTCCTGTCCCGGATAACCCCAAAAAATGTATGTACTGAAACTCCTTCACGCAATCTACAATCCACTCAAAAACGAAAAAAAGTTCACTGCTTGTACATTGGCTACAACGTCATAACCGTTGCACTGAAAACTTTGATTTTTAGAACAAAAGTTTTCCGATCTAAAATGCCCATCGGCCAAACTCTACTTTTACAGTGACTCTAGGCTGGTACATATTAATATCGTCGCGCGGCATAACTAAACAATAACATTGAAATATTTAACAAAATCTTGCTTACATGATTTTTTTTTTGTCTGACTTTTCTTTCGTTCATTCAAAAGTTAGTAGTTTTGCTTATTTTTTACTGTCGTTATAATTATTCATTTTTATATAATAAAATTTATTAATAATTTATAATATATTTCAGACTCATGATGTTTGCGCTTTCGGATGTGGCTGTCAGTGCTTAAAAGAATGTGGAAATGTTCTGAAGCAACAACTTTAAACATTAGTTTGTGTAAAAATGAGATCACGAGTACTATATGGAACTTCTGTTAATTAAATTTATTTATCATATTTTATGCTTCTGTATTTTTTTTGGCTTCAATTTATATTCCTACTTCTATTTCTACAATGCCACTACAACCCTAAATCGGGCCTTGGCCTCCCGACCTTTAGGTTCCTTGACATTTTTTCATTACTTACTGTGGAAGGGTTGTTAGTCCTTCGCACAAACCTCTATCCACGAATTTTCGTACATTGAAGTGACCAAGCTATAGCATGCTGGAATTATATCTTAAGTCGATCGGAATTTTAACTCATCGTAAATGAATTATGCAATACTCTAGACGAAATTGGAAAGATTTTAATGTACCGGAAAATACTATAAAGTATGTCATCTCAAATTCTTTCGAATAGTGAATAGTAGCGGGAGCTGGCAGAAGCAAGGGGTAGGTTTAAAATGTTGTATATGGCACCGGAGATGGTATGCATAATTGCTTAGTGTTGAATTTAAAGTTTTTCTCATGAATTTCAAAGAAAGTGGACAATGTTTTTCTGAAATTGTGGTGTTTGTATGGGAGGTGGCAGAGGAAGTGAAAGGTTTTGGATAATTTCGAAACTGCTTATCCACATCCTTGTCACCATGCTTTGTTCTAATTTTAAAGTCGATAGCGCTTATATGTTCGGAAGCTCCTAAAGGGACATAGGGCAGAAACAGATCTCAGATCTCTCTATGTATAGTCCGTTTTCAAATGGCAGAGACCGATAGAATCGGTTCGTATCCGATGCACTGTATCTGTTTCTCGTATCAGTTAGTTCTTTAAGAGCACGGACGCTACAAGTCATCCACATTAGTCGGAGATGAAATGTGCACACTGAACGCCAAGTGAGAGGCAAATGTATCTAGCAAGTACCGAAAAAGCAGTGGGATATGTGCAAAGCGGTGAGAAACCCTGGATTTCAGCTGAAACATGGAACAAGGTTAGCAATTATCTCCCAACCCCCCATAGGATTGTCGTTGTGTTATGATTGATAATTGAATTGACTTTTACGGATCCGTCCGTATGTTTCAAAGTGAAATGTCGTTGTGTGCAAAAAACAAAGTAGTTGTCTACTAAAGCATGAAATTTGAGTGTGGCAGCACCTTACTCGTACTCGGCAAAATATTGTGAGTTCTTCTTCTAGAACGGAACTACAGCCTAAGTCAGGTCTTGGCTTCCTGACCTTCAGGTTCCTTAACATTTTAATTACTTATTGTGGACGAATTATTAGCCTTAATTTTCGAGTGCATCATTCATCATTGCATGCATCATTGGACAAAATCATACTTTTGTATGAGATGGCGTAAAAGTGCAAGGAGATTAAACCTTTTGCTGCAGCTTTGCTTTAAATATTTTTCAAAGTGTTTGTACAAAATTTCAAGTTCATTAAAAGCTAATGATTTAGTGATAATTGATTTCTTAAGAATGATCGAAAAAATTCTTTTGTGTGGTAGGGCCGAGGCCTGATTTGGGCTGTAGCGCCATCGCAAGAAAGTAAGCATGTCTTTATCTTGATGATCGCTCAATGATTATTCAAGAACGTATTGAGGTAGGAAGCTCATTTCGAAATTATCCCAAGCACCAGGAAATTCTTGAACGTATTTGAAGTTTTTAAATAACCGGAATGCAAAATCTATAATAATTAATATTGGGTCTCAGTAAGGTAACAACTCGAGTTTTACAAACATCTCTGATTTCACTCAGCGCTTCAAAAATGTATAACCAAATCTACCATACTTACGCTGAGAGGGACTATTGGGCGCAGGTAATCATAGAAATTCTTGAAACTTTTAAGTGCCTGCAGTATTTTAACTGAAAGCTGTATTGCGAAGAACTTGTCGCCGCTACGTAATTCGTTTTCTCTCTTACGTTTACGCGACTCGCGCATTAAGTTGGCTTTAGATTCTTGAGGCAAGAACCGTTACAAACGATGAAAAATTTTGGTTAAATACTATACCAGTACGTATAGTTTATAGATATACACAGAAATTTATATTACGAAAATTTCCCTAATACCAGCTCGTAGCTGTCTGGGAAACTATCTATTAAAATTATACTTTTATATCTAAAAAAATTTTATTGAATTTATTAAATAAATTATTATAATTATTATGGAATTATTATTATTATGGAGAAATACGAGAGAGATAGACTTGCAGGTAAACACCCAAGATCACTCCCTTCCTCTCTCTATATTCTACGGTATTCTCTATACATCGCTCCTTCTGACTGCTACCTATTCCGATCGATTACGCATGGCCTGGCTGAGCAGCGCTTCCATTCTTACGAAGAAGCCAAAAATTCGGTCGATTCATGGAAAAGAAGAGCAGTTTTTTCGACGCGGAATCCGTATGCCAGAAAGATGGGAAAAGCTGTGGCTAGCGACTGGCATTTCTTTGAATAATAAATATTTAACCATTTTTTTACAATAAAGGCTCGAATTTGGAAAAAAACGGCTGTTTTTAAAAATGAAATCTTTCATGTTCGACGAGCGAATTTCTGTCTTCTAAGCAAAATGCAAACCACACACATTTTATATTGTAGAAATAAAAAAATTAATTTACCTGACATAAACTAGTGTTAGGTGATAAAATCTCATCTCGCTTTGTACTAAATCTATTCGCTTTTTGATAAATTCTCATTTCGCTTAAATCTTTTATTCCTCTACCTATTGTTTCTCTATTATTTAAGCTAAAATTCACTTTCACTGATTTTTTTGGTCGAATAATTATTTATAAATTGGTGATTTGTTGAATTAAAATTTCAAAGAAATGAACTCTGAAGCATAGATGGCGCTGCAGGAGCAACGGCAGCGTTTGACAATTTGTCGGTGGTTACACATTTGTCGTCATAGCCATGAAGCGCAGTAAAAAGGCTGGTAAAACTTTAAATTACTATTCAAATAACTTTGGATATAGAGAACCGTATCAAATACTTGTGGATGCTACGTTCTGCCACTTGGCGTTGCAGGTAAGCACTAAGCACCTTTTTTTTAATAATATTCTCTACTCTAACCTACACGTTTTCTTTTGTAGAATAAAGTTGCAATTGAGGAGCAGCTGAAAAACTATTTGCAATGCGGTATTAAACTGCTAACTACACAATGTATAATTCTAGAAGCTGAAAGCCTTGGGCCGCAGTTAGCCGGCGCGACATCAAATGTAAAGAAATTTTTTGTTCACAAGTGTGGCCATGAAAACAAATCAGTAATGGGATCGGACTGTATAAAAGCCATGGTAATGTATTTACTAAATAAAGAAAATATAAACAATGACGTTAGTGCACGTGTGTGTAAAAATTTGAATCCCGTTTATCTTAAATTGGAAATCATTATTGTAAAAATATCACTACTGGAAATATTAATGTGGTTATCCTTCACAAACTGGTCCCGGGAGAGGTTCTCAATTTGGATAATATAGTAGTATATCACATATAATGTATCTGAGAAGAGGATATATATTCTCTTCGATAGTCAAGCCGTACTCATGGCACTCTCGGCCTAGGTAATCATTTCAAAATTGGTATGGTATGGGCTCAGCCTTTTTAAAATATAGCGCACAACAACCAGATTACCACCCTCTGTTGCCGGAAACTCTAGGATGTCCTGCCTAAACAATGAGACTCTACGTAGATGATAGGGCCCAGAGCCACATTGCGGTATTTTCTTTAGTAGCATGTAGCTGACCATCAACTCGTGATCTAAACAGAAAATCATCGTATGGCCAGGGTTCTATGTAAAGACATGCAAAACTTCACACAAACTGCGTTCAGGCTTACTGCATGAAACTGTGAATAATAGTTGGTCTCTTTACACATAGCTTAGTTTGATATCTGCAGGCTCTGCCTGGAAGAAACTATGGAGCATGTACTATGCGAATGCATAGCAATCGCACGCGTAAACTTCATTTCGAGAAGCACCCAAAGAAAAGCCTTGCCCACTTTATACAAAGCTCTAATCTAATCTATAAAGTATCGTTCAATTGTAATCGCTGGACGCGTTAATTTTCTTTCAGTGGGGTGTAATAACTGGGAGGGTATCTGAGGTTCATAGGATAGAATGTTTCGCCTTTCTGTAATTATCTTGCGTGCCATCAATAAATTTAAAGTGGATATTACCCATGTATTCTATATAGCAGCGTCTGTATAGTAATTCTAGTTTTTATTCCGTGAAGCTTTTTCAGCAACACTCTTTTTCGTATTTTCCTATCCAACTGCAGTCACGTAAAGAACTAGGTTTTGACTAGCCCTCCGTCTTACTAACCACTTTTTTCTTACCAAACTACGGCTACGCATAAAACTAGGTTTTGAATAGTACTAAGAAGTTCTTAATAAACAACATTATGTTTCGTTTCTCTTACATAACTTAAATATTTGAAATTTACCGAATTACCATTTAATTTAAACATAAAAGTTTGTTCAGTCGCCTTTCAAAAACTATAAACAAATAGTTTTCAAATTTGTTTCGAGTTAATTTGGTCTCATTTATTATTTAATAGAAGATGCTGGCATTAGACAATCTAGGGCGTAGCGTGTTGGTCTACAAAGCGAAGGTCGTGAGTTAAAATCCCGGTCGACGCATAATTCCAGCACTCTGCTTGCTTGATCACCTCAATCTACGAAATTGAAAAATTCGAAGATAGAAGGTTGTGCGAAGGTCTAACAACTCTTCCACAATAAATAATGAAAAATTTTAAGGAACCTGAAGGTCAGGAGGCTAAGGCCCATTTTGGGCTGTAGTGCCATTGTGGAAGGAAAAAGTAGAAGAATAGACAGATAAAAACACATCATATCACAGTGACAATTAAAAGCAAAAGAGAAATAAATGAAACGGATATATTGTCTAAAATCATTAAAGTTTATGAAGTGCTTACAACACGCCATGTCAAACAACCAAACCACGGAAAAATTTCCAAAGACGATGTCTGTCACGAAAAACCACCACAATGCAATGCGTTCCGAGCGAGGCAGAGAAATTGTCTAGAAGCCTTAAGACGATCTAAATTATAATTAGTCTTTTCGCAGGAGTTAGCTAAGATAATGAATAGCTGTAATTTCATTTGAAGTGAATAATCTTAGTTTTTATTTTAATTTAAAAACATAACAGGACTACAATCGTGCAATACTCTAGATGAGAGAGAATTTTTTTTATTTTAAAAAAATTTGTAGGGGAAGTGGTAGAGGGGGTGACGACATTGAACTAATTTTTTCACATCATTCTAAGGTTGCTTTCAAAATGTTTTACACAAAATTAAGGATTTAATAATTTAATAGGTACTGAGAAAATTAGTGTATTGGATTAAGTGAAATTGTGCAGTTTGTATGGTAGGTGGTAGAAGGAGTGTGAATTTATTAATGACATTATTAGAAATAACTGTTAACATAATTTAATTGACATATTTTAAATTGCAGATCAGTAGCATTCATACTTTTCAGGAAAATCGTCTTTTTATAAATTTGTTGAATTGTGTTAAATTGTATGGAAGGTGGTAGAAAGATTGAAGCTTCTAATTTTTTTTTGGTATTACTAATAATTCTAAATACGTACAGAGTAAATTTATTTAGAGTATTTCATAGAAAAGTGCAGTTTGCATGGGAGGTGGTGGAAGGAGGGGGAGGACTCAACTATTTTAATATAGCAGATTGAAATTATTATAAAGTAATATATTCTAAATTTCAGATCAATAGCTTTCATACTTTTTGAAAAAATCCGTTTATTGTCGAATTGCGAAATTGTGTCATTTTGTTTGGAAGGGGGTAGAAGGGGTGAAACTAACTGTCTAATTTTTTTTGGTCTTACTAATAATTCCAAATAAATATTTAGTGCACAATTTCAGCTCGCTAAATTTTATACGCAATTGTAGAAGTAGAGTAAATTGGTTTAGAGTATTTCATGAAAAAGTACAGTTTGTATGGGAGGTGGTAGGAGGGAGAGGACACGCATAATTTTTATATGGTAGATTAATATCATAATAAAAGTAATATGTTCCAAATTTGAGACCAATAGCTGTTATACTTTTCGAGCAAATCCGTTTATTGTCAGAGGACACGGATGGACAGACGGACGAACATCCGGTTTTGAAATTTTTCAGTGATTATATGAACTTCTGTATCATTCATTTTTTCTCCAAGTCTTTTTTCTTAGCGTTACAAACTTTGTGGCAAACTTATAATACTCTCAGATTTCATCTAGAGTATAAACACTCTGAAATTTATATATGAACGATATGAACGTAGTTGGTCAAAAGTACGACTGCTCAAATAGTAAAATTGTTCCGGGTCAACTAAATCAGGTTTAACTTTACCTGGTCTAAAATTTGGAAAGATGAAATTTGGTTATCATTCGGCTTATGTAGAAATATTCAAGCTTGTTAATTTGAAACTTTTCCGGCGCTAATAAAATACTAACTTTGTGCTCTTCCTATCTGACTAAATTCGAGTTATACAATCATTTTGTTCTTGGTATAATAAAATTGAGTTCCCGGAAAAAAAGAAAATTAAATTTTTGGAAGATTCATAAACGTAAACTTCAAAATGTTCGACGTCACATTATCAGCTCTTCTTTTTCTTCAGTGGCACTACTACCTATCTTCGTATTTTAGACCAACACACTACCCGCTAGGCTACACCCCAACAACATTATCCGCTCGGTTATTATTTAATTATTTTCTAAAAGGATTTCAAATTTGGAGAAGTAATTGGTAGTTAACAAGGTAATTATAATTAACATTTGTAACTCTTTAATATCAGTGATACATAGCGGCTCTAATTATTAATTAACTAATTAGTAATTTCGCTCGTCTTCATCGTTTATAATAACATTTGGAAATGGGAAGCATTACAAAATTGGTTACTCTTCAAAATTTCAAACCGTTATACCTCAAAATTCAATTCAATTTGTCAGATTGTAGAGCGATATAACTTATACTGTTAGCAACTTTTTTAAGTTGGGGGACTAAGGGGAGGGAGGTGGCCAAAATGTCAGAAATGTTCACTAATTTTTTTAAGGACTCTGGTAGAAGATAGAAAGCTCAAATTTTGCACATGCATACATTCATTTGATATATAGGGTGTGTGAATATGACTCCGCCCTTTGTACTATAAAATTACGTGTACCATAAAGGTCCGTGTTTTATAAAATGTCAATACTTGTATTCGATAGTACTTGATGTCAGCTATCAAACGCAGTCCTTGAAAATGTTGAATTTTATTCTAAATAAACATCATTTGCCGGAAATTTTATTACATTATTTTATTGCTAAGAAAAGTGCAGCGAAAACTTATCCTTTGCTTGTGGACATTCATGGTGAGCATGCTCCATCGAGTACAACTTGCAAAGAACGGTTTCGACGATTTAAAAATAATGATTTTGGCATTGAGGACAAATAGCGTGGAAAACCACCCAAAAAATTTGAAAATGATGAATTGGAACCATTATTGGCTGAAGACTCTTGTCAAACACAATCACAATTGCCTGTAGTATTAAATGGTGCTAAATTTTTAATTAATAGCGGTTCCTGTTTTATCTCTCTCTATTTAGGAATAATATCGAATCTTACTAATTCAATAAAATTATTTACATATTTTTTCTTAGGTTAAAACAAGCCGATATATTGTGGCAACGCAGGACAGAAATCTCCAAGATGTGTTGAGAAAATTTCCAGGCCAAGCACTACTATATTTACACAGATCTGCTCCAATTTTAGATCCTCCCTCAGTAGCAACTAAAAAAGCGGTTTTAAAAAAGATAAATAAACTTGTAAATGAAAATAAATCGGAGAAATTAATAAAACAATTGGAAGATCTCTCGCCTGAAAAATTTGAGAAACCAAAGAAAAAAAAGAATAAAGCAAAAAATCCTAATCCATTATCATGTAAGAAAAAACGGAATTGTAATAGTGAATTAAGAAAAACAAAACAAAAAATTAAATAAATTTATTTAAATCAAAAATCACAATCTTTTCGACACGGTCATTGAACCCAAAAAGTATGTAAGCTCGGAATAAAGGAGGCCAGAGTCGATTATGTCTGAGATGTTGAATAGATTAAAAATTCTATAGAGCAGATGAATCTAATCAATTTTGGTAATTTAATATTTTGAAGGAGGAAAATATTTGAAATTAGAAGTTCTAAGTTCTACAAAGCACCCATTGAATATATAATAGGACTTCCATTTGTACGTCACAAATATATGAAATAATAAAATAAACATCAATTAAGTTTTCTAAGGTAATGCTAATTGATAGCGGTTCCTGTTCTATCTCTCTCTCTATTTAGGAATAATATCGAATCTTACTAATTCAATAAAATGATTTACATTTTTTTTTCTTAGGCTAAAACAAAAATTTTCTTGCGCTTGGGATGCACATTATATCAAGTAAAAATGATAATGTACCAACAAGTTGGTCGCAAATTTGTTTGTTTTGTTTTTGAAAAGTTTGGTATGCATGAAAAAACAAAACCCCAATGGCTATAGCTCCATATTAAGTAGTTTTTGAGAAGGGGAAACTTGCACTTTGCGACTTTGTTATGTTCCGGGTCATCGAGATATATCTCGAAACGAATTAGCGGACAGGTTGGTCAACGGATGTGCCGCTGCCACAGTTGAGGAATCGGATAATGTTGGCATTGCCTTGAGAGTCATTAGTCAAGCCAACAAAGTGTGCATCTCAAATGGTTATAAACCGACACGTGTAACACCACGAGGTAGGTTCGCTAAGGAGAAATCAATAAAAATATTGAGATTCGAAACTAGTAAGTTATAGCAAAGTCTATGAATAAAATAAGATATCCCAAGACTATGGAAAAAATTCAACCCAATTCCACTGCGTTGAGATCGACAAAAAGGTTTTACACTATTTAAAATGGCTGCTTTCTGCGTTGTGTCCCTGTAGTTTGTTCGAAACCTGCCAGGAGATTTCCCTGGTTGCTTAGAAAACTCATTTGCTCTCAAGGAAAGATACGGACTACATAATTTACATAAACTTATGTAATTGTTTTATAAGTTAGTCTCGAGCTGCATATAACCAATACCTTTTTACTGTTAAAAACTCTTTTCCAAATAAACCGAAACAATTCTAGGGTTTTGTCAACTCTAAGAAAAACTCTGATGGCTGTCCTTCCCGTATATTTCTTAATGATGTAGTCAGTGCTGATCCTACTGCAATTAGCAACTTATTTTCTAACCATTTCCGTACCGCCTTCAATTGCAGTACGCCGCTAATATCCGTTGCCAACTTTCAATACATGTCAAAGTTTCCTTCTTTGTCCTTGGTTCCAAAAGATCTTTTTAATGACGACTCAACTATTTTGGAACACATATGTTGATAAACTTGCTAATAATTTCTCCAGCGGACCAGATGGTGTTCCTTCTTCTGTGATTAAAAAGTGTAGTTCATCCCTTTTACCTATCCTTGGGTATCTGTTTAATTCATCGTTTCGTAGTGGAGTTTTTCCCATGTCAATTCCCTTGCTTAAGTCTGGTAAAAGAGAGAATGTAAGTAATTATAGGCCTATAGCGAATCTTCCATGTGTTGCTAAGCTATTTGAAACCATTGTGTGTGATATAATTTATTTTCATTCCAAGTCGATTATTGATTAAACGGGCAGCAGGTGGATTGCATTTCCACTGACTTTAGTAAAGCCTTTGACAAAATTGACCATAATATTCTTGTGCATAAGCTCCACCTGCTTGGTTTTCATGATATTTTCGTCGTTTGGATTAAGTCGTATCATTTAGAAAGTACGCTTTCGCGGATCCTTATCTTCTGAAATATTTAATACTTCAGGCGTTCCGCTAGGTAGCCATCTGGGTCCACTTCTATTCCTTCTGTTATAAATGATGTAAGTTCGTTTATCTCTAACTCGCACATTCTTTTCTATGCCGATGATGCGAAAATCTTTAAGATTATCTCCAGCAGCAATGATTGTTTAATATTGCAAAGTGATATCTCTCGTTTTCATGACTGGTGCTTACTTAACAATTTACATCTCAACATTAATAAGTGCACTAGTGTTTCGTATTCTAAGAAGAGAATATCACTTAATTTTGATTATGTTGTAGATGGATGCTCTTTACTTCGATCTGCCAAAGTACGTGATTTGGGCGTACTATTCAACTGTAATTTTATCTTTGATGATCATGTGAATAACATTGCTGGTAAAGCGAATGCTATCCTCGGTTTTGTTAGGAGACAATCGAAAGAATGTAATGATTTCTTTACGACGAAAATGTTGTATTGTGCATTCTTCAGATCTATCCTAGAATATGCTAGTCCTATCTGGTCGCCATTTTATTCCATTCACATACATAGATATAATCGAAGCAGTTCAACGTCAGTTCTTAAGGTTTGTCCTTCAAGGCGTTCCCTGGTCCGATCCACTCTGGTTACCGCCATATGTTAATCGATTAAATCTGCTGTCTATGGAATACCTTGAGAAAAGGTGGATACATGCCAGAGTTGTTTTTTGTTTTAAAGTTATTTCAGGTACTCTGACAAATTGCTGTCTGTGATTAAATTCAACGTTCCATGTCGTCTCTTGCAAAATTAAGAACTTTGTAGAATTCTGCAGCATCGCACGAACTACGGGTTTTATGAACCAGTTCGATACATGTTAAAAGATTTCAATAACTACTTCTCGCAATTTTATTTTCACATGAGTGATCCACATGTAAAAAATCAGTTTTCTCGAGGTTAATTATGTTTGATTCTGTAAAAAGTTTAAATTTTTGTGTTTGTCTAATTGTTTTTCTTTTCATGATCCTCAATGTCTTCAATGCTTGTCTATAAGAGCGGTGCAAGTTTTGCTTGTAAAATTTTTAAAATACTCGCAACAACAATCATTTAAAAAAAAAGCAACCTAGCTCCGACATCTTCCTAAAATTCCCCTAAAATCGTGTTCATTGACTGCAATTTAGCCTCAATAATTTCAGTTCAACTTAAAATTAGTATTAGATTTATAACGTTTTAAAATTTTGAAAAGTACACCGTGAAATCCAAATCTTTCGTTTTGCTATCGTAGTATTTTGCAAATACTTAGGGATAGGTGTATCAAGTTTTAACTTAATATTATTGAAGATAGTCTAGATATTAGTTTTGATCTTCTTTCCTTTATAGTATTATTCCTTTTATCAAAAAAAGCAATTTTTTGTCGTGCCATTCATGATATACTAATCTAAAATAGTACAATAACGTCTGTAATAATAATGATTGGAACGACAGCGTACTAGGACAAATGTACATATTTCTTCTCAAATCCTATATTACCATGGTAACGTTACGCAGAATCCGTACATGTCAGATGTGATACGAGCTCCTTTGCGAGGGAAACAGCATCAATTGACAAGTTGGTTGAAATCACATTTCACTTCAATAAATTTCTAACCAGTAAACTTGCAAATATAGGAAAAAGTATTGCGTAACATTTTTTTTTTCAAAGTGTTTTGTGCATTCCTGCCCTGGGTTCGATCTTTATGATTGAGCGAAACTGCTACACCCTGAACGTTTTTATAATTAGTAGATAAAAGTGTGGAAATACAACTAGCCGCTAATGTAATGAAAGTAGAGTCAACAGTAAGTAAATTACGAAATTATCTGAGAAGTTTATATTGAATTTGTTCTGTGATCAGGTATAACCATCTCCTCTCAAACTATCTATTAATTATATGGAATAAATAATTTATTCAAAATCGAATTGTTCCATATTTCTGAGCACACACAAGGAAAATCGATAGTTCGATAAAACAAAAAAAGAGGTCTTATAATTAAAAAAAAAAAATAAATAAATAAAAAAAAAATGATAATAATATTAATATTTATTATGCCGGGTATATTGCTACTTGTACATACTATAGGGTAATAACAGGTTAAAATTCGGTTAATGGTATATGATACAGCAGAGATACAGTCACAACCAATATTCTTTTGGCATAAGATCGTTGAAAATCCATAAAGTTTTTTGAAATATTGACTTCAAAACAGTTATTATACGATACTTTTTCAAATGGTGTAATTATACTACCTACAACAAAGGTTGTTCGGACAAATTATGTGAATTATGCGGCTTTCACCAAGAATTTATTATAGATTATCTGTTTTTCTGTTTTGATAAATCATTGTTTCGATTCAAATGTTCAGCTTGAGCCGGACGTTTTCATGAACAAAACATAAAAGAATTATGATTGGGCGTAAAGTCCAATCATACGATACTCTCTCTGAAATGAGAAAAGGTTTAATATACTGGAAAATATGTCATCTCAAATTCTTCGAAGAGTAATTAAAGACGTTTGTATGGGAGGTGGTAGATGCAGAGGGGAGAGATTTGTCATTTTGGTATCTGACACCGAACGTGGTATGCAAAATGTTTCATGCAGAATTTAAAATTAGTAGCTTTCATAATGTTCGAGAAAATTAAACAATTTTTGTCTGAAATTATGGCATTTGTATGGGAGGTGGCAGAGGAGGTGAAAGGTTTTGGATGATTTTCAAACTGCTTATCAACATCCTAATCACGTTGCTTTGTTACAATTTTACATTCGATATCTTTCATATGTTCGAAGAAGAAAAGGAAATTCTAATATAAAAATTTGTATGGGATGGGGTAGAAGTGAAGTGAAGTTTTAGCATTTATTGCAATTATTTTGGGACAAATTCTGGCAAAATTTTAAGTTTTTACTTTTTCTAGTTTCAATGTAAATCGATTAAATGTATTTACTAAAATTGTGCAGTTGTATGGAAGGCGGTAGAAGGAGTATTCGAATCAAAACCAAATTTCTCGGTATCAATGATATTTACAAAAGTGTACTCTTCTCAAAATTTTAAGTTGATAGCTTTTTTCATAGAAAAAAAATTTAATTGAAATTTCGATATTTCTTGAAATTTGTATGGGATGAGGTAGAAGGAGTGGGATGTATTATAGTTGATAGTTTTTTTCAAAATTGATTGTAATTATACAAACATTTATTCTGGCGAAAATTCGTTCTTTTACCTTTAGTTGCAATGAAAACCGAATAAATGCTTTTTTGAAAATTGTGCAATTGTATGAAAGGGGGTAAATGGAGTAAGGGGATCGGATCAATATTTTTTTACGTTAATGATATTCATATTATTATACCTAGTCCTGCCATAAGTTCTGTCACATAATTTCTCACATTGGCAACAACTTTATTTTATGAGTGACATTTCAATATCGGCCAGTTTTATAAACGTCATAATGTTGTTGACAGTTGATGGTCATTTAAAGTGTGTTCGTTAACGTGTGAAGATGGAATGGGGTGTAATAGAAAACCGAACTGCAGTGATTGCACTACATAAGTGTGGAAAATCCGCGAGTGAAATTTTCAAGTTGTTGTGCCCGTTAAAAATAACGCAAAGATTTGTGTATCGTGCGATCCAGAGATATAACGCGATCCAGACTATTGAAGATCGACCTCGTTCTGGACGTCCGCGTGATGTACGTTCTTCTGCTGCCATCAAAGCGGTCGAGAGTCGAATTCGTCGAAATCCGCTTCGTAAACAACGAATCATGGCTCGAGAGATGAACATCTCCACCCGAAGTATGTCTCGCATCATAAAATCTGACCTCGGGATGAGTGCCTTTCGACGATCAACGGGACATTTGCTGACTGAGCAGTTGAAGCAAATTAGGAGCACCAGATCGAAAGAGCTCCTTCGGCGGTACGGCAACAACAAACATCGAGAAATTTTGTTTACCGATGAAAAAATTTTTACGGTGGAGGAACATTTCAACCGCCAAAATGATAAGGTGTATGCCCACAGCTCCATAGAAGCCCGAGAAGTTGCCACTAGGGTACAGCGAGGACATCATCCAGCATCAGTCATGGTATGGTGGGGTGTCAGCTACGAAGGGGTCACCGAGCTTCATTTTTGCGAAAAAGGCGTAAAAACTGCAGCGAAAAATTATCAAACGGACATCCTGGAGGGATGTGTGAAGCCGCTGAACTCTACGCTATTCAACAATCGACATTGGGTTTTCCAGCAAGATTCTGCGCCAGCCCACAAAGCTCGAACCACACAAGCGTGGTTGGAAACCAATATTCCACAGTTTATAAGGGCGACGGAATGGCCTTCTGGGAGCCCAGATTTGAATCCCCTGGACTACAAACTGTGGGCGGAGTTAGAGTCCATGGTGTGCACGAGACGACACCCAAATATCGAGAGCCTTAAGCGATCTTTGACAGAAGCAGTAGCTAATTTTCCGCTAGAAACAGTGCGTACTGCTATCGATGACTGGCCCAACAGATTAAAGAGCTGTGTTAAGGCTAAAGGCGGCCACTTTGAATAATTTGTTGCTTATTTTACTTCCATTAGTATGCCAAAATAAAATATATTTTCCTTTGTCAAAAACTCTTTTTCATTTATACAAAAATTGCCCATATACGTGTGACAGAACTTATGGCACGACTAGGTACTATTATCTAATTTTGAAGTCGATAGCTAAGATAGTTTTGGAGAAAAATCAATTTCTTTAAATTTAAAAATTTCATGAAATTTGCATGGGAGAGACGGTCACTTGGAATCGAGGTTTTTGAGCGAGAAGAAATATTTCTGTGCCCTTGGCGACTTTGTGCGAGCATTATTTCTTAGCAGTACAAACGGTAAGGCAAACGCAATATACTCTCAGATTTCATCTAGAGTACAAAAGTACGTTATTCGTTGAGGGCATATTCAGGGTGTCCTTAATATTCTAAATAGTCGTAAAGCTTAATCCTCATTATATTATACTCTCTGCAGAATCAAAGAATTTTATTTGTTAAACTTAGGGGGTCGCTCTATAATGTTCACAGTTCTGTCGGTATAGGAATTGGATTGAAAAGTAATGCCAATGTTGAGAGAGAAGAAAGTAACGGTAAATATTATTTTTGAAACGCTGCAGGTTGTACTCGTTGAAAAACAAGCTAGCTGGCAATCGTTTCAAAGTCTTGACTTTCACTGTACGAGAAAAAGGCAAAGCTTTGACGGTGTATTCGTGTATCAATGGGATTAGTTTTTTTACGAAAAATACTCTTAAATGTTTTTCTCATAAAAATGATAATTTCAAAATTTTAGGCCAGTAGCATTATATTTCCCAAAAAAAAAATGGACGTATAATCCGGTTTTGATATTTTTGAGTGGTAACATGAACTTCTGTGTAATCCATTTTTTTTTATCTCCGAGCATTACAAACTTCAAAGCAAACTATTAACACTCTTAAATCCCACCTAGAGCATAAAAATAGATAACAAATTTTTCAAGATTGTTTCGTTTTTTAAATCAATCTGTTTATGTAGCACAAATCAAAATATACCTTTTTTCAAAAATATTAACTATTTGTAACTTATATTTCCAGATGAACTAAAAATTCAGTTAATTAATATGCATTTTGTGATGATACAGAGAACGGAAATCAGGTATTAAACTGCACATAAATTTCAATATGACAAATATTTATTCATATTTTTATTGTTTAGGCCCTGAAAATCAAAATGGTAAAGAAGGGCGGTAACGTAATAAAACGAATTCCGTTTAAGTATGTGCTGCTTATATTCGTATGCCTTTGTCTAGCATCATACGTTGTTCTAGATCTAAACTTCACTACAAAATTAACAGAGATAAGGGATAGTTTAACGTTTGAAACGAAGCCGATTCGAACTGATGAAGCTAGCAAATCATATTTCGTAGATACGTTTGGTTGTAAGATGCCAAGTTTAAAATTAATCGATGCAAATATAGCTCAATATATTTTTAAAGTGCCAAAAATAAAATGTAATAGGCCGCTAACAGTGTCGAAGAACAACCAAGTGATATTTAACATTAGCAATTCACTCTTAGTTGAATTGTATAATATTTCCGATATCGATCAAATTAGATGTAATACTTACGAGTTACGACGGAATAACGATAGCCATAACGAATTTTCCATAGGAAATACTACGATTGACATCCGCAAAAGCATCGATATTCATACAGAGTTCATTAAAATTAGCTGCAAGAATTCTGATAATGAAACTTTCTACGAGGATTTTCATGTTTTCGCTCCTGAGAAAACGACGCTTAAGCCGCAGCCTCCATCTGAAGACGATTATCAGAAATTGTCTGTTATGATCCTTGGAATTGATAGTGTATCGAGATTAAACTATCATCGACAAATGAATTTAACGTCCAAATTGATTTTGAACAGATTCGAAGCTATTGAGTTCTTCGGTTATAACAAAGTGGGTGACAATACATACCCGAATCTTATACCAGTCCTAACGGGTCTAGATGAAAATGAGCTAAGTTCGGCCTGTCTTTTTAGTGGCCCGAATTCTAGCTATGACAATTGTCCTTTTATTTGGAAACGATACAAAGAAAATTCATATCGAACTGTGTATGCGGAAGATGTTGCATATTTAAGTTTGTTCAACTTTTTTCGAAGAGGATTTGAAACGCCGCCCACTGATTTTTATCTTAGACCCATAATATTAGAAATGGAAAAGGCAATAGCATACAATAAAAAAGAAAATGTTTATCTCTGTTTGGGAGGACGAAAACCATCAGACATTGTAATCGAATACATTGAGAAGCTTATACCGTTATTTCAAAAGGGCAACTATTTTTCTTTCTTCTGGTTGGCTGCCATCACACATGATTTTTTCAATACACCACAGCTGATTGACAAGGATATACACGATTTGCTTCTACTACTCAATGAAACAAATGTGTTGAATAACACCATCGTCTTCCTTATGAGTGACCACGGCTTGAGATGGGGTCCATTTCGGAAAACTTATCAAGGAATGATGGAAGAGCGTCAACCTTTCCTGATCGCACTTTTTCCGCAATGGTTCGGCGAAAAATACCCAACCGCTATTTCAAATATGAGGCAGAATACAAGGAAATTAACCACACACTTTGATTTGCATGCTACCTTATTAGACTTAATTAATCTTCAATCTATTGCCCTGCCTGAGATTCAAGAACGATCAATGGAACTCTTGGAAACTGAAGCTCTACCGCGAGGTATAAGTTTATTTTTAAGTATCCCAAAGACAAGGACTTGCGAGCATGCCGCTATTGCATCGCATTGGTGTACTTGTTACGAAAAACGGAAGGTGGCCAATAATGACGTCCGCGTGCAACGAGTCGCTAGATTCGTTGTCCGACACATAAATGAAAAATTAAGTCCATATTCGCAATGTCGTATACTATATTTAAATTCGATTTTCGAAGCCAGCATAAGATCGTCGAATGTGAATATTTTGAAAGAAGCAGTAGGAAATATACTGACTGATATTACAGTGCGGCTACAAACCAAGCCCGGATTAGCAGAATTCGAGGCCACAGTCAGAGTGTCCGAAGAAGAATTAAAATTAACTGGTACTATTAGTCGTATAAATTTATATGGTAAACAAAGTTATTGTATCGAAGACTATGCTTTAAAAATGTTTTGCTATTGTGAGAGATGAACTGAACATTAAATTTAGAATATTACAATTTCATATATATAAGCACTTAATGTCAAATAATTTTTAAACAATGTAACTTTTTCATCAACTTTGAGGCAATAAAAATAAATCATTTTATTGGTACATCACGCATTATAATGTGCTTGTGACTTACTATCGTTCTTTTTGCAGCCGAGCTAACTTGTTATCGATGGAACATACTCGTAAATGTTTTTTTCATAAAAATGATAATTTCAAATTTTCAGGTCAGTAGCATTTATATTTCCCAAGAAAATGAACTTAAAGTTATAAAATAGTGTTAATTTGTATGGGAAGGAATATAAGGGGTGGAGCGATTTGGCCCTTCAACTTACTTTTTCTAAACTAGTACAAAATTTGAGATTTGTAGCTCAAGCTAGAGAGCGACATCCGGTTTTGAAATTTTTGAGTGGTTTACATAAACTTCTGTGCAATCCATTTTTTTTTCTCCGAGCATTACAAACTTCAAAGCAAACTGTTAACACTCTCAAATTCCATCTAGAGCATAAGAATAGATAACAAATTTTTCAAGATTGTTTCGTTTTGTTAAATCAGACTGTTTATGTAGCACAAATCAAATTAAATCTTTTTTCAAAAATATTAACTATTTGTAATTTATATTTCCACATAAACTAAAAATTCAGTTAATTAATATGCATTTTGTGATGATACAGAGAACGGAAATCAGGTATTAAACTGCACATAAATTTCAATATGAAAAATTTTTATTCATATTTTTATTGTTTAGGCCCTGAAAATCAAAATGGTAAAGAAGGGCGGTAACGTAATAAAACGAATTCCGTTTAAGTACATATGTGCTGCTTATATTCTTATGCTTTTGTCTAGCATCATACGTTGTGCTAAACCTAAACTTCACTACAAAATTAACAGAGATAAGGAATAGTTTAACGTTTGAAACGAAGCCGATTCGAACTGATGAAGCTCGCAAATCATATTTCGTAGATACGTTTGGTTGTAAGATAAGAGAACGTGGGCATCACCCGACGGACGAACATTCAATCAAATAGACCACGTTCTAATAGAGAAATTGACGGCCTCCTGCATTCTCGACGTGCGCACATGTCGAATCGCAAACCGAGAACACCCAAAAACACAACAGGTTCCTAAATTCGACATTGCAAAACTCAAGGATGAGAAAGTATACTGAACAACAACGCCAGCATGCCAATAGAAGAAATGTGGCAAAATATTAAAGATGGCATTACATCTGTCGCAGAGGAGGTAATAGGACAACAACCCCGGCGCAAAAGAAATGAATGGTTCGACAACGAATGCCAAGATGCATTAGACCGAAAAAACCAGGCTTACAAAATATTAACAGAACGGCCGACACGAGCCAAACGGGACAAATATAATAATCTTAGACGATTTGCAAACAAAACATTCAGACAAAAAAAACGGAAGTACAATAATGACGAAATTAAAAACATGGACGAACACTTTAAATTACACAACACAAGAGCCGCGTATTCCCTTGTCAAAAGAATGAAAGGGGGATACCGACCGAAGACGACCCTCTGCAAAGATGCAGAAGGGAACATTCTAAGTAATGCGGAAGATATAAAATTAAGGTGGGCGCAATACTTTGAACACCTTCTTAATCCGAGCCAATCACCCGCACGAACAGCAGCAGCAGACACAATTGCAGGTATAACTGATGTAGCAGCTGATGAAGGATCCGCTTTGAGTCCTCCCACACTCGAAGAAGTAAAAACAGCCCTGAGGAACCACCCAAACAATAAAGCGCCAGGCACTGATCAAATTCCAGCTGAGCTTCTGAAAACCGGCGACACCTGCATAGCGCATCTCCTACATAGATTAGTCACGGACATATATGGACGCAGGAAACACTTTCTGAAGATTAGCGCAAGAGCATCATATGTCCAATTTATAAAAAAGGTGACAAACTCTGCTGCGAAAACTACCGAGGAATATCTGTGTTGTGTACGTCTTATAAAATCTTGACGAAAATTCTGGAAAAGAGAATTAAGCCCTAGGCTGACAAAGTAATTGGTGAATACCAAGGCGGATTTAGAGCTGGACGATCGACCACGGACCAAATATTCTCAGTTAAACAGGTGCTGGAAAAGTGCTGGGAATATAACACTGATGTGCACCAGATATTTGTTGACTTCAAGCAAGCATACGACAGTATCGACAGGCGCGTACTGTATAAAATCATGCTTGGAGTCCCACCAAAACTGGTTCGGCTTACAAGAATGACAATGACCGAGTCTTGGTCACGAGTCAGAGTAGGAAACGATTTGTCTTCCAGTTTTAAAACGGACAACGGCCTTAAGCAAGGTGGCGGCCTCGCACCAATGCTGTTCAATTTGACACTCGAATATGTTGTTCGAAAACTTCCCGTTGACACCAAGGGAACATATATATATATTCCGACGATATAGATATCCTTGCAAGATCTCTGGAAAATGCCAAGGAGGTATTTGTAAGCCTTGACTCGGTAGCAAGGGAAGTTGGACTACGCATTAATGAAAACAAAGCAAAAATTATGACGCAAACTAGGAAAAAGACGCCAATCAGACAAAATATTACGGTAGGAGGCTACCTAGAACCTAGAAAACGTAGACAACTTCATATACGTAGGGGCGAACCTATCGAAGGATGGAAGCAAACCCATCGAAATCAAAAGAAGGATAATGATGGCAAACAAGACTTATTATTTCCAAACGCACACTAAAACGGAAAGTCAACGGACAAAGACCGGTTGGAAAACCACGGAAACGCTGGGAGGATTCGATTGACGCAGACAGCAAATCACTGCTAAGATTTTCTAACTAGAGGACGCGGTCAAACCGGAACCGAGATGGATGGAGGCAAAGTATTCAGGAGGCCAAAGTCCGATTTGGGCTGTAGCGCCATCGTAAGTAAGTAAGTTTGGTTGTAAGATGCCAAGTTTAAAATTAATCGATGCAAATATAGCTCAATATATTTTTAAAGTGCCAAAAATAAAATGTAATAGGCCGCTAACAGTGTCGAAGAACAACCAAGTGATATTTAACATTAGCAATTCACTCTTAGTTGAATTGTATAATATTTCCGATATCGATCAAATAAGATGTAATACTTACGAGTTGCGACGGAATAACGAATTTTCCATAGGAAAAACTACGATTGACATCCGCAAAAGCATCGATATTCATACAGAGTTCATTAAAATTAGCTGCAAGAATTCTGATAATGAAACTTTCTACGAGTCTGAAGACGATTATCAGAAATTGTCTGTTATGATCCTTGGAATTGATAGTGTATCGAGATTAAACTAACATTTTGGCATAGTACCGGCTCAATTTCAATAATGGCGCGACAAATCTCGACTTTCAATTCGGGAATCGTTTTTGGGTTATTAGCTTACACTTTTGATTTAAAAAAATCCCCAAGGAAAGAAATCCAATGGCGTCAAATCGCATGATCTTGGCGGCCAATTCACACCGCTGCGGCTGTTTATCATCTCACGGTAATGAACGCCATTGGCGCTGACTGCATTGCCATCCTTATTCTCAAAGAAGAACGGGCAATCATTCTCTCAGCTAAAAATGCGCACCGAACACTGACTCGCGGTGGATGCATGGGACGTTCAAGGATCACTCTTGGACTATCAGCTCCCCGAATGCGAAAATTCTGCTGGTTGACATACCCATCAAGTTAGAAATGCGTCTCATCAGGGAAGATGATTGTCTTCGAAAAATCACTACTCACTTGTTGTTGCTCTAAGATCTAATTCTGTGCGTTGTCCATCGGTGTAATTCTCCATCCCTAAGACTCAATCATATGATACTCTAAATGAAATGGGAATGTGTATTGTAACTCCTGTATGGGAGGTGGTAGAAGCAGAGAGGGGAGGTTTGTAATTTTTGTCTATTACACCGAACGTTTTTATTATTTTCAAAGAAATTGGACATAGTTTCCTGAAATTGGGGCATTTGTATGGTAGAGAAAGTGGAGGGTTTTGTATGATTCTGAAATTGCTTATCAACATCCTTATCTTTGTTTCAATTTCAAAGTCGCTAGCTCTCATATATTCGAACGAGAAATGCTTTTCTTGAGTTTATAATATGAATATTTGTATGGGAGGGGGTAGAAGGAGTGAAGCGAAGCTGATAGTTTTTTTAGTATTTATTGCAATTATTAAGGGACATATGGAATGCTTTGCGTAGGAGAGGTATTCCAGATAAGGTCATAGCTATGATTAAAGAATCCTACGAAGATGCAAGGTGTCGCGTCTTGCATAGAGGAGAGCTGTCCGAGAGCTTTCCTGTGCGAACGGGTGTCAGACAAGGCTGCATATTATCACCAGCCCTGTTTCTGGTGGTAATAAATGACATCTTGAAAGCTGCACTGGAAGGTGGGGAAGGTAAAGGTCTTCAATGGAGACTATTTAACATCTTAAGTTACCTTGATTATGCTGATGACGTGTGTTTGCTTGCACATAACCGTTCGGACTTAGAGTCAAATGTTCGCTCGTTGCATTCTAAATGCAAAGAGGCGGGACTGAAAATAAATGTGCGTAAAACCAAGTACATGCACATGGGTTCGAACGCAAGCACACCGATTGTTCTTAATGGACAGGATGTGGAAGAGGTGCAAGATTTTTGCTATCTCGGGAGCATTGTCAGCATGGACGGCGGAGCCGAAAAGGATGTTGAGGCTTGGCTAAATAAAGCTCGTCAGGCCTTCGGTATCCTTTCCCCTTTCTGGAGGTTAAGAGAGATCTCCCTTCGCACGAAGCTGCGAGTTTTTGACGCATGCGTCAAATCCGTGTTGTTATATGGTTGTACTACGTGGAAAGTGACCGTTCGACTTACCAAGAAACTACAGACTTTCGTAGGAATTAGGAATATTCTGGCCAGAAGTAATCTCCAACGACGAACTTTGGAGTACAACTCGCCAGACTAAAATAGGTATTGAGATTCAACGGCGAAAGTGGCAGTGGATCGGTCATACTTTGAGGAAACCAGACCGAAACATCGCAAAACAGGCTCTGGATTATAACCCTCAAGGAAGACGTCGGAGTAGTCGACCATGTAGTACATGGAAGCGAGCAGTTGAGCAGGAGGCCAGAGGAATAAACAAGTCCTGGCAACAGCTTAAAGCCGATGCTCAGGATCGCGCCTTGTGGAAGAGAGTTGTTTCTGTCCTATGCCCCTATAGGGGGTCTTAACAGGAATTTGATTGATTGATTGATTAAGGGACATAATCTGGCAAAATTTTAAGTTTGTACTTTCTAGTTTTAATGCAAATCGATATACGATATACCAAAATTATGCCTTTGTTGGTTGTATACAGATCAAAACAAAATTTTTCGTCGTCAATGATATTTCTATTATTATACTTTCAACAAAACTTTGAAGTCGATAGCTTTGACAGTTTCGAAAAATTATAATTTATTTAAAATTTTTTCGTTAAATTTGTATGGGAGGAGGTAGAAGGAGTGAGGTGAAGTTGATGATTTTTTTAAAACTGGTTGCAATTATAATGAAATTAGCACTGGCAAAAATTTGTTCATTTAGCTTTGCTAGCTTCAATGAAAATCGAATAAATACATTTTTGAAAATTGTGGCATTTGTATTGGAGGGATAGTAGAAGTAAGGGGATCAGATCAATATTTTATGATGTTAATGATATATACATTGATATAGTTTGACCCAAATTTCAAGTCGATACCTTAAATATTTTCGAAGAAAAATCAATTTCTTAAAATTTCGAAATTTCATGAAATTTGTATGGGAGGGGTAGAAGGAGTGGGGGATGTGGCCCGTTCACGAACTTAAAGTTACTTTTTCTCTAAAAATGTTACTCATTAAATTTCAACACGATAGCTTAAAGCGTTCGAGAGTTATGTTGTAGACCGATGGACAGACAGACGGTCACTCGGAATCGAGGTTTTTGAGCGACAACAAACATTTCTATACCCTTTGCGGCTCTGTGCGAGCATTATTTCTTAGCGTTACAAACGGTAAGGCAAACACAATATACTCTCAGATTTCATCTAGAGTATAAAAATAATTAAATTATGCTTAGGATTTTAAAAGTGATAGCTTATGTGTAATGCAATGTTGTAAACACTTGTGAAATAGAGAAATGTGTTTTACGACTTTTCAAATTCTTTAAATCGTAAATAAAAGATTAATTTGAAGCTAGAATTATCCTCTAACACTCGAAAGAACCACATTTAATGTAATTTTTAGGATTTTTTCTCATAAAATAATATGCAACACAATTTATTTCAAATGTAGCTCGTTATGCAGTTCTAGAATATGCAAAATATTATTTACTCTTAAGGCCTATAATGTTGGGTTGCCAGAAAGTGCTTCCAAAAACCTATACAAACTATGTAATAGATTATTACCTCGTTACAGGTGAAGTCTTGAATAAACACCAAGATAATTTTCATTTTTGGTATAATAGTAGAACCTTGGAGTTGCTGACGGTTGAATAAAATATGCTTTTTTGAAGAAATTGCACTCGTTTAGAAATTTAATTTTCATCAAAAGTTTGAATCAAAAAATTTTAATTAAATGATGAGTCTTGAAACGATCGCCAAAAGCTACTTCCATAGATTTCAATGTTTTAAATATCCTCCGTAACTCAGTATTTCATGTGCTGGGATCCCCTCTACACCAAATTTCAAAATACCATTTCGGGAAAAAACGACATCTTTATAGTTTCGGTTATTGCTTTAACCCGCTTTATTGCTGCCTTCGCTAATATGCCATTTTATAACAGTAATTCAGATTTTGGTCAATAATACACGAATTTATTTTTTAAACTTTCAAAACTCTAATTTAATGCAAACGAAAAATTTTCTTCGAACCTTTCCAGTGTCATCAATTTAATAAATACAAATCAACCAAGTGCGACCTGGAGTTTGAAACCCTATCGCTGGAATGAATTTTTGCCTCGGACAATATAAAACAATTAAAATATTAGTGAAACACATTCTCACTGATGCTGCTTTCATTTCCCATTGAAATTAATTGCTTGCTCCGAAATCTCATAATCCAAAACTTAAATAATTCTGATGTACTGCACAATTTTTTACTTTTGTTAACAACAATTTCGTGGCAGCACTTTGCAGTAGTGTTGGGTTAAACATACATGAGGTGGTACAAATGTCCCATTCATGCAAGTTTAAATGTATTATCACTACAAAAAAAGATTTTTGTCCCACTTCAGTCTTTGTGCCATTTGAATTACAGTCATGCATTTGAATGGCTGCCGTACTGTACCAAATCATGCTTGATTTTGGAATTCCCCAAAACTAGTCCGACTAACAAAACTAACAATCAAGAACAATGAATCCCAAGTGAGAATACAAACCGATTCCACAACCAGCTTTCGAACGAGATATGGTTCAAAGCAGGGAGATGTTCTAGCCCCATGCTTTTCAACTTGGCCATAAAGTATGTCGTCGGAAAAGTCCTTGTCGACACCAACAGGACAATACTCTTCAAGTCCACCCAACTAGTAGCATACGCTGACGACATCAACATCCTAGCAAGATTATTCTCTAGTGCTAAGGAGGTATTTGTCAATCTTGACTCCGCCGCAAAAGAAGTCGGGTTGCGTATTAACGAAAGCAAAACAAAAGAAATGGCGCAAACAAGAAGTAGAACACCAATCGGACAAAACATAACAATTGCGGAATATAATTTGGAGGGTGTGGAAAACTTCATATATCTTGGGGCTAATCTAGCAAAGGACGGCAATGAAACGGTCGAAATCAATCGACGGATAATACTAGCAAGTAAAACGTATTATTCGGTGATTCCAATAATGAAATCCAAGAAAGTGCAGAGGAAAAATAAGCTGCGCATATATAAAACTATTGTACGACCTGTGCTGATATGGTAACGAGACGTGGGCATTAACCCGAACTTCCGAAAAACCAGTTAATGCATTCGAAAGAAAGGTCGCCCAAAGAATTTTGGGACCTGTGAAGAAAGAAACGGAATGGCGAATAAAATACAACCATGAGTTGTATCAACTCTACGACGAGCCAAAAGCTTCAACGTTCATCAAGTTACGTAAACTGCAGTGGGGCCAGCCCAATGTAGAGCGAATGGAAGACAGAAGAATCCCCAAACGTGATCTTAAAGGCAAAGCGAGTGGTAACCGGCCAGTAGGCAAACCACGCAAGCGATGGGAAGACTCGGTTGAAAAAGACAGCATCTTAAAAATTAGCAGCTGGAGAACGCGGTCTTTGGATCGAGACGATTGAAGGCGACGACTTCAGGAGGCCAGGGCCCGATTTGGTCTGTCGCGACATTGATGATGATTGCCTTAAATTGCAAACAAGCCCCTCATACAAACTTGGGACAAGAATTCTTGCCCTACCCAACACTACTTTGCAGAGACTTTTAATGTTAGTTTTCCTGCGTTTTTCAGAATACATGATCCATAGATGAAAGCGAATCAATCAAAATTAAAAAACGAATAATGATAGAAAACAAAACGTATCATTCGGTACTTGCAATCGTAAAAATATTAGCGTACAGGAAAACAAAAGTCAAAGTGTAATACCTTGTCAGCGAAACGTAGACATTAACTCTGGTGTCTAAAAGAAAGAAGGATCGATTCTCATAATCCTAGGACTGTGAAACTCAGGCTCGGACTAGAAGACTCGATCTGGAGAATACTATACAATAGAGAATTGCATATTCTCGACAACGCAACAATGTCAACCCTAATAAAATTCATTAATTTAAATGACGGACGAATTCTCACGCGCAGACCAGAAAGTCAATAGCATCATCGCATGTAATATTAAAACTGTAATACTGTTTTCAGGGTAAAAATGAAAGACCCGACGTTAGAAATATAATCTTCAAAGTTTCGTAGCAATTTTCAAACTCTAAATAATTTTCAATTCAATTTAAGGAACTATTCATCATTTATAAATAGAAAATAACTCGAACTAAAAACAATCAAAATTATGAAATTATAGAAGAAAATAAAATAAAAAAACTTAACCGTAGCCAATATTTGAATTCTTAGAAATTCGAAATTCTCAATCCGCATCTTTTACGTTTTCTTAAACAGATATCTCCATCATATCCGTTAAATCGAGTTCAATATGTGATTCAGTAATTGGCATCTCCGACGGTTCATTTGGCGGTGGCGGCTCTACCGTTTCTCGTATCTGCGATCGAGAACCTTTTGGTTCAATGATGCCATGCTTACAACGTTTGTGTGCTCTAATATTAGGTTTGTATTTAAACCGATCGCCGCATATATCGCATTCAAATCGTTTTTCCGAGTAATGTTTGCGCTTGTGCTCTTTCAATTTGTTTCTAGTTACGCAGATTTTCGAGCAAATATCACATATGTGTCCAATCGAATCCGACGATTCCGGATGTAACACCATCACATGGGTCCTTAAATATTTTTCACTCTGCAACGTTTTCGGGCAAAACTTACATTGAACCGGTTTAGGACTAATTTTCTCTTTTACCATCGGCACCTCCACCGTTTCTGGTATTAGCACACGTGAACCTTTAGCTTCAATGACGCCATGCTTCAAACGTTTGTGTATTCTAATACTGCCGCTGTATTTCACCCGTACATCGCAAAGGTCGCACTGAAATGCTCGTTCCGATTTATGCGTTCGTTCGTGCGCAGCCAATTTACTTTTAGTTGCACAAATTTTCGAGCAAATTTCACACTTGTAACCGACCGCATCCGATAATTCCGGATGCATTACTATCATGTGGGCCTTTAAATTACTTTCATAGCGCAGCGATTTAAAACAAATCTTACATTCAATCGGCCTTTCGCCAGTATGAGTTCTCATATGTATCGCTTTTCGTTGCTCAGAGCCCATCGGCTTTGAACATATATCGCATTTTATTCCTTGACCTGAATGAAAGACTCGTATATGGCGTAGTAAATTATTATGACGGAGGAACGATTGTGGACATTCATCGCATTGATATTTGTACGGGTTCGGTCCTGAATGATGCACGCGTATATGTTCCACTAAGGCGTATTTATTCAAACATGTTTTGTCGCAATTATCGCAATTATAACGCACTTTTTCCAAGTGGGTTTTTGGATACTCAATCAAATTCAATTCGCTTTGGACAATTGCTGGTCCTGGTTTATTCTTGATATTGTTCTCATCACAACTCAGGAGCACATGTTTCTCTCTCATATGAGCTCGCAACCTGTCTCTGCACAAAAATACTTTAGGGCACATTTCGCATTTATTCGATTGATTGTTTGGATGAACCGTACGCGCATGATCGCTTAAATTGTCTTTCTCCTCGAACCTTTCTAAGCAAATCGCACACTGAAATAGTTTTACAGCCTTGTGACTTTTTTCGTGCGCCATTAAACTTCTTTTATATCGAAATAATTTCGAGCATGTCGCGCACTTGTAACCAGTATGAGTAGGCTCCGAATGACGAAAGTACAAGTGTTTGAACAAATCACTTTCTTGCACGTAGCTATGCAAACAAATTTCACATTTCCATATTTTTTCCTCTTTCGGATGCGACAATTTACCACCGTGCATTTTTTGATAATGTTGTACATAACCGGATCGTGATCTAAAAAAGAGCGCGCATTTCACACAACTGAACGTTTTCTTTTCACTATGACTCGTTACCATATGATTAGCCAGTACAGTTGCATTTTGAAATGACTGAAAACAAATTCCACATGCCTGCGAATCATCGATGTGACCTTCTCTCATGTGTTTTATCAGTTCACTTTGACTGCTGAAAATTTCGAAACATACGGAGCAATCTAGTTTCCGTTTTTTCTGATTCACAACAATTTCATGGCTCTGTTTGATGTGACCATTCAGATTTACTATAGTACGAAAAACTGTCCCACATATTCCACATTCGAATGAATGTTGCCGGATAAATAAACTCGCGTGTTCGTCATAACGGAGTTTCGTTTGGAATGATTTTTCGCATAAAACACAACGGTATTTTTTATTGTCTTTAATGACGAATACATCCGTTGAATCCCGATCCACCGGCAGATGTTTGCAACAATGCTCAATCGCGCTACATTTAAATTCTGTAAAACAAACTCAGCAGAATAAATAAAATTCCATATATAATGCAACAGTACCTTCGTCACAAATCTTGCACAGTTTATCGACCAGATGATTTTCGATTATGTGTTCCTGCAGCAGCTTCAGTGTCATGCACTCAATATGACAGTCCGGACATTTGAAAAGTTCATTATCGGCAGCTTCATCCAATTCTATTATGCTATCCGGCTCGAATGCGGATTCTAAATATTCCTCGGAACCATTATAAATGGCTTCATGCTCAATGGGATCAATATATTTTATATCGTCGTTTAAATAGTTTTGAATATCGAATGATGTGTTCTCTTCCGTTTTGAAACATTCAATTTTCTCGTAGCTGACGAACGGAAGACTTTCCGAAACCAAATAGCTTGGATTGTTGTATGTTTCTATGCACGGGATTAATTTCAACTGATTTAAATAAACTATCGGAACTTTCAGTTGCTTCAAGATAACGTCGGATCTTTTACATTGCAATACGAACGAGTAAATTTGGAGAAATTTATCGAGACAGTTTGTACAAATCTGGTTGGGAAAGCCATCGCCATCGAAAATCTAAAAATAAAAAATTAAAACCAAAAGAAATATTATTTATTATGAAATTTCAGTTATCATTAGTTTTTTTTTTTACTTTAAGTACCAACAGTTTGCAATTACATTTGCATAGTTATCACATGCTGAGAAATAAAAGGTATTCGCTTTTTCAAATTTAACAAAAAAAGCAGGAAATCACCGTAGCTAGACTCTCAAACAGGTACCTTCTTCTATTTTCTTCATAATGTAATCCTATTAATAATGGGCGCAATGAATTGATCACTGTTGCCAATTGGTGCTCTTCAAAAGTAGCTCGCTCTGGGATAAAAAGTTGTCAGTTAGCACTATTCTGTTACCCAAAAAAGTTGCTAAGAATAGCTAAACATTTTTAATATGGCATTTTAGTTTATTCTTCCAAGGACTCAAACTCATTATCGCATTATTGAGTAATATTGGGGAGGTATGCAATGTTAGCAAAATTAGCAGATGGATGACGCGGTCTTTGGATCGAGACGTTTGGAGGCGACGATTTCAGGAGGCCAAGGCACGATTTGGGCTGTCGCGCCATTGATGATGATGATGCAATGTTTTTCTTTAACAGTGCCTGCGACAAACCAGACAACTGACCGACAAAGGTTCGTGGTTAAGAAGAATGTAATATCTATTTTTCTTCATAGCTGCCCTCTTTTAATTTTATTCTCTTGTTGCCTTTGTGAGGAGTGAGCTGCGATATATCGTATGTTCCAAATGAAAACCAACCATACGGAAACAGTGGCACTTGGTCTGACGAAGAAATACGCCACATGAGTCTATGTATAGGGTCTGGGAAAATAATTCGTGCTGTTTTTTCCCGTTGAATTTTACTAAAAAAGCGCCACGCCCTTTTTTCCCAGACCCAATAACTCCAGGTTAATTTGCTTCAAGTGTAAATTTTTCAAGTAACAAGATTAACATTACTAAAAAGTAATTTGAAAACATAGCTAGCAAAAGAAGCTAAGAAATTTAGCTAGATAAAACAATATTTTATGGCTTTCACAAACGTGGCAGATCTAGCTGAAAAGAAACTAAGTTCGCGAAGAGACCTTTCATAGGTTAGTGGGGAAAAAATCTTTAATTGTAAATAACTCAGGAAACACAGCGAGCGTTACTTTGAGTGTATAAACATCGAAATTGGTGCATCGGAGAAAATTAATGAAAAATTGCGCTATATTTTGCAATATTATTACAACAAAGGGGAGAACGCTGCACTGGCTTGTGGAAAAATTTGTGCTGTGTACAGTGAAGGTACTTTATCAAAATCTGCTACACGGAAATGGTTCACTTGCTTTCGTTCTGGTAATTTTGATGTGAAAGATGAATCACGCTCTGGTCACCCAATCACTGAAAAAGCTGATGAAATTCTTGAAAAAGTCCAGCAAGATAGGCATATCAGCAGGGTCGATATTGGTATGGACCTAGGTATTGACCACAAAACTGTTTAGAACCATTTACATAAAGCTGGCTACAAAAAGAAGCTGGATGCATGGGTTCCTCATGTGTTGAGCGCAAAAACATGATAGTGCGAACTAGCATCTGCGATGCGCTGCTGAAACGCAATGGAGCCATTGCTGAAACGTGTCACAACCGGTGATGAAAAATGGGTCACACACGATATCGTGGACAAGGGATGGTTAGCCGCTACAAGCGTTCTTGAAGCCAAGATTGGCGCCGAAAAAGGTGATGCTGTATGTATGGTGGAACTGGAAGGGAATCGTCCATCATGAGCTACTTCCAGTCGGTTAAACGATTGATTCTCAACTCTACTGTGGACAACTAGAGAGATTACTCCACGCAATTGAAAAAAAAACGGCCCGAATTGAATAATAGGAAAGGTGTTGTCTTCCATCATGACAACGCCCGATCACACACTTCTTTGATAACCCGTCAAATTTTGCGAGAGCTTGGTTGAGAAGTTTTGATACTTCCATCGTATAGTCCAGATATGGCACGCTCTGACTATCACTTGTTCCGATCTCTGCAGAACTCCCTCAATGGAATTAAGCTGGTTTCAAAAGAAGCCTGTGAAAACCAGTTGATTCAGTTTTTCAACCAGAAACCACAGCAGTTCTTCACCGATGGCATCATGGCTCTACTCGAAAAATGGTGAAACATTGGCAATAATAATGGAGCATGTTTGGTTTAAATAAATTCATTTTCACACTATAAGAAAAACAGTTGAATTTTACTAAAAAAGCACCACGACCTTTTTTTTTTCCCAGACCCAATAACTCCAGCTTAATTTGCTTCAAGTGTAAATTATTCAAGTAACAAGATTAACATTACTAAAAAGTAATTTGAAAACATAGCTAGCAAAAGGAGCTAAGAAATTTAGCTAGATAAAACAATATTTTATGGCTTTCAAAAACGTGGCAGATCTAGCTGAAAAGAAACTAAGTGCGCAAAGAGACCTTTCATGAGTTAGTGGGGAAAAAATCTCAATTATTCAATTTTCTGGTATAACTCACTAAAGGAGCACAGAACAGAAACAGTTCGCATTCACGAGGCGTGATCCTGAGCATCCGCTTTAACTGTTGCCAGGACTTGTTTATTCAGCTGGCTTCCTGTTCGACTGTTCGCTATATTGTCGCCAACTCGACGCCTTCATTGAGAAGTATAGTCCAAATCTTGTTTAGAGATCTTTTCATTTGAGTTCCTTAGCGTGTTATCCATTGCCACTTTCGCCATTGAATCTCAATGCCTGTCTTAGTATGTCCAGTTGGGCAAAAATATCCGCAATTAGTTCACGAAAACTTGCAGTTTCTTGGTAAGCTAAGTCTCCTGCCTTGTAGCAAAACTACATAACAATACGCAATTTGCAGCTTCTTGCAAAGGGAGATAATTTTTGGTTGAAAGCTAGTTAAGACAGAAGTCTTCCTTTAATTTAAAAAAAGTAACACCTTAGCACTGTCAGTGTGGACTGTGAAGCCGAAAATAATATTGAGGCTCGTAAAAATAAAGGTCGTCAGGCTTTCGGTATTGTTTTCTCTTTTTGCAGTTGAAGAGAGAATTTCTTTCCCAAGAAGCTGAGGGTGTGTGATAGTTGTACTTCATGGAAAGTGATCATAAGACTTACCAAGAAACTGCAAACTTTCGTGCACCAAGGCCTCCGACTGATTTTAGGGATATTCTGGCTAGATGCGATCTCCAACGCCGAAGTTGGGAGTACAAGTATAGACAAAAATAGGCATTGAAATTCAAAGGCAGAAGTGGCAGTGGATCGGTAATAAGCTGCGGATATATAAAACTATTATACGACCTGTACTCTGTTATGGCAGCGAGATGTGGACATTAAAGCGAACTTGTGAAAAAGCAGTAAACGGATTCGAAAGAAAGGTCCTCCGAAGAATTTTGGGACCTGTGAAGGAAGGACCGGAATGGCGAATAAAATACAACCATGAGTTGTATCAACTCTATGACGAGCCAGAAGATTCAACGTTCATCAAGCTACGTAAACTGCAGTGGGCTGGCCATGCAGAGCGAATGGACGGCAGAAGAATTCCCAAACGTGCTCTAAAAGGCAAAGCGAGTGATAACCGGCCAGTAGGCAAACCACGCAAGCGATGGGAGCACTCGGCCGATGAAGACAGCAAGGCCATTTTAAAAATGTTGTCGCGCCATTTATAATGATGGAAAGTAATCATAAGACTTACCGAGAACTGTAAACTATCGTGCACCAAGGCCTCCGACTGATATCAGGGATATTCTGGCTAGATGTGATCTCGCCAAACTTGGGAGTACAAGTAGAGACAAAAAAATAGGCATTGATATTCAAAGGCAGAAGTGGCATTGGATCGGTCATACTTTGTGGAAACCAGAGCAAAACATAGCCAAAGAAGCTCTGCATTACATTCCTCAATCGAGACGTTGGTTTGATTGGTCGACGAGCAGTTGAGTAAGTGGTCAGAGGAATAAATAAATCCTGGCGGAAGAGAGCCATTTCTGTCCTATCAAAAAAATTCTAAATTGCAAAACATACCTCAATTTTTGCGGCGCTTTTGAGCAAATCAATTACTGCAGCTCGCATGGAATCCAATTCGTTAAAAAGCGGACTCATGTTCAGCTCGACCCGTAAGCAAAATCTGCACATTTCTTCGAAATTCATCCTTTAAAACGAAATCTACTCCGGAAATTCAGAAGCCACTGCAAAGCAGATTTTTTGTTTACTAATTTCGCGACTTGTTTCTGACGTTTCTTATCGCTTTATATAATGTGGGCCTGGGCATAGACAAGATGGCGGTCGCATAATTTGACCTGAAGCCGCTTATATCTATAGTTACTCCATGACTAGAGTCACTTTTCCATAGTTTGGCAAAGCTGCAGCCATGTTTTTGGAGCCAGATTTAAAAAAAGTGTCGATTTTTTTTGGTACATTTTGAACATTAAGAAATGTGCGCAGTTTGTAATACTTAACTAAAAAGTCACAAACAAAAAATTTGAAGCAACAATTTATCTTAGGGTCGATGAAATTTGCAAAATAAATCACTAATTAAGGTTAATTAAGGAATGTGAATTCGCAGGTGTCGATTGTGACATATCTGCCAGACTCTGATACAGCGTGTCTTCTTCTTCTTGCATGGAGCAACTCTAACTTAAATAAGTATCATTTATCTTTGCTAAATTGACAAGACATATTATGTCATTATTTAAAAAAAAGACATTGCATTTATTAAATGAATAATGCCTCTTGGCAGCACTGTTCTAGACATTCTTTCCTATTGTTGCAGCGGAGAAGCTGTCATTCTTCCGCCGCAGTAGCAGTAACAATTTGACCCAGCCCAGTGGACTGTCAAATTAATTCCAATTGGGTAAATTAATTGATCCGATTGAAGGAAGGTATGGGAAAAATACAGATGTTATGATGTGAATAGCTTGCGATTGATAAGATAAACGTGAGATTTGGTAGTTTTCAATCGACTTTACACACGGTTACTCATTAAAAGTAAAAATAATAATTATGGTGCGTCTAAGCAAAAAGGAGAAACAAGATAAAGTGGAATTGCTGGCCAGCATTGCTCAAATAAATTTAGATAGCAAGGTAGCAGCATCTGACAATGGTACGTACAGGGTGGTTGCCGGGATATTCGCTTCCTTTGCTATTGCTTTCTCTAAAGGACTTTGATTAACATACTCAGCACAGTTCACGATTTTATGGGCTCTTTGCGCTTTTACTAACGTCTGCATGCACGCTTTCAACAGATTCCTAAATTAAACCGTACGTCTAAGTTTTTACTATCGCTTTGAAAAAAAAATGTACATTATGAAAATACTGCAGATGCGTATCACCACCATCATTTGTCAAGAGGAGACTTGGCGCCTAAGGACGATATTTTTCTGGAAGGCATTCTTCACAATCCAGCCGTAACACGAGAAATCAGGGTGAGCTATTTTCTATTTACATTGCAGCATTCATAATTGAGGCGCTTAGATGCCTAGGGGTATAAGAACAGAAAATGTAATATCTTATAAAACGCTCTTAAAGATAAAACGCTATAAAAAATTCAAAACCATATTAAATTGTTCAAATAAAGTGCCGTTTTCTTCCTTATGATTAGAATTCCCAGACTATCATATTCCTTGGCCACCAACTAAAACTACCATTCATCTAACAAACAACACACCTAACTCAATTTTCAGGAATTTGTCACTTATACCCCTTGCCATCTAAGCGCCTCAATTATAAATTTAACATCGGGGTTAATGATACAAAAAAAGATGTAATAGAAGTCAATAAAACGTCTTATAATTCGTATTTTACCGTGGAAAGAGTTGTGTTTTGAAAGGGGGTTTTCCAGCATTTTGTTTACTTACACCGGATGTTGGTAACTCCAGATGAACAGTGTAAAAAACGCGACTCGAATTAGTCTTGACCAGAAAACATCTCTCAAAGCATTGATTAAATGGTTTGATCAGGCTAGGAATTCCAATGTGCCAGGCGGAGGGCAAATTATGAGAGAAAAGGCAGAGTTTCACTTTAAAATTAGGAATCGTGAGTGAGAACTTTCGGGCCAGTGACGGGTGGGGTGGGTTGATCTTTTCAAGAAACGCCACGATATTAAACTCCGAAAACTCTATGGGGAGAGTGGAAATGTTAACACCGAACATTGTTCCGATTAGAAAGAAAAACTCTTAGAAATGATCGCGGCCTACGAGCCGAAAAATTTCTTTATTGCGGACGAGACCAACATATTTCTTAAATGCCTCCCCGATCGCTCCATGTGCTACAAGGGAGAGAGATGTCTTGGAGGCACGAATAGCAAAGAGCGGATAGCCATTTTGTTGACAACTAACTTATTTAATCATTGGTTTCCATAATTAAATGCTGAAAATCCTGGTGTTTGTGGATAACGGCCCACAACCACACCCCTCCTTTGAGTGTGAAGATCGCTTTTTTGCCGCCCAATACTACCTCGATCCTACAGCCGTTGGTTTAAGGCATCATCAAGGTATTCAAAAATCGTCCGATTTCATGGAACTCCTGGACTGTCAAGAAAAAAACATCGACCGTAAAATCACATTGTTTACTGCAATGAATATTGCTGACAAAGCATGGAAAAAGGTAACGGTAACAACAATAAAAAATTGTTCCGAAACTTGTAGTTTCCTGAAGGAGGATATATCGGACACGGAACCGGAAAATGAAATTCAAGTCCCCATCGGATAGCATCTGTTGTCCTAAAATGAATAAAATACCGTCACTTTTCAAGAATTCGTTAATTTTGACGATAACGTAACTCAAACAGACGACGTAGATGGTGATGAAGAGGAAGAACAAGAAGTAGAAATCTCTACGAGTATCAATCTTAAAGAGGCTGAGAAATTGCCGAATGTCATATGTTACTTTTTAGCAGATCCAAAACATTTAAAAAAGACTGAAAAATGTTTCGTATTAGAAATTCGTACCTCTCAAATGAACGATTTTGATTGGTTCGCTCAAGATTATAACTTCCAAACATGTAAACAGCTGATGACTGAGACATGTTTTACACATAGATTGTTCACATGTGTGCATGCAGATTGCTAAGGAGGTATTTGTGAACCTTGACTCAGTAGCAAGGCAAGTTGGACTACGTATCAATCAAAACAAAACAAAAATTATGACACAAACTAGGAAAAAGACGCCAATCAGACAAACTGTAACCTAGAAAACGTAGACAACTTTATAAAGCTAGGGGTGAACCTATCGAAGAATGGAAACGAACCCATCGAAATCAAAAGAACGATAATGATGGCAAACAAGACGTATTCTTCGGTACTTCCAATAATTAAAAACAAGAAAGTACACAGGAAAACAAAACTTAAGCTATATAAAACGATCATAAGACCTGTGCTATGCTATAGCAGCGAAACATGGACTTGAACTCAGGCGTCCGAAAAACTACTTAACGCCTTTGAAAGAAAGGTCCTCAGAAGAATCCTCGGACCGGAGAGGGAAGACTCGATCTGGAGAATACGATACAATAGAGAATTGTATGCCATCTTCGACAATTCAGATGTGTCTACCCTAATAAAATTTAAGAAGTTACAATGGTCTGGTCATGTGGAGCGGATGGATGACGGAAGAATTCCCAAAGGCACACTAAAAGGAAAAGTCAATGGACAAAGACTGGTCGTAAAACCACGGAAGCGCTGAAAGGATTCTATTAACGCCGACACCAAATCATTGCTATGATTCTCAAACTGGTATACGCGGTCACTGAACCGAGATGGACGCAGACAAAGCATTCAGGAGGCCAAGGTGCAATGCAATTGGATTTATTAGTTAAAATAAAATGTACAGAATGAAAATTAAAGGTCTTAAACTGTAAATTATATTTTATTAATTTAATTCTTTTTTTTTAACTCTTGATATAACGCAAGCTACTATTGAACGTTGGGTTTAACGTTGATTCGGGCGTTGGGGCGCAGGATTATGTGGACAGTATTGGTTTGCTGGATACAACAAGGCCCTGTTGTGTCTGCGTTCCATGGTAGCGTTGGATGTGTCGCGAAGATCATTTTTCCGACACCAGTTTGAATATTAATTTTATTTTTTTTTTAATTTAAGGCTTTAACTCGGGTTACTGCCCACTTTTTAATCAGTTGCTAACAAAATTAAAAACAATATCCGCAGAATCTACTTTAATCTCTATTCAAGAAAGAGATTCAAAAACAATCGGAATAAAATCTTTGGCGAAAAGTCCTGATTTTTTTCGCACAGCGTTTATTTGTGTGCCGAACGATGGTTTTTCTTTAATTAATTTCGCATCAAAATTAATGTTGTTTAGCACTGGTGGTAATTGATTATGTTCACTTGGCAGGTTAGTTGTCGCATTTAAAGCGGCGTGGTATTTATTTTTTTGGTTTTTTTTTAGGGAAGCAAAAAATATTATTAATTAACAGTATAATTTTACAAACACGATTGCATGAAAAAGATAAGAAAAACTAACCAAACAAGTATCCATATGGGGAGTTGCTCTAAGCCTTCCAGATAGGGTAACTGATCGTTTTGTTGACTGAATGTCGAGGAAAGAATTAAGGGAGCAAATAATGCTTCTTTCATTTGCAACAAAAAACTGACAGCAGAAAATGGGGACTGAAACAAAATATGGTAATGTGTAGTATCATACTAATAATCGTTACATACGGTGCGGTACAGAACTGAAATATATTCAAGCTCAGTTGAATCACAGAATTGGCTGCATAGCCAACGGGGGTATTGCATACAACGCTCGCATCAGTATTGGAAACCATTTTGGGTCTTCTTCCGAAGAATCCTGTATTTCTGGAGCAGGCAGGAATTACGACTGTGGAACTTCAAATTTTTGGCGTTCTCATTCTCATGCTACTATCCTGGAACGTATGAAAAGGGAATCTTCTTATCCAAGCTATATGGAGAAGAAAGGACAAGACACCTGATAATAGAGTTCGGTTAAGGTGATTACCAACTTTACCTTTAAATCTGAAAAAGCGCTCACATATTTACGAGATAAAGCCATTAAAAAGTTACACGGACCCACAGCACGTATACATATGAGAATAAAAAGTGCCTGCTCTGATAGGTTGTTGACCTAACTCATAGTAATGATGCAATGCTATCAAAGATGCACTTTGAGAAGCACTATATACATAGTTACTCTACCTGATGGACAACAATGGATTGACAACCTGGTCATGCATAATGCCGAGATAGCGATATTTACGGATGGTTCGAAAATGGAAGAGGTAGTAGACTCTGGCATCTTTTCTCAAAGCCTTGATCTGTAAATCTCCACAAATTTTCCAGAATATGCCACGGTGTTTCAATCGGAGGTAATGGCTATTGCGAACAGGTCGGAAATGGTAAACGAGCTAGTTTTTACTCGGACTACCAAGGTTACAGCTTCGATTCAAGATGCTTGAACCATTTTATTGCCATATTGGAAGAATTGGAAAAAACCTCCACTTTGCGACTTTATTGGGTTCCCTGTAGAGATGTTGTGCGACATGACGACCTGTGAGTTAGAGCTGGCAGTGATAGAGTAACTAAAATCACTGTGACTGCCCAGAACTGTGATGACGCAGCTACATCACAGTGAGTAGGGGCTTCGGAGCAATCACAGCACATTACCAAATGGTGATTTACTGTGTAGTGATTGCTCCGGAACTGTAATAACACAGCTCCATCACAGTGAGAGGAGGCTTCGAAATCACTATCACAGCACATTGTCAACTGGTTTTTGCTGTGCGGTGACTACTCTGGAACAGTGCTGGTATGTTAATCACACACACAGTGATGGCTCTTGAGCTTGATCTGTCTGCGCCGAAGTAGTCTAGTCGAATTCGGCGAAATGCTGCGATATCGATGTTTTTTATAACTTCATTATTTTTTGCATAGATTATGATAAAAGTATTCCGGACATTAGGGAAGTGGGGTAAGGACTCGAAAAATAGTATTTTTTTTTTAGATTTCTACTAAACTTAATTGAAAAACTAAAAGTGAGGTTCGATTGCAGACATTTCATTTAAGTGGTACACAGTTTTATTTGGTTTATCTAACTTTGGGATTTAGACTGTTTTTATAGACATTTTTGGAATTGGTGTTAGTTTAGAAAGAAATGAGTTTCTAATCTGGCATCGCAATTGAGCTTCACTTTGGGTTAGAACATGCCGCGGATACCTCGTTATTCTGGTCGCGATACATCGATGACTAAACAAACGAATTTTCAAGTGGAACCGCACCGTACATACCTAAAATTCTTGTGGCTTTTTATCATTGCCATTTAATTCGACGGCCGATATCGGAACAAAATAATTTGATTTGTCATCGATGTAGAAAACAAAGCATCCTGCAGTTGCATCATATCGTGCCGTACATTGTACACCGTACATAATGGACTCATATCTCCGAGATTTTCAAAAATAGGAAGTTCATTTTTGGGTGGATTGTACACTGGGTAATTGAGTTCCATTTCGTAAATTTAGCGTGCGATAGTCCTGTACGAGGTTTCGAAACCATTCATGATCATCATGAGTTGTGATGGTGGGAATCAGAAAACATTGAATTATCAATGTCTTATTCTCAATTCTATGACTAAATAAATTTTTTGTTGTGATAATTTCCACACTACTGTTTGTTCAGATTCGATCGTACCAAAGTATGGCTCAATAGTCAACCAGTGTATCTATCTAATGCACATTAGAGTCACTGTATAACTGAGCTACTCGGTCCAGGAGTCTGGCAGATAGCTATTTTAGTACAAAAATCGAACGTGCTAAAAAATTTGGTACTAAAAATCGAACGTTCGAAAGATCAAAGTGTTGGTGAAAATAAGTGTAGACTGTGTAGTCATTCTGACATATCCCAGTAGGGAGTGGAATCATTACCGCGCCGATGATTCTTACCATGAAGCTATTACAGCTACTTCCTGTCGTAAAACATAGATTACTTTAACATTGCAATGTCGTAGGCAAGCATTCATTTTTGCTACTTTCTGCATTACAAAGGATCGACATTGGAATCTAGGGAAACGAATGAATAATGTAATGATTGGAAAAAAAATCGACAATGTAATGGTCGCAATAGAATCTACGATAGAATGGTTACAAAAGAATAGAAAGCAAATTAATCTTTGAGAAGGTATTCTAATATTGAGGGAGCGATTCATTTTGAATTAATATTGAAAAATGTGATGAAATTGGATCCTGCTTTTGATATGAATTAAGTATTTTAAATTCTGTTGCTATAATTTAACTAACAGCAACAAGCTGGAAAAATGCGACTTGAGATTTTTTTTCTCGCAATGAACAACTTGTAAAATTTTACGGGAATATTAGAAAGCAAACGGGTTATGATAATAATAATGTTTTCTATTATTAATCTTTCGTTTTGTGCGCGGCACGTTTTGAAGATGATCATTTATTTTATGCAATCTCCTCACATTACCTTTCAATGCATATCAAATTCCCTAAATAAACTGCTACTTTATGTAATGCCTTCACATTACTTCAGAATGCATTGCAAATTTCTTAGGTCGATTTGAATGATTTCTCAATTTGAATGATTTTCAATAAAAGGGAATGGATTGCAAAAATCCCTGTTGGGATGTTTTTCCGCCATGTGTCAACAAACAGAATCATAAACTAGACTAAAAACCTGTTTGGTAAAGATGTGTGGGTGCAGAAAATTGCAAAATAAAATTGAATTTTTGGCTGTTTCTAATGGAATGGCACAATGATATTAATTTTTCAGGGTACATAATCGAATTCCAATTGCATTTTGATAAATATCTAACCGAATATGTATATACACCAAAAAATTCAAACTTAACGGTTTCAACTCTGATACGCATCTGCCAGACTCCTTTACCAAGTTGCTCAGCTATACAGTGACTCTAATGCACATCTCCTAGTTTAACCTCCTAATTCCAAAATGTCAACAGCGACATGTCTGGAGAATCACATGTCGGAGCTGTGACAGAAAATTCCAGTCACACCCCATGTTTTGTTCCGGGCTGTCAGAATGTACCTGGAAACGAAATGGTGGTGAGGCTGGTCAGAAAAGGATCTGCCGCTGCCACAGTTGAGAAAACGGACCATGTCGGCATTGCCTTGAAAATTACTAAGACAATGTACGCAAACACAGTGTGGGGAAGGAAAAATCTCAAATGGTAACAAAGCGACTCGTGTAACACCACAAAGGTGCGATTCTACTTCTTCGCGGAGCTAAATGATCTCTGCACCGATGAAGCTTATTAGTTTCACTGGTAGGTTCCACATGGTATAAATACGAAGGCGTACAATGGACCCACTGGTGGCCTACATGTATTGGTGCCCAACCCTTCCCCAAACCTAATCTAGCCACACAAAAAGACTAAAATAAAAAAAGTAGAACAAAAATGAAATGCTTAAAAAATAGCTAATGTACGGCAAAAAAAAAAGTCTTTTATATTTATTGGCAAAAAATATGGAAACAGACCGAGTATCAGGTGTGCAAAGAAATTTGCTTAAAAATGAATTTCTCTCAAGATACATATGTATATGAAACTTGAAATAATAATTAAAAAAAAAAACTGCCAACAAGGCGGTCGCAACTTTATTATTCTTGGGATAAGTTGGGGATGCATGGAAAGTCAATATGCAGGTTAGAGTGGTTAGGGAAGACTAAGTGAAAGGGGGTTCTAGGGCAGAACTGTTGTCAATTTAACACTTAATTGCGAATACGAGCAATAGCTCCCGTACAAATAATCAATAGGGGGTGATAGTAAGGGTGGAGGTTAATAATTTGTTAATTGATTGCTTGAATTACGTCCAATATTCTCTCTGTAGAATGTCAGTTTCATAGACGAAGTTGCATAGAATTTTCATAAAATTTGGTGTATTTTACGTTCACGAAACCAAACATTTGTAATATTTCATACTTATAGGGATATTTTTCAAATGCATCTTGCAGATTTTCAAGTTTCTACCATAAAATTTCATTCAAAATTTTTCAGTTTTTGTGTTGTTTTTTTGATTGTATGCACCACCTTGTGCACGTTAGACCCCCCTTTGGTGCATAATAATTGTGGATCAAATTATTATTTTTTCTCTATCCAGATGGAAAATTTAAACTTTAGCCCTAAAAAATTCACTCAAAATTTTCGACATTTCTGCTCCCTCCCCTTCAACTTAAATTTTTACAAAAGTTAAGAATTATGGAGTTCTATAACCTGACAAAATTTCAATGATATCTGTACTCAGTTTTGAGATATAACGGTTTGAAATTTTGGAAAGTGCACCATTGTTTAAATGGTCCCCATTTTCCCCCACTACTATTATGTTTAAACGTTATATTATTTTCGTATTTCGCTAGTATAGCTTAATATATGTTCCAAGTTTCAATTACATAGCTATTCCGTTTTAAGTGTTTTTTTGCACCCGCCTGATCCTCTTACAATAATTAGCCTGTCTTTAAACTAGTTCTAGTGGATCTATATGTCACCTTAACGGTCACAAAATATGATTTTTTTATGGTAAGTAATTTCGAAGATATAATCATTTAAAAAAAAATTCGGCCGACAATTTATTTTTAGCCTTTTCGGAGCCAACGGATAAAAAATTAAATTATTTTTAAAGTTTGTCCCAATTTTCAGCTTCCTAGCTAGAACCATTGTTGAGATATTCGAATTATTAGTATTCGGATTTAGCGCTCCTCCCGCCTCCCCCTTGACCCGTACACCCCCAGAATAAGTGTCCGCATGATATTCGCAATTATCTACAATCCACCCAAAAATGAACTTTCTATCTTGAAGGGTTTGGGAGTTAATGTGCTCTAACGTACACGTACGGCATGCAGACAGACGATTTTTTTTGCAATTTTAAGCTATTTTAGTTATGAAACGCGAAAAAACAAAATTTCAGGGTAGCAATTTTTTTCCACCGAAGTCGATCACAGTACTTTATTATTACCATAATAAAGTAATAAATTATTAGGAGTACAAATAAGATTCCGCCGTTTCCTATCAATAATTAGGAATGTATTGTGAAAGAACGGTACATTAACTTTTATTCAAAGTATTGAATATCACTAGTCACTACTTTTTCCCATCTTTCTGGCAGCATTCGGATACCACTTCGGAAGAGCTCTGTATCTTTTGTGGCTATCCACCCAATTTTTAGTATCTTCATATGATGTAAAGCGCTGCTTAGACAGGCCATGTGACATCGACTGGAACAAGTGATAATCGGAAGGGGCAATGTCTGGTGAATACAGCGGGTGGTTTTGACCAGCGCCGTAACATGCGGACGAGCATTATCATGTAGGAGAATAATTTTGTCGTGTCTGGAGTAATAATGGGCGCGTTTTTCCTTGAGTGCTCGGATCAATCTCATTAATTGTGTTCGGTAGAGAGCTCTAGTAATGGTTTCGCCCGGTTTGAGTAACTCATAATACGCGAGCTAGGGTATAGCCTAGTGGGTAGTGTGTTGGCCTTGTAATGCGAAGGTCCTGAGTTCAAATCCCGGTCGACGCAAGATATAATTCCAGCACATTGCCTGCTTGGATATACCTTGGTCACCTCAATCTACGAAAATTCGTAGACAGAGGGTTGTGCGAAGGGCTAACAACACTTCCACAATAAGTAATGAAAAAAAAAATGTTAAGGAACCTGAATGTCAGGAGGCCAAGGTCCGATTTGGGCTGTAGCGCCATTGTAGAAGTAGATAATACACGACACCAAGCTGATTCCACCAAATACACAGCGTGAGTTTTTTTTCCATGAATATTCGGTTTGGCTGTTGATGTTGAAGCATGGCCAGGTGGTCCCTATGATTTTCTCTTCTTTGGGTTATCGTAGTGGATTCATTTTTCATCACCAGCGACTATACGATGCAAGAAACCCTTTCTTTTATGCCTGGCAAGCAGCATTTCACACATGCAAAATCGGCATTCAACGTCTCCTGGCTTCAGTTCATATGGAATCCAATTTCCTTGTGTTTTAATCATTTGCATTTGCGATGTGAAATTGCTTGTTAAGTCAATTCTAATGAAGTGCAAGTTCTTCTTGCGTTTGGCACGAATCTTCCTTCAATAATGCTTCTTCGTACACTTTCGGCCTTCCACTACGTTCTTTTTCTTCCACGTCAAACTCACAATTTTTAAACTTTTGAAACTACTCACGACAACTCTCTCTCTCTCTCTTTCTGTCTCTCTCTCTCTCTCTCTCTCTCTCTCTCTCTCTCTCTCTCTCTCTCTCTCTTAAAGCAGTCTCACCATATGCTTCTACAAGCAATCGATGCGCCTCAGCTGCATATTTCTTCAAATTAAAGAAGTAAATCAAATGTTTCCGCAAATGACGCTTATTCGGCACAAAACTTGGCATTTTCGCATGAACAAAATCATGTGATACTGATACGGAGTCACTAACACTTCAAGGTTGTATTGTTACTAGATATAAAAACTTACGATATTACGTTTTACATCTGACAATTTCAACATAACCTTCTGGTGGGGCCATCTTTTGTCAAACGGCGGGAACTTATTTTTACTCCTAATAATAAAAGAAGTTTAATAAAGGTCTCAGCAGAGACCGAAACGTCACACATAATAAATCAAGCAGTGTAAAATCCGGAAATCTTTCGCTTTAGGTAATGAAAGAAGTTGTTGTTTTATATTAGGGCTTCCTTATACACGACATTCTTTGTGATGAATGTCCCATTGACTTTATTTTGAAATAGTTTCAGATCTTCTTGCCTATAAATAACTTTTCCGCCGAAAATCAAACCCACGTGGCAGGCGAGCATTCTTCCACACAACTATTAATACTGATGAACTTGTCCCAAATTTAGCCACAATTTTTGAATCTACTTTAATTAGATTCAAATAGATTCAGTTCCAGACATCATGTCGTTGGTTTCGAACTAAATAAATCGATTTTATTCTGAACTCATGAATGGAATAAAAATTATTTGAAACTATTATATTTTTACTTTAGTCAAATCGTAAAAAAAATATTCGTAAAAACGAATATCTGCCGAGAATCGAAACCGGGGCCGTCCGTGTTGTAGGCGAGCTTTTTTCGCTGAACTACCGATGCTGACGAAATAATCTTGGAAAAACTTAGTCACCTACTTCACGTGACTGTGCAATTTTTCATTATTATATAACAGTGGCGTGGCGTTCATTGATGCAAGGGAAGCGATGCTTCCCTTTCCTTTTGCCCTTTATTTAGTTTAGAAAAGCTAAACTGAAATGAGCACGAATATGAAAATTTATTAAAAAATTTCTTTAAAAGAAAGCGCGCATTATTTTCGTTTACCACTGTTTACAGCATTTACGTGCTCAGGACAGCTTTTTTCTCACGCTTTTTCTGACCAACGAAAATTGAAAGCCTTCCACAGGGAGAAAGAAGAAACGCATATACAAGACCATCAGCCTATACAAGCAAAACTTTCTCGCGCGACAAACGCAAGTTCGACTTCAATAGGAAGGAGATATGTGTCGCATAAAATGCTTCTACCTTTCTTTCCTCTCATTGCTTTTAGTCGAATGTATTCTCGTTCTTTTGTGTATACACAAGAGAACGAGACCGCTGGCCAATACAATCAAAATTTTTGCTCGCGGCGAGCGCAAGTTCGATTTCCATAGGAAGGAGAAATGCGTTAACGCAATTACATCCAGTCGATGCTAATAAAAAGAGGTTGAAGGGTCTGTCAAAACAAGATGTCACTGAAGTATTTCTTCGAATTTCCGTACGTTACCACCCTAGCAAATAAAATGCCATCTATTGAAAGGATTGAACAATATTTTTTTTTTTATAGCACCGATTATAACTTAGGGGGTCACCCTATAATGCATTGCACAGTTATGTCGGTTTAAGAAGAGGATGAAAGTAGTGTTATGGGAATTTTGGGGGAGAGAGACGGAAGTGCCGATGGACATTATTTTTGAAGCACTGAAGGTCATACTTGCTTGGAAATATGGATTGTCCTTTAATTTATTAATTCAGGCGCTTTAAGCTCCTATGTGGTAGTAGGAGTGAATCTAAATCGTTTTATTTATATCTCGTTCGTGATTCCTGGGTGCTCCCAACATTAATAATGTTTCAAGCAGCTGATGAGAGATGTTTAAGTAATATTTATAATATATTGCTTAAACCAATATATTTAAAAAGAAAAAACATAACAGAATTATGATTGGGCGTAACGCCCAATCATATGATACTCTAGATGAAATGGGAAAAAAGTTTAATGTATCGGGAAGTGTGTTATATCAAATTTTATCATTAACGCCCCTGAAGCAGTTTATACCAAATGCAAGTTTGGCATTCATACTGCTGGATGCGAGATCTATCTAAATCTCTGCCAATCTTTTGGTCATGGTACCAGGTTGATAAAACGCAACTCCTCCACGCCAAGCTCCTAGAAGCTCTGCTCGCGATGTGGGCGATAAACTATAGCCACCACGACACTTCCCGAAGGGCCATCTTACATTGCCGGGGGTGGAAGCAACCTTCCATGGGATCCCCGACACCCGTGGTAGCAGAAAACTTCTGGTCAGGTTTCGTAATTGTAAACAATTACTCCCAGTTTAGGTCCTTTTGCAAACCCGTGACTGGTAGCACTCTGCTTCGGGAACGTGGGGTCGGTAGTCCCCATAGGTTATACCGGAATTGACCTTGATCGTTCACTCGGTATGCGATAACTAGCGTTATCCCTTCCCTGCGTATAGTAGAATACCGGTGTCAACCCATCTTCTGCTTTGTTTGTCGACTCGACAGGTGCCTGTCTAAAAAAAAAATCTAAGTTCTCCCCATTGCGAACTATCCCCATGTCTGCAAGGTGTCTTATGTCGTCATATCTTGGGCATTCGCTCAGTATGTACTGCCAGTTTTCGAGCTCAGCTCCACATGAACAGCCCTCCGTTTCATATCTACCTACCCTATGGAGGTAGACGTTCATGCGGCCGTGGCCTGTCAAGAGATAACCCAGACTGAGAGAAAATTCAAAGTCCAAGTTATCCCTGGCAAAGTTCGCGACTCCAATGAATTCATGAGTCACCCTGCCCTTTTTGCTGTCCGTCCACTTGTTTTGCCATATCGATGTCACCCTGAGATCGAGGAGTTTTTTGCATTCGCGAAGACTCCTCTCTCCAATCTCATCACAAGTCAGCCAATCGCTAGCCAGCAATAGGACACCCTTCTGGATCTTGTAGGTGATAGCTCTGCGCTTCACGTCCAATGGCGGAACACCCATGAGTACCTGTATGGCTTCAGTAGATACCAACCGACATACAGGTAAGCATGCCCGCAGGATTATTCGACACGAATAAATGGCACGGGTTCCTGTGCCAGTCGCCAAGGTCTCGTACCATATCGACGATCCATACACTGCACATGCAACGAACAGACCGTATATGACACGTACCGCTCTCTAGGCCAGGCCCCATTCTTTCCGCAGAACTTTGCGGATCTGTCCCTCCGTGGTGGTGAGACGTTCTCTGAGCTCTCGTAGATGCAGCTCGAACCTCAACCGCTCCTAAACTCTGATGCTCAGATACCTAACGTTAGTCACGTATCTGAGCCCAGCTCCATCCAGCTTTATCAAGGGAGGACGCGAACGCCATAATTTGTAAGGCAAACACAATATACTCTCATATTTCACCTAGAGTATAATAATTGCTTCCCCTGGCTATAAAGTTACGCCACGCCACTGTTATATAGATATCATCTATTATATTCGGAAATGTATTAACTTCGATACTTAAATATTTATAACTCACCAATTTCTTCACCACCTTCTCTGCTTAAAAGAAAAGAAAATTACGTTTGATTTTATGTCATAATTGTTGAATATGGAGTTGTCAATGTAATGTCGGAGCTGCAGAAAAAAACATAAAACCTAAATGAGATTTTTTCTATTTTCAATGAACCGTCGACATCAGTGATATTTGAGTCTCGGCAAAATCCCAATTGTTTCAAAAGTTTTAGACCAAACCTAGACTTTTAAGACCCTAATCCGAATGAATTCCCAATTTCCGAAAATAACGGTCTCTCTAGTGTACATACTCGTACATAGTGCAAAATAGTATTTAATATTTGCAAAACGATCTGCTTTCTCTAAAAATGAATCAAGGATTTTTTGCCCTTTATTTTCTTGACGGTGTTACTTACTTGAAAATGTTAAAGAACCTCAAGGCTAGGAGGCCAAGGCTCGATATGGGCTGTAGTGCCATTGTACAGAAGTAGAGAACTTGCTTGAACTGCAACACTTTAGAACATTAGCTAACAATTTCTAAAATTTGGAGGAAAAGATCGAAACATTGCATTAAAATGGTTAAAAAAGCATCATAAGTCGATCATTTTTTGAGTGATTAATTACTCAACTGAAAACTGTAAAACAAAAATGGGCTAATTTTTTAATCCTGGAGATATTGTTAAAAAGGCCACGTAAAATTTCGTTTGTATCTATGTATATCTTTTGTAATAAATATTATAAAAGATATGTACATGTATTTTACTTTCTTAGCATATATCTTAGATATCTAAGATATACTACGATAGTGTACGTAGACTTTTGTGGCTAAGTGTTAATTATTCATTATTAGAATATTAAAGTAAAGTATAATTGGTCAGTTCCAAAGTCATTATTATACTTTAAAAATAGTTATATGGTAAAAAGACCCGCGACTAGTAGTGTAAGAAAATACACTGTACTCAAACTGTTAAATTAAAAAGCAACCAAAATCGATGACACATCATGTATGGCAGAAGTTATTATAAAGCCAGTTCACGATATGACGTCATACGCTATACACTTTAGAAATTTATTGACGAAACCTGTTTTCATTCGCAGTGTGTTGGTTGCTATACTAGCGCATTACGATGCAATACTTTTATGGTCGACTCGGGTCGGGTCGAAATTGGCGTGTATACTACTACCTCTCGATAATTGGTGGTAAACAATCCAAGCCCGAAACTAGCAGACTGTCTTGTTGGAATTGACGTTGTGTGTTTTAGTTCTTCGTAATTATTATAAATTTACAGAATTGAGAAAGGTGAGTTTATTCTTTCTGTTTATTATTTAATATCATAGCTATGGAAATAGTTAAAATTATATTAGTTTTAAGAAGTTTATAAATTAATAATAAAGGTTTTGGCTACGAATCCGTATTCACATAACAGTTAATTGTTATGAGAGTTAAAAGAAATATGTCGAAAAAGGGAGTGGTCAAGTTAACAATTGAATATCAAAGAATAAACTGAATGTAATTTGGATTTGTTATGATTTTAATTTAATGAATTAAAAGATCGTTAAGGAATCGGGTTGTCTCCTAGGGTTGAATATGTAACTGATGAAATAAGTGATCTAGAAGTGGCGAAATTGTGGTCTATTTGTATTCAGTGAAGATCAAGTGAATTTGTTATTTTTTTAGTGTCGCAACTGTTTTAATATTTATATTGACAATATTTTATTATATGAGGTACAGTAGAATTAATAATAACTTGAAAAGGCTTGCTGGAAGTTTTTTTTTTAATTCTGCCTTTAAAAATGAGAGCTGGCTTGCGATCAGTCTTCATATCAATTATGAGAAAATCCATTATTATCTCTAAACAAATTTTTAGTTGAAAAGAATAAACTTCCATCATTCCTATTTTATTTGATATACGCAATTAAGGAATCGATATTTTTTCGATTTGCTTTTAGGGTGATAACCCTGAAATAAAATAACACAAGCGTCAGGGATATTAAGTGTTCTATACAGTGTATTGAATTCTACAACAAAATAAGTGTTTGCTACATCTTTGTAACTAACTACTTACTTGCGGTACATCCCAAATCCCATGGCTTCCTGCATACTCCGCCTCCATCCTTCTCGGTTCAGTATGTCCCACAGTTTGAAAATCTTAACAGTGATTTGCTGTCTGCGTCAATTGAATCCTCCCAGCGCTTCCGTCGCTTTCCAACTGGTCTTTGGCCATTGAATTTCCCCTTTAGGGTGCTTTTGTGGAATTCTTCCGTCATCCATCCGCTCCATATGACCAGATTATTGTAGCTTCCTGAATTTCATGAGGGTTGACCCTTCTGGATTGTCGAAGATGGCATACAATTCTCTATTGTATCGTATTCTCCATATCGAAGCTTTTCTTCGAGGATTCTTCTGAGGATCTTTCTTTCAAAGGCGTTACGTAATTTTCCGGACCCCCTGATTTCATTTTATGTTTAATAATCGTTTTATATAGTTTGAATTTAGTTTTTCCATGTGCTACATGGACCAACCCGACCTGTTTGGCGATGTTTTGCTCTGGTTTCCTCAAAGTGGGACCGATCCACTGCCACTTCCGCCTTTGAATCTCAATGTCTATTTTAGTCTGTCCTGTTGTACGCCAAATTTCGTCGTTGGAGATCACTTCTGGCCAGAATATTCCTAAAATGCGCCGGAGACATTGGTTCACGAAAGTTTGCAGTTTCTTGGTAAGTCGAACGGTCACTTTCCACGTAGTACAACCATATAACAACACGGATTTGACGCATGCGTCAAAAACTCGCAGCTTCGTGCGAAGAAAGATCTCCCTTAACCTCCAGAAATGAAAAAGGATACCGAAGGCCTGACGAATTTTATTTAGACGAGACTCAATATCCTTTTAGGCTCCGTCGTCCATGCTGACAATGCTTCCGAGATCATAAGAATCTTGCACCTCTTCCACATCTTGTCCGTTAAGAATAATCGGTGTGCTTGCGTTCGAACTCATGTGCATGTACTTGGTTTTACGCACATACCGAATCAAGGCTTACAAATATTTCTTAACCACTCTCCAGAGATCTTGCAAGTACCTATGTTTATATCGTCGGCATGTGCAAGGTGTTGTTTATAATTGAAGCATAGTGTTCCTTTAATGTTAACGGGAAGCTTCCGAATAACATGTTCGAGTGTCAAGTTGAAAAGCATTGGTGCGAGGCCGTCACCTTGTTTAAGGCCGTTGTCCATTTTAAAGCTGAAAGTCAGATCATTTTCTACTCTGACTTGTGGCAAAGACACGATCATTGTTATTTTTGTAAGCCGAACCAGCTTCCGTGGAACTCCAAACTCCAACAAGATTTTATACAGTACGTGCCTATCGAAAAATCTGGTGGACATCAATGTTATATTTTTGGAACTTCTCCATTACCTGTTTAACTGAGAATATCTGGTCCGTAGTCGATCGTCCAGCTCTAAGTTCGCCTTGGTATTCACCAATTACTTTGTCAGCCTAGGGCTTAATTCTCTTCCAGAATTTTCGTCAAGATCTTATAAGATCTTTGGGTGGTTCCACAGGGCTGTTTTTACCTCTTCGAGTGTGGGAGTACTGAAAGAGGATCCTTCATCAGCTGTTAGATCAGTTAAACCTTCTATTATGTCCGCTGCTGCTGTTCATGTGGATGATGGACTTGGATTGAGGAGGTGTTCAAAGTATTGCGCCCATCTTTGTTTTATGTCTTTCGCGTTATTTATGATGTTGCCTTCTGTATCCTTCCATTGAGTCGTCTTTGATTAGTATCCCTCATCCTTTCAACTAGGTAATACGCGGCTATCGTGTTGTGTAATTTAAAATGTTCGTTCATGTTTTTATTTTTGTCCATTTTCTGTCTGCAGATTTTGTTTGCAAATCGTCAAAGATCTTTATATTAATCCTGTTTGGCTCGTGTCGGCCGCTCTGAGGCGCCTTGGCATTTATTGTCGAACCAATTATTTTCTTTGCGCCGAGGTTGTTGTCCGATGCCGGCATTCTGTGATGCCACTCTAAATCGTGCGTTCTTTAAAAACATGTCAATGCCGATGCAAGCGCCGATGCTCTCTATTCTGTTTCTACCATTAGACCGCTTCCCTTTTTTTTCTTAATAGATTTAAACTTGCAAATACCTTTCATTTGGAGTAAACTGAAGCAGAGTCCAAATATTGTATGATAGTCCATAGGCTTGCTATTTTGCCCATAGACAGAGAAATATTTCGGATAAAAAATTTCTACTTCCCAAATGAACGATTTTGATTGGTTCGTACAAGGTTCGTACTTACTTACGATGGCGCTACAGCCCAAATCGGACCTTGGCCTCCTAAATACCTTGCCTCGATTTATCTCGGCTCAGTGACCGTGTCCTTCAGTTAGAAAATCTTAGCAGTGATTTGCTGTCTGCGTCAACCGAATCCTCCCAGCGCTTCCGAGCAGTCTTTGTCCCTTTTAGTGTGCGTTTGGGAATTCTTCCGTCAGCCATCCGCTCCACATGACCAGCCCATTGTGATTTCTTAAATTGTATGAGGGTTGACACTTCTGGATTGTCAAAGATGGCATACAGTTCTCTATTGTATCGTATTCTCCAGATCGAGTCTTCCCTCACAAATCCGAGAATCTTTCTGAGTACGTTTCTCTCAAAGACGTTAAGTAGTTTTTCGGACGCCTGAGTTAATGTTTACGTTTCGCTGCAATAGCATAGCACAGGTCTTATGATCGTTTTATATAGCTTAAGATTTGCTTTCCTGTGTACGTTCTTGGTTTTAATTATTGAAAGTATCGAATAAAACGTGTTGTTTGCCATCATTATCCTTTTGATTTCGATGGGTTCGCTTCCATCCTTCGATAGGTTCGCCCCTAGGTATATAAAGTTGTCTACGTTTTCTAGGTTATAGTCTCCTACTGTGATATTTTGTCTGATTGGCGTCTTTTTCCTAGTTTGTGTCATAATTTTTGTTTTGTTTTCATTAATACGTAGTCCAACTTCACTTGCTACCGAGTCAAGGTTTACAAATACCTCAGCACTCTTCAGAGATCTTGCAAGGACAAGGTTATACCTTCCAAAAATTTAAACAGCTGATGACTGAAACTTTTCTTACACGTATAGATTCTACGCATGTACGCGTGTAAATTGTACGTATATTGGTTTGTTTATAACGAGAAGTTCATTTGAACCTGTGAACTGGGTATGTATCTATGTTTAAAATGTGCTTTGAAGTGTGAAATCAGCTGCAAGGAAAACATTGATAGTGGTTTTCATGTTCTTGTAAATTTTATAAGATTTAAATTTATTTATTTATCCCTCGAATATACACAAGTTTATGACTACATAGCCAGTTTATGTGAGTTCCTCTAATTTAAGCTCCGAACGACTGACTTTTCACGGATTTTAGTAAATTAACTTATTATTATTTTCAGGTAGAAGATCCTCAGCATCATCGAAGTTTAAAACATCATCCGTTACAAACTAACAACATAAGTTTATTAGATGAAATTGTGTTGAGCTGCAATAAATCTACAAGTAAAGACGCTAGAGAGTTAGCCGATTTACTGACAACTTCGCATGTGAAGGTAAAAAGATTTTTGTGCTGAAATCTATAAACGATTTACAGGTTTTTTCTTTCAGGCTTTACTCAGTTCGCACGATGAGATAGGTGATATTATTGAAACAATAGATAACGAACGACACCTCTTTCCAAAAGAATTCTTAAATACCGACATGCCGGCTGAAACCATAAAAATGATTGGGCTGCGGAGGAAGCCCAACGAACCATTAGGGCTTACGGTCGAAGTTGACGAGCATAATCAACTAATGGTAGCTCGAATATTAGCTGGTGGAATGATCGATAAACAAGGCATGTTACATGCGGGAGATGTCATTTTAGAAGTTAATGGAGTGCCAGTAAACACTCCGGAAGAACTGCAAGCAGAAGTGTCGAAAGCAAAAGAATCATTAACTTTGAAAGTTGGTCCAAACGTCGATGAAGAAATGAAATCGGCCAGATTAACTATGTCTGGAGGACAGGTAAAGAGTGGGAAAAATTTAGAACCAGGGAAAAAGTTGACTGTGAGTATTTTTTTTATGATTTTCGGATTGGGAAGTAGATTACTCTTTGTTAAAAACTATCATACGTTAGCTGTATTGAATGTATATATTAACCAATATACTAAACATTCCTTTTAGTAGATTTCTAATTTCATAAACGTTCATAATTTTCAAGTGGAATTTTCTATTATAAATGTTCAAATACAAAATAACAAAGTTGAATTTAATAGTAAACCCAAAATTTAATCCTGAATAAACGAATCGTATAAGTAAGTTAATTTATTTGCAAGCAATTTAAATTATTTAATGCCATTCCATATAAAGGGAAGCAGTAAAATTTAAAAATTTATTTTATTGTAGTTATTAGTGATATCATCAATAAATCATCAATTCTTTAAATTTTCTACTAGATTATGAGTTGAGAAACTAAACCCGCAAAAGTTTTATGTTTGGAATGAAATTACTTATTCGAAAAGTGAAACGTTTGCAATCGAAAGCAAAAGCTTTGATTCTGATTCGTTGATTTTTCCCTTTATTGGAATTTGGTTTTAATTTAATTTTCGATAAATATTTTCATTTGCCGGTAAATTACAGTAGCCAATTTTTATTTAGAGCAAACACATTAACCTCTTAGATTTCATCTAGAGTATGAAAATTTAAGGACGTTTAGTCACATGATCTTGATATCGTCACCTCGCTTGGTAGCCTAGCGCTAAAATTCCTTGTATAGAATGGTGATGGTTGCTTGCGCTGTGTGGTACTTAAAACGTTGGAACCACATGTTTGTCTGACGACCAATGTCCACGCTATTTGGTCCAAAATTAATCAGTTATCATCGCTCGATAAAAATTCAACATTTTTCTGTAACCAATTTAACCGGGAACTCTGCATAAAATAAAGAATGAACCCTCTTCGATCCGATTGCGCTTTTAATTATTAATCTATTGCACCGAAGTTGTTATTTACTTGTTAAACATTACAAATGAAGATTCTAACCACTAACTATTGGTTACGCTTTTATGAAAAATAAACGCATTTTTTACACCGTCGTGTGTTCTCCAAAAAAAGCTCGAAAATTGTTTCCAAACATAACCGTTATCAACCAGTAGTATTTGGCAAACCCTTAAGAAAAGTGAAATTTAATTCTGAATGTTTCAATATCAACTGCAGTCATTAGCTAAGAAATAAGAAACTTCTGGCTCGTTGGTCCTTCTATCACCACCTATATAAATTGACTAAAATTTGAAAATTGACGAGCTTATAAAAGCTATCGACTTAAAAATTAGTACCATGTAAAACTTTAAACTTTAAACTTTAATTTTTCCTTACTTTTCTATTTCATCGAGAGTATTGGACTTTAAGGACATCCGTAATTCTGTTGTGTTTCATGCACATTTCCATACGTATTTCAACATTTGTTTATCGATAAATTTTTTTTTTTAATTCTATTCTCTTCATTTACCTATTTGTAAAACTAATTAACCATACAGTTATTTTCTAAAATATTTTTTGTTGGCAGAATGTATTATATAATTTGATGAGTGTTTTTTTTTGCTTATGGCAATCATAAAACCACTTTTCTTCATTTTGGCTTCTAAATTTTTTTCTAGTGTTATATGCGTGCATTGTTTGAGTACAACCCCGATGAAGATTCTCTATTGCCTTGCAAAGAAATTGGCCTTCATTTCAAGCAAGGAGATATTTTGCAGGTATGTATCAAATAGAATAGAGTTACAGTAAAATATAAAAATCAATCATGTGTATTACAGATAATTAATGTAAAAGATCCAAATTGGTGGCAGGCTAAAAATATTTCAAATCCCTCAAGCGAAATTATTGGATTAATACCGTCACAAGAACTGGAAGAACGAAGAAAGGCATTTGTCTCTCCAGAAGCTGATTATGTGCATAAAATTGGCATTTGCGGAACTAGGGTAAAAAAAAGGATACAGAATTGCAAAAAACTGAAAATTAACGACATTATTTCAGATATCGAAGCGGAAAAGAAAAACTATGTATAAATCAATGGCAAATTGTGATTTTGATAAGGCTGATCTAATGCTCTATGAAGAGGTCACTCGAATGCCGCCTTTCAAAAGGAAGACACTTGCATTAATCGGAGTGCAAGGTGTTGGCCGAAGAACTTTAAAGAATCGGCTAGTGAACAGTGATCCTGATAAATTTGGAACTGTAATTCCACGTAAATAAATTTTAATGTATTGTACGTACATTTATTATAATATGATTAATATATTGTTTAGATACTTCCCGTCCAGCTAGAGCCTTAGAAGAAAATGGTAAGGGCTATTGGTTTCTTGAAAGAGAAGCCATGGAGGAAGAAATCAAGTCGCATAAATTTCTTGAGCATGGAGAACATAATGGTAATCTTTACGGAACGCATTTAGATTCCATTAACGATGTTATTAAAAGCGGTAAATATAGCGTAACCAATTGTTTTTCTGGTAATTTAAAAGTAATTGTTTTTAGGCAAAATGTGTATCCTTGACTGCGCTCCAAATGCTCTCAAACTACTACATAACAGCACTGAGTTAATGCCATTTGTTATATTTATTGCTGCTCCTGGTATGGAACAATTGAAACAAATATATGCCGAGAAAAGAGCGACTGGAGGATCTAGCCGCAATCTAACAGTAAGTAGTGTGCTAATGTATTTACATTTCGCACATCCTACAAAATTTTTTAGGTACTTCGAAAATGGTCTAGTTTTCAATCTTTCTTAATTGTAACTTTTTCGTGTAGCCTATGCTAGAGTTACTGTATAGAAACGGACTCTTTCTTATTAGAGTTTGGACACCAGGTTCCAGGTTCCGCTATGTGCGGTAAATTTTCAAATCGAAGATTATTTTCATCGTATTTTCTGTGAACGATCTCATATTTCGCAAGAATTATTGGCTACGTATAAATTCTGTCGAGTATTACGTTTCAAGTGATTTCTGGTTAAATCGCAAGCCATCTCATCTTTTCAGTACGAACTGTAACTCGTTGACTTTTTAAATATCACGGATTGATAGCTCAATTAACGGTTTTGTGGCTAAACTCGAGAGAGCCGAAGAGAGCTCGTTCGTACACAGTAACTCTAGTCCACAGTTTAATTATATGTAAGACAGTTTACAAAGTGGAGACTACATCTCGAAATGAGCTCACCAATTTGCGTGCAATTTTCACGCACATGTGCGAACTAGAGATACTCGATACACACTAACACTTCTGTCGTAATAGAGTTTGGACAATGCATGTACAGCGATCGCGCGGGAAATTTCGCCCGAAATTTGAATTTTCTCAATTCTTTTTCTTTTATGAAGTAAACACAATCAAATTGAATTGTTATTTATGAAAGTCATATTTATTTTCGGTTTTAATGTGAATTATATTCAAAAACTTGTAGCTTAACGCAAGTTTTCGCTCGTCTCCGTACATTTGAAATCAGTCAAACTCAAGTTTGGCTGATTTTCGTATTTCTTATGTTGCCTTCTTGTTGTTGAGTTGTCGCCCGCGAAAACTCGGGCTTGCGATCTTAAAAAAAAAAAAAAATTTTTTTCAAAAAAAAACAACATCAATTTAAAGGTTTGAAAGCCCTGAGATGAATAGAGGTTCGCAATCCCGGAGTTCTTCGACATAGCAACCGAAACAATAATGCAAGTACCGTTAGCAGTAGTTGCCGGCTGAAAGAAGCGGGAGTTTCAGTTTGCAGTCGGTTTGAAATGGTCGTCGAGGATCGAGCTCGTTGCGCGGCAGTTGAGTTTTTTTGCGAGAAAAATCAAAGGAAATAAAAAGAATTTCGATCGTTTAGTCAAGTTTACCATTTTTTTTGAAAAAAAAAAAATAAAAAAAAAAAAAAAAAAAAAAAACCCGAAACGAAAGAACGCGTGCCTGTTACCCCGACAATTTCCAGTTAGTTTTTGTTCTCGTGTGATCTTGTTCGAAACGCGGATCAGTCCATTTGAGAAAATCGGGAATTTTCAGTTCGGGGAGCGCGCATCCTGAATTCTGTGATTGAGCTCGGCAAGAGCATTTGCTTAGTTTTATACCTCGACTACAATTTTTCTTCGAGTCGTCATAACCTTTTTGCAATTTCGCATCGTCTTGGCATGTGTGGCTACCTACCATCACGCGGGTGTCTTTTCGTTCATCACAAACCTCGTGGTTCCTCTTCACGTGTCTGAAAAGAAAAGGAAAGGCGAAATCGCCGCCGTACGCGAGTGTTTGACGCCGAAATTTCCGATTATTCGTTGTTTTTTTTTGGTTGTGAAAGTTTCGCATATCCCTGTAAATTTGCATGAAAAAGGGGAAAGGAAGAAGAAAAAAAAAAAAAAAAGAAACGTGTTCTGCGGGACGTCGCGCCGGTCAAACGATTCGGGGATCTGTTTCTATTTTTTTTGCTGAGTGCAATTTCCTACCGTGTGGAGGATTCATCCAAGCAAAACACACATGAGAACCATCCTGTAAATCAGCTTGTCTGCCGGGAAATTTCATCTAGCCCTGAAAGTGCGGAATTTATTCCGATCGTGTCGAAAAAAAAAAAAAAAAAAAAAAAGTGCAAGGCCGTCGCGAAAAATAATTCTTTTCTTCCCCCTCGATTTTGACCGTGGAAGGGTGTTTTGGGCGCGGATTTTCTTCGCACGTGAACTGTATAATTTCTTTCCTGTTCGGTCGCCGCGAGACGGCTCGAAACGATCATTGCGATCGGGTGGCAGATTAAGACCGAGCGAACAATTCTCAACCTTTCTTTTCCGTCGTGTTTTTTTTGTGGAATGGACTGAATTATTCCTGTTTTAATGAATATGGCATAAAATGAAGGGTGGTGCCTAATCGAATCAATTTGCCTTCGTCGACAAATACCGTCTCGATAAATTAAATAGTTTAAAACTAAAAATGAACGAACCGCATGAATAAATTAAATAGTTAAAGGAAAAAAAAAAAAAAAATTAAAAATGAACGAACCGCATGAATAAATTAAATAGTAAAAAGAAAATTAAAAATGAACGAACCGCATGCATAAATTAAATAATTTAAAACTAAAAATAAACGAAACGCATAATGAATTAAATGAATTAAAAAAAAAAAAAAAAAATAAATAAAAGAATTTAATTTCACCTAACAAAACTAAGACAGACAGGACTGACGGACGGACGGACGGACGAACTTAAAAGTGAAATAAAGAAAGTTTTTTTTTGTTCTTCATCGTTCATCATCGTAATATGGGGTAAGTTTTTTTTTCATTGTTTTTTTTTCCTCTCTAGATTTGTTTTCATTCGCGATATTTCGATTTGTTTTATTGTTGAATGCAACGTAGTGTAAAATTTTTTTTTCCTCTTTCGGATAAGATGTTTAAAGGCTAAGAGAGCCATCTTAGAATGAACCCGAGCGCTTAGCTCCTTTTGCCCCGAACCTCGACATGGGGCCACGACCAAAAAAAAATGATTTTCTTTAGGAAAGTCGTGGCTGAGGTAGGGAGGGCAGAAAGGGCGCTAAAAACCACCTTAGCGCCCTAACACAAATCGCGAAGTCGGCAACTCCATCGCTTCATGGTCTTTCACGACCACTGGGGAAAATTATCCCAATTTTCACCCTAACCCGGAGTAAGCCGACACGAAATTTTTGTTATACAGGCCATGGGTTTTATGGTCTGATTAAGGAACAAGTACCCCCCCACACTGCCGTAGCTAGTCCCGGCCGCCAGCAAGCGTGTCGCTTCCGTTCCTTATTCAGCCACCAATTCGGAAGTAGGAGGAATTGGCCCTTTCTTGTCCCGAACATTGACGTTTTCGTTTCCCTTCAGAATTATTTTGGCTTTAAGTCAAAATAATTCGTTCCGCCGGCCTAAATCATAACAAAATGGCGCCCAACGTGGGGCTAGCCAGATCTACGCTAGGAGCACATAGCGTAGCCCGTCAACACGCGCGAGTCGGAAAAATTCCGTGCAAAATCGTTGATGAGCAAAAGGACTAAATTTCGTCGTTCTGCGACAGAATTTTCGCCTGAACGGCAATCACAGTCCATGTGCCAAGCTTTTTTGAGTTTCGTCGGCTAACCATCGGATTGGTTTTGTTTGTAGACAATGTGGAACTGACCTATTGACGAACCGTTTGGCAACCCTTAGGCGCCACTCTGTTCCATAGGAAAGGGAAACATTGTCTGCATGCAAGATTGGTTCTATGTTAGTCGACAGGTTTTAGTCTCTCGAGCCATTCCACTTTTGGTTCGTGAGCACCCATCTGAGAGCTGGGCATGCCTTGTCTTGGCGGGCGTGTCGTCAGACAGAAGGGAAGAATGTTTGCGAATTATTGGTGAGTTTGGTGATGGAGACTTTTGCCGAAACTTCAGAAAAGTTCCTTAATTCCTTAACCTTCCTTTTAGAGTTCCTATAACGTAGAGTTTTTTTTTGTAAAATTAACGTAGAGTTTTTTTTCGATGATATAAATTTCTATAAGTCTTCGGACGAAATATTTTGATGATTTTCTTTTGCGGATTTTGATGTTTTCTTTGCTTTTCTTCCCAAACAATTTTGAAACAGTTATCGCGATCCAGTTTTCCCAGTGAGTCGGAAAGAGCATGATCGGCTTCGCGATTTGCTGCAGTTGAGGGGAGGGGAAAAGAGTGAATGCGTGAGGGTTCATTTTAATAATCTGATAGAGTCAAGTATACATAAAATCACTTAAACATTAATTCATTCATTTGTACGTATTTTTTTTCCATATTCGTTCAAACATTCACACAATCAATTATCCATAAATTTAAAGTTCATTCATTCGGAATTCCATTCGTTTATGACGCACTGGTTGTTAATATTCAAGCATTCACTATATCGTTCATTCGTTCTTATGCAATACACACATTCAACATTCATACGATCACTATCCACAAATTTTGAAATTCGTTCATTTGCAGTTTGTTTGAGCAATTATATATATACAAACCACACAAACATTCGTTTGGTCGTTCATTCACGCATGCTATTACACTCGTTATAACATTTACACAACTAATTTACGCTGCCTTTCGAAATTCTTTTGATTCTTAATATTAAATTCGTTCGCTAAATCATTCGGTATATCGTTCATTCGCTTCGTTAACGCTTACCTTCAATCATTCAACATACATTCGTTCATAATAATTCCTTTTTACAATATTAGATTCAGTATTCGATAGTTCATGAGTTTTACCTTCTCAGCTGTTCTTTATATACATATCCTTTATCCAGACATTCAAGAAACCATTCATCGATACGCACAATTAGTCGTGAAAATTTCCCTATTCCAACCACTCGTTTTTTCTTCTCTCTATTTCGTTCAAACACTCAATCGAGTTTTGTCGTTCGCTTCACTAACTTATTTTGAGCATGTCTTTGATTCATTCTCCGAAAGCGAGCGTAGATGTTGTCTGCTCAGCTTGTCAGGAAATTATAGATCCGGTGAAAGAAGTAGTCACCAAATGTAGTCATCGATTCCATAGCCATTGTTTGGAATCATGGATCGTTGACAATCACAATTGTCCGAATTGTCGTGGACATTTGGGTCCTAGAGACTATTGGTCCGTCCTGGGTGTAGAGGGCGCGTCCGCTAAACTAGGCCCAGTGACACGCGGCAAAAAGAAGTCACAGGCCACTAATGCTCAAAAAGTTGGTATGTCGCCTGTGGGGTTAAATTTGGATATGCCACACGAGACAGGAGGCGGACGAGCTTTCTATGCCCCGGACGGATCGATGGTCCCGACGCCCAGTCCATTGACTGAGCCAGACCTGAATTCAATGTTTGCAACAGACACGAGTGAGAGAGAGAAACAAGTGAGATGGTCAGACATCAGAGTTGAACCGCCGGCAGAGTCCATACTAGAGATGCCGTTGGCTATGAATTCACTGAAGATGGATGACTTAGTGCGAATTATACGCTCGGTGTTGCGTGAGGAACAGACTCAGCAACAGCCAAGCATTAATAATATCAACGTAGATTTACCACCACCCTTAAACCGACGTGATGCACTGGACGAACAGGTGCGAACTCGTGGCCGACTGGCCCATGCGACCGCTCAGATTGGCGAACGCAATGGCAACGGCCCAAATTTAAGACACCGCAATCCAGGCAGTCCAATACGCCATTGGAGATTGCGTTTTAATGGAGAAAGCCATTCATTGCGAGCAGAAGAATTGGTCTTCAGGGCCGAAGCTCTTGCAATAGGAGATCTGGGCGGACGCATGGACCTGTTGGCCCAGAATTTTCATCTGTTGTTGGACGGTCGTCCAAACCAGTGGTATTGGCTCTGGCGGAGATCCAACTTAGAGACCCACTGGACTGAGTTACGACTTGCTTTCTTAGAAGCTTGGGGAGAGAGTAGTGACGATTGGGAGGTGCGCAAGCAGATGCTAGGAAGACGTCAGGCACCAAATGAGCCATTCTTGCTTTATGAACAAGACATGACTGTACTCCGCACATTGCTGCCCACTCCTATGTCAGAAAGAGAATTCGTTGGAATCGTTCGAAGTAATTTATTAGCTAGCACGCAACAGCAAATGTGCTTTTACGAAGTACAAAATATGGCTCAGCTACGACATCTTGTGAAGCGTGTAGAGACTGTACGGAAGACTACACGAGCGAATTCTTGGCAATCGAACAGGGTCCACGAAATCATCGAAACCCAAGTGGAAGAGTTAGTAGATCCCGAAGTTGACGAGGTAGCTGGTTTGTCTAAGCCCTTGACTTGTTGGAACTGTGGCAAGGAGGGACATGGCTATCGAGAATGTACCGAACCACCTAAAGGCGTTTTCTGCTATGGATGTGGAAGGGCGGACGTGGTGAAGCCCAACTGTGTTCATTGCAAGGCGGGAAACGGCCGAAGGGACGGAAGGACAGCGGGTCCCTTTCGTCTGAACACTGTACCCCGATCGTAGAAAGAAGCGTAGTACAGAAACCCCTTTCCGATTCCCCATTTAATTTAGAACTCCCGCATAAAAAAATTTCTACCAATTGTTCAACCCCTTTAATTACCCCTCCAAATTTTACCACTACACCTTCAACATTTTCTGAACCTGATTCCCATCCTTTTAAAGTAAAATCATCCTTACCTATTCCTCGGAATCTTATCACTTCGCAAGTCACTATTCTGAAAAGAGTAAATGATAATACGGAGTTGGCTGTTTCTCGACCTGAAAATGACCTTATCGTACCCGAAAATTTAAGACGACATTCCCACCATCCTTTCAAGCCTTATCACCTTCGACTAAAAGAGTATATGGAAGTTCGAGAGCGAATTTTTGCACCTACTTCAGTCACTAGCGTTGATCAAGTATCATCACTAGCGGGTGGATTCGGTCGTAGAAAGTCAATCTTACGCCTTCGTATGTTCTGGAGGATGGTGCGTGAAAAAAAGAAAGCGATTCTGTCTACCATCATTACCGAGCCGTTCGATATACGTCCGTACGCCATGGTATCCATATACGGAGTGGACGTTAAAGGACTCCTCGATAGTGGTGCGAGCATTAGTTGCCTTGGAGCAAATTCCCTACAACGCCTTCAAGATGCACAGGTGAGTTATCGACCAGTCTGTCAAGACGTGAAGACAGCTGATGGTGTTTCACAAAGAGTTTTGGGCACAGTAGTTACCGACATTACCTTTCGTGGTGCTACTAAAGCTATTACCTTATATATCGTGCCGAGCCTATCGCAGGAATTGTACCTTGGGGTAGATTTCTGGCGATCATTTCATCTAGCTCCTAACATCATCAGTGCGGTCGATATTCCCGATACTGCATCGCAACTAATTGCTCAGGATGCCCACCATTTAACGCCCTCAGATGTAAAGAGGTTGGAATTGGCAAAGTCCAAATTTCCATCGTACGAAGAATACGGACTCGGTGTAACCAATGTCGTTGAACATAGTATAGACGTTGGGGATGCTAGTCCCATCAAACAAAGACATTATCCCGTTTCACCTGCGATCCAAAATCTGTTATATGACGAGATCGATCGTATGTTAGCACTTGGCGTTATAGAGACCAGCCAGAGTGCATGGAGTTCACCTGTGGTTCTTGTGAGGAAGCCAGGCAAGGTACGATTATGCTTGGACTCGCGCAAAGTCAATGATGTGACGAAGAAGGATGCTTATCCATTACCACACATTGACGGTATCTTAAGTCGTTTGCCGCGAGCCAATTTTATAACCAGCCTAGACCTCAAAGATGCCTTTTGGCAGATTCCTCTCGAACAAAAATCTAGAGAATACACAGCGTTTACTATTCCTGGTCGGCCTCTATACCAATACACTCGCATGCCTTTTGGTTTATGCAACGCGCCGCAAAGGATGTGTCGTTTGATGGACAAAGTCATTCCACCCGAGTTGAAGGAGCAGGTATTCGTATATTTGGACGATCTGCTGTTGATTTCTGAGGATTTCGACTCACATCTGACTTTATTGAGCGAAGTCGCAGATTGTATAAGAAAAGCTGGCTTGACGATCAACGTCAGCAAGAGCAAGTTTTGTTTGAGAGAAGTGAAGTATCTCGGATACATCGTTGGAGATGGAGGCTTGAAGACAGACCCGAACAAAGTCTCAGCCATAGTCGATTACCCTTCGCCAAAGTCCGCACGTCAAGTTCGACGCTTTCTTGGTATGGCAGGCTGGTATAGACGATTCGTCCCCAACTTTGCTGCTACCGTATCACCGATCTCAGACACTCTAAAGAAGTCCAACCAGTTTGCTTGGACTACAGAGGCACAAACTTCCTTCCTAGTAGTGAAAGACTTGCTGACGAAAGCACCCGTTTTGATCAACCCAGATTTCAAGAGGCCTTTCGTAATACAATGCGATGCTAGTAAGTCAGGGGTGGGTAGCGTTCTCTTTCAGGAAAACGACGACGGATCAGAATCTCCAGTAGCGTATATGTCACAGAAGCTCACTTCCGCTCAACGCAACTATAGTGTAACCGAACTCGAATGTTATGCAGCTGTGTTGAGCGTGAAAAAATTTCGAGCCTATGTAGAAGGGACTGCGTTCAAAGTCATCACGGATCATGCAAGTCTCAAATGGCTTATGTCGCAGAAAGACCTACAAGGACGGTTAGCGAGGTGGAGTCTGAAACTTCAAGGTTTCGACTTCGTAATCGAGCACCGACGAGGGAGCTTGAACGTTGTACCCGATGCCCTCTCTCGCGTATACGAAGAGGGACTAAATGCGCTGATCGACGTGGCACCGATCGTGGACATGAATTCTCCAGAATTCTCTGGCAAAGAATACAAAGAATTGGTGTCCACGGTTGATGCGAACGCCGATCGGCTTCCTGACGTATGCGTGAGGGATGGTTTCGTGTATAAGCGGACAGAGCCTCACGTCGGTAACCCGATTGCGGAGGACAGGGCCTGGAAGCTATGGATTCCATCAAGCCTTACGTCAACTGCGATTGCTCAGGCGCACGAAGCAGACACTACGGTCCATGGTGGTTACGCTAAAACGCTAGAGCGAGTCAGACGATTTTTGTATTGGCCCGGGATGGCTACACAAGTACGCACCTATGTTCTGGCGTGCGACACTTGTAAAGAGACAAAGTCCCCGAACAGACCTCTACGAGCGCCTATGGGAGAACCGTTCCGGACAGATCAGCCATTCCAACACCTTTACATCGACGTATTGGGACCATATCCACGTACCAAACGGGGTAAAATCGCCATTCTTATCGTCTTGGACCATTTCACCAAATTCCCCCTTTTACACCCCTTGGGGAGAATTACTGCTGAAGAAATCACTAAATATCTGGAGGGGCAGGTCTTCCACACGTTTGGGACACCTGAGACGATCCTCTCCGATAATGGCTCTCAATTTAAGTCAAAAGTGTTTAACTCTATGCTAGATAAATACGGAGTTCAACACCTGTACACCCCGAGCTACTCACCGCAAGCAAATGCGTCGGAACGTGTCAATCAGTCCATCCTAGCCGGAATTCGAACATTCATCACTGATGACCAAACACGATGGGATGAGAGTCTAAGCAAAATAGGATGTGCCCTTCGGAGCTCACTCCACCAAGCCACTGGATTTTCTCCTTATCAGGTTTTGTTTGGGAATCATATGATGTTACACGGGAAGGACTACGAACTGCTGAGGCGTTTGCGAGCGTTGGGTGAGTCAAATGTACAGCTTCGACCTCGAGAGGGAATTCCTATCGTGAGACAGCTTGCACAGACGAAAATAAGGGTCGCACATGAGGACAGTAGCAGGCGTTATAATCTGCGTGCTGCTCAAACACAATTTCGTGTAGGACAGGAAGTATTCCGAAGAAACTTTTCCTTGTCCACAGCCGCGCAGAATTATAATGCTAAGCTGGCGAAAAAGTTCCTCAAGTGCAGGATTCGTCGGGTGCTTGGCAACTCACGATACGAATTGGAGGATTTAGGAGGCAAACGTGTGGGAGTCTACCACTCTAAAGATCTCCGCCAGTGATTCGAGGAGTAGAGCATCGATGGCCCGGTTAACTCAGTCGTGAGCACGAGACTCTTAGCGACAGCTTTTTGTAGTCGATTCGGCGCTGGAAACCAACGGCGAACCGCCTATATTGTTGAGTTGTCGCCCGCGAAAACTCGGGCTTGCGATCTTAAAAAAAAAAAAAAAATTTTTTTCAAAAAAAAACAACATCAATTTAAAGGTTTGAAAGCCCTGAGATGAATAGAGGTTCGCAATCCCGGAGTTCTTCGACATAGCAACCGAAACAATAATGCAAGTACCGTTAGCAGTAGTTGCCGGCTGAAAGAAGCGGGAGTTTCAGTTTGCAGTCGGTTTGAAATGGTCGTCGAGGATCGAGCTCGTTGCGCGGCAGTTGAGTTTTTTTGCGAGAAAAATCAAAGGAAATAAAAAGAATTTCGATCGTTTAGTCAAGTTTACCATTTTTTTTGAAAAAAAAAAAATAAAAAAAAAAAAAAAAAAAAAAAACCCGAAACGAAAGAACGCGTGCCTGTTACCCCGACAATTTCCAGTTAGTTTTTGTTCTCGTGTGATCTTGTTCGAAACGCGGATCAGTCCATTTGAGAAAATCGGGAATTTTCAGTTCGGGGAGCGCGCATCCTGAATTCTGTGATTGAGCTCGGCAAGAGCATTTGCTTAGTTTTATACCTCGACTACAATTTTTCTTCGAGTCGTCATAACCTTTTTGCAATTTCGCATCGTCTTGGCATGTGTGGCTACCTACCATCACGCGGGTGTCTTTTCGTTCATCACAAACCTCGTGGTTCCTCTTCACGTGTCTGAAAAGAAAAGGAAAGGCGAAATCGCCGCCGTACGCGAGTGTTTGACGCCGAAATTTCCGATTATTCGTTGTTTTTTTTTGGTTGTGAAAGTTTCGCATATCCCTGTAAATTTGCATGAAAAAGGGGAAAGGAAGAAGAAAAAAAAAAAAAAAAAGAAACGTGTTCTGCGGGACGTCGCGCCGGTCAAACGATTCGGGGATCTGTTTCTATTTTTTTTGCTGAGTGCAATTTCCTACCGTGTGGAGGATTCATCCAAGCAAAACACACATGAGAACCATCCTGTAAATCAGCTTGTCTGCCGGGAAATTTCATCTAGCCCTGAAAGTGCGGAATTTATTCCGATCGTGTCGAAAAAAAAAAAAAAAAAAAAAAAGTGCAAGGCCGTCGCGAAAAATAATTCTTTTCTTCCCCCTCGATTTTGACCGTGGAAGGGTGTTTTGGGCGCGGATTTTCTTCGCACGTGAACTGTATAATTTCTTTCCTGTTCGGTCGCCGCGAGACGGCTCGAAACGATCATTGCGATCGGGTGGCAGATTAAGACCGAGCGAACAATTCTCAACCTTTCTTTTCCGTCGTGTTTTTTTTGTGGAATGGACTGAATTATTCCTGTTTTAATGAATATGGCATAAAATGAAGGGTGGTGCCTAATCGAATCAATTTGCCTTCGTCGACAAATACCGTCTCGATAAATTAAATAGTTTAAAACTAAAAATGAACGAACCGCATGAATAAATTAAATAGTTAAAGGAAAAAAAAAAAAAAAATTAAAAATGAACGAACCGCATGAATAAATTAAATAGTAAAAAGAAAATTAAAAATGAACGAACCGCATGCATAAATTAAATAATTTAAAACTAAAAATAAACGAAACGCATAATGAATTAAATGAATTAAAAAAAAAAAAAAAAAATAAATAAAAGAATTTAATTTCACCTAACAAAACTAAGACAGACAGGACTGACGGACGGACGGACGGACGAACTTAAAAGTGAAATAAAGAAAGTTTTTTTTTGTTCTTCATCGTTCATCATCGTAATATGGGGTAAGTTTTTTTTTCATTGTTTTTTTTTCCTCTCTAGATTTGTTTTCATTCGCGATATTTCGATTTGTTTTATTGTTGAATGCAACGTAGTGTAAAATTTTTTTTTCCTCTTTCGGATAAGATGTTTAAAGGCTAAGAGAGCCATCTTAGAATGAACCCGAGCGCTTAGCTCCTTTTGCCCCGAACCTCGACATGGGGCCACGACCAAAAAAAAATGATTTTCTTTAGGAAAGTCGTGGCTGAGGTAGGGAGGGCAGAAAGGGCGCTAAAAACCACCTTAGCGCCCTAACACAAATCGCGAAGTCGGCAACTCCATCGCTTCATGGTCTTTCACGACCACTGGGGAAAATTATCCCAATTTTCACCCTAACCCGGAGTAAGCCGACACGAAATTTTTGTTATACAGGCCATGGGTTTTATGGTCTGATTAAGGAACAAGTACCCCCCCACACTGCCGTAGCTAGTCCCGGCCGCCAGCAAGCGTGTCGCTTCCGTTCCTTATTCAGCCACCAATTCGGAAGTAGGAGGAATTGGCCCTTTCTTGTCCCGAACATTGACGTTTTCGTTTCCCTTCAGAATTATTTTGGCTTTAAGTCAAAATAATTCGTTCCGCCGGCCTAAATCATAACATTGTACTTCTAAACGCAGTCTTAACTATTAGTATTAGAGCATTGTCCAAACTCTATTAGGACAGAAGTGTTAGTGTGTATCGAGTATCTCTAATGCGAACAATCTACGTGTAAAATTTACCTTGGTAATCAGCTGTTTAAATTTTTGGAAGGTATAACCTTGAGCAAACCAAAATCGTTCATTTGAGATGTAGGAATTATTTATGCGAAACAGTTTTTGATCTATGTGCACTCTGTCCTCTTTTGCTCTGCTTCAGTCTATGCATACTCCTTTTTGTTCTCTGTGGGTTCATACTGACGTGTTTTTCTTTTCAGTTCGACAGACAAAGTTCTATCAGGTATAGTTCCAGACGAGCACGGACTTTAGAATCGCTGGCATCGTTATATGAAGTAATTATTGAATGCAGCCAAAGCTAATATATAAATGATTATAATTGTAAATTTTATACTCACAGGATGATGATCTAGTATCTACAGTTGAAGAAAGTTCATTTTTGCAACGAAAATACGAAAAATATTTCGACATGGTTATAGTTAACGAAGATTTCGACGAAACCTTTAGAAAAGTAGTCGAGGCGTTGGATCAACTCAGTCATGAACACCAATGGGTTCCAGTTAATTGGATTTATTAGTTAAATAATGAAGAACATTCCAATTCTTGCAAATCGTTGCTCATCACTTATTACACTGTAGCCAATTTATCATCAACTGCCTAAGCACTTAGATATAGCTCACTTTATTCAAATAAATATGCAATGCTTTGATAAAATAATTTTCGTTAATAAATTTACTAAATGAAATTTTTTCATCGTCGCAAATTTCAATCATTTCGACATAGAAGAAGAAATTAGGATCAGAAATCTACCTGTCTGAGGGCTTCAATAAGCCCTATGGCCTCTGTAGAATACTAGGCCGAAATGCTTAGCAGTTTTTCAGCTACTGTATAATACACCTCCATTCTTCTCAGTTCATTGAACGTGTCCTGAGGTTTTAAATTTATACCAGTAATTGGCTGTTTGTCTAATAGATGTTTTCCTAATGTCGCACACTTAAGAAAAAAACATTGACTTTTTCATTTAGAGTGCGTTTGAGAATTCCTATGAAATACATACGCTTCACATGGTCCATTGTAGCTTCTTAAATTTTATGATAGTTGATACTTCGGGATTCTCGAAGATAATATACACTGTGGCGACGTAGTCTTGGCACCCGGAGCAAAGTTATAGCTTGGCGCACCTACGTTTATACAATTTATATCTAGACTGCTTGAATTGGTTTATAGGTTTATTCGACACCCAAATGTATGTAGTAAATTAGATAGAACCATAATTGCGTTTCCGGTCCTTTAAGTGACGGCCACAGGATTCTGGCTACCAGCCGCTGGTGGCTTAGCAACGCTGGCAAAGTAGAATGGTCTCTACTCCACCAGCCGCTGCTAAAATCGCTCGTCTGACTGCTGGTTCATTCGTCTGCTTTCATCAATCATTTTCCTCACAGCAGTAATGTTTTCCTCCGTAACAGCGGCTGGTATATCAGCGTCGTGTAACCGATACCGACGAAATTATCTTAGAACTTTGTAATCTACTTAATGTGAGTAAGTGGCTTCAAATATATGCACAGTTTTTGCCTATTATATAGACCAGTAATAATAGGCGACGAGCGAGAGCGCCAGTCATGGAACAAAGAGCCGTGTACAGGCCTTAACATTCATACGGCGGGGTACGGGGGACGAAAAGAGAATTTAAATTTAAATGATTCGAAATCGTGATTGACCTTAAGAGAAGGCGTATAAATGCCTTTTTATATACAAACTGGAGCAGAAAAAATCGTTTCAATGAGAAATAAAGCTTCGTTGTTATGATTCCAAGAAATAAAAGGAGCAAATTTGATGTTTTTGTAAGGATAGAGTTCTGATTTTTCTTATCTGAAAATTTTCTGGAGCAAGAAAAAACTTAAGAATGAGGAACAAAACTTCCTTGCCTTGATCACATTTTTTTTACGTGGCCGAACACACTTAGTCGCACTTTAATGCAATTTACACAGTCATATCGGTAATGGAGAAAAAAAAGGAGTTAAGGTTAAACGAGATTAAAAAGAAGGAAAAGCCTAAAATGCTGGTGGACGTTGAGTTTGAAACGTCGAAAGTCGTATAACAATGGTAAGTACATTCCAAAGATTTGAAGTTCAGGGTATGAATGACTGCCTATATTTCACTGTACGGGAAGTTGGAAGCTTAACAGTAAACTCGTGTGTGCTTGAAGCTAGGCGAGTATTTCTAGGAAATGTGGAAAGAGGTAGAATAAGTTTAGCACGTTCCTCACTGCTTTTACCATGAAAGTAGCGGTAGTAAATGTTTACCATAGTAATCCGACATTTCTGCGATGCTCTAGGGAGTCTATAGAAATTGTGTTGGCTTCATCTCCAATAAGTCGGAACGCCTGTCTGGACGCGGTCGAGAATCGCAAGCTGCGTTTTGGGTGCACCAGCCCATAAATGCGAATTGTACTCGAGGCCTGGTCTAATGTAGGCATTATAGATATTTGCTAGGTCACTGGGAGTAAAATATTTTTTACATCTTCAGAGAACTCCTAGGCGTTTGGAAGAATCAAGTGCTACGTCGCGTATGTGCTGGTTCCAATTAAGATGGTTATTTATTTTAATGCCAAGGAGTGAGAAGTATCCGGAAGAGTCTAGTGGGACACCACCGAATGTTACATTAGAGATCGACGCTGGAACATCACGTTTAAGGGAAAGATGACAGGGCTGTGTTTTTGAGGTGTTGAACTCTACTCTATTTATCCTCCCCATTCCAAGATTAGGTTCAGGTCAAAGTTCAATGATCCAAATAGTTCGGCACGTTTAGATGCTACTGGGACACGGTGAACGTTACTAATCGAGTCGAATTAATAGATTTTATCCAGGGTACTGTCATCTGCAAAGCAATGTATTGGATTGAGCGTTGACGACAGAAGGTCATTTATGAAAATAAGAAAGAGTGTGGATGATAAAACAGAGCCTTCCAATACGACTTGTAAATAGCGTTCATATAAAAAACTCGCAATCCATTTTACGAGGTTATTATTAAAGCCGACTGTCTTGAGCTTCACTAGGAGACATTTGTGCCAAACTCTGTGAAACGCTTTAGCGATGTCAAATGCCAGAAATTGACCTTCGCCAAGTTTATGGATGCAAGAGTTCCAACGATCAGTCAGATATACCAATAGGTCACCTGTAGAACGTCCGGACTGTTTTGCGATTCACAGCCGTTCCCATCACTTTCAACAGAACGGAAGTAATGGCGATGGGGCGCGAGTTGGCGGGTAACGCTTTGTTTCCTTTCTTAGGAATCGGCTGAACATTCGCCACTTTCCACGTGCGCGGATAGTGCCCAGAAGAGTAAAAGAGATGGAATAAATCGCGCAGTGATTTAGCCAGGGAAGGAAAACAATGGTTAAGGGGAAAATACCATCGGAACCTGTAGCTTTTTGAACATTGAGCTCACGAAAAATTCTGGAGATAAGTTGTGTGCGAAAATGAATCGCAGGCAGACGTAATCCATATGGTGTTACAAGTGGGGGAGTCTGGTTTGTCGCTGGCAGCTTGGAGTTTCATGCGAAACTTGCTGCACGATGATTGGCTTTCTCAATAGGATGGACTACGATTCGGTTCCCATCTAGAAGAGATGGTGCAGATGATTTTACATGGTTGTTGTTGACCGTTTTAACAAATGACCAAAAAGATCTCGAGCCATTCACATGAAATGAAAAGAGTAAATTGGATGTTTTGATAAGAAAAGACATTCGATTTTTTTATATGTTATGTGATAGGCAGAATTTCCAGGAAGGAATGGACCCAAAGTGGAATCTGGAGCCATTCTGCTCCGCCCCTCATATACAATTATCTATTGTATCGTATTATCCAGTTCGCGTCCTCTTCTTCACAGGTCCGAGCATTTTTCTGCGGAGCTTTTGGGACGCCTGAGGTAAGGTCAACGTTTTGCCGCCATCGCAAAGAACGAGTATTATTATCGTTTCATACATATATTTCGGTGAGACGATGGCTCAAACCTGTGAATAAATATCTCCGCAATATGTTAAAGACTACTCGAACGTTTTAGCATACTTATCGAATCATTTTTAGGCTAGAGTTGGCTTAAATTTGGTAGGAAATAGTTCCGTAGCAATATCAATAAAAACACAAAATAAATAATAATTATAATATAGTGGGATTGTGCTTTCCATCAGAAAGTGGTCCAAAGATGGCATTAGAGTAGAATCCACAAAGCAGAAGTCGGTCATAGAACACCTGGCAGCCAACAAATCCTATTTATCGAATTTTCATGAATTCCTGTCACTAGGGCTTAACTCCACCTCTTCACGGATTGATTTGGTAAAGACAAACAATGTCTCTTCACTTGCATGAAGGGCTCAGTATGCGAGACCTAACTGGAATTCAGCCTATTTATAAGCAAGCTTATTCGTATTTGAGCATTAAACCACAATGAGACCTGGAACCAATTACCTTAAATGCATTTTTCCGTCTTGAAGACAAACCGTTGATGATGGATTGATTACAAGGAGGAAGATCGACGGCGCAGCCACAACATAAAACCACTTCCGAAAGCCAATTACTGGCATAAGACATGAAAATTTAAGACAAGGAAATTTAATACATGAAATGCGCGGGAACTGACTGGCATAAGACATGAAAATTTAAGACAAGGAAATTTAATACATGAAATGCGCGGGAACTGACTGGCATAAGACATGAAAATGTAAGACAAGAAAATTTAATACATGAAATGCGCGGGAACTGACTGGCATAAGACATGAAAATTTAAGACAAGGAAATTTAATACATGGGCATGAAATGCGCGGGAACTGACTGGCATAAGACATGAAAATGTAAGACAAGGAAATTTAATATTACCGAAAATTGAAGGATTTTTTCATTTCCATTGTGTTATCCTGTTTTAACTCTGTTTCTACCAGTTTTGCACAAATTTCTTCCAAGCTAAACTTTTCTGCCTTTTCATAAGCTCTTCTCGTGGATGGTTTGTGTTGATTTCCCTAGACAATTGGAAGAACTCATTTAAATTACTTTTTTGTTGTTTGCTTATGGGATGATGCCAGAGCTGCTGGGCACCAATTATACCAATTGCTTCAAAATTGTAGCCGCATCATCTAAAAGTCACTGAAATGGCATAATTTATGGCCATAGCTTAACCGCAAATATAAAAAAAAATGAACATAAATCTTTCGAAAACTCGTTATTAAATCTCATTTGAGTCACTTAATTCAACGCCCATTGTAAATCTTGAGAAGTGGACTTCTAGCCTCTCATGTAAGAAATGATCCTAATTATTAGGTTTACCTTTTACGAAAAATGCGTCGACCAGTCATTCTTCCATCGGCGACTTTCTTCAATATAGGCCGTGTTTTAAATGAACTTTTAAATAGTTGCAAACCTTCGAATCCAATGCCTCAACATAATTTTCAATATTTGGAATGATATTTTGTTCTATACCGCAGTGAAACTATTCCCCGGGTGAAACTACATGAAATTTATATTGTCTTTATTTCATTAACAATTGAAACCTTAGATTTTCATGTCCTTTTCTCCAACGAGGAATAGATTCCAGTATATACAAAGGAGAAATTGTGCCCCGGTGTAGAGAGGGATAATATGTGGTGATTAATGAGGGGAGAAGGCATCCATGAGAAGAAGGCTCTGGCACAGAACTAGGTCGTAGCAGAAAAATCCCCGACCAGATTTCAAAACTGCAGTTGCCTTTATGACATTGCAAACTCACTTGGAAAAATGCAAAAACAGGTGCAGTGAATCACGTAACACACCGTCCAGCCCTGTAATTTTGCTTATTACATTCTCGCATAAAATGAGATACGACTTATTGCGGTTTTTTCATTTACAAAAATTTAATTCCAAAATATTCGTATTAATAAATTCCCAAACTGCGCTCAACGACTGCATGCGGCTGCCTTAATGACTCTTGAAAATCTTCAGTGCCAAGAAAATCAGAGAACTCGATTATTTCATCTTTTCCCAGTAAGACGTCTCTTTGAAAATTACTATGGAAAATAAAGTTTAGTAATGTCCTAGATCTGCAAATTCAAAATATCACCTCGAAGCTAGGAATGGCAATCGGCCAGTTTTGCTGGCTGCCCGTAACTCCATGGCCAATTTCAATGGAGCATGGAGACCTTCCCTGTTCCGTAGCATCTGGTAGCTTAAGTTTTGCTGGTGTTTTCCATAGTTTAATTCGGAATCCTTGAGCGGATGAACATGAGTAACTTGAACTGCACAACTTTCATCGCTTGGCCCAACAGAGCCACTTGCAATGCTGAAGTTTTCCCGGCTTAATGGCTTTTGTTTAATTGAAACATCCTGAAAATAGTTGAGTAGTGAAATTATTTATTATTGTTAAAATCATTAAGAAGCGCACCATTTTTGCAGTTTATAGTTCCCGGATAATTGCTTGGACGTAGAGCGATGACTTTTAATTACAAATATTTTCAGCGTGAAGTAGTGTTCAAGTTGCAAGAAGGGCATTGCCAGATACGGCGGTAAGATATTCACGCCCAGCAGTAAAATCGTCAACGTCATTCGTATTGACTCGGAAGAGTATTGTAATTTAACACCAATTCTGTAGGAAAAGAAGTGTAAAACCTGTTTCACAATGAAAGTAAACTTAACGTAAGCGCAAAATAATTGTTATGATTTATTTTAAATTTAAATCTTATTTTATTGTCTAATATTATTAATGTAATTAATTAAAATCTTCAATCTCTTTCAGTTCAGAATATGAAGGTGCAGTTTAGAGTATAGTTACTCCATTAAAAAGAAAGAACAACCCACCTGTCTATAGAGTTCGGCCAAGGCTATAACCTGCTTTCAGGGTAAATTTGGAAAAGCGAACACCTATTTTCTAGCATGCGATAAGTAAGCAAATTGCAAACGGTTCATAAGTATGTGTTTGTTTTAGAGGCGGAGAACTTTATTGAAATAAAACACAGAAAAATGTTTATAATATCCATAATATCTTTTTTTTATTTGAAAGATAATTTTACAGCATTAATGTTTAAATATGATTTCGAGCATGTGGTTGCCGCGGCTGGCGCGTACATGGCGTAACCTGAAAGTCCAATTTTCACAAACACATTTTGTTCAATGATGAGGCACACATATGGCTAAATGGCTATGTCAATAAGCAGAATTGCCAGATTTGGAGCAATGATGATCCACAAGCCATTGTCGAAGCACCATTACATCCAGAAAAAGTTACCGTTTTGGTGCGCTTTATGGGCCGGTGGAATCATTGGCCCATATGTCTTCAAAAATGATAAATGGTACAAAGACGTGATTACTAACTTTTTCGTGCCTCAATTGGACGGCATTAATGTCGTAGACATGTGGTTTCAACAGGAGGGCACCACATGTCGCACAGTTCGCCATACAATTCTTTTAGTGAAAGAAACTTTTGATGAGCGATTATTTTCACGAAATGGACCTGTTAACTGGCCACCTCGTTCGTGTGATTTTTCGGATATTTTGGGGATATATCCCCATACATAGACCGATAAACCAGAAACTATTGAGCACTTGGCAGTTAACATTCGACACGCTATTGCCGAAATATAGCCTAATTTACTGCGAAGAGTGTGTGAAAATTGAACTTCCAGATTACGCCATGTAAGCGCCAGGCGCAGCGGCCACATGCCCCAAATCATATTCAAACATTTATTTATTTATTATTGAATTCATAAGATTTACAGTCGAAGAACTAATTACAAATCTTTACAATAATGTAATTAATTGTTTACAATAATTTAAAAGAAGAATTTAACTTAAAATTAAATATAATTTCAAGTTAAATACAAAGAAGTTTCCACCGTTTGACAAAAGATGGCCGCACCAGAAGGTTATGTTGAAATTGTCAGACGTAAAACGTAATATCGTAAGTTTGGACACCTGGTAGCAATATAATCTTGAAGTATTAGTGACTCCGTATCAGCATCATATAATTTTGTTCGTGCGAAAATGTCAAGTTTTGTGCCGAATAAGCTTCATTTACAGGAACTTTTGATTTTCTTTAATTGGAAGAAATCATCAGTTGAGGCGCATCGATTGCTTGTAGAAGCATATGATGAAACTGCTTTAAGTGAGAGAAGTTGTCGTGAGTGGTTTCAAAAGTTTAAAAACGGTGAGTTTGACTTGGAAGACAATGAACGTAGCGGAAGGCCGAAAGTGTCCGAAGACACGGAATTGAAAGCATTATTGGAGGAAGATTCGAACCAAATGCAAGAAAAACTTGCACTTACATTAGAAGTGAATCAACAAGCAATTTCGCATCGTTTAAAATTGTTGCAAAACAAAGAAATTGAATTCCATATGAATTGATGCCGAAAGACGTTGAACGCCGATTTTGTATGTGTGAAATGCTCTGTATTTGGTGGGATCAGCTTGGTGTCGTATATTATGAGTTGCTCAAATCGGGCGAAACCACTACTAAAGCTCACTACCGAACACAATTAATGAGATTAAGCCGAGCAATCAAGGAAAAATGCACCCATTACTGCTCCAGACACGACAAAATTATTCTTCTGCACAATAACGGTCGTCCACATGTTGCGGCGCCGGTCAAAACCTTTTTGGAAACACTTAATTGGGAAGTCCTACCCCACCCGCCGTATTCACCAGGCATTGCCCTTCCGATTACCCTTGTTCCGGTCGATGGCACATAGCTTGTCTATGAATCGCTTTACATCATATGAAGATACTAAAAATTGGGTCGATTCGTGGACAGCCACAAAAGATGAAGAGTTCTTCCGACGTGGTATCCGAATGCTGCCATAAAAATGGGAATAAGTAGTGGTTAGTAATGGACAATAAAAGGAAATGTACCATTCTTTCTCAATACATTCCTAATTTTTGATAGAAAACGGCAGAAATTTATTTGTTATATTTTTAAATTATTATACATACACTATCGTGAAAATACAAATCTTATTAAGTCAAAAATACCTGCAAATGATCAACACGACACTGCTAACTACGATCTGAAAATTATCATTTAAATAAGATGCATATTGACACATGATACATGAATTACAATGCAATGAAAAATCTAGTAAAAGACTTAAAAAAGAGATATAAACCAAAAACCAGTCTCTGCAAAGACGCAGAGGGCAATATCATCAGCGACACAGAAGAAATCAAAAGGAGATGGGCTTCATACTTTGAACATCTTTTGAATCCTATCCCAGTAGCACCGATAACGACAGACAACATTTCAATTGAAGCCTCAACTGACGAACATGAACCATCATCGACACCACCCACGCTTGCTGAAATCAAAGCAGCCCTATGTGACCAAAAACGAAACAAAGCGCCGGGAATTGACGAAATACCAGTTGAACTTCTGAAAAACGGTGGAAACTGTGTCGCTGAAATACTGTACAACATGATATGCAAAATTTGGACAGAGGAAATCATACCCGACGACTGGCGAAAAAGCATTATATGTCCAATTTACAAGAAAGGAGACAAACTCTGCTGTGAGAACTACAGAGGTATATCATTGTTGTGTACGTCCTATAAAATACTGACAAAAATAATTGAACGTCGTCTTAAGCCCTATACAAATCAAATAATTGGCGAATACCAAGGCGGATTCAGAACCGGACGATCTACAACAGACCAGATATTCTCGGTGAAACAGGTGCTTGAGAAATGCTGGGAATATAACACAGACGTGCACCAAATATTCGTAGATTTTAAACAAGCATACGACAGTATCGACAGGAGCGTACTGTACCAAATCATGCTTGACTTTGGAATTCCTCCAAAACTAGTCCGACTAACAAGACTCACAATGACGAACACTGAATCCCAAGTGAGAATACAAACCGATTCCACAACCAGCTTTCGAACGGAATGTGGTTTAAAGCAGGGAGATGGTCTAGCTCCTATGCTTTTCAACTTGGCACTAGAGTATGTCGTCCGAAAAATCCCAGTCGACACCAACGGGACACTACTATTCAAGTCCACCCAACTAGTAGCATACGCTGACGACATTAACATTCTAGCAAGATCCTTCCCTAGTGCTAAGGAGGTATTTGTCAATCTTGACTCCGCCGCAAAAGAAGTCGGGTTGCGCATTAATGAAAGCAAAACAAAAGTAATGACGCAAACAAGAAGGAGAACGCCAATCAGACAAAACATAACAATTGCGGAATATAATTTGGAGAGTGTGGACAACTTCATATATCTTGGGGCTAATCTAGCAAAGGACGGTAATGAAACAGACGAAATCAAACGACGGATAATACTTGCAAACAAGACGTATTATTCGGTACTTCCAATAATGAAATCCAAGAAAGTGCACAGGAACAATAAGCTGCGGATTTATAAAACTATTATACGACCTGTGCCCTGTTATGGCAGCGAGACGTGGACATTAACGCGAACTTCCGAAAAAGCAGTTAACGCATTCGAAAGAAAGGTCCTCCGAAGAATTTTGGGACCTGTGAAGGAACGGAATGGCGAATAAGATACAACCATGAGTTGTATCAACTCTACGACGAGCCAGAAGCTTCAACGTTCATCAAGTTACGTAAACTGCAGTGGGCTGGCCATGTAGAGCGAATGGAAGACAGAAGAATCCCCAAACGTGCTCTTAAAGGCAAAGCGAGTGGTAACCGGCAACCACGCAAGCGATGGGAAGACTCGGTTGATGAAGACAGCAAAGCCATTTTAAAAATTAGCAGCTGGAGGACGCGGTCTTTGGATCGAGACGATTGGAGGCGACGATTTCAGGAGGCCAGGGCCCGATTTGGGCTGTCGCGCCATTGATGATGATGAAAAATCTGAATTTTTTATAATTGAACCTTACTACGATCTTGATAAATTTCCATGTTTGTTGATGAAATTTATTCAATAGTAGGCAATGAATTTTTTCACTGAAACGTAATGAACATAGTAATACCAAATGTGTAATGAAAATTGCGACACAGAAATAGGGGAGTATTGATTAATTTTGCAATGAATTCATGAATTGCAAGGAAATAATGGCTTGCAGAAAATTTTGTTACACGCTTTAATGAAATTTCCCGCTCGAAATCTAGACAGAAAGTCAGTATCATACCTCCGCGGAACGAAATGAATCGCTTTACACTTGAACAATGTTGGAAATATTGAAAACTTATTTCCAAAGTGAGTGCTGTGTAGCCCAAACAGTGCTTTTTTTGAAAAGAAGTTTTGGCCGAAACGAAGCAACCATCGCGCCTGCTGTACGCAAGTTTGCGCAAAAAGTTCGTGAGACTGGCATGCTAGTGGACAACACTCATGGTCCCCGTCGTCGTAGTCGAGAGTGTGAGACTCACTCCACGAATATCAACTCGCCGCCGATCTCAACAGCTCAACATTTCACGCACTAGCCTGAAGAGAATTCTGCACAAAGATCTCGGATTATTCGCTTACAAGATCCAATTGACTCAGCAATTGAAGGCGCACGACCATCCGTTTCGTTATCGCTTCGCAGTTTGGGCCTTAGAGCAGCTTGAATTGGACAAAGATTTTGGGCGAAAAATCATTTTTTCTGATAAGGCGCATTTTCATCTCGGAGGCTACGTTAACAAGCAAAATTGCCGCATTTGGGGCTCGGAAAACCCGCACGTTATTGTCGAGAAGCCAATGCATCCACAGAGAGTGACAGTTTGATGCGGATTGGGGAGTGATGGCATCATTGAACCATTTTTCTTCGAAAATGAGGCTGGGAACAACGTTTCGGTCAACGGTGAACGTTACAGAGCCATGTTATCCGACTTTTTTTTACTGAAATTGAAGACATGGATTTGGACGATCTCTGGTTCATGCAGGATGGCGCGCCATGCCACACAGCCCATGCCACAATCGATCTTTTACGCACCAAATTCCCAAATCGTGTTATCAGCCGTCTTGGCGATGTCAATTGGCCGCCTCGGAGCTGCGATTTGACCCCTTTGGACTTTTTTTTCTAAGGAACCGTGAAGGAACGATGTTATGCCAACAATCCAGAAACGATTCAAGCACTTATGGCCAATATCATCCAAGCAATCCGTGAGCTACAGCCCGAAACCATCGACATGGTCTTGGAAAATTGGAGTGACAGAATGCGCTACTACGAAGCCAGCCGAAGCAGCCACTTGAACAAAATTGTATTTCGTCATTAATGAGAATGTTTGCTCTTACTAATGAAGCCATAATACATGGAAAAAAATTTAATTTTGTTCATTTTATTGTATTTTGAAAAAGAAACTTGTACTTGGCCCACCTAGTATATAGTTTACTGGTATAGTAAGTTGAATTCCAGGGGGGAGGAGGGAGACAGATACCGGCTTTGCCCCCTCCCCCTTCCTCCCTGTGGATGCCCTTGTCGAATTTCACATGAATTCTATGGAACTTCGTTTATGACCAAAAATTTCTATACAGAGAACTTTGAACGTGATTCAAGAACCAAATTAAAAAAATATTAACATCCACCCACCCTTTCCATCCCTCCATACAAACCCAAACTTGCACAAATAAGGGAATGAAATATTCATTATAATGTACTGGAGCTATTGTTAGTAATTTAAGTGTTAAATAATTGACAAGAGTCCTGCCCTAGTACCCCCGTTCGCTTAGTCTTCCCTGTCTAGCCTAACCTGTGCATTGACTTACCAAGCAACATCAACTACTCAACTGTCCCAAGAATAATGAAGTTGTGGCCTACTTGTTCGCAGATATTTTCGTTATATCAAATAGATGTATGCACGTCCAAAATATTAACTTTGTGTGGTAGGCCATATTCTCGTTATTTGCATTACCGTTTGTTGCATACACACACATTTTATTACTTTATTTGAATTCTCATTATCAGTGTAGCAGTTTACTTACATTTTTAATTAAATTCGGTTGCATGTATTGTCTAGAGATCCTATAAAATCTGTTGCTAAGCCTTGTATCGACGCATTTCATTTAAACTCCTCGCGAATGAGCAAACCTATTATATTTTCATTGTATTATTAATAAATATTAAACTACTATAATTAATAACCATTTGTGTTCTTAAATCAATCCTACATTTGTATCTTTTACCAAAGCCTAAAAAAAATACTTAAAGCGTTCAACATTTTCGCTTACTATTAATTTCAACTGAATGTCTGCATTGCATTTTTTGAGATATAAGGAATTGAAATTGTGAAAAGTTCAACATTTTTGAAATATCAAATTTTTCTTATATTTCGCAAGTATGGCTCAATATATGTTCTAATTTTGAATTACATATCTTAAGACATAGTTGAGATATTAAGTTTTAAGTGTTTTTCTTTGCAGCTCCCTCCCTCTCCCACCACCTAGCGCTCCTCCTTAAAAGTATTGGCATCCTTCTAAATTGATAATGGTGCTCCCTCTCCTTTTCGGACTCCATTCAATACATAAATTATATTAATTCGAAACTTTGTCTCATAAACCCCTGTATATGTGTGTAGATTTGTAGCTTTCTAGCTAGAACTATGGTTGAGATATTCGAATTCGTAGTTTTGGATTCTAGCGCTCCCCATGCTAGCAAACACCGAAAAGTATAAGAGCTATTGATCTGAAATTTGAAATAGTTTACCCTTATGATGATTTCAATCTACCTTATCAAAATTATTCGTGTCCTCGCTCTCCTTCCACCACCTCCCATACAAACTGCACTTATTCATGAAATGCTCTAAGCCAATTTACTCAGTACGTATAAAAGTTATCGAGGTGAAATTGTGCAATAAATATTTATTTAGAATTATTAGTAAGACCAAACGATTAGCTTACCCCTTCTACTCCCTCCCATACAAAATGACACAATTTTGCAATTCGACAATAAACGGGTTTGCTCGAAAAGCATAAAACCTATTGATCTGAAATGGAATATATTGCTCTTATGATGTTTTAAATCAACTGTACAAAAATTATTCGAGTCCTCCCCTTCCTTCCACCATCTCCCATACAAACTGCACAATTTTACTAAATCCAATGCGCTAATTTTCTCAGTATCTATTAAATTTTTGAATCCTAAATTTTGTATGAAACATTTTGATAGCAACTCTAGCGTGATGTGAAAAAATTAGTTCAATGTAGTTACCGCCTCTACCACTTCCTCTAAAAAAAAAAATTTCAGGGTAGCAAATTTATTATTACAATATAATAATAAAGTAATTACAAATCAAGAAATATAAAGTGCATTTTCGGTCAATTTCCAAATTTGTTTCAACACTGAATAATTTTGAAAAGAAAGGTCCTATTAATACTTTTAATGTACTTCGCATTGCGATGAATTTTGCGAGAAAAATCAAAAACGAGCCTCGCACTGCACTTTCGTGGGTATCCCAGCTTTATGTCTGCAATTTTAGAAAACTACACCTATACCTTTTATTATGTAGAAGTGGGGGAAGGGTGCATAATTAGCTGGTATCCGATTACTAGTGTACGCATCCGAATTCATGGGGAAACTGCATAAGGCGGCAGACTACTTCGCTCCAGATTCTAAAATCTAATATGGTACGTAATTCTCTTGTCATGGGCTCTGTTCATCCTCCTAGTCGTTAAGTAGTTACTACTCTCCTGACCTACGTCGTAACATAATCCTTTATCTTAATAGCCATCTTAGAAGAAGACATTATACTAGCATGATACTAAAAAAGGAATATTTTATAAACATTTATCAATAAAACTCTAATATGTATACATAAATTTTTATGGTGTAGTACGTAAGTCCAAGTCAAATTCAGGGGGCAGATGCCGACCTTGCCTCCCCCATCCCCCGTGGATGCCCTTGCGGTACACCATACCCATTCATTAAGAAAATCTGTTCGGTCATAGAAAACTGTACGACATGTGCTTAATTGAAATATCACTTTAGGTCGGAACTCGGTTCAAGTTATAAAATATAAATTTAAGAATTACTCTATTAGATTGGATGCAACTGATAGTTGGGCATCGCAGTCAGTAATATTTTATAGAAACAGTTGTCGCATCATACATACCTGTATATAACTATCTGCTATTATCTGAAAATATTTTTACGTCTTAAAAAATACTTCTTAGTTTTATTTCTTTATTTATGACTTTATTACAACGAATTTTCAGACAAAAAACCAAAGGGCTCCATTTACTGCGCTGTCGTAAAATATCTTTTTTTTTTTTAAATGGCCTGTTATCAACAGGACAATGGCTCTTATTCCCTTTCGATCAGTTAATCTTCAGCCGGACCAATGCAAGTTCAGTTCGTGAGAAGATTCGTCGGTTTTATACTTTTTACCCGTTTAAATGATTACATCAGCGGAGCCACATAAAATCTTCGAGCTTCATCTTGATCTTATACCTTCCATTCGCTGTAATTGGCTGAAATTTGTTCTACCTGCCTTTTCTCAGCTGGAGCATCTAATTGGAGGATTGTTTCAAAGTTTTTGATAACGTACAAGGTGATCTGGACAGTGGAAAAAAGATCATAAAATGGTTGAACGTTGAATGATGAAACGAAGCAATCAACCAAATTTGCTTAGTCAAAGCAATTCCGACATGCTTAATTCTAAAGAATCAATTAAACAAATTCGTTTTTAGGATTTTAACACGTCTGTGTGAAAAGTGAAACAACTCGCAGCAACTTTCGTAGTTTTTAGTTTTGCCATGAAAAATAGAAAAAGGAGGTAGTCCAAAATAGATACCAGCGGAACAAGTCGTAAATATCAAAATGTTTTGCTTGGAATATAAAATGAAACGGAGGACTCCTGTGAATAAATGTGTATGTACGTTCTGCATGTTCTCTTCATCTTCAGACTGAGACTTATACTAAAGAACCAAGTAACTTCTAAAATGTCGGTAGGCATGGTATGCGGTAACATGAAAGGATTAGGATGAATAAAAATAAAGTACCTACCTATCCATTTATGAAACGACTGAACAAGGTCAGCAATGAGAAATTCTTCTTGTATCCTGTTTTTTGACCATCTTAAGAAATTTTATACTTTCTAATTGTATTACACATGAACCATCTGATAATCTTTTGTTTCAAAAGACATACTTGCATATTGGTCGTGCATATTTCGACTGTAGAATTTAAACTTAATGAAATTGGGAAAAAAAACTAACTATGCGTTTCAAGGTATTTATAATTGTTGGCAGCCTTCATACAGTTGTTGGCGTACCTTTAGAGTACAATTCTTATACTACCTAGTATTGGAATTTAAGCACTGATGCAACGAATACGAAATTTACTATTCGGCGAACATCAGACAATTCACTAATTTGTATTCGTATTCGCTGATTGTTTTTTGGAATGTAAAAAAAAATGTATCAATATTATATAAAATTTATCAATATTTATTGTTACACGGTCAAAAATCTTGGAATATATTTTAACACATCCGAAAGAAAGCATCAAGTTTTAAATACACCTAGAGTTGAATCTCAATAATTAAAGAAAATTGAAAAAATTTTCAATTTATATTGGGATTAATTATAAACTATTGCAATGAAAATACGACATTTCAATTGTACGATAACAAAATGAATTCAATTTGTTTTGAATGATATTTATTTTAAGAATAAAATTAAATCCTTCTTGAAATAAGATGAAATAAATCAACACTTTTGTATTCAAATTCAATTGTATTCATATTAAACCTCTCACTGTTGTAATTAATGTAATCTATTAAGATTAAATTTGAATACAGTTAAGAAATGCCAAGACTTTTTTTACTGTGGCCTATTGATTCCTGTCAAGTTTTTAATGTCATTAATAGTACAATATATGCCAAATCTATCTAATAATTGTTGTATATTCGGACATACTTCTGATAATCATACTAACAATTTTGAAATGCATTCCAAAGCTGTATTTAATTCTTGACTAATTGCGTATTTAATTCGTCCGGTTCAACCTGTTGAATCGTAGGCAATTTAAATTTTAACAAAATTTTGTGCAAATGTTTGCTTATTGACAGGATCTAATCTTCAATCCTTCTGCAATTATTGGATGGCTAGCTGACAGTCTAAAAAACTGCAGGATTAAGATCGTAGGTGAAAGATCGAAATCCAAAGTTAGAGAGTACTTCCGACAAGCTTGATGCTACCGATTTGAATGTCCTTAAGTTTTGTTCATCTATTACACCATCTTCTACAATGGCGCTACAGCCCAAATCGGACCTTGGCCTCCTGACATTCAGGTTCCTTAACATTTTTTTATTACTTATTGAATACCTTATAATTTTACTTATTGAATACCTTATAATTTTACTCAGAATGAATTGAATTCGAAAATGGAATGAAAAACATTCTCTTCTGGATTGAAAGCGTTTAGTGTAACTAGATTTAAATTAAATAATTCACTTTTATTGATTATGATTTTAATAAGAATAAAATATTGGTTTTCGATATTTTTCTGGTGTGAACTTACCTATATACAACCCAAAATATATTGATATTTAGTTCAAAATTTTCATTTATTAAAAAATAAATTACGCAATGAAAAATTTACAACAAAATATTGCAAAAAAATTCTTCAGCAGAATAGTTTCTAAAACACTATTGAAAAAACAGCAAAATATTAAAAAGAAAGAAGGAAAAATTTAATCAAATGCTGAAATGAATTTAAATTTCGCTTTTGAACATTAGGTAATGAGATTCAAAGGCGGAAGTGGCAGTGGATCATTTTCAGTGCAAATTGATGTACACTTTTTTCAGGAACTACTTGGCCGGTTTCGTCCAAATTTTACAGGCATGTATTTTACTCGAAACTTAGCAAATAAGATAGATGGCAATTAAAAACAATTTACATGAAATTTTCTATAAAGCTTCAAAGTTTAATAATTTTCTCGTGCAAGAAAAAACCTTGAAAAAAAATTATAGTCAAAATTTAAAAAAAAACTCCGTACACGGTTGGCAGCCAGTAGTACCACCTTTCCAACAAAAAAAAACCAAGTGGATAGGCTGTGTAGCTTTTTTAGAAAAGTGTACCCAAATAATAAAAACACTACTTTTCATGAGCAGCAAAAAACCAAATAAAAGTTGTTTTTTTAGTTTTTTTTTTAATATACATATACATATCATCATCATCATCATCATTAACAGCTTGTCAACCAAGTATATAGATCATGGTGTAGCCTCTCCTAAGTATTGGCTTCTCATTGCCCTCCATTTTTGTCTGTCTTTGGCTATTCGTGTCCAGGTTATGCCGGCTAGCTTTCTTATGTCATGGTCCCATCTAAGTTTCGGGCGCCGTCTTGGTCTTATCCAGGTTAGTCTCTTTCTATCTCTTCTTGTGATGCCCAACATGCATCTTTCCATTGCTCTTTGGGCAACCTGGAGTTTTCTGATTGTATCTGCTGTTAGAGTCCATGTTTCACAGCCATAGGTCATGACTGGCCGAATGCATTCATCAAAGGCTTTCTTCTTCAGATGGGGTTTCATTCTTGATTTGAAGATTATGGAGTTTCTCCCAAATGCGCTCCAAGCTAGCTTAATTCTTCTGTTTATTTCGGGTAGTAGCGATCCTGAGTTGCTTATTGTTTGGCCCAGGTACACATATTCGTCTACCACTTCCAATTCGGTGTTATTAATTGATATTTTATCCAGGCCTGTCGTTATGAGTACATAACCTTTGTTTTATTGAGGTTCATTCTCAGTCCTGCTGTCTCACTAGCCGCGCTTAGGTCTTCAAGTAGCGTTTGTAGTTCATCTTGTTTTTGGGCGATAAGGAATATGTCATCTGCAAATCGTAGGTGACTTAGTCGCTCTCCATCTATGATTAAGCCTTTATTGTCCCACTCTAGGCCTCGAAAGATTTCTTCCAGGGTGGCGTTGAAGAGTCTTGGTGATATGGTATCCCCCTGTCTAACGCCTCTTTGTGTGGGGAATTCTGGCGTGTCATCGAACACCTTGACCCTCGCTTTGGCGTTCTTGTAGATGTTGGTCAGTGTTTCTACATATGGTTTCTCAATACCTTGGCTTATAAGTGCTCTTATTATTGCCTCGGGGTATATTGAGTCGAAGGCCTTCTCAAAGTCAATGTATGCCAGGGCGAGAGGAAGTTCGTATTCTTTCGCTTTGCTCATGATCTCTCTCAGTGTGTGGATGTGATCTATAGTGCTAAAGCCACTCCTGAAGCCAGCCTGTTCTCGTGGCTGTTCTGCATCTAGGGCTGATTGCATTCTGTTATTGACGATTTTAGTGAATACTTTATAGAACGCAGGGAGCAGACTTATCGGTCTATAGTTCCTAATGTCTTCCCTACTGCCCTTCTTGTGGATCAGAATTATGTTGGCGCTGTTCCACTGTTTAGGAATTTGTCTGGTTCTGATACAGCTTGTGAATACGTCGGCCAGAATCTTCCATATTTTTCTGCCCGCATATTTCAGCAATTCCACTGTGATGCCGTCATTACCAGCTGCTTTACCATTTTTCATTTGTTTCAGCGCCGATTCCACTTCGCCGATGAGCACCTCTGGGACCTCTTCTTCAGGTGCTGCTGATGTAGTCGCTGTTATTGTATGGCTTATTTCGGGGGCTTTGTAGAGATCTTGATAGAAGTTGGTTATAATCTCTAGTATTCTTTTCCTATCGGTTATCCTTTCATTGTTGTGTTGCATAGCAATCACCTGTTTTCTACCAATCAGTAGTGCTCTTTTCGCCTTTTTGAGGCTCCTGTTACCCTCGATGGCGTTCTCTACTAGTTTTTCGTTATATTTCCTCACATCTTCTGTTATTTTCTTTCGGACTGTTTTGCAGGTTTCGGTGTATTCAATCCTTTGGGTGTTCGAGGATAATTTCATTTCTCTGCGTTTCCTGAGTAGAGCCTTTGTTTCGTTTGAGAGCTTGCGGTGTCTATTGTCTATGCTTGGTCCACCTACTTCTTCGGCACATTTCAAGATGACGGCTGCGAGGCACGTTGCGTCCTTATTGCGCATTTCGGAATCTAGCATTTCTTGGTAGAGCCTGGCGTTGTCTCTGATGTTGTCTGTGTTAATACCTGGTCTTCTTGGTTTTCTAACTAATCTGAGTCTTTCTGCTTTTAGATCTAGGGCAATCTTTGCTCTAGCCAGACGATGATCGCTTCCTGTCTTGAAGTTATTAATTATTGATACATCTTTAATTGTTCTTATTTTGTCGGTTAGGATCAGGTCAATTTCGTTCTTGGTGGTTGCATTTGGGGCTTGCCAAGTCCATTTCCTATTTCGGCCTTTCTTAAAGAGCGAGTTTGCTATGTAGGGGTTATGCTGGTGGGCGAATTGGACCAGCCTTTCTCCTCTTTCGTTCCTTGTGCCCAAACCAAATTTTCCTACCAGGGTTTCGTGGTCCTTCTTTCCTCCTATGATAGCCTTGAAGTCGCCTATTAGATATTTGAAGTGGCTGTTGTTGTTGTCCCAAGCCTGGTTTATTTCATTATAGAACTCTTCAATTTCTTCTGTGTGGCTAGTTGTTGGTGCATAGACGTGGATGATTTGCACTGAAAATCTCTGGGAGAGCCTGAGTGTTAAGCTGGCTACTCGATCTGAGATACCTGTGACGTTAACTATCTTGTCTGCCCATTTTTTGTTAATTAGGAACCCTACTCCGCTCGTTCTACCTGATTGAGTCCCTTGGTGATATAGGATGTTGCCTGATTCTAGTATAATCATGTTTTCTTCTTTGCGTCTGGTTTCGCTCAGACCAATAATGTCCCATTTAATCTTAGTTGTTTCTTCTATATACATATATGTATAAATAAATAATGTAGTAATATAAAATTATGGATTATAAAGAAAAAACGTGATTTGCCGGGTTGTTGGTACTGGTTGTGGGCGGTGGTGATTGGTTTACGGGTCCGGCGCGGTCGGGGAGTGAGCCGAGCACCAAGCTACAAACGCTGCGTTAATATGCATAGAGCTTTATTCTGAGCTACGATCTCGTCGGGGTTACGTGGAATGCGTGAGTTGTGGGATTAATGTGCGAGTGCGAACAAAAACACTGGGATTTGTAACGATGATCATTGCCGTAATTTTATTGGTGATAGAACGTAAGCAGTATGCATTTGCTCTGCTCTTCTAATCGCAGCTCTTTTAAATTTTCAATCGCAATATGCGATTGCTCTTTTCAATTAGCATTGAAAAAACCGCAGGTATGTGAAATAGCATACCATCTCTACTTACAAAGGTACGGTATGTTACTTGACATTTAAAGAGAACAAGTCTATCAATTTATTTCAAGTATTATATTTTATTTTAGAAGAAAATAATGTTTATGTTCTTTGCAACGAAATCAATATAATTAAGTTTCATTTACATTTTCAATCGTTTAAAATAGGCAGAAAAAAAATCCGCTTATATAAAAACTACTTTGGTAGTGGTCCATTGTTCTTACATTATACAAATAATGGAAAAATTTAATTTTGCATTATTGTTATAAAAAAAAATTTATATTTCTATAGCATTTCACATTTTTTTTAGTTAAGATATACTTTTAAGTTTTATATAAGTCTGTTGTATTGAATTTTTAATTTAATAAAATATTAATTATTTTCGTTTTATTCTACAATCACATTAAAATTAAGAAAATGCATTCTTATTTTGTACGTATTTAGAGTTAAAAAAAACATGAGTGTGATTCAAACTAATATACATATATTTCGGAGTTAAATTGAGCACGTTTAAGTTCAATTAAGCACTTTTATACTTATTGAATATTTAACTCGTAAAATAATTGAATCTAGTAATTCCATGATAACGAGAAAATCACAGCCGTAAACTCTTAGATCTAGAACTTTTGTATTAATATTACTCTGTTTTTTTCTCAGTGTACTGTTATAGATCTGGCAACCACGCAATATTGATCTTTCTCGAATTATAGAAAGATCTAGAACTTCCCAGTATAGTCTAGATATACAGGAAGGTTCGAGAATTGAGAAAATGGTATAAAAGTACGAAGCTTTCAGACGACCAGTCAGTCATTCAGCGACATCTATCGGTAGACGCGAACCGGTGCAAGAACGCGATAGAACAATATCGGCGGTGGTGCCATATAGTGCGAATTAAGTTAAAGTGCGAATAAATAAATTATCACTTATTTTTAAACGAATTGTGTTTTACTTGAAATCCCGGCGAACCTCTAGCTCGCAACAGTACGATTCTATAATAACCCACTTTTTTACCGATTTTTATTAAAAAATAATTTTTAGATGAGGTTGTAGGATATTTCGAAGATTAGAATAAGTGTTTTTTTTTCTTAGTTTTGATCAATAAAATAATCGCTGGAAAATGTAGTTATAAACACGTAGAAACAATCAATCAAATTCCTGTTAAGACCCCGTATAGGGGCATAGGACAGAAACAACTCTCTTCCAGAAGGCGCAATTCTGAGCATCGGCCTTAAGCTGTTGCCAGGACTGTAAAAACAATAATGGGTAGAAAATATTAGGGATCTGAGAAAAAGGTACATGAATATGGACAATTTTCTATGGGATTTTGCTACTGCCTCCTCCCCATAAACAATTGAAATTATGTTCAATCAAATCATAATCTTTGGTCTTCTATAAAAATCAGTAGTGAAATACTCCGACTTTGATCCTTCGAGACAAACAAAATGCCGGTCATTTCAATAACTTTACGTCCTAGCGAAAACACATATTATCCCTATTGCACAAGAAGAAAGTTTCTCCAAATTGACGAAATATAAATAATAGCTTTGACAACAATGAACTTGAAATTGATTTAACATTTCTAAATAAAATGCATATATGTACTATTTGGACCAAGGCATCAATTAGGATGACTAAAACCTCAAAGCTATCTTAGATTTAGTATACAAAACCCAAACCAATCAGACCCAAGCTAAATAAACTGCTAAAAAGCCGGGCGTAACTTTATTATTCTTGGGACAATTTGAGGAAGCGTGGGAAGTCAATATGCAGATTATGGTGGATAGTGATGGGGGCTCTAGGACTGTTGTCAATTATTTAACACTCAGCTGCGAGTATGATCAACGTATACGTAGTATCAATTTTTCATTCGATTATTTATGCAAGTTGAGTTTGTATTTCAGGCGGGTGGAGGTAGTTCGACTTGAGGGGTGAGTGGATGTTTATAATTGTTTAATTGATTGCTTGAATCATATTAAAGATTCTCTGAATAGAAAGTAAGTTTCGTAAACGAGGTAAATTCTATGAAATTCGGTGTATTTTATATTCTTGAAACCATATACTTATTTGTATGGTAGGAGGAGAGGGAATCGCAAACTTGTTCATGTAGTTTTATTTAGATTCTCATGAGAGGTGTTCGTACTATATTTGAAGTTCGTGGCTTTTAATTTGTTGGTTATTATTTGATTTATTTTAATTGGTCAAAATCATAACTTTGTATGGGAGAGGTAGAAGCGCAAGAAAAATTTCAAAACTTGTGATGCAACTTTGTTTTAAATATTTTTAGAAGTGTACCAAATTTCAAGTTGATAGGTTCTAATAGTTTAGTTATAATTGATTTCTTTAAAATTGTCGATAAAAAACTTTTGTATGGGAGAGGGTAGAAGTTTTGAAGGCATTCAACTAATTTTAAACTTTTAAGCATATTTTTTAATGAATTTGACAAATTTTCAAGTTTGTAGCTTAAAATTTTAATCAAAAATTTTGAGTTCTTGTGTTTTTTTTCAATACACATGAACCACCTCGTTCAAGTTAAGACCTAATTATTATTTTTTTCTTTATGTATAACGAACAAATGTATGCAACTGCCAAGTTTAAACTTTATATCTTTTACCAGAGCCCTAATACAATTATTCAAAATTTTCGACATTTTGGCTCACCACCTCCTTTCTTTAAGTTGGGGAGTGTAAGCCTAACTTTTAAATTTACTAAAATTATTGGATATAAAGCTCTCCCATCTGACACAACTTAAACTTAATAGCTGTATCGGATTTTGAGATATTATTGTGTGAAATTTTGAAAAAGGACCATTTCCCTCAACTACTATTATGTCCAAATTTTATATTTTTCTCATATTCCGCTGGTATAGTTGTTTGTGGTTTGATTATTTTATCAAGTCTTTATAGAATAATAAAAATGCAAGCAATGTAATATGTATAAAAATATTTATTTACCTCTCAAGCTGCGGCGGTCTAGTTCGGCTGACGGATTCGATAAGAGTGATTTTTTTGATATAAGATTTTGTGATTTCACAAACCGTCAAGCAAAACGCCAGTAGTCTACTACTATACGGCATTTATTTTGAAAAGAAACAATTTGAATAATTCATTCGTAAACTGAACAATAGTTTTAGAGCAAAGTTTTTTTTTTAATTAAATAGCATAAGAGATAGTCGAGATTTTAATTTTTAAGTGTTTTTCTTTGTACCACCTTGACCACAATTATTGGCCACTCTCTAAGTTGATTATAGTGTATCTGTATGTCCTAAACTATGATTTTTTTTAGATCAATTGATGCCAAAGATTTATTTATTTATTTATATTAGGGGAACACGTGAGAGCACTGCGGCCTTTTTGGCCTATTGTGCGATTATATATTTCTTAAGTATCGAGCTTTGATGCCCTTTTGATTTTCCGCAGAATGGCTCTGGACCAATAAAGTTTTTTTTCGCGCCATTTTTTGCAAGGCGATCAGCCTCTTCGTTTTCCTCAATTCCCATATGTCCTGGTACCCACGTTAAGTTTACGTCGCTCCTTTTCCCCAGGATGATTAGGTATTGAAGACAGTCCCAAACTAAACTCGATCCGTGTTTATTGGATGCTAGGGCTTTGAGAACTGCCTGACTATCCGATAGGATATAAATTGATTTGTTGCGATGGGCTCTCCTTATATTCTCTTGGATACATAGCTCCATTGCAATTAGTTCAGCTTGGAAGATTGTGGCTTCTTTGCCGAGTGGTTTTGAAACCGAGAAGTTAGGACCTTTGACTCTGGCTCCTGTCCCCTCAGAGGTGCGCGAACCATCTGTATACCATGGTTGATCCCTCTTCCATTTCAGGTAGCGTGGATTGCCAGTCCTTGCGTTCTCTGATTATAACTTTGAAGGGGGTTTCAAAGTTAAATTTTGTCGGCATAGCGTCCGATAATGTGGAGGTTAGAACCTCCAATTTTGGGTTTCTTAGGATTTTGAGGTGGCCTCTAAAATCCCCTGGTTTGTACTTGTTTTCTCTCTGTATGCGTAACACCCCTTTGATAGCTTCCTTTTTTATTTATAGATGTATCGGAGGGTTGTTAAGGAACATTTCCATTGCCGCTGTGGGACAGGTTTTCATAGCTCCTGTGATACCAAGACAAGCTAGCCTTTGGATTTTTTGTAACATAAGCTGTGCTTTTCTTTGTAAAGTTTTAGTTCACCATATCGTTGATCCGTATGTGACTATTGGAAGAATGATTGTTCTGTAACACCAGTAAATCATTTTGGGCTTTAGTCCCCATTTTCTGCCAAATAAGCTTTTACAGGACCAAAATGCCTTTAGTGCTTTGGCATGAGTCCATTCTACATGTTTATTCCAGTTGAGTTTGCTATCTAGTATGACACCTAGATATTTTACCTCATCCGAAAAGGGTATTATTGTACCATTTATTACTTGGGTTGATGTTCAAGTTCTTAGACACCAGTTCATTATCACTTCTAAGGCTGATTGTATTCTTTCCGATATAATTAAATCATGTTTGCCTCTAATGATAATGACGAGGTCATCGGCATATCCTATAGCCTCGTATCCCTGTTCTGTTAGACGGTCTAGGTCTACTACAATTGACCAAAGAAGTGGAGATAGTGCCCCACCTTGGGGACAGCCTCTATAAGTCTGTGCAGTCAATGTGCTATCACCTAGATCCATGGTTGTCATTCGGCTCCTTAGCATGGCATGTATCCATCTAGTCGTGGCCGTTTCCAAACCCTTTTTCCTAGCCGCCGCTATTATGGCTTCATGGGGAGTATTGTCAAATGCTCCTTCTATATCTAGGAATGCACAAAGTGCAATTTCTTTAGTCTTTTGCCTTTTCGATTTGTCTTACCAGACCGTGAAGGGCTGACTCTGTCGATTTGCCGTTTTGGTAGGCATGTTGATTAGTATTAAGACGAACCTTGTTGGGGCTTGTTCTTACGTGTATGTCCACAAACTTCTTCATCGTTTTGACGAAGAAGGAGGAAAGGCTTATAGGACGATAAGGCTTAGGCTGATCAATGGGACGATTCCCTGCCTTCGGAACAAATACCACCCTCGCTTTCCTCCAAATTTTTGGGATGTATCCCCAAATAAAGCTGGCTTTAAAGATCCTTATTTCCACCCATTATTGGCATTAAGATCTCTAACCCCTTCTGCAGTAATGCGGGGAATATTTTATCTACTCCGGCTGATTTGTAAGGCTTAAAGGTGTTGATCGCCCATCTGATCTTTTCCGGAGTGAAGATTTTACCAGCAATGCTTTTACTGTGCGGAGTTTGACGATATGTCCTTTCTTCCGCCTCTAAATCCTCATTGTTGTTTATTATTTTGCAGCCTGGGAAATGTGTTGCCAATAACACCTCAAGGGTTTCCCGTCTTCCCCTTAACCCCTACACCCTCCAAAATTGAATTCCGCCTGAGATCGCTCAAAAATTAACTTTCCATCTTGAGGGGTTTGGAAGTTACTGTGCTCTAAGCGTTCACGTGCGGCGTATGACGTACAGACAGACGGAGTCTTATACATACTCTAGATGAAATCTGAGAGTTTGCCCAAAAGTTTGTAACGATAAGAAATAAGGCTAAGAGAAAAAAATGAATGATATGTGTACTCAAAAATTTCAAAACGTCCGCCTGTGTTCTCTCTAGCTTGAGAACACGTTAAGCTAGGAAGCTCAAATTTTGTACATGACAAAAAAAATAAGGACAAGTTCGTAAACGAGCCAAATCGCTCCACCTCTTCTACTCTCTCCCATGCAAAATGACAGAATTTCGCAATTTTACAATAAACCGACTTCCTCGAAAAGTATAAAAGCTATTGATCCGAAATGTAATATATCATTTTTATACCAATTTTAGTCTATGGTATGATAATTATTCGAATCCCCCACTCCTTCTACCACCTCCCATATAAACTGCACTTTTTCATGAAATACTTTAAATCAATTTATTCAATACGTATAGAATTTATCGAGCTGAAATTGTGCACTAAAAATTTATTTAGAATTATTAGTAAAAGCGAAAAAAAATAGATGATTAGCTTCACTCCTTCAACCTCCTCCCATACAACATGACACAATTTCACAATTTTTCAAAAAGTTGATTTTCCTGAAAAATTTGAATGCTACTGGTTTGCAATAAAAAGCATGTCAAATGCATTATGTTTATAGTGATTTCCGAAAAACCCATTAAGAACTTCCTGCTCCTTTTACCACCTCCCATACAAACAAACACAATTTCATTAAATCCAATTCACTAACCTATCAAATTTTTAAAGCTTAAATTTTCAATAAAACATTTTGATAGCAACTCTAGCAAGATGTGAAAAAATTGGTTCAATGCTGTTACCCCTTGTGCCACTCCCCATGCAAAATTTGTTAAAATCAAAAAATTTCTCTCTTCTAGAGTATTGCATGATTGGGTCTTACGCCTAATCGTAGACCTGTTGTTTTTTTTTTTGCACTTTTAAGCTAATTTAGTTATGAACGCAAAAAAAAATTCACGTTAGCAATTTTATTTTCTTTTTCAAGTCGATCACAATACTTTGCTATTACAATAGAATAATAAAGTAAAATCGGATATTTTAGGCGCTTTGGCTTTTTTTTCGTCGTTCTAAGCTCTAGAGGTACGATATGTGGTGACACTTGCTTAACTTTGCTCTTCTATAACTTTGCCTAAGATCATTTTTCGATACGATATATCTGCAATTGGAAATTTTGTTTGGACTGTAACGTTGGCGTCACAGCAGCATTTGATAATGACATATATGGATTTGATGATCCAGTAGTAAATATATGCGTGATACTGTTGCAAACAGACCAAATTTTGACTCAAAAACTTCAAAATAAACTTCGTCAATATATTTTTTCAAATTTAAATCAGGAATTAAGCAGTGGCGTGGCGTCCATTGATGCAAAGGAAGAATTGCTTCCCTTACATTTTACTCCTCGATTGTGTTTAAAGTTAGTTACCAACGATTTTGTGAAATCTTTTAAAAATTCATGAATTTCATAAAAATTAGGCCTTATTTACGCTCAGCATGGCACACAACCTATCTGACGCTTTTGCTCTACAGACGCTTTAGAGTCCAAAGCCTACCAAAAGCATTCTCGACAGAAAAACGGCCGAGATGCGATGTCCATTGAAAAATCTTCGCGCCCCTAAAAAAAATCGGCTGTCATATTAAGTGTGGAAGCATCGTGGAATGAATCGGTTTTAGAACTATAGATCTTTATAAGCCTAGCTTTTTGATTTTTATCAACTCTACATTATTGATTACCTTTTCAGATTCTGTGCAGATCTCGGATTAATTGCGTAGAAAAACGACATTATTGAATAACTAAAATTATTTAACTGCTATTGTATAAATTAATTTCTGGTGATAATAATTATTGAAGCTTTTTGTGACGTGAGTATTTTGCACAATTTGCACTCGGACATGGATGAAAAGTGTTAATCATTTAATATCATTAATATTATGTTCTAAATTTGATCCGGAATTGAAAATTTGCAACTTCAAAAACCTTGTCAGTGATTTTATTTACTGCAAATTCATACATGCGTATGTATATGTATACGTAAACATACAACAATTTTACAATTTAAAAGATTAAAAGATCTTGCTAAAAAATTACTTCCCGTAGCCGAAATAACACGCCGCGCCACTGGAATTAAGGGTTCATCACTACGAAGCATGAACAATATGCGGATTATTAAACAAAAAAGTAACTGGCTATGAAAAATAATAATAAAATTCAAACTAATGTGCAGTGTTTTTCCTTAAAATTTTCTTTATTTTGTAACATTATACACTTAAAATGAATCAGAAACGAAAATATGTAGTCATTGAAATTTCAAAATAAGAACAAAACTTAAACGTGATATATTATATACAAATGTTTACGTGCTGCGTAATATTAAATATATTGATTAAATCTAAACACATTATATATTGAAATGTTACAACTACAGGCTTCTTCATTGCACAAAATATTGTTTCCGTTAACTTTTAAATTCATAATTATGTGGGACGGAGTGGCTTTCCAAAGTTTGGGGCTGCGCCAAGATATTGTAAAATGGAATGGAGCAAAATACAATTCAATAAATCAATTCTTCCTAATTCCGCTCGTTGCAAGCGAGTACCATTAAAATTAATTATGCGGTCACATACTTAGGGAAACTGATGTCGTTGCCTGTTGGTGTGCCGGGTGTAAGTGCTGAGATGATGGCGGAGGCGGTGGAACGCCCAGATGACTGTGATGTAATACTGAGTGATGTAAGCCCATATGTGACATGCCCATAGCCATCGAGCTCATTTGATGCAAGGAGTGGGTCAGATGTAAGCCACCTTCGATTTTCGGTTTCGAATCTATTATATTTCCAATACCAGACGAAGAGTGCTGCGCAATGCCGCTAGAAAGAGGATCTTCGCGTTTCTTGTTTTGTTTTCGTTCCTTTGCTCGTCTGTTCTGGAACCATATCTTAACCTGTCTCTCTGATAATTGTAGAGCCTGCGCTAGTTCAGTTTTTCGTCGAATCGTTATGTATCTAGAAGTATGGTATTCCTTTTCTAATTCCAATCTCTGAAAATCAGTGTACACAACTCTGTACTTATCCTTTGTCCTCGTTTTGCCTGAAAATAATAAAAAAAATATTAATGAACAAAATAATAAATTGAAGAGCTTAATAAAGAAAATTATCTTAAATAATTGGAAAAAAATAATATACAACAATAACAGAAAAAAGGAGAAATTTTTCTCCTGGAAATAGACGAAAATAGCTAACCAAGCCCACAGAATATACTTTTCATAGTTATCAATCACGATTATTTTGTATGAACTGGTAAATGTGTAATATTTTTCTTTTTTACAGAGTGACTTGTGTTAAAGGCAATTTCGCCCTTTGTGTGCAATGCACAAACATAGTGATGGAGGGAAGGAATGAGATTTGGAAGATAGAGGAAGGGGAGTGAGAACGACTGTAACGAGTGGTGGAGCTGGTATATTTTTCAGTTGTACTGGCTACTACTGACAACTATTTGATGTTATGAATGATAGAAAGCGAACAGAATTTATGAAATGGAACTGTTTCACTTTTATATCGTTTGCCCATTTTATTTCGAATAATTTTTTCATTTCCAGTAGACTGAACTGAAAAATTCGGGCCTTGGCCTCCTGACTTTCAGGTTCCTTAACATTCTTTCATTACTTATTGTGGAAGGGTTGTTAGACCTTCGCAGAACCCTCTATCTGCAATTTTTTTTATTTTCGTAGATTGAGGTGACCAAGGTATACCCAAGCAGGCAGTGTGCTGGAATTATGCGTCGACCGGGATTTGAACTCACGACCTTCACATTGTAGACCAACACGCTACCCACTAGGCTACACCCTAGGTTGAAAAGACCTACTGCTTGGAATGGGAACCGAACCCACGATCTACTGTCTGTTAAGCAAGCACGCTGTCCACTACGCCACGGAGGTCTATGTACATAGTTAGACCTAGTCAGACTAGAGAGCTCGGTTTTCAGAATCAAGTTTGCATCGAAAATCTGTACCTAGAATCACTTAATTGCAGTTTTAACATGTAATGTTAGCTAGGGTGTAGCTTAGTAGATAACGTGTTGGTCTACAATGTTGGTCTACAATGCGAAGGTCGGGAGTACACATATCGGTCGACGTACAATTTCAATACGCAACTTGCGTGGGTATATCTTGATCGCATCAATCTATGAAAATGAAAAATTAATAGAAAGAGGTTTATGCGAAGGGCTAACAGCCCTTTCATAATAACAAAAAAAAAAAACGTTAAGGAACCTGAAGGTGAGGAGGCCAACTTTTGTTGTTCTTGCTTCCAATTGGCGACTATTACTAAAAGCAAAACAACTTTGTCCGGCGATGTGTCCGCTCTTTTGCGACCACTCTACCCTTTTCTGTTAAGATTGACTGGCGTTATTTTTGAGACACAGAGACATATGACAAAAGATAATCCAAGAAACGTTTATCGAAAATAGTGATGTCAAGTTTCTTTACTTTTCAGTACCAGTAACTATTCATTTTTTTAAGGAAAGTAAACGTTACGTTATTCGTTACTATGTTTCGTTTTACAAAACAGAAATTCAAATAGAAGAAATTGCCTCTAGTACCCTATGCAGTAACTTTATGAACCAATAAATCTCTTGTGACCTAGTACGTCTATCAACTCAATGTTACCAAGTCCGATTTTTTTTAATTATCCCTCTTCTAAGTAGAAAATCACTTCAGAAACACCAACATAATTCTTCTCAATATTTTACAAATTTATCTTATTTAATAAATTTTTCTTCAAAAAAAAAACAAAAAAGAATAAAACGACAATATGAAGGAAATTCTCTCAAATTGATAAAAAAAGATCCCTTTATCATCCCAAACATTAAAAAATTCTACAATCTGGTATCACTGATCCCACAACCCTAACACTAGTAACGATTGCTTGCCCTGCCGCTCGAGCCGTGCGCCTCAGCTCTAATCGACGACATTCTTGGTGATGAAAGGAACGACACGAAAAACAAACAGATCATTTTCTCACTTGACTTTGCTGAAAGGTAGAGTAATACCATTGACACATAGCGGTCCTAATTATAATTTAGCTAATTCGTAATTTAGCTCATCTACATTGTTAGTAGAATGAGGACATATAGCACTTTGCTAATTAATAAGAGCTACGCACTCATCTGTCATATTTTTAAAAAGTTGTATTGCATAGTCAATAGGCAATGAAATTCTACAAAAAAGGCGACAAAAGAAAAAAAAACGATCCTTTGTCCTGTTTTAGAATCGTTTGCGAATCAACTTTCATTGCTAGGCGTTTAAATCACGATTCCAAGATTTTGTATAATTCAGAGCTGTCTTTTCTTCTCTCTTACACGACGAAGCTTTTATGAAAGCTCCAACTCTAGTATTACATTCTTCATCGTTTTAGCCTAAATTATGAGCAAAATTAGAGCATTTAGCTAAATGAGATGATTTAGATGAGAGAATGATGAGATGATTTAGCTGATTAATGATCACTATTTTGGTAATTTAGCTAAATTACATCCGTTTAATGATAATTTAGACTTTAATTTTTATTTAGCTGCGCTATGTGTCAATGGTATAAGAGTATTATACCATTGACACATAGCGGTCCTAATTATAATTTGGTTAATTCGTAATTTAGCTCGTCTTCATCGTTAGTAGATTGATGACACACAGCACTTTGCTAAGTAAGAAGAGCCACTCACTCATCTGTCATAATTTTAAAAAGTTGAATTGCATAGCCAATAGGCAATGAAATTTTGCAAGGAAGGCGACAAACGAAGAAAAACGATCCTTTGTCCTGTTTTAGAATCATTTATAAGTCATCTTTCCTGGCTAGGGGTTTAAATCACGATTCCAAGATTTTGCATAATTCAGAGCTGTCAGAAAATGACTTTTCTTCTCTCTTGCACGACGAAGCTTTTATGAAAGCTCCAACTCTAGTACTACATTTTTCATCGTTATAGCCTAAATTATGAGAAAAATGAGAGGATTTAGCTAAATGAGATGATTTAGCTGAGAGCATGACGAGATGATTTAGCTGCTAAATGATCACTATTTTGGTAATTTAGCTAAATAAGCGTATGACACACAGCCGTTTAATGATAATTTAGGCCTTAATTATAATTTAGCTGCGCTATGTGTCATGTGGTATTAGTTCTCTTTCTTGCTTTGGAATGGCGGTACAGCGTTATGCTCAAGTGTAGGTTTCCCTCCTATGATGTAACGAAAAAAGTAACTAAACGTTACCTTCGGTATAGGTACTTTTTTTTGTATGTGGAACATAATACTCGAGTAACGAAACGTTTTGCCAGTTCAGTTACTTTTTCGAAAGCTCATTTCGTTACTTAAGTTACGAATATAAATCTGCGTCGGTACTCGTTCGGTCGGATTTCAGTCGGTTATTTACAAAAAATTCGACCTTGCGTGTACACCAAAGAAAAAAAGAGCTAATCATGTATAAAAATCTACAGACTGACATTTATTACAAAAACTGAAAGTTTGATTAGCGCCGCTTGTGGTTGACAGCGAAATCAATAAAAAATTATTAAAACAAAAATAATAATGAAAACATAATAGAATTATGATTGGGTGTGAAGCGCAACCATGCGATACTGTAGATGAAATAGGAAAGAGCTTAATGCACTAGAATATAAATATATCATCTTTAATTCCTTAGAATTAGGGACATTTGTATAGGAGGTGGTAGAAGAAGTGGGAAAAAAATGATAATTTTTGAATATGTAATTACACTTGCTACTAAAACTTTGTGTGACAAGTTTCATATTTGTAAATCAAATAATTTTGAATAAAATGAATGATTTGACTTTTTTTTTGAAATTTTGACATTTGTAAGGGAGGTGATTCCAGGCGACAAAAATGAAGCTCCAAGTCCGAAAGTACTGCAGAGAACGGAGCAAACAGCTTCTGTTGTACGATATTGCTCATCGAACAATATTGGCAAGCACAGATACCAATACGAGAGGTGTGTTTGCTAGGATTTTTATGTGAAGAGAACCTGCATGTCATCAACAAAGAAGATAGTCCTAGGTTTGTAACTAGGAAAAGGCAGGAGGTTCTTTATCTGACTATCACCAGTCAGCAAGAAAATAATCAGCTGGTACGTATCAAAAGAACCTTCGGTATTGGATCACAGGCATATAGTATATGGTTCGACATCCAGACATCTCAAGTAGATCCCGAGGTGCTAAGAATCTCAAAGTTGGAAAATTAGGGCAAATAGAAGACCCACTGCTGCGAACGGCTTGCAATAACCGGAAAAAAACAGCAGAGAGTTCATGTAAGGAACGTATGAAACAGCGACAGTGATACTTAATACGCTCTTTCCGGGTTGCAATAGACTGAACAGTAACACAGAAGCAACGCTAGAGCCCTTGAGAGCAAACAGCTTCATCGGCGACTGATTACCAAATGATCGATTTGGTTCCAAGTAAATCCACTAGAGGAAACCAAAGATATTTCATAATAACTCTTGTATGAGAAAAATTTCCCTCCGATAACCATTTGCCAAGTTTCGCAAAACTCAAGAGATGAATCGCTGTTTTTGGGTCTCTTATTTCAAGGTCGACCCAAGGGTTATCTTGTTTGAAGCAGGACGGATGTGGATGAACTCTACTGCTCCCATTACACAGTGAGATAAATTGACCATTCGTCGCCTTTTACTATAATCAGGCCAGCTGTAGAATAATTCTGTTAATTTTCGCTCTTCGCTAATCTCCATATAAACGTTTGCTGGTGTAACGATCGATCTAGCTGCCTTTAAAAACCCTTCGCTTCGTAATTGTGTATGTGCATTGTACACAAACGCATATTTTCTTATAACAGTAATTTAACTATGTACGCAGTCCCATTTTCCGTAAAGCTTCTCGTCAACGGCAGTACTCCCAACCAGAATACTATTTAACAAAGTATCCACTTGCCTCCAAAAACAGAATACCTAAATTGATTCACGCTGTTCCATAACTTTGTAATAAAAAATTTTTCGGTTAAAAACAAATTTTTAAACTTTTATGTTTGAGTGCTCATAGTTTCCGCGCAACTATTATAGATGCCTACATTTTTGGTGATCAAAATAATTCCACTTTATTTCATGACATGGGAAAAAATTACCAGAATTATTAAATTCACATAGCGGTAAAGAGAATGGAAATTGGTGCCGTAACCATAAGGTCCACTTTGAAAATAAGCTCGTAATTAAAAATGGGCGTTATGACCTCTCAGCAAAATAGTCATAAATCTGAAAAATACAGCTAGAGAGGAAGAGAAGGAGTTAAAGCCCAGAAATTAAATTTGAAAAAAATCGGATTCAGTATCGCCAACAACAAACCACCATCGAGAAATGCTTTCAAACAGCCTTGAATACAATTCACAAGTATCGACTTTCAAAAATTCATGAAAAACTCTTTGGCAAAAGTCTTTACTTGAACCAAAAAGAAAACTTGTTGGTATTTTATTATTACTTCCAGGCACGTATTAAGACGATAATGGCTGGGGTTGAGAAGTATTTGCGGCAAAATAAAGCGGCTTATAGTATATTCCGACAAATGGACGCAGGAAACGCTTCCTGAAGATTGGTGTAAGAGTATCATATATTGTGAACAAAAAGTACCGGGAATTTATATTTGCGTCGCCGTGAAAGTAATCTACATTAGCTGCAACACACATATGCCAGCGTTTTTCCCAGTCCTCGAAACACTTTTCGTAAGTACTTTTTGGTATGGCCTTCAGCTCCTTCGGCGAATTTTGTTTTATGTCCTCGATCGACTGAAAACGGTTTCCACGGAGCGGTAATTGCAGTTTTCGGGAATAGGAAAAAGTCCGACGGGGCCAAATCTTGTGAATACGGTGATTGATTGATGGAATTTGTTGCTTTTTTGACCTCAAATTCAGTCACAATTGATGCTTAATGCTATGGCACATTTTCATCGTGGAAATCCATGAATTCTCCTTCCATAATTCTGGCCGTTTTTTAAGGATTTGCTCACGCAAACGCTTCAATGTGGTCAAATATTTACCGTCTGTCCCTCCAGAATAAATTCATGATGGATCAAGCCTCGAATATTGAAAAAAAAAACATATTGATTTTTGAGCGGATTTGGCGTGGTTTTTTCGGTTTCGGCTAATTTTTTTCTCCATTCCGATTATTGTTGACAGGTTTGCATGTCAAACTCATAGATCCATGTACCATAATCAGTTATTATGCTCCCCCATGAATGTGGGATCACAATTCGCACGATCAACCATGTCCAAAGTGACCTGTTCACGGTACTTTTTATACTCTAGATGAAATCTGAGAGTATTATAAGTTTGCCATTTCAGCCCATCCACGAATTGATCCCATTTTTAGCTTCTTCGTAAGAACAGAAGTGCTGCTCAGCCAGGCCATGCGTCATTGATCGGAATAAGTGTTGGTCCGAAGGGGCGACGTCTGGATAAAACGGCGGATGTAGTAGCACATCCCATTTCAGTGTTTCCAGGTAAGTTTTCTCAACGTGAGCAACATGTATCCGAGCGTTGTCCTCGAATTGTTGCCGTTTCTCCTTCAATGATTAGACCTGCCATGATAGTTTCACCCAGTGACAGTAGGTCATAATTCACCGCACCGAGCTGGTTCCAATAGACAGCATGATTTTCGAGCCTTGGGCTTGGCCGTCGATGCACATGGCTATGGTATTTCCACGATTTTTTGCGCTTTGGATTATCGTAATAGATCCAGATCTCATCCCCAGTGACGATGCATGCAAAAACCTTTCCTTTTCTTCCATTGAAGCAGCTGCTCGCATGTGAAAAAAAGGCCGTTCGACTTTGCGTAGCTTCAACTCTCATGGCACCAAATATCCTTGCTTTTGCATCATTCGCAAGGTTTTCAAGCAATGTGAAATGGCTGGTTGAGTCACGCACAATGAAACTGCAGGTTCTTGTTGCGTTTGGCATGAATCATCGTCCAATAATGCCTCCAATTCTACGTCTTTCACCGTTCCGGAGCGCTCCTTGTCTTCCACGCCAAAATCACCAATTTTGTGGCGTTGAAACCATTTGGGACACATTCTTTCACTAAAAGCACCCTCAGCATAAGTTTCAACAATCATTCGACGCGCCTCAACCGTAGATTTATTTTTTTGAATTGAAGGCAAAACGCAAAACTTCCCGCAAATGACGCTTATTTGGCTCAAACTTCGACATATTCGCCCGCAAAAAAAGTATATGACGCCGATAAAAGTTGAATCTAATGATGAGGAGTTATTGACAGATGCCCAACTTTACCATATGACATTTCCGATCTGCCATTTTTGAACAGCATTTACTGCTGGCACCATCTATTGAGAAACGGCGGGTTTCAATTTATACTCCCGATATATTGTACATTAGGTAAGTTTCCGAACGATCTCCAGCTAATATCTAGCTGGGCATTTTACCACAAAAAATTTAAGAAGAAAGGAATCAGTAATAGTATTATACTGATATACCTTTGGATGGATTCCGACTACAATACAATTTTTTTTTAGCAATTGATCAAAAATGAGACTAAATGCGCAGTTTGTCAATCAAGCAAACGCCAAATGTAAATGTGTGGGTGCATACGTATTATAAAAGAATGAAAAATGTTACAGTTGATAAAAATGTATGCTTAAACAGAAATCGTGTGCTCTGGCTTATCTTGAAACTCTTCAACTTGTTTACATTTTCAGATGTTATCGCGGCTGCGTGTAGCGCTCTAAACAATTTTAAGTCCACATTTAAACCGGACTGCAACTTTTACAGGTCTTTATCCAAGCGAATTTGTTCCTAATCATTTTTCGAATCAGATTCTGGTGTAAATCACTCAAAATTCGAACGACAGAAAGATATGTGCGATAGCGAACTCTTAACCAATTGGCGGACCACTTTGCTGATCAAGAGAAACGACCAGTTGGAGATCACATCATTGCGACACCACTTAGCTCAAAACAACATACATAAATACTTAGACGTCATTGTCCTTGTACAGATTGTCACAAAACTGGAAATGAGTGCCGACAGAATTTCTGTTTGCTGTAAATCCAAAAAAAAAAAAAAGAAGAACATGATAAACATGATTAGATGTGTTTTACAATATTTTTAACACTAAGCAAACAGTTTACAGTGTACACACGCCTTTGAATGTTTCGTGATAAACCTGATAATTTTTTTTTTATTTCACGATACCTTCGGTGTCATTCAACAAATAAAATTAAACAATTAGAGTTATCTATTGTTCAAAAGCGGGCTATTAAGGTGCTGCATAGTTAAAGATATTTCGTTCAAGTATAGCGAGAGAGATACACTCGACGAATAAATTGCTGTACTGTGAAATCCGCGTCCAGCTATTTTAGAAGGTCAATTTTAGACGGTCGACAGTGGCAGCTCGAACAAGGGGACAGGTGAGAATATGGGCAGTACGAGTACGTATTTTCGGAAAATGCGACAGCTGACGTGATCAGTTTCGTTGTGCTCGGTTCTAAACTGGCCGAGTTGTATTTTGACATATTGTATCACCTATGCAAGTTCAAAGCACCGCGCCATAATTATTAATCCTATTTACTGATATGATAACTAAGCTAATATCATAAGCGGATAACGATAACATTTAGACATTATTACTCAGCGGCGGTCGTGGTAGATTTGATGGACGAACTGGAATCAGATACATAAGCGCTAGCAAGAACCACCTCATATCCACCATAATGTTTGTTCGAGCATACATATATTTGACTACATAAATCGATTAATACAAAATGAAGCAGCATTCATTCGGCATGAATTCACCTTTGTATCAGCACTGATGTAAACCAAATGGAGATGAAAATTGTGACCGAATAACGATAATGTTATCTCGACACTTGAATTTTATTATTCAGTCGATTTCAGATTAGCCACTCCAATATTATACCGCTTTGCCAGGACGCCAATATCGGAAGATACTGCGCTAATCGAAAAAAATTCGATATCAACGGAATTTTCAGTTATTGCTTTGTGTATTTACCTGCAGTTATAAACCTGAACCAGTCTTCGCTTGCAGCCGATTAAGGGCTTAAAGACCGACAAAGAGTTTAAAGCTATAACAGGATTACGAATTTGTTTGTAGGATTTGCGAATGCCGAGTGGTAATTAATAAACAATCGCTATCAATCATCGGTATTGCCGCGACATGAAAGCTTCCTTCATTATGTCTTTTCAAATAAATTAAATAAATTCACGTAAATACCTGCACTAAATAGCTTAATACCATTTCCTAGGGCACGAACCACTTATGATATAACCACTTTTACAGAGTACAGTACACCAATAGCTTAGAAAGATATCCGTAAATCTTATCCCTCTGCGGGATCCGAAACTGAACATTTGGCTGTGCAAACTAAACCGAAGAGGTATGAAGACGGTACCTATCCTAACTAAGTGCGGTTACGCAACACAAAAAGAAATCCATGTTGTATATGGTAAATAGCAGACAACATTAAACAACTGGATGATCTTCACGGTTCAGAGGGGATGATGTTTATTTTGCTACGGACCAGCAAGTGGTCCTTTAGTAGTATGAAACCACTGAAAAGATAACTCAATTAGACAAAGGGAAGAGGACCAGCAATTGTCTCGGGAGCAATTTGTCATGAGGCTCATTTTTGGCACATTTCCAGTTCCCGATTCCCTCTCTGACTATAAAAGTGACGACATCTTTGGTACTTGTTGTTGCTCTTCTATGTGCCCTAAATCAAGGCTCGTAATTTCGGTTATCGCACCCCGGGGACAATTTCAAGCAACGATTTGCCGACGCCTTTTATATTTCTTTTGTAATGGAGTGCAGAGTGGAGTACAATAATGCTACCATTCGACAAATGTGGACAGTTTATGTTGGCAGTTATGTTCGGGGATGGGTTAGTTAGTGATGCTAATTTTTTAACATTCGTGCTTTCAATTTAAATATGATTGCAATAGTAATAGAAATATGAATTTGGTTGCACATTAAAAATGAAATAAAATTTTTGTATTATCTTGAAACCCATAGAAATGCCTAGTCTGCCTCTTTTTCTTCAACATAGAAAGGAATTATAATTTCTGCTAATGAAAAAATCTTTAAAAAGTTACTTACCTAATTATCTAATATCTAAAGACATAGCATGTCTGGGATTAATACCAAATGTATAGAAATATTGCTAATTTATGCTCTCTAGATCTCATCCATCAGAAGAACGATATAAACGCATATCAGACCAGATTATTGTTTATGGTCCAGAATGCAAATTTCTTTATCTTTAATAGTTTTAATGCCAGAGCTACTGATAAAAAGTTAGAGAGTAAGAACTACTACCACACTATTTTTTCAGAAGCTCAAAGTAATCAATCGCAAACCGGAAAATTTTATTTTCGACAGTTAAAAAAAATGTTTGAAATGTTAATTTTCTTTTTTTTCATGGTTTCAGTATTTTTCTTTTTCTTTTTTTTAACGGCCATCGAAAATAACTTAGGAGGTCACCCTATAACGAGCGATGCACAGTGGATATAGGAAAATTAGTAGGGAAATACAGGACGGAAGATTTTGTAGTGGCGGTGAACGTTACTCTTAAATTGTTGGAGGCTGTATCCTGTTGGAAAGAAATTGATTGATAATGAATTCCATATCACTGTCGTGCAAGGAATGAAGGACTGACTAAATTTCACTGTTCTTCACGGCAAGGGCTTCACAGTGTACTCGTGTGAGCGTGCAGCTTGACGGGGACATTAAATAGAGGGGGTATTAGGACTTTTAGTTCCTTACTGCAATTATCATGGAAATATCTATAGTAAATGCAGAGTGCTCCTTCAACGATGCTTGAGGGTGTCTATTAAGGCCGATATAGCCTCATCTCCATATTACTCGGAATGCGTGTTTTTGAATACGGTCGAGCAAAGCTAGGTAGGTAGGGTGTGCCTAGTAGGTAGCGTGTTGGTCTGTAATGCGAAGGTCGTGAGTTCAAATCCCGGTTGGCGCAATACATAATTCCAGCACATTGCCTGCTTGGATATACCTTGGTCACCTCAATCTACGAAAATGAGAAAAAATTCGTAGAAAGAGGGTTGTGCGAAGGGCTAACAACCCTTCCACAATAAGTAATGAAAAATGTTAAGGAACCTGAATATCATGAGGCCAAGGTCCGATTTGGGCTGTAGCGCCATTGTAGAAGAAAGCTAGGTGTAATTTTGGGGCCCCAGCCCAAAAATGCGAGTTATATTCAAGACGTGGATATAAGCCTTATAGATGGTAGCTAGTTCGGGAGCAGAAAAGTATTTCTTACACTTCCGTAGAATACCTAGACGTTTCGAAGCATCAAGAGCGACTTTATAAATGTGTTGGCTCCAATCAAGGCGATTGTTAAATTTTACACCTAGTAACGTAAGGTCTGCAGAAGGTGAAATCTGTACGCTATTTAAGGACATATTAGTGACCGACGTCGGAACGTTATGTTTAAGAGATAGATGACAGGACAGCGTTTTTAAGTCATTAAACTCTACTCTGTTTTTCTTGCCTCATTCCAGGATTAAACTGAGGTCAGAGTTCAGTGATTGTATCGACTCATTACGATGTGAGGCAACCAATGTCGGACGAGCGTCCGCAGGAGAGTCAAATTGATAAATGTTATCTAGAGTGCTGTCATCTGCGAAACAGTGAATAGTATTGAGAGTAGACGACAGAAGGTCGCTTATGAAGACTAAAAAGAGAGTGGGAAATGAAACTGAGCCGGAATCAATAGAAAAGGGTGCAGAAGTTACTCCGTCTAGTGCGACTCGAATAGAGCGCTCGAAGAGGAAACTCTCAATCCATTGAAGAAACGAAGTGTTAAAGCCAAAGGCCCTTAGCTTGGCTAAGAGACATTTGCTCCAAAGTCTGTCAAAAGCTTTGAGGATCTCAAGACCAAGAACTTGACCTTCACCAAATTTTTGGATGCAGGAATTCCAACGTTCGGTAAGATAGACCAGGAGATCGCCTGTAGAACGCCGAGCGAAATCTATATTGGCGATCATGAATGAGATTTTTATCCACAATAAAGTTGACTATCTTGCGATTGACAGCAGTTTCCATTACTTTTGAAAGCACTGAGGTAATGGCTATGGGGTGATAATTAGCGGGGTTTGCTTTACTTCCTTTCTTTGGAATTGGCTAAACATTCGCGACCTTCTAGATCTGAGGAAAGCATCCTGAAGAGTATGAAAGATGGTAGAGATTACGAAGAGGTTTAGATAGAGAGGAAGCAGTTTTAAAGGACAATAGGGGGGATGCTGTCTGACCCAGCAGTCTTGTGAATATTGAGCTCCTGTAAGATCTTGGAAATAACCATAGTTCGAAAAAGAAGTTGTTGCAGCGAGAAGCCAGAGTCTGGTAACTACGGAGGACTCTGATTCTACTGTAGAAGCTTCGATAAAATTTGCATTTTTATATTTCTTTACAAATTTCCTGCACGAAAGTGGTAATAAGTTCAAAACCAATCAACCAATTACACTGCCATTAAATCAGTTCCCTCACCAAGGTTTTGGTTGAAGGATATTCGAAAAAAGGTTCGAGTTTCCAACGGCTCTTTATGTTGGAACTTTATGGAACTATCTCCGAACTGGATTGAGGATGGAGATTGTGTTTTTTGGCTTCATTCTCAATTCGCTTCAAGGAGGATTTATAGATAAGCCGTAGTTTTTCGATGCCTCATTAATTTTGGGTAGTTTTCGGCTTTCGGTATAGGTATAGATCTTCTGATCAGATTGGTGCTTAGTGCGCTTTACCTTCCAACGTAGTGGCATGGCTTGTACTTTGCACTGGACGGAAAAATAATTTTTCAGTGTCAAAATTAAGAGATTTTGGAATAATTTCGTGTCTTTTCCCTCAGTAGTTTTCGCTTTATATTTCTTATTAGTCCTGTTTTTAAGTCTTTTATAGTTAAATAATTGCTTCGTAAATGTGTATTACAATAAAATAAACACTTTAAGCTGTTGGGTACCATGCTTGCGCCTTGGTTCCGATTATTACTTGTACTGTACCTTAGTTCATAGTAGTGATGTCAAAAAAGTAACTATTCGTTTCACGAGTACTCGTTGCCGACTGAAATCCGAAGTAACGAGTACCGATGCAGATTTATATTCGTTACTTAAGTAACGAAATAAGCTCCCGAAAAAGTAACTGACTGTGACACGTTTCGTTACTGTTCGTTACTCGAGTATTCGTTTCGCATACAAAAAAAAGTAGCTATACCGAAAGTAACGTTTAGTTGCTTCCAGTTACATCACAGGAGGCAAACCCTTTCACAATAACCAATAAATCAGAAGAAACCTAAGGACTCCGACCAGGTTTGGGCTATATTGCTATTCAAGAATATCTCTATTAATAATAAGAAAAAAGAAAATAAAATTTCCGGTAATAATTTTCCCCTGCTATCCTCACCGGAACGTGAACGTTAGTTCTGATGGCTGAAAAATTATTGACTGAAAAAATGAAATCTATCGTAAGCAAATTATAACTTTTTTTTAATTGTTTAGAAGAGTTTATTTATTATTACTCATTGCACAGATAAGTAATATAACAAAAACATGAATTTTTATAGTATTCCATTAGTCATTCTCAGAAATTTTTTACTTATCTTAGCTTCTGTTATTAAGAAGGGCGCCAAGCTCAACTTCTACCCCGTGTTTCGTTCTCTGCACGCTCCTGTCTACATCATTTAATTTAAAAAAATTATTTATTTGCCTAGTATAGCCATACTATACCTATATATGTTTACTTTTAACTAATGAAATATTCTCAGATATTGTAAAAAAAATTATTAAGGAAGCGAACTTATATCTGTAACAGCTTCATATTTTCAGTACAATAGTATATATATAATAATATAGATTTTTAAATCTTTAAGCTGCGGTTTTGCATAGCTATAAGATATTGTTTACTGTGTATACGAAATTTGATGTTTCTCTTTAATTCTTATTTCACTTTCAGATTTTTTGGTGTGTTTTCATACGACTAGAAAACAGCGTTAAAATATTTTTTTTTAATTAATAAAAAAAACTGCAATATAGATAGCTATAAAAGCAACCAAGTTCGCAAACGCAATAAAAATCGGATATGAACAATAAAAATCAAGTATTTGTCGCGTTTTTCAATCCTCTACCTTCTTTTTTTAAATAAATTAAATATACAATAAATGGACGGAATCCGAAAACTTCAATGGTTATTTTAATTTGATATTAAATTATTTTTCTACAAAAACTTTCATGCTTACAACCAATTAACAAGCTATAATACCTTTCGGCTTGCAACAAATACATTTATGAAGCGATACAAAAAAAAATATATTTATATACGAGTATATTTTATATTGAGTATTGAACCTACGAAATCCGCCGAATTGCTTTTACGATATTCAAAACTGATCAATTATAAGTAAAATGTAATATTTACAAATTATAACTTAGATTTTAAGATATTTAACGGCTATTTTCGATTTTTCGGTCCATTAACACTCGAAAAGTACGATATTTCACATGAATTCATAAAAATCAGTCTCTGCGGAATTTCATTACTCTTTTGGTATAAGTTCGTGATGATTACTCAAAAATATCTTAATATTTAAAGTGAATACAAAGATCATTCAGTTGATATTTTTGTATTTGATCCAATTTATGTAAAAGTAAAAACGATTTCTATCCTCATGCGAAATATATTTAAGATAAATCATTATTTTTGTTTCCTACACTGTCTATAATCAAGTTATATAGTCCCATAGAAATACGAAAATAGAATTACAATGCATTCAGGAAATCTGCAATTTAGACATTGAAAATATTTATTTACATACTTAAAATTTATAGCACGATTAGAAACAATTTGTTATCAATATTATAAAATGGAGCACATATTAAAGCCATATCTGTTTTTTTTTATGTTTAAAGTCAAATTTATTTTCTTGCGTGCATGCTCTACTTTTTATATTTTAAAATCATAGATTTCGGTACGGTAGCGCACTTGTTTTTGAATTGTTGATTGAGGCACCTTGGCAATATATAGAATCGAAGTGGACGGCAAAAAGTCGTTAATAAAAATTAAAAATAAAGTGGATGTCTAAATTTAGTCTTCAGGAATACCAAACTTCAAATATATTTGTTTTTAGGGTCGAAAGCAATACTGGAATTTTATGAATAGTATGTCCCATTATAAATAAAGAAAATAAAGAGTACATGATTAATTTCGAAATTGGTAATACATTGCATATTCTTCATATGCATATCTCATAAGTACATCTACTAAAGAATCACTTGAATGTAACACTATCCCAGTATCTGGGATAATTTTTTAACTCCAATACCTATCTTTTCAGATATATGTTCGAAAACGTGTTTGGAACAAATTTTAGTGCTAAAGAAGCACTAGTGAAGTTTTAATAAAACACTAAAGTAAAGCCAATCAAGCAATTCACAAGAAATGAATTTGTATTTGATTATTTCATCGGTGAAATCGGTGGGCGATTATCCGGTATTGCAGGTCCCTTCTTGAATATAATTTACACCTGTAGTGCTCCAAGAACAAGACTTTCCTATTTGGATCGGATACAATATCGCGATATAACTCGATTAGGAATCCCCGCCGATCTTCTTACGCACATGTGGTACGTCAGCTCACTATCTCTTTTATACAGATACTTCCACAGAGAATGTTTCGAGGACATCTTTAATCTAATCCCACCTTTTATTTCACTCGCTCAGCTTAATGTGCACTAACCGCCTTTGGCCGTACCATGAAATTTCAAGATTCATTACTAAACCGCACCGTTCGATTATGGATCACATTTTCCAGCTTCACGTTTCTTACAACCATTCAAAGTAAATTTTTACCGCCATGTTCGACTCCATCACCTCAATCCTAAATATGAGTGTTTAAAATTGCGTGAAATCCGTCATCATTTTGCATGTTTAAAGGTCCGTCTGCATTCGATGCAACAGCTCCAACTTATGCGCACATGCATTCATGTGTAAGCTAACACGTAGAATGCTTTGGCTTCGGCGTCAACTTTGACTGCAAACTAATTTAAAGTCGCTGCAATCGGCAATGCAAACTCACAAGAAACTGCACGAACTACATTGCCTTCGTTGCGTAAATGCTGTTGTTCTGTTGCTTTAACATTGAAAGTAAGTCGGTAATACTGATCGGCCTCATGACGAGCCGCAGCGGAGTAAACCTCCACTTCACAAATATGGGTCTAGTTGAAACCGATATCCAACATGGTTCCTTCAGACATACTTAAATTAGCCAAGTGTATCAAGCTGTAAGTAGTAGGGTAAAAGGGCAATAAACGCACAATAGACCGAGAAGGTCGCAATGCTCTCACGTGTTCCTCAACAACAACAAAAATTCGGTAAATCTTTATTAATATATTTTATGATTTTACGAAATGAACAAAACAAATTCAATTCAATTCGAAATGCACTGTGAAAATATTCACCAAACCAAAACAAATTCCTATAAAGACCCCCCCAAAGGGGCATAGGACAGAAACAGTACTCTTCCACAAGGCGCGATCCTGAGCATCGGCCTTCAGTTGTCGTCGGGACTTGTTCATTCCTCTGGCCTCCTGGTCAAATGCTCGCTTCCATGTGCTACATAGTCGACCAACTCGACGTCTTCCTTGAGGATTATTATCCGTTTTGCGATGTTTCGCTCTGGTTTCCTCAAAGTGTGACCGATCCACTGCCACTTCCGTCTTTGGATCTCAATGCCTATTTTAGTTTGTCTAGTTGTACTCCAAAGTTTGTCGTTGAAGATCACTTCTGGTCAGAATATTCCTAAAATGCGTCGGAAGCATTAGTTCACGAATGTTTGCAGTTTCTTGGTAAGCCGAACGGTTACTTTCCACGTCGTACAACCATATAACAATACAGAATTTTTTTATAGCACCGAACATAACTTAGGGGTTACCCTTTAATGCATTGTATGCAGTCAAGCCGATATAGGGTAGGTGAACAATGGGGTTACAAGAGAGTTTCTGGAGTTTAGAATTTAAACTGTCGGTGGATGTCAACCTTGAAACACTGAATGTTGTAAGCTGATGGGAATACATGGGGCGGCAATGAATTCCGCATGATGAAGGAGTGACTATACTTTACTGTACGCAACGATAAAGGTTTAACAGTGAACTTATTGACGCGTTCGACTTACCGGGTATTTCTGGGATAGTTGAAAAGAAGAGGGATAAGGTTGAACAGTTCTTCACGGCATTTGCCGTGGAAATATCGATAGTAAACGCTGAGTATCGCGACGTTTCTACGATGTTCGAGGGAATCTATAGAAGCTGTTAGAATTTCATCTCCAACTAGACGGAACGCATGCTTTTGGATTCGAACGAGTCAGTGGCGGCTTGTGATTTATCCGATAGGGGAGGCGCTCAGAAAATCTGGAGAGAGGGTATCATTAATATAATAATATTTAATTAAATTAGCAGATGTGTCATTTTAAAAAAAAAAATTCTTATTGCAATAACTGCAGATAAATACTCTTATAATAAAAATGGCAGCGATAGAACTGTTGATATTAAAAAGTAGCTTGACGGTCTGATCTATCTATCAATCAAATTAAGTTTCATTGTGGTCATTTCTTAATTTTGAATGCTAGATTTAGCATTAACATTTTATAGTGATTCGTTGGCATGCAAATTACTATACTAGCAATACTTTCCATAAATGAAACGGCTAGCTTTATAAATTAAAAAAAAAGCAAAAAATTAATTAAAATATAAACTTTTCATCACATTTTTGCTCAGTTTAGCAAGCTCTCAAAATTAAGAACAGCCACTGTTCAGTCTCATTTCATCAAGCTCCACACTACTCTACAACCGCAATGACTCGAAGATGTCCTATCGAATTCCATTCTACTCTACAACCGAAAATGACAAATAACAACAATAACAACATTGCAATAGTTAATCAGCAAAGACAGCAGTGGAAGCTTTGGTAGCTGCGCATGTTGGCTGAGATGTGGTGCGCTTTGCGCCTGAGTTCTTTCGCTTTTTATGATGTTGACATCGGATCAAGCCGCACAAGCCCCGGTACGGCAGCAATGTGTTGAACGAGCTGTGGATGAGCAACTTTTCAGGCGCCTCATTTATAAAGTTGGGGAAATCGATCGTTTGCAGACTCGCACAATTTTGTCCAAGCGTTTTTTTTTCAAGCTCATTCCCTACAACAGTAGGAAAGGCAAAAGGTGAAAAGGCAGAGGCGTATCGCTGATATGAGAAAAATCTAAAACAATAATTGAATATGAAAATTTAATCGTATCAGGAATATAAGATTCAATTGATCGAAAATGCTGTGGGCGGTGAGGCGTGCCTAGTGCGCCTCACCTGAAGAGCCGCTACTGGATCGAGTACCGCAAGCTGTGTTTTGGGTGCTCCAGCCCATGTGTTAGCTGCACTCGAAATGGGGACGAATGTAGGCCTTGTAGATATTATTTAGATCGTGAGGCGTAAAATACTTTTACATCTTCGAAGAACACCAAGGCGTTTGGAGGCATCAAGTGCAATATCAAAAATATGTTTGCTCCAATTAAGATGTTTGTTAAGTTTTATGCCGAGTAATATAAATTTTTCTGAAGAGTGTAATTGTACATTACCCAAGGTTAAATTGACGCATGCGTTAAATACTCGCACCTTCGTGCGAAGGGACATATCTCTCAACCTCAAGAAAGGGGAAAGAATACATCGTTATACTTTGACCTAATTTTCAAGTCGATTGCCTAAACAGTTTCGGAGAAAAATCAATTTCTTGAAATTTTAAAATTTGTATGAGAGGAAGAACGTAGAAGGAGTGGGGATGTGGTCCGTTTAAAGTTTCTTTTTTTCTAAGAATCGCATAAAACAAATTTCAGCACGATATCTCAAGGCGTTCGAGAGTTATGTTTTAGACAGATAGACAGACGGTCACTCGGAATCGAGGTTTTTCAGCGACAATAAACATTTCTGTACCCTTGGCAACTCTACGAGCATTATTTCTTAGCGTTACAAACGGTAAGGCAATATTGTGTTTGCCTTACAATATTGCAATATTGTGTTTGCTTTACCGTACTCGCAGTTTTTGTCTAGAGTATAAAAATAACAAGCAACGGTTGTGCGTAAAGTGAAATTATTACATTTTGTATGGGAGGTGATAGAAAGAGTGACGGCAGTGAATTAATTTTTCCACATTCTTCTTGTTACTAAAATATTTTTCACAAAATTTGATATCTACTAAGAATATTGGTTTAGCTATGGTTTAGTCTAGTGGGTAGCGTGTTGGTCTTGTAATGCGAAGGTCGTGAGTTCAAATACCGGTCGACGCAATATATAATTTCAAGACATTGCCTGCTTGGATATAAATTGGTCACCTCAATCTACGAAAATGAAAAATTCGTAGAAAGAGGGTTGTGCGAATGCTAACAACCCTTCCACAATAAGTAATAAAAAAATGTTAAGGAACCTGAATTTCAGGAGGCAAAGGTCCGATTTGGGCTGTAGCGCCATTGTAGAAGCTGTAGAAGAATATTGGTTTATTGTATTTGATTATACTCGTACTCGTATTGGAATTTTAACAGAAATATCTAAAATCCTCTTAAAAATGCGATGTTTAAAATTTCATATCAGTAGCTTACTTTTCCCGAAAATCGACTTAAAATAAAGTTGTGTAATTTCGTATGGAAGGTGGTAGAAGGATCGAAGGTATTTGATTAGTTTTATTTTGTTCTTACTGATGTTGCAAATCTTCTACTTGGTTGAGCTCCGACTTGCTCGGACACCTTGGAACTAGTTCAGGAAAACCTATTCTACGTCATCGTTTCCAGCCTTACGGCCTGGTATTTCTAGAGGGCCTTGACTCAATCATACCTAATACATACAAAGAAAATTGTTTTTTTTTTTTTGTATTTCAAGGACTAGTGCAGTTTCATTTCATGAAAATAGTATTTTCCAAATTTCCAATCTTTCGCACATTCTTAAAAAATTGTTTTTTTTTATTTTTTGTGAAGTTGCAAAAATGTTTCAATATTATATGGTAGGAGTAGAAGGGGTGGCTGGTTTGACTCATTCACAAACTTCATCTTATTTTTTGCCAAAAATAACGTGTAACAAGCTAAAGAGCGTACGAACATTCGCTTTTGAGATTTTTGGGTAATAATATAAACTTCCGAGTCATTAATTTTTTTCTCCAAGTTTTATTTCCTGAAGTTACGAAATTAATAGCAAACTTATAAAACCCTTAGAATTCATCTAGAGTGTAAAAAAATTGCTAAAACAGGACGAGCATGCCATTCCAACAACAAATAAAGTCGATTTTGTCGTCAGCCATTTTTCATCCTCGATAAAAATCTATACATATCCTACACTCAGAACTAATTACATTATATCGGGTATACGAACTGGTTCTGTTCTTTCGAATCTTATTGGCTACGGCTGCCTTCGAGCCATCATCGTTCAGCAGTCAGCAAAAGAAAAATGGCGTTCATTTGCGTTTACGATTAAAATCAGGTTGCGTGATGAAGAAAACTTGCACGGCATGGCATGAAAAAGATTCTATCTACAGCATAATTTACTGTCCTCAGGCAAAAGTCGTAAACGAGAAAAAAGTAACAACGTAAACCATAATTTTATACGAGTATGTATGGATACGGAAACCGCCATTGGTTCCTAATAAACACCATACAATAAAACCAAAAAGAAATTACATTGCATGCTAGGCTATACATAAAATGATTTCTCATGCATTAAAGATTAAAGATATGTAGGTAATATAAAATTTAGTAATAACTAGGCTGCACGGGTAGCACAGGCTATTATTTAAAATTCTCTAAAAGCTTCAAATTACTTTGTGCCTACCACTTGGCTCCAGTGTTGCGAAATCTTTCAGTGAAGGTGCAGAGCAAATATCGATTCGACCTAGATGGTAAAAAAAAATTTAAGTTTATAAATTACAAAAAAAATTTATACTTTACGTAAAGACGTTTTTATGAATATTCTATGACTTTATTAAAGTTAATAAAGAAATAAATGTTTTAAAACATAAACATTGACTGTGATATGGTCGCTTATCAGTGAAGCCATCATTGAGATTCAAGACTCTTTTGTGTGTTTAGTGACTGCAAAATTTATTGACTTCTAATTACTTTATTGCTTGAGAGCGAATAGGTCGTCGAGGCGGGTACATAACTCATATTAAGTCTACGGCTCGTTTGTCACATATATCTACTTAAAATATATACGTAATATAAATGTAATAAATAAAGAGCGATACAAACGCGTGACTAAATAAGATACGCGGTGATCTGTCGTAACACGAAACGAATAGCGAATATCATTGTTCCTTTTGATCTTTCGATTAATTCCGATTGTTTATTACTATCCAAATAAAATCAGACGTATTCGGATAGGTTTCCAATCGTATTTTTATACTAAATTTCAAAAACACAACGTACTCTTACTGATGTTTGTATTTATATCGTCTAGAACTACAATACAACACACCTCTATATTATAAATAATCAATTTGATAATGAAGTTGTAAATATTTTATTACTCTGCTTTTCAAGATTAGATTAAAGATTGGCTGGTAATGATTCGCGAAAGCTAGTATACCTGACTCAAGCAATTTCCGCCCAATCAAAATCTTGTTCTTATCCTCCTTGTGATACGAATTATTAAAAAAAAAAAAAAACTCTGGCTGCTATTTCTTTTCACTTCAACAATTGGTGGTATGACCCGTATGATGATGTGATCTCTCGAATTTATAGTAAATATTTCTGCGAGCAATCACACAAAAACAAAATTTGCTTTGCTGCGATATTTTATTTTCTTAACCATTTTTTTTTATCTTATCGTAAAAATTTTTATGAACTTTGTTACCTATTTGACTTCTAAAACGATTTCGTAAATTTTCAACAAAAATTAATAACTATAACCCAATTAATTTATTTATATTGTATACAATACAATGAACAATTATTCTGCAAAATACTTACCCTTACAGAATGATAGATGTGGAAGAGATGCCAGATTTTTGTTACTTTGGAAGCATTGTCAGCATGGACGGCGGAGCCTACAAGGATGTAGATGCTCGTGTGAATAAAGCTTGTCAGGCCTTCGATATCCTTTTCTCTTTCTGGAGGTTAAGAGAGATTCCCTTCGCACATTGCTGCGAGTTTTTGATGTATGCGTCAAATCGGTTATATGATTGTACTACATAGAAGATGGCCTATAAGCCCACCACGAAAGGTGTCCCATTAAGACCAACTTAGCTCCATTTTTTTTTTCGTTAGTTGTGCAACATTCTTGTTTGAAAGTTGTATTGTGTGAATATTGAGGTTTAGTGGTAGAGAATTACCCGGACGCAGAACATATAGAAATTATGAAAATCCTTTACCGAAATAGTGAGAGTTTTGCGGAGATGGTTAGAAAATGTCATGGCTTTTTCGGTCACCATAACGCAACTTCTCGCCGTAGAGTGGTCCGAATAACCCAGAAATTTGATGTGAATGGGTCAGTTCAAACCCAGAAAAAGCTCGGTCTAATGAAAACACTGCATGAGATGGTTGACCAAAATCCTTCCACTTCGATTCACAATCGTTCTCAGCGATTGAGAGAGTTTTCCGCGAATTTTAACTAAAGATATGCACTTGCATGCTTACAAGATTTAGCTGACACAACAGTTGAAGCCAGCAGACAATGCGCAGCGCCGAACGTTCACTCTTTGGATCTAAGAGACACAGCAAGTGAATGGTGATTTTTCGAAAACAATCATCTTTCGAACTTAATAGCTATGTCAACAAGCCGAATTATCGCATTCAGGGAGCCACCACGAGTCCCTGTTTGGTGCGCATTTTGGGATGAGGGACTGATTGGACCGTTCTTGTTCGAGAATGCGGACGGCAATGCAGTCACCGTCAACGGCATTCGTTACCGTGAAGTGATAAACAAATTCTTCTGGCTTCAAATTGCTGGAACGGATCGCGAAGACAAGTGCTTTCAACAGGACAGCGCGACCAGTCACACAGCGAACGAAACGATTAAATTGTTGAAGACGAAATTTGAAGGGAGAGTTATCTCGCGCCGCGGCGATGTGAATTGACCACCAAGATCATGAGATACGACGCCATTGGATTTTGTTCTTTGGGATTTTTTGAAATAAAAGGTGTATGCCTATAACCCAAGAACGATTCCTGAATTGAAAGTTGAGATTTGTCGCGCCATTGATAAAATTGAGCCTGTACAACTAAACCAAAATGTTATCGAAAATTTTGTCAAAAGAATCAACGAGTGTCATCAGTCACGAGGCGGCCTTTTCTTCTGTTCCATTAATAACCGCCATGTCTACACTCTTTACTAAAATAAAAACATCAGATCTTCTCAAATAAACACTGCATTTTTTTTAAAATTTAAAATAAGCGGTCTTAATTTGACACCCTTTACAAACTTTCATGAGTCTCTAAAGTAGAAAGCCATGCAAGTCAATCCAACAACAACACGTTGGAGTCATAACAAAAATGACAGCTCCATACAAATTCGCTCGCTTTTGTATGGAGCAGACACGGCGGACTTCAGCTTTCTAAGGTACTTTATTAATAGTGCTCGGCATGTAATTATGACACGTTGATATTAGTGCAATGGATTTTTAATTGAAAAAATTGCGATCAAAGTTAAATCTCGGTTTCTCACACCGAAGAAAATCTGTCACTCATATTGTGCAGAGTTCTCCGGTCAATATTAACACAGAAAACTGTAGAATTTTAGTTATTACGAAAAAGTATGCACTCGCGTAATGTTTCCGTGCTTAATTTGATTTAATTATGCTTTTGTATTGTTTTCGGTAAAACGTGTTTTACGACAAGTTCGTCAAAAACAATACAGGTGGTCTTTTGAAATGGAAAAATCCATGACGTCACACCCGCTGGAGTCATTCAAGATAGCCGTTACGTCAGTTCTGCCTAGCTTGTTATGTAGAAAGCTTTGCTCCGACGCATTTTCGGTACACTCCAATAACGAACTTTGGGGTGCAACTGGACAGACTAAAATATGCATTGACTTTCAGAGCAAAAGTGACAGTTGATCGGTCACTTTTTGAGGAAGCCAGGTCAAAATGATCTCCAACATGCATTTGATTAGAATCCTCAAGGAAGCCATTGTAATTAGGGTGTAGCCTAGAAGGTAGCGTGTTGGTCTACAATGCGAAGGTCGTGAGTTCAAATCACAATCGACGTATAATTCCAGCACATTGCTTGCTTGAGTATACCTTGGTCACCTCAATCTATGAAAATGAAAATAAAAAAATAGAAGGCTGTGCGATGGGCCAATACTCCTTCCACAATAAATAATGGAAAAATGTTAAGGAACTTGAAGATCTGGAGGCCAGGATTTGTGTTGTAGTGCTACTGTGAAGATCAAGAAGAAGGAAGCCGTCGCGTTGTTCGACCATTTATCACATGGAAGCGAGCAGTTGAAGAGTGCAGAGGGATAAACAAGTCCTGGCAAAAAGACCGATAGATAGATTTTAACAGCAAATTAATTGATTGATTGTGTGAGCTTTCATTTAGAAAATTTTTTCAGCTAATGAAAATACTTCGTTTTCAGAATACCTTAATGCACTAGTAAAATATAAGAATGCTATGCTTTGGCAGCGAAACGTAGACATTAACTCAGGCCTCCGATAAACTACTTAACGCCTTTGAAAAAAAGGTCCTATGAAGAATCCTCGGACCTGTAAGGGAAGACTCGATTTGGAGAATACAATACAAAAGAGAGTTGTACCAGGGGTGTAAATATGAAACCGGAATTTGATCATAGAGGGCCTCACTGGTTGATGTGGTTATTGTGAACACGCGTCAGTGGCGCCATTTTCTTGTTTGTTTTGACATCGGACAAAGATCGTCAACTCATAACACTTCAAGTTTCATACGACAGAATAGTTTTTAACAATAGTGAACATGTCGAACTTTGTACCGCGAAACTACGATTTGCGGGCAGCTTTAATTTTCTGTTACCATTTGAAAAAATCTGCTGCTGAATCGCATCGAATGCTTGTCGATGCTTACGGTGATCATACTCTTGGTAAATCACAGTGCCTTGAGTGGTTGAAAAAATTCAAAAGTGGAAATTTTGACGTGAGAAACGAAGAACGTGGAAAACCACCGAAAAAGTTTGAAGACAGCAGATTGCAAGCATTGTTGGATGAGGACGACGCTCAAACGCAACAACAACTGGCAGATCAGTTAAACGTAACACGAGCAGTCGTCGCATTCGTTTGGAAGCCATGGGAAAGATCCACAAGAAGGGAAAATGGGTCCCACATGATCTCAACGAAAAACAGCAGGAAAACAGAAAAACCACTTCCGAAATGCTGCTCGCCAGATACAAAAGAAAGTCATTTCTCCATCAAATTGTGACTGGCGATGAAAAGTGAATTTATTTTGAGAATCCGAAGCGGAAAAAATCATGAGTAACTCCAGGCCAACCACCGACATCAACTGCAAGACCAAATCGCTATGGCCGGAAAACAATGCTCTGGGATCAGAAGGGTGTGATTTATTATGAGCTGCTGAAACCTGGTGAAACCGTTAACACTGAACGCTACCGACAACAAATGATTGCATTGAATCAAGCTTTGAGTGAAAAACGCCCAGAATACCAGCAGAGAAAAAACAAAGTGATTTTGCTTCATGACAATGCACCATCACACATAGCAAGACTGGTCAAGGAAATGATAGAGTCGTTCAGTTGGGAAATTCTTTCCCATGCCGCTTACTCACCAGACTTGGTTTTGTCTGATTACCATTTGTTTGCATCGATGGGACACGCACTTGCTGAGCAGCGCTTCACTTCCTACGAAAATGTACGAATATGGCTCGATGACTGATTTTCATCAAAAGACCAACAGTTTTTTTGGCGAGGCATCCACACATTACCAGAGACATGGGAAAATGTATAGCTAGCGAAGGGCTATACTTTGAATAAAATACTCCTTTTCATTTCCAACCAATAAGTGTTTTTTTTTTGCAAAAAAATTCCGGTTTCATATTTACAACCCTGGTATGCCATTTTCGAAAATCCAGAAGTGTCAACTCCCATAAAATTAAAAAAGTTACAATGGGCTGGTCATGTAGAGCGGATGGATGACGGGAGAATTCCCAAACTCACGCTAATATGGAAAGTCAATGGATAGAAACCGGTCGGAAAACTACGGAACCACTGGGAGGATTCGATAACTCCGCCATAGACGGTCCCAAGCCCGAGTTGAGAAAGGAGGAGGGTACATGGAGTTAACCTGAATGGCCAGTAACACCAGTGCGTCTCAGGAAGTAGGCAAAAAGTATGACATAGTTGGACTTGCAGCATAGCTGTGAGAACTCCAGCATGTTATATTTAGCTCAAAACTCCCACCCTTTTTCTACTAGGGTGTAATAAATAAGTAGGACCGGTCCTCCAGGTCGGGGGTTGGGCGAGGCGCCGACAACGCATCACCGGAAAAAGAACACTGTCCAGAAACCTGAAGAACAGCCTCGGAAAGGATGGACTCAACGGCAACGACCCCGCAAACGAAAAGTGGACTACTCTATTGGATCTTGGAACGTTCGATCCTTATTTAGGACAGGAGCTCTGAAAGAGTTTCTCGAAGAAGTGGCAAAACACAACATCAACATAACTGCCATCCAAGAAACGAAATGGCTCGGTAGCGAAATCATGGACATGAGATCACACACAATCTATCCAAGTGGAAAATTGTCGGGAAGCAGAGAGTTTGGAGTCGCTTTTGTCGTTGACAAAAAATTTAAACTGCAGGTCACGAGCTTCAAACCAATAAGTGAAAGATTGTGTGCAATCCGAATAAAGACTAAATTTTTCAGCACTTGGTTGATCAACGTTCACGCACCAACAGAAGACAAGGACGATATAACTAAGGACGAATTTTATGCCACCCTAGAGACAACCTATGACTCACTGCCCTCGAATGACCTAAAAATTGTCTTAGGGGATTTTAATGCAAAAGTCGGAAAAGAGGAGGCTCATAGAGGAACAACAGGAGGGCACAGTCTCCATGACATAACCAACGACAATGGCCAACGTCTTATTGATTTCGCAAGCAGCAAAAATATCATAGTAAGCTCTACGTGCTTCCCACATCGCGATATTCACAAACGAACGTGGGCATCACCAGATGGTCACACCTTCAACCAAATAGACCACGTTCTTATTGAGAAAAGGGCTGCTTCCAGCATACTTGATGTACGAACTCTCCGCGGTGCGAATTGTGACTCTGATCACTATCTAGTCAGAGCTAAGTATCGATGCAAAATAGCTTGTCGTGGGTATTCGAAAACGAGTAGAGCTCGCAAATTCAATGTCGACAAGCTTAACGACGAAACGATGGCGCAGGCTTACATGCTAGCATGTAATAAACACCTGACACCAATATATGAAGATATCCAAAGTATGCCAGTGGATAATGCGTGGATGAAAATACGAGACGGCATCAAATCCTCCGCGGAAGAGGTATTAGGATATCAAGCACAGCGAAAAAGTAATGATTGGTTCGACCAAGAATGTCGCGACGCAATAGATAGAAAGAACGAGGCTTACAGAATTTTTACTGAACGACCAACACGAGCCAAAAAAGAAAGATATGACGAGCTTAGGCGATATGCGAAAAAGACCTGCAGACGAAAACAAAGGAAGTACCATAATGACAAAATACAAAAAATGGACGACGACATGAGAAAAAATAATACGCGGGACGCATACGCCATAGTAAAAGACTTGAAAAAGGGATATAAACCAAAAACCAGTCTCTGCAAAGACGCAGAGGGCAATATCATCAGCGACACAGAAGAAATCAAAAGGAGATGGGCTTCATACTTCGAACATCTTTTGAATCCCATCCCAGTAGCACCGATAACGACAGACAACATTTCAATTCAAGCCTCAACTGACGAAGATGAATCATCATCGACACCACCCACGCTTCCTGATATCAAAGCAGCCCTATGTGACCAAAAACGAAACAAAGCGCCGGGAATTGACGAAATACCAGTTGAACTTCTGAAAAACGGTGGAAACTGTGTCGCTGAAATACTGCACAGCATGATATACAAAATTTGGACAGAGGAAATCATACCCGACGACTGGCGAAAAAGCATTATATGTCCAATTTACAAGAAAGGAGACAAACTCTGCTGTGAGAACTACAGAGGTATATCATTGTTGTGTACGTCCTATAAAATACTGACAAAAATAATTGAACGTCGTATTAAGCCCTATACTAATCAAATAATTGGCGAATACCAAGGAGGATTCAGAACCGGACGATCTACAACAGACCAGATATTCTCGGTGAAACAGGTGCTTGAGAAATGCTGGGAATATAACACAGACGTGCACCAAATATTCGTAGATTTTAAACAAGCATACGACAGTATCGACAGGAGCGTACTGTACCAAATCATGCTTGACTTTGGAATTCCTCCAAAACTAGTCCGACTAACAAGACTCACAATGACGAACACTGAATCCCAAGTGAGAATACAAACCGATTCCACAACCAGCTTTCGAACGGAATGTGGTTTAAAGCAGGGAGATGGTCTAGCTCCTATGCTTTTCAACTTGGCACTAGAGTATGTCGTCCGAAAAATCCCAGTCGACACCAACGGGACACTACTATTCAAGTCCACCCAACTAGTAGCATACGCTGACGACATTAACATTCTAGCAAGATCCTTCCCTAGTGCTAAGGAGGTATTTGTCAATCTTGACTCCGCCGCAAAAGAAGTCGGGTTGCGCATTAATGAAAGCAAAACAAAAGTAATGACGCAAACAAGAAGGAGAACGCCAATCAGACAAAACATAACAATTGCGGAATATAATTTGGAGAGTGTGGACAACTTCATATATCTTGAGGCTAATCTAGCAAAGGACGGTAATGAAACAGACGAAATCAAACGACGGATAATACTAGCAAATAAGACGTATTATTCGGTACTTCCAATAATGAAATCCAAGAAAGTGCACAGGAACAATAAGCTGCGGATTTATAAAACTATTATACGACCTGTGCTCTGTTATGGCAGCGAGACGTGGACATTAACGCGAACTTCCGAAAAAGCAGTTAACGCATTCGAAAGAAAGGTCCTCCGAAGAATTTTGGGACCTGTGAAGGAAGGAACGGAATGGCGAATAAGATACAACCATGAGTTGTATCAACTCTACGACGAACCAGAAGCTTCAACGTTCATCAAGTTACGTAAACTGCAGTGGGCTGGCCATGTAGAGCGAATGGAAGACAGAAGAATCCCCAAACGTGCTCTTAAAGGCAAAGCGAGTGGTAACCGGCCAGTAGGCAAACCACGCAAGCGATGGGAAGACTCGGTTGATGAAGACAGCAAAGCCATTCTAAAAATTAGCAGCTGGAGGACGCGGTCTTTGGATCGAGACGATTGGAGGCGACGACTTCAGGAGGCCAGGGCCCGATTTGGGCTGTCGCGCCATTGATGGATGGGAGGATTCGATTAACGCAGACAGCAAATCACTGCTAAGATTTTAAAACTGGAGGACGCGGTCACTGAACCGAGATGGATGGAGGCAAAGCATTCAGGAGACCAAGGTTCGATTTGGGCTGTAGCGCCATCGTAAGTGAGTAAGAAAGTAGTAGATGAAATCTGAGAGTATTATAAGTTTGCCACAAAGTTTTTAACGCTAAGAAATAAAATGAATGATACAGAAGTTCATATAATCACTCAAAAATCTCAAAACCGGATGTCAGTCCGTGTCTCTAGCTTGAGAAAGCGTCCAGCTAAAAAGTTCAAATTGTACATGTCGATTTTGATAAGAAACTAAGGTCAAGTTCGTGAACGGGCCAAATCGCTCTAGCCCTTCTACACCATCCCATACGAAATGATACAATTTCGCAATTTGACAATAAACGGATTTTCTCGAAAAGTTTTTTATCTGAAATTTGGAATATATTACTTTTATAATGATTTCATTCTACTGTATAAAAATTATTTGTCTTCTCGCCTCCTTTCACCACCTCCCATACAAACTGCACTTTTTCATGAAATGCTCTAAACCAATTTAATCAGTGCGTATAAAATTTCTCGAGCTGAAATTATGCACTAAATATTTATTTAAAGTTATTAATAAATCAAAAAAAATAGACGATTAGCTTCACTCCTACCCCCTCCAATACAATTTGGCACAATTTCACAACTTTACAAAAAGCTGATTTTCCTGAAAAGTATAAATGCTACTGATCTGCAATTTAAAACATGTCGAAAGCACGATGTTTATAGTTATTTCTGAAAAAGTCTTTAAGAACTCGAAAAAGTCTTTAAGAAGTCTTTAGGAACTTCACTAAATCCAATACACTAATTTTCTCAGTACCTATTAAATTTTTCAATCCTAGATTTTATATAAAATACTTTGATAGCAACTTTAACGTGATCTGAAAAAATTAGTTCAATGTCGTCACCCCCTCTACCACTTCCTCTATAAAATTTATTAAGATCAACAAATTTCTCTTTCATCTAGAGTATCGCAGTTCTATTATGTTTTAAAATAACCATTGATGTGGACAACATTATAAAGATTAATTTCTGTGATTGTAAAGCGTTTTTTTTACAAAATATTCCGATTAGATTAAAAACAAATAATCTTTGATTTTCTTCCATTTTAGCATAGCTCTCGAAGGTTTGTATTTTTCGTATATGACACCGAACATGTCATGCAAAATATTTTTTGCTGAATTCAAAGTTTTTAGTTTTCCTTCAATAAAGAAATTGAACATAGTTTGAATGGGAGGTGGCAGAAGAAGTGGGGCGTTTAATATGATTTTGAAACTGCTCATCATCATCCTTATCACCATGCTTTCATTCAATTTCATATATTCGAAGGAGAAATGCTTTTCTTGAATTTATAATACAGATATTAATATGGGAGCGGGTAGAAGGAGTGAAGGGGGGCTGATAATTTTTTGTAGCATTTAATAATTTCAATATTAAAAAAAAAATTCTGGCACAATTTTAAGCATGTACTTTTTCTAGTTTTAATGGAAATCGATATAATGCATTTAACAAAAATTATGCATTTGTATGGGAGGGGATAGAAGGAGAGTACCGATCAAAACAAATTTTTTTCGCGTTGATGATATTTCTATTCTTATACTTAATACTAAATATCAGTTTCGAAGAAAAATAATTTAACTTAGATTTCAAAATTTCGTGAAATTTGTATGGGAGGGGTTAGAAGGAGTGAGGTGAAGTGAATAATTCTTTTTAAAACTAATTGCAATTACAGTTGAATTAATTTTGGCAAAACTTCGTCTTTTCAGCTTTACTAGTTTCAATGAAAATATGTATTTTTCAAAATTGTCCATTTGTATGGAAGGTAGAAGGAGTGAGGAGTCGGATCAATATTCTGTGATATTAATGACATCTATATCATAATACTTTGACCTAAATTACAAGTCGATAGCTTAAATAGTTTCAAAGAAAAATCAATTTCTTAATATTTCGAAATTTCATGAAATTTGTATGGAAGGATGTAGAAGGAGTAAGGGGATGTAGCCCATTCACGAACTTAAAGTAACTTTTTTGCTAAAAGTGACACAAAAAAAATTTTAGCACTATAGCTCAAAGCGAGAGTTATGCTGTAGACAGACGCACAGGCGGACAGACAGACGGTCACTCGGAATCGAGGTTTTTGAGCGACAACAAATATTTCTGTACCCTTGTCGGATCTGTACAAGAGTTATTTCTTAGCGTTGCAAACAATATACTTTCAGATTTCATCTAGAGGATAATTATTTATAACATCAACTAAAAAATCGTATTTCAGATTAACATTTTATTTTGTTTTATCAAGTGAGTGAGAAAAAAAAACAGGAAAAAAAAAATCAGCAATAAATCAATTATAAGGTTTTAATTAAATTCATTTATTATAAGCCTTCTGAAAGATATGGCGTATGAGAAATGTTTTAAAAGCGATTCATAATCTAATCCGTTTAAAATAGTGTAGAATTCATTTTTGTTTAGAATTTCTTTACCAAGAAATCGAAATTTGGCTTGTTTATAAATTGGACACCTCGAGATAAAATGGTATGTATTTTCAAAATTACCCATCGAGAATATACCTTCTGTATTATTTGCAAAGGCTCTTGCATTGATGTCTAAAAGTACACCTCGAGCCTTGAATATAAATGAAATCCTTTTAGCAGAATACTAGCTAGGGTGTAGTCTAGTGGGTAGCGTGTTGGTCTACAATGCGAAGGTCGCGGATTCAAAAACCCCATCGACGCATAATTTCAGCACACTACCTGTTTGGGTATACCTTGGTCACGTTAATCTACGAAAATGAAAAATTCGAAGATAGAGAGTTGTGCGAATGTCTAACAACCCTTCCACAATAAATAATGAAAAATGTTAAGGAACCTGAAGGTCAGAAGACCAAGGCCTGATTTGGGCTATAGTGCCATTCTAGAAGTAGAAGAATACTTTTTCTCGAAATAAGATGGAGTAGTAAAATTTAGCTTAGAATAGATGTGAAGACACCGAAACGACTTGGCTCCGGACGTTCGATCGAAAATATCGCCGCAGTGAAGGACAGTGTTGAAACCGTCCAAAATACCTTCATTCGTCACCATGTCCACACTGCAGCGAATATTGATAAAAAAAATTTCTCTGCTTGCGTGCAAGGTCCAATTGACTCAAGAACTGCTACCGGCGGATCACCAGCAACGCCGTACGTTCTCTGATTGGGTTTTGGAAACAAATCCTACACCTCTTGTTGATACAGCCCATATATAATATTACCAGGCGTACCCAAGGAGGATATATAATAAGGAGTGACTATGAGCATGCTTTGCCTTGTAAGATAATGGGAATGAAAGTATTTCGCTCCCTTACTGGCGAAATGCTCGAAATTTTTCGAAAAAAATCGTTTCGCTATATTTGTCTGGCACACTTAAAAATATTGCAACTAACTCTTTCCCACGATAAATTGTTCGAAACAATTGTCAAATTTTCGAAAGAATTATTTCGCTATCCTTGTTTGGCATACTTAAGCCCAAAGTAACTATCTCTGTCCCGCGTTAAATTGTCCGTTGCTAAAGTGCTTAGCTTAGACACGAACCAAAAACTAATAAAAATTGAAAAAGTAAAGATTTCTGAAATAAAACAGCAAGCTCCATTGTACTAAAAATTACTTCATTGCTGATTGAATATTAGCAACCAAGAGAGAATACAAATTATGGTATTTTTTTTGTAAAAGTTTGAAGCCAAGTTAAGCTTAGACACAATTTTCGAAATTTGCCGAATCAAAAAGTATTCCCACATGAGACAGCCTATCAGGCACTCCATTTTATATATCCTCCTTGGGCGTACCGGATAATTTCTGACTTTCGTACATACATAAATGGCCATACGTAAAAATGTAGCTAATAAAAATGGATGCCACTTTTTTTTTATTTGAAAGCGATGACATTGCCCTACAAAAATCAGTTGGCATCAACAACATATTTTTTATTACATTAAAAATGCCGAATTTTGTACCACAAAAAAACCAAAACAAAAAAACACATTTACGGGAAGTTTTAATACATTACTTTATTTTGAAATCACTGCTGCCGAAACATATTGTATTCTTCATGAAGCACTGGTATGGGTGAACATGCTCCATTGAATACAACTTGTGAAGAATTGTTTCAACGCTTTAAAAATGAGGACGACCGAAACAGTTTGAAGACGCCAAATTGCATGCACTGTTTGATGAAAGGCAAGAAAACATCGCAGAATAACTAGGAGTCTACTAGGATCAATTGGAAAGATTAAAAAAAAAAGAGAAATGGGTGACACATGAATTGACCAAAAGACAAATGGGAAACCGAAAAACAACAAGTCACATGTTGCTTCACCGGTGAAAAAAAGTTTTTTTTGCATCGAATCGTTACTGGCGATGACAAGTGGATTTATTTTGAGAACCCCAGGCCAACCATTGCCATCGACTGCAAAGCCAAAACAATTCGGAAAGGAGAGAATGCTCTGCGTTTAAAACAATTCATCGATTAGACAATTCGTTCATTAGACAATCGGTCTATACCAGTGGCGGCTCGTAACTTGTCCAATAGGTGAGGCGCTCAGAGAAAACATTTTTTTTTTTATGTCATTTAAAAAAAAGGGAAATATTTCAGCAGAGATAAATGCTCTTGCAACAAAAATGGCAGCGGTTGAACTGTTGATTTTTATAAAGTAGCTAGTAGATCTATCAATCAATCAAATTTAGTTTCATTGTGGTCATTTCGCTATTTTGAATGCTAAATTTAACATTAACTATATTTATTGCGTTGATACTTAATAATTTGTTTGCGTGCAAATTTATGTACTAGAAATACTTTTAATATATGTATGAAACCGATTAAAAAAACTAAATCGAAAAATAAATTAAAATATAAGCCTCTAGTCACTTTTTTGCTCAGTTTAGCAACAACCGAAATGAATCGAAGATGTCCAATCGAGCCCCACACTACTCTACAATCGAAAATTACAAACAACAACAATACAATGGTTAGACGATGAATTTTGCGCCACAGATCTTTCGCTTTTTATTACGTCAATATCGTCGGATCAAGCCGCAACAATGTGTGTGTGTTAGTGTGTGTGCAGGCAGGAACGAGTTGAATGTAGTGTTGGGTAGGACAAGAATTTTTGTCCCATGTTTGTATGAGGGGCTCATTTGAAATTTGAGGTGGTACAATGTCCCACCTCAAATGTCCCATTCAAAAGCTCCATGTCCCATTCATACATACAATGCCCGTCCCATTCATACAATTTGCCTTTTTGAGGAGCAATGGTAGCAAATGAGCGAAAAATGACGTATATTGCGTTTTTATGTATGCGCGTAGAGTATTTTAACCCTACTAACACCGTTTCTTATTGAGATGCGGTAGTAAAATGACGTATTATGAGGTGTGGCATTTGTGGGTTGTGTTTATAATATACATTCTTTTTTATTTTATTTATTCTCATTTAATTTTAAAAATTAAAATACAAAATCTATCAATCTCTCTCAAAAAAATACATTCTTATTTATTTCAGTTATTCTTATTTACACTTATTCGGTTTCACTAGGGTTAAAATATATACTAGCCATGTAAGTCAATCCAACAACAACAAGTTGTAGTCACAATAAAAATGACAGTTCCGTTCGCCAGCTTTTGTATGTAGCGGACACGGCGGGCTTCGTAAGAATCGCGTTTATTCTTAAATGCAGTGTTAAAAATAGTTCAGTTTTCCAAAATAATTTATTAATAGTGCTCAGCATGTAATTACTACACGTTGATATCAGTGCAATAGATTTTTAATCGAAAAAAGTGCGATGAAAGTTAAATCTCGGTTTCTCCCATCGAAGAGAATCTGTCATTCATGTGCAGAGTTCTCCGGTTCGTAATATTTCCGTGCTGGGAGCTTTGCTTTCAGCCATACAAATGCATGGGACAAAACCCGGTGAAGTGAGTGTGATTTGAGTGTTACAAATGTATTGGTACAGCAGCCATACAAATGCATGTTTTTAATTCAGATGCGACAAAAGCTCTGAAGTGGGACAAAAACTTTGAAGTGGGACAACAATATTTTTTGTAGTGATGGGACATTTTGACGTGCATGAATGGGACATTTGTACCACTTCTTGTATGAGTAACCCAACACTAGTTGAATGAGCAAGCTTTTCAGTCGCCTCAGTTGAGGAAATCGATCGCTTGCAGGATTGCACATTTCTGTCCAAGCGCTTTAAAGTTTTTTTTTCCTTGGTGTTATATGGAAGTCAAAAGGTAAAAAGACAGACGCGTATCGCTGATATGAGAATGATCTAAAACGATAATTGAATATGCATAATTTAATCGTGTTAGGAATGTTTGATTCAATTGATCGAAAATGCTCTGGAAGGTGAGGCGCCGCCTCAAGCGTTTCACCTGACGAGCCGCTACTGATCTATACCTTCTATTGGGATATTCGTTTATTAACAATTCATCTACATATTCACATTTCGCTTCTGCCATAACCGGTAATGAACGAATTGTCAATATATAAATTTTTAATGGACGAATTATGTCGTGGTTGGATGAACGAATTATCTAATGGAATAATTGTTCAATGGACGAATTGTTGTACATAAATTGGCCATGGATGAATTGCTCTAGGCGAATTATCAGTAAAGCGTTGTTTGAAAGGTTGTGAACTCACTAGATGGAGGAAAAAAACCTTGCGCAATATTTCTCGATTTAGCGAAAGCTTTCGATTCTATACCACATAAACATATTATTCATAAACTTCATATGTTAAATATAAATAAAGAAATTATTGATTGGATTACTAGCTATCTCTATAATCGTAAACAAGCAGTGAAAATAAATTGCCAACTTAGTTCTGAACTTACATTTGAATTTGGAGTACCACAAGGAACGGTCTTAGGTCCCATATTGTTTCTACTTTACGTGAATGATTTATATAATCTTCAAATAAAAGGGCAATTAATATCGTTTGCAGACGATACAGTGTTATTTATAGAAAATTCAAGCTGGGAAGGAGTTACTGCTAAAGCCAACTATAGCCTTCTCGTTATCAAAGAATGGCTAGACTTTAATTCTTTATTCATCAATATAAATAAATCCAATTATATTACATTCTCGTATAACACCCGCGGAACTCCTGAAATCTTAAATTTAAAAATACATTCAAACTCGTGTTCCACGGACTGTGGATGTCCCTTATTAACAAGAGTATATCATACTAAATACTTAGGCGTCATATTTGATCAATTTATGAGATGGGATGTCCAGATAAACAGCGTTAGAAATAAACTGAAAAAACTAATACCCAGCTGCTTTGAACTACGATCATTTTTAACTAAAAATGCGGCAAGATCTTTTTATTTTGCAATGATCCACTCAACACTACAATATGGTATAATAGCTTGGGGTAGTGCTACACCTTCAATTCTGGCACCTCTAGCGATAACTCAGAAGACATTACTAAAAATTATTTTGAAAAAGCCGCGAAAATTCTCTAGTTTGGCTCTATTTGATCTTATGGATGTTTTAAGTATTGAACAAATTTTTAAAATTATTTCAAGTATTCAAATATTCAAAGAATGTTCTAATGGACAATTGCTAATTAATAATAATTTAACCCGTAGTGGTACGCAATCTGATTTAATTGTTCCGTCACGAAGAACTAATCTTGGATTGAATCACTACTCTTACACAGGTATAATTTTATGCAATAAATTACCGATTATAGTGCGAAATAACCTTAATCAGTTCAAAACAAAAATCAAAGATCTGTACTATAAAGGGAGAAATGGAATGTAATTCTATGTATGGTATACGCATTGTGTGGTTTCTTTTTAATAATAATAAAAATATGCAACACAAATTTAAATTTTTAAAGTAGTAATAAGACTTTTTAGATATGTATAAGAAGTATAATTAAAATCATAATGAAATTATAACGATAAAAATATTACAGTTTATGAGTTATTAATAATTATATTTAATTAGATAATTAACATTAACCTCACCCCTATCATAGGGTCTAACCCTAAAAGGGGGAGTAATGCAAAATTTTGTAAAAATCAATGTAAATGAAAATCGAATAAATGCATTTATTAAAAAAAAAAAAAAAATTTCGGAACATTCTTGATACGACTTCATTCCAATTATTTTACACTATTCGGGACAATAAGAAATTCCACATGAGAGGTTCCAAAAACCTTTCTTGATAGAAGGACGCTTTCGATTCTACTTCTGTATTGTATCAATGGAGTCTAACTCTGTGCGTCCCTGATATTGAAGTTCAAGTAAATTGGCTTCATAAATAGTAACACGAATCTTGAGTAAATGTTTCGTAAAACGTTCTTTGTGAGTCTTCTATATTTCCCTACAAAAGAGATCACATTTGAACAGTTATTGTACATTAAGATATACCTTTTGTATATACAAAAAATTCAAAAATAGTATTGGGAAGAAATAATAATTAGCTAGGATGTAGCCTAGTGGGTAGCGTGTTGGTCTACAATGCAAAGGTCGTGAGTTTAAATCCCGGTCGACGCATCCAGCACACTGCCTACTTGGGTGTACCTTGGTCACCTCAATTTATGAAAAATTCGAAGATAGAGGGCTGTGCAAAGGTCTAACAACCCCTTCTACAATAAATAATGAAAAATGTTAAGGATAATTAAATAAATATCTTTCGGTTTCCTAGAATTTCGAATGATAAGATGATGAATCCTTTTCTTTCGGTGTTCCTCTGTTTGGGCCTCCCCTGAACTACACACTGTTATTTTAGGTTTGCAATATTTCATATAAAACATAAAAATAAAATATAAAAATCGTTTACCGATTAAATCAAACACAATATCCCTCAATTAACACAGATTGTAAGACTAATACGAACACGGATTTAAAAAATACAAATCATAATAAACGTAAACACAATCAGTCAAATAGCGAAACGGTTAAATCTTAGGTCCCAAAACTTAATCCATTTATGAACTGCAGCATTATGTCGCAGTAATATAAGTCGTTACTTTTATTGACTATTGATGGTCATTAATGAGATTATATGCGTCCAAGTATAATGGAATTTAGATAAAATTGATATACGAGTAGTGCCGATTTGAATTTAGTAGCCTAATAATTTGTTGTTGTTGTTGTTGTTTTATACTTTATATATGTATCTTTCTTTCATATATCATATACATATCTAATTATTAGTATATTAGAACTGTGCAATTAAAGGACTATCCGAAATAGGTGCTCGATTTAACTGAAATAATTTCCACGAAATCAGCGACATAAAAATAAACTTTATGCTACGAGTATAAAGTTATCTTATCTAACTGATTAAATAAAATTAAAGGAATGATTCGCATGACAGATTTCATATTTCTTTTTGGATTAATTTTATAATTTGTTGCCATTGTGCCTCTATAGCTATGGATTTTTATTACTATCAGCGATTGGCTTTGGTTTGTTTTTAATTAATTAATGCATTGATTAATTAATGATCAATCATCAATATGGTTTTTTCCAAATAAATAGTGCAACGGCTACATTAAGATCATGAAAGCCGAAAAGCGTGGCTAAAGCATTAGTTGGCAAATTGTTTTCACATTAAGGATAAAGTATTGTCAGCAAAACGATATTTTTGTCGTGACGGTAAGCGCAATACCTACTCTCCACAAAAAAGCTCACCAGTGAAGCAAATGAGGCTCAACGTCAATGGGGCTCAACGTCGATAGGACGACACATTTAAATGTGTACCTAAAATCAATATTATTACGACCATAATAATACTAACAAGGCCGCACGGCAGAATGATGAGGACCGTGGTTAGAAAGAGGGTGGAAGTGGCGGCTTGTAACTGGTATGATAGGTGATTGCGCTCAGAAAATATTGGGACAGGCATTCATCATTAATAAAACGATATTTACAGTAATTAGCAAATACGTCATTTTAACAAAATTGTTTCATTGCAATAACTGCATACATACATATGTATGTTGATGAATATTCTTACAGCTTATTTTTAAAAAAATGTTTCCGGCTGACTATTTTAGAGTAGTTTTACGGTCAGTGATCTATTAAACACTCAAACTTAGTTTTTTTCACACGATTTAGCATTTACAGCAGCGTTATGTCTATTGAAGCAAGGGAAGCATTATAAAAATACTCCAAATATTTCTAAAGAAAACTCGCATCGTTTTCATCAAACATTTGCAACGGACAGCTTTTCTCTGACTCTTTTACTAAACAAAACCGTTTGGTTGAAAGTCCAAAACCTTTTAAAGAGAAAAATCGGCGAGATGCGATTTGAAAAATGCATACACGAGACTGCCGTCCAGTATGTGGCAAAATTTTCGCGCCCGAAAAGCGCAAATTCGACTTCTATAGGAAGAGAGAGATGCATTAAAGTAATTGCTTCCAGTGCTTTCGCAAGCTCTCGTATTCCTTCGATCAAAGTATTGCCAGTATTGAAATTTCGTTACAGGCCGAAAAATAATCAGGACGAAAAATGTGAAAATCTGACAATATTGCGTGTATTTATCGTACTTTGAGGAGAAACGAATGGCTTTAAACTTTTGCAGATCGGGCGACATTTTTTTTTGGCTGCCTTTACTTAGTTTTGTTATTTAATATGTTTAATCCAAAGCTTATAATAAGTGTTAAAAAAAACAAGATTGAAGGGCCTATCAAAGGAATACGTCGCTATAAGATTTTTTTGATTTTCGGCCCGTTATCACCCTAGTAAATATAAGGCCATCTGTTTGTTGATAAGGAATTGAACTGTCCGCTTATTTATGAATTCAAACGTTTTAATTTTGTTGTGTATGTTAATTATAGTTTTCACGTCATTTTATTTCTATCAAAATTTATTCAAACGCTTTTGGCTTAGCTATCAAGCAGTGTAATAGGGTGCAGTTTTTAGTGTGGTATGTATCTGCCTCGAAGTGCAATTGACTGCAGTGTCACTGTTTTTATTTGTCTGGCGCAGGTAATTTTTTTCTTTTTTTTTTAAGTGAAACTTCTAGGACGTGCATATTCGTTTTTGCGTTATGCCTTACCGTGGGAGCGAGAGACGGTTGACGATATTGCTGGGCTGTTGGATATGGGCACGCGGTTGCTGCCAATAAGCGGTGATCATGAGCTTTGAACGAATCCCAAAACGAGTGCTCAAGGGCAAAGCTCAAGGCACCCGACCGCAGGGAAGCCACGAAAGCGATGAGAGGACTCAGTCGACGCAGATTGCAGATCGCTTCTCGATATTTCAAACTGGAGGACGCGGTCGTTGGACCGAGACAACTGGAGGATGTGTATCCGAGAAGCTCGATATGGACTGCAGCGCCATTGCATCATCATGAGCTTTGAGATTTATCGAAAAAGTTTCAAACATCCAAAGCGACACGGTTGTTGATTGGATCGCTGGGCTGTTAGATGTGGCCTCGCCGGTATAGCGGCCAATGAGCAGGGATCATGAGCTTTGGATGTTTGAAACCTTTTTGATCAACCGCAGGTAGCTCAATGTAAAGTTCATTGGTTGGAGTCATAACAAAAATTACAGCTTCATACAAATTCGCTCGCTTTTGTAGCAGACACGGAGGGCGTAACCGTGTTAATTATTAAATACAGTGCTATAGATACATAGTTAAGTGTTTGTAAAATATTTCGGTGTGGAATTATTATACGTAGATATCGGTGAGATAGATTTTACTTTATTATTTTAATAATAAAGTATTGTGATCGACACAGAAAAAAAAAAAATTTGCTACCCTGAAATTTTGTTTTTTCGCGTTTCATGACTAAATTAGCCTAAAAAAGCAAAAAAAAAAAATCCGTCCCGCCGTACGCCGTACATATGGACTCGTACCTCCAAGACCGTTAAAGGTAGAATGTTGATTTTTGGGTGGGTTATTAACTTGGTAAGTGAGCTCCATTATCCAAATTTTGGGGAGTGTGGGGTGGAAGGGGGAGGCGGGGGATGGAAAAAGTCGAAATATACACTTGCTAATATCTTCACCACGAATGCAGCTAGAAAGATGAAAATCAGCACACGTATAGAGAGAGCTGTGGGACATATTCTAAAAATAATTTAATTTTTTTATCCATTGGCGTCCGTAAAGGGGGGGCTAAAAACAAATTGTCGGCCGAATCTTTTTTTGAAATGGTTATATCTTCGAAACTACTTACCATAAAAATTCATATTTTGGGACAATTAAGATGGCGTATAGATCCACCAGAATCAGCTTAGAAATAGGCTTATTATTGTAAGGGGAAGGGTCGGGGGGGGGGGGAGGGGTGCAAGGAAAAACACTTAAGAATTAATATCTCAACTATCTCTTAAGCTATGTAATTGAAATTTAAAACATATACTAAGCTATACTAGCAAAATACAAAAAAAATATAAAATTTGGTCATAATAGTAGTGGGGTGAAATGGGGAGCATTTGAAAAATGGTGCACTTTTCAAAATTAGAAATCATTATATCTCAAAATTGAGTACAGATATCAAATTGAAAATTTGTCAGATTATAGAACTACATAATTTATAATTTTGATAAAAATTTTAAGTTAGGGGGTGTAAAGGGAGGGAGGTGGTAAGCAAAAATTTCGAAAATTTTGAGTGAATTTTTTAGGACTCTGCTCAAAGATAGAAACTTTAAATTTTGCCTGTGAATACATCTATTTGATATACATAGAAAAAAAATAATAATTTGATCCACAATTGTTATGAACCGACCACCCCGGTCTAATGGGCACAAGCTGTTTCAAACACGAAAACTGAAAATTTTTGGATGTAATTTTAGGGTAGAAACTTGAAAATTTGGGAAATACATTTAAAAAAAAATCCCTAAAAGTATAAAATATTAACTGGTCCAATACCTTCAAAACTTCTACCCCCTCCCATACAAAATTATTTTTTCGACCATTTTTAAGAAATTAATTATCACCTAACTATTAAAAGCTATTCATTTGAAATTTTGCATAAGAACTTATAAAAATATTTGCAAAGAAATTATTTTAAAAGTTTCAAAATCACACTTGCCCTTCTACCCCCTCCCATACAAAAGTATGATTTCGACCAATTTCATTAAATCAACTAATACCAACAAATTAAAAGCTACGAACTTAAAATTTTGTACGAGCAGCTTACAAGAGAAAGGAAATAAAATTGCGTCACAAATTTTGCAATTCCCCTACCTCTTCTACCCCCTCCCGTACAAAATTATTTTTTCGAGCATTTTTAAGAAATCACTTATCAGCTAACTCTTAATTTCAAATTTTGCCTAAAAACTTATAAAAATAATTGAAATGAAATTCCTTTAAAAGTTTTGAAATCGCGCTTGCCCTTCTACCCCCTCCCATACAAAAGTATCATTTCTACCTATTTCATTGAATCAACTAATAACCATCAAATTAAAAGCTACGAACTTGAAATTTTGTACAAGCACACTACAAGAGAAAGGGAATAAAATTGCGTCACAAATTTTACGATTCCCCTACCTCCTCTACTCCTTCCCTTACAAATGTTTGGTTTCGTGAATGTAAAATGCACCGAATCCTATGAAAATTCTATGCAACTTCGTCTATGAAACACATTCTATACAGAGGATATTGGACGCGATTCAAGCAATTAATTAAAAAGCTATTAACATTCACCCACCCTTACCCCTCCTCCTCCCCTCATAAAAACCCAAACTTGCAGAAATGAATGAAATATTGTTAAATTGACAACAGCCCTGCCCAAGAACTCCCTTTCACTTAGCCTTCCCTAACCACTCTAACCTGCATATTGACTTTCCACACATCCGCAACTTGTCCCAAGAATAATAAAGTTTCGCCCGACTTGTTGGCAGTTTATTTAATTGAAAAAGCACAAAGGTTTATTTCGGTTTCTCGGATCGAAGAGAATCTGTCATTCATATTTGCTGAGTTGCCGGTTAATTTTCACACGTAAAACTGTAGGATTTTAGTTATTATGATGAAGTTTACACTCGCGTAATGTGCAGCATTTGATTTAATTATGTTTTTTTCTGTAAACTGCAAACGTATCGACACCATCAACTCGATTTGTAGCTATTTCATAGGCGAGGACCAGCCTATGAAATAGCTACAATTCAAGTTAATGGTATTGATAGGTGTGCAGTTTACAGAAAAATAAAAATTTGAAGTTTGTTTCAATTGCAGTATTTTGGATATTGAATCGCTTTTTTATTGTCTCCCTTTTGCCCAGTAACTTCTCCAGAATTCTTACCCTTTCTTTCTCATTGGTTCATGGCTTTGCTTTTGTGCCATAAGTTTCACTTCACCCGTGTGTCGTGACAGACCAAGTACATTTTTTTTAAATGTATCTTTTGGGTTCCGATATTTCACAGAAAAAAAGGATGTTATAATAATATCTAGAAACTCTTTGAAATTGTAGACAGACATGGCACAAAAAACGTTAATTATTTAAAATCAGTTCTTTTGTGTTCTGAATTTGAATCAGGTTCAAGAATTGAAGAATTTGTTAAGTAGAAAGTTAAAAAAAATAGTGAAATTATCAAAATTTTCATTTCAAATTTAAGAATGGCCACACTGCAGTAATGAATACTGTGGAAGTAATCCGATAGGTAATCAGATCTGTGCCTCAGATCTTCCATGATCGAGACGTCGACATCGGTACATACACGCAAGGCAGCGATGTGTTCAACCAAGCTATCATCAAGGTAATGGGTGATGCGATTTTTTGGTTACCTCAGTTTTAAAGCTGGGAAAACAGTTTGTTCGAAGGCTCGCTTTAAGTTCATTCTCCTGCAGTTGATGGAAGGCTAAAGGTAAAAAGCCAGACACGTACGAGGGTCGTTTGATAAGTCCCTGGCCCAAATGACAAAACGTGGTTTCACGAAAAAGTTTTTGCTATCGCTAGGTAGATGGCACTTTCGAACGGTCTCCTGAATTTTTTCAGGTTTCTGTAGGTAACAGTTTGTTTTTGGCAGCCATTCTAAGTTGACGTGTCACGCGAATCGTCAACGATGGAGCACGTCCAGTACCGAGCGGTCATAAGATTTTTTTATTTAAAAGGTTTAACGCCGGCGGAGATAAAAGTCGAACTCGATCCCGTGTATGGTGAAGCCTCGCCCTCATATGCAACAGTAAAATTTTGGGTTGCTGAAAGGTGAAAGACGCCGTTTCCCAATTTTTTGCAGACTGTGACAAAAATTTCTTTTTGAACGGTATGAAAGGACTTGAGAAACGTTGGACCAAATGTATTAACCTCCAGGGAGATTATGTTGAAAAATAAAAAAAAATTTTCCAGAAAAAATGCTTTTTTCTTACTTGGGCCAGGGACTTATCAAACGACCCTCGTACATATCGCTGAAATGGGAATGTTCTACATTTACAATAATTTATCAAAAATGCTACACAGGAGAGTTTGATGCTGCCTTATGCACTTCACCTGACTACACGCCACTGGAGCAACGGTCCCAGCCAGTGGTAACATTTATTTATAGTTACTCCATGGTACACTAGAGACGCTGTACCTTAGTTTGGCAAAGGTGGAGCCTTCTGGAGTAAAATTTAAAATAGTATCGACCTTTTTTTGTTACTTCCTTAACATCAAGGACTGTGCGCGGTTTATAATACATAAGTTAAAAGTCACAAACAAAAATTTAGAAGAAACAATTTATCTTAGGGTGGATGAAATTTGCAAAATAAATCACTCAACTCACCACTCCACGAGTGGTGAATTCTACTTCTACCTTCTACAATGGCGCTACAGCCCAAATCGGACCTAGGCCTCCTGATATTCAGGTTTCTTAACAGTTTTCATTATTTATTGTGGAAGGGTTGTTAGCCCTTCGCACAACCCTCTTTCTACGAATTTTTTCATTTTCTTAGACTAAGGTGACCAAGATATACCCAAGCAGGCAATGTGCCGGAATTATATGTTGCGCCGGCCGGGATTTGAACTCACGACCTTCGCATTACAACACCAACACACTACCTACTAGGCTATACCCTTGCTGAGAGTGGTGAATTAGGGAAGGTGAATTCGCAGGTGTTGATTGTGACTTATCTGCCAGACTCATGCAGTGTGTCTTCCTCTTCTTGCATGTTGTGACTACACTTATCAAGATAACATTTAAAACTGGAAGGCCCAATATTATGATATAGTTGATAGCTCAATAGACTATAAAAAAATACTGTTGTCCGTTAAGCTTTAAATTCTCAAAAATAATTTAAATTTAATTTTATGATTTATATTCGATCAGAAAATGATAAACCTGCTGAAAAGTTCGTTGATCTACTCTTATATATTATATTTGAGTAATAGTGCAGTCATACCGTGTCTCAAAAGTGTCTGAATTTATTCAATTTTGTTTTGAAATTCCCATCAAACACCTGCTACGAATATTTGAAAGAATATCTTAAAAATGAATTGAGAAAATGATACATTAATTTGGTTAGTCGGGTCAAATTTTGCGCGCCTGATACTTTATAACTTGCAATATACGAGGGGAGGTCAGAAATTTCGCGGAAAGAAGAGAATGAACCACGGAAGGGAGAAATACTTTTACCTGTAGGTATCTAACACTCAATACAGGTAGAAATACAAAGTTTCTGTCAAATAGAATAACTAACGTTTTAGTTATCGCCAAGGAGGATATATAAAATGGAATGCTTGATAGGCTGTCTCATATGGGAAAACTTTTTGATTCGGAAATTTTCTAAAATTGTGTCCAAGCTTAGCTTGGCTTCAAACGTTTACAAAAAATACCATAATTTGTATCCTCTCTTGGTTGCTAATATTCAATCAGCAATAAAGTAATTTTCAATTTTTATTAGTTTTGGTTCATGTCTAAGCTAAGCACTTTAGCAACGGACATTTTTACGCGGGACAGAGATAGTTTGGGCTTAAGTATGTCAAACAAGGATAGCGAAACAATTTTTTCGAAAATTTGACAACTGTTTCGAACAATTTATCGTAGGAATGAGTTAATTGCAATATTTTTAAGTGTGCCAGACAAAGATAACGAAACGTTTTTTTTTCGAAAAATTTCGAGCATTTCACCTGTAAGGGAGGAAAATACTTTCATTCCCATTTTCTTACAAGGCAAAGCATGCTCATAGTCACTCCTTATTATATATCCTCCTTGGTCATCGCCAAATCAACAAGTCAATCGGAAAGAAAACGCTAACTATGGACAAAATTGAGTTTCGTGCTGTCATAAAGTTCCTTACCAAGCAAGGAAAAACACCACAAATAATTTTAGAAGAAATGCTCTGGAAAAATAAGTAAGTGGCATAGTTTATTCCGGCAAGGCAGAGAGTCAATTGAAGATGATAAACACTTGGGCCGTACCGAAAACAGGGATGAAATTTGGAGACGAAACTTGGGTTCATCGTTATGAGCCTGAATCAAAGCTGCAGTGGCTCCGTAAAGGCGCTTCAATCCCAAGAAGTTCAAGGTCTCACAATCCGGCCGAAAAATCTTTTGGGATTCAGAGGGGGTTTTGATGATCGACTATAAAGAAAAAAGACAAAATATCACAGGGGGATGCCGCACTGCTACAAAAATTAAAGGATGACATCAAAGAAAAAAGAAGAAGAAAGTGAACTCGAGGTGTGCTCCTTTTGCACGACAACGCACCTGTTCGCAAAAGCCGCGTTGAAATGGCTGCCCTACAGAAATGCGGCTACGGAATATTGAACCACCCTCCTTATAGTTCTGATCTGGTCCCTTCCGATAACTTTTTGCTCCTAAAATTGAAGAAAGAACTTCGGAGAAGAAAATTTACCAACGATAAAGAGGTAAAGTCAGCAATTTCAGCCTATTTTGAAGACATTGATAAAACACTTTTTTTTTTTGAAGGAATTAATAAACTTTGTGAGCGATGTGATAAATGTATTAGACTTAAGGGAGAATATATTGAAAAGGAAAAATAATAACTTGTTTAATTTTACCCTCTCTCTCCCCCCCCCCCCCCCTCCCCCTTTGCCTGTCATTCCGCGAAATTTTTGACCTTCCTTCGTATGTACACAAAATAGACGTCAAAAGTAGTGACTTTTGATGCATGGGAAATTATCATACTTTCAGTAAATTTTCATCGAAAGTAATGCGAAATTCGTGTGTACTTAAGCCATCGACACACGAAGTGAGTTAAAATACTTATTGATATTACTAATGTCACTATCCAATACAAAATTCAGCCCTCTTCAATCAAAATATTTTAATTCGCGTCGTGTGTCGAGGGCAATACTATAATATTATTTAGGTTATTTAAAAAAAAATAACGGCTATTTAACAATAGGTACATCGCCTACTTAACATAATTGTCGAGAATCAAAATCTTTTCTCTTCTTCGATTTATGCATTATCGGTGTCTGCCATCGATGCCTATAGGTTAGCGGACCACTAAATTTTTCAGTTAAATGTGTTAAATATGTTTAAATAGACGATAAGATCTTCAAAGCATCTTCTTCAAGATAATTAAAAAAAATTATTTATGTAAGCAGTAGTTTGTTCTTTTCAAGGAACGAAATCAATAAAGGAGGAAAGAAACCAACATTTTGATGTTTTTGCATGTGGCAAATTCAACTTATGCACAGGGCGTATGTGACGGCTCGTGATTCGTCTGATTGGTGAGATGCTCAGAAAATGGGGGGGGGGGGAGTGATATCAGTAATATAATAATATGTCCTCAAATTAGCTTATGTCATGTAAAAAAAATATATTTCATTGAAAAAACTGCAGATAAATACTCTTGAAATAAAAATGGCAGCGGTTGAACTTTATTTTATAAAGTCCATTGTGGTCATTTCACTATTTTGAATGATAGATTTAGCATTAACATTTTATATTTAATGCGTTGATACTTAATAATTTGTTTACGTGCAAATTTATGTACTAGCAATACTTTCAATATTTGAAACCGCTAGCTTGATATATTAAAAAACTAAATCGAAAAATAAATTGAAATATAAACTGCTCGTCACTTTTTTGCTCAGTTTATCAAGCTTAAGAACGGCCGCTGATCAGTCTCGTCTCATCGAGCCCCACACTATTTTACAACCGAAATGACTTGAAGATGTCCCATCGAGCACCACACTACTCTACAATCGAAAATTACAAACAACAACAATACAATGGTTAGGCGACGAAATTTGCGCCTCAGATCTTTTGCTTTTTATTACGTCGACATCTTCGGATCAAGGCTCAGCAATGTGTGTGTGTGCGGGGAGCAATATTTTTTCTCCTTCAAACCCATTTCCCTGCTGTTATATGGAAGGCAAAAGGTAAAAAGACAAAGGCTCGTCGCTGATATGAAAATGATTTAAAATGTTATGCAAAATTCAATCGTATTAAGATTCAATTAATCGAAAATTCTCTGGCAGGTGAGGCGCCGCCTCATGTGCTCACCTGACGAGGCGCTACTGATGTAATCGATCAAAATTTCATTTATCTAGTCCTCATTACTTTAACCGCTAATACAGAAATTAATTACTTCACACCAGCTTCATTATTTTGTAATAAATGAGCCGTCGCGAAGAACCAGGAAGGTTCGTTGGAGTAGTCAATCAAATTCAAATTTACTAAATACGAATGTTAAATTAAAAAAAAAATCCTTAGGCTACCGACACACGATGCGGGTTAATATATATTAACTTCCTATTTTGATATAAGTAGGCCGAATTATGTATAGGATAATGACACTAGTAATATCGAAAAGCGAGATAATATATATTAACTCGCATCGTGTGTCGGTAGCCTTAGACTTTTTCTTGATAATTTAAAAATAAATTGTTTATTATAATTTCGAAGTTTGAAAAAAATTGTAAGGAAGAGGTTAAAAGAAATGGGGGATTTGACCCATTTTGTAAGTTAAATTTACTTTTTTTTTTACAAAAAATAGGAAAGCACAAAAAAAAACGGTACAAAATCATGGCATTTGTAAATTGAAAAGTGCTTAGACGAATACTTTTCTCTGACTGAATATTGCCAGCAGTCGAAAACAGACTTTCTGAAGTTAATTTTATTGATTTTTTTATTTTGCAGAAAACGCTGATAGCGGAAACTGTTTTTTTTTCTTCTACAATGGCACTACAGCCCAAATCGGGCCTCGGCCTCCTGACCTTCAGATTCGTTAACATTTTATTTGTCATTGTGAAATCGTTGTTAGCCCTTCGCTCAACCCTCTAAGTATGAATTTTCATTAATTGAGTTATCTAAGGTATACCCAAGTAGGCAGTGTGCTGGAATTATGCATCGATCGGGATTTGAACACACGACATTCGCATTGTAGACCAACACGCTACTCACTAGGCTACAACCTAACTCTTTCTTCGTTTGTTATTGTTTTTTTGTTGGACGCGATCTCTTTAAGGAGGCTTCGACGCTTTTCGAGTCATCTAACTGTTTATTAATTGTGAAATCGTTTCAGATGCGTCCACAATGTGTAAGCATTGTGAATTCATTCATACGAGCAGATGCAGTTTCACTTTCCCGAGAAAATACAGCTTCACAACAACAAAATAATTGCAGTTCATTCAATTTCTATTGATTAATTTTAAATTTGCCGAATACAAATAACTGTTTAATGGTTGATATTAACTTTTGTTCTTCTTGATATTTAGCAATACTATATACTCTCATGCGGCGGCATTACAGAAAGCTTGATTTGGGCTACGATATCGGTTGTATCGACTCTGCCATGATGCAAATAGACATATGATCAGTTACAACCCAGCGGAAAAAATTGCACTTCTACAAATATGTAAAATTATGTGAGAACCGCTTGAAGTTGGCATTCATTTCATAGTGGCGTGGTGTCCATTGATGCACGGGAAGCAATGCTTCCCTTACGTTTTGCCCTTAATTCAGTTTATAAAATCCAAATTGAAATCCGCACGGATATGAAAATTTATTTAAAAATTTCTTTAAATGGAAGAGCGCATTATTTTCGTCTACCACTGTTTACAGTATTTACGTGATCAGGACAGTTTTTTTTCTCACGCTTTTTCTGACCAACGAAAGTTGAAAGCATGCGATTTTTAAAAAGCATTTACAAGACCGCCGGCCAATACGAACGAAATTTTCTGCAAGTTCGACTTCAATATGAAGGGGAGATGCGTCGCATTAAAATGCTTCCACCTTTCCTCTCATTGCTTTTTGTCGCATATACAAGAGAACGAGACCGCCGGCCAATACCAGTAAAATTTTCGCTCGCAACGAGCACAAGTTCCACTTCTTTACGAAGGAGAGATGCGTTAATGCAATTGCTTCCAGCCGGTGCTTTCAGTCGCAAGCTCCGGCTCTTGATCAAAGTATTGCCAGTGTTGAAATTTCTGTACTAGCCGAAAAATGATCAGGAAGAAAAATGTGAAGAGTTAGATCTGGCAATATTGTCCATATTTATCGTGCTTTGAGTGAAATGAATCGGTGTCAGATGAGCACTACCTAAAAAATTGAAAATAATCGATTTTTTTATTTCCGATTAATAATGTAGACTGGATTCTAAATCGATTGCCGAAAACCGCACCCTCTCCGATTAATAGAAGTGTTTCAAATAATGATGTTAACTTGTGGAGTCTTGCTAGTTGACACCGATGTATGTGAATTTTTTGTTAATTTCTTATTTTTATTATCTGTACTTGGTGTTGCGATGTTAATGTTTGTTTCGTCCTTCACTAAATGATGAGCCAGAGGTTAAATCGACTTTAAATTTTTAAATTTGGAATCGATTTATGGCAATTCCTTGCATTAAGGAAGGAGTGATATATTGACGCAGCGCTTGTAGCTTGGCGCAAAATAATTGCTTTCCCTAGCTATAAAGTCACGCCACGCCACTGTCATTTCATATGTTTTTTAACATTGCATGTTCGTAAAAGGAAGCACCTTTATTGTATGCGAAATTCAGAACACATGTGAATCACGAATTTTGAAAAGGGCTGTCGGCTATTTTTCAGGAGACACAAAAAAAATGATTTTCTGCCAATCTTTTTCGAATTCGAGGGCGGAAATTTTTTTTGGATTAACATACTGAGATGTTTTTTTAAATAAGAGTGCTGAAAAAAAAACTTGTATAGTTTTCCAAGAGAAATTGATCCAAGAACTCAGGTGTTAGAAATAAAATGGCTTAATAGAAGTTTTTTTTTTATGGTTATCAAAATAAAATTAGGGGGGCACCTTTTAATGCGCGATGCACAGTTAATTTGACATAGATAAGGGAAACAAGTGCAAATAGGGAAATTAGCAAGGAAACACAGGAGGGAAGAGTTTGAAGTGGCAGTGAATGCTGTTCTTAAGCTGCTGGAGGTTATATGTATTTAGTGGGGAAGAGATTGCCTGGTAATGAATTCCATAACATTTTCGTTCGAGGGATGAAAGACTGCCTAAACTTCACTGTTCTCCACGACAAGGGCTTCACAGTGTGCTCGTGTGAGCGCGCAGCTTAGCGAGAATTTCGGTGGGCATTGAATATAGGTGGTGTTACGGCTTTTAGTTTCTTGCTACATTCACCATGGAAATATCTATAGTAAATGCAGAGCACTCCGATATTTCGACGATGATCGAGGGTTTCAATTGAGGCCGATGTAGCTTTATCTCCAACTAATCGGAATGCATGTTTCTGGACACGGTCAAGTAGAGCCAGATGTGATTTTGAGTTCCCATCCCAAACATGCGAGTTGAACTCAAGATGTGGTCGGATATAAGCCTTATAAATGGTAGCTAGTTCGGAGGCAGAAAAGTATTTCTTACACTTCCGCAGAATATTAGACGTTTCGAAGCATCAAGAGCAACTTCGTAGATGTGATGGCTCCAATCAAGGCGATTGTTAAATGTTACACCTAGTAACATGAAGTCTGCAGAAGGTGAAATCTGTACGCTATTTATTATAAAATAGTCAGTTTATTTATTTCTAGGGTGCTAGGGTGTAGCCTATTGGGTAACGTGTTGGTCTACAATTCGAAGGTCGTGAGTTCAAATCAATCTCAATCTCTCTCTCAATCTACGAACATGAAAAATTCGTAGATAGAGGGTTGTGCGAAGGTCTAACACCCCTTTCACAATATATAATGAATAAATGTTAAGGAACCTGAAGGTCAGGAGGCCAAGAACCGATTTGGGTTGTAGCGCCATTGTAGAAGAAGTGTATTTATTAAAAACAATTTTTTCGGGGTATTGGTTGTATTAAAAGAAGTCAAAAAACATATATAAAAAAAAGTTGACACAAAATCTTCAATGTTTTTCTGAAGTTGCGACATTGCAGAGATCCAAAATATTTGCATAAAAGTTTACATAAGCCAAATCTTCAATTAGTTTCGAAAAGGTCTCAGCTTTCTCGGGGAAAAGACCATCTCCAAATTCACTCCAGAAAGGCAAGTATTTTCTCCACTTTGGAAAATAAATGTTATGAGTCCCTGCCGCTCTTGGAACATGCGTCATATAATAAAGATATAAGGGCTGAATCTTCAAAAGCAATTCCAAAAGCTTTTAGAGATATGCTTGCAAATCTACCTAAAAAGAAGCACTCAAACAGCGCTTTCACATGAATTGTTTCGCCCGCTGTATTCACATTTTGAAATTTCAATCCTGGTCGAATTCATCCCAACTTAACTTAACGTTTTACATACAAATCCCGTAACTCAAAAATCTCGAGACATGAAAAACTGTTAATTTCCAAAGAAATAAAAAAATGTATATTACAATATTGAGTCGGTCGGGACCGATATAATTGGCGTGAGAACGCGAATCTCCATTTCGTGATGTCTCAATACGATGCATTTATTTATCTCGGACCTCGTATCTCACATAAATCATTAAATGCCAAACTGAATAACAAACATTAAGGAGCAAAGACATTTCCGATGAATTTTGATTTACAATGTGACCGCTCGCATATTTCGAGGTAAACTCAAACGAACCGATTTTAAATGTGGACGCTAAGTAATTAAATTTTACAATACTGGCTGAGGGCCATAGCCCATAAAACCAGCCATAACCTGAAAATAAACACATAGCCAGGGAGACTTACCTGGGTTCGGTTGCGACGGGTAAGATGGCTTCTTCATCCAGTCATAGATCGGACTTTTTTCAGGTGTTGGTCGGCTATTAAAGTTGTTGTTGGTGGCTAGTGGCGAGGAAGCACCATTTGGTACTCCCGGGCTTGACATCTCACTTTCGGATACGGTAATCGGAGGCGACAGTAATCCCTCTGTCAAATTATCGGAATTCGTGCCGCTCGGGGTCAGATGACTCGGAATTCTTTGGGGTAGCCCGTCGGATTGTTGGCTTTGATAATTTTCGTGCGATTGCCATTCCGGTGGAGGCTGATGAAATATATGATGTGGATTACTATAATAAACATGTTGATGATCCACGTCACTTAAAAATTGTGCGTTCGGCGGAGGATAAGTTGGCGAAAACCACGGCTGCGCTGGCTGGTAAGGTACATTCGCGGGATGCTTCTGCGCGTATGGTAAAGAATTGTAGTACGACACCATTTTTCAAAAAAGAAAAATTAAAAAAAAAACCGACAGAGTTAAACGTGAGTTTGAAATAATTTTCAATATTCCCTTTTAGAGCACTTTCACTTTATACCATTTCACAGCGGCTTATATTTTGTACGCAACACTTGTCATATACATAAGTACATCACTTGAAATCTTCACAGCCACAAAAAGTCACAAAACCTTCAAAACTGTATTGAAGTCTATAAAACAAAACAACCGAAGCTTACTCTCCGAGCTACAAATCTGTACTGGCTACGGCGTGACAGCTATCCGGCTGTTGACATCAGGTGGAGCTTATAGTCGTTTGGGCATACCTGCGATTGCTGCCATCGCTATTGTAGCAGAGCATCTGATTGGTCGTTCTCCATTTCGAATTCCAATCCTCACCCCAATAAAGCAAATTAAATGAGAATTTCAGTTTCCATTTACCTGACATGCGTACCGTAAGCCCCGCCCACACAAAATCTTTCCGTGGCCTTAGAGTTTGTTAAATGCTTTCGAAAAAAAAAAACGGTCAACAGACATCACATGGAATGGCTCGCTAGCTTAAACAAGGGTGCCGTGCCGCAATAGGCTCCGCCCAAGGGCCATTCAATCTGCGACAAATTGACAAAATGATAGATAAATGCTGCAGTTGCGGGCGGTCGGCATGCATTGAAGCGAATAAAGAGCCAAATAAATATTTTATCTTCGAGTTTACTGCTCTCTTACGATAATTATCAATTATGATATTGAGCCGGCGTTCCCGACTGAAATCAAAGATAATAGCTAATTGCTGGGAAAACTTTCAGTTATTTCCCTCGTAAGAGAAATAATAAAATATCGGCATTTTATTGTAATTGAAAACTGGATTATCGCAGGAGTTTGAATTAAAAATTTCAACTCTAGCCACTTACGTACTAGGATTGTAGTGGTTGTTTTATAAAGTAACGAAAATTAATTCAGTAGCAGATATCAGCGGTATGTTTGCGCTTGGGACCCAGTGCCTTACACGTCCAGCACCGTTTTTTAAATACACCCAACTCTGTTTTACACGATTTTGAAATAACACGGTCCACGAAGAAGAAAAAATGCCACTTGTTTTACACGAATTTTTCGTTTTAACATGTTTTTAAATAATTCAAATTTTTAGTGCCTTACATAAAATGTTAACAATACAAAAACAAACATACAGTTGGGAAGTTCTCGAATTTTATTATATCGCGTGGTTTTGAAAATTCCTGCGAGTATAGTGCATCATTTTCTCACTCATGATACTGACGGTAAACGTGCATTAAAGTTTCAACCAGGGTGGTTGTCCTAGGGTATACGGGGTGTACACCGTATACCATCTGCTCATTTCATAGAAAAAGCGTACACCCCAGTGGCGTGGCGTAACCTTATAGCTAGGGGAAGCAATGGTGGTAAATTCGAAAATAATCTTATAGTCACGTCTTGCTTTGACAGACCCTTCTACTTTTTTTTATCAAATACAAGTAAAGACGTCAAAAACAAGATATCCCCGACCTGCAAAAGTTTAAACCGATTCGTTTCTTCTCAAAGCGCTACAAACATAGGAAATATTGCCAGATCTAACCCTTCACATTCTTCTTTCGGATCATTTTTCGGCTAGTACTGAAATTTCAATAATGGCTGTACTTTGATCAAACAAATGCGATGGCTTGCGATTGAATTAGCTGGAAGCAATTACTGTAACGCATCTCTCCTGCCAATAGAATTCGAACTTGTTCTCGTTGCGAGCGAAAATTTTACTCGTATTGGCCGGTGGTCTCGTTCTCTCATATATGCGACTGAAAGCAATGAGAGGGAATGTGAAAGCAATTGAATGCTATGCATCCACCCTCCCTATTGAAGGCGAACTTCCGTTAGCCGCGTGTGAAAATTTTACTCGTATGTGCGTTTTTTAAATCGAATTTCACAGATTTTTCCCTGGTCAGAAAAACCGTGAGAAAAAAAACGGCACATAAATGCTGTACACAATGTTAGACGAAAATAATGCACGCTTTCCTTTAAATAAAATTTCCAATAAATTTTCATATTTGTGCTGATTTAAAAAATTTTTAAAATTGCATTGCTTCCCTTGCATCAACGGACGCCACGCCGCTGGTATACCCTCTGGTAAAAGGGCTGTATACGGTGGTATACACTCTTAAATACGTCGTACATCCTGTGTTTTTTTTAAAACAATTAAGCACGTAATGCATATTTATTTGCATGGAAAAAACACAAAAGTTACAAGAAATAATAATTTTCAACTCTCAGAAAAATAAAAAAAAATAAAAATGTCAATTGAGCCACACTTTTAGTTGGACAAAACATTTGCAACTTCTGAAAATAACGGCATCGTAAGCCAATAGTCTGCGTGATTAGTGTGTTATTGTAAATTTAAAACTAATAGAAAGATTTTATGAATAATGGCTGGGAACAAATATATAAGAGAGGTAAAATTTGGAATTCTAAGTGATTATAAAAGTGGATTATCACAAAAAAACATTTGCAAAAAGTACAATATGTTAAAGTTCACAGTTTGTAGAATAGTTAAAAGTGAAAAAGTAGAGACAATCCACAAAGGAGGGCGACCTAGAAAAACTACCCAGAGAGATGATTTAAATATTAAAATAAAAATAAAAAAGTATCCTGAAATATCAGCCAAACAGTTAAAGAACAATCAAATTTCTGTTAAGACCCCCTATAGGGGCATAGGACAGAAACAACTCTCTTCCACAAGGCGCAATCCTGCGCATCGGCCTTAAGCTGTTGCCAGGACTTGTTTTTTCCTCTGGCCTCCTGCTCAACTGCTCGCTTCCATGTGTTACATGGTCGACCAATCTGACGTCTTCCTTGAGGATTATAATCCAGAGCCTGTTTGGCTTTATTTAGCCGAGCCTCAATATCCTTTTCGGCTCCGCCGTCCATGCTGACAATGCTTCCGAGATAGCAAAAATCTTGCACCTCTTCCACATCCTGTCCGTTAAGAACAATTGGTGTGCTTGCGTTCGAACCCATGTGCATGTAAATACTTGGTTTTACGCACATTTATTTTCAGTCTCGCCTCTTTGCATTTAGAATGCAACGAGCGAACATTTGACTCTAAGTCCGAACGGTTATGTGCAAGCAAACACACTTCATCAGCATAATCAAGGTGACTTAAGATGTTAAATAGTCTCCATTGAAGCATCTCCCCACCTTCCAGTGCTGCTTTCAAGATGTCATTTATTAACACCAGAAACAGGGCTGGTGATAATATGCAGCCTTGTCTGACACCCGTTCGCACAGGGAAGCTCTCGGACAGCTCTCCTCTATGCAAGACGCGACACCTTGCATCTTCGTACACGGTTAAAAATATTGGTGTAAAAGATAAAACTCATCTATTATTTTTTTGTTATAAAAGTTAAGTATCTGATAATTGGTATGGTTTTTATGAAAAACGATTGTATAAAAATGCTTTATATTAATTTGGCTTAGAGTGTACATATATGGCTTTAAATATAAAGATTTGCCTTTAATTTAAGCAAAATAAATTTTATTCCACTATGTATAAAATTTATCCTGATAATTATATGAATACTAGAATATGGTCATTAATAATTTTATCTTCCTTTCAGTATAAATTAGATCGTAAGAACTGCTAAAGACGCTCAAAAGTTGCAAAATAAAGGGTTTTCTTATACTAATCACAATAGCTCTTATAACAATAACAACGTGAGATAAACTTTTTTGGCTAAAATCGTAAGAAACAAATGGAATCATCTGGAAGATGCTTTTATAGGTCGCGGGATAGGTTTTATACGTGTGATTGACAAATGTTCGCCATGCATACGATTTTTATATTTATTCTATTTTTTTTTTATTATAAAAGGCCCCAATCGGTATCTTCGAACTGTCTCTTATTCGCTGATGACCTCAAACTGTTCCGGGAAATTTCCTCCGTTTCTGATGGCATGATTCTCCAGGCTGATTTGTCTGCTGTCTCTCGTTGGTGTTCAAACAACCATATCTTTTTGAACATAGAAAAGTGTTTTACTATGGAGTACTCGTATAAGACTACCTCCTCTGTTCTCTCTTACTCTATTAATGGATCCTTCCTTCAGCAGTAACCACAATAAAGGATCTAGGAGTGGTCTTTAATCGCAAACTTAAATTCGTCAATCATTTCTCCGAGATTACTAATAAGGCATACAGGCTTACTGGCTTCGTCCTCCGCACGACAGTCCAGTTTAACCGTCCAGGAACAGCTGCTCTCCGTAGTATTTTGGAATACTGTTCCACCGTCTGGAACCCACACCATTCTTGCCATGTTCGGACCATCGAATCTGTTCAGCGTAGATTCACTCGAAACCTTTTCTACAGATTAAGGAAGCCTCATATCGACTACAATGACAGACTTGAAGTACTTCACCTACAGCCACTGCATTTAAGGCGGACCATCCTCGATGCTTGCTTCCTCTTCAAGCTGTGCAACTACCTGCTCAATATCCACCTCTGTGACGACCAGGAATAGCCTCAACAAGGAATTCAGACATCTTCAATCCTCCACGAGCCTCTCTCGATGTATACCACCACTCTCCTATGCTAAGAATGCAAAGGAACCATGACCGACTCCAACTTGGTTCTTTAGCTTCTTCTTTTCCATTATTTTTTAGAATAGAGTTAAATCTATCATATTTAATGTTTAAATTTTTATCTTTGCTATTATTCTTTTATTTTCCGCTTTCGTTTAATTTAAATTGTAATCTTTTTGTTCAATAGCCCAAATAAATAAATAAATAAATGCTGATAAAATTTATTTGCTTTTCGAATTTACATCATAATTGCATGGATTCTTGACTACGTCAGTTTATTTTTCTCGTCAAAATAGTGCGCGTGGCAAGTTTATTAGTAAAAAGTGTGCATAAAATAGATGTTTTGTATTCAGGTATGTATAATATGCTTCCAAGTTTTATAATAATTTTCCCAATTTATAGTGAAATTCACAAATTTTCAAATCCAAGAATGGAAAACGTCTTATGCAATATTGTTTATTTATCTATACAAACGGAAGAAAAATTGTGAAGTAAACATTGGTTAGCTTACCCATCACATTCAGATGAAAACATATAAGGAAGAAATTGGATAATAGTTTAGAAGTCGGAAACGAATAATATTGCTGTAGAAATTGTTTGTAAGGCAGCAACGTTTACAGCCTCTTCAAAGATCTACATTTCTTAAAAGAATAGACTTAGCATAGTCTACTCTAGAAAACTTTAAAATGTAAGACATTGATATTATGTTGTCATATGGCTAAGGGTTCAAAAAAATTCAGATTGAAGTACGCTGCCCTGCCTTAATCTGTTTCGATTACTGCCACCTCCAACAAATGGAAACAAAAAGTTGACCACATATTAACGTATTGGCAAATGCGCAACACGTATTTTTTTAATTATTTAAATCTAGGCTGGGTTATGGAATTAAGAAGGAGTATGTGCGAAATTCGGTCAACTAATCGCCATACATTATAGCAGTAAGGTATTGTTAGTAGTAGGTATATAAGTACAATAAATGTAGATAGATAATTATAAAATTAATATTATTTTATAATTTCTCGCACTGATTGCAAGAACATTCCAAAAATTTTGGGTTTGTTTATAATTAATGATTTGTAAAGATAAATTTTTACTTGCACTTTTTACTGGTTGTGTTCTGAGTTAAGACGTTTTTACTATTTAATGCAACAACGTCTTAACTATGATTTGACACTGAATATGTATCAGTAAGTTAAAATTGTTCTAAGAAAAATTAAAAAATGTGTTCGCTTTTAAAACTCAATCATTCCAATTGCATTTATCTCAAAAGCATCTAATCGTTACTTAGACAGTTTTGCAAGCGAATGCCTAATATACCTATACAAATTCAAAGTAATATTTTTAATATTATATCGTCGGTTGACAATCAATCAATTAATCAAATTCCTGTTAAGAACCCCTATAGGGGCATAGGACAGAAACAACTCTCTTCCACAAGACGCGATCCTGAGCATCGGCCTATATTGGTTGACAAGCAGAGGTGTCTAAATCCCAAAATGAAAATTCTGCATCAGCGCGATTTGAAACCGAAATCCACTGTGTGATAATTAAACTGGAGCAAATTATAAGTCAATATTTTTCATATTTCGAATAATTTTAAGCCGAAATTATAAACTTTTTATATTTAAAAATTTTCTAAAGACAGCATTAAGTTGATTAAAAAAAAACAATTTCTTAAAAAGTGGACTTAAACACATCTGCTTGTCAACCGTCGATATATAAAGTCAAATTAAACACCTGTAGTTTTTGGTTTGGTGAAAGTTTTAAGAGTTCATTTTGACTTTAGACAAAAGATTTCCGGTTTTACCAATCATGACGTGTCGGTCTCTGGTGAGACCTTTATCAAACTGGTTGAAGAACTTTATGAAACTCTTTTTAAGCAGAGACCGAAACGTCACGTTTAATAAAATGTTGAAATCCGGAAAATTGTCCCTTAAAAATGTATACTTTAGTTCTATAGCATATTTATATGGCTAAAAATGTAATTTAATTTTGTATTATAATATATTTTATTTTTAATTATTGAAATAAATATTATGAAATGCTGTTTTTTTTAGATAAAACTGTTAAGAATTACAGATTGAGAGGTAGTGTTGTAGAGGTATATTTAATCCGGATTACAAGAGTATAAAATTTATGCTTAAGAGGTATAAAGATCTCAATAAATTAAAGGATAGATTAAATAGGAGCTATGGATACATAGTGAATATTTTTTTGCTATTAATTTTATACATTTACTTTATAGAATATAGTCATAAATAATGCGAATAACATTTATCATTTATACTAAAATGTTATAAAATGGTTCTATAAGTAAAAGTATAAATTCAATAATTATAAAATTGATCGAGATGGATAATATTCATTTTATAAATAATTTGTAAGGATTTATAGGAATATCATTTTTTTATAGAATTTACACCAAAATTTCTAACCGTGGAGGATTCTTTAATCATAGCTATGACCTTATCTGGAATACCTCTCCTACGCAAAGCATTCCATATGTAATCTCGCTTAACGCTGTCGAAAGCCTTCTTGAAGTCCACAAACATGAGATGTGTGGTGGCGAACCCATTTCGGCTGACTGCTCTAATATTATCCGTAGAGTATTTGTGTGGTCGGTACAAGACGACCCCTTAAGGAATCAAGCCTGATAAACTTCGAGAGTGCTATCGACGACATCACTAAGAGTTGGATTAAGAATAACGGAGTCAGGTTTTTGGAGCCAGCACAATCCCCAGATTGCAATCCAATTGAGAATCTTTGGAAGATTGTAAAATATAATCTTGGTAAGCGAAATTTCTCTAAGAATTTACACACATGTATACATAGCCGTTAAAGAAGAGTGGGAAAGAATTTCAAAATGCGTTATCGGTAACTCGATTTCATCTATGCCCAGAAGATGTGTACAAATTATCAAAAGTCATGGCCATTCAAGTAAATATTAAAAAATGAAACATTTAAAGTAAAAGTTGCAAATGTTTTGTCCAACTAAAAGTGTGACTCAACTGACATTTTTTTTTTTTATTTTTCTGAGAGTTGAAAATTATTATTTGTTATAGCTTTTGTGTTTAGTACATTACGGGAAATTATTCTGCTAAAAAATTGTTACGTTTGATTTTTTTGTTGCGTTTTGATTTTGAATAAAGTAAGTTTTGAACAAAAAAGTTTGCTTCTGATTTCGGTTGCAAATGTTTTTTCCAGCACTGTGCGTCGTACACATTATGTGTTTTTTTTTAAAACAAGTAAGCATGTAATGCATATTTACTTGCATGGAAATATTAAATGTACGAGGGCTGTATGATAAGTACCACCGACTGCTGGCAACACTGACGCAAAATGTTTATGCCATCATGTAGCGCCATCTTTACAATGATGACTGTGAAAATTTCAGACAGATTTATTGAGTAGTTTTGTTTTGACAGCTGTTGAAATTCATCAAGTTCGTGTTTATTTGCAATCATGGAGAAAGAGCAATATCGATCAGTGATTCGATTTCTTTTTTTGGATGGGAAGACGTGTGAGGAAATCAAAGTGAAGTTGCATGCCGTTTATAAGGACCATGCACCTTCGATGACTACCATCAGATATGGGTTTAATGAATTCAAGCGTGACCGAACATCCGTTTTTGATGAAGAGCGCCCAGGCCGTCCGATTGAGGTGACTACGGAGGATATGGTTAATAAAATCCATGATATTGTGTTAGCAGATCGTCGGATGAAGGTCAGACAGATTGCTGACATTGTACACATCTCAATTGAGCACATACCAAATATCCTACACGAAAAATTGGGCATGAGAAAGATATCGACGAGATGGGTGCCGCGTTTGCTAACAATGAAGCAAAAACGGAATCGCATGACAACTTCGGAGCACTGTTTGGACATGTTTAAGCGCAATCCGAAAGAATTTCTACGGCGTTTCGTGACTGTTGACGAAACATGGATCCATTACTACACGCCAGAAAAGAAAGAACAGTCAAAACAGTGGATTTCACCCGGCGAAACTGCTCCAAAGAAGGCGAAAACGGTTCCATCGGCCGGAAAAGTCATGGCCACTGTTTTTTGGGATTCGCAAGGCATCATCTTCACCGACTATTTGGAGAAAGGAAGGACTATCACGGGGCAGTACTATGCTGATTTATTGGATCGATTCAATGCTGAATTGATAAAAAAACGGCGTCACTTGGCGAAAAAAAAGTCCTTTTTCACCATAACAACGCACCTGCTCACTCATCCGCAATCGCCACAGCAAAACTGGTCGAATTGCGCTACGAATTGCTGCCTCCCTTGATTTGGCCCCCTGTGACTTTTTCCTCTTTCCAAACTTGAAGAAATCGTTGGCAGGAAAGAAATTCGGCTCGAATGAGGAGGCTATCGACGCAACAGAGGTCTATTTTGCGGAGTTCGACAAATCGTATTTTTTGGATGGCTTGAAAAGTTAGAATATCGCTAGACTAAATGTATCGAGCTGAAAGGAGATTATATTGAGGAATAAATAAAAAAAAATGTTTTTTAATGCGTTTTCTTGCCTAATACAGGTACTTATCATATACCCCTCGTATGTATTATCAAAAAATTCGACTTCCTGCTAAGATAAACTAATAAATAGTTTCTCAGTTGATCGAAAATTTAAAAAATGTACATCGGAAAAATCTGAATTACGAGAAAGCGGTGAATTATTCAAGTGAGTTGCCTGCTATTTCGATTCTCTTTGCGCCCCCTGGTTAAATTATATTAATTTTTTTTTTTTAAGTTTGAGCACTTTTTAATTGAAAACTAATAAGTGGTTTTTCAGTTTTTGTTTCTGTCGGAAGTTAAGTTTTTTATTTTTTTTATAATTTGGGGAGCACGTGAGAGCCCTGCGACCTTCTCTATTGTGCGTTTTTTGTCCCTTTACCCTACCATAACTCTACCGCTTTGGCTAATCTAAGTATCTTTAAGGGAGCCATGTTGGCTAGTTCCTTGGTAGAAAGGAAACCTTTTCCAAGAAGATTGTATCTGTTCCCAGCTACGTCTTCACAGTGACATAGGATGTGTACTGTCGTTTCAGAGTTTTCGAGACAGAGGCGACAGATGTCGGTTTCAGATAAACCCATATTTTTGAGTTGGTGGTTTACTCCACTGTGCCCCATCATTAGGCCGATTAGAGTACTAATATCGCTCTTGCTGAATTTAAGAATATCCTTCACTTTGTTTTTTTGTGGTAGGATTCGTTTTTGAGATTGACAAGTCTGGAAGTCTATTCCAGTAGATGTTATGTTCTTGTTTAACCCACTATCTAAGTATAGGGTTGTAGTGCCCGTTTGGTTTTCCGCAGAATAGCTGGTTTCTGCGTCGTTATTTGCAAGGCAATTAGCCTCTTCATTTCCCTCAGTTCCCATATGTCCTGGTACCCACATTAAGGATACATCGTTCCTTTTTCCCAGGTTTATTAGGTTTTGAAGGCAGTCCCAAACTATCCTCGATCCGTGTTTGTTGGATGCTAGTGCTTTGGGAACCGTCTGACTATCCGATAGGATATAAATAGATTTGTTGCGATGAGCTCTCCTTACATACTCTTGGATGCAAAGCTCCATTGCAATTAGTTCAGCCTGGAAGATTGTGGCTTCTTTGCCGAGTGGTTTTGATACCGAGAAGTTAGGACCTTTGACTCCGGCTCCTGTCCCCTCAGAGGTGCGCGAACCATCTGTATACCAGATGATTGATCCCTCTTCCATTTCAGGTAGCGTGGATTGCCAGTCCTTGCGTTCTCTGATTATAACTTTGAAGGGGGGTTCAAAGTTTTGGCGGCGTAGCGTCCGATAGTGTAGAGATTAGAATCTCCATTTTTGGGTCTTTTAGGATTTTGAGATGACCTCTAAAATCCTCTGGTTTGTAATAGTTTTCACTCTGTATGCGTAACATCCCTTTGATAGCCTATTTTTTACTAGGAGATGTATCGGATGTATCTTAGGAACATTTCCATTGCCGCCGGAGGTCAGGTGTTCATTGCTCCTGTGATACCAAGACAAGCTAGCGTTTGGATTTTTTGTTGCGTAAGCTATGCGTTTTGCTGTAAAATTTTAGTCCACCATACCGTTGGGAGGATGATTGTTCTGTAGCACCAGTAGATCATCTTGGGCTGTAATCCCCATTTCCTGCCAAATAAGCTTTTGCAGACTTTAGCATGAGTCCATTCTATATGTTTGTTCCAGTTCAGTTTACTATCAAGTATAACACCTAGATATATTACTTCATCTCAAAAGGGTATTGGTGTTCCATTTATTGAAGGAGGTATGATTTTGATTCTCCCTATATTTGTAAATGGTACTATCTCAGTCTTACTTGGGTTGATGTTCAAGTTCTTAGACTGACACCAGTTCACTATCACCTCTAAGGCTTCCTTTCTGATATTATTAAATCGTATTTGCCTCTAATGATAATGACGAGGTCATCGGCATATCCTATTGCCTCGTATCCTTATTCTGTTAGACGGTCCAGGAGCTCATCTACTACAATTGACCAAAGAAGTGGGGATAGTACTCCACCTTGGGGACAGCCCCTATAGGTCTGTGCAGTCAATGTGCTATCACCTAAATCTGTGGTTGTCATTCGGCTATTTAGCATGGTGTGTATCCATTTTATCGTGGCCGTTTAAAACCCTTTTTCCCAGCTGCCGCTATTATGGCTTCATTAGTAGTATTGTGTTGCCAATAACAGTTCAAGAGTTTCCATGCTGCTTTTAATTGAGGACCCATCCGGTCTCTCTAATAGTCCGATATCTGTCGGGGTGTCTTTTGATAGCACCTTTTGGAGTCTTGAGGCCGTTGGGAGATCATCTATCTCTTTACAAAATCTTCTTCAAGAGTTGTTAAATCTTCTCCAAGAGTTAAGTTGGAATTGTGATAGTTTTTCAAATGAGTCAATATTTCGCAAGTCATCTGTTTAACTAGTAAATTTTAAATTTTATTTATTAAAAGCTAATTAACAATTTGTCAGGTTTTCATGGTAAACTTAGGTATTTATGAACAGCTCCTCATCATTAGATTTGTGAAGTTTCATCGGCGTCATATACTTTTTGTGCGCGAATATGTCGTAGTTTGAGCCAAATAAACGTCATTTGCGGGAAGTATTGCTTTTCGCCTTCAATTCAAAAAAAAATCTGTGGCTGAGGCGCGTTTAATGATTGTTAAAACTTATGGTTAGGGTGCTATTAGTGAAAGAACGTATTGCAAATTTTTTCAAAGCTATAAAATGGGTGATTGCGGCGTGGAGGACAAGGAGTGTTCCGAAGCGGTTAAAAGAAGACGCAGAATCGGAGGCATTACTGGACGAATATTCATGCCAAACGCAACAACAACTTGCAAATTCATTAGGTGTGACTCAACCTGCAATTTCATAACGTTTAAAAAGCTTGAGAATGTTGCAAAAGCAAAGAATTGGGTGCCATACGAGCTGAAGCCAAGAAACGTCGAAAGGCGTTTTTTCACATGCGAACAGCTGCTCCAATGGACATAAAAAAGGAAGGGTTTTTGCATCGCATCATCACTAGCTATGTGAAATGGATCAATTACGATAATCCAAAGCGAAAAAACCGTGGGAATATCGCGGCCATACATTAATATCGACGGCCGAGCCCAACTTCCATGGCTCGAAAATCATGCTGTGTATTTGGTGGTGTATTATGAGCTGCTGCAACTGGGTGAAACCATCACAGGTGATCGCTAAAAAAAACACCTCATGCGTTTGAGCCGAGCATTTAAAGAGAAACGGCCGCGATACGAGAAGAGACACGACAAAGTTAATTTGCTGCACGACAACGCTCGGACACATGCTGCTCACATTGTGAAAGCCTACCTGGAAACACTGAATAGGACATCCTACCTCACCCGCCGTATTCTCCAGACTTCTCCCCTTCCGACTACCACCTATTCCGATCGGTGACGTATGGCCTGGCTGAGCAGCACTTCCATTCTTACGGAGAAGCCAAAAATTTGGTGGTGATTCGTGGATCGGCTCAAAAGAAGAGCAGTTTTTTCGAGGCGGAATCCGTATGCTGCGAGAAAGATGGGAAAAAAGTTGTGGCTAGCGATGGACATTTCTTTTAATAATAAATATTTAACTATTTTTGAACAATAAAGGCTCGAATTTTTTGAAAAAAACGGCGGTTATCAATTTGTAATCCCAATACAATTTTTATTTTTTTATTTTTATTAATTTTTTTACATTTTTAGAGAAAAGCACTACTCCCTCTTTTAAGACAAACCTTATGTTAGGGGTAAGGAGTCGCGTTGAAATTTATTAGATAGCAATCAATAATTCAATATTCATTATTTCATATTAAAATTTTTTTGTAAAATGTATTTTGATAAATATTCATTTTTAATTCAATTTTTTAACTTAATATCAAATATCGATTCCTTTCTATGATTAATTGGAAAAAAATTGTTTAATTCTTTCCTTAAAAATGACAACATTTTCGCTTCGTCTTACATGATAGAGCAGAGAATTTAAGAGCTTAATGCCGTATAGAAATAATGGGTTTGCCCAGTATTCGTGAATCTGGAAGGTAGATTGATTTCCTGCTGGTTACCACCGCGAGTAAGATTTGCGTTGGTTTTCAGTATTCCATTTTTGAACTCTTTAAATATTTGGATGTTAGCAATGATGCTAAAAACTTTATCAATGCTTTGAACATTAAGCAGTGGAAATATGTAGAAGATAGGAAGGGTGTCTACGTTTTTTTTTTTTTTAATAAAATCTTAGCAACATTTTTTGGGCAACTAAAAGCGTATTTATCAAAGTTTGAGTGGCTACACCCCATGCAATAATGCCATATTGTAGAATGGAGTGAATAGTTGTAAAATAAGTCATTCTTATATTTTTTTTAGATAAATAAGTTCTAACTTCAAGGCAGTTTTAGTTTTCTTAATCTATTTATAACACTATTTATATAATCTTTCCATTTTAGGTGCTGATCAAATATCACTCCTAAATATTTTGTTTGAGACACTTTATTCAAAGATGAACAACGGCAGTTTAGTAGATACGATGATTAATGTATTTTCAATCTCAAATCTATGGGTTGACTACGTTCTGATAGGTAGAAAAGGGTTATACTGATTCAGTAATATAAAAAATACGAGCTTCCGAGTATTTCAGTGCCTTTAAAAACAGTCGAGAGATCCTTGAAGACATGCCTCGTTCTGGACGGCTCTTCAACTGACAAAATCATTCAAAAAGTGAAGGAAATGGTGCTCGAAAATCGTCATACCAGTACCAAGGAGATAGCAGGAGGGCTCGATATCTCACGCAAGTCCGTTCGATCGATTTTTTTTTACTTTGAGCATGCACGCGTCCTTGCTCGACTTAATAAAGCTGAATTTTTTTTAAAAAAAAGTACAGTGAACAGGTCATTTTTGATCGTGCGAATTCTCAACCCGTATTTATGAAGCGTATCGCAACTGGTGATGAGACATGGATCATGGGGAAAAAAATGAATCGAAACCGAAAAAACCACGCCAAAGCCGCTCAGAAATCGAAACTGTGCTCGTTGTTTTTTTCGATATTCGAGATTTGATCCATCCAAGGGACAAATGGTCAATGAGCTGTACTATTTAACCATATTGAAGCGTTTGCGTGAGCAAATCTTTAAAAAACGGCCGAAATTGTGAAAGCAGGATTCATGGATTTTCCACGATGAAAATGCTCCATCGCTTTGAGCCTGAATTGTGATCGAATTTGGGTTCAGAAAGGCAACAAATTGCTTCATTCAACCACCGTATTCACCAGATTTGGCCCCATGTGACTTTTTCCTATCTTCGAAACTGAAATTACTGCGGAACCTGTTTTCAGTCGATCGAGGATATATGTAAAACAAAAATCGCCGTGGTGTAAACAGACTTATAACTTAACATACCGCGCGTATTTTTGGAATAATAATTAAGGACAGTCCTACCTGTTTACCAAAAAAAAAATATTTTCAAATATCATTTCCCAAGCAAATTTTAATTAAAAATTCCTGGTACTTTATGGTCACAATTTATTGCATAGGTCTTTGGTATTATCGATGAGCCACGTATTAGAAGTCAAATTATCGTCACGAAAAAGGATTTTTTTTTATTTTACTCGATACCTACTTCATAGTTCTTAGGTATTGGGAAAACCGAAAATCCTTTTAATCATTTCATATTACTGAGGCTGCTTTATTTCTGATACCTGGATCTTCACGAACCAGTTTAAATTTTAAATCTGCCAAGGTTACATTTTACAAATAAAATAACAATTTCTTCTACTTTAAATTCAATTTCTAAAAAAATATGGTAATAGTGGTGTGTTATTTCCTCCTTGTTTCATGTCCCTATTTATAGAGAAATCTTCTTTCTTCGCTAGTTTAGCAGCCGCTAGCCTCTGTTACGGAGGAAAACATTACTGCTGTGAGGAAAATGATTGACGAAAACGGACAAATGGCCTACCAGTACCTAGCGCCTGGTAACCTACGTCGTATGATCGCCACTTTACGACACGATTAACAACTGTGTCATCCAACAATTGTAATCTTTTTGACGAATTTAAAGAAATTTGATACAGAAGCAATGCTTACTATATGGAATGATTAATGCTATTAACTCTTAAATTTGGCAGAAAAAAGCTTAATGTATGAGTTAAATTTTCAAAAGTATTCTGAATGCTAAAATCTGTTCTGCAGATATTAATTTATTGTAGTTTTGGTTTTCAGTCAAATTGGATTGTTCAAGCAAAATTTCCTAATGATGGGTCTAAGGCCGACAATCTATGTACATATCTATAACTCCTTCTATTCGGTGCAGTAGTAGATCTTCAGTATAATAAACTCATAATTAGCGTGATTATTGTGTATTCATTAGTTGTCCCTATGTGTATCATGTAAATTGTAAGCAAATCGAAATTACTTTTAATGCAATTTCAAATAGGTTTATTAACTTAAATTAAATTTTATTCTGCACTAACTATTAAAATATACATACATATGCTCGGATTTAGATATAAGTAACTACTGGTGAGAGATGGGTTGAGTCCGCCACTGTTCAGCGGTCAGAACCCCACTGCGTTCAGAAATTATCGGCAATCGAAACCGGAATTTGTAATATATTTATGGATGCGGTAAAAAGTAAAGATGGAAAAATATTGAATGAAAAGATTTCCGGATTCTACACTGTTACGCTTTATTATTCGTGACGTTTCGGTCTCTGCTGAGACCTTTATAAAACTGGTTTGAAAGAAAAGATTTCCGGATTCTACACTGTTACGCTTTATTATTTGTGGTACATAGTTAAATTCGGTTTATCTAAACCTGTGATATAGACTGTTATTGAAGACGTTTTTGGTAATTTTCAAAGAATTTGTGTTTTTAGAAGGAAATGAGTATGTCACAAATTATAAAAAAGATATTCCAAAACTTGTGGCATTGCCTTTTATTAAATGTACTTCAACTAATTGAAATTTTATCTGATAAAGTTATTGAAAAATGTCTTTTCTTAATGTCTTTTTTAAAAAAAGAGATGGTCTAAATTAAATTCCCGCCTGACGTCTATAGCCAGGTTGTATTGTACATATCCTGACAAAGAGTAAGTAATTATGGTATTTTTACTCATAAAAATTGCTTTTTAGGCTGCCAATCATATTCTTTGAGAATTGCTATGTGGTTACGTGCATACATACAGTTGGTCAATTAAGTAATCGGACATAGCTACGAGACGAAGACTTTTGTCAGTAACTCTTTATAAATCCCATTTAGGAGAAAATGGAATGCATATACATTTACTTGTTAACACTAGTTTATAGTCTAAGAAAAAAAATAGCTTTTTATTATATCAACAAAAAAGTTATAAGCCAAAATTCAAAATATGTGATTGTTAAATTGCAATTAAATATTCGGACACCTGGCAGCACTGGTTTCCTTTTGACATTTGAGATGGGAATTCCCAAAGCCCTCTAAATTAGAAAGCCATGTAAGTCAATCCAACAACAACACGTTGAAGTCATAACAAAAATAACAGTTCCATACAAATTCTGTCGCTTTTGGATGGAGCAGATACGGCGGGCTTCGTAAGAATCGTGTTTATTCTTAAATGAATTGTTAAAGATAGTTCAGCTTTCCAAGGCACTTTATTAATAGTGCTCGGCATGTAACTATTACACGTTGATATCAGTGGAATAGATTTTTAATTGAAAAAAGTGCGATCAAAGTTAAATCTCGGTTTCTCACACCGATGAAAATCTGTCACTCATATTGTGCAGAGTTCTCCGGTTATTTTTTACACAGAAAACTGTAGAATTTTAGTTATTACGAAAAAGTTTTCACCCTCGTAATATTTCTGTGCTGAATTTTAATTAATTATGCTTTTGTGTTGTTTTCGGTAAAACGTGTTTTACGACAAGATTGTACAAAAATAATACAGGTGGTCTTTCGAAATGGAAAAATGCATGACGTCACACCCATTGGAGTCATTCAAGATGGCCGCTACGTCACTTCTGCCTAGCTTGGTATATAGAAGGCTTTGGAATTCCCCGAATTATAAAAAATTAAGTGTGAATAACGATAGTCAAAGTGTAAACGAAAAGAATAAATTACTTGTTGCGAAATTTTTATAGTGAATTCTCATGCAAAACTAGCATGGGTCGTCGAGGTAAAGAAACTACTAACGAAGTTCGGAAATTGGTCATCAAACATCACAAAAACGGGATGTCTGTGCGAGAAATTGGAGAAATCATCAGTAGAAGACATTCGACAGTTCATGACATCATTAAACGGTTTGAAATTAATAAAAATTGAAAAAAATTTAAAATAATCCTAGATCCGGACCGCCGAAAAAATTTTCAGAGGCAGATGAACGGTGGATCGTGCAGCAAGTAAAGAAAAATCCTAAGCTGAGTGCGACAAAATTGACATTAGAAGTGCCTAACTACCTCCACATTACTGAAAGTACAGAATCTGTGAGAAAAGTCCTACGGAGTGACGATTTTAATGGCAGAGTTCCACGCAAAAAACCTTTTGTGAATAAGAGAAAAATCAGCTAAAGCGACTTAAGTTCGCTAAAGAGCATAAATCGCGTGACTTTTCCTATTGGAGCACAGTGTTATTTACTGACGAGAGTAAATTTAATGTTTTCCGGTCAGATGGACAAACATATGTGTGGAGACGACCAAATGAGGAGTTCAAACCTGTTACCGTAAAACATGGAGCTGGATCATTGATCGTTTGGGGCTGTATGGCTGCCTCTGGACCAGGAAAGCTAGTTTTTATTGATGGCATAATGAGCCAACTCAAGTACATATCCAATTTAAAAGAAAATCTTAAAGAAAGTGTAGATAAATTGGGCATTTCTGAGACATTTTCGTTCTATCAAGACAATGACCCAAAACACAAAGCTCACAATACGCGCATTTGGTTATTGTATAATTGTCCTCACGTGATGGAAACGCCCTCACAATCTCCGGATATAAATGATATAAATGTAATCGGACATTTGTGGGCCTATTTAGAAAACAAATTGAAATCGCGGGTAATTTCTTCGAAGGCCGAGCTTAAAGTGGCTCTGGAGGACGAATGGAAAAAAATCGATCCCTCTTATTGCAGGTCGTTGGTGGAATCTATTCCAAGAAGACTGGAAGCCATTCGGAAAACCAAAGGTTTTCCAACAAAATACTAATATCAGAAAAAAAAAGCTTTTTTATACTCAATTTACTATCATTATTTGAAGTGTCCGAATATTTAATTGGAATTTAACAATCATATATTTTGAATTTTGGCTTATAGTTTTTTTTTTGTAAATAAAATAGAAATTTATTTTTTTCTTATTTTATAAACTATTATTACCTAGTAAATATATATCCATTTCATTTTTTCCTAAATTGATTTTTCATAAAGTTACAGACAAAAATCTTCACACCACATTTGATATACACAAAGAAAAAATAACAATTTCAACCAGAATTGTTATGCACTGAAAGGGGACCTTAACCTGCACGAGGTGTTTCATGTGTATTGAAAAAACACAATAACTCAGAATTTATGATTGAAATTTTAAGCTACAAACGTAAAATTCATTTAAAAAAATTCTTAAAAGTTTAAAATATTAACTGGTCGAATACTTTCTAAACTTCTACGCCCTCCCATACAAAAGTTTTTTTTCGACAATTTTTAAGAAATCAATTATCACCGAACCAGTAAAAGGTATAAACTTAAAATTATGCACAAGCACTTTTAAAAACATTTAAGACAAAAATGCATTAACAGTTTTGAAACTCCTCTTGCCCTTCTACGCCCTCCCATACAAAAACATGATTTCGACTAATTTCAACTAATAACCAAAAAATTACATGCTACAAACTTGAAATATTGTACGAACATCTATGAAGACAAACGAAATAATACTGCATCACAATTTTCACGTTTTCATAAACTCTTGCACCCCCTCCCATACAAAAGTTTGGTTTCACTGCCTTGTACCGAAGGTGCTCTACGTTAGCACGCGTTAAGGGTTTACTTGCAGTGCCAGCTTTGGTTGCAAAATAATCTTGACTCACAAAACTGCGGGTGGAGAAAACATGGAAACATTCTTGAACCCGTTTTCTCCCAAGAAAGTTTAATACCTCAAGATTTGATTAAAAATATGCATTGTGGCTGCAAAACTGGATGTCTGAAAAGATGCGGTTGCAGAAAAACGAGTCTAAAATGCAATTCTAAAATGTTTGAAAAATAATTGTTTAAATAGAGAATGATTCTGAGATATTAAATAACACTAACTTAACAATCGAAGACAGAAATAGCGAAGAATCCGTAGAATTAGTAGAGAATTCCGAATTTCAGCCCAGTAATAAAAGAGCTAGACTCGCATTGATGTAATCATTTGTTTAATCCTGCATTTCCTTCTCCTAACTTGTAGCTATATGACAATTCAAGAACAATATGGTTGCCTCCCTCAAAGGCACTTTTCACAAGTAAAAATAACGTTATTATAAAAAAAATCTTAAAATCTGGAAGAAAAAGTTCGATATCTCGGCTCCGGATAGGTGAAACAGAACTTTAAGTCCCGCAAATTCTTCGTCAGGATATCCACAAAACAACATGACTAATGTCAGTCGGATATTTCATTTAGACCTTCGTTTCTAAAAAAGGCATTAAGAAAAAATTTAATCGAACTTCATCAGATGAAATTTCTATGAAGCAAGTATTTCACCGGATTCAAACCTTGGTTCTCTCGTGTCCCTTTCCATTCCTGTCCGTTTTTGCCGCTGTTTAAGATGAGTGCAACTAAACAGCTAATGCAGGAAGCCGTCCTGCTTCCTTCCGATTCCGAACTCGATATGAACCTGCGGAATAACAGCATGAGTGATATTTGGCCGCAACTAAGTAAGAATGCGTAGCTAGTGGGTAGCGTGTTGGTCTGCAATGCGAAGGTCGTGAGTTCAAATCCCGGCCGACGCATAATTCAAAACACACTATTTGCATGGATATACTTTGGTTACCTCAATCTACGAAAAATGAAAAATTCGTAGATAGAGGGTTGTGCGAAGAGCTAACAACTCTTCCGCAATAAATAATGAAAATGTTAAGGAACCTGAAGATTAGGAGGCCAAGGCCCGATTTGGGCTGTAGCGCCATTGAAAAAGAAGAAGTAAGAATGCGTACCAGCTCTGTAGATTCAAGGACTCATATTTTCCTTCGCACAGATAATCTTATAGTAAAAAGTTTGGATCGCTAATGAAAGACCTCTGGGACAGTAAGATCAATCCGACAAATTTGCCCACCTTGGTGAAGGAGTACCTCGAAGAGAAGTCCGGGTCATTCATTTGGATCGAATGTTACACCTGGGTCAGTTCAGTGCTTGCCGCTTCCCAGCTCGTGTCTGACGTGCCGGGATACATAAGGTCTGTTTCATATTTACAAGGTCACTTAATATTTTTAAAAACTTGAATCGCTTACATGAATTTGTAAACTACATATACGCAGTTATTCCCTAACGATATTCTCGTTATCTGAACGAACAAAATTTGCTCTTGTTTCATAATTATAAGGTCAGTTGCGACAAAACTACGGAAGTACTAATAACACGGTAAGTAAGAGCTAGATTTTTATTTGTTTTTTTCTAATTCGGTAAGTTTACTCATAATGCTACGTGGGAAAGTACTGAGTGAACAAGAAAAAGAGTTTATTAATGCCCTTCATGCGGAGAACTATGGTTTGAGAGAGATTTCGCATAGAATTAAGAGAATTTTGTGTGTTGTGCAAAAATATTTGCGTTTTTCAGATTCCTACGGCAGTCAAAAACGATCTGGAAGAAAAAGAAAGCTGGACCAAACTACATAAATGAGAACTGTACGCGCATCTTCGAATCCGTCTACCTCTCTTAATCAGCTCATAGCCATGGTAGGCAGTGAAATATCGCGTTCTACCGTTTGGAGAACTTTGAAATGTACGGATTTCATTCGATACGAAAAAAAGAAGGTAATGCGAAAATTGATAGCAAAGCACAAAGAGGCCAGGTTACAATTCACAAGAAATAACGTCGACACAAATTGGTATCGGGTAAGTAAAAAAAATCGATGCGAAAAACTACAATTCAATAGACATCTATCATTTTAAGATTGTATTCTCAGACGAGAAGAAGTAGAATCTCGATGGTCCTGACGGCTCTCGGGGATATTATCGTGATATCCGTCAAAAGCCATTAAATTTTGCGAAGAGAAATTTTGGTGGCGGTAATGTGATGATATGGGCCGCGTTTTGTGCTGAAAATCTATGGGGCATATTATCATAACGGATTTACGTCAATAACCACCAATTCAACTTAATTGAAGAGCTTATTCGCGCAATACAAGTGGAATGGTATAGAATAGAGCCCCAAACGTCGTTGGCAGTATGGAAGGGAGAGTAAATAAAGTATTGTTGAAAGGGGGCAATATTATCTGTTGATTTTATGTAATTTGGCGTTTGTTTTTTATGTTTAGCTTTAATAAAAAATGAATTAAAAGAGAAAATTTTTTTTGACATTATAAATATGAAACAAGAGCAAATTTTAGTATTTTAACCGTCCGACAGTGCAGACGTCTTTTTGTTTTGCTCCACGAAATAATTACTTTTTATTAACCAATTATTTCGTTCTACTTTTTCATTAATATTACCGGTCGTCTGTTTATTTTTAATTATTTTGTTTACTGTGTGAATCGCTTTGCGGTACGTTTTTGCTAACTTGCAATTAGTGACTGATAAATTACATAACAGTGAATTATCAATAATTACCTGTGCAAACTTGACCTAATTAAAAACACTTAATATTATTAAAATTACTGTTCGCCGTGTGTTTAAAATACATAATCAGTGGATTATTAATAATTATCTCGGCTAACTTGACATTGTTCAATTAAAAACGATTTTTGTCTTCTTTTAACCCAGTGACTACAGTTCTGTTTTGTGCAATGTCTTCTCCTTCACCAATGTCCTACGCACTATGCGGTGTCTGCCATAAGGCTATTAAAAATCTTGACAATATTACTTGTGATGGAATTTGTGATCAAAGCTTCCATATCGAGTGTATTAAAGCTCATCGGGTCTCGAACAATCCAAGCAGCTTCACATGTACCGAGTGTAGCGCTATAAAACCGTGTCATGTTCTTAAATTTTTTAAACTAACTGCATCACGAATTGACTCTAGCAACGCTGCAATAGAGGATTTAAAAAGCACTTGTTCTTTCATTGCGAACAAAGTCAATAGTCTCGTTGATAATATTACCAACTTAAGCGACTGTATTGACGAATTTCGTGACTACGGATCACAGCTGGACAAGTTACACTCATGTTGTAGTTTGATCCAACATGACGCATCGAAGTTGCAGAAAAAGTGGACACAATCAGACTCTAAACTAACTACTATTCTAGATAGTTTATCAGACAATATTTCCGCTAATGGTGTATCATCAATAACAGACGTCTCGCTCGCGGAGGTGAACGCTGTTGCAAGCAAGCTCACCAGTATCCATGATGACGTCAGATCAGTTAAGCTACTGGTAACGAAGGCGGACAAATCTCTTGTGAAGGAATCAAGTCAATTGAGTCATACAACATCCAGGTCCGAAATCATACAGGCAGACGATATAACAACAAAACTCGTTGATTTCGAGCGCGAACTAGCAGTCTCCCGATTTGTTTGCGATCCACCTTAAAGTTCAAAAGAAAATCTGCATATACGTACACTTTCGCTGTCACCCGTTCAAACGTTCTCGCTACCAAAGATACACTTACCTGGAAGAGTTCCTGACGCGCCGAAAAATTCGTTAATAAAATTCAACGCAACATGGACGCAAGCCGATTGGGATGCCAGAATTAATAAGCTGAATAGGATTAACAAGGTCAAAATTACAAATTCAACTGATTCGTTTGCCTATTTTGTTACTGGAGCTCCTCCAAACTCGGATGCATCGTGGCTATGCAAAACGCTTGCGGACCAATTTGCGATAAAAGGCTGTAAGTGTGAAAAGTTACCGTCCCGCAGAGTTAGTGGAATTACACCGAAACACACGAGTTTTAAACTTTATATGCCTATGCAATATGACTGGCTTTTCTTCACCACGAAATCTGATGTCTTCAAATGGAACAACATACAAATCCGACACTGGAAGTCAAATTTAAAATATAATAAGTATACCACTAACAATCCAAATATTAGTTATAAGAGTAGAACCAATAACAAAACTAAAAATAGTAATACAAATAGTAATAAAAATAACAATAATAATTATAGGAACAATATGAGTACGAATAAGAAGAAAAAAATTTCCCATAAAACTAACACTAACACCATTACTACAGCCACAACTAATCGTGTTAACACCAGTTTATTACATTCCATTAACCTTCCTACTTCAAATACACTACCTAATTCGAATCTAGTCTCAGTTCCTACTTCGAATTCTGTCATAGTTCCGGGTCCTTACAAAAATTTCGTGCGAGGCGACACAATCAATCCCTACCCTTCGTCAGCAGTAACATGTGTTGAAGATAAAAATGAAAAGTTATCTTGTACAAATCTTGATACTGCAGTCGTTGGTCACAATAATCCACCTTTCCTTGACCCACTTGTTCCCCCAGTCGTAAAGCTATCAAAGAATTCGTCAAGTTCCGAGGAGAACAGATATTTACTATCACGGTTGAGAGAACATAGAATATTTGACAATGTGCGGCTGTATCTTGCTTATATGCACAATAAATCTGACTCGACCTGTATAAATGGCAAAACAAAAACCAGTCTGATTCTGTCCATTCAACAGGAAGGACTTCCAACGGATCTAGAAGCTTTACGACGGCTCTATACACGCTTTCACGAGCAGTTCAATCTTTCTCCAGACCAAGTCCATAAGGATCTTGCCACATACGGTTCCCATGTCTCCTCGAAGCATATATCTGATATGCAAAAAAGTCGTGAAAATCATAATCGGTTTTTTCGTGCCTAATTCTAAAAATAATATACGAATTTTCTACCACAACGGAGGTGGCATTAGAGGGAAGGTAAATAATCTCTTCATTGATGCAAAATCATGTCACTTTAATGTTATTATTATTACGGAAACTGGCCTAAATGACTCCTTCAAAAATGAAGAAATACTGGACAATAGGTGGACCGTATACAGAAATGATAGGAATTACAGCGCAACGGGTCTATCAAAAGGAGGGGGTGTACTAATTGCAGTTCACAAATCTTTATCGAGTGAGATTGTAAACACAACACCAACAACATTTTTTGAACATAAATTTATCAGAATCAAACTGATAAATAAATATATTTACATAGGTGTTGTATATATCCAGCCTAAATCTGAAGACCAAAAATACCACGACATTCTTGAAATTTTTCATAGTGTCAATTGCTCCTTAACAGAGAATGACAATATCTTCCTTCTCGGCGATTTTAATCGCCCAAATATTTCTTTTCAGACTAATCATTCCGATAACACTATTATACCGGGGAATCTTCTGTCTGATATTGACACCACTATTATCGACACACTATATAATAACGACTTACATCAGGTAGTGCATTTTCCCAATAAAAATAGGAGATGGCTTGATATGATCTTTACAGACGCATATGATGAAGTGATTGTTAGCCCTGCCTCTGACGCGGAGAATCTTTTCTCTAATACACAACATCACTCTGCTATCATAGTAGAACTACCATGCAACAACATTAATTTTGTTCACTCTTACAATAATAATATTGTATTTGACTTCCGTAATGCTGATTTCAATTGCATTAATAACGAACTGTCTTCGATAGACTGGACATCCCTTTTCTCATGTAATGATCTTGACAATGCCATAACAACGTTTTACGATGTGATCTTTAAAATTGTCGATAATTATGTCCCTGTAATAAAACAAAAAGACAAAGTTTCAGAGCCCTGGTTAGATAAAAACCTCAGATCACTGCGGAATAGAAGAAATAAGCTATTTAAAAAACTTAAGAAAACAGGCGCGATTTCTCCTAATCTTCAAAAAAGTTATGACACGCTGGCCTCAGAGTTCTCTTCTAAGTCCCGGGTTGCGTATGAGTGTTATGTTAAAAAAATTGGTGAAGATATCATAACAGAACCAAAAAGATTTTTCGAATTTGTTAATACAAAACGAAAAAGTTCGGGTTATCCCATGACCATGTGTAATGGGATCACGCAATCTTCCTGCCGGCGTAATATCTGCGATATGTTTGCTGACCGTTTTCAAGAGGTTTTTAGTGCCCAGTCAGATTCAACCCACAGTGAACCCAACATTTCGGTTCCTACACTTATTGATAATATCTCATTTTCTATTGAGGAGGTGCTCGCTGCTCTCAAGACTATTGATACCAAAAAAGGTCCAGGTCCTGATATTATTCCTCCCCTATTTTTATCAAAGTGTGCCCATCAACTTTCAAGACCTTTACATTTTCTCTTCAACAAGTCACTGTCATTGGGAACTTTCCCCTCGGCTTGGAAATCATCGCACCTCACACCTATCCACAAAAATGGAGACAAACGAAAAATTGAGAACTACAGAGGTATAGCAATTCTATCAGCAATACCGAAATTATTCGAAAAAATTGTCTGCGATAAATTAACCAATATGATCAACCCTGTTCTTAATGACCAACAGCACGGCTTTAGAAAAGGTCGCTCGACTACAACGAATCTCATGATTCTTGTATCTGATACGCTCTGCGAACTTGAAAACGGGCATCAAGTCGATACAATATACACCGACTTTAGCAAAGCGTTTGATCGAGTTGATCACAATGTCCTCATTTTAAAGTTAAAAAAAATTGGTGTGACAGGATCCTTACTTGACTGGCTTCAATCCTATCTTAACAATAGAACTCAATTTGTTAAGTTTCAAGGTCTTATTTCCAAGGAAATATTAGTGTCCTCTGGGGTACCCCAAGGAAGTCACTTGGGACCTCTCTTATTTAATGTGTTCATCTCAGATCTATCAGAAGTATTGGAAAATGTTTCACATCTGATGTACGCTGATGATCTAAAAATATATCATGCCATAACCTCGCCCGCAGATGCCGCATTCCTACAATCCAAGCTTATTGCGCTAGATCATTGGTGCATTCAGAACAAATTAGAGCTTAATGTCAGTAAATGCCACGTTATAAGTTTCTCACGTAAATCATCCACATATCGCCATGACTATGTCTTAAGTGGAACTCAACTACACCGTGTTGATCAAATTGAGGACCTCGGCTTAGTACTGGACAACAAACTGTGCTTCAAATCTCATTATAATCGAATAATTTCGAAAGCCAATAGACTTCTTGGGTTCATTAAGAGAAGAGCCAAAGAGTTTAAGAATGTATGGGTTACAAAATCTTTATTCTGTTCTCTTGTCCGCCCTATTCTGGAATATGTATGTCCCATTTGGGACCCTTTTTTCCAGTTATACAGCAACAGAATAGAGTCAATCCAGAAGCAATTCCTTCTTTTTGCTCTCAGGGACTTGTACGACCCTAGAGACTTTGAAAACCTTCCACCCTACACAGTTAGGCTGCAATTATTAAATCTCTTACCGCTTGGTTCTAGAAGAACCATGCTTTTAATTAATTAATGTAAATTTAAATATATTAGGATATATTAAAATAAATTCGAGCAAAACATCGCAAAACAGGCTCTGGATTATAACCCTCAAGGAAGACGTCGGGTTGGTCGACCATGTAACACATGGAAGCGAGCAGTTGAGCAGGAGGCCAGAGGAATAAACAAGTCCTGGCAACAGCTTAAAGCCGATGCTCAGGATCGCGCCTTGTGAAAGAGAGTTGTTTCTGTCCTATGCCCCTATAGGGGGTCTTAACAGGAATTTGATTTTTGAAAATAAATTAAATTAAGCAATCTATTTGTAAACTAAACTATCTTGTTATGATTAATAAATAAAAAAAAAAAAAATTAATTTTATAAATATGAAACAAGAGCAAATTTTGTTTCGTTCAGAAAACGGGAATATCGTCAGCGAATAACTGCGTATTTGTACACTGGGCCATTTGCACCATTGCATGGAATATTTTAGTGAAACCGAAGTGTACAAATTCATGTAAGCGTTTCATATTTCTAAAAATATTAAGTGACCTTATAAATATTAAACGGACCTTATATTCGATTCGTGGACACTGAGATTCGGCGTTTGGGTATTTCAGCTGACCATTCTGGGCAAAGTATCTGTGGTTTTGATGCTAATCTTCCTTCGATCGAAAACGGACGTGCCCAGGTTCGTGGTATGTAATCTGGCGGCAGCTGGTTTCTTCATGGGGGTTTAACTTGGACTCTTGGCTATTGTTGTCGCATGACATACCCTAGCAGATGAGTATTATTTGCCAGATAGCTGGATTATTAGCGGTGCTGTCCTCCGAACTAACGGTTTGCATGCTTCCTGTTTTATGCAGGAACGTAACTACGGCATCACGCATGCTATTCATCTCAATTAGAGGCTATCGCTGCGCCAAGCTACTTGTAGATACATTTATCATGATGTAGCCGAATATCATGATATTCGACAGGGCAATACTACGCTGATTGGTATCATTTTACTTATTATTCTAATAATAGAGTATTGTGATCGATACAGAAAAAGAAAATTTGCAACTCTGAAATTTTTTTTCGCGTTTCATGGCTAAATTAGCCTAAAAATGCAAAAAAAAAACTCGTCTCGCCGTACGCCGTACATATCGACTGATATCTCCGAGACTGTTGAAGGTAGAATGTTCATTTTTGGGAGGATTGTTGATTGAGTAGATGAGCTCCATTTTCTAAATTTTTCGGAGTGTTAGGCTCAAGAGTGAGGCGGGAGGAGTATCTCTAAAGCTATCTAATTGAAACTTTAAACATATATTAAGCTATACTAGCAAAATACAAAAAAATATATAAAATTTGGTCAAAGCCGTAGTGGGGGAAATGGGGAGCATTTCAAAAATGGAGCACTTTCCAAAATTACAAATCGTTATATCTCAAAATTGAGTACAGATATCAAAACGAGAATTTGTTAAATTGTAGAACTACATAATTTTTAATTTTGGTAAAAATTTAAAGTTGGGAGGTGTAGGAGGAGGGAGGTGGTAAGCAAAAATGTCCAAAATTTTGAGTAATTTTTTTTTTTTAGCCTCTGGTGAAAGATAAAAAGTTATAATTTTGTGTGTGGATACATCTATTTGATGAACTTAGAAAAAAAATAATAATTTGTTCCACAATTGTTATAAACCGACCCCCCGGTCTAACGTGCACAAGGTGTTTCATGTGCATTGAAAAAAAAAACTCATAAACTGGAAATTTTTGAATGTAATTTTAAGTTAGAAACTTGAAAATTTACAAAATCCATTAAAAAAAAATTCCTAACTGGTCGAATACTTTCAAAACTTCTACCCTACAAAATAATTTTTTCGACTATTTTTAAGAAATTAATTATCATCTAACTATTAAAAGCTATCAATTTAAAATTTTGCATAAAAAATAAAAATATTTGAAACAAATTCGCGTCAAAAGTTTTGAGATCCTGCCCTTCATCTTCTTCATCCACCCACATTTACTATCATCCCTCCCCCTCATAAAAACCCAAACTTGCATAAACGAATGAAATATTGATTATATGTACTGGAGCTATTAATCGTTTCCACAATTAAGTGTTAAATTGTCAACAGCCCTGCCCAAGAACTCCCTTTCACTTAGTCTTCCCTAACCACTCTAACCTGCATATTGACTTTCCATGCATCCGCAACTTGTTCCAAGATTAATAGAGTTTCGCCAGACTTGTTGGCAGTTTATTTATATTGGAATATGTAAAATTTTGTTTTTGTTTCTTATTATTTTAATAAAGTTCGAAAAAACTGAAACCCAATGTTTTATTTGTACTTTACCTAGTCAAGTCATAAATATTGGTAGACAGAAAAATCGACCCCAATTCAAAACCAATTAATATTTTTCAAAACTTTTTCTTCTTCTTTTTATTGGGTTATTCAATGGCTACAAATCTTAGAACAACTTATTCGAAATGACTTCCATTTGCCTTCCAGCACGACTTGAGACGATCTGGTCGCTCATCGATCGCGAGACGCACTTCATGCATGGGGAAATTGTCCACTGCATGGACAAGGGCTCGCTTCAACGACTCAATATTTGGGTGTCGAGTAGAGCAAGCCATTCCCTCTAATACGGACCACAACTTGTAATCCAACGGGTTGAGGTCTGGACTACCAGCTGGCCAATCATCCGTTTATATGAAGTCCGGAACGATGTTTTTGAGCCACAGTTGAGTCGTTTTTGCCTTGTGAGCTGGAGCAAAGTCTTGCTGCAAAGTCCATGGCTTGTTGGCGAATATTGATTGGTTGGGAGGCTTCACAATGGGTTCCAAGACGGTCGATTGATATACTTTGGCCGATGTTTTCACTCCTTTTTCGCAAAAATGGAGCTTGGTAACGCCATCGTAGCTCACTCCCCACCATGCCATTACAGACGCGGGATGGTGGCCTCTTTGGACCCTCGATTTTCGCTTGCGTTTTTCCTTCAATGCGGCCGTGAGCAGGTGTCCAGTGTGTCGCTTGTACGCGCTGAGTCCCAAATCTTCTTTGATAATGCGAGACATGGATTTTTGCGGAATTTGAATTTCCCGCGACAAGATTTTCTGTTTTCGCAGCGGCTTTCGGTCAATTCGTTTCTTCACGGCTTTGATTGCTTTCGGAGTTCTCACAGTGCGCGGACGGCCGGATCTTTGGCGGTCTCGTACTCCACCAGTATCTTCAAACAACTTCACAGCACGATACACAAAATTGCGAGTAATTCCAAGCGGTCACAACGTCCGAAAGATATAGCCTTTTCCCATGTTGCATTTTAGTAGGCCAACTACAACAATACGATTTTCGATGTCGCCTTGATTGTAAACAAGTGATACCAAAATCTTTTTACGTGGCAATGAAGCATAAATGTCAACTGTCAAATCGCAGTCAAGACGAAATGGATGCGCCCAATATTACATTCGTAATGAATGCGTTTAGTTGTGTACCAATATTTATATTAATAATTTTCATTTCAGTGTAGTAAACCTTTTAACAACACAATTATTTGTTTGTTATGTATTTCACTACAAATGTAATCAACTTGTAATGGGGCCAGAAGCCATTACATTTTTTTGTAGAATTTCATTACATTTTTCTCTTCGTGCACGGAAGCACTAGAAGGATTTTATTGAAAGTAAATCACTGCTAAGATTTTCAAACTGAAGGACGTATACGGGAGGGCAATGACCGATTTGGTCTGTAACGCTACCGTAATTAAGTAATAAGGAGGAACTATGGCTTTCGAAAAATTTCCGATTTTCGAAGGTTTTCCAAAGAGAAATTGTTTTCGCAGTAAAATGTGTCTGTCACACAATGTTTTATCGGTCTTAAAAAATAATGCATGCACTTACGAACTAAATATTTCCTCATATGTTAATGATACTATGCTATAGCATTTGAAACGATATATGAAATGTTGTTAAAGTTTGGAAAATAATTAGGATTAAGCCAATTGTTATAAAACAATCAAGATCCAGTAGCATATACCTTCGGTTTGCAGACGACATCACTTGATTTGCTGAGGATAACTGGAACATTAATGATAAGAAAATCAAAAAGTTCGTTTTAACCGAGAAAATCAAATGAATTTATTTATTTTATCATAAAATCACAACAACAACTTATTGCAAAAATAACACGAATATCAAATATTTGCATATCGACATATGTATATGTAATGGGCAAGTGCAAACTTCAGTTTGTTGATCCATTCACAGTTCTCGGAATTCGGCAAAATAATTGCTCGGTATTTACCGATTATGAAATGTGTGGATTCACCTTTACGGTTCAATGAAAGCAAAAGAGACATAAAAAATCTCATAAGGGCATGTTTACAATTCATGCAAATTACGAGCACGCCACCATACCATCGTTTTCCATTATTGTGGACTCGCAAGCAAGTATTGCTTTCAGGTACTTTTCCGGAGAATATTTTTCAGTGCATTTTCGCAATCTCCGATTTTTTGTTGTTATTGTTTAACGTGTTAGATACATGCGGTAGAATCGAAAAAATGCGTCCTGTACTTGGCCCGATCATGCTCCTTGAGGAACATTTTGAGGGTTTTATTAAGATCAAGGGATTAGCATGAACCGAGCAATGCTATAAAATAGCCGTATTGAAATTAAAGTACGGTCGTGTGCGAGGTTCCCTCCCTTACTCTATTAAAAATTGGCATATTTCAAGGAATTTTAAATACAAAAGGAATAATTTTTCGTAGCAAATACATCGATGAAATTTAATTTTCTTCCTTAAATCTTATATGACATACCGCAATACACAATACGTTATTATCTATACATCTATAAATATAAATATAATTGTAGTGTCTGTCTGTTTCTGCTTATAAATTGCTATAAGTTATTTTTTTGCTTTATTTTAACAACTAGCGATACCCCGCGATTTTGTTCGCGTAAGAATCGCAATAATGAGCATTTATTGAGAGCGTAGTGAGTAATACAATATGTGAGATATACATATAATCTGCTTAGTTTAACGGCTCTTCGAACACAATGCTTTGTATTTTGTTTGAATCAGAACCATAAATTATCAAGAATGAAAGCATGATACTCACATTTGTATGGGACAGGCTCGTGATCAAATCAATCCCGTGATTCAAGATGATATACGTAATGAAGAGCTTTAAGGACATGTGAATAGTTATACCTTCTATTAATTAAAAAAATGCCCAAATAAAATAACATTAAGAACATAACAGGACCACGACTGTACGTAAAGCCCAATCATACGATACTGAGGCTTCCGTGGCGTAGTGGGCAGCGTGCTTGCTTCTCAGTCAAGAGGTCGTGGGTTCGATTCCCACTCCAGACAGGGGATTTATTTAAGCACGAATTTTTCAGTTGCTACTGGTGATAAAAAATTATTCGCAATAAAATGGGTAAACGGTGTAAAAGTGAAACAGTTCCACTTCAAGAAGGCCTAGATACTCAGTAGATGGTTTCTGTTCGCTTTCTATCACTCAGTCCCCCATAACATCTGCAAATATTTGTCAGTAAGCAGCCAGTACAACTGAGCAATATACCAGCTTCTCAACTCGCTACGGTCGTTCTCACTCCACTTCCCCAACCTTCCCAATCCCATTCCTTCCCTCCATGACTGTGTTTGTGCATTGCACATAAACGCCGAAATCGCCTATAACACAGGTCATTCTGTAAAAAAAAAAACTATAGATGAAATCGAAATTTTTGTGATCTTAAGAAATTTTGTATGGGGACTGGTAGAAGGGGTGACAGCATTGAACTAATTTGTTTCACATCATGCTAAAGTAGCTATAAAAATGTTTTGTACAAAATTTAAGCTTCAAAAATTGAATAGATACTGAGGAAATGAGTGCTTTGTTTTTAGTGAAATTGTGTAGTTTGTATGGGAGGTAGTAGAAGGCGTGGGGAGTTTTTTGTGATTTTTTGAGAAGCAACTATAATCATTATGCAATTGATATATTTTAAATTTCAGATCAGTAACTTTCATACTTTTCAAGAAAATCGAATTTTTGAAAAAATGTGATATTGTGTTACATTGGCTGAGAGGGTTTAGAATTTTAATTCGTTTAATTATCCCCGATATTAATTATAATATTAATTAAGGATTTAGTACAAAATTTGAACTCGATAAATTTTATACGTACTGAGCATATTGGTTTAAGGTATTTCATGAAAAAGTGCAGTTTGTATGGGTGGTGGTGAAAGGAGTCGGGGGATTCAAATAATTTGTATACCATCGATCGGATTTAAAGTAAAAATAATATATTCTAAATTTCAAATTGTACAAAGCGGTGAGAAACCCTTGATGTCGCAAGACACATGGGACAAGGTTGGCAATCGGAAAAAAAGCCAAATTGGCAATCATCTCTCAACCCGATGTCAACCAACAAACGCTCGACCTGAGGCAGAACTACTGCGATGCTCATATACAGCTTAAAATGAACCACACAAATACCCTACGGATAATATTAGAGCAGTCAGCCGAAATGGGTTCGCCACCCACTACATCTCATGTTTGTGGACTTCGAGAAGGCTTTCGACAGTGTTAAGCGAGATTACATATGGAATGCTTTACGTTGGAGAGGTATTCCAGATAAGGTCATAGCTATGATAGAAAGAATCGTACGAAGATGCAAGGTGTCGCGTCTTGCATAGAGGAGAGCTGTCCGAGAGCTTCCCTGTGCGAACGGGTGTCAGACAAGGCTGCATATTATCACCAGCCCTGTTTCTGGTGGTAATAAATGACATCTTGAAAGCTGCACTGGAAGGTGGGGAAGGTAAAGGTCTTCAATGGAGACTATTTAACATCTTAAGCACCTTGATTATGCTGATGACGTGTGTTTGCTTGCACATAACCGTTCGGACTTAGAGTCAAATGTTCGCTCGTTGCATTCTAAATGCAAAGAGGCGGAACTGAAAATAAATGTGCGTAAAACCAAGTACATGCACATGGGTTCGAACGCAAGCACACCGATTCTTCTTAACGGACAGGATATGGAAGAGGTGTAAGATTTTTGCTATCTTGGAAGCATTGTCAGCATGGACGGCGAAGCCGAAAAGGATGTTGAGGCTCGGCTAAATAAAGCTCGTCAGGCCTTCGGTATCCTTTCCCCTTTCTGGAGGTTAAGAGAGATCTCCCTTCGCACGAAACTGCGAGATTTTGACGCATGCGTCAAATCCGTGTTGTTATATGGTTGTACTACGTGGAAAGTGACCGTTCGACTTACCAAGAAACTACAGACTTTCGCAAACCAATGCCTCCAGCGCATTTTAGGAATATTTTGGCCAGAAGTAATCTCCAACGACGAACTTTGGAGTACAACTTGCCAGACTAAAATAGGTATTGACATTCAACGGCGGAAGTGGCAGTGGATCGGTCATACTTTGAGGAAACCAGAGCGAAACATCGCAAATCAGGCTCTGGATTATAACCCTCAAGGAAGACGTCGGGTTGGTCGGCCATGTAACACATGGAAGCGAGCAGTTGAGCAGGAGGCCAGAGGAATAAACAAGTCCTGGCAACAGCTTAAAGCCGATGCTCAGGATCGCGCCTTGTGGGAGAGAGTTGTTTCTGTCCTATGCCCCTATAGGGGGTCTTAACAGGAATTTGATTGATTGATAGCGAGACCAGAAATTTTGACCCGGATTGTTACTGGAGACGAAAATTGGATTCATCATTGTGAGCCTGAATGAAAGCAGGAGTCAATGCAGTGGCTCCGTAAAGGCCATTAACCCTTCAAGAAGTACATGGTCTCACAATCCGCCGGAAAAATCCTATGCACTATTTTTTTGGAATTCAGAGGGGGTTTTGATGATCGACTATAAAGAAAAGGAACAAAATGTAAAAGGGGAGGATACTATGCCAACCTGCTGGAAAAATTAAAGAATGCCATCAAAGAAAAAAGAAGAGGAAAGTGGACTCGAGGTGTGCTGCTTTTATATGTCAACGCACCTGCTCGCAAGAGCCACGTTGCAATGGCTGCCCTATAGAATTGCGACCACGGACTATTGAACCACCCTACTTATAGTCCAGATCTAGGCCCTTCCGATTACTATTTGTTCCCAAAACTGAAGAAAGAACTTCGGGGAAGAAACCATTCAATATCGCGATATAAAATTATCTGCCCTAACTTCATCTCTCATACTTCAAGAACTAACTAAACTTTATTATACTCTAGATGGAATCTGAGAGTATTATAAGTTTGCTCTAAGGTTTGTAATGCCAAGAAATAAGGCTTGGAGAAAAAAATGAATGATACAGAAGTTAATATTATCACTCAGAAATCTCAAAACCGGATGTCCGTCTGTCCGTCCGTCCGTCCGTCTGTTCGCTCTCTAGCTTGAGAACGCGTTAAGCTAGAAAGTTCATATTTTGTACACATCGTTTTTGACAAAAAAGTAAGGTCAAGTTCGTGAACGGGCCAAATCGCTCCACCCCTTCTACCCTCTCCCATACAAAATGACACAATTGCGCAATTTGACAATTAACGGATTTGCTCGAAAAGTATAAAATCTATTGGCCTGAAATTTGGAATATATTACTTTTCTGGTAATATCAATCTACCGTATAAAAATTATGCGTGTCCTCCCTCTCCTTCGACCACCTCCCATACAAACTGTACTTGTCATGAATTACTATAAGCCAATTTACTCAGTGTGTATAAAATTTAGCGGCCTGAAATTGCGCACCATATATTTATTTAAAACTATTAGTAAGACCAAAACAAATTAGACGATTAGCTTCACCCCTTCTACCCCCTCCCATACAAAATGACCCAATTTCGCAATTCGACAATAAATGGATTTAATCGAAAAGCATAAAAGCTATTAGTCTGAATTTTGGGATATATTACTTTAATAATGATATAAATCTACAGTAGAAAAATTATCTGCGTCCTCCCTCTCCTTCCACCCCCTCCCATATAAACTACACTTTTTCATGAAATGCTCTAAGACAATTTTCTCAGAACATATAATATTTATCGAGCTCATATTTTGTAATAAATACTTTATTACTATTATCACCAAGATCAGAAAAAAATATTTGATTAGCTTCACCCCTTCTACCTCCTCCCATGCAATATGACACAGTTTCCTAACTTCACAAAAAATCTATTTTCTTGAAAAGTATGAATGTTACTCATCTAAAATTTAAGAGATGTCAATTTTATGATATTCTTTGTTATTTCTGAAAAAATCACTAAAATCCCCCCACTCTTTCTACCACCTCCCATACAAACTGCACATTTTCACTAAATCTAACACATTAATTTTCTCAGCTCCTATTCAATTTTTGGAGTAAGTATTTTGTATAAAACATTTTTATAGCTACTTTAGCATGATGGGGAAAAAATTAGTTCAATGCCTACACCCCTTCTAACGCTCCCCATACAAAATTTGTTGGGATCACAAAAAATTCTATGTCATCTAGAGTATCGTAAGATTGCGCTTTACGCGCAATCGTAGCTCTGTTATGTTTTTATCACATATCTAATATAGTAAATTCGCTCCGTTCCGAAAATTCTGACAATTATTTTCAAATTTTGTATATGAAACATTTTAGATATGAAATCATATTTCATATTTAAACTAATTGATAATTTAGTACTAAATTATTTATGGTATATTGGAATAATTTGCAGAAAAATTTATCATTTCCCTTTAAAATCTATTATGCAAAGATGCATCGACTAAACAATTATAGTGATTTTTATTCTGGAATTTAGTTCTTCTCGCAGTGAGGACACTAGCCTTGTAGTTCTGGGCTAAATTTGATCAGTTCAGCCATTGGGTCAGTGAGGAAAAAGGAACAGGAAAGGTTTTAAAATACAGCTTTTTTTATTATTGTTTCTCCCAACCCTAATTCGATTTCTCATAGAATCGAAATAACTCAATTTTCATTTTAGAAGCGCTAGTTGAACAGAAAAATGATACGATGAAATTTAGTATATTCTTTTTAATTCAATAATTCGATCTTATCAACAAAATTTTAAAAACTATTGGCTGTTCTCAACCCTGGCTGGTCCATCAAGTTGCAACGTCAACTGATTCGGTGCAAAATATGTGACTTTTTCGAGTCACTTTTCTATCGACATCTGCATATTCACCTTCCGTCACCTTACGAATTCACCATTTGTAGAGTGGTGAGTTGAGTTTTTTTTTACAAATTTAATTGAAATTGTTGTAAATATATATTTAATTATTATACTGTATTATTATTATAACTGTTAAGAACGTATAAATTCCGCTCCAAATGTGCCAAACTATGTATACATATATTATAAAACGCATCTAGTGTCCCATGGAGTAACTACAATATAAACCTAAACCTAGAGGGAAGATTTGTTTTGGAATAAAACATAAAAAATTAACACTGCGAAAAAAATAAAAACAGTGAAAACGAGTCAAAATTATTTCTATCAGTCATAGATTAAATAATTAATATAATAAAATTTACATATTATTTCACAAATTATATTTTTTTCAGCATACCATTTCAATTGGTTTGGTAAAGTTTTAGTGAACATATTGCCAATTTCTGAGAAAATATAGGAAATGAAATTGCCATCATAAATGGTCCTTTGGGAGGATAATTTTTGCAATAAGAGGTATTTAAAAACTACTTTGAAAACAATAAAACAGAGGACAGGCAAAATAAAACTGAACATCAGGTAAGATTTCATTAGCATAAGAATAGAATAATATAAATCCAAAACAAGGGATGTACCTATAGTGCACTGTGTAACACAAATGAATGCGTAGATAATAAAACCGAGGCAATAAATGCACGAACATTCGACAGAGAACACTCCATTGGATTTCTATTACACGGCAAAAACAAAGTGAAGTTTTGTCACGAAACCTTTACTTATAGATAATTGGATTATCTAGCTTAGCCAAAACATTGGACCCTGACACAACTTCAAAGAAGTGACAACGTTGTTTCGATTACAATTTTAGGTTTATTTCAAACTAAAGAGAAGGTCATCTTGGTGTATCATAAAATAGGACGAGTTCAAAGCGGCCGCTTTTATTGGCGTTATAAACCTGAAAAGAGCAGTTTGCTGTCTGCAATGGGATTTAATATAATAATATTGCTTTAACGACATTTGGTTCATTTACTATGATATACGAGTATTAAAAAAAGAACCAGCCGTTGCAGAAATGCAGAAGGAAAAGAAATTTGATGAATTTAAATTATTGGATTATTTCAACCTGGATACTTTTAACATATAGTGCAGGAATTTCATTTGGAAAATCGGGTGTTTTTGATGATACTTGGCTTTATTTGTATACTATAGATAAAATCTGAGAGTATATTGTGTTTGCCTTACCGTTTGTAACGCTAAGAAATAATGCTCGTACAGAGCCGCCAAGGGTGTGGAAATATTTGTTGTCGCTCAAAAACCTGTCCATCTGTCTACAAAATAACTCTCGAACTCTTTGAGTTATCGTGATGAAATTTATTGTGTGTCATTTTTAGCGAAAAATAACTTTAAGTTCGTAACCAGGCTACATCCCCCACTCCTTCTACGCCCTCCCATAAAAATTTCTTGAAATTACGAAATTTTAAAAATTAATTTTTCTTCGAAACTATTTGATACCTCAAACTACTTGAATTTTGGGACAAAGCATAATAATGTATATATCATTAACATCACAAAATATTGATCCTCGCTCCTTTCACCCCTCCCATGCAAACGCACAGTTTTCAAAAATGTATTTATTCGATTTTCATTGAAGCTAAATGAACAAATTCTTGCCAGTGATAGCAGCGGCGTGGCGTGACTTTATAGCTAGAGGAAGCAATTACTTTTTGAATATATTGCTTTATTACGCTTAAGCAATATATAAAAATATTACTAAGACCTCTCTTGTCAGCTGCTTGAAACATTATTAATGTTGAGAGCACCCAGGAATTACGAACGTGGTATAAAAACAACCGATTTCCATTCCATCCCCTACTAAAACACCGGAGCTTGAAGAGCCTGAATTAATAAATTAACCAACCATATCCATATTGCTCAATCGCTTCAATAGATGGCATTTTCTTCGAAGAATTATTTTAGTGACGTCTTGCTTTGACCGACCCTTCAAACTTTTTTTTATTAAATATAAGCTTTAAAAATGTTAAATAATTAATTAATTCACGCCTTAGTTTAAGCTTCTAGTTTTTATTTTCTTAATAAAAAAAAAAATAAAGACGTCCAAAAAAGATGTCGCCCGATCTGCTGAAGTTTTAACCGATTCGATTTCACTCAAAGCACGAAAAATATGGACAATATTGCCAAATCTTTCTCTTCACATTTTTCGGCTAGTACAAAAATTTCAATACTGACAATATTTTGATTGAGAGCCAGAGCTTGCGAATAAAAGCACTAGCTAGAAGCAATTGCGTTAACGCATCTCTCCAAGTCGAACTTGCGCTCGCCGCGATCGAAAATTTTACTCGTATTGGCTGGCGGTCTCGTTCTCTGGTATATGCGACTAAAGGCAATGAGAGGAAAGGTGGAAGCATTTTAATTCGACGCATCTCCCCTTCCTATTGATGTCGAACTTGCGCTCTTCGCGCGACAAAATTTTGCTCGTATTGGCCGGCGGTCTTGTAAATTCGTTTTTAAAATCCCATCTTTTTCCCTGTGGAAGGCTTTCAACTTTCGTTGGTCAGAAAAAGCGTAAGAAAAAAAAACTGTCCTGAGCACGTAAATGCTGTAAACAGTGGTAGACAAAAATAATGCGCGCTTTCTTTTATGGAAGTCTTTTAATAAATTTTCATATTCGTGCTGATTTCAGTTTAGCTTTTCCCTTGCATTGATAGACGCCACGCAACTGAGTGCTAGTTTCATTATAATTGCAACCAGTTTCAAAAAAAATCATCAACTTTGCTTTACTCCTCCTAACCCCTCCCATTCAAATTTCACGAAATTTTGAAATCTAAATTAAATTATTTTTCTTTGTAACTGTCAAAGCTATCGACTTGAAGTTTTTTTGAAAGTATAATAATAGAAATATCATTGACGACAACAAATTTTGTTTTCGTCCGTATACTCCTTCTACCACCTCCCATAGAAATACATAATTTTGATAAATGCATTATATCGCTTTCCATTAAAACTAGAAAAAGTATAAACTTAAAATTTTGGCAGAATTTATTTATTTTAATAATTGCAATAAATCCTAAAAAAATTATCGGCTCCGCTTCACTCCTTCTACCACCTCCCATACAAATATTTGTATTATAAATTCAAGAAAAGTATTTCACCTTCGAACATATGAGCGCTATCGACTTTGAAATGAAAACAAAGCATGGTGATGAGGATGTTGATAAGCAGTTTCAAAATCATCTAAAATCCTCCACTTTCTCTTTTATTATGTTTTCACTATAAGCTTGTACTCAAAAGTTTACCGCAATCAACCCTCTGCGTAATGTTCAATAGTGATTCAAAGGGATTAAAACACTTGTTAAATAACTCAAAAAGTGCGGAACTTATGAAAGAAAAATTACACGTACAACATACAGCTTAATGATTTTTTGAAATTATAGTGTTCTGAGCACATTGATAAACCGTATCGTAACTTAAGTTACACAATGTAGGTTCAGCATGGACTCGATAGTTGCAAATAATAAAAACTAATTTGTCGGAGGAATCGAAGATTTCATCCGTGAAGCTTAAAGTTCGGCCGAAGCGAATATGAACGATTTCGCCTGGACCATTACAAAAGTGAAAATTTATTTTAAACATCTTCCTCCCGGAGGCGCGTTCATCAGGCACAGCAAGATGCTACTCTCAAACCCCCTCGTTAACATCAAAGCATGGTTTGAGCGCCCTATTTGGTTACACCGACAGTCATCCTATCTTAACGTCGCACTCTTAACCTCTCGCACTCTTAACCACTATGTCAAGATTTTCCTCGTTATAGGGTGTCTGGTTTCATACACGGCCGGCAATGGGTGCCCTAAAATTTACATATTCATTTCTCTAACTTTCCTAAACCATATTTTTTTATATTTTGGACTTTTAATCCGAATATATTACGAAGTAGATAATGTGCCAAATGATTCCACGGGTACTCTAAATTCTTTAATTATTATTCTAAGTTCTAATTTCCCAAATATGCTGATACGAAAATAATTTTCGAATCAAACTTCCTTAGGATTGTATCAATTCGCATCTCCGATTTATAACTTGAGACATTGGAGGCCTAGCTGATACTTAAAGTATCAATGAATTTTTCATAAGTCTTCAGAGAGATATCTTTTACGGGAATAGGTCCTCTGTTGCGAGATTCGTCATCACCGGTGCAAACGCTCACACTTTTATACTTGCCACTTACCACACAGTTCCACCTTTTCCTACCTTGTCCTCTATGCATTTAATATAAGCAATATAATTCATTTTATTTAATTTGAGGAATATAATTTAAGTAATCTAATTAAATTAATTTAATCAAGCAATATAATCGAAATATATGTATAAACGTCCCCTGTTACAATTTTTCTTCTGATCCTTCCTCCTTCCTTTCATCTTTCAAATTCACTATTTACCATCTCCTTCTTGAATAATTCCTAATTATTTCTCTACCATTTCCTGTTATCCTATAGTATGGTTGAAATTTTCTGCACCTCCACTTGAAAGATTTTCCCATTTATTTGGTTGGCTTGACCGGTTTTGGCATCATCACTAGCCCTGATCAGAAGCCTTATTTACGTTCCTAGTTATGTTTCCCTCACACCACTATTCTAATTTTCAAAATATACGACTTAATTTTTGTCTTACAAAACTCCACCTATCCATATCTTTAGATATCTTAACCATTTTCTAAAATTTTAAATTAAACTGAAAAAAAATAAACTGCCATCAAGTCGGGCGAAACTTTATTATTCTTGGGACAAGTTGCGTATGTGTGGAAAGTCAATATGCAGGTTAGAGTGGTTAGGGAAGACTAAGTGAAAACGGGTTCTTGGGCAGGGCAATTGTCGATTTCACACGTCGCGGAAACGTTCAAAAGCGCCAGTACATATAATCAATATTCATTCGTTTATTTATTCAAGTTTGAGTTTTTGTGAGGGGTGGGGTGAGGGGTGATAGTAAGAGTGGGTGGATGGTAATAGTTTTAAATTGATTGCTTGAATCACGTCCAATATTCTCTGCATAGAATGTCAGTTTCATAGACGAAGTTGCATAGAATTTTCATAGGATTCGGTGTATTTTACATTCACGAAACCAAACATTTGTATGGGAGGGGGTAGAGGAGGTAGGGGAATTGTAAAATTTGTGACACAATTTTATTTCCTTTCTCTTGTAGTGTGCTCGTACAAAATTTCAAGTTCGTAGCTTTTAATTTGTTATTAGTTGATTCAATGAATTAGGTCGAAATGATACTTTTGTATGGGAGGGGGTAGAAGGGCAAGCGCGATTGCAAAACTTTTAAAGTAATATCATTTCAATTATTTTTATAAGTTTTTCCGCAAAATTTGAAATTGGTAGCTTTTAAGAGTTAGCTGATAACTGATTTCCTAAAAATGGTCGAAAAAAAAATTTTGTATGGGAGGGGGTAGAAAAGGTAGGGGAATTGCAAAATTTGTGACGCAATTTTCTTTTTTTTCTCTTTTAAGGTGCTCGTACAAAATTTCAAGTTGGTAGCTTTTAATTTGTTGGTTAGCAGTTATTTTATTGAAATTGGTCGAAATCATACTTTTGTATGGGGAGAGGGTAGAACGGCAAGTGTGATCTCAAAAAGTTTGACGCAGTTCTATTTCAGCTATTTTCAAATGATTTTGTGCAAAATTTCAAATTGATAGCTTTTACTTATTAGGTGATAATTAATTTCTTAAAAATGGTCGAAAAAATCATTTTGTATGGGAGGGAGTAGAAGCTTTCAAGGTATTCGACCAGTTTATATTTCATTCTTTTACAGATTTCTTTTAAATGCATTTCGCAAGTTTTCAAGTTTCTACCTTCAAATTTCATTCAAAAATTTTCAGTTTACGTGGTTTTTTCATTGCACATGAAACACCTTATGCACGGTTGACCAGGGGGGTCGGTGCATAACAATTGTGGAATTTTTATTATTTTTTCTGTATGTACAACGAATAGATGTATCCACATGGAAAATTTAAATTTTGTATCTTTCACCAGAGCCCTTAAAAAATCACTCAAAATTTTCGACATTTTTGGTTACCACCTCCCTCCCCTTACACCACCCAACGTAAAATTTTTACAAAATTTAAAAACTACCTAGTTCTACAATTTGGCAAAATTTTAATTTGATATCTGTACTCAATTTTGAATTATAACGGTTTGAAATTTTGGAAAGTGCATCATTTTTGAAATGCGCCCCATTTCCCCCCACTACTATTTCGTCCAAATGTTATATTTTTCTCGTATTTCTCTAGTATAGTTTAATATAGGTTCCAAGATTCAATTACATAGCTTAATAAATAGCCGAGATATTGATTTTTTAGTGTTTTTCTTTGCACCCCTCCTGACCCTCCCCCTTACAATAATTAGCTTCTATCTAAACTGATTCTAGTAGATCTTGATACCATCTTAACCTTCTCAAAATATCAATTTTTTATGGGAAGTAATTTCGAAGATATAATCATTTGAAAAAAAAATTCGGCCGACAATTGGTTCTTAGCCCCCCCCCCTTTTCGCACCCCAATGGATAAAAAAATTAATTTATTTTTAAAAGTTGTCCCACAAATCCCTCTATATGTATGTTGAGTTTTAGCTTCCTAGCTATTACCATGGTTTAAGCGCTCCTCCCGCCTCTCCCTGAACCCGTACACCCCCAAAATGGGTATCCGCCTGAGATCCGCAACTATCTCCAATCCCCCTAAAAATGAACTTTCTATCTAGAAGGGTTTGGGAGTTAATGTGCGCTGAGCGTACACGTCGGCGTACGGCGTACAGACCGACGGGTTTTTTTTTTGCTTTTTTAGGCTAATTTAGTCATGAAACGCGAAAAAACAAAATTTCAGGGTAGCAAATTTTTTTTTTTCCCAATTCGATCACAATACTTTATTATTAAAATAATAAAGTAAAATTCTCAAATCACCTTTTACTGCTTTCAATCTTCTCCCTTCTTCTAACAACCCAACGACAGTTAAATTATTAAAAAATAGTCGTCCACATCTCATAGTGCCTCCAACAAACCAAAAAAACATAACTTACCCCAATTTCTGTGATTCCATCACTATTTCACTATGTTTATAATATTATTATTTTTTTATATAAGCCTGCTTGTGTTTTTATTTTTTTAATTTCAATTTTTTTAAAATCGAGAACTAAGATTTCAAATATCTCATCATGGTTATAGCTAGGAAGCTGAAAATCAGCAAATATACAAATAGAGGGATTTGTGGGACAAACTTCAAAAATAATTTAATTTTTTATCCATTGGGGTCCGAAAAGGGGGGCTAGAAACTAATTGTAGACGGATTTTTTTTAAAATGATTATACCTATATGTTCATATTTTCGAAATCACTTATCATAAAAAATTCATATTTTGGGAGTATTAAGGTGGCATACAGATCCACCAGAATCAGGCTAATTATTGTAATGGGGAGGGTAAGGGGGAGGGGGGGGCAAGAAAACACTTAAAAAGGAATATCTCGACTATCTCTTAAGTGGCGTAATTCAAACTTGAAACACATATTAAGCTATACCAACAAAATACGAGAAAATATAACATTTGGACATAATAGTAGTAGGGGAAAATGGGGAGTATTTCAAAAATGGTGCACTATCCGAAATTTCAAACCGTTATATCTCAAAACTGAGTACAAATATCAAAATGAAATTTCGTCAGATTGTAGAACTACATATTGGTAAAAATTTTAAATTGGGGGCTTTAAGGGGACACCTCCCTCCCCTTAAAGCCCACAATTTAAAATTAAGCAAAAATATCGAAAATTTTGAGTAATTTTTTAGGGCTCTGATGAAAGTCACAAAGTTTAAATTTTGCATATGGATACATCTATTTGATATATGGTACATACAGTGGTGGCCACGAATTTAGAACACTCGGTATCTGTAACTTTCAAGTGTAAATATTTTTTACTGTTTTATGCTTTTCAGTGGACTTTTGTTTCTTGAGCGTTGGCTATGATGAGTGGTTGATCATGCCCGTTAATTTAGTCTGGTTCCTTTGTTCCCTTTGTTTTCTATTCTCACTTAATTGCAAGTAGTACGTGATCAGGCTGGCCGCGAATTTAGCACACTTTTAAAATCTTACTAATTGCGGGCTTTTGTTTGTGTTAAATCAATTTAATTGGTAAGGTTTGCGTTTTTTTAATTTTATTTATGATTGCTGTTTAAAAAATGTGTGATAAGAAATGGCGAAAAGTACATGGTGCACAGCGGCAGGTAGTTCAGCAAATGAAGAGCAGTTTTAAGTACCGTTACGCAAATTGCTAGTGCTTTAAGATGTTCCAGAAAGGTGGTGTACTATGCATTGTGCCATATACAACAATATGGGAGCTCCAAAAATGTTAAACAGCGATCTAAAGCACGAAAACCAACAATTAAAGAGGACCGTTTGATTTATAGAGCCTCAATCAAGAACCCTTTTAATAGCTCGACCATTATAAAAAAGGATATTTCGTCGGAATTTGGCATTGACGTATCCTAAAGGACAACAAGACGACGGCTCGACCAAAAACAATTGCGTGCATGCATTGCCCAGAACAAGCCACTTGTGTCAAAAAAAAATTTGAAATCACCAATTTCGTTAGCCCATGAGCACTTGCAGCAACCTTTGATTTTTTGGAAAAATGTGCTTAGGAGTGACGAATCTAAGTTTTGTCGGTTCGGATCCCATGGTAAGCGGTACGTATGGCGTCCTCCAAACGGGCAGCACCATCCAAAGTACACTTATAAGACTGTTAAGCAAGGTGATGGTGTGGGCTGCGTTTTCTTGTTACGGTGTTGGCCCTATACATAAAATTGACACAAGAATGGATCAGCATGCTTACAAAAACATTATTGTAAACACAATGATACCATTTCCGGATGATAGCCTAGTAGGTAGTGTGTTGGTCTTGTAATGCGAAGGTCGTGAGTTCAAATCCCGGCCGGCGCAACGTATAATTGCCTGCTTGGGTATGCCTTGGTCACCACAATCTAAGAAAATGAAAAATTCGTAGAAAGAGGGTTGTGCGAAGGGCTAACAACCCTTCCACAAAAAGTAATGAAAAATGTTAAGGAACCTGAATATCAGGAGACCAAGGTCCGATTTGGGCTGTAGCGCCATTGTACAAGTACAACATGCCCGTTAAATGACGTTTTATGCATGACAACGATCCAAAACAAACTTCACGCACAGTGAAGAGTTGCTTGGAAGTGAATCTAATTGATGTTCTGAAGTGACTAGCCCAATCACCGAATATCAATCCCATAGAGAATTTGTGGAATGATGTCGAGGAGCATATCCACGTAGTCAAATCAAAAAATATGCCCGATTTTTGGATCGATATTAAAAAAGCTTGGTATGCAATTCCGAGAGAACGTTGAGAGGTAGAGAGCCTACTGAGGAGATGCGCTGTTGTCATTAAAAATAAAGGATACCTGACAAAATACTAAATTCATACGTAGAAATTGTTTTCTTTGTAATTTTCTTTTTCGCTTATAATAAACAGTTTTTCATTTTGTGCAAAATTCATGTCCAGCTTGTTTTCATCTAAAACCTCCACCCCCTCCCATACAAAATAATTTTTTTTACCATTTTTAGGAAAATGAATTATCACCTAAACTTTTGTGCAAAAACGTTCAAAAATAGAAACGAAATTGTGTCAAAAGATTTGAGATCGCGCCTGCCCTTCCACCACCTCCCATATAAAAGTATGATTTCGACCAAGTTGAATAAATCAACTAATAACCAACAAATTAAAAGCTACGAACTTGAAATTTTGTACGAACACCTTACAAGAGAAACGAAATAAAACTGCATCACAAATTTTACGATTCCCTTCTCCTTTACCCCCTCCTATATAAATTTGTGGTTTCGTGAATGTAAAATATACCAAATTTTATGAAAATTCTATGCAACTTCGTTTATGAAACGCGTAGGGTTATTATTCCACCAGACCTACTTGACTTATTTTATATGAGTTCAATGAGTTCTTCTTGAAGCAAAGATCTTCGCAAATTTTTATCCTCCAGTGTTTGGGGAAAGTTCTCCAAAACAATTTTTCCTGTTGGTGAACAAACTATAAATTTAGTCTAGAAAAATAATAAGTAATAACAAATCACTTATACCTAGTCCTGCCATAAGTTCTGTCACATAATTTCTCACATTGGCAACAACTTTATTTTATGAGTGACATTTCAATATCGGCCAGTTTTATAAACGTCATAATGTTGTTGACAGTTGATGGTCATTTAAAGTGTGTTCGTTAACGTGTGAAGATGGAATGGGGTGTAATAGAAAACCGAACTGCAGTGATTGCACTACATAAGTGTGGAAAATCCGCGAGTGAAATTTTCAAGTTGTTGTGCCCGTTAAAAATAACGCAAAGATTTGTGTATCGTGCGATCCAGAGATATAACGCGATCCAGACTATTGAAGATCGACCTCGTTCTGGACGTCCGCGTGATGTACGTTCTTCTGCTGCCATCAAAGCGGTCGAGAGTCGAATTCGTCGAAATCCGCTTCGTAAACAACGAATCATGGCTCGAGAGATGAACATCTCCACCCGAAGTATGTCTCGCATCATAAAATCTGACCTCGGGATGAGTGCCTTTCGACGATCAACGGGACATTTGCTGACTGAGCAGTTGAAGCACATTAGGAGCACCAGATCGAAAGAGCTCCTTCGGCGGTACGTCAACAACAAACATCGAGAAATTTTATTTACCGATGAAAAAATTTTTACGGTGGAGGAACATTTCAACCGCCAAAATGATAAGGTGTATGCTCACAGCTCCATAGAAGCCCGAGAAGTTGCCACTAGGGTACAGCAAGGACATCATCCAGCATCAGTCATGGTATGCTACGAAGGGGTCACCGAGCTTCATTTTTGCGAAAAAGGCGTAAAAACTGCAGCGAAAAATTATCAAACGGACATCCTGGAGGGATGTGTGAAGCCGCTGAACTCTACGCTATTCAACAATCGACATTGGGTTTTCCAGCAAGATTCTGCGCCAGCCCACAAAGCTCGAACCACACAAGCGTGGTTGGAAACCAATATTCCACAGTTTATAAGGGCGACGGAATGGCCTTCTGGGAGCCCAGATTTGAATCCCCTGGACTACAAACTGTGGGCGGAGTTAGAGTCCATGGTGTGCACGAGACGACACCCAAATATCGAGAGCCTTAAGCGATCTTTGACAGAAGCAGTAGCTAATTTTCCGCTAGAAACAGTGCGTACTGCTATCGATGACTGGCCCAACAGATTAAAGAGCTGTGTTAAGGCTAAAGGCGGCCACTTTGAATAATTTGTTGCTTATTTTACTTCCATTAGTATGCCAAAATAAAATATATTTTCCTTTGTCAAAAACTCTTTTTCATTTATACAAAAATTGCCCATATACGTGTGACAGAACTTATGGCACGACTAGGTAGTATACACTTTTTGCTTACCTTTTTCAATTATTGACAATCTCGACTATTTCTTAAGCTATGTAATTGAAACTTGAAACATATATTAAGCTATATTAGCGAAATATGAGAAAAATACATTTGGAAAAAATGGTTATAGGGGAAATGGGAAGCATTTAAAAAATGTTGTACTTTTTCAAAATTTCAAACCGTTGTATCTCAAAATCTAATACGACTATTAAGTTCAAATTTCGTCAGATTGCAGAACTCTATGACATATAATTTTGGTAAAATATTTAAGTAAGGAGGTGTATGGAAAAGTAGGTGATGTGCCAAAAAGGTCTAAAATTTCATTATTTTTTTAGATATCTGGTAATAGATACAAAGTTAAAATTTTGAAGTTACAATTTATCTTAGGATGGATGAAATTGGCAAAAGAAAACCACACTCACTACTCCACAAATGGTGAAATGGGGAAGGTGAGTTCGCAGTTGTCGATTGTGACATTTTCGTCAAATCTGATAGTGTGTCTCCTTCTTGCATGGATTGTCTCTAGTATTTCCCACGCGCAAATTGCTAACCAACTTCACACATATGTAGAGTTACCCAGTTACCCTACGAACTTCACAATTAACATGATCTATAAAAAGATTGATATTCTAAATAATGTTTTTCTTTTGGATACAGAAATTTTGCCTTTTCTGAAATCTAAGCGAAATTTGAGTTATTCAAATTGTGCTACTTCTTGGGTGTACGCTCAATTATGTTAGCAACTGTATCTCAAATTCTCGAAAAAATCATAATGTTGAAATTGAGTGCATGGAGGTATTTCAAGTCGCTAATTATCTATCGCTTGGTATCTTGCCATCATTTTCCCAAAGCTAAGAGAAAATTGAAAAGGATTTTTACTTTATTATTATAATAATAAAGTATTGTGAGGGTGAGGAATTCTTATTGCCTAAGTTTTATGAAGTGGTGGGTGAAACAGGGAGGCAGAGGGAGGTTTAAGGTCGGAAATTGCGATCGCTAATATCTCCACTACGAATACATATAGAAAGATAAAACTTCATTCTGATATATTGAATTATGGGGAAAAAAGTGAAAATACATTTTTTTATCCAGTGGGGTACACAAAGGGGGTGGCTAAAAACCTAATTGTCGGCCGAATTTTTCAAACGGCTATATCTTGGGATTTACTCAACATAAATAAATTCAATGCAACTTCGTCTATGAAACTAACATTCTATACAGAGAGTATTGAACGTGATTCAAGCAATCAATTAAAAAAGTATTAACATCCATCGTTCACCACCCCCACTCCCTCCATACAAACCTAAACTTGCATAAATAAACGAATGAAATATTAATACTACGTACTGGAGCTATTGATCGTAATGCTGACACCGATGATTTATTATCGTTTCAGCGATCGTAATTTGTGGCTTACAAAAACTAATAAATTTCCAGGTGAAAATTTATTTATATTATGAAGGTACATTTAAATTGGCACCAATTATAAAAACTAACTTGTAATAAATGCATAAATAACAATACAAAGCGTACAAGATTTGTATTATACAAATACACTATTATATACAAATAACTCAAATCATATTATAGATTTTACATTACGCTGAACTTAATAATACTTCGTTCGTTAACATCTCTCTTGTTGCGAGAGCTCCTTGGATCCTGGTTCTTGACCTACTGCGGCTTAATTGCGCTCTTCTTTCAGCTCCAGCCGGTCGAGGTCGTCTTTTCTGTCTATTGTCTCTGTTACCGAAAGCTGATCCAGTTTGTAGGGCTTCCAACAAACTATCCATAACACCTTCTTGTGTTTGTGCTGCATCAATATCCACTAATGCCAATTTTCTTTGTTGTCTTTCGTGCAAATCACGTTGCGATTGTTCTCTTGCTTCACGAAGTCGTTTCGCTTTCTCTTCCTCTTCACGTTGTTTTACATTATCATGATGTGCTTGTAGAAATGAATCCTTAAAAGTTTTAATATCCGAGAAAAATTCTTCCATGGAATACTTATTGGGGTCGAAACAAAAATAGTCGCCGAGCTCTTTATATAATTTTTCCATTTGAACTTGCATTTTTCCTAATACCTCAACTTGCTGTCGGCATTCGGACGCAAATTTTCCCATTATTTCTGGAAATTTATCATCATCACATTGGGGAATTTTATTATTGTTCAAATCAGCCTCCAGATTCTTAACTGAACTATTCATTTGGCGCATTGTTTTTTGAATCGTTTCCAAGCTTACTCTAGAAGCCTTATCAACATGCGATAAATCGTCATAAAATGTTAAAGCATCAGGGAATTTCCGTTCCACTAATTCAGCTATATAGTGCAAAAGAGTTTGTTTATTTTCGAAATCTTTTGTATTAGTCAACTTTGTTAAGAAATTAAACTCAAATCCAAAAGCCTGTTCATTTTTGGAACCCGAATTCATGTAATTTCCCAACAGCAATATTAATTCCAAAATTTTGGCGAATTTGCCACTCTTTTTTACTTCTTCACACGCAGCGGTGCCGGCAACTATGTCTGGTTTTATATCTTGCACCATATCGGACAAGGAAAGTTTAAAATTAAGGCTGTGTAAGCGAGGGCTGAGTCTTTTTATTTCGCCAATCGTTGCTGCAAATTGCTCAACGCCAGACAGTTCTTCGCCTTTGGATTTAATTTCTTGCAAACGTTTGAGTTGTTCAGGCGGCGGCATGTATTGAATTAATTGTTGTAAAATATTTGACGAAAGAATCGCAGTGTCACATCGAAGCAGGCAGGTTTTGATTTGTTCATACGATAGATGTTTTAGGGATCCTCCAAGTAAAATGGCAATATTCTGTGCTGCCTTAGAATCAAGGACTCTCAGGTCGATTACATTTTTCTTCATTGTTGTAGGCTTATCGACAGCATCTTTATTATCTTTCTTTACTGGTTTTGATGAAAATTTCGTTGATAACTCTACCAAAAAATCATCTGAAGCGAGCTTATCTTCCTGACATTTTATCCAAAATGCTTTTTCTGACATTTTTTGCGGAATAATAGCTTTCCAATTCGCACGCTTCATTGGGGTTTTTACATCCCATTTTTTCTTCGGTTTCAGACCATGAGGTAGTATAACCATGTTTGGATTCATAAAACCACCGAAGGGGGGTGGTGGTGGTCCCATTCCAGGCATCGGAGGAGGTAATCGCATTCCCGGCATCGGAGGTGGTGGCGGAGCTCCAGAACCGGGCATTGGTGGAGGAGGCGGTGGACCACCCATACCTGGAGGGGGCGGCGGTGGAGGTGGCGCGATAGATCCTGGCATGGGAGGTGGTGGAGGAATACTACCTCCCGGTATTGGTGGTGGCAGAGGAATGTTTACTTTCGGAAGTTTACTTTGACCAGTAGGTATCACTCCAGTTTCCTCAATTTGTTTCAACTTTTCTTCTAGATGAGCAGCTCTGGCTTCCGCTTCCTGTCTGGCTATCTCCAGTGTTTCAATACGTTTTTCGTATTCTTCAGTTTTCTTAATTTCCTTAACTTTAGATTTCTCAACTAATTCGTCTAACAAAACTGAAGTGTCAATATTGAAATTCCTACTTTCGAAATTCGGATCACAACCGCTCTTATTAAATACTATTTGCGAAACGCATTCTTCAATAAGTTGATAGTATGCCGGTCGATACAAATGGTCATCTCGAATATAAAGAAGATGTTGAAGTATAGAAAGAAAATATGGTTCGGACGCAGTGTCAACTACTAAATTCTTCGTAACTTCGAAACAGTCGTTAATATCATCTAATTCAAAGCGAACATTGTCAAACCTCTGGAACAATTCCTCAAAATCATCTTCTCGAATTTCGTTAAATATTTTAAAATGTTTTTTCAAGTTATCATGATTACTTTTTTCCACTATTTCTGTTAATGTGTCTAATTTTTCATACAATCCCATGCGCATTATTTCACATCTTAAATGCAGTCTAAAGTTTAGATCGCTTGGTGTGTTTGTTATCGTATTTATAAATATTAAGCTATGGCAGCATAAATCTCGTTTCGAATCATGTTTCTCGTCTACGAAAAGACCATTGACGATTGACTTAAATCGTTGGCCACCTTTATTTGTTGCTGCAGAGGCTGATGTGGTTATAGCACGTAATACTTTATCGTATCCATTACGTTCTGGTACTAAACAAAAACTTGCCAACAATTTAAGTGCTTCACACATAGTTTGTGGCTTTCGTGGATCTAAACTCTGAGCGAGAAGCAGAACTGCGGCATGCTGATCGGGTTTGAGTATAAGATTTAGACCCCAAGTATTGTTCATCACAGCTTTCAAGCATCGTATGCACTCAAATTCGATTCTTCCATAATTTCTTTCTTGTTTACTTTTCCTTAATAATTCAACTATTTCAGTGATACCGTCTTCTCCGAATTCCTTGATCCAACTGATAGGGTTACTTGTTAGAGCAACTCTTAAGCTTTCTAAACATTGATATATTTTGTGCTCACTGTGGTCACCAGCTCGTAGGTAATCAATATAATCCACAGGCTTTTCAAATCGTGAATTTGAACGATGATCCAAGGAATTTTTTCCTGAAAATAGAAATATTTTGATTATTTTTCAAATAAGTACAATTGAAATCAAATATCTTTATAATAATAGCATTTTCTTTTACAGTTGTCGAAATATCGTAGGGGATCGCCATGCAATATACGTTATGACCGGAAATCAAAACGGCAAATAACAACTAATATTATATGAATTATTTGCTTTAAAAAAGCGCGAAATGGGGAAATCAATCAACCAATTAATTTCCAGTTAAGACCTTTTGGAGCATAAAAAAAACAGTTTTCTTCCACAAGACGCGATCCAGAGCATTGGACGTTAGTTGTCGCTAGGAATTGTTTATTCCTTCTGCTCAACTGCCCACTTATAACCTGACGTTTTCTTTGAGGGTTATAATCCAGAGCATATCTGCAGATGGTTTGCTCTAGATTCCTCGAAGTGTGACCGATCCACTGCCACTTCCGCCTTTGAATCTCAATACCTATTTTAGTCTATCCAGCTGTACTCCAAAGTTAGTAGATGACATCTGGCCAGAATATCCTTAAAATCCGTCGTATGCATTAGTTCACGAAATTTTGCAGTTTTCTGGTAACAGTCACTTTACTTGAGTACAACCATATAAAATGAATCTACGCCCCTACAATATTTCAGCTCTCGACATTTCCATTCGGTTTTCATCTTTTATAAAATGCATCGAAAACGTAACAAAGAGACCGTCGGCGATCTTCTCCACCGAAAAAAGGTAAACCAAACAAACGAAGGATACAAAGGAATACTGAAGACAATGAAAGGCATAAGAATCACTTTGGGACTGAATGCCTAGGTGTACGCAGCTCCACTAGACTCCGAACGTATCGACCGCGTCGGATGAGTGTCGCTGCAAAAGGGGCGTGAATTGGACAAATAAAGGCGCAGGTAGCATATCGCCAGCTACTCCATGATGAGGAAGGATAACTTTTCAACCCTGGCATTGCAGATTGACGGTCAATCAATCAATCAAATTCCTGTTAAGACCCCCTACAGGGGCATAGTACAAAAACAGCTCTCTTCCGCAAGGCGCGATCCTCACCATCGGCCTTTAGGTGTTGCCAGAACTTGCATGCCTTTCCATGTGCTAAATGGTTAACCAGCCCGACGTCTTCCTTGTGGATTATAATCCAGAGCCTGTTTGGTAATGTTTCGCTCTGCTTTCCTCAAAGTGTGACCGATCCACTGCCACTTCCACCTTTGAATCTTAATGCCTATTTTAGTCTGTCCAGTTATACTTTAAAGTTCGTCGCTGGAGATCACTTCTGGCAAGAATAAAATCCTAAAATGCGTCGCAGGCATTGGTTCACGAAAGTTTGCAGTTTCTGTCACTTTCCACGTAGTACAACCATATAACACGGATTTGACGCATGCATCAAAAACTCACAGCTTCGTGCGAGGAGAGATCTCTCTTAACCTCCAGGAAATGATACCAAAGGCGTAACAAACTTTATTTAGACGAGCCTCAATATCCTTTTCGACTCCGCCGTCCATGCTGACAATGTTTCTGAGATAGTAAAAATCTTGCACCTCTTCCACATCTTGTCCGTTAAAAACAATCAGTGCATGTACTTGGTGTTACGCACATTTATTTTCAGTTCCGCCTCTATGCATTTAGCATGTAACGAGCGACCATGTGACTCTAAGTCCGAACGGTTATGTGCAAGCAAACAAACGTCATCAGCATAATCAAGGTGACTTAAGATGTCAAATAGTCTCCATTGAAGACCTTTACCTTCGCCACCTTCCAGTACAGCTTTCAAGATGTCATTTATTACCACCAGAAACAGAGCTGGTGATTATATGCAGCCTTGTCTGACACCCGTTCCCACAGAAAAACTCTCGGACAGCTCTCCTCTATGTCAGACGCGACACCTTGCATCTTCTTAGGATTCTTTAATCATAGCTATGACCTTATCTGGAATACCTCTCCTACGCAAAGCATTCCATATGTCATTCCACACATTAGTAAAGAGTGGGAGGAGTATATTGGCAGTTATTTCCGGGTCCGCTTTGAGGAATTCGGTTGGTAGTCCGTCTATACCTTTGGCTTTCCATCCCGCCATTGACCAAATGGCGGAAATTATATTATATGTAATAATGCGCGATTTTTTTTCGATTCCCTAGAATATTTCGCTGTTTTTCATTGCGCCCGAGCTCGCAAAAAAGGAATATCAGAATAAAATAGGCACCGGTTCGTTTGTAAAAGTTCCCTATTATTGTGCCCTTGCCACACAAATAATTATTAAAATACACACACGGTAAAGAATCCGATAGTATCCAAAAAAGAACCCAAAAGTACCAATTTGCAAGGTTCCACCTTGCAGCCTTGTTGCTATATGTAAAGACTTTCGACGAAAAAAAAAACATGCCAAACATACGAACAAAAAAATTGAAAATTTGCCGCCCTAGGCCCGGGCCTACCGGGCCTAGTGGCAAATCTATCCCTGATCGTCCCTAATAGAGGATAGTTGCGGTTGGATGTTTGTTAGTTGTTCTGTTTCTGAAGTATCTTCCTTGGAAAAGATGTTTTAAATATCAGAGAAGTATTCCTTCCATCGCCGCATCTGGTGTTCACTCATATTTAGGAGAGTTCCGTTGACATCTTTCACCAGGTGGTTGGCGGTGAAATTCCAGGTTCCCATCACAGGAAGACCGCAACGTTATTTTTGGCTTCACACTCCGGACCAACCCAGAGAATGGTGTTTTCGCTCATGATTCGTTCTTCTCCGAATCCTGTCCACCTAACCTTGCTGAAGCCTACGACTTGTATATTATAGTACTTCATTTCAAGGTTGATCACTAATTTGTGTTGTATGGATCGAATTACGCCGCCCGTTCTACCGTCAGTCAAACCTCGAATGTTTCAGAAGCCATTCATACTCGGTTTTCGAATGCCAAAAGTCTTCACCGTAGAGTTCATCCATATTTTCGAAGAAGATCTTGTTGCGCCTTTACATCTAAATGTGTAGGTCCATCCAGGCGGGCTCCAGGGCTCGCAGTTGAAGATGAATTTCGCCAATAGTCCCATTCATAATAGTCCGAAACACTTATTTGACATTTTCTTTTATTTCACTTTATTATTTTATTATTACAAGTACATAATTAATTCGGAGGCCTGGATGCTGATCGAGCGAGTGTCCATTTGTCATTCTTAGAGCAAGCACGACTGGCTATGGGTGTATTCTACTGCCCCCATCCCACAGGGTGAAGTCTATTGAAGATAATAATTTTTATTTCAGCTATACTTGAAACGTTTTTGTTAACCGTTATAATTTAAATTTGGGTAAGGATTCTATTAATTTTTTTCAGTTGATTCAAATCATTATGAATACGTAGTCAAAGAAATGTTGCATTACAAAAAAATACTGTGTTGGAGAACAGTGTTACTCACCGTGTCTGGCGTCAAACGGCGCAAGACTTGCACTATGGAAGTGTACCGGCTAGACCCCACCAAACCGTACCGTGCCCGTTTACTTTTGACGGACACGGTAAGGTGCAGTCATAAAAGTAAGACCAAATCTGCAAGAGAATGGAAGCAATTTGGTTGGTTGAAGAAATAAATAAAAAAATGAGAAAATAAGAAAACAGGTACTTTTTTGGTTGCTTCTCATACAGTTATACCTCTTAGAAGGATTCTGGGCCAAATACAAGTTTCTTTTTAAAAATGCAATAAAATGAACAAAATTAAATTTTTTTCCATGTATTATGGCTTCATTAGTAAGAGCAACATTCCCATTAATGATCGAACACAACTTCGTTCAAGTGGCTTCGGCTGGCTTCGCTTTAGCGCATTCTGACACTCTAATTTTCCAAGACAATGTCGATGGTTTCGGGTTGTAGCTCACGGATTGCTTGGATGATATTGGCCTTAATTGCTTGAATCGTTTCTGGATTGTTGGCATAACATCGGTCCTTCACGGTTCCCCAGAAAAAAAAGTCCAAACGGGTTTTCCAAGCCCCAGATGCGGCAATTTTGTTTGTTAACGTAGCCTCCGAGATGAAAATGCGCCTCGTCAAAAGAGATGATTTTTCGCCAAAAATCACTTTGGAAATAAGTTTTCAATGTTTCCCAACGTTGTTCAAGTGTAAAACGACTCATTTCGTTCCGCGGAGGTATGATATTAACTTTCTGTCAAGATTTCGAGCGGGAAACAGCTTTCAGTGTCAAAATAACCTACGATTTAAAAAGAAATCACTGAATTTTCCACTCTATAGTTGTATTTTTATGGTAGGCTGACGCCGCTTAGCAGACAAACGGATCCGGTGCAGGCAAGTGAGGCAGCCATCCGTCACCGTCACCGACAGTCGGCCGACTTGCGGTGCGGTCATGTGGGGTTAGGTTACTCTATGAAGAAGAACAAGGCACCTGAATGAGTTAGGTGAACCTGTCATATTGGGCGCTTTCAATGCCTTCTATAGTAGAAAGCCGAGTAACTGAATCCAACAACAACACGTTGGAGTCATAACAAACATGACAGTTCCATACAAATTCGCTCGCTTTTGTATGGAGCAGACACGGCGAGCTTCGTAAGAATCGCGTTTATTCTTAAATGCAGTGTTAAAGATAGTTCAGCTTTCTAAGGTACTTTATTGATAGTAGTGTTGGGTTACTCATACAAGAAGTGGTACAAATGTCCCATTCATGCACGTCAAAATGTCCCATCACTACAAAAAATATTGTTGTCCCACTTCAAAGTTTTTGTCCCACTTCAGAGCTTTTGTCGCATCTGAATTAAAAACATGCATTTGTATGGCTGCTGTACCAATACATTTGTAACACTCAAATCACACTCACTTCACCGGGTTTTGTCCCATGCATTTGTATGGCTGAAAGCAAAGCTCTCAGCACGAAATATTACGAACCGGAGAACTCTGCACATGAATGACAGATTCTCTTCAATGGGAGAAACCGAGATTTAACTTTCATCGCACTTTTTTCGATTAAAAATCTATTGCAGATATCAACGTGTAGTAATTACATGCTGAGCACTATTAATAAAGTATTTTGCAAAACTGAACTATTTTTAACACTGCATTTAAGAATAAACGCGATTCTTACGAAGCCCGCCGTGTCCGCTACATACAAAAGCTGGCGAACGGAACTGTCATTTTTATTGTGACTACAACTTGTTGTTGTTGGATTGACTTACATGGCTAGTATAGTGTTTTAACCCTAGTGAAACCGAATAAGTGTAAATAAGAATAACTGAAATAAATAAGAATGTATTTTTTTGTGATATTAATTAAGGAGATTTTGTATTTTAATTTTTAAAATTAAATAAGAATAAATAAAATAAAAAAGAATGTATATTATAAACACAGCCCACAAATTCCACACCTAATAATACGTCATTTTACTACCGCATCTCAATAAGAAACGGTGTTAGTAGGGTTAAAATACTCTACGCGCACACATAAAAGCGCAATATACGTCATTTTTCGCTCATTTGCTACCATTGCTCCTCAAAAATGCAAATTGTATGAATGGAACGGACATTGTATGTATGAATGGGACATAGAGCTTTTGAATGGGACATTTGAGGTGGGAAATTGTACCACCTCAAATTTCAAATGAGCCCCTCATACAAACATGGGACAAAAATTCTTGTCCTACCCAACACTAATTGATAGTGCTCGGCATGTAATTATGACACGTTGATATTAGTGCAATGGATTTTTAATTGAAAAAAGTGCGATCAAAGTTAAATCTCGGCTTCTCACACCGAAGAAAATCTGTCACTCATATTGTGCAGAGTTCTCCGATTAATTTTCACACAGGAAATTGTAGAATTTTAGTTATTACGAAAAAGTGTGCACTCGCGTAATATTTTCGTGCTTAATTTGAACTAATTATGCTCTTTTCTTGTTTTCGGGAAAACGTGTTTTTACGACAAGTTTGTAGAAAAATAATACAGGTGGTCTTGTGAAATGGAAAAATCCATGACGTCATACCCACTGGAGTCATTCAAGATGGCCGCTACGTCAGTTCTGCCCAGCTTGAGATGTAGAAAGCGTTGGTGGTTTTTATTTTCATATCTATGCGTTATTTGCAGAACTTTTAAGTGATAAAAATTTATTTGGTAGGTTTCATGTACTAATGAAGGGTTTGCAAACACTTTTACTTATTTATCGCATGCTGGAAATTAGGTGGGCGCTTTTTCAAATTTTACGGAAAAGCTGGTTGACCGAACTCTTTTACCAGATGCCTTGTTCTTTCTTCTCCATAAAGTAATTCTACATGAACCGGTGCAAGAACCTATGTCAAAAGTTTTGGGTTTTGAGGTTTTTAGTTAAACGCTTCGTTTAGTGCAATAATAACCGACTTTGTTTTGAAGCTCAACAAACGGGCCAATGTCAGTTAAAATATTTATAAATTTTAGTTACAAGGGGAACCGAAGTATGTGCTCAAATCTAGCAAAAATGACTGGTTGTTCTTGCACCAACGTACACAACGCGCGTTCCAATTGGAAAGCAAATGGCTTCAAAACGGTTCAAGTCCTTCCGATCGTTCTACCAACTTCCATGCACATGTCATAATTTCAGCAATGTAAAGTTATCAATTTTCATAAGCGCGAAAAATTTTCTTACCAGGACAATTACATATTCAAAAATTATAAATTTCTTACCCCACCACATCTACCACCTGCCATACAAATTTCACTATTCAATATTCTAAGAGATGACCTATTTTTTGGGTTCAAATTTCATCCAGAGTATCGCATGATACGGTTTTCAGACTTGCTCCGGAGTTTTGAGCAGCTCCCAGGCATTGGATAGGGTTTAAAAAATTATTTATTGAATGATCCAAATACGCCAATCTAGCTCCTCCAATTCTTAGAACCATATTTAAAGTTAATCGATTTGGCTCTATTATTAGTCGCAACGTAGCTACAACGTAAAGGCATTCTGCATTGAGAATCGGTTGTCGTTTATTTATATCGCTTATCGAATGTGTATACCTATAGATAACACGCATATCGGGTAAGTGTGATCATTCGAATCTGATTTCATTTTAAACTATGAGTAACTGCCCGCACCCACACCCAAAAACGGCTATTCAAACCGAAAAAAGATGTTTCAGTAACGACGAAACTCCGAGTTTGCAGCTGTTTGAGAACTTCCTCTGGTTTCTTTGACACATTGATATTTACCTCGTAAATGCATGAATATCATGTCCCGTTTTTCCGTCACAGGTTTCTGAATCAACGGCTCTCGCTTATCCTTCGGGATGTTCATATCCTCCAGAATCTCCATGAACTTCTGGTCGACCTCATTTTCGGTTAATCGCTTTATTTCAACCTCGAGCTCTTGCAACTCAACGTCCGTTTCGGTGGAAATAGGGCGACCGGAATTTGTGCCGTAGCCTTTGCTCTTCGTTTTTGGCCGCCCGAACAAGCTCTCCAACAGTCCTCCAGATTTAGTTCGGTCGTGTTTGGACATCGTAAGGTTTCTATTTCAACTGGAAGTGGTTGTTTTTGCTAAACATATATAAAATATTATTAAAATAGACGTTCATTATTCATTCATCTTACGTCATGGACCATAATAACACGGGACTGAGTAAATGTAGCAGCCACTTGTTGATATACTGCACGCTACCTGTGGTGCAATATACGGTGAATTGCACAATTGCTTATTTTTTACTAATTCTTTCGGAAATATTGCAAACGTTGCATCACTGACAAAATAATACGCTAAGCAATAGCTTTAATAACACTCAATTGCAACAGGTAGAAGCGAGTCGCTAGATTTTGACATGTCCATAGTTTCGGAATTGAACTGCTGCTGCACAGGCCTGCCAACATTGACGGTTGTAGCAACATGTAGTTAGCAACATCAAAAGCGTTAGTTGCAAGGTGGCATTACTACTAATATAAATTATATTATTATTATATTATTATTCAGAATTCGTTATTCCAACCAATCAAATCCTTTGAGTGATATAGGATGTTTTTTTAGCGGCGGAGAACTTTAAATTGAAATAAAAATATATAAATAAAAATATTTTTACTATCCATGAAATTGGCTCTATTTGAAAGATAATTTTATAGCATCAATGTTTGAATTCGATTTCGGGTTTCACCGCGGCTGGCGCGTATATAGCGTAATCTGGAAGTTCAATTTTCACACACTTCGCAGTAAATCAGGCGCTGTTTGTCGGCAATAACGCGCCGAATGTTGGCTTCCACGTGCTCTATAGTTTCTGGTTTATCGGCGTAGACATGGGACTTTACATATCCCCAGAAAAAAATCAAATGTCAAATCGTACGAACAAAGTGGCCAGTTAACAGGTTTCGTGAAATTAATGGATCATTACAAGCTTCTTTCAATAAATTAATTGTATCGCGCGCTATGTGGCATAAGGCACTGTCCTGTTGAAACCATATGACTACGACATTAAATCCTTCCAATTGAGGCACGAAAAAGTTATTACTAATGTCTCTGTACCGCTCACCGTTGACTGTAACATTCTGACCATCACCATTTTTGAAGCTATATGGACCACCAAACGATGACTTTTTCGGGATGTAATGGTGTTTCGACAATGGCTTGTGGATTATCATCGCTCCAATTGCAGCAATTCTGCTTATTGACATAGCCAGTTAATCAAGAGTGTACTTCATCACTGAACAAAATTTTCAAATGAAATTGTGGATCAATAGCAACGCTTTCTTCGGCCCATTCACCAAATGTACGACGCGAACGATGATCGTGTGGCGTCAATTCCTGTACAAGTTGAATCTTGTAAGCACGTAAACCAAGATTTTTACGCAAAACTTCCCATAAAGTGGATGAATACAAGTTTGATTGTTGAGTACGATGACGAATTGACACATTTGAATCATCATCAACACTACGCGTATACTGTCCATTTTGACACATCTAATCCACAATCCTTGGCGATTTGGGCAGCGGTCTTCATGGAGTTGCTTGCATTTTGAATTATCCTACGCTTATTTCGGTCTGACAGCTGTTCTGTTTTTTTCCATCATTTTTAGAATTTTGCAGCACATTTCGAATGACAGCGTCAGACCGATTGAGCTTTTTAGCTATTGCACGGTTGCTCAAGCCTTCTTCAAAATGAATTTGACCTATTTCCAAATATGCTAGCACTGTTCCACGCGACATTTTAATAATAAACAACAGCGATCTTAATAATTTTTGAAAAAATTAAACTTGTTATCAATAGTTGATAGCACAAAATAATGACAATCTTCGTACTGTGTTATAGTTATTCTCCGGCTAAATTTCTAATCCCTTATAATCAATTAAAAAATAAAGAAATTTCACTAAATAAATTGCTGAAATGAGCATATTTTGAATGCGCTTATAGTTATGCTCCGTATTGTACATTTCAATAATAATGAAAAATTTTTCTTGCTGAGCATGTGTTTTAAGTAGTGTTGAAAATATTTTTTTCTCATTAGTGCGTTCACCCGCAAGGGGGTAGTTGTAGTATGAGGTTTTACCAATTCCTGCAACTATCTTTGGAGCTAACTATCCCCCTCTGGGATGGGGGCTGTAGAATTCACCCACAGCCAGTCCTGCTTGCCCTAAAAATGGCAAATGGACACTCACTGGATCATGGGCTTATCACCCGTGATCTTAAGACCTAAATGATACGAGAAACAGATACATCGCCTCGGATACGGACTAATTCTACGGTAACGACTTTTGGCATTCGAAAACGGACTATAATTGGCTTCTGGAACGTTCGAACATTGAATGACGGGGGAAGAGCTGGGGTTACTCGGTCCTTGCACCGCCAATCGGTGATCGACCGTGAAATGAAGCACTATAACATCCAAATCTTGGGCTTGAGCGAGGTCAGGTGGACAGGATCAGGAGAAGAACGAACCCGTAGCGGAAACACTATTCTGTATATTGGCCCTGAAAGTGAAGCCAGAAATGGCGTGGCGTTCGTCCTTACGCCGAGAGCGAGAAACAGTCTCATTAGATGGGAACCAATCTCGGATAGGATTATCGTCGTCAGGCTCAGGACCAGTGTCAGAAACGTCACAATTCTGCAGTGCTACGCACCAACTAATACCGCAACATCTGGTGACAAAGAGGAGTTTTATAGCCAACTGAGTGCCACCTTCGAACGTGTTCCAAGAGGTGATATTATTATCATCTCGGGAGATATGAACGCCCAGGTTGGATCAGACAACACTGGACTAGAACACGTCATGGGGAGGCATGGTGACCCTTGGGTCGACGCTTCACGACCTTGGATTAAGAGACCCGAAAACGGCGAATTATTTGTGGAGTTCTGTAGTACTCGGCAAATGGTCATCGGAGGGACCCTTTTTCCACACAAGAGTCATCATAAGACATCTTGGGTTTCCCCTGACGGTGTTACTCAGAACCAGATCGACCATTTGGCTATAAGTCGCCGATGGAGAAGATGTCTCCTCGATGTGCGAGCGAAACGTGGAGCTGACGTGGGGAGCGATCACCACTTGATGGTTGCCTGCTTGAGATTGTGTACAGCAGCTATCCGACGACCACAAATTCTTCAAATGAAGCGCAAGCTTAATGTGGATAAACTCAGAGATCCCAACAAAAAACTCGAATACACCACCATTCTACGCGAAAAGTCATCCACATTGGGTGAACATGAAATGCGCACACTGGACGCCAATTGGGAGGCAACCAGAAACACTTTTCTAACTAGTGCTGAAGAATCTGTGGGATATGCGCAAAGCGGTGAGAAACCCTGGATGTCGCAAGACACATGGGACAAGGTTGACAATCGGAAAAAAGCCAAATTGGCAATCATCTCTCAACCCGATGTCAACCAATGAACGCCCGACTTGAGGCAGAACTACCGCGATGCTCATATACAGCTTAAAAAGGCTGTTAGACGCGACAAGAGAAAGGCCATTGAAGATCTGGCAAACAAGGCAGAATCTGCGGCTTACCTTGGGGATATGGGTTCACTATTTAAAATCATGAAACAGTTGACGAACAGGAATTTCACCGCCAACCACCTGGTGAGAGATGTCAACGGAACTCTCCTTAATATGAGTGAACACCAGTTGCGACGATGGAAGGAATACTTCTATGATATTTTAAACATCTTGTCAGATGAAGATATTCCGGAAGCAGAACAACTTCCAAACATCCAACCGCAACAATCCTCTATTAGGGACGATCCCCCAGATAAGGAAGAGATAGTTTCCGCCATTCGGTCAATGGCGGGAAGGAAAGCTCCAGGTATAGACGGACTACCAACCGAACTCCTCAAAGCGGACCCGGAAATAACAGCCGATATACTCCTCCCACTCTTCACTAAGGTGTGGAATGATGGAAGATATCCGACTGAATGGAAGGAGGGCATCATTGTGAAAATTCCGAAGAAGGGCGACCTTCGGGATTGTGGCAATTGGCGTGGTATATGTCTACTTACTGCCGTATCAAAAATTATGGCTAAGGTAATTCTCAATAGGATTAGTGATGTCGTCGAGAGCACTCTCGAAGTTTATCAGGCTGGATTCCGTAAAGGGTCGTCTTGTACCGACCACACAAATACCCTACGGATAATATTAGAGCAGTCAGCCGAAATGGGTTCGCCACTACATCTCATGTTTGTGGACTTCGAGAAGGCTTTCGACAGCGTTAAGCGAGATTACATATGGAGTGCTTTGCGTAGGAGAGGTATTCCAAATAAGGTCATAGCTATGATTAAAGAATCCTACGAAGATGCAAGGTGTCGCGTCTTGCATAGAGGAGAGCTGTCCGAGAGCTTTCCTGTGCGAACGGGTGTCAGACAAGGCTGCATATTATCACCAGCCCTGTTTCTGGTGGTAATAAATGACATCTTGAAAGCTGCACTGGAAGGTGGGGAAGGTAAAGGTCTTCAATGGAGACTATTTAACATCTTAAGTCACCTTGATTATGCTGATGACGTGTGTTTGCACATACCCGTTCGGACTTAGAGTCAAATGTTCGCTCGTTGCATTCTAAATGCAAAGAGGCGGGACTGAAAATAAATGTGCGTAAAACCAAGTACATGCACATGGGCTCGAACGCAAGCACACCGATTGTTCTTAATGGACAGGATGTGGAAGAGGTGCAAGATTTTTGCTATCTCGGAAGCATTGTCAGCATGGACGGCGGAGCCGAAAAGGATGTTGAGGCTCGGCTAAATAAAGCTCGTCAGGCCTTCGGTATCCTTTCCCCTTTCTGGAGGTTAAGAGAGATCTGCCTTCGCACGAAGCTGCGAGTTTTTGACGCATGCGTCAAATCCGTGTTGTTATATGGTTGTACTACGTGGAAAGTGACCGTTCGACTTACCAAGAAACTACAGACTTTCGTAAACCAATGCCTCCGACGCATTTTAGGAATATTCTGGCCAGAAGTGATCTCCAACGACGAACTTTGGAGTACAACTCGCCAGACTAAAATAGGTATTGAGATTCAACGGCGAAAGTGGCAGTGGATCGGTCATACTTTGAGGAAACCAGAGCAAAACATCGCAAAACAGGCTCTGGATTATAACCCTCAAGGAAGACGTCGGGTTGGTCGACCATGTAACACATGGAAGCGAGCAGTTGAGCAGGAGGCCAGAGGAATAAACAAGTCCTGGCAACAGCTTAAAGCCGATGCTCAGGATCGCGCCTTGTGGAAGAGAGTTGTCTCTGTCCTATGCCCCTATAGGGGGTCTTAACAGGAATTTGAACTTGAAGTGCGTTCTGACACAAAATAGTCAATTTTTTTGGAAGTACCTGCTATGTAAAACTGGTATATTCTTCAGCTCTAGCGAATATTGCATACCTCTTAACTGACTTTCTACAATCTTACAAATTTCAACTAAATCTGCTGACGAAACTTGCAGAAATCCTTTTGTTTTAATTGCTAGGAGACAGTGTTCTGAATATTCCTCCTGCAATGCCGCTAGACATTTTTAACATTTAAGTGATTTATTTAACTTAAAAATAACTAATCCAGCAATATAGTTAACAACATGTTCAGTATATTCTGAAAGTCTTTTTGGATTGAATATAATATTATAGTTATCATTGTTGTACAGATTTCGAATATACCACAATGAATTGAAAACAATTTGAACTGATTTTAAAAGTTACTTTATTGTTTCCGAGTCCAACTACGACTGCCTAATTACAATAATCTTGACATGCCTGAAAATTCTTGTGCGAGCATTGCATTATGCCTTCGTCATAAAAAGGTATTAAGTTACCATCGTACGACCTGTGTGTTTCTTAGAATCGACATCGATGGTGGCAAGTGTTATCGCAAGTATTATTATAATGAAATGCATGGTAAGCAGTAAATGCGTCCGCTCGCACAAGTTACAGTTTTGCTTTGCAACAATGTATCACATTCTTACTGCTTATGATCATTATATGATTATGTATAGTCATGATTATAGTTACTCCATGGGTTACTAGAGGCGCTTTACCATAGTTTTTTTTTTTTTTTTGCGGAATGACCTGTGTTATAGGCAATTTCGGCCTTTATGTGCAATGCACAAACAGGGAAAGGGAAGGAATGGGATTAGGAAGGTAGGGGAAGAGGAGTGAGAACGACCGTAACGAGTGGAGAAGCTGATATACAGGGTGTTTGGTACTCCGTGCATAACCTTGTTATTCCTGGATATATTTTGAGCAAAAAATTGTTCTACGGAGATGGTCAATTTTCAATATCCACGGAGATACAGGGTGATCAAGAAAAGTCCTTCGGACCTGTACCCTCACTCACTCAAAACGCTATATCTTGAAAACTAATAATCACAAAGTGTTATAGCTTGTTTTTTAGGGAATCAAATTACCTTTCTTTTGCTGTAATAGTCCGCATTGTAACTGTATCCAATTCTGAGATATTTGCTTCAGAACACAAATTTTTGACACTTTGACCCTCAAAATTCTAGGATCAATGTAGTTTTTCTCTAAAAAACCCATTATAAAAATGTCATTTTAATGTTGTTTTCTTATGTGCCATATTATTGCCTACAAAAGATGCATACACTTGCATTGCATAAGTTTTATAGTTTAGAAGAAATTATCATTCCAATAATGTAGCACTTTTGTCAAAAAAGCAAGAATAGGTTGATCAACACTCTCCGCTTGAACTAAAAGAACTTAAGAATGGTTTTTATAGTTTATTTCAAATTTCCTTAATTACAACAAATGTTCAAAAGGGCCACCTTCATTTTGAATGCACGCTAAAGCTCGTTTTGCCAGTGTTCTCTTTGTGTTCATACTCCTCAACTGCTGGCTTACTTCTGTTGCTGCCGCATCGATTCTGGTGTTTAGATCCTGCAACGTTACTACTTCCGTTGCGTACAAGGTCCTTCATCCGTCCCCATACAAAGAAATCCATAATAGTTAAATCAGGAGATCTTGCAGGCCAGTGTATTGGTCCATTTCTACCGATCCAGCGATTGCTATAATTGGAATTTAACCAATCTGTGATTTGTCGGCCGTAATGAGCTGGAGCACCATCGTGTTGGTAAAACATGGAAGCCAATCGTTGCAGTGGCACATCATCCAATAACTCTTGTAGATCATTTGTCAAAAACTGCAAGTAATTGGAACTATTTAGGGTAGGCGGAAGCCTAATAGGACCAATAAAATCGTTGCCAATCACACCTGCCCATAAATTGACACTGAATCTGTGCTGAAATGATGCCTCTCTTCTTGTATGTGGATTGCTCTCAGCCCATGTGTGTAAGTTGTGGAAGCTTGTGATACCGTCCCTGGTGAATTGGGACTCATCAGTCCAAAGAATGTTGTTCATAAAATTCTCGTCACCTAGTTGTCGTTCAAGGAGCCAATTGCAAAACTCCATCCTTTTGGGCAAATCAATGGGTACCAGCTCCTGCACTGGTGTGTGGTGGTAGGAATGCAACCGCTCTGATTTGAGGACACTCCAAACTTTCCACGTAGAGACGTTTAACTGCAATGCCAAGCGTCGGACAGCGTCGTTGTGTTGAAACTCATTTTAATTTAATTCATTTCCTCGATAATTTAAATACTACTTAAAGGACATTCATCGATAATTTAAATAGTAATTAAAGGACACAAAGAATATTTCAGTTTAACAACATTTCAGGTAATTTTTTTAGAACGAGGGTTGATTTATGGCATATTTTATTTTTAAGCCATATGTATTTTCGCTTATTACCTGGAAAACGGGAAAACCTAAGTCATAAGTATGTACGCATCTTTTGTAGGCAATAATATGGCACATAAAAAAACAATATTAAAATGACATTTTTATAATGCGTTTTTTTGAGAAAAACTACATTGATCACAGAATTTTGAGGATCAAAGTATCAAAAATTTGTGTCTGAAGCAAATACCTCAGGATTGGGTACAGGTACTATACGGATTATTACACCAAATGAAAGGTAATTTGATTCTCTAAAAAACAAGCTATAACACTTTGAAATGCGATTATTAGTTTTCAAGATATATCGTTTTGAGTGAGTGAGGGTACAGGTCCGAAACACTTTTCTTGGTCACCCTGTATCTCCGCGGATATTGAAAATGGACCATCTCCGTAGAACAATTTTTTGCTCAAAATATATCAAGGAATAACCCCTTACAAGGTTATGCACGGAGTACCAAACACCCTGTATATTTTTCAGTTGTACTGGCTGTTACTAATAAATATTTGCAGATTTTATGGGGGACTGAATGATAGAAAGCGAGCAGAATCCATCTACTGAGTATCTAGGCCTTCTTGAAGTGGCACTGATTCACTTTTACACTGTTTGCCCATTTTATTTCGAATAATTTTTCATCGCCAGTAGCAACTGAAAAATTCGTGCTTAAAAAAACTCCGTCTGGAGTTGGAATCGAACCCACGACCTACTGACTGAAAACCAAGCACGCTGCCCACTGCGCCACGGAAGCCAAAGGTGAAGCTCGATATTTGGAGCGAAATTTAAAACAAACTGGCGATATTTCTTTTTGATACGTTCTTATCATCAAGAACTGTCCGAAGTAGTTAATACTTAACTAAGAAGTTGCAAAAAAAAATTTTGAAGGAACAATTTATCTTAGGGTGGATGAAATTGGTAAAATAAAACCATTAACTTACCACTCCACGAATGGTGAATTGGTGAGTTTATTTCCACTTCTAGCTTACATCTACTCGAAATGCTTTGGATTTTCATGGCCTGCAGAGGAACACAGTTACCTATTCCCCTTTTTCTCTATTCTCAGCGGATAATCATACTTTTGTAAGCGTTTTTAAATTGCTTTGCACTCGGATTATTATTGTAGCCTCATAAGTTCACGTTGTACCTACCAGAAAGCTTTTTTATTAAATCTTGATAATTATTTTCTTCATAGTGTGACGAAAATTTTTTTAATATTTTGGTTGGACAATTTTTTATAAATTATTAAACACTAAATTTTATTTTTTCAATTGCATAATTAAGTTTGAATTATTGTAATTTCTTTATTTTTGGAAAAATAAAACTCCCTTCGTCATACTATTACTACTACATTATTTTACAAGATTCTTTTTCTATTTTGTGGATTGGATGATTTTTGATGAATTTATGATGTCGACAAGCAGGCACTTTCATCAGTAGTCCATTTATGTTAATATATTGTTTTGTTAATATATTGTAAGAAAAAAAAATATTTTTTTCTTATAGTTAAAAAGTTCATAAAAATGTGAAATCAACAATTTAATTTTTTTTTTCGCCATATAACCTTTATAATAATTCTTCAAATTTACTCGGTTTTCGGCACGCAAAAAAAAGCAAAAGCACATAGCAGAAGCACATTAGCAAAAGCACATAGCAGAAGCACATTAGCAACTTAGTCGTCTTCGCGGGAAAAAACGAACGTAGCTCTTTTCGAAGATTTTTCGAACTCAGTGAGTTGTTAAACTTTCCGAAACAGCTGAAAAGTTTTGACATTTCTCCCAATTATTTATTAAAAGGACAAAATTAAATCTTTTCTAATTTGTTTTTTTCCTTGACGACGGGACGTCTTTCAATAAAATTTCAACTTACACACGATTCGGACAACAAGAAATTATTTTTATTCCAATTCGAAAAGTTGACAAGCGGGCAGCACGAACGCGAATTCTAATTGTGTGAATGCAAGTGAATTTTTCTCGTCAATGACAATGGCGAAGCAGTAATAAAAATCGTAAGAAAGAGAAGCATGCAAAATTTTCCACTAAGTTATGATTTTTAAAAATAAAATGTTCATCTTGACAGTTGAATTCGGACGAAACGAAGAAGTTACAAAGTACAAGCTGTATTTTTTTGCATACAAACGGCGAAGTAAAAATAGAAGAGAAAAACACGGCAAACATAACTCGTAAAACGATGACGCCCCTGTGAAACAACGAAGAATTTTCTTTTCTACGTATCACGAGAGCAAAAATAGGGACCGACAACTGATTGCGTCGAATGTTTTCCGAGCGGAAAACTCTAGCTTTAAGATACTGCGCTAAATTTGGACGGAGAAATGGACCCGAAACAGATCTCATCTCTGGCAAAACTGATGCGAGATAGCGGCGACAAAATTCTCAGTTCAGAGTTCACTTTCACTCTGTCCGGTAAGCAGTTAGAATGATGTGCTGATTACTTTTATTTATCTCTCGTCTGTTTTCTAGGACATTTACTGCGAGCGTTGAACGATTCGTTTACGTTAATTGCTGATCAAAATGAACCGTGTTCGCCCATGTCCTTTCAGGTCGTCAAGCCAAACAATTCGAAATCCGAAGTATTCCGCGATTTGCAGTTGGTTCACGATTTCGTGCAAAAAACTTTGGTTTTGTGTATAGCACGATTTCCGGGAGACGATCAATTCGAGGGTACGATAGACATCACTAAGTTTCGCAGCTTGAGACGACTCGAAGTACAGAAAGTAAACGTTAAGCAAATCACAGGCATTCAACCGCTACGAGCGCAGCTCCAACATCTATCGTGTGTTCGCAGCATTCAATGCATCGAGGACATAATTACGTATTGCGGAGGGGATCGATCGAACGGGTTTGTCTGGAACGAATTGAAGTCAGCGGATTTTAGCTACAACAATCTTCGAACGGTTGACTCGTCCCTGGAATTCGCGCAATGGCTACAAACTCTGAATTTAAGTCACAACCAATTGATCAGTGTCGATGCCATAAAATGGCTTCCAAACTTGAAAATACTAGATCTAAGCTACAATCGGCTCACACATATTCCGCCGTTCAATAACGAAGCATCGCGCCGACTGCAAATCATCGTGCTCAGCAATAATTTCATCGAAGATTTGAATGGAATTTCGCGGCTCGATGCTCTCAACGAATTGGATTTGTCTGACAACTGCCTACTTGATCACTCCTACTTGCTTCCGGTCAGTACGCTTGTCGGGCTACGCTACTTGAACCTGTACGGAAATCCGTTATCGTGCCATCCGAAGCATCGCCAAGCTTCGGTGCGATATCTACATAAGAATACCGCTAGTATGAAGTTCATTCTCGATTCGGAGGCGCTCTCGAAAAGCGAAAAAGGACAAGTCGGTGGCTTCCAAGGATACAGTGCCATACTTTCGTCACGATTGTCGTCCCATAACCGTTCTAGCGGTCAATCGACTCCCGCTCGTAATTCGCAATCACAAACACCGAATTCAAGTGTCGGATCGATACGCAGCTTCTGTCTCGGCGACTCGACGAATGATATTTCGGCTTCGATGAAAAAGCTAAGAGTTCGAACGGTAGAGATCGAGGATGTGAATATCGAAACTCGAGTCGCAAATCGGAAACTGTCTGGTGATCATGTGCCCGAAGACAATAAGGATCATCTCGAAACTAAGCGTCAAATCGACGACTTGCGAGAGAAATTCGGATCGCGTTGGTTGCAAAACGAAAACGCTCACATGGTACAAAGCGTGATGGGCATCAAAGAACCCGATTCGTTACCATCCAATCGTATTTCGTCGCAACAACTTATCGACGATCTGCTGGGCAGCATGAACGCTTCCACAGCCTCCAATAGTTCGACAACCAATGTTTCGGATAAAGACTCAACAACGACCGTAATTATGCGAACTTCAACCCCGAATTCCGAACGTAGGTTTGATTTAGACGTTGAATCGCCAATTAAGTTAGCCAATTCGACCATCACCTCGGAAGCAGATACACTTTATGAAAGTATTGGAACGAAAAGTTCCGAGGAGCGGAACGATAGTACAGTGTACAAATCGGTGGAGGAAGATAGCAATGAAACGAATTTAGATAGTATTTATGCAGCTGGAATTGACGATTCGGAAAGTGAGTTTAAAATTGCAATTTCTATGTTAGTTTTGTGTTTTATTGGGTTTTTTTTTGTTCGTAGTTTCCGAGCCAGATGACAATGAAGTAACGTACATTGTACACCAGTTTGATCACAACGATGAATTGTTTTTAGCTGTTTCGGATACTTACATCAAGGAGAGAGATATTTTAACGGGAAGGTAGGAATGATTGATTTTTATTCTGAGAATGATTGCAATCATTTCATCTCTTTTTTTTTATTTTCAATGCAGGACGAAAACCAAATGGAGTTTAAAAATTTTGGAAAGTTGCGAACGTATTAAAGCGAATACGATTCGTATTAATTTTGATACAGTTAAGAAAGATAAAAAGGAACGCACGTATACGGCTGAGGAGGGATTGTGTCAGGTAAGTTTTTTTTTGTAGTGTCTTGACCTAAAATCTTCAATACTTGAACTAGCGAACAAATCAACAAATATCGGAGCATAATTTTCAAATCATAGACCTTCCTATGGAAAATTAAGTTTCTTAACGAAGAACTTAAAATAACGATTTCTCGTCGCTAGAATTCGAAGAAATAACAATTTCAAATTATCTTTTCAGTCAGTCGAGAAAATAATGTTAAATTATTATTTTTTCGAATATACTTTTCAGCCTAGGTGTTGATATTGAAATCGCAAGAACTGGAATTTGAATTTCTATAGATTCGGTTTTTGAAGGGGTATTACTGAATTACAATATTAATTGATAACATCTAGAATCATTATGCCAGCTTTATGGCATTTTTGTCTTTGTTCATTCTTCGGTTAATAGCAAAATTTAAATGGTTTACACCTTGGCAGTACAAATACTGTTGGTGCTGGTCGAAAGAACCGGCTGAACAGGCAGCCGTCAGGGGAGTAAGGACTTGGGGCGCGCAGATCACTTTTTCCATAAATTAAGCAACTCTGTCGTGACCAAAAAAGCACATAGTAGTAGTCCTGATTTTATCGCTACGGTAGCCATGGAAACATTTATATTATTATACAAGCAGGACGTTTTCCTTCTGCTATTTCAAATTAGACTGTAAACCGCGGAGGAACAAAATTCGCGTATCACTCATGATGAAAAAGTAGTAATTTAAAAATTGCATTCCGAAGGAAGGTGAACTCCTGCTCCGAACTTTCTTTTCTTTTTTCTTTTTATTATAACTCTGGTAAGCTATCGAAACAAGCTAATTTGATCAAAAACATTAACAAAAAATTAAAAAAGAAACGTGAAAAAAATAAAAATAAATGTGAGTGTTCTTTTCTTTTTCTTACAAAATAAAAAAAACCTTGTTAGTAGCACTTAATTGAAGTTGTTACTATTTACAATTTTATATATTATTCACCCCCGCAATGTTCGTACCCAATCATTGTCGAAAATCAAATACAACCGCCTTCTTCAAACGTCTTTATTAGAATGCGCTCCAGGACAAATTTTGCTATTTTCAATTTTGTTGGCAGACGAGGGGAATAAACGGCTATCGTTCTAATGTTGTTGGTAATTTTGGCGCCAAAATAGTTTATAACAATTCTGCCCAGGTAATTCTATTCATTTGGCGCGAACCGAATTTAAAAAAAAAAACTAAACTAACGAAAAAAAAATACGGCATTACCAGACATGTACTCAGGAACAGTAACAAGAAGAAAACACGGGTGAAAGAAGTTACATCCAAAAACTACAAAAAAATTAACTCGCAACAAAGTTAATGTGGAAGCTGTAAGAGCGAACGGCTTCAAGAAAAAGAGAAAGGAGTATTAAGTCACTTTTGAAGTTCGTTACCTTATATTTAAAAATCTGTCTCGAACCATTCGTAAATTTTTTCAGGACAGTAATGTTAGCAATAATTATCGTGACATAATTTTATTCTGCCAAGGGCGCTTACAATTCTAGGGCCGTGGAAGTACTACTAGCAGTGCTGTAGTCGTAAGTCCAGCAGAGGGTATACGCTGTTGTAAGGCTGAAGTGGTCAATGTTGCTAAATTTATAAAATCATCAATAAAATCGAACTGCATTTTAATTATATATTTTTTGAGTTTTTATTTCGTGTTGCCATATACTCGTTTCTATTCTTTTTTTTTTTTTTGATCTGTATAATTTTGTTATTATTTATTTTTTTTTTTTTTACGCCTTGACAAATTTATAGCTTTTCGGTTTTTTTTTTCAATTTCGCGTTATATTATCTTTTCTTGTTTCTTTTAACATAAATTTAAGATTTTTTTCTCCTTTTTGTATTTATTTGTTTTATGGCAACTTTTACGATCGATCAGTTTAACGTTCGGGGATTCTGTGTACCTTTCCCTGTACATTCATACCCAAAAATTCAAAGCCAGAAATACTAGCACTTGCCGAGTGCAAGGTGCTACCAGGGAGTGAGCAGTTTTATTCTGTTCCCGGATACCACCTTATCCCAGCATTCTTTCGCCAGCGCGGGATTGCTCTCTACATCCGCGATGATGTGCCCTTCTAATTGGTTCCGCATTTAGGTAACTGCTCCAATCCGGAATTTAATTACATCTGGATAAAACTTTTAATCCAAGGGCATATCTTGTATTTTTGTTACGTTTATAGAAGCCCGGCATTGAATGCAGCTAAAACAGCTAATGAGCTGGATGGTTTGTCAGAATCCATCCAGTCCATTTACACTGCACACTCTGACGCTGAAATCGTTATCGCGGGCGATTTTAATGTTCACAACACTGCCTGGCTTAAATATTCTTCCTGCACGGACCAAGAGGGACGTGATACTGAGCTCTTTGCATCGTTAAACGGTCTAACACAGCTGGTAAAGGAGCCTATTCGTTTACCAGAAATTGCAGGTCCATTCTCCAATCTACTTGATATATTTCTCACCAATCAGCCTGAGAAATACTCTCTCTCTCTCTCTCTCTCTCACTCTCACTCTCTCTCTCTCTCTCTCTCTCTCTCTCTCTCAATTGGGGAGCCCTAAACGAGTTCTTCAATGCTTTCAATTGTGCTTCGATTCTAATGACTGCGATGAAGCCTGTAAACTTGTCACCGAGACCATCTTGAAAGGTATGAAGCTTTACATACCTTCAAGTCAAAAGAGAGTCCGGCCGTCGAAGGACTCTTGGTTCACTAATGAATGTCTTGCAGCTATTCAGGCTAAGAAACAATAGTTTCAAAATTTTCCAACTCCAACTAACAGAGAGACATCAAGAAATACCTGCAAATCTATCCTTGAACGTGTTAAATTTGATCACGACCAAAAACTTCGGCGGAAGATCCTTCAGAGTCCAAAAGGCTCAAGATCTTACTGGTCTTTTGTCAAAACGGTCAACAATAATTTCATCTCTTCATCAACACAACCACTCGTTGATGCGACCGTACTGTCATTAATCCGGTTGAGAAAGCGAACCTATTGGCAGTGAATTTCGCGAGAAATTCCACTCTACCATCTTCAAACCAAACCCCTCCTATTGTAACATCATCAGGTTTTTCGCTGCCTCCGCTACATTTCCGCACGCGTCTCATTTTCAGGATTTTTCTGGCTAAACCCCTTCGCAATCTTTTTCATCTATCTTACTTTTCTCGGTGCTTTCCACAACTGTGGAAAGTCGCGAATGTTCAGCCAATTCCCAAGAAAGGAAGCAAAGCGAACCCCGCTAACTACCGCCCAATAACTATTACTTCAGTGCTCTCGAAAGTGATGGAAACTGCTGTCAATCGCAAAATCGTTCACTATCTTGAGGATAAACAGCTTATCCACGATCGCCAATACGGTTTCCGTTCTGGAAAGTCAACGGGAGATCTCTTGGTATACCTGACGGAACGTTGGAACTCTAGCTTGCACAAATACGGCGAAGGTCAAGTTCTTGCTCTTGACATTGCAAAAGCTTTTGACAGAGTTTGGCATGAATGTCTCCTTGTTAAGCTAACGGCCATTGGCCTCGATGCTACCCTCATTCGATGGATTGAGAATTTCCTGTCCGAACGCACTATATGAGTCGTATTAGATGGCGTTCCTTCTTCCTCTTTTCCAACTAATTCTGGTGTCCCTCAGGGTTCTGTCCTATCGCCAACTCTGTTCTTAGTATTTATCAACGACCTTTTGTCTTCTACTCTTAATCCAATCCATAGTTTTGCAGATGACAGTACTTTAGATAACACCTTTGAATTTAACTCTGCTGCTGATTTTCACAAGAATCGGTTACTTCCAAACGTTATTCGGTTCGTTGAACTCCGACCTCGACTTAATCCTGGAATGGGGCAAGAAAAATAGAGTAGAGTTCAACGCTGCTAAAACACAGGCCTGTCACCTTTCCCTTAAACGTGATGTTCCAGCGTCGTCGTCTAATTTAGCCTTTAATGGCGTACCAATTTGCTCTGTAGATGAGGTTTTTGTATTAGGCGTAAAATTAAATAACCATCTTGATTGGAGCAAACATTTCTTTGATGTTGCCCTTGATACCTCCAAACGCTTAGGTATTCTTCGCAAATGTAAAAAATATTTTACGCTTCACGACTTAGCTACCATCTACAAGGCTTACATTCGACCTCGTTTAGAGTATAATTCGCATTTATGGGCTGGGGCACCCAAAACACCTTGCGCTGCTCGATCGAATCCAAAAACATACGTTCCGACTAATTGGAGACGACACCATTACGGTTTCTATTGACTCCCTTGAACATCGTAGGAACGTTGGAGCACTCAGCATCTACTATCGCTACTTTCATGGTAAATGTAGTGCGGAACTTAAATCACTAATTCCTTCATTTTTCATTTTTCCGCCAAATACTCGTCAAGCGCACACCAGTTTACCGTCAACCCTATTCCTACTCGTACAGTGAAATATAGACAGTCATTCATCTCCCGAACGTCCAGACTTTGGAACGCATTGCCTTCTAGCATATTTCCGCTTCAAAAATAATGGCCATCGCCATTTCCGTGTCTCTCCCCCAAAATTCCCATAGCACTACCCAAATTTCATCTTCTACCAATACCTATATCGACATAACTGTGTAATGCATTAAAGGGTGACCCCCTAAGATATAATCGGTGCCATAAAAAAAAAATTATGAATACCCACTAGGTCTTTACCAAAAAAGCAATGACAGCGATCGGGCGACAGAAAAATTATTCGAGTGAGGCTGCAATGCTCTACAGGTGTCAACGAACAGTAATGAAAGAACACGTGTACCCTAGCACTTGGGTAAGCGGCGAATTATTTGGCGAGTGTTATGAGTTACGATCTCCGTTCCGTTTGGGTGAGGTGGGACATGTGAGTTGCAGATATTGCAAGTTCCGCTGATTTATGTTGCAGTGCACTGTATCGATAAGAGCTTTACGTTCTTCATTGATAAAATTGTTTGTGTAATGTCGTTTGAAAAAAAGAAAACAATAGACCCTTTTGGTTCGGTTTTCTATGACCGGGTGTTTTATTTTTTTATTTAGTTTGTGTACATGCAATGCGATTGACATTTTTGCGATCCTGACTCGATTGCGCTCGATCGTTTTTTCGTACTTTGGATAGTAACAGAAAACCTTTTCATTCCGAGGGGGAAATGCTCACTATGCGCACTGAGCTGGTTAGTGAGCATGAGATTGATCTGCCTAATTGTTATGTGCAGGCTTTCGTAGAAAATTTCTTTTTTTTTTATTGCCAACATGTCAGTAAATACTTTGAATTTTTCGAATTTGATTTCATTGTCATTCTTGTGCACTAGCATGGAGAATGGAGGTGAAAAAATCACAGCTATTAGAAGAGCTGCTCTTTTTCACAGATATTGAAAAAGAGCAATCGCAGTGCATCTTGAACTTTCGAAAAACACGTTGATCCTTAACAGCCTGAATTACACTTCTTCGAAGGTTATAGTTTCCATTTTAGTTTTAATTGAAAAACGCAAAGCTCTTTCAATACTTTAGCAAAGAGTTTTTTTGTTATTGCTGAACACTAATAAAAAAGCGAACCAATTACTAGAGCAATCGCATTTTCGCGGATATCTAGATCTGAATCGCCGGACCAGCAAGTTTTTATCCTAACATTACAGTGTCGAAATTGTAATGCCAATAACATGTAAAAAATATTTTTTTTAAATTCTAGCTTATGATTCATAATTCTTCGATTATATTTGCCATTTCTCTGCAAGGAATGTCAGGACACTAATTAAGAAGCTAGACAGTGATGCGACCAGCAGTGTCCTAGAGTCTAAGGAACGATATTTGATGAAGTGTTGGTTCATATAGATTACATATTTTAGAGATCAGAATTTTTTTTTTAGCGTTATCTTGGGTTCAATGCAAGTTCCAATGTTTTATCTACTATCTTACTGCCTTTCAAAATTACAGACTCCATCCAGAAATTAAACTGTTTTAACGAAATATATACATTTCCAGGAACTAGAAAAATATTTACGTGGCATCCTTTCAAAACGCCTTCTGTCCGAAATGAATCAAACTTTGTACAAATGTGTAAAGTGTTCAATGCAATTTTCCAGAGAAAATACTTATAAAAAATCGAACATTGGTAAGTTTTAAGACCCTTAAGATATTCCACCAAGATTTAGTAATTCAACTCAAATTTTTCCGCCTTCTAGACGTTTTCTGTCCCGAATGTAAAAGTATATTTGTCGTTGAATTGCACGAAAGGTCCAGTTCACTGACAAAAAATTCAATAGGAAAGTACGAAGAACTTCCGGTCATATCGACCACTACTTCTTTACCCAATACAACCGCGCCCACGTCAACAGTAACACCGTCGGGAACACAAAGCGCTGGTGAGAAATATGTAATTGAAGAAAGTGCTTCTCATAGCAGTATAGGTAAATTATGCTGAAATTATTACTTTGATTATTGTATAAAAGAAAAAAATTTAAAGCAGAATGTTTTTTGCAACATCAATTTTAGTTTTTACTATCACTGGTTTGTTTTAATTTAATTTACATATTTTTTTTTTTATTTTTGATTGGATTCCTGTTTGAAGCACTTGATTTGAGTTGTTCGACAAGAACGGCTGAATTTAAAAATATCCAAAGTACTGTCTTATCGAACAACTCGGTTTTTTATTTATTTAGTTTGGTTATTTAAACAATTGTGTTCCTACTTACCTAACTATTTCCGATATTAACTTCTACCACATCATTTTCTTAGTTTTTAGAGAAGTAACAAAATAGAATAAAAATTAACAAGCTAGACATAATATCGCTTTACTAACATTAAAATAATTATTGTATAATTGCTTGCTAGCATTGCAGAAAGGAGCATGGAGATCTTCTACTAATCAATATCCAAGTAGATAAATTACTAAACTCCAATATTTGTTCACAATATTTAACTAAGCAAATCACAAATATCTCTAAATACTTTTTCTTCTCTCCTCCAACTTGGATTTAATTCAATCACCAAAAAAAAAAAATTTAAAGGTTCCGCCGGATCACTCAACGAATCATCATCGTGTTCGAAAATCTCCAATTCAGAAAATTCATTCGACTCGAATCAAAGTGTTGCCGGCAGTTCAACAAACGATCGTGATCTTGATTTTAATTTCAGTAAGAACGGTGAAAGTGATATCGAAATATTAAGTAATCCGAGTCAAAGTAGTATAGAAGTTTTGGATAGTGCGTTTGCAAGTCGAAAAACATCGGAAGAACGTCGCATCTCGCAAGTTCCATCGTTGGATACGATTGAAGATAACAGTGTACCGAGTATCGCGGCTGTTGTTAGTAAAGAAATTTCAACGGATTTCCAACTGGAAATAACGAAACCGATTAACGAGAATGCAGCAAATGTAGGCGAAAAGAAACCGTTGCTGGGGCATCTAAATTTAACCGAAAGTAGTTCATCGGGCTCGGTCACCGACAGTGTTTGTACGGCTTATGAACAGGACGAGAAAAATTCGACAGGTATTAATTCGCCTGAAAGGAAATCGACGCAAGTTAAATCGTCAGCGGATAAGGAATTGAAAAAGGAAGATTCAATTATTTCGTCAATGTTTGGTGGTAAGTTTTTTTTTTTTTTTATTAAAACATCATTTTCTATTTCGAAAAAATTCAAAATTCAATTACAGGCCTTTTCCAATCGACCAATATCTTGATGTCGCGATCACAAAAACAAAACGACGTTTTATGCGATAAATTCAAATTTTCATATACGGACTTTAGCGATGCCGATCACCGTCTCAAATTGCACTTATTACAAAATGTCTTCGAAGATCCAAATGAAAATTTTAAGTGGCTGGTGAAAGGGAAAATGTACAATGAATTGACAGGGGAATTATTTAATGGTATTATGGTGATGTCGACAACACGATTCTATGTAATGGAAATTTTCGGACCCGAACGGGATGAAATTGCAAAATGGATAAAGCGAACAGCAAGCGTAAAAGTCGAACGTATTGAAGCGGTTGAACTATTACCGTGGAAAATCGGTTTATCGTTTGCTCTTAGAGGCCTTTCGACATTTTTACTTTTACTGCAGGATATTTTGCGAACCGATAGTTTATTGTTGTTTTTTGCAAGTACGTTAATTTTAAATTATCGATTAAATTAATTCTACTAAATTTTCTATGAAACAGATAATCCTTTACCTGATGAATGTCATCTAGGCTATCAAATTTCGGAGAAACTTTTGAAGAAAATGTCATATTTTACGAACGATGAACAACTCAAAATGATTTCAATATTAAACGAATGCGAAATAACATCGGATAGTTTACAAAAGACAATTAAACCGACCGGTTTTTTTGCGACCGATACTCACCTGTATTTGACAACATCGAATTTTTCATGGCTACTCAACAATTCGGAGAGTAATTTAGAGCTCGCTCATATTCAAATGATGAACAATCTGGTTGAAGTCGATCGGCCGGAAAAGCATATTTTTTCAATTAATTTTCTCGATGAAGATCAGGATAAGTGCGAATTGTGGAAATGTAATTTCGAAACGGACGACAATGCTGAGAGTTGTTTCAATGCAATAGGTCAGTCGTGGGAAAAACTATTTGGCGTGCCTTTAAGCAGTAATTGATAATGACGAAAAACAAACGAAATAGGAAGATATTTATTTTTTATGATAAAAAACAATTTCTATTTTCGGGCAGAAAAGGAAATTTAATCAATCACGTCCTTGTCAGATTTTTTTTTCTTGCCGAAAACGAACTTTAAATTAGGATAAATTAGATAGCGTTTTTTTAATGAATGTTTTTATTCGTGATATACCATTTTATGACCATATCAATTATTTAATTAATTACAATTAACACATTTTATTTGCAATTAAAGCTAATTTAATTTTTAAGATAAATATAAATTTGTAAAATACTAAAATAAAAATTTACTAATCCAGTAATATATATTGAGCGAGAGATGTTGACAAGCGTTTAATGAAATAAAAATAGCGTTTTTTATTTATAAATTGAACATACAACAGAAATTTTTCCAATATTAAAATAAAAAAAAATTTACAATTAGATCATTTTTAGATTATAATTTAAAAATACGCGCTCAGTTTTGATATTATTTGGTTGTTACTACCTAGCGTGTTCAACTCGATATAAAGCAGTAATATATCTTAAAACGGACCATAAATCAATAAATATTTTATTTTCAACATTTTTAAAATCCTGATGGAAATGATAAGCAATATTTTATTACATTACTTTTGCGAGTATTTTTTTTTACAATATGGTTTTTGTAACTACATCATTTTATTTCTTTTTTTTTGTGCGACCCTTTTCGAATGCAATAAAATAGTCTTACTGAAAATCATGTTTAAGATAATTTAAGAAAAAACTGTCCTCCATTTGGATCAGTTTAAAATTGATAATAAATATTTTAGCATTAGAGAGAGATATGTTGTAAAATTTTTAAACATTACCGAGAAAATATATTTGAAAAGAACAGGATACTGATTTATTTGTGCACAATTCGTCATTAAATGCAATGAAATTTTTAATACATTTAAATCGATGTGTAATTGTTTCGAAATAATCGAAGGTGAATTGTGCCAAAATGAATTAAGAACACTACGACAATTAACGCTATTTCATGTTGTGTTAATTCGATGATGATTTCACTTTATGGATAAATGCTCAGCAACCCAATCCATGTTTTCATAGAATCTTGGATCGCTCATACGTAATGCTGACCTCTTGTAAAGATAGTAGTAGACTGGCGAGACTTAAATGAAAATAAATTAATTCTGATTAAATATTGAAAGTGAATTTTACAAAATAAATATTCAAGTAGGCTTATTGCCATTATTTATTTTTCCTCGAATTATAAAAGGTTGGAACTGTTCTGTGCTTAGGATGATGTAAAGAAAAGGTCGTATTTTGCGATTTTACACGGTAAAAAAAATAGCAAGTTATACGAAGGGTTGAAACCATAGGGAACTTGGGATCATCTGATCCAATGTGCAATGTGTAAAATACTGATAAAAAACTACTTTCATCAACACTGCGTATCGCCTTCTAAAATTTTAATATTGTACTTGATATCTATCGGGAATTTAAACTTGCTGCTTTGAAAATGCAACATATATTGTGAATTTATAAAAAAAAGGCAAAAAATCAGTGAAAAGCATTTTTTCCAAAATCGTGAAAACAGCAATATGACCAAGATACAATAGGTCCTAGGGGCATAACGACCAAATCTTGAGCTTGAGCAAGATCAGGTGAACAGGATCAGGAGATCGTACTCCGAGCGGAAACACCATTCTGAGCGTTGGTCCTGAGAGTGAAGCAAAAATGGCGTGCCGGTCGTCCTTACACCGAGAGCGGGAAACAGTCTCATCAGCTGGGAACCAATCTCGGATAGGATTACCGTCGTCAGGCTCAGGACCAGTATCAGAAATGTCACAGTTTTACAGTGCTACGCAACAACTAATACCGCATAACCTGGTGACAAAGAAGAGTTTTATAGCCAACTGAGTGCCACCTTCGAGCGTGTTCCAAGAGGGGATATTATTATCATCTCAGGAGATATGAACGCCCAGGTTGGCTCTAACAACACTGGACTAGATCACGCATGGTGACCCTTGGGTCAACGCGTCACGACCTTCGATGAAGAGACCCGAAAACAGCGAATTATTTGTGGAGTTTTGTAGTACTCGCAAATGGTCATCTGAGGGACCTTTTTTCCACACAAGGGTCACTATAAACATCTTGGGTTTCCCCTGATGGTGTTACTCAGAACCAGATCGACCATTTGGCTATAAGTCGCCGATGGAGAAGACGTTTCCTCGATGTGCGAGCGAAGCGTGAACGATCACCACTTGATGGTTGCCTGCTTGAGATTGTACACAGCAGCTATACACCATACTACTTGTTGAGAATAATTTCAAACTACTTCACCACGACTGTCCCACAAGGATCTGTACTAGGTGTATGATGGAGTTTTTCGACTATCATTGCCGCGAGGAGTAAAATTAATCGGGATTGCTGACGACATCGGCGTTGTTACCGTGGCTAAGCACATCCACGAAATAGAGTCAGCAACAAACTGTATCGAAAATTAGAGACTAGCTAGAATCCGCTGGTTTAGAATTGGCTGACCACAAAACGGAGGCTGTTCTAATAACAAGTCGAACGAAAATTGGATACGTGAACATTCAGATCGGCAGTCAAACCATTAGATCCAAGGAGGCAATTAAATATCTAGGCGTTATGCTCGATAATAGATTAAAATTTAAAGTTCACGTGTACTTCGCAAGCAAAAAGGCGTCACAAATGCAGGCAGCCCTTTCCCGAATACTGCCAAATATCGGTGAACCTGGATATGCCAGAAGGATTCTACTTTCCAGAGTAGTCAGTTCGATCCGAAACAACGAAAACGATGTCATCAACATACAGGCTCTGCACTAAAAGAGCAATCAGCGGTTTCCGAACAATATTGGACGAAATGTCATAGCGGGAATGATCGCGTATGAGATGCTAAGGCACTACGAAAGAGATCCTCGATCCAACAGAAAAATAAAATAAAAGAAAAAGCCAACATCAATAGCTATGTGGCAAGCCATGTGGGACAACACTACAAAAGGCAGATGGACCTATAAGATAATCTCCGCAATTGAGGTTTGGACCCAGCAGGTGAATGGGGACTGCAACTATCACATCACGCAATTCCTATCAGGTCACCGCGGCTACCGCAATTACCTACATAGATTCGGACACGATAACTCGCCTCTTTGTCCAAATTGCCCAGATCAAGAAGAAGACACAGAACACGCGGTTTTCAACTGCAGTCGCTTCGCAGAATGGAGAAATAACATGCCGAGTCCACCATTCATCATAGACTATATGATGGAATCAAAGGAAAATTGGATGGAATTTGCACACTCGTAACGAATGTGCAAAAGGATCTTGGAAGAATCGAAAGAGAAAGGAGAGCAGAAGCAACATAAGGAGTACAGTATAAAATGCTAGCCAGCCCCGCGAAGTAATGCCTAACGGCCGTCCCGCGGGGAAATTGGTTGAAGTCTGTGTGCGGGAGTGTGGTTTAGTATGCAGACACATATCGGCTGACGGTTCTCTGTCAGGATCAGGTATGCGGATCAGGTATGCACGGGCTATTGGTATCTAATGAAGATTCCACACCTCCCTGGCGTAATCAGAAAGAAAAAAAATCATCGACTATCTGCGATCATCAATTGCTTGTGACCTCGAACTGCTCGCTCGTACTCACACACAGCGAAGAAGGCCAAAACCGACCGAAAAGGAAAAGATTAATAGAAACAGCATAGAAGGGCAAAAAGGAAATAATTTATAGAAACAGCTTAGAAGGCTAAAAAACGGCCGAAAAGAACGAAACAAAGGTAAAGTTGACGGAGTCAGTCAAAATTCAGAAAGCGATTAAGTCGTGTGATAGACAGCGTAAATGGTGCAAAATAAAACCGATAATTTGAGAACAAAAAAGGGATGACGTGATAGTTACAATAAAATTTGTGATTATTTAATATAAAAACGAATTGGCTTCAGTTTTACTTGAAATCCAGCGACCCCATGAGCACACCAGTATATTAAATTCACTTCAAAGATCTGGAGCATTTATATTACTATTCAAGATATTATACAGAAAATCAGCATCATTAAAAATTCTTCGAGATTTTAATGAAGGAATATCAAAAAACACAATCAACTTAGTATATATAATATTACTAGAACTAATTCCCATTTTATATCCAATATAGATTAAGAATTTATGCTGCTAGGCGGGGTATTTCAAATAAGATCTGAGCTATGTTTAAAGAATCCTTTGATAAATACCGAATGTCTCGTCTTGCGTAAAGAAGAACTATCTGAAAACGTTACTTTGCGAACGGGTGTCAGACAAGCCTATGTATATATTATCACCAATTCCAGTGGCGTGGTGTCCATTGATGCAAGGGAAGCATTGCTTCCCTTACATTTTACGCACTCTGTCCTCTTTCGCTCTGATGCTGATGAAGTGTATTTGGTTGCCCATAGCTGTTCGGACTTAAATTTAAACGTCCTTCTTAGCAGAGCAATAAACAAGTCTTGGTATCAAAGTGGTTAAGGGAGGAAGAGGGGGGAGGAGAGATTAAGGTAAAAGTATATCAGTAAGCTAAAATATCAAGCCACTTGAACTTACATAATCGTTGGACAATAAAAAGCGCCATAAGTCCAGCTGGCCACTGGAATGTGAAAGGTCCTTTATTATGATTGATTACAATCCAAACGTGATGCCCGACGGACAGAAGGAAGTACGTGGTAAGTGCCAGTAACGGAAAACGAAACTTCTTGTACAAAAGCTCAGCAACACCAGCCTGCAATTAAAATAACAAAAAATAATCTTGAACACAATACAAAAACTCATTTTTATTCTCACCTGATAGACGTAAGTCGAGTACATGCTAAAAACTAGGGCAGTGAAAGACAGAATCAAGCATATATCTTGCGTCCTATAATCAGGCGGAATATTAAAATTATTTGAATCAATTTATTCGTCTTAATGGGCTTACAAAAACACAAAAATGATGGACAATTTATCACCCCGGGCCAAGTACGAGAAACTATTCAGTATTAAATCAACGAAAAGGAACAAAAATTGAAAGGATAAAAGAAAAGAATAACGTCTTAAAGACAAATTCATGATTTCTGTGGATATTACGCGGGTCAATTAACTTTTACGCGAATGTTTTCACTTAACATTTGACATTTTACACGAAATCTCCTACAAACGTCCTACGCGCAAAAACCGATGTTCTTTTTGTTGCACAACGAAGGACAAATGACATTTGTGTTACCCGATTGATTATGGTTAGGAAAAAAGATAAATCCTGATTTTATAGTGCCAAAATCAGACCTAATTTTACTTTTTTATTCTAAAAATTAAGTATTGTGATCGACACAGACAAAAAAAAATTGTTTTTTCGCGTTTCATGACTAAATTAACCTGAAAATGCAAAAAACAAGGACGTGAGACTCCGGCGCCAATATTCAGGAAGTTTTTCCTGTGTCCATATATTCGTGACTAGTTTGTGTAGGAGATGATGTGCTGTGCAAGTGTCGCCGGCTTTCAAATGTTCGGCTGGAATTTGTTAAGTGTGCGGCGCTTTGTTGTTTGGGTGGTTCTTCAAAGCCGTTTTTACTTCTTCGAGAGTGGGAGGACTCAAAGAGGATCCTTTATCAGCTGTTACATTAGTTATACTTGCTATAATGTCTGCTGCTGCTGTTTGTGTGGATGATGGGCTCGGATTGAAGAGTTGTTCAAAGTATTGTGCCCATCTTAATTTTATATCTTCCGCATTACTTATGATGTTCCCTTCTACATCCTTGCAGAGGGTCTTCTTCGCTTGGTATTTCTCTTTCAACTTTTTAACGAGGGAATACGCGGCTCTTGTGATGTATTATTTAAAATATACGTTAATGTTGTTAAATTCGTTATTATTAAACTTCCATTTTTTTCTGTCTGCATATTTTGCTTGCAAATCGTCTAAGATCATTATATTTGTCCCGTATGGCTCATTTCGGTCGTTCCGTTAATATTTTGTAAGCCTAATTTTTCGGTCTAAGGCATCTTGGCATTCGTGAAGTAAAAAAACTATTCGTTACACGAGTACTCGTTACCGACTGAAATCCGAAGTAACGAGTACCGACGTAGATTTTTATTTGTTACTTAAGTCGTTCTCACTCCCCTTCCCCAACCTTCCCAATCCCATTCCTTCCCTCCATGACTGTGTTTGTGCATTGCACATAAAGGCCGAAATTGCCTATAACACAGGTCATTCTGTAAAAAAAAAAAAAAAAAAAAAAAAAAAGTAACGTAATGAGCTCCCAAAAAAATAACTGAACTATCGAAACGTTTCGTTACGTTTTTTTTTTATTAAAAATGCAGCGAATTCAAGCTGTCCTGTACCTCGACAGTCGTACGTCATTGCGAAAAAACGTTGGAGGCAAAATAAAGAATTCTTTTTGCCCGCTCCACAACTTTGTTATACAACTTTGTGTGATCCGATTAAAAATAGAGTTTTTGTGATTTTATTCACGATATGCACACCCAACATGTAAGAAATTTCTGGCCTAAAATGCCAACCGGGAAACTATTTGGGAAACTATCCTTATAATGTGGGCAAATCCATTAATACTACTTATTAGGTAATGTGATGTTAATTGCAATGTACAGATGAACACCCGTAACACGGACTCGGGTGAACTTCATCGTCCATTGCAAATAACCCACCCAACCTGTTATATCATATATATATATAAATTTTTTTTTTTTATTTTTTATCTATTATTTTTCTCCTGTAACTTATCTTGAAAAAAAAAATAATAATTTATTTCTTATTATTTTATATTGTATTATATTACTGTTTTTCTTCATTCTTAGTTTATATTGTTTTAAGTAAGGATTAGTTTATCTAATGGTGGATTGAATTTAACTTATGATTTTATATCTGGAATTGTTATTGTTATTGAAAAGTTAAACAATTTTTTCTCCGCTAAAAACATTCTGTCAACCATCAATTTTAAATCTATCCAACCCATAGCATTCCAGTTAATTCTACAACGTACCTTTTAGTTCCTTTCCATACTTCAAACTCTCCAAAATCAGGAAATACTTTTGAATGTTCGGCATCCTGCCATGCACATGCACTTCTTGCAAAAATCATTTGGAAAACGCCAAAACATAATTTTTGACAATTCTCACTCGATTCAAAACAGAGTGCGATTTCTTTTCCATACGTAAAAAAAAATTACGATAGAAATTTTTCTTACTGGCGCGTATATTTACAAATTAAAATAATAGAGTACAATGCAAAAAAATATCATAATCAACTTTAAATCTTGCGTTTTTTCCTACAATATGCTGAATGCCTCTGATTTTCGTTTATGAGATAGAAAGAAATTTTCATTGAAGTTATTTTGATGGTTTTCGTAATGCTTTAAAATTTTAAAAGTTTTTAAAACTATTTAAAAAAAAAAATCCGTTTTATTTCATCTCGCAGCCAGATGGCGCTCCACAGACATTCGTTGAGTTTTGCTCAAGTGTCAGATGAACGTCTTTTTCCGGTTCTTTTTGGTACAAAAACAACGGCAAGATGAAGTACGTCAAAATCAAGTTTTGTAAAAATTTCAATTCACCCGCAACATCGTTGCATTTATTTCAATTTCAATTCGATTTCTCGACGCAATGGCGAATTGTGCAATCATTCTAATCGAAATTTTTCCCTTTTCAGGATTGGTATGTGTCAATTCAGCGGGTATAAAATCTACCCAGGTCATGGCAAAACCATGGTCCGAATCGACGGAAAGGTAAGCCAAAACACTCAAAATTCGTATTACATTGATTAATTCCGCCCTGGTCTTTCCTGCAGAGTTATACTTTCCTCGACAAGAAATGCGAACGCTCGTATTTGATGAAACGAAATCCGCGCAAGGTAACCTGGACCGTGTTGTACAGGCGTAAACACAAGAAGGGTATCGAAGAGGAGGCTCAAAAAAAGCGCACCCGCCGTACACAGAAATTCCAACGTGCTATCGTTGGTGCTTCACTTGCTGAAATCATGGCTAAACGTAACATGAAACCAGAAGTGCGAAAGGCTCAACGGGATCAAGCTATCAAAGCTGCCAAGGATCAAAAGCGTGCGACCAAGGCCGCCAAGAAGGCAACCGCTCCACCAGCAGCGAAGGCTAAACAAGCTCCGAAGCAGAAGGCCGCGAAAATCAGTCAAAAAGCTGCTCCTCGCGTAGGCGGAAAGCGATAATTGGTCGTTTTGTGTAAAGTTGTTTGTACGCGCGATTTTACATTTTTAACATCATTTAAGGAAAATACACAGAAAATCCGATAAGAATAAATGTGAAATTACCTTTTTTTTTATTGGCGGTGAAGTGTTTAGAATCTGTCCGTAAGTTTCAACTGTGTTTCGCCCACGGTGCAATGCAGGGTGTTGTAAGCTGTCTAGTTGGGTGGAGAATCAACGTTAAATAAAATGTGAGTGAAATCAGTAATTGCTTCAATGAAATCTCTGCGCCAATATCTCTTCGTACATTGAAGGATATCGAGAGGAAATTGTCTTTTCCTTTACTGTTTTGATACGCCGTTCTACCGTAGAACGCAAAATATTGGGCTTATCCGATAGTTAATTTCTTGGTGCTCCATGGTTCTATTTAAATTCGGAGTGTTCCGTGGACATTTATTTCATTCTAGAGATGGAAAAAATTGTGTCTTTTGCTGAACTAGTTCACTAGTTTTTATTTTATTTATATTGTGACAAACTTGGAAAAAAATTGATACCCTGAAATTTTGTTTTTATCGCGTTTTATGACTAAAACAGCCTAAAAATGCAAAAACAAAAATCCGTTTATACGCCGTACATGTAAGCTCAGTGCACATTAACTCCCAAACACTTCAAGATAGAAAGTTAATTTTTGGGTGGATGTAGATGGTTGCGAATCCCAGACGGACGACCATGGGGGGGTTGTAAGGGTTAAGGGGGAGCGCTACAACCAAGAATTCTAATATCTCAATCATGGTTATAGCTAGGAAACTGAAAATCATCAAATATACAGGGTGTTTGGTACTCCGTGCACCACCTTGTAAGGGGTTATTCCTTTGCACAAACTCATACGAACCTAAAGGTGTAGTAATAGCCGTTTTAGGAACGTCATCCTCGTTCAGGGGTTCTAAATTGACTGTTGAGAAAACAACATCCATCAAGTTGTTGGGCAAAATCCTGAATGTGTGGTATTGGATATTTGTCCGGGACTGTTTGAGCATTAAGCGCCCGGTAATCCCTACAAGTTCTCCAACTTCCAGCTTTCTTGCGAACCATGTGAAGTGGAGAAGTCCAAGGATTGTCTGATGGTCTACAAACGCCAAGGTCAACCATTTTCCTGAACTCAGCGATCGCAAAGCGAGTAGGTGAGAGGCGTCGAGGTTTGGAAAAGACTGGTCGTCCTTCCGTAACAATGAAATGGCGGACTGAGTGCATTTTGTGTGTATTTGTTTTGTTTGCTTGCAAAATGTTTTGGTGTTGAGTGAGTAGTGACTGAATTCGCGGGTTCTCGTGTGTGGCTGCCAATACAGATAGTACTGTGGAAGGTCCTTTCAAAATTACCCCTATGGCTGAACCGACGTTAGTGAGAGACGACGTTGTTTAAGACCCACGACCAAGCCGAAGTGTCGAAGGGAATCTGCTCCGGTCACCGTCAGCGATAATAAAGTTCCACTCAAAATTACGTCGAAGTTTGAGTGAAACAGTAATATTATGTGAGCCATAAGTTGGAATTTTAATGCAGTTTGGATAGGTCAGAACCAAGTTTGGATTAATAAAGCGACGGTCGAAATTTCGTTTAGGAACAACCGAAATTTCCGCACCGGTATCAACTAAAAAACGGAGGCCGGATGTTGTATCCGGTATGATGAGGCGACTAGAGTCTGGACTCGTGTTAGGTGTCGCCATTTCTAACACCCGAGTTAGTTTTTTGCTTTTGGGAATTTGCAAGGCTCAGAACATTTAGTGGCCTTATTCCCAAAACGTCTATGGTAAAAACAAAAACCATTAGACGATCGCGATCCGCTTTGTGAACGGTTACGTGAATTATATCGTTTACCGCGCTGAACATTGAAAGACCGTTCGAAGTTTCGACTCTGTCTTGTAATCTGAGCTAGTTCGCTGACCGTTGTGGCTAAAGCAGCAATTTGTTTTTGCAACGGTTCAATTTCTGATTGCTGCACATTCGACGACTTAATAACCGAAGTACTGGCAATTTGTGAATGACAAGATGTGTCAGCAATCTCACTCAATTCATCGAGAGAACCTGAGGATACCGTTAAGATGACTTGCGTTTGAGACGGAAGTCTTTGAAGCCAAAAGTTCTTGACTATATTAACTGGAAAGTTGTTCCCTGCGAGGGAATGGATTCGACTTAAAAGTTGTGAGGGTTTTAAATCCACTAGATCCAATCCGTTCATAAGTCGTTTTAATTTATGATCCTCGGATTCTCCGTATCTCTTCACCATTGCATCTCTTAAAAAGGGTTTTCCGCTGGAATGCTGTCGATGATGTTCATCGACTGCTCGCATTCCGCTACGCTTAACATATTGAGCGCATGATTGAATTTAGTAAGTTCAGTCATATATTCGCTGCAGTAAATTGTGCATCCATGATGCGAAACCGTGCTGCTGGGTTTGATGTCCAGAAAGGTAATTTCTGGATTGCAAACTTATAGTGAAATTTTATGGGCTTTCCGAAAATGTAATAAAATTTGGTGGTTAATCAGGTCCTTCTTGAAGAAAAAAGGACTTTTTTGTATTTTTTTCAATTTTTTATTATTTTTGTGTCATTGAAATGACTTTTTCTCAAAAAGTATAGCACTGACTGACAGTTATTAGCAATATGAAAAGAAGAATGTGTGCCCTTTCCAACGAGCCCAAAATTATTGCGTTACGCTAAGTACGTCAGAAGTTATAAATCAAACAGTGATCACAGGTACGATGAAAATCCTTCGTCCTTACAATCGCGCTATCTCCTTAACGGTGCAAAAACGGGAGTATGTGTGGAACTATTTTCCACTCAGGATAAGTTCCTCTATTCTTTTCGTTTGACGCTTCACACAAGTTACACCCTGTATATTTATGTTGTTATGTTTCCTATATTGACACACTTGGATTGCATGCAGTCAAACCGCTTGTTAATTTTTATTCTATTTTGTTACTTCTCTAAAAACTAAGAAAATGATGTGGTAGAAGTTAATATCGGAAATAGTTAGGTAATTAGGAACACAATTGTTTAAATAACCAAACTAAATAAATAAAAAACCGAGTTGTTCGATAAGACAGTCAAGCAGGACCACAACGTGGCATTCACGATCGCCTCGTTGCGCAGAAGCCACCATCAGTGGCAGAACCAGTTCCTCGAGGAAAACTTCGAATTGTTGTCGGGCGCCTTCGTTGCTCAGTTCGTGTAATAATCCTCCTTGCAAATAGAACACAGCATAAAGAAAAACCAGAACGAACGGAACGAATCAGACAAGATTTTCTTACTTAGGTTCTGACATCGGACGCCGCGCCATTGGACATAACGGCCCGATTTCCAAATGCGAAATGATTTATCCAAAGCTCTTCACCAGCCATCATCTGCAGGATCGGTTTTCTTATCGTCTAGTTTAATTTGTTGTACCACGAATAAAACAATCCAGAAATTCTTTTCGAACGAAGACCGAAAATCAACATCAATATCAAACTTCTCATCACTTCCTCTATGAAGAGGTATGCCGCAAAATTTACACATAAAACAAGTTTCACTTCGCACTTGTTGAGATTGCGACATTGTCTTTGCGCAAATTTTTTCTTTCCGGGTCCATCAATTTTTTCTAGAACGTGTTTTTTCATATCCATCGACAATCTTCCTGGTGGATCTTGTTTAGGCGCCCTTTTTCTGAATTCTCTAAAAACACATTTGTAATTTCTTGCTCTTTGTTCGCCTCGTTGGTAATGTTCAGCAGATTGTTGTTGATTAACACGTAAAATTGTCGCCAGTTCGAAGTGACAGTCTCTCGAATTTCTCGTTGTACAAATCTGTGATTAGATTCGTACTAGGAAAAAATAATAAAGATATGGAGGAATTTTACGAGCGGAAAATTCTGACAAATAAAGATTTGGAGGGGTAAATTTTGTATGGAGGAATATTACGAGCATTCTGAGCAAGATTTGTTGGGGTAAATTTTGTATGGAGGAATATTACGAGCATTCTGACCAAGATTTGTTGGGGTAAATTTTGTATGGAGGATTATTACGAGCGCATTTTTTAACTGTTTTGCTAAAAATGTTTATGGCTTTCAGCGAAACAGTGACGCAGAGAAGCTACTAAAACGATCACGATCACCGAAGAAGGTTTAGGGCTTCGCGATGATTGCGGTAGACAAATTAGAGGAAGCGCAATATTCAATGTCCAAGTAATCTCTTTTCAACATTAACAACAAATATCCCATATTTCCAGAATAAAACCAAAACTTGACGAATTGGGCTCGTTGCATGTACGACATCTTCTCCGGCCCACACTGGAAGAAAAAACTCTCATCGACAATCTGAACCAGGAAATTTGCAAACTGATTACTTCCATCCATCGACACATTCAGTGCATCCGGCAACAAGACCGAACAGCGTCTAACGAAAAACTTTGTTACATATCTGCTGCTCTCGCTTTAAGAACTCACGCTGAAATATCATATATATATACATTGAATTATATTTATTTATATTTCATATATCATATTAATATCATGGAGCACTGCCGCGCTGGTATGAATTTTCATGATATCGACTCCCCCCACTTTGCTGGCATTTTTAACCACTTCGACTAATCTGAAAATTATGAAAAAATATTTTCTATGCACAGAATTGAGTCTAAAATTCGAATTGGCAATAAAGAAAAAAACGATTTTTTTTTCATTTTTCTCGGTGCCCCATTAAGGAGCCATGTTAGCTAGTTCATCAGATGAAAGAAAATCTTTTCCTATAAGTTTTAGTCTTTTCCTTGCTCCTGGCTCGCAGTAATACAGTACATACTCTGTCAATTCTGGCTCTTGGAGACAGGCAGCAGATGTCGGTTTCATTTTTGCAATGCGGCCTACCTCTTTACTTCCCTCAATTCCCATGTGTCCTGGGATCCATATTAAGGTTACTTTGTTCCCTTTTCCCAGGATTATTAGGTTTTGAAGACAGTCCCGAGCTAGCCTCAATCCGTGTTTGTTTGATGCTAGGGCTTTGAGAACTGCCTGACTATCCGTATTCACTCCGAAAAATTAAATTTTTCCGCCGGCTCCTCTAGCATCTGCAAGATCTTAGCTGCCCCTAAATTAAATTTTAAAATGAATTCTTCAAATATCAATATTTTTTATCAAAATGTGCGTGGTCCAAAGACCAAGCTATAGGATTTCTGGTCTTCAGTTTATGTAGATGCGCTTGACCTATTTTGTGTTTCGGACCTAAACTTAAAATTGTTTTTCCGAATGTCTCTTAATAATTTAAATATATTCTAAAAAAATATCAACTTCGCTTCACTCCATCTACCTACAAATTTCTGTATTAGAAATTTAAGAAAAGCATTTTTCATTCGAACATTTGAGAGCTATCGACTTTAAAATTGGAAATGATATCCAAGGGTTCGTACGTCCAAACGATGCTTTATTTTCGTGCACTTAGCGCATACATTTTACAACAAAAACACAGGCAAAACGCCCTCAATAGCGCAAAAGAAGTCGTCCTCAATAGCGCACAAGAAGACGTCCACCAATAGCGCACAAGAAAATCGTCCTAAATAGCGCACGTGATCCCCATATCAGTCGGGGATCTTTTCTTGTGCGCTATTGAGGGCGTTTTGCTTGCGTTTTTGTTCGAGAAGGCATGCGCTAAGCTTACGAAAAAGTGACATCGTCTGGACGTACATTAATAGTGAAAGCGATGACGAATTTCTATTGGCATGTAGTGCATCTACTTTAGTTCAATTTGAATGAATCGAGTCATAAATGTTTTCACATCGTATTATTTGCAGTTTTGTTCTTCAAATGATGCACGCTCGGCAACAATTGTGGTTCTCAGTGACTTCTTTTTCTAAGGCACGATTGTCGACATTTCTATTGAAATTCGAAGCACGCCTTTAAGCTCGATTCACCTCCTGCTTTTAGCGTTTAATTATACTTACGGTATTTTAACAATCTTCATCAACTTTCATTTTTATTTCATTGTAAATAAAGCTCTTCGAGATCTAAAATTTAATGTGCACTTAATTACCAACTTTAAATCAAACAACATTTATTATACATAATACACTTTGTGTTTCACATATTTATTAAATTTAAATAGGTTTTTCTTTTTCCACAATTTCTGAACAGTTTCATTTAACTGCGCCTCCCTTTAAAATGCATTTTTTCCTTAACACCTAATAAACTTAATTTACTTTTCTTATTTTCATCTCATTTCTATAAAAAAAAAGTAGAAGAAAAAACGAATAAATCTACAATAATCGAATTTTTCTTTTCTTTCTTCGAACTATAAATTACCGGTTTCTTGATTTCGTACTAATGAAAACTGTACAAGTATTTACATTTAAATTCTTATTTGAAAATCACGATGATATTAGGGAGAATAAACAATAGATAGGAGGTTGATTCTTTGAAAGAAGAAGAATCGTGTAATAGATATGATAAATAACAAAATCAACAGCGTATACAAATAATATAAAAATAAATTTTTGAAGATAGTAAAAGTTCCACTTAACCGGATTCAATAATCAAGGGACCATTCGTTTTCTGTTATGAAACCGTCGACAACTTCCTTCATCGAAAAATTGGGTATCAGCTGATCCTGTGTAAGTTTAACTCGTGTCACAGGATCGAAATGACCGACGCGTTGTAAATGCTCTTCTATGTCCTTACGCTCATACGTAATGCCTGACGGTGTTATCACAGGATCTGTAAGTATTTCAAAACTAATTTTACCGCACAAATAGTCAGGTACATCACGTTTCTGTAAAAAACATGAAAGAATTATTTTATTAGACCTTATTTTAAGTTTTTAGAATGGTTACATACCCGTCGGCGATCGTCGATTTTAGCGAAAATGTTATTCAGTTCAGTCATATGATCCTCCTGAAAATTTAGGTATCGATTAAAACGAATTGCTACTCCATTCTCTTTGTTATACTTACACATTCTTGTTCTATTTCTTGCGATTTATCCTTGATCGAATCCTCATTAACGCGCTCGTCTATTTTCAATTTCGCTATTCGATTTTGCATATCGTCTTGGATGAGTCTAGAAAGACATGGCTTAATAAATAACGGAATATGAAAGATAACCCACCCGATTATTTTACCTATTCAAATAACTTTGTAGTTCAATCTCTTGGCAAATTCTTTTCTCTTCTTGAACGTTCCAGCGTTTCTTACGTGCCAAACGTAATTGTGATGCTATATCGTCACCAAAATTTTGCTTTTGCTCCTTGGCAAGATCGTAAGCTTTAACGAAAGCAAAAAAAGTAACAAATATGCAACAAATTTGGATGGCAGTAGCTACCTCTTTGCAGATGTTTTATGGATTCATCGTAAAATTCTAGTTCCATTAGACTTTGACCCAGAAAGAAATGGGCTTTAACTAAATTCGGATCGATGTCGAGAGAACGGCGACAATCTTGGCACGATTGATCCCAGCGCTTCATTTTTAAATGGCATAACGCTCGATTTGTAAAATAAGTGGCATTTGTTGGATTTTTAATCTACAAAAACAAAAATGGAAATTTAAGTAATGATGTTTATATAAACAAATTAAATTAAACTCAAACTAACTGAAACTAAAATGACATTTGAAACTTTTATTTTAATTTAGTTACATGTTAATAAATATACGATAAAATATTTTTAAGTTTTTTCTGCAGATTGATCGTGGGTCCCACGGCGGCACCGTGTGAAAAATGGGGTCATAACCACTATAACATCCTAATCCTGAGCGAGGTCAGGTGAACAGAATCAGAAGCACGAACCACGAGATGTGTCGCTCGCCAAATGGTCATTCCACACAAGAATCACCATGAAATATCTTGAGTTTCTCCTGTGGTGTTATTCACATCCAAAGCGAGCATTTGGCCATAAGTTGCCGATGGAGAAGATGTCTCCACGATGTGCGAAACGTGGAACTGACGTGGAAAGCGATCACCACTCGATGATTGCCGATTAAGATTTTACGCAGCCCAAAGGCCACGAATCCTTCAGATAAAAAACAAGCTTATGTAGATAAACTGAAAGATGAGGACACGCAACCCGAATATTCCACCATTCTACACGATAAGTCATCAACATTGGACGGTGAAAAAAGGCGAACTCTAGACGCCAAGTGGGAGACAATCAGAAATACCTTGCTAGCGCGTGCTGAAATCTTTTTGGAAAAATGTGGAAAGCGGTGAAAAATCCTTAATGTTGTAAGAGACTTAAGGACAAGACTGGTAATCGGTGAAATAACCAAAATCAATCATCCCCCAGCCCGATGCCAACCAAAGAACTCCCGACTTAAGACGAAACTACTGTAATGCTCATACTCGTATTAGGCTCTTAAACTAGACAAGAGAACGCCTGGTCAATAAGGCGAAATCTAAGGCTTACCCTAATTATGACGAACAGGAATTTCACCACCACGTAGTCACTACACTGAACACCCTTTTTCCACACAAGAGTCATACAACATCTTAGGTTTCCCCTGAACCAAATCGACTATTTGGCCATAAGTTGACGATGGAGAAGATGTCTCCTCGATGTTCGAGGATAGCATGGAGCTAACGTGGAGAGCGATGGCTGCCTGCTTGAGATTGTGCACAGCTGTTGTCCGACGGGCACAAATTCTTCAGATGAAGCGCAAGATTAATGTGCATAAGCTTAGAGAACCAAAGAAAAAAAAAAGAAAAACGCGATTACGCCACGTGGGTGGCAACTAGACATACATTTCTATCAAGTGCTGGAAAATTTGTGGCGCATGCGCAAAGCGGTGAGAAACCATGGATGTCGCAAGACACATGGGACAAGGTTGATTATCGGAAAATTGGCAATCTCTCAAACCGATGTCAACCAAAGAACTCGGTGCTCATATATGTATATCGTAAGAAGGCTGTTAGACGGGACAAGAGAAGGGTCATTAAAGATCTGGCCAATAAGGCGGAATATGCGGCTTACCTTGGATATATAGGTTCGCTATTTAAAATTATGAGAAAGTTGATAAACATGAATTTCAGTGCCAATCACCTTGTGAGATATATCAACGGAACTCTCCTTACCATGAGTGAAGACAAGTTGCGGCGATGGAAGGAATACTTCTCTGATAATTAAAACATCTTCTCCGAGGAAGATTTTCCAAAAACAGAACAATTGGCAAAGAACCAGCCGTAACAATCCTCTATTATCGACGATCACCCAGATAAAAAAGAAAGTTTCCGCCATTCGGTCAACGACTGAAAAAAAGGTATAGACGGACTGCCAACCGAGGTTCTCAAAGCGGAAATAACAGCCTATATACTCCTCCTTCTCTTTACTGAGGTGTGGAATGAAGGAAGATATCCGGCTGAGTGGAAGAAGAGCGTCATTGAAAAAATTCCAAAGAAAGGTTACTTTGGGATTATGGCAATTGGCGTGGTATATGTATGTCTACTTACTGTGGCTGGGTGTGTATAGATAGGGTAGGCATCTGATCGGCGTCATAAGGCGACACCCAGTGTTGTAACTATCATATACAGATCAATTGTGCTCATCACACCTCCACGTGGTAGCCACCGGGTACTGGTCTTGTCCATCTGGACTTGACTTGCTGAACTGATAGGCGCGAGTGCTAATGAAACAGAAAAATTCTAGCACTATAATAATATGGCCCTCCAAGTTGGGGGTTGGGCGATGTGTTAACAACTCATCCTCGGAAAAAGCACATTCGTTTCGAAACCTGAAGTAACGCCTCGGACTGGATTGATTCAACGGCAACGACCACGCAGCAAACGAAAAATGGACTATTCCTTCGGATCCTGGAACGTGCGATCCCTGTAGAGAGCAGGAGCAGTGAGAGCGCTTCTGGAACAGGCAGCCAAATACAGTATAAACACAATTGCACTCCAAGAAACTAAATTGTTAGGTAGCGAGATTACTGACATTAGATCGCACAGAATTTTCAAAAGTGGGAAATCATTGGGAAACCGGAAGTTTGGAGTTGCGTTTGTCATCGACAACAAGTTTAAACACCAAGTCACCAACTTCAAACCCGTGAATGAACGATTGTGTGCAATCCGCATCAAGACAAAATTCTTTAATGTTTGGCTACGGAAGACAAAGACGACGAAGTTAAAGACGAATTCTACAGCACCCTATAATCAACATTCGACTCCCTTCCGTCGAACGATATTAAAATAGTATTAGCTGACTTTAACGCGAAAGAAGAAACGTACATAGGGACAATTGGAAGGCACAGTCTCCATGATATTAGTAACGACAACGGCCAGAGACTGACGGATTTTGTCAGCAGCAAAAACCTTATTGTAATCTCAACATGCTTCTCGCATCGTGACTTTCATAAGAGAAATTGGGCATCACCCGACGGAAAAACATTCAATCAAATAGACCACGTTCTAATAGAGAAAATGACGGCCTCCTGCATTCTCGACGTGCGCACATGTCGCGGTGCTAATTGCGATACAGATCACTATTTGGTAAAGACCAAGTTGCGATGCGAATCGCACGCCCAGAACACCCAAAAACATAACCGGTTCCTAAATTCGACATAGAAAAACTCAAGGATGAGAAAGTAGTTGCGAAGTACGTATCAGCCTTAGAGAGGCACTTCGCACCAATACTGAACAACAACGCCAGCATGCCAATAGAAGTAATATGGCAAAATATCAAAGATGACATTACATCTGTCGCAAAGGAGGTGATAGGATAACAACCCCGGCGCAAAAGAAATGACTGGTTCGACAACGAATGCCAAGATGCCTTAGACCGAAAAAATCAGGCTTACAAAATATTAACAGAACGGCCGACACGAGCCAAACGGGACAAATATAATGATCTTAGACGATTTGCAAACAAAATATGCAGACAAAAAAAAAACGGAAGTACAATAATGACGAAATTAAAAACATGGACGAATACTTTAAATTACACAACACAAGAGCCGCGTATTCCCTTGTTAAAAGAATGAAAGGGGCATACCAACCGAAAATTACCCTCTGCAAAGATGCAGAAGGGAACATTCTAAGTAATGCGGAAGATATAAAATTAAGATGGGCGCAATACTTTGAACACCTTCTTAATCCGAGCCCATCACCCGCACGAACAGCACCAGCAGACACAATTGCAGGTATAACTGCAGGTATAATAACGAAGTCAGGTCAATTAAGGTGCTTGTTGCCAAGGCCGACAAATCTCTTGTGACCGTGTCAGATCAGCTACGTCACACTTCTGGATTCGAAATCAGGCAGCCCGATGATTTAGCAACAAAACTTGCTGATTTTGAACGCGAACTGGCCATCACCCGATTTGTTTGTGGGGACAAAACTGATGAATCACGAGACTCCTCTTCATCTCAGCTCCTGCAAGAAAACCTTCATATTCAGACAGTTTCGTTATCGCCTGTTAAAACGTTCTCGCTGCCAAAATTGCACCTACCTGAAAAAGATCTTGACGCACCGAAGACATCGCTGGTCAAATTCAACACAACTTGGTCTCAAGCTGATTGGGACGCAAGAATCAAGAAGCTCAATAGCATTAATAAGAAGAAAATGAAAAAATCACCAGACACATTTGCTTATTTTGTCACGGGAGCTCCACCGAACTCGAACGAATCATGGCTGTGTAAAACCCTTACAGATCAATTTTCTATAACGGGCTGTAAATGCGAGAAGTTACCGACCCGCAGACCTAGTGGGATTAAGTACACAAATTTCAAACTGTACATGCCCAGACAGTATGACTGGTTCTTCTTCAGCACGAAATCGGGCGTCTTCAAATGGAACAACATGAAAAGTCACTGGAAGTCAAGTTTAAAGCGCAATAAGTATGGCAATAACAATATTAGTAATAAGAATAACAACAATAATAGCCAAAAAATTAATAATAGGAATAACATCATTAGTCAAGAAATTAATAGTAACAATAATTCTAGGAATAAAATAGTTACGAATACAAATAAGAAAAAAACTTCTCCCAATTCTTTGCCCCGAAAGCCTAATACTAACACTACCTCTAAAACCAGAACTAATCGCATGAACTCCGGTAAAAATTCTTTGCCTCATTCCATGAACCCTCCCATTTCGAATCCGCTACCGACTTCAAACCTAGTCCCAGTTCCTAGTTCGATTCCACTTCCTACCTCAAATTTAGACCCAATTCCTACTTCGAAGCCTGACCTAGCTTCTGGTCCGTACAATAATTTCGTGCGTGGAGAAACAATTAATCCTTACCCTTCGTCGTCAGTAACACATACTGGGGATAAAAATGAAAAATCATCTTGCGTAAATCTTAAATCTGCAGTCGCTGTTCACAATAACTCCCCTTTCCTTAACCCACTTTTTCCTCCAGTCGTAAAGCTCTCGATGAACTCTGCAAATTCTGAGGAGAACAGATATTTATTATCACGATTGAGACAGCACAGAATATTTGACAACGTGCGATTGTATCTTGCGTATATGCACAACAAATCTGATTCAACCTGCATTAACGGCAAAACAAAAACCAGTCTGATACTATCCATTCAACAAGAAGGGCTTCTAACGGACTTAAAAGCTTTACGGCTTATCTATACACGCTTCCACGAGCAGTTCAATCTTTCTCCTGACCAAGTTCATAAGGATCTCGCGACATACGGTTCCCATGTTTCCTCGAAGTATATTTCTGATATGCAAAAAAGCCGGGAAGATCAAAATCGGTTTTTTCGTTCCTAATTCAAAAAATAATCTACGTTTTTTTTTACCACAACGGAGGTGGCATTAGAGGGAAGATAAATAATCTCTTCATTGACGCGAAATCTTGTCACTTTAATGTTATAATTATTACGTAAACTGGGCTAAACGACTCCTTCAAAAATGAAGAAATACTGGACAACAACTGGACCATATACAGAAATGACAGGAATTACAGCGCAACAGGTCTGTCAAAAGGAGGAGGCGTCCTGATTGCAGTTCATAAATCTTTAAGTAGTGAGATTGTTAACACAACACCATCAACATTTTTTGAACATAAATTTTTCTCATCTAATGATCTTGACAATGCCATAACAGCATTCTACGATGTGATCTTCGAAATTGCTATCAAATGCGTCCCTGTAATAAAGCAAAAAGATAAATTATCGGAAACCTGGTTAGATAAAAACCTAAGATCACTACGGAATAGAAGAAATAAGCTATTCAAAAAACCTAAGAAAGTGGCCGCAATTTCTCCCAATCTCCAAAAAAAATATGACACGCTGGCTTCAGAGTTTTCTTCTGAGTCCCGGATTGCATATGAGGGTTATGTAAAAAAATCGGTGAAGATATCATAACAGAACCGAAAAGATTTTTCGGTTTCGTTAACACAAAACGTAAAAGTTCGAGTTATCCCGTAACCTTGTCCAATGGAATCACGCAATCTTCCTGCAGGCATGATATCTGCGATATGTTTGCTGACCGTTTTCGCGACGTTTTTGGAGCCCAGTCGGATTCGACCGAAATCGAGCCAAAAATTTCGGTTCCTCCACTCGTTAAAAATATTTCATTAACCATTGAGGAGGTGCTTGATACACTTATAACTACTGATGTCAGAAAAGGTCCAGATCCTGATCTCATTCCCCCCTTATTCTTATCGAAATGTGCCCTTCAGCTCTCAACACCTCTATACTGGCTCTTTAACTCTCATTGGGAGTATTCCCATCGGCTTGGAAATCGTCGCATCTCACACCCATCCATAAGAATGGTGACAAACGAAATGTGGAGAACTATAGAGGTATAGCTATTCTATCAGCCATACCGAAATTATTCGAAAAAATTATCTGCGACAAATTAACCAAAATAATCAACCCTATTCTTAATGACCAGCAGCACGGTTTTAGAAAAGGGCGCTCAACCATGCGCACTGGAAAATGGGCATCAAATCGACGCAGTATACACTGACTTTAGCAAAGCCTTCGACCGAGTTGATCACAACATCCTGATTTTAAAATTAAAAAAAATTGGTGTTGCAGGATCTCTACTTGACTGGATTAAATCCTATCTCAGTAATAGAACTCAATTTGTCAAATTCCAAGGCTTCATTTCCAAGGAAATAGTAGTGTCCTCTGGGGTACCCCAAGGAAGTCACTTGGGACCTCTCTTATTTAACATTTTCATCTCAGATTTATCTGAAGTATTAAAAAATGTCCCGCATCTATTGTACGCTGATGATCTGAAAATATATCATACTGTTACCTCACCCGATGCTGCCACATTCCTGCAATCCAAGCTTATTGCACTAGATGAGTGGTGTAGTCAGAACAAGTTAGAGCTTAATGTCGGTAAATGCCACACGATAAGCTTCTCACATAAAAGATCCACATACCTACATGACTATTTCCTAAGTGGATCTCAACTACATCGCGTAGATCAAATTGAGGACCTCGGCATTCTACTCGACAATAAACTGTGCTTTAAATCTCACTACAACCGATTAATCTCAAAAGCCAATAAACTTCTTGGATTTATTAAGAGAAGAGCCAAAGAGTTTAAGAATGTATGGGTCACTAAAACATTATTCTGTTCCCTTGTCCGTCCTATTCTGGAATATGTATGTCCCATTTGGGATCCCTCTTTCCAGGCATACAGCAACAGAATAGAGTCAATACAGAAGCAATTCCTTCTCTTTGCTCTTAGGGACTTGTATGATCCTAGTGACTTTGAGAACCTTCCACCGTACGCAACTAGGCTCCAAGTATTAAATCTTTTACCTCTTAGTTCTAGAAGAACTATGCTCACATCCTGTTTTACCTTAGATGTTTTGAATGGCGATATCATGGTTGATCACATCTCAAATAAATTTAGACTCAATGACAATGTCAGGCTGACGAGACATTCAGGACTACTAAAGGAATATCCGCATAGTACAGTTTACGGACAAAATGAGCCTATTAACAGATGTTGTAGAGTATTCAGTGCACACTACACACCCCCAATGAGTAAATTGACATACAAATTAAGACTGCGCTCTGTTTTATAAAGTATCCAAAACCCTGTATGACCATCCTTCTACCAGTGCCCATCTTACAAGTTTAGATTAAGTTATGTAAGTTAATTTGTTTTAAGTCACATTAAATTAAATTGAATTAAAAAATATAAGTTAATGATTATGTAACTAAATATCTTGTTATGATAAATAAATAACTGATGTAACAGCTGATGAAGGATCCGCTTTGAGTCCTCCCACACTCGAACAAGTAAAAACAGCCCTGAGGAACCACCCAAACAACAAAGCGCCGAGCACTGATCAAATTCCAGCTGAGCTTCTGAAAACCGGCAACACCTGCATAGCGCATCTCCTACATAGATTAGTCACGGACATATAACGGACATATTGGACGCAGGAAACACTTCTTGAAGGTTGGAGCAAGAACATCATATGTCCAATTTATAAAAAGGTGACAAACTCTGCTGCAAAAACTACCGAGGAATATCTCAGTTGTGTACGTCTTATAAAATCTTGACGAAAATTCTGGAAAAGAGAATTAAGCCCTATGCTGACAAAGTAATTGGTGAATACCAAGGCGGATTTAGAGCTGGACGATCGACCACGGACTAGATATTCTCAGTTAAAAAGGTGCTGGAAAAGTGCTGGGAATATAATATTGTTGTGCACCAGATATTTGTTGACTTCAAGCAAGCATACGACAGTATCGACAGCTGCGTACTATATAAAATTATGTTAGAGTTTGGAGTCCCACCGAAACTGGTTCGGCTTACAAGAATGACAATGACCGACTCTTTGTCACGAGTCACAGTAAGAAACGATTTGAGTTCCAGTTTTAAAACAGACAACGGCCTCACGCCAATGCTATTCAATTTGACACTCGAATATGCTGTTCGGAAAGTTCCCGTTGACGCCAAGGGAACACTATGCTTCAAATACACACAACTCGTAGCATATGCCGACGATATAGATATCCTTGCAAGATCTCTAGAGAGTGCCTAGGAGGTATTTGTAAACCTTGACTCGGTAGCAAGGGAAGTTGGACTACGTGTTAAAGAAAACAAAACAAAAATTATGACGCAAACTAGGAAAAAGACGCCAATCAGACAAAATATTACGGTAGGAGACTATAACCTAGAAAACGTAGACAAATTCATATACCTAGAGGCGAACCTATCGAAGGATGGAAGCGAACCCAATGATGACAAACAAGACTTATTATTCGGTACTTCCAATAATCAAAAACAAGAACGTGCACAGGAAAACAAAACTTAAGCTATACAAAACTATCATAAGACCTGTGCTATGTTATGGCAGCGAAACATGGACTTTAACTCAGGCGTCCGAAAAACTACTTAACGCCTTTGAAAGAAAGATCCTCAGAAGAATCCTCGGACCTGTAAGGGCAGACTCGATTTGGAGAATACGATACAATAGAGAATTGTATGACATCTTCGACAATCCAGAAGTGTCGACCCTCATAAAATTTAAAAAGTTACATTGGGCTGGTCATGTGGAGCGGATGGATGACGGAAGAATTCCCAAACGCACACTTAAAAGGGAAAGTCAACTGACAAAGACGGGCGGAAAACCACGGAAGCGCTGGGAGGATTCGATTGACGCAGACAGCAAATCACTGCTAAGATTTTCTAACTGGAGGACGCGGCCACTGAACCGAAATGGATGGAGGCCCAGTATTCAGGAGGCCAAAGTCCGATTTGGGTTGTAGCGCCATCGTAAGTAGTAAGTAAGTATCTTTATCCCGTCTACCACCTCCCATATAATATGACAAAGTTTCACAACTTTACAAAAAATCGATTTTTTTGAAAAGTATGAAATTTAAGAGAAGTCAATTACATAATGTTCATATATATTTTTGAAAAAAATCAGTACAAATTCCCACCTACTTCTACCACCTCCCATGCAAACTGCACAATTTCAATAAATCTAACACACTAATTTTATCCAGGTACTGATATTCAATTTTCGGAGCTTACATTTTGTGTAAAACAATTTTATATGTACTCTAGCATGATGTGAGAAAAATTAGTTCAGTGCTATCATCCCTTCTACCACTCCCCATACAAAATTTCACAAGATCACAAAAATTTCTAAATATTTCATCTAGAGAATCGCGCCTTACACGCAATCGAAGTCTTGCTATGTTTTCGAAATCATCATTTTCTTGATGTCGTGTGAAATATCAACAACTCGCGGCTTTTGAAACTATAGCCACTCGAACTGAATGTAAAAGCTAATGAATAAATCGCCATCACAACTGATTGCACACCATTCCGTTTGTTTAAAATTGGCACTCTCCGCTCATTTTCCAAGAAAATCTCATCCCGCTTACCACCCACATTCAATGCTCTTAATAAACCAATTATTTTTCCATAATTTTCCAATTGAGTAACTGCCACCCAAGACCATTGAGTTTTCATTTTCAACTACTTTTGCATAATTAATTAGTGAAAATCGCCATTTCTCTAGTCAGCCTGCCCATTTCTCATTAAGAATTGAAACGATTAAGATTATCGTGACAACAATTGGAACCGTAAACGAATCATGTCCAATGCTTTACATTTTTATTTGGCGAGATAGCTAGCACGGCGCCGCTGCCGCCGCCGAATAATCATATGAATTTGGCATAAATAACGAAGCGCGGGGGTTTTAAGAAAAGAAAAACATTGCGATGACGAGGAAAATCGCTGACTGTTTTCCTATGTTGGGCGATGATAACGATTTCGTGATGAATCAATTCGTGGACTAATGACCGCCGAAAAGGAAAATTGTTCAGAGCAGTTCCAACATGTGAGGTGAAAGCGGTCATTGCTCACAAGTGTCGGGTGGTTAATTTTTGGCAGAGTTTCGACTTTTCGAGAAGGGGGTTTGTTAATTGGGTTGAGATTGCCGTGCTGGATATCGAATTGCAGGTGTCTGATTCGAGGTGACTGCCGCAGTGGCGGCAGCGGGCGAACTAGACTATAATTAAATTAAAGACGCCACAAATTTCGCTTGTTCGTTTTTTGCTGGGTGGTTGGTGGTCTGGTGATTGGTTTATAATTAGAACAATTTTACATTTTCTTAGGTCACAGGGCATTTTCGCAGAGGGGTTTTCGTATGTCACGTGCACGCCCAAATTGTTGTCATTCGGCAGCCACAAATCATTTTCATGCAAAAAATATTCAAAGTTTTAAACTTACAATCGCTTTCGTATAACAATTGATTGCATCCTCGTATTTTCGAGCAGAAAACATTTGATTTCCCTGCTCCTTAAGTTGTGCATCGGTCAAATTCGCCGTGGAGTACATGTGTTTGCTCATTTTATTGGATTTTAAAGCGTTGATTTTTTGCACAGCAATTAATTAAAAAAAGAATTTTTCCTCTACTGAAAAATAACAAACAAAAACACTTTTCACCCCGCAACGCACCGAGCGGAAGACAGACAGACGATTAGATTTGCATATTCTGCGCGTATCACTTATTTCAACTTTGGAAATTGATAAGATTTTCTTTCTCGAGGAAACACCGACGAAATTGAAAGTGCTCGCAGCTTAGATTATCTATCGATTTAATGGCGATATTACGTCCAACCCGCACTCTGCTTGAAAGGGAAAATGCGTGAACCTAGAAAAAAAATCATGTTTGATAAATTTGACATTCCCCATGATGGCTGAAGCGCCTCTTCTGACCAGTTCTGCATTCAAACAGAATTCCCCTTGTGTTTGATGTGTCCCGAGAAATTTCCCTTGTGCAACACAAAAACGTCGAGAAATTTTTTGTCCGAAATTTGCATTTTCTCAATTCTTTTCCTTTTATAAAGTAAATACAAACATTATGAATTGTTATTTATGAAAGTGATATTTATTTTCGGTGCAACTTCGTAATACGCGCGGTATTAGAAAATGCACTAAAAAATAGTTCACGGTACGTATTATGAATTAGAAACTATAAATAAATTAATTTTAGGGCGCGCACGGCACTTTTTATATTAATTTTCCATCCAGAAAGTGACGAAAACTGCGTTTGAAAAACTCACTTTTAGATATTTAAAAACACCGATTTCGCCATTTTTGATGGAATTTTATTATAGAACACAAACTACGAGTTTGCCGGTTTTTCAGATTTTTATGTTGCCCTCTTATACTTCTAAACTCACGCTGAACTGTTGGTATTATTGTATTGCCCAAACTGTATTAGGAGAGTAGTGTTAGTGTATATCAAGTAACTATCTTTAGTCAAAACCACAGTTTAAATATATTACAAACAGTTAACAAACTGAAGAGCACTTTTCGAAATAATCAGACCAATATGAGCATAATCTGCACGCACACATGCGAACAATCTACGTGTAAAACATGTCTCAGTCATCAACTGTTTAAATTTTTGGAAGATATAATTTTGAGTGAACCAATCAAAATCGTCAATTTGAGAGGTAGGAATTTTTTATGCGAAACATTTTTTGGCTATGCGTAAGATAGAAAGTTTGTGGACTCTTTTAAATGTTTTGGCTCTGGTCAAAACCTAGTTCTGTGCATAGTTGTAGTTGGAACGAAAAGTGGAGTTAATGATGAAAAACTTCGCACGGCTAGAAATGAGATGAAATCAAAAGAGGGTGGTGAAATTCAATATTTTGTTAATTTAATTCATTACTAATATCCGCTAAATCTTTGTCTTAAAGTGGTTCTTTGTCCAAGTCGGTGTTTTGCGATTGTGAACTTGTCCTGCGAGACGGAAAAAACTCCAGCGTACTGTTTAATATTAGCTGGATACATTTCTTCTAGAACATGTAACAAGCCTAGTATATGTTTTGTTTCTCCCATATGATGATGCAACTCCTTTGGCATGTCGCCAAAGAGACTCGATTGCATTTGTGTTTGCTCCAGAAACTGGATCCACAAATCCTTCCTTCATACGCTTTATAGCAATCGTAATAAATAGTGGTTCCGGCTTTTATCCAATTATTAATAATTGGGAGAAGAATATATCGATCCCTAAGAATTAGAATAGTCAATACAAGGGCATACAATCCGTTAAATAAGTATTAACTCAAGCGTCGAATCAAAATTGTTTGAAATAATAATATTTTTAGTTTAGTTAAATGGTAAAAAAAAACCGGTCGAGAATCGACTCCAAGGCTGTTCGCGTTGCAGGCGAGTTTTTCCACTAAATTACCAATACTGACGAAATTATCTCTCCAAAACTTAGTCACCTACTTCACGTGACTTCAAATATATGCATAGTTTTTGCTTATTATTATGAAATATTCCAATAAACCAATTACTACCTGAAATCGACACGAGGCACCAGAAATATTCGACCAGTTCCTCTCTCATAACCACTGAACACCTATGATCCCACAACTGAATGGCCTCGGAGGTATTTCCACCTTCTAAATTTACTCTACTTTATTTCGACGATTTTCCCGACTCCGCCAATTTTTTCGGACTTGCTATCAAATCGTCGAGTAATACTTCCCGGCATTATATTGCCGGGAAGTATTACCTCCCAGTTCATAGCTGTAGTAAAGAGTATTAGAAATAAGTAGAAATACTAATTTAAATGCAAAAACTAATTTTGTTCAAAAATTTAAAAAAAAAAATGATACGTTCATTTTGCTTAATCCACCTGCTTTAAAAATTCACAAACGAATGTCGCTGAACTTTTAATATTCATAAAATTTTATTGAAATGATTTGAAATGAAATATATATTTTTGAAATTATTCCAAATTTTTGTCAATCAATCAATCAATCAAATTCCTGTTCCGGACTCTACACTGTTACGCTTTATTATTCGCATTCTATGCTTCACTTGCGTTTCAAAATATGATCATGTAATAAAATGCTGCTAAATTCTTGAGGACAGCCGAAAATAATAAAGACATGAAGGAATATATTTAGTTGCACTTGTTCCCTAAAAAGTGACTTTTGTGTAATATATTTTATAAATACTTAGGCTAAATTAAAATATTTATTCTTAGGCGCCTGTATGTCTAGAGCCTGTAACGGAAGCGGAAATGAAATAGAAAAACACATTAAGATCCATTTTCAATAGCATTTGGAAAGAACTACAGTTAAATAATGCTCATTTACTATCGATACTTCCATGGTGAATGCAGTGCGGAACTAAGCGCACTCATCCCATCCATTCCATACTTTTCCCGGGAAACTCGCCAAGCCGAACGCGCGCACGAGTACACCGTTAAACTATTGCCTTATCGTACAGTAAAATTTAGGCAGTCATTCATTTCTCGAACGTCAAAACTTTGAAACACATTACCAGCCAAAGTGTTTCCTAACAGGTACAATTTCCAGTGCTTCAAGGGCAATGTCCACTGTCACTTTCGTCTCTCTCCATTAATGTTAGCCTGTTATTAATAAATCTTTAATTTTTTTTTCCAATACCTATACTGACATAACTGTGCATAGCATAGGGTGACCACCAGAGTTATGTTCGATAACTTACAAAAAAAAAATATTTTGACGAACTTGCTAAATTTGCCGGATTTAAATATTTTTTTTTACTGTAGTGGATTCGAAGTAGCTCCAAAAAGAATCGAAAATGAATCATATGTGATTTCACATTCATATAAAGATTTCATTATGATTTCACTGTGACTTCTCATTGTTTGCTGGGATGACACAACTCTCATGTAGAGAAACCCGATACACACTCACACTATTCGCCTAATAGAGTTTGGATCACAGTAAACCTAGTAAAATAACTCAGCTAAATATGCGGCTTAGTTTCGAAAACACACGTCTGTTTCCTCTTCCTTATCTTACAGTGAACAATTAATCTGGTCTTTCCATTTCATTTCTGCAAAGATTTTGTTTTTATTAAACAAGAGTATGCGAAATTCTAAGTCTGCGTCGCAGTGCTGCCACATATCAATTATTTAGTTGCGAATCAATTTAATATAAATGTCGGTATAGAGCTGAATTTTTATAGATATTTATTTAAATATTGTCATAACTTTAATATAAGTAGCAGCAAAGTTTTCTTTTGGTTTTTTATAACTTTACTTTAAATGACAGCAATGTATGTTATTTTTTTGGGTTTTTATTTTATTTGGCTTCGGTAAACAAATTTTAAATCAAATTTTGAATGATTTGAAGTTGAATAGCATGGCGAAAAATCATGCGTCGTAAGACATCTTTTCTTTATTAAAATTTCACAATAAATAATTTGCTCAAACAAAAAAAAAAGAAGGTAGAATTCAAAATAAATATCAAGAACATTGAGTGGTAGAGAATCGTCGACCGCGCACCTGCCGTTCAATTTGAATACAACGCGAGCAAAAGCTTTAAGAACGCCATGTACGAGAATGAGAGATAAGAGAGACACGTCGCTAACGTGTCCGTCAGTACTGTTCTCTCCCTCTTTTTCGGAGGTAATGACGTCAAAATTCAGAGGTCTCTCACAAAGAACCTGTTAACACAGGCAATATACAGAGCTATTTTACTAGGTGTACTGTGGTTTGGGCAATACAATAATATCATCAGTTCAGCGTGAGTTTAGAACTACAAAAAGGCAACATAACAATGTGAAAAACAGGTAAACTTGTAGTTTGACTGTTTTCAAATGTATGGACATCAATGTTTGGAATATAGCATTCGTAAATAACAATCCATTATGATTGTGGTTACTTCGTATAAGAAAAAGAATTGAGAAATTCAAATTTCGGACCAAATTTCCCTCTCAATCGCTGCATATGCATCGTCCAAACTCTATTAGGAGAGAAGTGTTAGTGTGCATCGAGTGTCTCTAGTTTTGACTATAGTTATTCCATCGGACACTAAAGGCGTTTTTCCATAGTTTGGCAAAGGTGAAGCCCAATATTTGGAGCGAAATTTAAGAAGTGTCGACCTTTTGTTTTGGTACTTTCTGAATATCAAGAACTGTGCGCGGTTTATAATACTTAACTAAAAAGTCACAAACAAAAATTTTGAAGTAACAATTTATCTTAGCGTTCATGAAATTTGCAAAAGAAATCATTAAACTCACCACTACACGAATGGTAAACTAAGGAAAGTCGATTGTGACAAATCTGCCAGACTCTACTTCTTCTTGCATGGAGTGACTCTAGTTTTGACTAGAGAAAAAACAATACACCTGGCAATAGAGTTCGGTCAAGCTGATAACCAGCTTTTCCGTTAAATTTGAAAAAGCGCCCACCTAATTTCCAGCATGCGATAAATAAGCAAATGTGATTAAAAACCGTTCATTAGGACGTGAAATCTACCAAATTAAATTTTCATCACTTAAAAGCTCTGCAAATAAAAGATATTTGCGATACTTTAGATGAAAAAGAAATGTTTTGATTTTCAGAAATTTTGTAGAGGGGTTGACAACATTGAGCTAATTTTTTCTCATCACGTCAGAGTTGCTATCAAAATGTTTTATACAAAATCTAGGATTCAAAAATTTAATAGGTACTGAGAAAATTAGTGCATTGGATTTAATGAAATTGTGCAGTTTGTATGGGAGCTGGTAGAAGGAGGGGCGATTTCTTAATGACTTTTTTCAGAAATAACTATGAATTTCATGCTTTTTATATAGTTTAAGTCGCAAATCAGTAGTATTCATACTTTTCAGGAAAATCGACTTTTTGTAAAGTTGTGAAATTGTGTTATGTTGTATGGGAGGGGATAGAAGGAGTTAAGCTAATCGTCTAGTTTTTTTTAGTCTTACAAACAATTCTTAATAAATATTTAGTGCACAATTTCAGCTCGATAATTTTTGAGTGCGTGTAAATTTGTTTAGACTATTTTATGAAAGTGTATTTTATGAAAAAGTGGCATGTGGTGGAAGGAAGGGGAGAACTCGAATAGATTCTGCAGTAGATTGAGATCATCAAAAAAATAATATAGTCCGAATTTGAGATCAATAGCTTTTATGCTTTGTGAAATCGTGTCATTTTGTATGGGAGGAGATAGAGGAGGTAAAGTTAATCGTCTAATTTTTTTTTGGTCTTCTAAATAAATATTTAGTGCACAATTTCAACTCTATAAATTTTATACACACTGAATAAATTGGTTTACAGCTTTCATGAAAAAATGCAGTTTGTTTGATAGGGGGTGGAAGGAGAGGGAGGACCCGAATAATTTTTATACGATAGATTGAAATCATTATAAAAGTAAAATATTCCAAATTTCAGTTCAATAAATTTTAAACTTTTCGAGCAAATCCGTTTATTGTGAAATTGTGTCATTTTGTACGGGTGGAGGTAGAAGCGGTGGAGCAATTTGGCTTGTTCACGAACTTGACCTTACTATTTTATCAAAAGCGACGTGCACAAAATTTGAGCTCTCTAGCTCAACGCGTTCTTGAGCTAGAGAGGACATGGACGGACGGACGAACTTACAGACGGACATCCGGTTTTAAGATTTTTGAGTGATTATATGAATTTCTGTATTATTCATTTTTCTCTCCGAGCCTTATTTCTTAGCGTTACAAACTTTGTAAAAATAAAAACTAAAAATAGAAGCAAAGCGAAAATCAGTATTTCGCCTGCGCGGCGAAAAAACTTGCATTCGATTTCGTGGAATTCATTGTTAATTTACCCAACCTTGCAGCACTTTGACATATTTTTCTTCCCTTTCAGACTGTCAACTTGACATGTGCGTTTCGTGTTTGCGAAACGTGATCGAGTTGTCGACAACGAAGTTTTAATTTCTCCGTTGTTTATTCGAAAATAATTTACAATGAGACGTCCGAAGAAGGTAACTTTCATTTAATATTACAAAACTCTGTCGTTCAGTATGATAAAGCTCTGAAAAAACTAAAAATTCTTTGCGAATATTAGAGGTTATGTTTAGTACGACGTATTTTCGATCACATCTTTTCAATTTTGTAATTTGTCATTTTTATTTTGCAGTTCCATAAGGGAGAAGGAGCTCAGTATGTAACAAGAAAGCAGGCTTTGCGAAGGTTACAGTTGTCGCTTAATGATTTCCGGCGGTTATGCATTGTGAAGGGTATTTACCCCAGGGAGCCGAAGAACAGGCGCCGGGCGCAACGTGGTTCAACTGATATAAAAATTTTATATCACGCTAAGGACATCAAATTTTTACTGCACGAACCAGTCGTTTGGACATTGCGCGATTACAAGGTAAGTTCTTTTGAACGTATTAGGAAAATGCGAAATTCAGCAGGATAGGACTTTTTTTGGGGAAGCTTAGAAGTTTCAGCGTGGCTAGAACACACGTAATAACTTTTTTCCACGTATATTAAGCCGCCCTTTTATTTTTATAGCTCTTGGTTTAGTTTTAAATCCAACAATTTTCTCAAAAATTAAGATTACAGAACTTTATTCATTTGTAATGTCCATAAATAAGCAAATTAAAACACTGAATCAAATTCCTTTTAAGACCCCCTATAGGGACATAGCACGAAAACAACTCTTTTCCATAAGTCGCGATCCTGAGCATCGGCCTTTAGCTGTTGCCAGGACTTGTTCATTCCTCTGGCCTCCTGCTCAACTGCTCCCTTTCATGTGCTACGTGGTCGACCGACCCGACGTCTTCCTTGAGGATTATAATCCAGAGCCTGTTTAGCGATGTTTCGCTCTGGTTTCCTCAAAGTGTGACCGATCCACTGTCACTTCCGCCTTTGTATTTTAATGCCTCTTTTAGTCTGTGCAGTTGTATTTCTAAGTTCGTCGTTGGAGAATATCCTTTTCGGCACCGCCGTTCATGCTGAAAATGCTTCCGAGATAACAAAAATCTTGCACCTCCACATCTTGTCCATTAAGAACAATCGGTGTGCTTGTGTTCGAACCCATGTGCATTTACTTGGTTTTACGCACATTTATTTTCAGTCCCGCCTCTTTGTATTTAAAATGCAACGAGCGAGCATTTGACACAAAGTCCGAACGGTTATGTGCTTGCAAACACACGTCATCATTATAATCAAGGTGACTTAAGATGTTAAATAGTTTCCATTGAAGATCTTTATCCTCACCAGTCACCACCTTGTAGTGCAGCTTTCAAGATGTCATTTATTACCACCAGAAACACGACTGGTGATAATATGCAGCCTTGTCTGACACCCATTCGCACAGGAAAGCTCTCGGAGAGCGAGCATTTGACACAAAGTCCGAACGGTTATGTGCTTGCAAACACACGTCATCATTATAATCAAGGTGACTTAAGATGTTAAATAGTTTCCATTGAAGATCCACCAAGTCACCACCTTGTAGTGCAGCTTTCAAGATGTCATTTATTACCACCAGAAACACGACTGGTGATAATATGCAGCCTTGTCTGACACCCATTCGCACAGGAAAGCTCTCGGAGAGCTCTCCTCTATGTAAGACGCGACACTTCGCATCTTTGTAGGATTCTTTAATCATAGCTATGACCTTATCTGGAATACCCCTCCTACGCAAAGCATTTCATATGTAATTTCGCTTAATGCTGTCGAAAGTCTTCTCGAAGTCCACAAACATGAGATGTAGTCGGACTGGTTCAATATTTTCCGTAGGGTATTTGTGTGGTCGGTACAAGACGACCCTTTACGGAATTCAGCCTGATAAACTTCAAGAGTGCTCTCCACGACATCACTAATCCTATTGAGAATTACCTTAGCCATGATTTTCGATACGGCAGTAAGTAGACATATACCACGTCAATTGCCACAATCCCGAAGGTCGCCCTTGTTCAGAATTTTCACAGACGCCCTCCTTCCATTCAGTCGGATATTCATTCCACACCTCAGTAAAGAGTAGGAGGATTTGAGGAGCTCGGTTGGTAGTCCGTCTATACCTGGGGCTTTCCTTTCCGCCATTGACTGAATGGCGGAAACTATCTCTTCCTTATATGGGGGATCGTCCCTAATAGAAGATTGTTGTGTTTGGATGCTTGGTAGTTGTTCTGTTTCTGGAATATCTTCCTCTGACAAGATGTTTAAAATATCAGAGAAGTATTTCTTCCATCGACGCAACTGGTGTTCACTCATATTAAGGAGAGTTCCGTTGACATCTCTCACCAGGTGGTTGGCGGTGAAATTCTTGTTTCATAATTTTAAATAGTGAACCCATATATGTAGGTAAATCGCAGATTCTTCAATGGCCTTTCTCTTGTCGCGTCTAACAGCCTTTTTAAGCTGTAAGTGAGCATCGCGGTAGTTCTGCCTCAAGTCGGGTGTTCTTTGGTTGAAATCGGGTTGAGAGATGATTGTCAATTTGGCTTTTTTTCCGATCGCCAACCTTGTCCCATGTGTCTTGCGACATCCAGGGTTTCTCACCGCTTTGCACATATCCCACAGATTCTTCAGCACTAGTTAGAAAAACACTGCACATCTTTAATTTTATATTGTGCGCGCCTGTCGATACTGTCGTATGCCTGTTTGAAGTAAACAAAAATCTGGTGCACATCAATGTTATATTCTATTCCCAGCACTTCTCTAGCAACTGTTTGACTGAGAATATCTGGTCCGTTGTCGATCGTCGAACGTCGAACTTTAAATCCTCCTTGGTACCTACCAATTAGAATTTTCGTCAAGATCTTATATGACGTACGCAACAAAGATATTCCAGAGTTTGTAACCTTTTTTACTGATTGGACATATGGTACTCCTGCGTCAATCTCCAGGAAGTGTTTCCCGCGTCCATATGACTAATTTGTGTAGGATATATGCTATGCAGGTGTCGCCGTATTTCAAAAGCATAGCCGGAATTTGATCAGTGCCCAGCGGTTTGTTTTTTTGGTGGTTCCTCAGGGCTGTTTTTATTCCTTCGAATGTGGGAGGACTCAAAGGGGAATCCTTCATCAACTGTTAAATAAGTTATACCTGCTATTATGTCTGCTGCTGCTGTGGATGATGATGCGCTCGGATTAAGGAGGTGTTCAAAGTATTGCGTCCATCTTAGTTTTATATCTTCCGCATTACTTATAATGTTGCCTTCTGCGTCCTTGCAGAGGGCCGTCTTCGGTTCGTATCCCTGCTTCATCCTTTTAACCAGGTGATCTCAAGAGGTGTACGCGGCTCTTGTGTTGTGTTATTAAAAATGTTCGTCCATGTTTTTAATTTTGTCATTACCGAACTTCCGTTTTTTCTGTCTGCAGATTTGTTGGCAAATCGCCTAAGATCATTATATTTGAATGGAAAGCCTTTCGGATTTTACACTGTTCTGCTTTATTGAATGTGACGTTTCGGTCTCCGCTGAAACATTCACCAAACCATCATATATTTGTCCTGTTTGGCCCGTATCGGTCGTTCTGTTAATATTTTGTAAGCTTGGTGTTTTCTCTTTAAGGCATCTTTGCATGCATTTCTTTTACGCCAGGTTTGTTGTACTGTCACTTTCTTTGCTCCAGATGTAATGGCATCTTTGATTTTTTGCTACATTTTTTCTATTGGCATGTTCAGCATTTTCGCGAAATGCCTCTCCAGGGCTGATACGTATTTCGCAACTACTTTCTCATCCTTGAGTTTTCCAAAGTCAAATTTAGAGACCGGTTGTTTTAGTTTCCTCGGTTTTCTATAGACGTCGGAAATTGGTATTTACTAATTTGTGATCTGTGTCGCAGTTAGCCTAAAAATTTTGTGCGATCGAATGATAGTAATCTCGCTACCTAACAATTTAGTTTCTTGGAGGTCAGTGATGTTTATGTTGTGCTGGCTCACCTGTTCCAGAAGCTCTCTCACTGCAATATTGCAATATTTAGCCACTGTAGATTAAAATTATCTGTGGTATTTCTGATAGTCATAGCTTAAAAAATAGCTGTGACTTTAAGCTTTGTAAATGAAAAAATGTCCAGATAAAGTATAAGATGAGTATCCTAATCCAATATAATTAATTTCTTAATATCCTTTTCAGATCTTTGCGCGCAAATCGGGTCGCCAGCGTGCCATTCGCGATTTCAAAAATCTAAAACGTCGCATAAATTCCTTCCCTGAAATAAAACTCGATCATATCGTCAAGGAACGTTATCCGACTTTCATCGATGCCATCAAAGATCTTGACGATTGTTTGACTCTTCTGTTTTTATTCAGTACGTTCCCATCATTAAAGTTAATTCCTCGCAGTCAATCGGCTCTCTGTCGTCGCCTCACAATCGAATTCTTGCACGCAATCATCGCTTCGAAATGCCTTCGTAAAGTTTTCATCTCGATCAAAGGCTATTACATCCAGGCCGAGATCAAAGGACAAAAAGTCACGTGGATTATTCCGCACTACTATCCGTTCCAGCCGCAATCAAAAACTGAAGTCGATTTCAAAATTATGTCAATTTTCGTAGAATTCTACACGATTATGTTGGGTTTCGTGAATTTCCGTTTATATCACTCGCTAAATTTAGTCTATCCGCCGCAATTTCCGACTGGATTACTCCAGGACAGCGAAGAAACTCTTAGTAATGAACAATCGTTCGTGTCCGATCGGATCGCTGCTTTGAATATTGATTTATTGAAAACCGGTTCATCGGCACCAGAAGACGAAGATGATAATGATATCGATTTGGATCTGTTAAACGAAGACGGAAATTCAGCTGAGATGCAAAAATTGCGCGAAGAAGCGATGGAAGTGAAGAAATTGAAAACTCTATTCAACGGATTGAAATTCTTCATAAATCGTGAAGTTCCACGTGAACCACTTATCATTATTATCCGTTCGTTCGGTGGCAAAGTTTCGTGGGATAAAAACATCTATCCCGGAGCGACATTTGACGAAACCGATGAAACTATTACACATCAGATCGTCGATCGACCGACTCTTGAAAAACAGTTTATTTCACGTGATTACGTTCAACCGCAATGGATTTTCGATTCGGTCAATCAGAGAACGCTGTTACCAACCAATAAGTACTTTATCGGGGCAATTCTACCGCCACATCTTTCACCATTTGTCGATCCGACACGGGACACTTACATTCCGCCCGAAGAGAAGGCGCTGCAGGATCCTAGTTTAATTGAGACTAAAGGTTTGAAAGTTTCTTTTTGTATAGTTGATCAGTTTTAATAATTTTGTTAATTGTATTTTAAGAAAACAGCGACGATGAAGAAATTTCCGATCATGAAGAGCAACCCGATGAAGATCTTGATTTACAGCTTGAAAAGGCTTATCGAGATGAAATTGCCGATAACTCGGAAGTAGATATGGAACCGGAGGAAGAGGAAGAAGATATTCCTGAAAAGAAACGACTGCAAGAGGTAAAATATTTATTCGGTATCTATTTTTTCGACTTTATTTCAAAAATGATTTCCCTAATAGAAAAAGAAAATGACGGTCGTTTCGGGCAAAGTTCACAAAGAAAACAAAAGGCTTCAACACAAATCCGACATGGAAGAACATAAGTTGCAAGCACGTATGGTTAAACCGCGACATAGGAATCTTTTCCGGAAATTAATTCGTGAAAAACAAACGAAAGAGAAGGAAGCATGGCTATTAAAAAAGAAACGACGTACTATCGAAGCCGGCGAAAAGGAAGTGAAAAAACAAAAGAAACGTGAAGACCGTAAGAAAAGTTTAGTGTAGAGAAATCTAGATTTTTTTTAAATGTTTCATTAATGAGCGGAAGGAGAAATAAATAAGTTTAATTATAAAATGAATTAACTTTTTTTTTAATTACGTTCAGAATATATCAGATGATTTGAAAATATTCGAAAGATTAAACCTGTATGCTATAGACTGGTAATTTATTTGGTTGCATTTTTTTTCAGATACAAAACATGAGCCCGGACCCCACGCAAAAAGAACGCAACCGCTGGATATCACAATTTTTAAATAAAACGCAAAATATTTAATTAATTATCAATATTTTGTCGCCTTCAAAGTGATCTCCATTAGATGCAACACTAATCTCCCAGGGCTTTTTCCAATCCTCGAGACATTTTTCTTAAGCACTTTTTGGTATGGCCTTCAGCTTCTTCAGCGAATTTCGTTTTCAGTACTCGATCAACTGAAAACGGGTACTACGGAGCGGTAATTTCAGAGTCGAGAATAGGAAAAGGTCACACGTGGCGAAATCTGGTGAATACGGTGGTTAATTGATGGAATTTGGTGATTTTTTGGCCTTAAATTTGGTTACAATTGAGGCTCTATGCGATAGAGCATTATCATAGTGAAAAATCCATGAATTCTCCTTTCATAATTCCGGCCGTTTAGGGATTTGCTCAAGCAAACGCTTCAATACGGTCGAATAATACTTCTTATTGACCGTCTATCCCTTCGGAACGAATTCATGATGGATCGAATATCGAAAAAAACAATGAGTATCGTCTTGATTTTTGAGCGGCTTTGGCGTCGTTTTTTCGGTTTCGGCTCATTTTCTTTCCTCATTTCAATAATTGTTGACTGGTTTTCATGTCAAACTCATAGACCCATCTCTCATCACCAGTTATGATGCGCTCCATTAATGTGGGATCAGAATTTGCAGATCAAGCATGTCCTTTTCACGGTACTTTTTTTGAAGAAAATTTAGTTTTATCGGAACGAATCGAGTAAGGACGCGTTTCATGGCCAAAATATCCACCAAAATCGAACGAACGGACTCGCGAGAGATGTCGAGCTCTCCTGCTATCTCCCTAACACTGGCATGATGATTTTCGAGCACGATTTCCTTCACTTTTTGAATGTTTTCGTCAGTTGAAGAGGTCGAAGGTCGTCCAGAACGAGGCATGTCTTCAACGATCTCTCGATCGTCCTTAAGGGCATTGCTATTACTGAAGCCTTTTCCAACAATTGCAACGATTCCGCATATGAAAAAACTCTTTGTTCCATATTTTTATCAATTTTAAAAATCGTATCCTAGTTCGTACAGCTACTGTCGTGGAGAAGAATCGCTTTCTGTTGATCAATGCCGTATGATGACGATGAAATTTCTCATGCATCTCGTTGGTTTGTTGACAATACTTGTCTGTCATGGATTTAGTAATTTATAGAGAATAAGTCCAGTTGCAGGCCACCAAACCGTTAGCATTATCTTTATTTGATGCAATGCAGGCTTTAGAAAATTTGGAGCCACATCTCATCCGAAAAAGCATTATGTTTTTTTTCTCTGAAAAAAAAGCAGCGTGCGAGCTGTCACCAAGAAAATGGCTTCGACGTACTTCTAGCTATCACACATTTGTAACCACAAATGTGCAACACTTTGAAATTATGTGGAAAATTTATGAGCTCAACACCGATGCCATACTTGAGGCGTTGCGCAGCCATAGTGTGGAACCCCTCCTGACTGCATGGATAGCTAAGCTTCTTTGCTCACGAAAATCGTAGCACCGATGGGTGTAGAGACCAGAAAAGACTCTGTCCACAAAGGAACGCCACAGGGCATATCGCCTTTCTTGTGGGTCCTAACAGCGAATGAACCCCTTTCCATTTTAAATCGGAACTGCTATCCCGCCGGATAGCACGCGCCATATGCAGTCCGCTTTACACCTGATAGACAGTTGGGCACTAGATAAAGGACTTGCCTTTAACGCTCAAAAAACAGATCTGGTCCTCTTCTCCAGAAGAAGAAGATCATATGTTTTCAATCCACCAAACAATCAGGGTACCACTATGGTCCTCTCGAACCAAGTTAAATATTTAGGTCTTATTCTTGATACTGAAGGCCAACAATCAAGAACGAGCTAAAAAGGCTACCGTAGCTTGCAAGAAGACACTTGGTTTGAGATGGGGCCTTACGCGGCACATCATCCACTGGATATATACCAATATTATCAGACCAATTATTTGCTATGGCGCGCTGGTGTGGTGGCCAGCGGTGGTACTAAGATTTATAGCTAATACAAACTATTCTAGATTCTTTCTTGGCGGGGTGGCGGCAGCTGGACAGCTATAGAACGGCCAATTCCTTTTGGGAAGAACCGAATAAAGATATTACAGCTCAGCTGTTACAACGTAGTCGCTATAGTATCCGAACTATTGTCGGCCTGACCACAGGACATTGCTTGCTAAAGCTGCACGCATTTAGGATGCGGATCGTGAACGACAACCTTTGCAGAAGTTGCGAGGAGGACGAAGAATCTATCGAACATTATCTTTGTTACTGTCCGCAAATCTCCAACAGTTCTCTCCTTTTTTAGGCTCTAGATTCTTCTCAGAACTAGACGACCTCAGAGGCGTCCAACATTCGAGGCTAGTACAAGCGGAGTGACTTCCATCTTATAATCAATATGGGCCCAACTAGATGGCTCCAGTGCATTAGGGTTCTACAAAACCATCCTCCTACAACCTAAACCTAAACATACACAATATGGTTCTAGACAATAGATGATTAATGGTTTATGAGATGGTTAAGTCTGTAGGCATCTCAGAAGAAAGGGTACGTCATATTTTACGCGAACAACTCAGCATAAGAAAGCTTTGTGCAAGATGGGTGCTGCATTTGTTAAATGCTGATCACAAACAAATAAGGAATGCAATGTTTGCACTGTTTTAAGAAGAGTCCAACCGAATTTCTGCGCAGATTTTTTACGAAAGATGAAATTTCACACCTGAGTCAAAACAACGGGCAAAGTCAATTGCATCGGCTGATAAGATTATGGCTGATGTTTTTTGATATTCCAAAGGTATTCTTTCAATTGACTACTTGCCAAAGGGTCAAACACTTAACGCGGGATACTACGCACATCTTTTTGGCCAACTAGATAAAACAATTAGAGAGAAAATGCCTGGCTTTCAAAAGAAAAAAAATCTCTTTCACCAGGACAATGCACCCGCCCACAATGGGAAAATTAAGGGATTTGAAGCATGAAACTCTCATCTATTCCTAAATCTCAAAAAATTACTGGAGAGAGGTGATACCAGAGGTAAATGGATATTTTGAAGACCTTCCAGAATCGCACTTCAGGGACGGAATTCAGCTATTGAAAAAAAAACGCTGGAAAAAGTGTATTCAACTAAAGTGAGAAAAGTGACAAGTGCAGTGTTAAAATATAACTTAAATTTGTATTTTAAACTTATGATTTAAACACTGAGACACTGACATTGAGAAATAAATGCATTTTTAAAATAAAAAACTAAATTTTTTACTACTTGGCCGAGAACTTTTCACCTTGCCGTCGTACCTTGAACAACGAGCCAATGGTTATTTAAATGCTACTATTAGTGGTAAAATGGTGAGTACCTTCTTCGACATTTCAAAAGCGACAGATTTCAAAACAGAAGGATTCTCATTTCAATAAAATTTTATTACATTTTCTTTTCGATTTTATCACTTGATTTATTTATTTTCTTGTTAATTATGACGGTTTTCTAAGTTTCTTGTGTGCTTTTCTCTGATTTGTATTTTATTACATTTAAGTTATTTTTTTAAATGGATTTTTTTTTCAATTTTATACAATATAATTTGTCCATAAATTAGCAGTAGTATTAAGAAATAAAATATAAATAGCGGGTATAAAAAAGGAAACGAAAAGAATTTTTTTTTTTGAAAATATTTGAAAAATTGATTTGATTTCTTCGATTGGTTTTTACTTTTTTGTTTTGTTTGTTTAAATAATAAAAATTATCCTATAGAAAATATATTTATAAATATTATAAACAGTTGCAGAGGCAAGGTTTAAAGGAAACCGGCTCCGGATTTTCTTTTTATATATATATAAATTTACATTGTTGTTTTGTTGTATTGTTGCTTTCAAGAGCTCTCTATTTGAAGAATTCTATTTGATTCAATCACTGTCAGAATCATCTTCATCATTATCGCTATCTTCCAATTCGGGCATTGGGAAACGTAAGATTGCAGCAACACCTGTAAGTTGTGATAATTCTGAAAAAGAAAGAATAAAATCGAATAAATCAAATTATCTTGGCGTGATAACCATAGAGAAACTGGCTACAAAAGTTTTTTTTTTTTTAAATTATCGGAAAGTCATGCATCTATGGTGGCCCCTCGTTTCTATTTGACAAAAATAGAAATGCTGCCAAGACACGAGCGCTGATGTGCTGTTGAAATTAATGTTTGCCAGCGATGAGCGATGTTAATAGGGATTTTATGAAGGGTTCAGACTTTTAGCGAGCGAATTGTTGAAATGGTTTTCTATTGTTAGAATACCAGGCTAAATTTAGGGATTCGTGTATGCTTGAAAGAAATTCCATAGTTTGTTTACGTTTATGGCTTTCTGTTTTTGTTTTGCATTGCATGTAGCCGCCTTTTACAAATAATTCTTAGTATCCTGCGGAAACAATTCCAAAATGTTTAGAAACCATTGATTTATTATTCGTTCAGCTTACAATCTATTCTGAATGAAATCTGAGAGGACGTAGGTTGCTTTCGAAATTTTGCTTGATGATACTCGGACCGGATCAGTCTTGGAAGCACTGAATTCAAAAATGTAATCATGTTAAAAATTAAATTTTCTGAGGTTTCGTACGCTGCTTCCAATATTTTCGGAATCAATGGGCAATAGTGTGATGGCTTTGAAAGCCAGGAAGTATAAAGGTCGCTGCTCCTGTGTAATCTGACTAGGTCCGAAATCAATCTTTTGGGAATGGACAGAATCAAGACCGTATTTTTTACACACAAGCAGTATGCCGGCACTTTACCATGTATTTTGTTGTTGCAAACCCATAAAAGTGCAAAACGAATTGTTAGCATAAACGAAGAATTACAAAAAGAGTGTTTTTGAAAATGAGACTGCTTTTAGATTTGGCAGCGATGGCAAATAATGTTGACAGCAACAAGGTGTTTCAAATCAAAATTTTTCGTCATTCACATTTCCTTTTACCATCATCCAATAATTATATAATTCATACAAATTCTATTTTTATCACCCACACAGCATACCCTAAAGGGAGACATCCATTTCAACGATGGCATCTAAAAATATCGAAGGAATAAATTTAAACCAGTTCGAGTAAAGAATTCTACCAAGGTGAAGACGGGTTAGTTACATGATCTGAACATTTCATTTTTCTAGTCTCTCGTAATAAACTGAATCTCAACGCAATATCAGATATGTTTATCTCGGCAACTATAATTAAGATGTTTGACATACTTTACTCCATATCTCGAAATTAAAATCAACATTACCAAAACGAGGAAAAACACTCGAGGTCACATAGAAGAGAAGAAAAAGAAAAACACTCCAGGACTTACATTTCCAAATTCCGAATGGGTAAATGGTAGCACAGGTTCAAGTTTACGTTCACAACAATTATGCAGCAGCCACTCTATACTAAATATAGAAAGAAACCTTGTAGGACGTGTTTTTTATTCTAGCCGCACTGTAGCCGACATAACCATATATTTTATAGTAGTATCGCTTTAAAAGAGGGATCGCATCCGATTTTTAAATTCAAAACACGTTTAAACAACGCTATACGATTTAGCCTGATCGAAAGAACTGTTTTTGGATACACATGCCAATGTCGAGCTTATATAGACTTTGGTGTGGATTTTACAAGTATCTAGTCTTTTTTTTTCTCCAGTCAGTATTAGAATTGTTTTCGGATGTATTGAGATCTAGCATCATCCTCTTCCATTGATTTATTGGCAAAACATGCGAGGTGTTAAACAAATGGTTTCCTGCGATAGATGATAACGGCGTGAGGTAAAGTTTTGAATGGAAGGTTAGATTAGGCATTCATTTATGAATTTTTTTGTTTATACGGGAATATAATTTCATGACTGCATCCTGTTTTATTATGAGTAAAGTTTCAGTTAGTGACAATTAGATAGTAACAACCATGCTGGGCTTCATATAAGAACACTTGGTTTAATTTTGGTCTACTAAGACAATTACGGAGACCAAAATGCATGAGTTAGAGGTCGTCACTTTTCTCTTCCATGTCATGTTTTATGCGGATGTCGCTGTACAATTTTTCTTGGTTTTTGAACATTCCATCTTACATCTCACCACAATTGAGGTATCAACTCAGATGAGGTATCAACTCAAATGAGGTATGATTATGAAATTGTAGCAGTGTCACATGACGGGTTGGCATGCATACAATTTGTCTTATTAAGGTGCGATAGTGAAAAATGGGCGAATGAGGTAATGACATAGACATGTAGGATACCATATATTGCGCTCTTATGCCGTGTGCATAGAATGTTTAGTATTTTAGCTCTATGTCTTTACCACATTCGCAATTTCACATTCACACCTCATTTGATGTGAGAGAAATTGTATGTATGCCACTAAGATAAATTGTATGTATGCGAACCCTCCATGTGACTTGGTACATTTGAGGTGGGTCATTGTACTACCTCAAATTACAAATGAACCCCTCGTACAAACTTGGGACAAAAGTTTTTGTCCTACGCAACACTAAACCTAGAGTCACTGTATAACTGAGCAACTCTTAGGTTAGCTGGTTAGCTATGGAAGCGTTAGTGAAAATAGATGTAGACTGTGTATAATCATTCTGACATATCCCAGTAGGGAGCGGAATCATTATCGCACAGATGGTTCATACCTTGAAGATATTACATCTAGTTTCTGCCGTAAAACATCATCATCATCAATGGCGCGACAGCCCAAATCGGGCCCTGGCCTCCTGAAGTCGTCGCCTCCAATCGTCTCGATCCAAAGACCGCGTCCTCCAGCTGCTAATTTTTAGAATGGCTTTGCTGTCTTCATCAACCGAGTCTTCCCATCGCTTGCGTGGTTTGCCTACTGGCCGGTTACCACTCGCTTTGTCTTTAAGAGCACGTTTGGGGATTCTTCTGTCTTCCATTCGCTCTACATGGCCAGCCCACTGCAGTTTGCGTAACTTGATGAACGTTGAAGCTTCTGGCTCGTCGTAGAGTTGATACAACTCATGGTTGTATCTTATTCGCCATTCCGTTCCTTCCTTCACAGGTCCCAAAATTCTTCGGAGGACCTTTCCTTCGAATGCGTTAACTGCTTTTTCGGAAGTTCGCGTTAATGTCCACGTCTCGCTGCCATAACAGAGCACAGGTCGTATAATAGTTTTATAAATCCGCAGCTTATTGTTCCTGTGCACTTTCTTGGATTTCATTATTGGAAGTACCGAATAATACGTCTTATTTGCTAGTATTATCCGTCGTTTGATTTCGTCTGTTTCATTACCGTCCTTTGCTAGATTAGCCCCAAGATATATGAAGTTGTCCACACTCTCCAAATTATATTCCGCAATTGTTATGTTTTGTCTGATTGGCGTTCTCCTTCTTGTTTGCGTCATTACTTTTGTTTTGCTTTCATTAATGCGCAACCCGACTTCTTTTGTGGCGGAGTCAAGATTGACAAATACCTCCTTAGCACTAGGGAAGGATCTTGCTAGAATGTTAATGTCGTTAGCGTATGCTACTAGTTGGGTGGACTTGAATAGTAGTGTCCCGTTGGTGTCGACTGGGATTTTTCGGACGACATACTCTAGTGCCAAGTTGAAAAGCATAGGAGCTAGACCATCTCCCTGCTTTAAACCACATTCCGTTCGAAAGCTGGTTGTGGAATCGGTTTGTATTCTCACTTGGGATTCAGTGTTCGTCATTGTGAGTCTTGTTAGTCGGACTAGTTTTGGAGGAATTCCAAAGTCAAGCATGATTTGGTACAGTACGCTCCTGTCAATACTGTCGTATGCTTGTTTAAAATCTACGAATATTTGGTGCACGTCTGTGTTATATTCCCAGCATTTCTCAAGCACCTGTTTCACCGAGAATATCTGGTCTGTTGTAGATCGTCCGGTTCTGAATCCGCCTTGGTATTCGCCAATTATTTGATTAGTATAGGGCTTAAGACGACGTTCAATTATTTTTGTCAGTATTTTATAGGACGTACACAACAATGATATACCTCTGTAGTTCTCACAGCAGAGTTTGTCTCCTTTCTTGTAAATTGGACATATAATGCTTTTTCGCCAGTCGTCGGAAATGATTTCCTCTGTCCAAATTTTGCATATCATGCTGTGCAGTATTTCAGCGACACAGTTTCCACCGTTTTTCAGAAGTTCAATTGGTATTTCGTCAATTCCCGGCGCTTTGTTTCGTTTTTGGTCACATAGGGCTGCTTTGATTTCAGGAAGCGTGGGTGGTGTCGATGATGGTTCATCTTCGTCAGTTGAGGCTTGAATTGAAATGTTGTCTGTCGTTATCGGTGCTACTGGGATGGGATTCAAAAGATGTTCGAAGTATGAAGCCCATCTCCTTTTGATTTCTTCTGTGTCGCTGATGATATTGCCCTCTGCGTCTTTGCAGAGACTGGTTTTTGGTTTATATCCCTTTTTCAAGTCTTTTACTATGGCGTATGCGTCCCGCGTATTATTTTTTCTCATGTCGTCGTCCATTTTTTGTATCTTGTCATTATGGTACTTCCTTTGTTTTCGTCTGCAGGTCTTTTTCGCATATCGCCTAAGCTTGTCATATCTTTCTTTTTTGGCTCGTGTTGGTCGTTCAGTAAAAATTTTGTAAGCTTCGTTCTTTCTATCTATTGCGTCGCGACATTCTTGGTCGAACCAATCATTACTTTTTCGCCGTGCTTGATATCCTAATACCTCTTCCGCGGAGGATTTGATGCCGTCTCGTATTTTCATCCACGCATTATCCACTGGCATATTTTGGATATTTTCATATATTGGTGTCAGGTGTTTATTACATGCTAGCATGTAAGCCTGCGCCACCGTTTCGTCGATAAGCTTGTCGACATTGAATTTGCGAGCTCTACTCGTTTTCGAATACCCACGACAAGCTATTTTGCATCGATACTTAGCTCTGACTAGATAGTGATCAGAGTCACAATTCGCACCGCGGAGAGTTCGTACATCAAGTATGCTGGAAGCAGCCCTTTTCTCAATAAGAACGTGGTCTATTTGGTTGAAGGTGTGACCATCTGGTGATGCCCACGTTCGTTTGTGAATATCGCAATGTGGGAAGCACGTAGAGCTTACTATGATATTTTTGCTGCTTGCGAAATCAATAAGACGTTGGCCATTGTCGTTGGTTATGTCATGGAGACTGTGCCCTCCTGTTGTTCCTCTATGAGCCTCCTCCTTTCCGACTTTTGCATTAAAATCCCCTAAGACAATTTTTAGGTCATTCGAGGGCAGTGAGTCATAGGTTGTCTCTAGGGTGGCATAAAATTCGTCTTTAGATACATCGTCCTTGTCTTCTGTTGGTGCGTGAACGTTGATCAACCAAGTGTTGAAAAATTTAGTCTTTATTCGGATTGCACACAATCTTTCACTTATTGGTTTGAAGCTCGTGACCTGCTGTTTAAATTTTTTGTCAACGACAAAAGCGACTCCAAACTCTCTGCTTCCCGACAATTTTCCACTTGGATAGATTGTGTGTGATCTCATGTCCATGATTTCGCTACCGAGCCATTTCGTTTCTTGGATGGCAGTTATGTTGATGTTGTGTTTTGCCACTTCTTCGAGAAACTCTTTCAGAGCTCCTGTCCTAAATAAGGATCGAACATTCCAAGATCCAATAGAGTAGTCCATTTTTCGTTTCCGGGGTCGTTGCCGTTGAGTCCATCCTTTCCGAGGCTGCTCTTCAGGTTTCTGGACAGTGTTCTTTTTCCGGTGATGCGTTGTCGGCGCCTCGCCCAACCCCCGACCTGGAGGACCGGTCCTACTTATTTATTACACCCTAGTAGAAAAAGGGTGGGAGTTTTGAGCTAAATATGACATGCTGGAGTTCTCACAGCTATGCTGCAAGTCCAACTATGTCATACTTTTTGCCTATTTCCTGAGACGCACTGGTGTTACTGGCCATTCAGGTTAACTCCGCCGTAAAACATAGAGACTTTAACATTGCGATGTCATAGGCAAGCAACCGTTTTTGCAACTTTCTGCACTACAAAGAATCGACATTGGAATCTTTGGTAAAGAATGAATAATGTAATGATTGGAAAAGAATCGACAATATATTGGTCGATTTGTTTTTTCTTCTCCATAGAGTAACTCTAGTTCTAATGAAATGGCACAATAATAATAATTTTTCAGGGCACATAATCGAATGCCAAGTGCATTTTAATAATTATATAACCGAATATTTATATATACCAAAAAATTCAAACTTAACGGTTTCAACCCTGGAATGCATCTGCAGGACTCATAATACCAAGTTGCTCAGTTATACAGTGACACTAGGCCGCTCAATGTTCGCGATCTGCACTCATCGACTGTCTGCGATCTCCAATTATTGATACATTCACGCGTGCGCTCTCTCGTGCACACATAGGCGCCACACACTCCCATAAATTCTTATATACTCTGCTTTGGTTTTGCCGCGGCGTTAGCGACAAAAGAAACAAGGAGAAAGCTGTCGTCAACGTATAAGCTCTGCGCGATAGGAGCAACCAGCAATATCGGACGAAGCAGCTTATTTCGTAGCCGGAATTATCTCTACTGACATTTGCGAAGAAGCCTCGATCTAACAAGAGGCAGCTTTTGTCAAAGAAATAAAAGAAGAGGAAAAGGCAACATCAATAGCGATATGGCAAACCAGGTGGGACAACACTACAAAAGTGAGATGGACCTTTAAGTTAATCCCCGCAATTGAAGTTTTTAAGCGGGTGTATGGGAACTGGAACTATCAAGTCGCGGCAGCTGAGTTACCTCCTTATCCAGATTGTTCAGATCAGACACAGAACACGCGGCTTTCAACTGCAGTCACTTCGCAGAATAGAGAAATAAAATACCGAGTCCACCATTCATCATGAACTATATGATAGAATCAGAGGAAAATTGGAGAGAAATTTGCGCACTCGTAACAAATGTGCAAAAGGATCTTCGGAGAATCGAGAAAGGAGAGAACAAGCAATATGAGGAGTACAGCATAAAATGCTAGTAGCCCCACGAAATAATATCTATTTAATTAAGTTACTGTTATGAAGCGATAAGAAAAGTTAGCGCAGTTACACGATTCAAGCCGCCACTAACCAGCTCTTACCAAATATGCCGTATGACTACAATATCACTCAAGACTATAAAATAGTCCAGAGAATCATGCTATAATCAAATATGCCCTATCATTCAGTGTTTGAAGTTTGCATAATCCATTTTGCTTATGTTATAATCCATGTGGTGCTTGGAATCTAACCTTTAAATTCATTAAGTATAACTACCAATATCTCCTATGCATTTAGATAGCACTATGATCAAAAATCTTCAACGCCTCTTTTAGTTATTGTTGTAAAGGAAACAAACAAATTAACTAGATAATATCTGTGATTTGTATAACTCTCTTGCGATGCAATGACTTCGAAGAGTTTGAATTATGATTTTGAGAAGGATTTGCTGACCATATTCACTATTTTACACGAAAGAAGAAGAATGCATCTAGAGACCGAGCAAGAGGTAAGTCTTAGGTTGCCGTGCAATAAATTTATGTATATTAGGGTGGCTGTTATGGTCTGTTCCGAAAGTTACAACGTTGCTGCTCCAACCCCGTAATGTAGTTCTAAACAACAACAAAACAGGCTATACAAAATTTCACTTGAATCGGAAAACTACTAGGCGGATGATTCCAGGTCTCTGGGCAAAGGCATGCCAAGAGATTTCTGGACAACAGTTAAGACAAAAATAAACTAAGAATAATATTTGGTCTCTTCACAGGACACAGTCGTTGTTATATATACACACATGAAAATACTGAACATAACCGATAAGAATGCGTGGCAATCGCACGCAGCAGACTTCATCACTTCGGGAAGCATCAAGTGACGCAACTCGCTCTCTAACACGATACTGCACTTCCTCGACACAGCTGGTATTTTGGAGGAGCTGCGGTCGCAATGTGCCTAGGACTGCCTTGCCCACTCTATACGAATCTACAAATCTAAGATTTTTAAACTAGATTTTTAAAGAATCGTCAATTCGGAGTAATGATAATGCTGCATTAAACGATAGTCATACATATTGTTTACTCCAAAGATCTTGAACTTCTGTTATAAAAACAAAACTAACAAAAAATCGGGTGCTCTGTTTTATTTTATTTTAAAATGATACTTACGTTCGCCTGATATGTGCATGCTTGAGAAGAGTTTGACTTCACCGCCTGATTCCCGAACGGCATCAACCAAATTTACATATTCTTTGCGGGTATTTATCTCCTGACACCTGGAAAAAAAGAAAAGGAGAACAATTTTAAAAAAAGTTCAAAAACCATTAGATATTGTTACATGGTAGCTCTCAGCCATGTCTAACTGTCGCGATCTTGAACTCTTCGCGCATGCAGACATCTACTGGTGGAATAACATTGCCTAACTACGCAATAGATATCATAGAGTTATGCAACGGAAAAGAGCAATCGTAGAAAGTAGTATACTTAATATGATAGTCCGCTATCTTGAAGATAAAAAATTTATCCATGATCGCCAAAACGGAACTCTTGTATCCATAAATTTGGCGAAGGTCAAGTTCTGGTACTTGACATCGCTAAAGTGTTTGACAGAGTTTGATGCAAATGTCTCCTAGTGAAGTTCAAATCAGTCGGCTTTCATAATAACCTTGTAAAATGGATTGATTTCTTATATGAACGCACCATACAAGTCGTATTGGATGGCGTGGCATCTTCCCCCTTTCCCATAGATTCCGGAGTCCCCCAAGGGTCTGTTTTATCACCCACACTCTTTCTTATTTTTATCAATGACCTTCTGTCGTCAACGCTCAATCCGATACATTGCTTTGCAGATGACAGTATCCTGGATAACACCTATGAATTCGACTCGATTACTAACGCTCACCGTGTCTCGGTAGCATCTAAACGGGCCGAATTATTTGGAACATTGAACTCTGTCTTGAAATGGGGTAGGATAAATAGAGTAGAGTTCAACACCTCAAAACCACAGGCCTGTCATCTTTCCCTTAAACGTGATGTTCCAGCGTCGGTCTCTAATGTAACCTTCGGTGGTGCCCAACGAAATTCTTCCGAATACTTCTCACTCCTTGCCATTACAATAAATAACCATGTTAATTGGAATCTTAATTGGACGTAGCACTTGACGCTTCCAAATGCCAAACGCGAAGATGTAAAAAAATATTTTACTTCCAGTGACCTGGCAAATATCTATAAGGCCTACATTAAACACGCCTCGAGTACGATCCATATTTATGGGCTGGGGCATCCAAAATGCAACATGCGATGCTCGACCGTGTCCAGAGACAGGCGTCCCGACTAATTGAAGATAAAACCAACACGGTTTCTATAGAATCCTTAGAGCATCGCAAAAATGTCGGAGTACTAAGCATTTACTAACGCTACTTTCATGTAAAATACAGTGAGGAACTCGCTTAACTTAATCCACCTCTGTACACATTTCCAAGAAATACTCGCCTAGCTTCAAGCGCACTCGAGTTTACTTTTAAGCTTCCAACTTCCCATACAGTGAAATATAGGCAGTTATTCTTACCCCGAACTTTTAAGTTTTGGAATGTACATCCTGAAGCTGTATTCCCTTTGTCATACGACGTTTCAAACTCAACGTCCACCAGCATTTTATATACTTCTTTTCAGTGTTACGCGAAGTATAATAATATATGCTGCACCGATATGGAGTAAAGCACTACGACTCAAAACTTAGGCGAAGATGTTAGAAAAAAACGTTCATAGAGTGTGTGCATTAAGGGTTTGTAGTGCATTTCGCACAATTTCATATAACGCCCCCCATAAAAGGTCTTAACAGGAAATTGATTTATTGATATAAGCAAGAATATTAAATATTTCAAGGCATACATCTCCAAAAGGCAAGAATTGTGAGAAAAATACATGAAAATCAGACACAAAGAATCCTTTTAAAATAAGCAAATAAACGAATTGAGTAAACTAGGGTGAACGAAGGAAGATGCTAAGACCAGGAAGAGCCTAAATTTCAGTTTCTATCTTGGGCACCACGAGTGGCAGATTCCAATTTAAACATACAATAAATTCTCAACCTACTAAAAAAATCTTAAGGTACACATAGTAAAATCCAAGCGAATGTAATATGACACTATCCACTTTTATTTTTCATCAAACGAGTGTGTGGTTTTATAAATTCTATGAAGGAGATATTTGATACGTCTATGGAGTATAAGTTATAGTAGAACTAACATTGAATTCATGCCCTCATTCACGAATTATTAAGGTGTGCAGAGTAAAACCGAGGGAATAAGTGTTCTCAAGTGAAATGAAAACAAGTGAAAGAATTTAAGAAAAAAAAAAAAAAAAAAATACGACGTCGAACGATCATTAAAATTTCTTTGTTAGATCAGAAACTGAACTCTAAGATAAATACAGTGACGGACAAAAGTCTACGGTAGCACCTTATATTGAGGTTCTGGTTAATTGGAAGCTTTAATCAAAAATCCATTGATACACATTTTTTCAGTAACGTAAATATATTTATAAAAAAAAAAACAAAAACAAAAACTTTTCATAACAAACTTAAAGAGAAATTCATAAAAACATAAAAAATTTAATGGACAAAAGTCTACGGCAATCAGTGCTGGCTGACTTCTACACAAAAAATTTCCAACTAAACGCACTGGAATTTTTAAAATTATTTGCTGGCTTAATACTTGGTTGGACCCCCTTTAGCATCAATTACTGCTTGCAGTCTTCGGGGCATAGAGGCGACTAAATTATTTCCGAATTTTCCGCTCCAGAAGCTCCCATACATTTTCTATTGGGTTTAAATCCGGGCTTTAGGGAGGCGTATTCAGCTGCCAGGGAGCGTATTCAGCTGCCAGGGAGCGTAGTACAAAAACCAGTTCTTTAAAGTGCTATGTGCTTCGGATCATTGTTCTGTTGGAACATTCAACTCCCTCCAAGACACAACTTCTTAACTGATGGCCTTAAATGTTGATCCAACAGGTTCTTGTAAACATAGCGGTCCATAGTAGTTTCAACAAAAGCCAATCTCCCGACCCCAGATGAAGCTATAGCTCCCCAAACCATTACATTACCTCCACCGTGCTTGACAGTAGGAATCAAATTTTGGTCTCTAAAGCCGTATTCTTTTTTCTCCATATTTTACTGCGACCATCACACCCGAACATGTTGTATTTCGACTCATCGGTAAAAAGGACTCGATTCCAAAAATCATTGCCCTTGTTGATATGGGCCTTGGCGAACTCTAGGTGCAGAAGTCGGTTTTTCGCGGATATTAAGGTTTTTTACGTGGAGTTCTGCTTTGAAACCCATTAGAATTTAATGCTCTCGAGATTGTTCTTGCATCCTTTTTCCTTACCGCAGCCACTTGTTTCGCCAAATCTGGAGCACTTATATTTGGATTTTTGTTCGCATCTTTTAAAATTGAGCTAATGTCTCTGCACGAAAGCTTTTTCGGTCGGTCAGTTCGCGGTTTATTTCAATGGAACCACTGTTTTCAAAATTCTTGATAATGGTATAAACAGAACTTCGTTTTAGTTTCAGTAATTTCGCAATTTCCGAGCACGATTTATTGTCTTTTTTATACTGGACGACCAAATTCCGAACATCACTAGAAATTTCTTTTCGTGATGACATTTTGCGGTCCTAACAGTTCGAAACTAGCGATAAACCTATAATAGATTTACAGCTACACATGTACTGAGTAGCAGTAAGAGCAAATAAACAAATTTCGAAGAAATACCGTTAGGTTTAGTTGGAAATTTTTTGTGTATAAGTCAGCCAGCACTGACTGCCGTAGACTTTTGTCCATTCAATTTTTTATGTTTTTATGAATTTCTCTTCAAGTTTGTTATGAAAAGTTTTTGTTTTTTTTTTAATATATTTACGGTACATCAATGGATTTTTGATTAAAGCTTCCAATTAACCAGAACCTCAATATAAGGTGCTGCCGTAGACTTTTGTCCGCCACTGTATGTACGAACAATTCAACAAATATTTCTGTGAAATAGATCACTAATCTCGATCGACCTAATAATTTGTTTATAATTAATCGAATACTTATTTCAGCGTCTCATTGAATCCTTTATCCATTTACAGTTACTGGATCAGTCGGATTATGTTTCTGTATCGACGGCTGATCATGCTGCCATTCGGGCTTCTTGTATTTTGTTTCCAGTCTTGAAATTAGCAATGCGATGTTAGCTAATTTCATTATGTTTACAGCTATTCGCATAGTTGATGATATTAAGAACGCATTTTTGCGAATCGAAGATCAACATCATTACAATCACGTTAGTGTCTAAAACTACGTTAAACTAACAAAAAACGTGCAAATCTCATAACATTGTAAAGCATGTTTACATCATTTAGTAGTGAGGAAATTTAAATCCGGTAATGATCGAACTGACCGAATTTAAACTTCAATTCAAATGATTCATCTCAAAAGGACAGAACATGAAATACAATCGGTTTTTTATGTTATTTGATTATCGAATATCGGATAGATGAACAACTATTATCCATGTGTGATCTAGTTTGAGAGAATTCAATGATTTCAGAGCTTTTACTACGGACTGAATTATTTTTTGCACACCTCAACAATTAGCGTCAAAAAAAGCATTGGACAGAAACAGTTCTCTTCTACAAGGCTCCAGGACATCCGTCTCAACTACTGGTTCCTATGTGCAACGTGGTCAACTAACTTATTATCTAGAGCTTGATATATTATACGTTAGATGTTTCGGTCTTGACTCCTAAATGAGGTAATTATCCACTGTCACTTTCATCTCTGAATCCCAATGCCTATCTTAAATGGCGGTTATACGACGCTGGTTTACCAGCCGCTAGCCGCTGGTGGCTAGCAGCGCTGGCCAAATAGAACGATCTCTACTTCACCAGCCGCTGCTAAGATCGCTAGTTTGACTGCTGGTATCGATCATTCGTTTTTTTTCGTCAATTATTTTCCTCACAGCAGTAATGTTTTCCTCCGTAACAGCGGCTAGCGGCCGGTAAAACAATGTCGTGTGACCGCCGCTTATGTCTGATCCGTAGTACTCCAAAGTTTGTCTTTGGAGAAGCTATCTGACCAGGATATCCCCAAAATGAGTCAGATACATTGGTTCACGCGATTTTGCATTTCCTTGGTAAGCTTATCGTTCACCTTTCATATACGATAGTACAAACATTTATGCAAAAACATGAATTTGGCTAATACGTCAACCTTTCGCCGCTTCGAGAAATCTCTCTTAACTTCCATAAAGTGACTTCAGGATTTCGGTACACGTACTTACCTTAAGTCATTTTGTATTGCTTAAACTAAATTAAATTAAAGCTTAACTTGAAAACGTCAATTAGAAACTTGAACTTTTAATTAATGAACTTAACATACAGGGTGTTTGGTACTCCGTGTGCCACCCTGTAAGGGGTTATTCCTAGATATATTTTGAGAAAAAAATTGTTCTACGGAGATGGCCAATTTTCAATATCCGCGGAGATACAGGGTGATCAAGAAAAGTGTTTCGGACCTGTACCCTCACTCACTCAAAACGCTATATCTTGAAAACTAATAATCACAATTCAAAGTGTTTTAGCTTGTTTTTTAGGGAATCGAATTGCCTATCATTTGGTGTAATAGTCCGCATTGTAACTGTACCCAATCCTGAGGTATTTGCCTCAGAACACAAATTTTTGATACTTTGACCCTCAAAATTCTGGGATCAATGTAGTTTTTCTCAAAAAAACGCATTATAAAAATGTCATTTTAATGTTGTTTTTTTAAGTGCCATATTATTGCCTACAAAAGATGCACACATACTTATGACTTAGGTTCTCCCGTTTTCCAGGTAATAAGCGAAAATACATATGGCTTAAAAATGAAATATGCCATAAAGCAACCCTCGTTCTAAAAAAACTGCCTGAAATGTTGTTAAACTGAAATATTCATATTGTCCTTTAATTAGTATTTAAATTATCGAGGAAATGAATTAATTTAAAATGAGTTTCAACACAACTAGGTGCAGCACTTTGCCTTTTTTAATGGGGTACCTAACAAAATGAAAAGCGTATAAAAGCAAATCTTAATTCATATTTTTACCAGTTTTAGTTACATTGTTAAAAGTGGAAGGTGTCACTAAAATTTAGAAAATAATTTCGAAATGCCTGAGTACTCGAATGAAGAATATGCAGACATCTTTTTCATTTATGGAGAGTGTCAGGCAAATACACAAGCGGCGCGATCTTTGTATCATCAGAGATTTCCTAATCGTCGGATACCTTCCAGGAGAGTATTCCAAGACGTTTACATAAGGATTCGGGAAACAGGCAGCGTTAGGACAAGCAGAGTAAATGCAAATCCTGCGCCGATAATCACTGTTCCAATCGATGAAGGAGTACTACATGCAGTTCAAAATGATCCATCAATCAGTATTTGACGCTTGGCATTACAGTTAAACGTCTCTACATGGAAAGTTTGGAGTGTCCTAAAAGCAGAGCGTTTACATCCCTACCACCACACACCAGTGCAGGAGCTGTTACCCTTGGATTTGCTCAAAAGGATGGAGTTTTGCAATTGGCTCCTTAAACGACAACTAAGTGACGAGAATTTTACGAACAACATTCTTTGGACGGATGAGTCCCAATTCACCAGGGACGGTATCACAAACTTCCACAACTTACACACTGGGGCTGAGAGCAATTCACATACAAGAAGAGAGGCATCATTTCAGCACAGATTCAGTGTCAATTTATGGGCAGGTGTGATTGGTGACGATTTCATTGGTCCTATTAGGCTTCTGCCTACCTTAAATAGTTCCAATTACTTGCATTTTTTGACAAATGGTCTACAGGAGTTATTGGATGATATGCCACTGCAACGATTGGCTTCCATGTTTTACCAACACGATGGTGTTCCAGCTCATTACGGCCGATAAATCACAGATTGGTTAAATTTCAATTATAGCAATCGCTGGATCGGTAGAAATGGATCGATACACTGGCCTGCAAGATTTCCTGATTGGATTTCTTCGTATGGGGACGGATAAAGGACCTTGTCTACGCAACGGAAGTAGTAACGTTGCAGGATCTAAACACCAGAATCGATGCGGCAGCAACAGAAGTAAGGCAGCAGTTGAGGAGTATGAACACAAAGAGAACACTGGCAAAACGAGCTTTACCGTGCATTCAAAATGAAGGTGGCCATTTTGAACATTTATTGTAATTAAGAAAATTTGAAATAAACCATAAAAATCATTCATCTTTTAGTTCAAGCGGAGAGTTTTGATCAACATATTCTTGTTTTTTTGATAAAAGTGCTATATTATTGGAATGATAGTTTTTTCTAAACTATGAAACTTATGCAATGCAAGTGTATACATTTTTTGTAGGCAATAATATGGCACATAAAAAAACAACATTAAAATGACATTTTTACAATGCGTTTTTTTGAGAAAAACTACATTGATCCCAGAATTTTGAGGGCCAAAGTATCAAAAATTTGTGTTCTGAGGCAAATACCTCAGGACTGGGTATAGTTACAATGCGGACTATTACACCAAATGATAGGCAATTCGATTCCCTAAAAAACAAGCTAAAACACTTTGAATTGTGATTATTAGTTTTCAAGATATAGCGTTTTGAGTGAGTGAGGGTACAGGTCCGAAACACCTTTCTTGATCACCCTGTATCTCCGCGGATATTGAAAATTGACCATCTCCGTAGAACAATTTTTTTCTCAAAATATATCTAGGAATAACCCCTTACAAGGTGGCACACGGAGTACCAAACACCCTGTATACAGGGTGTTTGGTACTCCTTACATAACCTTGTAAGGGGTTATTCCTGGATATATTTTGAGCAAAAAATTGTTCTACGGAGATGGTCAATTTTCAATATCCACGGAGATACAGGGTGATCAAGAAAAGTCCTTCGGACCTGTACCCTCACTCACTCAAAACGCTATATCATGAAAACTAATAATCACAATTCAAAGTGTTATAGCTTGTTTTTTAGGGAATCAAATTACCTTTCATTTGCTGTAATAGTCCGCATTGTAACTGTATCCAATTCTGAGATATTTGCTTCAGAACACAAATTTTTGACAGTTTGACCGTCAAAATTCTAAGATCAATGTAGTTTTTCTCTAAAAAACCCATTATAAAAATGTCATTTTATTGTTGTTTTCTTTTGTGCCATATTATTGCCTACAAAAGACGCATACACTTGCATTGCATAAGTTTTATAGTTTAGAAGAAATTATCATTCCAATAATGTAGCACTTTTGTCAAAAAAGCAAGAATAGGTTGATCAACACTCTCCGCTTGAACTAAAAAAACTTAAGAATGGTTTTTATGGTTTATTTCAAATTTCCTTAATTACAATAAATGTTCAAAATGGCTACCTTCATTTTGAATGCACGCTAAAGCTCGTTTTGCCAGTGTTCTCTTTGTGTTCATACTCCTCAACTGCTGACTTACTTCTGTTGCTGGCGCATCGATTCTGGTGTTTAGATCCTGCAACGTTACTACTTCCGTTGCGTAGACAAGGTCCTTCATCCGTCCCCATACAAAGAAATCCCTAATAGTTAAATCAGGGGATCTTGCAGGCCAGTGTATCGGTCCATTTCTACCGATCCAGCGATTGCTATAATTGGAATTTAACCAATCTCTGATCTGTCGGCCGTAATGAGCTGGAGCACCATCGTGTTGGTAAAACATGGAAGCCAATCGTTGCAGTGGCATATCATCCAATAACTCCTGTAGATCATTTGTCAAAAAATGCAAGTAATTGGAACTATTTAAGGTAGGCGGAAGCCTAATAGGACCAATAAAATCGTTGCCAATCACACCTGCCCATAAATTGACACTGAATCTGTGCTGAAATGATGCCTCTCTTCTTGTATGTGGATTGCTCTCAGCCCATGTGTGTAAGTTGTGGAAGTTTGTGATACCGTCCCTGGTGAATCGGGACTCATCCGTCCAAAGAATGTTGCTGATAAAATTCTCGTCACTTATTTGTCGTTCAAGGAGCCAATTGCAAAACTCCATCCTTTTGGGTAAATCAATGGGTAACAGCTCCTGCACTGGTGTGTGGTGGTAGGGATGCAAACGTTCTACTTTCAGGACACTCCAAACTTTCCACGTAGAGACGTTAAACCGCAATGCCAAGCGTCGTATACTAGTTGATGGATCATTTTGAACTGCAGCTAGGATTCGTTGATCAATTGAAACAGCGATTACCGGCGCAGGATTTGCATTCACTCTGCTTGTCCTAACACTGCCTGTTTCCCTAATCCTTCTGTAAACGTCTTGGAATACTCTCGCGTAAGGTATTCGACGATTGGGAAATCTGTGATGATACAAAGATCGCGCCGCTTGCTCATTTCCCTGACACTCTCCATAGAGGAAAATTATGTCTGCATATTCTTCGTTCGTGAACTCAGGCATTTCGAAATTCTTTTCTAAATTTTAGTGACACCTTGTTCTTTTACAAATTTAACTAAAACTGATAAAAATATGAAGTATGGTTTGCTTTTATAGGCTTTTCATTTTGTTAGGTAACCCATTAAAAAGGGCAAAGTGCTGCACCTAGTTGTGTTGAAACTCATTTTAATTTAATTCATTTTCTCGATAGTTTTAATACTACCTAAAGGACATTCATTGATAATTTAAATAGTAATTAAAGGACACAAAGAATATTTCAGTTTAACAACATTTCAGGTAGTTTTTTTAGAACGAGGGTTGGTTTATGGCATATTTTATTTTTAAGCCATATGTATTTTCGCTTATTACCTGGAAAACGGGAAAACCTAAGTCATAAGTATGTGTGCATCTTTTGTAGGCAGTAATATGGCACATAGAAAAATAACATTAAAATGACATTTTTATAATGCGTTCTTTTGAGAAAAACTACATTGATCCCAGAATTTTGAGGGCCAAAGTATCAAAAATTTGTGTTCGGAAGCTAATACCTCAGGATTGGGTACAGTTACGATACGGACTATTACACCAAATGAATGGTAATTCGATTCCCTAAAAAACAAGCTAAAACACTTTGAATTGTGATTATTAGTTTTCAAGATATAGCGTTTTGAGTGAGTGAGGGTACAGGTCCGAAGGACTTTTCTTGATCACCCTGTATCTCCGCGGATATCGAAAATTGACCATTTCCGTAGAACAATTTTTTTCTCAAAATATATCTAGGAATAACCCCATACAAGGTGGCACACGGAGTACCAAACACCTTGAAAACTAATAACGCATATAGTTTTCTTATATGATCCTACATGTATATATGTATCTATAGAACTATCTTCGCAACTTTTTTCCAATTTTTTTACATTCTGATCCTATTAAGAAATTTTTCTTTTAACTTATATTCACTTCATCAGTGCTTGTCTAAAAAGCTTTTAACATATACGAGAGACATTCAATAATTAAAGGGACAAATGATGTAGAAATGAAACAGTTTGCAGGAAGAGTTTTGTACTTTTATGACTTTAGGTGGACATCACTTGGATGAGCTGAGAACAGCTAACCAATAAAAAATTTGTTGTTTATACCCTCAATATTGGATTTAACGATGGCATGTCCGGTTGAAGTTTCCACATTATTTGAACAACATTCAATGATCCGTTTTTTGCTTTCTGAATGTGAAAAACCGACTAAAATTTTTTCTCGAATGATGTTACAGTATGGTGATGAAACCGTTTTGAACCATAATCCAAAAGACAAGGGATAGAATGGACGCACACCAGCTCACTTGTCCGAAAGAAATTCAAAACACAAGCATCAGCGGGAAAGTTATGTTGACTGTCTATTGGGATGCCCAAGCTGTCGTCTTTTGTGATTATTTTTGAGATGAGCGTACAATAAACAGTGCCTACTACTCGGACATGCTAATGAACAAAGTAAAGCCAGCAATGAGAGAAAAATGTCGCGGATCTCGAAGAAAAGGCGTGATATTGCTACACGACAATGCTCTTCCTCACAAAGCCCTAATGACCCAAGAAACCATTGCGAAAATGGGTTGGGAGCAGTGATTCCCCTGGTTATAATTTTAAGGTAGTAAAATCTACTACTTTTTTCTCGTTGTGTAGTAGTTATTAGCTTATATAACTTTTTCCATAATTTGTAATGAAATTATACGTCTATTATGATCAAATATTTAGATGAAAACGATAATATGATTTAAGAAACTGGTCAATCAACCAATTTCCTGATAAGACCCCTTAAAGGGGAATAGGACAGAAACATTTCTATTCCTGGCCTGCTGCTCATCTGCTCGCTTCCATGTGCTACATGGTCGACCAACTCGACGTCTTCCTTGAGAATTATAGAGAGCGAGGGCTTGTTTGGCGATGTTTTGCTCTAGTTTCCTCAAAGTTTGACCGATCCACTGCCATTTCCGCCTTTGAATCTCAATGCCTATTTTAGTCTCTCCAGTTGTACTCCAAAGTTCGTTGTTGGAGATCACTTCTGGCCAGAATATCCCTAAAAAGCGTCGGAGGCATTGGAAATTTTGCAATTTCTCGGCAAGTCGAACGGTCACTTTCCATGTGATACAACTATATAACAACATGGATTTGGACGTAAAGCCCAATCATATGATCCTCTAGATGAAATGGAAAAGATTTTAATGTTCCGGACATTATGTCATCTCAAATTCTTTTGAATAGTGTATTGTGACTTCTGTAGGGAGGTGGTTGAAGCAGAGGGGACAGGTTTGTAATTTTTGTAAATGACACCGAACGTGGCATGCAAAATGTTTCGTCATGAGTTCAAAATTTGTAGTTTTTATTATTTTCAAAGAAATTGTACATAGCTTTTCTGAAATTGGGGCATTTGTGTGGGAGGTAGCAAAGGAAGTGGCGGGTTTTAGATGATTTTGAAATATTTATTGCAATTATTAAGGGGTAAAATATGTCAAAATTTTAAATTTGTACTCATTCTGGTTTTAATGGAAATCGATTAAATGCATTTACCAAAATTATACATACCTTTGTATGGGAGGTGGTAGAAGGAGTATATGGATCAAAACAAAATTTTTCGTGGTCAATGATATTTCTATTATTGAACTCTCGACAAAACTTCAAGTCGATAGCTATGACAGTTTCGAAGAAAAATAATTTAATTTAAATTTCAAAATTTCGTGAAATTTATATGAGAGGGAGTAGAAGGAGTAAGACGAAGTTGACGATTTTTTTTAAACTAGTTGCAATTGTAAAGAAATTAGCTTTGCTAGTATCAATGAAAATCAAAAAATACATTTTTGAAAAGTGTGCATTTGTGTGGGAGGGGGTAGAAGGAGTGACGAGATCAGATCAATATTTTGTGATGTTTTTTGATATTTACATCAGTATACTTTGGCCGAAATAACAAGTTCATACCTTAAATAGTTTCGAAGAAAACTCAATTTCTTAAAATTTCATGAGATTTGTCCGGGAGGGGGTAGAAGAAGTAGGGGTATGTAGTCCATTCACGAACTTAAAGTTTTCAGCACGATAGCTCAAAGCGTTCGAGAGTTATGTCGTAGGCAGACGGACAGACGGTCAATCGGAATCGAGGTTTTTGAGCGACAACAAATATTTCTGTACCATTTGGCGGCTTTTATTTTTTAGCGTTACAAACGGTAAGGCAAACACAATATACTCTCAGATTTCATCTAGAGTATAACTAGTTCGTCGGGATTATGTTGTGAAGTAGCAAAACACTCATTAAAAAATAAAAATACGGTTTTTTTCTATATCAATTTGTCTTGAATGTCCCTCGTATATGAGCATAAATACATAAATTGAATAATTTCATCATGAACTTTACGAGAATTATCGTAAATCATATGTCCATACATATAAAATAATAACTAATGAATACTAATAGATGTGAGTAATTGTTAGAGTTCTCGTTCTTGACAAATTCTCTGGCAAGCCTCCACCTGTCTAATCCTCTGACTCGCCTCCACCTGTCTAAGTGGTTGCTCTATTTCCGACGGGTAGTTTTTCGACTGATCAATCGAATTTGAAGGATAATCTTTTAAAAACAGACATCTTTAAATCTAGAGTGCATCTTTACACCGCATTATTGCAAAGGAAATCAAGGAAAAATGTTATTCAATTAAAATCATATAAGAATTCAAATCAAAACTCGTTTTAAATTATGCTAAGAGCGACAGAAATGTAAATATAATAAATGAATCAGAACACGACGCGAGTACTAGTTTTTTTAATTGCAGCAGTCCAATTAAAAACTCCCTAGTCATCCGCAACCATTAATCCCACAATACAGCGTACAATAATTACTTCCTGATGACGACGATCAGATAGAATTCATTCCACCCAAGCCTCCACATTAAGCCAATTACGGCCTGAAAATCCAGCCTTCTCCTGAAAATTATTTATACCTGTTTCGTGAACGCGAAATATCGTATCGACAGCTCATAATATCGCCTCGATTTACAAATGTTATAAACGGAGGAACGAAAGCCCATTGACCGAAAAACCAGTCCCGTGAAGAAAAGAACGTTTCACTGGGTTGAAGAGTGTACTTCGATGATAATGCGGCTCTAAAGGTACCGCCTGTTACGGATACGATTTCTTCAAGAAACTGAAATTCTTAAATGGTTGCTTCTTGGCATTATCTCAGCTGCTATAGCTAAAATGCCAAGCCGGTGAGGCGAAGACATGGAAAGCAACAAGCACCGAAAACCAACAACATTATTAGACGACTTCGAGTGTCTTTTATACCCCAGTGGGCTATCTATATAGCGTTAAGTTTTCTACACTAGAAAGAAGTAAACTGCGCGCGCAACGGAACCAATACTACAGATCTGCGCACAACTTTCTGTTTTTCAGTCTAGATTTGACCCACGAACGAATAAGTTCGCTATTGTCGATCGGGTGAATCGGTTGTTTGGTTGATCTTGTCAACAAATTCGGATCGTTTTAATTTAATTACACTCCGGCAGACTTATAAGAAAATAAAGAAATTTTTGCGGTGATTTTAATCGGGCTTAATCAAGCGCTGTGAGCTATGCTTGAGTGAGTGTCAATCGTGTCTGATCAAGTGATAGTGCTAATTTCTTGAAGAAAGTAAGTTGTAAAGTGGTTTATTGCAAGAGATGAAAACTAGTGTAGTACAATTGATTAGCAACGATATGGTGATTTAAAAAGATAATTCTTTTATTTATGCCACGTGAAAAGTATGGATTGCTCGTTTTTTTTAAGTGTACATAATTTGTGAAAGTTTCTTTGACCAGAAATTTACATAACTGATCGACAGACTGTTGAAATGTTGAATAATATGACATTCCTAACTGTTGATAAAATATTAAAAAGTTTCGGAATTGCTTAATGACCTACCGATCATAATAATTTACCGGTAAATGATTGTGCACAATTAATAAGTTAAAAAAAAAGTGGTTTGGTAGACAGTATGCATTCCAAATACCCCATGAAAGTAATTTTTTGGCCTTATCTAATCGGACTGTTGCAGGTTTTTGACTATTTTTTTTATTATAAACTCTGTGATAAGAAATGCGGTGTTTTAAAGGTTTATAGACTGACATAAATACTTCATAGGCCCAGTTGGGATTTAATTAATGTCTCAACGTGATTAACGTTCTTGCGGCTTTGAGTACAAACAATGCTCTTTTTGTTAACAAGATAGACACGAGATAGCAATGCCGATGAGGCTATGTGTTGCAATTAAATTGTTAACGTTAATATTTGAATTTCGAGCGGCGATTTCAATTCGAATTCCCCGGTTTTATGAATAAGTTGCGGGTTTTTTACCTGAAACGTTACTCACATTCTACTTAAGTGAACTTATACCGTGCCGAATGAATTGTGAAATATGTCTAATGGGAAAATTCAAGACTTAATCTGACTCTCTGCTATTAAATTCTTTTTAGGCGATCATTTCGCACCCTATGCCACCTTACATTGGATCGATCGTTTTTATAATGGCAAGATCAATGATCGCATCTTTGCATGGCAGAAGAAGCCAGGCTATGCATGATCATGATTAAATACTGGAAGACGGAAAAAATGACAAAATGAAATTAAGAACAAAAATGCAGTCGTCTGTGACGATCAAGTTTTTAGGCATACATTAATGATCTTGATGGAAATTGAAGCATAAACCATCTTCCATGACCATGAAACGAAACATAAGCCAGAATGCAATGAAAGTCTCGGTGAAAGGGAGAGTTGTCCGGTAATGATCTGCCCGACCTTAGTGCAAATATGAGCTCGACCAGTAATTGAGTTGTCCAAAGATTGATCTGTTGTCAAATTTGACGATATACTATTTTGACCTCAGTATGTCTTTGATTTTAATCATGATTCGGCAAAACATCTGAATTGCTTTTAATGGTACTAAATTTTATAACTGATTTTCCGATTCAAATAATCAGTCCTTGTAAGATCTGGTACATGTTGTGTTAAAACATTGTTATACGTATTTAGAGATGGTATGCTATTTTACATACCTGCGATTTTTTTAATGCTATTGGTAAAGAAAATTGAAAAGAGTTGTGATTAGAAGAGTAAAGCAAATTTTTACTGCTTACGGTCAATCGCCAATGAAATTGGTGCAATAATCATAGCTACAAATCCCAGAGGTTTTGATTCCACTCGCACATTAATCGCAGAGCTCACACATCCCACCTCATCCCGACGAGATTATAGCTCAGAACAAAGCTCGCCAAAAAAATCGCCGCTTACCCACGAAAGCGCACTTCTTTGACCACTTTTCACTCCCACCTCACCGATCATAAAACTCACCGGTCACACTTCATCGACGGACCTCTCTTAGCTCACAAAGCTCACCAAACACATCGCAGTCGCACTTCATCGACCGACCTTTTTTTTAGATGTGTTTTTTTAACCAACAATTTTTCGGATTTCATTTCAGTTTTCTGGGCTCTTCCGTTTAATTCGTTTCGTTGGTAAATTGCAAAATAGCAGCACTTTTCGAAAATATTTATCACTGCAATAGCAATTTTTGCCATCTCTCTCATAGAGAATAGAGGTGAAATAATCACTGCTATGACAAGAACTCCTCTTTTTCACAGATATTGAAAAAAATCAATCTCAGTGCATCACTACGATTGGAAAAGAGCAGTTTTTGCCATCCCTATACGATTCAACAGTTTCATAGCCCAAATTGATCTTTTTATACTCTAGATGAAATCTGAGAGTATTATAAGTTTGCCACAAAGTTTGTAACGCTAAGAAATAAGGCTCGTAGAAAAAAATTAATGATACAGAAGCTCATATAATCATTCAAAAATCTCAAAACCGGATGTCCGTCCGTATTCTCTCTAGCTTGAGAACGCGTTGATCTAGAAAGTTCAAATTTTGTACACGTCGTTTTTGACAAAAAAGTAAGGACAAGTTCGTGAACGGGCCAGATCGCTATACCCTTTCTACCCCTTCCCATACAAAATGACACAATTGCGCAGTTTGACAATAAACGAATTTGCTCGAAAAGTATAACAGTTATTGGTCTCAAATTTGGAACATATTACTTTTATGATGATATCAATCTACCATATAAAAATTATACGTGTCCTCTCCCTCCTTCTACCACCACCCATACAAACTGTACTTTTCCATGAAACACTAAACCAATTTACTCAGTGCGTATAAAATTTAGCGTGCTGAAATTGTGCAATAAATATTTATTTAGACTTATTAGTAATACCAAAAAAAATTAGACATTTAGTTTCACCCCTTCTACCCTCTCCCATACAAAATGACACAATTTCGCAATTCGACAATAAACGGATTTTTTCAAAAAACATGAATGGTATTGATTTGAAATTTTAAATATATTACTTTCATAATAATTTCAATCTGCTATATAAAAATTAGTTGAGTCCTCCCCTTCCTTCCACCCCCTCCCATACAAACTGCACTCAGTACGTATGAAATTTATAGAGCTGAAATTATGCACTAAGTAATTATTTAGAATTATTAGTAAGACTGAAAAAAATTAGGCGATTAGCTACGCTCCTTGTACCACCTTCCATAAAATTTGACACTATTCAAAAACTTTACAAAAAGTCGATTTTTCTGAAAAGTATGAACGCTACTGATCTGCAATTTAAAATATGTCAATTAAATGATGTTTACAGTTATTCCTAAAAACGTAATTAATAAATTTACACTCCTTCTACCACCTCCCATACAAACTGTATAAATTCACTAAATCCAATACACTAATTTTCTCAGTACCTATTAAATTTTTGAATCCTAAATTTTATATAAAACATTTTGATAGCAACCTTAGCGTGAAAAATTAGTTCAATGTCGTCACCCCCTCTACCACTTCCCTTATAAAATTTCTTAAAATGAAAAAAATTCTCTTTCATCTAGAGTATCGCACGATTGGGCTTTACGCCCATCGTAGTCCTGTTATGTTTTAGTTAATTAATGATAAGTTTCTGCTTGTAATTTTTGATCCCTGAAAAAATTTGCCGAATATCTTAAGTTTAAAGAGAGAAAATACTTTTTTCTGTTTTTTCGAACACAATTTCTGAAGAACCGTGAATTTTGAGTTGGTGCAAAAGAGCGATACACATACATATCGTCAGTTAAGAACTGATATCGCACATTATTTTTTGATGCAATTGTTTATTGCGCTAGAATTGTGTAGAATAAAATTTCCCTTTGTTTACAAACACACAAGAAAATTAATCAATTCTCGGTTAAAAAAGATTAAATCTAGACTACCTGTACTTCCCCATGGTTGAGTTTAATTGTTTCTTTTATCTGCTGTCAAATCAGTTCAATTCCGCTTAGGCGTACCAGTTCTTAAGCGACGATATGATTCTTTAATATTTTTTTTTTTACAAAATCTGACCCTTTATTGTGGGGAAATGATTACCTAATTATTCTTCAAAATACTATCCATCGCTAACTACAACTTTTAGCCATCTTTCTGCTGCCAGAAAGATTCCGCGTTGAAAAAACTGCTCGTCTTTTGAATCGATCCAATCGACCCAATTTTTGACTTCTGCGTAAGAAAGGGAAGTGCTGCTCAGCCAGGCCATTCATCATCGATCGGAATAAGTCGGAAGAAGTGATGTTTGGAGAATACAGAGGGTGGAGTAGGATGTCCCATTTCAGGTTTCCAGGTAGTTTTTCGCAACGTGAGCAACATGTGGACCGAGCGTTGTCGTGCAGTAAAATCATTTGGTCGTGTCTCTGCTCGTATTGCGGCTGTTTTTCCTTCAATGCTCGGCTCGAACGTATTTGTTGATTTTCGTTTGTATTCCGAATATTATGACTTATTCAAAGATTTATCTACTCGCTTGTATTCTGAATATTTACTTAAAGTGCAGTCAGATATTATTAGAGATCCCTTGAAGTTTTGGAAATTTGTTAATTGTAAGCGTAAATCGCTTCTTTTCAATTCCTTGGCAAAAATAGTAATGATCAATTTACTATTTTAATTTTTTTACCACATTCTTCAGTGGATCTTTTTCTAGTAGTATCTTTATCCCTGACATGTCGTACTTTGATAGCTTTAGAGGTACTGCTTCAACTACTTTGTCTGATATTCCGATTTCTTATAATGATATAGTTAACCATATCTCTCGCCTTAAGGATGTTTCTTTTCCTGGCCCAGATGAAGTTCCTGCAGTTGTCCTTAAACGCTGCTGTCTCTCTATTGCTGAGCCACTCTCCCTTCTCTTTCAAAGATCCTTAAAAACTGGGATTTTCCCGAACGTATGGAAGGCCGACTCACAAAAGTGGAACAAAATCTGCTGTTGTGAACTATCGACCAATAGCTAAACTGTCAGCTATTCCAAAGCTTTTTGAGTCTGTAGTCTATGAGTGCATGTCGTTTCACTGTAAGTATCTGATTTCAAGTAAACAAAATGTTTTTATGATGCCCATAAAAGTTCACAAATCTAATGATGAGACCAAACTCCTACAACCTAAACCAATTTGTATTTTGCAGATCGAAACTTTCCTAGTCGGCTACGGCCAATTTCCCCATGGATGACGTACGGGCCGCACCCTGAATAAAGCCTATTAGAAAACCCCATTAGTTTACAATATCGAAATTTCCATTAATATGTATCTAATTCCAATGCGATTATTACGGAATAGTTTATATGGTTTCACAATCGCGAAACCAAGAATTCAAAGCTGACCGTTAGATGAAGGGCTAACAATCAACTCCTTCAATTAAATTTTATTTTTATTAAAAGCTGATGATCATATGTAGATAAACGGTTTTTTTGCTTTTATTTAATTGCATCGAATTATCTTATCACTTATTAAAGGGTACTTCTCATTTAATTGAACAATCTCAGGAAGAAGATTATCTAACAACACGTTTTATAACATTATTTATTATGCACTCGTGTATTGGGAGAATTTTGTGTGCCTAAATTGGCAATTTAAAGATTTTAAATAATGTAACACTACCAGATTCTAATAGGAGACTTCAACGGTAAAATTGGCAACGAACTGTTTCATGGGGCGTATCAGGAGGGCATAGCCTCCATAATGAAACGAACGACAATGGCCAAAGACTTATTGACTTCGCCAGCAGTAAGAACCTAGGCATAAGCTCCGCATGCTTCCTGCATTAAAATATTCAAAAAATGACGTGGGCATCACCAGATGGGCACACCTTCAATCAAATTGACCACGTTCTCATCGAAAAACGGGCAGCCTCCAGCATTCTAAATGTCAGAACTCTACGTGACGCGAACTGTGACTCGGATCATTTTCTTGTTCGAGCTAAATACCGCTGTCGCATAGCTAACAAGGGCCACACTAAAAGGAGCTGGGCTCCGAAGCTTAATGTGCAAAATCTGAAGGACGACACAACGAAAGTGGAGTATATGACCACAATCAAAGCACATATTGAGGCATTACCTCAGTGAAAACCTGAGGAAAGTATTGACCAAATGTGGCAGAACATTAAGGATAGTATTCAGCGCGCAGCTGAATACACTTTAGGACAATTAGAGCGGAGAAAACGAAATGACTGGTTCGATGAGGAATGCCAAGAAGCTATCAAGAAGAAAAACGAAGGCTATCGACTGTTTCTCGAAAAACGAACACGAGCTAGAGAGGACTATCAGTGGCTCAGGCGAGACGCCAAGAGATCTGCAGACGAAAACAACGGAAAATAAACAATGACAAAATTTTATCACTGGACGAAAACCTGAAGAAAAATGACATACGAGCAGCATTTAATACCGTAAAATAAATGAGACAAGGTTACAAACCGCAAACAATCCTCTGTAAGAACGAAGAAGGCAACATAATAAGCGACGCTACCGAAATCAATGCACGATGGGTTCAGTACTTCCGAACACTGTTAAATAGAACGACATCACAGACTGAACCGTTTATAATTCCGGAAGATCCAGATGGAGATCAACTGCCCATTGCTCCAACTTATGATGAAGTAGAGACAGCCCTACAAAATTTAAGATCGAATAAGGCGCCCGGAATTGACGGGATCCCTGCAGAGCTCTTGAAAGAAGGTGGAACAGAGCTTACCAGTCGAATATTTAAATTTATTGCTAAAATCTGGACAACTGAAAAATTCCCCGATGAAGGCGGAAAAGCATTATATGTCCGGTATACAAAAAGGGTGATCGTCTGCGTTGCGAAAATTACAGAGGGATTTCATTGTTGTGTACGTGTTATAAAATTTTGACGAAAATTATCGAACGAAGACTCAGTGAATACGCTAACAACAACATCGGAGAATATCAAGGTGGCTTCAGAGCCGGACGATCGACAACGGACTAGTTATTCTCAGTAAAACAGGTGCTAGCAAAATGCTGGGAACATTCGGTTAATAAAAGCTACGATGGGAAACAATGAGTTCCAAGTTAAAATCCAAAACGAGTTGACTCAAAGCTTTCCACTGGAGTCAGGTCTCAAACAAGGAGATGCTCGCGCCCCCATGCTCTTTAACTTGGGGCTCGAGTATGTCGTCAGGAAGCCAACTTCAGTAACCTCAATGGACACCAGAGGTACGCTAGTCGTAAAATTCCGCACAGTTGAGGCGTACACGGACGATGTGAATATTCTGGCCCGATCAATACTTAGCGTTAAGGAGGTATTCCAGGAGTTGCAGTCGGCAGCGGTGAAGTAGGGCTTAGGGTCAATGAAGCGAAAAGTAAATACATGACCCAGACACGAAGGACTGTCCCAGAGAGGCAGAACATTACTATAGGCGAATAAAACTTCGAGCAGGTGGATGAATTCGTATACCTCGAAATCCTTCTCACAAAGGACGGCAATAAGCGACATGAAATTCAAAGAAGAATCACGACAGCTAACAAAGCATTTTATGCGGTCCTCCCCATAATGAAATCAAGGAAGGTCCATCGACACAATTAACTACGCATCTACAAGATATTAATTCGTACTGTGCTGCTATATGGATGCGAAACGTGGACCTTGACGCGGGTGTCGGAGAAGTTAATCGACTCGTTTGAGCGAAAAATTCTTCGGAAGGTGTACGGAGCAGGTAAGGAAGGAGATGATTGGCGAATTCGATACAACCATGAGCTGTATCAACTATTTGACGACCCACCAGCATCTATCATGCGCAAGCTACAATGGGCTGGCCACGTGGAACGAATGCATGAGGAACGAATCCCAAAACGAGTGCTCAAGGCAACCGACCGCAGGGGAAGCCACGAAAGCGATGGGAGGACTCAGTCGACGCAGATCGCTTCTCGATTTTTCAAACTGGAGGACGCGGTCGTTGGACCGAGACAACTGAAGGAGGTGCATCCGGGAGGCCAAGGCTCGATATGGACTGTAGCGCCATTGCATCATCATCAACACTACAAAATTAACCTTTATGAGCCTAGTTATTAGCATGTTGGTCTAAAATTCGAAGGTCATGAAATTGCATCCCGGTCGATATATAATTCTAGCACACACTCCACGTGGGATGGGTACACCTTCTGAATCTGCGAAAAATACCCAACCCTCACACAAAAAAAAAACAAGCAAATGTTAAGCAACCTTAAACCGTTCAATGTTGCACCCAAAAATAAAAGTAGCACCCCAATGACGCAAAAAACGCCACTAGAGTAAATTTTTTTTGCTCGATACAAGTACCGACCCCGCATTGAACGTGTTAAGGTCAGGAGGCCAAGTTTCGATTTGGGCTGTAGTTTCCATTGAAGAAGAAAACATTAAAAAATTATTGTGCTACTAGATTATTTTAGCTATAAATGAAAAATAAGAGAAGCAATGCTTCGATTGCTTGAATGTATTGCATGAAATAGCTCACAAATTGTGAATTTTCGTTTCAAAACTGGCTGACTAGTTCCAGTCGGAGACTGCGAACCGTCGAAATGTTATTAGTTCCTCAAATCAAAACATTTAAAATTAAACTCAGCGTTGTGGTTTAAAAAAGTGAAAGGCAATGATTTATTACGAAATTTTAACAAAGAACAAATAGGGAGAATAAACTTTTTACCATGCACGATTGCAAGTCCATTCAGCAACAAAATGCGGCATTTAGTGAACTAAATTCCATGCATGAGATTACATCTGAATCTCGAGGCGGGAAATGTTTTTACGAACCAAGTAAAGCGGAGAATTCCAGCCTCAACAAGAAGCACTGATAAGGCATTTAAGGCTTTATTAATAATTTTATTATCAGAAAACAAATCGTTTGTTATCAGCAACTGTATAGCATGGCCAGTAAATTTACGGATTAATTGCTTGACTTGAATTTTCGTAATTTAAAGCACATTTAAATTTAATCGCTATACTGGCTTAGTTTTGCGTCAAGTATAATCGCTCTATCACGGTTTTTATTCTGAGTTTTATTAATTTCGAAAAACAAACTTTCAAAACATAGAGTAAGTCCTATTTATTTATAGATGACACTAAAAACTATCAAAAAACATACTGCACACATCGATCGTAGCAAACTCGCAACTATTAATAGTTGTCTCTAATCCTATTCAGAAAACGTGTATGCAGAGTTCTTTTTGATGTCAACATTCAACTATTAAGCAATACCTTTTAATCGTATTAAAAATGTTTTATGATATTTCGAAACTAAAAAAAGTTCCGAAAATCAGACTAAAGTGTTGACATATGATTAAACCAAGCATATTCGAATAGTAACGATCACTTTGCGGTGGGCAATTTAACAATTTACGATCGCCAATCGGAAATATTAAAATTCGATTCAATGAAATGTTTATATGAAACGATCGTAATACGATCTTTATTAGAAGGTTCATAGATGACTTGCGCGTTGTTAATATGAAAATGTGTGAGATCATATGAGAAAAATTCTTAAATGATGATCAGCTAATGATCACAATTGACGAAACTACCTAGAAACAGAGGAAGTTATTTTTTTTTATTGTTTATTGTTTGGATCGATCAGTCATTTTCCGCTAAATTGTATTTAAGAAATGCTAATTTTTTATTGCCATTGAAATTTTACTTCGACGTGTTGACACGATCGAATTATTTATTAACAGAATAATAAACAATTTTTTTTTCATATTATTTCAGGTGTTCTAAAAGAAGAAATAAAAGCTAATTTGCGCAACTTGAGAAATATACAAGACTGAAAAAGAAGACGTGGTCAATCGCACATGTTCTTATAACCTTCATCGACGAAAAAAAAAACAACTTACATCGCACTAGAGACGAGGTAACATTCTAACCTTCGGTAAGGTGCTAGTAAGCCAACAGCTAGAATGTCTATGACCCCGGACTACTTTACAACGAGCTGCGGTCGTTCAAAATTGAATCGAGAAAAATTCAAATTCTGCTCGAATGAAATTGAAAAACCTGAAAAATCGCTTAAAACTGAAGCAATAGAAGACCGACTAAAAACAAAATTCTTTGTAGCTAACATGTCCTATATCGATAATACGAAGCTGTTAACAAAGCGTGAAAGTATAAAGACTGTCGTCGTGGCGGCTATCAGCAATCAACGGCAAAATAATAGACATGGTAAATTGTTGGTTTGCGATAAAGACATCAAATGCGCAATCAATCAAAAAATCAAATTTTCACAAGATAGGAACAGGCAACAAGAAATCAGGTTGGTTCGATTATTTAATAAATTGAAAGAGATAAGAAATAAAAAAAAATGTCTTCTAACATGATTTTTTTCTTCGCAATTGCAGCAATAGTAACGAAATACTTGACAATCGGCTCACGTACCAGCGGAAATATTCCAATGATATTTTTGGACACAATCAGACTGATTTGATAGTTTTACCACCACTTGATTTTTAAAATTTTTTTTATATATATTTTTATGTCTCGCTTTTAGATAACTAATTTATTGTATTTTATCGAAATAAACATGTTCTAGTTTTTAGTTAAACATATATGATTATCATATTGTGGGAGTAATATTTACGCCATTTGAAACAGATAAAGGCATGAATATTAATGGGTCAGCTTAAAGCAAATGTCGTTTAACATCCCATAAAATCAACAACACTAATCGACACACAAATGCACGATCGAGCTATTATTTTCAACCTATGAATGGAAATATTCTACTTGGATTTCATTATTTTTATTATTATTACAGAGAGACCCGGGATTATAAAACAGCAAAATTTGGTCAGATAAAATTGAACGGGTTTTTGTTGCGTTTTGCATACATAATTTATTTTGACGCCCTCACCGGTGAAAGTAAAAAGCACCGAGTATAGTAATATAGGCCGATCGAAATCTTATCTTAAGCTTTGCCCAATAATTATATTTAGCTACAGGCGACATTTATTTATTATTTTTTAATTTATTAAAAACTGATCGATTGGCTAGATCAGTTTTTAATGTTATTGAACAGATTGGTGTAAAAATTTTATGAAATTCAGATAAACTGATTATTAGAAAGGTAATTTCGGTTTAAGATTTTGCACAATTAGTAATTGAAAAGGAGCATGCTATGAATACTATAATACTTTTAATTGTATTTCATGAATTTTGTACGAAAACGTCCAAAATAACCATTTCGAGGATCATGTTAGATCGTTAATACGAAACCATGTAAGCAAACCAGTTTGAAAAAATCACATATCATTGAACCGGTTTTCATAGAATTTCAGAATTGATTGAAATAATTCCAGCGATTGCTAAATGGCTATGACGAAGAAGAAAACAATTCTTAATCACCTAACATGTTGTTGAATTTTCTTTCTTTGTGCAAATAATTTTATATTCTTTTAATTTAAAAAATCATGAAGCAAAATTAATGAAAACGTACTGAAAGTATCCTGGATGTTTTTATTATACAGTTTCCAAACTTTAAAATTTGAGATTCGGAGCATCGTCCTTTAGTTACTGTCAGGATTTGTTTATTCGAATACCACGGCTTCCTTGAGGATTATAGTCCGGAGCTTGTTTGGAGATGGTTCGCTCCGACTTTCTCAAAGTGACAGATTTTTATATGCGACACCGCAACTGGAGGGATTACATCTTTTGTGCTGAACAGAGCTCCGATGAAGTGGGAAGGATTTTGGTTTCTGGGAATTAAGGGGATAGAGACGGAAGTGGCTATGTTTTTTTTTAATGGCTGAATGTTATAGTCTTCCGGGAATACTGAAATGGGCGGTGAGTTCTATATTCGAACAGGAAATTTGAGAGTGCGATCTTCGATTTAAGAGAATTTTTACATGCGCGTGAAGCAACTCGAGTATTACGGGGTAAATTCATGCATGGTGGTTAGAGAATAAAGATTTCGTCTGCACAATCTGCATAACGATACAAAAGGGTTAAGGAGCTTAAAATTCGTTTATGCTCAAGTGAATCGAGCGGTAAAGAGATGTCAGAATCTCCAATAATTTTAATGGCCCGAGACTGGATACTAATCCAAATAGTAGAGAGACAAATTTTTGGAGCTCACGCACATAGGTGGGAATTGCTCGTAAATTCAAGACATATAATATAGGCCTTATAAATTGTCAATGTTCCAGAAGCGGCGAAGAAGTTTTTACAGCGTTTTAGGTAATCTAAACATTTAGATGCCTTCTTGACGATGTTAAATTTATGATCGTTCCAAGGAAATTTGTTTATGATTTGTATAAGCCTCTTGACATTGGTAGAATTCGATAATGGTTGGCCTCCGAAAGCTATTGGATGTAAGTAAGTGTTACATTTGTGGAACAGCACTGGGTTTTCAAAGCATTAAATTCAACTCGATTTTTATTGCCCCAACTAAGAATTTCAGCCATTTAATGATTGAACCGTGAACCTGAATTGCTGTACTATGTTAGTACATCGGGCTAAGGACGCAGTGTTGAAGTGATAGGAGAAGTCTAGTGTGCTGTCAGCTATGAAAGTTGAAGGTAGCAAGTCATTAATAAATATTATTGGGAGTACAAATTGAAAATTAAATTCGAGCCTTTATTGTGCAAAAATGGTTCAATATTTATTATTCAAAGAAATGCCCATCGCTAGCCCCAATTTTTTCCCATCTTTCTGGCAGCATACGGATTCCGCGTCGTAAAAACTGCTCTTCTTTTGAGCCGATCCACGAATCGATCCAATTTGTGGCTTCTTCGTAAGAATGGAAGCGCTGCTCAGCCAGGCCATGCGTCATCGATAGATATATGTATATGTGGTAGTCGGAAGGAGCGATTTCTAGAGAATACAACGGGTCGGGTAGGACGTACCATTTCAATTTTTCCAGGTAGGTTTTCACAACGTGAGCAACATGTGGACGAGCATTGTTGTGCAGCGAAATTACTTTGTCGTGTCTTTCCGTTTCTCCTTCCATACTCGGCTTAAACGCATTAGTTGATTTTTGTAGCGATCTCTCGTGATAGTTTCACCCGATTGCAACAGCTCATAATACACCACGCCGAGCTGGTCCCACTAAATACACAGCATGATTTTCGAGCCATGAATTTTGGGTTTGGCCGTCAATGTTGATGCATGGCCGCGGTATCGCCAAGGTATTTTTCGCTTTGGATTATCGTAATGGATCCACTTCTCATCGCCAGTGACAATGTGATGCAAAAACTGCCGTTCGACGTTTCTTGGCTTCAACTCGAATGGCACCCAATTTCCTTGCTTTTGCATCATCTCCAAGCTTTTCAGACGATGTGAAATGGCTTGTTGAGACACGCCCAATAAATCCACAATTTGTTGTTGCGTTTTGCATGAATCTTTGTCCAGAAAAGCCTCCAATTCGTTCCGAGACGCTGCTTCCTCGCAGAAATCACCCATTTTATACTGTTGAAACCATTAGCGCCACGTTCTTTCACTAAAAGCACCCTCATAATAAGTTTCAACAATCATTCGACGCGCCTCAGCCGCATATCATAAATTCTCCTTCCACAATTTCGGCCGTTTTTTAAGGATTTGCTCACGCAACCGCTTCAATATGGTTAATTAGTACTTCTTATTGACCGTCTGTCCCTCCGGAACGAACTCATGATGGAACAAACCTCGAATAAACAATGAGCATCGTCTTGATTTTTGAGCGGCCTTGGCGTGGTTTTTTCGGTTTCGGCTCATTTTTTTCCTCCATTCCGATGATTGTTGACCGGTTTGCATGTCAAACTGGTAGACCCATGTCTCATCACCAGTTATGATGCGCTCCATGAATGTGGGGGATCAGAATTCGCACGATCAAGCATGTACAAAGTGACCTGTTCACGGTACTTTTTTTTTAAGAAAATTCACCTTTATTGGAAAGAGTCGAGAAAGGACGCGTTTCGCAAGAGATGTCGAACTCTCCTGCGATCTCCCTAACACTGGCATAACGATTTTCGAGCACCATTTCCTTCACTTTTTGAATGTTTTCGTCAGTTGAAGAGGTCGGAGGTCGTCAAGAACGAGGCATGCCTCCAAGAATCTCTCCACCGTCCCTAGAGGCATTGAACTACTCGAAAGCTCGTGTTTTTCATTGTACTGAATAACCGTAAGCCTTTTACATCATTAGCAACGGTTCCGGAGTTTGAACCAAGTGTTTGGCATAAACTTCGGCTGTGATAGTGTGAAGTATTCTCCATCGACGTCGGGAGCAGAGAACATTTGTTCTTTGAATTTATATACGCCTAGAAGGGCCTACTATTATTTTTGATATTTGGTTAAGTAAAAGATAATTAACAACAAAGAAACAAACTGGTGAGAGGAATACATTTTTTTCTAAGACGCATGAAAATGATATGGTTTATGTTTTTCGATACTAAACATAATATTGTTATGAATCTGGCAACCACGCAATTCGATCTCTCTTTTCGAATGGTCGAGAAAGACGTAGAACATTATCCCCTACTGTGTAAAACGCCATCTAGAACGTTCAAGCAAAACCCGGAACATTCTAGTATAGACACACACCCAGAATTGCCTAGAATAGTCCCAAGCATTCTAGTTAAGACACACGCCTAAAATCGCCTGACGGATGTTTACTATAAAAAGAATGCAACTAACAGATAGCAGGAGTCTTTGAACGAAGTTCATGGAAGACACCAACCGGTGTAAGTAAGCGAAAGAACAATATCGGCGGTAGTGCCAAATAGTGTCAATTAAGTTAAAGTGCGAATTAAGTTGTTAGAGCGAATTAAGTGAAGTGATCGGGGAATTGTGTAAAAGTGCAATAAATAAATTATCCTTATATTTTTAAACGAATTGAGTTTCCTTTGAAATCTGGCGAACCCCTAGCTCGCAACAATATATATATAATATTTTGTTTTTCAAAGTAATAAGGCATGAATTATACCAAAGAAGCCCTTAATCTTAATTTTGTGTTTTTTCTAAATGTAGATCGAGTTATTGTCTGACGAAAAAAAAAGATTTGAACAAAGGTGCGAATGCACGGAATGGAATGCATGGAATATTACTACAAATAACCGAAAAACTACACCGTTTTCAGACTTAAATGGTGCACGGTGATTCCAATCAAATTTTCTGTTAAGACCCCCTATAGGGGCATAGGACAGAAACAACTCTCTTCCACAAGACGCTATCCTGAGCATCGGACTTGAGCTGTTGCCAGGACTTGTTAAGCCAATCATAGTCCGTTTTCGAATGCCAAAAGTCGTTACCGTAGAATCAGGCGCTGTATCCGTTTCTCGTATCAGTTAGGTCTTAAGATCACGGGTGATAACCCTATGATCCACTCAGTGTCCATTTGCACATTTTTAGGGCAAGCAGGACTGGCTGTGGGTGACTTCTACAGCCCCATCCCACAGGGAGATAGTTAGCTCAGGTCCGTGGAGTCGCTAGTCTCCAAAGATAGTTGCAGGAATTGGTAAAACCTCATCCTACAACTACCCCCTTGCGGGGATTACACCAGTGCTATTATTCTGGCTACAGTAATAAGATATTGATTCACATGCAAAAGATTCACAGCAAATCCTGGTCGATTATCAATCAATCCACAAATCGAATGTTTCGAAACCTTAATGTCAGGGGCTGAAGCGGCACTACAAAAGAAAAGTTATTATGCACTAATATTCCAATTGCAACTTTCGATGCTCGAGCCAAGGTTTCTCTTTGCAGTTCCAATACATAGCTGCAGCATGGCGTAAATAACTGACAATACAAATCTTCCAATAAAAATCTCAATCCTGGATTGTTATCGTTGAAATGTCGTTAACACAACATACGAAACATCATGCGTCTTTGCTATTGTCTTGTGCACTATACTAAAAAATTTATGTTGCTTTTTCCAATTGACACAGGAAGTTCTCACTAAAATTTACAGAAACGCCGATGATAGATTTGTCTTGTCTCATTATCCATTATTTTTAGCCACATTACTCATGGTTACTAAATGTTATAAAGTGATAATAAAAGTCAAATTTTCTTCAACGATAAAGAAAATATGAAAAAAATTAGACTAGACACAATTTACTGGATAGTGCGGCTGATTCGCACTAGACGATTAGCGAAGTAATGCAAAATTGCCTACATTCAATTTTAGTGAAGCTCAATTCGATCGTGTCGGAAAGTACTATTGTAAGTCGAGCTATGCGATTGTAACCGCCTTTCACCGCCACTAATTGCCAGAGACTATAGCTAAGTATTGTAATTTTGATCTTGCTCGATTACGTAACAAAACTTTACAAAATGGTGATTTATTTGTTTTTTTTTTATTTACGTTACACTTATTTTTTAAACAATTTTTGCTTTACTTCACCTTTTAGGGTTTAAAATGAGAAATATACCATCGCTTCCTGTTTCAAAAGAAATTCCTGTAACAAAAAACCTAAGAAAATTCGTTTTTGGCTCTCCTCATTTTTTGAGATAGGATGGTACTCTTTGGAGCCATTGAATTGTCCTTAAGATGTAAACTATAAAATGTATGATGAAGAGATTCAGTACCAATTCTTGGACCTATTTAAGTTTTCATACCAAGTAAAATAAGGTAAAAAACTACAAATAGAAATAATGCAAAAAGAATCTTTGTTAGGCAAAAACTATTTTTCACAATTATTTGCAGTAAAGATATGCTAATCAAAACAACGTCGATGACCATAAACAGCGCTCTTATTCTACGAGTATCCCCAGAATAATAGAAACCATTATACTTCTCGGATACTTTATTGCGCACAATATCCCATGACCAAACAAAAAATTATCATCTTCAAGTTCTATTGGGTTTATAAATAATTCAGTCTTGCATGCATTTGGAATTGTTAAGCAAATAGAAATATTTGCATAATAAATCAATAACACTGATAACTATTAAAATTTTTTCTACAGCACTACAATAGCGATTTAATTAGATTAAGGATGCATGCAATTGAAATGTAAAGTAGACTATATCCACGAACTTTCATCAATCAACGAGTCATGCTGCAATTATTACTTGATTGTAATCAAGTGATATAGTTATAGTTTAAATGCTTGAGATTTCGGAACAACTGAACGCAACCGAAAACTAGTTTTCAATTTCATTTTCCGCATATAATTAACTTTTTTTATTATTTTTGTTCCAACAAATCTCGAACAATGCCAAAACTACTCAAAACAAGAAACGGTAACGAATAAAATTCAAATCAAAAAAAAGAATTATCAAATAAACGACATCATCTCTGGCAGGTATAATTAATGACGATTTCACATTGAAAATTCTGTTTTGGATCATTCAACCTTTACTCCTTATGTTTATGGCTTAATGAAATTTGATGAGCTATCCTTAATCGTTTTGTGTTAATACTACTGCTTGGACTTGAAATCAAAACTGTATCGCGCTCAATGTCAATCTTTCCAAATCAAAAATAAAAAACAACAAGAGGGCAGACCATTTCTGTTGCCGGCTTGTACAAAACAAGTTTTAGTTTTTGTGGGCTTGGCTGTTTTAATTAATTTGCTTACGCTTTTTATGGTGAGACACGCGATAAAAATCAACGAGCGGCTTTCATTTGATGACAAAAAAATGTAACAACTACACCCAAACCCCGTATGGGTTTCAAATTTTATGTTAATGTACTCTTGCCTAGAAATAATTACTTTTTGTGTGAGCAATGATTGGCCTATCTCAAAGGCTATTGTACTCGGTAATTTCCAGATTAAGTTTATTCTTGTACTGAAAAAATAATGTTAGGCGATTCACGTAACTAGAAAAAGTTGTCATAAAAATTTGTTTAAAATTTATAAGAAATAACAGAGAAATTACTCGCAGAATACATTTGTGTATAAAACAACACACTACGGTCGCAGAGGAGAACTGACAACTATTTTATATTATTTCCTTGTATTTTCCAATTTAACAGAGACTAACAATAATATAGAAATATTCCACTTACCTGAATAAATTATCAGAAATTAATAGCGTTTCAATGGCTTGAGCGTCTGCAGCCGCCATCACATGTTTTTTGCCATAAAAAGCCTTAGCCGGTTCGCACTGTAAGACTTGATAAAAACTTTCGAGTGCCTTAACTTCGCCGGCCGCTTTTGTATCAGACATTTTTGCGGTCACTGCTGGATCCTGTAAAACCTCTACAAAATCAAAATTTGGGGAAAAAAATAATTTATTATTATGCAGCCTATTGTAATTTCCGGTCAGATAAAAATTACCTTTCAGTGAATGTTTGAAACCTGACGACGAATGAATCAAAATAAATTTACTTTTATTGTCCAATAAAACCTGCAAATGAAAAAATGAAATTAAAATATTTTAAAATAATTCTACTAAAAATATTTTGTTCTTTTTACCTTATTGTCTAACTTAACGGCTTGTTGAAACATATAATCGAAAAATTGGTCTTTTACAAATCCTGGTGATGCTATCAAAATACATTTGACTACGTTGAAATTTATGTGGCGTAGAATGCCCTGCATTACGGCCTCATAGAATTTAACTAAACCCTTTTCATGCTGTTGCACATTACCTTTGCGCTTACGTGGTATACCAACTTCAATTTTACTTCGTACTAGGGTCATGCTAGATGTAATTAAGGTTACATGAGCTAATCCTTCTTGCATTATTACGGCAGCTACATCGGCACTTTGTGTAACGTCACAGGCCATATCGATACGTTCGAGGGCGATTGTGTCCCATTCGGTTTTATACAGTTCGAATTTACGATTTAATTCTAAATCGAGAGTGTGATAGGCGCCCATCTGTAATGCGAAAAGAAAATGATTGAAAATATTAAAAAAAAAAAAATTATATGATACATAAATTGTTTAGTTAAAAATTCTATTAAGGTAAAATTCAATTTATGTTTATTGCAGTTTTTTATTCATTATGTGTACATCATCTGCCTCCCAAAACATGTGTTACGAATAAACTGCTATGTTATCGCGACACATATCCAATCATATCGCTCTGAATAATAATCTCTATCGTTTCGGAATAACAGCTAATGCTTTATGTGATATTTGCGAGCAATCCAAGGACGCTGACCACGTCCTCTAGTGATGCTCCAAATAATACAAGGAACGATCGCTTCACTGGCCCAAAGTGGTGTTACCCCTCCTTTATATACAGGGTGTTTGGTACTCCGTACATAACCTTGTAAGGGGTTATTCCTGGATATATTTTGAGCAAAAAATTGTTCTACGGAGATGGTCAATTTTCAATATCCACGGAGATACAGGGTGATCAAGAAAAGTCCTTCGGACCTGTACCCTCACTCACTCAAAACGCTATATCTTGAAAACTAATAATCACAATTCAAAGTGTTATAGCTTGTTTTTTAGGGAATCAATTTACCTTTCATTTGGTGTAATAGTCCGCATTGTAACTGTATCCAATTCTGAGATATTTGCTTCAGAACACAAATTTTTGACAGTTTGACCGTCAAAATTCTAAGATCAATGTAGTTTTTCTCTAAAAAACCCATTATAAAAATGTCATTTTATTGTTGTTTTCTTTTGTGTCATATTATTGCCTACAAAAGACGCATACACTTGCATTGCATAAGTTTTATAGTTTAGAAGAAATTATCATTCCAATAATTTAGCACTTTTGTCAAAAAAGCAAGAATAGGTTGATCAACACTTTCCGCTTGAACTAAAAGAACTTAAGAATGGTTTTTACGGTTTATTTCAAATTTCCTTAATTACAATAAATGTTCAAAATGGCTACCTTCATTTTGAATGCACGCTAAAGCTCGTTTTGCCAGTGTTCTCTTTGTGTTCATACTCCTCAACTGCTGCCTTACTTCTGTTGCTGCCGCATCGATTCTGGTGTTTAGATCCTGCAACGTTACTACTTCCGTTGCGTAGACAAGGTCCTTCATCCGTCCCCATACAAAGAAATCCATAATAGTTAAATCAGGGGATCTTGCAGGCCAGTGTATCGGTCCATTTCTACGGATCCAGCGATTGCTATAATTGGAATTTAACCAATCTCTGATTTGTCGGCCGTAATGAGCTGGAGCACCATCGTGTTGGTAAAACATGGAAGCCAATCGTTGCAGTGGCATATCATCCAATAACTCCTGTAGATCATTTGTCAAAAAATGCAAGTAATTGGAACTATTTAAGGTAGGCGGAAGCCTAATAGGACCAATAAAATCGTTGCCAATCACACCTGCCCATAAATTGACACTGAATCTGTGCTGAAATGATGCCTCTCTTATTGTATGTGGATTGCTCTCAGCCCATGTGTGTAAGTTGTGGAAGTTTGTGATACCGTCCCTGGTGAATTGGGATTCATCCGTCCAAAGAATGTTGCTGATAAAATTCTCGTCACTTATTTGTCGTTCAAGGAGCCAATTGCAAAACTCCATCCTTTTGGGTAAATCAATGGGTAACAGCTCCTGCACTGGTGTGTGGTGGTAGGGATGCAAACGTTCTGCTTTCAGGACACTCCAAACTTTCCACGTAGAGACGTTAAACCGCAATGCCAAGCGTCGTATACTAGTTGATGGATCATTTTGAACTGCAGCTAGGATTCGTTGATCAATTGAAACAGCGATTACCGGCGCAGGATTTGCATTCACTCTGCTTGTCCTAACACTGCCTGTTTCCCTAATCTTTCTGTAAACGTCTTGGAATACTCTCGGGTAAGGTATTCGACGATTGGGAAATCTGTGATGATACAAAGATCGCGCCGCTTGCTCATTTCCCTGACACTCTCCATAGAGGAAAATTATGTCTGCATATTCTTCGTTCGTGAACTCAGGCATTTCGAAATTCTTTTCTAAATTTTAATGACACCTTGTTCTTTTACAAATTTAACTAAAACTGATAAAAATATGAAGTATGGTTTGCTTTTATAGGCTTTTCATTTTGTTAGGTAACCCATTAAAAAGGGCAAAGTGCTGCACCTAGTTGTGTTGAAACTCATTTTAATTTAATTCATTTTCTCGATAATTTTAATACTACCTAAAGGACATTCATTGATAATTTAAATAGTAATTAAAGGACACAAAGAATATTTCAGTTTAACAACATTTCAGGTAGTTTTTTTAGAACGAGGGTTGGTTTATGGCATATTTTATTTTTAAGCCATATGTATTTTCGCTTATTACCTGGAAAACGGGAAAACCTAAGTCATAAGTATGTGTGCATCTTCTGTAGGCAATAATATGGCACATAAAAAAACAACATTAAAATGACATTTTTATAATGCGTTTTCTTGAGAAAAACTACATTGATCACAGAATTTTGAGGGTCAAAGTATCAAAAATTTGTGGTCTGAAGGAAATACCTCAAGATTGGGTACAGGTACAATACGGACTATTACACTAAATGAAAGATAATTTGATTCCCTAAAAAACAAGCTATAACACTTTGAAATGCGATTATTGGTTTTCAAGATATAGCGTTTTGAGTGAGTGAGGGTACAGGTCCGAAGGACTTTTCTTGATCACCCTGTATCTCCGTGGATATTGAAAATTGGCCATCTCCGTAGAACAATTTTTTGCTCGAAATATATCCAGGAATAACCCCTTACAAGGTTATGTACGGAGTACCAAACACCCTGTATACGTGAGATCTCGGCAGTTTTCATATCACATGGCATTGTCCAGCTCCTTCACGATATTGCATTTTTTATTAAAATAAATACGTTTGGCACATTGGGAGTATAAATTGAAAACCACCGTTTTTTTCCCAAAATCCGAAACTTTATTGTGCAAAAATGATTAAATATTTTTTCTTCAAATAATTGTCCGTCGCTAGCCACAACTTTTTTCCCGTCTTTTTGACAGCATACGGATTCCGCGTCGAAAAAAACTACTCTTCTTTTGAGTCGACCCATGAATCGACTCTTCGTAAAAACGGAGGTGCTGCTCAGCCAGGCCATGCATCATCGTAGCCGCAAGTAGCGATGTTTGTTGAATACTTCGGGTGCAGTAGGACGTCCCATTTCAGTGTTTCCAGGTAAGTTTTCACAACCTGAGCAGCACGACGAGCGCTTTTGTGCAGCAAAACCTTCAATGCTCGGCTCAAACGCATTCGCTGCGTTCGGTAGTCAGTTCCTGTGATGTTTTCACACGGTTGCAGTAGCTCAACGTACACCAGGCCGAGCTGGTCCCACCAAACACGCAGCATGATTTTCGAGTCATGGATGTTGGGTTTGGCCGTCGACGTTGCGGTATTCCCACAATTTTTTTCGCTTTGGATTATCGTAATGGATCCACTTTTTATCCCCAGTGACAATGCGATGCAAAACAAACCCTTCCTTTTTAGCCGTTTTGAAATTCATATTCCCGATAGTATGGTAAGATAATTTAGATCTTAATAGATTTAAATTTTTTCACGGCCCATCCCTAACTGGGCTTTCATAAATGCAATTTCGCAATCGCACCATTGTTAAATTCTTCAGGATCTCAATATTAAAAAAATTCTCTGGTCGGAACAGTACTCCATATCACCATAAGTGCGCCTCTGCTTTAGCTAAATCTCTTAGCAATACTTTCCATCTTTTTTACTCTTCTGGATACTTTCGAATGTTTAGCCAATTCCCAAGAAAATAAGCAAATCGAAACCCGTCAAGCTCCCGGCAGCCATTACTCCCGAAAGTGATGGAAATTGTTTATCCATAATCATTCCGTTCTGAAAGAACGACGAGAGATCTTTTGGTCTACTTGACAGAATGGTGGAGCTCATGATACGTAAATACGACGAAGGTCAAGTTCTCGCAAAGCGTTTGGCGGAGTTTCGTACGAATATCTCATAGTTGCGGTCATAGGTCTTAATGTTACCCTTGTTAAATGGATTGAAAGTTCTCTCTCTGACCGCACAACACAAGAAGTATTAGATGCCGTTACTACTACATGGTTTGGTCAGGAACATATGTTCTCACTGATTGGAGACGAAATTGTCTCATCTTCTATTTATTATCTCGAGCATCGCAGAAATGCTGGAAAATTTAGCATTACTATCATTACTTGATGATGTTACTCAGAACCAGATCGACCATTTGGCTATAAGTCGCCGATAGAGATGTCTCCTCTATGTGCGAGCGAAGCGTGGAGCTAACGTGGGGAGCGATCTCCACTTGATGGTTGCTTGCTTAAGATTGTGCACAGCAGCTATCCGACGACCACAAATTCTTCAAATGAAGCGAAAGCTTAATGTGGATAATCTCAGAGACATCAACAAAAAGCGCGAGTACACCACCATTCGACGCGAAAAGTCATCCACATTGGGCGAATATGAAACGTGCAGACTAGACGCCAATTGGGAGGCAACCAGAAACTCTTTTCTAACTAGTACTCAAGAATCTGTGGGATATGTGCAAAGTGGTGAGAAACCCTGGATGTCGCAAGACACATGGGACAAGGTTGGCGATCGAAAACAATCATTTCTGAACCCGATGTCAACCAACGAACACCCGACTTGAGGCAGAACTACCGCGATGCTCATATACAGCTTAAAAAGGCTGTTAGACACGACAAGAGAAAGGCTATTTAAGATCTGACCAACAAGGCAGAATCTGCGGCTTACCTTGGGGATATGGGTTCACTATTTAAAATCATGAAATAGTTGACGAACAGGAATTTCACCGCCAGCCACCTGGTGAGAGATGTCAACGGAACTCTCCTTAATATGAGTGAACACCAGTTGCGGCGATGGAAAAGATGTGGAAGAGGTGCTAGATTTTTGTATCTCGGAAGCATTGTCAACATGGACGGCGGAGCCGAAAAGTATATTAAGGCTCGTCTAAATAAAGCCTTCGGTATCCTTTCCACTTTCTGCAGGTTAAGAGAGATCTCCCTTCGCACAAAGCTGCGAGTTTTTGACGCATGCCTCAAATCCGTGTTGTTATATGGTTGTACTTCGTAGAAAGTGACCCTTATACTTACTAAGAAAGTGCAAACTTTCGTGAACCAATGCCTCCGATGCATTTTAGGAGCTTTCTGACCTGAAGTGATCTCCAACGACGAACGTTGGAGTACAACTGGACAGAATAAAATAGGTATTGAGATTCAAAGGCGGAAGTGGCAGCGGATCAGTCACACTTTGAGGAAACCAGAGCGAAACATCGCTAACAGGCTCTGGATTATAATCCTCAAGGAAAACGTCGGGTTGGTCATGTAGTACATGGAAGAGTGCAGTTCAGCCAGAAGAATAAACAAGTCCAGGCGACAGCTTAAGGCCGATGCTCAGGATCGCGCCTTGTAGAAGAGAGTTGTATCTGTCCTATGGGGGTCCTATAGGGGGTCTTAACAGGAATTTGATTGATTGATATTTACGTGCGATAGTCTCGCTCTGGTGTATAAAACCAAGATGCATCCACATTTCTTATGCGACTCATCAATATCATATTTCAAATGAACTAAACATAAATGAAACACATGTCAATTCTCAATTACCGCTCATCGCGGATCGGTAATAGAAACTTCATGCGTATTACTTCATCGATGAATGGTAATGAATCATTCATTAATACTTATTTATGAAAGCTCAGTGCAACAAACATGTTACTATCTCTTTCGCACTCACTGATTTCGCTATTCAATCATGAGAAAGCACCTACAATGCACCAACGAGTGCGATAGAGATTGCGATGGGGTTTACTGCTGGTTAGAAAGAAATGGAAACAGTCTCATGTATTCACAGATAGGAGATATATAGTTGAATTTTCTCCAGGCTAATAATCTGTGTTCACCAGAAGGTTTCGAAACCGTTCATCGACTCCTCATAGGTGTTTCATCGATGTTTGGCTATCAGGGATAGGCTCGACGCATCTTCGTCCAACGGCGTATCATCCACAGTCAAATGGAATAATAGAACGTTGGCACCAAACTTTGAATTTTGCCATTCTCTGCACGGACACGTCAAGGTTATTTTTGAGCGATGCACAGTTAATTCGACAAGTGTAAAGGAAACAAGTGGAAATAGGGAACACAGGAGGGAAGAGTTTGAAGTGATGGTGAACGTTATTCTTAATTTGCTGGAGGTTGTATTCAGTGGGAAAGAGATTGCCTGGTAATGAATTCCGCAACACTGTCGTCCGAGTAATGAAGGACTGCCTTCACTGTTCTCCATGACAAGGGCTTCACAATGTGTGAGCATGCAGCTTGACGAGTATTTCGGGGGGCATTAAATATAGGTGGTATTAGGGCTTTTAAATCCTTGCAGTATTTACTATAGAAGTATTTATAGTAAATGCAGAGTACTCCGATATTTCGACGAACTTCGCGTTGTTTTCAAACCAGACATTGACATAGCGCCTGCCTTCGAATACCTGATGACTGATTATGGCTATAGGCATGTACCAAAATGATAAAAACACTACTTTTCTGGTGTGCTAAGAAGCCAAATGAAACATTTCTTTACTTATTAAACTAATGTAAATATGTCAACCTCAATTCCTGCGAGCGATCGGTTCCCGCGAGCGATCGGTTCCTGCGAGCGATCGAGGTTCCTGCGAGCGATCGAGGTTCCTGCGAGCGATCGAGGTTCCTGCGAGCGATCGAGGTTCCTGCGAGCGATCGAGGTTCCTGCGAGCGATCGAGGTTCCTGCGAGCGATCGAGGTTCCTGCGAGCGATCAGGGTTGCTGCGGGAGATCGGAAAAGAGGTGATCTCCCGATTTAGCTCTAACCTTGCATCGAAAGGTGAATTCTATACGGATTCGAATGGCAGACAAACCTTAAAGAGAACTAGAAATAAGAGAAGATTTCGAACCATCTTTAAACGAAAAGATATGAGGGAATTACTATCCTATTACGAGCAAAATAGCCGTCGATGATACGGGAGCTAGACTGTCTGTTCTGACTGACCGTGCTCAAGGCGGTAGCAGTCTCACGGATGGAGCTGTGGAATTAATGGTGCATAGACGTTTGCTGCATGATGATGGATTTGGTGTTAACGAAGCGTTGAAAACTATTGCATCGAGAAACTGCGGAATTTGTAAGTTAAAAGCAAAACTCTTAGTCAGCTTCGATAACCAATGAAACGTATGACACCAACAGAAACGGAAGAGACCGAGATTCATTTCTAAATCGTTATACTCGTCATCCCAGTTTGATGCACCATATAAAGTTATCGACCGGTCGTTTAAGTTTTTTAGGATAGATCGGTGAGGCCGCCAAACTAATATCGTGATTAACCACCTCAAGCCAGCTTTCTTAGCCAACGATGGCTTGGAGAAATTGCTAGGAAATACACAAGTCTCTCAACCACCAAAAATCACCAGAAGCGGACTTTAAGTTACGTTTCCGTCTAGATACCAATGATTTTTGCTAGAAGTAGAGTACTCTGTGGCGAAACTATGTCGCGACAAACTCACACGTCAACTCAAGCTTCTCGCAGTGTGTGTTTGCCGCCGAGAGGTATAAATCTCGGTCCTTCGGCGCAGCCTACTCTCAGGTTTCGACCGAGTGCCTCCGATATAAATTTATGATCTCAAAATTTAAGTTTCCTTGTTTTTTTTATTGGTATCGTAAAGACCCATTTATAAATAAATCAGTCACAAGTGATAACTTCTAAATTTCACGGGCGTTCAACGAGAATCTAGAAAGGTTAATGGACGTTTATGTGATGTGTGAGCGATGAGTTAACGAACACTTGCCGAACAATCTATTGAAGATAGTTGTGTAAATCGGTCTGCATTTAAGATCGCATCAGAAGGGATTCGAGCCATTTCGCAGATCTTTGAGCTGTAATACTTCTTTGATATTAAAGACTAAATAGGGCTTTGCTTTTCGGACATTTAGGTTTCGAAACCATTTCGTTTCATTCAGTTGGTTGTTATCGCTTTATCAACGAATTATTGATATTCGTAGGTTTTGTCAATTGGTACAGATACCTTCGCAAGCACTGTACTGAAATAATCCGTCCGAAAGAATTAGAACGATACCAGGCGCGCCAAAAATAACAAAAACTAGAACAATATCGCTCACCTTTACGTACTGATTTTCTTCAACATTCCTGCCCTTCAGCCGAAGTACACAAGCTTGAGTATCGAAATCTATTGACTCGACGGAAATGGTGAGTGTTGTCCGGACGCGGCTGCTTGTCGATGAGCCCGTGGCCGTCTCGTTCTGAACCTGTACGGGAAGAAAAACAATAACATTGCGAATAGCAGCATAAGGCGTCGCGTCATGACAGAAAGTCGTCATCGTTACTCACCTTTCGGATCGTGGTGCTCCGCACGCGATCTCCTTCCGTAATTAAATTGTACGCGTGCCACATGTCCTCCGGATCCTCTGGCATCAACACGACAGACCTGCAAAGTGCATAGGCAATACATAACCTCGAAAGCTCCGAAAGCCCTAAAAGGGCTCGCAAATTTCCCTTGGGCACCACAAACCACTTACCCTTGATAGCCCTTGTCGACACTCTTGCTCACGAGTTTCATCTTGAATTAAACGTTTCTAGCGTCACTTGAAATGGCATTCGCGTAGGCTAATTTTTGATGAAATCATTTTTGCAGGCAGCAGACATGACATTTTACGAGCAATAGAAAAGTATCCGTCGTCGGCTGACAGTTCTATGCAATAGTGTGCAAACACGATGTTGCCGCAACTTTTTATTTAAAAAATGGTGCACTTTTCAAAATTTCTAACCGTTATGTCTGAAAATTCAAAACAAGTATTAAGTTGAAATTTTGTCAAATTGTAGAGCTAAAATTTTTACGAAAATTGTAGATCGTGTTTTCGTAAAACTTTTAAGATCGGGGGTATAAGGGCAATGAGGTGGTGGGATAAAATGTCGAAAATTTTCACTAATTTTTTTTAGAGCTCTGGTAAAAGATGCAAAGTTTAAACTTTACACGTGCATACATAGATTTGATATGCATAGAAAAAAATTAATTTGAAATTTTAAGCTACAAACTTGAAAATTTTGTAAAATTCATTGAAAAAAAATGCTTAAAAGTTTAAGATATTAACTAGTGAAATACCTTCGAAACTACCCACTCCCCATTAGTATACTTTCGACCATTTTTAAGAAATCAATTATAACCAAACTATTAAAAGCTATCAACTTGAAATTTTGTACAAACACTTTTAAAAATAAGTATATTTCAAATAAAAATACATCAAACGTTTTGAAATCTCCTCTGCCCTTCCATCCGCTCCCATATAAAAGTATGATTTCGATCAATTTCTGTAAAGCAACTAATAAATAACAAAATAAGAGCTACGAACTTGAAATTTCGTACGCACACCTTTCTCCAATACAAATGAATGATTTTAAGGATATGAAATACATCGAGAATTTCATTGAATTACTTAGTCTATGAAATTATCATTGTATGCAGCGAATTTTGAGCGCGATTCGAGCATTCAATTAAAAAATTATTGACATGTAACCATCCCTTCTATCGCTTCCTCCCTAATGAGTATCTAATCCGTAAATTTCTCTCAGTAGTTTCCACTAATATCATAACTCGTAATTTACTTTTAACTTTATGAGAAAGGTAATGATTGCAATGTTGTAGCTATAGTTACTACATGGGACACTATAGTTTGATAAAGATGAGACCCGATATTTGGACCGAAATTTAAAAAAATGTCGATCTTATTTTAGTGCGTTTTTAGCATTAGGTACTGTGCGCAGTGTATAATACTTAACTTAAAAGTTACAAACAAAATTTTTGAATCAACTATTTATTTAAAGATGAATGAATTTCGCAAAAGAATACCACTAAACTCACCACCCCACGAATGGTGAATTAAGGAAGGTGAATTCGCAGTTGTTACAGTTAATGTATTGGAACGAACCCTCTCTTATTAGAGTGTGGACACCAGGTTGTCAGAAAATGACTTTACTTCTCTCTTGCACGACGAAGCTTTTATGAAAGCTCCAACTCTAGTACTAAATTCTTCATCGTTATACCATTGATACATAGCGGTCTTAATTATAATTTAGCTAATCCGTAATTTAGCTCATTTTCATCGTTAGTAGATTGGTGACACACAGCACTTTGCTAATTAAGAAAAGCCACTCACTCATCTGCCATATTTTTAAAAAATTGAATTGCATAGCCAATAGGCAATAAACTTTTACCACAGCCGTTTAATGATAATTTAGCTGTGCTGTGTCAATGGTATTATAGCCTAAATTAGAGGATTTAGCTAAATGAGCTGATAAATGATCACTATTTTGGCAATTTAGCTAAATTAGCGTATGGCACTGAGCCGCTTAATGATAATTTAGCTGCGCTATGTGTCAAGGCGTCCACGGCTCTGAATTATACAAAATCTTTGAATCGTGATTTAAACGCCCAGCTATGAAACACGACTTGCAAAAGATTGTGAAACAGGACTAAGGATAGTTTTTCTTCTTTTGTCGCTTTCCTTGCAAAATTTTAGTGCCTTTTTTTGCTGAATCAGTTTATTTTTTGCTGCTCTGGGTAAATCATTCGGGACAAATCCTGCTAATATTCTATAAGGCATTGGGCTCAACCAATTCAATTGAACTTTTTAATTTCTTTATTGGAAAACAATACAATAAAAAATTATAAATCATTGTCTTAAATCTATTTGCTTAAAAAACTAAACAAGAAGTCTCTCGATTTCCAGCTGAATGGCTTGGATCTGTGACTTGAGTTGAGATCCTTCGTTTACCGTTACCGAGCAAGCGATAATCGGTCTCGAAACGCCACAAGCGCGTCCCAGCGTTTGCTTGGAGCGTACGAATACGTACGGCACGTTCTTATCTTCGCAAAGAAGCGGCAAATGCAGTAAAATTTCGATGGGCTGGGCATCGGCTGCCATCACGATGAACTCGGACAGACCACGATTCAGAGTCTTCGTCGCCTCGTTGGCGCCCTTTCTCAACTGATTATAGTTCAGCGCCTGTTGCAACAAATTCATGATTTTTGTTGTAAGCTGAGCGTCGGCCAGCGGGAATGCTTTTGGGTTTACTTCTTCAGTCTAAATTGAAAATTGAGGTTAGGAAAATGCGCCGGAACTTATTTCAGAGCTTGTTTTCAACTTACCATTTCGATTTTTGGTTTGAACTTTCGTGGTAAAAACTTTAGGAATTGTTTTAATTGAAAGTATACCACTGCAACCTCTCGGCGTTGTGCTTCACTGAGGGCAAATTAAAGTTTTATTTGGAAACACGTTCGAACTAATTCGGAGATGCGTAGAATGACAGCTTGACGATAAGCACGTGCGCGAAGTACAAGAATTGAGTGAGTTCAATGTCGCGAGAAAAAAAAAATACAGGTTGCACTTTGTAACTTCGTTTCGTTCGAATTCAACTGCCAAAAAATTATAACTTGTGGAAAGTTTTGCATTTTCGCCATTGTCTCTTGAAACTTATCAACTTTTCGAATTGGAAAAAAAATAATTTGTTGTTTTTGTTCGAATTGTGAAAGACGTGCCGTCGTTACGGAAAAAAAATGGGTGCAGTCCTTTAAATGAATAATCGCAAGAAATTTGAAAACTTTTCAGCTGTTTCGGAACGTTTACAACCCACAGAAGAAACCACATTTCACGAAGTGGAATGCGAACTCTACGAAGTGGAGTGCGAGTTTTTTTGTTTGACAATCTTCGTTTGCCATATTCGGTTTAAAAACGAAACCAAATGCAAGATTCACTAAACTGGTGAATGTTCTTGTTCCAACGTTCAGTGAGGGTTGTCATAAGGTCTCCTGTGGAACGTTTTTTGCGGAATCCATACTGTTTGTCGCCAATATCATTGATGTTGACATATTCTATTACTCTATTGATGATGATTGTTTCTATGACCTTCAAGTGAAGTGGGTGTGAGGCATTATACTATACTGATGATGATGATGCAGTGGCGCTGCAGCCTATACCGAGTCTTGGCCTCCCGGATGAACCTCCTCCAGGTGTCTCGATCCAACGACCGTGTCCTCCAGTTTGAAAAATTGAGAAGCGATCTGCAGTTTGCGTCGACTGAGTCCTCCCATCGCTTTCGTGGCTTCCCTTGCGGTCGGTTGCCTTGAGCTTTGCCCTTGAGCACTCGTTTTGGGATTCGTTTCTCGTGCATTCGTTCCACGTGGCCAGCCCATAGTAGCTTGCGCAGTTTTATCACGAAAGGTGCTGGTCGGTCGTCAAATAGTTGTAACAGCTCATGGTTGTATCGAATTCGCCAATAATCTCCTTCCTTAACTGCTCCGTACACCTTCCGAAGAATTTTTCGCTCAAACGTGCCGATTGTACTCTCCGACACCCGCATCAAGGTCCATAGTTCGCATCCATATAGCAGCACAGGACGAATTAATATCTTGTAGATGCGTAGTTTATTGTTTCGACGGATCTTCCTGGATTTCATTATGGGGAGGACCGCATAAAATGCTTTGTTAGCTGTCGTGATTCTTCTTTGAATTTCATGTCGCTCATTGCCGTCCTTTGTGAGAAGGGCTCCCAGGTATACGAATTCATCCACCAGCTCGAAGTTATATTCACCTATAGTAATGTTCTGTCTCTCTGGCACAGTCCTTTATTTAGTTTCTGCATCATTGACCTTGAGCCCTACTTCATCCGCTACCGACTCCAACTCCTGGAATACCTCCTTAACGCACAGTATTGATCGGGCCAGAATATTCACGTCGTCTGCGTACGCCACCAACTGTGCAGATTTTATGAGTAGCGTACCTCTGGTATCCACTGAGGTTACTGAAGTTGCATTACTGACGACATACTCGAGCAAGTTAAAGAGCATGGAGGCACTCATTGTTATCCATCGTGGCTTTTATTAACCGAACCAGTTTCAGTAGGACACCTAATTCAATCGTTATTCTGTACAGAGCATTAGGGTCGACACTATCGTATGCTTGACAAAAATCGACAAACAGGTGCACATTAATATCATATTCCCAGCATTTTGCTAGCACCTGTTTTGTTAAAAATAACTGGTCTGTTGTCGATCGTCCGGATTTAAAGCCACTTTGATATTCTCCGATGATGTTGTTAGCGTATTCACTGAGTCTTCGCTCGATAATTTGCGATAAAATTTTGTAACACGTACACAACAATAAAACTCCTCTGTAATTTTCGCAATGCAGACGGTCACTCTTTTTGTATTCCGGACATATGATGCTTTTCCGCCAGCCATCGGGTAATTTGTCAGTTGCTCAAATTAATTTATTAATTTAAATATTCGACTGGTAAGCTTTGTTCCACCTTCTTTCAAGAGCTCTGGAGGGATTCCGTCAATTCCGGGCGCCTTATTCGACTTTAAATTATGTAGGGCTGTCTCTACTTCATCATAAGTTGTAGCAATGGGCAGTTGATCTCTATCTGAATCTTCCGGAATTATGAACGGTTCAGTCTGCGATGTCGTTCTATTTAATAGTGTTCAGAAGTACTGAATCTATCGTGCATTGATTTCAGCAGCGTCGCTTATGATGTTGCCTTCTTCGTCCTTACATAGGGTAGTTTGCGGTTTGTAACCCTGTCTCATTTCTTTCACGGTATTAAATGTTGCTCGCACGTAATTTTTTTCAGGTTTTCGTCCAGTGATAAAATTTTGTCATTGTTTATTTTCCGTTATTTTCGTCTGCAGATCTTCTTGGCGTTTCACCTGAGCCGTTGATAGTTATTCTCTCTAGCTCGTGTTCGTCTTTCGAGAAACAGTCGATAGGCTTCGTTTTTCTTGGTGATGGCTTCTTGACATTCCTCATCGAACCAGTTCGTTTTCTCCACTCTAAATGTCCTAACGTGTTTCAGCTGCGCCACATTTGGTCAATACTTTCCTCAGGCACAGCCTGAGGTAACGCCTCAATATGTGCTTATACCTAGTCCTGCCATAAGTTCTGTCACATAATTTCTCACATTGGCAACAACTTTATTTTATGAGAGACATTTCAATATCGGCCAGTTTTATAAACGTCATAATGTTGTTGACAGTTGATGGTCATTTAAAGTGTGTTCGTTAACGTGTGAAGATGGAATGGGGTGTAATAGAAAACCGAACTGCAGTGATTGCACTACATAAGTGTGGAAAATCCGCGAGTGAAATTTTCAAGTTGTTGTGCCCGTTAAAAATAACGCAAAGATTTGTGTATCGTGCGATCCAGAGATATAACGCGATCCAGACTATTGAAGATCGACCTCGGGATGAGTGCCTTTCGACGATCAACGGGACATTTGCTGACTGAGCAGTTGAAGCAAATTAGGAGCACCAGATCGAAAGAGCTCCTTCGGCGGTACGGCAACAACAAACATCGAGAAATTTTATTTACCGATGAAAAAATTTTTACGGTGGAGGAACATTTCAACCGCCAAAATGATAAGGTGTATGCCCACAGCTCCGCAGAAGCCCGAGAAGTTGCCACTAGGGTACAGCGAGGACATCATCCAGCATCAGTCATGGTATGGTGGGGTGTCAGCTACGAAGGGGTCACCGAGCTTCATTTTTGCGAAAAAGGCGTAAAAACTGCAGCGAAAAATTATCAAACGGACATCCTGGAGGGATGTGTGAAGCCGCTGAACTGTACGCTATTCAACAATCGACATTGGGTTTTCCAGCAAGATTCTGCGCCAGCCCACAAAGCTCGAACCACACAAGCGTGGTTGGAAACCAATATTCCACAGTTTATAAGGGCGACGGAATGGCCTTCTGGGAGCCCAGATTTGAATCCCCTGGACTACAAACTGTGGGCGGAGTTGGAGTCCATGGTGTGCACGAGACGACACCCAAATATCGAGAGCCTTAAGCGATCTTTGACAGAAGCAGTAGCTAATTTTCCGCTAGAAACAGTGCGTACTGCTATCGATGACTGGCCCAACAGATTAAAGAGCTGTGTTAAGGCTAAAGGCGGCCACTTTGAATAATTTGTTGCTTATTTTACTTCCATTAGTATGCCAAAATAAAATATATTTTCCTTTGTCAAAAACTCTTTTTCATTTATACAAAAATTGCCCATATACGTGTGACAGAACTTATGGCACGACTAGGTATTATACTACTATTTTAAAACTGCACCACTCAATATTAATAACTTTTATATTATAACAATGCATGAATATTAATAACATTTATATTATAATAATGTTTGTTTGTCCTTTTTAAATTCCAACTCAAAACTGATAAGCGAAACAAAAGTTTTTTAATGAAAAGATATAAACTTGTTTACTATGATTGAATTAACATTTAGTACCCCAAATTAATTCAAAGTTATTTGTGATAGAACTTTTGCTTGCGTCGCCACATGAGGTTATTGCTATTGGGCCATAAAGAGCGGGATTGATGCGTTCTCCTTTTTTTTGGGAATGGCTGAACATTTGCAAGCTTCCATGAAGATAGGACAAAGGAGGATGATAAGGAGAGACGGTAAAGTTTACATAGAGGTTTAGCAAGAGAAGCGCAGCAATTTTTAAGGACAAGAGCAGGGCCTTTATCTGAACCGGACGATTTGTTAGCATAGGTTACGCGGACGAATGCTAATTTGTCCTAAGGAGGAATTTATTTCATGTTAGAATCCGTAATAACCACATTGTTGTAGATTAAAGATGGAATTGACGATGTAGAACTACCGCTTATGGAACGAGCGAGAGACTAGAAACTTTTGCTGCCCTTAGGACATCTCAAAATTGTTTGCTTCAGTTTCTAGTCCTGCAAATATTTTTGTTGTGAATATTTTTAAATGGCCAAAAATTGAGATATTTAATACACTAATAGTAATAATCAAATTCTTGTTAAGACTCCGTATAGCGGCATAGGACAGCTCTCTTCCACAAGGCGCGATCCTGAGCATCGTCCTTTAGTTGCCAGGATTTGTTTATTCCTCTGTCCTCCTGGTCAACTGCTCGCTTCCATCTGCTACATTGTCGACTAACCTGATGTATTCCTTGAGGATTATAATCCAGAGCCTGTTTGGCGATGTTTCGCTCTGGTTTCCTCTAAGTGAGACCGATCCATTGCAATTTTCGCCTTCGAATCTCAATGCCTATTTTAGTCTGTCCAGTTGTACTCCAAAGTTCGTCGTTGGAGATCTCTGCTCTTACCACCTGCCATACAAAAGTTACTATTCGCTATTCGAAAGACTTTGAGATGACATATTTTCCGGTACAATAAACTCTTTCCTATTTCATCTAGAGTATCATATGATTGGAACTTACGCCCAATTATAATTCTGTTATGTTTATACTCTAGATGAAATCTGAGAGTATTATAAGTTTGCTCTAAAGTTTGTAACGCTAAGAAATAAGGCTCGGAAAAAAAAAGTGAATGATACAGAAGTTAATATTATCACTCAAAAATCTCAAAACCGGATGTCCGTCCGTCCGTCCGCTCGCTCTCTAGCTTGAGAACGCTAGAAAGCTCAAATTTTGTAAGCGTCGTTTTTGACAAAAAAGTAAGGTCAAGTTCGTGAACGGGCCAAATCGCTTCACCCCTTCTACCCCCTCCCATACAAAATGACACAATTGCGCAATTTGACAATAAACGGATTTGCTCGTAAAGTATAAAAGCTATTGGCCTGAAATTTGGAATATGTTACTTTTATGATAATTTCAATCTACCGTATAAAAATTATGCATGTCCTTCCCGTCCTTCTACCACCTCCCATACAAACTATACTTGCCATGAATTACTCTAAGCCAATTTACTCAGTGCGTATAAAATTTAGCGAGCTGAAATTGTGCACCAAATATTTATTTAAAATTGTTAGTAAGGCCAAAAAAATTAGACTTTTAGCTTCACCCCTTCTACCCTCTCCCATACAAAAAGACACAATTTCGCAATTTGACAATAAATGGATTTAATCGAAAAGTATAAAAGCTATTAGTCTGAATTTTGGGATATATTACTGTCATAATGATCTAAATCTACAGTAGAAAAATTATTTGCGTCTTCCTTCTCCTTCCACCCCCTCCCATACAAACTACACTTTTTCATGAAATGATCTAAGACATTCTCTGAGAACATATAACATTTATTGAGCTCATATTTTGTAATAAATACTTAATTAGTATTATCACTAAGATCAGAAAAAATATTTGATTAGCTTCACTGCTTCTGCCCCCTCCCATACAATATGACACAGTTTCACAACTTCACAAAAAATCGATTTTCTTGAAAAGTATGAATGGCACTAGTCTGAAATTTAAGGGATGTCAATTTCATAATATTCCTAGTTATTTCTGAAAACTCTCACTAGAATCCCCCCCACTCTTTCTACCACCTGCCATACAAACTGCTTATTTTCACTAAATCTAACTCACTAATTTTCTTAGTTCCCATTCAATTTTTGGAGTAAGCATTTTGTATAAAACAGTTTTATAGCTACTTTAGCATGATGGGGAAAAAATTAGTTCAATGCTACCATCAATTTCTTGGGATCACAAAAAATTCTATTTCATCTAGAGTATCGTAAGATTGCGCTTTACGCGCAATCGTAGCTCTGTTATGTTTTTCTTCTTTTCTCGATCTAGCAGGGGTCCTTTTACGTGCAGACCGAAAACCTGGATCGAATAGTTAAAATTTTCGTTTGTTTTGGCACCTCATTATTTTGCGGCTCGCTGACTACCTCACTTGGACAAACCTAGTGGTCTGCCCCCAATATCGGTACACAGCATAGATGTGTCTGGCCGATTTCACACATAGATGTTGTGTCTGGCCATATTTTTTAGTGGCTTCTGTCAATGATATATATTTTTTTGTCCTTTTGACATTTGTTAGCTGTCATTCATACTTTACTTTAGAAGCAAATTGCGCGTATTTTTGTTAAAAGGTATTACTTTGGCGTCAGTTTTGATATGGTGTGCAAAAACGAGCATTTTCGTCAAATTTTACATTTCCGTCAAGGAAAGAAAGCAGCGCAAGCTGCTAAAAAACCTTAAAATGCATATTTCTTAGGTCGAATTGAATGATTTCTTGCATTGAAAAGGGAATGGATTTCGAAAATCCCTATTGGGGATGTTTTTCCGCCAACTGTCAACTGACAGAAGTGTAAACTGGAGCAAGCAGCTATTTGTTGAAGATGTGTGGGTGCAGGAAATTGCAAAATAAATTTAAATTTTTGGCTGGTTCTAATGAAATGGCGCAATGATATTAATTTTTCAGGGCACATAATCGAATCCGAGTGCATTTTGATAATTAGCTAATCGAATATTTATATGTATATACAGGGTGTTTGGTACTCCGTGTGCCACCTTGTAAGGGGTTATTTCTAGATATATTTTGAGAAAAAAATTGTTCTACGGAGATGGTCAATTTTCACTATCCGCGGAGATACAGGGTGATCAAGAAAAGTGTTTCGGACCTGTACCCTCACTCACTCAAAACGCTATATCTTGAAAACTAATAATCACAATTCAAAGTGTTTTAGCTTGTTTTTTAGGGAATCGAATTACCTTTCATTTGATATAATAGTCCGCATCGTAACTGTACCCAATCCTGAGGTATTTGCTTCCGAACACAAATTTGTGATACTTTGGCTCTCAAAATTCTGGGATCAATGTAGTTTTTCTCAAAAAAACGCATTATAAAAATGTAATTTTAATGTTGTTTTTTATGTGCCATATTATTGCTTACAAAAGATGTATACACTTGCATTGCATAAGTTCCAATAATTTAGCACTTTTATCAAAAAAACAAGAATATGTTGATCAACACTCTCCGCTTGAACTAAAAGAACTTAAGAATGGTTCTTATGGTTTATTTAAAATTTCCTTAATTACAATAAATGTTCAAAATGGCCACCTTCATTTTGAATGCACGCCAAAGCTCGTTTTGCCAGTGTTCTCTTTGTGTTCATACTCCTCAACTGCTGCCTTACTTCTGTTGCTGCCGCATCGATTCTGGTGTTTAGATCCTGCAACGTTACTACTTCCGTTGCGTAGATAAGGTCCTTTATCCGTCCCCATACAAAGAAATCTAATCAGGAGATCTTGCAGGCCAGTGTATCGGTCCATTTCTACTGATCCAGTGATTGCTATAATTGAAATTTAACCAATCTGTGATTTATCGGCCGTAATGAGCTGGAGCACCGTCGTGTTGGTAAAACATGGAAGCCAATCGTTGCAGTGGCATATCATCCAATAACTCCTGTAGACCATTTGTCAAAAAATGCAAGTAATTGGAACTATTTAAGGTAGGCGGAAGCCTAATAGGACTAATGAAATCGTCACCAATCACACCTGCCCATAAATTGACACTGAATCTGTGCTGAAATGATGCCTCTCTTCTTGTATGTGAATTGCTCTCAGCCCCAGTGTGAAAGTTGTGGAAATTTGTGATACCGTCCCTGGTGAATTGGGGCTCATTCGTCCAAAGAATGTTGTTCATAAAATTCTCGTCACTTAGTTGTCGTTTAAGGAGCCAATTGCAAAACTCCATCCTTTTGGGCGAATCAAAGAGTAACAGCTCCTGCACTGGTGTGTGGTGGTAGGGATGTAAACGCTCTGCTTTTAGGACACTCCAAACTTTTCATGTAAAGACGTTTAACTGCAATGCCAAGCGTCGGATACTGTTTGATGGATCATTTTGAACTGCATGTAGTACTCCTTCATCGATTGGAACAGCGATTATCGGCGCAGGATTTGCACTTACTCTGCTTGTCCTAATGCTGCCTGTTTCCCGAACCCTTCTGTAAACGTCTTCGAATACTCTCCTGTCAGGTATCCGACGATTAGGAAATCTCTGATGATACAAAGATCGCGCCGCTCGTGTATTTCCCTGACACTCCCCATAAATGAAAATGATGTCTGCATATTCTTCATTCGTGTACTTAGGCATTTCGAAATTATTTTCTAAATTTTAGTGACACCTTGTACTTTTAACAATGTAACTAAAACTGATAAAAATATGAATTAAGATTTGCTTTTATACGCTTTTCATTTTGTTAGGTACCCCATTAAAAAAGGCAAAGTGCTGCACCTAGTTGTGTTGAAACTCATTTTAAATTAATTCATTTCCTCGATAATTTAAATACTAATTAAAGAACAATAAGAATATTTCAGTTTAACAACATTTCAGGCAGTTTTTTTAGAACGAGGGTTGCTTTATGGCATATTTCATTTTTAAGCCATATGTATTTTCGCTTATTACCTGGAAAACGGGAGAACCTAAGTCATAAGTATGTGTGCATCTTTTGTAGGCAATAATATGGCACTTAAAAAAACAACATTAAAATGACATTTTTATAATGTGTTTTTTTGAGAAAAACATTGATCCCAGAATTTTGAGGGTCAAAGTATCAAAAATTTGTGTTCTGAGGCAAATACCTCAGAATTGGGTAAAGTTACAATGCGGACTATTACATCAAATGATAGGCAATTTGATTCCCTAAAAAACAAGCTATAACACTTTGAATTGGGATTATTAGTTTTCAGGATATAGCGTTTCGAGTGAGTGAGGGTACAGGTCCGAAACCTTTTCTTGATCACCCTGTATCTCCACGGATATTGAAAATTGGCCATCTCCGAACAATTTTTTTCTCAAAATATATCTAAGAATAACCCCTTACAGGGTGGCACACGGAGTACCAAACACCCTGTATAGTATTATTAAGAATATGGCGGGGAAAAAAATACTCGTTTACATAAATGCAATCTTTTACCAACATTCAAACATGGGGCGGATCCGCGTGGGGCTGTTTTTCTGCTGCTGGTATCGGAAATTTAGAGTTTATCGATCGTACAATGAATTCAAACATGTACATTAATATTTTAAAAAGAAATCTTCGATCAAGTGCTAGGAAACTGGGTTGTGAACACAGCTTTATATTCCAGCTGGACAACGACCCCAAACACACAGTCTTAAATCCAAATCTGTGGCTCTTGTATAATTGTCCATATTATTTGAAAATACCACCGCAAAGCCCGGACACAAGCCCAATTGAGAATTTATGGACACATTTCAAAACTTCGTTAAGGTATCACCAAATTCGTAATGTTATGTGTTCAAGATTCGCTTGAATAAAAAATTAAACCTAAAGAATATCATTTTAAATATTGTCTAACAACTAAACACTGTCATTTAAAGATTGCCTCTACTGTAACCAAACTGTGTATTTTGCATTGAGTTTAAATTAAATTGTAGTTCGGGTCTCTTCTTCTCCTGACCGTCGGCAAGGAAAGGTCTACCTGTAACCCAAGTATTGTCTTTTAATTACAATTCAATTCAGTTATGTATTTAATGTATTTCACAGGATTGTACCAAAAATATAGTGTAATCAATGCCCCGACAGCTCCGAGCAATCATAAAGCAAAAAGGATACCCAAAAAAATATTAAGACTTAATGCAAACCACAAGGTGGTGTACGAATACGAATTTGACCTACATCAAAATTTAATATTGTTATGTTACTTTATGATTCTAATAATAAAGTATTGTGATTGACACAAGAAAAAAAAAAATTTGCTACCCTGAAATTTTTTTTTTCGCGTTTCATGACTAAATTAGCCTAAAAATGCAAAAAAAAATCCGTCCCGCCGTACGCCGTACTTATGGACTCATATCTCCGAGACCGTTAAAGGTAGAATGTTCGTTTTTGGGTGGATTGTTGATTGGGTAAGTGAGCCCTATTTTCTAAATTTTGGAGGGTGTTAGGTGGAAGGGTGAGGCTATGGGACAAACTTTAAAAATAATTTAATTGTTTTATCGATTGGCGTCCGAAAGGGGGGGGGGGGCTAAAAACAAATTGCCGAATGGTTTTTCAAATGATTATATCTTCGAAATTACTTATCGTAAAAATTCATATTTTGGGACCATCAAGGTGGCATATAGTTAGTTCCATCGGAATCAGCTTAGAGAGTGGCTAATTATTGTAAGGGGGAGGGTCAGTGCAAAGAAAAACACTTAAAAATTAATATCTCAACTATCTCTTAGGCTATGTAATTGAAACTTGAAACGTGTATTAATCTATACTAGGAAAATACAAAAAAAATATAACATGTTGAAGTAATAGTAGTGGGGGGAAATGGGGAGAATTTCAAAAATGGTGCACTTTTCAAAATTACAAATCCTTATATCTCAAAAAAGAGTACAGATATCAAATCGAAAATTTTTCAGATTGTAGAACTATATAGTGGTTCTTCTTCTTCTCCTTCTCCTTCTATAATGGCGCTAAAGCCCAAATCGGACCTTGGCATCCTGATATTCAGGTTCCTTAACATTTTTTTTTATTAATTATTGTGGAAGGGTTGTTAGCCCTTCGCACAACCCTCTTTCTACGAATTTTTCATTTTCTTAGATTGAGGTGACCAAGGTATACCCAAGCAGGCAATGTGCCGGAATTATATTTTGCGCCGGCCGGCACTTGAACTCACGACCTTCGCATTACAAGACCAACGCACTACCTACTAGGATATACCCTATATAGTGGTTAATTTTGGTAAAGATTTTAAGTTAAATAATAATAAAGTTAATAAGGGGAGGGAGATGATAAGCAAAAATGTCGAAAATTTTAAGTGATTTTTTTAGGGCTTTGGTGAAAGATACAAAGTTTAAATTTTGCATGTGGATACGTATATTTGATGTACATAAAAAAATAATAATAACTTGATCCATAATTGTTATAAACCGACCCCCCCGGTCTAACGTGCACAAGGTGTTTCATATGCATTGAAAAAAACACATAAACACATAAACTGAAAATTTTTGAGTGAAATTTTAAGGTAGGAACTTGAAAATTTGCGAAATGCGTTTAAAAAAAATCCTGAAATATATGAAATATTAACTGGTCGAATACCTTTAAAACTTCTACGTCCTCAAAATATTTTTTCGACCATTTTCAAGTAATCAATTATCACCTAACTATTAAAAGCTAGCAATTTGAAATTATGCACAAAAACTTTTAAAAATAGTTGAAATGAAATTACGTCAAAAGTTTTGAAATCGCGCTTGCCCTTCTACCCCCTGCCATACAAAACTATGATTTCGACCAATTTCATTAAATCAGGCTTCCGTGGCGTAGTGGGCAGCGTGCTTGCTTCTCAGTCAATAGGTCGTGGGTTCGATTCCCACTCCAGACGGGATTTTTTAAGCGCAAATTTTTCAGTTGCTACTGGTGATAAAAAATTATTCGCAATAAAATGGGGAAACGGTGTAAAAGTGAAACAGTTCCACTTCAAGAAGGCCTAGATACTCAGTAGATGGTTTCTGTTCGCATTCTATCATTCAGTCCCCCATAACATCTGCAAATATTTGTCAGTAAGCAGCCAGTACACCTGAGCAATATACCAGCTTCTCCAATCCTACGGTCGTTCTCACTCCCCTTCCCCAACCTTCCCAATTCCATTCCTTCCCTCCATGACTGTGTTTGTGCATTGCACATAAAGGCCGAAATTGCCTATAACACAGGTCATTCTGTAAAAAAAAAAAACTAATAACCAACAAACTAAGAGCTACGAACTTGAAATTTTGTACAAGCACCTTACAAGAGAAACGAAATAAAACTACATATCAAATTTTACGATTCCCCTACCTTCTCTACCCCCTCCCATACAAATGTTCGGTTTCGTGAATGTAAAATACACCAAATTTTATGAAAATTCTATGCAACTTCGTTTATGAAACAATTCTATACAGAGAATATTGGACGTGATTTAAGCAATTAATTAAAAAACTATTAACATCCACCCACCCCGACTATTACCCCTCCTCCTCCCCTCATAAAAACCCAAACTTGCAGAAACGAATGAAATATGGTTAAATTGACAACAACCCTGCCCAAGAACTCCCTTTCACTTAGCCTTCCCTAACCACTCTAACCTGCATATTGACTTTCCACTCATACGCAACTTGTCTCAAGAATAATAAAGCTTATTTTCAATTACATGTGTACATATTAAAATTATTATTTTGGTTTATTGAGAATAAATTTATGAATTTGTTAATATCTAGACACACTGTCGTTACTTATTTACCATGTCTGTCATAGTCATACACAGTTTTCCTCTCCAAACGGGTATGTACGAATACGAATTTAACATACTGTACTTAAAATTTCAAACTTATTGGTTTCGACCCTGGGACGCCAGTTATACAGTGACTCCAGTACCGAGTTACTCAGTTATACTGTGACTCTAATCCATCCTAACCTGCATATTGACTTCCCACGCATCATCAACTTGTCCCAAGAATAATAAAGTTTGCGACCGACTTGGTGGCAGATATTTTTCTGTTAAGAACTATGTGAAATTATCTTCTTTGCTTGGTCTGATTTATGATAAAAATATGTATAATCCGTTTCACATCTTATCTTTTAGCATAAACGCTTTTATCATAACAGGCGTTTAACCATCAACGTCATTATCATCATTCAGCACTATCAGCAAAATTTTTTGTTAAATATAATAAAAAATGTATTGACCCACAACTTGTTTATTTACTCGTCTCAATTTCACTCGAAACAAGTGCGTACGTCTGTCTACAATGGAAAAATCCACGCAAAAGGGTCGATGGAGCCTTATCTGATCTCAGTCTATTGTGGCTGGTTCTACTTACTAGATAACAGCATATTCAGAAAAAAATTATGGTTGAGTTTTATGGCCAACCTAAGTGGTTGCTTCATGCTTCTTTTTAAGCGTTTTTTTTTGCATTCATTGATGTATTATTCACATATGGCGGTTGTTTCAGAAGACGACCACAAAAACAGAAAAGCTGTTGTGCTTTCCACGAATCACTGCTTTTTTAAGATGATCGTAAGCAACGGTGAGCCTCCAATGAAGTTTACTCGACACGTTGCAAAGTCACTCAATTCCGAAAACATCTCGCATGCCTCGACTATAGCTGTGCCAGCAAGTTTTTCCATTTATTAACTGCGGAAGTGGAAAGTTATGGATCGATCAGCGATACTACTAGCAGTATTAGTTTTCGTCACCGTTTCGATTCACTTGATGAAAAAAACAAACATCGCTTCTCAACTGAAAAATCCGATTATCGACCTCAACCAAGTCGGTATTTATGCTCATTTTTTTACAGGTATTTCTATAGCTGGTAATACCACTTGGATTGGATTCATTTACACGACGGATTCGCAAACACCCTAGAGTTGATCCATGTTCAGTGTGTTTTTGTTAGTTGCCGGAATCGAGACGTAAATACGAAACGAGAGATCTTGCTAAAAATACGAATTTTGTTGTTTAGGACAAACCAGAGATTATCTCGTTGGCGCGAGTGAAGTGCGTATTTCGCGATTTTATTTTCAGTGTTTTGTGCGAGATATTCTATGAAGTACATATAGAATAGGGTTTCTTGTTTGGGAATTTTCCGATAAAATCTATGAAGGATTATTGTGAAGGAGCTAAGGAGATTGTCGAAGTGATGTTTCCATCACCAGTAAGTGTAAAATAATTGTAATGTAATTTGGCCTTTGGCAGTACCTGTGCGTCTAGAGTGTTTCTTTTTGTCAAAATCAATCAGAAGTAATGGTTTTTCTTTATTATTTATTTTTAGAAAAACTTTTAATGCGGCTACAACTATTAAAAATAGATCAGCCAAACAAACAGCAAATGTGCTAACACATTTTCTCTAGATCTGGTTGACTATTTTCGGCCTTTTTTGGGGCTTAAGATCGCTCGGAATTTTTCGTACTTCTTGTTCTATTCATACGTAGGTCAGTATTTCGAAAACAAATATTGTTTTTGTTGTTTTTTTCGTGAAATACTCTATGTATGTGGAAGTGTTAAAATATATATTGTGAAAGTTAAAATTAATGTGTAGGCTTCGATCAGTCTGCTTCTATGTTATGTTTGGACAATATCAGTGATGGATCGTTTGAGATACTTCCAATGGATAGATTGTACAGAGCGAAGATAATTTCCAATCATGATCGAATAGTCGAATTATGAATAAGTAATAGCGTGATCATTGAACCTTCTCAAAGCTTTGATGGCATGATCAAGAATAACCGATATTTTAATAGACACTGTTCTCTGAATTACTAACCTATTGCCTCCCCATGTCACGCTCCGCGTGCCACCAAATTTCGTTTCGTTGCACGCGATCATGCCAATCAAACTCGCTTTTGGCCGCACGGCCAAATCCTTTCTTCATTCGTAAAGCGTTCGGCATCAGACATTAAAAGCCCATTTGTTTTTGAACAAATAATATTGTCAAGACGGAGAACTTTAAATTGAAATAAAACACAGAAAAATGTTTTTAATACCCATGAAATTTGCTTTATTTGAAAGATAATTTTATGGCATTAATGTTGGAATATGATTTCGGGGATGTGGCTCCCACAGCTGACGCGTATGAATTTAAACTTTCAAGAGTTACGTTTAAAGTTAGTAAATTTTTAGTGAAATCGCAAGCCTTGATCATTTTTTCAGTACGAGTTGATTTCTATCGCCGAGTGATAGCACGATTAACGGCCAAACTCGAGAAAACAAAGAGGGTCATTTCTCTTACAGTAACTGTAACTCTAATAAGTTAGAGCAGCTAGCTACACTTATAGTGGAAGGAGTTTAATAATTTATTGATTATTAAATGAAAAACGATTGTGGAATTATTTTAAATCTAATTTATTTTAGCTGCGTAGCTTTGACGGTTGATCTTCAACAGGCTTGAGTACATGTCAAAAGTCAATGGCTACTCAGTTACAAAACAGTAGTTGTAATGAATGGGTGCGTTCAATAATATGAATGTTTTGTTCAATATTAATAAACGCTTTTTTCTTTTCAATAAAGTAAACACCATCCATATCTCTTGGGCTCACGAACGACACGACCCGGACGAGTCCTTTTTTCTGTAGCCGAAGGTCGACCAGCAAAAGGTCAATTAACGACCGGTATTGGCGTCTTAATTGCTTCAGACTCCGCCCCTGAACTGTCCCTACTAGCAGTCTTGTAGTTATCGGACGAGTTGTCGCTGTTACGACTGGGATATCTAGTTAATTTGTTCCACACATTTGACGGCCATTGTATTTTTTATATTATCACAGTTGGATCACGTGGCGGAACGATTTGTATTTCTTTCATACTGGTATTTGGTGTAAATATTCCACCCTGAATATGGTCTTCGCTCTGCAAATCACTAGCGTTAAAGTCGCTGTTCTATGTTCTGGCAATGAACCGTCGATTCTGTCTGGAGTAGGTATTAACGCTATCCCTAATGATGTACGATCGTTCATTGGCTCGGCCGACAATCATTCCGTGGAACCATTTTTTTCAGTTTTCTTAAAAATAATGTTACGAGCTAGGGGTTCGCCGGGATTTCAAGTAAAACACAATTCGTTTAAAAATAAGTGATAATTTATTTATTCGCACTTTGACTTAATTCGCACTTTAACTTAATTCGCACTATATGGTACCACCGATATTGTTCTATCGCGTTCTTGCACCGGTTCGCGTTCTTGCACCGGTTCGCGTTCTTCCACAGATGTCGCTGAATGACTGCTTCCCATCTGACAGCTTCGTGGTTTTATACCAGTTTTTTCCCAATTTTCGAAGCTTCCGTCAGGTGTCGTTGGCTGTATGTCTAGACTATTCGAGAGAGTTCTAGATCTTTAATTGCCTACATCTTGGAGTATACCGTTCCGTCGGTGTATGTCTAGACTATACTGGAAGGTTCTAGATCTTTGATTATGACTTTTTACATATTAGGGGACTGTTCGGGAAAGATCAATAGTGCGTGGTTGCCAGATCTATAACAATAACGAGATCACCAATATTGAGTTCCGGCAATGCTCTTGTGTTTCGATTGAAGTAATACCTCTGGCTTCTCTTTTTTTTTGTTCAATCTTTTCTTGAATTTCTCTTTCCTTTAAATCATTTCTACACAAAAATGACTTCGATACTAGGATTTTAGTCTTGAGTAATCGTCCACTAAATATTTGTGACTCGATTGGCCTACGATACGTCTACGAGAGAAGTGTCTGAATACATAACGTCGAACCTGAGCTATACTCCAGCTGTAATCAGCTGTACTAAGCTGACTCAGACAATCTTCCAGATAAAATTATCGCATCATTCAAAGTTTGCTTGCCAGCAAACCTTACTGCTGCCAACTCAGCTGAATTTTGGTCTCCAGGCGTCACTGTTCAGGAATTTAAACCAAGAAATAGCTCTCAAAGTATGCCTTTTTAATGACGTGACTTGCTGTTTTGTTTGTTAAATGCTCCACGATTACGAATCCCGAGTATGCTTCAAGTGAAATTGAAATGAAATGAAATCCCGCGATCCAAAAATATCCATCCCAGCTATGTGAAAATGAGATTCCATCGTTTCGTCTTGTGTTAGTGGCTCTTTTTGGCTGTTACGTGTGAATTTTTCTCAGATATCATAAGCACTGATCTTGATTTGTGCGTTTATGTTCTCTTCAACTATGGACAACTGAGTCTAGCTGAAACCGCCGCCGCCATCTGCCGCCTCAAAGACTCAGAAACGGTAGAGCATGTCCTATGTCACTGCGAGGCAGTAGCAAGGAAAAGACTATATCTTCTAGGAAAAGGTTTCCTTACAACTGATGAACTAGCCAACATGGCTCCCTTAGACATAATTAAATTAACCAAAGCTATCGAGTTATGGTAGGGTACAGGGGCAATAAACGCAAAATAGGCGAAGAAGGTCGCGATGTTCTCACGTGTTCCTTAAATAAAGTAAGGAAAATAAATATTGGGCAACTGTGCTCGTGACAAGAACTCAGCTACGAGCATTTCTTCGCCTGGTTTGTATTCCACAGTCATTTTCGGATATCTTCGTAAATACATTACGAATGGTTACATCATCGATACCACGTCTTACTAACATTTCAAGTGGATTATGAGCGCTTTCCACAGTGAATTCACGACCATACACATAATGATGAAATCGTTCACACGCGAACATGATTGTCAAAAGTTATTTTTCGATTTGTGCTCATTTTTTTTCGGTATTGCTCAAAGTCTGAGACGCATAAGCCACTGGGTGTTCGTTTTACATGAGAACACATCCAAGGCCACCTTTTCAAGCATCCGTCTGAATGATAACCGGTTTGGTCTTATCATACACAACCAGAACTGAATCGGATGCGATGATGTTCAAATGACGTAAAATAAATTTCAGAACGATAGGTCAAATCGTTCGAAAATTATGTTGCAGACAGACGGACAGACGGTCACTCAGAATCGAGGTTTTTGAGCGATAACAAATATTGCTGTGCTCTTGGCTACTTTCTGCGAGCATTACTCTTAGCACAAATACAATGTACTCTCAGAATTCAACTAGAGGATTATAATAACCTGTGCATATAAATGTAAATGTAGTGTCTTTCTGTTTGTTTATAAATGCCTTTAAGTTAGTGTTTTGCATTATTTAGACAACAAATAAGCATAAAAACATGTTTTTAAATTCTTCTTTGTCTGTGTCTGCCTGTCCGGCTTTCATGCAAAAATGGCTGATTGATATGAAACTTTCGCAGTTTGCTAGGTATACTTCGAGATGTAATCTGATTTATTTCAATCCCCTCACGCCTTCTATCCCTCCCACACAAAATGACTCATTTTCAAAAACATGTAATAATCAAAACTATAGGGCCGAATAATTTGAAATTTAGAATATATTATTTTTACCATAAATCTGATCTATGGTATACAAGTTATTTAAATCCTCCTATTTCTTCCACCACCTCCCATACAAACTGCACTTTTTCATAAAATGCTATAAACCAATTTGCTCAGTACGTATAAAATTTATCTAGCTCAAATTTTGTAATAAATCCTTAATTACCATGATTATTGATATCGGAGAAAATAAACCGATTAGCTTCACCTCTTCTACCCCCCTCATACAATGTGACACAATTTCACAACTTTTCAGAAATTCGATTTTCTTAAAAATTATGAATGCTACGGATCTGCAGTTTTAAATATATCAATTACATGATAATATAATTATAGTTGTTTTTCAAAAAATTACTAAAAAACCTCCCACTCTTTTTACCACCTCCAATACAAAATGTACAATTTCACTAAATTTAATTTTTGAAGCTTAAATTTAAAAATTAAAAACAAAACATTTCTATAGCTACTCCAGCATGATGTCAAGCAAATTAGCTCAATGCTGTCACCCTTTCTACCACTACCCCTACAAAATTTATTAAATTCGAAAAAAATTTCTCTTTCATCTCGAGTATCATATGATTGGGATTTACGCGCAATTTTAGTCCTTTCATGTTTTTCAGCTTAACATTATTTTATTTAAACTTTTTTTTAGAATTAATATAAGCTACAACTATTTACATTTTCTTAACCCTCTTCAAAACGTATATAATCTCAAATCACCCCCGTGAGCACGGGTCTGTCCCATACAAATACGAGTATCATGGTTTCATTAATTATAATTTGTGGTTTTAATTCTAATCGGCATTGTGTTCAAAGAGCCATAAGACTAAGCAGATTATATATCCCACATAATGTATTACTAACTGCATTCTGAAACATAAAAGAATTATGATTGGGCGTAAAGCCCAATCATATGATACTCTAGATGAAATGAGAAAGAGTTCAATGTACCGGAAAATATGTCACCTCCAATTCTTTTAAATAATTAATAGTGACTTTTGTATGGGAGGTGGTAGAAGGAGAGGAGGAAGGTTTGTAATTTTTGGATATGACACCTAATGTGGCATGCAAAATATTTCGTGCTGAATTTAAAGTTTGCAGCTTTCATTATTTTCAATTGGGACATAGTTTTCCTGAAATTGAGGCATTTGTATGGGAGGTGGCAGGGAAAGTCGAGCGTCTAAGATGATTTTGAAACTGCTTATCATATCATCCTTATCACCACGCTTTGGTTCAATTTCAAATTTGATAGTTCTAATATATTCGAAGGAGAAATGCTTTTCTTGAATTTAAAATACAGATATTTGTATGGGAGGGGGTAGAAGGAGTGAAGAGGAGCTGATAGTTTTTTTAGCATTTATTGAAATTATTAAAAGACAAATTCTGGCAAAATTCTAAGTTTATACTTTTTCTAGTTTTAATGCAAATCGATATAATGCACTTGACAAAAATTATGCATTTATATGGGAGGGGGTAGAAGGAGTGTACGGATCAAAACAAATTTTTTTCTCGTTATTGATATTTCTATTTTTATACTTTATGCAAAATATCAAGTTGATAGCCTTAACAGTTTCGAAGAAAAGTAATTTAATTTAAATTTCAAAATTTCGTGAAATTTGTATGGGAGGGGGTAGAAGGAGTGAGGTGAAGTTGATAATTTTTTCAATTCTAATTGAAACTATAATAAAATTAATTCTGGCAAAAATTCGTTTTTATAACTTTGCTAGTTTCAATGAAAATCGAAAAACTGCATTTTTCAAAATTATGCATTTGTATGGGAGGGGGTAGAAGGAGTGACGGGATGGGATCAATATTCCGCTATATTAATGACATTTATATCTAAATACTTTGACCGAAATTTCAAATTGATAGCTTAAATGGTTTCAAAGGAAAATCAATTTCTGGAAATTTCGGAATTTCGTGAAATTTGTATGGGAGGGGGTAGAAGGAGTAGGGGGATGTGGCCCGTTCACGAACTTAAAGTTTCTTTTTAGCTAAAAATGACACACAAAAAATTTCAGCACGATAGCTCAAAGCGTTCGAGAGTTATGCTGTAGACAGACGGACAGACGGACAGACGGACAGACGGACAGACGGACAGACGGACAGACAGACAGACGGACAGACGGACAGACGGACAGACAGCAACTCGGAATCGAAGTTTTTGAGCGACAACAAATATTTCTGTACCCTTGGCGGCTCTGTGCGAGCATTATTTCTTAGCGTTACAAACGGTAAGGCAAACACAATATACTCTCAGATTTCATCTAGAGTATAAAAATTGCTTATTATTGCGATTTTTTTGCGGGCAAAGTCGCGGGAGATCGCTAGTTTTAGATAAAACGAAGTGGGGCGTAGCGTTCACAAGGTGTTCAATGTGTATTAGAAGAAACACATAAACTTAAAATTTCTGATTGGAATATTAAGATAGGATCGTGCAAATTTGGTGAGTTCATTTAAAGAAATGCATAAAAGTTCAAGATATTAACTGGTCAAATACCTTCAAATTTCAACCCCCTTCCATCCCTTCTTCTACAATGGCGCTACAGCCCAAATCGGACCTTGGCCTCCTGACATTCAGGTTCCTTAACATTTTTCATTACTTATTGTGGAAGGGTTGTTAGCCCTTCGCATAACCCGCTATCTACGATTTTTTTATTTTCGTAGATAGAGGTGACCAAGGTACATATATCCAAGCAAGCAATGTGCTGGAATTATATATTGCGTCGACCGAGATTTGAACTCACGACCTTCACATTACAAGACCAACACGCTACCTACTAGTCTACACCCTAGCTTCCCATACAAAAGTATTATTTCGACCATTTTTCATAAATTAATTATTACCAACACATTAGAAGCCATTTACGTGAAAATTTGTACAAACATTTTTAAAAATATTTGAAACAAAGTTGCATCAAAAGTTTTATGACCCTTCCTTTTCTTCTACCCTCTCCCATACAAAAGTGAAACTTCGACAAATTTCAATAAATCAACTAATAAGTAGAAAATTAAAAGCTATGAACTTGAAATTTTGTACGAACACCTTGCAAATGAAATGGAATAAAACTGTATTAAAAATTTTACGATGCGCCCAACTCTTCTATCCTCTCCCATACAAATGTGTGCTTTCTAGAATATAAAATACACAAAATTTCAAAGAATTTACTTCGTCCATAAGCAAAAAAATTTTAATTTGAATTTCCGCGGTGAAAATTTGTTTAGAGTGGGACTCACAACCTGAGGTTAAAGACAGAAAGAAACAACCACTCCGTCATAAGTAATAATAATGATATTGATCTTTAAAATCGATTCATGTGGGAATTTTAGCAAGTTTTCTTCAATTTTCCCCAAAATTTGATTTTGGATTCGTTCCCTTCTTCAAACAACCGATTCAATTCTTAACATCCACCCAATTTCATACAAATTCTTGCATAAATAAACGAATGAAATATTGATTTTATGTAGATGAGCTATTGATCGCAATCAAAGTTAAGTGTTAAGTAATTGACAACAGCCATTACCCAGAGCCCCTTAGTTTTCCCTATCTGCTACCAGCTACCATCCTAATCTTCATATTGACTTCATATGCATCCTCAACTAGCCCCAAGAATAATTAATTTGTGCCCGACAGATATTTTTGTATAAATGACCAATCGTTAATGTGAACAATTCCGAAAGAGTGAACACCCCTGTTTTTTGGTTCACTCTACAGCGAGTGCATTGTAGTTGCTTACAAAAGCATAGCAATCAGAACATTTGTATTTTTAAAGGTGCTTAGACGAGTCCTTTTTATACTCTAAATGAGATCTGAATGTTATAGTGTTTGCCTTACCGTTTGTGACGCTAAGTGATACTGCTTGCACAAGGTACAGCAATATTTGTTGTCACTCTATAACCTCGATTCCGAGTGACCGTCTGCCCGTCTGTTTACAACATAACTCTCGAACGCTTTTAGCTATCGTGCTGAAATATGTTATGTGTCATTTTTAGCAAAAAACAAACTTTAAGTTCGTGAACGGGCTACATCCCCCCACTACAAGTTTCATAAAATTTCGAAATTTGAAGAAATTGATTTTTCCTTGAAACCATTTAAGCTATCAACTTGAAATTTGGGTCAAAGTATAATGATGTAAATATCATTAACATCATAATAAATTGATGTGGTCCCTTCACTTCTTCTATCCCCTCCCATACAAATATCTATATATTATAAATTCAAGAAAAGCATTTCTCCTTCGAACATATGTATGAGAGCTATCGACTTTGAAATTGAAACAAAGCATAGTGATAAGGATGTTGATACGCAGTTTCAAAACTATCTAAAACCCTCCACTTCCTCTGCCACCTTCTATAAAAATGCCCCAATTTCAGGAAAACTATGTCCAATTTCTTCGAAAATAATGAAAACTATAAACTTTAGACTCAGCAAGAAACATTTTTTATTTTAGGGGGTTACCATTTAGTGCATTGCATAGTTATGTCGGTATAGGAAGAGGATCAAATTTGGTTGTGAATTTTGGGGGAGAGAGACGAAATGACGTTCGGGAGATGAATGACTGTCCGTATTTCACTGTACGAGTAGGAACAGGTTTGACGGTAAACTCGTGTGCGCGTTTTGCTTGACGAGTATTTCGAGGAAAAATGTAAAGTGAAGGAATGAGTGATCTAAGTTCCGCATTACATTTACCATGGAAGTAGCGATAGTAAATGCTGAGTACTCCAACGTTCCTACGATGCTCGAGGGAGTCAATAGAAATCGTAATGGTGTCCAATTAGTCGGAACACATGTTTTATTGTGAAATTATTTCACATATGTCCGCAATGCAGGCCTTTTGAAATCTTTCGTACGAGTAGATACAATTTTGGAGCTCATTCAATTTCTATCGAATAATTAGAAAATTGACATTCGTAAAAGTATTCGGCGAATACGAAAATTCATTTAATGACCGACATTCGGTGAAAACGAGTACCAGTATTCGTATTCGTTGCATCACTACTTAGAAACTGAAAAGTACATTTTTCGTCCACTATTTATTCATCTCAATATTCGGGCTATGAAGTAGAAAATTTCTTTTTATTTAACATATTTATGTAATTAAAATGATAACTTGAAAGAATAGTGCATACCGTTAACTTTGATATAATAACATTAAAGATGAAGAAGAGTCAGTTGAAATCTAGATTAATTTGGATTACCAGACCAAACTGATATTGCTCGTTGAACATCTGATCGATTTAGTAATCGATTTTTCCGCTCGAGTAAAAATCCAACTCTGTTTTTCTTCACAAAAATAAATTATTATTTTGATGGAATAGACATGCACCCTGTTATTTATTATTCATACGCATACCTGAATTTTCAATTCAGTGAAGCACTTTATCCATTTGCTAACTACTGTAAATTACCTGCGAACACGAAATGATTTTTTCAAGGACTTTTCACTGTTCATACTCGTATAATGTTCATTATGAATGTTAGATGTGGACGATTGAAATTCCCGACATTGTATACTGCAAGCCCCCTGTGTATCGTAATTATTCGCTCAGATAAAAGGTTTATCGGTGTATGATTACAATGCGCCGGCATTATTGAAAAAATCGCATATGTACAACATACGAGTATCCATATATGTAGAATGGAATGGCGAGGGAATATCGATATCGGCAATCTGTTGAAACTTATGCGAGTATATAGGCGGGCTGGCTGGTTATCAACGCGCCATATATTGTTATCTTCGTAGTGTTGTCGTTTTTGAAGTATTTTCCGATACTGATATCGGCTCGCCAGCTGATACTACCTCAAATAACAAGTAGTATACCAGGAAAAAATTCAAGACCAGTCATACTTGAGTTCTTCATTTTAGCGGTTGAAATAACGTTCGCTCTGTAAATTTTTAAAATAACTTTGTGGAAAGTTCTATAATAATAGCTTGAATATTTCTTAGCTGAATTACCTGTGTATCCTTAACAGTTATATTACTTGTGCGATAGTTTACGTGATCGGCTTTAGGTTTATCTTTTGTCCTGATTTAATGTGACTACCAGTTTATCGAGTGTGTAATTAAAAAAACCAAAAGTGAAAATATTTAGTAGCTTATTTATTGTGACCGATAATATTCATGACGTCTGCGATGATTTCGGTAAGTCTGTAAAAATAGATTAAATTTCGATGGCTTGAAACCAAATTAAGGTGATCAAAAACATGATTGTGAAAAGGGCTCTTCATAAGCTGATAACGTGCAAACTGATATATGAGTAATGTATTTACTGACGTGGGATATAAAGCAAAGTGATTACATTGATATTGAAGTGCGCTAGGGGTCGCTGGATTTCAAGCAAAAATAATAAAACTAGTTCAGTTTAACCGTTTAACCGCAAAACTTTATTGATTCATCTTTCAACTAAAACTAATGTTAACGATAGTGCAAATTAATTCCATTTTACTCTCAACAAATTAATCAGTGAAAGCATGCAATTAAATATAATTAATCGTACAAAATACAATAAACTAAAGCCATGAATTACTCAAGGACTCTTCAATTCTATCAGAAAAAGAGATAAACTCTGTAAAGCTCTGAAAAACTCTCCGAAAAATGAAAAGCTAAAAATATATATTGCATGAAATATTGAAACAAATTAAACGGTATCATAAAAAAACCAAATCAGATTACTTTGGAAAAATGTTATACAACGCAGGAAATGACGGTATGTTAAGCAGGTTTGGAAAACAATAAACACTGGCATAGGTAAGAAAAGGGAAAGAATACCAATATACAGTATCATACATGAGGGGGTGGTTTATCAAACTGAAGAAAATTGAAAGAATATAGCAAACATGTTTAATATCTACTTTAATAATGGTGGGAAAAATCTTGCAGATACTATAACGAAAGAAAATGTAGTAGTGAGAGATATACACCATTCTACTTCAACAAATTCAGAACATATTAAAATAGTGAACGAAGACGACATAATAGCCATAATTGAGAACATGAATGGGTAATAGTCCAGGTTTTGATGGAATAAATTGTCAAAATCATCAAACTCAAATTCCTGTTAAGACCCCCTGTAGCGGCATAGGACAGAAACAACTCTCTTCCACAAGGCGCGATTTTGAGCATCAGCCTTAAGCTGTTGCCAGGACTTGTTTATTTCTCTGATTGCTCAACTGGTCGCTTCCATGTGCTACATGGTCGACCAACCTGACATCTTCCTTGAGGATTATAATCCAGAGCCTGTTTGGCGATGTTTCGCTCTAGTTTCCTCAAAGTGTGACCGATCCACTGCCAGATCCGCCTTTGAATCTCAATACCTATTTTAGTCTGTCCAGTTGTACTCTAAAGTTCATCGTTGTACTCTAAAGTTCATCGTTTCTGGCCCAAAATTCGTCGGAGGCATGGGTTTTTTTTTTTTTTTTTTTTTTTTAAAGTACCGAACATAACTTAGGGGGTCACCCCATAATGCATTGCACAGTTATGTCAGTGTAGGTATTGGAAGAAAAAGAATTTAAAAAGTTATTAAAAACAGGCTAACAAAAATGGAGAGAGACGAAAGTGACGGTGGACATTGGCCTTGAAGCACTGGAGGCTGTACCTGCTGGGAAACACCTTGGCTGGTAATCTGTTCCAAAGTCTTGACGTTCGAGAAATGAATGACTGCCTAAATTTCACTGTACGAGAAGGCAATAGTTTAACGGTGTACTCGTGTGCGCGTTCAGCTTGACGAGTATCCCGGGGAAAAGTATGGTTCTCAAAAGTTTGTAGTTTCTTGGTAAGTCGTACGGTCACTTTCCACGTAGTTAATCAACAACCAAATAACAACACGAATTTGTCGCATGCGTCAAAACCTCGCAGCTTCGTGCGAAAGGAGATCTCTCTTAACCTCGAGAAAGGAGAAAGGATACCGAAGGTCTGACGAGCTATATTTAGACGAGCCTCAATTCCTTTTCGGCTCGCCGTCCATGCTGACATTGCTTCCGAGATAACAACAATCTTGTACGTCTTCCACATCTTCTCCGTTAAGAACAATCGGTGTGCTTGCGTTCGAACATCTTCCACATCTCAGTAAAGAGTGGGAGAAGTATATCGGCTGTTATTTCCAGATCCGCTTTGAGGAGTTCGGTTGGTAGTCCGTCTAATAAATTGTAAATGTCTAAATTTTATGAAACCATTTATAGCAAAACTTCTGACCCATATAGTCAACTTAAGTCTTCAAACTGCAACATTTCCAACCATTTATAAACAAACTACATTATCCGCAATGTAGTTATAAATTATAGTTATAAAAACAAATAGGAAACTTACATGTATAGTACATTATTTTTCAACATAGTTCCCTTGTTTTTCAACGCACTTGGTCCATTGTTGCATAAGCTTCGTAATGCCCTCACAAAAGTAGGTTTTCGGTTCAACTGCGAACCAGGAATGCAACGCTTCTTTCACTGTTTCGTCCGAGGTAAATCTCTCTCTCTACAATAGTACTACAGCCCAAATCGGATCTTGGCCTCCTGACATTCAGGTTCCTTAACGTTTTTTCATTATTTATTGTGGAAGGGTTGTTAGCCCTTCGCACAACCCTCTATCTACGAATTTTTCATTTTCGTAGATTGAGGTGACCAAGGTATATCCAAGCAGACAATGTGCTGAAATTATATATTGCGTCGACCGGGATTTGAACTCACGACCTTCGCATTACAAGACCAACACGTTACCCACTAGGCTACACCCTAGCTAAATCTATGGCCCCTTAATGCCTCTTTGTGTGGACTAAACAAGTGGTAGTCAGAAGGGGCAAGGTTAGGGCAATACGGAGGATGAGCCAGTACTTCAAAGTTGAGGCTCTGAAGCGTTTCGGCAGTTTAGGCAGCAGTATGTGGACGGGCATTGTCGTGCAACAACACAACAGCAGTCCTCGGCGTTTGCTTCGAATTGCAGGCTTCGATCTGATTATGTTCCAGTATTATGCCTTGTTTGTCCCAAAAAACTAAGCATCAGTTTTCCTGTGGATGGTTGGCTTTTGAACTTTTTCTTGCAGGGCGAATGTGGATGTTTCCATTCCATACTCTGCCGTTTACTCTCGTAATGATCGATCCAAGTTTCGCCACCAGTGACAATTCTGTCTAAAAAGATGACACGTTCGTTACCATAGCGATCAAAATTTTTTTTGGCAGATGTCCAATCGCGTTTGTTTATGCAACTGTGTGAGCTGTTTTGAGACCCATCTTGCACTTTATGGAACTCAAGTATGTTGTGGATGATTTCGTAAGCAATGACTAATTTGCAGACGATGTGCCACTTCATCAATAGTTACTCGTCTGTTTCACAGAACCATGTCACGTGGACGCTCAATGTTTTCCTCATTTGTGGCGGTAAACGGTCGTCTGGCTCCTTCGTCGTGCGTAACACTTGTGCGACCATTTTTGAAATTTTCAATCCATTCGTAGACACTCCGTTGCGACGGCAACACAATGTTCCCGTACTTACCGAAAGCCTTCGATGAATTTCGGCCCCTGATACATCTTCGGACCACAAAAAATGGATCACTGAACGATGCTCTTCTTTGGTGCAAACAGAAAGCGGAGCAGCCATAGTTAACGGCAGGGCAGCGATAATGGAACTAACCTAGCAGCATCAAACCTGCAGAGACATAACAACAGTTAAACCACGCTTGCATAATCTACGCAACACGACAGTACTATGTACCAACATAAACAAAAATATAACTACATTGCGGATAATAATTGACTTACCCTCATATAATCCCCCCTGTATTTATAGCAGGAGATAAGAAAATTATCAATAACTATCGGCCAATTTCCATGATCTCTCTTTGGATTTAGGAACGGGAAAGGTGCTATGTTAAGCGAACTTATTTCCACTTCTATAGATAAAGTAAACAAGTTATGAGCTATTTTTCGGATTTAGTTAAAGTATTTGATTCTATACCGCATAAAGGTACTATTGAGAAATTGCTCGATTCTTTCGCCTGTCAATCTCTACCATCGATTACACGTATTCGATTATTTAATTCCGCCTGTCGATCACAGGACTTACTCCCGCCTGTCGATCACAGAGCTTACTCGCCTTCTGAATTGGCACCGTCGAAACCACGACGTATTCGCTTATCAATCTCTACCGTCGCCAATATTTCAGTTGAAGAGCTTGAAATATTCGGAAGCATCCCTTCGATACATCACCAAATAAAAAAGGAGGGGTGTTTCGCATTCAAAAGGGAAATAAATACAAATCGGTGGATATTAGAAGTCATCTCAAAATACTACAAAACCCTAAAGTAAAGGTTCTAACCTCAACATTATCGGAAATTATGCCGACCAAATTCAACTTTGAAAACCCCTTCAAAGTTATAATTAGAGAACGCAAGGACTGGCAGTCCATGGTAGCTGAAATGGAAGATGGATCAACCATCTGGTATACTGATGGTTCATGTATCTCAGAGGAAATTATAGCCGAAGTTAAAGGTACCAACTTCTCGGCTTTAATACCATTCGTTAAGGAAGCCACAATCTTCTAGGCCGAACTGATTGCAATTGAGCTATGCATCCAGGGGCGTAATTACGGAGGTGGCTTAGGGGGCGAAAAACTTTAAATTGAAATAAAACACAGAAAAATGTTTTTAACATCCATGAAAATGGCTTTATTTGAAAGATAATTTTATAACGTTTAAATATGATTTCGGGCTTGGGGGCATGGGGCCACCGTGGCTGGCGTGTACATGACGAAATCTGAAAGCCCGATTTTCGCACACTCTTCGCAGTAAATCAGGCTGTATTTCGGTAACAACGCGTCGAATGTTGGCTTCCAAGTGCTCAATAGTTTCTGGTTTATCGACGTAGACATGGGACTTTACATATCTCCGACATTAATACCTTCCGATTGACGCACGAAAATGTTAGTAATCTGTACCGCTCACCGTTGACTGTAACGTCCTGACCATCATTTTTGAAGACATATGGACCAATGATTCCACCAACCCATAAAGCGCACCAAATGGTGACTTTTTCTGGATGTAATGGTGTTTCGACAATAGCTTGTGGATTACCATTGCTCCAAATGTGGCAAATCTGCTTATTGACATAGCCATTTAGCCAAGTGTGCTTAATTACTGAACAAAATACGTGTGTGAAAATTGGACTTCTAGATTATGCCATGTACGCACCAGCTGCGGCGGCCACATGCCTGAAATTATACTGAAACATTAATATCATAAAATTTTCTTTCGAATGAAACCAATTTCATGGACCATAAAAATATTTTTCTGTGTTTTATTTCAATTTAAAGTTCTCCGCCTCTAAAAAAATACTTTTACTTTTGACCCTTTTTTTGGAGTTGCAAATTTCAAACTTTTTTTCCAGAAGTATATTTTATAAAATATAAAACCTCTTTGAGAAAAATTTCTTATTAAGATTAACTTTTGTTAAAAAAAGGATTTCACGGCAAATTATTCCTAAGACCGTCAAACTTTTTCTAATCATCGTATCGGTAACAACAGTACCGATAAAAATCATTAATGTAATGTTTAATGAACCGTTTCTGTAAAAGTGTTCTTCAGTTTCACTCAAAATATTACGTTGCAAATTAGCATATTTCAAAAATCGCCACTAACACTTAAACATGTTGCACTCAAGTAACAACATGAAAACTAAACGAGATATCAACTATCTAAAAACATGTGGTTACAAAGGAGGTAATGCGTAAGGCAGTGCTGTCAATATGTAATATCATTAAATATCTCTGTTGGCGCGTAATTCAAAATGTGTACTGGAATTATTAGGCGGATACGTTCATCCCAACAATAACAATGTACCAAATTGTTTTATAAGTAAATGTCACTTGCAACTTGCATTCTTGATGACATTGAGTCCAGTTGCACTTTCGATATCCCACTTAGTTTATTTTTCATTATAGATGCTAGTGTCATACTATTCGGCTCTTTTCTGATGGTATCACCTTTTTTCTTTGGTATAGCTAACAAATAAATTAATTTGTTATCTGTAATTTCCGGTATACTTGATATTGTTTTTACAGTTAAGATATGAAAAATTACAAAAAATATATTGATTTAATTTCAAGGGAAGATATTGCTGTCTCAGTTTAGTGCGAAACCACTAAAAACGTGTACTAATTTGAAACATCAATACCTCGACACCGTATATAATTCCAGCTTATGTATAGTTCATGTGCGCTTTTTACTTTCTGAAAATAAGTAAATTTCAATTGCGATAGGTAACAACAAAATCATTAAGTCTTTTGATAGCTAACTAATCATTTAATTAAATAAAGTCAATATAATGAAGAGCTATGTGGATTTTTGAGATAGTTAGTATTTAAGTATATGTCAGCAGATATTATGCCTAACAATCTCTTATTATGAGCGGGTATTTGTCTTTGAATAGAACTAGCTAGTACAACCAGTGCTGCCACTTTGCTACAATTGATGTAAATCTATTTCATTTCATTTTATTATTGTAATAGCAAAGTATTGTGAACGAGTTGAGAAAAATCATTTTTAAATTAGACTAAAAATACCAAAAAAATCCCTCTGTACGCCGTATGTTATGTGTACACTCAGCGTACAATAAATCCTAACCGCTTAAAGAAAGCTAATTTTCGGGTGGATTGTAGATGAAGCTGAACTCACACGGACTGGTGTTTAGGAGAAGCTAGTGGGAGGGGTACAACAGAAAAGTACAAATTCGAATATTTTAATTTTGGCTCTAGTTAGAAAGCTTAAAATCGATACATATAGAGGAGTTTGTAGGACAAACTTTAAAAATAATTTAATTTTTGTATGCATTACGGTTCGAAAGGGAGGGCGGGGGCGGAAACAAATTATTATTTTATTTTTTTCAAATGATTACAACTTTGTAATTACTCAACACAAAAAGTTTATCTCTTAGGACTATATACAAGGCGTACAGCTGATGTTTATAGGACAAGTTGCGTGGGTTAATGTAGTAGCATGAAGTGGATACTAAGGGGATGTATATTGAAAGGGCGGGCTATGGTCTATTATTTAACACTTAACTGGGATTTCGATGAATAGCTGCAGTATATACGCGTAGAATCAATATTTCATTCGCATAATTTTGCAAGTTTGGATTTGTATGGGGGCACGGTGCAAGGGGTTGATGGATATTCATATTTGTTTTAGGGGACACTCCACCTCCTTTAAAACTAGGGCGGGAGAGGGTCAAAGGACGCATTTTTCGGTACACATCTCTTGAAAACCAGGTCACTTATCGATTCAGTTTTTTTTTGCATTTTGTCACAAATATAGGTAACTTCCCAAATAAATATTTTCAATGCTGCAGCAAAGCTACAAAATTTGTAGGGCTGAAAAAAAAAAATAATGTTTTTTCTTCACAATTACTTTAATAATTATTCAAATTCTACTTAAGTTTTGGAATCAAAAATATTTGTTTAGCAGTTTGTGTGTTTAGTAGTAGTAGTAGTTTGTAGTCTATATATGAATAAAAAAAAAATTTCGAATTTGCTTTAACGGTTTAGAAGAAACATGTACCAAAAAATACGAAAACACAATTTTTCCGAAAAGCAATTTTACTGCTAATAACACTTTATTTTACGTCATTTCTAGTTTTTAGCGAAGTTAATTAATTTTACCTTGTTTTGTCAAAACTTGTTATTAAGCTCAGTTATTTGTTTAGTAGTCATGAGGGATCAATCATGTGAGGGAGCGGAGCGCCTTCCGGATTGGACGGCTAGTGCTTAGTTTGGGATTTTTTTACCCCTCCAGTCATCCAAAATGTACAGCAATAGTCTTGAATTACTCCACTTTTAAATAACAAAGAATATAAATCATCAATTTTTCTTCATTACTTTATTATTTTAATAATAAAGTATTGTGATCGACTTGGAAAAAAAATTTGCTGCCCTGAAATTTTGTTTTTTCGTGTTGCGTGAGTAAAATAGCCTAAAAATGCAAAAAAAAATTCTGTTGTTTGTACGACATACGCTCAGCGCACATCAAGATACAAAGTTCATTTTTGGGTAAATTGCAGATGGTTGCGGATCTCAGGCGGATACCCATTTTCGGAGATGTACGGGTTAAGGGGAGGGTGAGCGCTAAAACCGAAAACTAAGAGGTCGAATCAATCATGGTTCTAGCTAGGATGCTCAAAATCAACATATATGTATATAGAGGGGTTTGTGGCAAAAACTTTAAAATAATTTAAATCTATTGGGGTTAGAAAAGGATGAGGGGGTGGCAAAAACAAATTGTCGGTCGATTTTTTTTTTTAATGATTATATCTTCGAAATTACTTTCCATAAAAAATTATTATTTTGGGACCATTAATGTGGTATATAGAGCCACCAGAATCAGCTAAGCAGAAGAATAATTATTTTAAGGGAGAGGGTCCGTGGGTGCAAAGAAAAACACTTGAAAATGATTATTTCGACTATCTCTTAAGCTCTGTAATTGAAAATTGGAATATATATTAAGATATACTAGGAAAATACGAGAGAAATATAACATTTTGACATAATAGGGGAAAATAGGGAGAATTTCCAAAATGGCGCAGTTTCTACTTTAAAATTTCATTCAAAAATTTTCAGTTTGTATTTTTTTTCATTGGACATGAATCACCTTGTGCACGTTAGACCGGGGAGTCAGTGCATAACAATTGTGTAATTTTTATTATTTTTTCTGTATGTGCAACAAGTAGATGCATCTCCACATGGAAAATTTAAACTTTGTATCTTTCACCGCAGCCCTAAAAAATCACTCAAAAATTTTTGACATTTGTGCTTACCACCTCCATTCCCCTTACACCTCTCGACGTACCAAAATTAAAAACTATGTAGATCTCTAATTTGACAAAATTTAAATTTGATATCTGCACTCAGTTTTGAGATATAACGGTTTACAATTTTGGAAAGTGCGACATTATTAAATTATTATTTATATTTTCACCCACTACTATTCTTTCCAAACGTTATATTTTTCTCGTATCTCGCTGATATATGTTCCAAGTTTCAATCACATAGCTTAATAAATAGCCGAGATATTGATTTTTAAGTGTTTTTCATAGCACCTCCTCCCCTGACCCTCCCCCTTACAATAATTAGCCTTTTCCTTAGCTGATTCTAGTAGATCTATGTATAAGTCATCTTAATGGTCCCAAAATATGAATTTTTTATGGTAACTAATTGCTTAGATAAAATCATTTGAAAAAAAAAAAAAAATTCAGTCGACAATTGGTTTTTAGCCCCCCTTTTTGCACCCCAATGGGTAAAATATTTAAATTATTTTTAAAGTTTGTTCCACAAACCCCTCTATACGTATGTTGATTTTTCTAGCTGAAATCATGAGTGATATTTCAATTCTTAATTTTCGGTTTTAGCGATCCCCCCGCCTCTCCTGAACCCGTACACCGCCCGAAATGGGGGTCTCCCTGAGATCCGCAAATACGTTTTTTTTTATGAATGAAGCTTAGTCATGACACGTGAAAAATTTCAGGGTAGGAATTTTTTTTCAATAGTCCAATACCTTGTTATTAAAATTATAAAGTGATTAATTAATTATATTAGAAGCGCATTTTCTGTCATCATATCTATAACGTGTTTTAAGTGGAACTTCTTATTTTTGCAAACTTGTTTATCTGCTTTTGCTTTAATGGATAAGTACATTTTTATTTATTTCAAGGCAGTCTTGTTTTGTGCTTAATCATTTGTGGAATATGAACCTACGACGCAACTGACTTTGTTGTCCGATGAGCTCTTTATTGTTTCTTTCTTATGTAGCATTACAGATAATCTGAAAATATTTTTTTTTCAGCTTTGATAAAAGCTTTCCTATCAAAGGACACATCAAATTATGGGAAGTATTGCCAGCTCTGCATTTTTCTTCCTGATCAATTTATAACGAAACTTTTTGCAGTATTTCTAATAAAAAAATGTTGCGAAGTGTGCTTAAGAGCTTTTTTATCATTAAGGTTTTTTTTTAGGACTAACACAAACTTATAACTGTGTACAATATTTTAATGTCCTTCATTATATTTATTTCTCAACAATCCTAATACTTTAAAATACGAGTTCTTAGAATATGATCAAAGCTTGTACATTGTCACAAAAAAGTAAGAGCAATTTGTAAATAAAATTACTCTGGGGAATGATATTTCAAAACTTTTTTTTGGTAAGCAGGTAGGACTGTCCTTAATTATTATCCCAAAAATTAGCGCGGTCTGATAATCAGTTTGCAGCTGGTTGAATGGGTACACCTCAATAGTACATGGCGATTTTTACAACGGATTAAAATATGGAATAAAGAGTTTGTCTCAAATTTTGTGCTTCCAACCAAAGTTCGTTGCGAATGTTGGAAAAGGCTTATGGTGATTCAGTAATATCAACAAGAGCCTACGAGTGGTACAATGCCTTTAAGGACGGTCGAGAGATCCTTGGAGACATGCCTCGTTTTGGATATTTCATGAATTCGTTCCGGAGGGACCAATCGTCAATAGGAAGTACTATTTAATCATATTGAAGCGTTTGTCTGAGCGAATCTTTAAAAAACGGACGGAATCGTGGAAGGAGTATTCATGGATTTTCCACGATGGATATGAGCCTCAATTGTGACCGAATTTGAGGCAAAAAGCAACAAATTGCTTCATTCAACCACCGTATTCACCAGATTTGGCCCCGTGTGACTTTTTCCTATTCTCGAAACTGAAATTACCGCTCCGTGTTCAGTCGATCGAGGACATAAAACAAAAATCGCCGTGGACTACTGAGGTACATATACCCATTCAACCAGCTGCTGTAAACAAACTGATTAACAGCCCGCGCTAATTTTTGGGATAGTAATTAAGGACAGTCCTATCTGCTTACCGAAAAAAATTTGAAATATCATTCCCCAAAGTAATTTTATTTACAAATTGCTGTTACTTTTTTGTCACAATGTGTATACCAACTTGACCATGACTCTCGGACGAAAGCAGCTGTCCTATGAATGAAAATACTGTCTGTGTTTCCTGAGTCCATATGTCCGTGACTAATCTGTGTAGGAGATGTGCTATGCGGGTATCGGCGGCTTTCAGAAGTTCAGCTGGATTTTTTTCAGTACCCGGGGTTTGTTGTTTGGGTGGTTCCTTCATCAGCTGTTACATCAGTTATAGCTGCTATTATGTTTGCTACTGTTCGTGCGGATGATGGGCTCGGATTGAGGAGTTGTTCAAAGTATTGTGTCCATTTTAGTTTTATATCTTCCGCAATACTTATGATGTTGCCTTCTGCATCCTTGCAGAAGGTCGTCTCCGACTGGTATCCTTCTTTCAAATTCTTAACTAGGGAATACGCGGCTCTTGTGTTGTACCTTCACATTACTCTAGAATGCATTGCCAATTTCTTTGGACGATATGAATGATTTCTTGCATTGAAAAGGAAATGGATTGCAAAGATCCCTATTGGGATATTTTTTCCGCCAAGTGTCAACAAATAGAATCGTAAACTGGACCAAACAGCTGTTTGTTGAGGATATGTGGGTGCAGGGAATTGCAAAATAAAATTGAATTTTGGCTGGTTCTAATGAAATTGCACAATACTGTTAATTTTTTAGGGCACATAATCGAATCCTAAGTGCATTTTGATAATTCTACTTCTTCTAAAATGACGCTACAGCTCAAATCGGGCCTTGGCCTCCTGGTTTCTTAACATTTTTTTCATTATTTATTGTGGAAGGTTTGTTAGACCTCCACACAGTCCCCTATCTACGCATTTTTCATTTTCGCAGATTGAGGTGACCAAGGTGACCGAGCTGGCAGTGTGAACTCACGACCTTCATATTGTAGACGAACAAGTAGGCTACACCCTGATAATTATCTAACCGAATATTTATATACATCAAAAAATTCAAACTTAACGGTTTCAACCCTGGGACGCATCTGCCAGATTCCTAATAGCGATTTGCTCAGTTATACAGTGACTCTATTACAGAAATACTAACAGAAATTCCACAATATTTTTGTTTTATGGTGAACTGACATAAATAATTGGTAATATGTACATAGTTTAACTTATCTTTAGCCCTCATTAATATTGATCTGAATGTCCTTTAGTACTATAACAATAATACTATTTTTGAAATTACAATTTAACCTCATCATACTTTCTATGAAACAACACATTAATTTTTTCGTCGTAAATTATGGAATGTTTTCCCATGACTAATAATAATTATAAGCAAGTGAAATGGAAATTTATTCCAATAACTATCAACAAACAAACATTTATAGCGAAACAAATAATCAACTCAAAAAACTATGGGAACTACAAGACAAAGTCCAACTAAAATGAAAATTGCTTGATTCAGGATCTGAAAGGTCAATTACGTTAGATAGTGATTTTTTACTGCTTTCCACATTTTCATTTAAAAATATTTGAACAAGGTCAAACTACCAGTATTGAGTGCTTTTGGGAAAATATTCGACGACAATATTATGCGGCTCAAGCTATCAATTTTACGTATTCGATTTGACGCACAATTCTGTACTTGGATCGTAGAAATTACTTTATTATTTTAATAATAAAGTATTGTGTTCGACTTGGAAAAAAAAAATAATTTGCTACCCTGATATTTTGTTTTTTCGCGTTTCATGACTAAATTAGCATAAAAATGCAAAAAAATAATCCGTCTGTATGCCGTCCGCCGTACGCCGGTGTGTACGCTCAGCGCACATTAACTCCCAAACCCTTCAAGATAGAAAGTTCATTTTTGGGGGGGTTGTAGATAGTTGCGGTTCTCAGGCAGATACCCATTACTTGAAATTTTGTACGAGCACCTTAAAAGAGAAAGAAAAGAAAATTGCGTCACAAATTTTGCGATTCCCCTACCTCTTCTACCCCCTCCCATACAAAATTATTTTTTCGAGCATTTTTAAGAAATCAGTTATCTGCTAACTCTTAAAAGCTATCAATTTCAAATTTTGCACAAAAACTTATAAAATTAATTGAAATGAAATTCTTTTAAAAGTTTTGCAATCGCGCTTGCCCTTCTACCCCTCCCATACGAAAGTATCATTTCGACCTATTTCATTGAATCAACTAATAACCAACAAATTAAAAGCTACGAACTTGAAATTTTGTACGAGCACACTACAAGAGAAAGGAAATAAAATTGCGTGACAAATTTTACGATTCCCCTACCTCCTCTACCCCTTCCCATACAAATGTTTGGTTTCGTGAATATGAAATACACCGAATCCTATGAAAATTCTATGCAATTTCGTCTATGAAACTGACATTCTATACAGAGAATATTGGATGTGATTCAAGCAATCAATTAAAAAACTATTAACATCCACCCACTCTTACTATCACCCCTCACCCCTCCCCTTATAAAAACTCAAACTTGCATAAATAAACGAACGAAATATTGATTATATGTACTGGAGCTTTTGAACGTTTCCGCAAAGTGTTAAATTGACAATTGCCCTGCCCAAGAACCCCGTTTCACTTAGTCTTCCCTAACCACTCTAACCTGCATATTGACTTTCCACACATCCGCAACTTGTCCCAAGAATAATAAAGTTTCGCCTGACTTGTTGGTAACTTATTTCGTATTATTTTGATTTAAATTATTGCGGATTATTGTAATTTATTTATTGGTTGATTACAAATCGATAGCACGTTTCGCTATCATATTTTGCTAAGAATTAAATAAAGGGGTTTCCCTATTATGTATTTGCACTAACAGTTATTATGTTAATTATTTGCAAGGAACGAATTGGAATTGCATGCCGGTAATACATTTCATGTCAAATAAAAATCTGGATCAAGATTAGAAAAAAAATCAGTTGGTTTAATTATTAACCATTAAAGTGGAATGAATAAGACAAAAAGGATATCAGTATGCAATTTCATGTTATTGCAGATTTGTTTAATCGATTTATTTTTACGTCGAGCACAACTATAATTTAACATGGTTATGGTTATGATTTTAAATTAGATTGGAAGAAGAAAAAATTATGAAAATTATTAACTTCGGGCAGAAACAAACTAAGAGGATAATTTCGATATCGAAGAGGGGAATTATGCATTAGGAATATTAAGTTGAATGTAGAGGTTGAGATGCCTTAATCTTATAAATGCTGTATTCGTTCGGAATCGAATCATGTAGGTTGAAAATGTTTTGTTCTTGATTCGCGACAATAGGTGGATCATAGAGGAATAATTGGTAGAGGCATGATTATCCATTTACTTCATTTGAGAATACATTGCATTATCATTTTCTATTATATTTTCATCACAGCTCATAGGAAGCTTAGCTTAGAAAGGTCAAATCATAGCCATAATTAAAGAGTCTTGCAAAGATCAAGATGTCGCGTTTTGCTATACCGATGATGCATGTTTACTAACGTATAATTGATCGAGCTTAAAGTCAAATATTTACTCGTTATATTCCAAATGCAAAAGGGTGGAACTGACAATAAGTGAGCGCAAAACCAAGATCATGCACATGGGCTCGAGCACATGCATATCGATTCTCCTGAACGGACAAGCTAGGGTGTAGCCTAGTGGGTAGCGTGTTGGTATTGTAATGAGGAGGTCATGAGTTCAAATCCCGGTCGGCGCAATATAATTCCAGCACATTGCCTGCTTGGATATACCTTGGTCACCTCAATCTACGAAAATGAAAAATTCGTAGAAAGAGCGTTGTGCGAAGGGCTAACAACCCTTCCACAATAAGTAATGAAAAAAATGTTAAGGAACCTGAATGTCAGGAGGCCAAGGTCCGATTTGGGCTGTAGCGCCATTGTAGAAGAGAGAAGAAGTAGACAAGATGTGAAAGAGGTAGATAGTATTTGTTACCTTGGAAGTATTGTCAAAATGGACGGTGGGTCCGAAAATGGAGTTGAGGCTCGGAAAAAAGTTTATCAGGTCTTTGCTATCATTTCGCCTGCCTTCCTGGAGGTTGACAGAGATCTCCCTCCCCACGGAGCTGCGAGTGTTTGATGCATTAGGTCAAATTTATAATGGACCGATAAAAGCCAAGAAAGTTCAAGTTTCTTTGAACCAATGTCGCGGACGCATTTTAGAGATATTCAGATACTTTGGAGACATACAGAGACAGACTTCGATTGGCATAGTGACTCCAAGGTAAAAGTTCAGTTACAGTTTTAAGAAAACCGAAGCAAAACATTTTCAAACAAGCTGTGAACTACAAGGTGTTTTTTTTAGAGCCGAAACATTTGAAATTGAAATAAAACACAGAAAAATGTGTTCAATATCCATGAAATTGACTTTATTTGAAAGATAATTTTATAGCATTTATGTGCAATGCACAAACACAGTCATGGAGGGAAGGAATGGGATTGGGAAGGTTTGGGAAGGGGAGTGAGAACGACCGTAGCGAGTGGAGAAGCTGGTATATTGCTCAGTTGTACTGGCTGCTTATGTTGGCTTCCAAGTGGTCAATAGTTTCTGGTTTATCGGCGTAGACATGGGACCTTACATATCCCCAGAGAAAAAAATCGAATGGAGTTAAATCGCACGAACGAGGTGGCCAGTTAACAAGTTCATTTCGTGAAATAAATCGATCATTAAACGTTTCTTTCAGTAAATTAATTGTATCGCGCGCTGTGTGACATGTGGCGCCGTCTTGTTGAAACCACATATCTGCGACATTAATGCCTTCCAATTGAGGCACGGAAAAGTTAGTAATCATGTCTCTGTACCGCTCACCGTTGACTGTAACGTTTTGACCATCATCATTTTTGAAGGCATATGGACCCATGACTCCACCGGCCCATAAAGCGCACCATACGGTGACTTTTTCTGGATGTAATGTTGTTTCGGCAATGGTTCGTGGATTATCATCGCTCCAAATGCGGCAATTCTGCTTATTGGCATAGCCATTTAGCTAAAAGTGTGCTTTATCACTGAACAAAATTTTCAAATAAAATTGTGGAATTCCAGATTACGCCATGTACGCGCTAGCCACGGCGGTCACATGCCCGAAATCATATTCAAACATTAATGCTATAAAATTATCTTTCAAATAAAGTCAATCTTATGATTTTACAACATTTTTCTGTGTTTTATTTCAATTTAAAGTTCTTCACCTCTAAATAAAAACACCCAGTATTAAACCCTAAGGAAGACATCGGGTTGGTCGACCAACCTGACGATCATTTGAAGACGAGTCCAGACGAATAAACAAGTCCTGGCGACAAATATGATGCTCTGAATAACGTCTCGGGAAAGAGAAGTGTTTCTCTTTTATGTCCATTTTCTTAGCAATCTATAGATTTTCTTATCGATTTAAGCACGACAAACTGAAAATACACTGGAACACTCTGGATAATATAAAAACAATGATAATAATAACAATTCCACTCCAACTAACTTGTTTTAATTCATTCTAGCGCCGTTAATAGAAAATTCTATAAATTAATTTCATTGAAATCTCAAAACCTGTACAAAAATATTGTATTTTATTTAATTATCGATATACATTTATTATATCATCACTTACAACCAGTCATAATGCATTGTGAGTGAAGATGGCGTGCAAGAATAATATTGTTTAATTGTTTGTTTACGAGTCCCATGAGCCATAACAATAATGATTATAATGTGTTGTATAAAAACCATTCTAAAGCTTTTAATTTGATTACATTTTAATTCGGATTTGGTAAATTAGCCACATAAAGGAAATTATTACGCCTCATAATAACTACTAGAAAAAGGTTAATAGAGGTATAATAAAGTAAATGTGCTAATACAGAAAACGAAACTATGTATAATGCTATGAAATTGTATCCAATTTAGACCTAAAATAAAAGCCAAAATATTTCGATTTAAAATGAAATATTTTTGATTAAAATAAAAGTCTTAAACCGAATGACTCATTAATAATGCGATTTAAATAGTAGAATTTTTGGCTTAACTCATCTTGAACGGAACTAATAACTTTAATAAGAATCTCTAGGTTTGGTGTTTAAATGAATAAAATTACTCATATGTTATGTGTTTTGAAGGGTAGATGAATAAATTGGTAATTGGTCAATTAATTTTTTGGTGGTTTTTATTATATATAATTAGTATGTTACTAATAATCGTTACTTTGGTTATAAAATACTTTTTTTTTGTTGAATGTTTTCACAGTGCATTTCTATTTTAAAGAAAAGATTTCCGGATTCTACACTGTTGCGCTTTATTATTCGTGACGTTTCGGTCTCTGCTGAGACCTTTATCAAACTTTTTTTTTTCACAAATGTTGGATTATTTTAAATTTTGAAAAGTAAATAGTGTTATTAATTCGCGATCTACAAGACAATCATAAGAAATACCATACGTATTAAATTAAACTTTCCTTTACGCGATGGAATCACGCGTGGAAAGCTCTTCAAGTGGTCCCATATATATTTGAACAAATTATATCCCATTCTAACCCATTTTTGATTGCACCGCATAAGCATGTAGTCCCACGACGTATACTTTTTTTTTGATAGAATTCTAAAGTACCCTTTGGAAAGTACATATGACTAAAGGGAAATAAACTTAATAGCTCATACCCTCTGCTCCATTTACGATAGACAGCGCAACCGAGATTTATTTCACAATGTAAAATGCAAAATACCTGTGTCAACATAAGATGAGAATCGCTTTATTTATCAGATTGGTGATTCTTGCTTTGTTACAATGGATATTTCCAAGGTTCCAATTGTTCGAAGTGTTTCATATTGAATGGTGTGTTCTTGTTCTTTCTATATAAAATTAACGCTGATGTCCATTATAATGACAATAGTCTCCAATATCACCGCTTAATAACACTACTAGAGAGACTATTGTCATTATAATGGACATCAGCGTTAATTTTATATAGAAAGAACAAGAACACACCATTCAATATGAAACACTTCGAACAATTGGAACCTTGGAAATATCCATTGTAACAAAGCAAGAATCACCAATCTGATAAATAAAGCGATTCTCATCTTATGTTGACACAGGTATTTTGCATTTTACATTGTGAAATAAATCTCGGTTGCGCTGTCTATCGTAAATGGAGCAGAGGGTATGAGCTATTAAGTTTATTTCCCTTTAGTCATATGTACTTTCCAAAGGGTACTTTAGAATTCTATCAAAAAAAAAGTATACGTCGTGGGACTACATGCTTATGCGGTGCAATCAAAAATGGGTTAGAATGGGATATAATTTGTTCAAATATATATGGGACCACTTGAAGAGCTTTCCACGCGTGATTCCATCGCGTAAAGGAAAGTTTAATTTAATACGTATGGTATTTCTTATGATTGTCTTGTAGATCGCGAATTAATAACACTATTTACTTTTCAAAATTTAAAATAATCCAACATTTGTGAAAAAAAAAAGTTTGATAAAGGTCTCAGCAGAGACCGAAACGTCACGAATAATAAAGCGCAACAGTGTAGAATCCGGAAATCTTTTCTTTAAAATAGAAATGCACTGTGAAAACATTCAACAAAAAAAAAGTATTTTATAACCAAAGTAACGATTATTAGTAACATACTAATTATATATAATAAAAACCACCAAAAAATTAATTGACCAATTACCAATTTATTCATCTACCCTTCAAAACACATAACATATGAGTAATTTTATTCATTTAAACACCAAACCTAGAGATTCTTATTAAAGTTATTAGTTCCGTTCAAGATGAGTTAAGCCAAAAATTCTACTATTTAAATCGCATTATTAATGAGTCATTCGGTTTAAGACTTTTATTTTAATCAAAAATATTTCATTTTAAATCGAAATATTTTGGCTTTTATTTTAGGTCTAAATTGGATACAATTTCATAGCATTATACATAGTTTCGTTTTCTGTATTAGCACATTTACTTTATTATACCTCTATTAACCTTTTTCTAGTAGTTATTATGAGGCGTAATAATTTCCTTTATGTGGCTAATTTACCAAATCCGAATTAAAATGTAATCAAATTAAAAGCTTTACTTTTAACCCCGCTCCAACTCTGCTTCGGTCACACCATATAAGATTATTCGTAAATTGTTTTAAAAGAATAACAAAAATTCTAATTATCTTGACATTATTATATCTTTCTTTTCTTATTCTCAATTCATTAATTTTAATTTAATCTTCAAATTTTGCTATTGTGCATATAAATGGCATTAATTCTATTATAATTGTACTAATGAAGTAATTATTCAAGTAAATGACTAATTAAATCAATAAATAAGTAAATATTCTCAGAAGACTTGAAAATTCAACGATTCATGAGGAAGATCCATAGCCATTTCGGTTTACATCAATTCCAGAAACTAAAATCATTGAAAAAAAATAAAATACTTGGTTAACCATAAAGTTAAACTGACTTCAAATTTAATTTTTGTGTATGTTTTTTTTTTGAAGGACTAAGCATTTCATCTGATGCTTTCTGTTGTGACACCCTTAGGGGAGTTATTCCGTTCGCTGAACTCCAATCTCAACTTTATCCTGTAATGGGGCAGAAAAATATAATGGAGTTCAACGCTTCTAAAACTCAGGTCTGTCATCTATCCCTCAAACGTGACGTTTCGATATGAACTTTGGTTGCGCACAACCTTGCACCTCGAATAACTTCAGATTTCTAGGTGTCAAAATCAATAATCACCTGTTTTGGGACGTCTTTTATGTTGTCCCCGAAAGTGCAAAAAATATTTCACGCCCAGCGACCTAGCAAACATCTATAAGGCATACATTCTCAATTCAGTGAGTGAGTTGAAATGAGTTGACCCAACGGAAAGAGTCAGATTTCCCATTGCAACTCAAGGTACGAAGTTGAAACTATAAAAACTTAAGAAATTAACTAGTCTAATACTTTCACCCCTTTTACCACCTCTCGAACAAAAGTATTATTTTGATAATTTTTAATATAATGTCAAATAACGCGAAAAGCTATAAACCTAAAAATTTTGTACCAACTCTTTTATGTAAAAGAAAATTATATCAAAGATTTTTAAATTCCTCTGCTCCTTCTACTCCATCCCATACAAAAGTATAAATTCGACCAATTTCAGTAAATAGACTAATGACCAATAAAGCTGTTGCACAAACGCGAAATTCGTACGAACACTTTTCAAATTAAGCCGAAAAAAATTGCACTTTAAATTTTGCGATTTTTCTGACCCTTCTACCCCCCTACGCAAATACTTGGTTGCATGAATATAAATGACACTTGAACTTCTTGAAATACACATAATAACTCCTATGATATTCCGTATTTTAAACGTAATTCAAGTGTTCAACTAAAAATCCATCTACCGCTTCTACTACTCGCCATTCAATCAAAATATGCAAAAATAAACGAATGAAATATTGAATCCTTGTACTGAAGCAAATTATAATAATTGCAGATAAGTATTAAATAATTAACAATATTCCGCAATATTGGGGCCCCACGTTGGGCGCCAATTATTACGGTTTTTTTCCCGACTAGGAAAAACGTGTAAGTGAAGAATAACCACTTGCTCCTCGGGGCGGAACGAAATCTGTACGGTCAAACCTCGCCAGTGGCTCTTTATTAAGGTCTCGTTCCTTTTTTTCGTCTCCAGACCGAACCACAAATCTGGAGAGGTCGTATCCGCGCAGGAAAGAAATAAAAATTGCCTGAAAACGGACGTCACAATACTTTACACACAATGAGGAAACTATTGAACTTAATTATATGTTACTTAGCTAGGGTGTAGCCTAGTGGGTAGCGTGTTGGTCTTGTAATGCGAAGGTCGTGAGTTTAAATCCCGGTCGACGCAATACATAATTCCAGCACATTGCCTGCTTGGATATACCTTGGTCACCACAATCTACGAAAATGAAAAATTCGTAGATGAAGGGTTGTGCGAACAGCTAACAACCCACAATAAATAATGAAAAATGTTAAGGAGCCTGAATGTCAGGAGGTCAAGGTCCGATTTGGGCTGTAGCGCCATTGTAGAAGAAGAAGATATGTTACTTGATATCTTTCGTTCGTTGGAGCCCGTGATGAGTTGCTCCTCGTATAATTCTCTTCGCTCGATACTTTCAACGGCGGAAGGATTTCCGGGATATCGGTTGCCGCCGGTTCCGTCTTCGCTGTTCCAGCCGTTCTCGTAACCTCCAAACAAATCTCGTCGTCGGACGGCTCTGTTGTCGATGTATCAGCCGTTTGTAATTTTCAGCGACTCTGGTTGTCGTATACTGGTTCTACGTTACCAATCAAAAAAAAAAAAACAAGCAAACCACCTACTCGTGGTACTGCTACGTTAAAATCCAAAATCTCAAGTTTTAATTCTACTTTCGCTTTTTATGGGACGACTGTATTAGCCCGTAGTCGCTGATCAAAAGAGACCGCGCCAACCCCCTGACCCTCCCCCTTACAATATTTAGCCTCTTTTTAAGCTGATTCTGGTGAATCTATATGCCACCTTGATGTTTCCAAAATACAAATTTTTTGTGATTAGTAATTTCGAAGATATAATCATTTGAAAAAAAATCGGCCGAAAATTTGTTCTTAGCCCCCCTTTTCGGATGTCAATGGATAAAAAAATTAAATTATTTTTGAAGTTCGTTCCACAATCCTCTTCATACCTCTGCTGATTTTCAGCTTCCTACCTGCTCCTTCGTGGTGGAGATATTAGCAAGTGAAATTTTTGACTTTTTCCCTCCCCCCGTCTCCCCCTTCCACCTGACACTCCCCAAAATTTAGATAATAGAGCTCACTTACCCAATCAACAATCCACCCAAAAACGAACATTCTACCTTTAACGGTCTCGGAGACATGAGTCCATATGTACGGTGTACGGCGGGACAGATTTTTTTTGCATTTTAGGCTAATTTAGTCATGGAACGCGAAAAAAAAAAAAATTTCAGGGTAGCAAATTTTTTTTTTCTGTGTCGATCACATTACTTTATTATTAAAATAATAAAGTAAAACTAGAGACATAATTAACACCCATTAATTATATGTATATTAAACAGGAAATTTTGTCCGTGAAAATAATACGCAAACATGCCTAGAAATGATTTTTATCCTCGTTAATTAGTATCCGATACACTCGAAAATCCATTCACAGCCAAACTAAACGAAAATGTGTATAACGTCACTTCAACAGCATATCAATCACATTTCCCATAAATTATTTACATGGGAAATTGGACTATACTTGCTATAGGTTCTGAGATTCAAATTAACTACTAATGATATCATGTTAACATTTTCTTATTCTTTACGATATCTAGTGATAGTTAAATACTATACAGAATTAATGCGCCTTTCCAAAAACAATTATTTGATTGTCACCTGCATTGAATGAGATTAATTACTTTTATACATATGTGGTATTCAATATTGTAGCCTGGAATAAATCTCAGAGAATATTGCGTTTAATTTAATATAAAATAAACTGCCAACAAGTCGGGCGAAGCTTTATTATTCTTGGGACAAGTTGCGGATGAGTGGAAAGTCAATATGCAGGTTAGAGTGGTTAGGGAAGGCTAAGTGAAAGGAAGTTCTTGGGCAGGGCTGTTGCCAATTTAACAATATTTCATTCGTTTCTGCAAGTTTGGGTTTTTATGAGGGGAGGAGGAGGGGTAATAGTAAGGGTGGGTGGATGTTAATAGCTTTTTAATTAATTGCTTGAATTACGTCCAATATTCTCTGTATAGAATGTGTATCATAGACGAAGTTACATAGAATTTTCATAAAATTCGGTGTATTTTACATTCACGAAACCAAACATTTGTATGGGAGGGGGTAGAGAAGGTAAGGGAATCGTAAAATTTGATATGTAGTTTTATTTTGCTTCTCTTGTAAGGTGCTTGTATAAAATTTCAAGTTCGTAACTTCTAGTTTGTTGGTTATTAGTTGATTTAATGAAATTGGTCGAAATCATGGTTTTGTATGGGAGGGGGTAGAAGGGCAAGCGCGATTTCAAAACTTTTAAAGCAACTTCATTTGAATTATTTTTATAAGTTTTTCTGCAAAATTTGAAATTGATAGCTTGTAAGAGTTAGCTGACAACTTATTTCTTAAAAATGCTCGAAAAAATAATTTTGTATGGGAGTGGGTAGAGGAGGGAGGGGAATCGTAAGACTTGTGATGCAGTTTTCTTTCTTTTCTGTTGTAAGATGCTCGTACAAAATTTCAAGTTCGTAGCTTTTAATTTGTTGATTATTAGTTGATTTAATGAAATTGGTCGAAATCATACTTTTGTATGGGAGGGGGTAGAAGGGCAAGCGCGATTTCAAAAATTTTAACGTAATTTCATTTCAATTATTTTTGTAAGTTCTTATGCAAAGTTGTAAATTGATAGCTTTTAAAAGTTAGGTGATAATTGATTTTTTAAAAATGGTCGAAAAAATAATTTTGTATGGGAGGGGGTAGAAGTTTTAAAGGTTTTCGACCAGTTAATATTTCGTATATTTAGGGATTTTTTTTTAATGCATTTTGCAAACTTTCAAGTTTTTACCTTAAAATTTCACTCAAAAATTGTCAGCTTATGTGTTTTTTTCAATGCACATGAAACACCTTGTGCACGTTAGACCGGGGGGGGTCGGTTTATAACAATTATGGATCAAGTTATTATTATTTTTCTATGCACATCAAATAGACGTATTCACATGCAAAATTTAAACTTTGTATCTTTCAACAGAGTCCTAAAAAAATCACTCAAAATTTTCGACATTTTTGCTTATCACCTCCCTCCCCTTTCACCTCCCAACTTAAAATTTTTATCAAAATTAAACATTATGTAGCTCTATAATCTGACAAATTTTTGATTTGATATCTATACCCTTTTTTGAGATATAAGGATTCGAAATTTTGAAAAGTGCGCCATTTTTGAAATGCTCCCCATTTCCCCCCACTACTATTATTTTGACATGTTATATTTTTTTTGTATTTCCTTAGTATAGCTTAATATAAGTTTTAAGTTTCAATTACATAGCTTAAGAGATAGTTGAGATATTCATTTTTAAGTGTTTTTCTTTGCACCCCCCTGACCCTCCCCCTTACAATAATTAACCACATTTTAAGCTGATTCCAAAGGAACTATATGCCACACTGACGGTCCCAAAAAATGAATTTTTTACAATGAGTAATTTCGAAGTTATAATCATTTGAAAAAACAATTCGGCCGACAATTTGTTTTTAGCCCCCCCTTTTCAGACACCAATGGATAAAAAAATTAATTTATTTTTAAAAGTTGTCCCACAAACTCCTCTATATGTGTGTTGAGTTGTAGCTTCCTAGCTGTTCCCATGATTGAGATATTTGAGTTCGTATTTTTTGGCTTAAGTGCTCCCCCCGCCTCCCCCTGAACCCGTACACCCCTCATAATGGGTATCCGCCTGAGATCCGCAACTATCTACAATCCTTATAAAAATGAACTTTCTATCTTGAAGGGCTTGGGAGTTAATGTGCGCTGAGCGTACACGTCGGCGTACGGCGGACGGCGGACGGCGTACGGCGGACGGCGTACAGACAGACGGATTTTTTTTTTTTGCATTTTTCGGCTAATTTAGTCATGAAACGCGAAAAAACAAAATTTCAGGGTAGCAAATTTTTTTTTTTTTCCAAGTCGATCACAATACTTTATTATTAAAATAATAAAGTAATTGCGTTTAATATTTAATGATTTTTCAAACAAAAATTACATTTCACTTATACAGCATACAGAATAAACATACTCTCAATAGTTACATACGGATAAACAGTGTGGCACAGAAAGTGGAACTGTTTCACTTCTACATCGTTTGTCCATTTTATTTCGAATAATTTTACTTTATTATTTTAATAATAAAGTATTGTGATCGACTTGGGAAAAAAAAAAAATTTGCTACCCTGAAATTTTTTTTTTTTCGCGTTTCATGACTAAAATAGCCTAAAAATGCAAAAAAAAAAAATCCGTCTGTCTGTACGCCGTCCGCCGTACGCCGTACGCCGACGTGTACGCTCAGCGCACATTAACTCCCAAACCCTTCAAGATAGAAAGTTCATTTTTGGAGGGATTGTAGGTAGTTGCGGATCTCAGGCGGATACCCATTTTGGGGGGTGTACGAGTTCAGGGGGAGGCAGGGGGAGCGCTTAAACCGAAAAATACGAATTCAAATATCTCAACCATGGTTACAGCTAGGAAGCTAAAAATCAACACACATATAGAAGAGTTTGTGAGACAACTTTTAAAAATAATTTAATTTTGTTATCCATTGGGGTGCGAAAAGGGGGGGCTAAGAGCCAATTGGCGGACGAATTTTTTTTTCAAATGATTATATCTTCGAAATTACTACCCATAAAAAATTGATATTTTGAGACAATTAAGATGGCATCAAGATCTACTAGAATCAGTTTAGATAGAAGCTAATTCTTGTAAGGGGGAGGGTCAGGGGGGTGCAAGGAAAAACACTTAAAAATTAATATATCGACTGTCTCTTAAGCTATGTAATTGAAACTTGAAACGAATACTAAGCTTTACTAGTGACATATGAAAAAAATATAATATATGGACATAATAGTAGTGGGGGGAAATGGGGAGCATTTAAAAAATGGCGCACTTTCCAAAACTACAAATCACCAAATCTCAAAATTGAGTACACATATCAAATTGAAAATTTGTCAGATTGTAGAGCTATATAGTCTTTAATTTTGGTAAAAAATTTAAGTTGGGGGGTGTAAGGGGAGGGAGGTGGGAAGCGAAAATGTTGAAAATTTTGAGTGATTTTTTTATGGCTCTGGTAAAAGATACAAAGTTTGAATTTTGCACGTCGACACATCTATTTAATGTACATGGAAAAAAAATAATAATTTGTTCCAAAATTGTTATGCACCGAAGTGGGGGTCTAACGTGCACAAAGTGTTTCATGTGCAATGAAAAAAACACATAAACTCAAAATTTTTGAATGAAATTTTTAGGTAGAAACTTGAAAATTTGCGAAATGCATTTAAAAAAAACCTCCAAGAGTTTAAAATATTAACTGGTCGAATATCTTTAAAACTTCTACCCCCTTCCATACAAAAATTTTTTTTCGACCATTTCTAAGAAATCAATTATCACTTAACTATTAATTGCTATCAATTTGAAATTTTGCACAAGAACTTACAAAAATAGTTGAAATAAAATTACGTTAAAAGTTTTGAGATAGCACTTGCCCTTTTACCCCCTCCCACACAAAAGTATGATTTCGACCAATTTCATTAAATCAACTAATAACTAACAAATTAAAAGCTACAAACTTGAAATTTTGTACAAGCACCACACAAAAAAAAAGAAATAAAACTGCATCACAAATTTTACGATTCCCCTACCTCCTCTACCCCCTCCCATACAAATGTTTGGTTTCGTGAATTTAAAATTCACCGAATCCAAGGAAAATTCTATGCAATTTCGTCTATGAAACTGACATTCTATACAAAGAATATTGGATTTGGTTCAAGCAATCAATTAAGAAACTATTAACATCCACCCACCCTTACTATCACCCTCCCCCCTCCCTTCATGAAAACTCAAACTTGCATAAATAAACCAATGAAATATGGAGCTTTTGAACTTTTCCGGAAAGTGTTAAATTGAGAACTGCCCTGCCCAAGAAGCTCCTTCACTTAGTCTTCCCTAACCACTCTAACCTGCATATTGACTTTCTACGCATGCGCATTTTGTCCCAAAAATAATAAAGTTTCGCCCGACTTGTTGGCAGTTTATTTTATTGTTAGTAGCAACTGAAAAGTTTCTTCTTAAAATAATCACCATACTGACTGCAGTGGGAATCGAACCCACGACTGTCGAGCAAGCACGCTGCTCACTACGCCACGAAGGCCTCTGCCAAGCAGTAGCAACGAAAAGACAAAATCTTCTAGGAAAAGACTTCCTTACAACTCTGATGAACTAGCCAACATGGCTCCCTTAAACATATATAAATTAGCCAATGCTATGTGGTAGGGGAAAGGGGAAATAAACGCCTAATATACCAAGAAGGTGGCAGTGCGCGTAGATAATTAAAAGAAAAAACTGCAGCGGGAAGAATTATTGAATGGTTTGTTCTCGCTCAAAGCTCTTGTACCCTAGAAACAACCCCCCCATACAAATATCACAAAGTTTTGAAATTCCAAATATGCTTGTGTATTTAAGTACCTTTAGTACCTTTCATACATATAACCATATTTTTGTTAGATTAACGTGAACGCCTGCTGCTTGGGCTTTATCACACGGTTGTTTTTCGCAACACGGATTGTTATTTTGACCACAATCAATAATGGACCTCAACCGTGATTGTGCTGATTTCGTCCGTTAACGTGTCCTGCACCCGACACCATCGATTTTGGATGGATTGTAGATTGGGTAGGAAAATTTCAATACCTAAATTTTGGGTAGTGTGAGGTGAAGGAGGACTGAGATTGAAAACTACGCTTGCTAATATCTCTACTACGAATACTACTGATTGCTTGATAGAAATCTGAAACTCGACATTATACTATTTGACAAATTTTGCGATTCCCTCCCAAACAAATATATGGTTTCAAGAATATAAAATACATCGAATTTTTTAGAATTTACTTCGTCTATGAAACTAACATTCTGTTTAGAAAATTTTGAACGTTATTCAAGCAATTAATTTGAAAATTGTTAACATCCATGCATCCCTCCAATCGCTCCCCCCTCCCCTCCTACTAAATCCAGACTTGCAAAAATAAATGAATCAAATATTTATTCTATGTACTGTATTGATGGTGATCTCAGATAAATATTAAATAAATGATAACAGCCCTCACTTGGAACCCCCATTCACTTATTGTTAGTCTTCCCTAGTCATTCTAACGTGCATATTGACATCCCATCCTCAAATTGTTCCAAGAATAATAAAGTTGTACCCGACCTGATGGAAGATATTGTATGATAGCTTTGCTATGTCCATCAACCGAGTCTTCCCATCGCTGGCTGGTTACCACTCGCTTGACCTTTAAGAGCACGCTTGGGGATTCTTCAATCTTCTATTTGCACTACAAGATGAGCCCACTGCAGTTTACGTAACTTGATGAACGTTGAAGCTTCTGGCTCATTGCAGAGTTGATATATATAATGAACACAAAAATGTGAACAGCCATCAAACGTGTAGTACTACTATTTTGAATTTCCCACAATAGCTAATGGTATTCAGATTCAGGTCAGAATACTTCGGTCAAATTTTCGAATCAATAGCTTTTATAGTTTCAAAGAAACATGTCTTTAAATTTTGAAATTTCGTAATTTTGTGAAATTTGTACGCGAGGTAGCAGGAAAAAGGAATATTACTAATTCCCGAACTTAAAAACTTCAGCTCGACAGCTCAAAGGGTTCGAGAGTTATTTAATAGACACACGGACGGTCACTTGTATAAATTTTTGAGCGACAACATCTACGTATTGCTGTATTCTTGGTGGCTCTGCACGAGCGTTGTTTCTTATCATCACAAAAGTTAGTGCAAACACACTATACTCAGATTTCATCTAGATTAGAAATGCTATTTTGAGTTCCGCTTTGAAATGTAATTAGAAACAATAAAACAACAAAATTTCTATTTAAAATTTTACATCCAACTGAAAACTTTAAAATATGCCCCCCTTTTCAAAAATTTTACTTCACCTTCAAGGTGTAAAAAAATGTAGCATTGCCAATAGCAAAAAAAAAACATTTTCGAGTTCAACTCAATAAATTTCAGGCTGATTCGAACATCAGTGTTTCATTCGAGACGGTTCCTTATGTGTCATATTGGTGGTTGTCCGAAATTCTCGGAATCCTTTTCGAAATACTTAACGAAATGGGATTGGCTACGAATCGCGAACCATACGTGTTATTTGGCATGCGTCGAACAACATCGTCAAAACAACAACACCGGCAGCAGCCACAAAATCAGTTGAGTCCTTCTTCAGCTGCTAATCGATCAACAATATCTTCACCATTGACACCGTTGTCCATGTACGAACGAGGTCGAAATCGTTTTGCTAACGTGGAGAGTTCAATGGTTTCGTTTTTAACAAATTTCGCAAGAAATTTTGTGAACATCTTAAAATCGCATGTTAATCGATATTCCGTCACTCGTAAAGAACCAATTGGCAGGAGATCAATATTTGTTAAAGTAGTGAAGATTTTCGGGATTCACAAAAAAAAAAACCAAACTAATAATTAATTATTTTGGTTTACAGAGTACAGCATCCTTGGATGAAATGAGAGAAGTTGCAGCTAGGATATGCAGGGACTATTTGCATGGTGCCTGGAAGACGATAGGCGCAGATGAAATAAAATTCCGAAGAATAAGGTATCTTACACGGCTGACATTGAAGTTATCCAATCGATTTTTAACCAAACGTAAAATATTATTTAATTTTTCAGTGGTGGATTGTCAAATTTCTTGTATTATGTTAGTCTACCAGATACTTATGATAACAATAATTCGGCTACAACACTTACGGAACAAGCATTGAAAAGAGTACGTACGGACAGTTTCCGGCAGGATAGAGAACCGAAAGAGGTTAGTATTGGGGGTTATTGCATGCTCATAAATATTACTGACTTGTTTTGTGTTTAGTTTCGTACCAGTCGGAATAAGGTAGAATACATTGCTTGTCGCGTGGCAGGGCCAAGCTATCCTTTCGTATATTAGAATGTGGAATTTGGTTTAACCGGGCCCACTGAAATATAACTAAATTGATTTTTTTTTAACAATCAGATGTGTACCTGGTAGTAATCGATGTCGCATAGTTATTTCTGCAAGAATTCTGATTGTGTAGATTCAGAAATAGATTCTTCGGTTAATAACTAAAATGTTGTCAATTTTAGATCATTTCTTTCTTATGCTGTTTTAATACCGTTTACTATCGTTTTCTTGCATGAGTCTTCGAAGTAAAAGATTATTTCTAATTTAGGTGAAATCTGAGAGTATTATAAGTTGGCTCGAAGAACAAAATGGATTAGTCAGATAAAGTTATTCAGATAGCTTTAGATGTATGGGGGGTTAGTTTATTGTGGTCATTTTACTATTTTGAATGCAAGATATAGCATTAAGATTTTATATATATAGCGTTGATACTTAATAATTTGTTTGCGAGCAAATTTATATATTAGCAATACTTTCAATATATGAAACCGCTAGCTTTATAAATTACAAAAGTAAATCGAAAAATATATTAAGATATAAACTTCTCGTTACTTTTTTGCTCAATTAGCAAGGTCTGAAAATTAAGAACGGTCACTTTTCAGTCTCATCTCAACGAGCCCCATACTACTCTACGACCGAAATGACTCGAAGATGTCCCATCGAGCCCCACACTACTCTACAACCAAAAATGACAAACAACAATAAAATAATAACGTCGATATATCGTCGGATCAAGCCGCAGTGGTGTGTGTGTGTTTGTGCACGCAGCAATGTTTAAACGAGGTGGGTGAGCAAGCTTTCAGTCGCCTCATTTGGGAAAATCGATCGTTTGCAGGGTCGCACATTTCTGTCCAAGCGCTTTTAAGCGTTTTTTGTCCTTCAAGCCCGGGTAATGCGCTGTTATATGGAAGGCAAAAGGTAAAAAGACAGAGACGTATCGCTGATCTGAGAATGATCTAAGACTATAATTCAATTTGCAAAATTGAATCGAATTGGGAATGTTAGGTTCAAATCTAATCGAAAATGCTCTGGCAGGTGAGGCGCCGCCTCATGCGCTTCAACTTACGTAAAAGGTACAAATTTTGTACACGTTACTTTTCTCAAAAAAAGGAAATCAGTGTCCTCCACCCCTTTTACTGCTCTCATACAACATGACACATTTTCGCACTATTCGAATTTTCATTCTAATTACATTGCCATTTGGATTATATTAGATTACGCAGTGGGGTTGTTTCGCTTTTCTCTATCACTGCAGCCTCTGATGGGTTGAATGTGGTATCCCTTGAGATATTGTTTTAGAGTTCTTGATCAAATTTCATGCTTGTAAAAAAGTATAGAATACAAGTTTCTCGAAGACCAAAATGAAATCTTTTTCATTATTTCCGCACATTTACAAAATATCTGCCAACAAGTCGGGCGCAACCTTATTATTCCTGAAACTAACATTCTATACAGAAAATTTCAAACGCTCCCCCCCTTCCCCTATTTTCCATACAAACCCAAACTTGCATAAATAAACGATTGAAATATTGATTATATGTACTGGTCGTAATCACGGTTAAGTGTTAAATACTTGACAACAGCCCCGCCCTACAACACTTAGTCTTCCCTATATAACATGCATATTGACTGCTTACGCATCATCAACTTGTCTCATAAATAATAAAGTTGCACCCGACTTGTTAGGAGATATTTTTCTTTATATATATTAAATGGATGTACGCTCCTGCAAAATTTGAACTTTGTATCTTGACCAGAGCCTTAAAAAATTACTCAAAGTTTTCGATATTTCCCACCCCTTACACACCTCAACTTGACAATTTTGTCACAATTATAGATTCTTATAAATAGAATGACTTTTGTTATAGGCAATTTCGGCCTTTATGTGCAATGCACGAAATCAAGGAATGGGAATGCGAAGGCAGGGGAAGGGGAGTGAAAACGACAGTAATGAGCGATGAAGCGGGTATAATTTTTTAGTTGTATTGGCTGCTATTGACAAATATTTGCATATGTTATGGTGGACTTACGGATATAAAGCGAACACAAACGGTCTATTGAGTAAATAGACCTTCTAGAAGTGAAACTGTTTCACTTTTACTTCGTTTGCTCATTTTATTTCGAATAATTTTTCATTGCCAGTTGCAACTGAAAAAATCGTGCTTAAAAAAATCCTTCTGCCTGGAGTGGGAATCGAACCCTCTACCTATTGACTGTGAAGCAAGCACGTTGCCCACTAGCCCACGGAGGCCTCATATAGCCTTAAAATCTAACAAAATGTCAACTTAATATCTGTTTGGGATTTTGAGATAATTATGTTTGAAATTTTTAAAAGTTCACCATTTTGAAATACCCCCCCATTTTCCCAAACTACTATTATGACCAAATATTTAAAAAAATTTTCATACTCTGCTAGTTGAACTTAATGTAAGTTTCGTGTTTCACTACATAGCATAAGAAATACTTACTCACTTATGATGGCGCTACAGCAGAAATCGGGCCTTGGCCTTCTGAAGCATAAGAAATAGTCGAGATATTAATCTTTAAGGTTTTTTCTTTCTTCGCATGTCCTGAGTCTCCCTCTTATAATTATTGACACTCTTTAAAGTTGTTGGAGCTCTACACCATTTAAACGCTTCTAAAATATTAACCTTTTGCGTTTAGTAATTTCGAAGATATAATTATTTGATAAAAAAAATCGTCCGACAATTTGTTTTTCGGCTCTCACTGAATACAAAAATGAATTTATTTTTGTTTTTTTCTCCATATCTGAATGTCGCGTTCCAGCTTTTTATCTGCATTTGTAGTGGAGATTAAAGCCACTTTAGTTTTTGAATTTACCCCTCTCCCCGCCTCCTAGATTATCTAAATTTGAGGTCATTGTGCTTATTATAATTTTTGATCGAAATTATCAGATATTTTTATTTAAGTGTGGTCTTGATTAGAGCAAATAAAAATGTGTTTAGAAAAAAAAAAAAACTATAGAAGCTACAAAGATTTTAATTAGTTTTATCACTAATTTTAATACTAATTTTTAAAATTGATAACTCTTGTAAATTCAAAGAAGAAGGGTTAGGTTTAGGTTGTAGGAGAGTGGTTCCATAGAAACCACAATGCACTGAGGCCATCTAGATGGGCCCATTGTACTCCCCCTATTTATTATAAGATAGAAGTAACTCCTCTTGCTCTAACCACTTGGTTCCGTTTGCGAACCGTAGCTGGCTTGAATGTTGGACGCCTCTGAGGTCGTCTAGTTCTGAGAAGAATCTAGAGCCTAAACAAAGGCGACGACTGTTGGAGATTTGCGGACACTAACAAAGATAATGTTCGATAGATTCTTCGTCCTCCTCGCAACCTCTGCAAAGGTTGTCGTTCACGATCCGCATCCTAAATGCGTGCAGCTTTAGCAAGCAATGTCCTGTGGTCAGGCCGACAATAGTTCGGATACTATAGCGACTGCGTTGTAACAGCTGAGCTGTAATATCTTTATTCGGTTCTTCCCAAAAGGATTTGGCCGTTCTATAGCTGTCCAGCTGCCGCCACCCCGCCAAGAAAGAATCCAGAATAGTTTGTTTGAAGCTAGTCTTCAGCACTATTGGTGCTACATCGACTGACTTCCTAGTGGAATTGATGTTTGCAGATCCTTGCCGTGCAAGCGTGTCTGCTGCTTCGTTACCTAGCAGGTCACTATGACGCGGTATTCATATTATAAAAACTTCCGCTATGGCCGCTAGGCGAATTAAATTGTGTCTACAAATGGACACTAGCTTGGACGTAGTTCTGTAGGATTGGAGTGCCAGAAGCGCAGCCCTGTTCAACTTTCTTTACACAAAAGTCGTTCGATAATTAGAATAATCAGGGAGCAGCGATTGTCGAAACCACTGAGAGTGTTGCACTACAAAACTAAATCTATTTTTAAATTGGTGAAATAAAAATTAACTCAGCCTACGTATCAGTTATTCTTGATTAACGCCTTATGCTGAAATTTTTCTTTGTCAGGCAAATATCAGACATTAGTCTTAGTTTATTCAAGGTGATATTCTATAGGACAATGATCGCTTCACTTTGCGCGATTTTCTACATCTTGTAGGCTCGAAATTGGCAGTTTTATGGGAATATTCATCAGCTACTTACATCCGAGCATTTTACAATATATTAGATATACAAAATAAAGGAGAAGAGTATGTTGGCTTTGAATCGCATGGGCACATCTGTTGCAGTGCTTCGCTGGAATTATAATAATTTTACTTTAGTCAAATCTTAAAAAAAAACATAACAGGGCTACGATTGCGCGTAAAGCGCAATCTTACGATACTCTAGATGAAATAGAATTTTTTGTGATCCCAAGAAATTTCGCATGGGGAGTGTTAGAGGGGATGATAGGATTGAACTAATTTGTTCTCCATCATACTAAAGTAGCTATAAAAATGCTTACTCAAAAAATTGAATGGGAACTGAAAAAATTAGTGAGTTAAATTTAGTGAAAATGTGCAGTTTGTATGGGAGGTGGTAGAAAGAGTGGGGGGATCTTAATGGTTTTTTCAGAAATAACTAGGAATATTATAAAATTGACATCCCTGAAATTTCAGACTAGTGCCATTCATACTTTTCAAGAAAATCGATTTTTTGTGAAGTTGTGAAACTGTGTCATATCGTATGGGATGGGGTAGAAGGGGTGAAGCTAATCAAATATTTTTTTCTGATCTTAGTGATAATACTAATTTAGTATTTATTACAAAATATAAGCTCAATAAATGTTATATGTTCTGAGAAAATCGTCTTAAAGCATTTCATGAAAAAGTGTAGTTTGTATGGGAGGGGGTGGAAGGAGAGGAAGGACGCAAATAATTTTTCTACTGTAGATTAAAATCATTATGAAAGTAATATATCCCTAAACTCAGACTAATAGCTTTTATACTTTTCGAGTAAATCCATTTAATGTCAAATCGCGACATTGTGTCATTTTGTATTTTAAATTTTTTTGAGCTTACTAACAATTTTAAATAAATATTTGGTGCACAATTTCAGCCCGCTAAATTTCATACGCACTGAGTAAATTGGCTTAGAGTAATTCATGACAAGTACAGTTTGTATGGGAGGTGGTAGAAGGAGGGGAAGGATACGCATAATTTTTGTACGGTAGATTATTATAAAAGTATATATATATTCCAAATTTCAGGCTAATAGCTTTTATACTTTTCGTGCAAATCCGTTTATTGTCAAATTGCGCAATTGTGTCATTTTGTATGGGAGGGGGTAGAAGGGGTGGAGCGATTTGGCCCGTTCACGAACTTGACCTTACTTTTTTGTCAAAAACGACGAGTACGAAATTTGAACTATCTAGCTCAACGCGTTCTCAAGCTAGAGCGCGCACAGACGGACGGACGGACGGACATCCGGTTTTGAGTGATAATATTAACTTCTGCATCATTCATTTTTTTCTCCGAGCCTTATTTCTTGGCGTTAACAACTTTAGAGCAAACTTATAATACTCTCAGATTTCATCTAGAGTATAAACATAACAGAATTATGATTGGGCGTTAATCCCAATCATGTTATACTCTAGATGAAATAAGAAAGAGTGTAATGTACCAGAAAATATGTCATCTCGAATTCTTTCGCATAGTGAATAGTGACTTTTGTATGGAAGGTGGTTGATGCAGAGGTGGGGGGGTTTACTTTTTGTATATGACATCGAGCGTGGTGTACAAAATGTTTCGTACTGATTTTAAAATTTGCAGCTTTCATAATTTTCAAGGAAATTGGGGATCTAAATTGGTTCATTTGTATGGGAGGGGCCGATAAAGTGGAAGGTTTTGGATTATTTTGAAACTGTTAATCAACATCCTTTTTACCGTGCGTTGCTCCAATTTTAAATCATATGTTCGATGGAGAAAGAGAAATGTTTTTCTTGAATATCTAATATAGATTTTTGTATGGGTGGTGGTAGAAGGAGTAAAGTGATGTTGATTTGTTTTTTAGCAATAATTGCAATTATTTAGTGTCAAATTTGCATATTTGCATTATTCTATAATACTTTGGTGAAAATTTCAAGTTAATGGTTTTGATAGTTTCGAAGAAAAATTATCTAATTAAAATTTCGTGAAATTTGTATGGGAGTGGGTAGAAGGAGTGAGCTGATTATAATTAAAAATAATTCTGACAAAAATCGCCTTCTTAACTTTTTTGAAGAAATCCATTTTTCATTTTGTATACATTTGTATGGGAGGTGTAGAAGGAGTAAAGGGATCGTGATCAATATTTTCGAAACTTAATAATATTCGCATCAATATACTTTGACCTAATTTTCAAGTCGACAGCTTAAACAATTTCGGAAAAAAACATTTTCTTAAAATTTCGAAATTTCATGAAAAATTCTGTAGGGGGTTGTTAGTATATTTGTTAGTATACTAACTCTTTTATCCAGGGAACCTGCCGTTTTTGTTAGGTGAGGAACTATCGCCGATAGTTTACGATGTATTATTTTCTGATATTTAACCCAATCCGTGCTTGCTGGATACCTGTAAAACTGGCTATTTTTGGTTGATCTGGCTATTTCCAATCTTATCTAAATGTGGTCTGACAAGAATGGTTCTTTTGAAACCCTCCAGTTGCGGTTTCTGCAGCCGGCGATTCGCCCGTCCCGGACGACAGTCGACTCAGATCTACAGCCGCTTTAGCCTCTACCACATCATTAGACTTTGCTCTGACAGCTTTCTGTTTAATCTTGGCTCGGCGTAGGACACGATTGCAAAGATCAACTTGAGAGGTTTGGATGGTCTCACTGCCAAGGTCAGCCGAGACAGTTGTGAATATTGTCGACGTCGAGGCATGATCAAAACCTGCGCTCACCTTCATCGACATACTTGGTTCTAAGGCTTCATCCATGAGTGCCATTAATGCGAGTTCATTGAGCTCTGACATGGAAGACTCAATAATCGAGGTGTTCGCAAGTAGCATAGCACTGCTAGAACCTAGTTGCACCGTTCTAGTAGCTTCCGAACCGTGTTCGGACTCGGTGATTTTAGCTTCCTCTTTTGCCGGGGGATACTACGGAGAGACTCCATCTCATAGTTTTTTGGGCTGGTTCGCGGCGTGGTTTTTACAGAAAGAATATTTGCTATTTCCTCCTCAACATGGTCATCAATTAAGCTAACAACGAGTGAGTCCGATGAGCATGTTGAAGAAAGAACAATTTTCAAGCCTAGTTTCTTGTTATTGCCATGCTAACCGCGGACGAGGATCTTGTGACACTCCGGGCGTCCTTTATCCACGACCTGAAAGGTTGCCCAACCCAGACTTCAGTTACTAACTAGCTGTTTGCATAACTTTCAATAGGTGTGAACTAATGGCAATTCGACGATACTTAGTGGGATTATTAAATAAACCATTCTTTAGAGTGGACTGAACATTTAAAAAACTCAAAGAGGTATAGTCTGTGTACTCCTTATTCCTTAGCGTGAAAAACATTGAGTTAAACATAATAGAGCTCTACTATACTGAATTCTGAATTTCTAAAAATGTACAATATCTTTTCTTAAATGTGCAAATTCAAAATGTACAGCATTGTACTGATTATATTGTAGCTTAAATATAATCAGCAAAATATAACGAACAAAGTAAAGATTTTGAAGATAAAATCTTAAAATGAAATAAAAGTACTTGTTGCGCTTTATTGACGATAAGTGCATTCGATTGCATTTTAAATGTCATTGACGCTAATAGATTTGGAATAACATTTGTAAAAATAATCTGGAAAAAATTGCGCTCTAGACCGCAGCGATTATTAATTTGAAAATCAGTAATTTTATTTGATTAGAAAATTGCTCAATCATAATCGCGCGACTTTTAAGAATTAGTGTGTACTGACCTTATGGATGATAATGAAATGCAGATATATTCGCGAAATGTAGGGAAAGAAAACCAGAATGGTTTTCTTAATAAAGCAGCAAATAAAAAATACACAAAATTTGGCACTTTTTTCAATTGGTTGAAAATTTTCAAACCGCCCCATCTGCTCGTATTTTTTATATTATGAAAATTACATTACACACTCGTACATGAATTATACACATTGTGTATGTATGTATTACTATCATCGAAGTCAAATTCCACCATTGCTGTTCGCCAAATTGAAAAACTAAAAAAAAAGTAAACCAATTTACAGCGTCTCGGATACAGACAGTAACGACTTTTGGCATTCAAAAACGGACTATGATTGGCTTCTGGAATGTTTGAATGACGGTGGAAGGGGCTACTCGGTTCATAGACTGCTAATTAGTGAGGAAGATAAGGTTCTATTGTATTAATAGCTCAAAATAGTTGCAGTAGTGATAAATTGTCTTACCAATGACTAGGATCACGCCTTGTGGAAGAGAAATGTTTCTCGCCTTTGCCTAATAGGGAGTCGTAATAGAAAATTGATTGATTTTTCAAAAAACTTTTGGGAAATTTAATAAGATCGTGGCATTAAATTTTACGGTAAAAATGCATGAAATAGCAGCAGTGGCGGCTCGTCAAGTACGGCATTAAATATGGGAGGCGGTAGAAGCGGTAAAGCTACGCTTCTACCACCTCCCATAGAATATGACACAATTTTATAAATTTGCAAAAAAAATCGATTTTCTTGAAAAGTATGAATGTTATTTTGAATACAAATTGAAAACCGCCGTTTTTTTTCTTTTCAAAATTCGAGCCATTATTGTGCAAAAATAGTTAAATATTTATTATTCAAAGAAATGGCCATCGCTAGCTACAACTGTTTTCCATCTTTCTGGCAGCATACGGATTCCGCGTTGAAAAAACTGCTCTTCTTTTGAGCCATCCATCAATGAATCGACCGAATTTTCGGCTTCTTCGTAAGAATGGAAGTGCTGCTCAGCTAGACCATGAGTCGTCGATCGGAATAGGTGGTGGTCGGAAGAGGCGATGCCTGGAGATTACGGAGGGTGGGGTAGAACGTCTTATTTCGGCATTTTCAGGTAGGTTTTCACAATGTGAGCAACATGTGGTCGAGCGTTGCCGTACAACAAAATCACTTTGTCGGATCTCTCCTCGTATTGCGGCCGTTTCTCCTTCAATGCTCGGCTCAAATGCATAAGTTGTCTTTTCTAGCGATCTCCTGTGATGGTTTCACTCGGTTGCAGCAGCATAATATACCATGCCGAGCTGGTCCTACCAAATACACAACATGATTTTCGAGCCATGGATGTTGGGCCTGGCCGTCGATGTTGATGCCTGGCCGTCGATGTTGATGCATGGCCGATTTTTCTCGCCCTGGATTATTGTAATGGATCTACTTCTCATCACCAGTGACGAAGTGATGCAAAAACCGCTCCTTTTTTGTCTATGGAGCAGCTGTTCGGATATGTTCGATGTTTCTTGGCTTTGACTCGTATGTCACCCAATTTTCTCGCTTTTCCATCATTCCCAAGCTTATCAAATGATACGGAATGGCTCGCCGAGTTATGCCGAATGTATTTGCAAGATCGTGGTGCATTAGGCATGAATCTTTGCCCAATAATGCCTCCAATTCTGTGTCTTCAAACTTTTTAAACGCTTCGGGACGCTCCTTGTCTTCCACGTCGAAATAACCTATTTTATAGCGTTGACACCATTCGCGACTTATTCTTTCACTAATAGCACCCTCATCATAAGTTTCAACAATCATTCGACGCGCTTTAGCCTCAGATTTTTTTGTATTGAAGGCAAAAAGCAAAACCTCCCACAAATGACGCTTATTTATCTCAAACTTCGACATATCCGCGCCAATAAAATTTCACAAATCTAATGATGAGGAGTTGTTGACAGATGCCTAAGTTTACCAATTGACATTTCTGATCCGCCATTGTTGATCAGCATTTGATGTTGGCGCCATCTATTGGGAAACGGCGGATTTCAATTTGTACTCCCGATATTCGGGTGAAATTTGGGATATGTCAATTGCTTCGTATTCGTAGTTATTTCTGAAAAAAATCACTAAAAACTTCCCACTCCTTCTACCACCTCTTATATAAACTGCACAATTTCACTAAATCTAATACGCTAATTTTCTTAGCACCTATTCAATTTTTGAAGCTTAAATTTTGTATAAAACTTTTTTTTAGCTATTCCAACATGATGTGAAAAAAATTAGTTCAATGCTGTTACCCCTTCTACCACTCCTCATGTAAAATTTCTTAAGATCCCAAAAATTTCTGTTTCATCTTGAATATCATATGATTGGATTTTACGCGCGTAGTCCTGTTATGTTTTTTATTGGTAATTACTGTTAATATAATTTTAAATGTAGGTGCAATTATTTTTGGGGAATATTAAGGAAATTTTAAGTAATATTTAAACTGCCGAGGAACCTTTGGAACCTATCTCAAATAGCCAAAATTCATGGTAAAAGGACAAGATAGGAACTTGACGTAGACGACAAAATCATTTGTTAGAACATTCTCTTTCAATGTCTTTAGACATGATCATGAAAATGTGTACCGTTTTAACAATTTATGGAATTTTTTAGATTAAGTGAAAATTTTGAATTTTGTGTGAAGAATTTTTCGTAAACGAAAAGTCTAATCGTTTCCATTTGTTCGCAGAGTATTTTCCGGAGATGAGCATTTTTGCCCAGTACGGTACTTTGCTTAACCCTGTCACCGTATTCAGAATTTTCGGTGTGTGAAATCTATCTAAAACATAAAAGGAGTACGATTGGGCATAAAGCCCAATCGTGCAATACTCTAGATGAAAGAGAAATTTTTGTATCTTAAGAAATTTTGTAGGGGAAGTGGTAGAGGGGGTGACGACATCGAACTAATTTTTTCACATGACGCTAATACCATTGACAGACGAAAGCGTTCAAAGTACTTTCGCCTGCGAAAGGACTTGCCGAGTGTTGTGTGTCGCCACTACTTTGAACGAAAGCACTTTCCAATCAACTTTCCGAAAACGATTCGTCAATCGAATTTAGTGAGAAAATACATGCGATTACAACGCCCCTATGGTTCAATAGTTAAACTAACTGGAAAAAAATGGAATTTCCAGTGTGAACTGTCAAAATATTTCTGTGTGAAATGTCATTTCGAAATTTAATACTTAATAACTGGCATACACATTCACTGGCACTGCACTCACGTCTTTGAATAATATAATATCCTTCACATATAATATATACACTTCCTTTAGATTGTTTTCCAATTGTTTTTCAAATTTCAAACTTCACTTCAAATTGCGCCGAATGACAGGTACTTCGGATTCGCGCCTGTCACTACTAAAAGTGCAAAGTACTTTGCTATTCAAGCAAAGTACTTTGAACGCTTTCGTCTGTCAATGGTATAAGGTTGCTATCAAAATGTTTTATGCAAAATTTAGGATTTAAAAATTTAATAGATACTGAGAAAATTAGTGTATTGGATGTAGTGAAGTAGGGCAGTTTGTATGGGATGTGATAGAAGGAGGGGCGAGTTTTTAATGACTTTTCAGAAATAACTATAAATATCATGCTTTTGACATGTTTTAAATTGTAGGTCAGTAGCATTCATACTTTTCAGGAAAATCGACTTTTTATAAAGTTGTGAAATTGTGTCATTTTGTATGGGAGGGGGTAGAAGGGGTAAAGCTAGTCGTCTAGATATTTTTTGGTTCTACTAATAATTCTAAATAAATATTTAGTGCACAATTTCAGCTCGATCAATTTTATACGCACTGAGTAAATTGGCTTAGAGCATTTCATGAAAAAGTGCAGTTTGTGTGGGAGGTGGTGGAAGGAATGGGAGGACTCAAATAACTTTTGTACAGCAGATTTATATCATCATAAAAGTAATATATTCCAAATTTCAGATCAATAGCATTTATATTTTTCGAGCGAATCCGTTTATTGTGAAATTACGAAATTGTGTCATTTTGTATGGGAGGGGGTAGAAGGAGCACAGCTAATCGTCTCATTTCTTTTGGTCTTACTAATAATTTTAAATAAATATTTCGTGCACAATTTCAGCTCGATAACTATTATACGCACTGAGTAAATTGGTTTAGAGCATTTCATGAAAAAGTGCAGTTTGTGGAAGGAGGAGGAAGACACAAATTAATTTTATAGAGTAGATTGGAATCATCATAAAAGTAATACATTTCAAATTTCAGATCAATGTCATTTGTACTTTTCGAGCAAATCCGTTTATTGTCAGATTGCGAAATTGTGTCATTTTGTATGGGAGGGGGTAGAAGGGGTGGAGCGATTTGGCTCGTTCACGAACTTGACCTTACTTTTTTGTTAAAAACGACGTATACAAAATTTGAACTTTCTAGCTCAACGCGTTCTCAAGCTAGAGAGGACACGGACGGACAGACAGACAGACTGATGAACGGACGGACGGACGGACGGACAACCGGTTTTGAGATTTTTGAGTGATTATATGAACTTCTGTATCATTCATTTTTTTCTCCGAGCCTTATTTCTTGGCGTTTCAAACTTTGCGGCAAACTTATAATACTCTCAGATTTCATCTAGAGTATAAATAGCTGAAGTGGATAGAAAAATTACAAGATAGATACTTCACTCAAAAGACAAAATTAATGTCTGGAGTATCCTCTATAATCGATCCTCAGACTTGAAAATCGAATTTTGCACCGTTTTCGAAGAATAATATTAAAACCGTAACTCACCTATGAGGGTTTGACCTCCACATGTCGTGGAGGGTGTTTCTTCGTGAAAAAGTTTTCTTAGACTCTATATTATTTTTGTGCGCTTTCTATAATTCAGTCCCCCATATCTGCAAATATTTGTACAACTGAAAAATATACCAGTTTCACCATTCGTTCCGGTCGTTATCATTCACCTTCCTCTACCTTCCTAATCCCATTCGTTACCTCCATGAGGTAACGTGCATTGCACATAAAGGCCGAAATTGCCTATAATACATGTCATTCTGTAAAAAAAAATATTTAACAGGTGATTCAGTCAGCTCAGATACCAAAGGGTTTTTCCGTTGCTATCTGCATGGATAAAGTAGTTAAGGCAATGGCAATGGAAATGGCCCCAGTTAAACATATCACGAGCCGCTTCTGCACAACGCATGCGTAGCAAAAAGTATCTCTTACTTTACAAGATTTTACAATATAGCAGCGTCCACTTATCCCCTGCGCATCCATCGCATATAAATATTAAAAAACGGCGTGTGTTGTGAGTGCGATGCGGCCAAGTTGACGCTTTCCTTTATCATAAAAATTTGACAAGCTTGGAGTTAATCTCTCTACTAATATCTGAAATTGTTAATTTATTATAATATATTCGTATAATTGAATGGCAGCAACAAAAAAAAAACAATTGAATTTTAAAAATAAGATAATCACAAATATTTGATGTCCACTTACGTGTTACGCGCTATTATGATAAAACTGGGACGTGGCGTTTCTGATTACATAGATTTTTTGGTAAAAAAAAGGAGATTACGTAATTAATATAGATGCTTTATTTAATTCCAATTTAATTGAATTATGTTCAAAATAATGAGAAAAATTATGTCAAGCTTGACTTAAAATATGATGTGATAATTGGACAAAATTATTCAGCATAGAAAATAGTAAAATAGAGATCGGCTTCTTCCTACTAGATAAGGATTAACATATAACACAAAAATTGATGAGTTATCATTAAACTGTTATCAACTTTGCTGCAATATTCATGCAATTTAAGTGTTTTTGGTTAGTAACATGTGAGTATTGAATATTTTTTGGGCATGTTGATTACGTAAAGTGATACAAACAGAACAAAGTTCGTTTTGCTGACGAGTAACTTCATTTTTCTAATCGGTTGAAAATAAACTTATATTAAAATTGCATATGGAATGCATTGCGTAGGAGAGGTATTCCAGATAATGTCATAGCTATGATTAAAGAATCCTACGAAGATGCAAGGTGTCGCGTCTTGCATAGAGGAGAGCTGTCCGCGTGCTTCCCTGTGCGAACGGGTGTCAGACAAGGCTGCATATTATCACCAGCCCTGTTTCTGGTGGTAATAAATGACATCTTGAAAGCTGCACTAGAAGGTGGGGAAGATAAAGGTCTTCAATGGAGACTAATTAACATCTTAAGTCAAATCAATGAAGAAGTACGAAAGAGGTCTTGCAGGAGAGTCCATCCGAGCTTTCTCATGACGATCTAATAATCGTGGAGAACTCTTCATTTTTCCTCTAGAAATGTTAGAATTATGTTGAATCGTTCTCCAAACCGTTGTTTTTGACACCTTTGTTGAGACAAGAGCTGTCAATTTAATGCAACTTAGTGTCGAATTGCTTGCTGCCCGTACAGTTTTCTTCTCTCCCCGCGGAGACAGTTTTCTTTTTCTTCCCTTTCGCTTCGTTTTCCCATATACCTCCGAATCTTTTAAATAGTTTCGAATTACACGGCGACTGCGCGTAACTTTTCTCGAAATTTCACTTATGTTCAAGCCATCATCTTTGTACGCTAAAATTTCACCCTTTTCGACATCATTTAAACACACACCGCGTGGCATTTTAAACAATAAGATTATTACGAAACCCTCTTGTAAACAACAACTAAACTGATTCAATGTGTCGATTTCTAACTGCACTAATCACCATGTGGGTTATAAATATGAAACGCACAAAAATTACGAATTCCCAAGAACTGCAGCAAAAAGAACGGTAATGAGAAATGAAAACAGAAAAATCATTGCACAGAGTTTATCAATCTTTCCTTTGGGGCAAAATTATCTTAAGGCGAAAATAATTTCAAATTGGTAGGTGGGTTATAAATATGAAACAGAGTGTATGCTAATTACTTCTATTTAAAGACAAAGCAGGTTACCATCTCGCCCGAAATCTATAACCAGATGTTTTCTTCTTTCTTCTTTATAGAGTAACTATAAGCATGAGCTATTAACAAAAGTTGTGATACTTTCATGCGTACTTACTCGTATTACCCCTAAAAAAAAGACAAAGATATAAATTAAAATTTTAAAACATTTAAAAAAGAGAACTGCAACCTCTTTTCAGGTCCTTCTACGCATCTACGGTCAATCACATGGAGAAACTGCAATGTTAACCGAACTGGTCGTTTTCACGTTGCTAAGTGAGCGTAATTTAGGCCCGAAATTGCACGGTATCTTTCCAGGGGGCCGAATCGAACAGTACATTCCCGTAAGAATGATAAGAAAATATGAAAAATTTACTATCACTAATTCTTTTTTTCCAATAATTTTAGGCAAGAGCACTGAAAACCGCTGAATTATCAAATAATTGCATTTCCATGAAAATAGCCGAGAAAATTGCAAAAATTCACACGCTAAATATCCCTGTATCGAAGGAACCTGAATGGATATGGAAAACAATGGGTCGATGGTTAAAGAATATTGACACCATCTTCGAATCAACAAAGTACGTATTTCTTCTCTATTTTCCTTCAAGCAACTTATTTCTTAACGATCTTTCAGATACGATTGTTCGCCAAAACACCGCGAAATAACCAATGAAATGATTAAGACTGATTTTCATAAAGAAGTCAAATGGCTTAAATCTGTGATTGAAAATTCTAATTATCCGGTCCTATTTTGTCATAACGATATGCAAGAGGGTAATATATTAATGAAAGGTTCGCCAGCATTCAGTTCGAGCACTGAATCCCTTAGGTAATTTATTTCACAATTTCATCTCATGTTTATTTTTCCAAAAAATACTTTTTAATTCCAGTTGGAAAAAAAAAATAATAATATAAAATAAAAAAAGCATTGCTAAAAAAATTTATGGTTGGAGTCCAGAGACATCTATTTGACTTAAGTGTTAAATTTCCTTCTCATATCTGATTTTCTTCTAAAAATGTGCGCACATAATTACGTTACTTTATTTTTCATTCGATTAAAACAAAAAGCATAAAAACATTTAATGCAGAATAAAAAGAAACATTCACATACCTACTCGACACAAGCGAAAATAGTGCAATTGAAACGAAATTTATCATCTTAGTTTGTTCGAAGGCATTTTTTTTCTCTTATATCGTTTTTCGCAAGAATATTAGCCTCGTCTTGAACATCTGTAATTTTATGTTTATTTCCAGCAATGAGGTTGAAGATTCAACCGCTATTAATCGATTGCAGAGTGGCAACAGTGATTTACATTTAGATGAAAAGGATACCAATGGTACAGATAATAGAGATGCTGTTAATGGAAATAACAGGTCAGAATAGAAGTAACGATTGTTTTAAGAAATCTTCCTTGAAGTGCAGTGGATATTTAATGATTAATGAAAAAAAAAAAAATAATGAATCAATTTCCAAACTTAAAATAAAAATATAACAGAATTATGATTGGACGTAAAGCCCAATCATGCGATACACTAGATTAAAAGGGAATGAGTTGAATGTAGCGGAAAATATAATGTCATTCCAAATTCTTTCTACGTCTCAGAACTAGAATGCCAGTAAGCTCATTACTGTTTTCAAAGCTGAAACACATACAATAGAGCTATGTTTGTGGGAGACAAAAATAAGGCAGCAGCACTAGCTTCCCAATCATCTCAAATACGATCAAAGCTCGCGTGAGATTACTTAGGTACTAATAGAACTAGGGAATAAAACAGAGTACCCCTCATTTGGATTTCGAGATACAGTAGCTTTGGGGGTAATGAATAAGCTGATCCATTGACCAGAAAAGCATCCGAATTTAATGTCGTAAATCCTCTTCCTTTTTGCGGGATACTACTCAGTACTGTAAAAATGAATATCCAAATGTAAGTTTACTGGAATTCGGTACCAGGTAATAAGCATGCTAAACTTTTTATATCAAAAGGTTCGGTTAATGGAACTTTTGAATATCTCCATTTAAACAGACATCAGACATGTGGGTATCGTAGCTGGACACTGTTACATGAAGAAACATCTTCGTAGAATTGGACTCTCTCTCCAGAATGTGCAATGAGGAGGAGAAAACACCAGAGCATGCTCTCTGTGAATGTGAACCACTGGTGAACAAAATACTCAGTTATTTCGGTCAACGATTAATGAACCCATGTAAATTTTTGACTATTGATCGATTGTCTAAAACCATATACCGGCGGACATCACAATAGGTTCATCAGTTGACGCGGTGGTAGAGGAAATCAACCCTACCTCAGCGCGTAATCTAATCTAATTTCTCCAAATGGAAAGAGGCAGGACTAAACATAACAGGACTACGATTAGACGTACAGTCCAATCATACTATACTCTAGATGAAAAAGATTTTTTTTTTTGATTTAAGAAATTTCGTATGGGGAATGGTAGAAGGGGTAACGGCATTGAACTAATTTTTTCACATTATACCTAGTCTAGCCATAAATATTGTTACAAGGTTTGGCAACCCTGCACAAAGGAACCGTTATATTGCATTTCTTAAAAATTGAGCTAATCGCTATAGTACGCTTGTGCTTGATGTATTTGTCATCATTTGAGTTTAATTTTTAGTGTAGTGAACATGAATTGGGGTGACAAAGAAAATAGAATTGCTGTGATTGCACTTCATAAAGTAGGAATGCAACCAAGTGATATTTTTAAGACTCTGCATACCCTTGGTATAAGCCGAATGTTTGTATATCGGGCTATTGAAAGATTTAATGATACGTCTGGAGTAAGTGACCGTGAAAGAAGTGGCCGTCCGCGAACTACTCGAACACCTCAAGCGGTTAAAGCCGTGCGCGAGAGAATTCGCCGTAATCCTCTTCGGAAACAAAAAATTTTATCGCGTGAGATGAAAATACCCCAAAGAACAATTTCACGTATCATCAAAAGTGACTTGGGGTTGGGTGCTTATCGTAGATCTAGCGGGCATTAACTAACAGATTCGTTAAAAAAAATAGAGTGGACAAATCAAAACGATTACTTTGCCGGTACGCAAACCAAGAACACCGTAAAATTTTGTTTACGGACGAAAAAATTTTTACTGTCAAAGAAACATTTAATAAACAAAACGATAGGGTTTATGCTCGCAGTGCCAGAGAAGCTTCTCAAGTTGATCAAAAGGTTCAAAGAGGTCATCATCCAGCCTCAGTAATGGTTTGGTGGGGTGTTAGCTACAACGGGGTGACAAAGTTGCATTTTTGTGAGAAGGGCGCCAAAACGTCTGCCAAAATTTATCAAGAAAGTGTCCTTGAAAGTGTAGTGAAACCTCTCAACACGTCATTATTCAAAAATCAGCCTTGGAGTTTCCAGCAAGATTCTGCACCAGGTCATAAGGCGAAGTCAACCCAAAAATGGCTTGAAGAAAATGTTCCAGATTTTATTAAAGCTGAAGATTGGCCTTCCTCTAGCCCAGACCTGAATCCGCTGGATTACGAATTATGGTCTGTCTTAGAGCAAATGACGTGCTCTAAAAGACATCCTAATATCGAATCCTTAAGGAAGTCTCTTACACATGCAGTCGCCAACTTTCCGATTGAAGTCGTGCGTGCTTCCATAGATAAGTGGCCAGCTCGATTAAAGGCTTGTGTAAAGGCAAAAGGCAATCACTTCGAAAAACTTGTTGCAATTTCCGTTGTTGACAATACATTTAATAAATAAACAATGATTTCTTAACATATAACACCTTTTTTATTGAACAGTGCTTCAAAAAGTTTGTAACAGTATTTATGGCTAGACTAGGTATAGTTGCTATAAAAATGTTTTATACAAAATCTAAGTTTCAAAAGTTTAGTAGGCACTGAGAAAATTAGTGCATTAAAGTGAAATTGTGCAGTTTGTATGAGAGGTGGTTGAAGGAGTGGAGGGTTTTTAGTGATTTTTTCAGAAATAACTACGAACATTATGAAATTGATACGTTTTTTACAGATCAGCAGCATTCATACTTTTCAAGAATATCGACTCTTGCAAAGTTGTGAAATTGTGTCATATTGTATGTGAAGGGGTTCGAATAGTTTTTATACCGTAGATTAAAATCATCATAAAAACATAACAGGGCTACGATTGCGCGTAAAACGCAATCTTAAGATACTCTAGATGAAATAGAATTTTTAGCGATTCCAAGAAATTTTTTATGGGGACTGTTAGAAGGGGTGATAGCATTGAGCTAATTTTTCCCAATCATGCTAAAGTAGCTATAAAAATGTTTTATACAAAATGCTTACACCAAAAATTAAATAGGAGCTGAGAAAATTAGTGTGTTAGATTTAGTGAAAATGTGCAGTTTGTATGGGAGGTGGTAGAAAGAGTGGGGGGATTTTAGTGATTTTTTCAGAAATAACTAAGAATATCATAAAATTGACATTTCTTAAATTTGAGACTGGTAGCATTCATACTTTTCAAGAAAATAGATTTTTTGTGAAGTTGTGAAACTGTGTCATATTGTATGGGAGGGGGTAGAAGCAGTGAAGGTAATCAAATATTTTTTTCTGATCTTTGTGATAATGCTAAATAAGTATTTATTACAAAATGTGAGCTCGATAAATGTTATATGTTCTGAGAAAATCGGCTTTGAGCATTTCACGAAAAAATTTAGTTTGTAAGGAGGGCTTCTAACCCCCTCCCATACAAATGAACAACTGTGAAGGTTTCGAATTAATATTTTTTGAAGTTTACGACATTCATTTGCTCTCACCTAATTTTCAAGCCAATACCTTAAACAGTTTCGGAGAAAAATCAATTGCTTGAATTTCCGAAATTTCATGAAATTTGCATGGGAGGTTCTAACCCCTGGAGTGGGGGGATGTGGCCCTTTTACGAAATTCCTGTTATTACTAAAAATGACATAAGAAAACGATAAGTCAATGCAGTAGACAGACGGTCACTCGGAATCGAGGTTCTTGAGCGACAACAAATGTTTCTGTACCCTTCGCGACTCTGTGCGAGTATTATTTCTTAGCATTACAAACGGTAAAGCAAACACAATATTCTCTCAGATTTCATCTAGAGTATAATAATATATTTCAAGTTTCACTTACTTTTATATTCTTCGAGAAAATCCGTTTATTGTGACGCCGTCATTTTGTATGGAAGGGAATAGAAGGGGTAGAGCGATTTGGCCCGTTCATGAACCTGACCTTAATTTTGCGTTAAAAACGTCGTGTACGAAATTTTAACTTTCTAGCTGAACGTTTTCTCGAGCTAGAGAGGTCACGGACAGATGGACGGACTTTTATTTAGTAATACGAACTTCTGTATCATTCATTTTTTTCCTCCGAGCCTTATTTCTTAACGTTAAAAATTTCGTGGCAAACTTGTAATACTCTCGGATTTCATTTAGATTATGATCATCACGGATTTAAAATTTAGCCCCTGTTTTAAAACTTTAACTCATATATTTTCTAGAAAACGATCACTACAACAAGTTTCCGAAACTCGTCGATCTAGCTCCATGGAACGACTCAACAATCACATCGTTAATAACATTCCGGAATTGAACGATGATTTGTCTAATGATAGCTCTGATCCTGAACTAATTATAATTGACTATGAATATTGTGCCTACAATTATCGAGGATTTGATTTAGCCAATCATTTTATTGAATGGACACTCGACTATACGAACAAAGAATCTCCATATTTCTATCATCGTAAGCATCAGTATCCGACGATCGAACAGCGCGATGCATTTATCGTTCAGTATTTAAGAAAGTACAAAAATCAGGACAATTACGTTCCGAGTCGAGAAGAAATGGACGATATCATCGAAGAGATTCATTGTTTTACGATGACATCCCATCTATTCTGGACGCTATGGTCAATTATTAATGTACATCAAATTATCGAGTTCGGTTATTGGGTAAGTGAAGAATATTTTGAATTTTTCATTTAATCTAAAACTTAATTTCAATTCTTTTTAGGAATATGGAATGTGTCGCCTACGTGAATATCATGATATTAAAAACAAGTACGTCGCATCATATATGGGAAAGTTGGAGAAGTTACCAAAATGAAATTAAAATAGAATTCGATCAACGACCGAATTCTCCAACGAAAAGGTTTTATTTTTTATAAACTTATTTTTCGAAGGAAAGCAAACAGTCAAATTCTGCACGATCGTGTTTTGTGTAGTAATATATTGTACAAAATATCAGAACTAACAAAAAAAAATTACCTAAAAAAGTTGTGATTACAACACATAGAGCAAGTATTGAAAACAAAGCAAAAAAGACATACAACTATTTACTAAATGTGAATCAAAGATGAAAGGATCATTTTATAAATAGGAACAAATAAATAAAATATTAAATTTTTATTTATATATATTAAAATCTGTAAACTATCCAGTACGAGAAATCGAATTGTATTATTATACTAATAAAATTATTTAATTAATCTAAGAAATAGTATAAATCAAACAATTTGATAATATCATACAAGAGTAGGCATTGTGAGAAATGTTTTGGTCATCACCGCAATGTGTGATTGTAAAACTTCTCCAATAACACTAGTTTAACGGCTGTGATGTTTTACTTTTTTAAGTGAAGAAAAAGGAACATTAGCCAAGGAATATGCCTTGAAGATTTATTTTTAGTTTCTTTTTTTTTATAAATTGAAATTTAACCTCATGTAGAATAAAAAAATAATAAAGAAAATGGGGCAAATGATTCGAATTTAAATTTAAAACAAGAAAATTATAATAATTCTAATAAATATTATATACATATTATGATAGTGACTTCCAACATTATAATATCGATAAGTAAAATACAATACAGCACATCATGTGATAAGAGTAAGGATCAGATTATTTTCAAGAATTAAATTTAAGTAATTATTCGATCGCCAAGTGTTTTATAATTTTAAGTCGACCAGAATTAATTTTAAATGATATAACTGCAATGTTGATTTTTGTTTAAAGTAATTGTAAGAAAAAAAAAATTGCCCCGAACGAATTATATAACACGGGCGAATATTGGTTTTAATATTTGTAAAATTTTGTTTTCGATAATTTTTTTCACTTCGGAGAGGTTACAATCCTTGTTACACAAAATATTTGGCGCACCTTAAAGTAACATTTAAAAACTCACATTCCTTGACTGTGAATAAATTAGGAAACAGATCCCAAAAACAAACAAAAAATAAGAAAACTATCGAGTTAAATAGCTCAATAATTATGTTATAGGCCTTAATAATAATAATAATTAATGGATATTGTTTTTAGAGTGTCACTATGTTGCTTATAATGTTCTACTTAATTAAAATTAATAATAATAATAAAAAAAACGCAAAATTTATTGCATTCATTATTCATATGGAACTGAGGAAAATACAGAGCTCGATTTTTTCGTATTATATGCAAAGTACAATCTGTCATATGCCTAATGTTCCTAGAGTAGTTATGCATAATTTTCAAATTATTCAATTATATATAATAAAAAAAATATCATAAGCTCGTAAATTTATTTTGTTTTAATAAACGGTAAATCCAGACGTTTCCTTTTTGTTTTGCATCAAGACTGCTCTTTTACTCGTCACAATTCGGGCCTTGCAATTTTGTATGTTTTAGCCTCCGTCCTCCATGTCAGAAGCGATTTGTAATATTCGTTAATTAAACGTTTTCTTAACTGGATTCCTTTTTGTACAGGTTTGGGTATTCTTCGGTCCTTCGTCATGTCCAGCTTACAAAGAAGATTAGCAAGAAAGGTAAGTACAAGTACTATCACGACAGAAAGATTTGTTTGCTTCTAGTTCGAATTTTGATTTGTCCAAAGGATTTTTGGAGATGTGTGTACATGGGTGGTTCTGAGTTCTTGTATGGAATTCTGGAGTTAGCAGCGGGTGTACGATGGATTAATAATAATCTTACAGGTGATTCAAAAAGATGTAATGGAGAAGGCAGAATTAAAATAACAGATTGCGAATGAGCATTAGGATATGAATAAGTACCTAATTAGCAAAGGATTTGGAATATATTTTATACTAGAAAACGCCCGCGACTTCGTCCGCGTAAAAATAGCAATAATAAGCAATTTTTGAGAGTGTAATTAGTAATACATTATGTGGGATATATAATCTGCTTACTTTAATGGCTCTTTGAAGAAAATGGTTTATATATTGTTGGAATCAGAACCATGAATTATTAAGAATGAAAGCATGATACTTTCATTTTTATGGGATCGTGATCAAATCAAACCCGTGATTCGAGATCATATACGTGTTGAAGAGCGTTAAGGACATGTGAATAATTGTAGCTGGTGTTATTTAAAAAAAAAAAAAAAAAACAAATAAAATAACATTAAGCTTAAAAACATAACAGGACTACGATTGTGCGTAAAGCCCAATCATACGATACTATGTATAGATGAAATCGAAATGTTTGCTATGTTAAGAAATTTTGTATGGGGAGTGGTAGAAGGGGTGACAGCAGTGAACTAATTCACATTATGCTAGAATAGCTATAAAAATGGTTTGTACCAAATTTAAGCTTCAGAAATTGAGTAGGTACTGAGAAACTTAGTGCATTGAATTTAATCAAATTGTGCAATTTGCATGGGAGGTGGTAGAAGGAGTGGGGGGTTTTTGGTAATTTTTCGAGAAACAACTATAACTACCATGCAATTGATATACTTTAAATTTCAGATCTGTATCATTCACACTTTTCAAGAAAATCGAATTGTTAAAACAGGGTGTTTGGTACTCCGTACATAACCTTGTAAGGGGTTATTCCTGGATATATTTTGAGCAAAAAATTGTTCTACGGAGATGGTCAATTTTCAATATCCACGGAGATACAGGGTGGTCAAGAAAAGTCCTTCGGACCTGTACCCTCACTCACTCAAAACGCTATATCTTGAAAACTAATAATCACAATTCAAAGTGTTATGGCTTGTTTTTTAGGGAATCAAATTACCTTTCATTTGGTGTAATAGTCCGCATTGTAACTGTATCCAATTCTGAGATATTTGCTTCAGAACACAAATTTTTGACAGTTTGACCGTCAAAATTCTAAGATCAATGTAGTTTTTCTCTAAATAACCCATTATAAAAATGTCATTTTATTGTTGTTTTCTTTTGTGTCATATTATTGCCTACAAAAGACGCATACACTTGCATTGCATAAGTTTTATAGTTTAGAAGAAATTATCATTCCAATAATTTAGCACTTTTGTCAAAAAAGCAAGAATAGGTTGATCAACACTCTCCGCTTGAACTAAAAGAACTTAAGAATGGTTTTTACGGTTTATTTCAAATTTCCTTAATTACAATAAATGTTCAAAATGGCTACCTTCATTTTGAATGCACGCTAAAGCTCGTTTTGCCAGTGTTCTCTTTGTGTTCATACTCCTCAACTGCTGCCTTACTTCTGTTGCTGCCGCATCGATTCTGGTGTTTAGATCCTGCAACGTTACTACTTCCGTTGCGTAGACAAGGTCCTTCATCCGTCCCCATACAAAGAAATCCATAATAGTTAAATCAGTGGATCTTGCAGGCCAGTGTATCGGTCCATTTCTACCGATCCAGCGATTGCTATAATTGGAATTTAACCAATCTCTGATCTGTCGGCCGTAATGAGCTGGAGCACCATCGTGTTGGTAAAACATGGAAGCCAATCGTTGCAGTGGCATATCATCCAATAACTCCTGTAGATCATTTGTCAAAAAATGCAAGTAATTGGAACTATTTAAGGTAGGCGGAAGCCTAATAGGACCAATAAAATCGTTTCCAATCACACCTGCCCATAAATTGACACTGAATCTGTGCTGAAATGATGCCTCTCTTCTTGTATGTGGATTGCTCTCAGCCCATGTGTGTAAGTTGTGGAAGTTTGTGATACCGTCCCTGGTGAATTGGGACTCATCCGTCCAAAGAATGTTGCTGATAAAATTCTCGTCACTTATTTGTCGTTCAAGGAGCCAATTGCAAAACTCCATCCTTTTGGGTAAATCAATGGGTAACAGCTCCTGCACTGGTGTGTGGTGGTAGGGATGCAAACGTTCTGCTTTCAGGACACTCCAAACTTTCCACGTAGAGACGTTAAACCGCAATGCCAAGCGTCGTATACTAGTTGATGGATCATTTTGAACTGCAGCTAGGATTCGTTGATCAATTGAAACAGCGATTACCGGCGCAGGATTTGCATTCACTCTGCTTGTCCTAACACTGCCTGTTTCCCTAATCCTTCTGTAAACGTCTTGGAATACTCTCGGGTAAGGTATTCGACGATTGGGAAATCTGTGATGATACAAAGATCGCGCCGCTTGCTCATTTCCCTGACACTCTCCATAGAGGAAAATTATGTCTGCATATTCTTCAATCGTGAACTCAGGCATTTCGAAATTCTTTTCTAAATTTTAGTGACACCTTGTTCTTTTACAAATTTAACTAAAACTGATAAAAATATGAAGTATGGTTTGCTTTTATAGGCTTTTCATTTTGTTAGGTAACCCATTAAAAAGGGCAAAGTGCTGCACCTAGTTGTGTTGAAACTCATTTTAATTTAATTCATTTTCTCGATAATTTTAATACTACCTAAAGGACATTCATTGATAATTTAAATAGTAATTAAAGGACACAAAGAATATTTCAGTTTAACAACATTTCAGGTATTTTTTTTAGAACGAGGGTCGGTTTATGGCATATTTTATTTTTAAGCCATATGTATTTTCGCTTATTACCTGGAAAACGGGAAAACCTAAGTCATAAGTAAGTGTGCATCTTTTGTAGGCAATAATATGGCACATAAAAAAACAACATTAAAATGACATTTTTATAATGCGTTTTCTTGAGAAAAACTACATTGATCACAGAATTTTGAGGGTCAAAGTATCAAAAATTTGTGGTCTGAAGGAAATACCTCAGGATTGGGTACAGGTACAATACGGACTATTACACTAAATGAAAGATAATTTGATTCCCTAAAAACAAGCTATAACACTTTGAAATGCGATTATTGGTTTTCAAGATACAGCGTTTTGAGTGAGTGAGGGTACAGGTCCGAAGGACTTTTCTTGATCACCCTGTATCTCCGTGGATATTGAAAATTGGCCATCTCCGTAGAACAATTTTTTGCTCGAAATATATCCAGGAATAACCCCTTACAAGGTTATGTACGGAGTACCAAACACCCTGTATAGTCGTGGAATGTGTCTCATTGTATGGGAGGGGCTAGAAGGAGTAAAGCTACTCGGTTAATTTTTGTTCCAATATTAATAATAATGCTAATTAAGGATTAAGTTCAAATTTTTACCTCGATGAAATTTAAATGTACTGAGAAAATTCGCTTAGAGTATTTCATGAAAAAGTGCGGTTTATACGGGAGGTGGTGGAAGGAGAAGGAGGTTTTCGGTGATTTTTCGTAAAACAACTATAATAATCATGCAATTGCTATATTTTAAATTTCAGATCAGTAACATTCAGATTTTTAAATGAAAATCAAATTCTTGAGAAGTCGTGAAACTGTGTCACATTGTATGGGAGGGGGTAGAAGGAGTGAAGCTAATCGGTTAATTTTTTCCCGATATTAATAATAATGTTAATTAAGGATTTAATACAACAGTTTGGCTCTATGGAAGTTACACGTACTGAGAAATTTGGTGTAAAGTAATTCATGAAAAAGTGTAGTTTGTATGGGAGGTGGTGAAAGGAGTGAGGAAACTCAAACAATTTGTATACCAAAAGACTCCATTTATAACAGAAATAATATATTCCAAATTTCAAACTCATAGCTTTTATGGTTTCCAAGGAAATTTGATTAATATATATTTTGAAAATTAGTCACTTTGTATGGGAGGGGGTAGAAGGAGTGAGGGTAGTGAAATGAAACCAAAAGCAGATTTCATTCCGATGGACACCTAGCAAACTGTGCAAGTTTCATTACAATCGGTGCAGCGGTTTGTGCGTGAAAAGCGGTCGTACAGACAGACAGACAGACAGACAGACAAAAATTTCAAAAATGTGTTTTTATGCTTAGTTAGCGCTAAAGTAGCTCAAAAAACTAACTTATAGCCATTTATAAGCAAATAACAGACAGACACTACAATTATATTTATATGTATAGATTTTTAGAAAATGTGATAGTTATAGGCATTTATGCTTTGAGCCCCTGCAACATTTAGCCATCATTTTAGCTAACTCGGAACTTGTGGATTCAGTCGTGACGCTAGAAAACATAGAAATTGCGTTCAGTTCTTTCAAATCCCAAAAGTCACCAGGACTGAACGATGTGTTTTTCCCGCTATGATCCAGCATGCAGATGAAGCGATAAATCAGAACCTGGTCAGGCACCATACCAACACGCCTATCTGAAAGGTACGTCCGCTTTACTTGTGACGGTAGCCGCCATAGAAAAAGCTATCCATCGCAAATAGATTGCACTAGGTCCCTTTGAAGTAGGGTATAGTCTAGTGGGTAGCGTGTTGGTCTACAATGCAAAGGTCCGTGAGTTCAAATCCCGGTCGGCGTATACTTTCAGCACACTGCTTGCTTGGGTATACCTTGGTTATCTCAATCTACGAAAATGAAAATTCATAGGTAGAGGGTTGCGCGAAGGTCTAACAACCATTCCACAATAAATAATGAAAAAATGTTAAGGAACCTGAAGGTCAGGAGGCTATAGCGACCAAATCAGTATTCAAAATATAATTTTAGTTTGTGAAAACTAAAATCCAAAATCGTAACCTTGAAATTAATATTTAAAAACTATTTTTAGATACCGACCCTTTGCGGTAAATTTTAACGAACACAAAAGCATTTGTATTTAGGAACGAACTAACTATGTACAATAGTTTAACATTGAAATACATAACAAATTAGCTGTAAGTTTAATTTAAGGGAAATGTCATAAATACGTATAGAATTCAAAATAAAAACGCTTTTAAATAGTAACCACCGGACAAGTATCACTTTATACTCTATCCCCGACAACAGTTCCCATAAGGCCAAGGCCCGATTTGGGCTGTCATACTATTGTACAAGAAGTAGAAGGTTCCTTTCTAGACGATGAAGACGCATTTAACCACGTCAACAATGATTCTTTGCGCAGCAATAGTGTGGAACCTCTCTTGACTACATGGGTAGATAAGCTTCTTCGCTCGCGGAATATCGCAGAGCGTTGATGGGTAAAGAGACTGGATAAGGCTCGAATCATAAAAGTGCACCAAAATATGGCAATATATCACCTCTCCTGTGGGTCCCAACTTGAAATGAACCCCTTTCCATTTTAAATCGGAAAGACTACCCCACAATAGTACATGCAGACGATCTTCTAATCATGCTAATTTTGAGCAAATTCTTAGTGACCTTATGTAGTCCGCTCTACACTGTGACAACTGGCCACTAGATAAGCGAGTTACCATCAACCCGCAAAAAACGGACGTGGTCCTCTCTTTCAGCAGAAGAAGACGATACGTTTTTTTCCACCAATCATTCAAGGTATCACTATGGTCCTCTCGAACCAGGTTAAATATTTCGGTTTCATTCTAGATAGCAAATTACCCTGGAAGATGAACATTCAAGAACGAGCCTTCTTTGCTTGCAAAAAAACATTTGGCTTGAGATGGAGTTTTAAGCCGTACCTTATCCACTGGATGTACACCAGTATGTTTAGATTAGAGATACTCGATACACACTAATACTTCTGTCCTAATAGAGTCTGGACAATGCATGTACAGCGATTGCGCGGGAAATTTCGTCCGAAATTTGAATTTTCTTTATTCTTTTTCTTTTATGAAGCAAACACAATCAAAATGAATGGTTATTTATGAAAGTCATAGTTATTTTCGGTTTTAATGAGAATTCTATTCAAAAGCTTGTAGTTTAACGCAAGTTTTCGCTCGTGTCCGTACATTTGAAATCGGTCAAACTCAAGTTTGACTGATTTTCGTATTTCTTATGTTGCCTTCTTGTGCTTGTAAATGCAGTCTTAACTATTGGTATTAGAACATTCTTCTACTTCTACAATGGCGCTACAGCCCAAATCGGACTTTGGCCTCCTGATATTCAGGTTACTTAACATTTTTCATTACTTATTGTGAAAGGGTTGTTAGCCCTTCGCACAACCCTGTTTTCTACGAATTTTTCATTTTCTTAGATTGAGGTGACCAAGGTATATCCGAGCAGGCAATGTGCCGGAATTATATTGTTATAAATCTGACAACCTCGACGTCCCCAGCAACACCGAGAAAAGTCCATCAACATTTAAAACGCTATGCACATGTTTCCAGACACTTCTACCGAGCTCCACAATGTAGGCAATCATTCTAGACACACACACACAACGACACCTGTCTGGGAGACTTAGTATAAATATCCGCCAACTTTCAGACAACGAGTTAGTTAGATTTTGGCGACACCTATCGGTGGAAGAACGCGAATCGGTACAAGTGATAGATTGGCAGTGTTCCTGGGTTGTACGAATTAAGTTTTAGAGCGAATTTAGTGAAGTGATCAAGAAATAAAGAAAAGTGCGATTAAATAAAATTATTCATTATTTTTAAACGAATTGTGTTTTCCTTTGAAATCAGCGATCCCCTAGCTCGCAACAATTGGTGTCAGAAGAGTGGGATTTCAAGGATAAATTCGGGTTAAAAATCGCGAGTGAAATTAAAAATTCTCGGAACGGATAATTTTGTGAAATCGAATATTCTCGAGTGCTCTAGTGAACAGTGACTTTAATTAGCGAAGTAAAATCGCGGAACTAAAATTCTCGAACGGACAGTGAGAATTTTGTGAAATCGAATAATCTCGAGTGATTTAGTGAGCAGTGACGTAAATTTAAGTGAATTCGAATCGCGGAAAAACTGGAAATAATCGGTAGTGAAAATGCCGCGTTATTTAAAAGACTTAAAAGTAACGGAGCTGAAGGAAGAGCTCAGTAGACGCGAGTTACCTACAACAGGGAGCAAGTCTGAACTTGTCAGCCGTATGATCGAGACACTTGAGGCTGAGGGTGAGAATGCAGATAGTTTTGAGTTCCAAATCGAAGAAGCTAGTAAAGAGGAGTGCTCTGGTACATCGGATGCCTTAACACAGTTAATGCAACAAATGATGCACAAATTGGATCAACAATCTGCGGATATGAATCAGAAATTAGAGCAACAATCTGCGGACATTAAACAACAATCCGCGGACATTAAACAACAATTAGACCAGACCTCAAAGGAACTCAACCAAAAATTGGAGCTGCAGAATAATAAAATAGACACCATGGGTAAGGCAATAGAAGAAAACGTGGAGAAGAAACTTCGAATCTTCGAAGAGCAAATTACGGAAAAGACATCCGGGATTGCAGAAGAAGTCGAACGCCTAAAAAGAGACTTCGATAACGTCAAAGCGACTGGAGTCATCAAGGCAGAACACGTTGCGCACAAGGGTCTCAAGGCTCCAATCTTCGATGGACAAACACCGTGGGCTATTTATAAGACCCAATTTGAGGCCGCCGCAAGAAACAACCATTGGAATGATCTAGAACGGGGAACAGCTCTTATATTGGCGCTAAGAGGTCCACCAGCAGAGGTTCTTCAAACGATTCCGCAGGAGCAACAACAAGACTTTTCAACCTTAGTCCAGACATTGGATCTTCATTATGGCAGTGACCACATGCGAGAGATCTACAAAACGCAACTGTACAACCGAACTCAAAAGAATGGTGAAACACTTCAAGAGCTGGCACGCGATATTGAACGACTCACACTATTATCGCTGCCTAATGCGCAAACAGAGCAATGAAACGATACAGCTGTTTTCGCATTTAACAATGCTGTACAGGACAGAGAGCTGCAACAGGCGTTAAAACTGGCAGGTAAGAAAACGATTGGCGAAGCCTTAGTATATGGGCTGACGTTCGAAGCTGCCAAGCAAAGCTCGCGGAGTAACTATCGAGTTCGAGAAATAGTAGAAGAATGTGTGTGCCAGAAAGCCGAGTACACCAAGCGGAGCGAAGGATCTGGTGCTCCTCGATGCTGGAATGGTGGACAGGCAGGACACTTACGACGCGACTGCCGCAAACCCAGAAAAGCGATCAACTACTGTTCCGGCTGCGCTGCTAAACAAAGAGGAGGAAGGGGCGAACCGTCACGAGAGCACGCTTCGCCTAATGACAGTCCGGGAAACGAGTAAAGGCTAACTTCATGGAGCAGAAGTTGGCTGGTAGAATCGACGCCCCCGGAACCATCATCGCAGTTTCTCGACTACATCGTTGTGAAAACGACTTATGTATGAGTGGTCGAGTCGGCAAATTAAACTGCATCATAACAGTCGACATAGGCGCAACACGGTCAGTGTTAAGATCTGACCTCGTAGATCGTACTTGGCTTCACAACACCAAGAAGTACGCACTTCGCACTGCTACAGGAGAAACTACAACGGTCCATGGAGAAATAGCTCGTGACATACAGCTTGGAGATTTGACCTTCTCGCATGTATTCGTGGTAGCTGATATTACCGATGAGTGTATCCTTGGAATGGATTTTCTGAAACCACACGGTATACAGCTGGACTTAGGACAACGAATAATGAAGTGGCGGAATATTGAAATCCCGATGGAAATAACATCCTCCAACACAACAAAGCTGCGAGTTGTATTATGCGAAGATGCGGACATACCAAAGTCATCTGAGAATGTTATTTGGGCAGAGCTCGATGGTGATCCCGGGAACCACCGATTCTACCTCATAGAACCGGAAACGACACCTGCATTACGAAGTCTAATACTAGGAAAAACGCTCGTAAAAAGGAATGAGAAGATGATGGTACCAATAAGAGTCCTGAACGTTGCGGACAGCACTACCAGCGTAAAGAAAGGAGATGTAATTGGCAGCTGTGAACCAATATCGGCGGTGACGAGTATCGACAAGGCAGAACCACATGACGTACCCTCTAAAAATAAGCCAAGAAGGAAGGACAATGTAACATCAACACTTCTTCAGTCAAGCAACCTTAGAGGAGAACAACACAAGCAAGCAGTAGATCTAATCGAAGGATTCAGCGACGTCTTTTCCACCGGTGATGACGACTATGGCAGAACAAACTTAGTGAAACATCGTATAGATACCGGAAGTGCTACACCGATACGTCAACCTCCAAGAAGAGTACCATTAGCGAAACAAGGAGAAGTCAATTCAATGGTCAAAACTATGGAGCATCAGGGAATCATCGAAGAATCAAAGAGCCCGTGGATATCGCCAGTAGTGCTGGTAAAGAAGAAAGACGGCAGTACCCGTTTTTGTGTGGACTACAGGCGACTAAATGATGTTACGAAAAAGGATAGCTATCCACTACCTAGAATCGACGATATCATGGACACCCTGACCGATGCTAAATGGTTCTCAACGTTGGACCTGAAGAGTGGTTACTGGCAAGTGGAGATAGATGAAAAAGATAGAGAGAAGACAGCATTCTCTGTCGGCAGTGGACTGTGGCAGTTCATCGTAATGCCATTTGGCCTGTGCAATGCTCCAGCTACGTTCGAAAGACTGATGGAATTCGTTTTGCGTGGTCTGAGTTGGAAAACTTGTCTCGTTTACCTAGATGATGTGATCGTTATCGGAAAAACATTCAATGAACACCTAAAAAATCTGCAGGAAGTCTTCCAGCGACTGCGAGCGGCAAAATTAAAGCTGAGTCCGAAAAAGTGCACTTTGTTTAGTGCAGAGGTTAAGTACTTGGGTCACATCGTTTCAGCTGATGGCGTAAAGACAGATCCGGAGAAGATACTGGCGGTGAAAAATTGGCCTACTCCGAGTGATAAACACCAGTTGCGCAGCTTCCTAGGCTTAGCGACATATTACCGACGATTTGTAAAAGACTTTGCTAACACGGCGAAATGTCTGCATCAGTTAACAGAAAAAGGGAAGCCATTTACATGGAGTCAACAGTGCCAGGAAGCATTCGAGAGGATAAAAGACCAACTCTGCGACTCCCCAGTTCTGGCGTATCCAAAACCAGGTCATGGTTTCATCATAGACACTGACGCCAGCAATGTCGGTATCGGAGCAGTACTATCACAAGAGATCGATGGGCAGGAGAGAGAGCTATCTTACTACAGCCGAGTACTCTCAAAATCAGAAAGGAACTATTGCGTAACTCGCCGAGAGCTACTAGCCATAGTAGAAGCAACAAAACATTTTCACAAATATCTCTATGGTCAAAAGTTCCTTCTTCGAACGGATCACGCATCGCTTAAATGGCTACTTCAGTTTAAAAACCCCGAAGGCCAAGTAGCCAGATGGATCGAAAGGCTCGAATCCTACGATTTCGAGATTGTTCATCGAAGAGGAAGAATCCACGGAAATGCCGATGCGCTTTCACGTCGTCCTTGTCCACCGAACTGCAAGCATTGTCACCGTATAGAAGGAAAAGAGGCCGGAGAAACCATTCAGAGGATAACGACCGAACCAAAGACTGGATGGAATCAGCAAGAACTGGAAGACGCCCAACGTAAAGATCCAGATATTTCACCGATCATGGCATGGAAGGACGAAATGAAACGGCCTGAGTGGAAAGACATCTCACAATTCAGTGAAACCTTAAAGTGCTATTGGGCACAATGGAACTCCCTTCACCTAGACGGCGGATTATTAAAACGGAAATGGGAGAACGCTGATGGAAAGTCGTATCATATGCAAACCATCGTCCCGCATTGTAAAGTCGAGGAGGTTTTGAAGGAATATCATGGAGGTACCTCCGGTGGGCATTTGGGAGTAAACAGAACCTTGGCAAAGATACGAGAAAGGTTCTATTGGATCCATCTCCGAGATGATGTCGAAAACTGGTGCCGTAAATGTACTACGTGTGCATCAAGTCAGGGCCCACACCGCAGATCAAAGGGAGAAATGCAACAATACAACGTGGGAGTCCCATTCGAGAGAATTGCTGTGGATATTGCTGGACCATTCCCGGAATCAGAAAATGGTAATCGCTACATTTTAGTGGTCATTGATTATTTCAGCAAGTGGCCTGAAGCTTACGCAATTCCAAACCAAGAAGCAGTAACCGTCGCAGAACAAATTGTTACCAACTGGGTGAGCAGATTTGGAGCGCCACGCGAACTACACTCCGATCAAGGGCGCAATTTTGAATCTCAAATATTCAAACACGTGTGCCAAATGCTGAGAATAAACAAAACGAGGACAACTCCATTACACCCACAGTCTGATGGAATGGTGGAACGTTTCAATAGGACATTGAACTCAAACCTATCCAAACTCGTCAGCGAGAGGCAACAGGACTGGGACCAGCCCATCCCTCTATTTTTAATGGCCTATAGAACATCGGTGCATTCAACAACAGGAGAAACTCCGTCCCGAGTCATTTTCGGAAGAAATATTCGAGTCCCTGCGGAGCTAATGTTTGGAGTGCCACCAGACCAACCAACCAATGCTAAAGATTATGTCTCGGATCTTCGATGTCGACTAAAGACAATTTATAACCTGGTCAGAGATAAAATTGATTTGGCGTCCGACCGCATGAAGACGAGGTATGATCAACGGGCGAACTCATCAGGATTCCAAGAGGGCGATTTGGTTTGGTTATACAATCCCAAACGACAGAAGGGCAGATCGCCGAAACTACAGCGAAACTGGGAAGGCCCTTACCAGATCATCAACCGGTTAAATGATGTCGTCTATCGGATTCAACTACATCATAAACGCCGCACTAAAATGAAAGTGGTACATCTCGACCGATTAACAAAGTACCATGGTGCCATTGAGGAAGTGAACGACTCTGTTCGGGACGAACAGGGACTAAGGAGAGGGTAATGTTATAAATCTGACAACCTCGACGTCCCCAGCAACACCGAGAAAAGTCCATCAACATTTAAAACGCTATGCACATGTTTCCAGACACTTCTACCGAGCTCCACAATGTAGGCAATCATTCTAGACACACACACACAACGACACCTGTCTGGGAGACTTAGTATAAATATCCGCCAACTTTCAGACAACGAGTTAGTTAGATTTTGGCGACACCTATCGGTGGAAGAACGCGAATCGGTACAAGTGATAGATTGGCAGTGTTCCTGGGTTGTACGAATTAAGTTTTAGAGCGAATTTAGTGAAGTGATCAAGAAATAAAGAAAAGTGCGATTAAATAAAATTATTCATTATTTTTAAACGAATTGTGTTTTCCTTTGAAATCAGCGATCCCCTAGCTCGCAACAATATGTATATTGCGCCGACTGGGATTTGAACTCACGACCTATGCATTACAAGACCAACGCACTACCTACTAGGCTATACCCTAGTTAGTATTAGAGCATTGTCCAAACTCTATTAGGACAGAGTGTGTATCGAGTATCTCTAGTTTAGATCAATTATTTGCTATGGCCCGGTGGTGTGGTAGCAGCGGTGGTACTAAAAACTAACTTAGCACCTTTCTAACTAATCCAACAGATGGTATGTTTGTGAATATCCGGTGCTCTTAGAGCCACACTAACTGCAGCCCTGGAGATAGTTCACTCACTACCTTGACTTGATCTTTTGATAAGACAAACAACAGGCCGAGCTGCTATTGGATTAAAAACCTCTAATTCGTGATCAGCACCTATAATTGGTACTGGCAAACGTTTAAACGTTATTAGAGACATCATCACTTTTAGACTGCGAGGACGATTGCATGAACCAACCACAGGTTGAGAAAAGGAGGTTTCACACTAAGTATTCCGAACGATGGGAATGAGCAATAAACACGTTGCTCGCCGGCTGTGTTCTCATCTCTATAAAGACGGATCTTAAACTAATCAGGGCACAGGGCAGGAATCTATTACCACGTCCTCGACATTCCTGCTTCTTTCCATGTTTCTTAACACGCAATTATGTTTCAAGCGGAAGTATTAGACATTAACGAGTGCACAAATATTCTTTCAGAAATGCAAAATAGCCTCGAGAATTGTTACATATTTTCGGAGAGTAGGGATGCTCTTCTGGCATTCCAATTCAATAAAAACATATATCCATTTGCAGACACAATTTTTTATAATATTTATTTATCACATACTGAGTTCTACTCTACAGACCACAAAAATAATGTATTGTTATATGCAGATCTGGCAACCCCGCCGCTTGATCTCTCTCGAATAGACCAGAATTATGTAGAACTGTATACCACTATGTAGAAAGCCATAATTAAAGATCTAGAGCTTTCCAGTATAACACATACACACCGAAGGAAGCTTCGAGAACTGTTCACACATAGTTCACACATACACACCGAAGGAAGCTTCGAGAACTGTTCTAAGATGTATAAAACCACGAAAGCTTTTAGCGAGCAGGCAGTTATTCAGCGACTTTTATGGAAGACGCGAACCAGGAAAGCGATAGAAGAGTACGCGGCGGTAGTGCCATATAGTACGAATTAAGTTAAAAATCGAATTAAGTGCGAATAAATAAATTATCACTTATTTTTTAACGAATTGTGTTTTACTTGAAATCCCGGCGAACCCCTAGCTCGCAACAGTATAAAATTGAAATTTCTATATTTACTTATTTTACAATCTGTCAAATAGTTTGTGTGTAATAGCTTTGTAAACAAGTAATTGTTTGGTGTATTCTTAATTTGGCTATTTTTTGCAGAAACAGTATCGCATTGCTGTTACTAAAGAAATGCTTACTTTGGACCAAAATGTTATCGCTGGCAGCATTACCGGTGACGAGGCATAGGTCCATGAATATGGCATCGAAACGAACTAACAGTCATATATATAGCGCTTGTCAGACGAGCCACAATCCAAAAAACCACGACAAAGTTGATAGTCAAGGTTTTGTTGACCATTTTCTTTGATTGCTGTGGTGTGGTCCAATCCGAATTTCTTCCACCATGCCAGTAAATAAATGTGAGCATACTGAAACGTTTGAGGGAGAATGCTCGTCGCAAGAGACCGGAATTGTGGAGAAACGACTCATGGTTTCTTCACCACGACAATGCACTGGTTTACACATTTTATCTTGAACACGACTATTTGAATAAAAGCGCCGTTTATACCGTTCCGCAAGCTCCATATTAACCTGATGTGGCCCCTTGTGACTTTTTCCTGTTAGTACGACTCAAGTTAAAACTTTGTGAAAGGCGTCCTAGGGCGATTAAGGCGATAAAGGAGAATTCGCAGAAGGAGCTGAAGGCGATTCCAAAATCGGACTATGAAAAGTGTTTTGAAAATTGGAAGAAGCGTTGGAATATGTGCATTGCTTGCGATGGAGATTACTTTGAAGGGGTAAACTAAATATCGATGAATAATTGACCCGTTTTCATTTTATTGAAAAATTCCGGGTACTTTCTCAACATATGGTATTTCAAACTCTTCAGCGTCGCGGCAGGTAAACTTTTCGAAAGTTGAAAAATAAGGGTCACCCTAGTGTATGTACATATATCTTGGCCACCGCAATTTGCGAAAAAGAAAATTCGTAGATAGAGGATTGTGCGAAGGGCTAACAATCCGTTCACAATAACAAGTAAAATGTTAAGGAACCTGAAGGTCAGTAGGCCAAAGCCAAGAAGAAAGAAGTATTCCTCCTTCATGTTCCAAAGATCTAGCAAGTATATTTATGTCGTCGGCATATGCTACGAGTGGTGTGGATTTCAAGCACATGCACTCTTGTAAGAAGAACTAGTTCGGGTGGGAATTCAAACTCAAACATGATTTCATACAGTACGCGCCTGTCGCCTCGGTAGTTTTCCCAGCCCAGCAGAGTTTGTCACCGATTTTGAATTATTTTGCATTTATCTCCATTTTTTTGAGTCGGTCGTGCAGCGTTTGTAGGATATTCTGTTCCATACACAACCTCCATGTCTACACTCTTTATTGAAACAAAAACATCAGCTAACCACTGTTTTTATACTCTAGATGAAATCTGAGAGTATTATAAGTTTGCTCTAAAGTTTGTAACGCCAAGAAATAAGGCTCGGAGAAAAAAATGATGAATACAGAAATTAATATTATCACTCAAAAATCTCAAAACCGGATGTCCGTCCGTCCGTCCGTCCGTCTGTGCGCGCTCTAGCTTGAGAACGCGTTGAGCTAGAAAGCTCAAATTTCGTACACGTCGTTTTTGACAAAAAAGTAAGGTCAAGTTCGTCAATGGGCCAAATCGCTCCACCCCTTCTACCCCCTCCCATACAAAATAACACAAATGCGCAATTTGACAATAAACGGATTTGCTCGAAAAGTATAAAAGCTATTGGCCTGAAACTTGGAATATATTACTTTTATGATAATATCAATCTACCGTATAAAAATTATGCGTGTCCGCCCCCTCCTTCTACCACCTCCCATACAAACTGTACTTATCATGAATTACTCTAAGCCAATTTACTCAGTGCGTATAAAATTTAGCGAGCTGAAATTGTGTACTAAATATTTGTTCAAAATTCTTAGTATGGCTAAAAAAAATTAGACGATTAGCTTCACCCCTTCTACCCCCTCTCATACAAAATGGCATAATTTCGCAATTCGACTATAAATAGATTTGCTCGAAAAGTATAAAAGCTATTAGTCTGAATTTCGGGATATATTACTTTTATAATAATTTCAATATACTGTGTAAAAATTATTTGCGTCCTCCCTCTCCTTCCAACCCCTCCCATACAAACTGCACTTTTTCATGAAATGCTCTAAGCCGATTTTCTCAGAACATATAACATTTATCGAGCTCATATTTCGTAATAAATACTTATTTAGCATTATCACTAATATCAGAAAAAAAATTTTTGATTAGCTTTACTGCTTCTACCCCCTCCCATACAATATGACGCAGTTTCACAACTTCACAAAAAATCTATTTTCTTGAAAAGTATGAATGCTACCAGTCTCAAATTTAAGAAATGTCAATTTTATGATATTCTTAGTTATTTCTGAAAAAATCACTAAAATCCCCCCACTCTTTCTACCACCTCACATACAAACTGCACATTTTCACTAAATCTAACACACTAATTTTCTCAGCTCCTATTCAATTTTTGGTGTAAGCATTTTGTATAAAACATTTTTATAGCTACTTTAGCATGATGGGGAAAAAAATAGTTCAATGCTATCACCCCTTCTAACACTCCTCATACAAAATTTCTTGGGATCACAAAAAATTCTATTTCATCTAGAGTACCTTAAGATTGCGCTTTACGCGCAATCGTAGCCCTGTTATGTTTTTTCCAAATTTCAAAATAGGCGGAAGCTCTTTTCGCGGATATTAGCCTAGCAATAACACTTCGCTAGCTTGCAACTGAAGATTCGAATGCAAGCTTAAGCTACTCAAAGCAGTCCATTTCAATAATTGTACCCCAAGAATACCAGAGATTCATTGGTTAATCTCTGGTATTGAGAAATGTGTTCACGTCTTTTAAAAATAGTAGGCCAGTTCGAGGTATAATTTCCTTCATATCAACTTCCACTTTTTCCTTTAACAACGTTAGATTTTTGCTTTTATTTCAAACGGCCGTTTAACTAATTCCGTGCATTGAAACATCAAATGTTCTATAGGTATAATCTATACATATAAATATAATTGTAGTGTCTGTCTGTTATTTGCTTATAAATGGCTATAAGTTAGTTTTTTGAGTTATTTTAGCACTAACTAAGCATAAAAACACATTTTTGAAATTTTTGTCTGTCTGTCTGTCTGTCTGTCTGTCTGTCTGTCTGTCTGTCTGTCTGTCTGTACGACCGCTTTTCACGCACAAACGGCTGAACCGATTGTAATGAAACTTGCACAGTTTGTTAGGTGTCCATCGGAATGAAATCTGCTTTTGGTTTTATTTCACTCTCCTCACGCCTTCTACCCCCTCCCATACAAAGTGACTCATTTTCAAAAATATATATTAATCAAATTTTCTTGAAAACTATAAAAGCTATTAATTTGAAATTTGGACCATATTATTTCTATTATAAATGCAGTCTTTTGGTATACAAATTATTTAAGGTCTGTCACTCCTTCTACCACCTCCCATACAAACTACACTTTTTCATGAACCACTTTACACCAATTTTCTCAGTACGTGTAACTTTCATCGAGCTAAAATGTTCTATTAAATCCTTAATTAACATTATTATTAATATCGAGATAAAATTAACCGATTAGCTTCACTCCTTCTACCCCCTCCCATACAATGTGACACAGTTCCACGTCTTCACAAGAATTCGATTTTCTTGAAAAGTCTGAATGTTACTGATCTGAAATTTAAAATATATCAATTTCATGATGATTATAGTTGTTTCTCAAGAAATCACCAAAAACCCCCTTCTCCTTCCACCACCTCCCATATAAACCGCACTTTTTCACAAAATACTCTAAACGAATTTTCTCAGTACATTTAAATTTCATCGAGCTAAAAATTTAAACTTAACCCTTAATTAGCATTATTATTAACAGCGGGAAGAAAATTAACCGAGTAGCTTCACTCCTTCTACCCCCTCCCATACAATGAGGCATATTACACGACTATGTAACAATTCGATTTTCTTGAAAAGTGTGAATGATACAGATCTGAAATTTAAAGTGTATCAATTGCATGATAGTTGTAGTTGTTTTTCGAAAAATCACAAAAAACCCCCCACTCCTTCTACCACCTCCCATACAAATTGCACAATTTCATTAAATTCAAACCACTAAGTTTCTCAGTTCCTTCTCAATTTTTGAAGCTTAAATTTGGTACAAAACATTTTTATAGCTACTCTAATATGATGTGAAACAAATTAGTTCAGTGCTGTCATCCCTTCTACCACTCCCCATACAAAATTTCTTAGCACCGCAAAAATTTCGATTTCATCTATTAATAATATCGTATGATTTGGCTTTACGCACAATCGTAGTCCTGTTATGTTTTTATGCTTAATGTTATTTTATTTGCTTTTTTTTTTAGTTAACACCAGCTACAATTATTCACATTTTCTTAACGCTCTTCAACACGTATATGATCTCGAATCACGGGTTTGATTTGATCACGAGCCTGTCCCATAAAAATGGGAGTATCATGCTTTCATTCTTAATAATTTATGGTTCTGATTCCAACAATATACAAACCATTCTCTTCAAAGAGCCATTAAAGTAAGCAGATTTTATATCCCATATAATGCATTACTAACTACATTCTCAAAAATTGCTTATTAATGCGATATTTATGCGGACGAAGTCGCGGGCGTTTGCTAGTTCTCAATAAAATTGAGAGTATTTTCTTCACTTTCTATTTTACCTTATTTCCCTTAATGTGGTAGAGCGTAACACAAAATATTCGATGTATTGCCGTTAAGTCCACTGATAGTTAGCCTTGATAAGATCGTCGAAGGCATTGAGACTCAACATAAGTCCCGGTACAAAGTAAGAGCTCTGAGTTAAAGCTTAATAATAATAATAAAAAATATTTAGCTCATTAAAGCCTTTTAAAAAAAAAAATCTGTTCATTTCAATAATTATTAAATACATATAATGATTTTATTGCCCAGTCCCAACATTTGGTTAACTATCCCAAATAAAGATTAAACATTGTAAAAATATTACAGGATTTCCTTTGTGCACAATTATTTTAAGCATTGCAATTAATCTGCAAGCTTGCTTATAACTTTGGTTTTAAGTAATCCTTTTGTACCACATCTTTCCACCATTCCGGTCGCTCCAGTGCTTCCGGGCTTAGCATAATGCCTGATTGCAAATGCTGATAAACCTATTTAATTAAATGCGTAATAGTTTACTTGCAGCTAAAAATAATAATAAACTTACATTTCCATCGCTCATTCCTAATACTGAGTTCAAAATAAAATCAGGTGGAGCTATTGAATCTACTAAAGTTATGCTTTCATTCTTTAAAATTGGCAGCAAATTAAGTATTCCTTCATTATACAATTCAGCTGGTTTCGGACCCGAAAAGTAACCAGCCTGGAAGAAATTCCGTTATTTACAAAATCATTTTAATAAAATTAAAATTCGTTTTTTTTCCTCGAAACTACCTGATAGAACAATCCTTGATTTTTCGTAATCAAATCAGCGCCATAAAATGATAAAAGCATCGATAACACTTTTTTCTCGGAACTTTCATTCAAACTATTTACAAGATTATAAAAAGCATAAAACACGTTTCGCTAAAATAAAACAATACCTAGTAAAAATGAAATATTTCATAAATGGTGAAAAATACTTGTCCATAAACTATCGAAAGGTTCCTGGCATAGAATACTTGAGTATTATTACGAATATCGAAAGCATTGGTTCCCTTCGTCTTTAAAAGATCGCATTTCTTAGTGGTTTCAACTAACAGCCATGCACAAAGCCAATTTAAAGCTGACAGAATATCTAGCAGGTTTTTTTAAAAAATTAATTTCATCGAAAAAGCTATCAACAAAATAAAAACACTCATACTCACTTTCAGGTTTCATGGCTTGATCAACACTGTGCAAGTTGAACGTTGTCTTCAGAATTCGATCCGAATCGTAAAGGAATTCGCACGATTTCAATACGCTGGCATCTTTGAACGATTGTTTACCTTGTCTTTGCAATCCAATCAGCCAATTGGAAGCTTGTTGTATCAGTACGTTATTTTCGCCTTCGTACGTACAATTGGCATCGTTGTCGTTCCGTAAGTCACCAATGCCGGCAATTTGCAAATAACCATGACCGCCACAAGCTTCTCGGCACTCTTGAATAGCGTCACGTGCTGTCCATGCACACACTGCTTTTGTAGCCGACGAAAGGGCGTGAATTTCCATTCCAATTTGAGCAATATCTTCGCCCATGAACATTTTCATTTGCATATCTAAATTAATATCAATTAACCACAAGGAGAATATTTTTAAAGCGTATGCGGCAGCTAGATGTGGAATAAGACGATATTGTTGTGATTGATACTCCAAAATGGGAATTTCTTCGTCTGTATCGTCCGGACCGAATTGCCTACGAACTCCCGAATATCTGACTGCGATTGAAATTGCTTTAATGTGGTAGATTGCAGCGATGCCTATAATTAAAAAATACATATAATATGATAGTCCGTAAGAGAAAAAGGAAAACTATAGAAATACCGCAAATATTTACTCGCCCTGCCGATAATGCTCCAAGCGACGCACCCAATCGTTTTCTACTATCCTTAATTGTTGTTACAAAGCTTCCATCTGGACTTACGTCTCCCGTTTTGGAAAGAAGATTTTCACGTGGAATCCGGTATTGATTGAACATAACAAATCTACAAAGAGAGAATGAGTAAGGCCAATACAATAAGATTTAGTCTAAATAAATGACATTACCCATTATCGATTCCATTCAATCCAACTTTAGCACCAAGATCGCCCACAATCACTCCCGGATGAGCTTTTAATGTTTTTGTATCGCGAATGGGAACTAAGAAGGCAGTCAGACCTTGATTTTTTCCATCAGTTGTAAAAAGTTGTGCATAAACAATTGCATGAGTACAAGTCTTTCCTGAAAAAAAAAACAAAAGTCTTGTAGATCGATGTATTTATTTTTATTAATCCAAAATATTCTCACCTAAGTTTCCTACCCAGCATTTTGCCGCTTCAAAATCAGGCGTATGAATTATAAATTCTTCACTCGTTGCATCATAAGTAGCTCTTGTTCTCATACCGCGAGCATTAGTCCCGTGCGATATTTCGGTTAAAGCGAATGCACCCAAGACTTTACCATTGATATTGTCTTCGATGTACTTCATGAGCCGATCTGTTCCGAGCGATCGCAATACACTCGGAAACATTCCAAAACATAGCGAATATTTTACAGCAAATGCAGGATCATAGTTCATTAAAGCTTGTGCGAATGCCACTGACAATTTTGGATTGCGGAAGAACTGTAATTGAAGAATTTTAATTGTATAGCAGTAATGTTACAAAAAATCTTACGTCATGCATTGTGTAGAATTTTTCATTCCATGTAACCATTTGTTGGCGTGTTGCAATCTGACGAAGTCTATCGATTGTTAAACATTGTTCGTTGCGTTGAAATTCAGGATGGTTTTCCATGAATTGATATATTTTGTGCTGTAAATCAAATTAATAAAAAATAATGTTATTTGAAAAAGCTGTGCAATTAGGATTATGGCGTGTAATGAGCAAACACACTATTTACGAATATGAATTTCATATCGACTTTCCAAAAAACGAAACGCAATTTACAGGAAAACAACACGATAAAACAGGAAGAGGAGACAATTGGAAGAAAATAGCAAACAGACTCCATTCAGTAAACTAAATACAACCAGTGCTGTAATATTACGTCATTTCATAAGACCATGATATCGTTGATACATAAACAAAACAACAAATTTCCTGTTAGATAGCGCAGCTAAAATATTCACCAGGACTAAATGATCATTAACCGACTGTGTGTCTAATACCAGTGACACATTGCGGTCGTAATTATGATTGAACTAATTCGTAATTTAGCTTGTCATCATCGTTAGTAGATTGCTGACACATAGCACTATGCTAATTAATAAGAGCTACTCACTCACCTTGGATTATGGGCTTATCACGGTCTTAAAACCTTACTGATACGAGAAACGGATACAGCATCTCGGACATGGACGCATTCTACGGTAACGACTTTTGGCATTCGAAAACGGACTATAATTCTTCTGGAACGTTCGAACATTGAATGATTGGGGAAGGGCTGGAGTCACTCGGTTCTTGCACCGCCAATCAGTGATCGACCGTAAAATGGAGCACTATAACATCCAAATCTTGGGCTTGAGCGAGGTCAGGTCGACAGTATCAGGAGAAGAACAAACACCGAGCGGAAACACCATTCTGTATGTTGTTGGCGGTCATCCTTACACTGAGAGCGAGGAGCAGTCTTATCAGCTGGGAACCAATATCAGAAACGTCACAATTCTACAGTGACAAAGAGGAGTTTTATAACCGACTGAGTGCTACCTTCGATCGTCTTCCAAGAGGTTATATTATTATCATCTCAGGAAATATGAACCCCTAGGTTGGCTGTGACAACACTGGACTAGAACACGTCATGGGGAAGCATGGTGACACGCGTCACGACCTTGGATTAAGATACCCAAAAACGGCGAATTACCTGTGGAGTTTTGTAGTACTCGGCAAATCGGAGGAACCCTTTCTCCACACAAGAGTCACTATAAAACATCTTGAGTTTGTATGGGAGGTGGTAGAAGAAGAGGGGGATTTTTAATATTTTTTTTTTAAAAACAACTATAATCATCATGCAATCGTTATATTTTAAATTTCAGATCAGTAACATCCATACTTCGAATTTTTGAAAAGCTATGAAATTGTGTCGTATCACCGCACAGCAAATAACCAGTTGGCAATGTCCTGTGACAGTGATTGCTCCAAAGCTTCCACTCACTGTAATGGGTCTGTATTATTACAGTTTCGCACAGTCACAGTGAATTGAATTGTTCTATCACTGTCAGTTCCAGCTCCGGGGTTCTCACACCCAAAAAATCACAGATCGTCAGATCCCACCCCATCTCTAGCTCAAACGTCCACCCATATGCATATTGTATCATCATTTATAACTGTTTTCTACCTATATTTTGTTAATATGAACTTAAACAACTTTGAATTTCAAGTTTAACTTTTATAAAAATGCTAAAAACAGGTCTGTAGGTGAGGATGTAAAGCGAGTATGGGCCTTGATAGATTCCCCTCCCTCCAGTGTTGGTTCCTCCGGGTGCCATTGTTAGTTATTAATAACTTTCAAAGTGCAAAATATTTGCCGTAGTATTTACCTTTATAACAAATGTTTGCAAAGCCAAATAAACGATGGAAAGAGACAGACACAGTCGAATGAGACAAGAAAATAATCCTTTAGATCAGAGGCGGCTCGTGACTTGTCCGACAGGTAAAGCGCTCAGAAAGTCTTACGGGGGGAGGGGTATCATTACTAAAGTAATTTTTCAACAAATTAGCGGATGATACGAAAAATGGACGACGATATGAGACAAAATAAAACGCGGGACGCATACGCAAAAGTAAAAGATCTAAAAAAGGGGAATAAGCCAAAAATCAGTTTCTCAAAAGACGCAGAGCGCAAAAATGCTGTCATTTAAAAAAAAAATCATTGAAATAACTACAGATAAGTGCTCTTGTAATCAAAATGGCAGCGATAGAACTGTTGATTTTATAAAGTAGCTTTACGATCTGATCTATCTATCAATTTAGTTTTAGTGTGGTCATTTCACCATTTTGAATGCTAGATTTAAAATTAACATTTTATATAGGGTTATTCTACATATATGAGGTGTTATTTTGAATAGCCCGCTATTTCGGTAGATGTCACTTTTGAAGCTGTCATTTTTTGACATTTGACAAGTAGAAACAACGCCATTAATAAAAATGGAACGATACACGCTTCAACAACGAAATTATTAAAATTCACATTATTAAAATTCACTATTCTTGACTGATGAGGCCCATTTCCACCTCGGTGGCTACGTCAACAAGCAAAACTGTCGCATCTGGGGCTCGGAAAACCCAAGAGTTATTGTTGAAAAGCCTCTCCATCCTCAACGTGTGACTTTTTGGTGCGGTTTATGGTCCGGCGGGGTCATTGTACCTTACTTTCGAAAATGAGGCTGGAGCAACAGTTACGGTGAATGGATTGCGCTATCGAGAGATGATTAATGATTTTTTATGGCCGAAATTGGATAATATTGATCTGGACAACGTTTACTTTCAACAAGACGGCGCTACGTGCCACACAAGCACCGAAACCATTGATCTTTTACGGGAAAAGTTTTAAAATAACACCTCTTATTGGAAAACCCTATATTTATTGCTTCCATACATATTGATTTGTTGTAGCACGCAAATTTATGTACTAGCACCACTTTCAATATATGAACCCGCTATTTTTATAAATTAAAAAAATAATGCAAGAAATTAATTAAAATATAAACTTTTCATCACTTTTTTGTTCAGTTTAGAAAATTCTCAAAATTAAGAATGGCCACTGTTCAGTCTCGTATCATCGATCCGCACACTGCTATACAACCGGAATGACTTGAAGATGACCCATTGAGCCCCACGCTACTCTGCAATCGAAAATGACAAACAACAATAATAAATGGTTAATCAGCAAGGAAAGCTGTGGAAGCTCCGGTAGTTGTGGAAGTTGGTCGACGTTGACATCGACATCAACATCGGATCAAGCCATACGAGTCGACACGGCAGCAATGTGTTCAGCGAGCTGTGGGTGGGCAAGCTTTTCAGGCGCCTCATTTTTAACTCGCAAATTTTTGTCCAAGCTCTTTTTTCAAGTCTATACCGCTACAACAGTAGGGAAGGTAAAAAGGCAGGGGCGTATCGCTGATATGAGAATGATCTAAATCGATAATTAAATATGCGAAATTTAACAGTATTAGGAATGTTAGATGCAATTTATCGGAAATGCTGTGGCAGGTGAGGCGCCGCCTCATACGCTTCACGAGCCGCTACTGCTTTAGTTCAACATAATTGGTAGTGATTTAGTATTCTGGAAGCCAAGGTCCAAAGAATTTATAACAATTTAATACCAGTGACACATTGCGGCCCTAATTATTAATTAACTAATTAGTTTATTTTGAAGCATGATTTAATGGCCCAGCTATGAAAAATTGCTCGTTAGCTAGCACTCCAATATAGGACGTAGAATTCTTTCCTTCTTGGAAAATTTTACTCCCCATTGACTAATCAATTTAACAATTAAAATTTGACAGATGAATAGGTCAATCAATCAATCAAACTCCTGTTAAGACCCCCCATAGGGGCATAGGACAGAAACAACTCTCTTCCACAAGGCGCGATCCTAAGCATCGGCCTTAAGCTGTTGCCCGGACTTGTTTATTATTCCTCCTGCTCAACTGCTCGCTTCCATGTGTTACATGGTTGACCAGCCCGACGTCTTCCTTGAGGATTATAATTCAGAGCCTGTTTGGCGATGTTTCGCTCTGGTTTCCTCAAAGTATGACTGATCCACTGCCACTTCTGCCTTTGAATCTCAATACCTATTTTAGTCTGGCCAGTTGTATTCCAAAGTTCCTCTGGCCAGAATATTCCTAAAATGCGCCGGAGGCATTGGTTCACGAGGGTCTGTAGTTTCTTGGTAAGTCGAACGATCACTTTCCACGTAGTTCAACCATATAACAACACGGATTTGACACATGCGTGAAAAACTCGCAGCTTCGTGCGAAGGGAGATCTCTCTTAACCTCCAGAAAGGGGAAAGGATACCTGACGAGCTTTATTTAGCCGAGCCTCAACATTCTTTTCGGATCCGCCATCCATGCTGACAATGCTTCCGAGATAGCAAAAATCTTGCACCTCTTCCACATCCTGTCCGTTGCTTGCGTTCGAACCCATGTGCATGTACTTGGTTTTACGCACATTTATTTTCAGTCTCGCCTCTTTGCATTTAGAATGCAACGAACGAAAATTTGACTCTTAGTCCGAACGGTTATGTGCAAGCAAGTACACGTCATCAGCCTCATCGAAGTGACTTAAGATATTAAATAGTCCCCACGGATGACCTTTATCTTTCCCACCTTCCAGTGCAGCTTTCAAGATGTCATTTATTACCACCAGAAACAGGGCTGGTGATAATATGCAGCCTTGTCTGACACTCGTTCGCACAAGAAAGCTCTCGGACAGCGCTCCTCTATGCAAGACGCGACACCTTGCATCTTCGTCGGATTCTTTAATCATAGCTATGACCTTATCAGGAATACCTCTCCTACGCAAAGCATTCCATATATGTATAATCTCGCTTAACGCTGTCAACAGCTTTCTCGAAGTCCACAAACATGAGATGTAGTAGCGAACCCATTTCGGCTGACTGCTCCAATATTATGTGTAGGGTATTTGTGTCGTCGGTACAAGACGATCCTTTACGGAATGCAGCCTGATAAACTTCGAGAGTGCTCTCGACGACATCACTAACCCTATTGAGAATTACCTTTATTTTTGATACGGCAGTAAGTAGACATATACCACGACAATTGCCACAATCCCGAAGGTCGCTATTCTTCGGAATTTTCACAATGACGCCCTTCTTCCATTCAGTCGGATATCTTCCTTAATTCCACACCTCAGTAAAGAGTGGGAGGAGTATATCGCTGTTATTTCCGGGTTCGCTTTGAGGAGTTCGGTTGGTAGTCCATCTATACCTGGAGTTTTCCTTCCCGCCATTGACCGAATGGCGGAAACTATCTCTTCCTTATCTGGGGGATCGCCCCTAATAGAGGATTGTTGCGGTTAGATGTTTGGTAGCTATTCTGTTTCTGAGATATCTTCCTCTGGCAAGATGTTTAAAATATCAGAGAAGTATACCTTCCATCGCCGCAACTGGCGTTGAGAGTTCCGTTGATATCTCTCACCAGGTGGTTGGCGGTGAAATTCCTGTTCGTCAACTGTTTCATGATTTTGAATAGTGAACCCATATCCCCAAGGTAAGCCGCAGATTCTGCCTTGTTTGCCAGATCTTCAATGGCCTTTCTCTTATCGCGTCTAACGTCCTTTTTAAGCTGTATATGAGCATCGCGGTAGTTCTGCCTCAGGTTGACATTGGGTTGAGAGATGATTGCCAATTAGGCTTTTTTCTGATTGCCGACCTTGTCCCATGTGTCTTGCGACATCCAGAGTTTCTCACCGCTTTGCACATATCCCACAGATTCTTCGGCACTAGTTAGAAAAGTGTTTCTGGTTGTCTTCCAATTGGCGTCCAGTGTGCGCATTTCATATTCACCCAATGTGGATAACTTTTCGCGTAGAATAGTGGTGTATTCGCGTTTTTTGTTGGGATCTCTGAGTTTTTCCATATTAAGCTTCATTTGAAGAATTTGTGGTCGTCGGATAGCTGTTGTATACAATCTCAAGCAGGCAATCATCAAGTGGTGATCGCTCCCCACGTCAGCTCCGCGTTTCGCTCACACATCGAGGAGACATCTTCTCCATCGGGGACTTATAGCCAAATGGTCGATCTGGTTCTGAGTAACACCGTCAGGGGAGACGTTTCATGATGATTCTTGTGTGGATAAAAGGTCCCTCCGATGACCATTTGCCGAGTACTACAAAACTCCACAAATAATTCGCCGTTTTCGGATCTCTTAATCCAAGGTCGTGACACGTCGACCCAAGGGTCACCATGCCCAGTGTTTTCTTATCCAACATAGGCGTTCATATCTCCTGAGATGATAATAATATCACCTCTTGGAACACGTTCGAAGGTGGCACTTAGTTGGCTATAAAACTCCTCTTTGTCACCAGATGTTGCGGTATTAGTTCGTGCGTAGCACTGTAAAATTGTGACGTTTCTGACACTGGTCCTAAGCCTGACGACGATAATCCTAACCGAGATTAGTTCCCAGCTAACGCTCACGGTGTAAAGACAAACGCCACGCCATTTTTGGCTTCACTTTCAGGGCCAATGTACAGAATAGTGTTTCCGCTAGGGGTTCGATCTTCTCCTGATCCTGTCCACCTGACCTCGCTCAAGCTCAAAATTTGGATGTTATAGTGCTCCATTTCACGGTCGATCACTGATTGGCGATGCAAGGACCGAGTAACCGCAGCTCTTCTCCCGTCATTCAATGTTCGAACGTTTCAGAAGCCAATCTTAGTCCGTTTTCGAATGCCAAAAGTCGTTACCGTAGAATCAGTCCGTATCAGAGGCGCTGTATCCGTTTCTCGTATCAGTTAGGTCTTAAGATTACGGATGATAAGCCCATGATCCAATGAATAGATGACTCTTCTTAACTCGGAAAGTGTTATGTATCACCTTTCCACTAAAGACGAGCTTAATTACTAATTAGTTAGCTCTGCTTTCGATTGTCAAAAAAGTGATGTTTACAAATAGTAAAGTAATTAAATACAAAAAATGAAGAAAATTAATATTTTTCTCCAAACGATATTTCCAATATAGAGGTTTAGTTTGATTTACTTCTTCACAACATATTTCATTAACCGTTATCATTCTTCGTCATCAATTTCATACTAATAAATTCTCAACTTTACCTGTAGTTGAATAAATTCTGGGCCTTCTAACAACAATTTCATCTTTTTCCAACAAAACGTTCCCATTTTCCGATATTCAGATAGCGGTCCGGTATTACGGAATACCGGAAATATGCTCTCATCGTCGATAATATTTGTAGTACTAGAAGAAACGAGGAGAAATGCTTTTACAATTTAATTTAGCAGTGTATGAATTTGGAATTGTTACCTTTGATCTGTCGCTGCTGATTCCATAGCTACTTAAGTGTCAATAACAAAATTTCTTAAGAGTTTGGATTTCGACGACAAGTTTAATTCAATTCTAATTGATCGCTTCAAATTGATATTATTAAACCGCATTAACTGAATTATGAAATAGGCACGAAACAGTCCACATAGAAAATTGACAAATCACTACAAAACTTAAAACTCACTCCGGCACTCTCCGTACTTTGGCGTACTTTGACTCTTCTCTTCCGGCTGTACACTTATACTAGAAACTTTTCGTTCGAACAATTAAAATTTGAATTTTTAAATTTCAGTCTCTTCAAATTTATTCCTTTAGAACTGGAAATAATTACTTACCTATTTGAAATGTCGACAATCTAGTTCTCGGTGATCAATTAATAAATAAATCGGTAATTATTAGAAGTTCTGCACTTATCGGAGTCCAGTGAGGTTGTGGGTCGTAATCAATACTAATTCTTCAATAAACTTTGTCCTGAACAGTCCAGAGTATGAAAAGGATTGATAAGGAAAATATATCTATATGTATAATTGTAGATGAAGATATGAATGTTTATTTGCTGGCGAAAGTTTAGTTTTTAGGAAAAATTTGCGATGTGTGTGACTTGCGAGTTTTCATGTCGTTATCTTTATTTTTATTGATTCTCTCTCTCTGGATTAATGTGCTTGGTGTTTTTTTCATGTTTGTGATGAAGGTCTGAACTCAATAATTTTTAAGCTGATAATTTATAAGATTGTTGAAGTTCGGAAGATGAATACGATTTATTAGAATATTAAAGTGCCGCCATGGAATTGAATAGCAACGAAGCTGACCTGAGAAGCTCCTCAAGTTAAAAAAAAGTTGAGCAGTTCCTACAAAGAGAGACCTTACCAGCTGCTACACATGGTTAGCAGAAAGGTTCGAACCAAGGGTTCGACAAAAAAACACTAAAAAGGACAAACAAAGAAACTCGATAAACAGATAAAATCTAACAACTCTTATAGCATTGAAATAAATAAATTCATATGGTATTAAATAAAAAGACGGGTCTTCCTTTATTTTACGATGATGGTACAACATAAATCGGACCTTGGGTCTTGATCACTAACCCCTTCATCCTTCTCGGAGTGAAATATACAAAACGTAGCCATGAACAATGAACCAAACGCCAAAGTGAGCAGTTTCAAATATCTTGGACTACATCTTGGTTTTCAACTTAATCGGCCTGTCCATATAGACGCTTTAAGAAAAAAATGGCAGAGAATCCGAATCTTGCATGAAGTAAAATGGGAGCATGGAATTGCGGTTGTGTACGTCTAATAAAATATTGACAGAAATTCTGAAAAATAGAATTAAGTTCAATGCGGACAAAGTAATTGGTGAATACCAAGGCGAATCCAGAGCTGAACGATCGACCACGGAGCAAATATGCTCAATTAAACAGGTGTTCGGAATATAATATTGATATGCACGTGATATTTGTTGGTTATTGACACTTCTACAAGGTCTATATGCTAAATAGATATTTTCTATTCCCTTGTACAAATACGTATACGTAGGAGTGCCACAGGTTCGGAATAACAATGACTGATTCTTTTTCACAAGTCAGAGTCGAAAGGAATGTGACTTTCAGCTTTAGGCTAGATAAAGATCAAGGTGCCGGCCTTGCCCCAATGCTTTTCAATTTTACACTCAAATATGTTGTTCGGCAACTTGGAGTTATAATATTATGCTTCAAACCATGCAACTCCTAGCGTATGCCGACGATACAAAAATTCCTGCAAGATCTTTGGAGAGTCAAATCAAAATCCTTGAGTCGGTAGTAACAAAGGTTCGCCTACGTATAAACGAAAACAAAACAACAGTTATGACGCAATCAGACAAAATATTACAGCGGATACTGTGCAAGCAAGAAACATAAGACGTATTATTCGGTACTTCATAAAATAAAAAAAAATGTGCCCACAAAAACAAAACCTAAAATATATAAAACGAAAACCTCTGTTAATCTGTGACATGTGGAACGAATGGATGTCGGAAGAATGCAAACTAAAGGGGAAATGGATAAACTCTGGTTGGAAACCACGGAAGCGTTGGGAGATTTCCGATAAGGATGGAGGCGTAGTAAACAGGAGTCAAAGGTCCGTTTTGGGCTGTAGCGTCATCGTAACTAAGCATTTATATTTTATGTAGACAAAAGTAGAGTATAATTTTTTAAAGGATACAATCTGCCTTAGAGATGATAATGAACTGGTCTCAGTCTAAGAACTTGAACACCAACCCAAGTAAGACTGAGATAGTACCATTTACAAATAGAAGGAAAATCCACATCATACCTCCTTTAATAAATGGAACACCAATACCCTTTTCAGATGAGGTAAAATATCTAGGTGTTATACTGAATAGCACACTCAACTGAAACAAACATATAGAATGGACTCATGCCAAGGCACTTAAGACATTTTGGGCATGCAAAAGCTTATTTGGCAGAAAATGGGATTACAGCCCAAGATGATCTACTAGTGCTACAGAACTATCATCCTCCCAATAGTCAGCGATAAGGTGACAACAAAAAATTCAGCTAACGCTACAAAAAATCGAAAGGCTATCAATTTCGACAAAATTCAATTTTGAAACCCGCTTCAAAGTTATAATCAGAGAACGCAAAAAGTGGCAATCTATGCTACCTGAAATAGGAGAGGAATCTACCATCTAGTATACAGATGGTTCGCGCATCTCTGAGGGGAGCCGGAGTCAAAGGTCCTAACTTCTCGGTTTTAAAACCACTTCGCAAAGAGGCCACAATCTTGCAGGCTGAACTAATTGCAATGGAGCTATGCATTTAAGAGAATATAAGGAGAGTTCATCGCAACAAATCGATTTATATCCTATCGGATAGTCAGGCAGTTCTCAAGGACCAGCATCCAATAAACACGGATCGAGGATAGTTTGGACTGCCTTCAAAACCTAATCATCCTGGGAAAAAGAAACGATGTAACCTTAATGTGGGTACCAGGACATAAGGGAATTGAGGGAAATGAAGAGGCTGATCGCCATTCAAAAAACGGCGCAGAAACAAAGCCATTGGTCCAAAGCCATTCTGCGGAAAAAGTGCAAAAGGGCACTACAGCCCTACATTTAGAAAGTGGTTTGAGCAAGAGCACAAAATCTACTGGAATAGACTTCCAGGCTTATCAATCTGAAAAAAACTAATCCTACCATAAAAAACAAAGTGAAGGACATTCTAAAATTCAGCAAGAGTGATATTAGTACTCTAATCGGTCTAATGACGCGGCACATTGGAGTAAACTACCACATCAAAAACATGGGCTTAGCTGAAACTGACATCTACCGCCTCTGTCCCGAAGCCTCAGAAACGACAGAACACATCCTATGTCTCTGTGAAGCAGTAGTGAGGAAAAGACACAATCTTCTCGGAAAAGGTTGCCTTTCTACCAAGGAACTATCTAATATGGCTCCCTTAAATATATTTAGATTAGCCAAAGCTATTGAGTTATGGTAGAGTAAAGCTACAGTCAGCGCACAATAGGCCAAGAAGGTCGCAGTGCTCTCGCGTGTTCCCCAATTTATAAAAAAAGGAGAAATGGACAAACACTGGTTGAAAAAGCACGGGAGCGTTGGGAGATTTCCGATAAGGATGGAGGCGTAGTAAATAGGAGTCTGAAGTCCGATTTGGACTGTAGCGTCTGTAAGCATTTATATTTAATTTAGACAAAAGTAGAGTATTATTGGAAATTTCAAAAAACCTTTATACTTATTACGTACCGCCATTCGTCATTATGGTCATGGCAGACTACCAGGCGATAAGTCTCGATGTTTGATCCTCGATGTTTGATCCTTGATGTTCGTTTCGATTTGTCAACTGCGCGACTCACCCTTATCTGGTAGCGGCAAAATACCGTTGTCGAATCTACGCACCGGCATTGGACACATATATTGTATAAATAAGCAATACCACCTATTTACAGCCAAACAAGAAAAATAATAATTTTAAAAAGAATTGCATACACAATTTGCAGAAAATATAACAATGACTAAATTAAACATAACAGGGCTACGATTGCGCGTAAAGCGCAATCTTACGGTACTCTAGATGAAATAGAATTTTTTGTGAACCCAAGAAATTTTGTATGAGGAGTGTTAGAAGGGGTGATAGCATTGAACTATTTTTTTCCCCATCATGCTATAAAAATGTTTTATACAAAATGCTCCAAAAATTGAATATGGGCTGAGAAAATTAGTGTGTTAGATTTAGTGAAAATGTGCAGTTTGTATGGGAGGTGGTAGATAGAGTGGGGGGATTTTAGTGATTTTTTCAGAAATAACTAAGAATATCATAAAATTGACATTTCTTAAATTTGAGACTGGTAGCATTCATACTTTTCAAGAAAATAGATTTTTTGTGAAGTTGTGAAACTGCGTCATATTGTGTGGGAGGGGGTAGAAGCAGTAAAGCTAATCAAAAATTTTTTTTTCTGATCTTAGTGATAATAATAAATAAGTATTTATTACGAAATATGAGCTCGATAAATGTTATATGTTCTGAGAAAATCGGCTTAGAGCATTTCATGAAAAAGTGCAGTTTGTATGGGAGGGGTTGGAAGGAGAGGGAGGACGCAAATAATTTTTACACAGTATATTGAAATTATTATAAAAGTAATATATCCCGAAATTCAGACTAAAAACTTTTATACTTTTCGAGCAAATCTATTTATAGTCGAATTGCGAAATTGTGTCATTTTGTATGGGAGGGGGTAGAAGGGGTGAAGCTAATCGTCTAATTTTTTTTAGCCTTACTAACAATTTTAAATAAATATTTAGTGCACAATTTCAGCTCGCCAAATTTTATACGCACTGAGTAAATTGGCTTAGAGTAATTCATGATAAGTACAGTTTGTATGGGAGGTGGTAGAAGGAGGGGGCGGACACGCATAATTTTTATACGGTAGATTGATATTATCATAAAAGTAATATATTCCAAAGTTCAGGCCAATAGCTTTTACACTTTTCGAGCAGATCCGTTTATTGTCAAATGGCGCATTTGTGTCATTTTGTATGGGAGGGGGTAGAAGGGGTGGAGCGATTTGGCCCATTGACGAACTTGACCTTACTTTTTTGTCAAAAACGACGTGTACGAAATTTGAGCTTTCTAGCTCAACGCGTTCTCAAGCTAGAGCGCGCACAGACGGACGGACGGACGGACGGACGGACGGACGGACATCCGGTTTTGAGATTTTTGAGTGATAATATTAATTTCTGTATTCATCATTTTTTTCTCCGAGCCTTATTTCTTGGCGTTACAAACTTTAGAGCAAACTTATAATACTCTCAGATTTCATCTAGAGTATAAAAATCAATATTTACTGACATGGTGAAATGTTAATAGTCCAGGCGTCAGGTTTCATTATTCATAATTCGGTTTAATGCCAAAACAATTAATATTAATATGAAAATCGAGAGTACAGCTTTCAGAAATCATTTACCAAAAGATTGACATTAAAGATATAAGTTGACCGGAACCCATCTTTTTAGTATACCAACCATCAAAGCTGGAACTATTTTGTTTTTCCACCGTTGACCAGCAAAATGCTGTTCTCAAGGTAATTTAGTAAAACAACAGATTTAAAAAGTAACTTAAACCGTTAAAATCAGATAAATACACAATACATAATGAATTTTTTAATTAAATTGGTAATAATTCCTCGGCATCTAAGTCCTCATCTGAATCATGACTATCCATTTTTGCAACTTGTCCGGTTCGCGGACGTTCAGCTGGCGGTCCTAGCGGATCAGCATAGTATCTTACACCGCTTCCAATACTATCGATCTGATGACTATCACTGTTCGATTTCAACGAGCTTAAATCATGCCCTGCTGAGCTTCTCGCTGATTTTCCTGCATCATGGTGTTGTGGAGCTGTAAGAACAAAAACATAAGATTTTTTCAACCATCAAATTTAAGGAATCACAGCTCCTATAATGGACCGTTCAATCAGAATTACAGAGATGAATTAAGATGATTCGCAACAACTTTTGCCTGATTCATGTGATAGGCAATTTCACGAATTCGGCGTAACATATACATATCTCGATATCAGCCCGAAATTTGTTCGTGCCCGAGTCGAAGAAATTTTGGGTGATGCCAAAAAAAAACAAAAAGATTAAATAATAGTTTGGTGAATGTTTTCACAGTGCATTTTGAATTAAAAGAAAAAATTTCCGGATTCTACACTGTTACGCTTTATTATTCGTGACGTTTCGGTCTCTGCTGAGACCTTTATCAAACTGATCGACAATTACAAAAGACAATTATTATATAGACAAGGGGGTTAATTGAGTGTGGGAAGGATAATTAAGGTTAATTAATTAGTATCAGGTAGTTAAATTAGTTAAGGATTTTTGGGTACGAATTTTGTTCTTACCAAATTTTAACGCAGGTAGCCAAACTGGCTATTTTGGAGAAAGCAAGTCAAGCGGCTCTTGAGGAATGACATCAAACTCAAGAGAACCAAGCTGGACTACCTTAACAAAGAAGCCCTATCCCTTCACCTCCTCCTCGGTAGCCTTCTACCGAGGGACACCTTTAATCATTTTGATTCTTTTATTTCAGAACGCAGAGAAGCAGAATTCATCAAGAAGAAAACGATACAGGTACGGAAATTCAGGAGCTTAGAATCGACATTAGAAGCAGCGCAACCGATACCAACGAGAAGCAACAACGTAGTAGTCAACCTTTCATCCATGCAGTTAACCAGGGAACAGGATGTGTTAAGCAAAGGATTCAACTACGCGCTTACCCCAACAAGTATTCCGACCGAAGAGATCATTCAGCAAATAGAGCCGGCAATCAGAGGTCTTCCGCAAGCGATTGAAATCTCCGACACGAGGTCTCTCACATCATCAAGCGAGCAGTGCCACCTGCGACGAATATCCCCCCGAAAGAACGGAAAGCTTTAAAAGAGCTTAAGCAAACGAAGGAAATAGCGATTATGCGAGCTGACAAAGGAAACGCAACGGTAGTCATGGACAAAGAACAATACGAGGAGAAGATACAAGATATTCTATAAACAGGACCATATACAGAAATGAAAAGAGATCCAACCGCCGACGAAAAACATAAGAAAAATATGAAATTAATAACACAAACAGGGGTGGCCTTGGGCCCTTCCAAACCATCAAGCTTTACATCCCATCGTTATTCTACTGCCCCTTTTGATCAGTGCACATTAATATCACAACACTTTAAAATTTGCTATTTTTATGTGTGTCTTCACAATTTTTTAACAGGTAGGGTTTTTCAATTATATATTTGCTTTTTGCTATTAGTTATTATTATTGTTTTTGTCATTTGAGATAATAAAAGTGGTTAAAAATTAATTATTAATAGCATCATAAAACAGTAAACTTTATGTTAGTGCGTAGTACAGGGGTAGTCCACTATAGGCACAGAAAAATTGTAGATGTTCCTAAGTTGGACTGCGGGGTTTAAACATCGATTTTTTACTCTGTTAGTAAGAGATATATGTATATATTTTTTAAGCTGTTTCTATTGGTTTACAAAGTGTTACCAGTAATGGGCCGGGTGGTCCATTGCTGGTACAACACTTGGACTACTGTAGAAGCATACATTTTCCATCCGATACTAAACTATTCTGTTTTAAAAAATCAATATTTATTTATATTTTTCAGTGCTGGGTGATGGAAACCAATAAAATCTGCATTTGCAAAACATATGGCAGAGCAGCTCAAGAAAGCCCTAGAGGTTCTTCAAAAATTGTGGTCAATTACTCGGAGGTCCACTATAGGAACCTCACTAAATAACAGAGTTTATTTTTGGTACATATAAAGGGTTCCATATTTTAGGACATAAAAAGTATTGCAAAAGCAAATTAAAAGACAGTTATTTCTCAAAAAGAATAAAGTTTATGTACGGTGCGATTTTAATCTAAATGCCATTTAAGCGCTGAAGGGGTTCATTACATATACGTTAATCAATTTGTTTGCTTTAACCACTGAATTTGAAAGTTACTAATATTGTTTTGCTTTTGATTTTTTTTAAATTAGTGTGTGAAAATTAAAGATTTTGCTTCAAATTTCCAAGAAAATCAAGATTGCAAATCTTATTTAATTATGTTAATATTTTAAGCCATTTTAAGCTAGGGTGTAGCCTAGTGGGTTGCGTGTTGGTCTACAATGCGAAGGTCGAGAGTTCAAATCTCGGTCGACGTATAATTTCGGCACACTACTTGCGTGGGTATATCTTAAAAAAAAGTAGATAGAGGGTTGTGCGAAGGGCTTTTACAATAACAAATAAGGAGCCTGAAGGTCAGGAGGCTTAAGCTCTATTTGGACTATAGTGAAGAAGAAAAAGAATATTTTAAATATAAGTGATTCTAACTTAAACAATGTACAGAAAATGTAGAAAAAGGCTAAAATTAATGGAAAACATAACAGGACTACCATTGGACGTGAGTGCGTGTTGAGAAGTTTTGAAATTATTGCTTGAATTACGAGCAAAACTCTCTGTATAGAATATTAGTTTCATAAACAGAGTTGCTTAGAATTCCCATGAAATGGTGCATGTTATATGCACGAAACCATATGAGAGGGGTTAGAGGAGATGAGGGAATCGCAAATTTTGTGATGCAGTTTTAATAAGTTTTTCTTGCTAGAAAATTTCAAGTTCGTAACTTTTAATTTGTGGGTTATTAGTAGATTTATTGAAATTGGTCGAAATCATGCTTTTTTATGGGAGGGGCATGGGGGATTTTAAAACTTTTGATGCAACTTTGTTTTAAATATTTTTCAAAGTGTTTGTACAAAATTTTATGTTTATAGCTTCTAGTTGTTTGGTGATTTCTTAGAATTGATACTTTTGTATGGAAGGGATAGAAGTTTTGAAAGTATTCGACCAGTTAATATTTTAAACTTTTAAGGATTTTTTTAAGTGAGATTCTCAAAATTTTGAAATTTTCAGCTTAAAATTTCAATCAAAAATTTTGAGTAATTGTACTTTTTTTTTATTTCAGATGAAACACCTTGTACAGGTTAGAGCCCCCCTTCGGTGAATACCAGTTATGGTTCAAATAAATATTTTTTTTTTGTGTAATCAAATGGATTAATGCACGTGCAATTTCAACATTGTATCTTTTACCGCAGCTCTAAAAAAATTACACAAAATTTTCAACTTTTTGGTTCACCACCCCCCTGCCCTTACACGCCCAACTTAAAAATTTTATCAAATTATAGGTCACATAATGCTACAATCCGACAAAGTTCCAAATCAATATCAGCATTGGGTTTTGGGATATACCGGTTTGAAAATTTGGAAAGTTCACCATTTTTAAAATGCTCCCCATTTCCCCCCTCCACCACTCTACACTTCTGGCCACATTTTATATTTTTTTATATTTCGCTAGTATAGCTTAATATATGTCTGAAGTTTCAATTGAATAGTTTCAGAGATAGTCGAGATATTCATGTTTAAGTGTTTTTCTTTGCACCCCCCTCCCCCTGCGGACCCTCCGCTTTACAAATATTTGCGTCCCTTTAAGTTGATTATGGTTGAGCCGCATATGGAATTGTAAAATACGAACTCATTCTGATAAGTAGTTTCGAAGATATATTCATTGAAAACAAAAAAAAAAAAATTTTGTCCTACAATTGGTTTTCAGCCCCCTCTTTTTTACCCCACTGGATAAAAAAATTAACTTATTTTCACCCCTTTTCCCCGTAAATCAGTAAACTCGAATGTCGAGTTTCAGCTTTCTATCTGTAGTCGTAGCAGAGATATTGGCAATCGCAGTTTTCGAGCTTAACCCTCCCCCACCACCCCTTTCAAACACCACACTCGCAAAATTTAGGCAATGAAAGTTCTCATTGTTTGTGGGTTTCGGGTATTTGAATGTCGTTGGAGCGTACACGTACGGACGGACGGATTTTTTTTAGGCAATTTAGTCATGAAATACGAAAAAACAAAATTTTAGGCAAGCAATTTTTTTTCCGCGTCGACCACAATACTTTATTATTAGAATAATAAAATAGCTAAAAATTCTGAATTTCACTTCACTCTGTTTGTAAACAGTGGTGCAAACTATGAAACAAAAAATCACACCTATCGGATGTGCAGAGAAAATAGGTCAAATGTATGAAAAATACAACTTTTCAGGAAAGCAAAAAATAAATCAATAAAAATCTTTGTTTTTATAGTTATTGTTACTGTTGTATGAGTGCGTTTTTTTTTTTTAAATATGATGTTATTAATATGAATGGCATTGGTTTTACCAAAGATTATGAACAATATACTTTTTTATGTTATATGCTTTTTATACCGTTATATGCTTTCCAGTATAATTCACACATACACACCGAAGGAAGTTTCGAGAACTGTTCACACTTAGTTCACACTTACACACCGAAGGAAGCTTCGAGAACTGTCATGAGATATACAGGGTGCGCCATCTAAATGTGGTCGATGGAAATATTGAATAACTTGAACAATTCTCAATCGATTTTGGAAAACTATTTATTTTTATAAAATTTGAAGCTTTACAATTTTTTTCATTCAGTTTCCAAAAACAACGTCGATGAAATGACCACCTTTATTGCGGATACAAAATTCAGCTCTTTTTCTGGCATTTTCCATGACATTTGCCAGCATCTCGGGTGATATCGCAGTGATTTCGGCTCGAATATTGTCCTTAAGCTCGTCTAAAGTCTTCGGTTTGTTGGCATACACTTTGCTTTTTAAAAATCCCCACAAAAAAAAAGTCCGGTGCCGTTAAATCGGGCGATCTCGGTGGCCAGTCAATATCCCCCCCCCTTTCGATACCACACGTCCTGGGAACTTTTGACGCAAGAAGTTCATCGTTGATTTCGCGGTGTGACATGTCGCGCTGTCTTGTTGAAACCAAAAGCCTTTAAGACCTTTTTCACGCATTTTTGGTAAAACAGAGTGTGCCAACATCCATCGATACCGATCCCCATTGACAGTTTCCCCAACTCTGAAGAAGAACGGACCAATGATGGTTTTTGAGCAGACACCGGCCCAAACAGTCACTTTCTGATCATGCAGTGGAGTTTGATGTATAGTATGAGGATTTTCTTTCCCCCAAATGCGACAGTTTTGTTTATTTACAGTGCCAGATAGCGTGAAATGGGCCTCATCAGTCATTTGACGATACGCACGCTGTGTTGCAACAACTGAACGATTGCATTTAATGAACATTGTCACTATTTCCGCGCGTTCTTTGGGCGTGAATCAATTCATGGTTAAAATTGTAATGCAATAACCTTTCCGAAATGTGTTCGACGACGTCAATCGGTTTAAATCTGTCAAAATTATTCAATATTTCCATCGACCACATTTAGATGGCGCACCCTGTATAAAAGCACGGAAGCTCTCAGCGAGAAGTTAGTTATTCAGCGACTTTTATGGAAGACGCGAACCAGGAAAGCGATAGAACAGTACGCGGCGGTAGTGCCATATAGTGCGAATTAAGTTGAAAATCGAATTAAGTGCGAATAAATAAATTATCACTTATTTTTTAACGAATTGTGTTTTTACTTGAAATCCGGCGATCCCCTAGCTCGCAACAATACGATATCCTGAGCCTATGGAAGAAATTTTACACCAAATTTTAACAAGTACTCGACGGCAGCTGGTGCACTTTTCACCCAACCCTTCTTACTTCACAGCTATTTATGACAGCTTCTGACCTCGTAGAAACATGCGGGTTGCATAGTTCACTCAGAATTGAGTCTACAATACGGAAATAACCCTTAACAAATAGAAAGCCTTATGAACGTAATGCAATCCATGGTAGCTCGAATATCTGGTTTAACTTTTATAACAGCAAACTCGTAGCTATGACGCGGACGAAGACCAGATTGTCACCACGAGAACAATATCTGTTATGAACGCGCGGATTTGAGAGGGCATAAGCTTCTCAATAATCTTAAAGAAGAAAGAGTAATATACTTATGTATACGTCCGTCAGCCAAAAGGACGTTGGAAACAAGATATCAGTGAGATAACAGCTTAAGAGAGCATAGCATATTAAAGAATATCAGGCATTAACAAGTTCTTTTGTTTAATTGAAATTGTAATCTTTTTGTTCAAGAGCTCAAATAAATAAATAAATAAAATTTTCGGAATCAAGTTGTCGAATCATTATTATGAGCTTTTGGGTTGAAAGGAAAGATTTCCGGATTTTACACTGTTACGGTTTATTATTCGTGACGTTTCGGTATCTGCTGAGACCGTTACCCTTTAGATTTTAGATGTTGACAAATTTATTCTCATTCCAATTTTTGGAATTCATATCACCTGGCAAAGAATCTAAACTAATAATAAAATCGTTCGATGCAAAAACTACTGAACGGATTTTGATAAGATTTCCACCATTAGACAGATTATTAGTCGGTGCTTAAACTGGGGTATTAATCATTTCAATATAACTGGCGAGTTTTCAAAATTCAAAGCGATCGGATCGAAGTCATTCTAAAGATATTCCGGAAGTGACATGTTTTTGTCGTTTTCCGTTTTAAAGTTATTTCAGGAACTGCTGCTCTAGGTTGGGTTCGTCGACAATGTTGTGTGTGTTGTGCCCTAGAAATACGACGCAAGTTAAAGCATTTTAACTCACAATTTTGATAGAAGTAGGTTAAATTTAGTATTGGATAGTGACATTAGTAACATCGAAAGGCAAGTTAAAATATTTTAAGTCGCGTCGTGTGTCAAGGGAATGAGACATTTTGTTCTAACACCCGACTCGAACGGAGCAGCCGTTCGCGCAACATCTGCACAGTCGGTCCGAATGTATAAAATTCACTCAACGCCATTCAAACCAATAATATTGCTGGGGAACCTAACTCGGAAGACATTTTCGTAGAATCATAAGGCTGTGTTTAACGTTATGTTTATTATGAAATAATTTCGCTATAAAATAACGCTATGATGATACCCAACGTTATTTTTCAGTCGTTTTTTTTACTTTAACGAAAATCATAACGTTATGAATAAAGTTAATCCAGAGCCCTGGCAAGAACAAATATTTGTGTACTTTTGACGACTCTGTACGCGTCCAAACAATATCCTCTCAACTTTAATCTGAAGTCTAAAAATTGATTTTCTTTTTGTAATAATATTTAATTTATTTCAAAACATTTCATCGTAAAGTGATCTAAGCTTGGCTGTCGATCCATGAGCGGAAAGAAGCGACGCGAGCATAGACTCCTGGGTATGCAGCAAGAGCACATCCATTACCCCATGATACAACACCGACCAATTTATTTCCAATAGCCAATGGACCACCAGAGTCTCCTTGGCAAGCATCCTTTCCGCCGGAAGATGCACCAGCGCATAGCATTACTGAAGTGATCTTTCCACTTCCGTATCTGTTTCCGCAGTCAGCGTTGCTAACGATTGGGACAGTAACGGTTTGGAGAGTGTTTGGTGAACTGCCTCCTGAACTGAGGGTTCCCCATCCGGTTACGACAGCATTGGCTCCATTAGCGACAGATTCTCCTTGAGCTGGAAGAGCGATTGGCTGGATTGCTGACGAGTAAGCAAGGGCGCTGGACAAAATCAAAACAGCGATATCGTTGTTGGTGGTGGCGGAATTGTAGCTTGGGTGAGAACGGACTGCAGAAACTGTCTTAGAGGTACCCCCTGATGTACGGTAGGTGCTTCCAGCAACAACGGTAAGAACTGAGGCGGATGTACCAGCGACGCAATGGGCAGCAGTGATGATCACATTCGCCTTGTAGATAGATCCACCGCAGATGTGGCTTCCAGATCTCCTCAAGGAAATTTGGTATGGGTAAGAGTTGATGGTGGTGTCCTTTCCTCCGACAATACGTCCGTCATCCAATTCGGGGATGGCGTTTGCGGAAACGCAAGCGAGCAAAGCAGTCAACAGAACGAATCGAAACATTTTGAATATTTGATGACAATTTGAAATGAACCTGCTTTTTTATAGTTATTGCAAATGTCTGCAAATATAATCTGCAGGATTAATTTTTAGATAAGAAAAGATAATGATGAAATGATAATACTGAGATCAAATGTTTCCTGATTGAATCCATTATTTTCGAAACAACTACTGCGCGTAGACGAAGCTTAAACGATTTATTCTAACTATATCGTCTTTTTTTTAGTGTTATCAATAGCTTCGTCGGAAAACTTAAAAATTTCATTTTATCACGCTTAATTAAAAATCGTAGTTCAATTGAATTGAACTTAAAGTCTTTAGGGGCTTAGACTCATAAATATTAATAACAAAAGAAAAATAATTAGAGTACAGTATCATCATAATCTACATTTTTAAGAACAATATATCGTACTTTGGTGATTAGTAAAACTTTATAAATTTATAATTAAAAATTAGTATTTTTTAATTATAAACACAACAACTTAAGTATACTCCAGCTATTTATATAATAGCATTGTATTCTTATGTTAACGATAGATTCACCTCAAAAATCTAACAATGAGATAGGCGAAACTTTTTAAGCAACAAACTGGACTTAGGGGTCGCCAATAATGTAGTGGTTGTCCAATAAGTTTAGGAAGGGACAAAATAAAACAAAACAAAAATGAAAAATAATAGGGATTAATTAAGTAAGGAAGGACAGGAACTTACTCTAAATATATTCAAGAAGTTTTTTTTCCAATGTTGAATTCACAAAAACTATTCAGTTTACAACCACTTCTTAATTAGATATCATCATTTCCTTGTTAATACCTCTTATAGGTCTTATAATCCAGAGCTTATTTGGCAATGTTCGATCTGGTTCCCTCAAAGTGTGACCGATTCACTGCTACTTCCACCTTTAAATTTCAAAGTCTATATTAGTCTGTCCTGTTGTACTCCAAAATGCGTCGGTGGAGATCACATCTGGCCAGAATATCCCTAAAATGCGTCGGAGTATTGGTTCACGACAGTTCACAGTTTCTTGGTAAGCCTAATGGTCACTTTAGCTAGGGTGTGGCCTAGTAGGTAGCGTGTTGGTCTTGTAATGCGAAGGTCGGGAGTTCAAATCCCGGTCGGTGCAATATATAATTCCAGCACTTTGCCTGCTTGGATATACCTTGGTCACCTCATTCTACGAAAATGAAAAAATTCGTAGAAAGAGGGTTGTGCGAAGGGCTAACAACCCTTCCATAATAAGTAATGAAAAAATGTTAAGGAACCTGAATATCAGGAGGCCAAGGTCCGATTTGGGCTGTAGCGCCATAGTAGTAGTAATAATGGTCACTTTCCATGTAGTACAACCATATAACAACACGAATTTGATGCATGCGTCAAACAGTCGCAGCTTTATGGGAATAGAGATATCTTTTAATCTCCAGAAAGAGCTTCATTTATACAAGCATCAATATCCTTTCAGCTCCGCAGTCCATGTTGACAATTCTTCCGAGGCAACAAAAATCTTGCACCTTTTCCACATTTTTCCGTTAAGAACTTGCGCTCAGGCTCATGCGCATATACTTGGTTTCACACACATTTATTTTCATTCCCGCCTCTTTGCATTTAGAATGCAACAGTTAAGTAAGTACGGTTATGTTCAAGCAAACACACGGCATCAGCATAATCAAGGTGACTTAACATCTTAAACAGTCCCCACTGAAGACCTTTATCCTCCCCACCTTCCAGTTCAGTGTCATTTATTACCACCAAAAACAGGGCTGGTGATAAAATCCAGCCTTGTCTGACACCCTTGCGCACAGGAAATGTCTCGGACAGCTCTCCTCTATTTAAAATGTAACATCTTGCATCTTGGTAGGATTCTTTAATCATAGCTATGATCTTAATAATCTTAATTAAATATTAATTGGTTGTTTGTTTCGTACATACATAGAATTCAAGCACTATCAAGGAAAAAATTGAATTTGCACTTGTACCTCGCTGATGGGCTGAGAACCAGAGGGGGTCAATTACTTTCGAAGTAATATGCACAACAATGTTGAGTATCTTTTGCTGTTTTATCATTCAAGTACATTTGACGAGGCATTTTGTCCGAGAGTTTCAAAATTTTCGTATATGAATAAAAATACTTAATATATTTTTTCACACTATCTTCAATGCTTTCCATGTACTGATTGGGGCATAAGCGTATTTCTGTTTTAGTAATGTTCCTAAAATAAGAAAAAGTCACATATCGATCACGGGTAAGGATGGCAAAACCTTGCTCTCTTCCAATCGCAGTCATCAACTGCACAGTTCTTGTCATAGCAGAGATTATTTCACCTCTATTCTCTATGAGAGAGGTGGCAAAAACTGCTATTGCAGTGATAAATATATTCGAAAAGAGCTGCTATTTCATTTGAATCAAATTGAAAAAAGCAATAATTCAAATTGAAACAGAAAAACCTTGCATGTCGAATCTGAAATACTCGGCACCCATAATTCAGTAGCAAGCAAAATTCTCGATGTCGACTTGCGCTTGGTAAGAGAAAAGCAATCATAGCAAGCGGGGATTTCGGGCTGCACGGCAACTAGAAACGCAAGCCCTGCCCGGATTGAAATCAGAGCACAAATGCGGCTGGCAATTCGACCGCTTCGTATACAAGATCCGCGATCTGAGATACCAAGCTCATACAAGCCGGCGACATTTCTGGCGCTCAGCAAGAGAAATACCATCGTATGACTATGACCATAGTTTTGCGTGTTTGCCTGGCATTTTACATTCGTTTCAGTATAGGAAAAAATGCACATTTTTCGCTTTCTGCTCAGTTGAGATTATTCGTGCTTGTTATAGTAAAGATTCCATGGTAACAATTTCGGAATTCCAAAACAGACAAAACAGCAAATTCTGCATATAACAATCAGGCAGACCCAATCTTATGCTCAGTACCACCGCATAGTGAATATTTCCCGATGCACCAAGCACCTGCTCAATGATATCTGTTCCCTGGTTGTACCCAGAGATATCTGCTAACTGTTCACTGATATCTGCTCACTGCTTGCAAATTAGTTGCAGTCGAACAAATAATGTAATAGTTAGATTCCAAAACAGACAACTTAATATAGCAGTATTCGTTCTCACTCCTCAAATATTTTGATAATATAATTTTAGGAAACCCATTACAAAATATTAAATACTAGCAACTGCAGAAAGACTTCTTATGTTAAACTTTCAAAATCAAATAAAGGGTGTATACGTAAGATTTTTGTACCTTCACTATTCCTCATAAGCAGCCTGTCCCTCGAGATCCATCAATCAATCAAATTTCTGTTAAGACCCCCTATAGGACAGAAACAACATTCTTCCATAAGGCGCGATCCTGAGCATCGGCCTTTAGCTGTTGCCAGGACTTGTTTATTCCTTTTTTTCTTTTTTTTTACAGAATGACCTGTGCAATTGCGGCCTTTATGTGCAAAGCAAATATTCCTAAAATGCGTCGGAGGCATTGGTTCACGAAAGTTTACCGTTTCTTGATAAGTCAAACGGTCATTTTCCACGTACTACAGCCATAGAACAATACGGATTTGATGCATGCGTCAAAAATTCGCAGCTTCGTGCGAAGGGAGATCTCTCTTAACCTTCAGAAAGGCGAAAGGATACCGAAGGCCTGACGAGCTTTATTTAGACGAGCCTTAATATCTTTTTCGGCGCCGACGTTCGTGCTACCGAAATAGGAAAAATCTTGCACCTCTTCCATATCTATAAGACGCGACATCTTGCATCTTCGTAGGATTCTTTAATCATAGCTACGACCTTATCTGGCATACCTCTCCTATACAAAGCATTCCATATGTAATCTCGATTAACGCTGTCGAAAATCTTCTCAAAGTCCACAAACATGAGATGTAGTGGCGAGCCCAGAAATACTTAAAATTATTTTCCCTCTTGAAAGTTAGAGCTTCTCTATAAATATGTAACTAAGTAACGGTTCATTAATACATAATAAAGAGTTCGAATGAATCGAGTTTTGTAAAAAAAAATTTTAAATCGTTCACCTTAATGGGGTTATGTTCTTTGTATGCTTGAAGAAAGCGATCTTGAACTGACGTATCATTGAATTGGACAACTACTAGGAGGTTGAACTATTTTTTTTTATGTGATCACATTCGGCGGTAAATTCGTTTAACATCATTTTCGGTTCAATGCTTCAAAAGCAATGTCCACCGTCACTTTCGTCTCGTTCCACCCAAATTAACCCAACTTTATTTTTTTTTCAATTCCTATACCGACAGCAATAAGTTAAACTTGATGTATTGAAAAAAATCATGTATGCATTTCAGCTCCGACTTCAGGTATGGATTTTCCTTTTCTAATGAGTCTATGCGGTGGGAATGAAGAGCAACCGAATCACTCAACTTTGATGATCAGCCTGTTTGCTAACAATCGAACTGATCGTTGCGGTTAATGCCTGATGTTTATACTCTAGATGAAATCTGAGAGTATTATAAGTTTGCCACAAAGTTTGTAACGGCAAGAAATAATGCTCGGAGAAAAAAATGAATGATACAGAAGTTCATATAATCACTCAAAAATCTCAAAACCGGGTGTCCGTCCGTCCGTCCGTCCGTCTGGGAATGAAGAGCAACCGAATCACTCAACTTTGATGATCAGCCTGTTTGCTAACAATCGAACTGATCGTTGCGGTTAATGCCTGATGTTTATACTCTAGATGAAATCTGAGAGTATTATAAGTTTGCCACAAAGTTTGTAACGGCAAGAAATAATGCTCGGAGAAAAAAATGAATGATACAGAAGTTCATATAATCACTCAAAAATCTCAAAACCGGGTGTCCGTCCGTCCGTCCGTCCGTCTGTCTGTCTGTCTGTCTGTCTGTCTGTCTGTCCGTCCGTCCGTGTCCTCTCTAGCTTGAGAACGCGTTGAGCTAGAAAGTTCAAATTTTGTATACGTCGTTTTTAACATAAAAGTAAGGTCAAGTTCGTGAACGAGCTCAATCGCTCCACCACTTCTACACCCTCCCATACAAAATGACACAATTTCGCAATCTGACAATAAACGGATTTGCTCGAAAAGTAAAAATGACATTGATCTGAAATTTTGAATGTAATACTTTGATGATGATTCCAATCTACTGTATAAAAATAATTTGTGTCTTCCCCCTCCTTCCACCACCTCCCATACAAACTGCATTTTTTTATGAAATGCTCTAAACCAATTTACTCAGTGCGTATAATAGTTTTCGAGCTGAAATTGTGCACGAAATATTTGTTTAAAATTATTAGTAAAGCAAAAAAAAAATAAAACGATTAGCTGTACCCCTTTTACCCCCTCCCATACAAAATGACACAATTTCGTAATTTCACAATAAATGGATTTGCTCGAAAAATATAAAAGCTATTGATCTGAAATTTGGAATATATTACTTTTATGATGATATAAATCTGCTGTACAAAAGCTATTTGAGTCTTCCCCCTCCTTCCACCCACACAAACTGCACTTTTTCATGAAATGCTCTAAGCCAATTTACTCAGTGCGTATAAAATTGATCGAGCTGAAACTGTGCACTAAATATTTATTTAGAATTATTAGTGAAATCGAAAAAAATTTAGACGATTAGCTTTGCCCCTTCTACCCCCTCCCATACAAAATGACACAATTTCACAACTTTATAAAAAGTCGATTTTCCTGAAAAGTATGAATGCTACTCATCTGCAATTTAAAACATGTCAAAAGCATGATGCTTGTAGTTATTTCTGAAAAGTCATTAAAAACTCGCCCTCCTTCTATCACCTCCCATACAAACTGCCCTACTTCACTACATCCAATACACTAATTTTCTCAGTACCTATTAAATTTTTAAATCCTAAATTTTGCATAAAACATTTTGATAGCAACCTTAGCGTCATGTGAAAAAATTAGTTCAATGTCGTCACCCCCTCTCCTACTTCCCCTACAAAAATTTCTCCTTCATCTAGAGTATCGCACGATTGGGCTTTATGCCCAATCGTACTCCTGTTATGTTTTTCAAGTAGATTAGCTACTTCTGAAACTGTTATGGCTTCTATCTTTGCTTCTATCGACTCCATCGATCTTTGCAAAAATGTTGGAGTCAGTATTTACTGTCGCTGCTTCTGTGGCAAATGTAGTGCGGAATTTAGCTCACTCATTCCTCCATACTTTAATATGTTCCCCTTTGATTTTACTCGTCAAGCTTACCTTGGGCACGAGTATATCGTTAAAGCCATACCTACTTGTACAGTGATTTACACGCAGCCATTCATTCCCTGAACGTTCAGACTGGAATGCATTGCTTGCTAGCATATTTCCATGCAGTGCTTTAAAAATAATATCCACCGCCATTTCCATCTCTCTCCTCCCTAATTTATTCCTCTTCCTATACCGACATGGCTGTGCATTAAAGGATGACCCATTAAGTTATACTCAGTGCCTTAACAAAAACATGGATGGCAACTTTATTTAAAATATTTTGATATGAATTTTGAAAATTCAGTCCAAGCTACCTGGACTCAATTTCTTCAGCATTATTATTGTAACTTTTAAAAAATTAAGATTTTAGTTTCTAAATGTGTCAAGTATTCAGCAAAAATAAGTCGAGCCATAAGAATTTAAAGATATGTTTAAAGAGATTCTTTGAGAGCGACTGCATATAAGTGTAATTTATATTTCATTGTCTAATTCTAATTTAATCTAAGTTCGGACGAGTAAAATATAGCTTACTCCTCTAAAGAAAGGAAAGCATTAAGGTGTCGTTTATAAAACATTCTAAAAAGGTAGATAGATATGTATATTAAAATTAACGACATGAAACAATAAATAGACAACCATGACATATTTGAGTTTACCTCTCGTAATAAAGATAGACAAACATGTCATGTCCTCTATGGACAGGCTAGAGATTTGGAGGTAGTGAAAATGATAAAAATCAAGTCTTTTAATCAATACTTACTTTTCAATCCACTTGTAGTACCGCTACTACTAATCCGCTGCCTTGTCTGCAAGATTCGTTCCAACCGTTTATATTCCCCAGTATATTTCTCACATAGTTCCATCATGCCTTGCGACTGCGTGACATGAATTAGAGCTCGCAAACAACCCAAATTTTCAGGAAATCGCGAATAAATATTCTCAAATAGTTGTAAATATTTTCGTGGACTATAAACATGCCGAAAACAGCTTGCAACTCGCAGCATCAAATTCGGTTCATTGGGATGAGCCAAGACCGCTCTTTCATAATAATAAACCGCTTTTTCGGCAGCCTGCAGCTGAATAAAATACGATCCAATTGATGAAGCAATCGCAATATCGCTCGGATTCAATCGAAACGATTCGCTATAATACTGATTAGCTTCTTGCCTGTCGCTATAACTTTCATAGATTTCGCCGACTTTTTGATGTACGCCCGGATCCATTTCCTGCGATATGCCCAGCAATTGAAGATAGAAATCCAAAGCTTCATTCTTTTCGCCGAAATTCTCATAAATACTTGCCATTTGATAGTAAACATGAGGGTGTTTCGCATGCGATAGATTTTGTTTGATTTTATGAAAATATCCAGCTGAAGAGTTGATGTCGCCGAGTCGCTTCAAAACAATACCGAGATTATAATTTGCCTCAAATGAAGTCATATCAATTTCAAGAGCAGCTTCCAAATATTGCTTGGCCATTTCCATATTGCCTTTCAGAATTTCGCAGACACCGCTATTTATGAATGCTGCCGGATTGTAACTGTCGATTTTCCGACAGATTTCGGAGTATTTAGTGGCATTCTGAAGATCGCCAAGCTGAGAGAAAACCATTCGAATTTGTATAATAAAATAGTTTGAATAAAATGACTCTTACTTTCAAATAAATAAAAGTTAAATTCGTTACAGCATTGGCTGCTACTTGGGGCTCTTTCTTTTCATAGAAGCGTAACGTTTCAATAGCTTGAGTCACGTCATTTTGACGCAAATAAACCAGAGCCTTGTTCAGTTCCAATTCATTTGCCAAATTCGTAAAGCATGACGTCTTAATAGATTCAATGCACCACGAATATCCTAGAAATTGTATTAAAATTAAAATATTCAATCATCCATGATCTCCTTACCTTACCATCATTATAGTTCTCCTCAATAATTCCGGATATAAGATCCACAAGTAACATGATATTTTTCTCGGCACTCTTCCTTTTTCCGTTCATAAAAACCGCTAATTCATCATTTCGTATAACTTCAAGCACAAACTGATTGTTTTGATTGTCCTCGACATCCGTTTGCATTTTGACATTTTCATCGTGGTCCAACTGGACTTCGACTAGTGTACGAAACGCCTTTTTGATTTTCTCTGCATCGCCAATCGCATAATAGCATAAAACTAAATGCACTCCACTTTTAATATCCGGGCGTTCAGACATAATGTATTCAAAACTAGCCGCTGCATCCGAATATTGGCCTAATTTTATGAAGAGCATGCCAATGTTATGGGTTATTTTCAATCGTAATTCTTTTTGATTGTTCGGCACTTGATCTAAAGCCATTCGATACATTTTTATGGCTTTCGGGTAACTACCCATGCGATAATAAATGTTTCCAATATTGACTTTCAAGCGATTTACATTCGGGAACATTTTATTTTTTGTCATAATGCTATACGTGTTGATTGCCTCGACGTACATTTCATTTTTCGTATAGAGATTTGCCAGATTGAAAAAGACCTGGCAAAAAATTACCTCATAGGATTGTAAAAAATACATTTTGCTAAAAATCAACTTACGGTATACGTTAAATCAAAGTTATGATAGGCTGTTCCGCTATTCTGATCGCGCAATCTAAGTAGCGTTCTATCCAAAGACGATGCTTCTTTCGCCTTATTTAAGCCTTGAACAAAGTTAGGATTCGGACCAGTGCTCATCAAAATCGACTCTTCCACTAAGTTTTGTATCTTTATCTCAAGATGCTTGTATTTTTCCTGTGGTCTATCGAAATCGGTAATTATTTACGCAATTTTAATTTCAATTTCATCAGAAAACTCACTCTAAATTTTTCTTTTCAAGGACAATTGCTTTTTTATTAGACTTATGTCGCAGCATCGGATCGAACATATTATGACCGGCTTCGGAAGTGTAACCAACTGCCCGGATAGCAGTCGAAGGTCTTGGTAGCTGATTATCAGCAGTCCCAAGAACACCGCGACTCATTACATTTCCGCGCTAGAAAATATTTCACTTAACTCTTAGATTACAATTCATTTTCATTCATTTACCGAGTATAAATTTGCTGTCATTGGACCGAAATTTGGTTCGAAATTATCTTGACTTTCCATTTCGTAAAACAGTTTCTCCATTGGCGGCTGTACGAAGCCATTGTAGACGTCGTCGTTAATTTCTTGTTTCGCCATTTCTATTTTTTTAAAACTTTATAATATTAAAAAAAAAACTGAAATCTATTTCGACATTCGTTTTCTGTTTTTGCAAGTTTGTAACTATGGCAACTAACGCAGAGTTTTTCTTCGGAGAATAAATTGCGCATGTCTGAAATCGGTACAAAATAATTTACATCGAATTGGCAAAAAAAAAACAGAATAATTTAAATGCGAGCAACAAATACCATTGCTCTTGTGTATTAGTCTTGTAAAAAAATATTTCGTTTACATTATTGGTATAACATTGGCAACAATTTTTGATTATTTGCTTACAGTAAAAGAAAGTGATCTTAAACTAAACAATAACAAGAGAAAATCCTATCTAACTTAATCCTATTCAGCATCAGACTCTTGTAAATCACTACAATCACTTTCGTTATCATTGTAAATCGCTTCACGTTGTCGCATCGACTTACCCTTATATCTGGCAAATGCTTCTCCATATCGATTTACATCGCAATAATCAATATCATCTTCGAATCCGATAGCTTCTGAATCAACCGAATAAACGAAACCGTTTCGATAGTTTTCTTCTTCGTCGCTGGACAAATCATAGTTGCTATCTAGATGGATTAATAATAATTGAACTTATTATTTTCATTCGTAAAATCTTATGTAACATCATTTTTACCAATTTCAATATTGTTGATAGCTCGTCGTATATCGTTTTCACCGATACTTGAACCGTCATCGGTGTCGGGATAGTCGTTACGAAAATAGTTTTCTTGATTTGAATCCTCTGAATCGGATTCATCTGAAATTTGATTGTTGAGATGGTCTTCGTAGACGAGATCGTCGAATGGGCGAACACTGTTATAAAAATTACATGAATTTTTGACAAAACAGAAAGTAAAACAAAAGGTAAGTTTAAATGGAAATTTTTAATGATGATAAAGAAACACAAAATGTCAGAAATAATAGGCTCTCTGCCTCAATTTCGTAATGATTTGGCTAACTGTCCTTATGAAATTGCTATAATTACAGAGTCTTGCTCCTAGCAACGCATTTGGATGAGGAAATCATTCTTTCCTGGTGGTCTATTTTTCGGAAAAGACATTTTTAAGCCAACTTATTTGCTTGATCAGTGTCTACTTGCTACTGTGGCGCAGATCCACAGGGTTAGAGGTTAAAGAGAGGAGCCTTAGCGAATGCAAAAAACTCCTCGAACTTAACAACTTGGCAAGGGCCTTTGCACAGAGGTTTTTCGGTACCAAGGAGTTGAAGAGCTCTCGGCAAAGGTGAGGCAACCAAATGCTAGTAGATTTCCTAGAAATTCGATGTTTAGTTGATATATCAACCGAGTGCTGAGACTCTCAGAACTGCAGAGATTTAGATAGGACTCACACTCACTTGTGTGAGTGTCGAACTTGCATTCGGTATAAACTGGTACCTTCGCAATGTGACGGGGTGCTCATTTTCATCACAAAATCAATTTTTGTTCATAGAGGAAGTGGGGGATAAAGCACAAGAGGTAGGAGTCCACGTAAATCAAACAAGATGCGGTTAGTGAGGAGGCGATGTCTCCATTCTAATTAAGAATAAGCTCTCTCTAACTATCCGATAGCGGTTCAGTTGCTCATAGATGCTAATTTAACCCAAAAACTTTAAACCTAAGAAAAATCTTTTTTAATTTCTTTTTAGAACCATAGAAAAAATTATCTTTTGTAGCACAACTATTCAAAGCACTTTTCTGTTAAGACTCCATATAGGGGCATAGAATAGAAACGACATCGTCCTTTAGTTGTGCCCAAGACTTGTCTGGTCTCCTGTTAAATTGCTCGCTCTCATGTACTTTAGCACGATGTCTTTCTTGAGGGTTATTATCTATAGCTCGTCTAGAGATGTTTCGCTCTGCTTTTTTGAAAGTGGGACCGATGCTCAAAGAATATCGAAGGCTCGCCAGCTTTTTTTATACGAGCCACAAAATCCTTTTCGGCTTCAGCGTCCATTCTAACAATGCTTCCGAGGTATCACATCATGTTGTCCGCAAAAAACAATCAGTGTACATGTATTGAATATACATGCACCGCTTGGTTTTTCGTACATTTATTGTCATTCCTTCCTCTCTTTAAATTTGGAATGCAACGAACGATCACTAGCTCTATTTCTGATGGTAATAAATGACATTTTGAAAGTGAAGAAAGTGAAGAAAGTAAATTTCGTGAATGGGGACTATTCAACATCTTCAGTCACCTTGATACTGCTGATGAAGTGTATTTGCTCGGACTCGTAAGTTTCAACGGTTTTGAGCTAGCAAACACATAACAATGAGAATTTTATGCCATCTTCGACAATCCAGAAGTGTCAACCCTCATAAAATTTTAGAAGTTACAATGGACTGGTCATGTGGAGCAGATGGATTACGGAGGAATTTCCAAATGCATACTAAAAGGAAAAGTCAATGGGCAAAGAGCGGTCGGAAAACCACTGAAGCGCTGGGAGGATTCGGTTGACGCAGACAGCAAAAAAATGAGACAAGGTTACAAACCGCAAACTACCCTCTGTAAGGACGAAGAAGGCAACATCATAAGCGACGCTACCGAAATCAATGCACGATGGGTTCAGTACTTCCGAACACTGTTAAATAGAACGACATCACAAACTGAACCTTTTATAATTCCGCAAGATCCAGATGGAGATCATCTGCCTATTGATGAAGTAGAGACAGCCTTACATAATTTAAGATCGAACAAGGCACCCGGAATTGACGGAATCCCTGCAGAGCTCTTGAAAGAAGGTGGAACAGAGCTTACCAGTCGAATATTTAGATTAATTGCTAAAATCTGGACAACTGAAAAATTACCCGACGACTGGCGGAAAAGCATTATATGTCCGGTATACAAAAAGGGTGACCGCTTGCGTTGCGAAAATTACAAAATCTTGACTAAAATTATCGAACGAAGACTCAGTGAATACGCTAACAACGTCATCGGAGAATATCAAGGTGGCTTCAGATCTGGACGATCGACAACGGACCAGCTATTCTCAGTAAAACAGGCGCTAGCAAAATGCTGGGAATATGATATTAATGTGCACCAACTGTTCGTCGATTTTTGCCAAGCATACGATAGTGTCGACCGTAATGCTTTGTACAGAATAACGATTGAACTAGGTGTCCCACCGAAACTAGTTCGGTTAATAAAAGCCACGATGGAAAACAATGAGTGCCAAGTAAAAATCCAAAACGAGTTGACTCACAGCTTTCCAATGGAGTCAGGTCTTAAACAAGGAGATGGTCTCGCCCCTCTTTAACTTGGTGCTCGAGTATGTCGTCAGGAAAGCAACTTCAGTAACCTCAGTGGACACCAGAGGTACGCTACTCGTAAAATCCGCACAGTTGGTGGCGTATGCAGACGAAGTGGATATTCTGGCCCGATCAATACTTGGCGTTAAAGAGGTATTCTAGGAGTTGGAGTCGGCAGCGGGTGAAATAGGGCTCAGGGTCAATGAAGCGAAAACTAAATACATGACCCAGACACGAAGGACTGTCCCAGAGAGGCAGAACATTACGATAGGTGAATACAACTTCGAGTAGGTGGATGAATTCGTATACCTAGGAGCTCTTCTCACAAAGGACGGCAATGAGCGACATGAAATTCAAAGAAGAATCACGGCAGCTAACAAGGCATTTTATGCGGTCCTCCCCATAATGAAATCAAGGAAGGTCCATTGAAACAATAAACTACCCATCTACAAGATATTAATTCGTCCTGTGCTGCTATATGGATACGAAACGTGGACCTTGACACGGTTTTCGGAGAAGTTAATCGACACTTTTGAGCGAAAAATTCTTCGGAAGGTATACGGAGCAGTTAAGGAAGGAGATGATTGTCGAATTCGATACAACCATGAGCTGTATCAACTATTTGACGACCCACCAGCATCTATAGTGATCAAACTGCGCAAGCTGCAATGGGCTGGCCACGTGGAACGAATGCACGAGAAACGAATCCCAAAACGAGTGCTCAAGGGCAAAGCTCAAGGTAACCGACCGCAGGGGAAGCCACGAAAGCGATGGGAGGACTCAGTCGACGCAGACTGCAGATCGCTTCTCAATTTTTCAAACTGGAGGACGCGGTCGTTGGACCGAGACAACTGGAGGAGGTGCAGCCGGGAGGCCAAGGCTCGATATGGGCTGTAGCGCCATTGCATCATCAGACAGCAAATCGCTGCTAAGATTTTCAAATTGGAGGACGCGTTCACTGAACCGAGATGGATGGAGGCAAAGTATTCAGGAGGCCAAGGTCCGATTTGGGTGTAGCGTCACTGTAAGTAAGTAAACACATAACAATCCATATAAAATCTCTCTCTTTTGAAAGCCTTCTCGAAGTCCACAGACATGAGATGTAGTAGCTAGCACATTTCGGCGGACTACTCCAACATTAGGGTATAGTCTAGTGGGTAGCGTGTTTGGTTTACAATGCGAAGGTCGTAAGTTCAAATCCCGGCCAACACATAATCCCACCACACTACCTGCCTGAATATACCTTGGTTACCTCAATCTACGAAAATGAAAAATTCGTAGATGGAGGGTTGTGCGAAGAGCTAACAACTCTTCCGCAATAAATAATGAAAATGTTAAGGAACCTGAAGATCAGGAGGCCAAGGCCCGATTTGGGCTGTAGCGCCATTGAAGAAAAAGAAGAAGACTCCAACATTATCAATAGAGTATTTGTATGGTCTGAATAAGACCACCCTTAGTGGAATCCAGTGTGATAAACTTCGAGAGTGCTCTACCTAACATCACTAGTCTGTCACTAGTAGACACATACTAAGCCAATTGCCACAATCCCGAAGGCCGCTCTTCTTCGAGATGTTTACAATGACGCCTTCCTTCCACTCAGCCGGATATTCCTTCTTTCCTCACCTTAATAAAAAGTGGGATCCGACTGTTATATCCGGATCTGCTTTGAGGAGTTCGGTTGCTAGCCCGTCTATACCCGCAGAATTCTTTCGCGCCGAATGGCGGAAGCTATTTCCTTCTTATCTGGGGGATCATCCCCAATAGAAATTTATTGCGGTAGGATGTTTGGTAATTCTATTTTTGGAATCTCTTCATCCAAGTTTGCGTGAAACTCCTGGTTTTAGCGAATCCATATCCAGAGGGTAAGCCACGAATCTCGGCTTGTTGGCAAGATTTTTAACGACCTTTCTCTCATCGTGTCTAACAGCTTTCCTAAGTTGTATATGAGCATAGTGGTAGGCTCCGTCTTAATTCAGTAGTTTTTTGGTTGACATCGGATTTCAGAGATGATAGAAAGATTGTTTTTTTTCGAATGCAGATCTCGTTTCATGTGTCTTGTAATATCTAGGGTTTGTAAATGTCTTTCTTCAGCACTTACTAGGAAGGTGTCTCTATTAGCCTGCTACTTGGCGTCCAGTGTTTCCATTTCCTTTTCGTCGAAAGTGGATTACTTTTCGCTTAGAGTGGTGGTATCACGCGTTTTTTTTGGGATCTACAAATCTATTGCGCTTTACCTGAAGAATTTATGGCCATCCGACAACTGCTGCGCACAATCTTAAGCAGGTAATCATCAAGTGGTAATCGCTCTACACTTCGCTCGTGTTGAAATAGGCATTAAGCATTCTAAATTATTTGTTTCACAATTTTCCTCTTAAATGGCATCATGAATAAAGCAAACACTTGTTCAAGCACTCAAGCAGTTCAGTTCACATTAAATTTCATTCACATACATTTGCGTTAAGTGTACGCCAAAAGCTCGCGCATCAGGAGACATCTTCTCCATCGGTGACTACTGACCATATACACGATTGGGTTCGGAGTAACACTATCAGGGAAATTCAAATTTATTTATGGTGACTCTTGTATGGAAAAATGTTCCCTGCGTTTACCATTTGCAGATTACTACACAAATAATTCGTCGTTTCCGGATCCTTTAATCCAAGATCGTGATACGTCGAGGCAATAGTCGCCATGCTTCCCCAAGACGTGTTCTATTACAGTATTCTCAGCGTTCATATCTCCTTAGATGATAATTAAATAAACACGCTTTTCTTTGTCGCCAAGTGTACCGGTACTAGTTGGTGTGTAGCGCACTGCAGAATTGTGAAGTTTTCTGAGTCTGACGACGGTGCTCCTATCCGAGATTGGATCCCAGGCATTGAAATCCTTTCTTGCTATTGGTATAAGGACAAACGCGACGCCATTTTTGGGTTCACACCCAGGACCAACCTACAGAATGGTGTTTCTGCTCGTTTCTTGATCCTGTCCACCTGATCTCGCTCAAGCTTAAAATTTGGATTCCATAGTACTTCATTTCACGGTCGATCACTGAACCGACTGACTCCATCCCTGAGAAATGTGTTCCATATTCGCACAGTGTGACCGAAGAACGGTCACTAAAATTCAGCTAGGAAGTGAGAAATCAAGGCAATTATGAAATCAATCCTCAACTTTTGACCGGTTCATGTTTTGAGTCTTACCTGCACACCTTCGAACCGAGCCTATTTGCGATTCAAATACTCATTTAACAGAACGATTCTTTTGTCTTAATCAACATAAAAACCAATTTTGAAAATAAATCTGGTTAGAATTTTTCCAACAGTTATTGCTACATTCTCCACCACCAAAAGTATAAATCATCTCAAAAGTAAAAATCAAAAAATCAATCGCATTTTGTCTTAACCATGGCTTTATTTTCAAAATTGTTTTTTGCTGTAAAAGATCTTACGGCAGTTTTTTTTTCCTTACAAACTAAAATTACATTAGAGATCTGTGGGTGGGGGCTGAGCGGAATATAAACGTATCTTCTTGTTGACTTAAATCCTAATTTCGATTGATTCTGTTCAAGTAAAAATGAATTAAACTATTTTTGTCGTAGTTGCATTTGAAGGCATAGTAAAAATGTATTGAGGGATCAACATCAGCCCAGAAAAGGACGTTACGGCGTACAATTAAAAAAAAACTTAAATGCAGATTTGTAAGTTATGCACCACTAAATAAATCGCATGGACAAATAAAACTGATCGACTTGATAAACGAACCTGAAGTAGTTTTCATCAAAAGTCGTATCGTCGTCGTTTTGCTGAGGATTCGTTTCGGCCAGGTAGAGATCGTAAACGAAATTATCGTCGTTCGAATTGGATGCCGTGCTGTTCGAAGCAGCTGACGATGTCGATTGTGCTGGCTCGAGTGGGATCGAACCGTTTGCAAGAGCTGACGGTTGTTTTTCAACATCGACAATTGTTATCTCCTTTGTAGTAGCAGTCTCGTCCGTTTTTATTGCTCGATAGCAATTGACAACTTTAAAGCGGTTCTCATGCGAATTTTCACGCATTTCCTGTCGACCGCGTTCCGCAATGTTTGGAATGCGCGTCTTCTTGGCCAACTGTTTGGCCTCATCCTTCGTTAGTTTGGCGATTTCCAAAGCGGTCGTTTCATCCTGAAAAACAGACATTGATTGGAAAACGACGTTTCAAGCAAAAGGGGAACTTACTTGAGATTTAACGGTAGCAGCGAATTTCACAATCGTCGAAACTTCATCTTTGGTGGAAAGCAGGGAGTCCGTGCACTCATCATCATCGAGTTTCGGCCGTTTACAATTCAAGATAAAGGCATTTAGTGGTTCCTCGTCGATTCGTCGTTTAACTCGAATTACGGCCGACATTTCTGTTTCGGAAGAAAGAGGTTAACTGCTGTGAAAAGCAAAAAAAAAAAAAGAAACTGACCTGCAACTTCCCAAGCAAAGAATGCTGGCGTTAGGGCGGTTCAGAGGCTTTAAACGGCGTTTAAACTTTTAACTCCGGTGAAGCGCAGTTTCACTAAATTCGGTAATGGTGAATTCCACACAAGAAATCAACTCAAACAAGTTCTTTTCTTTTTAGTTTACAAGCCCGAGATTCTCTTCTTCCATATCAATCAAGTTCTCGCCTCTCCTCCTCCTCGCGATTTTCTATAAACAGCTGAACAACGATTTCGGTTAAAAAACTGATCGAAACTGTTCAATTTTCAATTTGAGTTCGTTCAATTCCATCGTCCGTAGTTTGAATATATTAATATCTTAAGAATTTCTTCACTTGTTGTAAAAGTTTTTTAATAAATCAATCAATCAACTAAAATTGCTTAATTTCGAATCACAGATGTTTCAACGCTAAGATGAAACCGAAATTTCCGTTGCACAGGTCTCGCTACCTTTGCAGACACGGCTGCTCATCGCGATTGATAACAAACGTCAAAATACACAAGAAAAAATCTGCACGAGTTTAGCGCCGTCACTTAGCACACCTTAATTTTCATATTTTTCGGCAGTGTGAAATCATTCGGAAATATTGTTTACAAAATAACGGGTGTGTTAACGCCAATATAAGATCAAAAGTAGCATTCTCTTCCCTTCTTAAATCCGCCGCAAATGAGATGAAATTCGCTTCCGATGAGATTTCGGCGCGGCAACATGTTGACCACAAAGCAACTCTTTTTGTTAATTATTATTATTATTATGGCCGTGATTAGTTTTGCATTCTATTGGACCCTTTTCGGGGAACTTTCGGGACCGAATAAATTGTCCGATGGTAAGTAGTCCTGGGGATTCGGCTGACGATTTATGAAACGACTATCATCCTGTTTCTTCATTTCAGTGAGAGCAATCAAATCTGTGCTGGAAGAAGGAGGAGGTCGACTGCTGTCCGGCAGTCTCGATTATGATCGGGATCTGGTTGTTATTTATAATCGGGTTCCAAAAACCGGGTCGACCAGTTTTGTTAATATCGCATACGACTTATGCAAACGCAATAAGTTTCATGTTTTGCATATCAACGTTACGGCCAATATGCATGTGCTTTCGTTGCCGAATCAGGTGAGTTTTGTTGGCAAAAGTTCGAAGGAATGGTTTAATTCAATTGCATTCCAAGATTTGGTTATTTTGCGACTATCCAGGATATTTTTGGCTTGGAAGGTGGTGAAGTAAAATGTCGGTAATTTTGAATTTTCTTAGGGCTTCGGTGGGATATACAAAATTAAAAATGTTCACATAACAAGAATACGATCAAAGCCCAATCATACGATACTCTAGATGTAAGAGAAACTTTTGTGATCTTAAAAACTTTTGTATGGAGAGTGGTAGAAGGAGTGAGAGCATTCAACTAATTTCTTAGCTATAAAAATGTTCATACAAAACTTAAGCTGATAAAACTACTGTATTAGATTTGGTGAAATTATGCAGTTTGTATGGGAGATGGTAGAAGGAGTAGCGATCACTAAGAGCATTATGGAATATCTCTTAAAATCCAGACCAGCAACCTTCATACTTTTTAAGAAAATCGATTTTACTTTATTATTCTAATAATAAAGTATTGTGATCGACACAGAAAAATAAATTTGCTATCCTGAAATTTTGTTTTTTCGCATTTCATGACTAAATTAGCCTAAAAATGCAAAAACAAAAAATCCGTCCCGCCGTACGCCGTACATATCTCCGAGACCGTTAAAGGTAGAATGTTCGTTTTTAGGTGGATTGTTGATTGGGTAAGTGAACTCTATTTTCTAAATTTTGTGGGGCGTGAGGTGGAAGGGGGAGGTGGGGGGGAGGGAAAGAGTCAAAAACTACACTTGCTAATATCTCCACCACGAATGCAGATAGGAAATTGAAAATCAGCACAGATATAGAGAGGTTTGTGGGACAAACTCTAAAAATAATTTAATTTTTTATCGCACGAAAAGAGGGGGCTAAAAACAAATTGTTTTTCTTCGAAATTACTTACCGTAATCAATTCATATTTTGGGACCATTAAGGTGGCATGTAGCTCCATCGGAATCAGCTTAGAGAGTTGCTAGTTATTGTAAAGGGGAGGGTCAGGGAGGGGGGGGGGGGGTGGAAAGAAAAACACTTCAAAATGAATATCTCTACTATCTCCTAAACGATCTAATTGAAACTTAAAACATATTAAGCTATACTAGGAAAATACGATAAAAATATAACATGTTGGAATAATATTAGCGGGGGAAGGGAGCATTTCAAAAATGGCGGATTTTCCAAAATTACACATCCTTATAACTCCAAACAGAGTACAGATATCAAATCAAAAATTTGTCAAATTGTAGAACTACATAATGGTTAATTTTGGTAAAAATTTTAATTTGGGTGGTTTAAGGGGATGGAGGTGATAAGCAAAAATATCGAAAATTTTGAGTAATTGTTTTAGGGCGCTGGTGAAAGATACAAAGTTTAAATTTTGCATTTGGATACATCTATTTGATATACAAAGAAAAAAAATAATAACTTGATCCATAATTGTTATAAACCGACCCCCCCGGTCTAACGTGCACGAGGTGTTTCATGTTCATTGAAAAAAAACACATAAACTGAAAATTTTTGAGTGAAATTTTAAGGTAGAAACTTGAAAATTTGCGAAATTCATTTAAAAAAAATCCCTAAATAAACGAAATATTACCTGGTAGAAAACCTTTAAAACTTCTACCCCCTCCCATACAAAATTATTTTTTCGACCATTTTCAAGAAATCGATTATCACCTAAGTATTAAAAGCTATCAATTTGAAATTTTGCATAAAAACTTATAAAAATAGTTGAAATGAAATTGCGTCAAAAGTTTTGAGATCGCGCCTGTCCTTCTACCCCCTCCCATACAAAAGTATGATATCAACCATTATTAAGAAATCAATTATCACCTAACTATTTAAAGCTATCAATTTAAAATTTTGCTTAAGAAGTTTTAAAAATAATTGAAACGAAATTGCGTCAAAAGTTTTGAAATCGCTCTTGCCCGTCTACCCCCTCCCATACAAAAGTATGATTTCGACCAATTTCATTAAATTAACTAATAACAAACAAATTAAAAGCTATGAACTTGGAATTTTGTACAAGCACCTTACAAGTGAAATGAAATAAAACTACATCACAAATTTTATGATTCCCTTACCCGCTCTACCACCTCCCATACAAATGTTCGGTTTCGTGAAAGTAAAATACACCAAATTTTATGAAAATTCTATGCAACTTCATCTATGAAACAAATTCTATGTAGAGAATATTGGACGTGATTCAAGCAATCAATTAAAAAGCTATTAACATCCACCCACCCTTACTATTACCCCTCATCCTCCATTCATAAAAACCCAAACTTACAGAAACGAATGAAATATTGTTAAATTGACAACAGCCCTGCCCAAGAACTCCCTTTCACTTAGTTCTCTCTAACCACTCTAACCTGCATACTGACTTTCCACTCATCCGCAACTTGTCCCAAGAATAATAAAGTTTCGCCCGAATTGTTGGCAGTTTATTTTGTAAAGTTGTGAAATTGTTTCGCATTATATGGCAGGTGGTAAAAGGAGTAAAGCTAATCGGATAATATTTTCCGATCTTAATCAATCAATTTCCTGGTAAGACCTCATACAGGAGAATAGAACAGAAACAGTTTTCTTCCACAAGGCGCGATCCTGAGCGTCGGCCTTTAATTGTCTCCAGGACCTAATAACAATGCTAATTAAGCATTTAGTACATTTGAGCTTGATAAATGTTATACGTACTGAGAAAATTCAGCATTAATGGCTCGACAGCCCAAATCGGACCTTGGTCTCCTGAAGTCGTTGCCTCCAATCGTCTCGATCCAAAGACTGCGTCCTCCAGCTGCTAATTTTTAAAATGGCTTTGCTGTCTTCATCAACGAAGGCTTTGCCTTTGAGACCACGTTTGGGAATTCTTATCTTCCATTCGCTCTACATGGCCAGCCCACTGCAGTTTATGTAGCTTGATGAACGTTGAAGTTTCTGGCACGTCGTAGAGTTGATACAACTCATGGTTGTGCCAAGTTGAGAAGCATGGGGGCTAGACCATCTCCCTTGGTGCACGTCTGTGTTATATAGCACTTCTCAAGTACCTGTTTCACCGAGAATATCTCGTCTGTTTTAGATCGTCCGGTTCTGAAGCCACCTTGGTATTCGCCAATTATTTCATTAGTATAGGGCTTAAAACGACGTTCAATTATTTTTTTCAGTATTTTATAGGACGTACACAACAATGCTATTCTTCTGTAATTCTCACAGCAGAGTTTGTCTCCTTTTTTGTAAATTGGACATATCATGCTTTTTTCGCCGATCGTCGGGTATGGTTTTCTCTGTCCAAAATTTTGCATATCACGTTGTGTAGTATTTCAGCGGCACAATTTCCACCGTTTTTCAGAAGATCACCTGGTTTTTTGTGAATTCCGCGCTTTATTTAGTTTTTGGTAACATAGGGTTGCTTTGATTTCGGCAAGCGTGAGTAGTGTCGATGATGGTTCTTCTTCATCAGCTGAGTGCTCAATAGAAAATTTTGTCTGTCGTGATCGGTGCTAATGGGGTGGTAATGAGAAGATGTTCAAAGTAGGAAGCCCATCTCCTTTTGATAAGATGTTAATGTCGTCAGCGTATGCTATTAGTTTGGTGGTCTTGAATAGTAGTGTCCCGTTGATATCGACTGGGATTTTTCGGATAATATTCTCTAGTGTCAAGTTGAAAAGCATGGGGGCTAGACCATCTCCCCAAGCACATTTTTGGTTAAATGGCTATGTCAATAAGCAGAATTGCCGCATTTGGAGCAATGATAGTCTACAAACCGTTGTCGAAACACCATTACATCCAGAAAGAGTTATCGTTTGGTGCGCTTTATGGGCCGATGGAATATGTCTTCAAAAATGATGATAGTCAGAACGTTACAGTCAACGGTGAGCGGTATAAAGACATGATTACTAACGTTTTCGTTTTCAATTGGAAGGCATTAATGTCGCAGACATGTGGTTTCAACAGGACGGCGCCACATGTCACATAGCGCGCGATTCAATTAACTTACTGAAAGAAACATTTGATGATCGATTAATTTTATGAAATGGACCTGTTAACTGGCCACCTCGTTCGTGTGATTTGACGCCATTAGATTTTTGCTTTGCGGATGTGTAAATTCCCATGTCTACGCCGATAAAACACATGGAATAGATCATTCGACACGTTATTGCCGAAATACAGCCTGATTTACAATGAAGAGTGTGTGAAAATTGGACTTCCAGATTACGTCATATACGCCTCAGCCGCGGCGGCCACGTGCCTGAAATCATATTTAAACATTAATGCCATAAAGTTATATTTCAAATAAAGCTAATTTCATGGATATTGAAAACATTTTTCTGTATTTTATTTCAATTTAAAGTTTTCCGTCTCTAAAAAACCACTCTGTATACAGCGTCAGGGTAAAACTTACCATTATACCCATGCTACATGAATTAGAAATCTTCAGTTCGATGATCGGTCTAGTGGCAAACTTAGCTTTTTTTATATACAGTTTGTCTAGGAGTATTGCCCATTCACTATAAAACTTTTGTTTCGTTTCAACAACCTCAAATGGAAACGGATTAAACCGAGCTTGTTTGATTACCTTGGCCAAATCTCACAGCTTCACAGTGAGATTTTTGGTTTATAAATCAAAAGTTCTTTTAACATTCCATGCATAAGTGACCGCAAACTAGGAATCAAACAGTGGCGGACTCTAGTCTTCTTTCTACGTGTACAACATGGTAAACAGTAAATACGTAGAAAAACCTGTACTAGAAAATAACCTGGCCTATTGGATCCTCAGCCGGGTCATCTTGATTTATCTCTTTCCTGCCTAGTTTTGTCTGACTCACTCTCTTTTTGTTAAAGACAAACTACTTTTACATCGCTTTTTATGTATCTTACTGACACCTAGCAGAAGTTTTGATAACACCGATGGATTTAGAGTCATTCTTCCATACGGATAAAAATTTACTTATCCCGTTTTTCGTCTGTTCTCTTCAATTATAATCAGTACTCTATAGCAGTTGATTGGGCATTGAAACAAAAAATTAATTCGCTATCCGAAATTGGTCATATCTATTTATTTTTTAACCCTCTAAGCACATATCTTGCCCAAACGCAACATTATGTTTTCAGGGTTACTGTGTAACTATCAATGAAAATCTTTTGATTCACTTTTGAATTATTGTTAGATACAAACCTGCGGAATGGGGGCCAAAGAATTCACGTAAAGCCAGGTCTGCTTGCCCTAAAAATGGGAAATGGGTACTCACTGGATTATGAACTTATAATCTGTGATTATAAAACACTTATTAATACGAGAAACCGCTACAGTACCTCGAATACGAGCGGATTCTAGTGTAACGGCGTTTGGCATTCGAACACGAAATATGATTAGCTCCTGGAATGTTCGGACATTGAATAATGGTGGTGACCACTCGGTTTATATACATAGTGAGCGATCGTGAAATCGAGCACTACAACATCTAAATCTTAGGACTGAGCGAGGTCAAGTGGACAGGTTCAGGTGAAGAACAAAATCTGAGTGGATGTTGGTGCTGGATGTCCGTACACCAAGAGCGAGAAACCGGGATCGAATTTTCGATAGGATTATCGCCGTCAGACTTATGACCAAGCAATACCGTACCAAGTAATGTCGCAACACTTGGCGACAAAGAGGAGTTTTATGCACAACTGAGTGCCACCACCAACGTTTTCCAAAAGGATAACGTTACCATTACCATCCAAGGAGATATTAACTTTCAGGTTGGCTCTGACAATACTGGGCTAGAGTACGTCATGGGAAACCGTGGTGACCCTTGGGTAGTGATACGTCTACCTTGGAATACAAGTCCCAAAAACCTGGAGTTTTGTAGAACTTGGAAAATGGGTATCCGTGGGAACCTTTTTTCCCCACGGGATTCATCATAAAACATCTTGGATTTCGCCTAATGGTGTGACTCAGAACCATAGAACTACCACGATGCTCATATATAGCTTAAGAAGTTGAAGATATGGCCAATAATGCGGAATCTGCGCGTTGCCTTAGGGATATGGATTCGCTATTTAAAATTATTAAACAGTTGGCGAACAGAAATTCACGGCCAACCACCTGTTGAGAGATGTTAACGAAATCCCTCTTAATATGAGTAAGCACCAATTGCGGCGATGGAAGGAATATCCTGGTATTTTATATTACAGATTTTTTTAAATGAAGGTATTCCAGAAGCAACTATTACCAAACATGCAACCGCAACCATCACCTATAAGGGATGATCTCCCTGATGAGATAGAGATAGTTTCGACCATTCGGTCAATGGTAGACAGACTACCAAACGAACTCCTCAAAGCGGACGGTGAACTCACACCTGCTATACTCCTTCAACGCCGATGGGGAAGATGTCTTCTCGATGTGTGAGCGAAGCATGGATTTGACGTGGAATCGATCACTATTTGATGGTTGCCTGCTCAAATTCTTCAGATAAAGCGCAAGCTAATGGGGATAAACTTAAATATTCCAATAAAAAACGCGAAAAAACATTCACATCGGCGATGAAATTCGCTCACTGGACGCCAAGTGGGAGGCAATCAGAAACGTCTTGCTAGCAAGTGTTGAAAAAACGGCGATGAGAAACCTTGGATGTTGCAAGACACATAGGACAAGGTTGGCAATCGGAAAAAAGTCATATTGGCAATCATATCCCATGTCAACCAAAGAATTACTAACTTATGGCAGGACTACCGCGATGCTCAGTGGAATGAGACAAGACTGTAGGGGTCCTAACTGCACAGCGGTCACATGAGAAACATCTTCACAGAATTGCAATGAGGAGGATGAAACACATTCTCTGTGAATGTGAACCACTTATGAACAACTATTTCATTTGGGTCAACGATTCATGAACCTAAGTGAATAATCGACCATTCCTTTACGTGATATTCGGGATTCGATGAGGAACTCTAAGATATGTCGTTACATCTCAGCTCTACTTGCTTATCATCTACCACTGAATAATGATGCAAATTAATGCGCGCGTACGAACACTATAAGGAACACCTGCATGAATGTAATGTAATGAAAGTAAGTAATGAAAGAGTACGTGCAGTCGGAAAGCAAATAGAACGCGCGATCGTGGCTTTGAACCAACCAATGTAGAGAACCAACAACAACCACACGCTTGCGCTCATACGAAACGGAAAAGACTCGGATGACAAGGCATATTGAAGCAATTAACAGCGCTCTGACGAAAAGGAAAAGATTCACACGACAAGGGGAATGATTCGTACGACAAGATCAACATAAAACAGGCGAGGAATTTTTGATGAACAGTCAGTCTGGTTTGGACCGTCGACGAGTCAGTCGATATTAAGAAAGCAAAATACTCAAGAATGGCAACCGATAAGTTGCGTGCGAGAAAGTCTCAAGTGAAAAGTGTAAAGTGATTTAGTTAAATAAAATAAAATTTTGCGATTGAATTAAAGTCAACTTATTAAACTGGTGGTTTTATTTTTACTTGAAATCCAGCGACCCCTTCCTTGCGCACTTCAGTATCTACCGCAGTGATAGAGGAAATCAAACCTACCCCACAGGGTAATCAAATCTAATCTAACTACTAGTCTTATCGAAACAATATATTCCAAATTTAAAATGAATAACTCCTGAACTTTCCGCAAAATTGGCTTATTACAAAGATACAAAAATATGTTATTTTGGGTAAAAGAGGTTGAGGGATTCAGTCCGTTCACAAACTTGTCCAGATTTTTGAGTAGCTCCCAGATGCTTATTTATTGGGGTTACCAACTTTACAGCAAACTTATAATAACATAATCTCGGATGTTATCCAAAATATAACAAACTTTTGGGGAGAATGCGGCAAAGTTCATTTTGAAAAATCATTCGTTCGTGTTCGATGTACTCGCAAACTGCCTCTAACGTTCTGAAACTCTTTTCAGTAGTATTACCAAGATTCAATTAAATTCCTTTTGGATGTATGCGTAAACTATACCTAACGCATATTTTCATCTAGCTAGTTTTAAATCATTTTTTTTTTCAAATATTCATTAATTGTTTTAATTAAAGAAACTGTACAAATCCAATTTACAATAGCTGAGTATTCCTTGATTAAAATTGATGTTCAGATGAGATAAAAGTATCACACAATTATGTAAATAAGAAATCATACTAATTTATATATTTAAGCTGTAAAAATTACAGCTGATATACAAAAAAATAAAAAAATCATCAATTTGCAGTAATTATTTTCAAACATTTACAAGTTTATTAAATAATATTATGATAATGCTAAGCTGTTTAGCGTTCAAGCTTTACCTTTAGATAATTGTGCATCTTATGCTAATTTTACGATTTCAATTAATTTGATCTGACATTGAAATTTCAATTAAAGGAAAAAATGGATTAATTATGCATTCAATATAGTAAGATTCAAAATCCAGGCAATTTTCCGCGTTATGGATGGATGGATGCATTGAAGCTAATTAAACATTGTTTTTTGTTTGCATTGCGAACTTTGGTTCTAACATGACGTCGGTTGACAAGCAGAGTTATCTAAGTCACAAAATGAAAATTCTACATCAGAGCGTTTAGAAACCGAAATTCACTGGGGTAATTAAGCTCGAAGAAATTATAAGTCGATATTTTTCACATTTTGAATCATTTTAAGCCGGAAAACTTTTTTTTAATATCTTAAAACGTTCTAAGCTAAGTATGGTGATTAAAAAAAATCCCAATTTCTAAAAAATTTGACTTAAACACCTCTGCTTGTCAACCGTCGATATTATGCTTTTCTAATTTACTGACTCAGCTTTGTTATTGTACTTACTTACTTACGATGGCGCTACAGCCCACATCGGACTTTGGCTTCTCAAATACTTCGCCTCCATTCATCTCGATTCAGTGACCGCGTCCTGCTGTTTAAAACTCTTAGCAGTGATTTGTGTGTCTGCGTCAATCGAATCCTCCCAGCGCTTCCGTTAGTGTGAGTTGGGAAATTCTTCCATCATCCATCCGCTCTACATGACCAGCGCATTGTAGTTTCTTAAATTTTATGAGGGTTGACACTTGTTATTATCGAAGATGGCATACAGTTCTTTCTATGTTCTGTGTTCTCCAAATCGAGTCTTCCGAGGATTCTTCTGAGAACCTTTCTCTTATGGGACCTAAAATAAAATGATATTTTATTAATGTTTTTCTTTTGAGGATTTATTTAATGTTTTACTTTTAAAGGTTTTAGGAATAATAAAATAATTAAAAACTTAATGTCACTATTTTCCTTCTCACTGGCTACTATGCATTTATTAATTTTTCTTCTCCATGCCTACTATGCTCTCAAGGCGTTAATCAAGGAGGATATATAAAAGGAGTACCTGATAGTCTGTCTCATGTGGGAATATTTTTTGATTCGGAAATTTTCGAAAATTGTGTCCAAGCTTAACTTGGCTTCAAACTTTTGCAAAAAAAATACAATAATTTGTATTCTTTCTTGGTTGCTAATATTCAGTCAGCAATAAAGTAATTTTCAATACAATGGTGTTTGCTGTTTCATTTCAGAAATTTTTATTTTTTCAAGTTTTATTAGTTTTGGTTTGTGTTTAAACTAAGCACTTTAGCAACGGACAATATAACGCGGGACAGAGATAGTTACTTTGGGTTTAAGTATGTCAAACAAGGATAGCGAAACAATTTTTTTCGAAAATTTGACAACTGTTTCGAACAATTTATCGTGGGAAAGAGTTAGTTGCAATATTTTTAAGTGTGGCAGACAAAGATAGCGAAACGATTTTTTTCGAAAAATTTCGAGCATTTCGGTAGTAAGTGAGGGAAATACATTCATTCCCATTGTGCTTACAAGGCAAAGCATGCTCATAGTCACTCCTTTTTATATATCCTCCTTGGCGTTAATTAATTTATCGGATGCCTGAGCTAATGTCCACGTTTCGCTGCCATAGCATAGCACAGGTCTTATAATTGTTTTACATATTTTTAGTTTAGTTTTCCTGTGTACGTTTTTGATTATCGGAAGTACCGAATATTTGTAATTCCACGTTTTAAGATTTCTCTTGTGATTAATTTGCTTCGGGAAAATAAACTAAAACTTCTAGGAACATTGATATTCTAAACGTTTCCTTTTTTTAATCTTTCAGATGAGTTTTGTTCGCAATGTAACTGGATGGAATGAAATGAAACCAGCTTTATACCATGGACATTTGGCTTTCCTTGATTTTTCCAAGTACGTATGAAATTGATTTGAGAAATTTGTTGTCAATCAATTATTTTTAACATGCAAATTTTTCATTTTAGATTTCAAATGCCCTTCAAACCAATTTATATTAATTTAGTTCGTAAGCCTCTAGATAGATTAGTTTCATACTATTATTTTCTTCGTTTTGGAGATAACTATAGGCCAAATTTAGTACGTAAGAAGGCTGGAAATAAAATTGTAAGTAAAAGAGTAAAAAAATGTAATATTTTTTTTTAATGGAAATTTTCGATCAATAAAATAAATTGTTGAACAAATTGAATAATGCGAGACTCATGTTTACAGACATTCGACGAATGCGTTGAACAAAAGCAACCAGACTGTGATCCAAAAAATATGTGGCTGCAGATACCGTTTTTTTGTGGACATGCAGCCGAATGCTGGTAGGTTCATAATTATTATATCTGGACCTCGAAGTTAAACTGCGCTATGTAATTTTATCCAACTATTCAGTAGAGCAGTTTAAATGCTATTGGAATCTTTCAAATCAGAATTTATTTCGCCCAGCAGGACACATACACCAAATATATTACTTGATATATGGCTATTCTGTACAATCTAAATAATAAAACACTCAATTTTTCGAGTTAATTACGGTATCTTTTCTAAACCAGCACCAAATCGACATAGCGCAGCTTAGCTCCGTGGTCCAAATAAGTATTATTAAAAAATAGTAGTTGCCATATATCTCGTTCAGTGAAATATTTATTTCCCCGTCTTCTCGTCTTTTTTACTTACCTTGCCTAAATTGCGTTAAAAACATTACTTGGCTAGCCATTACAAAAATCTTCATATAAAATGATTCAAATGCAAAAGCATTTCTCATTCTCATCAAGAAACTCATAATAACTTTTCTCCTATCTTTTTATGTAGGGACCCAGGCAGTGAATGGGCACTAAATCAAGCTAAAAGAAATCTAGTAAATGAATATTTTTTAGTTGGCGTAACCGAAGAAATGGAAGATTTCATAGATCTTCTCGAGAAATCTTTACCAAGGTAAGTCATTACCATTTTCCATTTTTAACACAACATGAAATATTTGTTGTTGACGGGAAAGATAATGTTTCATTGCTAATAATATTGAGTTAAAAGTTTTTTTTTCCCTGTTCTACAGATTATTTAGAGGCTTTAAAGAGCACTATCAACATTCCAATAAATCTCATTTAAGGCAAACTTCATCAAAAATATCACCCAGTACGGAAACAATGGAAGAAATTAAACAATCGAAAATCTGGAAAATGGAAAACGATTTGTATGAATTTGCCCTAAAACAATTCCAATTTACAAAAAAGAAATTAACTATTCCCGATAAAAATACTCTACAGACTTTTATGTACGAGAAAATCCGACCAAAATAGATTTTTTTTAATTTTAATTTATTTAGTTAATTAACTTTTGTTAATGCAAAGAATAAAGATTTTATGTATATTTTTGTTTGTTCTTAGGTTGATTTATCAATTATATGAAATTATGTTTATATATGTAAATGTATAAAAAAATGTAATAATGTTTATGTTCGCTGTTGCACGCGACATGTGAAACGAATAAATGGAAGTTTTATAGAAAAAATATGGAAAGTTTTTTTTTAATGTAATGGAACATTACTTACGACTGTTCTAGTGAAATTGAACAGAGCGTGGGCTGCCAGATAAACTGAAAAAATAAATGTTATAAAAATGACTCGACCATGGTTCGCTTTTCGAGTTAATTATCGTGATTTGCAATTCCTGAGTTTTTTTCTGGGTAATTAGTAAACAATAATGACGTACTTTTGGGCAATGATAGGTTTTATTTATAATTTTAGTGTTGAGATAATTTTATAGTGGGTAGTCTGCTAGTTATATATGTATCTATATCAAGGCTATTCCAAATGAAATTCAAAATATATTAAATTAAAGAAATTAAATATTTAAGTACTTAGTTTATTCTTTAAAGTGACTCATGGGTTTCGTAAAACTCATTTGGTCAAAGCAGCTTGCATGAAGCAACTGCAAGTCAAAGTTTTGAATCTTCAAAACATCAAGCTACAATGACCCAAACACTAGTTTATTGCAAACTATGGAATTACTGTAATAAATGTAAATATATGAGTGATATAATGAAATATATTATGAAGAACTTTTGTAATGAAACTCGAGTCTTGAGTGAACTTTATTGTTGGCAGTATCCTAAGTGACGTATTCTTCATTATACTGAATCCTAAAGAGCTTACGATTGGCTAGAAACAGGATTAGATTAGATAAGATGATGAGTGTGAGGAGAAGAGCCCAGCCCTACAACCTCCGCGACTCCATGCCTCAGGATACAATATCTAGAGTAGCTCTGGAGTTCCTTGTTCAGTTTGGTTGTCTTGTGAAGTTGGATGATTTGCGGTTGACAGCAGTTTTCATCACTTTTGGTTGAATGACGCGAGTGCTAAAATTCAATGCATTGCAATTCGGTGCCTCTAGACGATACAGTTTGGAAAGACTGAGATAGTATAGTTGAATTTTTCGAATCTGAATCAACGACTGAGCTTGTTACTTTTTGGTTATGTTGTGTTTTGGTCCAGTAAATTATAAAGTTGCAGGAATTGCTTGCCTTGATATACAGTTCTCCGTTGCTGTGGGTGGATTGTAAACTTCGAGACAATCGTTGGCAAACCACAAGTTCTTAGATGGTCTAATTTTGTTTGCGGTTGAAGGGAATAAAGATCTGTATTCCTTTTAACATTTCTACAGTAATAAAAATATATTTATTATAACACATTCGTGAGCTTAGTCCACCCACGTTGGTTCTCTTGAAGTATCATATTCATTACGAAATTCACAAAATCTTCCCCTAAACGCTACAAAGCTTTATCTTTCTCTACTGTACTGGGACAAAACCCTATGATTGGCAACATTAGATCTAAGTAATTTTTACCAATCTAAGGTGTAGCTACACACTAAAACTTCTGTCCTAATATTAAGTCAGAAGTGTTAGTGTGTATCGAGTATCTCTAGGTGTAGCATAGTGGGTAGCGTCTACAATGCGAAGGTTGGGATTTCAAATCCCGGTCGACGTATAATTTCAGCACACTACTTGCGTGCCACCTCAGTCTACGAAAATTAAAATTTTTATATAGAGGGTTGTTCACATTAACAAATAATATGTTAAGGAATCTGAAGGTCAGGACGCCGAGGCCCGATTTGGACTGAAGTGCCATTAAAGAAGAAGAATGTTTTCCAAAAGCTCCCTCAAACGTTTTTTAAGAGGAAAGGCTTCACATATTCCAATAATAATATCTATGTGTCCTATTTTAGAGTACAAAAAGGATGAAAGAATTACGAAATTAGCTTTGTTTTTTAATAATATCAACGTATAAAATGTGTGAATTTTTTATTTCAAAATATTCTCAAATAATCATCGAGCGGTCATCAAGATACATGGATTAAAAATTTGTTTTAAATTTTTCCAAGCTGTAAATCTTTAAAATTATTTAGATTTCATTTGAAATTGTTTTCCAATAAATGTTATAAAAGTCTATTTAATGTTAAATTCTGATGTTTGTCAATGTAATTTACAAAAGCTGCACCGAACTAGTTGCAATTTTGAATTGATGGTATTTACCGGAAGAGGCTATAGCGTTTTATCTACTCACTACTATAGTATGCTCCGACGAGAAGATCTCACTTTGGTTTAAGGAAAACCTTCATCTAATGATATCACGGTTGCAGGTAAACGTAGTCTCTTAATTAAAAAAAAAATGGTTTAGCAAAATTTGAGCTGAAACCCGTCCCCAGATGGAAACTATTATTAAGCCACTCAGCACCACCGGTACTTTTTGACTTTTTAATGATTTTGTGATGTTCTATGGTCTTTTTTCTTTGCTAACGGTACTCTTCTTGAATGTTGACGTATTGGTACAACACTTCCGCTGTCTTTTCGGTGTTCCGCTATGTTAGTTCTTCTGTGTTCTTCGGTGTTCAATGAGTTGGAATCGCTGGCTTACAGGATCACCATCAAGTCTTACTCATGTGGGCTATGCGTACCTTTCGTTGTTATGAATCCCAGCCCTAGTATGTTTTGAGGCATAAACATCAGCACGGATCTTGTAGCTGGGGTGTCGATTATAATCACCAGTTCATCATTGTCATCATTAATAGCGCTATAGCTTAAGTCGGACGTTGACCTTTTTTATGCTTTGTCTCCAATTTTGTGAACCCAATGACCGCGTCCGAAATGTCGAAAATTTCAGAAGCGACTTGCTGCTTAGTCGATTGAATTTCTCGTTCCGCCTTTCCTTTTTGCATACGTTTGGGTAATCTTCTGTCCTCCATTCGTTGTACGACCAGCTCACTGTAGCTTTCGAAGTTTGGTGAAAGTAGAGACTTCTGGGCCCTCAAAGATGGTATACAATTCGAATTCGCCATGCGCCAGAAGTGATAACGCTCATAAAATTTAAGAAGCTACAATGGTCTGATCATATGGAGCAGATGGATGATGTAAGAATTCCCAAACGCACACTAAAAGGAAAAGTCAATGGGTAAAGACCGGTCGGAAAACCACGGAAGCACTGGGAGGATTCTATTGACGCAGATAGCAAATCACTGCTAAGATTCTCAAACTGAAGGACGCGGTCACTTAACCGAGATGGAAGGAGGCAAAACATACAGGAGGCCGTAAGTAAGTATGCGCCTTGTTTTCTCACTGGTCCAAAGATTTGTCGTAACATCTTCCTCCCGAAGGCATTAACCATTTTTCTGATGTCTGCATTAAGGACAATGTTTCACTACCATAGCAGAGTACGGGTCTTATGAAAATTTTGTAGATTCGTAGCTTCGTTTTTCTATGCATGTCTTTAAATTTTATAATTGGAAATACTGAAAAGTATGTATGTCTCGTTTGCTACTATTATTCGTCTTTTGATTTCATTGCCGTCTTTGAAGAGATTGGCTCTTAGATATATGAAGCTGTCCACGTTTTTTATTGATTGTTATAGTTCGCTATCGAAAGATTTTGTGTGATTGGCGTGTTTATTCTCGTGCTGCCGTGATAATAGAGTTCGGTCATGGAGATGATCAGATTTTCCGTTAAATTCGAAAAAGCGTCCAACTATTTTCCAGCATGTCAAAAGTGAGAAAATGTTATTGCAAACCATTCCTTAGTACGTAAAACTACCAAATTAAATTTTCGTCACTTAGAAGTTTTTTAGGTTTGCGATGGCGCTACAGCCCAAATCGGACTTTGGCCTCCTAAATACTTCGCTTCCATCCATCCCGGTTAATTGAACGCGTCCTCCAGTTTTGAAAATCTTAGCAGTGATTTGCTATCTGCGTCAATCGAATCTCAGCACTTCCGTGCTTTTTCGACCGGACTTTGTCCATTAACTTTCCCTTTAATTGTGCGTTTGGGAATTCTTTCGTCATCCATCCGCTCCGCATGACCAGTCCATTGTAGCTTCTTAAATTTCATGAGGGTTCACACTTCTGGATTATCGAAGATGGCATGTAATTCTCTATTTTATCGTATTTTCCAGATCGAGTCTTCCTTCATAGGTTCGAAGATTCTTCTGATGACCTTTCTCTCAAAGGCGTTAATTAATTTTTCATTTTTAGTTTAGTTTTCCTGTGTTCGTTCTTGTGTTTCATTATTGGAAATACCGAAAAATACGTCTTATTTGCTATCACAATCCTTCTTTTAATTTCAATGGGTTCGTTTTCATTTTTCGATAGGTTTGCCCCTAGGTAAGCAAAGTTGTCTACGTTTCCTACTGTAATATCGTCTTTTTTCTAGTTCGTGTCATAAGTTTTGTTTTGTTTTCGTTAATTCAGTCCAATTTCCCTTGCTACCGAGTCAAGGTTTATCTAACAAAAATCTCTTTAGCACTCTTCACAGATCTTGCACGGATATCTACATATGTCGTCGGCATATACTACGAGTTGTGTGGATTTGATGCAGTGTTCCCTTGGTGTCAACGGGAAGCCTCCGATCAATATATTCGAGTATCAAGTTGAAAAGCATTGGTGCGAGGTCGTCCCCTTGTTTAAGGTCGTTGTCTGTTTTCAAACTGGAAGTCAGATCGTTTCCTACTCTGAATCGTGACAAAGACTCGGTCATTGTTATTCTTGTAAGCCGAACCAATTTCGGTGAAGCTCCAACATGACTTTATACGGTACGCGCCTGTCGATACTGTCGTATGCTTGTTTGAAATCAACAAATGTCTGGTGCACATCAATTTTATATCCCCAGCACTTTTTCAGCACCTGTTTAATATTTGGTCCGTGGTCGAGCGTCCAGCTCTAAGTCCGCTTTGGTATTCACCAATTACTTTGTCAGCATAGGGCTTAATTCTCTTTTCTAGAATTTTCGTCAAGATCTTATAAGACGTACACAACCGAGATATTCCTCGGTAGTTTCAGCAGCAGAGTTTGTCACCTTTTTTATAAATTGGACATATGATGGTCTTGCGCCAATCTGGTTCCTCAGGGCTGTTTTTACTTCTTCGAGAGTGAGAGGACTCAAAGAGGATCCCTCATCAGCTGTTACATCATTTATATCTGCCATTATGTCTGCTGCTGCTGTTCGTGCGGATGATGGGCTCGTATTAAGGAAGTGTTCAAAGTATTGCGTCCATCTTAGTTTTACATCTTCCGCATTACTTATGATGTTATCTTCTTCATCCTTGCAGAGGGTCGTCTTAGGTTGGTAGAAGTACTTAAAAGTATTGCAAATAAAAGATATTCGCGAGTTAAAATCAGAAAACGTTGCACGGACACGTAGCACGCATACATGAATGAAATAATAAACAGATTGCGACACGCGCATCAATGAGTGACGTCACGAAGAGCACTCGTCGCTCGCTTCAATACGATTTATAGAAGAACAAATTAAATTTGATTTTTCTAAACGAGAATTTATTTTTTGCAACTGAATTCATTGAGTACACTGATTAAAACGGGGAAAAACCTACTTATTTTAAAAGTTCTTGTGTTAATAGTTTTCCTATTATATTCCTCAAAGCTACAACAAACAACGGCTGACTTCAATTGCATCTGCTCTTCGTCTTGCGCAGAATTTCGACCATTTTTTTGGCAACTGTCGCAATCTCTGTTTCTTTGATTCATGGTACGTACACAAATGAAAATAAAATGTGTCCGCTTTGACAAACTGACCTAACTCTCTCAGGTGCCTTGTCCTTTCTTCTTCATGGAGTAACTTTAGTCTGTGTAAGCTGTGATGATTTAAATAATAGCATCCCTCTGGTGTCAACTGGGAGTTTCCTAACAACATACTCCAAAGCCAAATTAAAACATACAGAATTATGGTTGGACGTAAAGCCCAATCATATGATACTCTGGATGAAATAGGAAAGAATTAGATTTATTGTACCGGAAAATTCTTTCGAATAGTAAATAATAACTTTTGTATAGGAGGTAGTAAAAGCAGATGGGGGAGGTTTAAAATTTTTGTATATAACACCGAACGTAGCATACAAAATTTTTCATGCTAAATTTATAGTTTTTAGCTTTCATAACTTTCGAGGAAATTGAAATTTTGTTGTCTGAATTTATGGCATTTGTATAAGAGGTGGCAGAGAAAGTGGAAGGTTTTGGATGATTTTAAATCTGCTTATCGACATCTCGATCACATTGCTTTGTTACAATTTTAAAGTCGATAGCTCTCATATGTTCGAAAGAGAAATACTTTTCTTGAATTTCCAATACAAAAATTTGTATGGGAGGTGGTAGACGGAGGGAAGAGAGGTTCATATTTTTTAACATTTATTGCAATTATTAAGGGAAAAATTCTGGCAAAATTTTAAGCTTGCACTTTTCACTTTTCACTGAAAATCGATCAAATACATTTACCAAAATTATGCATTTGTATGGGAGGGGGTAGAAGGAGTATTCGAATCAAAACCAAATTTTTCGACATCAATAATAATCGTAATAGTATACTTTTCTCAAAACTTAAAGCTGATAGTTTTTACGGTTTTGAAAAAAAAAAAATTATTTAAAATTCCGAAATTTCGTGAAATTTGTATGGGAGGGGGTAGAAAGAGTGAGGTGAAGTTGATAGTTTTTCCAAAATTGATTGCAATTGTAATAAAATTGCTTTGGCAAAAATCGTTTCTTTTAGCTCTGCTAATTGCAATGAAAACCGAATAAATGCATTTTTGAAAATTGTGCATGGGAGGGGGTAGAAGGATTAAGGGGATCAAAAAAATATTTTTTAACGTTAATGAAATTCACTATTCATTCATTCAGATAGGGTGTAGCCTAGTGGGTAGCGTGTTGGTTTACAATACGAAGGTCGTGAGTTCAAATCCCGGTTGGCGCATAATTCCAGCACACTGTCTGCTTGGGTATATACCTTGGTCAGCTCAATCTATAAAAATATGTAAAATTCGTAAATGGAGGGTTGTGCGAAGGTCTAACAACCCTTCCACAATAAATAATGAAAAATGTTTGTTAAGGAGCCTGAGGGTCAGGAGGCTAAGGCCCGATTTGGGCTGTAGTGCCATTGTAGAAGGTAGAATGATATTCACATCTTTACATTATGACCTAATTTTCAAGTCAATACCTGAAATGGTTTGGAAGAAAAATCAATTTCATTAAATTTCGAAATTTCATGAAATTTGTATGGGAGGCGGTAGACGGAGTGGGGGGATGTGGCCCATTCACGAACTTGAAGTTACATTTGAAATTTCAGCACGATTGATCAAAGCGTTTGAAAGTTATGTTGTAGACAGACGGACAGACAGACAGACGGATAGACAGACTGACGGACGGACAGACGAAAATACTGTCACTAGGAATCGAGGTTTTTGAGCGACAACAAATATTTCTGGACCCTTGGCAACTCAGTGCGAATATTATTTCTTAGCGTTACAAACGGTAAGACAAACGCAATATACTCTCAGAGATCATCTAGAATATAAAAGTATAGGTGCAAGGCAATCTCCTTGCTTCAGCACGGACAGTGTTTGGAAGACCTGAAAAAGGTTGTCCTGGATCCTTAGTTGGCATGTTGAGTTCTTCATTTTAAGCCTTGTCGGTCGGACGAGTTTCGCTGCTATTCCTTATTCCAGCATTATGTTTTACAGTGCAGTCCTATTGATACTGTCGTATGCTTGCTTAAAGTCTACGAATATCTGGTGCATGTCGTTATTATATTCAACAGGTGTTGGAAAAATGATAGTTTCCAGCACCTCTTGCACTGAGAATATTTGATCCGAAGTTGATGTTTCCAATTTAAAATTTGTCTTAAACCGTTTTGTATAATGATGTAAGCACAATCACAATCAATCGCCATTGACGAAAATTGCATTTATTTTTGGTAGAAATGACTGAATCTCAAATCAAAACGTTTGAAATCAGGTAAGCTTAAAGTATTTACAAGTTTTTCTGTTTTTCACATTCTTATGTTGCCTTCTTGTGCTTTAAAACTGAGACTAAACTGTCAATATTATTACATTTACCAAACTCTAGAGGTGGTAGTACGTATGTATTGAGTATCTCTAATAGATACCGATCAGGCTCGCTTCTGCATGCATGGTATGTGTATCATTGGTATTGCACATTCATCGCTTATAGTTATTATGTATAACTTTTTAGATACTATACGACCTTAGCCTAGAAAATAAAACCCTTGTTTACAACTAGGTTGTTGGGTAAAGGTAAAGTATCTTTGAATTATCTTAGGAGTACGATCATACTTAGAAACTAAACAAATAAACTAGCAATTAAGCGATAAAAAAGTACGTCCCTGCGTCTGAACTGCATAGCTTATCGAGTGAATTAATTTGAATGAATTATTAAAAAACCAATAGCGAAATTCATTCCCTACTTACTTATTAACCACCACATTATCAACTAGCCGTTAACTTGTACTGATAGTCTTAAATAGTATCGATTAAAAGTCTGTCTAAAGTACCACCTTAAGCTTCTTTACAGACTGCAATTAAAGACGACATTATTGTTTATTGCGCCAATCTAATCCATTAATCCATAATTTGTATACTCGGAATTTATCTTATTGGATATTAGTCTCGACTTAAGAGTGTATATAAATATCTTAGCTCGGTTACGCCACTGTATTTCATTCAACCAACGATAACTTTCGCTGAACAAATTTTATATGAGGCTTCTATAACCAACTCGAAGTAGATGTGAATAGGAGCATTTCGAGTGAGCTTTAGATTTAACGTGCACTTACTTTAAAAAAGAAAAACTTTCCGGAGAATCTTGTGAGAAGACGACAACTACGAAAGGCCTAAAAACTCTTCTCTATGGTCCGCTGATTAAAGAAGTTGCTGGTTGCTTTGGGTAAGTAAAGTGCCACAGTTGTAGCCGGGAGAAAATTGCATATTTCTTTTAAACTCCAACTTAGCGGTTCGCTTACTTTCTTTGGTATTGTTACGTCATCGAGTCGAAGTCATACTGGCCAGCAAATAGTGGTTACCTTGAAATTGCCTCAGTGAGTACAGAAAATTAACATACGAATGACCCCGCACTTTTAGAACCTTTAATACTCATTATAGAAGAAAAAACTCAGTGAGGGGATCTAATTTTCTTCAAGAAATAAAGTAAAATCAGTGATATAGAAGAAAATTGTGTTGTATAGTGTGTCTTGTAGTGGGATTGGACAGTGCAAGCTGCTTCGTAGAGCTCGATCTATCGGGAAAACCTTTTCATAAATAACTGAAATGTGTTAAGAGTTTCCATTTAAAGATAGTGCTTCTTGATATTCGCAAGTATTTTTACTCGTGCATGGTTATATTACCATAAATTTTGCTACTTTTAGATATCTTGTTGTTTTTTGTGTTTTTTTTTTGGTAACAATAACAAAGTGAGTTTGTACTTTAGTTCAAAATATATTTTTACTTTTCAATTAATGATAAGTGTTTTTAAAATTTGTGCAGTAATTTAATTGGTTCTGTGTGATTGAAATATAAGAACTTTGTTGATAAAGAAGAAGATACTGTGAAATGATTAAAATCATTAAATTATCGTATTCTCGGGGCAATATTTTTCAGTAAATTTATCGATTTTCCAAACTTTTCATAGTCCAGCTGATAAGAATTTGGCTGCGAGCCAAAACCGTGTGAATGTTAAAGAGGAACGATTTATAGTGTAAGGTCATGTGTGATATCCTTGAAAAGAAAATACTATGCAGTTTCTATAACATCTTCAAATGTTTTTCCTTTACAAATGCAAGTGAATGTGTTTTCAGGATATGAACGAGGTGTGTGGCTTAGGTGTTGGTCTGGTGTATAATTTTTTTTGTGAAAATGTGTGCTAATGGAAACAGCTGAGTTCTTAATGCTTTCTGGCTGGATTTGTGAGAAAAAATTGAAGACTACAGTCAAGTAATTAAATTTGTCATAATATTAAATTTTTTGCCATGTATTCTTAGCAGTTTGTTTAAAATACATTAAAAAATCATTTTTTTTTTCGTGTAAAAAATGTTAAAATTGTTGTAGTGCACCCTGTCGTAAGAAGTACCCATTCGCAGTCGAGATGAAATCTGAGAGCAATACAGAACGGGTCATGTCTTCAACGATCTCTCGACCATCCTTAAAGGCATTGTACCACTCGTAGTGCTTTTGATATTACTGAATCACCGTAAGCCTTTTCCAACATTCGCAACGATTTCACACACGAAATTTGGTTGAAAACACAAAATTTGAGACAAAGTCTTTGTTCCATATTTTTATCCATTTTGAAAATCGCGGTAAACTACTGAGGTGTACCGATTCAACCAGTTGCTGTTAACAAACTGTTTAACAGACCGCGCTAATTTTTGGGATAATAATTAAGGACAGTGCTTACCAAAAAAAAATTTTAAATATCATTTTCTAGGGTAATTTTAATTACAAATTCTCAGTACTTTATGGTCACAATGTATGAGTGTGCCACAAAGATTGTAGTGCTAAAAAATTAGGCTCGAAGAAAAATCTGAATGAAATATTACACATAAGTTTTTGTTAACACTCAAAAATCTCGTCTGTTCGATTGTGTGCTCTATATAGCTGGAAAGCTAGAAACTTCAAATTTTATATATACAGGGAAAATCGGTGAGATGCAATTTGCAAAACGCATATACGAGACCGCTGGTCAATACGAGCAAAATGTTCGCGTGCGACAAGCGCAAGTTCGACTTCAATAGGAAGGGGAGATTCGTCGTTTTAAATTGCTTTCACCTTTACTCTCATTGCTTTCAAACGCATATACGAGAGAACGAGACCGCCGACTGATTCCAGCGAAATTTTCGCACACGACGAGCGCAAGTTCGACTTCTATAGAAAGGGAAGATCCGTCACAGTAATTGCTTCCACCTAACACTCTCAGTCGGAAGCCATCGCATTCCTTCGATGAAAGTACTGACACTATTGAAATTTCGGTACTAGTCGAAAAATGTTCAGGAAGAAAAATGTGAAGGGGTAGATCAGGCAAGATTGCCTATATTTATGGTGCTTGGAGAGGAAACGGATCGGTTTCAACTTTTGCAGATCGGGCGACATGATTTTCGGACGTCTTTACGATTAGATTTTAGAAATATTTATAATATATTGCTTGCGTAATAAACCAATATATTTATATATAAAAATTAATTGCTTCCCTTAGCTAAAAAGTCACACCACGCCAATGATACCTACAAAAATTATTAGAATCTCGTACGATAGAGTTCACAATGGCTGCATTGCGGATACATGTGAAACTATTTCACAATTGGTGACACAAGAAGCGCCGGAGCTATTACCAACATTGAAGAGATCCAGTCCGACAAAAAAGCAGCCCTCATTTCCGTCGTTTTCTGCAACGAATAATCTTCAGAAAGGCTGTTTTCAATTTCTGGTAATGTTCAGCCGAAAAAGAATTCGTCTAAGCACTTTTAATTTATCAATCAATCAATCGAATTCCTGTTAAGACCCCCCAATAAGGGCATAGGACAAAAACAGCTCTCTTCCACAAGGCACGATCCTGAGCATCGGCCTTTAGCTGTTGCCAGGACTTGTTTATTCCTCTGGTCTCCGGCTCAACTGCTCCCTTCCATGTGCTACATGGTCGGCCAAGCCGATGTTTTCCTTAAGGATTATAGTCCAGAGCCTGTTTGGCGATGTTTCGCTCTTGTTTCCTCAAAGTGGGATCGATCCACTGCCACTTCCGCCTTTGAATCTCAATGTCAATTTTAGTTTGTCCAGTTATACTCCAAAATTTGTCGTAGCTTCGTGCGAAGGGAGATCTCTCTTAATCTCCAGAAAGGGGAAAGGATACCGAAGGCCTGACGAGTTTTATTTAAACGAGCATCAATATCCTTTTCGGCTCGGCCGTCCATGTTGACAATGCTTCCGAGATAACAAAAATCTTGCACCTCATTCACATCTTGTCCGTTAAGAACAATCGGTGTGCTTGCGTTCGAGCCCATGTGCATGTACTTGGTTTTGCGTACATTTATTTAATTTATAAATGTTGATTTTTTTTAAATTCTTGTTACTGTTTTTTTCAGCTGAATCCTTTTCATTGTAGCTTTAAGTTCGTAAACGGCTTACATGTCCCCACTCTTTTTAACCCCTCTGTACCAATTTTTTTAAATTTTGAAATTATAGTAAATAATTAATTTCGAATATTGGAACTATCCAAAAAAAGTGTCAAATTTTTTTTTATACATAATTCATTCATCTATAGATAATTTTATCTGAAAACGCACCACAACTACCAATAGATGTTTCTGCAAAGTGCTGCCACGACATTATTTTTTAGTCCCATTTCTAAGATAGTAAAAAAACTGTACGGTGCAGTAGAATATTTGGAATTTTTGATTTTGAAATATTCGAACAATCTATTTTAAAACTATTTTTACTTTTCAAGTTGTGGTGTTAATTGGGAAATGAAATCAGCTTCAGTGAAAATGTTTCACACAAATATTGGAATCATTTAACAATATGTTTCAATATGTGCTTTCAAACTCTAGGTCCTGCTTAATGGACTCTATAAATTATTTCATTATTTCAAGGGGAGATAACGCTAGATAGATTCGAAGAAGAATTTTCGTCTGCTTTAAATTAAAGTTTTGAAACTTTAAGCCATAACTTCGTATATTTTGGACCGAAAACTGAATTATTGTTATAAGAGAAGCATTTCACCGAAAAGTTTTGTATTGTATTTCTCCTTCGAACATATGAGAACTATCGACTTTAAAATTATAACACAGCAATGTGATTAGGGTGTTTATAAGCACTTCCCATATAAAAGCCATAAATTCAGGCAAAAATTGTTCAATTTCCTCGAAAGTTAAATTAACATTTTGCATACTACGTTCGGAGTGACCGTCTGTCTGTCTGTCTGCCCGTCTGTCCGTCTGTCTATAACATAACTCTCAAACGCTTTGAGCTATCGTGCTGAAATTTCTTGTGTACCATTTTAGCTTTTAGTTCGTGAACGAGCTATATCCCTCCACTCCTTCTACCCCTTCCCAAACAAATTTCATGGAATTTCGAAATTTTAAAAAATTGATTTTTCTTCCTAACTGCTTAAGGTATCGACTTGAAATTTAGGTCAAAGTATAACAATATATATATCATTAATATAACAAAATATTGATTCGATTCCCTCACTCATTCTACCAACTCCCATACAAATGAACAATTTTCAAAAACGTATTTATTTGATTTTCATTGATGCTAGCAAAGCCAATTGAACAAATTTTTGCCAATATTAATTTCATTACAATTGCAGCTAGTCGTAAAAAAATCATCAACTTCAACTCACTCCTTCTACTTCCTCCCATACAAATTTCACGAAATTTTGAAATTTAATTTATTTTTCTTTGAAACTGTCAAAGCTATCGACTTAGTTTTTTAAAAATATCATTGACGACGAAAAATTTTGTTTTGATCCGTATACTCCTTCTAGCTAGGGTGTAGTCTAGTGGGTAGCGTGTTTGGTTTACACTGCGAAGGTCGTGAGTTCAAATCCCGGTCGACGCATAATTCCAAGCACACTACCTGCTTGAATATACCTTGGTTACCTCAATCTACGAAAATGAAAAATTCGTAGATAGAGGGTTGTGCGAAGAGCTAACAACTCTTCCGCAATAAAATAATGAAAATGTTAAGGAACCTGAAGTTCAGGAGGTCAAGGCCCGATTTGGGCTGTAGCGCCATTGAAGAAGTTGAAGAGGATACTCCTTCTACCACCTCCCATACAAATATATAATTCTAGTAAATACATTACAACGATTTTCATTAAAACTAGAAAAATTACAAACTTAAAATTTCGTCAGAATTTGTCCGTTAATAATTGCAATAAATATTAAAAAAATAATCAGCTTCGCTGTATTCCTTCTACCCCCTCATATCTATATTATAAATTCAAAAAAACCATTTCTCCTTTGAACATACGAGAGCTATCGACTTTGAAATTAAAATAAAGCATGGTAAAGGGATGTTGATAAGCAGTTCCAAAATCATATAAGATCCTCCACTTTCTCTACCACCTCCCATATAAATGCCCCAATTTCAGGGAAGCTATGTCCAATTTCTTTGAAAATAATAAAAACTACAAATTTTAAATTCAACACGAAACATTTTGCATGCCGCGTTTGGTGACATATACAAAAATTACAAGCCTCCCCTCTCTGCTTTTACCACCCTCCACACAGAAGTCACTATACACTATTCGAAAAAATAATGACATATTTTCCGGTACATTAAACTCTTCCCCATTTCATCTAGATTGATTGGGTTTTACTCCCAATCATAATTCTGTTATGTTTTTGTAACGATTTTAAGAGAATTCACAAATTTCAAAAATTTATTTCACTTACTCACGCTGAAAGAAAACTAGGCAATTGTTTTTCTTATCTCGCTGATTATGCTATTTCACACCTCTTTTGAGTTATAGTCGTTTCCACAAATTTGGTGTTGCGAGGGTTGAATGCACATATGTTTGAGTTTTATTGCTAAATAATCTACCTTGTGTGACATGGTGTTGCTCCGAAGATGACGATTGCCTGATGCCATCTTTCACTGGGGAGGCTTCTAGGTACGACTAACATTTTTTGGACTGCATGCTGTCGACAATGCTACTTCAGTCCAATCATATAGCCAACAGTTTTGGAAGATACTTAGACCGAATTTTTTCTTCGAGTTTAAGCAGCATAACTATTAGCCATTGTACTGCTCTACTACTGCCAGAATCTGAGCTACGCAAATTGTTCGTTAGTCAGTCTACTGCGGCGTATAATAATTAAATCAATCGATCAATCAAGGATAAGCCTAATTTTGTGAATTCCAAAAGGCCACCGATGGTTATCCTGCTTCTATGTCCTTTGACGGTGTAGTCAGTGATGACCCTTTAGTTATAAGCAACTTTTTTGTCGACCATTTCCGTACTGCTTTCACTACCTCACCTACCTACTGAGGATTCCCATTACATGTCGAAGTTCCTTTCTACCTCATTAGAGATGAAAGATCTTTATATTGAGGAAGCGACCGTTTTGATGTTTATTTCAAGCATCGCGGATAGTTTTTCTAGAGGTCCAGATAGCATCCCTGTTACCGTATTAAGGCGTTGTTGCACTTCTCTGGTTTTGCCTTTATGTCACATATTTAACACTTCTCTCAGATTGGGTATATTTCCTAGTTTGTGCAAATACTCCACTATCAGACCATTGCTCAAGAAAGGAAAAAGAATTGGTGAGTGTAACCATCGACTTATTGCTAATCTTCCATGCATTCCGAAGTTTTTAGAGGCTGTTGTTTGTGATATAAAGAATTTTCATTGTAAATTAATCATTAGTCAAGTCCAACACGGGTTTATCAAAGGTAGGTCGACCACAACAAATCTAATGGAATTTTCCAATTTCACTATTCCTGTGATTGAAGGCGGTAAGCAGGTTGACTGCTTACACATATACCGAATTTAGCAAAGCTTTTGATCAAATGGACGATGCTATATTTGCTTACAAGCTATACTTATTTGGATTTCCTTTTATACTTTCATAGATATCTGATCTTACCTATCTAATCGTACCCAAAAAGTGTTTGTTCGAGGAGCTCATTCCTCTGCTATACCCAACACATCTGGTGTGCCATAGAGAAGCCATCTTAGACCACTGTTATCTATTTTAATTATTAATTTCCACCCGAAAATGTTGCTCTACGCTGATGACACGAAATTGTTTCGTGATATTTCGAATAAGAATGATTGCGCACTACTTCAAAGTGATTTGCAACACTTTCTTACTGGTGTACATTAAACTAGGATGTAGCCTAGCGGGTAGCGTGTTGGTCTACAATGCGAAGGTCGTGAGTTCAAATCCCGGTCGACGCATAATTCTAGCACACTACCTGCTTGGGTATACCTTAGTTCCCTCAATCTACGAAAATAAAATTTTGTAGATAGAGGGTTGTGCGAAGGGCCAACAACTCTTCCACAATAAGTAATGAAAAATGGTAAGGAGCTTCAGGAGGCCAAGATCCGATTTGGGCTGTAGTGCCGTTGTAGAATAGAATAGAACATTAAACTGTATGCCTTTGAATATTAGTAAATGTGCAAGAGTTTCATTCTTTAGGAACAAATCTCCCTAAAATTATTATGGAGTCCGATTATGTCCTAGACGGTAGCACACTACAACAGACAGACAAAGTACTAGATCTCGGTGTATATTTTAAAACCGAATTTACGTTTGACGATATATAATCAGCAAGGCCAACTCCGTTTGGAGTTTCGTTAAAAGGTGATGCAAGGACTTCAATGCTCCTTATATGACTAAGACTTTATACTGTGCTTTTGAGTATGCTTTTCAGGTAGCCCACCCGTATTACGAGGAACATAAGAGTAGCATCGAGTCTTTACAGCGAGAGTTCTTAAGGTTTGCCCTAAGGGACTTTCCCTGGTTTGATACGTTGCGTCTTCCTCCCTACGAACAACGCCTTAAACTCCTTTGTCTAGAGTCGCTCGAGAATAGACGAATTATCCATAGAGATGTTTTCGCATTTAAATTAATTTTAGGAGAAATCGATTCCCCATATTTGCTCGAAGCAATAATTTTTAGTTTTATGCGGTCTTCCCCATAATGAAATCAAGAAAGGTCCATCGAAACAATAAACTACGCATCCATAAGATATTAATTCGCCCTCTGCTTCTAAATGGATGCCTTGACGTGGGTGTCGAAGAATTTTATCGACCCGTTTGAGCGGAAAATTCTTCGGAAGGTGTACGTAGCAGTTAAGGAAGGAGATGACTGGTAAATTCGATACAACCATGAGCTTAACGACCCACCAGCATCCATCGTGAACCTCCGCAAACTTGAATGGGCTGGCCACGTGGATCGAATGCTCGAGGAACAATTTCCAAAACGAGGACTCAAGGGCAAAGCTCAAGGCGAACGATCGCATGGGAAGCTACGAAAGCGATGGGAGGACTCAGTCGACGCAGATTGCAGATCGTTTCTAGATTGTTTATACTGGAGGTCGTGGTCGATGAACCGATACAACTGGAGGAGGTGCATCCGGGATGCCAAGGCTCGATAAGGGTTGTAGCGCCATTGCATCATCATTATCATAACTTTTAGTATTCCGCGTCGATCCTTGAGAAACTATGTGCCACTCCACATTTCTCATCATCGCACCAACTATTGGCAAAACGAACCAATCGCATCTATCTTCAACAATAATTACTGCCGAATTGACTATAATTTATTTAGCATGCACTTAAAGTCAGCTTGATGCGACAAATAATTTATTGATTGTTAATTATTTTAAATTTAATACTCGTATGGTGTATTTTTTAAGTACTTTTTTTTTAAACAATATTTTGTAAGTAATCAGATGAATTTTGAATAAAAATAATTAAATAAATACATAAATGTCATCATCATCAATAGCGCGACAGCCCAAATCGGGCCCTGGCCTCCTGAAGTCGTCGCCTCCAATCGTCTCGATCCAAAGACCGCGTCCTCCAGCTGCTAATTTTTAGAATGGCTTTGCTGTCTTCATCAACCGAGTCTTCCCATCGCTTGCGTGGTTTGCCTACTGGCCGGTTACCACTCGCTTTGCCTTTAAGAGCACGTTTGGGGATTCTTCTGTCTTCCATTCGCTCTACATGGCCAGCCCACTGCAGTTTACGTAATTTGATGAACGTTGAAGCTTCTGGCTCGTCGTAGAGTTGATACAACTCATGGTTGTATCTTATTCGCCATTCCGTTCCTTCCTTCACAGGTCCCAAAATTCTTCGGAGGACCTTTCTTTCGAATGCGTTAACTGCTTTTTCGGAAGTTCGCGTTAATGTCCACGTCTCGCTGCCATAACAGAGCACAGGTCGTATAATAGTTTTATAAATCCGCAGCTTATTGTTCCTGTGCACTTTCTTGGATTTCATTATTGGAAGTACCGAATAATACGTCTTATTTGCAAGTATTATCCGTCGTTTGATTTTGTCTGTTTCATTACCGTCCTTTGCTAGATTAGCCCCAAGATATATGAAGTTGTCCACACACTCCAAATTATATTCCGCAATTGTTATGTTTTGTCTGATTGGCGTTCTCCTTCTTGTTTGCGTCATTACTTTTGTTTTGCTTTCATTAATGCGCAAACCGACTTCTTTTGCGGCGGAGTCAAGATTGACAAATACCTCCTTAGCACTAGGGAAGGATCTTGCTAGAATGTTAATGTCGTCAGCGTATGCTACTAGTTGGGTGGACTTGAATAGTAGTGTCCCGTTGGTGTCGACTGGGATTTTTCGGACGACATACTCTAGTGCCAAGTTGAAAAGCATAGGAGCTAGACCATCTCCCTGCTTTAAACCACATTCCGTTCGAAAGCTGGTTGTGGAATCGGTTTGTATTCTCACTTGGGATTCAGTGTTCGTCATTGTGAGTCTTGTTAGTCGGACTAGTTTTGGAGGAATTCCAAAGTCAAGCATGATTTGGTACAGTACGCTCCTGTCGATACTGTCGTATGCTTGTTTAAAATCTACGAATATTTGGTGCACGTCTGTGTTATATTCCCAGCATTTCTCAAGCACCTGTTTCACCGAGAATATCTGGTCTGTTGTAGATCGTCCGGTTCTGAATCCGCCTTGGTATTCGCCAATTATTTGATTAGTATAGGGCTTAAGACGACGTTCAATTATTTTTGTCAGTATTTTATAGGACGTACACAACAATGATATACCTCTGTAGTTCTCACAGCAGAGTTTATCTCCTTTCTTGTAAATTGGACATATAATGCTTTTTCGCCAGTCGTCGGGTATGATTTCCTCTGTCCAAATTTTGCATATCATGCTGTGCAGTATTTCAGCGACACAGTTTCCACCGTTTTTCAGAAGTTCAACTGGTATTTCGTCAATTCCCGGCGCTTTGTTTCGTTTTTGGTCACATAGGGCCGCTTTGATTTCAGGAAGCGTGGGTGGTGTCGATGATGGTTCATCTTCGTCAGTTGAGGCTTCAATTGAAATGTTGTCTGTCGTGATCGGTGCTACTGGGATGGGATTCAAAAGATGTTCGAAGTATGAAGCCCATCTTCTTTTGATTTCTTCTGTGTCGCTGATGATATTGCCCTCTGCGTCTTTGCAAAGACTGGTTTTTGGTTTATATCCCTTTTTTAAGTCTTTTACTATGGCGTATGCGTCCCGCGTTTTATTTTTTCTCATGTCGTCGTCCATTTTTTGTATTTTGTCATTATGGTACTTCCTTTGTTTTCGTCTGCAGGTCTTTTTCGCATATCGCCTAAGCTCGTCATATCTTTCTTTTTTTGCTCGTGTTGGTCGTTCAGTAAAAATTTTGTAAGCTTCGTTCTTTCTGTCTATTGCGTCGCGACATTCTTGGTCGAACCACTCATTATTTTTTCGCCGTGCTTGATATCCTAATACCTCTTCCGCGGAGGATTTGATGCCGTCTCGTATTTTCAGCCACGCATTCTCCACTGGCATATTTTGGATATTTTCATATATTGGTGTCAGGTGTTTATTACATGCTAGCATGTAAGCCTGCGCCACCGTTTCGTCGTTAAGCTTGTCGACATTGAATTTGCGAGCTCTACTCGTTTTCGAATACCCACGACAAGCTATTTTGCATCGATACTTAGCTCTGACTAGATAGTGATCAGAGTCACAATTCGCACCGCGGAGAGTTCGTACATCAAGTATGCTGGAAGCAACCCTTTTCTCAATTAGAACGTGGTCTATTTGGTTGAAGGTGTGACCATCTGGTGATGCCCACGTTCGTTTGTGAATATCGCGATGTGGGAAGCACGTAGAGCTTACTATGATATTTTTGCTGCTTGCGAAATCAATAAGACGTTGGCCATTGTCGTTGGTTATGTCATGGAGACTGTGCCCTCCTGTTGTTCCTCTATGAGCCTTCTCCTTTCCGACTTTTGCATTAAAATCCCCTAAGACAATTTTTAGGTCATTCGAGGGCAGTGAGTCATAGGTTGTCTCTAGGGTGGCATAAAATTCGTCTTTAGTTACATCGTCCTTGTCTTCTGTTGGTGCGTGAACGTTGATCAACCAAGTGTTGAAAAATTTAGTCTTTATTCGGATTGCACACAATCTTTCACTTATTGGTTTGAAGCTCGTGACCTGCTGTTTAAATTTTTTGTCAACGACAAAAGCGACTCCAAACTCTCTGCTTCCCGACAATTTTCCACTTGGATAGATTGTGTGTGATCTCATGTCCATGATTTCGCTACCGAGCCATTTCGTTTCTTGGATGGCAGTTATGTTGATGTTGTGTTTTGCCACTTCTTCGAGAAACTCTTTCAGAGCTCCTGTCCTAAATAAGGATCGAACATTCCAAGATCCAATAGAGTAGTCCATTTTTCGTTTGCGGGGTCGTTGCCGTTGAGTCCATCGTTTCCGAGGCTGTTCTTCAGGTTTCTGATACATAAATATACAAACCAAAAAATCTTGCTGTGACGGAAGGGTAAGATCAGGTAGAATACTGTTGCGAGCTAGGGGTTCGCCGGGATTTCAAGTAAAAACACAATTCGTTTAAAAAATATGTGATAATTTATTTATTCGCACTTTATGGCAATACCGCCGCGTGCTTTTCTATCGCTTTCACTGGTTCGGGTTTCCGTAATAAAAATTACTGAATGAATGACACTCTCGCTGAATGCTTTTATACTCTTCCCATACTCATGAGTGTTCTCGAAGCTTCCTTCGGTGTGTATGTGTGAACTATACTGGAACTATATGAAATTTCAAAATTTAATGAAATAGATTTTTCTCCGCAACCATTTCAGCTATTGGCTTGAAAATTAGGTCACAGTAAAAAGATATAAATATCATTGACGTCAAAAAATATTGATCTGATCCTTCTACTCCTTCTACCACCTCCCATACAAATGCACAATTTTCAAAAATGCATTTATTCAGTTTTCATTGCAACTAGTAATGCTAAGACAACCAACTTTTATCATAATTAATCTTATTACAATTGCAACCGATCTTGTGAAAGCTATCAACTTCACCTCACTCTTTTTACCCCCTCCCATACAAATTTCACGAAATTTCCAATTTTAAACTAAATTATTTTTTTCCAAACCGCCAAAACTATCAACTTTAAATTTTGAGAAAAGTATACTATATAAATATCATTGATGTCAAAAAATTTGGTTTTAATTCAAATACTCCTTCAACCCCCTCCCATACAAATGCACAGTTTTTGGCAAATGTATTTAATCGATTTTCATTGAAACTAGGAAAATTACAAATTTCAAACTTTGCCAGAATTTATCCCTTAATAATTGCAATAAATTTAAAAAAAAACTATGAACTCCGCTTCACTCCTTCAACCACCCATACAATTTTTTTGTATTGAAAATTCAAAAATTGTATTTCTTCTTCGAACATATGAGTAACAAGACAATGTGATTAGGATGTTGATAAGCAAATTCAAAATCATCCAAAACCTCCCACTTTCTCTGCCACCTCCCATACAAATGCCATAAATTCAGACAAATTTGTTTAAAAATTATGAAAGCTATAAACTTTAAATTCAGCATGAAACATTTTGTATACCACGTTCACTGTTATATATAAAAATTACAAACCTCCTCCCTCTGATTTTACCACCTCCCACACAAAATTCGCTATTCACTATTCGAAAGAATTTGAGATGACATATTTTCCGGTACAATAAACTTTTTCCTATTTCACCTAGAGTACCATATGATTGGGCTTTACGTCCAATCATAATTCTTTTACGTTTTCTTTGCCGACTGATTTTTTTTTCGTAATCAGTGATATATGGGAAACAAATTAGATCAATGTCATCACTTCTTCTACCACCACCCAGACAAATTATAATAATTTCTTAAAATCACAAAAATCACTATTTCATCTAGACTATCGCACGTTTGGAGTTTACCCATAATCATGGTTAACTTTCTAAGTATAATACATATAGGGGTCACCAGTGCAATGCACAGTCTAATCGGTATAAGAACTCCATAAAATTAGGTCTAAAAAAAATTTTTGGGAAAACGAGATGAGGGTGACAGTGGGGACTATTGTTAAAGCACTGAAGGCTCTATTCTAAAAAAAGGCAACTGGCAATTTCTCTGCACGACAAAAAAAAAGATTTGACAGCGAACTCGTACGCGCATTCAGCTTGACGTGTATTTTGATGAAAAGAATAGTCACATGAGCCGTTTGCATAATCGATAGTTAAAATGATATTGTGCGCGAAAATTTCCTCGTGTCTAGATGCATATTGACAATAACACCATTTAGCTTACACAATTCAACGTATGTATAGCCTAGTGGGTAACGAGTTAGTCTACAATGCGAAGGTCGTGAGTTCGAATCCTGGTCGACATATAACTCTAGCACACTGCCTTACCCACGTAGAGATTTGTGCGAAGGGATATCAATCCTTCCAGGAAAACAAATGAAAATGTTAAGAAGGTCAAGGCCCGATTTGGGCTTTAGTGCCATTGAATGAGAGAAGAAGAGCTTACATAACATGCTACAGATGAAAGGATTCCAATTTGCTTTATTTGTATCTTAAACATTTTCTTTCCTTGTAATTCTGTTGTTTACTTATTATTTTGTCTTGAATCGGCGTTGAGAGAGGAACAATGCATCAGAGTACTTTTCGCCGTTTCCTGTAGGTTAAGTCTTTCGTCAATTACAGTTTTTCTGCACAGAAAAAAACTGATGGGCGTTTACTTTCTAACTTCTTCAATGGCGCTACGATCGAAATTGACCCTTGGCCTCCAAACTTTCAACAAATTTCGAAACTTTTGTTATTGCAGTTCCCGTTGCAATTTGAAGTCAATTGCTTCATGTTTCGCTACTGGCTAATTGATGTCATGAAAAGTGTATCATGTCGATTGACGATCTTGTGTGGAAAATACACGACGAAATCTGTTTTTTTTTTCTTACTAGATGACCCAATCTCACCTCAATTTTAACTGATCAGACCAATGATCTCAATTTTACATGATATATTTTAGGAATTTAATGCATACTACATGAAAATAATGATATAGATAGGGCTTTTCCACTAACCTTCAATTAATTCACATAAACAAGAAGTTAAATAAGAAATGCATGGAATAATTATTTCAAGAAAACTACCGCATGCTTTGTTCGTTTTGCTTATTTATAAAAGTTATAAATGCTTTAGTCACAACCTTTTCTAAAAAAAAATAATAAACAAAAGAAAAAAAAAACATTTCACTGTAACAATTACCACACCGGGCTGACATTGAATGAAAAGCTCAAAAAATCAAAGTTACTAATATCTGATTTACTTCGGCATATCTTCAGGCGATCATTATTTTTAAGATCGCTTAACAAGAGACTTGTTATTCTTGATCTACGGATATATTATACATACATATATGTAACTACGAAAATTGGGTATGAAGATGTTGTGTATTGTGCTTAAGACCAAGACCTCCAAAAGTCGTAAAACTCGCTTCTTTTTTTCGGAGATCCAATAAACTGGTATTCAGATGGAACCGTCAGCTCACATATGAATTGCAGTTATATATGTAGGTACTTGTAGCTATATTTATGACTTCCCCTCATACAAAAACTCACCATCTATTTACTCTCTACCTCTTGAACTCGAAGAAACAAACCAAGAAAATACCTGGATGATCAATGCTTGAATCACTGTAAAATGATCGTGCATAACAACAATATTATGCAGATTATACAGGTGAGAGACTAATGTTTGCTATTGCGATGTTATTTTGGTTTTATAAAACTGATCATTTCTCGATGTTTTTGATCAGTTTCGTTGTTAACGTTTAGCTCGTGGGATATTCCATCAGTTTTCAGTTACCGCGTGATCAATACGGCGGAAATAGTTGAATTTTTTTAGTGATCTTGGCCTAGAACATTTAGAATAGTGGAAATTGTTACAGTAGTATAATTAAAAAAAAAATAATAATAATGAAAAAAAAAAAACGATCGTGATGGTCAGGAAAACGCCTTGACTTCGAATAGAGTAAAAATTTGAGGAAAGACTCTTACTATCTAATGAAAGATGAGAGTAGGAAGAAAGACTAGTAGACCTTGACTTGGTGACCAAAAACTGTACTTGTTTCTTCATATTCCGGAGGTTGTTTTATGGCAAAGCGATTTAAACTTGTTTTATTGAAAATTGGTTCTCTGTAACTATAGATCGTAGATCGTTTCAATACAATGTGATGTGTGTTTTTTATTGCAATTTTTTTTATTCACGCACTAATTACTCGTACATCTGATAAACTAGAGTGTACCGGCAAGGCCATGACATTAATTTTATTTCACCTTATTAAATATGCATGAGTTTTAAGGTTTACGTAAAATTTTTAATGTTTCAAATAAGTTTTAGGAAATAGAAATACTGTAAAATACAACCTTGACAGTTTTCTTTTTTGAATAAAACTGTTAAATTTTAGATTAAGTTATTTCCTTATAAGTAGACATTTTTAAAACAAAAAAAAACAAAATTTAATAAAAATATAGATTATTCCAAAATTTTATAAAATACTTTAAGCGTTCAAAATAAAGCCGAGTCGTAGGAGTCCGAGCTAATTTTGAAACAACTCCGCTTAGCAGTATCTCTTGCAAAGATCGCCTCCAAGGACCGGTTTCACAGTCAAAGTTTAAATATAAGTTTTAATGGTCTTCTGAAGAATTGTCGATCTTGGAACATAAAACGCAAGATTAATTCTAATAATTACTCGTGTCTACTTCTTCTTCTACAATGGCGCTACAGCCCAAATCGGAACTTGACCTCCTGACATTCAGGCTCCTTGACATTTTTTCATTACTTATTGTGGAAGTGTTGTTAGCCCTTCGCACAACTCTCTTTCTACGAATTTTTCATTTTCGTAGATTGAGGTGACCAAGGTATAACCAAGCAGGCAATGTGCTGGAATCATATATTGCGCCGACCGGGATTTGAATTCACAACCTTCGCATTACAAGACCAACACGTTACCCACTAAGCTACACCCTAGTTCGTGTCTACTAGTGATGTGAAAAAAGTAACTATTCGTTACACGGGTACTTGTTACTGACCGAAATCCGAAGTAACAAGTACCGACACAGATTTATACTCATTACTAATGTAACGAAATGAGCTCCCGAAAAAGTAACTGAACTGTCAAAACTTTTCGTTACTATTTCGTTACTCGAGTATTCGTTCCACATATAAAATAAAGTACCTATACCGAAAGTAACGTTTAGTTGCGTTTTTCGTTCCATCACTGCAGGGAAACCTACTACTTGTGCAAAACGCCGTACCACCATCCCAAAGAAAGAACGGAAAGGAATACTCTTACTCTACCTTACAGTAAAGTCTACTGAGAAAATGATGTGATTTTTCCGTTTCGTTTCTTTCAACATCAAGAATATCGTCGAGTGGAGTTGTGACGCTCCGCGGCAGGGCAGGCAGTCGTTACCAGTGTTAGGGTTGTGGGATCAATGGAACCAGATTGTAGAATTTCTTAATGATCGGGGTTACAAAGGGATTTTTTGTTATCAATTTGAAGGATTTTCGTTGGAGAAAATTTCGATTTAATAAAAGTTACTTCCTTCGTATTGTCATTCTATTTACATTTGTGTTTAAAAGGATTTTCTACTTAGAAGAGAATGAAAAAATCGGACTTGGCATCACTGCTTTGATACACGCAGTAGGCCAACGAAATCAAGAGCGATTCATAAGTGATTTCTTCTTGCATATAGTTACGGGGACTAGAGACGATTTCTTCTAACTGAATTTATGATTTGCAAAACTGGCCCTGCAGCATGATATGGCTGTCATTTCAAATAAACAAGTACCTATTAGCGAATAAAATGTAACGATTACTTTCCTTAAAGTAACGAATAGCTACTGCTACTAAATAGTAACGAAACCTAACATCATTAGTGTCTACTGCCTGTTCTGTCGATAATCGCTGCCCAATATTTCAATGATCTCTGAGATCTTTAAAATAAACATAAAATATGTATTTTACTTGATTTCCTTCAGATTAACTCTCTTCTTCAGATGAATACTCTTAAGGATTTTGTTCAAATTACTGATCTAAGCTCATCGATCTTGTCAAGATCAAATTGATTCGAAAAAATCCGCTACGTTTGGAGAACATTATTAATTAAAAACATTCCAGCAATTAATGAAAGCCAGAAAAGCACATATAGAATAGCAAATAGATTTTCATCAATTAAAATTTATTGCATCTTTTAATCATTAGCTATGTGAAATTAATGAGCTTCAATAAATTATTGATTTACGATTTAAGTGTCGTTATCAATTTTCTTTAGTTAAAATCTGAAAATTTTCTGATTAGATTAATATGAAAACTTTAAATTGTTTGAATATTATCAAAAAATTGTTATGAGAGATAAGAAAACTGGTCGAAAATATGATACTTTGCAAACGTTTCAAGAAAATTAAAGCATTTTCAGTGCAAACTAAGGTGCACGTTTTTCAGGCACTACTTGGCCGATTTCGTCCAAATTTTGCAGGCATGTATTTTACTCGAAACTTAGCATATAGAGTACATGGCGATTAAAAATAATTGATTTGGAATTTCCTGTAAGGCTCCAAAGTTTAGTAATTTTCTCGTGCAAGCAAAAACCTTGTAAAAAATCATAATCAAAATTTAAAAAAACTTGCTACTCTGTTGACAGCCAGTAGTGCCATCTTTCCAACAAAAAACAATTCAAGTGGATAAATTGTGCAGTTTTTTTTTTTAGGGAAGTGCACCTAAATAGTAAAAACACTAGCAAAAAACCAAACAAAAGTTTTTTTGGTTTGTTGAATGTTTTCACATCCAGTTTGATAAAGGTCTCAGCAGAGACCAAAACGTCACGAATAATAAAGCGTAACAGTGTAGAATCCGGAAATCTTTTCTTTCAAAAGTTTTTTTTTTTTTTAATTTATTTACAAATGTAAATATATAAATAATGTAGTAATATAAAATTATTGATTATAAAAAAAAACCTGGTTTGCCGGGGTAGTGGTACTGGTTGTGGGAGGTGGTGAAAAGGTCAGTGTGCCGGAGTGGCCAGTGAGTGAGCCGAGGACCAAGCTACAAGCGCTGCATCAATATGCATCACTCCACAAGCTTACAGCATTATTTGAAACACTTCTACTCATCCGAGAGGGGTGCGGTTTTCGGCAGTCGATTTAGAATCCAGTCTACATTATTAATAGGAAATAAAAACAATTAAATTTAATATGAAATATTCATAATTTATATGGCAGGTTGTAGGTGGGAGGGAAGAGGGAGACACTAAGTATTGGATTTAGTTAAACTATGCAGTTTGTGTGGGAGGTGGTAGAAGGAAGGGCCCATATTTAATGACTTTTTCAGAAATAACTATAAACATCATAAATTGCAGATCAGTAGCATTCATATTTTTCCGGAAAATCGATATTTTGTAAGGATGTGAAATTGTTTCATATTGTATGGAAGGGTTGATCTAATAATTTTAAATATTTAGTGCACCATTACAGCTCGATAAATTGTATACGTACTGAGTAAATTAGTTCAGAATATTTTATGAAAAAGTTCAATTTGTATGGGAGGTGGTGGAAAGACAGGAGGACTCGAATAATTTTTATACGGTAGATTGAAATTATCATAAAAGTAATATTTGCCAAATTTCGGATCAATAGCTTTTATACTTTTAGGTAAAATTCGTTTATTGTCAAATTGCGAAAATGTTTCATTTTGTATGGGAGGGTGTAGGGTGGTCTTACTAATAATTCTAAATGAATATTTAGTGCTGAATTTCAGCTCGATAAGTTTCATACGTAATGAGTAAATTGGTTTAGAGTAATTCATGAAAAATGCGGTTTGTATGGGAGGTGGTTGAAGGAGGGTTAGGACTCAATTAGTTTTTATACGATAGATTGAAATCATCAGAAAACTAATATATTCCAAATTTCAGATCAATAGCTTTTTTATTTTTCTAGAAAATCCGTTTATTATCAAATTGCGAATATGTGTCATTTTGAACGAAAGGTGGCAGAAGGGTTGAAGCGATTTGGCCCATTCATGAGCTGGACCTTACTTTCTTGTTAAAAATGACGTGTACAAAATTTGAACTTTCTAGCTCAACGCGTTCTCAAGCTAGAGGTGACACGGACGAACAGACGAGCATCCTGTTTTGAGATTTTTGAGTGATTACATGAACTTCTGTATCATTCATTTTTTTTCTCCGAGCCGTATTTATTAGCGTTACAAACTTTGTGGCAAACTTATAATACTCTCAGATTTCATCTGGAATATAAACAGGAAAATGTGTAGACATTGCATACAAAGCCCCTGCCTCCGCCCCTGCCCTCACTACCCTGAAACCGCCTAGCCCTGCCGCCCGGTTGGCACTATCTTGTTCAAAAATAATGCCAGGGCGAAAACGACCTGGCACAGAAAGCCACAGTTTTCTACTGGGGTCTACAAATTTTCGCATTACACCATAGGTTAGATTTTAGTTACTGTCATAGATCCCAAGCGTGCATAGCGATCCCACTTATTCACACGAAAAGAATCTATTGTTTCCAAGGCGAATAAGCGGGTGGCCTCAGTAATTTCCTTTTTATTCCGAAAGTTTTAATTGCTTCAAAAAAGTTAAGCCTCCATTTTAAGGCTCTATTAAGTTCTTTACACTTACAAAATAAGTCGTCCAAGGCTTCCTTTAACCCACGTAGTGGCACACTTTTTGCACATATATACCAATCAAGCTATTGCGGTCTGTTTGGCGCCAATAAATTAATTTTTTTTTGTATCACACCGTAAAGATGCATCCTATGAAAAATGCTGCAGTGGCATTGTGAAATTTGGGAAGTGGCATTATTACTCAAACATTTTTTTGGTAAAATTGATTGCAAGTTGTTCTGTCGGGAAGTTCGCCTAGCGAGTCGTAGTTAATTTGTAATGAATTCGCTGAGTGAATCAGAAATGGCTTCACTGAGCGAACCTTATACGAGTTCACTGGGTTAGTTTTTAATGAGATTTTTCTTGAAAGTTTAAATCGTATGCAATTGTAGCTCGGAAAAATTAATTTGTATATTTGTACATATAGCTGGTGATAAAATTAGTGAGCCTCGGACTTTACTATAAAAGTTTCTGTTTGCACCACAACTTCTTTCATCTGCAAGGATAGGATTTTATATTCAATAACGTAAGAGTCCGAAATAATAGATTTTAATAATAATTATTGCAGATTAGTCTTCCTATGTAGAAAGATATATCCAGGCAAGAATTTTTTGTTGCCCGGGATCTTAACATCAAGCACTAGACTAGATCAATGCATTAAGAATTAATGCTTTATCTCTAATTCGCTTAAAGAATATTTTGAAAATTTCGTTTTCATTCTGGTAAAAGAATGATAAATATCTCAAAGTCTCAACAAAACTACAAATGAAAAAAAAATCCTCCAAAAGCAAAAACTAAACTATAAAAAAACCTTCACACGACTTCAAGAGTTGGAAAATTTGAATCGTCAATTAAAATTGGGCCAAACAGGAATTCGATTACAACGAAGTAAACTACTAAACTAAACTAAAATAGAAAACAATTAAATTATAATTTTTTTCCTTTCGTGGAGTTTACTCGAGGTCTAAGTTTTGATTATTTGATTAAATAAAAAAAACTTCTACAATGGCGCTACAGCCCAAATCGGACGTTGACCTCCTGATCTTCAGGTTCCTGAACATTTTTTCATTATTTATTGTGGAAGGGTTGTTAGACCTTCGGACAACCCTCTATCTACGAATTTTTCATTTTCGTAGACTGAGGTGACCAAGGGCATATCCAAGCAGGCATGTGCTGGAATTATATATTGCGCCGACCGGGATTTGAACCCACGACCTTCGCATTACAAGACCAACACGCTACCTACTAGGCTACACCCTAGCTAAAAACCTAAAAACTACTAAAAGAAATTAAAACAAACTCGCAATAAATATTTTAAAATAAATTTAAACTGGAAATGCTGTAACATAAAATCAAGTTTCTACTGTCTAACGAGAAGCCTAAAAGTGTTTGTTATGATAATAACAAAACGAAAAAAAAAGTTAATTAGAATTTCAAATTATGGCGATAACTGACTGAGACTATGTCATTCTTTCTTTAATACAGGGTGGGCCAAATACAAGTTTCTTTTTAAAAATGCAAAATTAAATTTTTTTCTATGTATTATGGCTTCATTAGTATGAACAAACATTCCCATTTAATGATGAAATACAACTTTGTTCAAGTTGCTGCCTCGGTTGGCTTCGCAGTAGCGCATTCTGTCACTCCAATTTTCTAAGACCATGTCGATGGTTTCCGGCTGTAGCTCATGGATTGCTTGGATGATATTGGCCTTAAGGGCTTGAATCGTTTCTGGATTATTGGCATAACATCGGTCCTTCACGGTTTCCCAGAAAAAAAGTCCAAAGGGGTCAAATCGCAGCTCCGAAGCGGCCAATTGACATCGCCAAACGCCAAAAAAACGCACTGTTTGGGCTACACCTCACTCATTTTGGAAATAAGTTTTTAATATTTCCCAACGTTGTTCAAGTGTAAAGCGACTCATTTCGTTCCGCGGAGGTATGATACTGATTTTCTGTCAAGATTTCGAGCGGGAAACAGCTTTCAGTGTCAAAATAACCTATGATTTAAAAAGAAACTACTGGATAGCCCACCCTGTATTAATTCAAGATGGCCGACTAAGATTCGGTTAAACTTCCTTTTTTTAGTATCTTTTTTTTTCGATTGTCACTGGAATTTATTTTCCTAATATCGAATACGTTTATAAAATTAAACGATGTTCTTATTATGATTGCAAGTAAACGTTAAGTCATTTTATAGAGTAAAAAATTCAAGTCAAGGTGTTTTCGGTTATTTTTAAAGGTCGTATTAAATTTGAAGAAAAAAAAATTAATAAGTAAAATTTAATTACAGATTGAGTTGATATAAGTGTTAAACAATAAAAAATTGTTCAGTGCGATTTTAAAAATATTTATGTTCTTATGAGTAGATTTGTTATTTCCTATTAAAGAGGTTTCTACATTTTTTCGCGAAAAGACATTAAGAATAAAATCTGGTTTTTCGAAGGTCAAAAACAAAAATAAAGCTGCATAATGAGTAAGTTCATGATGATAATTTGTTATTTCATTTTAATGATATCCTGGTAAATATATTGAATGATGATGATATTAACTTTTAACTACATAATACAATAAATACTTAACTTAGAATTAAATATAACAGGACTACGATGCGATACTCTAGATGAAAGAGAAAATTGTTGCTTCTAAGAAATTTTGTATGGGGAGTCGTAGAAAGTGTGACAGCATTGAATTAATTTCTCTCACATCATGTCTATAAAAATGTTTCACACAAAATTTAAGTTCCAAAACTTTTAATGAATACTGAGAAAATGAGTGTATTTGATTTACTGAAATTGTGCAGTTTGTATGGGAGGTGGTAGAATGAGTGAGGGGTTTTTAGTATTTTTTTGAGCAACAACTATAACCATCATGCAATTGATATATTTTAAATTTCAGATCATTAACATTCATGCTTTTAAATAAAATCGATTTTTTGTGAAATTAATAAATTGTGTCATATTGTATGGGAGGGGGTAGAAGGAGTGCAGCCAATCGTCAAATTTTTTTCGTTCTTTTCAACAATCTGTACATATAAATATAATTGTAGTGTCTGTCTGTTATTTGTTTATAAATGACAATAAGTTAGTATTTTGCTTTATTTTGGCAAAAACACACGTTTTCGAAATTCTTCTGTCTGTCTATCTGTCCGGCTTTCATGCAAAAACGGCTAAACCGATTGTAATTAAACTTTCACAGTTTGTTAGGTATGCTCCGAGATGTAATCTGCTTTTGGTTTTATTTCACTCGCCTCACGCGTTCTACCCCCTCCCATACAAAATGACTGATTTTCAAAAAAATATAATAATCAAGTTTTCTTGAAAACGATTGGAGCGAATAATTTGAAATTTACAATATATTATTTTTATCATAAATGCGATCTAAGATTATTTGAATACCCCCACTCCTTCCACAACCTCCAAATAAAATAAGCCAATTTTCTTAGTACGTATAACATTTATCGAGCTCAAATTTCGTACTAAATCCTAATTAGCATCATAATTATTAGGAGTACAATAAGTTTCTGCCGAAGATGACCCCACCAGAAGGTTATGTTGAAATTGTCAGATTAAAACGTAATATCGTAAGTTAGCCCTTCGCACAACCCTCTATCAACGAATTTTTCGTTTTCGTAAGTTGAGGTGGCCAAGGTATATCTAAGCAGGCAATGTGCTGGAATTATATCTTACGTTGACCGGAATTTGAACTCACGATATTCGCATTATAGGGCGAACACGCTACCCACTAGGCTAAACCCTAGCTAATTACTCCGTATCAGCATCACATAATTTTGTTCGTGCAAATATGTCAAGTTTTGTGCCGAATAAGCACCATTTGCGGAAATTTGTAATTTACTTCTTTAATTTGAAGAAATCTGCAGTTGAGGCGCATCGATTGCTTGTAGAAGCATATGGTGAGACTGCTTTAAGTGAGAGAAGTTGTCGTGAGTGTTTTCAAAAGTTTAAAAATGGTGAGTTTGACGTGGAAAACAAAGAAGAATTGAAAGCATTATTGGAGGAAGATTCGTGCCAAATGCAAGAAGAACTTGCACTTACATTAAAAGTGATTCAACAAGCAATTTCACATCGTTTAAAATCGTTGCAAATAATCCAAAAGCAAGGACATTGGATTCTATATGAACTGAAGTAGAAAGACGTTGAACGCCGATTTTGCAAATTTGAAATACTGCTTTCCAGGCATAAAAAAGGGTTTTTTTTGCATCGTATAGTCACTGGTGATGAATAATGGATCCACTACGATAACCCAAAGAAGAGAAAATCATGGGAACCACCTGGCCATGCTTCAACATCGACAGTCAAACCGAATATTCATGGAAGAAAACTCATGATGTGTATTTGGTGGGATCAGCTTATTGTCGTGTATTACGAGTTGCTCAAATCGAACGAAACCATTACTGGAGCTCTCTACCGAACACAACTAACAAGACTGAGAAGAGCACTCAAGGAAAAACGCGCCCATTACTACTCCACACATAATAAAATTATTCTCCTACTAAATTGGGAAGTCCTACCCCACCCGCCGTATTCACCAGACATTGCCCCTTCCGATTATCGATAGCACATGGCCTGTCTAAGCAGCGTTTTACATCACATGAAGATACTAAAAATTGGGTAGATTCGTGAAAAGCCACAAAAGATGGAGAGTTATTCCGACGTGGTATCCGAATGCTGTCAGAAAGATGGGAAAAGGTAGTGGCCAGTGATGGACAATAAAAGGTAATGTACATACATGTACATTCATAATTTTTGATAGAAAAGGGCGGAAACTTATTTGTATTTCTAATAATATCGGGGAAAAGTAAACCTATTAGCTTCTCTTCTTCTACCCCCTCTCATACAAAGTGACTCAATGTCACAACTTTTCAAAAATTCGATTTTCTTGAAAAGTAGGAATATTACTGATTTACAATGTAAATTATATCAATTACATGATAATTAACTATGTTTCTCAAAAGATCACTAAAAACCCCCTACTCCTTCTATCACCTCCTATACAAACTGCACAATTTCATTAAATCCAATACACTAATTTTCTCAGCTAGGGTGTAGCCTAGTGGGTAGCGTGTTGGTCTTGTAATGCGAAGGTCGTGACTTCAAATCCCGGTTAACGCAATATATAATTCCAGCACATTGCCTGCTTGGCTATACTTTGGTCACCTCAATCTACGAAAATGAAAAATTCGTAGAGTGAGAGTTGCGCGAAGGGCTAACAACCCTTCCACAATAAGTAATGAAAAATGTTAAGGAACCTGAACGTCAGGAGGCCAAGGTCCGATTTGGGCCGTAGTGCCATTGTAGAAGAAGTAGAAAAATTTTCTCAGTTCCTATTCAATTTCTGAAGCATAAATTTGGAACAAAACATTTCTATGCCTTCTCCAGTATAATGTGAAGGAAATTAGTTCAATGCTGTCACTCCTTCTACCACTCCCCATACAAAAATTCTTAAGGTCACAAACATTTCTATTCCATCTAGGGTATCGTACGAATTGGCTTTACGCGCAATCGTGGTCCTGTTATATTTTTGAGCTTAATGTTCCATACAAATACGAGTATCAAAATTTCATTCGTAATAATTTATGGTTCTGATTCTAACAAAATACAAAACATTTTGTTCAAAGAGCCATTAAACTAAGCAGATTAAATATCACATATTACTAACTTCTACTTCTACAATGGCGCTACAGCCCAAATCGGACCTTGGCCTCCTAACATGCAGGTTCCTTAACATTTTATTACTAACTACATTCTCAAAAATTGCTTATTATTGTAATTTTTACGCGGACGAAGTCGCGGGGATCACTAGCTCTAAATAAATATTTAGTACACAATTTCAGCTCGATAAATTTTATACGTACTGAGTAAATTGGTTTAAAAGTATTTCATGAAAAAGTGCAGTTTGTATGGGGGGTGGAGGAACTAGTCAGGGAATTCTAATAATTTTTATACTGATTGACATCATCATAAAAATAATATATTCAAAATGTCAGATCAATAGCTTTGATGCTTTTTGAGAAACTCGTTTATTGTGAAATTAAGAAATTGAGCCATTTTGTATGGGAGGGGGTAGAAGGGATGGAGCGATTTGGCCCGTTCATGAACTTGAACTTACTTTTTTTGTCAAAAATGACGTGTAAAAAATTTGAACTTTCTAGATTAACGCGTTTTCGAACTAGAGAAGACACGGTCGGAGGAACGGACATCCGGTTTTGAGATTTTTGAGTGATAATAAGAACTTCTGTATCACTAATTTTTTCTCCGAGCCTTATTTATTAGCGTTACAAACTTTTAGTCTCAGATTTCACCTAGACTATAAAAACGTCACAGAATTATGATTGCGCTTAAAGACTAAACATGCGATTTTCGATATGAAAAGCGAAATATTTGTATGCCTTAGTATATTATATCATCTTGGATTCTTTCAAAAATATGTGAAAATTCTGATATTCTCATTGGAGATGAAAGGTAATGTAACGAAAACATTTTTAGCCGAAAGAAAATAATAAATGATAAATTATAGGTCTATAGCTGGATAAGTGGTAAAAGAATTAAAGTAAAATTGATGACTTTTGAAAATATAGCTACATTTCGTGTGACAAAAATATATGACAAATTTTATAACGCAATAACGCGTCGGATGTTGTCTTTCAAGTGCTCGATAGTTTCTGGTTTGTCGGCGTAGACAAGGGACCTTACATATCCCCAGAGAAAGAAATCTAATGGCGTCAAATCGCATGGCCAATTAACAGGTCCATTTCGTAAAATTAATCGATCATCAATTGCTTCTTTCAGTAAATTAATTGTATCGCCCGCTGGGTGGCATGTGGCGTCGTCCTGTTGAATGCCTTCCAATTGAGGCACGGAAAAGTTAGTGATCATGTCTCTGTACCGCTCACCGTTGACTGTAACGTTCTGACCATCATCATTTTTGAAGATAGATGGACAAATGATTCCATTGGCCCATGAAGCGCACCAAACGGTGACTTTTTCTGGATGTAATGGAGTTCCGGCAATGACTTGTGGATTATCATTGCTCCACATGCGGCAATTCTGCTTATTGACATAGTCATTTAGCCACTGAACAAAATTTTCAAATGAAATTGTGGATCAATAACAATGCTTCCTTCGGCGTGATTCTATTCATGATGGAATGCCAAAACAAACTAACCCCAAAACAAGCAGGGACTGTCAAATCGGCTGTCACAGAAAACAGTGTTGCCAGTTTAAAGCTCTCCGCCATAAAAAAACACCCTATATTTTAATAACAGTAGTCCGGGGTATACAAATTGATGGGTTGAGAACCAGAGGAGTACAAGTGCAAATTTAAATTTTCCTTGATAGTGCTGGAAACCAATTCTTAAAAGTGCCTCCAACTATGTACGAAGCACAAAAAATCAATTAACTGTACAAGTTCATTTATTGTTTGTCATCATCATCAATGGCGCGACAGCCCAAATCGGGTCTTGGCCTCCTGAAGTCGTCGCCTCCAATCGTTTCGATCCAAAGACCGCGTCCTCCAGCTGCTAATTTTTAGAATGGCTTTGCTGTCTTCATCAACCGAGTCTTCCCATCGCTTGCGTGGTTTGCCTACTGGCCGGTTACCACTCGCTTTGCCTTTAAGAGCACGTTTGGGGATTCTTCTGTCTTCCATTCGCTCTACATGGCCAGCCCACTGCAGTTTACGTAACTTGATGAACGTTGAAGCTTCTGGCTCGTCGTAGAGTTGATACAACTCATGGTTGTATCTTATTCGCCATTCCGTTCCTTCCTTCACAGGTCCCAAAATTCTTCGGAGGACCTTTCTTTCGAATGCGTTAACTGCTTTTTCTGAAGTTCGCGTTAATGTCCACGTCTCGCTGCCATAACAGAGCACAGGTCGTATAATAGTTTTATAAATCCGCAGCTTATTGGTCCTGTGCACTTTCTTGGATTTCATTATTGGAAGTACCGAATAATACGTCTTATTTGCAAGTATCATCCGTCGTTTGATTTCGTCTGTTTCATTACCGTCCTTTGCTAGATTAGCCCCAAGACATATGAAGTTGTCCACACTCTCCAAATTATATTCCGCAATTGTTATGTTTTGTCTGATTGGCGTTCTCCTTCTTGTTTGCGTCATTACTTTTGTTTTGCTTTCATTAATGCGCAACCCGACTTCTTTTGCGGCGGAGTCAAGATTGACAAATACCTCCTTAGCACTAGGGAAGGATCTTGCTAGAATGTTAATGTCGTCAGCGTATGCTACTAGTTGGGTGGACTTGAATAGTAGTGTCCCGTTGGTGTCGATGACAATTTTTAGGTCATCGACTGGGATTTTTCGGACGACATACTCTAGTGCCAAGTTGAAAAGCATAGGGGCTAGATCATCTCCCTGCTTTAAACCACATTCCGTTCGAAAGCTGGTTGTGGAATCGGTTTGTATTCTCACTTGGGATTCAGTGTTCGTCATTGTGAGTCTTGTTAGTCGGACTAGTTTTGGAGGAATTCCAAAGTCAAGCATGATTTGGTACAGTACGCTCCTGTCGATACTGTCGTATGCTTGTTTAAAATCTACGAATATTTGGTGCACGTCTGTGTTATATTCCCAGCATTTCTCAAGCACCTGTTTCACCGAGAATATCTGGTCTGTTGTAGATCGTCCGGTTCTGAATCCTCCTTGGTATTCGCCAATTATTTCATTAGTATAGGGCTTAAGACGACGTCAGTAGTTTATAGGACGTACACAACAATGATATACCTCTGTAGTTCTCACAGCAGAGTTGGTCTCCTTTCTTGTAAATTGGACATATAATGCTTTTTCGCCAGTCGTCGGGTATGATTTCCTCTGTCCAAATTTTGCATATCATGTTGTGCAGTATTTCAGCGACACAGTTTCCACCGTTTTTCAGAAGTTCAACTGGTATCTCGTCAATTCCCGGCGCTTTGTTTCGTTTTTGGTCACATAGGGCTGCTTTTATTTCAGCAAGCGTGGGTGGTATCGATGATGGTTCATCATTGTCAGTTGAGGCTTCAATTGAAATGTTGTCGTTATCGGTGCTACTGGGATGGGATTCAAAAGATGTTCAAAGTAGGAAGCCCATCTCCTTTTGATTTCTTGTGCGTCGCTGATGATGTTGCCTTCCACGTCTTTGCAGAGACTGGTTTTTGGCTTATATCCTTTTTTTAGATCTTTTACTATTGCGTATGCGTCCCGCGTTTTATTTTTTCTCATGTCGTCGTCCATTTTTTGTATTTTGTCATTATGGTACTTCCTTTGTTTTCGTCTGCAGGTCTTTTTCGCATATCGCCTAAGCTCGTCATATCTTTCTTTTTTGGCTCGTGTTGGTCGTTCAGTAAAAATTTTGTAAGCTTCGTTCTTTCTATCTATTGCGTCGCGACATTCTTGGTCGAACCAATCACTATTTTTTCGCCGTGCTTGATACCCTAATACCTCTTCCGCGGAGGATTTGATGCCGTCTCGTATCTTCATCCACGCATTCTCCACTGGCATATTTTGGATATCTTCATATATTGGTGTCAGGTGTTTATTACATGCTAACATGTAAGCCTGCGCCACCGTTTCGTCGTTAAGCTTGTCGACATTGAATTTGCGAGCTCTACTCGTTTTCGAATATCCACGACAAGCTATTTTGCATCGATACTTAGCTCTGACTAGATAGTGATCAGAGTCACAATTCGCACCGCGGAGAGTTCGTACATCAAGTATGCTGGATGCAGCCCTTTTCTCAATTAGAACGTGGTCTATTTGGTTGAAGGTATGACCGTCTGGTGATGCCCACGTTCGTTTGTGAATATTGCGATGTGGGAAGCATGTAGAGCTTACTATGATATTTTTGCTGCTTGCGAAATCAATAAGACGTTGGCCATTGTCGTTGGTTATGTCATGGAGACTGTGCCCTCCTGCTGTTCCTCTATGAGCCTCCTCTTTTCCGACTTTTGCATTAAAATCCCCTAAGACAATTTTTAGGTCATTCGAGGGCAGTGAATCATAGGTTGTCTCTAGGGTGGCATAAAATTCAAAATTCGACAAAAGCGACTCCAAACTCTCTGCTTCCCGACAATTTTCCACTTGGATAGATTGTGTGTGATCTCATGTCCATGATTTCGCTACCGAGCCATTTCGTTTCTTGTATGGCAGTTATGTTGATGTTGTGTTTTGCCACTTCTTCGAGGAACTCTTTCAGAGCTCCTGTCCTAAATAAGGATCGAACATTCCAAGATCCAATAGAGTAGTCCATTTTCCGTTTGCGGGGTCGTTGCCGTTGAGTCCATCCTTTCCGAGGCTGTTCTTCAGGTTTCTGGACAGTGTTCTTTTTCCGGTGATGCGTTGTCGGCGCCTCGCCCAACCCCCGACCTGGAGGACCGGTCCTACTTATTTATTACACCCTAGTAGAAAAAGGGTGGGAGTTTTGAGCTAAATATGACATGCTGGAGTTCTCACAGCTATGCTGCAAGTCCAACTATGCCATACTTTTTGCCTACTTCCTGAGACGCACTGGTGTTACTGGCCATTCAGGTTAACTCCATGTTCCCTCCTCCTTTCTCAAACTGGGCTTGGGACCGTCTATGGCGGAGTTTATTTATTGTTTGTGTTTCGTACATATTTGGAATTACTTTTAAAAATGAAAAACTATCAAGGAAAAATTTAAAATTGCACTTGACTCTGATTCTCAGCTTGTCAATTACTAGGATTCTACTCTCCTTAAGATAAAACTGCACTATTTCACGAAATACAATAACCTTCCCAATCAACCTTCTCTGAATGTGTTAAATTTATCGAGCTTCTTTGAGAAGTATGAAATTTGCGAATCTTAACTTTGAAATACGTCGTTTTTATAATTATTATGGTTAATTCTGTAGAAATCCTCTAATTTCCATTTTCTGTACGAATTACAATATAATAATTTCTTGAAGTAATAAAAATCTGTATTTCATTTAGAGAATCGATTGGGGTTTGCCCGCAATCGTAGTTCTTTTGTGTTTATTTGTACGGATAGTACATTTACGTTTAGTATGATTACCGTCCTGCTTGAGGACTTTGGCATTCTGCCGATCCACGGTGAGACCAATTAATGCTGATTTTTGGGAAAATAAATGTTTTATTTTTTCATTTTTATAATTTCGTTTTAAGCAAAACAATCATGTACTGCATTAAGTTAATGTAGATTTCATTTTAGTGCTCCAATCACCGTGAACAAATGTATGTCTATTGTGTTAACCTATATTGGTGAAAATCCTAAAAAAGATATAATTAGGTCGAAACAAAGAATGGCTTCACTTTATTATTGAACAGATGTTTCGAGTTAATTTTCTAAGGGGGTACTACATGCTCCAATTGGAGGGGGGAGGGGTGGGGGGGCAGTGCCCCTCCTTGACAGTACTTGAAATCAACACTGACAGGAAAGCTGGCATAAGTATAATCTTACCATAAATACCTCTCCTACGCAAAGCATTTCATATGTAATTTCACATAACGCTGTCGAAAGCCCACTCGAAGTTCACGAACATGAAATGTGAAACTGATAATGAAAATTAGTGTTACTGTCTTGAAAATCAAATCCAAACCTGGGAAAGAAAAGTATTAAGAATTCTCTTAGGTTTCAAATCAACTCACCTGATAATATCCCACTCCTCGGCCGATTGCTATTATTTATTTTGAGTGCTAAACTTAAATAACAAAGATCTGATTTAAGGACGATTTCATTGTATTTTCCTTTTTTATCTTCAAAGTAGACGCAACTCATTTCGTTTTCCGATTTCAGTCTTCATTAGTGTGCAATTTTTATCTGAAATCACAAAAAAACCATCAAAATTACGAGTACTACAATGCCCCAACCACTATCATTTTCGAGTCACTTACCGGAAATTGTCATCATTTCGATTGCATTAAAACAACAATCTCTGTAAAATTGTGTAAATTTTTGTTTACCAATGCTATAAATGGTACATGTAAAACCTTCTCATGGTTATATTGTGACAGATTTATTTACATAGACATTACGCGGCCCTATTTACCTTTCACTACTAAAAAAATACTCAATAGTCATTGAATAGATGGACTTAAACGACAGATCTACGTCACTAATCTTAAGTCAATAATATTTCCATAAAAAATGATAAGTGATAATTAGCAGCGTGCAAATTAAGAAGAATTCGATTTATTTGTTATATGGTATTCCTAATATGAGAGATGATGTTTTGGATGATGGTGGTCTTTTCCCAATCCGAAATAGGTATGACGATGCAGTAAGATGAAAACTTACGTGGAATAATAATTACTAGATTATAATAATATTTATAAATATAAAGTTATGGCAACGTCTTAAAGCCGAAAATAGTTTAATTTCTATAGATGAATTGTTTACTGTAAAAGGATTGCAAATTGTTTTATCGGATCGTTGTTAGAAAGATAATTTTTTTTGAGAAGCAATTATTAGCGACTTTAAAGGTTACTTAAATAAGCAGATTACTATTTTAATGGTAAGAAAGTAATTGTATTCAAAATTGGAAAAGTTACCATCAAAAAGATTAATATTTTAGTAGAAGAGGGGCTATAGATAGTAGTAGGAAAAAAAAACCTAACAGAATTATGATCTACTCTAGTTAGATGGAAAACTTTAGTGACTTTAGAAGGTGGTTTTCTGCCATATCAGGAACCTACTTATAAAATTGTATTACATCTAATTAGAGCATCATTGTCTTGAAAATTGAAATAGCTTTTACATTTATTTTCCAAGAAAATCTACGTACTATGAAGTTGTGAAATTGTGCCGTTTTGTGTGGGAGATTACATGAGTGGCGGGATCGAACTTAATTCACATCTCGCTATAATCACTACCGAAATACTTTTGTATTCAATTTAAGATCGCTTTTGCCGCTGTAACCCCTCCACACAAAAGTATGATTTAGACCAATTTTAATACATACATCAACTACTAACCATCAAATTAAAAGCTACGAACTTGAAATTTTGTACGAGCACCTTACAAGAGAAATGAAATACAACTGCATCGCAAATTTTACATTTTCCTTACCTACGCTACCCCCTCCCATATAAATGATTGGTTTCTTCCTTAACCAATCTAACCTGCATATTGACTTTGCATGCAATTCTTCAACTTGCCACAAAAATAATAAAGTTGCGCCCGACTTGTTGCCAGTTTATTTATATGTGTAGAATATGTCTAAATATTTTCTTATTTGTTTTTTTTTTTTGCAGAAGTTCCAACTATGTTGTCCGAATTGGATTCACTCCCATCTATAAAGTTGGGAGAATTCGTTCTAGAATTTGAATTAGGCGGCCTTACACCATTTGGTTATGAAGTAGCACAGCGAGAACTTCGAGAAACACCAGAAGTCAAAGCAAAAGCAGTAGCTGATCTAAAACTTTTATTAGAAGGTAAGTGCCAAAGTGTTTTGTTTTTAGGGGAATTAAGAAGGAAGTGAAACAATTCAGTTTAATATTTTTGTAATTTGTGATAAATTCATTCAATCATTTTTCAAAAAATAATAATATAGCAGATTATTTGAAGACCATGATCAAATGGAAGTAGAGACTATTATCTCATTCATGCGGAGGGTACTGTAGTGTAGAGGATTTTAAAGTCCGCCTGTTATATGAATGTTCACCTGACATCGTAGTGTAGTGTAGTGGAATTGAAATAAATATTTGAAGGATAACTGACCACCATTAATAATCAAAAGTTACTTAACCAAATAAAGTAGTTTCCATAAAATCAAAGAAAATTTCTTTTGAAATTAAGAATCCTAAAAACGTGAAATCTTAAAAAATTATTCGAATATAAAACATAATAGAGCAAGAGCCCTAGAACAAAAAATAACAACAGAAAGCGACAAGGATATGTAGTGCATATAATGCAAAAACGCAGTATAACTAAAACGGAGGGCAAAAAAATAATTTCAGAAACTGGTGCCAAATGTGTCCTGCGTAGGGGAACGAATAAAACTTGCTATCATTGTAATGATCTTGTTGAGCACTTAACAAAAATATATTTTTTTGGCTTTGACACAAAAACGGTAAATTAGTATTTTTAATTTAATAAAAATAAAATTTTTACAAAGCAGTTTGTAACTTCGATAAAAAACTGGATATTCGTGAAGAGATCTTCAAGGACTTTCCAATGATGATAAAAGTACAACTTCAATGCAAAAAACAACGAAAACAATTATTATAATTCTTGAAGTGTCAAGAAACTCTTTACACAAATTATTATTGTATTTAATATTTATTTTACAGAATATTTAAGATTTATTATTTGGTATATTTAATATTTGGTATGGCCACTTTTGGCATCCACCACGCATTGGAACCGATTTTTCATTGAATGAATCAACTTTTGCAAATCATACGTGCGTGGTATTTTTTGCCATTCTTCGAAAATCGCAGTTTTTAAGACAGTTCGGTTTTTGGGTTGCCTTTTAGCGACTTGTTTCTTTAAGTAGGCCCATAAATTCTCGATGGGACTTAAGTCAGGACTCTGGGCTGGCGTATCTATTACTTTTGGCGCAGTTGTATAAGAGCCACATTCGCACCATTTGCGCCTTATGTTTGGGATCGTTGTCCTGGTAAAACTTAAAATTTGGTTTGTTGTTATGCATAAACCCGAATTTCTGCGCACTGCTTGTCAAATATGTTTTAAGGATATGCAAATATTGTTGGGCGTCCATGGTTGACTCGATGAATGCGAAGTCTCCTACTCCTCTGCCTGAGATGCACCCCCGAATCATAACAGATAACTTACCAAATTTTACAGTCGGAATAATATTTCGATTTTCCAACGATATTAAAGGCTTGCGCCACATCATTGTAGTACAACATCATTTTCGTCTCATCGCAGAATATGACGTCGTCCCAAAAGTCCACGGGTTGAGAAAGGTGCATCATAGCGAAGGAAAAACGCTTTTCGCTGTTTAGGGCAGAAAGCAGTGGTTTCTTTCGTGCAGCTCTTGATGAGAACTTATTTCTTAGGATGACCTGTCGTACTGTGTCATGGGAAACAGCAACATCACACTCTTGCTTGAGTTCCCTAGCAAGTGTTCTGGTCGAAATCCAGGGGTTTTTATCAAGTTTCCTTATCATAAGGCGCTCTATACGTTTAGATATTTTTGGTTTTGGGCCACCTCCACACTTTGGCTCCAATCTATCCTCATTTTCAGCACGATTTATAACGTTATAGACTGTCTTTCGTGCTATAGAAAACATTTCAGACAGTTCCTGCGCACTTTTACCTAATTGGTGGTTATAATATATCAGCTGAACCAACTCAAAGGATAATCTTTTGCCTGGCATTTTAAAACACAATATCTCACTTAATTATGCGTACTAGTCAAAAATTAATCACCAACTAATGATCAAATTAATAGAACTTTACAATACAGAGCAAAGATCACGGTAAATTTACCGCATCGTTCCAGTAATGCAAACAAAAACAATTGTGTAAAGAGTTTCTTAACACTTCCAGAATTGTAATAATTGTTTTCGTTGTTCTTTTTGTTCTTTTTTTGCACTGAAGTTATACTTTTTTTTGTATATATAGGTTAGAAATAATGTAAATAACTATAATTTAAAAAAAAAATTCATTTACATAAATAAAAAGTAGTATTTTATAATTAGAAAGATCAAAAATTGAATTTGTTTCCTATGTGTAAACTCAATCTTGACAGACTGTACACTGTTACGCTTTATTATTCGTGACGTTTCGGTCTCTGCTGAGACCTTTATCTCTGCTGAGACCTTTATCTCTACTGAGACCGAAACGTCACGAATAATAAAGCATAACAGTGTAGAATCCGGAAATCTTTTCTTTCAAATCTTCATAATTAGTTTTATCGAAAGCTTGAAAAACTGTACATTTTCGATGACATTTGCAAATGTTTTTATTTTTTTTTTGGCTGAAAAATATTTAACAGTATTTCTCAAACTTTAATTTTTTGTCATAGTTTAAAATCCACTACGATACACTACACTACGCTCCACGTGAACGCGATATATTTTGTTTTACGTGGCCGAACACAACTTAGGGGCTCACTCTTTAATGCAATTTACACAGTCAAGTCGGTACGGGAGAAAAAAAAGGAGTTGAGATTAAACGGGATTAAAAGCAGGGAAAAGCCTAAAATGTCGGTGACGTTGAGTTTTAAACGTCGAAGGTCGTATGACAATGGGAATACAGCTTTAGGCAATGTATTCCAGAGCTTGGAAGTTCGGGATATGAACGACTGCCTATATTTCACTGTACGGGAAGTTGGAAGCTTAACAGTAAACTCGTATGCGCTTGAAGCTAGGCGAGTATTTTTAAGAAATGTGTAAAGAGGTGGAATAGGTTTATCAAGTTGCTCACTGCATTTACCATGAAAGTAGCGGTAATAAATACATTTCTGCGATACTCTATGGAGTATATGGAAACCGTGTGGGCTTCATCTTCAATTAGTCAAAACGCCTGTCTCTGGAGACGGGCGAGCATCGCAAGTTGCGTTTTGAGTGCCTCAGCCCATAAATGCGAATTGTACTCGAGGCGTCGTCTAATGCAGGCCTTACAGATATTTGCTAGGTCACTGGGAGTAAAATATTTTTTCCATCTTCGGAGAACTCCTATGCGTTTGGAAGCGTCAAGTGCTACGTCGAGTATGTACTGGTTCCAATTAAGATGGCTATTTATTTAATGCAAAGGAGAGAGAAGTATTCGGAAGAGTTTAGTTGGACACCACCCAAGGCTACATTAGGGACTGACGCTGGAACATCGCGTCTAAGGGAAAGATGACAGACCTGTGTCTTTGAACTCTACTCTATTTATCCTGCCCCATTCCAAGTTTAGTTTCAGGTCAGAGTTCAATGATTCAAATAGTTCAGCATATTTAGATGCTGCCGGACATGATGAGTGTTAGTAATCGAGTCGAATTCATAGATATTATCCAGGGTACTGTCATCTGCAAATCAATGTATCGGATTCAGCGTTGACGATAGAAGGTCGTTGATAAAAATGAGAAAGAGTGTGGGTGATGAAACAGAGCCTTGGGGGACTCCGGAACCTATGGGAAAGGTTGAAGATGTCACGCTATCCATTACGACTTATATGGTGCGTTCAAATAAGAAACTCTCAATCCATTTAACGAGGTTATTATTAAAGACGACTACTTTGAGCTTCACTAGGAGACATTTATGCCAAACTCTGTCAAACGCTTTAACGACGTCAAGTGCCAGAACTTCATCTTTGCCAAATTTATGGATGCAAGAGTTTGAACGATCAGTCAGATATAGCAAGAGGTCATCTGTAGAACCTGTAGAACGTCCGGAACGGAATCCGTATTGACGATCATTGACAAGTTTGTTGTCTTCAAGATAGCGGACTATTTTGCGATTCACAGCCGTTTCCATCACTTCCGACAGATCGGAAATTGGCGGGTAACGCTTTGTTTCCTTTCTTGGATCGGATGAACATTCGGCACTTTCCACGTGCGCAGAAAGTGCCCAGAAGAGTAATAGAGATGGATAAAATCGCGCAGCGGTTTAGCCAGGGAAGAAAAAAATTTTTAAGGACTAAGGGGGAAATACCATCGGGACCTGCAGATTTCTGAACTTTGTGCTTACGAAGAATTCTGAAGATAAGTCGTGTGCGAAAATGAATCGCAGGTAGACGAAAGTCAGATGGTGCTACATACGGGGGAGACTAGTTTGTCGCTGGCAACCTGGAATTTCATGCGAAACTTGCTGCAAGAAGATTGACTTTCAGGATGGTTTTTTTTTCGTTGGAAATTTAATACTTGAAATTTTTTTTTTAAGAAATATTTTTACGTGAACCCGTTTGTTATGTAATTGAACAAAAGCAAATATTTGACGTCATTTCAAGGTCAGAATGGCATAAGCTCACATATAGAGAATCATTTATGACTTTACTTATTTTAAAACTGCATGATCAACTGTATGTAAACAGAAAAAATTGAGATTTGTTTAGTTACTGTACATCTCATATATTTACTGTCATTTTAGGACTGCAATTAAAAGTAATCACAGAAATATCCGACTTTTTCCTATTATTTAAGAAATCTTACAAAAATCATTATATCAGTTATAATGTATAATTTATATTCTGATGAAATTGATTTTCTATTTTGACTGTGTGTGTTTAATTAAGTCTGGGTAGTTGTGTACAAAGTTGAAAATTATCGTAAACAATTCCAATAAATTGATGTGTCATTTCAATTAATTTATTAAACATGTACACGATTATTATTTGTTTCATTATTAAAAACTAGTGAACTATCGTAATTGCAGTAGCGTGTAACTATTACTGAGAGATTTTAAACTAGCGTTATGAAATCGTTTCGTTTATCTTAGAATATATGAAGATATAACAGGACTACGATTGCGCGTAAGACCCAATCATACTTTAGATGAAATAGAAATTTTCGTAACTTTAGAAAATTTTGTATGAAGTGGTGGAAGGGGTGACGGCATTGAAGTAATACTTTCGCATCACGCTACCCGTAGAGTTCCTATCAAAATATTTTATATAAAATATCAATAGGGGCATAGGACAGAAACAACTCTCTTCCACACGGCGCGATCCTGAGCATCGGCTTTTAGCCAAAAACATAAGCTCCAAAAATTTAATAGGTACTGACAAAATGAGTGTATCGGATTTCGAGAAATTGTGTAGCTTGCTTGGGAGGTGCTAGAAGAAGTGAGGGGTTTTTAGTGATTTTTACAGAAATAACTAGATCATTATGCAATAGACATGTTTTAAATTGCAGATCACGAGCATTCATACTTTTCAAGAAAATCAACTTTTAAAGTTGTGAAATTTTTTTTTCCTATTGTATGGGAAGGAAGAAGGAATTAAGTTAATCAGTTAATTTTTTTTCGATCTTACTTACAATTTTTATTTAAATTTTAGTGTACAATTTCAGCTCGATAAACTTTAAACGGACTGAATAAAGGGATTTTTAGTATTTCATAATATAGTGCAGTTTGTATGGGAGGTGGTGGAAGGATTGGGGAATTCAAATAATTTGTATTCCGTAGATTACAAAACTACAGACTTTCGTGAACCAATGCCTCCGACGCATTTTAGGAATATTCTGGCCAGAAGTGATCTCCGACGACGAACTTTGGAGTACAACTGGCCAGACTAAAATAGGTATTGAGATTCAAAGGCGGAAGTGGCAGTGGATCGGTCATACTTTCAGGAAACCAGAGCGAAACATCGCCAAATAGGCTCTGGATTATAATCCTCAAAGAAGACGTCGGGTTGGTCGACCATGTAACACATGGAAGCGAGCAGTTGAGCAGGAGGCCATAGGAATAAACAGCTTAAGGCCGATGCTCAGGATCGCGCGTTGTGGAAGAGAGTTGTTTTTGTCCTATGCCCCTATAAGGGGTCTGCTGTATTTGAGCATCGCGGTAGTTCTGCCTCATGTCGGGCGGTCGTTGGTTGACATCGGGTTGAGAGATGATTGCCAATTTGGCTTTTTTCCGATTGCCAACCTTGTCCCATGTGCCTTCCGACATCCAGGGTTTCTCACCGCTTTGCACATATCCCACAAATTCTTCAGCACTAGTTAGAAAAGTGTTTTTGGTTGCCTGCCAATTGGTGTCCAGTGTGCGCATTTCATATTCACCCAATGTGGATGACTTTTCGCGTAGCATCTCAAGCGGGCAACCATCAAGTGGTGATCGCTCCCCACGTCAGCTCCACGTTTCGCTCGCACAATGAGGAGACATCTTCTCCATCGGCGACTTATAGCCAAATGGTCGATCGGGTTCTGAGTAACATCATCAGGGGAAACCCAAGATGTTTTATGATGTTTTTTTACTCTTGTGTGGAAAAAGGGTCCGTCCGATGATCATTTGCCAAGTACTACAAAACTTCACAAACAATTCGCCGTTTTCGGGTCTCTTAATCCAAGGTCGTAACGCGTCGACCCAAAAGGTCACCATGCCTCCCCATGACGTGTTCTAGTCCAGTGTTGTCTGATCCAACCTGGGCGTTCATATCTCCTAAAATGATAATAATATCACCTCTTGGAACACGTTCGAAGGCGGCACTCAGTTGGCTATAAAACTCCTCTTTGTCACCAGATGTTGCGGTATTAGTTGGTGCGTAGCACTGCAGAATTGTGACGTTTCTGATATTGGTCCTGAGCCTGACGACGATAATCCTATCCGAGATTGGTTCCCAGCAAATGAGACTGTTTCTCGCTCTCGGTGTAAGGACGAACGCCACGCCATTTTTGGCTTCACTTTCAGGGCCAATGTACACAATAGTGTGTTTCCGCTAGGGGTGCGTTCTTCTCCTGATCCTGTCCACCTGACCTCGCTCAATCCCAAGATTTGGATGTTATAGTGCTCCATTTCACGGTCGATCACTGATTGGCGGTGCAAGGACCGAGTAACCCCATCTCTTCCCCGTCATTCAATGTTCGAACGTTCCAGAAGCCAATCATAGTCCGTTTTCGAATGCCAAAAGTCGTTACCGTAGAATCAGTCCGTATCCGTTTCTCGTATCAGTTAGGTCTTAAGATCACGGGTGATAAACCCATGATCCAGTGAATGTCCATTTGCCATTTTTAGAGCAGGACTGGCTGTGGGTGAATTCTACAGCCCCCATCCCACAGGGGGATAGTTAGCTCAGGTCCGTGGAGTCGCTAGTCTCCAAAGATTAGATTTTGAATCTCTTTTTAAATATATCTCATACGTCATATCATTTAGAAGGCTTACAATAAATGAATTTAATTAAAAACTTATAATTGATTAATTGTTGATTTTATTTTTATTCTTTTTTTTGCTATTTTCTTTTTCTCACTCATTTGATAAAACAAAATGCATTGTTAATTTGACACACGACTTTTAGTTAATGTCAAAAATAATTTTTTCTAAGATTTTGTATAATTTATGTAAATCTAATTGAATTTAAAAATAAAAGTTATTATCTATCTATCATTTCTCTAAGCTTTGTGTTATTTCTTAGCGTTATAAGCTTTATGGCAAACTTTATAATACTATCAGATTTAATCTAGAGTATGAAAATAGGTTTTAATGAAAGTGTGTTGACTCTAGCGATGCTGCTATCTATGATTAATGTACGCGGGTTGCTATGGTGGACGATTACTTCACAACAACGAAAATCCAGTTTTTATTATTATTTATGATCGTTATTATTTATCAGAAGGCCGTATATCTCAAATTTCTCTCTCTGTTGCTAATATGATTATTCATGAGAAGATCATATACCCATGTCTGATCATCGTATACCCTTGTACCTTATACAGATTGCACTCTTAAGATACAAAATCAGCTTTAATAGATCCCGTGATCTTTCAATTACCTATTTACATGATGATGAATAGAAATAGAAATACACATGTATAGATCTCCACAAAATCGAAATTTCGATAGATGAACCGAATCAAACTAGAAATATGCAAGTTCAGATCAAAATTATATATACACATACCTTTTAATCTCTATAATTTGAACTCTCGACAGTTGCAGTACGCATTAATTGCAATAGTCATATTTTTTGTACTGACTTTTTGACTCAAAAATCGTGAAATCGTGTTGAATTATTACAGTCAAAGCCAATAGTACAGGATTACGCTGTACGCGCAATCATCATATGATATTCTAGATGAAATTTATTAATGATGCTAGAGTAACCTAGAGTAAATGATTTATACAAAACTACGGATCCAAAAATTGAATAGGTACTGCGAAATTTAGTGTATTAGATTTAATGAAACTGTCCAGTTTGTATGGGAGCTGGTAGAAATAGTGATTAAGAGAGTTTTTCAGAATATCATGCTATTGACTTCTCTCAAATTGCAGATCAGTATCATTCATGCTTTTCAAGAAAATCGATTTATTGTAAAGTTGTGAAATCGTGTCACATTATATGGGAGGGGTAGGAGGAGTGAAGCTAATCAGTTATTTTTGTCCGATGTTAATAAAAATGCTAATTAAATATTTAGTACAAAATTTGAACTCGATAAGTGTTATACGTGCTGAGAAAATTGATTTCTAGTGTTTCATGAAAAAGTGCAGTCTGTATGGGACACCTTCCACGATGAGGGAGGATCCGAAAAAGTTTTATACCATAGATAACGCTTTTTCAACTTTTAAATTTTTTTTAATCATTTTCTTTTTCAAATCAAAAGAATTATCAAGCATAAGATGTATTGGATTTAATGAAATTGTGCAGTTTGTATGGGAAGCGGTAGAAGAAGCGCAGGGATTTTAGTGATTTTTGGTGAAATAGCTATAAATATTATGAAATTGATATTTCTTAAATTTCAGATTAGAAACATTCATACTTTCCAAGAAAATCGACTTTTTGTGAATTTGTGAAATTGTGTTATATTGTATGGGGTAGCAGCACTAAAGCTAATCAGTTAACTTTTTCTGATCTTAATGATAATGCTAATTAAGTATTTATTTCAAAATATGAGCTCGATAAACGTTATATGTACGTTCTGAGAAAATCGGTTTAGAGTGTTTCATGAAAAAATGCAGTTTTTATGGGGGGTGGTAGAAGGAGTGGGGGATTCAAAAAATTTGCATACCATAGATTGCATTTATGATAAAACTAATTTATTCTAAATTTCAAATTAATAACTCGTATAGTTTCCCAGAAAATTTGATTATTATATATTTTTTTTTAAATATGTCATTTTGTATGGGTGGGGGTAGAAGGCGTGAAGGGATTGAAATAAAGCCAAAAGCAAATCACGTCTCCAAGCATATCTAAGCAACTGTGAAAGTTTCATTACAATCGGCTTAGCCGTTTTGAGTTAAATCCGGACAAACAGACAACAATTTCAAAAACATGTTTTTATACTTAGTTGTTGTCCAAATAAATCAAAACACTAACTTATGGCCGTTTATAAACAAATAACAGAGAGACACTAGAATTATATTTATATGTATAGATTAAATCCGTAAGGCCCCACGTAGAAATAAAAAAATTATCTTATGGGCTGCTTTTGGGTGCAAGACCCATGTAATTTTGGGGTCTTGTAAACTTTTTTATTCCAAGGGGTAAAATAGGAGGAAACTAGCTGAATGAAAAAAATCAGTGATTATTCACAATGCATTTAACTAAAACTGAAATCTCACTTAACTTCATATTAAGTATAAAAGTTAAACTTCTAATTTTCCTGTTTTTTTTAAATACTGATCCCTGCTACTACTAATTCAGAACTAATTTATAGCTTCCTCCATTGATTTGGGGAAAAAAACATCTTTCATGAAGCAATTCAAGAGTACCAGGAGAGCTACTTTATCAAATATCCCTCCTCTTATTAAAATAACTGATCTTCCGGTGCGAAGCTCGGGTATATGTACATATACCCGAGCTTCGCACATGTCGTACTTCAGAATTTAAATAAAGTGCACTATCAAATTGTATAAAATGGTTAGGTTTAATTCAAAAGCTCTCACAAATTTAACCATATTTCAGAAATACAGAAATACACGAATATTACTTTATTATTTTAATAATAAAGTATTGTGATCGACTTGGAAAAAAAAAAATTTGCTACCCTGAAATTTTGTTTTTTCGCGTTTCATGACTAAATTAGCCTAAAAATGCAAAAAAAAATCCGTCTGTCTGTCCGTCCGCCGTACGCCGACGTGTACGCTCAGCGCACATTAACTCCCAAACCCTTCAAGATAGAAAGTTCATTTTTGGGGGGATTGTAGATAGTTGCGTACGAATTCAGGGGGAGGCGAGGGGAGCGCTTAAACCGAAAAATACGAATTCAAATATCTCAACCATGGTAATAGCTAGGAAGCTAAAACTCAACATACATATAGAGGGGTTTGTGGGACAACTTTTAAAAATAATTTAATTTTTTTATCCATTGGGGTGCGAAAAGGGGGGCTAAGAACCAATTCTCAAATGATTATATCTTCGAAATTACTTACCATAAAAAATTGATATTTTGAGACCATTAAGGTGACATATAGGTCCACTATAATCAATTTAGGTAAAAGCTAATTATTGTAAGGGGGAGGGTCAAGTGGGTGCAAAAAAGAAAAACACTTAAAAATCAATATCTCGACTATTTATTAAGCTATGTAATTGAATCTTAGAACCTGTATTAAGCTATACTAGAGAAATACGAGAAAAATATAACATTTGGACAAAAAAGTAGTGGGGGGAAATTGGGAGCATTTCAAAAATGATGCACTTTCCAAAATTTCAAACCGTTATAATTCAAAATTGAGTACAGATATCAAAAAAAAAATTTTGTCAAATTGTAGAACTAGATAGTTTTTAAATTTGGTAAAAATTTTACGTCGGGAGGTGTAAGGGGAGGGAGGTGGTAACCAAAAATGTCGAAAATTTTGAGTGATTTTTTAAGGGCTCTGGTGAAAGATACAAAATTTAAATTTTCCATGTGGATACATCTATTTGTTGTACATACAGAAAAAATAATAAAAAATCCACAATTGTTATGCACCGACCCCCCTGGTCTACCGTGCACAAGGTATTTCATGTGCAATGAAAAAACCACATAAACTGAAAATTTTTGAATGAAATTTAAAGGTAGAAACTTGAAAACTTGCGAAATGCATTTAAAAAAAATCTTTAAAAGAACGAAATATTAACTGGTCGAATACCTTGAAAGCTTCTACTCCCTCCCATACAAGGAAAGGAAATTAATTATCACCTAATTCGTAAAAGCTATCAATTTGAAATTTTGCACAAAATCATTTAAAAATAGTTGAAATAGAACTGCGTCAAAATTTTTGAGATCACACTTGCCGTTCTACCCCCTCCCATACAAAAGTATGATTTCGACCAATTTCAATAAAACAACTGCTAACCAAAAAATTAAAAGCTACGAACTCGAAATTTTGTACGAGCACCTTAAAAGAGAAAAAAAAGAAAATTGCGTCACAAATTTTGCGATTCCCCTACCTCTTCTACCCCCTCCCATACAAAATTATTTTTTCGACCACTTTTAGAAAATCAGTTATCAGCTGCTTCTTAAAAGCTACCAATTTCAAATTTTGCACAAAAAATTATAAAAATAATTGAAATGATATAACTTTAAGAGTTTTGCAATCGCGCTTGCCCTTCTACCCCCTCCCATACAAAAGTATCATTTCGACCTATTTCATTGAATCAACTAATAACCAACAAATTAAAAGCTTCGAACTAGAAATTTTGTACGAGCACACTACAAGAGAAAGGAAATAAAGTTGCGTCACAAATTTTACGATTCCCCTACCTCCTCTACTCTTTCCCATACAAATGTTTGGTTTCGTAAATGTAAAATACACTGAATCCTATGAAAATTCTACGCAACTTCGTCTATGAAACTGACATTCTATACAGAGAATATTGGACGTAATTCAAGCAATCAATTAAAAAAATATTAACATCCACCCACTCATAAAAACTCAAACTTGCATAAATAAACGAACGAAATATTGATTATATGTACTGGAGCTTTTGAATGTTTCCGCAAAGTGTTAAATTGACAATTGCCCTGCCCAAGAACCCCCTTTCACTTAGTCTTCCCTAACCACTCTAACCTGCATATTGACTTTCCACTCATCCACAACTTGTCCCAAGAATAATAAAGTTTCGCCCGACTTGTTGGCAGTTTATATATTCATAGCGTGCTTATTGTTGAAATTCAAAAATGTTTGGATTTTGACCCAATATGCCATTCATGGGGCATTTTTGAACATATTTTGCTCAAAAGATTACCAGTAGATGGTTAACCTTGTCAGAATTAAAATCATTTAATGCGATTGAGCACCCTGCTCGAGCCTCCTCAGCCCCCACAAAGAGTTAATGTACACAAACCAGAGTCGTGATTCCGAGAGAGAAGGAAAAATTAGGGGGCTCGATCCCTCTTCTCTTCTTCCGTAATTACGCCTCTGGTTTGTGTACATAAACTTTTTACATTGTGACAATTTTTATAGTAGCTGAATTAATCGAGAAAAGAAACTGCATTAAATTTTGCGTAAAAAATGAATTTAACAGTGTCGATACATTGAAAATGATGCAAAAAGCATTTGGTGATAAATGTTTATCGAGATTAAAATTTTTCCAATGGCACAACTGGTTCGAAGAGGGTCGTAAATCGGCTGAAGATGAACCTCGGTCTGATAGTAAATCAACAGCAATAACCCATGAAAACAATGAAAAAATCAAATTAAAAATCGTGGCTTGTTAGTTAGTTGAAGATACTACAATATCGGAAGAATCAGTAAAATCAATTTTGAGCGATGAATTGATGCATTAACTTCGGCTTCAACTTTACAAAAAATCTTTTCTATGCAACTTAACAAAGTAAATGCCGACTTTATTAAATTGCATGCAAATTTATAAGCACAAAGCCAAAGCTAAGGCTGCTGCATTCATTATTTTTTTTTGGCATTAAATACGGAGCAATACGTAGTGCATTTGATCGCGTTTTGTAATATACCAATTTATGCTTGATGAAGCTGAACTTTGAAATTCTTTTTTTAAAAAAAAATCCCACTATATTGGAGAATTTCCTCATCTATGTGCTAATACAATTAAGATTGATCACTGATCATTCAACATTATCAACGTTTTCGCATTGACTTGGCGAAAACGTTGATAATGTTGCACTTTTGAATGTTAGCCTGCTCAGCATACCATTTTTTCTATGAAGTTCCCATAACATTTGCTAATGGCAGCAGTATCTAGTAAAAATCGAAAAAAGATACTTTACACTTCTAATAAATAGCATCCTCCAAGTCCTACTCAAACAATCTCTACAGCAAACGCTTCTGTAATAGCTGTATGATTCATATTTATCTAAGATCATCATTAAGATTACACAACCAATTACTGCGAAGATCAAGTTCTCGATCAACTCTAAATCATGTATAAAGTGCATATTATATTTGAATCAATGATCATTTACTTAAATACTCTCGAACTCACACGCAATTCAAGATTAGTCCAAAGTCGCATACTGCTTGATGAGCAAGCCAGACACGTGTAACTTTATATTAAAATTGTTAAGATTGTCCCCTCAAAGGTCGAGATATTCATTACATGAATGGCTCATTATTTAAATATATTAACCCATTACCATTTGGATACGTGAATCCATTAAACTAATGTTCTTCTAGATCCAATAAAAGAAAAACACTTTTTATTTGAACTTTGCACCTTATGGACCACACCAGGGATCTAATTATCACTTTCAATAATTAACACTTTCAAGGTCAAGATCAATCGAAGTTAAATCCGCTTCTATACACACAGTGTAATAACTAGAGTTACACTATGAAAAAGAAAGAACAAGGTATTTGAAAGAGTTAGGACAACTTGTCAGATTGGCCGCTTTTTATTTTCATATGTATGTATATCTGTGTAACGTGTCCGTGTAACTTTTTAGTGACTTTATCTCGCAAATATCTTTTATTTGTAAAACTTTTAAGTGACGAAAATTTAATTTGGTAGGTTTCACGTACTAATGACTGGCTGGGAATCACATTTGCTTATTTATCGCATGCTGGAAAATAGGTGGGCGCTTTTTCAAATTTAACGGAAAAGCTAGTTATCACTTTGACCGTACCTTATTACCAGGTGTCTTCCGTTTTTGGACAACGCGAGTCCTTTCTTAAAATAGGTTTCCGCCAGTTTTCTTAGATTGCCTTGCTTTGAATCGCCTTGTATGCTAGATTGCAGCATCGTTCTATGTTTTTTTTTTATTTTTGACCCGGTAAATAAATAAAAAGGTTAAATAAAAAGTTTATTTAAAGTGATGATTTTCAGTTTTTTCCGTGAGTAAACATTTTTGTAAGAGATTGCAGAAATTTTAATTTCTGAAAGAGATGTTATGATCACAAATTGCGTAAATCGGTCTGGTTTTATGGCGTTTCAGTAATTTAGAGACTTACCTTGAAGTCATTACAGGGTTAATGGCAGTATGAGTTATTGGTTTTTTTTTTTTCAATTTAACTTATTATGCAATAAAATTTATGATGATTATTTTTTTTTCAGATGAGACGGATATTTTAGTACCGATCGACAATGAAGATTGGTTGGTAAGGTTCTTGCGACCCTGCAAATTTTATCCAGAAAGTGCTAAAGAGTTGGTAAGTACAATGTATTTGAGTTTTTATTAATTTATGTTTCTTCATTTTTCGTGGTTCTCTCTATTTTCAACGACTAAAATGATCTTAACCCAAACTTTCTCATTAATTTTAAGTGGTCTATTTCGAAGAACTGATGTTGGTTTACTTGGTTCAGCTTGTATATATTATACGGTTACTACTTACTTACGATGGCGATATAACCCAAATCGGACCTTGGCCTTCTTAATATTGCGCCTCTATCCTTTTTAGTTCGGTGATCGCGTTCTCTAATTTGAAAATCTTAGCAGTGATTTGCTGTCTGCTTCAATAGAATCCTCCCAGCGCTTCCATAGTTTTCCAACTGGTCTTTATCCATTGACTTTTCCCTTTAGTGTGCGTTCGGGAATTCTTCCGTCATCCATCCGCTCTACAGGACCAGCCCAATGTACCTTCTTCAATTGTATGAGGGTCGAAACTTCTGGATTGTTGACGATGGCACACAATTCTTCATTGTATCGTATTCTGCAGGTAGAGTCTTCCTCACATCTTCGAATTTTCATGTTCACAGATTGAGGTGACTCAGATATGCCCAAGTGAATATGCAATGTGCGTAAATTATACGTCGACCGGAATTTGAACTCCCGACCGCATTATAGACCAACACGCTACTCAGACTACACCCAGGCTCCGTTGTGCCGTTGTTGTTGTACAGCATTTTCGAGAAAAGCCTCTTTAATACGTACTTCGCAATTACTTTTTCATCCTTAAGTTTTCCAATGCCGAACCGGTTGTGTTTTTGCGTGTCCTATGCGACATCGGAACTGAGTCTGTGATCTGTGCTGAAAATCATCTTTTCTTTAGTAGAACGTGGTCTATTCAGTTGAATGTTTGTCAATCAGCTAATACCCATATTCTCTTATGAATGCAACAATACGGAGCTGGTGGAATCAATCAGTCTCTGGTCGTTGTCACTACTAATGCCATGGAGACTGTGGTTCCCATTGTCCCTTTATAAGTCTTCTCTTTGGTCATTTTCATGTTAAAGGCACATACCACTATTTTAATATCGTTCCATAAATCGAAAATGTGCTTTAGGTGTCATCTTTAACTTCGTCATCTTTGCCTTCCGTTGGACATTGATAAGCCAAATATTAAAGTTTTACGAGTGCAGTGATATTTATGTTCAATTTGGTCATCTGTTCCATAAGTGTACAAAGATTGCACGTTCCAAGATCTTTTTCGTATTGCATAGTCGTTGCCATTGTTTCGAAACATGACTGCTTTTTCCGGGGATGAGTTGTTAATACATTGCCCAGTCCTAACCTGGAGGGTATTAGATGGTAGCCTTAATTATTAAAGAGGCGTTAATTGAGTCTCCCCATAAAACTCAAGATATTGTAGTGTAGTTTCCGACTCTAGCCCTCCCTCTCCCTTCAGCGAAAACCATCTAAAATTTAGGTAATAAGACTTCCCCATTCCATCTACAATTCAATCAAAAACGAACTGCCAATCTCTAATATAGGGTTATCCAATAAGAGGTGTTATTCCCGTAAAAGATCAATGGTTTCGGTGCTTGTGTGGCACGTAGCGCCGTCTTGTTGAAAGTAAACGTTGTCCAGATCAATATCATCCAATTCCGGCCATAAAAAATCATTAATCATCTCTTGATAGCGCTCCATTCACCGTAACTGTTGCTCCAGCCTCATTTTCGAAAAAGTAAGGTCCAATGACCCCGTCGGACCATAAACCGCACCAAACAGTCACACGTTGAGGATGGAGAGGCTTTTCAACAATAACTCTTGCGTTTTCCGAGCCCCAGATGCGACAGTTTTGCTTATTGACGTAGCCACCGAGGTGGAAATGGGCCTCATCAGTCAAGAATAGTGAATTTTAATAATGTGAATTTTAATAATTTCAATGCGTTGTTGAAGCGTGTATCGTTCCATTTTTATTAATGGCGTAGTTTCTACTTGTCAAATGTCAAAAAATGACAGCTTCAAAAGTGACATCTACCGAAATAGCGGGCTATTCAAAATAACACCTCTTATTGGATAACCCTATAGTTTCGGAGATATAAGTTGCCGAAATTTAAAAAGCGTACACGTACTGCGTGTAGTGGGGTATTTGCTGATTCTTGTCTCAAATTGATTAATTATGTTATGTTAAATAAACTGCCAACAAGTCGGGCGCAACTTTATTATTCTTGGAACAAGATGGGAATGTGTGGAAAGTTAATATGCAGGTTAGAGTGGTTAGAGAAGACTAAGTGAAAGGGAGTTCTTGGGCAGGACTGTTATCAATTTATGAGAGGAAGGGGGAGAGGTGATAGTAAGGATGGGTGCATGTTAATAATTTTTTAATTGTTTGCTTGAATCACGTTCAATATTCTCTGTATAGAATGTTAGTTTCATAGACGAAGTTGCATAGAATTTTCATAAAATTCGGTGTATTTTACATTCGCCAAACATTTGTATGGGGGAGGTAAGGGAATCGTAAAATTTGTGATGCAGTTTTATTTTGTTTCTCTTGTAAGGTGCTCGTACAATATTTCAAGTTCGTAACTTTTAATTTGTTGGTTAGTAGTTGATTTATTAAAATTGGGAGGTGGTCGAAGAGTAGGCGCGATCTCAAAACTTTTGACGCGATTCCGTTACAACTATCTTTAGAAGTTTTTATGCAAAATTTTAAATTGATGGCTTTAAATAGTTAGGTGATAATAATTTCTTAAAAATGGTCGAAAAAATAATTTTGTATGGGAGGGGGGTAGAAGTTTTAAAGGAATTCGACTAGTTAGTTTTTAAATGTATTTCGCAAATTTTCAATTTTTTACCTTAAAATTTTATTCAAACATTTTCAGTTTTTGTGTTTTTTGAACCATCACCCCCCAACTTAAATTTTTTACCAAAATTAAAGACTTTGTAGTTCTACAATCTGACAAATTTTCGATTTGATATCTGTACTCAGTTTTGAGATATAACGGTTTCAAATTTGGAAAAGTGTACCATTTTTGAAATGCTCCTCATTTCCCTCCACTACTATTATGATCAAATTATATAGTTTTCTCATATTCCGCTAGTATATCGCGACATCCGAGTTTCAATTACATAGCTTTAGAGATAGTTGAGACATTAATTTTCAAATGATTTTTTTTGCAAATCCTTCCTCCCAATCATCCCCCTTACAAGATTGGCCTCCTTCTAAGTTAGTTGTGGTGGACCTATGCGCCATCTAAATGGTCATAAAATATGAATTTTTGTGTGCCAAGTAGTTCCGAAGATACTCGTATAATTTTAAATTCGGCCGACAATTTGTTCTTCTATTTCAATGGCAAATCGCGCCTTGGCTTCCGGCCCTTCACGATCCTAACATATTATTTGTTATTGTGAAAGGGATGTTAGCTCTTCGCACAATCCCCTATCTACGCATTTTCATTATCGCAGATTGAGTTGGCCAAGATATACCCAAGTAGTGTGCGGAAGTTATACGTCAACCGGGATTTGAACTCCCGACTCTTCGCATTGTAGACTACTCGGCTACACATTGGCAACATTTCTTTTGGCCCCCTAACCAATGAATACAAAAATTAAATTTTTAATAAATTATTTTTAAAGTTCCATAATCACCTCTATATGTGTGTCGGTTTTAAGCTTCCTAGATAAATCTATAGTTGAGATATTCGAATTCTTAGTTTTTAATTGTAACGCCCCCCCCCCCCCCCCCCCCTCTTCCTTAACCCACAACCCACGGGCCCCTCCCATACGAATCCCGTTTCGTAGAAGTCTGACTTTCTAGACTGAAGAAACTCCTCGAAGGCATTTTTGATGGCTGCTTCATTGTTAAATTGTTTCTCCGCCAAAAAATGATTCAAATGTTTAAAAAAGTGGTAATCGGTTGGTAGATGTCTGGCGAATATGGTGGATGAAATCGTTTAATTTTTTGACCGTTATTCTTGTTATTCGCGTCATGTTTTGCTCAGTAAGCTCATGCGGAACTCACTTATCAAGCTTTTTGACTTTTTTAAGCTGTTGCAAGTCCCGGGAAACTGTCGAATAGTACACACTCAGTTTCTCTGCAATGTCCCTTACAGTTTGGCGTGAGTTAGACTCCACTAGTACACGCAGCTCGTCGTTGCCTATCGATGCTTCTGGGTGACCACATGGCTCACTTTGAAGGGTCATATCTCCTGATCGGAATTTCTTGAACCATCGCTGTGTGGTTCGTTCGCTTACATTGTCAGCTCCAAATGATGTTTTGGTTGCCTCCCTTGCGTTGTGGCCAAGTTTGAACTCGTAAACTGACTCGTTTTTGACTCCATTCTATTTTTTTTCCTCTCCGATCTCAATAAAGTCCAAAACTGAAAAGATACCATAACCAAATGTAGGAGTATCTATACTTCAATATTCATTACTACCAGAGCCACCTGGCGGTAGTTTGAGACATGAAAATTGCAACTAACTTCACTTCATCGCGAAAGTCGCCATTTCATCACCATTTACAACAGCCATGCTCTAGAACCCCATTCCATTAATCTTCCCAATATGCTGCATATACTTAGGTATACTATTGAAGTAAAATGAGAATGGAAATGGTTCCCCAAAAACATAACAGAACTACGCTTGCACGTAAAGCCTATTCATACGATAATCTAGATGAAATAAAAATGTTGGCCATCTTAAGAATTTTATATGGGGAGTGGTAGAGGGCGTGACCGCATTGAACTAATTTTTTCACATCGTGGAGTAGTTATTAAAGTTTTTTATAAAGAGATTTAATACGCACTGAGAAAATTAGTGTATTGGATTTAGTTAAATCCAAATTGCTTTTTGATTATTGTAAATTTTCGAATATGAGTCTTTTATGAGAGGGAGGTAAAAGGGCTGGATATGACTTGTTGACCTTACTTTGTCGTCAAAATGACTTGTAAAAAAATTTGAACTTTCTAACTCAATGCGTTCTCAAGGTAGAAAGCGCAGGTATGGACATACAGTTTTAATATTAAGCGATAATATTAACTTTTGATGATGATGAAGATAATGATGCAATAGCGCTGTAGCCCATATCGAGCCTTGGCCTCCGGGATGCACCTTCTCCAGTTGTCTCGGTCCAACGACAGCGTCCTCCAGTTTGAAAAATCGAGAAACGATCTGCAATCTGCGTCGACAGAGTCCTCCCGTCGCTTTCGTGGCTTCACCTGCGATCGGTTGCCTTGAGCTTCGCCCTTGAGCACTCGTTTTGGAATTCGTTGCTCAGCCTATTGAAGCTTGCAGAGTTTGATTATAATATATGCTGGTGGGTCGTCAAATGATTGATACAGATCATGGTTGTATCGGATTCGCCAGTCATCTGCGTCAAGGTCCATGTTTCGCATGTATGTAGCAGCACAGGGCGAATTAATATCTTATAGATGCGTAGTTTATTGTTTCGATGGACCTTCCTTGCTTTCATTGTTGTTAGCTGTCGTGATTCTTCTATTAATTTCATGTCGTTCGTTGCCGTTCTTTGTGAGAAGTGCTTCCACGTATACGAATTCATCCACCTGCTCGAAGTTGTATTCGCCCATAGTAATATTCTGCCTCTCTGAGACAGTCCTTCGTGTCTGAGTCATGTATTTAGTTTCATTGATCCTGAGCCGTACGTCACCCGCTGCCGACTCCAACTCCTGGAATACCTCCTTAACATAAAGTCGGGCCAGAATATCCACGTCGTCTGCGTACGCCACCAACTGTACGGATCTTACGAGTAGCGTACCTCTGGTGTCCACTGAGGTTACTGAAGTTGCTTTCCTGACGACATACTCGAGCACCAAGTTGAAGAGCATGGACGCGAGACCATCTCCTTGTTTGAGACCTGAATCCATTGGGAAGCTTGGAGTCAACTCGTTTTGGATTTTTACTTGGCAGTTTTAACTTCTAGGTCATTAATTTTTTCTCCGTGCCTCCTTTCTTAGCATTGAAAACTTTGAGCAAACTTATAATACTCTCAGATTTCATCTGGAACATAAAAATATTTTTATGTTTTTGTGACCTTCGCATAGAGATCTAGGCATTAAGATTAAAAAAAAAGAAAATTTTAGGATTACCACAAAATAAATTTGTGTATATTTTCCTAACGCTCATCGAAATATTTCTGATCAAAAATTCTGAATTCTATAAATTAAGAACTCTTAGGCTAATAAAAACATTCATAAGCTTGTCCCGTCCCGTGCGCATGGGTTTCAAGAAGATTATTTGTATTTTTTTTTAATTTAAAGGAAACAGAACACCGATCGTGAGACAGCCTTATTCAAATGATTGATTCAGAAGTTGGTTGTTTGTAGTTTGTAGGTTTAGATATCAAGGCTCAATTTTATAGATCCTCAATACCACTCCCTACACAAATAAAACAAATAATTATAAACTATTAAATTATTTTATTAAATCCATTGACATACCTTCATTTCAGATAAAACGATATTACGCCTTCAAAGTGAAACATTGCGATATGTACGATGATCTGGAGCCTAGTAGAGAATCGAATATTTTCCAACATAACATTCTAACAGTGTTCCCAAATCGCGATCAACTCGGTCGCAGAGTACTTCTTCTAGAGCTGGGAAGTAAGTTCTTAATTAAACTAAAACCAAACCAAACTGCGATATTAATGTTTTTCCATTTCCAGAACGATGGAAACACAAAGAAGTCACTTTAGACGAAGTATTCAAAGGATGCGTAATATTTCTCGAAGCTGCCATGTTAGAACCCGAAACACAAGTCCATGGAGCCGTTGTCCTATTCGACATGGATGGATTATCGCTGCAGCAAACTTGGCAATTCACACCACCTTTCGCTAAACGTATAGTCGATTGGTTACAGGTTGGTAGCATTGAATTTTCCTTTCTTAAAAATTCAAAAATTTATTCTTATATTTCCAGGACTCTGTACCACTAAGAATCAAGGGTATTCATATTGTTAATCAACCAAAGATTTTCAATATAGTATTCGCTCTTTTCAAGCCATTCCTTCGCGAAAAGCTCCGTTCACGAATAATTTTCCACGGTACAAATCGTGAATCGTTACATCAACATATCTCTGCCAAAAGTTTACCACCAGCTTATGGTGGAATTATCGAAATACCTCGTATCGAAGGTGATCAATGGTATCAACTTTTATTGCAATGCGATGCCGAATACCGAGCCATTAATTCGTATGGCTACAAAAAGAAGCAGAAGAAGTCAAAGTAGAAAAATTCTAGCTTTAATCTGAAATTACAAAAAAAAATAAATCCATTTTTTAGGTAGTTTAAGATAATCTTACTTTAAAAAACAAAAATTAAATGTAGACAATCAAAGGATAAACAAATGTGATATGTACAGAAAAGAAAAAAGACACTCAGAGAGACTTATTCTTAAGTTATGGCATTGTGATCTTCCTCTCTCTTTCCATCTTTTGAATCCTTAGTGTTGTTTGAATCAATAAAATAATAATAATTGTATTGTTATTAATATTAGAAACGTCGTTTATAGATCGTATAAGATTGCTTAACTAGTTTTAAGGTGCAAGTGGCGTTGATCGAGCTTTGTTTAAAGCGAAGTCGGCGATATAATCGGTAAAGTGCTTAACTATATATGATAGATAATATATTTTTTTAAAAAGTTAAAAATTTTCCAAAATAAATCATTTGTACTGAATAAAATTCTGAAATCAAGTTAATAGATTCAACCGTGTAAAATGTTTGCAATCTGGTTTGTGAACGTTCGTTGAAAATGATCTTTCGTGTAACCCACGATCGACTTTGATATTTATACTAAAATTTTATTTATTTAACGCAATATAAATGCGACTACTGTAATTACATCAAACTCTTCAAATCTTACGCAATTAACTTTAGTCTTTCATACAAATTCGTTAGTTCGGAGTTTTCTCTTTTATTCTCGATACCTTACTCCCACTATTTCGATAAGCGTCCACTAAGGTGCATCGAACTCAGCGCACGAATCGCATTTATTTTCACAAAAATAAAAATGATAAAAATTTATAATACTGGAAAATAACACTAGAAGCTTATTAATTAAAAATATTAAATTTAAAAAAAATGTACGGTTGTTAGTTTTAAAAGTGCTTTATAAAATTTGTTTTTATTTAAATGGGACAATAAATAAATTGAAATATTTTTATATTATAACAATAATTTTTAAAAATTTTAATTTCTTTTACAGCAAACGAAGTATTTTCAGTATAACCTTGTGCGGAGCGCGTTGATCTGCACTGCAGCAGTGAGTTCCAATCCCAGTCATAGCATAATTTCAAAACATTTGTTTGCGAGGGTGATTCTGGGCCAAAGCAATCTGCGATATTTACGTAGCTTAATGTTATGAAATTGTGCCATATTGTATGGGAGGGGTTAGAACTAATTAGTTAATTTTTTTCGATCTTACTTATAATGCTAATTAAATATTTAGTGCACAATTTCAACTTGATAAATTTTATTTGTACTGAGTAAACTTGGTTTATAGTATTTAATGAAATAATGCAGTGGAGTGGAGGATTCAAATAATGGTTATACCGTAGATCACAATTATTATAAAAATATTTTTCAAATTTTAAATCAATGTAGTGAAGTGCGCAAGGGGTAGCTGGATTTCAAGGAAAACTGAAACTAAGTCGCTTTTAATTTAAAATCATCACAAACTTTATTAAATCGCTTTTCCCAACCTTGCTTTACACTCCGAAGTTCCGCTCCTTCGCAATACAACCGTTCACTCTTTCACGTTCTAAAGACGTCAGCTGACTCCGTTGACTGCACGATCTCAGCTGCCTCTATCACTTCCGCCGTCGACTAACTCTGTCGAATTCACTACATGATCGCCTGCCTGTTATCGACTGCTTTTTTCACAAACGCTAGCCCTATTTATACCCAGCACAACCGATCATCGTCCACATCATCGCCGTCCATAGCGACTCTACAGCGACCGTCGTCTATACCGTCTTCCACACCACAGCCGTCAATAGCGATCGCCATTCATATCATCGTCCACACCGTCGCTGTCCATAGCAACCGTCATCCACACCACGATGTGTTCCTGATTGTCGGCTCGGTTGTGCAAGTAAATTTTATAATTTGTTAGCTTTGCATTGCGTATGTTTGTTTTCCAAATAATGAAATGCTTAAAAAATGTTCGGTTTCAAATAAAAAAAATAGGTTTTCCAAATAAAAGAATTGGTTTCCAGCCCACGCTTTTAGCGCGTGCTTCACATCCGCATAGAGATCTAGGCATTAAGATTAAAAAAAAAGAAAATTTTAGGATTACCACAAAATAAATTTGTGTATATTTTCCTAACGCTCATCGAAATATTTCTGATCAAAAATTCTGAATTCTATAAATTAAGAACTCTTAGGCTAATAAAAACATTCATAAGCTTGTCCCGTCCCGTGCGCATGGGTTTCAAGAAGATTATTTGTATTTTTTTTTAATTTAAAGGAAACAGAACACCGATCGTGAGACAGCCTTATTCAAATGATTGATTCAGAAGTTGGTTGTTTGTAGTTTGTAGGTTTAGATATCAAGGCTCAATTTTATAGATCCTCAATACCACTCCCTACACAAATAAAACAAATAATTATAAACTATTAAATTATTTTATTAAATCCATTGACATACCTTCATTTCAGATAAAACGATATTACGCCTTCAAAGTGAAACATTGCGATATGTACGATGATCTGGAGCCTAGTAGAGAATCGAATATTTTCCAACATAACATTCTAACAGTGTTCCCAAATCGCGATCAACTCGGTCGCAGAGTACTTCTTCTAGAGCTGGGAAGTAAGTTCTTAATTAAACTAAAACCAAACCAAACTGCGATATTAATGTTTTTCCATTTCCAGAACGATGGAAACACAAAGAAGTCACTTTAGACGAAGTATTCAAAGGATGCGTAATATTTCTCGAAGCTGCCATGTTAGAACCCGAAACACAAGTCCATGGAGCCGTTGTCCTATTCGACATGGATGGATTATCGCTGCAGCAAACTTGGCAATTCACACCACCTTTCGCTAAACGTATAGTCGATTGGTTACAGGTTGGTAGCATTGAATTTTCCTTTCTTAAAAATTCAAAAATTTATTCTTATATTTCCAGGACTCTGTACCACTAAGAATCAAGGGTATTCATATTGTTAATCAACCAAAGATTTTCAATATAGTATTCGCTCTTTTCAAGCCATTCCTTCGCGAAAAGCTCCGTTCACGAATAATTTTCCACGGTACAAATCGTGAATCGTTACATCAACATATCTCTGCCAAAAGTTTACCACCAGCTTATGGTGGAATTATCGAAATACCTCGTATCGAAGGTGATCAATGGTATCAACTTTTATTGCAATGCGATGCCGAATACCGAGCCATTAATTCGTATGGCTACAAAAAGAAGCAGAAGAAGTCAAAGTAGAAAAATTCTAGCTTTAATCTGAAATTACAAAAAAAAATAAATCCATTTTTTAGGTAGTTTAAGATAATCTTACTTTAAAAAACAAAAATTAAATGTAGACAATCAAAGGATAAACAAATGTGATATGTACAGAAAAGAAAAAAGACACTCAGAGAGACTTATTCTTAAGTTATGGCATTGTGATCTTCCTCTCTCTTTCCATCTTTTGAATCCTTAGTGTTGTTTGAATCAATAAAATAATAATAATTGTATTGTTATTAATATTAGAAACGTCGTTTATAGATCGTATAAGATTGCTTAACTAGTTTTAAGGTGCAAGTGGCGTTGATCGAGCTTTGTTTAAAGCGAAGTCGGCGATATAATCGGTAAAGTGCTTAACTATATATGATAGATAATATATTTTTTTAAAAAGTTAAAAATTTTCCAAAATAAATCATTTGTACTGAATAAAATTCTGAAATCAAGTTAATAGATTCAACCGTGTAAAATGTTTGCAATCTGGTTTGTGAACGTTCGTTGAAAATGATCTTTCGTGTAACCCACGATCGACTTTGATATTTATACTAAAATTTTATTTATTTAACGCAATATAAATGCGACTACTGTAATTACATCAAACTCTTCAAATCTTACGCAATTAACTTTAGTCTTTCATACAAATTCGTTAGTTCGGAGTTTTCTCTTTTATTCTCGATACCTTACTCCCACTATTTCGATAAGCGTCCACTAAGGTGCATCGAACTCAGCGCACGAATCGCATTTATTTTCACAAAAATAAAAATGATAAAAATTTATAATACTGGAAAATAACACTAGAAGCTTATTAATTAAAAATATTAAATTTAAAAAAAATGTACGGTTGTTAGTTTTAAAAGTGCTTTATAAAATTTGTTTTTATTTAAATGGGACAATAAATAAATTGAAATATTTTTATATTATAACAATAATTTTTAAAAATTTTAATTTCTTTTACAGCAAACGAAGTATTTTCAGTATAACCTTGTGCGGAGCGCGTTGATCTGCACTGCAGCAGTGAGTTCCAATCCCAGTCATAGCATAATTTCAAAACATTTGTTTGCGAGGGTGATTCTGGGCCAAAGCAATCTGCGATATTTACGTAGCTTAATGTTATGAAATTGTGCCATATTGTATGGGAGGGGTTAGAACTAATTAGTTAATTTTTTTCGATCTTACTTATAATGCTAATTAAATATTTAGTGCACAATTTCAACTTGATAAATTTTATTTGTACTGAGTAAACTTGGTTTATAGTATTTAATGAAATAATGCAGTGGAGTGGAGGATTCAAATAATGGTTATACCGTAGATCACAATTATTATAAAAATATTTTTCAAATTTTAAATCAATGTAGTGAAGTGCGCAAGGGGTAGCTGGATTTCAAGGAAAACTGAAACTAAGTCGCTTTTAATTTAAAATCATCACAAACTTTATTAAATCGCTTTTCCCAACCTTGCTTTACACTCCGAAGTTCCGCTCCTTCGCAATACAACCGTTCACTCTTTCACGTTCTAAAGACGTCAGCTGACTCCGTTGACTGCACGATCTCAGCTGCCTCTATCACTTCCGCCGTCGACTAACTCTGTCGAATTCACTACATGATCGCCTGCCTGTTATCGACTGCTTTTTTCACAAACGCTAGCCCTATTTATACCCAGCACAACCGATCATCGTCCACATCATCGCCGTCCATAGCGACTCTACAGCGACCGTCGTCTATACCGTCTTCCACACCACAGCCGTCAATAGCGATCGCCATTCATATCATCGTCCACACCGTCGCTGTCCATAGCAACCGTCATCCACACCACGATGTGTTCCTGATTGTCGGCTCGGTTGTGCAAGTAAATTTTATAATTTGTTAGCTTTGCATTGCGTATGTTTGTTTTCCAAATAATGAAATGCTTAAAAAATGTTCGGTTTCAAATAAAAAAAATAGGTTTTCCAAATAAAAGAATTGGTTTCCAGCCCACGCTTTTAGCGCGTGCTTCACATCCGAGTTTTGGCGCAGTGGACTCGTCATTCGACCGTTCAAATACGTTTTAAAAAACCATGTGCGCATACCGGATACCAACCTAATCTAAATCGCGTTGATTTATGCGCCAGTTCATCATCGCTTATGAGGACCTCCAGTCTTTCTATTTATTATCAAAATGTTAGAGGAATAAAAACCAAGCTTCCTCTATTTCGATTAAATGTTTCTTATTATTACGCGGATATAATAATCATCACCGAAACAGGTCTAAATGATGAAGTACTACCAGTGAATTGAGTTTGTAGTTCGACAAACCTGTAATGCAAAGAAACGATTTCGTGGTTGCTTCATAGCAATCGCGAATACTTATGTATCCAAGTTGTGGGTAACTACTTCTAATGACGTCGAGCAATTATTCGTTGAATCGACCTTTGAACTTCGGAAGATTCTCATTGGATGTGTTTACATTCCTCTGTCATTTTCTAGTGAAAAATATGCAAGCCAGTGCAAAGATGTTGAAAATATTGTGAACAGCCTTCCATTCTCCGATATCTTAATTACTGGCGATTATAACTTGCCGCTAGTTAACTGGGCCAACTGTAGTATTCCAACTACCTATCCCGGTAACATCGTTGTCGATTTATTCTGCGATCTCGATTTTCATCAGCACAATACGATTTTAAATCAGCAAGGTAGACTGCTCGATCTCGATCTTCATCGCCTGATGTCTTTCGAGCTAATTTTGAGCTACTTTCACTGGACGCAATGTATCATCTTGTCCCAATTAACAACATAAAAGTGCCATTAAATCGTAGTCTAGTTCAAACTTTTAACTCACTTAATTTTAAAATTGTGGATTATGATGTTTTCTGTGAGTGACTTTCTCATATTAACTGGCATGGCTTGATGGAAGGCTTGGAACTTAATGACGCTATTACGGCATTCAACGCTCGTGCTGATAATATTATAGATGATCTCATTCCAACTTAAATAATTTCAAACTCATCCTTCCCCTTTGCACACATAAAGTATGAAGTGTCTGGCCTTTACCGTGACTATATTGAATTTTCTCGACTAAGAGCTTTATTTAAAACTACAGCTCGGTCATGTTATTTAGATTATATTAATCACGTAGAAAGCAATATTTCTAATAATGCTAAGGCATTCTGGAATGACGTCAATCCAGTTAGGTCCGATAATGTTCTTCAGTCAGTTATGTTCCTTAACGATGAGGTTGCCTCTGATCCTCTTAGTGTTGCTGAGCTGTTTGCTAAATTCTTCTCCCCAGTTTATTCAGAATCTGTTCCGAGTAACTAATGTTGCGTTATCCAGCAGTTCTGACTTGAATCTTTCTTCTATTGACATTAATATTACCGATGTCATAGATCCTAGTAAAAGAATGGGACCTGATGGAATACCTCCATTCTTTCTTTGGTCCTGTCGAATATTTCTAGCTCAACCATTAATGGTATTATTTAATCTTTCCATTCGATCTGGTATTTTTCCAGAGTTCCAGCTTCATATTTTCGACTTATAAGTCAGAGGATAAAAGTAATGCATCCAATCGTGTCACTCAATATTATTTGACAAGTAGCTAACAATTTTATTTCGTCCAATTAACACCCGCAATCAACATGGCTTTTTCAAGCGTAGATCCACGTTAACGAAACTGTTACCTTATATCGAAACAATCTATGAGACTATGCAACAAGGTCAACAAATCCATGCTGTTTCTACTAATTTTTCGAAAGCGTTTGATAAAGTTAATCACTGCCTCATCTCGAAGCTCATAATTTATTGCTTTGGTCATGAGATTATCTGCATCATCGTACGTGTATCGTTATAACCAAATGTTCTAAGTCGGAATCGTTTTTGGTGACATCAGGAGTACCACACGGTTCTCATTTATGACCGCTGCTCTTTTTGTTGCTTGTTAATGATATTTCTTTTGTGTTTCGTGATGTTAAATTTCTGTTATTTGACGATGATCCAAAAATTTGTAAAGTTATTGAATCGACAAACGATTGCCAAGCAATCCAACTTAATATTGACTTGTTTTTTGAATGTTATCAGTCTAATCATATCTTGCTTAATGTTACTCGTCTTCGAAAGATCTCGTGAATGCATTTCCTATGATTATCACATTGACAATGTTTATATACCCGAGGTTTTCACTGTAATGGACTAAGGTCTTCTCCTTGATAGCTTTTTATCATTTGTTCTACATTATATTTCAATATGTAATTCAGCCTGTAGAATTATTGGATCTATTACTCGCAACACTAAAAACTTTTCCAGCATTCAATCCATTAGAATGGTATACTGTTCGTTAGCTCGTCCCAATCTCGAATATTTGTCAGTGATTTCGAACCCACATTATGAGCAACAGCAACAATATTGAAACAATACAACATTAATTCCCTATATATATTGCGTATAAGACGCATATTCCGCTAGAGCAACTTGACTATGATTCTCTGCTTGCTGACCTCAATCTTGCCACCCTATCAAAGCGACAAGATCAGTCGGAACTTACATTATGACAAAAAAGTATCGATAATTTGTAATTAAAATTACTTTGGGAAATAATATTTCAAAAAAAATATTTTTTTTTTTTGGATAAACAGGTAGGTTTTTAATTATTTCCCCAAAAATTAGCGCGGTCTGTTAGTCAGTTTGTTTAAAGCAGTGGGTTGAATCGGTACACCTCAGTAGTCCACGGCGATTTTTACAATGGATAAAAATATGGAACAAAGAATTTGTCTCAAATTTTGTGCAGAATCATTGCGAATGTTGGAAAAGGCTAACGGTGATTCAGTAATATCAGTATGTTCTTTTTTAGTCTTACAAACTTTCGTTATGTTGCTCGATTCGCGTTATATAGATCCATCCCTGGGTAATATCAGAAGATTATAGAGGACACTTTCCGTTGTTTCATCTATTATTAGTTTTTGTCTATTAATAAAAACCAAAGTTGTATCACTTATATTCATTTCGATGAATTCAAAAAATACTGAGTTACGAGGGCGGATCGATAATGACGTGTAAAAATGAAGAAAACAAAATTTCTTCGGCAAAAATTTATTTTATTTTTCAACATAGTCCCCTTTTAACTCGATACACTTAGTCCAGCGTTTTTCCAATTTTTGGATCCCTTCCAAATAATAAGATTTATCTAACCCTTCAAAATATGCTTTGGTTTCATTGATGACATCACTATTCGTGGTGAATCTCTTTCCAGCATGCCATTTTTTCAAGTCTGGAAACAAGAAAAAGTCACACGGGGCCAAATCTGGAGAATACGGTGAATGAGGAAGCAATTCGTAGCGTAATTCCAACAATTTTGCCACTGCAACAGCAGACGTGTGAGCTGGAGCGTTGTCGTGATGAATCAACACTTTTTTCTTCGCCAAATGCGACCGTTTTTCCTTGATTGCAGCATTCAGTCGATCCAATAACTGAGTATAATATGCTCCCGTTACTGTTTTTCCTTTCTCCAAGTAGTCGGTGAAAATTATTCCTTTTGAATCCCAAAAAACTGTCGCCATAACCTTTCCAGCCGATGGTGCGCTTGAACCGGCTTCCATCCATTGTTTTGACTGTTGTTTGGTTTCTGGAGTGTAGTGGTGGATCCATGTTTCATCAACAGTTATGAATCGACGAAGAAATTTATTTGGATCACGCTGAAACAGTTGCAAATTGTACTGTGAAGTTGTCACACGATTGCGTTTTTGGTCGATTGTGAGCAAACGCGGCAGCCATCTTGCGGATAGCTTCCGCATGTCCAAATGATTTTTCAAAATATTCCAAACACATTCATATGAGATGCTTACTGCCTTAGCTATCTCACGCACTTTCACTCGACGATCTCCTAGCACGAGATCATGGATTTTGTCCATCATTTCTGGCATGGTGACCTCATTTGGACGACCTGGACTTTGTATGGTCTCTGTGCTCGTAAATCTTTGCAATCGATGGTGCAGAGTCCCCATAATGTTTATTTAATTTTTCTTTGATTACTTTAGCTGTTTTCCCTTTTAAAAAGTTATGTTTAATCAACACACGAAATTCGTTTTTATCCATTTTTGAAATTTATTAAAAGTTGACTTGCTTGACAGCAGTTTCACAAAAACTAAAAAAAGGTATCAGGCTAAGCATTTTCAGGTAATCTACTTAAGGATGAAGCAGGTAAAAAAAAATACCAAATTCCTCACCTTCCCCCTCCTTCTTCATTTTTACACGTCATTATCGATCCGCCCTCGTATATACAGAGAACCCTTACAGCACACATGAATATTGCACTAAATCCTCATCGAACTGCTTAAGACTTTGCAAAGCGATATTAAGTTTTTTTTTTATTTCGAAAAAAAAACAATTTAGCGTGTACAAAATTAAGGACTTGCGAAATCACATGGAATAATTAAAGAACTAAGTCTAAATATTAGAATGCTTAAAAATTTGGCGTTTGGTCTATTTGTTGGGTGAAAATAGGTACTTTGAAAAACAACGAAAAAATGAGATATTCATGCACAATCATTTTGTTCGATACGTGAATTGCAGAAAAATTTCCGCGTGCACACAATATTGTCAAAGTTTGACTCAAAAAATTGAAATCGCTGGTGGGAGCCAAAAATGGTGGATTTGTATATTGTCAGTATAGTTGTTTCTTTTTAATAGATGTTCCAGTTAACTTCGCTTATTTCCTGCTTATATTGGAACGAATATTCCTAAATAATGGTGCAAGAAAATGGGACCTTTTATTTTCAATTTCATTCTTTATTAAATTTACTAGGGTTTGTATTAAACAAAATTTAAAATTTTTATTCCAAGAATGAAGTATGACCACCAATGTACTCGTAGTTTTTAAAAAACAGCGAAAAATTTCCATTTTCTTACCTTACGAAAACGCATCTTCGGTGAAGCAAGCATTGAACTTTAGAGCTTTGCACTCAGCTAAGGTGCTGCCCTGCTGTGTGGACACGTGCCGATCGATTAAAATTTGTTAAAGAGAATTAAATCAAACGTATTTTCATTTATTTTCCCGAATTACTTTATTTTTGACTTTTAGAAAAACTTTTTAACAATACATTTTTTGTTTACTTAATGATTAATTAAAAGAGTATATTTAAGAAAAGCATTCTATTTTCATAATTATGAGGTACTAGATACTAAGCTATTAAATATTTACAATCGTAAGAACAATTATTTTTTATTATTAATTATTATTTATTTATTTAAAATTATTTTAAACAGTAGAATCATGTTGAATAATTGAATTTAATTATTCAGTAATAATTTTATTTAAAAAAAAATATCTACCAGAATAGAAACTGATAAATAACAACAAATATATGAATTATAAAAAAATATGGTAAATGTTCATAGGTATTATAGAAAAAAGAATTTTGAAAGGATTATATAAAAAAATAAAACTCATTGATAACTTAATTAATTCAGCACAAAATTTACATGTAAATATTTGTGTATAATAACAAATAAAAAAAAATTCATATTAAAATATTACCTTTGGTATAAATGGAAACAAACAAAATTAAACTATGCATAATAAGAGAACAATTCAACTTGAATATGGGTATGGAATAGATCGATCGTGCAAATGATCCCTTGATTTTTTTTGTTTTAAATAAAAATAATTGTGTCTACCTAAAAACTAAACTGGCGTCGATGACATATAGAAGAGATTTTCTAGAGATCGCAGATTTAACAGCAGCATATGTAACATCTATATTCACACAGACACATACCGCACTATTGTAATCACACATCAACATCCAGTTATCCAGCTTTTTGTGCTTCTTTCGTCTTCTGATAGGCTTCGTAAGCTTCGATTTCCTTCTTCTCTTTTCGCTTATTCCGGAATTCAAATTCCAATCGATGACTTATTATTCGTTCGACAATATTTTCGGTTGTCATTTTATTATCCGAATCGATAAGTACGAATTTACCCATTGTTTTCGGTACAGCATAAGGATCGAATTGTCCATTGTCGAGTGATATGGGAGTTTGTCCGTGACATACGACATCGACTTTGAAATGATCCATAAGATCTTTTGTCACAGAGTATGGTGCACCGATTACAACTTCATTAACATACTGAAAAGAACTCAGTTGTAATCTCTCGAAAATCATTATTTTACAGAACACCTACCTTGCACGCTAGAACGCTTAAAACACGTTCATGGAGATTCATAATGGGATAATTGCTTCCTTTGTAAGCATTTACAACCGGATCGGTATGAAGCCCGACAATTAGATAATCACCATTTTCCTTAGCCTTTTCAAGAAAATCTAAATGACCAACGTGGAATAGATCAAATGCACCGGCAACGTAAATCTAGATAGAAAACTTTTAATACATTCAAAAACAAAACTTAAAATTCGACTTACGATTTTATCATTAGGTTGTGGCGATTTTCCATCACTGAACTGAATGATTTTTTGCGTTGTTGGAAGAAATTGACTGCAACCAGTCCAAGGACTACGGGCCGAATGATCTTGCCCCATTCGTGATGAACCTGATATCGAGTGTTTTAGACATAATTTCTCTAATTCTTGATTGTTTTTTCGATTTTTTTTTTTTAATTGCATTTTTTTCAGTTTTTTTTTTTTTTTTTTAATTACAAGTGCACAATAAAAGAAAAGCAGAAGGTTATTTTGATAGGATATTAAGGATATGAATATGAAGGTTAATATGATTTCTCGAGAACGAAATGAAATAATGGGTTGGATGTGTGTTATAGCAAAATAAAATGTTTTGATTGGGGAGAAGCTTTGATTCGTGCATAGAATGTGAATGGAAATTGAACTGCATTAAAATTAATATTAGATTGTAATTACCTTCTTTTTCGATTGAGTATTCTTCGGTTCCTTGACGAAAATGGTTGCGAGTTAAAAGTAACATACGACCAACTAGATCTGTCGTTGAAATGCCAGCTGTACGAGATACCTCCCTGATGAGTAATAATTTTACATTAATGAAAAAAAATAACTAATCGAATTATTATATTTATGTAAATATAATTATTAATCGAAATCAGATATTTAACGTCGTGCATTTATCCGATAACAAAAAAAAAAAATAGATAAGTCTTGGGAGTAAAAATTGAAAACATTTTTTTTTCATAATTCGAGCCTTTACTGTGAAAAAATATTTATAATTGAGGCGCTTAGATGCTAAGTGCAGAAAATATAAAATAAAAAATACAAGTGAACTTGTGCCCCTTGTTAATCGAAACATTCAGCTATTCATTCAATGGTACATTTTCTGACCGATAGAGTCGCCTTTAGAATTCCCAGACAATCATATCCCTTAGCCACCAACTAAACTACCATTCATCTAACAGCACACCTAACTCCATTTTCAGGAATTTGTCACTTATACCCCTTGGCATCTAAGCGCCTCAAATCAAAGAAATGCTCATCGCTAGCCAAAACTATTCCCATTTTTCTGGCAGCATACGGATTCCGCGTCGAAAAAACTGCTCTTCTTTTGAGCCGATCCACAAATCGACACAATTTTTGGCTTCTTCATAATAATGAAAGTGCTGCTGGGCCAGGCTATGCGTTATCGATCGGAATGTCGTGCAGCAAAACCACTTTGTCGTGTCCTCGTATTACTGCCGTTTCTCCTTCAATGCTCGACTCAAACGCATTAGTTTTTTTTTGAAGCGATCTCCCATGATGGTTTCACCCGGTTGCAGTAGCTCATAATACACCATGCCGAGCTGGTCGAAAATACACAGCATGATTTTCGAACCATGGATGTTGGGTTAGGCCGTCGATGTTAATGCATGGCCGCGGTATTCCCGCGATTTTTTTCGCTTTAAATTATCGTAATGGATCCACTTCTCATCGCCAGTGACGATGCAATGCAAAAAACCATTCTTTTTTTGCCGTTGGAGGAGCTTCGTCCAGTAATGCTTCCAAATCTGCGTTTTCAATCTTTTTAACTGCTCAGGGACGCGCGAAATATGACCAAAAAAAAAAAGAATTTTATATATGTTGTAGTAAGTGGAAATGGGGGCATTTCAAAAATGGTCCACGTTTCAAAATTTTAAAACGTTATAACTGAAAATGCAATACAGATATTAAGTTGATTCCAACCGATGACATTTGCAGAGGCTGCACTGAGGCGGATGAGACAATAGAACATTTCCTCTGCCATTAACCACGCTTCCGCACAATTCGGACAAACATTTTTTGAAAATACTTCTTCGCCGAGCTGAATGATCTTCGGCCGCCTGAAACCGATGAAGCTCATTAGTTTCACCGGTTGAGCAGGCTGGCGAAATGATGTGTACATTGGTGTTCAACCTCTTTTTGTCAGATTATAGACCAACACGGTTTATAATTTTGTGTAAGGGGAGGGAGGTGGTGAGCCAAAATGTCGAAAATTTTGAGTAATATTATTAGGGCTCCGATAAAAATACACAATTTAAATGTTGCGTGTACATACATCCATTTAACACAGAATTAAAATAATAAATTAGATTTAAACTATTATACACCGAAGTGCACCCTTACCTGCACAGTGGTTCAGGCTTGATGGAAAAAACAGGAAAACGCAATCTCTTGTTTTAGTTGCAAGCCAAAAGTGAGACAGATATGCTTATTACCACATTTAGTAAATTTGCTTTAAAAAATTTCAGGCGGACTATTTTTTAGTTGTCGATCCGTAAGCCATTGCTTTGTTTTGTTTATCTCTAAACTCGAAGGGTAATGTGAGTTCACAGATGTGGATCTTTAATAAATTTGATATTTGTTTCTGGAATTCTTAGCAAGCGAATGTGTTAATCGACAATGCACTGAACTGTTTCAAAATAGGAATGATACATAATAGTGGAATTATTTCGAATGAGTTTGAACAATTTTCATCAGGGTAATTGGTCGTGTGATAGTGCAAATAGCATTTTATGTTTATTTGGGCAAACTTGCAGTTACGTGGCGGGCAAATAAGAATGCATCGATGATAGGAAATATTTTCCAAGAATGCTTAGAGGTTGTTAATACCGCTATAAAAAGGCAAAAACCTAAAATCCTGATGACGATTTACAATTGTCCAGGACATCTTGAAATAAGAAATTTTTCTATGATAACCGCATCGATTATAGGGATAGTTAAAAAAAAATAATGTCTTAGTAGAGTGTGGATAGCATTTGCGTAAAATCTGAAACCATTTCGAATGGTTTTAGGAAGGCCGGATTTCTGCTAAACATATCGAATGAATGATTTAAACAAAGAGTAACGAAGTAGCGATTATTGTGGATAACAATACTCTTACCGACGCAAATAATGTTGAGGAATACATGATGACAATCTTTTCTTCTGTGCACAAAAACTGATATTATTAATGAAAAAAATTCTGAGCACACAAGATGTGCTATAAATGACAGATGAAGAAAAGGATGTTGAACCGAACAGAAGACAATATGATGCAGGGTTCACCTTCGATAAACATTTTCGTAACCTAGATGTATATTTTAAATGAACAGAACGAATTTCTTCATATATAAGCTACATATGCTAGATGCAAAGATTTCTTTTTTAATTATTTTCTTATGCAAATTGAAAAATTCTTATAAATCTGTTTTGTTTAGAAATAAAATAATTTCAGCGTCTGAATTTATTTTATTAAAATCTAACTGAATCCTAAACAGTGACCACCTACAAAAAGTAACCATAAAATGATGGTCACATATGTAGGTAGTCGCGTTAGTAATGCACCAGTTCACACATCCGTAATAGCGATGCCCAAGATCATTGAGTTAAAATTCGAATTGCTTCCTCGCGCACCCTATTCGTCAGATTTAGCCACGTCGGATTATTTTCTGTTTCCAAACTTGAAAAAATGGTTCGATGGTAAATGATTTGCCAATAATGAAGAGGTGGACTCTGCGGTTGATGGGTATTTTGAGGAGCTCGACAATTCTCATTATAAACAGGTTATCGAAGCTATTGAACATCGCTAGAGAACTAAAGATATTTTTTCCCAAATTTATTCTTTTAATAGGTTGGGTACTTGTGGGAAATAGAACATTTAAGTTCGGGATTGAGCTACTTTGGCAATTTGTCCTACAATTTCATCACTATTGAATTTCTGAAATTGTTTTTGTTTTGACCAATTTGGCTTCATTAAATCTAATATGACGCATAGCGGTCCTAATTATAATTTAACTAATTCATAATTTAGCTCGTCATCATCTTTAATAGATTGGTGACACATAGCACTTCGCTAATTAAGAGCCACTCACTCATTTGTTATATTTTTAATAAGTTGAATTGCATAGCCAAGAGGAAATAACATTTTGCAAGGAAGGCCGCAAACGGAGAAAAACGATCTTTACAGCCGTTTAATTATAATTTAGGACTAAATTATAATTTAGCTGCACTATGTGTCAATGGTATAATATTCTAGTCTAATTTTATTATTCTTGTTATCTCAAATTTGTATCACATAACGTCAAAGGTGGCAATTACACAATCAAAAAAAAATTACTATTCAAAAATCAAGATGCCTTAATGCTTCATCCTATAAGAACACCCTTATAATTAATTAATTATAATAATAGATTATAAATAGAACGACGAAATACATCTGATAACGAGGTTGTTGAGCTTTGATTCGAATTGCTTTCCAGTTTACGTTGGCGAACAAATCATATTTGTTTCGTTTTGTTCGCGTTTTCTTTTTTATCATGAAAATAATTTACTCACTTATAACGTTTTGCTGTTTTAACCATATGATAAGTATCGACTCCATCAGCAGTCATGGTTATGTCATCTAAAATAAAAAATAAACAGGAAACATTATACGTTGAGTTGTATGTATTTCAGTTAAATAAAACGACTGGCAACAAAAAAAGCTGGTGAGCTATTGTTTAATATTAATATTGTCAACAAACATACCTCCGTGTACGCAAAAATCACAATCATATTTATCTAATGTTTCCAGTGTTGTCACGTACGGCGCACCTTCTATAACTTCATCGACCCATTTAATACCGCGGACCATTTTATATCTAGAAGAAAATTTTTGAATAAGAATATAAATTCGATTTGATTAAGTTTACTATTTACAAGATAACAATTATTTGTAACTAGTGATCGCCGTCGACTTCGTCCGCGTAAGAATAATAATAATATGTAATTTTTGAGAATGTATTTAGTAATGTATTTAGCACACAATGTTTTGTGTGTTTGTTGGAACCAGAAGCATAAATTATTAAATTGATGGAATCACTAAATCGTGAACATGAAATAAAGGGTGGGCAATTAATTGGTTTCTTTTTAAAAATGCAATAAAATGAACAAAATTAAATTTTTTTTCCGTATATTATGGCTTCATTAGTAAGAGCAAACATCCCCATTACTGATGAAACACAACTTTGTGTGGCTGCAAGTGGCTGCCTCGGCTGGCTTCGCAGCAGCGCATTCTGTCACTCCAATTTTCCAAGACCATGTCGATGGTTTCAGGCTGTACCTCACGGATTGCTTGGATGATATTGGCCTTAAGTGCTTGAATCGTTTCTGGATTGTTGGCATAACATCGGTCCTTTACGGTTCCACAAAAAAAAAAGTCCAAAGGGGTCAAATCGCAGCTCAGAGGCGGCCAATTGAAATCGCCAAACTCCAAAAAACGCCAAAAAAAAACGCACTGTTTGGGCTACACCTCACTCACTTTGGAAATAAGTTTTCAATATTTTCCAATGTTGTTCAAGTGTAAAGCGACTTATTTCGTTCCGCGGAGGTATGATACTGACTTTCTGTCAAGATTTCGACCGGAAAACAGCTTTCAGTGTCAAAATAACCTATGATTTAAAAAGAAACCAATTAATTGCCCACCCTGTACATAGCTGTTGATCACTATAAGTGTTTCCATTGAGTTAGCCAATAATGTGTCAATGTTCTAGGAATCTCGATTTTCGTGCACATGAAATTGAAGAGCTCGATCGATACGGAGCGTGATCATTTAACAATGTTCTCCGGATCGAATAAAACCAACTTATCTCAAAATTTGTGATATTCATAGTGCTATAGTGGCAAAAAATGTCTTGTATATTGTAAAAGAGCTTTTCAATTATTCAGAAATTCCGTCAAGAAGAACAAATAATGTTTTTAAGCGATTTAGTCAAGAATAATTAATATTAATAAATATTAATTATGATGTCATGATATTTGAATAGAAAACGTACGTGAGCTCGGTGGGTTTCGGGTTCCAAACTTCCGATTTTATTATCCTAAGTTTTTTTTTAGGGCACCGAGTATAATTTAGGGGGTCACCCTTTAATGCATTGCATAATTAAGTCGGAAAAGGAAGTGGATTAAAATTTGTAGTATTATGGAAATTCAGATGGAAAGAGACAGAAATGACGGTGAACATTATTATTGAAGAACTGGAGGTTATATCCGATCGGAAAAACTTTAGCCGGCAATGCGTTCCAGAGTCTGTATGTTCGGGGAATGAATGACCGCCTAAATTTCACTATACGGGAGATAAAAGTTTGAAAGCATACTCGTGCGCATGTTCAGTTTGACGAGTATGTCGTGGAAAAGTGGAAAATGAAGGAATTAGTGCGAATAGTTCCGAACTGCATTTAGTATGGAAGTAGCGATATTAAATGTTGAGTACTCCGACATTTCTACGATGCTCGAGGGAGTAAATAGAAGCCGTCATAGTTTCATCTCCAATAAGTCGCAACGCATGTTTTTGGATTCAATCGAGCAGCGCAAGGTGAGTTTTGGGTGCTCGAGTCCAAAGATGCGAGTTGTACTCGAAACGAGGTCGAATGTAAGCCTTGTACATAGATAGTAGCTAAGTCGTGAGGCGTAAAGTATTTTTTGCATTCACGAAGAACAGCTAGGCGTTTGGAAGAGTTAAGGGTAACTTCAAAGATGACTCCAATCGAGATGGTTTTTGAACTTTACGCCTAAAAAGATAAAATCTTCAAAAGAGCAAAGCATTAAAGGTTACTTTAGAAGACGACGCTGGAACATAGGTGTTATCTAAAGTACTGTCATAAGCAAAACTATGCCTTGAATTGAGAGTAGAAGACAAGCGATCATTAATAAATACTAAGAACAGAACCGGCGATAAGACAGAACCCTGAGGAACACCGAAATTGATTGGGAAGGAGGAAGGAGTAATGCCATCTAATACTACTTCTTATAGTGCGTTTGGACAAGAAGCTCTCAATCCATTGAATGAGGGTAGCATCAAGGTCAATGGCCGTAAGCTTAACAAGAGCACATTTGCCAAACTTTGTCAAAAGCTTTTGGAATATCAAGCGCAAGAACTTGATCTACGTCGTATTTATGCAAGCATATGTTCCAGCGTTCCGTCAGATAGACCAAGAGATCTCCCGTCGATCTTTCAGAACGGAAACCGTATCAGCGATCGTGGATATTTAACGATTTTGCGATTAACAGCAGTTTCCATCGCTTTCGAGAAATTAATCGAGAAGATTGGAGAACTGTCCTGCAATTTCTGGTAAACGAGCTGGCTCATTTACAATGTTAATCTGTTTATCAAAGGAAAGAGCTCAGTATCATGCCCCTCTTGGTCCGTGCAGAAGGAATATTTAAGCCAGGCATAATTCCAGCCCACTGCCTGCTTTGGTATACGTTAGTCACCTCAATCTACGCAAATTAAATATTCGAAGGTAGAGGGTTGTGCGAAAATCTATCAACCCTTCCACAATAAATAATGAAAAATGTTAAGGAACCTAAAGCCAGCAGGCCAAGGCCCGATTTGGGCTGTAGTGCCGTTGCAGAAGTTGAAAAATCAGAAGAACAGTTTGACTAAAAAAAAAAAATAGTTTGCATATGGCGACATTGTGCCATTTGTATGGGAGGTCGTACAAGGCGTGAGGTTTTTCACCGAATGTGGTACGCAAACGTGTCGTGCTGAATTTGAAGTTTGCACCTTTTATAATTTTCAAGAACATGGACATTTTTCTTTTTTAAAAATTAGGCCATTTTTATGGGAAAAGTTTTGAGCAGAAAGTCAGTAGGCCAAAGCCCGATTCGGGCTGTATCTTCAATGGGACGAAGAATTTTCCACATAGTTTTAAAGAAAATCGATAAAATGCATTTATCAAAATTGTGCATTTATATAGGAGGGAAGTAGAGGGAGTATTCGGATAAGATAACATTTTTTGGTTTAGTGATTTCCGATGCGAATGACTCCGAACGTTCTGAACGTCCGATTGAGGTCACCGCTCCAGAAATGATTGGGAAATCCACGATATGGTGTTGACCGATCGGAGATTGAAAGTGCGCGAGATTGTTGAGTTCACATGCATATCAACTGGTATAGTACATTCTATTTTGCATAATCAGTTGGGTGTGAAAAAGTTATCAGCGCGATGGGTGCCACGTTTGCTCTCAATTGACCATAAACGCCTACGTATGATCATGTCGAAGTAGTGTTTGGCGCTGTTTAAGCGTAATCCTGATGAGTTTCAGCGCCGATTCGTATCCGTGGATGAAATATGGATCCATCACAATAAACCAGACACAAGGGAACTATTAAAACAGTGAATTCATCAGAGCAGATCGGCACCGAAGAAGCCCAAGATGGGTCTGTCGGCCAACAAGGTGATGGTGACAGTTTTCTGTTATGCATGCGGCATAATCGACATCGATTACCTTGAAAATGACAAAACGATCACCGCCGCATATTATGCAGAGCTGTTGGATCGATTCGACGCCGATTTGAAGCAAAGCCGACCGCATTTGGCCAAAAAAAAGTGCTCTTCGACCAAGACAATACGTGAGTTGTCTCAATGGCAAAAAACATGAATTCGGTTATGAATTGGTTTCTTATCGACCATATTCACCAGGCTTACCCTGCTACGACAAATTTGAAGCAATGATAATAATAATAATAATTGATAAGAGATTTGGGTCGAATGAGAAGATCATCGATGCAACAAACGCCTACTTTGAGGGCTCGACAAATCATATTATTCATAAGTGATCCAAAAATTAGAAAAACGTTCGAAGAAGTGTATCGAGCTAAAAGGGGACTACATTTCATTTTGGTTTTACATTTATTTTTCGTAGAAGTAAAGTGATGATATTACGTCTACTGATGTCGGCCGCTAATAACATATCGATACCACAGTGCATAAATGTGTTAAGTACTATCTGTTGATTTTCAGATAAACGCATTTGAAGCATTGATTTCCCTCAAAGTTTTTATATAGTGAATGTACCACTACCGGTAATGAGCTGTATCGCCAATTCTTCAGTTTATCACTTGCCACAACCCCACAACTGTGCATTCTATAGTCACCAAACCTGATTTTCTTTCCCCAAATTTGTCACTTAACGCATTGGTGCACTATGGTATCGACATAACTTAAATAATATGCACATGCTAGATACAAAGTTCTTACCGTTCTTCCTGAGTAAAAACTGGAGGTCCTTTATGTTTTGTAATCTCTTCATCGGTATGTACACCCACAATCAATTTATCACCGAGAGCTTTCGCTTGTCGTAAAGAATTGGCGTGTCCGAAATGAACCATATCATAACTGAAATGTGTAATTAAATATATGATTAATATTTTATTAGTACATATTTAAATAATTATTAGCATTTAAAATATCGCTAATTACTTCAACGGAACTCATTAAAAATAATATGGGTTATTAAGGAAATGTGCCACATAAAATTATTTATAAGAGAGATAATTTCGTTATCATATTGAAAGTGTTATTTAGAATGAAAATGAAATATTTAAAGTAATACAGATTTATGGGTAAGAAAACTTTGAACGAACAGTTCAATTTAGTTCAATTAGAACTTTATTAAGATATGAAGTTAGCTAATGCAGTCATAAAACCGGTTTAAAGAGGAGAATCATCATACGAATCACGAAAGGCAATATGTACAGAACCTTGCAAACGTTTAAGATCACCTGAAAAAATGTAGATTTTTGAACTTTTTGCTAATATTTTTGGCCGGTTTATTCAATTTGGTTTCGTAAAAGTACATTTCATACATATGTAATAGTGATGTGGAAAAAGTAACTATTCGTTACACGAGTACTCGTTACCGGCTGAAATTCGAAATAACGGATACCGATGCAGATTTATACTCGTTACTTAAGTAACGAAATGAGCTCCCGAGAAAATAACTGAATTGTCAAAACGTTTCTTTACTGTTCCGTTACTCGAGTATTCGTAAGTCGAGTATTCTTTATTCGAGTATTCTTTACTCGAGTATTCATTACTCGAGTATTCATTACTCGAGTATTCATTACTCAAGTATTCATTACTCGAGTATTCGTTCCACATACAAAAAAAAAATGCCTATACCGAACGTAACGTGCTTTTTCCGTTACATCACAGAAGGGAATCCTACACTTGTGCATAACGCCGTAGCGCCATTCCAAAGCAAGAACGAGATGGAATACTCTTGCTCTACTTTACACTAAAGTATACTGAGAAAATGATGTTTTTTTCGTTTCGTTTCTTTCAACACCAAAAATCGCCGAGTGGAGTTGTAGCAGGGCAGACAATCGTTACTAGTGTCAGGGTTGTGGGATCAATGATACCAGATTGTAGAATTTTTTAATGGTTTTTGTGATAAAGGGATTTTTTTTTTATTAACTTAAGAGATTTTTGTTAAAGAAAATTTCGATTTAATAAAAGTTATTTATTTCACATTGTCGTTTTATTTACGTTAGAGCTTAAATTGATTTTCTACTTTAGAAGAGGGATAATTAAAAAATTCTGACTTGGCATTATTGTATTGATACACGGACTGGGGCAAGAAATTCAAGAGCAATTTCTCCTTGCTTTTGTAGTAGTTACTGCAATTGATAAAATTCAAATTTCGGACAAAATTTCCCCGCGCAATCGCTTAACATGCATTGGCCAAACTCTGTTAGGAGAGTATTGTATCGAGTATCTCTAGTCTTAACTTATGTAAATGGTTAGAAGGATGTTCGCACATCTCCAAACAAATTGAATTTCAACAATCTAATTATTAAATGGTACGTTCTAGTGAAGACGCCATCAAACAAAAATATATTTACTACATTCTAGTACGCTCTTAAATAGCACATTCGAAACTACAAAGCTTAAAAATCATAGACAGAAGAACAAGGAAACAATTAAAGCAGGAAACACAAAAAGTTTTCACATACATTTTTTTTTCTAAAAATTTTACCTTGAGTTAAAAAGTGATTCATATGGCGGTTCATAAATCGTACGATGATCTTCAATTACAATAACATAATTACGTATTTCTAGATTAAAACATTGACCCACTATAATGGTGCAAGTTCTTATAAAGAACGAAAATTCTCTACAGATACAACAAAGAATCATTTATGGAATTATGTTGATTAGCAACATCATGTTAACCTTTAACATTACTTAGAGCACAAAAAAAAACTTCGTTTCGATTATCTTTGAATGACGAGAAAAAAATGCTATCTAGTGGAGTGCATAGTAATAGAATTTACTATTTAAGAGAGTATTACTCAATCGAAACCGAACCACTCGAAAGAGCTATAAACAAGCTGATCTATTATCCTAAAAAAAAAACATTCTGTTTCGAAGATTGATTTTGCTCGGCAAATGTTATACTGGAATTTGGTTTTTCCTTTTTCAATAGTAGTACAGTCTGCTTTTCGATCTTCAGGTTCCGAAACATTTGCCTGTGTTGAAAAGATTTTACACTTTATCGTAACTATTTTTTGATCTTTACACAACGTTCATACTGAAGACTAATACGCTGCGAATTAAGATTTTACAAATTCTTTGTATTACAAAAGATACTCGGGAAATATATTCACTAGAACAAAGATCATCTATTGATTGAAGGGCGCAAGAACAATATTCTTCGTATTCCTATTTCTCGGGACATGTGGTTCTTGAACGCTACATCCTTATAAAGCGGTATTTTTGACGACAAATGGCCAAACAAAGGTTACCTATTTATAGTTAAATAATTAAATTCCACTATCGATTTTTTAAAAGGATCACATAAATACGAAAATAGCCTTAACGCGTCCTACTAGGCTAACTATTAAGCTCAATGGTCGATAATTCAATTAGCTTTTGAAATGAACGCGTTGAAGGATTTTCATAATAGCAAACTGGAAATCGATAGAGTCCACTTTCTGAACTTAAAGGTAACTCGAAACTAAAACGGAAATTCGCTCTGTCCTTCAGTTCATTTCAGTGAAAGAAAGTGCCTTAAACGTGACAATGCAAAACTTTCTAAAGTGGATTTTTTTAAGACATGGGTGAGGACGACAAGCGAGGTCAAGATAATTCAAGGATTTGATTATAGAAGAAAGAAAACGAGCGTTACTTTTTTTTTTAATTTTTATTGAAGACATTCTGGCTAGTCATACGATGGTAATCTTAGAAGTATCCGACCTAATAAAGAGAACACAAAAAATTTGGGAAAAAAATTTAATTATTTCTCTTATAGTCTCCCTTTCGTTCGTCTGTATGATGTTTTATAGCTTCCATACAGTGCTATCACCTTAGCGCTGGATTCAGCACAATTTGCAAATTTTGGATTTAGCGCTTTTAGCTATTATTGGAAATCTAGCACTATTCGTTGGCATCACTCATTCTCTCTTTCTTACATTGATGCAATTGTGTGTATCAAACAAAAATATTGCAACCTTTCTAGGCAACAATTCGTTTTGTTTTTCTGATGCTAAAACTGATGGCTAGAGACCTATGTGGGAGCGAATTTCTATCAAATAGATAAATTTCCTCTTCAAAGAACAGAACCTTCCGTATAATTTTATTTGTTTCAAACAAGGTTAATAGTATTCGTTTATAACCAACGATTTAATTAATTATGGTAATTTGGTTTTGATAAAGAAATGCCAAAAATTCGAAAAATTGAAGCGAACATTTTTTTTTATCTCAAAAACGGCTGAACCGATTGTATTGAAACTTTCACGGTTTGTTAGGTATGCTTGGAGACGTCATCTGCTTTATTTCAATCCCCTCACGCCTTATAACCGCTCACATACAAAATGAATCATTTTCAAAAATATATAATAATCGAATTTTCTGGGAAACTTTAGGAGCTAATAATTTGAAATTTGGAATATATTATTTTTATCATAAATATGATTTCTAGCATACAAATTATATGAATTCCCCACTCCTTCCGCCACCCCACATACAAACTGGACTTTTTCATGAAATACTATAAAACAATTTTCTCATTACTTGAAACATTTATCGAGCTCAAATTTTGTACTTAGTTCCACCCTCCACTCCTGCTACCACCTCCCAGAAAAACTGCAAAATTTCACTAAATCCAATATACAGGGTGTTTGGTACTCCGTGCATAACCTTGTAAGGGGTTATTCCTGGATATATTTTGAGCAAAAAATTGTTCTACGGAGATGGTCAATTTTCAATATCCACGGAGATACAGGGTGATCAAGAAAAGTCCTTCGGACCTGTACCCTCACTCACTCAAAACGTTATATCTTGAAAACTAATAATCACAATTCAAAGTGTTATAGCTTGTTTTTTAGGGAATCAAATTACCTTTCATTTGCTGTAATAGTCTGCATTGTTACTGTATCCAGTTCTGAGATATTTGCTTTAGAACACAAATTTTTGACACTTTGACCCTCAAAATTCTAGGATCGATGTAGTTTTTCTCTAAAAAACCCATTATAAAAATGTCATTTTAATGTTGTTTTCTTATGTGCCATATTATTGCCTACAAAAGATGCATACACTTGCATTGCATAAGTTTTATAGTTTAGAAGAAATTATCATTCCAATAATGTAGCACTTTTGTCAAAAAAGCAAGAATGGGTTGATCAACACTCTCCGCTTGACCTAAAAGAACTTAAGAATGGTTTTTATGGTTTATTTCAATTTTCCTTAATTACAATAAATGTTCAAAATGGCTCCCTTCATTTTGAATGCACGCTAAAGCTCGTTTTGCCAGTGTTCTCTTTGTGTTCATACTCCTCAACTGCTGCCTTACTTCTATTGCTGCCGCATCGATTCTGGTGTTTAGATCCTGCAACGTTACTTTTTCCGTTGCGTAGACAAGGTCCTTCATCCGTCCCCATACAAAGAAATCCATAATAGTTAAATCAGGAGATCTTGCAGGCCAGTGTATCGGTCCATTTCTACCGATCCAGCGATTGCTATAATTGGAATTTAACCAATCTCTGATTTGTCGGCCGTAATGAGCTGGAGCACCATCGTGTTGGTAAAACATGGAAGCCAATCGTTGCAGTGGCACATCATCCAATAACTCTTGTAGATCATTTGTCAAAAACTGCAAGTAATTGGAACTATTTAGGGTAGGCGGAAGCCTAATAGGACCAATAAAATCGTTGCCAATCACACCTGCCCATAAATTGACACTGAATCTGTGCTGAAATGATGCCTCTCTTCTTGTGTGTGGATTGCTCTCAGCCCATGTGTGTAAGTTGTGGAAGTTTGTGATACCGTCCCTGGTGAATTGGGACTCATCAGTCCAAAGAATGTTGTTCATAAAATTCTCGTCACTTAGTTGTCGTTCAAGGAGCCAATTGCAAAACTCCATCCTTTTGGGCAAATCAATGGGTACCAGCTCTTGCACTGGTGTGTGGTGGTAGGAATGCAACCGCTCTGCTTTGAGGACACTCCAAACTTTCCACGTAGAGACGTTTAACTGCAATGCCAAGCGTCGGACAGCGTCGTTGTGTTGAAACTCATTTTAATTTAATTCATTTCCTCGATAATTTAAATACTACTTAAAGGACATTCATCGATAATTTAAATAGTAATTAAAGGACACAAAGAATATTTCAGTTTAACAACATTTCAGGTAGTTTTTTTAGAACGAGGGTTGGTTTATGGCATATTTTATTTTTAAGCCATACAGTGCCGGAAAAAAGTTTGGAAACATGGTCTCTCAACCCACAATCATAGCTCTGAAACAGAATTCCTGGTACTTACACCTATGAAACTTTGCATAGAATAGCTGTATCCCATTTCTTTTTAATCTTTAAAGGGATATTTAATTGTGGCAACTCTAAAAAAAATAGTGACAACAGTTTCCAATATGTCTGGTAATACTTGCGGAAAAAAGTATGGAAACAAAACGGGTTTTGTGGTCAAAAAGTTAATTAGAACCGTTTACTTTGAAATTGAATGTCATTAGTAGTTATTTGTTGTGCGACTGAATTAAATTTAACTCCAATAAAAGTTTTTTTATGAAACATAATTAAAAATGCCGAAGTGTAAGTTATACTCAATGGATTTGAAGGAGAAAATCGTTTCTTACAATAACGGAACAAAACAAATTCAAATTTCACAAAAACTTGATACACCAAGAGGAACAATTTTGAAAATTATTAAAAACTTTCATCAGCGAGGGACAGTCGAGTGTGCTCCAAAGTCAGGGAGGCCTAGAAAAACAACAGCAACCACCGATCGCATAGTTCAAAGGATGTCTAAACAAAAACCAGGACAAACGGCCACTGAGATCAACGCCGAGTTAAAGAACAGAGGTATTTCAGATGTGACAGATCGGACAATTAGAAATAGATTGATGGAAAGTGGCCTTTTTGGAAGATCTCCACTGAAGAAGCCACTCTTATCAAAAGCCAATATTGCAAGAAGACTAATATTTGCAAAAAAACACATTCTTTGGACTCCCAGCAAATGGAATACAGTTCTGTGGAGTGATGAATGTAAATTTCAACTATTTAGAAGCGATGGAAAACATTACGTTAGAAGACCACGGGGTGAAAGGTACAATGCAAGGTATCAATTACCAACAGTTAAACATGGCGGAGGATCGGTAATGGTTTGGGCATGTTTTTCACGTTCTGGAGTTGGCCCAATTTTTCGGATAGATGGGATAATGGATCGGTATCGGTATTTGGAAATATTTCAAAACAATATGCTTCCATATGCTCAAGAAGAAATGCCGTTACGTTGGATTTTCCAACAAGATAACGATCCGAAGCATTCTTTGCGTTTAGTTAAGGATTGGTTCCAACAGGAAAAAGTGAGTGTTATGGAATGGCCTTCACAATCCCCAGATCTGAATCCAATCGAACACCTATGGGAACATGTAAAGCGTAAAATTCGACACACAGAAATTTCTAATAGGAATGCACTGTACGATGAAATCATTAGAGAATGGCAAAATATCCCGGTTTCATTTTGCGAAAAGTTGGTGGACTCAATAGAGAGGAGATGCAAGGCTGTACTAAAGGCAAAAGGGAGAAGCACTAAATACTAAGAAAAACATGTTATTTCCTTTAAATAAACTCGAATTATATGAAAAAGATATGTGTTTCCATATTTTTTTCCACGAATAATACCAGATAAAACCGAAACTGTTGTCACAATTTTTTTCAGCGTTATTATAAACAAATTTCGCTTTGAAGATTTATAAGAAATGCGGCACTGCAATTCTATGCAAAGTTTCATAGGTGTGTGCACAAGGAATTTTGTTTCAGAGCTATGATTGTGGGTTGAGAGACCATGTTTCCAAACTTTTTTCCGGCACTGTATGTATTTTTGCTTATTACCTGGAAAACGGGAAAACCTAAGTCATAAGTATGTATGCATCTTTTGTAGGCAATAATATGGCACATAAAACAACAACATTAAAATGACATTTTTATAATGCGTTTTTTTGAGAAAAACTACATTGATCACAGAATTTTGAGGGTCAAAGTATCAAAAATTTGTGGTCTGAAGCAAATACCTCAGGATTGGGTACAGGTACAATACGGACTATTACACCAAATGAAAGGTAATTTGATTCCCTAAAAAACAAGCTATAACAATTTGAAATGCGATTATTAGTTTTCAAGATATATCGTTTTGAGTGAGTGAGGGTACAGGTCCGAAACACTTTTCTTGGTCACCCTGTATCTCCGCGGATATTGAAAATGGACCATCTCCGTAGAACAATTTTTTGCTCAAAATATATCCAGGAATAACCCCTTACAAGGTTATGCACGGAGTACCAAACACCCTGTATACAATCTACGAAAATCGAAAATTCGTAAAAAGAGGGCTGTGCGAAGGGCTAACAACCCTTCCACAACAAGTAATGAAAACTGTTAACCAACCTGAATATCAGGAGGCCAATGTCCGATTTGGGCTGTAGTGCTATTGTAGAAGTAGAGGTTTTCTCAGTACCTATTGAATCTTTGAAGCTTGAATTTTGTTTAAAATATTTTGACAGCAACTCCAGCATGATGTGAAACAAATTAGCGCAATGCTGTAACCCTTCTACGACTTCGCATACAAAATTTCTTAAGATCACTAAAATTTCGATTTCATCTGTAGTGTCGTATGCTTGGGTTTTACGCAGAATCGTAGTCCTGTTATTTTTTATGCTTAATATTAGTTAATTTAAACTTTTTTTAGAATTAACGCAAGCTACAACTATTTACACTTCTTTAACGCTCTTTTTGCATCTACATTAGGAGAAGCTTGGTGACGCTTGGGTCGACGCGTCATGACTCTGGATTTAGGGAGGGCGAATTATTTGCTAAACTCCGCCATAGACGGTCCCAAGCCCGAGTTGAGAAAGGAGGAGGGAACATGGAGTTAACCTGAATGGCCAGTAACACCAGTGCGTCTCAGGAAGTAGGCAAAAAGTATGACATAGTTGGACTTGCAGCATAGCTGTGAGAACTCCAGCATGTCATATTTAGCTCAAAACTCCCACCCTTTTTCTACTAGGGTGTAATAAATAAGTAGGACCGGTCCTCCAGGTCGGGGGTTGGGCGAGGCGCCGACAACGCATCACCGGAAAAAGAACACTGTCCAGAAACCTGAAGAACAGCCTCGGAAAGGATGGACTCAACGGCAACGACCCCGCAAACGAAAAATGGACTACTCTATTGGATCTTGGAATGTTCGATCCTTATTTAGGACAGGAGCTCTGAAAGAGTTTCTCGAAGAAGTGGCAAAACACAACATCAACATAACTGCCATCCAAGAAACGAAATGGCTCGGTAGCGAAATCATGGACATGAGATCACACACAATCTATCCAAGTGGAAAATTGTCGGGAAGCAGAGAGTTTGGAGTCGCTTTTGTCGTTGACAAAAAATTTAAACAGCAGGTCACGAGCTTCAAACCAATAAGTGAAAGATTGTGTGCAATCCGAATAAAGACTAAATTTTTCAACACTTGGTTGATCAACGTTCACGCACCAACAGAAGACAAGGACGATGTAACTAAAGACGAATTTTATGCCACCCTAGAGACAACCTATGACTCACTGCCCTCGAATGACCTAAAAATTGTCTTAGGGGATTTTAATGCAAAAGTCGGAAAGGAGGAGGCTCATAGAGGAACAACAGGAGGGCACAGTCTCCATGACATAACCAACGACAATGGCCAACGTCTTATTGATTTCGCAAGCAGCAAAAATATCATAGTAAGCTCTACGTGCTTCCCACATCGCGATATTCACAAACGAACGTGGGCATCACCAGATGGTCACACCTTCAACCAAATAGACCACGTTCTTATTGAGAAAAGGGCTGCTTCCAGCATACTTGATGTACGAACTCTCCGCGGTGCGAATTGTGACTCTGATCACTATCTACTCAGAGCTAAGTATCGATGCAAAATAGCTTATCGTGGGTATTCGAAAACGAGTAGAGCTCGCAAATTCAATGTCGACAAGCTTAACGACGAAACGGTGCTAGCATGTAATAAACACCTGACACCAATATATGAAAATATCCAAAATATGCCAGTGGATAATGCGTGGATGAAAATACGAGACGGCATCAAATCCTCCGCGGAAGAGGTATTAGGATATCAAGCACGGCGAAAAAGTAATGATTGGTTCGACCAAGAATGTCGCGACGCAATAGATAGAAAGAACGAAGCTTACAAAATTTTTACTGAACGACCAACACGAGCCAAAAAAGAAAGATATGACGAGCTTAGGCGATATGCGAAAAAGACCTGCAGACGAAAACAAAGGAAGTACCATAATGACAAGATACAAAAAATGGACGACGACATGAGAAAAAATAATACGCGGGACGCATACGCCATAGTACAAGATTTGAAAAAGGGATATAAACCAAAAACCAGTCTCTGCAAAGACGGAGAGGGCAATATCATCAGCGACACAGAAGAAATCAAAAGGAGATGGGCTTCATACTTCGAACATCTTTTGAATCCCATCCCAGTAGCACCGATAACGACAGACAACATTTCAATTCAAGCCTCAACTGACGAAGATGAACCACCATCGACACCACCCACGCTTCCTGAAATCAAAGCAGCCCTATGTGACCAAAAACGAAACAAAGCGCCGGGAATTGACGAAATACCAGTTGAACTTCTGAAAAACGGTGGAAACTGTGTCGCTGAAATACTGCACAGCATGATATGCAAAATTTGGACAGAGGAAATCATACCCGACGACTGGCGAAAAAGCATTATATGTCCAATTTACAAGAAAGGAGACAAACTCTGCTGTGAGAACTACAGAGGTATATCATTGTTGTGTACGTCCTATAAAATATTGACAAAAATAATTGAACGTCGTCTTAAGCCCTATACTAATCAAATAATTGGCGAATACCAAGGCGGATTCAGAACCGGACGATCTACAACAGACCAGATATTCTCGGTGAAACAGGTGCTTGAGAAATGCTGGGAATATAACACAGACGTGCATCAAATATTCGTAGATTTTAAACAAGCATACGACAGTATCGACAGGAGCGTACTGTACCAAATCATGCTTGACTTTGGAATTCCTCCAAAACTAGTCCGACTAACAAGACTCACAATGACGAACACTGAATCCCAAGTGAGAATACAAACCGATTCCACAACCAGCTTTCGAACGGAATGTGGTTTAAAGCAGGGAGATGGTCTAGCTCCTATGCTTTTCAACTTGGCACTAGAGTATGTCGTCCGAAAAATCCCAGTCGACACCAACGGGACACTACTATTCAAGTCCACCCAACTAGTAGCATACGCTGACGACATTAACATTCTAGCAAGATCCTTCCCTAGTGCTAAGGAGGTATTTGTCAATCTTGACTCCGCCGCAAAAGAAGTCGGGTTGCGCATTAATGAAAGCAAAACAAAAGTAATGACGCAAACAAGAAGGAGAACGCCAATTAGACAAAACATAACAATTGCGGAATATAATTTGGAGAGTGTGGACAACTTCATATATCTTGGGGCTAATCTAGCAAAGGACGGTAATGAAACAGACGAAATCAAACGACGGATAATACTAGCAAATAAGACGTATTATTCGGTACTTCCAATAATGAAATCCAAGAAAGTGCACAGGAACAATAAGCTGCGGATTTATAAAACTATTATACGACCTGTGCTCTGTTATGGCAGCGAGACGTGGACATTAACGCGAACTTCCGAAAAAGCAGTTAACGCATTCGAAAGAAAGGTCCTCCGAAGAATTTTGGGACCTGTGAAGGAAGGAACGGAATGGCGAATAAGATACAACCATGAGTTGTATCAACTCTACGACGAGCCAGAAGCTTCAACATTCATCAAGCTACGTAAACTGCAGTGGGCTGGCCATGTAGAGCGAATGGAAGACAGAAGAATCCCCAAACGTGCTCTTAAAGGCAAAGCGAGTGGTAACCGGCCAGTAGGCAAACCACGCAAGCGATGGGAAGACTCGGTTGATGAAGACAGCAAAGCCATTCTAAAAATTAGCAGCTGGAGGACGCGGTCTTTGGATCGAGACGATTGGAGGCGACGACTTCAGGAGGCCAGGGCCCGATTTGGGCTGTCGCGCCATTGATGATGATGATGAATTATTTGCTAGCTTGGGTATAGCCTAGAAGGTAGTGTGTTGGTCTTGTAATGCGAAGGTCGTGAGTTCAAATCCCGGTCGGCGTAATATATAATTCCGGCACATTGCCTGCTTGGATATACCTTGGTCACCTCAATCTAAGAAAATGAAAAATTCGTAGCAAGAGGGTTGTGCGAAGGGCTAACAACCCTTCCACAATAAGTAATAAAAAATGCTAGTGTGTTGGTCTTGTAATGCGAAGGTCGTGAGTTCAAATAACGGTCGGCGCAATATATAATTCCGGCACATTGCCTGCTTGGATATACCTTAGTCACCTTAATCTAAGAAAATGAAAAATTCGTAGCAAGAGGGTTGTGCGAAGGGCTAACAACCCTTCCACAATCAGTAATAAAAAATGTTAAGGAACCTGAATATCAGGAGGCCAAGGTCCGATTGGGCTGTAGCGCCATTGCAGAAGTAGAAGAAGAAGCGGTCACTGATGAGAAAGATGCCTTAGAAAGAAATTTTTAAAACGGAACTAACAGCTCATATACTCCTACCAATCTTTATTGAGATATAGAATGTACCAAAATAACCAACTGAATGGAAGGATGGAGTCATTGTCAAAATATCGAATAAGAGCGACCGTTATTGAAAAGAACTTTCCATTCACTATCACCCTATCTCCTCTATTGTATTGCTTATAAAATTAGATGATTATTACTAAAAAAAAACAATATAATCTATCCAATAAAATCGTCCTGATCGAGTTATTTGCCTCTCTTAACCTGCTAATCAAACAGACAAAATTGTTATCAATCTGCAATTGGTAGGTCATTGCATAATGTTAGTCACTCAACCTGTCGAAAAATTCTTATCTAATCTTGCATTGTAACCGGCAACCGGGCGAATTGACTTCCACGTGAATATTAAAATAGATAAGTAGGGATATGAATGATGCGTTTCGGAATCTAATATGACGCATGATGTTCTTCTGATGATCTTAGAAATTGGTGCTAATTGAAGAGCGCGCGTGGACTTTCAAGGCCGTTATGATTATTGGGTGATGAATGAAATCTTTCTGGCATGTACGAGTAAATCGTTAAAGATTGTTTACAAAAAAATGTTTATTTTTTGTCTTAGGTGGAACAAATATCGAAGAATCGAGTCAGATATTCATCGCGATCGCATTCATATTGGATATGATTCGAACTTTGCTTTGCCTAAAGAAAAAGAAGATAATTCACAAAATGCGAAATATTAAACTAGATTCAATTCCTGTTCATTAACTTTCACTTTGTAGATCAACAAAGATACTGCATTTTATTACCAGCATTTTCAACTCTTGGTGATATAACGATCATAATCATTGAGCATTTTCTACATTAGTACTGAGTCATAGGATATTCCCGAACAGACCGATAAGACTTACGTGATTAAGATTTCATAATACTAATTCTCAGGTAATCGTGTTCATATCTCCTTTCTATTCATTGCAAATAATCAATAACTCATTTATACCCGCAAATTCGCATTTAGCTTTAATTAAGATAAGGTCATAGAATTTTCAAAATCTCGTCTACTAGTACTTAATCCACTATAATGAATTTCACGCTCGTTAACAAAACAAAAATAATTACAATACATCTCATTTTCGAGACTAGACTAGATTATTTCTATAGTATAAGAATAGAACGGAAATATTTCCGGATTTTAGACTATTACGCTTTATTTTTCGTGACGTTTCGATCTATGCTGAGATCTTTATAAAACTGATCGACAATTACAGAAGAACCTTCCCTCACCCAATCATCCTCATTCTGTATAAAATAATAGTCTTCTGTAATTGTCGATCAGTTTCAAAAAGGTCTCAGCAGAGACCGAAACGTCACGAATAATAAAGCGTAATAGTGAAAAATCAGGAAATCTTTCCTTTCAATTCGAAAGGAATTGTGAAAATGTTCACGAAACCAGCATAAGAATAATCTGGTCTAGTCTGAAATCTGAGAGTATATTCTGTTTGCCTTACCATTCGTAACGCTAAGAAATAATACTCGGACAAAAAATTCGATTTCGAGTGACCGTCTGTCTACGACATAAAACACTTTGAGCTATCGTACTGAAATTTGTTCTATGACATTTCTAGCAAAAAAGACGTTCGTGACCGGCCTACATCCTCCACCCCTCCCCCTTCTATCTTTCCCATACCAATTTCCTGAAATTTCGAAATTTTAAGAAATTGATTTTTCTCCGAAACTATTTAAGCTATCGATTTAAAAATTGGGTCAAAGTATAATGATGTGAATATAATTACGTAAAAAAATATTGACTCGATACTCTCAATGCTTCTACCACCTTCTATAGAAATGCACAATTTTGATAAATGCATTTCTTCGATTAACATTGAAACAAGCAAAGCTAAAAGGACGATTTCCATTAAAAAATAAATTTTTAAAAAATCATCAACTTCTCTTCAGTCTTTCTACCCCCTTTACCATACAAATAAAACGAAATTTCAATCAAACAATTTTCGAAATTTTGAGCAAAGTATAATAATGCAAACATCATTAACGTCGAAAAATTTTGATTTGATCCGTGTACACCTTACTTCACCCTCCCATACAAATAAATAATTTTGGTTAATGTATTATATAGATTTTCATTAAAATTAGAAAAAGTGGAAACTTAAAATTTTGTATCAATAATTGCCATAAATTCTAAAAAAAATATCAACTTCGCTTTACTCCTTCTACCCCCTCCCATACAAATATCAATATTAGAAATTAAAGAAAAGCATTTCATTTTATAATAAATAAATAAAAATAATAAATAAAATGCGAATTCAGTTCAAACCCGCTCGACGTATAATTCCAGCACATATACATTGGATATACCTTCGTCACCTCAATCTACGAAAATGAGAAATTTATAGAAGGAGAATTGTGCGAAGGGCTAACAACCCTTCCACGAATAAAGGCTAAGGAAACTAAAGGTCAGGAGCCCAAATCCAGATTGGGCAGTAGTGCTATTTAAGGAGAATTATAAATGCTAAACAAAATTCCTACTTCGCTTCACTGCTTTGGCATAAATTCTCTATATTAGAAATTCAAGTAAAGCATTTCTCATTCGAAGATTTGAGAGATATCGTCTTTAAAATTGGAACATAGTATGGTGATAAGGATGTCGATAAGAAGTTTCAAATCATTCCATACAAATGCCACAATTTCAGAAAAACAATGTCCAATTTCCTTGAAAAATATGAAAACTACAAACTTTAAAATCACCAAGAAACATTTTGCACACTACGTTCGGTCTTATATTTCGTAGAAGAATTACAAACCTCCCCCCTCTGCTTCTTCCACCACCCATATAAAAGTTCCTCTACGAAAGAATTTCAGATGACATATTTACCAGTACATTACACTCTTTCCCATTGCATCTAGAGTATCGCATCATTAGGCTTTACGTCCAATCATAATTCTGTTCTGTTTTAATATTGGATGGTACTCGCATGTATGTATGTGCGCTACTTAATATTATTTTGAAACAATCATAATTCAACTAGTAATAATTGCATTCGTTTTTTTACAGGCCAGTTTTGTTACAAAAATATCAACTGATGTGTTTTTCAACTATGCTTTGCATTTAACAATTAACACAAAATTATTTCTAAGAACGATCTAAAATTGACAAACATATTACAATAAATGAGATTGGAATTCAACAAAAAGAGCTAATTTAGTGTAGTGGGAGAGGTTATCAGAAGTCCAATGAAATACTCGACTTTCGAAATGATTAGATTAAAACGTAATAAGAGTATGTGCGGTCGTTTAAGATGAAGACAACGAAATATTTAGAAATCTTATAAAACAAAAATATTACGAGGAAATTAAATTTTTTTTTTTTTTAATTTATCGTGTAAAATTGATACTAGATCAAAATTTTAACATGATAATGTTAATAATTTTATTATGTATCATAAAGAAAAGATAAGAACTGTTATTTAAAAAAATTTCTCCGAACAATCATTTAAGAGGTGGTAATGAATTGCAATCAAGTTATTTGGTGCTTCTTTACAGAGCATATTTATGAACTACTTTAAAACTAGCGCTCTTTACGATTTTTTATCTTCTAAAACTAAAGTGATTCAGAGATGCCTAACAGACCAAGAGCTTAAGCTTTGTACAAACAAATGTTTTAACTGAACTGCATTGCCTTCGTCTTAACTGCTGTGTTGTTTTGTTAAGTTGTCAATGAATAAGTAGTTTGCAAATATTCCGAAAATCAATATTCACTTAGACTTCATCCGCAATTCCATTAAATAATACGAAATAACTAAACAAATTGCTCAAATCAATTTCAAATCCAGAGGCGGATCGTTATATTTTCATCTGAGTATACCACTTGTTGTAACTACTTATTCCAAATTTATCATGCCTGCTTTTATTCTTTAAAGGACACAACAGCACGATTCGGGTCGTGACCTCCTGACTTTCAGGTTTCCTAAGCCTTAGCCCTTCTATCCAATTTTTGCAATTTTTGGTTATACAGGTCACACATATAAGCGAGTAAGTAGCGTACTAAATTAATGCGTCGACCGAAACTCAAGCATTTAGCATTATAGACACTACCCACTAGGCTACACCTAGACCGCGCTTATAGGTATTCATTACATGGACAAAGTTTGACAACGGTTTAATCAACTTCCCCAAAAATTAGCCATTAGTTAAACGACTTTAAATATCCATTTCCAATTGAAAAAGAAAGAAAATAAAAATATTGATCAACGGTGCCAGACATATAACCCGATTATAAAATTTTAATTCTCCAGCTAGCATAAAAAAAATGTAACAGGATTGCGCGTAAAGCTCAATCATGCGATACTGTAGATGAAATAATAATTGTCCTAACTTTGGGAAATTTTATATGCAAGTCAGTAGGTTACGCTACGCTAGAGTGGCGGCCTTAGCCCACATAGACCCCTCGGAATCCATAGTTATAGAACATGAATTGAGGAAAACTAACGTGTATCATCCAGCGATGTTACGAGTTCCTTGTTTAAAAAAAAATAATAATAAAAGGATTCCGAAAAGGATATTGAGCTAGGCTAAACAGAGTTCATCAGGCTTTCGGCACCCTTTCCTCTTTCTGGAGGTGGAGAGAGATCTCCCTTTGCACGAAACTGCGAGTTTTTGACATATGCGTCAAATGCGTGTTGTTATATGGTTGTACTACATACCTAGTCGTGCCAGAAGTTCTGTCACACGTATATGGGCAATTTTTGTATAAATGAAAAAGAGTTTTTGACAAAGGAAAATATATTTTATTTTGGCATACTAATGGAAGTAAAATAAGCAACAAATTATTCAAAGTGGCCGCCTTTAGCCTTAACACAGCTCTTTAATCTGTTGGGCCAGTCATCGATAGCAGTACGCACTGTTTCTAGCGGAAAATTAGCTACTGCTTCTGTCAAAGATCGCTTAAGGCTCTCAATATTTGGGTGTCGTCTCGTGCACACCATGGACTCTAACTCCGCCCACAGTTTGTAGTCCAGGGGATTCAAATCTGGGCTCCCAGAAGGCCATTCCGTCGCCCTTATAAACTGTGGAATATTGGTTTCCAACCACGCTTGTGTGGTTCGAGCTTTGTGGGCTGGCGCAGAATCTTGCTGGAAAACCCAATGTCGATTGTTGAATAGCGTAGAGTTCAGCGGCTTCACACATCCCTCCAGGATGTCCGTTTGATAATTTTTCGCTGCAGTTTTTACGCCTTTTTCGCAAAAATGAAGCTCGGTGACCCCTTCGTAGCTGACACCCCACCATACCATGACTGATGCTGGATGATGTCCTCGCTGTACCCTAGTGGCAACTTCTCGGGCTTCTGCGGAGCTGTGGGCATACACCTTATCATTTTGGCGGTTGAAATGTTCCTCCACCGTAAAAATTTTTACATCGGTAAATAAAATTTCTCGATGTTTGTTGTTGCCGTACCGCCGAAGGAGCTCTTTCGATCTGGTGCTCCTAATTTGCTTCAACTGCTCAGTCAGCAAATGTCCCGTTGATCGTCGAAAGGCACTCATCCCGAGGTCAGATTTTATGATGCGAGACATACTTCGGGTGGAGATGTTCATCTCTCGAGCCATGATTCGTTGTTTACGAAGCGGATTTCGACGAATTCGACTCTCGACCGCTTTGATGGCAGCAGAAGAACGTACATCACGCGGACGTCCAGAACGAGGTCGATCTTCAATAGTCTGGATCGCGTTATATCTCTGGATCGCACGATACACAAATCTTTGCGTTATTTTTAACGGGCACAACAACTTGAAAATTTCACTCGCGGATTTTCCACACTTATGTAGTGCAATCACTGCAGTTCGGTTTTCTATTACACCCCATTCCATCTTCACACGTTAACGAACACACTTTAAATGACCATCAACTGTCAACAACATTATGACGTTTATAAAACTGGCCGATATTGAAATGTCACTCATAAAATAAAGTTGTTGCCAATGTGAGAAATTATGTGACAGAACTTATGGCAGGACTAGGTATATAATGACCGTTCAGCTTACCAAGAAGCTGCAAAGTTTCGTGAACCAATTCCTCTGACGCGATTTAGGGACATACTGCCCAGAGGTGATCTGCAACGACGAACTTTGGAGTACAACTGGAGAGACTAGCATAGATAGATAGATAACGTTTATTAGTTTTCTCAGCTATTAATGATTATAAAAATTTGTTTAAAATTATTCTTAACTAGCAAACGCCCGCGACTTCGTCCGCGTAAAAATAGCAATAATAAGCAATTTTTGGGAGTGTAGTTAGTAATACATTATGTGGGATATATAATCTGCTTACTTTAATGGCTCTTTGAAGAAAATGGTTTGTACATTGTTGGAATAAGAACCATAAATTATTAAGAATGAAAGCATGATACTCCCATTTTTATGGGACAGGCTCGTGACCAAATCAAACCCGTGATTCGAGATCATATATGTGTTGAAAAGCGTTAAGGACATGTGAATAATTGTAGCTGGTGTTATTAAAAAAAAAACAAATAAAATAACATTAAGCTTAAAAACATAACAGGACTACGATTGTGCGTAAAGCCCAATCATACGATACTATGTATAGATGAAATCGAAATTTTTGCGGTGTTAAGAAATTTTGTATGGGGAGAAGGGGTGACAGCACTGAACTAATTTGTTTCACATCATGCTAGAGTAGCTATAAAAATGTTTTGTACCAAATTTAAGCTTCAAAAATTAAGTAGGTACTGAGAAACTTAGTGCATTGAATTTAATGAGATTGTGCAATTTGTATGGGAGGTGGTAGAAAGAGTGGGGGGTTTTTGGTGATTTTTCGGGAAACAACTATAACTATCATGCAATTAATATATTTAAAATTTCAGATCTGTATCATTCATACTTTTCAAGAGAATCGAATTATTGTATAGTCGTGGAATGTGTCTCATTGTATGGAAGGGGGAAGAAGGAGTGAAGCTACTCGGTTAAGTTTTTTCCCGATATTAATAATAATGCTAATTAAGGATTAAGTTCAAATTTTTACCTCGATGAAATTTAAATGTACTGAGAAAATTCGTTTAGAGTATTTCATGAAAAAGTGCGGTTTATATGGGAGGTGGTGGAAGGAGAAGGGGGTTTCTGGTGATTTTTTGAAAAACAACTATAATCATCATGCAATTGATATATTTGAAATTTCAGATCAGTAACATTCAGACTTTTCAAGAAAAGTCGTGGAACTGTGTCACATTGTATGGGAGGGAGTAGAAGGAGTGAAGCTAATCGGTTAATTTTTTCCCGATTTTAATAATAATGTTAATTAAGGATTTAATACAACATTTTAGCTCGATGGAAATTTGGTGTAAAGTAATTCATGAAAAAGTGTAGTTTGTATGGGAGGTGGTGAAAGGAGTGAGGACGCTCAAACAATTTGTAGACCAAAAGACTGCATTTATAATAGAAATATTATTTTTCAAATTTCAAATTAATAGCTTTTATGGTTTCCAAGAAAATTTGATTAATATATATTTTGCAAATGAGTCACTTTGTATGGGAGGGGGTAGAAGGCGTGAGGGGAGTGAAATGAAACCAAAAGCAGATTTCATTCCGATGGACACCTAACAAACTGTGCAAGTTTCATTACAATCGGTTCAGCCGTTTGTGCGTGAAAAGCGGTCGGGCAGACAGACAGACAGACAGACAAAAATTTCAAAAATGTGTTTTTGTGCTTAGTTAATGCTAAAATAACTCAAAAAACTAACTTATAGCCATTTATAAGCAAATAACAGACAGACACTACAATTATATTACTATGTATAGATTTATCGTACAATAGGTCGGAAAGACCGCAGTGCACTCACTTAGTCCCCTAATGTATAGATTTCTTGCTTCCATCACTACTTATCATAATGATCAATTTTACTTTATTTGCATTCAAATTTTCAAAACAAACACTTAAATTTATACAATACTAAGCTTATACAATCTTGAAAGAAAAGATTTCCGGATTCTACAGTGTTACGCTTTATGTTTCGGTCTCTGCTAAGACCTTTATACAATCTTACTTATAATAACTTAATTCTAGTTACAACTGTTTAAAACTATTTAGATTTCCAGCATTTCTAACATCTAGTGGAAGCTCATTAAACATTTGAAATTTCTCATAACATATATATTTTGCGATTTACTACTTGATCAAAATTCGATAACTTTATCATTGGAATGTCGAATGAATAGAGTCCAGTGATTCCAACATATCCCTAATTGGTGTATATCGGCTACATTGCATACTCATACCCCCATTTTGGGCTTTTTGCAGAGCTTCTACATCAGTTTTATTTAACTTAATTAATATTGTGCAACAATATTCAAAAACCTAGAGTGTAGCCTAGTGGATAGCGTGTTGGTATTGTAATGCGAAGGTCGTGAGTACAAATCCCGGTCCACGCAACATATAATTCTAGCAAATTGCCTGCTTGGATATTACCTTGGTCACCTCAATCTGCTAAAATGAAAAATTTGTAGATAGAGGGTTGTGCAAAGAGCTAACAACCCCTTCACAATAAGTAATGAAAAATGTTAAGGAACCTGAATGTCAGGAGGCCAAGATCCGATTGGGATTTGTAGTGCCATTGTAGAAGAAGAAATGTGGCGCTACGAATGTTTTATATATTATTACTGTAGTATATGATACACTGGAACCAATTCTATTAAGAAAACTATATTTCTTTCCTACCTTTTTAATAATAAGTTCCCTATGTTTGTTAAACCGAAGAGTATCATCTATAAAAACGCCCAAATATTTGATATCACTTACTCTTTATATGATATCACCATCTTTTGACATAACTTTCATATTTAAATTAACATTTATTTCTACAAAGCCACCAAAGCCACGTCTCAATCATACGTAATGCTTCATTCAATTTTCTTTCTGTTTCACTTGACCTATCGCTAGCAATATAATTTAATTCGGCATTTGTCTTCTAAATAATTTAAAATATCATTTTTATATAAAATAAATAGTATTGGTCCCAACACTGATCCTTGAGGGACCGTTATTATTTGCCAAATCTGGGGATTGAGCATTGTTATATTTAACGTACTGTATCCTATCAACTAAATACGACTCAAACCATTTATAGTCCATCCCGCTTACTCCATGCTGCCAAAGTTTTTTCAACAATAATTTCCTATTTACCGTTGAAACGGTTCCCTTTTCAGATCTAGAAAAATAACACCAATAATATTTTTGTTCCTTAGATAGCTACGATGTAGCCCAGTGGGTAGCGTGTTGGTATTGTAATGCGAAGGTCGTTAGTTCAAATCCCGGTCGACGCAATATATAATTCTAGCACATTACCTGCTTGGATATACTTTGGTCACCTCAATCTGCGAAAATGAAAAATTCGTAGATAGAGAGTTGTGCGAAGGGCTAACAACCCCTCCACAATAAGTAATGAAAAATGTTGAGGAACCTGAATGTCAGGAGGCCAAGGTCCGATTTGGGCTGTAGTGCCATTGCAGAAGTAGAAGAGATATTGGTTCCATTCAATTATTAGTATCTGTGTTGCAGTTGGAACCCTGATTGATGTTCTGAGAGTAAATTGTTCTGCTCTAAGTTGTCCGTTAGCTGTTCTTTGACTATTAGTTCGAAGACCTTCTCGTGAATCGGTAATTTATTTATTGGTCTCAACTCTTCTGCCTTTTTCGTCTTACTAACTTTTTGAATCGGTATTATATTCAAAACTTTCCACTGTTTAAGAAACTCGCCGTTGCTTTGTGAAGCATTATATAAATAACAAATTTCTTTGTCAATTGCACAATATGCAGTCTACAGTATTTCTGTGGATATGCCTTCATCTGTTTATCTTTTTTCGGAAGACTCTTAATTATTTTTCCAAGCTCTCTAATAATTTAAAATGATTAGTGGGGATCTCGAAGCCCGTATCATTACTACTTACACTATTATCATCTTTAATACTACCCAGAATATGATCTATACTTTCTATAAAATACACATTAAAATTGCATGCTATTTCATAATCTGTATCCACGATTGCACTATCGAATATTATTTCAGAAGGTAAGGTGTCTCTAACATTCATATTTATTAATTTTTTTAAACATTTCCACATTTTATTTGGATCACTCTTATTTTTATCTATATTATTTTCATAAAAATTCTTTTTTTTTTTTCTATCTTGAATTTTTACTGCGTAATTTCGATTTTTCTTAAAGATTTCCAATTCACGCGTTGCCTATGAGATTCGTCTCTCATTGTGCAGGCATTTCTTATCTCATCATCAAACCATTCTTTGCCCAACCACTTCCAAGGTAATCGTGAATTGCTTTTTGGGAGCAAGTGAGTTTAGTACTTCCACTAATTTTTTGAAACATTTTAACGCTCTATTATTGACCTCTAAGTCACAAACATTCCTATTAGTAATATTATTAGTAATATATTAAGGGTTGGAATTAATTCGTAGCGTTTTTTTGCAAAGTTTGATGGTTTATTCTGAAAATATTATTACATTGGTATTATTGAAAGTATTGTCCACCGTTTTCTACTACCTTTTTCCATCTTTCTGGCAAAGCACGAATACCACGTCGAAAGAATTCTTCGTCTTTAGATTCGATGAATGAATCGATCCAATTCTTGGTACTTTCGTAGTTGTCGAAGTGCTGCTCTGCCAAGCCATTCGCCATGGACAGGAACAAGTGGAAATCTGATGGAGCGATGTCTGGTGAATATGGCGGGTGGGATAAAACTTCCCATTTCAGCGTTTCTAAATAAGTTTTAATCACTTTTTCAACATGGGGTCTGGCATTGTCGTGGAGCAAAATCACCTTGTCATGTCGATCCTTGAATTGGGGGCACTGCTCAAACGCATCATTTGACATCTGTAGAGGTCCCCAGCAAGTGTTTGACACGGTTCTTCATCGAGCATTGTCACTAATTCTTCATCTTCAAACTTTTTCGGCTGTCCGGGACGCTCATTGTCTTCCAAGCCAAAATTTCCATTTTTGAACCGAGCGAACCACATTTTGCACGTTTACTCAGCTAGAGCATATTCACCATAAACGTCTACTAAAATGCGATGACTTTCCGCGGCACTTTTCTTCATGTGGAAGTAACGAAGTAACACTCCCCGCAAAAACAGCTTTTCAGGCACGAACATTGACATGTTTGATGACGCACAACAATATGTTATAAACTCGATAAAGAAATGTCGTTCAGTGGACTAGATGCGCCATGACAGTAGCTTTATGGAGAATATTTGCTTTTGTATATGTGACTACGGATACTTGAGTAACGCCACCTTTTGTAAAACGCTACGAAAAAATTCCAACACCTAACATTTCCTCACCTTAGTATTGTTTTTATTATTTGAAAGCTCAATATAAATCATTTTATGATCTGTTATTTTTGGTGCCTGAACAACTTCAACTAGAATTTTTTTATTACTAAAAGCTGGGTCTTCTATTAATGTTTTTTTTCATTTTTCTTGCTATTTTTGTCGGTTGTTGAACGCTAACTTGCTAATATGTCTGTCTTCAATGTTTTACTATAGAAATTGTTTACATTCATATCAATGTTAAAATCTCCAATTAATAAGCATTCTTGTCTCGATTTTAATTCTTCACAAATTACTTCCACGCCTTGAAGAAAGTCTGCGAGCACTAGGTGAATGGTATATTACCGCACTATTTCTTTGGAATTCCTTTCTTTTAATGTTTATCGCATAGCACCAATAGTTGCAAACTTTTTTTCACGATAATACTGTTTGATATTTTACATCCTTTCTGATATAAAATAGTACACCTCCGGTATTTCTATTTTCAGAATCACATCGTACTAAATTATAGACTGGTGCATTTACTTCCGCATCCTCAATGTTTTCCGTCAGTCTAGTTTCAGTCAACGCCAGTATCGTAGGCAGTGGCGTGGCATGACTTTATAGCTAGGGGAAGTTGCTTGAAACAGTGTTAATTTTGGGAGCACCCAGGAATCACGAACTTGATATAAAAAACATAACAGGACTGCAGGGTTTACACCCAATCGTGCAATACTCTAGATGAAATAGAAAGTTTTTGATTTCAAGAAATTTTGTAGGGGAAGTGGTACAGGGGTTGACGACATTGAACTAATTTTTTCTCATCACGCTAAAGTTGCTTTCAAAATGTTTTATAGAAAATTTAGTTTTTATTTTCTTGATAAAAAAAAGTTAAGACGTCCAAAAAAAGATGACAATTCGTTTCCACTCAAAGCACAACAAATACGGGCAATATTACCAGATTTTCTAAGCATTTTAATGCGACGCATCTCCCCTTCCTATTGAAGTCGAACTTGCGCTCGTTGCGAGCGAAAATATTTCTCGTATTGGCCGGCAGTCATGGATTTTTAAAATCGCATCTTTCTTCTCTGTGGAATAGTGATGTCAAAAAAGTAACTATTCGTTATACGAGTACTCGTTACTGACTGAAATCCGAAGTAACGAGTACCGATGTAGATTTATATTCATTACTTAAGTAACGAAATGAGCTCCTGGAAAGTAACTGAACTGTCAAAACGTTTCGTTACTGCTCGTTACTCGAGTATTCGTATTCGCCGTACCGCTATTCCAAAGCATAAGAATAAGAAGGAATACTCTCACTCTACCTTCCTGCAAAATAAGCCGAGAAAGTGATGCGTTTTTTTTTCTTTTCGTTTCTTTCAACACTAAGAAAGTTGTGGCGCTCGTCTTGAGCGGCGGTGCAGGCGGTCGTTAATGTGTTAGGGTTGTGGGATCAATGATATCAGATTGTAGAATTTTTTAATATTTGGGGAGAAAAGGGTTTTTTTTTATCAATTTGAGGGGTTTTTGTTTAAGAAAATTTCGATTAATTAAAAGTCGTTTCCTTCACATTGTCGTTGTTATTTTATTTACGTTAGTGCTTAAATGAATTTTCTACTTAGAAGAGGGGTGGTGAAAAATTGGACTTGAACGAATTCCAGAGCGGTTCACACTTTATTTTTTATTGTTTAAAGTAACTGCATGAGACATTAGAGGCAACTTCTTCTATTTGAATTTATGATTTGCAAAACTGGCGGTAATTTCAAATAAATGAGTACCTAGTAACGAATAAAATGTAACGATTATTTTCCTTAAAGTAAAGAATAGTTACTGGTACCGGAAAGTAACGAAACTTGACATCACTACTATGGAAGGCTTTCAACTTTCTTTGGTCAGAAAAAGCGTGCGAAAAAAAGCTGTCCTGAGCACGTAACTGCTGTAAACAGTGGTAGACGAAAATTATGCGCGCTTTATTTTAAAGATTTTTTTTAATAATTTTTCATATTCGTGCTGATTTCAGTTTAGCTTTTCTAAACTGAATAAAGGGCAAAACGTAAGGGAAGCATTGCTGCCCTTGCATCAATGGACGTCACGCCACTGATCGTAGGTCCTAAGTCACCCAATATTCTTTCTTCAATTTCGTCGAAATGTCTAATTGCACTCTGTGAATTCAAACATGTACAGAAAATACTTCTTTTTGTACTAATTATGTTTTTTGTTGCTACGCATAACCAATTTTGTTGGACTCTTCCTCCAGAAGTTTTTGAACGTTGGGTACTCTTTATCTGTAGCCATATGCTTATTACAGATATCCTTCAACTTGAACTTTTTCATTTTATTTGTACAGTTCATGCATTTGAGGTATTTTTGGTGTTTTTTTCGCAGTATCTACCATCATGTTCGGCAGCACATTTTTTACAAATAACTTTATTTTTGACATTTATTTGCTTTAAGGTTGAAGACCCAACAATTGGAAACCCTTAGCACACAATTGAAATCCATTAATTTACATTTTTCCCATCCAATATTAATTTTGTCACTTTTCAATAATCTGTTGTGCGTTCCTGCATCTAACTCAGCTCATTCTCTATCTTCTTTATTATTTTCGTTTCCGTACTGCTTTCTTCTTTTTGATTACAAATATCTTTTATTAGCTCAGATTTGCTTTCACATACTTCTTTATCGATTCCAATAATTTTAACTTTTACTTTGTTACAACCTATTATTACTTTTCCATTTGCACCTTTTATAACTTTATCTACACCAATACCTAATTTTATAATGTCTACTTGTTCTTTTATTACACTTTTTGTTTGTCCACTCGTTTGCTCTTTTATCGGGTTTTCCAATAGGGACTTGACAACTTTGAATTCAATTTGTGAACGCACCCTTTCACTAATCATCGAACTGTCACTGTCAATTTATTCAGTAAACTTAACATTTTTATCATGGTAAAGTACACGAAGGAACAACGTCTCAAATGGTTTGCATTTTATTTTGAAAAAAAGTTGTCAAGTCCTTATTGGAAAACCCTGTACAAGCTGTATCACAATAGCCTCTTCAACACTGAGATCCAAAGGTGGAAACGGCAGTGAATCGGTCAGTCTTTGAGGAAACGGAGCAAACCATCGCCAAACAATCTCTAAATTATCATAGTCAAGGAAGATGTCGGGTTGGTCGGCCATGTAGCATATGGAAGCGTACAGTTGAGTAGAAGGCCAGAGAAATAAACAAGTTCTTGCAACAACTAAAGGTAAGATGCTCAGGATCGCACCTTTTGGAAGAGAACTGTTAAGCTTGTCCTTTGTCCCTATATAGGGGCTTAACAGGAAATTGACTGAAACAAACCGAACTGATGTGCGTTTCTAATGATCTCCTTATAAAAAGATAAAAATAATTTGTCCATTATAAGCCTTTTGCAGAAAGCACAATTGAATAATTCTAGCCCGGTATCCAAAAGCGACATGTCGAATAAAAAAAAACCAGACCACCAAACAAGATCTCAGCATGTAAAAAAAAGTCACTTCGACTCACAGTAGAAACATGCGGCCAAAAGCGTCATAATCGTAATTCACCAAACGTGTGCGGATTGTGAGATTACGGTTGGCTACTACTCCCTCCCTCGATCGTTACTTTTACGCATCTGGTTCAGACGCAAACGTGTGTATTGATTAGACCACTGATATCGCGTCCATCTCGTTCACCGTCGACTCGCTTAGCTTTTAAGTTCGCCACGCGAAAGTACATCTCAGATGAGAAACCGCAGTGAGAATAACTAGGCTAATCGTAAATCACAGATAAGATCCAGAAACAGGTTTCAGTTGATGCGGCAAAGCGCACGAAAGGTTGACCTTAAAAACGCCAGTTTTCCGCCGCTGGATCAGCTGATTCCAACTTGCCGAACTATCGGATGACAGCAAATCCAAATGTACGAGTTTCGGCGGAGTGTTGGCGAGCGAACTGATAATTTTTTCAAGATAAATGAACTGAGATGGGCGGAAGTCAGTCCGAGTACGGTTTCCGGTTGTTTTCTTCAAATTATATGGCTTTGCGCAGGGTAAAAGAAACAGCCCACCGCCCAAAAAAATTCCACAAGTAGCCAAATAAAATGACTCATAGCGGAACGATGCAGGCGAAGTGATGACGCTGGGCAAGGTCAGGGTCGTTGTGGCGCAAAATCTCTCTGCATGAGTCCGGTCTTAATTTTTTCTTCCTAGAGCCGATTCTCCGGAAATGACGTGGCCTTGAGCAGTCTGCTGAGCGATTGCATTCGAAAAATCTATTAAAAACGAATGAGGAAATGCAAAAGAAAATCCGTACTCACCATCCGTCACACCAGACTCGCACTTCCTTGGCCGCGCTTCCGTTGGTTAACTTTTCGGTGCCGTTGTTGCACGACATTTTCACTCACGATTTTCCCGTACACACCAAAGCAAAAAAAATTGATTCCTCAGTATCCCGGAAATCGATTATTTCGCTTGTAAAACCGGCGTGAAAATCAACACTTTTAATTATACAATTGCGTAAAAAAAAACCGCACAAATATTTTCAACCGTTGGAGACGTAAAAAGAATCGGGATTGGAAAATTTTCCGCCGTTCGATTCGTTCGGATTTCGCGTTTTGATTAAGAGGAAAAAATTTGTTTTTTTTTCTCAAATGAAAATCAAAAAAATATCGCGAATACTTGGATGCAAGCTCAAAATTCTAAAAATATAAGTGGGAAAAAATTATTTTGCTCGCGAGAGTGCCAGTAAAACTTTGCACACAGAAACAAAAACTGCACTACGACCGCTTATCACGAATTCAAGAGTTTGACTGACTGACAGTTCGAAAAACTTTGTTATACGAATCACGCCACTTTCGTATAACAAAAATTCCGGTGTTGTTGTTTTCGTTTTTCTTTTTACGTGGCCTACTAGATTTCTGTTATACGAGCGTCAATGGTTTGGAAATTGGATTGAAGATGTTACAGTAATATGGGCATATTTACCGAAGATTCAAACAGCTTTGGAGGAATAGAGAATGCGGATATGGAGGAAAGGAGAATGCGAATAAGAGGAATCGAGAATGCGGATAAGAGGAATGGAGAATGCGGATAAGAGGAATCGAGAATGCGGATAGGAATTAGAGGTTTTTAATAGTAAGTAACTAATAGTAACCAGCCGAATATCGAACGGGCAATGCCGGGTCATTTATTTATTTACCATTGAAGAAATAAATAAATTGAATGCATTCGTTAAGACGAACTCGACGGGGGAAAGAAATACTCAGTTCGTGTTAAATAAATACGTGTTATCCGAACCCGAATATTATCCACGCAGTTAAACACAGTTTATATCCATTCTGTCCAAAAAATTTCAATGAAAAAATAGATCATGTACAGAAAAAATATATTTTTTTGATAAAACTTATATAATGTACATAGGATACGATGACATACGAATTTATATTTCTACCTGTGTTTCAGAAAGTTGGTAATTGTGGTTTGTTGGTAAGTTTTTGGAAATTGTCGAATGCACTCTCTTCTTATCTTGTCCAAATTGTCTTCAAAATTGACATCTAGGTTTTCGGTAGAAGTTTTCGCAAGCCTTCGTAAAATCTCCAATGGCGTTATGACTTCAATCCGATTGGGCTTCTTTAATTCCTCGACCACTTGTTCTTCCTCTTCTTCTTGGTCTTCTCTTTCCTGTTCTTCTTCGTCGGATAAACTACACACTGGTAAGTTTTCGTCCAGTGAAAGGAACTCCGAAAAAGTAAGAGCTACAGGTGGTTCAGTTGCCACTACGAGTCTCTTCCAGTCTTCTGGCCCGTCGACCATAATTTCTAGGTTTAGTAGAGGCGAAGATGTTGGTTCAACTTCCATGGGATTGTCCGAGTTAACGGTGGTCCAAGCTTTTTTGAAACAATTCGATATGGTTGTTGGCGAAACGTTGTTCCATGAAGCAGTCGTAGCTCTCATCGCTTGCAAGATGTTCCATTTTACAAGAGCCTGGTCGAATTCAATGGAAAGTATGGCGTTTCGTACAAGTCGCGTTTTAAAATGGCAATTGGAAGCAGCAATGATTTCCTGGTCCTGGAGACGACTGCTGCAATTTGCTGGGAAAAATACGACTTTTAGATTAGGCAGTTCCTAGTCGTAGATGCTATGAGCGCTGCAGTTATCCATTGTTAGCAGGACGTGTCGATTTTCCCCTGCCGTTTTCCTTTGAAATTTCATTAGCCATAAACGAAATGAACCCAAGCATGTTTTTCGTTGGTGTATTCAAATGGCAAATTCTGACGATATATTTTGTTCATACATCTTGGGTTTTGGTATTTTCCAATAATCTATAATTTCAGCTTTTCGGAGCCTGTAGCATTCCAACATATGAGTTAATGGTTCTTTGTTTTTTCCGCTACCGTGGCACTTGCTTCCCTTAAAATCGAGAGTACGATCTGTCAGCAAGTTGTAGTACACCCTTGTCTCATCGATGTTAAAAATATCTTTGCCGTCGTAGTTTTTCTTTACTTCTTCAAATTCTTTTAGCCATTCGCTTACGGTTTTTTCACTGACCTTGTTCAGTTCTCCGCTCGCCACAAGAGACCCAATTTTAAATTTTTTTTGGAATCTCCAGAGCCACCCATCGCTACATTTAAAATTTTCGAACCCGAGTGAATCACTTATTTCTTTAGCTTTTTCTTTAACTAGTGTTCCCGAAATCGGCACATTATTGTCTCTCAATTTTGTAAACCACTTCAAAAGCTCCTTTTCCATGTACTCGTTCGCAGCTTTTCGAAGCCGCTTTGATGATCCTGAAGCAATAGCAGCGTCTATTTTTTCTTTGTTTTTGATGATTGCCGACAAAGTTGATTTTGGGATGCTGTATTTTTTCCGCTATTTTCGTTTTCGATATCAAACCACATTTCACTTAATCCAGAATTTTTCTCTTTATCAAAAGATCAATAGATCTTTAGACACTTTTCTTAGCACTCATTTTCCCTTCATAAACTCAAGAAAGACGCGATAGAACTAGAGCGAATCGTCAAAATAAACAGTAACAATAAAGGGCAGATCGCAATTCTAAGAATAAAAGCATAAACAAAACTTCCCGGTAAACAAAGACTCCTCCATAAAATTCGTGTTAACCGACATTTTCGTATTGGCGTTACAAAATTGAGTTCGCAGTTCGTGTTACCCGAATAATTCGTGCTAGCCGGTGATTTTTGGTTTGAAACCATTGGATTTAATGGGGGAAAAGAAATAGTTCGCGTAAACCGAATGTTCGTGTTATCCGGGTTCATATTAACGAGGGAGTACTGTAGTTCTTGAACATGGGGTAGTCGTAATTTTTTTTTAGTAATTTTAACAGAAAGATTTTAAAATTGAAAGAAAAGATTTCCGGATTCGACACTGTTACGCTCTATTATTCGTGACGTTTCGGTCTCTGCTGAGACCTTTATCAAACTGATCGACAATTACAAAAGAGAATTATTATACAGAAAAGGGGGGTTAATTGAGTGTGGGAAGGGTAATTAAGGTTAAATTAGTTAATTAAGGTTAATTCATTAGTACCAGGTAGTTAAATTAGTCAAGGATTTCTGGGTACGGATTTTGCTCTTACCAAATTTTAAGGCAGGTAGCCAAACTGCTGATAACTTGTATCCGGTGTCTCGGTTGAAGTTCTGTGGATGTTTAGAAATTTCTGTTGCTTCTCATACTATTCGTTGATAATATTGATTTGTCCTGGCCAGAATTTGCACATTGTCGAAATCGATTGTATGGTCCTCTTTTGTTGCATGTTTCGCGATCGCTGATGACTGTATCTGGTTTTTCCGTGTTGTCTTTCGTTGATCCTTGTTTGGACTGTGCGTTCCGTTTCTCCTATGTATACTTTATCGCATGAGCCGCACGGTACTTTGTAATACTCCTTCTGGTTTCCTAAAATTCCTCGAATAGTAGTCGGGGTAGTGAATGTTGTCTTGATGTTGGATTTTCAAAGGGATTTTCCCTATCTTATGGGTCGTGCCCTGGATGTAAGGTAGTTTTACCCATCGTTTGTCTGTATTTCCTTCTTCAGTGTCTTCCCGTTATGTTGTCCTTGCATGCTTCGGTTTCCACGCCTTGTTAATTTCGCTCGGTTTATATCCATTTGCTGTGAATGCCCGATTCAACTGTTGTCCTTTCCTTTCGTAGACTGACCGGATTTCCTTCAGTTATACGTCGAGCTCTGTGTAATAGGGTCTTCAGTACACCTGTTTTCTAGCTTGGGTGGTGATGTAAATGAGCGTGGAGATATCTGTTGGTGTGATTTGGTTTCCTATATACCCCGAAGCTCAGCGACGTACCATTCCTTTCTACGACTACATCCAAGAATGGCAGTTTCCCGTTGCTTTCGGTTTCCATGGTGAACTTAATTTTCTCGTGGTGTGCGTTCAGGTGTGCTAAAAATTTGTCGAGCTCTTCTTTCCCATGTTGCCAAATGATGAAGGTGTCATCCACATACTGTAGATACAATTTCGGTGTTAATGGAGCTGAGTCCAGTGCGTTCTTTTCGAATTCCTCCATGAAAATTTCCGCTACCACCGGTGAAATTGGAGATCCCATTGCCGCTCCCTCCGTTTGCTTGTAGAGTTTTCCTAGAGCTGGAAAGAAAGTATTTTTTAAATAAAATTCTATTAAGTCATACCTGTTGTCCGGAATGAGTTTCCTGATGATACTTAAGGTGTCCTTAATCGGGATGTTCGTGAACAGCGATTCCACGTCTAGGCTGACTAACATACCCGTTGGTTCCAGTTGATTTTCTGAAGAATCTCTACTAGCTGAGCCGAATTTTTAACACAGCGTGATGTGTTACCTATTAGTGGACGTAACCCAGTCGCGAGAGCCTTAGCCAGTTTTTGGGTAAGTGATTGTACCGAACTGACGATGGGTCGAAGTGGGGTATTCTCCTTGTACATTTTAGGTGTATGAGGGTCTGATGGGATTAATTTGGCATATTTCTTTTTCCGCTAATGTGGGATTTTTCTTGATAGATAGAGTTAATTTCCGGAAATTAGCTCTATCTATCAAGAACAAACAAGTAAAAAAAACATCCGACGCATATCATATATTTTCTAAGCAAGAAAACCTAAAAATGAAAATTCATCAATAGTGTTGTGCAAACCTGGTCTACGTGAATAAATACCAAAATCAGCAAAAGTAATCGAACTCACGGGCATTGCACCTGAGATCGATTACTGCCGCTAAATTATGTCGTACCATAAATTAATTGCACGCGCGATTAAAAAGAATGCTGATCGGCAATAAAGGTTAGGTAGACTTGGAGTTTTCCCGAATTCGGTATCGAAGAAGCAATGAGTCTGATTTTTAACCGCCAACACAACCGGCCTTTTATTTTATATAGAGAAAAGTTGAAATTAGGTCTCCAGGTGTTTAGTTCCTAAGAACTAAACACAACAATCGTTTGCAAAAAAAATAATAATCTAATAAGGACTCGGACCGAAAAAAAAAATTAATGCAACAAAATTGAAAAGCCTATTCCCTGATTTTTTTAAATAAATTTTTAAATTTTCTTTTATTTTACTACAATCTTTAATTTGACAAACATATTTAAAAAAAACGGGTCTGAAGTGATAAGCAAATTAATTTTCTTAACTTCATCCTTTATTTACACATAATAGCAAATAAATCAAAGCAAAGAATTATATTTTGTGATAAAATTTAACATTAAGAAAAGAACCTTAAAGTGTTTATTTTTTATACGAACAAATACTTAAGTACTTAACTATTTTTTTTTGGCAATAAACATTTCAAGTGTTTACAATACTTTTACAATTTTATATAAATTTTTTTTATGGAGTTTAATTTCTAATTTCACTTTAATTCTATTTTTGGTCTCTATAATCTGACAAAAATAATAACTGTAAAGGCTGTTCACATAATTCGATATCTGTTTATAGCAAACAATAAGGAGAAGCAAGAAAATTTAAAGTAAAATTAAAAAAAAGATAATCCAGGAATTTGAAACGGTTTATATTTTCGGTGGTGAAAATTCCATATTGCAGAATTACAAGAAATAATGATTTTTTTTTAAAGGCCCTTAAGTTTACATTTGTCATTTAAGTTAGTTTTGTCATTATTATTCTCATAGAATTGATTAATTAATTTTTTTTATTATTTTGTTCTAAAATGTACGCTTCCTCCCCCTCTCTTCATGGGGCCATACAAAGAAGAATTTTTATTAGAGACTGTATGGCTAAGGCAGGGTGGGCAGGGTAAGGCGATCTAACACCAGTCGCCATAGTCGAGGCATCTGATTGGGTCAACACCGCGATCAGAGAAAGTCCTTTTTTTATTGTTGAATACCTATTCTGGGGTAAGTCATCGTGATGAGCTTTAAAGCTCGTTTTTGTTGTTACAGGCCATGGTTTTATGGCTAGTATCGGAGCAACGAACCCCCCTACGACTCCCATAGCTAGCACGTCGCTCCAGCTCGATACTGCTACCGAGATGGACGTTGGTGGATCTCGGACCTGTTCCATCCCCGAAACCCTAATTTTCCTTTTTTTTTATAGTTATTTCGATATCTTGGTATCGAAATAATTTGGCCTCTAGCTTACAACAAATGTTAATGCTAAATCTAGCATTCAATATGGTGAAACGACCACAATGAAACTAAATTAGATTAATTGACAGATCTGCCATTTGTATTGCAAGAGTATTGCCTCTCCCCCTCCCTCCTCCCGTAATATTTTCTGAGCGCATCATTTATCGGACAAGTCACGAGCCGCCACTGGAATGCCCCAAGGATTTGAAACAAGGGAACGGTTTGCGGAGCTTTGCAGCAATGAAGGAAATATTCAATGGCAATAAGACCATGTATCGCGTGTTGCTAGTGGCAAGTAGTTTTTATTATCTATTAAGTAAACAATACAGATAATCATCATCAATGGCGCGACAGCCCAAATCGGGCCCTGGCCTCCTGAAGTCGTCGTCTCCAATCGTCTCGATCCAAAGACCGCGTCCTCCAGCTGCTAATTTTTAGAATGGCTTTGCTGTCTTCATCAACCGAGTCTTCCCATCGCTTGCGTGGTTTGCCTACTGGCCGATTACCACTCGCTTTGCCTTTAAGAGCACGTTTGGGGATTCTTCTGTCTTCCATTCGCTCTACATGGCCAGCCCACTGCAGTTTACGTAACTTGATGAACGTTGAAGCTTCTGGCTCGTCGTAGAGTTGATACAACTCATGGTTGTATCTTATTCGCCATTCCGTTCCTTCCTTCAAAGGTCCCAAAATTCTTCGGAGGACCTTTCTTTCGAATGCGTTAACTGCTTTTTCGGAAGTTCGCGTTAATGTCCACGTCTCGCTGCCATAACAGAGCACAGGTCGTATAATAGTTTTATAAATCCGCAGCTTATTGTTTCTGTGCACTTTCTTGGATTTCATTATTGGAAGTACCGAATAATACGTCTTATTTGCTAGTATTATCCGTCGTTTGATTTCGTCTGTTTCATTACCGTCCTTTGCTAGATTAGCCCCAAGATATATGAAGTTGTCCACACTCTCCAAATTATATTCCGCAATTGTTATGTTTTGTCTGATTGGCGTTCTCCTTCTTGTTTGCGTCATTACTTTTGTTTTGCTTTCATTAATGCGCAACCCGACTTCTTTTGCGGCGGAGTCAAGATTGACAAATACCTCCTTAGCACTAGGGAAGGATCTTGCTAGAATGTTAATGTCGTCAGCGTATGCTACTAGTTGGGTGGACTTGAATAGTAGTGTCCCGTTGGTGTCGACTGGGATTTTTCGGACGACATACTCTAGTGCCAAGTTGAAAAGCATAGGAGCTAGACCATCTCCCTGCTTTAAACCACATTCCGTTCGAAAGCTGGTTGTGGAATCGGTTTGTATTCTCACTTGGGATTCAGTGTTCGTCATTGTGAGTCTTGTTAGTCGGACTAGTTTTGGAGGAATTCCAAAGTCAAGCATGATTTGGTACAGTACGCTCCTGTGGATACTGTCGTATGCTTCTTTAAAATCTACGAATATTTGGTGCACGTCTGTGTTATATTCCCAGCATTTCTCAAGCACCTGTTTCACCGAGAATATCTGGTCTGTTGTAGATCGTCCGGTTCTGAATCCGCCTTGGTATTCGCCAATTATTTGATTAGTATAGGGCTTAAGACGACGTTCGATTATTTTTGTCAGTATTTTATAGGACGTACACAGCAATGATATACCTCTGTAGTTCTCACAGCAGAGTTTGTCTCCTTTCTTGTAAATTGGACATATAATGCTTTTTCGCCAGTCGTCGGGTATGATTTCCTCTGTCCAAATTTTGCATATCATGCTGTGCAGTATTTCAGCGACACAGCTTCCACCGTTTTTCAGAAGTTCAACTGGTATTTCGTCAATTCCCGGCGCTTTGTTTCGTTTTTGGTCACATAGGGCTGCTTTGATTTCAGGAAGCGTGGGTGGTGTCGATGATGGTTCATCTTCGTCAGTTGAGGCTTGAATTGAAATGTTGTCTGTCGTTATCGGTGCTACTGGGATGGGATTCAAAAGATGTTCGAAGTATGAAGCCCATCTTCTTTTGATTTCTTCTGTGTCGCTGATGATATTGCCCTCTGCGTCTTTGCAGAGACTGGTTTTTGGTTTATATCCCTTTTTCAAGTCTTTTACTATGGCGTATGCGTCCCGCGTATTATTTTTTCTCATGTCGTCGTCCATTTTTTGTATCTTGTCATTGTGGTACTTCCTTTGTTTTCGTCTGCAGGTCTTTTTCGCATATCGCCTAAGCTCGTCATATCTTTCTTTTTTGGCTCGTGTTGGTCGTTCAGTAAAAATTTTGTAAGCTTCGTTCTTTCTATCTATTGCGTCGCGACATTCTTGGTCGAACCAATCATTACTTTTTCGCCGTGCTTGATATCCTAATACCTCTTCCGCGGAGGATTTGATGCCGTCTCGTATTTTCATCCACGCATTATCCACTGGCATACTTTGGATATTTTCATATATTGGTGTCAGGTGTTTATTACATGCTAACATGTAAGCCTGCGCCACCGTTTCGTCGTTAAGCTTGTCGACATTGAATTTGCGAGCTCTACTCGTTTTCGAATACCCACGACAAGCTATTTTGCATCGATACTTAGCTCTGACTAGATAGTGATCAGAGTCACAATTCGCACCGCGGAGAGTTCGTACATCAAGTATGCTGGAAGCAGCCCTTTTCTCAATAAGAACGTGGTCTATTTGGTTGAAGGTGTGACCATCTGGTGATGCCCACGTTCGTTTATGAATATCGCGATGTGGGAAGCACGTAGAGCTTACTATGATATTTTTGCTGCTTGCGAAATCAATAAGACGTTGGCCATTGTCGTTGGTTATGTCATGGAGACTGTGCCCTCCTGTTGTTCCTCTATGAGCCTCCTCCTTTCCGACTTTTGCATTAAAATCCCCTAAGACAATTTTTAGGTCATTCGAGGGCAGTGAGTCATAGGTTGTCTCTAGGGTAGCATAAAATTCGTCTTTAGTTACATCGTCCTTGTCTTCTGTTGGTGCGTGAACGTTGATCAACCAAGTGTTGAAAAATTTAGTCTTTATTCGGATTGCACACAATCTTTCACTTATTGGTTTGAAGCTCGTGACCTGCTGTCTAAATTTTTTGTCAACGACAAAAGCGACTCCAAACTCTCTGCTTCCCGACAATTTTCCACTTGGATAGATTGTGTGTGATCTCATGTCCATGATTTCGCTACCGAGCCATTTCGTTTCTTGGATGGCAGTTATGTTGATGTTGTGTTTTGCCACTTCTTCGAGAAACTCTTTCAGAGCTCCTGTCCTAAATAAGGATCGAACATTCCAAGATCCAATAGAGTAGTCCATTTTTCGTTTGCGGGGTCGTTGCCGTTGAGTCCATCCTTTCCGAGGCTGTTCTTCAGGTTTCTGGACAGTGTTCTTTTTCCGGTGATGCGTTGTCGGCGCCTCGCCCAACCCCCGACCTGGAGGACCGGTCCTACTTATTTATTACACCCTAGTAGAAAAAGGGTGGGAGTTTTGAGCTAAATATGACATGCTGGAGTTCTCACAGCTATGCTGCAAGTCCAACTATGTCATACTTTTTGCCTACTTCCTGAGACGCACTGGTGTTACTGGCCATTCAGGTTAACTCCATGTACCCTCCTCCTTTCTCAACTCGGGCTTGGGACCGTCTATGGCGCAGATAATATCACGAACTAAATTTTATTTTTGAGAATGTGTTTTCTTTTGCCAATCTTTTTTTCATAATGGACACTAAACATCCCCGAAAGCTTCATGCGGCTTGCGATTGAAGTGCTTCGTAACGCATTTGCTTCAAGGAAAACATGAACCATGAAGTACATAAATTCATAGGACGCAGCGACTAACCCCGCTTGCATCCCACGTTTACGTGCATATCGGTTTCACTCGCAACCCCAACTTGTCCCAAGATCTCTTGTATATTAATACGTAAGCATCTAAAATTGAGCATCACTTTTTTTATTTATTACAAAAGGAAGGGAATGAAACTTGTATCATTATATCATTAGTACTGTACCATTGATGTAAACAATGAATTGAACTCTGCTGCGGAATCACATAAGTATTCTATTGCTTCAAATCGCAGGGAGTTACTCCGTTCGCTGAACTCCGACCTGAGCTTAATCCTGGAATGGGGCAGGAAAAATAGAGTAGAGTTCAACGCCTCCAAAACACAGACCTGTCATCTATCCCTCAAAAGTGATGTCCCAGTGTTATCTCAAAGTGGTGGTGCTTAACTTCGCACCTCGGATAACTTCACACTTCTTGGCGTTAAAATTAACGATCACCTGAATTGGGCCCAGCACATCTTTGATGTTGCCTTCGACGCCTCTAAGCGTCTGGGTGTTCTCCGAAAGTGCAAAAAATATTTCACGCGAACGACCTCGCAACCATATGTAAGGCATACATTAGACCACGTTTAGAGTTTAGAGTTGGGCTGGGGCACTCAAATCATACCTCGCGTTGCTCGACCGTATTCAAAAACATGCATTCCGGCTGATTGGAGACGAGACCATCACGTCTTCTCTCGATTCTCTCGAGCATCGCAGAAATGTCGGAGTACTCAGCATTTACTATCGCCACTTCCATGGTAAATGCAGTGCGGAACTAAGCACACTAATACCCCCTCTATAATTTTCCCGGAGATACTCGTCAAGCTGAACGCGCACACGAGTACACTGTTAAACCCTTGCCTTTTCGTACAGTTAAATATAGGCAATCATTCATTTCCCGAATGTCAAGACTTTGGAACTCATTACCAGCCAAAGTGTTTCCCAATGAGTACAACATCCAGAGCTTCAAGAGCAATGTACACCGTCACTTCCGTCTTTCTCCACCTAAATTAAATTGATCCAACTTTTTTTTTTCTTTTTCTCCAATTCCTTTGCCGACACAGCTGTGCATAACATTAAAGGGTAACCCCCTAAGTTGTGTTCGGCTCCTTAAAAAAAAGAGTGGTCCGAGATTCACCTACGTCCATCTCGATGGCAGTATCGTGCACACTCGTCTGGTAATTGAAATCTCACTTTATACTTTTACTTTCCTGTATGCATCCGAAAAAAATATAAATATATACTGTAAAGTGAGGAAAAACAACAAAACAAACAATTCTTTAAAAAAATGTTTTTCGGTTGTTACACAATCACCCGATTTGACATTTGAAATAAACGTAAAATTAACGTTTGCTAATTTGTAATGTGTCTACTATTAAGTTGTAATACGCTCCGCTTAGTCGAATTACGTCGTGGGAAGTTAATGTGCCTAAGGCATAAAGGAATGGAATTAAACTTATATCATTCGAAAGTAGTGATGTCAAATTTCGTTACTTTTCGTTACTTTATGGAAAGTAATCGTTACATTTTATTCGTTACTAGGTACTCGTTTATTTGAAATGACCACCATATCATGTTGCAGGGATGGGTAAACCAGTTTTGCAAATCAGAAATTCAAATAAGAGAAATCGCCTCTAGTGACGCCATGCAGCAACTACATGCACCAAAAAATCGCAAGTGATTCGCTCTTGGTTTCGTTAGCCTACTACGTGTATCAAAGCAGTGATGCCAAGTCCGATGTTTTAATAATCCCTCTTTTAAGTGGAAATCCCCTTTAAAAACTAACTTAAATCCTTTCAATAGTTCACAAATTTATCTTGTCTAATAAATGTTTCTTCAAAATAAAGAATAAAACGACAATGTGAATGAAATAACTTTTATCAAATTGAAATTTTCTTCAACAAAAATCACTCAATTTGATAAAAAAAAAATCCCTTTATCATTACAAACACTAAAAAATTCCGCAATCTAGTATCATTGATCCCACAACCCTAACACTAGTAGTGAATGACTGTCTGACCTTGCCCTGCCACTCGAGCCGAGTGCTTCAACTCTATTCGATGACATTCTTGGTGTAAAACGAAAAAACACCATCATTTTTTCAGTGAACTTTGCTGTAAGGTGGAGTAACAGTATTCCTTCTCGTTGCTTTGGCATTATGCACGAGTGACGTAACAAAAAAAGGAACTAACCGTTACTTTCTGTAAAGGTACTTTTTTGTATGTGGAACGGATACTTGTGTAACGAAACTCTTGACAGTTTAGTTACTTTTTCGGGAGCTTATTTCGTTACTTAAGTAACGAATATAAATCTGCGTCGATACTCGTTATTTCGGATTTCGGTCGGTAACGAGTACTCGTTTAACGAATAGTTATTTTTTTGATATCACTATTCGAAAGGTATTGTACCATAGATGTGCACAAAAAAATGCTGTGTATATGTTGCCATACACAAGTAAACAGGCAGGTAAAATAAAGTTATATAAGCGGTCCTCCATCTAAGTACTGCACACGCTCAAAGCCGCTTGACTTATAACGTGTACTTCAAAAATTGTGGTAATTTGTATTAGTATTTGAAGGAGGAGAATGATTTTACATATAAGAATTAAGAATTTATACACCTATAAACTCCAATTAATTATGTCGAAAACAAGATTTTCGTTGTTTTACACACACAATTCATAGAATTTCGACAGTGGTCGATAATAATAAGTTGAACGCGAACTCATGGCAGATTTTAGGTATTAATATTTTACAATACACTACAATATATTATCACAATACAAATTCAATTTATTTAAAATTATAAAAATGTATTTATTGATATTAATTTCAGTTTTAAAATTAAATTAAAAATTTAGGTATTTATTTTAAATCCAAATTGAAACTGATGAATAAAATAAAAGTTTTTATGATAAAAAATAAAATCAGTTTACTTTGACTAAATTACATTTAGTATCAAAATTATTGCAAAGTAATTTGTATACTAAATTTAATGGCGTTGCCACAGTATGCTCCCTCATTGAAAAAATAATTGTGTACTTAAAATTAAATTATACAAACATTATTATATAATTAAATTCATATAATAAGTTTTAAATTTTTAAATTATAATTTAAATGAAACTTTTTAGTTTTAGATCGCATTGTCTTACGATAATTAAAAGTTTCTTCATTTAAAATAAAAGCAGGTTTAAGTCTATCGATTGATAACTTTCCATCTTTAGAAATTTTAAAATATCTTTCTGTACTTGATATCACGTGATAAGGTCCAGTATAAGGTGATGTTTTATGAATATCCTCAGTAGCAACCGGTATTTGATTGTATGCTCTTACGAGATCAATTTTTGAAAATATCGTGCAGTGGTAAAGATTTAATGTGCAATCTTGGATATTAGGCATTAGATATTTGTCAAAAGTAGTTACCGAATTGAGAAGGAGATAATCACCACAAGGTCTCAAATCTGTTGAGTCCTTTTTACGAACCATGTGAAAAGGTGATGAAGAAGGTCGATAGATTCCTAATTTAACCATATTTTCGAATTCGTTTTTTGTAATCTGGTATTTTCTAGCATTTAATCTCCTAGGAAGTGATGAAAGAATTGATCCAGTTGTCTCTATTTTATGTATAACGTTATGCGAAACATTGATGTTGAAATTAGGTGGAGCATTAAATTGAAGGGAACTCGTTGAAAATAGCATCGAATTCACCTTGTACTAAAAACAACTTCGGAGAGAACATTTCTACTATTTTGGAAATGCCATTAACAGAACGAAGTGTTTGCTTATCAGTCAATTTGCGTTCACGTAAATCAACTAAAAGGTTGAATTTGTGCAAAAAATCTGCACCAATTATTGTATAATCAACTGAAGCTATAACAATGGTATAACTAAAATTTCGACGTAAGTTGAATAATGTTAAATGTTTAAGCCCATAGGTAGAAATTTTTGTCATAGAGAAAAAGGAGAAGTGAAAATGAATCCGACCTAGCTGCCGCAATGTTGGTTGGACTATTTAGTTTTTTGAATCCTTGTAACTACAAGGAGGAATGCATTTTCTTTGAATTTATAATGGTACCATCAAAATGGTCGTGATTGTTGATTTGAACGTGATTTTGAAAACGCTTTTTTACTTCTATTCCGCAAAAAATTACGTTCTCTATTGTAAAAATTATCAGATGTGCAATACGCTTAGATAAACGTTGATAAAAAATTGCCAGAATCAAATAAAAATTGATAATCTTAAGCTGAATCGAGAAAATTTTCTGATTTCGAGTAAATGTCTGTTGTTATTGAAAATGCGACCTTTCACTGTACAAAAATATTACAAGTTTAAGTATAATTTAAATATGATTTTTAAATGATGTGATTTTTTAAAATAATGATGTGTATTTTAAATTAATTGTATAAAAATAACAACTAGTCATTAGTAGTAAATACCAATTTGGGACTTGCGTACAAATCTTAAAAAACTATCCAACATTTGAAGTTGCTTAAGTTTTAATGATGAAAAGATGAATAAATTGTTGATATTTTGCTTAAATTTATGAAGCAATGATAATGAGCAAAATATTTAAATAGTTTTAATGATGATAGTTTCAATGATGAATAAATCGTTGATATTTTGTAATGAAATCAGCATTCGTAATTTGCGGAGTCACTAATTTGAATGTATGATGCCACGCCGATCGTTCTTTGCTGTCCAATGATGTAGAGGAATTCTTTTCTTTATTGCGATGACCGAAAAATTTGTTTTTCGGCAGCTCAGAACAGATATCTCACGGATTTCCTACACTTTCCGATTGATGCAACGAACAGAAGCAAATTTCGTCAGAACTTCACAAGCGAAAATCACCACGAAACGGTGAATAATCGTGGAAAAGGAAAAAAACTTCTTCGGGGTCACCAATTTGTAGGTTCCGTATAACCTCTTGAAGTAGCTTAAATAAATCTTGAATTATTTTCAATGACGATAGGATGAATTCAATAAATCGTTGATGTTTTGTTTAAATTTATACAAAAATGATGATGAGAACGAGCAAAATAATCGCAATATGAATTCCTGCAAAATGCTCATTAAAATCGATTTCGTATCTCGGGGTCACCAATTTGTAGGTATTAATATTTTACAGTACACTACAATATATTATCACAATACAAATTAAATTTATTTAAAATTATAAAAATGTATTTATTAATATAAATTTTATTTTTAAAATTAAATTAAAAAGCCAGTTACTTATTTCAAAAATAAAAGTTTTTATGATAAAAAATAAAATCAGTTTACTTTGACTAAATTACATTTAGTATCAAAATTATTGCAAAGTAATTTGTATACTAAATGTAATGGCGTTGCCACACAGATGTTTTAGATTTAATTAATCTGGGGTGTGTTTGGTCGAATTGCTCAAAACCCTATTTGTCGTCTTATCTATATAAATATAATTGTAGTGTCTGTCTGTTATTTGTTTATAAATGGCTATAAATAAGTTTTTTGCTTCATTTTAGCAATAACTAACTAACTTTAAAAAATTGCTCTGCCTGTCTGTCTGTCTTTCCGGCTTTCACGCAAAAACGGTTGCACCGATTGCAATGATACTTTCACAGATTATTAGGTCTGCCTCGGGGAGTAATTTGCTTAAGGTTTTATTTTTCTCCCCTCACGTCTTCTACCCCCTCCCATACAAAGTGACTCATTTTCAAAAACTTATAATAATCAAATTTTCATGGAAACTATGAAAGCTATTAATTTGAAATTTAAAATATATTATTTCCATCATAAATTCAATCTTCAAGTATATAAATAGTTTGAATCCCCCAACTCCTTCCACCACCTCCCATACAAACTAAACTTTTTCATGAATTACTATACTCCAATTTATTCTTAGTACTTATAACTTTGATCGAGCTAAGATTTTGTATTAAATCCTTAATTAGCATTGCTATTAATGTCAGGAACAAACTAACCAATTAGGCTTACTCCTATATAATCTGACACAAATCCACGACTTAGCGAAAATTCGATTTTCTTGAAAAGTGTGAATGTTACTGTTCTGAAATATAAAATATATCAATTCAATGATAATTGTTGTTGCTTCTCAAAAAATAACTAAAAACCCTCCACTCTTTGCACCACCTCCTATACAAATTGCACTTTTTCATGAAATATTCTAAACCAATTTTCTCAGTACGTATAGCTTTGATCGAGCTAAAATTTTGTACTAAATCTTCAATTAGCATAATTATTATTATCGGGAGAAATTAACCGATTAGCTTTACTCCTTCTACCCCCTCCCATGCAATGTGGAACAATTCCACGACTTTGCAAAAATTCGATTTTCCTTAAAAGTGTGAATCTAACTGATCTAAAATTCAAAACACATCAATTCAAAGCTTTCTACATCTCAAGCTGGGCAGAACTGACGTAGCGGCCATCTTGAATGACTCCAGCGAGTGTGACGTCATGGATTTTTCCATTCCAAAGGACCACCTGTATTATTTTTGACGAAATTGTCGTAAAAACACGTTTTACCGAAAACAACACAAAAGCATAATTAAATCAAATTAAGCACGGAAATATTACGCGAGTGCACACCTTTTCGCTAAAACTAAAATTTTACAATTTTCTGAGTGAAAATTAACCGGAGAAATCTGCACAATATGAGTGACAGATTTTCTTCGGTGTGAGAAGCCGAGATTTAACTTTGATCGCACTTTTTTCAATTAAAAATCCATTGCACTAATATCAACGTGTAATAATTACATGCCGAGCACTATCAATAAAGTACCTTAGTAGTTCAGCTTTCTAAGGTAACACTTTAACACTGCATTTAAGAATAAACGCGACTCTTACGAAGACCGCCGTGTCTGCTCCATACAAAAGCGCGCGAATTTGTATGGAACTGTCATGTTTGTTATGACTCCAACGTGTTGTTGTTGGATTCAGTTACTCGGCTTTCTACTATAGAGGGGTTTGATCAATTGTATGGTGATTATAAATGTTTCTAGAAAAATTACCAAAAACCCTCCACTCCTTCTACCACCTCCCATACAAACTGCACTTTTTCATGAAATACTCTAAACCAATTTTCTCAGTACGTATAACTTTGATCGAGCTAAAATTTTCTGATGAATCCCTAATTAGTATTATTATTATTATCGGTAAGAATTAACCGATTAGCTCCACTCCCTTACAATATGACACACTTTCACGACTTTGCAAAAACTCGATTTTCTTGAAAAGTGTGAATCTAACTGATCTGAAATTTAAAAGATATCAATTGCATGGTGATGATAGTTGTATCTAGAAAAATTACTAAAAACCCCCCACTCCTTCTACCACCTCCCATACAAATTGCACAATTTCACTAAATCCAATGCACTAAGTTTCTCAAGTTACCTATTCAGTTTTTCAAGCTTAAATTTAGTGCAAAATATTTTTATAGCTACTCTAGCATGGTATGAAAAAAATTAATTTAGAACTGTCATCCCTTCTATCACTACCCACACAAAAATTCTTAAGATTACAAAAATTTTGATTTCATCGGTAGTATCATATAATGGGGCCTTACGCACAGTCGAAGTCCTGTTATGTTTTTAAGCTTAATGTCATTTTATTTGGGCTTTTTCAATTAACACAAGTTAGAACTATTCACATGTCTTTAACACGTATACATATTGTTACAGATCTGGCAACCACGCAATTCGATCTCTCTTTCGAATCGTCGAGAATGACGTAGAACATTATCCCCTACTGTGTAAAACGCCATCTAGAACGTTCAAGCTAAACCTGGAATAGTCTAGACACACACACATACCCACCCGAAGAATACACCACAAGGTTCGAGAATTGGGAAAAACCCAATATAAATACCGCAGCTTTCAGACAAGTGATTAGTTATAGACCGACACCTATCGGTGGAAGAACGCGAACCGGTACAAGAAAGCGATAGTAAAACAGGCGACAGTGCTGTGAAAAAGGCGAAGTGATCGAGAAATTGTGAAAAAGTGCAATTAAATAAATTATCCTTATATTTTTAAACGAATTGTGTTTTACTTGAAATCGGCGATCCCCTAGCTCGCAACAATATTGTTGCTAGAGGTTCGCCGGGATTTCAAGAAAAACACAATTCGTTTAAAAATAAAGGATAATTTATTTATTCGCACGTTTCACTTTAATTCGCACTTTTAATTTAATTCTTACTATACGGCACCACTGATATCGCGTTCTTGTACCGGTTCACGTTCTCTCGCAGATGTTGCTGAACTGACTCTGCTGTCTGAAAGTTGCGGATATTTATACCAAATCTCTCAGACAGGTGTCGTTGGGTGTGTGTGTGTGTCTAGACTATTCTAGATTGCCTACATTTTGGAGTATACTGGAAGTTGCTGGAACTTTGTTTGTGGCTTTTTACATGTTGGGGGACTTTTCCGGCTTTTTCTGGAAACATCAAAATTGCGTGGTTGCCAGATTTATAACAATATGATCTCGAATCAAAGGTTTGATTTGATTACGAGCCTCTCCCATTCAAATGCGAGTATCATGCTTTCATTCTTAATAATTTATGGTTCTGATTCCAACAAAATACAAAACATTGTGTTCAAAGAGCCATTAAAGTAAACGGATTATAGATCCCATATAATGTATTACTAACTACATTCTCAAAAATTGCTTATTAATGCGATTTTTATGCGGACGAAGTCGCGGGCGTTTGCTAGTTATACTCTAGATGAAATCTGAGAGTATTATAAGTTTGCTCTAAGGTTTGTAACGCCAAGAAATAAGGCTCGGAGAAAAAAATGAATGATACAGAAGTTAATGTTATCACTCAAAAATCTCAAAACCGGATGTCCGTCTGTCCGTCTGTCCGTCCGTCCGTCTGTCCGTCTGTCCGTCTGTTCGCTCTCTAGCTTGAGAACGCGTTGAGCTAGATTGTTCAAATTTTGTACACGTCGTTTTTCACAAAAAAGTAAGGTCAAGTTCGTGAACGGGCCAAATCACTCCACCCCTTCTACCCCCTCCCATACAAAATGACACAATTGCGCAATTTGACAATTAAAAGATTTGCTCAAAAAGTATATAAGCTATTGTCCTGAAATTTGGAATATATTATTTTTATGATAATACCAATCTACCGTATAAAAATGATGCGTGTCCTCCCCCTCCTTCTACCACCTCTCATACAAAATGCACTTTTTCATGAATTACTCTAAGCCAAATTACTCAGTGCGTATAAAATTTGGCGGGCTGAAATTATGCACGAAATATTTATTTAAAATTGTTAGTAAGGCAAAAAAAAAGTTAGACGATTAGCTTCACCCCTTCTACCCCCTCCCATACAAAATGACGCAAATTCGCAATTTAACAATAAATTAATTTACTCGAAAAGTATAAAAGCTATTAGTCCGAGTTTTGGGATATATTACTTTCATAATGATTTAAATCTACAGTAGAAAAATTATTTGCGTCCTCCGTCTCCTTTCACCCCCTCCCATACAAACTACACTTTTTCATGAAATGCTCTAAGACGATTTTCTCAGAACATATAACATTTATAGAGCTCACATTTTGTAATAAATACTTAATTAGTATTATCACTAAGATCAGAAAAAAATATTTGACTAGCTTCACTGCTTCTACCCCCTCCCATACAATATAACACAGTTACACAACTTCACAAAAAATCGATTTTCTTGAAAAGTATGAATGGTACTGATCTGAAATGTAAGGGTTGTCAATTTTATAATATTCCTAGTTATTTCTGAAAAAATCACGAAAATCCCCCAACTCTTTCTACCACCTCCCATACAAACTGCACATTTTCAGTAAATCTAACTCACTAATTTTCTCAGTCCCCATTCAATTTTTGGAGTAAGCATTTTGTATAAAACATTTTTATAGCTACTTTAGCATGATGGGGAAAAATTAGTTCAATGCTATCACCCCTTCTAACACTCCCTATCCAAAATTTCTTGAGATGACAAAAAATTCTATTTCATCTAGAGTATCGTAAGATTGCGTTTTATGCGCAATCGTAGCCCTGTTATGTTTTATAAAATAAGTTTACACTTGAACGATGACGAAGAAATTCCGACAAGCCCCAATTAATTGAGATATTTCAAAAGTCGATTAAAAAATCTGAACATCCTGAAAAATGTGATTACAAGCCAAAACTGCGAGAGCATGCACTCCGACAAGAACTTACACTAATCATCGAATTCGAAAAAGATATTACAATTGTTTTATGATAATTTTAAAAATAGTACCCAATAAGAGCCAAGTTCGCACGTTGCCTTTTCTTCACATTATCAACTTTATCTACTGCTCGACCCATACACCCTTAGTTTTATTTTTATCTCTTATCGAATTGAGTAGAAGACAAGTGTTTTAGAGGTTTGAAATTCAGTTACACTCAGTACTCCCACGGCGTGGTTTGAATAAAATTCAAAATTAATTTTGCCTTCGAATTCAGTCATAAAAGAAAATCACGTTTGGCGATTATTTCACGTGTTCCGGAAATTTTGTCACCTACTGTTGTTCCGAGATTTGAAAACGTCAACTTGCCCAGCTGGAACGGCTGGAAACGAATCATCCGTCGTCCGGCACTGTCAAAAGCGCGGATGTAATCTTGCACAAGTTATTTACTTTCCTTGATTTACCGGGATTAACTCGATCCGCTTGCCTAGCCCGCTCGAGCGATTAGTGCAGCGCGCTACTAGTGTTTTATTTGTGCTTCGCTATTTCAGTTTTGAAGGGAAACATTTGTTGAGAGAAAATGGCATCGGAGGGAAGCACACGGAAACGTCGGGTGAGTTATTTTGGCGGATTTATTTTCAGCCAGGTGAAAGGTCCTTGATTGCGAAAGGTTTGAGTGTACGCGCTAATCCAATTTCGGCGCGATAATCATCCATTATTGCCAGATGTGTTGTGATTCAGAAAGGCTTCAGCTTTATCTTATATTTTTGACCTTCCTTTCTTACATAAATGAAATCGCTTATCTCGAACGTGCGACTAAGCGATTATTCAACATTTCAACGGATTATTGTGAAATAAATTCTGCTGTTTCTCAAATTTCACAATGATTTCATGAATGAGCAGAAAAATCGATCATTTAGTTTGCCAGCTTTGAATGAATTGCTATAAAGATATTAGTGGCCAAAACAGAATGACAAAGCACAATGGGAAGCTATCGGTCGTGAAATAGAAGTGCGACGAGCACTTCTAGCCGGCTAACATTTACTTTGATTCGAACTTTGGTCCCAGATAAGTTGCTTACCCCCGCCTTGAAAAGTGTAAAACCGATCGACATGCCTATTTGCTTGAACATCGTAAACCGATTTTTATTCATAAACTGCATACTTGAAAATGAGCACGCGCAAATGCTACGCAGTAAACAGCCTTCTTGCTATTTGAATTTGCTTAGATTTTTACCGCTCTGCATTTTTTTTTCAATGCCACGGTTTAGCTTTTAGAATGAGCTGCATGATTCATGCATTACCAACAACTTATCTGTCGACTTTTCTTTAAAAATTGCGTGTGGGGATCTTTGAGAAGTAAACGCAAAAAAGATTTGGTTGACCTCGAAACAAACAATGATCGGACCAGCTGTATAACTCGACAAATAGAAAAGAATCTTGATGTGTGGGTTAAATCGGTGAGAAAAGAGTTTTCTTTACTAGGCAGTCTAGCTTGGCTTTAATTTTGTAATAATGTCTCATTGCTTAGAGCCGGCTGCACACATTTGTCCACATGGTTAGACCAATGTTTGTTATGAGGGCAATCTTAAAATCCATGAAAAAAAGTTATAATAATAATAATAATAATAATTTATTCATTCATCAAAAAATTGATTACTACATTTATAATAACAGTTATAATAATATAAATTAATAATATAATTAATTAATAATAATTAAACAGAATGAGGTACACAGAAATTTAAACTTTTTACAAAATCAAACATTATTAACATCAAGAAAGCTGACTTTTTACTTGTGGGACACTTATGTGAAAATCCAATTGCGAGAAGAAGCTATTGAAATCTCTTAACATGAATGAAATTGGTTCATAAAACCCATAGTTCGTGCGATGCTGCGGAAATTTACAAAGCTCATAATTTCGCAAAGGACGACATGGAACGTTGAATTTAATCATAGACAGCAATTTGTCAGAGTCAATTATACCTGAAATTACTTTAAAACCAAAAACAACTCTGGCATGTATCCGTCTTTTCTCAAGGGAATCCATAGACAGCAGATTTAAGCGATCAACATATGGCGGTAACCTAAGTGGATCGGACCAGGGAAGGCCCTGAAGAACAAACCCTAAGAACCGACGCTGAACTGCTTCGATCCTATCTATGTGAATGGAATAAAATGGTGACCAGATAGGACTAGCATATTCTAGGATAGATCGGACAAATGCACAATACAACATTTTCGTTGTAAAGAAATCACTGAATTCTTTCGATTGTCTCCTAACAAAACCGAGGATAGTTCGCTTTACCAGCAATGTGATTCACGTGTTCATCAAAGGTAAAATTACAGTTGAATAGTACGCCCAAACCACGCACTTTGCCAGAACAAAGTAAAGAGCATCCATCTACAACATAGTCAAAATTCATTGATATTCTCTTCTTAGAATACGAAACAGCAGTGCACTTATTAATGTTGAGATGTAAATTGTTAAGTAAGCACCAGTCATGAAAACGCGAGATATCACTTTGCAATAATAGACAATCATTGCTGCTGGAGATAATCTTAAAGATTTTCGCATCATCGGCATATAGAAGAATGTTCGAGTTAGAGATAAACGAACTCCCGTCATTGATAAAGAGAAGGAATAGAAGTGGACCCAGATGGCTACCTTGCGGAACGCCAGAAGTATTAAATATTTCAGAAGATAAGGCTCCACGAAAGTATACTTTCTGAATGCGATCATTAAGATACGACTTAATCCAAAGGACGAAAATATCAGGAAAACCAAGCAGGCGGAGTTTATGCACAAGATATATGGTCAATTTTGTCAAAGGCTTTACTGATGTCAGTGTATATACAATCGACCTGCTTCCCGTTTTCGATAGCAGAAAGACAGAAGTTCGAAAATTCCATAAGATTAGTTACAGTGGATCTGCCTTTGACAAAGCCATGCTGGAATGATCCAATAATCGACTTGGAATGGAAATACATTACATCACACACAATGGATTCAAATAGCTTAGCAACACATGGAAGATTCGCTATAGGCCTATAATTACTTACATTGTCTCTTTTACCAGACTTAAGTAAGGGCATTATAGTTGAGTATTTCCATGACATAGGAAAAACTCCACTACGAAGCGATGTATTAAAAAGATACCCAAGGATAGGTAAAAGGGATAAACTACACTTTTTAATCACAGAAGAAGGAACACCATCTGGTCCTCTGGAGAAATTAATAGCAAGTTTATCAATGTATTTCAAAATAGTGGAGTCGTCAATGAAAAGATCTTTTGGAACCAAGGACGAAGAAGGAAACTGTGACATATATTGAAAGTTGCCAACGGATGTTAGCGGCGTACTGCAATTGAAGACGGTCCGGAAATGGTTGGAAAATAAGTTGCTAATTGTAGTAGGATCAGCACTGACTACATCATTAAAAAACATACTGGAAGGATAACCATCAGAGTTTTTCTTAGAGTTGACAAAATTCCAGAATTGTTTCGGTTTATCTTTAAAAGAGTTTTTAACAGTAAAAAGGTAATGGTTATATGCAGCTCGAGACTGACTTACAAAACAATTACATAGGTTTATGTAAATCATGTAGTCCGCATCACTCTTTGAGAGCGAGTAAGTTTTCCAAGCTTTCGTTTTTCGATTTTTCAAATTAATTAAATCATCGTCAAACCAGGGAAGCCTCCTGGTAGGTTTCGAACAAACTACAGGAACACAACGCAGAAAGCAGCCATTTAAGATCGTGTAAAAATTAGAAGTGGCTTTGTCAACATCAGATTCATTCAACACAGACGACCAATCGCAATTGGATATGTCAAGATTCAAAGTTTCAAAATCAGCTTTGGCAAAATTAAAATAATTACTAACAATACATTTCGAGTTCGTAAACTCTGTCTGAGAGTTGAATGTTGCGTGAAGCGCAGGATGAATTGGCAAGTCAGGCAGCAAAGGGCTGTGACATCTATCAACCGTCGTAACGCTGGCATCAGATGAGAAAATCAGATCCAAAAATCTTCCATGATCGTTCGAAATCGGACACACTTGGAAAAGTCCCGTAGCAAGCATGTTGTCCACAAATTGCATTTCATGTCGAGCACAGGAGGAATACGAAGGCGACATACAAACCTCATTATCATCAGAGCGTAGCCAGTGTATTTGTGGTAAATTAAAGTCGCCTAGAATTAAAATATCGTCTGATGGATGCATAAGGCCAAGCAAGGTTTCAAACGCATTATAAACCGCATCGTAAACTGAAGAAGGTGAAGGCGATCTGATGTATACAGTCACGACGTACAGCTTGCGGTTTCCGAGTGTTACAGCTACACACAAGAACTCTAGATTCTCGGTTCCTGGAACATCGACTATCGTAGAAGCAAACCGGCGACGAACAGCGCAGAGAACTCCACCCCCAACCGGTGGATCAAGTAAGTTGGGGTGGCGGTCACGACGAAAAACTTCAAAGTCGGAATCGAAAAGTTCCGAATCTTTGAACTGACAGGACAACCATGTCTCGCAAATGCACACGATGTCAAAGGTACAAACAGCAGCGGCGAGATATAGATCCTGAGTCTTCGTACGCATCCCGCTTACGTTGCTGTAAGATATCGAGATAGAGCTTGCCCGTTTTTTGACGATGGATGTTCAGATGGTAAGCGCGAAAGACGATTTCGGGGCAGAAATTCACGGACGATAGCAGATTTCGGCCATAGTTTCGATGACACAACATGGGCGAAGCAAGCATCCGGCAGAACAACCTTGAAAGAAGAAACTCTCGCACCAACATCGCGGGATATAGGAGTAATCTTTCTGCAGGATACTAAGTCCGGTGATATGTCAACATTTGCGCAGCGTAAAATACCGAGGACGTTGTCAGCAATTTCCTTCTCCGTGGTGTCAGATGCTAAGCGCGATATAAAAAGTAACTTTGGCTGCACAGCGGCTCGTAAAGTACAGCGGAAGTCTTTTGACGTAATCGAAGCATCAGGCATAATATCCATTTGGTTGTTGTCGTAATCAACCGCAGTAGCTCTACGTTGTGGCACAATATCAGACTCAGCAACATTTCCTTGGTTCGATATAACACATGATGAGAAAGTACCGTTGTCAACAACATGTAGATTCGACCGTGAGTGAACGTCTTTAGTTGACTTAGCAGCCTTCCGTCGAGTGTGCTTACTTGTTTTCATGCTCTTTCTGCGTTTCCTGTCTACTGCTTGCGGCTGTGAAATGCATGCACCAGAAAGTAGCAGAAGCAACGCGTTGGAATTAGTCTGGCAGCCAATAGAGCAGGATGAGGTTATCGGATCGGTTTGACAGTCTATGTTGGATTTAGCAACTGGCACATGCTCTTTAGGAATTTTTAAATTAGATGATAGTAGTTTCACGCTATCAGTTAACAGATCTAATTTGTGTAATGTTTGCACGTTGCCTAAAATAGGTCCAATCTCACTGCACTCAGTGAAGCTAGAGCATAGATCCGTAATGTTATTGGATAAGGATGTCAATTTGCTATCCGAGTTTGAAACTTTTCTTGACATTTTCGAAACGTCATGTTGCATAAGAGAGCAACAAGACTCAACCTTATCTATTTGAGTACCATGCTCACGGATGTCGTCAAAGCAGTTATTCAGAACGGTTAACGTATCACTGATTCCACCGACTTTATTAGTCAAGAACTTGGAATCATTGTTCAACGATACAAGAGCTCTGCTCATTGAATCTAGTCGTGTAGTGATGACGTGAAGAAGCTTAAGCACGTTTAATATTACTGCAATCAACACATGTAAAGCAGGATGCGGATTGGAAAGTCGAGGCAGAGTCCGTACATAAAAGATGAAAGGAACGTCCACATATTCCATCACATTCAATGATCTTGCCATAGTTATGATTGTTCATTTCCCTATCCAGGGGAAGAGAACATTTTCCACAGATCATTGTAGAATAAAATAATAAATTGCAAAAAATAAATAAATAAATCAGAACACAACAAAACAAAATCGGCACCGCGCTGGCGGAGGACCAAGTCGACCTTTCGGAGTCCTGCGTCAGATGAGACCGGTATGAAGTTATTAATTTAAGATATATAAGTTTCCAGTAACAAATTTTCAATCAGCTGATAATTCACAGCCAAGTTGTGTTCACTATATTATAAAACAAAAGTTACGTGCAGCACAATTTTTTAACTAGCTTATAATTCACAGTCACGTTTTGTACACTATATTATATAGCAAATATTACACATCGGACAAATTGGGCGCCCTAACGGAAAAATTTACAGCTACACTTGCAAAAACTTACAGCTACCTTGCAAAAAAAAATCACAAACAATATCGAGAACTCACTGAAAACACGACCGCTTTCATCCGCTTCCAAAATTCAACTCCTCGGTACTTATTATGTACAACCAACAATAAATAAAGAAATTTCAAGGCGCGGACGGCACTTTTATTGTCTATTTTTCACGGAAAATGAGGAAAATTGCATTTTAAAAACTTATTTCCTTGCCTCTAAAAAAAAATTTAAAAATTAATAAGAAAATGGAGAAATATCCGGGCTTCTTGACGTTTTCACGTACTCCGAATGACAGTTCGAATATTCAGTAATGCCCTACACAAAATCCAAGTGGGGTTACATAATTTCCCGCTAATGGAAAATGTTTTTTTAAGAAATTATAAAAAATGATATATATAAATTTTTCATTTATTACTCGGGAAAATGACAATCTACTGTAGATTGTAGCCAAGGAGGATATATAAAGAGGAGTACCTGATAGGCTGTCTCATGTGGGAATACTTTTTGATTCGGAAATTTTCGAAAATTGCGTCCAAGCTTAACTTGGCTTCAAACTTTTACAAAAAAAATACAATAATTTGTATTCTCTCTTGGTTGCTAATATTCAGTCGGCAATAAAGTAATTTTCAGTACAATGGAGTTTGCTGTTTTATTTCAAAAATTATTATTTTTTCAATTTTTATTAGTTTTTGGTTCATGTTTAAGCTAAGCACTTTAGCAACGAACAATATAACGCGAGATAAAGATAATTGAATTGGGTTTAAGTATGCCAAACAAGGATAGCGAAATAATTATTTCGAAAATTTGACAATTGTTTCGGACAATTTAACGTGGGAAAGAGTTAGTTGCAATATTCTTTAGTGTGCCAGACAAAGATAGCGCAATGATTTTTTTCGAAAAATTTCGAGCATTTCGCTAGTAAGGGAGGGAAATACTTTCATTCCAATGTTCATATACGGCAAAGTATGCTCATAGTCACTCCTTATTATATATCCTCCTTGATTGTAGCCCTGCGGGGCTTTTTATTATCAAACTCTTTTTTTCGTATTCCCAGAAAAAAAACTACTGTCACTATTGACAGCTGTTGATAATATAGCTAGCAGGATATGTCACCAATGTGTGAATGGAAAGCTTGGCACATGAGAGCATGTGATAGTTCCTTTGACGTGGGACAAAAAACTGACAAGCCTATGGCAAGAGAAATCGAAGAAAAATCGAGGAGACATTTGGTTATTTACGTGTTCGCATCTGCACCAACCTTTAAGAAAATGATTCTCAATCTTTGGTTTTCAGACGTTTTATTCACTTCAAGTTTCTCCTAAGGATATCTCGTCTAAATTGGAACACAATTAACAACACTTCGCGTTTTTAAAAAGTATTTTTATTTATCATTCCTTACGGTCTAAATGTTATTAAATTATGAACGCTCGAGTTGATTTTAACTCGACTTATGTATACTTTTCGCAGGAAGTCTGCTAAGATAAGAATTGTGTTCTTGGACTCTTATGATCAGTTCGTGAAACATAAAATAATGTTCGATAACGCAAACAGTGATATCGTTGTCCAAACATACGGTTCTCATCTTACTGGTTAATTACTAGTGCATGCACCAGTTCAGCGCATATTTGCTCACGGGCTTCGCACGGGTATTTTTTAAGAAAAGCAAGTGAGAGATTTCAGATTTATTTTATTATTTTAATAATAAAATGTTGTGATCGACTTGGGAAAAAAAAAAATTGCTGCCCTAAAATTTAGTTTTTTCGCGTTTCATGACTGAAATAGCCTAAGACTGCCAAAAAACTGTCTGTTTGTACGCCGTACGTGTACGTTTAAAAAGCCATTCAAGATATAAAGTTTATTTTTGGTGGATTATAGATGGTTGCGGATCTCAGGCGGATACCCATTTTGGGAAGTGTAAGGGTTAAGGGGGAGGCGGGGGAGCGCTGAAACTGAAAACTAGGAAGCTGAAAATCAACATGTATATGGAGGGGTTTGTGGGACAAACTTTAAAAATAATAAAAATTTTTTTTTATCTTTTGGGGTACGAAAAGGGGGAACTAAATTGTTGCCCGAATATATTTTTATATGATTATACAGGGTGGGCCAAATACAAGTTTCTTTTTAAAAATGCAATAAAATGAACAAAATTAAATTTTATTCCATGTATTATGGCTTCATTAGTAAGAGCAAACATTCCCATTAATAATGAAACACAACTTCGTTTAAGTGGCTGCCTCGGCTGGCTTCGCAGTAGCGCATTCTGTCACTCCAATTTTCCAAGACCATGTCGATGGTTTCGGGCTGTAGCTCACGGATTGCTTGGATGATATTGGCCTCAAGTGCTTGAATCGTTTCTGGATTGTTGGCATAACATCGGTCTTTCACGGTTCCCCAGAAAAAAAAGTCCAAAGAGGTCAAATCGCAGCTCCGAGGCGGTCAATTGACATCGCCAAGACGGCTGATATCACGATTTGAGAATTTGGTGCGTAAAAAATCGGTTGTGGCATGGACTGTGTGGCATGGCGCGCCATCCTGCATGAACCAGAGGTCGTCCAAATCCATGTCTTCAATTTCAGTAAAAAAAAAGTCGGATAACATGGCTCTGTAACGTTCACCGTTGACCGAAACGTTGTTCCCAGCCTCATTTTCGAAGAAAAATGGTCCAATGATGCCACCACTCCACAATCCGCACCAAACTGTCACTCTCTGTGGATGCATTGGCTTTTCGACAATAACTTGCGGGTTTTTCGAGCCCCAGATGCGGCAATTTGGTTTGTTAACGTAGCCTCCGAGATGAAAATGCGCCTAGTCAGAAAATATGATTTTTCGCCCAAAATCTGTGTCCAATTCAAGCTGCTCTAAGGCCCAAACTGCGAAGCGATAACGAAGCGGATGATCGTGCGCCTTCAATTGCTGATTCAAGTGGAGAATTCTCTTCAGGCTAGTGCGTGAAATGTTGAGCTGTTGCGATCGACGGCGAGTTGATGTTCGTGGAGTGAGTGTCACACTCTCGGCTACAGCAACCACATTCTCGTCTGTGCGCACTGTATGACAACGGGGACCATGAGTGTTGTCCACTAGCATGCCAGTCTCACGAACTTTTTGCACAAACTTGCGTACAGCAGGCGCGGTAGGTGCTTCATTTCGGCCAAAACTTCTCTTCAAAAAACGCACTGTTTGGGCTACACAGCACTCACTATGGAAATAAGTTTTCAATATTTCCCAACGTTGTTCAAGTGTAAAGCGACTCATTTCGTTCCGCGGAGGTATGATACTGACTTTCTGTCAAGATTTTGAGCGGGAAACAGCTTTCAATGTCAAAATAACCAATGATTTCAAAAGAAACCACTGGATGGCCCACTCTGTATCTTCAAAACTACCATACATAATTTATATTTTGGAACCATTAAGGTGGCATACAGATCCACCAGAATCAGCTTAGAGGAAGGCCAATTATTGTAAGGAGGAGGGTTAGGGGGTTGCAAAGAAAAACATTTAAAAATGAAATTCTCGACTATTTCTTAAGTTTACATAACTGGTTGATTGGGTACACCGCAGTAGTCCACGGCGATTTTTATTATACAATGGATAAAAAATGGAGCAAAGAGTTTGTCTCAAATTTTGTGTTCCCAACCAAATTTCGTGTGCGGAATCGTTGCGAATGCTAAACGAGGCTTACGGTGATTCAGTAATATTAAAAACAAGAGCCTTTGAGTAGTGCAATGCCTTTAAGGATAGTCGAGAGATCCTTGAAGACATGCCTCGTTCTGGACGACCTCCGACCTCTTCAACTGACATCATTTAAAAAGTGAAGGAAATGGTGCTTGAAAATCGTCATGCCACTGTTAGGGAGATAGCAGGAGAGCTCGACATCTCTCGCGAGTCCGTTCGTTCGATTTTGGTGGATACTTTGGCCATGAAACGTGTTCTTGATCGACTCGTTCTGATAAAGTTGATTTTTTTTCAAGAAAAGTACCGTGAACAGGTCTCATGCTTGATCATGGAGCTCATCATAACTGGTGATGAGACATGGGTCTATGAGTTTAACATGCAAACCAGTCAACAATCATCGGAATGGAGAAAAAAAAAATGAACTGAAACCGAAAAAACCACGCCAAACCCGCTCAAAAATCAAGACGATGCTCATGTTTTTTTTCGATGTTCGAGGTTTGATCAATCATGAATTCATTCCGAAGGAACAGGCGGGCAGGCGGAATAAGGAGTACTATTTGACCGTATTAAAGCGTTTGCGTTAGCAAATCCGTAAAAAACGGCCGGAATTATGGAAGGAGAACTCATGGATTTTCCACGACGAAAATGAGCCATCGCATTGAGCCCCAATTGTGACCGAATTTAAGGCCAAAAAATCAACAAATGGCATCAGTCAAACACCGTATTCACCGTGGCCCCGTGTAACTTTTTCCTATCGCCGAAACTGAACTTACCGCTCCGTGGGACCCATTTTCAGTCGATCGAGGACATAACACAAAATTCACCGAAGATCTAGAGGCCATACCAAAAAGTGCTTATGAAAAGTGATATATGTGTGTTGCATCTAATGGGGATTACTTTGAAGGCGACAAAATTAATATTGACAACTAAATCAATATTTTGCGTTTTATTTACAAATTCTAGGTACTTTTTGGTCACAATGTATATTCTCTTAGATATAATATGAAATTTCGCCCCAATTCGTTATGTATGTAAGCTACCTAAAACGTAAAGTATTATTCTTTTATTATAGTGGAATAAATAATAATTATTTTCTCCATAAAATTTAATCATAAATATAAACTATTCAAATCGAAGCAAAATAACAATTACGAGTAAAAAAAAAATGGTGAACGTTCGAATTGTAACAAAAAAATAATAATAATGGTTTAGTTGTAAGAAAATTTAAAGTAAATATATTGGCACTTCATCTGAATCATCTGAAACACAAGAAAAAAAAAAATTATTTAATGAAATGAAATCAATAATAAAATTATATATGTATATACCATATGCAGTCAAAATTCCATAACTCGAATCACCATTCTCCACAAAAATAGTTCGACTTATAGAGACTTCGAGTTATAGAACAGTTTATCAAAACCAGCGGATTTATTAAAAGACACTACAATTACTACATATATTCAGTTCACATTTTTATTTACTCGATATTAAGTACTACATACTACATTGTTACAGTGAGTTAAAATAATTAGTAATTTGTGGCTGAAAATATCCTAATAAAGTTTCAATAAAAAGAGATTCCAGTTTAGTATTGAAAGAAAAGATTTCCGGATTCTACACTGTTACGCTTTATTATTCGTGACGTTTCGGTTTGATAAAGGTCTCAGCAGAGAACATTCTGTGAACTGTGAAAACATTCACCAAACTATTAGATTCCAGTTTATTTAAAGCCTTATAGTGTTCATCAGTTGCGTTTTCATTCGTTTGTAATTATAGATTCAATTTTCTCAAGGAACCCGCTATATCATTCGAACAATCAATCAAATCAATTGTGAATTGTGAAAATTCGAACAAGGCTGTTGAATAAATTCTTCTTCAAAACCCTCGTCATCACTTTCCGCTGCAATTAAAGTCTGAGTCACTGATTCAGAATTATAATTCTCAATAATGTCATCATCTGTAAGAAAACCTTCTGTACAAATTTCATTGTCCATCTCAATATAATCATCAAGAGTAGCATTGGAAGTTATGCTATTCAACGTTATCCATGCTTCGTAATCAGTTTGTGTCAAGCTCCTTTCCTGATCAATATTATTTAAGAAAATTAAAAGTATGTTATCCTCTTCATCCCATGTAGAATGCTGACCAAATCGAGCTTTTTTACAGCAATTCGCAATCGTTTGATTTTTGACGTCAATATCCCATGCTTTTGTTATGTGGTTAATGCAATCCAGAAATGTAATATCATGTTTGTTCTTTGTCTCTAAACGCTTTAATGCTTCTTTTAAGATTCTGCTTCGATAGTGACACTTTAAATTTTGAATTACTCCCTGGTCAAGCGGTTGCAATTCGGAGGTCGTATTTGGTGGAAAAAAAGCCAATTAAATAGATTTCAATTTTCTTTGTAAGTCTTTTGGATGGGCAGGACAATTATCAATGAATAATAAGACTTTTCGTCCAGAGCGTAAAAATTGTTTATCTAATTTGCAAATCCATTCTTCAAAAAGTTTTTCGGTCATCCACGCCCTGGAGTTTGATTTATAATCAACAGGTAGCGACTTAACCCCATGAAAGCAACGAGGCTTGCTACTTCTGCCAGTCAAGAGGGTTTTCAATTTTTCTGTTCCATTCATATTTGCTGCCAACAATAATGTAACTCGCTGCTTACTATGTTTGCCTCCATGGCATTTATCGCCCTTCAAAGTTAGTGTCTTATCTGGTAAGCATTTGAAGAACAGTCCTGTCTCGTCTGCATTAAAAATGTCGCGTTCATTATACTTTTTATGTTCTAGATGAAATCTGAGAGTATATTGTGTTTGCCTTACCGTTTGTAACGCTAAGAAATAACTCTCGCACAGAGCCGCCAAGGGTACAGAAATGTTTGTTGTCGCTCAAAAACCTCGATCCCGAGTGACCGTCTGTCCGTTTGTCTGTCTGTCCGTCTGTCTACAGCATAACTCTCGAAAGCTTTGAGCTATAGTGCTAAAAAATTTTGTGTGTCACTTTTAGCAAAAAAGTAACTTTAAGTTCGTGAATGGGCTACATCCCCTCACTCCTTCTACCCCCTCCAATACAAATTTCATGAAATTTTTGGAAACTGTTTAAGCTATCGACTTGAAATTTAGGTCAAACTATTATGATATAGATGTCATTAATATCACGGAATATTGACCCGATCCCCTTACTCCTACTACCCCTCTCATACAAATGGACAATTTTGAAAAATGCATATTTTCTCTTTTCATTGAAACTAGTAAAGCTGAAAAGACGAAATTTTGTCAGAATTAATTCTACTATAATTGCAATTTATTTTAAAAATAATTATCAACTTCACCCCCTCCCATACAAATTTCACGAAATTTTGAAATTTAAATTAAATTATTTTTCTTCGAAACTGTTAAAGCTATCAACTTGATATTTTGTAAAAAGTATACAAATTGAAATATTAATTATGCGAAAAAAATTTGTTTTGATCCGTACATTCCTTCTACCCCCTCTCATACAAATGTATAATTTTTGTTAAATGCATTTTATCGATTTCCATTCAAACTAGGAAGAGTACAAACTTCAAATTTTGCCAGAATTTGTTTCTTAATAATTCTTAATAACTCCTTCTACCACCTCCCATACAAATATCTGTATTATAAATTCAAGAAAAGCATTTCTCCTTCAAGTATATGAGAGCTATCGACTTTGAAATTGAATCAAAGCATGGTGATAAGGATGATCATAAGAAGTTTCAAAATCATCTTAAACGCTCCACTTGACCAATTTCTTTAAAAATGATGAAAACTAAAAACTTTAAATTCAGCAAAAAACATTTTGCATGCCATCTTCGGTGTCATGTACGAAAAATACAAACCTCCCCCTCTACTTCTACCACCTCCCATGCAAAAGTTTCTATTCACTATTCGAAAGAATTTGAGATGACATATGTTACGCATCGCAACCCTTTTAAGTGCTTCGAAGAGCCATCTATATGTAAATTGTAATTCACCTCATTGTAAAAGTCACCATGCACCACAACTGTATAAAATAAAAAAACCAAAAGTTCAGTGCGAAGGTAGCAAGCAGCGAGCGAGCATCCCAGCTCCGAAAATTTGGCATAGCTGTAGAAAAATAAAAATAAATAAAAGGTTGCGTGCAACGTGCAACATAATTTTTGGTCCGTCGATAGCCGCATAGGGATTTACTGGACAATAACATGGTAAATAATTTATTTTATTAATAATTCGGACACATAGTGAAAAAACAAAATTAAAATCGCGTGTGCATTAACATAACCTCCAAAAACAAATTGTTTCGTACATCCCTAAAAATGAACCGATTGGTTAGATCTCGCCAATCAATTCAAAAAGAACTCTCACTAATTGAAGACTATGTCGAGTCGTTTGATATTCAACGCTGCAAAATTGAAGATCTAAGCATTTATCAGCAGCAACTTGAAAACCTTCGTGCCAAGTTCGACACAATACAAGAGCAAATCCTTGATGCGCTCAATGAAGATATCATATCCGACGATCAGCATACAATCTCGTGTAATTTTATTTCTGCGCAATATCAAATAAGTGCCGAAATACTTCGATTACAGAATACGCATAAAGTTCCTAGTTCCGTTAGCCCCATTATTAAAACTCAATACGTAAAAACCGCTCGCTTACCGGAACTTAAATTACCGCTGTTCTCGGGAGGTTACGCCGCGTGGCTCGCCTTTAAAGATCGCTTCGCTTCCATTATCGGAAACCGTACAGACTTATCAGATGTTGATAAGCTCCAATACTTAATCGGCAATTTATCTGGAGACGCTTTGCATGTCGTCGACCGCATTGAAATTTCATCCATTGGTTATGCGTTAGCATGGCAAGCTTTGTGTGATCGATATGATCACAAACGACTCATTATCGAAACTCACATTGATGAGCTTTTTAAAATACCATGCATGACCTGTGAATCATCTACTCAATTATCCGAGATAATTGACACTATCGAGAGGCATTTACGCGCGTTAAAGAGTCTCAATCAACCGATCGAATCTTGGGACATGATCATTATTCATCTCACTACGTCGCGCTTATCTAGTGATACACTAAAGGACTGGCAAAAACAAATCGATTATAACGAAATACCGACATGGGAAAAAATGTTAACATTCCTTCAACACCGAGTACGAATTTTTGAATCAATAGAAGCTAACACAAAGCCAAAAAATACAGGGGCATTCAAAAGGGAAACGGTATCCAAACCAGCTGCTCTCAAACACAAGTCGTGTGTGACAGTTACAAAAAATCCCTGTCCAATTTGTGCTGTACTGACACATGCAATATACCGATGTGAACAGTTTGCTAAGCTCAGCGCTAAACAAAGATACTCCAAAATAATGGAACTACGCTTGTGTGTCAACTGTCTTGGGCACTCACACATCGCCACAAACTGCAATTCAGTACGGACGTGTTCCCATTGTCATCGAAAATATCACACATTGTTGCACTCCCATTATGTGCCAGATTTAAACATCTCCAAGGAACCTGTCACAACAGCCATTGCTAATAACAGTGAAACTGCACTTCTATCCGTGTCAAATCGTGATGATCGTAGTAATAAAGACTGCAGTATCACATCAGCGTCCCTCTGTACACAAACAGTTTCATCGAAAATCCTTCTCTCTACCGCCCTTATCTTACTGAAGGATTCAAAGAATCGGTACATACAGTGTCGCGCTCTTCTTGATAATTGCTCAACGATAAATGTCATAACTGAATCGCTCGCAAAGCGATTAAATTTAGTGCCGCGGAAAACGCAAGAGACAGTGCTCGGCATCGGTCAATCTGCTATTAATGTCTCGAAAAAATTAACTACCACGATAGCTTCGCGAGTCTCAAAGTTCTCAAAGACATTGGATTTTATTGTTATGCCAAAGATTACAGCTCAATTACCAGATCAACCTATTGACATATGTTCTTGGAGTCTACCACGGAACGCGAAGTTTGCAGATCCTTATTTCGCACATTCCAGCAACGTAGACATTCTATTAAGTGCAGGCATCGTCTGGGATATCATACTAGAAGGGACAATAAAATTGTCGGAAGACTTACCCACATTGCAAAATTCACAATTCGGCTGGATAATTGGAGGTAACTATTCTATCCACTCCACTCAGTCAACGACCTCAAACGGCATATGCAACCTAACAACTACGGATAACCTCGATTTCCTACTCAGACGCTTTTGGGAATTGGAGGACGTTCCTAAATCTGACAATCTTTCCGCTGAAGAGCGAGAATGTGAAGATCACTTCTCAGCGACCTGCAGGCGTGACGAATCAGGACGCTATATAGTTCAGTTACCCACCAAGAATGCAGTCTTAAAAGGGTTGGGGGATACGAAAGCTATAGCAACTCGAAGATTTCAACTCCTTGAACATAAACTTAATCGTGATACTAAGTTACGCCAAGACTATGTAGCATTCATGGCCGACTATCTATCTCTTGGACACATGAGGCCTTTCAAACCTACCACGAACAATTCTCCTTGTAACTACTTGCCGCACCATTCGATACTCAAGCCTTCCAGCAGTACTACCAAGCTCAGGGTGGTATTCGATGCCTCAGCTGCTTCTTCAACGGGCATATCATTAAATAACGCATTAAAGGTGGGGCCAGTTGTTCAACAGGATCTGTTCAGCATCATTCTTCGTTTTAGACAACATACTTATGTAATAACGGCTGACATTGAAAAAATGTACAGACAAATTAAAGTGCATCCACGCGATCAGGCGCTGCAACTAATATTCTGGCGAAACGACACAAGATCCTCTCTTGAAACGTATGCCCTAACAACTTTAACATATGGAACAGCTAGTGCTCCATATTTAGCAACAAGAGTCTTAAAACAGCTGTCCATTGACGAAGCACAAAACTTCCCACTTGCTGCAGAGGTGTTCCAAGACTTTTATGTCGATGACATATTGACCGGAGGTAACGATATCCACAAACTGCTAGAGACTCAAAAGCAACTCATTGCCATGCTGAAGGCAGCTGGTATGAACCTTCGAAAGTGGTGTTCAAATGACGAACGGTTACTCAACAACATTCACGAAGAATATCGAGAACTTAATTTCACCCTAGACAAAGAAGATCAAGTCATCAAAACTCTCGGTTTAATTTGGGATACTCACGATGATGTTCTCAGGTACAAGTCTCGTCCAGAATATCCTGTCTCGTCACAAATCACCAAGCGAAGCATATTATCGACGATTGCTTCCCTCTATGACCCTTTGGGTCTTCTATCGCCTGCTATCATCAAAGCGAAAATTCTGATGCAACAAATTTGGCTTCAAAGGATTGGTTGGGATGATCTTCCATCGCATGACACCGTCACTCAATGGATATGCTTCAGGAGTCAGCTCAATGCCCTGTCTACGTTAAAAATAAAACGATGCGTCATACTCAATAGCGCCTCACGAATTGAGCTACATGGATTCGCGGATAGTTCTGAACTCGCGTACGGTGCAGCGATCTATATTAGGTCTATCGGATCGACTGGTAACATCTCGTGTAATCTTCTATGTAGCAAATCGCGCGTGACACCGTTGAAAAAAATAACTCTGCCGCGCCTCGAGCTATGTGCTGCCGTTCTTCTTACGGAATTAGTTAAAAGTGTGCTACGGTCCTTAACAGTGAAACTTGATAGTATTACATTATGGTCGGATTCTACAATAACACTCTCATGGATTAAATCTCCGCCCAATCGCCTTAAAACCTTCGTAGCGAATCGTGTTGCTATGATTCAGGATCTTCATCAACATCATCAATGGCAGCATATTAATGGAAAGCTCAATCCCGCGGACGTGGTGTCTCGTGGAGTTCTGCCTGCCGACCTCGAGCACAATAACTTGTGGTGGTCTGGACCAGAGTTCCTCTCACGGCCTTTCAGTGAATGTGAAACCACGACGTTCACCATGTTATCTCCAGACGACATTCCTGAGCTTAAAACATTCGTCGCAACAACTTCCAGTTCTCAAACTGACCTGGATACATTCGATAAGTATCGCTCATTTCGCATATTATCGCATGTCTATGCATATACCTTTAGATTTTGCCATAACTCTAGAAAACCTACTCAAGAGCGTGTCATTGGTCCTCTTACTCCCGAAGAACTTCAACACGCAACACTATGGCTTGTCAAACGGGTTCAACACGCAGCCTTTGCAGAAGATTTTAAACGATTAGAGAAGGGATGTGACACTACACGTCGCAGTAAAATACATTCGCTGCTTCCATTCATAGCAGAGAATGGTGTCCTCAGAGTCGGCGGTAGGCTTCACAACTGCAGCCTACGCTATGATCAGAAACATCCAATACTTCTGCCAGCTGATCATCACTTTACAAAATTGATCTTTCGACACTATCACGAACGCGAGCTACATTGTGGACAGCAAGCACTACTCAGCGCCGTACGACAAACCTATTGGCCAATTCATGGTAAAGTATTGGCCAGAAAAACAGTTAATTCTTGTGTCATCTGTTTCCGGTCAAAACCTCACAATTCACCACAACAAATGGGTCAGCTGCCATCGACTCGGGTCAATCCTTCTGCTCCATTCTCAATTGTCGGCGTAGATTATTGTGGTCCCTTCATGACAAAACACAAGAATCAACGAAAGGGACCTATTATTAAATCATACGTAGCTTTATTTGTATGTTTCGCAACCAAGGCTATTCATTTGGAGGTGGTAAGCGACTTGACCACAGATTGCTTCTTAGCTGCTCTACGTCGATTCATTGCACGTAGAGGTAGACCAACTACAATACACAGCGACAATGGTCGCAATTTTGTTGGAGCATACAACGAAATTAAGCGGTGGACTCAATTTCTTTCATCATCACCTGAAATCGAAGTATTTTGCTCTGATGAAGGAGTGAAGTGGAAATTCATCGCTCCGCATTCACCACACCTGGGTGGAATTTGGGAGGCGGGAGTGAAATCCGTGAAATTTCACTTGAAGCGCGTTTCGAAGAACCAACTTTTCACTTTCGAAGAACTTACAACTCTGCTCACGCAAATCGAGAGCTGTGTCAACTCCCGACCACTTGTAGCGCTAACTGATGATCCTACTTCGCCTCAAATGCTTACTCCTGCTCACTTTCTTATTGAACGGCCATTGAACGCACTATCGGAACCCAGCGTCAACGACATCCACATTTCACACTTAAACCGCTGGCGACGCTGCCAACATATGACCCAATCATTCTGGCGCAAATGGTCATCAGAATACCTACAAACGCTTCAGCAACGGAAGAAATGGACTAAATCTCTTCCAAACTACAAGCTCAACGACGTCGTCCTGGTTCATGATGCACAGCTGCCACCTACTCAATGGCTAGTAGGAAAAATCATTCAGTTGCGACTTGGACCTGATGGAAAGGCTCGCATCGCACATGTCAAGACGAAGATTGGGGACATACAACGATCAATTACAAAAATTTATCCTCTTCCTATAAACTAAATATTTCACTCATTAATGTCATTGTATTGTTTAATTGAATTAATTGAATTATTTGAATTGTTGAATATTGCTTCACTAATATTCAAGGCCGGGAGCATGTTACGCATCGCAACCCTTTTAAGTGCTTCGAAGAGCCATCTATATGTAAATTGTAATTCACCTCATTGTAAAAGTCACCATGCACCACAACTGTATAAAATAAAAAAAACCAAAAGTTCAGTACGAAGGTAGCAAGCAGCGAGCGAGCATCCCAGCTCCGAAAATTTGGCATAGCTGTAGAAAAATAAAAATAAATAAAAGGTTGCGTGCAACGTGCAACAACATATTTTCCGGTATATTAAAGTTATTTCCATCTCATCTAGAGTACACACACCATGCCTACAATTCAACATACATACGTATGACACACAATTTGGTTAAACTTTTTTTAGTTAAATATTTGTCCATACCTTTGCTTCCATTTATCAAGCCAACCAGTGCTTGCCTTAAAATCGTTTTCTCCAAACCGCTTCGCAAATTCCAATGCCTTCTCCTTTAAAATTCCTCCAGATATGGGCATGTTTTGGTTTCTTGCTTCTTTAAACCAATCGAAAACTGCATTATTGACATTTTTGAATAGTGGATTTTTAATTCTTTTGCTGTATCCAGCACCAGATTCAACTGATGCGATAATTGTGTCCATATATTTTAAAATCGTTGAAACTGTACTCGCCGGAACACCGTATTTAAAAGCTACATCCTTTTTCTTTAATCCACTTTCTATTTCCTGAATTAATTTATACTTTTCGTCAATTGAAAAACTTTTTAGAACACGTTTCGACGCCATGAAAAACCGATTTTGTGTTAATATACCGTAGTACGTAAACTGAACTCGTATTCACTTACAAGCGCAACTGAAATGTGCACCAAGCGGCAACCTCATAAAACATTTCTTTATAAATAGGGACTTCCCCAACTATAAAAACCCAAAACAACAAACCACTTACTTTGATGTGAGAAAATGAGGGATTCCCAAAAAAAAAGAAACAAAAATTTTCTCCGCTATCAGGAATTTCCCCGAATTATTCGACTTATTGAATACGCGTGCCACTTTTTTACTCGACTTATGGAGAAATGCGAGTTATGGAAGTTCGACTTATGGAAGTGACATTTTATACAACTTGCTCTCTAAATGCTATTGACACCTGATTTAGTTCGAGTTATAGAAAATTCGAGTTATAGACGTTCAACTTATGGAAGTTTGACTGTATATACATTTTTTTATTGATTCGATCTTATACCCCTGCCCGTTAAGCTTGCTAACAAACTAAAAACTTCGTGACCCAATGCATCCCCATTTGAGGGATATTCTGGTCAGATGTCATCTCCAACGACGAACTGTGGAGTATAACTGGACTGTCTAAGAGATAGGCATTGAGATTCAAAGACGGATGTGGCAGGTGGATCGGTCACAGTTTGAAGGAGCCAGAGCAAAACATCTCCGATCAAGCTCTGGATTATAATACTCAAGAAATCGAGCAGCTGTAGGAGAGGAATAAACAAGTTCAAGTTTTGAAAGAGAACTATTTCTGTCCGAATCCCCTAGATAATCTTAACAGGAAATCGATGGATTTTAATTATTATACTCCTGCAATACTCACAAAAGAAATCAGTTATATCATCGTCATCATCAGTATCGGTGTTATTGAAATAATGAAAATCCTCGTTAAAACTATAATCGCTATAATCGTCATCTGGATTAAAATGCTCTGCATATTATGGATCAGTTTCTAATGTCAACGCGACAATGTTTTCATTTTTCTTGTATTTATTGCTCTGAAAAATAAAACAAAATTAAAAAAAAAAACATGTTTGAATTATTTTAGGCATACTTTGGCTAAGCTCTGATTAATTCCGGTTTCGGGAACGCACACCGTAAGCAGATTACTCGATTTTCGATCTCTAAGAACTTTGACAATCTGATGATATAAATTATCTTTGAACTGTTCGCAAAATGAAATATTCAATTTTCGCAACTGAATTAAATTCTTCATAGCACCTATGACTCCATCTTCAGTAACCGAAGTCGAACCGGCAATATTAATCTCTTCTAATTGCTTACAATTTTGTGAGATTTCTAATAGAAATGCACTATCGAGATATTCATCATGAACTAGGCATAATTTTTTCAAATTTTTAAATTCTAAAATTCGTTCTCGATTCAGATCTTCTGTTAGTAATAAATGATAGATTTCCAACGATTCGAGATCATCTTTTCGATATTGTGCGACATCGGTTAAAATATCTGTACTGAAATATGCGCGATGTATTCGAATATGTTTTAGGCTGTTCAGTTTACCTATAACACCAATATGACTCGCTTGATACGAACTACTAACTATAACACGTTCTAAATTTGGTTGCGTTTCGACCAAATGTCGGAACGAATCATCATTCAATTGATAGCATCCGACAATGTTCAGAACTTTGAGCTGCATCGACTTGCACAATTCGATAAAATATTTCGAATCGAGATTTTCGCAATTCGATAAATTCAAATCGATTATGTTTTTCAATTTGTTTAAGTATTTCCCGGTTACATTGCAATTATGCGATAGATTTAAACATTCTAACTGCGTTAAATGAAGGAACAGCGAACAAATTCGATTGTTTACATCACAATTACATAATTTTAGTGATTTGATATTTTTTGCTGATAAAAACACACGCTGGTAAGTTTCGAAGTGGATATTTCGAAGCGATTCGAAATCAAGTTCGACTAGATGCTGGCAATAATTTGGCACAAATTCCAGATAACGCCTGTACTTCATGTCCGGCGAACCTTGTAAATGGATCTTTTTCATATACGGCCCGAATTGCGATAGGATTTTTCGCGTTTCCATTAATGTAAAATTTGTGCGCATATCACTGAAATCGATCTCTTTATTGACTTTTATCAGATGCTCCGTAACGGTATTAAATCGTTGAGAAATCAATGCTAGTTTTAATCGTTCGACTGAATTTAAGTACGAGAATATATGCAGCAGACAATCAACGTTTAAATCGAGTATTGATGTTGTGTCCTCTGATATGTTATCGGTATATTTATCGCATTCGATACTTGGAGGCCTCTGCATTGGTTGTTTCCAGGTGTCTGCTGCGCGAACTTTTAACCATTTCGATATGCTTGGATGGTTTGTTTCTAATGCGCTGAAAACAGTAAAATCGAATAATTACCTTAATACTTAATACAGCAATATTTTTCTCTTCTTTTTGTTCCCACATTGAAGGAATTCATATGGAAGATAGTTGTATTTTAAAAGACAGAACTAACAAGTAATGTAACGAATTCCTTGTAAGTGAGCACCTACACTCGCAGACTTTGCGTACACACTCAACACATCCAACATATCTATAAAAAACATCGTTTTAAGTAATTTATTTCATAGTAATTTTTTTTCTTTTTTTCATGGCTTTATTACAAACATAAAACAAAACAAAAATGATGATTATTGTACTCCATAAAAATATTAAAATTAAAAAACGAAAACAAATCCTGAATTGCAACAATAAAAAGTCTGCGTACAAATATTTGTTTTCAAAATAAAACAATTGTTTTTCCTCGTTAATAGCTTGTGGGATATCCTCGTCTCTTTATTACTTTCCACAACTGTTTTTGCATGGAATCTACCAGCTTCTTAGTGAACTCTGGGGTTATTGAATTCCACTCCTGGATCAGGACTTCCTTGAGCATTACCATCGACGTTACTGTGTGCGCTCGAATCCTTTGTTCCAAGTGATGCCACAAATGCTCTACTGGATTAAGGTCAGGAGATTGGGGTGGTGTACGAAGCTGATTTTGGGCATTATACAGGAACCAGAGTCTTACTACCTTCGCAGTGTGCTTAGGGTCGTTGTCTTATTGGAAGCAAAAGTTGTCGCTTAAGTCCAAATGTTCTGCACTTTTCTTCAAATTGCGCTTGAGAATATTAAGGTAGTCTATGTTTTTCATAATACTTTCAATAAACTCCATTTTTCCAACTCCTCCACTAGCCATACGCCCCCATATCATAACACCACCACCACCGTGCTTTACTGTATGTTGGACAGAGATTTTTTACGCCGACCTTTGATTCCAAAAATACAAAATTTACTTTCATCCGAGAAAATAACTTGTTTCCAAAATTCTTTTGGCTTATTTATGTGTTCCTTAGCAAACGCCAGCCGCTTGAGTCTGTTTACTGTTGTTATAAATGGCTTTCTACGGGCAACGCGTCCTTGATACCCATATTTCCTAAGAATTTTACGAAACCATCATCAGAAATAGACTTGCGGTACTTTGCTTTGATGTCCTTTGCCATATCAGCTGCAGTTAATCTAGGATTAGCCTTCATCGTTCGGAGCAAACTCCGAGTTTGCTGAGGGCTCCATTTTGGAGGACGGCCAGATCTGGGTTTTGAAACCAAAACTTCTGTGTTTTTGAAGTTGTTTACGACTCGTTGGACAGATGAATGACTTCTGCTGACTATTGTACCTATTTCACGATATGACGTACCTTTTTTCCACAAATCCACGATAATTTTCCTTTCCCCAAATTTAATTTCCTTTCCTTTATGAGACATCTCTTACTTAACGTTTTTTAGCAATTATTTTTAACGCAAACCTTAGATAAAAACATGTTTATCAACTTTCCTACACAAACTTTATTGTTATTAATGATTTAACTGCAACTCAGAGACTTTGACTTCCCTTTATACGCTTTGATCGCAGATTTTATTCCTGGAATGTCAGACTATTTTTTGTTTCCGAATTTCACCGGTGTTTTAGAGTACAGTAATTCTCATTTTTGTTTTATTTTATGTTCATAATGAAGTAATGAAAAATAGAAAAAAAAAATATTTCGGAATAAAATGTTAGAAACGATGTTTTTTTATAGATACATATGTCGGATGTGTTGGGTATTTACGCAAACTTTTTCTGCCGAGTGTAATTAAGATTAGCATCTAGTGCTATAACATGTCATGGTAAGATAGTTTTGATTCAATTCTCCAATATGGCAGAGACTTTTTTAAACTTAACATAGGAAAAAAAGAATTTCGGACTATTGAGCTTTGTACCTGGAAAATATGTTGCTATAATGGTTGTATTATAATCAACTACATTCGCAAATTTTTATCAACCTTAAAGCTGCGTACACACTTGAGCATGAACGCGAACGAGGCAGGCAAGGACGCATGAGCATTCAAATGTGTACGTGCATATGAGGTGCCTTAAACTGCCTCGGCACACATCCGAGGTCGCACGAATGCTATCTGTAGCGAGTTTGTACATCAAGGAAAATTCGGTTGTATTTGGACAGCATTTGGTTTATTTTTGCCCCGCCTCGCTTCGTCAAACGTTAGAATGGTAGTATTCTTGAAAGCAATTAATAAAAAATTATTTGGCATAAGGAAAAGGCACTTCATCTCATAAAATAATGTAAAAGATTTCATAATTTCTGGAAAAGAAATCACTGGCAAATAGTCCGAAACTATTTAGCTACGAACGGCTGCGAAAGGTCGGATCGCTGCTTCGTTCGATTCCTCGGGTGATTTTGTTCGAAACGAAATGGGCTCGTTCGAGGCAAATGGTCTCGTCTCGTTTTACCGCAAGTGAGTACGCAGCTTTAGATGTAATTTACAGCATGGCCTAAATTTAATAAACAGATTAACTCTCATGTAACCGGAGACGGCCAATTTATACAGAACTCTAATGTACAGAATACTAACATAACAACCGGCCTCGCTAGACCAACTATTTATTATTATCAATGCAAATCTAAAAAGCAGAAAAGGAGTACTTACGCTGCTGCAAACTCGGGCTTCTCGAACGTAACGAAACCATACTGAAAAGTTGTCGATTCATTTCTTGTATTTTTCATCTTCTTTATAATCACAACCGACCTAACCTTCCCAAATGTTGAGAAGTAATTTCGAATTATTCCTTCGTTTTTCTATCAAAAAAAAAAGTTATTCTCATTGAATTCTCCCCCATAAAATCGTCTTCCTCCCTTTGAACTTCTCTTCATTGAGGCAGGAATACAAGACGATATTAATTTACCTGTCGCGGAATGTTACCCAAGTACAGCGTGTAAACTGGGACTCCATCTTCAGTGCAAAGCGCGGTTTGTCGTCCTGTTGCATCTGTAAAGTTGCCGGAAAAAAAAACCACACGATTAGGACGCAAAATAATCGGGGGAAAACAAAAAATATGGTGATATAGTTTACCTTTCTCCACCTTTTTCGCCATTTCTCACGAAGAATCGGCTGCGTATTTGCTATCGATGATGTCAATCGTCGCTTCTTCCAGATAATTTCCTACCAGGCTGACAATTTTCCTTACGTATTTCAATCGGTAAAACGTTAAAAAAGACGCCTTGCGAAATTAACCTTCAAATCTGACAATGAAGTTGTCTGCTGTTTTATTTCAAAAACTCAAAGTTGTGTTGATGCGATTTAGCAATCGAGCTTCAAGCCAATTCGCAATAGGAAAGAAAATAATTAAGGGGTTTGTGTAGTCTTCGTTTACACGCTCCTTTTCTACTCGCCGAGGTGTAATTGCGGCAACCACCCGGATTTCCAGCAGTCTACAAAAGAAAAAGGAACAGTTGAATCGGGCATTCACAGCAAATGGATACAAAGCGAGCGAAGCATCCAAGGGCAACAAAACGGAAAGACACTGAAGAAGGAAATACAGACAAACGATGGGTAAAAGTACCTTACATCCAGGGCACGACGGATAAGATAGGGAAAATACTTCGAAAATCCAACATCAAGACAAAATTCACTATCCCGAGGAATTTTGTAATGGTCGCTCGCTCTTAAAATAAATACAAAAAAAAAAATTACCTAACCCTGAACCGTAGGTGCGCGCTGCCGATGGACAGATGTCGCCGCCGGAGGTCGCAAATTATATGACCACCGTATGTTGTCGAGTATTAGTACCACAGTTTTAGGCTCAGATGAGTCGATGAAAGTACGCTGATGAAATCCGGAATGAGAGAGTATTGAATAAAGTAAAAATCTTACAAGAAAAAAAAAAATAAAAAAAAAAAAATAAAGGAGAGTATTAATTGAAATTAAATAAATAATAATAATAAACAAAGAATAATTAATAAAATAATAAATAGTTAATGAAATAAATAAAAAAAAATTAAATAATAAAATAGCGATAATAGAAATAAATATGAAAATCAAATTTTTTTTTTTTTCTTATATTGAAAGAGTGATTGTTCCCCAGACAGCCGCGTGCTGATATAAGGGAAACGGATCGTGGTTTCTTTTTTAGACCATTAACGGGTTTTAATAGCTGATATTTGTTTGTTTAGTAGTTCAATGTATTTTTTATGTATTTTTTTGCTGCAATCTTGAAGCATCAGATATCCTTTGCTTGTCGAATTTCGTTTGGCAAGGAGTTGTAGTACAGTATTGATTCATAAATGGGATCCTTTCTTAGTCTATTTGTCCTACAGTTTCTGTTTCTTATCGCACTAGCATTTCTTGTATTATAATTGTGAATATCCGTACTATACGTTATTAGTATTGATGATTTTAATCCTTGGTTTATTATATTGTACATTAGTTTTGACCGCTCAAGATTTAAGGTTTGTTGTAGGTTTAGATTGCTGTAGTTTTCATAAAGGTCAGCTGATGGTGTAAGATGTGGTAAATTATATACAGCTTTAATGCTTTTGTTCATGAGTCTTGATATTCTCTCTTGGTTATACATAGATGTTTGGCTCCATATTATAAGTCCATATGTTATGTTTGAAAGTATAAACGCATTATACAAAATTTCTTTTATTGGTGTAGGTAGAAAGTAATTCCGTCGTAATAGTCCAGTGATGGGTGCTACTTTCTTGCGGATATTATCAATGTGTTGTGACCATGACAGATTTTCATCGATCGTTAGTCCTAAATACTTGACTTGTTTTGTTCTACACAATTCAATTCCATCTATGTTAATTTTTGCATCAATATAAGCTTTATTTCTTTGCTTGAATATCATGAAGCTGGTCTTCCCTGCATTTAATGTTAACCTGTTGCCCAACAGCCAATTCTTAAATAACTTGAGGTCAGTGTTGATCAATGTTTCCAATTCCTGCTGACTTCTTCCTCTATAAAGCAGCAGTGTATCATCCGCGTATACTATATATTTAGCTCGAAGGCCTATATGCTGCAAATTATGTATATAAAGTAGATAGTGCGTATGGCCCAGGATTGAACCCTGAGGAATTCCGATATTAATTGGTTTTGAATCGCTGAGTTTATCTAAGTTTCTTGTAATGTAAGTGCGCCCTAGGAGATAGTTTTTTATTAAATCATTAATTTTTCCTCTTAAGCCAATTTCATTTAGACATTGGAGCAGTATTTCGTGATCTACAGTGTCAAATGCCTTTTTTAAATCTATGAAGACTGATGTTACGTAGCAGCCTTTGTCCCGACCATCATTTATAAATTGCATCGCATTAACCAATGCTGCTGTAGTGTTGCTCTTTTCTTGAAAGCCATACTGATTTCGGTTTTGTTTATAAAGTTTGAGATTCTTATGTTGATGACTTTTTCAAAGATTTTGCTAATGGAGCTTATCAAGGCAATCGGTCTGTAGTTGTTTGGGTCTGAGATAGATCCACTTTTGAATACTGGAGTAATCAATGATGTTTTAAGCAGGAACGGAATGTGCCATCCGCCATATGTGTGTTAATCGCTTTGGATAGTGGAGAGGATATAATCGTTGATAGTGTTTTTAAGTCGTTTGTTGTAATTCCATCAATCCCTGGTTCTATGCTGCTTTTTAGTTCAGCAATTAATCTACTTATTTCCTTACTACATGTGCTTTCAATATTATTCATGGAAACAAATCTCGGCTGTATTTGTTGGGTTCAAACAGTGAAGGTGGTTATTGCAATTAGCATTCACGATAACGATGAATAATAAGAATCTAGATTTCCGGATTCTGCAATGTTACGCTTTTTTATTCGTGACGTTTCGGTATCCGCTGAGACCCAATATTAAAGCGTAACAGTGTAGAATCCGGAAATCTTTTCTTTCAATTCGAAATGCACTGTGAAAATATTCACCAAACGAAATAAGAATCTAGTAACAAGAGTTGTGCGATGTTTGGTGTTGGTTGCGGATTTGAGTTTAAGACCGAGCACAGAATTGAATGTAGAACGCGCCACGTAGGCACGATAAGCAGAAATCCTGTTTTCAAATAAGCGCAATATTTCTTATATTGATCGAAAAACCACGTAAGGATTATGTCATAGAAAATGGATTTTTATGTAATGGAAATGTATCACATATGTCGTACTACGAGTTTCTCCGGATGGCAAAAACGTATTAATAAAAGTATGAAACTTATTCGAACGTTCTTCGCGTGAATTAAATTGGTTCAGATACGAACTCTGGCAATTGCGATATTTCAGCGTGAGTTCTTGAAGCGAGAGCAGCAGATATGTAACAACGTTTTTCGTTAGACGCTGTTCGGTCTTGCTGGCGGATGCACTGAATGTGTCGATGGGTGGAAGTAATCAGTTTGCAAATTTCCTGGCTCAAATTGTCGATGAGAGTTTCTTCTTCCAGTGTGGGCCGGAGAAGATGTCGTGCATGCAACGAGCCCAATTCGTCAAGTTTTGGTTTTATTCTGGAAATATGGGATATTTGTTGTTAATGTTGTATGGCGTATCCCGGTCGGCGCAATATATAATTCCGGCACATTGCCTGCTTGGATATACCTTGGTCACCTCAATCTAGGAAAATGAAAAATTCGTAGAAAGAGGGTTGTGCGAAGGGCTAACAACCCTTCCACAATAAATAAAAAAAAAAAAAAATGTTAAGGAACCTGAATATCAGGAGGCCAAGGTCCGATTTGGGCTGTAGCGCCATTGTAGAAGAAGAAGTTGTATGGCGTTGAATTGAAAAGAGATTACTTGGACATTGAATATTGGGCTTCCTCTAATTTGTCTACCGCAATCATCGCGAAGCTCTAAACCTTCTTCGGCGATCGTGATCGTTTTAGTAGCTTCTCTGAAAACCATAAACATTTTTAGCAACACAGTTAAAAAATGTGCTCGTAAAATTCCTCCATACAAAATTTACCCCGCCAAATCTTGGTCAGAATGCTCGTAAAATTCCTCCATACAAAATTTACCCCGCCAAATCTTGGTCAGAATGCTCGTAATATTCCTCCAAACAAAATTTACCCCGCCAAATCTTAGGTCAGAATGCTCGTAAAATTCCTCCATACAAAATTTACCCCGCCAAATCTTGGTCAGAATGCTTGTAATATTCCTCCATACAAAATTTACCCCGCCAAATCTTTATTTGTCGGAGTTATCCGCTCGTAAAATTCCTCCATATCTTTATTATTTTTTCCTAGTACGAATCTAATAACGGATTTGTACAACGAGAAATTCGAGAGACTGTCACTTCGAACTGGCGCAATGCCTTCTATAGTAGAAGGCCGAGTAACTGAATCCAACAACAACACGTTGGAGTCATAACAAACATGACAGTTCCATACAAATTCGAACGCTTTTGTATGGAGCAGACACGGCGGGCATCGTAAGAAATGAGTTTATTCTTAAATGCAGTGTTAAAGATAGTTCAGCTTTCTAAGGTTCTTTGATAATAGTGCTCGGCATGTAATTATTACACGTTGATATCAGTGCAAAAGATTTTTAATTGAGAAAAGTGCGATCAAAGTTAAATCTCGGCTTCTCACACCGAAGAAAATCTGTCACTCATATTGTGCAGAGTTCTCCGGTTAATTTTCACACAGAAAATTGTAGAATTTTAGTTATTACGAAAAAGTGTGCACTCGCGTAATATTTTCGTGCTTAATTTGAACTAATTATGCTCTTTTCTTGTTTTCGGCAAAACGTGTTTTTACGACAAGTTTGTAGAAAAATAATACAGGTGGTCTTGTGAAATGGAAAAATCCATGACGTCATACCCACTGGAGTCATTCAAGATGGCCGCTACGTCAGTTCTGCCCAGCTTGAGATGTAGAAAGCATTGACTGGCGACAATTTTACGTGTTAATCAACAACAATCTGCTGAACATTACCAACGAGGCGAACAAAGAGCAAGAAATTACAAATGTGTTTTTAGAGGATTGATTAAAACATGAAATTACATGTGTTTTTAAAGAAGTGATTAAAACATGTGAGCTACGATTACATATTTTTTTATTAACAAGTCAAGATAAAAGAAAACAAATTTTGGGGCACTCTAAAAAGTTTCCCTTGCGGCATACAAACGCAAATTTTACACTGAATACTTCCCGTTTGAATGCCATGGGTCCGAATGCATGATCGGAATGTTCTCCATGACCAGGCCAGAAAAAAACACCGGTTTTCCGGGTATAAGAAGAGAGAAAATGCTTGTAACCCAATTCAGTCAGTTTTTTTATCAGTCAATTTATGTATTGGTGGAGGGTTGGAAGAACCCCAACTCAGTCAGTTTTCTTGATCTATGAATACATAACCTCATGGAGGGTTAGAAAAACCCCAGCAGGTCAGTCAGTTTTTTTCAGTCAGTGAATACGTAACCTCGTGGAGGGCTGGAGGAGCTCCAACTCAGTCAGTTTTTTCGAACCGTCAATATATAACCTCGTGGAGGGTCGGAAAAACCCCCAGCAAGTCAGTCAGTTTTTTCGAACAGTCAATACATAACCTCGTGGAGAGTTGGGAAAAAACCCCAACTCAGTCAGTTTTTTTTATTTGGTTGAAGGTGTGACCATCTGGTGAACGTTTTTTTGTGAATATCGCTATGTGGGAAGCACGTAGAGCTTACTATGATATTTTTGCTGCTTGCGAAATCAATATGACGTTGGCTATTGTCGTTGGTTATGTCATGGAGACTGTGCCATCCTGTTGTTCCTTCTCCTTTCCGACTTTTGCATTGAAATCCCCTAAGTCAATTTTTAGGTCATTCGAGGGCAGTGAATCATAGGTTGTCTCTAGAGTGGCGTCTTTAGTTATATCGTCCTTGTCTTCTGTTGGTGCGTGGACGTCTTTATTCGGATTGCACACAATCTTTCACTCACTGGTTTGAAACTCTGCTGTTTAAATTTTTTGTCTCTGCTTCCTGACAATTTTCCACTTGGGCTGATTGTGTGTGATCTCATGTCCATGATTTCGCTACCGAGCCATTTCGTTTCTTGGATGGCAGTTACGTTGATGTTGTGTTTTGCCACTTCTTCGAGGAAATCTTTCAGAGCGCCTGTTCTTAATAAGAATCAAACATTCCAAGATCCAAAAGAGTCGTCCATTTTCCGTTTGCAGGGTTGTTGCCGTTGAGTCTATCCTTTCCGAGGCTGTTCTTCAGCTTTCTGGACATTGCGTTGTTGGCGACTCGCCAAACTCCCGACCTGGAAGACCGGTCTTAATTATTTATTACACCCTGGTAGAAAAAGGGTGGGAGTTTTCAGCTAAATATGACATGCTGGAGTTTTTACAGCTATTCTGCGAGTCCAACTATGTCATACTTTTTGCCTACTTCCGGAGACGCACTGGTGTTACTGGCCATTCAGGTTAACTCCATGTTCCTTCCTCCTTTCTCAACCGGTCTTGGGACCGGCTATGGCGGAGGAAACTTCCATAAATAAACGATTGAAATATTGATTACATGTACTGGAGCTATTGATCGTAATCGCATTTATGTGTTAAATAATTGACAACAGGCCTGTCCCGTTCATTCAGTTTTCCCTATCTGCTCTAACCTGTATATTGACTTCCCACGCATTCTCAACTTGCCCCAAGAATAATAAAGTTGCGCCCGACTTGCTGGCAGATATTTATTACTTCTATGATTCGACACATATTTAATGTATTGAAAGAAAGACATTAAAAATAAAAACACACGCTTTATCAATAAATTGAAATATCAGTCCATAACTCCCTGTAAATCCGATACTTTTTCAGTAAAAACTTTGAACAATTCCGCTTATCTTAAACCTTGGCGCCATAATTCTAATCTCTTATGTTGCTAACTCGGCGTAATTGTTGCTAGGGAATGAATGGAAATGAAACAACCGTTCATATGAATGACTATGGCAACCCATAAGAAAAACAGCTGTTTGATCTGTCAAAGTTGTTGGTTGATTTGTCAACAAGAAGCGAACCGCTTAAGTACGCGTCAAATAAAATATTTGCGCTCGACTTACACAGGTGGAAGAAATAACGAGCTTATTGCTTATTTATCAAGTTATGAGACGTCTTCTAATGCCAAGGGCCAAGTGCTTGTGAGATTCGGATTTTTCAGTCGACGCGGCGGAATGATGCGAATGGCAGAGTACGAGTTGGTAAGGCAAATTTTTCTTCTGTCTTTTGTGCTTATCAGACTGACTTTGCTTATCAGCTTTTAATTGTGAAAATTTTTTTTATGGTGTTGTTAGTAAAGAGGAAGTTAAATAAGTATGGCGTGAGATTGCTACTGCTAAGTTTGGTCGAGTGGCGGTTAGGTATTAGTTGGATTACTCGATGTTCCGTCGAATAATGGTGAGATGGCAAATATTGGGATTATTTAGGGAGCCAATTGTGTAATTACGGCATACTTCTTTATTGTTGGTTTTTGATATTTAAATTTCGTGATTTGATCATAGCACGGGAGAGACAAACGGCATGGCTGTTCAGCTGCAATGTGATGTTTCGAAAAACCAGTATTCACCAGTGGTGTTTTTTTTTATCCTTTTGTACTTTCAGTAATTTTAATGGCTTTGCCACTTTCAATACCTTTCTATGATTTTGAGTACTTTCGAGAATCATACTGTTCTTCGTTCCACCAAGGAAAATTTCCTAAAAGAAAACATGAATATAAAAAAGATTCATCCTGAAACACTGCGAGCAAATATGTACGTTAAAAAGAAACATTTTCTGTATCTTTGACCCCACCACCAGCTATCTATAATCAAATTTAATCTATAATGGCACTACAACCCACATCGGGCTTTGTAACACAAAGCGTTGAGCGTTGGGGTAATTTTCAAAAAGAAATTCACACAACGCTCAACTACCTTAGGCTGACACGCCGCCATGGTATCACGAAGTGCCTGCGGAGTGACTTATGGTACACCTAGCTAAAGCACATCCTAGCTCGCCGGTTGGGGCGTGGGCGTCACTCCTCTCCGTGTTCATAAAAAAATTGCTGTTAACCGTTATTGGGTCTGACCACTAGGTTTGAGAAGTCCTAGTGAGGTAGTCAGCGGGTCGCAAAATAACGAGGTGACAAAAAAAAACGAGACAAAAAAGGGAACTTAGTGGGGCTTGATACGAAATGAACCTCCGAGGTCCATTTCGCATACAGAAAATTAATAAGGTTCCCCAGGTCTGGGCAGCACTTCCTGACGGGTACTCAGGAGCGTGGGTGTGGGGAATTCGACCTGGGAGTCCCTCATCCTAGAGGGTGCTGTCACTAATGAGGTGTGTGCTTCACTGCGATGCCGATCATTTTGGCCCGGGGCTCCGCATATGGCCACCTAAGCTATACGGGGCCCCAGGGCAGTACGGCAAGATCAGAGGGGCGTGGACTGACGGAGGCGAGTTTCTTCGGGTATCGTGAGCGCCAAGGCCACATTTGGGCGGCTTAGCATTTCATTTTACGTTCTGACATTATTCTTTCTTTCCTTTAAAATATAATTAATCAGTAACACTTACGTACTCCGTCCGTACCAGCACCTACAGTGCCGGAAAAAAGTTTGGAAACATGGTCTCTCAACCCACAATCATAGCTCTGAAACAGAATTCCTGGTACTTACACCTATGAAACTTTGCATAGAATAGCTGTATCCTATTTCTTTTTAATCTTTAAAGGGATATTTAATTATGGCAACTCTAAAAAAAATAGTGACAACAGTTTCGAATATGTCTGGTAATACTTGCGTAAAAAAGTATGGAAACAAAACGGTTTTTGTTGTCAAAAAGTTAATTAGAACCGTTTACTTTGAAATTGAATGTCATTAGTAGTTATTTGTTGTGCGACTGAATTAAATTTAACTCCAATTAAAGTTTTTTTATGAAACATAATTAAAAATGCCGAAGTGTAAGTTGTACTCAATGGATTTGAAGGAGAAAATCGTTTCTATGTACAATAACGGAACAAAACAAATTCAAATTTCACAAAAACTTGATAAACCAAGAGGAACAATTTCGAAAATTATTAAAAACTTTCATCAGCAAGGGACAGTCGAGTGTGCTCCAAAGTCAGGGAGGCCTAGAAAAACAACAGTAACCACCGATCGCATAGTTCACGGCCACTGAGATCAACGCCGAGTTAAAGAACAGAGGTATTTCAGATGTGACAGATCGGACAATTATAAATAGATTGATGGAAAGTGGCCTTTTTGGAAGATCTCCACTGAAGAAGCCACTCTTATCAAAAGCCAATATTGCAAGAAGACTAACATTTGCAAAAGAACACATTCTTTGGACTCCCAGCAAATGGAATACAGTTCTGTGGAGTGATGAATGTAAATTTCAACTATTTAGAAGCGATGGAAAACATTACGTTAGAAGACCACGGGGTGAAAGGTACAATGCAAGGTATCAATTACCAACAGTTAAACATGGCGGAGGATCGGTAATGGTTTGGGCATGTTTTTCACGTTCTGGAGTTGACCCAATTTTTCGGATAGATGGGATAATGGATCGGTATCGGTGTTTGGAAATATTGCAAAAGAATATGCTTCCATATGCTGAAGAAGAAATGCCGTTACGTTGGATTTTCCAACAAGATAACGATCCGAAGCATTCTTCGCGTTTAGTTAAGGATTGGTTCCAACAGGAAAAAGTGAGTGTTATGGAATGGCCTTCACAATCCCCAGATCTGAATCCAATCGAACACCTATGGGAACATGTAAAGCGTAAAATTCGACACACAAAAATTTCAAATAGGAATGCACTGTACGATGAAATCATTAGAGAATGGCAAAATATCTCGGTTTCATTTTGCGAAAAGTTGGTGGACTCAATGGAGAGGAGATGCAAGGCTGTAGTAAAAGTAAAAGGGAGAAGCACTAAATACTAAGAAAAACATGTTATTTCCTTTAAATAAACTCGAATTATATGAAAAAGATAAGTGTTTCCATACTTTTTTCCACGAATAATACCAGATAAAATCGAAACTAACGTCACAATTTTTTTTAGCGTTGTTATAAACAAATTTCGCTTTGAAGATTTATAAGAAATGCGGCACTGCAATTCTATGCAAAGTTTCATAGGTGTGTGCACAAGGAATTTTGTTTCAGAGCTATGATTGTGGGTTGAGAGACCATGTTTCCAAACTTTTTTCCGGCACTGTATATCTTACAGAGAGGAAGTACATAGAAAAAATATTAATAAAGAGAGAAAAAAAAACTGTTTGTATCTGTCTTATAGTGTATTTTTTTTGTGAATTCATTCCCTAATATAATTTCATTAAAAATCGTTGGGTACCTTTTGTTGTCTTCCTTTTTTTTTATGGTCTTGTTGCTCCTCCTGCTTGCTGCTGCCTTTTCCGGGATGATTGCTGGCTCGATACGAAAGCACTCCACTATTTTATTATTATGTTTTCAATGTTTAAACCATTGGCTCTTTATACCTTTTTTTTTATTGTTTAAGTTAATTTTCACTGTTCTTCACCATTTAGCTTATGCGCTGCCCTTTTCAGTCATACACCACTATCTTCACTTGCTTTTTTTTATATGTTCAATCTCCACTTTTTCCAAAATTCAAAAGTTCACTTTTCACGAAAAGACGAAAAAAAAAAAAGATTCAACAGCTTTTTGAGTCTCCAAATTCAAACCAAAAACAAAGTGTTTCGATCATCATTCGCGTCAGCTTTATATAGTCCACTCAACGGTTTTTTTTCTTTGATATTCGAAAACGTCTTCGCGCCGGATTGCAGCAGGTCAGCACCAATCATTATTTTAGTTCTAGTTTTTTTTTTCTAAACACTAAATGTCGGTGTTCTTATGAATTTTTTTTTATTATTATTATTAAAAAAAAATTATCTTACAAAATTGAAAAGAAAGAAAAAAAGGACACTAGTCCAAGTACGGATGGAGGAATAAAAAAAAATCCATGTATCGAAATGAAATAATTAAGAAAACAAAAATAATACAGAAGGAAAATGAAGTGCTATTTAAAGAGACGAAAAAAATTAATGGATTTCGCATTTCATATCAGGCTCAAGGCCAAAAGCTGAGAGATGTGTCATTCAGGTGAAATTTTAATTAATGTTTAACCGAAACCGACTTCGCCCAGCTCTGCTCGTATCTCTCGAACCACACTTCCCACTTAAAGAAGAACCATCACCGCCTCTGTTTCTTCTGGAATATCTTCCGCCGATTCGGCCGACTATAACACGAGCACTCCAAAAAAAAAGGCTCCCGATTCCACCACGTCCGCACGCTTTCGCGATCCAGTAACTAAGAGGTCAAAATTGGTGCCTTCTCATCCGACGAAATTTTACCTACACTAGCCGGCGTCAAAGATTACTTTTTACAGTTTCTTAAGGAGACAACAATTGCCAACGGAAGGAGAACAGAGGCGAATCAATTCCGCCTTTCATTCCACAGGTCTCGAGGTGTCGTAAAGCGGTGCGCAACAACTCAAAGAGCGGTGGCGACTCGTGGACAAATTTCTTGGTGCAAAAAAATTATCCCGTGGAAATTTACTTCTGGCATCTTTAATGCAGTATTTAGACGTTATCTCATATGCAAACATATTAATATACTCGTGCAATATTTTTCTCAATAATTTCAAGAATATTTTAAAATATTTCTCTTTAATTGAATCCAACGGAATTTTATCGCAGTCATTGGAATCAAATCACAATTTCCAACTAAAAGCATTGAAGAAGTTATTTAGCGCCTCCCAATTGGCTCTTTTAAAATGCCAAATATTTCTGCGAGATGCTTTGATTGTTAGCGGTGTAAGTGCTGCAACTGGGAATTCTGCATGAGTCAAGAACCGTATTTCCAATTCGCAATGGGGATATGACAGAGACAGAATATTTCTCTGGTTAGCTGGTGATAAAAAGGTCAAGAAGGTTGGAAAAATGTTAATAGAGGCAAAAAGTTCAGTATCACGCCCCCTATGAACACTACGGTTTCAAAAATACGGAACAATTGTGGATAGTTATTGAGACTTCATGGAAATCTATTCTAATTGACATATGTCGCAGACTTGTTGATTCTATCCAACATACATGCTCTGCGGTAATTAAAAAGTCTCCCCGATGATTATTTGCCGAGTACTACAGAACTCTGCAAATGATTCGCCGTTTTCGGGTCTCTTAAGGTTGTGTTACCTTGAGTCATATTTTACCATGGCGTGTTATAGTCTAATGGTTTTTCAGAGCCAACTTGGACTTTCATATATCCTGAGATGATAATAATATCTCCTCGTGGAACACTCAGTTGACCATAAAATTCTTCTTTGTCTCTAGGTGTTGCGGCGCATTAGCGGGTGTGCAGTACTACTGAATGCATATGATGCAACGCAATGATGTTGTGTAGAGCACTCTCGAAGCTTATCAGGCTGGATTCCGTAAAGGGTCCTTGGACAGACCATATAAATACCCTACGGATAACATTGGAGCAGTCCGTCGAAATGGGTTCGCCACTACATCTCATGTTTGTGGACTTCGAGAAGGCTTTCGACAGCGTTAAGCGAGATTACATATGGAATGCTTTGCGTAGGAGAGGTATTCCAGATAAGATCATAGCCAGGATTAAAGAATCCTACGAAGATGCAAGATGTCGTGTTTTACATAGAGGAGAGTTGTCTGCGAGCTTTCCAATGCGAACCGGTGTCAGAGAGGGCTGCATATTATCACCAGCCCTGTTTCTGGTGGTAATAAATGACGTCTTGAAAGCTGCATTTGAAGATGGGGAAGATAAAGTGGGGACTGTTTAATATTATAAGTCACCTTGATTATGTTGATGACGTGTGTTTGCTTGCACATAACCGTTCGGACATAGAGTCAAATGTTCCATCATTGCATTCTAAATGCAAAGAGGCAGAACTGAAAATAAATTTGCGGAAAACCAAATACATGCACAAGGGTTCGAACACAAACACACCGATTGTTCTTAACGGGCAAGATGTGGAAGAGGTGCAAGATTTTTGTTATCTCGGAAGCGTAGTCAGCATAGACGACGGTATAAATAAAGTTCGTCAGGCCTTCGGTATTCTTTCCCCTTTCTGGAGGTTGAGAGAGATCTCCCTCCGCACGAAGCTGCGAGTATTTGACGTGTGCGTCAAATCTGTGTTGTTATATGGTTTTACTACGTGGAAAGTGACCGTTTGACTTACCAAGAAACTGCAAACTTTCGTGAACCAATGCCTCCGACGCATTTTAGAAACGTTCTGATAACAGAAATGATCTCCAACGACGAACTTTGAAGTAAAACTGGTCAGTCTAAAATAGGCATTGAGATTCGGAGCCCGAAATGGCAGTGCATCGGTCACACTTTGAAGAAAACAGAGCGAAACATCGCCAAACTAGCTCTGGATTACAATCTTCAAGGAAGACGTCGGGGTGGTCGACCAAGTAGCACATGAAAGGAGGCCAGAGGAATGGGCAAGTCCTGGCGACAACTAAAGGCCGATGCTCAGGATCGCGCCTTGTGGTTGCTCCTATGGAAGTCTTAACAGGAATTTGATTTGATTGAGTACAACTGAATTGTGACGTTTCTGTCCTTGGTCCTTAATCTGGCAGCGATAATCCTATCTGAGACTGGTTCCTAGTTAACTCGACGGTTTTTCGCTATCAGTGTAAGAGCGACCAGTGCGCCATTTTTGGCTTCCCACTCAGGTCTATCTTACAGAATGGTGTTTCCTTTCGGAGTTTGGTGTCTTGATTCATCCAAATCTTATATTTGAGGTAGTTCAGGTGGTCAGGAGCTCCGTCAAATTTAAGATTTGGATGTTATAGTACTCCATTTCACGATCAATCACGGTGTTTGGAATCCTTCCACTTTCCGTCATTCATTGTTCGAACGTTTGAGAAGTCAATCATAGTCTGTTTTATTTAGAATACCAGAATGTGTTACCGTAGAACCCGAGGCAGTGAAACCGTTTTTCTTACCAATTGGGGTTATAAGATTACAATCCAGTGTCGATCTTAAGGCAAACAAGACTGGCTGTGTGTAAATTCTACTGCCCCATCCCACGAGGTGGCATACAACATATTGCCGAAGCTTTCGATTTTGGGCTCCAATCTAAAAGCTCTTTTATCAAGTTTCGCTGGCTTGCAATATCGTACAGTCTTTTATGATTCTTACATAAACGTATACCGCTGTTCAATTTGTAAAAATTCAACTTTTCATGTTTTATATATCGGAAGTACAAACTCGAAACCCGCCGTTTCCCAACAGATGGCACTAGCAGCAAATGCTGGTAAACTTAGGCATCTGTCAACAACTCCTCATCATTGGATTTGTGAAGAATATGTCGAAGTTTGTGCCAAATAAGCGTCATTTGCGGGAAGTTTTTCCTTTTACATTCAATTCAAAAAAGTATGCGGCTGAGGCGCGTCGAATGATTGTTGAAACTTATGGTGAGAGTGCTTTAAGTGATAAAACGTATCGCGAATGGTTTTGACGGTATAAAACGGGCGATTTCGGCGTGGAAGCCAAGAAGCGTCCCGGAGTGGTTAAAAAGTTTGAAGATCCAGAAGCGGAGGCATTACTAGACGAAGATTCATGCCAAACGCAAAAATAACTTGCATATTCATTGGGCGTGACTCAACCAGCCATTTCACATCGTTTGAAAAGCTTGGGAATGATGCAAAAGCAAGGAAATTGGGTGCCATACGAGTTGAAGCCAAGGAACGTCGAACGGCGTTTTTTCACATGCGAACAGCTGCTCCAACGGCAAAAAGCCATAGTTTTCTGCATCGCATCGGCACTGGCGATGAGAAGGGAATTCATTACGACAATCCAAAGCAAAAAAAAATTGGGAGGATACCGCGGCCATGCATCAACATCGGCGGCCAAGCCTATGTTAACATCCATGGCTCGAAAATCGTGCTGTTTATTTGGTGGAACCAGCTCGGTGTGGTGTATTATAAGCTGCTGTAACTGGATAAAACCATTACGGGAGATCGCTACAAAAACAACTAATGCGCTTGAGCTGAGCATTAAAGGAGAAACGGCCGTAATACGAGGAGAGCCCATTCCGTATATAGAATTTAATGTGGTCGCCCAGGTCGCGACAGCATTTCCTTCCGGCAGCTCAGGAGCGTGGGTGTGGGGAATTCGACTTGGAGTTGCGTTCATCCTTGAGGGTGCTGTCGATTCAGGTGTGTGCTTAACGTCTTAGCGAACTATGTTGCAGGAGATCGCGGGGAGTACGAGATAGAGTTCCTCCGCACATGATGGGTCGCGAAGTCCCTCAGCTAATCACTGTAGCACTTCATTTTGTGTCACTCCACTTACTAAGATAAAAAAAGGACCAATAATGAAGGAGCATTCGCGCCCAAAACTTGCTGTACATGAAAAAAGTTAAATTCTATATGTTGATAACAGCAATAAATGAAATTTTAAGACAGAAAAATTAACTAATTCAGTTTTTTTTATTGAAAAGAAAGGTTCCCTAATACAATGAAGCTAATTTGAACTATTGGTATGTGTTGACTCGTTGGTTCCAACGAGTCAACCTTCGCCGTCCTCGAATTTTGATTGAATCGTTATCTTCGCCTCGTCGCTGAACTTTCTGGCTGGTTATTTGTTTATTTTTATTTATTGTTTCTGCTGACTTAATAGTGTGTTGAAACACCCACTGAGTTTACACATTTTTTTCCAATCAACTTTTACTTTTTTTTCTATTTAATGTTTGAAACAATTTTCGTTTTCAAATCAAGTTGGAATTTGGAAAATAACTTTAAAAAGAGCGTCGTCTCACCCACTCATGATTTTTCTCTGCCAAAAAGCCCCTGGTCCTTCCGTTGAGCCGCTTTTATCACCTCTGTTTTTTACCTCTCTCCAGTTTTCGTATTTCGTATCAACATCGCCCCTTTCGACTACCCACGTTCCGATCGATGACGAATGGCCTGACTGAGCTGCACTTCCATTCTTACTAAAAAGCCAAATTTGGGTCAATTCGTGGATCGGCTAAAAAAAGTAGTTTTTTCGACGCGAAATCCGTATGCTGCCAGAAAGATGGGAAAATAGTTGAAGTTAGGGATGGTCATTTCTTTGAATAATAAATATTTAACCATTTTGCACAATAAGGACTCGAATTTTGAAAAAAAGGCGGTTTTCTATTTGTACTCCCAATAGATTCTTCGGTTCGATGAACTGGTTGAGAAAAAAGGATTCCCCATTGCATTGCGATATTTTCTTATTAAGGCAATGAAACGTTTCTTGTCGTATTGTTACACATAACTGTAAATTATCACCTCGAGAAATTATCTAATTTTGGTTTTGTTTTTGTTTTTACAGGTTGCTCAATCGGATGAGGATCGTCCGAAAGGTTCTCGACGATCGCATATTGGCAGCAACACTAAAAAAGGATTGCCACAAAACTTGAAGTTCTCGTTTATGTGCTTGATAATTTGTGTAGTTTTGGTATTATTAGTAGTAGGTAAGTTAAGAGAAATCCTTTTAAACTTTTCCGAACATGTTTTCTATGTATAAGTATTGCTTTCTATTTGGAACAGGTTTCTATTTAGATTCAATGACGCCAATTGTTGAACGACTTGTGTCGAAATTCGGTTACCAGGAGGAGCAGTACGCTGTAATTATTGATGCCGGTTCGACAGGAAGTCGTGTTCTTGCTTATAAGTTCCATAGAAGTATATTAGGTAAGTTTCTGATCATGTAAACCGGAAATTTTCCTATCAACCTAAGTTTCCCCTTTTCGCAGACAATAAATTAATCTTAGACGAGGAATTATTCAAAGAACGCAAGCCGGGACTATCATCGTTTGCCGATGATCCTGCCAAGGGAGCGCATAGTATCAAATTATTATTAGATGAAGCTAGACAATTTATTCCAAAGAAGAAGTGGTCCGAAACACCATTGGTTTTAAAGGCTACAGCCGGTAAAAATTAAATTCTCGCATTTAAAACAGTAATCTCAATAATTTCTAATTATTTTTAGGTTTACGGCTTCTACCACAAGAAAAAGCTGAAAATCTTTTGATTGCAGTTCGCGATTTATTTACCAAATCCGAGTTTGTTGTCGAAGCGAATGCCGTCGAAATTATGGAAGGAACGGACGAGGGAATATTCTCGTGGTTCACGGTTAATTTCCTACTCGGTAGATTGTCTAAAACTAATCAAGCGGCTGCTCTTGATTTAGGCGGAGGCAGTACACAAGTAACATTCTCGCCAGCTGATCCGGATAAGGTTCCAATCTACGAGAAATATATTCAGCCAGTTCATACGTCCAATAAGGAAATTAACGTTTTCACGCACAGTTATCTCGGATTGGGATTGATGGCCATTCGTCATGCAGTCTTTACAAATAAATTGCCAAGCAATCAAACAGCTATGGAAAGTGAATGTGTTAATCCGATTGTTCGAAATAAATCGTGGACATATTCGAGTGTTGAGTATCTGGTTAGGTGAGACTACCGAAAATATTTTTTTATTCCAATATGAAAAATTAATTTTTTTTTCTTTAAAATTTTAGTGGAAAGGATAATGGTAAATCGACTTCTGAAAACCCTGTTGTTGATTTTGAGGTCTGTTTAGACAGTATTAAAAGTATTGTGATACCGTTAGTAAGGCCGAAACCACTAACATTGAAACAGCACACAATCGCAGCGTTTAGTTATTATTTCGAGCGTGCAATTGAAACTGGTTTAGTAGATCCGTTTACAGGCGGTGAAATAGCCGTTGAAGATTACAGAAAAAAAGCGAGGGAAATTTGCGCAACTGCAAATACTGATCAGCCGTTTATGTGCTTGGATTTGTCGTTTATATCGGTATTATTGCACGAAGGATTTGGTTTAGAAAATAAGAAGAAAGTGAAGGTAAGTGCAAAAATTATTTTTTTTCAAATTTTAATTGTTTGATATACAAAATAGTCAACATTTTTGCTTTTGTTCCATCGATCGCAGCTTAACAGATTTATCAAAATTTATCGTTTCCGTAATTTCTGTTACCCGTTATCTAATAAAAGTGGTTCGAAACCTCTGATGGCCAAAGGACACAATCTAAGTGTACCATCGAAAAACACCTATTTTCATTGGAACGCGAAATGAGAGGGCTAAAAACAAATTGCCCGCGCAATTATTTTCAAATCTTTATATCTTTGAAATTATTGAACACCAAAAGTTCATACTTCAGGACCAATTCATCATCAATGGCGTGACAACCCAAATCGGGCCCTGGCGTCCTGAAGTCGTCGCCTCCAATCGTTTCGATCCAAAAACCGCGTCCTTCAGCTGCTAATTTTTAAGATGGCTTTGCTGTCTTCATCAACCGAGTCTTCTTATCGCTTGCGTGGTTTGCGTACTGGCCGGTTAGCTCTCGCTTTGTCTTTAAGAGCGCGTCTGGGGATTCTTCTGTCTTCTATTCGCTCTACATGGCCAGGTCACTGCAGTTTCCATAGCTTGATGAACTTTGATGCTTCTGGCTCGTCGTAGAGTTGATATTTTATTCGCCATTCCGTTCCTTCCTTCACAGGTCCCAAAATTCTTCGGAGGACCTTTCTTTCAAATGCGGAATTGCTTTTCCAGAAGTTCGCGTTAATGTCCACTTCTCGCTGCCATAAAAGAGCACAGTTCGTATAATAGTCTTATATATCCGCAGCTTATTGTTCTGTGCACTTTCTTGGATTTCGTTATTGGAAGTACCGAATAATACGTCTAATTTGCTAGTATTATTAATTGATTTCGTCCGTTTCATTGCCGTCCTTTGCTAGATTAGCCCTATATCTTGGGGCGAAGTTGTCCACACCCTCCAAATTATATTCCGGAATTGTTATGTTTTATCTGATTGGCGTTCTTGTTCTTGTCGTCATTACTTTTGTTTTGCTTTCGTTAATACGCAACCCAAATTCTTTTGCGACGGAGTCAAGATTAACATATACCTCGTTAGCACTAGGGAAGGATCTTGTTAGTTGGGTGGACTTGAACAGTAGTGTCCCGTTGGTGTCGACTGGAATGTTGCGGACGACATACTCTAGTGCCAAGTTGAAAAGCATGGGCGCTAGATCATCTCCCTGCTTTAAACCACATTCCGTTCGAAAGCTGGTTGTGGCATCGGTTTGTATTCTCACTTTGGATTCAGTGTTCGTCGTGAGTCTTGTTAGTCGGACTAGTTTTGGGGGAATTCAAAAAATCAAGCATAATTTGGTACATTACCCTCCTGTCGATACTGTCGTATGCTTGTTTAAAATCTACGAAGATTTGGTGCACGTCTGCGTTATATTCCCAGCATTTCTCAAGTACCTGTTTCACCGAGAATATCTGGTCTATTGTATATCGTTCGCTTCTAAATCCACCTTGGTATTCGCCAATTATTTCATTAGTGTAGGGCTTAATACGACGTTCAATTATTTTTGTCAGTATTTTACACAACAATGATATACTTTTGTAATTCTCACAACAGAGTTCGTCTCCTTTCTTGTAGATTGGACATACGATGCATTTTTCGCCAATCGTCGGGTATGATTTCCTCTGTCCAAAATTTTGCATATCACGTTGTGTAGTATTTCAGCGGCACAGTTTCCACCGTTTTTCAAAACTTCAACTGGTATTTCGTCAATTACCGGCGCTTTCTTTAGTTTTTGGTCACATAGGGCTGCTTTGATTTCGGCAAGCGTGGGTAGTGTCGATGATGGTTCTTCTTTGTCATTTGAGGTCTCAATTGAGAAGTTGTCTGTCGTGATCGGTGCTAATGGGCTGGGATTGAGAAGTTTTTCAGAGTAGGAAGCCCATCTCCTTTTGAATTCTTGCGTGTTGCTGATGATGTTGCTCTCTGCGTCTTTGCAGAGACTGGTTTTTGGCTTATATTTTTTTTTTAGGTCTTTTACTATGGCGTATACGTCCCGCGTTTTATTTTGTCTCATATCGTCGTCCATTTTTTGTATCTTGTCATTATGGTACTTCCTTTCTTTTCGTCTGCAGATAGGTTTTAAATTGCAGATCAGTAACATTCATACTTTTCAGGACAATCATCTTTTTGTAAAGTTGTGAAATTGTGTCAGATTGTATGGGAGGGAGAAGAAAGAGTGAAACTAACCGTCTAATTTTTTCGGTGTTACTAATAATTCTAAATAAATGTTTAGTGCACAATTTGAGCTCGATTAATTTTATACGTACTGAGTAAATTTGTTTATAGTATTTCATGAGAAAGTGCAGATTGTGTGGTAGAAGGAAGGGGAGGACTCAAATAACTTGTATACAGTAGATTGAAATTATCATAAAAGTAATCTACTCCAAATTTCTCATCAATAGCTTTTATGTTTTTCGAACAAATCCGTTTATTGTCGAATTGCGAAATTGTGCCATTTTGTATGGGAGGGGGTAGAAGGGGCGAAGCAAATCGTCTAATTTTTTTTGATCTTACTAATAATTCTAAATAAATATTTAGTGCACCATTTCAGATCGCTAAATTTTATACGCACTGAGTAAATTTGTTTAGATTATTTCATGAAAAAGTGTAGATTGTATGGGAGGTGGTGAAAGGAAGAAGCGACTCAAATAGCTTGTATACAGTAGATTGAAATCATCATTAAAGTAATGTTTTCCAAATTTCAGTTCAATAAATTTTATACTTTTGGAGCAAATCAAATCCTTTTATTGACAAATTGCGAAATTGTGTCATTTTGTATGGGAGGGAGTAGAAGGGGTGGAGCGATTTGGCCCATTCACGAACTTGACCTTTTCGTCAAAAACGACTTGTACGCAATTTGAACTTCCTAGGTCAACGCGTTCTCAAGCTAGAGAGCGCATATACGGACGGACATCCGGTTTTGAGATTTTTTTTTTTTTTTTACAGAATGACCTGTGTTATAGGCAATTTCGGCCTTTATGTGCAATGCACAAACACAGTCATGGAGGGAAGGAATGGGATTGGAAAGGTTGGGGAAGGGGAGTGAGAACGACCGTAGCGAGTGGAGAAGCTGGTATATTGCTCAGTTGTACTGGCTGCTTACTGACAAATATTTGCAGATTTTATGGGGGACTGAATGATAGAAAGCGAACAGAAACCATCTACTGAGTATCTAGGCCTTCTTGAAGTGGAACTGTTTCACTTTTACACCGTTTCCCCATTTTATTGCGAATAATTTTTTATCACCAGTAGCAACTGAAAAATTTGCGCTTAAAAAAATAATGTCTGGAGTGGGAATCGAACCCACGACCTATTGACTGAGAAGCAGACACGTTGCCCACTACGCCACGAAGCCGGAGTGACAACAAATATTTCTGTTCCCTTGACGCCTCTGTTTTACTAGCTAAGAGGTGATAATGGAAAAATCATCAAATCTGATACCAAAAAGACGGTGTAATGTGCAGCTATGATGTTGAATTTTGGTGGGAATGTTAATGACAGATGTGGCAACTTAACAAAAATATAAGAACTCAAATCGTTTGGCTGTTAGCACCTCACGGTGGTCCTTCCTGAAACTATTTCTTCAAGGTTGTATAGTGTTGAAGCAAATCTTTCTAAGAATCATGAAAAATGGAAAAGAACTGGTTTTGATTCTCAACAACACATTTTTTCGGTATTTGGATCTTTCGATTGTTCGTAGACATCGTTAAAACTGATTAATTTTGTTTTTCTGGTCTGAATAAGATCTAATCGTAAGCGAAATGCGTACGAAGGGCCAGGATCTACATCATGCCGCTGCTGTTTGTTCCTTTGACATCGTGTGCATTTGCACATGGTTGTCCTGTCAGTTCAAAGATTCTGAGCTTTTCGATTTCGACTTTGAAGTTTTTCGTTGTGGCCGCCACCCCAACTTATTTGATCCACCGTTTGGATGTGGAGTTCTCTGCGCCGTTCATCGCCGGTTTCCTTCTACGATCATCGATGTTCCAGGAACCCAGAGTCAAGAGTTCTGATGTGTAGCTGTAACGCTCGGAAACCGCACATCACATCGCCTTCACTTTCATCAGTTTACGAAGCGGTTTATAATGCGTTTGAAATCTTTCTTGGTCTTTCACATCCATCAGACGATATTTTAATTCTGGGCGACTTCAATTTACCACAAATACAGTGGCTACGTTCTGATAATAATAAGGTTTGTTTGTCGCCTTCGTATTCCTCCTGTTCCCGACATGAAATACAATTTGTGGACAACATGCTTGCTACTGGACTTTTCCAAGTGTGTCCGATTTCGAACGATCATGGTAGATTTTTGGATATGATTTCCTCATCTGATGCCAACGACGGTAGATAGATGTCACAGCCCTTTGCTGCCTGACTTATCAATTCATCCTGCGCTTCACGCAACTTCAACTCTCGGACAGAATTTACGAACTCGAAATGCATTGTTAATAATTATTTTAATTTCGCCAAAGCTGATTTTGAAACTTTAAATTTTGCCATATCCAATTGCGATTGGTAGCCTGTGTTGAATGAATCGGATATTGACAAAGCCACTTCTAATTTTTAAACTATTTTAAATGGCTGCTTTCTGCATTGTGTCCTTGTAGTTTGATCGAAACCTACCAGGAGATTTCCCTGGTTTGCCGATGATTTAATTAATTTGAAAAATCGAAAAAACGAAAGCTTGGAAAACTTACTCGCTCTCAAGGAGTGATACGGACTACATAATTTACATAAACTTATGTAACTGTTTTATAAGTCAGTCTCGAGCTGCATATAACCAATACCTTTTAACTGTTAAAAACTTGTTTATAGATAAATCGAAACAATTCTGGAGTTTTGGCAACTCTAGGAAAATCTCTTATGGCTACCCTTCTAGTACGTTTCTTAATGATGTAGTTAGTGCTTCTCTTACTGCAATTAGCAACTTATTTTCTAACCATTTCCGTACCGTCTTCAATTGCAGTACGCCGCTAATATTCGTTGACAACTTTCAATACATGTCAAAGATTCATTTTTCGTCATTGGTTCCAAAAGAGCTTTTTATTGACGACACCACTATTTTGAAATACATTGATTTATGCAGTGGACCAGATGGTGTTCCTTCTTCTGTGATTAAAAAGTGTAGTTAATCTCTTTTACCTATCCTTGGGTATCTGTTTACTTTATCGCTTCGTAGTGGGGTTTTTCCTCTGGCATGGAAATACTCAACTATAAATTCCCTTGCTTAAGTCTGGTGAAAGAGATAATATAAGTAATTATAGGCCTATAGCGAATTTTTCATGTGTTGCTAAGCTATTCGAATCCATTGTGTGTGATATAATTTATTTTTATTCCAAGTCGATTATTGGGTCATTCCAGCATGGCTTTGTCAAAGGCAGATCCACTGTAATCTTATGGAATTCTCGAACTTCTGTCTTCCTGCAATCGAAAACGGGCAGCAGGTGGATTGCATATACACTGACTTTACTAAAGCCATTGGCAAAATTTACAATTGAAAGTACACTTTCGCGGAGCCTTATATTCTAAGATATTTAATACTTCAGGCGTTCCGCAAGGTAGCCATATGGGTCTACTTCTATTCATTCTCTTTATTAATGACGTGAGTTCGTTTATCTCTAACTCGAACATTCTTCTCTATGACGATGACGCGAAAATCTTTAAGATTACCTTCAGCAGCAATGATTGTTTATTATTGCAAAGTGATATCTCGCGTTTTCATGACTGGTGCTTACTTAACAATTTACATCTCAACATTAATAAGTGCACTACTGTAACTACTGTACTGTACTCTATCACTTAATTTTGACTATGTTGTAGATGGATGCTTTTTACTTCGTTCTGACGAATTACGTGATTTGGGGGTAGTATTCAACTGTAATTTTACCTTTGATGATCATGTGAATCACATTACTGGTAAAGCGAACGCTATCCTCGGTTTTGTTAGGAGACAATCGGAAGAATTTAATGATTTGTTTACAACGAAAATGTTATATTGTGCATTCGTCCGATCTGCCCTAGAATATGCTAGTCCTATCTGGTGACAATTTTATTCCATTCACATAGATAGAGTCGAAGCAGTTCAGCATCGGTTCTTAAGGTTTTCCTTCAGGACCTTCCCTGGTCCGATCCACTCAGGTTACCGCCATATGTTGATCGTCTAAATCTGCTGTCTTTAAATTCCCTTGAGAAAAGGCGGATACATGCCAGAGTTGTTTTTGGTTTCAAAATTATTTCAGATATAATTGACTCTCTCTGTCTATGATTAAATTCAACGTTCCATGTCGTCCTATGCGAAAATATGAGCTTTGTAGAATTTTGCAGCATTGCACGAAATATGGGTCTTATGAACCGGTATCTCACATGATAAGAGATTTCAATAATTATTAGGTTGTTGCAGATGAAATGACGACTTTGCTAGCAAAATTTCAAATCACTTTAACTCTTATAAAACTTAATTTTATTATTCAAAATAGGTACCAGAAGATGCAATACACTTCTCCCAACGAGATACAAGTGCATTTATGCCAGTTTCGTAGAAGTCCGACTTTCTAGACTGAAGAAATTCCTCGAAGGCATTTCTGATGTTCATTGTTAAATTGTTTCTATGCCAAAAAATGATCCAAATGTTTAAAAAAGTGGTAATCGGTTGGCGAGAGGTCTGGTGAATATGGTGGATGAGGAAGAGTGTCATACTGCAACTCGTTTAATTTTTTGACCGTTATTCTTGATACATGAGGCCGTATTTTGCTCAGTAAGCTCATGCGGCACCCACTTATCAAGCTTTTTGACTTTTCCAAGCTGTTGTAAGTGCCGGGAAACTGTCGAATAGTGTACATCCACTTTCTCAGCAATGTCCCTTACAGTTTGGTGTGAGTCAGAGAAGAAAAAGAACCCGGTTTTGACTCGATTCCATGTTTTTTTTTATTTTTTTTTTCTCTGAAATGATTCCATGACCAAATCTAGGAGTATTTATACTTCAATATTCATTACTACCAGAGCCACCTGGCTACAGTTTAATACATGAAAATCGCAACTAACTTCATTTCATCGCGAAAGTCGCCATTTCATGTGCAACAACCTAATATTTTTCGGAATTGGATTTTCCCATGAGTGTTCCACAAGTAAAAAATCAGCTTTCTTAAGGTTAATTATGTTTGATTCTGTAAAAAGTTTTAATTTTTGTGTCTATCTAATTCTTTTTCAATTTGATTTTGATTTTTTTTATTGCTTCCAACTTCATTATTTCTTATGAACATAAATCTAATCAATTTCTTGATGAATAAATTATTATTATTAATCTCTAATTTGTATTGGGATGTAACGAATGTTAAAAAATAATCTTTTTTAGTTCTTTTTTTCAGTGCTTTAATATCTAAGGAAGTTTTTTTTAGCTTCCATTGAATTTTTGCTCATATTAAATCTATCTTAGACCTTGCCTTCAAGTTTATTAATGTGCATCGCATTATGGTATGAAAATTGAGTTATTTCTGCGCCTAACAAAACCATCAACTATCTTTCCCATCGAAATACTAAAAATCACATTAATTTTAATCTTTTTCAAAAATATTTTCTCTTTTCCAGCTCTATAAGAAAATCGACGGACATGAAATTTCGTGGGCTCTTGGCTGTGCATACAACGTTCTGACTAGTAATGAAAAAAAATCATAATTAATTAAAATGTTTTTTTCCTGAGAAAATCTTTCTGATTAAATTGAAATTCCCATGATGTTATTCTATTATTATCGTTGTTATTTCTTTCTTTCTCCTCGTCCTAACATAATTAAAAACATCGACAAGTTAACTGAATTCTTATTCGAAAAGAAGTTTCTTTTCAATCGAATTTTGAACTAAATCGCGAAATTCTTCACAAGAAAGATTTAACAGGGAAAAAATATTAAAAACTCAAAAAGAGAAAGTTTTTAAAAAAAAAATTGCTGTAAATGTACAAAGCACCATTCAACGAATCATTTCAGATCTGTTTTTTGTGTATTTTATATTGGCACAATTTAATTCCCTGCTAGAATATTTACTTTTTCTTTGTATATATTCTCCTTTTTTTTCCCTCCGTTTATTTTTGTACTGTGACGCGTTCCAAATTATAAATTATTAAAAAAAGAAAATCATAAATTCCATTATTTTATTGTAAAGAAAAATACTTGAAAAAAATTGTAAGAAATTACATAAAAATTGTTCTTTTTATTGTAGATAATAATAAAAATGTTTTTAATACTAAAATATTTGTTTTTATTTTTTTTATGTTTATGAAATATTTTTATTTGCTAATTCCTTTGGTGCTATTGAACGCAAGGACTGACTGTGTGCCTTTATTTCTTAAAATTAATTTCTTTTATAAATATACAGTACTTACGCTGGTGAAAAATATAATTGGATGACATGGGATATTGGCTGCATTCACAAGAGGCTAGGCATAAAGTGTAAATTCATCAAAAATATATAAAATTACGTGTACATAAAATTTATTATTTGTCTAGTGTGGTGTGGACTGAAATTCAAGAGTGCAATATTATACGCTGATAATGGTCAAAAATGCTAGTCGGACAAAAGGCCAGTAGAATAAGTGCGGCGTATCCTACTGTAAACAGGTATATTTCACGATATCCGACTTCTGTTGATTAGTTTTTAGAATTTGAATTTCGTCTTTGAAGTCTTCCGAGTCGATGGATTCCGAATCTAACTGGGCTGTTCGTTTAGATAAGTTCTTTTGCACGTTTATCGTAAAATTATCGTCAGGGTGAAATTTGGGGATAATGGTTAATCTAATCTGAGTTGTAAAGGTACTACACAATGAGGTTAAACTTTCGTCCTGGATTATGCATCTTTCACTCATCTTTAAAATTGCAGTAAGAGTGGCTGGCCTGCGTTACTGGGTTGCCAAAAACTACGTTGATATTGCTGGGTCCATTTCTGAATGTTTTCGATGGGTTTTTATCGTGCAACACATGGTTAAGCAAATTTATCTCGCAATGGTAAATATTCATACCCCTCTGATAGATAGGGTAATTTTGTTTGCTGGAGTACTCGTCTTTGAAGATTTCGTGACATGAAGCGACACGTAGAAATTGATCGCGGTGTAGGGTGCCTATTATTATGTTTGTTTTATAAAAAAGTACGGTGCAACATTGGTAGAGGGAATACTTTGAAAGCATCGAAATGTTCGTAGGTAAGAAGTGAAAGCTTTATTTCGACCACGGACCAATACAAGATGGAGGGAGAGCGCGGAATCGGGAGATGCTCAGCCCGGGAACAGGGATTAATTTCCAAATACACGAATCAGCCTAACAAAACCCTAATAGACGGGACCCGGGCTGTAACCAAATGCTTGTTTAGTAAAAGTGAATTTATTACACAAACTTTAAGCTCATTTTGGATTCGGACCCCCTTGGGTCCGCGGCTAGGGTCAAAGGGCCTCTTAGCCCTGACTATCAGGCTTAGGGGTTTATTGAACAGCTTCAACCAAATTTAAAAATTATTTAATCATCTCACAAATACGAACTTAATTCTGGAATATCACAGCGATAACCATGGGTACAATACCAGACGGGCAGATGACATCTACCTTGAAACTGCGCGCACTACACGATATGGCGCAAATGGGATAATGACTAGGTCGATTAAAAACTACAATGAAATTCCACAGACGATCAAGAGGGATCCAGATAAATTCAAATCTAAATTAAAAGAATATTTATTAAACTTAAGCTCATAATTTAGCTAATTTAAATTAAATTACATTAACTTCTTTCTTTCATTTTTAACTCTTGCTATTATATCTTATTTTCATTTTATTGTTTCCTATTTAATATCTAATTTTTCTTGCTCACTTTGCATTTTCTGTTTATTCATTATTTGCCATCAAATCACTAAATGTAATTTATAAATACAATCCATACGAGCTATGCTCACGGATGATTTTACGAAATAAATTATTATTATTATTATTATTAACAACTATTTTTTTTTGGCAACAATTATTTATATAAACTAGCTAGGGTGTAGCCTAGTAGGTAGCGTGTTGGTCTTGTAATGCGAAGGTCGTGAGCTCAAATCCCGGTCGACGCAATATATAATTCCAGCACATTGCCTGCTTGGATATACCTTTGTCACCTCAATCTACGTAAATGAAAAATTCGTAGAAAGAGGGTTGTGCGAAGGGCTAACAACCCATCCACAATAAGTAATATAAAAATGTTAAGGAACCTGAATATCAGGAGGCCAAGGTCCGATTTGGGCTGTAGCGCCATTATAGAAATAGAAATTTATATACACAATTATTTAACACCAGCCAAAAAAAGAAAGAAATGACGACCTTAGGCGACATGTGAAAAAAACCTGCAGGCGAAAACAAAGGAAGAATACAAAAATAGTAAAAGACCTAAAAAAGGGATATAAGCCCAAAACCAGTCTATGCAAAGACGCAAAGGGCAACATCATCAACGACACGCAAGAAATCAAAAGGAAATGGGCTTTCTACTTTGAACATCTTCTCTTCTCCCCATTAGCACCGATCACGATAGACAACATCTCAATTGAGGCCTCAACTGACGAAGAAGAGTCATCATGGACACTACCCACTCTTGCTGAAATCAAAGCCGCCCTATGTGACCAAAAACTAAATAAAGCGCCGGGAATTGACGAAATACCAGTTGAACTTCTAAAAAACAATGGAAACTGTGTCGCTGAAATACTACACAACATGATATGCAAAATTTGGACAGAGGAAATCATACCCGACGATTGACAAAAAATGCATAAAATGTCCAATTTACAAGGGAGGAGACAAACTCTGCTGTGGGAATTACAGGGGAATATCATTGTTGTGTACGTCGTATAAAATAACGACAAAGAAAATTGAACGTCGTCTTAAGCCCTACCCTAAATAATTGGCGAACACCAAGGTGGATTTAGAACCGGACAATCTACAACGGACCAGATATTCTCGGTGAAACAGGTGCTTGAGAAATACTGGGAATATAACACAGACGTGCACCAAATCTTCGTAGATTTTAAACAAGCATACGACAGTATCGACAGCGGGGTACTGTACCAAATTATGCTTGATTTTTGAATTCCTTCAAAACTAGTCCGACTAGCAAGACTCACGACGAACACTAAATCCAAAGTGAGAATACAAACCGATGCCACAACCAGCTTTCGAACGGAATGTGGTTTAAAGCAGGGAGATGATCTAGTCCCCATGCTTTTCAACTTGGCACTAGAGTATGTCGACCGAAAAATTCCATTCGACACAATGTGGCATTACTATTCAAGTCCACCCAAATAGCATAAGCTGACGATATAAACATCCTCGCAAGATCGTTCCCTAGTGCTAAGGAGGTGTTTGTCAATCTTCACTCCGCCGCAAAATAAGTCGGGTTGCGCATTAATGAAAAAAAAAACAATGACGCAAACGAAAAGAGAACGCCAATCAGACAAAACATAACAATTTCGGAATATAATTTGGAGAAAGTGGACAATTTCACATATCTTGGGGCTAGTCTATCAAAGAACGGCAATGAAACATATGAAATGAAACGACGGACAATACTAGCAAATACGACGTATTACTCGGAAGGAGCAATAAGCTGCGAATATATAAAACTAATATTCGACCTGTGCTCTGTTATGGCAGTGAGACGTTTACATTAACGCAAACTTCTGAAAAAGCAGTTCACTTATTCGAAAGAAAGGTCGTTGAGTTGTATCACCTCTACGACGAGCCAGAAGCTTCAACATTCATCAAGTTACGTAAACTGCAGTGGGCCGGCCATGTAGAGCGAATGGAAGAAAGAAGAATTCTCACGTTCTCTTAAAGGCAAAGCGAGTAGTAACAGGCCAGTGGGCAAACCACGTGACGGAGAAGACTCGGTTGATGATGATTGCAAAGTCATCTTAAGAATTAGCAGCTGGAGGATGCGGTCTTTGGATCGATACGATTGGAGGCCAACTTTAGCAGGCCAGGGCCTGATTTGGGCTGTCACGCCATTGATGATGATTGATCTTGAAAAGTTCGTACAAAATTTCAAATCCATAGCTTTTAATTTGTTGGTTATTAGTTGATTTATTGTGTGGCGGCTAATAGTGCAACACTACTAATCGACTAAGCCGTGTGGTGTAGATAGCTTAGTGATCACCACGGGTGCTTTGCAGCTCGAAAAGCGCAGTAGCCGCTCACTCGCTAGAATTTAAATTGGGCGAAATCATACTTTTGTACGGGAGTTGATAAAAGGGCAAGAGGGATTTCAAAACTTTTCATGCATCTTTGTTTTAAATATTTTTTTAAAGTATGGTAATGCTACAAAATTTCAAGTTGTTTATTTTGAATGGTTTTGTTGATAATTAATTTCTTAAAAATGGTCGAATCAGTACTTTTATATAGGAGAGGTAGAAGTACTCTCCGTTTCATATTTATAACCCACCTATCAATTCGAAATTATTTTCGCCTTAAAATAATTTTGCCCCTAATTAAATACAAGGAAAGATTGAGAAACTCTGTGCAATGATTTTTCTGTAAATCATTTCTCATTACCGTTCTTTTTGCTGCAGTTCTTGGAAATTCGTAATTTTTGTGCATTTCATATTTATGATTAGTGCAGTTAGAAATCGACACACTGAATCAGTTTAGTTGTTTTTTACAAGAGGGTTTCGTAATAATCTTATAATTTAAAATGCCGCGCGGTGTGTCTTTAAATGATGTCGAAAAGGGTGAAATTTTAGCATATACAAAGATGATGGCTTGAACATAAGTGAAATTGCGAGAAAAGTTGCTCGCAGTCGCCGTGTAATTCCAAACCTTTTAAGAATCGGAGTTATATGGGAAAACGAAGCGAAAGGGAAGAAAAAGAAAACTGTCTCCGCGGGGAGAGAGGAAAATTGTAGGGACGGCAAGCAATTCGACACTAAGTTGCAATAAATTGGCAGCTCTCGTCCCAACAAAGGTGTCAAAAACAACGGTTTGGAGAACGATTCAACATAATCTTAACATTTCTAGAGGTAAAATGAAGAGACTATTGAAATGACAGAAGACATAAGAAAGCTCGGATAGAATTCTCAGAAAACCACATGGCTACTGATTTGTCTTCTGTAAGACATACTGGCTTTCGTACATCTTCATTGTTTAAGCTCAAGAATTCATTTTCAGGTGATATTTTCTGATGAAAACAAATGGAACTTAGATGGACCTGACGGATTCAATTCTTACTGGCGCGATCTGAGGAAGGAACCTCTCTATTTCTCGAATAGGAGTTTTGGTGGCGGTTCTGTGATGTTGTGGGGAACATTTTCTGCAGCAAGGCGTTTATATACAATTTATTTCATAGCGGATGAACAGTAGAGATTACATTTAAGTACTCGAAAACAGTTTACTGCCATTTCTGGCAGAACATGGCGAAAAAAACTGGATTTTCCAACAAGATAATGCCAGAATTCATACCAGTCGTGAAAAAAAGGGTTGGATGGAGACAAATTCCATTAGGGTGATGGCATGTTCTCCCGATCTGAATCCCATTGAAAACATTTGGGGAGTTCTTGTCAGACGGGTATATGCTGAAAATCGCCAGTATGAATCACTGGCGGAATTGAAAGCTGCAATCTTTGATGAAAGGCAGAAACTTGACCATGAAATGTTAAATAAATTAATCCAATCGATGAAAGAAGGATTTTTGAAGTCATAAAATTTAAAGGAGGCCCTATTAATTACTAAGTTTTGTATAAATTTTTTTATTTAAAATTTATATGAAATAAACACTTTATTTTGTTGGAAACTTCAACTGCGTTATATATATGAAACGAGCAAAAAACGTATAATAGCTGGAAAAATAACGAATCTTTGCAATAATTTACCTACAAATAATTTCAGCTCCAGGCTTTCTACATTTGGCAATCAAATACAAAAGCATAATAATTTTCCGAGTGGAAATAATCTAAAATTTCTACGTGGGTTATAAATATGAAACGGAGTGTATTAAAGGTCAAATACCTACTAGTTAATATCTTAAACTTTATGTATTGTTTTAAAATGAATTTCTCAAATTTTGAAGTTTCCAGCTTAAAATTTTAATAAAATGTTTGAGTTTTTGTTTTTTTCAATTCTCATGAAACACCTTGTACAGGTTAGGGCCCTCTTTGGTGGATTGAAATTATGATTTTTTCTTGGATGTAAGCAAAATCTTAACTTTTCATCTTTAATCAGAGCCCTAAAACAATTACTTTTGCAATGATCCACCTCCACTACTATTATGTACAAATCTTATAATTTTCCCATATTTCGCTAATATAGCTTAATATACTCGTATATTTCAAATTCCAATTACATATCTTAAGAGATAATCGAGATATTAATTTTGAAGTGTTTTTCTTTGCACGACCCTGGCCTTTCGCCTTACAAGTATTGGCATACCTCTAAGCTGTTTATGCTTGATTTATATGCCTTCTAATTGGTCGTAAAATATAAACTTATTGTGTTAAGTAAATTCGAAGATATAATCATTTGGAAAAAAAAGAATTCGATCGACAATTTTGTAAGCCCTCCTTTTTGTGTCCCACAGGATAAAAAAAATGTATTTCCCCTTTTTTTCCCATAAATCAATATACTCCAATGTCAAGTTTTAGCTTTATGTCTGCAGTTGTAGTGGTGATATTAGCTTACGCAGTTTTCGACTTAACCCCTTCCCCCTTTCACCACACAATCCTAAAATTTAGACAATGCAAATTCTCTCCGTAATCTAGAATCCACCCAAAAATTAATTTTCTATCTATAAGGGTTTTGGAGATATGAGTTTTTGAATGTCGCTGGAGCGTACACGTACGGAGTGCAGACAGACGGTTTTTTTTGCACTTTTAGGCTAGTTTAGTCAAGTTTCAAGCCCGTGAACTGGATTTATACGTAATCTGTGATTTACGTGGTAATGCGCAGAGCGTTCTAGCCCTTGTATCGGCCGGGAGGTATTCAGAGCAAAAGTCCTTGCGATATTATGCCTTACTGTTTAGGTTTGCTCGATCAGATTATAAGTTTTTTCTACTCATCTGTCGACTGATGATGTGCGTTATTACTGTCACATCTTTGCAGCGTTACTCATAGGTATTTTATGGATTAGACTTTGCTAGAGGTCGGAGAAAGATTTCCATTCCAAATAGTTGCCGTCAAAATTTGGTGTGTTAATTTTGAGGGAATTCTAAACCGGCGGCTGCGAAGTGACGCCAGATTTTTGAGATTATTATCTCCTGAAGCTCGATGATAGCATCCCCATTCCAGCGTTAAAGTTTGTACAAGTCATCAATATCATAGCCGATAGATATTGTTACATACCAGCTCTAGTCGCTCGTCGCATGTACGCAATCTTTCAATGTACTCGAAAGCAAATAAGTGTACGCGTGCGAACAGAATACAGCCACATAAATTCCGATCATGAGCGCTGTACGATTCATAAGAATGTTAAAGGTCTTCAACCAAAAACAAATATCCGACAAGGGCCGACAATGTCCATCGAGGGCTGACAATATCCGAAGAGGGCCGACAATATCCGATGGGATGCGACGGATATCCGAAAGAAATGAATAAGATCGGACAGAGGTGATTGAAATGCTAACGACTTACCTTCACCACGGCTAGGCCAATATATTGCGTGGCTAGCTTTCGCATTCCTGATCCGATGGTTTGTTGGAAGACGACGAATTGACGTAACGACGAATCTGAAATTGTTTCGATGACGAGTTGACGTAACGTATTCTCTTCTAACGAATTTTTCGACGTCAAATGTTATGCGATTATTCACACGATCTCAACACATTCACATGATCTCAACGATCAAGAAGTACGACGAGCGACGAAACGAACGTCATCAACGGATTATCAACTATAGTAAGAAGAAGGTAGGTAGGGCTTTGGAATTGCAAATATTATATAAATAGAGTATAGCCAGGATTTTGTGGTTCGGTCCGGATATCGATAAGGAACGTCGGTAAAAATCAAATGAACCAAAGGCGCCCACGACCCGTCTTCACGGGTTAGTCGGCCCGTTTTACCCCTTGGTTCAAGTGGCTTATTAATTATTACGTACTTCCCTCTGGATCGCGAGGGAAACGTAACACACATTGCACTAGTAGTTTTTTTTTTAAGTACTCGTTAGGAGGCAACAGGAGTTTCACGCAGCGGTATCTTCTTTCGAATGCATCCCAATGGTTCCGGATGATACCTAGCTTGTGATAATCCACAGTTTTCAGAGAATTCTTTCAATAATTGGCAATCAAATCCCTTCCCTTCCCCAAAGTGGCCTGATTGATGATCTTCTCCACCATGATGTCGAAAAAATAAATGGTTAATTAGTACTGACTGGGATTCTTAATGATGTGATGTCCTGATCACGCCGAAGTCACAAATGTAAAAAGAATGAGATGACATAGGATATTGTCTGCATACATAACAGGCTAGCCACGAAGTGCAAATTTAGCAGAACTAGATAAATTTACGTGTGCACAAAATTTATTATCGAAAGGTGCATATGAAAGAAACTTTGCTTATTGTTTAGTATGTCGACCTTACGCGTGATTACTAAAATTTTACTGTTTCTTGCAAGACAATTAATACGTTGATAGCTTCACTGATAAATTTCGTGATTCATTCTTAAAGCGGACGGTACGAATATGAAAGAAGGATTATGTTTCCTAAAATCTACAACGTTTTCCCTTATATTTAATTATTACTCTTGATCGCTAACTTCATTTTTCGAATAAGTACCAAATTAGCTGCTTGGATGATTAGTTCACCTATTATTCGATAAATTTTAAAAGGTAAATCTGCAAGCAATGAGATTTCAACTCATTTTATAGCATTAAAACGGATAAAATAATGAGGAATATTTCAACATATCTTCAATGTTCAATCAACGAAAATCCCATTTCAAATACAATCGCTTTCGCAGCACGATACATAAAAATATGTGGAGCCGAGTAGGTGTATACATAAATTTTTGCCCTATCAGTTTGCTATCTCGATGAAGGATATGCTCTCTGTGGGATGTACGTGTGTGAGTATTTGTTTACTTTTTGGCAAGTGTAGGTGCTTCGGATGTGCATCATAGCATACCTGGAGGGTTGTTGCAATATAAGGACTACTCCAAACTGATAAATTACCTATGGTGATTGCCTTCGCGCCGCACCATGAATTTCATTTACCTGGGATTCATTTACAATGTGCCATTCAGGACGCGATTGATAGATGCTATACGCTTGCTCTATTTCGCTGCGAATTGGCAATTAGAAAAGTTCCTTTGTGCGTCGATCTCCTATTACATTGGTGAATAAGAAAGATCATTTGGAAATTTATGAATTTATGCGTTTGCGACTGCACGCTATATTCTAAAAAATCAATGCGTCTAAAATTGAATGCTCCTGATCCTAGTCTCGACGTTACCAAATAACTAGGATTTTTCTTTTCAGATCAAAAGGTTTATAACGCCATTACCTAAAATCCTGATATTACAATCTCAGTTAAAAGTCAAATGTTTGTCACTTTAAAAAGGAAATTTTTTTAAAATTCTTCAAATCGATTCGATTCTAATTAAAAACGAAAATTCACTTTCATTCCCTAAACGAAAGGTGCATTCATCCTGTTTGATGCTATTTCCTGCATCTCAACATCATTCTGCCCTTAAACCAATTAACTTTCGACTTTCTCCGCTTTGATAGATTTTTACGAAATTGAAAAGCGTCCCGATTCGGGGTATTGCGCTCAACTTCGAAAATTCTCCTGTTCGCTAGATGATTAACGACGCGTCCTTCTATGCTTTCAGGATTTTTTCAATTTTTTTCAAATCGATTTTACTCGACGTGAATGAGGTGAACGGTTCTAGCTGGAGTTTCGGTCGATTTTGTTATTTTTGTTCCAGTTACTTGGCTTGGCAGCCAAGGTATAGTGCAATTCCGTCCTTCGTTGTGCAACAGGAATAAGCGGACAGGAATGCATTTGGCTTATTTAGTTTGATAGTTTCGAAACCGTATATGGCGTACATGATAGTTCGGAAACCACGTAAAGCAATGCATGGGGAATTGATTCGAAAAATGTTGTTAGGGCGGTTTTTTTTCCAAGCTCCAACTGTTTTGAAAAACAAATGGAAAATGGATGTTGAGACTGTCGTTCAAAAGCGCGACGTAGCGAGTAGTGATTTTGCATCTGTAGTTTGCAGAACAGAGAAATTGAGGTTGATTCTTCAGAATGGAGCTTTTGAAATTAATAATGAGTTTTTATTGGGCTTATAATGGGATCGTTGAAGAGTTAGATTGGAGGTTAATTGATCCTTTGGACTATATTATAATAGGATACTTCAGATTTAGGGACTAGTTAGAGTGGGCGAGAGTCACTAATGAAAGTTGATGAATTAAAATACGTATTTAATCACCCATATGATTCCCGTTTAGTCTCGAAATTGATAATTTAGTTCATTTTATCGTGTCCTTATACGGCGAAACTCAAAGTATTTGTGAAGTGAAGCATAAAATTCGAGTATGGTAATCTATAAAACCAACGTCGAACGGTGATTTTGGGGCGAAACAATTAATAGCTAGTCTTAGGTGTATTTGACGTGCCGATTGCAATGTTTTACTCAAGCAGCTCTTGTGTTCTTAGATACAGCATAGTTTCCATATGAGTGTAAATGCTGGTAAACAGCCCTATATACCTTATATATCTGCAATGCTCAGTGAAATTTAACATCAACAGCTCTGCCGACAATCCTTCTTATGTTGATCATTCGGAAACATCGAACTGGATTGATTCAATGGTAACGATCACGCGAACGAAAAATGGGCTATTCCTTCAGATCTAGGAATGTGCCATCATTGAACAGAAAGCAGAAAGGAACAGATGAGCAAATACATCATAAGCATTACTGCATAGGGTGTAGCTAGGGTGAAGCCTAGTGGGTAGCGTCTTGGTCTACAATGCGAAGGTCGTGAGTTCAAATCCCGGACAACGCATAATTCTAGCACGATGCTTGCATGGATATACCTTGGTCACCTCAATCTACGAAAATGAAAAATTCATAGATAGAGGGTTGTGCGAAGGGCTAAAAAACCTTCCACAATAAATAAGTAATGAAAATGTTAAGAAACCTGAAGGTCAGAAGGCCAATGCCCGATTTGGGCAAAAACATGAGATGTAGTGACGAACCCATTTCGGCTGACTGCTCTAATATTATCCGTAGGGTATTTATGTGGTCGATACAAGACGACCCTTTACGGAATTCAGCCTGATAAACTTCGAGAGTGCTCTCGACGACATCACTAATCCTATTGAGAATTACCTTAGCCATAATTTTTGATACGGCAGTAAGACATATACCACGCCAATTACCACAATCCCGAAGGTCGCCCTTCTTCGGAATTTTCACAATGACGCCCTCCTTCTATTCAGTCGGATATCTTCCTTCATTCTACACCTCAGTAAAGACTGGGAGGAGTATATCGGCTGTTATTTCCGGGTCCGCTTTGAGGAGTTCGGTTGGTAGTCCGTCTATACCTGGAGCTTTCCTCCTCGTCATTGACCGAATGGCGGAAACTAACTCTTCCTTATCTGGGGGATCGTCTCTAATAGAGGATTGTTGCGGTTGGATGTTTGGTAGTTTTTCTGTTTCTGGAATATCTTCCTGTGATTTTGAATAGTGAACCCATATCCCCAAGGTAAGCCGCATTCTGCATTGTTTGCCAGATCTTCAATGGCATTTCTCTTGTCGCGTCTAACAGCCTTTTTAAGCTGTGTATGAGCATCGCGGTGGTTCTGCCTCAGGTCGGGCGTTCGTTGGTTGACATCGGGTTGAGAGATGATTGTCAGTTTGGCTTTTTTCCGATTGCCAACCTTGTCCCATGTGTCTTGCGACATCCAGGGTTTCTCACCGCTTCGCACATATCCCACAGATTCTTCAGCACTAGTTAGAAAAGCGTTTTTGGTTGCCTCCCAATTGGCGTCCAGTGTGCGCATTTCATATTCACCCAATGTGGATGACTCTTCGCGTAGAATAGTGGTGTATTCGCGTTTTTTGTTGGGATCTCTAAGTTTATCCACATTGAGCTTGCGCTTCATTTGAAGAATTCGTGGTCATCGGATAGCTGCTGTACACAATCTCAAGCAGGCAACCATCAAGTGGTGATCGCTCCCCACGTCAGCTCCACGTTTCGCTCGCACATCGAGGAGACATCTTCTCCATCGGCGACTTATAGCCAAATGGAATAAAATCCACAATAGCATCCCAAATTCGACATTGGAAAAGTCAAGGGTGAAAAAATAGTTGCGAAGTACGTATAAGCCTTGGAAAGGCATGCGCGACAACGCTGAAAAGCATCACATTTAAATAAATATTGTAAAGTATCTCTGAAGCTATTACATCCATTGCAGATATCCCGGGGCAAAAGAAATGATTGTTTCGACAACGATTGCCTAGTCGCGCACTGAAAAAACGAATCTTAGAAAATATTAAATACGAGCCAAACAGGACCGAAACTATGATCTTAGACGATTTGGAAAAAATGTTATGGACAAAAAATTGAAAGGGTAATAATGGCGTAATTAAAACAAAAACAGATATCTAAATTACAATTACATTTACTCTCAAGTTGGAATGATGCAAGAAAAATTGAAACACAGCAACAAATCTCGCGCATTTTCATTATTCTGCAAGGATACTGATGTATACTGATTTCTGATTTCCGGTTTTAAAACAGACAACGGCCTTAAACAAGGTGACAGCCTAACACTAATGCTTTTCAACTTGACACTCGAATATGTTCTTCGGAAACTTCCCGTTGACACCAAGGGAACGCTGTGCTTCAAATCCACATAACTCGTAGCATATGCCGACGACACATGTAGATATCCTCGCAAGATCTCTGGAGAGTGCTAAGGAAGTATTTATAAACTTTGACTCGGCAGCAAGGGAAGTTAGACAACGTATTAGTGAAAACATAACTCTAGATGAAATAAAATTGTTTATGATCCCTAGAAATTTTATATGGGGAGTAGTAGAAGGGGTGATAGCATTGAACTATTTTTTTCCCTATCATTCCAAAGTAGCTATAAAAATGTTTTATACAAAATGCAACCTTCAAAAATTGAATAGGAACTGAGAAAATTAGTGTATTAGATTTGGTGAAATTGCAGGTTGTATGGGAGGTGGTAGCAGGTGTGGGGAGATTTCATTGATTTTTTCAGAAATAACTACGAATTTCACACCGCTATTAAGTCTGTTCTGATGAAAAGTGGCATATTTAGATAATTAATTTCAGATGATACAAGAAGTGTAGCTCATGGCCTGTCGCTTCTTTTATCATAAATCAACTTACCCATTTTTCTGAGGAATTCCAATAATTTTACCCTTCGCGGCCCTTGGATCTTGTAGGAGGGCAACTTGGAATTCCTCCTTTACGAATCTCCACGTCCATGGCCGCTGCCGCACGATGGAGTTTCGCCTGAATAACTTTTAAGTTATTTAGGTTTTTGGCCATCTTCGGTAGGTTCCAGATTGCCGCTTTTGACCTCCTTGGCTTTAGGGCGTAGAGTAACACAGAATTTGAAGCAGACTCGTTGCCCTTTATGTTTAACCTTTTCCATTTGTTGGTCGTCGATGGAAAAGGTAATTATTGTGTTTCTACCCTCTTTCCTCATACTGAGGACTTTTCAAATCGAAGCGCACAAACCAGCATTTAGAGCATCGATGAGGGTGGTAATATCGTCTGGCGAGTCTTCTCGTGAGGGAAATATGAAGTTATTATTTCTAATCGTGGGATATTTGCCTCCCGGACAGCCTTGATGTTAGCGGGTCATCCGGCTTGATACTCTCAGCAGTTTGCCCATCCAGGAAAGCAATTAGCACCCACCCTGGCTTCAGACTGAGTTCGCCAAATTTTGGATTTGTACCTTCTCTGGCCACATTTGAGATTTTGGCCAGGATGGATTTTTGGATACCAGCTAGCAGCTCCGGAGACAGGATCTTGAGCGGATGCTTGGTATGTATGATACCTATCCTTATTCCTTTGACCGCATCTCTGTAGCTAGTGCCCGACATGGAGGGCTGACGTCTTCTGCAGGTCTATGCCTGACGCTTTTGTTTATGGTCTTGTGCCTCTTATTTTCATTCCCGGCAGAAGGCGGTGTTGTTAATGAGGTTCTACCCCTTTTTATCGCATTTTTCTGTACCGGTGCTAGGGTATCTTGCATTGGCATGCAGGCAAGATCGTATGCCTCGTTCATGGTTTGGCCGTGGTTGCGGTTGTATGAGTACCGTCTTCTACCAGCACCGCTTAACCTCTTTTTATTTTCTATAATCAATTGCTTCTGCACTGCTGATAGCAGTTGTTCATCTATTTGAGGCTTGCTTGTTTTCCTCTCCGCTCTAAATGGCGGTCTCTTGAACCTTTTAGAAGGATTAGTCTCTACCGTCACCACAAGTGCAGTTTCTGGAAGGGTATTTGTTCTGCTTATCACCTTTTTTACGGCATTAGCCGATATTTGTGATGCCTTGGGAGAAGCATCAGCCTCTTGTTTATTTATAATATTATTCGTATGAATCCGACTAGTAGCGCAAGAAAGTAGAGTCACCTCTGGCAGAGCTCCGCATCACCAGAGGAAGGCTGATTAAAACTGGAGGGCACCTGGTTACCAGAGTTTGCATATTAAAGGTTAGTTACCCACTAATCATTCATCCATTGTCATATGCTGTTCCAACGTAAATTAGGGGTCGTACTTCATAATGGTCACCATATACGTAGTACGTACACTTGCGAATCAGTATAGGGATAAATCTCCTGGTAACCATAGAACCTCTTGACAACTGCCTGAAACGTGACCAGCACAAATTTCAAAAGGACTCGTGCTGTGATCGGATACGGAACCTACAGCTAGATGAACGATTTTAATCCCCCCTATCACATCCACCAAAAACCATAGATAGGATGCAGAGCCGACAGTAAGCTGTTCGACTTATTCCTGCTATCTTGATAGGATACGAAGCTGACAGCAAACTATTCGACTCATTCCCCCCTATCTGTAAATCTCTTAGCATTACCTAGTCTGCACCACGAGGTGGCGATTTACTTAACAGACCACCCTAACCTGCATCTTGATTTCCCAGGCGTCCTCAACTTGTCCCGAGAATAACAAAGTTGTTGGCAGATATATTTATTATGACATTACACGTAATTGATAGGTTAATACCTAAAAAAGTTTCATCCAGCACATTCTTTTAACCTCAAAGTGTATTATTTAGAAGTTTGCTTATTTTTAACTCCTTTTCTACAAACAAGAACAGCATTGTCATCGCTTTAAATCTACCCTTCTTCATAGTCTATGCAGCTATGCCTATCTCTTATCCTTGAAGCCACCATATTCCATTTTAACAGCTTGCTAAGCAATAACCATCTTTTAAATTCATCATTTTACATTATTTGCTCGCCTTAATCATCTGTATTAAGTAGACTTGATGAACCAAAATCAGGCACAAGCAAAGTAAATCCCAAGGCATCGAGTAATACCCTTAAGTCCTTTTCTTCCGCCGAAGAAATCCTCTACAGCTTTTTTTTTCTTTGCTTTTCCTTCCTGATTATTATTATTATTATTCTTTCACATTATGGTAACACAACGCAGCAAATGCTAAAAATACAAATCAGCTTAGATGGAAATTAATTCAATTTTGTGTTGAATGGTAGTAGGAGAAGAAAGGAGAAAAATAAACGACGAAAAGAACGAAATCAGAGTTTTAAGATGGATGAAATCGTAAATCGTTCAAAAATAATGTACACAGATGGATAATAATATAATAATAACGCACTCCTCCTTAAATTGACAGCCTAAAGGACTACACACGTACATCCAGCTGAAGGACCTTGCTGTGTATAGGATAAAAGCAAATCAAAGTAAGTAAGTACATATATACCTAATCAATTTGATTGAGTTTCGTTTTTTGTTCGCAATCATTTTTATTTGCTTACCTCACTCCTATTGATTTGAATCGGGACTGAAAATCGGCTTGCACGGGAAAAAAGGGATTCACTTTTGTAAAGTTATTTTTTTTCCTTTTTATTTATATCAAAAACATTATTTAGTTCACATTATATAACAAACGGAACTTGAAAAAGAAAACCGCTTTTGTTTGCTTTCCAATTTCCAAAAAAGGACGAAGAAGACATTGACAATCGACTAATAGTGGAGTAAGGGTTATCCTTTCTGGCACGCGATAACCTTTGAAGACATTATATTTCCTTAAGTAGGCAATCCTTTTTTTTCCATTCTTTTTTCTCTTTCATAGACCCATCAGTTCGATGAATTGATTTCATTATGCCCATCAGGGTCGACGATATCGTGAAGGATTAATTTAATTCTGACTTGAATCCTGAATGATTGAATAACCGATCTGAAGCGAGTCCTTGGCAGCAATCATATTTCGTCTAGATTGAGACTTTTATTGAAATTTGTGCATAAGTGGGTAGAATCGATTGAGATTCTTATTCAGGAGTCGTACATGTGTAAGCTTATCATAAATAATAACCATGTTTATATAGCAAACAGTAACGACAAAAGAAAAATTTCGTCCTCGAATTCCTTTCCCTTTTCTCTCGTTTATGGCTACGCCTAAGAAAAATTTGGGATTGAGTGGAGCCGCTAAATAAGTGACCTTATTAGTTATTCAAATATCAAAAGGATAATTCTGATGATATAGTTGGAATTCGTTTGAGTTTTTTGAAGGAGTTGGTTTTTAAAATTATACTGAGCATTTAAAATAGACCACATGAAAATGATAATCCGGACGTAAATTACTCAGCAATCAATTGACATGACATGTCATTTTGAATTTTTAAAACTCAAGAAAATTGTATTTGTAATTCGATTCCGCAGTTATATTTTCAGTTAATTAGCTAATATTATATATTTCAAGTTTCGATCAAAAATTATTACTTTTCAATAATTGCTCACTGTTTTTTTTGTCGAAATCCACCAATATGTGTGATATACATATACATATTTGTATGGGAGGGGATAGAGGAGGTGGGGGAATAGCAAAATTTGTGATGCAGTTCTGTTAAATTTCTTTTGAAAGTTTTTCGTTCAAAATTACAATTAAATTTGTTGTTTATTATATAATTTATTGAAATTGGCCGAAATTACACTTTTGCTTGGGAGGGGGGTGGAAGGTCAACGGGAATTTCAAAACTTTTTATTTCAAATATTTTTAATAGTGCTTGTACGAAATTTCAAGTTGATAGCTTTTAATGGCTTGGTGATCATTGATTTCTTAAATATGGTCGAAAAAATACTTTTGTGTGGGAGGGGAAGAAGTTTCGGAGGTATTCAGTAAGTTAATATCTTAAATTCTTAAGCATTTTTTTAAAAATGAATTTAACAAATTTTCAAGCTTGTTGCTTAAAATTTCACTCAAAAATTTTGAGTTTATGAGTTATTTTTAATACACGTGAAACACCTAATGCAAGTTAGAGCCCCTTTTTGGTTCAAATTAATATTTTTTCCTTAGAGAGCCCTTAGAGAGTCCTAAGAAAATTAATTCGACATTTTGACCCACCAACTCGTTCTTAAAATTTTTACGAAAATTATGGATCATATAGCTCTATAATTTCACAAAATTTCAACTTAATATCTGTAGGAGCCTAAGCCTGGCGAGAATTACAACAACAATATACTAGTTTAAGCTTAACTAGTAAAACTTGCATTGTTTTCACTATGTATTTAGAATACTTGTTTAAACTGTTTGCTACATCATTATTTTAATTACTTTTTTTTTCTATTATTACTTTCAATAAATTTATTTTAATTTAAAGTTGCTTTTTTTTTAAGTTCCAAAATAAACATATATGTATATACATATACACTCCGTTTCATATTTATAAGCCACCTACCAATTTGAAATTATTTTCGCCTTAAAATAATTCTGCTCCAAATTAAATACAAGGAAAGATTGAGAAACGCTGTGCAATGATTTTTTTATCATTTCTCATTACCGTTCTTTTTGGTGCAGTTCTTGGAAATTCGTCATTTTTGTGCGTTTCATATTTATAACCCACATGGTGATTAGTGCAGTTAGAAATCGACGACACGGAATCAGTTTAGTTGTTGTTTACAAGAGGGTTTCGTAATAATCTTATAATTTAAAATGCCGCGAGGTGTATCTTTAAATGATGTCGAAAAGGGTGAAATTTTAGCATACAAAGATGATGGCTTGAACATAAGTGAAATTTCGAGAAAAGTTGCTCGCAGTCGCCGTGTAATTCGAAACTTTTTAAGAATCGGAGTTATATGGGAAAACGAAGCGAAAGGGAAGAAAAAGGAAACTGTCTCCGCGGGGAGAGAGGAAAATTCTAGGGGCAGCAAGCAATTCGACACTAAGTTGCAATAAATTGGCAGCTCTTATCCCAACAAAGGTGTCAAAAACAACAGTTTGGAGAACGATTCAACGTAATCCTAACATTTCTAGAGGTAAAATGAAGAGTGCTCCACGGATGAAATTCTCAGAAAACCACATGGGTACAGATTGGTCTTCTGTAAGACATTCTGGCTTTCGTACTTCTTCATTGTTTAAGCTCAAGATTTCATTTTCAGGTGATATTTTTTGATGAAAAGAAATGGAACTTAGATGGACCCGACGGATTTAAATCTTACTGGCGCGATCTGAGAAAGGAACCTCTCTATTTCTCGAAGAGGAATTTTGGTGGGGGTTCTGTGATGTTGTGGGGAGCATTTTCTGCAGCAAGGCGTTTGGATATACAATTTATTTCAGATGAACAGTAGAGATTACATTTAAGTACTCGAAAACAGTTTACTGCCATTTCTGGCAGAACCTGGCGAAAAAAACTGGATTTTCCAACAAAATAATGCCAGAATTCATACCAGTCGTGAAACAATGGGTTAGATGGAGACAAATTCCATTAGGGTAATGAACTGGCCCGCATGTTCCCCCGATCTGAATCTCATTGGAAACATTTCCAGAGTTTTTGTCAGACGGGTATATGCTGAAAATCGTCAGTATGAATCACTGGCGGAATTGAAACCTGCAATCCTTGATGAATGGCAGAAACTTGACCCTGAAATCTATACATATAAATATAATTGTAGTGTCTGTCTGTTATTTGTTTATAAATGGCTATAAATAAGTTTTTTGCTTTATTTTAGCAATAACTAAGCAGAAACAAACGTTTTTAAAAATTTTCTCTGTCTGTCTGTCTGTCTGTCTTTCCGGTTTTCACGCAAAAACGGCAAAACCGATTATAATGAAACTTTCACAGTTTGTTAGATGTGCACCGAGATGTAATCTACGTGTGGTATTATTTCAATACTCCCACGCCTTCCACCCCCTCCCATACAAAATGACTCATTTTAAAAAATATATAATAATCTAATTTTCTTCAAAAGCATTGGAGCAAATCATTTGAAATTTAGAACATACTATTTTTATCAGAAATGTGATCTATGATATACAAATTATTTGAATCCCCCTACTCCTTCCACCACCTCCCATACAAACTGCACTTTTTCATGAAAGACTATTCAACACTTTTCCCAGTACGTGTAAGTTTCATCGAGCTTAAATGTTGTACTTTATCCTTAATTTGCATTATTATTAACATCGGGAAAAAATTAACCGAGTAGCTTCACTCCTTCTACCCCCTCCCATACAATATGACACAATTTCATAACTTTACAAAAATTCGATTTTCTTGAAAAGCGTGAATGATGCAGATCTGAAATTTAAAATATATCAATTGCGTAATGATTATAGGTAGTTGTTTCTCAAAAATTCACTTAAGACCACCTACTACTTCCACCACCTCCCATACAAACTGCACTTTTTCATGAAATGCTATACACCAATTTTCTCAGTACGTGTAACTTTCATCAAGCTTAAATGTTGTACTTAATCATTAATTTGCATTACTATTAATATCGGGAAAAAATTAACCGATTAGCTTCATTCCTTCTACCTCCTCCCATACAATGTGACACAATTCCACGACTTTACTTAAATTCGATTTTCTTGAAAACTGTAAATGTTACTGATCTGAAATTTTAAATATTTCAATTGTAAATTAATTATAGTTGCTTCTCAAAAAGTCACTTAAAACCACCTACTTCTTCCACCACCTCCCATACAAAATGCACTTTTTCATGAAATATTCTAAACTAATTTTCTCAGTGCATATAACTTTCATTGAGCTCAAATTTTGTACTGTATCCTAAATTAGCATTATTAATATCGGGAAAAAAAATTAACCGAGTACCTTCGCTCCTTTTACCCCCTCCCATACAATGTGACACAATTCCACGTCTTTACAAAAAATCGATTTTCTTAAAGCGTGAATGATACAGACCTGAAATTTAAAATATATCAATTGCATGATGATTATAGTTGTTTCTCGAAATATCACCCCCTTGCCTTCTACCACCTCCCATACAAATTGCACAATTTCATTATATTCAATGCACTAAGTTTCTCAGTACCTACTGAATTTTTGAAGCTTAAATTTGGTACAAAACATTTTTATAGCTGCTCTAGCATGATGTGAAACAAATTAGTTTAGTGCAGCGACTTCCCATACAAAATTTCATAATATCACAAAAATTTCATCTATGGCATCGTACGGTTGGGCTCTACGCACAATCGTAGTCCTGTTAGGTTTTCAAGCTTAATGTTATTTTATTTGGGCTTTTTTTTAATTAACACAAGCTATAATTATTCACATGTCCTAAATGCTCTTCAATACGTATATGATCTCAAATCACGGGATTGATTTGATCACGAGCGTTTCCCATTCAAATGCGAGTATCATGCTATCATTCTTAATAATTTATGGTTCTGATTCCAACAAAATACAAAACATTGTGTTTAAAGAGCCATTAAAGTAAGCGGATTATATATCCCACATAATGTACTACTAACTACATTCTCAAAAATTACTTATTATTGCGATTTTTATGCGGACGAAGTCGCGGGCGTTTGCTAGTGTTAAATAAATTAATCCAATCGTTGAAAAAAAGGATTTTTGAAGTCATAAAATCCAAAGGAGGCCCTATTAATTATTAAGATTTTGTAAAAAAATTTTTATTTAAAATTTATACGAAATAAACACTTTATTTTGTTGGAAACTTCAACTGAGTTATATATATGAAACGAGCAAAAAAATTATAATAGCTGGAACTGTTGCAAAAATAACGAATCCTTGCAATAGTTTACCTACAAATAACTTCAGCTCCAGGCTTTCTACATTTAGCAATCAAATACAAAAGCATAATAAATTTCCGAGTGGAAATAACCTAAAATTTCTACGTGGTTTATAAATATGAAACGGAGTGTATATATATGTATGTATACCATTTAAGTACTAAAAAAAAAATTTTTGCGCTTCGTCTCTCCCTTTTTCAAACTTTTTTTTTTTACAGAATGACTTCTGTTACAGGCAATTTCGGTATTTATGTGCGATGCACAAACACAGTCATGAAGGGAAGGGGAGTGAGAACGATCGTAACGATTCGTCAAACTGGTATATTCTGCAGTTGGCTGATACAGACAAATATTTGCAGATGGGATGGGGGTAGCGATTGTGTACTTGTCGAATGTATAGATATGAAATGAAAGATCGGTAGGTGGTACCACTAAATGGCTTTTGTAGTTATGTTTCCGTCTCGCTTCGGCTTTAAGCCCTCGGATGCTAGTCGTATGCCGTGATCTGATTACGGGAGGAGTTTGCAATTTTTCTTTCGACATATTGCCGTATTTCAGCGGGAATCCGGAACCGGAACAGGTAGAGACCTGGAACCCAGAATAAGCACACCATGACGAAAATACATTTCCAATGGTACTTAATTTATTCATTTTGTTTATTTGGAGACCCATAGGTATGCTCCAGGAAAAGAAGCACTCGAAGTAGATAGTGCTCCGGATCACACTATTTGGAGGAATAGTACTTCAGCTTTTTGCTTCGGCAGGCATCTTGCCGGAAACTTGCTTTTCCATTGCTGGTAACTTATTGTAAACAGTTAAATTTTCTCTGAAAAATCATCGATTAAAATCTTTTCCATTACCGTTTTTTCGCTGCAACACTTAAGGTCTAAATACCTTTACAAGAAAATATATTACACGCTACTGGTTGTACCAATGTGATATGAAATCTTCCTTACGGCTCAATGCTCGCGACAATCATTTTTAAAAATTGAATTTGCTGCTAACAAGTCTTTTCAAAAAATTACATAATGTCGAAGCCGGAGTAAATTGCAATTTATGATGAGATGGTGATGAAGGTACTACTACTTTCTACTCACACCGATCACGGCTTTTTCATATCATATTTTACGTTTTTCTTTCTATGAAAATTATTTCCATACATCATGCGATAGAGTAAGAGGTATAGGCGTGTATATGTAAATATATATATACGTGTAATGAAGCTTTTTTTTATATTGTTCCTGTTCACTTACAGCATTTTGTTACACGATGGGCCCGTGTCGTCAAATAGAAACGAGTAGGAAAAAAATCATCAAGAAATAATGAAACGAGAATAAAGAGTCCTGCTGCACGGAAATTAATGATTGGCAAGATATGACCAGGAACGTAGAAGGCAACTTGACAGGAAATATAAGTTGAGAAATTCAAACATATCCTGCAACCTTCATCGCACTGTAGAAAATAACTAAAAAAGTGCAGTATTGAAAAAGAAAACTTTATACATTGCGTGCAAGGACCTGTGTTAATGAAAACATAGGTTAATGAAATAACAAATTATTTTTCTTGAGAATAGCATAAATGTGGCATATTCGTAACATGAGCAATACTCCTTGTCTCTGAAGCAATTGTTTTCTTTAATTCTTACAGGCATTGTTATGCTTGTTATGTAAACATTTCATGGTAGAATTGTAATACTGATACGTGGAAAAGACAAAAATGAACGAATAATAGCAGCTCTTCTATTTCTTAGCCAGAGTAATTTGTTGTATATTTGATTTATCAAACAAAACTTCAAGATTAAGTTCCAAACACTTAATACAACACTCAGCAACTTTATTCTTATCTATTAACATTAACAATTACCCCCTTCCGCAGAAACTTAATCCATCTAGCATAATGCTCCTTGAATTACGCTCAATACACACTCTAACCAAGTACTCTAGCTCGCATATCCTAAGCAAATACTGCGCTAAATTACCAACCGTATAAGATATATGATTCTTAACAATATACAACCTGGCGGGCATATTCCTACCTTACGCAAACAAATTAAGGACTATTACTATTTTTAGTATAGACATATGCGATGAGAACCAAAGGAAAGGATTCCTCGAAGGAATCATGTCTTCGATGTAGATATATAGTACATACATTAATGTGATCCACAAATAGTATAAATTTCCATGATAGAATGCAAATGGAGATAATTCATGGCAATATTTCGGTTCATGTTAAGAATTTCTTATCTCTTCCAAGAACAAGATTAAATCGATCCAAAGCTAATTCCTAGAAATAATCAAATTATACATCCGATTGAGAGGTCTAAAAATCATTGATATAAAAGCAATCAGTTCTCTTTAAGTATTGCCAGAAGCTTATTATGTGTACTCGTAGAAAGGAGTTGAATTTAACCTTGGTATTCCCATAAGGATGAGCCTGGCTATATGTCTTCCATTGTATTATAGAAACTACTGAATACCAGATGGATAGCAAGAGCAGAAAATAATTCCTGGGAATCCTTTTTTGCACTTTGGACTTTCTATTAGAGTTTATCGTAACGAGTAACTAAAGTCAAATATTATTCCGCTAATTACGTGTGCAAAAGGACCGTACGACTACCGGCATATCCACACTTTCAACCCCACTTGGTTCTAGTTTTCCGGGAAAACTTTCTGGACAAGAATCTCTTTCTGTATTCTATACTTTTGCCTAAAAACTCGCTTCATTCCTCCCTTTCAAATAGAAACCATTCCACAGTCAGTACATACTATGATGGAATGATGCAGTACAGGTACCATAATAGTCGCTACAGGTACACCAACTCAACGATAAATGATGAACACCAGTCAGGAATCATTTTATCTTATACAAATACTTTTATATACTCGGATATAATATCTATATACTACTGTACAATCTACACGAAATTACGCTTAGCAATGCTGGACTAGTTTTTGGAGTGTACTCCGTTTTTTCTAGTTTTTCATTCCCGATGTTTAAAAGTTAAACAGGATTTAAAGTTGAAAAGTTTATGCACTTCGTTTTCTCGGACTATAACGATTCAATGGACTTAAGATTAAGTTGTCGTTTACTTTATCCAGAACATATTATATTGAGTCTCGAGCATAGTTGAATATTGCAGTGTTGGAACGTTGAATAAGTATAAATTTAACTATACAAATTTCAGAATAATGAAAAAAAAAAAAAATAGACAGAAGAGTTTTTTGTAAGTCCCATCGGAAGTTTGAAGATTTCGAACTCAGAATAAAATAATGAAATTTGCGAGAACAAGAAGAAATTTGATAAAGTTTAAGTTATACGTACATGTGATTAAGTTGGAGTGCGATAAACTGTTGCAGCCTATTGGATTCGAAGAAGTCGTTTGGTCTAATTAATAAATGATTTTGTCGTATATTATTTTCTAAATATTGTTGAAGAGGCATTCTTAATGCCTTCTTCATACGTAAAAAAAACTTTTAGCAAAAAATGGGGATTGAAACGACTCGATCCGTGTTTTTCGTGTGATAAGGCTTTTATTTAATACTAGCAAACGCCCGCGACTTCGTCCGCATAAAAATCACATTAATAAGCAATTTTTGAGAATGTAGTTAGTAATACATTATATGGGATATATAATCCGCTTACTTTAATGACTCTTTGAACACAATGTTTTATATTTTGTTGGAGTCAGAACCATAAATTATTAAGAATGAAACCATGATACTCGCATTTGTATGGGACAGGCTCGTGATCAAATCAAACCCGTGAATCGAGATCATATGTATACGTGTTAAGGACATGTGAATAGTTGTAGCTTGTGTTAATTGAAAAAAGCCCAAATAAAATGACATTAAGCTTGAAAACATAACAGGACTTCGATTGTGCGTAAAGCCCCATTATATGATACTACCGATGAAATCGAAATTTTTGTAATCTTAAGAATTTTTTTGTGGGGAGTGATAGAAGGGATGACAGTACTAAATTAATTTTTCTCACACCTTGCTAGAGTAGCTATAAAAATATTTTGCACCAAATTTAAGCTTGAAAAACTGAATAGGTAACTTGAGAAACTTAGTGCATTGGATTTAGTGAAATTGTGAAATTTGTACGGGAGGTGGTAGAAGGCGTGGGGGGTTTTTGGTAATTTTTCTAGATACAACTATCATCACCATGCAATTGATATCTTTTAAATTTCAGATCAGTTAGATTCACACTTTTCAAGAAAATCGAATTTTCGCAAAGTCGTGGATTTGTGTCAGATTGTATGGGAGGGGGTAGAAGGAGTGGAGCTAATCGGTTAATTTTTCCCGATAATAATAATAATACTAATTAAGGATTCATCAGAAAATTTTAGCTCGATCAAAGTTATACGTACTGAGAAAATTGGTTTAGAGAATTTCATGAAAAAGTGCAGTTTGTATGGGAGGTGGTAGAAGGAGTGAAGGGTTTTTGGTAATTTTTCTAGAAACAACTATAATCACTATACAATTGATGAGTTTTAAATTTTAGATCAGTTAGATTAACATTTTGCAAGAAAATCGAGTTTTTGCAAAGTCGTGGAATTGTGCCACATTGTATGGGAGGGGGTAGAAGGAGTAAACCTAATTGGTTAGTTTTTTCCTGACATTAATAAAAATGTTAATTAAAGGTTTAATACAAAATCTTACCTCGATCAAAGTTATACGTACTGAGAAAATTGGAGTATAGTATTTCATGAAAAAGTTTAGTTTGTGGAAGGAGTTGGGAGATTCAAACTATTTATATACTTGAAGATTGCATTTATAATAGAAATAATATATTTTAAATTTCAAATTAATAGCTTTCATAGTTTCCATGAAAATTTGATTATTATAAGTTTTTGAAAATGAGTCACTTTGTATGGGAGGGGGTAGAAGGCGTGAGGGGAGAAAAATAAAACCTAAAGCAGATTACTCCCAGAGGCAGAGCTAATAATCTGTGAAAGTTTCATTGCAATCAGTGCAGCCGTTTTTGCGTGAAAGCCGGAAAGACAGACAGACAGACAGAGAAATTTTTTAAAAACGTTAAATTCTGCTTAGTTATTGCTAAAATGAAGCAAAAAACTTATTTATAGCCATTTATAAACAAATCACAGACAGACACTACAATTATATTTATATAGATTATATATAAATAGTTTGTTGCGATTACCTCTCCTAATATTCTCTTGGATGCATAGCTCTATTGCAATTAGTTCGGCCTGAAAGATCGTGGCTTCATTACCGGATGGTTTAGAAACCGAGAAGTTGGGACCTTTAAGGGGGTTCAATATTTGCCTTCTTCCTACCCCCTCCCGTCTATAAACAGGAGTTTTTTAGGAACACAGAATTCGGGAATGGCTCAACTCATTTTTTTCAAATTTGGACAAATGATTCTTGACGATATTGTCTATGCCCTGACGGGAGCTTTTGGCAAAATAGTGCTTTGGGAATTATTAATAAGAGTTACATTTTTTAGTCATTTTTCGCAACTTTAATACAATTTAACATTTTTACTTTTAATTTTGTTTTAAATCGGCTTCGTCAGGGCATAGATAATTTACCGTAGGACATCTGTACCAAATTTCAGTTCAATCGGGTGATATTTACCTGAGATCTGTGGTCCTAAAAGGTGAAAAACGTGATTTTTCAGGAGAAGCGTTTGAAAGAACCGGAACCGACTCTAATCGCTTCAAAACCTTTAGATTAAAAATTAAAATTAAAATACTTCTAATTGGAATTTTGAAACGGGACAAGTTGCAAAATGTGCAGAAAGAGTTGTAGAATTTTTTAAGCCAATAAAAAAATTTTCATTTTTTTTTCATGATTTTCAATTATTGAACCCCATTACGTATACTTTAGATGGCTAAAACTACGGCTATGTCTAGGATTTTTTTTCTTGCATAAGACTGAATCTTATTGAAGAATTGTGATATATCTTTTAAAGTATGACAAAATGTCATCGATTTTCACACATTTGGTTGAAAAAATTCAACTGTTAAAAAATTTTAGTCGTTTTCCAGGGTTGTATTTTTGTTGACATCGTTTGCGATTCCAGACGTGCCATTTTGTATTAAAAAAAACACATTTTTTATTAAAATAGATAGATAAAACTAATACTTATCAGGACGCAATCTCAAAATTAAATTTATTCGGATCATGACAGTCTCTGAAATAAAACAGGCGATTTTTCGCCTCAAAATTGTTGTTATGTTTAAAAAAAACTATGCTAGTTATCAAAAAAATGGCTCGATTAGTACTAGATTATTGAGTGAAACATAAAACTGTGCAAAACTGGATACTAATTGGCCCAGAAGTTGCGGAGATACCATATTTCCGGCACCAATTTTAAAACCACTTTCGAGAAAAACACGTTTAAAGTTGTGAGTAATCTCATAATCATTGCTCACCGGTTACACAACGCAATAACTTCGTCATTACTGCGAATCTTTTTATGAAATTCAGGGTAGACACTCAAAAGTTAGTACTTTCGAATGAGCACCCTTTTTGAAAAATGGATTTTTTTAGAACTACTCAGGTGTATGTAACACCTTAATTCTCCAGTTCCCTCTGAATTAGTTTAATCTGTATACCGCATGATGAATTCTTTTCCATTTCAGGTAGCATGGATTGTCAGTCCTTGCATTGATTGATTCTAACTTTGAAGAAGGTTTCGAAGTTAAATTTGATTGGAATAGTGTCCGATAATGTTGAAGTTAGAACGTTTATTTTCGGGTTTTTGTAGTATTTTGAGATGAACTCTAAATAAACTGCCAACAAGTCGGGCGCAACTTTATTATTCTTAGGACAAGTTGAGGATACGTGGAAAGTCAATATGCAGGTTAGAGTGATTAGGGAAGACTAAGTGAAAGGGAGTTCTTGGGCAGGGATGTTGTCAATTCAATTGCGGAAACGATTAATAGCTCCAGCACTTATATACAATATTTCATTCGTTTATTTCCAAGTTTGGGTTTTTATGAGGGGAGGGAGAGGGGCGATAGTAAGGGTGGGTGTATGTTAATAATTGTTTAATTGATTGCTTGAATCACGTCCAATAGTCTCTGCACAGAATGTGTTTCATAGACGAAGTTGCATTTTCATAAACTTCGGTGTATTTTACATTCACGAAACTGAACATTTTTATGGGAGGGAGTAGATCGGGTAAGGAAATCGGGAAATTTGTGATGCAATTTTATTTCATTTCTCTTGCAAGGTTCTTGTACAAAATTTCAAGTTCGTAAGTAAGTAAGTTCTTTATTGAATTGAAATGAATTGAATTTCAAGAAGTATAACAACAAAATAACATACATATATCATTTTCTCTACAACTCACATAAGCCAAAGAGGCTTGAGTGTGAGAGCTCAGTTACCTATTACAGTTATTTTCTAAAATTTACAAAATATTTTTGTTGTTGTACAATTAGATATTTGTGTATATCTATATAAAATAATGAAAGAAAGAAAGAGAAAAAAAAAAGTATATAAAAATAAAATATTACTTTAAATGGAAAAAAAATTCATTGTTGAAAATTAGAAATTTGATCGAAAAAATTCGGGGATGCGAAAACAAACAGCTTAAATACTATTTTAAAATTACTTATGTTTAAATTTTCTTTAAGTTCAAGTGGAATACTATTAAAAGCTCTAGGGCCTAAAATACTTGAATGCCTTTGCATTAGAGATCTGTTGCATTTCTTGATATGAATACATTTTTTTACATTGTTTCGAGTATTATAGCAAGTATTGAGAATTATAAATTTGTTCTGATTAATATACATAAACTTTAGTAAATTGAAAACATAAATTTGCCTTATATCCATGACATTAAATTCGATAAATGCTTGTGAGGTCGAGTAGAATTTATTTTTTTTGAGACAGATCTTTACAATCCAATTTTGTAAATTACGCAATGTTGACAACGTGCTTGTAAAAGTAGAGCCCCAACACAAAATTCCGTAATGTAGAATACTCTGATATAGCGCGAAGTATACGAGTCTCATAACTCTTAAATCTAAAATATCGCGAAGCATGAAAAAAGTATGTAACGTTTTACGTAATTTTTTAATGATAAAAATTATATGTTTGTCCCATTTAAGTTTTTGATCTATTATTATTCTCAAGTATTTGATTTCATTAACACTTAAAATTTCTTCGCCTTGAAGATTGACAGTTGCATACGGACCGTCATCGGTTGGTTTAAAGTCACCAAATTTAATGACTTTGGTTTTAGATAAATTCAACCTCATTTTGTTTTTCATAAGCCAGCCATTTACTACTTGCAGACCTGCATTTGCCCTTGAGTAGACTTTTGCCCAGTCCTTATTCTTGAAAAGAAGTACTGTGTCATCAGCAAAGGTAACGATATATCCGTCCATAGATTTGTCCATCAGACAGAGATCGTTAATATAGATTAGAAATAGTATAGGACCCAGTACCGTACCTTGGGGAACTCCACATGTAACCTCTTTAGACTGATTCATAACGTCGCCGATTTTCACAGTTTGCATTCGATTACTGAGGTAAGATTTAAACAAAGAATAGGCACTATTTGTTATTCCTAGATTAGCTAGTTTATCAAGCAGTAGTTGATGATCCACGGTATCAAACGCTTTCTGAAGATCTAAAAAAATAGCTATCGTTTTTTCATTGTTATCTAGTGCATTATAAATGTACTCGGTAACATCAAAGATAGCATCAGAGGTACTTAGATTTTTCTTAAAACCGTACTGATTTTCAGCTAAGACTTTGTTTTCCTCAAGATATTTTACTATACGCCTTTTAATGGCTTTTTCCAGAATTTTTGATATATTTGATAGAAGTGAAATAGGTCGATAATTATTTGGGTCCTTTTTGTCTCCACTTTTGTGTAGAGGGATTATTACTGCATATTTAACCTTGCTTAAAAAAAAAAATTTGAAAATTTGGATTTAAGCTTGCTAGGAAATACACCATCACGAAAACATACATTAAAAACATAGTTAAGAGGATACGCAATGAATTTCGATATACGCTTCAGCACATTCGTTTTGTACCCATCTATGCCTGCAGCTTTATTACTATCCATTTCTGCGATGTATTGACTTACTTCGAAAGGGGTAGTTGGAACCATGTATATGTTTGAGATACAGTCATTAAAATTAGCTATTGAATCACTCTGAATATGATTAACCAAATTTTGTTCTAAGTTTAAAAAATGGTTATTCATCAATTCCGCTATCTGAAAGGTGTCGGATATAATCACATTATTTGCATAAGTAATTTTTTCTATTTTTGGTTTCAAGCAATTGACATTACGAGTAGAGGATTCATTAATCACTTTCCATAATTCTTTGGAATTATGAAGAGTATCGCCTATTTTATGTTTGTAATAAGAACATCTAGCAGCTTTAATTATTGAATTTAGTTTATTACGATATATTTTATATTGACTACGTATATGGTAGCTTTTAATTTGTTGGTTATTAGTTTGTTTAATGAAATTGGTCGAAATCATGCTTTTGTATGGGAGGGGGTAAGAGAGCAGGCTCGATCTCAAAACTTTTGACGCAATTTTATTTCAACTATTTTTAAAAGTTTTTATCCAAATTTTTAAATTGATAGCTTTTAATAGTTAGGTGATAATTGATTTCCTAAAAATAGTCGAAAAAATAATTTTGTATTGGAGGGGGTAGAAGTTCGACCAGTTAATATTTCATAAATTTGGGGATTTTTGTTAAATGCATTTCGCAAATTTTCAAGTTTCTACCTTAAAATTTCATTTAAAAATTTTCAGTTCATGTGTTTTTTTTCAATGCACATGAAACACCTTGTGCACGTTAGACTGGGGGGGTCGGTTTATAACAATTCTCGAACAATTTGTTATTTCGTAGTCCTGTTATGTTTTATTTGAAGATGTATCGGAGGGATGCTTGGTAATATTTCTATTGCAGCAGTAGGGTAGGTTTTCATTGCAACTTTGATACACAGGAGACCTTTTAACAACCCTCACTAAACAAAAGCATTCACCAGTTTGGTGAATCTTGTATTGTCGTTCATTATATTTGCAAGACTTTTGACAGAAAATGGCACAGCGCCCTTTTAATCAAACTTAAAGATATTGGGTTGGGCAAATACCTTATTTCCTCGATTGAAAGTTTCTTAGCCAATCGTTTAATGTATGTGGTATTGGATGGCGTGGTTTCCCCTTCTCATAAAATTATCACTGGTGTCCCTCAGGGCTCGGTTCTTTCTCCCACTATTTTTTCTAATATTTTTTAATGACTTGCTATCTTCAATTTTCAATTCTATACACAGCTTCGCTGATGACAACACATTAGACTTATCCTATCACTTCAACACTGCGTCCTTAGCCCAATGTAATAGCTTAGTAGAACAACGTAGGTATATGGTTCAATTATTGAATCACGACTTGGCTAGAATTTTTAGTTGGAGCAATAAGAATCAATTTAATGCTTCGAAAACCCAGCGCTGTCTTATGTCCCACAAACGTGGCTCTAACCTTGATGCAATCACCTCCAGAGGACAGTCATCTCCAACTCTTCAAGTGTTAAGATGTTAGGTATCCAAATAACAGATAATTTATCTTGGAACGATCACATATTTAACATCGCCAAGGAAGTATCTAAATGTTTAGGTTACTTAAAACGTTGTAAAAACTTCAGCACCGCTTCTGGGTTGCAGACAATTTATAAGGCCTATATTAGACCACGTCTTGAATTTAATTTCCACCTATGGGCGGGAGCTGCAAAAACTTATATCTCCTATTTGGATAGTATCGAATCTCGGACCAAAAAAATTATAGGAGATTCTGACATCACTTCATCGCTCGATGCACTCGAACACAGACGAATTGCGAGCTCCGTAACACTTTGGTATCGGTACTACAATGAATATTGTTCGGACGAAATCTCTAATCTCTTACCCTGTAATACTGGAGCTGCTTCACGCGCTCATAAGTATTCTCTCAACCATATCTTTGGTCGCACTGTCAAATTTCGTGATTCGTTTTAAAACCGGACTTTTCGAATATGGAACTCGCTGCTCATCTCAGTATCTCCCCCATGACTACAACGTTCAACAATTCAAAAGAAACATTCATAGTCACTTCCGTCTCTATCCACTTAATTCTCAAAAACCAATATCCTTTCCCCCTCACCGGAGCTGTACTTCAGTACAAGAGGGCGACCCCTCTAGTCCCTGTGTCACATAAAAAAAAACTACGATTTGAATTGTTTGTTGTGTAAGCTGTTCCTTTTGTTGCCAAATTTCAGTCCACTAGACACTTGATCCGTATGTAACTAGCAGGGAGTATGATCCTCCTGTAATACCAGTAGATCACATTGTGCTCTCATTTTCATTTCCTGCCGAGCAAACTTTTACATGATCCGAAAATTTGGCAAGAGTCCATTCTACATACTTGTTCCAATTGAGTTTGTTATCAGATATAACAACTGTATATTTGACCTCATTCGAAAATTGTGTTGATGTTCCATTTATAGAAGGAGGTGTTCTGTAAATTTTTCTTCTATTCGTAAATGGCTCTTTCTCAGTCTTACTTGGATTGATGCTCAAGTTCTTAGACTGACACGAGATCATTATCAATTCTAAGGCAGTTTGTAGAAGGCACTTTTTATCCTTTCTGACAAAATTACGTCATATTTGCCAGTAATGATAATGATTAGATCATCTGCATATACTATTAACTCGACGCTTTGTGCCGTTAGATGGTCCAGGAGTTCATCGACTACAATTGATCACAGAAGTAGAGATAGTACCTCTCCCTATGGACAGCCATATAGGTCTTTGCCATCAATGTGCTATCACCTAAGTTCGTGGTTGTCACTCGGCTGTTTAGATTGGCGCGTATCTATTTTATCATAGCCGATTCAAGACTCTTTTTCCTCGCTGCCGCTTTTATGGCGTCATGTGGAGTGTTGTCAAATGATCCTTCTATATCCAGGAATGGTATTTAGTCCTTTCAATTTGTCTTACTAGACCTTACAGATGATGTTTTACTATTTACGATATGCAAATTTTTACATAGGAACACGTACAGACACTACGTACATGTTGTATCTTACAAGTGAAATTCAAAAGTGTTTTGTTCAATTCATTTAATTAAACATACTTACATTAATAGTGCAATAATGGGTTTTAGAAGGACGTGATGGATTATTTGCTTTAATGGGTATCGGTGATTCCGTTGAAGTTCAGAGCTTCGGTCATGCTGATTGAGTTCTTCGGATCTAATTAACGTAAAACGCAATGAATTTTCCGTCCTGCGTCGTCGTCTCCTAATTTGTTTGGTGGTAGGGTACGTACAATAATAACCGGGCACTAGATAGTCAGCGAACAATTCGGTGAAATTTCATTAAATGATTGCAGAGATTTCGTTTCACTTTGGTTTCAAAAACTGATTAACGTGTGAATAAATCAGATTCTTTTCTACGTGTGAAACACTACAGAACATGCTTTTAAGCCATTCACTCTTTAATCACTTAGTATAATATAAATGAAATGAATTCATGCTCTGAAATACATACGTTTCAAAATATAATCATGTAATGAAAAATGTTTCTACATTTAAAAAAAAAAGGAATAATTAAATTTTTTTTTCATTCAGCTATGACACTGTCAAAGCGAAAAATACGTAATTAAATTAAAAATACTTGCGGTAAAAAAAAGTATCGAGGTGAAATAAAAACCAAGCAGAATTATGATTGGGCGTAAAGCCCAATCATATGATACTCTAGATGAAATGGGAGAGAACTTAATGTTCCGGAAAATATGACATCCCAAATTCTTTTGAATGGTGTATTATGACTTCTGTATGGCAGGTGGAAGAAGCAGAGAGAGGGGAGGTTTGGAATTTTTTTATATGACACGTGGCATGCAAAAAGTTTCGTCCTGAGTTTTTAATTTGTAGTTTTTATTATTTTTAAGAAATTTGACATAGCTTTTCTGAAATTGGGGCATTTGTATGGGTGGTGGCAGAGGAAGTGGTGGATCTTAGATGATTTTGAAATTTCTTATCAACATCCTTACCACAATGCTTTATTTTAATTTCAAAGTCGGTAGCTCTCATATAATCGAAGGATAAATGCTTTTCTTGAATTTATAATATAGATATTTTTCTGGGACGGGGTGGAAAGGGTGCAGCGAAGCTGATAATTTTTTAAGAATTTAAGCCAATTATTAAGGGACAAAATCTGCCAAAATTTTAAGTTTGCACTCGTTCTGGTTTTAATGGAAATCGATTAAATGCATTTACCAAAATTATGCCTTTGTATGGGAGGTGATAGAACGAGTATACGGATCAAATCCAAATTTTTCGTCGTCAATGGTATTTCTAGTAATAAGCTTTCAATAAGACTTCAAGTCGATAGCTTTGACAGTTTCGAAGAAAAATATCTTAATTTAAATTTCAAAATTTTGTGAAATTTGTATGGGAGGGGGTAGAAGGAGTAAGACGAAGTTGACAACTTTTTTAAAGCTGATTGCAATTGTAACGAAATTAATACTCACAAAAATTTGTGTATTTAACTTTGCCAGTTTCAATGAAAATCAAATAAATACATTTTTGAAAATCGAGCATTTGTATGGGAGGGGGTAGGAGGAGTGACGGGATCGGATCAATATTTTGTGAATTTAATGATATTTACATTAGTATACTTTGGCCCAAATTTCAAGTTCATATTTTAAATAGTTTAACTTAAAGTTACTTTTTTTGCTAAAAAGAACACACAGCAAATTTCAGCACGACAGCTCAAAGCGTTCTAGAGTTATGTTGTAGACAGACGGACAGACAGACAGTCGGACACTCGGAATCGAGGTTTTTGAGCGACAACAAATATTTCTGTACCCTTGGTGGCTCTGTGTGAGCATTATTTCTTAGCGTTACAAACGTACCTTACCGTTTGTATATATACTAATATATAATATAATATAATATAATATATATAATATAATATAATCTCAGATTTCATCTAGAGTATAAATATGTATATCAGGTAAGTCGGAATTAAAATATATTTAAAGTTTTCCTGAGATATATTTTTGATTGCAACGACATGCCGAAACAATTATTGACATTCTGTGCTAGAGTTGAATCAATGGTTAAAACATTTTTGGTAGACCCTCACATTCTTTTCAGAATTTGAATTCCATTGAAGAAGTTGCTGCTAAATTTTCGTGCACTACCGAAAATTAATTAAAATAGGATAAAGGGATATAATTGCATTTTTTCCCTAAAAAGTGATATTTATACATATTTTATAAATTATAAGTATATAAATTTAAATATTTATTCATTCATGTCTGGTTCCTGAAAATGAAATAGAAAAATGTATTAACACTCGTCCGTCGTTTGTGTAATTTCTACACAAACAACAAAAAATTAAAGACGTGTGGACACGTCATTTATGCATGAACTCGAGTAGGATTTTGGCTTTATTTCAAAAACATCTTTCCCCATCAATTTTTCTATATTTATACTCTAAATGGAATCTGAGAGTATTATAAGTTTGCTCTAAGGTTTGTAACGCCAAGAAATAAGGCTCGGAGAAAAAAATCAATGATACAGAAGTTAATATTATCACTTAAAAATCTCAAAACCGGATGTCCGTCCGTCCGTCCGTCCGTGCGTTCTCTAGAGAACGCGTTGAGCTAGATAGTTCAAATTTTGTACACGTCGTTTTTGACAAAATTGTAAGGTCAAGTTCGTGAATGGGTCAAATCACTCCACCCCTTCTACCCCCTCCCATACAAAATGACACAATTGCGCAATTTGCCAATAAACGGATTTGCTCGAAAAGTATAAAAGCTATTGGCCTGAACTTTTGAATATGTTATTTTTATGATAATATCAATCTACCGTATAAAAATTATGCGTGTTCTCCCCCTCCTTCTACTACCTCCCATACAAACTGCACTTGTCATGAATTATTCTAATCCAATTTACTCAGTGCGTATAAAATTTAGCTGACTGAGATTGTGCACCAAATATTTATTTAAAATTGTTAGTAAGGCCAAAAAAATTAGACGATTAGCTTCACCCCTTCTACCCCCTCCTATACAAAATAATACAATTTCACAATTTGACAATAAATGGATTTACTCGAAAAGTATGAAAGCTTTTAGGCTGAATTGTGGGATATATTACTTTCATAATGATTTAAATCTACAGTTAAAAAATTATTGGCGTCCTTCCTCTCCTTCCACCCCCTCCCATACAAACATCAATTTTTCATGAAATGCTCTAAGATGATTTTCTCAGAACATATAACATTTATCGAGCTCATATTTTGTAATAAATTCTTAATTAGCATTATCACTAAGATCAGAAAAAAATATTTGATTAGCTTCACTGCTTCTACCCCCTCCCATACAATATGACACAGTTTCACAACTTCACAAAAAATCGATTTTCTTGAAAAATATGAATGGCACTAGTCTGAAATATAAGGGATGTCAATTTTATAATATTCCTAGTTATTTCTGAAAAAATCACTAAAATCCCCCCACTCTTTCTACCACCTCTCATACAAACTGCACATTTTCATTAAATCTAACTCACTAATTTTCTCAGTTCCCATTCAATTTTTGGAGTAAGCATTTTGTATAAAACATTTTTTATAGCTACTTTAGTATGATGGGGAAAAAATTAGTTCAATGCTATCATCCCTTCTAACACTCCACATACAAAATTTCTTGGGGTCACAAAAAATTCTATTTCATCTAGAGTATCGTAAGATTGCGCATTACGCGCAATCGTAGCCCTGTTATGTTTTTTATAGAATTTAAATCATGAGTAGAATCTACATCAACGACTGTTTTGATTGGAAAAGTAACCGATGGATGCGTGCTAAGAACTATTTTCAATGGCGTTTGGTAAGAATTAAAATTCGATGATGCTCATATTTTAACGAACTTGCTAAATATTAATATATTTTTCAGAAAGCAATTTCTTCTTCTTCAATTGCGCTACAGTCTAAATCGGGCCTTGGCCTCCTGATCTTCAGGTTCCTTAACATTTTCATTATTTCTTTCGGAAGAGTAGTTAGCTCTTCGCCCACCCTCTATCTACGAATTTTTCACCTTCGTAGATTGAGGTAACCAAGTTATATCCCTGCAGGCAGTGTGCTTGAATTGCGCGTCGACCGGGATTTGAACTCACGACCTTCGTATTGTAAACCAACACGCTACCCACTAGACTACACCCTAGCTAGAAAGCAATTTGCCGGATTTCAATATTTTTTACTGTTATTTATATATAAATAATTTGAATTAATGTTTATTTTTCTTTTTGCTTTTGGAATATTTATAATTTCTACTAGTAACATAATAGGATATTTTTATGTTTGTTATTTTTAAATAAATATCTGCCATGAAAAATTTTTGTAATAAATATTTGATAAATTAGTACTAAAATTATTTGTAAGTTTGTTTCTTTTTTCATATTATTCTTAGTTTGCACAAGAAAGCATCAAGAAACTAATATCCACTGCCGACCGAATAGAGTGCGACCATCGTGAATTGATATTGCTTTCACTCAATTCAACGTCAGTTTTAAAGTATCATTATGATTTCTTTTACTGGAAGCAAACTTCATCTTAGTATAGATATCAGTTATTTTTCAGTACAGATAAAGTTGTGAATTTATTCTGTGATATCTTTCCCAAGTCTTTTTTTGAATAACGTCCTGCATCATTCCTGCAATTTTTTCTGACTTCATATATTGATTTCAGTCTGGGGTAAAGTTTTTAGTATGATAGTGGATTTGAAGTGACTTAAAAAAGAAGCCAAAATTAACCTCAAGTGATTTCACATTCGTTTACACATTTCATTATGATTTCACTCCAATCATTGTTTGCTAGGCATTTATTTGGTTTGCATTACAACTAGCAAAGCTAAAAGAACCAATTTTTGTCATAATAAATTTTTTTACAACTGAAATCAATTTTGGAAGAACTATCAACTTTACTCTTTCCACTCCCCTCCCATGCAAATTTCACGAAAATTCGCAATTTCAAGGCAAATATTTTTTTCTAAAACTGTCCAAGCTTTCGACTTTAAATTTGTAGAAAAGTATACTATTACAAAAATCATTGATGTCAAAAAATTTGGTTTTAATTCCAATACTCCTTCTACTCCCTCTCATATAAATGCACAATTTTGGTAATTGCATTTACTCGATTTTCAATGAAACTATAAAAGATACAAACTTAAAATTTTGTCACAATTATAATTAATAATTGCAATAAATGCTAAAAAAATGTGAACTTCGCTTCACTCCTTTTGCCACCTCACATACAAATTTTTGTATTGGAAATTCAAGAAAAGTAATTCTCCTTCGAGCATATGAGTAACACAGCAATATGATTAGGATGTTGATTATCAGATTTAAAATCATTCAAAACGTCCGACTTTCCCTGTCACCTCCCATACAAATGCCATAAATTCAGACAAAAATTATGAAAGCTACAAACTTTAAATTCAGCCTGAATCATTTTGTATACTACGTTCGGTGTTATATACAAATAAACTGCCAACAAGTCTTTATTATTCTTTGGACAAGTTACGAATGCGTGGAAAGTCAATATTCAGGTTAGAGTGGTTAGGGAAGACTAAGTCAAAGGGGGTTCTTGGACAGGGTTATCAATTTAACACTTTGCGGAAACGTTCAAAAGCTCCAGTACATATAATAATATTTCGTTCGTTTATTTATGCAAGTTTGAGTTTTTATGAGGGGACGGGTGAGGAGTGATAGTAAGGGTGAGTGGATTTTAATAGTTTTTTAATTGATTGCTTGAATCACGTCCAATATTCTCTGTATAGAATGTCGGTTTCATAGACGAAGTTGCATAGAATTTTCATAGGATTCGGTGTATTTTACATTCACGAAACCAAACATTTGTATGGGAGGGGGTAGAAAAGATAAGGGTATCGTAAAATTTGTTGTGCAGTTTTATTTCGTTTATCTTGTAAAGTAGTCCTACAAAATTTCAAGTTCGTAGCTTTTAATTTGTTGGTTATTAGTTGATTTAATGAAATTGGTCGAAATCATACTTATGTATGGGAGGGAGTAGAAGGGCAAGCGTGATTTCAAAACTTTTAGCGTAATTTCATTTCAATTATTCTTATAAGTTTTTATGCAAAATTTCAAATTGATAGCTTTTAATAGTTAGGTGATAATTGATTTCTTAAAAATGGTCGAAAAAACAAAATATTCGACCAGTTAATATTTCAAACTTTTATAGATTTTTTTTTAAATGCATTTCGCAAACTTTCAAGTTTCCACCTTAAAATTTCATTCAAAAATTTTCAGTTTATGTGTTTATTTCATTGCACATAAAACACTTTGTGCACGACCCCCCTTCGGCGCATAACAATTTTGGAACAAATTATTATTTTTTTTTCTATGTATATCAAATAGATGTTTTGACGTGCAATTTAAACTTTGTATCTTTTACCAGAACCCTAAAAAATTACTCAAAATTTTCAACACTTTTGCTTTCCACCCTTACTTAAATTTCTTACCAAAATTAAAGATCATATTGCTCTACAATTTGACAAATTTTTTATTTGATATCTGTACTCAATTTTGAGATAAAATGATTTGTAATTTTGGAAAGTGCACCATTTTTGAAACGCCCCCCATTTCCTCCCACCACTATTATCTCCACATGTTATATTTTTTTCATATTTCGCTAGTAAAGCTTAGTATACATTTCAAGTTTCAATTAGATAGCTTAAGCGACAGTCGAGATATTAATATTTAAGTGTTTTTTGTACCCCTCTGACCCTCCCCCTTACAATAATTAGCCTCTGTCTAAGCTGATTCTGGTTAATCTATATGCCACCTTAGCGTTCCCAAAATATGATTTTTTTGTGTTTAGTAATTTCGAAGATATAATCATTTGAAAAAAAATTCGGGCTACAATTTTTTTGTATTCCTTCCTTTTCGGACGCCAATGGATAAAAATAAATTATTTTTAAAGTTTGTCCCACAATCTTCTTCATACCTCTGCTGATTTTCAGCTTCCTATCTGCATTCGTGGTGGAGACATTAACAAGTGAAGTTTTTGACTCTTTCCTTCCCCCTTTCACCTGTCACTTCCCAAAATTTGGCTAATGGAGGTCACTTACCTAATCAGCAATCCACCTGAAAACAAACATTCTACCTCTAAGGGTCTCGGAGATATGAATCTATATGTACGGTGGGACGGATTTTTTTTTGCATTTTTAGGCTAATTTAGTCATGAAACGCAAAAAAAAAAATTTCAGGGCACCAAATAGTTTTTTTCTGTGTCAATCACAGATTACAGAGACAAAAATTGACACTGAACTATCAATCCATATGTGCCTGCATGCATGCATTAAACCACTAAACCAGACTTCAGCTGCTCTCCCCACGGGACTGCCGTACGGTATTACTTCGTGGGGCTGGCTAGCACTTTATGCTGTGCTCCTTATATTGCCTTTCGCTCTCTATTCATTGTAGATAATTTTGCACATTCGTTACGAGTGCACAAATTTCCATTCTATTTTCCTTAGAATCCATCATAGAGTCTATAAAGGATGGTGGACTTGACATATTATATCTCCATTCTGCAACTGCACTTGAAATCCGCGTGTCCTTTATCTGGGCAATCTGGGCAAAGAGGCGAGTTATCGTCTCCGAACCTATGGAAGTATTAACTAATTTAACCTTAATTACCCTTCCTTCTAAATAATAATTGTGTTTTGTAATTGTCGATCAGTTTGATTAGGGTCTCAGCAGAGACCGAAATGTCACGAATAATAAAGGGTAACAGTGTGGAATCCGGAATTCTTTCCTTTCAATTCAAAATTGTAATGTTCAAAACGCCGTTTGATCGTGAATAATAGGACGAACTATTTAAAGTTTCTACAGTATAGGAGAGAAACCGTTCTCTTACACAAGCCGCGATCCTAAGCATCGACCTTTAGTAGTTGAGGTCTTCTTTAAGAATTATATTCCAAAGATTATATGGTAATGTTTCTGCCAGAATATCCATAAAACGCATCGGAAGCATTCGTTCATGAAAGTTTGGAGTTTTTTGGAAAGCTTGGTGGTCACTTTCCATGTGGTACAACAATAAATTGCATATTTGGCTCATGCGTCATCACAGCTTCGTGTGAAGGGTGATCTCCAGAAAAGGGAAAGGATACCGAACGCCTAACGAGCTTTATTTATACGAGCCCCAATACCTAACGGTAACGGAAATCTCGGAAATCACATCCACATCTTGTTCGATGAGAACAATGGGGATATCATCCTTGAATGGCGGAAAATATTTCTTCATTATCTGCTTCTTTAACCACTTCATTCCTTTAATAGGGACGTTAGAAGAGTGAAGCGGAAGGAATACGAATTACTAATACGAATATAATAAATTTCTTCTTCTTCTTCAATTGCACTGTGGCTCAAATCGGGCTTGAGCCTCCTCCTAACCTTCAGGTTCCTTATTAATTTTAATTGTTGTTGTGGAGGAGTTGTTAGCCTTTCGTATAACGCTCTATCTACGAATTTTCATGTTTGTCGATTAAGGTGACTCAGATATACACACGGAGGCAGTATGGAAGAATTATACGCCGACCGGGATTTGAACTCATGGCAACAACTACGCTACATGTAATATGTAGTATATTTCACTCAAACAAAATATTCTCGAAATGATTCAATTGCCGTAGCACCTAGCTAACTAATTACAAAGACAACTCTATCTAATTCGTTCATAGCTAATAAATAATTAAAAGCATATATAAAACTTATTGGATCAAGTTTTTTCATTGTATACTAATTAAATTCAATAATTACGAATTTCTCGAAATTTTATTAAAAACTATTCCAATCATCTAACTTTATCCGCACATATTTCTCCGTGGCTGCCATACAACTTAAATAGTAACCCATGGAAAATAGCTAAATTTGTCGGCAACCGTAAACTGTAGTTATGTGTAATAAATTTATCTGCACTCTGGACCTAAAATACAATTCGTGTACACGCTCATGTACTGTATCATAATTTTTGTTTCAACAAAACTATGTCACAAACTCTGGTAATTATCGAAGGTAGCTTGAATTTATAGTTTTGAATTTTAGCGCCCCCTTTCACAATTCACCGAAATAAATGTGTGTTTCTTTCGTTGCTTCGACATTCGTATGAACTAATGTTTTGAGGAATGTAATAGTGTTAGCGGAAAATTGTCGAAAACTGAATAGGGAATGAACGTTTCGGAAATTTTTGAACCTTTTTAACTCTGTTGCGATACAATTTTTCATTTGAGGTTTCAGTTTTATTGTATTTTTCTTATAAGTTATTACAGTTCGTAAGGATAATGTTTTTGATTTATTACTTATTTTTCCATGGTATTTGTGAATAAAATGGAAAATATTTTTACAAGTCAACACTAACCGGTTCATCGAATGTTAGCGATCTTCTACTGCTTGTTATTCACCACACAAACACGTATTCAACGACTATCTGCGATCGTCAATTGCTTCTGACCTTGAACAGCTCTTGCGTTTACTCATACATGCACGCACGCTCTAGCACGCACACGCGCATAGGCGCGCACACAAAGGGGGACGCATTAGTGAACACGCTAAGGGAACAACGGAGAATCTTCAAGAATGATTGTGCTGTGGCTGAAATGGGCGAGCGTTTTTGAAAGGACACAGTTGAGATTTGAAAAGCGATTTAGTCGTGCGTATGAACTTGTGAAATTTCAATTTGTATCTTTTACCAAAGACCTAAAACAAGTATTGTTACATGTAGACCTGGCAGCCCCGCAACTAGATCTCACTCGAATAGACAAGAATTATGTAGAACAGTATACTCAACTATGTAGAAATTAAAGATCTAGAGCTTTCCAGTATAGTTTACACATACACACCGAAGGAAGCTTCGAGAACAGTCATGATTATGGGAAGAGATGTATAAAAGCACGAAAGCTTCAGGGAGCGAGTCAGTCGGTAATTTTTATTACGGAGACGTGAACGTTAGTGAAAGCGATAGAAAAGTACGCGGCGGTATTGTCATATAGTGCGAATTAAGCGGGAAATTGAATTAAAGTGCGAATAAATGAATTATCACTTATTTTTAAACGAATTGTGCTTTTACTTGAAATCCCGGCGAACCCCTAGCTCGCAACAGTATTTAAGTTTTTCTATAAGATTTTCACCACCTCCTTACCTCCTTACATCCCCCAAACTTAAAAAGTTTACTAAAATTATAAACTACATTGCTCTATGGACTGCAAAAATTACAATTTAATATCTGTATTGGATTTAGCTTCCCATTTCACCTCGCTACTATAATTTCCAAACGTTATATTTTTCTCATATTCTAGAATAGCTTTAGAATATAATTTCTGTTTCACAGCATACATAGCATAAGAGATAGTCGAGATATTAATTCTTATGAGGTTTTCTTTGCACCCCCCGACTAACCCTCCCCCATCCCCCCTCCTTGGCCACCCTCTAAGTTAATTATGGTGGATGTATTACAATTAGTTTGTTCTAAAATATTAATTTTTCCAAAGATACCATATAAGCATTTGAAAAAAAAAAATCGGCTGAAAAATGGTTTGGCCCCCCTTTTTCGGGTCCCAATGGATAAAAATAGTAAATTATTTTTATAGCTTGTCCTATAAGTCCAAGTCATGTGTATCGAGTTTCAGCGTTCTAGCTAGTACCATGGTTGAGATATTTGAATTCGCATTTTTCGGTTTAAGCGCTCCCTCAAATCCTCCTTAACCCCTAGATACTCCAAAATTGAAAACCGCCTGAGATCGGCACCCTGCTACAATCAACCTAAAAATGAACTTTGCATCTTGAAGGGCTTGGGAGTTAATGTGCTCTGAGCGTACATGTGCATTTGATTTTACTATTTTAATAATAAAATATTGTTATCGACTTGGAATAAAAAATTGCTACACTGAAATTTTGTTTTTTCGCGTTTCATGACTAAAATAGCCTAAAAATGCATGTCTGTCTGTACGCCGTCTGCCGCACGCCGTCCGCCGTACATATGGACTCATATCTCCGAGACCGTTAAAGGTAGAATGTTCGTTTTTGGGCAGATTGTTGATTGGGTAAGTGAGCTCCAATTTCTAAATTTTGGGGGGGTGTTAGGTGGAAGGGGAGGCGGCGCAGGAAAAGAGTCAAAAACTACATTTGCAAATATTTCCACCAGGAATGCAGATAAGAAGCTGAAAATCAGCAGAGATATAGAGAGGTTTATGGGACAACTTCCGAAAATAATTAAATTTTTTTATCCATTGGTGTGCAAAAAGGGGGGGCTAAAAACCATGTATTGGCCGAATTTTTTTTCAAATGATTATATCTTCGAAATTACTTACCATAAATAATTAATATTTTGAGACCATGAAGGTGGTATATAGATTTACTAGAATCAGTTTAGATAGAAGCTAATTATGCAAAGAAAAACACTTAAAAAATCAATATCTTGGCTATTTATTAAGCTATGTAATTGAAACTTAGAACCTATATTAAGCTTCTACTAGAGAAATACGAGAAAAATATAACGTTTGGACAAAATAGTAGTGGGGGGAAATGGCATTTCAAAAAAGGTGCACTTTTCAAAATTTCAAACCGTTATATTTCAAAACTAAGTGCAGATATCAAATTCAAATTTTGTCAAATTGTAGAACTAAATAGTATTTAATATTGGTAATTTTACGTCGAGAGGTGTAAGGGAAGGGAGGTGGTAACCAAAAATGTCGAAAATTTTGAGTGATTTTTTAAGGGCTCTGGTGAAAGTACAAATTTAAATTTTCCACGTGGATACATCTATTTGTTGTACATACAGAAAAAATAATATGGTCTAACGTACACAAGGTGTTCCATGTGCAATGAAAAAAACACATAAACAGAAAATTTTTGAATGAAATTTTAAATTAGAAACTTGAAATTTGCAATATTAAATCGTCGAATACCTTTCAAACTTCTACCCCCTCCCAAAAAAAATTATTTTTTCGACCATTTTTAAGAAATCAATTATCACCTAACTATTCAAAGCTATCATTTTGAAATTTTGCACAAAATCTTTTGAAAATAGTTGAAACGGAACAGCGTCAAAACCTTTGAGATCGCACTTGCCCTTCTACCACCTCCCATACAAAAGTATGATTTCGACCAATTTCAATAAATCAACTGCTAACTAGCAAATTAAAAGCTATGAACTTGAAACTTTGTACGAGCACCTTATAAGAAATAAACTGCCAACAAGTCGGGCGAAACTTTATTATTCTTGGGACAAGTTGCGGATGAGTGGAAAGTCAATATGCAGGTTAGAGTGGTTAAGGAAGGCTAAGTGAAAGGGAGTTCTTGGGCAGGGCTGTTGTCAATTTACCAATATTTCATTCGTTTCTGCAAGTTTGGGTTTTTATGAGGGGAGGAGCAGGGGTAATAGTAAGGGTGGGTGGATGTTAATAGCTTTTCAATTAATTGGTTGAATCACGTCCAATATTCTCTGTATAGAATGTGTTTCATAGACGAAGTTGCATAGAATTTTCATAAAATTCGGTGTATTTTACATTCACGAAACCGAACATTTGAATGGGAGGGGGTAGAGAAGGTAGGGGAATCGTAAAATTTGATCTGTAGTTTTATTTCGCTTCTCTTGTAAGGTGCTTGTATAAAATATCAAGCTCGTAACTTTTAGTTTGTTGGTTATTAGTTGATTCAATGAAATTGGTCGAAATCATAGTTTTGTGTGGGAGGGGGTAGAAGGGCAAGCGCGATTTCAAAACTTTTAAAACAACTTCATTTGAATTATTTTTATAAGTTTTTCTGCAATATTTGAAATTGATAGCTTTTAAGAGTTAGCTGACAACTTATTTCTTAAAAATGCTCGAAAAAATAGTTTTGTATGGGACGGGGTAGAGGGGAATTGTAAAACTTGTGATGCAATTTTCTTTCTATTCTGTTGTAAGATACTCGTACAAAATTTCAAGTTCGTAGCTTTTAATTTGTTGATTATTAGTTGATTTAATGAAATTGGTCGAAATCATACTTTTGTATGGGAGGGGGTAGAAGGGCAAACGCGATTTCAAAACTTTTACCCTAATTTCATTTCAATTATTTTTGTAAGTTTTTATGCAGAATTGCAAATTGATAGCTTTTAATAGTTAGGTGATAATTGATTTCTTAAAAATGGTCGAAAAATTAATTTTGTATTGGAGGGGGTAGAAGTTTTAAAGTTTTTCGACCAGTTAATATTTCGTATATTTAGAGATTTTTTTTAAATGCATTTTGCAAATTTTCAAGTTTCTACCTTAAAATTTCACTCAAAAATTTTCAGTTTATGTGTTTTTTTCAATGCACATGAAACACCTTGTGCACGTTAGACCGGGGGGTCGGTTTATAACAATTATGGATCAAGTTATTACTATTTTTCTATGTACATCAAATAGACGTATACACATGCAAAATTTAAACTTTGTATCTTTCACCAGAGCCCTAAAAAAATCACTCAAAATTTTCGACATTTTTGCTTATCACCTCCCTCCCCTTACACCTCCCAACTTAAACTTTTTTCCGAAATTAACCATTTTGTAGTTCTACAATCTGACAAATTTTTGATTTGATATCTGTACTCCTTTTTGAGATATAAGGATTCGTAATTTTGCAAAGTGCGTCATTTTTGAAATGCTCCCCATTTCCCCCCACTACTATTATTTCAAGATGTTATATTTTTTTGTATTTTCTTAGTATAGCTTAATATGAGTTTCAAGTTTCAATTGCATAGCATAGAGATAGTTTAGATATTCGTTTTTAAGTGTTTTTCTTTGCATCCCCCTGACCCTTCCCCTTACAATAATTAACCCCTCTCTAAATTGATTCCGATGGAACTATATACCACCTTGACGGTCCCAAAATATAAATTTTTTGCGATAAGTAATTTCGAAGATATAATCATTTGAAAAAACAATTCGGCCGACAATTTGTTTTTAGCCCCCCCTTTTCGGACGCCATTGGATAAAAAAATTAAATTATTTTTAAAAGTTGTCCCACAGACCCCTCTATATGTGTGTTGAGGTTTAGCTTCCTAGCTGTTAACATGGTTGAGATATTTGAATTCGTATTTTTCGGCTTTAGCGCTCCCCCCGCCTCCCCCTGAACCCGTATACCCCCCAAAATGGGTATCTGCCTGACATCCGCAACTATCTACAATCCCCCCAAAAATGAACTTTCTATCTTGAAGGGTTTGGGAGTTATTGTGCGCTGAGCGTTCACACCGGCGTACGGCGTACAGACAGACGGATTTTTTTTTTTGCATTTTTAGGCTAATTTAGTCATGAAACGCGAAAAAACAAAATTTCAGGGTAGCATATTTTTTTTTTTTTCAAGTCGATCACAATACTTTATTATTAAAATAATAAAGTAAAATGAAAAAAGTGTGACCAATCCACTGTCACTTCCGCCTTTGAATCTCAATGCCTATTTTAGTCTGTCCAGTTGTACTCCAAAGTTCGTCGTTGGTGATAACTTCAGGCCAGAATATCCCTAAAATGCGTCGGAGTCATTGGTTCACGAAAGTTTGCAGTTTCTTGATAAGTCGAACGGTCACTTTCCACGTAGTACAACCATATAACAACACGCATTTGACGCACTCGCAGCTTCGTGCAAAGAGTTATGTCTCTTAACCTCCAGAAAGGGGAAAGGATATCGAGGCCTGCCGAGCTTTTTAGAAAAATAAAGTAAAATTAAAATTAACGAAGATTAAACTAATGGAATTTTATTTACAAAGAAATTGAAAAGAGATCATTTACACAATAGGCCAATTACTTTGATTAATTTAAATCTTAAATGGTCGGCATCAGTACGGTATCTTGGTGTCCATTTAGATACTCGACTAACATTCGGTTGCCACTTTGGCGCTCCCTTTTTAATGATTGCTCAGCCGCATCTTTAGCTTCAGTATGAATTTTAATTTTCGGTTCAATGGATTCACGTAACATTCTATATTTGAATCTTCTTCTTCTGTAATGGCACTGCAGTCCAAATTGGGCCTTGGTCTCCTGACCTTCCTTAACATTTTTATTTCTTATTGTCGAATGGTTGTCAGCCCTTCGCACAATGCTATATCTATAAATTTTTATTTTCGTAGATTAAGGTATACCCAAGCAGGCAGTTTCCTGGATTTATACGTCGACCGGGATTTAAACACACGACTTTCACATTGTAGACGAACACGCTTCCCAATATGCTGCACTCTTGCTTATTTTTGAATCTATTCGACTGAATTATTCCTATATACAATGCGTTTTTATTCTCATACTATTACTATGTAGATACTTTTCCATTACACCTAAAAATATAATCATATGCCAGCGCATATTTACATGTATCCTTCTTAATACCACATGGTATCATGCAAATGATCTCAATCGCATATCATCATCATCATCATTATCACGACATAATGAATGCAATGTCACCACATATTTTGCATGAGTTGCCTTGGCAAGGGGATAATACAGTGACACCACGGCATAACAGAACGAAGAGTGTTGATGAAAATCATCTTGTTCGGATGGAAAATTTTGTGAGTTTCTAGTGACACGTTTCAATGAGCAATTTTTGTCCATGCCTTTATCTCTGGCTTTGTTTCGTTTAGTACGAGAATATATGACCCTTGAAGGGGCATCAGATGAACTGGAAAATTTGATAAATGGAGCCTGAAATTTTCGGTTGAAGGCGCGGAATACCTAATAAGCACTGGAGACAAGAGTCAAACGAGCCGATACAAAAATAATAAAGTGGGTGTGATGTTACTACCTGTCCTTTCAAATGGAAAATGCTGAGCAGATTAATGCTTCTTTTTCTGTTTAGACATTAATATTTTGAGATTAAACATATTCCACTGATTTATGAGAGAACAAATGAAAAGATCTTAGAAGCTTATCATTAGATTTAAATGTCCACACACAAGCACACCGATTGTGCAAGCACACCGATTGTTCTTAACGGACAGATATTGAAGAGGTGCAAGATTTTTGTTATCTCGGAAGCATTGTCAGCATGGACGACGGAGCCGAAAAGGATATTGAGGCACGTCTAAATAAAGCTCGTCAGGCCTTCGGTATCGTTTCCCTTTTCTGGAGGTTAAAAGAGATCTCCCTTCGTGCGAAGCTGCGAGTTTTTGACGCATGCGTCAAATCCGTGTTGTTATATGGTTGTACTACGTGGAAAGTGACCGTTCGACTTACCAAGAAACTGCAGATTTAGTGAACCAATGCCTCCGACGCATTTTAAGAATATTCTGGCCAGAAGTGATCTCTAACGACGAACTTGGAGTACAACTGGCCAGACTAAAATAGGTATTGAGATTCAAAGGTGGAAGTGGCAGTGGATCGGTCATATTTTGAGGAAACCATAGTGAAACATCACCAAACAGGCTCTGTATTATAATCCTCAAGGAAGACGTCGGGTTGGTCGACCATGTCGACGCGAGGAATAAACAACTCCTGGCAACAGCTTAAGGCCGATGCTCAGGATCGCGCCTTGTGGAAGACAGATGTTTCTGTCCTATGCCTTTACAGGTTGTGTTAACAGGAATTTGATTGACACACAAAATACTGTGTACACTCTAGAAGAACTCTGAGAGTATTATAAGTTTGCCACAGACTTTGTAACGCTAAGAAATAAAGTTCGGAAAAAAATGATACATAAGTTATATTAGCACTCAAAAATCATAAAACTGGAACTCGAACTAGGTCAAATATTTGTTCTTATTCTTGATAGAAAATTCTCCTAATGCGCAAAAACAGCTACCGTAGCCTTTTTGCAATAAGATATTTGGCTTGAAATGGGGCCTTTAGCCGCACCTCATCCACTGGATACTATCCAGTATTGTTAGGCCAATTATTCACTGTGGCACACTGCTGTGGTGGCCAGCGGTGGCACCAAAAACCAATCTAGTACTTTTATAGCTAAGCGAACAGATGGTTTTTCTGTGTATAATAAGTGCTCTTAGAACCACAACAACTGCAGCCCTGGAGGTAATTTTCTCACTACCTCCACTTGATATTTTACTTAATACAAACAGTAGGCCTAGCCATTAGATTAAAAGCCTCTAATTTGTGGTCAGCACCACTGATTGGGCATGGAAAAATTTTAAACGTCATCAGAGACGCAACTTCCCTTTTAGACTGCGGTTTTGATGGCATGATCCAGCCACAGATTGTGAAAAGGCACAAAAACTCAAATTTTTGAGTGAAGTTTTCAGCTGCAAACTTGAAAATTTGTAAAATTCATTAAAAAAATGTTTCAAAGTTTATGATATTAACTGGTCGAATACCATCAAAACTTCCACCTCCTCCCATACAGAAGTAGTTTGTCGACCATTTTTAAGAAATGAATTATCACGAAATCCTTTGAAGCTATCAACTTGAAACTTTGTACAAACACTTTTAAAAATATATAAAACGAAATTGCAATTCTAGCCCCTCCTAACAAAATTATAATTTCGACCAATTTAAGAAATTAAAAGCTGTGAACACAGGGAATTAATCCTCTATCATAAATTTTATGATTCTCGCAACAACCCAAAAGAATGGTTTCAAGAATATAAAATACAGCAAACTACATAGAATTTACTTCGTCTGTAAAACTAATATACAATGGTTTAAAGAAAGAATTTAATTACCTTAATCGATTTCTCATGTCACTATGTTTTATATGATGAAGAAAATATTAAGAGCAATTGTAAATCCTTCTGGTCGTTTTTCAATATAAATAGAAAAGCTCATTCATTTCCAACATCTATCGAATTTCAAAGGAGTGTATCTAATAATACTCAAGAAACATGTGAGCTTTTTGCTTTGTACTTTAAATCTATTTACTATTCACACTCACCAGGACAATTGAAAGTAAACAAAAATTTTCATTCATTGGATGCTACAACCGCTGGTTTCGATTTAATTCCTCCTATAGTTTAAAAAAAAATGCTCCATTTCGGTTTGTCGTGCTTTAACCATTATTTGTAACAAATCGTTATCATCTGGTGAATTTCTTGATGAATGGAAGGTCTCAATTGTACCTCCCATTCATAAATCTGGTCTAAAACACTTGATAGGAAATTACAGACCGATAGCTTTCATCTATTCCTAAAGTTTTTGAGAGTATTGTAAAAAATAAACCTTATTTTTCTGTTGAAGAATCTATTTCGGAGTATCAACAGGGATTCGTAAGCGGTCGTTTAACCGTTACTAGATTGAGTATTTTTTACAAAATATTGTGTTGATAATATAGAAAAGGGAAACGAAGTTGATGTTTTGTATACTGATCTACAAAAAGCTTTCGATCGAGTTGACCATTCGCTTCTTATCGATAAATTACAAGCACTTGGCTTTCAGTCAAATTTGTTGTCGTGGATATAATCTTATTTAAAAAACATAATACAATTGGTTAAAATAAATAATGTTATTTCTTCGCCATTTGATGTTGAATTAGGTGCACCTCAAGGTAATCACTTGAGACCTCTTTTCGTCCTTCTTTTCATAAAAGATGTGCCCTCAGTTTTCAAATATTGTAAATGTATCTTATATGCTGATGATATTAAAATATTTTCTACTTAATATTTCTCACTGCACAAAAAGACTTACAATTTCTCGAATGGTTTAAGTTAAATTCACTACAACTGAGTTTTCCGAAATGTAAAATTTTCTCTTATCATAGATCTGCTTCTTCCATACTTTTCGACTACAAAATGTATTCTGTCTAAAGTATTATAATTCTATAAGCGATTTAAATCTGAAGTTCTTGAAGCATTAATCTTTTATAAGAATTTTTAGTCCTGGTTTTGTTTATATATGTTTATATGTATTTATAATTTGTTTTTCTGTAGTCTGTAGAGCTCGACTCGCTAGATGATTATATTAAATAAATAAATATTCACTGAATTTTTAACGCGATTCAAGCAATCAATAAAATATTATTAACATCAACCCATCCCTTCAATCCACTCCATAAAAAGCCAAACTTGCATATATAAACGAATAAAATATCGCAGTTAAGTGTTAAATAATTGATAACAGCCCTGCTCTGGAATCCCCATTCACATTGCTTTCCCTATTCACTCTAACCTGCATATTGACTTCCTACGTACCCACAATTTATCCCAAGAGTAATAAAGTTGCGCCCGACTTGTTGGCAGTTTAATTTTTAATAATGTTACATAAGACTGACTTGAAGTTATCTATTCGTCCAAACAAAACAGATGTTCTATACTAACATCCTACAGAAATTTTTTAAAGTTCTACTCCTTTCTTTTTTTCTTGTTTTACAACATAAATAATTAAATGTGCAAAGTTTCATTCGAATTGGGCGTTTTGTTCCGGAGAAAATTAGTCAAAAATTTACGATATGTTCCCCTTAAGAGATAGTCGATATATTAATTTTAAAGCGTTTTTCTTTGCACCCCCTGTCCCTCTCTTTACTCTTTATGGCGGACCTATGTGTCACATAAATGGTCCTTAAATATTCATATTTTTATTAAGTTAAGTAGTTTCGAAGAAATAATCATTGAAAAAAAGAAAATTTTTTTTAATTAAATTATTTTAAAAGTTTGCCCCACGAATTCCTCTGTATGCGTGTTAGTTTTTAGCTTTTTAGCTTAAGCCATAGTTGAGATTTTCGAGTTCTTGGTTTTCGGTACCAGCGCTCCCAACCCCCAAAATTAGTGTTCTCCAGAAATAGCATCCATCCACAATCCACCAAAAAATGATCTTTCTATCTGCGAGGGCTTGGGAATTATTGTGCGCTGAATATACAATTAGAAGGATTTTGTCATCTTTAGACTAATTTAGTTTTGAAACGACGCAAAAACCAAAATTTCAGTGTAGCAATTTTTTTTGTTAATAAATTGTTGTTAATTTCTAATTTATTTTTACGTTATCGGGGTCAGTTTTATTAATTATTTAATAAAACGTAGTAGCCATGACTGTTAAGGAGGTGCAGATCTAGTTCAGCATTTCTAAAAATCCGCTATAATAGACCAGATAATTAAATAGATTACTATTACAAGTCTTTAAGAATTCATTTAATCCCATTTATATTACTAACACTATTGTGTAAATCATAATAGTCCTTGACTCGTTCGAATATCCGAACACCTTTTTATCCTCCATTCTCAAGGATTATTAGAAATTCTCCTGACCAATCCAACATAGCTAAGATTCCGGCGATTTGTTCCAATCCAGACGACACACAATTCCCGGAAATCACATTAAGCCACTCTCCTTTTATTAATCCAAACGACATATCTACATTCTGCACGTAGTGGTTTTGCAATCGTCCTGGATGCTACCGTCCTTAGGCGATATGTCCTGGACCAGGATATACGTACAAATACATGGAGACTAAGTGCGAGCGGCAATAAATCAATTAGAAAGTAGCGTGCAAGAATTTGCACTAGATGAGTGCCATCTATAAGTAATATAGCGAGTCAGCCAGGCTTGAATAATGCTATAGTCGAGGACTATATACATACATACCGTTGAATCCGCTTATCCAAAAAGGATAAGGCCCCCATTATCCACGGCTTCGTATGTTCCATGGGATGCATTATATCATCCCCGGGACAAAATTCCAACACATATCTGCCGTGTATGGGATACAAGAATGCCGAAGAATACAAAGCGGGATAGTCAAGAGGTGAAGGATTTCGTTGCTTGGTAGTGAACAACCTAAGAGGACACGTCTTACTACTAGAAAACTATTACCTATGTGAAAAGTATTATGAAGCTATGGAAGAATGTCGGACATTGGTGAAGAAGCAGGAACACATTGGCAAGGCGGAAAAGAAATTAAGGACGCGAGAGTAAGTGGAACGTGATTATAGGTGTTTGTATAATCCGGGAAGGTATTATTAACTTGCAAAATGCTCCTCCTCTTCAACCCCCCGGTAAGAGGTTGTCGTGAAACATAATATACGTTGTACTTTGACGGAGCATTGCGAAGGACACGGAGGTCCTGGCTAGGATGATAGCGTGCAGCATGTTATTGTAATTGGCACTGTAAATGTTGAAGTTGTGGAATTTTTTTTTTTAATTAATACGCTTGGCCACAGACGCGTTTTTAATTGAACTTATATGAGTAATATGGGCGTTTTTGATAAACAGAAGAATCGAATGAGTGTAGATTTTTCCGACTTGTATATTAATGGTTTTATTTAATCTCATGACATCTAGAGTCAATTAAAAAAATTTTTTTGTTGTTTGCGACACACTCTTAATTCTTTTTTAACTACGAATGCGGGTAAAACCCAGTCATGCCATATTCTAGATCAGTGGTGCCCAAACTGGGTTCCGCGAAACCCTTGGGTTCCATCAAAAAAATGAAGAGTTTCACATAACAACCTTGGCGGCCAAATTTTATATTATTCCCATGCAAAACTTATACCTTTCGAATATAATATTAAACTTCTTTTTAAAGTGTTCTTTGAGTTTATTGTTACACTCCTCATAGGTTTTGTTACACGGATCTTCTAGAGTCTATCCAGGCAGTTGTGTGTGGCGCTTAAAATACATGTGATAAAAATCGCATGTTTTTTTAAGCCTGACAATTTCATTAACCTTAGAAAACATTTCTAGCCTACGAACATAACGACGGTGTGTGCATTTTCTAGGAAGATTTTATTTTCTTTCATTTCCTCGTTTTCTAGGTTATTCATTTTATGTGGCCACGTGCCACGTACTTTTCTCAATATTTTCGTGTGTATTTTTAATTGAAATAGTTTACCTCGTCGTCAATGTTGTATTCCTTGCTTAGTGTGAGGTTAAAGGTGATATCATTTATTTTATAACTTACATCACTAACTGTTCAGTGCTTGAAAAACACCTTTAGATATACACAAAAGTACAAGAGAGATAGACTCACAGATAGACACCCAGTGGACGTGCGTCGCGTCGAGTAGCAACTATTGTGATAATGACCGTTTGGTTAGGTTAGGTTCGTGGAGGGTTTTGGACTCTAATATGCGTAGGCCACCAGTGGGCCCAATATACGCCTCCGTGTTTTTACCATGGTGACCTACATATCATTCAGCCAGCCTGCTCTGCCGGTAAAATTAATGAGCGTCATCGGTTCAAGGGACCGGAGATTATTCAGCTCGGTAAAGAAGTACTCTCCGAGAATTTGTTTTCCAATTGTTTGGAGGCCTGCGCTATGGCCGAGAAAATTCTCTGTAGTCTCATCCTACTCACCGCAGCCTCTGCATATGTCTTCAGTTGTAAGGCGAAGTCTTTGAGACAGTGGTACGTGACTATACCTTTTAGTGTCCGTAGGGAGTTCCTATCGCGTCTTAATATTTTCGTTGATTTCCCTCTATCAAACCCAGCCCAAAGCATCTTCGTGGTTTTACATTTTTTTTAAGGCACCGAGTTTAATTTAGGGGGTCACCCTTTAATGCATTGCACAATTAATTCGGTAAAGGAAGTGGATAAAATTTGGGTGTACTATGGAAATTAGGGTGGGGAGAGACGGAAATGACGGTGAAGATTATTCTTGAAGGACTGGAGGTTATACCTACTTGGGAAAACGTTAGCCGGCAATGCATTCCAAAGTTTGGACGTTCGGGAGATGAATTACTGTCTATATTTCACTGTACGAGTAGGAATAGGATTGACGACAAACTCGTACGCACGTTTAGCTTGACGAGTATTTCGAGGAAAGGTGTTTCATCTCCAATTAGTCGGAACGCATGTTTTTGGATTCGATCGAGCAGTGCAAGATGAGTTTTCAGAGCTCCAACCCATAAATGCGAGTTGTTTTCTAAACGTGGTCGAATTTAGGCCTTGTAGATGGTTGCTATGTCGCGAGGCGTAAAATATTTTTAGCATTTGCGAAGAATACCTAGGCGTTTGGAAGTATCAAAGGCAACATCAAAGATGTGTGTGCTCCAATCAAGGTGATTATTTAACTTTACGCATAAAAGAATAAATTCATCTGAAGAGGAAAGAGGTACGCCATTAAAGGCTAAGTTAGACGATGCCGCTGGAACATCACGTTTAAGAGAAAGATGACAGGTATGTGTTTTGGCGGCGTTGAACTCTACTCTATTTTTCCTGCCCCATTTCAGGATTAAGTCGAGGTCGGTGTTCAGCGAACCGAATAACTCTCTGCGTTTGGAAACAACAGAATGCTTGTGAGATTCCGCAGCGGAGTCGAATTCAAAGGTGTTATTTAAAGTACTATCATCTGCAAAACTATGGATTGGATTGAAAGTAGAAAGCAAAAGGTCATTAATAAATACCAAGAACAGAGTGGGCAATAAGACAGAACCCTGAGGGACACCGGAGTTGATTGGGAAGGAGGAGGAAGTAACGCCATCTAATACGACTCGTATAGTGCGATTGGACAAGAAACTCTCAATCTATTGAATAAGGGAGGCATCGAGGCCAATGGCATCGAGCTTAACAAGAAGACATTCGTGCCAAACTCTGTCAAAAGCTTTTGCAATGTCAAGTGCAAGAACTTGACCTTCGCCGTATTTGTGCAAGCAGGAGTTCCAACGTTCCGTCAGATATTCCAAGAGATCTCCCGTTGACCTTCCAGAACGGAAACCGTATTGGCGATCGTGGATAAGCTGTTTATCCTCGAGATAGTGAACGATTTTGTGATTGATAGCGGTTTCCATTACTTTCAAGAGCACTGAAGTAATGGCAATTGGGCGGTAACTGTTGCACGCGAACTGCACAGTACTTCAGGTCTCTGTGGAATTTGACTTTGAAGAAGTGATAAAGAGTTCATCTAAAGAGGTCAACCATTGAACAGTAGGATAAAACGAATAATATTAAGTAAGTGATGTAAGTCATTAAATAAAAAATATCAAAGAAAGTAACCTACCTTTTAGTTCGCACTAAGAAAGGGATAGAACAGTAACCATTTGAGATTTTTCTTTCGCTATACTTTGTTAGTGTATATTGTCTTAATGACTCTTAAGGCAAAACTTGTCTGCCATTTCGTTTCCAGTTATATCTCGATGTTCCGGAACTCAACAAAGTCACAAAGCACGCAAGGCCAGTTCCACCCTTTTTGGAAGACCGTGGCATATTCCAGTAGATGCCTGGAGATTTGCTGATCAAGGCTTTCGGGAAAGATGTCATAACCCACTCCCTTTTCCATTTTGTATATAATGGCATATCACCATTGACTAATATTGTGCAACTATAAATTGTTAACTTTAACTTTGATAGCTTGCAATATCTGTCTAAATTTCCACTATTTTATTTAAGACGATTTAAATTTATTTGTTATTGCAGGAAATTAGAAGAAACATTCAAATATTTTTGCGAATGGTTTTACGTGGCTACTTCATTCAAAACTTCTGACGCAACTGGAACTCAGGGGTAATTCATTCGATTTTTCATTAAATCCTCCTTTAATGCGAAGGACAGAAATTTTTCTCCTTCATAAAGTACGATTCAGAGCATTGGCTTTCAACTCTTGGCAAGACCCGCCAGCTACTCCACTCGCCTTGGGGCTTATAATCTAAAGCTTGTTTGCAGATGTTTTGATCTGGCCTCTTCAGCCTTTGCATTTGAATGCCTCTTTGCACAGTTGTACTGCAAAGTTCGTGCACTTTCTTGGTAAGCTTAGCGGTCATCTTACATGTAGAAAAACCATGTAACATCACAACTCTGACGGATACATCAAACACTCACAGTTTAGTTCGACCTCCAGAATGGCGAAATAATAAACCTTTCGGTTTCGCCGTCTATCCTGGAAGTCGCCGTTCGAGGTAAAAAAATCTTGGACGATGTGCTTGTCCAGACTACTTGCATTTGCATTGCAAAGAGCAAACATTTGACTATAAGTCTGAAAGAATTATGCGGAAGCAAATACATGCCATGATCATAATCAAGATAGTAAATAGTCTCCACTATAGCACCTCGAATTAATCATATTCTTTGCACCTAAGATCCCTGGGAGATATGTGGACGAAAAATCAGAAGTTGAGCAGTTAGCGCTGTGTGCCAAGTTTTTATGATAGACGTCAGGACTTCATCCTCTTCGTTAGATCAGGCTATCTCTTGCTTATTACAGGTACATATCGATTATTTATGGATATCAGTGCGGTTGACTAAGGTTGGTTATCTGAAGTGGATGAGTCGAACCATATTGGCATTATAGTTTGAATTTTGTTCTAAATTGAAATATGTGTTCACGTACGAAATGACTCCATAGCTGTTACTTTAGTGTTTTCAAAAGTATTAGAAACTGATGTCAGTTGCAAGATATCGTTCTACAGGCGAGCTCCTGGTCTTTCTTACCGAGCGATGCATTTTCGGCATCTACAAATTCGGAGAAGGTCAACTTCTTGCTCTTGACATCGCCAAAGCATTTAACAGAGCTTGGCGCAAATGTCTTTTAGCCAAGCTAAAGGCCTTTGGTTTTAACACGTCGTTTCTTCAATGGATTGAGAGTTTCCTCTCCGAACGCTCTATTTGAGTCGTACTAGACGGAGTAACTTCTCTGCTTTTCCATTGATTCCGGCGTCCCTCAGGAATCAGTTTTATCTCCAACTCTCTTCTTAGTCTTCATAAACGACATTATGTTCTCACTCAATCGTAGTCACTGTTCCGCAGATGACAGCACTCTAAATAACATCTACCAATTTGACTCTCCTGTGGAGGCTCGTCCGACATCTGTGGTCTCATGTCCTAATGAATCACTGAACTCTGACCTCAGTTTAACATGGAATGGGGCAGAAAAAAGAGAGTAGAGTTTAATGCCTTAAGCCCACATTCCTGTCATCTATCTCTTAAACATAATGTTCCGAAGTCGGTCGCTAATATGTCCTTAAATGACGTACAGATTTCACCTTCTGTAAACTTTACGTTACTAGGTGTAAAGTTTAACAATCGCCTTGATTGCAGCTAACACATTTACGAAGTCGCTCTTGATGCTTCGTAACGTCTAGGTATTCTGCGAAAGTGTAAGAAATACTTTTCCGCTTCCGAACTAGCTACCATCTATAAGGCCTATATCCGCCAAATTCTTGAGTATAACTCGCATGCTTGGGTTGGGGTCACAAAATCATACCTGGCTTTGCTATTAAAAAATTGGAGATGAGGCTTTATCGACCTCAATAGACTCCCTCGAGCATTGTCGAAATATTGGAGCGCTCTGCATTTACTATAAATATTTCCATGGTAATTGCAGTAAGGAGCTAAAAGCCCTAATACCCCTCTATTTAATGCCCCCCGAAATACTCGCCAAGCTGCACGCTCACACAAGTACACTGTGAATCCCTTGCCGTGGAGAACAGTGAAAATTAGGCAGTCCTTCATTTCTCGGACGACAGTGATGTGGAATTCATTACCAGGCAATCTCTTTCTAATAGGATACAAGCTCCAACAATTTAAGAGCAACGTTCACCGCCACTTCAAAATTTTGTCTCCTGTGTTTCCTTACTAATTTTCCTGTAATCACTTATTTCCCCGTACTCATGTCGACGTAAATGTGCATCGTGCATTAAAGATTACTGCCTAAGTTACTTTCGATGGTCGTAAAAAAAAATAATTTCTGGAAAAGATCAAATTGCACCAGCAATTGTTAAAAAAAAGTAATACTGATCACATACTCCTAAAAAAAATCTTTCTTATTTCTGAACTGAACCCCTTGATGTCATGCTAATCTACAATATCGGTATTAGCAGAAACATTATATTGATTTCGATAGGATATTGAAGTCAGCGCGTTGCGTTCATATCAATAGCGATACGAATCTGACGATTCCAATATTGCTATGATAATTTGTCCCGGAATTCGAGAGATTTTTAATCCACACGAAAGCCTAATGACTGACTATTAGCTATATACTACTCTCTCTAGCCAACAACAGCAACCGTAAAATTTCCCTTTTAGCTTAATGTTACTTTTATGCTGATTGCTACGAAAAATAAAAAGGATTTCCATAATAGTTGTTTTCTCGGTCTTTTCTATTCAATTTCGAAACGAATTGATCGATTTCGGTGTATTTTCGATTATCCTTTGAAAGTTGAGTACCATTTGAATGATTCAGAGACATTAGCTGCTAACAAATATCGGTAGATATATTTACGTGCATTGCTAATGGCAAGCCAATAGTTACGGAAATTAGCGAGTATAGTTTTGCCCTAAATATTGAATTGCTAATTTATTCGTATATGCTCGACAGTAGAAGAGAATTGAATTTGAGCGAAATTCGGTTAATGTAGGAGCTGTACGAAAAGGGATGATTCCAGAGAAAGCTAATTTGTAGTTCGGTTTGCTAGGCAAATTTTACTTTATTATTCTAATAATAAAGTACTTACAACCAGCAATCCCCACGTGGCTTATATTCACAAGCCTTTGACGGACTTACACGTTGGAAGAATATGGTGCAGTGCTTAACGCGTATATTTTGAGATCTAGGATCCCAGGTTGAAATATAATTTTAGACTTGAAAAAAGCTTATCAATTACACAGTTAGGAGTTCTACATTCCACTTTTAGCACATTTTAGTGCATTTAAAATATTTCGCAAGCACTTTTTTCTTCACTGGGTTAGTAAAAGAGTGAAACGCACGGGAAAAAACCCCGTGTATCACAGTTATATCATTTAAAACATTTCTTGATCCTGCTTTCTCTATATCATAACTAGTCACACCATCCTAATGAGTACCCTGATGCGATGAAATCTTCCTTCAACTTTACGAATTCTCAGAAATTTTTGTACATTTTCGTATTTTTCATGTACTCGTAACAGGATTATGCCATGCTCATTAAAAGCATAACATGTTTTAGATTGCGCCTAAGCCCCAATCATAAGATACTCTAGATGAAAGAGAAATTTTAGTGGTCTTAAGAAATTTTGAATGGGGAGGGATAAAAGAGGTGACAGTATTGAACTAATTGTCTCACATCGCGCTAGAGTAGCGTTAAAAATGTTTTATTCAAACTTTAGTCTTAAAAAATTAAAAAGGTTCTGAGAAAATTAGTGCAATATATGCAGTTTGAATGGGAGGTGGTAGAAGGAGTAGAGGCTTTTTACTGATTTTTTCAGAAATAACTGCAAACCTTATGCAAATGACTCTTTTAAATTTCAGACCAGCAACTTTAGAGTTTTCAAGAAAATTGATTTCTTGTAAAGTTGTGAAATTGTGTTACATTGTATGGAAGGTGGTAGAAGGAGAGAAGCTAATGAGTTTATTTTTTTCGATTTTAATAATAATGCTAATTAAGTATTAAGACCACATTTGAGTACGATAAATGTTGTACGTACTGAGAAAATTGTTTTAATGTATTTCATGAAAAGTGCAGTTTGCATGGGAGGTGACGGAAGGAGTGAGTTGATTCGAGTAATTTTCATAGCTTAAATTACATTTACAATGATACTATTTTTTTCTAAATTTCAAATTAAAAGGTCTTTCGAATTTCATAGAAAATGTGATTATTGTAAATTTTTGAAAATGAAAAACTTTAGAGCAAACTATAATACTCGCAGATTTCATCTAGAATATAAATATTTTAGAAGATTTATTATCTGGAACAAGAAAAATTAATACGACATTTTTGCGAGGACGACGGATCCAATGGTCATCCCGTATGATCTCTGGATCCTCAACGATAGCTTATACTAAGCCGCATAATGTACCTTAGGAACACCCTTATTTTAAGAACCACATGCAGTAAGATGTCCAAAGTATATTGGTTCACACAGGTTGTAATAAACCTGGCTTCAAATCGCACTGAAAGAATAAGATGGCGGATTATCTTAGAATCGCTCTCCGAATGTTCTGCAGAGCTGAATGCCTTTATACCTGAGATCACATCAGATCAGATACGACTCTCAATGCTGCGCAGACCAGATAAGCCACGGATGGCCTAGATCGTCATTAACTATTCACGAAAGCTTTAGAAAAAGAGCCAAGGGTGAGTATTGCAGGCTTCTTATCCGTTTGAATTAGTCCTAGAATTTACAATTTGTATTTTTAAATTTGTCTATTTGATCACCTCGTCGAGAAGTCCGATGGCTTTTTTGCAAACTGATTTAAAAAAAGCATTCGATAGAATTCATCACGGAATACTAATTGAAAAACTGAAAGTCCTTGATTTTCATTCAAATCTATACATATAAATATAATTATAGTGTCTGTCTGTTATTTGTTTATAAATGGCTATAAGTTAGTGTTTTGCTTTATTTTAACAGTAACTAAGTAGAAACACACGTTTTTAAAAATTTTCTCTGGCTGTCTGCAAGGAGGATATATAAAAAGGAGTGACTATGAGCATGCTTTGCCTTGTAAGCAAAATGGGAATGAATGTATTTCCCTCCCTTACTACCGAAATGCTCGAAATTTTTCGAAAAAAATCGTTTCGCTATCTTTGTCTGCCACACTTAAAAATATTGCAACTAACTCTTTCCCACGATAAATTGTTCGAAACAGTTGTCAAATTTTCGAAAAAATTGTTTCGCTATCCTTGTTTGACATACTTAAACCAAAAGTAACTATATCTGTCCAGCGTTAAATTGTCCGTTGCTAAAGTACTTAGCTTAAACACAAACCAAAACTAATAAAAATTGAAAAAATAAAAATTTCTGAAATGAAACAGCAAACACCATTGTATTGAAAATTACTTTATTGCTGACTGAATATTAGCAGCCAAGAAAGAATACAAATTATTGTATTTTTTTTTGTAAAAGTTTGAAGCCAAGTTAAGCTTGGACACAATTTTCGAAAATTTCCGAATCAAAAAATATTCCCACATGAGACAGACTATCAGGTACTCCTTTTATATATCCTCCTTGGCTGTCTGTCTTTCCAGCAAAAACGGCTATAGCGATTATGATGAATCTTTCACAGATTATTAGCTATGCCTCGAAATGTAATCTGCGTTTATTTCAATACCCCACGCCTTCTACCCCCTTCCATGCAAAATGACTCATTATCAAAAATATGTAATAATCAAATTTTCTTGAAAACTTTAGGAGCGAATAAGTTCAAATTTAAAATATATTATTTTTACTAAAAATCTTATCTATGGTATACAAATTATTTGAATCCCTCCACTCTTTCCACCACCTCCCATACAAACTGCACTTTTTCCTGAAATACTATAAACGAATTTGCTCAGTACGTATAAAATTTATGGAGCTCAAATTTTGTTGTAAATCCTTCATAAGTATTAAAATTAATATCAGGTATAAGTAAACTAATTAGCTTCTCCCCTTCATCCCCCTCTCATATAATATGATACAATTTCACATCTTTTCAAAAACTCGATTTTCTTGAAAAGTATGAAAGTTACTGATCTAAAATTTAAAATATATAAATCACACGATGATTTTAGCTGTTTCTCAAAAAATAATTAAAATCTACTCACTCCTTCTGCCACCTCCTATACAAACTGCACAATTTCACTAAAACTAATGGACTAATTTTCTTCATTTGGTACAAAACATTTGTATAGCTACTCTATGTAGCATGATGTATGACAAATTAGTTGAATGCTGTCACCTCCTCTACCACCCCCCATAGAAAATTTCTTAAGATCACAAAAATTTTGATTTCATCTATAGTATTGTATGATTGGAATTTGCGCACAATCATAGACCTGTTATGTTCTTAAGCTTAATGTTATTTTATATGGGCTATTGTTTTAATTAACACATCTCTCTTCTTTTTTTCAGTGTTTCACCTGGTGTACCTCAGGGTAGTCATTTGGGTCAATTACTGTTTATCCTTTAAATATGATGTGAATGAACCAATTACTGGATGCTCATCTTTTGGCAATTCATTAACTGGCAATATCGACATTGATAGGAATCGTTTTAGGAATGTAGTTTTAGACAATTCATAATTTTATTTTATAGTTTAATTTAAGTACTTGCTTGTAGTCTGTAGAATTATAATTCAAGATATGAAAACAAATAAATAAAAAAAAAATATTTTATCATTTTCCTTAAGTGTCTTCTGGTCCTCATTAGGATTACAGTTTAATTATACGTAAAACAGTTGGCAAACGAGAAAGAACTTCTCGAACTGAGCTCACCAATATGCGTGCAATCTCCACGCACATATGCGAACAATCTACGTGTAAAATATGGCTTAGTAATCAGCTGTTTAAAGTTTTGGGAGTATAAACCTTGAGCGAACCAATCAAAATCGTTCATTTGGGAGTAAAGCATTTTTTATGCGAAAAATTTTTTGATCTATGGGTAACATAGCCCGTTTTCGCACTCAGTCTTCTTTTGCTCTGATTAGGATTTCCCAAACCTGATGATCAGACTCTTCACCGGAGCAATTAATTCGTGCTTGCGAAAGAGGGGATATAATCGATGAGCTAAACATATTGTTTGCTGGGTTCTTCAACATCCATGAGATCTCCTTCTTCAAGTGTCTCGCAAGGTATTATCCTTCTAGAGTCTAATAAGCTTGGCATACCCTGCGACTCGTAGGTGTTTTAACCAAATAAGTTTTTTAATTTTTTGAAAATTCAAGCCTTTGTTTGTCTCAGCCCGGTTCAAGTCTCGAAGACAATGTATTGGGCTTTAGATATAAAGCGTTTGAACGTGGCAGGACCAAGTGATTTCTTCGTTCGTCTTCGAGCCTCTAACAAAAATGTCATCACTAAACTCTGCAAAACTCTTTATAATGCCTATCCAGAATGAACATTTCTCTCGAGGATATCAATATTGTTTCTAAAGGTGTTTTAAAACTGCCAGCAGACTCCACTGGGTAGCCAATTAACTACATTCTTGCAATCCACAAATTGTAAAACTTCCTCAACTTCCCACTTTTGAAAATTTCGGACATATAAAACGAGCAAGGAAATGAAAACTCAATTTAATCTGGTAAACTTACAAGATATCCTCTCGTCCTCACTAAGAACTTGGACATCTTTCTTACTATATCTCTGAAAACTTTTTAATTACAAGTCCTTACGCACGTCCGTTACTCTTTTAAGTTGTCATCGTCATGTGTCGTTCTTGGAAGAAAGGACTTGGACATATAGTTCGACCCATTCGTTCAATATATCCTTTCGTGTCGCTTGATTCGCAATGATTGAATACTGGGACGCTAGACAGATGTTAGCACTATCGTTTTTGTGATAATAAGTTTAAATTATGCTCAATTAACTTTCTTCCAGAACTAATTACGTCTCTTCTTGGAAGTGTGAAAAAAGCGAGTTGGTAGCAAAAGTATAATTTCCGATATTCGAAGGACTGCATTCCTGTCAGCTTTTATTTCTGGTTATATCCACAGAATATAATTTCGATCGAGCTCTAACAGTATGTATATCCTTGAATTTTTTTGACAGGTGAGTTGTGCACATATCACGCTCTTTTCTCTGATATAACATATAGTATAAACAAATCCACTTACACCAATAATATTTGGTTCCTTGTTGAGTTTGTCTCAAGCACGTATTTCTTTCAAAATATTCCTGTATGGTGTGCAACAGGTACTACCTCCGTCAGAACGTGAATGTCATAACTTAACTCTTTAATATTTTTTTTTTCAAGTACTTATTGGCCAGGACAGATATTTATGTATGTTTTCTGGAGCCAGCTAGACCTATTGGTCTTCGTATGCTGCTAGGTGCAAGGTGTCCACTATCCTTCACTTGTGAATACCTCTCCCATTAACTCGCACATTTTCAAGAGATGAAAATGGATATTTCCATGTCAACTGTTGGATTTTGCCGGAGAAGTGGTTCGGGAAGAAGCTGGAGCTTTAGAGTCCTGTACAATATACGATCACGTAGCTCATGAAAGAGGAAGGAGTCGTTGTTGGGGATAAAGAAAGATAACATTTTCGATTTCAAGTCACGTCCTGTTGTGTTCCGACCCGGGTCGTGCCACTACGAATCACAGAAATTATTCATAAAACTTGTTATTAACAGAATAAAATGAGCTTTGGTATAAGTATAAGAGTGGAGGCCGATTTTTGCTGAAATAGAACTCCAAACAAGAAGTTTTATGCTTTCGCTGAACTTTATAATAATTTTGTAGCCTTGGCTTCTTCCTTGAAAGTATAAAAATATTTTGGATTTAATATACAGCGACACTTTTTTTTATCTTCTTGGTCAAGTTCATCACTTCGAGCAATTTAAGCCGGAACAAAAATTGGATAATTTTCCGAAAGGAGATAAATTAGCACGTATTTGATTTCTAGGTAAAGTCTTGAATTTAAAATTTTCAATGCAATTTTCATTTCTTTGTTTGATCCTTTTGCTATAAAATAATTGAATTCTCCTTATTTATGCATTAAATGGTAAGCAAGCTGAATTCTAATTGGAGATTTGAAAGTTCTGTTTGAATTAAGGAGATCTGCAGCTGGTCAGCACTAGGATTCCTGTTAAGACTGAAAAGAGCGCATCGTACTTAAGGTTCAGTTTTCTATATCCTTTTTGTGTCACTGAAATTACAAGGGAGAAATTGTGATTTTCTTTCATGCATAGTAAAACACACCGAATAATGACCAAGTAGCCCCTAGTAGCTCTTCAATTCCCCACACTAAGCTTTCAGAAAACAACAAAGAAGCTCCAACTGCGAAAGCACGGATATTAATGAGTTACTTTAGAGATCGGAGCAAACAGCTCCTGTTGGGCTGCTCAATCAAACAATCTGAGCAAGCACTGAAACCAGAAGTTAAGAGAACATTTATGCTATAACCAAAGGAGATAGTCTCACGTTTGTGAGATAAGCCAGGAGGTTTTTCGTTTGACGGTCGCAAGCCAACTAATAAGCAGCAAAATAGTCAAATAGCTATGGTGTAGCCTAGTGGGTAGTTGGTCTACAATGCGAAGATCGTGAGTTCAAATCCCAGTCGACACAAAGTTCCAGCACACTACCTGCTTGGTTTCAACTTCTACAATGGCGCTACAGCCCAAATCGGACCTTGGCCTCCTATCCTTCAGGTTCCTTAACACTTTATTTATTAGGGAGTTTTTGAAGGGGGAGTTTAAACTATCGGTGGATGTTAACCTTGAAACGCTAAATATTGTAAGTTGATGGGAATGCGTGGGGCGTCGATGAATTCCACAGTCTTGATGTTTGGGTGATAAAGGACTAACTATTCTTCACTGTACTCGACGATAAAGGTTTAACAGTGAAGTCATGGGTGTGTGCGGCTTATCGAGTATTCCTGGGATAGTTGTAAAGAGGAGAAATTAGGTTGGACAGTTCTTCGCTGCATTTACCATTGAAATATCGATAGTAAACGCTGAGTACTGCGACATTTCTTCCTTTCGACAGTTCGGAGGAATCTATAGAAGGTGTTATAATCTCATCTTCAACCAGACGGAACGCATGCTTTTGGGTTCGATTGGGTACTGCAAGTTGTGTTTTGGGTACTCCAGCCCATATGTGTGAGTTGTACTCGAGATGGGGACATAGATAGATATTAGCTAAATCGTGAGACTTTAAATGCTTTTTACATCTTCGCAGAACACCAAGACGTTTGGAGGCATTAAGTGCAATATCAAAAATATGTTTGCTCCATTCGAGATGTTCGTTAAATTGTATGCCCAGTAGTGTAAATTCTTCTGAAGAGTGCAATTGTACTTTACTGAAGGTTATATTTGAGGAACTCGCCGGAACATCCTTTTTTGAGGGATATATGACAGGCCTGAATTTTGTGAGGCATTGAACTCTACTCTATTTTTCCTGCCCCGTTCCAGAATTAAGTTGAGTTCAATGAATCGTACAATTCAATACGCTTAGAATTCACCGAAGCACGATGAGCTTCAGTAATGGAGTCGAATTGAAAGGTGTTACCCAGGGTACTGTCATCAGCGAAACTATGAATTGGATTGAGAGTTGTTGACAGAAAGTCATTAATGAAGATTAAAAAAAGAGTGAAGGGTAGAACCGAGCCTTGAGGGATGCCAGAATCGATCTGAAACGATTGGAATGATATTCCATCCATTACGACTCGTATCGATTGTTCAAAAAAGAAACTTTCAATCCATTTGATAAAGGTAGTGTTACAACCTATAGGTATGAGTTTTACCAATAAACTTTTGTGCCAAACTCTGTCAAAGGCGTTTGGAATGTAAAATATATATACATATATATATATATATTAAGAGCGAAATTCAGAAAGCTGTTTGACAAGGCAAAAGGCAAGATGGTGACTGGGAGACATATAAATCCACCCTACCAGAGAACAGCCTATAAATAAACTTGGATAGATTCTTTCAATGTGTCGAAGAAAATGCGATGGCAGCAAGAAAAACAAAAATTTCTTTTATTGAGTTGGACGAACTGAAAAAGCCCAGCGGAGAGTTCACGGAGGGAGCGCTACTTAATAAGCGCTTTTTCGGGTTGCCACAGACTAAAAAGTAGCACAGAGCAATCAGTTCAAAAGAGTGCTTCCCAAATTTTCACTTGCCGCAATATTACGTTGCTCTGGTAGGGGACTCCTTACAGCCGTACATATCACCAGCATTAGATGGAACATTTCCAACACACTGATCCACTGATCAATAGGCGATCAAAACTTCAAACTCCTCCCGACTATTTTAATGAATCAATTATCACCAACATATTAAAAGCTATGAACTTTAAATTTTGTACGAACAACTTTTAAACGAAACGAAATAAAATTGCATTGAAAATTGTACGATATCCCTCGACTCTTCTACCCCTACCACTCAAATGCGTGGTTTCTTGAATTCAAAATGCTCCGAATTTCGTAAAATTTAGTTCGTCTATAAAAATAATATTAGAGAATTTTGAACCTAATTCAAGCAGTCAATTAAACAATATTTATTAACATCCATCCATCCAATTCTTCTAATCAATCACCTGTATCAAGGTGGTGGAGTTATCTGGAAACTTAGAAGTTGTTATGAATGACGAGTTTCGCGCCCCACATTGGGCGCCATTTTGTTGTATCCCAGAGGCGAAGCAATGCTTATTTCAGTACTGAAATATCTGAATAAACCAAAGGAGGATTAAGGTTAGGGTTATGTATGGCTGAGAACCACCAACGCCCATCTCAGTGTCAATTTCGGTGCTGGAGCGACGCGCTAGTGATAGCCGTGTCTAGCTGCGGGAGTGTCTTACGTTGCCCCGAACCTTTGGAGCTCATCGCGTCGTCTTACTCATGATCATAGCTCTAACATAAAAAGTACTTCTTCTGATTGCGGTATTGACCCGATCAGATGTCTCAATGATGGCGACGGATGGTATGTCGCCTTCTCCATGAAAACTACTTTATTTATTATACTCTAAATGAAATCTGAGAGTATTACAAGTTTGCCACAAGTTTGTAACGCTGAGAAATAAGGCTCAGAGCAAAAAATGAAAGATACAGAAGAACATGTTATCACTCGAAAATCTCTCTCTGTCCGTCCGTCCGTCCGTCCGCGTCGTCTCTAGCTCGAGAATGCGTTTAGTTAAAGAGCTCAAATTTAGTGCACGTCGTTTTTGTAAAAAAAAGTAAGGTCAGGTCCGTGAACGGGCCAAATCGCTTCACCCCTTATACCCCCTCCCATACAAAATGACACAATTTCACTATTTGACAATAAACGCATTTGCTCGAAATGTATAAATGCTATTGAACTGAAATTTGGAATGTAAGACTTATGATGATTGCAATCTACTGTATTAAAATTTTTTTGCGTCCACCCCCTCCTTGCACTGCACTTTTTCATCAAATGCTCTAAACCAATTTACTCAGTGCATATAAAATTTATCGGGGTGGAATTGTGCATTAAATGTTTACTTAGAATTTTTAGTAAGACAAAAAAAAAAAAATTAGACGATTAGTTTCACTCCTTCTTCTCTCTTCCATACAATCTGACACAAATTCACAACTTTTCAAAAAGACAATTTTCCTGGAAAGTATGAATGCTACTGATCTGCTATTTAAAACATGTCACGCCCCTCCTTCTACCACTTCCCGTACGAACTACACAATTTCACTAAATCAAATACACTATTTTTCTCAGTACCTATTAAATGTTTGAATCTTAAATTTTGTATAAAACATTTTGATAGCAACTTTTCGCGTAGAATGGTGGTGAGCCCGCGCTTTTTGTTGGGGTCTCTGAGTTTATACACATTAAGCTTGCGCTTCATTTGAAGAATTTGTGGCCGTCGGATAGCAGCTGTGCAAAATCTGGAGCAAGCAACCATCAAGTGGTGATCACTCCCCACGTCAGCTCCACGCTTCGCTTGCACATAGAGGAGACATCTCCTCCATCGGCGACTTATAGCCAAATGGTCAATCTGGTTTTTAGTAACACCATCAGTGGAAAAGATTATTTGTGGTTCACCGTCAACTGTGGTTTCACTATTCAACATCTCTTTTAAATAAAGGTAGTGAAATTGATAATTGATCAATTATCGTCGGTTGAGGCCTTCTTAAAAAAAAGGGGAGCGCGATGTGAAACATTATTCCTGTCCAGAAAACTTTCAGCTTGTTCTGTGATAAAGAGTTTCTTTTTCAGGTATTTGCAAAAGAAAATATATAAATATTAAATATGTAATCCCTTTTTAATAATAATGTGCATTAAATATCACACAGCAGACTTCACACACATTATCCTTCTCATTATCCAATGAAACGAATGATATTACATATATTTAAATATATGATCATTCCTAGTCCTGAATGTCTCAAGTACTCTTGATCTTCTAATAAAAGTTTTTTCATCAAAATTAACTGCCTCATTTCGTCTAAACTACTCCCGGCTGAATATATCCAAACGGATAAAAACGAAACAGCCAGCCTATATATTCAAAACAAAAGTCCCTTGTTCCCATTGCATCATTAACATCTCCCTCGTCTAATCGTATTTTAGCACAAGGAATGGAAAAAAAGGACTTTCCACGAAATAGTCCTTAAATGGTAGCAACAAGCTCTCCACGTTTTCTTTTCTGATTCATTGCACCATTCAAGAAGCTAACATCCTGAAATTCACAGTTCACTTTCGCTATTTACTGAACTTCTCGCAAAGGACACCAACTGAGCCTGGACTATTTAATAGAAATTGACATTGAATTCCATTCTGTCCTACGGGCTCAACTATATAGGACCCAGTCAGCCACATTTCAGTCATCCTCGGTAAACTTTTAAGTTATTACTGCGACTTCTTTTAGGATATCGTACTTATAGCCCATATCGTCCTTGTCTAAGAACAAGCTCTTTCTCTCTTTATTTAAACTATGTTCCGACCATAGCGTAAAATCGCGGATCGTTATTTTTTAAGCATTTTGATATTAGCTTCGTCGTAAGCTGATGGTCCTAAAGTAGCAGTTCTTGGTTTCATTTTGCGACAAACAAAAATCTTTTAGACATTTTTCCCTACATTATCCTTGGATATTGTCCTCGGAGGTCTATGTATGAATGAGAATAATTGTACAGGAGAAAAAACAGCAGTAGAAAAAGTTCTTGGAAAGATTTATTCATGAGTAAATTTTTCTCCGTCATCTCTTCTCTAGATGCTATTATTCAACGGTTGAAATAAATGCCCTTTGGAATCCTTGAAGAGACTTTATCATTTCTATAAAATTATTTTTTCGCCTTTTAAGACCAAGTAGCTGAAAATACTTATTCGTAAATGCGGTTTAGAATAGTCGAGAAAAAACATTTTTCATATCCCTTTTTTGTTCTGTGTCATCCTTGTTGTTAGTTTTGTTAAAAATTCCTTTTAATACCGTAATTATATCGTTTAGTGTTGTGACTGTCCGTACCAATAGCAAAATTCCTGATGCAATTAAGTACCAGACAATTTTTAAGCGGAGTGTTTTACTAGAGGTTTACTGAGGAACTGACGTTTTATAATCGGATTAGATGACTTTGCAAATTGAGGCGTTGACTAATATTTTTATTTCCTTTTTTTCGGTTGAAAATGGAAATCTAAAGTTATTTAACTAATGGCTAATTTTTGGGCACCTCGTGCGGAATTTAAACGTTTGTCAAAGTTGTCAAAGCTCCGGTAATATGTCGTAAACTACAGAAAATTGAATTCGTAGAAAAATTTTAAGGCGTATAAGTATTAAATTTTCATAAGATCTTCGTTACTTAATAAAAGGCAATTTAACCCTAAAACAAAATAATATCTGGAGGTCCGTCATGATCTCTTGCTCAAGCTGGACCTTTTTCGTTAAGCTCTAGTGAGATATCCAAGGACGTGTAAAAATTTACTAGTTTAAGAAAAAGTACTGCAAAAAAAACATTAAAAAAATCTTATAGTAAAAAAACTGTGTCGAACACTGAGGACACACTAAGGGCGCCCAATTAAGGGTGGGCACCAATGGGGCCAAATGTTCAAAAGACCACGTTTAAAAGCGAAATTCTTTCATCGAAAACAAACGAACGTCAAAAGTTTTGAGAACGCGCATGTTTTCTACTCCCTTCCATACAAAATTATTTTTTCGACCTTTTTTATGAATAAAAATTATGAAATTTTTAAAACCTATCAATTTGAAATTTTGCACAAAACTTAAAAAAATAGTTGAAATGAAATTGCATCAAAAGTTTTGAGATGGCGCTTGCCCTTCTACTTCCTCCCATACAAGAGTATGATTTCGGCGAATTTCAATAAATCAACTAATAACCAACAAATTTTAAACTGCGAACTTGAAATTTTGTACAAACAACTTACAAGAGAAACAAAATAAAATCGCATCATACATTTTACGATTCCGTTACCTCCTCTATCCCCTCCCATACAAATGTTTGGTTTGTGAATGTAAAATACACCGAATTTTATGAAAATTATTTGCAACTATGAAACTGATATGCAATATAGAAAATATTGAACATGATTCAAGTAATCAATTAAAAAATTATTAACATCAACCCACCCTTACTATCACCCTTCCCCCTTCACCTCATAAAAACCCAAACTTGCATAAATAAGAGAATGAAATATTGATTATATGTACTGGAGCTATTGGTGGTATTCGCAATTAAGTGTTAAATTGACAACAGCCCTGCCCTAGAACCCCCTTTCACGTAGTCCCTAACCATTCTAACCTGAATATTGACTTTCCACACATCCTCAACAAAAATAATTAAGTTGCGCCCGACTTGTTGTCAATTTAGTTGTGAAATTGTGTCAGATTGTATGGGAGGGGGTAGAAGACGTAAAGCTAATCATGTATTTTTTTTTTGGCCTTACTAATAATTCTAAATAAATAGTCAGTGTACAATTTCAGCCCGATAAATTTTATACGTATTGAGTAAATTTGTCTAGAGTATTCCATAAAAAAGTGCAGAATGGGGGGTGGTGGAAGAAAGGGGAGCACTTAAATATTTTTTATACGGTAGATTTAAATCACTATAAAATTAATATATTTCAAATTTCAGATCAATATTTTTTATGTTTTTCGAGCAAACCCGTTTGCTGTCGAATGGTGAAAATGTGTCATTTTGTATGGTAGGGGATAGAAGAGGTAAACCTAATCGTTTAATTCTCTTAGTCTTATTAGTAATTCTAAATAAATATTTAGTGCACAATTTCAAATCGATAAATTTAATACGGACTGAGTAAATTGGTTTAGAGCATTTAATGAAAAAGTGCAGTTTTATGGAAGGTGGTGGAAGGAATGGGAGGACGCGAATAATTTTTACACGGTAGATTGAAATTATCCTAAAAGTCATATATTCTATATTTTAGATCAATACTTTTCGAGCAAATCCGTTAATTGTCAAATTTCAAAATTATGTCATTTTGAATGGGAGCGGGTAGAAGGGGTGGAGTGACTTGGCCCGTTCATGAACTTGACCTTACTTTTTTGTCAAACACGAAGTGTACAAAATTTGAACTTTTTAGCTCAATGCGTTCTCAAGCTAGAGAGCGCACAGTCGTACGAACAGAGACGGTTTTGCGTTTTTTGAGCAACAACAAATATTTCTGTACCCTTGGCGCCTCTGTGCTAGCTTTATTTCTTGTCGGTATAAACTTTAGAGCAAACTTATAATACTTTCAGATTTCATCTTGAGTATAAAAATATACCAAGCTGATAAGGTCTCAGCAGAGACCGAAACGTCACGAATAATAAAGCGTAACAGTGTAGAATCCCGCAATCTTTTCTTTCAATAGACCAACTTTTTGATTACACGGTAGATACGTTTCAGCAAAAACCGTGTAAAAAAAAAACTTATAAAAAAAACGTTTAAAAAAGACATGCCACTCATAGTACAATCGAAGATGTGTTCCAGAATTTAGAAAAACCCTGTACCATGAAAAAATAACAACAAGCTGCTTAGAAAATCGTGCAAAAAAAAATAAATATATATATAGTGGAAACTCATATTATGTTAATTCTTTGAAAAAAAAAAATCAAAATTTTAAAGAAATATAAAACTTATTTAGTAACTATCGTCACTGCTTGAATATAGGCCAGCACGTTTATTGCTGACTTGAGCAACGTTGCTTTCATCGTTTGATATGTTTAATGAGGTTGAACCTATTGAAGACTCCCGTTCTTTAAGAACGTCCTTTGATGTTGGCTTTCTTTTTATTACGAAATCTATTTTCAGATTATGTTTTTTTTTGTTTTCAAATTGCTTATACCTAGTCGTGTTATAAGTTCTGTTAGAAGAAAAATTTTCAATGGAAAACGAAGACCTTCACTTTTGTAAATTTGTATTTTCAGGAAATTTTTCGAACTGTATTACAAATTGTTATGAAGCAAAATTATGTAAAGTGACCTGCCTCTATGTCAAAACAAGCTCGAAGTCTGCGTGATCAGTTACTAAATAAATTATGCACCTTTTCCCACGGGAATTCGTCGCTTGAGTAGTCCAAGGGATTCAGGTCTGCGCTCCCAGAGGGCCAACCTGAAGCCCTTATGAGATCAAGAAAGTCTTCCCCTATTAGATCAGAAAAGTTTTCATCGAGCTGAGTTGATCTGGCCTAACGGGTAGGAGCAAAATCTTGCTGGAACAACTAATGACGTCCACACATGGCATCCCTCAAATGCATCACAATACACTGTAAAATATCTGATAACCACAGTTTTGACGTCTTTTTCACAAAAGTGGGGGTTTGTTTTACCATGCTAGTGTGTAGCCTAGCGGGTAGCGTGTTGCGAAGGTCGTGAGTTCAAATCCCAGTCGACAGCACACTGCCTTCATGGGTATACCTTAGTTACCTTAATCTGCGAAAATGAAAAATTCGTAGATAGAGGGTTGTGCGAAGGTCTAACAACCCTTCCACAATTAATAATGAAAAAATGTTAAGGAACCTGAAAGTCAGGAGACCAAGATCCGATTTGGCCTGTAGCTCCATTGTAGAAGAAGGTGTTACCGTCATAACTGACTGAAGCCAGACCATCAATGACGAGGGATGATGACTCCTTTGTACCTGCTCAACTTTTTCCCGTGCTTCCCGAGAGCTGGTAGCATAGACCCGGTATTTTGACAGTAAGATTTCTCTTCGACCGTGAAGATTTTCTCGTCAGAAAACAACATGGTGGGATGCTGACCTTCCGTGTAACGAGCGAACAACGCCTTTGATCTTTCTATCCATTCTATCTATCGAGATAGCTCGCGATCTAAAGTTGAATTGGGTGATTTTGTAAGATTGACATGAAAAGTAAACAACCGGGGAAAACATAATTAGCAAAGCCCAAGAGGAGGTGGAGGGGGAGTTGATAGTAAGTGTGGGTGGATGAAACTTATGACAGGACTAGGTACAGTTCTTGGTACCCAGGGGAACAAACCGGCAAATTACATTGCAACTTTAATGCATGTTCTACATCGGTATCATGAGTGAGAAAATGATGCGCTATACCTGTAGCAAATTTCAAAATCGCGAAATAAACATATACATATAATAAAATTCGGAAACTTCCTAACTCTATTTTGAATTTATTTAAAAATATTTTTTTTTCCAATCGTATTAGAATGTAAAAAGTGATTTTTGTTCTTCTTCATGGACCGTGTTATTCTAAAATCGTGTAAAAAACGAACGTGTAAAAAAGAGATGGGTGTACATTATTTGTTAGGAAGCTTTTTTTTTTGGATACAGAGAAAAACAAGCCAGTTAAAAAATCATATTTGTAGTGACCCTACAATATTAATAATATACGAATAATAATTTTTATTATGAATTGAAATAAGAACGTATTTTGGTTACAACCTGCATATCTAATTTTCAATCCGCACTGTATAATATATCAAAATTCTAGGTATATAATATTTTTCACTCAATATAATTATAATATTTTGATTTTGTAAGTAGGCTATAAAAACAGATAAAAAATAAGAGATTCATTCGAGAATGTTTTTGATCAGAAAAAGCGCTGTGTTTTATGTCCGAAAATAATAATTAAATAAAAAGCAATAATAATTAAATAATAATTAAATAAAAGGCAATTTATAAATAGAGATTAGAGTTTTTGTAAAGATTATCAACTCTAACATATTTTCACAAAAAAAAAAAAAAAAATTGGGACTAGATTTTAGATCTACGAATTCATGCGCTGATGGTTTCGAGTCCATGGAAGAGTAATATTCTAAAATAACAGAAGATTAATTTAGATATTTCAAACAAGTGGTGTTTCCGGAGCAGAAGTCGTAGCTAATAGAAAAAAATCAAGGAAACTTTAACAAAACGGATTTCTCGAAATACATCGCGATACCTATGTTCGCTTTCCATTTTTGTTTTTGGATCCGGCATTGGTTTTTGGTAACATATTTTATTCAATTACATCAAATATTAAAATTTCAATAAATAGCCGATAACAATTGATTTTGGAATACAATTTCCAAACATAAAAATCAATTTGATCATAAATCAATTCCAATGCAATCATTAATTTCTAGAGTATTGGAAAATAAAGATGCTTCAATTGATATTACTGTAATTTTAATTGGAAATTAAATGATTGATTCTTTAGATATTACAATAATATTTTTATTCATTGAGGTTAGTCTGAGATAACAAAGGATTTTATATCATGCCTTCACTCCCGGGACAAGCTTCGAAATTTAGATGTAATTTTGTTCAAACCGTGAACAAGTTCATAGCCTTTCAACATATTAACCTTTCTCTGGATGAAATCAATTAATATACATCACAACCACATGTAACAGCAGTTTTTATCAGAAAGCATATACTGCAACAATACTTTATAAGCATTGGTGAAGTCAATTCACTACTCTTTCACGCAAGTATTCTATTTGTTTTTTAAAACGATTTATATCTTCAACATACAACACGATAAGGGCTTTAGTTTGTTTTTCTGATTTTTTTAAATTTATTTATAAATGAAATACCAAATTTACTCCAACACTAAGAGTAATTGATATATGAACTTCATTGAATAATTTTGCAAATATATTTTATGTATATTTTAAGTTAAGAATTGTCTTTCTCTGAATTAATTTCAACTGTTTGTGTTTATCGAATTTGACCAATATTAAAGATGAATACCAATAAATACTTTTGTTTGAAATATATGTGTGTGTGGAATGCAAATTAAAACCCGCCATTTCCCAATAAATGGCGTCAGCAGTAAATAATGATCAACAATGGCAATCAAAAACGTCACGTGTCAACAACTGCTCATCATTAGATTTGTGAAGTTTTATGGGTGTCATATACTATTTTGTGCGCGAATATGTCGAAGTTTGAGCCAAATTCTCGTCATTTGCGAGAAGTTTTGCTTTTTGTCTTCAATTCAAAAAAAAAAAAAAAAAATGTGCGAGTGAAGCGCATCAAATGCTCTTAAATAGATGCTGCTCTTAGTGGAAGAATATGTTATGAGTGGTTTTGAAGCTGCGGTGATTTTGACGTCGAAGACCGGCATGGTGGTGGAAGAGAGAAAATTGCTGTGGTATCTTATGAGCTGCTAGGTGAAACCTTCACAGGAGATTACTGTCGACTACAATTGATGCGTTTGAGCCGAGCGTTGAAGGAGAAACGACCACAGTACCAAAAGAGACACCATTAAGTGATTTTGCTGCACTACAAAACTCGGCCATATGTTGCTTAGGTTGGAAAATCTACCTGGAAACACTGAAATGAGACATCTTATCCTCCCCGCTATATTCTGCAGACATCGCCCCTTCTGACTACCACCTATTTCAAACGATGACGCATGACCTGGCTGAGCACCACTTCCATTCTTACTAAGAAGTCAAAAATTGCGTTGATTCCTAGATCGGCCAGAAAGATGGGGAAAAGTTGTCGCTAGCGCATTTCTTTGAATAATAAATATTTAATCATTTTTGATAAATAAACGCTTGAATTTTGAAAAAAGAAAAAACCAACGGCGGTTTTCAATTTGCACACCCAATAATATGTAGACATATATTATTTATTTTAAATGAAATGTTCTTTGATCTTATGAGCTAAAAAATAAATAAAGAATGGAGTTAACAAAGGTCAGTATGAACTTGGACTTTAACAAAATTCTTGTTATCGTATTTCTAGTTCAAACTATATATACTGAAGTAAAAGAAACTACGGACTTTCACAAATCAAACAAAAATTTGATCTGCTGAATTTTGCTCACATCATTTTCAATATAATTAAAGATTTTCATATTTTACGTTGTTTCGGCTTAATAATCGTGATGCTTCGCTCTCTGCTAAGATATTCATTAAACCTATAAATACATAAATAAATAAAAACTGATCGATTTGAAATGTCACGATTGATTAATCAAAATATTGTGAAATTCGGAATTCTTCCTTTAAATTGAAACTAAAGGGTTTGAACATTAAAATGAAGGATTTGAAATTGGTATTGAAATTTATATAGATTTTAATTAAAGTTGTTTAAAAAAATAAACCTATTTTTATAGAGACTAAATCCACATAATTAAAGATTTGTGAGTGGGTTTTAATTTATTTTTTTTTTGCTTAGGGATTAATATCCAGCGATTAAATGTTAATTAAGTTTGGCTAAAATTGAAACCAATTTATTTCATTATTTACATAGCATTTTGGCATTTTTTTTAAATTTGAAACTCTATAGTCTGTGCCACTTTTTTTATAATCACAAATTTAATTATAAACTTTTTTGTTTGAAATCTAAACAAAAATTTTGAGCCGTGTTGGCAGACTTCGAGTTTTTCGGTGTTGGAAGCCATTAATGCATGTGTTTGTGAAACGTATATTAATGTGAGAGAATTACGGTTGTCATGAGTCTTTCGTTCGAGACTAACAGATAGTTCACTTTTCAGAACGTCATTTAAAACCAAAAACCCTTCCATGCCATAGAGATACGTCTGTCAAAATCCTTCGATATATTATCTTGCATACCTAAATCCGATTATTTTTTCGAAAATCGTCTTATGGCGATTAACAGTGCTCAAATAACATTTCATTAAGCAAATTTATTATTTCAACATAAAAACTAAGCAGCTGTTTTTTCTTTGGAACTGTTATCCATAGTCAAAAAGGCAATAGTTGATTAATCGTATAGAATCCTGTAAAATCAGAAAATATTTCATAAGTTCTTTATAAGATTTCAGCTTCACAATCCGTTTCTTACTAAATCCACTTGATATGCCCATCCAGCTTGTTCTTTCTCCACTATAAGCAACCAGTTTCATGGGAATGTCATGTTGTACGTGTACACGTCTTATTTTCCATGATCCTGACGGATTTCAAATGTCTACCGTACTTGAATATACGAGAATATCCTCAACCCATTTTGGTCCATTCTTCGAATATCCCTGTACCCGAGAAACCATTGAAATATTTTATTTGGTCTTCCTTGGTTCAGTGACGATGGAAGTTTTTTTTTTCTCTGAGCAAAAGGATATCTTAAGAAAAGTAAAAACACTGGAACAGTTTCATACTACGTACAAGAACCTTCGTATATATGACAGAATTTTTCGTTCCCAAGTCTTATGGGAAATCTTCTTAGAGCGCACATATGTTCAAGGATCAAGGCACACTACTGTACTACGGCAACTGCTAGTGCTACAACTGCCACATCTACGATAGTGTTTTCACGTCTACTTTTCGTACAAGCTCCATATGTGGTTTATGTCTCATATATGTATGATGATGGGCTTCTCTTTTCTTCAAGATGATGATGAAGATGTTTCTAAGGTCGACCTAGTCCTTTTTCTTCTGCCTGCGTCTGATTCGCCACTTGAAGGATCAACCAAAAGGACACCACCAACCAACTCACTGTACTGCTAGTGTATATTTAGTTTCCTGTTTATATTTTATTTATCGTTTGTTGTTTGGTTTTGTTTTATGTGTCTGCAGTATTCAGGATAACTTAACTGCTAGCTTCCTTCATCGTAGTCTTTAACTTTCAATGCCGGTAACGTAGAGCTGTTTTGAAAAAGTTTACTGAAAAAAACAGAACTCGATTTTCCAAACCCAAAAAGAGTCACAGCCAGACAGAAATGATGGACTGAAACCCAAAGGAAATGAAAATTAGGTTTTATCCAGTTACACATTAGACGTGATTGGATTTCTTAAGTTTATGAAATGGAAGTTAAGTTACTTTTGAATTCGAGAAGCATGGTTAACTTGTTGGATAGTCTTTCAGAGATTATGGTCATCATCCTTGGAAGGAAGCACTTAAAAAGTTACGAATTATTGGGTTTTTCCCGGTTTTCTTGTGGATTGCATATTTGATTTCTTTTTGTTTTCAATTAAGACATGCTATAGACAAAATGGAAAGTGAGAAGATTAGGTGTTAATAAAAATGGTCTGCTTGAAAGCCTTAAGATAAACAACTTAGGAGGTAAAGGTCGGATTGCGAATAAAATGAAAGTGATTAATATTTGTGGATGGTATAACTGTTTAACTTTGAATAATATCAGTGGTCAATGAAGCCAACTAGCTTTGTGACAGCATCGAAAACTGCTATCATTTGATAGACTGTTAGGAAATAGAGGCCAAATTATTAGATCTTCCAGATTATTAGCAGATGTGATGTCGCTCTTCCTAGTCTGCACAATTTTACCAGCAGTAAGGAGCTTAGATGCGGTGACAACACTACCCAAAATAATAATTTTTGGATTTTGTGCGAAGTTATTAATATTTGAAGACTGCGAGTAATTATGGTTAGTACAATTGTATTTAAAGCTTATGCTGAATTGATGAAGGGAAAATGCTTCAATGATGGAAGGTCACCATTGGCAGCGTTACATCCTTCCTCTATTACTTCGTTGTCGATCCGATGAGCTGTTAGTTGTTGTCGAGCTTCTTAGGTCGTACATGCTTTCGTAGGCGTGGAATCGAAGCTGGTCCAATCCAATATAAGGAATGAGAGCCGACATGTGAAGTATTCCAAATATATATGTATATCGGATGGCTTTTTTGAAGACGCTACCTCGTATTTAGTAGAGTTACGATTTTTAACTGCGATGTAAGAACCGTCTCGTTTCGGACACAGGATTGCATAATACCCCTTCATGTTGCTACTTATGATGTAGCTATTTGCACGCTGCAGTTTCTTTATATTTGCTAGTCTTGAATTCCTTAGAGCAGCTGCAAATTGAAGAAGATACAGTGGTGTTATTTCCAGGACAAGGTTTTCTGATTCGACTATAATTTTGAGATCGTTGAATGCTACTTGACCAACTCGCATCTCTCATCCAAAAGTTAGAAAAGTAGCTGAAAAAAGTTTTCAGGAAAATAACTTTGGGACAATTACAAAGGAAAGCCGGAAAATTCGGACAAACTGCAAAAATCATAATTTTTGTGCGCACTCTCGATTATAACTGACGATAGAAACTACATATTTGGTTGATTCTGATTTTGTTTTGTTCGTTTTGCTCCCGGGATGGAAATATTTCAATTGGAATGGCACTTATTGAGTGTTTGCAGCATTAACCTTGAAAATCCATGCATGGTCAATTATGTATATGTCGCCCGTTCCCGTGTCGGAAAACCGTCAGCTTTCTTTGTTTACGAGGCAGACAACAAAACAAAAAATGTCGTGTATTATAAAGCATTGCAATGAACGAAATGGTGATGTCACAGCGAACCAATCGAAGCAAAACATTTCTTTATTTTGATTGTTTACTTGAACATCGATCTTGCAATCGAAATCGAAATGTAAAGACCTTGCGATTCATTATGATTTCAAATTTAATGGAAGAAAATAAATCGTTTGGTTGCCATGAAATTCGGATCTAATTCAATTGTGACTTAAATTTAGTAACAAAACGGCATGGTTCTAAGTTGATCCCATTCAAGGCACATCACATATTTCTAGCATTTCAGCGGTGTACTGCCGGTAGAATTCATCTCGCATTTAAAATTTCCCATTGACGTTTTTAATCCTCCTCAAATTGATTACCCATGGCCACAAACATTAATACATATGTAGATACAATGATCTCTCAGAAATACGTTTTTTTTCCCATTTTACTTTAATATTCGAATAATAAAGTAATGTGATCGCCAAAGAAAAAAAAAATTGCTACCCTGAAATTTTGTTTTTTCGCGTTTCATGACTTCTTCTTCCACAACGGCGCTACAGCCCAAATCGGGCCTTGAGCTTCTGACTTTCAGGTTCCTTAACATTTTTTCATTATTTATTGTGCAAGGGTTGTTAAACCTTCGCACAACCCTCTATCTACGAATTTTTCATTTTCGTAGATTGACCAAGGTATATCCAAGCAGGCAGTGTGCTGGAATTATGCGTCGACTGGGATTTGAACTCAGGACCTTCGCATTGTAGACCAACACGCTACCCGCTAGGCTACACTCTAGCTGTGTTTCATGACTAAATTAGCCTAAAAATACAAAAACCATAATAGGCTTTACGCCCAATCATGTGATACTCTCTAGATGAAATAGAAAAGAGCTTATTGTACCGGAAAATATGTCATCTCAAATTCTTTCGAATAGTGAATAGTGACTTTTGTATGGGAGATGGTAAAAGCAGAGGGGTGAGGTTTGTAATTTTTGTATATAGCACTGAAGATGGTATACAAAATGTTTCATGCTGAATTTAAAGTTTGTTCCTTTCATAATTTTCGAGGAAATTGAACAATTTTTGTCTGAATTTGACATTTATATGGGAGGTGGCAGAGAAAGTGGGAGGTCTTAGATGATTTTGAATCAAAGCAATGTGATTAGGATGTTGATAAACAATCCTAATCATATTGCTTTGTTACTCTTATGTTCGAAGGAGAAATACTTTTCTTGAATTTCTAATACAAAAGTTTGTATGAGAGGTGGTAGAAGGAATGAAGCGAAGTTCATATTTTTTTATTATTTATTGCAATTATTAAGGGAAAAATTCTGGCAGAATTTGAAGTTTGTACTTTTTCCATTTGAATGATATGTATAATAGTATACTTTCCCCAAAATTTCAAGTTGATAGCTTTGAAAGTTTTGAAGGAAAATAATTGAATTGAAATTTCGAAATTTTGAGAATTTTGTATTGGAGGGGGTAGAAAGAGTTATGTGAAGTTGATAATTATGAAAAAAATTGGTTCTTTTCGCTTTGCTAGGTGCAATGCAAAGCGAATAAATGCATTTTTGAAAATTGTACATTTGTATGGGGGGGGGAAGAAGGAGTTAGGGGATTATATCAATATTTTTTGACGTTAATGATATTCAAATTATTATACCATAAACTAATTTTCAAGCCAATTCCTGAAATGGTTTCGGAGAAAAAAAAATTTTTTTATAATTTCGAAATTTCTTTAAATTTTTATGGGAGGGGATAGAAGTAGTGACCAGTACAAGAACTTAAAGTTAATTTTTTGCTAAAAATGACACACAAAAAATTTCAGCACAATAGATCAAAGCGTTCGAAAGTTATGTTGTAGACAGACGCACAGACGGATAGACGGACAGACAGACAGACGGACAGACGAACAGACGGTCACTCGGAGTCGAGGTTTTTGAACGATAACCACTATTTCTGTACCCTTGGCGACCGTTATTTCTTAGCGATACAAACGGTAAGGCAAATACAATATACTCTCAGATTTCATCTAGAGTATCCGGTCCGCCGTACGCCGTTCGCCGTACATATGGACTCATATCTCCGAGACCATTACGGGTAGACTGTTCGTTTTTTGGTGGATTGTTAACTGAGGAAGTGAGCTTCATTACGTAAAGATTTGGGAGTATCAGGTGGAAGGAGGAGGCAAAGAGTCAAAAACTACACTTGCAAATATCTCCACTACGAATGCAGATGGGAAGTTATAAATCAGCACAGACATAGAGAGGATTGTGGGAAAAAAACTTTAAAAATAATTACATTTTTTTAATTCATTGGCGTCCGGAAAAGGGGGGGGGCTAAAAACAAATTGTCGGACAAATTTTTTTTTTCAAATGTATATATATTCGAAATTACTTACCATAAAAAATTGCTATTTTGGGACCATTAAAGTGGCATACAGATCCACCAGAATCAACTTAAACGGAGGCTAATTGTTGTAAGGGGCAGGGTTAGGGGTGGTGCAAAGAAAACCATTCGAAATGAATATATCAACTATCTCTTAAGCTATGTTATTGAAACTTAAAATATTCATAATAATATTATTAATACTATCGAAGCACAAACAAAAAATATAAAATTTGGTCATAGCAGTAGTGGGGTAAAAGTGGGGAGCATTTCAAAAATTGGGAACTTTCCAAAATTTTAAACCGTTATATCTAAAAATTAAATACAGATATCAAATCGAAAATTCGTCAGATTGTAGAATTATATAGTTTTTAATTTCGGTAAACATTTTAAGTTAAGTTTTAAGTTTTGCCTACCATCTCCCTCCCCTTAGGGAGGTGTAAGGAGAGGGAGATGGTAGGCAAAACTGTAGGAAATTTAGGAAAATTTTTTTAAGGCTCTGGTGAAAGATACAAAGTTTAAATTTCCATTTGATATAGATGAAAAAATATACATGAAAGACCCCCTTGGTCTAACGTTAACAAGGTGTTTCATGTACAATGAAAAAAAAACACAAAAACTGAAAATTTTTGAATAATATTTTAAGAAATCACATCTGACCCGAATATCCCTTAAATACGTCGAAGGCATTAGTTCACCCAAGTTTGCAGTTTCTTGATAAGCATAACAATCACCTTCCACGTGTTATAGCCACGAAATTGGCGCATGAATCAATCACTTGCACTTCGTGCAAAGTGAGATATCTCTAAGCCTCCAGAGAGCAGAAGGATACTGAAGGGCTAGTTACAAAGTTTCATAAATTCATAAAAAGATTTTTTTCTTATCTAGAGTATCACATGATTGACCTTTACGCCCAATCTTAATCCTGTTACGTTTAGGTTTAGGCTGTAGGAGGGTGGTTTCGTAGAACCACAATGCACAGGGGCCATCTAGTTGGACCCGTTTTACTCCCCCTGTTCATTAGGAGATGGTTTCTATTCATTCCGTGTTAGCCACTTGGTTTGATTTTCAAACTGAAGTAGGCTCGAATGTTTGACGCCTCTGAGAAGAATCTAGAGCCTAAACAAAGAAGACGATTGTTGGAGATTTGTGGACTGCGATCCAACCGCAACAATCCAGACAAGGAAGAGATAGTTTCCACCATACGGTCAATGGCGGGAAGGAAAGCTCCAGGTATAGACGGACTACCAACCGAACTCCTCAAAGCGGACCCGGAAATAACAGCCGATATACTCCTCCCACTCTTTACCGAGGTGTGGAATGAAGGAAGATATCCGATTGAACGGAAGGAGGGCGTCATTGTGAAAATTCCGAAGAAGGGCGACCTTCGGGATTGCAATTGGCGTGGTATATGTCTACTTACTGCCGTATCAAAAATAATGGCTAAGGTAATACTCAATAGAATTAGTGATGTCGTCGAGAGCACTCTCGAAGTTTATCAGGCTGGATTCCGTAAAGGGTCGTCTTGTACCGACCACACAAATACCCTACGGATAATATTAGAGCAGTCAGCCGAAATGGGTTCGCCACTACATCTCATGTTTGTGGACTTCGAGAAGGCTTTCGGAAGCGTTAAGCGAGATTACATATGTAGGGAAGGTAAAAGTCTTCAATGTAGACTATTTAACATCTTAAGTCACCTTGATTATGCTGATGACGTGTGTTTGCTTGCACATAACCGTTCGGACTTAGAGTCAAATGTTCGCTCGTTGCATTCTAAATGCAAAGAGGCGGGATTGAAAATAAATGTGCGTAAAACCAAGTACATGCATATGGGTTCGAACCCAAGCACGCCAATTGTTCTTAACGGATAGAATGCGGAAGAGGTGCAAGATTTTTGTTAGCTCGGAAGCATTGTCAGCATGGAAGGCGGAGCCGAAAAGGAATTAATTAAGCTCGTGAGGCCTTCGGTATCTTTTTCCCTTTCTGGAGGTTAAGAGAGATCTCCCTTTGCACGAAGCTGCGAGTTTTTGACGCATGCGTGAAATCCGTGTTGTTATATGGTTGTACTACGTGGAAAGTGACCGTTCGACTTACCAAGAAACTACAGACTTTCGTGAACCAATGCCTCCGATGCATTTTAGGAATATTCTGGCCGGAAGTGATCTCCAACGACGAACTTTGGAGTACAACTGGCCAGACTAAAATAGGTTTTGAGATTCAAAGGCGGAAGTGGCAGTGGATCTCTTTTCTACTATAAAAATCCAAAAATCCTGTTGAAATGAATATAAGAACGAATCAATCCACAATTGTATTTGCATATAATTGATTATAATCAAAGCTAAGTATTAAAAAATAATTTATAATCGACCACCCCTAGTACTCGGATTTCCTTTGTCTTCACTCTCTGCTACATAAACCTAACTTGTCCCAAAAATAATAATAGTTCCTCCCGACTTGTTGGTAGATATTTTGTTATATAGTGCAGCTTACATATTAGTGAATTATTGAGACTAAATTTTCTACGATATTTCTCTTGATTTGGTTTTCACTGAACTGTGTACGAATTTTGATTTGAAAATATTAACATTCTTATCATGGGCTTACGAGCCTATGGGTTAATAACAATTCTAGTGATGCAGCGTCCGAAAGAAGAGATAATCTTTGACTTGCATATTGCAAATGGATGTAATAAGAAAAATTTCGAAAAAAAGCGAAAGTAATTTTGATTCAACCCGGTTTTATGAGCTTAGCAGAATTCTAGTTTAGGACAATAACTTTGCAATTTGTCCAATATTTTTCCAGGTTTTGTACATTTATACAGATTCTTCTTAATCTTCGGCGACAGATTTAGAAACTCATAAAAAATGGCAACAAACTAATCTTGTAAATTACCTTTAGCCGATAAGAGAATAGTATTGGCCTTAACTTTAAATTTCACAAGTTTATCACAGCCTAAATTTACGCATGGCAGGAATCAATCTAACTTGATAGTATTTAATGATAACTCAGTATTTCATATGAAATGATAATACGAATATATTCCGTCTACCCCACAAAATAAAACTTAAGTTGAAAATAGCAAGAAGGAGAAAAAAAGAACGAAAAAAAAACAATTTATTGTTTTCGTTTGAAATCAGCACATTTCCAGCTATTTATTGAAATCAAATCAAACATTTTCCGCGCCCGTAGGTATTTGCAAAGTACAAGACAGTTGGCGAAAGAATGAAAAGATGAAGGTGTATGACATCTCGTTATTTTTTTTTCGTGAAATATAAAATTTCAAAGTGATTGAATATGTTATGTATTGAGCATAAGACAAGATTGAAGTACCTTAAAAAAACGGAAAAATAGACTCTTCCCACTGGTTTCTGTATGCTCATGCGATTTTTCCATTTGTTGTTGTTTTCTTGCGTCTTAAAAGAAATGAAGCGCGCGTCCACGGTTGTCATAGACATAAAAGCTTTTTTACAGCATAAAAAATATATAAAGTTTTTTTCTTCGCCCATGTTCCTTTTACTGCGCTAGTAAGTCAAAGTGATTGCCGTATATCGGTTCCGTCCCATCGATTCCAATTGCTGCTTTTCCTAATAATTTCACAATTTATGGATGCTTCATATCGACATCATCCTACCAATTCTATATTGCCGATATGGAAGATGCATGTAGTACCTGTTCACTGCCGTTCTTCGGCTATCCTTTAGTGAAAGCACTAAGCAAAAAGTTATGTTATGTCTACAGGTGGAACATACTTGGAGAGATCCCATGAAAGTCGATTCAAGTTCTTCAAAGTGCCTGGTATGCACTTAGCATGGCAGATATTCAAGGCAATATAGTTAATGATGCAGTATGAGAGAGTGTTAGTTCCATATCAGAGACCCATTGCATTTTAAATTCAACGATATCGAGAAATTATTGAATGTCGAATTGCACGATTGTGTAATAGCTTACCGGAGGTGCAGTTGATCCAACCTCATGTTTTTTCTACATTGAAAATTGTATCAATGTGGGACAAACTAGTTGTTTCTATTACGCTCTTGGGTTTGTTCAGAAATACCAGCAGAAATTATTATTGAAGCTACCAAAAAAAGTAAGAGCACAAGAATTTCTGGAAGCTTTTATTTATTCCAGAAAGTTCTAGCTAGATATGCTATAATTTCTAAAATTTTTCCGCTATTTACTTAATTAAATATCTGCCAAAAAGCCGGGCGCAATTTCATTATTCTTGGGACAAGTTAAGGTTGCGTGGAAGTCAATGTGCAGGTTAAGGTGGATAGGTAGGACTATGTAAGTGAATGGGGGCTCTAGGGCAGGGCTGATGTCAATTATTTAACACTTATCTGCAATTACCATCAATAGCTCAAATACATATAATCAATATATCATTTGTTTATTTAGGCAAGTTTGGGTTTGTAGGTGATGGAGGGGGGGGATTAAAGGAGCAGGTTGAAGGTTGGAAACAACTCGGTCGTTGGATGCGTGCGGTCGTGCCGTGGATCGCTCCGACTTTATTTTCATAATACGCCGTGTTCTTTGTTCTTTTCACGATTAGTGGTGTTGTGCTAACAATCTTTTGTCTCAATCCTATTCGTGTGGTGTGATCTGCCATTGATTAAAATATAATCAAAGTTTGATTAAAAGAAAGAACGAAAAGAAGAAATAACAGTGAAAATTAAATAAAGTGCAGTGAATGGGGTCATCGACATGGACTGACCACTACTAACCCGTCATCCCGCTTAGTGCCGCTGTACCGGTATAAATCAGTGTCTGGTGTCATACTTTTGCTAAAGGCCTAGTTACTGGCATAATTAGTCGCCAGACAGCGATTTCTATCGGTTAGCGGCATTTTTCCTTTTTTCCTTGTTGTTGTCGTCGTTCCTATACTGTGTATTAGTGTATTTATATTTTAATTATTTACATATTTATCTTTATTGTTGCTGCTTTTACTTGGTCTCTTTTTTCTCTTCGTTTTTAATTTTTTAGTGATCTTAGTTTTCATCTTCGCTATTATTTTGGATCAAATTTAAAAATTAAATTCCCTCTCATTCCTCAATGTCTTTTATATTTGATCAACTGAATGTTCGAGGGTTAGCTTCTGCTTACTTTTCACTCTACATCCACACCCAAACTTCAAGACCGCACATATTTGCACTTGGCGAAACTAAAGTGCTTCACATCATATTTTTCTGCTATGTGTATAGAAGTCCAGGGCTTTCGTCAGACGACACCAACCATGAATTGGATAAGTTGTCTGACTCAATCCAGCAGATATATGCTGCTAAACCTGATGGTGAAATCGTTATCGCGGGCGATTTCAACGTTCATAACACTGCTTGGCTTCAATACTCGAACCACACGGACCAACAGGGACGAATTACTGAGATTTTCGCTTCCGTCAATGGACTGAAACAACTGGTGAGCGAACCTACTCGGCTGCCTGATGTTTCGGACCATTACGCAAGTCTACTTGATCTTTTTCTCACAAACCAGCCAGAGAAATATAACATATCTATTATCGCACCATCGCCAATTGGTGATACGGATCACTTCCTGATTCGTGCACAATTCCCAATGACGGCATTACAACCGCCGCTAGTAAAAGTTCCAAAGAGGATCGTTTGGCACTTCAAGAGATCCAACTGGGACGGACTAAACGCATTCTTTAAAGCTTTTTATTGGAAACTGTGTTTTGTATCTAATAACTGCGATCTAGCCTGTAATAGTATTACCGAAACAATTCTTAAAGGTATGCGGCTCTTTATTCCATTCAACCTCAAAAGAGTTAAACCATCTAAGAAATCTTGGTTTACCAAAGATTTTCTCGATGCAATCCACGCAAAGAAACTTGCATTTAGCAAGTTCAGGACACACCCCACTCTCAGCCACAGAGATATGTATAACAAAGCAAGGAAATCCTGCAACGCCATAATTTACCGCGCAAAAAAACAGCATGACTTAAAATTAAGACGGAAGGTCTTTGCATATGCTAAAGGATCTAAATCATTTTGGTCATTTGCTAAGGCCGTCAGTAATAATTTCATTTCATCGTCCACACCACCTCTTTCTGACGGCAGCCGGTCAGTCGTTGATCCAGTTGAAAAGGCAAACTTACTAGCAGCGAGTTTTGCGAGAAATTCAACCCTGCCACCTAATAATCAGTCACCCCCAACTGTATCGCCTAAAGGTACCATATTGCGTGCCATAAACTTTCGCACTCGCGTCATAGCTAAAATTCTTCAGGATCTCAATATCAATAAATCCTCTGGTCCTGACGGCATTCCCCCTTTAACTCTTAAAAAATGCTTCTCATCTTTGGCTAAACCTCTTCGCAACCTTTTCCACCTATCCTACTCTTCAGGAAAATTCCCAAATAGCTGGAAACAAGCGAATGTGCAGCCTATACCCAAGAAAGGAAGCAAGTCGGACCCCGCTAATTATCGCCCAATAGCCATCACTTCCGTGCTGTCAAAAGTTATGGAAACTGCTGTCAACCTCAAGATCATGCAATACTTGGAGAGCAATCAACTTATAGATGATCGCCAATATGGTTTACCTAGCCGAACGCTGGAACACTTGCATACACAAATTTGGCGAAGGCCAAGTACTTCCATTAGACATTGCGAAAGCGTTTGATAGAGTTTGGCATAAATCCCTACTTTCTAAGCTAAAAGTATTTGACTTTAATGCTTCTTTTTTGTTATGGATTGCGAATTTCCTATCGAAGCGCGCCATACAAGTTGTTTTAGATGGGGTCTCATCGTCTCCCTTTCCTATCAATTCCGGCGTCCCTCAAGGCTCCGTTTTATCACTTACCTTATTTCTAATCTTTATTAACGACCTTCTGTCGTCGACCCACAACCCAATTCACAGCTTCGCAGATGACAGTACACTCGAAAACATTTTCAGCTTCGACTCAATTGCTGAGGCGCACCAATCTTCTGTGCCTATTAAGCGCCAGGAGTTATTTAATTCATTAAACACTGACCTCAACACAATCCTGCAATGGGGCAGAGCGAATCGAGTAAAGTTTAATGCCACTAAAACACAAGCCTGTCATCTTTCTCTTAAATACGACACGACGGTACCTGACCTTAACTTTAATGGTGTAACACTTGATCCTTCGGAGAATTTCTACCTGCTGCGTATGCACATTAATAAAAAACTTGACTGGAGCCAGCACATCCACAATGTAGCTTTAGATGCCTCCAAGTGCTTAGGCTTTCTCCGAAGGTGCAAGAAATATTTTACACCATCCGATCTTGCAACCATCTACAAGTCATACATAAGGCCCCGACTCGAGTACAATTCGCATATCTGGGCTGGAGCACCCAAAACTCATCTAAAGATGCTGGATCGAATTCAGAGTTTTGCGCTTCGACTTATTGGAAACGATACCATAACGGCTTCTATAGACTCCCTTGAACATCGCAGAAATGTCGGAGTACTCACCCTCTACTACAGATACTTCCATGGCCGCTGTAGTCTTGAGATTAGTCGTCTTATCCCTCCCTTATATAAGTTCGCGCGCAATACTCGTGCTGCTGAGCGCGCTCATGAGTATACGGTTGAGCCACACAAATCACGTACATACGGTGAAATTTAGGCAGTCGTTCATACCTCAAACATCCAAAATGTGGAATTCACTACACGCGGCCGTTTTTCCTAGTAATTATAACGTCACGCAATTTAAAGGCAACATTAACCGATTTCTTTATCCTGTCCATCCTTCTTCAATTAATTGTTCATTTTGTTTATTTTCATCTTGTTTCATCCCTTCCTAAACCGACTGGACTGTACGCTACAGTATTGGTGGTGACCCCTAAGTTCAATTTGGTACTTTAAAAAAAAAAAAAGGTAATGCTTTTTTCATTGTTTGGTTGAATCACATACAAAATGCTCTGTACAGATTGTTGGTTTCATTGACGAAGTTTGATAGAATTTCTATGAAATTCTATGTATCTTAGAATTATGAAACCATACGATTCCCTCAACTACTTTACCCCCTCTCACAATAATTTATGGTTTCGAGAATAGAAAATACAGGGAATTTCGTAGAATTTATTTCGTCTATGAAACTAACATTCTAAGCAGAGAATTTTGAACGTGATTCAATAAATCAATTAAAACATTACTAATATCCATCAACTTCTTCTACCGCCTCGCGAGACTAAAATAGGCATTGAGATTCAAAGGCAGAAGTGGCAGTGGATCGGTCACACTTTGAGGAAATCGTAGGAAAACATCGCCAAAGAGGCTCTGGATTATTATCCTCAAGGAAGACGTCGGGCTGTTCGACCATGTAGAAAATGGAAGCGAGCAGTTGACCAGGTGGTCAGAGGAATAAACAAGTCCTGGCAACAGCTTAGGGCCGATGCTCAGGATCACGCCTTGTGAAAGAGAGTTGTTTCTGTACTATGCCCCTATAGGGGGTCTTAACAGGAATTTGATTGATTAATATGAAAAATGTATATAACAATAAGTTCAATAGCTGTATGATAAACCTTATAGCCAATAGGAATTTTCATCCTTAAGTTCTTATTATATTTTAGATGAAATCTGAGAGTATTATAAGTTTCGTTCTTAAAGTAGACATTTTGAAGTTTCATATTTCTGCTCATCGCTTATTATAGGGAAGCTCAGATACAAATAAAAGAGGTGTGTCACTTGTTGAATAGCGAGTACAGGGAACGAGTACATTTTTGTTACCCAAGCCCGGGCAGAGGTTTTCGCTATTACAGTGGTATTCCTATCGTTGACCTGCGGAGTGAGAGTTTGGGTGGTTTCTCGAGACGAGACACTATTTGACCACTGATGGATAACTTTCACAATAGACCGTGATGCAATTAGCATCGTCTCGTATCGAAATCCTAGAGCCACAAATTGAAAAGCTTTTGGATCCCACCTAGAAAATTTGTAGGGTCACTCAACCATCTTTGCTACACATAGGACGTTGACTTCTTAGTAGCTGCGATTAGGAGGAGTTACAATACGATATGGGATGGAGTAAACTTCTGGTGAAATGGTAAGCTCCACGCATTACGCCGTAAAGCTGGGAAACTTCAATATAAAGTAGTAAATTTAAGCACTCTGCACCAACTTTCTAGAAACCCTTAAAAGACTGATAGACATTCACACAAGAGCTACTCGTTCCATAAATAGCGCTGACCTTAGTCCTTCCCAACAAGCTTACATAAAAGAACGGTCTGCGGAAACGACACTGCTCACGGTAGTTTCAAAAATTAAAAAGCTTATGGAACTCAAGTAGTACACTTTGAGTGTTTTTGTAAATGTAGAGTGCGCGTTCAATAATTAATGCACCAATACAATGAAAGACGCGATAGTCGCACACGGTTTCAATTCAATGCTCATTGAATGAATTTATAGCTTGTTCGTAGGCAGAAGAATTAATGACACAATGGGAAACAACTTCAGGAATGGATAGAAGAATACCACATGGAGGGGTTTTGTCACCTTTGCTTTGGCTGTTAGCTGTTACTGGTATCCTCTAGTAGCTAAATGCTATGTATATGACTTAGTTATCCAAATTAGTGTAAATTACCCTACAACTAGGAATACTGATGCAAAGCGTATTAGCTTTTGTTGCCAGTTGGTCTAATTTGCTTGGACTGAGAATAAGCTCCGACAAGACTACACTCATACTCTTTATTAAAAGACGAAGTATAGAAAGTTTCAATCTGCCATCCATTAGGGGAGTTGAAGTAAGTCTACAATTTGAACCTGAACTTGCTCTAAATCTTTCGGATAAGGTAACTTACGTGGAGAGCAAACTCAGATGGCGATTGAATCTCAAAGACAGAATTAAGAAAGCAAGTAATGCTTTCTTAGATTTAATAAAACTTATAATAGATAGAGAATATTTCTTAGGTTGATTGGTAAAAAGTAGATCAAGAAAGTCGTAGGCTTGTCCTATAAAATCTAGTAAACGAGTGAATTATTTACCAGCTGCATGATAGTTTACCTAAGCTGCTCCATTGCGAATTAGCTGCGAAATTTGTCGTTGATCCAATTCTAAAGAGTATGCGGCTTTTTATACATTCCAGCCCATAAAGGATCAGAAGCACTTAGTGCCGAAAAACGGTCTACCGAAAAATTTCGGTACAAAGCAGAAACTTATTAAAATTATGAAAAGGTACATGCCCCGAAATTCAAAAACATTCACATTATCATTGAAAGGGCCTAAAGTTAAGTTAAGTAAAGTTCAGTAATTTGTGAAATCGGTCATCAATAGTATTGTTTCATCTTTGGCGCCTCCTCTTCACGATAGTAACCAAATAATAGAAATATCTGTAATAGATGGTGAGTATTCCGACATTTATGCGATGTTCAAGGCAGTCTAAAGATGCCATTATGGTATCATCTCCATTAAGTCGAAACGCAAATCGCTGAATTACCTTTAGATGAGTCTTGGGTACCCCAGCCCAGTTATGTGAGTTGCACTCGAGTCGGAGCCTGATGTATGACTTGTAGATGGTGGCAAGATCGGATGGTGTAAAATATTTCTTGCACCTTCGGAGAAAGCGCTTGGAGGCGTCTAAAGCTAAATTGAGAATGTGCTGGCTCCAGTTGAGTTTTTTATTAATATGCATGCCTAGATGGTAGAAATTCTCTGAATGATCAAGTGTTACACCATCAAATATTAGGTCGGGCGCTGACATGTTATATTTAAGAGAAAGAAGACTGACTTGCCTTTTAGAGGCATTAAACTCTATTCGATTCGTCTTGCCCCATTGTAGGATTGTGTTGAGGTCAGAATTTAATGAATTAAATAACTTCCGGCGCTTAATAGGTACAGAAGACTGGTACGGCTCAGCAATTGAGTCGAAGCTGTAAGTGTTTTCAAGTGTATTGTCCTCTGCGAAGCTATGGATTGGGTTAAGAGTTGATTAAGATTAGAAACAAAGTAGGTGATAAAATGAAGCCTTGAGGAACGCCGGAATTGATAGGAAAGGGAATCGAAGAGACGCCATCTAAAATGACTTGTATGGCGCGCTGCGATAGAAAACTCTGAGCCCATAACAATGAAGAAGCATCAACGCCAAATGCTTTGAGTTTAGAAAGTAGGGATCTATGCCAAACTCTATCAAACGCTTTCGGAATATCCAATGCAAGTCCTTGGCCTTCACCAAATTCATGTATACAAGTATTCCAGCGTTCGATTAGGTATACTAGCAAATCACCTATGGATATTCCCGACCTAAAACCATATTGGCAATCGTCTATAATTTGATTGCTCTCGAAGTGTTGCATGACCTTGCGGTTAATAGCAGTTTCCATAACTTTTGACAGCACGGAAGTGATGGCTATTGGGCGATAATTTGCGGGTCCGACTTGCTTCCCTTCTTAAGTATACGCTGCACATTCGCTTCCATCCAGCCATTTGGGAATTTTCCTGAAGAGTAGGATAGGTGGAAGAGGTTTAGCCAAAGATGGGAAGCATTTTTCAAGGGTTATGGGAGTAACACCTTCCGGACCAGAGGATTTATTGATATTGAGATCCTGAAGAATTTTAGGAATGACGCGATTGTGAAATCTTATGGCACGCAAAATGTTGCTTCTAGGCGATACAGTTGGGGGTGATAGAGCGTTCTGTAGGAGATTTCCTGGTTTGTCTTACTGAAAACTAAAAATCTTGCGTTTGATATTGCAAGAAAATTTCACACAGTGCTTTTCTTCAAATGGAAGCTCGTCTGTTTTGTAAGCTGTCAGCCTGTCTTTCCGAATTGTCGTCATTTCAGAGTTTTCACTCTAACCCGCAGCGATTTCAATGCACATCAAACATTAAAGGGTGATACCTTAAGTTATTTTAACAACAATAGCAAAAAAACGCCATTATGAATAAGTCGCCATGACAATCTACTTCCTAATGCAATAAGTACTGTAGTATGCGATTTGCGATTCATCTTACCAGTTTTGTGTGATCAATTCTGGTTAAATTTAAGCTTATTAACTCAGCACCAGGTGAGCGGTGGTTTATCCGGGAAAATTTCCATATTATTAAACGAAATAATCAGAACGACATCATCAATTTCCGCTGAAAAATTGCAACCAAAACTTTCACGGTATGAACGAATATACCAGCATAAACTAAAGCTTTGCTACTTCCAGCGAGCGAAAATTTATAACAAGACTTACCTAAATGGTTGGTTGGTTGGTTTTCGGGGGTCCCATAAGATAACTTAACGCTAACGTAAAGCAACCAGGCAACCAAAAATGCTGCCGCCTTAAATCGTTTCATGGGTTATACAAAAGAAAATTCCCATGTAGCATCAATTTACCTACATAATTCCTTGGAGCTGGATGGCTGGTGCAGAGAAGAAACGCGGTGGAGTGGAGAGCCCAGCTGAAGGTCGTCTATAGTCGCTTTATACTGAAGGACATGTACAACACTGTTAACCACCGACCTAGCGACAGGAAACTTTCATACGAAAAACCGGCAGAAATTCCATTTTCTCTTTGAATAGACGTATTACAGTATTTATTCAGTATGAACATCTACGACGACCACCTACTAACCCTTTATGTGTACACGAGGAGACGAGGGTGTCTTAATACCTTGAATGTTGCACAATGCTCAGCTGTTTATCATGACAATGTGTATACATAGCAAATTTCCTGAGGATTTTCCCAGTCACCTTATTCAAGCTTTAAGAAGTCCAGTGGAATGGGATTCGTTCTTGTGTGAGCGACCTTCATCGCCTGCAAATTATGTGGCTGCAGCAAAGGGGTAAGCGCCTACCTTAAAAGAAGCAGCAAATGAAGGAGATGGTTCTCGTACACGATATTCTCAAAACAATTAGTGACTATTGTGGAGCAAATGACTCTCTATCTCTCATCCTCATCATCGGAAGAGCCTGTTTTGCCGCATCATTCTGTAAGCCGCCCGACTAATTTATTAACCACAACATGTACGGCTGTGTTCATTTAGTGCTCATCCTTCTAGATTCGAAATTGGGCGCGAAAAATTTTCTCGTGTTGTAAAAAAAAAATTGTTGCTTACTGTTTCGAGCTGCTGAAGGCAACTGCTGGGAAGGATGCAATCACAAGAGCGATTCCTGTTGTATACTGAGGGTATAATTGAAATTAATTAGCCATGACTGCTATGAATGCAGATTTGGTCGTCGTCGCTCCTTTCTCCATACCTTTTGAAATTCGAATGGGATTTATAGACCTTGGTATGCCGAGGTCGGATCTCCTTGGCGTTACCACAAAAACGGTGTGAATTTTCTACTTGGTATTTTTTTGCTCCCTACCATAAAAGTTAGTATTTCTTTAGTAATGTTTCACGTATTTTAGGGTTATGGGATAAAATTAAGCGTTTTGTATGCAAATGCGGCCAATTAAGCTTTAAGGAGTGAGAATTTGTAAGTGTACCCTTACCATTCTTATGCCAAGGACTACGAGAAGTAGGTAGGTTGACTGCAGAGTTTAAGGACAAACCAAGTCTGAATCGGGAGCGCTCCAGGCCAACTTATGCGATAATCTTTTCATGAATTTGTAAAAGGATTATTGGATTGCAGGAGAAGAGTTGAAAGAGGCGGCGGAAAATAGGCTCCGACATTTATTTGGTCGTTCTCGAAAATTTTGTTAATGGCATGTTTTATAATTAAAAAGCCATTGGCAAACCGGATTATGGTGACGACTAGACGGATAATGTGTTGATGTTAGTGGATTAAAAGATTATTATGGGAATGATGAATAATTGGGTTTGGTTAATGTGAGGTTAAGTTTTGATGTATGATGAATATGTCATTTTTTGAGCTGAAAATTAATCAGATGAGCTTGTGTTGAGCACGATTAAAGCGTCTTAAATCTAAGGAATTCGCGGTTTAAGCCAAAAATTCGATTTAAATTTAAATTATTTGGAAATTTCTGTTTTCTACTATACTGTAATTAGTAGGTATTGAATATCATTTACGTACTACATAGTCGTATAGTAGGTAATGCCTAGTAACCAAAGAAAATGAAGATTGCGACAGTTGCCAAGAAAAATGGTCGGAGTTCTGCGCATTGCACAATTGGGCGAAGTTCGAGTCAGCCGTTATTTGATGTTACTCTGAGGAACAAACTATGAACACAAGAACTTTTAAAATTAATTAAATAAAATTTTATTGTGATCGCAGCAGCACATTATTTTAGTTAGTTAGAAATTTTTCATACGTTTTCCATTAAAAGATATATCGGGAGTACAAATTGAGACTCGCCGTTTCCCACTAGATGGTGCCAGCAGTAAATGCTGACAAGTAATGGCGGATCAGAAACGTCACATGGTAAACGTAGGCATTTGCTAACAACTCCTCATCATTTGATTTGTGAAATTTTATCGGCGTCATATACTTTTTTGTGCGCAAATATGCCGAAGTTTGTGCCAAATCAGGCGTCATTTGCGGGAAGTATAGCCTTTTGTCTTCAATTCAAAAAAAAAAAAACTGCGGTGGAGGCGCATCAATTGATTTTAAAACTTATGGTGAGGGTGTTGTTAGTGAAAGAACGTATCGCGAAGGGTTTCAACGCTACAAAATGGGTAATTACGGCGTGGAAGACAAGGAGCGTTCCGAACGGGTTAAAAATTTTGAAGACGCAGAATTGGAAGCATTATTGGACAAAGATTCATGCTACACGTAACTTGCAGATTCATTGGTCGTGACTCAACAAGCCATTTCACATCGTTTGAAAGCTTGGGAATGATGCAAAAGCAAGGAAATTGTGTACCATACGAGTTGAAGTCAACAAAAATCGATCAGCTTTTTTTCACATGTGAAAAGCTGCTGCATCGGCAAAAAGTGCGATGAGAAGTGGATCCATTACGATAATTCAAAGTGAAAAAAATTGTGGGGATACCGCGGTCATGCATCAACATCGACGGCCAAGCCTAACATCTATGGCTCGAAAATCATGCTGTGTATTCGGTAAGACTAGCTCGCTAACAACTAATGCGTTTGAGCCGAGCATTGAAAGGGAAACGGCCGCAATACGAGGAAGGACACGACAAAACGATTTTGCTGCATAACAAAGTTCGGGCACTTGTTGCTCACGTTGTGAAAACCCCCCTGCAAACACTGAAATGGGAAACCTTATCCCAACCACAATATTTTGCAGACGTCGCCCCTTCTGGCTACCACCTATTCCGGTCGATGACGCATGGCCTGGCTGAACAGCACTGCCATTCTTATGAAGAAGCCAAAAATTGGGTCACATTGGATCACCTTAAAAGAAGAGCTGTTTTTTCGACGTGGAATCAGTATGCTGCTAGAAGGTAGGGAAAAAGTTGTGGCTAGCGATGGGTATTTCCGTGAATAATAAAAATCAACTATTTTTACACAATAAAGGCTCGAATTTTAAAAAAAAAAACTTAACAGGACTTTGATTGGGCGTAAAGCCCAATCGTGCGATACTCTAGATGAAGGAGAAAATTTTTTGATTTCAAGGAATTTTGTAGGGGAAGTAGTACAGGGGTAAAGTTGCTATCACGCTAAAGTTGCTATCAAAATCATACATATACAAAATTTAGGATTCGAAAATTTAATGGGTACTGATAAAGTTAGTGTACTATATTTAGCGAAATTGTGCAGTTTGTATGGGAGGTGGTAGAAGGAGGCGCGATTTCTTAAAGACTTTTTCAGAAATAACTTTAAATATCATACTTTTGACATATTTTAAATTCTAGTTCAGTAGCATTTCTACTTTTCAAGAAAATCGACCTTGTGTTAAGTTGTGAAATTTTGTTAAAAGGAGTAAAACTAATAGTCTAATTTTTTTTGGCCTTACTAATAATTCCAAATAAATATTAAGTGCACAATTTCAGCTCGATACATTTTATACGCACTGAGTAAATTGGCTTAGAGTATTTCATGAAAAGGTACAGTTTGAATGGGAGGTGGTGGAAGGGGTAAGATTTGTTTTTTGATCTTACTACTAAATCTAAATAAGTTATTAGTGCATAATTTGAGAGCGATAAATTGTATACGTACTGATGAAATTGATTTAGAGCATTTCATGAAAAAGTCCAGTTTGTATGGGAGGGGGTGGAAGGAGAGGTAGGGTGTAAATAATTTTTATACAGTAGATTTAAATTATCATAAAAGTAATATATTATAAATTTCTAACTAATATCGGTTTATTGTAGAATTTCGAAATTGTGTCATTTTGCATAGGAGGGGGTAGAAGGGGTGAAATTAATCGTCTACTCTTTTTGGTCTTACTAATAATTCCAATTAATTATCTAGTGCAGAATTTCAGCTCGCTAAATTTTATACGCTCTGAGTAAATTGGTTTGTAGTATTTCATGAAAAAGTACAGTTTGTATAGAAGGTGGTGGAAGGAGGGGGAGTACATGCATAATTTTACGGTAGATTGTTATCATCATGAAAGTAATATGTTCCATATTTGAGACTAATAGCTTTTATTCAAGCAAATCCGTTTATTTTCAAATTACGCAATTGTGTCATTTTATATGGGAGGGGGTAGAAGGAGCGGATTTGGCCCGTTCACGTACTTGACCTTACATACTTTTCGTTAAAAATTACTTGCACAAAATTTGAACTATCTAGCTCAACGCTTTCTCAGGCTAGAGAGCGAACGGACATGCGGTTTTGAGATTTTTGAGTGATTGTGTGAACTTTTGCATCATTAAATTTTTTCTCCGAGCCTTATTTCTTAGCGTTACAAACTTTAGAGTAAAGTTATAATACTATCAGCTTTCATCTAGATTATAAAAACGACGGTTTTCAATTTGTACTCCCAATATAATTTGAAATAAGATTACCTATTGGAGTTACACATGAACTCTCTAATATAGGTACAAAGCAAAATTTTAATTATTTTAATTTAAAAGTCCCCATATATTTAATTTTTCGCTTTAAACGTCGATTTTAACACTTTCCTTTTCGCCGCTCTTTTGCTTTCCAAAGTTCGACCGCTTCCATCGACTGCTCAATCTCTCCTCTTTTGCTTTTCAAAACGTCGACTGACTCTGTCGACTGCTCGATCTCGACTCCTAATCTCGACTGTCTTTTTCGCGTTCTACTCTCCAACACTCGACTGCTTCTGGCTCTTTTTATACTCAGTACAACCAACCATTGCAGGTGTACGCTGACTCATGCCAATGAGTTATTCAATGTGTGTCGTGTACCTTGGTTGGACTCTATACTTGCGTGTAATACATTCGTTCATCAAAAGACTTGCACGTGTTCGCTGACTTATTACTGCGGAATGTATGCGTGTGATTGTTATTGCTTTTTTTGCCGAATATTAATTAGTAATCCATTGACATGTTACAGAGTAATCTATTGATATTCGGCATCAGAATTTATGTGGCTATATATTGGACACAGGTTTTTCCTAGCATAGGGATTTCACAAGCGACTGTTGCTGAAGGATTAATCCTATGTGTCTTTTGTTTCTCTCTGGTTACGCCAAGGAGGTGTGAAATCTTCATTAGATTTGGGGTGCACGATTCACATATGTACGTGATCCTGCCTGAGAAACTTTCGTGGCGTAGTGGACAGCGTGCTTGTTTCACAGTCAATATGTCGTGGGTTCGCTTCCCACTCTAGATAGTGCGATTTTTTTAAGCACGAATTTTCAGTTGCTACTGGCAATGAAAAATTATTAAAAATAAAATGGGAAAAAACGGTGTAAAAGTGAGACATTTCCTTCTATACTACTGCTACTCAGTACTACTCAGTAGATGGTTTCTGTTTGCTTTATATATATCATTCAGTCACCCGATAACATCCGAAAATATTTGTCAACAGCAGCCAGTATAACTGAAAAATATACCAGCTTCTCCACTCGTCAGGTCGTTCTCACTCCCCTTCCCCTATCTTCCCAATCCCATTCCTTCCCTTCACGACTGTGTTTCTGCATTGCACATAAAGGTCGAAATTGTCTATAACAAAGGTCATTCTGTAAACAAAAACATAACAGGGCTACGATTGCGCATAAAGCGCAATCTTACGATACTCTAGATGAAATAGAATTTTTTGTGATCCCAAGAAATTTCGTAAGGGAAGTGTTAGAAGGGATGATAGCATTGAACTAATTTTTTCCTCATCATGCTAAAGTAGCTACAAAAATGTTTTATACAAAATGCTTACTCCAAAAATTGAATGGGAACTGAGAAAATTAGTGAGTTAGATTTAGTGAAAATGTGCAGTTTGTATGGGAGGTGGTAGAAAGAGTGGGGGAATTCTAGTGATTTTTTCAGAAATAACTAGGAATATTATAAAATTGACATCCCTTAAATTTCAGACCAGTGCTATTCATTCTTTTCAAGAAAATCGATTTTTTGTAAAGTTGTGAAACTGGGTCATGTTGTATGGGAGAGGGTAGAAGCAGTGAAGCTAATCAAATATTTTTTTTTGATCTTAGTGATAATACTAATTAAGTATTTATTACAAAATATGAGCTCAATAAATGTTAGATGTCCTGAGAAAATCGTTTTAGAGCATTTCATGAAAAAGTGTAGTTTGTATGGGAGAGGGTGGAAGGAGAAGGAGGACGCAAATAATTTTTCTACTGTAGATTTAAATTATTATGAAAGTAATATATCCCAAAATTCAGATTAATAGCTATTATACTTTTCGAGTAAATCCATTTAATATCAAATTGCGAAATTGTGTCATTTTGTATGGGAGGGGGTAGAAGGGGTGAAGCTAATCGTCTAATTTTTTTTGCCCTTACTAATAATTTTAAATAAATATTTGGTGCACAATTTCAGCGCGCTAAATTGTATACGCACTGAGTAAATTGGTTTAGAGTAATTCATGACAAGTACAGTTTGTATGGGAGGTGATAGAAGGAGGGGGAGGACACGCATAAATTTTATACGGTAGATTGATATTATCATAAAAGTAACATATTCAAAATTTCAGGCCAATAGCTTTTATACTTTTTGAGCAAATCCGTTTACTGTCAAATTGCGCAATTGTGTCATTTTGTATGGGAGGGGGTAGAAGGGGTAGAGCGATTTGGCCCGTTCACGAACTTGACCTTACTTTTTTGTCAAAAACGACGTGTAAAAAATTTGAGCTTTCTAGCTCAACGCGTTCTCAAGCTAGAGAGCGAACGGACGGACGGACAGACGGACGGACATCCGGTTTTGAGATTTTTGAGTGATAATATTATCTTCTGTATCATTCATTTTTTTCTCCGAGCCTTATTTCTTGGCGTTACAAACTTTAGAGCAAACTTATAATACTCTCAGATTTCATCTAGAGTATAAAAACTGTCAGCCCATTTGTGCCTGCGTACTAAACCACACTCCCCAAGTACAGACTTCAGCCACTCTTTCCGAGGGACCGACGTTAGGAATTACTTCGCGGGACTGGCTAGCATTTTATGCTGTAATCCTTATATTGCTTCTGCTCTCATTTCTCTTTCGATTCTCCGAAAATCCTTTTGCACATTCGTTACGAGTGTGCAAATTTCCATCCAATTTTCATCTCATTCAATCATATAGCCTGATGAATGGCAGCTGTTGCCATAATAAAAATAAAAGAAGAGGAAAGGCGACATCAATAGCTATGTAGCAAGTCAGGTGGGATAACACTACAAAAGGTAAATGAAGACCTATAAGCTAATCCCCGCAATTGAGGTCTGGACAAAGCGGGTGTATGGGGATTGCAACTATCACATCAGTTCTTATCAGGTCACGGTGGCTACCGCAAATACTTACATAGGTTCGGACACGATAGCTCGCCTCTTTGTCCAAATTATCTAGATCAGGAGGAAGACACAGAAGACTCGGTTTTCAACTGCAGTCGCTTCGCAGAATGGAGAAATAATTTGCAGAGTCCACCATCTCAGATTATATGATGGAATCAGACAAAAATTGTTTGGAATTTGCACACTCGTAACGCAAAAGGATTTTCGGAGAATCTAGAGAGGAAGGAGAGCAGAAGCAACATAAGGAGCACATCATAAAACGCTAGCCAGTCCCGCGAAGTAATACCTAACGGCCGCCCCTCGGGGAGAGTAGTCGAAGTCTGTGTTCGGGGATTTGGTTTAGTACGCCGGCAGAAATCGGCTGACAGTTCTCTGTCAGGATCAGGTGTGAATCGTGTATACCAATGACACGGCTATTGGTATCTAATGAAGATTCCACTCCTCCCTGGCGCAACTAGAAAAAAAACATAGCTATTGAAGTTGCCTTTTTTTCTTCTTTTATTTTTCTAGCAACAGCTGCCTCTTGTTGGATTGAGGATCTTCTTTCGTAGATCCTTAGCATCTCATTCGCGAGAATGTCAATGGGGATCATTCCGGCTATGACATAGGCTACTTCGCCCGATATTGTTCGGAAACCGCTGATAACTTATTGCGCAGAGCCTATACGTTGATGACATCTTTTTCCTTGTTTCCTTTATCGCTAACGCCGCCGCCGCCCAAATCGGAACAGCGAATAGGAGCAACGAGCTTCCTTCTGGCATATCCAGGTCTCTGAAATCGCTTGACTCTTTTGAATCACTCTGTTAGATCGACTCAATTAAGTATGTAACTTTAAGAAACTTGATTCAATGGAAAGAGTCAGATTTCCCAGCGCTGGTTCATGCAATGAACAAGTATAGCTGATATGTCACAGTATTATAAATTTGATCTGAAGTTTGTAACGCTAAGAAAGAAGGCTCGTAGAAAAAAATAGTTTGGGCAGAAGTTTTATCGCTCGAAAACCGGGCATGTCCGTTCGTCTGTTCATATGTGCGCCACCTAGCTTTAGAACGCGATAAGCTAGAAGATTTAATATTTGAAAACGTAATTTATGGCAAAAAGTAAGGTTCAGTTCGCTCCCATTTAAAATGACTAATTTTTAAAAAATTATAATAATTAAATTTTCTTGGAAAGTAATAGAGTTAATAACTTCAAATTTAGCATATATTATTACTTTTTAGATGAAATCTGAGAGTGTTATAAAATTGCTCTAAAGTTTGTAATGCTAAAAAATAGAGCTCGAAGAAAAATGAATGACGCAGGAGTTAATATCACTCAAAACTTAGAAAACTGATTGTCTGTCCGTCTGTGTTTTCTATAGTTTGAGAATGTATAGAGCTAGAAAGTTTAAATTGAATATACGTTATTTTGACAAAAAAGTAAGGTCAAGCTCACGAAACAGTCAAATCGCTCAACCCCTTCTACTCCCTACTATAAAAAATGACTCTTTTTCAATAATTTACAATAATCGAATTTTCTAGGAAACTGTAGGAGCTCATAATTTGAAATTTGCAACTCATAATATTTATCATAAATCTAATCTATAAGTGTAAGAATTATTCGAATCCCCTCACTTCTTCCATCACAACCCACACAAACTGTGTTTTTCTACATTAAAAATTAATTTATATTAAACCGAATTTCTCAAAACGTATAACATTTATCGAGTTAAAATTGTCTACTAAATGCTTACCTTGCATTGATATTAAGATTGAAAAAAATAACTGATTAGCTTCACTCCTTCTACCCCTTCCAAATTGACACAATTTCACAAATTTGCAAGAAATCTATTTTCTGCAAAAAGTATTAATGGTGCAGATCTGAGACATATCAATTGCATATGAAAAAATCACGACGAACCTTCCTCCACGCCTTCTACCACCTCCCATACAAATTAATAATTTTCTTAGTACGAAGTCGATGCGGAAATCTGCACAAATTGTTAAGTAACTCTAATGAATCATTCGAATCCGCTTGCATCAAAAGAATCTTGGCAATTTTTACGTAAACAAAAGTCTACACTACAAACTTTATTTCTAATTATTATTCAAATTTTAAAAGAGTAAATAGATATCTTTCTTGTCTACAGCTCATCTTAATTAGGAAACCTTTACTTAAAGCTAGCTGACTGAACCTGTTAATTACGCCAAAAAGAAAAAAAAAAGATTTATCTGATGGGGTCAGATTGTCCTGTAGTACGTGCCGTCTTGCTTTCATATTACACCTTAGTGTAGAAGTCGTTTTTATTGTTTCTGTTTGCTGATGTATATATCTTCTATTCTCTACTTATCACTGAGAGCGAATAGTACAATTTTATAGCACCATCTGTGTCAATCGAAGGTCGTATACTTTCAATTAATGAAACACGTGACTCGTCCGCAAAGTACATACTAAAAATTTCGTATACGAAATAGTCAGTTAGACAGTAAAGTGCTTTTGTGAAGGGTATAATATTGCAAGAACATGTCGTGAAATAATTTCATATCTTAAAGATATAAAAAAAAGATGAAATTACAGCACCCAGACAGTGTCCTTTTTCTCACATTCGTTAAATTATTATCGTTGGTTTGGCAGCAAAGACATATTAGATATTAATCTTTTCAGCGAGGATTTCAAGATGGTAACATGTCTAATTATTTTTTTTCGCTTCTAAGTATATGTGTTATGGTACTTTAATAGTTGCTTTTAATTAAAAGAAATGGTTTTTATGCTATTTTATATAGGGTTGATAATTTTATAGAAGGTTGTTGGTTAGTAAGATAATTCTGAAATGGGATATGTGGCGGCAATATTTAACATTTACAAGGCGGACAATGAAATAGATCTGGGATAAAAGAGATATAGATGTTTTTAATGTAAGTTAATTTACAACGTGCCTAAGTCTCCACTTTAGAACTTGCAGTGACAGTGACAAAGGTGGACCAAAACAGGCATATAGAGATTCTTCCACTTATAATGGGATTTTGGTTGCCTTAGCGATCCGCTCTCATTAGAAGCAACATTTAAGGGATGTACAATATTAAAATCGTAATTCCTTGAATGTTGTGTTACAATTTTTCTAGAGCATTAAAACTATTAGAAAATAAAAACATTCCAATAAAAAAAATCCCCAATGCCCAGAAACATCAGTGCGTCTTAGGAAGTAGGTTAAGAGCCTGATGCCTCGCCGTGGATTTAGACGAATGCGACGAAAACGACCAGGCAAACGAAAAAGTTAAAGCTCTTCCGAAACCTGGAATGCACAATTTTTGCTCAAACCTGGAGTTATGTAATCACTCCTTAAACAAGTTGATAAGCTCATCATTAATCCAGCAGCTCTTCAGGAAAATGATTGGCATGGCAGTGAAAAACCCTATAATAGGTCGCACACAATCTTTAAAAGTAGAAGACCATCGAAAAAGCGTGAGCTTGGAGTAGTTTTTGTTGTTCAGTATATCATTTAAATGGCATATCATCAACTTCACCATATTCTTATAGGCAGAAGGGTAGCCTCCAGCATCCCACACGTATAAATGTTCAGAGGGTGTTAACTGCGGCTCTGGCCACTATTTGGTCCAGGCCCATGTCGAATAGCAAATAGCGGATCTGCAAAACACCAACCGACACTTAAATTCGACGTCGAGATGCTGAAAGACAAGTCCATTGCAGTCGCATACTTTTTAGCTTTAGAGAAATATTTTAGTCGAATTTTTGACCGCCACGAAAAGCCAATAATGCGGTTATCGCAATCAAAAATGGTATTCAATCAATCAAATTCCTGATCAATATCCTTTTCGGCTCCGCCGTCCATGCTGGCAATACTTCCGAGATAACAAAACTGTAGCACCTGCGTTCGAACCCATGTGCTTGTACTTGGTTTTACGGACATTTATTTTCAGTTCCACCTCTTTGTATTTAGAATGCAATGAGAGAACATTTGACTCTAAGTCTGAACGGTTATGTGTAAGCAAACACACGTCATCAGCATAATCAAGGTGTCTTAAGATGTTAAATAGTCTCCATTGAAGACCTTTACCTTCCGCACCGTCCAGTGCAGCTTTGGAGATGTCATTTATTACCACCAGAAACAGGGTTGGTGATAATATGTAGCCTTGTCTGACACCTGTTTGCACAGGAAAGCTCTCGGACAGCTCTCCTTATGTAAGACGCGACTCTTTACATCATAGTAGATTCCTTAATCATTGCTATGACCTTTTTGAAATACCTTTCCTACGCAAAGCATTCCATTTGTAGTCTTGCTTAACGCTGTCGAAAGCCTTCTCGAAGACCAAAAGCATGAGATGTAGTGGCGAACCCATTTCGGTGGACTGCTCCAATATTATCCGTAGGGTATTTGTGTGGCCCGTACAAGACGACCCTTTACGGAATTCAGCCTTATTGGCTAGGTCTTTAGCTTTTTTAGCTGTATATGAACACCATGGTATTTATGTCTCAAGTCACGTGTTCTTCGGTTGGCATCGGGTTGAGAGATGATTGCCAATTTGAATCGCCAAACTTCTCCCATGTGTTTTGCGACATCCAGTGTTTCTCACCGCTTTGCACATATCCCACAGATTCTTCAGCACTAGCTTGAAACGTGTTTCTGGTTGCCGTCCAGTGCGCGCATTTCATATCCGTCCAATGTGGATGGCTTTTTAGCTCAGTACGTATAACATGTCGTCGAGAGCACTCTCGAAGTTTATCAGGCTGGATTCCGTAAAGGGTCGTCTTGTACCGACCACACAAATACCCTACGGATAATATTAGAGCAGTCAGCCGAAATGGGTTCGCCACTACATCTCATGTTTGTGGACTTCGAGAAGGCTTTCGACAGCGTTAAGCGAGATTACATATGGAATGCTTTGCGTAGGAGAGGTATTCCAAATAAGGTCATAGCTATGATTAAAGAATCCTACGAAGATGCAAGGTGTCGCGTCTTGCATAGAGGAGAGCTGTCCGAGAGCTTTCCTGTGCGAACGGGTGTCAGACAAGGCTGCATATTATCACCAGCCCTGTTTCTGGTGGTAATAAATGACATCTTGAAAGCTGCACTGGAAGGTGGGGAAGGTAAAGGTCTTCAATGGAGACTATTTAACATCTTAAGTCACCTTGATTATGCTGATGACGTGTGTTTGCTTGCACATACCCGTTCGGACTTAGAGTCAAATGTTCGCTCGTTGCATTCTAAATGCAAAGAGGCGGGACTGAAAATAAATGTGCGTAAAACCAAGTACATGCACATGGGTTCGAACGCAAGCACACCGATTGTTCTTAATGGACAGGATGTGGAAGAGGTGCAAGATTTTTGCTATCTCGGAAGCATTGTCAGCATGGACGGCGGAGCCGAAAAGGATGTTGAGGCTCGGCTAAATAAAGCTCGTCAGGCCTTCGGTATCCTTTCCCCTTTCTGGAGGTTAAGAGAGATCTCCCTTCGCACGAAGCTGCGAGTTTTTGACGCATGCGTCAAATCCGTGTTGTTATATGGTTGTACTACGTGGAAAGTGACCGTTCGACTTACCAAGAAACTACAGACTTTCGTAAACCAATGCCTCCGACGCATTTTAGGAATATTCTGGCCAGAAGTGATCTCCAACGACGAACTTTGGAGTACAACTCGCCAGACTAAAATAGGTATTGAGATTCAACGGCGAAAGTGGCAGTGGATCGGTCATACTTTGAGGAAACCAGAGCAAAACATCGCAAAACAGGCTCTGGATTATAACCCTCAAGGAAGACGTCGGGTTGGTCGACCATGTAACACATGGAAGCGAGCAGTTGAGCAGGAGGCCAGAGGAATAAACAAGTCCTGGCAACAGCTTAAAGCCGATGCGCAGGATCGCGCCTTGTGGAAGAGAGTTGTTTCTGTCCTATGCCCCTATAGGGGGTCTTAACAGGAATTTGACGTATAACATTTATCAAGCTAAAATTTTGTACTAAATCCTTCATCAGTATTATAATTAATATCGGAATTAACTAAACCGAAACATCTAGGGTGCAGCCTAGTAGGTAGTGTTAGTCTAGAATGCGAAGGTCGTGAGCTTAAATCCCGGTCGACTCATAATTCCAGCACACTGCCTGCATGGGTATATTTTGGTCACTTCAATCTACGAAAATGAAGAATTCGAAGATAGAGGGTTGTGCGAAGTTCTAACAACCCTTCCACAATAAATAATGAGAAACATTAAGGAATATGAAAGTCAGGAGCCCAGGGCACGATTAGCTTCTCCTCTTCTACTCTCTCTAATGCAATGTGACACAATATCACGTCTTTTGGAAAAATCGAAATTCTGGAAAAGTGTGAAATTTACTGATCAAAAATTTAAAATATATCAATTGCATTATATTTATAGTCATTTCTCAAAAAATCAATAAAAATCCCTCTCGCCTTTTACCATCTCTCATACAAACTGCACAATTTCACTAAATCAAAATTACTTATTTTCTCAGTAACTATACAATTTTTATAGCTACTCTAGCATGATGTGAAGCAAATTAGTTCAATGCTGTTACCTCTTTTACCACTCCCCATGGCAAAATTTTGTAAGATCACAAAAATTTATACTTCATCTAGAGTATCGTACAATTGTAGTCCTGTTATGTTTTTATGTTAATGTTAATTTATTTGGTTTTTTTTTTAATTAGCAGAAACTATAACTTCTCACATGTCCTTAACGCTCTTCAATACGTACAGGATCTGAAATCACGCGCTTGTTCCATATAAATGCAAATATCATGGTTTTATTCTTAACAATTTATGGTTCTGATTCCAACAAAATGTAAAGTATTGTGTTCAAGGAGCCATTAACCTATGCAGATTATTTATACCACACAGTGTATTACAAACTACATTCTCAAAAATTGCTTATTTTGCGATTCTTACGCGGACAAAGTCGCGGGGGATCGCTAGTTGAATAATAAAATAAAATCAGTTTGATAAAGGTCTCGGCAGAGACCGAAACGTCACGAATAATAAAGCGTAACAGTGTAGAATCCGGAAATATTTTCTTTCAATTCGAAATGCACTGTGAAAACATTCACCAAACGAAAAGTAAAATCAGTTGTATGTAAGTATTTTAAACTCACCGTCATTATAATATGGGAAGAAATTTATTATTGTGGATTATGAAGTCATAATCTTTGTACGGTAGGCGCTAAAAGAAATATATAATTATTTTGTAATCTGATTACCCCAGTTATTATTAAGACATCATATATCAAATTTTCGGTGAGAATCTTTGATCCATTCCATTTAAATTGTCCGCAAAATTCTGAATATGAAAAAATTGGTACGGAATTGAAATTTAAGTAATTTGCATATGTTGTAATTAATATATTTGTTATTGTGAATGGGTTATTAGTCTTTCGCACAAGCCTCAATCGACAAATTTTCATGTTCGTAGATTAAAGTAACTTAGATATACCCACGTAGGTAGTGTGGTAGAATAATGTGTCGGGCGGGATATGAACTCACGACCTTTGCGATATCAACACGCTACCTACTAGACGATAGCCTGGTCTTTCGATATACGACGTAAATTTGACCGTAGCTTATGTAAATAAATTATAGCTCAAACCTTAGTATCTGTAAAAGGTTCATTAGTATCCGCTCAGTCATTTTGAAGTTAAACCCAGAATTGCATGCAGACAGACATTCTAAAAATGTTAAAATGTGTTTTTATGCTTAGTTGTTGTATAAATGAAGCAAATAATATAATTTATTATCAAATGTCAAAAAGATACTTCAAAAATATTTATATATGCGTGTGAAATAGATTTACTGATAGATTTCGAGTATTTTTTTCCACTTCAAGCAAAAATAAAAACAGTTTATTAAATTGTTTTATTAATTAATCATTATTACTCATTATTTGTAATCCAAAACAAATTTAAAATGAAACTTTTCAACTCAAATTCTAGATCGAAACGTTACGTTACACGTTACACGTTAATAATAATAAGATTTTTTTTTAATAACATAATGAAAATTTGTTATTGCTCATAAGCTTTAAATTGAAGGAAGCCAGCTAGACCAAGCCTCGTCTCAGTTGAAAACCAAAAATTAAATGTTACCTAGAAGCTGCATTTAAAACATTAATTTGAGGGAAGTGGTTAGTATTTTTCACCTCCCCAACCTTTTCACAAGCGAGGTACACAAAAATGTATTTTGTATTTGCAAAGCATAAAAAACAAGAGAGTGACGAGTTAGTTTGTTGAGATTTTCATAGAATATTGGAAAAGTTTTCACCGAGCTATAAAATTGTTCCAATGCTACGCATATCTAAAATCGTATGTGTATGATGGAAACGATGCTCTCTGTAAGGCTAGAATGTAGCAGTGGTCGGCAGTAAAGGGTTGAAATATATTAAAATTTTCCGCCACACTAGAACTAACCCCCGCCTTCCACGTCTCTGCAGTTTTAATATTCAAGTTTTGTATGCTGTGCGAGAATGTTAGACGTTGCCGCCGATTTTCCAAACAGAATAATATTCGAGAGAGAGAGTGATAACGAGAAATGGCACATATAGCCACCCCAGCCAGACAGTGAGTAAACAACACTGAAAATATAAGGGAGGAGCGGGGAAGGATGCGCCAAAGTAAAATTGTTTTTCACTTCAATCAAACTTTCGCATTTTCACGCTAGACTTTTTCGTATTTCAGTATTGTTGTAGCTTGAGGGTGGTTTTGTTGTCTATTCTATTATTTGCATTTCCCGATTGCTTGGTACACATTTGGATTTTTTTATTCGGGATTTTGTTTTTTACAGCTTCACATGCAGTGAGATAACAATAACCAACTTTTCAGACATTAAGGGCTTTTCATGGGAACCTTTTATGAATGGAATTGATATTGTAATTGCGATAGTAATTGATCACTTATTTCGAAGTTGCATACATGTTTGGAATATCCAAATCAAGTATATACAAGTGGTTTGGTGAATGTTTTCACAGTGCAATTTGAATTAAAAGGAAAGATATCCGGATTTTTCACTGTTTGATTTATTATGTGTGACGATTCGGTCTCTGTTGAGACCTTTATCAAACTGCAGTTTGATAAAGGTGTCAGCAGAGACCAAAATCTCATACATAATAAATTTTGTATGGCGAGTGGAAGAAGGTGTGACAGCATTGAAATAATTTTTTCTCCCTCCATGATAGAGTAGCAATAAAAATGTATTATACAATTTAAGCATCAAAACTTGAATAGATACTGAGAAAATTAGTGCATTGGACTTAGTAAAAATGTGGAGTTTATACGCGAGGTGGTAGAAGGAGTGTAGGGTTTCAGTGATTCTTTGAGAAGTAACTATAATCATCATGTAATTGATATCAGCAATCTTCATATTTTTCAAGAAAATCGAATTTTTAAAAAAATTTAGAATTTTTGGTACATGGTATGAGAGGGGGTAGAAGGAGGGAAGCTAAATATCAATAATGATGTTTATTAAGGACTATGTACAAAATTTGAGCTCGATAAACGTTATAAACTTATGTACTGAGAACATTGGTTTATAATATTTTAAGGAAAAGTTCAGGTTGCACGGGAGGGGGTGGAAGGATTAATACATACCATACGTTGATCACATTTATGATAAAAATAATAAATTCTAAATTTCAAATTGTTAGCTCTTATAGTTTTCAAAAAACGTTGATTATTAAAAATTTTTGAAAATGAGTCATTTTGTATGAGAGGGGTAGAAGGCGTGAGGGGATTGAAATATAATCAAAAGCATATTACGGCTTCAAGCATACCTCACAAATTGTGAGAGTTTAATTACAATCGGTTCAACAGTTTTGAGTGAAAGCCAGACAGTCAGCGAAGTATTTCAAAAACGTGATTTTATGCTTAGTTATTGTCTAAATAAAGCAAAACACTTACTTATAGTCATTTAGAAGCAAATAACAGACAGAGACTATAATTATATTTGTATGTATAGATTTTAATAATAAAATATTGTGCTCGAATAAAAATGCCAAAATCAGCAAGTTTTCACATGTCTTGTTTTTAGTTTTCTGACTTTCTACTAAACTAAGTTGAAAAACTAAAAGTGAGATTCGATTGCAGAATTTAGACCTTTCATTTGAGTCATAGTTTAATTTGGTTTATCCTAATCTGAGACTAGGGTATAGCCTAGTAAGTAGTGTGTTGGTCTTGTAATGCGAAGGTCGTGAGTTCAAATCCCGGTCGGCGCAATATATAATTCCGGCACATTGCCTGCTTGGATATACCTTGGTCACCTCAATCTAAGAAAATGAAGAATTCGTAGAAAGAGGGTTGTGCGAAGGGCTTACAAGCCTTCCACAATAAGTAATGAAAAATGTTAAGGAACCTGAATATCAGGAGGCCAAGGTCCGATTTGGGCTGTAGCGCCATTATAGAAGTAATCTGAGACATATGTTGTTTTTGGTAGTTTTCAAGGAATTAGTGTTTTAGAATGAAGTGCATATATAATCTCGAATCTGGCATTACAATTGAGCTTCACTTTAGGAAGGAATATGTCGCAGATACCTCGTGGTCCTGGTCTCGAAATATACATTGATGACCAAACAAATGAAATAAATAAATAAGTGGGACCGCACCGCACATACCTAACTTGCTGCTTGCGGTTTTTAATATTGCTACTTACTTCAATGACTAGAGCGCAGCCGTAGTCGGAACAAAATAATTTATAGAAAACATAGCATACTGCAGTTGCATCATATCGTGCCGTACGTTGTACGCCGTTCATATGGACTCGTATCTCCGAGATTGTCAGAGATAGGAAGTTAATTTTTGGGTGGATTGTATACATTGGGTAATTGAGTTCCATTAATTAAATTGAGCGTGTCATTATTTACATGCGATAGTACTGCATGAAATCGTCCATGTTCATTATGAGTTGTGACGGTGGAAATCAGAACATCTTGATTTGTCAATGCCTCGTTCTCAATTCGATGACTAGATGCATTTTTTGTTGTGCTATTTTGAACACTACTGTGTACCAAAGTATGATTGAATAGTCAACCAGAGTATCCATCTAATGCACCATACCTAGTTAAACCAAAATTACAACAGCGACAATATTATAGCTATTTCATCAATGGCACGACAGCCCAAATCGGGCCTTGGCCTCCTGAAGTCGTCGTCTCCAATCGTCTAGATCCAAAGACCGCGTCCTCCAGCTGCTAATTTTTAAGATGGCTTTGCTATCTTCATCAACCGACTCTTCTCATCGCTTGCGTGGCTTGCCCACTGGCCGGTTACCACTCGCTTTGCCTTTCAGAGCACGTTTGGGGATTCTTCTGTCTTCCATTCGCTCTACATAGCCAGCCCACTGCAGTTACGTAGCTTGATGAACGTTAAAGCTTCTGGCTCGTCGTAGAGTTGATACAACTCATGGTTGTATCTTATTCGTCATTCCGTTCCTTCCTTCACAGGTCCCAAAATTCTTCGGAGGACCTTTCTTTCAAATGCGTTAACTGCTTTTTCGGAAGTTCGTGTTAATGTCCATGTCTCGCTGCCATAACAGAGCACAGGTCGTACAATAGTTTTATATATCCGCAGCTTATTGTTCCTGTGCACTTTTTTGGATTTCATTATTGGAAGTACCGAATAATATATACGTCTTATTTGCTAATATTATCCGTCGTTTGATTTCGTCTGTTTCATTACCGTCCTTTGTTAGATTAGCCCCAAGATATATGAAATTGTCCACATTCTCCAAATTATATTCCGCAATTGTTATATTTTGTCTGATAGGCGCTCTCCTTCTTGTTTGCGTCATTATTTTTGTTTTATTTTCGTTAATGCGCAACCCGACTTCTTTTGCGGCGGAGTCAAGATTGACAAATAACTCCTTAGTACTAGGGAAGGATCTTGCTAGGATGTTATGTCGTCAGCGTATGCTACTAGTTGGGTGGACTTGAATAGTAGTGTCCCGTTGGTGTCGACTGGGATTTTTCGGACGACATACTCTAGTGCCAAGCTGAAAAGCATGGGGGCTAGCCCATCTCCCTGCTTTAAACCACATTCCGTTCGAAAGCTGGTTGTGGAATCGGTTTGTATTCTCACTTGGGATTCAGTGTTCGTCATTTTGAGTCTTGTTAGTCGGACTAGTTTTGGAGGAATTCCAAAGTCAAGCATGATTTGGTACAGTACGATCCTGTCGATACAGTCGTATGCTTGTTTAAAATCTACGAAGATTTGGTGCACGTCTGTGTTGTATTCCCAGCATTTCTCAATCACCTGTTTCACCGAGAATATCTGGTCTGTTGTAGATCGTCCGGTTCTGAATCCGCCTTGGTATTCGCCAATTATTTGATTAGTATAGGGCTTAAGACGACGTTCAATTATTTTTGTCAGTATTTTATAGGACGTACACAACAATGATATTCCTCTGTAATTCTCACAGCAGAGTTTGTCTCCTTTCTTGTAAATTGGACATATAATGCTTTTTCGCCAATCGTCGGGTATGATTTCCTCTGTCCAAATTTTGCATATCATGTTGTGCAGTATTTAAACGACACAATTTCCACCGTTTTTCAGAAGTTCAACTGGTATTTCGTCAATTCCCGGCACTTTGTTTAGTCTGTCCTATCACATATCGATTATTTCCTGTAATTGTATTTAATTTTAATGCGCAATTTATAACCTTTAATTTTTTAAACTTTTTTTTTTTTATATAGCACCGATTATAGCTTAGGGGGTCACCCTATAATGCATTGCACAGTTATGTCGGTTTAGGAAGAGGATGAAACTTGGTAGTGTTATGGGAATTTTGGGGGAGAGAGACGGAAGTGCCGATGGACATAGGATACCTAGACGTTCGGGGGATGAATGACTGCCTATATTTCACTGTACGAGTAGGAATAGGGTTGATGGTAAACTCGTGCGCGCGTTTAGCTTGACGAGTATTTTGGGGAAAACTGTAAAGTGGAGGAATAAGTGATTTAAGTTCCGCACTACATTTACCATGAAAGTAGCGGTAGTAAATGCAGAGTACTGCAACGTCCCTCGAGGCAGTCAATAGAAATCGTGATGGTGTCGTCTCCAATTAATCGGAACGCATGTTTTTGTATTCGATCGAGCAGCGCAAGGTGTGTTTTGGGTGCCCCAGCCCATAAATGCGAATTGTACTCTAGGCGAGGTCGAATGTAAGCCTTGTAGATGGTAGCTAAGTCGTGAGGAGTAAAATATTTTTTGCATTTACGAAGGATACCTAGGCGTTTGGAGGTATCCAGGGCAAAATCGAAGATATGTTTGCTCCAATCAAGATGGTTATTAACTTGTACGCCTAATACAATAAATTCATCTGAAGAGCTAATTGGTACGTGATTAAAGGCTAAATTAGTCGACGACGCTGGAACATCACGTTTGAGGGAAAGATGACAGGCCTGTGTTTTAGCAGCGTTGAACTCTACTCTATTTTTCCTGCCCCAATCCAGGATTAAGTCGAGGTCGGAGTCCAGCGAACTGAATAGTTCCCTGCGTTTGGAAGAAAAGATAGCTTGTGAGAATCCGCAGCAGAGTTAAATTCAAAGGTGTTATCTAAAGTACTGTCATCTGCAAAACTATGGATTGAGAGTAGAAGACAAAAGTTCATTAATGAATACTAAGAACAGAGTAGGTGATAGAACAGAGCCCTGAGGGTCACCAGAATTAGTTGGGAAAGAAGAAGAAGTAACGCCATCTAATACGACTCGTATAGTGCGTTCGGACAGGAAACTCTCAATCCGTCGAATGAGGGTAGCATCGAGACCAATGGCCTTTAGCTTAACAAGGAGACATTCATGCCAAACTCTGTCGAAAGCTTTTGCAATGTCAAGAGCAAGAACTTGACCTTCGCCGTATTTGTGCAAGCAAGAGTTCCAACGTTCCGTCAAGTAGACCAAGAGATCTCCCGTCGACCTTCCAGAACGGAAACCATATTGGCGATCGTTGATAAGCTGTTTATCCTCGAGATAGTGAATGATTTTGCGATTGACAGCAGTTTCCATCACTTTCGAGAGCACTGAAGTGATGGCTATCGGGCGGTAGTTAACTTCTTTTTATAATCCTCAAAACTTATGACCGATACGCATTCTCCGGTGTCGAACTCCATTTTCACTGCCACGCTTTCAATCTTCACGTCCAATTCATACGGTGCTGTTCCATCTGCTGCGATTTAATTTTGAAGTCCAATTGTCTTTAATTCTGTATGTGATTTTGAATTGGATCCTTTCGCTGTATCATTCTTAACATTAGAATTAAAGCATGCCTTCGCTGTATGCCCAACCTTTTTACATCTGTAGCAAATCCAGTGCTTTGCGGGACACTCTGTACCTGGATGCGATCTTGCACAACGAGTCCATACGTTACCGTTGTTCTTTTTTGATGTATCACTTTCTTTTCTCTCGATGACTGTTGTACTCTGGAACTTGTTTTTGGATGAATTCTTTTCAATTGATTTACCGTCGGCTGCACGGACTTTTGCTCTTTTATGGACATTTCCATGTTTAACGCGACGTCACAACATTTCTGAAATGTTCTGCTGTCATCTGACAGTAACGTTTGCTGTATTTTTTCATGCCCTAGGCCCAAAATAAATTTGTCGGTAAGCGTCCCATTTCTAGCGCTAAATTACGCAAGTTGCCAGCATTGGCATTTGCATCGGCAATATAATCTCCGAAATTACACGTTTCCGCCAGATTATGAAGTTTTATAATGTACTCACCAACCGATTCGCCGTCTTCTTGTTACGCCTTTTGAAACTTGAATCTTTCTGCTCTTTTATTCACTTTTGGAGCATAATGCGAGCTAGGGGTTCGCCGGGACTTCAAGTAAAACACAATTCGTTTAAAAATAAGTGACAATTTATTTATTCGCACTTTAATGGCAATACCGCCGTGTACTTTTTCTATCGCTTGACTGGTCCTCGACTGAAAGCTTTCGTGATTTTATACATTTCTCTCCCTATTCATGACTATTCTCGAAGCTTCCGTCGGGGTGTATGTCTGAACTATACTGGAAAGCTCTAAATCTTTAATTGTGGCTTTCTACATATTTGAGTATACTGTTCTACAGAATACTCGTCTATTTGAGAGAGATCGAGTTGCGGAGTTGCTCGGTCTGCATATAATAATACTTATTAATTCCTTGAACGATTTGGTACTTTGCAATTGCGGAGCGATTAGTGATTTAAGTACTTTATAAATTCCCGACCCTACAAGGGTTATGAACACCGGGGTTTGTTTTTTTTCTTCAACGTCATTCGCTATGAAATATTGGTTAACCCGGTCTTTATACGCGACAAAGTCTTCACCGGGAATGAACTCGCCCATATTTCCAACATACGCCATTTTGTATTTTTCTCCTATTTTCACTTTTACTTCTGTGGCACTGTTTTTTGTCATCGAATTCACAACTTTAACGGATTTACTTTACCGAATTTATAATTTATTTACTTTACCGACTTTGTAATTTATAATTTATAACATTACAACTTTATCCCCGTCGCCAGTTAATATGTTCCTTCACTTTCACTAAAACTCTCACTCAAACACATGTTTTCTTGTCTAGCTTTATTTGACAACCCCTTAAAACTAGCTTAACGAAACTAACTTAACCTACAGTGGGTAGTGTTGCCACTCTGTGTGAATACAACACCCTGCAAATACCATAATTTCAGACAATCAAAATAATGAAAGCTACAAACATTAAAATCTTGTGTTCAGTTCCATTTTCAAATTTATAATTCTCCCCCACTACTTCAGCCGCCTCTCAGTATTCTCTTTTCTAAAGAATTTTTATGCATCAATTTGTTCCATTTCATCTAAGTTTTCGCAATATTGGGCATTACACGCAATCTTAAATCAGATTTGTTTTTATTTGAAGAGAGTAAAATACTGTTTAGCAGTTTGATAAAGGTTTCAGCAGAGACCGAAACATCACGAATAATAAAGCGTAACAGTTTAGAATCTCGAAATCTTTTCTTTTAATTCTGCTTAGATATTCTTAAGGACATGCAATTGAGAACTTTTTAATAGATATTGTTATTGCTGCTAGCCCTTAATGCACGCAAAAACGCAACAATCATCTACGATCAACTAACTATGAGCAGTTATCAGTGCTATGAGTCACTATTGCAAATATAATAACGTCACCCTCTATAAAATCCCGTTAAGATATCCATACGTATGTGATAAAATATTTGGCACACTCATCCATGGCGAATAAAATTCTGACGATCCACTTCTTTAATGTTATTTTCCAACTAAATTTTGGCTCTTTTCCCTTCTTTTTTTCGAATAGTTCAATTCCATTGACCTCACTTGTGTTGGCAAAGATAAATTTTATTTCATTCGTCCCCTCACCCCAATTCTCTTCTTCAATAAATGCCAATCACATAATAAATTCACGTCACTTCCATATACTGGAGCGCACACATCTCATCCTTGAATAGTTCGTGCAAGCAAATCATGTCATTGGTCTTATTGGTTCTCTAAAGAGGATTAAAGACGTTTCCCTCGAAGAAAACACTTAACGCACACACCACTTCCTCGTAGCATCCCTTCAATATTGCTTCCACAGACCCACCCGCTGCTCAAACAGAAGTAATAGATGAAAAAATAGAACAAAAAATTTTATTTATTATCATCATCTATGTTTTCTGTTAAAATTCTGACGTCATTGTATCGATCTTGAATTCTATGAATTTTTATTGACGTTTTGAGGGAAAATAGTTTATTGAAAGTTTCTCTTAGTGAACGTATGATGCACTGAACACGGTTGTTGGAATTTTCGATTTTTTTTACTCATTCTATTCGCTAAAATCATCTTCAAACTGAAGCGCTATTCGACTAAACTCAAATATTTTTTTTCTTGGAACGCTTAAATTTCTTTTATGACAAAATTTTCATCGTTCTATTTAGTGTTAAAAAGAAAATATCGCTCAAGTTTTCTCTTTATTTTTCAGTCCAAATGTGCAATATTGGTATACAGAGTGGTCCTGGCTGGAAATATATCAGCGTACAAAGCGTTGCCAAGGATACAAATAGCTTTGATAGTTTATTGGGATCTTTCCCGAAAGAAAACCAAGAGATATATTTCTTCGTCCTGCTAAATGCAAGTAAAAAGTAGAATTCCGAGTCGAAAAGGTCAACTCAACTTTAGAAGGAATATAAGTGGTAAAAATATCGAGCTGAGGTTAATAAATGCCGAATCCGCTATCCCACTCTTGAGAAGTACATTTCCGTCCTCCATATTCATTCAGTTTCCAGGACTTTTCCACGGATTCGTTTCAGGACGGCGTCAAAGTGGCGCCGGCCAGATGACGGAGTCAGGATTCTCTCCATTCACATCGAGAATCCCATTACAGCAGTGCTTCAGAGTGCTTGGCATCGGGCAATACTACGCGCTGAGAAGCGTAGTCACATCTATGTATGTAGTTCTGATACGAGACTCCTGTCTAGATTTAAGGATTTTTGTTTGTCCTACGCCCGGTCGAATGAGGGGATACGGGACGGCATACTACACCCTTAATGTCTAGACATATTGGGACTTGTTCTCGTTTGGGGTAAAAAGAGCAGTTTATTCTTTTAAATTATTTCAAGATAATTTTCGCAAATCAAGGTAAAGCTTCCGATAGCTTGTTGTCCCGTTTGTTGTTTTCGTATTTGATTCCTATCAATTTTTCATGAGGTTTACGGAACCTTATTCTGTGAAAACGTAAAACGAAAATAGGCTTGACGGGAAAACAGACTGATTGATTTTTTGATGTCTCTAGGTCGCCACGATGTCTCGAAACTTTTTTGTTTCATTGGTTGAATAATTTCTATCTAGATATTTCGAAATTTGAGATATGAATATTTTGCTTACTGCTATTTGTTTTAGGTATTTTTTTTTGTAGTTGCCGAATGTTCAAAATGGACTTCTGTGGATCGAAAATGAACATTGAACTTAGGCAATATGAGATATTTATCAAACATTTTTATTTTTATTTCAGCTAGTCCAGAAACTTGTCGACAACTGAACATTGGAACAATTTTTTAAAAAATTTACTAATCATCTCCTTTTTCAAATCAGTCTTTGACCTCCTGGTACTCGTTGTGGTGTGTTCTTGGAGATCTTACATATTGTTATATATCCGGCAACCACGCAAAATTGATCTTTCCCGAATATGCCAGAATTTTCTAGGACAGTCCCCCCAATATGTAAAAAGCCATAATCAAAGATCTAGAACCTTCCAGTATAGTCGAGACACACACACACCCGACTAATACACCAAAGAAGGTTCGAGAATTGGGAAAATGGTATAAAAGTACGAAGCTTTCAGACCAGAGGATTAGCCATTCAGCGACATCTGTAGAAGAACGCGAACCGGAGCAAGAATGCGATAGAACAATATCGGTGGTGCCATATAGTGCGAATTAAGTTAAAGTGCCAATTAAGTCAAAGTGCGAATAAATATATTATCACTTATTTTTAAACGAATTGTGTTTTACTTGAAATCCCGGCGAACCCCTAGCTCGCAACAATATGTTTCGTAATGTAAAAAGTTATTTTACTGTAAAACTTGTATACATTTTTCAAGAGTCTACAAGTCTACATATATAGCCGTGTGCGATAAAACTTCTTATGATTTCTGGTAAACTTGCCTTAAATAATTATACTACTGTTGATATAATACTTTCAATTTCTATTTCATTCCCTTCGTGTTTTGTTTTCTGGTTTAATCCTAATCTTTCAACTATATCATTATAGAAATAAATGGTGTATCTTTAAACGTACAACTTCTGAGATTTTCATATAGCCTTTGCCTATCTCCTGCTATTAGAAAATTATTACTCAGTAAGTGTACTTCGCAGGGGGGGCAGTTGTAGGATGACGTTTTATCAATTCATGCAACTATCTGCGGAGAATAGCAATACCACGGACTTGAGCTAACCATCTCCCAGTCGGATGGAGGCAGTAGAGTTCACCTATAGCCAGTCATGCTTGCCCTAAAAAGGGCAAATGTACACTCACTAGATCATGAGCTTATCACCTTAAAGCCCAACTGATACGAGAAATGATTACAGCGCCTCGGATACGGACAGATTCTATGACTTTTGGCATTCAAAAACGAACTATGATCGGCTTCTGGAATGTTCGATCATTGAATGACGGAGGAAGGGCTGAGTTCACTCGGTCCTTGCATCGCCAATCAGTGATCGACCGTAAAATCGAGTACTATAACATCCAAATCAAAGGCTTGAGCGAGTTTGGGAGAAGAACGAACTCCGAGCGGAAACACCATTCTGAACGCTGGTCCTGAGAGTGAAGCCAAAAATGGCATGGCGATCGTCCTTGCACCGAGAGCGAGAAACAGTCTCATCAACTGGGAACCAATCTCGCATAGGATTATCGTCGTCAGCCTCAGGACCAGTGTCAGTGCCCTTGGGTAGACGCGCCACGACCTTGGCTTAAGATATCCGAAATCGGCGAATTATTTGTGGAGTTTTGTAGTACTTGACAAATGGTCATCGGAGCGACCCTTTTGCTACACAAGAGTCACTATAAGACATCTTGGGTTTCCCCTGATGGTGTTAATCAGAGCCAGATCGACCATTTGGCTATAAGTCGCCAATGGAGAAGATGTCTCCTCGATGTGCGAGCGAAGCCTGGAGCTGACGTGGGAAGCGATCACCACTTGATGGTTGCCTGCTTGAGGTTTTGCACTGCAGCTATCCGACGAGCATAAATTTTTCAAATGAACCTAATTGTGGATAAACTTAGAGACCCCAACAAAAAGCGCCAGTACCGAAACCAGCAAACTCTTCTAAATTTAGGAAACCATTCCACGCAAAAGGTCATCCACATTGAGCGGATATGAAATGCGAACACTGGATGCCAATTGGGAGGCGACCAGAAATACGTTTGTAACTAGTGCTGAAGAATCTGTGGGATATGTGCAAATCGGTGAGAAACCCTGGATGTCGCAAGACAAATGGGACAAGGTTGATGATCGGAAAAAAACCAAATTGGCAATCATCTCTTAACTCGACCAACGAGCACCCGACTTGAGTCAGAACCACCGCGATGCTCATATACAGCTTAAAAGGGCTGTTAGACGCGACAAGAGAAAGACCATTGAAGATGTGGCCAAAAAGGCAAAATCTGCGGCTTACCTTGGGAATTTGAGCTTACTATTTAAAATCATGAAACAGTTGACGAACAGAAATTTTACCGCCAGCCACCTGATGAAAGATGTCAACGAAACTCTCTTTAATATGAGTGAACACCAGTTGCAATGGAAGGAATACTTCTCTGATATTTTAAACATCTTGCTAGAAGAAGATATTCCAGAAACAGAACAACTACCAAACATCCAACCGCAACGATCCCTTATTAGGGACGATTCCTCAGATAAGGAAGAGATAGTTTCCGCCATTTGGTCAATGGCGGGAAGCAAAGCCTCATATATAGACTGACTACCAACCGAACTCTTCATAGCGGACCCGGAAATATCAGCCGATATACTCCTCCCACTCTTTACTGAGGTGTGGAATGAAGGAAGATATCTGACTGAATGGAAAGAGGGCGTCATTGTGAAAATTGCGAAGCCTTATTTCTTCGTTACAAACCTAAGAGCAAACTTATAATACTCTCAGATTTCATCTAGAGTATAAACATAACAGGAGTACGATTGGGCATAAAGCCCAATCGTGCGATGAAAGAGAAATTTTTGGATCTTAAGTAATTTTGTAGGGGAAGTTGTAGAAGGGGTGACGACATTGAACTAATTTTTCCAGATGACGCTAAGGTTGCTATTAAAATGTTTTATACAAAATTTAGGATTTAAAAATTTAATAGGTACTGAGAAAATTAGTGTATTGGATGTAGTGAAGTAGTGCAGTTTGTATGGGAGGTGATAGAAGGAGAGGCGAGTTTTTAATGACTTTTCAGAAATAACTATAAACATCAGATCAATAGCCTTTATATTTTTCGAGCAAATCCGTTTATTGTCAAATTGCGAAATTGTGTCATTTTGTATGGGAGAGGGTAGAATGGATACAGCAAATCGTCTAATTTTTTTTGGTCTTACTAATAATTCTAATTAAATATTTAGTGCACAATTTCAGCTCGATAAGTATTATATGCACTGAGTAAATTGGCTCAGAGCATTTCATGAAAAAGTGCAGTTTATGTGGGAGATGGTGGAAGGAGGGGGAAGACACAAATTATTTTTATAAAGTAGATTCGAATCATTATAAAAGTATCACATTCCAAATTTCAGATCAATGTCATTTGTACTTTTGGAGCAAATCCGTTTCTTGTCAGATTGCGAAATTGTGTCATTTCGTATGGGAGGGGGTAGACGAGGTCAAGGGATTTGGCCCGTTCACGAACTTGACCTTACTTTTTTGTTAAAAATGACATATACTAAATTTAAACTTTCTAGCTCAACGCGTCCTCAAGCTAGAGAGGACACGGACGGACGGACATCCGGTTTTGAAATTTTTGAGTGATTATATGAACTTCTGTATCATTCATTTTTTTCTCCGAGCCTTATTTCTTGGCGTTACAAACTTTGTGGCAAACTTATAATACTCTTAGATTTCATCTAGAGTATAAAAAGTGAAGCTTGCAGCTCGTAGGCGACCGCACAGTGGCGATTAAGGAAAGGTTTCTTTTTTATTAAATTCCTTATCCCTTTGTTTTTTTATTAAAATATCCCTCAATTAGATTATTGGATGGAGTAGCGCTGTGGGAGTCCGCCATGGGCTGGTAGGTGTGGTTAAGAGTTTACCCTCGTCGTTCGTTGCAAGTAATCCCTGCTTCTCAGGGTTTTCTTGGAATGATATTTTTTGATAAGGCGTAAAGACGTAACGGTAGGTATCATGAACTTTCCGTCCTTCCCGTTTTCGTTTATTTTTTTTTCCCCGTTTTCACGCAGTTCAACCAGGATGGTATCTTCCCCGGACCAAATCCTTCCCCCACTCCCACAGCTCTAACTTACCGGCAACCATGCTGTTAGGTCCGAAGGAAGCCTAACATCTTCTAGCGAAATGGAGTGCTCCAACAGTGCTAAGACCAAATACACTGCCAACAAGTTGGGTGCGAGTTTATTATTTTTGGGACAAGTCGAGGATGCGTGGAAAGTCATTATGCAGGTTAGAGTGGGTAGGGGAGACTAAGTGGAACCCTCTTTCACAAGTGGAACCCCCTTTAGGGCAGGGCTACTGTCAATTTAACACTGAATTGCGAATCACACCCCATATTCTCTGTATAGAATGTCAGTTCCAAAGACGAAGTTGCATAGAATTTTTATAAAATTCGGTATATTTTACATTCACGAAACCAATCATTTGTATGAGAGGGGGTACAGGAGGTATTATCCATCCTAACTTGCATATTGACTTTCCACATACCCTCAAATTATCCCAAGAATAGTAAAGTTGCGCCAGACTTGTTGGCAGATATTTTATCGCTTTATAGGGGTCAAGAAAATGCTATTTACTGGAAAAATGCATTAATCCGATCGGATTGCACAAGATTCACACCGTTTTTTCTCGGTGATTCAATCGATTATCGTAAGCTATCATTAACTCATCACATAGTGCTAAATACGATTGTTGCGTAATTTAAAAATTGAAATTGCAAATGAAAGTCTCGTGAAAAGCAAGAAGAGCTTAAAACAGATCTGAAAATAGTAATTCTCCAAATTTATTTCTTTTCCTACCCACTTTGCAAACGATTATCCCCATTTAACGCCACCTTCCTCAATACTCTTTTATTTTTTCTAATAGAGAAATTTATTTATTTCGTCACAATTTTTTGTTAAACTTCCAAACAGACTAAATTGATCCTTGGTCGGATATTTAAAACTTTGTTTGAGCAATTTTTCTGGCCATTTGTTTCTTTTTTTTCCGAACCATATTTTCTATCATCCATCTAGATTCTTTTTCCTGGAGACACTAAGGAGTCATTTTTAAAACTTCACCGTGGGTATCATTTTTATCTATTCTCCTCGTGCTGTCGTTCTTGTTCGTTGACGCAGTTAATTTTTTTATGACTCTAAACAAATGAGGAAAAGTAAAAAAAAGTTTTGTCAATTTATTTAAAAACATTTTTTGACGGTTTAACGTATCAAGCAATGGACAAGTTTATCTCTGGAGAAGTTTTTTTTCTTATTTTTTGATACTTTTGTTATTAGACAATCAACGAAATGCAAAAGATTTTTCTTGAAGTTTGTAATTTGTCATTATGAAAAAAAAACAAAAAAAAAATGATATTTTCGGAAAAAAACTCCTGTGCATGAAGGGAAAATAGGAGTTTTCATTGTCATAAAAAAAGTATTATTATGTTAGTTTTGATGATTTAAATGGACGAAAATGTTTTGGAATATTTAAGTAAAATAATCGATGTAATTGGTTGAGTACGGATCATATTTACCTTGAAGAGAAGAAAACCAATCTCAAAATGTTTGACAGATAATCAGTTTTTTGATTTTTATTGCAAAATATATAAATTTTGATAAAAGTACGAGTACATGGCAATAAAAACACGCTGAGTGCGAAGTTATCTGTAATAAAATTCAATTCTTTTATTCTTCTGTTTTTGCAACTAAAAGTTTATTGGCGAACAATTATTACGAAGTTTTTTGTTCTAGTTCCGCACCAGATGGCTATACCACCCTGATCCGTTAATTACTGACTTCTTGTATTTGTAAGTTCAGAAGCCATGCAGGTCCTTAAACAACGTTTTGCAACAAATTTACATAGTTACGAGCGAAAAAATCCGCAATAAATTCGATTGTTAGGGGAAAAATCATCCACTTTGGTTCTTTCTAAAATTTATTACAAAAAATTCGTACAGCAATTACACGGAAAATTATTGAACTATAACTCACAGAATAATAAAAAAAAAATGTTTTTTTTTTTTTTGCAATTGGTAGAACTCAACAACTTGCACGTATAGGTACTTCCAATGTAGCCAATTGCAATCCTTATAACCACACAATTTGTTTTCCCATTTTTTCCTTGCTCTATAGTTTTACACCATCAACATTCGGACAATTCAACAACAGAAACGTTACGAGCTTCGATGCATTGGTTAGTGCAATAGCAGCAAGGACATACATAGAATGAAGGAAATGGAAGGTGGAAAGATGATAGGGATGAATGAGAAGCCCTATGGTATTCTACAATTAAATGAAAAAAAAGGAAAAAAAAACAGTAGTGTAGAAAGGATGCGAGCTATGTGAAGTTATAGTCTCACTAGTATATCATCAATAGTCGTACGATTGCAGAGAATGTTTCTCGGGGTAGGTATAATAAAAAACTCCTCACGGTGGGTGGCCAATCCTTCTTCTCGTTGGACGGAGAATATCATTCTTCGAAAGAATATTGTGCTACGTCGACAACATAAAATGGCCAATAAAATTCTGGAAGCAATGATTGTCGCCCGGAAGTAATTATTTAATTTTCAATTTTTATAGTTCCTGTTCGTGGGAATGATCGTAAAGTTGAAATCGAAGATGGGTTGAGTTTGAAGCAAGAGATGTTCTCGTTAAACCTCCATTGGAATTCGTGTTGTTCTTCCAAGTAGTTGTGCTATTGGGTGTTTTATTTTTTTTCAGAATTGTGCAGAGTAGAGTCAATTTTGATGAACATTTAAGATAACTTGCTAAATTTATTGCTTCGATTTTTTATTGAATTTAAAAGTGATGAACTTTTCATGTGATATATCCTGTCTAAGGATTAGTAGCAAAGTTAAGGATTCGGTATTTTTGTGTAACCTTTGATCGTTTATTTCATGCAAAACTATTTTGTAAAGATTAATTATTTAACAAAATTGACATTCAAGTCAATGAAGAGAGATTAGATGGTTTAAATTATCAAGAATTTTTGATAGAGGGAGAGAACCTATGAGTGTTATTAACGGGAAGTGGCCTGAGGGCGTTTCCACAAAGGTATAACTACACAGTTGTCTTAAGCAACACGGATTACTTTTGTGACGAAATACATTATTGCCCCAAAGTGGTATCCTATACCAAATGGAAGTTCGGTATTCACACTGCAAATCTCTGCCAGTCTATTGGTCAGTGCACCAGGTTGGAAAATGCAACTCCACGTTGCGCTCCGAAGAACTCTGCCCGCAATGTGGGTCACCATAACCGTCACGTGATCCGTTAAGCAGACCTCAACCATCGCCGGGGGTGGAAGCATCCTTCCATAGGCTCCCGACTCCCGTGGTACCAGAAAACCTCCGGAGAGGCTTCGTAATCATAATGGTTACTCAGCTGAGTTTCTTGCAACGCGTGACTGGGTTCACACCCCAGGTACGTGGGGACGGTGTTCCCAAAAGTTATACTGGAATTGACCTTGGTCGCTCGCGCAGTATATTGATTACCAAGGTTATCCCTTCTTTACGTGTACATGTTACATATAAGGGACGGGCAAGACGGAGAACGAAACAACTACAAAGGATCCACTAGCGAGACGTCGTTGAAATTAGCCCATGGATAGCCGTTTCCTCTCACGAAATACAGCAATCGTGAAAAGTTGCAGTATGTAATTCTCCCAAGGGGACAGCGCGCCTCCTACGTCAAAAGTTCCTCCTACATATTTCACACCCATGGCATTTAAGTCCCTTATGTTTGAGTATGATGAACACTCTGCCAGAATATGTCGCCAGTTTTTACACACGACACTACAGTTGAATCTTCTATTCTCAGATTGGCTAATATTGTCGGGGCAGTCATTGAGACCGGTCAGAAGGAAGCCCAAACTTGTGTTAAAATCCAAGTCTAACTTACATTGTGCTATCGCGGATGGAGTGAGAAATTGTCATATTGATTCTTCTTCTTTAATAGCACAGTAAAATTATTCACAATGATAACAGGAATTTGACACATGCGTGAAACACTCGCAGCTTCGTGCGAAGGGAGATCTCCCTTAACCTCCGGCAAGGATACCGAAGGCCTGACGAGCTTTATTCAATGGCACTGCGGTCCAAATCGGTCTTTGGCCTAATGAACTTCAGGTTCCTCACCATTTATTTGTTATTTTGAAAGGTTGTCAGCCCTTCGCACAAAACCTCTTTCTATGAATTTTCGCATATGAAGGCCAAGATATACCGACGGAAGTAGTGAGCTGAAATTATGTGTCGACTGGGATTTTAACTCCTGATCTTCGCATTCTAGACGAACGTGCCAGCCTTAGGCTACACTCTAACACATTGGTTACTTACTTACTTACGACGGTGTTAGAGCCCAAATTGGGCCTTGGCCTTCAATTTGAAAATCTTAGGAGTGATTTGCTGTGTGCGTCAATAGAATCCTCTCAGCTCTTTCGTGGTTTTCCAGCTGGTCTTTGTACATTGTCTTTGGTTTTTTGGATTCGCTTCCATCCTTCGATAAGGCTACAGGCTTTTAATTGCTTGTAGAATCTGTAGGAGTAGGTGATCTTTCAATTTGCCACAGCAGATGATTAAAGAATCAACTCCCAATAATTAGCTGGGTGTCCTCTAATAAAAATCCTAAGCCACTTATTTAATATCTGTAGTTTAAGAAACCATCATAGTTAGCAGAGCATCTGGCTTAGTGAGTAGATAGCTGCTTCGTGATCGTGAAGATGAGGGATCCAGACCTTCCAAAGAAAAAACCGCAAAAGGGTATTACATATGGTGGCGGAGGGAGCAATATCATAGCCAAATACCTCGTTTTGTACATTTGTACGATTTAATTGGTATTCACGGCATATTATTAATATCCTCAAGGTATAATTGCCTATTAGAGCTGTCGTTTTCCAAATGGTATAGAAATGAAGTGCGAGTAGGTTGTAAATTGGGTAAGTGGGCTCTATTACCTAAATTTTGGGTTGTCTCAGGTGGAAGGAGGGGTAGAGCTCGAGTAAAATAATACACTAGCAAATTTCTTCAGTATTATATGGAGAGAAAGCTGAAACTCAACTTATGGAAATATTGGCTGATTGGGAAATAAGGAGTTCCAAAATTTTTAACCGATTTTCGTTTTTCAAATGATCATATCTTCGTAATTACTAGAAGCGAAAAGTTCATATTTTAGGGTAATACCATTGATAAATAGCGCAGGTAAATTATAATTAATGCCTAAATTATCATTAAACACGGCTATGTGTCATACGCTAATTTGGATAAATTAACAAATAGCGATCAGCTAAATCCCCCATTTTGCTAAATCATCTCAATCTACACCGTTTACTTCAGAGCATACACTGGTAGATACGAAACCTGTCTAAATCTGATCCTATCTGTTAACGCAATTCCAGGCTGAAGAATACGACTACATATCTCCGCTTACTACATACACAGCAAGACGGATAAATACTGTGCTCGCGATGTGGACATCAACCACTGCCACCGGGAGTACCCCATCATCCATGGCCATATTGTCTGGCTTCGACCCATATACTGCAGCACACAAGCTCAAAAATCAAGACGATCAACCAGCTGCTGTAAACAAACTGATTAGCAGACCGCGCTAATTTTTAGGATAATAATTTAGGACAGTCGTACCTGCTTACCAAAAAAAAAAAAAATTGAAAAGTCATTCCCCAGGGTAATTAATCAATATATTATTTAAATATTGGCGGTAATTGCTTTATGGTACAATGTATATCTGCTTTTATCGAGAGTCATGACTAAGCTAATAGAATTAGTGTGCTGTAGAGAACACTTTCGACGTTTAGTAAGCAGGGCTTTGTAATATGTTTTCTTGTTCAAATCATACCCTCCGGATAATATCCTGGCAGTCCTTCGCCACTTCATCTTATGTTTGTGAAGCTCTAGAATTCTTTCGACATCGAGATTGCTTAAGAAATGCTTTAGAATAAAGTATCCTGCGGGGCTGCAAGATGTTGCGTATTACATTGAGTAGAGCTCAAAACATTTTGTGTCCTTCTCCTCCTTCCACCACCTCCCATACAAACTGAAGTTTTTCATGAAATGCTCCAGACCAATTTAATCAGTGCGTATAAAATTTATACAGCTATTTTTTTAGAATTATTAGTAAAACCAAAAAAAAAATTAGATGATTAGCTTTACCCCTTTTACCCCCGCCTATACAAAATGACATAATTTCGTAATTTGACAATACATGGATTTGTTCGAAAAGTATAAGTGCTATTGATCTGAAATTTAGAATATATTACTTTCATGGTGATTCCAGTCTACTGTATAAAAGTTATTTGAGTCCTTCCCTTCCTTCCACCCCCTCCCATACAAATTGCACTTTTTAATGAAATGCTCTAAGCCAATTTACTCTGTGCGTATAAAATTTATCGAGCTGAAATTATGCACTAAATGTCTATTTAGAATTATTAGTAAGATCAAAAAAATTAGACCATTAGCTTTACCCATTCTATCCCCTCCCATACAATCAGACACAATTTAATAACTTCACAAAAATTCGATTTTCCTGAAAAGTATGAGTTCTACTGATCTGCAATTTAAAACATGTCAAAAACATGATAATTTTAGTTATATCTAAGAAGTCATTAAGAACTCGCCCCTCCTACCACCTCCCACACAAACTGCGCAATTTCACTAAATCCAATATACTAATTTTTTCAGTACCTATTAAATTTTTGAATTTTAAGTTTTCTATAAAACATTTTGGTGGCAACTCTAGCGTGATGCGAAGAAAATAGTTCAAAGTCGCCACCCCCTCCACCACTTCCGCTACAAAATTTCTTAAAATCAAAAAATTTGTCTCTCATCTAGAGTATAGCACGATTGAGCTTTACGCCCAATCGCAGTCCTGTTATGTTTTTTTACAAGTTAAATTCTAAAATATTATATATATGTCCAAGTTATACGATATAATGTAATTTTAAGTTTTATGTGATTTTAATAGATTTCATGTTGTATTGCATTTTATTTAAATTCTATTTAATTTTCATCTTAGAAATTCTTAGCTTCTTATTTTAACAAATTTGAAATTATAAGTAATTTATTTTATTTTATAAATTCTTGATGCTAAATTATTTTTGTATTTATTGCAATTCTTGAATTTTAATTTAGATGTATACATGTTTCTTTAGTCATATTGTGAGTGTAAAAATTGATTTGGTACCTTGATACGATCTAGTTTGATAATTATTGTTTGTTGTCATTTGAGAAGTCGTTGATTGATTAGCAAAATTACTTAATTTATTGTTATGATTGGAATCGTTTGTTGTAACTATTTTATTTGTTGTTTATTTTTATCTTTTTTGTTCCTATTATCACATGAAATATAAATAATAATTCTAAACAAATAACAGACAGACACTACAATTATATTTATATAGATTAATGTCGTACTCAGTTTTAATATACATAAAATTTTAATTCAGTAGTTTCAACTCGTTACTATTATATGTATAAGTATATTCTCCTCTGCCCACACACCTCAGATAAATGAAAATTAGGGAAACGATACATCCTACTCGCTTACTCAGATTAAAGGGAAAATCAAATTGTTCTTAATTTTTTTAAATAATTTACAGTCAGATTGAATGAGAAATTTTCAACATTTCGACCAGGAATAAGTCAATGACGAGTAATAAAAAATTCTCACTAAATAAAAGTTCTATTTTACCTGTCCTTCCAGTCAAGTTACTGAAAACAGACAATTTTTTATCATAAAACTTTCATAATCCTAAATGTAAACGGATGGCGATCTAAATGTGAACCTTTAACATCAAAGACTCCAAGATTAAGTAGTTTATTCGTAGTATTGCGAAAAAACAGTTTAAGAGCTTGACTGGAACTTCATACCAATAAAATTCTAACTAAAATATTTGCAAGTAAATGAAAAATAATTTTTCAAACAGAAGTTATCATCATCGTTCCTTCCTGTGATGTCCTGTCTCCTGGAGTAATACAAAGTAAATCAAAAAATAAACGGATTGAAATTCTTAAAAGGATTTCTGAAATTACTTCTGTGCATGTTGCATGATTTTTTGATGTGAACATTATTATAATTATGTGATAATTGTATTTTTCTTGCCTATGCAACTGCTCGGTTATGACAATAAATTTTGCACAAGGAAAAAAGATCGATAGAGTTGCGAATAAAAATAACTTAATCTGGCCTTTTACTATAAGAAATTGTGAAGAAAAAAAAAACTATTAAGCTACGCGAAATAAAAATTGCACTCCTGAGATCGTAGCAGCAAAGGCCTAACTGTCGAACCTTCTTTGACCTCACTGCAGAGACATTTTTCATCTGAAAGGAATAAAAGTAGAAATTTTTTTCCCATGAACAAGTGAATGAATAGGACGAAATCACATTCACAGAGGGAATTCCTGAACAATAAAAGTTTTTTTTTCCACTACTGATTTCATTCGTTTTAAAGGAAGCGCAACAGCTTCAAGACAACCTTCTTAGACTAATACGGAAAATAGAAAAAAAAACAGGGCAAATCTGTGCAACGATCCGATAAAAGGACTCAACGAGCTATTCAGCGCATTGCTGAATAAAAAACAATTTCGAATCTGAAAGACGTTCGGAATGCACGCGCTGAAATGAGAAAATGACTTCGGAACAAAGTCCTTAATTGTGGAAATTCCCAAGAAATTGTGTTACAACAAAGATCGGTTGAAAAGATAAAAAAAAATAGTGTAGAAAGAGTAGAAAGAAGGACTTTCCTGGTTTTTCTTTGAGCTTAACTTTAGGTTTGCTGTGGTTGTTTTTATTTAATGTATTATTTTTCTGCGACAAAATATTTCTTGATATGTCTTTAGGGAACACTTTGGAGTCCTTTTCGCTAGTTCAACCTTCTGCTCCGTGGTTATGGTATATACCATTTTATTTTTATTTATCTTTGTGCATCAGTTCATTGTGGCGTCGTGTCCGTGGCATAGATGACAAGTATTCGCTTTCAGGAAATTGCATGGTATGTATCTATGATGGTGCGTTTGTTTTCATTGTTGCTGTTGTATTATGAAATAAATATGTGAACTAGTCAAAGACGTTATAGCAATCAAGTGAGTTACATGAAAATTAAATTGTGGGGATTGTTATTAAGCATCTTAAAAATTGGTCAGGCTTAAAATAGAGATGTTATATTTGTGTATCTGTTGCAATCAGACTTAATTCTATTTATTGAAATAGAGCGGTTCAGGTAGGACAATAAGATCGAGTGTGAGGTGTTACACATGGAATATGCCTTTTTTCCAGTTTTATTATTGGTAAAGCTTCATATTGACAGTTGTTGTAGGGACTGTATCATAGGAAGTCTCAAGAGAGCCAAATACTAAGCACTGATCTTCAGAAGTAGAACTTCCGCTATTTGTTTCCGATGTAAAAAATTATTGTAGGTGACAAACTGTAATAAAAATTGAATCCTTCAGATTTTCTAACCAATTTCTGTTATTGATCCATGTCGGCCGCACCCTAATAACTTACAAGAATTCAATGATAACAATCCTTTGAGCAATACTATTTTCAAATATATTTAATCAGGATAAATCATACTCTTACTACCAACCTTCCACCTCATGGCAAAAAATAAAGAAAACAGAAAATAGAATGTAAATCATTTTTCTAATGGAGTCCTATTCGGGCTATCGAAACTCCACTTTCCCGTTACCCACGTATATTATTTACAGAAAAAGGACGAAAGGGACACTATGTTCAAAATATATATATAACCTATCTACCTTTCCATACAGAAAAATCAGCTGCTATCCTTAACTCTTAAAAAAATTTCGTCTGCTTTGAATAAAATTCCTTCGTCCTTTCGATCCACAACATAAAAAAGTAAGCATTTTATAAAAGTAAAATTCTTATAGGTTAAAGGACTCCTACACATGAAAATTGCGAGAAAATGAAAATAAAAAGGATGGAAAGAAATTCACTTCAATAAAATTCACAAATTGATACATTGGGAAGGATATTCTGGCGAAATGATCCTTTCCGGAGAATATTGAAATCTTATTATACTTCATAGAAATTTTATTTTTTTTCGCCACTCTTTTCCATAGATTTTTTTCGGGATTTAGGTTTATACCCGCACACTTTTCAGAGCGGTTATATATGTGCATTTAGGAGAGGTAACCGCCGAATAAAATGAAGCTGTTTGTAGTCAACTACTGATGTGGTATCAATTTGAAATCATTTTGTATCGAATTTTTTTTTCTGGTTTCTGGTAAGGAGGTGGGTCTGGTGGAGATTTAGTAAACTTTTCATAGACATTCATGCTGTAGAAATAAATGAATTTGTCCCTGGTTTTATGGGCAGCCAGCTAGGCGTATTTTATAAAGCTATATGATAAGTATTGAGATGTACTTTGGATTGAAATTACATTGAATTATGAGTGAATTTTTTTATTTTGTGTACGATGTTCGACCACGTTTCGAAAGAATGAATTTTTTTTTAAAGGGTGAAGTTATTGTTGTAACATCAATGTAATATTTATGCAACATGAACGTATATGAAGGCTCTTGCGAATAAGAATCAGTAGGAGAAGGTCAAGTACCTATTGCACTTTGGTTCTATTGCTATTTTGACGAACAACGTTTTAGAAAAATGTTTTTCACTAATCTTATGCCCTTTAGTCTTAGTAAATTTTCAATGTATGTCATAAGTAGCCCGTACTTCGGATAGGGAGAAGAAATAGGTTTTCTGCATCAAAAATTAGTTTTAATACTCTAGATGAAATCTGACAGTATTATAACTTTGCTCTAAAGTTTGTAACACCAAGAAATAATGCTCGCACAGAGCCGCCAAGTGTGCAGAAATATTTGTTGTCGCTCAAAAATCTCAAAACCGGATGTCCGTCTTTCTACCTCCTCCCATACAAAATAACTCATTTTCATTCATTTACATCAATCAAATTTTTTTGAAAACGAAGAAAGCTAATGATTTTCAATTTGAAATATATTATTATTATCATAAATGTGATGTATGGTATAAAAATTATTTGAATGCCCCCACTCCTTCCACCACCTCCCATACAAACTGCATTTTTTTAATGAAATAACCTAGGCCGATTTTCTCGGAATATATAACATTTATCGAGCTCACATTGTATTAAATACTTAATCAGCATTATCATTAAGATAAAAGAAATTAACTGATTAGCTTCACTGTTTTTACCCCTCTTATACAATATGACACAGTTTCACGACTTCACAAAAAATCTTGAAAGGTATGAATATTACTAGTCCGAAACTTAAGAGATGTCAATCTTATAATATTCGTAGCTATTTCTGAAAAAATTACTAAAATCCTCTCACTCCTTCTACCACCTCCCATACAAAATACAGAGCTTCACTAAATATACATTTATTTTTTCAGTTTCTATTCGATTTTTGGAGGTTGCATTTTGTTTAAAACAGTTTTATAGCTACTTTAGTATGATGGGAGAAAATTAGTTCAGTGCTATCACCCCTTATACCACTCCACATACAAAATTTTCGCAGTCGTACCCCTGTTATGTCTTAAGTATTCTTGTTTATGAAATAATTTGTGCAGCCTTGCGACTTTTTCATCTGTAGTTTGTTCTTCGTTTTGTTTGTTTATCTTTTTGTGAATCCTCATATTATTAAAAAGATTAATCGTTATCGTGTGCTAAAATAAAATACTGCACAGTGTTAAGTACCATCCCAGACCAATTTATTAGTTGTACCTTGCTCTGTAACGAGTTACGTGAAATCAAGGGTTGAGAAATCAAGAGTAGTGGAAAGTATCAGCAAACCATTCATTTGCTGAAGTGTTACAGTGGAAGATCCATTTGATGCTATTGAAAGAGAATCCAAAACCATTATCTTAGGTCAATACTGGAAAATCGATTTTAATTTTTAGAAAATTTCTCGAATAATAATTTTATAATTAAGAAATGGTATTATTCGATTATTTCTATTCTGTTCGATTATTTCTATATTCGTAATAAATTATTTTTTATTAAAGGTAAATATTTTATAAAGGTTAAGGTAGATGCCACGTTGGACCAAAGTGCAAGTACTTTTTGAGTTTAGTTAGAATTTCGTTAGTAACATTAATAATTGTGCATCATATGAATGGTTACATGAAGCTGCGATTTGTACCTTTTTAACAATATAAACGAGAAATACATACAATAATAGCTTGTGTGCTATAGTGCATTAATTGAAAAACGGACCAATGTACATGATCTTCCCCTGTAATTTAGAACAATAATTAGCAGTTGTTGTTTAATTACTTTGTCATTTTAATAATAAAATATTGTGATCGACAGTGAAAAAAATTAGTCAAAAACTACTCTTGCTAATATCTCCACTAAGAATGCAGATAGGAAGCTGGAAATCAGCATAGGTATATAGAGGGTTGTGGACAAACTTCAAAAATAATTAAATTTTTTTATCCATTGGCGTCCGAAAAGAGGGGCCCAACAAAAAATTGGCGGCCGATTTTTTTTCAAATGAAAATATCTTGGAAACTACTTTCCAAAATTACGGCATACAGATCCACAAAAATCAGCTTAGAAGGAAGCTAATTATTGTAAGGGAAGGATCAGGGGGTGCAAAGAAAAACACTTAAAAATGAATATCTCAACTATCCCTTAAGCTATGTAATTGAGACTCTAAATATACTTATATTAAGCTATATTAGCGAAATATGAGAAAAATATAAAATTTGGTCAGTAGTGGAGGAAATGGGAGCCTTTCAAAAATAGTGGACTTTCCGTTATACATCAAAGCTGAGTATAGATATGTATAAAATTGAAAATTCGTCAGATTATAGAGCTACTCATTTTTTAATATTGATAAAAATTTTAAGTTAGTGAGTGTAAGGGGAGGGAGGTGGTAAGCAAAAATGTCGAAAATCTTTTTTTAGGACACTGGTGAAAGATACAAAATTTAAATTTTGCATGTCGATACACCTAGTTGATATACATAGAAAAAAAAAAAACAATAATTTGTTCCACAATTGTTATAAGCCGATCCTCCCGGTCAAACGTGCACAAGGTGTTTCATGTTCATTGAAAAATTCACATAAACTGAAAATTTTTGAATGAAATTTTAAGGTAGAAATTTGAAAATTTGCGAAATCCATTTAAAAAAAATCCACAATTCTATGACATATTAACTGGTCGAATATCTTTAAAAATTCTACCCCCACTCATGCAAAATTCTTTTTTCGATCATTTTTAAGAAATCAATTATCACCTAACTTTTAAAAGTTATCAATTTCAAATTTTGTATAAACTTTAAAGAATAGTTGAATCGACTTGCGTCAAATGTTTTGAGATCGCGCTTGCCCTTCTACCTCCTTCCACAGAAAAGTATGATTTTGATCAATTTCAATAAATCAACTAACAACCAACAAATTAAAAGCTACGAACTTAACGTTTTGTACAAACACCCTGCAAGAGAAATGAAATAAGACTGCATCACAAGTTTTATGATTCCCTTACCCGCTCTACCCCCTCCCCTCTCTGCTGAGACCTTTATCAAACTAGGTCTCAGCAGAGACCGAAACGTCACGAATAATAAAGCATAACTGTGTAGAATCCGGAAATCTTTTCTTTCATTTCAAAATGCACTGTGAAAACATTCACCAAACCAGAATGAAATATTGATTATATGTACTGGAGCTATTATCGTATCCGCAATTAAGTTTTAAATTGCAACAGCCTTACCCAAGAATCTCCTTTCACTTAGTCTTCCCTAACCACTCTAACCTTATATATTGACTTTCCACGCATCCTCAACTTATCCTAAGAATAATAAAGTTGCGACCGACTTGTTGGCATATTTTTTTTAAAGTTGAGAAATTGTGTAACATTATATGGGAGAGTTAGAAGGAGTAAAGTAGATCAGTTAATTTTTTTCCGATCTTAATAATAATGCTGATAAAGTATTTAGTACAAAACTTGAGCTCGATAAATGTTATATGTAAAAAAATTTGTTTAAAGTATTGCAGGAAAAAGACCATGGGAATATAGCATTGATGTTCACCAGATATTTGTGAACTCCAACAGGCATACGACAGTATCGGAAGGCGTGACCTGTATAAAATCGCGTTGAAGTTTATCATCATCAATGGCGCGACAGCCCAAATCGGGCCCTGGCCTCCTGAAGTCGTCGCCTCCAATCGTCTCGATCCAAGGACCGCGTCTTCCAGCTGCTAATTATACTCTAGATGAAATCTGAGAGTATTATAAGTTTGCTCTGGAGTGTGTAACGCCAAGAAATAAGGCTCGGAGAAAAAAATGATGAATACAGAAATTAATATTATCACTCAAAAATCTCAAAACCGGATGTCCGTCCGTCCGTCCGTTCGCTCTCTAGCTTGAGAACGCGTTGAGCTAGAAAGCTCAAATTTCGTACACATCGTTTTTGACAAAAAAGTAAGGTCAAGTTCGTGAACGGGCCAAATCGCTCCACCCCTTCTACCCCCTCCCATACAAAATGACACATATGCGCAATTTGACAATAAACAGATTTGCTCAAAAAGTATAAAAGCTATTAGCCTGAAATTTGGAATATATTACTTTTATAATAATATCAATCTGCCGTATAAAAATTATGCGTGTGCTCTCCCTCCTTCTACCACCTCCCATACAAACTGTACTTGTCATGAATTACTCTAAGCCAATTTACTCAGTGCGTATAAAATTTCGCGAGCTGAAATTCTGCACTAAATATTTATTTAAAATTGTTAGTAAGAGGTAAAAAAAATTAGACGATTATCTTCACCCCTTCTACCCCCTCCCATACAAAATGACACAATTTCGCAATTCGACTGTAAATGGATTTGCTCGAAAAGTATAAAAGGTATTAGTCTGAATTTCGGGATATATTACTTTCATAATGATTTCAATATACAGTATAAGAATTATTTGCGTCCTCCCTCTCCTTCCAACCCCTCCCATACAAACTACACTTTTTTATGAAATGCTCTAATCCGATTTTCTCAGAACATATAACATTTATCGAGCTCACATTTTGTAATAAATACTTATTTAGCATTATCACTAAGATCAGAAAAAAATATTTGATTAGCTTTACTGCTTCTACCCCCTCCCATACAATATGACACAGTTTCACAACTTCACAAAAAATCTATTTTCTTGGAAAGTATGAATGTTACTAGTCTTAAATTTAAGGGATGTCAATTTTATGATATTCTTAGTTATTTCTGAAAAAATCAATAAAATCCCCCCACTCTTTCTACCACCTCCCATACAAACTGCACATTTCAACTAAATCTAACACACTAATTTTCTCAGCTCCTATTCAATTTTTGGAGTAAGCATTTTGTATAAAACATTTTTATGGCTACTTTAGTATGATAGGGAAAAAATTAGTTCAATGCTATCACCCCTTCTAACACACCCCATACAAAATTTCTTGGGATCACAAAAAATTCTATTTCATCTAGAGTATCGTAAGATTTACGCGCAATCGTAGCCCTATTATGTTTTTTAGAATGGCTTTGCTGTCTTCATCAACCGAGTCTTCCCATCGCTTGCGTGGTTTGCCTACTGGCCGGTTACCACTCGCTTTGCCTTTAAGAGCACGTTTGGGGATTCTTCTGTCTCCAATTCGCTCTACATGGCCAGCACACTGCAGTTTACGTAACTTGATGAACGTTGAAGCTTCTGGTTCGTCGTAGAGTTGATACAACTCATGGTTGTATCTTATTCGCCATTCCGTTCCTTCCTTCACAGGTCCCAAAATTCTTCGGAGGACCTTTCTTTCGAATGCGTTAACTGCTTTTTCGGAAGTTCACGTTAATGTCCACGTCTCGCTGCCATAACAGAGCACAGGTCGTATAATAGTTTTATAAATCCGCAGCTTATTGTTCCTGTGCACTTTCTTGGATTACATTATTGGAAGTACCAAATAATACGTCTTATTTGCAAGTATTATCCGTCGTTTGATTTCGTCTGTTTCATTACCGTCCTTTGCTAGATTAGCCCCAAGATATATGAAGTTGTCCACACTTTCCAAATTATATTCCGCAATTGTTATGTTTTGTCTGATTGGCGTTCTCCGTCTTGTTTGCGTCATTACTTTTGTTTTGCTTTCATTAATGCGCAACCCGACTTCTTTTGCGGCGGAGTCAAGATTGGCAAATACCTCCTTAGCACTAGGGAAGGATCTTGCTAGAATGTTAATGTCGTCAGCGTATGCTACTAGTTGGGTGGACTTGATTAGTAGTGTCCCGTTGGTGTCGACTGGGATTTTTCGGACGACATACTCTAGTGCCAAGTTGAAAAGCATAGGGGCTAGACCATCTCCCTGCTTTAAACCACATTCCGTTCGAAAGCTGGTTGTGGAATCGGTTTGTATTCTCACTTGGGTCCATCCTTTCCGAGGCTGTTCTTCAGGTTTCTGGACAGTGTACTTTTTCCGGTGATGCGTTGTCGGTGCCTCGCCTAACCCCCAACCTGGAGGACCGGTCCTACTTATTTATGACACCCTAGCAGAAAAAGGGTGGGAGTTTTGAGCTAAATATGACATGCTGGAGTTCTCACAGCTATGCTGCAAGTCCAACTATGCCATACTTGTTGCCTACTTCCTGAGACGCACTGGTGTTACTGGCCATTCAAGTTAACTCCATGCTCCCTCCTCTTTTCTCAAACTGGGCTTGGGACCGTCTATGGCGGAGTTCGTTGAAGTTTATGGTCCTATCGAAACTGATTCGGCTTATAAAAATGACAATGACCAAGTCCTTGTCACAAGTCGGAGAAGAAAATAATGTGACTTCTAGCTTTAGAACTGACAATAGCCTGAAACAGGAGATCATGTTGCATATAAATCACCAACTCTTACTCAATCCTGCTAATCATTAATTCCCTACTCTCTTCGCCAGATCTCTACCTCCTTGCTTCTGAATCCTAAGGTTTCTAAAACAAGACGCTAATGATTTTATAGACAATAATTGTGTAATTGGCCCACATATGCATTTTTTTTAAGGAATCGAACACAACTTAGGGGGTCACCCTATAATCCTATGCACAGCTGTGTCGGTATAGAAATTGAAAAAAAAACATAACAAAATTGGGCTTAAAGCCCAATCATATGATACTCTAGATGAGATGGAAATGACTTTAATATACCGGAAAATATGTCATCTCAAATTCCTTCGAATAGTGAATAGAGACTTTTGCATGGGAAGTGGAAGTAGAGGGGGAGGTTTGTATTTTTCATATATGACACTGAACATGGCATGCAAAATGTTTTTTGCTGAATTTAAAGTTTTTAGTTTTCATTATTTTTAAAGAAATTGGTCATAGATTTTCTGAAATTGGGGCATTTGTATGGGAGATGTCAGAGGAAGTGGAGCGTTTAAGATGATTTTGAAACTGCTTATCATCATCCTTATCACCATGCTTTGATTCTATTTCAAATCGATAGCTCCCATATACTTGAAGGAGAAATGCTTTTCTTGAATTTATAATACAGATATTTGTATGGGAGGTGATAGACGGAGTGAAGCGGGGCTTATAACTTTTTCTAGCACTTATTTTAATTATTAAGAAACAAATTCTGGCAAAATTTTAAGTTTGTAGTTTTTCTAGTTTGAATGAAAATCGATAAAATGCATTTAACAAAAATTATGCATTTGTATGGGATGGGGTAGAAGGAGTGTACGGATCAAAACATCGCATTATTAAAATTTCTATTTGTATACTTTATACAAAATGTCAAGTTGATAGCTTTAACAGTTTCGAAGAAAAATAATTTAATTTAAATTTCAAAATTTCGTGAAATTTGTATGGGAGGCGATAGAAGGAGTAATGAGAAGATGATAATTATTTTAAAAATAAATTGCAATTATAGTATAATTAATTCTGACAAAATTTCGTCTTTTCAGCTTTACTAGTTTTAATGAAAATCGAAAATATGTATTTTTCAAAATTGTCCATTTGTATGGGAGGGGGTAGAAGGGGTAAGGGGATCGGGTTAATATTCCGTGATATTAATGACATCCATAATACTTTGACTTAAATTTCAAGTCGATAGCTTAAATAGTTTCAAAGAAAAATCAATTTCTTAATATTTCGAAATTTCATGAAATTTGTATGGGAGGGGGTAGAAGGAGTGGGGGATGTAATCCATTCACGAACTTAAAGTTACTTTTTTGATAACAATGACACACAAAAATTTTTAGCACTATAGCTCAAAGCTTTCGAGAGTTATGCTGTAGACAGGCAGACAGACGGTCACTCGGAATCGAGGTTTTTGAGCGAAAACAAATATTTCTGTACCCTTGGCGAGCATTATTTCTTAGCGTTACAAACGGTAAGGCAAACACAATATACTCTCAGATTTCATCTAGAGTATAAAAACTAAAGTTGGATCAATTTAATTTGGGTGGAGAAAGACGAAAGTGACGGTGAATATTGCTTGTAAAGCACTGGAGATTGCACTCGTGGGGAAACACTTTGGCTGGTAATGTGTTCCAAAGTCTTGATGTTCGGGAAATGATTTTGAATTGTTACTACATTTTTAATTTTTGTGTGCGATAAAGTTAAAGTTTGAATCAAATTGGGAAGTAGATCAGAGGTTAATTTAAATTTAACCATTGTAGAAGAGATTTATTTAAATTGAAAGAAAAGATTTCCGGATTCTACACTGTTACGCTTTATTATTTGTGGGAAGGTTGGGGAAGGGGAGTGAGAACGACCTTAGCGAGTGAAGAAGCTGGTATATTGCTCAGTTGTACTGGAAGCTTACTGACAAATATTTGCAGATGTTATGGGGGACTGAATGATAGAAAGCGAACAGAAACCATCTACTGAGTATCTAGGCCTTCTTGAAGTGGAACCGTTTCACTTTTACACCGTTTCCCCATTTTATTGCGAATAATTTTTTATCACCAGTAGCAACTGAAAACTTTGCGCTTAAGAAAATCCCGTCTGGAGTGGGAATCGAACCCACGACCTATTGACTGAGAAGCAAGCACGCTGCCCACTACGCCACAGAAAAAAAAAACAAAAATTTGCTACCCTGAAATTTTGTTTTTTCGCGTTTCATCACTAAATTAGCCTAAAAATGCAAAAAAAAAAAATACTTCCCGCCGTACGCCGTCCGCCGTATATATGGACTCATATCTCCGAGACCGTTAAAGGTAGAATGTTCTTTTTTGGGTGGATTGTTTACTGGGTAAGTGAGCTCTATTTGCTAGATTTTGGGGGGTGTTAGGTGGATGAGGGAGGCGGGGGAGGGCAAGAGTCAAAAACTTCACTTGCTAATGAACGAATCTACTGATTTTCAACTTCCTGAAAATCAGTAGAGATATAGAAAGGGATGTGGGACAAACTTTAAACATAATTTAATATTTTATATCCATTGGCGTCCAGAAAGGGGGGGCTTAAAGCAAATTGTCGGCCGAAATTTTTTTTCAAACGATTATATCTTCTAAATTACTTATTGCAAAGAATTAAAATTTTGGGACCATTTAGGTGGGATATAGTTTCACCAGAATCAAGTTAGAGATTGGCTAATTATTATAACGGGGCGAGTCAGGGGTGGGTGCAAAGAAAAACACTTAAAAATGAATATTTCAACTATCTCTTAAGCTATGTAATTGAAACTTAATACATATATTAAGCTTTACTAGGAAAATACCATAAAAATATAACATGTTGGAATAATAGTAGCGGAGAATGGTGCATTTAAAAAGTGGCGCACTTTTCAAAATTACAAATCCTTATATCTTAAAACAGAGTACAAATATCAAATCGAAAATTTGTCAGATTGTAGAATTACATAGTGGTTAATTTTGGTAAAAATTTTAAGTTGGGAGGTGATAAGCAAAAATGTCGAAAATTTTGAGTGATTTTTTTAGGGCTCTGGTAAAAGGTACAAAGTTTAAATTTTGCATGTTGATACATCTATTTAATACTCATAGAAAAATAATAATAATTTGTTCTATAATTGTTATAAACCGACCCTCCGGTCTAACGTGCATGTGCATTGAAAAAAACACATAAACTGAAAATTTTTGAGTGAAATTGTAAGGTAGAAACTTGAAAATTTGCGAAATGCATTTAAAAAAAATCCCTAAATATGCGAAATATTAACTAGTCGAAAACCTTTAAAACTTCTACCCCCTCCCATAAAAAATTATTTATTCGACCATTTTCAAGAAATCAATTATTACCTAATTATTAAAACCTATCAATTGGAAATTTTGCACAAAAACTTTTAAAAAGAGTTGAAATAAAAGTTTTGAGATCGCGTCTGTCCCTCTATCTCCTCCCATACAAAAGTATGATTTCGACCATTATTAAGAAATCTGATAATTGATTTCTTAATAATGGTCGAAATCATACTTTTGTATGGGAGGAGATAGAAGGACAGACGCGATCTCAAAACTTTTATTTCAACTATTTAAAACTATTAGTTTAAAATTTTACTTAAGAATAGTTGAAACAAAATTGCGTCAAACGTCTTGAAATCGCTCTTGCCCTGCTGCCCCCTTCCATACAAAAGTGTGATTTCGACCAATTTCATTAAATCAACTAATAACAAATAAATTAAAAGCTACGAACTTGGAATGTACAAGCACCTTACAAGAGAAATAAAATAAAACTACATCACAAATTTTATGATTCCCTACCCCCTCCCATATAAATGTTCGGTTTCGTGAAAGTAAAATACACCGAATTTTATGAAAATTCTATGCAACTTCGTCTATGAAACACATTCTATACACAGAATATACGTGATTCAAGCAATCAATTAAAAAGCTATTAACATCCACCCACCCATACTATTACCCCTCCCCCTTCCCTCATATGAACCCAAACTTGCAGAAACGAATGAAATATTGTTAAATTGACAACAGCCTTGCCCACGAACTCCCTTTCACTTGGTCTTCCCTACACGCTCTAACATGCATATTGACTTTCCACTCATTCGCAGCGTGTCCCGAGAATAATAAAGTTTCGCCCGACTTGCTGGCAGTTTATTTATTATATACGTAACCGTTGATTTGAATATATCAAGATGACATGAATACTTTTTGATAGCTTACTGTTACGCGATGAAGGAAATCCTTCATCCCGCTTCAGATAATGGGGATTTCTTAGGTCGAGGCAGCACGATTTTGCCGGCGGCTCAGGAGCTTGGGATGGGTCGTTGACCCAAGAAATCCTCATCCTTGTTCGTGCTGATGAATAAAAATGGAACGGGAAAGGGATCACGATACCGCACTACCCAAGCGGTTCATTCGCTTAGCGGGATGTTTTCATCCCCCGCTAATCCAAATTAGCGGACGATAAAAAAAAACCTTAATACAGGAAATTTGCGTATCACTCATGTCGATAATTCACACTTACCCGATATCCGGACAAGGCCTGGGAACTCTCTCATGAGTTCCTCACTCACTCATCTTGAGAAACAAAAAAAAAAAAGAAACGAAAAAGAGAAAGAAGAGAAGAAAGGAAAAAAAAAACGCGCGCAATAAATTCATTGGTTGTTCCTAGGCACTTACAGAGAAAGAAAATTTGACACTCGAAGAAAGAAAAAAATTATAACTTAAATTAACATATAATTATATTTCATTAAATTCTTGCTATTGAAATAAAAAAATGATAATATAAAAAATTCAATATTTGGTACTTAACGTTGGGGCCCTTGCTGCATCCAGATGTGTCGAAGAATTTCAGTACAAATTAGCGCTCTTTTCAATTTTGTTAATGTCACTTGTTCAATTATCAGGTAATTTTTTTCTTATTTGTTTTTCAATGTCACTTATAACTTTATAAAGTTCTTTTAAGCTATTAATTATGAACTTAACAAATTCAACTTCTATTAATGTCACTTATTGTATTATTATTTTTTTTTTTATTGTCTTATTTTTTTCCTAACAACAAAACGATGTTCACCATCAACGCCACTTTTTACTCCATCCCCTATCGAGTTTTTTCCCTTTTTTTTTTATTATTAGTAACCAAAGGTGTTCTCCTGAACACAGTCTATTTGCTTCTCCTCGAAAGCCTTTCCACTTTTTTTCAAATCCCGGCAGACCGAGCTTTAACGGCTTTCCTCCCCATCTCATCGCTAGTTTTGGCGCCAAAATACTTTCCAGCAGTGCTGCCCTAGGAGTTTTTATGTCCAAAATTTTTCAGTTCATTATTTGGCGCGAACTAATTAGATTATTTTTATTATTATTGCGTTCTTTCAAGTTTATTATTTTAGTCGTATTATTATTTTGTTATAATTTCATGTTTAGAGACAAAAAAAAACAATATAACGTGTATCCTAATTGTACCTAGGGACAGTATGGGAACAAAACAAAAGAAAATAAAGCGATAAACTACGACCAAAATGAGGGAAGAGTAGAATTGGATTCTGGTAAAGGCTAAAACAAAATTTACAAAAAAAAAGTTTCGCAACAAGCTATTAACATCCACCCACCCTTACTATTACCTCTCCCCCTTCCCTCATAAGAACCCAAACTTGCAGAAACGAATGAAATATTGTTAAATTGACAACAGCCTTGCCCACGAACTCCCTTTCACTTGGTCTTCCCTACACGCTCTAACATGCATATTGACTTTCCACTCATTCGCAGCTTGTCCCGAGAATAATAAAGTTTCGCCCGACTTGCTGGCAGTTTATTTATTATATACGTAACCGTTGATTTGAATATATCAAGATGACATGAATACTTTTTGATAGCTTACCTCAAAAGTCACAAAATTTTAGAATCTTCCTTTCTTCCTTTACTTCATTCCCAATAAAACTCAAATTTCTTCCTGTACATTTTCTTTGTCATGCTCCTTAATTTTATTTTTTAATATTTCCAATTTTCATTATCAATATAATTTTTTTTTTTGCGAAATATTTCTATTCTATAATTTATTATGTTATATACCATTTTAAACTTATTCTTAATTTTTATTTATTTAGAAATTAAATTCAGTTTTCAACAATATTTTATTATTCATGTTTTTTTTTCGTATAATTTTTGCCAATTAACAATAAAATTAAATTTTATTTTGAATATTTTATTTAACCGAAAAATTTAATATATATTTTCTCAATTTTATACTCTCATATCATTTCACAAACATTTCATTATACGTTCAGTATATCTTTTTTTGCGTGCAGTTATTTTAGATTTCATTAATGACCAAAATATATAAATAGATTTTATTTTTACGATTTTTAATATAAATATGTTGCGATTTTATCATTACATAAATTTTAATTTCCTATACAATTATATTTGGTAGGAGTGCACTATTCAATTATATGACTGTGGTAAAGTGATGCTTTTTATTTATAATTTTATTTCGATTATTTACAAAAAAATTTGGATAAGCTTTCATACAAATAATTTTTAAGGGGGGTAGGTAAATTTCATTTTTATATAATACAATTGGCAGACTGGGAAAAGTAAATAAATTACATTGAAATTCAATTATTAAGTACTTTTTGTTACGATGAGATTTTTGTTCTATATAAATATTATGAGGAATTATAATTGAAAATTTTTGTTGGTAAATTAATTTATTAATTGAACTCAGAATATGTATCGGTGTATTAATAATAATTGATAGGGGCTAATCCATGTTCCGCTATAGTTTATTTATTTCATGAGTAAAATGAAAAGGTGTGGAAAACCTTGTGAAAATTCTCTCAATTTTTTTTATATATTTCAATTTTGCCTAACAAAATTTTACATCTAGATTATGATTAAGCTCACATTTATTTACAAGCGATAATAATTGTGCGAGAATGAAATTAAAGAAGGTCTCGAAAATGTGTTTTTGATCGATAATATTACGAATAAAATGACCAATTAAATTTGGTTAGTTTCCAATTTCTGAAACATCATAAAAATAGGTTAACATTCATATAATAGTATAAAATACCACCTTTATAAACTCTACTATTCACATCGTTAAGACCGAATTAGACATTATTCAGAATGCAATTTTGTCATATGAATTTATACTAATTTTATACTCTAGATGGAATTTGAAAGTATTATAAGTTTGATCTAAAGTTTGTAACGCTAAGAAATAAGGCTCGAAGCAAAAAAATGGATTACTAAGAAGTTATGTTTCTCCTCAAAAATATCGATTTCGTATGTCCTTCGTTGGCAACAGTTAAAGGCCGAGGATCGCGCCTTGTGGAAGAGAGTTGTTTCTGTTCTATGGCCCTATAGGGGGTTTTAACATGAATTTGATTGATTGATTGATGCCCTTCGCTTACAATACAATATAACGAAATTAAAAACATATTTTAAATTTAACAACATGAGAAGCCGCGTATTTCTTTGACAAAAAGATAAAAGCTTGATACCAACCTAAAGTGAACCACTGCAAGGATACTGAAGGCAACATTGTAAGTACTGTGGCAGATATAAAACAAAGATAGGCTCCATAACACACACAACTCGAAGCATATGCTAAAAATTTAAACAGACGTGCAAGATCTCTAGAGAGTTCTAAATAAATATTTATTTACCTTGATTCGGTAGTAGGGGAAGTTTTACTGAAACAAAATAAAAGTGGTGACAACTGGGAAAAAAGACACCAATCAGACAAAGTATTACAGAAGGGGACTATAACCTAGAAAACTAAGACAACTATGTTTACAATTTTCTTCTTCTTCAATGGCGCTACAGCCCAAATCGGACCTTGGCCTCCTGACATGAAGGTTCCTTAACTTTTTCATTAGTTATTGTGGAAAGATTGTTAGCCCTTCGCACAACCCTCTTTCTACGAATTTTTCATTTTCGTAGATTGAGGTGACCAAAGTATATCCAAGTAGGCAATGTGTTGGAATTACGGTACTCACTAGGCTACATCCTAGCTGTATACTTAGGGGTAAACTTAATTAAGGATCGAAGCGAATCTATCGAAATAAAAAGAAGAGCAGTGAAGGCGAATAAGACGTATTATTCGGTACTACCGATAATTAAAAACGAAAATGCTCAAAATAAACTTAAACTGTATAAGACGGTTATAATACCTATGCTTTGCTATGGCAGGGAAACGGAGACATTAACCCAGGTGCCCAAAAATTACTTTTGAAAGAAAGTTCTTCCGAAGAATCTTTGGACCTGTGTGGGAAGATTCGATCGGGAAAATGCGATGCAATAAAGAATTGTATGGCATCTTCGACAATTCAGAAGTGTCAATCCTCCTAAAATTGCAGAAGCTAAAATGGGCTGGTGAAGCAGATGGATGACATAAGAATTCCCAAACGGACATTTAAGGGCAAAGTCGATGGACAAAGACTAATTGGAAAACCACTTAAGTATTGGGAAGATTCTACTGACGCAATTTTTAAACAGGAGAACGCGGTCACTGAACCGAGAAACGCAGTATGAAGAAGGCTAAGGCTTGATTTGGACTGTAGCACCATCGATTTCCCAGAATTGAACTAATATAATGCCAAAGAATTCATTGGCTCCACAACTCAAACTGGGTCTTCGGCTGTTAACTGTAACGCGCTACAGAGCAACCCAACAAGCCAAATGGAATGCATTTCATGCATTCTGAAAAGAATTTATTTAGGAATGCCGGTAATCGTGTTTCTTCCCAGCGTTTCTCACATGGAATGCACCTATGATGAATGTAGAATGCTTTCGATCTGTAATGAAAAATATATAAATCCGAAAACGCATTATGTTTATTTTTCTCTCTGAAAAAAGCAGCGTGCGAACTGTCACCAAGAAAATTGCTTTGACGTACCTCTTGCTATCAGACATTTGTAACCACAAATGTACACCACTTTGAAATTATGTGCTCAACACTGATGCCATACTTGAAGCGTTGCGCAGCCATAGTGTGGAACCCCTCCAGACTGCATGGATAGCTAAACTTCTTTGCTCACGAAAATCATAGCACGGATGGGTGTAGAGACCAGAAAAGGTTCTGTTCACAAAGGAACGCCACACGGCGTCATAATATCGACTTTCTTGTGGGTCCTAACAGTGAATGAACCCCTTTCCATTTTAAATTGGAACTGCTATCCCGCCGGATAGCACGCACCTTATGCATTCCGCTTTACACCTGTTAGACAGTTGGGCACTAGATAAAGGACTCACCATTAATGCCCAAAAAACAGACTTGGTCCTCTTCTCCATAAGAAGAAGATCATATGTTTTCAATCCACCAAACATTCGGGGTATCACTATGGTCCTCTCGAACCAAGTTAAATATTTAGGTCTTATTCTTGATAGCAAATTATACTGAAGGCCAATATTCAAGAACAAGCAAATAAGGCTATCATAACCTTCTTCGCTCGCAAGAGACATTCGGTTTGAGATGGGGCCTTACACCGCACCTTATCCACTGGATATATACCAGTATTGTCAGACCAATTATTTGCTATGGCGCGCTGGTGTGGTGGCCAGCGGTGGTACGAAGGACTAACCTAGCACCTTTATAGCTAATCCAACAGATGTCATGTTTGTGTATGACAAGAGATCTTAGAACTACACCACCTGCAGCCTTACAGGTAATTCTCTCACTACCGCCACTTGATCATTAGATTAAAAACCACTAATTCATGTTCAGCACAGCAAATTGGTCATGGCAAAATTTTAAAAGCCATTAGAGATGCAAACTCCGTTTTAGACTGCGAATATGATTGCATTAACCAACCACAGGTTGGGAAACGGAAGTTTCACATTAAGTTTCCTGAACGAAACGGGCAACAAACACGATACTCAGCACCTGTACAAGTGCTCATCTCTATACGGGCGGATCTAAAACTATTCAGCTTACAGATGCTGGGATTTATTCGAATTACCACGACATCCACACTTCATTTCATCTTCCAGAACACGCGATTGTGTTCTGACTGTAAGTATTAGCTATTAACGAGTGTACAACCATTATTTTGGAAAAGTCTCGGAAATTGTTACATATTCTCGGATAGTAGGGCTGCACTTTTGGCACTCCAATCCTACAGGACCACGTCCAACCTAGTATCCATTTGTAGAAACAATTTGAACCGAAGTATTTCTTATTTGGATAGGAAACGAGGCAGCAGACATGCTTGCACGGCAAACATTTGCAAACATTAACTCCACTAGGAAGTCAGTCGGTGTAGCATCAACAATGCTGAAGACTTTCTTCGAACAAACTATTTAGGATTCTTTCTTGGCGGAGTGGCGGCAGCTGGACAACTGCAGAGCGGCCAAATCTTTTTAGGAAGAACCTAAAAAAAAATTTCAGCTCAGCTGTTACAACGTAGTCACTATAGCGTCCGACCTATTGTTGGCCTGACAGGTCATTGCTTACTAAAGCTGCACGCATTTAGGCTGAGGATCGCGAGCGATAGTCTTTGCTGAGTTTGCAAGGAAGACGAAGAATCTATCGAACATTATCTTTGTCACTGTCCGCAAATCTCCAACCGTCGTCTCCTTTGTTTAGGCTCTAGATTCTTCTCAGAACTAGACGACCTCAGAGGCATCAAACATTCGAGTCTGCTACAGTTCGCAAATCGAGCCAAGTGGCTAGAACAACAGTTATGATATCCATCTCATAATCACAAGGGGGGAGTACAATAGGTTCTACGAAACCATCCTCCTACAACATAAACCTAAACCTATGAGCTTAACACAGTTGTTCATTGCAGTGCGGTCAATGTGTGTTTTACCTGGTCTTGGATATTTTGGGAATGTGAATCTAGTTTAGGTTTTTTGGTTTGTTTTTCTCACTCAACCCATTAACGGATGCAATCTGGTACTCATAGAATGGATCCAGAATGAGTTCCGAAAGTGAATTTAGCAAGTAATAAATAGGGTCAACGTATTTTGCACACATTGTTATAATCAATATTTTAATAATAAGATTATTCAAAATAGGACATAGAAGCAAGACGGAAAACAAACTACCGACGAAATAGTCACAAGTCTTTGCAAATTATTTCATAAAAAAACTAACAATTAAAAACTCTATTTTTATTTTTTAAATATTTTTTCTCCCTGTGCGAAGTACGGTCTACTTCGGAAGGACAAAAAATTAGTGAAAAATATTTTTCAAAATATTGTTAAACTTATGAAAACAGCAATAGGACCAAGGTACAATAGGTCCAAGCTCCTTGACCTTCTCCTATCTGAAATTTATGAAGCTCAAATTTCGTGTAAAGTGTTTTGGTAGCGAATAAGTTAAATAAGAAAAAATAGTTTAATTCTGTCACCCCTTCTATCACCGCCCATACAAAATGACACAATTTCACGACTTTATAATAAGTCGATTTTCTTGCTAGTACTCTGAAATTTAATATTTAACAATGTTTTTGGGAATTTTATTTACATATAATTTTTTTTAATTTTAAATCTCTCTCTTTCCTTCTACCCCAAAAAAACCAAACTACACCATTTCACTAAATATAATGTTCAAATTTTCTCAGTACTTATTATATTTATGAAGGTCAAATTTGATGTAAAAAAATTTGGTAGTGAAGGTGTGAAAGAATTGGTTGAATCCCGCTAATCCTTTAATTCAATACGAAATTGCACAATTTTACAGCTTTATAATGTGTCAATTTTCTTGGAGAGTATAAAAGTTACTGAGCTGAAATTTGAACTGCATCATTTCTATGTTCATTTTAGCCAGTTCTGTGAAAATCGTTGAAGTACCTAAGTTCCTTCTACCACCTCCCATACAAAACATGGTGGCGAAACGCTTTGAAGCAATTTTCAATACTTAATATACTTTTAGAAGTGGGTCATTGGAATGGTGGAAAAACAACCCCTTCTGAAATTACTTCCATTCCATCTAGAGTATCGTATGGTGCACGTAAAACCTGTGCAATCGTAGTTTCGCTCTATTTTTATCTTAATTTATCTCTGATCAAATATGGACCTTGTCTCTTAAAATCTAATTGAAACGCGGCATTTTACATAATTTATTATTTTTATTTCCACAATTGCTTCTCATCAGTTGCAATTTTTATACATATTGAAATTTTAGCCAATTCAATATATTTATACTTTCAAGTTAATAATGCCATAATATTTTTTTTTTGCATTCGACAACGTTCACATTTTTCTTTTTAAAATGTCTTTCTCTTAGATTTACAATGAAACTTTCGAAAATCTGAACGCTCTTTTGTCAGCATGAATATTTCAATACACTTAAGTTTGAGGATATAAACTGCGACAAAATGAACTGCTAAATGTATTCAATCTGCCTTAAAAGTATGTTACGGCTGTTTGGTATGTATTTTTAAAAATCGAAAAGGACATTTTTATTTAATAAAACTATGGACATGAATGAAGGAAAAACAAAAGATTTAAATGAAAAACATAAGAAAGACAAGAACGTAAAAAAAATAACAAAGTGTCATGAGTAGTTCTAGTGTTGTTTTCAAAGGAAAAAGGACAACTATTCAAACTAGAATTATGTATGTGAGTACTCGAGCATACATTTCTATGGCCATTGATCAAATATTTAAAGTCATGAATTACTTAGACTGGCAGTAGATGTTCCCATTTGATGACGATGGCCAAATGGACGGTCTCGAATGATAATATTAGTGATGATGAAGCTAGAACTACTACAGCTCCTTATCGTGTTGCTGCTGATGGTGTTGTTGTTGCTCCTTTTCGTTCTACTCAACGATACTCCGCATAGGTAGGACATGAACAATTGCTGTATCTGCAACATGAACAGGACAAATACCAGAGATGGCGTTATAAATGCACTTCCGGCATTTAACGAGGACATATCGCCTGAAACGAAAAAGGAACAAAAATATAGACATGCAGAATACAAAGGCATACAATATATGTGAGAAGAAAATAGTGTCAGAAGTGTGATAAGTTGTGTCATATGTAACAATTGTGTGACGATCATTCTCGTATCAAAACGAAGGAATTCCCAAGGAAATTGTATAGGAAATATTTTTTTTTTTTTCTTGAAATTTAAAGTGGACAACTTGATCTTTTGTCTATAGTGAACGGTTTCATTTCATTTTCGCTAGTGTCGGGAGATAAGAAATAAGAACATAATATGGGACAAGTTTGTTTGTTTAGTTAGTTATATTTGCTTACACATAGAATGCCCAAGAATATTATTTTTGTACGAATTTATTTGGGCAATATAAATTTTGTTCAAATAAATAGATTTGTAAAATTGTGTAAGCATTTCAACTTTTATATTTAAGTATAGTTTAAAAAATAAAGAATTGTTTATATTGCATTTTATTCAAAGTTTTCTTCATTGGTACCAAAATTCTTTACTATTCCATTCCAAATTGTAATCATTGTATTAGTTCTATATGAAAGAACAATTTTCAAACGGGAGAAATAAAATAATTTTTTAAGGGTCATCAAAAAACTGAGATGGTATCCGTTTAATGAGTAGTGCACAGTAAAGCCTACATGGGTAAAGGAAATAAGTGGCAATTTAGAAAGGAAATGTTCGAAATGGCGGTTAGCGTTATTTGGTAGAATTGTACTTTACTAGAAATATAGTGGCCGGTAATGCATTCTACATCATTGACGTCTGACGGATGAAGGACTGAGGCATGAAGCTAACGAGGAGTGATCACCATTTAATGGATGTTTAAGGTTGTGCAGAGTTGCTGTCCACCAGTCGCAATTTCTTCAGATAAGGTCCAATTTTAAACGTGGAGACAGCAACCAAAAACGCGAGTGTAAGACCATTCTACGCGACAAGTTTTTTACATTAAGCGGCAAAGAAATACACTTCCCAGTGAAAGGCAAACATAAATATATTTCTAGTAAGTGCAGAAGAAACAGTGAAATATGCGAAAAAAAATCCTAGAAGTCGCAAAACACTCGGGGTAAAGTTGGCAATCGAGAAAAAAAATTGACATTTACCTTTCAACCTGATATGAATCAAGGAATTCCCGGCTTAAAATAGAACTACTGCAATGCAAATATTTATGCAGAGAGCTGTAAGCCACGACAAGAGAAGATTCATTGAAAATTTGGCCGGTAAGGCAGACTCAGATTATCTTTATTTATAATAATTAACATTAATTCGTTCATGAAATTCATTAAAGTGAATGCCTTTATTTGTTTAACTTCTCAGATAATTAACCGATCCAAAATTTGCTTAAGGCAACGCATCATTTCCGTGCGCTTAGCGCTTGCCTTTTACAATAAAAACTCAGGCAAAACGCCCTCAATAGCACGCAAGCGAACCGACCTCAAAAGCGCACATGCAATAGCGCATAGCCCAGCAAACAAAATAATTCATTAAAGACTCGTTAATGAATTACAATAATGAGTGTTTTGATCGTTAACGAGCGTCGTTAACGATACATTGATGAGTCATAAAGCGGACTAACTGGACATTCATTAATGAATTACTTTTAACTATTCATTAATGAATTGTAAAACGCTTACAAGAAACGAGTATACAAGCAAGTATATAATCAAAGATCGCAATTGCTTCTCTGTTTCTGTTGCTTATGCTTTAGACATTTCACGCACAAACGAAATGTGCGATATGCCTATAGACATAGCTATAATGATATCATTTTCGGTCTCGCATGTCACACGTGTGATGTGAACTCTGCAAAGTTTGGTTTACATAAGGTTTACATAATTTTATTTTACCCTCCTACTCAGTTTTCGAACACTTAGATTACTAATCATGTTATTTGTTTTTCAAGCATATTGCAGCTCGGGCATACAAAACGATCGTTTTTCGATCATAAATTTACGAGCACTCGTTAAAATGTTTGCTGGGAAGCACCTGATCCACATATCAGTCGGAGGTCTATGCTTGTGTGATTTTTTGTGCGATTTGGTTCTGCGCTGTTGAGAGCGGTTTGCTGTGCGCTATTGAGGGCGTAATTTTGTTGTAAAAGGCATGCGCAAAGTGCACGAAAATGAGGCATCGTCTGGACGCACCAATACAGCAACATGCTTCTGTTTTATATACATTTGCTCGAGGAGCTTTTAATAGCTGGATGTCTTACAAAGTAATCGAACCTCGTCTCTACAATACATCTACATATATATTATAGATTATCGAAGATTTAGTTTTATACTTTAGCTAGGGTATAACCTAGTAGGTAGTGTGTTGATCTTGTAATGCAAAGGACGTGAGTTCAAATCCCGGTCGGCGCAATATATAATTCCGGCACATTGCCTGCTTGGATATACCTTGGTCTACTCAATCTAAGAAAATGAAAAATTCGTAGAAAGAGGGTTGTGCGAAGTGCTAACAACCCTTCCACAATAAGTAATGAAAAATGTGAAGGAACCTGAATATCATGAGGCCAATGTCCAATTTGGGCTGTAGCGCCATTGTAGAAGAGCAGCGAAGGGTATAGAAATATTTCTATACCCTTGGATTATAAATTAAATCTGGCTAAATACAAGAAATGATTCAAGAGTAGCTTAAAAACCTTTACCTGAAATCGTCCGTTCCTGAGTCTCGTATTTTCATAATGGTAATTTATCGGCTTTTAATGTCAACATCACCCACCAAATTTCTTAGAGAAAACATAACAGAATTATGATTGAGCGTAATGTTATGATACTCTAGATGAAATGGGAGAGAGTTTAATGTACCAGAAAATATGTCATCTCAAATTTTTTCGAATAGTGAAGCAGATGGGGATTGGTTTGTAATTTTTGTACATAACACCAAACGTAGTATACAAAATGTTTCGTGCTGAATTCAAAGTGTAGCTTTCATAATTTTCGAGGAAATTGAACAATTTTTGCCAGAATTTATGGCATTTGTATGTGAGGTGGCAGAGAAAGTGGGAGGTTTTGGATGATTTTGAAACCTTTCAATCTCAAGAAATGCTTTTTTTAAATATCTTATACAGACATTTGTATGGGAGGGGGAAGAAGGAGTGAAGCAAAACTAGTAATATTCTTAGCATTTATTGCAATTATTAAGAGGCAAATTCTGATAAAATTTTAAATTTGTACCTTTTCTCGTATTAATGGAAATGGATATAATGCATTTACCAAAATTATGAATTTGTATGGGAGGGGGTAGAAGGAGTTTACGGATCAAAACAAGTTTTTTTTGTCGTCAGTGGTATTTTTATTGTTATGATTTTTACAAAACTTCAAGTCGATAGCTTTGACACTTTCGAAGAAAAGTATAATAATTTAATTGCAATTTTAAAATTTCGTTAAATTTGTATGGGAGGTTGTAAAAGGAGTGTTGTGAAGTTATTAATTTTTTCAAGACTGATTGCAATAATAATGAAACAAATTCTGGGTAAAAATCGTTTTATCAGCTTTGCTAGTTTCAATTAAAATCGACAAAATTTTGTTTTTAAATTGTGCATTTGTATGGGATGGGGTAGAAGGAGTAAGAGGACGGATCAATATTTTGTGGTTTTAATGACATAAATATCAATATACTTTGACCAGAATTTCAAGTCGATAGCTTAAATAGTTTCGAAGGATGTAGCCCGTTCCCGAAGTTAAAGTTAATTTTTTGCTAATAATTTCATCACGATAGCTTAAAGCGTTCGAGAGAACAGAAAGACAAACAGACGGTTACTGGGAATCGAGCTACAACAAATATTTCTATACACTTGGAGGAAGCTGTAGTAGCCAGCTCCAATCATTGTTCACTACTCATGTTGGAAATATGTAATATTGATCGTTTGGGGGCGATTTATAGCCTCGGCTGTATATGTGTTTTAGTAGATTGAGAAAAATGATTAATTTATTTCATTAAGAGGTGGACTTAAGATTCTCCGTAGAGCGATCTTTTTTTTTTTACAAAAAAATGTTTTATCCGGCTTGTGGTGTTTCGAGAGCCAATATCTTAGTATTTTCTGTTCACAGATCAGCATATTTTCTGCGACCGTCGGTGACATTGGGAACTAGCAGTAGTTAGCATATGACGTAATGGAGTAAATAAATATTTTATTTATGAGAAACTTCGTCCGACACTCTAGTTCCTTGGTCCTTAGTAGTGACCTTAAGGGCCAACTGCTATCTTAGTTTTAAAGAGAACATCATGCGTATATTGCATCTGTGGTGTAGTTTAACCTCTAAGTATCTACTTCATTAAGCTAGTGTAGCCTAGTGGGTAGCGTGTTGGTCCTTTGGTCGTGAGTTCAAATCCTGGTCGACGCATAATTCAAACACAGTGCTTGCATGGATATACCTTGGTTTCCTCAATCTACAAACATGAGAAATTCGTAGAGGGTAGAGGGTTGTGCGAAGAGCTAACAACCCATCCGCAATAAATAATGAAAATGTTAAGGAACCTGAATGTTAGGAGGCTATTGAAGAGAGATCTACTTTATTTCATTCTTCAGAGATACGTTTTACCAGTTCAGTACTAGTTTCAAGCTCTCACTTGCATCGTCTTTGCCACTCGTATTACGCAAGAAGTTTTTTCAAGATACAGTATTACTGAGTTAAGCGTATTATGTGGTCTTGTGCAAAAAAATCGTCATCGTGTGTGTAGTGGATTACAGGGGAAGGAGCTTCAGGTTGTTTCGGGAAGTCATGCATAAAAAAGTTGAATAGTTTCCGGCCTATAATTGAGTTTGAGCTACTCCAGTCTTACTCATGGTGGCACTACAGCCCAAATCGGACCTTTGTCTCCTGAATACTTCGCCTCCATTCATCTTGGTGTAGTCCGCAAGTTTGAAAATCTCAGCATTGATTTACTGTTTGCGTCAATCGAATCCTTCCAGCACTTTGATGGTTTTCTGGCCGGTATTTGTCCATTAACTTTCCCTTGTAGTGAGCGTTTGGGAATTCTTCCGTCATCTATCCACTCCACATGACGCCCATAGTAGCTTCTTAAATTTTATGAGAGTTGACACTTCTGGAGTGTCGAAAATGTCATACAATTCTGTATTTTATCGTATTCTCCAGATAAAGTCTTCCCTCACAGGTCCTAGGATTCTTCTGATAACCTTTCTTTCAAAGGCGTTAATTAATTTTTCGGATGCAATCTTGCAAGGATATCAATGTCGTCGGCATACGCTACGAGGATTTGATGCATAGTTTTCATTGGTGTCAACGGGAAGTTTCCGAATGACATATTCGAGTTGAAAAGCATTGGTGCTAGGCCGTCACCTTGTTTAAGGCCGTTGATAATTCTAAAGCTGGAAGTCAGATTATGTTCTACTCTGACTTATGACAAGCACTCGGTCATTGTCATTCTTGTAAGCCGAACCAGTTTCGGTGGGAATCCAACATGATTTTATACAGTACGCGTCGTATATTATATTTCCAGCACTGAGAGTATCTGGTCCGTGGTCGATTGTCCAGTTGTAAATTTGCTTGGTATTCACCAATTACTTTGTCGGCATAGGGCTTAATTCTCTTTTGGCAAAAGATCCCATAAGACGTACACATTAAAGATATTCTTCGGTAGTTTTCGCAGCAAAGTTTGTCACATTTTTAATTAATTGGACACATGATGCTCTTGCGCCAATTTTCAGGAAGTGTTTCCTGCGTCCATATGTCCGTGGCTAATCTATGCAGAAGATGCGCTATGTAGATGTCGCTGGCTTTCAGAAGATCAGCTGGAATTTGACCAGTGCCAGAAGCTTTGTAGTTCGGGTGGTTCTTTTCTTTTCCAATTATCTCTATGTTAGTCTTTTCTTTTGTTAATTTCGCGTTAAATTCCCCTAATACTCTTTTAATATCGTTTGACGGAAGGGAGTCGAAAGTTGATTCTAAGGTGCTGAAATCGTCTTTAACTTCGTCGTTTTTGTCTTCCGTTGTGGCATGGAAATTATCAAGCCAAACATTAAAGAATTTTGTTTTGATGCGGATTGCACACAATCGTTCATTGACGGATTTGAAGGTGGTAACTTGGTGTTCAAACTTTTTGTCGACGACAAACGCAACTCGAAACTCCCGGCTTCCCGATTTTTTCCAACTTTTGAAAATTGTGGGCGATCCAATATCAGTAGCCTCGCTACCTAACAATTTAGTTTCTTGGAGTGCATTGATGTTCGTATAGTAATTGAATGCCTGTTCCAGAAGCGCTCCTACTGCCCCTTCTCTGAACAGGATTCGCACGTTCCAAGATCCGAAGGAAAAATCCATTTTCCGTTTCCGAGGCGACGCTTCAGGTTTCGAATCAAGTTTGGTTTTTCCGAAGATGAGGTGTTAGCCCAATCCCCAATTTGGAGGGCGATATCAGAGTCCCAGAATTATTCTGTTTCATTAGCACTCGCACTTATCAGTTTAGTAAGTCTAGTCCGGATGGACATGACCAGTACCCGGTGGCTACCACGTGGCGGTATGATGATCGCAATTGATGTGTTTATGCTAATAACAACACTGGGCGTCGCCTGATGACGCCGATCAAATGCCTACCCTATCTATACATATCCAACTCATCCTGCCTTAGCTTCAATCATTTTAGATCTTTTACCTGTTAGCTCGATGAACATCTCACGATCTGAAAGGAAACTAGCAACTTTTTTCACCAATAAGTGAGGGGTACTTTACTTGTAAGCTGGTAGTCCTCTTCTTTCGTCCAGAGAGAATCACATGCTTTTCCCAATTATTCTGCACAAGCGACTGTACATTTTTTCACACGGAGATTTATCGATGATTCTGTAGTAAGTAAAATAAGGCATGACAAAAGGAACGTCACGCCCACATAAGAAAGCATCGAAGTAGGCCTTAAAGGCGAGATGTTATTTAATGTCTTGGTTTTTTGGAATAGGCACGAATTTTCGGTTAAAAAAGTATAACTTGAGGGAGACAGAAATCAAAAGAACATAGTGCAGAAGTAACTCTTTTTAGCACTACTTATATAGAGCACTTTGGAGTACAACTGGAAAAACTAAAATAGTTATTGAGATCCAAAAACGGAAGTGGCAGAGGATCGGTCGCACTTTGAGGAAACCAGAACGAAACTTCGCCAAAGAGGCTCTGGATTAAAATCAAGGAAGATGTTGGATTGGTCGATCATGTAGCAGTAGATGAGCAGGAGGCCAGAGAAATAAACAAGTCCTGGCAACAGCTAAAGGCGGATTCCTTGGATCGCGCCGTGTGGAAGAGAGCTGTTTCTGTCTTATGCCCCTATAAAGGTCTTAACAGGAATTTGATTGATATAGAGCACTAGAAGATAAAGCTCTCAGGATGACAAGTTAAAGCCAAACTTTTGAAGCTTTTCTGTGAGACATACTTACCAAACTCTATCAATCGGATTGACAATGTCAAAAAAGGTTCAGTTTGAATCCTTTCTTGTGAATTGGTTGAACTTTCGCGACTTTTCAGAAGTGTAAGAAAGATGGTGAGGACTGAAAAATATTTGGTCAAAGTTCCTCGCTCATTTCTTTGGGACAAAGAGAGAAATGACCTTTTAGAATTGCTAACATTGCCCAATTAGAAAACGTGAAACCCAGGAAGTTGGGGAACTCTGACTTGTTGATGAATGTCTTCAGTTTCTTACGAAAATAGCAACCATTCATAGAATCCAACGATTTTTTCTGGTGTTCTTGTGATAGTGATTGTGAGATAGTTCTCTAATTTTTGGAAAGAGGGTTAAAAAAAAAATTTGCTATGAATTAACAGATGTTTAAGTAACTGTTTGTTTTTCTTCAAGAATGATAACAGGGTCGTGAGCCTCCTGGGAATATTCCAGCCGAAATTCGTTTTTAGCGGTTATGCTTTACCGAAAATTAGAAAAATTAGGTTAGACAATTGATTATTAGTGTCGCGAGTAGGAAACAACATTGTGCTCGTTCGCAAATAGGAATCTCTTATACCAAGCTACTACTATTACTTGAAGAAAAAACCAATATAAATTATTGCCAGGTGGAGGTGGTTTTCTATTTGCTAAGTTATTTTTTGTATATATTCAAACACCAACTTTTGCCTTTCCTTCAATCTATCTGTTTCTAAAAACACGAGAAATTATTATTTTCATAATCAACCTAATGTCTATACTGGAATAATGGTCTACAACCTGCCCATCCCATTAAAATCTATCTGGTAAATTGACAGTCCAACTAACCTTGTATATGTGTCATATAAGTATCCTTTTTATTTGGCATGTCACCATCTTGCAGTGAAAATTGATCATAGGGAGTATTCTGTATACTATTCAAATTGTTACTGCTTGCTGCAACACTATGAACTTTAGGTCGTTCCTCTTCGATGCTTCTTTCTGTCGATTGCCAATAGACATCATGTATGAATGCTCTGCAGCGAATCTGTAATGTGAATCAATAAAGTAAATCCATCAAACATCACTCATATAAGCATGAAACAGAATATTTTTGTATGATAAATTCCATCAAAAACGATGATTGTAATAAAATAAATTTCTTCGTGAACTATTGCCCTAGAAGTATGATTCAGAAGTAGATTGAAAAAAATTGCAGGACGAAATGTGCAAATAAATTTCGATTTTATTTTATTTTACTTTTATCGTTGGTATTTTTTTCATATTAGATTTATTGAAAAAAAAAACGGAGAATTTTATTTCAAAAATTTTGAACTTACCTTTAGTTTACCATGGATAAAATGCTGTGGTAAAATTACAAATTGAATTCCAGATAAGGCAGTTTCAAAATCATTTCGAGAATCTCTTAGCGGTCGATGTGATTTAACATGAGACGGATTCGCCTGAAACAAGATAAATTGAAGCATTAATTGATTGGAAATTTTAAAGCTATTAAGATATAAATAAATTCTTATCGAGCTAAGATCAAAGCTTTGATCGTAATAGTTTGAAAGTTACACCATTCTCAAAAAAGTCGCCCGAGCTGTGGCAGTGACGCATCTAAGATTTTGTAAGTGAGGCCTCAAGAAAATCGGTACAGTGATGAAAGTACATACACACGGGGTCGAGCTCGAGCGCACCGATTGTTCTTAACGGACAAGATGTAAAAGAGATGCAACACTTTTGTTATCTCGGCAGCTTTATCAGCATGAACTGCGGAGCCGAAGAGCATATTGGGGCTTGCATAAATAAAGCTCGTCTGGCCTTCGGTATCCTTTCACCTTTCTAGAGGTTAAGAGGGATCTTCTTTCGCACGAAGTTGCGAGTGTTTGAAATATGCGCCAAGACCGTGTTGTTATATGGCCGTACTACATGGAAAGTGTCCATTAAACTCACTAAAAAAGTCTCTACTTTCGAGAACCTATGCCTCTGATGCATTTTAGGGATATTTTGGATAGTTATAATCTACAACCACGAGTTTAGTCTGTCCAGTGTACTCTGAAGGACAAAATAAAATGTGCATTAAGATCCAAAGCCAGAACTGCATTGAATTGGTCACACTTTGAGAAAATACTCTGGGGAGAGTTGGTCAATCATGTAGTACATGAAAGCGAATAGTTAAGCAGGAGGCCAGACGAATAAGCAATTCCTGCCGAAAACTTAAGGCCGATGCGTACCTTGCGGAGGAGAACTATTGTTCTAGAATATAAAATATTTTGTTGATCGAGTTGCTATTGGAGTACGTGAACATATTCGCCAATATATATCGCACTATCGCTTCATTGGGCTTTAATATCTAAAATTGATCTCATCTACTTCTACGTTAAAGTCTGCTGTAAAGTATCAAATTGATTGAACATTTATGGTCACTTTAATAAGCGATTTTGTAATATGAGTTGCCTTTTTGTTTCGAACTTTCTGAGAAGTTTAATATTCTTGGTACCAATATTTTGCGTAGATGGTAGCATTGTACTAATTAGCTTTTTTCACCTGACTTTTTGCTCTTCTTATTCACAATTAAAAGAAATGTTATACAAAAGAGCCAAAACGAAGATATCAGCCTACAACGATTTATCCAATATGCTTGATTATGAATTTTTCTCTGTCAAAGAAAAGCATTGAACATTTCAGCCAGAAAAGGTTTCAGCTGGCAAAGTAGTTGCCCATTAAGGTCAAGCAATTTAATTAGGTACACCATTGTAAGGACTCATTCATAGATATTGATTTCATTGCCTACCTAAGTTCCCACACAAATACTTCTCTTTGCAGAATTTGATTGTATTATTTTCGGATTTTCTTGGAATAAATACGGAAAATTAATTTGATTGAAATCATCGAATAGAAATAATTTCCAAAAAAAAGAAACAATCTTTACGACAAAAATAAATTTGTCGAGCCGTTAAAATGATTCAGACAACGAGCCACATCCCTACATATAAATCTTATCCTTGTTTGTGACTTTATCTCGAAATGTTTGTTTGGCGTGAAGACATAAATCATTCGTTTTAGCTATATAAACAAAAAATAACTCCCCTCACAACATACGAAAAGAACATTCACTTTATGTTTTCTTGTTGTATTTTATTATTTTTTGTTTCTGGAAGGATAAATGCTTTCGGTTGCATAGAGCCTCACCCTTTCAAGTATGTAGCCACCCTCTGCATTATAGTAATTTTGTTTTCTTTGCAAATATCGTTAGAGAACATGCAGCACCACCACTCCCTCAGAAAATTTTAATTTGTTTTATTGTTACCCTCTCTCTTTTCCAAAATATCGCAAAGGATCAAATTTTATTAGAAGATTTTTTACTTATTTAAAGGAAACATTATGTTATGATTTGTGTTTTGTAATAATAATAAGGATTCGGACTTCTTCATTGACATTAAATGTAAATTAATGAAAGAATCGGTATTAGACATAATGTCTGAAACATACATAATAGAGAAAGTGTTCTTGGGAATCTTCTTTAGGAATTCATTCTTTGGATGAAAATGCAATAGTCCCGGAGAGGCATCAGGACTTGTAGACGTTATTGGTACCGGAAGTAGCCACTAAAAATAATGTAATACATTTGCCCTCCTACACTGAATTTCTAACTTAACGAAAATGATCTCTTTCGAATTCAAAAAAACTAAGATAAAAACATAACAAAACTACGCCTGGGCATAAAGCCCAATCGTGCGATACTCTAGATGAAACAGAAATTTTTTGATTTAAATAAATTTTGTAGGGGAAGTGGTACAGGGGTTGACGACATTGAATTAATTTTTTCTCATGTTTTACACAAAATTTAGGATTAAAAAATTTAATAGGTAAATAGGAAAAAGTGCAGTTTGTATGGGAGGGGGTGGAAAGAAGGGGAGAACTCAAATAAATTTTATACAGTAGATTGAAATCATCATAAAAGTAATACATTCCAAATTTCAAATCAATAGTTTTTACGCTTTTTATACTCTAGATGAAATCTGAGAGTATATTGTGTTTGCCTTACCGTTTGTAACGCTAAGAAATAGCGCTCGCAGAGAGCCGCCAAGGGTACAGAAATATTTGTGGTCGCTCAAAAACCTCGATTCCGAGTGACCGTCTGTCTGTCTGTCCGTCTGTGCGTCTGTCTACAGCATAACTCTCGAAAGCTTTGAGCTATAGTGCTAAAAAATTTTGTGTCTCATTTTCAGCTAAAAAGTAACTTTAAGTTCGTGAATGGGCTACATCGCCCCACTCCTTCTACCACATCCCATACAAATTTCATGAAATTTCCAAACATTAAGAAATTGATTTTTCTTTGAAACTGTTTAAGCTATCGACTTGAAATTTAAGGAAAAGTATTATGATATAGATATCATTAATATCACGGAATATTGACCCGATCGCCTTACTCCTTCTACCCCCTCCCTTACAAATTTCACGAAATTTTGAAATTTATATTAAATTAGTTTTCTTCGAAACTGTTAAAGTTATCAACTTGATATTTTGTAGAAAATATACAAATAGAAATATTAATAATGCCAAAAAAAATTTGTTTTGATCCCTACACTCTTTCTACCCTCTCCCATACAAATGCATAATTTTTGCTAAATGCATTTTATCGATTTACATTCAAACTAGAAAAGGTACAAACTTCAAATTTTGCCAGAAGTTGTTTCTTAACAATTGAAATAAGTGTTAAATGAAATCATTAGCTCCGCTTCACTCCTTCTACCACCTCCCATACAAATATATGTATTTTAAATTCAAGAAAAGCATTTCTCCTTCAAGTATATGAGAGCTATCGACTTTTAAATTGAATCAAAGCATGGTGATAAGGATGATGATAAGCAGTTCCAAAATCATCTTAAATGCTCCACTTCCTCTGCCACCTCCCATACGAATGCCCCAATTTCAGGAAAACTATGACCAATTTCTTTAAAAATAATGAAAACTGAAAACTTTAAATTCAGCAAAAAACATTTTGCATGCAATGTTCGGTGTCATATATGAAAAATACAAACCTCCCTCTCTACTTCTACCACCTCCCATGCAAAAGTCTCTATTCACTATTCGAAAGAATTTGAAATGACATATTTTCCGGTATATTAAAGTCATTTCCATCTCATCTAGAGTATCATATGATTGGGCTTTAACCCCAATCATAATTCCGTTACGTTTTAGCAAATCCGTTTAATGTCGAATTGCGAAATTGTGCCATTTTGTATGGGAAGAGGTAGAAGAGGTGAATGAAAAAATGAGGTAAATAATTATTTCGTGCTAAATTTGAGTTCAATAAATTTTATACGCACTAAGTAAATTGGTTTAGAGTATTTCATGAAAAAAAAATTGTATGGGAGGTGGTGGAAGCAGGATGAGGATACGCATAATTTTTATACGGTAGATTTTAATCATCATACAAGTAATATATTCAAAATTTCAGAATAATCGCTTTTATAGTTTTTGAGCAAATCCGTTTATTGTCAAATTGCGTAATTGTGTCATTTTGTATGGGAGGGTGTAGAAGGGGTGGAGCGAATTGGCCCATTCACGAACTTGACCTTACTTTTTTGACAAAAACGACGTGTAAAAAATTTGAACCATCTTGCTCAACGTGTTCTCAACACGCGCACAGACAGACGGACAGACGGACATCCGGTTTTGAGATTTTTGAGTGATTATATGAACTTCTGTATCATTCATTTTTTTCTCCGAGCCTTATTTCTTAGCGTTACAAACTGTAGAGTAAACTTATAATACTCTCAGATTTCATCTAGAGTATAAACATAACAGAATTATGATTAGGCTTAAAGCCCAATCATATGATACTTTAGATGAAATGGGAAAGAGTTTAATGTACCGGGAAATATGTCATCTCAAATTCTTTCGAATAGTGAATAGTGACTTTTGTGTAGGAGGTGATAAAAGCAGAGAGGGAGGTTTGTAATTTTTGTATGTAACACTGAATGTAGAATATAAAATGTTTTATGCTGAATTTAAAGTTTGTTGCTTTCATAATTTTCGAGAAAATATTTTTTGACTGAATTTATGGTATTTGTATGGGAGATGGCAGAGAAAGTGAGACATTTTAGATGATTTTGAAACTTCTTATCAACATCCTCATCACCATGCTTTGTTTCAATTTCAAAGTCGATTGCTCTCATATGTTCGAACGTGAAATGCTTGTCTTGAATTTATATATAGACGTTTCTATGGGAGGTGGTAGAAGGAGTATACAAATCAAAACCACAATTTTTATCGTCAATAATATTTTTATTATTATACTTACCACAAAACTTCGAGTCGATAGCTTTGGCAGTTTTAAAAAAAATAATTTAATGAAAAATTCATGAAATTTGTATGGCAGGGGGTAGATGGAGTAAGGGGAAGTTGATATTTTTTTCAAAATTGGTGGCAATTATAATAAAATTATTTTTGCCGAAAATTCAATTTTCAGCTTTGCTAGTTACAATGAAAATCGAAAAGATGTATTTTTCAATATTGCGCGTTTATATGAGAGGGGATAGAAAGAGTGATGGGATCGGATCAATATTTTGTGATGTTAATGATGTAAATAACTTTATACTTTAACCCAAATTTCAATTTGATAGCATATGTAATTTAGAAGAAATATCAATTTTTCCCCAAACAATTTCATGATGTTTCGTTATTTAAAATATCATGAAATTTGTATGGGGGGGGAGGGGTAGAAGTATTTACAAACTTGAAGTTACTTTTTTGCTAAGACCTTGGCGGCCTTGTGTGTGCATTATTTCTTCGCGTTACGGTAAGGCAAACACAATATACTCTCAGATTTCATCTAAAGTATAAAAAAAACTGCCAACAAGTCGGGCGAAACTTTATTATTTTTGGGACAAAATGCGCATGCGTAGAAAGTCAATATGCAGGTTCGAGTGGTTAGGGAAGACTAAGTGAAAGGAGCTTCTTGGGCAGGGCAGTTCTCAATTTAACACTTTCCGGAAACGTTCAAAAGTTCCATATTTCATTGGTTTATTTATGCAGGTTTGAGTTTTCATGAAGGGAGGGTGATAGTAAGGGTGGGTGGATGTTAATAGTTTTTAATTGATTGCTTGAACCAAATCCAATATTCTTTGTATAGAATGTCAGTTTCATAGACGAAATTGCATAGAATTTTCATTGGATTCGGTGTATTTTAAATTCACGAAAGCAAACATTTGTATGGGAGGGGGTAGAGGAGGTAAGGAAATCGTAAAATTTGTGATGCATTTTTATTTTTTTTCTCTTGCGAGGTGCTTGTACAAAATTTCAAGTTTGTAGCTTTTAATTTGTTAGTTATTAGTTGATTTAATGAAATTGGTCGAAATCATACTTTTGTGTGGGAGGGGGTAAAAGGGCAAGTGCTATCTCAAAACTTTAAACGTAATTTTATTTCAACTATTTTTGTAAGTTCTTGTGCAAAATTTCAAATTGATAGCATTTAATATTTAAGTGATAATTGATTTCTTAGAAATGGTCGAAAAAAATGTTGTATGGGAGGGGGTAGAAGTTTTAAAGATATTCAACCAGTTAATATTGTAGACTCTTGGAGATTTTTTTTAAATGGATTTTGAAAATTTTCAAGATCCTACCTAAAAATTTCATTCAAAAATTTTCAGTTTATGTGTTTTTTTCATTGCACATGAAACACTTTGTGCACGTTAGACCCCCACTTCGGTGCATAACAATTTTGGAACAAATTATTATTTTTTTGCTATGTACATTAAATAGATGTGTTGACGTGCAAAATTTAAACTTTGTATCTTTTACCAGAGCCATAAAAAAATCACTCAAAATTTTCAACATTTCCGCTTTCCACCTCCCTCTCCTTACACCCCTCAACTTAAATTTCTTACCAAAATTCAAGACTATATAGCTCTACAATCTGATAAATTTTCGATTTGATATGTTTACTCAATTTTGAGATTTTTAGTTTTGGAAAGTGCGCCATTTTTGAAATGCTCCCCATTTCCCCCCACTACTATTATGTCCATATATTATATTTTTTTCATATGTCACTAGTAAAGCTTAGTAATCATTTCAAGTTTCAATTACATAGCTTAAGAGACAGTCGAGATATTAATTTTTAAGTGTTTTTCTTTGCACCTTCCCTGACCCTCCCCCTTACAAGAATTAGCTTCTATCTAAACTGATTCTAGTAGATCTTGATGCCATCTTAATGGTCTCAAAATATCAATTTTTTATGGGTAGTAATTTCGAAGATATAATCATTTGGAAAAAAAATTCGGCCGCCAATTGGTTCTTAGCCCCCCCTTTTCGCACCCCAATGGATAAAAAAATTAAGTTATTTTTAAAAGTTGTCCCACAAACTCCTCTATATTGTGTTGATTTTTAGCTTCCTAGCTGTAACCATGGTTGAGATATTTGAATTCGTATTTTTCGGCTTAAGCGCTCCCCCTGCCTCCCCCTGAATTCGAACACCCCCCAAAATGGGTATCCGCCTGAGATCCGCAACTACCTACAATCACTCCAAAAATGAACTTTCTATCTTGAAGGGTTTGGGAGTTAATGTGCGCTGAGCGTACACGTCGGCGTACGGCGGACGGCGTACAGACAGACGGATTTTTTTTTTTTGCATTTTTCGGCTATTTTAGTCATGAAACGCGAAGAAAAAAAATTTCAGGGTAGCCAATTTTTTTTTTCCCAAGTCGATCACAATACTTTATTATTAAAATAATAAAGTAATAGTCCGTATGTCGTTCGCCGTACATACTTATATCTTTGAGATCGTTAAAGACAGGAAGTTCAATTTTGGGTGGATTGCTGATTGTGAGAGTCGAAAAAATACATTTGGTAATATCTCCACTAAGAATGCAGACAGGATACGGAAACTTGACATTCAGATATATTGGCTTATAGGGTAAAAAGAATAAATAAATGAATTTTTGTATCCAGCTGGATCCGAAAAGGGGGGCCTGGGGGCTGCAAAATAATTGTTGGCCAATTTTTTTTTCTTTTTCAATTAATTATATCTTCGGAAAATCGTGATCTAAGATGTTCATCCATATAATTTCGAGGTGAATTCCGTCTGCGTAATATTCAATAAGTCTAGCGAGTGTTCTAATTATTTTAAGTCTTTAGTCGTAAGAGTTTTATGTCAAATAAAGTTTCTTTTTGATTTTGACACCGACCGGTAAGGATTGTTCTTAATTATCTGAATAATTCACGAGTTCCATTTTGGTGATCCCGATTTGATCAACGCGATCCCACCTTCGTCTCGCTATCACGCAGTACTCTCCCTCAAACAGTTCTCATACTTCGCACATACATATAGCAACACGCTACAGAACTACAACAACAACAATGCACAGCAGCATGCTCGCAGAGCTGCACGTGCACATCTGCCTCTTAGTCGCCACCAGCTCAAAGACACAACTCACCTCTATCGCTGGTGCGGAGGTTCTGTGGCGGCTAAGCCGTGGTGTGTAGACACGTAGAATATGTATAAATGGAAACAGTGGACCCTATAGAGCCCTATAAAGCCAACAGAAGCAATTCCAATTCATAAATGAAATGATCTCTACCTGACGCCGATCGCTGTTAGATACCCCAAAATCTGCAAATTCACTCTCAGCACTACGAAAGTAAAGTTGATGTAAATGCAACTATCTTCTCTCTTTTCCCTATCGTAAGTCATTCCCCGTATAATTTACCTCCGCAAGCTTCTCGAAATTAAAAATTTTACCGAAATTATAGATCATATAGATCCACAATCTGACAAAATTTCAATTTGATATCTATATTCAATTTTGAAATAAGACAATTTCGAATTTTGCAAAATGCAACTTTTTTAAAAGCTCCCATTTATTTCCCTTTCGAAGTGTTATTTACATATAGTATAGGTTAATTCCTAGGGTGTAGCCTAGTGGGTAGCGTGTTGGTCTTGTAGTGCGAAGGTCGTGAGTTCAAATCCCGGCCGACGCAATATTTAATTCCACCACATTGCCTGCTTGGATATACCTTGGTCACCTCCATCTACGAAAATGAAAAATTCGTAGAAAGAGGGTTGTGCGAAGGGCAAACAAACCTTCCACAATAAGTAAAGACAAATGTTAAGGAACCTGAATGTCAGGAGGCCAAGGTCCGAATTGGGCTGTAGCGCTATTGTAGAAGTAGATAGGTTAATACCATATATATTCCGATTTTCAATTACGCATCTTAAGATATTATGTTTTAAGTGTTTTTCCTTATACCCCCTGTAGCTCCCCTTAAAATTTTAATCTTCCTCTAAGTTAATCATAGTGGATCTCTGTGCCACGTAATTGGTCCTAAAATGCAAACTTTATGGATTGATTATTAAAAAAAGAAAAATCGGATAAAGGATCAAACAAATCTTGTCAACAACTAAAGGCCGATGCACAGAATTGTGCCTTTTGGAAACAGTAATATTTCAAAATCTAATTCAGATATTAATTTAAGGTTTCGTAAGAATATATATTTCATATTATATGTATATTTCATCATTTTCATAAAATTTTGAAATTTGGAGTAACAGAGATGATGGGTCTAAATGTCGAAAATATTGAATTAATTTTTTATAGCTTGGGTGCAAAGCTCAAATTTTTGAGGTGTTTACACCCACATCAACTGTTTAATATTATGAGCCTACATTTTAAAAGTCAGTGGCCCTTATTTGATGGACGTATTATTTGTTCAAAAAATCTATATAATTTCGAGATAGTAATTCGTTTAATACCTTCACTTCTTCTACCTCCTCCCAGATCATGTAATACTCGAAATGAAAGGTGAAAAAGATGAATGTACCGGAAAATATGTTATCCTAAATTCCTTAAAATATTAAATAGTGACTTTTCCATGGTAGGGAGGTGATAGAGGCAGATGGTGGAGGTTTGTAATTTTTGTTTATGACACCGATCGATATGCAAGTGCTTCGCACTAAATTTAAGTTTGTAACTTTCATAAATTTCAAAGAAACTGCAACTTGTTTTTCGGAGTTTGGGGTAATCGAATGGAGAGTGGTAGAGAAAATGGAAGATCTTGCAGGATCTTGGAACTGATGATGATGATGATGATGATGCAATGGCGCTACAGCCCATATATATATATATATATATATGATTTTGAAAGTGTTTTTCAATATTCTTATCACCATGCTTTGTTCCAATTTTAATGCCGATAACTCCGATATACTTGAAACTGAAATGGTTTTATTGAAATTCTAATACTGAAATTTGTATGAGAGAAGATAGAAGGAGTGCAGCGAAATTGATAAAATTGTAATTATTTATTGAAATTATTAAAATTCGAGTTCTGGCAAAATTTTAAGCTTCTAGTTTTGATGGACATCAATATAATTTACCATGCATTTGTATGGGAGGGCGCTGAAGGAGTGAGCGGATGAAATCAGAATTTTTTGATCGTATGTGCATTGTTATACTTATCTTAACAATTGAAGTCGGTAGATTTGACAGTTTTAAAGAAAATTAATTTAATTGAAAGGGGGAGAGGGGGAGCGGTAGATGGAGCAGGATCCAGCTAACAGTTTTTTTTTTTAAATTTGATTGCAATTATTCCAAAAATAATTCTCGCCATTATATGTGTTTCCAGTTTTGCTTATTTAAATTAAAATGGATAAAATGCATTTTTCAAAACTGTGTATTTGTGTATTTACGATCGCTTCAATATTTTTTGACGTTAATGATATTCACGTCATTATAATTTGACCAAATTTTCAATTTGAGAGGTTAAAAACTTTTCACGATAAATAATTTTTTTGAAATTGGTAAATTGCTTTAAATTTGAATGGGGGGGGGGGGGGGGAGTCGAAGGAGTGGAAGTATCTTGCATAACGAAAATGTAACTGGATAACTCAAAGCGTTCGATAGCTATGTTGTAAACAGATGAGTAGATGGACAGACAGACAAATATACAGACGGCCACTCGAAATCGAAGTTTTTGAGCGACTACTAATATTTCTGTACTTTTGGCGACTCTTTGCGAGCATTATTTCTTAAACACAATTTACTCTCAAATTTCATCTCTACTTTAAATATTTGACAACAAATCGGTCGCAACTTTATTATTATTATATTATTCGGACAAGTTGTGGTTGTGTGGGAAGTCAATATGCCGGGTGGTAGCAGATAGAGAAGAGTAAGGGCGGAGCTGTTGTCAATTATTTGACCCCTAAATGCGATAACGATCAATGGTTGCTGCACTAAGAATCAATATATTTACAAGTTTGGATTTGTAGGAAGAAGGGTTGGGTGGTACAAATAGTGAGCTGATGTAAATGATTGTTTAATTAATTGCTGAATTACGTTCAAAGTTCTCTATATAGCAGATATAGTTTTAAAACCTCTCAACCATTTGTTGCGCATTCTGGTGTTCCTCAAGGAAGTCATTTGGGGCCACTTCTTTTCATCCTAGCCATTAATGATGTTGCATCTGTTTTTAAATATTCGGAAGTTCTTATTTATGCTGATGACATTAAAATCTTTAAATCTCTCGATTCCAACTTTGACAATTTTCTTCATGAGGATTTGATTAATTTTAGTAATTGGTGTCGCCATAATGGTCTTAGACTGAATTTGGATAAATGTCATGTTATGTCATTTACTAGAAAAATCTCTCCGTTTGTGATAATTTATAGTCTTAATGGCTGTATTTTGAATCGAGTCAGCTCCATTATTGACCTAGGTGTTACATTTGACCAAAAAATTGATTTTGGTTTGCATATTAATAAGATCGCACAGAAAAGTAATTCTATGTTGGGTTTTACTACTCGCTTATCCAAGGAATTTAACAATTCGCTTGTTAGACTTAGTCTCTATAACACCTTCGTTAGATCTCACCTTGAATATGCTTCTCAAGTTTGGTCTCCTTATTATAAAGCGCAAGCTTAATGTGGATAAACTCAGAGATCCCAACAAAAAACTCGAATACACCACCATTCTACGCGAAAAGTCATCCACATTGGGTGAACATGAAATGCGCACACTGGACGCCAATTGGGAGGCAACCAGAAACACTTTTCTAACTAGTGCTGGAGAATCTGTGGGATATGCGCAAAGTGGTGAGTAACCCTGGATGTCGCAAGACACATGGGACAAGGTTGAAAATCGGAAAAAAGCCAAATTGGCAATCATCTCTCAACCCGATGTCAACCAACGAACGCCTGACTTGAGGCAGAACTACCGCGATGCTCATATACAGCTTAAAAAGGCTCTTAGACGCGACAAGAGAAAGGCCATTGAAGATCTGGCAAACAAGGCAGAATCTGCGGCTTACCTTGGGGATATGGGTTCACTATTTAAAATCATGAAACAGTTGACGAACAGGAATTTCACCGCCAACCAGCTGGTGAGAGATGTCAACGGAACTCTCCTTAATATGAGTGAACACCAGTTGCGACGATGGAAGGAATACTTCTCTGATATTTTAAACATCTTGCCAGAGGAAGATATTCCGGAAACAGAACAACTTCCAAACATCCAACCGCAACAATCCTCTATTAGGGACAATCCCTCAGATAAGGAAGAGATAGTTTCCGCCATTCGGTCAATGGCGGGAAGGAAAGCTCCAGGTATAGACGGACTACCAACCGAACTCCTCAAAGCGGACCCGGAAATAACAGCCGATATACTCCTCCCACTCTTCACTAAGGTGTGGAATGATGGAAGATATCCGACTGAATGGAAGGAGGGCGTCATTGTGAAAATTCCGAAGAAGGGCGACCTTCGGGATTGTGGCAATTGGCGTGGTATATGTCTGCTTACGTATCAAAAATTATGGCTAAGATAATTCTCAATAGGATTAGTGATGTCGTCGAGAGCACTCTTGAAGTTTATCAGGCTGGATTCCGTAAAGGGTCGTCTTGTACCGACCACACAAATACCCTACGGATAATATTAGAGCAGTCAGCCGAAATGGGTTCTCCACTACATCTCATGTTTGTGGACTTCGAGAAGGCTTTCGACAGCGTTAAGCGAGATTACATATTGAATGCTTTGCGTAGGAGAGGTATTCTAAATAAGGTCATAGCTATGATTAAAGAATCCTACGAAGATGCAAGGTGTCGCGTCTTGCATAGAGGAGAGCTGTCCGAGAGCTTTCCTGTGCGAACGGGTGTCAGACAAGGCTGCATATTATCACCAGCCCTGTTTCTGGTGGTAATAAATGACATCTTGAAAGCTGCACTGGAAGGTGGGGAAGGTAAAGGTCTTCAATGGAGACTATTTAACATCTTAAGTCACCTTGATTATGCTGATGACGTGTGTTTGCTTGCACATACCCGTTCGGACTTAGAGTCAAATGTTCGCTCGTTGCATTCTAAATGCAAGGAGGCGGGACTGAAAATAAATGTGCGTAAAACCAAGTACATGCACATGGGTTCGAACGCAAGCACACCGATTGTTCTTAATGGACAGGATGTGGAAGAGGTGCAAGATTTTTGCTATCTCGGAAGCATTGTCAGCATGGACGGCGGTGCCGAAAAGTATGTTGAGGCTCGGCTAAATAAAGCTCGTCAGGCCTTCGGTATCTTTTCCCCTTTCTGGAGGTTAAGAGAGATCTCCCTTCGCACGAAGCTGCGAGTTTTTGACGCATGCGTCAAATCCGTGTTGTTATATGGTTGTACTACGTGGAAAGTGACCGTTCGACTTACCAAGAAACTACAGACTTTCGTAAACCAATGCCTCCGAAGCATTTTAAGAATATTCTGGCCAGAAGTGATCTCCAACGACGAACTTTGGAGTACAACTGGCCAGACTAAAATAGGTATTGAGATTCAACGGCGAAAGTGGCAGTGGATCGGTCATACTTTGAGAAAACCAGAGCAAAACATCGCAAAACAGGCTCTGGGTTATAACCCTCAAAGAAGACGTCGGGTTGGTCGACCATGTAACACATGGAAGCGAGCAGTTGAGCAGGAGGCCGGAGGAATAAACAAGTCCTGGCAACAGCTTAAAGCCGATGCGCAGGATCGCGCCTTGTGGAAAAGAGTTGTTTCTGTCCTATGCCCCTATAGGGGGTCTTAACAGGAATTTGATTGATTGGTTGATTATAATGAGCACATTGGCAGAATCGAATCCATTCAGCGTAAATTTGTAAGAACAGCCTTATGTCACCTTAATTGGAATGACAGAGTTCGTCTTCCTCCTTTTACTGATCGACTTCAGCTACTAAATATGTCATCGCTTTCGAAACGACGAGAAGTAGGTGATGTAATTTTTGCTCATAACCTTCTTACAGGGTTAGTTGATTCCTCCACCCTTTTGGGTTTGATGTGCTTTGATACTGGTAAATTTTTGCCAAGGTGCCCTAGATTGCTGCGGATTGTATTTCATCGGACAAACTATGGTATGAATGAACCGATTTCGAGACTCGCGAGAGAAGTTAATAAGAATGCTGATGTATTCGACTTCTCTATTGATAAGCAGTGCTTAAGACGTAGACTTAACGCTAGTTGACACCGATGTATGTGAATTATTTGTCAATTTCTTGTTTTTATTTTCTGTATTTGGTGTGGGATGTTAATGTTTGTTTCGTCCCATCACTAAATGATGAGCCAGAGGTTAAATTGATTTTCAATTTTTTAAATTTGGAATCGATTTATGGTAATTCCTTGCATTAAGGAATCCTGATAGTGATTAGAATGTTAGTTTCATTGACGAAGTAAATCTATGAAAATCGCTGAATTTTATATTTATGAAAACATACTTTTTAATGGGAGGGAAAGCTGAGTGATAATGCAGTTTTATTTTGTTTCTAAACACTTTTAAGATAAAAGTTGTCAATTTATTTGTTACTCATTGGGAATTACTTGAAATTATACTTTTGTTTGCCTATAGAAGTAGTTGAGAGATTTAAAAACATTTCACGAAATTTCTTTTTTTCTTATTTTTAGAAGTATTGGTAAAAATGTTCAAATTGATAGCTTCTAACGTGTTGGCGATAATTGATTTATTAAAAATGGTCGAAATATACTTTCGCTAGTTACTAGTTAGAAATTTGAAAAGTATTGGACTATTTAACATCTTTAAGTTTTATGTATTTTTTTTTTTTTTTAATTAATTTTGCAAGTCTTCAAGCTTTTATCACAAAATTTCAGTCAAAAAATTGCGTTCTCGTATTTTTCCAATATGGAAGATACAGCTTATTCGGCTTTGGAGCATAAGAGTTTTGGTTCAAATTATTATTTGCTCATTATGTACATATGTCGATTGGTTGCAAAAAATAAACTCCTTCTCTTTCACGGAAACCCTGAAAAAATTACTCAAATTTTCCGCTACTTTGGTACACCGTATTACTCGCCTTATACCAACCAATTTAAAAATTTTATCAAAATTTTAAATCATCTCTTCAATGGCACTACAGCCCAAATCGGGCCTTGGCCTCCTGACCTTCAGGTTCCTTAACATTTTTCATTATTTATTGTGGAAGGGTTGTTAGACCTTCGCACAGCCCTCTATGAATTTTCATTTTTATAGGTTGAGGTGACCAAGATATACTGAAGCAGGCAGTGTGCTGGAATCATATGTCGACCGGGATTTGAGCTCACGGACCTTCGCATTTTAGACCAACATGCTACTCACTAGGCTATACCCTAGCATTAAATCATGTTGCTCTATAATCTGGCGTAGACTTAATAACTGTATTAGATTATGAGATATAACGGTTTTTACCCATTTCCATATTTCACTTTTATTTCCACATTTCAATATGAAAGTGGTAGTCTAGTAATACTAGTCTGTAGTATAGCTTAATATATCGACGGTTGGCAAGAAAAAGTGTATAAGTCACAAAATGCAAATTTTACAGCAGAGCATTTTGAAACCGAAACTCACTGTGATTGTTAGGTTGGAAGAAATTGGATATATGTATATCCATCTTTTTGACATTTTAAATAATTTGTATTAAAAAAATTGGACTCAAACACTTCTGCTTGTCAATCGCCGAAATGTTCCAATTTTCAATTTGATAGCTTAAAAGATAGTCGAGATATTAAATTTTAAGTGTTTATTTTGCAACCCCCCTCCCCCATACCCTTTCCTATGCCCCAAGTTTTCGCCTCCTAATAAGTCATTTATGGTGGACCTAATTGGTCTTAAAATTTTGTTCAGAAATTCCAAAGAAATAATCATTTGAAAACAGTGTGTTTTTAGTCACCGCTTTTTGGACTCCAGTGGACACAAAAATGAAATTATTTCTAAAGTTTGTCTAGGCAATCTTTCAATGTGTTTGTCGATTTTCAGTTTTCTAGCTAGAGTCATAGTTGAGAAGTTCGTACTTGTAGCTTCGGTTAGAAGTTTCTTCTTTTGCTTGCTTTACTTCTTGTAGGCTTATATACACAGAAGAGCGTTTCTGTTCATTCAGTCCTTCAAACCATTTGTAAATAATTTTCAAAAGTAGCCAGTATAACTAAAGCCTCGCCACTCGTTAGACGTCAGAAACGTCAACGTTTGGTTCTAGTTCCGAAACCAAACAAACCGCCCGGAGAGCCGAGCTCATGCAGGCCACTATGCATGCTTGACTCACTGGGAAAAAACCCTAGAACAGTTAATTCTCAACAGATTAGAACAATATAACAGGAGCGTGGAAACATTTCAGAGAATTATTATGGAATCGGCAAAGGGCACTCTACAGTCGACGCAATAAAAAATGTGATAGGCATTGCTGAAAAGGCTATTGAAGGCAGTAGATGGAAGAATGGATCTAAATAATACTGCACTGTAATAACACTAGACGTCAAAAATGCATTCCATTTGGTGACACGGCCTCATATCATGAATGTTTCACTAAAATTGGAAACTCCAACATACTTCCTACGAATGGTCAGGAGCTATCTCACCGATAGAGTATTACTATATGATAACGAAATAGGAGTGAAGAAGTATAACATAACATGCGGAGTCCCACACGCCTCAGTACTAGGACTCGTATTATGGAATATACAATGTGATGACATCTTACGACTTCCAGTACCAAGAAGTGCACATATAATCGGCTACGCCGATGATATAGCAATTATTGTGGCAGCGAAAGACTTACAGAGTATCAACAAAATAAGCGCAAACGTGATATCTAACATTAAGAACTGGCTTAGAGCATCTAATCTAGAGCGAGCTGAACAAAAAACAGAAGTAGTTCTCACAAGCAGAGAACAAAGTGAGTACATAACGTTAAATATAAATGGACTTGAAATCGTATCCCAACCCTCCATTAAAAACTTGGGTCTTATGATTGACGCATGATTATCCTTTAAGACGAACATCGAAACTGTTTGCACAGAAGTAGGACTAGTGAATTCCGCTCTATGTAGAATGATGGCGAACATTGGAACTCCTAGCCAAAACAGGAGGATACTTCTTTCAAGAGTGACGCGAAGTATTATAATGTATGCGGCACCGATATGGAGTGAATACAAAACTAACTTGGAAAAAGCCCATAGAGTATGTGCGTTTAGGCTTTGCAGTGGATTTCGCACAATCTCATATGACGCCGCGAATGTCACAGCTTTTATACTGCCGCCAGACGTACTAGCTGGTGAAGCATAACGAATATATCACAAAAAGAATACGATAAACCGATGCTAGATATTGATCTGAAATATGAAACACTTGTGATGTTTTATGATTTCAATATGCAGTATGAAAATTATTAAAACTCCTCCACTCCTTCCACCACCTCCCATACAAAGTCCGTTTTTTATGAAACCAATTTTCTAGTTTATAATTTGTCGAGCTGAAATTGTGCACTAATTATTTATTTAGAATTATGGTAAGACCGAAAAAAATTACACCGTTAGCTGCACCCTTCTACCTCCTACCATAAAATATGACTTAATTTTCCAAAATTTTCTTGAAAGGTATGAATTGTACTGATCTGCATCAAATGCAAATGGTTATTTCTGAAAAAATCAAAAGAAACTCCATCACCTTCCCATGCAAAACTCAAATTTTGTATGAAACATTTTGATTGCAACTCTAGTATGATGTGAAAAAAACAGTTCAATGCCGTCACCGATTCTATCACTCTCCAAACAAAATTTCTTAAAATGAGAAAAAATTCTCATTCATCTAGAGGGCTTTATATCCAATCGTAGTCCAATTATGTTTTATAGCCAGAAATCTGGCGGAAAAATTCTTTCAACTATCTTAGAGGATCCCAATTTTACATACAAGAATTATGACAAGCTTTTGCGAAAATTTTCTAAAAATCTGGCTGTAGCGCTATTGTAGAAGTAGATTATTTCTATTTATCTGTAAGAAACAAAGCATTTGTTGTAATCAAGTATCTAATTACAAGTAGGCATATACTCGTACTAGCTTTATTAGACCGAAATTCTACACCAATTACAGTACTATACTTGCCCTTAATAAGTCAATTTCTCAAACACTAATCTTATTTTCCGAGTAACGAGTTAATACGTTAACTAACTACCTGTGGTTGTTACAAAACTTAACCGATTCCGGAATCTACCTCTATATGTGGCATCCTAACTCTTGATGTACCTACTTAATAATTATTATGCTTCAAGTATAAACTTTATCCATTCGTAAAGTATCTAATTGCATCATGTGCATAGTGAATTTTCTGGCTCATAATTCAAAATTTATCCATGTATGTATGAGTACAATTGAAGAAAGGTTGGAAAGTTTATTTTTCTATTTTGCTATTTGAGGGTGGAGTTGATTTGAAAAGATCTTGTGCATTCGGACATGAATCATACCCGTTCACTTATTCGTTATGACATAGACTACGTTGCACGTTGCATTCAATCTTCATATCAAAAACAAGAAAATTTACCCTTGGCATTAAAAAAAAAAATACGGCTATGACTACAGACATTTTGAAGAAAAAGTTTTTTCATTTTCCATTTCATTCACTGCGTTCACCCCGGCTTCTCTGTGAAGTCTGAGAACGATATTTCACCATTTAGAAATTCTCTTAGTCCTTTCTAAAGTACGGAATGCTCAACGATGGGAAAAATTTGATATATTGCGCGCAAATAAGAAAGGGCAGAATATTTCTTTGCCAAAAACTAAAAGGAAATGCATTAAACTTGGAAAATGATGATACATTTTTGAAAGCAATGTATCTATAGTTTTTGAAATCGTTGTTTTTTGCTGTGTCCTTAAAATAGCAATGCTTGAAGAAGGGAAACTTATTTCAGGGTACATGGTTTTTAATACTATGTTATTTTGCAAAGCTAGAAAACATTTTATGTTGATGAAATATTATGGTAGATAGTCTACCTTTTTGGTGAGCGTTTGGTAAGTATACAACTCTGATTTTTATACTCTAGATAAAATCTAAGAGTATCATAAGTTTGCCACGAAGTTTGTAACGCCAAGAAATAAGGCTCCAAAAAAAAAAATTAGTGATAGAGAAGTTTATATAATCACTCAAAACCGGATGTTCGTCCGTCCGTGTCTTCTCTAGCTTGAGAACGCGTTAAGCTAGAGTGCTAAAATTTTGTACACATCGTTTTTGACAAAAAAAGTAAGGTCAAGTTCGTGAACGGGCAAAATCGCTCCACCCTTCTACTCCCTCCGATAGAAAATGACACAATTTCAAATTATTTGTATTTCCTTCCACCATCTCCCATACAAACTGCACTTTTTCATGAAATGCGCTAAACCAAATTACTCAGTGTGCATAAAATTTAACGAACTGAAATTGTGCTCTAAATATTAATTTTGAATTATTAGTAATACCGAAAAAAATTAGACGAATAGCTACCCTCTACCAAACAAAATGACACAATTTCGCAATTTGATAATAAACGGATTTTCTCGAAAAATATAAAAACTATTGGGCTGAAATTTTAAAAATATCTATCTAATTTAATCTACTATACAAAAATCACTCGAGTCCATCCTTTCCTTCTACCACCTTCCATGCAACCGCACTTTTTCATGAAATACTCTAAGCAAATGTATTCAATACGTATAAAATTTATCGTGCTGAAATTGTGCTAGAAACTCGAAGCTTCCACAGTCGAGCCAGAGTCCTCCGTAGTTACCGGACTCTGGTTTCTCGCTGCCACCTCTTCGTTTTCGAACTAGGGTTATTTCCAGGATCCTGCAAGAGCTCAATATTCACAAGTCTTCTGGGCCTGATGGCATCCGCCCCATTGTCCTTAAAACTGCGCTTCCTCTCTTCCTCTCTTCCATCTTTCATACTCTTCTGGGTGCTTTCCTAAGATCTGGAAGGTCGCGAATGTTCAATTCCAAAGAAGATAAGCGAACCCCGCCAATTACCGCCCCATGCTTTCAAAGGTAATGAAAACTGCTGTCAATCGCAGGATAGTCAACTTTCTTGTGGATAAAAATCTCATTCATGATCGCCAATATGGATTTCGCTCGGGTCGCTCTACAGGCGATCTCCTGATATATCTTACCGAGCGTTAGAATTCGTGCATCCACAAATTTGGTGAAGGTCAAGTTCTTGCTCTTGACATTGCCAAAGCGTTTGACAGAGTTTGGCACAAATGTCTCCTAGCCAAGCTAAAGGCCTTTGGCTTAAACACTTTATTTCTTCAATGGATTGAGAGTTTCCTCTCCGAGCGCTCTATTCGAGTCGTACTAAACGGAATAACTTCTGCACCCTTTCCTATTGACTCCGGTGTCCCCCAGGGCTCAGTTTTATCTCCCACTCTCTTTTTAGTCTTCATAAATGGCCTTCTGTCGTCTACTCTCAATCCTATTCACTGTTTCGCAGATGACAGCACTTTAGATAACACCTATCAATTCGACTCTCCCGCGGACGCTCGTCCGACATCGCTGGCCTCTTGTCGTAATGAGTCGATACAGTCATTGAACTCTGACTTCACTTTAGTCCTAGAATGGGGCAGGAACAACAGAGTAGAGTTTAATGCCTTAAAAACGCAGTCCTGTCATCTATCTCTTAAACATAACGTTCCGACGTCGGTCACTAATATGTCCTTGAATGGCGTACAGATTCCACCTTCTGCAGATTTTACATTACTAGGTGTAAAACTTAACAATCGCCTAGATTGGAGCAAACACATTTACGAAGTCGCTCTTGATGCTTCGAAACGCCTAGGTATTCTGCGGAAGTGTAAGAAATACTTCTCTGCCACCGAACTAGCTACCATCTATAAAGCTTATATCCGACCACGTCTGGAGTACAACTCGCATGTTTGGGCTGGGGCCCCAAAATCACATCTGGCCCTTCTTGACCGTATCCAGAAATATGCATTCCGATTAATTGGAGATGAAGCTATATCGGCCTCAATTGACTCCCTCGAGCATCGTCGAAATATCGGTGCACTCTGCATTTACTATAGATACTTCCATGGTAAATGCAGCAAGGAACTAAAAGCCCTTATACCACCTACATTCAATGCCACCCGAAATACTCGCCAAGCTGCACGCTCACACGAGTTTACCGTGAAGCCCTTGCCGTGACGAACAGTGAAGTTTAGGCAGTCCTTCATTCCTCGGACGACAGTGTTGTGGAACTCATTACCAGGCAATCTCTTTCCAACGGGATACAACCTCCAGCAATTTAAGAACAACGTTCACCGCCACTTCAAAATCTCCCCTCCTGTATTTCCCTACTAATTTTCCTCTATCCACTTGTTTCCCTGTACCCGTGTCGACTTAACTGTGCATCGCGCATTAAAGGGTGACCCCATAAATTATTTTCGACGGCTGTAAAAAAAATAATATCAAAGTACTATAAAATCGTTCAGATCCAAAAGATATCACACCGTATTCTTTTTTCGGAGTTTGAATGGTTTCCTCATATAAAATTGCTGTGCACATTAAGTGGATGTACATGTACATTTTGACGAGATGAGCTTATCAGCGTCAGTAGCTTAGTGGAAGAATGCTCACCCGGTAGGTGCCAATATTAAGTTTAAATGCTAATTTTCACGGATTTTCTCGAAAAGTGTGACAGCTATTGATCTGAAATTTGAAATATGTCATTTTTATAACGTCCCCTTACTCCTTTTATAACATCCTCCTTACACTTTTTCATGAAATGCTATAAACGAAGTTACTTTGTACTTATACAATTTATTGACCTGAAATTGTGCACTAAATATTTATTGAGAATTATCACTAAGTCTTAATAAAATTGACGATTAGCTTCGCTCCTTCTAATCCCTTCCATACAATATGACACATTTTCATAACGTTGCAAAAAATCGGTTTTCCCTGTAATGTATGAATGTTACTGATCTGCAATTTAAATCATGTTTTTAGTTACTTCTTAGAAAGTTATTAAGAGCACCCAACTCCTTTTACCACCTCCCATACAAACTGCAAAAATTCACTAAATTTTATACACCAATTTTCTCAGTAGGGGAATGCAGGGCAATACAGGGAACCGGGGCAGAATGAAGATCGACGTTTTTCGATGTCAGAGAGGTACTAACAGCGGGAGGCAATAAGTAGACCTAAACCATGCTGTTACTGCTCATCTATGGCAGCCATGTTAGTCTAGCTTTCTTGAAAAGGTGTGCATGAAGTTTTCGTTCAGTATTTTCTTGTTCCTGTATTGAAACTGATTTTGTAATCACGGTAAGGTATACATAGTTATTTACATTTCGACTATAGTTAGCACATGCTATAAGTACATTTAATTGTCTTTAGTTTCGTGTAATGGTCTTTCCTCCCTAACCTGAATTGTGACCCTGTGGCGAAACGGGTGGGGCGAAATGGGGAAGTGCTAAATTCTGACTGTGTGATTGTTTATATTGCGGTGAATTTTACTCAAAATCAGTCGAACATTGGGTCGCTTGTTCCAAGTGAAATAAATGGGAAAAAATGCATGTTCATAGATAGCAAAAATAATGAGGCTGAATTAATGTGTGAATTTAATGAAAAGGACACAATTAATGAAAAGTGTAGTTAAGCCTTCATAGTCACTAAAAACTAAATAAATGTAGAGCAAACTTTTTCGTTTGCATTTTCACTAGTATTATATATTTTTATAATTACCTAACCATTCAATTCTGCCCCGTGCCCGGGCAGAACGGGGCAAATAACATTATTTTCTACTTTGGAAAATAAAAATTCTGTTCTTTTGTTTTCTTTCAATATTATTGTATCAATGTTATTACTATATTTTAACGTGTTTATAGAACAATTTTCAGCTCCCTTAATTAACCCTTTTGTGTTTTTAAAACATATTTTCAACTTAGTACCCTGTTCGTCCCCGGATTCCCCTACCTTTTAATCTTTTGAAGCTGTAATATTATATAAAACATTTTGATAGCATGAAGTGAAAAAATTGATTCAATGCTGTCACTCCTTCTACCACTTCCCATACAAAATCAAAAAATTTCTTATACATCTAGAGTATCGCACGATTGGGGTTTACGTCCGTATTGGAGGTAGCATTCAATCGTGCATTTATTATCTTTACAAAATGTCAACATAAAGTATTTATTCCATTTCAGATAGCATCTGTTTAATCTCATATCCGCTTTCAGACCCCAATCGAAATGGCTTAAAGCTTTGATTTACTTTCAAAAACTCCAGAGCCACTTAAACTAACTGCATCTTCCATTCAAGAATTTATTTGCTCTTTTTCTTCACCATAATCCAACATTTCAGTGGCGCGTTCCAAAAAGCAATTATAATTGTAAATAATTTACGTTAAGGGTAACCCTAAATTTTATACGTGGATTTTACCAAAAAGGACATTTCAATGGTGTATACGGAAAACATATAGACCATGTGACCAGGTCCCTACATGGTGTAAATCTTCTGAAATTGTTCATCCTCTAGAGTTATGGTAGAAATGCACAACTACGAGCTCACCATAATGTGACTACCCTGCTCTAATAGTGTTGGCCGATTCGGAGCTGGAATTCGTCGTCTTTTCCTCGTCGACGACGACCTAATAGCTTGACAACAGTTATAGCAACTAAATTTTCGGATATGCCCCTATAATAAGAGCCGCACACTCTTCATATCCTGTTTCATGTGCAGCAAAAACGATTTTTCAGGCTAGTATCTCGTTCTCATACGAGAAAACCAAAACAGGAAGACGGGAACGTTTTCCGAGTAACATTTAGACTCGGGATGAGTCCTTTTTATTGTTAAATGCGATCTAGAGTACGCTTCGTAGGGTTTTAGAGTAGTATCGGGATCAGAATAAGGCTCGATTTGGTCTGGTTTTATTTTGCCTTTCCTGGTCCTTATGCCGATACACTTTTCGGATGTACATATACTTACTCCTTCCATGGTGCCTTCCAATCTGAAATATGCAAGAATATCCGGAAATCCTAACGAGATAATGTAAAAAAGTTTTCCATTTCGAGAATTTATGTCATTTTATTTTAGGGATGGGCTACTGCCAGTTAGGATCGTAATTCTGTTAGAGGAAAACTATTTTGTTGTTAAATTGGTGGAACATAACAGCCAAACAAATATGCAGAAGGTTATACTTACAATTTGATCGTTAACAACCCAGGTCAGATTAGCGGCCGGTTTTGAACGTCGAGAAGTGCAATTTGCACGAAGTCCTTCGCCAATGTGGTACCTAAGCTTAATTCCGGATAAAATTGGCTTGTGATCTGGAACTTCTGCAACGACGAAAAAAGGAGAAGAAGGATGTTAAGTTGAAAAGAATCTTTATTAATTAATACATTTCGAAAAACTTTTACTGAAAATAATTCGGCTAAAAATTTTTTGTCGAAAAAGTTTATATTGCAAAAATGAAAATCTATCCAGGATGTGAGGATATCAGTTTGAAGTTCCGTATGTGGGGATAAAGTGGTAAAGTTAAACTGAAAATGCTATTTATCATGCCCGACAGGATTTACATTATCTCGTACAATAGTGGTGTCGTGTATATGTGTGAAAATGTCGTAAATTTTGGAGCAAATGTTCAGGATGTAAGTGTTTTTTCTGCCGGAGTTCGGAGTGTCCTTATCTGGTAAATTGAAGGTAAGTAAAACATCCATAGATATTGAGTTATTGTGGTTTTATTGTCATGAGTTTTGTGAAGTTTTTAAGCTCACTGAATTATAGAAAATTTATCATATTTGCAAATCTTTCATGAGTGTCTTTAACGAGATTTATCCTAACAAATGGCTCCAAAATGATGATTTGATAATGTAAGTTTTTTGTCTCTTTTGGAAATTCTGGAGTAGAAATGTAACAGTTTAGTTGAAGATAAGATCTAAGAGAATTACGACTGAGATGAAAAAGAAAAGTTCTAATCTGTGAAAAAGTCTGGCAACACTTTAATATTCTTGGGACAATCTATATGAAGATAGGTTGGCGGTACTAAACTCAAACGACTTTTAAAAATATTTAAGTTTCTAGCAGCTGCGAGCCAACTACTTTACGATTGGTAGTGGTGGGTGGAAGCTCTGGCTCTCGCTGGTAAGCAAGAAGATACAAGATGAAAAATAAACATTTTGTACGAAAACTCTGAAAACTTCACACCGGGTTGGGACGCCTTTGGTTCCGGGCTTAACAAACTTAACCAAAACCTGGGTATTTTTTTTAATGCACGTGGGAAATTTAAACATTGATCTGTTATCGAAGCGCGACGACAATTATTGAAACCATTTTGATTTTTAAGTTCCTGACTTCCCTCCATCAACTACAGGGTGGTTTTTTTAAAGGCGGAGAACTTTAAATTTTTTTTTAAAGCACCGATTATAACTTAGGGGGTCACTCATTAATGCATTACACAGTTATGTCGGTATAGAAAGAGGATGAAATTTGGTAGTGTTATGGGAATTTTGGGGGAGAGAGACGGAAGTGGCGATGGACATTATTTTTGAAGGTTATACTTGCTTGGAAATATGCTGGCAGGCAATGCGTTTTAAATTCTAGACGCTCGGAAGATGAATGATTGTCTACATATATTTCACTGTACGAGTAGGAATAGACTTGACTGTAACCTCGTGCGCTCGTTTAGCTTGACGGTTTTTTCGGGGAAAACTGTAAAGAGGAGGAATGAGTCATCTAAGTTCCGCACTACATTTACAATGAAACTAGTGATAGGAAGTGCTGAGTACTCCGATGTTTTTGCGATGCTCAAGGGAGGGAGTCAATAGAAACCGTGACAGTTTCATCTCCAATTAGTTGGAATATATGTTTTTCAATTCGATCGAGCGGAGGAAGTTGTGTTTTGGGAGCTCCAGCTCATAAATGCCAGTTGTTCCCTAAATGAAATGAGGTCGAATGTGGGCCTTGTGGTTGGTAGCTATGTCGGGAGGCGTAAAATATTTTTTTTTGCATATATATCAGCTTCTCCATTCGTTACGGTCGTTCTCACTCCTCTTCCCCTACCTTCCTAATCCCATTCCTTCCCTCCATGACTGTGTTTGTGCATTGCACATAAAGGCCGAAATTGCCTATAACACAGGTCATTCAGGTAAAAAAACGTAATACAGTCGCTGCAGTGACCCTCGTAAGAAGCAAAACAAATACAGACTAACCCGCATTAGTTACAATTTGACAACAGTTATAGCAACTAAATTTTCGGATATGCCCCTATAATAAGAGCCGCACACTCTTCATATCCTGTTTTATGTGCAGCAAAAACGATTTTTCAGGCTAGTATCTCGTTCTCATCCGAGAAAACCAAAACAGGAAGACGGGAACGTAAGCTTTAGCTTATGTGGGTTTGTATCTTTAATTTTTATTAACATTTGTGTATTATATACACGCATTGTGTCATCACTTATTATTTATATTGGATACAAATAAAGAACTATAGCTAATCGCAGGACACACATTAAACTATATTGAAAAAGTAAACACGAGGTTCGTTTGCAAACATTTAAACCTCTTATTTGAATGTTACATAGTTAAATTCGGTTTACCTAAGCGTAAGACATAGACTGTTGTTGAAGACGTTTCTGGCAATTTTCAAAGAAATTGTGTTTTTGGAAGAAAATGAGCATCTCACAAACTGTAAAAAAGATGTTCGACCAAAACTTGTGGCATTGCCTTTTATTAAATGTACTTCAACTAATTGAAATATAAATTTAGCCATTTTCATAGAAATTACATCTGGTGAAGTTATTGCAAAATTTCTTTTAGTAAGTAATTTTTTCCTTACTGACTTTTCAAAAAATGATGGTCTAAATAAAATTCGCATGACGTCTATAGCCAGGTTGTATTGTACAAATCCTGATAAAGAATTTGCGAGATTTAAAGTTCAATTTGATTCATCTTGAGCTGAGATATTGATCTATTTCTTTCAGATTTTAAGATTTTTATTTAATTATGTAATTTTTACTCATAAAAATTACTTTTTAAGCTGCTAATCATATTCTTTGAGAATTTCTATGTAGTTACGTGTGTACATACATTTCATATACACAAAGAAAAAATAACAATTTCAACCAGAACTGTTATGTACTGAAAGGGGACCTTAACCTTCACGAGGTGTTTCATGTATATTGAAAAAACACAATAACTCAGAATTTATGATTGAAATTTTAAGCTACAAAAATCATCATCAGCTCATTAAAAAAATTGCTTAGGAGTTTAAAATATTAACTGGTCGAATAACTTTTACTTCTACCCGCTCCCACACATTGACCATTTCTAAGAAATCATTTATCACCGAACCATTAAAAGCTATAAACTTGAAATTTTGCATAAACACTTTTAAAAAAATTTAAAACAAAGTTGCGTCAAAAGCCTTGAAATCCCTCTTGCTCTTCTAACCCCTTCCAAACAAAAGTATGATTTCGACCAATCTAAATAAATCAAAATCAAAATGTGCTAACGTGTCGGGCGCAACTTTATTATTCTTGGGAAAAAATTGAGGAAGCGTGGGAAGTCAATATGCAGGTTAGGATGGATAGGGAAGTCTATGTCAATTCTAGTTCTAGGGCAGGGCTGTTGTCAATTATTTAACACTCAACTGCGATTACGATCAATAGCTTCAGTATATGTATAGAATTAATGTTTCATTCGTTTCATAAGTTTGGGTTTGGGAGGGACGGTTACATGTCAATCATTTTCTAATTGATTGCTCCAATCGTGCTCAAAATTCGCCGTATAGAATATTAGTTTCATTGAAGAAGTATGTAAGTTCTTTGAAATTCTCGGTGTACTTTATACTCTTAAAACCATACATTTGTATTGGAGGGGATAGAGGAGGTCTGTTAGGTTTCTTTTGGAAGGTGTTCGTACAAAATTTCAAGTTCGTAGCTTTTAATTAGTTAGTTATTAGTTGATTTATTACAATTGGCCGAAATCATACCTTTGCATGGGAGGGGTTGGAAGGGCACAGAGGATTCCAAAACTTTTGATGTATTTTTATTTCAAATATTTTTAGAAATGTTTGTCCGAAATTTCAAGTTGATAGCTTTTAATTGTCTGGTGATAATTTATTTCTTAAAAATGGTCAAAAATACTTTTGTATAGGTGGAGGTAGAAGTTTTGAATATATTCAACTAGTTAATATGTTTAACTTTTAAACATTTTTCAAAATTTATTTTTACAGATTTTTAGTTTCTAGCTTGAAATTTAAATCAAAAATTTAAGATTTTTTTCCCTTTGTATTGTTATAGATCTGGCAATGATCTCTCTCAAATCTGCCAGAACTATTTAGAATATTCTTCCAACATGTAGAGGGCCATAGTAAAAACTTCTAGCAACTTCTCAAAGACACAAACAATGACACCCGACGCCATCTAGTAACTTCCAGAATAGTCCAGACCCAGCAGAAAAACATACACCAGAGAAGGTTCGAGAATCGGATAAATCCATTATAAATAGCCAGAGCTCACGACAAGGAATTAGTTACTCAGTGACAGTTTCATGGAAAACACCTATCGGTGTAAGTAAGCGAAAGTGATAGATCGCCGGTGTTCCTGGGTTGTGCGAATTAAGTTTTTAGAGCGAATATAGTGAAGTGATCGGGAAATTGTGTATAAAGTGCAATAAATAAATTATCCTTATATTTTAAAACGAATTGAGTTTTCTGTGAAATCTGGCGAACCCCTAGCTCGCAACAATTGGTGTCAGAAGAGTGGGATTTCAAGGATAAATTCGGGTTAAAAATCGCGAGTGAAATTAAAATTCTCGAACGGATAATTTTGTGAGAGCGAAAAAGTGAAACTAAAATTCTCGAACGGACAGTGAGAATTTTCTGAAATCGAATATTCTCGAGTGCTCTAGTGAACAGTGACTTTAATTAGCGAAGTAAAATCGCGGAACTAAAATTCTCGAACGGACAGTGAGAATTTTGTGAAATCGAATATTCTCGGGTGATTTAGTGAGCAGTGACGTAAATTAGCGAAGTAAAATCGCGGAACTAAAATTCTCGAACGGACAGTGAGAATTTTGTGAAAACGAATATTCTCGAGTGAGCAGTGACTTTAATTAGTGACGTAAATTGAAGTGAATTCGAATCGCGGAAAAACTGGAAATAATCGGTAGTGAAAATGCCGCGTTATTTAAAGGACTTAAAATTAACGGAGCTGAAGGAAGAGCTCAGTAGACGCGAGTTATCTACGACAGGGAGCAAGTCTGAACTTGTCAGCCGTATGATCGAGACACTCCAGGCTGAGGGTGAGGATGCAGATAGTTTCGAGTTCCAAATCAAAGAAGCTCATGTAGAGGAGTGTTCTGGTGCAACGGATGCTCTAACACAGTTAATGCAGCAAATGATGAACAAATTAGATCAACAATCAGCTGTGACAACGGACATGAATCAAAAATTAGATCAACAATCTGCGGACATTAATCAGAAACTAGAGAAATTAGATCAGACCTCAAAGGACCTCAACCAAAAATTGGAGCAGCAAAATAATAAAATAGACACCATGGGTAAGGTAATAGAAGAAAACGTAGAGAAGAAACTTCGGGTCTTCGAAGAAGAAGTCGAACGCCTAAAAAGGGACTTCGATAACGTGAAGGCGACTGGCGTGATCAAGACAGAGCACAAGGGTCTCAAGGCTCCAATCTTCGATGGACAAACACCGTGGGCTATTTATAAGACCCAATTTGAGGCCGCCGCAAGAAACAACCATTGGAATGATCTGGAACGGGGAACAGCTCTTATATTGGCGCTAAGAGGTCCACCAGCAGAGGTTCTTCAAACGATTCCGCAGGAGCAACAACAAGATTTTTCAACGTTAGTCCAGACATTGGATCTTCATTATGGCAGTGACCACATGCGAGAGATCTACAAAACGCAACTTTACAACCGAACTCAAAAGAACGGTGAAACACTTCAAGAGCTGGCACGCGATATTGAACGACTCACACTATTATCGCTGCCCAATGCGCAAACAGAGCAACGCAACGATACAGCTGTTTTCGCATTTAACAATACTGTACAGGACAGAGAGCTGCAACAGGCGTTAAAACTGGCAGGTAAGAAAACGATTGGCGAAGCCTTAGTATATCTGGTGCTCCCCGATGCTGGAATTGTGGACAGGCAGGACACTTAAGACGCGACTGCCGCAAACCCAGAAAAGCGATCAACTACTGTTCCGGCTGCGCTGCTAAACAAAGAGGAGGAAGGGGCGAACCGTCACGAGAGCACGCTTCGCCTAATGACAGTCAGTGAAACGAGTAAAGGCCAACTTCATGGGGCAGAAGTTGGCTGGTAGAATCGACGCCCCCGGAACCATCATCGCAGTTTCTCGACTACATCGTTGTGAAAACGACTTATGTATGAGTGGTCGAGTCGACAAATTAAACTGCATCATAACAGTCGACACAGGCGCAACACGGTCAGTGCTAAGATCTGACCTCGTAGATCGTACTTGGCTTCACAACACCAAGAAGTACGCACTTCGCACTGCTACAGGAGAAACTACAACGGTCCATGGAGAAATAGCTCGTGACATACAACTTGGGGATTTGACCTTCTCGCATGTATTCGTGGTAGCTGACATTACCGATGAGTGTATCCTTGGAATGGATTTTCTGAAACCACACGGTATCCAGCTGGACTTATGACAACGAATAATGAAGTGGCGGAATATTGAAATCCCGATGGAAATAACATCCTCCAAAACAACAAAGCTGCGAGTTGTATTATGCGAAGATGCGGACATACCAAAGTCATCTGAGAATGTTATTTGGGCAGAGCTCGATGGTGATCCCGAGAACCACCGATTCTACCTCATAGAACCGGAAACGACACCTGCATTACGAAGTCTGATACTAGGAAAAACGCTCGTAAAAAGGAATGAGAGAATGATGGTCCAATAAGAGTCCTGAACGTTGCGGATAGCACTACCAGCGTAAAGAAAGGAGATGTAATTGGCAGCTGTGAACCAATATCGGCGGTGACGAGTATCGACAAGGCAGAACCACATAACGTACCCTCTAAAAATAAGCCAAGAAGGAAGGACAATGTAACATCAACACTTCTTCAGTCAAGCAACCTTAGAGGAGAACAACACAAGCAAGCAGTAGATCTAATCGAAGGATTTAGCGACGTCTTTTCCACCGGTGATGACGACTATGGCAGAACAAACTTAGTGAAACATCGTATAGATACCGGAAGTGCTACACCGATACGTCAACCTCCAAGAAGAGTACCATTAGCGAAACAAGGAGAAGTCAATTCAATGGTCAAAACTATGGTGCATCAGGGAATCATCGAAGAATCAAAGAGCCCGTGGATATCGCCAGTAGTGCTGGTAAAGAAGAAGGACGGCAGTACCCGTTTTTGTGTGGACTACAGGCGACTGAATGATGTTACGAAAAAGGATAGCTATCCACTACCAAGAATCGACGATATCATGGACACCCTGACTGATGCTAAATGGTTCTCGACGTTGGATCTGAAAAGTGGTTACTGGCAAGTGGAGATAGATAAAAAAAATAGAGAGAAAACAGCATTCTCTGTCGGCAGTGGACTGTGGCAATTCATCGTAATGCCATTTGGCTTGTGCAATGCTCCAGCTACGTTTGAAAGACTAATGGAATTCGTTTTGCGTGGCCTGAGTTGGAAAACCTGTCTCGTTTACCTGGATGATGTGATCGATATCGGCAGAACATTCAAGGAACATCTGAAAAATCTACAGGAAGTCTTCCAGCGGCTGCGAGCGGCAAAATTAAAGCTGAGTCCGAAAAAGTGCACTTTGTTTAGTGCAGAAGTCAAGTACTTGGGTCACATCGTTTCAGCTGATGGCGTAAAGACAGATCCGGAGAAGATACTGGCGGTGAAAAATTGGCCTACTCCGAGTGATAAACACCAGTTGCGCAGCTTCCTAGGCTTAGCGACATATTACCGACGATTTGTAAAAGACTTTGCTAACACGGCGAAATGTCTGCATCAGTTAACAGAAAAAGGGAAGCCATTTACATGGAGTCAACAGTGCCAGGAAGCATTCGAGAGGATAAAAGACCAACTCTGCGACTCCCCAGTTCTGGCGTATCCAAAACCAGGTCATGGTTTCATCATAGACACTGACGCCAGCAATGTCGGTATCGGAGCAGTACTATCACAAGAGATCGATGGGCAGGAGAGAGTGATATCTTACTACAGCCGAGTACTCTCAAAATCAGAAAGGAACTATTGCGTAACTCGCCGCGAGCTACTAGCCATAGTAGAAGCAACAAAACATTTTCACAAATATCTCTATGGTCAAAAGTTCCTTCTTCGAACGGATCACGCATCGCTTAAATGGCTACTTCAGTCTAAGAACCCCGAAGGCCAAGTAGCCAGATGGATCGAAAGGCTCGAATCCTACGATTTCGAGATTGTTCATCGAAGAGGAAGAATCCATGGTAATGCCGATGCGCTTTCACGTCGTCCTTGTCCACCGAACTGCAAGCATTGTCACCGTATAGAAAGAAAAGAAGCCGGAGAAACCATTCAGAGGATAACGACCGAACCAAAGGATGGATGGAGTCAGCAAGATCTGAAAGATGCCCAACGTAAAGATCCAGATATTTCACCGATCATGGCATGGAAGGACGAAATGAAACGGCCTGAGTGGAAAGACATCTCACAATTCAGCGAAACCCTGAAGTGTTATTGGGCACAATGGAACTCCCTTCACCTAGACGGCGGATTATTAAAACGGAAATGGGAAAACGCTGACGGAAAGTCGTATCACATGCAAACCATCGTCCCGCATTGTAAAGTCGAGGAGGTTTTGAAGGAATATCATGGAGGTACCTCCGGTGGGCATTTGGGTGTAAATAGAACCTTGGCAAAGATACGAGAAAGGTTCTATTGGATCCATCTCCGAGATGATGTCGAAAATTGGTGCCGTAAATGTACTACGTGTGCATCAAGTCAGGGCCCACACCGCAGATCAAAGGGAGAAATGCAACAATACAACGTGGGACTCCCATTTGAGAGAATTGCTGTAGATATTGCTGGACCATTTCCGGAATCAGAAAATGGTAATCGCTACATTCTAGTGGTCATTGATTATTTCAGCAAGTGGCCTGAAGCCTACGCAATTCCAAACCAAGAAGCAGTAACCGTCGCCGAACAAATTGTTACCAACTGGGTGAGCAGATTTGGAGCTCCACGTGAACTACACTCCGATCAAGGGCGCAATTTTGAATCTCAAATATTCAAACACGTGTGCCAAATGCTGGGAATAAACAAAACGAGGACAACTCCATTACACCCACAGTCCGATGGAATGGTGGAACGGTGCAATAGGACATTGAACTCAAACCTATCCAAACTCGTCAGCGAGAGGCAACAGGACTGGGACCAGCACATCCCTCTATTTTTAATGGCGTACAGAACATCGGTGCATTCAACAACAGGAGAAACTCCGCCCCGAGTCATTTTCGGAAGAAATATTCGAGTCCCTGCGGAACTAATGTTTGGAGTGCCACCAGACCAACCAACCGATGCTAAAGATTACGTCTCGGATCTTCGATGTCAACTAAAGACAATCTATAACCTGGTCAGAGATAAAATTGATTTGGCGACCGACCGCATGAAGACGAGGTATGATCAACGGGCGAATTCATCAGGATTCCAAGAGGGTGATTTAGTTTGGCTATACAATTCCAAACGACAGAAGGGCAGATCGCCGAAACTACAGCGCAACTGGGAAGGCCCTTACCAGATCATCAACCAGTTAAACGACGTCGTCTATCGGATTCAATTACATCAAAAACCCCGTACAAAAATGAAAGTGGTACATCTCGACCGACTAACAAAGTACCACGGTGCCACTGCGGAAATGAACGACTCTGTTCGGGACGAACAGGGACTAAGGAGAGGGTAATGTTATAGATCTGGCAATGATCTCTCTCAAATCTGCCAGAACTATTTAGAATATTCTTCCAACATGTAGAGGGCCATAGTAAAAACTTCTAGCAACTTCTCAAAGACACAAATAATGACACCCGACGCCATCTAGTAACTTCCAGAATAGTCCAGACCCAGCAGAAAAACATACACCAGAGAAGGTTCGAGAATCGGATAAATCCATTATAAATAGCCAGAGCTCACGACAAGGAATTAGTTACTCAGTGACAGTTTCATGGAAAACACCTATCGGTGTAAGTAAGCGAAAGTGATAGATCGCCGGTGTTCCTGGGTTGTGCGAATTAAGTTTTTAGAGCGAATTTAGTGAAGTGATCGGGAAATTGTGTATAAAGTGCAATAAATAAATTATCCTTATATTTTAAAACGAATTGAGTTTTCTTTGAAATCTGGCGAACCCCTAGCTCGCAACAGTATCTTTTACCAGAGCCCTAAAGAAATTAGTAAATATTTTCGACATTCTGGCACACCACCTCGTTCCCTTACACTCTCCATCTTAAAATTTTCGCGAAAATTATAAATCTGACAAAATTTCAACTTAATATCTGTTTTGAATTTTGAGATATAATGGTTTGAAATTTTGAAAAGTGCACCATTTTTGAAATGCTCCCCATTTCCCCCAACTACTATTATAACCAAATTTCATAATTTTCTTATATTTCTCTAGTATAGAATAATATATGTTTTAATTTTCAATTTCATGTAGTTCAGATATTAATTTCTAAGTATTTTTTTTTCTTATGATTATTGACCTCGTTTTTAGTAGATTATAGTGGAACTGTATGCCACCTAATTGGTCTTAAATTAAAATTTTTTTGGATCAAGTAGTTCCGAAGACATAATCATTTGAAAAAAAAGTTTGACCGACAATTTTTTTTTAGCCCCTCTTTTCGGACGCCAATGGATAAAAAAACTAAATTACTTTTATTGCTTGTCCCACAACTTTTCCATATTAATGCTGATTTTCTGTTTCCTATCTGCATTCGTATAGGAGATATTAACAAGTGTAATTTTTGATTCTTTCCCTCTCTCCGCCTCCCCCTTCCGCCTTATACTCCCCAAAATCTAGACAATGGAGCTTACTTACACAATTAACAATCCACGCAAAAATGAACATAGCACCTTTATCGGTCTCAGAGATATGAGCCCATATGTTCGGCGTACGGCGGACGGAATATGGCGTACGAGGGGGTGTTTTTTTGCATTTCTAGGCTAATTTAGTCATGAAACGCGAAAAAAAAATGTCTGGTTAGCAAAGTTTTTTTTTTTGTGTCGATCAGAATACTTACAAAGTGAAAGAAAATGAATAAATTGCGTATGCAGTGTGTGGGCCCACAAGGGATGCTAGAATATTAACAAAAAAAGGGGTAAGTAGGATGGAGTTGAACTCCGTAAGGCGCTGTGGGAATCCGCCATGGGCCGGTAGGTGTCGTACCCAGTGTACTTTCGCCGCTCGTTGCAAGAAAGCCCTGCTTCTCAGGACTTTCTTGGAATGGTCTTATTTGATTCAGCTTAAAGACGTACCGGTAGGTAGCGTGAGCTCCCCATCCTCCTTATTTCGTTTATTTTTTTCCTCTTTTCACAAAGCTCAACCAGGATGCTGTCTTCCCTGGACCAAACTCTTCCCCCAAGCCATCAACACTTGCCGGCAATAATGTAATCAGGTCCGGAGGAAGCCCATCATCCTGCTAGCGGTATGGAATGCTCTATTTCGTTACAGATTATAGAGTTTATTGTCGTATTCAAAAATTAAACTCTCTTAAAAATTTAAACTTCCTACACACCGTAATGGTCAAACATAATTTTGTTATATGTTTTCCTAATTACTTTATATTTATATTTTAATAATAAGTTATTGTGATCGACTTGGAAAAAAACAAATTATCCGCCGATTTTTTCTTTTTTCAAATGATTATATCTATCTAATTATTTACCGTAAAAAATCATCTTTCAGTACCATTAAGGCGATATACAGATCAACCAGAATCAGTTTGAAAGGAGGCTAATTGTTGTAAGGGGGAGGGTCAGGGGAGGTACACAGAAAAAGTCTTAACACTAAATATCTCAACTATCTAAATTGTCAAAAAACCGCGTAACTCGATAAACCGTTTCTCCATACAAATTCGAACAAAATTCAAGATGGCGTAATCGGTATTGAAGACCCTTAAGTTACGTACTTGAGACTTGGACCATACCTATATATTAAACTATACTACCGAAATACAGGAAAAATATAACATTTGGACAAAATAGTTGTGTGGTGAAATGGGGAGCATTCCAAAAATAATGCACTTTACAAAATTTCAAACCGTTATATCTCAAAATAAAGTACAGATATCAAATTGAAATATTGTCAGATTGTATATATATTTATGTGGTTTTTAACTTTGATAAAAATTTGAAGTTCGAGACTGTAAGGGGAGGGAGGTGGTAAGCAAAAATGTCGAAAATTTTGAATGAATATTTTAAAGCCCAGATGAAAGATACAAAATTGAAATTTTTCATATGGATACATATATTTGATATATAGACATAAAAAATAATAAAAAGCTCACAATTGTTATGCACCGACCCCGCCTCGGTCTAACGTGCACAACGTGATTCATGTGCAATAAAAAAAACCCAAAAAATTTATGAACAAAATTCTAAGTTAAAATCTTCTTCAAAACTTCTACCCCCTCCCATACAAAATTATTTTTCGACCATTTTTAAGAAATCAATTACAGTCTAATTATGAAAAGGTATCAAATTGAAATTTTGCACAAAATTTTTTAAAAATAGTTCAAATAAAATTGCGTCTAAAGTTTTAAGATTGCGCTTGCCTTTCTACACCTTCCCTTACAAAAGTATGATTTCGACCAATTTCAATAAATCAACTAATAACCAACAAATTAAAATCTACGAGCTTGAAACTCTGTACGAGCACCTTACAAGAGAAACGAAATAAAACCGCATCAGATAGTTAACGATTACCCTACCTTGTCTACCCACTCTCTTACAAACGTTTGGTTTCGTGAACGTAAAATTCACTGAATTTTATGAAAATTCTTTGCAACTTCGTCCACGAATCTGACATTCTATACAGGGAATATTGGACGTGATTCAAGCAATCAATTAAAATAATATTAATATCCACTCACCATTTCTATCACTCTTCCCCCCCCCTTAATAAAAACCCAAACTTGCATAAACGAATGAAATATTGATTGCATGTACTGGAGCTATTGATCGTATTCGCAATTAAGTGTTAAATTGACTGCAGTCCTGCCTTAATGGGGGTTCCACTTGTGAAAAGGGGGTTCCACTTATTCATCCTTGATCACTCTAAACTGCATATTAACTTTCGATGCTTCCTCGATTTGTCCCAAAATAATAAAGTTGCGCCGACTTGTTGGCAGTTTATTTTTTTATTATTATTTATTTTTATTGAATCATCCGTTAGCTTCTTTGGGAGAGATCTTTATAATTTTTCCCGAAACATGCATCGTTGTAAATCTATTTTTCTTTAATGTATCAACTATGTAAAATATAATACAGAATTTGAGTTTGTCACTAAAGCCTTAAACCACTTTACTTAAAACTCATCATGAGCCCGAAGCGACGGAACAACTACTTGCTTTCGAATTAACAGCAAAATTTAAATCCTTCGAGATTCAAGTTTCTTGAGATGAAGAAAACTTCCTAATAACCAAATACATCTCACATATTGTTAATCCACAACCAAAAAAAAACACACAATTCACACTCCTAAAGGATAAGCCCCGAAGCAATCAACAAAACTGTAAGAGAAACTCTCAAACTAACACTATTTCTCCGCCCCTCCACCATAATGAACGGATACGACCATACAGGCATAATTTTCTTTTGTGGCATTATTATGTCCCCACCAAAGTGCTATAAATTACTAGTTATCCTCATTTGTGGCTTATTTGCAGGAATTACGTAAGCACTATAGCAGGGTGTAATATCCCTAATTTATCCCGCTCTTCAGTTATGTTGTCCGTCCTCATCTGCATTCTTTGCCCATCCCGCTTTCCTCCAGGCTATATGAAACAAGAACGTTACTAATGTAATGTAACTAATGGAATCAACCGAGAATTAATGAGATATGGTTCGGTACATGAACCCACTATTCCCTTAAGAGATTAGGCTCGATGTAGAAATCCTGTCGACAAGAACCTCGAAGAAAAGAAAAAAAAAACTTCTCGGTAAGAAAATGTGTCACTGGGAATTGCTTTTCTCAATCTTCCCGAGCGTCAAATAAAAAGGAAATCTGTGAGGTAAATATATCTTTTATTTGGAGATAATCGTAACCTCTAATCAAAATAAACAGATATGGCACTGAAAATTATCACTAAGTAGATTATCTCGACTCTTCTTAAGACGGTGCTACTGGCAGTGGCGGCAAAGTGAAATTACATGAGTCGTTGGAATCTACTGCGGTGTAAAGAACGATCATCCTGATAGACCGGTAAACATATCTGGCTTGTCCATGTTGGTCAGATTTAACAAATGCTTAAGCCTAAGTGACAATTAAGAAAGCAGAAAATTCACTGGCCAATTGTATTTTTGCCGGAATTCAGGTGAAATTAGCTAGAGATAATGGAAGGTAATAGGCTTCTCTGTAGATTAGGTTTTATGCGATCATCTTCTGATGCTGTTAATGGTTAGATGGAAACAATAATTTTAGTTCACTACATACAAAAGATAGACATGTAAAATATTTCTGTTTCGAATTTAATTTGAAATATGATATAATTATCAGAAGTGTGAGTAACCATCCCTGAGCCTTTTCATTCGCAGGAATCTTTTACAATACATCAGCTTGAAATTAAAAAAATAAAATCAAATGGAAAGAAGTCCTTTTAATTATAACTTCATCCTAACTGTGATGTTTTTGAATTATGCATGTTAAGAGGAAATGTTCCATTGCGTCTCTTTTCATCTTAGCTAGCTATAACTAATTTTGTAAAAACGAATAAAAGTAGGCCATCAACGAGTTTCAAAGAGATTTTTCTGCAATTGACATGTGAATGAATCATTTGTTAAAATGGTCACCGCTGAAGTAATTACGCCATAACCTCGTAGTTATCTCCACACGCTTTCCCATCCCTCCCTCTACCCTTTTCCCCGTATGTTACAGCCTAGTTCCTTTATTAACAGAATAATTCTCTCATTCATTTTGAAACTCACCACTCTTACAGACTCACTGATTAATGCGATAATTGCATTTATAACATATAATGCACATTCTGCGCCCCTCGCGCTACTCTTCTGCCACGATGCAACTCATTCGGCTGCTATCCGAGTCGTTAATTAGAAAAAGGAGTGCGCGGAAAAAAGGCTCATGTTTTACCATAGCATAGTACCACGATGGTGTCCTGGCTTTTCATAATGAGCCTGGTGAATTATTTTAGATGATGTGCAGGAAACTGGTTAATGTTGCCTCATATATAACGAGAATAAAGTGCATCATCAACATTATGGGCTGGGTAATGTGATTCGGACGACTTACAGTGAAATTAAATTAAAGGAGTTCTTATATGTGTGTAGTTTTGAGTATTATTGAAATCTATTGCCGTGAAAATTTTAAATGTTTCTGCGGGATTATTGACGCATTTTTCGTTCGCAGCACTGTTGAAATTAATAAATCCTCATCTAAATTTATAAAAAATTTTCAATAAGTTTAATATTCTTCTTCTTAATTGACCAACAGGCTTAAATTCAGCGTGATGAAATATGAGAGTATTATAAGTTTGCTTAAAAGTTTGAAATGGTAAGAAATAAGGCTCGGAGAAAAACATTAATGATAGAAAAGTTCATAGTATCGCTCAAAATTCTCAAAACCAGATGTCTTTTCATCCGTCCGTACTTTTTCTACCTCGAGAACATTATGCTAAAAAATCCAAGTTTCATACATGCCGTTTTTGTCGAAAAAATAACATCAAGCTCGTGAACGAGCCAAAATTGTCCCCGCTTCTTAATCCTCCTAATAGGGAGTCAAAGAACAAATTGTCAGTCGATTTTATTTTATTATTTTAATAATAAAGTACTAGCAACCAGCAATCCCTACGTGATTAGTCAGTAAATACTGATCTGATCCTCTATTTTACAAACAGCAGGACACGTCTAGAGAGATCGCTTCTAAAGATGTTAGGGAAAAGCACTTTAATAGCGGCTTGTTTTTGACCGACTTAAACGTTTCGTGGAGATGGCTCAGTGGTCGTTTGCTTTGCAATTTAGGATTCCAGGTTCAAATCAACTTATCGACTTGAAAAAACCTCTTGCTTATTTGTTACACCACTTATGAGCTCTAAATCGCTCTTTTTCCTCAATTCAAAAACGACGCTTTTAAATAGCTTCGAAAATATGCTTTAAAATCGCTTCTGTTAAAACTGAAGCGGAGCGCTTACTTCAGCGGACATGTAATGTTAAATATTGTTATAGATCTTGCAATCACGCAATTTGGATGTTGCCAGTAATATCGAGAAAAGTCCATCAACATGTAAAACGCTATAAACATGTTTCCAGCAACTTCTACTAAACACCATAATGTAGGCAATCTTTCTGGACACACACACATACCCACCCGAAGAATACACCACAAGGTTCGAGAATTGGGAAAAACCCAATATAAATACCGCAGCTTTCAGACCAGCAGTTAGTCATTGACCGACACCTATCGGTGGAAGAATGCGAACCGGTACAAGAAAGCGATAGTAAAACACGCGACAGTGTTATGAAAAAGGCGAAGTGATCGAGAAATTGTGAAAAAGTGCAATTAAATAAATTATCCTTATATTTTTAAACGAATTGTGTTTTACTTGAAATCGGCGATCCCCTAGCTCGCAACAATATGTATATATATGAAATGTTAGCAAACTCGAAGCACTTTCTCGCGATAAATTAAGCATATTATTTTTTTCCCCGCTGGGATAGTGAAAGAGTGAAAAATATTTACTTAGTAAGACCCGTCTGCATGTACCTTGACATAGCGTTGTATTCTATATTCATCCCATCTGCCGGGAAAATTTAGAAGAATCTGATTGTGAAGAAAAGTCCTTCGATATTTAAAATCTTATGTGCGCTAAAAAATTTAAAATCAAGGAACTTTTATTAGTTGGAGAAAAGCAAATGACGCAATTTTAAAATGGCGTCTTATACAAAAAATTGGAACAGATGAAACGATTCGGATCATGCAATAGAAAGAAAGCAATAAATGCAATTACAACCATGTTTCAATGATGATTTTAAAGCATTTTATTTCCAGTTGGGTTTGCACCTCTATCTTTCATGGTTTCATATATCTATAAATATATAGCAGAAAAAAACATAACAGGGCTACGATTGTGCATAAAGCGCAATCTTACGATACTCTAGATGAAATAGAATTTTTTGTCATCCCAAGAAATTTTGGATGGGGAGTGTTAGAAGGGGTGATCGCATTGAACTAATTTTTTCCCCATCATGCTAAAGTAGCTATAAAAATGTTTTATACAAAATGCTTACTCCAAAAATTGAATGGGGACTGAGAAAATTAGTGAGTTAGATTTAGTGAAAATGTGCAGTTTGTATGGGAGGTGGTAGAAAGAGTGGGGGGATTTTAGTGATTTTTTCAGAAATAACTATAAATATTAAAAAATTGACAACCCTTAAATTTCAGATTAGTACTATTCATACTTTTCAAGAAAATCGATTTTTTGTGTGCCATATTGTATTGTATGGGGTAGAAGGGGTGAAGCTAATCAAATATTTTTTTGTGATCTTAGTGATAATACTAATTAAGTATTTATTGCATACTGTGAGCTCTATAAATGTTATATGTTCTGAGAAAACCGCCTTAGAGCATTTCATGAAAAGGTGTAGTTTGTATGGGAGGGGGTGGAAGGAGAGGGAGGACGCAAATAATTTTTCTACTGTAAATTTAAATCATTATGAAAGTAATATATCCCAAAACTCAGACTTATAGCTTTTATACTTTTCGAGTAAATTAATTTATTGTTAAATTGCGAAATTGCGTCATTTTGTATGGGAGGGGGTAGAAGGGGTGAAGCTAATCGTCTAATTTTTTTTTGCATTACTAACATTTTTAAATTAATATTTAGTGCACAATTTCAGCCCGCTAATTTGTATACGCACTGAGTAAATTGGCTTAGAGTAATTCATGACAAGTACAGTTTGTATGGGAGGTGGTAGAAGGAGGGGGACGACACGCATAATTTTTATACAGTAGATTGATATTATCACAAAAGTAATATATTCCAAATTTCAAGCCAAGAGCTTTTATACTTTTCGAGCAAATCCTTTAATTGTCAAATTGCGCATTTGTGTCATTTTGTATGGGAGGGGGTAGAAGGGGTGGAGCGATTGGGCCCGTTCACGAACTTGATCTTACTTTTTAGGCAAAAACGACGTGTACAAAATTTGAACAATCTAGCTCAACGCGTTCTCAAGCTAGAGAGCGAACAGACGGACGGACAGACGGACGAAGAGGCGGACGGACGGACGGACAGACGGACAGACGGACATCCGGTTTTGAAAGTTTTGAGTGATAACATTAACTTCTGCATCATTCATTTTTTTCTCCAAGCCTTATTTCTTAGCGTTACAAACCTTAGAGCAAACTTATAATACTCTCAGATTTCATCTAGAGTATAAGCATGGAGAACATATATACATTATGCTTTACAAAATCTTGGACAGATAATAACCGGTAGATTTGAAACACACTTTTAGCATAATATTGTGCCGAACGACGCGTGCCGTTACAGAGAATGGGGGAATAGTAATGTATTGTTTCGAGTTAGGGATTCGCCGGGATTTCAAGTAAAACACAATTCGTTTTAAAAAAAAAGTGATAGTTTATTTATTTGCACTTTAATTCGATTTCCGTTTAATTCACACTACTTGACAATACCGCCGCGTGCTTTTCTATCTCTTTCACTGGTTCGCGTCTGACTGACTCTCTCGCTGAAAGCTTTCGTGCTTTTATACATCTCTCTCCATGATCATGACTATTCTCGAAGCTTCCTTCGGTGTGTATGTGTGAACTATACTGGAAAGCTCAAGATCTTTAATTGTGGCTTTCTACATAGTTGAGTATACTGTTCTACATAATTCTTGTCTATTCGAGAGAGATCGAGTTGCGGGACTGCCAGGTCTGCATGTAACAGTATCTTGTGAGTTAACAAGGACGCGAAGGCATTATGTGTACGATTGCACAACTGAAAAGGAAACATTATATGCAAAAAACCAAATAAGAACTCCAATTGTCTAACTCTTGATATCGATCACTGTGCTTTCTCTGTATATTTAAAAAAAAAATGGAATACCCAAAAGAAATAATGCGTTTTGTCCCCGCCCTTTTTCAATGTTTTTTTAGGCAAATTCGGCCTTTATGTGTAACGTACAAACACAGTAATCGAGGGATGGATTTGGATTGGTATGGTTGAGGAAGGGGAATGAGAGCGACCGTACCGGACTGGTGAAGCTGGCATATTTTGCAATTGCATTGGCTGCTACTGAAATATATTTTGTGATAGGGATAGCGATTCTATACTTGCCGAATGTATAGATATGAAATGAAAGACCGGTAGACGGTACCTCTGAATGGTGTTTGTGCTTATGTTTCTGTCTTGCGTCGGCTTTTAATTTTCGAATGCTTGCCAGGTGTCGTGATCTGATTACGGGAGGAGTTTTGCAATTTTGCTTTCCCCTTTTCTTTCGTCATGTTGCCGTATTTCAACGGAAATCCGGATCCGGAACAGGTAGAGACAAACCTTGACGAAAATACCTTTCCAGTGGTATTTAATTTATTTATTTTGGATCATCGATTTGACCTGAAGTGCGTTTACGACAAAACGCTTATTCTTTTAAATATGTATGTAGATTATGATCGACTTGGAAAAAAAAAATTGGCTACCCTGAAATTTTGTTTTTTTTCGCGTTTCACGACTAAAATAGTCTAAAATTGGAAAAAAAACCATCTGTGTATATTCCGTACGTGTAGACTTAACGCACATTAACTCCCACACCTCTCAAGATAGAAAGTTCAAAAGGGGGGGTGTAAGGTTTAAGGGGTGAGGCGGGCAGAGGACCGAAAACTAAGAATTCGAATATCTCAACCATGGATCTACATAGGAGGCTGAAAATCAACACATAGATAGAAGGGCTTGTGACACAAACTATAAAAAAATTTAATATTTTTACCCACTGGGGTCCGAAAAGAGGGGGCTAAAAACAAATTATCCGCCGAATTTTTTTTTAAATGATTATATCTTCGAAACTACTTACCATAAAAAATTCATATTTAGAGACCATTACGGTGGTATACAGGTCCACTAGAATCAACTTAGAGGAGGCTAATTATTGTAAAGGGGAGGGTCAGGGGGTGCAAAGAAAAACACTTAAAATCAATATATCAGCTATTTCTTAAGCTACGTGATTGATACTTGGAACATATATTAAGCTATACTAGCGATTTATAGGAAAAATAAACATGAGGACATACTAATAGTGGGGAAAAATCAGGAGCATTTCAAAAATGTTGCACTTTCCAAAATTTCAAACACTAACTTACTTACTTACGATGGCGCTACAGCCCAAATCGAACTTTGGCCTCCTGAATGCTTTGCCTCCATCCATCTCGGTTCAGTGACCGCGTCCTCCAGTTTGAAAATCTTAGCAGTGATTTGCTGTCTGCGTCAATCGAATCCTCCCAGCGCTTTCGTGGTTTTCCGACCGGTCTTTGTCCGTTGACTTTGCCTTTTAGTGTGCGTTTGGGAATTCTTCCGTCATCCATCCGCTCCACATGACCAGCCCATTGTAACTTTTTAAATTTTTTGAGGGTTGACACTTCTGGATTGTCGAAGATGGCATACAATTCTCTATTGTATCGTATTCTCCAGATCGAGTCTTCCCTCACAGGTCCGAGGATTCTTCTGAGGACCTTTCTTTCAAAGGCGTTAAGTAGTTTTTCGGACGAATGAGTTAATGTCCACGTTTCGCTGCCATAGCATAGCACAGGTCTTATGATTGTTTTGTATAGCTTAAGTTTTGTTTTCCTGTGCACGTTCTTGTTTTTGATTATTGGAAGTACCGAATAATAAGTCTTGTTTGCCATCATTATCCTTCTTTTAATTTCGATGGGTTCGCTTCCATCCTTCGATAGATTCGCCCTTAGATATATGAAGTTGTCTATGTTTTCTAGGTTATAGTCTCCTACCGTAATATTTTGTCTGATTGGCGTCTTTTTCCTAGTTTGCGTCATAATTTTTGTTTTGTTTTCATTAATACGTAGTCCAACTTCCCTTGCTACCGAGTCAAGGTTTACAAATACTTCCTTAGCACTCTCCAGAGATCTTGCAAGGATATCTATGTCGTCGGCATATGCTACGAGTTGTGTGGATTTGAAGCATAGTGTTCCCTTGGTGTCAACGGGAAGTTTCCGAACAACATATTCGAGTGTTAAGTTGAAAAGCATTGGTGCGAGGCCGTCACCTTGTTTAAGGCCGTTGTCTGTTTTAAAACTAGAAGTCAGATCATTTTCTACTCTGACTTGTGACAAAGACTCAGTCATTGTCATTCTTGTCAGTCGGACCAGTTTCGGTGGGACTCCAAACTCCAACATGATATTATACAGTACGCGCCTGTCGATACTGTCGTATGCTTGTTTGAAGTTAACAAATATCTGGTGCACATCAATATTATATTCCCAGCACTTTTCCAGCACCTGTTTAACTGAGAATATCTGGTCCGTGGTTGAGCGTCCAGCTCTAAATCCGCCTTGGTATTCACCAATTACTTTATCAGCATAGGGCTTAATTCTCTTTTCTAGAATTTTCGTCAAAATCTTATAAGACGTACACAACAGAGATATTCCTCGGTAGTTTTCGCAGCAGAGTTTGTCACCTTTTTTATAAATTGGACATATGATGCTCTTGCGCCAATCTTCAGGAAGTATTTCCTGCGTCCATATGTCCGCGACTAATCTATGTAGGAGATGCGCTATGCAGCTGTCGCCGGCTTTCAGAAGTTCAGCTGGGATTTGATCAGTGCCCGGCGCTTTGTTGTTTGGGTGGTTCCTTAGGGCTGTTTTTACTTCTTCGACTGTGGGAGGACTCAAAGCGGATCCTTCATCAGCTGTTACATCAGTTATACCTGCTATTGTATCTGCTGCTGCTGTTCGTGTAGGTGATGGGCTCGGGTTAAGAAGGTGTTCAAAATATTGTGCCCATCTTAGTTTTATATCTTCCGCGTTACTTATAATGTTCCCTTCTGCATTCTTGCAGAGGGTCGTTTTCGGTTTGTAACCTTCTTTTCTCCTTTTGACAAGGGAATACGCGGCTCTTGTGTTGTGTAATTTAAATTGTTCGTCCATGTTTTTAATTTCGTCATTATTGTACTTCCGTTTTTTTTGTCTGCATATTTTGTTTGCAAATCGTCTAAGATCCTTGTACTTGTCCTGTTTGGCTCGTGTCGGCCGTTCCGTTAAATTTTGTAAGCTTCATTTTTTCGTTCTAAGGCATCTTGGCATTCGTTATCGAACCAATCATTTCTTTTGCGCCGGGGTTGTTGTCCTATCACCTCCTCTGCGACAGATGTAATGCCATCTTTGATTTTTTGCCACATTTCTTCTATTGGCATGCTGACAGTGGTATTCAGCATTGTCGCGAAGTGCCTCTCCAAGGCTGACGTATATTTCGCAACTATTTTCTCGTTTTTGAGTTTCCCTATGTCGAATTTAGGAACCGGTTGTATTTTTGAGTGTCCTCGGTTTGCGATTCGACATCGAAACTTGGTCTTTACCAAATAGTGGTCTGTGTCGCAATTAGCCCCTCGACATGTACGCACGTCGAGAATGCAGGAGGCCGTCCTTTTCTCTATTAGAACATGGTCTATTTGGTTGAATGTTCTTCCGTCGGGTGAAGCCCACGTTCTCTTATGAATGTCACGATCCGGGAAGCATGTCGAGCTTACAATAAGGTTTTTGCTGCTGGCGAAATCAGTCAGCCTCTGGCCGTTGTCGTTACTAATATCATGGAGACTGTGCCTTCCAATTGTCCCTATGTATGCTTCTTCTTTGCTCACTTTCGCGTTAAAGTCACCTAATACTATTTTAATATCATTCGACGGAAGGGAGTCGAATGTTGATTCTTAGGTGCTGTAGAAATCGTCTTTAACTTCGTCGTCTTTGTCTTCCGTTGGGGCGTGGACATTAATAAGCCAAACATTAAAAAAACTTGTTTTGATGCGGATTGCACACAATCGTTCATTGACGGATTTGAAGTTGGTTACTTGGTGTTTAAACTTCTTGTCAACGATAAACGCAACTCCAAATTCCCGGCTTCCCGATGATTTCCCACTTTTGAAAATTGTGTGCGATTTTAAGTCATTAATCTCGTTACCTAACAATTTAGTTTCTTGGAGTGCAATTATGTTTATATTGTATTTGACTGCCTGCTCCAGAAGCTCTCTCACTGCTCCTGCTCTGTACGGCTTCCTTCGTCTTAGGAAGGAGTGTAATTGGCTTAATCGCTTTGTTATAGACAATATATCAACTTCGTTGAATCAAAAATCAAATGTAATGGTTTGGGTCTTCTTCAGCTCCAAACGTAATTCCTCATTACTGCCTAATTCAGTGGAGTTTCTAGGAAAGGTATCGAGCTCTGCTGAAGGGTGATGTGAACTTTTCGCATCGTTTCTCAATTTTCAACCTCAACAGTTGATTCAAATTTTTCAGGAAGATTCGACGGTTTGATCTCCATTGTTGATGTTGGCAGTTTAACTCTTACTGAAGACGATGTACTAGTTGCTCTATGCACATTAGATATTCAAAAGGGATCTAGTTATGATCAAATTCCAGCTTTGTTCTTAAAAGGTTGTGCATCTTCGCTTCATGAGGCTTTAACTATTATTTGCAATAAGTCGCTTGAGTCCGGTTCATTTTTGAATACTTGGGAACTGTATTTCATATCTCCAATATTTAAGTCTAGTCGCAGACATTTGGTTGAAAATATAGACCAATATCCAAACTTTTCTCCATCTTTAAATTATTTGAGAGCATATTTAAGGAAAAGCTATTGTTTCATATTAAATAGGTTATTTCAAACTGTCAGCATGGTTTTATTTGCGGACGTTATACGTTTACAAATTTAACGATTTTTACTTAATATTGTATAGATGCAATGGAAAAAGGCTTTCAAGTTGACGTTTTCTATTAAAATTTTAAAAAAGGGTGCATCATGATCCTTAGATTGAGAAATTGAAGGCACTAGGGTTTCTTTCTAATCTGTTGAACTTGTTTTCATCATACTTGACGAATAGAAGACAAGTTGTACGAATAAATGAAATTTCTTCGTCGTATTTTGATGTAGAATCTGACGTTCCCCAAGGAAGCCACTTAGGGCCTTTACTTTTTGTTTTATTTGTAAACGACATTCCTTCAATATTTAAATCTTCTAGCTCTTTTTTGTACGCTGACGATTTTAAACTCTTTTTTATGATTTCAAGCTTGGATCATTGTCTTAAACTTCAGGCTCATATTGCTAAGCTCTATGATTGTGTGTGACATTAACTTGTTACAACTTAATTTTGATAAGTGCGAAATATATTCTGCCCATTTTATTTGATTACAACTCGAATAACAGATCTCTTCAGAGATCCTCGAAGGTAAAAGATCTTGGCATGTTGACCGATTCTAATTTTAACTTTAATTCTCATATCGACTACATAATCTCCGAAGCTAATTCAAATCTGAGACTTATAAGGATTTCATTGACCTAGTATATGTACTCTTTGTTTCTCGTGTGAGACCTATTTTGGAGTATTGCTGTGTGATTTGGGATACTGTATATCATATTCATGTGTTGCAAATTGAGCGAATAAGTTTAACTGGAGCGCTGACATTCCTACGTACGAAACCAGATGCCAATTAATTGGCTTTCAATCTGTTGTGTGTGACTGGGAGTTCGCGCCGAATTCAAACGAACTTCGAATTGGAAAGCACATTGAATTGGGAACGCGCCTTAAAGAAAAAAAAAAAAAAAAAACTGAGAGAGATCCGGTCGGAAACGACAAGTGCGTCGCGTGATAGAAAGAGATCACCGTGGAAATCGGCATCTGCCGAGTTGCAGCTCGGATCATTTTGTCTCGCGTATGCTAGAGGAGTGCGATACGACCACCGTTATATTTTTGGAAACTGAGCGACCGCGTTTTGGACCGGACGAGTGGTAACGAAGAGGCGGTCGAGACTTTCTTTTCCGACGTGAAGTGGTACCGAAGAAAACGCGTGTAATCTCATGCAAATTTTATTTAAAGAGCCGCAAAATATTTAAATAATAAGTTCGATACACGTCGCGCCAATAAACGAATCAGATTCCGAACCTTCTACAGAAAGAAAGAAAACCGGCACCAATTATTTTTAACTCGTCAAAGAAAAAAAAATTGTCGCGTTAATCCTAACCTCAATGTGGCCGCATTCATAAGTCGGTGATGCCGTCATCGTTCGTTCCGTTTTTTTTCTTCTCGTCCACGCCATACTTCGCGAAACGCGCAGCGTGACCATTCGCGAACCGACGTACCAGTTGCTATTTATTTCAATTAACGAAAAATAAGGACAAATAAGTGGAACGCACCAACATATACATTCCAAAAAAAAAAAAAAATCAAAAGTTTCCTACATCGTCGTTTATATCCTTCTTGTGAACGCCTTGCTATGCCCACTCTACCTACATAAGTACCTAGTGCGTGAAAGTGCTAAACAATGACCCGACATAAATAAATTCTCATTGAACGACCAAATGACTGCACGGGTAATAAACTCGCAGTATCCGACCGATATCAATAGATTTCAAACGACTCTCCCGTCAAAGCACATCTTGATCGAAACGGTGATTAGTGAGCCTTCGTTGAGCCTCGAAAACGCATCTTCCAGTAATCCGGAAAAAGAAGAATTAAGCCGCCCGAACCTGCGCTGTAGTGTGCCGCAAGTTGGAGGAGCTGAAGCCATCGAAACACGAGCAATCCTTCTTCATTCGGCGATTCTAAACGGTAAGGCTCGTGCAACTAATAAAGGCCCCATCAACCGATTAGGCAAGAAAGGTCGATGGAAGCGGTGAAACATTCAGCCTCTCCAACTATCAAGACCATCGTGGGAATCACTTCACAGGCAAGATAACGCCTTCTTCTCAAATTATAAGATGTCAACAATATAAAAGAAAGAGAAAAAAAAGAAGAATTACAACACTCAACGAAGGTAACAAAGTCCACCAATTGCTAGGCCAGTTTCCAATGCCAGTGCATACTTAAAGGACCGGCCAATTTTGTTCTTTCATGTTAATTTTTGTAATATGAATGTCACGTCCATATTTAATTAACCCCTCTATTAAGGATCACTTTCTGATCGGATCAGTATCATCGAAAGTCACACGCTCCATCTTAAGTATTACTATTAAATTTCAATAACCTTATCAGTTATTTATCCTTTTCTTCTCAAGGAGCAATGTTCCTCCTATTTTTGAAATTTTTGAAATATTTTTTTTTTCATGCTCGCACTAAAGAAACTGAGCTCTTAATTTTTTTCTTCATGATTTAAAATTGGATTTGGGCAAACACCCAAATATTTGTGGAACGGAATTTAATGCAGGAGAGTTATCGACCTAGAATTCAAGATCAAACTAATATTGGTTTTATTGACCGATCGTTCAAGAAAAAACATAAACAATAACGTAATTCATACATTTTTATTTTCTCACAAATTATAAAATCAAAATCTATTATATAGAATAGAAAAAGAAATTCTCTCCTCCTAAAGAAATTAAAGTGAAACAAAAGAAAAAGAAAACAAAATATTTTATATATTTTTTTTTTGCAATCTCGGTGATGGAATAACCATTATTATTATTATTATATAATTATGAGAAATTTACGAAGAAAAAACCAAACTACCAAATGAGCTAAATATGCTTTTTTTTATATACATTTATTATTTTTTTTTAAGTTGAAGTAATTTTTTTTTGATTTTATTTATTTTATTGGTGAAACATTCTAATTCAAATGAATCTTAAAAGACATAAAAAGAAGAAAAATAAGAAAACTAAACTAAATAATACAATAGTCCCGAATTTCTTTTTTGTTCTCTTTCATTCTCGGAAATTCATACTTACAATTTACTAACCGCTATTCCGAATTCACATTTGTTTATAATTATCCAGATAATGAAAAAGAAATCTCAAAGACAAAAATTCAGAAATGTTTATTTTGCTTCCGAAGTACATAGTTTCGCAATTCTATTAGAATTAATTGATTGTAGAAAAAAAAAAAAATGCTTAAATACTTTCGGTTTATTATTTGAATGGACTTGCACTCGGAAATATTTAAATAGTTAAGGAAGTTTGTTTATTTTAATTTAGAATAAAGAATAAAATGTTAAATAAGAACCTACTATAATGGATAACTAGTGTTGTCACTGAATGAGCCTTCTCTAACCTCCACGGATCCTCCTCCTCTCTTTTGGGGCCATACGATGAAGACATAGTGGAAGATGTATGGCTAAGGTTGGGTGGGCAGGTTGGCGTCAAACCATCTGACGCCGTCGTCGAAAAATCTGGTCGGGTCAATATCCAAGACCAGATGAAGTCCCTTTTTTTCGTGTCTTCCCGACTTGGATAAGTCGACGCGGCGAGCCAACTACTCGCGATTTTTTTGTTATGACAGGCCACTTGGGTTTTATGACCTTCTTGTGCAGCGAACCCCCCCACACGCCTACTGCAGCTAGACCCGGCATCAGCTAGCGCGTCGCACCAGCACGTAGATTGTCACTGAGATGGATGTAGGTGGATCTCAGCCCCGTCAATCCCGAACCAAAATGTTCCTTCTGATTGATTTTGACTTTATGGTCGAAATCAACTCTCCTAGGCCTCCGCTACATAACAAAATGGCGCCCAACGTGGGGCCCGAAATAGCTTCACGAGCGTGTTTCCGAACGCGCGATGTCACGAAACTTGAGACCGAACAATTCCAAGTGAAATGCGTGACACCAAAGGACTCTGACTGTCGCCGGAGACAGTTGTTTTAGCCTGCACGGCACCCATAGTCCATCGAGAAAGCTTTTGGAGTTCTGCTTGCTTGTTACGGGGGTGGAAGTATCGCGGTTGAGGCTGAAATTTTCCCAACGAAGAACTCATTGGTAACCTTGAGGCGCCAATGATGTTCCTTGGGAGAATTTCTTCAACAACCGAGATATTTTCGTCACCTGAACTAGCGAGAGATGAGTGGAACAGAGTGTGTGTTTCATTTATAGGCATGAGTACCCTCTTGACAGCGGGACTTGGCTTGTCTTGGCGGCCAAGTTGTCCGACAGAGGGCAAAATACTTATGTCTGCGAATGAAATACCCATTTCTGTCCATTTACGGAATTTCCGAAAGTACCTTTATTCCTGGAATCCTATCCATGTAGAGTAGTTTTCGTTTCCTTTTAATAAAATTAGTCATTTGGATTAATTTCGCGTTTTGATTGTTGTTGAAAATTTAACGTAGTTTTTTTTGAAGTTTTTTTTTTGGACACTTTCTGAATCCTTTTCCGCCTGATCGCGTGTTGACGCGATTGGATGTTTCGACGACACCTGTGAGGGAGAGGGGAGGATTCGTGGAGATGCGAGGAGGCTCTTCATTTATATTTTGATTGATTTTTTTTTATCAGCGTCTATATATTTTGATTGATATTATTATCAGCGTCGATTAATTTTGATTCTCTCAATTTTTTTTTCGTACTGTATAGATACATATACCCTAGAACATGTCTTTATTCCGAACACCCGAAAGGACATCAGAACCAGTCTGTTCTGTGTGCATGGAAGAGGTGACGGCAGCAAATCAAATAATTACCAAGTGCGGTCACCACTTTCATGATTCATGCATAGAAAAGTGGGTGATCGAAAAACAATCGTGTCCACTATGCCTAAACCAACTAGGACCTTTAGACTATTGGTCTGTTCGGGGTGTGGAGGGCGCGACAGCTCGTTTTGGACCAGTAACCAGAAGCATGAGCAGGGCTCTGGATCCAAAACCTAGAAGTAGTGGAATTTCTCCCTTGGGGTTAAATCTGGATTTTCCGCAGGAGACGGGTGGACGTGCTCTCTACACTCCGGGCGGAACGATAGTTCCAGACCCAAACCCATCTCTGCCTGTGCCACAGGACAAGACGCGACTATCATCTGCTAGCGGTCGGTCGTCCTTCGGGAGTGATCGCAGGAAACAAAATAATGTCATAGCGAACGACTTTACGTCTAGACGGCAAGACGGAGTTTCGACAGATCGTTCGAGAGTGGATCCTGGAGTTGACGAGATCACTCATCTCATACGTAGTATACTGCGAGAGGAGCGATCTCGTGAACTGCAGGAACCGCCTTCACGATCGAATGAACTCCCAGATCGAGCCACACGGCCTCTTTTCATACCACCTTCCGTTGAACAGCGTGAACCACATCCATCCACTACAAGACGGAACTATCAACCTTCAACAACTTCATACCGACGACGACATAATACCAGTCCCATCCGTTCATGGGGACTGAAATATAATGGAGACAACTCAGTACTTAGAGCCGAAGAGCTAATATACCGAGCGGAATGTCTCGCAACGTCTGAGCTAGGCAGCCACACCGACTTCCTGGCCGGACATTTTCATCTTTTGTTGCAAGGTCGACCCAACAAATGGTACTGGATTTGGCATCGGTCAAATCAGGTTCCCACTTGGGCCGCCCTGAAACACGCCTTCTTACAAACCTGGGGAGAGAGAATGTCCGACTGGGATGTTCGGCGGCAAATGCTGGCCAGACGTCAAAATTCGAGCGAACCTTATCAGACATTCGAGCAAGATATGCTGGAATTTCGAACACTCTTATCAAACCCCATGAACGAGATGGAGTTTGTTGAGTTGGTGAGAGGAAACCTAACTGCGATTAACCAACAACAGTTGAGTCTACAGCAAGTTTGGTCACTCGACCACCTGAGACAATTAGTTTGCCGTATAGAGGACGTGCGCAAAAGCACTCGGTCCACTTATTCTGCTTCTAATCCTGTAAGAGCACCTTACACGTATGGAACAAATGCGAGAGTGACGGAGATTGACCGGCCTCTAGTTTCACCGGACGCGAGTTCGGATGTCGACGCCGAAGCCCAAGCAGAGGTTGCTGCGGTTGCTTCTCTAGTGTGTTGGAATTGCGATCAACCTGGTCACGGTTACAGACACTGTAGTGAAGTTCCCAAGCGCATCTTCTGTTACGGCTGCGGAGCGAAAGAGGTATTAAGACCGCGATGTCCGACTTGTGTCCGGGGAAACTGGAGTTCGGACAGACGAGCCACGGGTCTCCCTCGTCCGGTTGTTCAAAACCCGCAAACACCTCCACCGACGCACAATTAAACCCGACTTCGTTCGACCCGTGTAGAGATTCTACCACTACACCAAAGGTAGAGATCTTGAAGAGACCGACCCCTACACCAGACTCAACCAACCCTATTATCATTTTACGCAATCCCTTATTACCTACTCCCGCCAAAACTGTACCTCGGAAGCCATACCACCTGCGGCTTCGAGATTACATGGAGGCTAGGGACAGAATTTTCAATACTCCCCCTTTTATTTCGCAAATTTCATCTTCTTCCCAATTTCAACCTTCCACTTCCCCCAAACCTAAGAAAGCAATTATACGTCTGCGCGAGTTTTGGCGTAAAGTTCGGATGAGAAAGAAGGCTTTAGTGTCTTCAATTATACCTGAACCTTACGACATTCGTCCCTATGCTACGGTCTGCATATTTAATGTCAAACTTAAGGGCCTACTCGACAGCGGTGCAAGTATTAGTTGCTTAGGATCCAATTCACTAGAACGCCTAGAGCGAGCGCAAGTGAATTGGAAGCCGCTTTGTAGCAAAGTGAAGACAGCTGATGGAGCTTCACAGAGAGTGGTCGGTAGTGTGACAACTGAAATTACATTTCGTGACGTCTCAAAACCAATCACCCTTTACATCGTGCCTACTCTCTCGCAAGACCTATATCTTGGAGTAGATTTCTGGCGGGCCTTCCAACTTGCCCCAAACATCATCAGTTGTGTCGAAGAACTACCCACTTCGCCACAATGTGAGACTAAAACCACGCACACCTTAAGCAGAGCAGATGTTTTAAGGCTTGAGAACGCCAAGTCGAAATTCCCGTCATACGAAGTTCAAGGACTGGGAAAGACTAACGTTCTCGAACACGTCATAGATGTGGGAGATGCAACACCCATCAAGCAACGCCACTATCCGGTATCACCTGCGATTCAAAACCTCATGTATGGCGAGGTCGATCGTATGTTGAAAATGGGAGTGATAGAAGTGAGCCAGAGTGCGTGGAGTTCGCCGGTTGTATTGGTGAGGAAACCTGGAAAAGTGAGGTTATGTTTGGATTCGAGAAAGGTCAACGAGGTGACGGTAAAAGATGCATATCCTTTACCTCACATCGATGGCATTCTAAGCAGGTTGCCACGAGCCAATTTCATAACTTCACTTGACCTGAAAGACGCCTTTTGGCAGATTCCTCTTGAAACCAAGTCCCGAGAAATGACCGCATTCACAATCCCTGGCAGACCTCTCTACCACTTTACCCGAATGCCGTTTGGTTTGTGCAACGCACCTCAACGTATGTGCCGTTTGATGGATTGTGTCATCCCACCGGAATTGAAGGACCAAGTGTTTGTTTACTTGGACGACTAGTTGTTAATCTCGGAGGATTTCAATTCTCATCTCGATTTGCTCTCACAAGTTGCCGCATGCCTGTCGAAGGCAGGGTTAACAATAAACATAGCGAAGAGCAAATTTTGTCTGAAGGAGGTGAAATACCTTGGGTACATAGTTGGAGATGGAGGCCTGAAGACTGATCCCGACAAAGTCTCGGCCATCGTCGATTACCCTTCGCCTAAGTCCGCACGGCAAGTTCGCCGCTTTCTTGGCATGGCAGGCTGGTATCGACGATTCATCTGCAACTATGCTGCCGCTGTCTCACCAATTTCAGACACGCTAAAAAAATGCGCCAAGTTCACATGGACTCCGGAGGCCGAAGCAGCGTTTCTGTCTGTGAAGTCCATGTTAACAAGGGCACCTGTGCTAATTAACCCAGATTTCGGTAGATCATTTACCATCCAATGCGACGCAAGCAAGTCTGGGGTGGGAAGTGTACTCTTCCAAGAGAACGACGACGGGTCGGAATCTCCTGTTGCATACATGTCCCAAAAGCTCAATTCCGCTCAGCGCAACTATAGTATTACTGAACAGGAATGCTATGCTGCGGTACTGAGCGTGAAAAAATTTAGAGCGTACGTGGAAGGGACATCGTTTAAGATTGTCACGGACCATGCAAGCCTCAAATGGCTGATGTCTCAAAAGGATCTCAGCGGGCGTTTGGCTCGCTGGAGTCTCAAGCTTCAGGGCTACGACTTCGTGATTGAACACCGTCGTGGGAGCCTGAACGTAGTTCCGGACGCACTCTCTCGCGTATATGAAGAAGGATTAAATGCGCTGATTGACGTTGCCCCTTTAGTGGATTTGGATTCTTCAGAATTCTCTAACACAGAGTATGAGGAACTCAAGTCTACTATTGAAGCAAATGTTGATCGGCTTCCCGACATATGCGTGAGAAATGGCTTCGTGTACAAGCGCACAGAGCCTCACAACGGCGACCCAATTGCGGAGGAACGAGCCTGGAAGCTTTGGATCCCATCGAGCTTGACGTCTGCTGTTATCGCTCAGGCTCATGAAGCGGATACCACGGTTCACGGTGGGTTCGCCAAAACGCTAGAGCGCATCAGACGGTACTTGTATTGGCCCGGGATGACTACACAAGTCCGCGAACGTCAACCGATCTGTCTTAGCGGGACTCCGAGCGTTCATCATTGAGGATCAGACACGATGGGATGAGAACTTAAGCAAAATTGCCTGTTCTCTTCGGAGTTCAGTTCACCAAGCCACTAAGTTCTCTCCTTATCAGGTTTTGTTTGGCACTCATATGATGACGCACGGAAAAGACTATACTCTGTTGCATCGTTTGAAAGCGCTAGGTGATGCAGACTTGCAACTTCGACCTAGCGAAGGAATCTCGATCGTGAGAGATCTAGCGCAAGCCAACATCCAAAGTGCACACGAGAAGAGTAGCAGGCGTTATAACGTGCGAACGGCTAAAGCTCTGTACAGAGAAGGACAAGAGGTTTATCGAAGAAACTTTACCCTGTCCACAGCCACACAAAACTATAACGCCAAGCTAGCTAAGAAATTCTTGCGGTGCCGGATCAGGAGTGTGCTAGGGAACTCACGATATGAGTTAGAGGATCTTGGAGGCAAACGTGTGGGCATCTACCACTCCAAGGACATTCGTCGCTAGCCTGACTGAACCTATCATGAATGCCCGGCTCGATCAGTCGTGAGCATAAGACCCCGCTTAGCCTGTCACACATTGGTGCAGCTGATCGGCGCTATATCACCAAATGAGATGGCGGCGATCTAGCTGTGGTGTTGTGTGTGACTGGGAGTTCGCGCCGAATTCAAACGAACTTCGAATTGGAAAGCACATTGAATTGGGAACGCGCCTTAAAGAAAAAAAAAAAAAAAAAAACTGAGAGAGATCCGGTCGGAAACGACAAGTGCGTCGCGTGATAGAAAGAGATCACCGTGGAAATCGGCATCTGCCGAGTTGCAGCTCGGATCATTTTGTCTCGCGTATGCTAGAGGAGTGCGATACGACCACCGTTATATTTTTGGAAACTAAGCGACCGCGTTTTGGACCGGACGAGTGGTAACGAAGAGGCGGTCGAGACTTTCTTTTCCGACGTGAAGTGGTACCGAAGAAAACGCGTGCAATCTCATGCAAATTTTATTTAAAGAGCCGCAAAATATTTAAATAATAAGTTCGATACACGTCGCGCCAATAAACGAATCAGATTCCGAACCTTCCACAGAAAGAAAGAAAACCGGCACCAATTATTTTTAACTCGTCAAAGAAAAAAAAATTGTCGCGTTAATCCTAACCTCAATGTGGCCGCATTCATAAGTCGGTGATGCCGTCATCGTTCGTTCCGTTTTTTTTCTTCTCGTCCACGCCATACTTCGCGAAACGCGCAGCGTGACCATTCGCGAACCGACGTACCAGTTGCTATTTATTTCAATTAACGAAAAATAAGGACAAATAAGTGGAACGCACCAACATATACATTCCAAAAGAAAAAAAAAATCAAAAGTTTCCTACATCGTCGTTTATATCCTTCTTGTGAACGCCTTGCTATGCCCACTCTACCTACATAAGTACCTAGTGCGTGAAAGTGCTAAACAATGACCCGACATAAATAAATTCTCATTGAACGACCAAATGACTGCACGGGTAATAAACTCGCAGTATCCGACCGATATCAATAGATTTCAAACGACTCTCCCGTCAAAGCACATCTTGATCGAAACGGTGATTAGTGAGCCTTCGTTGAGCCTCGAAAACGCATCTTCCAGTAATCCGGAAAAAGAAGAATTAAGCCGCCCGAACCTGCGCTGTAGTGTGCCGCAAGTTGGAGGAGCTGAAGCCATCGAAACACGAGCAATCCTTCTTCATTCGGCGATTCTAAACGGTAAGGCTCGTGCAACTAATAAAGGCCCCATCAACCGATTAGGCAAGAAAGGTCGATGGAAGCGGTGAAACATTCAGCCTCTCCAACTATCAAGACCATCGTGGGAATCACTTCACAGGCAAGATAACGCCTTCTTCTCAAATTATAAGATGTCAACAATATAAAAGAAAGAGAAAAAAAAGAAGAATTACAACACTCAACGAAGGTAACAAAGTCCACCAATTGCTAGGCCAGTTTCCAATGCCAGTGCATACTTAAAGGACCGGCCAATTTTGTTCTTTCATGTTAATTTTTGTAATATGAATGTCACGTCCATATTTAATTAACCCCTCTATTAAGGATCACTTTCTGATCGGATCAGTATCATCGAAAGTCACACGCTCCATCTTAAGTATTACTATTAAATTTCAATAACCTTATCAGTTATTTATCCTTTTCTTCTCAAGGAGCAATGTTCCTCCTATTTTTGAAATTTTTGAAATATTTTTTTTTTCATGCTCGCACTAAAGAAACTGAGCTCTTAATTTTTTTCTTCATGATTTAAAATTGGATTTGGGCAAACACCCAAATATTTGTGGAACGGAATTTAATGCAGGAGAGTTATCGACCTAGAATTCAAGATCAAACTAATATTGGTTTTATTGACCGATCGTTCAAGAAAAAACATAAACAATAACGTAATTCATACATTTTTATTTTCTCACAAATTATAAAATCAAAATCTATTATATAGAATAGAAAAAGAAATTCTCTCCTCCTAAAGAAATTAAAGTGAAACAAAAGAAAAAGAAAACAAAATATTTTATATATTTTTTTTTGCAATCTCGGTGATGGAATAACCATTATTATTATTATTATATAATTATGAGAAATTTACGAACAAAAAACCAAACTACCAAATGAGCTAAATATGCTTTTTTTTATATACATTTATTATTTTTTTTTAAGTTGAAGTAATTTTTTTTTGATTTTATTTATTTTATTGGTGAAACATTCTAATTCAAATGAATCTTAAAAGACATAAAAAGAAGAAAAATAAGAAAACTAAACTAAATAATACAATAGTCCCGAATTTCTTTTTTGTTCTCTTTCATTCTCGGAAATTCATACTTACAATTTACTAACCGCTATTCCGAATTCACATTTGTTTATAATTATCCAGATAATGAAAAAGAAATCTCAAAGACAAAAATTCAGAAATGTTTATTTTGCTTCCGAAGTACATAGTTTCGCAATTCTATTAGAATTAATTGATTGTAGAAAAAAAAAAAAATGCTTAAATACTTTCGGTTTATTATTTGAATGGACTTGCACTCGGAAATATTTAAATAGTTAAGGAAGTTTGTTTATTTTAATTTAGAATAAAGAATAAAATGTTAAATAAGAACCTACTATAATGGATAACTAGTGTTGTCACTGAATGAGCCTTCTCTAACCTCCACGGATCCTCCTCCTCTCTTTTGGGGCCATACGATGAAGACATAGTGGAAGATGTATGGCTAAGGTTGGGTGGGCAGGTTGGCGTCAAACCATCTGACGCCGTCGTCGAAAAATCTGGTCGGGTCAATATCCAAGACCAGATGAAGTCCCTTTTTTTCGTGTCTTCCCGACTTGGATAAGTCGACGCGGCGAGCCAACTACTCGCGATTTTTTTGTTATGACAGGCCACTTGGGTTTTATGACCTTCTTGTGCAGCGAACCCCCCCACACGCCTACTGCAGCTAGACCCGGCATCAGCTAGCGCGTCGCACCAGCACGTAGATTGTCACTGAGATGGATGTAGGTGGATCTCAGCCCCGTCAATCCCGAACCAAAATGTTCCTTCTGATTGATTTTGACTTTATGGTCGAAATCAACTCTCCTAGGCCTCCGCTACATAACAAATCTTTGGCTCATCGAAGAAAGTTATTATCCATGATGTTTACAAAGGAAGTTATCTCCTATCGCATGAAAGCCCTGAATTGCTCAGTTATCTCCCAATTTTTGCTCCAGAAAGGCCATTGAGGCAGAGGACGATTTTTCATCTCATCGCGCATCACACAAATTATGGACTTAATGAACATATTTCTAGATGCATCTCCTACTTTAATATGATATGCGACAAATATGATTTTATGATAGTCGACCGCAGTTTTTTTTTTACAGAATGACAATTTCGGCATTTATGTGCAATGCACAAACATAGTCATGGAGGGAAGGAATGGGATTGAGAAGGTTGGGGAATGGGATGAGAACGACCGTAACGAGTGGTGAAGCTGGTTTTTTATTTTTTCAGTTGTACTGGCTGATACTGACAAATATTTGCAGATATTATGGTAGACTGAATGATAGAAAGCGAACAGAAACCATCTCCTGAGTATACAGACCTGCTTGAAGTGGAACTATTTCACTTTTACATTGTTTGCCCATTTGGATTATTTTTATATCGCCTGCAGCAACTGAAAAATTTGTGCTTAAAAAAATCTACTGCCTGGAATGGGAATCGAGCCCACGACCTATTGACTGTGAAGCAAACACGCTGCCCACTACGCCACGGAAGCATATATTGTAGGAAAATATATAATTTTTCTAAGTAATTATTCCATTTTTTCATTATTGTTTTCACTTAATGTTTCATATTTTTTCGTTTTATAATTTTTAATATGTATAGATTTTTTATTATAATTCTTCTTTAGTCTGTTGAGATATCCTCTATAGATGTGTGCTACGCTCGTCTCATATTATACAGTTATTCGTAATGAACAGGACTTAAAATCAGGTACTGTAAATCTACTTACAGTAGCAGGCGATTTTAAATTATGGCTCTAAAAAAATAAAATAAAAAAAAGTCAATTCAAAAAAGTTGCTGAATGAGAAGAAATTCGAAAATAATATTTTATAAAAATTAAATAGATGTATTTAAATAATTATTGTTAAATTAAAAAAAAATAGTTGCATAAACTAATTTTTGTCAAAAAATAAATATTTTTTAAAAGATTAAATAATTTTTAAATTTTTAAATCAAAGGATTGAAGTTTTTCAACTGAAATTCTTAATACATATATATTTATTTAATTAAATAAAAAAAATATATTAATGTATCGACTATCTCTTACGCGAACTTTTAAGTAATGGAACTACTAAGCTATATAAACGGCAAATGAAAAAAATTAACATTTAGATATAAAAGTAGCGCGGAGATGTGAAGAGCATTTCAAAAATGGTACACTTTTCACAATCTTAAATCGCAATATCTAAAAATCTAATACAGATATTAATCTGAAAATTTCTCAGATGGCAGAGCAACGTGGTCTATAATTGGAGTGTACAAGGGAGCGTTAGCTAAAATATTGAAAATTTTCAGTAATTTAGTTATGGAAAATTTGTACAAACACCTTTAAAAATATTTGAAACCAAGTTGCATTAAAAGTTTTGCAAACACTCGTGAGAAGTAAGGGAAGTGCGAGTACCTATTTGATTCAAAAAATAAATTAAAAATTACATTTTTACATGGGAGGGTGTTGAAGAAGTAGAGAGCTTCAACCCCTCCCATACAAATATGTAATTTTAAATTTATTTTTTGAATCGAATATAGTAAGGGAACTTCGACATGAGTGTTTATTACGTGCGTTCATCTGAGCTTTAGGTACATTTGATTGTAAAACGCGTATTTGGATTGAGAGAGTACCATTAATTACGACCCAATCAACTGTATTTAGTGTAATTTTCGTATTCATATATTTTTTATGGACGGTGTTATGCGAAATCATGCTGAAAGTCGTAGGACCTCATACAAAAGTTTAAATTTGTGTGATATTCTGCATTCAAGTTAATTAGTAATAGGAATGTTAAAGGCACTTTGTATAAATGAATGAAATGTAAAAAAATGAGTTATTATTTTGCATAATTTAATCATTTAAAATTAACTATTGCCAAGTTTCAAAAATCATAGCATTTCAAATAGGAGGCATCGCATCACCTAGAATTCGTTTAATGTATATTAATTAATTTTAAATTTTTTAAATATCTGGTATTCGGCGAATCGTATTATGTATCACTGGATATATTATAAACCTAAAAATTCCTTTGGTTAATCCAAAGTAATACAAATATTTTAAAATATGAAATTATTTCTTGATCGCATTAATATATTTGTGATGTTTGCATATAAAATATTAAATAACTACTCAGTACTGCATAATATATGTAGAAATTAAATTGCTAAGGGATAATATTTTTTTTGCACTACCAAAAAATTTGTAAAATCCGGAAGCAGACCAACCTCCAAGATCACTTCGTAAAGCATTATTCTTCCTTAAAACCATGGTAAATAGATATGGACATGTGTAATCGGAGAAATGCAAAAAGGTCCTACTGCAGCTCCAGAAACAAAACTAATTCTAGTTGTACTTTATCTACTTAAAAAAGGGAATTCGAAACAACTGTCTGTAGCGCACAAGTGCACGCTCACTAAACCAGGCATTTTTAAAGTGAGTACAGAAATAGTGGAACATTCAGTTCTAAGTAAGGTCACCGACCTTGGTAGTAGACTTTTGATCTCGTGAAACCTTTCAGAATACAATTATCGATAAGGACAGAATGAACTGGGCAATGTGCGCCCTTGTATGAAATATGGATTGCTTAAATCCGAAGACGGAGTGGGGGTGGGAGTATAAGGAATACACCCCAAAACTAGAATTTCATTGAAATTGTTTTCCATATTCCAAGCCGAAGTGTATGTGATCACAAGGTGCGCATATGCAAAGTTGGAGGGAGGGAACACTAGGTTGGTAGATAGGTAGAGATGCCTCCCCAGACACAGATCCAGAGCACGTACACTATAAGCTGGTCCATTGTGATATTACAGAATCTCTGCACACTAATCTTCGAACAACTGACGCGGACATCGATATGTTTACTACGAATGTTCTTGACGCGAACATGGAAGATCAATCAAATAATTTGCTACCTCTACAAATAGCTTTCCTTGCACCAACCGAAAGTACTTTTTGTATCGCGTTTCGCGTCTAATACTACTGAGGGGGGTATTAAGGAAAAAGTGCTTAGAATTTTGCATTTCATAAAGACTCCAATTTCGCCGGAACTCGTATCATGCAAGGAAATTATGCCTGCTTCTCGCGATGGTGTTGCCAGAGTTTCCTCATTCAAGGTAATTTTATCGAAGCCTTTTTTCACGTATACTGTCTTCTCAAATTTTTGGCCTAAGTCCGCCATCGTCCGAGAATTTTTGGTTCGTAAAAGAAGCAAAAAACGGACTGGCTCCGTCTCGATCTCGTATAGCAACGTAAGTGGACTTCGTACAAAAACTCAGGAGCTACATGTCGCCGCCGCTGCGTACTCACTCGACATTGTAAGCATTACCGAGACCTGGTTGTGCTGCCAGTTCACTAATGCCGAACTTTTTCCCTGTGACTTCAAAGTGTTTCGTCGAGATCCTAACAGGCTTCAGCGGATGGTTGAGTTATTTGTGCCGTCCGTCGTAGATTTTTTGCAACTTTATTCGATGTTCCTGGTGCAGAGAGTATCGAGCTATTGTGTATAGCTGTTTCTCTTGGTGACAGAAAATTAAACGTTGTCACTATTTATATTCCGTCTCCTTTACTACCATCTACTTACGAAGCAGTTTACAACGCAACTGATATCCTCCTTTAACCGTCCGATGAGCTTCTCATTCTTGGTGACTTCAAGCTGCCTCTCACAGACTGCATACATATGTTCTGATGACGGGGACAATTTATTGCCTTCGTATTCATCATGTCCTCGTCATGAATTTCAATTTTTGGACGACATGCTGTCAACTGGACTTCTACAAGTGTCCCATTCTAAATGCTTACGGCTAATATTGTGAACTTTTTTTTCGACCAATGCTAACCTTTCGACTGGTGCTCGCTGCCTGAATTATCTATTCATTTAGCATTTCAAATTGATTTTAAATTCCATTCAAATTCTACAGAATCTAAACGTATTGTTAACACTTATTTTAACTTCACTAAAGCTGAGTTCGATGCCTTAAGCTCTGACATAACCAACTGTGACTGGTCGTCTGTACTTGATGAGCCTGATAACATGGCGACCTCTAATTCTTATTCCATTTTATATGGGTGCTTCATGCGTTGCATACCTGTCTATCGCTTGAGCCCTTCTAAGAGGTTTCACTGGCATGACGATTGCTTACTTCATCAGAAAAATTTAAAAAACGATTGGTTATCATTTACGAACGGCTTTCTCTAGTAGTGTCTCAATGATTTTCATTCCTTGGCAAAGCTCCCGCCTACTTCCTTAGTGCCAAAAGATCTCTTTATTGATGATGCAACCATTTTAAAAGACATTGGGGACATTGCCGATAATTTGTTTTGCGGGCCAGATGGCATTCCTGCGTCTTTAATTAAGAGGTGTAATTTATTTCTTTTACCTATTTTCCACTAACTCTCTAACTCTTAACTCTTATTGTGAAAATTCTCCATAACACCTTTACATAAATCTGATAAGGGCGATGTGTTAAGCAATTACAGGCCAATTGCCATTCATCTTTATGTTGCTAAATTATTTGGGTCAATTGTTTGTACTTACATTCTAAGTTGATACTAGGATCGTTTTAGCATGGCTTTGTGAAAGGCAGATTCACCGCTACTAAATTGATGCAATTTTGTAACTTCTGTCTTTCTGGTCACGTGAAAGGGCAAAAGGTGGACTGCATTTCTACAGACTTCAGGAAAATTAATCACCTTATTCTCGTGCACAAGCTTAACTTGCTTGGTTTTCCTGTGGGTTTTGTTTCGTGAATTAAATCATATCTTACTAATCGCGTGACCGTTGGACTTACCAGGAAACTGCAAGCTTTTTTGAACCAATGCCTCTGATGCATTTTAGGAATATTCTGGCCAGAAGTGATCACGAACGATGAACTTTGGAGTACAACTGTACATACCAAAATAGGCGTTGAGATTCAAAGACGAAAGTGGCAGTGGATCGGTCATACTTTGAGTAAACCAGAGCGAAACATCGCCAAACAGGATCTGGATTATAATCCTCAAGGAAGACGTCGGGTTGGTCGACCATGTAACACATGGAAGCGAGCAGTTGAGCAGGAGACCAGGAGGAATAAATAAGTCCTGGCAACAAGGCCGATGCTCAGGATCGCGTCGTGTGGAAGAGAGTTGTTTCTGTCCTATGCCCCTATAGGGGGTCTTAAGAGGAATTTGATTGATTGATTACTAATCGCGCTCAAAATGTGTTATTCCGTGGTGGTGCGTTATCCTCTGAGATTTACAACATTTCCGGTTCTCCCCAAGGTAGCCATCTTGTGCCACTGCTATTTTTGTTGCTTATTAATGACATGAGTGCAGACTTGAACATTCTTTTCTATGCTGATAAACCAAAGATAGGTATATAAAACTATATCCAATCACAATGATTGCTTATCTTTGAAGAGTGACTTTATGTGTTTATACTTTAGATGAAATCTGAGAGTATATAGTGTTTGCCTTACAGTTTCTAACGCGAAGAAATAATGCTCGCAAAGAGCCGCCAAGGGTACAGAAATCTTTGTTGTCGTTCAAAAACCTCGATTCCGAGTGACCGTCTGTCCGTCAGTCTGTCAGTATGTCAGTATGTCAGTCTGTCAGCCTGTCAGTCTGTCTACAATATAACTCTCGAACGCTTTGAGCTATCGTGCTGAGATTTGTTGTGTATCATTTTTGCAAAAAGTAATTTTAATTTCCTGAGCAGACTACATCCCCTCCTCCTTGTAAACTCTCGCATACAAATTTCATGAAATTTCGAAATTTAAAGAAATTGATTTTTCTCCGAAACCATTTCAGCTAATGACTTGAAAATTAGGTCATAGTTTAATAATGTCAGTATCGTTAACGTCAAAAAATATTGATTAGGTCCTCTTGCTCCTTCTACTCCTCCTACGCAAATGCACAATTTTCAAAAAGCATTTATTCGATTTGCATTGCAACTAGCAAATCTAAAAGAACCAATTTTTGTAATAATTAATTTTATTACAATTGCAACCAATTTTGAAAAAACTATCAACTTTACCTCACTCTTTCTACCTCGTCCCATACAAATTTCACGGAATTTGGGAATTAAAATTAAATGATTTTTCTCCAAAACCGTCAAATCTATTTACTTTCAATTTTGAGAAAAGTATTACAAAAATCATTGATGTTGAAAAATTTGGTTTTGATTCGAATACTCCTTCTACCCCCATAGAAATGTATAATTTTTGTAAATGCATTTAATCGATTTTCATTGAAACGAGAAAAAGTACAAACTTACAATTTCGCCAGAATTTGTCCCTTAATAATTGCAATAAATGCTAAAAAAATATGAACTTCGCTTCACTCCTTCTACCACCTGCCATACAAATTTTTGTATTGAAAATTCAAGAAAATTATTTCTCTTTCGAACAATGTGATTAGGGTGTTGATAAGCAGATTCAAAATCATCCAAAACAGCCCACTTTCACTGCCACCTCCCATACAAATGCATAAATTCAGACAAAAATTGTTCAATTTTTTCGAAAATTATGAAAGTTTCTAACTTTAAATTCAGCATGAAACATTTTGTATACTAATTTCGGTGTTATGTACAAAAATTACAAACCTCTTCCTTCTGCTTTTACCACCTCTCATATAAAAGTCACTATTCACTATTCAAAAGAATTTGAGATGACATATTTTACGTTAAATTAAACTCTTTCCCATTTCATCTAGAGTATCATATGATTGGGCTTTACGCCCAATCGTAATCCTGTTATGTTGTTTTTAGAATACAAATCACTATAATAAAAGGATCTATATATTCTTTTCGATAGTCAAACCGTGTTCCTGGCACTCAAGCCGTGTTCCTGGAACTCAACTCGTATGTAATCGATGGGGCAGGATATATGGGGATTGAGGAAATTGAAGAGCAAGACCGCCGCGCGAAATGACGCGTATCAGAGCCATTAAGATAAACTGCGGAGCATGCACGATGCAAATGCATGCCAATGTACGCAGCAGTGGGAAGTTTATCACTTCGGTAAATTCTCTTTAATTCGCTCTTCGCCTTAAATAGTATTGCGCTTCCTCAACGCAGGATTTATGGAAAATGAAATTATTGCAAAACTGTTTATCAACGTATTGCATGGAATAATGAAATTCAATGTAGTATCAAAATCCAAATTGAAATTATTTTAATCAACAATGAAACCTATGGTTAAAAACTACAAAAACAATTTGATTCGTGTAAAGAAAAATTTTCTGCATAAACACACTCAACGAATTCTTATATCCATTTCCTCATACTCTCCGGCTCGTAACGTTCATAAATCCACTCTATATTTAATAGCTGAAACACTCTAGCTAAATACAGGCCTAACCGAAACAATTACTTTTTGAAATGTTTATAGTGTGCTTGCATGCATGTCACCTGCTCGTAATCATAAAATTATTCACCGCACTTGAAATCGACATTATAACATAGCAGTTTGTTCGGTGTTAAAGTCTCCTATAGGCTCCTGCCTATAATATTTCTGTATATCCTGACGGCACATCATATATTACAAAATCATTGGCATAACTCGACGACGGCATGTATTGCTGACATACCATTTGTTATGATCGATTACCGGGGAATATTTCACTCATTACCTTGGTGAAAATGTGTGTTGGCAGGAAAACATCTATATTAGTCGCTAAACGACCCCCTTCTGTAAAAGTAATAAATATCTATTCGTATACAACTTCACACCTATTAAGCCGGACTATATAGTTCCTAGCGTTCCTAATTAAATTCCACCAATAACAAATTACAGAGAGCGGTCTTAGTTAGATGGGTTAACAAGGAAATAATTATTCTGTTTTGTTCGAAATCAGTTAATTGGGATGTCGACTACGATACCACTCTACTATCTATACTTTTGCAAGTCATTGTGAGGTTAGACCGAATACATTGGCTGTGACGGAACCTACAGAGGTGCAATACAGAAAAAAAAAAGAAGACAAACGACGAAAATAAACAAACAAACAATACGACAAGAAATGAATTAGCGAATAAAGGACGATGTCTTTGGTAGAACTAAAGCTCATCATGACGAGACAAAAATAAAACCATTCAATGAAAATTCTCCAGAAGAAGAAAATGTAATCAATCGTAGCCATGATGTTGTTTCCAGGTCGTATTTATTAGAAACCTACGCTTTGGGTCGAATATATACGGAGAATACGTAGCAGTACTTTTGATGGCATTCATGTGGTTGAAAGTTTTTCGAAATCCTTGATTAGATTTTGTAATTAGCGTGGAACAACCTCAATTAAATGACTGGGTAATTCGAAAAGTGTTGTGTATTACTTGTAGTTTTAAAGCTTCATTTTGTACAGTAGGATGTAGTCGTACATTACGAAAAGGATATATCACTGACGGTAGAAATTTTTTTTTTTTTTTTCAATGCAAACATATAAATCACTTTTATAAATGAGGGTGTATGACCTATGGCAATTAGACGTTTAGCGATTTTACAGAATAAATTACTATAATAGCGTGAAAAAACCATCATTTGTGCACATTTGTCACCAGGATAATAGTGATTTGGTAGAGCACCATTATCTTAAACTTACTTAAAATAAAGCAGGAATTGCTCGTTAAAGTTATAAATAACACAAGGCTAATATTTTGAACAAAAGCTCAAGTAAAAAAGCCTATTAATAAGACATTATTCCATAACTTTTTCCTAATTTATCTCCATTATGTTATTCTCAATCAATCAATCAAATTCCTGTTAAGACCCCCTATAGGGGCATAGGACAGAAACAACTCTCTTCCACAAGGCGCGGTCCTGAGCATCGGCTTTAAGCTGTTGCCAGGACTTGTTTATTCCTCTGGCCTCCTGCTCAACTGCTCGCTTCCATGTGTTACATGGTCGACCAACCCGACGTCTTCCTTGAGGGTTATAATCCAGAGCCTGTTTTGCTATGTTTTGCTCTGGTTTCCTCAAAGTATGACCGATCCACTGCCACTTTCGCCGTTGAATCTCAATACCTATTTTAGTCTGGCGAGTTGTACTCCAAAGTTCGTCGTTGGAGATCACTTCTGGCCAGAATATTCTTAAAATGCGCCGGAGGCATTGGTTTACGAAAGTCTGTAGTTTCTTGGTAAGTCGAACGGTCACTTTCCACGTAGTACAACCATATAACAACACGGATTTGACGCATGCGTCAAAAACTCGCAGCTTCGTGCGAAGGGAGATCTCTCTTAACCTCCAGAAAGGGGAAAGGATACCGAAGGCCTGACGGGCTTTATTTAGCCGAGCCTCAACATCCTTTTCGGCTCCGCCGTCCATGCTGACAATGCTTCCGAGATAGCAAAAATCTTGCACCTCTTCCACATCCTGTCCATTAAGAACAATCGGTGTGCTTGCGTTCGAACCCATGTGCATGTACTTGGTTTTACGCACATTTATTTTCAGTCCCGCCTCTTTGCATTTAGAATGCAACGAGCAAACATTTGACTCTAAGTCCGAACGGGTATGTGCAAGCAAACACACGTCATCAGCATAATCAAGGTGACTTAAGATGTTAAATAGTCTCCATTGAAGACCTTTACCTTCCCCGCCTTCCAGTGCAGCTTTTAAGATGTCATTTATTACCACCAGAAACAGGGCTGGTGATAATATGCAGCCTTGTCTGACACCCGTTCGCACAGGAAAGCTCTCGGACAGCTCTCCTCTATGCAAGACACGACACCTTGCATCTTCGTAGGATTCTTTAATCATAGCTATGACCTTATCTGGAATACCTCTCCTACGCAAAGCATTCCATATGTAATCTCGCTTAACGCTGTCGAAAGCCTTCTCGAAGTCCACAAACATGAGATGTAGTGGCGAACCCATTTAGGCTGACTGCTCTAATATTATCCGTAGGGTATTTGTGTGGTCGGTACAAGACGACCCTTTACGGAATCCAGCCTGATAAACTTCGAGAGTGCTCTCGACGACATCACTAATCCTATTGAGAATTACCTTAGCCATAATTTTTGATACGGCAGTAAGTAGACATATACCACGCCAATTGCCACAATCCCGAAGGTCGCCCTTCTTCGGAATTTTCACAATGACGCCCTCCTTCCATTCAGTCGGATATCTTCCCTCATTCCACACCTTAGTGAAGAGTGGGAGGAGTATATCGGCTGTTACTTCCGGGTCCGCTTTGAGGAGTTCGGTTGGTAGTCCGTCTATACCTGGAGCTTTCCTTCCCGCCATTGACCGAATGGCGGAAACTATCTCTTCCTTATCTGGGGGATCGTCCCTAATAGAGGATTGTTGCGGTTGGATGTTTGGAAGTTGTTCTGTTTCCGGAATATCTTCATCTGATAAGATGTTTAAAATATCAGAGAAGTATTCCTTCCATCGTCGCAACTGGTGTTCACTCATATTAAGGAGAGTTCCGTTGACATCTCTCACCAGGTGGTTGGCGGTGAAATTCCTGTTCGTCAACTGTTTCATGATTTTGAAAAGTGAACCCATATCCCCAAGGTAAGCCGCAGATTCTGCCTTGTTTGCCAGATCTTCAATGGCCTTTCTCTTGTCGCGTCTAACAGCCTTTTTAAGCTGTATATGAGCATCGCGGTAGTTTTGCCTCAAGTCGGGCGTTCGTTGGTTGACATCTGGTTGAGAGATGATTGCCAATTTGGCTTTTTTCCGATTGCCAACCTTGTCCCATGTGTCTTGCGACATCCAGGGTTTCTCACCGCTTTGCGCATATCCCACAGATTCTTCAGCACTAGTTAGAAAAGTGTTTCTGGTTGCCTCCCAATTGGCGTCCAGTGTGCGCATTTCATGTTCACCCAATGTGGATGACTTTTCGCGTAGAATGGTGGTGTATTCGCGTTTTTTGTTGGGATCTATGAGTTTATCCACATTAAGCTTGCGCTTCATTTGAAGAATTTGTGGTCGTCGGATAGCTGCTGTACACAATCTCAAGCAGGCAACCATCAAGTGGTGATCGCTCCCCACGTCAGCTCCACGTTTCGCTCGCACATCGAGGAGACATCTTCTCCATCGGCGACTTATAGCCAAATGGTCGATCTGGTTCTGAGTAACACCATCAGGGGAAACCCAAGATGTTTTATGATGACTCTTGTGTGGAAAAAGGGTCCCTCCGATGACCATTTGCCGAGTACTACAGAACTCCACAAATAATTCGCCGTTTTCGGGTCTCTTAATCCAAGGTCGTGAAGCGTCGACCCAAGGGTCACCATGCCTCCCCATGACGTGTTCTAGTCCAGTGTTGTCTGATCCAACCTGGGCGTTATGTTATTCTAATAATAATAAATGGATGAAACTCAGACAAAATGGAGAATTTACTGCTTGAAATACATGAAGAGAGTTAGAGAAAAAATAATTTATCGTTGTAGTTAGTAGTTAAACATTGCACTGTCATAAGTAATATGTATGCTGTGGCATATTGTACTTCCATATAGCGAAATAGGAATATCGATCATTCCAGAAATACCCATTGGCTTAGAAAAATTGGGTAAGGACCAAATATTTGCGAAAAAAATGGTAATTTACGATACCTCAGCAACCACTGAAATTATAGAATTTTAATAGTATAAAAACTACTTCACTTTTAATATCTAAATTATAAGAAACTGCGTTAATCACATTTATCAATCATATAACAAGTCGCTTACTCGAAAACACTTTAGCTCTTATTGGCACATGTATTGTCAAATAATTTCATTGTTGAATCATACAGAAAATGAAAACATCACTAGATTTTTCTAGTTGTGTGTAATAGGCGTTTCGCTTCTATTAGCAGAAAAACGAGGCTTTTTCTGGTAACAAAATAAAGAAGATAAACTACAAAAAAAAAAATTGTTTGAGTTGGTTACGTTTATAAAATTACAAATCGTTAAATCGCTGTTGAAACTGCCCTAATCAAATCAAAATCTTAATGAAACCTAAATAAATACTTTTAGTCATCATGACAATGAAATAATGACCTCGATTTATCCTATATTTGTATTCTACCAAAGATATTTGTAATCATTCTCTAATCAGGCGTACATCCTTTTTGATGTTTTTTCCATTTCACTTCTCATCCAGGCGGGTCTACTTATTACCTTTGTTAATTCAAAGCCCACTATTTTACTTTGATTCTACTTTTCATTATATGGACACATCATCGTCCCAACATTTTTATGGAAATTATATAAGGAAAATTTCCCAACATGGGTTCCTATATGGTGACTTAACAAAACCAAGGACTACTTGGCATTTTTTCGTTGTGTAGATCATATATGTATTCTAGATAGTTAGAGCAAAAGTATATACTAGTTGTATTATAATAAAACAGACTTAACTTATGCTACTGCCTTATTTTTTGTGCTTTTTCTAAGTAGTTAGGAAGGATGTGGCATAGTGAATTACAGTAATGGGGTTTTAACTTAAAACTAAATTAGAAGTTTCATAGGTTTAGGTTGTAGGAAGGTGGTTTTATTGAGCCATAATACACTGGGGCCATCTAGTTGGGGCCATTGTACTCCCTCTATCCATTATGAGATGATTTCTTCTCCTCCTGTGCTAGCCACTGGGTTCGATTTCCGAACCGAAGAAGGCTCGAAAGTTTGACGCATCTGAGGTCGTCCAGCTCTGAGAAGAATCAAGAGCCTAAACAAAGGAAACAACTGTTGGAGATTTGCTAACAGTGAGAAAGACAATGTTCGATAGATTTTTCGATTTCCTTGCACTCTCTGCAAAGGCTATCGCTCGCGATCCGTAGCCTAAATGCGTGCAGCTTTAGCAAGCAATGACATGTGGTCAGGCCAACAATAGTTCGGACTGACTACGTTGTTACAGATGACAATAAAGATTCCAAAATAGCTAGTCTCCACCACTGTTGGTGCTACATCGACTGACTTCCTAGTGGAGTTAATGTTTACAGGTCCTTGCCGCGCAAGCGTGTCTGCTGCGTCGTTTCCTAACAGGTCGCTATGACCCGGTATCCAAATTAGAAATACTTTTGTTATAGCCACTAGGCGATTCAAATTTTGTCAACAAATGGACACTAAATTGGACGTGGTCCAGTATGATTGGAGTGCTAGACGTGCTGTCCGAGAAAAAGTAACAATTTTCGAGATTGTTCCGCATATCTAAAATAATTTTTGTGCACTCGTTAATTGCTTATACTTCGGCTTGGAACACCGTCGCGTGCTCTGAAAGATGGAATGAAGTGTGGATGTCGAATTTGTGGGAATAAATCCCTGGTCAGTTTAAAATTCGTCCATATAGAGATGAGGACCCGTACAGGTACTGAGTATCGGGAGGGAGTTTGCGTTTCTAATGATGTTTAAAATTTTGCCATGTCGAATTTGTGGTGCTGACCACGAATTAGTGGTTTTTAATCTAATGGCAGCTAGACCCGCTATTTGTTTTATAAACAGCTCAAGTAGAGGTAATGAGAGAATTACTTCCTGGTCTGCAGTTGGTGCGGTTCTAATGCCATCTGTTGGATAAGCTGTAAAGGTGCTACTTTGGCTTTTAGTACCACAGCTGGCCACCACACCAGTGAGCTGTAGCTAATAATTGGTCTAACAATACTGGTATACATCCCGTGGATGAGGTGTGGCTTAAGGCCTTATCTCAAGCTGAATGTCTTTTTGCAAGCGAAGAAGACTACACTAGTCTTTTTTGCTCGTTCTTGAATGTTGGCCTTCCAGGATAATTTACTATCGAGAATAAGCCCAAAATATTTAATTTGGTTTGAGGGGATCATAGCGATACCTCAAATGTTTGGTGGATTGAAAATATATGGATCTGTTTTTTGAGGGTTGATGGTAAGCTTTTTATCTATTGCCCAACTGTCTAACAGAAGTTTTGTATGTGTATGAGTTATTTTGTTGGTAATTTAAAATTTAATTATTTTCAAATATTTTAAATGTATAGTTAGTGGACTGGAAACTGGAATACGATTACGCATAAAGTCCAACTAATCTAGCAAAGGACGGTAATGAAACAGACGAAATCAAACGACGGATAATACTAGCAAATAAGACGTATTATTCGGTACTTCCAATAATGAAATCCAAGAAAGTGCACAGGAACAATAAGCTGCGGATATATAAAACCATTATACGACCTGTGCTCTGTTATGGCAGCGAGACGTGGACATTAACGCAAACTTCCGAAAAAGCAGTTAACGCATTTGAAAGAAAGGTCCTTCGAAGAATTTTGGACCTGTGAAGGAAGGAACGGAATGGCGAATAAGATATAACCATGAGTTCTATCAACTCTACGACGAGCCAGAAGCTTCAACGTTCATCAAGCTACGTAAACTGCAGTGGGCTGGCCATGTAGAGCGAATGGAAGACAGAAGAATCCCCAAACGTACTCTTAAAGGCAAAGCGAGTGGTAACCGGCCAGTAGGCAAACCACGCAAGCGATGTGAAGACTCGGTTGATGAAGATAGCAAAGCCATCTTAAAAATTAGCAGCTGGAGGACGCGGTCCTTGGATCGAGACGATTGGAGGCGCCGACTTCAGGAGGCCAAGGCCCGATTTGGGCTGTCGCGCCATTGATGATGATAAAGTCCAACTATGCAATACTCTAGATGAAATAGCAATTGACTTTTGGAAATTTTGAATGGAAAGACGGTATCACGCAATTTTTTCGTATCATGCTAATGTTACTATAAAATATTTTATACAAAACGTAAGCATCAGAAATTTATTAGATACTGAGAAAATTAGTGTATTGGATTTAGTTCAATTGTGCAGTTTGTATGGATGGTGTTTGAAGAAGTGAGGAGTTTTTAGAATTTTTTTTCCGAAATAACTTATGTTTTTTTTTTTTGCAATTGACATGATTTAAATTGCATATCAGTAGCATTTATACTTTTCAAGAAAATTAACTTTTAGTAATGTTATGAAATTGTGTTAAATTGTAGAAGAAGTAAAGCAAATCTTTAATTTTTTCGAACTTACTTATAATACTAATTAAACATTTAGTGCAAAACTTTAGCTCGATAAACAGTGACAGTGCAGTATGGCAGTTCCAGTTGTATGGGAGATTCAAATAATTTTTATATCTTATATCACAAATGACATAAAATAAAATGCCAACAAGTCGAGCGCAAATTTATTATTCTTGGGAAAAATTGAGGATGCGTGAGAAGTCAACATGCTGGTTAGAGTGATTTTTTTTTATAATTTTTTATATTTTGGGGAACACGTGTGAGCACTGTGACTTTCTCGGCCTATTGTGCTTTTATTGCTCCTTTACCCTACCACGACTCTATAGCTATGGCTAATCTAAGTATCTTTAAGGCAGCCATGTTGGCTAGTTCCTCGGTAGAAAAGAAACCGTTTCCGAGACAGAGGCGGGAGATGTCTGCTTAAGTTAAACCCATATTTTTGAGGTGATGGTTTACGCCACTGTGCCCCGTCATTAGGCCAATTAGAGTACTAATATCACTCTTGTTGAATTTTACAATATCCTCCACTTTCTTTTTTTTTTTTTTTGCAGAAGGATTAATTTTCTTGAGATTAAAAAATATGGAAGTCTATTCCAGTAGATTTTATGCTCTTGTTCAACCCACTTGCTAAGTATAGGGTTGGAGTGCCCTTTTGGTTTTCCACAGAATGGCTCTGGTATAATAAAATTTGTTTCTGCCCCGTTTTTTGCAAGGCGATCAATTCCATTATGTCCTGGTGCTCACATTAAAGTTACTTCGTTCCTTTTTTCCCAGGATGACTAGGCCTTGAGGGCAGTCTCAAACTATCCTCGATCTTTGTTTATTGGATGCTGGGGCCTTGAGAACAGCCTGACTATCCATTGCAATTAGTTCAGCCTAGAAGATTGTGGGTTCTTTGCCGAGTGGCTTTGAAACCGAAAAGTTAGAACCTTTAACTCCCGCTCCAGTCCCCTCAGAGGTGCGCGAGCCATCTGTATACCAGTTGACTGACTCCTCTTCTATTTCAGGTAGCATGGATTGCCAGTGCTTGCGTTCTCTGATTATAACTTTGAAGGGTGTTTCAAAGTTGTATTTTGTCGGCATAGCGTCCGATGGTGTGGAGGCTAGAACATCTATTTTTGGGTCTTTCAGTATTTTGAGATGAACCCTAAAATCCCTTGATTTATATTTGTTTTCTCTTTGTATTTGTAACACCCCTTTGAATTTTTTTGAAGCGTAAGCTGTGCTTTTTGTTGTAAAATTTTAGTCCACCATATCTTTGATCCGTATGTGACTATTGGGAGGATAATTGTTCTGAAGCACCAGTAGATCATCTTGGCCTGTAATCCCCATTTTCTGACAAATAAGCTTTTGCTGGCCCAGCTTTTGCTGGCCTTTAGTGCTTTGGCATGAGTCCATTCTATATGGTAGTTCCAGTTGAGTTGGCTGTCCAGTATAACGTTTTAATATTTTACCTCATCTAAAAAGAGTTTTGGTGTTCCATTTATTGAAGGATGTGAATTTTCCTTTTATTTGTAAATGGTATTATCTCAGTCTTACTTGGGTTGATGTTCAAGTTCTTAGACTGAAACAAGTTCATTATCACCTCTAAGGCAGATTGAATCCTTCCTGATATTATTAAATCATATTTGCCTCTATGATAATGACGAGGTCATCGGCATATCATATTGCCTCATATTCTTGTCCTGTTAGACGGTCCAGGAGCTCATCTACTACAGTTGATCAAAGAAGTGGAGTCAGTACTCCTTTTTGGGGACAGCCTCTTTAGGCCTGTGCAGTCAATGTGTTATTACTTAGTAGAGTGGTAAGGGCAGGGCTGTTGTCAAGTTAACTCTTAATTACGAGTACGATCAATACATAGCTCCAGTGCATATATATTTTATATATTTATATATTTGGTGCACAATTTCAACCCGTTAAATTTTCTACGCACTGAGTAAATTGGCTTAGAGTAATTCATGACAAGTACAGTTTGTATGGGAGGTGGTAGAAGGATGGGGAGGACACGCATAATTTTACGGTACATTGATATTATCATAAAAGTAACATATTCCAAATTTCAGGTCAATAGCTTTTATACTTTTCGAGCAAATTCTTTTATTGTTAAATTGCGCAATTAGTTAGTTAGTTAGTTAGTTATAGTTCTTTATTTGTATCTAATATAAATAAGAGGTGATGACACAATGTTAATAAAAATTAAAGATACAAACCCACATAAGCCAAAGCTTGTGTGTGGGAGTTCAAAAGCTAACAGAAGAAAAATAGAAAAACGTTAAAAAAAAGGGACAATTTTATGAAACAATATCATTGAAAAAGTTCAGATTATCGTAAACAAATTTTTTTTATGACAATTTTGTGATTGTTGGTATTTAATGTATTTCTTACCAAATTTGGTAAGATGTTAAAGGCTCTAGGTCCAAGAATACAAACATGCCTTTGCAACATAGTTTTATTGCATTTTTCTATAGCTAATAAGTTTTTTGTTTGACTCCTTGTCGAATAGCTCGTAATATTTATTCTAAATTTCGATAAATTGCAAACCATAAACTTTAATAAAGCATAGACAAAGAGCTGTCTCAAATTCATGACTTTAAATTCAGAAAACGCTTGAGTTGTAGAATAAAACTTGGACCGCAACAAACATATTTTAATTAACCTATTTTGTAAATTTATCAATGGCGATAATGTTGCGTGCACGCGGATCCCCATGCTAAGATACAGTATTGAATGATACTCTGTGCTAAGGAGAAATATACGGTTCTAATTAACTGTCTATCAATAAGCCTACGTAGACTGAATTATGTATGTAGGGTTTTTCTTAATCTTTTGCACAAGTACAAAACATGACAATCGTAACGTGAATTGGTTCATTTAGAATTTTGATATTAGGGATGTTGGGGCTATCTTTACCAAACATCATGAGTTTGGTTTTGTTTAAGTTTAGTGACATTTTATGAGCCGTCAGCCAGCTAGCTACACTTTGTATGCTTGCATTTGCTTTTACAAAAGTGTCTTCCTAGACATTACTTTTGAATAACAGAACTGTATCATCTGCAAAAGTGATTATACGTCCATTGACTTCAAGTTCACTCATTTTGCAGAGGTCATTTATGTAGATGTTGAATAAAATTGGCCCTAGCACAGACCCTTGCGGAACACCACATTTTATTGTTGAAGGTCGACTAAAAGTATTACCAACTCTTACCACTTGATTTCGATTTTTTAAATATGATCGAAAAAAACAAAGAGCTTTATTAACGATTCCAAGCGAGTTCAGTTTCGCAAGAAGTATTTCATGATCAACACTGTCAAATGCTTTTTTATATCTAAATACAGAGAAACTACTTTTTCATTTTTATCTGTAGAGTGACTGATATATTCGGTGAGATTATATACTGCATCCGCTGTATTTAGTCCACTTTTAAACCCATATTGATTTGTCGCTATAGTTTCATTTTCCTCAAGGTATTTTAATAATCTTTTTTTTAAGCATTTCTCAAATAGTTTCGCGATAGAGGAAAGCAAGGAGATCGGCCTATAATTACTTGGATCTTTCTTATCTCCGTCTTTATGCAGTGGGATTACAACGGCATATTTCAATTTGGAAGGGAAAATTCCCTGAGAGAGACATATGTTAAAAATATGTGACAGTGGATGAGATATACTCCCACTTGCAGCTTTTAAGATATTAGGGGTAATGCCATCAATACCTGGCGATTTATCAGATTTTAATTCACGTATCAGTTTTTCTATTTCATTTGGTGAAATAGGAAGTATGTGGAAAGATGAAAGAAAAACGTCTGAGGATTCATTTTTATAAGTAGAAGATTGAAAGTTATTGCAAAAAGATTGTCCTATAGTGATAAAATGATCATTCAGTGCATTAGCCACTAGATCTGGATCTGATAAGATATCTTTATTTTTATCATATACCTAGTCGTGCCATAAGTTCTGTCACACGTATATGGGCAATTTTTGTATAAATGAAAAAGAGTTTTTGACAAAGGAAAATATATTTTATTTTGGCATACTAATGGAAGTAAAATAAGCAACAAATTATTCAAAGTGGCCGCCTTTAGCCTTAACACAGCTCTTTAATCTGTTGGGCCAGTCATCGATAGCAGTACGCACTGTTTCTAGCGGAAAATTAGCTACTGCTTCTGTCAAAGATCGCTTAAGGCTCTCGATATTTGGGTGTCGTCTCGTGCACACCATGGACTCTAACTCCGCCCACAGTTTGTAGTCCAGAGGATTCAAATCTGGGCTCCCAGAAGGCCATTCCGTCGCCCTTATAAACTGTGGAATATTGGTTTCCAACCACGCTTGTGTGGTTCGAGCTTTGTGGGCTGGCGCAGAATCTTGCTGGAAAACCCAATGTCGATTGTTGAATAGCGTAGAGTTCAGCGGCTTCACACATCTCTCCAGGATGTCCGTTTGATAACTTTTCGCTGCAGTTTTTACGCCTTTTTCGCAAAAATAAAGCTCGGTGACCCCTTCGTAGCTGACACCCCACCATACCATGACTGATGCTGGATGATGTCCTCGCTGTACCCTAGTGGCAACTTCTCGGGCTTCTGCGGAGCTGTGGGCATACACCTTATCATTTTGGCGGTTGAAATGTTCCTCCACCGTAAAAATTTTTTCATCGGTAAATAAAATTTCTCGATGTTTGTTGTTGCCGTACCGCCGAAGGAGCTCTTTCGATCTGGTGCTCCTAATTTGCTTCAACTGCTCAGTCAGCAAATGTCCCGTTGATCGTCGAAAGGCACTCATCCCGAGGTCAGATTTTATGATGCGAGACATACTTCGGGTGGAGATGTTCATCTCTCGAGCCATGATTCGTTGTTTACGAAGCGGATTTCGACGAATTCGACTCTCGACCGCTTTGATGGCAGCAGAAGAACGTACATCACGCGGACGTCCAGAACGAGGTCGATCTTCAATAGTCTGGATCGCGTTATATCTCTGGATCGCACGATACACAAATCTTTGCGTTATTTTTAACGGGCATAACAACTTGAAAATTTCACTCGCGGATTTTCCACACTTATGTAGTGCAATCACTGCAGTTCGGTTTTCTATTACACCCCATTCCATCTTCACACGTTAACGAATACACTTTAAATGACCATCAACTGTCAACAACATTATGACGTTTATAAAACTGGCCGATATTGAAATGTCACTCATAAGATAAAGTTGTTGCCAATGTGAGAAATTATGTGACAGAACTTATGGCAGGACTAGGTATATGAGTGACTTTCGCCAGATTTTTATTATTTTTTCGCCCAGAAATTTCATTGATTTTTTTCCATAGCCTCTTTGGCTCAGAATTACAGTCTCGAATTTGCTTACTGTACAATGAAAACTTAGCTGATTTAATAATTGAATTTAATTTATTTCTATATGTTTTGTACCTATTCAATATGATTACATTTCCGGGTTGTTTTTTAACTTGTCTGCCTAATCTATCTCTGTGTCTTATTGAAGTGACTATACCCTTGGTAGCCCATGTTTTCATAGGTCTAACTTTGGAGCTGACATGATGAGCGCCAGTGGTAGTGGTTGAGATTTCTAAATAATATTCAAGGATTTCTGAAAAATTATTGAAAGCATCTTCGCTATCAAAAATATTGTAAACTGAACTCCAATCTTGATCATGTAGCTTACTGGAAAATTTACATAAATCAACTTTCATTTTTTCCTTAAATTTAACCGCGTCAGTTTTAAATTCGTTTTCATTAAGAGGTATTTTTGCCAAAGTACAAAATTGATCCGTAATATAGGTTTCAAGAATGGCCGGATAGAATTCCTGTATATCAATTGATTTTAAAAATATATGATCAATGCATGTTCCAGTACTAAGAGGCTCGCGTGTCCAACCTTCTAGATGTTCCACGAAGCCATGTTCCATCAGAGTATCAAGATAATCATTTGCAGTTTCTGATGACTTGTTCTTTGTAATGTCTATATTAATATCCCCTAAAATGATGTGATTCGAAAAGGATTTACTTTCCCTCAAAAAACTGTCTAAAGAACTTATAAAATGATTGGGACTTAAACTGGGTGACCTGTATATGGCAGTGATACGTACTGAAAATTTTATTAATATTAATTCTATGTCTAAAACGTTAGCACAATCGATATCTGATTCTAAAACATTAAAAGAGTAAGTATCTCGAATGTACATGGCAACACCATCTCATTTATTATGCTTAGTACTTGCGATTAGCAGTGTATAACCGGTAATATTGAAAGAGTCAGAATCATTAAGCCAAGTTTCAGTCAAAACAATAACATCAAACGGATTATTTAAGTCTCTTAACAGAATTTGAAGTTCATCAAAATTTTTAGTAATACTTCTTATATTCATGTGAAATATTTTTAAACTTGGCTTGCTGTCATCTAGAAAATTGTTGCATGCTGAACGACTTTTCAATAATATTGTTTCTACATTTTTGTAGTTTAATAAGTTGTCTAAGAATTCGGCCATTTTGTGTAAAATTGTAAAATTTTGATAAAGAATATAAATGAAATAAATAGTAATTAAAAATTGAAAGAACAAAAAGATGAAATTACTCTAAGATTGTAAGGTCGTGCTTGTTTTTTATTTGTATTGTATTGCTTCCCTCGTTGCGCTTCGCATAAACTCGTCCGTTTTTCACCCAAATAAATTTGTAATGTTTCGGTTTTAGTGCGTTCTTCGTTTCTTTGAGAAGTGTAGCCGTAAAACTTGTGTGATGATCGTTAGTTTTTTGTATGGGAGAAGGTAGAAGGGGTGGAGCGGTTTGGCCTGTTCACGAACTTGACGTTAGTTTTTTGTCGAAAACGACGTGTACGAAATTTGAGCTTTCTAGCTCAACGCGTTCTCAAGCTAGAGTGCGGACGGACGGAGGGACATCCGGTTTTGAGATTTTTGAGTGATTATATGAATTTCCGTATCATTAATTTTTTCCTCCGAGCCTTATTTCTTAGCGTTAAAAACTTTAGAGCAATTTTATGATACTCTCAGATTTCATCTAAAGTACAAAAAAACGTTAGAAACTGAGACAATATAGATGGAAATGTGCTTTGGCTGAATTTTAAATCGTAGCTAATTAAGTCAGAAACAAATTGCTTATTAATATTGTAAATAGATCGTAATAACATAAAATAATACAAGCATAGCGGAACTATGATTGCATCATACGATACTCTAGATAAAATGGGAAAGAGTTTAATGTACCGAAAAGTATGTCATCTCAAATTCTTCGGAGAGTGAATAAAGACTTTTGTAGATGGTAGATGCAGAGGGGGAGGTTTGCCATTTTTGTAAATGACACCGAATGTGTTATGCAAAATGTTTGGATTTAAAGTTTGTAGCTTTCATAATTTGGAAATTGAACGCTTTGTGTTTGAATTTATGGTATTTAAATAGGAGGTGGCAGAGGATATGGAAGTTCTTGGATGATTTTAAATCTGCTTATAAACATCCATCACATTGCTTTGTTATAATTTTAGAGTCGATAGCTCTCATATGTTCGAAGCAGAAATACTTTTCCTGAATTTACAATATAAATATTTATATTTGTAGAAGGATTGTAGAAGGAGAGAAGCAAAGTTTTTTTTTTTTTTAGATTTTATGACAATTACTAAGGGACAAATTCTGACAAAATTTTAAGTTTTCACTTTTTCTAGTTTCAATGAAAATCTATTAAATGTATTTACCAAAATTTTGCATTCGTTGTATGGGAAGGGGTAGAAGGAGTATAGGAATCAAATCCAAATTTTTTGACATTAATGAGATTATAATAGTACACTTTTCTCAAAATTTAAAGTTGATAGCTTTGACGGCTTTGAAGAAAAATGATTTAATTGAAATTTCGAAATTTCGTAAAATTTATTTTGAAAATTGATTGCGATTTTAATACCAATAATTATGGCAAAACTGTGTTCTTTTGGCTTTGCGACTCACAATAAAAACCGATTAAATGTATATCTGAAAATTGTGCATTTATATGGGAGGAGGTAGAAGGGGATCGGATCAATATTTTTTGAAGTTAATGATATTGACATCATTATACTATGATCTAATTTTCAAGTCGATTGCTGAAATGGTTTCGGAGAAAAATCAATTTCTTAAAATTTCGAAATTTCATAAAATTTTTATGGGAGAGAGTAGAAGGAGTGTTGGGATGTGGCTCGTTCACGACCTTCAAGTTATTTTCTTGGCAAAAATGACGTAAGACAAATTTCTGCACGGTAGATCAAAACGTTCAAAAGTTATGTTGTAGACAGACGGACAGACAGACAAGCACTCGCAATCGAGGTTTTTAAGCCACGATTTATATTTCTGTACCCTTGGCGGCTAGGTGAAAGCATTATTTCTTAGCGTTAAAAACGGTAAAGCCAACACTAACATATATTCTCTCAGATTTCATCTAGAGTATAAAAAGTGGGTAATAAATTATCAATTACACAAATTATAGATAAATTGGTTAATGAATGAATTATCCTATGAACGAGTTACAATGAGCAAATGAACTATGGATTAATTGTCATGTATAAATTGCCTGTAAAGTAAGTATTTAATTATGATAATTATTGAGGCTTCCGTGGCGTAGTGGGCAGCGTGCTTGCTTCTCAGTCAATAGGTCGTGGGTTCGATTCCCACTCCAGACGGGATTTTTTTAAGCGCAAAGTTTTCAGTTGCTACTGGTGATAAAAAATCATTCGCAATAAAATGGGGAAACGGTGTAAAAGTGAAACAGTTCCACTTCAAGAAGGCCTAGATACTCAGTAGATGGTTTCTGTTCGCTTTCTATCATTCAGTCCCTCATAACATCTGCAAATATTTGCCAGTAAGCAGCCAGTACAACTGAGCAATATACCAGCTTCCCCACTCGCTACGGTCGTTCTCACTCCCCTTCCCCAACCTTCCCAATCCCATTCCTTCCCTCCATGACTGTGTTTGTGCATTGCACATAAAGGCCGAAATTGCCTATAACACAGGTCATTCTGTAAAAAAAAAAAAAAAAATTAGTATACTTTATAATGACATTTCCTAAAAATTTCATCACAATTCGCCCTAGAATAAATTTTTAGAATAAATTATGTCCTTTAGAATTGCCTTCTTCGAAAGCCCGGAAAATACAGAAGACTACCGAAAATACCGATACCTTACGTTTATTTAGAAGTTAGCTCAATCTCTTTATATTTTTAGAAATCTATACAGCATTCTTAAACTCTCGTCTGTACCATTATCGATACGGCAAACTTGTCGTATTAGTCGTATCATATATGCATCAAGAACCGGGATATCCTACAAAAATTTCTAGAACAAAAAGTATCTAAAGTATGGGTAAATTTCCTTAAAATAAAGTGAGAAATAATATATAAGAAAATAGTTTCGCATACACTGAACTATCACGAAAAACAATTCAATCTTATCTCAGTATGCAAGGAAGCGTGTTGCATAGAAAGACTATGGATCCGAAAAGTGATATTAAGGAAGGTATAAGCATTCTGTTGTTGTTGTTGTATCCTATTACTATACACTATTGTACGTATGCTTCTACTACTTACCAACAACTTCCAATTCTCCTGATGAAATCAATGTATGAAAAGATGGTGCATCTGCCGAGACTTCGCAACTATATTTTCCGGAAGTTAAAGGCTGCACTGAAGATAGAGTCAGTTGACTTTCGTTGGATAAGTGACGCTGTAAATAACGATAAAAAAAAAACGTCGTAAGAAAAATGGGAAAAAATAAAACTAAGGGAAAAAATGTGAAACGAAACTCCATTAAAGTTCTACGCTATAAGTTGCCAAGAAAAAGCTAAGATATATATCTTGACTGTTTTTTTATATTTGGAGAAATGGTATGGTAAACAATTTATGTTTTTTCTTTTTCATTGTGATGCAGTAAATTCGCATAGTGCGTCCTTTCATCTAGAGAAGAAAATAATAAATTGGTTTAAGTTAAACAGAAATTCGTAGTAGTTCATCATAGAGATTAATGTGTAGGAAATATGAAAATTGATTAATGTGCTAAGAAAGACATTGTATTATGCAGCTCCTATTTTGAATTCGAGCTCGAATTTCAGTATGGAAAGTAGTTTAATTTATGTTTGCAATAATTACCAAAAATAGTCTCAATTTTTTGAACTAGTATATTAAATTAAAAAATATATCCGAACTATGGAATCATGGGATACTTTAGATGAAAAAGAAATTCCTGTGATTTCATGAAATTTTGTATGGGGGGTGGTAGATGGTTGACGGAATTGAAACATTTTTTCAACATCATGGTATAGTTGCTATCAAAATGTTTTATGCAAAATTTGGGATTCAAAAATTGAATAGGTGAGAAAATTAGTGTATGAGATTTAGTGAAATTGTGGTTGTATGGGAGGTGGTAGAAGGAATAGAGAGTTCTTATTGACTTTTTTAGAAATAACTTAAAACATAATTCAATTGACATGTTTTAAATTGTAGAGCAGTAGCATTGGTACTTTTCAAGAAAATCGACATTTAGTGAAGTTGTGAAATTGTGTCACATTGTATGGGAGGGGGTAGAAGGAGTAATTTTTCGTTTATTTTTTTGGACTTACTAACAATTCTAAATAAATATTTAGTACACAATTTCAGCTCGATAAATTTTAGCCGTAGTGAGTAAATAACTTTAAAGTATTATATTTCATGAAAAAATCCAGTTTGTATTGAAGGTGGTGCAAGCAGTAGAGGAATTTTTATACCGTAGATTGAAATCTTCATAAAAATAATATATTTCAATCTTTACATCAATAGCGTCTATGCTTTTCGAGAAAATCGACTTATTGTCGAATTCCGAAATTGTGTCATTTCGTATCGGAAGAGTTAAAAGAGGTGGAGTGATTTGGGCCATTCATGAACTTAACTTTACTTTTTCGACAAAAATGATGTGTACAAAAATTAAACTTTTTAGCTCCGCGCATTCTCCAGCTGGAGAGCGAACAGACGGATAAACGGACGAACAGACAGACATCCGGTTTTGAGATTTTTCAGTAATAACATTACTATTGACCTCAGTGTCATTAATTTTTTCTCTGAGCTTTATTTCTTAAACTTATAATACTCTCAGAGTATGAAAAGCAGATATTTTCGAAATTCCGTAAAACACAATTGTTGAATTATTCTGACCAATCCATTCAAGCTATTCACATAATAATCTCTACTAAATTAACCACAGTATATCTGCAGTTAGTGCCAATATATTTTGCGTGTGGTTGTCGAAGATTCTGAAATCATGTTAAGAGGCATCTTGGGATCTATCTAAGTACCACGTCGTTTTTGTTTATAACGCTTTCAAGCCAGCAGAGGTCGCATTATTTTCGAGGTAAATTACATCTAACCGGAAACGTTACACGAAAAAGTTCTTCTTCCATTCTGCAAACGTCCCATTTCGTAAAACAACAACAAAAATAACCTGCAGTATTATCCTTTCTATAGAAGGACTCTACACAAGGGGAGTATCAACCTGGGTTCTATTTCTCAGGTTGGTCATAATTATAGACAGGCAAACCGGGCATACATAAATTTCTACCTATACGGACGATAAGAAACTAGAGTGGCATTATATTTTTGTCGAGTGGACATGCTCAAAGGAGAAATCTAAAGCATTGAACAAAAATGTGTGGTGAAAATTTAGTTTGACAGAGAATATGGCTTAATATAGGGAAGTACTAAAACAAGTATCGGAAAAAGGAAACTCTTTATTAATGTAAAAGTTTTCCCTATCTAGATAGTTTTAGGGACAAGGAATAGAATTTTGCAGAGTAATGTTTAATCTATTTTTTCACTATACCCTCTCTATACAGAGCTGAAGTTTAGTTGGTTATAACATATTTAGCTATAATTTAGATTTTGAGGAAAAGTTATTTTATTTGATGGAGAGATATTAAATTTTACAATATAGAACTGATTCGCTTGGTTAGGAAAAGGTAATTTTAGAAGTGAAGTATTCGTATTGGCACAATATTGAAGTAACTCTTAACTATGAAGTTGGAATGAGTTAGCATATTTCAAAACTTTTAATAATTGAATTACTTACTATTTGTGTAGTGATTTGCAGAAAAACGAAAATGCTCAGTTTGGAAGCCAAACTCTAAGAAAAGAGCGGTATACAATGAAATAAAGATACTTAATTAAATATGGGCAGACAGCACAAGGAAAACTTTTATAAAAGTTGAACGTCAATCTAAATTTACTCGTACATCCTATCCTTTAATTCTTTTTTTTTATGTGACACCGGAACTAGAGGGGTAGTCCTTTTATACTAAAGCACAGGTCCAGTGAGGGGGGGAAGGATATTGGTTTTTGGGAATTAAAGGGATAGAGCCGGAAGTGGCTATGAATGTTTCTTTTGAATGTTTTAGTCATCCGGGGATACTGAGATAGGCAGCGAGTTCCATATTCGAAGAGTTTGGTTTAAAAACGAATCATGAAATTTGGCAGTGCGACCGAAAATAGTGTTGAGAGAATACTTATGAGCTCGTGAAGCAGCTGAAGTATTATGGAGTAAAGGCATACATGGGGGTAAGAGATTAGAGATTTCATCCGCACAATCTCCATTGTAGTAGCGATACAAAACGGCTAGGGAGCTTACAATTCGTTTATGCTCGAGTGAATCAAGCGATGATGTCAGAACCTCCTGTAATTTTAATGGTCCGAGACTAGATACTATCCAGATAGGAGAGAGAGGCTTTTGCAGTTTCCGCTCATAGGTGGGAACTAAAATCAAGACGTGCTCTAATATAGGCCTTATAAATTGTTAGTAACCCAGAAGCGGCGAAGGAGTTTTTGCAACGTTTTAGGTAACCCAAACATTGAGATACTTTCTTGGCGATATTAAATATATGATCGTTCCAAGATAAGTTATCTGTGACTTGGATACCTAACATCTTAACAAATGAAGAGTTGGTTAATGGCCTCCGAAGGTGATTGGATCAAGGATGGAGTCACGTTTGCGAGATTCAAGACAGCACTGGGTTTTCAAAGCATTAATTTCGACTTGATTCTTATTGTCCCAAATAAGAATTTTAGCCAAGTCGTCATTCAATACGTTGTCAGTTGGGTACTTATTAAGTAATACTAATTAAATTAATCACCTTCAAATCGGTAATAAAAAAACGAAATTATTCGTCGGCAAATCGAATTTACTATTTTAAACATCCATCATAGATTCCTGCTGAACCTTAATTTTGCTACACTCTAGATGACATAAAACTTTGTGTGATGAAACAATTATTATGTTTTGAATGGGGAATGAGGTGAATGATTCTGGTAGATGAAGGACTTTCCTCTCACAACAATAAGATATTTATAAATGTGTAAGAATTCTAATTAGAACACGATTGCCTTGAATTTTTAGTTTATGTGGGAGGTAGTCGAAACGTGATTTTAATAATTTTTATAGAGGTCATAAAAACCAATATAGAAATGAAATATTTCAAATTGCAGATCATTATAAAGATGTGAAATTGTGGCGGTACAATGTGCCATCTCAAATGTACCAAGTCACATGCCGGGTTTGCATGTATACAATTTGTCTTGTGGAATACATATAATTTGGTTTCACCTCAAGTGAATGTGAAATTGCGAATGAGGTAAAGGCAGAGCTAAAACACTAGACATTCTATGCACACGGCATAAGAGCGCAATATATTGTCTCTGGCCTATCCAAAGCTCTGCTAATCATGCATACATGTCTATGCCATTAACTCATTCGCTCATTTGGCATTATCGCACCTCAATAACACAAATTGTATGCATGCGAACCCGCCATGTGACGATGCTGCAATTTCACATTCATACGTAATTTGAGTTGATACTTCAGATACATGCTATGTTATTGCTTTATTCGCTTTCACACTCCTCAGTTCTCATTTGCTCGACTCTCTCAAAGCAGTGCGAGTGGTACAAATAATGTCTTGGTACGGCAGCCACATAAATACGCGACTGTAATTCAAATGGGACAAAAACTGTGAAGTAGGACAAAAATATTTTTTGTGGTGATGGAACATTTTGACTGGCATGAATGAGACATTTGTACCACCTCATGAATGAATAGCCCAACACTTGTTCAAACTAACTACACAGGGCGAAAGTTGAATGTTCGTTCGCTTGAGAAATGTCAAGCATTAACTACTCGCGCATGTTTATGCTTACGTTTAAGGATACCTGTAGGTGAGCGAAACTAAAAAGAGGATTAATAATTTTCGTTACAGGAAAACCAACGACAAGATCGCCAAACGAAACGCCAATCATTCTCCCGGACCTTGGAACCTTAGTTCCAAGTTATAAAGGGTGTTTTTTTTAGAGGCGGAGAGCTTTAAATTAAAATAAAATACCAAAAAATAATTTTAATATTCATAAAAATAGCTTTATTTCAAAGATGATTTTATTTTTTAGTGCTTGAATATAATTTTGGGCATGTGACAGCCATGACGCATACATAGCAATGGCATAGTCTTGAAGCCTACAATTTCATTTGAAAATTTTGTGCAGTGATGAAGCACATTTTTTGTTAACTCGCAGCAGAATTGCCGCATTTGGAGCAACGATAATCATTAATCTATTGTCAAAACACCATTACATCCAGAAAAAGTCACCGTTTGGTGCGCTTTATGGGCCGGTGGAATCATTGGTCCATGTGTTTTCAAAAATGTTAATCTTCAGAACGTTACAGTAAACGGTGAGAAGTACAGAGACATTGATATCCGTATTTCGTCGTTGAGTGGACTCGAAAGATAGTATTTTCTTGGTGTCAATGGGACGTTTCCGAACAACAAGTGTCAAGTTACAAAGCATTGGTGCGAGGCCGTCCCCTTATTTAAGCCCGTTGTCTGTTTTAAAGCTGGAAGTCAGGTCATTTTCTGCTCTGACTTGTGACAAAGAGTCGGCCATTGTCATTCTTCTAAGCCGAACCAGTTTTGGTGGGATTCCAGGCTCCAACACAATTTTATAAAGTACGCTCCTGTCGAAACTGTCGCATGCTTGTTTGAAGTCAACAAATATCTGGTGCACATCAATATTATATCCCCAGCAATTTTCCAGCATCTTTTAACTGAGAATATCTGGTCCGTGGTCGATCGTCCAGCTCTCTCCAATTACTTTGTCAGCTGAGGGCTTAATTCTCTTTTTCTGAATTTCGGCAAGATCTTCTGAGACGTACACAAGAGAGATATTCCTCGGTAGTTTTCGCAGCAGAGTTTGCCATCTTTTTTTTATAAATTGTACATATGATGCTCTTATGCCAAACGTCAGGAAGTATTTTCTGCGTCCATACGTCCGTAATTGTAGAAATATTTTTTGTCGCGCAAAAACCTCGATTCGGAAAGACCGTATGCCTACAACATAACTCTCGAAAGCTTTGAGCTATTGTACTAAAATTTTTTGTGCGTCATTTTTGGCAAAAAAGTAACTTTAAGTTCGTGAACATGCTACATCCCTCCACTCCTTCTACCCCCTCCCATACAAATTTCATGAAATTTTAAGAAATTGATTTTTCTTGGAATCTACTTAAGCTATCGACTTTAAATTTGGGTCAACATATTTTGATGTAGAAGTCATTACTGCCACGGAATATTTATCCGATCCCCTCACATCTTCTACCCCCACCCATACAATTGGACAATTTTGAAAAATACATATTGTCGATTTTCTTTGAAACTAATAAGTCTGAAAGGACGAAAATTTCCCAGTAAAAAAAATTATTAACTTCACTTCACTCCCTCTAACCCCTCCCATACAAAATTCACGAAATTTTGAAATTTCAATTAAATTATATTTCGTCGAAACTGCCAAAATTATCGACATGAAATTTTGTGCGAAGTATAAGAATAGAAAAATCATTAATGCAAAAAAAAATTGTTTTGATCCGCATACTCCTTCTACCCCCTCCCATACAAATGCACAATTTTGTTAAATTCATTATATCGATTTTAATTAAAACTAGAAAAAGTACAAACATACAATTTTGCCAGAATTTGTTTTTTAATAAATGCAATAAACGCTCGAAAAAATTATCAGCTCCGCTTCACTCCTTATACCTTTTCCCATACAATTATCTGTATTACAAATTTAAGAAAAGCATTTCTCCTTCGAATTTATGCGAGCCTTCGACTTTGAAATTGAATCAAAGCATGGTGATAAGGACGATGACAAGCATTTTCAAAATCATCCAAATCGTTCCACTTCCTCTGCCATCTCCCATACAAATGCCCCACTTTCAGGAAAACTATGTCCAATTTCTTTAAAAATTATGAAAACTAAAAACTTTAAATTCAGCATGAATCATTTTGCATGCCATGTTCGGTGTCATAAGCAAAAATACAAACCTCCCCCTCACCTTCTACCACCTCCCATGCAAATGTGTCTATCAACTACTTGAAAGAATTTGAGATGACATATTTTTCGGTACATTGAACTATTTTTCATTTCATTTATAGTATCATATGATTGCGCCTAATCATAATTCGGTTTGGTTTTTTATTTGAATTAAAATCTTGAATTATTAGATTTGCTTTTAGCTTAACTATCGAGTATACTTTGTTGCATATAGATTTTTTTTAAACGTTGTTGTATTTTTTTCTGCTTATGTCTTCTAAGAAGTCTACCAATTTTGAATTCAATTATATACAAAATAAACTGCCAACAAGTCGGGAGAAACTTTTTTATTCTTGGGACAAGTTGCGGATGAGTGGAAAGTCAATGTGCAGTATATTTTTTTCGTATTTTTCTAGTATAGGTTAATATATGTTTTAAGTTTCAATTACATAGCTTAAAAGATAGTTGAGATATTAATTTTTAAATGTTTTTCTTTGCACTCCCCTGACCCTCCCCTTTACAATAATTAGCCACTCTCTAAGCTGATTCTGGTGGAGCTATATGCCACCTTAATGATCCCAAAATATGATTTTTTTACAATAAGTAATTTCGAGAATTTGTTTTTAGCCCCGCCCCCCTTTTCGGACGCCAATGGGTATAAAAATTAATTTATTTTTGAAGTTTGTCCCACAACCCTCTCTATATTTCTACTGATTTTCAACATCCTATCTGCTTTCGCGGTGGAGATATTGGCAAGTATAGTTTTTAACTCTTTCCCTTCCCCGCCTCCCCCTTCCACCTAACATCCTCCAAAATTTGGAAAATAGAGCTCACTTAACCAGTTAACAATCCACCGAAAAACGAACATTCTACATTTAACGGTCTCAGAGATATGAGTCCATATGTACGGCGGGACGGATTTTTTTTTTTGCATTTTTAGGCTAATCCAGTAATGAAACCCGAAAAAACAAAATTTCAGAGTAGAAAATTTTTTTTTCTGTGTCGATCACAATACTTTATTATTAGAATAATAAAGTAAAATTGATTAAAAAATGAAATTATTAAAAATATTAAAATAAAGTACAGTACTGTACTTTATTTTAATATTTTTTGTTCCTGCGTGCTATCAACATTAGAGGTTTCGATAATATTCTATATTAAGCATGTAACTTAATTTACAGCAAACCAATATTTTAAAAAAGTAATTGCTTCCCCTAGCTATTTTATCACGCCACACCACTGAAGTGTTGAGGCTAAGTTCAGAGGTTTCATCTGAAAAGCTTGATATTTCTTCCTTCGTTTCATCCTGGAAGTGAGATGTTGGTTTAATGAGACATGCATGATGTGTCCGAATTACCGCTCTAAGGAGAATAAGCTTGAGGCAAAGAATCAGCTAAGGTGTAGCGGAGTGAGTAGTGTGTTGGTCTAAAATGTCAAGGTCGGGAGTTCAAACCTGGTCGACGTACGATATAATTTTATAATTTCAGCACACTACTATTTTGTGTATATCTCGACGACCTTAATTTGCGAAAATAAAAACTCGTAGACAGAATGTTGTGCGAAGAGCTAATAAACCTTTCTGAATAACAAATAAAATGTTGAGAAACCTGAACGTCAGGAGGCCAAGGCCCGATTTGGGATGTACAATACCTGGCCAATGAATTATACTCAAAGCATTTTTCTTCCGAACGAAACAATAATGACCACAGGTATAAGTCCCTTGTGGGTATTTTCATATTTTAAGAGCAGTAAATACCCTGGCTGTTTTGCTGTGCATTTATTACCTCGTTTTATTATCTTAATTCATATTATTCTAGAGAAATTTAACTTTTAATTTATTTTATGAAAATTTTAAAATTTTCGTCCTGTATATAACCGAGTGTTAACCAGTGGCGTGGCGTGACTTTATAGCAAGGGGAAGCAATCGTTTTGCGCCCAAGCTACAAGCGGTGCGCCAATATGCATGACTCCACAAGTTTACTTCATTATTTGAAACACTTTTACTCATCCGAGGGGGGTGCGGTTTTCTGCAATCGATTTAGAATCCAGTCTATATTATTAATCGGAAATAAAAAAACATAGCAGGACTACGATTGGGCGTAAAGCCCAAATCGTGCGATAGTCTAGATGAAAGAGGGATTTTTTTATTTTAAGAAATTTTGTAGGGGAAGTGGTAGAGGGATTGACGACATTGAACTAATTTCTTCACTTCACGATAAGGTTGCTATCAAAATGTTTTATAAAAAATTTACGGTTCAAAAATTTAATAGGTACTGAGAAAATTAGTGTATTGAATTTGGTGAAATTATGCAGTTTGTATGGGAGATGGTAGAAGGAGGGTGGAGTTATTAATAACTTTTTTAGAAATAACTATAAACATAATTTCTTTGACATATTTTAAATTGCAGATCATAGTTTTCAGGAAAAAATCGACTTTTCGTAAAGTTGTTGAATTGCGTCAAATTGTATGGGAGGGGGTAGACGGAGTGAAGCTAATCGCCTAGTTTTTTTTTCGGTTTTACTAATAATTCTAAATAAATATTTGCTGCACAATTTCAGATCGATCAATTTTATACGTACTGAGTAAATTTGTTTAGAGTATTTCATGAAAAAGTGCAGTTTGTATGGGAGGTGGTGGAAGAAAGGAGAGGGCTCAAACAATTTTTATACAGCAGATTGGAACTATTATAAAAGTAATATATCCAAATTTCAGATCAATACCATTTATACTTTTCGAGAAAACTTATTGACAAAATGCGTAATTGTGTCATTTTCTATGGGAGGGGGTACAAGGGGTGGAGCGATTTAGCCCGTTGTCTTTACTTTTTTGTCAAAAATGACGTGCACAAAATTTGAACTTTCTAGATCAAAGCGTTCTCAAGCTAGAGAGGACACGGACGGACGGACGGACATCCGGTTTTGAGATTTTTGAGTGATTATATCAACTTCTGTATCATTAATTTTTTTTTCCGAGCCTTATTTCTTAGCGTTACAAACTTTGTCGCAAACTTATAATATTCTCAGATTTCATCTAGAGTACAAAAATCGATTTTTATCAATTTTTTAGGTAGTACGCCGCTGAAACCGATTCTTTTCACTCAAAGCACGACAAATATGGGAAATATTGCCAGACCTACCTCCTTACAATTTCCTTCCTGATCATTTTTGGGCTAGTACAGAAATTTAAACACTGGCAATACTTTGATCGAGAGTCAGAGCTTGCGATTGAAAGCACCGGCTGGAAACAATTGCATTAACGCATCTCTCCTTCGTATAGAAGTGGAACTTGCGCTCGCTGCGAGCGGTATTGGCCGGTGGTCTCGTTCTCTTGACTAAAAGCTATGAGGTGAAGGGTGAAAGCATTTTAATGCGACCCATCTCTATTTCCTATTAACGTCGAACTTGCGCTCGTCACGAGCGAAAATTTTACTCGTATTGGCCGGCAGTCATGGATTTTTAAAATCGCATCTTTTTCCCTGTGGAAGGCTTTCAACTTTCGTCGGTCCGAAAAAGCGTGAGGAAAAAAGCTGTCCTGACCACGTAAGTGCTGTAAACAGTGGTATACGAAAATAATGCGCGTTTTCTTTTAAAGAAATTTTTAAATAAATTTGCATATCCGTGCTAATTTTAGTTTAGATTTTCTAAACTGAATAAAGGGCAAAACGTAAGGAAAGCATTGCTTCCCTTGCATCAATGGACGCCACGCCACTGGTGTTAACGGGTCTTTTTGACATTTAAATGATTCTTGTGAGTGAATACAGTGTACGAATAGGGTTTTAACGGACATTTCGGTAAAAACCTAAAAGTAATATTTTTATACTCTAGATGAAATCTGAGAGTATATTGTGTTTGCCTTACCGTTTGTAACGCTAAGAAATAATGCTCGCACAGAGCCACCAAGGGTACAGAAATATTTGTTGTCGCTCAAAAACTTCGATTCCGAGTTGCTGTCTGTCCGTCTGTCCGTCTGTCTACAGCATAACTCTCGAACGCTTTGAGCTATCGTGCTGAAATTTTTTGTGTGTCATTTTTAGCAAAAAAGAAACTTTAAGTTCGTGAACGGGCCACATCCCCCCACTCCTTCTACCCCCTCCCATACAAATTTCACGAAATTCTGAAATTTTCAGAAATAGATTTTTCTCTGAAACTATTTAAGCTATCAATTTGAAATTTGGGTCATAGTATTATTATATAAATGCCATTAATATGACGGAATATTGATCCGATCCCGTCTCTCCTTCTACCTCCTCCCATACAAATGCATAGTTTTGCAAAATGCAGTTTTTCGATTTTCATTGAAACTAGCAAAGTTATAAAAACGAATTTTTGCCAGAATTAATTTTATTATAATTCCAATCAGAATTGGAAAAATTATCAACTTCACCTCACTCCTTCTACCCCCTCCCATACAAATTTCACGAAATTTTGAAATTTAAAATAAATTATTTTTCTTCGAAACTATTAAAGCCATCTACTTAATATTTTGCATAAAGTATAAAAATAGAAATATCAATAACGGGAAAAAAATGTGTTTTGATCCCTACACTCCTTCTACCCCCTCCCATACAAATGTATAATTTTTGTTAAGTGCATTATATCGATTTTCATTAAAACTAGAAAAAGTATAAACTTCAAAATTTGCCAGAATTTGTTATTCAATAATTGCAATAAATGCTAAAAAAACTTATCAACTCCTCTTCACTCCTTCTACCCCCTCCCATACAAATATCTGTATTATAAATTCAAGAAAAGCATTTCTCCTTCGAATATATTAGAACTATCGAATTTGAAATTGAATCAAAGCGTGGTGACAAGATGATGATAAGCAGTTTCAAAATCATCTTAAATGCTCCACTTCCTTTGCCACCTCCCATACAAATGCCTCAATTTCAGGAAAACTATGTCCAATTGAAAATCATGAAAGCTACAAACCTTAAATTCAGCACGAAATATTTTGCATACCACATTAGGTGTCATATCCAAAAATTACAAACCTTCCCCCTTTTCTTCTACCACCTCCCATACAAAAGTCACTATTAATTATTTAAAAGAATTGGAGGTGACATATTTTCCGGTTCATTGAACTCTTTCTCATTTCATCTAGAGTATCATATGATTGGGCTTTACGCCCAATCATAATTCTTTTATGTTTTTTAACAGAGCTTAGTGTGCAGTAGTAAAAATTCGGGCATTATGGGGTAAAAAATGACATTTCTAGTGACATAAAAAAAATTGTGGAAAATTTATTGAAGAAAAAGCCTTTTTCGCAATGGGAAATTGCTAAAATGTGCTATATTTCACAATCGTCAGTAAGAAATATAAAAAACATAACAGGGCTACGATTGCGCGTAAAGAGCAATCTTACGATACTCTAGATGAAACAGAATTTTTTGTGATCCCAAGAAATTTTGTATAGAGAGTGTTAGAAGGGGTGATAGCATTGAACTAATTTCTTCCCCATCATTCTAAAGTAGCTATAAAATTTTTTTATACAAAATGCTTAATCCAAAAATTGAATAGGACCTGAGAAAATTGGAGTGTTAGATTTAGTGAAAATGTGCAGTTTGTATGGGAGGTGGTAGAAAGAGTAGGGGGATATTAGTGATTTTTTCAGAAATAACTAAAAATATCATAAAATTGACATATCTTAAATTTCAGAATAGTAACATTCATACTTTTCAAGAAAATAGATTTTTTGTAAAGTTGTGAAACTGTGTCATATTGTATGGGAGCTAATCAAATATTTATTTTCTGACCTCAGTAATAATACTAATTAAGTATTTATTAAAAAATGTGAGCTCGATAAATGTTATATGTTCTGAGAAAATCGGTTTAGAGCATTTCATGAAAAAGTGTAGTTTGTATGGGAGGGGGTGGATGGAGAGGGAGGATACAAATAATTTTTATACTGTAGATTGAAGTTATTATGAAAGTAATATATACCAAAATTCAGGTTAATAGTTTTTATACTTTTCGAGCAAATCCATTTATTGTCGAATTGCGAAATTGTGTCATTTTGTATGGGAGGGCGTAGAAGGGGTGAAGCTAATCGTCTAAGTTTTTACGGCCTTACTAACAATTTTAAATAAATATTTAGTGCACAACTTCAGCTCGCTAAATTTTATACGCACTGAGTAAATTGGCTTAGAGTAATTCATGACAAGTACAGTTTGTATGGGAGGTGGTAGAAGGAGGAGGAGGGCACACATAATTTTTATACCTGAGATTGATATTATCAGAAAAGTAATATTTTCCAAATTTCAGTACAATAGCATTTACCCTTTTCGAGAAAAGCCGTTTATTGACAAATTGCGTAATTGTGTCATTTTGTACGGGAGTGGGTAGAAGGGGTGAAGCGATTAAGCCCGTTCACGAACTTGTTCTTACTTTTTCTTCAAAAATGACGTGTACAAAATTTAAACTTTCTACATCAACGGGTTCTCAAGCTAGAGAGGACACGGACGGACAGACGGACGGACAGACGGACGGACAGACGGACGGACGGACGGACAGACGGACGGACGGACGGACAGACGGACGGACGGACGGACATCCGGTTTTGAGATTTTTGAGTGATTACATGAACTTCTGTATCATTCATTTTTTTCTCCGAGCCTTATTTCTTGGCGTTACAAACTTTGTGGCAAACTTATAATACTCTCAGATTTCATCTAGAGTATAAAAATAGTAAATGGGGGATTAGATGATCGATTGGACAAGAGGGAGCATTGCAAAAGTGTACGAAAAACAACACCACGGGCTGACAGGAAGGTTGTTTCAATTGTTAAAAGGAACAGAAAGGCTTCAATATAAGCGGTCCATAAGATGGTTTCGGATTAAGGCGTTGAAATTGCAGAGCCCACTCTAAGACGGCGGATGAACAAAGCGCATTTGGTCTGCAGAAGAATAACCCAAATATCAAAGTTAACTAAAGAAAAGACTGGCTTGGGCAAAGACGCATAAACACTTCTCAGCATCTGACTGGGAAAATGTAAGCATAATTTTATTTTATTTTATCTCAAGGATATTAAATATTTGGAATTGAAAAATATCACAGGTTTGTTTCTCTGATGAATGCCGCATCAAAGTGCCTGAATAGCAAGTAATTTATGCAAGAAGGAGACCAGGTGAAAGATTGCTGCCTGAATGTGTTGAGCAAAGGGTAAAGCACCCACTAGCAGTGATGATAGGGGTGTGATCTCAGGGAAAGAACTCGGAGCTTTATATTTTGTCGAAGCTACCATGAACTCCGACCAACATATGAAAGTTCTCAAGGATGTTTTTCTTCCTCAAGTGGCAAGTTGGTTCGAAGAAAAGGATCAATATATCTTTATGCAGGACGGCGCATCCTCCCACACTGCTAAATGTGTGAAAAAATACGAAAGCGAAAAAAATTTTAAAGTTTTATCATGGTCAAGGAATTCAGCGGACATGAATCCCATTGAAAATGTATGGGCAGTATTAAAAAACAAGTTTCCAAAAAAAGTAATAGCAATAAAGCAGAATTAATCAATTTTATTAAAGAAGTTTGGTTTCATGATGATATAATCAAAAAAACTGCAGAAAATAGCATAAAAAGTTTGAAATCTTGTTTAAAAGATTTAGTAAAAAAATCGAGGTAGTGGGACGGAATACTAGTTTTTAATTATATCTGAATGTCCTTTTCTGTAATTATTACTTTAACTGAATTGAAGAATATTTAATTCAAACTAAAGAAAAAAAAAACAAAAATAATCTGTACATTATTGTCAATTGAATTGAATTTTATGGCTAATATGCTAATGATTGGTTTGAGTATAATTAATTCATTGGCCAGGGTACTGCAGTTTCATTGAATACTGATGATGGACAATTCGAATTAGAAGTGTTTGACATGAGATTCGTCCCGAAATAAAGTGAACTGTTATGTTGCTCTACGCAAAACATACACGAATAGCTATTTGCGCACTGTTTGGTGATTTGACTTTCAGCCAAACAATTCATAAGAGCAGTTTCTCTGTAACGAACGCGTGACGGTCTTTAGCGTCCAGATGGCTAATTAGAACGCAATTGTGTAACATATTGCGATCAACATTCAACGGCTGATGAACCGATTGCAGGACACTTTCAATATGACTTGACCAGGATTAGTATAGAATTTTTATACTCTAGATGAAATCTGAGAGTATATTGTGTTTGCCTTACCGTTTGTAACGCTAAGAAATAATGCTCGCACAGAGCCGCCAAGGGTACAGAAATATTTGTTGTCGCTCAAAAACCTCGATTCCGAGTGACTGTCTGTCCGTCTGTCTGTCCGTCTGTCCGTCTGTCTACAGCATAACTCTCGAAAGCTTTGAGCTATAGTGCTAAAAAATTTTGAGTGTCATTTTTAGCAAAAAAGAAACTTTAAGTTCGTGAATGGGCTACATCCCCGCACTCCTTCTACCCTACCTCTAAAGCTATCAACTTGATATTTTGTAAAAGGTATACAAATACAAATATTAATAATGCGAAAAAAATTTATTTTGATCCGTACACTCCTTCTACCCCCTCCCATACAAATGCATAATTTTTGTTAATTGCATTTTATCGATTTCCATTAAAACTAGAAAAAGTACAAACTTCAAATTTTGCCAGAATTTGTTTCTAATAATTAAAATAAGTGTTAGGAAAAATTATCAGCTCCACTTCACTCCTTCTACCACCTCCCATACAAAATATCTGTATGATAAATTCAAGAAAAGCATTTGTCCAATTTCAGGAAAACTGTGACCAATTTCATTAAAAATAATGAAAACTAAAAACTTGCTTTTCTAAATTCAGCAAAAACCATTTTGCATGCCATGTTCGGTGTCATATACGAAAAATACAAACCTCCCCCTCTACTTCTACCACCTCCCATGCAAAAGTCTCTATTCGCTATTCGAAAGATTTTGAGATGAAATATTTCCCGGTGTATTTAAGTCATTTCCATCTCATCTAGAGTATCATATGATTGGGCTTTAAGTCCAATCATAATTCTGTTATGTTTTATTACTACACTTGTCTAATCTGTCGTACAGTGCACAAAGATACAGGAAATAGTTATACTCGACAGTATCAAAAGCATCGAAGGCGCTAAATTGATATGTCCTATCCTCCTCGGTAGCCACAACGATATTCAAAGCATTGGAATTCCTTGAAATATCGGCCCACGATTCTTGCAATGCGAGCGAGCAACTCGTTACAAAGCCGACCATTAGAGTTTCTTTTGACAAATTTTCATGATTGTGTCAAAAATTATAAAATCTTGAGTTTAAACGCCTCTGATTTTTCTATTAACGCGATAAAAAATGGATAAAATAATTTTTTTTTAATCTTTGCATTGGTATGGGAGGGGAAGAAGGAGTGGGCGGATCTTAACAATATATTTTGATCTTAATAGTAATCACATACTTTGGTCAAAATTTCAAGTAGATAGCTGTAATGGTTTTGTAGAAAAGTGTTTCTTGAAATGTCGAAATTTCGCGAAATTTGTTTGGATGGGAATCGAAGCAGTGGCGGGATATGTCCTGCTCACGAACTTAAAGTTTATTTTTTGCTCAAAATAGTCAGTCTGATATACAGACAGACGGACAGATTTAGAGGCGAACAGAAAAACTGGCGGAGAGACAGACGGATAGACGGTCACTCAGAATCGAGGTTTTTGATCGACGAAAAATATTTCTGTGAGTGCATTATTTGTTAGCGTTACAAACGGCAAGACAAACACAATATACTCTTAGATTTCATCTAGACTTCTAAACTTTAAACTTCTCACTGTTTTCGTAATTTGGCGTGGTTTTTCAATGCAGGCAATATCTTTCCAAAAAGCATATCCATTCTTTGCAATACATCTTGAAATTTCGACAATTTTCAATTTTCGCTCTGTCATCTTCAATTATATCCTTTCCATACTGCTGTTAATTAAAAAAGTACCATGAAAATCGGCTCACACCTCCCAAATAAACACACACTCAATTTTCTCTAAATCACTCTTTTCCTAAGTTGAAAAAGGACGTAAGCTTCTTCTTGACATTCTCGAACGTAAAAATCTTTTGTGCGCTAATCGACATTGAATCGAAAACAATGAGGTGCTCCCGAAACCGCCTTAATTTCTTTAAGTATTCTTCAAGTACTTGATGAAATCTGTAAAAAGGATAACTTCGTCGATGGTGTTGGGAACTTTATCATAGCATGCCTGTCGTAATTCCATGAAAAGAGAGAACAAAGAGAACTAAAATAGGATAACAGAAAAAATCTTATATCCTCTTAAGCCTTTTGTTCGCCACCAGAATATCTCACTTAATGCCTCTAAGGGAAAAGTCTACCTTTCACACATTATTCACATGTCTGAAATGAGTTAATGGTCGTCACAAAAGACCGACATTATGATGATGAATTGGGCCGATATTCGACCCCCCATTGTCATATATGGGTAAATATAAATCGCACAAGAGCCGTGAATTATTGATAGCCACCGTCCATCGTATATAGCCGTGTTGCTCCTTGTAGATGTCGTCTACATGTCAGTCGATTGTTGCGTCATATTTGTTATTGAGCACTCGATGAAATTGATTGAGCTTTAATAGAAATATATCAGGCCGATAGGTGATGAAATTAGATATCGTGTGGAAGGAAGGACGCTTGCAGTAGACAGTCCTCTGTTTTCTGTTCATGTATTTATAGATTTGCATTATAAATGAGTTTATGAGTGGGCTGCTGCTGCTTTTGTTCATTTCGCTGCCAATGGAGCTTAGTTTCGATCTAGCTAGCTACTGGTGTCTCTTTGGCTTCGAAAATGTAACAATGGTGAATCCTAATCCATTTTAAGAGGATTTAGTTCTGGACAGAAGATTAAATCCGTTGTCAGTCAGTCAGTCAACGAGACTAGTTGTGTATCCAATAGCGTAATTTTAATTGCATTATGAGAAAGAGACAATCAATGATAAATTAGACCGAAATAAACGTATGAGAGATTTCGAACGCATTTGTTTGGGGAATTGATGGATAATGGCTGAAGGACGCTCAGAAATCAGAATGGTTAGAAATGTGTATATACTCGTACATATAGTGTTTTGCTTATAGTGATTGAGAAATTTTAGTTGATTCATTAATTTTATAATCCCTTAAGAAATATGAGTCTCTGATAGTCACATTTGATTGGTAACTTTAATTCTTAGAATATGCTTTAATTAAAGCTTCATTCAGATCATGCTTTATGTTAGTAGTTACTATTCATGACACAGTCTACCAAGGAACCAATATGATGCTTGGTCTGTAATCCTTATATCTTTGATTTCATGAAATCAATAAATCTTCGTGCTTGATTACTTTGCGGATGGCTAATACTGTTAAATTTTGAAGTCTAATTGAAATTGGTAGGCTGATTTCCAATGGATTCTAATAGAATCAAGATGAAAATCCTCCGATCTGGAATTGTTGCAATCATTGAGGATAAGTATTTGTGTGCTTTCACTTAGCGCTGGCAAGAACGAGCCATTGAAGTAACTCGTGCGAGTTGAAGTAAATAATTAGTAAGATATTAGAGATATCTGCTTAAATATTTAGATGGAAAAGTGAATGAGCTGAAAACTTGCTAACAATCGATCAAGTCAAGCGATGAGATTATGAGATGATATTCAGCTGCAGCTAAACGAAAGATCAAGATATAGAAAACTATAATTCACATACGAGCTTAATCATGAAAAGAAATATGTCCGTATGTGCAAAATTCGCGCTTAAAAAAATTTCAATAAAAATTTTCATAAAATTAAAATATAACTTACCACTACATTAATTCCTGCGGTTGGAAATATTTTCATAGCTGGATTTTCTTTCGGTGTATAGCGATAGAATTCCCGTCGTCCTTTATACCATTTAACCGAATACAGGCTATCACCTTCCATATCATAACTACAACCTAAAACAGCCTTATCATTCCGTCGAACCGCATTCGGTACGGAAACTTTAACATCCCGCAGGGCTTGGACGATAACTGAAAGGATATGCGAAAAGAAATAATTTGTAATAAAAAATGTTTCTAGGCTTGTTTTTTCTTCTTTTTTTGTTCATTATTATTTTTGTTAGTCATAAGTTTTAAATAATATAAGGCAAGAAGTTACCTAGAATAATTTTCCAAATGAAGAAACTTCGGTAAAAATTTATAGTATGTAGATAGTAAAAAAAAAAAAACATTCGAGCGGAAAAAAATAAAGAAAATTTGTGGAAAGGTAAAGGAAGCAATCAGTAACAGGCCACGCATTTCATCATAGAAAAAAACTACTTCAAAGTTTCTATCGTTGTGGCAGATTTTTTATTGCGGTTAATGCACAGTTTGCTGCATATCTATCGAATATGCAGAACGAAAAATTTTGTATCTTCCGACCAATATGCTTCTTTCCTTGATAGGAAAGTTCCTTGTAGCCGGAAGATGCATTTTATGCTAACGCCATATTGAAAGAAGAGCTTCATGCATCAGTTTCAAGGATTCCCTGGTAGTTTTTCCTTACTTTGTACCCCCGTCCCAACTATTGAAACAGGTGTTATAAGTGGTTGGTACTTTAGATTTTTACTTTACGAGGTGCAATCTTCAATGCAACCGGGGAAATGTAGTTTACGCCATCACTTACCTCAAAACTTTTCCAATCAATTTGAAAGTTTTTTGCTTGACCACCTTACGAAAGGAACCTGCAGCTCTAAGATAATCCTTAAAGTTTTCGGTTGCCGTAACCACAAAATTGTTTTAATCATATATGTACATGTACAGTATGATTAAAGAGGTTGAGAGTGGAAATACTTAATGTTACCAGTTCCGATAGTTAATGATAATGTTTCTCTTGTTCAACCTGCTTTGATTTTCGAGGGCTATTTTCCAGAAAATTATGAAGGCTATATTTCAATTATATTCTAAAAATATTTTTTGTTTTATTATATCTATGAGTGGTTGTGATTTTTTTCCTCTATTCCTATATTTACCCGACTATGATTATTCAGCTCTTGACTAGGTCAAAGATAAATATACATAGATTGTTTTTGAGGTAGATGGAATATCGATTGGAACGAAAAATATTCAAATAATTTTTCGTTTCAGTAGAATAAAAGGTTGAATTAATTAAAAAAGAATGAATAGAATAAATAATGTATGGAATTGGTGAAGTTCATCGAAACATAAAGAATTTCTGTTACTCTAAATATTGTTTCTGAAAAATCATCGCTAGTAGAATATTTTGAATCTTTTCTTATGGCATTCGTAATTATGCAAATCCTTTTCTTCGCTTGCCAATTTACTCGTTGATGGAGAAGACACAAATGAAAGGTCTCATATCGGTATTATAAAAATTTTTTGGAGGCACACAAAACTGAATCTCTTCCCGGATATCTTTTTCGGCGATACAACTCTGATAATTTAATGATCTTGTCAGGGGAAGATATTCTAGAAGCAGAACAACCGCTAAACATCTAACCACAACAATCCTCTATTATGGACAATCACCGAAATAAGGATGAAATAGCTTGCGCCATTCGCTCAATGGCGAGAAGGAAAGCATCAGGTATATAAGGACTACCAACCGAACTCCTCAAAGCGGACCCAGAAATAACAGCTGATATACTTCTTCCACAACTCCGCCATAGCCGGTCCTAAGCTCGCTTAAGAAAGGAGGACGGAGCACGGAGTTAACCTGAATGGCCAGTAAAACCAGTGCGTCTCAGGAAGTAGGCGAAAAGTATGATATAGTTGGTCGCGCAGCAAAGTTGTGAGAGCTCCCGCATGTCATATTTAGCTGGAAACTCCCACCCCTTTTCTTCCACGCACTAATTAAATAGGTCTGGTCCTCCAGGTCGGGGGTTGGGCGAGGCGCCTATAACGCATCACCGGAAAAAAATAAATTGTCCAGAAACCTGAAAAACAGTTTTGAAACGGATGGACTCAACGGCAACGACCACAAACGAAAAACGGACAACTCTTTTGGATCTTGGAATATTCGATCCTTATTTAGGGCATGAGCTTTGAAAGAGTTCCTCGAAGAAGTGGCAAAACACAACATCAACATAACTGCCATTCAAGAAACGAATTGACTCGGTAACGAAATCATGGACATGAGATAACACACAATCTATCCAATTGGAAAAATGTCGGGAAGCGGAGAGTTTGGAGTCGCTTTTCTCGTTGATAAAAAATTTAGTCAGCAGGTCACGAGTTTAAAACCAGTAAGTGAAAGGTTGTGTGCAATCCAAATAAAGACTAAATTTTTCAACACTTCGTTGATCAACGTCCACGCACCAACAGAAGACAAGGACGATATAACTAAAGACGAATTTTATGCCACCCAAGAGGCAACCTATAATTGACTGCCCTCGATTGATCTAAAAATTGTCTTATGAGATTTTAGTCCAAAAGTCGGAAAGGAGAAGCCTCACAGAGGAACAACAGGAGAGCACAGTCTTTATGACATAAACAACGACAATGGCCAACGTCTTATTGATCTCGCAATCAGTAAAAATATTATCGTAAGCTTTGCGTGCTTCCCACATCGCGATGGTGGGGCGTAGGTGCTACATGTCCGCACTGGATCAACACTTGAAACCGATATATAAAAACATCCAAAATATGCCTGTGGCGAATATGTGGATAAAAATGCGACACGTCACCAAATCCTGCACAGAGGAGAAATTAGGATATCAAGTACGGCGAAAAAATGATGATTGGTCAAAGCAGCCTTTCTGACCAAAAACAAAACAACGCGCCTGGAATTGACGAAATACCAGTTGAACTTCTAAAAGCGGTAGAAACTGTCTCGCTCCAATACTACACAGCATGATATGCAAAATTTGGACAGAGGAAATCGTACCCAACGATTGGCGAACAAGCATAATATGTCCAATTTACGAGAAAGGAGACAAACTGTGCTGTGAGAAATACAGAGAAATATCATCGTGGTGTACGTTCTATAAAATAATGACAATAATCATTGGACGTCGTATTAAGCCTTATACCAATGAAATAATTAGCGAATACCAAGGTGGAACTGGACACCAAGCGAATACCAAGGTGGAACTGGACGATCTTCAACAGACCAGATATTCTTGGTGATCCAAGCGCTTGAGAAATGCTGGGAATATATCACAGACGTGCACCAAATCTTCGTAGATTTTAAACAAGCATACGACAGTATCGACAGGAGCGCACTGTACCAAATCATGCTTGACTTTGGAATTCCTCCAAAACTACTCCGACTAACAAGACTCACAATGACGAACACTGAATCCCAAGTGAGAATACAAACCGATTTCACAACCAGCTTTCGAACGGAATGTGGTTTAAGGCAGGAAGATGGTCTAGGAACCATGCTATTCAACTTAGCACGAGAGTATGTCGTCCGGATAATCCCAGTAGACACCAACTGGACACCACTATTCAAGTCCACCCAACTAGTAGCATAGGCTGACGACATTAATATCCTAACAAGATCCATCCCTAGTACTAAAGAGTATTTGACAATCTTGACTCCGCCGCAAAAGAAGTCGGGTTTCGCATTAATGGAAGCAAAACAAAAGTAATGACGCAAACAAGAAGGAGAACGCCAAACAGACAAAACGTAACAATTGCGGAATATAATTTGGAGAGTGTGGACAACTTCATATATCTTGGGGCTAATCTGATAAAGGACGGTAATGAAACAGACGTAATCAAACGACGGATAATACTTGCAAATAAGACGTATTATTCGGTACTTCCAATAATGAAACCTAAGAAAATGGACAGGAACAATAAGCTGCGAATTTATAAAACTATTATACGACCTGGGCTCTGTTATGGCAGTGAGACGAGGACATTAACGCGAACTTCCGAAAAAGCAGTTAACGCATTCGAAAGAAAGGTCCTCCGAAGGATTTTGGGACCTGTGAAGGAAGGAACAGAATGGTGAATAAGATACAACCATGAGTTGTATCAACTCTAGGACGAGCCAGAAGCTTCTTCGTTCATCAAGCCATGTAAACTGCAGTGGGCTGGTCATGTAGAGCGAATGGAAGACAGAAAAATCCCCAAACGTGCTCTTAAAGGCAAAGCTAGTGGTAACCATGCAAGCGATGGGAAGACTCGGTTGATGAAGAGAGCAAAGCCATCTTAAATATTAGCAGCTGGCGGACGCGGCCTTTGGATCGAGACGATTGGAGGCGACGATTTCAGGAGGCGACAATTTCAGGAGCCGTGGGCTCGATTCGGGCTGTCGTGCCATAGATGATAATAGTCCTCCCACTCTTTACTGAGATGTGGAATGAAGGAAGATATCCGGCTAAATGGAAAAGATCATTATTGTGAAAATGCCGCAGAAGGACTACCTTCGGGATTGTGGCAATTAGCGTGGTATATGTATACTTACTGATGTATCGAAAACCATGGCTAAGGCAATTCTCAATAGGATTAGTGATGTTGTCGAGAGCACTCTCGAAGTTTATCATTATTCCGTAAAGGGTTGGAACAATCCAAAAAGGGTACGCCACTACATTTCATGTATGTGGATTTCGAGAAAGCGTTCGACAGCGTTAAGCGCCATTACATACAAGGAATTCCCGATAAGATCATAGCTATGATTAAAGAGTCCTATGAAGATGCAAGGTGTTGCGTCTTACATAGAGGAGAACTGTCCGAGAGCTTTCCTATGCGAACGGGTGAGAAGGCTGCATATTATCACCAGCTCAGTTTCTGATCTTGATAGTTGCACTGGAAGGTGTGGAAGATAGAGTTCTTCAGTGGAGACTATTTAACGTCTTAACTCACCTTGATTATGCTGATGACGTGTGTTTGCTTGCACATAACCATTCGGATTAAGATAGTTAAATGTTCGATCGTTACATTCTAAATACAAAGACGCAGAACTGAAAATAAATTTGTGTAACAAGATGTGCCAGATTCTTTTTTTTTTCTCGGAAGCATTGTCAGCATGGGTAACGGAGCCGAAAGGAAGATCGAGGCTTATATAAATAAAGTTCGTCAGGCCTTCATTATCCTTTCTCTTTTCTGGAGTTTAAGAGAGATTTCCTTTCGCACAAAGCAGCGATTATTTGAAGCAGGTGCCAAATCCATGTTGTTCTATGGTTGTACTACGTAGAAAGTAACTTTTCGACTTGCCAAGAAACTACGAGCTGTCGTGAACCAATACTTCTGACGCATTTTAGGGATTTACTGGCCAGAAGTGATCTTCACTTTGGAGTAAAACTGAATTGACTAAAGTAGGCATCGAGACTCAATCGCAGAAGTGGCAGTGGATCGGTTTCACTTTGAGTAAAGCAAAGCAAAACATCGTCGAACAAGCTCTGGATTATAATCATCATGGATGACTTTGGGTCGGTCGATCATGTAGCACTTGGAAGCAAGCAGTTGAGCACGAGGCCAGAAGAATAAACCAGTCCTGGCGACAACTAAAGGCCGATGCTTAGGATCGCGCCTTGTGGAAGAGTACTGTTTCTGTCCCATGCCCCTATAGGGGGTCTGAACAGTAAATTGATTAATTGATTGATCTAACGTAAATCGGTTCCTGATTCCTAAATAAGTAGATTGTACTTTCAAGAATAGGGTAGTTACATTGTGCGTTTGTCCTTTGTATCAATGTATGCTCGACTTGGTGATGACGGTTGGTCGGGGTGGAATAACTCGTGCGGTTCTTTCCCATTTATCCTTTGCACGATTAAACGATTCCTTATAAACTATAACATTAAGAACGGGGCAGATACATTGGGCGTTTGCTTCTAGTATTATTGTACGCTCGGCCTAGTGATGACGGTTGGCCGTTCGCTAATTTCTCTTATCGTCCATTGCACGCTCGTCTCTGTTCGAATATAAACTATACAATCAAGAACGGTGCGAAAAAATTGGGCGTTTGCCTCTTGGATCATTGTACGCTGGGATTAGTGAAGACGGTCGGTCGAGCGGGGTGACTCGTGCGGTACTTCACTGCACGCTCGTCACCGAAAGGATAACAAATTATTACTGTTTAAAGATGTACATATAAATTTAATAAAATGATAAATTCTTAAACAGTAGCTCTGAATTAACCAAATTTCTCCACTTCTGCGTTTTTATGAATTACATATTCGCGATATGAGCTTGAACTCGGGTTACCTGAGCATGATTCTTTCTTAAAATTACGATCTAATAGGTTTTAAAGACCTGAATGTGATCCCACTCTACTTTTCATTGAATTGTGTGCGAGTCCGACATGACTGACAGAGTATATTGATTTCCACCAAGTTCAAATACGTATGTTTGTGGAGATGGCAAAATCTGTTCTTTTTCAATCGCAATGATCAACTGCGATTACCCTTTATCAGTATCTGTGAAAAAAGACCAGCTCTTCTAAAAGCAGTGATTTTTTCACCTCTATTCTCGACGCTAGTGCGTAAGGATGGCAAAAACTGCTATTGTAGTGATAAATATCTTCGAAAAAAACTGCTTTTTAATTTTTTTTTTAATTCAACAATGATTCAAATTGAAACAGAAAAATTAAATGAATTCAACGGAGGAGTACAGAAAACTGAAATGAAATCAAATCCGAACAATTCAAAGTATTTATTTACATGTTGGTTAAAATACCACAGCTCAATAAAAAAAGAAAAACAGACAAAACTACAATTTTCTGCGAAGTCCTGGATCTCACAATCAGGCAGACCCAATCTAATACTCAGTACCACCAGTGCGCATAGTGAACATTTCACCCAGGTTTTCTTTTACTATCTAAACTTCGAAAAAATTATCCAATCGCCAATCGCATGTACACCAACCAATTAAAAAAAGAAACACCCGGTCATAGAAAACCAAACCAAAAGGGTCTATTGTTTACTTTTTTCCCTCGATATTACTCACACAAGCAATTTCATCAACGAAGCACGTTAAGCTCTTATCGAAACATTGGACTGCAAAATAAATCGACGAAACTTGCAATAGCAACAACTCACATGTCGCACCTTACCCCGGCGAGATTTAACTCAGAACAATGCTCGCCAAACAAATCGCCGCTTACCTACGAAAGCGCACCTCATTGACCACTTCGCAGGTTTCACCTCACCGATCGCTAAACAAATCGCAGCCACACTTCACCTATGACCCATTCATTACTATACTTCCTCTGTAAAGCAATAACACTGAGAGCACAACAGAATCAAAGAATATATAAGATGTCCCAAGCGGCAATCGAGCAACGAAAGAGCTTCCACAAGAACGACTTTCATATGAAAGCTCTTTCGTTGCGCCATCTACCGATCGGGGTGGGTGAAGTGCGACTGCGATTTATTTAGCGAGCTTTGAGCTGATTGATGGGTCTTATGGTCTGATAGTCGCCGATGGAGAAGATGTCTCCTCGATGTGCGAGCGAAACGTGGAGCTGACGTGGGGAGCGATCACCACTTGATGGTTGCCTGCTTGAGATTGTGTACAGCAGCTATCCGACGACCACAAATTCTTCAAATGAAGCGCAAGCTTAATGTGGATAAACTCAGAGATCCCAACAAAAAACTCGAATACACCACCATTCTACGCGAAAAGTCATCCACATTGGGTGAACATGAAATGCGCACACTGGACGCCAATTGGGAGGCAACCAGAAACACTTTTCTAACTAGTGCTGAAGAATCTGTGGGATATGCGCAAAGCGGTGAGAAACCCTGGATGTCGCAAGACACATGGGACAAGGTTGGCAATCGGAAAAAAGCCAAATTGGCAATCATCTCTCAACCCGATGTCAACCAACGAACGCCCGACTTGAGGCAGAACTACCGCGATGCTCATATACAGCTTAAAAAGGCTGTTAGACGCGACAAGAGAAAGGCCATTGAAGATCTGGCAAACAAGGCAGAATCTGCGGCTTACCTTGGGGATATGGGTTCACTATTTAAAATCATGAAACAGTTGACGAACAGGAATTTCACCGCCAACCACCTGGTGAGAGATGTCAACGGAACTCTCCTTAATATGAGTGAACACCAGTTGCGACGATGGAAGGAATACTTCTCTGATATTTTAAACATCTTGTCAGATGAAGATATCCCGGAAACAGAACAACTTCCAAACTTCCAACCGCAACAATCCTCTATTAGGGACGATCCCCCAGATAAAGAAGAGATAGTTTCCGCCATTCGGTCAATGGCGGGAAGGAAAGCTCCAGGTATAGACGGACTACCAACCGAACTCCTCAAAGCGGACCCGGAAATAACAGCCGATATACTCCTCCCACTCTTCACTAAGGTGTGGAATGATGGAAGATATCCGACTGAATGGAAGGAGGGCGTCATTGTGAAAATTCCGAAGAAGGGCGACCTTCGGGATTGTGGCAATTGGCGTGGTATATGTCTACTTACTGCCGTATCAAAAATTATGGCTAAGGTAATTCTCAATAGGATTAGTGATGTCGTCGAGAGCACTCTCGAAGTTTATCAGGCTGGATTCCGTAAAGGGTCGTCTTGTACCGACCACACAAATACCCTACGGATAATATTAGAGCAGTCAGCTGAAATGGGTTCGCCACTACATCTCATGTTTGTGGACTTCGAGAAGGCTTTCGACAGCGTTAAGCGAGATTACATATGGAATGCTTTGCGTAGGAGAGGTATTCCAGATAAGGTCATAGCTATGATTAAAGAATCCTACAAAGATGCAAGGTGTCGCGTCTTGCATAGAGGAGAGCTGTCCGAGAGCTTTCCTGTGCGAACGGGTGTCAGACAAGGCTGCATATTATCACCAGCCCTGTTTCTGGTGGTAATAAATGACATCTTGAAAGCTGCACTGGAAGGTGGGGAAGGTAAAGGTCTTCAATGGAGACTATTTAACATCTTGAGTCACCTTGATTATGCTGATGACGTGTGTTTGCTTGCACATACCCGTTCGGACTTAGAGTCAAATGTTCGCTCGTTGCATTCTAAATGCAAAGAGGCGGGACTGAAAATAAATGTGCGTAAAACCAAGTACATGCACATGGGTTCGAACGCAAACACACCGATTGTTCTTGATGGACAGGATGTGGAAGAGGTGCAAGATTTTTGCTATCTCGGAAGCATTGTCAGCATGGACGGCGGAGCCGAAAAGGATGTTGAGGCACGGCTAAATAAAGCTCGTCAGGCCTTCGGTATCCTTTCCCCTTTCTGGAGGTTAAGAGAGATCTCCCTTCGCACGAAGCTGCGAGTTTTTGACGCATGCGTCAAATCCGTGTTGTTATATGGTTGTACTACGTGGAAAGTGACCGTTCGACTTACCAAGAAACTACAGACTTTCGTAAACCAATGCCTCCGGCGCATTTTAGGAATATTCTGGCCAGAAGTAATCTCCAACGACGAACTTTGGAGTACAACTCGCCAGACTAAAATAGGTATTGAGATTCAACGGCGAAAGTGGCAGTGGATCGGTCATACTTTGAGGAAACCAGAGCAAAACATTGCAAAACAGGCTCTGGATTATAACCCTCAAGGAAGACGTCGGGTTGGTCGACCATGTAACACATGGAAGCGAGCAGTTGAGCAGGAGGCCAGAGGAATAAACAAGTCCTGGCAACAGCTTAAATCCGACGCTCAGGATCGCGCCTTGTGGAAGAGAGTTGTTTCTGTCCTATGCCCCTATAGGGGGTCTTAACAGGAATTTGATTGATTGATTGATGGTCTGATAGGTGAAAAGAGACGTGCGAAGTGGTCAATGAGGTGCGGGCGAGTGCGATTAAGAACTCTGGGATTTGTAGCGACGATCATTGCGGCAATTTATTGGCGATAGACCGTAAGCAATAAGCATTTGCTATGCTCTTCTAATCTCAGCTCTTTTAAATTTTCAATCGCAATATGCGAGCAGTGCTGTTTTTAAAGAGCATTGAAAAAATCACAAGTATGTAAAATAGCATTCCATCTCTATATGTATGTATGAAAACTTGTGGTTGGCTGTTTTTTCAAAGGTCTAGAGCTTTAAATTGAAATAAAATAGAGAGAAATGTTTTTAATATCCATAGAATTAACTTTGTTTGAAAGACAATTTTATGGCATTAATGTTTGAATATGATTTTGGGCATGTGGCCACCGCGGCTGGTGCGTACATGACGTAATATCGAGGTTGAATTTTCCCTATCTTTGCAGTAAATCAGGCTGTATTTCGGCAATAACACGTCGAATGTTGGCTTCCAAGTGTTCAATAGTTTCTTGTTTATCAGCATAGACATGGGACTTTACATATTCTCAGAGAAAAAAATCTAATGGTGTCAAATCGCACGAACGAAGTGCCCAGCTAACAGGTTCATTTCGTGAAATTAATCCATCATCACATGTTTCTTCCAGTAAATTAATTGTATCGCGCGCTGTGTGGCATATGGTGCCATTCTGCTTAATCCACATATCTGCAATATTAATGCTAATAGCTGAGGCACGAAAAAGTTAATAATCATGTCTCTGTACCGCTCACTGTTGACTGTGACGTTCTGACCATCATAATTTTTGATGACATATGGACCAATGATTCCACCGGCTCATGAGGCGCGCCAAACGATGACCTTTTCGGGATGTAATTGTGTTTTGAAAATGGTTTGTGGATTATCATCGCTCCAAATTAAACGTTACTCATGATAAATTTCCAAACCAAACTAACCCCGAAACAACCGGGAACTGTCAAATCGGCTGTCACAGAAAACAATGTTGCCAATTTAAAGCTCTCCGCCCCTAAAAAACACCCTTTATGTTATGCATTTTTTTACATTCGCATGCATTTGTTGAATTAGATTATTCTTCAAACTTCACCAAATTACACGAAAGAGTCATAATCAGTTTTTTTTCACAAACAAAATATACACATGAATATCTTTAGCATAAAAGGACACCAGATGAATACAGATCACCGAACGACTTCTAATGTGATAACATCAAAGAACTGAATGAACAAAGCACGCCTTCATTAAAACAATTCAAAGCGTCTGAAAAAAAGCACCATCATGATGACTTTATCCCAGTACTGATGACCAGAGAATTAGAAGCTACGAGGAAAGAATTTCCAAAACTTAAAGTAAAAGAACACGAAAAAAAAAAATTAAGCACATAAAAAAACGTGCCAAGAAGATTTCATCATCCCGGACTCCAAAGAAAGTTCGCTCCAAACCGTAAATGTTGACGGAAACTAACAAAAAAGTAAATTTGCTAAAAAGGTACAACGCGCGGAAACAAAGCCAAGAAAGAGCAAGCAAAAAGAGAACATAAGGCATCCCTTAAATGAGTTGTGTGAAGTGAATTTTAAAGGAAGTTGCGCTTTTATTCGTGGCCATTATTGCACGCACGGTTTACCAAATCTGTTGATTTGCGGGCCTTCCAAGAAAAAATAAAACGCCCCTTCTACATCGAATACCGCCACCACAAACATTCCAAATACGTTTGGGTCGGTTTTGTTGATTTTACACCCCTAACACAGCTCTCATTTGGACATAGGCTCTGTGCTGTGGCCTTGCTTGCTTTATAAATGAGGTTAGCAAAAAAAAAAAAAAATGGGAGAGAAACACAAAACAAAAAAATCACGAACCTGACCCGAATGAATTTAATGTGGTCACAATAATTTTAATTGGATCCAATGATTGGAGTCGCCCGGCCAATTTAACTTTTCAGCAGAGTGAGTTTCAGTTCGGTATAGAATTTGTCGATAATGACCGAAAATATTTAGAATGGTTAATTTTTTTTTTGTTTCGGAGAGAACAAAAAAAAAGAAAAATTAAAACGGGAGGCAATGAGATGAAATTAGTGTTGATTTCAAATTAGCAAATAAGAGTATTTTATAAATCAGCAGTTTTCAATTATGTTTGATTAATTAAAAATACACACTGTAGCAATAGTTTCCCCACTTCAGTTTAAACTTAACCAATAATCCCTGCAATGGTATCAGACTTCTATTCCATTATTTATTATAGCATCATTTCCTTTCGGACGCATATTCACTTTTTCCTTTATACTAGAGTCATTTTATGCAAGATGTTGATGATTATGTTGTGTTATGATGTGCCGAACAAGAGGTGGCGTTAGCATAGATATCTGTCTACTTGAAAGAGACAGGAAGGAAGTCTTACTCTCTCTCGTTCGGCTGCAGTCATGTAAGAAGGATGTGTGCCAGTCAAAGATCGTCTAAAATCCAATAAAGTGAATAATAAAGGAATCGTATTTATTTCAATAAATGAGAAGTGGGATTGTACCGAAAAGTGCAAATTATAATGTCAGTGGCCGAGGAGCAGCAGCCAAATATGATATCTGGCAATCGATCGTTCGATTTTAATAAAATTTTGCCGATATTCAATCCGGAAAATGTGGTAAGACTTTTGCTTTCGGAGTCATCGTTCGAGCTAAGCTTGCGAGCTGAAAGGTGCGTGAAAATGCCCAATCAAAACATCGTAGAATATTATTTTGAGAAGTTATCGCTGTGCAACCATGCAAATATGAAGGAACCTGAACAAATCGAATGGATCGTCCACGGCTTACAAAAGCAACGTTATCGTGTTTACCTGGGTCCCCTGAGCCGGTACAAGAAACCGCCCGGAAAGTCAACCTGCGAAATTTTTAAACCAATTGGTCAAATTTTCAAGTCAAGTAGCGAAGCCTTTCACTACGAAGATCGAACAGCACAATCTTAATACAAAAAGGCAGTACAAATGTTTTAAGTGCGGCGAAATCGGACATTTTGCCAGGAATTGCACCGCAAGCAGATTTAAGCAACCGACAAGTAGCGTCATGGTCATTAACGACGCACATTCAAAGTTTGTCAAAGACGTAAAAATAAATGGCACGCCAACCACTTGCTATATTGACTTGGGTAGCAGCTGTGTAACATTGCGAAAAGATATAGTAAACAAATTTAACCTAAGATTTTTCGGAAGTAAAAGTATGCCTCCAATTGTTGGTTACGGACACGGCAAAATTCTACCAATTGGAATGTTAACAGAAAACCTGGAAATATACGGGGCTCTAGTTAAGACTTCGATTGAAGTGGTGCCAAACAACGCACAAAATCTTATCGTAAGACATACGCGGAGCAAGACCACATTCAAATAGTTGAAAATTAAAACCATGTCGGATGATCCAAAACGAATATTGAGCAAAATTGACGGACCGAAAATCAAAACTACTCTAAAAGCTACCAATGGAGTAATTATTCCGAAAAATTATTTCGGACGCGTCAAAGTGACAACAAATCTTGTGTCAATAAATCTATGCGTCGACGGCACTATTCGCGAAATTGATCAAGCGATTCCGAGATGTATCATATCAACAGACGACTTCGGATCTAGTACTCTTCCTGTATTAAACTTTTCGGAAGAAGATTTCGAGTCAAAGCAGGTGAAACTATATCACGAGCGGAGAAATACGAGGAAGCTTCTGCGAACTCTCCGAAATGCGGCGATTCGAAGCAAAGTATTGTAGTGATCAAAAAAACCGAATCGCGACTGATTTGCAGGGGAGGATAAGTATCAATTATTACTGATTTTAAGCCGATTTTGTAACAGTTTCTCGAAGAGTATTTCAGAAGTTGCTTGGTTTATTTCACCAATTATCGATGTATTATAGTTTTGTTTTTCGGGTAGCTCCGAAACACTTAAAACTCTTTTCATAGGGGCATATGACAGAACTAGTTCTCTTCCACATGGCGCGATCTTGAGGATCAGCCTTTAGTTATAGACCAAACTTGTCTATTCCATTGGCCTTCCAGTCACCTGCTCGCTTCCATATGCAACGTGATTGAATATTCTAAAGTCATCCTTGAGGGTGTGTCACAGATCAACTGCCATTTTCGCCTTAGAATCTCAGTGTCTGTTTTAGTCAGTCCAGTGAACTAGTTTGGAGTTCCATCGAAACTGATTTGGCTTACAAGAATAGCAAGTCAAAGTAGAAAATGATCTGACTTCCAGCTTTAAAACGTACAACGGCCTTAAACAAGGTTGATAATCGAATGTGATGTTCGGTTGACTCCAAAGAAATATTGTGCTTCACATCTACACAACTCGTAGCATATCCCGAAAACATAGACATCTTTGAGAGATCTCTGTAGAGTGCCAAACAAGTATTTATCAACCTTGACTTGGTTGCGAGGAAAGCTTGACTACGTATTAACGAAAACAAAACAAAAGTTCCAACACAAACTAAAAAAAAGATGCCAATTCAACAAAAAAATTACAGTAGGAGACTATAACCTAGAAAACCTAGATAACTTTGCCTACTTAAGGACAAACCTATAGAAGGGCGGAAGCAAACCCATCGAAATTAAAAGAAGGATTATGAAGTCAAACAACACGTATTATTTAATACTTCCAGTAATCAAAAACAAGAACGTTCACAGAAAAACTAAACTAAAAATATAACAGAATTATGATTGGGCTTAAAGCCCAATCATATGATACTCTAGATGATATGTAAAAGACTTTCATATACCGGAAAATATGTCATCTCAAATTCTTTCGAATAGTGATTAGAGACTTTTGCATGGGAGGTGGTAGAAGTAGAGGAGGAGGTTTGTATTTTTCGTATATGACACCGAACATGGCATGCAAAATGCTGATCTTAAAGTTTTTAGTTTTCATTATTTTTAAAGAAATTAGTCAATGTTTTCCTGAAATTTGGGCATTTGTATGGGAGGTGGCAGAGGAAGTGGAGCATTTAAGATGATTTGGAACCTGCTTATCATCATCCTTATCATGCTTTGATTCAATATCAAAGTCGATAGCTCTCATATACTTGAAGGGGAAATGATTTTCTTGAATTTATAATACAGATATTTACATGGGAGGTGGTACAAGAAGTGAAGCGGAGCTGATAATTTTTTCTAACACTTATTTCAATTATTAAGAAACAAATTCTGGAAAATTTGAAGTTTTTACTTTTTCTAGTTTGAATGGATATCGATAAAATGCATTTAAAAAAATTATGCATTTGTATGGGAGGGGTAGAAGGAGTGTAAGAATCAAAACATTTTTTTCGCATTATTAATATTTCTATTTGTATACTTTAAACAAAATATCAAGTTGATAGCTTTAAAAGTTTCGCAGAAAAATAATTTAATTTAAATTTCAAAATTTCGTGAAATTTGGGAGGGGGTAGAAGGGGTGAGATGAAGTTGATAATTATTTTTAAAATAAATTGCAATTATAGTAAAATTAAATAGAGAGCGAACGGACGGACCGACATTCGGTTTTGAGTTTTTTGTGCGTTCTATTCCCTTCGCAACTCTGTGCGAGCATTATTTTTTGGAATTTCAAACAAAATTGTAATAAATTCCAGATTCCATTTCGAGTATATCAATTATAAAACCTGTGTCTTGTTATGGCAGCGAAACGTGAACATTAACTTAGGCATCCGAAAAATCACTAAAAGCCTTTAAAAGGAAGGTCCGCAGAAGAATCCTCGGACCCACGAGGTAAGATTTGATCTGGAGAATATGATTCAAAAGAGAATTGCGCATGAGGCGGCGCCTCATTTGCTAGAGCATTTTTACCAATTGAATCTAACATTCCTACTACGATCGAGTTTTGCATATTCATTTATCGTCTCATGTTAGCGATACGCATCTGTATTTTTACCTTTTGCCTTCCATATAACAGCAGGAGAATGGGCTTGAAGGAAAAAAAATGAAAAGCGCTTTTACAAAAATGTGCAAGCCGGTAAACGATCGACTTCCTCAACTGACTTAAAAGCATCGCCTAACTATTGTGTTGTTGATGTTGTTTGTAATTTTCGGTTGTAGAGTAGTGCGGGGTTCGATGGGGCATCTTCGAATCGTTTCGATTATAGAGAAGTATGGAGGTCGATGAGACGAGACTGCACAGTGGCCGCTCTTAATATTGGGAGCGTACTAAACTGTGCAAAAAAGTGACGAAAAACTTATATTTTAATCTATTTTTCGATTTCGTTTTTTAATTTATCAAGCTAGCAGTTTCATATATTGAAAGTGTTGCTGATGTGATGCCCGTTTTTTAATCCTTTCTTTGGAGGAGGGGGCCGAGGGAGTCTATTGAGGCCATCTGGAGGGGAGGGGTGCGATAGAAGGCATGTTTATATGTCAATAATTTTATAATTGATTGCTTCAATCACGTTCAAAATTTGCTGTACAGAATGTTAGATTCATAGTAAATTCTATGAAATTCTCGGTGTATTTTAAATATATTATAAACCATACAATTGTATGAGAGGGGATAGAGGAGGTGGGGGAATACCAAAATTTGTGATGCAGTTTTTTTATGTGTCTTTTGAAAGGTGTTCGTACGAAGTTCGTAGCTTGTAATTAGTTGTTTATTAGTTGATTTATAAGAATTAGTCGAAATCATGCTTTTGAATGGGAGGAGTTGGAAGGGCAGGAGAAATTTCAAAACTTTTGAAGCATTTTTATTTGAAATATTTTTAGAAGTGGTTTTACAAAACTTAACTTGATAGCTTTTAATAGTTTGGTGATAATTGATTTCTTAAAAAAGGTCGAAAAAAAAATTTTGTTTGGGTGGAAGTAGAAGTTTTGGAGGTATTCAACTAATTAATATGTTAAACTTTAAAACATTTTTTTTTAACTGAATTAGACAAGTTTTCGAGCTTATAGCTTGAAATTTCACTCAAAAAATGTGAGTTTTAGCCTCCCCCTTGGCTTATAACAGTTTTGGATCAAATTAATATTTTTTTATGTATATCAAATGGATCTATGCACATGCAAATTTTAACTTTGTATCTTTTATCAGAGCTTTAAGAAAAATTAGTGAAAATTTTCGACATTTTGACCCACCACCTCGTTCCCGTCACACCCCCATCTTAAAATTTTACGAAAATTTTAGATCATATAGTTCTACAATTTGACAAAATTTGAACTTAGTACCATTCTTCAATTTTGAGTTACAATGGTTTGAAATTTTAAAATTGCGCCATTTTTGAAATGCTCCCCATTTCCTCCTACTACTATTATGACTAATTTTCATATTTTTTTTGTATTCCGTTAGTATAACTTAATATATGTTATAAGTTACAATTACATGGCTTAAGAGATAGTTGAGATATTAGTTTTTAAGTGTTTTTCTTTGCACCCTCTCAACCTGACCCTCCTCCTTACAATTATTGGAATCCCTTTCAGTAGACTACAGTGGAACTGCATGCCACCTAATTGGGTTTAAAATAAAAATTATTTGGATCAAGTAGTTCCGAAGATATAATCATTTGAAAACAAAGTACGGCCGACCATTTGTTTTTAGCGCCCCCTTTTGGGACGCCCATGGATAAAAATATTAAATTATTTTAGAGTTTATCCCATAACTCTCTCTATACCTATCCTGATTTTCAGCTTCTTATCTGCATTCTTAGATGATATATTAGCAAGTCTAGTTCTTGACTCTTTTCCTCCCCCGCGTCCCCCTTCCACCTATCACTCCCCATCATAGTGGAGCTAACTTACCAAATTAACAATCCACCCAAAAACAAATATTCTGCCCTTAACGGTCTTGGAGATATGAGTCCATATGAACGGCGTACGGCAGGATGGATTTTTTTTTTGCATTTTTAGGCTAATTTAGTTATGAAACGCGAAAAAACAAAATTTCAAGAAAGCAAATTTTTTTTCTATGGCGATCACAATACTTTTTTTTAGAATAATAAAGTAATAACAATCAACTAGTCGCGTGCTCAGTCAAAATTAAAAGGATTTCAAAAACAACAAACATTTTTTTTAATGTTTTTTTGAATTTATTCAAATGTGTAAATTAATTTAGTGTAAAATTTTTTCTAATTTATATTTAGATAGATTCACGTTTATCGATATGAAAAGGCTCAAATAAATTTAGAAAAAAATGCACTTAATGATAATATAACTATTTCTACTCATAACGGACCATTAAATCTTCGAGGACAATAGACATCTTTATCATTACCATAACAAACTTCCTTAACTTTTATTTCTAATATTTATTTCAATTTTCTACGGTGATGATTTCTTTACAGTGCTTTTCTATTCAATTCACTTTTCTTACACACTTCTTGGACATCGTTCCAAGATAGGTGCCACAAACAAGTAGAACGGAAAATCCTTGATGTCAGTTTTAAAATAAATTGCTTTAAGTCTTGTTCACACATACATATAACCGAAGTATGATGTTATAGAAACGATGATTTAACAAAGAAAACGAGAGAGAGAGAGATAGAATCTTCAACAGCCAAAAAAGGTGTAATTCCCTGTGGTGAAACATTGCCATTTACTCAGCAGGTGGCCATGATATTAAAACGCCTCATTCTTGACTTTTTTCAGTTCTATTTTTTCTAAAAGACATCCTAACTAGCTTAGTATCATTTTTGAAACGAAAAAGATTCTATTTTCATATCTTCGTATTCACTCAGACTCTAAATTTATAGTCACGCTGAGACTGTACAGATGATAACTCGCCTCGAGTATATGGAGAGGCCGGTGTTTTCGAATCCCCCAAAATAAAAGGTGCTATTCTACAAGTTTGAAAAAAAAAAAATATTGAAATATAAACTGCTTCTTCTAGTACCAGGATATCATTTATTGTTAATGGTTTTGATATATAGAATATTTCATACCGTTCTCTTACCACCTGTTTAGCCTCGAAATATCCTAAAAGATAAAATAACTGCCAAGGTAAAAACTTCGCTGAACTCAGGCCGAAATGGTAATGGGATTTTGAAGGATATAAAGTAATGGATATCATACACAAGTCATTGCATATTTAAAACCATTTTCTCGATGGGCTTGACTGAGTGTCATTATGATACACGCTATTTTTTTTTTGAAGCCGGGTTCCTTTGAAAAAGAAAGTACATGAAATATACTCGTAGCTCGGGATCTCCATTCCAACTGTATGTAATTTTTTGGTATTATCTGTTTGGTAAATATTGCCATAAGCTCAATTCAAATGGCAGTTATGCAAAGTTACGAGGTTTTTTTCGGTTACCTTTCTACGGGGATGGTTTATTTTCATAACATTTTTGTTCCACTAAAAATCATGACCTTTGAGTTTGCTATCTATATATATGTAGTTAGGGGAAAATGCTGAAATCTTTTATGAAAGTAGACCTTTTATAGATTATGAGTATGTACCTAGAGATGCAAATGACAACAACCTTATTTTTTTTTTGGCAGAATATATGATTTCAATGCAAATGAGTACCAAAATGATGGTAATGATAACACTTTTATATGAATTCAAAATTATAGGAGTATGCTAATGTGAGACCTTCTGATTTATAGACGTTCTAAATTTTAATGAAGCTGAATAAAATTAGTGTAAATGTGTCTTAAGTGTATATTACTGGGCGGTAAAAATACGAGTAATAGCTTTATTTTGCGATTCTTTCCAGCTTCAATTAATTTATAATATGCTGAAGATTGCATAACAAAAGGAAGAAAATTACTGATAATTTTTGTTTATTAGTACATAATGGGGTGTTAGTTGTCCAAGAGTATGCGTAATTTCAGGAAAATGAAGCAGAGTAGAAGAAAATTCAGTATTGGGTGTCCGTCAGTCCGCATAAATAAGTTTCCTACAAACTGACAAAGCCAAACTAACTATAGTGATAGGTAAGAGCATATCCCGTCCACAAGTCGTGACAGCCTATTTCCTCAAATGCGCCCTGAAAAATCCTAGAGAGGCAAAATGAAAGTCTGCACACAGCAGAGTGGAAAATCCTGAGTTTTTAACAACCAACGCCAAGGACTAGCTACGGTGTAGCCTAGTGGGTAGCGTGTTGGTCTACAATGCTAAGGTCGTTAGTTCAAATCCCGGTCGACGCATAATTCCAGCACGCTGTCTGCTTACCAAGGTATACCTTGATCACTTCAATCTGCGAAAATGAAAAATTCGAAGATAGAGGGTTGTGCGAATGTTTCACAGTCCTTCCACAATAAATAATGAAAAATGTTAAAAAACCTGAAGGTCAGGAGTCCAAGGCTAGATTTGGGCCGTAATGCTATTGTATACGTAGAAGGACGCCAAGGACTAACCCAATCAATAGGTTGTGACCGTATTTCATCGTCATCAATGGCGCTACAGCCCAAAACGGGCCTAGGCGTTCTGCATGCTTCTTCTCCAATTTTCTCGGTCCAATGACCGCGTCCTCCAAATTGAATATTTCTGAAGCGATTTGCAGTCTTTGTCGATTGAATCCTCCCAGCCTTTTCTCCGACTGGCATTTTTCCTTCCGTCTTTTCTTTTTGTACACGATGGGGTATTCTTCTGTTCTTGATTCGCTGTACGTGACCTTCCCACTGTTGTTTACGCAGTTTAATGAGAGTGGGGACTCTCTCTTCAAAATGGTGTGCAATTCCTAATTGTATTGAATTCTCCATTCGCCTTGTTCTCTCACCGGTCTAAGGATTCATCGAGGAAGGCTCTCGAAAGCATTAACCATTTTAATGCCTGTATTAACGTCGACGTATCATTGTCATATCCTCAAGGAAAAAATCCTACAGGAAGACGTCGGGTTGGTCGACCATGTAACGCATGGAAGCGACCAGTTCAGCGGGAGGCTAGAGGAATAAAAAAGTCCTGGCAACAGCTTAAGGCCGATGCTCAAGATCGCGCAAAATATATGAAGTTGTCCACGTTTTCTATGTTATAATCTGCTATCGTTAGATTTTGTCTGATTGACTTGTTTCTTCGTGATTGCAGCACAACTCGTTTTATTTAGCCCTATTCTTTTTCTGTCATATCAAGATCAATGAAGACTTCCTTGGCGCCCAGTTGTGATCGCGCCATTATGTTTTGTCGTCTGCGTAAGCTACTGTCTGCGGTGATGTAAGCGACATATTCCAAAGCTAAACTATAAAGTGTAGGTGCAAGGCTATCTTCTTGCTTCAGCCCAGAGAGTGTTTGGAAGCTTGTTGTCAAGTCGTTTTGTAAGTCTTGTCAGTTTGACGAGTTTTAATAATTCTAGCATTATGTTGTGCAGTGCAACCCTATCGGTATTGTCGTATGCTTGCTGAAAATCTACGAATATCTGGTGCACGTCGATGTTATATTCCCAGTACTTGATACTCCGGCTTTGAACCCACCTTGGTATTCTCCAATTATGTTTTCGGCATGGGGTTTAATGCGGTACTCTTTGATATTTGTAAAGATTTTGTAAGGCGTGCATGTTTTCGCAGCAGAGTTTGTTCCTTCTTTTTGAATATCGGACATATAATGCTTTCATGTGTCCAGATTTGCGACACCATAACGTAAATTTTCCTAATAATGTAGTCACTATTGTTCTTCAGAAATTCCGCTGGTAAGTCGTCTATGGCCAGCGCCTTGTTGTTTTTTTAACTTTTTAAGGGCATCTTTCACTTCTTCTTATGTTGGGAGTCTCAATATATTTTCGTCGTCAGTAGGTGACTAAACAAAGTCTTGGGCAAAAAGTCAAAAATATCTCTATGGAAATACAAAGTGGTCATAATGCTAATGATCGCGTATGCGGCAGTAGTATTGTGGAAAAATACAACGCAATGAATGCATCAAAATCAAACTCAGAAGGTTTCAACTATTATCACGTGTTGAAGTGCCGGAGAAGGAGATTCTCTTGGGCCTCACATCACTGTATCTTCTAGTTTATTATTATTTTTTTATTATTATAGTCGTAAATTGAGTAGAGGAAATATTAACTTTATTTCTCCCTTTATAAATACTCTGCGTGCATTCTCAAGTATCTTATACTCTACAAGCAAAACACTCTGAATAGAACCGCATTCTCAGGATAGGAATAAATTTAATATGCTGTAGTTTCAATGTAGAAGGTAGCACTGAGCCTCTTTTAAATTTTTAAAATCTATTCTTTCTTTCAAGCCAAAATTAAAATAGCACGCTGAATTTGTATTTACAAAATACTGGTGTATTGGTTTCTCTTAAAAATTATTTCCCTTATTTCAGAGGAACGCCTTGAGACAACATCGACATTTTGATTTGTTTTAAGAATATTATAATATTAGAAAAGTTTCTGATCTCTCGGTTATAAGTAATTCGGCCTCGTCAAATTTGTCTTCAGCCTACAATAATACTAATGGAAATTCGAATGGATCAAGGCAAATATTCTAGAGGGTTTAATTTTCTGTCAACATATTGCCCTAAATTCTTTCTTTTAAGACAGTTTAACATTTGTATACCGAACATATAAGAATCCAGATCCCAAGAAATCATCCGGATCAGATGGGATCCAGTATCTATTAATATGTTCTTGAAAATTGCTTATCTCCTCTTGGTCAATGTCCTTGTAACTTCTTCCATGTTTTCTTGGTTTGCGGCACTATCCCACCAACTTTGAAAATTACAAAACTTCAAAGTTGTTCTAAAAAAAATTAGAAAGCGAAGTTTTCTCTCAATTGGAACGACTTCACTTTTGATACGAACGATACGTGAGTCATTACGCATCAACAACAGAATTTGGAAATATCTCTATACCAATAATTTGGGCTACGGCCCAAGTAGAACTTTGGTAGCTTTATCAATTTATCTGAGATTTTAAAAAAGAGTAACGGAACTCTTTACGAAAAAAATATTGAACGCTACGAAAAAAAAAATACGGAACGTTTTTGATAGGGATCTTTGTATTAAGTAGGGAATGAATTATTAAGCTAAATGCGCAAAATTTACAAAGTATATAGTAGTCTTTAAACCCAGGCTGTGAAGCACAACAATTCATCATTTCCACTCTGCTCAACTCGTCGAATGTCTGAAAGGTGATGAACAGTAGCATGGCGTCCACTGGTGCAAGGGAAGCATTGCTTCCCATACATTTTGCCTTTTATTGAGTCTAGAAATACTAAATTCAAATCGGATCGATTATCAAATATTATTTTACAAAAAATTTAGACAAAAGTGCACATAACTTTCGTCCATCACTGTAAACACACTTTACGTGTACAGGACAGCTTTTTTTCTAACGCTTTTGAACGACGAAAGCCCAAAGCCTTTCGGCAAAAATCTGCGAGATGCGATTTAAAAAATGCATACCTCTGCCCAGCTAGCAACCCACTTCATTGAAAAATATCGAAAATAAACTGCCAACAAGTCGGGAGAAACTTTATAATTCTTGGGACAAGTTGCGGATGCCTGGAAAGTCAATATGCAGATTAGAGTGGTTAGGGCGGACTAAGTGAAAGGGAGTTCTTGGGCAGAGCTGTTGTCAATTTAACAATATTTCATTCGTTTATGCAAGTTTGGGTTTTTATGAGGGGAACGGGAGGGGTAATAGTAAGGGTGGGTGGATGTTAATAGCTTTTTAATTGATTGCTTGAATCACGTCCAATATTCTCTATATAGAATTTGTTTCATAGACGAAATTGCATAGAATTTTCAAAAAACTCGGTGTATTTGACATTCACGAAACCGAACAATTGCATGGGAGGGGAAGATAGGTACGAGAATCGTAAAATTTTTGATGCAATTTTATATAATTTCTCTTGTAAGGTGCTTGTACAAAATTTCAAGTTCGTAGCTTTTAATTTATTGGTTATTAGTTGATTTGATGAAATTGGTCGAAGTCATACTTTTGTATGGGGCGGGGTAGAAGGTGCGATCTCAAAAGTTTTGATGCAATTTTGTTTCAATTATTTTTTTAACATTCTTTGTGGAAAATTTCAAATTGAAAGCTTTTAATATTTAGATGATAATTGATTTCTTGAAAATGGTCGAAAAAATAATTTTATAGAAGGGGGTAGAAGTTTTGAAGGTATTGTGCATGTTAGACGGGGGGGGGGTTAGCTTTTAACAATTATGGAAAAAATTATTATTTTTTTCTATGTATATCAAATAAATGTATCCACATGCAAAGTTTAAACTTTGTATCTTTCACCAGAGCCCTAAAAAATCACTCAAAATTTTGGAAATTTTTGCTTACCACCTCCCTCCCCTCACACATCCCAATTTAAATTTTACTATTTTTGGAGATTTCGATTTGTATGGGAGGTCTTTGAAAGGACGTAGTGCAAAAATCGAATTTACCAGATTCAGAGAGCGCATAAATAGCACATAATTCCTATGTATTAATTTTTTCAATTATATCATTTTTTAGGGGTGGAGGGAGGGGCTAGCTTGCTACTTACTCAGCCCCCCCCACCTTAAAATAATTAATTCCTACTAAGCGAAACAAGCGCAAAATTTTTTTCTTTGTGTTTTCGAGAGCGCATAAATAGCGCATAGTTCTGTAATTTTTCAATGAAGTGGAGGACTAGCTGTGCAGATGAAAATGCATACATGGGACTGCCGGCCAGTACGTGGCAAAATTTTTGCACTCGAATCGATAGAATTCGACTTCCATATGAAGGGGAGATGCGTCGGGGTATTTGCTTTCAGCCACAAGCCATCGTATTCCTTCGTTCTAAGTATTGCCAGTATGAAAATTTTCCTACTTATCGAAAAATGATCAGGAAGAAAATGTGAAATAGTAAATCTGGCAATATTGCCTACATTTATCGTGCTTTGAGGGGGAAACGAATCGGTTTAAGCTTTTCCAGATCGAGCGACACCTCTTTTGTATGTCCTTACTCTTACTATATTATTCTGATAATAAAGTTTTGTGAAAAAAATAAAAATAAAATTTGCTCCCCTTAAATTTTGGTCATGACTAAATTAGCCTAAAAATTAAAAAAAAAAATCTACTAATTTAAGATTTCAAACGTTTTCGACTGCTAAGTAGTATTAGGCTGGGTGTAGCCTAGCGGATAGCGTGTTGGTCTACAATGCGAAGGTCGTGAGTTCAAAACCCGGTCGACGCCTAATTCCAGCACACTGTATACCGTAGTCACCTTAATCTACGAAAATGAAAAATTCGAAGATAAAGGGTTGTGCGGAGGTCTAACAATCCTTCCACTATAAGTAATGAGAAATGTTAAGGAACCTGAAAGTCAGGAGCCCAAGGCCCAATTTGGGCTGTAGCGCCATTGTAGAAGAAGTAAAAGTAGTATTAGGGTGAATGTGTAACGTGTTTTATTTTAGATCTTAGATACAAATACTAATAATTCAAGATTTGCATTTAGCTTAACCGTCCAGTTTACTTTGTTGTACATACATTTTTTTTTATCATTATTATTATTATTATTTTTTTGAGTAGAATTATATAAAAAAAAATTTATCTAAAATGAAATTATTAAAAATATTAGAATAAAGAACAGTACATATACCTACTCTCAGGTTCCTGCATGCTTTCAACATTTCAAATGTTCCTGGCAGCTGAACAAAGAGGTTTTGATAATATTGTATATTAAACATGTTACTTAATTGCATGAAGTGTAACAAATCATTATTTTCAAAAATTAATTGCTTCCTCTAGCTTTTATATCACTCCACGCAGCTCTTGATGAAACAACCTCAAATCAATGAAGGCAGAAAGGAAGAATGACGTTAAATTAAATATATCCTTAGGTTTCGATATCAGGTGGATATTATCTGAAAGTGTTACTGAATTACCAATTATTTTTAAATTATAAAGAAGAGTTGCGTCTTTCTTGTTAGAGCGTATATTTCAGACTGCCTCATTTACATTATATTTTAGCACATGGAGTTGCCATACTTAACAGTGTTACATAGTGTAACAGATACTAACGACTGAAAGGGTATCTGTTTTGATGGCAAACAAAGAATCGTTAACAAACAAACCCCGACCTGCCCCATCAAAAACGCCTTAGTTTATGCAAACAACAACAGAAAATCCAATAGCATAGACTTGCTAAAAACTGTTACCAAACTTAAGTGCCAAAAGAGTCATACTTCATATCAACAGGAATGAGGGATGCATTTCAAAAAGAATACTGACCAGTCACTCCATGGCACCTTCTTCGAGCTACCAGCAGTTTAAACGTTAATTAAATAAAGTTCGAGTCTCCCAGGATTCTATTATTACTCTCACTACTGTCTTGTATTCATTTATGTTGTCCAATTCGAATGTTATCCAATTCGGATAAAAACTGTACTATTGCAATATAGAATTTCGTATATTCAATTCGCCAAAAGCTCAAGTATAACTACAAACGATTTTCTTAAGATTTTAATGAAAAAACCGGCTATCTGTAAAGCACATGAGGTCAGAAGAGATATTTTATAATTCCAAAAGCCGCGAATATTCTGCAGTTAACAGGTTGGGAACTGAATTGTACAGAAGTTCACTTTATGACTCAAAAATCTCAAAACTTCTTCTGGTTTTGCGGTCGAACTTGAGTTCTGTGTCTGTTTTTTTTTTTTTTGCTTTTTTCGACTGGACCAGTCGGTGGCCGTCGATCGAGCCGGCAGTTTTTTCTTGAACGACACACACAGAAGAAGCAACGAGAAAAGAAAAAAAAGTAGAGAAGAATCCTCAGCAATGGCACCGGCATACCGGAGAAATAAAAATCAAGACGAAGAGAAAAATCGGCATCAACAAAAAATCAGCATCAACGAAAAATCCAGATCAACGGAAAATCCAGACGAAAAGAAAAACATAACAGAATTATGATTGGGCTTAAAGCCCAATCATATGATACTCTAGATGAGATGGAAATGACTTTAATATACCGGAAAATATGTCATCTTAAATTCTTTCGAATACTGAATAGAGACATTTGCATGGGAGGTGGTAGAAGTGGAGGGGGAGGTTTGTATTTTTCGTATATGACACCGAACATGGCATGCAAAATGTTTTTTACTGAATTTAAAGTTTTTAGTTTTCATTATTTTTAATGAAATTGGTCATAGATTTTCTGAAATTGAGGCATTTGTATGGGAGGTGGCAGAGGAAGTGGAGCGTTTAAAATGATTTTGAAACTGCTTATCATCATCCTTATCACCATGCTTTGATTCAATTTCAAAGTCGATAGCTCTCATATACTTGAAGGAGAAATACTTTTCTTGAATGTATAATACAGATATTTGTATGGGAGGTGGTAGACGCGGAGCTGATAATTTTTTCTAACACTTATTTCAAGTATTAAGAAACAAATTCTGGCAAAATTTGAAGTTTGTATTTTTTCTAGTTTGAATGGAAATCGATAAAATGCATTTAACAAAAATTATGCATTTGTATGGGAGGGGGTAGAAGGAGTGTACGGATCAAAACATTTTTTTCGCATTATTAACATTTCTATTTGTATACTTTATACAACATATCAAGTTGCTAGCTTTAACAGTTTCGAAGAAAAATAATTTAATTTAAATTTCAAAATTTCGTGAAATTTGTATGGGAGGGGGTAGAAGGAGTGATGTGAAGATGGTAATTATTTTTAAAATAAATTGCAATTATAGAAGAATTAATTCTGACAAAATTTCGTCTTTTCAGCTTTACTAGTTTCAATGAAAATCGAAAATATATTTTTTCAAAATTGTCCATTTGTATGGGAGGGGGTAGAAGGAGTAAGGCGATCAGGTCAATATTGCGTGATATTAATGACATCTATATCGTAATATTTTGACCTAAATCTCAAGTCGATAGCTTAAATAGTTTTAGAGAAAAATCAATTTCTTAATATTTCGAAATTTCATGAAATTTGTATGGGAGGAGGTAGAAGGAGTGGTGGGATGTAGCCCATTCACAAACTTAAGGTTATTTTTTTGCTAAAAATGACACACAACAATTTTTAGCACTATAGCTCAAAGCTTTCCAGAGTTATGCTGTAGACAGACGCACAGATTGACAGACAGACGGACGGTTTTTGAGCGACAGCAAATATTTCTGTATCCTTGGCGGCTTTGTGCGAGCATTATTTCTTAGCGTTACAAACGATAAGGCAAACACAATATACTCTCAGATTTTATCTAGAGTATAATCATCATCACCATACGGACCCCAACGAAGATAAAAAAGGTACCAAATTTTTTTTTCACTCACATATTGTTATCCTTCCTGTTTTCATAAAGAAAGGGGAAAAATTAAATTAATATAAATTAAACCTTCACATTTTTTTCCATTATTACGTGTTATAAGAAACATATGTGCGGCTCGAGGTGGTGTAGTGGTTTCTGTAGAGTTAAATAACATGCTAGCAGCTTAAACTTATAAATGGAAGCCCTGGAGCCGTTCTTTGCCGGTCCGTGTTCTTGCCACCTCCTCTCGTATTTTTTTTTATATTGCTTTTCTCAGCACCCTTCAAGGATGGCGGTTCCTCTGGGTCACCTATTCCATGCCCACGTTCTTGATTAGCCGGCAACAGGTGGTGCCCGATCCGGAGGGGCCCCATCAATCTAAATCTGTGCGTGAATGAAGCTCTCAGCCGAGTTTTCCATCCGTGTTCTCTCAAGCTCGAGAACGCGTTGAGCTAGAAAGGTGAAATGAACGCGTCATTTTTGACAAAAATGAAAGGTTAAGTTCTACCCCCTTCCATTTAAAATGTACACAATTTCGGAACTTGACAATAAACGGATTTTCTCGAAAAGTATAAAAGCTATTGATCTGAAATTTGGAATATGTTATTTTTGTAATAATTTCAATTCGCGGTATTAAATTTTTTTACATCCTACCACTATTTGCACCACCTATCATATAAACTGCCCTTTTTCATGAAACGCAATAACTTAAACCGATTTTCTCTGTACGTATAAAATTATTCGAGCTAGTAAGACTGAATAAAATTAGAAAATTAGCTGCACTCTTTAGCCCGCGTCCCATACAATATGACTCAATTTTACAACTTTGCAAAAAGTAGGTTTGCACGAAATGAATGAATGCTACTATTCTGCAAATTAAAACATGTCAATTGAATGATGTTTATATTTGTTTCTCAAAAAGTCATTAAGAACTCTCCACTCCTTCTACCACCTCAAATACAAACTGCACAATTTCACTAAATTATCAATTAAATTTGTTGAGCTTTAATTTTGTATAAAGTATTTTAATAGTAACTCTAGTATGATGTGAAAAAAGTTGAATTCAGTTATCCCTTCTACCACTCTTCATACAAAAGTTTTTAAAATGAAAAAAAATTATTTCGTCTAGAGTATTTCATGATTGGACTTTACGCCCAATCGCAATGCTGTTATGCTATTTTTCTTTTGCATCGTTTACCTTCGCCTATTTATGTACATATATATACTCTCCAGATGGAAATTCTTAAATATATGATAATTAATCTGATCGAATTTCACATTAATTATTTCGTTTCAATGATAGCTCCGGAAAAAAAACCATTTTAAACCTCTCTTTTTATTTAAAAAAAAAGGGATTTCATAACTTTTCCGCTTTACGAAGTTGATAATAATGTGACTTAACGAATTAATCTTTAGCCCCATATAATTGTATTTGTATTGGCTCATATACGAGCATAATACAGCATTTTTAATCTACCTTTAATTTATGCATTTAATGAATGGAAAAGGTATTATATACATTTGAATTATTTTATTCTCCTCTTTTTAATAAAATTTGGGATTTTAAGTATCCGTATTTCACTCTCATTGTATCCTAATTGTTGTAAAAATTATATGGAACGATTTTATTTATTCTGTGTGAAAAGTTCGAAGGATTATCAAGTCTGAAAGATGCTCGTACTAAAATGAAATCAATAAATCGGTCATTTGATGCAGCAACGCCATAATTCGAAAGTTCCAATTTTTCAGGAATCAAGTTTGAAAATTGAAATATTACATGGCTTTAATAAAATAATAAACTTTTTCAAAACTTAAAATACTTAGGATTTTCTTACCAATAAGAAGGCCAAATTTTGAGTTATGACGTTTTCGCATCAAATGAGCGACATATGAAAAAGACATATGAGCATAAAAATTAAGTGACACATCGAGTATTTATTATTCTAAAAGGCAAACTCAGTGCCACGTAGTACCATTAAACCATCTTAAACCGCGTCACGCTCGAGCCGTTAAATTCTGCGCATAACTTTGATTTGTTACAATAAAATTTATACTGAACGTTTTTTCGTTTCTAATATTTTTCTCGCCATTTTTTTGCTTTCATTGTCCTCAAAATAAGGCCTTTAACGGTTCGACTGAGTGCTTCGAAAATATTCTGCGAGTTAACACTTTTTCGGCACTTGTTCAACTTTTCCTCCCATGGAATTTTTCCGTAGGAGAACCAGGTAAACAAGTCTGTATCCTCTGAAAAAGGGAGCACACTCGTAAAGTCTATGTTATCCTGTGTACGTCTAAACACTCGAATTTAACGATACATACGAGTTGAGCCCCACATTGGGCGCCACATCTTCCAGTATTTTGTTTGTTCCACTTTGTTCACAATTTAAGCCCTCATCTTCTTCGTACAGATGTTATTTATTACTTAAGCAAAGTTTTATAGTATCGAGAGTTTATTCCTGATGTACCTATACAACGACCACCAGAAGCATTCCTGAGCTGATGTGCACATAAAACCTTTAACTGAGCGCCATAAAAGAGTTTTATACGTGCAGTAGTAGCAAAGAAGTTTCGCAGGTTATAAAGCGAATGGGGGTAGATAATGTACTTTAAATACGTTGAGGTAATATTACTGAAGATATTCAGAACAACAAATGCTATTGTTGAAAATGCGACAGAGAAAGATTTGAATCTTTTAATTTTTCATAATAGTTACAGCGCAATTAGAATACTAATCTGTGTATGAAAGTGCATAACAAATAAGAAAACATGCTTTTCTGGAAATGGAGAATAAAAATTTTGAATCTTATCAGGAACATACTGACTGTTTTACCTTTTTCCTAACTTAGTAGTGTTGTCAGGATGGACACTAGAGCTTGTTTGTTTCTGGAGATTGTGGCGGGGAGAGCCTTTTTATGTTTTTGTAATGTTCCAAGAATCCACATTTAGTGGATATTCTTGTGAGAAGTTATCTCCAATGACCAAATTTGGAATACAATTCGAAAGGATAAGATAGGTATTATGGCTCAAACATAGCTTTCAGAAAATCTGAAAGAAATATTCTGTACTGAAACCTAAAAGAAAATTTCAAGATATGTGCATGCGCAGACACTCTCAGAAACACATAAACACTCATCAAATACGCAATACGTTAAACAGCGGTAAACTTCTAGAAAGAGTTTCAAAACGGTGAGCCATTGCGAAAGCATCACGTGTTTGTTTCAGTAACCGACTGATTAATTGTAAACTATGGAAAAGAACAAAGCGGCGTGATTTATTACGTGAACAAGAGAAGTGCGTTAACACTAAATTTGCGGGCCAACTAACTTGCAAGCGTTTTGAGACACGGGTGATTTACATGCACTTAAAATAAATATTAAATTTCAATATTTTCGTATTCACATTTGGGTTAAATTTTAGTAGATTTATATTCACCTGAAATCTATCGACTATGTTTGTATTTCAAATGGTGTAAGAAGTGGGATTTCAGTATAAATCTGAATGATTTGAGGTAACAAATGATTGTAGTATGCGATTTATGAGTTTCTAATTGGCAGCCACAAACATTCATGCAACAAAGTAAAATGAATAAAAAACTATAATGGACTAAAAAAAGTAATAGATCGGAGAACTAAAAGAAGACTCAATCAAAAAAAGGGAGAGCAACTTAAGTTAAAAATGGAAAAAGTTTAATTCCGCTGTACAATTCAAAATAGAAAATACGTTGCGTTGATTGTTTTGTGCAATAAATGTTATATCTTATATTAAATATTTATATTAGAGAATTGTTAGTGAGTAGGCAATTTTGGAATGTGAAAAGTAATATTTAATTTTAAATACGAGTTACTTTTTTTCCTTTTCAGTATTTATACATTTTAGATATGTAATTTGTATTTTATTTATTTTTGGTGAAAAAGTAAAGTAAAAGTCCGTGAACGGGCCAAATCTCTTGGTTTGGTGAATCTTTTGACAGTGCATTTCGAATTGGAAGAAAAGATTTCCGGAATATACACTGTTACGCTTTATTATTCGTGACGTTTTGGTCTGTGCTGAGACCTTTATCAAATAGTTTGATAAAGGTCTCAGCATCTGGAATATCCCATGATTGGACTTTACGCCCAATCGTAGTTCTGTTATGCTTTGTATATACTTCATTGGTATCAATACGAAGCTAATTCTATCTTGGTATCATTTAGACAAATGTAGCAACGGCTTCGCTTTCGATATTTTTGAGTTGGAGTAGAGTCCAAGCTATTGTTTGCCGATTATTTCTTAAATTTTAAGTAGAAGTTTTTGACTCAAATCGTTCGTAAAACATAAAAAAATATTATGTCCTTCTAGCTCTCCCATAAGATCCAATACTACACGTTGGCACTGATTTTTCTCGGCAGCGATATCTACTTATTTTCTAATAACGGCTGCAAATGTAAATGTTTCTGGTATTAACTTCAACCCAAAACTTTATGTCATATTTAGCTGATAGCATATACAAAAGAAATGCGCAACGTCCACGAAAAGTGGCTGATTTAGGGGCTTCCACTTGATTTAAAATTCTATAAAAAGCGTTCATATTTTAAATTATGGCTCTTGCTATCTTCTTCTTGAATGGCACTTACTACAGCACAAATCGGGATTTGACCTGATTTGACCTTCAGGTTCCTTAATATTCATTTGTTACTATGGAAGGGCTGTTAACCCTTCGGAAAACCCTCTATCTACGAATCTTCAGATATTCCTAAGCAAGCATTGCACTGGTATTATACGTCGAGAGGGATTTGAACTCACGACCTTCGTATTGTAGACCAACACACTACCCACTAGACTATACCCAGCTCTCGCTATCACTTGACTCAAAAATACATGGAATGTCGATTTTATGTCAGTAATCCGTGGTGAAAATTTTGATAAGATCTTCAACAGTTGCACCATCAACAGAAAAGGTAAACGTCTGTCCACTTTTTTTGACTTTTAGTTGAGTACTTTGCTTGCTGAATCTAAAGACAAATTTATAGTTAGGCATTTTACCACCAGAGGTAAGGTTGTTTTTGGTGCATCTGCTCCATCCACAACCTGCAACTTTGGATCCGCTCACGGTTTTAGATCTGAGACTACGATCAAATCCCTCACATTCTTCATTCAATCGCTATCTTCATTCAATCGCTATCTTCATTTATGAATAAGCATTTCTGAACGAGGCTACAGAAATACTCGGTGTTAGGCTAAATGCACTATGAAAACATTCAACAAACCAAAATAATTATTGATTATGAACATGTATGTGCTAAGCTACAATCAAAGAACGCAAGAACTGGCAATCAATGTTACCTGAAATGGAAGAGAAATCAACCATCTGGCATACAGATGGCTCGCACACCTCTGAGGGGACTGAAGCCGCAGATAAAGGGTCTAACTTCTCAGTTTAAAAACAACTCGGCAAAGAGCCACAATCTTCCAGGCTGAACTAATTGCAATGCAAGAGAATATAAGGACACATCTATTTATATCTTGTTGGATAGACAGGCGGTTCTCAAAGCCCTACCATCCAATAGGCACGGATCGAGGATAGTTTGGGACTGCCTTCAAAACCTAATCATCCTGGGAAAAAGGAATGATAAAACTTTAATGTGGCCTTGCAAAAAACGGCACAGAAAAAAATTTTATTAGACCAGAGCCATTTTGCGGAAAACCCAAAAGGCACTCAAACCCTTCACTTAGAAAGTGAAGAAGAACATAAAATCTACTCAAATAGACTTACAGGTTTATCAATCTCAAAAAAATTAATCCTACCACAAAAAAACAAAGTGGAGGATATTCTAAAATTCAGCAACAGTGATATTAGTAGTTTAATTGGCCTAATGATGGGGCACAGTGGAGTAAACCACCACCTCAAAAATATGTGCTTAGCTGAAGCCCACATCTTGCGCCTCTGCCTTGAACAGAAACGACAAAGCACATGCTATGTCACTGCGAAGCAGTAGGAAGAAAAAGATACAATCTTCTCGGAAAAGGTTTAGTTTCTACCGATAAACTTGCCAACATGGCTCTCTTAAAGATACTTTGATTAGTCAAAGCTATAGAGCTATGTAGGTATGAAGAGGTAATAAGCGCGCAATAGGCCGGGAAAGTCGCAGTGCTCTTACGTGATCCCAAAATAATAAAAGAAAATAAAAAATGTGCTAAGCAGTAACAGAAGCAACGCCTATATGTTAAAGTAAAATCGAATGGGTATTTTTATTGGGAGTAAATTAAGAACCGCCGCTTTTTTCCAAAGTTCGAGCCTTTATTGTGCGAAAATAGTTAAATGTTTATTATTCAAAGAAATGTCCATCGCTATAACTTTTTTCCATCTTTCTAGCAGCAATGGATTTCGCGTCGGAAAAAACTGCTCTTCTTTTGAGCTGATACACGAATCGACCCAAATTTTTGGCTTCATCGTAAGGATAGAAGTGCTGCTCAGCTAGGTCATGCGTCATCAATCTGAATATTCATTTATTTCATTGCTTTTCGTAGGGATCTCCCGTGATGGTTTTACCCAGTTGAAGGAGCTCATAATTCACTGCACCGAGCTGGTTCCACCAAATACCCAGCATTACTACTTCTTATACACAGCATGATTTTGGAGTCATGGATGTTGGGTTTGGCTGCCAATGATAATGCATGAACGCGGTATCCCATGATTTTTTTTTATCGCAATAGATCCACTTCTCATTGCTAGTGATGATACGATGCAAGAAACTCTTTCTTTTTTAAAGTTGGAGCAGCTGTTCACATGTGGCAAAACCCCGTTCAACGTTTCTTGCCTTCAACTCGTATGGCACCCAATTTCCTTGCATTTGCATCATTCCATAGCTTTTCAATCCCTTACTAATAGCAGTCACACCATGAATTTCATTAATCATTCGACAAGCAGATTTTTTTAATTGAAGGTAAAAAGCAAAAATTCCCGAAAATGACGCTTAATTGGCTCAAACTTCGACATATTCGCTCACAAAAAAGTACACTATGCCGATAAAACTTCAAAAATCTAAAGGTGAGGATTTGTTAACTGATGGCTAAGTCGACCATGTGACGTTTCTGATCCGCTATTGTTGATCAGCTTTTACTGCTGGCGCAATCTATTGGAAAACGGCGGGTTTCAATTTTACTCCTGATAAATGATAGGCAAGCAACATTATCGTGCTAAAATGCTATCTTCTTCAATGGCACTACAGGTCAAATCGGGTTTTGGCTTCCTGACCTTCAGGTTCCTTAACATTTTATTTGCTATTGTAACAGAGTTGTTATCACTTCGCACAACCACCTATCTATGAATTTTCCATTTTCATAGATTGATTTGGCCAAGATTTACCCAAGCAGACAGTATGCTGAAATGATCCGTCGACCGGGATTTGAACTCCCGACATCCGCATTTCAGACCAACACACTATCTTCTGGGCTACACCCTACCTAAAATTTTATACTGTAGATGAAATCTGAGTTGTTCGTCCGTCCATCCATACGCTTTCAAGCTTGAAAATACGTTAATCTAGAAAGTTCATATTATGTACACGTCATTTTCGAAAGAAAATATGTGAAGTTTGTAAACGGGTCACATTTTTCTACCCCTTCTACTCCCTCTCGTAAGAAATGACACATTTTAAAAGTTTCAAATTTCCAGATTGTTTTGAAAACCATAGGAACTATTGACATAAAATTCTTGAATATTATTTTGATGATAATTAGGACTTACGGAATAAATGTAATCGATTCTATAAACTTGCTTTACCCCCTCTCATACAAACTGCATTATTTCACGAAATACAATAAAAAAAAATTTTTTCGAGCACAAAATATTAAATTAGCTTTATTGGTTTCTATCTCTTCTCTACAATGGCACCATAGCCCAAATCGGACCTTGGCCTCCTGACCTTCAGGTTCCTTAACATTTTCATTATTTATTGTGGAAGGAATGTTAGACCTTCGCACAATCCTCTATCTACGAATTTTATTCATTTTCGTAGATTGCAGTGACCAAGGTATACCCAAGCAAACAGTATGCAGGAATTATGCGTCGACCGGGATTTGAACTCACGACCTTCGCATTGTAGACTAACACGTTACCCACTAGGCTACACTCTAGCTTATTTTTTAGAAAGATCGCAAATTCTAACCAATGATTTTCACTCCTTCTACCCACTCCCAAACATTATGAAAGAATTCGAGAACTATGTATACAATGATTCGATTTTCTTAACAAGTAAAAATACTTATGGTCTACAATTTTGAACATGGCAGTTGTTCATGTCTTTTTGATAAAATTATAACCTGCAGAATTTCACTGAATCCAATACGCTGTGTAAAGAACTAGCAACTTTTCCACAATAACAAATAAATGTTAAGGAGAACCTAAAGCTCAGGAGGCCAAAGCCCGATTTGGGCTAAATTTCCATTGTAGAAGTTGTTCTGTTATGTTTTTATTCAATTTTTTTTACTAAATAATCTTAAAGATTCAAATTCGTTGCTACAATATTATGATGAAATATGACCCTTATATCAAAGTCGATGTCAGTCTGAGTGTTTATAATTAAATCCTACCTGAAACGAAAAACATGCGTGCTTAAAATAATTGTCCTGAAATATTCACGCCTAAACGTTCTAATTCACAGTCAACCATTGGCAAGTTCGCCGTTGTCGGTGCCCTTAAAATAAAACTTCTCGAAATAAAACAAGAGGCATGATAATGAATGGGAAGCATTAAGTCTGGCAGTTTAAAGGGATTTTATCACTTCATCCGGTCAACGAACGAAATGTTAAATTCAGATGCATTTATCGAGGCCGGTGATTCCTTTCACTTCCGCCACGCTGCTATCACGGAAGCTCCTGAGAATGTCGTGTGTCACTCCCATATAAAGGTAATACGAATGACAATGTATTTTCATAAATTACATAGGCATCCTCGTTTTATAGACGTCGCGCTCGACTGGCAGTGCAAAATCATTTGCTATCCTTAACAAATGGCTTATCACTAGTAAATCACTTTGTTCTTCCATAGCGCAATTTGTCCAATTCCTTCGCTTCATTTTCCAAATTGGCTTGGAATTCGTATATTTATATGATACTGTGAAAGATACCCGGAATTACGAAAGAACCTGCATATATAGATAGACCAGGACATGTTTGGAGTTTTCTGTATAGATAGTGCGCTTTATACACATACATATATTGTATATATAAATGTTACTAATGATGTCTCGTTAAATCTCTGTCAGGGGATTTCGATTGCCGACAGACGTTGGGATTTAAATTAATTAACTGAATCCATTCCACAGAAAGCGCGGGTGGCTTATACGAGCCACTTCCTACCATCTCCATATCCATATGATATTATCCGAGAAGTAGGTAGGATTGTGGGAGCATTTACATGGTGATTGATGAGTCGGAGTTTTCAAGGTAACTCCGTTTTAATCGATCAAAATCGCAGTTTTGAAATATTCTGGCACTGGGATTACTTTAATTTCAGTCTTAAAAAGCTTTAGGCCTAGAGAAATCCTGCCTTTAGGCGGTTTCAAATTAAATTGAATGTTACTGCTTTACTGGATACTTTCAGATCGAATTGCTTCATTAAATTCAGATATTTCGGGATTTCTGTGTGGAATTTCCATGAATTCATATCCATTGGAAAATGTTGAATTGCGAAGTTAAATGCTTCCTTAATTTCGTCACATAAAAATAATATTGAAAATGATATTCGGTAGTATTGTATTGGAATATTGGTGCCACTGAAAATGTCCTCAAACAAGGAACAAATAGTACGCAGGAAAGATTATAAATCTCAAACAGAATGTGGAACTGATTAGTGTTTGAAGTATTGTTTTAATATTCTAAAAGTAAAATTTTTTAAGTGTATAATCTTCTGGAGTATATTTGGGCAGAGCAAGAAGCATAATGGTATTTAAGGGCGTAAGTGGATCAACCGAATCATGACAAAGCCGAAGCAAATCATCGCTAAAAAACTGTGGACTATAACTCTCAAATATGACGTAGGTTTGATCGAATGTTATTTAAAAATATAATATAATTTAATAAAAAAAGAAATGTGGTTTACATAGCTCCATAAAATGAATTGTTATTTAACACATAGGACAAAAACACACAATCCTGAGCATCGGAATTCAGTTTTTAACACATTTAATTTTTCTGAATGTCTCTAAGATGCCTATTGAACTGCAGAAAACGAAAAGAATACCGAGAACTGACGAGATTTATTTATATTAGCCTGAATATTCCTCTCCGATTGTGCTCCAATCTATGTGCATGTGCATGTAATTGGTTTTGCACACATCCAAGTATATTCGCAGTCCTGCTTCGCATTTGAAACGCAAAAAGCGGATGGTTAAATATCCGCTAGGTCCAAAGGATATGCGCAATTAGCATACGAAATTAGCATTATAAATGTGACCTTAGAATTCCCTCTGAAGACTTTTATATTCCTCATGTTCCAGTTCAGCAATCAAGGTATTATTTATTCCCACCAGAAACATGGCTGGTGAGACTGTGTAGCCGGATAAAAGTGAGAAAGCTGGCTGTATCGGATCAGATAAAGCCTACACAAAGGACAAGGCAAACAAGAAGTAGCCTGAAACGCATAAAGGCAAAGCACCAAGAAACTCCATTCGAGCTGTTTCTGAAACTTACAAGAATCTGGACAGATAATAAACCACCAAAAGAATGTGTCTTAGAGGTGGATGTAAGTGTTGCCCCCAACACAAACATAAAACAAAACAGGACTACGATTGGGAGTAAGGCCGAATCTTGCAATATTCTAGATGAAGAGATATTTTTTGATCCTAAGAAATTTTGTATGGGGAGTGGCATCAAACCATTTTTTTCATAGCATGCTAGAGTTGCTATGTTTTTTTTAAAATGTTTTATTGACAATTTAAGCTTCAAAAATTTAATAGGTACTGAGATTGGATTTAGTGAAATTGTGTAGTTTGTATGAGAGGTGGTAAGAGGAGTGGGGAGTTTTTAGTGAGTTTTTCAGAAATAACTTTAAACATCATGCATTTGACATGTTTACAATCGCAGATCAGTAGCATTCAAACTTTTCAGGAAAATCGATTTTTTGAAAAGTTGTGAAATTTTGTCATATTGTATGGGAGGGGGTAGATGGAGTGAAGCTAATCATCTTTTTTTTTGGTCTTACTAATAATTCTAAGTATATATTACGTTCAAAATTTCAGCTCGATTAATTTTATACGTACTGAGTAAATTGGTTTATAGTATTTGAACAAAAAGTGCAGTTTATATCTTAGGTGGAGTAGGGGGATTCAAATAATTTTTATACCGTAGATTGAAATTGGTATAAGAATAATGTAATCGAAATTTCAGTTCAATAGCTTTTATAATTTTCGAGAAAATCGGTTTATTGTCAAATCTTGAAAATGCATCAGTTTGTATGGGAGGGGTTAGAGGGGGTGGTGCGACTTGGCCCGTTCACGAACTTGACCTTACTTTTTTGTCAAAAACAACGTGTACAAAATTTGAACGCTCTAGCTCAATATGTTCCCAAGGTAGAGACTGAACAGTTGAACGGATGGACGAACGGGCAGACGGACATCCGGTTTTGAGATTCTTGAATGATAATACTAACTTCTGTATTATTCATTATTTTCTTCCAGCCTTATTTCTTAGCGTAACAAACCTTAGAGCAAACTTATAATACTCTCAGATTTCATTTAGAGTATAAAAAGAAATAGCTTTCCGATATCTTCAGCCAAAACTGTAAAATGCTGAAATCCAGGCTTAGTAAAGCCTATCTTGACGATGCTTTTATTCAAGAGACCTATTTACTAATAGATCAAGTTAAAGGGATAAATATTGGTGAGGTTCTCAGGATTCGAAGTTTATCAGGCTCGATTCCGTAAAGGGTCGTCTTGTACCAACCACACGAATACCCTACGGATAATATTGGGGCAGTCAGACGAAATGGGTTTGTCCCTACATCTTATGTTTGTGGCTTCGACAGCATTAAGCGAGATTACATATGGCATGCTTTGCGTAGAAGAGATATTCCAGATAAGGCCATAGTTATGATTAAAGAATCCTACGAAGATGCAAGCTGTCGCGTCTTGCGTAGAGGAGAGCTGTCCGAGAGCTTCCCTGTGTGAACGGGTGTCAGACAAGGCTGCTTGAAAGCTGCACTGGAAGGTGGGGAGGTAAAGATGTTCAATGGAGATTATTTAACATCATAAGTCACCTTGATTATGCTGATGCCGTGTTTTTGCTTGCACATAACCGTTCGGACTTAGAGTCAAATGTTCGCTCGTTGCATTCTAAATGCAAAGAGTTGGGACTGAAAAAAAATGTGCGAAAAACCAAGTACATGCACTTAGGTTCGAACGCAAGCGCACCGATTGTTCTTAACAGACAAGATGTTGAAAAGGTGCAGGATTTTTGTTATCTCGGAAGCATTGTCAGCATGGACGGCGGAGCCAAAATGGATATTGAAGCTTGTCTAAATAAAGCTTGTCAGGTCTTCGGTATCCTTTCCCATTTCTGGAGGTTAAGAGAGATCTCTTTTCGCACGAAACTGCGAGTTTTTGACGCATGCGACAAATCCGTGTTTTTATATGGTTGTACTACGTGGAAAGTGACCGTTCGACTTACTAGGAAACTCCAAACATTCGTGAACCAATGCCTGCGACGCATTTTAGGAATATTCTGGCCAGAAGTGAACTTTGGAGTATAACTGGCCAGAAAAAATAAGTATACTTTGAAGAAACCAGAGCGAAACATCGCCAAACAGGCTCTGGATTATAATTCTCAAGGAAGTCGTCGGGTTCGTCGACCATGTAACACATGGAAACAAGCAGTTGAGCAGGAGGTCAGAGGAATAAAAAAGTCCTGGCAACAACTAAAGGCCGATGCTTAGTATCGCGTCTTGTGGAAGAGAGTTGTTTTTGTCCTATGTACCTATAAGTTTATATCCTTGGCTTGTATGTAACCCATCTCTCAGACAATCAAGGACAATGCAACAAAATGAACAAGCAACTTGCAATCGGATGCAATTGCGCACCGTACGTCGTGGGAAAGTAGCGACATCTACGACAGAGGTGAGCTAGTTCTTAAATTTATTTATAGCCATAAGCTTGAATATAAATGTAGGTAATAGTTCAGCATTCATATACAAAGTTAGGCAGTAAGTTTTAGACGTAGCTCTTTGTAATGAGGCTTTAATGTCCGATCGTAGGCAAATAATGTTGGACATTAAATCAACAACAAATATGATATATCTGAAATGATCAGGCGACCATAGTCGAATTGGGCTAATTTTGAACTTGTCTTATCTAAGGTTTAAAATATATGAGACATAGAAAACATTAAAATGGTGTTAAAGCAATTGACGCTATTGAAACTGCTCGCTAGAAATCCTACCCGAAAATAGCAACTGGAGCATCCCTTGATTCAACATAACTCTCACGCATTTCAGAGTTAAAAAGATCAACTTTTCAATAAAGTTAAACAAGCAAGACTATGAGATCATTACAAAAATGTTCTAAACGAGTAAAACTAGAAATTAGGTAAAACAGACAAAGTAAACTTTTGGAAATCGTTCTGCCCTAATTTAACCAGTAGTGTGAGATGGCACAGGGCAAGAATAGAGACTCGAACCAAATGGGGCTGCAAGAAAACTTGACAATTCAAACACTGAAATGAGAAACAAACGTTAGAGTTCTACGCACAAACATATTTCTCAGGCCCCTACTTCTGGAAACTCAGAAGAAATATCGTGGAATAAAAAATGGACTACCCACAACTGAAAACAAAACTTGAAGAAAAATTTTTTGTCCCTCCCTAAGCTTTAGAAATTGAAAAAAGTAGTGGAGGGATGTGGCTCATTCGCGAACTTAAAGTTACTTTTTTTCTAAAAGTGACATATGACAAATTTCAACCCGATAGGTCAAAGCTTTCGAGAGTTATGTTGTAGACAGACGGACAAATGGACAGACAGACGGACAGACGGAGAGACGGTCACTCGAAATCGAGGTTTTTGAGCGACAACAAATATTTCTGTACAATTGGTGACTCTGCGCGAGCAAAGGGTTAGGCAAACACTATACTCTCAGATTTCATCTAGAGTATAATAAAATTTATTATGTCTATACTTGGGGTATTCTTTCCCGCCATTGACCAAATGGTCGAAACTATTTTTTTCAACCGTTTCTAATAGAGCATTCTTGTGAATGTTTGGAAATAGTTCTGATCTTCCAAGATATTCATCCGATAAGACGTTATAATACCAGCCAAATATTCCTTCCATCGCAGTAATTGCTATTCAGTCATATTAAGTGTGGTTCCGTAAATATCTCCCATTAATTGCTTTGTGGCATTCATAGTATTCGTCGATTATTTCATATCTAGGAGACATCTCCTTCATCGGCACAAATGGTCGATTTGGTTCTAAGAAACATCATCCAGTGAAACTTCAAATTTTAGTAACTCATATGTAAACATAACAGGGTTACGATTGCGCGTAAAGTGCAATCCTACGATACTTTAGATGAAATAGAACTTTTTGTGATCCCAAGAAATTTTGTATGGGGAGTATTAGAAGGAGTGATAACATTGAACTAATTTTTTCCCCATCATGCTAAAGTAGCTATAAAAATGTTTTAAAATGTAAGCTCCAAAAATTGAATGGGAACTGAGAAAATTAGTGAGTTAGATTTAGTGAAAATGTGCAGTTTGTATGGGAGGTGGTAGAAAGAGTAGGGGGATAGGGGGAAATATAAAATTGACATCCCTTAAATTTCAGACTAGTGCCATTTATACTTTTCAAGAAAATCGATTTTTTTGGGAAGTTGTGAAACTGTGTCATATTGTATGGGAGGGAGTAGAAGCAGTGAAGTCAATCAAATATTTATACTCTAGATGAAATCTGAGAGTATTATAAGTTTGCTCTAAAGTTTGTAACGCCAAGAAATAAGGCTCGGAGAAAAAAATAAATGATACAGAAGTTAATATTATCACTCAAAAATCTCAAAACCGGATGTCCGTCCGTCTGTCCGTCCGTCCGTCTGTCCGTCCGTCCGTCCGTCCGTCCGTCTGTGCGCGCTCTAGCTTGAGAACGCGTTGAGCTAGATAGTTCAAATTTTGTACACGTCGTTTTTAACAAAAAAGTAAGGTCAAGTTCGTAAACGGGCCAAATCGCTCCACCCCTTCTACCCCCTCCCATACGAAATGACACAATTGCGCAATTTGACAATAAACGGATTTGCACGAAAAATATAAAAGCTATTGGCCTGAAATTTGGAATATGTTACTTTTATGATAATATCAATCTACCGTATAAAAATTATGCGTGTCCTCCCCCTCCTTCTAAATAAATATTTAGTGCCCAATTTCAGCCCGCTAAATTTTATACGCACTGAGTAAATTGGCTTAAAGTAATTCATGACAAGTACAGTTTGTATGGGAGGTGGTAGAAGGAGGGGAGGACACGCATAGAAACGGTAGATGGATATTATCATAAAAGTAACATATTCCAAATTTCAGGCCAATAGCTTTCATACTTTTCGAGCAAATCCGTTTATTGTTAAATTGCGCAATGGAACCCTCTTTCACAATTGGAACTAACTAAAGAGTCGGGCTGGTGTCAGCTTAACACTTAATTGCGAATACGATCAATACCTTGTATCTTCATAAGAGCCCCAAAAAAATTACTCAAAATTTCCGACATTCTTGCTTACCACCTCTCTCTCTCCTTACACCCTCCATATTAAAATTTTTACTCAAATTAAAAACTATGTAGCTCTAATTTAAATTTGATATTTGTACTCAGTTTTGAGTTATAACGGATTGAAATTTTGAAAAGCGGACCATTTTTGAAATGCTCCCCATTTTCCACCACTACTACTATGTCCAAATATTATATCTTTATCATAATCCGCTAGTGTAGATTAATATATGTTCCAATTTTCAATTACATTGCTTAAGAGATATTAGAGATATTCATTCTTAAAGGTTTTTTTTGCGATTCCCCCCCCCCCCCCTCTTTTCCCGGACTCTCCTCCTAACATAATTAGCCTCCCTCTAAGCTGATTCTGGCATATCTGTGTGCCACGTTAATGGTCCCAATACACACACACAATACTTTATTATTAAATTAATAAAGTAAAATGTTAAGGAACCTGAAGTTCAGGAGGCTAAGGCCCGATTTGTGCTATAGTTCCATTGTAGATTAGCTAGGGTGTAGCCTAGTGCCTAGTGTGTTAGTTTTACAATGTCGGGAGTTCAAATCCTAGTTGACGTAATATATAATACCACCACACTGCTTGCTATGATATACCTTGGTTACCTCAATCTAAGAAAATGAAAAATTCTTAGATAGAAGGTTGTGCGAAGGGCTAACAATTCTTCTACAATAAGTAAAGAAAAAAAAGTTAAGGAACCTGAAGGTCAGGAGGCCGTGGCCCGATTTGGGTTGTAGTGCCATTGTAGATTAAATTAGATTAGAAATGTAGAAATTATGTTTATCCGAAAGACTACTGAAGTTTATTAAAATGGGATTGTGATACATCGATCAGAGTGTTACCATATTTTCCAGTTTATGAGACAATTTCTTGCATCGCTTTCAGTATAATGGCGTTCACCACGCCAATTTGCTCTTAATACTTATAGCCAACGTACGTTTCTGTTCAGGGGTAATTTTTCTTGTAATCCATTCCACCTGACCTTGCTGGTGCCCCATTTCACGGTCGATCTTTAATTGGAGAAATTACCCCACTCCTTCAACTATTCGAACGTTCCTGCAGTACAAGTAGCCCATTTCAGTTTAAATTTCTCTTCGTTATTAATTTGGATGAATGCATCAGAAATACCTGAGTACGAAATGGAAGCTTATTTCGTATCTCCTAACCACTTTCAACCCTTCTTGACTTCAATCCAATTAAAATATTATCGCTTTTCAATTTTCAGTGATTAAGGATTTCCAATTACCATGTCAAGTAGAACATGTAAAAAACAGAAAAACACACCCTTTTCATGTTTCACGTAACAAACATTGTTTTTACTTAAAGTGCATTATTGAACTATTGTTTTTATATTGTCTCGTTATGTTTCGAATTGACACCGAGATGGTAATTCAGTCAACTGAAATAGCATTTTCAACCCTTAATGCAACATACAAATAAAACCTTAAAAATAAAATCAGGTTGACATGTATAAATAATGTTTCGGTGTACCATAAGTGAAACAATGCTCCTACTATATTAAAAAAAAATTAAAACATAGCACTCGTAAAACTGGGAGTGTTGTTTGTTGCGAACATGGAACATACTCGTGCGATTTAGTACACCGTTTCTGGTAAGAAATAATAATGTGTGAATAAAAAAAAAAAATTGAAACCAGCTTGATTTCATTGTACTTAAATTGCACAGAGTGTGGCTTAACGAACATCGCATTAAACAACACAGCAGCCGACGCGCACTTTCACAAATGCTCCTCTGCAAAAATGTAGTGCATGTTTGTACAATGCCTGGACTACTTTTACTTCGATAATTCTTTACACTTTTTTTCTACAATGTATATTATGAGTATTTCAATACCGGCACTGTATTAACTCCGACAAACCCTTGTTGAGAGTTAATTCAATTCCAGTCAACTTCGCTCCAGTGTTTTATTGTAGATACACGCTTGGCATACTTGCTGAGTTCGAACAATTTCTGTACATTGCTGACGTTACAGAATTCGTATCGAATTCTCAGATATGAGACATACATTTGAATAATTCGATTTAGTTATTGGTTTGTCGCCCTCAAACAAATTTGAAAACGATCTCTAGAAATGTAATATTTTAAAAGATAAATGTTATAAATGCCAGGAGAAATTTTCTGATTGTAAATACAACTTTACTGTTTGTCTATTATTTAAAATTACTGCATTTTGAAAGGAAATATTTCTTGATTTAACACTGCTACGCTTTATAATTTGTGATGTTTCTGTCTCTAGAAGTAAATGTGCGTAAAACCAAGTACATGCACACATGGGTTCGAATAAAAGCACACCGATTGTTCTTAACGTACAAGGTGCGGAAGAGGTGCAAGATTTTTGTTATCTCGGAAGCGTTGCCAGCATGGACGGCGGTTCCGAAAAGGATATTGTGGCTCGTCTAAATAAAGCTCGTCAGGCCTTCATTATCCTTTTTGGAGGTTAAGAGAGATCTCCTTTCGCACTAAGCTGCAAGTTCTTGATACATACATCAAATCCGTGTTGCTAACTGGTTGTACTACGTGGAAAGTTACCGTTCGACTTACCAAAAAAATCCAAACTTTCGTGAACCAATGCCTTCGCCGCATTTTAGGAATATTCTGGCCATAACTGATCTCCAATGATGAAATTTGGAGTACAACTGGACAGACTAAAATAGGGATTGAGATCCAAAGGTGGAAGTGGCAGTGGATCAGTCACACTTTGAGGAAGTCAGAGTGAAACATCGCCAAATAGGCTCTGGATTATAAGGAAGACGTCGGGTTGGTCGACCATGTAGCACATGGAAGCTAGCAGTTGATAGCCAGAGGAATAAATAAGTCCTGCCAACAGCTAAAGACCGATGCTCAGGATCGCGCCTTGTGAAAGAGAGCTGTTTCTGTCCTAGGTCCCTGTATCGGGCCTTAACAGGAATTTGATTGACGGATTGACTGCTGTCATTATTTTTAACTGATGATTCGTCTAAGGTTACCTCAATTACTTTATTATTCTAATAGTGAAGTATTGTGACCGACACAGAAAAAAAAATTTGCTACCCTGAAATCTTGTTTTTTTTTCACGTTTCATGACTAAATTAGCCTAAAAATGCAAAAATATTCCGTCCCGCCTTACATATGGACTCACATCAGGTAGAATATCCGTTTTTGGGTGGATTTTTAATTGGATAAATGAGCTCCATTATCTATTTTAAAGAGCGTCAGGTGGAAGGAGTAGGCTGAGGTGGGGGGGGCAAAGTCAAAAACTACACTTGCTAATATCTCCGCTATGAGTGTATATAGGAAGCTGAAAATCAGCACAGGTATAGAGAGGGTTGTGGGGCAAAACCTAAAAATAATTTAATATTTTTATCCATTATTAAAAGCTTAAGATATTAACTAGTTGAATACCTCCGAAACTTCTCCCCCCTCCCATACAAAAGTCTTTTTTCGACCATTTTTAAGAAATTAATTATCACCAAACTTCTATTAACTTGAAATTTAGGACAGACACTTTTAAAAATATTTCAAGTAAAAATGTATCAAAATTTTTGGAATTCCCATTGCCCTTCCACCCCCTCCCATGCAAAAGTATGATTTCAACCAATTTCAATAAATCAACTAATAAGCAACAAATCAAAAGCTACTAACTTGAAATTTTGTTTGAACACCTTACAAAAGATACTTCACAAAACTGCTTCACAAATTTTGCTATTCCCTTATCTCCTCTATTCCCTCCAATACAAATGTGTGGTTTTAAGAATATAAAATAGCGCGATTCGAGCAATCAACCACAAAATTAACGTATAACCATCCCTTCTATTGCTTCCTTTCCTATACAAACATAAACTTGCAAATATAAACGAATGATATATTTATTCTAGGTACTCGTAATCGCAGTTAATTATTAAGTCACAACAACAGCCCTGCGGTAGAGGCCCCACTCACATAATCATCCCTATCCACCTTAACCTGCATATTGACTTCCCACTTATTCTCGAGAATAACAAAATTGCGCCCGACTTGTTGGCAGATTTTTTGGATGTTGCAAAATAATACTATATTAAACTTATTTCTAAAAAGAGAAATCAGTTCCTCGTGAAATAATCGCTAACCATCCACCATAAAAACTTTTTTTTTGAATTGCCATTAATAGTCTTGAACTATGTTCATCCTTACAAAAATCTCGATTTATTAGAATATCCATCAAATTCGATTGCAGCAATTTTTCAACGAGGAAAAAAAAAAACCAATTCGCTCAAAGTATAGAAATTATTCCGGTCAGACCTAATCTAGTTAAAAAGTGCCCAACTTGCGCCTTTTTTCTGTAGGTTATTTCGCTATCGTGAAATCTCATTCTCCCTCTGAGCTATTGAACATTATCAAAAACTTCTTTATGGCTCTCACCTTTTGGAATATCCTGGAAATCGTATTCATGCTTTAGGGTATTCCCCGACAACTCTTCAATTTTGGGTTTATTGAGACATTTATCAGTGCAGATCAATCAGGAACCTCTTAAATCACACTCACCGCCCCAACAACTTTTCGAAGCCACCCAATGGATCATCCATCCCTAAAAAAAATTATAGAAGGTTGATGCCCAGGGCTAAACCTGAAATAGTCAAATAAATCACCAACAAAATAAAAAAGTTGTTCGGTGTTGAACAAGAGGAAGGAAAAAAAAAATCTGAGCAGGCAAGTCATAATGAGAGAACACTCGACAAATCTTATGTAGAGTATTCGTGAAGTAGTTACTTACTAAGAAAGGCCATATATCAATTGGCCACTTTCAAGGACTTGAACAAAGCCGACCTATCAATGACCCACGTATCCTGGACTACAAGGTAGCTCCTGCTACAACTTCTAGATGGGGATGAAACGAGACTAAAAGTCATTCAAGCAAAAACATTACCCTCTTCACACATACCGTCATTTTTCATGCAACCCCTAATGGACGAACAATGTTAGATCTTTGGATTGGGAAGATAACACGTCACAAGTGGAATGGACACTACTGAAGGTAAATATCCTCTTTTTGGTACTCCGAATCGAAAATACAAAAACAACTTGGCAGCGAACCGTGCAGATTCCTGGTATTTCCCGGGCCAGAACTTAAGACAGAAGCAACACCATGAGAAATCGGTAAGATGACCTGAATATCATTCAAGGAGCATGAGTTATCCAGGACTTCAGGTCTCTTCTCTATGTTTATCTAGGTCCACCGAAATTCCGAACGATATGAGGCATCTTCTACATCTACATGGTCTTTATTTAATGCTATGCGTCCACAGACAACATAGCGAACGAAGAACGGCAAGAAATACTTTTAAGTGTCATTTATATCACATTTAGATTTAGACTTTAGCCTTTATCTTGACTGTCTCGAAGGAGGTTGGATATAAGTTGTTGGTATCTGTCGGAAACTTCGTAGAGCTAGTCTTCGAGAAGCGGCGGGCGAATTCGTCCTGCACACAAACACAAGACTAATGTGCCAGCTATTAATTTTAGCCACGGGGTGGACAGTAGTTGTTTGCTACCCTCTCGAATAATGGACACCATAAGAAAGAATTGCGAACTTGGTAATCCTTAACAAACCGTATTTTGAACTCAGATACGAAAAAAGGAAACCAAGTCCTAATGAGGCAATGGCTTGGAAAATATTTTCGAGTGTTAAGAATTACGTCGGAGACATCATTGTGTAATAAAACGCGATGTGCGAAAAATGTGCGCCAGGATGCCAACGAAATTTTATGATCCTCGAAATAGAACGTTCCTTTTTTCGCCCGAGATTATCTTTGGAACAGTAATTGTCCTTTATTTCGGTTTTAAATTGAACCGAGAGGTAAATTTTATTATAGCATCCCGTTCAATCTTAAACATTCTACTCAGCTAAGAGGACTAAGGACACGATGGATGACTATGAAATTTTATGACTATCTTTCTCGCGACATATAGTAGATAAGTTGATAATTTAGTGATTTCGTGGGATTTTTAAGTGGTTTTTGGTTAGGCAATTAACAACTCAAAGCATTTGAATAGAATTAAGGGGGTGCGACTAATTTTAAATTGAAAATTTATAGTTATTGTTATGGGGTAATAATGTTCTAAGTGTAAATCGTACGACATCGGTTTTAGTGGTAAAACTCTTCCTCCGTAAATATAACGAGGTCGGCAAAAGGAAAAAATTGCTTTTCTCGACTATATCTCGAAATCTGTGGGTGATAGGAAAAAATCTACAAGAATAGAAGAATAGAAACCAGAAGAATAGGAAATTTTAAAGAGACGAGGTTTCCATACTTTTTTTCGTATTTTTGCGAGAGTAATTCGATTGATGGGACATAATGAAATTTACAGAACTGACATGTACTCGCGCACAAAAAGTTGAACTGCTACCAACAATGAAGGCGGTATGAAAAGATAATCATTTTAAAGTAAAAGAATGCAACCAAACGATGATCTATTTTTTTTTTATTTTTTTATTTAAGCGGGCATAAGAAAATCTTTTAAACGAAAATTTGAATGAATTTTGCTTCTCTACATTTAATGCTCAATCGCAAAATCCTTCTAACGAAATATAATTTAAAAGTGATTTCCATTATAAAACGATATTTTAGATTTTTCTAATAGTTTTTATCAATTTTTCTGATCTATAATATTCTCCAAAAAATTCTGCCCTCCAAACAATGGTTTCTTTCATTTGGTACCAAAGTGCTCCTAAAAGGTCGCACTTCTTGCTCCGAATTTTTCGACGTTGCAACTGGATTGACTTGCCAGGGTTGAGGACATAACCCAAACGTTTGGAAAATTTAGTCCAAAAAATATAAAGTAAATTGATAAATTTTCTGAAACATTAATTGTTGCTTGTGAAATGAAAATTGAGTGAATTCTTTTCAACTGAAAATCGAATTAGGACCAAAAAAAAAATTATTTGCTCTCTTATAATTATTTTCTTAACAAATTTGTGAACGAAACTAAAAATTGTAGCCAACAAGTGTCGCAAAAATTTATTATTATTCGGGCAAGTTTATGATGCTTAGGAAGTCAATACGAATGTTACTTCAACTAAAGGGTCTTGAAAGCCAGGCTATTATCAACATGTAACAGTTAGCTGCAATAATTCTATAGCTGCAGTCCTGTAGTATATAAATTTAATATTTTTTTTTTGTTTATTTTGATTTGTACCGGGAGGAAGAGGGTGTTAGAAGGTGTGGGTGGATATTCGTAATTGTTTAATTCAATCAGTCAACGTCCTGTTACGACTCTTTGTATGAGAGAAGGACAGAAAAGATTCTCTTCTACAAGGTGCGATCCTGACCATCGGCATTAACATGTCGCCAAGACTTATTTATTTATCAAGCCGCCTACTCAACTGCTCGCATCCATGTGCTGCATGGACGACCAACCTGACATCATCCTTGAGGATTATCATCCATAACTTGCCTGGAGATGCTTCGTTTCCTCAAAGCGTGACCGATCCACTGCCATTTCCGCCTTTGAATCTCAATGGATATTTTGGTCTATCCAGTTGTGTTCCAAGGATCGTCGTTGAAAATCTCATCTGGCATTGGTTCACGAAATTTTACAGTTTCTTGGTAATTCGAACGGCCATTTTCCACGTAGTATACCCATACAAAAACACTGATTTGAAAATGAAAATCCCTCTAGTCCTAATGATTTCCGTCCTATCATTGTATGTATCCTCTCTAAAATATTATAGAAAATCATGTCTATGCAGGATTATATACTGAGCAACAAAATGCTATCCTATTTTCAATCTGGTTTCCGGCCTCGACACAGTTGCGAACCTGCACTAGTTAAAGTAACATCGGATATTAGAGCCGCTTTGCACAAGAATATGATAACCTTCCTTGTTCTGTTAGACTTCTCTACAGCCTTTGACATGGTGGACCACAACAGACTTCTAGATAAGCTATCGTCAATTATCAATTTCTCCACTAATTCGGTCAAACTAATTGGTAGCTATTTAGCTAACAGACATGAGCAAGTTAAATTTAATCATGTTCTGTCCTCTCGTCGTTACCCCTCCTGTGTGGTGTTCCCCAAGGGTCAGTCTTAAGCCCACTACTTTTCAGCATATATAATAATGATCTTCCGGAAATACTAAAGGACTGCAGTATTTATTTGTATGCAGACAATGCGCAGATATACTTAAGTAGGCCTATTGGGTTAGTTGAAGACTGTATAGAACGCGTAAATCGGGATATTGCTCGCATATTAAGTCTCAACTTAACCGTCTTACGCTCAATGAGAAAAAATCTCAATGTGTATTTTATACCATACTTGTTAATCCTAACGCATGTGATCTTCCTCACCCAATAGTTAACAATACTCCCTTAGCAATTCAAACCCATGTAACAGATTTAGGAGTAATTCTTGACTCGGCAATGTCCGAATGTAAGCAAGTCGATGGTGTCCTAAAAAAGGTATACGGTAGTCTGAGATGACTATGGATTTTTGCTAGTGTCCTTCCTATGTAGTTAGTGAAATCCCTAATTATACCTTTCTTTACATACGGTAGTCTATTATTTCCTGAACATGATTACAAATGTCAACACATGCTAAATGTGGATTTCAATGACTGTATCCGTTATGTATTTGGACCAAAGCGCTATGACCATATATCACAATATCAGAGGAGCATTCTAGGCTGCACATTATCCTCTTTCCTTAAGCGCAGATCACTAATTTTCCTGCATAATATTTTACAGCAAAATGAGCCTCTGTATTTATGCGCGTACCTAATACCTCTGAAAACCAACAGACATCGTAAATTTCTTGCTCCGCGTTTCGTTAAGATGGTCGGTGAGGGTTCCTTTTTCGTCCAGACCATAAGAATCTGGAATAGTCTTCCGACTCATGTTCAGCGTGTTGATGATCCGGATGCATTCAGGCGATTTGTGTATTCCCTTGAGTTTTAATCTGTTTGTCTTTAATTTGATTTTAATATTCCTATAAACACACTTCCTTCTTCTTGTTGATATTTTCTTAATATCCTCATAATATTATCTTAATTAGTTCAATAATAATTGCATATTTTTAATGTATTTTGTTATGTATTTCTATCTTAGTTATTTTCCTCTTTATTCTTTTTATACTCCAGATGAAATCTGAGAGTATATTGTGTTTGCCTTACCGTTTGTAACGCTAAGAAATAACGCTCGCACAGAGCCGCCAAGGGTACAGAAATATTTGTTGTCGCTCAAAAACCTCGATTCCGAGTGACCGTCTGTTTGTCTGTCTGTCTGCCTGTCCGTCTGTTCGTCTGTGCGTCTGTCTACAGCATAACTCTCGAAAGCTATGAGCTATAGTGCTAAAAATTTTTGTGTGTCATTTTTAGCAAAGAATTAAGGTCAAGTTCGTGAACGGGCCAAATCCATTGACCCCTTCTACCCCCTCCCATACAAAATGACACAAATGCGCAATTTGACAATAAACGTATTTGCTCGAAAAGTATAAAAGCTATTGGCCTGAAGTTTGGAATATATTACTTTTATGATAATATCAATCAACCCTATAAAAAATTTTGCGTGTCCTTTCCTTCCTTCTACCACCTCCCATACAAACTGTACTTGTCAGGAATTACTCTAAGCCAATTTACTCAGTGCGTATAAAATTTAGCGAGCTGAAATTCTGCATTAAATATTTATTTCAAATTGTTAGTAAGGCTAAAAAAAATGAGACGATTAGCTTCACCCCTTCTACCCCCTCCCATACAAAATGGCACAATTTCGCAATTCGACTATAAATGGATTTGCTCGAAAAATATAAAAGATATTAGTCTGAATTTCGGGATATATTACTTTCATAATGATTTCAATATACACTATAAAAATTATTTGCGTGCTCCCTCTCCTTCCAACCCCTCCCATACAAACTACACTTTTTCATGAAATGCTCTAAGCCGATTTTCTCAGAACATATAACATTTATCGAGCTCACATTTTGTGATAAATACTTATTTAGCATTATCATTAAGATCAGAAAAGAATTGTTGATTAGCTTTACTGCTTCTACGCCCTCCCATACAATATAACTCAGTTTCACAACCTTACAAAAAATCGATTTTCTTGAAAAGTATGAATGGCACTAGTCTGAAATTTAAGGGATGTCAATTTTATGATATTCTTAGTTATTTCTGAAAAAATCACTAAAATCCCCCCACTCTTTCTACCACCTCCCATACAAACTCCACATTTTCACTAAATCTAACACACTAATTTTCTCAGCTCCTATTCAATTTTTGGAGTAAGCATTTTGTATAAAACATTTTTATAGCTACTTTAGTATGATGGGAAAAAAATTAGTTCAATGCTATCACCCCTTCTAACACTCCCCATACAAAATTTCTTGGGATCACGAAAAATTCTATTTCATCTAGAGTATCGTAAGATTGCGGTTTACGCGCAATCGTAGCCCTGTTATGTTTTTTAATACGACTTTGCTGTGTTCATCAACCGAGTCTTCCCATCGCTTGCGTGGTTTGCCTACTGGCCGGTTACCACTCACTTTGTCTTTAAGAGCACGTTTGGGGATTCTTCTGTCTTCCATTCGCTCTACATAGCCAGCCTACTGCAGTTTACTTAGCTTGATGAACGTTGAAGCTTCTGGCTCGTCGTAGAGTTGATACACCTCATGGTTGTATCTTATTCGTCATTCCGTTCCTTCCTTCACAGGTCCCAAAATTCTTCGAAGGACCATTCTTTCAAATGCGTTAACTGCTTTTCCGGAAGTTCACGTTAATGTCTACGTCGCGCTGCCATAACAGAGCACAGGTCTTATAATAGTTTTGTATATCCGCAGCTTATTGTTCCAGTGCACTTTCTTGGTTTTCATTATTGGAAGTACCGAATAATACGTCTTACTTGCAAGTATTATCCGTCGTTTGATTTCGTCTGTTTCATTACCGTCCTTTGCTAGATTAGCTCCAAGATATATGAAGATGTCCACACTCTCCAAATTATATTCCGCAATTGTTTTATTTTGTCTGATTGGCGTTCTCCTTCTTGTTTGCGTCATTGCTTTTGTTTTCCTTTCATTAATGCGCAACCCGACTTCTTTTGCGGCGGAGTCAAGATTGACAAATACCTCCTTAGCACTAGGGAAGGATCTTGCTAGAATGTTAATGTCGTCAGCGTATGCTACTAGTTGGGTGGACTTGAATAGTAGTGTCCCGCTGGTGTCAACTGGGATTTTTCGCACGCCATACTCTAGTGCCAAGTTAAAAAGCATAGGGGTTAGACCATCTCTCTGCTTTAAACCACATTCCGTTCGAAAGCTGGTTGTGGAATCAGTTTGTATTCTCACTTGGGATTCAGTGTTCGTCATTGTGAGTCTTGTAATTCAAACTAGTTTTGGGGGAATTCCAAAGTCAAGCATGATTTGGTACAGTACGCTCCTGTCGATACTGTCGTATGCTTGTTTAAAATCTGCGAAGATTTGGTGCACGTCTGTGTTATGTTCCCAGCATTTCTCAAGCACCTGTTTCACCGAGAATATCTGGTCTGTTGTAGATCGTCCGGTTCTGAATCCACCTTGGTATTCGCCAATTATTTCATTAGTGTAGGGTATAGAATAGTATAGTAGTATAGAAATGTATGATGAAAATAATATATCCCTGATTTAAAAGTATTTGTTCTTATAGTTTCCAAGAAAATGTGATTAGTGCAAATTTTTGAAAATGAGTCATTATATGGAAAATTAATCGCTCCTCCTCTTCTACTCCTTAAGGTGTGGAGCTATTTGGCACGTTTTCGAACTTGACCTTACTTTTTCATTAGAAATTACGTGTGCAAAATTTCAACATTCTAGCTCAACGCGTCTCAAGCTAGAGAGCACACAGACGGACGGACTGGCATACGGTTTTGAAGTTTTTGGGTGATAAAACGAAGGGAGGTCAAAAATTTCGCGGAATGAAGGGGTTGGACAAGGGAAGGTTAAATATTTTTACCTGGAGGTATGCTAACCTTCAGTACAGGTATACATACGAATTTTCTGTCAAATCAAATAACTAACATTTTAGTTATAGCAAAATCAACAAGTCAATCGCAAAGAAAACGCTAACTATGGACAAAATTGAGTTTCACGAAAAACGATGATTAATAAGTGGCATAGTTTATTCAGGCAAGGTAGAGAGTTAATTGAAGATGATAATCACTCGGACCGCCCGATTGAGGCCATTTCCCTAAAAATTGTCGAAAAAGTAGTTTATTAGGTATGCCCCGAGATGTAATCTGCTTTTGGTTTTATGTCACTCCCCTCACGCCTTCTACCCCCTCCCATACAATGTGGCATATTTTCAAAAATATGTAATAATCGATTTCTTTTCGAAACTAGAAGAGCTATTACTTTGAAGTTTAAAATATATTAACTCTATTAACCCCCCACTCCTTCCACCACCTCCCATACAAACTACAGTTTTTCATTAATACTTAATACTGTACACCAATTCTCTTAGTACGTATAACTCCCATCGAGCTAAAATTTTGTACCGAATCCTTAATTGGTATTATTATAAATATCGGGAAAAAATTAATCGGTTAGCTTCACTGCTTCTACCCCCTTCCGTACAATGTGACACGATTCCACGACTTTTCAAAAATTCGATTTTCTTGGAAAGCGTGAATGTTACTGATCTGAAATTTAAAATATATCAACTGCATGATGATTGTAGTAGTTTCTCAAAAAACTACTAAGAACCCCTCACTCCTTCAACTACCTCCCACACATACTGCACTTTCTCATGAAATACTCTACACCAATTTTCTCAATACGTATAACTTTCATCGAGCTAAAATTTTGTATCAAATAATTAATAAGCATTATTACTAATATCGGGAGAAAATTAACCGATTAGCTTCACTTCGTCTACCCCCTCCCAATATGACACAATTCTACAACTTTTCAAAAATTCGATTTTCTTGAAAAGTGTGAGCGTTACTGAACTGAAATTTAAAATATATTAGTTTTGTTTCTCGAAAAATCACCAAAAGCCACTTCCCTCTTTCTACCACCTCCCATACAAATTGCACAATTTCACTAAATCCAATACACTAAGTTTCTCAGTACCTATTCAATTTTTGAAGCTTAAATTTGGTACAAAACATTTTTATAACTACTCTAGCATGGGATTGATTTGATCACGAGCCTGTCCCATACAAATGCGAACATCGTGGTTTCATTCTTAATAATTTATGGTTCTGATTTCAACAAAATACAAACCATTGTCTTCAAAGAGCCATTAAACTATTCAGATTATCTATCCCGGATAATATATTACTAACTACATTCTCAAAAAATACTTATTTTGCGATTCTTGCGCGGACAAAGTCGCGGGCGATCGCTAGTATATGAATATAAATATTTCTTATGGAAGGGTTGTTAGCCATTTGCACAATCCCTTATGTACGAACCTTTCATTTTCGTAGGAGGAAACCAAGTTAGTGTGCTCGAATTATACGTCGCCTAGTAATTGAACACACGACCTTCGATTGTCGACCCACATGCCATCCCCTCGGCTACATTCTAATACGTACTTCGATATATGCGAACTTATTTTAGTATTGCCTCTTTGCATTTACATAAAATGCAACGAGCGAATATTTAACTCTAAGCCGAAATGGAGATGTGCAAGTCAACAAACATCATCAGCATAGTCAAGGTGATGTCAAGCATTGTCTTCCCCACCTTCCAGTGCAGCTTTCAAAATGACATTTATTACCACCAGAAACTATGTGAGATTTGACGCCTTTTATTTTCGTCGGATTCTTTAATCATAGCTATGATTATGTCTGGAATAGCTTTCGTTCACAAGCATTTCATATGTAAGCTCGCTTAAAGCAATCTAAAGCTTTCTCGAATTCCACAAACTTAAGATGTAGTGACAAAACCATTGCGGCGGGCTGTTCCAATATTATCCGCTGGATATTTGTATGGTCGGTAAAATACAATTCATTACGAAATCGAGCCTGATAAACTCTCAAGTGCTCTGAACGACATTACTAGTCCAACTGAGAATTACCTTAGCCATGATTTGCGAAACGTCAGTAAGCAGACGTATACCACTCCAATTACCACAATTCCGAAGGTCGCCCTTCTTCGGGATTTTCATAATGACGCTCTATGGTACTTCCATTCAGCCGGATATCTTCTCAATAAAAAGTGGTAGGAGCATATCGACTATTATTTCCGGGTCTGCTCTGAGGAGTTTTATTCAATGGCTGATTCAAAATTCTATGAAAAGAATATTAGGTTCAAAGATGAGGTAAATTCTATCGGTGTAATTAATACTTATGAAATCATAAATTTGTGTTGGAAGTGACAGTGGAAGGGTTGAAGCTTTGGGGGAAAATTAGTAATGCAGTTTTTCCACTTTTTTTTTTAAAGTGTATGTGCAAAATTTTATATTTGTAGCTTTTATTTTGTTGATTATTAGTTGATTCATTAAAATTGGTCGGAGTTGCACTTTTATGTAGAAGAAGTTCGGAGGTTTAAAAACTTTTGAGATTTAGCCAGAGTAAAAGGTAAGAGTGACAGTCAGAAATGGGGGGAGGGGTGCAAGAAAAACTCATTAAATAATTAAAATTTCAACTATATTTCAAGATTACAGTTGAAACTTAGACCATAAAACTGTACTAGTTACTACAGTCAAGTGTAGCCGCATGCCTCAAAGAAACTCGCCAGTACACGGAAAGAAATGTACGTTGTTAAAATGAACTTCTGTCGCAATTAATTGCATAGTCAACGAAAAAATGGTCAATTAAACAGTTTTCTGTTGAAAGAAACGTAAAAGCGTTTCTGTTAAATTTATTAAAAAGTAGGGAGCTGGGACATATTTTTATGTTATTGACCGGTGAATTTCTTGAATTATTATTTTAATCAATAATAATTTATAATTTTATTATTTAGTTGTGCGCAATAAATTAATTTATTAAAATTGAAGTGAAATATTTAGTATATTTTTTATCAAATTACATTTTAACCCTTCGTTAGACGCGTTAATTCTAACCACCAACTCAGGTGTGTGGTTTAATTTAATTACAAAGTGTATAGTTTGTTAGATTTTTTTAATAACCATTCTAATAAAGTGTTTATACGATAGTTCTTCAGGGAATAAAAATTTATTTGAAATTTTTTCTGATTTTTTAAATGTAGAATTACGTCTAAGATTTTTTGGATCGGTTTAGACGACATTTAGAATATAGGTCAATTTATCTCTGTCGTAATTTTTTTTGCGGAAAAGAGAATTATGTTGACGCAACGTTACAACGTACATTTTCAAATTTTCTAATAAACCGTGTTCACTTAGTATGACCGTTTCAGAAAAAGAATTAAATAGTTTGAAATCCAAACAATAATTAATCTGAAAACCGAATGGACAAATATTTCAATTACTGCGAAAACGCATTGATGATAGGAACTGAATTAAGAAAATAGAAAGTTTGGGCTACATAAAGAATTGAAGTATTATTATTACCATTTTTTTAGAGGCTGGAATTTCAATTGACGAGCTCCAACATTTAAATAATCAAGATATTGATCAACTTTTTTTCCCATTTTCTCACAAATTGGATTGAAAGCAAAGTTTCGCAAAGACTGGACAAAAGATAAGGTTTGCAAAACACAACAACTACAGAATAGGTTTGTAATTTTTAATTGTAAAGGTTTCAGCTGACGATGAGACACAATCTTTGTCCACTACGGTTCTACAGGGGATAAATCGGCTTCCTTCTGAGAACCATTCGAGTTCCACATCTTCGTTTGTTAAGGACTGCCTAAGTGAAACTATTACGGTAAGTTCAGAGAATTCATGCAAAGTTTTAATTAATATTAAATAATTTCAGTGCAAAATTGAAGATATTCTGCAGCAATCCGCCAAAGGAAAAAGTATTTTAAAATATTATAAGGATAAGAAAACATTACAACCGGTTCATCAACAAATATTTGCGAATTCCATTATAGATTTTTTGGCGGCCAACTATTGAGCTTTATCTCCAAAACAAATGAACAATATAAGTAAACAAATTGAAGAGCATTTCCTAGGCGAGAATCCAGTAAGTTGTTAAAATGACATTAAATCGTTTTTTACAAACGTAAAATTTTTCAGGAAACTTACTACGTCCCGAGGACAACTAAACGGAAGCATCCGAGTGGAAAACTTCACGATCGGTATTTTAATATAAGAAAAAGATTGAAGAATATTACTCCAAACAAAAATACCCCGAATAATGAGAAACCATCCATACCCGAGGCGGATACTATTTTGGGCTTCGATATAAAAAAATGGCTTCGATACAACGATAGCCCTTATGACGAGGTATCCAATAAGTGGGTTCAAAGTTTTTTGTACCGCCGAAGTGATTTACTTAAATCAGGCAGTATTGTTTCTTTTCTAAAGGAATGAACGTTATTGAAAAATGCATCTTTTGGAACAAAATTGGTAAAATGATATTTTTTTCAAAATTTTTATTCAAACTAATAATATTGGTTTCAGATAAGTATCGATTTTGATCACCTTTACCCGCAAAAAGGAAATGCATTGTTTTCAAAATGGACAGAGTTTGCTTGCCAATATCGTGTCATACTTAAAAGATAACGTACGTGACAGAGATTCATTATCTTTGTTGAATAATGCTTAACGCTTTTGTCTCGAAAGGATGAACTTGAGGAAATTAATATCAAAATCAAAACTTGGGAGAATGTAGTCTGTGTTTTCGATTGAATTCTCCAAATCTTCTACAATTAAGGAGTAACCAGTTTGAATGCAAGTCCACTGTCGAGTTTCTTTGAGGCAGTGGGCTATACTTGACTGTAGTACCAACTAGTACAGTTTTATGTTCTAAGTTCAACTGCAATCTTGAAACATAGTCGAAATTTAAATTTTTTAATGTTTTCTTTTTGCACCCCTCCCCCACTTCTGATTTGCCCTCTTACCCCTTACTCTGACTGAATTTGCGTAATCACCTACCGATGTCATCGGTATTCTGTACTTGTGTCTTTCTAGTTCCATTTAAGCCAACAACTCTAACTACATGATAATTCACTGAAAATATTGTAATAACATCAATCCAGAGAGTTTGAGCTTTTTCCGCACAAAAAAATTCTGATTTTATCTCATTCTCATATTTAAAGTTTTTTTTAATTGAATTGGCTATTCACCAAAATATGAACATCATCAAGGTTTAAGCCAAACCTACTAAAAGTGTCCTGGCTTAGCTTAATTCAATTTTGAAAATTCCGGAATACAATTTCACTTAAACCTGGGTATCCTACCTTCAGATTCGACCGTAATGCAGTTAAAATTGCCTGAATAACCGCTTGTTTGGACTACGTGTGGACACTTCAATCCATCCATGTGTGGATTGTCGACTAGATTAGTGTGTATATTGCCATCCTAGAGCATTATACTAAAACGTAAACACAGCCTGAAGTGGATTGCTGTACGTATATGTCCCGAGACAATGCATTGTTTGTACTGTGATTATGATTGAATCTCAAGTTGATCCGTAAGTAAATGCTTTTGAGAATCATCATTCTGTGCTGTAAGTGTGTGTTTCTTGGGAAGTATGCAGTAAAGCTCATGACAGCGATCGATATGAGAGAGGGGTAAGGAGCTAAAAGGCTTTTATTTCATTATCGGAGAGATAGTGAATATTGTTAAGTTCGGTTTGAGCGTTATTGAGTGAAGTTCTTTGGCTAGCTCCGGAATCAGCCTTATAACAATGCCTCAAACTTTTGCACAAGTGAGAGAGAGAGAGAGAGTGGCTTCATAGTGCCCTATTGTCAATCTAGAACTGTGGCAAGTAAGATCTAGTACGTCGTTTCTATTCATCGAATCAAATTGTAAGCCAACTCAAGGACGAAACCAGAATGTCTGTTTCATGATAAACCACTTATTGCTCGTCGGTTTCCTACATTTCACTTTCGAGTGCCCAGACAGATTGGAACAATTGTAACCTGTATCGTGGATAAGACCTAATCTCTTGAATTTACAAACAGGATTCGAAAAGATTGAAATTTTAATTAGTCAACATATTCCCAGGTGGATGTTATAAACAACGACAAAAGGAAGGTGTAATTGGAAATGTACCTCCTCGTGCAACCACAAAGCTAGGATGTCATGCTTTTAGAAAAATTAAAAATCACATCTTTATTTTAGGATTTCTATGCGAACCTTTCCACCCTCACTGAGAACTCCAAGCACTGAATTCCATTTCGGCAAGCACATTTTCGATAGGACTTGGCTAAGTGTTCGTCACAAAATACACGCTATAAGGTCTCCTACTCGTCGCAAAACGGAACAATTCAGCGAGGGGCAGTGAATTTAAAGTAACCCCAAAGTGGAAAATTGCTTTTTTCTAAGCTACCACCTTCTCATCGTCCACAATTTATTCCATCATTGAAAAGAGTTGACGACGAGAATTATATATACAATGACTTCCGGTGTCCCAGAGTAAGTGATTCCTACATATCGGGGAAAGGAATCTTATTCCGAAATTAAAACCTTGTACCGCGAGATATGCGAGCAATTTGGTGTTTGGTTTGGGGGATGTGGAATTTTGAGTGCTGATTGTGGTCGGGCTTTATTTAACCAGAAATGCGCAATCTTCCGAAAATGGATGGGTTTTTTTTGATCCTGGTATTTATTTTGAAATGTTTTTACTATGCAGAAGCATATTGAGTGCATCGCTACAATGAATGCTATTCGTAATCGGTCGATAAGTGTAGCAGGAAAATGCTAAAATGGGATGAAAATGAGAAATGTATTCTGTGTCGTTGTTTTATTTTTTTGCTTCATACAACAGGTAAATAAAGGAAAAGAAAATTACCATGTAGTCACTGACGACTAGAAAGCATGGGGTTTTGCTTGCATGTACAACTAAAAAAACTCATGCTTCTACAAACTGTAAAAAGGAACAAACAATTCTCTAGGAGGGTTCCAGAGTAACAATTATTTCTCCATCCCAGGACTGCCATGCTGCAATGTTACATTGGTATAAGAGCTTGCTCTTGTGTTGTTTTTTTGCACCGGCACATTTTATTTCATTCATGGTATCCTTCCTGCCTAGTAGAGACAAGCCATTTGGTGCTCAATTTTGTTGCATGTTAGCCCTAGTCAGCCATGCGATCGCGGTAAGTCAATTCTAGAACAACCTAAATTTTTGTACAATTGGTAACAGTCCCACCTTCATAAAAAGAGCATGAAGCAACCGAAGAATTTCGAAAGAACCATCCTTGTAATACCACATGTGGATAAGATTTGAAATAATGGGATCAGCAAAAAATAGCCGCTTTTACAGGAATTCAGCAAGACCGGATTGGATTAAATATCAGGAAAACCAACAGATTCCCTAGATAAAGGTTGACTCTAACAACAATAGACTAGAACACGTCATGGGAAAACATGGTAACCCTTGGGTCGACGCGTCACGACCTTGGATTAAGAGATCTGACAACACCGAATGATTTGTGGAGTATTGTGGTACTCGGCAAATGTGCATCGGAGGACCCCTTTTCCACACAAGTGTCACCATAAAACATCTTGGGTTTCACCTGATGGTGTTACTCAGAACCAGATCGACCATTTGGTTATAAGTGGCCAATGGAGAAGATATCTCCTCGATGTGCGATCGAAACGTGGAGCTGACGTGGGGAGCGATCACCACTTGATGGTTGCCTGCTTAAGATTGTGTACAGCAGCTGTCCGATGACCACAAATTCTTCAAATGAAGCGCAAGCTTAATTTGGATAGACTTAGACGCCCCAACAAAAAGCGCGAGTATACCACTATTCTACGCGAAAAGTTATCCATATTAGGCAGATATGAAATGCGCATACTAGACGCCAATGAGGAGGCAGCCAGAAACACGTTTCTAATTAGTGCTGAAGAATCTATGGGATATGTGCAAAGCGGTGAAAAACGCTGGATGTCGCAAGACACATGGGACAAGGTTGGCGATCGAAAAAAAGCCAAATTGGCAATCATCTCTCAACTTGATGTCAACGAAAGAACGCTTGACTTGAGACAGAACTACTGCAATGCTCATATACAGCTCAAAAAGGCTATTAGACGCGGCAAGAGAAAGGCCATTGAAGATCTGAACAATAAGGCAAAATCTGCAGCTCACCTTGGGGATATGAGTTCACTATTTAAAATTATGAAACAGGTGATGAACAGAAACTTCACCGCCAACTACCTGGTGAGAGATGTTAACAGAACTCTCCTTAATATGAGTGAACAGCAGTTGCGGCGATGGAAGAAATACTTCACTGATATTTGAAACATCTTGTCAGAGGAAGATATTCCAGAAACAGATCAACTACCAAACATCCAACTGAACTATCTTCTATTAGAGATGATCTCCCAGATAAGGAAGAGATAGTTTCCGCCATTGGGTCAATAGGGGGAACGAAAGCCCCAGGTATAGACGGACTACCAACCAAACTCCTCAAAGCGGACCCAGAAATATCAGCCGATATACTCCTCCCACTCTTTACTGAGGTGTGGAATGAAGGAAAATATCCGACGAAGGAGGGCGTCATTGTGAAAATTCCGAAGAAGGGCGACATTTGGGATTGTAGCAATTGGCGTGGTATATGTCTATTTACTGTCGTATCGAAAATTATGGCTAAGGTAATTCTCAATAGGACTAGTGCTGCTATGGAGAGTACTCTCCAAGTTTATCAGGTTGATGCCATAAAGGGTCATCTTGTATCAACCAACAAATACCCTACGGATAACATTGGAGCAGTCCACCGAAATGGGTTCGCCACTACATCTCATGTTTGTGAGAATGCTTTGCGTTGGAGAGGTATTCCAGATAAGATCATAGCTATGATTAAAGAATCCTACGAAGATGCAAGGTCGTCTTATATAGAGGCGAGCTGTCTGAGAGTTTTCCCGTGCGAACGGGTGTCAGACAAAGCCGCATATTATTACCAGTCCTGTTTCTGGTGGTAATAAACGAGATCTTGAAAGCTGCACTGGAAGGTGGGGAAGACAAATTTCTTCAATGGAGGGTATTTAATATCTTAAGTCACCTTGATTATGCTGATGACGTGTGTTTGCTTGCATATAACTGTTCGGACTTAGAGTCAAATGTTCGCTCGTTGCATTCTAAATGCAAACAGGCGGGACTGAAAATAAATGTGCGTAAAACCAATTACATACACATGGGTTCGATCATAAGCACACCAATTGTTCTTAATGGACAAGATGTGGCAGAGGTGCAAGATTTTTGTTATCTTAGAAGTTCTAACAGCATGGATGACGGATCCGAAAAGGATATTGAAATTCGTCTAAATAAATCTCGTGAGGCCTTCGGTATCCTTTCCCCTTTCTGAAGGCTAAGAGAGATCTCCGTTTTTGACGCATGCGTCAAATCCATGTTGTTATATCGTTGTACTACGTGAAAAGTGACTGTTCAACTTACCAGTGATCACGAACGACGAACTTTGGAGTATAACTGGACAGACGAACATAGGCGTTGAGATTCAAAGACGGAAGTGGCAGTGAATCGGTCTTACTTTGAGGAATCCAGAGCAAAACATCGCCAAACAGGCTCTGGATTATAATCCTCAAGGAAGACGTCGGGCTGGTCGACCATGTAGCATGGAAGCGAGTAGTTGAGCAAGAGGGCAGAGAAATAAACAAGTCCTGGCAACAGCTTAAGGTCGATGCTAAGGATCGCGCCTTGTGGAAGTGAGTTGTTTCTGTCCTATACCTCTATTAGGATCTTAACAGGAATTTGAAATGAATTAGTATTCAGGCTGCAAAGTGCTGTGGCAGCGATCATCAGTCGTAAAGTTAGCATCGGTCAAAAAAACAAGATCCGTAAGCTTTTGTGAATGGGGCACTCTTGTAAAAGTCGAGTTGTAAATAAATAAATAAATAGCATGTCGTCCACAAATAGAATTTCATAACGAGGACGTGATGAGTACGAAATCAGTAATCAGTCATCAGAACGTATCCAGTTTATGAGAGGCAATTTGAAGTCACCAAGAATCAAAAGCTCATCGGACAATTGAAGGAGGATATTAGTTGCGTTGTAAACTGCTTCTTAAGTAGATAGTGGTGAAGAAGATGGAATGTAAATAGTAACAACATATAATTTTCTATCTCCAAGAGAAACAGCTATACACATTAGCTCGGTATTCTCTGCATCAGGAACATCAAATATAGGTAGCTGCAGAAAATTTACGAAGGATGGCACAAATAACTCTACCACTTACTGGAGCATCAAGCTTATTATGATGACGATCTCAAAGAAATACCTCGAAGTCACAGGGAAAAGGCTTGGCATCAGTGAACTAGCAGGACAACCAGGTTTCGGTAATCCTTACAATTTCGAACGTCCACGCAGTTGCGATCGACGGGTAGTCGAGATAAGAGACTGGCGAAAGATTTAGAAGCGATGATTTGTAAGTGAGTGTAAAAGCGAATTAAATACATAACAGGACTATGATTGGACGTAAAGCCCGATCGTGCGATACTCTAGATGAAGGAGAAATTTTTTCGATGTTAAGGAATTTCGTAGGGGAAGTAGTACAGTGGTTGACTACAATGAACTAATTTTTTTCATCACGCTACAGTTGCTACCAAAATGTTTTATACAAAATTTAGAATTAAAAAATTTAATGGGTACTGAGAAAACTAGTGTATTATATTTGGTGAAATTGTGCAGTTTGTATGGGAGGTGGTAGAAGGAGGCACGTTTTCTTAAAAACTTTTTCAGAAATAACTATAAACATCACGCTTTCGACATTTTTTCAATCACAGATCAGTAGCATTCATACTTTTCGGGAAAATCGACTTTATGTAAAGCTGTGAAATTGTGTCAGATTGTGTGGGAGGGGGTAGAAGGAATAAAGCTAATAGTCTAATGTTTTTTGGCCTTACTAATAATCCCAAATATATATTAAGTGCACAATTTAAGCTATGTATGTCATTAAAAAGTGCAGTTTGTATGGGAAGTGGTGGAAGGAAGGGGAGGACAAAAATAATTTTTATATATTATATTGAAATCATCATAAAAGTATATATATTTATACCAAATCTCAGATCAATAGCATCTATGCTTTTCGAACAAATCTGTTACAGTCCAATAGCAAAATTGCGTAATTTTGTATGTGAGGGGTAGAAGGGATAAGGCTAATCTTTTAATTTTTCTTTATCTTACTACTAAATCTAAATAAGTTATTAGTGCATAATTTGAGCGCGATAAATTGTATGTGCACTGAGTAAATTGGTTCAAGCATTTCAAGAAAAGTGCAGTTTGCATGGGAGAGGGTGGAAGGAGCGGAAGAATGTAAATAATTTTTATACAGTAGATTAAAATTATTATAAAAGTAATGTATTCCAAATTTCAGACTAATAACTTTAATACTCTTTGAGCAAATCCGTTTATTATCGAATTTCGAAATTATGTCATTTTGTATGGGAGGAGGTAGAAGGGGTGAAACTAATTGTCTAATTTTTTTTGGTCTTATTAATAATTCGAAATATATATTTAGTGCACAATTTCAGCTCGCTAAATTTTTTAATTACGCACTGAGAAAATTGGCTTAGAGTATTTCATGAAAAAGTACAGTTTGAATGGGAGGTGGTGGAAGAAGGGAGAGGACACGCATAATTTTTATATATTGTAGATTGATATCATCATAAAAGTAATATGTTTCAAATTTGAGACCAATAGCTGTTATACTTTTCGAGCAAATCCGTTTATTGTTAAATGGCGCAATTGTGTCATTTTGTTTGGGAGGGGGTAGAAGGGGTGGAGCGATTTGGCCCGTTTACGAACTCAACCTTACTTTTTTTTAAAATTACGTGTACAAAATTTGAACTATCTCGCTCAACGCATTCTCAAGTTAGAGAGCAAACGGACGGACATTCGGTTGTAAGATTTTTAGTGATTATATGAACTTCTGTATCATTCATTTTTTCTCCGAGGATTATTTCCCAGCGTTGCAAACTTTAGAGCAAACTTATAATACTCTCAGATTTCATCTGGAGTATAATTATTTGTTAGTTGTTAGTAGCTTTGGAGTGAACTAATAAAACTGGTGGCTTTATTCCTTTTCTTGAAATCCAGAGACCCTCTGCCCATGACAATATTTATTAAAAAAGACAAACAAATTTCTTTTTAAAAAAATACTAAATTTGAATTACAGGTAAATGTATACATATAAACAGTGTTTTTTATTTTACTGGCAAATTAAGAGATAGTTCAGCTATTAATTTTTAAGTGCTCATTTTGCATACCCACAAGCCACCCTCTTACAAGTGCTCGCCTACCTCTAAATCATTGTTGGTGGATCTGCGTACCACCTAAATGGTCCTAAAATATATTTTCTTATGTCACGTACTTCCGAGATATATTCATTTGAAAAATACTTCGGCCGATAATTTGTTTTTAGCCCTCCAATTCCGAGCTCGAATGGATATAAAAATTAAATAACTTTTGGAGTTTGTCGCACAGACATGTTTGCCAATTTTCAGCTTTTTGTAATTGCTAGAGCCGTAGTTAAGATAGTCGAATTCTTAGTTATCGGTTTTAGCGCACCCTTTCAAATCAGACGTAGCCTCCAGGTAAAGTGTGCTAAGCTTCGAACGACGGACGTCGTACGGCGTACACTCAAACGACTCTTAAGCCCTAGATTAAATCAGGGAGTGTTTGCCATACCGTTTTTAACGCACAGAAATAATGCTCGCACAGATTCGTCAAGCTAGGGTGTAGTCTAGCGGGTAGCGTGTTTGGTTTACAATGCAAAGATCGTGAGTTCAAATCCCGGTCGACGCATAATTCCAGCACACTACCTGCTTGAATATACCTTGGTTACCTCAATCTACGAAAATGAAAAATTCGTAGATAGAGGGTTGTGCGAAGAGCTAACAACTCTTCCGCAATAAATAATGAAAAATGTTAAGGAACCTGAAGGTCAGGAGGCCAAGGCCCGATTTGGGCTATAGCGCCATGGAAGAGGATTCGTCAAGGATACAGAAATATATGTTGTTGCGCAAGAGCCTCGATTTCAACTGATAGTCTGGGTTTCTGTCCATTTGCATGTTTATACACTATCTGTATGTTCGTCTGTTTGCAACATAACTCTCGAACGCTGGAATCTGCTTTATGTCATTTTTACCACAAAAGAAAATTCGTGAACATGCTACATCCACACACTTTCTATTAGGTCAAAGTATAATGATGTGAATATCATTAAGGTCAACAAATATTAATAAGTTCACTCCTTCTAAGCCTTTCCATAGAAATGCATTATTTTTAAAAAATTTGCTCCATTTTCAATGAAATTAGCATAGCTAAAAGCACGTATTTTTGCCCGAAAAGGTTTTATTATAATTGCAATCAATCATGAAAAAAATATCAATTTCATCTCACTCATTCTACCTTCCTTCTATTTCAATTAAATTGTTTTTTTATCGCAATTGTCAAAGCTATCGAATTGAAATTTTGAGCAAAGTATATTAATGCAAATAACATTGACGGCGAAAATTTGTTGTTTTACTCCGTATATTGCGTATAGTTCTCATAGAAATGCATAATTTTGGTAAAAGTTTTACATATATCGATTTTAAATAAAACTAGAAAAATTAGAAATTAAAAATTTTGACAGAATTTGTACCATAATAATTGAAATAAAAGCTAAAAAACATATCAACTTTGCTTCACATATTTCTCTATTAGAAATTCAAGAAAAGCAGTTCTCTTTCGAACATATGAGAGTTAAAGGCCTTAAAATTGTAACAAAGCATGGTGATTTCAATTTTGATAAACAGTTTCAAAATCATTAAAAGTTTTCCACTCCCTCTACCACCTCCCATACAATTGCCACAATTCCAAAAAACAATGTCCAATTTCATTGAAAATTACGAAATTTACAAATATTAAATTTATCACGAAACCCTTGCATACCAAGTTCGGTGTCATCCTAAGAATTTACATACCTCCCCTCTATGCTATACCAACTCGCATACAAATGAGTTCCAAAGGATTTGAAATTGATTTTATACATTGTGGCCATAAAGTATCTGGACTTTGTAAATAAAATGCAAAATATTTAATTAATTGTCAACATGCATTTTGCCGCCTTCAAAGTAATCCGCATTAGATACAACACACTTATGCCAGTGTTTTTTCCAGTCCTCGAAACACTTTTTGGTATGGCCTTCAGCTCCTTCAGTGAATTTTATTTTATATCCTCGATCGATTGAAAAGGGGTTGCACGGAGCGGTAATTTCAGTTTAGGGAATAGGAAAAAGTCACACGGGGCTAAACCTGGTAAATACAGTGGTTGATTGATGCAATTTTTTGCTTTCTTGGCCTTAAATTTGGAGGCTATATGTGAAGGCGCATTATCATCGTGGAAAATCCATGAATTCTCCTTCCATAATTCCGACCGTTTTTTACGGATTCCCTCACGTAAACGCTTCAATATGGTTAAATAGTACTCCTTATTGATCATCAGTCCCTCCGGAATGAATTCATGATAGACCAAACCCCGAATATCGAAAAAAAAACAATTAGCATTATCACCATTTCCTTCATTTTTTGAATGTTTTCGTAAGTTGAAGAGGTCGAAGGTCGTCCAGAACGAGGCATGTCTTCAATGTTCTCTCGACCGCCCTTAAAGGCATTGTACCACATGCAGGCTCCTGCTCTTGTTATTAATGAACCACCATAAGCCTTTTCCAACATCCGCAATGATTTCGCACACGAACTTTGGTTGAAAACACAAAATTTGGGGCAAACTCTTTGTTCGACATATTTATCCATTTTAAAAATCGCCATGGACTATTGAGGTGACCAATTCAACGATTTGCTGTAAGCAAACTGATTTACAGACCGCTCTAATTTTTGGGATACTAATTAAGGACAGTTCTACCTGCTTACCAAAAAAATTTTGACTAATTTTAATTACACAGTCTAGATACTTTATGGTCGCAATGTATATGTTCAATAAATTCTGTCCAATTCATTTAGAATAGAGTAGGATTAGGCAACACGCCTAATCATAATTCTGTTAGAATTTTTTTGTACTTTTAGGTAAATTTAGTTATAAAAGACGAAAAACAAAATTTTTTTCCCACGATCACAATATTTTATTATGAGAATAATTAAGTAAAATTGAATCTGGTGAATGTTTTCACAGTGCATTTCGAATCGAAAGAAAAGATGTCCGGATTCTACACTGTTATGCTTTATTATTCGTGATGTTTCGGTCTCTGCGGAGATAAAGGTCTCAGCAGAGACCGAAACGTCACGAATAATAAAGCGTAATAGTGTAGAGTCCGAAAATCTTTTTTAATTATAACCAGTTCTTGTAGAAGAAATGGAAGAACTGGTTATAATTAAAAAAGATTCAATTTTATTGAAAGAAAAGAAAAGCACCACCGCCCAAATCGGGCCTTATCCTCCTGTCTTTCAGGTTCCTTGGCATTGTTTCATTATTTATTGTGAAAGAGTTGTTAATCCTTTCCGCAATTTTTTTATTTTCGTAGATGGAACACCACCATATACACAAGTAGGTAGCGTGCTGGAATTATCATTCGATCGAATGATTTGAAATCTCGACTTTTGCATTGAAGATCAATACGCTGCCCACTAGGCTACATCTTGCTACAACTATATTATATACATATATTAAAACCAGTTAGTTCCACATTATTTATTGAAAAAATGCACTATTAATACCTATGTAAATGAGATTAACTAATTATTTCGTATCATTTTCTTCCATATCATCTATCTCTCACAAAAGAACCAATTCATTCACTCGTCCTATCCTTCTATGAATCACAAATTTTATTACTTAAAACTCCTTGCAGCAGCGGACATCTAAGCTCATTTCGAGGATCTGATTATACAAAGGGACTTGCAAACCGTATATTTATCCAGTCATCAATTTCATTTTATTTTATCCACAGAATATCTTAAAAACCCGTTATTACTGTAGCGCAAAAAAAAAATGGAAGGACGAAAAATGAAATTATCGCCGCAAAATCTGCAAAATCTTTTCTCTAGTCTTCAGCTTTATCCCGACAGAAACGAAGTTAACCAGAAAATTGGATTGGGCACAATGTCTAATCCAATTTCTAGACGTAAGTATAACTCCACTTCGTCCTTCTTCACACATGACACACACACTGTATTTGATATAAGTTGGTATCTATCTAGGTTGAATTTTTATATTATATCTAGTGATTGATAAGGCCAGGATATGTCATGAACATTTCCGGAATTGAACTATGTTGTTCAGGCAGTACGATGAGTATGTTGGCAAGAAAAAAATAGCTAGAGCTTATTCGCCTCTTCTCCACCCTCTTAAACGATTTCAATGGTTTTCATCATTCGTTCGGTATGCCGAATTGACTATTAAAAGGACTCCTCAAATCTCGCCATGATTTCAAATTTGGCACGATAAAACGAGAGAATGGAAAAAAATGACCAGATGTCAGGATAACAGAAAATAGAAAAGACGTTTTTTTTTGGTTCATGCAATATCAATCCATATTTGTTCGACAGGAGCTACTTGGTAATGAGGGGAGTACATCAATATGAGACGACTTCTTATTTCAAAGTTCAACAGAAAATAGATTCAGTCAATGGATCCCGACTAGATGGTGCTGATTTTCAGGAAAAATGGAAAGATACATTTTTTCAGGCTGGGTTTTTTTCCCACGTCTGAGTATTCCTTTCGACGGAAAATATGTAACCACTTGGTACAATTCTCAGCTTTAGAATATCATCTTAATATTTTCATATAATGCACCGTTATTAAAATTATGAACGAAAGTGTAGTTAAAGTCAAAAACGGATATGTACTATATACTAGATAGTATACCTCAAGAACCTTTTTAAATGGCCACAATGGTCATGGAAATTCCTCCCAAATCCAAAACATGAAGTTTTGATCTAAACTCGTGTCTTGGCCTGTACTGAACATTTTGCTGTGGCAAGATAAGGCGCCTTTTCTCATGCTCGTATATATCGTAAGGCATTATTCAGCTTTCTCGCTAGTATTGAGTTTTTCGTATTTATAGTTCTCTCTTCAAATGCTCCCCAGCCTAAGAGGAGGCTTCCAAAATCGGTATTCGCCAGAGATAAGCACCCATCTACAATCCATCCAAAAATTAACTTTCTATCTTCAATGGTTTGGGAGTTAATATGCTCTGAGCGTACTCGTATGTGTAATTATACTCTAGATGAAATTTGAGAGTAGATTGTGTTTCCTGACCATTTGTAACGCAAAGAAATAATGCTCGCACAGAGCCGCCAAGGGTACAGAAATATTTGTTATCCCTCGAAAACCTCGATCCCGAGTTGCTGTCTGTTCATCTGTGCGTCTGTCTACAACATAGCTCTCGAACACTTTGAGCTATCGTGCTGAAATTTGGTGTATGTCATTTTTAGCAAAAAATGTAGCTTTAAGTTAGGGCCACATCCCCCCACTCGTTCTACCCCCTCCCATACAAATTTCATGAAATTTCGAAATTTAAAAAAATTGATTTTTCTCCGAAACCATTTCAGCTATTGACCTGAAAATTAGGTCATAGTACATATAATGATATAAATATTATTAACCTCAAGAAATATTGATCTGATCTCCTTACTCCTTAGCACCTCTCATACAAATGCATAATTTTCAAAAATGCATTTATTCGGCTTGCAGTGGTACTAGCGAAGCTAAATGAACCAATTTTTGTCGTAATTAATTTTATTATAATTGCAACTAATTTTGGAAAAACTATCAACTTTGCCTCACTCCTTCTACCCCTTCCCATACAAATTTCATGAAATTTCGCAATTTTAACTAAATTATTTTTCTCCAAAACCGTCAAAGCTAACTTTAAATTTTGAGAAAAGTATACTATTATAAATATCATTGATGTCGAATAATTTGGTTTTGATTCAAATACTCCTTCAACCCCCTCTCATACAAATGCACAATTTTTGGCAAATGCATTTAAACTAGGAAAATTACAAATTTCAAACTTTGCTAGAATTCGTCTCTTAATAATGAGGCTTCCGTGACGTTGTGGGCAGCGTGCTTGCTTTTCAGTAGATCGTGTGTTCGATTCCCACTTCAGACGGGATTTTTTTAAGCACGAATTGTTCAGTTGCTACTGGCGATGAAAAATTATTCGAAATAAAATGGGCAAACGGTGTAAAAGTGAAACAGTTCCACTTCAAGAAGGTCTAGATAGTCTTTAGATGGTTTCTGTTCGGCTTTCTATCGTTAGGTCCCCCATAACATCTGCCTATATTTGTCTGAGACCGAAATTGCCTACACCACAGGTAATTCTGTAAAAAAAAGTAAATGCTGAAAAAATATGAAGTTCTCTTTACTCCTTCTACCACCTCCCATACAATTTTTTGTATTGAAAATTGAAAAAATGTATTCCTCCTACGAACATATGAGTAACAAGGCAATGTGATTAGGATGTTGATAAGCACATTTAAAATCATCCAAAACCTCCCACTATCTCTGCCACCTCCCATACAAATGCCATAAATTCAGACAAATTTGTTCAAAAATTATGAAAGCCACAAACTTTAAATCCAGCATGAAACATTTCGTATACTACGTTCAGTTTTATATACAAAAATTACAAACCTCCTCCCTCTGATTTTACCACCTCCCACACAAAAGTCGCTATTCACTATTCGAAAGAATTTGAGATGACATATTTTCCGGTACAATAAACTCTTTCCTATTTCATCTAGAGTGTCATAATTCTATTATGTTTTTTAATTTGTTATTGTTTTGCATTTTTAAGGTTAATTTAGTTACTAAACATAAAAAAAAAATGTTGCGGGTTAGCAAATTTTTTTTTTTCGATCGTAATAAAGTAAGTGTGTATTTCTTGCCACACTCAATCTCAGAATAGTCAATAAACCAAGTTTCTTGTAGATATAAAATTCATCGGGCTCGCATTTAATGTAAAATATTTCGGCAGCAATATCACTGAGAATGATAAATATAAACAAATTTAATTATTAAATTCTAGCATCAGCAGCAATCCTGGCATTTTACACGGAAGTAAAATGCCAGGATTTCAAAGCTATACTCATTAAGCCGATTAAAGATATCAAATAATTAGTAATTGCTCTTAATTAGAGATGGTATGCTATCTTAGGTTAGGTTAGGTTAGAGTGGCGGCCTTAGCCCACATAGACCCTTTGGGATCCATAGTGATACCACATCGGACAATAGGGAGAACCTAATGGATCGCTGGTATTGCGAGTTCATTGTTGAGCTCAAAGGATTTCGGTGCTGCCGCAAAGTTCAGAACGTTTCGCATACTACAGCTCGATACCTGTTTGAGGTCGGAGAAGAACGGAGAGCCGAGGGTTTTAAGCCTTCTTCTAGCAAGCGCCGGACACTTACATAGCACGTGCTCCATTGTCTCTCTTTCTCTCGGCTGGTTGCAATTCCTGCAGCGATCATGGGTTACCAAACCCATCCCATAGGCCTGTGCTCCTATAAGACAATGGCCAGTGATGATGCCAACCATTGTCGCACATTGCTTCCTGGGTAGTGATAACAAGAGTTTTGTTTTCTTTGCATCATACTTGTTCCACATTGATTTTGTGGTTCTACAAGTTGTGGTGGTATGCCATCTAGCTTCGGCTAGATTCGTGAACTGTGTGTCCAAATATCCTTTGATGATCATTATAGGCGGTGGTACGTTTTCTGCGAGTTCGTGGTCAAGATTTGCCCCTCTTTTCGCCAGATCGTCCGCGGCCTCATTACCTGTTATGCCACTGTGGCCTGGAACCCAGCAGAGTTCTACCCTTCTGTTGACACATAGATTCTGTAACGCGCGATGACAGTTAAAGACTACCCTAGACTTTATAGTACAGGCTTCTAGTGCCTTTAGGGCAGCCTGACTATCTGTGTATATAATTATTCTTTCGTTACCATTTCGCGACGATCTGCTGGCGATCTCGGCTGCTCTCTGGATTGCTATCTTACATGCCTGCGATTTTTTCACTGGGACTGTAAAAGAGCAACTGCATATTGCGATTGAAAATTGAAAAGAGCTACGATTAGAAGAGCAGAGGAAATGCATACTGGCTGCATTCTATGAAATTGGCGTAATGATTATCGGAACTAATCGCAGAGGTTTTGTTGGAACTACCACATTAATCGTACCTCATCCCGAGGAGCTGGGAACAAAGCCAGCAACGGACCTTTTTTTTAAACTCCAAAAGCTAAAAAATATATCGCAGTTCCACTTCTTATGCGATCTTTTATTTAGGTTACACAGCTGAAAACCATCGCAGTAGGACCTTTATTTATTTATTTATTTTTGTTGCTTGTACTTTTCTTAATCAAGGTAGTCAATAAATATTTACATTGAATTTTTCGCATATTTCGAAGAATAGGCGTAAAAAGTGCAAAGAAAATTACTGCTATTGGAAGAGCTGCTTTTTTTCACAGATATTGAGAAAAAGCAATCGCAGTTGATCACTACGATTGGAAAAGAGCAGATTTTGCCATCTTCATCCCTACTCTTAATCTTTAAACATGGCCCCAGTGCATTATGATTCTACGAAACCACCCTTCTACAACCTTATTGATATGGCATTCGGGTTGTCCTTGCAATCGTAGTTTTGCTATGGTTGTCAAAAGCTTTAATGTATTGGAGAGTAGAAGACAGTGAAGTTTCCGAAAAAAAAATCGTCGAATTCTCGGACAACCGCTAAAAAATTGTAGCATCGTTAATATGTGTGGGTTGATTTGAAGCAATTGAAAGCTACTGTAACACAAATTAAATTATTTAAAATAAAATCAAATATTAAACTCATAGCAAAATTGAATTTTATAAAAAATAATATAATAACAAAAAAAATCCCTGCTGGTAACACTATTTTTTTTAATTTTAAGTTGTTGTTGTAACTAAAACCATATAAATACTGCCGCCTCGGGCAAATAAAATCATTCTAAGCTCTTGCACTGCGTTAGGAACAGTTCTTGGTCGGTCTTGAATATAAGTAGGAAAAACCTTGTGTTTTCATTTTTTACTCGATATTCATACTTCCTTCACGCTCTCTCTCTCACTGTCTTCTAAATTGTCGCTACTTATTCTGCGAATCGTCCATACGCCCCGTAAAGAGAAACGTAACATAGGCGCCCGACTAGAGGCCAAAGGAAGACATAGGAAAGAGGAAGCGAGCACATCAGAAAGCAGTCAGCCAAAATAAATTCGGAAGCTAGATCGAATATACTTACACGGTCCCAAGTCAATAACAAAATGACGCTTGACGATCAATTTAAAACTCTTACCGAGTCACTTCAAAACTACGAAAAACTACTTATCGCCTTTGAAAGAAAGGTCCTTAGAAGAATCCTCGGACCTATAAGGAAAGATCTGGAGAATACAATACAATAAAGAATTGTATGCTATCTTCGATAATCGAGAAGCGTCAACCCTCATAAAATTCCAGAAGTTACAATGGCTGGTCATGTGGAGTGGATGGATGACGGAAAAATTCGCAAACGCACGCTGAAAGGGAAAGTCAGTGGACAAAGACCGGTCGGAAAACCACGGAAACGCTGGAAGGATTCAATTGACGCATTGAGTTACTGCTAAGATTTTCAAACTAGAGGATGTGGTGACTGAACTGAAGTGGATGGAGGCAAAGCATTCAAGAGGCTAAGGTCCGATTTGGGTTGTAGCACCATCGTTAATAAGTAAGTAAAGAGAATATTGAGGACAAAGATGCGCTTGAAGGTATCGCGCTACTATTTGATGACATTGCCGTAACATGGCTTAGCGAGATAAAAACGAGAACACCACGTGGAATAGTGTGGTTGATCGTATACGTAGTACATTTGCACCAACCAAACCAGCTTAAAAGATCTCTATAGATATCTATTTAGAGAGCAAATGAAAAACATTCCAACAGAAGAATTTGTATGACAAAAAAGGGGCACTTATGGCTCAGTTGATAGCAGATTGTCGATTAGAAAGACAACAAATCGACCTTACTTTCAGTCTACTAAAACTAAGTGTTAGGGAGCATATTTAGCGGGATAAAGTTCAAACGTTTGACGAACTATTAAAAAAGGCGGCCGAAATTGAAAAAAAACCTTGGGAAAAAACAAGCCATAACAGTGCAAATGGAAGCAAAAAAGAAAAAGCGTACCTTCTGCCATAGTTCCGGTCATTTAGTGTACAAGTGTCGAAAAAAACAAAAAGTAGAAGCAATCCAAAGCAGATAAAAACTATGCAAAACGTCAGTAACAGTGAGCTCCATACTCCGAAACTCAAGTGCTACGGTTGTTGAAAACCAGCGGTAGTAAAGAGTTAGTGCAACAGATACAATAAGAATGTACCAACTGTTACCGAAATTTCCTTTTGTGCTATAGATGCAAAACAGGTAGGGCACCCCCGAACGGCAAAGACCAGCCATGGACGTCAAAATAGCTGGGGTAGAAGGATGCGCATTCATCGATACTGGAGCTAGAATCAGTGTCGTTTGTTTTAACCTTGTTACGGGATGAAAGAAGCCTTCATCTCGCTTCAGATAATGGGGATTTCTTAGGTCGAGGCAGCACGATTTTGCCGGCGGCTCAGGAGCTTGGGATGGGTCGTTGACCCAAGAAATCCTCATCCTTGTTCGTGCTGATAGAAAAAAAATGGAACGGGAGAGGAATCACGATACCGTACTACCCCCAAGCGGTTTATTCGCCTAGCTGGATGTTTTCATCCCCCGATAATCCAAATTAGCGGGCGATAAAAAAAACGGCAGAATACACGATGCGAATCACGCATGACGAAAACAGCACCTATCCAGCCAGAGCCTGGGAACCCTCTCATGAGTTCCTCACTCACTCATCATCTCAAGAAAAAGAAAAACCACGCGTAATAAATCTATTGCCGTTCCTAAGCACTTACAAGATCACACAAAAACTTAACACTCACAGTAAAAAAATTATAATTTGAATTCACAATAAAAATATATTTCAAGAAATTACTAACTAATGTGATATAAAAAAAAATGATGATATAAAAAATTATTATTTCGTACTTAACCGTTGGGGCCCTTGCTGCATCCTGATGTGAATATGAATCTGACTCCAAATCAACACTCGTTCTGTATATTTGTATTTTTATGGTATTTTATTAATTAATTCGTTTTGCATTAAGATCAATTCAATTTTTATTAAGGTTATTTATTAAATTATTAAATAGTTTTCTTTTCAATGTCACTTATTGATTTGTTAAAGTTTTTGCACTGATACTTAATGTATTTTTTTTATATTTTAATTTCTAATGTCACTTATTATATCGAATTACACTATCAAATCCACTTTCAGCTCCTCATTGTCTTACGTTCAAATTTGAAAAACAAAAAAAAAACACCAACAGAAAAAAAAACTTCTTGATCAACCATCCTTCCTCGAGCACAGTCTATTTCGTCCTCCAAAAACTTTTTTTCCACTGCTTTAAATTGGGCCGGCAGACGAGAGCCTCAACGGCTTTTTTCCCAATCTCATCGATAATTTTGGCGCCAAAATATTTTACAGCAGTGCTGCCCTGGGAGTTTTTGTCCATAATTTTTCAGATAATTATTTGGCGCGAACTAATTTGATTATTATTATTATATTTTATATTGTTTTCTTTTACGTTTATTATTTTGGTGGTATTATTTCGTTATAATTTTATAGCTTATAGGCAACAAAAAAAAATATAACATGAATCCTAATTGTACTTAGGAAAACTATGGGAACAAAACAAAAAGAAAAAAAAACAATAAACTGTGACCTAAGTGAGTGAGGAGTAGAATTGGATACGATAAAAACTAAAAAAAATTTACCAAGAAAAAAAAAATGTTTCGTAACAACATCAATTCGCAACAACCTACGCTAACTTTTCACAAAGTAGGGATACACATACCAATAGAGTGAAGTCACTATTATGTTAGCAGATGGTATAAAAAAGAAGCAAGAGATTTTGCATACTATAATGGAAGTTAAGTTGAAAAACCGTTCCATTCCTACTTGCTTTATAGTTCCGAAATCCGGACTCTATTCGGAGTAGACTTCATCAAGGACGCAAATATTGTTATAAACCTACCACAGAGGAACTGGCATTTCAGAGGCTCACCAAAAGTTAAATACGATCTAATGCAAAGGGAAATCGTTAAACCCACCAGTCACTCAGACATTGACGATTTTCAACTGGCAAACCTTAAGGTAGTTCCAAAATTTCCAAGCCATACTATTGAAGAAGATATTCACTACGGCCCTGAATTTCCATATATTCAGGAAATCATCAGTTTGTCAGTCCCAGCATACCTCATTAAGTCCCTTAAAAAGAACACTAAATCGAAATCGGAAGAGACAACACAGAGGAACGCAGCTACTCGATGAGTTATTACCGGACTTAACACAGTTCGTCGAATTAAACTCTTTGTATCTACAGTCCCAAGAAAGAATAGAGCTCGTCAAAGTAGCAACTCTTTTTGCTCCAAAGGCAAAACAGATCATACATAGAATCAATACGGAAAACCATGTACCGATAGCTACTCCGCCATATCGCCTTTCATCTGATCAAAAACAGCTGCTACGGGTAGAAATCGACAATATGTTGAACGCTGATATTATCGAACCTTGCGAATCACCCGTATGCTAACCAACACTAATGGTTCCCAAAAAGGAGAGCTATACGATAAATATTCTCGTAATTCTTGCAGAAACATTTGAAGAGCTGACACCTTCAATATTAAACATAACAGAGTTATGATTGGGCGTAAAGCCCAATCATATGATACTCTAGATGAAATACTTACTTACCTTTAGTTTGGAAGGTGGTAAAAGCAGAGAAAGAGGTTTGTAATTTTTGTATGTAACATTAAACGTAGTATATAAAATATTTCGTGCTGAATTCGAGGAAATTGAACAATTTTTGTCTGAATTTATGGCATTTGTATGGGAGGTGGCAGAGAAAGTGGGAGATTTCGGATGATTTTGAATCTGCTTATCAACATCCTTATCACATTGCTTTGTTACAATTTTAATGTTAATTGCTCTCATATGTTCGAAGGAGAAAAACTTTTCTTGAACTTCCAATAAAAAATTTGTATGGAAGCTGGTAGACGGAGTGAGGTGAAGGCGATATTTATTATAATTATTAAAGGACAAATTCTGGCAAATTTTCAAGTTTTTGTTTCTTCTACTTTCTATGAAAATCGGTTAATTGCATTTGTATGGGAGGGGGTAGAAGGAATATCCGAATCAAAACTAAATTTTTTTTAAATCAATTATATATAAAATAGTATATTTTTCTCAAAATTTAAAGTAGATAGGTTTGACGGTTTCGAAGAAAACTAATTTAATTGAAGTTCCAAAATTTTTTAAAATTTGAATGGGAGGGGGTAGAAGGAGTGAGGTAAAGTTGATAGTTTTTCCAAAATTAGTTGCAATTATAATAAAATTAATTATGACAAAAATTGGTTCATTTAGCTTTGCTAGTTGCAATGGAAACCGAATAAATGCATTTTTGAAAATTGTGCATTTGTATGGGAGGTGGTAGAAGGAGTAAGGAGATCAGATCAACATTTCTTGAGGTTAATAATATTTATATCATTATACTACGACCTAATTTTCAAGTCACTAGCTGAAATGTTTTCGGAGAAAAATCAATTTCTTTAAATTTCGAAATTTCTTGAAATTTGTATGGGAGTGGGTAGAAGGAGTGGGGGATGTGGCCCGTTCACGAACTTAAAGTTACTTTTTTGCTAGAAATGACAAACAACAAATTTAGCACGATAGATCAAAGCGTTCGAGAGCTATGCTGTAGACAAACGGACAGACGGTCACTCGGAATCGAGGCTTTTGAGAGACAGCAAATATTTCTGTACCCTTGGCGGCTCTGTGCGAGCGTTATTTCTTAGCGTTACAAATGGTTAGGCAAACATAATATATTCTCAGATTTCATCTAGAGTATAAAAATATTTGAGGTATTACGCGAGTTCCAGCTACACATCAACAGGGGGAAAAGCCTGTTCGGTTGTCCGAAAATTGTTTATTTAGGACACATTAATTCAAAATAGGGAATACAAGTAAACTCAGAATAAGTGGCCGCTATGTCGAACATTCCGCCAACGAAACACATAAAACATCTTATATCATTCTTGCAAATGTGTTCATGGTGTCGAAGGTTCATAGCAACCTTCGCCGAAAATAGCCGATAAGTGTCCGATCTTACTAAGAACAAGGTTCGATGGGTATGAGGAAAAAAAAACACAGAAAATTGCCTTTGATACGCTCAAAAGTAGTCTAACGACTGCCCCAATATTCCAGCAGGCCGATGCAAATGAACCATACTTCATACGAACTGACGCAAGCGGCTATGCGTTGGGTACAGCCCTACTTTAATGTGAGGGACCCGAAGGAAGATCAGTTGAATATCCAAGCAGACTCCTTACATCCACAGAAATAGAAGCCCTTGCAGTCGTTTGAGCCGTATCCAAGTTCCGAGGATAGATAGAAGGTAATGAAGTTAGAATAGCTTCAAATCACCAACCCCTGATTTCGATCAAGTCATTAAAATCGCCAAATAGGCTACTCGCTCGCTGGGCCTTGCAACTGCAGCCATATAACCTTAATATTCAATATATAATCCTAGAGAATTATTATGGGTAACCACCCTTGCGAAAAGTAGAAAAGGATGTCGCTTTACAGCGAAATTTACTCCTGCGACGTGATGGACGAATAAAGGTCCTACAAGCTACGAGATTTTCAATGCTGCAGATCCCACTGAAATCATTGGAACTTACCAAACTTTATCCCTAACTAGCTGTCATGAAACCAATGCTACTACCCCATTAGTTCCCGTAAAAAGAAGCGGTTGGCCGAAAAAAAATTGAAGTAAGAACCGAAGCATTAGATATTCACCTCATTGGGATGCCTTCAGGAATAGGAGGGGAGTTTATAATATAAATTAAATTATTTGAAATAAAATTAAATAATAAATCCTTAACCTAATTGAATTTTATAAAAAATAATAAAATAACCAAAAACAAAACTCCTCTGGTAGCACTATTTCTCTTAATTTTGAGTTTTTGTTGTAAATAAAAACCTACAAATACTGCCGCCTCGGTCAAATAAAATCATTCTAAGCTTTTGCACTGCACTAGGAACAGCTCTTGGTCGGTCTTGAAAATAGAATCTTCCCAATAAGAAAAACCTTGTGTTTTCATTTTTTACTCGATGCTCCAAACTCCTTTACGCGACACTATACAGCATAATCTGCATCCCGCATCCCTTTCCTAAATTATCGCTACTTATGCCGCAAACCGTGCCCCAAAAAGAGAAACATAACAGTACGACTTAGATATGTAAATCAGTATTTCCGTAAATGTTCTTTTTTGTAACAAGTACCAGCAGAAGTGCCCGTACAAAGCGGGAATTTGTATATTCTAGTCTTTAATATATCTAATTGAAAGAACATTTTGTGAATTACATAGTCTCCTTAATTCGAGTCCTATATTTCAGAACAGACATCTTAGTAGTGCGAATACAAATAAAATTGAAAACAGCATCAACAGCGTTTCAATAGTTTTTGCATGATGTTGTAACAAACAAATAAACAATCAAACAAAGATTTCTACAAAATCAAAATAGTCGTACAATATAATCTAATTACGACAAAAAAACATTTGAATTTGACAAAATCTTAAGGTTATTATACACATTAATTAGTTTCATTGTTATTGACATTTCGACTGGTTGAACACTAATTTATTATTTCTTTTAGTATATGAAGCATGATTAACAAAAACAAATTTATATTTCAGAACTTCATTACCATTCATAAATTCTTAATATTCTTAATAAACGAGCTGAAACAGGTGATTTTAAACAAAATTTTGATTGCATAACATCAATTTTCCATAGTTCAATTATTCAAGAGTTCTGCCAATGTTTGCAATTTCGTTGTTTTTTTGTTTTGTGTACACAAATAGAATTGAGCAACGCGTCATTTACCACACAATCAACAAAATGCTTCTACCAAACCTTCATTAAAATAAAACTATTCGAAAATGGATTGATTTTTTTGTTATCCCTTTCCTATCTGGTCGATCCTGAAAAACAATTGAGCTCTAATGGAAATCCATCAATCAGTTAAGTTATAAATCAGACGTCTCCATGCCACAGTTCATCACCGGATGTTTTGTCAATCGGGTAATATGTACATCGGGCAGTTCATCTATTTCTGAAAAATTGATCGGGGGCAAGGATTCATCGAACCACTTCAACATTTTCATGCGACAATCCGAGCGTAAACAGAACGAATGATTCATACGCGATTCAATGAATCAGATGTGTATACACTTTTTGTTGTTGTTTATCGAAACAACAGGCAAGGGGTGGTCGATGGATGATGTTCGACATCTATCAAGACACCCTTAGTCGAGATATATGTCATCCTGAATCCGAGCACTGTTTTACGATTATGGTTTCATGTCCATTAAATTGTTGCTTTGATGTCCTGTGACATTGTCGTATTGTAGAAGTTGTCTACTATGATATCGATCCGCTTGTATCCCCTCGTCCACATGACTGCAAAAATATCACTCTTCACTATTTTGCATCCATTGAAGTAAACCAATGGAGCATTAAAGATGTCCATTACAGAAAGTTTCCTCTCTTAACTTTTTCGAATGTTTTCTGAAATTTTCAGTTTCCAACAGAATGTCAGAGGGGTTGATTTTTTCTACACTAGAAATGTGTTCCACTGTTTTTAGTGTTGCTGAGTTCTTTTTTCGTCCTCTTTCCACATCTACTGAATGGCTGTCCTGTGTGTCCCAAGTACTTTAGTGGCTTCGTTCTTCAGCTGCTCCAAAGTGCTCGACGGTGTATACCTCCAAGCCGCCCGGAAGAGGGTAGCATTTGTTGCAATGAATTTTTATTGAAGCATTTATAACATCTCACCCTGTAAATATTTGGATCCTGTAGAGTGGACGAGGGATTCGTTTCATCCATTTGTTCAAGTTGGTTTTTGCTCTTATAAGCGAGAAAAGGGATGATGATGGCAGGATCGAATGTTTGTTTCGAATACCGCGACACTAAAACTCTCCTACATATACACGGAACGACTTTGAATTCACTTCGCGTTAATTGTTGTCAGCCCCGGGATGATGTCGTTATATGGCGGGGGCTGAAATGTTATTCCGGAATGTCACTTAAGTTACGCTCTAATGTGTATTTTCTTTGGAGAAATTCTTTTCGGAGATTTTAACTTTTTGCTAAAACATGCGATTCGACAATTATCTTTCGGGGAATAATGTTAATAGCGAGTGAGTATGCTGATAGAGAAAATTACGGGGTTGATCTCAAGATAGAGAGAAAACCGAATTAGGCTTAACAGAATAAAATAATTTTTGTAAGAAATTTCAAGAAAAGATTTATTACGATTAGAAAATTCCAAAAGTAACCCTTGTTGAACAATATCGCTTGAGGGTGAAGTAAAGATATGTTTTTTTCATCTGGTACAGAAACTAGAGGGGTTACCCTTTTTACTAAAGTACAGCTCCGGTGAAGTGGGATGGGTTTTGGTTTCTGAGAATTAAGTGGATAGAGACGGAAATGGCTATGAATTATTTTTCTTTAATTGGTGAATGGAAATACTGTGATGGGCAGCGAGTTCCATATTTGAACAGTCCGATTTAAAACGAATCATGAAATTGGACAGTGCGACCGAAGATGGTTTTAAGAAAATACTTGTCAGCGCGCGAAGCAGCTTGAGTATTACGAGGTAAACTCATGCGTGGTGGTAACACATCAACGATTCCGTCCGAACAATTTCCATTATGGAAACGATACAAAACGGATAAGGAGCTTACACTTAATTGAACAATGTCAGTAGTCCAATGATCGACCATCAAACGGAGCATTAAAACATCCACCTATTTATTATAAGAAAGGTCAGGTGGACAGGATCATCAAAGGTCAGGTAGACAGGAGAAAAATTACCCCCGAAAGAAAACCCTTTTTGTATGTTAGTTAGGATTGTGAAGTCAAAAATAGAATGACGGTCATCCTAGCTCCGAGACCGAGAAACAGATTCATTAGCTGGGACTTCCCGAGGAGCAAAATGAGGATATCAACAAAATATTCCATCACTTTTATTCATCCAGTTGTACCCTTCAACCAATTACTTCAGTTCAAAGCAAAAACAACAAAGAAAGTACGAATACACAACACTACTTCTTCTTCTTCTACAATAGTGCTACAGCCCAAATCGGGCCTTAACATCCTGACCTTCAGGTTCCTTGACATTTTTCATTATTTATTGTGGAAGGGTTGTTAGACCTTCGCACAATCCTCTATCTATAAATTTTTCATCTTCGTAGATCAGGGTGACCAAGGTTACACCGAAGCAGGTAGTGCGCTGAAATTATGCGTCGACCGGGATTTGAACTCTCGACCTTCGCATTGTAGACCAACACGCCATAAATTATTAAGAATGATACCATGATACTCGCATTTGAATGGAAGAGGATCGTGATCAAATCAATCCCGTGATTTGAGATCATATACGTATTAAAGAGCATTAAGGACATGTGAATAATTATAGCTTGTGTTAATTAAAAAAAAGGCCTAAATAAAATAACATTAAGCTTGAAAACGTAACAGGACTTCGATTGTGCGTACAGCCCATACATGAAACTTAATGGCACTTTGAGCACAATGCTTTCTATTTTGTTGGTATCAGAACCATAAATTATTAAGAATGAAACCATGATACTCGCATTTGTATGTGATCTAATCAATACCGTGATTCGAGATAATATACATATTAAAGAGCGTTAAGGACATGTGTTAAAAAGTTAAAGTAAAATAATAATAAGCTTAAAAACATAATAGGACTACGATTGTGCGTAAAGCCCACTTATACGATACTAAAGATGAAATTGAAATTTTTGCGATCTTAAGAAATTTTGAATGGGGAGTGCTACACGGGGTGACAGCATTGAACTAACTTGTTTCACATCATACTAGAGTGGCTATAAGAATGTTTTGTATGAAATTTAAGGTTCGAAAATCGAATAGATACTGAGAAAATTAGTCTATTAGTTTTATTGAAATTGTTTATATGGGAAGTGGTAGAAGGAGTGGAGATTTTTAATCATCATGCAATTGATATATTTTAAATTTCAGATCAGTAACTTTCATACTTTTCAAGAGAATCGCATTTTGGAAAAGATGTGATATTGTGTCACATTTTATGAGAGTATGTAAAAGGGGAGAAGCTTATCGGTTTACTTATACCCGATATTAATTATAATACTAATTAAGGATTTAGTACAAGATATAAACTTAAATAAATTTTATACGTACTGAGCAAATTGGTTTATAGTACTTCACGAAAAAGTGCAGGTTGTATGGGAGGTGGTGAAAGAAGTGGAGGGATTCAAACAATTTGTATACCATAGATCAGATTGATGATGAAAAATATAATAGGACTACGATTGGGCTTTAGATGAAAGCGATTTTTTTTAATTTGAGAAATTTTGTAGGGGAATTGGTAGAGGGTAATTGTTTCACATCACGTTAAGGTTATTTTATACAAAATTTAGGACTCAAAACTTTAATATGTACTGAGAAAATTAGTGTATTGAATTAAGTGAAATTTTGCAGTTTGTATGGGAGGTGGTAGAAGGAGGGACGAGTTCTTAATGACTTTTTCAGAAATAACTATAAATATTATGCTTTTCACATTTTTTACAGCGTGATACGTCTTAAAGCCGTTTAATGATAATGTAAAAAATTATAATTTAGCTGTGCCATGTGTTAATGGTAGGTCCGAACGGCAGCATTCGACGATGTTATATAATTAAGAATCGATGGAAATTCCAGGAAATCCTTTAGATCTCATATGTAGTTACCTATATAATCGAAAGCAAAGGGTTAAAACAAAAGATATGTACAATCAGCTCTGGAAAAATATTGAATACGGTGTCCCTCAGGTTAGTGTCCTGGTCTCACTTCTTTACTCCTCACATTTATAATGTTCATTAATGATATGTTCAATATCAATGACCCTATTGATGTGCTGATTGCTTTTGCAGACGAAACTGTTATGTATCTGCGAGCCTTCATAAGTGAGGTAGCCTACTAAAAGCATTGGCTGGAGTTATTAAACTGAAAAGATGACTTGATCCAAATAGGCTTACAGTTAATATTAATAAGTCAAAATATATGCATTTTGCAAGCAGTAAGGGTGTTCCATCCACCAATTTGAAGCTCGCAGTTCACTCCTGTGAATGTGATTTTAACAACATCTGCACGTCTTGTTCACAATTTGAAGTGGCCATATCTATAAAATACCTAGAAATAATTATGGAAAGTAATCTGACACGGAGAAATCCGTTTCTCAGAAACTTCGAAATATTCTTTCCAGTATCCGTAGTTCAGGAATATAGAGATTGGGACGCCAAAATCAAAAACCATGTTCTATTTGAAAGTGTTCTTCAATATGGTATTCTGGGATTGGTTGGTGCGTGTAAGACCAATTTATACCCTATCAATATTTTCAAAAAATCAGCTATTCAACATATCCTGAGGAAGCCTATTAGATATCCGTCTTACCAAGCATTCTCGGAACTAAAAGTCCTAGATCTGAATAGACAACACTGAAAGGTAGTTGTTAACATTTAAACAAACTGGGCACTAAGTGTAAATTAACAAAGATACAGCAACATGCACCATACTTACTAACAAAATACTTTAACGAACTTCCACTTGATATGAAATCTGGCATAAATATTTCCAGTTTTAAGGTAAAATTAAAAAACGGGTTTCTTGTCTAGAATTCTCTAAGCTAAACTAACTAATAATATAAATTTGTGCTCAAAAATGAAAGACTAACAACAGTAAATTAGCAACTAAGCTAAACTAACTAATAATATAAATTTTTGCTTAAAAATGAAAGACTAACAACAGTAAATTAGCAACTTGTTTGGTATTCCTAAATGCTACAATATAATGCAAAATAATTTTCGCTTTTTCTCACTATTCTCTCACTTGAAAACTTAATTTCCTACTTACTTTTTTACTCACTTATTTAAGTAAATTCAAGAAATAAAACGCTTGTCACAAGCTATCTTCTAAGGCTTTAATACAATGTACGAAAAAATGTATGTATTTAGTATTATTATACTCTAGATGAAATCTGAGAGTTTAATAAGTTCGCTCTAAATTTTGTAACGCCAAGAAATACTGCTCGCACATAGTCGCCTATGATAAAGAAGTATTTGTTGTCGCTCGAAAATCTTGAAACAGGATGTCAGTCAGTCGAACAGCTGTCCGTTCGTTTGTCCGTCCGTCCGTCCGTCTGTTCGCTCTCTAGCTTGAAAACGTGTTGAGCTATGACGCTCAAATTCTGTAAACGCTATTTTCGGTGAAAAAGTAAGATCAAGCTCGCGAACGGGTCAAATCGCTCCACCCCTTCCACCCCCTCCCATACAAAATTACACAATTTCTGAATTTAACAAAAAACTGATTTTATCCAAAAGTCTGAAATATATGTAATTTATAATTTTTATAATCACTTCCACCTACTGTTTAAAAATTTTTTGATTTCCCCACTCCCTTCACCACCTCCCATACAAACTGCACTTTTCATGAAATACTATAAGCCAATTTATTCAGTACGTAAGAAATTAACCGAGCTGAAATTGTACTCGAAATATTTATTTAGAATTATTAGTAAAATCGAAAAAAAAATTAGATGACTAGCTGTACTCCTTCTTACTCCTCCTATACAATATAACAAAATTTCACAACTTTACAAAAAGTAAATTTTTTTGAAAAGTATGAATGCTACTGATCTGCAATTTAAAACAAGTCAATTGAATGAGGCTTATAGTTATTTCTGAAAAAAAGCATTAAGAACTCCCAACTCCTTCTACCACCCCCCATACAAACTGTAAAATTTCTTTAAATCCAGTACACTCATTTACTCAATAACTTTCTAATTTTTACACTAAAATTTTCAATAAAACATTTTGTTGATGACTTTTGCATAATGTGAAATAATAAATTCAATGCCGTCATCCCTTCTAGCACTCCCCATACAAAATCTTGTATCTTGTATCTTTCATTTAGAGTATTGCATGTAAAATTAATTTTTTATTTTTGATAGGTAGACAACCCAAGTTAAAAAAAAAAAAATAGCAATCGTATTACTGAACTTAAAAAGAAGTTCTTAACTATCTCCCTCAATAACTACAGTTAATTCTAATAGAGGCAAATTATGACTGCTATAGAGCTGAGAACTTTTTTTTAATATTGTTATTATCTTAAGAATAATGTATTAAATTTAGTCATTATTTTATCCTTGTAGGTATTCTGCTTACAGAACTATTAAAGCAGTCTGGAATGCAAACTAATTTTTTTATGGCGCAAGCAATAAGATCATTCAATATAAAATCGGAAGGATGAGATTCAAAATTGTGTTATCTCGAAAACTGAGCCTGTTTTCAAAAAATATAGAGCGGGAAAGGAGCTCGCTCAAAATTATGTTAGACTTAGTTAGATCAAATGCAAGGGAAGCCGAAGCCAGCTCTCTTGTTCTCTGTGTGATTGAGTGATCATATTGAGCACAAGTAACCTTCATTTGTAAGAAGGTAAATGTTAGGATAGGTACTAAACTGAAGATTTCGTAAAGTAAACAGTAGTTTTATGTCCTCGATCGACTGAAAACGGGTTCAACTGTGCGGTAATTTCAGTTTCGAGGATAGGAAGAAGTCACACGGAGCCAAATCTGGTAAATACGGTGGTTGATTAAAGCAAATTTGTTACTTTTTGGCCTAAAATTCGGTCACAATTGAGGCTCAATGCGTTAGCGCATTTTCATCGTGGAAAATCCATGGATTCTCCTTCCAAGATTTTATTTTTTTAAATAGCCGTACTTAGGGGGTCACTCTTTAATGTAAATTACACAGTCATGTCGGTAAGGGAAAAAAGGAGTTAAGTTAAACAGAATTAAAAGGGGGGAAAAGCCTAAAATGTCTGTGGACGTTGAGTTTGAAACGTCGAAGGTCGTAGGACAATGGGAATACAGCTTCAGGCAATGCATGTTAGAGCTTGGAAGTTCAGGGTATGAATGACTGTCTATATTTCACTATGCGGGAAGTTAAAAGCTTAACAGTTAACTCGTGTGCGCTTGAAGCTAGGCGAGTGTTTCTTGGAAATGAGTACAGAGGTGGAATAAGTTTAGCAAGATCCTCACTGCATTTACCATGAAAGTAGCGGTAGTAAATGCTTAGTACTCCGACATTTCTGCGATGTTCTAGGGAGTCTATAGACACCGTGTTGGCTTCATCTCCAATTAGTCGGAACGCATGTTTCTGGACATGGTCGAGCATCGCAAGTTGCGTTTTGGGTTCCTCAGCCTATAAATGTGAATTTTACTCGAGGCGTGGTCTAATTAGGCCTTATAGATATTTGCTAGGTTACTGGGAGTAAATGTTTTTTACATCTTCGGAGAACTCCTAGGTGCTTGGAAGCGTCAAGTGCTACGTCGAGTACGTGCTGGTTATTTATTTTGATGCCAAGGAGTGAGAAATATTCGAAAGAGTTTGGTAGTACACCACCGAAGGTTACACTAGAAACCGACGCTGAGACATCACGTTTAAGGGAAAGATGACAGGCCTGTGTTTTTGAGGTGTTGAACTCTACTCTATTTATCCTGCCCCATTCCAAGATTAGGTTCAGGTCAGAGTTCAATGATCCAAATAGTTCGGCAATAGATGCTACTGGGACGCGGTGAGCGTTAGTAATCATGTCGAATTCATAGATGTTATCCAGGGTACTGTCATCTGCAAAGCAATGTATCGGATTGAGCGTTGACAACAGAAGGTCATTGATAAGAATAAGAAAGAGTGGGGGTGATAAAACAGAGCCTTGGGGAATCGGCCGTTTTTTACGGATTTGCTCACACAAACGCTTCAATGCGGTCAAATAGTACTCCTTATTAAACGTCTGTCCCTCTAGAATGAATTTATGATGGTTCAAACCTCAAATATCAACCAAAACAATGAGCAGCGTCTAGATTTTTGAGGAGCTTTGGCGTGGTTTTTCGATTTCAGCTCAGTTTTTTCCTCCATTTTGATGATTGTTGACTGGTTTGCATGTCAAACTGATAGACTCTTCTCTCACCACCAGTTATGATGCATTTCATGAATGTTGGATCAGAATTGGTACGATCATGGATGTCTAAAGAGATCTGTTCACGGTACTTTTTTTGAGGAAAATTTAGCTTTATTGGAACGAATCGAGCAAGGACGCGTTTTATGGTCAAAGTATCCACCAAAATCGAATAAACGGACTTGCAAGTGATATTGAGCTCTTCTGCTATCTCCTTAACTCTGGTGTGATGTTTTCCGAGCACCATTTCCTTCACTTTTTGAATGTTTTAGTCAGTTGAAGAGGTCCAAGGTCGACCAAAACTATGCATGTCTTAAACGATCTCTCGGCCATCCTTAAAGGTATTTTACCACTCGTAAGCTCGTCTTTTTGATATTACTGAGTCACCGTGAGTCTTTTCCAATATTCGCAATGATTCCGCATACGAAATTTGGTTGGAAACACACAATTAGTGGCAAACTCTTTGTTCCATTTTTTTTATCCATTATAGGTATAAAAATCGCCGTGGACTACTGAGGTGTATGAAACTAATCACGTCGGGGTCACCATTATTTAACGAATGCGTTTTTAATATCTTTTATACAATATGACGAACTCTTAATTCACTAAATTATATATTATATTAAGTTAAATCAATTGGTTAATATTTAACTATATTTATTATATATTATTATATAACTCTTAATTATTGCTTATACATATTACATAAATATTTATTATTTTTTATATCAATAACATTATTTATTATTATAATTATTGATTATATTATTTATCACATTATTTAATATTTTAACAACACGTTAGTAATATATATTTTTCAACAACCTTTCATTATTCATAATTTTTTTTTTTTTTTAATTAATTTTCTAAGACGTATATTTATTAATCTTTTTAGTAACGTTTTTATTTTTCGACAGCTTTTTTTTTTTATTTTTAACGATTTTTTTATATAGAGTCAGGATTCGCCTGCTAAAGTAAAATTACAGTAGTAAATAGAATTACAGTAGCTAATTGCGAGTCCCGATCATTATCAAAATCTATACGAAAAGAGATTATCGCACCACAGGTGTACCGATTCAATCAGCTGCTGCATACAAACTGATTAATAGACCGCCCTAATTTTTCCTAATAATTAAGGACAGTCCTACCTGCTTACCAAAAAACACTATTTTGAAATATCATTTCCCAGACTAATTTTAATTACAAATTCCCGATACTTTATGGTCACAATGTATTGGGACCGAAAAAATTTCAATTAGCGATGATAGTTTTGATCTGTACATAAACTTATTAACTCAATGAAAACAAAAGACTTTCTCGTTGCTTATTGTTGTGCTTATTAACGTCAATCACAAAATGCTAAGCTAAATTTTTTTTATTCTTAAGGACAAAAAAAAACTTCAAATAATAAAGTTTTAAAATCAAAATTTAATCCTAAACTTTTCAAACCATAAACTGCAGCATCAAACAAGCAATATAATTAAAAAGTATACACATACTGAAAATTTTTAAATAAAATTAAGAGTAAACATAAAATTAAATGCACGTACATGTTTAACCTAAATTACTCTACTTGTCTTCTTTTACTTAGTTCATATGGTCGTGCACATTTAGTAGGAGTCTTCAGTTTATCAAAGTAAAAGTTCAACTAATGCAATTAAGCCTTAATCCAACAAACTACACCAAACTAACGAAATTCGAGATGTTTGGTAACTATAAACGCGCAAACATACTCAAACATGAACACATCTTGTGCACGATGTCATCAAAATTGAGCTATGAGGGCGGGCGACTGCCTTGTAATTACGAAAATGAAATTGAATATTGCTTACCGCTGCAACATTTCTATCAATGATTAAATTTCTCTTCAACTACTTCTTTGATTTTTTTTTCTGCTCTCAAATTAAATAAACGGAAAATCTTGAGCCATCCTTTTAAATCCGATTGAATTACACGAACTTTTCTATGTAACTTTCTTATTATTCCACCCAGAATGATGTAATGCGAAAGTTGCATACCAACGTTCAGATGATTTTTCAGAAATAGATTCTTTACAAAATCACTATTGTATAACAATTGAAGGGTTCGGTGGATAAAGGGGTTATTGAACATTTTCAATGTTTTGAGATAAACGCCTCCAAATTTTCTCGATGTCACTCTTACAGTGTATTAGTGATCCGCATCAAACTTTGTGGTGTTATTTATATATGTTTCTAGGCGCTAGATCGCTCTAGTTATCAGTTGAAAACATAGTTTATCGGTATGGCAAAAGCTAAAGGCTGATGTTCAGGATCGCGCCTTGTGGAAGAGAGCTGTTTCTGTCCTATGCCCTTGTAGGGGGTCTTAACAAAGATTTGATATTTGATTAGAACGAATTATGTTCAACATCAGCCAAGGATTTTTTTTGGAATATAATTTTTTATGAAATGCTATAAGAACGCCACCTCCTCAGATCTTTGTAGGTTATAGGTCGATAAATTTTATAGTCAATTCATCTTAATTTTGATGCAAAATATTCGTCATTAAGCCATGACTCAGAGAAAATTACAATGTCAAAGCCATTACTTAGAAGTGAACTGTGCAGGGTGTCAAGCTTGGAACCAAGCCCACGGACATTTCGATAGTAAATTTTAAGGGGGTTTAATTTGAAAGAAATGATTTCCGGATTCTACATTGTTACGCTTTATTATTCGTAACGTTTCGGTCTCTGCTGAGATCTTTATTAAAGCGGGTTTCAGGTTTTTGAATTTTTCCGCGATATGATCCATGGTATTCCATTAAGAAACTTGATGGTCAAATCTGGATTAACGACACGTTTAATTTCAAGTTCATCACGTAGTTGCTTCCGGTGTTTTCTTTGTTGCAGTTTTTGATCTGATGATTTCAAAAGTTTTTTTCGCTTTTAATAAAATTTGAGCTATTTTCAATTTTTTTCGACTTACGAATCATTTTGATGACACTGGGGTGGCGCAAAATTATTTTTGTAGGACGTTTACAATCTATTATTTCTTTCGTTCGAACCGCAATGTCTGACTTCCTTGATGTTCTCGCACACATTTTTATAATTCGAGGCTCGGGTTTTTTTGATTTCCAAGATAATTATATATTTGAGAAACGCACATGTTTTTCATGCAATTTTTGAGGTTCTGAATGTCATTCCTTAAACTTTTGACTTCTATTTGAAACCCTAAAATACTCTTACTCATAGAATTTTGGACTAAGAATCACAAGCGAAAATGTTCTCTTGAGGATCTTACAGCCGCGAGTTCTATTCGTGATAGATACCAATAGGTGGAGTGCTGTGGACATAGGCAGCGCATACACGAAAAATGTTGTACTTGTCAGAACCAATGCTTCGAGCAGACGTTAAGTTTTAGTATTGGCATAATAAAGTAGAATCATAATACTTTGAAATTATTCACAAAAAAGAAAATGCTAACATGAGTTTTTGACGCTTATGTAAATTCTTCTTGGACTTGGAGTCAGAAATGGTGAAACTATAAAACATCATAAAATTCGGATTATTCTCGTTTTTCAATGGTGTTTTTCTGAGACGGATATACTGGCTATTATTTTTATTAATTTTATTAGTACTTTCGTAACAGTATCTCCAATTCCTAAGACAGGTAAGGACGTAACCTGATAGCTATCGACCAATAAGCTTACTACCAATTCTGGGAAAAAATATTTGAAAAAATAGTTTTAAGCCGGTTGCTAGATAAAATAGAGGACCTAAAAATTATTCCTGACTTTCAATTTTTTTTCCACTCAAGACCTCAGCAGTAAAGTTGCACATACAAAAATCCTTGCACGCCATTGTCAAATTGTCATGATAATACTAGATATCAAAAAGGCCTTTGACACCATTTGGCACGACGGCTTGGTTTACAAACTAGTGAAAAATTCTTTCCCTCCTTCTCTGTGTCACTTAATAAGTTCGTTTCCTAGCAACAGAGAAATTTCACTGTTAAAGTGAAAGGGCCTGCGAAGTAGACCCACCTCCACGTGGTGCAGGCTGGGTAATGCTAAGAGGTCTACAGATGGGGAGGGGGGGAACCCGTCGGTGATAGTTGCCTTGAGTTTCAGTACTTATTGCAATATATTACACCGGCTCCGCAACCCATCCTGGTAAGGGAGGACATCATCCAAACCTACTGGCCGAAGAGCTGAGGAACTGAAGAACCGAGGTGCTGATTTAAGGTTAGGCCGAGGAACTGATGAACTGAGGAATAGAGGACAGTATGGAAATCTGGATGAATCAAGATGTAACAACTAAGTGAAGATATGAAGCTATCAGTGTTATAAGCGGACCTCTAACCTGTTAGGTTGAATCCAATCTGGTTTTTATATGTTGTACTAAGGATAGTCGCAATGATGAAAAGTTAGATTTTTATTTGTTTTATAAATGCTGAAGCTAGTAGTTGTATGATGTTAGCGGGCAATCAAGTTGAACAGATCGTCAGCTCCGTAACCCATTTAGGTGGGGGGATAAAGTTGAACAGTCTGTCAGCTCCGATTCCTATCTATCACAAGGAAGTAAGTGCTGGTCCAGAAAGCTACGGCGATTCCAGTAACTGCTTTTGGAGCGTGGCAACTCCATGAACCCGAGCTGTTCGATCGGTATCAAGTTGCGTGTGAACTAGACTGAAGTGAAGATTGCTACACGAAGGTCCTCACCAAGGACTTGAAACTTGGTACTACGAGAGGATGTGTTGGCAACCCTGTACCAAGTTGTATCGATCAGGTTTCAATGAGTAAATGAATAAATGAATGAACGAATATAAGATCCAAATATCAAGAAATCGCTGATAGTAGTAGTTGAATGAAGGAGGCGAAAAGCAGGTGTCCGGTATAGCCGGCACGGCCCAGTAACTAACTGAATGATACGAAAATTGAAGCATAATAAAGAAGAATATAATATGTTAACGTTTGAAAGTTGGTTGTAGAATGTAGTATCGGATGCTGACGGTGGATTTTAGTAGCAGACCTAGCTAGGTGAAGACGAGAGTAGCCCTGCTAAGCTTTGTGAAAAATGAAGCAAGAAGTATGTCGATTATGGGCAAATGTTGTTACGGGTGATTGTAGAAGCGGACTGAGGAAGGCGAGAAGTCATAGGTGGACTGCGTAACCGACCAAATGAAGCGAAAATTGATCCTGGATATTAGGCTGGCTGTAGGTGTGTGAGGGCAGGAGCTCGGTATAGCCAGGACGGCCGTCGTAGCAACCTTTACGAAAGCTAATTGAAGCTATAACTAAGCAGAACTGATATTGTATTTTGTTAGAACATGATATATTACGTAGAAAGTAGCAATCCTGTGTTTGAGGTGACACTTCGGATCCAAGCCCCTTGGTGTCATAGTAGAACACAGGAGAGCAAAATCTACGCATCACAGACGGTATGATCGAACATCGATTGATCATATGTAGAGCATGAGTGATTTGAGACTTGATCGGTGCGACGGGGTATGGGCAAACCAATACAACCATAGATGAGGTCCCTTCGGGGTACACGTAGTGGCTGTGGTTTACCACCTACATCGCGGGTAGAGCATCTCCTGTACTACTGTACTTGTACAGTATACAGGTCCTTGGAATGCCTCGGCAAACCTTGTGCTCGGCGTGGAGTTGCGTTTTCAACCGGATCCCAATCTTTGGGGAAAGGTTTTAGATAGGCCTTGCTCTTACCAGTGTGATTGTAGAACACACAAAGAAGCATAGACTGGTATCATCTGCCGAGATACGCTGGTCAAAGACTAGCGTTAAGCTTGGAGGATGCAGGCGTTAATGATTGTCGTCACAAAACAATCCGTGACTGCTAAAGACAGCCGTGAACTCGTGGCTTTCTGTCGGTACGTTCACGTTAAGCGTTCAAGGTATGGTTCTATGTTAAAGTGAAAGATAAAGTATCTTGCCGCATAGCTATCCACTAAGGAGTACCACAAGGTTCATGCATCAGCTCCATTTTATATAATATCTTTAATGCAGATATCCCAAAATTTGATTCCTGTGAAATAGGTCCATTTTCAGATGATACCGCTATTTTATCTGCAACTTCAGAATTTCAAATAATAATAAACAACCTGCAAGATCAACTCGTGTAAGTCCCAGAGTGCTTCCGCAAATGGAAAATTAAGCTTAACGCTAGATTTTGCAGGCCATATTCTTCACAAAACCTCACGATACTTACCTCCATCTAAAATAAAGATACTTGGCAAACCCATACCATGGTTTAAATCTATCTAGGAATTTATTTCGACCGTAAACTAATTTCGTTCAGGAGGCCAGGGCCCGATTTGGGCTGTCGCGCCATTGATGATGGTAAACTAATTTTCCAGAATCATGTTGACCAAACTAAATCAAAAACGGCTAAAAACATCCAACTTTTGTATCCACTGATTAAAGGAAAGTCTCATATGACTCAAGAAAATAAGTTAATATTATTCAAAATCGTAGTACAACCAGCCTTAATATACGAAGCTTCTATTTGGAAAATCTGTGCAGGTGCCCATCGCAAAAATCATAGAAATTATCCAAAATCAATTCCTTAAAATTATCCCAAATAATCATTTCTTTTTCATTAGGTGCATAATAATTGTAGAATTTTTATTACTTTTCCTCTCTGTACAACAAATACAATTTGACAAAATTTCAAATTTGATATCTGTACTCAGTTTTGAGATATAACGATTGGAAATTTTGGAAAGTGCACCATTTTTGAAAAGCTCCCCATTTTCCCCAGTATTATTATGTTCAAATCTCTTATATTTCTTATAATTTTCTAGTAAAGCTTAATATACGTTACAAGTTTCAATGACATATCTTAAGAAATAGCCGAGATATTGATTTTTAATAGTTTTTCCTTGCACTCCCTTGACCCTCACCCTTACAATAATTAGCCACTCTATAAGCTGATTCTAGTCGATTTGTATGCCATCGTAAAGGTCCCAAAACATGAATTTTTTATTGTGATAAGTAATTTCGAAGATCTGATCATTTAAGAAAAAAATTCAGCCGACAATTTGTTTTAGCCTCCCCCCTTTTCGGACCCCAATGAAAAAATAAAAATAAATTATTTTTAATGTTTGTGCCACAAACCCCTCTATATATACGTTAATTTTCAGCTTCCTAGCTATAACCTTGACAGAGATATTTGAATTCATAGTTTTCGGTCTTAGCACTCCCCCCGCCTCCCCCTTAACCCTTACACCCCCCAAAATGGATGTCTGCCTGAAATCTCTAACCATCTACAATCCGCCCAAAGTTGAATTTTTTATCTTGAAGGGCTTGCGAGTTAATGTGCGCTGAACGCTCATGTCGGCGTACGGCGGACGTCGTTCAGACAGACGAGTTTGTTTTTGCATTTTTAGGTAATTTTAGTCATGAAACGCGAAAAAAACAAAATTTCAGGGTAGCAAATTTTTTTTTCCAAGTCGATCACAATACTTTATTATTAAAATAATAAAGTAAAATTGCGGCATTACCACAATAGAATCAATCTTCGATTAGAATAGTCTTTAGTTTTAAGTTGATTTGAATTTTTGTTAAATAAGTAGGGTTAATAATTTAAACATTGGGCTTTGCGCTTTTTCTCAAACTTATTGAAAATATTAACAATTTATCTGCAGAGTTGCAGAGACAATATTTAGTATAAGCTCTGATAATTAAATTCTTAATTATAATAAACATGTTAAAAACATACGCAATAAATAAACGTAATAATGTTATTAATTTTTTACTATTTCAATATCTTTTTTAAAAATAATTTTAATATAACGAGTAACTAACTATCAAGATAGGCTTCTGTATATTGTGCATTTTATTTTTCCATGTGTATTAAGCTATGGTGTAGCCTAGTGGGCAGCGTGTTAGTCTACAATGCGAAGGTTCAAATCCCGGTCGAGGCATAATTCCAGCACACTACCTGCTTGGGTATACCTTGGTCATTCCAATCTGCGAAAATGAAAAATTCGTAGATAGAGGGTTGTGCGAAGGCCTAACAACCCTTCCACAATAAATAATGAAAATATGTTAAGGAACCTGGAGGGAAGGAGGCCAATGCCCAATTTGGGCTGTAGTACATTGTAGAAGTAGATATATATTATTTACTGCATTTAAAAGTACACAAAAGATGTTATTTTAATTGGTGTCACGAAGGGCTTGAAGGTCGGAAATTTTTTATATGGTTCAAAACGTAATGTGAAAACATCTAGCAAGCCATAGTTCAAGTTATGAAGTAATATTATAAGTCTTAGTATCAGTTTGATAAGAGCCTCAGCAAAGACCAAAGCGTGACGACTAATTAATGAAAAAAAATAAAAGTTTTGTGGAGACGAAATTATCCACGAAATAGAATACAAACAGGTCCTTCATCCATCCATTTAATTTTTCTTATTGATGTTTCCGTTTCAAATTGAGTATTGAAACTTAAAATTAATTGGAACATAGAAAAACGATTGCAATTGTGCGAAATCATTGCAATTATCATGCTCTGAAAAGACCTAAAAAAAACTTCTCCGTGCAATTGCAAAATTTTTTTTATGTACTTAGTTGAAGCTACGTCGTTTTCCTATGCCGTCCTGAGAGTAAAAAGCGTAATGGCAAGACTGCTATTATGATTTTTTGGTCGGAAAGAAGAAGACGCAATTCAACGAAACGATAGGATAAATATTGTTATTAATTAATTTAAAGTAAACTAAAAATGAGCTGGACTGAAATATATAATTTCTCAAAAAACGTTCCTTCAAAGCCTTCCCGAAATTGAAAAGAAAATTGTTGAAAAATATATGGATATCGTATCGTATCGTCTCGTCCTTCGAGAAATGAGTGATACCGTTGATATAATATACTTTGAATAAGATGGCTGACAGGCATAAGCATTCATGTATTTAGATGGAAGAATCTTTAAGGAATGAGGAAAAAATGCTCTGTTTGCAAAGAATCATAAAAAATGAAAATGTCTCGAGGATGTTTGTGGCAAGAACCAAAATTCTTTATTTATTATTAATATGTATCTAAATATTTTTCATAGTAAGAAGAGCTATTTTCGAATCTGTTTGCTCTTATTTTCAATTAAATGATGGGAAAATAATCCTTTAATTATGTAATTAATCCTGTCAGTTTGGTAAACATAAATTCTTAATGTCGTCAACAACCCGAACGAAACAAGACCGACCGAAATCAGACGGACAGACAAGATAAACTCTCACTTATTTCGGTCTATCAATCCGTCTAGAGCTCCCAAACCAGACATGAAGTCGTCTGGCTATCAAAGTCTTTTCTTACTGGCGTCCGTTTGTCCTTCATCCTTCCTATTTTTACGAGTTTGGAAGTAAAACTAAACCAAATATAAACACACGTACGTATGCACATACTCTAAACAATTCGGACGAACCTAAATTCGAAGGAAAACTTCATTCAGGATACGTTGGAGAAGGACGGAGAGAATAGTCCTTTTGAGCTCATGGTTTAGTCCCGGGGACGAATAATTTATGACGGAAAAACACATCAATTAGATCTGAAACTGATTTCATCGATACAAAATGCGACAGAGTCAGGATAAAGATAAACAACACGAGAAATCCTGCTCAAGAGCTCCCTGAACTTGCAAATAGAATTCGAAATGGGGATTTGATCCTGTTCTTGAATTCTGGGTTCTGAATTGTGGAGGATGACAGGATTTTTCGCTCAATTTTACAAAGTCGAGCTGCTTCTTTTATTTATATACAAGCATGGAATATGTGGCATTTGGCCAGAATGACCCGAACCCTCTTTCGTCACGCTTCATCTCATGCTGTTTGAAATTATATTGATTTTCGATTCATCTTAAGGGAAGTAACAGTTGCTGGCCCTTTATTCTATCTACTATCTTTCAACAGTTGAGATGTTGGTCATGTTTACACCATATCCACTCGCACATCTTCTTTCAATGGGTCCTTTTTGGTAGCATCGACGATTTACTATTCACAAGCATAAGACAATCCATCAAAAGACGTACCAGGCTTAGTAAATTAAGGATATCCCCTAGAGTACGGTGTTTTTAGGGACAAAAAAACATCAACTTGAACTTGATTTCTGTGTAAAGGACGAAAAAGGTGGTGTAGAGCTTCAATCTCGTAAACCGAAATAAATAAATAGTCTTTTAACCGTATTCAATTTTTTTTTTACTAGATTTATTTCGATAATGATCGCTAAAACTTGTTGCACGACAGGATGATTTTAAAGTTTCGCGATTCCCTCAAGTTTTTCATTGCTATGAAAAGTTTAACAAGTTGATGGCGAATAGTTTTCTGGCACTTGCTAATGGAAGTCAAAAGAGCAAAGTCTCGCTCCGGCATTTGACTGCAAGTGTTTATTATAAAGTATTAAGCTTTTAAAAGAAATTTCTTAGTTTGTTTTTACAGGCAATGAAAGTTTTTTCCAATGCGAAAAGTCGCAATTAGAGAATTTTTCACATCTTGTCACGGTAAATTGACATAATTGAAATTATATCTGAAGATTTCATTAAATATGTGAAAGATGCAAGTGAATTTATTTATAAGTTGAGCAGTATCTAAAAGAAGATTTTGCTTTAAATAAAAAGCAAGATAAATTCAACCAGCTGGTTATAATCACGTAATACTTGAGAAAAAGAGTTTTCAATATCTGGCAAAGTAAAGAGTAAGTTTGAGGATAAAAATTGTAGACGTTATCAAATCAATCAAATTCCTATTAAGCCCCTCTATAAGAGCATAGGGCACTCTCTTCCACAAGGAGCGATCCTGAACATTAGCCTTTAGTTGTTGGTAGGACTTGTTTATTCCTCTGGCCTCCTGCTCAACTACTCGCTTCCATGTGCAAATTGGTCAACAAACCCGACGTCTTCCTTGAGGATTATAATCCAAAGCCTATTTGGCGATGTTTCGCTCTAGTTTTCTCAAAGTGTGACCGATCCACTGCCACTTCCGCTTTTGAATCTCAATTTAGTATGTTCAGTACCCCAAAGTTCGTCGAGAGATCACTTCTGGCCAGAAAATCCCTAAAATGCAACGGAGGTATTGGTTTGCAGTTTCTTGGTAAGTTGAAGGGTCACTCTTCATGTAGTGCAACCATTCAACAACACGGATTTGACGCATACGTCAAATACTAGCAGCTTCGTGCGAAGGGAGATCTCACTAAACCTCCAGAAAGACGAAAGGGTACCGAACGCCTAAAGAGCTTTATTATGAAAAGCCTCAATATCCTTTTTGGCTCCGCCATCCATGCTAACAATACTTCCGAGATAACAAAAATCTTTCACTTCTACCACATCTCTTCCGGTAAAAATAATCGGTGTGCTTGTGTTCGAACCCATGTGCAAGTACTTGGTCTTACGCACATTTATTTTCAGTCCCGCCTCTTTGCGTTTAAAATGGGTCGACAATTAAACAGCGAAAACTAGTGATAAGTCATTTCAAGAACGGGCTATCTCAGCGGAAAATTGCTCAATTTCTTAATTTGAGTCCCACCACAGTTCAGAGCATCATTGAGCGCTTCGTTGATGAAAATCATATTCAAGATAAGGAGCGCGCTATGCAAAATTTGCAACTCGTCTGACGTACGTTATTGTACGTAAAATCAAGGCGAACCCAAAGTTAACGGCTCCAAGACTAGTCGCGCAGATACAGCAAGGACTAGGTAAGTCATGCAGTGCAGAAACTGTCCGAGACCACAACTTCAATGGTCGAGTAGCTAGAAAAAAGCCATTCATAGGCAAAAAAAACCAGCTGAGTCACCTTGCCTTTGCTAGAGAGCACGCCAACAAAAATTCGGACCTCTGGAGCAGTGTCATATTCTCAGACTAGTCAAAATTTAATATCTTTGGCTCTTATGGCACGGCATCCGTATGGCGGAAACCTAATACTGAGCTACAAACAGAAAATTTAAAAGCTTCAGTGAAGCATGGTGGCGGAAGCGTAATGGTTTGGGCCTGTATGTCGGCAGCCGGGATTGGAAATTTGGGGTTCATTGAAGGTAACATGGACAAAACCATGTTGATGTACATTTGAAAAAAAAAATTTGCTCCATAGTGCTGCGAATCTTGAAATTCCAAAAATATTGCGTTTCTACCAAGACAGCGACCCTAAGCATAAGTCTGGTATTGTGCAATCTTGGCTGAATTGGAACTGCCAGCTTGTTATGTCCCCGCCGGCACAGATTCCACATATGAATGTAATAGAAACTTTGGAAAATAATATTCGGAAACATACGGAAATTATCCCAGAAACTACCCAAAAACTTGTAGATTCTATGCCAAAGAGACTTAAAGATGTAATAAATGCAAACGGCTACCACACCAAATACTGAATTTTGCATTAAATTTAACTTTTTTCTGCAAATTAAGGCCTAAGTTGAAGTGCATGAAATAAGCTGTGACAAAGAATTAAGCAGTATTTTCATAATTTTTGTTAATTAAGTATTACAAACAACAATTGTGTTTTTTTTTAAGTTTCCAACTTTAACAATAAATATTTTCTTAAAACATTGCATTTAAATCTTGCAAATATTTTACATAGTTTCCAGTGCAACTTTTAACAATTATTATCATCAGAAACAGGGCTGGGGATAATATGCAGCCATGTCTAACACCCGTTCGCACAGGAAAGCTCTCCTCTATATAAGATGCGAAACCTAATCATAGCTAAGACCTCTGGAATACCAACGCAAAGCATTCAAATATGTGATCTCGGACTTATCGAAGTCCACAAACATAAGATGTAGTGCCGAACCCATTTCGGCTAACTGCTCCGATATTATCTGTAGGGTATTCGTGTGGTCGTATTGAGAGTTACTTTGGCTATGATTTTCGATACGACAGTAAATAGACATATACCACGCCAATTGCATCAATTTCGAAAGTCGCTCTTCTTTGGAATATTCACAATGACGCCATCCTTCAATTAAGTCGGATATCTTCCTACATTCCACATCCCAATAAAGAGCGGGAGGAGTATATTGGCTGTTATTTCTGTGTCTGCTCTGAAGAGTTGTGGCAATGACCGAGTTTTTTTTACAAGTCGGAGTAGAAAATGATCTAACTTCCAGTTTTAAAATAGCCTTCAACAAGGTGACAGCCTCGCACTAATACTTTTCAACTTGATACTTGAATATGTTGTTTGAAAACTTCCCGTTGACACCAGGAGAACACTATGCTGCAAATCCACACAACTCGTATCATATGCCGACGATATAAATATCCTTGCTAGATCTCTGGAGAGTGCTAAGAAGGTAATTGTAAACCTTGACTCGATAGCAAGGGAAGTTGGACTACCTATTAATGCAAACAATATAAAAACTATGACCCAAACTAGGAAAAAGACGCCAATCAGACAAAATATTACAGTAGGAGATTATAACCTAGAAAACGTAGACAACTTCATATACCTTGGGGCGAACCTATCAAAGGATGGAAGCAAACCCACCGAAATCAAAAGAAGGATAATAATTATAAACAGGACTTATTATTCGGTAATTTCAATAACTAAAAACAAGAACTTAAGCTCTATAAAGCGATCATGAGACCTATGCTTTGTAGCGAAACGTGGGCATTAACTCAGGAGTCCGAGAAACTACTACTACGCCTTTGAAAGAAATGTCCTCAGAAGAATCCTAGGACCTGTGAGGGAAGACCTTATCTGGAGAATACAATACAATAGAGAATTGTATGCCGTCTTCAACAGTCAGACTAGTGTCAAGCCTCATAAAATTTAAGAAGCTACAATGGACTGGTCATGTGGTGAGAGGAAAGTCAATGGACAAAGACCGATTGGAAAACCACGGAAGAGCTGGGAGGATTCGACTGACGTAGATAGCAATTCACTGCAAGGATTTTCAACCTGGAGGACGCAGGCACTGAATCGAGATGGGTGGAGGCCAAGATCCGAATTAGCTGTAGCACCATCGTAATTAAGTAAGTAAGTTTGAGGAGTTCGGTTGGTAGTCCGTCTATACCTGGGGCTTTTCTTCCCGCCATTGATAGAAGGGCGGAAACTAACTCTTCCTTAACTAAGAGATTGTCACTAATAGAGGATTGTTACGGTTTTATGTTTGGTAGTTGTCTTGTTTCGGGAATATCTTCCTCTGACAAGATGTTTAAAATATCAGAGAAGTGCTCCTTCCATCTCCGCAACTGGTGTTCACTCATATTAAGGAGAGTTAATATCTCTCACCAGGTGGTTGGCGGCGAAATTCCTGTTCGTCAACTGTTTCATGATTTTGAATAGTGAAATCATATCCCCAAGATAAGCCGCAGATTCTGCTTTGTTGGTTACCTTCAATGGCCTTTCTCTTGTCGCGTCTAAAAGCCTTTTTAAGCTGTATATGAGCATCACGGGTTCTGTCTCAAGTCACGTGTTCGTTGGTTGACATCGGGTTGAGAGATGATTGCCAATTTAGCCTTTCTCCGATGCGACATCTAAGTTTCTCACCGCATTGCACATATCTCACAAATTCTTCAGCACTAGTTAGATAATTATTTCTGGTTGCCTTCCAATTGGCATCCAGTACGCATTTCTTATCAGCCCAATGTGGATGACTTTCCGCGTACAATGGTGGTGTGCTCGAGAAGGGGTCCCTCCGATGACCATTTGCCGAGTACTAGAAAACTTCACAAATAATTCGCCCTTTTCGGGTCTCTTAATTCAATGTCGTGACGTGTCACCATGTTTCCCCATAACGTGTTCTATTACAGTGTTGTCAGACCGAACCTGGATGTTCATATCTTCTTAGATGATAATAATATCACCTCTTGGAACACGCTCGAAGGTGGCACTCAGTTGGTTATTAAACTCCTCTTTTTCACCAAGTATTGCGGAATTAATTGGCGCGTAACAATGTAGAATTTTGCCGTTTCTGACACTGATCCTGAGCCTAACGACAACAATCCTATCCGAAATTGGTTTCCAGCTGATGAAACTGTTTCTCGCTCTCGGTACAAGGATGACCGCCACGTCATTTTGGGCTTGACTCTCAGGACCAACGTACAGAATGGTGTTTCCGCTCGCGGTTCGTTCTTCTCCTGATCCTGTCCACCTAACCGCGCTCAAGCCCAAGATTTGGATGTTATATTGCTCCACGTCACGGTCGATTACTGACTGGCAGTGCAAGGATCGAGTGTCCTCAGCCCTTCCTTCGTCATTCAATGTTCGAACGTTCCATAAGCCAATCATAGTCCATTTTTGAATGCCAAAAGTCGTTACCGTAGAATTTGTCCATATCCGAGGCGCTGTGTCCGTTTCTCGTATCAGTTATGTTTCAAGATCACGGGTGTTGATGAGCCATTTTCAGGGCCAGCAGGACTAGCTGTGGGTGAAATGTACTGCCGCCATCCCACAGGGAGATAGTTAACTCAGGCCCCAAGCCAATCTCCTATTATAGTTGCATGAATTGGTAAAACCTCATCCTACAACTACTAGTACGTCGAGAACAGATAATTGTCACAATGCCACCAAAGACAAAAGATGGGAAAAAAGAAAAGACGTTGCAGGGAAAGCAGCAAATTATCTCTACCGCTGAACTGAATTTACAGAAATAGTTTCGATAAAAAACTTCTCCTGTAGCTTCGGATGTTTTGAAGTCACCAGTACAATAGATCACTGTTCCAAAGATCGATGATGCGAACAATGAACGAGCAACAAGTGCAAGTAAGTCTTTCACTTTGTGGACCATTTCCTGTCAGATATTAGGTACATTCCAATTCGAATCGGAAACTAGGGTATAGCCTAGTAGGTAGTGTGTTGGTCTTCTAATGCGAAGGTCGTGAGTTCAAATCCCGGTCGGCGCAATATATAATTCCGGCACATTGCCTGCTTGGATATACATACCTTGGTCACTTCAATCTAGGAAAATGAAAAATTCGTAGAAAGAGGGTTGAGCGAAGGGCTACAACCCTTCCACAATAAGTAATGAAAAATGTTAAGGAACCTGAATATCAGGAGGCCACGGTCCGATTTGGGCTGTAGCGCTATTGTAGAAGAAGAATTTGAATCGGGATCGTGCGTAGAGCAACGAGGGACATGCTTTTTATTAGATGACTTCTTGCGTATTAGATGGCTTCCGACTAATTAGCTCAGGCAAACTGTTATGGCGAATAGGGGCAGCAAGCGTGTATGTTCGAAGACACAAATTTTTAACCGCAAATTTTCAGCGAGGAGCTAGTGGGAAAAAGCACCAAAAAGTACTTCAATTTATCCAATATGAGTTGTTGACAATAATCCGATAAGTACAAAAAATAACGAATTTAAACTAAATTCATGAAATTTTTCCGCTTTAAATCCCACGATATTCTTTCTGCATCGTATTACTAAACTATGCAAATTCAAATTTTACGAAACAAAACTATGTGAAACTAATCTCATGCAAAATCTACCCAGGATTTTATGCTGAACAAGAACAAGGAAACTCCTAATAAGTCGCTTATCGAGTCATTTAATTTTACTGCTTTCCTTACTCCGATAAATTGAATTTCCATATCGCTTTCCGTTCAAATAATTTGAATTACGCTTTCCATGCTACTTATCGACGAAGCTCTTCGTAATTTGTGGTAAAGCCATCAGATAATTTACTAGAGAGAAAGATCTCCGGGTGAAGGACACAAGCAGTGTTCATCGATACCTTGATTATAACAATGCCTTTATTTTAATTTATCCATCAATTCCGCATCCTTCAGTTTCACCATCTTGCCATGGCGAAACATTTCCTGAGCAATTACAGTCATCGAAGTGATGACAAATTTAATCAGCTAAGTGTAAATTCGTGTTGAAAGTATCTGTAGTCAATATGAATTTTTATTTCTTTACAAATTCACAATTAATTAAATCGTTCCCAGGAATTGTGTCTGTATTGCAGTGTCTATTATGCGGAATTGGAAGACCTCAAATGACTTGGAGTGACGCTGCAAAGAGAGCCCCAACCACATCTCATTCCAGCAATTCGGACAGGATAAATTTGGTATAGTGTACGATTTGATTCGATGCATTTATAACAGGCGTATGATTGCAATACTATTTCAGATAAGAATGAATTGCCAACTAAATTCAGCTATATGTTTGTCTATTGAATTCGGAGAGCAACAGTTTCTAACTTCTTGGTTATCAATGCTATTGTTAATTCTGCTGTGTAGTAATTGTTTTTGCAAACAGCATGAGCGACCCAATTCGAAAGGAAAATTCAATGGAAATTCTTCTCCGTTCTGTTATACTCCCCCAAAACAAATCTCCTTGCAACGTCCACTATAGCTAACTATAAACAACCTAGGTATATCCCTGTACTTTCTTGCGCTATTACATTTGTAGACATTAAACATTCACAAATTGTTTGAAGTTCAAGGAGTGATACTGATTTACGGAAAGTGCATGTATTCCATCCTTTGGTCTTTTCTGTCTGTTGACGACGGGTTCAAGCTTCCTTCTGAATCTCCTTTCTAGTGATATCCACCCATATAGACGGTGAATATATAATGTTAAGCTACAAAATACACGTAGACGAGATGGCATTGGTCGTGACAGTGATTTTTGTCTTATGCCAGGAAGAGACACAGAAACAAAATTTAATCGGGCGAATATTTGAATAGAAACATCATAATGCAAGTTTTTCTAGCAGTTTTTCTTAAGATATTCTGAAACTCAGGAAGCAAGTTACATTAGATATTCTGTTTCCTTTTGACAGCTTCAAAAGTTCTTTCAGTTCATGGATGTAGAAACATTGTTTTCGAATTTACGAAAAATAAAACATTGCTGAAAAGATTTCTGGTAATTTGCTTTGGATATTAGCCTGGAAGATTTTAGTGAGTTAACAGTTATTCCACAGCAGGCCAACTGTAAAGTGAATGACCGCCTAAATTTCACTGTACATGAAGATAAAAGTTTGACGGTATACTCGGGCAAATGTTCCGCTTGGCGAGTATGTTGAGGAAAAGTGTAAAGTGGAGGAATAAGTGATGGAGAAGCGCAAAGACCAAAGATGCGGTTGTACCCTAACCGAGGTCGAATGTAAGACTTGTATGACTTATAAGTCATGAAGCATAAGGTATTTTTTTGCATTTACGAGGAATTCCTAGGCATGTGGAGGCGTGTAAGCCAACTTCAAAGATGTGTTGGCTCCAATCGAGATGGATATTGAACTTTATTCCTGAAAGAATAAAATCTTCGGAAGAGCAAAGTTGTACAACATTAAAGGCTACATTAGAAGACGACACTGGAACATCACGCTTAAAGGAAAGATGACAGGCCTATGTCTTAGCAGAATTGAACTCTACTTTATTTTTCTTGCCCCATTCCAGGATTAAATCGAGATCTGAGTGCAGCAAACGGAATAACGTCCTGCGATTGGAAGCAATGGAATGCTTGTTTGATTTCGCAGCAGAGTCAAATTCATATGTGTGATCTAAAGTACGGTCAGACCTTAAAGCTCTGCTATACCCAGCCTGAAGTTGGTGGTCATTCTTCGCCGTTTTTCTGAAAGTTCTACGAACTCTTCATTTCATCGCGAATGGAGACACTCGATCCGATTCTTTGTTTTAACTTGCGCGCATATGCATGGATCGAACTGCGCTCTTTTGCATATGTTAGCAAACACAACAATCTGATGTAACTTTGTGCTGAGGTGTGGTATGCACGAAAGAAACACAAACCATGTCATCTTGTGATTGTATGTTGATCGCATGAATGAAACATATAGAAAACAACACGAAATCTTTCTCATTCTTTGGTATAGGTATATACATATGTGTATATATATGTATATATACATACTCCCCATGAAGCCATAATAGCGGCAGCTAGGAATCAGGGCTTGGAAACGGTCGCGATAAAATGGATATACGGCATGCTAAAGAGCCGAATGACAACCACGGAGCACAAACTACAGGGGATGTCCCAATAGAGGGGTACTATCTCCACTTATTTGGTCAATTATAGTAGTTAAGCTTTTGGACCGTCTAACAGAGCAAGGATACGAGGCAAAAGGATATGCCGATGACCTCGTCATTATCATTAGAGGCAAATATGACTCAATAATATCGGAACGGATACAATCAGCCTTAGAGGTGATAGTGAACTGGTGTCAGTCTAAGAACTTGAACATCAACACAAGTAAGATTGAGATAGTACCATTTACAAATAGAAGGAAAATCCACATCATATCTCCTTCGAAAAATAGAACACTAATAACCTTTTCAGATGAGGTAAAATGTCTAGGTGTTATACTGGATAGCAAACTTAATTGGAAAAAACATATAGAATGGACTCATGCCAAAGCACTTAAGGCATTTTGGGCCTGCAAAAGATTATAGTCCTACGGCGGCAATGAAACTGTTCCTAAGCAACCCTCCGAATAAAAATCGAGGCTATCAAAGGGGTGTTACTCATACAGAGGCAAAACAATTACGAATCAGGGGATTTTAGAGGTCACCTAATAATCTTAAAAAAACCCGAGAATTGAGGTTCTAACCTCAACATTGTCAGATACTACGCCGACAAAATTCTATTTTGGAACACCCTTCAAAGTTATAATCGGAGAACGCAAAGACTGCCAATCCATGCTACCTGAAATGGAAGAAGAATCAACCATCTGATATACAGATGGCTCGTGTACCTCTGATTGGATTGGAGCTGGAGTTAAAGGTCGTTACTTCTTGGTTTCAAGAAGCCACCATTTTCCAGGCTGAACTATTGCAATGGAGCTATGCATCCAAGAGGAGAGCTCATCGCAACAAATCTATTGATATTTTATCGGATAGTCAGGCGGTTTTTAAGGCCCTAGCATCCAATAAACACGGATCGAAGATAGTTTGGGATTGCCTTCAAAACCTAATCATCCTGGGAAAAAAGGAATGATGAAATCTTAATGTAGGTACAGGACATATAGGAATTGAGGGAAATGAAAAGACTTATCACCTCGCGAAAAACGGCGCGGAAACCAATTTCATTGGTCTAGAGCCATTCTGCGGAAAACCAAAAGAGCACTTCAACGCTCCACTTCAAAAATGGGTTAAACAAAATCATAGAATCTACTAGAATAGACCTCCAGGCTTATCAATCTCAAAAAAACTAATGCTCCCACAAAAAAATGAAATGAAAGATATTCTAAAATTCATGAAGAGTGATATTAGTACTCGAATTGGCCTATTGACGGGGCACAGTGGAGTAAACCACCACCTCAAAAATATGGGCTTAGCTGAAACCAACATCTGCCGCCTCTGTCTCGAATACTCAGAAATGACAGAACATTTCCTATGTCACTGTGAAGCAGTAGCTAGGAAAAGACGCAATCTTTTCGGAAGAGTTTTCCTTTCTACCGAGGAACTGGTTCCCTTAAAGATACTTAGATTAGCCAAAGCTATTGAGTTGTGTTAGGATAAAGGGGCAATAAACGCACAAAAGGCCAAGAAGGTCGCAGTGCTCTCACGTGTTCCCCAAATTATATAAAAAACATAACAGAATTATGATTGGGCTTAAAGCCCAATCATATGATACTCTAGATGAGATGGAAATGACCTTAATATACCGGAAAATATGTCATCTCAAATTCTTTCGAATAGTGGATAGAGAGGGGGAGGTTTGTATTTTTCTTATATGACACCGAACATGGCATGCAAAATGTTTATTGCTGAATTTAAAGTTTTTAGTTTTCATTATTTTTAATGAAATTGGTAATAGTTTTCCTGAAATTGGGACATTTGTATGGGAGGTGGCAGAGGAAGTGGAACGTCTTAGATGATTTTGAAACTGCTTATCATCACCCTTATCACCATGCTTTGATTCAATTTCAAAGTCGATAGCTCTCATATATTCGAAGGAGAAATGCTTTTCTTGAATTTATAATACAGATATTTGTATGAGAGGAGGTAGAAGGAGTGAAGAGGAGCTGATAATTTTTCTTAGCATTTATTGCAACTATTAAAAAACAAATTCTGGCAAAATTTCAAGTTTGTACTTTTTCTAGTTTGAATGGAAATTGATAAAATGCTTTTAACAAAAACTAAGCATTTGTATGGGAGGGAGTGTACAGATCAAAACAATTTTTTTTCGCAATATTATTATTTCTATTTGTATGCTTTTTACAAAATAACAAGTTGATAGCTTTAACAGTTTCGAAGAAAAATAATTTAATTTAAATTTCAAAATTTCGTGAAATTTGTATGGGAGGGGGTAGAAGTAGTGAGGTGAAGTTGATAATTCTTTTTAAAACAAATTGCAATTATAGTAAAATCAATTCTGACAAAATTTCGTTTTTTCAGCTTTACTGGTTTCAAAGAAAATCGAAAATATGTATTTTTCAAAATTGTCCATTTGTATGGGAGGTGGTAGAAGGAGTAAGGGGATAGGGTCAATATTCTGTGATATTAATGACATTTTTATCATAATACTTTTACTTAGATTTCAAGTCTATAGCTTAAATAGTTTCAAAGAAAAATCAATTTCTTAATATTTCGGAATTTCATGAAATTTGTATGGGAGGGGGTAGAAGGAGTGGGGAGATGTAGCCCATTCACGAGCTTAAATTAAATTTTTTACTAAAAATGACACACAAAAATTTTTAGCACTATAGCTCAAAGCTTTCGAGACTTATGCAGTAGACAGACGCACAGACGCACAGACAGACAGACGGACAGACGGACAGACGGACAGACAGACAGACGGTCACTCGGAATCGAGATTCTTGAGCGACAACAAATGTTTCAGTACCCTTGACGGCTCTGTGCGGGCGTTATTTCTTAGCGTTACAAACGGTAAGGCAAACACAATATACTCTCAGATTTCATCTAGAGTATAAAAATATAAGTGCACAAATTTATTTGCAGGCAAATACGGGTGGACGTTGATATGTAGGTAGAGCAAGTTCAACTTATATATCAACGTGCAAGAATACGCTGGATAATTGATAATGATGCTTATACGTTTCGCTGCTTGGAACCTTGCACTAGCATAATATTTCCAATTCAAATTCAATTTTATTCATTCCAAAAAATAATACCCAAGATTTATAATCTTGCGCCTCGGATATGGACTGATTCTACGGTAATGACTTTTGGCATTCGAAAACGGACTATGATTGGCTAACAAGTCCTGGCAACAGCTTAAGGTCGATGCTCAGGATCGCGCCTTGTGGAAGAGAGTTGTTTCTGTCCAATGCCCCTATAGGGGGTCTTAACAGGAATTTGATTGATTGATTGATTGATAGCGGAATCAATAAGTCAATCTTACGCGTAGACTTTAGGAATATAAGCCGATTAGTCAGATATGTACGCTTCCCAGATTTAATCAGTCGGAAAAGAAGAATCAGAGCGCGTCGGTTTACAATGGTTTGCAGCGAACAGCCCAATAAGGAATCAGGAACATGGGAGACATTTGAAAATCTCCTTAATCCGTAAATACAACGAATACAATAATTAAAGGCAACTTCGAATTCCCGTGTACAAATGGAATCGCGAATGGGAAACACCAGTCTTTCATAAGTGAAAAAAGGTATTAAAAGTGTCTTAACCAGCACCAATCGCTTATCTGTAGAAAGAATACTAGCGAATAGCCAGAGCCGGTGCAATCCTGCATAAATTTTACCAAGAACAGCTTGAGTATAGCTACAGCAGCTCATAGAAGAGTCAAGCATAACTCCCAAGCTAGGTACTCGTGCAAGCAATTGTAAAGAAGACCCATTTAGAACTACAACTGGCAAATTCGAAAAAGGTAGTTTCTCCAAATGGTTATAAAAGATGATGTATTGAGGTTTGACGACATTCGACGGTGGATTATTTTATACTTATACTATTTTGCACTACTTATAAGTTCTATTAAAGTCGCTATTGATGCGCGCCACACAATCTTCGATCAATCCTAAGCGCTACTGGTGTACAGCTATACGTCATCAGTATAAAAATGATAATTATTGTCTTCAATTACCTCTGATAAATCATTAATAAATAAACTGAATAATAGAGGGCCTAGAATGGAGCCCTGCGGAACGCCACTAGAAAGGTGCGTAGAGGATAACACCCAATTTAACTCGTTGATATCGGAACGATAAAAAGTTCATAAAGAGCTTCGTTGCGTTGTAAGAAAATTTAAAATTAGATGAAAGCCTTTTGATAAGCAAGGAATGATCAACGATGTCGAAAGCTTTTGAGAAATCCAACAAGGCCATGTTATTTTGTCATTGTCCATAGCTGTTCTAATATCTGTAGTGATATTTATCAAAGCTGTTTCGAAACTATGTCCAGGGCGGAAACCAGACTGTCATATTGAGAGGAAATTGTTTTTCTCTACGGAATCACGTATCTGAAGAGACATTATCTTTTCAAGTGCTTTTGACAAAAACCACAGGATGCTAATAGGACGAAAATCGACTTCAGCAGGAGACGGTTTTTTCTGGGAGGGTAGTACAGTAGCATGCTTCCAATTTCGGGAAACGTATTCGTCATCACTCCGATCTAATCCGATCTCGACGTCTTCGAACTCTCTCCATATATTTAGATTTGTATTGTGATTAATAAATGTTATTCATTTCGAAACCAACGCGGTTTTATTTAACGCGCCCATAAGACCACAGACGTATTGAAAATGTGCAAAATAAAGCTGTGAAAATACGGAAGTAGAATTTTTAAGAATTTTGGGTTTATGTTATCACGATCAATTCATTACATTTGATGGAATATACCGCTTTCAACAGCTCGTTACCACTAATGCATCTAAAAGAGAATGTTCCATTGCCATAATTATGAAAAACGTGGGTCCTGCTACTGCAGGACTATTTGCGCTAAAAGATGAGAAATAGTTATTCATCTCCTCGGGATCAAAATTGCACTGGGAACTTGCCTTACCGGCAACACGCACCTGTCTTAATTTATTCCAAAGAACGCTAGTAGGCTTGCCAAGATCATTTTGTTTTATCATAGTACCTTTTTTTTGCTTCTCGTATGCCAGCATTTGCAGAATTTCTGGCTTTTTTATAATTTAGATGAGCTGAAACTATTCTGTCGCATCTATCAATTTTATGAAGTTTTCCACGCAATGCAATAAGCCTGTACGTTACTGCGAAACCGTGGATAATGAAAGGTTTTAGGCCTAACACTGCGTATAGAGACATGCAATGCAAGTACGCTACCATTTCTTCCAGTATTTCTACCTGTTCCTTTGCAGATGAAGTAGCGTAAATATTTTTCCAAGGAAGAGTAACACGTTCTGATATTAAAAATTCCATGTTTATAGCTCAATAATATCGGTAGGAGATAGAGAAAGGGATTTTAGTCAGAAGCACAATATCGTACGTCAGAAAATGAAGGTCATGATCAACCGAACTGGGCGGACTAAGTTGATTGATGAACAATAAGCGATTGACGTCGGAGAAGAGCAGGTTAAGTCGAGATGGAATATTATTATTTATAAGAAAAATTATTATTATATTATATTCATGTATATAGCTACTCCGCCGGCACGACGATTAACACGATCTGCCCTGAAAAGTCTAATACCAGGAATATCAACTACTTACTTACCTACTTGATATGCTTTGACTTCCGGTTCAAAAATCGTATTTATCTACGTACGACTTGATTGTTTTTCCCAAACAACGCAGTCGATCTACTCGCTGAATTTCTTCAATCCGGGATTCAAAAAGCTGCAGTCTTTTGAAGACTGTGACCGAACCATTGTCACTTACGTCTCCGAGTTTACATGCTTATCTTGGACTATCAAATTTTCATTCGCTTACGACTCCCCACGATCGCCGTTGTTTCAATTGTTTGATTTTTTGTTTGTTTAGCATTTAACTAATGACTTCTGTGCTCATAAATATATGTATTTGAAATCATTTCTTTTTATCTTTGCCAAAATGCGATATTAGGATTTGTGTACATGTCGTCAGATTTTTATGCGAGTACGACACTAGACTTTTGTCTTGTTTGGCATTCGAGAGATGACTTCTACGAATAACTTCTTTCTTCATAAACTTATCTCTCGAAATTATTTATATACATTGACCTTGCAAACGTAAAAGTAAACGAAATATAATTTCAGATTTCATCTGAAGAATAAATAGGTTCAAGTCGAGGTAGAACAGCTTTCCGAATCGAAATTCATAATTTATGAAATCTGTTTCAATATTCCAGAAAATTGCCATTCAAAATACAGAAGTATCTTCTATATTATTCATTTTTCAAATTTAAATAAAAAAAATGGCACCATTTAAAAAAATCGGAATTGAGCAGTTTTAACCCAATCAATAAATCACAGCGATTCGAATCACTTGAGGATCTTTATTCCTTTTCACTGTCCACTGTCAGAACTCTTCAAAATAAAAGATCTCAATAATCCTGGTATACTTAATTCAAATAATAAAAAGGGAATTGAATCCGCAATTGATTCATATAACAGCACACCTTCACTTTGAATTGAATTTATTTCATCTCGGATTGAACCTTTTTTTTTCTGTGCGGTATGTAGATAATAGAAAGGACTAAAAGCTTTGGTAGCACGACAACCTTTTGTTGAATCATTGCTCTAAATGCCACGTTTTCCTCTCAAATTTAGAAGGTCTCTATTCAGTAGCAGTTATACCGATCCAAACAAGCTAAAAAGGTAAAAAAAAAACATAAAACGAAAATTAAATTACCAGAAATCGTAGGTGAGAGAACGAATATGGGCGCAATTTTCATGTATGCCTGTCAAAAACAGACACAAACACTTTTCATCCTGGTTTGGTAAAAAAAATCAACGAAAAAATTGGAAGCATCCTTTTTATAAGTGAATAGAGAATAAAAAATCCTTTAACATTTTGATATTTACATAATACACGAGAACCTTCCCACCCCCACTGTCGGCTACGCTTTATCCTAAGCCTCGTTTCAAATACCGAAAATGAAAGGCGTTTTTCATTTGACAAAGGGCTTACCTGTGCATCGATTCAAAACGCTTGTTTAGCTGCCAGGAATGAACCTTTATACTTCCTGCCTGTTTGCCTTCAGATATATGTAGCACACAAATCCATCGGCATTTAACACAAAGCGTTTTGTGGTAAACTCGTTGGTTCGAAGCTTCGGTGAAGCGGATCAAAAGCCACATTCAGCCCGTCGTTTGCCGAGACTGACATTCTCTTCGTCGGGAATTCCCCGCAAAACTTTCGCTTTTTATTTAGTTCGTTGACAAAAGGCAAAGTAGCTCTGATATTCGCGTAGTTACAGAACTTTCTTCTCCTTATTTACAGCATACACCTCGAATAATTTCCCTGGTGTACGATTTTTACACGCCAAACGTGTGAAATATTTTTGCAACCTGTAAATCTCGTGCATAGAAGGAGAAGAGAAATATCAACATAGAAAAGAAAAACTGGATAATCGGAAAATTAAATTTATTTGGCACTTAGAGTGCTTTCATCCTACTTAACGTAAGTCTGAGCTTAGATACAATTTTTTTTCGACGTACTTGAGCGCTATAATCCTATTAAAAGGCAAACATCTTTCAAGTTTCTAGCTGTATCAAAGTTTTCGTTTCTTTTCCTTTTTTTTCACAGTATAGTAGTGTTTTCGATGGCATTTCGAAAAACCTTGAAAATAAAGATTTTCTACGAATTTTTTTCAAGAAATAATATTTGAGGATTATGTTCGTGAATAGTTAGCCAACAATTTGAAATTGGTGACTAATGCGGATTCTGCAATCAACGATTCAATTGCATTTGATTTAACTTTTGTAAAGCTAAGAAATTAAAATTGCATGGAGTCCCATGGGTATAGAAATGTTTGTTGGCACTCAAAAAGGAATACTTCTCTCATATTTTAAACATATTGCTAGAGGACTATATTCCAGAAACAGAACAACTACCTAACTTTCTATTAGGTATGATTCCACATATAAAGAAGAGTTTTCGCCATTCGGTCAATGGCGGGAAGGAAAGCTCCAGGTATAGAAGGACTACCAACTAAACTCCTCAAAGCGGTCCCGGAAATAACAGCCGATATACTCCTTCCACTCTTTAGTGAGGTGTGAAATGAAGGAAGATATTCAACTGAATGGAAGGAGGGCGTCATTGTGAAAATTCCAAAGAAGCGCGACCTTCGGGATTGTGGCAATTGGCGTGGTATATGTCTACTTACTGTCTGCCGTATTGAAACTTATGGCAAAGGTAATCCTAAATAGGATTAGTGACGTCGTGAATAGCACTCTAGAAGCTTATCAGGCTGGATTCCGTAAAGGGTCGTCTTGTACCGACCACACAAATACCCTACGGATAATTTTGGTACAGTGAGCCGAAATGGGTTCGACACTACATCTCATGGTTGTGGACTTCAAGAAGGCTTTCGACGGCGTTAATCAGGATTACATATGAAATGCTTTCGTAGGAGAGGTATTCCAGATAAGGTCATAGCTATGATTAAAGAATCCTACGAAGATTCAATGTTTCGCGTCTTACAGAGAGAAGAGCTGTCCGAGAGCTTCCTGTGCGAACGGTGTCAGACAAGGCTACATATTATCACCAGCCCTGTTTCTGGTGGTAAGAAATGACATCTTGAAAGCTGCACTAGAAGGAGGGGAAGATAAAGGTCTTCAATGGAGACTATTTGACATATTAAGTCACCTCGATTATGCTAGAGTCAAATATTCGCTCATTGCATTCTAAATGCAAAGAGGCGGGTCTGAAAATAAATGTACGTAAAACCAAGTACATGCACATGGGTTCGAACACAAGCCCACCGATTGTTCTTAATGCACAAGATGTGGAAGGGGTGCAAAATTTTTGTTATTTCAGAAGCATTGTGAGCATGGACGGCGGAGCCGAAAAGGATATTGAGGTTCGTCTAAATAAAGCTCGTTAGACCTTCGGCATCGTTTCCCCTTTCTGAAGGATAAGAGAGATCACGAAGCTGCGATTTTTTGACGCATGCGTCAAATCTGTGTTGTTATACGTGTGTTGTACTGTGGCAGCTTATACTGCACTGCTACTAACCGACTTACCCATGGGGTCTGGATAGATCAGTGGTTAGCATGGCCGTTTAGCAACACACTACACAACACGCTCTTAGAAATACAACACTGCATAGCAACACGCTCGCAAAGATGCACATACACAGCTGCCTTCTAGTCACTACCAGCTCAAAGACACGAATCACCACTGTCACTGATGGGAGAGTACTCTGGTGCTTATTCTCCATCGCTACTAACCGACTAAGCCGTGGGATCTAGATAGCTCAGTGGTCAGCACAGCCGCTTTGCAACACGAAATCCCCTGTTTCTAATCTCACTATCTGCATGGTATTCCCTCAGCGTTTATGGCAGGACCTGCTTACACAAACCTTACTGACGAGTCCATCGTAAGCAGGCCCTGGACCAAACGCAACACAGCGCAGTAGCCGTTCACTCGCTACAGTACTACGTGGAAAGTGACCGTTCGACTTACTAAGAAACTCTAAACTTTCATGAATACCTCCGACGCATTTTAGGAATATTCTGGCCGGAAGTTATTTTCAACGACGAACTTTGGAGTACAACTGGATAAACTAAAATAGGCATTGAGACTCAAAGGCGGCAGTGGCAGTGGATCGGTCGGACTTCAAGAAAATCAGAGCTAAACATCGCCAAACAGGCTCTGGATTATAGTCCTCAAGGAAAACGTCGAGTTGGCCGACCGTGTACCACCTGGAAGCGAGCAGTTGAGCAGAAGGCCACAACAAGTTCTAGCAACAGCTAAGAACTGATGATCAGGATCGCGCCTTGTGGAAGAGAGTTGTTTCTGTCTTAAGAGGAATTCGATTGATGGATAGATTGAACATTCACACTTATCAAAAAATTCGAGGTTTTGAAACGTTGTGAAATTGTATCATATTGTATGAGAGGGGGTAGAAGGGGAGAAGGAAATCGGTTTATTTTCCTCCGATTTTAGTAATAATTCTAATTAAGAATTATGTATACAATTTTAGTTCGATTAGTGTACTGAGAAAGTTCATCAAATTCCTGTTAAGACGAAACATGCTAGCAAAGGACAGAAACAACTCTCTTCCACAAGGCGCGATCCTGAGCATCGGCCTTAAGCTGTTGCCAGGACATTTTTATTCCTCTGGCCCCAAGTGCTCGCTTCCGGGTTGACCAACCCAACTGAGGAAATTGGTTTATAGTGTTTAATGAAAAAGAGCAGTTTCTATGGGAGGTGGTGGAAGAAGTGAGAGAATTCAAATAATTTTCTTAATTTAGATTATATTTACGACAAAAATAATATATTCTAAATTTCAAATCTAGTAGCTCTTATAGTTTTCAAGAAAATTTGATTAGTACACAATTTCGAAAATGCTGCATTTTGTATGGGTAGAAGGCGCCAGGGAAGTGAAATGAAACCAAAAGCAGATTACGTCTCAAAGTATACCTAACAAACTGTGTTTCATTACAATCGGTTCAGCCATTTTTGAAAATGAATCATTTTGTATGCTAGGAGGTAGAAGGAGTGGAGGATTGAAATAAAGCCAAAAACAGATTACATCCAAACTGTACAAGTTTCATTACAGTCGGCTCAACCGTTTTTGTGTGAAAGCCGGACAGACGGGCATACAGAGAAAAATTTGAAAAAGGTATGTTTATGTTGAGTTATTGTCCAAATAAAGCAAAGCACTAACTTATAGCCATTTATAAACAAATAACAGATAGACACTACTATTATATTTATATTTATTGTTTACTGGTAAATCAATGAGCGTTGACAAAAATATTGAAATAAGCTACTGTAATAAGCTGCAACCTCTGTACAACTGTTTTCCATTCAACTCGATCGGATTTTTTTTCCGAAAAAGATAAATATTAGGTATACAGTATATAATACATCGGCTGATAGTATCCTTTAGTTCCATATTTGACTAATTGGCTTTCTAATTGAAGTTAAATCGAAAATAATTATTCAAATGTCGATTTTGCGATTAAAATCCAGCAATTAAATTTGCCTCTCCGAAATTCTTTTCAAAACTACCCTCTTACAATAACATTAAACTTCAAAAAAATTATTATTCAATCAACAGGTGGCAGATTTTGCATTGATTAATTCATCGTCCAAATAAAAATCGCAAATATTAAAAAACCTGCTGGAATTCTTCTCAAATCTCGAATGCTTATATCTGAAAAAACTGACACAAAGAAACGCCCGAATTCAATTCTCCTTCCCCCCGTTTTGCGAAAACATTGTTCAATTGTCGCAATGCCAAATCCATTTCCTAATTTTGTTTTCGCTCTCGAGGATATCTTAACCTGCTTTCGCTGTTTCGTTCTTGAACCTTATCTTTCGCGCATTTTTTCCTCAATCAAGAACCCACCTATCTGAAAATTCACCTTATCTCGACGTATATCGTCCCATATTTTCAATTTCAGTAAAAATAGAGAGACACGAACACTTTACCGCCCTCACTATAAAGCACCATATACATGACGATATCAAGAACCTATGTTATGTCCTTTGCTCTCACCCCTTTCCGCAGGCTAGAAAGCCGGGTCCCATACTAGCAATCAGTTGACACCTTTATCAACTGGTCCTTTACCACCGGTGTTTGGCTTCGTCTTGACAACATAAAAACGGAAATTTGCATATACACTTATGTTCCACGTTTCTATCATCCCCAACTTCCTGGTCGTATAAGCTTCGAGAATAAAAAACGAAACTTCGTAAAAAAAGATATCTACCCCAAATAATCGTACCTACATACGACGCCCTCTATACGGCATAGAATACTACATTTGCATGAAATGTTCGTGTTAAGTCCTTTTGCGTGGAGCAAGAAATCAAATCTTACAGGAGTGGGAAATTCTGCGGTCTCATTCGAAAAGAATCCGTTCAGTCTGCTGTTTGGTTGGAATTTTCTGATTTCATACAAGTGGCGAAGAATTCATTCTGGCGGCTTTGGGCTAAAAGTGCGTGAAAAATCCTCGAAAACTGTGAACCAAAGGGGCGTGGGGAGGTTTTCTGAAATATCGGGGCAAAAACTTTCAATTTGTGAAAGGTAGAATTCGTCGAATATCGAATTGAACACAAAACTCACAAATCTCTACACGCAACACAAAACATCGAGCCAACGGTTAAGTGAAATTGAGATTTATGGACAATTTACCAGCTCATATGTTGCCGAAGTTGCGAGGTGTAAGTCATGTACCCACCGGCAAAATTTACACGAAAACATATGTGACTCTCGTGCTTGTTGTCGAAAACTCAATTTACTGACATTCAGATTTATAACATGATTTTTTTTTTTCTTGTACCGATCATAAATGTATTTTTTTATAAGTTTACCTTTATGCCACAGTGATATGTAATCGCTTTACTTCGTTGTTATGCTATGATTCAGATGTGAAGATTGGAAGTGAAGTTAGCATGACTTTTACAATCTTATGCATTCTGATTTCAAATCAAATCAATTATATTTCATTATATCTCAATTAAGGTTCTTACGATATAGTTAATCCATTAGAATTTAGTATTCATATGCACACGTTTTTGCCCTCCTTTAAATTCTAAAAGGCGTGCAGTCCTTCGATTAGTAAAGCAAACCATTATAGTGGAGGGTTGAACCAAAATAAACATTGATTACTACTTGATAAAAGAGTTCCAAACAATTCAGCGATCTTAGAAAGACAATTTTCATGAAAGTGTGCTATCTCTAGACTCAAGGTGTCCTCTAGTGTCAGCATCTTTAACCAAGAGCGATATAACACACTCGAAATTGATATAAGTGTGAGGGTGCAGTCTAGTGGGTAGCATGTTGGTCTACAATGCGAAGATCGTGAGTTCAAACCCCGATCGACGTATAATTCTAGCACACTGCTATCAATCAAATTCCTGTTGGATCATAGGACAGAAACAACTCTCTTTCACAAAGCGCGATGCTGGACATCGGCTTTTAGCTGTTGCAATTACTTGTTTATTCCTCTGGCCCACTGCTCGTTTCCATGTGCTATATGGTCGACCAACCCGACGTCTTCCTTGAGAACTAAAATCTAGAGCCTGTTTGGTGATGTTTTGATCTGGTTTCTCAAAGTGTGACCGATCCACCACCACTTCTACTTTTAAATCTCAATACCTATTTTAGTCTGTCCAGTTCTACTTCAAAGTTTGTCGTTGAAGATCACTTCTGGCCAGAATAGTCCTAAAATGCGTCGAAGTCATAAAATGGGGAAAGTTTGCAGTTTCTAGATAAATTGAACGGTCATTTTTCACGTAGTACAACCATATAACAACACGGATTTGACGCATGCGTCAAAAACTCGCAGCTTCGTGCAAAGGAAGATCTCTCTTAACCTGCAGAAAGGGGAAAGGATACCGAAGGTCTGAAGAGCTTAATTTAGACGAGGGTCAATATCCTTTTCGGCTCCGCTGTCCATGCTGACAATGGTTACGAGATAACAAAAATCTTCCACCTATTCCACATCTTGTCCGTTAAAAACAATTGGTGAACTTGGTTTTACGGATATTTATTTTCAGTGGCACCTGTTTGCATTTATAATGCAACCAGTGAATATTTAACTCTAAGTCCGAACGGTTATTGAAGGCCTTTATATTCCCCACTTTCCAGTGCAGCTTTCAAGATGTCATTTATAGCCCCTAGAAACAGGGCTGGTGATAATATGCAGCCTTGTCTTACCCCTTCTTCTTCTACAATGGTACTACAGCCCAAATTGGGCCTTGGCCACCTGACCTTCAGGTTCTTTAACATTTTTCATTACTTATTGTGGAAGGGTTGTTAGACCTTCGCACGACCCTCTATCTACGAATTTGTCATTTTCGTAGATTAGGGTGACCAAGGTATACCCAAAGCAGACAGTGTCCTGGAATTATGCGTCTACCGGGATTTGAACTCAGGACCTTCGCAGATCAACATGCTACACCCTAGCTGTCTGATACCCGTTCGCTTTCCTATATATAAGGCGCGACACTTTCCATTTTTGTAGGATTCTTCAATCATAGCTATGACCTTATCTGTAATACCTCTCATACCCAAAGCATTCCATATGTGATATCGCTTAACGCTGTCGAAAGTCTTCTCGAAGTCCACAAATATGAGATGTAGTGGCGAACCCATTTCGGCGGGCTGCCTCAATATTATCTGCAGGGTATTTGTGTGGTCGGTACAAAACGACCCTTTACGGAATCCAGCCTGATAAACTTCTAGAGTGCTCTCGACGACATCACTAATCTTATTGAGAATTACCTTAGCCATGATTTTCGATACGCCAGTAAGTAGACATATACCGCGCCAATTGCCACAATCCCGAAGGTCACCCTTCTTTGGAATTTTCACAATGACGCCTTCCTTCAGTCAGATATCTTCCATCATTCCACACCTCAATAAAGAGTGGGAGGAATATATTGGCTCTTATTTCCAGGTCCGCTCTGAGGAGTTTGGTTGGTAGTCCGTCTATACCTGGCACTTTCTTTCACGCCATTGACCGAATGGCGGAAACTATCTTTTCTTTACCTTACACAATAAATGATGAAAATTTTAATTAAGGAACCTGAATAACAGGAGGCTAAGTCTTGATTGGGGCTGTTGTGCCATTTTAGAAGTATGTAGATCTTATTAGGCACGAACATGCATTTCAACACTTAAACATAAAATTGAGGCATTCGTCGCGTAGTGGGCGGCGTACTTGCAATTGGTTGTGTGTTCGATTTCCACTCCAAGCAGAGGGATTTTTTTAAGCACGAATTTTTCAATTGCGACTTGCATTGAAAAATTATTGGAAATAAAATGGGCAAACGATGTAAAAGTGAAATAGTTGCACTTCTAACATCAGCAAATATTTGTCAGTAGATGGCAGTACAACTGAAATATATACCAGCTTCACCACTCGTTTTCCCCAAATCCCATTCCTTACCACCATGACTATGTTTGTGCATTGCACATAAAGGCCTAAATTGCCTACAACACAAGTTATTCCGTAAAATAAGGTATTGTCGAAGAGTTTTCCAATTTCAAAACAGTTTTGGTAGTGGCTTCTAGTCAGTAAATTAGAATGATCAAACTCTTGAAACATACTGTCGTCGAATTTTATGCTTTGATTCTGAATATGAACAAAAACGAGAAGTGGCTTTTATACTTATTCTGAAATATGACAAATACAATAAAAAAAAGGAAAGTCCATAAAAAAATATTTAAGACCTCTAATATCACCCCAATAAATTATCATTTCCCATTGAAGAAAATTCTCCCGTTAGCAATAACGCACATCTGTCCAATATGTCGGCCTACACACAAGACTCGAATTTCAGGCCTATTTAAAGTATTCTGTACACCAAAGACGTGTAAATAAAGATCCATTAAGTTGCAGGAGTTTGGCTTAATTACTCATCCCATTGTGCCACTTTACTATAAATTACTTTCTGGAATTCCGGTTTTATCCAGAACCTGCTTTGTGAGTCCTTCTGTTTCCACCCTAACGCATCAGTCGGCTTCCGTGTATATTTACATCTTACCGTACTAGCTATACCATTGATGCTATAATATGTATCCCATTATCATCCCTCGGAGGAAAGATAAACACTGTTTCTTTCACTGTGGCATCATCTGACCATGTTCAATTTGGTTTTCCATGTGTGGTAGAACCCCATTGGGCCCAACTCACTACCTGAACTGAAGGAAAAAATCCTATTTTCGTCAGGAATCAAAGTGTAAATATTCATGACGATCCTCCATAAGCCTCCTTGTTCCTGGTCTACTAATCTCCGGAAGAAATCGATGTGTATACCTATACGAGTAAATAGTTACATAGAATTAGAGATGTAGTTAGTCTGGAAAGTCCTAAACAATTTCCGTACTGTGTGGTCATACGGGGGTTCTGTGATGCTCTCCTGAATAAAGTGCCTGAAACGTATCCACCCCCGCTCTACCTAAGATCTCACATGTGAAAGATTATGTGGAAAGTCGGTTAGTTGTGTCTCTCAAGACAAGACAAGGTGTACAAATGAATTAATGTAAATTACACCCGTGGGAAAAATAAATGGTTTACCCACAAATATATTCTTCCTCTCTGGAAATGTTTTCGGTATTAGTTCCCGGTGCGGAATGGTAAGAAAGTCGGGACAGAAAGGTTATCCGTACACTACAAGCAATAAGCTGCCAGACTACAAGAACTTAGTGTTAGTATTTTCCACATGTCCGATGTAAATTTTGTAAATTTTTTCACTCATATTCGGTCGGGGTGTTGTTTGTTAACCCAACATAAGCTAACACTTTGTCAGCTTAGCCCTTTCAACGGAAGGAAAATTCATTGTTGTCCAACTAGCGCCCCCTCCTCCCTTAACATTATCCTAATTAACTTTGTGAGACTTATGCGAAGATAAACTGAAAATATGAGACAATGGCGACACATGTACGTAATGAATGGCCTTGTTAATAAAGTAAAACCCGAAGCTAGTGTTTTTGGATCCGGACGGTTTTTATTCGGCTTATTTAGAGAAGAAGGCCAAAAGTTAATTTAGGAGTATATTCCACCCATCTACCGAATTATAAGCTTTTTAGAGTTTAATGGACTTATGAGAAATTTAGAATAAGCCATTCAGTGAACTGTTGACCTTTTATAATTTAATATTTTAATTAGGGAATTTTTAAATGGGATTAGACATAAAGTCTTTGATTCGAGAGTGAAATGTACGGTGAAATTAATTTTTATTAAATAAAACGTTAAAACATCAAAATTGATCCAGCTGAATTTCTTTTTAGAGGAGAACACAAAGGGCTACAAAATTGAATGGTTTTCTTGTTTAAATTTCATAATTGGACCTTTTCTAGGTGCTTTCCTTTTTAGCTTCCACTTTCGCGAAAATCTCTACATGTAAATATAATTGTAGTGTCAGGCTGTTAATTTGTTATGAATGGCAATCTAGCATACAGATTTTTATTTTATTTTTACAATAACTAAGCATAAGAATATGTTTTGAAATTTTTGACTGTCTGTCTGTCCGGCATTCGTTCACGCACGAACCGATTGTAATGAAATTTTCACAGTTTATTATGTATTCGCTGAGATGTAATCTGCTTTTGATTTTATTTAAACCACCTCATGCTCTCTGCACCCTCCCATACAAAATTAATAATTTTTAAAAAATATAATAATCAAATTTTCTGGAAAACTATGAAAGCTAGCAAATTAAATTTAATTATATATTATTTTCACCACAAATAGTACACAAATTATTTGAACTCCCCCTACTCCTTTTACCACCTCCCATATAAACTGCACATATTTATAAATACTCTAAACCAATTTTCTCAGTACCTATACTATTTATCGAGCTCTAATTTTGTACTAAATCCTTAATTGGCGTTATTATTAATATCGAGAAAAAACTAAACCGATTAGCGTCCCACCTTTTACCTCAAACCCTCTCATACACTATCAACAATTTCACAACTTTTCAAAAATTCATTTTTCTTGAAAAGTATGAATGTTACAGATCTGTAATTCAAAATACATCAACTGCATGATGATTACAGTTGTTTCTCAAAAAAAGCATTAAAAACTTCCCTCTCCTTCTACGAACTCCAAGTTCTAAGCACCTAATTAATTTTTGAAGGCTAAATTTGGGTCCGAACATTTTTATACTCTAGATAAAATCTGAGAGTATATTGTGTTTGCCTTACCATTTTTAACGCTAAGAAATAATGCTCGCACAGAGTCGCCAAGAGTACAGAAATATTTGCTGTCGCTCAAAAGCCTCGATTCCGAGTGACCTTCTGGCCGTATGTCTGTCTGTCTGTCTACAGCATAACTCTCGAACGCTTTGACCTAAATGTCATTTTTAACAAGAAAGTAACTTTAAGTTCGTGAACGAGCCACATCCTGCCACTCCTTCCACCCCCTCCAATACAAATTTCATAAAATTTAAGAAAATTGAATTTTCTCCTAAACCATTTTAGCTAGTGACTTGAAAATTAGGTCATAATGTAAAGATGTGAATATCATTAACGCCAAAAAGTATTAATCTGATCGCCTTACTCCTTCTACTCCCTCTCATACCAATACAAAATTGTAAAAAATGCATTTATTCGGTTTTCATTGCAACTAGCAAAGAAAGAACCAATTTTTGTCATAATTAATTTTATTACAATTGCATCAAATGATGGAAAAACTATCAATTTCACCTCACTCTTTCTACCCCCTTCGATTAGAATTTCACGAAATTTCGGAATTTCAATTAAATTATTTTTCTCCAAAACCTTCAAGGCTATCATCTTTAAATTTTTACAGAAGTATGCTTTTACGAATATCATTAAACACCTCCCATACAAATGCACAATTGTGGTAAATGCATTTAATCAATTTTCATTGAAACTAGAAAACGTAAGAACTTCAAATTTTGTCAAAATTTGTCCCTTATTAATTACAATAAATGTTAAAAAAAATGTGAACTTCGCTTCACTCCTTCTACCACTTCCCGTACAAATTTTTGAATTGGAAATTCAAGAAAAGTGTTTCTCCTTTGAACATATGAGAGCTATCAACTTTAAAATTGTAAAAAAGCAATATGATTAGGATGTTGATAAACACATTCAAATTCATCCAAAGCCTCCTACTTTCTCTGCCACCTCCCATAAAAATGCCATAAATTCAGACAAAAGTTTTCCAATTTCCTCGAAAATTATGAAAGCTAAAAACATTAAGTACAGCACGAAACATTTAAGTTTAAGCTGGGGTGTAGCCTAGTGGGTAGCGTGTTGATCTACAATGCGAAGATCGTGAGTTCAAAACCCAGTCGACGCATAATTCCAGCACACTGCCTGCTTGGGTGTACCTTGGTCACATCAATCTACGAAAATGAAAAATTCGAAGATATAGGGTTGTGCGAAGGTCTAACAATAAATAATGAAAAATGTTAAGAAACCTGAAGATCAGGAGGCCAAAGCCTGATTCGAGCCGTTGTGCCATTGTAGAAGATGAAACATTTTGTATACTAGGTTCGGGGCTACATACAAAATTTACAAAACTCCCCCTGTGCTTTTGCCACCTCCCATACAATACTCACTATTCACAATTCGAAAGAGTCTTAGATGACATATTTTCCGGAACAATAAACTCTTTCCCATTTCATCTAGAGTATAGTTCGATAGGGCTTTACTACTTCTACTTCTGCAATGGCATTACAGCCCAAATCGGCCCTCAGCATCCTGACATTCAGGCTCCTTAACATTTTTCATTACTTATTGTGGAAGGGTTGTTAGCCCTTCGCACAACCATCTTTCTACGAATTTTTCATCTTTTTTTTTAATTTTCGTTGATCGAGGTGAGGTATATCCAAGCAGGCAATGTGTTGGAATTATTTATTGCGTCGACCGGGATTTGAACTCACTACCTTCGCATTATAAGACCAACACGCTACCCACTAGGCTACACCCTAGCTTGATAGGGCTTTACGTCCAATCATAATTATGTTATGTTTACAGCTGCTCTAGCATGAAGTGAAGAAAATTAGTTCAATGCTGTCACCCCTTCTACCAATCCCCGCACAAAATTTCTTATGATCAGAGAAATCTCTATTTCATCTAGAGTATCGTATGATTGGGCATTTTTTTACGGCGCCGAGTACAACTTAGGGGGGCACCCTTTAATGCAATGCACAGTTATGTCGGTGTCAGAAGTGAAGGTATTAAGGTGGAGAGAGACAAAAATGACGGTGGACATTGTTCTTGAAGCACCGGAGGTTGTGCTTGTCGGGAAACAAAGTAGCTAGCAAATCGTTCCAAGGTCTTGACGTTCGGGAAATTAATGACTGCCTATATTTCATTGTACAAGAAGGCAAAGTTTTGACCGTGTACTGGTGTGCGCGTTCAGCTTGGCGACTATTTCAGGGAAAAATACAAAGTGGAGGAATTAGAGCACTTAGTTCCGTACTGCATGAATACAATCGAGCAACGCGAGGTGTGTTTTGAGTGCCCCAGCCCAAACATATAGTTATACTCTGAACGTGGTCTAATATAACTCTTACAGATGGTTGCTATTTCGATGGATGTGAAATATTTTTTGCATCTTCGGAGAACACCTAGACGTTTAGCGGCTTCAAGGGCAATATCAAAGATATGCTGGGCCAATTAAGGTGGTCATTAACTTTGACGCGGTCCCATCAAAGGCTACATTGTGAGACAACACTGAAATATCACCTTTCGAGGGATAGAAGACAGGCCTCTCTTTTGGATGCGTTGAACTCTAGTCTATTTTTCCTACCCCATTCCAGGATTAAGTTGAGATCCGAGTTCAGCGAATGGAAGCAATAGAATGATTGTTAGATTCCGCAGCAGAGTTAAATTCATAGGTGCTGTCTAAAGTACTGTCATCTGCAAAACTATGGGTTGGATTGAGAGTGAACGACAGAAGGTCGAAAGAAAAGATTTCCGGATTCTACACTGTTACGCTTTATTATTCGAATAATAAAGCGTAACAGTGTAGAATCCGGAAATCTTTTCTTTCAATTCGAAATGCACTGTGAAAACATTCTCCAAACGACAGAAGGTCGTTTATGGAAACTAAGAAAAAAGTTGTAGATAAAACAGAGCCTTGAGGACGCCGGAATCAATTGGGTAGGGAGAAGAATTAACGCCATTTAATAATACTTGAGTAGTGCGTTCAGAGAGATAACTCTCAATCTATTGAAAACAAATAGTAATAAGTTCTATGGCCCTAAGATTAACTATGAGACATTCACGCCCAACTCTGTCAAACGCTTTTGTAATGCCAATGCTAAAAATGATCGACCTTCTTTTCTGTTCGATTCCCTTAAGTCTCTTAACCAGGATTATTTTGTTTACTTGTAAATTTAATTATTAACTATAAAACAATGAATAATTTGATTTCACTGAAATATTTGAAATTCACTGCTCTTACTTAATTCCCAACTCAAAAGAGAAGTTTATAACTTTGAATAAAGATTATTAGCATATTTCTAAAATAAACAAAACAGTGCTAAATCGGTTTTCGAATATTATTATTTCATCCTTTATTTTAATTCAAGCGACTGTTATCGTTTTTGTGGATTTAGTTCCTTTCATTTCACTCTTCGTTTAAAAATTAACTGAAATTCATACTTCAATAAGTGCCAATTTCCAGATTGGAAAATCCTCTTGAGACTTCACGAACACCACCACCTCTCATTGACAAGTTCTTATATAAGCGCTCAAGTAGAATTCGATCGTTGAAGATATTTTGATGTTTATTTTCAAACTTAAAGTGCTGTTTAATTATTCAGACCCAAAACAGGTGAACAGGAGAGATGTTTAGAGTTTTCGATGGGATACGTTAAATCCTGAGCATACTACTATCGATATTATATTCTCTGCTATACATTAGGAAGTGTTTCTTGGAGATGATTTTCAAAGACTAAACCGGTATAGGTACGAGACAAGAGAATATTATCCGGACAGGTGAGTGAATTGGCTCGGTTTCAAGGAGAGGAAATAGCCTTTTAGATGTGTACCTTTGTTTACCTACTTATCTATGGCTCGACTGAGTGTTTCGTTTTGATCGAAAATCAAATAGCAAGAATGAGGTGGAAATTGAATTGGAAGAGGTCCTTCGGTTCGCGATGATGTCAAGGATCACGGCGGCTTTCGACAGTATTTATATTGCAGATAAAGGATTAATAATAATAAATTATTGATTGACGGATGGTAGGATTGCTTTCAGTTATTTCTTTCGAGAAATACAAATATTTATTTCGTTTCGATCGACTAATCTGAATTTTATTTCAATTTTGTTTATGATTTGGTGATGTTTTGGGTCGAATTTAATAGTTGCAAAAATACTTTGCAATCAGAAAGAACCAGAGAATTTGGAGTCGTATTTGTCGTTTACAAAAAATTTAAACTGCGAGTCACGAATTTCAAACCAGTAATGGGAAGATTGTGTGCAATCCGAATAAAATCTAAGTTTTTCAATACGATGAAACTGAAACGATTTTATACCATCCTAGAGACGACTTATTAGCTAGGTATATCCTAGTAGGTTGCGTATTGGTCTGCAATGCAGAGGTCGTGAGTTTAACTCCCGATCGATGTTTATTCCCAGTACGCTGCCTGCAGAGGGTCATGCAAAAGACTAACAACTTTCAGAATAAATAACAAAAACATAACAGGACTACGATTGGGCGTAAAGCCCGAAAAAAATAAGTGACACGTAAAAATTCAAAACGAGTTGACTCAAAGCTTCCCAATAGGGTCAGGTCTCAAACAAAGAGATGGTCTCGCCCCAATGATCGATTCCTGATGGAGGATTATTCCGGATTGAAATATGGCACTTGTTCTGTTTCTGGAAAATCTTCCTCAGGCAAAATTTTTTATCATTGCAGCATTCTTTACATCGTCGCAACTGGTATTCATTCACTTTAAGGAAAGTTCTGTTGACAAGTCCCACCAGGTGGTTGGCGATGATATTCCTGTACAGCAACTGCTTCATAATCTTAAATAGCGAACCCATATAACCAAGGTAAGTCGCAGATTGCGCCTCATTGGCCAGGTCTTCGGTGGCCCTTCTCTTGTCGCATCTAACAGTCTTCTTAAGCTGTATGTGAACATCGCGGTAGTTGCGTCTCAACTCGATTAACCATTGGTTGATATGGGGTTGAGAGAATATTGTTAAATTGGCCTTATCCCGTTCGCAAACTGTAGCCTATGTGTCTTGCTACATACAAAGGTTTTTCATCGCTTTAAACATATCCCACAGATTTTTCAGCACTTGTTACATATAAGTTTCTGATTGCCTCCCAAATGAGGTTCAGGGTGCGCATTTCATCTATGTCTAATATTGATGACTTTTCGCTTTGAATGCTGGTATATACTAAGGGTTTTTAATTGGCCCCTCCTAGCTTATCCACTTTAAGCTTGCGCTTCATTTGAAGCATTTGTGACCGTTGGATAGGTGCTCAATCTCAAGCAGGGATGCTTCAAGTGGTGATCGCTCTCCACGTCAGCTTGACGATTTCGATTAGACATCCTCTCCATCAGCGAATTATGGTCAGATGGTCGGTCGGTGTGGTTCTGAGTAATACTATTAGACGGAATCCAAGATGTTTTATGGTGATTCCTGTGTGGAAAAAAGGTACTCCGATGACCATTTACCATGTACTGTGAAACACCACAAATAATTCTCCACTTTCTGGTCGCTTCATCCTGGGTCATAATGCGTTGACCCAAGGGTTATCATACTTCCCCATGACGTGTTCCAGTCCAATGTTGTTAGAGCAAACCTTGGCGTTCATTTCTCTTGAGATGATAACTATATCACATCTTGGAACAAGCTTGAAGGTGACACTGTGGTGGCTATAAAACACCTCTCTATCATCAGATGTTGCAGCAATAGTTGGTTCATAGCATTGCAGAACTGTGGCATTCCACGACCCAGTGCGTGAGCCTGACGTCGAAAATCTTATCCGAGATTGATTTCCATAGGACTGTTCCTCACACCGAAAGAAAGATCAAACTCAGAAAAAATGTAAAGAATGGTGTTTCTGCTTGAGGTTCGTTCTTCTCCTGATCCTGTCCACCTGACTTTGTTCAATCCCAAGATTCAGATGTTTTAGTGCTCCATTTCACGGTCGATCAGTGAAACGTGGTGTATAGACCGAGAGACGCCAACTATTCCGTGTCAGTCAGTACTGGAAGTTCCAGAAGCCAATCATAGTCCGTTTTTCAATGCAAAGAGTTGTTACCATAGAATGCGTCTGCATGGAATTAAGTTAGCGTATGGACACCCCAGTTTCTACGCCTCATAATTTTGACAATCCAAAGTCGCTCTCCCAAAAGAGATTCAGACTCTGAAAAATACAAGCAAAGTGGATTGCTTTGCTAATTTCCTTAAGTCGCAAAAGCACACCTAATTACATCTAAACTAAACTCGACCATATTGAACGCGTGAGCCACACTGGTCAGGCCCGTTCTTGAAAAATCATAGCACCCTCGTTCCCCGCGCGAAATTACCCATACTCTTGTCAGACTTCAAAATAGTAAGGCACCTGGTGCGTGCCGCATAAGCAATATTGCTAATAAGAATCTTTTTATTATTACAGAGATAGTTACCACAATAAATGCTATTTTAATAAGTGACTGTTTTCCATTGTTATTAAAGACAACTGACATAATCATGAAACCTTAGCGATCCTGGCTCGTCTATAAGAATACGTTACGGCGGAGGTAATTATTCATTATTTATATTATGTTTCACTTTTCTTACTGAGCGTTCTACCACCTCTTAGCTCATGAGAGTTACATGGCTCATAACTGACGACTTCAACAGAAACCAGTGATCTAGGACTACATTTTTTGAAGTTAAGGCTGGTTCATTCGTTCTCCTCCTCGTCATTCAGGGCAGATCTCTCCAGAGAAGGTAAATTCTCCAAAAAAGACATTACAGCTCGGATACCTTAAGGTTCAGTGCTAAAGTGAAGCAATACTCTTCAAAAAAGAACACTCCTAACGTAGCAACTAAGTTGCTCTATCCATTGAGCAACGGAAGAAGCAACTTGAATTCATTTAAAGATACTTTAAATGAAACCAAACTTATGAATGCCTCAGGGATGCTCTGAATATACCATGGTTCGATAGATACACTCAGCTAACTCTATTAACTCTAAATGGTCAAACACTAATATTTCGGTTTCGGCCGATTACTAGTATCCTACTGCATATATTATGTGCATTGAGGTGAAGCACTCAATCGACATATCAAAATATCAGTCTGCTGCATAAAATTAGTAGAAAAACTATGGCATCCACGAATCCCATACTCTATATATTGAAAAATTGAACCGGTGTTTTGATCTCATTGCATAAATAGCACTTGTTCGAATTTATAATTTGTATAGAGCCTGGACTACACTATTGGACCAACAGGACAGCTCTAGATTGCATAAAAATTCGAATGAAGAGAAAATAAGTATGCATCAAACTTCATCTTCAGCTTTTATCCAGATAAGAACAACTACACTAGCGTTAAAGAATTAATGTCCGCCTTCCAGAGAAATTTCTTGGAGAGGTGATGACAAGTACTTCTAACAAAATGAATTAATCAAATCAGTCGATTTTCTACAACAAATTACTCGATCTACTCAATATCTCTATTGACATCAATTTAGGCCACTGCAGTACGGTTACAGCATAATTGTGGTATTCGATTATTATTTCTGCAAATCAAATGCTAATCGATTATGCATACAAAATTATTTGTATAGGTGGTACCTCTAGCCTTGCGACCGATACACTTCATAAATACCTTGACTACGACGAATGACACAATAATGTCAATTTGAATAACTCGGCCGTACTTTGATATCTCTATTAACTGTTTTGCATCACATAATCGCGGTAATGCCGAGAAATCTACGACCAATTTTCAGTTAATATCAAAATCAATAACGCCTATATCCAAGGTTCTACTATTATCAATAAGGGTGGATATTGCGCTATCCTGGCTGCGAACAGAGCTGGTAAAGTTACTTCATGCGCATCATGTACGTAGCCGTAGTGGTCGTCTGCTGTTTATAGTGGTCAACATTGGTAAATAGAGTGATTGTAGCATGTACACACGTGAGAAAATAGATTGTGGTCAGTTACTGATTATTATTACATCGCCTGAAGTGTTTTTGGTCATTGTTCCTGTGGGACGAGTATCGCTGATAAATATACATGACTGTAAATACCAGGAATACAATGAAAATAATCTTTTTACGATCGTATCAAATTGAAAATATTATGTTTCCGCATAAATTAATAGTTCCTATTGTTAATAAAAAAATGTGTGCTTAAATCGATGATAAAGCAATTCATAAATGATTTTCTTTTCACTAGATTCGTATAATGGTATAATGAATTATCAATTAGTCGATTTATATCTGTTAACATCTAGATTGGTTGAATTCAGGGTGACTATTTCATTGTGATTTTTCATATAAGCATAATAAATGATTTTCTTATATGCTGATACAGATTTTGAATTATATTAATTACTTAATTCTCAGCATTATTTTCTAATGAATATATGTATTGTTTAATGATCGGTGTATTGTTCAGAACAGCAGACGGAGAAGGATGATGACGAGTGTTCCGAGACTCTATTCGGAACTACCACCCAGACTGGCCCTCCAGATTGGGGGTTGGGCAAAACGCTGACAACGTCTCCCGGAAAAAAAAACTCGCGTGTCCAGGAACCTGGATAACAGCTTCGGATTGGACGGATCAAATGGCAACGACTACGACAACGAAAAATTGACTATTCTTTTGGATCTTGAAATATGCGTTCACTCCATTGAACAGGTAAACTGCAGAAACTTTTTAAGGAGATGTCTCGTAACAGAATCCTTGCTCTTCAAGAAATGAAATGGCTTGGAAGCGAAGTATACGATTGCAGACCCTATACGACTACGTCCAAACTATTGTCCATTTGTAGACACAATTTGAATCGCCTAGCGACCATAACGGAAGTTTTTTTAATTTGGGTAGTGCTAGGAAACAAGGCAGCAAACACGCTTGCACGGCAAGGATCTGCTAACGTCAATTCCACTAGGAGGTCAGTCGATGTAGCACCAACAGTGCTGAAGGCTACCTTCAAGCCAACTATTTTAGATTCTTTCTTGACCGGGTGGTGCTGCAGAACGGCGAAATCCTTTTGGGAAGAACCGAATAAAAATATTACAGCTCCGCTGTTACAACGTGGTCGCTGTAGCGTCCGACCACAGGCTAAGGCTGCACGCTTTCAGGTTGCGGATCACTAGCGACAGCCTTTGCAGTGGTTGCGAGGAAGACGAAGAATCTATCGAACATTATCTTTGTCATTGTCCGCAAATCTCGAACAGTCATCTCCTTTGTTTAGGCTCTAGACCAAGTGGCTAGAACAAGAGGAGTGACTTCTATCTTACAGTACAATGGGCCCAACTAGATGCCCGACTTGACAGCGCTTTTGACGGGTTCCCTCCAAAGACTTCGAAATTCTAATAGGAGACTTCAGCGGTAAAATTGGCAACGAACTGTTTCATACGAGCGTAACAGGAGGGCTTAATCTCCGTACTAAAACGAACGACAGTGGCCAGAGAATTATTGACTTCGCCAGCAGTAGGAACCTAGTCATAAGTTCCACCTTCTTTCCGCACACCTTCGGACCATTTTCTTCTTCATTATCATCATCAATGGCGCGACAGCCCAAATTGCGATCTGGCCTACTGTAGTCGTCGCCTCCAATCATCTCGATCCAAAGACCGCGTCCTCCAGCTGCTAATTTTACTTTATTATTTTAATAATAAGTGTTGTGATTGACTTGAAAAAAAAAACTTGCTACACTGAAATTTTGTTTTTCCGCGTTTCATGACTAAAATAGCCAAAAAATGAAAAAAAAAAATCCGTCTGTCTGCATGCCGCCCGTGGTACGCCGGTGTGTACGCTCAGCGCACATTAACTCCCAAACCCTTGAAGATAGAAAGTTCATTTTTGGAGGGACTGTAGATAGTTGCGGATCTCAGGCGGACACCCATTTTGGGGGGTGTAAGGCTTCAGGGGGAGGCGGGGGGAGCACTTAAACCGAAAACTAAGAATTCAAATATTTCAAACATGATTACAGCTAGGAAGCTGTATACATATAAAAGGATTTGTGGGACACCTTTTAAAATTAATTTAATTTTTATATCCATTGGGGTGCAGAAAGAGGGGGGCTAAAAACAAATTGTCAGCCGAATTTGTCTTTCAAATGATTATATTTTAGAAATTACTTATCATAAAAAATTTATATTCTTAGACCATCAAGGTGGCATACAAATTCACTGGAATCAGCTGACATAAAGGCTAATTATTGTAAGGGGGACGGTCAGGGGGTGCAAAGAAAAACACTTAAAAATCAATATCTCGGCTATTTGTTGAACTATGTAATTGAAACTTGGTACTTATTTTAAGCTATACTAGAGAAATACGAAAAAATATAACATTTGGACAAAATAGGAGTGACGGAAAATGGGGAGCATTGAACTTTCCAAAATTTCAAACCATTATGTTGTTGCGAGCTAGGGGTTCGCCGGGATTTCAAGTAAAACACAATTCGTTTAAAAATAAGTGATAATTTATTTATTCGCACTTTAACTTAATTCGCACTATATGGCACTACCGCCGCGTACTGTTCTATCGCTTTCCTGCACTGGTTTGCGTCTTCGTCATCAAAAAGAATGGTTCTCGACTGAAAGCTTTCGTGCCTTTTATACATTTTCCCCCCTACACTTGACTGTTCTCGATGCTTCTGTCGGGTGTATGTCTGAGCTATACTGGAAAGTTCTAGATCTTCGATTATGGCTTTTAACATATTGGGGGATACTGTTCTACATAATTCTTGTCTATTCAAGAGAGGTCGAATTGCGTGGTTGCGAGATCTGTAATAATATCTCAAAACTGAGTACAGATATCAAATCAAAAATTTGTCAGATTGTAGAACTATATAATTTTTAATTTTGGTAAAAAAATGAAGTTGGGGGTGTAATGGGAGGGAGGTGGAAAGTAAAAATGTTGAAAATCTTGAGTAATTTTTTAGGGCTCTGGTAAAAGATACAAAGTTTAAATTTTGCAGGTCGATACATCTATTTATTGTACATACAGAAAAAATAATAAAATTTCTGCAATTGTTATGCACCGAACCCCTTGGTCTAACGTTCACAAGGTGTTTCATGTGCAATGAAAAAACACATAACCTGAAAATTTTTGAATGAAATGTTAAGTTAGAAAGTTGAAAATTTGTAAAATGCATTTGAAAAAAATCCCTAAAATAATGAATTATTAGTCGAATACCTTTAAAACTTCTACCCCCTCCCATACAAAATTATTTTTTCGACCATTTTTAAAAATCAAGTATCACCTAAAAATTAAAAGCTATCAATTTGAAGTTTTGCACAAAAATTTTCAAAAATAGTTGAAACAGAACTGCGTCAAAAGTTTTGAGATCGCATTTGCCCTTCTACCCCCTTCCATACAAAAGTATGATTTGGACCAATTTCAATAAATCAACTGCTAACCAACAAATTAAAAGCTACGAGCTTGAAATTGTGTACGAGCACTTTACAAAAGAAATGAAATAAAACTGCATCACAAATTTTACGTTTCCCTTACCTCCTCTACCCCCTCCCAAACAAATGATTGGTTTCGTGAATGTAAAATGCACCAAATTTTATGAAAATTCTATGCAACTTCGTCTATGAAACTGACATTCTTTGCAGAAAATATTGGACATAATTGAAGTAATCAATTGAAAAATTATTGACATTCACCCACCCTTAATATCACCCCTCCCCCTCCCTCATAAGAACCCAAACTTGCATAAACGAATGAAATATTGATTATATGTACTGGAGCTATTAATCGTATTCGCAACTAAGTTTTGAATTGGCATCATTTCTGCCCTAAAAGGGGTTCCACTTGTGAAAGGGGGTTTCACTTGTAAAAGGGGGTTCCAATTGTGAAAGGGGGTTTCATATGTGAAAGGGGGTTCCACTTGTGAATGGGGGTTCCACTTAGTCTTCCCTAACCGCTTTAACTTGCATATTGACTTTCCATGCATCATTAACTTGTCCCAAAAATAATAAAGTTGCGCCCGACTTGTTGGCAGTTTATTCAAAATGGCCTTGCTATCTTCATCAACCGAGTCTTCCCATCGCTTGTGTGGTTCGCCTTCTGGCCGGTTACCACTCGCTATGCCTTCAAGCGCACGTTTGTGGATTCTTCCGCCTTCCAATCGCTCTACATGGCCAGCCCACTGCTGTTTGCGTAGCTTGATGAACGTTGGACCGTTTTCTTGTTCAAGATAAATACCGAATGATCGCACACTAAAGGAGCTGGGCTGCAAAAACTGAAGGACGAAACAACGAAAGTGGAATATGCGACCACAATCAATGCACATATTGAGACATTACCTCAGGCTGAGCCTGAAGAAAGTATTGACCAAATGTGGCGAAACATTAAGGATAGTATTCAGCGCGCAGCTGAAGACACTTTAGGACATTTAGAGTGGAGAAAACGAAATGATTGGTTTTGTGAGGAATGCCAAAAAGCAATCACCAAGAAAAACAAAGCCTATCAACTGTTTCTTGAAAGACGAACACGAGCTATATAGGACAATAATAAGTGGCTTAGGCGAGATGCCAAGAAGATCTGAGATGAAAACAACGCAAAACGAACAATGAAAAAATTTTATCACTAGACAAAAAGCTAGGGTGTAGCTCAGTGGGTAGCGTGTTGGTCTTACAATGCGAAGGTCGTGAGCTCAAATTCCGATCGACGTAGTATGATTCCTGCATACTACTCTCTTGAATATACCTTGTTTACCTCAATCTACGAAAACGAAATATTCGAAGGTAGACGGTTGTGCGAAGGGCTAGCAAAACCATGCACAATAAATAATGAAAAAAAATGTTAAGGAACCTGAACGTCAGAAGGACAAGGCACGATTTGGACCGTAGTGCCATTGTATAAGTAGAACGACGAAAACTTGAAGAAAAATGACGTGCACACAACATTTAATACCGTGAAAGAAATGAAACAAGGTTACAAATCGCAAACTACACTCTGTAAGGACGAAGGAGGCAACATCATAAGCGACGCTACGGAAATCAATGCACGATGGGCTCAGTACTTCCGAACATTGTTAGATAGAATGACAGCACAAACTGAACCTTTCATAATTCCAGAAGATCCAGGTGAAGATCAACTGCCCATTGCTTCAACCTATGATGAAGTACAGAAATAATTTAAGATTGAACAAGGTGCCCAAAATTGACAGAATTCGGGCAGAGCTATAGAGCTCTTGAAAGAAGGCGGAACAGAGCTCACCAGCCGAATATTTAAATTAATTGTTAAAATCTGAACCACCGAAAAATTACCCGACAACTGGCGGAAAAGCATTATGTGTGCTGTATACAAGAAGGGATTTTCGATGTTGTATCAATCAATCAATCAGAATCTTGCTTAGACCTCCTATAGGGGCATAGGACAGAAAGAACTCTCTTCCACAAGGCGCGATCCTGAGCATCGGCTTTTAGCTGTTGCAAGGACTTGTTTATTCCTCTGGCATCCTGCTTAAATGCTCGCTTCCATGTGCTACATGGTCGCCAACCTGACGTCTTCCTTGAGGATTATAATCCAGAGCCAGTTTGGCAATGTTTTGCTCTGGTTTCCTCAAAATGTGACCCATCCACTGCCACTTCCGCCTTTGACATTCAATACCTATTTTAGTCTGTCCAGTTGTACACCAAAGTTTGTGGTTGGAGATCACTTCTGGCCAGAATCTTCCTAAAATTCGTTCGCGGCATTGGTTCACAAAAGTCGAACGGTCACATTCCACGTGGTACAACCATATAACAACACGAATTTGACGGATGCGTCAAAAACTTGCAGCTTCGTGCGGAGGGAGGTATCTCTTAACCGGATACCAAAGGCCTGACGAGCCTCAATATCCTTCTTGGCTCCGCCGTCCATGATGACAATGCTTCCGAGATAACAAAAAATTTGCACCTCTCCAACATCTTGTCCCTAACGAACAATCGGTGTGCCTGCGTTTGAACCCATATGCATGTACAGTAAATAGTGGGAGGAGTATATCGGCTGTTATTTCTGGGCCCGCTTTGAAGAGTTCGGTTGGTAGTCCGTCCTGGGGCTTTCCTTCCTGCCATTGACCGAATGGGGGAAACTATCTCTTCCTTACCTGAGGGATCGTTCCTAATAGAGGATCGTTGCGGTTGAATGTTTGGTAGCTGTTCTGTTTCTGTGATATCTTCCTCTGACAAGATGTTTAAAATATCAGAGAAGTATTCCTTCCACAACTGATGTTCACTCATATTAAGGAGAGTTCCGTTGACATCTCTCACCAGGTGGTTGGCGGTGAAATTCTTGTTCGTCAACTGTTTCATAATTTTGAATAGTGAGCTCATATGCCCAAGGTAAGCCGCAGATTCTACCTTGTTGGCCAGATCTTCAATGGCATTTCTCTTGTCGCGTTTTATAGCATTTTAAGCTGTATATGAGCACCGTGGTAGTTCTGTCTGAAGTCAGGTGTTCGTTGGTTAACATCGGGTTGAGAAATGATTGCCAATTTTACTTTTTTCGGATCGCCAACCTTGTCCCATGTGCCTTGCAACATCCAGGGTTTCTCACCGCTTTGCACATATCCCCATTCTTCAGCACTAGTTAGAAAAGTGTTTCTGGTTACCTTCCAATTGGCGTCCAGTGTGCACGTTTCATATTCGCCCAAAGTGGATGACTTTTCGCGTAGAATGGTAGTGCACTCACGCTTTATGTTGAGGTATTTGAGTTTATCCACATTAAGCTTGCGTTTCATTTGCAGAATTTGTGGTCGTCGGGTAGCTCCTGTGCATAATCTCAAGCAGGCAACTATCAAGTGGTGATCGTTCCCACGTCGGCTCCATCCTTCGTTCGCATATCGAGGAGACATCTTCACCATCGACGACTTATAGCCAAATGGTTGATCTGGTTCTGAGTAGCACTATCAGGGCAAACTCAAGATGTTTTAGATACAAAGTCTTAATTTTCTATGTGGATACATCTATTTGAAATACATAGAGAAAAAATAATAATTTGTTGCACAATTGTTATGCACCGAAACGAGGGTCTTACGTGCACAAGATGTTTCAAGTGCAATGACAAAAATACAAAAACTGAAAATTTTTGAATGAAACTTTAAGCTGAAAACTTGAAAATTTACGAAATGCATTTACAAAAAATTCCAACCCCTCCCATAAAAAAATGTGTTTTCCTTCATTTTTAAAAAATCAGTTATCACCTAACTATCAAAAGATGTCAATTTGAAATTTTGCACAAAAACTTTTAAAAATAGTTTAAAGGAAACTGCGTGAATTTTGAGATCGTGCTTGCCTTCTGCCCCTTATACTCCCATACAAAAGTATGGTTTCGACCAATTTAAATAAATCAACTACTAACCAACAAATTAAAAGCTACGAACTTGAAATTTTGTACGAGCAAGTTGCTCGTACAAATGAAAAAAGAAATGAGATAAAACTGCATAACAAATTTTACGATTCGTCTACTGCCTCTACCCCGTCCCATACAAATGTTTCGTTTCGTGAATGTAAAATATAGGGTGAGCCGAATACAAGTTTCTTTTAAAAAATGTAACAAAATGAAAAAAATTAAATTTTTCCATGCATTATGACTTCATTAGTAAGAACAAACATTGCCATTAATGATGAAAAACAATTTCGTTCAAGTGGCTGCCTCGGCTGGCTTTGCAGTAGCGCATTCTGTCACTTCAATTTTCCAAGACCATGTCGATGGTTTCGGGCTGTAGCTCATGGATTGCTTGGATGATATTGGCCTTAAGTGCTTGAATCGTTTATGGATTGTTGGCATAACATCGGTTCTTCACGGTTCCCCAGAAAAAAAGTCCAAAGAGGTCAAATCGCAGCTCCGAGGTGGCCAATTGACATCGCCAAAAGCCAAAAAACGCACTGTATGGGCTACATCTCACTCACTTTGGAAATAAGTTTTCAATATTTTCCAACGTTGTTCAAGTGTAAAGTGACTCATTTCGTTCCGCGGAGGTATGATACTGACTTTCTGTCAAGATTTCGAACGGAAAACAGCTTTCAGTGTCAAAATAACCTATGATTTAAAAAGAAACCAATGTATTGCCCACACTATGCACCGAGTTTTATAGAAATTCTATGCAACTTTGTCTATGAAACTGACATTCTATACAGAGAATATTGATCATGATTGAATTAATCAATTAAACAATTATTAACATCCACCCACCCTTAATTCCACCCCTCCCCCCCTTCCTTCGTAAAAACCCAAACTTCCATTAATAAACGAATTAAATATTGATTATACCATATGTACTGGAGCTATTGATTGTACCCGCAATTAAGTGTTAAATTGGCAACAGCCCTTAGCCTTTAGTCCTTCCTAACCACTCTAATGTGCATATTGACTTTCCACGCAACGGAAACTTGTCCCAAGAATAATAAAGTTTCGCCCGACGTGTGTACAGTTTATTTTTTTTTCAATTCGGTGATAATCCTTTATTATTAGAATAATAAAGTAATAATAAGATCATAAGAGTTAAATAATATTTAGAAAAATGTATCTGAGTGAACACACTAAGGCTACCGACACACGATGCGAGTTAATATATATTATCTCGCTTTTTGATATTACTAGTGTCATTATCCTATACATAAATCGGCCTACTTATATCAAAATAGGAAGTTAATATATATTAACTCGCATCGTGTGTCGGTAGCCTAATACGCATTTTAAATTTAGATCAAGTCGCTTAAATTATCAATCAATCAATAAACAAGCTTTCTGTTAAGACTCATCATAGGGCCATAGAACAGAATCAGCTCTCCTCCACAAGGCGCTATCCTTAGCATCGGCTTTTAGTTTTCGCCCGGACATGTTGTGTGTATTGCATGATACACTTAAATTTGACATAATTATGGAATTATCTTTGTTTGTATGACTTAATTTCTTAACCCTAAACCAATAAAAATTTCCTCGTAAAGTTTTTTTGTGTATTGATTTATTTTCATGTTGGAAATCATCATGAGAATTATTTAAAGTTCGTGATTCCACGCGATGAGTTTAATTTTTTTCAATTATATTTTTAGTATTTTACGCACTCACCAAATATCAAACAATTCATGAAGAATCAATTATTCAATTAGATTATATATTGTGATTACAACTTCATTCGAACGTTTTAATCTGAGTTTAGCTCAGCACCAACATAAATAGAATGAATAAACTATCAATTATCTATCGAAAACTTACCTTGCGATTGAAGAAACATTAAACAAATCACAAAATGAATATCCAAAACAGCATTCGACCACATTTTGAAGTCGAGTTGAACATCCACAGAAACCTAACAAACAAAACCTGTGAGTAATTTTCACAATACTTGCATAAGACTAGTGACTAAAAGTGCACTTCTTCATGTCAATTGTGAGCTATTGTAACGTGAGTAGTCCCATTGAAAACACAGAACTGAAAAGCATCATATTACTCGAAACAAACTTCAAAACTTCACTACGAAATGTCTCAAAGCGAATCCTTTTAAGGATTGTTTGCTACCGGTCCTATTGTAGCCTGCTCTCTTGTTGTTAATCCATGGCTTGTAATGGGTGACTCTCTAAATAGATGATCCATGTGCAAAGCTGAAGACTCATGTCACCAATGAAGAACTCGATATCCTTTTGCTTTTCACAGATTACCTAAACAGAAGAGACCAGAGAAAATAACGGTTTAGATTAGTTTAAATTTATCTTTTTTAAATTTTGTGGAACAAAAATCCGTAAACTAGATATCCACTCATTGTACTTTAATGGAACTGTTCCTGTTGTGACTTTGGCTGTTTCGAAAGATCTGGATGCTGTATTTCACCTTCGTTTTATATTGATTCATAAATTATTAATTCAGCGCTCTTACCCAACATGAATATTAAATTGGACCACAACAGAAGGATAGAACACAACGAACATGAAGCTATATCCTGAATTCATACTCAAAATCCACCGAATCGTTAATGATATAACTGATGACAACAATTAGGCTCCGAAAGTTTCTTCTATACTACACACATACATACGTATAGTATACCGACATAAATTGCATCCTCTGTCTTATCTTATCTGCAAAAATAGGTTTCGGGTTGGTAAAGGTCGACTTCGCAGTAAGTGGTCGGCCAAAGAGTTACATAGTTTCAGCTTAATAACATACCACCAGTTGGGACCGGTTCTCATTCAATAAGTAGCTACCTATCCGCTCCTTCACCATGTCCTATCGTCGGTTCGCTATCTAAAGAAAAGGATTTCCAAATGATAGAGGGAGAACCGATTACAAGAGTATATCTACAAAGTGTTTACAGTAAATAAATACAAGAGGATTTCTTAATGTCCTGCCCGGTTGTACTGTGTCCCTTATGCTTCGGTGATTTTCATCTTAAGCTTGACTATGTCTTCAGTGAGGACACCGTTGTCGGTAAGCGATCCTGTAAGAAAAGGGTAAGGTATCCTTGATACTGCTGTACGGAAGACAAAAAGGGTTGAGCCAATTTTAAACGTAATCAGCCATTTTCCAATTTATTTGTACCCTCGCAATTTGGATGACAAGGAGGTTATTTGGTTCCTTGCGAGGATTTTAGTCAAAAGGATCGGAAGTGGATAATAGCTCGGGCTGTTGTGTTATATACCTCGACTAACTACTTCGTCTTGATAATTAATTGACGATAATTTGAGGTTTTGTGGCAATACACTCGATAAGGATTAAGGATATTTTGATTTAGAAACTCCAAACTCGTAAGAAAATTGAATTGATGTGTATGCGAGTGTTACGAAAGGTTAAAATCTTGTACACTCATTAAGATAAATCGCTTAGCTTTTATTGCCCGTCTCTTTAGAGGTTTGGGAGTTTAGTTATTAATTTGGATTGGGAGCAAGAAACGAAATTGGATGATGTTTATGGATCGGAAATTAGATATTTCCATTATTATCTAGACGCAAATTGTGGGGATAAAGAATTGAAGGTAAATCTTACAAGGTCAGCATGTGGAATCGTAATTATTGGGTTTTCTACTACTTTTTGAGAATTAGATATTGTTAATAGGTTTCATTATCATTTTTATAAAAATGCTTCGTAAATTAAGTTGTTTGATGATTATTTTAGAAAGAGGTCGTCAATGAATTAATTTAAATTGGACTAGAATAGTAATTAAATTGTACCCCTGAAGAGTATGAGTGAATGAAGTTGCAAAAGCTAAGAACTTTACAAACACGTTGTGAAGCTATCTATCTTCCTTACTTTTCTAGCTCTTCTAGATAAAGAAAAATAGTTAACAATTAATACAAAGCCATTAAAAATCTTTAGAGCTATTTTTACCACTAAGAAGCTTGCCTTTTCAAACTTATCGCTTCCATATGCTTCGACCAATTCGACGTCTTCCAAGAAAAGTACGAAGGAAAGTCGTGGGAATGAGAGAATGAGAGCCTGGAAATGGAAGCACATTTCACGATGCTTCCACGCTTTGTATGACAGTCGATTTTTTTTTAGCGACGGGCCGTCGGCGCTAGATATGCATTATTCAAATCGCATCTCGGCCGTTTTTCTATCGAGAATGTTTTAAGTGGACCTTGGACTTCAAAGCGTCTGTAAAGCAAAAGCGTTAGATAGGTTGTGTGCCATGCTGAGCGAAAATAAAGCCTAATTCTTATGAAGTGCATGATTTTTTAAACAAAAAACGTTGGTAACTAAATTTAAACACAATCGTGCTTCCTTTCCATCAATGGCCGCTACGCCACTGGCACTAGCAGGTGTACACCAGGTGTTCTCAGCGACATTGACCCTGAAGTCGGTGGTTTGAATAGATTGCGAACCCTGCGGAGCACTCCATGAAGCTTTGGAGAGTATCGAGGCTATCGACGATGTGTGCACCTAGGTGGCGTCTCATTTCCCCAGAGAGATCAGGTCAAGTGCATAATAGATGAAGAATCACTTCTCCGTGTTTCTCATCTTTGCAGCTACTGCAAAGATTATTAAAGGCAAGACCAAGCCTCTGAGCATATCACCTTATCAGGCAATGTCCTCTAACTACCTCTAGTACGGAGGTTCTTATATGCCTATTTAAGCGAGATCAGAATTCTAGAGCATTTTGGATCCTGAATTGGTCAAACCTACGTGGTGGTACTACATGTAACACCATTCGCCAATTTGCGTTTGTCTTTTCTAATATCATCCAAATTAAGATGCAGCTTATAAGTTGCAAGAGACTTACTCTTTCTCTCCGATATTTTTGTTAAAAATCATAACAGAAAATAAAAATTCACTGAGGAAATTGGCTTAAAGTATATCAAGAAAATGTGCAGTTTGTATGTGAGGTGCCGAAATTAGTGAGAGGATTCGAATAGTTTTTATACCGTGGATTGAAATCATCATAAAAATATTTTATTTCAATAACAACGGAAAGCAAGAAGGGTATGAAGCATATATAGCAATAGTACACTGTGTAACTAAGACGAAGGATGAAAAAATAATTCAAAGATATCGATACAAAATGGATGTTATTGGAAGGCCCTTGAGGAGCTCTTTACGAATTTCTATTTTTATATTATTATATATTATTTATTATTATTATTCTCAATATTATTTTATATCTGTTTTTTCTCGCAGTTACAAACTGTTTTGTAGTAATCTCAAACAGTACTTTATGAAATTTCTCATAAAAATTTGCTGTTTTTGAGTTGATGGGAACAAATCATCAGGATACAAATTCTATTTTCGTAAAATTTTAAGCGAGACCTTTCGAATCTTTCGACCTTTCTACCTTAAAAATATTTTTTTGCCCCACTAAGTAGGACACGTTTAGCGCCGGTTTTCAAAATTAATTTTTCATCTTTCGTTATCCTCAGTTACACTACGTTCTATTATTAAATAATATGTTATTAACTTCGCCAGACTACTTGTACTTATATTATCCCATACAAACTTCTGTATTTAATATCAAGAAAAGTTTTTGATCTTCGATCATATCAGAGCCATCGAGATTAAAATTGGAGCAGAGCAAGGTGATAAAACAATTGATAAACAGTTGCTAAATTATCCACTATTGTAAACTCGTTCAACCGCCTCCCATACAAATATATATTTAGAAAAGAGTATTATTATTTTTTCTTGAAAATGATGAAAGCTACAACCATTAAGTTTTGCATGCAACATTTGCGTATAACGTTCAGTGTAGTATTGAAAAATAACATCCACGAATCAATCTACAACCTTCCACATAAAAATAGCTAATCATATTTCTGAAGAATTTGAGATAAAATCTAAGAGTATATTGTATTTTTCTGACCGTTTGTAACGCTAAGAAATAATGCCCGCATAGAGTCGTCAAGGGAACAGTAGCATTTGTTGTCGCTCAAAAACCTCAATTCCGAGTGACCGTCTGTCCATCAACATAACTCTTAAATGCTTTGAGTTATTGTGCTGAAATTTCCTGTGTTCCAAATTTAGCAAAAAATACACTTTAAGTGAGGGAGCTGGCTACATCCCCCTTTTACCCCCTTCCATACAAATTTCATGAAATTCCGAATTTTAAGAAATTGATTTTTCTTCGAAAACATTTAAGGTGCCAAAGTGTTATATAACGATACATGTATTATTAATCTCACAAAATATTGACCCAATCCATTCCTTCTACCACCTACCATACAAATGCAGAATTTTGAAAAATTAATTTTTTCAATTTTCATTGAAACTAGCAAAGCTGAAAAAACAACTAATTTCATTATAATTATCAACATCAGCTCACTTCTTCTACCACTTCCATACAAATTTCACGAAAATTTGAAATTTTAATTAAATCATATATTTTCAAAGCTGTCAAAGCCACCAATTTAAAGTTTTGTGGAAAGTATATATCTCAACCCGATGTCAACCAACGAACGCCCGACCTGAGGCAGAACTACCGCGATGCTCATATACAGCTTAAAAAGGCTGTTAGACGGGACAAGAGAAAGGTCATTGAAGATCTGCCAAACAAGGCAGAATCTGCGGTTTACCTTGGGGATATGGGTTCTTTGTTCAAAATTATGAAACAGTTGACGAACACGAATTTCACCGCCAACCACCTGGTGAGAGATGTCAACGAAACTTTCCTTAATATGAGTGAACACCAGTTGCCGCGATGGAAGGAATACTTTTTTGATATTTTAAACATCTTGTCAGAGGAAGATATCCCAGAAACAGAACAGCTACCAAACATCCAACATCCAATCCTCTATTAGGGACGATCCCCCAGATAAAGAAGAGATAGTTTCAAAGGAAAGCTCCAGGTATAGACGGACTACCAACCGAACTCCTCAAAGCGGACCCAGAAATAACAGCCGATATACTCCTCCCACTCTTTACTGAGGTATAGAATGAAGGAAGATATCCGACTGAATGGAAGGAGGACGTCATTGTGAAAATTCCGAAGAAGGGCGACCTTCGGGATTGCGGCAATTGGCATGGTACATGTCTACTTGCTGCCGTATCAGAAATTATGGCTAAGGTAATTCTCAATAGGATTAGAGATGTCGTCGAGAGCACTCTCGAACTTTATCAGGCTGGATTCCGTAAAGGGTCGTCTTGTACTGACCACACAAATACCCTACGAATAATATTAGACCAGTCAGTCGAAATCGGTTCGCCACTACATCTCATGTTTGTGGACTTTGAGAAAGCTTTCGACAGCGCTAAGCGAGATTACATATGGAATCCTTTGCGTAGGAGATGTATTCTAGATAAGATCATGTCTATGATTAAAGAATCCTACGAAGATGTAAGGTGTCGCGTCTTGCATAGAGGAGAGCTGTCCGAGAGTTTTCTTGTGCGAACGGGTGCCAGACAAGGCTACATATTATCACCAGCCCTGTTTCTGGAATAAATGACATCTTGAAAGCTGCACTGGAAAGTGGGGAAGGTAAAGGTCTTCAATGGAGACTATTTAACATCTTAAGTCACCTTGATAATGCTGATGACGTGTGTTTGCTTGCACATAATCGTTCGGACTTAGAGTCAAAAGTTCGCTCGTTGCACTCTAAATGCAAAAATACGCTGCTGAAAATAAGTGTGCGTAAAACCAAGTATATGTACATGGGTTCGAACGCAAGCACACCGATTGTTCTTAACGGACAAGATGTTAGAGAGGTGCAAGATTTTTGTTATCTCGGAAGCATTGTCAGCGCGGACGGCGGACCCAAAAAGGAAGTTGAGTCTCGGCTAAATAAGGCTCATCAGGCCTTCGGTATCCTTTCTCCTTTCTGGAGGTTAAGAGAGATCTCTCTTCGCACGAAGCTGCGAGTTTTTGACGCATGCGTCAAATCTGTGTTGTTATATGGTTGTACTACGTGGAAAGTGACCGTTCGACTTACCAAGAATCTGCAGACTTTCGTAAACCAATGCCTCCGACGCATTTTACGAATATTCTGGCCAGAAGTGATCTCCAACGACGAACTTTGGAGTACAACTGGCCAGACCAAAATAGGTATTGAGATTCAACGGCGCAGGTGGCAGTAGATCGGTCATACTTTGAGGAAACCAGAGCGAAACACCGCCAAACAGGCTCTGGATTATAGTCCTCAAGGAATACGTCGGGTTGGTCTACCATGTAACACATGGAAGCGAGCAGTTGAGCAGAAGGCCAGTGGAATAAACAAGTACTGGCAACAGCTTAAGGCCGATGCCTAGGATCGCGCCTTGTGGAAGAGAGTTGTTTCTGTCCTATGCCCCTATAGGGGGTCTTAACAGGAATTTGATTGATAATAATAGAAATATCATTGGCGACGAAAAATTTAGTATTGATCCGTACACTCCTACTACCCCCTCCCATACAAATGCATATTTTTGTTAAATCCATTCTATCGATTTCCGTTAAAACTAGAAGAAGTACAAACCTTAAATTTTGCGAGACTTTGTCTCTTAATAAATGCAATAAATGTTAAAAAATTATCAGCTTCGCTTTACTCCTTCTATCCTCTACCATTCAAATATTTGTATTATAAATTCAAGAAAAACATTTCTCGTTCGAACATATGAGAGTTATTGACTTTAAAATTGATACAAAGCATGGGGATTAAGATGTTGATATGCAGATTCAAAATTATCCAAAAACCTTCCACTTCCTCTGCCATCTCCCATACAAATGCCCCAATTTCTTTGAAAACAATGAAAACTTCAAATTTTAAATTCAAAGCAAAACATTTTGCGTACCACGTTCGATGTCATAAACAAAAACTACAAAACTCCCAGTCTTCTTTTACCACCTCCCATACAAAAGTCACTATTCGAAAGAATAGTGTTTCAAAATCATCTAAAATATTATTAGCATTCACGCTCCCCCCTCAGCAAGCACGCTGCCCATTAAGGCCACGGAAGGAAAATTAATGTATTTGATTTAGTGAAATTGTGCAGTTTGAAGGGAAGGTGGTAGAAGGAGTGGGGGTTCTTAATGACTTTTGTAGAAATAACTATAAACGTCATGCATTTAACACGTTTTAAATTGCAGTTCAGAAGCATTTATAATTTTCAGGAAAATCACCTTTTTGTAAAGTTGTGAAATCGCATTGTATAGGAGGGGGTAAAAGGAGTGAAGCTAATCGTCAAATTTTTTTTTCGTCTTACTAATAACTTTACATAATTATTTAGTGCACAATTTCAGCTCCATAAATTGTATACGTAATGAGTTAATTGGCTTAAAGCATTTCATAAAAAATTGCAGCTTGTATGGGAGGTGGTAGAAAAAGTGGGGAGATTCGAATAATTTTCATACCGACCATTGAAATCGTTATAAAAATAAGCCATTCCAAGTTTCAGATCAATAGGTTATATACTTTTCGATAAAATACTTTTATTATGAAATTTTGGAATTGTGCCATTTTGGGGTGAAGCGATTTCACTCATTCACAAACTTGTATCAGTTCGAACTTGTGAGCTTCTATTTTCAAATTTGCAGATCACTGCGTGCTCCGAATTCGTCTGAAGGCCGCCCATACGGTACAGAAAGACTGACAAACATTGTTTTTTATTATTATAGATAGATTTGTAGTTATCAAGCAATGTATGATTAAATGGAATGTTATTATTGTTATAAAATCTCCCTTTGAACATTTACGCATTATCCAAAATTTATGTAATCAGTTATTATAAATATTTGTACTTCACGAACATAAAAAGCTCGAATAGCAAATATGATTTACAATGGGTAACATACGAGTTGTGCGATTTTCCTCGAATATTTTCAGCTAGCAAATAATAATCAGGCTCGTTCGCGTTGGTACTTCTGCTTATTTCAATAAGATAAAGCAGTAACGAATGGAAAATAATTTTATTAAATCTCTTATGGAAGTGACTAATAAAATAATTTATTTTTCTACTTTTCATAAAGATAGCAAAATTACTAGCAGCTAATTTAAATTATCTCATGTCTAAGTCACAGAGAAGAGTGCATATAGCGATCGTGATGCGAGTACGTATGTGATGGCGTGGGTCAAAATCTTGATTGGAACACCTTTGTACCAATCCGTGACCAGATCCGAAGGCATTTTAAATTAAAAACCGAAAAGAAAACATAACAGAATTATATATAATACTCGAGATGAAATAGGAAAGAGTTTATTATACCGGAAAATATGTCATCTCAAATTCTCTCGAATAGTGAATAGGGACTTTTGTATGGGAGGTGGTAAAAGGAGAGGAGAGAGGTTTGTAATATTTGTATATAACACAGAACGTGGTATGCAAAATGTTTCTTGCTGATTTAAAGTTAGAAGCTTTAATAATTTTCGAGGAAATTGAAAAATGTTTGTCTGAATTTATGCATTTGCATGGTAGGTGGCAGAGAAAGTGGGAGGTTTTGGATGATTTTAAATCTGCTTATCAACATCTTAATCATATTGCTTTGTTACAATTTCAAAGTCAATAGCTCTCATATGTCCGAATAAGAAATACTTTTTTTGTTTATCCAATTCAAAAATTTGTATGGGAGGTGGCAAAGTGGTGGAGGTTGAGTGAAGCGAAGTTAATATTTTTTAGCATTTGCTGCAATTATTAATGAACAAATTTTAACAAAATTTTAAGTTTGTACTTTCTGTAGTTCCAATGAAAATCGATTAAATGAATTTACCAAAATTATTCATTTGTATGGGAGGGGGTAGAAGGAGTATTGGAATCAAAATCAAATTTTTTGACATCAATGTAAAATTTATAAAAGTATACTTTTCTACAAATTTAAAGTTGATAGCTTTGACAGTTTTGGAAAAATATATTTGACTTGAAATTTCGAATTTTCGTGAAATTTGTATGGGAGGGGGTGGAAACAGTAAGGTGAAGTTGATAGTTCTTCCAAAATTGATTTCAGTTGTAAGAAAATTAATTATGACAAAAATTGATTCTTTTAGCTTTGCTAGTTGCAATGAAAACTGAATAAATGCATTTTCGAAAATTGTGCATTTGTTTGGGAGGGGTAGAAGGAGTAAGGGGATCAGCTCAATATTTTTTGACGTTAATGATTGAAAGAAAAGATTTTCGGATTCTACACTGTTACGCTTTATTATTCGTGACGTTTCGGTCTCTGCTGAGACCTTTATCATACTGCAGTTTCTTTCAATTCGAAATGCACTGTGAAAACATTCACCAAACCGATGTTAATGATATTTATATTATTATACTATGGACTAATTTTCAAGTCAATACTTGAAAGGGTTTCGAAAAAAAAATCAATTTCTTTAAAATTACGAAATTTTATGTAATTTGTATGGGAGGGGTTAGAAGGATTGGATGGATGTGGCCCGTTCACGAGCTTCAAGCTACTTTTTTGTTAAAAATGACATTCAACAAATTTCAGCACGATAGGTCAAAGCTTTCGAGAGTTAGGTTGTAGACAGTCAGACAGACAGACGGACAGACGGTCACTCGGAATTGAGGTTCTTGAGCCATAAAAAATATTTCTGTACCCTTAGCGACTCTATGCGAGCATTATTTTGTAGCGTTACACACGGTAAGGCAAACACAATATACTCTCAGAATTCATCTAGAGTATAAATAATCATAAAATGGTATTCGTGGTAATATATAGACATGAGTAAACATCATGTGTTACTAAACACAAACATGAAAGACCCACAAGATCAAAATTATACTTATGGAATAACACAGCACAACTGTTTGTGTGATTTATCTTAATTACGAACTAAACCTTTTCAAGATAACTTACCCAATTTTCCATTTTCATAATCAGAAAACAACAATATTTCTTCGTAACTACCGTTTAAGGCTAAACATTAAATTCCAAATTAAGTGATCCTGAACAACTAGAAACAACAATTTATTCTTTCCCGACTATTAAACTCTTCTTTCCGCCATTTCTATAGTAACTATGCAATGTAAAGAGTTGATACCTAAACGTATAAGCAAGAAGTTTTGATATAATCTCAATTTTCTTTCTTTTCTAATTAGATATCCTTACAAAACTAAGCCTATTTAACTGAAAGCCTTCTACTCGGTACGAAAAAGTACTATAACAGATATTTTCTTGAGCGTAGAAAACGAATCAAAGTCTAGTATTATATTCTAGGTAACATAAAACGTTTAAGCTTAGTAGCGTTGTGCTTACGAAAATATACTATTTATCTATAGCATTATAGAGTACACAACGACAGAGAACATATAAGATGATGGAATAGCTCGATATTTGTCTTAGAAACAAGAGGAAAATTTAATTTAATTTGAAATGGCATTAACTTATTTCATTAAATTTTTTCATTAGTAGAGGTATTCCATCTTAACTACCGTTGCTTAAGATAAAATTTTGGTTTTCTCTTCATTTTCTTATATCACGAATGGAAATGACACTTCAATTATAAAGAATATTATTTGGAATACATAATCGCTTTAGTAGAAGAAAGTCACCCAGTTTACAATTGAAAATAAATTTCTGATGTAGGTTCATAGCTTAGATTTGTCTCGTTTCAATTCAATTTTACTTTGTTATTACTTAAGGGATGTTGAAGTAAGTTATTTCTTTTAATTTAAATTTCTTGGAACGGATTAAATGAAATGAACTTGCATTGTGGGTAGCACAGGAAATGCAGTATTTTTGCATTTAAACTAGCAAGGGAAGATAACTAGTTGTACAAATAATTGGTTAATTCGATAGCTTAATAATATAGGCACTAGTTTTGTTTGAAGTAAACTCATGAGCATCAAAACAAACTACACTGCTGGTATGTAATACCTAGTATCATCGATACCATCAGTGTATCACCCAATGTCATGTACGATATATACAAAGTAAACATCGTAGTATCTACGTGGTATCGAAGGCTTTCGTGGTATAATAAATTCGAAAAAATTTACATGGTTTTCGCAAGGTACAGCAACTTCTGAAACCTTTTTGCGCCGCTGTTATTGAATGTGGTAAATGTCCGAGCTAAATTTCTTCGCGCATTCATAATAAGAATTTAAAATATCAAAATTGTCATCTTAAGTTCTTGTAAATAGTTGCCATCCTGAACAAGCCATAACGTTGCCATGCGAATTGACGATTTATTTGATGTGGATGTTATATAATAACATGAAAAATTGTGTGACGCCTTAGTCACATTTTAATTCACGAACTAATGTCAAACTGTACCACATCATAGGTGAAAGCAAACTTTATCGAAAATTTGATTTCGCCAGACAACTTCTCATTCTTTTCTCGTAATTATTTCGGTTAAGTTTTTTTAAATAAATTCTTATCTATGATTAAAAGCCCAAAAACGCTGGTTACATCTGTGAGTAATCCAAAAATAAAATTACAATATTATAATACAATATAACATGAGTAAGGAGATCGATATAAGCTTCTCACTATAAAATTGTTGGAAATTTCGGATTTTAAAAGAAAATGAGTCAAGTGTGTTAGGTAGATGGCTCCCACAAATTTATAAAAAAAAAACTAGACATTTTTATTAAGGTCAACTGCTCTCACATCAATGCCCAGAAAATATCCTTCCGCATAGTATCTTCACCATCTCTACTTTTCAATCGGAGTAACAGTAGCTTCCGTAGAATCTCCTTGATCCTTCCACATATTTTACTATTTTGTTTTCAAATTGAAGCCATACCTCCGGGATATACTTACTAGTACTATATATATATACATATTTCGGTTGCTCTACCCTTACGTGAAGATAGTAATTGACTTCGTGACGTAAATATCTCGAATATCGCACGGACTTAAACTACTACTTTGCTATTCGATTTCTTGAATGCCATCCTTTACATATGAGGACGAAACTCGAAGGGTATGTTCGGTCAAAGCATGATCATATCGATAGTACATCGGAACTACGGGTAAAAAGTTTCGTTCGGTTCGCTGATATCCTCTTTTGGTTATACCATCACTCAACCATTTTCCTCGTCGTACAAATTGAGAATTTATGGAAAGCTTAGAAGTTTTTCGTCGTACGAGTTTTTTTCAGTTTTTTTTATTTTGGGAAAAAAGATACATCAAGGAAAGAAAACTATTTAAACTTAAAGATGAAAATGTGATCACATAGTATGTGTATTAGATAGTTTTCACTGACTGAATATCGCTACCGCAAACGGAGACTTTTTTCGGGCACTTTTCTTTTGATCGTGAACAGGAGTTTTGTGTGGAAAAGAAATTATACAGGAGTCCGTAAGACCAAAACATACACATTCGGTGTATCAGGAGAATGAAAAGTTTTGATAAAGCCACAAAGACGAAGAGGTGTGCTGGGATGTTGTTACCCTAGCATGTCGATGAAATATTGTCTTTGCATCCATAGCAAAATATATTTTCTGATGACGAAGTTTTCACCAAATTTCAGATGCAAAATATTATAAATGTGAGTAGATTTGAAAGTTTCATCAAGGTCCATATATTGAGCTGAAGATTTTCGGGATTATTGGATTATGTAATGAGGAATTGGTTGAAATTAACTTGGGGAATTAGTTTGAAGTTGGGATTATGAGATACAATAAGTTAGTTCCTGGGGATATGGGAAAAGTTCCGAACGATTAGGTAATAATTAAGAAGTCTTGGAGATTATAAATGTATTATATCGTCTTAAAGCGAAAGGAACACTTAATGATGATTATGACTTAACACAGGCTATAGTTACGGTGTACTAATTAGGAAAAATGTGGCAATTTCTATTAAATTGAATTATTATTATGTAATACTTATAATAGTATTAAAACAAAATCTACTCAATAGATTCCTTTTAATTAAAAGAAGGAAACTATTCATGGTCTGGACTATTGATATTGTTATTCACTAGTAATAGAGAAATTACTGTACAAAATTTCAAGACAATTTAGATGAAGTTTGCCTTAGTATTATCTAAAATGAAGTCCTTAGCAGTGAAGTAAGTAAGAAGAAAACATCCAGCAACTTTTGGTCAACTACTAAAAGGATTCTTCGGCAATTACGGCATACGCGGAAAACGTCGTTTGATTCTTAGCTAACTCTGTGATACTTTACCTTACCTGGACGTACAGCTAAAACATTTTCAGGAAGACCAGACTAATCATCTTCATTACGAGAAGAGCTACTTCGTGCAGATAGAGAATGTGCATAAGAACATATACTTACTGCTAGAGGTCGGATTGAAGGAGCTGAAAGCTGAACACTTTTCAGAAAAGTAAATTTCCAACGGAAATTTCAGATACCAGAACCAGTTTCGCTCAGTTCAACTTCGAAAATAAATCTCGCGCCATCATAGTACTAATTATCTTCATTAAGAGGCAACGCTATGGTGTAGCCCAGTGGGCAGCGTGTTGGTATAAAAGGCAAAAGTTGTGAGTTGGATATATCATGGTTAACGCAATCTAAGAAAATGAGAAGGAGGTAGAGGGTTGTGCTAAGGGCTAACAACCCTTCCACAATAAGTAATGAAAATGTTGAGAAACTTAAAGGTCAAGAGGCCAAGGCCTGATTGTAGAAGTACAAGAAGAAACAACATGCGGTACTTTCTTATTTCGCGATGATAGTTCCCACACACATATATAGCCAAGACCTAATACCTCTGGCGTACTGAATACATCCAATTTATTCATTTAGGGGGTATTGGAAGGTAATAGCCCTTATATCTTTGGCTATTTTGATATTCTATAGATCAGCAAAATTGAACGATATGTATAGTCAGCTCGATTTTTACGAGTAAGCCGAAGATACATATCAGAAAGCAGCAATATGTTTGCATGTATTGAATCTTGGCGCATACGCAACTTCATTCGAAAAAATTAAATTGTGCAAGTTCCATGCTTTTGAGGGGACTTTCACAGTTGATGGACATTCCAGGATTTGTATGATAATACACTCCAATCCACGCTGAAACGATGTTAGATTTTAAATCATTTCTAGGCAGTTACGCAAGTGAACTTAAAACTAGCAGAAGACAATAATCTGAAACAGCATAAAAACTGACAAGTGACAGATAAAATAATAAAATAAACATAACAGGAATACGATTGGGCGTAATGCCCAATCGTACGATACTCTAGATGAAGGAGAAATTTTTTTATTTTAAGAAATTTTGTAGTGAAAGTGGTAGAGGGGGTGACAAGATTGAACTAATTTTTTCACATCACGATAAGGTTGCTATCAAAATGTTTTATACAAAATTTGGGATTCAAAAATTTAATAGGTACTGAAAAACTTAGTGTATTGCATTTAGTGAAATTGTGCAGTTTGTATGGGAGGTGGTAGAAGGAGGGTGGAGTTATTAATAAATTTTTTAGAAATAACTGTAAACATCATATATTTGGCAGAGCAGATCAGTAGCATTCATACTATTCCGGCAAATTAACTTTTTGTAAAGTTTTTGAATTGTGCCAAATTGTATGGGAGGGGGCAGAAGGAGTGAAGTTAATTGCCTACTTTTTTTTTGGTTTTACGAATAATTCTAAATAAATGCTTAGTGCACAATTTCAGCTCCATCAATTTTATACGTAATGAGTAAATTTGTTTAGAGTATTTCATGAAAAAGTGCAATTTGTACGGGAGGTGGTAGAAGGAAGGGGAAGACTTGAATAATTTTTATACAGCAGATTGGAATTTTTATAAAACTAATATGTTCCAAATTTCAGATCAATCGCTTCCATGCTTTTGGAAAAAACCCGTTTATTGTGGAATTGAGAAATTATGTCGTTTTGTATGGAAGCGAGTAGAAGCGGTAAAGTTAATCGTCTAATATTTTTTTCGTCTTGCTAATAATTCTAAATAAATATTTAGTGCATAATTCCAAATCGATAAATTGTGTACGCACTGAGTAAATTGGTTTAGAGATTGTATGGGAGGTGGTGGAAGGTGGGGAGAACACAAATAATTCTTATACAGTAGAATTAAATTACCATAAAAGTATTATATTCCAAATTTCAGATCATTAGCATTTATACTTTTGAAGAAAAGCCGTTTATTGTCGGATTGCGAAATTGTGTCATTTTGTATGGGAGAGGGTAGAAGGGGTGAGCTAATAGCCTAATTTTTTTTAGTCTTACTAATAAGTCTAAATATATATTTAGTGCTAAATTTGAGCTCGATAAATTTTATACGCACTGAGTAAATTAGCTTAGAGTATTTCATGAAAAATTGCAGTTTGTATGGGAGGTGGTGGAAGGAGGGGGAGGACTAATAATTTTAATACCATAGACTGAAATCATCATAAAAGTAATATATTCAAAATTTCAGACTAATGGCTTTTATAGTTTATTGTCAAATTGCGAAATAGTGTCATTTTGTATGGGAGGGGGTAGAAGGGGTGGAGCGATTTGGCCCGTTCACGAACTTGGCCTTAATTTTTTGTCAAAAAGGACGTGTACGAAATTTGAACTTTCTAGATCAACTCGTTCTCAAGCTAGAGAGGACACGGACGGACAGACGGACGGACGGACATCAGGTCTTGAGATTTTTGAGTGATTATATAAACTTCTGTATCATTCATTTTTTTCTCCGAGCCTTATTTCTTAGCGTTACAAACTTTGTGGCAAACTTATAATACTATCAGATTACATCTAGAGTATAAAAATAAATATTTAGTGCATAATTTCAGCTCGATAAATTTCATACGTACTGAGTAAATCGGTTTTTAATATTTCATAAAAAGTGCAGTTTGTATGGGAGGTGGTGGAAAGAAAGGGAGGTCTCAAATGATTTTTATATAGCAGATTGGATTTAGTCTCGGCAAGGGGGTGAGGTTGTGTAGGGTGAGGTTTTACCAATTCCTGCAACTATCTTTGGAGACTAGCGACACCACAGACCTGAGCTAACTATCACCCTGTGAGAAGGGGGCTGTAGAGTTCACACACAGCCAGTCCTGCTTGCCATAAAAATGGCAAATGGACACTCACTGGATCATGGGCTTATCACCCGTAATCTTAAGAACTAACTGATACGAGAAACGTATACAGCGCCTTGGATACGGACTGATTCTACGGTAACGACTCTTGTCATTCAAAAACGGACTATAATTGGCTTCTGGAAAGTTTGAACATTGACAGGGGATGAGCTAGGGTAACTCGGTCCTTGAACCGCCAATCAGTGATCGACCGTGAAATGGAGCACTTAACATCAAAATCTTGGGCTTGAGCGAGGTCAGGTGGACAGGATCAGGAGAAGAACGAACCCCTAGTGGAAACACTATTCTGTACATTGGCCCTGAAAGTGAAGCCAAAAATGGCGAGAGCGAGAAATAGTCTCATTAGCTGGGAACCAATATCGGATAGGATTATCGTCGTCAGGCCCTGGACTAGTGTCAGAAACGTCACAATTCTACAGTGCTACGCAACAACTAATACCGCAACATCTGGTGACAAAGAGGAGTTTTATAGCCAACTGAGTGCTACCTTCGAACGTGTTCCAAGAGGTGATATTATTATCATCTCAGGAGATATGAACGCTCAGGTTGGATCAGACAATACTGGACTAGAACACGTAATGGGGAGGCATGGTGTCCCTTGGTTCGACGCGTCACGACCTTGGTTTAAGAGAGCCGAAAATGGGGAATTATTTGTGGAGTTTTGTAGTACTCGGCAAATAGTCATCGGAGGGATCCTTTTTCCACACAAGAGGCATCATAGAACATCTTAGGTTTCCCCTGATGCTGTTACTCAGAACCAGATCGACCATTTGGCTATAAGTCGCCGATGGAGAAGATGTCTCCTCAATGAGCGAGCGAAACGTGGAGCTGACGTGGGGAGCGATCACCACTTGATGGTTGCCTGCTTGAGATTGTGTACAGCAGCTATCCGACGACCATTAATTCTTCAAATGAAGCGCAAGCTTAATGTGGATAAATTTAGAGATCCCAACAAAAAAAGCGAATACACCACTATGCTATGCGAAAAGTCATCAACATTGGGTGAATATGAAATGCGCACACTGGACGATAATTGGGAGGCAACCAAAAACACTTTTCTAACTAGTGCTGAAGAATCTGTGAGATATGTGCAAAGCAGTGAGAGACCCTGGATGTCGCAAGACACATGGGACAAGGTTGGCAATCGGAAAAAAGCCAAATTGGCAATCATCTCTCAACCTGATGCCAACCAGCGAACGCTCAACCTGAGGCAGAACTACCGCGATGCTCATATACAGCTTAAAAAGGCTGTTAGACGTGATAAGAGAAAGGCCAGTGAAGATCTGGCAAACAAGGCAGAATCTGCGGCTTACCTTGGGGATATGAGTTCACTATTCAAAATCATGAAACAGTTGACGAACAGGAATTTCACCGCCAACCACCTGGTGAGAGATGTCAACGGAACTCTCCTTAATATAAGTGAACACCAGTTGCGACGATGGAAGGAATACTTTTCTGATATTTTAAACATCTTGTCAGAGGAAGATATTCCGGAAATAGAACAACTTTCGAACATCCAACCGCAACAATCCTCTATTAGGGACGATCCCCCAGATAAGTAAGAGATAGTTTTCACCATTCGGTCAATGGCGGGATGGAAAGCTCCGGGTATAGACGAACTACCAACCGAACTCCTCAAAGCGGAAATAACAGCCGATATACTCCTCCCACTCTTTACTGAGGTGTGGAATGAAGGAAGATATCCGACTGAACGGAAGGAGGGCGTCATTGTGAAAATTCCGAAGAAGGGCGACCTTCGGGATTGTGGCACTTGGCGTGGTATATGTCTTCTTACTGCCTTATCAAAAATTATGGCTAAGGTAATTGTCAATAGGATTGCTGATGTCGTCGAGAGCACTCTCGAAGTTTATCAGGCTGGATTCCATAAAGGGTCGTCTTTTACCGACCACACAAATACCCTACGGATAATATTAGAGCAGTCAGCCGAAATGGGTTCGCCAATACATCTCATGTTTGGAATGCTTTGCAAAGGAGAGGTATTCCAGATAAGGTCATAGCTATGATTAAAGAATCCTACGAAATCCAAGGTGTCGCGTCTCTTGCATAGAGTAGAGCTGTCCGAGAGCTTCCCTGTGCGAACGGGTGTCAGACAAGGCTGCATATTATCACCAGCCCTGTTTGTGGTGGTAATAAATGACATCTTGAAAGCTGCACTGGAAGGTGGGGAAGGTAAAGATCTTCAATGGAGACTATTTAACATCTTAAATCACCTTGATTATGCTGATGACGTGTGTTTGCTTGCACATAACCGTTCGGACTTAGAGTCAAATGTTCGCTCGTTGCATTCTAATTTCAAAGAGGCGGGATTGAAAATAAATGTGCGTAAAACCAAGTACATGCACATGGGTTCGAACGCAAGCACACCGATTGTTCTTAACGGACAGGATGTGGAAGAGGTGCAAGCATTGTCAGCATGGACGGTGGAGCTGGAAAGGATGTTGAGGCTCGGCTAAATAAAGCTCGTCAGGCCTTTGGTATCCTTTCCCCTTTCTGGAGGTTAAGAGAGATCTCCCTTCGCACGAAGCTGCGAGTTTTTGACGCATGCGTCAAATCCGTGTTGTTATATTGTTATACTACGTGGAAAGTGACCGTTCGACTTACCAAGAAACTACAGACTTTCGTTATTCTGGCCAGAAGTGATCTCCAACGACGAACTTTGGAGTACAACTGGCCAGACTAAAATAGGTATTGAGATTCAAAGGCAGAAGTGGCAGTGGATCGGTCATACTTTGAGGAAACCAGAGCGAAACATCGCCAAACAAGTTTTGGATTATAATCCTCAGGGAAGACGTTGGGTTGGTCGACCATGTAACACATTGAAGCGAGCAGTTGCGCAGGAGGCCAGATTGATAAACAAGTCCTGGCAATAGCTTAAGGCCGATGCTCCTATGTCCTATGCCCTTATATGGGGTCTTAACAGGAATTTGATTTATCACATCTCTCGCAAAGTTTATTAATTAATTCCAAAAAATATTTTATCAAGGCCTGAAATTACCGACTACACCTCTTGGTAAATTTTCTTCCCCAAAGTTCTTTCTGCGGTTTTGGGAACAAATAATAATCGGAAGAGGCCAGAACTGGACTATAAGGGTCCAATATTTAGTGGCCGGATTTCTATAGGGCAGCCATTGCAACGTGGCTCTTGTGAACAGGTGCATTGTCGTCCAAAGTCAGCACAAATCGAGTCCACTTTTCTCTTCTTTTTGCTTTGATGGCAGCCTTTAATTTTTGTAGCAGGTTCCCATAGTATCTCCGTGTGATATTTTGTCCTTTTTCTTTATAGTCGATCATCAAAACCCACACCCAAAAAATAGTGGCCGTGATTTTTCTGGCGAATTGTGAGATCTTGACTTCTTGGGGGGTGAAGCGCCTTTACAGGGCATGAAATTCAACTTTGTCCATAGTTTGCGTTTTATAACCAATTGACTTGTTGATTTGGAGAGAATTAAAATGTTAGTGATTCGATTTGACAGAAACTTTTTTTATTACCTGTATTAAGTGTTAGAATACCTCCAAGTAAAATATTTCCTCCCTCCCTTGTCCATCCCCTTCATTCCGCAAAATTTTGGACATCCCCTTGTAGTTGCGGTAATAATAGCAGTTCTTTCTGTCACCTCCCATACAAAGTTACATGATTTCACAACCATTTCAGCTCGTAATTTTTATCGGGATTCGACCTGCTGTACTTTAAGATTTACTCAAGTAAGTCGAGATAGCAGAAGGAAATTAAAGATTAGAAAAAATCCGTCGCAAATAGTGTTAGATATTTGCGTTGAACTTTTGGTATTTATATCGAAATTTGTGAATTACATAAACATAATATTATGAAACGTGGAGAGCAGGAACGCAAGAATGTGGACTGTTGTGATTAGTTGTCATTTCCTTAAAGGACCGTATGTACCGGAAAGGTATTTTTGTTGAAGATTAGGTAATTTATAATTGAAAAATTATGCGAATTGCTCAAAATAGTTGTAGTGGACGATAAATTGGAGGAAAAAGAGCCATCCGAAAAGCTGGATGGCCAGCTGCTGGGTGGAAAAAATTTACTTTGAAAATTTGATGTACCTTGAAATGGTCATAAAATCTATTTGATTGCGTAATTTTTATTATTTTTTACAGCTCTACTAATAAAGAAATAGCCGAAAAAATATCATTTACAAAAACTTTTTAAAATCAAAACCAAGTTTTTTCAATAAAAAAGTGCTATTTCAGAATGTGATATTATTTTGATAAGAACGGCTAGAAACTTTCTAACTAGTTCCCTCCGTGGAATAGTTTATTTTTCAGATATGGGAAAAAAATTAACACTTCTTCACAAAATACGATATAAAAAATTGTTTGTTTATAAAATCTGTATTTTTCAATTCCTTAGTGTTAATAACATCAAACCCAATCAATACTCATATTGCCAATCAACCATTTCGCTTGTCAAGGCTTTGATTTAAGGATATTTTAAACAAAAAGTTATAGTTTCCAACGGCTTCGGCAAAATTGTTTGTTTATAAAACACTCCATTTTCACTTAAATTGGTGATTTCGTGTGGACTACCCATTAACGATAAGCCCAATTTTATTAGGTAAACTTGGTTTTCACTTGGGATTGCCTACTCTAAAGAGCAACTACAATTAAATACGACTGTATTGATGTCTTTTCGAAATTGATGTCTTGAAATTTAAAAGCACACCACAGCTTTTGTTTTCTTTTGAAGCATGCACCAATCATAAAAAAGTTACCTTTTGTCTAAAACAATTCCATGCCATCGCCTCCTGGGCAGTTAGTTAGCACATTGATAAATACGTATCGCTTCAATTAGCTGAAGTCAGCATGAATTCGTTCAGGCCAATGTAGGTACTGGCTTATATTATTGTAAGAAAATTTCCATTCGAAGACGTAGAACAACGTAATTATAGTAATTCATTTAAAAAATATATTTATATATATTTTTTTTTAAATCATAAGAATGTCTTGAGATTTTTTCGTTCTCTACTTTGGTAAATTCGACTCTAGAGAAAGCCCTAAATGAAACATCCAGACATCAGGAAAACGAAATTCAGAAGTATTCCCAGAGGTTTTTTTACCTGCTTGTTAAAAGTTAAATTAGAGCTGATAGCGATGAAAATTCAAGTATTCTTGAGAATTGAATTTATACGAGTTTATAACTTAAATTAAAAAAAAAGAGAAAAAAAAACTTAAACGTGTTTTTTCCCAAGAGAAGACTTATTACTCCTAAAATTCCTTAAGTCTTTTCGGGACCATTAATAGGGATCAAAATTCATTTAGTCCAATTCTACTGCAGCCACATAAACATCACAACATGAACAGCACGAAATTGAGATTGAAATTTTGAAAAACACATCATTACCGGTTCATTATTCTTCATTCACCAATGCAACACATTAACAAAATAATTAAGATGATACAATATCACTTTTTCGCGAATCTCCAATAAAAATATTTGTCATCAAAACACTCATAAAAGTCGTACTGACTCTTAATAAAACCGAATCTGAAATTTCTTAATTTTTTATTTCAAATGAAACGCACATGGCACACGCGAAATTACGAACTGAAATCGTGGAGGATCCGTGACGAGTTACGGCGGATGCACTTTCCAAACTAAATCCTGAACTGTCGAAATCACTTGGCTTAGAACGGGAAAGGACTCGTTCGTACGGAGATGACCCCATACACAAACCTAAAGTATCCGTATCGAAATGTGGTGAAATTCACTCAAGTGTGGTGAGTTTTCTAGCATTCCTTTCGAAACGCACTCAAAACTTTCCAAAGGATTTGGGTCTTTGAATCACAGCCAGCGAAGAACTGTTGCGTGCAGTATTGAATTAGGATTGTATAAGAGGGATACGACATTCAGGCGCATGTTCTTATCCCCCTTATGAACAACGGGCTTGTATAAGAGGAGAAAATCACGGTGAAATAGACAAAACTTGAACGAAAAAAAAATGGTCATCCTTAGAAAGGATAGCGGACAGAATCAGCTTCCTGATCACAAGTCGTACGGTTCCGAGTCCAATGAACGTTTTTCGGTAGAGAATGGAAAACGCTTAGCAGTCCGACATCACCACCACCAACTAACACCCCAAGCTTTTGATTAAGTTCAACCCCGGGATAGGTTCGTTTTAATAGAGTCTGGAATATTACGGGTTAATATTATCCTGTCGGTTGGTTGGTATTATTGCATATAGAAAAGGATGAAGCAGCATGAATTGGTGCAAGGAGACAACTACCACCGCCATACAGAGGCCACCATGACCTTACTTACTGCTTTTCGAAATGAGATGGGAGATATTGGTGTTGGTAGTATAGGAGCAGATAAGATAAAAGGATGTCAGATTGTAAGGACTATAGCAGTAATTATTTATGCAGATTTCATACAGGGAATTGATGTCGAGAGTGCGGAACTATAAAGAAATTACGTTATTGAGGTCCTTGTTCTTGGACAAGGTTATGCTAGCTGTGGTGCACAGTTGAGGAATTCAGATGGGAATCACAGAACGGAGGGAATTATATGAGTCACTGCTATCAAGTAAGTGCTCGAGCAGGACATTTGACAAGCAGTTGAACTTTGTGAGATAGTCAAGTGGAGAATGCGACAGTTTAAATATTTCAATAATGTTGAACGAAACAATGTTGGCAGTCAAAATTTTATTTTAAATGTAGCTATGATTGTGGCGAGCAGTTGAGTGTTGACTTTCGGATTCCTTTTTGTTCAAATTTTGTGTGTAGCTTCTTCAACTTCAGGCTTTTTCTCTACTGTCTGATCCAATTATTTTAAAATAAACGTTATGCTCCCCAAAAAGATATACCAATGTTAGGTAGTTTTTGGTGAAAATATTTTGTTTGTTACCCGGGAACTAGAGGTCTTACGCTTGTAATTGTTGAATACTTTTTTTAAGGCACGATGCAGGCTTCTTAGTCAGCATCACCTACATTTCAGTTAATTTGACTTCAAAGAATAATTCGTAGCCTGTTTCATGTAAACTCGGAGCTATGAACATATTTATTTATTTATAATTTTAGACGAATATAAAATGTAAGGTTTCTAGTGCCCAAGCTCTAGAGTCCATCGCCAATATAAATAAAATAGACTGTATAAATTTATGGTTTGGTGAATGTTTCACAGTGCATTTCGAATTGAAAGGAAAGATTTCTGGACTCTACACTGATACGCTTTATTATTCGCGACGTTTCGATCTCTGCTGAGACCGTTATCAAACAGTTTGATAAAGATCTCAGCAGTGACCGAAACGTCACGAATAATAAAGCATATCAGTGTCAAACCCGAAAATCTTTTCTTTCAATACATAAATTTACTTTGGAAATCATAACTATTGTGTAACAGTAACAAGCAGCCCAGAGCTCAGGTAACTAAAAAAATAGATATTTTTAGTATTGTAGATTTGACTTCTTTAGCTATCTTTGACTTCTTCTCTTTCTCTTCAATGGCGCTACAGCCCAAATCGGGCCTTGGAATCCTGACCTTCAGGTTCCTTAAATTTTCATTATTTATTGCGGAAGAGTTGTTAGCTCTTCGCACAACCCTCTGTCTACGAATTTTTCACTTCCGTAGATTGAGGTAAACAAGGTATATCCATGCATGCAGTGTGCTTGAATAATGCGTCAACCAGGATTTGAACTCACGACCTTCGCATTGTAGACCAGAACGCTAACCAATAAGCTACACTCTAGCTACTATCTTTGACTTGCGTTGGTAAATTTCAAACAAGCTTTGGCCTTGGTTTCTACGACAGGTTCGCATTAAGGACTAGCGTTAATTCTAAATTACCACTGATTTCTCAATGACGTTCACACTTCAAGCGTCCGCATCACTTTCATTAAATTTTCAATTGCACCTAAAGTAGGTGACATAACTCAGCACAAATCGCTACAATATGAGAATGTCACCTTTCCCAAGTACTACTTAGCGCAACTATATCGCTTTTGAAATTAGTATACTTGTAAGCATATTGCGAATAAAGAAAAACGAAGAGCGAGAAAAAATGAATCCACGTCTTGGAACTGTTGCAGAAGCAGCATCTTAGAGCTATCCTCTTGAGTGATAACCCTTAAATATTATGCGGTTTGTGTACTGCTTTCTAACATTGCTTTAAAAACATGTAGAGGAGCTGTTCCTTTGTCTGCCTTATGTTTTTTTCCTCGTATTTTCCTTCTGCCATGTTTCTTGTCTGTTAAAAAGGGCGTAAGATGATTCTTTTCAAAGGTGAGAATTTCACTGCTCACTTTCGTCACAAAGTATTACATTTGCGAGGCTAGTGGGTTTTCAGAGTGGGTTTTCAGAGTCCCTTTTAGAGATAAGGACTGCTTTGAACATTTTCATATTGTTGTTTTCTTCTTCGACGGTGCCCTGGAATCAAAAAGGATTTATGTGCGTTTCATTTCGAGAAGCATACTAGAAATTCAATTTTGAAATTAGAACTAATTTATTACAGAATAGGTTTGTAAGAACTATGTTAATAGATCGAAGGAAATTCCATGCATACCAGAATGATAGATAATCGACCACACTACCACTTGATTCTTTAGCTTGACAGTTCTCGTAAGCTAATTGTTTCTTAGCCGAACATAATTCTAAAATGACAATCCGGTCTGATATATGAAATGGATTTCACATATACATGCACATTGTTCAGGTGGTAAATTTGCTAAGGTGCTTATACTTCATATGGCATATTGTAATCACTACTGTTCGCCACCTGAACGTAATTTTGCCATGCTCCATACCAAAGTCATATATTCGAGGCAAGTTATAGCCATCATCCGGATAATATTCCATCTTAACCATGTTCTACCTTGGTCATACTTCACCTGATTAGCTTGAAATGTGTCTTAATTACAACACAAGCTGTTACCAGCTATTAATTACTTAGGGGATGGGTGCAGGCACTAATGATGAAATCATACACCTGACTCTTCCTAGCTATGTATGCCAGTACAAACAATACATTCATCAAGTAATAGCGCATTGGCCTGTAGATATTGCATACATACGACTGACTATGTGCTCAAGGCATGGTTGGAATAATAAACGCACGTAGATTTAAGTACATTTCCATAATATCATTAAGGGCTAAATTATTATGGAGATTTGATGAGTATTTTAGTCGGTTTGAGGCCGAAAGAACACATCACATGCCTACTTCTATACCGAATTTAATAGTTGCAAATTACTGATATATAGACGCAAGTCAGTTATGGCTTCAATTAGAAATAATTTGTAACATGATTTTTCGAGTGAAGATGGTATCTTTTATCCTAAATCTGATTTATACATTAATCAATTTTTCAATGGACTTCTTAATAATAGTTTATTTCAAAAAATGCAATTCATTGTGTAGTACAAATCTAAGCAATTAGCTTATATTAATTTATTACCAAATTTCAAATACATTTTTTTCTTACAGCCTTATTCTGTTATTAATATTGCTCTTTTGAAAAATTTGTTATATCTATATCGTTGTATTTTATCACAGGCTATTCTTGAACATTACGTCGTAGCGATACTGTAGTTGTAGATTGTGGGATGAGGTTTTACTAATTCCCACAACTATCTTTGGAGACTAGCGACTCCACGGACTTGAGCTAACCCCCTGTAGGATGGACGCAGTAGAATTCACCCACAGCCAGTCCTGCCTGCCCTAAAAATGGCAAATGGACACTCACTGGATCTTGGGTTTATCAGGCGTGATCTTAAATCCTAGCTGATACGGAAAACAGATACAGCACCTCGGATACGGACGAATTCTACGGTAACGACTTTTTGCATTCAAAACGGGGGAAGGACTGGGGTCACTCGGTCCTTACACTGCCAATCAGTGATCGACCGTGAAATGGAGCACTATAACATCCAAATCTTCGGCTACAAGTGGACCGGATCAAGAGAAGAACGAACTCCGAGCAGAAACACAAATCTGTATGTTGGTCCTAACAGTGAAGCCAAAAATGGCTTGGCGGTCGTCCTTACACCGAAAGCGAGAAATAGTCTATTTAGCTGGGAACCAATCTCATATAGGATTATCGTCGTCATGCTCAGGACCAGTGACAGAAACGTGAAAATTCTCCAGTGCTACGCACCGACTAATACCGCCACACCTCGTGACAAAGAGGAGTTTTATAGCCAACTGAGTACCACCTTCGAGCGTGTTCCAAGAGGTGATATTATTATCATCTCAGGAGATATGAACGCCCAGGTTGGCTCTGACAACACTGGACTAGAACACGTCATAGGAAAGCATGGTGTCCTTATGTCTATACGTCACGACTTTGGATTAAGAGACCCGAAAACGGTGAATTATTTGTGGAGTTTTCTAGTACTCGGCAAATGGTCATCGCAGGGACCCTCTTTCAACACAAAAGTTATCATTAAACATCCTCGGTTTCCCCTGATGGTCTTACTCAGGATCAGATCGACCATTTGGTTATAAGTCACCGATTAGTCCTTGCAATAGCTTAAGGCCGATGCTCAGGGCCGCGCCTTTTGGAAGAGATTTGTCTCTGTCCCATGTCCATATAGGTGGTCTTAATTTGATTGATTAATATGAAAAATGTATATAACAATAAGTCTAGTAGCTGTATGATAATCCTTATAGCAAATAGGAATTTTTGTCTTTAAATTCTTACTATATTCTAGATGAAATCTGAGAGTATTATAAGTTTCGTTCTTAAAGTGGATATTTTGAGGTTTCATGTTTCTGGGATCTAATGTAATAATATATTTTTTTTAAGTTCTACGTTTTCAGGATTTAATTCAGAACAGAGTCTTGAAGTCATTCTATCGACCACACTTTATAAAAATGGTTTGTTATTAATCGGTTCGATTCTTAAAATACGCAACAAAGGGGAAACCCCTCCTATTGCAATACCTTCAGGTTTTTCGCTGCCTCCGCTACATTTTCGCATTCATCTCATATTCAGGATCCTGCAGAAACTCAATGTTCACAAGTCCGATTGCTCTGATGGCATTCCCCCATTACTCTTAAAATGTGTGCCTCCTCTCTGTCTAAATCCCTTTGCATTCTTTTTCATCTATTTCACTCTTCTGGGTGCTTTCGACGATTGGGGAAAGTCGCGAATGTTCAGCCAATTCCCAAAAAAGGATGAAAAGCGAACCCCGCTAACTACCGCCTGATAGCCATTACTTTAGTGCTCTCGATAGTGATGGAAACTGCTGTCAATCGCAAAATCATTTACTTATCGAGGATAAACAGCTTATCCATGATCGTCAATACGGTTTCCGTTCTGGAAGGTCAAAGGGAGATGTCTTGGTCTACCTGACATAACGTTGGAACTCTTGCTTGCACAAATACGACGATGGTCAAGTTCTTGCTCTTGACATTGAAAAAGCTTTTGACAGAGTTTGGCATGAATGTCTTCTTGTTAAGCTAACGGTCATTGGCCTCATTCGATGGATTGTGAGTTTCCTGTCCGAACGCACTATACGAGTTGTATTAGATGGCGTTACCTTTTCCTCTTTTCCAACTAATTCTGGTGTTCCTTAGGGTTCGGTCCTATCGCCAACTCTGTTCTTAGTATTTATTAACGACCTTTTGTCTTCTGCTTTCAATCCAATTCATAGTTTTGCAGATGACAGTACTTTAGATAACACCTTTGAATTTAACTCTGCTGCTGAGTTTCACAACCAATCGGTTGCTTCCAAACACAGGGAGTTATTCGGTTCGCTGAACTCCGACCTCGACTTAATCCTGGAATGGGGCAGGAAAAATAGAGTAGAGTTCAACGCTGTTAAAACACGGGCCTGTCACCTTTCCCTTAAACGTGATGTTCCAGCTAATTTAGCCTTTAATGGCGTACCAATTTGCTCTGTAGATGAGTTTATCATTTTAGGCGTAAAATTAAATAACCATCTTGATTGGAGCAAACATATCTTTGATGTTGCCCTTGATACCTCCAAACGCCTGGGTATTCTTCGCAAATGTAAAAAATATTTTACTCCTCGCGATTTAGCTACCATCTACAAGGCTTACATTCGACCTCGTTTAGAGTACAATTCGCATGTATGGGCTGGGCACCCAAAACACACCTTGCGCTGCTCGATCGAATTCAAAAACATGCGTTTCGACTAATTGGAGACGACACCATTACGGTTTCTATTGACTCCCTGGAATATCGTAGGAACGTTAGAGTGCTCAGCATCTACTATCGCTACTTTCATGGTAAATATAGTGCGGAGCTTAAATCGCTCATTCCTTCACTTTTCATTTTTCTACGAAATACTCGTCAAGCTAAACGCGCACACGAGCTTACTGTCAACCCTATTCCTACTCGTACAGTCATTGGAACACATTGCCTCGTAGCATATTTCCAAGAAAGTATGACCTTCAGCACTTCAAAAATAATGTCCATCGCCATTTGCGTGTCTCCCCCCCAAAATTCATATAACACTACCAAATTTCATCCTCTTCCTATACCGACATAACTGTACAATGCATCAAAGGGTGACCTCCTAAGTTATAATTGGTGCCTTAAAAAAAAATATTCTTAAATGTCAAATTAACTCTACCCAGTTTTTCACTGAAACTGTTTTGTCTCGTTTCATAACCAAGTCGATGCAAGAAATTTTCAATTAAACTGATGAAAACCATAAATTTGGGAAATGATTTCTTTCCAGCCAATCTAAAATTCAGCCAAAAACAAACGTTTTATCTCTAAACATTTTGAAGATATGACCAGCTAAAAATGTAAAAGCATACACTCAGAAAAAAAAATTTCAAAACAAATTATTTCATATGTAGAAATGAGACAAAATGTATATAAATTTTAGCCAAAATAACTTCCATATCATTAATAAACTGTTTAAAATTTTATTTTGAGCTTTTTCGAAGTCTTAAAATTAAATAATAATCATGTTATTGTGAATGGATAAAGATTTAAAATTATAGTCCTGCAACTTCATCGGCAAATGATAACCTTTTACATGTAAATATTTAACCATTTATACATATAAATATAATTGTAGTGTCTGTCTGTTATTTGTTTATAAATGGCGATAAATAAGTTTTTTTGCTTTATTTTAGCAATAACTAAGCAGAAACAAACGTTTTTAAAAATATTCTGTCTTTCTGTCTGCCTTTCCGGTTTTCACGCAAAAACCGCTTGTAATGAAACTTTCACAGTTTATTAGATGTGCACCGAGATGTAATCTGCGAGTGGTCTTATTTCAATACCCCCACTCCTTCCACCCCCTCCCATACAAAATGACTCTTTTTCAAAAATATATAATAATCAAATTTTCTTCAAAACCATTGGAGCATATATTTTGAAATTTAGAATATACTATTTTTATCAGAAATGTGATCTATGGTATAGAAATTATTTGAATCCCTTTACTCCTTCCACCACCTCCCATACAAACTGCACTTTTTCATAAAATGTTATTCACCAATTTTCTCAGTACGTATAATTTTTCTCGAGCTTAAATGTTGTACTTTATGCTTAATTTACATTATTATTAATATTGGGAAAAAATTAACCAAGTAGCTTCACTCCTTCTACCACCTCCCATACAATTTAACACAATTCCATGACTTTACTTAAATTCGATTTTCTTGAAAACTGTAAATGTTACTGATCTGAAATTTAAAATATGTCAACTGCAAATTAATTATAGTTGTTTCCCAAAAAATCGATTAAAATCCCCCATTCCTTCCACCTTGTATGGGACAAACTGCACTTTTTCATGAAATATTCTAAACTAATTTTCTCAGTACTTTCATCGAACTCAAATTTTGTACTCAATCCTTAATTAGCATTATTAATATCGGAGAAAAATTAACCGAGTAGCTTCACTCCTTCTACTCCCTCCCATACAATGTGACACAATTCCACGACCTTACGAAAATTCGATTTTCTTGAAAAGCGTGAATGATACAGACCTGAAATTTAAAATATATCAATTGCATGATGATTTTAGTTGTTTCTCGAAATATCACTAAAAACCCCCCTTTCCTTCTACCACTTTCCATACAAATTGCACAATTTCATTAAATTGCACTAAATTTCTCAGTACCTACTCAATTTTTGAAGCTTAAATTTTGTACAAAACATTTTTATAGCTACTCTAGCATGATGTGAAACAAATTAGCTCAATGCAGCCACTCCCCACACAAAATTTCATAATATCACAAAAATTTCGATTTCATCTTTAGTATCGTATGATTGGGCTCTACGCACAATCGTAGTCCTGTTAGATTTCTCAAATCACGGGATTGATTTGATCACGAGCCTCTCCCATTCAAATACGAGTATCATGGTATCATTCTTAATAATTTATGGTGCTGATTCCAACAAAATACAAAACATTATGTTCAAAAAGCCATTAAAGTATGCAGTATTATACAATATACAATTATTATTTAGAAGGAAGGGTAATTAAGGTTAAATTGTGGGTACGGATCCACAAACCCTTAACTAATTTAACTACCCGATACTAATTAATTAACCTTAATTAAATAATTTAACCTTAATTACCCTTCATTCTAAATAATAATTGTATTTTGTAATTGTCGATCAGTTTGATAAAGGTCTCAGCAGAGACCGAAACGTCACGAATAATGAAGCGTAACAGTGTAGAATCCGGAAATCTTTTCTTTCATTTCGAAATGCACTGTGAAAACATTCACCAAACCATTGTCTCAGATTGTATGGAAGGGGGCAGAAGGAGTAAAGCTAATTGGTTAGTTTTTTCTTGATATTAAAAATAATGCTAATTAAGGATTTAATACAAACTCTTAGCTCGATGAAAGTTATACGTACTGAGAAAACTGGAGTAGAGTATTTCATGAAAAAGTTTGGTTTGTATGGGAGGTGGTGGAAGGAGTAAGGGGATTCGAACTATTTATACACTGGAAGATTGCATTTATAATAGGAATAATATATTTTAAATTTCAAATTAATAACTTTTATAGTTTCCATGAAAATTTGATTATTATAAGTTTTTGAAAATGAGTCACTTTGTATGGGAGGGGTAGAAGGCGCAAATCGAAAAGTAGTGGAACTGTGTCACATTGAATGGGAGGGGGTAGAAGGATTGAAGCTAATAGGTTAATTTTTTCCCGATATTAATAATAATGTTAATTAAGGATTTAATATAACATCTTAGCTCGATGGAAGTTACACGTATTGAGAAAATTGGTGTGAAGTGGTTCATGAATAAGTGTAGTTTGTATGGGAGGTGGTGGAAGGAGTGAAGGAAATCAAATAATTTGTATACCAAAAGACTGCATTTATGATAGAAATAATATATTCCAAATTTCAAATTAATAGCTTTTATGATTTCCAAGAAAATTTTATTAATATATATTTTTGAAAATGAGTCACTTTGTATGGGAGGTGGTAGAAGACGTGAGGGGAGTGAAATAAAACCAAAATCAGATTATATTTCGACGGACACACAAACAGACAGACAAAAATTTCAAAAATTTGTTTTTATGCTTAGTTATTGCTAAAGTAACTCAAAAAACTAACTTATAGCCATTTATAAGCAAATAACATACAGAGACTACAATTATATTTATATGTATACATGTTTAGATAAAACATGAATTGACGTACCAATTGATAGCTAAATGCATCATTGTATCTGGGCCATGTGATGAAGATATCATTGGCACTTATTTTAATTGAATATCTGCAATGCGGAAACTGGCAGTTAATTTCCAATACTCTACTGTTTTTTCTCGGAACATTATTATTTTGCAACCACACTATACAATTATTAGTTTCTTTTGAAAATTTAAATTGCTCTAAAAATGTTTTCGTTTTGATTTTATTTCATAAGAACCTGGTGCAGTTGACAATTCTTCATTGCTCGATATTGGCTGCGGCTGATTTTTTGCTTACAGAAGCCTTTTGTCCTGAATTTCAGATTACAATACCTGTCGTAAAGCTTTCCTGATGGATTCTTCTTGTTGCGGCGTGGAACATAATTCACTGACTGAAAATAGTTAAAATTGAAAACATTAGTTTTCCATTTAATAGAAGCTATATACTACCAAACTTACAGATTTTTCGGAAATTAGGAAATAATTTTTGAATAGCATTTGCATAAGAACTAAATTCCTTGGCAAAAATTTTCTGTTTATGCGTCATATAATATGACTATTTTCAATTTCAACGATGTATAAATATTGGCACAAATCAATGATTATAAAGAGCATATTAAAACAAACCGAACAAATTGAACAAGCGAAGCCCTACGAATATCACTATTACTAATTTTCGATAGCGCATAATATGCGTACACATAAAAAAACAACGCTAACCCGGCAAAGAAAGCACATGAACATACAAACAAAAATGCAAGCAAACATACAAAAAACATGCAAACATACATACGCCCGCACGCGTATACGAGTGCGGTCGTATATTAGATATTATTTTATTGTGTGGAAAAATAAATCTAAGGGTTGCAAAATTTTTTTCGTGTCAATCACAATACTTCATTTTCAGAATAAGAAAATAAATTAGTTGTTCCAGAGTTTTTGTTAGTTATGTTTGCTGAAGACCAATAATACCATGTTATCTCGGACCAATTTATCCATATTTTTACTGCATTTCAGCAATCGTATATCTTCAAAAAAACAGCTCGTAAATTTTTTTACTAATGAAACCTCTCATTCAAGTTCGTTGACCATAGAACTCAGTCGCGACAGGACTATATAAGTGCACTTTTAGTTCGCAAATTACCCCATGACGACTTGGAAGCAAACACTTTAAAGATTTCTTTTTCGTACTTATCTTGGAATGGCCAGTGTCTAGACTGGATCACATTATGGGTCACTAGACTCCTGCAGATCGTCATCTCTGCAGCAGAGCGAAAATAAAACATTGTTGCAAACCGAAACTGAATTATGTGTTTCCTCGATATTTGCATACATCAAAATCTATATCAAATGCACATTTCGACATTGAGACAATAGCATCTACTAACTGCTCATAGTTTATTCTTACAATAATTTGCAACGTATCTAGTGTATAGTGCCGGGTAAAGAAAAAGCATAATCAACTTTATAAATAAGATATGCTTTTAAGTAAAATTCGTTTTTCTGCCGCTCTTCGCACAGTTTTTAATGGACAACAACATTATAAATAAGGACACAAAATTTTATACGAATTTGTGACATCATACTTTGTGTCGGTGAAATTGGCCCTTAGTGCGGATATGAACAACAAGTGGCTATGGACTGCATAAAAGTTTTATAGAAAAAGTTTGGTTTTTCTTTTTGTAGTTATCTCACCGTATAGGTAGATGCTAATGCTGATCCACTGCATGCAAATTTTATAAGGTATATAGTGGTATAGCAGGTGTTTATTATTTTCACATAAAGTGTTTCTGTTGTCCTAGTTTTCATTAAATAGTTTCAAAGCGGAGTAATTTTTTTCGGACAAAGTTGTAATAGAATTTAATTTGTTTTTTGTTAGAGAGGGAAAAACAAATTTTTTATTATTGTTAAGCTACACTAAACAACACTGTACTTTACTGTACTGTATTACATAGTAGCACGCAATGAGGAAATAACTAAAATCTTGACGGTCTTGAACGAGATAAGTATAGATCTTCACCGACCACGGTTTGCAGCATTCTAACTAAAAGTACTCAAAAAAATAGAAAAATATCAGCAGCGGCAGTTATCTCTTTACCACTAAAAACGTATTCAAAGTTGAATAATAACATTAATGAAGAAATCAGAAAATTTAAGTCCAGCAAACCCAATTCTTATAGCCAAATTAAATAGTTCTTTCTGCAAACTGGCGTAAAAGCAACCCTCTCCTCTTCTAAACAACTGGGAAAAGAAGATGATTATCTAAGAAAAAACATAATTGTTACTTAAGACATGGAAAAATACTACATCCATTTTAAACAAGCAAATAAGGATAAATATCTAAAGAGATTAGAGTAATAAAATTTTCGAGATATACTTAGCTATTACAGATGCATTCGAGAAAGCACAAAAAGATATCAGACCAGAGATGGAGTGAATATCTAGTTTTGAAGTAAATAGTGACGCACTTGGAACTAATAGAGGGGAAGTATTGACTGAAACAACAAATTTAAAAAAAAAAATCTATATTCAAGACAGTATACTAATTCCGCAGAAGAAGTGAAACCAAGTTCCAGATATTCTCAAGTCCGAGATGAAAAATTCTAAAGAATTACAGAAAGCAGATAATAGTCAGGGGGAAAACTTTGTGAATGAAATTAGAAAAATAAATTAACTTGGTTTGGTAAATGTTTTCACAGTGCATTTCGAATTGAAAGAAAAGATTTCCGGATTCTACACTGTTACGCTTTATTATTCGTGACGTTTCGGTCTCTGCTGAGACCTTCATCAAAAAAATAAGAAATAATAAAAATAAAGCGTAACAATGAAGAATCCGGAAATCTTTTCTTTAAATTCACTTATTAGAATTTGTAACTGAAAATTTCAATCTTTACATTTGAAACATTACAGAATTATGATACTCTCGATGAAATAGTAAAAAGTTTATTGTTCCGGAAAATACATCTCAAATTCTTTCGAATAGTGAACTTTTATATGGGAGCTGGTAAAAATAAATGGGGGAGGTTTGTAATTTTTGTATATACGAGTATCACCGAACGTACTACACAAAATGTTTCATGCTGAATTTAAAGTTTGTAGCTTCATAATTTTCGAGGAAATTGAACAATTTTTGTCTGAATTTATGGCATTTGTATGAGAGGTGGCAGAGAAAGTGAAAGGTTTTAGATGATTTTGAATCTGCTGAATTTTCAATACAAAAATTTGTATGGGAGGTGGAAGAAGGAGTGAAGCGAAGTTAATATTTGTTTTAGCAATTATTGCAATTATCAAGCGACTAATTCCGGCAAATTTTAAGTTTTCACTTTTTCCAAAATAATTATTATTATAATACTTATAAAATTTTAATGAAAATTGATTGAATGCATTTACCAAAATTGTGCATTTGTATGGAAAGGGGTAGAAGGAGTATTCGAATTAAAGCCAAATTTTTCGACATCAAGGTGATAGCCTTGACGGTTTTTGAGAAAAATAATTTAATTGAAATTCCGAAATTTCGTGATATTTTTATGGGAGGATGTAGAAAGAGTGAGGTGAAGTTGATAGTTAAAATTAATTGCAATTGTAATGAAACTAATTATGGCAAAAATTGATTCTTTTAGCTTTGATAGTTGAATTGCAAACCGAATAAGTGCATTTGCATGGGAGGGGGTAGAAGGAGTAACGGGCTTACTTCAATATTTTTTGACGTTAATGATATTCACATTATTTTACTATTTACTATGATATTCACATTATTTTACTATGACTATGACCTAAGCCAATAGCTGAAAAGGTTTCGGTGAAAAATCAATTTCCCTAAATTTCGGAATTTCATGAACTTTGTACGGGAGGTGGTAGAAGGAGTGGGGGGATGTGACCCGTTCACGAACTTAAAGTTAATTTTTTGCTAAAAATGACATATTGCAAAATTCAGCGCGATAGGTCAACGCTTTCGAGAGTTATGTTGTAGACAGACGAACAGATAGATGGACAGACGGTCACTCGAAATCGAGGTTTTTGGACGACAACAAATATTTCTGTACCCATGGGAGATCTGTACGAGCATTATTTCTTAGCGTTACAAATGGTAAGGCAAGCACATTTTACTCTCAGAATTCATTTAGAGTCTAAATATCTTCCAACAAGTCAGGCGCAATTTTATTAATCTTGGGACAATGTGAGGATACGTGCGAAGTCAATATGCAGGTTAGGGTGAATGGGAGTTTTACGGGGCTGTTGTCAATTATTTTTAAACGCTTTAACCCTAACAGCTGCGATAACGATCAATATTATACTTCATTCGCTTATTTATTCCGTGGCTTCCGTGGCGTAGTGGGCATCGTGCTTGCTTCTCAGTCAATAGGTCGTGGGTTCGATTCCCACGGGATTTTTTTAAGCGCAAATTTTTCAGTTGCTACTGGTGATAAAAAATTATTCGCAATAAAATGGGGAAACGGTGTAAAAGTGAAACAGTTCCACTTCAAGAAGGCCTAAATACTCAGTAGATGGTTTCTGTTCGCTTTCTATCATTCAGTCCCTCTTAACATCTGCAAATATTTGTCAGTAAGCAGCCAGTACAACTGATCAATATACCAGCTTCTCCACTCGCTACGGTCGTTCTCACTCCCCTTCCCCAACCTTCCCAATACCATTCCTTTCCTCCATGACTGTGTTTGTGCATTGCACATAAAGGCCGAAATTGCCTATAACACAGATCATTATGTAAAAAAAAAAAATACAAGTTTGGGTTTGTATTGTTTGTTTGTAATTAATTGCTTGAATCACGTTTAAAATTCTCTCTGTAGAATGTTATAGACGAAGTTTGATAGAGTTTCTAAGAATTTCGATGTATTTTATACTCACGACCCCCCCCCCCCCCCCCCCCCCCCCCCGGTCTAACGTGCACAAGGTGTTTCATGTGCATTGAAAAAAACACATAAACTGAAAATTTTTGAGTGAAATTTTAAGGTAAAAATTTGAAAATTTGCGAAATGCATTTAAAAAAAATCTGTGAATATACAAAATAATAACTGGTCGAAAATCTTTAAAACTTCTACCCCCTCCCATACAAAATTATTTTTTCGACCATTTTTAAGAAATCAATTATCACCTAACTATTAAAAGCTTTCAATTTGAAATTTTGCACAAAAACTTTTGAAAATAGTTGAAATAAAATTGCGTTAAAAGTTTTGAGATCGCGCCTGTTCTTCTACTTCCTCCCATACAAAAGTATGATTTCGATCAATTTCATTAAATCAACTAATAACCAGCAAATTGAAAGCTACGAACTTGAAATTTTATACAAGCACCTTACAAGAGAACCGATATAAAACTACATATCAAATTTTACAATTCCCCTACCTTCTCTACCCCCTCCCATACAAATGTTCGGTTTCGTGAATGTAAAATATACCGAATTTTATGGAAATTCTATGCAACTTCGTCTATGAAATACATTCTATACAGAGAATATTGGACGTGATTCAAGCAATTAATTAAAAAGCTATTAACATCCACCCACACTTACTGTTACCCCTCCTCCTCCCCTCATAAGAACCCAAACTTCCAGAAACGAATGAAATATTATTAAATTGACAACAGCACTGCCCAAGAACTCCCTTTCACTTAGTCTTCCCTAACCACTCTAACCTGCATATTGACTTTCCACTCATCCGCAACTTGTCCCAAGAATAATAAATTTTCGCCCGACTTGTTGGCAGTTTATTTGAAATGCTTTCCATTTCCCGCCACTACTTTCATTTCAACATGTTATGTTTTTTCGTATTTTCCTAATATAGCTTAATATATATTTTAAGTTTCAATTAAATAGCTTAAGAGATAGTTGAGATATTCATTTTTAAGTGTTTTTCCTTGCACCCCCTGACCTTCCTCCTTTCAATAATTATAGATATATGCCACCTTAATGGTCTCAATATATGAATTTTTTACGATAAGTAATTTCGAAGATATAATCATTTGATTACGGCCGACAATTTGTTCTTAGCCCCCCCATTTCGGACGCCAATGGATAAAAAAATTAAATTATTTTTAAAGTTTGTCCGACAACCCTCTCTATATGTCTACTGATTTTCAACTTCCTATCTGCATTTGTGGTGGAAATATTAGCAAGTGTAGTTTTTGACTCTTTCCCTCCCCCCGCCTCCCCCTTCCACTTAACACCCCCAACATCTATAAAATGGAGCTCACTTACCCAATCAACAATCCACCCAAAACCGAAAATTGTACCTTTAACGGTCTCGGAGATATGAGTCCATATATACGGCGTAGGGCGGACGGCGGGACGGATTTTTTTCTGCATTTTTAGGCTAATTTAGTCATGAAACGTGAAAAAACATAATTTCAGGGTAGCGAATTTGTTTTTCCTGTGTCGATCACAATACTTTTTTATTAAAATAATAAAGCAAAATGAATTTAACTCTCAACTCCTTTTAGCACCTCTCACATATTTATGATTCCAAAATTTCCAATCCTTTTAATTAATAATGCTTAGCATAACAAAACATTGAGATTGGAACCCAAAACCCTCCATGCGCACGGGCCTGCTAAAATTCAAACATCATGACTTCATAATTCAAATTCATTAATTTTCTGGAGATATGTTTCTACTACAATTTTACAATAATCGCTTAAAAACTTTATTTTTTCTTAGTGTTTTTGCCAGAATATGTATTACTAAATATATTCTCAAAAATTGCATATTATTACGATTCTTATGCACCATTTCATTATACGTCATAAGCGTTATTTAAGGTTATTTCATCTGTTGGTTGTCCCTTAAATGAAAAGCATTTTCCTCTAAAGCTTTAAGTACGAAAAAAATTCCTCCAGGGAATTATGTCGAAAATTTGTTGCTCTACTCCATATGGTATTTCTCAATATATTTAGGCCCCAACCTACAAAATCACATTCACCTTCTCTCGCTTATGCTATACTGATGGCACTCACCTAATAAGGCTTTTTATTTAATTCATCGCCATTCTAAACAAGTTATACAATTGTGCTCCGCATTGACGCAACAAACAAAAGGAGCCTTCACTCCATTTCACCCATAAACGAGAAAAAAGTAAAACAAACTCCCATTTCGTTGCCCTCGGGATAAATTAGGATCGGCAGAGACCCTTGTACATACCAGAGCGTTTTGTGTGTGCGGAAACCTTTGATTTAAGCTCACTCCCAACCTGTCAAAGCCGTTTGAAAACGAGACGATTCACGCATTTTGCATATGTGCGGTAACTGTGTTTATAGCGCATCATATGTGTGTGCTATGATACGTCGTTATACGTTATTAAGTTATCATAAATTAATTTAAAATTCTCTCTCTGCGGGAACGTGTCCTGCCTGCGTCGTGCGATGTAGGGGAGGATGGGGCACACCTCATCAGCAAATCACTTCGCAGGAGCAAATATCCGTTTCTACCTGCCTATAGTTGCGAACGATGCTGGGTATTAGTCCACCACCCAATGGTTCGTATCGCCGTGATAAAACAATTTCCCGATTTCTCTCGGTAACGCTTGGGGTAGAGTTTTCGAGGTTGGTTCAGATACCCACTGTTTGCAGGCTGGCAAGGAGGCCAACCAAAAATTTTAGGCATTAAGTTCTTTTGTTGCTTTGTTACAACATTCCAGATCCATTTTTGGTTACAATTTCGAATGGGCGAATGTAATAGGATTTAAGGTCGAGGATTGGAGGACGATGGGTGATGGTGGTCGGCTTTTCCTTTTGCCCCAAATTGTTCGAGCGTAAATCAATTATCTTGTTGCGCTTTGTGTGTCACGTGCTTTTCAGGTTTTAGTATTCAATTCTCATGACTTTTGTTCTTTATGCCTACCGAGAATACCTACTGTGTAGCAAATGGCAGAAAATACAAGGCTTTTCGCACCCTGGACAATTCTACAAGCACAGAGAACTGAATAGTGGCTCGCCCTGGCTTTACGGAAGCCGATATTATCAAGCTATTCAGGAATTGGGCCTTCCGACTATTGTTCGGGTATATTTCAAATGGGAACATGATGGCTGGCATATTTGAAATGGGCCTTAAAGGATTATTGATGCCATGTAGACCCACACTATTCGTAAATATGATGGCTTATTAGTGAAACCTTCAGCAAAAGTAATACTCTGTAAGGTGCCATAACTTTCGACAATGTGAAAGTTATCATGATGGGTATTAGGCTTGTTGAAGTTACGACGTAGTTGTTGTTTTAGGAGAGGAAATATTTATATTGAAGAGCGTTAAATGATTGTAAGCAGTTGTACAATAGTTTCTGCTTATCTAAGCATTTTTTAAACAAAACAACCATAATGCTTAAAAATATCAATATTTTCACGGACGACATTTTAGTCGTCAGTTTAATCGTCTCTCAATGCACTAACTACTGCTCGGTTGTTCCTTCTCTATAATTAAATTTTCTGAATAAACCAATTAATTATTATCTTTTCAACTAATTCAATTGTTTTTTTTTATTATTATTTTGAAGCTAAAATCAGCACAAAACATTGTTGTGCAATTTAATTTGCTTCAGTAACAAGCATTGTTTCCAATGTTACAAATTTCATACAAATTATAACATTTATAATAATTCTAATATCTCAAAAATTTGACTTCCAAATCGTATCAAATATTATAACCAATTTATCGTTAACATGTCGTAACATTGTCGTACAACTGTTCAAGTCGACGATATGTCGGAAAAAATGCTGACAAGTTTAACGTCTAAATTTTAGAGTACGATATCGAAAACCACATCAAACCTGCCCAAAATGTTTCTGCAATGTCGTCAATACAAGCAAAAAAGTCTTATCTTCATCGGAATTTTACTTTATTATTCTAATAATTAAGTACAAGAGTCCAAAAATGAGAGCCTGAAAACTAATTGTCGGCTGCTTATACTCTAGATGAAATCTGAGAGTATATTGTATTTGCCTTACCGTTTGTAACGCTAAGAAATAACGCTCGCACAGAGCCGCCAAGGGTACAGAAATATTTGTTGTCGCTCAAAAACCTCGATTCCGAGTGACCGTCTGTTTGTCTGTCTGTCTGTCTGTATGTCTGTCTGTCTGTCTGTCCGTCTGTCCGTCTATGCGTCTGTCTACAGCATAACTCTCGAAAGCTTTGAGCTTTAGTGCCAAAAATTTGTGTGTGTCAGTTTTAGCAAAAAAGTAACTTTAAGTTCGTGAATGGGCTACATCCCCCCACTCCTGCTACCCCATACAAATTTCATGAATTTCAAAATATAAAGAAATTGATTTTTCTTTGAAACTATTTAAGCTATCGACTTGAAATTTAGGTCAAAGTATTATGATATAGAGTCGTTAATATTACGGAATATTAATCCGATCCCCTCACTCCTTCTACCCCTCCCATACAAATGGACAATTTTGAAAAATACATATTTTCGATTTTCATTGAAACTAGTAAAGCTGGAAAAACAAAATTTTGCCAAAATTAATTCTACTATAATTGCAATTAGTTTTAAAAAGAATTATTAACTTCACCTCACTCCTTCTTCACGAAATTTTGAAATTTAAATTTAATTATTTTTCTTCAAAGCTGATAAACCTATCATCTTGATAATTCGTATAAGGTATACAAATAAAAATATCAATAACGAGAAAAAATATTGCTTTGATCATTACACTCCTTCTACCCCCTCCCATACAAATGCATAATTTTTGTTATATGTATTATATCGATTTCCATTAAAACTAGAAAAGTTACAAAATTAAAATTTTGCTAGAATTTGTTTTTTAATAGTTGCAATAAATGCTAGAAAAAATTATCAGCTTCACTCCTTCTACCCCCTCCCATATAAATATCTGTATTATAAATTCAAGAAAAGCATTTCTCCTTCCAATATACAAGAGCTATCGACTTTGAAATTGAATCAAAGCATGGTGATAAAGGTGATGATAAGCAGTTTCAAAATCATCAAATCATCAGTCATCAAAACGTTCCACTTCCTCTGCCACCTCCCATACAAATGCCCCAATTTCAGGAAAACTATGTCCAATTTCTTTCTCGGCATAAAGCCCAATCGTGCGATACTCTAGATGAAAGAGAAATTTTTGAATCTTCAGAAATTTTGTAGGGACCACTTGCCCTACAAAATTTCTGAGGGAGTGACGACATTGAACTAATTTTTTCACATGACGCTAAGGTTGCTATCAAAATGTTTTATGCAAAATTTAGGATTTAAAAATTTAATAGGTACTGAAAAAATTAGTGTATTGGATGCAGTGAAGTAGAGCAGTTTGTATGGGAGGTGATAGAAGGAGGGGCGAGTTCTTAATGATTTTTCAGAAATAACTATAAACATCATGCTTTCGACATGTTTTAAATTTCAGATCAGTAGCATTCATACTTTTCAGGAGAATCGACTTTTTATAAAGTTGTGAAATTGTGTCATTTTGTATGGGAGGGGGTAGAAGGGGTAAAGCTAATCGTCTAAATTTTTTTTGGTTTTACTAATAATTCTAAATAAATATTTAGTGTATTTAGTGCGCAATTTCAGCTCGATCAATTTTATACGCACTGAGTAAATTGGCTTAGAGCTGCAAAAAACTAATTTATAGCCATTTCTAAACAAATAACAGACAGACACTACAATTGTAAACGATGTGCACAAAATTCGAACTTTCAAGCTCAACGCGTTCTCAAGCTGGAGAGCGCACAGTCGGATAAACGAACTGTTTTAAGATTTTTGATAGATAATATTAGCTTCGGAACCATTTCTTTATTTCCGTGTCTTTTAGCATTACAAACTTTACAGCAAACTTGTAACACTCTCACATTTCATCTTAATTAAGAAAACCGCCTACCAGTACGCCGTTTACTCGTATATGGGCTCATATCTGCGAAATCCTTACCGATATGAAGATCATTTTTGGGTTGACTTTAAATTTAGTAAGTGAGTTCATGTGGTGCATTTCTCAAAATTTCAGACATTTATATTGTAAAATCCCATACAGATATTAAGTTGAAATTTTTTCAGATTATGGGCCTAAAATTTTGGTAAAATATTCAAGTTGGGAGTGTAAGGGGAGAGAGATGGTGAGCGAAAATTTTCAAACTTTGAGTAATTATTTCAGAGATCTGGTAATAGATACAAAGTTTTTAAAAATATGTAAAAATGAGTTGCATTTATCCATTTGATATATAGGAGAAGGTCATGTACCGTGAACCTATTGTGTCTTTACCTTATTGCTGTTTTGACAAATTTAACGTTTTGAAAAACTGGTTTTTACAAATTTTTTAACTTTTAACTTTAATAAATTTTCAATATACATTGTAACCATAAAGTATCGGGAATCCGAAATTAAAATCAGTCTGTTTTTTTTTGGTAAGCGAGTAGGACTATCCTTAATTATTATCCCAAAAATTAACGCAGTCTCTTAAGCAATTTGTTTACAGGCGCTTGTTGAATGGCTACACCTAAGTAGTTCACGGTGATTTTTATACTCTAGATGAAATCTGAGAGTATATTATGTTTGCCTTGCCGTTTGTAACGCTAAGAAATAATGCTCACACAGAGTCGCCAAGGATACAGAAATATTTGTTATTGCTCAAAAATCTCATTTCCGAGTGACCGTATGTCCGTCTGGCCGTCTATATGTCCGTCTGTCTACAACATAACGCTCGAAAACTTTGCTGAAATTGTTCATATATCATTTTTAGCAAAAAAGTAACTTTAAGATCGTGAACGGGCCACATCCCACCACTCCTTCTACCCCCTCCCATACAAATTTCATGAAATTTAAATTTTAAAGAAATTTATTTTTCTCCGAAACCGTTTCAGCTATTTACTTGAAAATTATGTAATACTATTATAATGTGAATATTATTACTGTCAAAAAATATTGATCTGATCCCCTTACTCCTTCTTCCCTCACCAATATAAATGTACAATTTTCTTCACATCACATCGCACCCAATTTTTTTCAAAATTAATTTTATCACAATTGCAAGCAATTTTGTAAAAATTGTCAACTTCACCTCATTTTTTCTACCCCCTCCCATACAAATTTCACGAAATTTCGAAATTTGAACAAAGTTAGTTTTCTCCAAAATTGTCAAGTCTTTCAACTTTAAATTTTGAGAAAAGTATTATTATTATTATTACTATTAGGGGAACGCGTGATAGTACTGCGACCTACTTGGCCTATTGTGCGTTTATAGCCCCTTCACCCTATTATAACTCAGTAGCTTTAGCTAATTTGAGAATCTTTAAGGGAGCCGTATTGGCTAGTTCCTCCGTAGAAAAGAAGCCCTTTCCAAGAAGACTGTGTCTTTTCCTAGCTACTGCTTTACAGTGACATAGGATGTGTACTGTCGTTTCTGAGTCCTCTAGACAAAGGCGACAAATGTCGGTTTCAGCTAAGCCCATATTTTTGAGGTGGTGGTTTACTCCACTGTGCCCCGTCATTAGGCCGATTAGAGTACTAATATCTTTCTTGCTGAATTTTAGAATATCCTCCACTTTGTTTTTTGTGGTAGGATCAGTTTTTTTGAAATTGACAAGCCTGGAAATCTGTTTCAGTAGATTTTATGTTCTTTTTCTACCCACTTTTTGAGTATGGGGTTGGAGTACTTTTTCGGTTTTACGCAGAATGGCTCTGGACCAATAAAATTTGTTTCTGCGCCGTTTTTTGCAAGGCAATCAGCCTCTTCATTCCTTCAATTCCCATGTGTCCTGGTACCGACATTAAGGTTACATCATTCCTTTTCCCCAGGGTGATAAGGTTTTGAAGGCATTCCCATACTATCTTCGATCCGTGTTTATTGGATGCTAGAGCTTTGAGAACCGCCTGACTATCCGATAGGATATATATGGATTTATTGCGATGAGTTCTCCTTATATTTTCTTGAATGCATAGCTCCATTGCAATTAGTTCGGCCTGGAAGATTGTGGCTTCTTTACCGAGTGGTTTTGACACCGAGAAGTTAGGACCTTTGACTCCGGCTCCTGCCCCCTCAGAGGTGCGAGAGCCATCTGTATACCAGATGGTTGATCCCTCTACTATATCAGGTAGCATGGATTGCCAGTCCTTGCGTTCCCTGATTATAACTTTGAAGGGGGTTTCAAAGTTGAATTTTGTCGGCATCGCGTCCGATAATGTGGAAGTTAAAACCTCTATTTTTGGGTCTTTTAGGATTTTGAGGTGACCTCTAAAATCCCCTGACTTATAATTGTTTTTCTCTTGTATGCGTAACACTCCTTTGATAGCTTCCTTTTTTATTTGGATATGTATCGGAGGGATGTTAAGGAACATTTCCATTGCCGCTGTCGGACAAAGTTTTCATTGCACCTGTGATACCAAGGCAAGCTAGCCTTTGGATTTTTTGTAGCGTAAGTTGTGCTTTCCTTTGTAAAAGTATACTATTACATTGATTCAAATACTCCTTCTACCCCCTCCCAAACAAATGCACAATTTTGGTAAATGCATTTAATCGATTTTCACTCAAACTAGAAAAAGTACAAGCTTTAAATTTTGCCACAATTTGTCCCTTAATAATTGAAATAAATGCCAAAAAAATATGAACTTCGCTTCACTCCTTCTACCACCTACCATACAAATTTTTGTATTTAAAATTCAAAAAAAGTATTCTCCTTCGAACATATGAGTAACAAAGCAATGTGATTAGGATCTTGATAAGGAGATTCAAAATCATCCCACTTCCCACTTTCTCTGCCACCTCCCATACAAATGCATAAATTGAGGCAAAAATTGTTTAATTTCCTCGAAAATTATGAAAGCTACAAACTTTAAATTCAGCATGAAATATTTTGTATACTACTTTTGGTGTTATATACAAAAGGTTCAAACCTTCCCTCTCTGCTTTTACCATCTCCTATACAAAAGTCACAATTCACTATTCGAAAGAATTTAAAATGACATATTTTCCGGTACAATAAACTCCTTCCAATTTCATCTAGAGTATCATGTGATTGGGCGTAAAGCCCAATCATAATTCTGTTATGTTTGTTTTATGTCCTCGATTGACTGAAAGCGGGTTCCACGGAGCGGTTATTTCAGTTTGGAGGATAGGAAAAAGTCACACAGGACCAAATCTGGTGAATACGGTGGTTGATTGAAGCAATTTGTTGTTTTTTTGGCCTCAAATTCGGTCACAATTTAGGCCCAATGCGATGAATTCTCCTTCCATAATTCAGGCCACATTTCATGGCCAAAGTATCGACCAATATTGAACGAATGGACTCGTGAGAGATGTGGATCTCTCCTGCTATCTCTCTCACTGGTATCACAATTTTCCTCACTTTTTGAATGTTTCCGTCAGTTAAAACGGTCGAAGGTCGTCCAGAACGAGGCAATCTTCCGCATAGCTTATAACATTGCTTTCTGTATCTTTGCAGAGGGTTGTCTTCGTTTGGTATCCCTCTTTCATCCTTCTAACTAGGAAATACGCGGCTCTTGTGTTGTGTAATTTAAAATGTTTATACATATTTTTAATTTCGTCATTATTGTACTTCCTTTTTTTTCTATTCCCACACCCAATTAACACCATTGTCTATAAAAGAGTCTTCTGTAATTATCGATCAATGTGATAAAGGTCTCAGCAGATACCGAAACGTCAAGAATAGTAAAGCGTAACAGTCACCAAACTATTTGCCACCAAATTATAATTTATCTGTCCTTATTGTTACTTGCACAATTGTTTCGTCACATTAATCGAAAGTAAGCGTTCTTCCTAATATAATTATTTCTACCTTCCTTTTTCGTATTGAGCTGAAATTTCCTATTCTGGTCGCGGTCTAGTATTTCGTTATTTTTTTTTCCAATTTCGGTTTGAATTTAATAGATGAAGCGAACACGAAAGCGTGGCATTCAAATAGGAAATCTGATTTTGCCGAAAGAAACGATATATGAGAGAGAGCTGTAAGAGAAATACTGTGACTTTGTAGGCGATATGAACAATGCGATTCGGATGATTTTACGAAGCGACTTTGATTCCCAAGATTCCCAATTTAGATTGCCATCGTGTTCCTCTCGTACCGTGACAACTACAACGCTACTTCGGTGTGCACGTGAGAATAAACAGTGTGACAAGCGAAAGGTTTCTGGTGAAAAATTAAATTATAGCATACTTCAAGAGATTTATTGACGGCAGGTAGAGCTATTGAATGAGGTGCTCGACTCCGATTTCTGGATGCTGTCTGTTTATCCTGCCAGCGGTGTTTGCATTTTCATTTCAGTTCTTTCCTGGTTTGAGCGAAATTTCTTTCAGCTGGATCCCGAATATGTGCAATCGTTTTTTGCTGGCGGCGGGAGAGCACCAAGAGCAGGTTTGTACCAGGAGAAAACTTACTATTTCGCCTTGATTTGATAATCGACAGGATCCCGAATGAAGCGTGCACGAGCGATGAAGCCTGTCAAGACGGTATGACTTGTGGAGTATGGCAGGACTAACAATCGGAGTGCCATCATTCACGACGCAGTACCATGACTCTATTTAGCCGAAACGCGATTTACTTTTCTTATTTTCTCGTTCTCGTTTATTTACTTATGAGTTTTTTCCTTTTTTTGTTTTGTAATCACATCAGGCAAGAACGTTACCTGGTAATCATTGGAACGTTTTATGGAACCACTCAATCTTGTCGCAATTTTTTTTTTTCATACAATTTTGTAAACTGATGGCTGTTGTGCTGTCGTTCTTATTGATTTTTGTTTTTGCTTCATGCCGTCTGCTATAAACAAATTTGTTGATTGATTTGAACGATTTGCTTGAAGCAGTCTTCTGCCAGCCATCCTTGATCCTTGCTAATGACGGGGGCTGCTACATAAGTACTACGTAGTGTTGAGGTGAAGAAATTCAAATCAGAGTTTAATGGAATCGAGCAAATTAAACGCAAATTGGTTTAGACAAAATTGTTTTTTTTTTTCGTATACTTTGCGAACGTTTGAATTTAATTGGTGCCAATCTAGAGAATGGGGAAGCCGATTTTGTCACAGAAAAATCTAGAGACGATAGAAATAAATAGATTAGATATCATCTAAACATAACTGAGCAAGTGTCTGCTAAAAATGTTGAATGATTGTTTTCTTTATCTAAAGTGTTTTGAAAAATTTTTTATTAACAGGAATATTTAGAATTTAATTTTCTAAAAAATGAAATAAAAACTTTGGAAACTGTAATCTTATTTCAATAATTCAGTTGTATTTGTACAGATACACTACATTTGAAATGCTTAAAATAACTAATTTCTTATGATGCCTTTGTGTCATGCACTTCTGTCGATTCATATTTCACTTAAACTATAGTTATACATACTTTTAGACATTAATTTGAGTCCTTCATCAATCAAGCATCTATTTCGAAAACTTTAATATATTATTTAAAACATCATTCAATTTCCCTAAATACTACTACAAGCCCGCATGACTCCAAACTCGAGCGCAATGCTAAATTCCCATATTCATTCTTAACCCAGCATCACCCGGATTGGGTCATTATGACTCGTACAATTTTAATTGGTGCATACCTTCGTAATACTAAATGAAACGTAGCAAAATTTCTTAGTACCTGGAGGTAATAATCGACGCAGCTAGTTTCCTTGTCTCCGTTTAATTGGTGTGCAACTGCATAGGGAGATAGTCGAGCGTAAATATTAAAATCGTAAATAAGACCCAATCTTACTGTAAGGATTATAATTTCGCGAGTGAGTCATAACTCGAAAATTTTACACTCCCGAAGTCTTTCGAAGTTTCAACGACTTCTCAAACGCCTCCAATTAATACCAATCTCACTAAATCTTCTTCTACCTTACCTGCACATCTACTAACTATTGTACCTCGTCCGAAAGCCATATTTGTTTCTCGACTTCATCCCCAAACATATTCAGATGATGTCATTACTTATTTGCTGGCAAAAAAAAATAGCTTAGCAGGTCCAGCTGTTAAATGTGATAAAATTAGTAAAGATACTAGTTCCATTGCCTCTTTTAAAATTGTTATGGTCAATACTGAACTTTTTAATCAGTTGTTGGATAATAATTCATGGCCGTAATAGATCACCTGCTACTGGTCCAAAAAACTCAGACAACTGGGTCTTAGTATCAAAACGTAAATTGACTGCGCACTAAAACCCTAAATAAATAAAACATTAAATAAAGCTCGTCAGGCGTTCGGTATCCTTTCCCCTTTCTCGAGGTTAACAGAGATTTCCCTTCGCACGAAACTGCGAGTTTTTGACGCAAGCATCAAATCCGTGTTGTTATATGGTTGTATTACGTGGAAAGTGACCGTTTGACTTACCAAGAAACTATAGACTTTCGTGAACCAATGCCTCCAACGCATTTAAGGAATATTCTGGCCAGAAGTGATCTGCAACGACGAACTTTGGAGTACAACTGGTCAGACTGAAATAGATATTGAGATTTAAAGGCGGAAGTGGCAGTGGATCGGTCATACTTTGAGGAAGTTTTCGCAGCAGAGTTTGTCACCTTTTTTTATAAATTGGGCATATAATGCTTTTGCGCCAATCTTCAGGAAGTATTTCCTGCGTCCATATATCCGTGACTAATCTATGTAGGACATGCGCTATGCAGCTGTCGCCGGCTTTCAGAAGCGCAGCTGGAATTTGATTATGCCCAGCGCTTTGTTGTTTGGGATGTTCCACAGGGCTGTTTTTACTTCTTCGAGTGTGGAAGGACTCAAAGCGGATCCTTCATCAGCTATTACATCAGTATCTGCTGCTGCTGTTCGTGCGGGTGATGGGTTCGGATTAAGAATGAATTCAAAGTATTGCGCCCATCTTAATTTTATATCTTCCGCGTTACTTAAAATGTTCCCTTGCGGATCTTTGCAGTCGTTTTCGGTTGGTATCTCCCTTTCATTCTTTTAACAAGGGAATATGCGGCTCTTGTGTTGTGTAATTTAAAATGTTCGTTCATATTTTTTATGTCGTCGTTATTGTACTTCCGCTTTTTTTTCCCTGCATATTTTGTTTGCAAATCGTCTAGGAATCGACCTAGCTAATGGTCTATTCCAAAACTTTATGAGTTTATAGTGTATGAGTGCATGTCGTTTCACTGTAAATCCTTAATTACGAGTAAGCAACATGGTTTCGTCAGGAATAGGTCCACTATCACTAATCTGATGTAGTTTGGAAATAAATCCATTTTGGCTATTGAGGAGGGTAAGCAGGTTGATCATGTATATACTGATTTTAGTAAACCTATTGATAAATTACCCCACTGCATTATATTGTTGAAATTGGACTTGTTGGGTTTTCCTACTTGGTTTATCAATTGGATTAAGTCATGTCTACTTAATAGAACTTATCAAGTTCTTTTTCGGGGTTGTACTTCTAAGTCATTTACTGCGCATTCTGGTGTTCCTCAAGGAAGTCATTTGGGACCACTTTTGCTTATCCTGGCGATTAACGATGTTGTTTGTTTGTTTTTAAATATTCGGAAATCCTCATTTATGCCAATGGCATAAAATGTTTAGGTCTTTTAATTTCAACTCTGACAATTTCCTTCAGGAGGATTTGATTAATTTTAGTAACTGGTGTCGCAATAATGATCTCAGACTGAATTTGGATAAATGTCATGTAATGTCATGTAATGTCATTTACTAGGGAAATCTCTCCGTTTGTGATAATTTACAGTCTTAATGACTGTATTTTGGATCGAGTCAGTTCTATTATTGACCTAGGGGTTACATTTGACCATAAAATTCATTTCGGTTTGCATATTAATAAGATCGAACAGAAGGGTAATTCCTTCTTGGGATTTATTACCCACTTATCCAAGAAATTTAACAGTTCGCTTGTTAGACTTAGTCAATTGGATTAAATCATCTTATGCGCACTTGTCAATTGGATTAAATCATATCTAAGTGATAGAACTTACCAAGTTCTTTTTCTGGGTTATACTTCTAAACCATTTGTTGCGCATTCTGGTGTTCCTCAAGGAAGTCATTTGGGGCCACTTCTTTTCATCCTAGCCATCAATGATGTTGCATCTGTTTTTAAATATTCGGAAGTTCTCATTTATGCTGATGACATTAAAATGTTTAAATCTCTTAATTCCAACTCTGACAATTTTCTTCATGCGGATTTGATTAATTTTAGTAATTGGTTGTCGCCATAATGGTCTTAGACTGAATTTGGATAAATGTCATGTTATGTCATTTACTAGAAAAATCTCTCCGTTTGTGATAATTTATAGTCTTAATGGCTGTATTTTGGATCGAGTCAGCTCCATTATTGACCTAGGTGTTACATTTCACCAAAAAATTGATTTTGGTTTGCATATTAATAAGATCGCACAGAAAGGTAATTCTATGTTTGGTTTTACTACTCGCTTATCCAAGGAATTTAACAATTCGCTTTTTAGACTTAGCCTCTATAACACCTTCGTTAGATCTCACCTTGAATATGGTTCTCAAGTTTGATCTCCTAATTATGATGAGCACATTGACAGAATTGAATCGATTCAGCATAAATTTCTAAGAATAGCCTCCTTTATTGGAACGACAGAGTTCGTCTTCCTCCTTATACTGATCCACTCCAGCTATTATATATGTCATCGCTTTCGAAACGACGTGAAGAATCTGATGTAGTTTTTGATCATAACTTTCTTTCAAGGAATTGATAGACAGTGCTTACGGCGTAAACTTAACGCTCGTTGACTCCGATGTATGTGAATTTTTGTCAATTTCTTGTTTTTATTATATGTACTTGGTGTTGGGATGTTGATGTTTGTTTCGTCCCTTCACTAAATGATGAGCCAGAGAATAAATCGCCTTTAAATTTTTAAATTTGGAATCGATTTATGGTAATTTTTTGCATTAAGGAATCCTGATAGTGATATTTAAATGGCCTAAAACAATGTTTATTGCCATACTATATATGGCTGTCAGCAATGGATTAATAATAATAAGCCCATGAAACGAAGCCAGTTCCTGAAAATGAATACTTGAACAATCGAAAAGATGTCTTCCAGTTACCGAGAGAAATGTGAAAGAGAGGTGTGTCATTGGAAAGATTCTCAAAGTTCAAGATTGTAGGGAAAAGGTTTCGAATTTGTCCTGCTAAAAAATACCTTAAGACTTACCATACATAAAGGCCGAAATTGTCTATATCAGAAGACATTATTAAGGAAAAAACATGCACAAATTGCAACAAAGTTAATTTGCCTCGAACCCATCGTTTCTCGCTGCAGCGATTTTCTGCAAGAATGTGATTAATTTAAGTATTAAGTTTCAAAGATCTCTCATTCATTAATACCAAAATGTTAAATTTAAGTACAAAAGCTTTTATATTTTTAGTCTATGTACAATTAGACTGAAGATGTCTATTTCTGCTAAATTTTTTCATGGCTTTTTAAATATTTAAATAAAGTGTCTAAGGTAGTTTCAAAAATCAAAATAAATAACATAGGTAACTGCTTAAAGATTCATTTAACTATATTTGATCAATACATATATCAAATTTGAAAAGGGCACATAGTTTAGAATAATTATGACCAACCTGCCTATCTGTGTAATAATTAACCACCATATCGATGCCAGGTTAAAGCGTACATCGCGAACATGGAATGAAAAAAAGAACAGTTGATTGAAATTAAATTTTTATGCAATGTTCAATCGTTTTGCATCAATGCACTTTAACCCAATAAGATTAAACTATCTATGGTTTATTATTATGTCACAAAAGCTTATCCACTATGGAACTATGTAGGGCAAATGGCAGTTTTGTCAATTTTAAAACCACTATGTTAGCATATCTGCCATCAGCAATGGACCATTACTGATCAGATTTCCATACAGCTTTAATCAGATGGAATTGTTGCAACCCACTCTTTCCATCTGAACAACGACATAGTATTTAATGAAGTTGTTTTAAATATACTCGTATTTTATGAGCCTTGTTGTTCATAATACTCGTAATCAACACTCAACTACCCGAAATGCTAATAACTCTCTGTGGTCAGCATTTAATAAAAGAATGAAGTGATTTTGGGCTTTATTAATTTTACTTTATTACTATTATTATAAAGTCGACAGTGAAAAAAATTTGCTACTCTGAATTTTTTCGGGTTTTACGACTAAATTAGCCTAATCAAATTAAAAAAAACTCTGTTTGTACGCCCTCCTGATGTACGTCGTACTTATGGACTCATTTCTCCGAAATTCTCAAAGATACGGAGCTAATTTTTTGGTGGATTAGTTTCATTACCTAACTTTTGGACAGTGTCAGGCGGAAAGGTGAAGCGGATGGGTGAGGCGGGGGAGGGCTAGAGTCAAAAACAACACTGGCTAATATATCCACTACGAATGCAAATAGAAAGCTAAATAGCCGGATATATTGGTTTATGGGAAAAAAGCAAAACTAAATAAATTTTTGTATTCATAGGTATCCGAAAACGAGGGTCTAAAAGCAAATTGTAGACCAAATTTTTTTTAAATGATTAAACCTTCGGAATTACTAAACGCAAAACGTTCATATTTTTATATCGTTTAAGTGTTGTAGAGCGCCATCATTATTAGCAATAACGCAATTATTGGAGAAAGGTCAGCGGGATGCAACGAAAAGCACTTAAAAATTAATATCTCTACTATCTTTCATGAAATGTAGTTGCAAGTTGAAGCATTGTGAACTATACTAGCAGAGTATATAATTTTTTTTTTTTTTACATAACAGTACCGTGTTCAAATATTCAGGCCAGAAGTGGTCTCCAAAGATGAACTTTGGAGTACACCAGGACAGACTAAAATAGGTATTGAGATTCAAAAGCGGAAGTGGCAGTGGATCGGTCACACTTTGAGGAAACCAGATCGAAACATCGCCAAACAGGCTCTGGATTATAATCCTCAAGGAAGACTATGTAGCACTTGGAAACGAGCAGTTGAGCAGGAGGCCAGAGGAATAAACAAGTCCTGGCAACAGTTGAAGGCCGATGCTCAGGATCGCGCCTTGTGGAAGAAAGTCGTTTCTGTCGTATGCCTTTATAGGGGGTCTTCACAGTATTTAGTAGTATTTTTAGGGCTTTCTCTGCTCTCTGGTAAAATACAAAAAATTCAAATTTACGTCAGGAAAAATTCTGCCAACAAGTCGGGTTCAACTTTATTATTCTTGGGACACATGCGTGGAAAGTCAATATACAGTTTAGGGTGGATAGGGAAGACTAAGTGAATGGGGGTTCTAGAGCGTGCGGTTGTCAATTATTTAACAATTAAGTGCGATTACGACCAATAGCTCCAATATATGTAGATATAAATAATATATCAATTACCTTTAAAACTTCTACCCGCTCCCATACAAAATGATTTTTTCGACGATTTTTAAGAAATCAATTATCACCTAACATTAAAAGCTATCAATTTAAAGTTTTGCTTAAAAACTTTAAAAAATAGTTAAAATCAAATTGTGTCAAAAGTTTTGAAATAACGCCTGCTCTTCTACCCCCTCCCATAAAAAAGTATGATTTCGACCAATTTTATTAAACCAACTAACAACCAACAAATTCAAAGCTACGAACATGAAATTTGGTGCAAGCACATTACAAGAGAAATAAAATAAAATTGCATCACAAATTTTACAAGAGAAATGAAATAAAATTGCATCACAAATTTTACGATTCCCTTACCTGCTCTACCCCCTCCCATACAAATGTTCGGTTTCGTGAATGTAAAATACACCGAATCTTATGAAAATTCTATTCAACTTCGTCTATGAAACTGACATATACAGAGAATATTGGACGTGATTCAAGCAATCAGTTAAAAAACATCCACCCACCCTTACTATCACCCCTTACTCCTCCCCTCATAAGAACCAAAACTTGCATAAGCGAACGAAATATTGATTATATGTACTGGAGCTATTAATCGTTTCCGCAATTAAGTGTTAAATTGACAACTGCCCTGCCCAAGAACTCCCTTTTACTTAGTCTTCCCTAACCACTCTGCATATTGACTTTCCACGCATCCGCAACTTGTCCCAAGGATAATAAAGCTTTGCCCAAGTTATTGGCAGTTTATTTTAAATGTTCCTCATTTTCCCCACTACTATTATGTTCAAATTTTATATTTTTCTCATATTTTGCTAGTATAACTTAATATATGTCCCAAATTTAAGTTAAATAGCTTGAGAGATAGTCAATCAAGCAATCAAATTCCTGTTAAGACCCCCTATAGGGGCATAGGACAGAAACAACTCTCTTCCATAAGGCGCGATCCTGAGCATCGGAATCTTAACCTCAAGAAAGGAGAAAGGATACCGAAGGCCTGACGAGCTTTATTTAGCCGAGACTCAACATCCTTTTCGGCTCCGCTGTCCATGCTGACAATGGTTCCGAGATAGCAAAAATCTCGCACCTCTTCCACATCCTGTCCGTTAAGAACAATCGGTGTGCTTGCGTTCGAACCCATGTGCGTGTACTTGGTTTTACGCACATTTATTTTCAGTCCCGCCTCTTTGCATTTAGAATGCAACGAGCGAACATTTGACTCTAGGTCCGAACGGTTATGTGCAAGCAAACACACATCATCAGCATAATCAAGGTGACTTAAAATGTTAAATAGTCTCCATTGAAGACCTTTACCTTCCCCACCTTTCAGTGCAGCTTTCAAGATGTCATTTATTACCATCAGAAACAGGGCTGGTGACTATATGCAACCATGTCTAACACCTGTTCGCACAAGAAAGCTCTCGGACAGCTCTCTTCTATGCAAGACGCGACACCTTGCATCTTCGTAAGATTCTTTAATCATAGCTATGACCTTATCTGGTATACCTCTCCTACGCAAAGCATTCCATATGTGAGATAGTTGGGATATTAATATTTAAGTGTTTCTTTTTGCGCCACCCCTTGCCCTCCCCCTTAAAAATATTGCGCTCCTTCTTAGTTGATTTATGAGCCACCTACTTGGTAAAATATTAACTAATTATGTTAAGTAATTTCCAGGATATAGTCATTTGAAAAACAAAAAACGATCGGCAGTTGGTTCTTAACTCCTCGTTTTTCTACCACACTGGATTAATAATTTATTTTTACTTTTTCTTCCATAAAGTAATATACCTGAATGTCCAGTATCAGCTTCCTGTCTGTATTCATAGTGGAGATATTAGTAATCGCAGTTTTCGACTATAAACCTTCCACCGCCTCCCCCTTTCACCCCACATAGTTCTCCATGAAATTCAAAATCCATCCAAAAATGAATTATCGGAGATATGGGTCTTTGAATGTTGTTGGAGCGTACACGTACGGCCTACAGTCAGACGAATTTTTTTTTTTTTCATTTTTGGCTAGCTTAGCTATAAAACGCGAAAAAAAAATTTTTTCAGGGTAGCAATTTTTTTTTCTGGGTCGATCAAAGTACTTTGTTATTGGAATAATAAAGTAAAAAATAACAGTCTGAAGCTGAACTGAACACCAAAGAAGGGCCCTAACTCAAGAGAGGTGTTTCACATGTATTGAAAATCACAAAATCTCAATACTTTAATTGAAATTTTAAGCTAGAAACTTGAATATTTGCATTTCAATTACGAATAATTTCCACCAACCTAGAAATTTCTAGTTGATTAGGTAAATTTCATAGGGCAAGCGAATCGTATTATCATTTCGGAAATTATCAAATTTCCACCCGTTTTTCGAGGTATCTGATTCGTTTTGTGTATATATAATTATTCTACGGGAAAATATTTTAACCATTTTCATATGCAATTTTTCGTCAGGAAAGTACAATATAAACGAAAAGCATTTTAAATAATTTCCTACTGAAAAATTGATTTTATGATAATTTTTGTGTCCTGCCGGAAATGGAATCGGATTTAAATACACCTGTTTTTCATAGTTTTAAATTGGCATTTTGTTATGTGCTTAAAACAAAACAGATGCATTTTTCAATATAATTTTAAGAAATATTCGTTTTTAAATTATATATTTATTTGAGCAAAGGTTTAAACTTCCACAGTCCTGTTTCATTAAAAATCATTCATTCGTTGGGTTATGAGCTTGTCACCCGCAATGTAAGGCACTAACTGATATGACAAACAAACAATAACTTTTGACATTCGAAAACGCACTATTATTGACTTCTGGAACGCTCGAACGGAGAAAGGGTTGGGGTCGCTTGGTTCACATACCGCCAGTCAGTGATCGATCATCACTTGGAGCACTGTTACATACAAATCTTATGTTTGGGCGAGGTTTGCAGAATCAGGTGAAGAATTAACTTAGATTTTTTCTATTTTTGAAGCATGGATGACGAACCCGAATATTATATTGCGACTTCTGTAAGTCTGGCTTTCGGTATTTTTATTGATGAGTATTACTAAGGTTTCGAACATTTGGAAGAAAAAATCAGCCTAAAATTTGTTTTTGCCCGATTTTCGGACACCAATGGCTACAAAATTTAAACTGTTTTAAACAACAAAGCCCTCTAAGTGTATGTCGATTTTCAGTTTTGTGTCTATAACCGTAGTTGAGATATTTGCATTTGTAGTTCTTGTTTCATTCTCGCCCTCCATCTCCTCATTACACCTTAGAAGAAATTTGATCAAAAATATTACTCGCTAATAATTCTCTTGGTTCTATTATCGACCAACAAGTTTGATTAGTCCATCAATTTTTCAAATAACAAATCCACAGTGCTTTGGCTTATTGTCTAACACCTCCATAAAAAAACATTCCACCTTAGTTCCATACCATATATTCCGATATCTTGCTGAACTCACTTTTCGCAGAGTAGGATATTGATTTTCTTGACAATGTGATTGATCCACTCATATGTTGTCAAATTCGGGCATTTATTAGTCATAAATATGTCGTAGATTTCAATATGAAATTTCGAAATTTATGCCTTAGGAGTCATATCGCCAGTAACAGTAATCATTCAGTGAAAGTAAAATAAATCCTTCTGCTTCACGAATATGGCCAAGTAAATATTGAAATCAAAAGTGTACTTGATCTTCACTTTGGAAATGATAAAAACAATTTAAAATTTTATATTAAAACTGTTAATAAAAACTGCACTTTTTCATGAAAAACTCTAAACCAATTTACTCATACGTATAAAAACTATCGAGCTGAAATTACACACTAAATACTTATTAAGAATTATTAGTAAAAAAAATTAGACCATTACACGACACAAGTTCATAACGTTGCAAAAAATCAATTTTCTTGAAAAAATATGACTTCTCCTAATCTGCAATTTAAAATATTTCAATTAAATGATGATTATACTTATTTCTGAAAAGTCATTAAGAGTGTCGACTCCTTCTACCACCTCCCATATAAACTGCACAAAATCATTAAATCTAAAACACTAATTTTCTCAGTAACTAATTAATTTTTGAAGCTTAAATTTCGCATAAAAGCATATGAAAAAATTAGTTCAACGCTGTCACCCCTTCTACAACTCACCATACAACATTTCTTAAGATCACAAAAAATTAATTTCATCTAGAGTATCATATAATTGGGCTTTACGCGCATCGTAATCGTGCCCAATCTATGTAAAGAAAACCCCATCTATGTCAAGATTTAAACGGTTTGAAAATTGTATTGCCCTTACGTTCGCAGAAAAGGTTTCTGCTTCCCATTTGCCGTAATCGAACCGTCAGGTCTCTCTAACAACTCCATTTTATTAGTGTGTCCTCTCAAAAGAACTGCGGATTAAATCATTAATACCCGTGCAGAACGATTTCCATGACTTTCTTTTGGCTCTTCTAATATCCTGGTTGCACTCTGTTAGAGCGTTTTTTGTATGGATCCCACCATCCAGTTTGTTTATCTTTATTAACGAGTATCCGTGTTCTCCCTCTGAGGCATATGAATATTTCCACCAAGGGCTTTTTTCCAAGGAAATACTAGTGTCCTTTGGAGTACCCCAAGGAAGTAACTTGCAACCACTCTTATTTAATATCTTATTTAATATTTTCATTTCAGATTTATCAGAAGTATTGGAATATGTTTCACATCTGATGTACGCTGATAATCTGAAAATATATCAGATGCCGCATTCCTGCAATCCAAGCTTATTGCGCTAGATCATTGGTGTAGTCAGAATAACTTTGAGTTTTATTTCAGTAAATGCCACGTGATAAGCTTCTCACGTAAAAAATCCTCATATCACAATAACTATATCCTAAGTGGAACTCAACTACACCGTGTTGATCAAATTGAGGACCTCGGCTTACTACTGGACAATAAACTGTGCTTCGAATCGAATAATTTCAAAAGCCAATAAACTTCTTGGGCTCATTAAGAGAATAGCCAAAGAGTTGAAGAAGGTATGGGTAACCAAATATTTATTCTCTTCTCTTGTCCGCCCTATTCTGGAATATGTTTGTCACATTTGGGACCCCTTTTCTAGTTATACAGCAACAGAATAGAGTCAATCCAGAAGTAGTTTCTTCTTTTTGCTCTTAGGGACTTGTGCGATATTAGAGACTTTGAAAACTTTCCACACTACACAGTTAGCCTCCAATTATTAAATCTTTTACCCCTTAGTTCTAGAAGAACTCACATCCTGTTTTACCTTAGATGTTTTAAATGGCGGTATTAAGGTTGACCACATCTCACATAAATTCAGAGTCAATGACAATGTCAGGCTGACGAGACATTCAAGACTGCTTGAGAAATATCCACATCGTACAGATTACGAACAAAATGAACCTATTAACAGATGCTGTAGTGTATTTAACAAATTCTGCGCACACTATACACCAATAAGTAAGCTGACATATAAACTGAGACCACACTCCATTTTATGAGGTCCCCACATCCGGTTCGACCCTTCCACCAGTGCCTATCATACTTATATCAAATTGGGTTTGATTAATGAAGGTAAATTTAACTATGTTAGATTCTATTAAATTAAATTAAATTATGCAATTTATTATGTAACTAATTATATTGCAATGATAAACAAATAAATTGGTAAAAAAAACCATCATATTAGAACGCTTCTGTTGCTATTTCTGGTTTTGACTGACGCTATCTCAATGCTATCTAATATTATGGTTTGCCCTAACAATAGCCTCAGATAGGTACTATTCAAAATTAGCACTGTATCTTACCGCGCGCCGCCAAAGTTATGCGAGCGTTCGATCGTCTATCCCCTTCAGATGAATGAATTATCGAGCAATCGGTTTTTGTTTCTGCGAAAAATTATATTTCAATGAATATGTTTGCAATAATTTTACTTTATTATTCTAATAATAAAGTATTGTGATCGACACAGGAAAAAAAAAATTTGCTATCATGAAATTTTTTTTTTCGCGTTTCATGACTAAATTAGCCAAAAAATGCAAAAAAAAAAAAATCGGTCCCGCCGTACGCCGTACATATGGACTCATATCTCCGAGACCGTTAAAGGTAGAATGTTCATTTTTGGGTGGATTGTTGATTGGGTAAGTGCGCTCTATTTTCTTAATTTTGGGGGGAGTTAGCTGGAAGGGGGAGGCGGGGGGAAGGAAAAAGTCGAAAACTATACTTGCTAATATCTCCACCACGAACGTAGATAGAAAGTTGAAAATCAGTAGAGATATAGAGAGGGTTGTGGGACAAACTTTAAAAATAATTAAATTTTTTATCCATTGGCGTCCGAAAACAAATTGTCGGCCGAATTGTTTTTCCAAATGATTATATCTTCGAAATTACTTATCGCAAAAAATTTACGTCTTATATCAAGGTGGCACATAGTTCCATCGGAATCAGCTTAGAGCATGGCCAATTATTGTAAGGGGGAGGGTCAGGAGGGTGCAAAGAAAAACACTTAAAAATGAATATTTCAACTAACTCTTAAGCTTTGTAATTGAAACCTGAAACGTATATTAAGCTATACTAGAAAAATAAAAAAAAATATAACATGTTGAAAAAATAGTAGTGAGGGAAAATGGGGAGCATTTCGAAAATGGCGCTCTTTTCAAAATTACAAATCCTTATATCTCAAAAAAGAGTACAGATATCAAATCGAAAATTTGTCAGAATGTAGAACTACATAGTGGTTAATTTTAAGCTTGGAGGTGTAAGGAGAGGGAGGTGATAAGCAGAAATGTCGAAAATTTTGAGTGAATTTTTCAGGGCTCTGGTGAAAGACACAAAGTTTAAATTTTGCACGAGGATACGTATATTTGATATATAAGGTATACATAGAAAAATAATAATAACTTGATCCATAATTGTTATAAGCCGACCCCCCCGGTCTAACATGCACAAGGTGTTTCATGTGCATTGAAAAAAACACATAAACTGAAAATTTTTGAGTGAAATTTAAAGGTAGAATCTTGAAAATTTGCGAAATGCATTGAAAAAAAATCCCTAAACATACGAAATTTTAACTGGTCGAAAACCCTTAAAACTTCTACTCCCTCCCATAAAAATTATTTTTTCGACCATTTTCAAGAAATCTATTATCACCTAACTATTAAAAGCTATCAATTTGAAATTTTGCAGAAAAACTTTTGGAAATAGTTTAAATAAAATCACGTTACAAGTTTTGAGATCGCGCCTGTCCTTCTACCCCCTCCCAAAAGTACGATTTCGACCATTAAGAAATCAATTATCACCAAACTATTTAAAGCTATCAATTTGAAATTTTGCATAAAAACTTACAAAAAAAGTTGAAATGAAATTACGTTAAAAGTTTTGAAATTACGCTTGCCCTCCTACCACTTTCCCATACAAAACTATGATTTCGACCAATTTCATTAAATCAATTAATAACCAACAAACTAAAAGCTACGAACTTGAAAAGCACCATACAAGAGAAACGAAATAAAACTGCATATCAAATTTTACGATTCCCCTACCTTCTCTACCCCCTCCCATACAAATGTTCGGTTTCGTGAATGTAAAATACACCGAATTTTATGAAAATTCTATGCAACTTCGTCTATGAAACTGACATTCTATACAGAGAATATTGGATGTGATTCAAGCAATCAATTAAAAAACTATTAACTTGGTGGATGTTAATAGTTTTTTAATTACTACTTCTTCAGGTTCCTTAACATTTTCATTATTTATTGTGGAGATTGTTAGCTCTTCACACAACCCTCTATCTACGAATTGTTTTCATTTTCGAAGATTGTTAGCTCTTCGCACAACCCTCTATCTACGATTTTTTTTTTCATTTTCGAAGATTGAAGTAACCAAAATATACCCACTTGAGTTATGCGTCGACCGAGATTTGAACTCACAACCTTCGCATTTTAGACCAACACGCTACCCATACAACAGTTCGAAAAAGTTTTAGAAGAAAATCCATCACTTAATTTCTTAAAACAAATATAACAGAATCCTATATCTTAAATGTACAAAATACCCCTAACTTATCATTTTGATTTTTACAAAACATCATTTAGAGGCTCTAGATTATTCTATATTAACCCTTTTAGAGAAATATTGTAAATGGGAGTCCGAAAAATTCCCAACGAATATGCGTGCCAACCATCATATCGGCATGTATTAAAAAGTTTGCAGTTCGAAAGGTATTGAATAATTTTATGCACAATCTCATGTTTCTAACTTATCCTAAAATCCAAACCATCCAAAAGATAATTCATAAATCACACAAAACCTACGCTTTACTAGGGACTCACATTGATTCATAAAATCAAAAACAAAACCATGGTACTGACTTTGCTAAAAGAAAAGAAAAAACGTTTAGGAGATCAATTCAATTCTACATACAAAAAAAACGCATAGCTCAAGCATCCCTTTTCTAAGGATCGTGTATTTTCGACCTAATCATAACCAGTTCATTATCACTTTTTACCACACTACGTCATCATTCGCCTTGAACTTTTTTTCCCCTTCGTGCTGGCACCGGTATTGAATTCGCCTGGAGCGAAAGATTGCGGCGAGATTTTCCTGCATATGACTATTTTCTTGTACTGAGTGAGACATCCTGATGTCTTCACGTATCTCTAGTACTAAATACTTTTTTCATTCAAACCATAACAACAAAATTCTTGAATATATTACTGCAGAGCAAACCGTTCGGCGCAAATCGCATTTGTATTTATTTTGGACATCCAAAAATTTCAATAAATTCTGATAGGAAAATGTTAATTGTTAATCACATTTGTGACATTGAAAAATAAATTTGTGACATGATTTAACAAATCGCCAACCGATAATTGTCGAAGAAAAAATTCAAATTGGTACGACATTATAACGAAATAATTTTATAACAGCAATTTCAAATATATTTTTGTGATGAAATTTTCGGCGAATTTCTAACAACAAACTTGGCATCAGTATTGTATCACATTTTCCGCCACAACAAAATTTGCTAACAAAACCTTTTGCAAATGTTTTGTCCAACTAAAAGTGTGACTCAATTGACATTATTATTAATTTTTTTTTTTTATTTTTCTGAGAGCTGAAAATTATTAATTGTTATATCTTTTGTGTTTAGTACATTATGGGAAATTATTCTGTTAAAAAATTGTTAAGTTAAATACAAAATAAAAAAAAATTTTCAACGAAAAAGTTTGTTTATGACTTCGGTTGCAAATGTTTTTACCAGCACTGTATATATCATGTGAGCACGATCCAAGACAAGTATAGTAATAATAATAATAATAATAATTTATTTCATCAAAGAATTGATTACTACATATATTGTACATAAAGTTGGAAACAATAAAAAATAAACTGCCAACAAGTCGGGCGAAACTTTATTATTCTTGGGACAAGTTGCGGATGAGTGGAAAGTCAATATGCAGGTTAGAGTGGTTAGGGAAGGTTAAGTGAAAGGGAGTTCTTGGGCAGGGCTGTTGTCAATTTAACAATATTTCATTCATTTCTGCAAGTTTGGGTTTTTATGAGGGGAGCTTTTTAATTAATTGCTTGAATCACGTCCAATATTCTCTGTATAGAATGTGTATCATAGACGAAGTTGCATAGAATTTTCATAAAATTCGGTGTATTTTACATTCACGAAACCAAATATTTGTATGGGGGGGGGGGGGGGGTAGAGAAGGTAGGGGAATCGTAAAAATTGATATGCAGTTTTATTTCGCGTCTCTTGTAAGGTGCTTGTATAAAATTTCAAGTTCATAGCTTTTAGTTTGTTGGTTATTAGTTGATTTAATGAAATTGGTCTAAATCATAGTTTTGTACGGGAGGGGGTAGAAAGGCAAGCGCGATTTCAAAACTTTTAAAGCAATTTCATTTGAATTATTTTTAGAAGTTTTCACGAAAAATTTGAAATTAATAGCTTTTAAGAGTAAGCTGATAACTGATTTATGAAAAATGCTCGAAAAAATTATTTTGTATGGGAGGGGGTAGAGGAGGTAGGGAATCGTAAAACTTGTGATACAATTTTCTTTTTTTTCTCTTGTAAGGTGCTTATACAAAATTTCAAGTTCGTAGCTTTTAACTTGTTGGTTATTAGTTGATTTAATGAAATTGGTCGAAATCATACTTTTGTATGGGAGGGGGAAGAAGGGCAAACGCGATTTCAACGTAATTTAATTTCAACTATTTTTATAAGTTTTTCTGCAAAACTTCAAATTGATATCTTTTGAAAGTTAGGTGATAATTGAATTCTTAAAAATGATCGAAAAAATAATTTTGTATGGGAGGGGGTAGAAGTTTTTAAGGTTTTCGATCAGTTAATATTTCGTATATTGAGGGATTTTTTTTAAATGTATTTCGGAAATTTTAAAGTTTCTACCTTAAAATTTCACTCAAAAATTTTCAGTTTATGTGTTTTTTTTTCAATGCAAATGTAACACCTTGTGCACGTTAGACCGGGGGGTCGGCTTATAACAATTATGGATCAAGTTATTATTATTTTTCTATAAACATCAAGTAGACATATCCACATGCAAAATTTAAACTTTGTAACTTTCACCAGAGCCCTAAAAAAATCACTCAAAATTTTCGAAATTTTTGCTTATCACCTCCCTCCCCTTACATCTACCAACTTAAAATTTTTACCAAAATTAACTATTATACAGTTCTATAATCTGATATATTTTCGATTTGATATCTGTACTCTTTTTTGAGATATAAGGATTTGTAGTTTTGAAAAGTGCGCCATTTTTGAAATGCTTCCCATTTGCCCCCAATACTATTATTTCAACATGTTATATTTTTTTTGTATTTTCCTAGCATAGCTTAATATAAGTTTCAAGTTTCAATTACATAGCTTAAGAGATAGTTGAGATATTCATTCCCTTACAATAATCAACCTTTCTCTAAGCTGTTTCTGATGAAACTATATGCCACCTTGATGGTCTCAAAATATGATTTTTTATGATAAGTAATTCTGAAGATATAACAATAGGTAAATAATTTTGAGTTGGAAGGTGTAAGGGGAGGGAGGTGATAAGCAAAAATGTCGAATAATTTGAGTAATTTTTTTAGGGCTCTGGTGATAGATACAAAGTTTAAATTTTGCATGTGGATATGTCTATTTGATGTTTATAGAAAAATAATAATAACTTGATCCATAATTGTTATAAGCCGACCCCCTCGGTCTAACGTGCACAAGGTGTTTCATGTGCATTGAAAAAAAAAACACATAAACTGAAAATTTTTGAGTGAAATTTTAAGGTAGAAACTTGAAAATTTGCGAAATGCATTTAAAAAAAATCCCTAAATATACAAAATTATAACTGGTCGAAAACCTTTAAAACTTCTACACCCTCCCATACAATATTATTTTTTCGACCATTTTTAAGAAATCAATTATCACCTAACTTTTAAAAGCTATCAATTTACAATTTTGCATAAAAACTAACAAAAATAATTAAAATTAAATGACTTTAAACGTTTTGAGATCCCTCTTGCCCTTCTACCCCCTCCCATACAAAAGTATGATTTCGACTAATTTCATTAAATCAACTAATAATCAACAAATTAAAAGCTACGAACTTGAAATTTTGTATGAGGATCTTATAACAGAAAAGAAAGAAAATCGCGTCACAATTTTTACAATTCCCCTACCTCCTCTACCCCCTCCCATACAAAATTATTTTTTTCGAGCATTTTTAAGAATCAAGTTGTCAGTTAACTCTTAAAAGCTTTCAATTCCAAATTTTGCATAAAATCTTCTAAAAATAATCCAAATGAAGTTGCTTGAAAAGTTTTGAAATTGCGCTTGCCCTTCTACCCCCTCCCATACAAAACTATGATTTAGACCAATTTCATTAAATCAACTAATAACCAACAAAGTAAAAGCTATGAACTTGAAATTTTATACAAGCACCATACAAAAGAAGCGAAATAAAACTACATATCAAATTTTACGATTCCCCTACCTTCTCTACCCCCTCCCATACAAATGTTCGATTTCGTGAATGTAAAATACACTGAATTTTATGAAAATTCTATGCAACTTCGTCTATGATACACATTCTATACAGAGAATATTGGACGTGATTCAATTAATTAAAAAGCTCCCCTCATAAAAACCCAAACTTGCAGAAATGAATGAAATATTGTTAAATTGACAACAGCCCTGCCCAAGAACTCCCTTTCACTTAGCCTTCCCTAACCACTCTAACCTGCATATTGACTTTCTACTCATCCGCAACTTGTCCCAAGAATAATAAAATTTCGCCCGACTTTTTGGCAGTTTATTTTACTTGTTGGACACTCATGTGAAAATCCAATTGCGAGAAGAAGCTATTGAAATCTCTTAACATGTATGAAACTGGTTCATAAAACCCGTAGTTCGCGCGATGCTGTGGAATTCTACAAAGCTCATAATTTCGCAAAGGACGACATGGAACGTCGAAATTAATCATAGACTGCAATTTGTCAGAGTCAATTATACCTGAAATAACTTTAAAACCAAAAACAACTCTGGCATGGATCCGCCTTTTCTCAAGGGAATCCATAGACAGCAGATTTAAACGGTCAACATATGGCGGTAACCTAAGTGGATCGGACCAGGGAAGTCCTTGAAGAACCGGCGCTGAACTGCTTTGATCCTATCTATGTGAATGGAATAAAATGGCGACCAGATAGGACTAGCATATTCTAGGATAGATCGAACGAATGCACAATATAACATTTTCGTTGTAAAGAAATCATTAAATTCGTTCGAATGTCTCCTAACAAAACCGAGGATAGCGTTAGCTTTACCAGCAATGTGATTCACGTGATCATCAAAGGTAAAATTACAGTTGAATAGTACGCCCAAACCACGCACTTGGCCAGAACGAAGTAAAGAGCATCCATCTACAACATAGTCAAAATTCAGTGATATTCTCTTCTTAGAATACGAAACAGTAGTGCACTTATTATTGTTGAAATGTAATTGGTTAAGTAAGCACCAGTCATAAAAACGCAAAATATCACTTTGCAATAATAGACAATCATTGCTACTGGAAATAATTTTAAAGATTTTCGCATCATCGCCATAGAGGAGAATGTTCGAGTTAGAGATAAACGAATTCACGTCATTAATAAAGAGAAGGAAAAGAAGTGGACCCAGATGGCTACCTTGCGGAACGCCTAAACTATTAAATATTTCAGAAGATAAGGCACCACGAAAGTGTACCTTCTGAATGCGATCACTAAGATACGACTTAATCCAAAGGATGAAAATATCAGGAAAGCCAAGCAGGCGGAGCTTATGCACAAGAATATTATGGTCAATTTCATCAAAGGCCTTACTAAAATCTGTATATATGCAATCGACCTGCTGCCTATTTTCGATAGCAGAAAGACAGTGGTTCGAGAATTCCATAAGATTAGTTACAGTGGATCTGCCTTTGACAAAGTCATGCTGGAATGATCCAATAATCGACTTAGAATGAAAATACATTACATCACACACAATGGATTCAAATAGCTTAGCAACACATGGAAGATTCGCTATGGGCCTATAATTACTTACGTTATCTCTTTTACCAGACTTAAGCAAGGGCATTATAGTTGAGTATTTCCATGACATAGGAAAAACTCCACTACGATGCGATAAATTAAAAAGGTACCCAAGGATAGGTAAAAGGGATAAACTACACTTTCTAATCACAGAAGAAGGAACACCATCTGGTCCACTGGAGAAATGAATAGTAAGTCTGATAAGAGTGCACCCCCATTACACGTATATGGTTTTAGAATTTGGAAACATTTTGCAAAGCATTTCTCTGACAGCGTACTTTTACATAAAAAAAACGATGTCAATTTTTATTTACGAAAAAGGGAGGAAGGTATTTCATCCTTCAAATGCTTGTCACTGCCGATATAAAAAAACACTTGTCCCTTACATTTTCGAGTTCTACAACATATATGAAAATTGTCAAAATTCATCGAGTGCTTCTACGGAAATCGAAAGTTCAGTCGATTATTCGCCGAACTTTGGAGGGGTGTTTCACCCCTTAAATGACAATTAAAAAAACACATCCCTTAGATTTTCGAGCGCTACAACATATATAAATAAACTGCCAACAAGTCGGGCGAAACTTTATTATTCTTGGGACAAGTTGCGTATGAGGGGAAAGTCAATATGCAGGTTAGAGTGGTTAGGGAAGGCTAAGTGAAAGGGAGTTCTTGGGCAGGGCTGTTGTCAATTTAACAATATTTCATTCGTTTCTGCAAGTTTGGGTTTTTATGAGGGGGGGAGGAGGTGTAATAGTAAGTGTGGGTGGATGTTAATAGCTTTTTAATTAATTGCTTGAATCACGTCCAATATTCTCTGTATAGAATGTGTATCACAGACGAAGTTGCATAGAATTTTCATAAAATTCGGTGTATTTTACATTCACGAAACCGAACATTTGTATGGGAGGGGGTAGAGAAGGTAGGGGAATCGTAAAATTTGGTATGTAGTTTTATTTGCTTCTTTTGTGAGGTGCTTGTATGAAATTTCAACTTCGTAACTCCTAGTTTGTTGGTTATTAGTTGATTTAATGAAATTGGTCGAAATCATGGTTTTGTATGGGAGGGGGTAGAAGGACAAGCGCGATTTCAAAACTTTTAAAGCAACTTCATTTGAATTATTTTTATAAGTTTTTATGCAAAATTTGAAATTGATAGTTTTTAAGAGTTAGCTGACAACTTATTTCTTAAAAATGCTCGAAAAAATAATTTTGTATGGGAGGGGGTAGAGGAGGGAGGGGAATCGTAAGACTTGTGATGCAGTTTTCTTTCTTTTCTATTGTAAGATGCTCGTACAAAATTTCAAGTTCGTAGCTTTTAATTTGTTGATTATTAGTTGATTTAATGAAATTGGTCGAAATCATACTTTTGTATGGGAGGGGGTAGAAGGGTAAGCGGGATTTCAAAACTTTTAACGTAATTTCATTTCAATTATTTTTGTAAGTTTTTATGCGAAATTGCAAAGTGATAGCTTTTAAAAGTTAGGTGATAATTGATTTTTTAAAAATGGTCGAAAAAATAATTTTGTATGGGAGGGGGTAGAAATTTTAAAGGTTTTCGACCAGTTAATATTTCGTATGTTTAGGGATTTTTTTGAAATGCATTTTGCAAATTTTCAAGTTTCTACCTTAAAATTTCACTCAAAAATTTTCAGTTTATGTGTTTTTTTCAATGCACATGAAACACCTTGTGCACGTTAGACCGGGGGGGTCGGTTTATAACAATTATGGATCAAGTTATTATTATTTTTCTATGTACATCAAACAGACGTACTCACATGCAAAATTTAAACTTTGTATCTTTCAACAGAGTCCTAAAAAAATCACTCAAAATTTTCGACACTTTTGCTTATCACCTCCCTCCCCTTTCACCTCCTAACTTAAAATTTTTACCAAAATTAAACATTATATAGTTCTACAATCTGACAAATTTTTGATTTGATATCTGTACCCTTTTTTGAGATATAAGGATTCGTAATTTTGAAAAGTGCGCCATTTTTGAAATGCTCCCCATTTCCCCCCACTACTATTATTTCAACATGTTATATTTTTTTTGTATTTTCCTAGTATAGTTCAATATAAATTTTAAGTTTCAATTAGATAGCTTAATAGATAATTGATATATTCACTTTTAAGTGTTTTTCTTTGCACCCCCCCTGACCCTCCCCCTTACAATAATTAACCACTTTCTAAGTTGATTCCAAAGGAACTATATGCCAGCGTAACGGTCTCAAAATATCAATTTTTTATAGTAAGTAATTTCGAAGATATAATCATTTGAAAAAAAAATTTGGCCGACAATTGGTTCTTAGCCCCCCCTTTTTGCACCCCAATGGATAAAAAAATTAAATTATTTTTAAAAGTTGTCCCACAAACCCTTCTATATGTATATTGAGTTTTAGCTTCCTAGCTGTAACCATGGTTGAGATATTTGAATTCGTATTTTTCGGTTTAAGCGCTCCCCCTGCCTCCCCCTGAACTCGTACACCCCCCAAAATTGGTATCCGCCTGAGATCCGCAACTATCTACAATCCCTTTAAAAATAAACTTTCTATCTTGAACGGTTTGGGAGTTAATGTGCGCTGAGCGTACACGTCGGCGTACGGCGGACGGCGTACAGACAGACGGATTTTTTTTTTTTGCATTTTTCGGCTAATTTAGTCATGAAACGCGAAAAAACAAAATTTCAGGGTAGCAAATTTTTTTTTTTTTCCAAGTCGATCACAATACTTTATTATTAAAATAATAAAGTAAAATTGTCAAAATCGGCGTGGGACACTTGGGAATGTTTCCTTGTAAGTATTAACGCAATAATTATAAAAGTTTAATGCTAAATCTAGCATTCAAAATAGTGAAATGTCCACAATGAAACTAAATTTAATTGATTGATAGATCTAGTAGCTACTTTATAAAATCAACAGTTCAACCGTAGCTATTTTTTTTGCAAGAGCATTTATCTGCAGTTATTTGAATAAAAAAAACCTTTTTTTTTAAATAACTCAACCTAATTTTAGGACATTATATTATATTACTCGTACCCGTACCCCTTCCCTTTCAAATTTTCTGAGCGCCACACCTTTGGATAAGTCACGAGCCGCCGCTGTGAGATACTTATGGAATTTACTTCGTCAATGAAAATAACATTCTATGCAGAGAATTTTGAACGTGATACAAGCAATCAATCAAAAAATTATTAATTATTACAAACCTCAAGTTACATAAACAACCGAATGAAATATTAATCCAACTTACTGGGGCAATTGATCGTAATTGGAAAAATGAACTTTAAGCTCGTGAATGGACGAATTCTCTTTCTTTCTACTTTCTATCCCCTCACATTGAAACTTACATAATTATGCATAAATACCATTCACCACAATAATACTGATCCAATCCACATACCACATCACCCACCAGTGCTACAATTTATTAATTTAACTGAAAATGCTGAAAACTTTAAACACAAAAATTGGTATTGCAATAACTTAGCAATTATTAATTTTTTCTCACTCATCTTCCAAAATTTTGGAATTGTAAATACTTTTCTTTAAATATATTGCAGCTAACTGATTTAAAAGATGTACGGTATTCATTAGTTGGTAATGATTATCATCACAATTTTGTAGACTTAATTTCAGCCTACAGTTTAGTAAATAATCTCCTCTCACCTTTAAAAATTTCCGGTACATTATTCAATATTCTGAAAAATTTGACATGATTCTTAGTATGTTATTACTGCTTTGTTTAAATTAATTTGAATTTTGCGTTTACAATCAACCCTATCGATAGCTCTAGCAAAAGTCTTAAACAATTTTAATGCAACAACTCCTTTTCAGTTTTAATTAAACCTCTATCACGAACAATTTCATTTAAAAAAAAAATAATAAAACTTTTGTTTGCATGTTAATTCTGCCACCCAGAAAAACGCCACCTGGTACAAAAGAAAAAAACAGACCAAGAAAAACTAAAAGTTAATCATTCCAGAAGTCCTTTACTACCACATGAAGAAAACTATGTCTTAGCAAATTTTATAGCATAATTACAGTACACGCCATAATTTGATGCAGTGGTGCCATCATAATTAAACACCACCCAATAATTCGTAATGTTATAACATCAAGGATGGCTTGCAGTGCAATGCATGCAAATTTAATTCAAGTAATTTAAAAGGTAAATTAGAACGGAACCGTAGATTTTATGTAACTGGTGATTTTAAGAGATTTCGGAAGCGCCTTGTAAGCATTACCATTTCGCATTAATTTTGACATCCTTAGAGCCGTTCAACAGCAGAAAACCGATGCCTCTTGCTAGTTATCCAATCTCCTTCGGCAAAACTACTTCTTAATGGATGTTACATGAATTTCACTTTCAAAGTTCACATTCGAAAAACATTCTTCGTGGAACATTACAGGAAAGAATGCTGTTTTATTTTTCATTCCAATTCAGATATGCCCCCGTAATTCATTTGAATCAGAGAAATTAATTGCAAACTAACCGTGTAAAAAGTCCTTTGCGGTTAATTTATGCCATCGCCAAAGCTCCAGGCTGCCGATTGGTGTTTTTGGTTGCCATTTAGAACTTTTTATTGACGGTGGTAGTTTGCCACTAGTTTAGAGCATAGTCACGAGTGTCGTACGCTAAATACGCGAGGACCGAGCATGCGAGATGTCGTCACCATCATGTGATCGTTTTATGGATTATTTCGGTTTGAGGTCTGTCGACTCTTGGAGTACACCCTCACGCCAGCTGATGTCGTTAATTAATTTGACATGGAAAACAGACGGTTTGGGGTAGATGGAAATTGAAACTAATACTCATATGTGAACATTTAGTACGAATTATTATGATCAGAAATGTAATAAGTGAGGATTAACTGAAAATATGCAAGTGGCAACATTTTATCGTTATAATCTGTAATCTCTTAGAATGATTGGATGGGAACAGGAAGCGAGAAGATGATGGTTTTTATGCTCTAGATGAAATCTGAGAGTACTTGTGTTTGCCATAATATTTGTAGAGCCGCCAAGGCTGCGGACTTATTTTTCGTCGCTCAACCACCTCAATTAGACTCTTCCTTTTCTGCTGTAGTAAGCTGGTATTGGTATTTCTGGTCATTTTGCTCTTGAAGCAATACAGCTCCAGCTATCTATTCACCAGCATCAGTATGAGCCTCTGTCTTGGCGTGTGGATTTTAGATCCGAAGGATTGAAAATCTAATTAGTATTATTTTAATAGTATTGAAAGCGTTCTAGTGTTGTGAATCCCATTCAAATTTAATATTTTTCGCCAATTAGAGGTCTCGTGACAATTGAAAAGTGATGAACCTACGATAGTAACTAGATAATCAAATAAAACTACGAACTTTGTGAACGTCTCTGGCTTCCGGAAAATTACGTAAGGCTTCTACTTTTCTAGCTCCTGGTTCGATGGTGTTCAAGAAAATTTGGAATCCCAGATATTCAATTCAAGATGGATAGTCAGACTCGAGAACTTATCTCCTGGAATACTTTCTTCAATTTCATTAATCCGTTTTCCATAGAATGAATTGTGATGATTAGGTCATAAAAGTAGGCCATAGCAGTGCCATAAGGAATTTTGTTAAGGACAGTGTTGATTAGTCTCCGAAATACCACCGGAGCATCACGTAGTCCAAATGGCAGTCTTTTAAACTAAAAGTGTCCACCAGGCATTACAAAAGCAGTTTTATCGCGTGAATTTGCGCTTATCTCAAACTGATACTATAAGGATCCAAACTAGTGAAATAACATTTCTCATAAAGCATATTGTTTTGATTTTCCATACGAAGTCAGGGAAATTTTTCTCCAACCCTTATTTTGTAGGGGCCTAGATAATCAACGCATATTCATAACTCTTTAGTTTTTTTCTTTACGAGCATAATCGGGCTGGCGTAGGGTGAGACATTGTCCTCTACTATGCCCGCGCTTTCCAAATCCTCAGTCATTTTTCTGTCTTCAGAGTTCATTACAAATATGATTACCGATGTGATCGATAGCACACAGGCCTTCCCGTTGTAACTTCGATGACCATCTTCATATCGGAAGAACAATCCGACCTGAAAAATATTTCTAGAGATCAAATTTTTGTGTGTGTTTATAATATTTAACAAATTGCATAATTCACTTCTCTGTACATCGGTTCGAACCTCTTTCCCTATAACATTTCCCATGTTTACTTCTCCTTTCTCTTCCACAATGGCACTACAGCCCAATTCGGGACTTGGTCTTCTGACCTTCAGGTTCCTTAACATTTTCGTTACTTATTTATTGTGGGGTAGGGTAGCTAGGGTATAGCCTAGTCGGTAGTGTGTTGGTCTTGCAATGCGAAGGTCGTAAGTTCAAATCCTGGCCCGCGCAACATATAATTCCGGCACACTGCCTGCTTGGGTATACCTTGGTCACCAAAATCTAAGAAAATGAAAAATTCGTAGAAAGAGGGTTGTGCGAAGGGCTAACAACCCTTCCACAATAAGTAATAAAAAAAATGTTAATGAACCTGAATATCAGGAGGCCAAGGTCCGATTTGGGCTGTAGCGCCATTGTAGTAGTATTTCTTGTGAAAGGGTTGTAAAGCACTTCGTACAACCCTCTATCTATGAATTTTTTATTTTCGTAGAGTGAGATAATCAAGGTATATCTAAGCAAGCAGTGTGCTGGAATTTTGCGTCGACCGGGATTTGAACTCACGACGTTCGGTTTGTAGACCAACACGCTATCCACTAGGCTACAAGCTTAATCGTATTACGGGCATCACTCGTGTCTCCGTATTCGTTCTCTCCTCTAGTAAGAAGCTGACGTTCACTTACAATAACGTCTTTATCCGAGATATTGAGAACCGGAACATTAATTCGTCTAGTTTTGCCTGTTGATACCAAGCAACGTGGAATAATATAGCTTGCATCCCTGCTTCCGCGTAAGCCGCCTTCGACATTCCAACTGCTGTTTGTCACAATCGTGAAGACCGTCACGTGTGCGAGATAGTTGGCAGGGATGATGTCGTTGTCGGATGCTACTAACTGCACCTTATCATAAACCTCTGTGGTTATGTCCATTGCCATAATCGAACTGCTTCGTGCGTCCGCTACTCTCAATTCATTTGCGTTACTGACGATTATAATGTGCGATTGTTCCGTGAAAGGATGTCCGGTACCACATGAATTTGTACGACTGCGGATACTCAATTAATAAGAAAAGAACCAATTTTTGTCATAATTAATTTTATTGCAATTACAATCAATTTAGGAAAAAAATATCAAATTCACCTCACACTTTCTATCCCCTCCCATAAAAATTTCACGAAATTTCGAAATTTTAATTAAATTAATATTTTTCTCCGAAACCATCACAGCTATCATCTTTAAATTTAGAGAAAAGTATTCTATTACAAATGTCATTGATGTCGAAAAATTTGGTTTTGATTCGAATACTCCTTCTACCCCCTCCGATACAAATGCATTTAATCGATTTTCAATGAAATTAGAAAAGCACAAACTTAAAACTTTGCCAAAATTCGTCCTTTAATAATTACAATAAATTTGCTTCACTCCTTCTACCACCTCCCATACAAATTTTTGTATTGGGAATTCAAGAAAAGTATTTCTCGTTCAAACATATGAGAGCTATCGACTTTAAAATTGTGACAAAGGATGTTGATAAGCAAATTGAAAATCATCCAAAACCTCCCACTTTCACTACCAGCTCCCATACAAAAGCTATAAATTCAGACAAAAATTGTTCAATTTCTTCGAAAATTATGAAAGCTACATACTTTAAATTCAGCACGAAACATTTTGTATACTATGTTTGGTGTTATTTACAAAAATTACAAACCTCCCCGCTCTGCTTTTACCACCTCCCATACATAAGTCACTATTCACTATTCACTATTGAGATGACATATTCAAATGAAATATTGAATATATGTAATGGAGCTATTAATCGTTTCCACAATTAAGTGTTAAATTGACAACAGCCCTGCCCAAGAACTCCCTTTCACTTAGTCTTCCCTAACCACTCTTGGCAGTTTATTTATACTCTAGATGGAATCTGAGAGTATTATGAGCTTACTCTAAAGTTTATAACGCCCAAAAATAATGCGTGCACAGAGGCGCCAAGGGTACAGATATGATTGTTGTCGATCAAAAATCTTTAGGTCGGATGTCTGGCTGGCCACCTGTCCGTATGTTCGTCCGGACATCCGGTTTTGAGATTTTTGAGTGATTATATGAACTTCTGTATCATTCATTTTTTCTCCGAGCCTTATTTCTTAGCGTTACAAACTTTGTGGCAAACTTATAATACTCTCAGATTTCATCTAAAGTATAAAAATCTCTTTCATCTAGAGTATCACACGATTGGGCTTTACGCTCAATCGTAGTCCTGTTATATTTTTTTCTAGATTTATTCTGCAACACAAATTTCATTAAAATTTGTTTTTTAATAAATGCAATATATGTTTTTACAGAATTTTCATTAAACAAGCGCGAGATGACCAATTAATCAATTTCGAAGCTGTTCGATCCACTTTTCAAGTCCAATTTTTTGGACCACATTTTGGAATTCTTGGATGTATAATATTGACCCCACAAATATTGTAAATTACCGTCGAAAAATACAATGCAACAAATTTCATTTTTTCGAAGCACCAGGGATTCAAACAATTTTGCTACAGCGAAAATTTTTTTTCTTCGAATATATTAGTGAAACTATTGAATAAATTACAAGCATATGATTTTTATTAGTTAGCCGGAAACCCGACTGAAAATAATTTCAATCATTTTTATCCTTAATAATAGCTGCACCTGCGATGGTTATTTTAAATCACCAACAAAATTTTTTTACATTTTAAGCATATACGTCTACCATAATTCATGAATAGGGCTTCTTTAATATATCTTCCATTTTCCATTCTGCAATTAGAATCCCTTTTCGTAACTTTAACAAGCTAAGCAAGAAAAAAAAAACAGAAAATGTTTAATGAGCTCAATTGCGATAAGGGCGAAACATCATCCTAAAGCTAATAAATTTCATTAGCTAGCTTATCTTGAAAGATTACGAAAAGGATACGGTGAAAATGCTGTGCTTGATTAATCGCTGACTAGGGCTGTATTAAAATATTAGAAGATGAAAAAGGGTGAAAGAGCTGCTACGTTTTCAATACCGAATCAGCTACGTCTTAGGTAAAAACAAGGATGGTCATCGAATAATACCGAATCTAATTGGGTCTTATCAGGTACGCCACTCAAGTTGGGCACGTGTAATTAAAATCAAGCGAAATTCGCTGGCCATTCCGGAATTTCGAGATTATCTCATTAATCAGGATCATCAGAGGTGCGGGTGTAAAATAAAAATAGTCCGACAAAATGGCGAAAAATTTATGGAAGACGAGTGGGTAAATTACACCCGACAGGTGTTTGTTAAATTTACCTAAAATTCCACTTCGCTACAATTTCAAAAGAATTTCGCTTATTCGGACGATTCTCTTTCCATACAAAATTTTGAATGTTTTAACACTCTCATCACTAAAATATGGTTTTATTTTTCAAGTGTTTCTGTGAAAGTTGTTCTGTGAAAGGATGTATTTCATTTTCGATGACTTGCTAAATATCTTTGCTTCGCATCCTATTTACGAATAGCTACGTAATTAATTTCAGTTTTCCCTTTGATAGTCCGAGAAATGAAAAATAGATCCAAAATCGGATCGTTTATGTTTTCCTTTTGAATTTTGGACTTATACTAATAATCGCCTAAGGGATTGCTTGCTCCTTTTGGATTTAAAGTTTCTACGCATTGAAAATTGCTTTGATGAAACCTTTTTCATGCTACCGCCATAAGAGAAAATGAAAAAAATATCTTCATCGCTCTCTTTCATCGGACGAAGAATTGAACGAAATGGAATATAATTTTATCTTTTTTGAAAGTCATCTTTTAGTAGTAAGTTCTAAATTAAACGATTTCAATTAATCTTGAAATTCATGGTTATGTGTAGTTACAACAACAAGGAAAGAAACTTTTCATTATTATCGTTATAATTAAGGTCGTGAATTGAACGATTGCTTTTTGAAGCAACACTGGAACATGACACATTGACCTGGTTTTAGATGTTGGGGAGAATTTGAAAAGTTTTAATAAGACTTATAAATTTAATATCAATAAAAATATTAAAATTATCGCTGATTGCTATTTATTATATTCCAAAGGAAATTTCAGAGTACATTATGTTTGCTCTAATATTTTGCTAAGCTATAATTAATCCTCTCACGTGGTCGCCAAGGGCAGATACATTGGTTTTAGCTCAAAAACGTCGATTCCGAGTAACGGTGTGTCCGTTTGTCTAAAACTTAATTCTGGAACACTTTCAGCTATCGAGCTGATTTTTCTTTACGTCGAACTATAAGTTCGTGAATGGTCCACGTCCCCCTACTTGTTTTACCCTCTCACGTAAATGCCCAATTTACTTTGTTATTCTAATAATAAAGTTTTGTAATCGACACAGGAAAAAAAAAATTTGCTACCCTGACATTTTTTTTTCGCATTTCATTAAATTAACCTAAAAATGCAAAAAAAATCCATCTCGCCGTACACCGTACATATGGACTCATATCTCCGAGATCGTTAAAGGTAGAATGTACGTTTTTGGGTTTAAGAGAGCTATTTTCTAAATTTTGGGAGGTGTCAAGTGGAAGAGGCGGGGGGAGGGAAAAAGTCAAAACCTACACTTGCTAATATCTCCACCACGAATGCAGATAAGAAGTTGAAAATCAGTAGAGATATAGAGAGGGTTGTTTAAAAATAATTAATTTTTTTCATCCATTGGCGTCCGAAAAGGGGGGGCTAAAAATAAATTGTCGGCCGAATTGTTTTTTCAAATGATTATATCTTCGAAATTACTTATCGTAAATAATTTATGTCTTGGGACCAGTAAGGTGGCACATAGTTCCACCGGAATCAGCTTAGAGGGAGGCTAGTTATTGTAAGGGGGAGGGTAACGGGTGGTGCAAAGAAAAACACTTAAAAATCAATATCTCGGCTATTTATTAAGTTATGTAATTGAAACTTGGAAAGTATACTAAGCTATACTGGGCAAATACAAAAAAATATCACATGTTGAAATAATAGAAGTGGGGGGAAATGGGGTGAATTTTAAAAATGGCGCACTTTTCAAAATAACAAATCCTTATATCTCAAAAAATAGTACAGATATCAAATCGAAAATTTGTCAGCTTGTAGAACTACATAGTGGTTAATTTTGGCAAATTTTAAGTTGGCAAGTGTAAAGGGAGAGGGGTGATAAGCAAAAATGTCGAAAATTTACAGTAATTTTTTTAGGGCTGTGTTGAAAGATACAAAGTTTAAATTTTGAATGTGGATACGTCTATTTGATGTACATAGAAAAATAATAATAACTTGATCCATAATTGGTATAAACCGACGTGTATCATGTGCATTGAAAAAAACACATAAAATGAAAATTTTTGAGTAAAATTTTAAGGGAGAAACTTGAAAATTTCAGAAATGCATTTAAAAAGAATTCCTAAATATACGAAATATTAACTGGTCGAAAACCTCTAAAACTTCTACCCCCTCCCATGCAAAATTATTTTTTTGAACATTTTCAAGAAATCAATTATCACCTAATTATTAAAAGCTATCAATTTGAAATTTTGCACAAAAACTTTCAAAAATAGTTGAAATAAAATTACGTGACAAGTTTTGAGATCGCGCCCATCCTTCTACCCCCTACCATACAAAAGTATGATTTCGACCATTATTAAGAAATCAATTATCACCTAACTATTAAAAGCTATCAATTTGAAATTTTGCATAAAATCTTACAAAAATAGTTGAAATTAAATTACGTTAAAAGTTTTGAAAATACGTTTGCCCTTCTATCCGCTCTCATACAAAACTATGATTTCGACCAATTTCATTAAATCAATTAATTACCAACAAACTAAAAGCTACGATCTTGAAATATTCTACAAGCACCTTACAAGAGAAACGAAATAAAACTGCATATCAAATTTTACGATTCCCCTACCTTCTCTACCCCCTCCCATACAAATTTTCGGTTTCGTGAATGTAAAATACACCGAATTTTATGAAAATTCTACCCTCTCCCATACAAATTTTCTGTTTCGTGAATGTAAAATACACCGAATTTTATGAAAATTCTATGCAACTTCGTCTATGAAACTGATATTCTATACAGTGAATATTGCATGTGATTCAAGCACTCAATTAAAAAACTATTATATATACTATAACATCCACGCACCCTTACTATCACCCCTCACAGCTCCCCTCATAAGAACTCAAACTTGCATAAATAAATGAACTCGCCTGCCAAAGAACCCGCTTTCACTTAGTCTCACCTAGAGTCACTGTATAACTGAGCTACTCGGTCCAGGAGTCTGGCAGATGCGTATCAGAGTTGAAACCGTTAAGTTTGAATTTTTTGGTGTATATACATATTCGGTTAGATATTTATCAAAATGCAATTGGAATTCGATTATGTGCCCTGAAAAATTAATATCATTGTGCCATTCCATCAGAAACAGCCAAAAATTCAATTTTATTTTGCAATTTTCTGCACCCACACATCTTTACCAAACAGGTTTTTAGTCTAGTTTATGATTCTGTTTGTTGACACATGGCGGAAAAACCCAACAGGGATTTTTGCAATCCATTCCCTTTTATTGAAAATCATTCAAATCGAGAAATCATTCAAATCGACCTAAGGAATTTGCAATGCATTCTAAAGTAATGTGAAGGCATTGCATAAAGTAGCAGTTTATTTAGGGAATTTGATATGCATTGCAAGGTAATGTGTGGAGATTGCAAAAAATAAATGGTCATCGTCAAAACGTGCCGCGCACAAAACGAAAGATTATTAATAGAAAACATTAATGTCATATTCCGTTTGCTTTCTAATATTCCCGTAAAATTTTACAAGTTGTTCGTTGCAAGAAAAAAATCTTAAGTTACACCGTACTTTTCCAGCAACAAAATTAGTTAAATTATAGCAACAGAATTTAAAACACTGAATTCATATTAAAAGCAGGATCCCATTTCATCACATTTTTCAATATTAATTCAAAATGAATCGCTCCCTCAATGTTAGAATACCTTCTCAAAGATTAATTTGCTTTCTATTCTTTTGCAACCATTCCATCACAGATTCTATTGCGACCATTATATTGTCGATTTTTTTCCAATCATTACATTATTCATTCGTTTCCCTAGATTCCAATGTCGATTCTTTGTAATGCAGAAAGTAGAAAAAAACGAATGCTTGCCTATGACATTGCAATGTTAAAATAATCTATGTTTTACGACAGGAAGTAGCTGTAATAGCTTCATGGTAAGAATCATCGGCGTGGTAATGATTCCACTCCCAACTGGGATATGTCAGAATGACTACACAGTCTATACCTATTTTCACCAACACTTTGATCTTTCGAACGTTCGATTTTTAGTACCAAATTTTTTAGCACGTTCGATTTTTGTACTAAAATAGCTATCTGCCAGACTCCTGGACCGAGTAGCTCAGTTATACAGTGACTCTAGTCTCACCTAGCCACTATAACCAGCATATTGACTTTCCACGCATCTGCAACTTGTCCCAAGAATAATAAAGTTTCGCCGGACTTGTTGGCAGTTTATTTTAGTTTTATTCACACAAACGGTTTTAAATACAGAAAAACAAATACTCATGGTTCATTCAAAAGTAGGCCGATGCTCAGGATCGCGCCTTTTGGAAGAGAATTGTTTCTGTCCTGTGCCTTAACAGGAATTTGATTTGGTTCAAAAGTAAAAAGTATTTCTATTATTATTATTATCGGGATTGCAAATTGAAACCCGCCGTTTCCCCATAGATGGCGCCAAACGCAAATGATAATCAACAATGGCGCATCAGAATCGTCACTTAGTAAGCGTAGACAAACAACTGCCCATCACTAGATATGTGAGGCTGAAGTACATACGTCGAGGCTGCTCTTAGTGGAAGAACATATCTTGTGTGGTTTTAAAGCTTCAAGAGCGGTGACGTCGAGGACCGGCATAGTGGTGGAAGAGAGAAAATTTTTGTGGTATCTCATGAGCTTCTGAAATCGAGTGAAACCATCATGACAGATCACTATCGACTAAAATTGATGCGTTTGAACCAAGCGTTGAAGGAGAAATGGCTACAGTACCAAATGAGACACGACGATTTGGTTTTGCTTAGGTTGGAAAACCTACCGGGGAACACTGAAATGAAACATCTTGCCCACTCCGCTATATTTTCCGGATATCGCTCCTTCTGACTACCATCTATTCTGATCGATGACGCATGGCCTGGCTGAGCAGCACTTCCATTCTAACGAAGAAGCCAAAATTTGGGTTAATTCCTGGATCGGCTCAAAAGAAGAGCAGTGTTTCCGATGCGAAGTTCGTATGCTACCAGAAAGATGGAGAAAAGTTGTGGCTAGCGATAAGCATTTCTCTGAATAATAAATATTTAATGATTTAATGATTTTGCAAAATAAAGACTCGAATATTGAAAAAAACATTGGTTTTCAATTTGCACTCTCAATACAATTATAAATCGATATAATTTTTCACAAATATTAATTGAGTTTCTTATGTTCTTTTATGCAAACGTTTTTAAATTATTAAACCTTTAATGTTTTGAAGGCCTTTTTAGAACCAGAGATATAATCTCTTAGGCTATAACCTTCCTTCTGTAAGAGAGCTGAAAAACATGAATTCTTCGTTTATCTATTTAATTTTTTGAATGATATTGACGTACTTACTGAATATGTTGGTTAATTTTTAGAATTCTTTAAATGATTCCTCTCTTTTCCTTTTTCTTTCCTTTCCTTCCGTTCCAATTATAGGACAAGATCATTTCCGTTCCAAAAATTTTATGGAAATTTTCGATTAGTCCGCCTGGTCTCCCATGATCCTTAAGTATGGCAACCTGTACAGTCAGATAGGAAATAATAAATAATTACAGCAATTGAATAATATATTTTAGAAACTTACATAATTTTTTTTATTATCATCAATATAATTTTCCATTTAATTCGATTGAGTACTCCTGTCTTCATTTTGTTCTGTAACAATCTCACATATCCCATTTAACAGTTGTTAGTTCTAAGATCCCAGGTTCAAATCGATTATCGACTTGAAAAAAATGTCTTGCTTATTCGTTACACCACTTATAAGCTCTAAATCGCACTATTTCCTCAATTTAAAAAATACGCTCTAAAATGGCTTCGAAAATATGCTTTAAAATCACTTCTGTTAAAACTGAAGCGGAGCGCTTACTTCAGCGGACATGTAATGTTAAAATGTATATATGAAATGTTAGCAAATTCGAAGCACTTTCTCGCGATAAATAAGCGCATTTAAAATACTTCGTAAACGTTTTTTTTCCGCTGGGATAGTTAAAGAGTGAAAAATATTTACTTAGTAAGACCCGCCTGCAAATATTTTGATATAATGTTGTATTCTATTTGCATCCCATCCACTGGGAAAAATTAGAAGAATCTGAATGTGAGGAAAAATCCTTCGGTATTTAAAATCTTATATTCACTAAGAAATTTAAAATCAAGAAACTCTTATTAGTTGGAGAAAAGCAAATGATGCAATTTTAAAATGGCATCTAGTACAAAAAAATTGCCAACAAGTCGGGCGAAACTTTATTATTCTTGGGACAAGTTGCGGATGAGTGGAAAGTCAATATGCAGGTTAGAGTGGTTATGGAAGGCTAAGTGAAAGGGAGTTCTTGGGCAGGGCTGTTGTCAATTTAACAATATTTCATTCATTTCTGCAAGTTTGGGTTTTTATGAGGGGAGCTTTTTAATTAATTGCTTGAATCACGTCCAATATTCTCTGTATAGAATGTGTATCATAGACGAAGTTGCATAGAATTTTCATAAAATTCGGTATATTTTACATTCATGAAACCGAACATTTGCATGGGAGGGGGTAGAGAATATAAGGGAATCGTAAAATTTGATACGCAGTTTTATTTCGCGTCTCTTGTAAGGTATAGAATTTCAAGTTCGTAGCTTTTAGTTTGTTGGTTATTAGTTGATTTAATGAAATTGGTCGAAATCATAGTTTTGTATGGGAGGGGGTAGAAGCGCAAGCGCGATTTCAAAACTTTTAAAACAACTTCATTTGAATTATTTTTATAAGTTTTTATGCCAAATTTGAAATTGATAGCTTTTAAGAGTTAGTTGATAACTGATTTCTTAAAAATGCTCGAAAAAATAATTTTGTATGGGAGGGGGTAGAGGAGGTAGGGGAATCGTCAAACTTGTGATGCAATTTTCTTTCATTTTGATTGTTAGATGCTCGTACGAAATTTCAAGCTCATAGCTTTTAATTTGTTGGTTATTAGTTGATTTAATGAAATTAGTCGAAATCATACTTTTGTATGGGAGGGGGTAGAAGGGCAAGCGCGATTTTAAAACTTTGAACGCAGTTTCATTTTAATTATTTTTGTAAGTTGTTTTGCAAAATTTGAATTTGATAGCTTTTAATGGTTAGGTGATAATTGATTTCTTGAAAATGGTCGAAAAAATAATTTTGTATGGGAGGGGGTAGAAGTTTTAAAGGTTTTTGACCAGTTAATATTTCATATATTTAGGGATTTTTATACTCTAGATGAAATCTGAGAGTATATTGTGTTTGCCTTACCGTTTGTAACGCTAAGAAATAATGCTCGCACAAAGCCGCCAAGGGTACAGAAATATTTGTTGTCGCTCAAAAACTTCGATTCCGAGTTGCTGTCTGTCCGTCTGTCCGTCTGTCTGTCTGTCCGTCTGTCTACAGCATAACTCTCGAACGCTTTCAGCTATCGTGCTGAAATTTGTTGTGTGTCATTTTTAGCAAAAAAGAAACTTTAAGTTCGTGAACGGGCCACATCCCCCCACTCCTTCTACCCCCTCCCATACAAATTTTACGAAATTTCGAAATTTTCAGAAATTGATTTTTCTTAGAAACTTTTTAAGCTATCGATTTGAAATTTGGGTTCAAGTATTATGATATAAATACCATTAATATGACTCAATATTGATCCGATCCCATCACTCATTCTACCCCCTCCCATGCAAATGCATAATTTTGAAAAATGCAGTTTTTCGATTTTCATCGAAACTAGTAAAGTTATAAAAACGAATTTTTGCCAGAATTATTTTTTTTAGAATTCCAATCAGCAGTGAAAAAATTATCAACTTCCCCTTACTCCTTCTACCCCCTCCCATACAAATTTCACGAAATTTTCAAATTTAAATTAAATTATTTTTCTTCGAAACTGTTAAAGTTATCAATTTGATATTTCGCACAAAGTATAAAAATAGAAATATCAATAACAAAAAAAAAATTGTTTTCATCCTTACACTCCTTCTACCCCCTCCCATACAAATGCATCATTTTTGTTAAATGCATTATATCGATTTCCATTAAAACTAGAAAAATTACAAACTTAAAATTTTGCCAGAATTTGTTTTTTAATAGTTGCAATAAATGCTGGAAAAAATTATCAGCTCAGCTTTCCTCCTTCTACCCCCTCCCATATAAATATCTGTATTATAAATTCAAGAAAAGCATTTCTCCTTCGAATATATGAGAGCTGTCGACTTTGAAATTGAATCAAAGCATAGTGATAAGGGTGATGATAAGCAGTTTCAAAATCATCTAAAACGTTCCACTTCCTCTGCCACCTCCATACAAATGCCTCTATTTAAGGAAACTATGACCAATTTCTTTAAAAATAATGAAAACTAAAAATTTTAAATTCAGCACAAAACATTTTACACGCCATTTTCGGTGTCACATAAGAGAAATACAAACCTCCGCCTCTACTTCTATCACCTCCCATGCAAAGTCTCTTCTCACTATTCGAAAGAATTTGAGATGACATATACGCCGGTATATTAAATTCATTTCCATCTCATCTAGAGTATCAGAATTATGATTGGGCTTAAAGCCCAATCATAATTCTGTTATGTTTTTTAAATGCATTTCGCAAATTTTCAAGTTTCTACCTTTAAATTTCACTCAAAAATTTTCAGTTTATGTGTTTTTTTCAATGCATATGAAACACTTGTGCACGTTAGACTGGGGGAGTTGGTTTATATTAAATATGGATCAAGTTAATATTATTTTTCTATGTACATTAAATATAGGTATTCACATGCAAAATTTTAACTTTTTATCTCTCACTAGAGCCCTAAAAAAATCACTCAAAATTTTCGACATTTTTGCTTATCACCCCCCTCCCAGCTTAAAATTTTTACCAAAATTAACCATTATGTAGTTCTACAATCTGACAAATTTTTGATTTAATATCTGTACTATTTTTTGAGATATAAGGATTTGTAATTTTGGAAAGTGCGCCATTTTTGAAATGTTCCCCATTTCCCCCCACTACTATTATTTCGACATGTTATATTTTTTTTGTATTTGCCTAGTATAGCTTAATATACTTTTTAAGTTTCAATTACATAGCTTAAAAGATAGTTGAGATATTAATTTTTAAGTGTTTTTCTTTGCACCCCTACTGACCCTCCCCCTTACAATAATTAGCTGCTTTCTGAGCTGGTTCCGATGGAACTATATGCCATCTTGACGGTCTCTAAATATAATTTTTTTACGATAAGTAATTTCGAAGATATAATCATTTGAAAAAAAAATTCGGCCGACAATTGGTGCTTAGCCCCCCCTTTTCGCACCCCAATGGATAAAAAAATTTAATTATTTTTAGAAGTTGTCCCACAAACCCCTTTATATGTATGTTGAGTTTTAGCTTTCTAGCTGTTACCATGGTTGAGATATTTGAATTCGTACTTTTCGGTTTAAGCGCTCCCCCCGCCTCCCCCTGAACCCGTACACCCCCCAAAATGGGTATCCGCCTGAGATCCGCAACTATCTACAATCCCTCCAAAAATGAACTTTCTATCTTGAAGGGTTTGGGAGTTAATGTGCGCTGAGCGTACACGTCGGCGTACGGCGTACAGACAGACGGATTTTTTTTTTTTTGCATTTTTAGGCTAATTTAGTCATGAAACGCGAAAAAAAAAAATTTCAGGGTAGCAAACTTTTTTTTTTTTTTGTGTCGATCACAATACTTTATTTTTATAATAATAAAGTAAAATTGGAACAGATGAATAAAATGATCATGCAAAAGAAAGCAATAAATGCAACAACAACCGTGTTTCAATGTTGATTTTGAAGTGCTTTATTTTCAGTTGCGCGCGTACTTTTTTCTTTCATAGTTTCAAATATCTATAAATGTATAGCAGAAAAAAACATGGAGCGCATATAGACAGTACGCGTTACAAAATGTTAGACAGATACTAACCGGTAGATTCGAAACACACTTTTAACATCATATTGTGCCGAACGACGACCATAGTAATGTTTCTTGTAAGTCAATAAAGACGTGAAGGCATTGTGTGTACGTATAACGATCGCACAACTAAAAAGGAAACATTATATGCTAATAACAAAGTAAGAACTCTAAATATCAAACCCTTGATGTCGATCACTGTACTTTCTCTATATATATGTATGTATATAAAAAATGGAGTCCTCAAAAGAAATAATGCGTTTCTTCCACGCTTTTTTTAGGCAAAGTCGGTCTTTATACATATGTGATGCATAAACATAGTAATGGTGGGATGGAATGGGATTGGTATGGTAGAGGAAGGGGAATGAGCGCGACCGTACCGATTGGTGAAGCTGGTATATTTTGCAATCGCACTGGCTACTACTTTGCAGATTTCATAGGTATAATGATTCTGTACTTGCCGAATATATAGATATGAAGTAAAAGATCGGTAGGCGGTACCACTGAATGGCGTTTGTGCTGTCTCGCTCCGGCTTTAAGTTCTCGAATGCTTGTCGGATGGCATGATCTAATTACGGGAGGAGTTTTTTGATTTTTCTTTCACCTTTTCTTTCGTCAAGTTCCCGTATCTCAGCGGAAATCCAGAACCGGAACAGGTAGAGATGTGGAACTCAGAATGGGCAAACCTTGACAAAAATACCTTTCCAGTGGTATCTAATTTATTTATGTACGACCATTGATTTGGGCTGTAGTGCGTTTACGGAAAAACACTTATTCTTTTAAATATGTAGATTAAAACTAAAAACACCAAACACTTACCGAGGCGGTAAAATTCTATGAAAAGAAAAATAAAGAATTGAAACCATGACTCAAAGCCCTCGAAAATTCCTTCGATACTAATCACATAACATTATATTGCAAGCAAAGTCGGTATTATGAACTACGCAGTTTATAACAAAAACAAATGCATTCAGTATGTATGTTTTCTTTTGTTTTCGGTAACAGCTGAAATATAAATCAAAAAGCCAAAATAAATACTTTTTGCATTACTTGGTAATGCATTTTTTCTTTTGCATAGACTAGAGATACTCGATACACACTAACAATACTCACCTAATAGAATTTGGACAATTTAATACTACCAACAGTTTAGCATGAGCTTAGAAGTACAAGAAGGCAACATAAGAATGTGGAAAGCAGGCAAACTTGTAGTGGGCTTAAGTTTGACGGTTTTTAAATGTAAGGACACGAGCTCAAACTTGCATTAAACTACAAATTTTTGAATAGATTCACTCATTACAATTGAAAGTAAATATGATTTTTGTATGATTGTGTTTACTTCATAAAAGAAAAAGAATTGAGAAAATTCAAATTTCGGACAAAATTTCCCGAGCAATCGCTGTACATGCATTGTCAAAACTTTATTAGGAGAGAAGTGTTAGTATATATCGAGTATCTCTAGCATGATGTATTGCAAGAAATATTTAGTAATATTGTTCATCAATTATTGAAATTCCTGTTGGGATGGTTCAGCCATAATTTTTTGAAATCGAATACGAAAGGTACTTAGATGGTTGTGTAACATTAAAAGTGTTTTTTTTTTCAAGCATCATGCATGCTGAGGGGATCTAATGAATTGTTTGGTTCTCCTTTTTGTGTAATATTCTCTGCGAAATAAATAAAAGGTTGCCGATACTACAGACTTATTAAAATGATCTTAGGAAAAAAAAATATTTCTCTTCAAAAATTATTCACATGTATTTAAATTTCTCATACAATAAGTTTAAATTATGTGTAAATTTTCTGCTACAATAGTTTAAAAAAAAATATTTGTTTGAAAATTTTGGAATGCAATTTCTGTTTTTTTTTAATAACTTTTAGCGTAGCAATTTCCCAACACATGATTATTATTTTTTCACACTCACCCATGACTATCTTAAAACTAAAAGCATGCAAATTTTAACTTAAATTCTAAATGAAAGAAAAGAAAATGGAAAACTAATAATTTTTTAGAAAAAAAATAATATATGTAAAAAAAAAATTAATGAATGAAAGAAATTAACAGATTAGAAATTAATTTGTTTGTGTGAAAATTTTTCTCATAGAGAAAGGAATTGCGATGATATTTTTTGTGAAGATAAGTGAGTTATCATGTTTAATTATGAATCACGATGTTAATGATGTTAGTATGTTTTTTATAGTTTTCGTTTGCAATTACCAACCATTCGATGTACGTCTTTCAGCACCTGGTGCTGCCGAACCAGAAAAACGTGGCGAGCTATTCGAGCGTAACATGCAGGCGCTGGAAAGTCCTAAGCTATGAATTGCCACCAGCAGCTTTTTACGGGCACCAAATGCCGTAATGCCCATTTCGATTAGGTTGTCTTCTGTCAATGTTCCGAACATGTCCAAATCGATTTCATTAAGAACGAATGTCTCTACGGCAAAGTAAAAAATAAAGACAGAAATTTAAAAATTTGTTTCATTTAAACAAAGTATAGCTACGTGTACATAAATTTAACTCAATTGTATTAACTCCAGATTTTAAAAGTTTTGTTTATACATACTCGTCAAATCAAAATCAAATTCGTTTTAAGACCCCCTATAGGGGCATAGGACAGAAACAGCTCTCTTCCCCAAGGCGCGATCCTGAGCATCGGACCTTAGCTGTTGCCAGGATTTGTTTGTTCCTCTGGCCTCCTGCTCAGCTGCTCGCTAGATGGTCGGTCAACCCGACATATTCCTTCAGGATTATAATCCAGAGTCTGTTTGGCGATGTTTCACTCTGGTTTCTTCAAAGTGTGACCGATCCACTTCTACTTCCGCCTTTGAATCTCAATGCCTATTTTATTCTGTCCAGTTGTACTCCAAAGTTCGTCGTTGGATATTACTTCTTGCCAGAATATCCCTAAAGTGCGGAGGCATTGGTTCGCAGAAGTTTGCTGTTTCTTGGTAAGTCGAATGATCACTTTCCACGTAGTACAACCATGTAACAACACGGATTTGACGCATACGTCAAATACTCGCAGCTTCGTGCGAAGGGAAATCTCTCTTAACCTGCAGAAAGTGGAAAGGATACCGAAGGCTTGGCGAACTTTATTTAGGCGAGCCTCAATTTCGACTTCGCCATCCATTCTGACTATGCTTACGAGATAACAAAAATCTTGCACCTCTTCCACATCTTGTCCTTAAGAACAATTGGTGTGCTTGTGTTCGAACCCATGTGCATGGTCTTACGCACATTTATTTTCAGTCCTGCCTCTTTTGCATGTGACCCGGGGCTAGTCCCACTTTGAATAAGCTTTAGGCTGTCATTGGTGTTCGAAGAGCTTCTTGAAAGTGCTACTTATTTAGCTTCAACAAATATATCAAATTTACCTACTATATATAACACTAAATCAGCTACTACCGGATCCCTAATCTAGCGATTTAATAATTGTATGCTTAGAACTATGCTATATCCATAATCTTAAAAAAGATAATAGTGAATTATTCAAATCTTTTCGTCACTTCTTGCCTAGGATATCTGGTAAAATTTTACGGTGACTAAAACAGCACATATCATACATAAATTACAACAAATTAGCGCATATCCTTATGGCACGTTGGCTTCGTAACTTAACATGTCTGCCATAATAAACAAACAAAGTAGCAGACAAAGTTTTTAGTATGTAACGTAGTTTGGAGCTCGCTACTCTTAGGATAAACTCAACTTACACGTGCAGTCCATATGTGGTAGATAAAATTAAGCTTAATACTTACTTATATAGTGTTCAAGTCCTAAACTTGTCAGTAGCGAATGGATGTCCTTGTGCTGGGCGATTTGAACACGTCGATTAGCCGGTGTCGAATCAACCAGTCCCGTTGTAACTCCTAGATTATACGGTGACAATTGTCCACGATTCCATGCAATGTCGTCTGGTGATCCTCCTGTTTGCGGATTAGTTTCAAGTGGCAGTGGCGATGTGCGACTCAATCCAAGGCCAATCCAGTTTGAATTTGGCGTACGTAATTCGCCCTGAGGCGCACGTTCCATCGCTTTAAATCCGATTACGCGCTTCATGTCGAAATCAAATGCCCGTTGCTGGAGGATATGTAGGGTTATTAAGAAGAAGAAAAAAAGAAAAACGTGAAATTAATGTTTGAAATGGCAGCAGTGCTATCAATTTGTGATTAAATATTGTTTACGTAGTTAAGCGCGATTTTTGTAGCCAACCCGCATAATTTCAAAATTTATAAGAAAAGCTAAACAAAATTAGCAGTTTAGTAAGCCATCCACATTTTATTTCGAATAATTTACATTGCCAGTAGCAACTGCTTAAACTAGTCTACTGCCTGGAATCGGAATGGAACCCACGATCTTTTGACTGTGAAGCAAACATGTTGTCCATTGGATCTCGATACAATAAAAATTATCTTTAAGTCCCCATTTTCAACATTAAGCTCATATCAATAGGCCAAGAGATATTATTCGCCTCCAAGGAGAGCTATGTATATCAAGTCCTTTGATTACCTTAAAAAAAGTGCATTTCTTAATACAGCCCGCTAAAGAAAATCGTCCAATGAAATTGTTCTATCCAGAATATACGAAATGAGCTACAAGCCGAACTATCGCGAGTACAAATTGAATCCCGCCGGTTCACAAGAGATGGCACCAGCAGTAAATGATGATGAACAATGGCGGATGAGAAACATCACCTGGTAAACTTAGGGATCTATGAACAGCTGCTATTAGTAAAGTAACATGTTGTGAGTGGTTTCAAAGCTTCAAGAGCGGTAATTTCAACGTCGAGGATTGGCATGGTGGTAGAAGAGAGAAATTTTTTGTTGTATCTCTTGAGGTGCTGAAACCGAGTAAAACCACCACGGGAGATCGCTATCGACTGCAAGTGATGCTTTAGAGCCGAGCGTTGAAGGAGAAATGACCACAGTATCCAAAGAGCAAAACAAACCGATTTTCATGCACGGCAATGCTCGGCTACATATTACTCTGGTTGAAAAACCCATCTGGAAATACTGAAATGCAATATGCTACTCTCCTCGCGGAGTTCTTCAGACATCAGACTTCTGACTACCACCTATTCCAATCGCTGACGCATGGCCTGGCTGAGCAGAACTTCCATTCTTACGAAAAAGTCAAAAATTGGATCGATTTGTGGATCAGACCAAAAGAAGGGCAGTTTTTTCGATGCAGAACTCGTATGCTGCTAGAAAGATGGGAAAAAACGTGTGGTTAGCGATGTTCTTTTCTTTGAATAATAAGTATTTAACAATTTTTCCATTTTTGCACAATAAATGCTCGAACTTTGGAAAAAACGGCGGGTTTCAATTTGTACTCCTAATTAAAAACATAACATATTCTATAAATGAAATGGGAAAGAGTTTAATGTACCGGAAAATGTGTCATATTGAATTCTTTGAAGAGTGAATAAGAACTTTTGTATGGGAGGTGGTTTTTATTTTTGTACATAACGCTGAACTTAAAAATTTTAGCATTCATAATTTTCGAGGAAATTGAACAATTTTTGTCTGAATTTATGGCATTTGCATGAGAGGTAGCATAGGAAGTGGAAGGTTTTGGATGATTTTGAATCTACTTATCAACATCCTAATCACATTGCCTTGTAACAATTCTAAAGTCGATAGCTCTCATATGTTCGAAGGATAAATACTTTTCTCGAATTTCCAATTTTTTCAGCATTTATTACAATTATTAATGGACAAATTCTGATAAAATTTAAAATCTCCTTGATTATGCTGATGACGTGTATTTACTTCCACATAACCGTTCGAACTTAGCGTCAAATATTCGCTCCTTGCATTCTAAACGCAAAGAGGCAGGACTGAAAATAAATGGGCATGAAACACAGAACATGTAAGTGAGCAATTGAGCAGAAGGCGAAAAGGATTAAAAAGTACTGGCGACAACAAAAACTGAAAATAAGAAAACTGCTTCTGTCGTATGTCCGTTTAGGGAGTCTTAACAGGAAATTGATTGTATGATTGAATCAGAAGATCAGGAGGGCAAAGCCTGATTTGGGCTGTAGCTAATAGAAGCATCCTGGTACAATATTATTGAGTACTTTCTACGGGAGTAAAATGCATATTTTACGATAGCCTCCAAACGACACAACAGTTTTGGAAAATTTGTCTTACAAGAGACGAATATAATGATAACAATCTACTGCAATGATGTAATTCCGAGAAGTTCCTATTGATAAAACCAAGCATTGAATTATCCTTACCAGTTATAAATTCCAAATTAGAGTTGAAAGAATATCAAAAACATAACAGGACTACGTAAAGCCAAATCGTGCGATACTCTAGATCAGCGCTTTCCAACCTGGGAGGCGCGGACTATTGCCAGGGGAGGCGCCAACATTTTTTAATGAATTATTTTTTATACCATAATATCTACAAATGAATAAAACTTGATATATTAACGTAACAGTGAAAATTCAGTGCATGAATGTTCATTTTTTTACATTTACATATATTTAATTCCTATTAAAAAAATTATCTGGAGCGGAGAAATTTAAAAATGGCGCGTTTGCAAACGCTCTGTTTCGGTAATACACAAAACGACCGCTAGTTGCATAAAACAATAACCTCAAATTTAAATGTCACTCGTGTCAACTGAAGCGTGTCGGCAGGGCGTGATATTGTTTTTTTTAATTGTTTCTGACGTGATTTCTTCTTGAAAATAATCGTTAGTATATTTTAAACTTCATTTTTTTTTATTTAAACTATCATTGATTTTAATTTATATCAATAAAATATTTTTTAGACGAATGGATAAATTTTTGAGTGGTTACAAGAGAAAAGTCAACAATAATGAAGATACTGATGCTGATACTAGTGGGAATAAAATCAAAAAAGTACAAGGAAGTAAAGCTCCCAAGAAAAGACAATACAGTTCATCCTATTTATCATTAGGATTCACTAGTGTCATTATAGATGGCTTGGAAAAACCAATGTGTTTGTTGTGTTCGAAAGTTTTGGCTTCAGAGAGTATGAGACCAGTCAAATTAAAACGGCACCATGAAACTCTACATTCTGAATACGTTGATAAGTCCATAGAATATTTTGAAAGAAAATTGGATGAGCTTAATAATCAAAAGCAAACGTTCAAAAATATTCTTTCTGTATCACCAAATGCATTATTGGTTTCGTACCATGTCTCTTACCGAATCGCAAAATGTAAGAAACCACATACAATAGGAGAAACTCTAATTTTACCAGCAGCTATTGATATGGTTCGAATAATGTTCGGCGAATCATATGCAAAACAGTTGCAACAAATTCCGCTTGCTGATAATACAGTCGGAAGAAGAATCAATGATATATCTGAAGATATTTGCGATCAATTAGTTTCTCGGCTGCGTACTTCGAAATTCGCCATACAAGTAGATGAGGCAACTGATATAGCTAAAGATGCCCATTTAATTGCATATGTTCGATATGTTGTGGAAAATAATATATTAGAAGATATATTATTTTGCAAACCCATTCCTGGAAAGACCATATCCATTGAAATTTTTAATATAATGGACAGTTTTTTTAAAGAAAACGACATAACGTGGAGTAATTGTATTGGACTGTGTACTGACGGAGCTCACTCAATGTCCGGACACAAAGCAGGTCTTCAAGCATTAGTTAAAAAGAAAGCACCACATGCTATCTGGACGCACTGTATGCTTCACAGAGCAGCTCTAGTGTAAAAAAATATGAGCGAGGAACTTAACAACATTTTTACAAAAATTATAAAAATTATAAACTACATTAAGAACAGTCCTTTGAGATCTAGGCTGTTTGCAAAGTTGTAGATATGGAAGCTAATCATACCTCACTTCTGTATTATTGTGAAGTTCGCTGGCTATCTCGTGCAAAAGCGATTCAAAGGGTATTTGAACTCAAAGAAGAAATAACAGCCTTTCTCGAAGAAAATCACCACGAAGAGGCACATTTGTGGACGAACGATAATTTCCTTGTTAAACTTGTCTATTTAGTTGAAATTTTTGGAAAATTGAGCAGTTTGAATAAATCAATGCAGGGATCACAAATGCATCCACTTGTTCAAAAAGACAAAGTAAAAGCTTTTATTAAAAAGTTGAAGTTATGGAAGTTAAATTTACAAAAGAATGAGTTGGACATGTTTTCACTGTCAAAAGATTTCTGGGCCACAGCCAATATTGAAACAAGCAAGAATCTTTTTATTGAACACTTGGATGGTCTAGTGCTGCATTTTTCAAATTATTTTAAAGACCTTGATTTCTCAAAGTGTTTGTGGGTACAGAATCCATTTATCGACGATGAAAACGACAAATTTGAGCTGACAACCATTGAAAAGGAAAAACTTATAGAATTATCATGCGATAGCCTACTAAAACAAAAGTTTCAAAATGAAACCTTAATTCAATTTTGGATGAATCTTAAAGGAGAGTATGAATCTTTGTATTGCAAAGCAATGCAAGTGCTTCTACCGTTTGTAACGTCGTATTTATGCGAAACGGGCTTTTCGGCACTGGCTGCAATGAAAACTAAATATCGCAACAGGTTAGTAGTCGAAAAAGAGATACGAGTGGCACTCTCCACATTGCCCCCAAGATTTGATAAGCTTTGTGCTAATAAACAACAACAACCGTCGCATTAAATTTTTATGCGATAGATGTAGTTGGTTTAATTGTTTAAAAAAACTTATATATAAAAATAAATATACACGTATGTGTATGTTATAACTAAACCTTGTTATTATTCTGTTAATTGTGGTTTTCAGTTTATTTTTGTAATAAAGTTTTTATTATTTAAAACGTGTCTATATTATTTAATCTATAAAAAAATAAAAGGTAAGGGAGGCGCGGAAAATTTTTTTTTTTTTGGGGAGGCGTAGTAACAAAAAGGTTGGAAACCGCTGCTCTAGATGAAAGAAAATTTTTTTGATCTTAAGAAATTTTGTAGGGGAAGTGATAGAGGGGATAACGACATTGAACTAATTTTTTCACATCACGCTAGAGCTGCTATCAAAATGTTTTATATAAAATTTGGGATTCAAAAAATTTAATAGGTACTAAGAAAATTAGTATATTGGATTTAGTGAAATTGTGCAGTTTGTATGGGAGGTGGTAGAAGGAAGGATCAGTTCTTAATGAATTTTTCAGAAATAACTATAAACATCATACTTTTGACATGTTTTATATTGCAGATGGAGCGATTTGGCCTGTTCACGGACTTGACCTTACTTTCTCGCCAAAAACGACGTGTACAAAATTTTAGCTCTCTATCTGGACGCGTTCTCGAACTAGAGAGAGAACGGACGGACGGACGAACGGACATCCGGTTTTGAGATTTTTGAGCGACAACAAATATTTCTGTACCCTTGGCGACTCTATGGGAGCATACTTATTGGCGTTACAAATTTTGGAGTAAACTTATAATACTCTCAGATTTCATCTAAAGTATAACAATAAATGATGACATTGTGAAAGGATTCTTAGCCCAGCGTACAATAAATAAATAAATTTTCATTTTTGCAGATTGAGGTAGCCAAGATACGCAAGTAATGTGCTGAAATTATATGTCGACGTGGACTTGAACTCCCAACCTTCGTATTGTAGACTAACACGCTACCCACTAGACTACACCCTAACTAGGTTAATTTTAGTTTTGATCAAAAGAAAGGAATTCAATTTCCTCTCAGACTCTCTATAGGAGCATGGGACAAGTATAGTTCTCTTCCACAACGCGCGATACTAATCATCGGCTCTTAGTTGTTTCCAGACTTTATAAGGCCAAAAGGAGTGTCGGAATATATGCAGCAACTCAAGTCCTAGAAGAACTGGTGGAAAGCTAAATTGCTTATGCTTCTTCTAAACTTCTAAATTCTATGCAGAACAGGGCTTTTATTTATCTATGAGCCGATCTATAAGTCTTCTTAATGCATAGAGAAACAACCTCATATATGCAATGGTTGGTTGACTTAACTCCAATAGTTTGAATTGGTTTCTTCCTCGCAACGAGAATAATAACCTCCAGGGATGATAACCTTAAAAACACAGAAGTAATCACTATCCTATCAAATGTATTTGTCAGTTATTTTTGGGAAGTATTATTAAGTGAAGTGTAACATTTGGGGATACCATCATAGTAAGTATTCAGTCTTACCTTCATATCATAGTGCGGTGTTCGGTAGTCGTTACCATTAGTTCCGGCCAAATGCATGCTACCATCACTCAGGCGACGACCTCGATCACTTCCGTAATTCGAATCGGGCGAATACTGCCTCGAAGTAGAGGGAATATTATTGAATGAGCCCGAATATGTTTGCTCCAGGGAGTTAGTACTGCTGCTGAAACTCTGATACCCGCTCGTGTTTCTGCTTCGTGGCGAAATCAATTGCGACTGAAGTTGCGATGGAATGGCCAGATAATTACCAGTGCCCATTGTTCCACCATTACCGCTGGTTATCGTATCAATGCTGCTATTTAGATTATTATTGCTCGTTCTTTGGTAATTGCTGGATTGTTGTTGTTGATGTGTATGCTGTTGCAGGAATTTTGGATTCGGTGCGCAGACACCAGTCGGTGTAGCCTGAAATTTCGGAAATGCGTTGATATTGTTGTTGTTGTTGTTGCAATTGTTATTATTATTGTTGTTGTTATATGGCGAGATATATGAAGATGGTGTAATAGGGAAGCCAGGCGTCAAAGGACTATCCGGATAACTTGCAAGCAATGACGTCAAGTTTCGACGATAGGCAATTTCCATGTCCTGGTTCTGTGGGCAAAAGTATGTTGCTGGCACTTCCGGACGAACTATTGGCGTTTGTAAATTGAGAACTTCATGTCTTGCTTCGTAAACTTTGTCTGCAAAATTTTAAATATTAATTGATTACAATCTAGATACCGCGTAAAACCCTTACCGATGTATTTCTCAACACCTTTAATTACAACTACTACAGTGCTTTGTCGTTGTTTTTGTCGCAAAATTATGAATACACCATATTTACTGCTAAGATTCACTATCGCCGAGGTATCAGCTGTACTATCGGGATAATCGAAAATCATAGCAATCGGAAGGTTTCCCTGTTTAGAGGAGAATCATTATTAGCCGTTTAACAGTGCAATTCTTATAAACGTACTATCAGCTGCTGTCTAGCTTTATAGACACCTTCAATAGTTCCAGTTATGGTTACTTGAGATTTTTTGATTGGTTTTATATTCAAGTCGTTAACGTCTGGGAAAATGATCTAAAATTATATGTGAATTACAAGGTAGATTAGTTTAAACATAGCAGATAAGTCTGCGAATTACTTAGCAGTGTGCTAAAGCTGGGAAAGGAAATCTAGAAACCAATTGTAACTGCAAACCACATACCTTTGTTTTAGTCCTTTCCATAATATTCAAGAGGTTCATGCTATTTTTTCCCTTAACAACTTCATGATGTTGTGGTGAGATTTCCAACTGGATAAGGACCAGAATTTGATTCTAAAAAATAATTTCCCGTGGTTGAGTATTGGCTACGACGAACGTATTAAAAACCGCACCACTATACACAAAACACTAGTCCTGGTGAGACGTGCAAAAAACACAAAAAAAAAACCATAAAAGACAATCACAGGGATGAACGATAGCAGCTACAGCCATACCACTTGCAGACACAGCTGCAAAGGATTCGGCTTGAACAAGAGGCGATATGCAAAACCATCGCGACAACAGTTGTTGTCCCTGAAATGCAATTAAGCTTTATAAATTCCATTACTGAATATGACTTCAGTTTTTTTAATGCTTTTTTTAATTGCTAAATATTGAATGGGAGTTTTGTTCCTGAGGACTTTTTCCGTTTCATATACTACGAAAAATGATTCGGTTTAACATTGAATACAGAAAACAGGAGTATGAAAAAAGTTATATCTACCGCTACATTTTCACATGTAAAATTGATCAAAAGTTGGGTTGCCTCCTGAACTCTTTGCGCCTCCTTTTCGGATCCTTTAACGATAACAAGGGAAGAGTGTAGCTTTGGTCGTGTCGAAAATATCACCTGAAAGTGGAAAGTTAATCGAAAATCTTCATTTCAAGTAGAACTTGATCTGTACTCACCTGAACATTGTACTTGGCTTCGACTTCTTTAATATACGGTGTCTCGTGATTAGGCGCTGGACGTCCGGGCGCCAGGATTGGCAATTCGAATGAGATAAGGAGTGGCGTTGACGATCGGACCAGCGATCTTGCCTTTTCGACACCCTCTAAACTACCACATAGTGAGACTTGATTACTCTTTTGCGTCGGATTCGATCGATTCGAGTCCGGAAAGTGAATGTGAGTGGCAGTTTCTTCCATGATCCGCTTGATGTTGTTTCCACCTCGTCCGATTATGTACGAATGATCGGTGTACGAAACGTCCATTTTCATTATGACTCTAGTGCCCTAAAATGTTATGAACGATTATAATTAAATTTGATCCTAAAGAACTGCCTAAATTTTACTGTCTTCCTCTTAATATTCCATTAATTTAAAATTACTTCCTGAATTATACCACGAAAATTGAACTATAAATTAAAATAAATTTAACGACGAAAATATAAAAAATATTTTTCGTACGTATTTATGTAACGCCGAAACATAAAATATAAATGATTCGTATGACCCGTAGTTTCCAAAAGGTCACTCCAATACTGAATGGTTGCAAATAAATTACATGAAACATTATATATATGCATTGCGAATTTAACGTGGTTTATCTGAATGAAAATATACGAGAATTTTGCAACACACATATGTACGTATGTATATGACTACCGTCGAACATTTTACATTTAACATTTTACAATTCAATTGGGGAAACGACAAAACAAGTTTATTACATTCCCATAATCTTTTAATGGAAATTTCTGAAATAAATGTTGTTGCTATGATGGTAAACTACTTTATGGTATGATTGACTTAAAAATAATAATATTTATAGTAGTAATAAATAATATATGTAATATTTAGCTATTATTGCAGAGCACTGGAAAATAATGAAATCTGATTTGATAAGAACGATGCATGTAACTCAATGACCTAGAGTCAGGATTTTGGAAAAAAAGGAAAATTTCTGGTTTGACAAACTAACCATCAAGGATGGCCAAGACGTCGACGTCAGAAACGTATTAGTTATGCGGTGCTACGCCCAAGTAATGTCGCAATACTTAGCGAAAAAGAGGATTTGTATGGCTGTATAACTTAGTGTGCATTCCAACTACAATGGCGCTACAGCTCAAATCGGGCCTTGGCCTCCTGACCTTCAAGTTCCTTAACATTTTTGTTTTCATTACTTATTGTGGAAGGGTTTTTAGACCTTCGCACAACTCTCTATCTACGAATTTTTCTTTTTCGTGGATTGAAGTGATCAACTAAGATTGCTAATAAAATATTCCTTTACTGAACTTGTACTCGATAAACTTAATACGTAATGAATTAAATGTGAGTGTTTTTTTTTGTATTTTATTGAATAGTGCAGTCTGTATGAGGAGCAACGAAAGAGAGAAAGGGATTCCAATAATTTTACTTTATTGTTTTCAATCTATCTATATAAATATAATTGTAGTGTCTGTCTGTTATTTGTTTATAAATGGCTATAAATAAGTTTTTTGCTTCATTTTAGCAATAACTAAGAAGAATCAAAAGTTTTTAAAAAATTTCTCTGTCTGTCTGTCTTTCCGGCTTTCACGCAAAAACAGCTGCACCGATTTCAATGAAACTTTCACAATTTATTATATCTACCTCTGGGAGTAATCTGCCTTAGGTTTTATTTTACTCCCCCCACGCCTTCTACCCCCTCCCATACAAAGTGACTCATTTTCAAAAACTTATAATAATCAAATTTTCATGGAAATTATAAAAGTTATCAATTTGAAATTTAAAATATATTATTTCTATTATAAATGAAATCTTCAAGCATATAAATAGCTTGAATCCCCCTACTCCTTCCGCCACCTCCCATACAAACCAAACTTTTTCATGAAATACTGTACTCCAGTTTTCTCAGTACGTATAACTTTCATCGAGCTAAGATTTTGTATTAAATCCTTAATTAACATTGTTATCAATACCAAGAAAAAACTAACCAATTAGCTTTACTCCTTCCACCCCCTCCCATACAATCTGACACAAATCTACGACTTTGCGAAAATTCGAATTTCTTGAAAAGTGTGAATATTACTGTTCTCAAATTTAAAATGTATCAATTGAATGATAATTCTAATTGCTTCTCAAAAAATAACTAAAAACCCTCCACTCCTTCCACCACCTCCCATACAAACTGCACTTTTTCATTAAATACTCTAAACCAATTTTCTCAGTACGTATAACTTTGATCGAGCTAAAATTTTGTATTAAATCCCTAATTAGCATTATTATTATTATCGGGAAAAATTAACCGATTAGCTCCATTCTTTCTACCCCATCCCTTATAATAGGACACAATTTCACGACTTTGCAAAAACTCGATTTTCTTGAAAAGTGTAAATCTAACTAATTCTAAATCTAAATTTAAAAGTTATCACTTGCATGGTAATTATGGTTGTTTCTAAAAGATTTACCAAAATCCCACCTCCCATACAAATTGCACAATTACACTAAATCCAATGCACTAAGTTTCTCAAATTACCTATTCAGTTTTTCAAGCTTAAAATTGGTGCAAAGTATTCTTATAGCTTCTCTGGCATGGTGTGCAATAAATTAATTTAGTACAGTCATCCCTTCTATCACTCCCCACACAAAAATTCTTAAGATTACAAAAATTTCGATTTCATCGGTAGTATCATATAATTGGGCTTTACGCACAATCGAAGTCCTGTTATGTTTTTAGGCTTAATGTCATTTTATTTGGGCTTTTTTTAATTAACACAAACTACTACTGTTCACATGTCCTTAACACGTATACATATGATCTCGAATCACGGGTTTGATTTGATCACGAGCCTGTCCCATACAAATGCGAGTACCATGGTTTCATTCTTAATAATTTATGGTTCTGATTCCAACAAAATGCAAAGCATTGTGTTCAAAGAGCCATCAAACTAAGCAGATTATTTATCCGACATAACGTACTACTACCTACATTCTCAAAAAATGTTATTATTGCGATTCCTAAGCGGACAAGGTCGCGGGCGATCGCTAGTAATAAAGTATAATAGTTGAACAATATAAACAGCACAATATCCAAAAAAAACGCTGTTGTCAATTTAACACTTAATTGCGAATACGATCAATAGCTCCAGTATATGTAGTCAATATTTCATTCGATTATTTATGTAAGTTTGGGTTCGTATGAAGGGAGAAGGGATAAAAGGGTGGGTGGATGTTGATAAATTTTTAAACGATCGCCTGAATTACTTCAAAATTGTCTGTATAGAATGTTAGTTTTACCTATAAACGGAGTTGCTTGAAATCCCTATAAAATTCGGTGCATTTCATATGCACGAAACCAGACATTTGTATGGAAGGGGGTAGATGAGGAGGTAGAGAAGATGAGGGGTAGAATAGCATGGGGGATTTTTAAACTTTTGTTGAAACTTTGTTTTAAATATTTTAGTACGTGTTTGTGCAAAATTTTTTGGTTCGGTGGTTATTTCTTGGAATTGGTCGAAAAAATGTTTTTGTGTGGGAGGGAAAGAAGTTTTAAATTCGGTCGGTTAATATTTTAAATTTCTATGAACTTTTTTTAATAGGGTTTCCCAAAATTTTGAAGTTTGCGTTCTAAAATTTCAATCCAAAATTTAGAGTTAGTTTTTTTTTTTTTATATCTTAGTGGATAACAGTTATGGTTCAAATCATTACTGGGAGTAAAAATTGAAAACCACCGTTTTTTTTTTCAAAATTCGAGTCTTTATAATGCAAAAATGGTTAAATATTTATTATGCCCCTCACTAGCAACAACTTTTTCCCTTCTTCTGGCAACATAGGGATGTCGCGTCGAAAAAACTGCTCCTCTTCTGAACAAATCCTCGTATCGACCCAATTTTTGGCTTCTTCTTAAGAATGGAAGTGCTGCTCAGCCAGGGCATGCGTCATCGATCTAAATAGGTAGTACTTGCAAAGGGCAATGTCTGGAGAAAATGGGGGGTGGAGTAGGACGTCATATTTTAGTGGTAGCTTTTTACAACGAGATATGTGTAATATGTGCTCGGCTTAAACGCAGTGATTTTTTGTAGCAATTTAGTTTTACCCGGTTTCAGCAGCTCATAAAACACCACGTCGAGCTTGTCCCAACAAATGCACATCATGATTTTCGAACCATGGATGTTGGGTTGACCGTCGAGTTTAATGCATGGCCACGGTATCACCACCGATTTGTTTCGATTTGGTCTATTGTTATGGATCCACTTCTTATCGCCAATGTCGATACGAGGCAAAAACTATTTCACCAGCAAGCAGCTATTCGTGAAATAACGGCGTTCAACGTTTCTTGACTTCAATTCGTATGGCACCCAATTTCCTTATTTTTGCATCCCTCCAAAGCTTTTCAAACGATGCGAAATGGCTCGTTGAGTCAAGTTCAATGAATCTGCAAATTTTTGTTGTGTTTGGCTTGAATCTTCGTCCACTAATGCCTCCAATTCTGCGTCTTCATACTTTTTTACACTTTTGAATTGAAGACAACAAGTAAAATTTTCCACAAATGGCGCTTATTTGGCTCAATCTTCGATATATTCGCGCACAAAAAAGTAAAACTTCATAAATGTAATGATGAAGAATTGTTGACAGATGCCAAAGTTTACCTTATGATGCAGTAAATGATAATCAGCAATGGCGGATCATGCTGATTATCATTTACTGCTGGCGCCATCTATTGGGAAACGGCGGGTTTCAATTTGTACTCCCGGTATTTCTTCTTTATGTATACCAAATGAATGTTTGCACTTACAAAATTTAAACTTTGTATCTTTCACCAGAGCCCTAACAAAATTACTCAAAATTTTCGACTTTTTGGCTCACCACCTCCCGCCCCTTACACTCTCTAACTTAAAAATTTTACTGAAATTTTAAGTCATTTAGTCTATATAATAATGAAAAACTGTGCATAAAATTGAAGTCACGTGAAGTAGGTGACTAAGTTTTGCCAAGATAATTTTGCCGAGATCGGTAGATCAGTGGAAAAAATTCCTTGCCACGCGGGTGGCCCTGAGTTCGATTCCCGACTGATATTCTTTTTTTAGATTTTTTTTTGTTTTGACTACAGTAAAAATATCATTATTTCAAATAATTTTTACTCAATGCATGAGTTCAAAATTAAATCGATTTATTTTAGTTCGAAACTAGCAACTTCATGTCTTAAACTGAATCCATTTGAATCTAATTAAAGAAGATTCAAAAATTGTAGCTAAATTTTGGCGAGACAAGTTCATCAGATTTGGAATGCTCGCCTGCCACGCGGTTTCGATTTTTGGACGAGAGACTTTTTATACTCTAGATGAAATCTGAGAGTATTATAAGTTTGCTCTAAAGTTTGTAACGCCAAGAAATAAGGCTCGGAGAAAAAAATGAATGATACAGAAGTTAATATTATCACTCAAAAATCTCAAAACCGGATGTCCGTCCGTCTGTCCGTCCGTCCGTCCGTCCGTCCGTCCGTCTGTGCGCGCTCTAGCTTGAGAACGCGTTGAGCTAGATAGTTCAAATTTTGTACACGTCGTTTTTAACAAAAAAGTAAGGTCAAGTTCGTAAACGGGCCAAATCGCTCCACCCCTTCTACCCCCTCCCATACAAAATGACACAATTGCGCAATTTGACAATAAACGGATTTGCACGAAAAATATAAAAGCTATTGGCCTGAAATTTGGAATATGTTACTTTTATGATAATATCAATCTACCGTATAAAAATTATGCGTGTCCTCCTCCTCCTTCTACCACCTCCCATACAAACTGTACTTGTCATGAATTACTCTAAGCCAATTTACTCATTGCGTATACAATTTAGAGAGCTGAAATTGTGCACCAAATATTTATTTAAAATTGTTAGTAAGCCCAAAAAAATTTAGACTATTAGTTTCACTCCTTCTACCCCCTCCCATACAAAATGACAAAATTTCGCAATTTGACTATAAATGGATTTACACGAAAAGTAGAAAAACTATTAATCTGAATTTTGGGATGTATTACTTTCATATTGATTTTAATCTACAGTGGAAAAATTTTTTGCGTCCTCTCTCTCCTTCCACCCCCTCCCATACAAACTACACTTTTTCATGAAATGCTCTAAGCAGATTTTCTCAGAACATATAACATTTATTGAGTTCATATTTTGTAATAAATACTTAATTAGTATTACCACTAGGATCAGAAAAAAAAATTTGATTAGCTTCACTGCTTCCACCCCCTCCCATACAATATGACCCAGTTTCACAACTTCACAAAAAATCGATTTTCTAGAAAAGTATGAATGGCACTAGTCTGAAATTTCAGGGATATTAATTTTATAGTATTCCTAGTTATTTCTGAAAAAATCACTAAAATCCCCTCACTCTTTCTACCACCTCCCATACAAACTGCACGTTTTAACTAAATCTAACTCACTAATTTTTTCAGTTCCCATTCAATTTTTGGAGTAAGCATTTCGTTTAAAACATTTGTATAGCTACTTTAGCATGATGGGGAAAAAATTAGTTCAATGCTATCATCCCTTCTAACACTTCCCATGCAAAATTTCTTGGGATCACAAAAAATTTTATTTCATCTAGAGTATCGTAAGATTGCGCTTTACGCGCAATCGTAACCCTGTTATGTTTATACTCTAGATGAAATCTGAGAGTATTATAAGTTTGCTCTAAAGTTTGTAACGCCAAGAAATAAGGCTCGGAGAAAAAAATGATGAATACAGAAATTAATATTATCACTCAAAAATCTCAAAACCGGATGTCCGTCCGTCCGTCCGTCCGTCCGTCCGTCCGTCCGTCCGTCCGTCCGTCTGTGCGCGCTCTAGCTTGAGAACGCGTTGAGCTAGAAAGCTCAAATTTCGTACACGTCGTTTTTGACAAAAAAGTAAGGTCAAGTTCGTGAACGGGCCAAATCGCTCCACCCCTTCTACCCCCTCCCATACAAAATGACACAAATGCGCAATTTGACAATAACCGGATCTGCTCAAAAAGTATAAAAGCTATTGGCCTGAAATTTGGAATATATTACTTTTATGATAATATCAATCTACCGTATAAAAATTATTTGTGTCCGCCCCCTCCTTCTACCACCTCCCATACAAACTGTACTTATCATGAATTACTCTAAGCCAATTTACTCAGTGCGTATAAAATTTAGCGAGTTGAAATTGTGCACTAAATATTTATTTAAAATTGTTAGTAAGGCTAAAAAAAATTAGACGATTAGCTTCACCCCTTCTACCCCCTCCCATACAAAATGACACAATTTCGCAATTCGACTATAAATAGATTTGCTCGAAAAGTATAAAAGTTTTTAGTCTGAATTTCGGGATATATTACTTTCATAATAATTTCAATATACTGTGTAAAAATTATTTGCGTCCTCTCTCTCCTTCCAACCCCTCCCATACAAACTGCACTTTTTCATGAAATGCTCTAAGCCGATTTTCTCAGAACATATAACATTTATCGAGCTCATATTTCGTAATAAATACTTATTTAGCATTATCACTAAGATCAGAAAAAAATTTTTTGATTAGCTTTACTGCTTCTACCCCCTCCCATACAATATGACGCAGTTTCACAACTTCACAAAAAATCTATTTTCTTGAAAAGTATGAATGCTACCAGTCTCAAATTTAAGAAATGTCAATTTTATGATATTCTTAGTTATTTCTGAAAAAATCTCTAAAATCCCCCCCACTCTTTCTACCACCTCCCATACAAACTGCACATTTTCACTAAATCTAACACACTAATTTTCTCAGCACCTATTCAATTTTTGGTGTAAGCATTTTGTATAAAACATTTTTATAGCTACTTTAGCATGATGGGGAAAAAAATAGTTCAATGCTATCACCCCTTCTAACACTCCCCATACAAAATTTCTGGGGATCACTAAAAATTCTATTTCATCTAGAGTATCGTAAGATTGCGCTTTACGCGCAATCGTAGCCCTGTTATGTTTTTTAGATATATTTTAGCACATTGCAAATTCGAATTTTTCTAAAATGATAGTTTGTTTTCACATGGTCAACTCTATGTTACCATGACACGAGTGAATGTGTTTTACAATATGGCAATATTTCAAATTAATATCTGCATTTGATTTTGAGATATCCCGCTTTGAAATTTGGGAAAGTGCGGCATTTTTATAATGCTTTCCATTTTTTCCCCACTATTATTATGTCCAAACGTTATATTTTTTTTATATTTCGCTAGAATAGATTAATACATGTTGCAAGTTTCAATTAAATACCTTAAGAGATAGTAGAGATATTAATATTAAGTGTTTTTCTTTGCACCTTCTCCCCTCTACCATCACTCTTAAAAATATTTGCCTCCCTCTAAGTTGGTTATGGTTTACCTATGAGTCAACTATTTGGTCGTATAATATTACCTCATTCTCTTAAGTAATTTTGAAGACAGCCATTTGAAAAAAAAAATCTACCGATGATTGGTCCGTCTGCCCGTCCGTCTGCCCGTCCGTCTGTTCAATCTCCAGATTGAGAACACGTTGAGCTAGAACTTTTAAATTTTGTACATATAGTTTTTGACAAAACAGTAAGGTCAAGTTCGTGAACGGGCCGAATCACTCCGCCCCTTCTACCCCCTCCCATACAAAATGACGCTTTTTAGAGATTTAACAGTAAACCGATTTTTTCGAAAAGTATAAACGCTATTGAACTGAAATTTGGAATATATTATTTTTGTACCAATTTCAATCTACGGTATAAAAATTATTTGAATCCTCTTACTCCTTCTACCACCTCTCATATAAACTGTACTTTTTCATGAAATACTATAAACCAATTTACTCAGAACATATAAAATTTATTGAGCTAAAATTTTAAACGGAGCATTTATTTAGAATTATTAGTAAGACCAAAAATATTTAGATGGTTAGCCTTACTCCTTCTACCCCCTCCCATAACATTTCACAATTTCACAACTTTTCAAGATGTCGATTTCCCTGAAAAGTTTGATTGCTACAGATCTGCGATTGAAAACATGACAAATAAATGATGTTTATAGTTATTTCTGAAAAACTTACTAAGAACTGCCCACTCCTTCTACCACCTCCCATACAAACTGCACAATTTCACTAAATCCAATACACCGATTTCTATTATCGATTATCTATTTAATTTTATGAAGCTAGAATTTTCAATAAAACATTCTGGTAGCCACTCTAGCATGATGTGAAAAAATTGGTTCAGTGCCGTTACCCCTTCTATCACTCCCTATACAAAATTTTTTAAGACCAAAAAATTTCTCTTCATCTAGAGTATCGCATGATTGGGCCTTACTCCCAATCGTAGTCCCGTTATGTTTTTTTTATATTCACAGAAATAAACATAAGGAGTCTCCCTTTAATGCGCGATGCACTGCTATTTCGCCATGGTTAAGAGAAACAAGTGGAAATAGGGAAATTAGCAGGGAAACATATGAGGGAAAAGTTTGAAGTGTGTTCTTAAACTGCTGAAGGTTGTACTCAGTGTGAAAGAGATTGCCTGGTAATGAATTCCACAACACTGTCATCCGAGGGATGAAGGACTGCCTAAGCTTCACTGTTCTCCACGGCAAGGGCTTCACAGTGTATTCGTGTGAGCGGGCAGCTTGGCGAGTATTTCGGGGGGTTTTGAATATAGGTGGTATTAAGGCTTTTAGTACCTTGCTACATTTACCATGGTAGTATCTATTGTGAATGCAGAGTACTCCGATATGTCGACGATGCTCGAGGAAGTCAATTGATGCTTTAGCTTTATCTCCAATTAATTGGAATGCATATTTGTGGATACGGTCAAGTAGAGCCAGATGTGATTTTGGGATCCCAACCCAAACAAGCGAGTTGTATTCAAGACTTGGTCTTGTTTACACTTCCACAGAATACCTAGACATTTCGAAGCACCAAGAGCAACTTCGTATATGTGTTGGCTCCAGTCAAGGCAATTGTTAAATATTGCACCTAGTAACGTGAAGTCTGCAGATGATAAAATCTGTTCGCCATTTAAGGACATATTAGCGGTCGTCGTCGGAACGTCATGTTTAGAGATAGATGACCGAACTGCGCTTTTAAGACATTAAACTCTACTCTGCTTTTCCTTCCCAATTCCAGAATTAAAATGAGATCTGAGTTCAATAATTGTATTGACTCAATACGGCATGAGACCCCTGATATTGGGCGTGTCTCCGCAGGGGAGTCAAATTTGAAGGTGTTATGCAAATTGCTGTCATCTGCGAAACAATGAATAGGATTGAGAGTAAATAGCAGAAGGTCGTTTCTGAATACTAAAAAGAGAGTAGGAGATAAAACTGAGCCCTGAGGGACGCCGGAGTTAATAGAAAAGGGTGCAGAAGTTACTCTGTCTAGCACGACTCCAATAAAACGCTCGGATAGAAAACTCTCAATCCATTTAAGAAAAGCTATGTTAAAACCATAGTTTTTCAGTTTGGCTAAAATTCATTTGTGCCAAACTCCATCGAGCGCTTTAGCAATGTCAACAGGCAGAACATCACCTTCTTTGAACTTGTGAATGGCGGAATTCCAACGCTCAGTAAGATAGACAAGGAGATCGCCAGTAGAACATCCCGAACGAAATCCATATTGGCGATCGTGTATGAAATTTTTATCCACAAGAAAGTTGACCAGACTTCGATTGACAGCAGTTTCCACTATTTTTCCATTATTATATTAAGAATAAAATCATGATATTCGTATAGGACAGACCCGTGCTCACAGGGTTATTCTGAGATCATATACATATTGAAGAGCGATAAAGAAATGTAAATAGTTGTAGCTTGTGTTATATCCAAAAAAGACAGAATTGTTTCGCATCATGCTAGAATAGCTATAAAAACGTTTCCTACCAAATTCAAGCTTCAAAAATTGAACAGGTACTGAGAAAATTAGTGTATTCGATTTAGCGAAATTGTGGAGTTTGTATGTATAAAAGTTAGTAGAAGGAGTGGAGTTTGGAGTGATTTTTGAGAAACAATTAGAATCATCATGCAATTAATATATTTTAAACTAGCGATCCCCCACAACTTCGTCTTATTTATTAAACTATTTACTAACTATTATTGTTACTTAAAATTCTTTCCAAAGTATGTGAAATATTGATACGATCCCCTCACTCTTTACACCCCCTCCCTCGCAAATGGACAGTTTCTAAAAAACATTCCTTCAATTTGCATTGAAGCTAGCAAAGCTAAAATGATGAATTTCTTCCAGAATAATTTTTTTTTTATAATTGCAAACAATTTTGAGTAAAGTATCAACTTAACCTCACTACTTCTACCCGATACAAATTTATGAAATTTCAGATAAATTATTTTTCTTCGAAACAATCAAGGCCAGTGGCTTCAAATTTTGAGCAAGGTATAATAATGTGCAAACGTCAATTTTTGTAGTGACCCGTGTACCCCTTCTACCCGTATCCATATGAATGCAAAAGTTTGGTAATTGCATTGTTTGAATTTTCGGGTGTGGGAGCATAGGTGTAGCCTAGTGGGTATCGTGTCGGTCTGCAATACGAGACCCGTGAATTCAAATCCTGGTCGATAAATAATTGCAACAGTCTATCTGGGCCACCGCAATTCAGGAAAAAGAAAATTTGTACTTAAAGGGTTGTGCGAAGGATTAACATCTATTTCAAAATAATAAATAAATGTTAAGAAACCCTCGTAATTCAGTTTTGTTTTTAAAAATCAAATTACACCATTTAATGTATAAGTTCACTTACCCGAGAATCCAAACTGGCTAAAACACGTTCCTTGGCTTGCTGGACATCGTCAGGCTTCCCAACAATCCGAACATGTGGATCTATACGAATGGGAAAAAAATTATTAAAAAAAAAAATCCCTCTCACATCAAAAGGTTCAATTCAGTTTTTATTTAATCCTTGATACATAAAAGGACCCACATAATAAATATATTAATGCTATGACCGGAAGGGTAAAAACAGTTTCTATTGAAAATGAAAACAATATTCGAGCTCAGCACTAACCTTTTTTAGTTTTCGCACCAATTTTTAGTCGACACGGCCAGCTAATGTAAGTCACGGTATTTTTCATAACCTGAAATGGCCCCAAAGAAAAATTAACTCAACATTAAATTTGTTTTGATCTTAATTAGGATCAAATTAATTAAGGTTCGTTTCACACATACACTTTCGAAAAATTGTTCGGCACTATTCAGACCGTCAGCAGTACCATCAGCTGGAAACAAAAAGATTTATGAGATGGTTTTAGGCGATTGTATGATAAGGGATGATTTTCATGGCGGTCCTTACTCTTTATCATATTTTCCAGTTTTTGTCGGTCGACTTTGAAACGTTCGGTGAAAAGGTCATCGGGATTTGAAACGCCTAATTTCATGGCAATTGTCCTTATATCGCTCCAATCGCTATCAACCGATGATATTTCACTTTGACCTTCACTCGGCGGACCACCTGTACTTGCGTACAAGAGCTTGTTGAACGGGGTACATGAGGCCATCACTGTTGTTATGTTTGTGCAACCTGCAAGATTTTTTTGTTTTTTAAATAAAACAGAGGAACAAAAAATGTTAGAAATTAAATCAAGTATTTAATGTACGAGTACATTTTCTGTTTTAGTCTAGGAAATTGTTGTAGGCTAAGTGGTCTTCGAAGTACTGAGCAGTAATCTGAATACGCCCCCAAAATTGATACTATTCCTACATAGTAAACTCGTTATTACTAATGACCTTTCTTCAGATAATTAAACAAATATCAAGATAGATTCATTTTATCTACCCAACGAATCTAATAATGAAATAATTTGAATTCCACGCCAATATTTTGACGTCGGAAGAATTACAATTTAATTGAAAGTAGAAATTTTAAGAAGATTATGCACTGCACACAGCTATGAATTTAACATAAAACGATAAGTGCATGAAGCCTACTTTAGGGGGTCACAACATGGTTCATTCCGTAAATAAAAAGTGAGTTTTTCGGTATCATTTTCTCTGCAATCACTCGATGGACAGATTTTCGAAATTCAAAATATTTTTTTTATCTTTTCAAAATTTCATTTAGTTTTTACTGTAAATGCAATGATATATTTTTTAAACAAATTGATATTTCAAAAGATCCCATATCCCTGATCTGTGCGAACTCTCGATAGAATGAAAGCCATATCAGGAACTTTTAGTATAAAAGTATGCCACGTTACGTTACGTTTAATTAGAGTATCATTTCTTGATAATTGCTTAACGCGTATCGCTAAATTGCGACTTTTGTATGCGAATGGACAGATTGAGTATTTACTAGATACTTCCTATACAGAAATTGATCAGTTACCTTTATAGTTGCTTTTCATGAAAATCGATTTATTTTAAAGTTATGAAATTGTGTGTAAGAGGTTATTGAAGGGATGGATGGATCGAATTTATTTTTTCACATCTCTCTATTATAATTACCAAAATAATGTGGTATTAAATTTGAGCGTCATAACTTTGATGGGTACTGACAAAATTGGTGCATTTTATTTCAAGAAAGAGCACAGTTTGTAGGTGAAGGGGTGGAACGAGTGAGGGGATTTCAATATTTTATTAAAAAAATTTCAAATTTCAGATGCTTTAATATTTTCCAAGAAAGTCGATTTTTTAAAGCTGTAGAATTGAGTGATTTTGTATGAGAAGTGGTTGGGTGTGTATAGATAGGGTAGGCATCTGATCGGCGCCATAAGGCGACAGCCACTGTTATAACTATCATATACACATCAATTGTGCTTATCATATCTCCACGTGGTAGCCACCGGGTACTGGACTTGACTTCCTAAACTGATAGGTGCTAATGAAACAGAAAAATTCTAGCAATACAATAATATGGCCCTCACCGTTGGGGGTTGGGCGATGTGCTAACAACTCGTCCTCGGAAAAAACTACACTCGTTTCGAAACCTGAAGCACCCCCTCCGACTGAATTGATTCAACAAAAACGACTATGCAAGCGAAAAATAGACTATTCCTTCGGATCTTGGAACGTGCGATCCCTGTACAGAGCAAGAGCAGTCAGAGCGGTTCTGAAACAGGCAATCAAATACAATATGAACATCATTGAACTCCAAGAAACTAAATTGCTAGGTAGCGAAGTTACTGACATTGGACCGTACAGAATTTTCAAAAGTGGGAGAAAATCGTGAAGCCGGAAGTATGGAGGTGCGTTTGTAGTCGACAAGAAGTTTAAACACCTAGTTACAAACTTCAAACCCGTCAATGAACGACTGCGTGCAATCCGCATTAAAACAAAATTCTTTAATGTTTGGCTTATTAATATCCATGCCTCAATGGAAGACAATGACGACGAAGTTAAAGACGATTTCTACAGCACCTTAGAATAAACATTCGACTCATTTCCGTCGAACGATATTAAAATAGTTTTTGATGCCTTTAACGCGAAAGTGGGCGAAGAAGAAACATACATAGGGACAATTGGAAGGCATGATATCAGTAACAACAACGAATGCCAAGATGCCTTAAACCGAAAAAATCAAGCTTACAAGATATAGACAGAACGGCCAACACGAGCCAAACGGGACAAATATAATTTCTTAGACGATTTGCAAACAAAATATGCGGACAAAAAAAAAACGGAAGTACAATAATGACGAAATTAAAAACATGGACAAACATTTTAAACTACACAACACAAGAGCCGCGTATTCCCTTGTTAAAAGAATGAAAGGGTGATACCAACCGAAAACGACCCTCTGCAAAGATGCAGAAGGGAACATTCTAAGTAATGCGGATTGTATAAAATTAAGATGGGCGCAATACTTCGAACACCTTCTTAATCCGAGCCGATCACCCGCACGAACAGCAACAGCAGACACGATAGCAGGTATAACCGATGTAAGAGCTGATGAAGGATCTGCTTTGAGTCTCCCACACTCGAAGATGGAAAAACGGCCCTGAGGAACCACCCAAACAACAAAGCGCTGGGCACTGGTCAAATTCCAGCTGAACTTCTAAAATCCGGCGACACCTACATAGCGCATCTGCTACATAGATTAGTCACGGATATATGGACGCAGGAAACACTTTCTGAAGATATATTCCCAATTTATAAAAAAAGGTGCGAAAACTACCGAAGAATATCTCTGTTGTGTACGTCTTATAAAATCTTGACGAAAATTCTGGAAAAGTGAATAAAACCCTATGCTGACAAAGTAATTGGTGAATACCAAGACGGATTTAGAGCTGGACGATCGACCACGGACCAGATATTCTCAGTTAAAAAGATGCTGGAAAAGTGCTGGGAATACAATATTGATGTGCATAAGAGTCCCACCGAAACTGGTTCGGTTTATAAGAATGACAGAGACCGAGTCTTGGTCACGAGTCAGAGTAGAAAACGATCTGATTTCCAGTTTAAAAACAGACAATGGCCTTAAGCAAGGTGATAGCCTCGCAGCAATGCATTTCAACTTGACACTCGAATATGTTGTTCGGAAACTTCCCGTTGATATCAAGGGAACACCAAAACTACACTTGCTAATATCTACACCACGAATGCAGATAGGAAGTTGAAAATCAGTAGAGACATAGAGAGGGTTGTGGGACAAAACTTAAGAATAATCTAATTTTTTTATCCATTGGTGTCCGAATAGGGGGGGGGGGGGGGCAAAAAACAAATTGTCGGACGAATTATTTTTCCAAATGAATATATCTTCGAAATTATTTATCGTAAAAAATTCATATTTAAGGACCATATAGTTCCACCGGAATCGGCTTAGAGAGTGGCTAATTATTGTAAAAGTTCGTGACAGTTGAGGGGGGGAGCGGAGGTGCAACGAAAAACACTTAAAAATGAATATCTCAACTATCTCTTAAGCTAACTATGTAATTGTAACTTGAAACATATATTAAGCTATACGAGGAAAATACAAAAAAAAAACAGGCTTAAAGCCCAATCATATGATACTCTAGATGAGATGGAAAAGACTTTAATATACCGGAAAATGTCATCTCAAATTCTGTCGAATAGTGATTAGAGACTTTTGCATAGGAGGTGATAGAAGTAGAGAGGGAGGTTTGTATTTTTCGTATATGACACCGAACACGGCATGCACAATGTTTTTGGCTGAATTTAAAGTTTTTAGTTTTCATTATTTTTAAAGAAATTGGTCATAGTTTTCCTGAAATTGGGCACTTGTATGGGAGGTGGCAGAGAAAGTGGAGCGTTTAAGATGATTTTGAGACTGCTTATCATCCTTATCACCATGTTTTGATCCAATTTCAAAGTCGATAGCTCTCATATACTTGAAGGAGAAATGCTTTTCTTGAATTTATAATAAAGATATTTGTATGGGAGGTGGTAGAAGGAGTAAAGCGGAGCTCATAATTTTTTCCGACACTTATTTCAATTGTTATGAAACAAATTCTGGCAAAATTTGAAGTTTGTACTTTTTCAAGTTTGAATGCAAATCGATAAAATGCATTTAACAAAAAATATGCATTTGTATGGAAGGGGGTAGAAGGAGTGAACGGATCAAAACAATTTTTTTCACATTATTCATATTTCTATTTGTATACTTTATACAAAATATTAAGTTGATAGCTTAAATAGTTTCGGAGAAAAATAATTTAATTTAAATTCCAAAATTTCGTGAAATTTGTGTGGGAGTTGGTAGAAGGAGTGAGGTGAAGTTAATAATTATTTTTAAAATAAATTGCAATTACAGTAAAATTAATTCTGACAAAATTTCGTCTTTTCCGCTTTATTAATTTCAATGAAAATCGAAAATATGTATTTTTGAAATTTTCCATTTGTATGGGAGGGGGTAGAAGGAGTAAAGGGATCGGGTTAATATTCCGTGATACTAATGACATCTATATCATATTACTTTGACCTAAATTTCAAATCGATAGCTTAAATAGTTTCAAAGAAAAATCAATTTCTTAATATTTCGAAATTTTATGAAATATGTATGGGAGGGGGTAGAAGGAGTAGGGGGATGTAGGCCATTCACGAACTTAAAGTTACTTTTTTGCTAAAAATGACACAGAAAAATGTTTAGCACTATAGCTCAAAGCTTTCGAGAGTTATGCTGTAGACAGACGCACAGTCGGACAGACAGACAGACAGACGGTCACTCGGAATCGAGGTTTTTGAGCGACAACAAATATTTCTGTACCCTTGCCGGCTCTGTGCGAGTGTTATTTCTTAGCGTTACAAACGGTACGGCAAACACAATATACTCGCAGATTTCATCTAGAGTGCAAATATAACATGTTGAATTAATAGTAGTGGGAGGAAATGGAAAGCATTTCAAAAATGGCGCACTTTTCAAAATTACAAATCCTTATATCTCAAAAAAGAGTACAGATATCAAATCGAATTTTCAGATTGTAGAACTACATAGTGGTTAATTTTGGTAAAAATTTTAAGGAGGGAGGTGTAAGGGGAGGGAGATGGTAAGGAGAAATGTCGAAAATTTTGAGTGATTTTTTAGGGCTCTGGTGAAAGATACAAAAGTTTAAATTTTGCATGTTGATTCAACTATTTGATATACAGGGTGTTCCAACCATATTGCACGATGTTAATTGTGAGCGCAAAAGAGCCATTGTTTCGTTGGCTGTGTGGCAAGTGGCGCCATCTTGTTGGAACCACATATTGTCCAGGTCCATATCGTCAATTTCAAGCCACAAGAAGTCCGTTATCATCTCGATAGCGAACACCATTCACGGTAACTGCTGATGACGCCGCCAGCCCATAAACCGCACCAAACAGTCACTCAAATTAAGTTGGGCGAAAAACTTAACATTAAGGTGTGACTCACAATTAACATCGTGCATTATGGTTGGACCACCCTATACATAGAAAAATAATAATAATTTGATCCATAATTGTTATAAACCGACCCCCCCGGTCTAACGTGCAGAAGGTGTTTCATGTGCATTGAAAAAAACACATAAACTAAAAATTTTTGAGTGGAATTTTAAGGTAGAAACATGAAAATTTGCGAAATGCATTTGAAACAAATTCCTAAATATACGAAATATTAACTGGTCGAAAACATTTAAAACTTCTACCCCCTCCCATAAAAAAAAAATCAATTATCACCTAACTATTTAAAGCTATCAATTTGAAATTTTGCTTAACAACTTTTAAAAATAATTGAAACAAAATTGCGTCAAAAGTCTTGAAATCACTCTTGATCTTCTACCCCCTCCCATACAAAAGTATGATTTCGACCAATTTCATTAAATCAACTAATAACCAACAAATTAAAAGCTACGAACTTGGAACTTTGTACAAGCACCTTACAAGAAAAATAAAATAAAACTGCACCACAAATTTTATGATTCCCTTACCCGCTCTACCACCTCCCATACAAATGTTCGGTTTCGTGAATGCAAAATACACCGAGTTTTACAAAAATTCTTTGCAACTTCAGCTATGAAACAAATTCTTTACAGAGAATATTAGACGTGATTCAAGCAATCAATTAAAAAGCTATTAACATCCACCCACCCTTACTATTACCCCTCCTCGTCACCTCATAAGAAACTAAACTGGCAGAAACGAATGAAATATTGTTAAATTGACAACAGCCCTGCCCAAGAACTCCCTTTCACTTAGTCTTCTCTAACCTGCATATTAACTTTCCACTCATCCGCAACTTGTCCCAAGAATAATAAAGTTTCGTCCGTCTTGTTGACAGTTTATTTTTTCTATCACCAAACTATAGCCTGGTTTTGGCATCTTGAATTCAAATCTCCTTTTGGTTTCTTTCTTGTTTACGGAAATAATAAATGGACTATATGAAATAAAAACGAGCAATAAATATTCTATTTCAATCAGAGTAAAAATAAAATCAAAATTCTTTCCTTTGTTTGAGATTAAAGTTTATGCGAAAATTTTTCGCCAACGGATTTCCAATTTTTGGGAATTTTTCACTTGGAAAATAATATCACTAATGTATCATTCATAAATTTGTTACCCCTAATAACGCACACCATAAATTCAAACTGATGAGCTCAGTGCTCTGGGTTAAGCCACTTTAAGCAACTGATAATTTTTTTTTTTCAGAGTACTAGAAAAATATTGTTCAAGTTTAAAGAAAAACGCTTCTTTGAATTGAAGTCATTTTTGATTTCTTTGAACCATTGAAAATGTTGCTCCAATTTTGCAAGAATCTTTAATTTGAAGAATATTTAATTGGTTTAATGATTAATATATGTATGTTCTCAAAACAAATACATTTTTCATTTGATCTAAAGTTGTGTACTGTTGTGATATAGTTGTTTTTGTGTAGACTTAAGTCTCGAAATCCTTCAGTACTTTGAAGCTCGAATTACAACTATGAAACTATGTTTATTGCAGTTATCAATCACATATTGGGCCTTAAGTAACTCAAATCTTTATGATAAAAAATATTTGGACGGATGTAGTGATTCATAATAAATTTAGAAACATTATGTAGGCCGTTTTCAAAATTGCATCATTTTTCTAAAGATATTCAGGAGATTTTTTTTAACATCAATAAGAGAGTATACACTAAATTAAGAAATGGTATAATAGACTCACAATGTTTTAGAACACAATAGAATTATTTTGAAAATTATACCCTTTTCCTGATTAATAAACAAATAACGGATAAATAAACCATTTTAAAAACCAAAATACCGAATCCGCTTAATACTAAGCGCAACTTGCGAAGTGCATTAACCTCAACACATACGTCATTCTCTCAGTATTATAATAATTTTCAAGGTTAAGGTCTGCTAAAATGCTGCTTGAAAGTGACCAACCAATACGGGTTCGCAAAAGCTGCACATTATTCCATACCATCAGGCTAGATCGAACGATTTTAACACATACGGCATTGCATTGTTAATTTCTATAGTGAGCTAAACGAGCCATCAGTAGATGTAGAAAATTAAGCAATACTAAGCAAATCGCTAACTCATTGCAACCGCTTTTTTTCATTTTCATCTTTGAAATGTTTATTTAGGATTTCGATGTAGTTGTGTACACATAATATTACTCTGGATAGATATAATTTATAAGCCATTTTTTTATTTATTTCAAACTCAAAATCCAATATCAATTTATTTTCAGTCATATTTATACATAAACACATTCAAGCTATGCAGCTATTTACACTTCTACGTATTTTATAATTCTAATGTACTCAATATAGCCGTAAGCAAGTTCAACGAACGCACAAATTGTTGCACTATTCTATTTCACGAGGGTTATCGACCATTTTAAAACCACTATTTCAAAAAAAGTCTTAAATTATTTCCAATATAAATTCCACACCGTGAAATTTTATGTTCTACAAACTGATAAAAAAATTAATTAAAAAACAAATAACTTAATTTTATACTTGACGAAGAATTAGAGAAAATAGTAGATCTGCACTCTAGTAAGTCCACGTGATTCTTACGCATAATTCTTGTAGTTGCAGTTGTAAAATTATCCAAAGATTGTATCGAAGAAATCTTCGAGTAACTTACCTTTAATTAACTCGTTTATAACGAATAGAACTCTTTACTTTAGCACTTTTGTTAGTGTATATAAAAACTATTAAATTAAATAATGAATTTTATGCAAAACTTAGAAATGGTTCAATTTGTTGAATTTCGAAAAAAAAAGGATTAGACACGGACGCGCACAAAACGATTTATTTTTGATAGTAAAATTAACAGATTTAGTAATTAAGAAGTTTATTTCTATTTTTCACTACACATTAAAATAAACGAAAAAGAAAATAAGTAAAGAGTTTTAAACTGAGTTATGGCTGTCCCGACGTCTCAATATGAATCGGAGGAAGCTTCGACTACTACAACTTTTTTGGCGCGTGCCATTACATATCGATTAGGTCGAATTTTTAGAACTTTACTATTTTTTTTTTTTTAAATGGCAACATTTTTTTTTCTTTTCTTACCAACATCAAAGAAGAATTTGGATTAGTATTTAATTTATAATTTTAATTATTTTAAAGGAGTTCGCAGAAAGAAATTATTTGTTTTCCAAAAAAAAATCTAAATTTACTATATTTGCATATAAAATTTGTTTTACATACAGAAAACTAATCAATGATACATGACGCATTCATTTTGCATAAGAAATGCATCAAATATTTGAAAGTTAACCCTCTACTGCATGAATTATGATTTATAAGGAAGAAAAATAAAAAAATGTGCTAGAAAGGCTTTTATTAATATAAGTAAGACATTCTAATAAATAAATATACATATGTATATGTAGATTCTTAGATTAGAAAAAAAATTTAAGGCCATATATGACTTCGTATGTGTTACACCTTGATTATGCTGATGACGTGTGTTTGCTTGTACATAACCGTTCGGACTTAGAGTCAAACGTTCGCTCGTTGCATGCAAAGAGGCGGGACTGAAAATAAATGTGCGTAAAACCAAGTATATGCACATGGGTTCGAACGCAAGAGGAAGAGGTGCCAAATTTTTGCTATTTCGGAAGCATTGTCAGCATGTACAGCGGAGCCAAAAAGCAGGTTGAGGCTCGGCTAAATAAAGCTCGTCAGGCCTTCGGTATCCTTTCCCCTTTCTGGATGTTAAGAGAGATCTCCCTCCGCACGAAGCTGCGAGTTTTTGACGCATGCGTCAAATCCGTGTTGTTATATGGTTTTACTACGTGGAAAGTGACCGTTCAAATTACCAAGAAACTACAGACTTTCGTGAACCAATGCCTCCGACGCATTTTAGGAAGATTCCGGCCAGAAGTAATCTCGAACGACGAACTTTGGAGTAAAAAAATAGGAATTTAGATTCAAAGGCGGAAGTGGCAGTAGATTGGTCATACTTTGAGGGAACTATCGCAAAACATCGCCAAACAGGCTCTGGATTATAATCCTCAAGGAAGACGTCGGGTTGGTCGTCCATGTAACACATGGAACCGAGCAGTTGAACAGGAGGCCAGAGGAATAAACAAGTCCTGGCAACAGCTTAAAGCCGATGCTCAGGATCGCTTCTTGTGGAAGAGAGTTGTTTCTGTCCTATGCCCCTATAGGGGGTCTTAACAGGAATATTGAGTCTTGCGTGAAAATATATTACACATGTTATAGTAATTACATTTCATATTTTCTAAACTCAAACACTATGTATGAAATTAGGTAAAACAATTTCTTTTGTCACTATAGCATAAGCGCACATTACATTTTGAGCACTTAGTATACGACCTGAAAATGCAATTGCTTTGACATAGCTGACGATTTTTCATCCATTCCGGAAAATATCCTTTGTTGTCAGAACGCACTAAATCTAAAGGCAACTCTTGGTATCTACACGGACGTTTTCTGGACTTCCTTACCTGTGATGGTGTCCCCGGATTTGATGTTTCACCCGCACTTGATGGAGTAGTAGCGCGGCTGTCTGAGTTTACCAGAGCAGGTAGTTTGCTGGGACGACCTCGTTTCCTTGAAGGTGTTTTTCCTTGCATAAATGTTCCGCAATTGACAATTTAAAGTCGAACAACGGCATGTAACACTCACTTTTACGACTCCATAGAAGCCATGTATTTACAATACACACATCAATCATGTGAAAAAAAACGTTTGTACAATTTTTTGGATCGTAACTGACCAAGCATAGAATCAAGTAGATTTACACCTCCCATATGTTTATTGTATATTTCTACAGCTTTTGGAGCAGGAATTTGTTTGTATTGCTTCTATTTGCTTCCACGGCCTTGTTTTTTTAGGTCTTTTTCAGTAGGCATTTGACAGTTAGGTACCGTTCTGGAAGGTCGACGGGAGATCTCTTGGTCTATCTGAGGAAACGTTGGAACTCCTGCCTGCACAACTACAGCGAATAAGTTCTTGCACTTCACACTGCAAAAGCTTTTGAAAGAGTTTGGCGCGAATGTCATTGGCCTCCATGCTCAAGGCCATTGCCCTCCATGTTTCCCTTATTCAATGGATTGAAAGTTTCTTATCCAATCGCACTATACGAGTCGTATAAGATGGCGTTACTTCCTCTTTCTTCCCAATCACCTACGGTGTCCCTCAGGGCTCTGTCTTATCGCCCACTCTGTTCTTGGTATTTATAAATGACTTTTGCTTTCTACTCTCAATCCAATCCATAGTTTTGCAGATGACAGTACTTTAAGTAACACCTTTAAACTCGACTCCGCTGCGGAATCTCACAGACAATATGTTGCTTTCAAACGCAGAGAGTTATTTGGCTCGCTGAACACCGACCCCAACTTAATCCTGGAATGGGACAGGAAAAATAAAGTCGAGTTCAACGGCACCAAAACACATACCTGTCATCTTTCTCTTAAACTTGATGTTCCAGCGGCATCGTCTAATTTAGCCTTTAATGGCGTACCTGTTTGCTCTTAAGATGAGTTTATTTTATTAGGCGTTAATTTAAATAACCACCTTGATTGGAGCACACACATCTTTGATGTTGCCCTTGATACCTCCAAACGCCTAGGTATTCTTCGCAAATGCAAAAAAAGCTTACGCCTGGCGACATAGCTACCATCTACAAGGTCTACATTCGACCTCGTTTAGGGTACAATTCGCATTTATGGGCTGGAACTCCCAAAACTCACTTTGCCCTGCTCGATCGAAATCCAGAAACATGGGTTCTGACTAATTAGAGGAGAAACTGTTACGCTTTCTATTGACTCCTTCGAGCATTGCAGAAAGGTCGGAGTATTTATTATCGCTACTTTCATGGTAAATGTAGTGCGGAACTTATATCACTCATCCCTCCACTTTACACCTTTCCCCGAAATACTCGTCAAGCTAAACGTGCGCACGAGTTTGCCCTCAACCCTAGTCCTACTCGTACAGTGAAATATAAACGGTCATTCATCTCCCGAACGTCTAGACTTTGGAATGCATTGCCATTTAACGTTTTCCCAAGTAGGTATAACCTCCACTCCTTCAAGAATAATCTTCAACGTCTCTTTCCACTCTAATTCCTCACACCCAGATTTTATCCACTTCCTTTACCGAATTAAATGTGGAATGCATTAAAGGGTGACTCCCCAAATTAAACTCGGTGCCTTAAAAAAAGGTACCCGATTCAGTCCAACGGTCCCTAAAGGTATTAACCATTTTTCGTCAATAAGTTAGATAAGGACTGTTAAACCAATTGTCGAAGAAAATTTTGTGGTTCATATTCCGCGGCACTGTTGAACTAAGTCACGTTACTGTGTTCGCACTTACACCTAAGTCAGGCGCATCCTCCGGAAAAAATGTTATTTTGTTCGCCGGTGTAAATATCGAAATCGTAGCTAAGACCTGAATCGCCACTAAGCACTAAGTTTTTGTATCCCCATTTATGTAGTTTGGCAGGATTATGTAGCTTCAATTCATGGCGACATTTAGTTGGTATTATTTGCTCATCATTGGCTAAGTATTCTTCCGTTGGAATCAGCAGCAACTGATTTCTAATGTGTTCCGTGAGAGGCCATATTTTATGTAATTTATCGTAGCCTGGTGAATCAGCTGGTTTAAGCTCATCATTTTTATTGAAATGCAAAAAAATGAAGAAAAAAAGTTTTCCACCTATTATTGGTCATATTTTTGTACACCTGAAATTGGCCTAAAGTTTTATTCCAATAATGACTCGACGCTGGTAGTCTCACTAACGACATAAAAATCGCAATACCGATAAATTGCTCTGTTTCGTTTTTCGTTATATTTTCCAGTTTGTTTATATTCTCTTGAAGTGCCTTCAAATTTGATTCTTCAACTATTAAATTTATAATTCGTCCGTGAATAAATATTAAAAAAAAACAATCAGCTGTCGTTTCGTAGCCCTCCAGTCACCTTTTCTTTAAATTCAAAGTTTTTTTCTTCAAACGGTTTTCGGATTCTTTGAGGTCCAAAGAAACTTTTTCATGAAGAAATATATCATCCACCATATCTAGCTTTATTGCTATTAGCTATCAAAGCCTCATAGGTAAGTTACGAGGGTTTGCATATTTTTTTCACGAAAACGGTGCATATTCCGATCTCCATCTCGATTATAAAGGATAATCTAGATATTAATTTTGTCAAGTTTCTATCTCGTAATTTTACTGTACATTTCAACTATTTTAGGAAACTATGATTGCTTCTGAGCTCCGCCATTGGCGGTCCAAAGCCCGATTGAATAAGAACGAGGGAGCATGGAGTTACCTGAATGACTAGCGGGTTCGATTTCCACTCCAGACAGTCGATTTTTTTAAGCACGAATTTTTCAGTTGCTACTGGCGATGTAAAAATAATCCGAATGGGCAACCTATGTAAAAGTGAAATGATTCCACTTCAAGAACGTCAACTCAGTAGATGGTTTCTGTTTACTTTCTATCATTCAGTCCCCCATGACATCTGCAAATATTTGTCAGTAGCGGCCAGTAAAATTGGAAAAATATACCAACTTCACCACTTATTACGGACGTTCTCACTCCTCTTCCCCTACCTTCCTAGTCCCATTCCTTTCTTCCATGACAATGTTTGTGCATTGCACATAAAATTGCCTACAAGACAGGTCATTCCGCAAAAAAAAAAAAACCACCAGTGCGTTTCAGGCAATATTCAAAAACTGTCGGGAGTATAAATTGAAACCCGCCGCTCCCACTAGATGGCGTCAGCAGTAAATGCTGATCAACAATGGCGGAGCAGAAACGTCACATGGTAAACTTAGGCGTCTGTGAGCCGAATATGCGTCATTTGCTGGAAGTTTTGCTTTTTGCCAATTCAAAAAAGTCTGCAGCTGAGGCACGCCAAAAGATTGTTTAAACTTGTGGTAAGGATGCTGTTAGCGAAAGAGCTTCCTGCAAATGGTTTAAACGCTATAAAATGGGTAATTTCGGCGTGGGAGACAAAAAGTGTCCCTGAGCGGTTAAAAAGTTTGAAAACACAGAATCGGAGTCATTTTTGAACGAAGATTCACACCAATCGCAATAACAACATGCAAATTTATTGGGCGTGACTCAACAAGCTATTTTACATCGCTGGGAAAGCTTGGGAATGATGCAAAAGTAAAAAAAATGGGTGCCATACTAGTTAAAGCCAAGAAACAGCCGCTCCAAAGGCAAAAAACGAAGGATTTTTGGCATCGCATCGTCACTGGCGATGAGAAGTGTATTCATTACGAAAATGAAAAGAGATGGGATACCGTCGTCATGCATCAACATCGATGGCCAAACCTGCATGTCGGATTCGGCCATCGATGTGGCTCGATAATGTGTATTTGGTGGGATGAGCTCGGCATGGTGTATTATCAGCTGCTGCAACTGGGCCACCACGAGAAATCGCTACAAAAACTACTTATGCGCTTAAGCCGAGCACACCAGTATTAGATAAGATTATCAAACCTGACTGTAGCTTTGTGGGTAGCATGGTTTCAAATTCGAATGTCGTGAGTTCAAATCCCGGTCGATGCATAATTCCATCACACTGCCTAGGGTGGTATATGTATATGGGTCGCCTCAATCTGCGAACATAAAAATTCGTAGAGACGGTTGTGCGAAGGGATAACAACCCTTCCACAATAAGAAATAACAAAAAAAAATGTTAAGGAACCTGGAAGCCAGCAAGCCAAGGCCCGATTTGGGCTGTAGTACCATTGAAGAAAAAGAAGTTTACAAAAATGCCTGATGGGCTATATAAAATTAGTTTAGCGAATCCCGGAATATAAAGTTAGCGAAAAGATTCACCATCCATATACGAATAGAAATTTCTTATAAAACATATAGGAATTCTAATACCAACTAGAAGGCATTTTTATACTCTAGATTAAATCTGAGAGTATATTGTATTTGCCTTACCGTTTGTAACGCTAAGAAATAATGCTCATACAGAGCCGCCAAGGGCACAGAAATATTTGTTGTCGCTCAAAAATCTCGATTCCGAGTGACCGTCTGTATGTCTGTCCGTCTATCCGTCTGTCTGTCTGTCCGTCTATCCGTCTGTCCGCCTGTCCGTCTGAGCATCTGTCTACAACATAACTCTCGAAAGCTTTGAGCTATTGTGCTAAAATTTTTTGTGTGTCATTTTTAGCAGAAAAGTAACTTTAAGTTCGTGAACGGGCTATATCCCCCACTCCTTCTACCCCCTCCCATACAAATGGACAATTTGAAAATTACATATTTCCGATTTTCATAGAAACTAGTAAAGCGGGAATCACGAAATTTTGCCACAATTAATTGATTTATTATTGCAATTAGTTTTAAATAAATTATCAACTTCACCTCACTCCTTCTACCTCCTCCCATGCAAATTTCACAAAATTTTTAAATTTTAATTAAATTATTTTTCTTCGAAACTGTTAAAGCTATCGACTCGAAATTTTGTGGAAAGTATAAAAATAGAAATCAAAATAGCTGTGGTGTAGCCTACTAGGTAGCGTGCTCGGCACAACACATAATTCCAGCACATTGCCTGCTTGGATATACCTTGGTCACCTCAATCTACGAAAATGAAAAATTTCGTAGAAAGAGGGTTATGCAAAGGGCTAACAACCCTAATGAAAAATGTTAAGGAATCTGAATATCAGGAGGTCAAGGTCCGATTTGGGATGTAGCGACATTGTAGAAGTAGAAGATAACAATAGAAATATCAATAACGCATCAAAATTTTGATTTGATTCGTATACTTCTTCTATCCCCTCGCATACAAATGCATAATTTTTATTAAATGCATTATATCGACTTCCATTAAAACTAGAAAAAGTACAAACTTAAAATTTTGCCAAAATTTATTTCTTAATAATTGAAATAAATGCTAAAAAAAATTATCAGCTTCGCTTCACTCCTTCTACCCCCTCCCATACAAATATCTGTATTATAAATTCAAGAAAAGCATTTCTCCTTCGAATATACGAGAGGTATCAAATTTGAAATTGAATCAATGGTGATAATGATGATGATAAGCAGTTTCAAAATCATCTTAAACGCTCCCTTCCTCTGCTACCTCCCATTCAAATGCCCCAATTTCAGGAAAATTATGTCCAATTAAAATAATCAAAACTAAAAACTTTAAATTCAGCACGAAACATTTTACATGCCATGTTCGGTGTCACATACGAAAAATACAAACCCCTCCTATACTTCTGCCACCTCCCATGCAAAAGTCTTTATTCACCATTCGAAAGAATTTGAGATGAAATCTTTTCCCGTACATTAAACTCATTCCCATTTCATCTAGAGTATCATATGGTTGGGCTTTGCGCCCAATCATAGTTCTGTTATGTTTCTTATTAAATTCACAAATTTTCCTGAAATGATTTACTCCTAATCTTCCTAAATATAATTCGGCTGTATTATTTTGGCTTTTGTTTGCCTTATCGATTCAAGGATTTCAATGAATCAATTTGCTGTTAAGACCCCCAGTAGGGGCATTGGTCAGTTCTTTACCTTGAAGCGTGATCCTGAGCATTGGTCTCTAGTTCATGCCAGTATTTTAGTTTAAGGCAATCATACTCTATTTTCGATTCCAAAGGTAGTTACCGTAGAATCCATCCATATCCCAAGCACTGCATTCGTTTATCGTATCAGTACGAACTTACAGCATTTTTTTTTACGGTAAGGGATTTTCGGTTTTAGGAGTCCTGTACCATTTAGAGGACTCCTAGGAGTTCGTAGTTTACGTGCTGCGAACTTCATTGTTTGCAAATTCCAATTCTTCAGCATACGATACATCCACTTTTCACAAATTCTATTTTGCGAGATATTTCTTCAAATTTCCGTTGAATTGTTTCGTCATCATGACATCAATTTTCTACCCTGTCATGCAACAGTTGCGAAAAATTCGCAGTATAAACACGATGACGATGACAGGCTTGCATGCATGAAGCGAGTATGTAGGACACTTCATAAAATACAAAATTCAGGAGACATATGTATATAGCTACATTTATTCCTACATATACAGTACATAGTTACATTCGCATGGCAATTTATCTCTCCGACTTATTGTACGATGAATTTAATTACACGAAATTTTAATTAAGCTATTCTATCATTGCTGACAGTTTGTTGAGCCGGAGGATATGTAAAGAATTCGTGGAGCATGGTATTCGTGGATAGCGATGACTACAAGGAGCGAATTGCCATTTTTCACTCATCCTCTCCTATGACATAATATGATCATGTAAGCGTATCTATAGGACTCCATACGTAAGTTTGCATCTCGTGTGCGAACAAAACGCGTTTCATTACGTGATGTGCTTGCACTTTCCGCACAACAAGTGAACCGCCTGAATCCAAATACGTGTAAAACTTTCGTCAAGTGTGTTGTATGTTACTGACATTTCATACTCGAATATGTTCGGAGTCTTGAATAACATTGAAATACGTTAAGAACTCCTCGTATTTGCATAGCTGAAGGTGAACCTTTAACTGCCATAATTTTGTTTCCTGTTGAGTGAGTAATTATATCACATATACGATATACTCGTATGTTACAACATAAATTTATGAAGTAGTACTTATGTAAGTTAGAATAGTTTTGTTGGAGTTTTGTTTGAATTCAAAGTCCAAGCTGCTTAATACAGTTGCTCATTCACTATTACGTACGCCCACCTAGCCCTTCCAGAATGATGCGCTAATTATGCGCTCTTGAAAATAGGAATTAATAAATATTGCACTCCTTTCGTTTCAATTAACTGAATCAAATTCTTTTGAAGACCTCCCATTAGCGCCTTTGGACAAAAACTGATCTCTTTGACAAGACCTTTGGTTGTCACCAGGACTTGTTTATTCTTCTGGTGGCCACTGCTCGTTTCGCCAACTAACCAGACGTTTTCCTTGAAGGTTATATTCCAAAGGAAACGAAATTATCAAAATAAAAACGGAATGTGATACTAAGCACTTGCCTCCTTTAACAGTTTACAGTGCTGATGGTTTAAGGACATTTTTATACTCTAGATGAAATCTGAGAGTATAAGTTTGCCACAAAGTATGTATGATATAGAAGTTCATGTTATACATATTTCGAAAATCTCAAAGCCAGATGTCCGTGCGTCCTTCCGTCTGTTTGTCCGTGTGCTCTCTAGCTCGAGAGTTCAAATTTTGTACACGTCGATTTTTGAAAAAAGTAATGACAAGTTCGTGAATGGTCCGAATCCCTCCACCTATATATAATACCTCCCATATTGCACTTTTTCATGAAACACTATAAACCAATTTACTCAGTACGTATAAAATTTATCACGCTGAGATTATGTACTAAATATCTATTTAGAATTATTAATATAATAGAATCGAAAAAAATTAGATAATTAGCTTCACTCCTTCTACCATTCCCATACAATAAACACAATTTTACAACTTTTGAAAAATTCGATTCTTCTTCGTTATAAATTACAGCGAGAGTTTGTATAGCTGAGCAAGGATCTGAACAAAGCATCGAAATCCGATAAGCCATTGTCCAGGATAAATGATTGAGCAATGTAGTCGGCAAATATGTAAATTAGATATGGAAGTTTTCATCAATCAATGAACTGAACAGAACACCATCATTTTTGCGTTTAGAATTAATGAAAGCCCAGAAAGACTTAGGATCCGTCTTAATATCGGTTTGTAATTTCTCAACGTACCTATTGTAGGTTAAAATCGCGTATTCCTTGGAATTCTACCTAGGTATAGAGAAATCATTGTAAGAAGCAGATGACCTAATATTGCAGTAAGTTTTCCACGAACGAATCTTAACACGCTTCAAACGACACAGGTGTTCATCCAACCAAGTTGCACATTTTACTGAGCTGATGTTGTTTACAGAGATTGGAACACAACGTAGGAAAGAATCAAATAAAATATTACAAAAACGAGACAAACAATCATTTAAATTATTAATATTAAGAAGGAACGACCAATCCACATTGATTAGGAGAGAATGTAATTTTTCGAAGTTAGTCTCAGTAAAATTAAAATGTGCCTTACAAAAAAAACTATGGTCGATTTTCTCTAAAATTAAATTAACTTTGAAGGCAGGATGATCAGAAACCTCACGAACAAGCGGAGAACTAGAACGTAAAAGTGCAGTAGTTGATGTATCAAAAACGAAAATAAGGTCAAGAATTCGCTTACGTACATTTAGAACACTGATTAAGATCATTAAGGCTGTCGATAACATCACAATCCAGGCGAGATGTTGCATTCGTCGCAAATAGATAATCCTCGGATTCAGAGTATTTCCAATTTAGATATGGAAGATTAAAATCACCCGGTATAATGATAGCATCATTAGAGTCCGCAACGTTCGAAATGTGTTCGATACAGAGAAGGTAGTTTTTATGAAACTCGATTGTACTCTTCGGCTGAATATACAATGATGTAGATTATCGTGGCAACGTATTTGATCGATAAACAAATTAAATCTAACTTTAAAGAGTTTGGAAGGTAGAGTTGTGTGGATTTAATTCCGAATTTAACCGCAAGCAAGACGCCACCTCCGACAGTAGTAACGAGGCATCCTCATGACGATCATATGTAGATACTAAAAATTGTTAGTGCAAATTGTTCAGTTTTAAGTTTGTAAATTGATTTTGCCAAATAGGGCAAAATGTGGTATTTAAGTACGTTGCGTGGCTTAAATATTCCTTCTGCACAGACCAAGAGTGACGTAATATTGAGCTCCTTGCTTCGATAAACAAATTAACACAACTTGTAAAAGAGCCATCTCGTTTACCAGAAATTGTAGGACAGTTTTCCAATCTTCTCCATTTATTTCTCACTAACAAACCAGAGAAATATTCCTTCTCTGTAATATCTCCTTCGCCAATTGGAAATACGGACCACTTTCTGATTCGTGCACAATTTGCAGTTGCAGCACTAAAACCGCTGCCAGTTAAGGCGCCTCGAAGAATTGTTTGGCATTTTAAAAGAGCTAATTGGAGGGCACTAAATGAGTTCTTCAATGCCTTTAATTGGAGATTGTGCTTTGATTCCAATAACTGCGATAAAGGGTGTCAACTTGTCACCAAAACTATCCTGAAAGGCATGAAGCTCTACATACCTTTCAGTTTAAAGAGAGTTCGACCGTCGAAGGACTCTTAGCTTACAAACGTGTGTTTTTTTTGCAACCCAGGCGGAGAAACAGTCGTTTCAAAATTTTAAAAATCATCAAACTTAAGCTAACAGAGAGCTATATATGAAATCAAGAAATACCTGTAAATTTGTCCTCAATCGTGTTAAATTTGATCACGACCAAAAACTTCGACGGAATATCCTTCAGAGTCCAAAAGGCTCAAGATCTTTCTGATCATTTGTCAAAACGGTCAACAATAATTTCATCTCTTCATCAACACTACCACTCGTTGGTGGTGACCGTACCGTAGTCGATCCTGTTGAGAAAGCTAACCTATTGGCAGCAAGCCTTGCGAGAAACTCCACAATACCACCTTCTGGCTTTTCGCTATATTTTCGCACACGCCTCATTTCCAGGATTCTGCAACAGCTAAATATTCACAAGTCGGCTGACCCTGATGGCATTCCCCCGTTACCCTTAAAATGTGCTCATCTTCTCTGGCTAAACCTCTTCGTAATATTTTTCATCTATTCTACTCTTCTGGGTGCTTTTCACAATCGTGGAAAGTTGCGAATGTTCAGCCAATTCCCAAGAAAGGAAGCAAAGCGAACCCACCAACTACCGCCCAATAGCCATTACTTCAGTGATCTCGAAAGTGATGGAAACTATTGTCAGTCGCAAAATCGTTAAATATCTCGGGGATAAACAGCTTATTCACGATCGCCGATACGGTTTCCGTTCTGGAAGATCGATGGGAGATCTATTGGCTTATCTAACGGAACGCTGGATCTCTTGCTTTCATAAATACGGCGAAGGTCAAGTTCTTGTGCTTGACATTGCAAAAGCTTTCGACAGAGTTTGGCATGCATGTCTTCTTGTTAAGCTCATGGCCATTAGCCTGGATGTTACCCTCATTCAATGAATTGAGAGTTTCTTGTCCGAAAGCACTATACGAGTAGTACTAGATGACGTTACTTCTTCTTCCTTCCCAATCAATCCCGATGTCCCTCGGGGTTATGTCTTATCGCCGACTCTGTTCCTAGTATTTATTAATGATCTCTTGTCTTCTACTCTCAATCAATCCATAGTTTTGCGGATGACAATACCTTAGATAACACCTATGAATTTGACTCTGTTGCGGAATCAAACAAGCATTCTATTGCTTCCAATCGCAGAGAGTTATTCCATTCGCTGAACTCAGATCTCGATTTAATCCTGGAATGGGGCAGGAAAAATAGAGTGGTGTTCAATACCGCTAAGACACTGGCCTGTCATCTATCCCTCAATCGTTATGTTCCAGGGTCGTCTTCTAATGTAGCCTTTAATGGCGCACAACTTTGCTCTTCCGAAGATTTTACCTTTTAGGCGTAAAGTTTAATAACCACCTCGACTGAGAGTCAAAACATCTTTGAAGTTGTCCTTGACGCTTCCAAACGCCTAGGTATTTTATATAAAAATTTCTTATCGCAAAAATTTCGATTTCATCAACATATATGTAGTATCGTATGATTGGGCTTTACGCACAATCGTAGTCCTTTTATGGTTTTAAGCTTAACGTTATTTTATTTGGTCTTTTTTTATAATTAACACAAGCTACAACTATTCACATGTCCTTAACGCTCTTCCATACTTATATGATCTCAAATCACGGGATTGATTTGTTACGTCTTAATAATTTATGGTTCTGATTCTAACAAAATACAAACCATTGTGTTTAAAGAGTCTTTAAACTAAACAGATTATATATCTCACATAATGTACATATTACTAACCACATTCTCAAAAATTGTTTATTTTGCGATTCTTCCGCGGACAAAGTCGTGGGCGATCGCTAGTCATTAAATAAAATCACTGACGAAGCTTTTGAAGGTGTAAATTCTCAATTCTAGATTCCGGAACAAATTTAGAACATAAAATTACTGATTGTAAATAACCAACACTTTTTATCCACGTCTGTCTACAAATTGTACAAATTATTCAATCAATCAATCAAATTCCTGTTAAGACCCTCTATAGGGGCATGGGACAGAAACAACTCTTTTCCACAAGACGCGATCCTGGGCATCGGCCTTAAGCTGTTGCCAGGACTTGTTTATTCCTCTGGCCTCCTGATCAACTGCCCGCTTCCATATACTACATGGTCGACCAATCCGACGTCTTCCTTGTGGATTATAATCCAGAGCCTGATTGGCGATGTTTCGCTCTAGTTTCCCCAAAATGTTCATTTGTACTCCAAAGTTCGTCGTTGGAGATCACTTTTGGCCAAAATATACCTAAAATGCATCGGAGGCATTGATTCACGAAGTTTATAGTTTCTTGATAAGTCGAACGGTCACTTTCCACTTAGTACAGCCATATAACAACACGTATTTGACGCATGCGTCAAAAACTCGCAGCTTCGTGCGAAGGGAGATCTCTTTTAACTCCCAGAGAGAGGAAAAGTTACTAAAGCGAGCTTTATTTATACGACGAGCTTTATTTATACGACGAGCTTTATTTATACGAGCCTCAATATCCCTTTTGGCTTCGCCGTCCATGTTGACAATGCTCCCGAGGTAACAAAAATCTTCAACTTCTTCCACATCTTTTCCTTGAAGAACAATCGGTGTGCTTGCGTTCGAACCCATGTGCATGTACTTGGTTTTACGCACATTTATTTTTAGTCCCGCCTCTTTGCATTTAGAATGCAACGAGCAAACATTTGACTTTAAGTCCGAACGGTTATATGTAAGTAAACACAAATTATTCATGTCACAAAATGCCTCAATAATTTTTATCACTAGAAATTAATCTATTCCATAGTGGTAAAATAATTTTAGTTATTCAATATGTCGGTTTTCTACGCAATAAATCTAAGATCTGCACACAATATTGCAGTATTGATAAAAAATCAAAAAGCTAAAGATCTATAGATGTTTTAACACCCAATCATCGTGCTAATGCTTAATAATGCACCTCAATTCAAAGCCCTCCGGCGACAGCTTTTTAATGTTTAGTTTAGTTGTAAACAAAAATAAAAATGTTATAATAATACGAAAACAAATGCCGCCAAGATCTGTAAAAATATTCATAGTACTTTGATCAAAGCTCACATCTCCAGCGATATAGCTGCACCAAACCCCTTTAAACTTCTCTCCCAGATAATTTTTTTAGACAATGATGAGACTTCAATGATTGGCAATACTTGTAATGATGAAATGTTGTAGGAAAGAAAAAATGAAAGCCTGGAAGCACATTCCACGATGCTTCCACGCTTGGTATGAGAGTCGAATTTTTTTTAGCGGGATTCGAAGATTTTTCAATGGGCGAGCGAGTGTCATATATGAATTTTTCAAATTCCATCTCGGCGGTTTTTCTCTCGAGAATGCTTTAGTCGGGCCTTTGGGCTCAAATCGGTTGGATGCTTTGCTGAGCGAAAATAAACCCTAATTTTTGTGAAGAGCTTGAATTTGTAAATGATTTAACAAATTCCTTGGTAACTAAATTAAACATTTTTAAACACAATGGAGAGGTAAAATCTAAGTGAAGCAATGCTTCCCTTGCATCAATGGACGCCACGCCACTGGACGGAGTCATCTCAAATTGAGACATAAGTGTTCAACAAAGCCTATCATATCAAAAACAATAAGTCATCCCAAATCGAAGTACATATCGGTATTTGGCAAAGCTTATCAGAAATCAAATACTGCATAATTCAATTGAATTCAAACGAAGCGTATAACAACTTAAATACTCAGTGATTTCAAACTAAATTCAATTAAAACTTATCAACAACAGAGATGAACATACATATAAACCCCGACTCAGAAGACATTAGTAGCTTTCAATTTTAAATCTTAGACGTGTAAGGTAAAACCCTTAATCTTCATCTCATACTTCGACAGAAAGTTCCAAACGTTAATTTAAATAAAATACGGATTAGTAAATAAATAAAAGTTATAATTTTAATAATTAAAAAATTGTGTTTTATTCCACGCTGTTTGTAAAAACTTGTTAAGTGATTATTTGATAAATGTAACTGGGAAATCGTCAAAAATAGTACCGAGCGCGCTCTAGAACCACTTCGGTTTTACTACAAATGCAGTAAAATTCAGTTAAGTACATACATTTTAATAGAGGCTGTTATATGAGAATTTTTCAATTTTTGACTTGAAATTTAAGAAAAGTAGCTACTTTGTTGAAATCTGCGATAAAATGATAAAAATTTTAAGATCACTCACGCATCACTCCTCTTTAAACTGGTTACTGCTGGTTCTTTTATATTTACTTGACTGTTAACAACATTGAAATTACTTAAAATCTATGTTGGCAATGTTGCTTACTTGACATATGTTGTTTCCATTAGGTATTGGCGGTCGCGTTTTCCATCCGTTGTTGTGGATATATTTTGTTGCCCGTTTAGAATTTCTGTTCTGTCGCCATCATATTCGCACAGTCGTTGTAAACGTCATAATATCCGGGTGACTACCGAGAACCAAAATCTTCTCGCATGTAAGTTGTGCACGCAAACGCGGGTAGAGGTTTTGTAATTTTTTTTTCCTTTAAGATCTTCGATCCAGTGCCGCCTTCGAGTAATCCTTATGTACCATTGGTTAAAATCTTGTACACCTTGTTTTTGCTCGCTACTTCTACATTACTGTTATCTCAGTTCTTATGCTTCGATGGTAGCTGCCTTATCGCCGCAAATATCCGTACCATTCGAATTGGAAGCCTTTAGTTCATCCTGCATAGTTTACGCCAAAGGTCGTTTGCTTATTGGTTTGGAATCTTGCCGCCTCTGATGGGTAAGCGAACTTTCAAATTCCTGCCCTTGGCTCGTTTTGACTAAATTTCTACCTACACAGCTCCAAGAGTTCGCATCCCTGCTCGGTTTCACAGGAAATCGTTATTTTGGCTTTGTAGTTTATGGACCTCTTAAGTAATGACATCAATACCCACTTTGGCCGGTACATCTTTCAGTTTTTCATCCAGAAGCGAGTCAATCCTAGATCTCAAAATTTTGATGGACAAACTTCTTACCGCCATTATTCGACGTTTGGGAAATTCAGGCTTCGTTTCCTATTATGTTGACAATACAGCCCAAATCGGGCCTTGTTCTCCACTATTCTCCGCCGCCTTCCTTTTCGGTTCAGTGACTGCTTGCTCCGGTTTAAAAATCTTAGCACTGTCAGTCAATTAATTCCTCCCACCGCTTTTCCATCCGGTCTTTGTCCGTTGACTTGGTTATTGTCTTCGACTCTAATTTTTTGTCTGATTGGCGTCTTTTTCCCAGTTAGTGTCATCACTTATTTTGTTTTCGTTAATACGTAGTTCAACTACCCTTGCTACCGAGTCAAGGATTACAATTATTTCTTTAGCTTCTCAAAGATCTTGCAAGTATATTTATGTCGTCGGTATATGCTAGAAGCATAGTGTTCCCTTTGTGTCAACGGGAAGTTTCCAAACGACATATTCATTTATGTATTTATCATAACAAGATAATTTACATAATAAATTGCTTAATTTAATTTAATTTAAATTAATATAAGCTAATATGGTTAAATTTACCTTAATTAATTAAACCCAACTCGATATAAGTATGATAGGCACCGGTGAAAGGGTCAAACGGAGTGTGAGGACCTTATAAAACGGAGCGTAGTCCCAGTTTATATGTCAGCTTTCTTATTGGAGGTGTATAATGTGCGCTGAATTTGTTAAATACTCTACAGCATCTGTTAATAGGCTCGTTTTGTCCGTAATCTGTACGATGTGGATATTCCGTAAGTGGTTTTGAATGTCTCGTCAGCCTGACATTGTCATTGAGTCTGAATTTATTTGGGATATGGCCAAACTTGATATCGCCTTTCAAAACATTTAAACTGAAACAGGATGTGAGCAAAGTTCTTCTAGAACTAAAAGGTAAACGATTCATTAATTGGAGCCTAACTGTGTAGGGTGGAAGGTTTTCAATGTCTCTTGGATCATACAAGAAGTCCCCAAGAGCAAAAAGAAGCAATTGCTTCTGGATTGACTCTACTTGGTTGCTGTATAACTGGAAAAGGGGTCCCAAATGGGACGTACATATTCCAGAATAGGGCATACAAGGGAATAATAAAGATTTGGTGACTCATACATTCTTAAGCTCTTTGGCTCTTCTCTTAATGAACCCAAGAAGTTTATTGGCTTTTGAAATTATTCGATTATAGTGAGATTTGGAGCACAGTTTATTGTCCAGTAGTAAGCCGATGTCCTCAATTTGATCAACACGGTGTAGTTGACTTCCGCTTAGGACATAGTCATGGTGATATGGGGATGATTTACGTGAAAAGCTTATCACGTGGCATTTACTAACATTAAGCTCTAATTTGTTCTGACTACACCAATGATCTAGCGCATTAAGCTTGGATTGCAGGAATGCGGAATCTGCGGGCGAGGCTATGGCATGATATATTTTCAGATCATCAGCGTACATCAGATGTGAAACATTTTCCAATACTTCAGATAGAACGCTTTGCTAAAGTCGGTGTATATTGTGTCGATTTGATACCCATTTTCAAGTGCGCAGAGTGTATCAGATACAAGAATCATTCGTTGTGGTCGAGCGACCTTTTCTATTCGATAGTCAAAATGAATAGCATTGGTGCTAGGTCGTCAGATCGTTTTCTGCTCTGATTTGTGACAAAGAATGACAATTTCGGTGGGACTCCAAACACCAACATGATTTTATAAAGTATGCGCCTGTCGATAATGTCGTTTGGTTGTTTGAAGTCAACAAATATGTGGTAAATCTCAATGTTATATTCACAGCACTTTTCCAGCACCTGTTTAACTGAGAATATCTGGCACGTGCTAGATCGTCCAGCTCTAAGTCCACCTTGAAATTCACCAATTACTTTGTCAGCATAGGGCTTAATTCTCTTTTCCAGAATTTTCGTCAAGATCTTATGAGACGTACGCAACAAAGATCTTCCTCGGTAGTTTTCGTAGCAGAGTTTGCTACCTTTTGCTCTTGTGCCAATCTACAGGAGTGTTTCTTGCGTCCTTATATACGTTACTAATCTGTGTGGGGTTATTGTCCAATCACTTCCTCTAAGACGATGTGAGGCAATCTTTGATGCTTTACAGCATTTCTTCTATTGGGATCATAATCCTCAGTGGCGCGACAACCCGAATCGGGCTCTGGTCTCCTCAAGTCGTCATCTTTAACCGTCTCGATCCAAAGACCGCGTCCTCCAGCTGCTAATTATACTCTAGATGAAATCTGAGAGAATATTGTGTTTGCCTTATCATTTGTAACGCTAAGAAATAATGCCCGCACAGAGTCGCCAAGGGTACAGAATTATTTGTTGTCCCTCAAAAACCTCGATTCCGAGTGACCGTCTGCTTACAATAGAACTCTCCAACGTTTTGAACTATCATGCTGAAATTTGTTGTGTGTTATTTTAAACGAAAAAGAAACTTTAAGTTCGTGAACGGGTTACATTCCCCCACTCCTTCAACCCCCTCCCATACAAATTTCATGAAATTTTTTTTTTTTTTTAATTATTTAAGGTATCGACTTGAAATTTGGGTCAAACTACATAAAACCATGCATATATCATTGACATCGTAAAATATTGACCCGATCCCTCCTGCTTCCTCCCGTATAAATGCATAATTTTCAAAAATGTATTTATTCGATTTTCATTGAAGCTAGCGAAGCTTAATGTTAAAAATTTTGGCAGTTTTAATTTCATTATAATTGCAACCAGTTTTAAAAAAATCATCAACTTCACCTCATTTCTTCTAACCCCTCCCATACAAATTTCACGACATTTTGAAATTTTAATTCAATTATTTTGCTTCGAAACTGTCAAAGCTACCGAATTAAATTTTTTTTGAAAGTTTAATAACAAAAATATCATTGCCGTCGAAAAATTTCCACCTCCCATACAAATGCGTAATTTTGGTACATGCATTATATCGATTTCCACTAAAATTAGAACAGGTACAAACTTAAAAGTTTCCCAGAATTTTCCCCTTAATAATTGCAATAAATACAGAAAAAATTATCAGTTTTAAAATCACATAAAACCCTCTTTCACTTTCTTTACCACCTCCCATATAAATGCCTCAATTTCAGGAAAACTATGTATGTCCAATTTCTTTGAAAATAATAAAAACCACAAATTTTAAATTCAGCGTGAAATTCCGTGCTTCTACCACCTCTTATACAGAAGTCACAATACACTATTCGAAATAATTTTAGATGACATATTTTCCGCTACATTAAACTCTTCCATTTCATCTAAGCTATCGCATGATTGGACTTTATCTCAATCATGCATTTTTATGCTAATTTAGTCATAAAGCGCCATAAAACAAAAATTCAGGGTAGCAAATTTTTTTTCTCAAGCCGATCACAATATTTTATTATTCGAGAAAAGTCATTGTTTAATCTTTGGTAAGTTTTCCAAATTACTTATTGACTTATTTGTAAAAGTGCTGTATTGTAAATTTTTTGAATAATTTGGTTAAATAAACAAAATATCTATCTATCTGTCTATATTATTCGAATAATAAAGTAAAAGTAGCTTGGAGCATCTCTTGTTGACATACATATAGATCTAAAGTATACTCTACTCTAAAGAACGCCATCATTTCAATACGTTTTTGAATTGCACCTGGATGGATCTCGGCTATCTCGGTAATAAGCAATTCCGTTACAAGCAGCTACGTTTGTTTACAAAAGCAACAATAATCAACCTAGCTAAACTCTCGTACAGCTACACAGTATCCCTGAGAAACGGTCGCAATGAAAATGTAACTTGTGTTTATTCATTAATGTTGAGCGAGCATACACGAATAATTTCACCCTGTTACGGTCTTATGGGCAAGAATTTAGCATTAATAAATTATTTGAAACAACTGTATTGAATTAGAGGAGAGCATTATTCAATAGCTTGTGAATGTCCCATTTATAAAGATATCGGTAAGAAAAATCGCTTGTGACATTCAATATGATTAAAAGTCTGTACACACCGACAAATTTCGAAGTACTTTCGAAGCAAATCGAAAGTAAGCTGATTTTTTAAAACAACGAAAGTCTTTTTTTTCGAGGAAAGTGACTAATTTATGTGTGTTTAAATAATCAGGTGAGCAGAATTGCAAATTGTTCATCGTTTAAAAATTGATTTTCAATAATATTGGAACCAATTTTTTCTAACAGCAGTGCGAATTAGATGAATTAGGAAATGACATTCGGTAAATTGAAATATCTACTTCCGAAAACCAGTATGAATGCACTATTAGGGGATATGAAATTTATAATTTATTTGCTCAGAAGCAAATTTCAGGCTCAGTACCTGTAATGAAAAAAACGCAGCGTTCGTCCTGTATTATAGTGTACTCGTACTTACCTAGAAACCTACTGCTTATAATGTTGTTCCATACATCAACATATTCAAGCAGGACATGGAATTGTGAAAAGGCGTGCTGAAAAAATAAAAACTGCATCGTGAATTACGCGAGGTGAGGACTAAAGAGTGGGTCCTTGTACGGATAGATACAGTAGTCGAACAATAAATCCTGCACTGTGCTTTTATTTTCCAAACTTGTTATGCATGAAGCGTCAATTTATTCAAGTATTCCGCGAATCTACGTACCTACATATGTAAAGAGTGGTACTTGCCTCACATGGACCTATGTATGTCGCTGGATATTCGCGTAACGAGTACTCTGCCCTCTGATAGTCCTGACATGCATTTTTATGGATCCTATTTTACTATACTTCTTTTTGCCTTGAAGCGAATTCAAATATTACAAAAGGATCCCAGAATTTTCTCACTCCCACTCAGCGTTTATTTAAGCCAAGGATTGCATCCACATTTTAGTTTACACTCATATGGGAGATACAACACAATTGTAAGGATATGGGACATATATGTGATGTGATGTGAGAACGTGTTTACTTTTCGGTTGTTTTTATTTCTAGAACATATTGTTATATGGTCCGAAAAAAAAAATTCTTGGAAAAGCAGGGTTTTTATTTTATGCAAATTACTGAAGAGATCAAAGAAATTTGTCAACAACAGCCAGAACGACATGTAGCATGTTTTTCGAGTACGTTGGGCGTGCAAGGACTATTTGTGGTTAAAGCTTGTATTAAATTTTATGTTGCTTTGGTTTTTCAACAGTTTTGTATATGCGGATAGAACTTTAAGGAATCAACTTCATTTGAAGTAATGTTAACATGTCAAGAAGAGTAATGCAATTTTAGTTTAGGGTGTGCATGTGTAGATATTTTGAGATTTTTTTTAGTTTTGCATACACAGATGCTAGTTTGGTGCTATTAAAGAATGTTTCCTTACATTCAAGTTCCAAATATGTGTTTATGAGGAAATTTTTTTTTTATTCCCATGTTTACCAAGAATCATCTAATCACCTAAAAGGACATTTAGAGATATTGACTTGAGAGTAAAAACATAATAGGACTATCATGTGATACTCTAAATGGAAGAGAATTTGTTTTGATTTTCAGAAATTTTGTAAGGGGGGTGGTAGAAGGGGTGACGGCTTTGAACTAATTTTTCACATCATGCAAGAGTTGCTAACAACATAATTTATTGAAAATTTAAGGTTCACAAAATTAATAGGTACTGAGAAAATTAGTGTATTGGATTTAGTGAAATTGTGGAGTTTGTATAGGAGATGGTAGAAGGAGTAGGGAGCTCTTAATGAATTTTTCACATATAATTATAGTCATCATGGTCGAAAATGCAGGTCAGTTTTTATTTAATTTTATTTAGGGAACACGTGAGAGCACCGCTACGCTTTTGGTCTATTGTGGGCTTATTATCCCTTTACCCTACCGTAACTCGATTGCTTTGGCTAATCTAAGTATGTCTAAGGGTGCCATGCTGGCTAGTTCATCAGTTGTAAGTAAACCTTTTCCTAGAAAATTCCTTTTTTTCCTTTCTACTGCCTTGCAATGACATATGACATGTTCTGTCGCGTAATACGAAACGGTGGCGCAGGCTTACATGTCAGTATGTAATAAACACCTGACACCAATATATGAAAACAACCAAAATATGCCAGTGGAGAATGCGTGAATCGAAATACAATACGGCATCAAATCCTTCGCAGAAGAGGTATTAGGATATTAAGCGCGGTGAAAAAATAATGATTGGTTCGACCAAGAATGTCGCGATGCAATAGATAGAAAGAACGAGGCTTACAAAATTTTTACTGAATGACCAACACAAGCCAAAACAGAAAAATATGACGAGCTTAGGCGATATGCGAAAAAGGCCTACAGATGAGAACCAAGGAAGTACCATAATGACGAGATACAAAAAATGGGCGACGATATGAGACAAAATAAAACGCGAGACGCATACGCAAAAGTGAAAGACGTAAAAAGTGGATACATTCTTATCCTAAGCTATGTAATTGAAACTTGAAACATATATTAAGCTATACTAGCGAAATACGCAAAAAATATAACATTTGTACATAATAGTAGTGGAGGAAAAAGGAAAGCATTTCAAAAATGTTGCACTTTAAAAAATTTCAAGCCGTTATATCTCAAAATCCAATGCAGATATCACATTGACATTTTGTCGGATTGTAAACTTATATGATCTTTAATTTTTGTAAAATGTTTAAGTTTCGGGTGTCAGGGGAGGGAGATCGTGAGCCAAAATGTCGAAAACTGTTAGGGTTTTGCTAAAATATACAAAGTTAAATTTTTCACATGCATACATTTATTGGAAATAGATAACCAAAAAAACAGTACAGGACTTCTCTAGATGAAAGATAAATTTTTTGATTCTAAGAAATTATGTAGGACAAGTGGTAGAGGGGATGACGACATTGAACGATTTTTTTCACATCATGCTAGAGTTGCTATCAAAATATTAGGATTCAAAAATTTAATAGGTACTGAGAAAATTAGTGTATTTGATCTTGAGAAATTGGGCAGTTTGTATGGGAGGTGGTAGAAGGAGGGGCAAGTTCTTAATGACTATTTCAGAAATAACTATTATATAAATATTATGCTTTTGATATGTTTTAAATTGTAGGTAGCATTCGTACTTTTCAGGAAAACCCACTTTTTGTAAAGTTGTGAAATTGTGTCTGATTGTATGGGAGGGGACAGAAGGAGTAATCCTAATAGTCTAATTTTCTTGGCCTCAATAATAACTCTAAATAAATATTAAGTGCACAATTTCAGCTTGAAAAATTTTATGCGCACTGAATAAATAATAATAATAAATAATAAATTGAAACCCGCCGTTTCCCAATAGATTGTAGCAGCAGTAAATGTTGATCAACAATGGCGGATATGAAACGTCGTCGCGGCGATGCTCGAATCTATCCATTTTTGACTTCTTCATCGAGCGGAATAGGTGGTAGTCAGAAGAGGCGATGTCTGGAGAATACAGCTGGTGGGGTGGGATGTTCCATTTCAGTACTTCCGAGTAGGTTTTTACGACCTAAGTAACATGTGGCCGAGCGTTGTCGTGCTGTAGCCGTTTTTCCTTCAATGCTCGGCTCAAACGCATGATGGTTTCACTCGGTTTTAGCAGCTCATGATATACCACAAAAATTTTCTCTCTTCCAGAGCCATGCCGGTCCCCTACCTCAAAATCCCCGCTATTGAAGCGTTGAATCCAGCAGCCTCACCGTAAGTACTTGAGAGCATTCGATAAGCCTCAGCAGTTTTATTCATATGGAAGCGGAAAATCAGAACTTTCCGGAAATAACGAGAATTTGGCTCAAAACTGACATCTTCGATCGAGAATACAATTTATAATGAAAACACAAATTCGCTGTGCTGCTGTGGTTATATCGACAGATGTCCATGCTTACAGTGTGAGATTTTTGCTACCTATTCCGACCAACACTTACCGCTGCAGCCATCTATCGAAAAACGGCGTAAGCAAAGTTGATATTTCGAAATTTGTATGGGAAGGGATTAAAGGAGTGAGGTGAAGTTAAAAATCTTTTCAAAGTTGATTGTCTGGCCTATTTGCAAACACTTAATTGGAAAGTCCTACCTCACCCGCTGTATTCACCAGACATTGCCCCTTCCGATTATCACTTGTGCCGGTCGATGACACATGGGCTGTCTAGGCAGAGCCTTACATCATATATGAAGATACTGAAAATTGGGTCGATTCGTGGATAGACACAAAAAATTAAGAGTTCTTCCGACGTGGAATGCTGCCAGAAAGATGATCCTAATTTTTGATGGGAAACGGCGGAAACTTATTTTTGCTCCTAATATTTTTCAAAATTGTGCATTTGTGTGGGAGGGGGTAGAAGAAGTGAGGGAAATAGTTAAAAAAAATTTGACGGTAATGATATTCAGATCATTATAGGTACATTGACCTAATTTTCAAGTGGATGTCTTAAACAGTTTCATTTTCATTAAATTTGTAAGTTTCGTGAATTTTTTTTGGAGGGGTGGCCCGTTCGCTAAAATGTTTCTCTTTTTCTTAAAAATGATATAAAACAAATTTCAGCGTGGTGGCTGAAACAGTTCGAGCTTTATGTTGTAGAAAGTCAGACAGACAGGCAGATGATCACTCGGGATCGTGATTTTTGAGTGACTGCAAATATTTCTGTCCGCTTAATGACTCTGTACGATCATCATTTCTTAGCGTTACAAACGGAAAGGCAAACAGATTTAATCTAGAGCATCAAAATATGCGTGTATAGTAGAAGAATGGCTCTGGGGCTCCGCATAATGAGCCTCCTCTTGGTGATCCAAGCATGGCAGTTTGGGTCGGGCTGCAATGGAAATCAAATGTTCAACAGGAAATTAAAAGATTACGTGAAATTCTGTGTTTGCGCGTACTAGAGCGGTCAAGAGGTCCTAGGCCAACCCACCCGCACGTTTTTCTAGGTATACGGCGCTTTTTGCTGACGTTACAACCGTTACAAATCTGTTGGCGAGAAGATTTCTATGGATAAGTATAACTAACGGCTTTATACGCCGTTCTCACTTCCTCCTGAAGTCCTTTCGTTATTCCCGAGTCCGTTTTGAGGAAAAATATCACTATCAGTATTCCTTAATGCAAGGAATTGCCATAAAATGGATTCCAAGTATAAAAGATGGAAATCATTTTATCCTTTGGCTCATCATTTAGTGAAAGGACAAAACAAACGTCAATATCCCTACACCAACACATTAATAAACAGAGCACAAAATAAATATACAAAAACTAACATAAATTAGTGTCAACTAGCGTTAAGTCTGCGTCTTAAACATACTTTATCTATAGAGAAGTCAAATACATCAATATTCTCGTTAACTTCTCTTGCAAGACGCGAGATCGGTTCACTCATACCATAGTTAGTCCGGTGAAAGCAAATCTGCAACAACCTAGGATGCCTCGGTAAAAATTGACCAACAGCAAATTGCATTAAACCCAAAAGTGAGGAGGAATCAACCACCCCAGTGAGAAGTTGATGAGCAAAAACTACGTCAGCAACCTCACGTCGTCTCGAGAGTGATGACATATTTAGCAACTGAAGCCGGTCAATATAAGGAGGAAGACGAACTCTGTCATTCCAATTAAGGTGACATAATGCTATTCTTACAAATTTGCGCTGAATAGATTCAATTCTGGCAATATGTACATCATAATAGGGAGACCAAACTTGAGAAGCATACTCAAGATGAGATCTGACAAAGGTGTTATACAGACTCAACCTAACAAAGGAATTGGTAAATTCCTTGGATAAGCGAGTGGTAAAACCCAGCATAGAATTACCCTTTTGCACAATCTTATTTATATGCAAGCCAAAATCAATCTTTTGGTCAAATGTAATGCCTAAGTCAATAACTGAGTTAACACGATCTAAAATACAGTCATTGAGACTGTAAGTTACTACAAACGGTGAGAATTTCCGAGTAAATGACATTACATGACATTTATCCAAATTCAAGCGAAGGCCATTATTGCGACACCAGTTACTAAAATTAAACAAATCCTCCTGAAGAAGATTATCTGAGTTAGAACTAATAGACCTAAAGATTTTAATGTCATCAGCATAGATGAGTACTTCCGAATATTTGAAAACAGAGGCTACATCATTAATGGCCAGGATAAATAGAAGTGGTCCCAAATGACTTCCTTGAGGGACCCCAGAAAGCGCAGTAAATGGCTTAGACGTACAATCACGAAAGATAACCTGGTAGGTTCTATCAAATAGATAAGACTTAATCCAATTAATAAACCATGTCGGAAAACCCAACAGTCTTAGTTTTAACAAAATTATTGAATGGGGTAATTTATCAAAGGCCTTACTAAAATCAGTGTATACACAATCCACCTGCTTACCATCCTCAATAGCCAAAATAGATTTATTCGTAAACTCCATCAGATTAGTAACAGTGGATCTATTCCTAACAAAACCATGTTGTTTACTCGAAATTATTGATTTACAGTGAAACGACATGCATTCATACACTATAGACTCAAATAGTTTAGGAATAGCCGACAGTTTAGCTATTGGCCGATAATTTTCAACAGCAGATTTTGCACCGCTTTTATGAGTAGGTATGATGAAGGACGACTTCCACACATTTGGAAAAATCCCCGTTATTAGGGATCTTTGAAAGAGGTGAGAGAGTGGTTCAGCAAGAGAGAGACAACAACGCTTAAGGACAATAGCAGGAACACCATCTGGGCCCGGAGAAGACACATCTTTAAGGCGGGAGATGTGATTGACTATATCATTATAGAAAATTGGTAAATCGGACAAAGTAGTCGAAGTAGTTTCTCTAAAGTCATCAAAATACGCCATATTAGGGGAAAAGCTACTACTATTAAAAGATCCACTGAAGAATGTGGCAAAAAAATTACAAATAGTAACTTGATCATTACTATCGTTGCCCAGGAATTGAAAAGAAGCTGGATAACCATCTGATTTACGCTTACAATTAACAAATTTCCAAAACTTCAGGGGATTTCTCATAATATCCGACTGCATTTTAATTAAATACTCAGAATATAAGCGAGTAGATAAATCCTTAAAAAGGTCATAATATTCCTTATACAGACAAAAATCAGTATCATTCTTTGTCCTAGTATACCTCTTCCAGGCAGCATTACGAGCATTGCGAGTTACGCGCAACTCGCTAGTATACCAAGGGTACGACGATGAGATGTTCCTGCGATAGGTAAAAGGAACTGTAGCAACAAAAAATTGATACAGAACATAGTAAAACTCAACTACAGCACCTTCAAAATCAGGATTGTCAAGAATTTCATTAAAGTTGAAGTTTGATATAAGGTAGTCCAACCGAGAAAAATCTGCTTTATTAAAATCAAAAGAAAGCTCCTTCTCACTAGGGCTAACAATATGCTCCTCATCAACCATAACAAAAATATTAATAGGAGGGTGCAAGACATCAACGGTAGTAATTGAAGTTAAGCTCTCATCCACGGAACATGCACAGTAGTCAGAATAAAAAATTAGGTCAAGCTGTCTTCCATAGGAATTCCGAACAAGGCTAAGTTGATGGAGACCAAGTGCAGTTATACTATCTACAAAAAAACATTCAAGCGAGGACGAAGAATCAGAGACTAAGAGAGTAGAATCATCGTCAGAGAGAGACCAAGAAAGACTTGGAATATTAAAATCACCCAGTAAAATGAGTTCGTCAGAGATATTCATACTATTATGAACAAAAGTAATACAATCAACTGTTCTTTCGTATAAAATACAAGGACTCGACGGAGGAATATATGTCAAAAAGACATAAATATCCTTATTATTAAACACGAGTTTAACACACAAGATCTCCAGACCGTGAGGGTTCGGGACAGGAACAACTACACAATTAATGCAGTTTCGGACTGCTAAAAACACTCCACCACCCTTCAATCTCAGATCGGAAACATAGCGATCCCTACGAAAGACTTCAAAGTCTGAACTAAAAAGTTCACAGTCAGAGAAACTGCAATTTAGCCCCGTTTCAGTTAGAGCAATAACATCATAGGAAGAATTCTGAGACGAGGCAAATAGCGCCTGGGTTTTGGTACGCAGTCCATTTACGTTTTGATAGTAAAGGGACAATTGTCTAAGTTTTTTGGACCAGGACCAGGAGCATTATTACGACGAGAAATAAATTCTTTAAGAAATACTCCAGAAGGCCACGAATCAATATTTAATAACTGATTGAAAAGATCAGTATTAGTCAAAACAATTTTAAAGGAGGCAATGGAACTGGTTTCTTTACTAATTTTATCACATTTAACTGCTGATCCTGTTGGAATAAATTTTTTAGAAAGCAAATAGCTTATGACATCATCCGGGGATGTTCGGGGATCAAGTCTAGAAACGAAAATGGCTTTAGGACGAGGAACAATAGTAAGCAGATGTGGCTGTGTTAGTATAGAAGAAGAAGAAGACCCAGTGGAACTAGCATCAGTAAGAGGCGTTTGAGAACTATTCGAGAAAACTTGGGTAGATTTCAAGGGTGCAAAGTTTTTACTAACGGATGCCTTCGAAGAGGGTTGGCCAATATTAGAAGATGTATATTTCGAGGGCGCAGAATTATTATTAGCGGATGCTTTAGCAGAAGCTTGGCTAATATTAGGAGATGTAGATTCGGAGTTCGGTTGGGAGCCTGTCTATACCTGGGCCTTTCTTTACCCGTTGACAGAGTGGCGCAAGTTTCTTCCTTATTTATGGGATTGCCCTTAATAGCGGAATGGTGCGGTTAGATGTTTGGTAGTTGTTCTGTTTCTGGAATATCTCTTCTTCAGAAATATCAGAGAAGTATTCCTTCCATCGCCGCAACTGGTGTTCATTCATATTAAGGAGAGTTTTGTCGACATCTCTCACTAGGTGGTTGGCAGTGAAATTCTTTTTCGTCAACTGTTTCATAATTTTAAATAGCGAATGCATATCCACGCAGATTCCGCCTAATTGGCCAATGTCATTGATTATTCGCGTAGAATGGTGGTGTACTCGCGTTTTTCGTTGGAGACTTCCAGGTTATCTACATTAACCCAGCGTTTCATTTGAAGAATTTGTGACCGTCAGATAACTGCTCTGCACTACCTCAAGAAGGCAACTATCAAGTGGTGATCGCTCCCCATGTCAGCTCCATGCTTCGCTCGCACATCGAGCATATATATTCTCCATGGGCGACTTATGACCAAATGGTCAATTTGTTTCGAAGTAACACTCAGTGGAGGGATCCGAAGATGCTTCATGCGTGGAAAAAGAGTTCATCCGATGACCGTTTACCGAGTACTACAAAACTTCAGAAAAAATTCGCCCAAGGGTTACCATGCTTCCTCGTATCGCGTTTTAGTCTGCTGTATACCCAACATTGGTTACCCCAATCTACGAAAATTAAAATTTGTAGATAAAAGGTTTTGCAAAGGGCTAACAACCCTTCCATAATAAGCAATGAAAAATGTTAAGGAACCTGAAGATCAGGAGGCCAAGGGCTGTAGTGCCATTGTAGAAGATTATAATAATATCACCTCTTGGAACACGTTCGAAGGTGGTACTCAGTTGGCCATAAGAATCCTCTTTGTCACCTGGTGTTGCGGCATTAGCTGGTGCGTAGCATTACAGAATTGTGACGTTTTTAACACTGGTGACGATGATAATCCTATCCGAGATTGGCTTCCAGATGATCAGGCTGTTTCCCGCTCTCCATATAAGGACGACCGATACGCCATTTTGAGCTTTACACTCAGGACCAAAGTACTTAATAATGTTTCCGCTCAGGATTCGTTCTTCTCGTGATCCTTTCTACCTGACCTAGCTCAAGCTCAAGATCTGGATGCTATAGTGCTCCATTTCCCGGTTGATCATTGATTGGTGTTGTATGAGCCGAGTGGCTCCAGCTTTTTCACCGCCATTCAATGGTCGAACTTTGCAAAAGCCAATCGTTTTCCGTTTTCGAATGTCAAAGAATCCTTTAGTATGCAAAGTGCTATAACCTTTCTCGTGTCGTTTTGATTTCAATATCACGGTTGACAATTATTTTGTGTCGATATCTCAAATGCAAATGGTGAAAAACCTAGAGTTTGCAGAGGAGACCGCGTGTGCTTGTGTGTTATGTTCTCGTTAATCTATCATAACAAATATCGTTTATGAATCGTCAACATAAACGACACATTAATGATTCATTGATAACGATTATATACTTGTTTATGTACTCTTTTTTTGTTAATAATGAATAATTAATAATGAATAATGAATTTTTAAAAGTAATTTATTAACGAATGTCCATTTAGTCCGCCTGATGAATCTTTAATGACTCGTTAGCGACGCTCGTTAACGATCAAATCGCCCGTTAATATAATTCATTAACGATTCAAATTAATTTGTTTGCTGGGATGTATGTCGAATATTCCTTACTTTGATCAGGGCTAAAAGATTGGTTAACGATAACACTAAGTAGCTCTTATTAAGATCAGGAAGTCGCAATCCTACATTCCTCTTTATTATTTTGTCCAGACATTGCTAAATTTCCAAAAACCCATCGTTATTCGAAAACCAATGTTAAATTTGAGTTCATTATAGATCCTCCCTTATTTTTTATTATGCAGTATCCACCTGGCACACTTCTCATTTCGATAAGTTTTTTTGAAATTTTTTTCCCTTTAACCAACCAGTATCTACGAATAAATGAAAATACACTTAAATTAAAATATGAATTTTTGATTATAGTGCAAGCAGAACGAATATGAAAATCCTTTCAAATCAGAAATTTCCATTCGCCTTAAATATGGAATCCTTTTTGGTTTGTGTTTTTGTTGATGTTGTTATTCGACCACCTTGTAAATATTTGATTGAATTTAAACGGGGTAAAAAGGCATCACTATTGCACCATACCGCCATAATGTCCTCTTGAGTTCAATATTATTCCCACGAGGTGAATGCGCTCTAGCGTCTATGAAATCGTTGCATTTCGGGTTATTGGGAGCTTCTATTCAGCGGTAACAGCCCGACAGAAAATATCAAATATCATTATTTTACCAATGCATCCTGAATCCTATCCCTGTGATGTCTATGTATTATTGACTATCCATAAAGCGAGTCCTGTTTGGATTTGATGCACATTATCCTGGACAAATAAATCTTTCGTTTGTGGCACAGGAATCCTTTTTATGCTAATGGAATGCAGAAAAATGGCCTACTCATGAATCTTTTTTTTAATGATCACGAATAAATATACTACCTATGGTATTGATTTTTGTGTCCTGGAAATCGTGAGAGTAAGGACGGATGACATCGGGTGATGATATATTTTATGTAATCAATAAATGGTTTATAATTTAATACTCTTCTAGTGTGCTTATGATGACAGGATTTCATTTTATTATTTTGATAGAGAACTTTTAAAATAGAGTGCATTTTGCCTCAAGCCTTTTTGATTCGATAATCCCATTGAGTTAATTGAATGATAGTGGCGGAAATTGCATTTAGTGTTCCTGTGAATAACGACAGACTCCGTAACAAATTGAAAAAAAATGTTTTGTAGATATCTCGAAATTTTACGTGAATCTTTTGCAAAACATTATATATACTAACGAAATTTTTCCTGGAAATACATATCTGGGTCATTCTTTCACAAACCGTACGGATTTGCCGAAAAAAATTAACGTCTGTTTTTAGAATCACTGGAATTTTTTTATGCGTTATATAATATTAAATTAGCCGACACGTATGCGGGAATTTTTTTTAAATTGTTTATTTTATATAACATGGATGTTTAAATATTTGAGGAATCGTCGGATTCGCTCTTCACGAAAAGCTACATCCTTGGTTCTGTTTGTCGCATAGATTTCGTTCTTCATACTTTTTAATCGAAAAAAATTAACTCGAATATCTCAACCATGGTTCTAGCTAGGAAGCTGTATATACAGTGCGGTTTGTGGGACAAATTTTAAAAATAATTTAATTTGTTTATCCATTGGGGTCCGAAAAGGAGGGGCTAAAAACAAATTGTCGGAGGACTTTTTTTTGAAATGATTATTTCGAAATTACTTACCATAAAAAAATTATATTTTGGGAGCATTAAGGTGGCATACATCCGCCAGAATCAGCTTAGAGGAAGGCTAAATATTTTAAGGGTGAGGGTCATGGGGGGGGGGGGGGGAGGGGGTAAAAAAAACACAGACACAATTTGTTTCACAATTGTTATGCACCGATCCTTTTGGTGTAATGTGCACAAGATGTTTCATGTGCAATGAAAAAAACACAAAAACTGAAAAAAATTGAATGAAATTTAAAAATTTGCGAAATGCATTTAAAAAAAAGTTCCTAAAAGTACGAAACATTAACTGGTCGAATACCTCTTCAAAACTTCTAACCCGTCCATATAAAATAATTTTTTGGACCATTTTTAAGACATCATTTATCACCAAACTATTAAAAGCTATAAATTGGAAATTTTGAACTAAAGCTTTTGAAAATAGGTGAAACGAAATTGCGTCAAAAGATATGAGATCGCGCCTGCCCTTCTGCATCCCCCCCCCTTAAGACAAATTCTTTGCTCCATATTTTTATCCATCTTAAAAATCGTCGTGGACTGCTGAGGTGTACCGATTCAACCAGCTGCTACAAACAAACTGATTGACAGACCGCCCTAATTTTTGGGATAATAATTAAGGTTAGTCCTACCTACTTAGCAAAAAAAATTTTTTTTAAATATCATTTCCCAGAGTAAGTTTAATTACCCAGCCTCGATACTTTATTGTCACAATGTGTATCGTGTGAGCACGATCCAGAAGCAATGTAGTCTGATAAGAGTGCACCCCCATAAAGTGGTAAATTACCCTTATTTTTTTTAATTTTTATTTTTTTTGTAAACGAAGGTCCGATTTTGACAATTTTCATATATTTTGTAGTTGAAAATCTAAGGGACACGTATTTTTTTATCGGCATTTAAAGGGTTTGTTGGTTTCTATCATATACATTTTCATTTATTAAATATGCATAAAACTTGTAATACTGAAGGTGGCTTTCAACTGTTTCCACAATGACGTTAAATATCTGTTTGCTCCGTATATTAATATTTTCCTTGATAAACAAGATAAAATTTCTTCATTCAAACTGATATATACATCTGTATAACATTTTGCGACTTTCTACAGTTCATATACGTCCGACAACAGTGTCAATATTTGAGCTTTTGAAATATAAAAAAATTCCGTTGTGAGGGAATATTTTTAAGCCATTAAATATAATTAAAAAAACATTTCTTACAAACATTATGCATCATATTTATTACAATAGTGGTGGTCGCGGAAGAAGTGTTTGAGGCACAATGCTTTTTTACACCAAGAGCATCACATTATTGGTATTGCATCGCAAATTGAACATTTCATAAACGAAAATCTTTCGAAGGCAAAGTTAACCGGAATCGGGAAATTTTCTAATCTTTCATTTACATATTTGTTCTTATACCAAGCATATTGAAAAAGGCTTTGGTATCGGATAATTGTTTATGTATCGGGGATTGAAGTTTTATAATATTGTTGCGAGCTAGGGGTTCGCCGGGATTTCAAGTAAAACACAATTCGTTTAAAAAAAAAAAAGTGATAATTTATTTATTCGCACTTTAATTCAATTTCCCGGTTAATTCGCACTATATGGCAATATCGCCACGTGCTTATCTATCGCTTTCACTGGTTCGCGTCTACGTAATAAAAATCACTGACTGAATGACTCTCTCGCTGAAAGCTTTCGTGCTTTTATACATATCTTCCCATACTCATGAGTGTTCTCGAAGCTTCATTCGGTGTGTATGTGTGAACTATACTGGAAAGCTCTAGATCTTTAATTGTGGCTTTCAGGTAAATGAATACCTATTGACATCGTAATTATGTAAAAGTACGCTATCAGTGAAACGCCTTAAAAAATGTTTACAAATTCTAAAACCATAGACGTGTAATGGGGGTGCACTTCTATCAGACCATTTTGGTTTTGGATCATGCACACACGATATATATTCTTGCCAAGTATCATTGAAATACATCGAGGTGTATGGGGGGGTGTGTCACCCTTTAAATGCTCGTCATTGCCGATAAGAAAAAATACGTGTCCCTTAAATTTTCGAGTTCTACAACATATACGAAAATTGTCAAATTCGGACAATTCGTTTATAAAAAATTAAAAAATTAAGGGTAGTTAACCACTTTATGGGGGTGCACTCTTATCAGACTATTGCTTTTGGATCGTGCTCACACGATATAAATTCGCATCAAGTATAATTGAAATTCATCGAGTGCTTCTACGGAAATCGAGAGTTTAGTCGATTATTCGCCACACTTAGGGGGGGTGTGTCACCCTTTAAATGCTCTTCACTGCCGATAAGAAAAAATACGTGTCCCTTAGATTTTTGAGCTCCACAACATATGTGAAAATTGCCAAAATCGACGTGGGACACTTGGGAATGTTTCCTTGTCAGTCGAACATATGAGAGCTATCGACTTTAAAATCAGAACAAAGCATAATAATGATGATGTTTATAAGCAGTTTTAAATTCATCCACCTTCCATTTCCTCTGCCACCAAATGCCCCAATTTCAGAAAAACAATGTCCAGTTTCTTTAAAAATTTTGAAAGCTGTAATACAAACTTAAAATTTTCCTCTTCGCTGCTACCACCTTCCATGCGAAAGTCACTATTAGAAAGCATTTGAGACTATTAGACAAATCTTTTCATTTCTCTATAAACAAGTTTCAAACTCCTGTTTACTCGCATTGCTGGCAAACTGTCTTATTTAAAATTTTTCGAGAGATTGCAAACAATCGCAAAACACATTAATTACATCCAATTACGTCTTTAAAAGAATTTAAATTACCATTAGCTGGCCATAGAAGTTCGAATAAGTCCCACGATTAATTTACTTCGATTACTGAAGTGTTAAAGAGTATAATGTACCGGAAAATGTCCCACTGGTCAGAACCCATTTGGCACCGGTTTTGGAAATTAATTTTTCATCCTTCGTCCTAGTTACACTGCGTTCTACGCTATCATTATATGCATTTTATATCCTTGTCGCTTTTCGTTGTTATTTTTTGTTCTAGGGCTCTTGCTAATTTTTAAACATTTATTTGGAACTTAGAACTTAAAATTTAATTCTTTCATTTATAGTTTTGGCTTCAATAGCAGTCCAAATAGTTGCTTCATTCTAGAGTTCTGGTTGCAAGACAGTTTTGAATGTTGGGCTCATTTGCCAGAGATAGCTCACATTTTCTGGATATTTATGAATACAGTATTCGGATTTAGCTATTTTTGAAATATATAAATAAATATAATGACATCTGCCTTTAAAAAAATCTGTAATCGCATTTTCTACAAAATCCTAAAAATACACAAAATCCTACCGACTTCTTTGTCAATTGGGAAACTTTTATCACACATTTTGATATACATACGATATTATCAATACTCCCGAATGCTGCAACTTTCAATATAATCTAGTGGTAATACAACATTAATCAATCAATCAAATTCCTGTTAAGACCCACTATAGGGGTATATGACAGAAACAACACTCTTCCAAAAGGCCCGATCCTGAGCATCGGACTTAAGCTGTTGCCAGGACTTGTTTATTCCTCTGGCCTCCTGCTCAATTGCTCGCTTCCATGTGTTACATGGTCGACCAACCCGACGTCTTCCTTGGGGATTATAATCCAGAGCCTGTTTGGCGATGTTTCGCTGTGGTTTCCTCAAAGTATCACCGATCCACTGCCAGTTCCGCATTTGAATCTCCATACCTATTTTAGTCTGTCCAGTTGTACTCCAAAGTCCGTTATTGGAGATCACTTCTGGCCAGAATATTTCTAAATTGCGTCGAGGGCATTGGTTCACGAAAGTCTGAGGTTTCTTGGTAAGTCGTACGGTCACTTTCCACGTAGTACAATCATATAACAACACGGATTTGATGCATGCGTCAAAAACTCACAGCTTCGTGCTAAGGGAGATCTCTCTTAAAAAGGGCAATGAATACCGAAGCCCTGACGAGCTTTATTTAGCCGAGCCTCAACATCCTTTTCGGCTCCGCCGTCCATGCTGATAATGCTTCCGATGTGTGCTTGCGTTCAAACCCATGCGCATGTACTTGGTTTTACGCACATTTTCACTCCCGCCTCTTTGCATTTAGAATGCAACGAGCGAACATTTGACTATAAGTCCGAACGGTTATGTGCAACCAAACACACGTCATCAGCATAATCAAGGTGACTTAAGATGTTAAATAGTCTCCATTGAAGACCTTTACCTTCCAGTGCAGCTTTCAAGATGTCATTTATTACCACCAGACACAGGGCTTGTGCAGCCTTGTCTGATACCCGTTTGTACAGGGAAGCTCTCGACACCTTGCATCTTCGTAGGATTCGTTAATCATAGCTATGATCTTATCTGGAATACCTCTCCTACGCAAAGCATTCCATATGTAATCTCGCTTAACGCTGTCGAAAGCCTTCTCGAAGTCCACAAAAACGAGATGTAGTGGCGAACCCATTTCGGCTGACTGCTCTAATATTATCCGTAGGGTATTTGTGTGGTCGGTACAAGACGACCATTTACGGAATCCAGCCTGATAATCTTCGAGAGTGCTCTCGACGACATCACTAATCCTATTGAGAATTACCTTAGCCATAATTTTTGATACGGCAGTAAGTAGACATATACAACGCCAATTGCCACAATCCCGAGTGTCGCTCTTCTTCGGAATTTTCACAATGACGCCCTCCTTCCATTTAGTCGGATATCGTCCTTCATTCCACACCTCAGTAAAGAGTGGGAGGAGAATATCGGCTGTTATTTCCGGGTCCGCTTTGAGGAGTTCGGTTGGTAGTCCGTCTATAGCTGGAGCTTTCCTTCCCGCCATTGACCGAATCCTTATCTGGGGGATCGTCCCTAATAGAGGATTGTTGCGGTAGGATGCTTATAGCTACCAAATATCCTACCGCAACAATACAACATGTAGACTAGATAAGTACTTAAATCTATTCTATTATAGTAATCACCAAAAACACTTTAGTGAAAACTAGCAAAAACACAGATTACTTTTCAGCAAAGATCCGAACCCTCCATAAATTCAATCTCGTTGTTTGCTTGTCAATCATCCTTCTCGAAAGGGGTTCATTTCAAAAGAATTTTGACGACAAATTCCACCATTTCACAAACGAAAAATAAAATTCTTTACCATCAGTTAATCATTCGGTTTGCTTTAATAAAAGATGTCATCGATGACATATACGGCGTCTAGCTAAAAGTCAAATATGTGCCCATTTTGTATTTCTCCGACAAACGTTTCAAGGGATTTGTTTATGACCTTGCCATACTATATGATATGTCCTTTCGCTTATCTGCGTTTCTGTTACGCTATACAAACTTTAGGCATGACAGGAGACAAAACGGTTGGAGCCTCCGCGTTTGTATGTTCAATGGATGCATTCAATTTTGTATGTCTACTGCTGTATCTGGAATTTCGTATTCGTGTATATGTTTGGTTCTTGGTTTCATCGAATGCCGAAATAATGCAACAATAACAGCATTCCAACCAGCCCTTCCTCTCACACCATTCGAATCTCCGTCAGTTTTCGGTGATTTATGCATTCGAACGATAACATTCTCGAATTTGCGCTGAATGATATGATGATGGCATTTTCGGAAGGAAGACAGAAGCGGGGTGTCGGCAGAAATGAGGAAAATGTATAGGATTTGACTGCGAATTTGATTGTTGCAATGTTCCTGAGAATCCTTAATGAGGGACGAATTTATTGATCGAATTGGTTTATTACTGATTCCGATGCAAGAAAACAGAATTTTTAAAGGTAATTTTTGTAGTTGGAAACAGAGCTTTAAATAAATAAAATAATTCTTAAAGATATTGAATAATCATAATAATGGTCAATTATGCAGCTGAAAACTTATTAACTCTAGAAGTTACTGGAGAGTGTTACAGGTGTAGGTTTTCGGCAGCAGGGGATGGCCTCGAAAAGGGAACCACAATGTACTGGGCCATCTGGTTGTATTCCTCTTACTGAAAATTATTAGATGGATGTTACTCTTAGTAAAATTGGCGAATGACGCGCGCGCAGCATTTAATACCGTGAAAGAAATGAGACAAGGTTACAAACCGCAAACTACCCTCTGTAAGGACGAAGAAGGCAACATCATAAGCGACGCTACCGAAATCAATGCATGATGGGCTCAGTACTTCCGAACATTGTTAAATAGAACGATATCACAGACTGAACCTTTTATAATTCCGGAAGATCCACATGGAGATCAACTGCCCATTGCTCCAACTTATGATGAAGTAGAGACAGCCCTACATAATTTGAGATCGAACGAGGCGCCCAGAATCGACGCAGTTCCTGCAGAGCTCTTGAAAGAAGGTGGAACAGATCTCACCAGTCGAATATTTAAATTAATTGTTAAAATTTGGTCAACTGAAAAACTACCCGACGACTGGCGGAAAAGTATCTGCCCTGCACCAACTGTTCGTCGATTTTTGTGAGGCATACGATAGTGTTAACCGTAATGATCTGTACAGAATAACGATTGAACTAGGTGTCCCACCGAAACTAGTTCAGGTAATAAAGGCCATCATGGAAAACCATGAGTGCCAAATAAAAATCCAAAACGAGTTGACTCAAAGCTTCCCAATGGAGTCAGATCTCAAACATGGAGATGGTCTCGTCAGGAAGCCAACTTCAGAAACCTCAGTGGATACCAGAGATACGATACTCGTAAGATCCGCACAGTTGTTGGCGTACACAGACGACGTGGATATTCTGGCCCGATCAATACTCTGTGTTAAGCAGGAGTTGGAGTCGGCAGCGAGTGGAGTAGGCCTCAATACCTAACCGAGACACGAAGGACTGTCCCAGAGAGGCAGAATATTTTTATGGGCGAATACATCTTCGAGCATTTGGATGAACTCGTATACCTGCGAGCCCTTCTCACAAAGGACGGCAATGAACGACAAGACCTCCAAAGAAGAATCACGACAGCTAACAAAGCATTTTATGCGGTCCTTCCCATAATGAAATCAAGGAAGATCCACCGAAATAATAAACTACATATCTACAAGATATTAATTCGTCCTGTGCTGCTATATGGATGCGAAACATGGACCTTGACGCGGGTGTCGGAGAATCGAGTCGAGCAAACAATTTTTCGAAAGGTGTCCGGAGCAGTTAACGAAAAAGATGAAAGGCGAATTCGGTACAGCCATTAGCTGTATCAACTATTCGACGACTCACTAGCATCCATCGTGATCAAACTCCGCAAGATTCAATGGGCTGGCCGCGTTGGTTGAATGCACGAGGAACGAATTACAAAACGAGTGCTCAAGGGCAAAGCTCAAGGCAACCGACCGCAGGGGAAGCCACTAAAGCGATGGGAGGACTCAGTCGCCGCAGATTGCAGATCGCTTCTCGAATTTTCAAACTGGAGGACGCGGTCGTTGTACCGAGACAACTGGAGGAGGTGCATCCGGGAGGCCAACGCTCGATATGCGCCATTGCATAAAGACTTTAGAACCGAATTAGTCTCGAATGTTTCACGCCTCTGCGGTCGTCTACTTGTGAGAATAAACTAAAGTCGAAAGGAAGGAAACGACTGTTGAAGTTTTGCGGACAGTGACAAAGATAGTGTTCAATAGATTCTTCATCTTCTCTGCAAAGACTATCGCTCGCGATCCGCAGCCTGAATGCGTGTAGCTTAAACAGCCAATGACAAACTTATAGCCATTTATAAGCAAATAACAGACAGACACTACAATTATACTTGTATGTATAGATTTTGAAAGAGACTTCATCTGCGTAATGGTGCAAGATCTTGCAATAATTGCTGATCGATAGACATTTCACCAACACTGGTAATTATTGTATTGTGAACCTGGTGGTGGTGCGAGTTTTCAGGCGAAGAAAGTGGTTTTTCAGTTTTCTTAATTAAGGCAACGTGCATGCTTCAGAACCGTTGAGTCGTGTGCTCGATTCCCAATCCAGGCAGTAGGATTTATTTAATAGTACCAAGTTGTAATTGCTTCTGTTAATGAAAAAAAATGTTCGAAATAAAATGGCAATCGATGTAAAAGTGAAACAGTTCCACTTCTAGAATGTCAATATACTCGTAGATAGTTTCTTTTTGCTTTCTATCGTTCAGTCCCCCATAGCATCTGTAACCAGTTCAACTCAAAAATAAACTGCCAACAAGTCGGGCGCAACTTTATTATTCTTGGGACAAGTTGAGGATGCGTTGAAAGTCAATATGCAGGTTAAAGTGGGTAGGGAATACTAAGAGAATGGGGGTTCTAGGCCAGGGCTGTTGTCAATTTAACACTTAATTGCGAATACGATCATTGGCTCCAGTACATATAATCAATATTGCATATTCATGCAAGCTTGGGTTTTTATAAGGTGAGGGGTTATAGTAAGGGTGCGATTGCTTGAAACATGTCTCATTGCATAGAATGTCAGTTTCATAGACGAAGATGCATAGACTTTTCATAAAATTCGGTGTATTTTAACCAAACATTTGTGTGGGAGTGGGTAGACGATTTAAGGGAATCGTAAAATTTGTGATGCAATTTTATTTCATTTCTCTTATTAAGTGCTCGTACAAAATTTCAAGTTCTTTTAATTAGTTAGCATTTATTTGATTTATTGTAATTGGTCTAAATCAATCTTTTGTATGAGAGGAAGTAGAAGGGCAAGCGCGATCTTAAAACTTTTGACGCAATTTCGTTTCAACTATTTTTAAAAGTTTTCGTGCAAAACTTCAAGTTGATAGCTTTTAATAGCTAGGTGATAATTGATTTCTTAAAAATGATCGAAAAAACAGTTTTGTGTGGGATGGGGTAGAAGTTTTGAAGGTATTCAACCAATTAATATTTCATCATTTCACGTTTTTTTTTTCTAAATGCATTTCGCAAATTTTCAAGTTTCTACCTTAAAATTTCATTCAAAAACTTTCAGTTTTTGTGTTTTTTTTATTGCACTTGAAACATTCTGTTTATATTAGACTACCCCACCATTCGGTGCATACTAATTGTGGAATAAATTACTATTTTTCTCTGTGTATATCAATTAGATGTATCCAGATTGAAAATTTAAGCTTTGTATCTTTTCCCAGAGCCCGAAAAATCACTCGATATATTTGACATTTTTGGTTGCTACTCTTCAACTTAAATTTTTTTTACCAAAAGTCAAAACTATGTAGTTCTACAGTCTAACAAAACTTCAGGATAGATATCAAATCTGTACTCAGTTGTGGAATGTCATGGTTTGAAATTTTGGAAAGTGTACAATTTTTGAAATGCTCTCCATTTTCCTCCACTACTATTATGTGCAAATGTTATATTTTTCGCGTATTTCGCTAGTATAGCTTATTACATGTTCCAAGTTGCAATTACATAGCTTAAAAGATAGTAGATATATTCATTTTTAAGCGTTTTCAGTTGTACCTCTCTGACCCGACCCTTAGAATAATTAGCCTCCTTCTAGGGTGATTCTGGTGGATCTGTATGCCATTTTAATGGTCCCAAAATATACATTTTATATGGTAAGTAATTTCGAAGATATAATCATTTAAAAAAAATTCGAATTTACTTTTACCCCCCCCCCCTCCTTCTTTTTTCGGACCCCAATGGCTAAAAAATTAAATTATTTTGAAAATTTGTTCCACAAACTTCTCTATATATTCGTTGATTTTCAGCTTCCTACTCTCACTCACGTGAAGTAGGTGACTAAGTTTTGCCGAAATAATTTCGTCGGTATCGGTGGTTCAGTGGCAAAACTCGGCTGCCACGGAGACGGCACCGGGCTCGATTTCTGGCCGATATTCTTTTTTACGATTTGGCTACAGTAAAAACATCATAATTTCAAATAATTTTTATTCCATGCATGATTTCAAAATAAAATCGATTGTTTTAGTGCGAAACTAGCGACTTGATGTTTAAAACAGAATCCTAGATTCAAATGGATTTAAAATAGATTCAAAAATTTTTAGCTAAATTTTGAGAGATAACTTCATCAGCATCGGTGGTTGTGTGGTGCAATGCTCGCCTGTCAGGCGGATTTGATTTTCGGCGAAGAAACTTTTTTTTAAATATTTTTTTAGAACATTGCAAATTTGAATTTTCCCAAAATGACAATGTATTTTCACATGGACAATTTTTTGTCATCAGTCCAAACACAAGGAGATTGGAAACTATATATAAGTCGGACGAAACTTTATTATTCTTGGGACCAGTTGCGGATGAGTGGAAAGTTAATATGCAGGTTAGAGTGGTTAGAGAAGACTAAGTGAAAGGGAGTTCTTCGACAGGGCTGTTGTCAATTCAACAATATTTCATTCGTTTCTGCAAGTTTAGTTTTTTATGAGGAGAGGAGGAGGGGTAATAGTAAGGGTGGATGGATGTTATTAGCTTTTTAATTGATTGCTTGAATCACGCCTAATATTCTCTGTATAGAATTTGTTTCATAGACGAAGTTGCATAGAATTTTTATAAAATTCGGTGTATTTTACATTCACGAAACCGAACATTTGTATGGGAGGTGGTAGAGCGGGTAAGGGAATCACAAAATTTGTGATGCAGTTTTATTTTTAGGTGGTTGTACAAAATTATTTTTTCGTAGCTTTTAATTTGTTGGTTATTAGTTGATTTAATGAAATTGGTCGAAATCATACTTTTGTATGGGAGGGGGTAGAAGGACAAGCGCGATCTCAAAACTTTTGACGCATCTTTATTTCAACTATTTTTAAACGTTTTTGTGCAAAATTTCAAATTGATAGCTTTAAATAGTTAGGTAATAATTGATTTCTTGAAAATGGTCGAAAAAATTATTTTATATGGGAGGGGGTAGAAGTTTTAAAGGTTTTCGACCAGTTAATATTTCGTTTATTTAGGGATTTTTTTTAAATCTATTTCGCAAATTTTCAATTTTCTACCTTAAAATTTCACTCAAAAATTTTCAGTTTAGGTTTTTTTCAATGCACATGAAACATCTTCTGCACGTTAGACCGGAGGGGGTCGGCTTGTAACAATTATGGAACAAGTTATTATTATTTTTCTATGTATATCAAATAGATGTATCCACATGCAAAATTTAAACATTGAATCTTTCACCAGAGCCCTAAAAAAATCACTCAAAATTTTCGACGTTTTTGCTTATCACCTCCCTCCCCTTACACTTCCCAACTTAAAATTTTTACCAAAATTAACAACGATGTAGATCTAGAATTTGACAAATTTTTGATTTGATATCTGTACTGTTTTTTGAGATATAAGGATTTGTAATTTTGAAAAGCACTCCATTTTTGAAATTCTCCCCATTTCCCCCCACTACTTTTATTTCAACATGCTATATTTTTTCGTATTTTCCTAACATAGCTTAATATATGTTTTAAGTTTCAATTAAATAGCTTAAGAGATAGTTGGGGTATTAATTTTTAAGTGTTTTTCTTTGCACCCCCCTGACCCTCCCACTTATGATAATTAGCCACTCTCTAAGCTGATTCCGATGGAGCTATATGCATATAGTGGTCCCAAAATATGAATTTTTTACGATAAGAAATTTCGAAAATATAAGCATTTGAAAAAGCGATTCGGCCGACAATTTGTTTTAGACCCCCCTTTTCGGACGCCAATGGATAAAAAAATTAAATTATTTTTTAAGTTTGTCCGACAACCCTCTCTAGCAAATTTTTTTTTCTGTGTCGATCACAATACCTTATTATTAAAATAATAAAGTAAAATAAAGCTAATGGAATATCCATCACAAAGAATGTCGTATAAAATAAAAGCCTCATATAAACACAGTGAATATTTTCATTATATTACACAGATTTTAAGTTCTGGACTTAATTTGTCAACTCAGGGGCGGTTGAAGGGGGCGAAAATAAGTAAAAATTAATTATATATATTTCATTAAGTAAATAAATATTTCTTGAAGGAGGAAGTATTCTTACTGAATTATTTTTCTACTTATTCAGCAATAAAAATAAAGTGGGCCTTATAAAATGTCCTTTTCGTAAAAAATGACCGTGCAAAGCACGGGTGCATGTGCTTGTTGTCTAATATTTCAAATTCCGTACAAACATTAAAATTTGATGAAATTTAAAGCGCGATCTATATACATTTATTTTAATTTCGACTAAATATGTTACATATATGTACGTCCCGGACATTCATTGCTCTGGTAAGAAAATTTCAAAAAAAAACATCTAACAAAGCACTCATAAAATACCGAAATGTCAATATTCTGCAGTCCTTATAATGAATTTTTCCTTTCTTCCCGTACAGTTCCTAATTTCAAGTGCACACATCGAGCCTTCAGTCTCCATTTGCCATTCAGGACCATGTTGTCTCAACCAACATCAACGAAAGAATAGGCTAAAGTTTACATAAGTTTTATAAAATTTATATGCAATTCCAATAAAAAAGAAAAAGAAAAAAAAATGATAAAAAATGAATAAGTGCCGTAGAAAAGAATATTTCACTACACTGGAGGTGCAGGACATGATAGTTGCCTGGGTTAGAAGGAATGGTAAAAAAGAGGCGAATTCTTTATACAGCAATAATAGATATAAAGCAAACCCCAAACAAGCTTCACATGATTTCTCTATTATCCTTGCCGTGAATAGAAGCATAGCCTGGCATATAGAAAGTCAAGTCGAGTACAGAATATATGGTGGAATTCTTGAATGAAAATCACATACTCAAAATAGCGGAGGTGGGACGCGTTGTGCCTCTTGCAACATGTTCGATGGTATGGAGACGAGAATGTCAATTTTATGTTGTTATGCAACGTTATGAAATTTTGTATAATTTTTGCAAAGAGTTTTTTTTTTGTGAAATGTGAACCCCATATTGTAAGAATTCTGATGCAAACGGCTATTTGTTGCTGGATTCCTTTGAAATCAGGATGCCTGAGGGCCAATACCTTGACCCAATCGAAGTTAATCATAACATAAACACGACAGGCGAATAGCCTAATCATGCGATACTTTAGATAAAATATAACTTTTTGTGATCTTAAGTTGTTCAAGGGGTAACTGCATTGAACTAATTTTTTCACATCATGCTAGAGTTGCTATCAAAGTGTTTTATACAAAATTTAGGCTTCAAAAATTTAATAGGTATTGAGAAAATTTATGTATTGGTATGGTAAAAGAAGGGGCGAGTTCTTAATGACTTTTTTAGAAATAACTATAAACACCATGCTTTTGACATGTATTAAATTGCAGATCAATAGCATTCATACTTTTCAGGAAAAGCAACTTCTTGTAAAAGTGTAAAATTGTGTCAGATTGTATGACAGGGGGTAAGAGGAGGGAGCTAATCGTCTAATTTTTTTTGCTATTACTAATAATTATAAAGTGCTACGGTGTAGCCTAGCGGGTAGCGTGTTGGTCTACAATACGAACGTCATGAGCTCAAATCCTGGTTGACGAATAATTCCAGCACACTGCCTGCTTGGGTATACCTTGACCATCTTAATCTACGAAAATCAAAAATTCGTAGATAGAGGGTTGTGCGAAGGTTTAACAACCCTTCCACAATAAATAATGAAAAAATGTTAAGGAACCTGAAGGTCGGAAGGCCGCGACCCGATTTGGGCTGTAGCGCTATTGTAGAAGAAGAAGAACTATACATAAATATTTAGTGCCCAATTTCAGCTAGATAAATTTTATATGTACTTAGTAAATGAACTATCTTTCCTTATCTGGGAGATCGTCCCTAATAGAGGATTGTTGCGGTTGGATGTTTGATAATTGTTCGGTCCCTGGAATATGTTCCTCTGGCAAAATGTTTAAAATATCAGAGAAATATTCTTTCCATCGCCGCAACTTGTGTTTACTCATATTAAGGAGAGTTCCGTCCACATCTCTCAACAGGTGTTTGGTGGTGACATTCCAGTTCGTCAACAGCTTCATAATTTTAATCCACCTCATTGGCCAGATCTTCCTTGACGTTTCTCTTGTCGCGCCTAACAGCTTTCTTAAGCTGTTTATGAGCATCGCGGTAGTTCCGTCTCAACTCAGGAGTTCGTTGGTTGACACCGGGTTGAGAGATGATTGCCAATTTGGCATTTTTCTGAACGCCAACCTTGTTCCATGTGTCTTACGACATCCAGGTATTCTTACCGCTTTGTCCATATCCCACAGATTCTTCACCATTAGTTAGAAACATGTTTCTGCTTGCTTCTCAATTGGCGTCCAGTGTGCGCATTTCATTTTCGTCCAATGTAGATCACTTTTCGCGCAGAATGTTAGTATAAACGCGTTTTTTGTTACAAACTTTTTTATTTCCAAACTTAAGGACGACCTACATGCCATTTTTGTGCTCACATTTAGGACTAACGTATAATGTGGTGTTTTTGCTACGGATTCGTTCTTCTCCTGATCCTGTTCACGCGACCTCGCTGAAGCACAAGATTTCAATGTTACAGAGCTCAATTTTAATATCGATCACTAATTGTCGGAGTTTAGACCTAGTGACTCCAACTCTTCTATCGTTATTCAATGTCCCAATGTTCCAGAAGCCAATCATAGCTCTTTTTCGAATGCCAAAAGTCGTTACCATAAAATCGTTCCATATTCGAGGTGCTGTATGCGTTTCTCGTATCAGTTAGATTTTAAGATCACTTGTGGTAAGCGTATGATTTTTTTTTATGGTTATCGAAATAAACTTAGGGGGTCATCCTTTAATGCGTGATTCACAGTTAATTCGACATGGGTAAGAGAAACCTTGTGAATATAAAAAGATATGTCAATAGGAGCGTAGGATAGAAAAAGTTCCCTTCCACAATGCTCGATCCTGAGCATCGGCCTGTAGATATTTCCTGGAATTGTTTATTCCTCTGGCCCCCTGCTCAACTGCTCGCTTCTATGTGTTGCATGGTCAACCACCCCGACGTCTTCCTTGAGGATTATAATCCAGAGCTTGTTTGGCGATGTTTCGCAACGGTTTTTTCAAAGTGTGATCGGTTCACTGCCACTTCCGCCTTTGAATCTCACTGCCTTTTTTAGTCTGTCCAGTTGTACTCCAATGGTCGTCGTTGGAGATCACATCTGGCCAAAATATCTCTAAAATGCGTCGGAGGCATTCACGAAAGTTTCATGTATGCAAGTTATTCCCATTTCTCCTCGCTAATATTATTTACAAATATATACACACATGTTTATATAGGTATATATTTCTCATATTTCGGTAGTGTAGCTTAATACGTATGTTATAAGTTCCAAGTTTCAATTACAGAGCTTTGGAGATAGTCGAGATATTAACTTTTAAGTGTTTTTCGTTGGAACCACTCTTCCCTCTTACAAGTATTCTCCTTCCTCTAAGTTTATTATGATGGACTTACATATGTGCTACCTAAATTGTCCGAAAATATAAGGTTTGTCGCAAACCCCTCAGTGTGTGTGTCGATTTTCAGCCTACTAGCTAGAGCTATAATTAAGATACTCGTATTTAAATCTATATCTTTCGATTCCAGTGCTTTCCTGGCTCTCCTTTAATTCCTACAATGCACTAAACTGGTGTCATTTGAGATCAGCACCTATCTACAATCCACCCAAAAAATGAATCCTATCTTTACGGGCTTGAGAGATAAGATGCGCTGAGTGTACACGTATAGTGTATGGTAACAGACAGACGGATTTTGTCCTCTTGAATTTTTAGGCTAATTTAGTTAAGAACCGAGAAAAATAAATTAAAGGTGCTAGTAGGTATTCTTTCCCCTTGCCGAATAGAATAATAAAGAAAAATTGGCTTTACGTGGACGAAACATTCTTGCAGTTTGATAGTCGCGTCTTTCTAATTGAAATTATATGAAACTAGCCGTACTTCAACATCGTCGGTTGAATTTTGCGTCTTGATACAAAATGAGCCTCAGGAGGCCCATTCCGCATGCAGAAATTTAATGAGGTCCCCTCCCAGGTCTGGACAGCACTTCCTGCCGGCTGCTCAGGAGCGTGGGTGTGGGGAATTCGACCTGGAGGACCATCATTCTAGATGGTGCTGTCACTAATGAGGTGGGTGCTCTACATTAACGACCGATGATTCGGGACTCCGTATATGGCCACCTATGCCATACAAGGTCCCAGGGCGGCACGACACGAGCCGAGGGGAGTAAATTGATGGAGGCGAGCCTCTCTGGACATAGTGAGCGCCGAGGCCACATTTGGGCGGCTTAGCACTTCATCTTACGTTCAATGCACAACATGAAAACAAAGTTAACTTTCGTGGTTGGATCCGTACCTGATTGCTGCTTAACAGTGAAATTTAAATTTAGGAGAGAAAAATATATGTATATATATGATAGAAGAAAAATGATAAAAAAAAAAAAGATATATGTGGTTGAATTCAAGTAAATTTTATTATTAACGTAAATTGTTCTTAACTATTATAATACTCGTTACTTTTAAGAGAAGGAAAAAAAAAACAAAAAAAGAAACGTAGGGTACCTGGAGTCCAGCGTTGGGGCCCGGGATCATGTAGCCAATTTCAAATTTTGCTGTGTATCTCAACTTTTAGTGGTCACTCGGTTTTTTTATTTCTTCTTATTTATATAGTTCAACTTTTAGTGTTCACTCGGGTTTCTTTTTTTCAATTTATGATTCAACGTTTGATGTTCACTCGGTTTTTTTTTCAATTTGTAACTCAACGCTGAGCTTTCACTCGGGTTTTTTTTTTTTCAATTTATCACTCAAAGTTTAGTGTTCACTCAGGTTTTTTTTTTTTTTAATTTTTCACTTAACGTTTAATGTTCACTCAGGTTTTGTAATTTTCCCTCCACTTTTCAATATAAAGAAAAAAAAATCCACCCGTTCTTCTGCAACTCCCTGATCCGATCGCCAAAAATAAAACTTTTCAAAAAGCCTCGATTTTTCTACGCGCTGCGTTTTATAGGTGCTCAACGGTTTTATTTTTTTTAATTTTTCGCGCGAAATGCGTGTCAGTCTGCACCAATTGTTATTTAAATGTTTTTCACTTGACACGTTAGATGTCGTTGTTGTTGTTTTTTTTTTTTTTTATTGTATTGTTTGTTATTATTATTATTCTTATTATTATTAACCTTATTATTATTATCAAAAAAAACTATTTATACTAAAATAATAGAGGTTTGACAAAAATATTACATAGCAGAGAAAAAAAAAAGAAATAAAAATGCAAAAATACAGGTGCGGATCGAGAATTCATGGAGATCCGCTCCATGAAATGAAAAATAAAAAAAAATATATATTAGAGAAAAAAAAAGGACTGGACGCTCATTTCGTATCAATCGTGGGGACGACCTCGACCCAGGAGAAGGATCTCATGCTCACAGAGCCGGGCTCAAATCAGGAAGAAAATTAAAGAAATAATCAATAATGAATACTAATTGCTAAAATTCTAATAGCATAATTCATAATGGTATTCTTACTGCAAAAAGAAAGATACTAATAATAATAAGTTTAAAGGAAAAAAAAAACGTAATTAAAAGTAATGGAGGGAATAAGGTAATTCTTTGTATTTTGCCGTTTGCCTATGACTAGAGATTGGAACAAAAGGCTTTCGGGGTAGCCTACAAAATTTGGCTGTCAATTGGCTCCTAAATTTGTCTGGAGGCAATGCCGCTTTCGACACATGTGAATTTGCTTGAGACACCTGAAACAATTGAGCTGATGATTTCTGCATGTTGTAGAAATCAGAAATAACTTTAGTCATGTTAACGACTTCGAATTTTGCGCGACATTGCTTGCCGCTATCAGGCCGAAATACCTCCGTTGACAATCTTTTAAGGTGAAGTAGGGAGGTATGCTGATTTAAGCCAAGAGTTGAGCACTGCGTCTCTTCATATTGATCAAAACATTGCAGTATTTCTGGATAAGCTGCCTTAATTAAATTATCCTCAATTTCTTCATAATTAATCTGACCAACTTCAATAAGTTGACCAATCACTTTTTGATTTACTAATGGCTCAATGCTACTTGTATCAAGTAGTGTATCAATTTTAACTGCAGGATTCGGTGCAAGTTCAGTACTGCTTGGTAAAGCATCGTCTGGAACTTCCGCTAAAAGATCAGCGATTGCCGCTTCCATTTTCCTCACATTTACTAAATACTCTTCTGCTACCTGTTTCATATTCGCAGTAGTATGTCGGACAAGGCGAATGAGCCGACTCGAATAGTGGTCTAGTCTTGTCACATACCTTGGCAATTCTATATCGGCTCCTGATTTAACTTTTTTTAAATTGTGTAAAATATCTTCTAATCCTATTTTACATAATTCGAATTCGAACGGGAAATTACTTCGGACAATTTCAGGTAAACTAAAACCTGGTCTCAGAACAGGACGCGCTGCTTCTAATTTTAATCTAGACTCTAGACAATTTAACCGGGTAGGTGCGTCCCCAACAATCTCACGAATGTAACACTCCATGTCGAACTCATCAGGCTCGAGATGGTCGACATTCAATGCCATCATGAAAGATAAATATGAAAATTCGAATAAAAAAATATGAGAAAAGGAAACAAAAATAAAAAAAACCGAAATGAGTACAAAAATGCAATAATATTTCAAAATAAGCGTCGTTGTACTACATAGATATGTATGTACCTATATAAGAAAAAAATCAAAAATGTGATATATGTAACTTTAAAAAAAAAATAATTAAAAATCCAAACTCGGCGATATGATAAATACCAAAAAGAAAGTCATCGCAGAAATAATCAAAATAATACGATGGAAAGAATTAAAAGAAAATTGAACGAATAGAATTCATAAATTAGTGGACCTCGGTACCCACCATGCCCAGAAAACCAAACTCCAACACGCTCTCCTCGTAAGAAAATAAAAAAATGCGAGAAACAAAATGAAATACTAATTTGAGAAAATGTTATATAAAATTAGAGCACACACCGCAAAGGAAATTAGGAGAAGGTATTCAATAAATTAACTACTCTAATCTGTGTATTTTATCAATTAAAATTTTAACGAAACCGATTCAATGTGGTCCCTATTACAAACAAAATAATTCGAGAGGTCCAGGCTCAAGCTGCGACCGACGGAATCAATCCGGATAATATTTCGCGAGAGACCAAATCGACGGCTAAGACGCGAAGGTGAAAGATGATGTTAACTAACAGCGATATTCGGAAAGATGCTATGCAAAGACATCGACGCTAATTGCGGATAAATCGCTGCGAACGATCATCAATCCCCTAAACTACGGTAAGATCAAATATATTTACTCGGTGATTAAATTCAAAGTGAATTTCGCATTTAAGATGCACCGGCATGATCAAAAAAAAAAAAAAAAAACATTCAAAAACGCGCGACACAGATGAGAATACTTGGTTTATCGATTGGGACAAAAAGTTAATTGAAATTAAATAGTCAAATAAAAATGAAAATAAAAACTAAAGCAGAATTACGAATAAAAAACTAAATAAAGATTAATAGAATCAAAATCAAAAGTTGCTGGTCATTTGCAAACGCCAAAAAAAACGAAAATAGGCAATGAAAATTACCATGCATTGCAATATAAAGAAAAAAAAATATATAACGAGTTGCTGGATTTAAAAATAACTATCGAAATTATGCTGTATTACATTTGCATAATTTTAGGGATTATATTAATGTTAAGTACTTGAATTCGTTAAAACAAAAAAAAATTAGAATATATGACAAGTGCATTTGCTAAACAAAAATAGCAATGCGATTTCATAAAGCAACGCTACATGGACTTACTGATGGTTCAGAAATTTGCTACGCTTTAATAAGCATTGTTCAATGAGATGAGAACAATGCATATTCGCGATAGCTTAGTGGTAGGTGTCTCCGATCACCACCCCACAAGCCGAAGATCGATTCCTGTCGTCGGCCAATGATTTTTTTAAAGAAAATTAACGTTTCTAAAATCATTCGACGACGTTACTAATGAGGCAATCGTAGCATAATATAAGACAAAAAAAAATTATTGCTTTGAACGGGCGGTCCAAAGCCAAAATCAAAATTCTGAATCAAAGAAAGAGAGAAAAAAAAATCATTGTTAGGGAAATAAAAAATTATCAACTATTTAACAAGTCAGCTGTACGGAATTAAAATTGCAGTGCGTTCACCTCGACGACCGTACGATGGCGCTCGGACGTTATCATGCGCAGGAAGACGCGGATCTGTTCCACGAACAGTTTTCCGTCCCGCAATGTGATCGAAAGATCCGGCCACTCAAAGTTCAACGTACGCGGCAATTCGCGAAAATCATGCGAAATTTCCGCCGTACTTGAACACAAAAAAAATAAATCAAAATATCATAAATTGATTACGCACTGCCCAGAAATTCCGTCGGGGACTCGTCGGAACCTAGATATCAGCAACTCGAAATTCAAATGACCAACAACCAAAGACTGAAGAAGAAGAAGAATTTAATTCAAGTGAATAAAATGCCGAATTTGGGCGCCACTGATACAAAATGAGCCTCAGGAGGCCCATTCCGCATGCAGAAATTTAATGAGGTCCCCTCCCAGGTCTGGACAGCACTTCCTGCCGGCTGCTCAGGAGCGTGGGTGTGGGGAATTCGACCTGGAGGACCATCATTCTAGATGGTGCTGTCACTAATGAGGTGGGTGCTCTACATTAACGACCGATGATTCGGGACTCCGTATATGGCCACCTATGCCATACAAGGTCCCAGGGCGGCACGACACGAGCCGAGGGGAGTAAATTGATGGAGGCGAGCCTCTCTGGACATAGTGAGCGCCGAGGCCACATTTGGGCGGCTTAGCACTTCATCTTACGTTCAATGCACAACATGAAAACAAAGTTAACTTTCGTGGTTGGATCCGTACCTGATTGCTGCTTAACAGTGAAATTTAAATTTAGGAGAGAAAAATATATGTATATATATGATAGAAGAAAAATGATAAAAAAAAAAAAGATATATGTGGTTGAATTCAAGTAAATTTTATTATTAACGTAAATTGTTCTTAACTATTATAATACTCGTTACTTTTAAGAGAAGGAAAAAAAAAACAAAAAAAGAAACGTAGGGTACCTGGAGTCCAGCGTTGGGGCCCGGGATCATGTAGCCAATTTCGAATTTTGCTGTGTATCTCAACTTTTAGTGGTCACTCGGTTTTTTTATTTCTTCTTATTTATATAGTTCAACTTTTAGTGTTCACTCGGGTTTCTTTTTTTCAATTTATGATTCAACGTTTGATGTTCACTCGGTTTTTTTTTCAATTTGTAACTCAACGCTGAGCTTTCACTCGGGTTTTTTTTTTTTTTTCAATTTATCACTCAAAGTTTAGTGTTCACTCAGGTTTTTTTTTTTTTTAATTTTTCACTTAACGTTTAATGTTCACTCAGGTTTTGTAATTTTCCCTCCACTTTTCAATATAAAGAAAAAAAAAATCCACCCGTTCTTCTGCAACTCCCTGATCCGATCGCCAAAAATAAAACTTTTCAAAAAGCCTCGATTTTTCTACGCGCTGCGTTTTATAGGTGCTCAACGGTTTTATTTTTTTTAATTTTTCGCGCGAAATGCGTGTCAGTCTGCACCAATTGTTATTTAAATGTTTTTCACTTGACACGTTAGATGTCGTTGTTGTTGTTGTTTTTTTTTTATTGTATTATTTGTTATTATTATTATTCTTATTATTATTAACCTTATTATTATTATCAAAAAAAACTATTTATACTAAAATAATAGAGGTTTGACAAAAATATTACATAGCAGAGAAAAAAAAAAGAAATAAAAATGCAAAAATACAGGTGCGGATCGAGAATTCATGGAGATCCGCTCCATGAAATGAAAAATAAAAAAAAATATATATTAGAGAAAAAAAAGGACTGGACGCTCATTTCGTATCAGTCTACGTAGGCGAATGTATAAAACTCATAAGGGCTGTGTTTAATTACCAATAATTACTGTTGGCCCTGACTCGCAGCTGCCGTGCTTCGCTAAGATTACTGTTTTTTACTCTAGTAAAACCATAAAAAAATTAAAAAATATATTTAAAAAGAAAACATATCAGTATCTGGATTCGAACCAAGAGCCGATCGCACGTCGGGCGAGCATTCTACCACCAAGTCACCGACGCTGATAAACTTATTTTTCCAAAATGTAGTCATCTACTTAATGTCTACAGTTTTTTTTTTATATGTGTAACTTTATCTTCCAGGCTGAGCTAATTGCAATGGAGCTATGCATCCAAGAGAATATTAGCAGGGCACATCGCAATAAAACTATTTATATCTTATCGGATAGTCAGCCGTAGCATCCAACAAACATGGATCGAGGTTAGTTTGGGACTGCCTCTCATCCTGTAAAAAACGAACAAAATAACCTTAATGTGGGTTCCAAGACATATGGGGATTGTGGGTAAGACTCCCTTGCAAAAAACGACGCGTAAACAAACATGTATTGGACCAGAGGCATTCTTCGGAAATCGAAAAGGGCACTCAACCTTACACTTAGAAAGTGGTTTGAACAAGAGCATAGAATCTACTGGAATGGACTTCCAGGCTTATCATTATCAAAAAAATTAATCCTGCCACAAAAAAAAGAGAAAAACGAAGTGAATTCTAAAAATTCAGAAAGAGTGATATTAGTACTCTGATCGGTCTAATGACAGGCCACAGTGCAGTAAACCACAACCTTAAAAATATGGGTCAGTTTCAGACATCTGCCGACTCAGTCTCAAAAATTCAGAAACGACAGAACACATCCTATGTCACTGAATGGAAGAAGAAGACACAATCTTCTAGGAACAGAATTCCTTACAACCGATGAACTAGCCAACATGGCTCCCTTAAACATACTTAGATTAGCCAAATCTATCGAGTTGTGGTAGGGCAAAGCGGCAATAAATGCAGAATAAGCCGAGAAGGTTGCAGTGACATCACGTGTTCTCCAAATTATAAGAAAACATAACAGGACTCCGATTGGGCGTACGGCCCAATCATGCAATACACTAGGTAAAGCGACATTTTTTGATTTCAAGAAATCTTATGTGGGGAGTGGTAGAAGGAGCATTGAACCAATTTTTTTCACATTATGCTAGAGTTGCTATCAGAATGTTTTATTGAAAATTTAATCATCACAAATATAGGTTCTGAGAAAATTAGTGTATTGAATTGAGTAAAATTGTGCAGTTTGTATAGGAGGTGGTAGAAGGAGTGTAGAGTTTTTGGTGAGTTTCTCAGAAATAACTATAAACATCATGCATGTGACATGATTAAGGAGAAGGAGCTAATCGTTTAATTTTGTTTTTATTTTTGTTTTTACTAATAATTCTAAATAAATATTTTGCTCAAAATTTGAAGCAGTGAAGGTAATCGTCTAATTTTTTTTGGTCTTACCAATAATTCTAAATAAATATTTGGTGCACAATTTAAGCTCGATCAATTTTGTAAGTACTGATTAAAGTGGCTTAGAGTATTTCATGAAAAACTGCGGTTTGTGTGGGAGGTGGTGGAATGAAGGGGAGGATTAGAATAATTGTTATGCAGTAGATTGAAATCATCATAAAAGTATTATATTCAAATTTTTAGATCAATAGCTTTAATGCTTTTTGAGCAAATCTGTTTATTGTCGAAAAACGAAATTTTGCCATTTTGTAGGGGAGGGAGTAGAAGAGGTAAAACTAATCGTCTAATTTTTTTGGTCTTACTAATAATTCTAAATAAATATTTATTCCACAATTTCAGCTTGATGAATTTTATACGCAGTGAGTAAATTGGTTTAGAGAATTTAACGAAAAAGTGCAGTTTGTTGGAGGTGGAGGTGGTGGAAGGAGGGGGAGGACATAAATAATTTTTATGCAGTAGATTGAAATCATTATTAAAGTATTAAATCCAAATTTCAGATCAAAGGAATTTATACTTTTCGAGCAAATCCGTCAATTGTGAAATTGCTAAATTGTGTCATTTTGTATGGGAGGGAGTAGAAGGGGTGGAGTGATTTGGTCCGTTCACAAACTTGACCTTACTTTTTCGTCAAAAATGACATGTACGAAATTTGAATTTTGTAGCTTAACGCGTTCTCAAGCTACAGAGCGCGCAAACGGACGGACGGATATCCAGTTTTGAGACAACAAATATTCCTGTACAATTGGCGCATCTGCTAGCATTATTTCTTGGCATTACAAACTTTAGAGCCAACTTATAATACCCTCAGATTCCATCTATAGTATATGCTAGCGTTTGATTTGGGAATTTCCATCAGCCACTTACGTCCGAGCATTTATATTAAATTAAATATCATTTAGCATTCATCGAAGGTTAGACCATTTTCCAGATCGAATTGAAACAGATAAATATATTTAGACTGTACCTGATTACAAGGCAATGACTTATTTTTCCTATTCTGTGTTAAAATGTGCGTCGTCACTGTTACGCCTGAGACATCGTCGGAGAAAAATACTTGTTCATAGAATTGCATAAAATTTATTGAAAAGTGGTATAAAATTGAGTTGCTTGAATCGTATCTGATGTTTCCCACGAAAATACCACCCGTTTCAAAATAAGATTAATACCTAAGGTAGTGTTACAATTAATTTGCTAAAATCATTTGAACGAAATTTCATCACAATGCTTTTCATTACCGCTTCAATAAATTTCTGCCATCTTTAACGATTTGAATGATGATTGCCTGTCAGTTAAAGTTCTGTAATCCTTGAATTTAATGAGAGGTTTCGGCTTAGCTTTTATGTGCCACACCACAAACATCAACTAGAACCATAAGGAATCAGCTTTTATTCGTAGGCAGCTTCAGTTTTCCATCAATTTTAAGCTTTGTCTAAGGGGTCATTACAGTCATTATTCCTAAAGATACCGGAAGCAATCTACTGCACAGTTGTTTGATTTATTTCGGATGTGGTAATAAATTAGGATTTTATGGGTTGAGATGTGATACTTAAAAAGGGCTCACATATCAGTCTGAAAGGATCTCAATTCAATGTGAAAATAGCATCTTGTATTCTCTCCCTTCGAAATAGGAAGAAGAAAGCTTCAAAAATGTTCAACATGCAAGAAACCTGGCATTTTTCCCACTCGTTCTATTACAAAATAATCTCCATTCTAATGATTGTCCATGTTTATAATGACACTGTACGCCTAGCCTTCATGTGTGAGACTGTGTAGAGTGTGTCACCACGAATTATGTCACTTGAACTACACCATTAACATACGTCCTCCGAAAGGTCGTCCCGGTCGATCCAACCCTTCAAATTGGCACTTAGACGCCAACATAGGTCTCACATGAACAGTTTAGCACCATCTCCTTTTTCTATGTAATCCTGCATATAATTCCACTCTTCGGTTGTTCTGTTCGCCCTTTCCGAGACTGGCATATGTTGGTATGCAAATGTTTATTTGTTAATTAACAAGTGCTTTGTCGCCTGGTTCTTTTTCGCTTGCCATCATGGCACTCAAAAGTTGAGCTTTTGTTTTTCTTTGGTGTTGTTGCTGTTGTTTTTCCTATACCTCGACTTGACTACTCTGTTGTACTCTCGTCCGTTTTGTGCGGTTCTTATGTCGAGAGGTTTTTCTATGTTGTTTGTTTGTAAACATGAGCTGACGGAATAGGAACAGGATACAAAAGCAACGCTATACATATTCACAGGAAATGTTTGCCTAAATTAAAGGGTTTGAAAACCAGCAAAAATCGTTGTGGTCCACAACGCAAAACCAGCCCGGACATAGGTGCCAACAGTTTTTGGATGATGTTTTAGATTCAGAGAACGGATATAAATTAAAATGTCGTGAAAACAACAAAAGTAAAATATCCATGCAAAATTAGTGGGATTTTTATACTCTAGATATGAGAGTATTATAAGTTTGCCACAAAGTTTGTAACGCCAAGAAATAAGGCTCGGAGAAAAAATTAAATGATACAGAAGTTCATATAATCACTAAAAAATTTCAAAACCGGATGTCCTCCGTCCGTCTGTCCGTGTTCTCTCTAGCTTGAGAACGCGTTGAACTAGAGAATTCAAATTTGGTATACGTCGTTTTCGTCAAAAAAAGTAAGGTCAAGCTCGTGAACGGGCCAAATCGCTTCACCCCTTCTACCCCCTGCCATACAAAATAACAGAATTTTGCAATTGGACAATAAACCGATTTGCTCGAAAAGCATAAATGCTATTGATCTGAAATTTGGAATGTAATACTGATGACTTCAATCGATTATATAAAAATTATTTTTATCTTTCCACCACCTCCCATACAAACCGCACTTTTTCAATGTTCTAAACCAATTTACTCAGCGCGTATAAAATTTATCGAGCTCAAATTGTGCACTACATGTTAGTTTAGAATTAGTAAGACCAAAAAAAATTAAACGATTAGCTTTACCTCTTCTGCCCCTCCCATACAAAATGACACAGTTTCGGAATTCGACAATAAACGGATTTGTTCGAAAAGTATAAAGGCTTTTGATCTGAAATTTAGAATATATTCTTTTATGATGCTTTTAATCTACTGCATAAAAATAATTTAAGTCATCCCCTTCCTTTCACCACCTCCCATACAAACTGTACTTTTTCATGAAATACTATAAACAAATTTACTTAGTACGTATAAAATTGATCGAGCTGAAATTGTGTACTACTAAGACCGAAGAAAATTAAGACGATTAGCTTCACTCCTTCTACCTCCTCCCATACAATCTGATACAACTTACAAAAAGTAGATTTTCCTGAAAAGTATGTATGCTACTGATCTGCAATTTAAAAGATACCAAAAGCATGATTTTTATAGTTATTTCTGAAAAGTCATTAAGAACTCGCCCCTCCTTCTACCACCTCCCATACAAAATGCACAATTTCACTGAATCCAATACACTAATTTTCTCAGTACCTATTAAATTTTTGAATCCTAAATTTTGTATAAAACATTTTGATGACAACTCTTGCGTGATGTAAAAAAATTAGTCCAATGTCATCATCCCTCCACTAGTTCCCCTAAAAAATTTCTTAAAATCAAATAATTTCTCTTTCATCTAGAGTCGCTTAGTCCTGTTATGTTTCCTACTTGAAATGCGACTGCAATTTAACTTATTATTCGGTTTTGATATCAAAATCATTTAAATAAAACGTAAATTGTTTACTAAGGTGTAAGTAATTTAATCTTCTATATTTTTTTTTGTCTTTTTATACTCTAGATGAAATCTGAGAGTATATTGTGTTTGCCTTACCGTTTGTAACGCTAAGAAATAACGCTCGCACAGAGCCGCCAAGGGTACAGAAATATTTGTTGTCGCTCAAAAACCTCGATTCCGAGTGACCGTCTGTCCGTCTGTCTGTCTGTCTGTCTGTCTGTCTGTCTGTCTGTCTGTCTACAGCATAACTTTCGAAAGCTTTGAGCTATAGTGCTAAAAATTTGTGTGTGTCATTTTTAGCAAAAAAGTAACTTTAAGTTCGTGAATGGGCTACATCCCCCCACTCCTTCTATCCCCTCCCATACAAATTTCATGAAATTTCGAAATATTAAGAAATTGATTTTTCTTTGAAACTATTTAAGCTATTGGCTTGATATTTAGGTCAAAATATTATGATATAGATGTCAATAATATCACGGAATATTGACCCGATCCCCTTACCCCTTCTATCCCCTCCCATACAAATGGACAATTTTGAAAAATACATATTTTCGATTTTCATTGAAACTAGTAAAGCTGAAGAGACGAAATTTTGTCAGAAATAATTCTACTGTAATTACAATTTATTTTAAAAATAATTTTTATCTTCACCTCACTCCTTCTACCCCCTCCCAAACAAATTTCACGAAATTTTGAAATTTAAATTAAACTATTTTTCTTCGAAACTGTTTAAGCTATCAACTTGATATTTTGTGTAAGGTATACAATAAGAAATATTATTAATGCGAAAAAAATTTATTTTGATCCGTACCCTCGTTCTACCCCCTCCCATACAAATGTATAATTTTTGTTAAATGCATTTTATCGATTTCCATTCAATTTAGAAAAAGTACAAGCTTTAAATTTTTCCAGAATTTGTTTCTTAATAATTGAAATGAGTTGTGAAAAAAATTATCAACTCCGCTTCACTCCTTCTACCACCTCCCATACAAATATTTGTATTATAAATTCAAGTAAAGCATTTCTCCTTTAAGTATATGAGAGCTATCGAGTTTGAAATTGAATCAAAGTATGATGATAAGGATGATGATAAGCAGTTTCAAAATCATCTAAAACGTTCCACTTCTTCTGCCACCTCCCATACAAATGCCACAATTTCAGGAAAACTATGACCAATTTCTTGAAAAATAATGAAAACTAAAAACTTTAAAGGCATGCAAAAAACATTTTGCATGCCATGTTCGTGTCACATACAAAAAATACAAACCTCCCCCTCTACTTTTACCACCTCCCATGCAAAAGTCTCTATTCACTATTCGAAAGAATTTGAGATGACATTTTTTCCGGTATATTAAAGTCATTTCCATCTCATCTAGAGTATCATATGATTGGGTTTTAAGCCCAATCATAATTCTGTTATGTTTTATGTTTCCTTTTAATATTCACCTTCTTTAGTTTTTCATTTTCTTTTCTTCCTTTCTCTTGTTCTAACAAAGAATAAATAAGTCTACAGACCAATACGTTCTACTTTTTGTAGAAAATTGTTATCCTTTGAAAATTCAGTTCATTTCCATAGGAGGATTATTTCACAATCATGCGAGAAACATTTCTACGTAATGCTAATGTAAATTTCGGCCGAATGTCGTTCTTCCGCAATTCGTTGAAATGGAAAGATGACAAAGTTTTCAGTGAAAACTTAGTCAAAAAGTTTTACGAAAATTAGGAACTGTCGAACTGCCGAAACCCGAAGAAATTCATCTAAATTTATCTACATGATTGGTTCTTGGGGATGATAGAGAAGTAAACCGAGCTAAAATGAAATGGATTAGATTGTGATGTTACTGTATCGAAATAAACGGATGTATTGTATTGAATTAAATTATAAGCAAGTTGTAGATGTAGAGTCTCGATTGCTTTCTTAGAGAATTTCATGCCTCCTTTGACTCAAAGAAGCTACTGTCTTCGGTATTTTCGTAATACAATTGGATAAAGTTTGCTCTACGTTAAGGTACAATATATATGCTTTTATTGCCATTTTCATAGTTCGAATGAAAGCTAGCAATTACAAGTTACAACAAAACTTTCGTTCATCATTTGTTCGTAGATTAAAGATTAGCAATAAGGCTTATAATTTTGAGTACATAAATTGACATGAATGTAGGGATCGGATGAATAGAAAATGGAAAGAAACAAGAAAAACACGGCGGTTATGAAAAATGACTTGTTTATTGTATCCGTAGAAACACGTCTCACTCGTTCGAAGTCTCGTCCCAGCCCACTCTCGTCCAGTTCAACGTCAAGTACCACCCAAGTCAAATGTCAAGTCAAACGTCAGTTATAAAATTTGAAAATCTTAATAAACGTTCCCACATGAACACGGATATGCCTTACTGCTGGTACCGAGAATTAAAAACTGTGCAAAAAATTTTTTTTTACTCACTTTCAAATGATTATATCTTGGAAATTACTTAATATGAAGCGAATCTTCCGCTGCACGGAAGTAAAAGCAGTAAGATATATCCATGATCCTTTGTACTTATGAACAGCGGAAGTAGAAGCATTAGGCTACTGATGCTTTTTTCCTCCTTCATCGTTCATTTAACAAAAACAATTACAATATTCTAAAGTTAAAATTTTTTAATATCTTTGCACGTATTTAACTATGTAATCAATCAATCAATTTCCTGTCAACATTCCCTATAGGTGCATAGGACAGAAACAGTTCTTTTTCACAAGGCGCGAGCATCGGCCTTTAGTTGTCGCCATGGCTTGTTAGCCTTCTGCTCGACTGCTAGTTTCCACATGGTCGACCAACCCGACGTCTTCCTTGAGGATTAAAATCCAGAGCTTGTTTGGCGATATTTCACTCTGGTTTCCTGAAATTCTGTCCAGTCCAATGCCACTTCCGCCTTTGAATCTCAATGCCTATTGTAGTCTGTCAAGTTAATGATCTGCCCAAATTCTTATCATCAAACTTAATCGTATACGCGGACGACCTTAAACTGTTCCGTGGAACTTTCTGTTACTCTGACTGCTTCGATCTCCATACTGACTTGTCTATTTTGTTTAACAATGATATTTGTCTGAACATTGAGAAGTGTTTTGCTATGGAGTTTTCGTATAAGACTTCCTTTCCTGTCCGCCCTTGTAGCAGTATCTACAATAAAGGATGTAGGAGTGACCTTCAATCGCAAGCTTAAATTCGGCAATCATTATTCTGAGATTACAAATATGGCGTATAGACTTCCTGGGTTCGTCCTTCGTACGAAAGTCCAGTTTAACCGTCCAAGAACAGCTCCATCGTATGGAACCCTCAACATGCTTGTCATGTTTGGGTCGTTGAATCCGTTCAGCGTAAATTTACTAGCACCCTTTTCTACAGATTAAAAAGCCTCATATCAGCTACAATGACAGACTTTAGCACTTCAACTCCAGCCTTTACATCTAGGACGGATTTTTCTTGATGCTTGCTTCCTCTACAAACTTTTATAACTACTTGCTTAATAATTACCTCTGCAATGACCTGAATTTCCGGCAAGAAACAGTCTCAACCAGGAAAACTGATATTTTCTATCTTCCTTCAGCTACTATCACTCCCCGATGTTGGGAATACAAAGAAATCACGATCAACTTCAACTTGGATCTTTAACAACTTCTTTTGTTTAATTTAAAAATAGAGTAAAAACTATAATATTTGAATTCTTTTCGTTACTGTTCTAATGTTTCTGCTTTTGTATATATGAAAATGTTATCTTTTTTCTTCAAAACCGTTTAAATAAATAAATAAATAAGTTGTACTCTAAAGTTCGTCGTTAGAGATCACTTTTGGCCAGAATATTCTTAAATTGCTTCGGAAGCATTGGTTCACGAAAGTTTCAAGTTTCTTAGTAAGTTGAACAGTCACTTTCCACGTAGTAAAACAGACTTGGCGCATACGTCAAATACTCGCAGCTTCGTGCAAACGGAGATTTCTCTCACCCTTCAGGAATGAGAAGGAATACCGAACGTTTGACGAGCTTTATTTATACGAGCCTCAATATCCTTTTCGGCTTCGCCGTCCATAAAATACTCGCAGCTTCGTGCAAACGGAGATTTCTCTCAACCTTCAGGAATGAGAAGGAATACCGAACGCTTGACGAGCTTTATTTATACGAGCCTCAATATCCTTTTCGGCTTCGCCGTCCATGCTGATAATGCTACCGAGATAATGAAAATCTTGCACCTCTTCCATATCTCTCGGACAGCTCTCCTATATGTACTCGTTTCTAAGTAGTGTTGAGGAATCTGTGTGAATCTGGATATCGCAAAACACATGGGACAAGAGTGACGAACGGAAGCAATCCAAATTAGCAATCATCTTTCAACTCGATGTCAATCAAAGAACTTCTGACTTGAGATGGAACTACCGCGATGCTCAAATACAGTTTAAGAAGACTGTTAGACGCGACAAGAGAAAGGTCTTTGAAGATCTAGCCGGAGTCTGCGGCTTACCTCGAGGACATGAGTTCTTCTTCCTCTACAATGGTGCTACAGCGCAAAACTCTAACGTTTCTGACACTGGTCCTGAGCCTCATGATGATAATTGCATCCGAGATTAGTTCCCAGCTGATGAGACTGTTTTTCGCCATTTTCGGCTTCACCAGGACTACAGAATGGTGTTTCCGCTCGGAGTTCGTTTTTCTCCTAATCCTGTCCACCTTCGCTCAAGCCCGAGATTTGGATGTTATAATGCTCCATTTCACGGTCGATCATTGTTTTTCCGTGCATGGACGAAGTGAACCCAGCCCTTCCACCATCATTCAATATTCGAACTATTCAGAAGCCAATTATTTGCCGTTTTCAAATATCAAAAGTCGTTACTGTAGAACTCGTCCGTATCCGAGGCGTTGTATTCGTTTCTTGTATCAATTTGGTTTTAAGATCGCGGGTGATAAGCCCATGATCCAGTCAATATTCATTTGCCATTTTTAGCAAGCAGATCTGGCAGTGGGTGTATTTTACTGCCCCCATCCCATAGGGGGATGTTTAGCTCAGGTCTGTGGAGTCGCTAAAAGTCTCCAAACATAGTTGTATGAATTGGTAAAACCACATCCTACAACTACTTCCCTGCGGGGCTTTTGCTATAGTATTCATGCTAAATTAACGATTCTACTTCTACAATGGCACTATAGCCCAAATCGGGCCTTGGCCTTCTGACCTTCAGGTTAACAATTTTCATTATTTATTGTGGAAGGGTTTTTAGACCTTTGCACAACCCTCTATCATTGAATTTTTCATTTTCGTTGATTGAGATGACCAAGATACCAAGCAGGCAGTGTGCTGGAATTATGCGTCAACCGGGATTTGAACTCACCACCTTCGCATTATAAATCAGCACGCCACTCACTATGCTACACCCTAGCTCTCTAGCAAATTAACGATTACAAAAGGTATAATACGATTTGCAGGTCATCTAAATTTTTCGTAAATGACTGGTAGATAATTTTTCACACGCACACGTAATTTATGTTTTTATCTCGTTTTCAGATATTTCTGGAAAATGAACAAACACCGCCAACTGCCGCCCCATAGCTCGTACTTCAATACAAAGAAAGAAAGAAATATAAACTGCTGTCAATCACAAATCGTTCAATATGTCTCTCATGATCTTTAGTAAAGGTTCTGTTTTGAAAGGTCAACGGGAGATCTCTTGGTGTATATAACAGAACTTTTGAGCTCACGCATACATATTAGGAGTACAAGTAAGTTTCCATCGTTTTCTATCAAAAATTAGGAATGTATTGTGAAATAAATGTACAATACCTTTTATTCAAAGTATTGTCCATCACTAGCCACAACTTTTTTCCCATCTTTCTGGCAGCATTCGGATACTCTTCATCTTTCATCCACGAATCGACCCAATTTTAGTATCATTCATATGATGTAAAGCACTGCTTAGACAGGCCATGTGCCATCGATCGGAACAAGTGATAATCGCAAGTGGCAATGTCTGATGAATACGGCGGGTGGGGTAGGACTTTCCAATTAAGTGTTTTCAAATAGATTTTGACCGGCACCGCAACATGCGGACGAGCATTATCATGTCGTGTCGTGTCTTGTTTCGAGTTTCGAGTTGTGTCGAGTTTTTTTCCATGAATATTCAGTTTGGCTGTCGATATCGAAGCATGGCCACGTGGCAAGCAGCATTTCACACATGCAAAATCGGCGTTCAACGTCTCCCGGCTTCAGTTCATATGGAATCCAATTTCCTTTTTTTGTGAATCATTTGCAACGATTTTAAACCATGTGAAATTGCTTGTTGAGTCACTTCTAAAGTAAGTGCAAGTTCTTCTTTCTTTCGGCACGAGTCTTCCTCCAATAATGCTTCCAATTCCGTGTCTTCGCACACTTTCGGCCTTCCACCACGTTCTTTGTCTTCCCCGTCAAACTCACCGTTTTAAAACTTTTGAAACCACTTATGATAACCTCTCTCACTTAAAGCAGTCTCACCATATGCTTCTACAAGCAATCGATGTGCCTTAACTGCAGATTTCTTCAAATTATAGAAGTAAATCAAAAATTCCCGCAAATGTCGCTTATTCGGCAAAAAATTTGATATTTTCGCACTTCAAAATTATGTGATTTTGATACGGAGTCACTAATACTTTAAGGTGTTCAAACTTTCGGTATAACGTTTTACATCTGACAATGTCAACATCACCTCTGGTGGGGCCATCTTTTTTCAAACGGCGGAAACTTATTTGTACTCCTAATACATAAACATGGTTCTCGCAATTGCCATTGCAAAAGTTTTCGTTATAGTTTGCCGTTAATGGCTCATAGTTAAGCTTAGCCTTAGGTCTGAATGCTACCCTTCTTCAATGTATTAAGAGTTTCCTCTTCGAATTTACTACATAAGAAGTATTAGATAGTGTTACTTATTCCTTCTTTCCAATTGATTTTGGCGTCCCTCAAGGTTCTGTTCTATCCTCACCACTTTTCTTACTTTTCATAAACGACTTTTTGTTGTCCTCTCAATCAAATCCAAAGTTTTGCGAATGATAGTACTTTTGGCAATACCTGCGAATTTGACTCCGCTGTGAAATGAAACAACCATTTCATTGCTTCCAATCGCGGAAAGTTATTTCATCACTGAATTCGAATCTTCAATTAATCCTGGAATGATGGTGGAAAAATAGAGTAGAATTAAATGCTTCTAAAGTTCAAGTCTGTCATTTACCCTCTTTGATGGCGCTGAACATCGGATAACTTTACACTTATAGGCGTGCAAATTAATACCCATTTGAATTGATATTGATGTTGTTCTTGAGGCCTCTATACGTTTAGATTTTCGAAAATGCAAAAAAAAATTTCAAGACGTAGTATCTAGCAACTATCTATAAGGCGTATTATACCACGTTTAGAGTACAATTCGTCTGTTTGTAGTGAGGCACCCATAACACACCTCGTGTTGCTCGATCTAATTCAGAAACATGCGTTTCGACTGATTGGAGACGAAACCATCACGTATTCTATCAAGCATAGTGGAAATTTCGGAGTACTCAGCATTTTAACGCTAGTTCCATGGTAAATGCAGTACATTGCTCAACTCTATATTATCGGGAATACTCGCCAAGCTGAACGCACTGGCGAGTATACCATCATATTCCTGCCATTTCAATCCTGAATATCAAAACGAATTACCAGGCATATTATTTGCCAAGAGTAGAACCTGCAGTGCTTTAAAAGCAATATCCACAGTCATCTCTCTCCATCTAATTTAGCCTAATTTCAAGCACGCTTAAAAAATTTCCCAATCTCTATACTGCCATAATTGTGCATTACATTAAAGGGTTACCCTGTATATTATACTCGGTGCCATAAAGGAAATGAAAACCAACCTTTAAGAATACTGTTTTTGATAATAGCCCTAATTAGAGCGAATCTGAATAATATTTTTGAATAAACCAAAAAAAAACGTTTCTTAATTTTCACCCCACCTATTGTCACCTGCTTGGCAAAGAGGAGAAAGCTTCCATATTTGCGTTTTCGTTCATCTAGCAACTGCATTCGATTAAGTTCGAATTGAGTTTACGGTGATGATCCTCTACATATTAATTTGCTATGGCGTAATATTGATAAGATAATAATCAAGACTGGTGGTTAATTCAGAACACATTGTCTGTCAAAAGCTTTAATCTGAGCTGTTTTTCTTATATTTCGAGCATTTTCAATTAATCAGTATTCTCGTTACTTCCCTTTTTCTGTATGTCCTACACAAGTGTAGTTCTGCTTTAGCACAGTCATCAACCCTACAATGAAAGTAAAGGTATGGGAATGGTGGAAAAAGTATCACCTGGTAAACAATGAAATCTCATTTACTGAATTCCTATCTGTCACTTCAATATCCTGGCAGCTTAGGCTCAAAACAAAAGAACGACGAGCACACGAAGGGAATATTACGTAAAATCCCTTTTCCAATTGCCTTGGTCAGATTTAGATGGAGATTAATGATGATGATGATCCATGTGTAAGATGTGTCCATTTCCATTGTTTGATAATGAACTTCACGTGCCTGAAACTTTAAAGAAACTGAGCTAATAAAAATAAATTTAAAAGATATCGAATTAAAACATATCTTCATTTGAAATAACCTTTCAGGTATTTATCAAAAATTTTATAAAACAACAAAATTATTATTGGGCGGAAAGCCCAAGCTCTAGATTGAAAAGAAAAAGATTTTAAAGTGCCGGAAAATATTTCATCTCAAATTCTTTCCAATGGTGAATAGTGAGTTTTGTATGGAAGGTGGTTGAAGCGGAGGGAGAGGTGTGCAGTTTTTGTATATGACAGCGAATGTGGTATGCAAAATGTTTTGTGATAAATTTCAAGTCTGTAGATCGGCTAATTGAACATTGTTATTCTGAAATTGGTGCAAATGTATGGGAGGTAGTGGAGGAAGTGGAAGGTTTTGGATGGTTTTGAAGCTGTTGATAGTCGATAGCTCTCATATGTTCGAAACAGAAATGCTTTTCTTGAGTTTCTAATATAGAAATTTATATGGGACGGGATAGAAGGAATGGCGCCAAGGTGACATTTTTAGCATTTATTAAGGGACGAATTCTGGCAAAATTTTAAGTTTCTTTTTTTTAGTTTTAATAGAAATCGGTATAATGCATTTGTATGGGAAAGGGTGCCAGACTAATTTATCCGAGTGTCGAATTTCAACTAAATCCGAAATTCACCCAAAACTGAAATTTCTTTCTTTAAGGATCTCGGAGATATGAACCCACATTTACTAGGTACTGCTTACGACATACCGCACCCAGACAGAAGGATGTTTACACCCTAGATGAAATCTCCGAGTATTATAAGTTTGCTTTAAATTGCTTAACGCTGAGAAATAACGCACGGAGAAATCAATAAATTACCGAGAAGTTAATATTATCACTCAAAAATCTCCAAACCATCTATTCGTCCGTTCGCTCTGTATCTTGAGAACGCGTTGAGCTAGAAAGTTCAAATTTTGTGCATGCCATTTTTGACGAAAAAGAGGGTTCACGTTCGTGAACAGGCTAAAAAATGACTCATTTTCGGTCAATTACAGTAATTAAATATTCTTGGAAACTGTAAGAGTTAACAATTTGAAATCTTAGAGGATATTATTTTTATCATAAATGTGTCAAAAAAAATTACTAGAATCCCCACTCCTTCCACCACCTCTCATACAAACTGGACTTTTTTGAACCAATTACTTAATTAGCATTATATTAAATCGGAAAAAATTAACTTATTAGCTTCATTTTTTTAACCCCCTCCCATACAATATGACACAATTTCCCAACTTCACAAAAAATCGATGTTTTTGAAAAGTATGAATGTTACTGGTCTGAAGTTTGAGAAATATCAATTTCATGATATTCTGAGTTATTTCGAAAAAAAATATTAAAAAACACCGACGCGGAGGTGGTGGAATGGAAGCTCTCATACAAACTACACAATTTAACTAAATCTTATACACTACCTTCTACCACACCCCATAGAATATTTCCTTAGATCACAAAATTTCCTATTTCATCTAGAGTATCGTACGTACAGAAAATCCAGGTTTTATATTGGAATTTTTTCCTGGAGCATTAAACCATTAAGCAATATTCATATATCAAGATACACTCATACCAATTACTGTCGTTTGCTGAAAAATTTGTAAAATTACTACTATGTAGCAAACATTATATATATATATATTAATATTAAGTATAGCTCTTAAGAACTTGTATAATGTTATTATCCAATAAAAGAATTGAATCGAAAAAAAAAAAATCTAGAGTATCGTATGATTGGGCTTCGCGCAATCGTAGTATTTTTGCCTTTTTTTGCATTTTTTGGCTAATTTAGTTATGAAACGCGAAAAAACAAAATTTCAGGGTACGCAATTACAATACTTTAGATTGAATCTGAGACGCCAAGAAATAATGCTCGCATAGAGTCGCCAAGGGTTCAGAGATATTTGTTGTGGCACAAAAATCTCAAAACCAGATGGCCGTCCGTCTGTTCGTCTGTCCATCCGCCCGTGCACTCTTTAGCTCGTGAACGCATCGCGCTAGAACGTTTTTGAGGAAAAAGTAAGGTCAAGTTCGTGAATACAAATCGCTCCATCCCCCTTCCATACGAAATGACTCATTTCCAATCATTAATAATAATCAAATTATCTTGGAAACTATAAAAGCTAACAATTTGAAATTTGGACTTTATTATTTTTATCATACATGTGATGTATGTTGTAAAAATTATCGGAATCCGCCTTTCCTTCCACCACCTCCCATATAAACTGCACTTTTTCTTAGAATATTATAAACCAATTTACCCAGTACGTACAATGTTTCTTGACCTCAAATTTTGCATTAAATACTTAATTAGCCTTATTATTACGATCGAAAGAAATCAATTGATTGGCTTCACTGCTTCTACCCCTTCCATACAAAATGACACAATTTCATAACTTCACAAAAACCAATTTTTTTGAAAAGTTTCAATGTTACTGGCCTGAAATTTGAGAAATATCCATTTCATGATATTCGGAGTTATTTCTGAAAAAAATTACTGAGAACCTCCGACGCCTTCTACCACCTCCCATACAAACTGCACAATTTCAAACCTAAAACAGTAATTTTCTCAGTATCTATTAAATTTTTAAAGCTTAAATTTTGTATAAAACATTTATATCGTTACTCTTATATGACGTGAGAAAAAATAGTTTCATGCTGTTACCCCTTCCACCACTCCCCATAGAATTTTTTTTAAGATCACAAAAATTTCTTTTTCATCTAGAGTATCACATGATTGGGCTTTACGCGCAATCGTAGTTCTGTTATGTTTATACTCTAGATGAAATCTGAGAGTATTATAAGTTTGCCACAAAGTTTGTAAAGCCAAGAAATAAGGCTCGGAGAAAAAAATGAACGATACAGAAATTCATGTAATCACTCAAAAATCTCAAAACCGGATACCCGTCCGTCCGTCCGTCTGTCCGTCCGTGTCCTCTCTAGCTTGAGAACGCGTTGATCTAGAAAGTTCAAATTTTGTACACGTCGTTTTTGACAAAAAAGTAAGGACAAGTTTGTCAATAAACGGCTTTTCTCGAAAAGTATACATACTATTGATCTGAAATTTGGAACATAATAGTTTTATGATGATTTCATTCTACTGTATAAGAATTATTTGTGTCTTCCTTATCCTTACACCCCCTCCCATACAAACTGTACATTTTCACGAAATACTATAAGCCAATTTACTCAGTGCGTATAAAATTTAGCGAGCTCAAAATTCGCACCAAATATTTATTTAAAATTATTAGTGCTTTACCCCTTCTACCCCCTCCCATACAAAATGACACAATTTCGCAGTTTTTTTAAGTCGATCACAATATTTATCATTAGAATAATTAAGTCAAATTGGCAACACCAAATTTTTTTAGTACACTGCATACCAGATGTATAATGATCACAATTGTGCGTACCACATTGAATGAATGGCTTTGAAGTTGAATTGAATCAATGGAAATTGCTCCTACGCGATTAATTATGGTGGGATATATGTATGTAAAACAACTGAAAATATTATAAATTTACCATAATTTGTCCCCGAAATGCTGCATAACATTCGGAGACTTTATGGTAGTCGGTCACGTGCTGGCTGAAAATTTCATTTTCCCGGTTTGCCCAACCTCGTTTTACATAAAGATGAGACGCTGTGCGGATTACACAATCTCATTATCCTTAATCTGCCAGACAGGTAGGTGTACAGATAGTATGCGATTAAGGTGGACTGCACTCACTTCCTACTCGTCCACTCGCACAAATGAACTCATAGCTTGCATTTTCCTCGTTTGTTGCAATTATATCGCGAATTTAATTGTAAACGTCTTTCGAATACGAAATGCTGCGGCAAATTATATAAAATGAAAGATTTGTTCACTTTTCTATCTTAAACGTCAAATAAGTAATTTTATATTTTATTTATTGACAAGTGATCACCCGCGACTTCGTCCGCAGAAGAATTGTAATAAAATGGTACCACCTACAGAATTGCAGTTTTTATACATTAAATAATATCTGAGAGTATTGAAAGTTTGCTCTAAAGTTTGAATCGCCAAAATTAATGCTCGCACAGAGTCGCCAAGGGTACAGAAATATTTGTTGTCGCTCAAAAATCTCTCTCTGATTCTAGTGGACCTATATGCCAGCTTCATGGTCTCAAAATATTAATTTTTTATGGTAAGTAATTTCGAAGATATAATCATTTAAAAAAAAAATTCGACTGACAATTGGTTCTTAGCCCCGCCTTTTCGCACCCCAATGGATAAAAAAATTAAATTATTTTTAAAAGTTGTCCCACAAACCCCTCTATATGTATTTTGAGTTTTAGCTTCCTAGCTGTTACCATGGTTGAGATATTTGGATTTGTATTTTTCGGTTCAAGCGCTCCCCCCTGAACTCGTAAACCCCACAAAATGGGTATCCGCCTGAGATCCGCAACTATCTACAATCGCCCCAAAAATAAACTTTCTATCTTGAAGGGTTTGGGAGTTAATGTGCGCTGAGCGTACACACCGGCGTATGGCGGCGGCGTACGGCGTAAGGAAATTAGGAAGTGAGCTTCACAAAAACCAGATTTTCAAACGTTTTATTTGCAATCTGCAGATACTTATATCTGAGCTAAAACGGCCCTTTGTTTTCCGTCCTTGTAAATACGGGTTAACTCTAATAGAAGGTCGAGTTTCCTTTTACTTTTGGCCATCATAGTTAAAAATAATGACGATGAAGAGATAATCGCATCGTCAATTGCGTAAAAATCCATTTCAATTTTTTTTTTCAGTAATTGTTTACGTTCCTCTGACACAAAATAACTAAATTTCAATTCTCTCCGCGAAAACAAAAAATCTGTCAAATAATTTTTTCACCCACGATTTAACTTATTTTTGTGGAGACGAGTTAAAATTTCATTTCATTTCAACAGCGTATAGGCTTAAATTTGCCTAAAAATGCAAAAAAAAAAATCTGTCCCGCCATACGCCATCCGCCGTACGCCGTACATATGGACTCATATCTCCGAGACCGTTAAACGTAGAATGTTTCTTTTTTGGGTGGATTATTAATTGTGAGCTCTATTTTCTAAATTTTGTGAGGTGTTAGGTGGAAAGGGGAGGCGGGGGGAGGGAAAAGTCAAAAACTACACTTGCTAATATCTCCACCACGAATGCAGATAGGAAGTTGAAAATCAGTAGAGATATAGAGAGGGTTGTGGGACAAACTTTAAAAATAATTTAATTTTTTTATCCATTGGCGTCCGAAAAAGGGGGGGTGGGCTAAAAACAAATTGTCGGCCGAATTGTTTTTTCAAATGATTATATCTTCGAAATTACTTATCGTAAAAAATTCATATTTTGGAACCATTAAGGTGGCATATAGTTCCACCGGAATCATCTTAAAAACTTAAAAATGAATATCTCAACTACCTATGTCTTAAGCTATGTAATTGAAACTTGAAACATATATTAAGCTATACTAGGAAAATAAAAAAATATAATATTTTGAAATAACAGTGGGGGGAAATGGGGAGCATTTCAAAAATGGCGCACTTTCCAAAATTACAAATCCTTATATCTCAAAAAAGAGTACAGATATCAAATCGAAAATTTGTCAGATTGTAGAACTACATAGTGGTTAAGTTTGGTAAGAGTTGTTGTGGAAGTTAAAGGGAGGGGTTCTTGGGCAGGGCTGTTGTCAATTTAACATTTAACTGCGGATACGATCAATAGCTCCAGTACATCGAATAAATATTCCATTCATATATTTATGCAAGTTTGGGTTTTATGGGGGGGGGGGCGTTTCTTGACTAAATTAGTCTAAAAAAAAAAATCCGTCCCGCCGTACGCCGTACGCCGTCCACCGTACATATGGACTCATATCTCCGAAACCGTTAAAGGTAGAATGTTCGTTTTTGGGCAGATTGTTGATTGGGTAAGTGAGCTTCAATTTCTAAATTTTGGGGAGTGTTAGGTGGAAGGGGGAGGCGAAGAGAGGCAAAGAGTCAAAAACTCCACTTGCTAATATTTCCACCGGGAATGCAGATAGGAAGCTGAAAATCAGCAGAGATATAAAAAGGGTTGTGGGACAAACTAGAAAAATAATTTAATTTTTTTTATCCATTGGCGTCCGAAAAGGGGGGGCTGAAAACAAATTATCGGTCGAATTGTTTTTTCAAATGATTATATCTGCGAAGTTACTTACCATAAAAAATTCATATTTTGGGATCATTAAGGCGGCATATAGCTCCACCAGAATCAGCTTAGAGAAATGCTAATTACTGCAAGGGGGATGGTCAGGGGGGCTCAAAGAATAAGACTTAAAAATGAATATCTCAGCTATCTTAAAACATACATCAATTTATACTAGCGAAATACGAAAAATATATAAACTGTGAGAATAATAGTACTGGGGAAATGGGTAGCATTTTAAAAATGGCGCACTTTTCAAAATTACAAATCGCTATATCTCAAAATTGAGTGCAGATATTAATTTGAAAATTTTTCAGATTGTAGAACTAAATAATTATTAATTTTGGTAAGAATTTTGAGTTTGGTGGTGTAAGGGGAGGGAGGTGGTAAGCAGAAATATCCAAAATTTTGAGCAATTTTTTTTAGGGCTCTGGTGAAAGATACAAAGTTTAAATTTTGCATTTGCATATCTACCTGATATATATATGGAAAAAAATAATAATTTGTTCGACAATTTTTATAAACCGACCCCCTGGTCTAACGTGCACAAGGTGGTTCATGTGCATTGAAAAAAACACATAAACTGATAATTTTTGAATGAAATTTTAAGGTAGGAACTTGAAAATTTGAAAATTGTATTTAAAAAAAGTTAAATATATGAAATATTAACTGGTCGAATACTTTTAAATCTCCTACCCCCTCCCATACAAAATTATTTTTTCGACCATTTTCAAGAAATCAATTAGCACCTAACTATTAAAGGCTATCCATTTAAAATTTTGCATAACAACTTCTAAAAATAGTTGAAACAAAATTGCCTCAAAAGTTTTGAAAATGCGCATGCCCTTCTACCACCTCCCACACAAAAGTATGGTTTCCACCAATTTCTTTAAATCAACTAATAACAAACAAATTAAAAGCTACGAAATGAAATTTTGTACGAGCACCTTGCAAGAGAAATGAAATAAAATTGCAAATTATACGATTCCCTTACCCGCTCTGCCCCCTCCCATACAAATGTTCGGTTTCGTGAATGTAGAATACACCGAATTTTATGAAAATACTATGCAGCTTCGTCTATGAAACACATTCTATACAGAGAATATTGGTCATGATTCAAGCAATCAATTATGAAGCTATTAACATCCACCCACCCTTACTATCACCCCTCCCGCTCCCCTCATACAAACCCAAACTTGCATAAACGAATGAAATATTGTTTAATTAATAACAGCCCTGCCCAAGAATTCTCTTTCACTTAGTCTCCCAAATCACTCTTACCTGCATGTTGACTTTCCACGCATCCGCAACTTGTCCCAAAAATAATAAAGTTTCGCCCGACTTGTTGGCAGTTTATTTGTGATGTTCTCTATTTCCCTTCACTAGTATAATATCCAAATGTTAAATTTTTCTCATATTCCGCTATTATGGTCTTGGGACACTATATGTTTTTAATTACATAGCATAAGAGATAGTCGAAATATTAATTTTTAAGTGTTTTTCCTTGCACCCCTCTGACCCACCCCCTTGCAATTGTTGGCCACCCTCTAAGTTGATTATGGAGGCGCTAATTTGCCCTAAATTTTTTAATTTTTTATATGTAATCATTTGAAGAATCATCTGAAGAAAAAAAATTCGGACGACAAATCGTTCTTAGCCCCTCCTTTTTGGACCCCAACTGATAAAAAAATTAAATAATTTTTATAGTTTGCCAACAAACCCATCTACATGTGTATCGAATTTCAGCTTTCGAACTAGAACCATAGTTGAGATATTCGAATCAGTGTGCTTCGGTTGTAGCGCTGCCCCCAAACCTCCTTTATCCCTACACCCCCAAAATTGAAGTCCGCCTGAGATCAAAACCCATCTACAATCCACTCAAAAATGGACTTTTATCTTGAGGGGTTTGGGAGTTAATGTGCCCTGAGCGGACACGTACGATGTACAGACAGACAGATTTTTTTTGCATTTTTAGACTAATTTAGTCATGAAACGCGAAAAATTCAAATTTCGGAGTTGGACTGAAATTTTTGATTTGGCTGGTCTAATGGGAGGGCGGTAGTGAGCCAAAATGTTAAAAAATTTGAGTAATATATTTAGGGCTCTAGAAAAAGATACAAACTTAAAAATTTTCAGGTGCACACAGAAAGGTGCATAAAGAAAAAAAAAATAATTTTAACCAGAACTGTTAAACATCGAAGAGGGACGATAACTTGCACAAAGTGTTCAACTTGTAATAATAATAAAAAAAAAAAAAAAAATACAGAAACTGAAAATTTTTGATTAAAACTTTAAACTAAAAGTTCGAAAATTTAAGAAATGCATTGAAAAAAAAATGCACAAAAATTTAAGATATTAACTGGTCAAATAACTTCAAAACTTCTTTTGCGCCGTTTTTAAGAAATCAATTTTTACTAAGCCATTAAAAGCTACCAACTTGTAATTTTGTACAAACACTTCTACAATGAAAATATTTAAAAGAAAGTTTCATTTTCTATCGCATCCCATACAAAAGTCAACTAATAACCAACAAATTACAAGCTACGAACTGCAAATTTTGTACGAAATCTTTCCAAGAGAAACAAAATAAAACTGCATCATAAATTATACGAATCACTAAAAATTGGTGTACGTCTGATATTAGCATCTATCTACAATCCATCAAAAAAGGAACTAGCTATCTTCAAGGGTTTGAGATGTTTTGTGCGCGTACACTTACGGCGTAAAGGCTGATGATTTTTTTTTTTTGCATTTTGAGGCTAATTTTGTCATGAAACGCGGAAAAACAAAATTTTAGGATAGCATATTTTTTTTATTCCCAGGTCAATAACAATACTTTATTATTGGAATAATAAAGTAAAATGAGAAAAAAAAAGAAATTGAAGGAAATCAAGACCGTATTCAAAATAATTTCTGTAAGAGAATCATGGTATTCAAACCTTACACGTCAAATTAACCAAAGTTTTTGAAAAATTCTAAAGTTTGGTTCTATTTTCAAGATTTTCCTTTTCAATTTCTATTACAGACTGCCGCCGATAAATTTGTTTTTTCTTACTCCAATTTTGATTTTATGAAAATTCATCCTCCGGTTTCTGCCTTTGATCAGACTTTTGAATTGTATTTCAGTTTCATATATTTTTCATTTTCAATGGAAAGCCGCAAGCAATTCATCTGCCAACGATGGCCTGATGTATACGAAAACAACAAACGAAATTTTTTCGCTCATTTCCACCTGTTTCTCGTTTATGAAGACATGTGTGCAGTGGACATTTTTTCATGAAATTATTTACCTATATTAAGAGGTTCGTAAGCAAGCAAAGTACACATGTTTTCGAGTGGAAAATTCGTGAAGAGAAATGTTTTAGTTATTAATGTTTAACGAATGGATTTAAAAAATATTCGAACACCCTAGATAATCCAATCGGCCACATTTATTTCGATAAAGAGCGTCTTTTTCTAATGGGGCTAAAGACCAAATCGTATTTGCATGCATGCATTTTTTTTAAATGAATTTCAAGTTTTCTGCTTAAAATTACAAGTAAGATTTTTTCCATTTTTTTAAAACACAAAAAAGACCTCGTGCACGTAATGACCATCTTTCGGTGCACAACAGTTCTGGTTCAAGTTGTTATATTTTTTATGTTCGTCAAATTGATGTATACACCTGCAAAATTTAAACTTTGTATCTTTTACTGGAGCACTGAAAATGCTTTCGACATTTTGGCTCAACATACCAGCAACATAAATTAAATTTTTTTCCAAAATTATAGATCAGATAGCTCTAAAATCTGCTAAAATTTCATTTTGACATATGTATCCGATTTTGAGATATAACGGTTTGAAATTTTTGTAAAGTCAACCATTTTTGAAACCCATTTCCCCTCGCTATTGTTATATCTTAATGTAATATTTTTCTCTTATACCGCAAATTTATAATATATGTTCTAAGTTTGCATAGCTGGAGAGATAGTGGAGATATCAATTATTTTTAAAATCTGTTCTAAAAAGTCCTCTATATTTCTATCGATTTCCAGCTTTCTAGCTAAAACCATCGTTGAGATATTTCCAATTCATAGTGTTATCTTTCTATCTTTAATGGTTTGGGAGTTCTTGTGCTTTGAACATACTTGGCTTAGACTGACATTTTTGACATTAGTCGCGAAAAAAAATTTCAGGGTAACATATTTATACTCTAGGCGAAACCTGAGAGTATATACCGATTGTAAGGCTAAGAAATAATGCTCGCACAGAGCCGACAAGGATAAAGAAATATTTGTTGCCGCTCAAAAACCTGGATTCCCAGTGACCATCTGTCCGTCTGTCTACACCATAACTCTCGAAAGCTTTAACCTATCGGGCTGAAATTTGTCATATGACATTTTTAGTCAAAAGGAAACTTTAAGTTCGGGAACCGGCACATCAGCCCACTCCCTCCCATACAAATTTCATGAAATTTTTAGAAATTTGCTTTTCTTCGAAACCATTTAAGTTATTGACTTGAAATTTGGGTATAATGATATATATATCTATTAAGGTTAAATTTGAAAGCTTTTTTAATCAAAACTAATAAAGAAAAAACTTCAAATTTATTGATCGTGTTATTCTGTAATAAACAAATAATAATAGAAAGAATAAAGAAATAATAAATGAGCAAATTCAATAATTTAAAGGAATGAATTTAAATGAATTCCAAATTAAATTAAATTAAACTTTATAGAGGGCGCGCTTACCTCTTGCCTCTTTGAAAGGTAATCGTAAAAAGGGAGGCTAAGAGGATTGGGCTAATTTAAATAAGCACTAGCTTAAGTGGCTACGTTCGATCATTATAATTCGTTATAAATTCGGATTTCATTTTGGGATCCAACAATAACATTAACATCACAAAATATTAATCCAATCCCTTCATTCCTTCTGCCCCCTCCCATACAAATGCACAATTATGAAAAATTGGTTTTTTTTCGATTTTCATTGGAACTAGCGAAGCTGAAAATACGAATTTTTGCCACAATTAATTATATTATAATTACCATTTTGAAAAAATTATCAGCTTCACCTCACTGCTTCTACCTACTCTCATACAAATTTCAGGAAATTTTGAAATTTAAATCAAATTGTTTTTCTTCGAAATTGTCACTGCTATCGACTTGAAGTTTTGTTGAAAGTATAGGTAATAAAAGAAATATCATTGACGACGGGAAATTTTGTTTTGATCCGTATACTCTTTCTAACCTCTCCCATACATATACATAATTAAAAAATTAAAAAATACAAATATCTATTTTATAAATTCAATAAAATAATTTCTCCTTCTAACATATGAGAGCTACCGAATTTGAAATTGAAGCAAAGCATGGTGATAAGGATGTTAAGCAGTTCCAAAAACATCTGAAACCCTCCACTTCCTCCGCCACCTCCCATACAAATGCCCCAATTTCAGGAAAACTATTTCCAATTTCTTTGCAAATAATTAAAACTACGAACATCAAATTCAGCACGAAACGTTTTGCATGCCACGATCGGTGTCATATACAAAATTTACAAACCTCCCCCTCTACTTCTACCACCTCCCATACATTCACTATTCGAAAGAATTTGAGATGACATATTTTCCGGTACGTTAAACTCTTTCCCATTTCATCTAGAGCCTTATATGATTGGGCTTTACACCCAATCATAATTCTGTTATGTTTATACTCTAGATGAAATCTGAGAGAATATTGTGTTTGCCTTACCGTTTGTACCACTAAGAAATAATGCTTGTACAGAGTCGCCAAGGGTATAGAAAAATTTGCTGTCGCTCAGAAACCTCGATTCCGAGTGACCGTCTGTCCGTCCGTTTACAACATAACTCTCGGAAGCTTTGACCCATCGTGCTGAAATTTGCCACATGTCATTTTTAGCAAGAAAGTAACTTTGAGTTTATGAACCTTCCACCCCGTCCCATACAAATTCCATGAAATTTTGAAATTTAAAGAAATTGATTTTTCTCCGAAACCATTACAGGTGTTAGCTTGAAAATTAGGTCATGGTAGAATGATGTAAACATCATTAACGTAAAAAAATATTTATCTAATCCCCTTACTCCTTCTACCCCCTCCCATATAAGTGCACAATTTTCAAAAATGCATTTATTCGGTGTTCATTGCAACTAGCAAAGCTAAAAGAACCAATTTTTGTCATAATTAATTTTATTACAATTGCAACCAATTTTGGAAAAACTATCAACGTCACCTAACTCCTTCTAACTCGTCCGTTCAATTAAATTATTTTTCTCCAAAACAGTCAAAGCTATCAACTTTAAATTCTGAGAAAGTATACCATTAGAAATATCATTGATGTCGAAAAATTTGGTTTTGATTTGAATACTCCTTCAACCCCCTCCCATACAAAAGCACAATTTTGGTAAATGCACATAATCGATTTTCGTTGAAACTAGAAAACGTAAAAACTTAAAATTTTGTCAGAATTTGTCCCTTAATAATTGCAATAAATGCTGAAAAAATATGAGCTTCGCTTTACTCCTTCTACTACCTCCCATACAAATTTTTTTATTGGAAATTCAAGAAAAGTATTTCTCCTACATATGAGAGCTATTGACTTTAAAATTGTAGTAAAGCAATGTGATTTAGGATGTTTATAAGCAATTTCAAAATCGTCCCAAAACCTCTCGCTTTCTCTGCCGCCTTCCACACAAATGCCATAAATTCAGACAAAAATTGTACAATTTCTTCGAAACTTATGAAAGCTACAAAATTCAAATTCAGCATGAAACGTTTTACTTTATTATTTTAGTAATAAAGTATCGTGATTGACTTGGAAAAAAATGAGCTTCGCTTTACTCCTTCTACTACCTCCCATACAAATTTTTTTATTGGAAATTCAAGAAAGCATTTCTCCTTCGAACATATGAGAGCTTCTACTTCTACAATGGCGCTACAGCCCAAATCAAACCTTGGCCTCCGGACATTCAGGTTCCTTAACATTTTTCATTACTTATTGTGGAAGGGTTGTTAGCCCTTCGCACAACCCTCTTTCTACGAATTTTTTTCATTTTCGTAGATTGAGGTGACCAAGGTATATCCAAGCAGGCAATGTGCTGGAATTATGTTTGCGCCGACCGGGAGTTGAACTTACGACCTTCGCATTACAAGACCAACACGCTACCTACTAGGCTACACCCTAGCTACATATGAGAGCTATCAACATTAAAATTGTAATAAAGCAATATGATTAGGATGTTTATAAGCAATTTCAAAATCTTCCAAAACCTCGCCCTTTCTCTGCCACCTCCCATACAAATGCCATAAATTCAGACTAAAATTATACAATTTCCTCGAAACTTTTATTGTGATCGAATTGGAAAACAAATTGCCACCCTGAAATTTTGTTTTTCGCATTTCATGACCAAAATAGTCCAAAAATGCAAAAAAAAATCCGTCTGCTTGTACGTCGTCCGACGGACGCTGCTCACCGTACGCCGACCTGTGCGCTCAACGCACATTAATTTCCGAACCCTGCAAGATAGAAAGTTCGTTTTTGGGGGGATTGTAGATAGTTGCGGATCTCAGCCGGACACCCATTTTACCGGATGTAAGGGTTCAGGGGGAGGCGGGGGAGCACTAAAACCGAAAACTAAGAATTCAAATATCTCAACCATGGTTCCAGCTAGGAAGCTGAAAATCAACATACATATAGAGGAATTTGTGGGACAAACTTTAAAAATAATTTAATTTTTTTTATCCATTGGGCTCCAAAAGGGGAGGGGGGAAGGCTAAAAACAAATTATATATGATTATATCTTTGAAATTACCTACTATAAAAAATGCATATTTAAGAACCATTAATGTGGTATATAGACCAACCAGAATAAGCTTTAAAGGAGGCTAATTGTTGGAAGAGGAAGGGTCCGGGGAGAGAGGGGGATTAAAAAAAAATACTTAAAAATTAATATCTCGACTATCTCCTAAGATACGTAATTGAGACTAGGATCATATATTAAGCTATACCAGGGAATAATGAAAAAATTATATAATATCGACATAATAGTAGTGTGGGGAAATGGGGAGCATTTCAAAAATGGTGCACATAGTCTTTAATTTTGGTAAATATTTTACGTCGAGAAGTGTAAGGGGAGGGAGGTAGTATGCAAAAATGTCGAAAATTTTTAGTGAATTCTTTAGGGTTCTGGTGAAAGATAGAAAGCTTAAATTTTGCATGTGGGTAGAACTATTTGATGTACATAGAAAGTAATAACTTGTTCCACAATTGTTATGCACCGAAGTGGGAGTCTAACGTGCACAAGATGTTTCACGTGCAATGATAAAACACATAAACTAAAAATAAACTGCCAACAAGTCGGGCGAAACTTTATTATTCTTGGGACAAGTTGCGGATGTGTGGAAAGTCAATATGCAGGTTAGAGTGGTTAGGGAAGGCTAAGTGAAAGGGAGTTCTTGGGCAGGGCTGTTGTCAATTTAACAATATTTCATTCATTTCTGCAAGTTTGGGTTTTTATGAGGGGAGGAGGAGAGGTAAGGGTGGGTGGATGTTAATAGCTTTTTAATTAATTGCTTGAATCGCGTCCAATATCCTCTGTATAGAATGTGTTTCATAGACGAAGTTGCATAGAATTTTCATAGGATTCGGTGCATTTTACATTCACGAAACCAAACATTTGTATGGGAAGGAGTAGAGGAGGTAGGGGAATCGTAAAATTTGTGACGCAATTTTATTCCCTTTCTCTTGTAGTGTGCTTGTACAAAATTTCAAGTTCGTAGCTTTGAATTTGATGGTTATTAGTTGATTCAATGAAATAGGTAGAAATGATACTTTTGTATGGGAGGGGGTAGAAGGGCAAACGTGATTTCAAAACTTTTAAAAGAATTTCATTTCAATTCTTTTTATAAGTTTCTAGGCAAAATTTGAAATGGATAGCTTTTAAGAGTTAGCTGGTAACTGATTTCTTAAAAATGCTCGAAAAAATAATTTTGTACGGGAGGGGGTAGAAGAGGTAGAGGAATTGCAAAATTTGTGACGCAATTTTATTTCCTTTCTCTTGTAGGCTGCTCGTACAAAATTTCAAGTTCGTAGCTTTTAATTTGTTGGTTATTAGTTGATTTAATGAAATTGGTCGAAATCATACTTTTGTATGGGAGGGGGTAGAAGGGCAAGTGTGATTTTGAAACTTTTAAAATAATTTCTTTGCAAATATTTTTATAAGTTCTTATGCAAAATTTCAAATGGATAGCTTTTAATAGTTAGGTGATAATTAATTTCTTAAAAATGGTCGAAAAAATAATTTTGTATGGGAGGGGGTAGAAGTTTTGAAGGTATTCGACCAGTTAATATTTTATACTTTTAGGAATTTTTTTTAAATGTATTTCCCAAATTTTCAAGTTTCTACCCTAAAATTACATCCAAAAATTTTCAGTTTTCGTGTTTTTTTCGTTGCACATGAAACAGCTCGTGCCCATTAGACTGGGGTGGTCGGTTCATAACAATTGTGGATCAAATTATTAATTTTTTTCTATGTATATCAAATAGATGTATTTACATGCAAAATTTAAAGTTTCTATCTTTGAGCAGAGTCCTAAAAAATTCACTCAAAATTTTCGACATTTTTGCTTACCACCTCCCTCCCTTTACACCCCCTAACTTAAAATTTATATCAAAATTATTAATTATGTAGTTCTATAACCTGACGAATTTTCAATTCGATATCTGTACTCAATTTTGAGATATAATGATTTCTAATTTTGAAAAGTGCACCATTTTTCAAATGCTCCCCATTTCACCCCACTACTATTATGACCAAATTTTATATTTTTTTTATATTTCGCTAGTATAGCTTAGTATATGTTTTAAATTTCAATTACATAGCTTAAGAGATAGTTGAGATATTAATTCTGAAGTGTTTTCCCTTGCACCCCCCCCGACCCTTCCCCTTACAATAATTAGCCTATTTCTAAGCTGATTCTAGTGGATCTATGCGCCATCTTAATTGTCTCAAAATATGAATTTTTTATGGTAAGTATTTTCGAAGATATAACCATTTCAAAAATAGATTCGGCCGACAACTTGTTTTTAGCCCCCCCTTTACGGACGCCAATGGATAAAAAAATTAAATTATTTTTGGAATATGTCCCACAGCTCTCTCTATACGTGTGCTGATTTTCATCTTTCTATCTGAATTCGTAGTGAAGATATTAGCAAGTGTATTTTTCGACTTTTTCCATCCCCCCGCCTCCCCCTTCCACCCCACACTCCCCAAAATTTGGATAATGGAGCTCACTTACCAAATTAACAATCCACCCAAAAACCAACATTCTACCTTTAACGGTCTTGGAGGTACGAGTCCATATGTACGGCGTACGGCGTACGGCGGGACGGATTTTTTTTTTTTGCTTTCTTAGGCTAATTTAGTCATGAAACGCGAAAAAACAAAATTTCAGGGTAGCAAATTTTTTTTTTTCTGTGTCGATCACAATACTTTATTATTAAAAAATAATAAAGTAATTATTTTTTTTACCATTTTTAAGAAATCAGTTATCACCTAACTATTAAAAGCTTTGAATTTGAAATTTTCTTCAGAAACTTTTGAAAATAGTTGTGCCAAAAGTTTTCAGATCGTGCCTGTCCTTCTACCCCCTCCCATACAAAAGTATCATTTAGACCTATTTCATTAAATCAACTAATAACCAACAAATTAAAAGCTACGAATTTGAAATTTTGTACGAGCACACTACATGAGAAAGGAAATAGAATTGCGTCACAATTTTTACGATTCCTTTACCTCCTCTACCCCCTCCCATACAAATCTTTGGTTTCGTGAATGTAAAATACATAGAATTTTATGAAAATTCTATGCAACTTTGTCTATGAAACTGACCTTCTATACAGCGAATATTGGACGTGATTTAAGCAATCAATTAAAAAATTATTAACATCCACCCACCTTTACTATCACCCTCCCCCTCCTCATATAAATCCAAACTTGCATAAACGAATGAAAAATTGATTACATGTACTGGAGCTATTGATCGTATTCGCAATTATGTGTTAAATTGACAGCAGCCCTACCCTAAAGAGAGTTCCACTTAGTCTTCCTTAACCACTCCAACCTGCATATTGACTTTCCATGCATCCTCAAATTGTCCCAAAAATAATAAAGTTGCGCCCGACTTATTGGCAGTTTATTGTATACTACGTTCGGTGTTATATGCAAAAATTACAAACCTTCCGCTTTTGCTTTTACGACCTCCCATACAAAAGTCACTACTCACTATTCGAAAGAATTTGAGATGACAGATTTTCCAGTACAATAAACTCTTTTCTATATCAATTAGAGATCATATGATTGGGCTTTACGACCAATCATAATTCTGTTATGTCTAAGTCGATCACTATACTTTATTATCGGAATAAGAAAGTAATATTAACTGTTTTCAGTGATGTTATTTAGTCCTCGTTCTATCTCCTCTCAAACAAACTGCACCATTTCTTAAAATACAATGTATCAACTTCCTCAGTACCTATAAGGGTTTGGAAGCTGAAATTGATCAAAAAGTATTTTGGTAGTGATTAATGGTAGATGTGAAGTTCACGCCATCTCACCCATCACCACACAAAACGGCACAAATTTACAAATTTATAATGTCTCGATTTTCTTGTAAAGTATTGTTGCGAGCTAGGGGTTCGCCAGATTCCAAAGGAAAACACAATTCGTTTAAAAATAATGAATAATTTTATTTAATCGCACTTTATACACAATTTCCCGATCACTTCACTAAATTCGCTCTAAAACTTAATTCGTATAACTCAGGAACACTGCCAATCTATCACTTGTACCGATTCGCGTTCTTCTACCGATAGGTGTCACCAAAATGACTAACTCGTTGTCTGAAAGTTGGCGGGTATTTATACTAAGTCTCCCAGACAGGTGTCGTTGTGTGTGTGTGTCTAGAATGATTGCCTACATTGTGGAGCTCGGTAGAAGTGTCTGGAAACATGTTGATAGTGTTTTGAAATGTTGATGGAATTCTCTCGATATTGCTGGGGACGTCGAGGTTGTCAGATTTATAACATTACCCTCTCCTTAGTCCCTGTTCGTCCCGAACAGAGTTGTTCACTTCCTCCATGGCACCCTGGTACTTTGTTAGTCGGTCTAGATGTACCACTTTCATTTTAGTGCGAGGTTTTTGATGTAGTTGAATCCGATAGACGACATCATTTAATCGGTTGATGATCTGGTAAGGGCCTTCCCAGTTGCGCTGTAGTTTCGGCGATCTGCCCTTCTGTCGTTTGGGATTGTATAACCAAACCAACTCGCCCTCTTGGAATCCTGATGAGTTCGCCCGTTGATCATACCTCGTCTTCATGCGGTCGGACGCCAAATCAATTTTATCTCTGACCAGGTTATAAATTGTCTTTAGTCGACATCGAAGATCCGAGACATAATCTTTAGCATTGGTTGGTTGGTCTGGTGGCACTCCAAACATTAGCTCCGCAGGGACTCGAATATTTCTTCCAAAGATGACTCGGGACGGAGTTTCTCCTGTTGTTGAATGCACCGATGTTCTATAGGCCATTAAAAATAGAGGGATGTGCTGGTCCCAGTCCTGTTGCCTCTCGCTGACGAGTTTGGATAGGTTTGAGTTCAATGTCCTGTTGAAACGTTCCACCATTCCATCGGACTGTGGGTGTAATGGAGTTGTCCTCGTTTTGTTTATTCCCAGCATTTGGCACACGCGTTTGAATATTTGAGATTCAAAATTGCGCCCTTGATCGGAGTGTAGTTCACGTGGCGCTCCAAATCTGCTCACCCAGTTAGTAACAATTTGTTCTGCGACGGTTACTGTTTCTTGGTTTGGAATTGCGTAAGCTTCTGGCCACTTGCTGAAATAATCAATGACCACTAGAATGTAGCGATTACCATTTTCTGATTCCGGAAATGGCCCAGCAATATCCACAGCAATTCTCTCGAATGGGACTCCCACGTTGTATTGTTGCATTTCTCCCTTTGATCTGCGGTGTGGGCCCTGACTCGATGCACACGTAGTACATTTACGGCACCAGTTTTCGACATCATCTCGGAGATGGATCCAATAGAACCTTTCTCGTATCTTTGCCAAGGTTCTGTTTACTCCCAAATGCCCACCGGAGGTACCTCCATGATATTCCTTCAAAACCTCCTCGACTTTACAATGCGGGACGATGGTTTGCATGTGATACGACTTTCCATCAGCGTTCTCCCATTTCCGTTTTAATAATCCGCCGTCTAGGTGAAGGGAGTTCCATTGTGCCCAATAGCACTTTAAGGTTTCACTGAATTGTGAGATGTCTTTCCACTCAGGCCGTTTCATTTCGTCCTTCCATGCCATGATCGGTGAAATATCTGGATCTTTACGTTGGGCGTCTTCCAGTTCTTGCTGATTCCATCCAGTCTTTGGTTCGGTCGTTATCCTCTGAATGGTTTCTCCGGCCTCTTTTCCTTCTATACGGTGACAATGCTTGCAGTTCGGTGGACAAGGACGACGTGAAAGCGCATCGGCATTTCCGTGGATTCTTCCTCTTCGATGAACAATCTCGAAATCGTAGGATTCGAGCCTTTCGATCCATCTGGCTACTTGGCCTTCGGGGTTTTTAAACTGAAGTAGCCATTTAAGCGATGCGTGATCCGTTCGAAGAAGGAACTTTTGACCATAGAGATATTTGTGAAAATGTTTTGTTGCTTCTACTATGGCTAGTAGCTCTCGGCGAGTTACGCAATAGTTCCTTTCTGATTTTGAGAGTACTCGGCTGTAGTAAGATAGCACTCTCTCCTGCCCATCGATCTCTTGTGATAGTACTGCTCCGATACCGACATTGCTGGCGTCAGTGTCTATGATGAAACCATGACCTGGTTTTGGATACGCCAGAACTGGGGAGTCGCAGAGTTGGTCTTTTATCCTCTCGAATGCTTCCTGGCACTGTTGACTCCATGTAAATGGCTTCCCTTTTTCTGTTAACTGATGCAGACATTTCGCCGTGTTAGCAAAGTCTTTTACAAATCGTCGGTAATATGTCGCTAAGCCTAGGAAGCTGCGCAACTGGTGTTTATCACTCGGAGTAGGCCAATTTTTCACCGCCAGTATCTTCTCCGGATCTGTCTTTACGCCATCAGCTGAAACGATGTGACCCAAGTACTTGACTTCTGCACTAAACAAAGTGCACTTTTTCGGACTCAGCTTTAATTTTGCCGCTCGCAGTCGCTGGAAGACTTCCTGCAGATTTTTTAGGTGTTCATTGAATGTTTTTCCGATAACGATCACATCATCTAGGTAAACGAGACAAGTTTTCCAACTCAGACCACGCAAAACGAATTCCATCAGTCTTTCGAACGTAGCTGGAGCATTGCACAGGCCAAATGGCATTACGATGAACTGCCATAGTCCACTGCCGACAGAGAATGCTGTCTTCTCTCTATCTTTTTCATCTATCTCCACTTGCCAGTAACCACTCTTCAGGTCCAACGTTGAGAACCATTTAGCATCGGTCAGGGTGTCCATGATATCGTCGATTCTAGGTAGTGGATAGCTATCCTTTTTCGTAACATCATTTAGTCGCCTGTAGTCTACACAAAAACGGGTACTGCCGTCCTTCTTCTTTACCAGCACTACTGGCGATATCCACGGGCTCTTTGATTCTTCGATGATTCCCTGATGCTCCATAGTTTTGACCATTGAATTGACTTCTCCTTGTTTCGCTAATGGTACTCTTCTTGGAGGTTGACGTATCGGTGTAGCACTTCCGGTATCTATACGATGTTTCACTAAGTTTGTTCAAATTTCTGATGCATGTCCGCTGATTGTTGTTCTAATTTCTGATTAATGTCTGTTGATTGTTGATCCAATTTGTGCATCATTTGTTGCATTAACTGTGTCAGAGCATTCGATGCACCAGAACACTCCTCTTTACGAGTTTCTTCAATTTGGAACTCAAAACTATCTGCATTCTCACCCTCAGCCTCAAGTGTCTCGATCATACGGCTGACAAGTTCAGACTTGCTCCCTGTTGTAGGTAACTCGCGTCTACTGAGCTCTTCCTTCAGCTCCGTTACTTTTAAGTCTTTTAAATAACGCGGCATTTTCACTACCGATTATTTCCAGTTTTTCCGCGATTCGAATTCACTTAAATTTACGTCACTGCTCACTAAATCACTCGAGATTATTCGATTTCACCAAATTCTCACTGTCCGTTCGAGAATTTTAGTTCCGCGATTTTACTTCGCTAATTAAAGTCACTGTTCACTACAGCACTCGAGAATATTCGGTTTCACCAAATTCTCACTGTCCGTTCGAGAATTTTAGTTTCACTTTTCCTCTCTAACAAAATTATCCGTTCCGAGAATTTTTAATTTCACTCGCGATTTTTAACCCGAATTTATCCTTGGAATCCCACTCTTCTGACACCAATTGTTGCGAGCTAGGGGTTCGCCAGATTCCAAAGGAAAACACAATTCGTTTAAAAATAATGAATAATTTTATTTAATCGCACCTTATACACAATTTCCCGATCACTTCACTAAATTCGCTCTAAAACTTAATTCGTATAACTCAGGAACACTGCCAATCTATCACTTGTACCGATTCGCGTTCTTCCACCGATAGGTGTCACCAAAATGACTAACTCGTTGTCTGAAAGTTGGCGGGTATTTATACTAAGTCTCCCAGACAGGTGTCGTTGTGTGTGTGTGTCTAGAATGATTGCCTACATTGTGGAGCTCGGTAGAAGTGTCTGGAAACATGTTGATAGTGTTTTGAAATGTTGATGGAATTCTCTCGATATTGCTGGGGACGTCGAGGTTGTCAGATTTATAACAGTATAAAGAATGCCGATCTGGAATTTCAATTCATTTCTATATCAATTTTATATACTTCTGTAAAAATCGTTGAAATTCTTCCACACTTTCTGCCATCTCCCATACAAAAGTCGCAGTTTAGCGATACGCGTTAAACAATTTTCAAAACAATCATCTTCTAATTAGACTTAATATTTTTTTAGATTCAACTGGAACAATCAGCAATGAAAACCTGTCCTACTGCGGCAATGGAAATGTTCCTAAACATCCTTCCAATACATCTCCAAATAAAAAAGGAGGATATCAAAGAAGTATTACGCATACAGAAGGAAAACAAATACAAATCAGGGGATCTTAGAGGTAACCTCGAAATCATAAAAAACTCAAAAATAGAGGCTCTAACGTCCACATTATCGAACAAAATTCAACTTTGAAACCACCTTTAAGGTTATAATCAAAGAACGCAAGGACTGGCAATCCATGCTACCTGAAATAGAAGAGGAATCAATCATCTGGTATACAGATGGCTCGCGCACCTCTGAGAGGACTGGAGCCGGAATGAAAGGTACTGATTTCTCGGTTTCAAAACCACTTAAGAAGCTACAATCTTCCAGGCTGAACTAATTTTAATGGAGCTATGCATCCAAGAGAATATAAGGAGGGCATCGCAACAAAGCTATTTATATCTTATCGGATAGTCATGCGGTTCTGAAAGCCCTAGCATATAATAAACACGGATCGAGGATAGTTTGGAACTGCCTTCAAAACCTAATCATCCTGAGAAAAAAGGAACGATGTAACCTCAATGTGGGTCTTAGGATATATGGGAATTGAGGAATTGAAATGAAGAGGCTGATCGCCTTGCAAAAACGGCGCAGAAATAAATTTTATTGGACCAAAGCCATTCTGCGGAAAACCCATACTTAGAAAGTGGGTTGAACACGAGCATAAAATCTACTAAAATAGACTTCCAGGTTTATCAATCTCAAAAAACAAAGTGGAGGATATTCTAAAATAAACTGCCAACAAGTCGGGCGAAACTTTATTATTTTTGGGACAAAATGCGCATGCGTAGAAAGTCAATATGCAGGTTAGAGTGGTTAGGGAAGACTAAGTGAAAGGAGCTTCTTGGGCATGGCAGTTCTCAATTTAACACTTTCCGGAAACGTTCAAAAGCTCCATATTTCATTGGTTTATTTATGCAAGTTTGAGTTTTCATGAAGAGAGGGGGGAGGGTGATAGTAAGGGTGGGTGGATGTTAATAGTTTCTTAATTGATTGCTTGAACCAAATCCAATATTCTTTGTATAGAATGTCAGTTTCATAGACGAAATTGCATAGAATTTTCATTGGATTCAGTGAATTTTAAATTCACGAAACCAAACATTTGTATGGGAGGGGGTAGAGGAGGTAAGGGAATCGTAAAATTTGTGATGCAGTTTTATTTCTTTTTTCTTTTCAGGCGCTTGTACAAAATTTCAAGTTTGTAGCTTTTAATTTGTTAGTTATTAGTTAATTTAATGAAATTGGTCGAAATCATACTTTTGTGTGGGAGGGGGTAAAAGGGCAAGTGCTATCTCAAAACTTTTAACGTAATTTTATTTCAACTATTTTTGTAAGTTCTTGTGCAAAATTTCAAATTGATAGCATTTAATAGTTAAGTGATAATTGATTTTTTAGAAATGGTCGAAAAAAAATTTTTGTATGGAAAGTTTTAAAGATATTCGACCAGTTAATATTTTTAACTCTTGAGGATTTTTTTTAAATGCATTTCGCAAATTTTCAAGTTTCTACCTAAAAATTTCATTCAAAAATTTTCAGTTTATGTGTTTTTTTCATTGCACTTGAAACACTTTGTGCACGTTAGACCCCCACTTCGGTGCATAACAATTTTGGAACAAATTATTATTTTTTTTCTATGTACATTAAATAGATGTGTCGACGTGCAAAATTCAAACTTTGTATCTTTTACCAGAGCCATAAAAAAATCACTCAAAAGTTTCAACATTTTCGCTTTCCACCTCCCTCCCCAACTTAAATTTTTTACCAAAATTAAAAGCTATATAGTTCTACAATCTGACAAATTTTCAATTTGATATCTGTACTCAATTTTGAGATTTGGTGATTTGTAGTTTTGGAAAGTGCGCCATTTTTTAAATGCTCCCCATTTCCCCCCACTACTATTATGTCCATATATTATATTTTTTTCATATGTCACTAGTAAAGCTTAGTATTTGTTTCAAGTTTCAATTACATAGCTTAAGAGACAGTCGAGATATTAATTTTTAATTGTTTTTCTTTGCAGCCCCCCTGACCCTCCCCCTTACAAGAATTAGCTTCTATCTAAACTGATTCTAGTAGATCTTGATGCCATCTTAATGGTCTCAAAATATTAATTTTGTATGGGTAGTAATTTCGAAGATATAATCATTTGAAAAAAAAATTCGGCCGCCAATTGGTTCTTAGCCCCTCCTTTTCGCACCCCAATGGATAAAAAAATTAAATTATTTTTAAAAGTTGTCCCACAAACTCCTTTATATGTGTGTTGATTTTTAGCTTCCTAGCTGTAACCATGGTTGAGATATTTGAATTCGTACTTTTCGGCTTAAGCGCTCCCCCTGCCTCCCCCTGAACCCGTACACCCACCAAAATGGGTATTCGCCTGAGATCCGCAATCACCTACAATCCCTTCAAAAATGAACTTTCTATCTTGAAGGGTTTGGGAGTTAATGTGCGCTGAGCGTACACGTCGGCGTACGGCGTACGGCGGACGGCGTACAGACAGACGGATTTTTTTTTTTGCATTTTTAGGCTAATTTAGTCATGAAACGCGAAAAAAAAAAATTTCAGGGTAGCAAATTTTTTTTTTTCCCAAGTCGATCACAATACTTTATTATTAAAATAATAAAGTAATTAGTACTGTCGGCCTAATCACGGGGCATAGGGGAGTAAACCACCACTTCAAAAATATGAGTTTAGCTGAAACCGACATTTGCTGCCTCTGTCGCGAAGACTCCGAAACGACAGAACACATCCTATGTCACTGTAAAGCAGTAGCAAGGAAAAGACACAATCTCCTAGGAAAAAGTTTTCTTTCTATCGAGGAATTAGCAAACATGGCTCTCTTAAAGTTACTTTTATGCAATGAGATTACAGCCCAAATCGGGCTACTGACTTCAGGCTCTTTAATATTTTCATTACTTATTTTGGAAGGGTTGGAACACTCTAACTACGAATTTTTCATTTTTGCAGAGTCAGGTAGCCCAGATATACCCATGCAGGCGGTGTGCTGGAATTATACGTCGGCAGGGATTGGAACTCACGACCTTCGTATTGTAGACCAACACGCTACACACTAAGCTACACCGTAGGTTTTTTAAGATATTTAGATTAGCCAAAGCTTTCGAGTTACGGTATGGTAAACGCACAATAGACCGGGAAGGTCGCATTGCTCTCACGTGTTTCCCAAATAATAATAATTGCTCATTCATACATACAGTAAAATCATCAATTGACTGAAACTTTCGTTCCACTCTAGATAAAAAGTGATGACTTAGGTTTACACGCAATCGTAGTTCTGTTCAATTTGAAATATATTTCCAATTGAATGTCTGCACAATCAGAAACATTTTTCCAATTGAATTTCTACACAATTGGAGATTGTATTCTATTCTACAATGGCACTGCAGCCCAAATCGGGCCTTGACCTTCAGGCTCCTTAACATTTTTTATTATTTATTGTGGAGGGGTTGTTAGGCATTCGCACAATCCTCTATCTTCGAATTTTTCATTTTTGTAAATTGAGGTGACCGTATACCTCCAACCAAGCAGGCAGTGTTCTGGAATTATGCGTCGATCAGGATTTGATATCACGACCTTCGCATTGTAAACCAACACGCTACCCAATAGGTTACACCCGGAAATAGTGCTTCTAAATTTTACCATTCAATCAGACTCAGACTGTAACAACGATTTGCAACTAATGTTCTATAAATCGTTTTTTTTTGTCATTTTTATATTTCAAGATAAATTAATATTCTCTTAAAATCCGATTAATTGCAAAGCAAATCATTCTCGTCTACGTCTCTTCCCGATTTACGACCACCTCCATTATTGTAACCTCTTTTATGATGTCGCATTTCTATCGGGAGCCGATGGTGCTTATTATGATTTTTTAAAATGAAGTGCCATTGATTTGCCATAATATCTTAGACATATCCCCATAAAGGTATCATTAAATTACACCTAACATCGATTAGTTTGCTGTGGACGAGCGTGGTGCTACAACGTTGTTTATTTATGGGTCAATTTCCGCTCATGAGTCCGTCCCGGAAGCACTTTGCCTCGCAGCAAGATTAATTGTCCGGTCATATATCGCTACGGAATCACTTTACCTCGTTACGATCGACCTTCTCACTTTAGTGAAATGCTAATGCAACAGCAACAAGTTTTTGCATTATGCATTTTGTGCTTACTTTTTATGAAATCAGGGTGGCTTGTTTTAGTACGGATTCACTCATAGCTATTATTCAGAAAGAATATTTAAATGTGACGTTTTCCTTCTCAGAACGAAAAAAAATCCAAGCGGTATTATAATTTTCCATTAAGCCTTTTCATCTCGAAGAGGAGCGCCCATTCAATCTCAAGCACGAAACAAAAGGTAAAAAGTACTGACGAGCCTAACAAAAGGCGAATTTAACCCCATTGTCCGTCGTGGTCATCAGTAGAGAATGCCAAGGCAAATAAACTTTCCGATTTCATCGCAGACAACCAACTATAAGGATACGCTTCACATCACAAAAGAGAAAGCCATCTGATGGCTCCTCAAAAGAAAATCTGACCATTCTTCACTAGAGGTTTTTCTTCTTTTGAGATTAAAAGGGGATGAAAGAAATCATATCGAGTGTAATGACAAAAAAAAAGTCAGACTGTACAAATAACACTTTAAATAGCAGTTACCTGAGAGCGGACTATTTTCTGTTCACAAAAAAAAAGAAGAAAAAAACTAGAAAGCTTCCAACGCGATATGGAAACTTTCCCGATTCCGGTTGCACTGCTGAAAGTACTGACTCGGAATTAAATCCTTAAAAAGTTCAATTTCGCTCATAGTGCCAATACTAGTAGACATCCTACGGCCTTGCTTTGAAGTACTTTGAATATCGAACAAAGTACACACTTGTTCGCTAGACTACTTATGTGCTCTTCCAAGTTGCTACTTGAAGACGTAATTATGACATCCTTGACGGCACAAAACTACTACTTTTAGGTTCAAGTTTTTTCGCTTCCGTACACATTACCGTATCCTTTTACATGGAATTATTGCGGAAAGAAGGCGCATTTAATGAGGAATCGGGTTTGAGTCAGTTAATTTGTAAAGTCAGAGAAACGATACGACTAGAATGAAATTAATTATGATATTATAACTAATTCAAAGATTTATCTACTCTCTTGTATCCTGAATATTTACGAAAAGTGCGGTCGGATATTATTTGGGATCCCTTGAAATTTTGGAAATTTGTTAATTGTAAGCGTAAGTCTGATAGTTATCTATCTTTTTTGCGATTTCTTGGCGGGAATAGTAATGATCAATTCACTATTTGTAATTTTTTTTTGCCACATTCTTCTGTAGATCTTTTACTGGTAGTGACTTTATCCCTGACGTATCGTACTTTGATGACTTTAGAGATACTGCTTCAACCACTTTGCCTGTATACCGATTTCTTATAATTATGTAATAATCACATCTCTCACCTTAAGGATGTTTCTTCACCTGGCCCTGATGGGGTTGAGCAAAATCTGCTTTTGTAAACTATCGACCAATAGCTAAACTGTCACCTATTCCAAAACTTTTCGAGTCTATAGTGTGTGAGCTCATGTCGTTTCACTATAAATCTTTAATTTCGAGTAAACAAAATGGTTTCGTCAGGAATAGATCCACTGTCACTAATCTGATGGAATTTGCAAATTTTAGCTATTGAGGAGGGTAAGCAGGTTGATTGTATTTACACTGATTTTAGTAAGGCTTTTGATAAATTACCCCACACCATCCTAATTGGACTTGTTGGGTTTTCCTACTTAATAGAACTTATCAAGTTCTTTTTTGTAGTTGTTCTTCGAAGCCATTTATTGCGTATTCTAGTGTTCATCAAGGCAGTCACTTAGGGCCACCTCTGTTTATCCTGGCCATTAATAATGTTGCTTCTGATTTTAAATATTCGGAAGTACTCATTTATGGTGATGAAATTAAAATCTTTAGCTCTCTTAATTCCAGTTCTGACAATTTTCTTCAGGAGGATTAATTTTAGTAACTGGTTTCGTTAGATTGAATTTTGATCATGTTATATTATTTACAAGGAAACTCTCTCCGTTTGTGATAATTTACTGTCTTAATGACTGTATGTTTGATCGTGTTAATTCCATTATTGACTTAGTTGTTACATTTGACTAAAAAATTTTTGGTTTGCATATTAATAAGATCGTGCCGAAGGATAATTCTATGTTGGGACTTATCACACGCTTATCCAAGGAATTTAGCAATTCGCTTGTTAGGCTAAGTCTCTTCGTTAGATCTCACCTTGAATACGGTTCTCAAGTTTGGTCTCCTTATTAAGATGAGCACACTGGCAGAATTGAATCGATTAGTATAAATTTGGAAGAATAGCTTTATGTTACCTTAATTGGAATGGCAGAGTCCGTATTCCTCCTGATACTGATCGAATTCAACTATTAAATATGTCATCGCTTTCAAAACGACGTGAAGTAGCTGATGTAGTTTTCGCTCATAACCTTCCTTGGTGAATTTTTACCAAGGTATCCTAGATTGCGGATTGGTCTTCACCGGACGAACTATGGTATGAATGAACCGATTTCGAGTATCTCGAGAGAAGTTAGTAGCCATGCTGATGTATTCGACTCCTAAATCGATAAGCACTGCTTAAAACGTAGACTTAATGCTAGTTGATCCCGAAGAGAATGTGAAGATAAATGGACTTTCAATTTTTAAATTTGGAATCGATTTATGGCAATTCCTTGCTTTAAGGAATCTTGATAGTGATAAATTAATACGGTTTTAGTCAAGAAGCTATCGTATTTTTTTTTCGCAGTCATGAATTTTTGATGCGATGATCGCACTCTATTTTGCCAACAATAATTATAAATTGTCAATAATAAGATAAAAATAAAATTAAAAGGAAACAATCGTCTTTATTTGTTAGTTAAGTGCTAATAAAAATTTGTTACAATTAAAAAAAAAAAAAAAATCACAATATCTGAATTTCTAATGTTCTGTAAGCAATGTACGTTGTATATATTTTTGAAGTTGTTGAATTTTTTAGAAAACTCATTATTGAGCTTCTTCCACAACATTCCCGCATCGATTCGATGCATATGTAAAATTCATTTCTTTTTAAAATGAACTCCTTATGAAAAAAAAAATAATTCAGACCTTCGTAAAATTACAAAAACAATTGGATGAAATTGAAAAACAACAAAACTGGAGTAAATGCCGACATGTTTTTAAATATAAAAATGCCGAATTAAATCCCATCAGGCATAGTGATAAATTTAAATGCTGCAATAAAAAGCGAAATAATTGGCAAAGCTCCATTTATGTAAAACCTTTATTAACGGTTTGGGAGAGCTATGAAAACAGAAAACCAAGGAATAATTTTCTGATATTTCCTTTCAATTTCGTGACGGTTTTTGATGAATGAAAATTCGAAACAAATATGACTCATTTTATTGAGAATCAATTGAATCGGTGTGAAGAAGAACGGCACTAGTGCGAAAATATCGATTCGAGAGTTTTAAGTTTCATAGTGCTGTAGGGTACAAAGTGTTAACTTAGAAAGCCAATTATCTTTAAATGAGCTTCTCGCTTGCCCTCCAGGATATGTTATTACTATGATACGTCATTTTAAAAGGGTTATATGTGCTATGAAATATTAATTAAACTTTTGGACAAGTATTGTTCTTCCACTCAACCACATTTTATTTTTTATTAGGGTTTAATGAATTTCGTAATATTTCTGTAAAAAAAACCAACAAAAAGTCTTCTAAAATATAGAGCAATAAAATAAAATTATTATAGAAAAATATTTTTAGTGTACTAGGATAAATTTGAAAAAGACAAAAATGTTTACTTTTGACTAATCTTCTTCCCTACTTCTTCCAAGAATAGCTATTTTGATAAAAATCGGTTGATTCCGGGGTATGTACCTTTGCAGCTTTTTTATATCTTGAGTTTTCTTCTCATTGATAGCAACGGGTTCCTCATAGGTTTTTCAGTGGGTAGTGCTTGATCAAATCTATTTTGGACATGCTTGAATGTTTTGGAGTATAGTTCATTAAAATAGCCGTATGTCATCACGTACCCAGATGTTTCACTGTCGTCAACGAACGTTTTATAATTCAATACAGAAAACCACGATCTTGATAGTTGGCCCTACATTTATATAAAAAAAAAATTGTGGACTTAGATTAGTACTGCTCTTCTTCTGCATTTAGATTAAAAGGCGGAAGTGGCAGTGGATCGGTCACACTTTGAGGAAACAAGAGCGCAACATCTCCAAAAAGGCTCTGGATTATAATCCTCAAAGAAGACGTCGGGTTGGTAAACCCTTTAGCACATGGAAACGAGCAGTTGAGCAGGAAGCTAGAGAAATAAACAAGTCCTGACAAAAGCTAAAGGCCGATGCTCAGGATTGCGCATTGTGGAAGAGAGCTGTTTCTGTCCTATGCCCTTATAGGGGGTCTTAACAAGAATTTGCTTCTTTTGAAAGCTACAGTATGCTGGTGACGTACAGCGAATTAAGGACAGAAGAATACCCAAACGTGTACAAAAAGGAAAGGCGAAAGAGAAAAAACAATCGGTAAACCAAGAAAATGCTGGGAGGATTCAATCGACGACGACGGCGAATCGCTTTTAAAATTTTCAACATGGAGGACGCAGTCATTGGACCCTGAAAATTGGAAACGAATCATACAGGATGCCAAGGCCCAACTTGGGCTGTAGCGCTATTGATGATGATGATGACTGTTATTTTTCTCACCGGTTCATTTAAGTTCAGTTGGCTTTAGTATGGGCTCTGTTTGTTGTTGAATAGTAAATAATCCCAGAGGATACTAGACGCTACGTAATATCTTAAAAAACTGAGCACCGCTCATTGATATTTAACACTAACAGTTTGTCAGCGAATCCTACTATCCCTTTCCAAGAATCTCGACCGGATATTACTCGAGACCTTATTGCCTTCTAGGCGATATGCTATGTAAGAGAGGGTATGTTAAACACTCTGGGGGTTCCTTCCCCCAGAGTGTTTAACAGGATTTCCGATCAAATGTAGGACGGAATTTTCAGATAGGGCTATGTGCAATGTATTCTACTTCTTCTACAATGGCGCTGCAGCCCAAATCGGACCTTGGCCTCCTGACATTCAGGTTCCTTAACATTTTTTATTACTCATTGTGGAAGGGGTGTTAGCCCTTCGCACAACCCTCTATCTACGAATTTTTAATTTTCGTAGATTAAGGTGACCAAGGTATATTCAAGTAAGCAATGCGCTGGAATTATATATTGCGTCGACCGGGATTTGAACTCACGACCTTCGCATTACAAGAGCAACACGCTACCCACTAGGCTACACTCTAGCTGGGTAATGTATTAACAACTCATTATCGGAAAAAAGACGTCGTCCTTGCAAGATCTCTGAAGATTGCTAAAGAAATCTTGACTATGTAGCAAGAGAAATTGGACTACTCTTATTAAAAAAACGGAAGGAAAGAGATGACAATCATTATGAGTATGTAATCTCGAAAACGTATATAGCTTATTGAAGGATAAAAGCGATTGTATCGAAATTAAAAGACGTATAATGATAGTGACCAAGTCGGATTACTTAGAACTAGCCAATTATTTAAAAACAAAAACTTGCACAATGTAAAAAAACATAGCAGAGCTACGATTGCACGTAAAACAAACCCAATCTTACGATACTCTAGATGAAAATGATTTTTTTTTGATCCTAGTAAGCTTTGTATCGGGAGTGGTAGAAGGGGTGATAGCATTGAGCTATTTTTTTTCTTCTATCATGCTACAATAGCTATTTAAATGCTTTATACAAAATTTAAGATTCAAAAATTTAATAGGCACTGAGAAAATTAGTGTATTATGATTAGTGGAATTGTGCAGTTTGTGTGGAAGGTGATCGAAGTAGTAGGGGGATTTTAGTGATTTTTCTAGAAATAACTATGAATATTATGAAATTGACATCTCTTAAATTTTAGAAATCGTTTTTTTTTGTGAAGTTGTGGAATATGTGTCATATTGTATGGGGAATCTAGTCAGAGGGGGGGGGAGAGCAGGGGGAGGGAAGCAGTGAAACTAATCAGTTAATTTTTCTTATCTGAATGATAATGCTAATTATGTATTTAGCTCAAAATTTGAGCTCGATAGATAAATGCTAAAGAAAATCGGTTTACAGTGTTTCAAGAAAAATTGCAGTTTGTATGGGAGGTGGTGGAAGAAGTGACGTGAATCACATAGTTTTAATAGCGAAAATGATAATAATATATTCAAAATTATTAGCTTTTGCGTAGTTTCCAAGAAAATTTGATTATTGCAAATGATTGAAAGCTAGGATGTAGCCTAGTGGGTATCGTGTTGGTCTTGTAATGCGAAGGTCGTGAGTTCAAATCCAATTCGGCGCAATATATAATTCCAACACATTGCCTGCTTGGATATACCTTAGTCACCTCAATCTACGAAAATTAAAAATTCGTAGAAAGAGGGTTGTGCGAAGAGCAACCTTTCCACAATAAGTAATGGAAAATGTTAAGGAACCTGCATGCCAAGAGGCCAAGGTCCGATTTGGGTTGTAGCGCCATTGTAGAAGAGGACGGAAGATGAAAATGATTGAAAATGAGTCATTGTGTATGGGAAAGTGAAAAAGGGGTTGAGCGAATTGATCCGTTCACGAACTTGAACTTACTTGTTGCTGTTTCTATTCGTAGACGCTCCCTTTCAACTATTGAAAACTTACAACTTAGTCTTAAACACTTCTAAAATAATCCCTCTGTAACTTGAAACCTTTTAAATTTAGTAAAAAATACTCGGTTTAACATTTTATTATCAATCAGGTTTAAAACGTAGCCTAAATATGGACTAGAACTTCGGCTTCATTTACTTTGCCTTATATATTTTTTTTACTCTAGATGAAATCTGAGAGTACGCCCAGAAATACTGCTCGCACAGTGTCGGCAAGGGTACAAAAATATTTGTTGTCACTCAAAAATCTCGAAACCGGATGTCAGTCTATTAGTCCGTTCGTTTTCTAGCTTGAGAACACGTTGAGTTACGAAGCTTAAATCTCATATACGTTATTTTTGGTGAAAAAAAACGGTTATGTTCCTGAACGGGCCAAATCGCTTTTCCCCTTATAACCCCTCCCACACAAAATGACTCAATTTTGGAATTTGACAATTAACAGATTTTCTCGAAAAGTATCAAAGTTATTGATATAAAATTTGGAATATATAATTTTTATGATGATTTCAATCTGCTGTATAAAATTATTTGAATCCCTCTACTTCTTCCACCACCTCCCAAACAAACTGCACTTTTCCATGATATTCTATAAACCAATTAACTCAGGACATATAAAATCAATCGAACTAAAACTCTGCACAAAATATTTATTTAAAATTATTAGTAAGACCAAAAAAAATTAGAAGGGCTAGAAGGAGTGCAGTTACTGCTTCTAGCCCTTCCAATAAAATATGACACAATTGCACAATTTGACGAAAATTCGATTTTCTTGAAATCTCTACAATATAAAACATATCAAAAACATGATAACTATAGTAGCTAGGGTGTAGCCTAGTGGGTAGCGTGTTGGTCTACAATGCGAAGGTCGTGAGTTCAAATCTCGGTCGGCACATAATTCCAGCACACTGCTTGTTAGGGTCTACCTTCGACACCTCAATCTAAGAAAATGAAAAATTTCAAGATAGAGGCTTGTGCGAAGGTCCAACAACTTTTCCACAATAAATAATGAAAAATGTTAACAAATCTGAAGGTCAGGAGGCTAAGGTCCAATTCGGGCTGTAGTGCCATTGTAGAAGATGTTTATAGTTATTTCTGAAAAAGTCATTAAGAACTAGCCCTTTCTTCTATCACCTCGTATATAAACTGCACAATTTCACTAAATCCAATACACTATTTTTATCAGAACTTTTTAATTTTTGCAGCCAAAATGGTCAGCCGCGATGAATTATTTTTTATGACTCATTCATGAGTTTACTTAAATATAATTTGGTGAGTATATAGCATCTATACTCGCTTAACAGACTCTTTTATGAAATATTAGTGCCAGTTTTTTTTTAATTTATAGAGGACAGTTTTTATTGAATTGTAACCGACTATTTTAATAAGCTAGAACTGATAGTTTTTAATGAAGAGCTGATATTACTGTTAGTAGTTACTAAATTAAGCTAGCCAAGCAATACATTTTATAGTAAATTTGAAAAAAAAAAAAATTATACATACATATATATATATATATATATATAAAATTGCACATATATATATATATAACAAAAATAGAACAAAAACTTCACCATTTGAAATGAAAACTATTGGTAGTGTCTTTCGAGAGAAACAATTATCAAATAGCTCTGCACATTCCTGACGTTATACTATACATTTCTTGAGTTATTCTGCCACTCCTTTACAATTTTATACGTACTCAAAATATTTATTAGCAATTAATAACAGTTTGATCAGTTTGACAAGGTCTCAGAAAAAAAGAAACTTCGCATTTGATAACTTAGAATATTGTGAAATACGGAAATCCTTATTTGAAATTAATAACGATTTTAAAAAAAAATTAACTGTTCATCTCTCTAAACTAGTAATACGAGTTTACATTCTACTCGTACAAGAAATCCCATTTGGACTTTATTGCGAAACAAAGCAATGCAATTATCCAGAAAGTCATCACAAGATATATCCTTTAAAAAGGAAAAAGAACCATTCTGATACGTATTATACTGCAGTCAAGTAAAACGCCTGAAACTAAAAGAGATTCATTGTATTTGAAAGAGAATGTTATAGGTATATCCTGCCCGAAAGGAACGCGTGTGAGTCTTTTATGTCAAGTGCACTTGATCCAGAAAGGACATATTTTTCGCATGAAAACAAAATAATTGAAACAACCCATTTTTTTTATATACAAGCATGAACATTTATTAAAATTACCTGTACGTGACATCACAGGAACCGTCGTTCACTCATTTTTTTTTTTCAATTTTTAATTTAATTTTTCACAGTATCTATACATCTATCATATAAATATAATTGTAATGTTTGTCTGTTATAAGTTTATACATATATAAGTTTTTCGCTTTATTTTAGCAATAAATAAGCAGAAACACACGTTTTTAAAATTTTTCTCCGTCTGTCTGTCCGGCTTTCACGCAAAAACGGCTGAACCGATTGTAATCAAACTTTCAAAGTTTATTAGGTATGCGCCGAGATGTAATCTGCAATTCGTCTTATTTCAATACTTCCACGCCTTCTACCCCTCCCATACGAAATAACTAATTTTCACAAATATGTAATAATCAAATTTTCTTGAAAACCTTTGGAGCGGATCATTTGAAATTTAAAACATATTATTTTTATCATAAATATTATCTATGGTATACAAATTATTTAAATTTCCCACTCCATCCATCACAACCCATACAAACTACACTTGTTATGAAATACTATACACTAATTTTCTCAGTACGTATAACTTTCATCGAGCTAAAATGTTGTACTAAATTTTTAATTAGCATTATTATTAATATCGGGAAAAAATTAGCCGATTAGCTTCAATCCTTCTACCCCATCCCATACAAGGTGACACAATTCCACGACTTTACAAAAATTCGATTTTATTGAAAAGTATGAATGTTACTGATCTAAAATTTAAAATATATCAATTGCATGGTGATTATAGTTGTTTCTCGAAAAATCACCAAAAACCCTCCACTTCTTATACCGCCATACGAATTCCACAATTTCATTAAATCCAATATACTAAGTTTTTTAGTACCTTTTCAATTTTTGAAACTTGAATTTGGTACAAAACATTTGTAAAGCTACTCTAGCATGATGTGAAACAAATTAGTTCAGTGCTGTCACCTCTTCTACCACTCCCCATACAAAATTTCTTAAAATCACAAAAATTTCGATTTCATCTGTAGTATCGTATGATTGGGCACAATCGTAGTCCTGTTATGTTTTTAAGCTTAATGTTATTTTATTTGGTCTTTTTCTTTTAATTAACACAAGCTACTATAACTATTCACATGTCCTTAATGCTCTTCAATACGTGTATGATCTCAGATTACGGGATTGATTTCATCACGAGCCAAATGCGAGTATCGTGGTTTCATTCTTAATAATTTATGGTTCTGATGCCAATAAAATACAAAGAATTGTCTTCAAAGGGCCATTAAACTAATCAGATTATATATATGTCCCGCATAATGCATTACTAACTACATTCTCAAAAATTGCTTGTATTGCGAATCTTACGCGGACAAAGTCTTTGCCATAGAATGGTCAATTTAACCTTGAAATTTGACAGATGAATGAGTGGCTCTTCTTAATTAGCAAAGTACTATGTATCACTACTCTACTAACAATGAAGACGAGCTAATTTACTACTTAGCAAATTATAAATTAGGCCTGCTATGTGCCATTGATATTAGCCGAGACCGATACCGCACGTTTAATAAATCAGAACAGTGAGTAATATTCAGAAATCTTCCCTTTAAGGTGGTAACCCCTGAGCATTTATCATATAATATATAATTTCATGTCAATAGGTTTTATACATTTCGAGCAAATCCGTTTATTGTCAAATAGTGTTATTTTGTATGGGAGGGGGTAGAAGGGGTGAAGCGATTCGGCCCGTTCACGATCTTGACCTTACTTGAAATTGAAAGAAAAGATTCCCGGATTCTACACTGTTACGCTTTATTACTCGTGACGTTTCGGCCTCTGCTGAGACCTTTATCAAGCTTTCAGTAGAGACCGAAACGTGACGAATAATAAAACGTAACAGTGTAGAATCCCGAAACCTTTTCTTTCAATTTGAAATGCACTGTGAAAACACTCACCAAACCACATGCCTTACTTTTTCATGAAAAACGACGTGTAAGAACTTCCTAGCTCATCGCGTTCTCAAGCTAGAGAGCGCACAGACGGACGGACGGACGCACGGACATCCGGTTTTGAGATTTTTGAGCGACAACAAATATGTCTGTACCCTTGGCGCCTCTGTGCGAGCATTATTCCTTAGCGTTAAAAACTTACAAGCAAACTTATAATACTCTCAGAGTATAAAAATAATAAACGAAAATTTTTTTTACAGCATTTGAAAGTTCACTTTTTTATACTAAGCATAATTTCAAATTACCCGCGAATATGTTTTTTTTTCCTTACTCTGATTCTTGTCCTAATTAGGAGAAAAAAACATAACCATTATGTCTTTTGTAGTTTTAGAGAAAAGTTATATTAAAGTGAAAAAAAGGAAAAAAGAAAAATATGCAATTTTTTAGAAGAGAAAAAAAAACTAAAAAGTTTCTCTTTGTTCCTAAAGTTGGCCCTTCAAGTTTGGGCAAAATTTTTTCTCCCTCTCATACAAAGTGACACATTTTCAGATACCTCCCATACAAACTGCACAACTTCACTAGATTTAATACACTAATTATCTCAAAATCCATCAAATACTTGAAGCTTGAATTGTATAAAACACTTTGATAGCAACTCTTTCAAGATGTGAAAAAACTAGTTCAATGCCTTTACCCCTTCTACCACTCCTCATACAAAAATTTCTTAAAATTAAAAAATTTCTCTTCATCTAGAGTATCGCATGATTGGGTCTTTTGCACAATTGTGGTCATGTTTTATATTTTTTTTTTGTAATTTTTCCAGGGGTTACATTGTTAAAATATAAGAAATTTTTTTCATAATTAAATAGATCGATTTGTACAGCTACTATAGCTACACGAATTCCGCCCGTTCACTCTCCCTAACTTGCGAAAACTTTAAGCTAGAATGTTTCAATTTTATACGCGTAATTGTTGCTGGTAAAGTACTGTGAAGTTATTAATACAACAATCTCATTACAAATAACGCAATTTCATAATAAGACGAAATTTTTTGAAAGTACTGAATCTGTAATCTGAAAAAAAATATAATACTTTGATAATAAAGACTTGAATTGCATAAAAATGTTTAGAATCATTTCTCTTCTTCATCCGCCTGCCATTCAAATTTCACTATTCTATGAAATACTTCTTCTTTTTCAATGGCACTACACCCACGGCCTGCTGACCTTCAGTTCCTTAAGATTTTTATTTCCTATTGTGGAAGGGGTGTTAGCCCTTCGCACAGCCCTCTATCTGCGAATTTCCATGCTCGCAGATTGATTTGATCCAAATGTACCCATGTATGGAGTGTGCTAGAATTGTCCGGGATTTGAACTCACAACCACGCACTTAAAACTAAATGATTTGAAATTCTAAACATGAAATTTTTTATGACTATTATACAATAGTTAAAATTATTAAAATCCTTCTTCCTTTTACCACCTCTCACACAAATTTCTCAACTTCATGAATTGCAACTATATGTATAAAAATTATCTCTGTATCTATTGCATTCTTAACCTAAAATTTAGTAAATTAGCTTATGGAAATAAGCTTTTCAATTTTATAACAATTAACAATATAAGAATGTGCTATACTTATGGCACTTGAAGAATAGGTGTGGAGAGGTTCTCACTTGATCTACAACGTGAAAATCAAAAATTGCGGTAATTTTTTTAGTATTTATGTGAGTAGTCAAATTTAAATTTACTGAACTCAACATATCCAATTTAAAAGTTGGCTAACTTTCAATGTAGCAACTTAATAATTAGGTTCGTGTCTCGGAAAATAAAGTCAATTAATGCGTGGGCTCTCACATCAGGTTTGTGCCTCGGGAAAAATCATACCTTAGAGAAGTTGCCGCCATGAAAAAACTCGCAAAACAATTTTATTTTGTTGAATCCTGTAAAGTTGAGGTGCGAAGCGGGACCACAAAACAAACAATTCTCTAAACAAAGTTCTTCGATTGTTACACAATCAGCCGATTTGACATTTGAAATAAACGTAAAATTAGTGTTTCCTAATTTGTTATGTGCCTGCTATTAATTTTTAATACGTTATGCTAAGTCGAATTGAGTCGCGGAAAGTTAATATCCCTGAGACATAAAGGAGGAGAATGAAACTTATATCATTCGAAAGGTACTGAATCAAAGATGTGCACGAAAAAATTATTAGTACAGGTAGTACAGGTAAAATAAAGTGATACAAGCGGTCCTCCATCTAAGTACTACACACGTCCAATGCTGCTTCACTTACAACGTGAACATCAACAATTGTGATAATTTTTTGTAGTGTTGAAAGAAAGAGGAATGAAACTACTATATAGGAATTAAGAATATGTACACCTATAAATTTCAATTAGTTATTTCAAAAACAAGATGATTTTTTATTTGACACACACAATTGGTCGAATTTTGACCACAGGCGATACTACAAATTTTCAAGCTAATAGCTTTTAATGTGTTGGTGATAACTGGCATAATAATAATGGTGGAAACAATACTTTTGTACGGAAGACGATAGAAATTTTGGAAGTGTTCGATCAGTTAATTTCGTGAACTTTTTTGCACTATTTTTTAAATGAATTTGAAATACTTTCAAGGTCATAGCTCTTCAATCAAAAATGTTGGGTTTTTGTGTTTTTCCAATGTACATATAGCCACTTGTGCACGTTAGGCTCCAATTTCGGTCCATAATATTTTTGGTTCAAATTATTATATTATTTTTAAGTACATAGATATAGCAAATGGATGAATGCACCTGTTAAATTAGAACTTTGTATCTTTTACAAGTGGCCTAAAAAAATTAGTGAAAGTTTTCAACATTTTAGCTCACCACCTCCCACTCCTTACACCTCCAGATTTAATCTTTTTACTTTAGGCAATATATCCGTATATAAAGTTTTAGCTGTCTTTCTGCTTTCGTAGTGGATATATTAGCATTTGTAGTTTTAGACTCTTGCCCCTTTCCATGTCAATCCCTTCCACCTGACACAAAATTTAGGTAATGAAACTTAATTACCCAATCTTCAGTACACCTAAAACTGAACTTTAAGGAGATATGAGTCTATATATACGGGGTACAAATTTTTTTTTAATTTTATACTAATTTAGTTATAAAACGCGAAAAAGCAAAATTTCAGGGCTGCAAATGTTTTTTCTGGGTGAATGGCAATACCACAATAGAAAGAAAAGATTTCCGGATTCTACACTGTTACGCTTTATTATTCGTGACGTTTCGGTCTCTGCTAAGACCTTTATCAACCTGTTATCACAATATAATAAGAATAATAAAATAAAATAATTTCAATCGAATAATTCACAGAATCTTTTCTTTTCTTTCGCGCTGCGCGTCGACAAATCCGAAAATTTCTGGATCGGGCTGAATTTTCCAATTTATGGATTGCACGAATGCTTTAACTGATTTGAAGGTGGTTTAATAGCTTTTCCTTCCACATATTCACGTGTCCTTTGCTATCGCATATTGTTTCTAGTGTCTTATCTAGGCTTTAGGCTGTTTACTTAGATTGCCTAGTTTTATAATTGCCAATGTGATTCATGTTTTATCTAAGCCAAATAAACTAACACAAAACGGTATTTACGTAGCCTACGACTCTTCCTAAAGGCATAATTGCTTGTAGCCCAAGAAGTCATGTCTTGCATTAGACTACAGTCGGGGAACTAAGCCGGATATTCAGTTTCATTCAGAATGTTAACAAGTTTTGTATTTCGAAATTTCAATTTCTCTTTAGGTTTTTCACGCTTTAAAAATGCTTCATAAGCCTTAGTGTGGAAAGGTTTTTTAATTTATTGGACTTAAACAATGTAGTGTTGTAGTGTTGTTGATCCCTACTGGGGTTCCTGTATAACCTAAGCAGAATACACCATACTCAGCGTTTGGGTCGCAAAATTTTTAAATATTTTCGCAATTTTCTTAATTACTACCAACGAACTCTAGCCTTCCAACGTATACTGCGCTAAATTCCTCCTTAGGACAAATTACCATTTGTACACGTAACGCATACCGAGTTCTTAAGAAATTAGATGCTAAGAAATCGTCCAGTCCAGATGGAATCCCTGCCCTTGTCCTTAAAAAATGTTGCACTTCTTTTGCCAAACCTCTATGCAAACTTTGTCGTCTCTCCTTGTCGTCGTTCACTGTCCAATCTTCATAGAAGCTTACACATGTTTGGCCAGTCCTAAGAAAAGGAGAACGCATCAATCCCACTAATTATCGCCCAACAGCAATAACCTCAACTCTGTCGAAGGCCATGGAAACAATCATTACCACTGGAGTAATAGAAAATCTCAACATCAATGATACTATTGATGACAAACAGTATGGATTCCTCAAAAAATATTCCACAGGAGACCTTTTAACCACCCTCATTGAGCATTGGAACAAGAGCATTCACCAGTTTGATGAATCTTGTATTATAGCTCTCGATATTTTCAAAGCTTTTGACAGAGTATGGCACAGCGCGCTTTTAGTCAAACTTAAGCTATTAGTTTGGGCGACTACCTTATTTCCTGGATTGAAAGTTTTTTAGCCAATCGTTCAATGTGTGTGGTATTGGGTGGTGTGGTTTCCCCTTCTTATAAAATTAACGCCGATATCCCTCAGCGCTCGGGGCTCACTTTTATGCGTGTAGATACATCTATTGGTAGTTATCTTGCGTTTTTCAGTTAAAATGATATATAGTACGCAAACAGTTCTCTTCCACACGGTTTGATTCTGAGTGTAGTTACTCCATGGGATACTAAAGCCACTTTACCATAGTTTGGCAAAGCTGAAGTTCTGTTCTTAGAACGAAATAAAAAAATGTCAACCATTTTTTCCGTACGCTCTTAACATCAAGAACTGTGCGCAGTTTTTAATAATTAACTAAAAAGTCACAAACAAAAATGTTAAATGAACAATTTATCTTAGGAAGGATGAAGTTGGCAAAAGAAAATCACTAAGCTCACCACTCCATGGGAAGGTAAGTTCGCAGGTGTCGATTATAACATTTCTACCAGACTCTGGTACAGTGTGTCTCCTTCTTGCATGGAATGACTCTAATTGTAAGCAGCGGACTTTAGTTGTTCCCAGGACTTATTTATTCCTCTGGTACAATTAAAACTGCACGTTTCCATGTACTACTTAGTCGTCCGACCTGATGTCTTTATTGAGGATAAGTAACGGTAACGCTTTCCGATCATCGACTACCACATCATGCTATTTGCTAGTATAACAAGGACATTAACTCAGTCATCCGAAAAATTAATTAGCGCCTATGAGAGAAAGGTCCTCAGAGGAATCCTTGAACCTGTGAGGGAAGACTTGATCTGGAGAACACGATACAATAGAGAATGGTATGCGATCTTTGAAAATACAAAAGTGTCAACCTTCATAAAATTTAAGAAACTACAATGGGGAGGTCATGTGAAACGGTTGGATAACGGAAGAACTCCCAAACGCACACCAAAAGGGAAAGTTAATAGACAAAAACCGGTCGGAAAACCAAACGAAAGCGCTGGGAGGATTCGATTGACGCAGACAGCAAATCACTGCTAAAATTTTCAAACTGGAGGACTCGATCACTGAACCGAGAGGGATTTAGGCGAAGTATTCAGGAGGCCAAGGTCGGATTTGGGCTATAGTGTCATTGTAAATTAATTGGTAAGAAGGCCTCTTAATGGAGAACACCATCTATGAGTTGATAAACTCTTAGAATTAGACGGGCTGGATCTAAGAGATATGATCAAACAGCCAATTAAATAATTGCAATAGGTTACTCTAAGCATTCACTAGAAAAGTTGTGAATGCTTAGTCACTAGAAAATACGTAGCCAATAATTCAGGATTCAAAGCGAAAACCTAAGTTCGGAACCGAAGTAAATTTTTTTTCTCTTGATCTCGTTATTTGTTCTTTACCATTTGTATTCCGGTTCACCAATCAATATCAATTTTTTGGAATTCGAGAAGAATCGAAGACAGCAGCGTTAAGCGAGATTACATACGTAATGCTTTGCTTAGGAGAATTTTTACAGATAAGATTAAATAATTCTACTTCCTCCGAGGGATAAGGAGTATAATTCAACCATAGCCAATCCAGTTTATTCTAACAATATGGACACTCACTGGATCATACGCTTATCACCCGCGATCATAAAACACTAACTGATAGGAGAAACAATAACAGTGCCTCGAGATGGACGCATTCTACAGTAACAAAGATTTTCATTTGAATGAGGACTAGAATTGGCTTCTGGATCATTCGAACATTGAATGGTGATTAAAGCGGTGGTAATCTCGCTTCATATGCCACCGCTTTCTATCCAAATCTTGGAGTTAAGAGGGGACGAATGGACAGGATCAGAAAAAGAACGAACTCCGAGCGAAAACACTAGTCTGTGCGTTGGTCCTGCGGGAGAAGCCATAAATGGCTTGTCAATCGTTTTTAGAACGAGATCGAGAAACAGAAACCAACACTGTGATTATAAATTCGTTTAAGGAGACTCAAAGTGTTGATGGAGCTCCAAGAACTGGAAGAATATAACGAAATAGTGAAGAAAGTAGTTCGGAAGGCGACGGTTTTCCACAAAAGGATTTGGCAAAAAAGTGGAAAATCGAGGAGCTTTGTGAAGCTGGCTTGAAGTCCCACCAAGCATTAAGGTGCCCAATCGCAACGAAAATAAAAATTTAGTGGCAAGAAACCGAGCCAGAAAGCTGTATGATAATATTTTGATCAAAAATGTTGGCGGCTTGATAATGAATCAAATAGACCATATGTCGCCAAAGAGAAGCTGACGTGGGAAGCGATCACCACTTAATGGTTGCCTATTAAAAATTGTTTACAGCAAATGTCCAACGGCCAGAGATAAATTGGAGATTAATTGCTCACTCTAGGTGCCAAATGGAGTGTAACCAAAAGTACATTTCGAGCAAGTGGTGAGGAAACTGTGGGATATTTACGAAGCGGTGGAAAACCCTTGATGCCACACTTTGGTCAAAGGCGACAATAGAAATACAATCAAATTCGCAATCATCGCCCAACTCGATATCAACCTAAGAAGTCCTGCCGTAAAATGGAACTACTACGACACTCATATGCAGCTCAAGAAAACTGTTAGAGGCGGCAAGAGATAGCTCCGGTTAATAAGGTGAAATCTGCGGCTTACCTTAAGGATATGAATTCGCTATTTAAAATTATGAAACAGTTGAATAAGAATTTCATAGCCAACCAATTGGTGAGCGATATTAACGGAACCCTTCTTGACATCAAAAAATAGCAGTTGCAGCTATGGAAGGAATAATTCTCCGATGATTTACATATTTTTCAGAAAAAGAGCAATTACCAAACAGTCCTATATTATCAACGATCCCCCAGATAAGCAAGAAATAATATCCGCCAATGTCGGAAAAGAAAGTCCTAGGTATGGATGGACTACCAACCGAACTCCTCAAATTGGACCCGAAAATAACAGACTTTTTTTTACTGAATAACTTGTGTTATCGACAATTTCGGCCTATATATGCAATGCACAAACATAATCATGAGGGAAAGAATGGAATTGGGACGGTAGAGGAAGGAAACGCTGTTAACGCATTCGAAAGAAAGGTCCTCCGAATAATTTTGGAACCTTTGAAGGAAGGAACGGAATGACAAATGAGATACAACCATGAGTTGTATCAACATTACGACGAGTCAGAAACTTCAACGTTCATCAAGCTACGTAAACTGCAGTGGGCTGGTTATGAAGATCAAACGGAAGACAGAAGAATCCCCAAAGACGCTCTTAAGGGCAAAGCGAGTGGTAACCGGCCAGTAGGCAAACCACCCAAGCGATGGGAAGACTCGGTTGATGAAGATAGCATCTAAAGAATTAGCAGTTGGAGGGCGCGGTTTTTGGATCGAGACGATTGGAGGCGATGACTTTAGGACGCCGGGACCCGATTTGGGCTATCACGCCATTGATGATGAAGGTAGAGGAACGACCGTAACGAGTGAAGAAGCTGGTATATTTTTCAGTTGTACTGACTGTTACTGAAAAATATTCGCAGATTTTATGGGGGACTGGAAGATAGAAAACGAACAGAAACCATCTACTGAGTACATAGACCTTCTAGAAGTAAAATTGTTTCACTTTTACATGTCCATTCTAATTTCGAAACAATTTTCATAGCCAGTAGCAATTGAAAAATTTCTGCTTAAAAAAATACTACTGCCTGGAGTGGGAATTGAACGCACGACCTATTAACTGTGAGGCATGCACGCTATCCACTACGCCAGGGAATTCTCAAAAAGATGTAAGGCTACCACTACTTATTGAGTTGTGGAATGAAGGAAGATATCAGGTTGAATGGAAGAAAGGCGTCCTTATCAAGGCATTTACTGCGGTATCGCAAATCTTGACTAAAGTAATTGTCATCCAGTGATGTAAAGAGTACTTTCGAAGTTTATCGGACTGGATTCCGTAAAGAGTCAGAGTGAAAGACCGCTCAAATGTTCTACGGATAATAGTGGAGCAGTATGCAGAAATGGTTTCGCCACTACATGTCATGGACTTCGAGAAGGCTTTCGATAGCTTTTTGTGAGATTTCTTATGAAATAACATACGCATATGCATAGCACAGGTAACTCGGATAAGATCTTAACTTAGTAAAGAGCGATATATCGCGTCTTGTATTAAGGAAAGCCGTTCGATAGCTTTCCAGTGCTGACAGATATCAGACAAGGCTCCATATTACAACCCGCTCTGTTTTATGGTGGTAATAAATGTCATCTGCAAAGGCTCACTGTAAGGGGAGGAAAATAAAGGTTTTCAGTAAAGACTGTTGCTGATGACGGGTGATTTCATGCGTATAACCGTTCGAATTTAGAGTCCGCCCGTTGCATTCCAAAGGCAACAGAAAAAGCGAAAAACTAAGTACATTCACATGGACAAGTATATAACGGAGAAAATTCGAAATAGTTGAAGATCTTCGTTATCTCGTAAGGATTGTCAACTGGAAAAGTAATATTGAGGTTCGTATAAATAATGTTTGTCGAAAGCATGATATTCAGGATTGAAACATTTCTGTCATATGTTCCTGGTGGAGGGAAACTTCTTGACTTGAGTTCGAGCGCAAAGGTGATGCTTTGATGGCAACCGTTCGGGAATGGGGATTGAGGGTTGGTGTGGCGATTTCGAAGGACAAGACGGTAACAATGATGCTGAAAGGCTCGTTGTCATTAGCACGTCATTCATCGGTAAAGCTGGAGGGAAGAGGGCGGTATGGTACGAAATATTGGTGACAGGTGAAAGTACCAACTCGATTAACTCGTGCCAAAGAGTAGTCCTGAGTGCATGTTTACCTGTATGCCGCACGGTCTCCACCGTGGCCATGTAGGTACTCATGGGTGCTCTGCCATTGGATTTGAAGGTGAAGCGTCGTGTTATCACCTACAAGGTTGCTGCCTAATGATTCGTTAACTTCGCTAGAGAGAGAAGCCTTCGCGGATGCAACGAGCTCCTCGAACTTAAGATCACGTCATTGTGGGATAGCAGGGACAGGGTTACACATCGGTTCATTGAGGTCGCAAGCATCGTGAGAGATAGCCGAGACTTTGACTTTTGTCTTAGTGGTTATTTCTTGACGAGCCATGGCAGCATAAATGAGTTGCTCCACAGGATTGGCCGTACCGAAACGGCGGGCTGCGCATGCGGTGCGTTGACAGAAAGCTAGCTGGATATCTTGGCCGAATGTCGATATGCAGACCTCAGGTAGCTTGATGGAATGGGGGTTGTGCCTGGACGTAAAAATGTGCCTCACGAGTTGAGAGAGTTTTGAGTCAAAAGAAGAAAGGCTGAAGTAGTATTATCTCTGGGTAGACGTAGACACATTATCCCTAAACGCAGGGAAGGAATGTGTTTTATTGCCCACATCGCGGGCAGAGGTTCTAGGAGTTCGGCGTGGAGTTGCGTTTTCCAACCTGCCATGACCATAATATTGGCTGAGATTTAGATAGGTCTCGCATCCAGCAGTATGAATACCAAACTTGCATTTAGTATAAACTGCTACCTTCGGGGGCGTTAATGATTGTCGTCACAAAGACAACCGTAAACTTGCGACCTTGCGTTGGGCTGTTTACGTAAATCGCTCAAGATATGGTTCTATGTCATATGTCCCTATAGAGGTCTTAATATGAATTGATTGAGTGATTGATTATGAGAATTTTCGATGGATGAAGTTTTTTGTAAAGATTTCTAGAGTACATTTACGAATTTGTTATCTTTACAATTTAAGGTCCGATATGTAAGCCCAATACCTAAAACCACTACAGGTACTGCCGAGATTTCAAGTTCTTGAATTTTCATTTGCATCGAATGTGAGAATGAGAATGATGTTATTTTCAAATGGTTCGGAAGTTACAGTGAAAAAAACCTAGTTTAGCTGTGCATTGAACTTTTTACTAAATTAATGATATTTTGTACAATATCAGACTCAAATGTTCGGTTAGAGTTAAATGTTCGCTCGTTGCATTCTAAATGCAAAGAGGCGGGACTGAAAATAAATGTGCGTAAGACCAAGTACGTGCACTTGGGTTCAAACACAAGCACACCGATTGCTCTTAACGGACAAGATCTGGAAGAGGTGTAAAGTTTTTGTTATCTCGGAATCATTGTCTGCATGGACGGCGGAGCCGTAAAGGATATTGAGGCTCGGCTAAATAAAGCTCGTCAGGCCTTGGCTATCCTTGCCCCTTTGTGGATGTTGAGATAGATCTGATAGATGTGAATTTCGGGTTCTAAATATCATATTTATTAACTACCAAGGTTTTTGCATAAGCCGATGTCCTTTTAACTGTGAAGTCTAGTGAATAATCAATAGCTCCAAAAATTAGTTGTCCTAGTTAGAGGTTTGGTAAATTTTTTCACAGTGCATTTCGAATTGAAAGAAAAGATTTCCAGATTCTACACTGTCACGAATAATAATTCGTGACCTTTCGGTCTCTGCTGAAACCTTCATCAAACCAAACAGAGACCGTCACGAATAATAAAACGTAGTAGTGTAGAATCCGGAAATCTTTTCTTTCAACTGTCCTAGCTAGTATTCCAACTTAAATTTTGTGAATTTTATTGATGGGAATTTAAAGAATATATTACCATTTATATGTATTTAATTACATAATCTCAATCATTTTTATTTTTCAAATCTCTTAGTTCATAATTTCTTCTATTAAAAAACGTACGATCAGCTCCTTTCATTCTTAATATTCTTGATATAAAGTTCTTAATGAAAATCATAATTAAAAAAAAATGAAACCATGACCATGAAATTATTGAATTCAACATTTAAAATATATTTTTAATCAAATTAGGTAGATAAAGATTATTAATTTCTTAAAATTATTCAGCTTAAAAAATTAAATTAAATGAAAGTTGATAAATTGAAAACCGCTGTCTTTTATTTTACAACCCTTAGATTAACTTAAATCTCTAACCTAACAACTTTATTTTATTGTTTTTTAATTATTATATATTATTAATCAGTTTCATTTATAATTTACATTTATTATTTTAATAATAATTATATTATTACACTTGTTTTATCTACAAAAAAAGAAAATATTTTCGTGTAAATATTGAATTTGTGATTCTCAACAAAAAATCTTTACACTATTTTGATTTTGTCTTGAATATTGTGTAAATTATTAAAAATAATAATTATTCTTATTTCCTAAAAACAAATATTATTACGGTTTATTTAGTTTTATTTTGGCTATACTTTGCATTTATTTTTATTAATATTACATTTCTTTGTAATTAGCATGTGTTTTTAAATTAATGCTATATGCTGACAGTCGGTTTTTTTTTTTTAGTTTTCGGTTTTTTTTTTTATTTTTATATGAACAACAAACAACTTTTTCTTATTAAATAGTCGTATTCCATTGGCAAATTTTTAGGGTGGTTTGTGGTCCAAATAAATTCACATTGCGGACACAAACCATTTTTTTTGTAATAAAATTTAAGTTATACTAAAAATTTGCGATTAGAAAATTCCTATAATATAGTTTTATGTATTTTTTTTTTTTTAATATTTTATTAATAAATTTCTTGGCCATAATAATATAAGAAATTTATTTATATTTTTCACTTTACAAATGATTCCGTCAAGAGGTGATTTTCTTTTTTGCCGAAGTTTCCTTAAGGATTCCTCAGATTCAGTACAATTTTCTGGATTGTTGGCACATTCGTTTAATCGGATTATCAAGATGCAATAAAAATCTGTTGATCTCGAGCACGGTTATGGGATATCTGACGTGGAGCATTAACTACAGCATTAGAACTAGTGATGATTGGATTCGAGTCCTTTTCGATTGGACCAATTGTCCGTTTTCTTCGATAGTGTGGTATTGTGCTCGCATTTAAATTGCTTCCTAGCAAAATGGACAGGAGTATTGTGACGAAAAGAATTCCATTTAGCGTAATGATACTGTAGATACGTTCTGCTATTGGCCGAATGGAAGTCGTTCTGTCATGTCTGACACATGTTATTGATGATGATGATGCCGATGACGCCATGTCTGCTGAAATGAAACGTTCTAAGGTCATTCAATGTTCAGATTGTTAGATACATCATGGTGGATTTTTGTTCAACAATTGTTAGAAATATTGGACTTTTATATGACTGGTATGTATGTAGTAATGGTTGTAAGAAAAGGAGAAGAAAGAGAGAGAGAGAGAAACTAAGAGATATTTGTGAATGTGAGGGTTTTATCTCACGCCGAATGATATATTGATGACACTGCAATGAGGGAATACTAGTCATCAACTTTTTTACTAGATTTTCCGCGGAGAGCGACGAGCCGGCGATATGGCAATCTTGTAACAGTCTGGAATGGATTTTTATTGCCATGTTTGCAGATCCGATATTTAGGATGGGAATGCCATATCGCAATATTCATAGATACGCATAAAACTGGTAACAAAGTAATATTTCATCGACGAGAAAGAAAAAAGGGAAAGAAAAAAAAAAATAGAAAAGAAATTAGGGAACGTTAAATCCCATGACATGATAGTATCATAGAATTTATGATGTTTTGAGACGTAACGGGAGGGAAAACAACATTAAATGTGAACAGGAAAGAAATTGGTTTTGATTGTGCTGATTTGTAACTTAATTCGACCGTGAATTATGATCCAATTCGTCCATGGTTGGACCATTGCAGTAATGGTCGAGGCTTTTAATCTTTCTGTATGTATCGAAATATATGGCCCTACTAACATTTCATTAAATTATGAAGTATAAGACGTGAAGAAATTACCATTCCATAAATTTTTGTTTTTTGAAAAGGGGTGCAAGAAAAAACACTTAAAAATTAATATCATTTATTTTGTTCTCCGAGTCTTATTTCTGAGCATTACAAACCTTAGAACAAACTAACAATAATGACAGATTTCGTCTATAGTATAAAAGCAGTGAAGCGAATTATCGGGAGACTTTTAGATGAAGAGCCGATAAAACAAAAGCAAAGCATAGCGCCGAACAGTGCAACGAAGAAAAAAAGATACAATTAATAATTTGCTAATTTATATTAGCGATTTGAAATAGTCAAATAAAACAAAACTATTTAAAAATTAATAGTTTTCTTCTTTAAATTTTTCTGAAGCAAGGTACGTACGGAACTCGTAAGATTTTCCTTGATCTTATATATTAATACGTGAGCATCTAAAACTACGGACCCCTTTTTTAATTTATTATAAAAGGACGGGAATGAAACTCATATCATTAAAAAGATACTGTGCCAGAGATGTGCACAAACCAAAAATTATGTTTGTATGTTGCCGTTAAGGCAGGTAAAATATAAAGGAAAACTTTCAAGTGGGATCCCATTTTAGAACTACACGCTCTCCAATGCTGCTTATCTTCAGTATCGGACGAGAACCGGTAGGTCCAGCATACCAGTTCGAGCTAGAGATCCATTGCTTTGCATAGAGCTTACGCACGCTCTTTTAGGCAGTAAAAGTGAAAATGAAAAATGTTCTGATTAAAGAATGCCTAATATTAGGCAAAGGCATGTTGAATGTATTCATCGAAAGTAAAAATCACCAGAACCATCTCCAAAGCTTTCCAACTTTCCAACAACATTCGCGTCCAATACTACCTGATTTACAATGTGAAAATCAAAAACAAGATTACTTTCGTTACTTTAAGGTATATAATCCCCTATGGGATGAGGGCAGTAGAACTCACTCACATCCAGTCCTGCTAGCCCTAAAAATGGCAAATGGACACTCACTAGATCATGGGGTTATCGCCCGTGATCATAAAACTAACTGATACGAGAAACGGATACAGTGCCTCGGATATGGACAGATTCTACGTTAACGACTTTTGGCATTCGAAAACGGACTATGATTGGCTTCTGGAACGTTTGAACATTGAATGACGAAGGAACGGACTGGGGTCACTCGGTCCTTGCACCGCCAGTCAGTGATCGACTGTGAAACTGAGCACTATAACATCCAAATCTTGGGCTTAAGCGAGGTCAGGTGGACAAGACCAGGAGAAGAACGAACCCCAAGCGGAAACTCCATTCTTTACGTTGGCCCTGAGAGTGAAGCCAAAAATGTCATGGCAGTCGTCCTTATACCGAGAGCGAGAAACAGTCTCATCAACTGCGAACCAATCTCGGATAGGATTATCGTCGTCAGGGTCAGGACCAGTGTCAGAAACGTCACAATTCTGCAGTGCTTCGCACCAACTAATATCGCAAACCCTGGTGACAAAGAAGAGTTTTAAAGCCAACTGAGTGCCACCTTCGAACGTGTTCCAAGAGGTGATATTCTTATCATTTCAGGAGATATGAAAGACCAGGTTGACTTTGACAACACTGGACTAGAACACATCATGGGGAAGTATGGTGTCCTTAGGTCGATGCGTCACGACCTTGGACTAAGAGACTCAAAACAGGCGAATCATTTGTGGAGTTTAGTAGTACTCGCAAATGGTCATCGGAGGAATTCTTTTTCCACACAAGAATCACCATAAAACATCTTGGATTTTGCCTGATGGTGTTACTCAGAGCCAGATCGACCATTTGGCTATAAGTCGCTGATGGAGATGCGAGCGAAGCGTGGAGCTGAGGTGGGGAGTGATCACCACGTGATGGTTGCCTGCTTGAGATTGTGCACATCAGCTATCCGACGACCACAAATTCTTCAAAAGGAGCACAAGCTTAATGTGGATAAACTTAGAGACCCCAACAAAAAGCGAGAGTACACCACCATTCTGCGCGAAAAGTCATCCACATTGGGCGAATATAAAATGCGCACACTGCACACCAATTGGAAGGTAAGCAGAAAGACGTTTCTAACTAGTGCTGAAGAACCTGTGGGATATTTGAAAAGCGATGAAAAACCATGGATGTCGCAAGACACATGGGTCAAGGTTGGCTATCGGAAAAATGCTAAATTGCCAATCATCTCTCAATCCGATGCCAATCAACGAACCACCGACTTGAGACAGAAGTACTGAGATGCTCACATACAGCTTAAAAAGGCTGTTAGATGCGGCAAGAGAAAGGCCATTGAAGATCTCGCCAATAACGCGGGATCTGCGGCTTGCCTTGGGGATATGAAGTAGGAAGTAATACTTCTCTGATATTTTAAACATCCCGTCAGAGGAAGATATTCTAGAAACAGAAAAACTACCAAACATCCAATTGCAACAATTCTGTATTAGGGATGATCCCCAAGGTAAGGAAGAGATAGTTTTCGCCATTCGGTCATATACAGCTTAAGAAAGCTGTTAGACGCAACAATAGATGGACCATTGAAGATCTGGTCAAAATGCAGAACTTGCAGTTTACCTTGAGGATATTTAAAATTGTTGACGAACGAGAATTGCACCTTCAACCACCTGGTAAGAGATTTAAAAGAAACCCTTCTTAATATGAGGTAAAAACAATTGCAGCGATGGAAGGTATACTTCTCTGATATTTTAAACATCTTGTCAGAGGAAGATATTCCAGAAACAGAACAACTACCAAACATTCATCCGCAACAATCTTCTATAGGGGACGATCCCCCAGATAAAAAAGAAATAGTTTCCGCCAATGGAAGAAAGCGTACGTACTACCACCCGAACTCCTCAAAACGGATTCCGAAATAAAAACTGATATATAGTGAGATCTGGAATGTAGGAAGAGGGGTCGCCCTTGTCAAAAACTCAGAGAAGGGCGACTTTCGGGATTGTGGCATTTGGCGTGGTATATGTCTACCTTCTACCGTATTGAAAATTATGGCAATTATTTATTTTATTTTAGGGGAACACATGAGTGCACTGCGACTTTTTCGGCCTATTGTGTGTTTATTGTTTATTGTGTTTATTAGCTAGGGTATAGCCTAGTGGGTAGTGTGTTGGTCTTGTAATGCGAAGGTCGTGAGTTCAAATCCCGGTCGACGCAATATATAATTCCAGCACATTGCCTACTTGGATATAACTTGGTCACCTCAATCTACGAAAATGAAAAATTCGGTGAAAGAGGGTTGTGCGATGGACTAACAACCCCTCCACAATAAGTAATGAAAAATGTCAAGGAACCTGAATGTCAGGAGGCCAAGGTCCGATTTGGGCTGTAGCGCCATTGAAGAAGAAGTGTGTTTATTGCCCCTTTACCGTACTATAACTTGGTAGCTTTGGGTAAGTTAAGCATATTTAAGGGAGCCATGTTGGCTAGTTCATCAATTGTAAGAAACCTTTTTCCTAGAAGATTTTGTATTCGTCATTGCCATAGATTATGTTCTGTCGTAGCATGGATTGCAAGTCTTTGCGTTCTCTGATTATAAGTTTGAAGAGGAATTGAATGTAGAATTTTGTCGGCATAGTGTCCGAAAATGTTGAGGTTAGAACCTTTATTTTCGGGTTTTTTGGGATCTTAGGGTGACCTTTAAAATCCCCCAATTCGTATTTGTTTTCCATCTGCATGCGTAACACACCTATGTTTGCCACTGTTTCCTTTCGATTTATACCGAAGGGACGTTTAGAAACTTTTCCACTGCCAAAGTAGAGTAGGTTTCCAATGCTAATGTGATACTAATACCATTGACACATAGCGGCCCTAATTATAATTTAGGTAATTTAGTTCGTCTTCATCGTTAATAGATTGGTGACACACAGCACTTTGCTAATTAAGAAGAGCCACTCACTCATCTGTAATATTTTCAAAAAATTAAATTGCATAGCCAATAAGCAATAAAATTTTGCAAGGAAGGCGGCAAAAAAGAAAAACGATCCTTAGTCCTGTTTTGCAATCGTTTGCAAGTCATTTTTCATAGCTGGGAGTTTAAATCACGATTCAAAGATTTTATATAATTCAGAAAATGACTTTTCTTCTTCTCTCTTGCATGAAAACGCTTTTATGAAAGCTCCAGCTCTAGAACATTCTTCATCGTTTTAGCCTAAATTATGAGAAAAATGGGAGTATTTAGCTATTGAGATGATTTAGCTGAGAGCATGATGAGATGACTTAGCTGCTAAACTATCACTATTTTCGTAATTTAGCTAAATAAGCGTATGATACACAGCCGTTTAATGATAATTTAGGCCTTAATTATAATTTAGCTGCGCTATATGTCAATGGAATAATACAAGTATTTGGATTTTGTGTAGCGCAAAGATGTAATATTTTAATCCACCAGACTATTGATTCGTATGTGATTATTGAGACGAAGATTTTTCTGTAGTACCTGTAGATCATATTTGACTGAAATCCCGTATTCTTGCCAATCAAGCATTTGCAGGCCCAAAACGGCTTAATGGCATTGGAAAGTCCATTTTAATTGTTTGTTCCAATTGAGTTCAATATTCAACCTCATTCGATATGGGTATTGATGATCCATTTATAGACTGAGATCGTACTTGTCGAAGCTCATCGACTACAATTGACTACAGAAGATGATAGGGGGGGTCCCTGGGGACAGCCCCTACAGGTCTGTGTAGTCGATGTGCTATCACCTGAATCCGTGGTTTTCATTCGGCTCTTTAGCATATCGTGCATTCATTTTATCGATGCCAATTCTAAACCTTTTTTCCTAGGTGCCGCTCTTATGGCGCCATGTATTTGTGTTCGATAGCCTTTTAAATTTTCTTACTTCAATCTGTTGATTTGTCTTTCTCGTGGATATGTTAGTTCTTATTAAGATTTACCTTGCTAGGCCCTGTTCTTATCTGAAGGTCCACTTATTTCTCCATGATCAACGCAGCTCTTGTCGTGCAAAAGCAGCACTCCTCAAGTCCACTTTCCTTTTCTTATTTCTATGATGGCATCTTTTTTTTTGTAGCAGGTTGGTATAGTATCCCCCTGTGATATGCTGTTTTTTTTCTATTTTCGATCATCAAAACCCCCCTGAATACTAAAAATAGGGGCCATGATTTTTCCGGCTAATTGTGAGACCTTGAACGTCTTGGGGGGTGAAGCGCCTTTACCAGCCACTGTATTGACCTTTGCTTTAGTTCAGGCTAATAATGATGAACCCAAGTTTCGTCTTCAGTACCAATCCGGGTCAACATTTCATCCCTGTTCTCGCTACAGAGATCCCAAAGTCGCGTGAAAACTCGACGCGCTGTTTTTTCTGAACCGCTAAGAGCATTCTCGGTAACCACCTTGCACTGACATTAGACATGCCGAAATGATCGTGGATCGTTCAAAATGGTTGCATCTGATGCTTCAACCGTTTTTGCGATTTGTCTTTTCTTTAAGCGAGCATCTTCGAGAAAAAGTTTCTCCAGTTTTATCGCCTTCAAATGACTCTCTGCCTTGCCTGAATAAATTATGTCACTTAAAAATCATTGTTTTTCCAGGGTAAGAGTCCCCGTAAACAGATGACATGAATTCCAAAATGATTTGTGCCGTTTTTCATTGCTTGGTAAGGAACTGGATGACAGCACGAAAATAAATTTTATCTATAGTTAGCGTTTTCTTTCCGTTAGACTTGTTGATTTGGTGATAACTAAAATATTATTGATTCGATTTGACAGAAACTTTGTATTTATACCTGTATTGAGTAGTAGAGTACCTCCAGGTAAAAATATTTCCCTCCTTCCATGCTCTCCTCTTCATTCATCGAAATTTTTGACCTCCCCTTGTAGTATACTTATCTCATAATTTAAAGTTGATAGCTTTGACGGTTTTGGAGAAAATGACTTAATTGAAATTCCAAATTCGTGAAATTTGTATGGGAGGGGGTAGAAAGAGTGAAGTGAAGCTGATAGTTTTTCCAAAATTGATTACGATTGTAATAAAATTAATTCTGGCAAAAACTGGTTCTTTTAGCTTTGCTAATTGCAATGCAAACCGAACAAATACATTTTTGAAGATTGTTCATTTGTATGGGAGGTGGTAGAAGGAGTAGGAGGATCAGATCAATATTTTTTAACGTTACTGATATTTAAATCATTAGCTGAAATGGTTTCGCAGAAATATCAATTTCTTTAAATTTCGAAGTTTCACAAAATTTGTATGGGAGGGGGTAGAAGGGGGGATGTGGCCCGTACACGAACCTAAAGTTATTTTTTTGCTAAAATTGACATATTGCAAATTTCAGTACGAAAGGTCAAAGGTTTCGACAGTTATGTTGCAGATAGACGGACAAACGGTCACTCGGAATCGTAGTTTTTGAGCGGCAACAAATATTTCAATACCCTCGGCGACTCTGTGCGAGCATTATTTCTTAGCGTTACAAACGGTAAGGCTAACACACTATACTCTCAGATTTCATCTAGAGAATAATTAGCAACTGGAGGACGCGGTCTCTTGATCGAGACGATTGGAGGCGACGCGGCCAATGCCCGATTTGGGCTGATGATGATTCAAAGACGGTTGTGGCATCGGTTGCACTTTAAGAAACCCAAAGACAAGCTTTAGTTATAACCCTCAAAAAAGATGGAAGCGAGCAGTTGAACAAAAGGACAGAGGAGGAAGCTGGCTGGCGCCAACATAAGACTGATGTTCAAGATTGCGCCTTGTGAAAGAGAAAGTTTCTGTCCTATGCCCCAGTAGGAGGTCATTAATAACAAATTTAGTGATTGATTGTTTCATGCTTTAGGAGTCGTAAATGGAATTAACTAATTCAAATCCATAATTTTGCCCACTAAAACTTCTTCCGCTACTAATATAGTTAAAACGAAATACATTTCAATAAAATTACTGTCGCAGTATCTCTACATGCATAACTCTTTCTACAAGTAATTAACACTCAATAATCATGTATGCGCAAAAAAAGTTAAACCAGATTTTTTGTTGGTTCGAGTACGACACATCAAAACATCCGATTAGAGCACTTTTTAGCGCACTATATCGTGAACTTTTTTAATTCATTCTGCAATAGAATCCTTGTCGCAGCCGCCCATTCAGTTCGAGCAGTTTTGTTACTTTTAGTGCAAAATTCCACTTCCGCAGTCATGAGCTTCAGGATGCTCACTTTGCCTGAGTTTTGTTAACAGCTAGCTCTTTAAAAGTCATCAATTAAATCACACCTGTATGCCACTTGACGTTTAGCATATTGAAGTACGCTAGGGATCGCTGCATTTCAAGTAAAAATAAAAGGTTACTTTTTATTTAAAATAACCACAAACTTTATTATGTGCTTTTTCCAACTTCGCTTTACACTTTTAGTTCACTATATCGCTTTTTCAAATTTGAATCTTCCGCTTTCTAACTTCCACTCTTTCGCTTTCCGAACTTCGACTGGACTACTAATCGATCCCACGACGTATTCGCTTACTGAATTGTGCGTCGATTACAGGACTTACTACTGCCTGTCGATCAAAGGACTTGGCTTGACTGTCGCCCATACGACGATGTGTTTCTGATTGTCGTCAGCCGCCGCCCACACCACGACGTGTTCCTCACTATCGTCTCGGCCGTCGCCGAGGATGTGTTTTTGACTGTCGACGGCCGTTGCCCATACGATAACTTGTTCCTGACTGTCGGCTTGGCCATCGTCCAAACGACGATGGTTTTGACTGTTGCCGGCCGTCGTTCGCTGTCGTCCTTCTCCCGCTGTCGGCCTTCTCCGAGTCGATGAGTAATATGTGTGCGTGTATATCTGTGTGCAGAATTGTAGATAGCTAAAGATCGCGATTATACGATGAACGACTGAGAGCTGACATGCAGCAATATTTTTGTTTCAATGGTCTTGTGCAATATTTTTTTTGTGCTGAAAAATGACTTCATTATGACTGTTTTGTTTAAAATGCCGGTCTGGTACGATTTTAATTTGATGCATATACATATAGAATTGTGTTTTTTAACAAAGGCAATACGTGCATATAAATTTTTTTCGTCCAACAGTGAAATATCAAAAGGCCTTTGTCCAACTTTTGTACGAGTGCCAGAGTTATTTCGCTGTGTACCTGTTTTACCGTCCTTGCGAGAACACCTGAAAAAGCATTTTGACATGCATGAACATTCATGTGCTCGCAGCACGGCAAAAGTACATTAAACCTCATATAACCATTGTGTAGGAAACTTAATTGGCCTTACATCACACCTGTTGTCAGCTCTTCGGTAGAGATATTTATGTATCTATCATCATATTGCCAACGTGCATGGTATAGTGTGAATAAGCAGCTCAATATTACTGCATAGAGTATTATATGGCGAATGTTTTTGAAATAAAAAGGATAACATTTTTGCATAGGAACTATAAGCATTGCAGCAATATAGGGAAAAGTTTCTATGCATTCTACGACTGCATAATCCGCACTTAGATATGATTATGGTGTTGTGATGCAACTTTCGCAATAAATTTACGAAACGAGAATAATGATTGTTAGCTAAGTGAAAACTAATTTAAGTTCCAGTTTTCGGCTTAAAAAAACATTTATTATTTCATCACATAAATCTGATTGTGTGGCACATATGCAATTTATCTTTTAAGTGTGAGTTATTTAACTGGAAATGAAATTATGTTTCCCGGTATCATATATTCTTTTGCACCTTTTATTATCAGATTAGTCATAGGATGCTAAGTGGCTGAGAATTTGAAGCTAGCGAGTTATGCAATCATGTTTTGAACTAGAAGAAAATATCAATACAAATATCGCTTCAAGGAGGCGTATTTCAATTGAATGTGATGATTATAACACAAGGCGGAAGAAGCGAAGAGACAAAAATGAACCGTCCAGGTTCAGCGGTTCCAAAAAGGAGTCCGTCATGTAGAGTAAAACAGGATCGGATATTTTATCCTTCTTACTGCACCGTAATATTCACTCAGCTTCATGCCTGCATAATATGAGTTAGCATTCCGACCCGCATTAATGTACCTTTCAGCTTTGTGCTTCTAACAGATTACAAAGCCAACCGTTTAAAACAAATTTCATCGTCACCTAATCCTCAAAGCTATTTCCCACCTAACTTCGTTATCATTTAAAAAAAAAAAGTAAAAAGTAACCCTGTATTCATCCTGTCTATCGAATTTCTATATACATATAATCAGATAAAAAGCCCCAGCAACATCTTGGAATATCCTTCAAATTAAAGAATTTCAATTTTTTCCTCTAATCCCTCACAACTTAATCAGATTTTTTATCCCTATCAGCAATGTTACTATTGAATTACTGCAAAACTTAAGTTTTATTACATTTTCCAGCCTTTTGGTCCTTTTTACGTTCAGAATTCCTTAGTAGCTTGAACGATGATGATCTCTCGTCCTTTAACCAATTCGCTTGACGATAAAAGCAAAAACTCAATAAATTTCTACTTTTCTGCAGTTTTTTCTTTTTTCGTGGTATACTTCTAGTAGCACTAGGGTAGGTAGAGCTATACAGCGCACTTATATGAATAGTCTAGGAGCTATTCGAATGCTGTCGAGGCTCGTTAGATGTTATTTCATTTCCCGGCTTTGGCAGCAAATATTTCCCAGTTTTCTTCCTTTATATTTCTTGTTTTTTTTTTTTAGGCTAGTTTATTGATAAACGATTCGAATGTATCGGGTAAGGTCCACCCAGTTGCTCATCCTTGTCCAATAAGCTGAATAGCAACCATGGACTTCTGTTGAACGAAATGTATAATTTCGGTCATATTTGTAGAATTTTTATGATGGGTTGCGTGGGAGTGGAAATATCAAGGACTTTATTAGATTGGTTTGCTCAACGAGAAATTAGCCGATGAACTGTATTTCAATCTTTCGTGGAAAAGAAATAAATGCGGAAAATATCTCTCTCAAAAGGCTTTCCGATTTCGACCAACATTATGCTACTGCTATACAACTAAACATTATGTAGTTGTAGCGTATTTTTCTCTAGGACGATCGAAAAATGTGAAAATAAATACAGTAGAGTTCGGTAATAACGAACTCATAGGAACCATCATTTTTCGTCCGATACAACCAAAGTTCGCAATAACCAATGATGCAACAATGGTGGTTGGATGGGTATAGACAGGGTAGGCATCTGATTGACATCATTAGGCGTCGCCCAGTATTGTAACTATCATATACACATCAATTGTGCTCACTAAACCTCCATATGGTAGCCACCGGGTATAGGTCTTATCCATCTGGACTTGACTTGTTTTTTGGTTTATTAATGTCCATACCCCAATGGAAGACAAAGACGACGAAGTTAAAGACGATTTCTACAGCACCTTAGAATCAACATTCGACTCCCTTCCGTCAAACGATATTAAAATAGTGTTATGTGACTTTAACGCGAAAGTAGGCAAAGATGAAATTTACATAGGAAAAAATGGAAGGCACAGTCTCCATGGCATTAGTAAGGATAACGGTCAGAGGTTGAACGGTCAGAGGTTGACCGATTTGTGAAACTAAGATGAGCACTATACTTTGAAAAACTCCGCAAGCCCATCATGTGCATAAACTACAGCAGCAGATATAATTGCCGGTATAACTGATGGAACAGCTGATGAAGAACCCTTTTTGAGTCCTCCCACTCTCAAAGAAGTAAGAACGGTCCTGAAGAACTACCCAAACAACAAAGCACCGGGCACTGATCACATTCCTGTTGAACTACTGAAAGCCAGTGACAGTAACGGACATATGGACGCAAGTAACACTTCCTGAAAAATGGCGCAAGAGCATCATATGTCCAATTTATAGAAAAGGTGAAAGGTGAAAAGGTGGTTCGGCTCACAAGATTGACAATGACCGAGTCTCTGTCACAAGTAAGAGTAGAAAATTTTCTAACTTCCAGCTTTAAAAACAGACAACGGCCTAGCACCAATGCTTTTCAACTTGACACTCGAAACTTCCCGTTGACACCAAGGGAACACTATGCATCAAATCCACACAGCTCATAGCATATGTCGGCGACATAGATATCCTTGCAAGATCTCTGAGAAGTGCTATGGAAGTATTTGTAAACCTTGACTCGGTAGCAAGGGGAGTTGGACTACGAATTAACGAAAACAAAACAAAAGTTAAGACACAAACTAGGAAAAGACGTCAATCAGATAAAATATTACACTAATAGACTACAACCAAGAAAACTTTAACAACTTTGTATACCTAGGGGCAAAGTTATGAAAGGATGGATGGGAACCCATCGAAATTAGGATAATGTTGGCAAATAAGACGTATTATTCGGTACTTCCAATAATTGAAAACAAGAACGTGCATAGGAAGACTAAATTAAAAATATATAAAACAATAATAAGACCAGTGAAACGTGGACGTTAGGCATCCGAAAAATTACATAACGCCTTTGAAAGAAAGGTCCTCAAAAGAATCCTTGGACCTGTGAGGGAAAAGTCTATCTGACGAATACGATACAATAGAGAATGGCATGCCATTTTCGACAACCCAGAAGTATCAACCCTCATACAATATAAAAAGCTGGTCATGTGGAGCGGATGGATGGCAAAAGAATTCCTAAACGCACACTAAAAGGAAAAGTCAATGGGCAAGGACCGATCGGAAAACCACGGGAGAGCTGGGATGATTCTATTGACGCAGACAGCAAATTACTGATAAGATTCTCAAACTGGAGGACGCGGTCACTGAACTGAGATGGATGATGGCGAACCATACAGGAGGCCGATTAGAGTTGTAGCGCCATCGTAAGAAAGTAAGTAAGTAAATATATTTGTGAGTTTATATTTTGGTCAATTACTATTTCCGATAACAGTAGTTTTCGATAGTGGCTTTTTAAAGCCCAAAGGACACCTTGACCTATAGGTTGTAAAACGGATTTTGTATTCATAGGAAGAAAGCTATTTAAAGTTGAGAGTTTCACATGAGGATTCGTTGGGCAATTATCAACCAATAATTTGACGCTTCTTTTGTGCAAGCTCACGATTAAATGCTCAATGAAAATTTCCGAAGTTATCCAAGTGCGTTTGTTTGCTTTATAGTCTACTGGAAGACTTTTTATATTTTAAAGCACCTACGATTTGGTTTGCGAGCAGACAAAGGAAACGCAACTGTAGTTATGGATTAAATACGAGGAGAACATACTAAATATTCTAGAGACAGGACCCTATGTGAAAATTAAGATAGATCCAACCGTTGCACTCCACCAGAAATTGACCTTATCCATCAAGATTAATAAGCCAGACTAATTCCTTCCTTTGATATTTTAGTCAGCCTAGACGTCGAATCACTGTTCACCAACATCGCGGTTAAGGACACCTTAAGTATCATCAAGAAACTCATCCCGGACAGCAGGAATAACTTAATAGAATTTTGTTTAAATAATACTTTCTTTTTCAGCTCTTGGAAAATATACAAATAAACGGAAGGAGCGGCAATGGGATCTCCAATTTCACCAGTGGTAGTGGAATGGAGGAATTCGAAAAGACTGCACAGGATTCAGCTCCATTAAAACCAAAATTGTATCTACGTTATGTGAATGACATCTTCATTATTTGGCAATATGGAAAAGAAAAGCTCGACAAATTTTTAGCACAGCTGAACTCACACCATGAGATAATTAAATTCATCATGGAAACGAAAAGTTACCGGAAACTGCCATTCTTGGATGGACTAGAAGAAAGGAATAATACGTCGTAAAGTTTCGGCGTATATAGGAAACCAGCTCACACCAAAAGATATCCCCACGCACATTTACATCACCACCCAATTAGAAAAGCAGGCGTACTAAAGACCCTAATACACAGAGCCATATGCATAACTAAGGGAAATCTGCACAGTGTTCGAAAGGAAAGGGAAGAGTTGAATCGGGAATTAACAGCAAAAGGATATAAGCTAGCGAAATAAATAAGGCCTAGAAACCGAAACATCCGACGACAAAAGAACGAGAAGACGATGAACAAGAAAATACAGACAAACGATAGATAAAGCTACCTTACATCCAGGGCATGACGGATAAGATCGGGAAAATCCATCGCAAATGCAACATCAAGACAATATTCTCTACACCGACTATCATTGGAGGTTGAAGGAGTGTACCTTGCGGCTCATGCGATAAAGTGTACATAGGAGAAACGGGACAGTCCAAAGAAGAAGCAACGAACATAAACGATGCACACGGAAAAATCAAAAAAAAACCATCATTGATCGTGGAACATGCAACGACAGAGGATCATATAATCGATTTCGACAATGTGCGAATTCTAGCCAAGACAAATCAATATTTTCAACGGAAAATACGAGAAGCCATCGAAATTTCCAAATGTCCACAGAACTTCACCGAGACACTGGATATAAGTTATCACCTATTAGATGCAACACACATACGCCACCGTTTTCTCCAGTCCTCGTAACACTTTTCATAAGCACTTTTTGGATTTGCTTTCAGCTCCTTTGGCGAATTTTGTTTTGTGTCCTCGATTGACTGAAACAGAGTTCCAAGGAGCGTTAATTCAGCCGTTCACTGCACAAATCGATTAAATCCACAAAACGAAATGTGAAGATATGCGATGAACTTATGTACATTGTTATACTCTAGATGAAATCTGAGAGTTGCCCTAAAGTTTGTAACGCCAAGAAATAGCGCTCGGAAAAAAATGAATGATGCAGAAGTTAATATTATCACTCAGAAATCTCAAAACCGGATGTCCGTCCATCCGTGCGCTCTCTAGCTTGAGAACGCGTTGGGTCAGAAAGCTCAAATTTCGTACGCGTCGTTTTTGACAAAAAAAGTAAGGTCAAGTTTGTGAACGGGCCCAATCGCTCCACCCCTTCTACCCGCTCCCATACAAAATGACACAATTGCGCAATTTGACAATAAACGAATTTGCTCGAAAAGTATAAAAGCTATTGGCCTGAAATTTGGAATATAAATCTACCGTATAAAAATTATGTGGGTCCTTCCTCTCCTTCCACCACCTCCCATACAAACTGCACTTTTAAAAGAAATTCTCTAAACCCATTAACTCAGTGCTTATAAGGTTTAGCGAGATGAAATTGTGCACTAAATATTTATTTAAAATTATTAGTCAGACCAAAAAAAATTAGATGATTAGCTTCACCCCTTCTACCCCCTCCTATACAAAACGATGCAATTTCGCAATTCAACAATAAATGGATTTACTCAAAAAGTATAAAAGCTATTAGTCTAAAATTTGAAGTATATTAGTTTTATAATAATATTAATCTACCGTATAAAAATTATGCGTGCCCTCTTCCTTCTTCTACCATCTCCCATACAAACTGTACTTGTCATGAATTACTCTAAGCCAATTTACTCAGTGCGTATAAAATTTAGCGGGCTGAAATTGTGCACCAAATTTTTATTTCAAATATTTAGTAAGGCCAAAAAAAATTAGATGATTAGGTTCACCCCTTCTACCCCCTCCCATACATAATGACACAATTTCGCAATTCGACAATAAATAGATTTGCTCGAAAAGTATAAAAGCTATTAGTCTGAATTTCGGGATATATTACTTCCATAATGATTTCAATCTACAGTACAAAAATTTTTTGCGTCCTCTTTCTCTTTCTACCCCCTCCCGTACAAACTACACTTTTTCATGATCGAGCTCATATTTTGTAATAAATACATACTTATTTAGCATTATAACTGAGATCAGAAAAAAATATTTGATTAGCTTCACTGCTTCCACCCCCTCCCATACAATATGACACAGTTTCACAACTTCACAAAAAATCTTTTTTTTGGAAAAGTATGAATGTTACTAGTCTAAAATTTAAGCGATGTCAATTTTATGATATTCTTAGTTATTTCTGAAAAAATCAGTAAATTCCCCCACTCTTTTTACCACCTCCTATACAAACTGCACATTTTCCCTAAATCTAACGCATTAATATTCTGAGCTCCTATTCAATTTTTGGAGTAAGCATTTTGTATAAAACATTTTTATAGCTACTTTAGCATCATGGGGAAAAAATTAGTTCAATGCTATCACCCCTTCTAACACTCCCCATACAAAATTTCTTGGGATCACAAAAAATTCTATTTCATCTAGAGTATCGTAAGATTGCGCTTTACACGCAATCGTAGCCCTGTTATGTTTTTTTTAATAATATAAATTCAAATAAATATAAATAAATATAATAAATAAATATAATAATAAATAAATATTAAATAATGAAATATTGTATTGTAGAATGCAAATATACAGATGTAGCTTTCATCTAATTTATTAAAAAGTTAAAAAGCTATGACTGAACCAAGTGCTTTGAAACTTAAATTGTGTTAAACATGTTGAATTCAAAAGTGGAGTTAATCGATTTGTGCAGTGAACGGCTAAATTTCAGTTTCGGGAATAGGAAAAAGTCACACGGGGCCAAATCTGGCCTTGAATTCAGTCACGATTGAGGCTCTATGCGATGGCGCATTGTCATCGTGGAAAATCCATGAATTCTCCTTCCATAATTCCGGCCGTTTTTTACGGATTTGCTCACGCGAACGCTTTAATATGGTCAAATAGTACTCCTTATTAACCATATGTCCCTCGTAATCAAGCCTCGAATATCGAAAAAACAATGAGCATCGTCGTGATTTTTGAGCAGCTTCGGTGCGGTTTTTTCGGTCTCGGCTCATTTTTTTCTTCCATTCCAATGATTGTTGAATGGTTTGCATGTCAAAAAGACCCACATCTCATCTCCAGTTATGATGCGCTCCATGAATGTTGGATCAGAATTCGTACGATCAAGCAAGTCAAAAGAGGGCTATTCCCTATACTTTTTTTTTTGAAGAAAATTCAGCTTTATCGGGACGAGTCGAGCAAGGATGCGTTTCATGGCCAGAGTATCCATTAAAATCAAACGAAAGGATTTGCGAGGGATACCGAGCTCTCCTATAGTTTTCCTAGCACTGACAGGACAATTTTCGAGCACCTTTTCCTTCACTCTTTGAATGTTTTCGCCAGTTAAAGACGTCGGAGGTTGTCCAGAACGAGTCCTGTCTTCAACGATCGCTCGACCGTTCTTAAAGGCATTGTACTACTTGTAATAGTGTTGGGTTACTCATACAAGAAGTGGTACAAATGTCCCATTCATGCACGTCAAAATGTCCCATCACTACAAAAAATATTTTTGTCCCACTTCAGAGCTTTTGTCGCATCTGAATTAAAAACATGCATTTGTATGGCTGCTGTACCAATACATTTGTAACACTCAAATCACACTCACTTCACCGGGTTTTGTCCCATGCATTTGTATGGCTGAAAGCAAAGCTCTCAGCACGGAAATATTACGAACCGGAGAACTCTGTACATGAATGACAGATTCTCTTCGATGGGAGAAACCGAGATTTAACTTTCATCGCACTTTTTTCGATTAAAAATCTATTGCACTGATATCAACGTGTAGTAATTACATGCTGAGCACTATTAATAAATTATTTTGGAAAACTGAACTATTTTTAACACTGCATTTAAGAATAAACGCGATTCTTACGAAGCCCGCCGTCGCCGTGTCCGCTACATACGAAAGCTGGCGAACGGAACTGTCATTTTTATTGTGACTACAGCTTGTTGTTGTTGGATTGACTTACATGGCTAGTATATATTTTAACCCTAGTGAAACCGAATAAGTGTAAATAAGAATAACTGAAATAAATAAGAATGTATTTTTTTGAGAGAGATTGAGAGATTTTGTATTTTAATTTTTAAAATTAAATAAGAATAAATAAAATAAAAAAGAATGTATATTATAAACACAACCCACAAATGCCACACCTAATAATACGTCATTTTACTACCGCATCTCAATAAGAAACGGTGTTAGTAGGGTTAAAATACTCTACGCGCACACATAAAAACGCAATATACGTCATTTTTCGCTCATTTGCTACTATTGCTCCTCAAAAAGGCAAATTGTATGAATGGGACGGACATTGTATGTATGAATGGGACATGGAGCTTTTGAATGGGACATTTGAGGTGGGACATTGTACCACCTCAAATTTCAAATGAGCCCCTCATACAAACATGGGACAAAAATTCTTGTCCTACCCAACACTAACTTGTAAGCTCGTGTTTTTGATATAACTGAAATGCCGTAAGCCTTTTTCAACATGCGCAATGATTCCGCACACGAAATTTGGATGAAATCACAAAATTTGGGACAAACTCTTTGTTCCGGATTTTTTCCATTTTAAAAATCGCGGTGGACTACTGAGGTGTACCGATTCAACCAGCTCCTGTAAACAAACTGACTAAAAGATCGCGCTAATTTTTGGGATAATAATTAAGGACTGTCCTACCTGGTTACCAAAAAAAAAATTTAAAAATCATTTGCCAGGGTAATTTTAATTGCAAATTCTCAAACTTTATGGTTTTATGGTCATAATGTAATAGATCAAACAGTGTAAAATCCGGAAATCTTTCCTCTTATTTCAGCTAGGATTTTTTGATTTCCCTGTCACTAACTACCTGGTTTTTTGGGTTCCCGATAAATTTGCAGATATCATCACAGCAGTTTACCGCCAACAAACTTTTAATTCTTAAATTTTAAAGTTTTATACACGCTAAATCACGCAGTCCAATTATATTCAAGGCCACAATAAATCCTTTATAGTGAACTTTACTCGTGAAGTCGTTCGCTATATCAGATTGTTCGTTATATTCGAGTTTGCTATAATCGAGTTATATATCAGTATGATGGGTTTTTCGAGACTTTTTCATTCGATCGCTATTTCCGGGTGTTCGGTACAACCGGATTCTACTGTATAAGTAAAGGCATTTTCAACTAAGCACTCTAGAAAGCTGTAACCTCAAACAAGAAATCCCTTCGGGCTATACTATATCGTATAAACTACTCTACTACCAGCACTTTCATCTTAGCGCAGTTTTTTTCTGTAGAAAGAAATGAAAGCAAACATTTCGCATAGTTATTATGGGGCTACGGAATAACTCGCTAAAGAAGAAGAAAATTTCCCTGAGAGAGATGAAATCACCAAAAGGATTTGCTATGTCAAATGGAAATTCAAAACTAGATGTATGTATAATCTAGAAGAAATCTGAGAGTTTCTCAGTTTGTAACGCTAAAAAATAAATCTCGGAGAAATAAATGAATGCCACAGAAGTTCATATTATTACTCATGAATCTTAAAACCGGTTGTCCGTACGTTTAATTTCTAGCTAGAGAAAGCGTTGAACAAGAAAGTTCAAATTTCGTAAACGTCGTTTTGGATAAAAAATTACGGCAAAAGCTTTCTACATACCAAGCTAGGCAGAACTGACGTAGCGGTCATCTTGAATGACTCCAGTGGATGTGGCGTCATGGATTTTTCCATTTCAAAAGACCACCTGTATTATTTTTGTACAATCTTGTCGTAAAAGCACGTTTTACCGAAAACAACAAAGGCATAAATAAATCAAATTCAGCACGGAAATATTACGAGAGTGCATACTTTTTCGTCATAACTAAAATTCTACAGTTTTCTATGTGAAAACTAACCGGAGAACTCTGCACAATATGAGTGACCGATTTTCTTCGGTGTGAGAAACCGAGATATAACTTTGATCGCACTTTTTTCAATTAAAAAATTATTGCACTGATATCAACGTGTAATAATTACATGCCGACTACTATTAATAAAGTACCTTGAAAAGCTCAACTATCTTTAACACTGCATTTAAGAATAAACGCGATTCTTACGAAGCCCGCCGTGTCTGCTCTATACAAAATCGAGCAAATTTGTATGGAACTGTCATTTTTGTTATGATTCCAACGTGTTGTTGTTGGATTGACTTACATGGCTTTCTACTATAGAGGGCTTTGAATCCATACAAAGTGACACATTTTCAAAAATTGACAATAATCAGATTTTCTTGGAAACTATAATATATGTTGATTTGTAATACATTATTTCTGTGATATTCGCAATCTACGGTATAAGAATTATTGAAATCCACTCCTTCTACCAACTCCCACTCAAATTGTATTATTTCACGAAATACAAAAAAAAACCAATTTACTCAGTATACAAACATATAAAAATATTCGAGCTGAAATTGTGCGTTAAATATTTGATTGCTATAAATATAATCGAAAAAAATTTAATGATTACCCCTCCCATACAATATGACGGAAACAAATATTTGCTGTGGCTCCAAAAACCTCGATTCCGAGCAGAACCGTAACTAAGAGCAGTGGCGCTCTCCGCAAAATTTTCAGAACGCCTCTCACCCAGAGATACGTTTATTGCGGAAAAATTTTTGTACCAGTTTACAACGCAAACGCTGTGGAAATTCTTAGCAAACGTATCCGATACTCCAAGTTAAATTCCTGCCGACATGTTTAGTAGTGAATAATTTGTATACTCTAGATGGCATCTGAGATTTTCCCCCTATAAGTTTGCTCTGAAGTTTGTAACATCAAGAAATGCTCACTCAGAGTCGCCGAGAGAACAAGAATATTTGTTGTCGCTCAAACATATCGAAACAGTCCGCCTGTTCGTATGCACGAGGAACGAATCCCAAACCGAGTTCTCAAGGGCAAAGCTCAAGGCAACCGACCGCAGTGGAAGCCACGAAAGCGATGGTAGGACTCGGGCGACGCAGATTGCAGATCGCTTCTCGATTTTTCATACTGGAGGACGCGGTCGTTGGACCGTGAAAACTGATGGAGGTGCATCTGGGAGGCCAAGGCTGGATATGGGCTGCAGCGCCATTGCATCATCATCGTAATCGTTAGCATCTGTTGGTTGCAGTTATAATAAAATTGATTCTGGCTAAAATTCTTTCTTTTAGCTTTGCTAGTTGCAATGAAAATTGAATAAATGCGTTTTTGAAAATTACGCATTTGTACGGGAGGGGTAGAAGGAATAAGAGGATCAAATCAATATTTTTTGGCATTAATAATATTCATAATTATACTTTGAACTAATATTCAGGTCCATAGCTTAAATAGTTACGAAGCAAGATCAATTTCTTGAAATTTCATGAAATTTTTATGGGAGGAGGTAAAAGAAGTGGGGTGATATAGCCCATTCACGGACTTCAAGTTAATTTTTTGCTAAAAATGATATAAAAAAATTTCAGCACGACAGTTGAAAGCATTCGAGAGTTATGTTGTAGACAGAAGTTCACTCGGAGTCGAGGTTTTCGAGCGCAAATAAATATTTCTTTATACTTGGCGACTCTGTGCGAGCTTTATTTCTTAGCTTTACAAACGGTAAGATAAACGCATTATACTCTCAGATTTCATCTAGAGTATAACAATCAGCGGTATTATGCAAACTTATTGCAATATTTGAGTGAAAAAACCGGCCGCTTTTAGCGAAAAGGAAAGTTTTGTTTTATCAAGACATCAGTTCATACATCCGTTATCGCGATGGCCAAAATCAGTGAGTTAAACACCCTATTTGCTAGATTTTGCCCCCTCAGATTATTTTCTGTTTTCAAACATGAAAAAATGGCTCGGTGGTAAAAGATTTGCCAGCCTATTTTAAGGAGCTCGACGGTTCTGAATATAAACAGGATATCGAAGCTATTAAACATCACTAGACACAACAAATTTCAAAAAAAAAAAAACAATAATTCAGCTAAACTGTTTGTATTATTTAAATCATCAATAAAACATCTAATACTGACCTTTGTAATGCGTTAGATACAATTCATTTTGTTCGCTTAATTCACCCTCGCCTTGCGGATCATAACCAAATAAATTCACATCGGGCGACCTTCCGGACGCCAATATTCTGGGACGGTCTTCTTCTATACTTTTTTCGGCATCTTGCTCATAAATTTCATGAATTCGAGCGGTACACTTAAGCTAGATTGCCACAAAAATGGAATTCATAATAACATTAAATAGTGAATTTTATTTTTTGTTTGTTTTGTAAAATGAAATGCTCATACCTTAAGCCGACCACGAATAAAATGTTGATGCTGAACGGTGAAATTCACTTCGACAACAGATGCCTCCAGGTTTTCACTTTTAAGTGGATCATAGATTTTTGTATCTCGTATTTGTACCTGGAATTTTAAATTCAATTTATTAAAGGTTTTTTGGAAATACATTTTTTTTTTTTCGATACTTCTTCTGTCATAAAACATGTTTTTATTTCAGCTGCATTAACTTGAATTGGTCATTCAGACAGAAAAAATAAACTACAGGAAAGATACGGAAAAGTATTCACAATGTCGATCTTACTCTACGTTAATGAAAATTAAATTAAAGTTTTGACAACAATTAATTATAAACTTTAATCACACTGTTCGGATTTATTAATCGTGACGTTTCGGGTTTCGCTGTAACCTTTATCAAATTGAGCTGTTAAGACTAGCAGGAAACGCAATGTCATGAAATCAGAAAATTGTGTAATCCGGGAATTTCACCAATGATTGAAATTGCACTGTGAAAACAAACATTCACGAAACACTATAAAAAAAAGAATTAAAAGAAAAAAATGTGGAGATGGTATAATGCGATCTCTGTCAATTTGCCAACTATCTTCTTATAGTGCCAATATAGTGTCAATAAGGAGAAGACAAGACTACAGAAAACGAACCAGCACAGGCTATGAAGAAAAGGTTACCAGGAACAGACATTTCATCAGTAAAGATTTCCGGACTAGCGAAATAGATGCAAGAAGGACTCGGCTTGCTAGCAAAAACTGTACTTCATCATCATCAATGGCGCGACAGCCCAAATCGGGTCCTGGCCTCCTGAAGTCGTCGCCTCCAATCGTCTCGATTCAAAGACTGCGTCCTCCAGCTGCTAATTTTTAATATGGCTTTGCTGTCTTCATCAATCGAGTCTTCCCATCGCTTGCGTGGTTTGCCTACTGGCCAGTTACCACTCGCTTTGCCTTTAAGAATACGTTTGGGGATTCTTCTGTCTTCCATTCGCTCTACATGGCCAGCCCACTGCAGTTTACGTAGATTGATGAACGTTGAAGCTTCTGGCTCGTCGTAGAGTTGATACAACTCATAGTTGTATCTTATTCGCCAATCCGTTCCTTCCTTCACAGGTCCCAAAAATCTTCAGAGGACCTTTCTTTCGAATGCGTTAACTGCTTTTTCGGAAGTTCGCGTTAATGTCCACGTCTCGCTCCATAACAGAGCACAGGTCGTATACTAGTTTTATAAATCCGCAGCTTATTGTTCCTGTGCACTTTCTTGGATTTCATTATTGGAAGTACCGAGTAATACGTCTTATTTGCAAGTATTATCCGTCGATTGATTTTGTCCGTTTCATTACCGTCCTTTGCTAGATTGGCCCCAAGATATATGAAGTGGCCTACACCCTCCAAATTATATTCCGCAATTGTTATGTTTTGTCTGATTAGCGTTCTCCTTCTTGTTTGCGTCATTACTTTTGTTTTGCTTTCATTAATGCGCAACCCGACTTCTTTTGCGGCGGAGTCAAGATTGCCAAATACCTCCTTAGCACTAGGGAAGGATCTTGTTAGGATGTTAATGTCGTTAGCGTATGCTACTAGTTGGGTGGACTTGAATAGTAGTGTCCCGTTGGTGTCGACTGGGATTTTTCGGACGACATACTCTAGTGCCAAGTTGAAAAGCATGGGAGCTAGACCATCTCCCTGCTTTAAACCATATTCCATTGGAAAGCTGGTTGTGGAATCGGTTTGTATTCTCTCTTGGAATTTAGTGTTCGTCATTTTGAGTCTTGTTAGTCGGACTAGTTTTGGGGGAATTCCAAAGTCAAGCATGATTTGGTACAGTACACTCCTTTCGATACTGTCGTATACTTGTTTAAAATCTACGAAGATTTGGTGCACATCTTTGTTATATTCCCAGCATTTCTCAAGTACCTGTTTCACCGAGAATATCTGGTCTGTTGTAGATCGTCCGGTTCTGAATCCACCTTGGTATTCGCCAATTATTTCAATAGTATAGGGCTTAAGACGACGTTTAATTATTCTTTTCAGTATTTTATAGGACGTACACAACAATGATATACCTCTGCAATTCTCACAGCAGAGTTTGTCTCCTTTCTTGTAAATTGGACATATAATATATAATATAATAATATATATATAAGGTTAGGGCCCCCTTCAGTGGATACCAATTCAGGTTCAAATTATTATTTTTCTTTTATGTATATCAAACGGATGTATGGAAATCCAAAAGTTCAACATTGTATCTTTTGGCAAAACCCAAAAAAAAAAAAAAATTAGTGAAAGTTTTCAATATATTCGCTTACCATTACCGCTCCCCATTCTTACGCCTCTAATTCAAATCAATCAATCAAATTCCTGTTAAGACCCCCTATAGGGGCATAGGACAGAAACAACTCTCTTCCACAAGGCGCGATCCTGAGCATCGGCTTTAAGCTGTTGCCAGGACTTGTTTATTCCTCTGGCCTCCTGCTCAACTGCTCGCTTCCATGTGTTACATGGTCGACCAACCCGACGTCTTCCTTGAGGGTTATAATCCAGAGCCTGTTTTGCGATGTTTCGCTCTGGTTTCCTCAAAGTATGACCGATCCACTGCCACTTTCGCCGTTGAATCTCAATACCTATTTTAGTCTGGCGAGTTGTACTCCAAAGTTCGTCGTTGGAGATTACTTCTGGCCAGAATATTCCTAAAATGCGTCGGAGGCATTGGTTTACGAAAGTCTGTAGTTTCTTGGTAAGTCGAACGGTCACTTTCCACGTAGTACAACCATACAACAACACGGATTTGACGCATGCGTCAAAAACTCGCAGCTTCGTGCGAAGGGAGATCTCTCTTGACCTCCAGAAAGGGGAAAGGATACCGAAGGCCTGACGAGCTTTATTTAGCCGAGCCTCAACATCCTTTTCGGCTCCGCCGTCCATGCTGACAATGCTTCCGAGATAGCAAAAATCTTGCACCTCTTCCACATCCTGTCCATTAAGAACAATCGGTGTGCTTGCGTTCGAACCCATGTGCATGTACTTGGTTTTACGCACATTTATTTTCAGTCCCGCCTCTTTGCATTTAGAATGCAACGAGCGAACATTTGACTCTAAGTCCGAACGGGTATGTGCAAGCAAACACACGTCATCAGCATAATCAAGGTGACTGAAGATGTTAAATAGTCTCCATTGAAGACCTTTACCTTCCCCACCTTCCAGTGCAGCTTTCAAGATGTCATTTATTACCACCAGAAACAGGGCTGGTGATAATATGCAGCCTTGTCTGGCACCCGTTCGCACAGGAAAGCTCTCGGACAGCTCTCCTCTATGCAAGACGCGACACCTTGCATCTTCGTAGGATTCTTTAATCATAACTATGACCTTATCTGAAATACCTGTCCTACGCAAAGCATTCCATATGTAATCTCGCTTAACGCTGTCGAAAGCCTTCTCGAAGTCCACAAACATGAGATGTAGTGGCGAACCCATTTCGGCTGACTGCTCTAATATTATCCGTACGGTATTTGTGTGGTCGGTACAAGACGACCCTTTACGGAATCCAACCTGATAGAGAGTGCTCTCGACGACACCACTAATCCTACTGAGAATTACCTTAGCCATAATTTTTGATACGTAAGTAGACATATACCACGCCAATTGCCACAATCCCGAAGGTCGCCCTTCTTCGGAATTTTCACAATGACGCCCTCCTTCCATTCAGTCGGATATCTTCCATCATTCCACACCTTAGTGAAGAGTGGGAGGAGTATATCGGCTGTTATTTCCGGGTCCGCTTTGAGGAGTTCGATTGGTAGTCCGTCTATACCTGGAGCTTTCCTTCCCGCCATTGACCGAATGGCGGAAACTATCTCTTCCTTATCTGGGGGATCGTCCCTAATAGAGGATTGTTGCGGTTGGATGTTTGGAAGTTGTTCTGTTTCCGGAATATCTTCATCTGACAAGACATTTAAAATATCAGAGAAGTATTCCTTCCATCGTCGCAACTGGTGTTCACTCATATTAAGGAGAGTTCCGTTGACATCTCTCACCAGGTGGTTGGCGGTGAAATTCCTGTTCGTCAACTGTTTCATGATTTTAAATAGTGAACCCATATCCCCAAGGTAAGCCGCAGATTCTGCCTTGTTTGCCAGATCTTCAATGGCCTTTCTCTTGTCGCGTCTAACAGCCTTTTTAAGCTGTATATGAGCATCGCGGTAGTTCTGCCTCAAGTCGGGCGTTCGTTGGTTGACATCGGGTTGAGAGATGATTGCCAATTTGGCTTTTTTCCGATTGTCAACCTTGTCCCATGTGTCTTGCGACATCCAGGGTTTCTCACCGCTTTGCGCATATCCCACAGATTCTTCAGCACTAGTTAGAAAAGTGTTTCTGGTTGCCTCCCAATTGGCGTCCAGTGTGCGCATTTCATGTTCACCCAATGTGGATGACTTTTCGCTTAGAATGGTGGTGTATTCGAGTTTTTTGTTGGGATCTCCGAGTTTATCCACATTAAGCTTGCGCCCCATTTGAAGAATTTGTGGTCGTCGGATAGCTGCTGTACACAATCTCAAACAGGCAACCATCAAGTGGTGATCGCTCCCCTCGTCAGCTTCACGTTTCGCTCGCACATCGAGGAGACATCTTCTCCATCGGCGACTTATAGCCAAATGGTCGATCTGGCTCTGAGTAACACCATCAGGGGAAACCCAAGATGTTTTATGATGACTCTTGTGTGGAAAAATGGTCCCTCCGATGACCATTTGCCGAGTACTACAGAACTCCACAAATAATTCGCCGTTTTCGGGTCTCTTAATCCAAGGTCGTGAAGGGTCGACCCAAGGGTCACCATGCCTCCCCATGACGTGTTCTAGTCCAGTGTTTTCTGATCCAACCTGGGCGTTCATATCTCCCGAGATGATAATAATATCACCTCTTGGAACACGTTCGAAGGTGGCACTCAGTTGGCTATAAAACTCCTCTTTGTCACCAGATGTTGCGGTATTAGTTAGTGCGTAGCACTGCAGAATTTTGACGTTTCTGACACTGGTCCTGAGCCTGACGACGATAATCCTCTCCGAGATTGGTTCCCAGCTAATGAGACTGTTTCTCGCTATCGGCGTAAGGACGAACGCCACGCCATTTCTGGCTTCACTTTCAGGGCCAATGTACAGAATAGTGTTTCCGCTAGGGGTTCGTTCTTCTCCTAATCCTGTCCACCTGACCTCGCTCAAGCCCAAGATTTGGATGTTATAGTGCTTCATTTCACGGTCGATCACTGATTGGCGGTGCAAGGACCGAGTAACCCCAGCTCTTCCCCTGTCATTCAATGTTCGAACGTTCCAGAAGCCAATCATAGTCTGTTTTCGAATGCCAAAAGTCGTTACCGTAGAATCAGTCCGTATCCGAGGCGATGTATCCGTTTCTCGTATCATTTAGGTCTTAAGATCACGGGTAATAAGCCCATGATCCAGTGAGTGTCCATTTGCCATTTGTAGGGCAAGCAGGACTGGCTGTGGGTGAATTCTACAGCCCCCATCCCAGAGGGGGATAGTTAGCTCAGGTCGGTGGAGTCGCTAACTCCAAAGATAGTTGCAGGAGTTGGTAAAACCTCATACTACAACTACCCCCTTACGAATTAATTCAAAACTTTATAAATCATAAAGTTCTACTATCTGACAAAATTTCAACTTAATATCTCTATTGGATTTTGAGATATAACGGTTTGTAATTTTGAAAAGTGTATCGTTCTTGAAATGCTCCATATTTCCTGCTGCTACTTTTATAAGAAAAAGTTATATTTTCATCATATTCCACTAGCATAGGTTACTATATCTTCAAATTTTCAATTACATAGCTCAAGAGGTAGACGAGATATTAGTTTTTAAGTGTTTGTGTTTGCACACACTTCACTAACTATAATTCTCATGCACGGTCACCAAACACAACTCTTTAACGAACAATTTAAGATATATCTTCATCATCATTCTATATTTAATATGAAATCTTTTCAAAAGCTTTATTAGTACCATACCAAAGACAATATTTTATGTAAACAGCAATAAAGCCTCCCGAAATTAATATCTCCGTTTCCAGGACCAGAGCAGTCTTCCAAGTGCTCTTAAGCCGATCCTTAGAAATTCGAATAGACTTTCCCAGACTGTTGTGTATGCTTTTCAAAATCCGCCATTTCTAGATATTTTATACCTTTAATAGATTAAGTGGATATCGGATGAATAAATTCTTCTCAGAAAAGCATTGGAATTATTCTCGGAGGTTGGTTTTGGGGTAAATTAATAATTGGGATGAAATGGAAATGAAGATGATAATCGGATTCGATATCTTTTCGAAAATTAAGATGAAAATCCAGCTGTTTTGTATTTGATAATCTTACAGTTTTATTCGTATATTAGGTTTGAGATTAGCAGAGTAATTCTTAGTGATACAAACGGTATACAATTCTGAATGAAGGTCGTATTAAAAGAGTAGGGGTAGTAGAAAATGCATGGGATTATATTTGAAATTTAGCACTAGGAAATACTTATTACTGTGTTTAATTGCCATAAAATAAGACTTTTTAAATGAATACCCATCCAGCCCCGATCGAATAACCCACGAAAGTTTAAATCAAATTGCTCTAAAAAACTGGTGCACAATTGTTTTCAAAAACTTTCCATACACATATGATACATCACCGAAAGTAGCTTCTTCTCACTGCACATCCGCATAACCTATTCGAATTTCATATGTGCAGCGTGTGATGCTGAGTTCTCCCAGCGGATGTCGATAAATCAAACTTTGTCCAGTTTTCTATTAAATTCAAAACTTACATTTTGCTAATATCGCCTGACTCTTCAGTTTCAATTTCGAAATCTGTTGCTTGACCATAGAGCGCGCGTGTGGGTTAAAGAAAAAACATTTCATCTAGTGAAAAATGAAATCAGTCTCGGAAAAAACACATCGAATTTTACTACTCTCCAAAGTCCAGTGTGGGGTTTTTGTATGGAAAGAATTAAAAACATCCAATTCTATAAAACCGACCAGGATAGCTACTCGTTGAACGTTATGAGCCTAGGCTTTATCCATATCCAATCCACCAGGAATACCAATTTCCAATTGGACTCATGGGAACGAAAATATCCTCACATTATACAAAAAGTCGGTGATTTTCCTCTCATTTTTTATTTTCGGGGATGCAATACGTCATGTTTAACGAAAATTTATAGTCACATCCAATGGACGAAATTTTTAGACGGGCACTCTCAGTTGAGAGAGAAAAATAATCCAATCCTTTATGGAAATCGAATCCATTAAAAAGTTTGTTAAACATCCTGTTAGTTCGATGTTCGATATGAGTAATTGCTGTTTAATTAAATGGGTTTCGTAGAAAATTCCATCCGTTTCATATGGGGAGTTGAAATTTCAGATTTTAATTTTTTTCTCCACACTTGGATCTAGGAAAAAATTCATGGGATTTGTGGATAATTCTTACCGAATAGGGCGATAGTCGAAATCATTTCAACTTTTGAATTGATTTAAGGCCACTCAAGAGATCCTTAGAGGTTCTTATATTTAATTGGCTATAAATAAATTTACAAAGATAATGCCCGAAAAGAGATACTAATTGCCTTAAAAGTCGATTTGAATTCATTTAGCTTTAGCTTTGAATCATCTGGGAAACGTCTGGGAACTTTGCCTTTGCACTAAATTGATAATTCGGACTAATTTGGACAGAGAGAGAGATGAAAGTGTGGGTGAAGATTATTTTTAAACATTGAAATTGAATTTAAACATAACAGGACTACGATTGGGCGTTAGGCACAATCATGTGATACTCAAGATGAAAGAGAATTTTTTCGATTTTAAGAAATTTTGTAGGAGAAGTGGTAGAAGGGGTGACGACTTTGAATTAATTTTTTCACATCATAATAGAGTTGCTATAAAAAGATTTAATACAAAATTTAATCTTTAAAAATTTGATAGGTTTTAAGAAAATTAGTACAATAAATTGAGTGAAACTGTCAAGTTTGGTTGAGAGGTGGTAGAAGGAACGGAGGGTTTCAGTGTTTTTTTTGAGTACTGACTATGAAGATTATGCAATTGTCATCTCTCAAATTTCAGACCAATAACATTCATACTTTTCAAGAAAATCAATTTTATGTTAAGTTCTGGAAATGTGTCACTTTGTATGAGAGGAGGTGGAAGGAGTCAATTTAGTTAATTAATTCTTATCAAGTATAATTTCAGCTGGATAAATCTTATAGATGCTGAGTAAATTCTTCTTCTATTTCTATAATATTAGGTTGTTGCAGATGAAATGGCGATTTTTGCGATGAAGTGAAGTTAGTTGCGATTTTCATATCTCAAACTGCCGGCAGGCTCTGGTAATAATGAATATTGAAGTATGAATACTCCTACATTTTGTCATGGGATCATTTTAGTCTTGGATTTCGTTGAGATCGGAGATAAAAAATAAAATAAAAAACATGGAATCGTGTCAAAAACAATTACTTTTTCTTGACGAGTTCAAACTTGGCCACAACGGAAGGGAGGCAACCAAAAACATCAACAGGGCATTTGGAGCTGACACAGTAAGCGAACGAACTACACAGCGATGGGTCGAAAAATTCCGATCAGGAGATATGACCCTTCAAAGTGAGCCATGTGGTCACCCAGGACCATCGATAGATAACGACGAGCTACGTTTACTAGTGGAATCTGACTCACGTCAAACTGTAAGGGACATTGTAGAGAAACTGGGCGTACGCTATTCGACAGTTTTCCGGTAATTGCAACAACTTTGAAAAGTCAAAAAGCTTGATAAGTGGGTTCCACATGAGCTTACTGAGCAAAACATCACCTCATGTATCAAGAATAAGGTCAAAAAATTAAACGAGTTGAAGTATGAGACTCTTCCTCATCCACCATATTCCATATTACATGTAACACCGTTTGCCCATCTGTCGTTGGCTTTGCTAATCGCATCTAACTTAAGTTGCAGGTACTTCATTTGATTTTCATTCAATTGGTGAATACTATAAGATTATAATTTTTATAACAATAAAAAAAAAAACAATAATACTAACATAAAATGAAGTTTAGAAAACAAAAAAGCATAAAATAAAAAAGAAAATAGCTAAGATAATAAATAAACTGCCAACAAGTTGGGCGCAACTTTATTATTCTTGGGACAAGTTGAGGATGCGTGTCAATATGCAGGTTTGAGTAGTTAGGAAAGACTAGGGCTGTTGTCAATTTATCACTTCATTGCGGATACGATTAATAGCTCCAGTATATATAATCAATATTTCATTCCTTTATTTACGCAAGTTTGGGTTCTTATGAGGAGAGGGGTTAGAGATGATAGTAAGGGTGGGTGGATGTTAATAATTTTTTAATTGATTGCTTGAATTATGTCAAATATTCTCTGTATATAATGTCAGTTTCATAGACAAAGTTGCATAGATTTTCGTAAGATTCGGTGTATTTTATATTCACGAAACCAAACATTTGTATGGGAAGGGGTAGAGGAGATAGTGGAATCGTAAAATTTATGAGATACTTTTATTTCATTTCTCTTGTAAGGTGCTCGTACAAAATTTCAAGTTCGTAGCTTTTAATTTGTTGATTATTAGTTGATTTAATGAAATTGGTCGAAATCAAACTTTTGTATGGGAGGGGGTAGAAGGGCAAGCGCGATTTCAAAACTTTTAACGCATTTTCATTTCAATTATTTTTTAAGTTTTTGTGCAAATTGATTTCTTAAAAATGGTCGAAAAAATTATTTTGTGTGGGAGAGGGATTTGATGGTACTCCAACAATGAATATTTCATACTTTTATGCATTTCTTTTAAATTAAATTTCGCAAATTATCAAGTTTCTACTTTAAAATTTCATTCAAAAATTTGCAGATTTTGAGTTTTTTTCAATGCACATGAAACACCTTCTGAACGTTACACTTGGCGGGTCCGTAAATACCAATTTTGGAGCCAATTATTATTTTTTCCTATGTATAACAAATAGATGTATCCAAATGCCAAATTTAAACTTCGTGTATCGTTCACCAAAGCCATAAAAAATTACTCTAAATTTCCGCGATTTTTGCTTACCACCTCCCTCCCCTTACACCCCTCAACTTCAAATTTTCAGCAAAAGTAAAAACTGTGTAGTTCAACAATCTGGCGATTTTCGATTTGATATCTGTACTCGGTATTAAGATATAACGGTTTGAAATTTTGAAAAGTGCACCATTTTTGAAATGCTCCCCATTTCCCCCTACTACTACTGCGACCAAATTATATAAAAAATAAAAAAAAATTCTAGTATTTTTCTAGTATAGCTTAATATATGTTTTAAGTTTCAATCACATAGCTTAAGAGATAGTTGAGATATTGATTATACTCTAGATGGAATCTGAGAGTATTATAAGTTTGCTCTAAGGTTTGTAACGCCAAGAAATGAGACTCAGAGAAAAACATAAAAGAATTATGATTGGCCGTAAAGCCCAATCATATGATACCCTAGATGAAATGAGAAAGAGTTCAATGTACCGGAAAATATGTCACCTCCAATTCTTTTAAATAATTAATAGTGACTTTTGTATGGGAGGTGGTAGAAGGAGAGGAGGAAGGTTTGTAATTTTTGGATATGACACCTAATGTGGTATGCAAAATATTTCGTGCTGAATTTAAAGTTTGTAGCTTTCATTATTTTCAATTGGACATAGTTTTCCTGAAATTGAGGCATTTGTATGGGAGATGGCAGAGGAAGTGGAGCGTTTAAGATGATTTTGAAACTGCTTATCATCATCTTTATCACCACGCTTTGATTCAATTCCAAATTCGATAGTTCTAATATATTCGAAGGAGAAATGCTTTTCTTGAATTTATAATACAGCTATTTGTATGGGAGGGGGTAGAAGGAGTGAAGCACAGCTGATAATTTTTTTTAGCATTTATTGCAATTATTAAAAAACAAATTCTGGCAAAATTTTAAGTTTATACTTTTTCTATTTTTAATGGAAATCGATATAATGCACTTAACAAAAATTATACATTTGTATGGGAGGGGGTAGAAGGTGTGTACAGATCAAAACATATTTGTTTCTGGTTATTGATATTTCTATTTTTATACTTTGTGCAAAATATCAAGTTGGTAGTTTTAAAAGTTTCGAAGGAAAATAATTTAATTTAAATTTCAAAATTTCGTGAAATTTGTATGGGAGGGGGTAGAAGGAGTGAGGTGAAGTTGATAATTTTTTCAATTCTTATTGGAATTATAATAAAATTTATTTTGGCAAAAATTCGATTTTATAACTACGCTAGTTTCAATGAAAATCGAAAAACTGCATTTTTCAAAATTATGAATTTGTATGGGAGGGGGTAGAAGGAGTAAAGGGATCGGATCAATATTCTGTCATTTTAATGAAATCTATATCATAATACTCTGAACTAAATTTCAAATCGATAGGTTTAATAGTTTCAAAGAAAAATCAATTTCTGAAAATTTCGGAATTTCGTGAAATTTGTATGGGAGGGGGTAGAAGGAGTGGGGGGATGTGGCCCATTCACGAACTTAAAGTTTCTTTTTTGCTAAAAATGACACACAACAAATTTCAACACGATAGCTCAAAGCGTTCGAGAGTTATGCTGTAGACAGACGGACAGAGAGCAACTCGGAATCGAAATTTTTGAGCGACAACAAATATTTCTGTACCCTTGGCGGCTCTGTGTGAGCATTATTTCTTAGCGTTACAAACGGTAAGGCAAACACAATATACTCTCAGATTTCATCTAGAGTATAAAAATGAATGATACAGAAGTTAATATTATCACTCAAAAATCTCAAAACCGGATGTTCGTCAGTCCGTCCGTCCGTCCGTGCGCTCTCTAGCTTGAGAACACGTTGAGCTAGATAGTTCAAATTTTGTACACGTCGTTTTTGACAAAAAAGTAAGGTCAAGTTCGTGAACGGGCCAAATCGCTCCACCCCTTCTACCCCCTCCCATACAAAATGACACAATTGCGCAATTTGACAATAAAGGGATTTGCTCGAAAATTATAGAAGCTATTAGCCTGAAATTTGGAATATATTATTTTTATGATAATATCAATTTACCGTACACAAATTATGAGAGTCCTCCCCCTCCTTCTACCCCCTCCCATACAAACTGTACTTGTCATGAATTATTCTAAGCCAATTTACTTAGTGCGTATAAAATATAGCAGGCTGAAATTGTGCAACAAATATTTATTTTAAATTGTTGGTAATGCCAAAAAAATTAGACGATTAGCTTCACCCCTTCTATCCCCTCCCATACAAAATGACACAATTTCGCAATTTGACAATAAATGGATTTACTCGAAAAGTATGAAAGCTTTTAGGCTGAATTGTGGGATATATTACTTTCATAATGATATAGATCCACAGTAGAAAAATTATCTGCGTTCTCCCTCTCCTTCCACCCCCTCCCATACAAACTACTCTTTTTCATGAAATGCTCTAAGACGATTTTCTCAGAACTTATAACATTTATCGAGCTCTTATTTTGTAATAAATACTTAATTAGCATTATCACTAAGATCAGAAAAAAATATTTGATAAGCTTCACTGCTTTTACCCCCTCCCATACAATATGACACAGTTTCACAACTTGACAAAAAATCGATTTTCTTGAAAAGTATGAATGGCACTAGTCTGAAATATAAGAGATGTCAATTTTATAATATTCCTAGTTATTTCTGAAAAAATCACTAAAATCCCCCCACTCTTTCTACCACCTCACATACAAACTGCACATTTTCATTAAATCTAACTCAATAATTTTCTCAGTTCCCATTCAATTTTTGGAGTAAACATTTTGAATAAAACATTTTTATAGCTACTTGAGCATGATGGAGAAAAAATTAGTTCAATGCTATCATCCCTTCTAACACTCCACATACAAAATTTCTTGGGGTCACAAAAAAATTCTATTTCATCTAGAGTATCGTAAGATTGCGCATTACGCGCAATCGTAGCCCTGTTATGTTTTTTAATTGTTTTTATTTGCACCTCTCCTGACCCTTCCCCTTGCAATAATTATTCATGTGAATCTGTGTGCCACCTTGCCCACAATATTGGAATTTTTATAGTAAGTAAAAATTAAATTATTTTTAATGTTTGTCCTACAACTATCTTTATACCTATGCTGATTTTCAGCTTGCTATCTGCATTCGTAATGGAGATATTAGAAAATATAATTTTATTTAGTATTATTTTTCATCAATATTGGGAATGTTCTTTTGTCTCGAAAATTTTTCACTGTATGTGTTGCTTGACTCAGCACTGAATAACCATTTTACATGAAAAGGAATAAATAGAGCACCTAGCCTTCTTTATGTTAAATATTTTATTTTATTTTGTCGTCCACACTAACCAAAAAGAGCCATGTTTACATCCACCTCATAAAATGCAATACCTATGTATGTATAATTGCTATGCGGTTTTACGGATCTCCTGATAGATTGCAGCGGCAGTACATTTAAAAAAATAAATAAAAAGATAGAAGCTCGTTACGGGGCAGGATCAAGCTGTGATTACTATATAAAGTACGACGACTTTCTATAGAACTCATCAAAGCGAAAGACTTTAATGAGTTTAAAGTCGGCTGCAAGGATTCAACCCCGGAAATAATTCAAACGTTCTTACTTGCAGTTTAAATACAAAGAGATAGCGGCGGAGTACAGAGCGATGAATGAGTCCATTCTTGATGATAGCTCAGAAATAATGTCCTTTTCTGTAGGTAATTTTACGGAAAACACTACTGGTAATTTCTCGTTGTGAAAGGACTAGGTAAAATGACATTATCTTGAGTAGAACCTTGTGAACTCTAAGGACTTCGTACGACTTGAAAGCTAGCTAATATAATTTTAAATTGTGCATTAGCTGGGAGGACCGAATTGCATTGCTAAGAAGTAGAATGTCTAACGAGTTATTAGTTTCTTCGTCATTGTGTGAAGATGACTTCATTAAAAATAAAATCGTCGAGTAGCTATGCTTATCTATTTTATAGAATTTGATGTTTTGAATTCCTCCTATAATGTTTTGGGAACAAAGACAGAATTATGTACTTTTTCGTGAATGGTTTCATTTATCAACAAATGAAATGTTTTTTTTGACGATATTATAATATTATGTCGTATTAAGGCCTGTCTTCTTTTCGTTTGGTATTTATTGCGAAATTTTGCACAATTAAAGTTTAAATGTGTATTTTCGACTAGTCTTATGCAGTTCTCCCATTAGATATCGACGTTTTGTAGATCAACTCATCGTAAAAGCAGAAGTGTTCACATTTTAATTTGAAATTTAAGATTTGAATCCATTCACTTCAGTAATTTTAAATTACGGAGTAATTTTTTCAGCTATCTCGCCGTAAATTGAATAACGCTTAAGACTTGTGAAAAGTGTATATTTATACTTTAAAATTGTAAAATTTAGCAAAAAATACCAAACAAAAAGAAGACAGGTATAGAAGAGCAAGAATATTGTAATGTATTATACAGGGTGTAACATTAAGATCGCCTAATTTGGATTAAGCCCCATTTCTGATGTCGGTTATGCAGTGTTTGTCGGATATTCTGTTCTATACATAACCTGTCTACACTCTTTATTAAAATAAAACATCAAAGCTTTTCAAATAACCACTGTGTGTTTCTACTCTAGAAGTAATCTGAGAGTATTATAAGTTGGCCACAAAGTTTGTAACGATGCCAAGAAATAGGGCTCGGAGAAAAAAATTAATGATACAGAAGTTCATTTGATCAATCAAAAATCTCAAAAACCGGATGTCTGTCCGTCCGTCTCCTCTCTAGCTCCACTCCTTCTACCGTCTCCTTACAGAATGACACAATTTCGCGATTTGACAATAAACGGATTTTATCGAAAAGTATGAATGCTATTGATCTGAAATTTGAAACATAATACTTTTATGATGATTTCATTCTACTGTATACAAATTATTTGTGTCCTCACCCTCCTTCCCATACAAACTGCACTTATCCATGGCTTAAACTAATTTACTGAGTGCGTATAAAATTTATCGATTCTAGATTGGGAACCAAATATTTATTTACAATTAATAGTAAGACCAAAAAAATTAGACGATTAGCTTTACGCCTTCTACCTCTTCTCATACAAAATAACACAATTTCGCAAAACGGATTTGTTCGAAGAGCATAACAGCGATTGATCTGAAATATGGAATATAATACTTTAATGATGATTTCAATCTACTGTATAAAAATTATTCGAGCCCTTAGAACATCACTCTTTCTACCCACCCTGCCATACAATCTGACACGTTTCAACAACTTCACAAAAAGTCAATTTTCCTGAAAAGTATGAATGCTACTGATTTGCAATTTAAAACTTGTCAAAAGCATGATGTTTAGAGTTATTTCTGAAAAGTCGTTAAGAACTCCTTCTACCACTTCCAATATAAATTGCACAATTTCACTAAATCCAATACACTAACTTCCTCAGCAGCTTTTAAATTTTTGAATCCTAAATTTTATATAAAACATTTTGATAGCAACCTTAGCGTAATGTGAAAAAATTGGCTCAATGTTCTTCACTTCCCCTACAAAATTTCTTAAATTAAAAACAAATCCCTTTCATCTAGAGTATCGCACGATTGGGCTTTACGCCCAGTCGTAATCCTGTTATGTTTTTATTTAAATTTAAAAATAGGCGGTTTTGATGGGACATCCCTTAGTAATGCCTGAGTGTAGCTTAGTAGGTAGCGTGTGTGAAAATCGGGAGTTCAAATCCCGGTTGAAATATAATTCAAGCACACTGATTGCGTGGGCATATCTGGGTCACTTCAAACTTCGAAAATGCAAAATTTGCAAACAGAGGGTTGAGGTAAGGGCTAAAAACCATTTAACAATTTATACATATAAAAAGTCTTTTTATTATTTGATAATAAATGACTATGAGTTAGTTTTTGCTTTATTTATACAAAAATTAGGCATAAAAACATAAGAGTAATACGACTCTAGATGAACGAGAAAGTTTTTTGATCTTAAGAAATTTTGTATGGGGTGGTAGAAGGGGTGACGGCATTGGACGAATTTTGCACATCATGTTAGACTTGCTATCAAAACGTTGTATTGAAAATTGTATATTGTATAGAGAAAATTAGTGTATAGGATTTAGGGAAATTGTGCACTTTGAAAGGGGGGAGGTGCATTTTGGATGGGGGTACAGTAGATTTACATGTATTACCATAAGAACTATTTATTCGAAATTTCAGATCAATAGGTTTCATACTTTTCAAGAAAATGTATTTATTGTCAAATTCCGAAATTGAGTCCTGATATATAGGTGGGGAGGGTACAAGGATGCATCAATTCGTTAAACAAAGAAAACGCTGGGAGGATTAAAGCGCCAAAGACAATAAACCGCTTCTAAAATTTTCGCAATGGACAACGCCATCAATGAGAAAATTATAGACGAAACCTCCAGAAGGTCAAGACCGACTTGGGCTGTAGCGCCATTGATAAAGATGAGTGTGCTAGTAGTGATCAGAAGAGCTCTTACTTTTCAGTTATTGCTCTACCTAAGAACGTTTTTCTTTGCAATTTTGACTATTGCGCCTTTCTGTCTTTCGTTTTCTTACGCTGGTGATACAACATTGTACTGACAATTGCGCTGCATTAGCTTGTAGAATCTCGGCTGGAATCCTGTGCTCACTTATGTTGTTCTGCTTGGATATTGTGTTATATTGACAACGACTGTATGGTTGTGTTTAGCTGCTGCTCTTTATACTGTAGATAAAATATGAGAGTATTATAGGTTTGTTATAGATATCATAACGCTAAGAAATAACGCTCGAAGAAAAAAAGGATTGGACAGAAGTTTGTTTCATTGCTCCAAAACTTCAAAACCGGATGTTCGTTTGTCCGTCCGTCCGTCTGTTCGCTCTCGAGCTTGAGAACACGTTGAGCTAGGAAGTTCAAATTTTATACACATCGTTTTTGATGAGAAAGTAAGGTCAAGTTCGTGAAAGGGCTAAATCGCTCCACACCTTTTACCCTCTCCCATAAAAAATGACTAATTTTCAAAAATTTACAATCAAATTTTCTTGGAAACCATAAAAGCTAACAATTTGGAGTGCGGATCATATTACTTTTATTGTATACTAGCAAACGCCCGCGACTTCATCCGCGTAAAAATAGCAATAATAAGCAATTTTTGAGAGTGTAGTTAGTAATACATTATGTGGGATATATAATCTGCTTACTTTAATGGCTCTTTGAAGAAAATGGTTTGTATGTTGTTGGAATCAGAACCATAAATTATTAACAATGAAAACATGATACTCCCATTTTTATGGGACAGGCTCGTGATCAAATCAAACCCGTGATTCGAGATCATATACGTGTTGAAAAGCGTTAAGGACATGTGAATAATTGTAGCTGGTTTTATTTAAAAAAAAAAAAACAAATAAAATAACATTAAGCTTAAAAACATAACAGGACTACGATTGTGCGTAAAGCCCAATCATACGATACTATGTATAGATGAAATCGAAATTTTTGCGGTGTTAAGAAATTTTGTATGGGGAGTGGTAGAAGGGGTGACAGCATTGAACTAATTTGTTTCACATCATGCTAGAGTAGCTATAAAAATGTTTTGTATCAAATTTAAGCTTCAAAAATTGAGTAGGTACTGAGAAACTTAGTGCATTGAATTTAATGAAATTGTGCAATTTGTATGGGAGGTGGTAGAAGGAGAGGGGGTTTTTGGTGATTTTTCGAGAAACAACTATAACTATCATGCAATTGATATACTTTAAATTTCAGATCTGTATCATTCATACTTTTCAAGAAAATCGAATTATTGTATGGTCGTGGAATGTGTCTCATTGTATGGGAGGGGGAAGAAGGAGGGAAGCTACTCGGTTAAGTTTTTTCCCAATATTACTAATAATGCTAATTAAGGATTAAATCTAAACTTTTACCTCGATGAAATTTAAATGTACTGAGAAAATTCGTTTAGAGTATTTCATGAAAAAGTGCGGTTTATATGGGAGGTGGTGGAAGGAGAAGGGGGTTTCTGGTGATTTTTTGAAAAACAACTATAATCATCATGCAATTGATATATTTGAAATTTCAGATCAGTAACTTTCAGACTTTTCAAGAAAATCAAATTCTTGCGAAGTCGTGGAACTGTGTCAAATTGTATGGGAGGGGGTAGAAGGAGTGAAGCTAATCGGTTAATTTTTTCCCAATATTGATAATAATGTTAATTAAGGATTGCATACAACATTTTAGCTCGATGAAAGTTACACGTACTGAGAAATTTGGTGTAAAATAATTCATGGAAAAGTGTAGTTTGTATGGGAGGTGGTGAAAGGAGTGAGGGAACTCAAATAATTTGTAAACCAAAAGACTGTATTTATAATAGAAATAATATATTCCAAATTTCAAATTAATAGCTTTTATGGTTTCCAAGAAAATTTGATTAATATATATTTTGAAAATGAGTCACTTTGTATGGGAGGGGGTAGAAGGCGTGAGGGGAGTAAAATGAAACAAAGTGCAGATTTCATTCCGATGGACACCTAACAAACTGTGCAATTTTCATTACAATCGGTTCAGCCGTTTGTGCGTGAAAAGCGGTCGGACAGACAGACAGACAGACAGACAAAAATTTCAAAAATGTGTTTTTATGCTTAGTTAGTACTAAAATAACTCAAAAAACTAACTTATAGCCATTTATAAGCAAATTACAGACAGACACTACAATTATATTACTATGTATAGATGTAATCTATGGTAAATTTTTTTTTTTCAAATCAGCCCACTCCTTCCATCAAACAAACTGCACTTTTTCATGAAATGCTATGAACCAATTTTTTCAGTACGTACAACAGATATCGTGCACAAACGTTGTACTCAATACTTAGTTAACATTATTATTATGATTCAAGAAACAAAAAACTGATAAACTGATGTGTCTGGACAACCATCTCTACTTACCTACAATGCCCCTTCCATCTTCTATTTCTACAATGGCAGAACAGCCCAAGTCGGACCTTATTCTCCTGATCTTCATATTCCTTAACATTTTTCATTACTTAGTGTGGAATGAAATTATAAAAATAGCCACACCATCAAATCTAGAATTTTTGACAGGAGTTTTTAGCCAAGTGATGCAGACTCTATCGATACCACAACAATGGACAACGTCTAATATCATCCTCCTTCACAAAAATGGGAGAAGAAATGATATTACGAACTACAGACCTATCGGTTTGATGGCGAAATTTTACAAAATATTCCCAAAAGTAGTACTAACCCGAATATCTAATGTAGTTGACGCAAATCAAACACGAGAACAAGCAGGTTTCAGGAGAACGTATTCGACTGTGGACCACATTCACACACTCTTGAAAGTTATAGGCCAAAGTGCGGAATTTAGCAAAAAAAATTGTATATTGCATTTATTGACTACACGAAGGCTTTTGATACAGTTAAGCACAATGCTATATGGAAGGCTCCAGAGGTGTTCCTCTGGGTGTTCCTCTCTGTTGGGTGTTGAAAATGGTTACATATCCATACTAAAAGAAATTTACATGCACAGTACAGCAAGGGTAAAATTGGAAACTATTCGTCCGAAGTTTGACTTGAAGAGGGGAGTCCGTCAGGGAGATCCAACATCGCCGATGCTCTCCACAGCTGTCTTTAAAAGCATTTTTGGGAAGCTAGATTGGAACTCACTCGGACTTCGAATAGATGGGGACAGACTAACGTATCTTTGGTTTGCAGATGATGTCGTTCTTCGCCGAAAATCACGACGAACTTCAACATATACTTCAAAACTTAGCTTCAGAAAGTTGATATGTTGGCCTTCTAATAAACGCTAGGAAAACAGATCTCTTGACTAACACGAAGAAGCTTACTATTTTATTAAATGGGAAAGCAATCGAATACGTTGACGAATACATGTTTTTAAGTTGTGTCATCTCCATTGAAGATAATACAACGAAGGAAGGAACAGACGTATCTTTACGGCATGGAAGCGTTTTTGGTCTTTAAAGGATGTTCTAGGAAGTGAACTACCTGTCAGTTTGGAACGAAAGGTTCATGACATCTGTATTCTTCCAAACTAACATACGCTTCACAAACATGGGCATTAACAACTTCCAACACCGAAAAGCTCGAAAAGGGGCGATGCTGGGCCTAAATCGATCGCACAGGCAAGGAAATTCCACCATTAGGAAACGAACCGGGATCATAAGCTGCAAGAGAAGAGCAAGATCTTTGAAGTGTAAATGGGCGGGTCACATCGCAAGGTGCACAAACATTAGATGGACAAAGTTAGTGACCGAATGGTATCCACGAGTTGAAAACAGGTCAAGAGGAAGACCGATCTTACAATGGGATGACGATATAGTTCGACGTTCATCCAATAAAGGACACGCCATACAACAAGTAAAAAAAAACCCTCTATCTACAAATTTCGTAGAGTGAGGTGACCAAGCAGGCAGCGTACTGGAATAATACGTCGATCGGGATTTAAACTCACGAACTTCGCATTGTAGATTCAAGCGATCGATCAAATACGATCAATACTAACATCCACCCAAATTCCCTCTCTGCTACCACCCTAACCTGCATATTAACTTTCTATACATCCTCAACTTATCGCACTTATTGGTTTCGCGAAAGTTCGCAGTAAGCTTAATAGTCAATTTTCACAGAGTACTCCTACATAACAAACAACTGTTTGATGAGTGCAGCTGAATAAGCTCACCGCTATTCCTACTTGCACTAAAAATTGCAAATGGACACTCACTGCATCATCGCGTGATCTTAACATCTCTCTGCTAAGAGATACAGCGCCTTTGATGAGTACGAATTCTACGGTAGCGATTTTTGGCGTTCGAAAACGGACTACGATTGGCTTCTGAAACATTGGAACATTGATTGACGGTGGAAGGAGAGGGGTCACTTGGTCCATACACCCTTCATCTGGGATAGACTGTGAAATCTTGAGCTTGAGCGAGGTCAGGTGAATAGGAGAAAAACGAAGCCAAAAATTACGGGGCGGTCGTCCTTACATCAAGAGTGCGAAACAGTCTCAATAGCTGAGAATAAGTCTCAGATAGGATTATCGTCGTCATATTCAGGACCAAAGTCAGAAGCGCTTCAATTCTGCAATGCTGCGCAGCAACTAATGCGTAGCACCGGTTGACAACTGAGTGTGTTTCGAGAGGGGATATTATCATTATCTCAGGAGATATGAACGCCCAGGTTAGCTCAGACAATGCTGGACTGGAATGCGTCATGTATTCTAACTGATAGGCTTTACTCCTTCTATCCCTTCGTGTGCAATGTAACACAATTTCGCAACTTAATAAAAAAAATCGATTTGTTCGATGTTCTTGGTCTAGAACTTCAGAGATTTCAATTGTATAATGTTCGTAGTTTTTACTAAAAACCCGCTTCTTCTACCACCTCCTACACAAACTACATAATTTCAATAAATCGAATACACTAATTTTCTCAGTTCCTGCCCAAATTTTGTACTGAACATTTTTATAACTTTTTTTTATAATTTGGGAAACACATGAGAGCACTGCGACCTTCTCGACCTATTGTGCATTTATTGCCCCTTTACCCTACCATAACTCAATAGCTTTGGCTAATTTGAGTATCTTTAAGGGAGCCATGTTAGCTAGTTCCTCGGTAGAAAGGAAATCTTTTCCGAGAAGTGTTGTGTCTTTCCCCAGCTACTGCTTCACAGTGACATAGTCTTCGAGACAGAGGCGGCAGATGTCGGTTTCAGCTAAGCCCATATTTTTGAGCTGGTGGCTTACTCCGCTGTGCCCCGTCATTAGGCCGATTAGAGTACTAATATCACTCTTGCTGAATTTTAGAATATCCTCCACATTGTTTTTTTTATGAAAGGATTAGTTTTTTTAGGATTAATAAACCTGGAAGACTATTGTAGTAAATTTTATGCTTTTTTTCAACCCACTTTCTAAGTATAGGGTTGGAGTGCCCTTCTGGTTTTCCGCAGAATGGCTCCCAATGACCAATAAAATTTGCTTCTGCGCCGCTTTTTGCAAAGCGATCAGCCTCTTCATTTCCCCAATTCCCATGTCCCATGTCCTGGTACCCACATTAAGGTTACATCATTCTTTTTTCCCAGTATCCTCGATAAGTGTTTATTGGAAGCTAGGGCTTTGATAACCGCCTGACTATCCGATAGGATATAAATAGATTTGTTACGATGAGCTCTCCTTATATTCTCTTCGATGCATAACTCCATTGCAATTAGTTTAGCCTTTAAGATTGTGGCTTCTTTGCCGAGTGGTTTTGAAACCGAGAAGTTACAATGTTTGACTCCGGCTCCAGTCCCCTCAGATGTGCGCGAGCCATCTGTATACCAGATGGTTGATTTCTCTTCCATTTCAGGTAGCATGGATTGTCAGTCCATGCGTTCTATGATTATAACTTTGAAGGGTGTTTCAAAATTGGATTTTGTCGGCATAGCGTCCGAGCTGGGAACCTCCATTTTTGAGTCTTTTAGGATTTTGAGGTGACCTCTAAAATCTCTTGATTTGCAATTGTTTTCCCTCTGTCAGCGTAACACCCCTTTGATAGGCTCCTTTTTTATTTGGAGATGTATCGTATGTGTTTAGGAACATCTCCATTGCCGCCGTAGGACAGGTTTTCATTGCTCCTGTGATACGAAGAAAACCTAGCCTTTGGATATTTTGTAGCGTATGCTGTGATTTTTGTTGTAAAATTTTAGTTTACCATATTGTTGATCCGTATTTGACTATTGTGAGGATGATTGTTCTGTAGCAATAGTAGATCATGTTGGGCTGTAATCCCCATTTTCTGCCAAATAAGCTTTCGCAGGCCCAAAATGCCTTTAGTGCTTTGGCATGAGTCCATTCTATATATTTGTTCCAGTTGAGTTTGGCATCTGAAAAGGATATTGGTGTTCCTTTTGTTGAAGGAGGTATGATGTGGATTTTCCTTCTATTTGTAAATGGTACTATTTCAGTCATATACATAGGTTGATCTGCTTTATGCGCAATCGTAGTACTGCTATGTTTTCTTTAAGAAGTTTGCCCTGAATATTTTAGTAGCTTAACTTGTACATTATTACATCTAAGCGGAGCAGCTGATGGATTCTTTTGGCGGAAAATCTTATCGATCCGTCTATTACAAGAGATACGTCGAATCAAGAGGAATAGTTTTTTAAAAAAAGTTGCGCAATCTAATAGCAACATTTTCAACGAAATAATTAATTATTGATAACGTGTTTTTTCCATTTTTGCCATAAATAAAAACCCATTTTCATCCCCGTCATGCCAGCTTTCCTAATAAACTACACTAATCCTTTTCAGAAAGGGATTGCTTCGATTTGCGACTTCCTGGGGTCATTGGAAAAACCAATCGAATTCTTTCGACTTTTCGACTGATTTCTTTTCTTTCCTCGTCTTAAACGTGGTCGCCTTTGTCCGCAAATCGAAATAAAATTTCAACTTCGCTTCAAGATAAAGAAAAAACACCCTTAAAAGAACGAAAGAAGAAAAAAGTCCTGACAAAGGACAAAATGGAATGATTAACTGTAAACCTTTTTCAAACAGTTTCACACCCATCAACTTTCACCACCCCTGAACGTAAAACTATACTTTTTCATTTGAGATCTAAAAAACGAAATAACGTCACATATCCGGACAAAGTTACTCAACATAGTCGTTTTGGATCGGTCATTTTTGCACACAAAGTTTGCACCTCGACAAGTTGAACGAATATAGCAAGGAACCATATACGGGGAAGAAAAGAAAACGAAAAGATAAATGACAACACTAACAAGTAACAATCTATCTTACCGGTGTATCATTTATAGTCCACGTCAAATTGGCAGCCGGCTTTGAATAATGCGAAGAACAATTACCATTAACCGTATCTCCAAGACGATACCTGGAATGGATCCCTGTTAAAGTTGGACGTTGTTCCGGAATTTCTGTTCGAACGAGATGAGAAAGAACCACAAATATAGTAAGCAATTCTACGGAAATTATTTATGATTCGTGAAATACATGAGCTGCAATATCTGGAATGGAAACTGTCCAATCAGACAGACCATCCCAACCTGTGGAAACTTTCCATATATGTATGTAGTAGGTACAAGCACGTCGATGGTATTAGTTAAAAATTTATCTGAAAATGTTCAATTGGTGGGAATAAAGGACAGGTGGTAGGTGAATAATGTACCGACATATAGTTGCTTGGTGAAAGGGATGGGGATAGGGATGTGTGATGGCCCGAAGTACTTACCAACAACTTCCAATTCACCCGAAACAACCATTGTGTGAAATGAAGGAGCATCTGCAGATACTTCACAACTGAATTTTCCTGAAATCGCTGACTGAACGGACGATAAAACTACGTGACTTTGATTTGACAGTGATCGCTGAAAAGAAGAGATAAATATTAGTGTAATATTTTATGTCATGGCAATATTTATTAATTAATTTAAACAAGCTTAACGGAATGTTATTTCAGTAATATTTATTCATATGCAAAACAGAATGCAGAATATCTTTTACGACCTTCTAAAGTTATTATGCGATTAACTAAAAACACAATTACAACATGCTCATGAGCTCGAAATCCCGGTTCGCTGTTCAAGTGAAATGAATTTTAATTCATTATTGTAATAGTAAAGTATTGCGAAAGATTTGGGAAGAAAAATTTGCGACCCTGAAATTTTGTTTTTTTCGCATTTCATACCTATATTTGCCTAGAAATGCAATGACGGAGTTGGAGGTTCTACTACATTGGGTTTGGGTAGTTTTCGTTATTCGCTTTTGGGCGACCGAAGATACGTTTAGGAAAATAAACGAAGCTGCTAGAATATTACTCGCTAAAGTCATGCACGATGGTAAGAAATTAAAAATTTTTCTTTCAATAATTTCATTGTAGAAACGATACATAAAGGTTAAGAGCTCGCAATTCGCTTATGCACAATTAATATAAGAATCTTCTTTAATTTTAATAATCCCAGATCAGAGTAGTAAAGTCTCCTGCGAAAGAGTCTTGCACACTGCGTTCATTCCGCTGAAGTAGTTTCAAACATTACTACGGATAGCACCATGGTTCTGAAACTGTCGGCAACGAAAAGGAGGAACATGCTCAGAAGGGCAGCCCAACGGAGTAAGACTCATAGCTTGACTTCGGGTACCCAATCAGCTGCTACTCCAAGTTTGCAGCCGTCAGTAGAAAATGTCGAAGCGGTTCTCTGCATCTGGCAATGCCAAAGAACTCTCACCGTCCACGGGCACAATCGCCAGGAATAAGCTCGAACCACTGAAGCAGAAATACAATTAGGTACTTCCGATCGGATGATAGTAATACGCCAATACCTGCAGCAAAAAAGAAACAGCCGAGATCGTCTTCCTATAGCGATGTTGCTAGAAGTATCCTGCAGGCAGCAGTCATTAATACCAAGGACTTGCTAAGCATCATACCAGAGTCGGTTAGGCCTTAGATCTACTCTTTACTGAGAAACATTCTGAGGGAACACCTCTTAGTTATTCCACCATCTAAACCAAGCTTTTTAAAGTACGATTTTGAGCCAGGTTATCTTAGAATAACTGGTCTTCCTTCAGGAGGCGGTTCCCAAGATGAACGAGCTTTTGAAGGACATTAAGCTACAGGTGGTGGAAGCCCTATGCTGACAAAGTAATTGGTGAATACCAAGGCAGATTTAGAGCTGGACGCTCGACCACGGACCAGATATTCTCAGTTAAACAGGTGCTGGAAAAGTGCTGGGAATATAATATTGATGTGCACCAGATATTTGTTGACTTCAAACAAGCATACGACAGTATCGACAGGCGCGTACTGTATAAAATCATGTTGGAATTGGAGTCCCACCGAAACTGGTCCGACTGACAAGAATGACAATCACTGAGTCTTTGTCACAAGTCAGAGTAGAAAATGATCTGACTTCTAGTTTTAAAACAGACAACGGCCTTAAACAAGGTGACGGCCTCGAACCAATGCTTTTCAACTTAACACTCGAATATGTTGTTCGGAAACTTCCCGTTGACATCTAGGGAACACTATGCTTCAAATCCACACAACTCGTAGCATATGCCGACGACATAGATATCCTTGCAAGATCTCTGGAGAGTGCTAAGGAAATATTTGTAAACCTTGACTATTAATGAAAATAAAACAAAAATTATGACGCCAATCAGACAAAATATTACAGTAGGAGACTATAACCTATAAAACGTAGACAACTTTATATACCTAGGGGCGAACCTATCGAAGGATGGAAGCGAACCCATCGAAATTAAAAGAAGGATAATGATGGCAAACAAGACGTATTATTCGGTACTTCCAATAATTAAAAACAAGAACGTACACAGGAAAACAAAACTTAAGTTATATAAAACGATTATACGACCTGTGCTATGCTATGGCAGCGAAACGTGGACATTAACTCAGGCGTCCGAAAAACTCCTTAACGCCTTTGAAAGAAAGGTCCTCAGAAGAATCCACGGACCTGTGAGGGAAGACTCGATCTGAAGAATACGATACAATAGAGATGCTAAAAGGGAAAGTCAACGGACAAAGACCGGTCGGAAAACCACGGAAACGCTGGGAGGATTCGATTGACGCAGTCAGCAAATCACTGCTAAGATTTTCTAACTGGAGGACGCGGTCACTGAACCGAGATGGATGGAGGCGAAGTATTCAGGAGGCCAAAGCCCGATTTGGGCTGTAGCGCCATCGTAAGTAAGTAAGTGGTAGAAGGTGCTAAGGCTCTTAGATTGACGAAAGTGTCTGGATCTCGGGTATCATTGAAGACCCTGGACATTCAGCTTTCAACGGAAGTCTGGAAGCTTTACCATGGAGAACGAAAAGACAAAGGCCAACTTATTATTCTTGGAATTGAACAAGCTCTATGGAAAGGTTGTCTGTAGTGAAAATTTTCGTGGCTGTGGGGTCAACAAGGTCCACTTCAAACTACGAAACCAAATGCGGCCAACCTCAGAAGCCGACAAAATCAGAGTGGTTCAAGCCAATTTACATTACAGTAGAGCGGCTGCCGGAACCGTGGTTGAGTGGCTCTCACCACATTCTGGGATGGTGCAACTAAACTTTTACAGTCCTTCATGGACCCAGAACAGGTAAGCTACGGACATATGTCGTTGAAAAAAAATAGCACTAAAATTGAGATTAATTCCACAATTCAGCAGTCCGGACCAAACAACTACGCTTTGGGAGAGGCTGGTTTCATTATATCTGCCATACGATGCAAGGGATGTTCCAACGACTGACCTGTGCCAATTCTAGAATTTATTAGCATGAACAATCTTAATGTTTCTAATGTTGGTAATAGTCCAACCTTCATAAATAGAGTAACAAGCGAGGTTATCAATCTGACTCTTGCAACTAACTCTAAATCACTAGTGGTCTGCAACTGGAGAGTTTCCAAAGAACGATCCTTGTGGGACAATATGTGGATATGATTTGAAATAGCGTGATCAGCAAAAAATATCCGGTTTTACAGGAATCCAGCAAGAACGAATTGGGTTATATATCAGGAGCTAATAAACCGTAAGCTACCGGTAATAGTCAATAAAAACACCAGATTCTTTACATAGAAGAGTGGGTAACATACCCAATTAATATACTAACAAACTTATACAAGAGATCCTGCCCTCAGAAGTCCGCCAATGATATTAGGTTGTTGCAGATGAAATGGCGACTTTGAAACAACTTTAACTCTTATAAAACTTAATTTTATTAATCAAAATAGGTACCAGCAGATACAATACACTTCTCCCAACGAGATACAAGTGCATTTATGCCAGTTTCGTAGAAATCCGACTTTCTAGACTGAAGAAATTCCTTGAGGCATTTTTGATGGCTGCTTCATTGTTAAATTGTTTCTCCGCCAAAAAATGATCCAAATGTTTAAAAAAGTGGTAATCGGTTGGAGCGAGAGGTCTGGTGAATATTGTGGATGAGGAAGAGTCTCATACCGCAACTCGTTTAAATTTTTGATCGCTATTAATAAATGAGGCTTTTTTTTTACCGGTATGAGGCACTTATCAAGCTTTTTGACTTTTCCAAGCTGTTGCAAGTGCCGGGAAACTGTCGAATAGTATACGCCCAGTTTCTCTGCAATATCCCTTATAGTTTGGCGGGAATCATACTCCACTAGTAAACGCAGCTCGTCGCTGGATCGGAATTTTTCGAACCAACGCTGTGTAGTTCGTTCGCTTACTGTATCAGCTCCAAATGCCCTGTTGATGTTTTTGGTTGCCTCTCTTGCGTTGTGGCCAAGTTTGAGCTCGTATAGAAAAAGTAACCGTTTTTGTGACACAGACTGGGGACAAATACCAAGCAACACTTATACTGTATAAAAACATCTAAAAACCGTCAAACGAAATTCATAGAAGAGATTCTGTGAAGAAATCGATAACGTCAACGATACTGCTAGGATAAAGGGGACCCTTTCTAAAGACCAATACATGCTTGAATTACTGGATAAACGTGATGGTTCATGGACGGGGTCTAGCGGCGAGTCACTTGAACTTTTAATGCAAACGCATTTCCCCGGATGCTTCGAGCCCCACTACAAAGTGTAATAAATCGCGTCACGATCTATTACCATTTACCTCACCCACCTATTATTTTACCGCCTACTCTTTTCTACCTGTCGATTACTACAACCACGTGCCGTCCAAATTACTCGATATCGCAACCACCCGGTCTACCTGTTCTAGAAATCCGCGACACACAATGTGCCCGTGCTAAGACACTCGATCCCAAGATATTATGACATCTGATCTAATAACATCTCGGCGCTGGGAAAAGACAGTATTAGGTGACGAGAGAAGAAACCTATGCGACTGGCTTGCGGTCGGACACGTGATGTTTCGGCACATGTTTGCAATGAATAATTTGACACTGATATTGAGGTATATTATTTGTTGCACTTTGACCCTCTGCCATTCGACACCTATATTTTTTTACAGATATTCAAGATATTCTGATTCCCAGAAACACTCGAATAGTAAACGCAGTTTGTCAATCAGAGTAATTAAAAGCAGTTAACGAACCAGTTAAAACAGTTCATCAATAGTAAAATTAAAGAGTTTGTTGTTCTTTTTTAAACGTTCTTAATAAAGTTCGTGTTGTTAATAATTTAATAAAGATTATAAAGTAGAATCAGTGTTTTACTTAACCCCGGCACATACCGAAGAACCCCGTCATCCTTCCAAGCGTGACGACACCCAAGTCGTAACAAAAGTTTGTATGTCGATCGTATTCTAGCCAACTCAGAACTAGTAGATACAGTCGTGGCGCCAGAAAAAATAGGAATTGCGTTCAGTTCCTTCAAACCTTACAAGTCACCAGGACTGGATGATGTTTATCCCGCAATGATCCAGAATGCGGATGAAACAATAATTCAGCATCTGGTTTACATATATAAGGCATGCATCAGTCTTTGGCGCATACCGAAGATATAGCAAGAGGTTAAGGTGGTTTTCATATTTTCAAACCATGCAGAGCCTTCCATAACATTCCGAAAGCTTTCCGAACCATCAGCCTAACTTCGTTCCTTCTTAAGGGCCTGGCAAGACTGGTGGACAGCTATCTACGTGCAAATCTAACCCTCTCGGTCGGATGCTTTCATAAACACGCCTATATGAAAGGTAGGTCCACTGACACCGCCTTGCATGTGACGGTAGCCGCCGTGGAGAAAGCTTTCCATTTTAAGGAGGTTCCACTTGGTGCCTTTCTAGACGAGGAAGGCGCTTTTAACCACGTCAATATTGATGCCATACTTGAGGCCTTGTGCAGCCATAGTGTGGAACCTGAATCAATCCCATTCCATTTTAAATCGGAACGGCTATCCCTCAATAGCATATGCAGACTACCTTGTCATCATGCTAACTGGTAAATTTGTACAAGTTCTCGGGGACCTTATGCAGTCCGCTTTGCAACTGTTAGACTGTTGAGCACTAGATAAAGGACTTACCATTAACCTTAAAAAAACAGATCTGGTCCTCTTCTCCAGAAGAAGAAGACAGTACAATGAGCCCAACTGGATGGTCCCAGTGCATTGTGGTTCTATGAAACCACCCTTCTACAACCTAAACCTAAATAACCCGATATCGGATACTTCCCAAATAGTATTGAGAAGCTCCCACTACTTGTTGGAAATTTAATTGGAGATACGATCGGAAATAATTGTTGGTTAATTAAACACCATGAAAGTGAAATAGTTTTATTTTACTTCAGTTCAAGTAAAACTTCAGATTTTTCACCATAGCGCACAAATATTATTATACTGTCTCATCTATTAGGATTCAATTAGAAAATTCATATTTCATATAAATTAATGCGGAACTATAGATTACTACGCAATCGCAACTTTGTATAGATTTTCGATTAGGCATAATTCAAGCGGCAATCCTTTTACATTTATCTACATAGATAATTCCTGCATTGAAATCATCTGACCATTAATAACACTCTCTAATGAATAACAGGTCGAACTCGTCCAGATTAATTCAAACCTCTTTCATGTTCGAAATGCCTAGGCATGAAACACTGCACAACTACTGCTTTCGAATAGATATTCGAGCAATTGTTTACGGAATATACTACAATCCATTATTTTTACATTCATTGCACCACATGTATGCGGATCGATTTATTTATTAATTAAACAGAAATACCCGAAAAAATTAAATAAAGTGAAAAATGTTTTTGTGAAAACAACAAAAACTATTGGGGTGAAATTTATTAAGCAATACATACTCGAATGGTTGTTCATGACGATTGCCAATGATTGGAATCCGTTTTATTTTTACAAGGTAAAAATTTATTTTTAATATCAATGTTATCTCTCTCACCAAAGTAAGTTATTTCGTCGTTAAAAAAAGTAACTATCATATACATTTTATGGATGTTTTATGTAGTGAGTTTCTGTTCAAGTCACATCGTTAATTTCATTGTTGGTAAATAATTTCGCACAATACTATACATATAAAACCGTTTGGAAATTGCCGGCAGAGAACTATCTGTGGTGCTGATTTTGTTTCAAATGTTTCCTACAGGAAAATGAGTCCTTTGCCATATACGAGTAGGCAACAGATTCAATTTCTATAGAAAGTAGATACTATCGATATTGTCGCCTCTGTATACGCTAAATTTCCGCCCTAATTGCATTCGGCGTTGAAAGGCAATAATTTCCGCGTTTATGAAATATGGCGTGCAACTAATAGCGAATCATTGAAATTTTTTCAATATGCTTCATACGTATGGTGATTGCGTTTGTGTATCTGTTGAAGGTGTATCACCCACCGGCTGCAAAAGTGACTCAAACAAAAAAACACTGTTGCGAGATATTCGACAAAAAAAATGCTAGATCGTGTGGAGGCCTGTGTATTTATCTTATGTGTCGATAACAATACAAGCTTGAGTTTTGAGAATTTCTATTGGTAGGCTATAGAACGTATTATTTCACATATAAAAAGCATGCTAACTCAATTGCATTTTTTGAGTTGCGTCGCTGTTGCAATCGGTGAAAAAGCGCTGAGAAGCACTATGATTAATTGGATTTCGTTAAATGCGCAGAGCCCAATTTGTGAATTTTGGATGGGTTGCTCTGAACGTTCCATAAATGATGTGAAGTATTTTTTGTTCAACAAGATTCTCTCACGTATAACCATACATCTTTATCTTAAAACTTGGCGCCCTTCTTATAGTAGAAACAATAAAAAACTTAAAAGAATTATGAATATGAATATGATACTCTAGATGAAATGAAAAAGAGTTCAATGTACCGGAAAATATGTCACCTCCAATTCATTTAAATAATTAATGGTGACTTTTGTATGGGAGGTGGTACAAGCACTGGAGGAAGGTTTGTAATTTCTGGATATGACACCTAATGTGGCATGCAAAATATTTCGTGCTGAATTTAAGGTTTGTACCTTTCATTATTTTCAATTGGACATAGTTTTCCTGAAATTGAGGCATTTGTATGGGAGGTGGCAGAGAAAGTGGAGCATTTAAGATGATTTTGAAACTGCTTATCATCATCCTTATCACCAGGCTTTGATTCAATTTCAAATTCGATAGTTCTAATATATTCGAAGGAGAAATGCTTTTCTTGAATTTATAACACAGATATTTGTATGGGAGGGGGTAGAAGGAGTGAAGAGGAGCTGATAATTTTCTTAGCATTTATTGAAATTATTAAAAACCAAATTCTGGCAAAATTTTAAGTTTATACTTTTTCTAGTTTTAATGGAAATCGATATAATGCGCTTAACAAAAATTATACATTTGTATGGGAGGGGGTAGAAGGAGTATACGGATCAAAAAACATTTTTTTCTCGTTATTGATATTTCTAATTTTATACTTTATGCAAAATATCAAGTTGATAGCTTTAATAGTTTCGGAGAAAAATAATTTAATTTAAATTTCAAAATTTCGTGAAATTTGTATGGGAGGGGGTAGAAGGAGTGAGGTAAAGTTGATAATTTTTTCAATGCTGATTGGAATTATAATAAAATTAATTCTGACAAAAATTCATTTTTATAACTTTGCTAGTTTCAATGAAAATCGAAAAACTGCATTTTTCAAAATTATGCATTTGTATGGGAGGGGGAAAAAGGAGTGACGGGATCGGATCAATATTCAGTCATATTAATGACATCTATATTATAATACTTTAACCCAAATTTCAAGTTGATAGCTTAAATATTTTCAAAGAAAAATCAATTTCTGAAAATTTCGGAATTTCGTGAAATTTGTATGGGAGGGATGTGGCCCGTTCACAACTTAAAGTTACTTTTTTGCTAAAAATGACACACAACAAATTTCAGCACGATAGCTTAAAGCGTTCGAGAGTTATGCTGTAGACAGAAGGACAGACGGACAGACAGCAACTCGGAATCGAAGTTTTTGAGCGACAACAAATATTTCTGTACCCTTAGCGGCTCTGTGCGAGCATTATTTCTTAGCGTTACAAACGGTAAGGCAAACACAGTATACTCTCAGATTTCATCTAGAGTATAAACATAACAGGAGTACGATTGGGCGTAAAGTCCAATCGTGCGATACTCTAGATAGAAGAGAAAATTTTGGATGTTAAGAAATTTTATAGAGGAAGTGGTAAAGCTAAAGTTGCTATCAAAATGTTTTATATAAAATTTAGGATTTAAAAATTTAATAGGTACTAAGAAAATTAGTGTATTGGATGTAGTGAAATAGTGCAGTTCTTATGGGAGGTGATAGAGTGAGGGCGAGTTTTTAATGACTTTTCGGAAATAACTATAAACATCATGCTTTTGACATGTTTTAAATTACAGATCAGTAGCATTCATATTTTTCAGGAAAATCAACTTTTTATAAAGTTGTGAAATTGTGTCAGGTTGTATGAGAGGGGGTATAAAGAGTGAATGTAATTATCTAATTTTTTTCGGTCTTACTAATAATTTTAAATTAATATTTCGTGCACAATTTCAGCTCGATCAATTTTATACGCACTGAGTAAATTTGGTTTAGAGCATTTCATGAAAAAGTGCAGTTTATATGGGACGTGGTGGAAGGAAGGAAAGGACTCAAATAACTTTTATACACTAGATTTATATCATCATAAAAGTAATATATTCCAAATTTCAGATCAATAGCATTTATATTTTTCGAGCAAATCCGTTTATTATGAAATTGCGAAATTGTGTCATTTTGTGTGGAAGGGGGAGGAAGGGGTACAGCTAATCATCTAATTTTTTTTTGGTCTTACTAATAATTTTAAATAAATATTTAGTGCAGAACTTCAGCTCGATATGTATTATATGCACTGAGTAAATTGGTTTAGAGTATTTCATGAAAAAGTGTAGTTTGTATGGGAGGTGGTGGAAGAAAGGAGACGGCTCAAATAACTTTTATATAATAGATTTATATCATCATAAAAGTATTATATTCCAAATCTCAGATCAATGGCATTTATATTTTTCGAGCAAATCCGTTTATTGTGAAATTGCGTAATTGTGTCATTTTGTATAGGAGGGGGTAGAAGGGGTACAGGAAATCGTCTAATTTTTTTTAGTCTTACCAATAATTCTAATTAAATATTTAGTGCACAACTTCAGCTCGATAAGTATTATATGCACTGAGTAAATTGGTTTAGAGCATTTCATGAAAAAGTGCAGTTTGTGTGGGATGTGGTGGAAGCAGGGGGAAGACACAAATTATTGTTATAGAGTAGATTGGAATCATAATAAAAGTACTACATTCCCAATTTAAAATCAATATCATTTATACTTTTCGAGCAAATCCGTTTATTGTCAGATTGCGAAATTGTGTCAGTTTGTATGGGAGCGATTTGGCCCGTTCACGAACTTGACCTTATTTTTTTGTTTTAAAAAACGACGTATACAAAATTTGAACTTTCTAGCTCAACGCGTTCTCAAGCTAGAGAGGACACGAACGGACGGACAGACGGACATCCGGTTTTGAGATTTTTGAGTGGTTATATGAACTTCAGTATCATTCAATTTTTTCTCCGAGCCTTATTTCTTGGCGTTACAAACTTTGTGGCAAACTAATACTCTCAGATTTCATCTAGAGTATAAACATAACAGGGCTACGATTGGACGTAAGGCCCAATCATGCGATACTCTAGATGAAGAAACATTTCTAGATTTTAAGAAATTTTGTATGGGGAGTGGTAGAAGAGGTAACGGCATTGAACCAATTTTTTTACATTATGCTGAAGTTGCTATCAGAATCTTTTATGGAAAATTTAAGCTTCAAAAATTCAATAGGTACTGAGAATATTAGTGTATTGAATTTAGTGAAAATATAAATTTTGTATGGGAGGTGGTAGAAGGAGTGGGGAGTTCTTAGTGGGTTTTTCAGAAATAACTATAAACATCATACATTTGACAATTGCAGATCAGCAGTATTCAAACTTTACAGGAAAATCGACTTTTTGAGAAGTTGTTAAATCATTTATTTATTTATTTATCGCCTACAATAATAAATTTACAGGCTACTGAAAACTTAAAATTAAAAAATAAAAAGAAATTCAAAAATATAAAGGGAATGTGCTACAGCAACGTTCGCAGATCTCTCTTAAAAATATCTCTACTTAAGGGAAAGTCAATTTTGTTACCAAAAGAATTAAATAATAGCACACATCTCGTGATTAGCTCGTTAAGGCCATAATTTGTTCTATGAGCCTCCTGAAATAGGAGACACTTGTGTCTTACCAATCTTTCTGGACCCCGAAATTTAAAAAACGAAAGAAGTTCAGGAGAATTAATACGATACGTAAGAATGTCTCTCACAAACATTATGCAAAGTAAGTCTCTACGGATGGAGTGAGTTTGTAACCCAATTAGAGAACATCTATCATTAAAACTAGGCAATCCAGATGCAAAATTAAATCTACGCAACGCAAACCTGGTAAAGTTTCGTTGGATGCATTCTAGGCGAGTAATGTGAATGTTATATGATGGGCTCCAGATGATAAACCAATATTCAAGGATCGGCCTTACTAGAGAGGAAAATAACGATAATAGTGTATAAGGGTCATGAAAATCCGAGGAGTCCCTTTTTATAAAACTAAGTATCGAGTATGCCTTGGCAGTGATGAATTCAATATGAGGCTTAAATGATAATTTAACATCAAACATAATGCCAAGATCTTTAATCTCATCCATTCTTAAGGCATTGTTATTCATAGTATACTCGAAGATTATGGCGTTAGGACGTCTATACGTTGAGAAAATTTTGCATTTAGGGAGACTAAGAGTCAGTAGATTATCTACACACTACTCCGAGAGTGCATTAATACCGTGTTGGAGTTTTTGACAGTCTTCTATATTACTGATTTTATAGAACATTTTCAAATCATCTGCGTATAATAGGCATTTTGAAAATTTTAATGTCGAAGGAACATCATTTATAAAAAGGAGAAATAGGAGTTGTCCCAAATTACTTCCTGTTTTTTACTGTTTTCTATTAGTTAGATAAGAAGATATTCGCAAAAGCATATTTGAAAATAACTCAAGAGCTTGTAATTTTAGAACAAGTAGTTTTTGGTGAACTCTGTCAAAGGCCTTTTGGAAGTCAGTTTAAAGTAGATCAGCCTGATGACCATTTTCAATGGCATCATTACAAAATTTGGTAAAAAAAGTTGATCGTCCATTTACGAAGCCGTATTGTTGATACGCTATAGATTCTTTAGTCGAAAATAAAGCTGATCTTTAACTATGCTATCAAAAAGTTTGGGAATTGCTGCAAGTTTGGATATTGAGCGATAATTCTTCACCAAATGCTTCTGACCTGATTTAAATGCTGGAGTGACATCGGATATTTTCCATTCATCTAAAAATTCACCTGTCTGAAGCGATTTATTAAAGACTAGCGATCGCCCGCGACGTTGTCCGCGTAAGAATCGCAAAATAAGCAATTTTTGAGAATCTAGTTAGTAATACAATGTCTGAGATTATACATATAAACTGATGAGTTTAATGGTCCTTTGAAGATAAAGGTTTCTATTTTGTTGGAATCAGAACCATAAATTATTAAGAATGAAACGACGATACTCGCATTTGTGTGAGACAGGCTCGTGATCAAATCAATCCCGTGATTTGAGATCATATAAGTATGGAAGAGCGTTAAAGACATGTGAATAGTTGTAGCTTGTGTTAATAAAAAAAAAGACGGTACAAAATTTCTTAACATCACAAAAATTTCGATTTTATCGAAATTTTTGTGATGTTAAGAAATTTTGTATGGGGAGTGGTAGAAACGGTCGCAGTACTGAACTAATATATTTCATAGCATGCAAGAGTAGCTATAAAAATGTTTTGTACCAAATTTAAACTTGAAAAATTGAATAGGTACTGAGAAACTTAAAGTATTCGATTTGATGAAATTGTGCAATTTGTATGGAAGGTGGTAGAAGGAGTGGAGAGTTTTTGGTAATTTTTCGACAAACAACTATAATCATAATTAAATTGATATATTTTAAATATTAGATCAGTAACGTTCACACTTTTGAAGAAAATCGAATTTTCGAAAAGTTGTGGAATTGTGTCACATTGTATGCGAGGGGGTAGAAGGAGTGAAGCTAATCAGTTAAATTTTTCCCGATAATAATAATAATGCTAATTAAAGATTCAGTACAACATTTTAGCTCGATGAAAGTTACACGTACTGAGAAAATTGGTGTATAATATTTTATGAAAAAGTGCAGTTTGTATGGGAGGTGGTGGAAGGAGTGGGGAAATTTAAAAACCTTGTCTATCAAAAGATTGCATTTGTAATGGTAATAATATATTCTAAGTTTCAATTGAATAGCTTTTATAGTTTGCAAGAAAGTTTGATTAAAATATATTTTTGAAAGTGAGTCACTTTGTATGGGAGGGGGTAGAAGGCGTGATGGGAGTGACATGAAACCAAAAGCAGATTACATCTCGGAGCATACCTAATAAACTGTGAAAGTTTCGTTACAATTGGTTCACCCGTTTTTGCGTGAAAGCCAGACGGACAGACAGACAGACGGACAGACAGAGAAGAATTTTAAAAACGCGTGTTTCTGCTTAGTTATTGCTAAACTAAAGCAAAGAACTAACTCATAGCCATTTCTAAGCAAATAACAGACAGACACTACAATTATATTTATATAGATGATGGCGAGCAATTTTTTAGTCACATCCAGCTTTAGTACTATCGTTTATCTATTCATCGCAGTGAGAACTTCCTCCAAGGTTACACTCATATTTCCAATATCAACGATTGGTTGCAGTGAACGATATCTTTCTGAGACATCTTGATTATGAAGCGTGTCGGAATTGAAAGCGGATTTAAAAAAAGTAGCAAAAAGTTCGCAAGTGTCTTGAATGTTATTGGACATCACTCCATCAAGTTCAAGGGCCTTTGTAAAATGTGACTTTTTTCTCTTGGAATTAAAAAACAACCAGAATAATTTGTTATCTGATTTGATTTTCAACTCGATAGATGCAATATATGATTTATATAAGAAGCAGTTAAGGTAGGTATATTCCTTCTTAATGTAGAGATAATTTGATCGATCGTAGATATTATTAGTTTTTCTGTACTCTTTAAACGCTTAATTTTTATGGTTTTTTAAGTTAACAAGTCTTGAGTTCGACCATGGTTGCCTAGAACGTTCTTTCTCTTTTATTAACGGGACCATATTATCAAATAATTCATATAGTTTCTCGCGGAAAGCTGAAAAAGAATCAAGTAGGTTCAAGTCGGAAAAAATCGCGTACCAATCTACTGTCAATAAATAGTTGTTTCTTCTTCTTCAATGGCGCTACAGCCCAAATCAGGCCTTGGCCTCCTGACCTTCAGGTTCCTTAACATTTTCATTATTTATTGCGGAAGAGTTGTTAGCTCTTTGCACAACCCTATCTACGAATTTTTCATTTTCGTAGATTGAGGTAACCAAGGTATATTCAAGCAGGTAGTGTGCTGAAATTATGCGTCGACCGGGATTTGAACTTACGAACTTCGCATTGTAAACCAAACACGATGCCCACTAGACTACACCCTAGCTTATAGTTGTTTTCAGTGACATAATTGCCTTTAGCGAAATCAAATACCTTTTTTACTTCATTATAACAATTATTTTGGAAAATATAAAATTCGAATCTAATACCACAAGTGGACAAGTTACTTTAAATAAATTTGTACTGAAATCATTGTTAACAAGTATTAAATCTAAGATACGATTACGACTACTTTTAACAAAGTTAATTTGAAATAATTCAAGGCTGCATAATGTGTCAGTAACTAGACGTTCACAATCTTTTTTAACATTGAAAGGGACGAGCAATTGTTCTTCTGTCGTGAAGTTCCATACGACATCCCCTATATTAAAGTCACCAAGAACAAATGGATGCTGATCGATGCAGAGTTCCTCAGTGAAAGACACAATATTGGAAACATGCTTTTCATATCCATCTAATGAACTATTTGGTGGGATGTAGCTAATGATGAACGTAACCTCCTTCTGCGTACCAAAGTCAACTGTGACACAGAGCTGTTCGATATTGTCGAAGTCACAGCATAGACCAATTTGCTTACTGACGAGTGAACACTTTATCGCGATTAGAACACCGCCACACCGAAATAATCCAGTTGACGATGCGCGATCGCGACAATAAACCACATAGTCGCTGGAGAATAACTCAGAAGATAAGAATGATTCATTGATCCAAGTCACAGGTCGTTGATGCCAAAAATAACTCCTTGGTTTTGGTTCGTAAGCCGCCAACATTTTGGTAATACACTGTAAATTCCTGCTTATTATCGTATGAGGAATGAGTGCGCTTCTCGTTTTTTGGAAGAAATTTAAACGGTCTAATGACCAATCCGCTGGGCCAAAATTCAGATGCAAAACATTGCCTATAATAAATGATAGGAATGCCAACTTTAAAACTAAGTCAGATGGAATATGGAGTTTGTCTGCAACAAACTTGACTATAGATGCTTCGGATGTATTGGAATCAAATTTTGATATATGTTATATTGTATGGGAGGGGGTAGAAGGAGTGAAGCTAATCATATAATTTTTTTGTTCTTACTAATAATTCTAATAAATACTTTATTCAAAATTTCAGCTCGTAAATTTTATACGTACTGAGTAAATTGGTTTGGAGCATTTCTTGGAAAAGTGCAGTTTATATGAGAGGTGGTAGAAGGAGTCAATCAAATTCCTGTTAAGACCCCCTATAGACGCATAGGACGAAAACCACTTTCTTCCACAAGACGTGGTACTGAGCATCCGCCTTAAGCTGTTGCTAGGACTTGTTTACTCCTCTGTATTCTATGTGCGATCAACCCGAAGTCTTTCTTAAGGATTATAATCCAGAGCCTGTTTGGCGGTGTTTCACTCTGGTTTCCTCAAAGTGTGACCGATCCACTGCCATTTCCGCCCTTGTATCTCAATACTTGTTTCAGACTGCCCAGTTGTGTTTCAAAGTTCGCCGTTGGGGAACACTTCACTTGAATATTCCCAAAATGCGTCGGAAGTATTAGTTCACAAAAGGTTACAGTTTCTTGGTAATTCGTGCGGTCACTTTCCACATAGTACAACCATATAACAGCATGGATTTGACGCATGCGTCAAAAACTCGCACCTTCGTTCGAAGGGAGATCTTTGTTAACCTCCAGACAGGGGAAAGAATACAGGAGGCCTGACAAGCTTTATTTAAACGAGCTTCAATATCCTTATCGGCGCCGCCGTCCATGCTGACAATGCTTCCGAGATAACAAAATTGTTGCACCGCTTCCACATCTTGTCCGTTGAGAACAATCGGTGCGCTTGTGTTGGAACGCGTGTTTGGTTTTATGCACATTTATTTTCAGCCTCGCATTTTTGCATTTAGAATGCATCGAGCGAACATTCGATTTTAAGTTCGAACAGTTATGTGCAAGTAAACACACGTCATCAGCATAATCAAGGTGACTTAAGATGTTAAATAGTCTTCATTGAAGAAGTTTACCCTCTCCTCCTTCCAGTGCAGCTTCGAAGATGTCGTTTATTACCACCATAAACTGGTCTGGCAATAATATGCAGCTTTGTTCGCACAGGAAAGCTCTCGGACAGCTCTCCTTTATGTAAGGCGCGACACTTTGCATCTTCTCTTTTGATCTGCGTACAGACAAATGCATATTTATGGAAAAAAAACAGTTTCAAAATTCTGGAATTTATGAAGTATTCTTAATACAAACTCCACATATTATTTATCTTTTTTTTTTCTTGTGAACGTACCATCTTTCCATGATACGCAAAACATTTCATCTCTAAAGAGAAAAATAATTTAATTTCAGTATTCGCCTTTATCTCAATTTTATGATTATTATTTTTCTGTATGTAATTAAAAAACGAAAAATAGACACGGACAAAGCAAGTGCAAAAATATTTTTTATGTCATATTCGCGTTTAATTATTTCCAGTAAAATGTAAAGCTTAATCATTCACCATGAACATAGCAAATAATTTCCAATAATTTTCCTGTTTAATTGAATCAGAAAAATTTAATAAAGAATAAAAACCGAAAAATCATCACTGCAATTTCAGTATCTTTTAACGCAATAAATGCTTATCAGAAATTATAGTTTTTATATTGTTTTTTAATTCCAGTGAAAATGGGGCGGTTTTTGTTGTTAAATGAAAAAATAAAAAAATCACTGTAATTGTAGCAAAACAATGATACGTTTATGTAGAACACATGCATAGTGGAGATATTTCCATTTTTACTCGATATACGCGTGAGTAGCTGATAACGTGAGTAGTCAGCAAAAAATTAATTCCTTTTTTTTGGTTATGAATTATATTTCATCGCATAAACCATAAAAATGAATTTCTGTTGCTTTCTGATTTTTTTTTCGTGATTATTATTATCGCTTCAGCATCAGTTGCGTCAAATTAAGTCAAAATTGAATGAAATTTATAGGACCTTGAATAAGTTTTCGCTGTTTCTTTTACAAAATAAAAGCTTTATTTAAATTATAAGGAACAAAAACATTTCATTCAAAGTATTGCCCATCACTAGCGACCACTTTCTCCCATCTTTCTGGCAGTATATGAATTCCGCGTCGGAAATACGACATGTCTTTTGAGGCTATCCAAGAACCGATCCTTTTTTTAGCTTCTTCATAAGAATGAAAGCGCTGGTTAGCTAGGCCATGTGCCATCGAACGGAATAGGTAAAAATCAGAAGGGGCTATGTCAGGTGAATACGGCGGGTGGGGTAGAACTTGCAATTGAAGCGTTTCTAGGTAGGTTTTCACTGGCTTTGCAACATGAGGCCGAGTGTTGTCATGTAGCAAAATCACTTCGTCGTGTCTCTGCTCGTATAGCGGCCGTTTTTCTTTTAAGGCTCGACTTAAACGCATCAATTGAAGTCGATAGCGCTCCCCCGTGATAGTCTCATTCGGTGATTCCTCCAACTTTTCGTCTTCAAATTTTTTCGGTGCACCAGAACGTTCTTTATCCTCAAGTTTTTGAAGCGTCGAAACCAGTCTCTGCATGTCGTATCCGACAAAGCATTGTCACCATAAGTCTCAACAAGAATTCTATGTGCTTCAGCTACAGATTTCTTTTGAATAAAGTAGTGCAATAAAATTCCCCGCAAATACACTTTATTTGGCACAATAGTACACATTTTCAGAACTAAGAAAAAATTACTTTGTTTACTCTAAAGTGAACTACCTTACACTGAAATTTAAGGTTAGATACACTACTGCCTTGCATGTGAGTTACCATTCGAAATTCCACGAACGGGGTACTGCTACTGCCATTTTTGAAGAAACAGCGAGAAATTATTCAAGGTCCAATATGTTTTATATTTAGTGTCGTTTAGAAGAAAGTGTCTCTAAACAATAGCTACCTCCATTCAGATCATATTGTTTCATACCTAATCGTAAGATATACCTTTATACATATGTATGTATTCGATTCTATCAATATCTAACACAAATTAAATGTTTAGGAAATAATATTAAAATTAAAATGGTTTGAAAAGATTGCATTTTGGTTAAGTACATAGATTAATGTTCAGAAAACGTGCCAAGGATTTTAAGGATAAATACAAATAAATGTTCAATTGTATCCATAAAGTAAGTTTCTTCAATAAAAGGAATGTTTATTCTATCGCCAAAAAACATTTATTTGGATTTACGGAAATTTACAGCTAGTTTATCAAAAAAAAAAATCCAATCAGTGATATTTTTTTAAATCAATATTTACTACGCTAGCTAGAGGGGAACAATTAGTGTGACAAAAGATAAATACTATGTCATTGGTGTAGCCGTGTCCTTTAACTTCAAGGATCACCAGGCTTTATAGGAGTTTATCAATAAGAGGTGTAGGATTTGTTTTCAAGACCCAATCAGTGGTCAGCCGGCTGCAATTCTCGAGTCAACTGGACCTTGTACGCAAGTTGAGCCTAATCTTTCGCCAATATTCGCTGCAGTGTGGACGTAGAGATATCAAGTTCTGGTGTCGTTTTCAACAAAGTGCTTTACTGCGGCGATATTTTTGGTCGAACGTCCGGTGCGAAGTCGTTTCGACGTCTTCACATCTTGCATTGAGCCAGTCTCTTGGAATATTTTGAGTAAGTTGCGCGCACACGTCTCAGAAGGCACATGATTACGATTAAAGTTTGAATTTTGCCCATCGTAACTGTGATTGAACGGGAATTTTCGTAATTAAATTCTGTGTAGCGTTCTATCATGAATTTTCTACGTTTATAGATAATAAGTGTCCACATTTGACAACTATCAAACGATCAGCTTGCTTCTCCAACCCAACACCTCTTGCTCAAACACTCTATATATTGTACATCGTGAAGAAGAGCACATAACATAGTTCCTTGTGGCACTCCATGTCTAATTTGTCTATAATCACTAATCACATTCCCAATTTTAACCACCTGATTTCTATTGGAAAAGTAACTGCCAACTAATTGATACGTTATATCACATGTTTAGTTTCTTCAATTCCTTCAGTAATATATCGTGGCGCACCGTATCGAAAGCTCTCTTTAAGTCTACCTTTGTGAAATTAACTATTGATATGAATTTTATTATCAGTACTAAGCCCTCTGCTAAGTCCATAATGCTGAGTAGCTTATATTTGTCAATAAAGCTTTAAAGATAATTATTTATAAATACATTCTTCGAAAACAATTAACAATTTAACAATGCAGAAACTTATCGAGCTCGGTCTGTAGTTGTTGAAATCATTCTTTTCTCCATATTAATAAACAGGGACAACCGTGTCACACTTTGATCAAGAAAGAAATAATCACTGAGCCATACCAAGATTCTGAGCATAGGCTGGCGGCTCGATAATATAATTACAGACGGTTTTTAATAGTTTACGAGTATCGCTTTCTAAACCAGGTGCTTTCCGTCAATTAATAAAAATCGTGTTAAGACAGAAACAGTTGTCGTCTACAAGGCGCGATACTGAGCCGAGGCCTTAAGTTGTTGCCAAGACTTGTTTATTCCTCTAAACTCCTGTTCAAATGCTCGCTTTGAACCAATCAAACGTCTTCCTTGAGAGTTGCTCTGATTTGCTGAAAGTGTAACTGATTCCCTGCCAATGCCGCCTTTAAATCTGAAATCCTAGTCTGTTCAATTGTACTCAAAAGTTTAGTGTTGAAGATTACATCTGAAGAGAATATCTCTGAAATGGCTCGGAGGTATTGGTTCACGAAAGTTTACAGTTTTTCGGTAATCTTAACGATCACTAGCCATTTAGTACAATATATCTACATAAAAACACGAATTCAGCGCATGCGTCAAGAACTTGCATCTTCGAAGGAAGATCTCTCTGAACCTGCAGAAAGCAGAAAAGAAACCGAAGGTCTGACGAGTTATGCGAGCCTCAATATTTTTTTCCGCTCCGCCGTTCACGCTGAAAATGTTTCCGAAGTAACAAAAACCTTGTGTGAGTGAACTCCGCCCTACACAGAACAATAGCGAACATTGGAGGACCTAGCCAAAAAAGGATAATCCTACTTTCAAAAATGACGCGAAGTATTATAATGTAAGCTGCATCGATATGGAGTGAAGCAGTATGATATAAAACTTACACGAATATGTTAAAAAAAAGTCCATGGTGTAAGTGTGTTAAGGGTTTGCAGTGAATTTCGCACAATCTCATATGACGCAACGAATGTCCTAACTGGTTTACTACCGCCAGACGTACTAGCACAGCAACTATATCACAAAATGAAGACGATAAACCGATGCTCAACAGTGGAAGGTCCAAAAGAAGAGCAACGGGTAAGAGCCAATGCCTGGCAACTGCAATGGAATACCGTAAATAAAGACCGTTGGACGTACAGACTCATAAGAGACGTAAATAAGTGGGTCGGACGGAAGCATAGTGAAGTAGATTACTACATGACGCAATTTTTGTCAGGGCATAGCTATTACAGAAGCTATTTGCACAAATATGGCCATGACTGCTCGGCGTCATGTCCAAGCTGTACAGATACAATAGAAAATGCAGAGCATGTATTCTTTTACTGCCCAATCTACGAAATGGACAGAAGGAGAGTAGAGGACATCGTTGGCGAAAATATTAACCCCGACAAAATTGTCCCACATATGCTGAGCAGCAACGAAATCTGGAACACGGTGACTGAGATGTGCGAGACAGTTCTAATCGAGCTAAGGAGACTCGAAAGGCTACGCAGGGAACAATCTGAGACAGAAGTGCCTAAAGTAACTACAACAGTTGACAGCTAAATAAATTAGGCAGTGACATATACAGAGTGACATAAGACATTACATGTGACAGTAAATTGACGTTTGAGCTTTATGCTCCTCCTTCCTCCTGACGCAATACTTAACGGTAATCCACGGGGGATAGTGGGTTATCCGAGGGGTTTGTAGAAGGTTGAAGTCCCGCACTTCAAAGCTTCCAATGCTTTTCCCCGCGTAAAAAGAAACCCCTGCAAAATATTTCAATTATCAATCAAAATAATTGACAAATGCTATATACACTCTAAATAAAAATCAGAACACTTATTTAATATGCTCGACTGCCGAAGCGTTCACAATTGTATGGCAACGCTACACGGGGTCTGCTAAGTATAAATGCACTTTGCATGGAATGTACCAATAGCTTTGCAACTAATACCATTTCCACATAGCGGTCCTAATTATAATTTAGCTAATTCGTAATTTAGCTCGTCTTCATCGTTCGTAGATTGGGGACAGATAGCACTTTTCTAATTAAGAAAAGTTACTCACTCATCTGTCATATTTTTAAAAAGTTGGCAATACAATTTTGCATGGAAGGCCACAAAAAAAGAAAAACGATCCTTAGTCCTGTTTTGAAATCGTTTGCAAGTCATTTTTCATAGCTGGGCATTTTAATCACGCTTCAAAGATTTCATGTAAATCAGAGCTGTCAAAAAATAACTTTTCTTCTCCTCTCTTGCACGAAAAAACTTTTGTGAAAGCTACAGATCCATCGTTATAGTCTAAATTATGGAAAAAAATGAGAGGATTTAGCTAAATGAGATGATTTAGCTAAGGGCATTTGGCTGATCACTATTTTGGTAATTTAACTAAATTAGCGTATGACACACTGTCGTTTAATGATTATTCCCAAAGTGAAAGTCAATGGACAAAGACCAGCTGGAAAAACACGGAAGCGCTAGGAGAATTCTAGTAACGTAGATTACGAATCACTGCTAAGATTTTCATCGCGGTCACTGAACGAAAAAGGATGAAAGCGGAGTATACAGGAGGCCAAGGCCCAGTTTGGGCTGTAGCGCCATTGTAATTAAATATTTGCTCGCATTCATATAGGGTGTTTTTTATGAGGCGGAGCACTTTAAATTGAAATAAAATACAGAAAACTATTTTAAATATCCATGGAATTGAGTTTATTTGAAAGATAATTTTATTGCATTAATATTTAAATATAATTTCGGGCATGTCGCTGGTGCGTGCATGTTATAATCTGGAAGTCTAATTTTAACACACTCTTCGTAGTAAAGCAGTCTGTATTTCGACAATAACGCGTTCAATGTTGGCTTCCAAGTGCTCAATAGTTTCTAGTTTATTGGCATAGACATGGAACTTACATATCCTTAGAGAAAAAAATCGAATGGCGTAAAATCGCACGAACAAGGTGACAGGTCCATTTCGTGAAATTAATCGATCATAAAATGTTTCTTTTAGTAAATTAATTGCATTGCGCTGTGTAGGATATGACGCCATCTTGTTGAAACTACATATCTGCGGCATTAACGCCTTCCAATTGAGGCTCGAAAAAGTTAGTAATCATGTCTCAGTACCGCTCACCGTTGACTGTAACGTTCTGACCATCATCATTTTTGAAGACATGTGGACCAACGATTCCACTGGCCCATAAAGCCCACCAAACGGTAACTTTTTCTGGATGTAATGGTGTTTCGACAATGGCTTGCGGATTATCATAGTTTCAAATGCGTCAATTCTGCGTATTGACATAGCCATTAAGGCAAACGTGTGCTTCATTCTTGAAAAATATTTTCATGCTTCCTTTGGTTCATTCACCAACAATTTGTAAAAATTGCTCCGGCATGAGTCTATTTATGATGAATTTTCCAACTAAACTAACCCCAAAACGACCGATAACTGCCAAATCGACTGTTACAGAAAACAGTGCTACCAATTTAAAGTTCTCCGCCTCTAAAAAGAAAAACCCCTTACTTACTTCGAAATTTGAAAATGTCAGAAAAGCTGGCGTATTTTGCTCAAAGGAGTATTGTGATCGCTTAAGGATCTCTTCGAGTTTGTTTATTCAAACTCATGAAATTATTATTCCACCAATATTGCTTGTGTAACAATTCTAATGAGAGTTTATTTTTACTAACTGCCCTATCTTCAAAATTACCTCTTCCGTTTCATCTACCATGTTGAAAGTACAAGCACTTGAATCAATTCAATATTTAAGCCCTTAACCTCAAAAATATAATATTTCTGCCATCAAATCCTTCGAAGAGTATGTAGAGCAAATATAATTGCAAATTTGAAATGCACTGGAGTTCAACTCCAATTAACAAGTATTGATTTCATAACCAGCTCCTTGAGCAACGATACACCATAATCGTTACAACTCTTTACATATAAATTCCAATACACTGCATAAAAATAAGGGTTGAACTAGATGGCGAAAAAAAAAATTCAAACCTATAGCTACTTCCATAGAATCATGATATCGAATATTTCGGTTCTCTAGCATCTATAATTTCTATCGCAATGAAATAGTACCAGATCACCTCATTTATTTCCGAACCGATATACCCGATACCGGATGGTGTACTATCTCGCCTATATCTCTCCATTCCGTACAGACTCCGATCCACTTAAGCAGGTACATAACTGCTCGCTATCTAGCTACCTCGATGTAATGCACTTCATATGTGCTCAAACATAGTTCAGGTATATTGTAGTATCTAAATTGCACTTACCTCAACATTTATACCGGCGAATGCAAATGTTTTCATGGCTGGATTCTCCTTGGGGGTGTATCGATAAAATTCTCGACGTCCTTTATACCATTTTACCGAATACAGAGTATCACCTTCCAGATCGTAATTGCATATGAGCAGTGCATTATCGCCTTTTTTAACAGCCATCGGTACGGTTACAGACACATTTCGTAGTCCCAGAATGAATTCTGTAAGAGAGACGAAAGCAAAAAATTTTAAGTTAGTTTTTAGCTGTTGCTGGTATAATGTTCCTTATATGTTGTCATAAATTTTTATTTTCTTATATCCTTGTTGATTCGTAGTAATGTTAATGGCTCAATAATTTTCTATTCTGTTCAAGTTATTTCCTTATATTTTTTTTTTATGTATTAAATACAAATCAATTGCCAAAGGTCGAGCGCAACTTTATTATTTTTGGGACAAGTTGAGGATGCGTGAAACTTCAATGCAGGTTAGAGTGGTTAGGGAAGACTAAGTGAAAGGGGGTTCTAGGGCAAGGCTGGTTTCAATTTAACACTTAATTGCGAATATGATCAATAGCTCCAGTACATACAATCAATATTTCATTCGTTTATTTATGCAAGTTTGAGTTCTTATGAGGGGAGGAGTGAGGGTGAAAGTAAGGGTTTCTTAATTGATTGCTTGAATCACGTCCAATATTCTCTGTACACAATTGCAGTTTCATAGACGAATTTGCATAGAATTTTCATAAAATTCGGTGCATTTTACATTCACGAAACCAATCATTTGTATGGGAGGTGTAGAGGAGGTGTAGAGGAGGTAAGGGAATCGTAAAATTTGTGATGCAGTTTTATTTCGCTTCTCTTGTAAGATGCTCGTACATAATTTCAAGTTTGTAGCTTTTAAATTGTTGGTTATTAGTTGATTTAATAAAATTGGTCGAAATCATATTTTTGTAAGGGAGAGAAGAGCAGCCGCGATCTCAAAACTTTTGACGATATTTCGTTTCAACTATCTTTAAAAGTTTCTTCTGCAAAATTTAAAATGGAAAGTTTATATAGTTAATTGATTTCTTAAAAATGGTTGAAAAAATAGTTTTGTATGGGCGAAGCTAGAAGTCTGAAAGGTATTCGACCAGTTAATATTTCATAGTTTTAGGTATTTTTTTCTTAAATACATTTCGCAAATTTTCAAGGTTCTATCTCGAAATTTCATTCAAAAATTTTCTGTTTTTTTCTTTGCTTATGAAACACCTCGTGCACGTTAGACTCCCCCTTCGGTGAATAACAATTATGGAACGAATTATTATTTTTTATGTATGTATGTCAAATAGATATCTTTCACCAGAACCCTAAAAAATCTCTCAAAATTTTCGAAAATTTTGCTTACCACCTCTTACACCTCCCAAATCTTTACCAAAATTAAAGACTGTGTAGTTCTACAATGTGACAAAATTTCAATTTGATACCTGTACTCAGTTTTGATATATAATGGTTTGAAATTTTGGAAAATGCACCATTTTTGAAATGCGTCCTATTTCCCCCACTACTCTTATGACCAAATGTTATGACTTTCTCGTGTTTCGCTAGTACAGTTTAATATGTGTTCCAAGTTTCAATTACATAGCTGAAGAAATAGTCGAGATATTCATTTTGAAGCGTTTTTATTTTTCTTGCACCCTCCCCCTCCCACCTTTTGACCCACCCTCTTACAATGATTAGACTCCCTCTAAGCTGAATCTAGTGATAGATGATGAAGCTGATTCTAGTGGATCTCTATGATCTTAATGGTCCCAAAATATGATTTTTTTATAACATTTATATAATCATTTGAAAAAAAAATCGGCTGAGAATTAGATTCTAGCCCCCCCCCCTTTTCGGACCCCAATGGGTAAAAAAATTAAATTAGCTTTTGTCCCACAAACTCCTCTATATATATCTTGATTTTCAGGTTTGTGGTAAAGTAAAAATGTGACAAAATTTTCTTAAGGAATAGCGAAAATGAGTTGCTATAAATACGTTCGCTGTAATTACTTTCATACCTAAATCAAAACCCAATGAAATTCGAAGTTATCATTTTCGGAAACATTAGTATGGTTAGAGAACAATTTCGAATTGAATTTGAAAATATCAAACAGAATCCGATTTCAACTGTTCTATAAATTTGCCATAATTATGGTACGATTATATTTCTGCCCTGCAGCTTTGAATTTTCATTCCAGAAAATCCTTGCTTGTCAGCAAACCAACATTGTCCTCTCATAAAGTTACCATAAATTATAATTTCAAATAATCGTATTGTACACAACTCCTCCTTCCACTGTCCTTCAACTGAAAAAGAATTGCGCTTTTGGTGACTGTCGACGCTCGAGCTCAAATTGCTCCAATTGCTTTGCGTGTTTATTAGTTTATGCTATTCGGTAAGGCTGCGAGGGGTGGAACCGATGGAATGAGAAGGAAAAAGTGATGCATTCCGAGTTGAACCGAATGGCTGAGTATGGAAAATGCAAATTTCGTTACGATTGGTTTTCATGTTTTTGACGGGTCTGGTTCTCTGCTCTTCTTGCTCAGAGGTGTGGACTGTACGAGTATGATGCGTTTTATATAAAATTGCGTTGGCTATAAGCTGTGGGCAATGCTATTATGAAATTCGTGTAATAACTTTTTGTTCTGTTTTGGAAGGGGAAGGAGGGGAAAGGAGGGAAACTGGACACAGAGAAGTCACCAACCATGATGAAATTGGGATGTTGTGATCTCGCTTAGTTTTGAAAAACGAACTATCAGATTTAAAATTTCAATGGTGGCTGTAGAGTATGTACAACACTCGCCGCGATTGCATAGCGTCAGAACGACACACGTTTCTACTCAATGCTGAGTACTTTTATAGCCTTATACCAGAAATGTTATTTAATGCAGCCCGATGAAAGTATTGTTGCCCAAATAATTTTCGGGTACCGTCGAAATTACCGTGTGGTGATGATGCCAATAGGTGGTAGAAATTAAGGATGGCGTTCCACTAATTATCTGTTGAGGATTTGTTTTAATAATAACAGGTTTTATGTGTATGATATGTGTTTAAGTAGACATTATGCAATGATAATTAGGATTATCTATGATTATGATAAATAGCTGTAATATGCTACCCCTCATTGGTTTTTGAAGCTATGGAAGGTACTGCGAAGGATTATGAATTTTGCGTGAGTTGATAATAATTAGTGATAACGAGAAAGGGTAATCATTGCAATATCACTGAATATGTGCAAACAATATCGTGTTAAGTACAACTATAACTTAATATAAGGACATTTTTTTTTGCATTTTTCTATGTGCGCATTCAATTATTATGGTTGATTTTACTTAACCGCAAAACCTTTCGCTAACATGACGGAGTGTTCCTTGACCCACTTGTTAGCCCGGTCGTAAGGCTATCAAAGAGTTTGGCAAATTCCGAGGAGAACAAATATTTATTATTACGGTTGAAAGAGCATAGAATATTTGACAATGTGCGTACAGCCGCTTATATGCACAATAAGTCTGGCTCGACCTGTTTTAATGGCACAACGAAAACCAGTCTGATACTATCCATATCCATCCATACAGGAAGTGCTTCCAACGGATCTAAAAACTTTACTACGGATCTATACACGCTTCCACGAACAGTTCAATCTTTCTCCCGACCAAGTTCATAAACATCTCGCCACATACGGCTCCCATGTTTCCCCGAAGCAGATATCTTACATGCAAAAAAGTCGTGAAGATCATAATCGATTTTTTCGTTCCTAATTCTAAATAAACTGCTAACAAGTCGGGCGCAACTTTATTATTTTTGGGACAAGTTAAAGATGCATGGAAAGTCAATATGCTAGTTAGAGTAGTTAGGGAAGACTAAATTTTTACAAGTGGAACCCCCTTTCACAAGTAAATCCGCTTTCACAAGTGAAACCCCCCTTAGGGCAGGGATGCTGCCAATTTAACACTTAATTGCGAAACAATAGCTTCAGTAAATGTAACAGTGGCGTGGCGTGAGTTTATAGCTAAGGGAAACAATTATTCTTTTAAACATATTGGTTTATTAGGATTAAGCAATATATAATAAATATTACTAAAACCTCTGTCGTCAGCTGCTACAAACATTACATAACGATCTTAAAACAAAAATACTTTTGCACACACAAATTATATATAATAAACGACTACCGCACAGGAGCTAAAAGCGCCTGAATTCAGAAATTAGCGAACAATTCATTTTATCCCCTACATTAGGTGGCATTTAATTTGCTAGGGTAACGGATCAAAAGCTGAAGAAATTTTATCGTGGCGCCTTGCTTTGATGTTGTGAAATGTTGTAATTAATTAATAAGTCTTAGTTTAAACTTATTTTTCTGAACAAAAAAGGTAAAGATGTCGCGCGATCTACAGAAGTTTAAACCGATTCAATACTGACAGTACTTTGATCGAAGGAATGCAATTGCTATGCGTCGCAGTAAATCCCTTTCCTATGGAAGTCGAACTTGCGCTCGTCGCGCGCGAAAATTTTGCTCGTATTGACCGGCGGTCTCGTATATGCGTTTTTCAAATCGCATCTCACCGATTTTTCCATGTGGAAGACTTTGAACATTCGTTGGTCAGAAAAAGCGTAATTGAAAAGCTGTCCTGTGCACGTAAACGCTGTATATAGTGTTAGACGAAAATAATGTGCGCTTTCTTTTAAAGAAATTTTCATATTCATGCTGATTTCAGTTTAGTTTTCCTAAACTGAATTAAGGGCAAAACGTAAGGGAAGCATTGCTTCCCTTGCATCAATGGACGCCACGCCACTGAAATGTAATCAATATTTCATTCGTTTATGCAGGTTTGGGTTTTTATGAGGGAGGGGGAGGGGTCATGTTAAGGGTGGGTGGATGTCAATAATTTTTCAGTTGATTGCTTCAATTACGTCCAATATTTCTGCATAGAATATCAGTTTCATAGACGAAGTTGCATAGAATTTTTATAAAATTTGGTGTATTTTAAATTCACGAAACCAATCATTTGTATGGGAGGGGGTAGAGGAGGTAAGGGAAATGTAAAATTTGTGATGCAGTTTTATTTCATTTCTCTTGTAAGGTGACAGTACAAAATTTCAAGTTCGTACCTTTTAATTTGTTGGTTAGCAGTTGATTTATTGAAATTGGTCGAAAAAATACTTTTGTATGGGAGGGGGTAGAAGGGCAAGTGCGATCTCAAAGCTTTTGACGCAGTTATGTTTCAACTATTTTCAAAAGTTTTTGTGCAAAATTTCAAATTCATACCTTTTAATAGTTAGGTGATAATTGATTTCATAAAAAAGGTCGAAAAAATAATTTTTTATGGGAGGTGGTGGAATTTTGAAAGGTACTCGACCAGTTAATATTTCATTCATTTAGTGGGTTTTTTTTAAATGTATTTTGCAAATTTTCAAGTTGCTACTCTAAAATTTCATTTAAAAATTTTCAGTTTATGTGTTTTTTCATTACACATGAAATACCTTGCGCACGTTAGACCAGAGGGGTCGGTGCATAAAAATTGTAGAATTTTTATTATTTTTTCTGTATATACAATAACTAGATATATCCACATGGAAAATTTAAACTTTGAATCTTTCACCAGAGCCCTAAAAAAACCAATCAAAATTTTCAACATTTTTGCTTACCACCACCTTACACCTCCCGACATAAAATTTTTACCAAAACTAGAAACTATGTAGTTCTACAATTTGACAAAATTTAAATTTTATATCTGCACTCAGTTTTGAGATATAATAGTTTGAAATTTTGGAAAGTGCCCCATTATTGAAATGCTCCCCATTTCCTCCCACTAATATTTCCTCCAAATGTTATATTTTTTTCATATTTCTCTAGTATAGCTTAATATAAATTCCAGGTTTCAAGTATGTAGCTCAAGAAATTGCCGAGATATTGATTTTTAAGTGTTTCTCTTTGCACCCCCTGACCCTCCCCCTTACAATAATTAGCCTTTATTTAAGCTGATTCCAGTAGATCTACATGCTACCTTGATGGTCTCCGAATATCAATTTTTCACGGTCAGTAATTTCGAAGATATAATCATTTGAAACAATTTATTTTTAGCCCCCCTTTTTTGCACCCCAATGGATAAAAAAATTAAATTATTTTTAAAAGTTGTCACATAAATTCCTCTATATGTATATCGGAATATTTAAATTCGTATTTTTCGGTTTAAGCGCTCCCCCCGCCTCCCCCTGAACCCTTACACCCCCTAAGATGCGTGTCCGCCTGAGATCCGCAACTATCTACAATCCCCTAAAAATGAACTTTCTATCTTGAAGGGTTTGGAAGTTAATGTGTGCTGAGCGGACACACCGGCGTACAGACAGACGGATGTTTTTTTTTGCTATTTTAGGCTAATTTAGTCATTAAACGCGAAATAAAAAATTTCAGGTAGCAAATTTTTTTTTTCCCCAAAGTAAAATAACCTACGAATTTTCTACCACAACGGAGGTGGCATTAGAGGGAAGATAAATAATCTCTTCATTGATGCGAAATCATGTCACTTTAATGTCGTTATTATCATGGAAACTGGCCTAAATGACTCCTTCAAAAATGAAGAAATACTGGACAACAGCTGAACCGGACGATTTGTTAGCGTCTAGATTCTTAAGAACTTGGTATACGTTACGCGGACGAATGTTAATTTGTCCTAAGGAAGAATTTTGCGTTGGATACGTTGGAAGGCTAGAGTTCATTGGTTGTAAAGAAGAGTTGGCAGCAAATTGAGCCGCTAAGATGTTTGAGTTCATGTTAGGATCCGTAATAACATCATTGTTGTAGATCAAAGATGGAATCGATGATGCATAACTACCTAGGATGGAACGAGCGAGAGACCAGACACTTTTGCTGCTCTTAGGACTTCTCAAAAATTTTTGCCTCAGTTTCTGGTCATGTAAATATTTTTCTCGTTGTAAGCTGGATTTACAGAGATTTCTTTCTTTTTTGAAATTAATTTAAATAACTTCAGATGGCAGCTGCTTATAAACACGGCCTCTTTCTTTAGCCCGTATCGCAGTACTCCATTTTTCATTAAACCAAGCTTTAGAACTGGGATTGATTGGCTTGTAGCTTTGGGGGATGAAAAGTCTGATGTCCTACAAGATGTCATTATTATCATTTACTGCGGAAGAAGCATACTCAACACCTCTGTTGAAGCAATGAATGATAAAATTGCTTAAGACAGAATCAATGGGCACTTACGTAATGCCATACCAACTTCTTGAGAGTTGATGTTATTTGCGTCGAGATAGAATCTGGGAAACCTGCAGAAATTAAGCAGTGGTCGGAGCTTCCAAGTGAAGAAATAACTTAAGTCGAGTATTTAGCTAGGTCTGAAGTTAAAAAAAGATCAAGAAGACAAGATCCTTGGCCAGCAACGTCAGGGATATGAGTAGCGCTGTCTACAATCTGCCATAGGTTATTCGATAATGCGAATAGTTCAACAAATCGTCCGGCTGGATATGTGTTACGGGAGTGACGAAGCCAGTTTATATTATGTATATTAAAAACCTTCCTTCTCTATTTCTGTTTTGGCTAGGATCTAGCCTAGTGAGTAGCGTGCTGGTCCACAATGCGAAGGTCGTGAGTTCAAATCGCGATAGACGCATAATTTCAGTACACTGCCAGTTTGGGTATACCTTAGTTACCTCAATCTACGAAAAAGTAAATACGTAGATAGAGGGTTGTTCGAAGGGCCAACATGCCTTTCACAATGACAATTGAAATGTTAAGGAACCTGAAGGCTAGGAGGCCAAGTCCCGATTTGGGCTGTAGTGTCATTGTAGAAATATCTCTTTTCATACTGATCATTCCGATAACACTTTTATACCTTCTTACGTCTGATATTAACACCACTATTATTGACACACTGTATAACAACGACTTACGTCAGGTAGTGAATTTGCCCAATAAAAATGGGAGATGGATTGATATGATGAAGTGATTGTTAGCCCTGCCTCTGACGCGGAGAATCTGTGTCCATCGGGATGTAATCTACTTTTGGTTTTATTTTACTCCACTCACGCCGTCTACCCCCTCCCATACAAAGTGACTTATTTTCAAAAATTTATATTAATCAAATTTTCTTGGAAACTATAAAAGCTATTAATTTGAAATATATTATTTCTATTATAAATGAAGTCTTTTGGTATACAAACTATTTGAGTTCCCTCACTCTTTCCACCACCTCCCATACAAACTACGCTTTTTCATGAACTACTTTACACCAATTTTCTCAGTACGTATAATTTCCATCCAGCTAAAATGTTATATTAAATCCTTAATTAACATTATTATTAATATCGGGAAAAAATGAACCGATGAGTTTCACTTCTTCTACCCCCTCCCATACAATGTGACACAGTTCCACGACTTTACAAGAATTCGATTTTCTTGAAAAGTGTAAATGTTACTGATCTGAAATTCCAAATATATCAATTGCATGACGATTATAGTTGTTTCTCACAAAATCACCAAAAACCCCCTTCTCCTTCCGCCCCCTCCCATATAAACCGCACTTTTTCAAGAAATACTCTAAACGAATTTTCTCAGTACATTTAAATTTCATCGAGCTAGAATTTTGTACTTAGTCCTAAATTAGCATTATTATTGATATCGGGAAAAAAATTAACCGAGTAGCTTCACTCCTTCTACCCCCTTCCATACAATGAGACACATTCCACGACTGTATAACAATTCGATTTTCTTGAAAAGTTTGAATGATACAGATCTGAAATATATATCAATTGCATGATAGTTATAGTTGTTTCTCGAAAAATCACCAAAAACCCCCCACTCCTTCTACCACCTCCCATACAAATTGCACAATTTCATTAAATTCAATGCACTTAGTTTCTCAGTACCTACTCAATTTTTGAAGCTTAAATTTGGTACGAAACATTTTTATAGCTACTTTAGGATGATGTGAAACAAATTAGTTCAGTGCTGTCACCCCTTCTACCACTCCCCATACAAAATTTCTTAACACCGCAAAAATTTCGATTTCATCTATACATAGTATCGTATGATTGGGCTTTACGCACAGTCGTAGTCCTGTTATGTTTTTAAGCTTAATGTAATTTCATTTTGTTTTTTTTAATTAACACCAGCTACAATTATTCACTTGTCCTTAACGCTCTTCAACGCGTATATGATCTCGAATCACGGGTTTGATTTGATCACGACCCTGTCCCATACAAATGCGAGTATCATGATTTCATCCTTAATAATTTATGGTTCTGATTCCAACAAAATACAAACCATTGTCTTCAAAGAGCCATTAAACTAATCAGATTATATATCCCACATAGTGTATTACTAACTACATTCTCAAAAATTGCTTATTTTGCAAGTCTTACGCGGACAAAGTCGTGGACAGTCGCTAGTCTCAAATAAATTCAGACTCAATGACAATGTCAAGCTGACAAGACATTCAACACCGCTTAAGGAATATCCACATCGTATAGATTACGGAAGAAATGAACCTATTAACAGATGCTGTAGAGTATTTAACTAATTCAGCGCACATTATACACCTCTAATTAGTAAGCTGACATGTTAACTGAGACTACGCTGCGTTTTATAAGGTCCCCACACCCCGTTTGACGCTTCCACCAGTGCCTATCATACTTATATTTAATTGGGTTTAATTAATTAAGGTAAATTTAACGATATTAGGTTCTATTAAATTAAAAAAAGCAATTTATTTTGTAACTACTTAATTATCTTGTTATGAAAAAAAAATAAATAAATTAAGCTAGTCTTACTATTCTCACGTACCGGAAGTATCCTTGTAAAATAAATTGCCTTAATCTCTATTTCGAACTCTTATTACTATTGCCATGAATAACTGCGGATCATATTCATTAATCAGCCGACAAATTACTAACTTAAATTCCAGATAAGATACGAATCCTGGATCGTTCGCAGCTCACTTACAAAATTCGTTAGCAATTTAAATAAATTGACAATATGGCTCGAAAATCCTTAAGCTTGGCAAAATTATTAATGGCATCTTTCGTTTGGAGAAAATTAACAAAAGTTCGATACTGTTTTCAGTCGTCTCTCTCGCTGTTCCCGGCTTACACCATTAGATACTTTGCGTCACGTCCTCGCATTAATATTGCATTCGAAGTGATTCAGTCACTTTGAAATTTAGCGCTCCGTGAAACTTTCCCCCAACTTTATCACGCTCCGACTCCTCACCCGTAATCACATCAGGCATTCATTATTCACACAATTCCGATACCGGTTGTTCTCGTCATCGCCATCACCATCATCATCACTACCCACGTATATGTCCTGTTAGAAGCCTTCCAATGGTTTTGTGAAAGTCCCAGAATTCACTTTTACGAGTAAACAGCGAATTGGGTGGGCTGGTAGCATCTATTTTTCATCCATCCGTATTTAGAAAACATAACAAATTAGTTCTTAGCCATCCGACGTAGCGTTGCCGTCATACTTTTCGAAAACCCCAAGGACTTTCGAGAATTTAACGTTTCGGATCGCGCACAGTCTGGCGCAAAGTTTGAAATTACAAACATCGCGGAGAGAGAACATTTTATTTTTTATTTTTTGAGGTTGGAAGCATAGCTTCCGAGCCAGCGAGAAAAATTAAAAGTGGGATAGAACATGGTGTGAGATAAACAACAACTCCTTAAAAGCCCTTTTCTTATTCTTTTTTTTTTGGCCCAATTTTCGATTCGTTTACATTGCGAATTTAATAAAAGTATGGACTCGTTTTGGTTTTTTTGTTTTACTAAAAAAACGAAAAGGGATATCTGAGAAAAGTTTGACTTCCTTCGGAAACCCACCCTATAAAATGGAATTTTTTGAGAAAATGTTTGGTATGAGGGTGGCGTCTAATGTCGGTTCAGGTTTTTGGGTCTTGAAGAAATTTCATTGAAAAAGTTTTCTTGAGGTCGACTTTAAGCCGCATAACTTGGCCGCTATAGTCGTCACGTTTTCCGCCCTTCAGTATTTTTTTTTTCTTTTTCTTTAAAAAAAAGTTTCTTTTCCATTTTGCGGAAAAGAATTAAGTAGGATAGAAGAATCTTTGAACATTTCCTTTTTTTCCGATCCTTTTTGTTAAATTTTTTCTGTTGTTCTCTCCACCTGCTCTGATTGTCGTGAAATTATTAAGGTTTACTGAAATATTTCCGATCATTTTTTTTTTTTTTGGTAGGCAAACACAAATAGAATATTGTTGAAATATCGTAAAGAAAATTATCTTTTTAGTCCGGAGAAAGTTAAGATGCTGTTTTGTCTTTGTCTAAAAGTTAAAGAGATGTACATAAAGTTAAATCAACAAAAGATTTCGATTAGTTGTTATTATGGAGATAGTGAATTGATTTTAAGTAATATTTTAATTTAAGTTAATTTTTTGAAGAAAAGTGAGAATATAGTTTTTTGTTATTCCTTCAAAACATCAATAAGAAGGAATCTATTCGCCTAAATCGATGGGACCAAGATTGGGAAATAAACTCATCCACTTCTTCAAAGTAATCTTCATTATACTCTAGATAAAATCGGAGAGAATATTGTGTTTACTCTACCGTTTGTAACGCTAAGGAATAATGCTCGTACTGAGTCGTCAAGAACCCCGATTTCAAGTGACGGTCTGCCTACAATTTGACTCACGAACAGTTTGCGATGTCGAGCTCATTTTTCATATGTAGCAAAAAATTATCCTTATTTTCGTGTATGGGCCACGCCCCCTCAACTTCTTCTTACACCTCACATCCAAGTTTCATGAAATTTCAAGATATTTTTTTTTTGAGAAACTATCAAAGCTATCAACTTGAAAGTTCGACTAAATTATAAAAATATGAATACCATTAACGTAACGTCAAAGTTGTTCTGAGTCACTCACACCTTTGCCTCCTTCCATACAAATTTTAAAAAATCCATTCCTTGAAACAAAGGAAAGTAGAAACAGAAATTGTGCCAATAAGTGTAAGAGTATTGAAAAAATTATCATCACTCCACTCTTTCTACCCCCTCTCATAAAAATTGTGCGAAATTTCATAGTTAACTCCGTTAAAATTATCGTCTGGAAAATTTTACCAAATCATGAAAATGTAAACATCATCAACGTCGAAAAATTCTGTTCCGAACCCCTTGTTTACCGCTCATACAAATTAACAATTTTTATAAATTAATTTTATAGATGTTCGTTGAAACGAAAAGAGGTACAAATTTGAAAATTTAGCAGAATTTGTATTTAGATACTGGACACAATTGAAAACATTAATCTAATCGTCATGATAAATCGAGACATTTGAAAATTAATCCAGTTTTCATGTTACGAATATAATTTTCTTTTCTTTTTCATAATAACTTCTGTATCAATTGTCAACCCGATCATATTATATCATATTACTAACAACTATAATCCAGATTAATCATCAACATTTTGGACCGTCGAGCCGGATATTGATTTAAGTATTATATAATTTTTTCTACATACATTATATTTGAAATTCAATAAAAAATACACCCAAAATAAGATTAGATCAGAAAATGGAACGGTTGTGTAGTATTTTCGTTAATTTTGCGAGTTAGTAAATTATAAAAACTGAATGTGCTAAGAAGCCTCCGTGGACGTGTTAAGGGAAATACGATTAAATTCCTATCTTGTGAATTTAAGCGTCGGGAATCGAACAGTCGATGATTTGACTGTGTGTGATAAAAAATAGGACGATGCGTGAAAGGAGTATCAAACCGTCCATACGAATTTGATAAAAAGGGCAGATGATCCTAGCGAATTGATTGGTGCCGGTGATAGCATCGAATTTGAAAACGATATTTTCAGTGCAAACTAATTTTATTGAGATACATTCATAAACTCAATTTTGTGTCGGTTAATCAAAATTCGTCCAATCGTGGTTATGGTGTTTCCGATAATACGTCAGATAATAAATCCATTAAAGGCTCTTGTCTTGATTAAAGTCAATTACCTAAAATAAAATTTCCTTCAATTTCCGGTGATTTCAATGAATAGTGGCAAAATTTAAAGACCTTTAAATTAGCTCGGTTCATAATAATTAAAAACTTCCGGGATTGTAAAGTTTTCTGTCAGGAGATGCTCTTAATCTATTAAAACATTTAACGATCTTGGATGCCAATTAAATACGTGTTATAATAAAAAGGGTCCTATTGCCAAGGCGTTCGTTTATAAACTTTTATTGCTTTCATTATCGGAGTAGAATTCCGTCGCGGCACTTATAACCTTCTCTGATTCAGCTGATGAAGTTATTCGAGGACTTCGAGCATTGTGTCCAGAAGCTGAGACCAGAGATATTTGGTTAATTCATATCTTATTAACTAAGGTCAACGAAAAAACTTGATACAGATGGGCTTAAGAAAATACGGAAAATTATCCTTCTCTCAATACCTTTTTGAAATTTTTGGTGAAACGCTGTGAAACACTTGAGAAATCACATTATCTTTTACTACTAATAAGAGCGGTCAGCAGAAATTTACATCGAAGAATTGCCATATTTCTTTAATCACAATGGTTTGTCCTAAGTGTAAGGAAAATTATTTTCTGATGCGCTGCAATAAATTTAATTCTCTTGATATAGAATCAAAACGTACAAATGAATGAAGGCAAACAAGGTGTTTGCTTCAACTGCCTTCGTACAGGGCATTTGTCTATAGCATGTCGTTCGAAACATCGCTGCCAGAAAAACAATAAAAGGCATTACACTCTGATGCATCCTGACATAAGCAATACGACGAATAATCGACAATTTAGTGCTGCTAATCTTTCAACGGAATCGCAACTGGATCTATTCCATCGACATCTTCGGATTCAAGTGAATCGATAGCGCAGACACTAGTAATTAATCAATCTCATAATTCCTGTCAGACACTTTTACCAACAGCACTGGTTATAGTTCGTGGTAATTATAGGATATACCGACTCTGCCGAGTACTTCTGGATACCGAAACACAACTATCTTACATATCCGAACTGTGTCTACACCGTTTACAACTACCTCAGACTCAAGCAAGCGTTGCAATTAATGGGTTATCATCGGTCTACGCTGGATTTACTCTCGAGGACGCACTTCTGTTATACTCAAATCACGTGTTAATCAGGGTCCCCAGTAAATAATAGCATACGCGTCAAACAAAATCAGGGCTGTGCTTCCGAACTCGCATGTTCAGCGAAGTTCGTTTCCGCATTTGGCATTTGGCATCTTCATTTTGCAGACCCAAATTTTGACATTCCAATATCATCAAACCAGAAACATTTTGTGGTTATAGTGGTCAACTGTTAGCAATATTTACATTTTTCGGTTGGATTGTAGCCGGTCAGCTGCAATTACCTGACTCTTCAACTCCCAATGTCCCAATAACATCGTGTGCATCGAATTTGGCATGTGCTGATGTGGACTTATCCTTGAGAAGGTCTTGGGCATTAGAGGAGGTTTCCTTTGTATCTCATCTATCTAAGGATGAACTAATGGCTGAAAATAATTATTCCACCACACATAAGAGGAAGGAAGGAAGATATGTAGTTGAACTTTCGTTTAACGATATCTCTTCAATCTTTCTTGGAAATTTTATCAACGCGGCTTATATTAAATCCTGAACTTAAGACTCGATACTCAGAATTTATGTTTGAGTATACATCACTTGGGCATATGACTCCAATGCAACAGAATACAATCAATAATCCGAATTCCTACTACCTTCCATATCACTCTGTTTTTAAGGAACATAGAACAACTAGTACTGTACTAACTGTAGTTTTCTATTCAAATTCCTGTTAAGACCCCCTATAGGCATAGGGTAGAAACAACTCTTTTCTACAAGGCTGCGATCCTGAGCATCGGTCTTTTGAATTATAATCTACAGTTCAGTTCGATCAAACCTTACAAGTCACCAGGACTGGACGAAGTCTATCCCGCAATTATCCAGAATACGGATGAAACAATAATTCGGTACCTGGTTGACATATATAAAGCATGCATCAGTCTTCGCCACATACCGAAGCTATGGCAAGAGGTTAAGGTGATTTTCATACCTAAGCCAGGCAGAGCCTCCCACAACATCTCGAAGGCCTTTCGACCCATCAGCCTAAGCTCGTTCCTTCTTAAAGGCCTGGAAAGACTGGTGGACAGTCACCTACGGGCAAATCTGAACCTCTCGGTCAGATGCCCCCACCAAAACGCCTATCCAAAAGGTAGGTCCACCGACACCGTCTTGCATGTGACTGCAGCCGCCGTGGAGAAAGTTTTCCATCATAAAGAGGTTGCACTCGGGGCCTTCCTAGACGTGGAAGGCGCTTTTAACCACGTCAACATTGATACCATACTTGAGATCTTGCGCAGCTGTAGTTTGGAACCTCTCCATACGGCATGGATAGCGAAGCTTCTTCGCTCACGAAAAATCGTAGCACGGCTGGGTGACGAGACAAGAAAGGGCTCTGTCCACAAAGGAACGCCACAGGGCGGCATAATATGGCCTCTCTTGTGGGTCCTAACTGTGAATGAACCCATTTCCATTTTAAATCGGAGCAACTACCCCACAATAGCATATACAGACGATCTTGTCATCATGCTAACTGGTAAGTTTGAGCAAGTTCTAGGTGACCTTATGCAGTCCGCTTTGCAACTGTTAGACAGCTGGGCACTAAATAAAGCACTTACCATTAACCCTCAAAAAACATTCTCCAAAAGAAGACCATATATTTTCAATCCACCAAACAATCGGGGTATTAATATGGTCCTCTCGAATCAAGTTAAATATTGAGGTCTGATTCTTGACAGTAAATTATCCTGGAAGGCTAAAATTCAAGAACGAGCAAGGATCTGCAAACATCAATTCCACTAGGAAGTCAGTCGATGTAGCACCAACAGTGCTGAAGACTGGCTTCAAATAAACTATTTTGGATTCTTTCTGGCGGGGTGACTGCAGCTGGAAAGCTGTAGAAGGGCCAAATCCTTTTGGGAAGAATCGAATAAAAATAATACAGCTCAGCTGCTACAACGTAGTCGCTATAGCATCCGAACTATTGTTGGCACACTACAGGTCATTGCTAGCTAATGCTGCATGCATTTAGGATGCGGATCGCGAGCGACAGCCTTTTCAGAGGTTGTGAGAAAGACAAAGAATCTATCGAACATTATATTTGTCACTGTCTGCAAATCTCCAACTAGACGACCTCAGAGGCGTCCAAATTTCGAGCCTGCTACGGTTCGCAAACCGAACCAAGTGGTTAGAGCAAGAAGAGTGACTTCCATTTCATAATAAATAGGGGGAGTACAATGGGCCCAACTAGATGGAATCAGTGCATTGCAGTTATATGGAACCACCATCCTACAACCTAAGCCTAAACCTATGATGTTAAATAGTCTCCATTGAAGACGTTGACCTTCCCCACCTTCAATATGTCATTTATTACCACCAGAGACTGGGCTGGTGTTAACCGTAGAATCCGTCCGTATACGAGGCGCTGTATCCGTTTGTCGTATCAGTTAGGATTTAAGATCACGAGTGATAAGCCTATGATCCATTGAGTGTTCATTTGCCATTTTTAGGGCATGCAGTACTGGCTATGGGTGAATTCTACTGCCGCCATCCCACAGGGGGATTGTTAGCTTAGGTCTGTGGAGTCGATAGTCTCCAAAGATAGTTGTAGAAATTGGTAAAACCTCATCCTACAACTATCCCCCTGCATGGATTGTAAATTGCTATTAAATCCTCAATGCTCGTTGTTGATCCGTTATTACAGAACCGGCTTCAATTCCTTTATTTTCAAATTAATAATTTAAGCACGAACATAATGTATGAGCAGTTTAACCGTAATGTAAATAGGCATACATTAATCAAAACTGCAGTCCTTGAGGTCATCTTCAGGTCTTGTATACAAGCGAATATATGAGCTAGGCAAACACGCCAAGCTACACAATGCTCCTAAGATGCCTTTTGCTTTCAGCAATTGCATTGATCGTAAACACAGTATTAATCAGATATACGCATAGCAGACCACGGCAAAACCTTCCCCGAAGACATACTACATATGTGACATACCATCAGTGATATTTATTGCATAATTAACAGCTCAGAATGCATCATAACGCAAAGAATGCCAGAATGATGATAGGTTTATCCATGTGCTGTGTTTGCATGGAAACTAAATTCTTGTCGGATAGCACCCGTACACCTGTCCGCCGAACTTAAGATCTCAAACTTATGAGCATATCCTTCATGAAGTAATACTAAATCCGGAATATTTGTTCTCGAGTTGAAAAGGATACAGCGGATGTGACTTGTCTCCCGTACTAAAACTTCCACAAGGATCCTTTTCATTTCGCACCCGTGCCGCAGCCCCTTCGATCCGAGTAAAACTTATATCTGAGCACGTTCGAGCGATTTTTGTCGTAAATTAACCGAAAATGTCTTAAGTGCGCGAATATTTATTAGTTTGGCTCTTATCCTGCACGGACAACTAAAGATGTCTTCGTTGTTTTGTTCGGCATAAGAGCGATTTACAAAAACAGTAACACAGGTGAAAGGGTGTACTGGGGCCTGCGGAATCCGCAACTACCATACTCTGCCATACCGCGCTTTATCTTATTTCTTTATTATGCAAAGTACGCGAAAAAGTTAATTTTATTATGCAAATTGCAGATCAGGTGAAACACTGCTGGAACTCACGATGTGCCACGGTGGCACTGGAGGCGTTTTCTATTCATGGGAAATTGTATCAGAAGTGGGGTTTACTCCTTCTCCCCATAACCCTCTACCGTTACGATACGGTAGGACATGAAGCTTTTCACAGATTTATTGATTTTACCGATTATTATGGTCCTATTAACGAATTTCTTCCTTTTTACTGTATGTTTATTTTATCCCGATCGTCCTTGATGGTTGTTGTCGTTGTGCCGTAGCGAAAGTCTTCGGCTATGGAAAGAATGTTGCTGGGTTTTTTGTCGCTAGACCAAGATTGTGCCGAGAATTAAACAGTTCCGTTTTTTCACTTTCTTATTATCCTTCAATGCTTGCCTTAAGGTATGGGTAAATTAAGTTTGCACTGGGTAATTGATTTTAAGATTTTCTGGGTCTTAAGGAGGATTTAGCGAGTAAGAGTTTTAAGAGCATTAGAGGGTGAAGAATTGAGTGAAGGAGGAGAGGAACGTATTTTAATTTTGTGTCTCTGTAAAATTATTTGTCGAGTATTTTAGTCAGCAAGAAGAGATAAGAAGAACACTACGTTAACTGAAATGATATAAAGTTTGTTAGATTAATTTTCTTCTTGGACAGTTTTTCTGTGTTCACAATTAATTTTAGTCGGAATTGACAAGGGAAAATAAAAACGGTTAGGTCATTAGCTTAGTGCCAATTTGTATTGTATTCGAAATGACAAACTTTTGTGTAATACTATTCTGAATTCATTTGTATTTTTGCAATCACTTTACATCGAAAATCTGTCGCAGAGATATCGAAACATTTGTTTTTGTGAATGGTAGTCTAATAAATCAATCGCCATAGAAGGGGAGTATTAAACTTCTCTTGCTCGATAGAATTATACATATTTTAGTAATATAACATCTAAGCCTTTTATTAAATGAATAAATGTTTTACTGAAAGGAAACGTAAAGGTGCTACAACAATCCTGGCAAATTGTTCAAAGCACAAAGCACGCTAGCTATTGAGCTTTTCTGACATTTTCAGTTTTTGGATATCCTACTAACGAACCCTGCAAATATCTTTCTATTTTGGTGATAAATCCAACACCGTTGGTGTTAGGGTGGCCAAGAGATTGAGAATTTATTCACTTTGTTGAAAACGTTTCTTAATGCTCTAGATGAAATCTGAGAGAACAATGTGTTTGCCTTACTGTTTGTAACGCTAAGAAATATTGCTCGTACAGAGTCGCCAAGAGTACAGACATATTTGTTGTCACTCAAAACCTCTGACTAACCGTCCGCCCGTCTGTCAACAACATAACTCTCGAACGCTTTTACCTATCATTCTGACATTTATTATATGTAATTTCTAGCAAAAAAGTAACTTTAAGTTCGTGAACGGGCCGCATCCAACCACGCTTCTACCCTCTCCTATAAAAATTTCATGAAATTTAGAAAATTTGCAAAAATTGATTTTTCTACGAAACTATTCAATGTTTCAACTTAAGAATTTGTGCAAAGTATGAACTTATATATAACTTCGAAAAATATTGATCCGATCCTTTAACTCCTTCTGCACCGTCCCATACAAATGAACCATTTTCAAAAATTCATTTGTTCGATTTTCATTGCAACTGGCTAAGTGAAAAGAATGAATTTTTGCCGAAACTAATTTTTTAATGATTGGAAAAAATCTTGAAAAAAAAAATCAGCTCCACCTTTTATACACTCCCATACAAATTTAACGAAATTTCGTAATTTTAATTAAATCATTTTCCTTAAAAACCGTCAAATTATTAGCCAAAGTATAATAATGCAAATATCTTCAACATCAAAAATTTTTGTTTTGATCTATATACTCCTTGTACCACCTCCCATACAAATGCATAATTTTAGTAAAAACATTATATCGATTTCCATTGAAACTAAGAAAAGTAGAAACATAAAATTAGTTACTACAAATGCTAAAAAAAATATCTTCTTTCACTCATTCTTCCTCCTCCCATACAAATTTCTTATATTAGAAATTCAAGAAAAGCATTTCTGTTTTATATATATGAGAGCTATCGACCTTCAAATTGAAGCAAAGCATGGTGATATGGTTGCCGTTATACTAAAAACCGGATTCAAAATCATTAAAAATAAACTGCCAACAAGTCGGGTGAAACTTTATTATTCTTGGGACAAGTTGCGGATAAGTGGAAATTCAATATGCAGTTTAGAGTGGTTAGGGAAGGCTAAGTGAAAGGGAGTTCTTGGCCAGGGCTTTTGTCTATTTAACAATATTTCATTCGTTTCTACAAGTTTGGGTTTTTACGAGGGGAGGAGGAGGGGTAATAGTAAGGGTGTGTGGATGTTAATAGCTTTTTAATTAATTGCTTGAATCACGTCCAATATTCTCTTTATAGAATGTGTTTCATAGACGAAGTTGCATAGAATTTTCATAAAATTCGGTGTATTCTATATACATTCACGAAACCGAACATATGTATGGGAGAGAGTAGAGAAGGTAGGGGAATCGTAAAATTTGATATGTAGTTTTATTTTGCTTCTCTTGTAAGGTGCTTGTATAAAATTTCAAGTTCGTAGCTTTTAGTTTGTTGGTTATTAGTTGATTTAATGAAATTGGTCGAAATCATAGTTTTGTATGGGAGGGGGTAGAAGGTCAAGCGCGATTTCAAAACTTTTAAAGGAACTTCATTTAAAAATATTTTTGTAAGTTTTTATGCAAAATTTCAAATTGATAGCTTTTAAGAGTTAGCTGATAACAGATTTCTTAAAAATGCTCGAAAAAATAATTTTGTATGGGAGGGGGTAGAGGAGGTAGGGGAATCGTAAAACGTGTGATACAATTTTCTTTCTTTTCAATTGTAAGGTGCTACCAAATGTCAAGTTCGTAGCTTTTAATTTGTTGGTTATTAGTTGATTTAATGAAATTGGTCGAAATCATACTTTTGTATGGGAGGGAGTAGAAGGACAGGCGCAATCTCAAAACATTTGACAAAATTTTATTTTAACTATTTTTAGAAGGTTTTTTGCAAAATTTCAAATTGATAGCTTTTAATAGTTAGGTGATAATTGATTTCTTGAAAATGGTCGAAAAAATAATTTTGTATGGGAGGGGTAGAAGTCTTAAAGCATTTCGACCAGTTAATATTTCGTATATTTAGGGATTTTTTTTAAATGCATTTCGCAAATTTTCAAGTTTCTACCTTAAAATTTCATTCAAAAATTTTCAGATTATGTGTTTTTTGCAATGCACATGAAACACCTTGGGCACGTTAGACCGGGGAGGGGGGTCGGTTTATAACAATTATGAATCAAGTTGTTATTATTTTTCTATGCACATCAAATAGACGTATTCACATGCAAAATTTAAACTTTGTATCTTTCACCAGAGCCCTAAAAAAATCAGTCGAAGTTTTAGACATTTTTGCTTATCACCTCCCTCCCCTTACACCTTCCAACTTAAAATTACCAAAATTAACCATTATGTAGCTCTACAATCTGACAAATTTTCGATTTGATATCTGTACTCTTTTTTGAGATATAAGAATTTGTAATTTTGAAAAGTGCACCATTTTTGAAATGCTTGCCATTTCCCCCCACTACTATTATTTCAACATTTCATATTTTTTTTGTATTTTCCTAGTATAGCTTAACATACGTTTCAGGTTTCAATTACATAGCTTAAGACATAGTTGAGATATTCATTCTTAAGTGTTTTTCTTTGCACTCCCCCTGGCCCTCCCCCTTAAAATATTTAGACACTCTCTAAGCTGATTCCGATGGAACTATATGCCACCTTGATGGTCCCAAAATGTGAATTTTTTACGATAATTAATTTCGAAGATATAATCATTTGAAAAAACAATTCGGCCGACAGTTTGTCTCACAACCTTCTCTATAAGTCTACTGATTTTCAATTTTCTATCTGCATTCGTGGTGGAAATATTAGCAAGTGTAGTTTTCGACTTTTTCCCTCGCCCCGCCTCCCTCTTACACCTAACACCGCCAAAAAATTTAGAAAATAGAGCTCACTTACCCAATCAACAATCCACCCAAAAACGAACACTCTACCTTTAACAGTCTCGGAGATATGAGTCTATATGTACGGCGTACCGCGGGACGGATTTTTTTTTTGCATTTTTAGGCTAATTTAGTCGTGAAACGCGAAAAAAAAAATTTCAGGGTAGCAAATTTTTTTTTCTTGTGTCGATTACAATACGTTATTATTAGAATAATAAATTAAAATCCACTTCCTCTGCCACCTCCTATACAAATACCGTAATTTCTGAAAAATAATATCCAATTTCCTCGAAAATCATGAAAGTTATGATCAATCAATCAAATTCCTTTTAAGACCCCCTATAGGGGCACAGGACAGAAACAACTCTCTTCCACAAGGCGCGATCCTGAGCATCGGGCTTTAGCTGTTGCCAGGACTTGTATATTCATCTAGCTTTCTGCTCAACTGCTCACTTCCATGGTTGACTTACATGGTCGATGAACCCGACGTCTTCCTTGAGGATTATAATCCAGAGCCTATTTGGCGATGTTTCGCTCTGGTTTCCTCAAAGTGTGACCGATCCATTGCCTTTTCCACCTTTGAATCTCAATTCCTATTTTAGTCTGTCCAGTTGTACGCCAAAATTCGTCGTTGGAGATGACTTCTGACCAGAATTTTCCTAAATTGCATCGGAGGCATTGGTTCACGAAAGTTTACAGTTTCTTAGTAAGCCGAATGGTCGCTTTCCACGTTGTACAACCATATAACAAAACCGGTATGACGCATGCGTCAAAAACTCGCAGCTTTGTGCGCAGAGAGATCTCTCCTAGCCTTCAGAAAAGGGAAAGGATACCGAAGTCGTGACGAGGTTAATTTAGACAAGCCACAATATCCTTTTCGGCTCCGCCGTCCATGCTGACAATGCTTCCGAAATAACAAAAATTTTGCACCTCTTCCACAGCTTGTTCGTTAAGGACAGTCGGTGTGCTAGTGTTCGAACCCATGTGTATGTACTTGATCTTACGTACATATATTTTCAGTTCCGCCTCTTTGCATTTAGAATGCAACGAGCAAACATTTGATTCTCCCAACAGTTATGTGCAAGCAAACACATGTCATCATCATAATCAAAGTGACTTAAGATATTATATTGATTGAAGATCTTTATCTTCTCCACCCTCCAGTACAGCTTACAAGATGTCATTTGTTACCACCAGAAACAGGGCTAGTGGCACAGGAAAGCTCTCGGACAGTTCTCCTCTATGTAAGACGCGACACCCTGCATCTTCGTAGGATTCTTTAATCATAGCTATCACCTTGTCTGGAATACCTCTTCTACGCAAAGCATTCCGTATGCAATCTCGTTTAACTCTGTCAAAAGCCTTCTCTAAGTCCACAAACATGGGATGTAGTGGCGAACCTATTTCGGCTGACTGCTCCAATATTATCCGTAGGGTATTTGTGTGATCGGTACAAGACGACTCTTTACGGAATCCAGCCTGATAAGCTTCGAGAGGGCTCTCCACGACATCACTAATCCTATTCAGAATTATCTTAGCCATGATTTTCGATACGGCAGTAAGTAGACATATACCACGCCAATTATTCGGAATTGTCGCAATGACGCCCTCCTTCCATTTAGTCGGATATCTTCCTTCATTCCACACCTCAGTAAAGAGTGCGGGGATTACATCGGCTGTTATTTCCGGGTCCGCTTTGAGGAGTTCGATTAGTAGTACGTCTATACCTCGGGCTATGGTGGGAAGGCATAGACCGAATGGCGGAAACTATCTCTTCCTTATCTGGGGGATCGTCCCTAATAGAGGATTGTTGCGATTGGATGTTTGGTAGTTGTTCTGTCTCTGGAATATCTTCTTCTGACAAAATCTTTAAAATATCAGAGATTTATTCCTTCCTTCGCCGCAACTGGTGTTCACTCATATTAAGGAGAGTTTCGTTGACATTTCTCACCAGGTGGTTAGCGGGGAATTTCCTGTTCGTCATCTGTTTCATAATTTCAAATAGTGATCCCATATTCCCAAGGTAAGCCGCAGATTCTGCCTTATTGGCCAGATCTTCATCACGACGAGAGGAAGGCCTCTTGTCGCGTCTAACAGTCTTTCAAGTTGTATATGAGCATCGCGGTATTTCTCTCTCAAGTCGGGTGTTCGTTGTTTGGCATCGGGTTGAGGGATGATTGCCTATTTGTCTTTTTTCCGATCGCCAACCTTATCCTATGTGTCTTGCAACATCCAGGGTTTCTCAACGCTTTGCACATATCTCACAGATACTTCAGCACTAGTTAGAAAAGTGCTTCTGGCTGTCTCCCAATTGACGTCCAGTGTACGCATTTCATATCCGCCCAATGTGGATGACTTTTCGCGTATAATTGTAGTGTGCTCGCGCTTTTTGTTGGGGTCTCTAAGTCTATCCACTTTAATATTGCGCTTCATTTCAAGAATTTGTGGTCATCGGATAGCTGCTGTGCACAATCTCTAGCAGGCAAACATCAAGTGGTGATCGTTCCCCGCGTCAGCTACACGCTTCGCTCGCACTCTAAGGTTGTGCTCTTAATCTAAGGTTGTGACGCGTCGGTCAAAAGGTCACCATGCTTCCCCATCAAGTGTTCTAGTTCAGAGCGAACCTGGGTGTTCATATGTCCTGAGATTAAAATAATATCACCTCTTGGAACACGATCGACGGTGGTACTCAGTTGGTAATAAAACTCCTCTTTGTCACCAGGTGTTGCGGTATTTGTTGGTGCGTTGCACTGCAAAATTGTGACGTTTCTGACACTGGTCCTGAGCCTGATGAGGATAACCTATCCGGAATTGGTTCCCATCTGATTAGACTGTTTCTCGCTCTCAGCGTAAGGAAGACCGCCACGTCATTTTTGTCTTCACTGTTTGGACCAACGTACAGAATGGTGTTTCCGCAACCAATCTGCATTCTGTCGAAATTTTGTCCTCAAATCTACTCATATTTAACTTAACGTCATATCGTTATTCTATTGCAATTTTAATTAATGATTTACTTAGATAATCTTTGAAGTTGATGAATACTAAAATCATTTTTATTTTATTTGTTACAAAGAGCCTGAAATCTTTTCCTGAAATTTCTCGTTTTTCTTTCCGGCTAAGTCGAAAGCAAGTTGCTTATCTCTCGACTTAGCTCAAGCAAATCTCCTTGCAGTCAAATTTATCTTGCATTTGGTAAATATCCATGTTACCGTCATGTTGCATCTTTCAATGCAAAATAGATGAAAACAAGCAACGAGCAAAGCATTGAGGTAATCTCTAGGTTTATAATCTCTTATCTTTTGATGGAAGATAATAGTTGATAAGCAGCTCGAGATAAAGGGAATATTTTAAGCACACTTCAAAAGGACTTAAGCATGATGTCACCTGGATGTTTTCGTTACGGCTTTCGTATTGTTTACATGCGTTAACCTCTCCATTTAATTCGCAGTCGATTAAGTTCGATTCGTAATCGCCTTAAAAATGTATTATCTCCTCCTCCCTCCACCTCCTCCTACCTTAACCAGCTTTGGTACATAGAAAATCCAATTTGTTCTTATTCGATAATACACCGTGAAATCGATCAGGTGACATTAAACTTAATCCCTGGATATCGCCTGTTTGATGATAAGCGCGTAATGTGCAAATGATTCGGATGATTGAATGTTGTGTCATTGGGAAATTGGATCGGAAAATTGCAGTAAACGCAATCCTGGTGCCGATGCACCAATTATAAATTTTATAAGTTGGAAATCGCTCAGAGCGCTTTTATCCCTTGTATTGCGAGTGGCTATGGGCGGTTTTCGGGGTTAAACGCTGGAATTGGAGTGGCAGCGATGGAGTGAGCGATAAGTGCTGATATAAGGTTAACTACTGTAACGTGACACAACTGGATTATGAAGCATGATGACAGCGTTTTAAAGCGTTTCGAAATGGATCAAACATGAGTGTGATACTTGGCAGAGATTTGATACAAACGAGAGACAATAATCCCAAGGGATTTATATGTGTTGTCGAACTTTGACCTGATTATATCAGAGAACACCAGCTTAGGTAGCAGATTCTTCTTGCATGGCGAGTAGCTACTAGTTCGTTAATTTTTCCTTTTGTCTGGTGTTGCGATTGGACTATAAAGTTGTGGAAATGTTTTGATTAGAGATTTCTATCGTATTGGCTTCGGCTTTATCTCGAAGTTGGTGCTTTCTCCTTATTTTCCAATGGAATTTTCTTAAGTGTCTACATAAAAGTTTTTACGATCACTCAACAGTCCGAACTAATCTAACTAATGAACTTTATTTAAAACGAAAATACAATAGTTCTTGCGTCGTGCTTTAATATGGGATAGTAATTCGTATGGATAATTCATCGATATTGGGAACTTTCTAGGTAGGGTGTAGCCCAGTGGGTAGCGTGCTGGTCTTGTAATGCGAGGGTCGTGAGTTCAAATCCAGCTCGGCGTAATATATAATTCCAGCACACTGCCTGCTTGGAAATACCTTGGTCACCTCAATTTACGAAAAATGAAAAATTCGTAGAAAGAGGATTGTGCTAACAACCCTTCCGCAATAAGTAATGAAAAATGTTAAAGAACCTGAATGCCAGGAGGCCAAGGTCCGATTTGGGCTGTAGCGTCATTGTAGAAGAAGAGGAACTTTCTTTCTAAGGGGCTGTATGCAGTTCTAGATCTTGAAATAAATTTTACACCAAAAATTTTAAGATATACATACAACTCTAAAATAATACTTTAATGAATCAATCATTATAACAGGAATTTAACAAATCAATAAGAAAGACAAAAAGTCGAAACGAAATCTTACTGGGAAGTTTTAGAAAAAGGACGTGACTGCTCATGGTTCTTAATTTAGGCTGAGTTTCAACAAGAATTTCCGGACCGAACCACTAGTAGTAAGAAGGAAGACGATTCCTGTAAATTTTAGTCTGAAACCGCACACAAAAGAAACCCTGATTTTCCAAAAGGCTCTCATAATTTAAGATAAATTTCCCCTTATCCAGCAAAAGAGTGATCTTAACTTAGATAGTAATAATATTGTATATCCGATCTATTTTTCATCGTTGTGTTTCTCGTTTCTCGTATAAGAGATAGACGTATAACTCTAGCATACTGCCCGCGTGGCTATAACTGGGTTACCTCAATCTGCGAAAATACAAAATCGTAGGGCTAACAACCCTTCCATAATAACAGTTAAAATGTTGAGAAACAGCAGAACAAATAGTTACAAAAAAAAACCAATTTTCCTGTGCGCAGCACGCTCAAATCAATTTCATGTTAAGACGCCCAGTCTTCTTCCCCAAGGTATGATCCTGCGTATAGGTCTTTAGTTATCCCCAGAACTTATTTAATCTTTCTGCGCATTAATAATGCAGCGGCTGTAATTCCGAACGGTTATGTTATATATTGCTAAACGCTGTCGATAGCCTTATCGTATGTGGACTATTTATATGCTCTGTACAAGAATATACTTTACGGAATCCAGCGTGATCAACTCAAACTTTCATATATAAACGAATGTAATATTGATTCTATGAACTGGAGATATTGATCATGGTCGCAATTAAGTGTTAAATAATTGATAACAGCCTTACCCTAGAACCCCTATTCATATACTCTTCCCTATCCACCATAATCGGCATATTTCCCACGTATCCTCAACTTATCCGAAGAATAATAAAGTTGCGCCGAACTGTTGGCAAATTTTTTTGTTTTTTAATTGGCTTTAGTTCAACTGTAGAAATTGCAAAATATCTCTAAAATTGATTTATACATTTTCGTCGTGACCGGAATATTTTTATCGCAATCTTCACCGAAAAACAATAAGTTACAAAAAAACATTACAGCGTTTTATTACACAGAGCATTTTTGATCTAATGCGACTGAAATAAGTGAGACTGAAATTAATGGGATATCTGCCAGTAAAACCATTGAAACCCTCTTTTGATAACATCTAATTCGCACCCACTATAAACTTGAAAAACAATTTACTATCATCCCTGTCCTTAAGAAATTCAAAATTGCAGAATTTTGACAGGCTTTGCGATGGCGAAGCAGAGCAGCACTGTGTGTTGTACAAAAGGGGATGCTTCAAGGGACAAACCTATATCCAGTACAAAAGCAAACAAAACATGTGTGTGCATTGAAGTTGGATTGGAATCTGTAATTCATCGGAATTCCATATGTAGAAGAAGTACTAGGATCCGGTATATGTGTACGTGTTTCTAGAAAACTATTCGTGCAGAATCCTCAAATAGATGAAAGTGGTTCCACGCTATGCCGTCGAAACGTTCTCAACGAGCATTTCTGCATATATAACATTCGTATTGGAATCTGAACTACAATCAATCCCGATGACATCGCAGGACAATAGCCGCTAAAAGTATTTGATCTGAAATTTTGCAAATAGGATCTCATTAAAAATTCATATAATTTTCTTATTAATTTTGGTTCTCCATAGAACAATGCCGACAAAGATTGCTTGTGATAGATAAATATCTGAAAAAGTTTTGTGGGAATGAACAATTCGTTCTGTGTTTTTAGAGCAAAATAAGTTATAGAGCACTGAATATACAATAAAGTAAGAAATCACTGAAAATATTTGTTGGATAAGCATATTTTCTTTCCATGGATTGCGCTCTCGCTACGGAAAACAAACAGGACATTCCCAACACGACTCAAATGAATCCTTTCCACATTCGAAATTCGGTAGAGGCAATTAAAATACTTGTGGACATCAAACTAACATACCACAACGAATACTATTTTACATTTTTATGTTAAACAACTACAACAGTACTGGCAAAGGGCTATAACCCGGTCAAAATGGACGATATAAGAACGAAATAAAAATAATAAAAGGATACGTACATTGGTCGTATGGCCTCCGGATGATGGACCCCTCCAGGCGGAATGTTAACAGTTTCCTGGATGGTTTTGTTATAGTCGGTGACATCGACCTCAGTGTATATGTTGTGGCATTGTAATAAACATTTATGATGGCAGTGTAACACACAGTAACTGCCGCAAATGTGCGGACTGTGAACTTTTCCATCAGTCGGTTGTAATGATATTGCAGAAAAAAAAAATCAGAAAAAAGTTTGCAATTTTTTCTCTTTTTTATGAACTTGCTAAGAATAAAATTGCGACAAATTGAAATTGTTGGCCAACTGAAATACCGAAAACAACAATAAAAGCATTGAAATCAAGTATAAAAATCAACTTTTATACAACTTTTAGCTCGGTCATATCACAGTCATAGTCCCATTCGTCGCGTGGTTAATGCTAAAAATGTCAAGAACACTCGTATCTTAAGGGATTTCATATTATGATTATGGGTATCCATTGAACGGCAATAAAAATAGGCAAATTTGTGTATACTTTTCGAAATGTTTGCAACTTTCTCGAAATTGAATTTCAAGTTTCAACTTATTGTCAACAGAGAAAGTTTTTCGAAATGGTGGTTTTTGTTGAAGCGGCTGTAAAGTTTCAATTAAAATGAGAATCGAATTTGATTTGTTTTGAAGAGAAACGAATTTAAAAAAAAAATATTTATAGAAACTGATCTAATTCAACAAGTATTTTGCATAATAATAGTAGTTTTATTTATTCTTAATTAAATTAGTAATTAAGCTCATCTTCATCGTTAGTAGAAAGATAACATATAGCACTTTCCTAATTAAGAAGAGCCACTCACTTATTTTTCAAATTTTAAAAGTTAAATTGAATACCCAATGGGCAATAAAATTTTGCAAGGAAGGCTCCAAAAGAAGAAAAAGATTTCATTAAAGTCAGAGCTATCAGAAAATGACTCTTATTTTTTCTAGCATCAAAAAACTTGGCTACTCTAGTGCATTCTTCATCACTATAGCCCAAAATCTGTGAAAATGAGATCATTAGCTGAGATCAATATTTTATTCATTAGATGTTCATTAAGCTAAATTAGTAGATGACGTGTGTCGGTTAATGATAATTCAGGGCTAATGAATAATTTAGCTGTGCTATGTGTCACTAGTATTGTATAGATTGAACGTTGGCGTTTTATTAGAAATATCTGCCAACTAGTCAGGCGTAACTTTATTCTTTATGGGACAAGTTGGAGATGTTTAGAAAAACAGTATGCAAATTAAATTAGAAGGGAATGAGACAGAGATATAATGGATGAGGCATGCAAAAACTGTATAGATTGCTCCTTGAGGAGGGGAACCTTTCTGGTCTTTTGTTTAAAGAAACAATTTTCTCTCTCTTTCCAACTCGAAGATAATTTCTCTAGTAATCCATCATCTGACAACGATATAAACAATGATTTCTTCGTATCTGACTGTATTACTCTACAAAATCTGAAAATATATGTTGGGCTTAATCAAAATATCAACGGAGGTCTTGATGATATACCCAATATATTTGCAATGTTGCTCTGCTTCAACCTCTCACTATCATCTACATATTTAAAAAAAATAATCGTTTTTTCGTAAACGCACTACAACCCAAACCAAGGATCCAAAATAAACAAGCTAAATACCATTGGAAAAGTATTTTCGTCAAGGTATTCCTTTTCTGGGTTCCACCTTTCTACCTGTTCCGCTTCCAGATTTACCCTGAAATATTGCAACATGATGAAAGACAAGGTGACAAGAAAATTTATGACTGCTTCCATTATCACGACAAGCCTACAATAAATTCAAGCTGAAGTGAGACAGATACATAAAGCACAAACGCCAATCAGTGGTACCGCATACTGATCTTTCATTGTATATCTATACATTCCACAAGTAAACAATAGATACCTCCATACCATCTGCAAATATTTGTTAGTGGCATTACAACTGCAAAACACACCAGCTCCACCAATCGTTACGGTCATTCCCATTCCCCTTCCCAATCACATTCCTCCCCTACATGAATGTGTTTGTATATAAAGGCCGAAGTTGCCTATAACACAACTCATTTTGTAAAAAAAGCTTGAAAAAGGGCAGGACAAAACGCTATTTTTTTTAATACTCCAATGTTTATACTCTAGAAGAAATCTGACAGTAGTTTGTAACGCTAAGAAATAAGGTTCGAAGAAAAAATTGAGTTCATACAATCACTCAAAAATCTCAAAACCGGATGTCTGTCCGTCCATCCGTGTCCCCTCAAGCTAAAGAACGCGTTGAGCTAGAAAGTGCAAATTTTGTACGTCGTTTTTGACAAAACTGTAAGGTCAAGGTCGTGGACGGGCCGAATTGCTACACCACTTCCACTCCCTCCCATACAAAATGACATAATTTTGCAATTTGACAAAAAACGACTTTGCTCGAAAAGTTTAAAAGGTATTGATCCGAAATTTGGAATATAATACTTTTTTTATGATTTCAATATCAATCAATCAGTCAAATTCCTGTTAAGACCCCCTATAGGGGCATAGGACAGAAACAACTCTCTTCCTCAAGGTGCGATCCCGAGCATTAGCCTGTTCCCAGGAGTTGTTTGTTCATCTGGCCTTCTGCGAAGGTGCTTGCTTCGACCAACCCGACGTCTTCCTTGAGGATTATAATCCGGAGCCTGTTTGGTGATGTTTCGCTCTGGTTTCCTCAAAGTGTGACCGATCCACTACCACTTCCATCTTTGAATCTCAATACCTACTTAATCTATCCAGTTGTACTCCAAAGTTCATCGTTGGAGATCGCTTCTGGCCAGAATATTCCTAAAATGCGTCAGAGTCATTGGTTCATGAAAGTTGGTAGTTTCTTGGTAAGTCCAACGGCCACTTTCCACGTAGCGCAACCATATAATAACACGGATTTGACACATGCGTCAAAAACTCACAGTTTCGTTCAAAGGGAGATCTCTCTTAACCTCCAGAAAGGGTAAAGGGTATCGAAGGCCTGACTAGGTTTATTTAGACGAGCCTCAATATCCTTTTCGGCTCCGCTGTCCATGCTGACAATACTTCCGAGATAACAAAAATCTTTCATCTCTTCGACATTTTGTCCTTTAAGAACAATCGGTGTGCTTGCATTCGAACCCATGTGCATGTACTTGGTCTTACGCACATTTATTTTCAGTCCCTCGTCTTTGCATTTAGAATACAACGAGCGAGCATTTGACTCTAAGTCCGAACGGTTATGTGCGACCAAACACACGTGATCAGAATAATCAAGGTGACTTAAGATGTTAAATAGTCTCCATTGAAGACCTTTGCATTCTCCACCTTCCAGTGCAGCTTTCAAGATGTCATTTATTACCATCAGAAATACGGCTGGTTTTAAAATGCAGCCTTGTCTAACACCCGTTCGCACAGGAAAGCTTTCCTCTATGCAAGACGCGACACTTTGCATCTTCGTAGGATTCTTTAATCATAGCTATGACCTTATATGGAATACCTCTCCTACGCAAAGCATTCCACGAGTACTCTCGCTTAACGCTGCCGAAAGCCTTTTCGAAGTCTACAAACATGAGATGTAGTGTCGAGCCCATTTTAGCGGACTGCTACAATATTATCCGTAGGGTATTTTTGTGGTCGGTACAAGGCAGCCCCTTACGTAATTCAGCCTGATAAGTTTCGAGACTGCTCTCACGACATCACTAATTCTATTGATAATTGCCTTAGCCATGATTTTCGATACGGCAGTAAATGTCTACTTACCCACGCAAATTGCCACAATCCCGAAGGTCGCCCTTCATCGGAATTTTAATTTTTTCTATTCAGTCGTATATCTTCCTTAATTCCACACCTCAGTAAAGAGTGGGAGACATATATCGGCTGTTATTTGCGGGTCCGCTTTGAGGAGTTCGGTTGGTAGTTCGTCTCTACCTGGGGCTTTCCTTCTCGCCTTTGACCGAACGGCGGAAACTATCTCTTTCTTATCTGGGGGATGGTTGCGGTTGGGTGTTTGATAGTTGTTCTGTTTCTAGAATATCTTCCTCTGACAAGATGTTTAAAATATCAGAGAAGTATTTCTTCCATCGCCGCAACTGACATTAAGGAGAGTTCCATAGATATCACCCACCAGGTGGTTGGCGGTGAAATTCCTGTTCGTCAACTGTTTCATTATTTTAAATAGTGAACCCATAACCTCATGGTTAGCCTCAGATTCTGCTTTATTGGTTAGATCTTCAATGCTCTTCCTCTCGTCGCAACTAACAGCCTTTTTAAGCTGCATTTGAGCATCGCGGTATTGCAGTTGAGAGATGATTGCCAATTTGGCTTCATTCCGATAGCCAACCTTGTCCCATGTGTCTTGCACTAGTCTCCAGCACTAGTTAGAAACGTGTTTCTGGTCGCCTCCCAATTGGCGTTCAGTGTGCGCATTTGATATCCGCCCAATGTGGATGACTTTTCGCGTAAAATTGTGGAGTATTCGCACTTTTTGTTGGGTTCTCTAAGTCTATCCACAGTAAGCTTGCGCTTCATTTGAAGAATTTTTAGTCATCGGATAGCTGTTGTGCATAATCTCAAACAGGCAACCATCAAGTGGCAATCGCTCCGCACGTCAGCTCCACGCTTCACTCGCACATTGAGGAGACATCTTCTCCATCGGAGACTTATAGCCAAATCGTCGATCTGGTTCTCCCTAACACCATCAGGGGAAACCCAATATGTTTTATGGTGACTCTTGTGTGCAAAAAGGGTCCCTCCGATTACCATTTGCCGAGTGCTATAAAACTCCACAAATAATTCCCCGTTTTCGGGTCTTGTAATCGAAGGTCGTGACGCGTCGACCTAAGAACCGTCATGCTTCCCCATGACGTGTTCTAGTCCAGTGTTGTCACAGCCAACCTGTGCGTTCATATCGCCTGAGATGATAATAATATCTCTCTTGGTACACGATCGAAGATAGCACTCATTAGGCCATAAAAATGCTCTTTGTTACCAGGTGGTGCGGTATTGGTTGGTGCGTAGAAGAATTGTGACATTTCTGACACTGGTCCTGAGCCTAAAGACGATAATCCTATCTGAGGTTGGTTCCCAACTGATGAGACTGTTTCTCGCTCTCTTTGTAAGGACGACCGCTATGTCATTTTTGGCTTCACGGTCAGGGTCAACGTACATAATGAATTTTCCACTTGGGGTTCGCTCTTTTCCTGATCCTGTCCAGCTGACCTCACTCTAGCCCGAAATTTGGTTTTACAGTGCTCCACTTCAAGGTCGACTACTGATTGGCGGTGCAAAGGCCGTCATTCAATGTTCGAACGTTGCAGAAGCCTAACATAGTCCGTTTTCGAATGGAAAAAGTCATAATCGTGGAATCCATCCGTATCCGAGGCGCTGTATCCGTTTCTCGTATCAGTTAGGTTATAAGATCACGGGTGATAAGCTCATGATTCAGTGAGTGTACATTTGCCATTTTTAGGGCAAGCGGGGAAAGCTTTGCGTAAATTCTACCGCCCCCATCCTACAGGAAATGGTTAGCTCAGGTCGGTAGAGTCGCTATTCTCCAAAGATACAGTGACGTGCAAAACTGAACAACCCTGAGGTATTTTTCAACACAAAGTCATTTCTTTAATCAGCGAAAGAAAATTTTATTTCAAAACTTAGCAAAAATTGAACTTCAAACAATCTTTTATTGAAAAGTAACAAAAATATTGTATACCCTTCTTTTTCATAATAAAAAAATTAAAAATCTTAAGACTCAGTTTTGCTCGATAAAATGTATTAGTTAGAAAGTAACTATTTCGGGGCAGTTAATATTTTGTCCATAGACCCTTAGCTTTCAAAACCTCCTTGATACGCTTTGGCATACTTTCTACTAATCTTTTAACATAATCGGGATTAATACTTTCCCATTGTTCTTTCAATCTGTGCCACAAAATGTCAACTGAAGACGGGGGTTGGCCATACCCATTGTGTATTTGAGTTTTTAAGTAGGCCCACAAATTTTCGATTGGATTGAGGTCGGGGCTTTGTGCCGGCCACTCTAGCTGCGAAAATGGCTGGGTGGTAATCCAATTTTGTACCAACTTGGAGGTGTGCTTGGGGTCCCGATCTTGTTGAAAAACAATATCCGTCTCAGGTAGTGGTAAATTTTCTATGGTTTCCCATAAATACTCTTCTAAAATATTTAAATAGTATGGCCGGTCTATGATTCCACTAATTCTGTGCATTGAACTGACTCCCCAAGCGGTCATACAGCCCCAAACCATGACCGATCCTCCACCATGCTTCACAGTTTGTTTAACGTTTTTCGGTTACAGCTTTTCATTTGGACGTAACCATGCCCAGGAACGCCCATCTGATAAAAATCTATTTACTTTGACTTCATCTGACCAAATAACATTTTTCCATTCATCTATTGTCCAATTATTATATTTTTTTGCAAATTGTAGTCTTGCAGCAATATTTTTTTTTTTGAAAGTGCGGGCTTTTTTGGCTTCTCTATTGATGTAAAACCAGTTCCTTTTAGAGATCGACGGGCTGTCCATTCACTTACTTTGATCCCAGTGCGTTCGGCCAATATTTTAGTAGCCATTGTAACAGATTTGGCTTCATCGCTTGAAACGCAACGTCCTAAAGATCTCACATCTTGCGGAGAAAGTTTTTTAGGACGTCCACCCAACAATATTGGAGTATCAACAGATAACTTTTTTTTAATTCTCACAACTGTACTTTGACTTACTTCGCATTTAGTAGCAATATGACGAGTTGAGAGTCCTTCTTGTACAAGAATTTTAACTTCGTCTCTGATATTTTTGCCTATTTTCACCATTTTATATTAAATTTACAGTCGAGTATGATTACAAACGTAAATTAATACAAAAAGTATCTTTATTATGTCAACTAAGTATATAAAAAAATTAACTTGAATTCCCGTTACCGAATTATTCATAAACACACCTTCACGATCACATTTAATTGACGACTAAATGTGTTCCGATCTGAGCAAGCAAAACTGAGTCATTGTAACGGTACTGCATTTTCCAATTGCAGAAGCTGCTTGAAATTATTTGTGGATCTGAACTACGCAGTAGGCTTTATTCTTTCAGTGAAGAGTAAAAATGATTTATACCTTTAATTTTTTTTTGTTACAAATGACAAAAAGCCACAAATTATGGCATTCATGGTTCAGTTTTGTCACGTAACTGTAGTTGCATGCAAAGCCTCATCCTACATATACCCCCCTGCGGGGATGCTAGCACAGACATAATATTTTAAAAAATTTCAAAATATTATCAATGTTCCTTTCCCATACCTATGCGAGCGGCTAATATGATTACAAGAAGAAAAGAAGTCCCAATGAGATCATAACAAATGATACAGCGCTCAAAATTATCCTGAACATTTTACTTCTTGAAATATCTGTTATTGATTTTAATGCATTTCGCTTTTCCGATTCCAACTCCATTGCTCTTAATTTCCAAAACGTGAATAGTTTGAAACAAGTTTCTCTAAAATGACACTACTATCCAATTTGATTTTCATTTAGAACTTACATTAGTAGTATTTCAGGAAAATTGAATAAACGTGTAACATACTTATGTATATGTGCGACTATCAGCAAAAGTAGATTCTTCATGTTAGGAGACATTTATGTTCATTTACATTGCCATGTGGCTTAAACTAATTAAGTGGTTACGAACGATCGTCTTTGCAGTGTGTTTCAGTATTCGTTTCAAAAGTGTTACGAATATGGTTACATAGATTTCAATGAATTTACTTTATTTGATGCATGCAAATAGTCGTCGTAAGTCTGTCATCTCTCTGGAGAACTCTATTACCCTTACAACATTTCAACGAAAATTTCTAATGCTTCGAATAATTATTTATCGCAGATTCTTATGAAAATGTTAAACAAAGTTATGGATATCCTTACAGTACATACTATAAGATACTCTCCTAAAGAACTTATGCCCAATACGTTATCTTTCCCTCAATCCAATTTTCTCCGTACACTTCAATACACTTACAACCCCTAAACTCTTTTTTCAACATCTCGAACAAATTAAAGCAATTCGCATATGAAAAGTTGAAGGTGGGGTGGCTTTTGTAAAAAGTTTTACGTCTTGCAGCCAGATGAAGGGTAGTTTCAATTAAAGTCGGGGTACCGCATCTACTTCCCCTCCCATCCAATTTTATCCATCGTCATCCACACATCTATTTCATAGAAAATCTTTCGCATACCTCGCTTTGGTTGGACCAAATTAAAAAGTTTTCACCATATACCGAGTACTCGAACTATCGGATAAGGAGCGATGTACAGCAGTGGGGAAGTGCAAGGATGCATCCAAAGGACATCCTGAAAGGCGAGTAAGTCTCCAGTTTGAGTTATAGATTCGAGGGAATTGAGACGGGACGACGACGACGACGGCGGTGAGCGAGTTTAGTACATCACTCCAATCAAATCAGATAATGGCATGTTGAGCATGTTAAAGTTTTGTGGAGCGTTGTAAAGTGCAACCTCTCGAAACTGAAACAAAAGTAGTTCCTGATGCGGTGTCCTGTGGTTGATGCCTTCCATAGTTTTAAAATGTGTAATGATTCATACCGGTCGAGGATGTGAGAGAATTTTCGGAAACGATGGATGCGATAGAAGACAGGATACATATTCAATGATGATAACCTACGTTAATGTAGCTGGATCGGGTGTATCTCTAGAGTGCAGGAGGGCCCGAAAATTTCGCATATTACTTGCCAACAAAGTTATGCGTCCAAAACCATAATACAAACTCTGAACCTTTGCGTCCACCAGGGCAGAGAGACGAGTGGGCTCTAGTCTATGTCAACATGCTTAGCAACATTTCCAGAACATACCTTCGTACGTTAGTTATGGCAAAACTATACTCGTATATGCGGAGGATCCTCTCATATTTGGTTTTCGAGAAAGATATCCACTCCCAGAATCGTATGCTTACTGGAGCATCTGGGTGGCTTTGAGGGGGTTAAGCGGGAGTGGAATCGTTTTTGTGTGTGTAAAGTGTGTTCTTAACACGCCCTCAATATTGGTTGAAGAAACAGAACATATGCGAATTTCTCGATTCAATATTGCGGGCCCAGGATATACATACGTCTTTCGGTATTGTATTATGCTTGATACTTGACAGTAATGGGATAGATATGGACTTTACAGATGGGTTGAAGATGTGTAAGCGGCATGGAAATCGATTTCTAGAAATTTGTTTTAAACAAATCAACATTTGCGGTTAATGTATCGAGATAATAAACCGTCATCTGCTGCCCATTATCGGCGTTTCCATCGTACTCGAAGTCGGAAGTTTTAAATTGAAAAGTCAATATTGCTCTTGTTGCGCAATATATTTTGAAAATTATATTGAAGTTCATTTTTCAATTTCCGCTGTAGCCTGTGGATATTAAACTTCATGAGTTGTACGTTTTGTTTGCACGAAACGTATATGAACCCGTCTTTTGTATTAAACTTTATTTATAACGAGATAATGATGTACCAAAAGCGCGGGCCGAAAGATTCCTCCCATGCATTTTACCAAAGCATAAGTTATGTGTATTTTTCCTAACGCAAGTGTAACGAAGGTCGAATCGTAATTTTATGCGAGCTATTTTTGTTCTGATTCGCGGTGCGAACGCAGTTTAATGGGTGTGTGTAGATGTGATGAACGCAGCCACCCAGTAGAAAAGTTGGCAAGTTTCTCGACTGGAAGGCCTTATAGCATAGGTTCTAGAAATTTTCTGTAGGCATTTCGACACCAAGTTCATATTCATCGCTTCCAGTACTGCTTAATAGGAATGAAGAAGTTAATGAATTTTCTTCGCCAAATAGTGAAAAACTGCGATTTTATGGTTTGCTAATTTTTTTTTAAATAAATGGACGTTTGTTGGTCAATTCTTTTGCCTTATAGCATCATTATTCATAGCCGATCTGTTTATAATTCCGCGTATTAAGCAGGTAAGCTGTACACGAGAACTGATCGCAGTTGTCGGTTTCCAAGCCAGATTGAGGTTAGGTTTGCGGAGCACCCGGCACAGGATAGAAGTCAAGACTTTGAAAATCCTTTGCAGTAAAGGGTATTTCTTTTTCAGAATTTGGAGGACAATGCGCAACAGACGTACGTTGATATGGACATAATGGCTCGACAATTACAGGATTGCTTTTCTGAGTATTCTATTCTACAATGGCACTACAGCCCAAGTCGAACCTTGACCTCCTGATCTTCAGGTTCCTTAACATTTTTCACTACTTATTGTGGAAGGGTTGTTAGCCCTTCGCACAACCCTCTATCTATAAACTTTAATTTTCGTAGATTGAGGTAACTAAGGTATATGTGCTAGAATTATGCGTCGACCAGGATTTGAACTCACGGCCTTCGCATTGTAGACCAACACGCTACCCACTTGGCTACACCCTAGCTTTCGTGAGTACAGCCAGTATAAGTCGACTCCGTTCAGGATGATCGTCGTGCAACGTATCGTCTGATTTTTGAAAAACCCCTTCTGGCTTCTGTTTCCAATCCGTTCATCTTTTCTAGCCTATCGGAGTATCTTACACAGCTACCGAATGGACAGTAATTCCTCGAGCGACGAAAACAACGGTGATTCCGATCTTGAAATGATGGGGATGCGCCACGATGTCCCAGTCCTGTCCAGACTCATTAAACTCATCGTTGAGTTTCTTTTCAGGAGAACGCTGAATAATCTTAAATTTTCAATTCTATTTCAATCAAGTTTTTGTGCTCCAAAATAAAATATGAAATATTTGTATACCCCATAATAGTACTTCAGTTCTTTAATTACGAATATAAATTCATTGATAGGCTCTATTATTTCTCTAGTGATTTTTGCGCATATTTATTATTTAAAAGCGTTAATTTTCAACTAAAGCTAAACCTATTATGTAATTAAATACCATTGTTTCAAAGTTTTAATTCTTTGCGAATGCCAATATTAAGCTAACTTGTTACTAATGTTGCAAAGTTCGACATAAAAACTTCGTAATTAATGAGTTCCATTTAAAATTTGCTTGATTAGATAACAGCGCTTTCTAGCCAAAAGCTAATATTTACATTTTGAAAGGTAAAAAGTTAGAAAGGAAGCAGTAAATATATAAGTACAACCCGCCATAGTAGATCCTTACAAAACTAATACTCAATACCTCTCGATTAAACTCGAGGTACCCAAATACGTATCCTGTCTATTCCTTATTGATGGAAGTAGTAATGCAGAATAACTGAAAACATTAACCCGAAGCACATGTGAAAGAACTGCTTACGAGAATTGTCTTATACCATCAATTTAATTGAAGTTCATACAGAATCGTTCAATAGAAGCGATTACTGCACAACGGTTACGTGTGCAATATTTCAGATGTTTTAAATCATTTCTCTTATTATAAGTTCCTAGGAAGCGAGAGAGTTAACTCCAGTCCTATCGTGGATAAAAAATAAAGAAAGGTTAGAATCGAGTCGGAAAGGTCTGATGCACCTTACATAATCGCTGCTTTCACTGCTTCCTAGACGTTACTTTTTCCTACTGGGCATGAGCTGTTGTTTTTTGCATACACTTTACATAATAGTATGCTCGCAAAACTGGGTAGCTCGATATTTTCTTCCAGGAATACTTAAGTCGTGGAAAATTATCATCAAGAATTTAAACATGGTTTTAGGTTTGCAGGCGTTCAAAACATTCGCTCATAATATCAGCGTTATGATAAAGGCTAAAGATTTAATATGACTGCAAAGTATGACTATGGAACATACATATATGAGAAAAAAGTGTGATTTGAAGATAGGGAGCATTCTCATTCCCATCTTCAGCTCAATATTTGTTATAATTGAATAGCATGCTCGAAAGTTTTGTAGGCAAACATAAAGCACAAACGGAAATTAGCTACGGTGTTAATTTCAATTTGTGATCAGCGACGAGTAATAGGAGTATATTGTTGAGGGATGGAATTAATAAATCAGAGGGATGGCAAACGTTAAGGTTTCTGAATAATTCAAATTGGTACAGATGTGTGGAGCATATTGAAATATGCAGCAGTGATTGTTTGTTTTGTTTTCGAAGTCACACCAAACTACATACATATGTATATATATATGTATATATATTGCTCGAGAGCCGAGCAGACAATATTTAAAGTGAGCTAATACCAGTGACACATAGCGGTCCTAATTATAATTTAACTTATTCGTAATTTAGCTTGTTTTCATCGTTAGTAGATTGGTGACACATAGCACTTTTCTAATTAAAAAAAGGCAATCACTCATCTGGCATATTTTTAAAAAGTAGAATTGCATAGCCAATTGGTAATAAAATTTTGCAATTTTGCAAGGAATGGAGAAAAACGATTTTTAATCCTGCACGCGTACATGGCGCAATCTGAAAGTCCACAATTTCATTTGAAAATATTGTTCTGAACGTTACAGTCAACGGCGAGCGGTACAGAGACATGATTACTAACATTTTCGTGCTTCAATTGGTGAGCAGTGGCAGCTCGTGACTTGTCCGATAGGTGAGCCGCTCAGAATTTTTATTTATTATTTTTTTAAGAGATGAGGGTGGTAGGGGTATCAGTAATATAATGATATGTCTCCTAAATTAGCTTATGTGTCATAGCAATACTTTCAATATTTGAAAACCGCCAGCTTGATACATTAAAATATTAAAAAACTAAATCCAAAAATAAATTAAAATATAAACTTCTCGTCACTATTTTGCTGAGCTTAGCAAGCTCGAAAAATTAAGAACAGCCACTGTTCAGTCTCGTCTCATCGAATATGCGAAATTTAATTGTATTAGGAATGTTAGATTCAATTAATCTACAATGCTCTGGCACGTGAGGTGCTGCCTCATGCACTTCACCTGACGAGCCGCTACTGATTGAAATGCATTAATGTCGCAGACATGTGGTTTCAACAGGACGGCGGCACATGCCACACAGCGCGCGATACAATTAATTTATTGGAAGAAAGTTTTGATGATCGATTAATTTCACGAAATGGACCTGTTTCCTCTTTGTTTCCTTCACCTCTTTCGTTCGATTTGACGCCATTAGTTTTTTTTCTCTAGTGATGGTAAAGTTTCATGCCTACGCCAATAAAACAGAAACTATTGAGTATTTGGAAGCCAACATTCGACGCTTTATTGCTGAAATACTGCCTGATTTACTGCGAAGAGTGTGTGAAAATTGAACTTCCAGATTACGCCATGCAGGCCCCGGCGGCCACATTTCCAAAATCATATTCAAACATTGATGTTTTAAAATTATCTTTCAAATAAAGCCAATTTCACGGATATTAAAAACATTTTTCTGTGTTTGTACTCTAGATGAAATTGCTCTAAGGTTTGTAACGTTAAGAAATAAGGATCGGAGAAAAAAATTAATGATACAGAAGTTAATATTATCACTCAACAATCTCGAAACCGGACGTCCGTCTGTCCGATGTCCGTCTATCCGTCCGTCTGTTTGCTCTCTAGCTTGAGAACATGTTGAGCTAGAACGTTCAAATTTTATGCACTTTGTTTTTGACAAATAAATAAGGTCAAGCTCGTGAACGGGCCAAATACCTCCACCCCTCCCATACAAAATAACGCATTTTCGAAATTGGACATTAAACAGATTTTCTCGAAAAATGTAAATGCTATTGAATTGAAATTGGGATTATATAATTTTTATGTCACTTTCAATCTACGATATAAAAATATCCTTCTACCACCATTAATATAAACTGCAATTTTTCATGAAATACTGTAAGCAAATTTACTCAGTACATAAAAAAATGTATCGAACTGAAATTTTGAACAAACTATTCATTTAGAATTATTAGTAAGACAAAAAAAAATTAGATGATTAGCTTCACTCCTTCTACTCCCTCCAATACAATATGACACAATTTCACAACTTTTCAAAAAGTTGATTTTCCTAAAAAGTTTGAATGCTAAAGATCTGCGATTCAAAACATGTCAAATGCATGCTGATTATAGTTATTTCTGAAAAATTCACTGGAAACTCCCCACTCCTTCTACCACCTCCCATATAAACTGCACAATTTCACTAAATCCCATACCCTGATTTTCTCAGGATGCTAGGGTATAGCCTAGTGGGTAGTGTGTTGGTCTTGTAATACGAAGGTCGTGAGTTCAAATCCTCTAAAAAAAACAGTCAGTATATGTATATGGAATTTGTATGGGACGCGATAGGCTAAGTCGATTCTTATACTCTAGATGAAATTAGTGAGTATAAGTCTGCTCTAAAGTTTGTAACGCCAAGAGATACTGCTCGCCCAGAGTCGCCAAGGGTACAGAAATATTTGCTGTCACTCAAAAATCTCGAAACCGATCTCAAACTTGAGATCACGTTGGGCTAGGAAGCTAAAATTTTATACACGCTATTTTTAGTGAAAATGTAATGTCATGTTCGTGATCGTGTCAAATCGTTTCACCCCTTCTATCCCCTCCCATACAAATTAGAAATTTGACATTAATTTCAAGTATAAACTTATGAAGAAGCAACCTACGCTACGTGTGGTTGAACCTCCCAGACAGCTATTTGTGTCTCGTTTGGCCTACGATACGTCTACGAGGGCCGTGTCAGACTACATCATGTCGAAGCTGGGCTATATTCCAGCTGTAGTAACCTTTGCTTGCCAACAAACCTTAATGCTGCCAAATCAGCTGCAGCTGAATTTTGGCTTCTCTTAACGCAATTTTCGTCGAAGAAGCCATCAGCGAAAACCTACATAAACACTTCATGATTGACTGCTAACAATCTATCAACGTCTAATGCTGTCAAGAATATATCTGGCATTGCCATCATTTCTTGCTCATCTAATAACAATCTCACTATTCTCTACCAAAATGTGCATGGCCTTAGAACCAAGTTGGATGACTGCCTGGTGTCCACTCTGGAGATTTGGCCTGATGTTCTTTATGTTACTGAAACCTGGTTGATTTCTTAAATTCTTAACTCTAAATTTCCTCCGCATTACTACACTGTTCACAGGCATGACCGTAATCTTAATCGTTCTATCACTAAGGATGTTGTCTATGTTTTTATTGCATTTAAAAATACCCTTCCAAACATACAATGGAATGCACACTGGTCTCATCCTAGACTGTCTTTATCTACCATAGACTTGTGTGTTGATCACTTTATGAATCTGTGTTCACTTACTCAACATAATAACAACCACAAATCATCGGGGGAAGATCCTCGACTTTATTTTTTCCAATATCATTGCGTCTCGGATCAATGTTGTCATCTTTATTGAATTAGTGCGACCCTTATCATCCCCCTCTCCAGATCAACCTGCAAATAGAGTTATGTAATCCATTTCTTATTCGTAAGGATAAGAAATAGAATTTCTACAAGGAAAACTACGAACAAATGAGTTATGATCTCGGTAATGTTAACTGGCTTGAACTCTTTAAAAAAAACTTTAATGAGTCATCGGCGCAACTATACTTCATTCTTCATGACATAATTCATCGGAATGTTCCCTATCATGTCATTTCTAATCGTAACCATTTTAAAGAAAGGAGATACCGAAAATATTTTGAACTATCGCCCAATTTCCACCCTAAACAGCTTTGGTAAGCTTTTTGAAAGATTAGTTCATAATGTAGTCTGGGGGAAAATTTATCATTTGATATCACCAGCCTAACATGGATTCGCAAAAGGTAGATCTACTTCCACCAATTAATGTGGATTCTAATTTTGTTGGTCAATCCTTAGATCGACATAATACTGTCCAAGTCATATATACTGATTTTCCAACAGCTTTCGACAGTGTTAATTGCAAAATTCTTATTTCATAAGTTGAAAGGTATGGTTTCTCAAGCTCTCTACTGAACTGGTTCAATTCGTACCTTACGGATCGTTGTTTCCAAATTACATTCAACGGAGAAAAGAGTATTTTACTGAGTTTCTTGCTAACCCTAGTGTCCCGCAGGGATCGATCCTTGACCCTCTATTATTTGCTCTCTTCATAAATGATCTGCCCCAAGTTGTATCTTCTATCTCTATCTTATTCGCTGATGACCTCAAATTGTTTCGGCGAATATCCTCAGCCTCTGATGGCATAATCCTCTAGGCTAATTTATTTGTTGTTTCTCGCTGGTGCTCAAACAATGATATCTTTTTGAACATAGAGAAGTGTTTTACTATGGAGTACTCGTATAAGGCTACATCTTCTGTTCTCTCTTAGTATATTAATGGATCCATCCTTACGGCAGTAACCAAAATAAAGATCCTAGGAGTAGTCTTTGATCGCAAACTTACATTCGTTAATCATTTGTCCGAGATACAGATTTGCTGGTTTCGTCCTCCGAACAATAATCCAGTTTAACCGTCCAGGAACAGCTGCTCTCCTATTTTCCACTCTCGCCCGTAGTATTTTAGAATACTGTTCGCCCGCTGGAACACTTACCATTCTTGCCATATTGGGGCCAACGAATCTGTTGAGCGTAGATTCACTCGAACCCGTTTTTACAGATTAAGAAAACCTCATATCGACTACAATGATAGACATGAAGTAATTCACCTACAGCCTCTGCATTTAAGGCGCTTGCTTCCTCTTCAAGCTTTGCAAGCACCTTCTCAATACCCACCTCTGTAATGACCTGAATTTTAGGCGAAGAATAGTTTCAACCAGAAATTCAGACATCCTTATCCTCTTCGAGCTTCTATCGATATATACCATCATCCTCCGATCCTGAGAATGCAAAGGAACCATGATCGACTCCAACTTGAACCTTAAGCCACTTTTTTTTCCTTTATTTTAAAATAGTGTTAAAACTATCATCTTCAATGTTTAAGTTTTTTTCTTTGCTATTCTTTTATTTTCCGCTTTTGTTTAATTGAAATAGTAATCTTTTTGTTCAAGAGCTCAAATAAATAAATGAACGGATTTTCTCGATAACTATGAAAGCTATTTATATAAAATTTTGAACGTATTATTTCTATAATGATTTGAATCAATTTTAGACAAATTATTTGAATACCTCGACTCCTTCCACCACCTCCCATACAAACTGCACTCTTTCATTAAATACTATAAACCAATTTACTCCGTACGTATAAAATTAAAAGATCTAAAATTGTGCACGAATTATTTATTTAAAATTATTATTAAGATCGAAAAAAATTCGACGATTAGCTGCACTCCTTCTACCCCCTACCATACAATATGACACAATTTAACAATATAAAGAAAAGTCGATTTTCTTGAAATGTATGAATGCTAATGATCTGCAATTGAAAACATGTCAATTGAATGATCTTTACAGTTATTTCAAGTCATTAAGAACTTCCACTTCTTCTACCACATCCCATACAAACTGCACAATTTCACTAAATCTAACACACTAATCTTATCATTAACTATTTAAATTTTAAAGCTTAATTTTTCAACTAAAATTATGATAGCAACTCTAGCAGGATGTGAGAAAATGAATTAAGTGCTGTCGACCCTTCTACGACTACTAATACAAAATTTCTAGAGATCACGAAAATTTCTATTTCTTCCTTTCCGAAATTGGTGGTTCAAATTATTTTTATAGTCAGAGTTTTTGTTTTTAAAGAATTCTACAATTTTTACACTCGTTATACAACACGAGTATCCTTCAGGACTTTTAATTTCAACCAAACTTTCATTAAGATTTTATTGTTCGGTTCTGCAAACCTTGCCGAAATCCAAACTTCGATTTTAATTAACACCGCCAAATCATAGGGCATAATATGACTAATTCACAAAACTTGCTACAACATCCCTTTAATAGTTTGTTTTAACTAAGAATGTAACAGCATATAAATTGCTTTTGCACTTTTGTGGCTCTGCGAAAATAGCATTTTCAATAGCCGACTAATTTAATTAGTTCCTCTCGATCCCATAACCACTTCGCAGCTCAAAAAAAAAAAAAAAACCTGAAATCCCCTTATACAAACCGATAATAAATGAAGGACTCCATAGAAAGTTTCACATGGTTCTGTGGTTTCGTCACAACATCGCAAACACAGGGCAGGCAGCTATTTTGGGAGGGTGGGATGTTCAACATAGTCCGCTCTGTATACACGCGTCTAAAGGTGAACAAACATAAAAGAGCAACCCACCAGACTAACTGACTGGGTGAGTAAAACGAACGAAATTGACTTATGGGAGTTGGAAAAGTTCACATGCATCCGTGGTTCGTAACCCAGTTAACGTTGTAAACGACAAAATTGGATGCCTTATAGTGGTTGTAGTTGTTGGAAGGTGATTCGACCGGGGTCGAGAGCAAACATTCTACTTGAAACGTGTGCAACGTAAATCTTACGAAGGTAAGCTACCGAGCTTAGTGAAGTTTGACAATTTAAGTTTAAGGTTCCCGTGCTAGGCAGAAACAACCAGGACTCTTCTTCTTCTTCTTCCAAACAGATGCCAACCTTTTGTCCCAAATGGTAAATATATCCATTCTGAAAAATAAAAACTCACAGAAAGAGGACATGTCATACAAAGTTACAAAAATTGAGTCCGAAGTATTCCGTTGCAAAATTCGGTATAAGCTTTCTGGGTCAAAGTTGATACGTCCCAGCAGGGCTTATAATAACCAGAAATCAACCTCAAATTATAAAAAAGGACACGATAAGTTCTCTTCTACGGAGTCCATAAAGTGCAAAGATGTGTGTTCAGGAAATATCTGCCTTAAATTCTACAATCTTAAGGCTCGTTCTTCAATAACTGTGATTGCGAATTCGGAAGGGATTTTTTTATGAGCCACTAAGGATCCTTGAGAACCGGAAATCTTGTTTACATTCCATTCATCATGTCTTCATATTCTCGGGCATCCTTTTCACTTTGCCGAAGTCCTTCCGAAATAGAATTTTCCTGGTCAACAGGGAGAGAGCAATGAGATCAACAAGAGAACTTATAACCTAAAAGTACATCCAGGATATGAAGAAACTTTTATAATTATATTCCACCCTTATAGAATTGTAGATCCGCTATCACGTTCTACATCCTTTCGAGGAGTAGTAGTACGAGTTAGCTTATGCATTTCCATTTTAGAGCAAGTCATATTCAGACGTGCCATTTCGCATCAATTTGTCCTCGAACGACCAACGCAGACTGCAACATAGCATCATGGAGCCACTCATACTCCTGAAACCAACATGAGGATATCACATTTGTCAAGTTATGGAGCTGATGATGATAGCAGATAGGAATTCATATTAAGTGCCTCTACTTACAAACTAAAAGACATCATAGAAATGCATTTCGATGATGATTACTGAAAATGTTTTATACAGCACCCGAACCCTTGAATTGATACCAAATCGCAGCGAGCTATTACAAGCATTAATATAGCTTGGTTATTAATTTTTAGCAATTATTTGCAGTAGATGGCTCTGAAATTATATGGCTTCGAGATGATAGTGCAAAGGATTTTTATTATTTTGCTATGTATGAACCAAATTTGAATTCGTCTGCAATGGTTTATGCTTGTTCATAAAGTTGCAAATTAATGAAATACTTGACATAGTTTTGTTCCTTTGTAAAAGCTCTTTGTATTAATCCATAATTATTTTAGTTTGGATATGTTCTTGTAAACAAGTATTCTGATGCTAATGAAGAATTTTATAATAAGAGCGCTCTACAAGTAATAGTTGCTGTGTTTGAAAAGATTCATAAATCAAATTTGATTGTAATGCTTACTAGGTCTTGGTAACAAACCTGGCAATTCCGAAGAAATAGTGGAGAAAAACTGTAGCAGTTGCAGGACACAGACAATGTGGCAATCATTTGCAAAACCGGTGTCAGCCAAAAAACTTCGGCCGCCCTGTGGCGTTCCTTTGTGGATAGAGCCTTTTCTTATCTCTTCTCCCTCCGTTATATGTATAAAATATGGTAGCAATTAACATGAACTATTACATGTCCATTAGCAGTGGTAAATTTATGAACCTTTTACAGTATACAATTCCGAGCTTTTTTCTACGATAGCACTACAGCCTAAATCGGGCTTTGCCCTCTTGACCTTCAAGTTCCTTGACATATTTCATTATTTATCATGGAAGGGTTGTTTGACGACGAATTTTTTATTTTTCGTAGATTAAGATGACCAAGGTATACCCAAGCAGGCAGTGTGCTGGAATTATGCGTCGACCGGGATTTGAACTCACGACCTTCGCACTGTAGACCAACATGCTACTCACTAGCCTACACTCTAGTATCCGAACTTGTTTATGCCCTTTATATTGCTTGAAGCCTTCCGTGGGCAAACCCAATTCTATTGAATCCAAGTTCTAGTAACATCATATACATACCTAATGTCATTAGCATAATAGTTTTTTTTAATTTTATAAGAATAAATCAGTTAATCATCAAAAACCACAGATTCGAGTAATCGACTATGACATGTTGTTGCTAATTTAGATTCCATATCTAACAGACTTTGTTGGCGTAGACTGTCTCCTTCACGTAATCCAAAAAAGGAAGTTTAGTGGAGTTAAATCGCAAGAACTGGTTTTTGCAGTAATTCAGGTTGCACCGTCCTGTCGAAACCACATATCTTCTAGATCCACGCCTTTTAATTCAGGTGAAAAGAAATTAGTTATCATGTCGCGATACCGACTTTTTAGAACTATCGCAATTAAACTTATACGGATCATGAAGACTATAGGAAATGAAAAAAGGGACCACTGTACATGAAGATATCAGAAACAGAACCATTACCGACCACCCAATGCAACTCCTTTATTGAGAACGATCCATCAGAAAGGGAGAAAATAGTTTCTGCCATTCGGACAATGGCGAAAAGACAGCCCCAAGTATAGGCGGACTACCAATCTAACTTCTCGAAGCCGATCCCGAAACTGATAGCTGATATTCTCCTTCCAGTCTTTATTTAGTTGGGGGATCAAGCAAGACATTCAGCTGAATGGAAAGAAGGCGTTATCGTAGAAATCCTGAAAAATTGCTACAACGGAATCTTGGTATATGTCTACATTGTGACGAATTGAATATATATAATGGCTAATGTAGTTCTCGCTAGGATTGGTTATGCTCTCTCGAGGTTTCTCACACTCTAAAAAGTTAGTAAAGTCATTTACGGACCACACAAATATACCACGGATAATATGATAGCAGTCGTGTTTGCAGAGTTTGAGAAGGATTTCAACAGCATTAAGCGAATTACATACGATATGCCTTGCTTAGGAGAGGTATTCCAGATAATTTCGTACCAATTTCTAAAGAATATTCAGGAAGATGTAGGATGTCGCGGGTTACACAAAGGAGAGATGTCCTAGAGCTTTTCTGTGCAACCGGGTCCTAGACTACATTACACATTATCATCGGCCCTGTATCTCGTGGTAAAATATAACTTCGTAAAAGCTGTACTCTGGGGTGTAGTCTAGTGGGTAGCGTGTTGGTCTTACAATGCGAAGGTCGACGTAGTATATACCCACCTGTTTGGATATACCTTAGTTGCCTCAATCTACGAAAATGAAAAATTCGTAGATAGATGGTTGTGCGAAGGACTAACAACCCACAATAAATAATGAAAAAAAATGTTCAGGAACATGAAGGGCAGCAGTCCAAGTCCCGATTTGGGTTTTAGTGCCATTGAAGAAGGTAGAAATGCTGTACTGGAAGGTGGAGGAGTTAACGATCATCTTGATTATGCTAATGACGTGCGTTAACTAGCACATAATCGCTTGGACTCAAGATGGGAGGTCAAAAAGTTCGTGAAATGATGGAGGTGGACAAGGGAGTGGAAAATATTTTTATCTGGCGGTATTCTAACATTCAATACAGGTATAAATACAAATCAAATTACTAACATTTTTGTTATCGCTAAATCAACATGTCAATCTGAAAGAAATCGCTAACTATGGACAAAATTGAGTTTTGTACTGTCATAAAGATCCTGACCAAGCAAGAAAAAAGGCGAAAAATCATTTTAGAAGAAATATCATCTGTTTACGGGGACTCTTGCCTTGGAAAAACGATGATTTATAAGTGGCATAGTTTATTCAGGCAAGGCAGAGAGTCAATTGAAGATTATGAACGCTTGGGCCGACCGATTAATGCCTCTACTTCTACAATGGCACTACAGCTCGAATTGGGCCTTGGCCTCCTGACCTTCAGGTTCCTTAACTTTTTTTATTATTTATTGTGGAAGGGTTGTTAGACCTTCGCACAACCCTCTATCCACGAATTTGTCATTTTCGTAGATTGAGGTGACCAAGGTATACCCAAAGCAGACAGTGTGCTGGAATTATGCGTCTACCAAGATTTGAACTCACGACCTTCGCATTGTAGACCAACACGCTACCCACGAGGCTACACCCTAGCTAGGCCGATTAAGGCCACTTGTTCTGGAAGATGCTCGTTTAAAGAAGAAAAAAATCCCACAAATGGTTGGAGTTTCAGATACAACTATTTTGAATATCCTCCACGATCATTTTGGCATATCTTAAGTCAGCGCAAGATGGGTACCGAGAATACTCTCAGCGGTACAGAAAAACCAGCGCGTCGAGAGTTCACGCTAGTTTTTGGATCTCTGTAGCGAGAGCAGGGATTGTTATAGAGAAAAAGCATGGGCTAATCGTTATGAGCCTGAATCAAAGTCGGAGTCAATGCAGTGGCTCCGAAAAGGTATATCACCCCTAAGAAATTCAAGGTGTCACAATCCACGGAAAAAATCATAGCCACTATTTTTTGGGATACAGAAGAGGTTTTGATGATCATATATAAAGAAAATGAACAAAATATCACAGGGGAATACTATGCCAACCTACTACAAACATTAAAGTTATAGTCCAGATCTGATCCCTTCCGAGTCTATTTGTTCCCAAAACTGAAGAAAGAACTTCGGGGAAGAAAATTCACCAACGATGAAGAGTTGAAGTCGGCAATTTGAGCCTATTTTGAGGGCCTTGAAAAACATTTTTCTTAGTTGGAATTAATAAGCTTTGGGAGAGATGTGATAAATGTATTAGGCTTAAAGGAGAATATAATGAAAAGGAAAAATACTAAATTTTGTAATTTTACCCACCTTTCATGTCATTCCGCAAAATTTTTGACCTCCCCTTGTAACTATGATTGAACAAGGTCTTCAAGTTGACGAGTTCTATTCGAATTTTAAAAAGGCTTTTGATCGGGTTCATCATGGACTTTTGACAAATTGAGGGCCTTAGATTTCATTCGAACCTTTTGAATTGGTTTTTACTTAAAGAATAAAATACATGTTGTACGATTAAATGGAATTTCTTCGTCGTGTTTTGATGTTAAATCTGGTATTCCTCAAGAAAGCCATTGAGGGCCTTTAATTTTTGTTTTTTTTGCTAACGATATTCCTTCCATATTTAAATTCTCTTGCTCTCTTTTGTCCGCCGATGCTTTTAAACTTTTTTCTAATATCTCAAACTTAGATGATTCTCTGGAACTTCAGGCTGATATTACTGAGCTATGTAATTGGTGTGACGTTAACTTATTACAGCTCAAAGAAAGCCAAAATATTTTCTGCACATAGAAATTCTTTTCTCTTTTTTTTATTTTAATTTAAATAACAGATCACTTCAGAGATCCATGGAGGTAAAAGATCTGGGCGTGTTGATCGATTCTAATTTGAATTTCAATTCCCCCATTGGCCTTATAAAACGTAATTCTAAAGTTTTCTTTGTCGCTTATACTGTAAAGGTACTATTTGTTTCTCTTGTGAGACGGATTTTGAAATATTGCTGTGTGATTTGGGATCCTGTTTATCAGATTCAATTAATTGCTCTGGAACCCCCATGGGCTAAGTCTTCCCTATCCATTTTAACCTGCATGTTGACATTCCACGCATCTTCAACTTGTCCCAAGAATAATAAGGTTGCGTCCGACTTGTTGGCAGATGGTTTGGTGTATGTTTTCACAGTGCATTTCGATTTGAAAGAAAAGATTTCCGGATTCTACACTTTTACGCTTTATTATTAGTGACGTTTCGGTCTCGGCTGAGACCTTTATCAAACTGATCGACAATTACAAAAGACAATTATTATATAGAAAAGGGGTGTTAATTGAGTGTAGGAAGAGTAATTAAGGTTAAATTAGTTAATTAAGGTTAATTAATTAATAGTACATATGTTTGCTATCGGGAATGTAAAATACACTGGATTTTATGAAAACTCTATGCAACTTCGTCTATGAAACTGACATTCTATACAGAGAATATTGGACATGATTTCAGTAATTAATTAAGAAATTATTAACATCCACCCAGCCTTACTATCACCCCTCCCCACATAAAAAACCAAACTTGCATAAATAAAAGAATGAAATATGTATTCGCAATTAAGTGTTAAATTGACAACAGCCCTGCCTTAGAACCTCCTTTCACTTAGTGTTCCTCTAACCTCCATATTGACTTTCCATGATTCCTCAACTTGTCCCAAGAGTAATAAAGTTGCGCTCGACTTGTTGGCAGTTTATTTTAGTAATAAGGTTTGATAGTGAAATTTGGATAATAGTCAAGCATCAAAGCATCGTAGAAGACATTGTTTAGCATTAAAAATAAGGATTATATACAGTAGGAAGAAATGTTTTTATGACATGGGTGAAACGGAATTCCATTGGATATCGACACTTTCTGTGGAAAAGTTCAACTGTTGCCCTATGATTCCAGAAGAGTTCCTTTTCGGAAATGACGAATATTCGTGCTCTAATAGTATAACTTTTACTGAGACTAAAGAACTGAAAATCAGAAATTAGTTAGCTTGATTGTTATTAGAACATTTCTTGGAAATGAACTGGACATTTAAATGTTTCAAAAAAGGAGTAGAGCCACATGTAAACAATGATAGCTGGATTTAGGCAAAGTCAGGGCTTTGCATAATTTGGTAATGATCAGCAGTTTTAACTGCTTTCTTGGGGTAAAAAATTGCTGTGATACATTTTTTCTCAGTTTTGTCCTTCATTGACGTATTCTTTTGCCTCTAGAATCGCATATGTTAAAAATTATTGTTCATTGTCAAGAATTTTTCATTAAAAAAAAAACAAAAAACGAATAAAGTCCACCTGTTTCGCTAGCATTGGTGTAAAGTAATAATAAGTTGCCCATTTCAATCATCCTTTGTCACTTAATGGATTCATATTTTGATAAAAACAAGGAAGAGGACAATATACACCTAATATACGTAAGTAATAATAATAAAAAAATACGAAATGAAAAATCTACTCCCGAATTCCTGCCCAGGAGGGTCACAACTCAAACCATTAGTTCGCCTACAGAAACACGAACCTTAATAATCACAAGAACTTGATTGCTTCCACTGTAAATGTCAAATAAAAACAAGAAACCTGTTCGAATCCATGCTTCTCTCTTTGACTAGAATTCGACCTCTGATCGAATCGATAATAAAATCCTGGTATCGTTGGGGCTACACCAAACCGGAGACCATCGGCATAATTCAAAACACCCACAAATCGCCAGAACTCGGTACACTTCTCGTTCCAATTTTCAGAACACTGTCACCTCAGCCTGACTCGAACAGCCCAGAGAGTTTTCGCCGAGAAACTAGGCCTAAACTGAAATCCTGGTTACACAGAACGCAATTTCGTCCTAGACAAAAGACTCTCGTTCCGTTCATTTGTTTATTTGGTCGTTAAATTTTGCTGCTGTCGTCGTTTATCTCGAAGATGTCATCGAAACAAATTGCCTCACGAACACCATTCCCGGCGAGGACATGCTTGCTCTTCGCCTACAGACAGTGTGATTGTGGCCTGGGATCGAGCAGAATCCGAACAGAAGGAATCATCATCAGAATGTACTATCGCATCATTGAGTACTTAAGGGGTGAAATCCGTCCCCGGTATCACACCATCTCTCCTAAACCGACAGCATATCCTCTAGAAGGTTGATCCGTTGACAAATTTTCATTAGTTCACTTTTTTTTCGTTTCGGTTTTCTTGTTTTCCGAACACGAATTGAACGGAGCTAATGGTTTTTTTTTTGTCTTTCTGGTGAGGAGTATGAGGTAAAGACCGAGGGTTGAGGTGAATCTCAGTAGTGCTTCCGATAAAATTAAAAATTCAGTTGGAGTATCTTGTCGCCTCCTTTGTTTTCACTCACTTCGCACGCAAGGATGATTCAGATTTCCTGAAAGTTGGCATCACGTTGCTTAAGCTACCAAAGATTCTTGGGTCGATGAGTTTCTCTAGCACGTCCCATGACTCCCTGTCGGTCGCCCTTAGAAGCCGTTCAGGCTATTTTGGTGCTGTTGACTGGAAATTTTCAATTAGAATATGGAAATAAATCTCCGATGGACTCGTGCGGAATCCTAGGAAACATCACGCGAACGAAGTGTCCATATTCAATTCCATTTGTACTACGTAGCTTTCAGCCGTACAAGGACATACGATCGAAAATGTCAAGATTCGATGCAGTTCAGCCTGTCCATTCTCGAATTTAGGTCATGCGGATGAAGGAGAAAAGTTCTTTCGGTGTGTGAGAGGCAACTTAAAAAAAAAAATCAGGAAAATGGACTTCCAGCTCTTGTAAGCCAAGGCCGGGCAAGTTGACTGGATACGACATAGAGAAGAGCTCCTTGCTGCGAAGGAATCTAAGAATTTTAATTGAAATTGGTACAATTACTGATCCATGGATGACTTCGCATGGCCCACAGGACAAAAACAATCGTAAGAAGTGGTAGGATGGCGAACCGTTTCTCCTCCCCTGTACATATGTATATAGGAAATGATTTCGCGCCCCCATTTGTACTGTGTGACATTTTGTACCCGGACCTCCCAATGTTTGACAGCAGGATTTAGCTTATATCGAATTACAGTCATCTCCTTCTACTGCTTGGTCTTCGACAGATTGAAATTCTCTTGTCACAAGAATTCAATTAGATTCTTGTGAAACTGACGTTTAATTTTATTGGCATCCATTTCCCCCAATTAATATTTTTTTTTTGTTCTTGTTTGCGTCCCTAAAACCGAGAAAATGGGGACAAATTTAAAAGAAAGACCAGCAAATATTCCAGATTTTTCGAAGGACAAGATAGAAGAATTTGGGTTAACTCGGAGTTTTCGGCTACTCTGTGTCATACGCGTTACTGTGGGCAAGACAAGATTGATAAGGACACATTTCTTGGCATTTCGTCATGGACGATATTGGACCAAATAAATTTTCATGTGCAATTGACTTACAGAGAAATTCGGAATTATAGATTCGATTTAATTTTACTGAATGAATGGCAAAAGTTTCTTTTCTATTTACATTGCCTTTGTTTTGCTGTAGTGGTGGTTTCCCTTTGAATTTCAGTTTCTTAGAGAAAATTGATAAATCTCATGTCGCGCGCCGTATGTCATCTGTTTTGTTTTCATTCATTATTAAAATCGAACATCAAAGCTGGCAGGAAATATTTTGTTGTTAAAAGCAAATAAATTTTTTTTTGAATTTATTTCCGCAGAGTATTAAGCATCGCCTCAGGATGTTTAGGAACATCCTGTAGCACAAAATGATGGTACAATAATTATTTATCCCTTAATGTGAAAAAGTTTCGTATTACTCGAAGAAATGCTAATTTTCCTTCTGTCCACATCCTAGATTCTTCTGCTCCTAATACCGACTCTTCTGTTAATAATATAGGTGATATAGGGTGTAGCCTAGTGGGTAGCGTCTTGGTCTACAATGCGAAGGTCGTGAGTTCAAATCCGGGTCGACGCATAATTCTAGCGCATTACCTGCTTGGGTATACCTCAGATACCTCAATCTACGAAAATTAAAAAAATTGTAGATAGAGGGTTAACAACCCTTTCACAATTAGTAATGAAAAATGTTAAGGAACCTGATGATCAGCAGGCCAAGGTCCGATTTGGGCTGTAGTGCCATTGTAGAATAGAAACATATTTTCAAAATCTAGTCGTTCGAGAATTTAAGTTATCGCGTTAATCCTGAAGTCGACCTACATGTTCTATTGGTCTAGTTTTTGCGTTTGTTGTTCGTGGAACGTTGTCGACCAACATTACGTTGACCTTAGCGATCATAGGCAAGGATTTGTTTCGAGATGTTTCATCTGGGCTTTATCGAAGTGTGACCGATCTGCTACCATTTTCGCCATTGGATCTCAATGCATATCTTAGTCCATTCAGTTGAGATAACGACTAACCATAATATCCCTAAAATGTGTCGGAGATATTGGTTTACGAAAGTTTCCAGTTCTTCGTAGGCTTATCAACCTATGCTAAATTAGTCATAAAATGCAAAAAAAGGGAAGTGCATTTTTTTTCTGTGTCGATTCCAATATTAGCGATTCTTTCAAGCCTTCTACCCCATCCATCAAATGTCGCAGATTTCTTGGAATTTCCTACGTCATTTATGGATTCCAAAATTATCAACATTCACCCACCCATTCTTCCACCTCTCCTTCTCCTCATGTAATTTCAAACGAGTTAAACTAATGAAAGACTGAACCCATGCGTTGGAGGTAGTGATAATAGTCCTTCCCTAGAAATCCTTCGTCATCCTAATTTAATACTACCTAAATTTGCATATTGACTTCCCACGCATTCCCAGATTTCCCCAAAAATAATAAGGTTGCGCCGAACTTGTTGGCAGATACGATATTTTGGTTAATAGCTGCTTCCATAATACTAGGTAGAAGTAATGGAAATTGGACGGTAGTTCGCGGAACTTTTACGAGAAAATTTGTTTCGAATATATTGGAAATTTGCAGGCTTTCAAGAAATTGGAGCGACGTTTGAAAATACCGAGAGGCGGAAAAGCTTGCAAAGTGTTTAAGCAAGAAATGGATAAAAGCCGAGAACGGGATCGAGCTATTTGTTTGAATGAACGATATCGAGAACTCGGTACTCATTTCTAGAGCGAATGTTGTGTTGTCCTGAAGATATTTGAAGACGCATGTACTCTGGTGGAAGCGAGTTCGTTGATGGAACCGTAAAATTACACTGCTACACTGCTTTGCAAATAGTATTTGTTAAAACTTCGTTGTTGAAAAACAAAGGTGGTGCTTGGGAGACAGAATTTAACATACTTGATTTACTTGACGAACAAATCACATGATCCGGGCACTATACGAGTCATAATTCGCGAAACTACACACGATCCAAGAAAATTTTCACTTGCTCAACTTCAATCGATTGCGCGTTTAAAATTCACGACCGACATCAAGATTGATTGCATTACACTTAGGCGCCTCACAAGGACTACAAATAAAAGCTTGAACGATTGCACGCAAAGCTCATCATACGATACTCTAAATGAAACGGAAATATCGTTGACTCCAAGAAATTAACATATTTTGTATGGAGAGTGGCAGAATGGGTGACGTAATTTTTTCAAGTCAAGCTACTCATCAAAAGGTTTTACAACACAACAACAAAAAAATCAGACTTCAGAATTTGAGAAGTAATGGAAAAATTAGTGTATTTTGTTTCATGTAGCAAAGTAATATGTTTCGATGGTTTAGTGAATGTTTTTACAGCATTTGGAACTCAAAGGAAAGATTTCCGAATTTTACACTGTTAAGCATTATTATTCGTGACATTTCGGTCTCTGCTGAGACCTTTATCAAATCATGTTGTAGTTGGAGTCCCACAGAAATTAGTTCGGCTTACAATGATCGAGTCTTTGTCACAAGTCAGAGTAGAAAACGATCTTACTTTCAGCTTGAAAACATACAGTGCCTGTGATGATACGAAATTGATAAGAATTCTATGTTAGGTAACGTAAAACTCTTGGTAGGCAAAATAAACACTTGCCTGCCTCAACGCCTCGTAATAATACACCGAAGATTTCAATGTCAAGAGTAAATGCATACACAGCAATAACACTACGATCAAGCGATCGAACCCAGCACACAATTTAACGAGCGCTCGCAAATAACGATTTTTAAACGAGCATGAAATGCCACGAAACAAATAAACTGCGTGATAATCTTAAGCAAACCAAACGAAAAGGGTTGCTCAACGTCAACCTTGTTATATACCAGCAGTTTTCTATTCACCATGCGCATAAAGAAAGTCAAAAATTATTTCGTGACGATTTCTCAAATACAAACGATGAAAAACATGAAGTTTGCAGAAGAGACCGCGTGTGCTTGTGTGTAAAGATCTTTAATTCATCGATAATCTTTCATTAAAAAATATTGTTTATGAATCTTTAACGATATTTATTAAGGAATCAAAATAAAAATCGTTAACGAAACATTAATAATTCATTGTTAACGATTATATATTTTGAAAGGAAAGATTTCCGTATTCTACATTGCTTGTTGACGAATGGTAAAGAGTAACAGTGTATAATCTGGAAATCTTTCCTTTCAATTCGAAATGCACTGTGAAAACATTCACAAAACGATTATATACTCCTTTTTCGTAAACGTTTTACACTTCATTAGTGAATTGTTAAAAGTAATTCATTAACGTATGTATATTTAGTCCGCTTGATGAATCGTTAATGACTGGTTAACGACGCTCGTTAATATCATTCATTAACGATTCTTTAATGAATTAATTTGTATGCTGAGAAGTAAGCAAAATAAGACAATGTATGTGTAGAATGCTTACGGTAACGCGAGTGTTAATTGCAAACAAAAGAAGTCAATGTGCGCAGCGAGTCGACATGTATCATGTATCGCATTTCAAAACATTGGGGAATCCCTCGCACAAATCATCCTAGCTAAGTATAACTTAATTTCGTATCATTACACTGGCTCAGCGATATGAAACATGGTCAATTTCGATGTAAAAAAAAACAACATTGAATATAATAATATTTATATAATATAATAATATTATAATAAGCAAAAAATGATAAGTGGATTAACGTGCTGAACTTTGGAACCTAAAAGTGGATTAACTGGATGGATTTCGAAATCTAGTTCGTAAAGCTATTGAACTTTGCATTGAGTTGCATTTTTTTTTTGTAAAACTTAGTTTAGCTAAAATGAACTATAAAATTAAGTATCGATGAGTAAATCAGGGCAGTTGATAATAGACAAACTGCCTGTTCTGTGGGAGTTCTAAAATATACAAACCAGACTGTTACTCTGCTCACCAGCTTGGACCGCAACATTATACTGGAAAAGAAGAAATAGACGACGAGATACTGAACCAACAAAGATAAATCTCCATTGAAACTTAACAGCCACCGAACAATAATGGTAACAACCAATAAAACTAAGTATACCAACCTTTGTTGCATTTCTAGACTTCTAAAGGATTACCTGCGGCTGCTTAGAGCCGATTGCGCGGCTTACTGGGCTGGAATCCCGAAGACTTTTTAAGTGATCGTCCGCGGCTTCTTAAAGCCGATTGTGCATCCGGACTGGAATCCCGAAGCCCCTGTTCCGACTGACAAGACCTCATTAAAGCTGGTTGAGTGTTCGGCTCTGCAGAGCTATAGTCCCCACTCCCTCTCTCTATTTACCTCGGGTCCTACAAGGTAGGAATGGCCCTTCTTATATGGTTCGGTTTGTCGGCGGACCCAAGAAGCCGAATGAACCAAATCAGTAGTTAGGTGACTCGAAGTATTTGGATATCACCATTGTTTGAGTCTCGGCATTAGAGCCAAGACCATTCTTCTTTTCTCTGACCGAATTTTCGAGGTAGTCCCGGTGAACTATCAAATTTCACATTTTTCCTTTATTGAATTGCGGGACGAACAAAGTGGAGGTTATGAGTTTACATTGGATAAACCCATAAACCAAAGTTACAATTAACGCTTGACCTCGATAACCACAATAACATAAACTTAAAAATAAGTAAACAACGGTCTTAAACAAGGGAACAGCCTTGCCCAATGCTTTTCAACTTGACACTCGAATATGTTGTTCGGAAACTTCCCGTTGACACCATATGCCAACGATATAGATATCCTTGCAAGACCTCTAACTAAAACAAAAAAAGTTTATGACAAACTAGGAAAAAAGCGCCAATCAGGCAAAATAGTACTGTAGGAGACTATAACCTTGAAAACGTAGACAACTTTGTATACCCTGGGACAAACATATCGAAGGACGGAAGCGAACTCATCGAAATGAAAATATGGTTTATGAAAGCAAATAAGACGTATTATTTGGAACTTCCAAGAATAAAAAATAAGAAAATACAGGAAAACTAAACTGAAAACATTATGGGACTAAGATTTGGCGTAAAGCCCAATTGTGCAATACTCTAGATGAAAGAGATATTTTTTGATTTTAAGAAATTTTGTATGGGAAGTGGTAGAGGGGGTGACGACATTGAACCAATTTTTTCACTAGAGTTGCTACCAAAATATTTTATACAAAATTTCGAATTCAAAAATGTAACAGGTACTGATAAAATGTATGCATAAGAATTAATGAAATTGTGCAGTTTGTGTGGGAGGTGGTAGATGGAGGGGCGAGTTCTCAATGACTTTTTCCGAAATAACTATAAACATCATGCTTTTGATATGTTTTAAATTACAGGTCAATACCATTCATATTTTTCAAGAAACTAACTTTTTTTAAAGCTGCGCAATTGTTTTATATTGTATGGGAGGTGGTAGAAAGTGTGCAGCTAATGGTCTAATTTCTTTTTCGTTTTACTAATAATTCTAAATAAATATTTGGTGCACAATTTCAGCTCCATAAATTTTATACGTAGTGAGTAAAATGGGTTAGAGTATTTTATGAAAAAGTGCAGTTTCTATGGGAGGTGGTGGAAGGAGGGGGGAGCTCGTATAATTCTTTTACTGTAAATTTAAATCATCATAATACTGTTGTATTCCAAATTCCAGATCAATAGCTTTTTTACTTTGCGATCAAATCCGTTTATTGTCAAATTGTGTTATTTTGTATGGGAGAGGTAGAAGGGGGGGGAAGCATTTTGGCCCGTGCACTTATCTGGCTTTACTTTTTTGTCAAGAAACAACGTGAACGAAATTTGAAATTCCTAGCTTAACGCGTTCTCAAGCTACAGAAGACACGGATGGAGGGGCAGACGGACGGACATCCGGTTTTGAGTTTTTTAAGTGATTTTGTAAACTTCTGTATCATTCATTTTTTTTCTCCCAGTCTTATTTCTTAGCGTACAAACTTTGTGGCAAATTTATAATACTCTCAGATTTCATCTAGAGCATAAATATATAAAACAATTATATTTTTTTTAATTTAATTATTTTTCAGTCATTAGATCGTGGTTTCGATTCTTACTCCAGACGGGATTTTTTTAAGCACGAATTTTTCAGTTGCTACTGGCAATGAAAAATTATTCGAAATAAAATGGGCAAACGGTGTAAAACAGTTCACTTCAAGAAGGCTGAAATACTTACTAGATAGTCTCTGTCATTCTGTCATTCAGTCCCCCATAACATCTGGAAATATTTGTCAGTAGCAGCCAGTACAACTGAAAAAATATACCAGCTTCTCCACTCTTTACGGTCGTTCTCACTCTTCTTCCCCTACCTTCCTCATCCCTTTCCTTCCCTCCATAGCTGTGTTTGTGCATTGCACATAAAGTCTGAAATTGCCTATACCACAGATCATTCTGTAAAAAAAAAACGATACAATAGAGAATTGTATGCCATCTTTGACAATCCATAAGTGTGAATCCTCATAAAATTTAAGAAACTACAATGGACTGGTCATTTGAAGCGGATGGATGACGGAAGAATCCCCAAACGTACATTAAAAGGGAAAGTGAATGGACAAAGACCGGTCAGAAAAGCACGGAAGCGCTGGGAAGATTCGATTGACGCAGACAGCAAATCACTGCTAAGACCCGATTCGGGCTATAGCGCCATCGTAAGTAAGTAGCAGCGTGAAATCAGGAAATCTTATCCTTCAAAATGTTTTGAATTTTTTATCAGTAGCCTGCATATTTTTTAAAAAAAAATCACGTGTAAAAAATATGAACTTTATCTCAATGCGATCTAGAGCTAAAAATAATGAACGACCGGACAATCGGTTTAGAGATTTTCTTTTAATAGTGAAGTTCGCAAGGTGTCGCAGGATTCCAAGTAAAGAAATAAAACCAGCATTAAACTTTATTTTAACCACAAAATTTTATTTATTTTGATTAAATTGCACTTAAGACATTTTTGCGCACAAGTTATCGCTTCTTCACTTTTAAAACATCAACTCACTCGTCGACGGCCCTAAACTCGACTGACTGTTCACCGAAAATGCTCGCCTATTTATATTGCTTTTGTCGTCCGACTCATTTCCCTTGTTGTGTGAATCTCTTCTTCTCGAGCAATCTTTTCCCATTCGTACGAGCCCGTACGTGTGATTGTTGTTGCTTTCTAGACAAAGCACTCACAGATATTCATAATTATTTTGGTCTTGTTCGATTCATTTTCCTGTCGGTCAAGTCTATACGCGTAGTTGATGAAATGCTCAAGGTCACCGAACACTCCATGATCGTGCATTCGAGAGAGCAGGTGTTCAGCTAGGGTGTAGCATAGTAGGTAGTGTGTTGGTCTTGTAATGCGAAGGTCGTGAGTTAAAATCCCGGTCGGCGCAATATATAATTCCGGCACATTGCCTGCTTGGATATACCATGGTCACCTCAATCTAAGAAAATGAAAAATTCTTAGAAAGAGGGTTGTGCGAAGGGCTAACAACCCTTCCACAATAAGTAATAAAAAATGTTAAGGAACCTGAATATCAGGAGGCCAAGGTCCGATTTGGGCTGTAGCGGCATTGTAGTAGAGTAGAAGGTGTTCATATAGCATTCCTTATGATGTTCGTACGCGCGCATTAATTTGATGTTCAGAAAATAGAGCTGAAATTTCGCATTACTTTCGAGTACAGTGGAAGACCACGGATATTTGATGAGCGAATAGGGCTAACATGCAACATTAGCATAAACCTTTGTATCATTAATTTTTGAGTTTTGACCATTAGTTTTTAGAATTTCTGCGAACGTGCAATACTCTGAGCTTTCATCTAGACTATAGAAAACAACTAAAGAATACCATCAATTTAAATAGATTGTCAAGTTTATTTCAAAATTAATTCTATTTAAAAATTCATAATTTATCTCCCGCAAGCAAATTAATTACCAAATTAAGGTTTGCTCCTTAAGCGATGAAAAAGAAAGATTTTGTTCATTAACAAAACCAATTAGAAAAAAATCGTCCTTACTAATTTTTTGTTGTGCTTGTCGGCTGAATTTTCTAACTGTTATTAATCCTACTTAATATTAATTTATCTACGATTATTATAGTCGACACAGGGCTGGACGTTATAAAAATATTTCAAAACGATATTTTTGTGATCGTTTTGGCAAATTTTTTTAAATCAAATCAAACAGAACGAACATTGGGAGAAAATCTTACGTTTGAGAGAAAACGGTTGTAGATCCTTGATGATTTTCGTTGATTAAACAAATCTGTATTTGGAAAAAAAAAGATTTCCGGATGCTACACTATTACGCATTATTATTCCTGACGTTTCGGTCTCTGCTGAGACCTTTATCAAACTGACAAACTGACTGAGTTTGATAAAGGTCTCAGCGGAGACCGAAACGTCACGAATAATAAAGAGTAACAGTGTACAATCCGGAAATCTTTTCTCTCAATTCGAAATGCACTGTGAAAACATTCACCAAACCACAATCTGTATTTTATTTTGAGTGTAAGAAGTAATTTGTAATATACCCTAACAAGATAAAATTTTTTTTTTAGTAGATACTGACGTCTAAGTGAAAATATATGGAGAGGCTTCTACGAGGAAGATATATAAAATTGAGTGTCTGATGTGCTCTCATGAGGGAATACTTTTTGATTCGGAATTTTTCGAAAATTGTGTCGAAGCTTAACTTGGCTTCAAACTTTTACAAAAAAAAAAAAATCCATAATTTGTATTCTCTCTTGGTTGCTAATATTCAGTCAGCAATAAAGTAATTTTCAGAACAATGGAGTTTTCTGTTTTATTTCAGAACTATTTAGTTTTTAAATTTTTATTAGTTTTTGGTTCATATCTAAGCTAATCACTTTAGCAACGCTCAATTTAAAGCGGGACAGAGATAATTGAATTGGGCTTAAGTATGTCAGAAAGAGATAGCGTAACAAATCTTTTCGAAAATGGAACGCGGGACAGAGTTAGTACCAATAGGCTTAAGTGTACCAGATAAGGATAGTGAAAATGATTGTTTCGGAAAATTTCGAGCATGTGGCCAGTAAGGAAGGGAATTATTTTCATTCCCATTTTCTTACAAGGCAAAACATGCTCATAGTCTCTCCTTGGGCTACTAGATCAATTTCAAAATACTCGTACACCCAAACCCTTTCTTCATCACCATAAACCAAAGCTGGAAAAGAACTTACCGCAGACTTAGCTAACCATAATATCCGAACCGATGACAACACTTTCGTCCAGGATTAGTAAACCGCCACATGTAAAGGAAATCCTGTGAAAAAATATCCTTCATTACCTTTCGTTATGACCAAACTTTTGCTAACTTCCACTTTGAACTTGTTACCGTATTTCCGCCAGCATCGTCATAATGAAGCAAAATTCGGCTTCAGTTTTCGCAGGAGGCTCCCTCGTTCCCTGTTCCATACCCATTCGTAATAGTAGCTTTCGACCTGTGGATAGGTCGAAAGCTGGGAATAATATAGGTAGGTAGGCAAATAAATCGCTAGAATTTCCGCCACCCTCTTTTTCTTTTCGAGAAGAGAAACTTTTTTCCAGATGATTAATTTGAATGGGGAGTCAGGTTTTGTCCTCAACTTTGCAGATTTACTCCTGTGTTAGTTAGGTGTGCACCACCTGTCCTTCGAATATTAACAAGTAAGACTCTTCATTATTTCAAAGGACCAAGTTTTATGCCATCATCATGACCTTTTTGGTATTTTTTGCTATTTGTGTGTGTGGAGGGGGACAAGTCCTTTTGTTTTTCTGTTACATTAAAGTTTTCACCCCGTAATTTGAAGAATGATGGGTGGACGTAGCTACGAAGCAAACTAAAAGTAAAGACAACACCACAACAATTATTTTTAGAAGATTTCCTCGAAGATTCACCTTTTCTGCCACTAATACAAAACAACACATTAGTGAAAAACTTTTTTCTTTGTTCATTGAAGTGGGTACTGTGCGGCATTTCTTGTAATAATTTAACTACTTTTCGCTCTCTAACTTGGTTTTCATCAAGTTATTTACGGGACAGCGTTCCGATTTACATAGCGAAGTATTCTGTTTTGAATGATAATGGTTCAGAGCTAAAGTTTTTGAGGAAAACAATTCAGAGATGCCCAGAATAAAAACATAGGCTGCGCGTAAGTTTATTTTTCAGGCTCGGTATGAAGATGAACTTGATGAAATTCGTAATTCAATTTAATTTTGCAGTTTCTTAGTTCTTCAATTAAATCTTAATTCAGTTATCCAATCTATTGAGGATTTTACATGCTAGCGAGGAGCAAATCAAAGTGATCCTAATTTCAGTTTATATTCTCAAGAAACATGAATTAAACGTTTATCTATTCTCTTCCCTATTTTAGACTAAAACCAAAGCGAGGTCAACATATCTAGCATATCCCAGCAGTTTAGAAAAATTCTTTTCACTTGCTTATACCAACGAAAGAATGTAACAGTTGTTACAACTAAAATTGCCAGATTCATTTAAAGATATGTATATAACGTACATTTAAACACACGTTACTATACCATCAAGTTCATCCGAAAGGAAACAGAAGGATTCAAACAAATGTTGTGTTCTCAATGAAAATTGCCAGCGATATCTGCAAGTTGGTAACATACAAATGTGGAGTATTCTTCGAAATATACGCACGAAAACGAATTCATTTTGATATTATCGTCAATGTTTGGGATGAAGTCACGTACAGAACACAGTTTTGCAGTCTCAACGCCGAACAATATGTACTTGAAAAGGATTCGTCTGCCTCTCTAATATTATCCTTTGGACTAAAATCACCATGTAGGGCAATATAATTTCCGCAAAATAAGACAGAAACACGATTGTAGCGTACGCATGGTTTCAATATAGCATAATGTCGACGTGATTGAATAATTCTAGGATCGTAGGCATTTCATAGGAATTTCGAATCTTTCAAGAAACGATTTTGAAGGAATTTCTTATAGGGAAATTTATGAAGAAAGGTCCTGAACTATATTTGATTTGAAATTATCAATTTTGTCACGCTTGTCTTCCCAGATTTAAGCTATAATATTACCACAAATGAATAAAATATGAACACATGTATTCATAAAAGAAGAATGGGTCGCATTTAGTTCAAATTAATGGAGTTTCGATGAGAGACCAATATGTTAAATTAAATGTAAATAAATTCTCTTCAACAAAATCTTTTCTAATTTTGCAATAGTCGCGTTAGACTGACAATAATTTTAATAAATGAAATACGTATATATATAAACATTCATAAATAGTACCAATACCAAGTTTTCGAAAGCAAAATTGAATTGAACATGATAATAACATATTGATAAGCGCTTTCAAAATCGTCCAAGACCTTTCACTTATACTAACACCTCAATACAAATACCATTAGTTCAAATTGATAAAGTATCAACTTCCTTAAAAATCATGAAAACAATGAACATTAAATTCAGCACAATAAGTTTGCATAGCAAGTTGAACGTTAAATTCAGAATTAATAATTCAAAAAGAAAAGGGAGGGGCGAAAAGACATAAGTGAAAATGTGAGGCATTTAAAAATTGGTAATTTTTTCGAAATTTCAAACCGTTATATTTGAAATAAAAATAATTTTGGTAAAATTTTGATTTGAAAGTGTAAGAGAGTGTGGTGGGAGATCCATAATGTCGAAAATTTTGAGAATTTCGCTAAAGCTTTGGTGGACACAAAGTATAAATTTTGCAGGCGTAAAAGTTCATTTGATTATAAAAGTAACAATTTAGACTTTGACATGCATGATTCGTGTGTAGTAAAACAATATCTGCCAATAAGTCGGGCGCAAATTTATCATTCTTAGGACAAGCTGAGGATGCGTGGGAAGTCAATATGCCGGTTAGGATGGTACCTAATAGGGCAGACTAAGAGGATGGGCGTTCTGGGGTAGGGCTGCTGTTAATTATACAACACTTAACTGCGACTAAGTTCAATTGCTTCAGCACATAAAATCAATATTTTATTCGTTTATTTGGTATTTAGGAAGTGTAGAATTTTTTTAATTATTCTCCAATTACTTGATTAAAATTCTTTCTGTAAAATATTAGTTTCATAAATGAAGTGAATTTTGTGTAGTTTATATACATGAAACCATACATTTACTATATGTATATGGGAGGGACTGACCGAGTTGGTCAATTAAATTAAATTCCTGTTAAGATCTCCTATAGGGGCATAGGACAGAAACAACTCTCTTCCACAAGGCGCGATCTTGAGCAGCGGCCTTAACCTGTTGCCAGGACTTGTTTATTCCTCTGGCCTCCTGCTGAACTGCTCGCTTTCATGTGCTACACGGTCGACCAACCCGACGTCTTCCTTAAAGGATTATAATCCGGAGTCTGTTTGGCGATGTTTTGCTCTGGTTTCCTCAAAGTGTAACCGATCCACTGCCACTTTCGCCTTTGAATGCCTACTTTGGTCTGTGCAGTTGTACTCCAAAGTTCGTCATTGGAGATCACTTCTGGCCAGAATATTCCTAAAATGCGTCGCAGGTATTAGTTCATGAATGTTTGCAGTTTTTTGGTAAGTTGAACGGTCACTTTTAACGTAGTACAACCATGAAACAACACGGATATGATGCGTGCACCAAAAACTTGCAGCTTCATGCGAAAGGAGATCTCTCTTAACCTCCAGAAAGGGGAAAGGATAAATAACGCTTGACGGGATTTATTTAGATGAGTCTCAATATCCTTTTCGGCTCTGTCGTCCATGCTGACAATACTTCCGAGATAGTAAAAATTGTTGCACCTCTTCCACATCTTGTCACCTAAGAACAATCGGTGTGCTTGTGTTCGAACCCATGGTTTATTACAACCAGAAATAGGGCTGGTGATAATGTGCAGCCTTGCCTGACACCCGTTCGCACAGGGAAGCTCTCGGACAGCTCTCCTCTATGCAAGACGCGACACATTGCATCTTCGTAGGATTCTTTAATCATAGCAATGACCTTGTATTCCTCTCCTACGCAAAGCATCCCATATGTGATCTCGCTTAACACTGTTGAAAACCTTCTCGAAGTCCACAAACATGAGATGTAGTGGCGAACCCATATCGACTGACTGCTCGAGTAGAGTTCGTGTGATCGTAAAATTTTATGATGCAGTTTCATTACGTTTGTCTTGAAAAGTATTTTTATAATATTTCACTTCATACATTTTATTTTTTTGGCTATCAGTTGGTAAGTAATGGTCAGTAATGGAAATTGGTCGAATTACACTTTTGTAGGAGGAGTGAAGAGATATCAAAACTTTTGATGCAACTTGGTTTCAAATATTTTTAAAAGTTTTCGTACAAAATATCAAAAAGCGGTAAAGATATTCGACCGGTTAATATCTGAAACATCCATGCATTCTTATGCTCTAGATGAAATCTGAGGGTATATTGTGTTTGCCTTACCGTTTGTAATGCTATGAGATAATGCTCGCATAGAAATATTTGTTGTCGCTCAAAACCCTCGATTCCGGGTGACCGTGTGTCCGACTGTCTACAATATAACTTTCGAATGCTTTGAGCTATCGTGCTGAAAATTTTATGTCATTTTTAGCAAAAAAACACTTTAAATTCGTGAACGGGCTACATCCCTCCACTTTTTCAACCCTCTCCCATACGAATTTCATGAAATTTAAAAATTTTTAGAAATTAATTTTTCTTTGAAACTATTTAAATTATCGACTTGAAATTTGGGTCAAAGTAAAGTATATATATATTGCCAAAATTAATTTTATTTAAATTGCAATCAGTTTTGAAAAAATGATAAACTTCACTTTCCTCCTTCTACCCCCTCCCATACAAATATCACGAAATTTTGAAATTTAAATTAAATTATTTTCCTTCGAAAGTGCCAAAGCTATCGACTTGAAATTTTGTGGAAAGTATAATAATGCAAATATCATTGATGACGAAAAATTTTGTTTTGATCCGTATAATCTTTCTAACCCCTCCCATACTTAATAATTTTGTTAAATGCTTTATATCGATTTCCATTAAAACTAGGAAACGTACACACTCAAAATTTGCAATAAATGCTAAAAAATATCAGCTTCACTTCACTCCTTCTACCACCTTCCATGTATTTTAAATTCATGAAAAGCATTTCTCCTTCGACCACATAAGAGCTATTGACTTTGAAATTAAATCAAAGCGTGATTATGATATATATGATACGCAGTTTCAAAATCAGCTAAAACTCTCCACTTCCTCTGCCACCTCCCATAGAAATGCCCCAATTTCTGGAAAACTGGTCCAATTTCTTTCAAAATAATGAAACCTACAAACTTTAAATTCAGCACGAAACATTTTGCATACCACATTCGGTGTCATATACAGGATTAACAAACTCCTCCCATTGCTTTTTCCACCTCCATACAAAAGTCACCATTCACTACTCGAAAGAATTTGAGATGACATGTTGTATTCATTGCATTACATTAAATTCTTTCCGATTTCATCTAGAGTATGAATAGCTTTACGCCCAATAATAATTCTGTTACCGTCGCGAAGCATGTCGAGCGTAGAACCAGGTTTCTGCTGCTGGCGAAGTCAATCTGCATCTGGCCGTTGTCGTTACTAATAAAATGGAGACTGTGTCACCCAATTGTGCTATATAAGTCTTCTCTTTCTCAACTTTCGAGTCAATACAATACAATTTTGATATCGTTCATGGAATGCAGGCGAATGTTGATTCTAAGGTGCTGTAAAAATCTTCGTCTTCGTCTTCTGTTGGGGCGTGGACATTAATAAGCCAAACATTCAGTCGGAAAAAAATGAATTTTCAGAATAGCAAATTTCGACCACAATACTCTATTATTATTATAGAATAATTTTCAATAAATAAATTCAATAAATCTAATATACTATTCCCAGATAATATACACGTCCGTACTCGTAGGTGTTTATATCGTTTATCTCGGTTCCTTTAGCCATTCTAGATATCCAGGGTTTTTTCTCAATAAAAAATTCAAAATGCAGGAATCAAAGTCAGTTTCGAGAAAAACTATAAGCACAACTGTTGTTTTTTTACATATCATCATCATAATCAATGGCGCTATAGTCCAAGTTGGGCCTTGACTTCCCATATGCTTCCTTTCCAATTTTCTCGGTCCAGTGGCCACGTTCTCCATGTTGAAAATTTCAAAAGCGATTTGTTGTTTTCGTCGATTTAATTTTCCCAGCGTTTTCTTGGTTTTCTGACTGGCTTTTTTCATTCCGCCTTACCTTGTAGTAAATTTCTAGATCTTTTGCTCTCCATTCGCTGTACGTGACTAGAGATACTCGATACACACTAACACTACTCTCCTAATAGAGGTATAATACCAACAGTTCAGCGTGAGTTTAGAAGGCAATATAAGAAATGTGAAAAACTTGAATTTGACGGTTTTCAAATATACGGACACGAGCACAAACTTGCATTAAACTACAAATCTTTGAACAGAATACTCATTGCAATCGAAAATAAATAGGACTTTAATAAATAACAATTCATTATTTTTGTGTTTACTTCATAAAAGAAAAAGAATTGAGATAATTCAAATTTCGGACAAAATTTCTCGCACACTCGCTGTACATTCATTGTCCAAACTCTATTAGGACAGAAGTATTAGTGTGTATCGAGTATCTCTTTACGTGACAAGCCTACTGCAGCTTTAGAAATTTGATGAGAGTATAGATTCAGGATCAATTTTGATCCTACGTGAGGCTTCCGTGGCGTAGTGGGCAGCGTGCTTGCTTCTCAGTCAGTGGGTCTTGGGTTTGATTCCCACTCCAGACGGGATTTTTTTAAGCGCAAATTCTTCAGTTGCTACTGGTGATAAAAATTATTCGCAATAAAATGGGGAAACGGTGTAAAAGTGAAACAGTTCCACTTCAAGAAGGCCTACATACTCAGTAGATGGTTTCTGTCATTCAGTCCCCCATACCATCTGCAAATATTTGTCAGTAAGCAGCCAGTACAACTGAGCAATATACCAGCTTCTCCACTCGCTACGGTTGTTCTCACTCCTTTTCCCCAACCTTCCCAATCCCATTCCTTCCCTCCATGACTGTGTTTGTGCATTGCACATAAAGGCCGAAATTGCCTATAACACAGGTCATTCTGTAAAAAATCGGCCGTCCACTACCCACAACCTGTGATGTACGTGATGGCTTAGAGGCCTACCTTTCTTCCAGGATGGAATTATCCTGGCGAAACTACGTACTTCATCCCATTTATTTGAATACACCCCACTCCTGTTGCAAAGCCGCCGCGCTATCGTTACAGATTTATAATGGGACTTTGCAACCGGATTTTAGATACAGTTGGCGCCCAATGTGGGGCCCGAAACAACGACCTTGAGATTAAGAGTCTCATGCCTTACCGACTGAGCTAGCCGGGAATGAGGTGCTGCCCGATTCGGAAAAGCCACATTATAAATCTGTGATGAGAATGCGGCGGCTTTACAACCGGATTTTCGTTATACTTCTACTACCACCTCCCATACCTATTTAATGAAATATGTAATAGAAACCAATTTAACCAGTACTTATAACATTTATCGAGCTGAAATTTCGTGCTAAATATTTAATTAGCATTATAATTAAGATCGGAGAAAACTAAATGATTAGCTTTACTCCTTCTACCCCCTCCCATACAATATGATATATTTTTATAAAAAGTCATACTCCTGGAAAGTATGAATGATCCCGATCTGCAGTTTAAAACATATCCATTGCATGATGTTTTCTATTTCAAGCAGAGTATTGCCTGATTAGTTTTATGAAAATTTGAGATCAATAGCATTTGTATTTTCCAAGTAAATTGACTTTTAATAAAGTTGTAAAATTATGTCACTTTGTATGGGAGGAGTTAGAAGGGGAGGAGGGATTTGGCCCGTTCACGAGCTTGCACATACTCTTTTGCAAAAATTGCATGTACAACATTTGAGCTTCCCAGCTAAATATTTTCTCAACCTAGAGAGCAACCGGATGAACGGACGCGCAGACAGACGGACGTTCGGTTTCGAAATTTTTCAGCGACAACAAATATTTCTGTAACATTGTTGTTTGTGTTATTTTACAAACAATAATGTCTTATTCTCCAATTCTGGACTGAAGACAAAAATTACGCTTTGAAAATTAACTACTTTTCGAAGATTTATTTTACAGTCACTTTTTAAAGTGTTTGAAAACTCTCATTAGAATTTCATTACAACAATCCTGAAATAAATGTTAAACACAAATTATTTATGGTACATATCACACAATCAATCTTTTGACTCTAAAATTAAGAAAATTTCTCTCTGACAATAACAACTAAGACAAACAGCAACCTATAAAGTATTATTTCGCCTTAAGATTTTAAATTTTTCTTTCTCTCGCGCTATTTCTAAGACAAAAGGTGCAAAATAAATTTCGCTCAAAACAAATATCCTAGGTGCTTACATTCCATTCTATGGTATTCCTTAAATTTGAATACCATCATTGGTAGTATCGTGTCTTCAAACTTTACGATTCTTCTTTATGTATACTGACTGAAAATAATAACAACACCCCGGAGAGCATCACTTGAATGTTAATGTCTTAAGCTGATTCTAAAACTGCTCTCTCTCTCTCTCTACATACAGGACACCAGATCGCAGTAATACCCATTCCTTACCAAAAAGTCCTTACGACCTATGCTCACCTTCTGCTTATTCCTTTCGATTTTATATAAGTATTACTTACGTATGGTCGATGGCGTGGAAGAAGCCGAAGAAGTAGCAGCAAGCGGAGCAAAAGTAATGCATTCCTCTGGAAAATGATTTTCCACTTCCTCTTATTTACATTTATTGGGAAAACGTGTCATTTTCACGATATAGCAGGGTTTTCGTTCTAACTCCCTGCTTCTTCTTCTTCGTTGTTATTTTGTTCGCGTGTCAAAGACATTTATTTAGTGCACTCAGTGCTGCAGTACGGCATTTTTCAATATTTCATCGACTTGACTTGAGGCATTGATGAGAAGAAAATACGCTTTTCAAAGTTTGCATAAGAGATGAACAATGAGGGTGAGAGAATGATTGAAAAATTTACAGGAAATTTGTCGAGGGAAAAAATGAGGGAAATGTTATTGTCGGATAATTGAATGAATATCGGAGATAAATTGCATGAAATTTTTATGAAAATTTGTTGATTTTTATCACGTTAAGTACGTTGACATTCATGAATTTTTATACTTTAGATGAAATCTGAGAGTATTATAAGTTTGCCACAAAGTAACGCTAAGAAATAAGAGAGATAAAAATGAATGATACAGTAGCTCATAACATCACTGAAAAATCTTAAAACCGAATGTCCGTCCGTCCGTTTGTCTGTCTGTATCCTCTCTAGCTCGCGAACGCTTTGAGCTAGAAAAATCATTTTATTCAGACGATTAGCTCCACTCCTTCTACCATCTTCCGTACAAAGCTACTTATTTACAATAATAAAATTTTCTTTGAAACTGTTATATAAAAGATAATAATTTGGAATATATAAATTTTAACATAAATATGATGTCAATTTGATTGCTAAGACCCCCTATAGGGGCATAGGATAAATACAACTCTCTTCCACAAGGCGCGATTCTGAGCATTGGCCTTAAGCTGTTGCCAGGACTTGTTTATTTTTCTGGCCTCCTGCTGAACTGCTCGATTCCATGTATTACATGGTCGACCAACCCGACGTCTTCCTTGAGGATTATAATCCAGAGCCTGTTTGGCGATGGTTTGCTCTGGTTTCCTCAAAGTATGACCGATCCACAGCCACTTCCGCCTTTCAATCTCAATATCCATTTTAGTCTGGCCAGTTGTACTCCAAAGTTCGTTGTTGGAGATCACTTTTGGCCAGAATATTACTAAAATGCGTCGGAGGCATTGGTTCACGAAAGTCTGTAGTTTCTTGGTAAGTCGAACGGTCACTTTCCCCGTAGTACAACCATATAACAACACGTATTTGACGCATGCGTCAAAAACTCGTAGCTTCATGCGAAGGGAGATCTCTCTTAACCTCCAGAAAGGAGAAAGGATACCGAAGACCTGACGAGCTTTATTTAGCTGAGCCTCAACATCCTTTTCGCCTCCGCCGTCCATGCTGACAATGCTTCCGAGATAGCAAAAATCTTGCACCTCTTCCACATCCTGTCCGTTAAGAACAATCGGTGTGCTTGCGTTCGAACCCATGTGCATGTACTTGGTTTTACGCACATTTATTTTCAGTCCCGCCTCTTTGCATTTAGAATGCAACGAGCGAACATTTGACTCTAAGTCCGAACGGTTATGTGCAAGCAAACACAGGTCATCAGCATAATCAAGGTGACATAAATATGATGTATGGTAGACAAATTATTGGAATCCCCCCACTCCTTCCATCACCTCCCATACAAACAGCACTTTTGCATGAAATACTATAAACCAATTTTCTTAGTTGGTAAAATATTTGTCGGGCTTTAATTTTGTACAAAATACTTAATTAGCATTATTAATAAGATCGGAGAAAATTTACTGATTACCTTGACTGCTTCTACTCTTTCCCGTTCAATATGACACAATTTCACAAAAAATCGATGTTTTTTTGAGTATTAATGTTACTGGTCTGAAATTTGAGAAATATCAATATCGGAGCTATTTCTGAAAAAATTACTTAAATCCCCCACTCCTCCGACTACTTCCCATACAAACTGCAGAATTTCACTAAATGCAATGCAATAATTTTCTCAGTACCTAATAAATTTTTGAAGCTTAAATTTGGTATAAGACATTAAACATTACTATCAGACTATTAATAATGGTATATGCGATGAGCAACATGATTTCATATCGGGCAAAACTACTACTACAAAACTAATAATTTTTAATTAAGAAGTTTCACTTAATGCGATTGAACAGGGTGCTCATGTCGATGTCATTTATACTGACTTTCCGAAAGCATTTGATCGGGTTGATATTGATCTTTTAGCGGAAAAACTTAGTGCTTCATTCATCCCTTCTTAAATGGTTGTGTTTGCATCTGAGGCGTCGTAAACAGCAAGTATTAATTCTACTTCCACAATGGCACTACAGCCCGAATCGGGCCTTGGCATCCTAACCTTCAGGTTCCTTAATATTTCTCATTATTTATTGTGGCAGGGATGTTAGACCTTCGCGCAACCCTCTATCTATGAATTTTCGTTTTTGTAGATTGAGGTAACCAAAGTATACCCAAGCATTCAGTGTGCTGTAATTATGCGTCGACCGGGATTTGAACTCAAGGATCTTCGTATTGCAGACAAATACGCTACCCATTAGGCTACACTTTAGCTTCAGCAAGTATTAATTGACTCACTCAAGTCTAAAATTACAGAGGCGAGGTCGGAAGCGCCCCAAGGAAGTCATTTAGGATCTCTTCTATTCATTATATTTATAACTGATATCGGGAAAGTATTCTCTCATGCATCATTCTTGATGTTTGCTGACGATGTGAAAATTTATGCCTCAATTTCTTGTCTTTCTGATTGCTTACTTCTTCAAGCAGAAGTTGATGCCCTGGTTTAATTGTGTAGAAATAATAATCTTGATTTAAATTTAATAAATTTTCTTTTTACCGCCTTCTCACACCATTCTCTATTACATATCATATTGATGGAATAATAATTGACACTCCATATATCATTTGTGATCTTGGAGTTATATTTGATCATAAATTTGATCCTTCTACTCACATTAACCATATATGTTGTTGTATGATTTACAAAATGTTAGGCTTTATTAAAAGAAATTCCACTGATTTGCATCTCCAGTATGCAGTTGTTGTATGGAATCCTCAAACCTTACATCACCGGGCGCGCATTGAGGCCGTGCAGAAATCATTTACTAGCTTTGTGGTTCGTAGGTTTCACTGGAAAAATGAAATGCCTTCTTATAATTCTAGGTGTCTCCTTCTTGGTCTCAAACTCTAGAAGCTAGACCGTTTACTATTTGTGTTCAAATTAAATCTACCTCGTTGCTTACATTGTTCAATATCTATGTTTCAGTATGCTCCTTGAGAACTAAACCCCATCTTCACATTCCTTCTCACATATTGTTGTACTTGTTATAATAAAGTTTGTCATCTTGTGGACTTGACTTCTGATAGAGTTGCTTTCAAGTCTGAGCTATTACGATCTACACTATCAATTTGTAGTATCAAATAGTATTTTTTCTTTTTATCATTTTAATAGTAACTGTATTTTTTGTTTTCTTTTATGTTCTTCTCTTGTGATTTGGTGTGTTTTGAATTTAGTAATAAATAATTTTAATTCTGTTTATTACAGTTCTTAGGTTTTAATCTTATTAAGAAGTGAGTGACTAAGTAATAAGCAATTATTTTTACGCATAGTTTGTAAGGTTGTATAATTGTTAGTAGTCTGTTGGAACTTATCTGTAGACTGAATAAATAAATAAATTAATTAATATATATATATAAATATAATTGTAGTGTCTGTCTGTTATTTGTTTAGAAATGGCTATAAGTTAGTTTTTTGCTTTATTTTAGAAATAACTAAGCAGAAACACACGTTTTAAAATTCTTCTCTGTCTGTTTGTCTGTCTGTTTGTCCGGCTTTCACGCAAAAACGGCTGAACCGATTGTAATGATACTTTCATAATTTATTAGTTATACTCCGAGATGTAATCCGCTTTTGGTTTTATCTCACTCCCCTTATGCCCTCTACCGCCCTCCATACAAACTGACTCATTTTCAAAAATATGTAATAATCAAATTAATAATCAACGAGCTATTAATTTGAAATTGAGAGTATATCAATTCTATTACAAATGCAATCTTGTAGTTTACAAACTATTTGAATCCCCCACTCCTTCCACCACCTCCCATACAAACTAAATTTTTTGATTAAATTCTATACACCAATTTTCTCAGTACGTATAACTTCCATCGAGCTAAAATTTTGTACCAAATCCTTAATTAGCATTATTATTAATAACGAGAAATTAACCGATTAACTTGGCTCCTTCTATCCCCTCCCATACAATTTGACACAATTCCACAACTTTACAAAAAATCGATTTTCTTGAAAAGTGTGAATGTTACTGATCTAAAATTTAAAATATATCAATTTCATTATGATTATAGTTGTTTGTAAAAGAATCATAGAAAACCCATCACTCCTCCTACACCTCCCATACAAATTGCTCACTTTCACGAAATCCAATGCACTAAGTATCTCAGTACCTATTCAATTTTTCAAGCTTGAATTTGGTACAAAATATTTTTATAGCTACTCTTGCATGATGTGAAACAAATTAGTTTGGTACTGTCTCTCCTTCTACCACTCCCCATACAAAATTTTTTAACATCACAAAAATTTCGATTTCATCTATAGTATCGTATGATTGGGCTTTACGCAAAATCGTAGTCCTGTTATGTTTTTAAGCTTAATGTTATTTTATATGGCCTTTTTTTTTAAATTAACTCAAGCTGCAACTATTCACATGTCCTTAACACTCTTCCATACGTATATGATCTGAAATCACGGATTGATTTGATCACGAGCCTGCCCCATATAAATGCGAGTATCGTGGTTTCATTCTTAATAATTTATGGTTCTGATTCCAACAAAATACAGACCATCAGCTTCAAAGAGCCATTAAAGTAATCGGGTTAGACATCCCACATAATGTATTACTAACTGCATTCTCAAAAATAGCTTATTTTACGATTCTTACGCGGACAAAGTCGCCGGCGATCGGTATTGTATCATAAAAGGAGAGGAAAAAAAAGAACAAACAAACAGGTACGGAACTGAAAATTCATAGATGAGCAAAATATTAAGAAAAAACAAAATCGATAATGAAGTGCAAAGAAAATAAAACAAAAATTTGAATAAAATTAAAAAAAAAATTACGCGCATTTGGTATCACCTTCTACCCCTTCCCATACAAAGTAACTCAATTCCGCCAATAGATGTTAATCAGATTTTCTCGAAAATAATAAAACATATTGATCTGAAATTCGGAATAAATTATTTTGGTAATAATTACAGCCATTCGTGGAAAAAAAATATTTGCAACTTCCCACTGCTTCCAACCCCTTCCATACAAGTTGCACAAAATTACGATATGCAAAAGAACGATTTTCTCAGTACGTATTGAATTCTGCTCAAATTTGAAATAAATCATTTTTTAGAAGTATCATTAAGAATAAAAAAAAGTTAATACAAATATTAACTTTTTACCCTCCCTTAGAAAATTACATATTTACACCACAAGCCAATAACCTGATTTTTTGAAAGTGTAGAAGATATTGTTCCGAAATTCAGATCATATTATTTTAATTAACAATTACAATATTTCGTGGAATAAAGTGTTTGTAGACCTTCACCCCTTCTACCTCCTCTCATAGAAATTGCAAAAACTTGCATTACACAAGCGACTGATTATCTCAGCGCATATCAGATTTATAGAGCTGAAATTCGTTCTAGAAAATGATCCTTCAGTCTACTTCCTCTGCCCCTTCGTATACAAAATGACACGTTTTTAGTATTTTGCAATAAACCGCAGTTTTTGTTGAAATCGGTGAAAGCTTTAAGTTTGGAATAAAACGTTCCGTCGATAATTTTATTTTTCTGCGTAAAAGCAATCAGTAATCAATATTTTTTTTCCAATAAGATACTACAATTCCAATTTAGAAAATTAAAAAAAAATATATAAGGAAATTTCATTGAACCTATTTCATATTTTAAGAGATTTCCACACCACCTAAAACCTTTTCGTGGCAATAAGGTACTCCTTACTTACTTACTTACGATGGCGCTACAGCCCAAATCGGACTTTGGCCTCCTGAATACTTTGCCTCCATCCATCTCGGTTCAGTGACCGCGTCCTCTAGTTAGAAAATCTTAGCAGTGATTTGCTGTCTGCGTCAATCGAATCCTCCCAGCGCTTCCGTGGTTTTCTGACCGATCTTTGTCCGTTGACTTTACATTTTAGTGTGCGTTTGGGAATTCTTCCGTCATCCATACGCTCCACATGACCAGCCCATTATAACTTCTTAAATTTTATGAGTGTTGACACTTCTGGATTGTCGAAGATGACATAGAATTCCCTATTTTATCGTATTCTCCAAATCGAGCCTTCCCTCACAGGTCCGAGGATTCTTCTGAGGACCTTTCTTTCAAAGGCGTTAAGTAGTTTTCGGACGCCTGAGTTAAAGTCCACGTTTCGCTACCACAGCATAGCACAGGTCTTATAATGGTTTCATATAGCTCAAGTTTTGTTTTCCTGTGCGCGTTCTTGTTTTTGATTATTGGAAGTACCGAATAATAAGTCTTGTTTGCCATCATTATCCTTCTTTCGATTTCGATGGGTTCGCTTCCATTCTTCGATAGGTTCGCCCCTAGGTATATGAAGTTGTCTACGTTTTCTAGGTTATAATCTCCTAATGTAATATTTTGTATGATTGGCGTCTTTTTCCTAGATTGCGTCATAATTTTTTTTTTTTTCATTAATACGTAGTCCAACTTCCCTTGCTACCGAGTCAAGGTTTACAAATACCTCCTTTGCACTTTTCAGAGATTTTGCAAGGATATCTATATCGTCCGCATGTGCTACGAGTTGTGTGGATTTGAAGCATAGTGTTCCCTTGGTGTCAACGGGAAGTTTCCAAACAACATATTCGAGTGTTAAATTGAACAACATTGGTGCGAGGCCGTCATCTTGCTTAAGGCCGTTGTCTGTTTTAAAACTGGAAGTCAGATCGTTTCCTACTCTGGCTCGTGACGAACACTCGGTCATTGTCATTCTTGTAAGCCGGACCAGTAATCGGTGGGACTCCAAGCTCTAACATGATTTTATAGAGTACGCGCCTGTTGATACTGTCGTATGCTTGTGTTAAGTCAACAAATATCTGATATATAATGAGGTACTCCTAGTGCGCGTTAACTGTTTTAGTCTGTCCAGTTGTACTCCAAAGTTAATCGTTGGAGATCAGTTCTGACCAAAATATCCCTAAAATGAGTTTTAGTCATTGGTTCACGAAAGTTTGCAGTTTCTTGGTAAGTCGAATGGTCACTTTTCACGTAATATCAAAGAAATTGGACGCATGGGTCAAATACTCGCAGTTTCGTGTGAACCTCCAGAAAGGAGAAAGGATACCGAAGGCCTGACGAGCTTTATCAGTGTGCTTGTGTTCGAACCTATGTACATGTACTTGGTTTTACGCACATTTATTTTCAGTACCGCCTTTTTGCATTTAGAATGCAAAGAGCGAACATTTGACTCTAAGTCCGAATGGTTATGTGCAAGCAAACACACGTTAGTAACATAATAAAGATGACTTAAGAATTTAAACACCCGTTGAAGAACTTTGTCTTCCGCACCTTCCAGTGCAGATGTCAAGATGTTATTTATTACCACCAGAAACAGGGCTGATAATAATATGAAGCCTTGCCTGACACCCGTTCGCACAGGAATGCTCTCGGACAGCTCTCCTCTATGTAAGAGGCGACACGTTGCATCTTCGTAGGATTCTTTAATCATTGCTACGACCTTATCTGGAATACCTCTCCTACGCAAAGCATTCCCTATATAATCTCGCTAAATGCCGTCTCGAAGTCCACAAACATGAGATGTAGTGGCGAACCCTAATAGGCCTATATACATGTAATTTAATACTCAACGAAAAATCATCCAAATTTCACCTTATTCAAAAACTTTAATTGACAAAAAATTAGAATCTAACTACTTTGAAAGTAGCAACGTAATTGCATCGTGACAGCTATGGGTCGTTTCATAAATTGTTACAGTAGTTGCTGTGTGTTGAAGTACCTGCATCCAACTAATTTCTAAGCCCCAAATGCGTCAATTTGGAGTTTATAGTATTTGTATTATTCGTTTTAAGATCAATATTTAGATCACTCAATACAACGATTTTATTTATTGCGTATTTGCTATAGAGACTCTCTGAACCGGTCTTAACAGAATTCATAGAACACGACTGGCTTTTATATATATTGAGGCTTCCGTGGCGTAGTGGGCAGCATGCTTGCTTCTCAGTCAATAGGTCGTGGGTTCGATTCCCACTCCAGACGGGATTTTTTTAAGCGCAAATTTTTCAGTTGCTACTGGTGATAAAAAATTATTCGCAATAAAATGGGGAAACGGTGTAAAAGTGAAACAGTTCCACTTCAAGAAGGCCTAGATACTCAGTAGATGGTTTCTGTTCACTTTCTATCATTCAGTCCCCCATAACATCTGCAAATATTTGTCAGTAAGCAGCCAGTACAACTGAGCAATATACCAGCTTCTCCACTCGCTACGGTCGTTCTCACTCCCCTTCCCCAACCTTCCCAATCCCATTCCTTCCCTCATGACTGTGTTTGTGCATTGCACATAAAGGCCGAAATTGCCTATAACACAGGTCATTCTGTAAAAAAAAAAAAAAAATATATATCAAATAGTGAATATATGTGTACTTGAAGAAAATATATTCGAAACGGTTTCAACCGGATATATAGTCTCTCAGGATTTCTTCAACTTTAATTCTTGTCTTTGCTTGATTTTTCGCCAAACAAATAATACCCCTAGCTTTCCTTGCGCTCCTACTATGTGCACTATCGATTCGCGAAAATTGTGAGAATCCAATCAAAAATTAATCACCCTCTGCATATGACCATGTCTCTACCAAACACAAAATATCTGATGATAACATTAATTTTTCACATTTAATATCCAGATAATTATACTCTAGATGAAATCTGAGAGTATTATAAGTTTGCTCTAAAGTTTGTTACGCCAAGAAATAAGGCTCGGAGAAAAAAATTGAAGGATACAGAAATTAATATTATCACTCAAAAATCTCAAAACCGGATGTCCGTCCGTCCGTCCGTCGGTCCGTCCGTCCGTCGGTCCGTCCGTCTGTTCGCTCTCTAGCTTGAGAATGCGTTGAGCTAGAAAGCTCAGATTTCGTACACGTCATTATTGACAAAAAAGTAAGGTCAAGTTCGTGAACGGGGCAAATCGCTCCACCCCTTCTACCCCCTCCCATACAAAATGACACAATTGCGCAATTTCACAATAAACGGATTTGCTCGAAAAGTATAAAAGCTATTAGCCTGAAATTTGAAATATATTATTTTTATGATAATATCAATCTACCGTACAAAAATTATGCGTGTCCTCCCACTCCTTCTACCACCTCCCATACAAACTGTACTTGTCATGAATTACTCTAAGCCAATTTACTCAGTGCGTATAAAATTTAGCGATCTGAAATTGTGCACTATATATTTATTTAAAATTATTAGTAAGGCTAACAAAAATTAGACGATTGGCTTCACCCCTTCTACCCCCTCCCATACAAAATGACACAATTTCGCAATTCGACTATAAATGGATTTGCTCGAAAAGTATAAAAGCTATTAGTCTGAATTTCGGGATATATTACTTTCATAATGATTTCAATATACAGTATAAAAACTTTTTGCGTCCTTCTTCTCCTTCCAACCCCTCCCATACAAACTACACTTTTTCATGAAATGCTCTAAGCCGATTTTCTCAGAACATATAACATTTATCGAGCTCACATTTTGTAATAAATACTTATTTAGCATTATCACTAAGATCAGAAAAAAATTTTTTGATTAGCTTTACTGCTTCTACCCCCTCCCATACAATATGACACAGTTTCATAACTTCACAAAAAATCTATTTTCTTAAAAAGTATGAATGTTACTGGTTTAAAATTTAAGAAATGCCAATTTTATGATATTCTTAGTTATTTCTGAAAAACTCACTAAAATCCCCCCACCCTTTCTACCACCTCCCATACAAACTGCACATTTTCACTAAATCTAACACTAATTTTCTCAGCTCCTATTCAATTTTTGGAGTAAGCATTTTGTATAAAACATTTTTATAGCTACTTTAGCATGATGGGGAAAAAATTAGTTCGATGCTATCACCCCTTCTAACACTTCCCATACAAAATTTCTTGGGATCACAAAAAATTCTACGTCATCTAGAGTATCGTAAGATTGCGCTTTACGCGCAATCGTAGCCCTGTTATGTTTTTTATTGTGACTTTGTACGTTATGATAGAAAACGAAAGCCGAACCCTCTGGCCGCGATGCTATAAAGTTGAAGTGCAGATTTAAAGATTTCTCTCTACGAAGAAAGGTGATCTCAATTTCATGATGGTTTTTTATTTTAAAGTTGTGAAATTGCGTCATATTGTATAGTAGGGGTAGAAAGAGTGAAGCTAATCGTCTAATTATTTTGGTGTTACTAATAATTCTAATTTTAGCTCGATAAAAATTATACGTACTTAGTAAATTGGTTTAGAGTATTCCATGAAAAAGTGCAGTGTGTATGGGAGGTGTTGTAATGAGGGCTCGAAGAATTTTTATACGATAGAATGAAATCATCATAAAAGTAATATATTCCGAATTTCAGATCAATAGCTTTTATACTTTTGGAGCAATTCTGTTTATTGTCAAATTGCGAAATTGAGTTATTTTGTGTGGGAGTGGGTAGAAGGGTTGGAGCGATTCGGTACGAACTTGGCCTTACTTTTTTGTCAAACACGACATGTACAAAATTTCAACTTCCTGGTTTAACGCATTCTGAAGCTAAAGAGGACTTGGACGGATGGACGGACATCCGATTTTGAAATTTTTTAGTGATTATATGAACTTCTGTTATTAATTTTTTTCTCTTAGCGTTACAAACTTTGTGGCAAACTTAACATACTCTCAGATTTCATGTAGAGTGTAAAGACGGGCGTTTTTGATGAGCAGCCAGTCCAGTTTGGAGCGATCGACGGATGAGTCGATATTTAGAAAGCGAAAGAGTTAAGATTTGCAAGTGGTAATTTGAAAGCGGAATTGTCTCAAGCGCAAAGTGATTTAGGTAAATTAAATAAAATTTTGCGCTTAAATATTTTTATTTCAAATCCAGCAACTCCTTGCGCACTTCAATATGTACGTAGCTCCTAAAATTTACAGGCAATTTAAAATAAAACAGTAATTATTTCCTATCCTATAAATTTTTTTTAATAGTGGTAAACAGCAACTCCAAATACCTTGAATCCGTATCTGCCATGATATTTGTAGCCATTTCTCTATTCGATCTGCCATATGGACTCAAAAATTTTGAATAATTCCTGGGTCTCAAATTCTGCAATATATCATTATTGGTTTTTCCGAGGATGAGTTGTTAACCCATCGCAAAGCCCCCAACATGTAAGACCAGCCATCTATTTGATGACAGATGATGTTAACGCACTGGATAGTCACGTGCACTTTCTCTGACATAGCACACGGCCCAGAAGGCGATCCAGAGTAATATCCGGACAAGTGAATTCGAAATATGCATTTATTTATTTTGGCTCTCAAATATTTCTGATTGAAGTTTGTTAGAAGCGTAATTTACAAAAATACAATGATTAAAAATTATCAAAGGACGAGGCGTGTTTTGAGTAAAGTGGTTCGCTGTCAACAAACATTATGATCAAATGGCTACATAAAACAATTTCATCATGAATAAGCAATCAGTGTTTATAGCATTGACGTGTGCTATCCAATCGAATGGACCGAGAAGGTAAACCATTATCTCTGAACTAGTGCAGCTGCTCTCAAATTTAATATCCGAAAAGCCTCTTTTATTGATACCGATTTCTGGGCGGGAATCATCCATCCATCTTTTCATCCGCATCACCCATCAACACTTCAACTTCTTAACGTCTTTGAGTTCTAGTGTTTCGTTCCGTAAATTTTGCCCAAGATTATCAACTTATCCAGTCCTGAGCTGTACCTAACGACATTACAACTTACCTTTCTTTTCCATTACTCATTCCATCCCAGTCGCAGCCTGAATTTACGCTTTTTACTAGTATAGTACCCACTTAAAGGTGCCGTAAAAAGTCGAAATGTTAGGCGGACATCTTCGACATTTCGTATTCGTTTCGGTACGCATTCACCACCAACAAGTCATCCAACCATCGACAACAACACAATGATGTCATAAGGATAAGGCTCGATTCTCTCCTTTCACACGACCGGTAATCACTCAATGTAAACATGGCTTTTACTTGATGGATCGTGCCTAGAATTTATTAACCCAGAGACGACTACTCGGCAACTTAGGGATGCTTTAATATCTCAGACGAAATTGCCACCGCCTTATCCATTAGTAGGTGATTTTTCACACTTTTCGGACCCAACAAATAAATATTATACTAACAAAAAACCAGAAGAAGTAACGACAAACTGAGAAAACTCAACGAATTGCCAGGCAATTGTTGAAACTTAACGAATGCTTTGAGGCTTTAAATTTTTGGAACGTAGCCTTTAAGAAACCGCAAACAATCTATGTCCTAGACAGTCTTCGTCTTTCAAACAAAAAGAAAGAAACATATTTCAAAACTTTCAGGCTGTGCCTTCTTTTTTTTCTTATTTATTCCGAATTTCTTAGTTACGATGTTACAACCTTCGTCCATTTTCTTTTTTTTTTAAATTTTTTCTTCGTTTACTTCTTACCCTGGATTTCAATTTAACCCCGAGAAAAAAAAAAGAAAAACATTTCTTATACATTTCCGTCTACTTTTACTTAATAAACTTCTGTGGTTGTGGGTAGAGATTTCGAATTCATTCTCACTCTCAATTATTTCAATTGGATTGAGGTGGATTTTTTTTTTTTTTGTGAGAAAAATAAAATTAACTGTTCGCGTGAAAATCAAATATTACACCAAAAAGGGAATTCTTAAAAAACCAAAAAAAATGAGGGAACAAAAATTCAGGATCATTTGACATCCTTTTAAAAAGCCTAGAAATTCGCTCTGCATTTCAGAATCCGTGGATCTGATCTTTTGCTTTTCAATTATTTAAATCAACCGCTCCCGACGATGACAACTTGTTCTCATTTTATAAACCGTTTCGGGTATCTTTCACCTGAAATTTTGTTAGTGGATTCCCTGGATATCAATTTATTACGTCAAAAGACGGAATACGAAATTGTCGTGCTTTTTCTGAATTACACATCATTCCCGGTTTTGAGGAGTGCTGGGGTCGTGGTATGAAATTAGTGAGTCTAGAGAAATTTCTTCTAAATGAACCACTGGTTCGTATTTCATTGGGGATTATTTCTAGGTTGTTGTTTCTTTTCTGGTCGTATTTATTGTTATACTGCTGTGTCGGTTAGCTGAAATGACTTTGATTTGATGAATGTGCAAAACGCCGATGTAACTTTTGTGGGGTTGTTTCTAATTAGATAATCTTGGAATGACACTAACCGAATATTTGACGGATGGCTAATTAATGAACTCATTTTCAATCTAAAGGAATGCATAAGGCTTATTCATGTGGATGTTTTGTTAGGATGCCTTTATTATTTGGGATGTATTATTCGAAATTGCTATATTTTTCTCGTTTTTAGAATTCTAATGAGATTCTTACTAGTATTTTCGCATGGTTTCTTAATGGTCCTTCATCAGGGATGAACATGATGTGGACCAGCGGGCTATATCTACATTTCCAATGGCCTTGGCCTCCTCATCTTGTTATTGTGAAAGAGTTATTAGTCCTTCGCACAATTCTCTATCTACGGAATTTCATTTTCGCAGATAGTATACTGAAGTTATACTTCGACAGGGATTTGAAATCCTAACCTTCGTATTGTAGACTAACTCGCTATCTACTACGCTACATCCTAGCGGGATATAACTAGTGTTTGTGAAAAAATGTTATTCTTTTTTGCGATATTTTTCTCAGTATTCCGAAAGCTGAAATCGGTTCCTTGATTTTGGAACTATATTTTTGAGCATTCTTCTATGGCGTTAAGTTACTAGCATTCCAGTAGCTCAAACATATCAGACGGGAAGTACTGTAGCATTCTCAATGAAGAAAAGTAACTAAAATCATTTTAAATGATGTCACGTTGAAATATTAAACCAACTAAACTATTCCAGAAATAAATCGGTTAATGAAGAACCACCCCATCAGCCAACAAATTCCATCAGACATAATAACTTGAAAATAATGAAGTCTCGGCCATAAGAAAATCTAAATGGGACTCAATTTCAACGTACACTACAATTTACAGAATCTTCTTGCAATTTAAATAAAATAAAAAAAAACCTGAGGAGAATAGTGCTGAGGAGATCGAAATACACTGCATGTACCGACAGATATAAAGTAGGGCCCGAGGAAACAAACCCGATGCATAAATTGTCCGAATAACTAGTGGTCATAAAATCTGAAGGATTAATGAGGAACTGGTAGTGCATGGTAGTATTACTAGCGAATGCATGATAGATATGCGGAAGAAAGTAATCAACATATATATAGAAGGGTTTGTGGCACAAACTTTAAAAATAATTTAATTTTTTTTATCCATTGGGGACCGAAAGGAGGAGGGCCAAATTTTTTTTAAGTGATTACATCTTCGAAATTGGTTACCATAAAATTCATATTTTGGGACCATTTAGTTGGCATATGGATCCACCAGAATCAGCTTAGAGGGATGGTAATTATTGTAAGGGGGAGGGTCAGGGGGGTGCAAAGAAAAACACTTAAAAATAAATATCGCGGCTATCTCTTAAGCTATGTAATTGAAACTTGGAAGCTATAAGCTATACTACCGAATTATAAAAAAATATAACATTAAGACATAATAGTAGTGGGGGAAAATGGGGAGTGTTTTAAAAATGGTGCGCTTTCCAAAATTTCAAACCATTATATCACAAAACAGTACAGATATCAAATTGAAATTGTGATTGTAGAACTACAAAGTTTTTAATTACTGTAAAAATTTTACATTGGGGAATGTGTATTAAATCGCTTCACGATTTATTACCCAATCTTCTACTTAACTTAAACACTATAATCATATAGATCACCCTGTCCCGAGCATAACCTATCCACCACATAATGTGCCAGCGCCAGACATTTGATCTTGTTACAATAACAAACAATACCAATTAAAAGGATCAGGTCACTTGCTTGCAGCTGGGCACAGCACATGTGATCCAATTAAAGATCGTACAAATGGTACATGTTTTATTGCATAACACCCATGGTATGCTATCATACAACAAGTGTCGTTACAATAACAATAACACGAAAAGGATCAGATCACTTGCTCGCAGCTGAACACACGTGATTCAATTCGATAGCTGAAGAATGTAGTTTTTGGACAATACCAGTAAACACTGGAATATTTGATGACCAGCCGCGAAGTCAGCGTCTTTCTAGCAGGGAATCGGGATTGTATAAATAGATCAGGATAACCTGATCTCGAGAGAGTCCGTAAACAGAGTTCGTAATAGAGAGTTCGTAATTGGCAGTAATAAGCAGTTCGTTAAAATAGGCAGTTCAACAATATCAATACACTGTACTATACAGGCAGTGAGTACTGAGCAGTTCGTTAGACTAAGCAGTTTGTTAAGACCACAGTTGAACAGTTTGCAGTTCGTCGACATTAGTAATAAGCAGTTGACCTCGAACGAGTTCTTTATAGGCAGTTGAGAAGTTGGTTTTTAAGTTGAAACAAATAAAGTTGTGTTAAATTAAAGTAAAATCAGTGTTTTGATAATACGAAAAACCAGGACCTCCTTCCAGACGTGACGACAACACCCACGTCGTAACAAATGTAAGGGGAGGGAGGTGGTAAGCGAAAAATGTAGGAATATTTGAGTGATTTTTTAGGGCTCTGGTGAGAGATACAAAGTTTAAATTTTGCATGTGAATACATCTATTTGATATAGATACATAAAAAATATCAAAACTTTCAGAACTATTATGCACCGACATCCCGATCTAACGTGTACAATGAAATAAAACATAACAGAATTATGATTGGGCATTACCATACATAGATACTCTTGATACTCTAGATGAAATAGGAAAGAGTTTATTGTACCGGAAAATATATCATCTAAAATTCTTTCGAATAGTGACTTTTGTATGGGAGGTGGTGAAAGCAGAGGAGGGAGATTTGTAATTTTTGTATATAACACCGAACGTGGTATACAAGATATTTCATACTGAAATTAAAGTTTGCAGCTTTCATAATTTTTGAGGAAATTGAACAATTTTTGTCTGAATTTATGGCATTTGTATCGGAGGTGGCAGGGAAAGTGGGAGGTCTTGGATAATTTTGAATCTGCTTATCAACATCCTAATCACATTGCTTTATTACTCATATGTTCAAAGAAGAAATACTTCTCTTTTCTTCTCAATGCAAAATTTTGTATGTGAGGTAGTAGAAGGAGTGAAGAGAAGTTCATATATTTTTTTAGCATTTATTGCAATTATTAAGGGAAAAATTCTGGCAAAATTTTAAGTTTATACGTTTTCTAATTTCAATGAAAATCGATTAAATGAATTTACCAAAATTGTGCATTTGTATGTGCATTTGTAAAATAGGTATTGAGATTCAAAGGCGGAAGTGGCAGAGGATCGGTCATACTTTGAGGAAACCAGAGCGAAACATCACCAAACAGGCACTGGATTATAATCCTCAAGGAAGACGTAGGGTTGGTCGACCATGTAACACATGGAAGCGAGCAGTTGAGCAGGAGGCCAGAGGAATAAACAAGTTCTGGCAACAGCTTCAGACCGATGCTCTGGATCCGCCTTGCGGAAGAGAGTTGTTTCTGTCCTATGCCCCTATAGGGTGTCTTAATAGAAATTTGATTTTTGATTTGCGGCTTCTATTGGGTATGTTGGTTCGCTTTTTAGATGAAAGCATTAGTTTCTACCATTCAGTCAATGTCAAGAAGGAGCATTCAGATATAAGTACACTACCAACGGAACTTCTTAAGGCGGACCCGGAATTAAAATCTGATATCGAATTCATAATTGAGGAGCGCGATTAAGAGAGCTATTCGGTGCAATGGCTCTCCTACCTTTCAGCCGACTATCTTTCTATGTTCAGAATTAAATAAAGAAAAAGTTTAAAAATTCTAAATTCTATCAAAGATAACAAAAATTTAAAATGTAAATGGTGTGAACTCCTGTGTAATAGGGCAGTGGAGTACATATACAGCCAATCCTGCTTGCCTGAAAAATGGATCTAGATTATGTACTTTATGGGATTATCCTTGATCTTAAAATCTAACTGATCCGGAAAACGGTTACCGCGCCGCAAATATGGATGGATTCTATGGTAACAACTTTTAGCATTCGAAAATAATGATTGGCTTACACAAGTCCTGGCGACAACTTAAGGCTGACGCTCAGAATCGCGCTGTGTGGAAGAAAACTGAACTGGAGATCTCAACAGGAAATTTATTGACGTTGGTGCAATGTGGTCTTCCTGGAATCACAGAGTTTCAAAAACCATTTAGTGTATTGTCTGGGGGAACAAAAATAAAAATACATGACGTCCATTTATTCACTGGCTAGTGAATGATTTCTCTCATTGTTTTTTTTTTCAATAATTTAACAATTCAAGCAATTTCCCTAACACTTCCATAGCGAAAACGTTCAGACAAAATAATATTGAAAAAAGGAAGAAGGACCATCTCTTTTACTGTCTCCAACAGAAGCAGCCCCGTAACAGCCTACGGGAGAAACGCGTCATCATTGCCTTTTCAAGCCACGTCATTGTTGGTTGATGTTTGATAGTGCTTTACATCCCAGTTTGTCTCTATCGCTATGCTCACTTACGGCGTTTTATGAACTTTTCACTGTTTCTATCCAAGCAATACTGTGAACATTTCTGGGAAGTCCTATTAGAGCGTTCTAGATAGGTGGAGAGGAACCTTTTTCATTCATGTCGTGTGTAAAGTGGTTTATCCTGGGTTGAGGAAGCCCATGAATGAGAACTCATCTTTCGCTACTCTACAGTTACGATGAAAGACATATGAATACAATGGAACCCTTTATCGTATCCTGTTCGTCGCCGCTTCCATATCCAATCCTGAAACCAAACAGACGGAAATAAAGATGGTTGTCGCCATCGCCTTCTTTTCAAAAATAGGAAGCGCAAGTTTGCGCTAATACGTCTCTATATAAGCAAGAAAAAGTAAGTAAACAAACAAAAACAGAATTAACTTATCCTCGAGGGCAGAGAACGAGAACGTTTTGATGATTTCGTCCGTTTGTTTGTTATTATGATTTTTTTTTAAAACATGACGAGCTTAAATCGGATCACAACGGGCATTACACTTAGCTATCTAAAGAATTATTTCAAAAGTAACTGATGTTCTTGTTTCAGATACGCAACTTTGTGGTAAGATTTTAAATTACCTCAGGGATGGTCGGTCGCTAAGTTTACAAGTAGATAGCTTTTCTGTTGACTAGCTTCTCCGTAGTGCAATATCATCCTGTTTACGTAAATAGGTACAACCTTAAAGTGGACAAGCCAGAAGAGGAGAGGATATTTAAAATATTGGTAGGACAAAACAAACAAGACAGGCAATCTAACGTTAACGGATTGTTTTAAAAGCAAACAAATATGACACAACTAGAAGGACATGATGTTTTACCATAGAATTATTTGGCTTAACCGTTGGTTCTAGCTAAGAATACAAGAACACTTAAAGGAAAGTCGGGGATGAGTGAGTGTGTTTGTTATCCTGTAAGGATAAAATGCGTTTTCCAAAATCCGACAACATCTCACCGAAATCTATTTTGTTTCAGCTATGTCCAAGTCGGTGCAAACAAGAGATTGTCCTCGTCCCGATGATTTCAACCCCCCGTAATTTCCTACTCACCGTGGCCGCATGTCATCCATTCTGACTAAGATCCCTAATACTACCAATTACTATAATGAAATCAGAGAGGACAATGTCTAGGATTAAAGTGGTAAATAAAATCTGTTTCCACATATCCTTCGGTATCACTTAGTACTTATAGTGTGCATGGGATTTGAAGTAGTCGCTATACTATGATCTCGTCGGTTGTAGCATAATGTTGTACGTTCGAGCGGACTTAAGGAGGGTTGATAGTCGCACCGAACAAATTGACTCACCACCAATGCGCCCTCAGTTATGGGAGTTCCGTTTATTAATTCCATTGGACGATGAAGAAGATTACAATTGTATTATAGGTGGAAGGAATAGAACCCCAATTCTAATTCCGTAATATACCTCTTTGGTATGTTATGGCTGCACGATGAGATTAGATTTCCTGGCTGTGATTTTAATTACGACGAATTACCTGTTTTTATTAGACCTAAGCAAATGACATGGAGCTCAGCTTACCTGAAATGATAAGAAAATGACAGGGTTAGAAGTTGTTTTATATTTAGAAATAAATTAGTTCGTATATGGACAATAATCTGTTGAATTTGAAACGAATGCTGCGATTTCTAATTAAAAGGCGATTAAGTAATCAGGGAAGATTTATTTCTAAACAGAATCGGATGATTAAGATCTTAAGTTTTGCTTCAAATCGGGTAGTATCTATTTAGAAAAGTTTTGCAGAGATTAACCACAGGTCCAGTTGAGCATATTTAATAATGTTGAACTTCTACAATGGCACCACAGCCCAAATCGGGCCTTGACCTCCTGACCTTTAGGTTCCTTAACATTTTTCATTAGTTATTCTGGACGGGTTGTTCGACCTTCGCACAACCCTCTATATTCGAATTTTTCATTTTCGTAGCTTGAGGTGACCAAGGTATACCTAAGTAGGCAGTGAGCTGTAATTATGCGTCGACCGGGATTTGAACTCACGAGCTTCGCATTGTAGACTAACACGCTATCCCCTAGGCTACACCCGAGCTTATAATGTTGAACTAAATGACTAATTGTTTGTCTTGGCTGCCTGATAACGTTCTAACTTTTTACTTATCTACTGATTTAGATACAATTTCACACGATATATCTTTTCGCGTGGTTTTGGTATGACAAATATTTTTCAAAAGGTAACGCCCATTGTCTTTTCGCACTCAACTTATCATTGTTTTTCACCATCTGTTAACAAATTAAATCGCCCAATTTCACTTTATTATTCTAATACTGAAGTATTGTGATCGACTTGAAACAAAAACAAGAACACACACTTTTCTTCCTGAAATTTTGAAATGCAAAGAGAAAATAAAAATCCGTCTGTCTGAACGCCGGACGTGTGCAGTCGGAGTACATTAACTCCCAAATCCTTCAAGATAGAAAGTTCATTTTTTAGTGGATAGTAGATGGGTGCTGATCTCAAGTGGACTCTAATATTAAGGAGTGTAGGGGTTAAGGGTGAGGTGGCTCGAATCGAAAACTAAGAATTCAAATATGTCGAACACAGTTCTAGCTCAATCAATCAATCAAATTCCTGTTAAGAGGTTCTATAGGAGCATATGACAGAGACAGCTCTCTTCTGCAAGGCGCGATCCTGAGCATCCGCCTTTAGCTGTTGCCAGGACTTGTTTAATCCTCTCGCCTCCTGTTCAACTGCTCGTTTCCATGTGCTACATGGTCGACCAACCCATTGTCTTCCTTGAGGATTATAATCCAGTGCCTGTTTGGCGATGTTTTGCTCCGGTTTCCTCAAAGTGTGACCGATCCAATGCCTTTTCCCCCTTGGAAGCTCAATTCCTATTTTAGTTTGTCCAGTTGTACTCAAAAGTTCATCGTTGAAGATCACTTCTGGCGAGAATATTCCTAAATTGCATCGGAGGCACTGGTTTACGTAAGCTTGCAGTTTCTTGGTAAGTCGAACGGTCACTTTCCACGTAGTACAACCATATAATAACACAAATTTGACACATGCGTCAAAAACTCGCTGCTTCGTACGAAGGAAGATCTCTCTTAACTTCCAGAAAGGGGAAGGATACCGAAGCCCTGATGAGCTTTATTTAGATGAGCCTCAACATCCATGCTGATAATGCTTCCCAGATAACAAAAATCTTGCATTTCTTCCACATCCTGTCCATTAAGAACAATCGGTATGCTTGTGTTCGAACCCGTGTACTTGTTTCTGCGAATTTATTTTCATTCCCGCCTCTTTGCATTAAGAATTCAAAGATCGAGCATTTGACTCTAATTCCGAATGGTTATATACAAGCCAACACCCATCATCAGCATAATCAAGGTGACTTAAATAATCTCTATTGAAGACCTTTACCTTCCGCACCTCCCAGTACAGTTTTCAAGGTGTCATTTATTACCACCAGAAACAGGGCTGGTGATAATATGCAGCCTTGTCTGACACTCACTCGTACAGGGAAGCTCTCGGACAACTCTCCTCCATGTAAAACACACACACACCTTGCATTTTCGTAGTTTTTTTTAATCATAGCTTTGACCTTATCTGGAAAATCTTTTCTACGCAAAGCATTCCATATATAATCTCGCTTAACGCTATTGATAGCCTGAAATCCACAAACATAAGATGTAGTGACGAATTTCCGCACCAATATCATCAGTAGGGTGTTTGTGTGGTCGATATAAGACGACACTTTATTGAATCCAGCCTGATAAACTTCGGTAGTGCCCTCCATGACATCACTAATCCTATTTAGAATTACCTTAGCCATGATTTTCGATACGGCATTAAGTAGACATATACCATGCCAATAGCCACAAATCTTTGGAATTTTCACAATGACGCCCTCCTTCCATTCAGTCAGATATCTTACTTCATTCTACATCTCAGTAAAGAATGGAAGGAGTGTATCGGCTGATATTTATGGGTCCACTTTGAGGAGTTTGGTTAGTAGTCTGTCGTCTATACCTGGGGTTTTCCTTCCGAATATGGAATATCTTTCTCTGACAAGATGTTTACGATATCAGACAAGTATTCCTTCCATCGTCGCAACTGGTGTTCACTCATGTTAGGGAGAGTTCCGTTGACATCTCTCACTAGTTGGTTGGCGGTGAAAATCCTGTTCGCCAACTGTTCCATGATTTTAATTAGTGAGCCCTTATCCCCAAGGTAAGGCGCAGATTCTACCTTGTTGGCTAGATCATCAACTCCATTTCGCTCGTCACGTCTAACAGCCTTCTTAACCTGTATATGAGCATCGCGGTAGCTCTGTCTCAACTCAGGAGTTCTTTGGCTGACATCGGTTTGAAAGATGATTACCAATTTGGCCTTTTTTTCCGAATGCCAAACTTGTCCCATGTGTTTTGCGACATCCAGAATTTCCCACCGCTTTGCACATATCCCACAGATTTTTCAGTACTAGTTAGAAACGTGTTTTTGGTAGCCTCATAATTGGCATCTAGTGTGCGAATTTCATAATCTCCCAATGTGGACGACTTTTTGCGTAGAATGGTGAAGCACTTTTTGTTAGGGTCTGAAGTCTATTCACATTAAAGTTGCGCTTCGTTTGAAGAATTTGTGGTCGTCAAATAGCTGCTGTGCATATTCTCATACAGGCTACCATCAAGTGGTGATCGCTCCCCACGTCAGCTCCACGGTGTCTTCTTCATCGGCGACTTATAGCCAGATGGTCGATCTGGTTCTGAGTAACACCATCAGGGAAACCCAAGATGTTTTATGGTGACTCTTGTGTGGAAAAAGGGTCCCTCCGATGACCATTTGTAGAGTACTAGAAAACTCCACAGATAATTCGCCGTTTTCGCGTTTCTTAATTCAAGGTCGTGACGGGTTGACCCAAGGGTCACCATGCCTTCCCATGACGTGTTCTAGTCTAATGTTGTCAGAGCCAACCTGGACGTTCATATCTCCTGAGATGGTAGTAATATCACCTCTTGAAATAGGATCGAAGGTGACACTCAGTTGGCTATAAAACTCATCTTTGTCACCAGGTGTTGCGGTATTAGTTTTGTGTATAGCACTGCGGAATTTTGACTTTTCTGACACTGGTCCCGAGCCTAACAACGACAATCCTATTCGAGATTGGTTCCCAACTGATGAGACTTTTTCTCGCTCTTGGTGTAAGGACGACCACCACGGCATTTTTGGCTTCACTCTCAGGACCAATGTACAGAATGGTGTTTCCGCTCGGAGTTCTTTCTTTTCCTGATCCTGTCCACCTGACCTCGCTTTAGCCCAAAATTTGGATTTTATAGTGCTCCATATCACGGTCGAGTCACTGATTGGTGGTGCAAGGACCGAGTGACCCCAGCATTTCCCCTGTCATTCAAAGTTCGAGGAGCAAATCATAGTCCGTTTTCGAATGCCAAAAGTAAAATGTCGAAATATAAGAGTAAGTTTTTTAGGGTTCTGGTAACAGATACAATAAGATGCAACAATTTTTGCATGAACATATATCCATTTGATATACATAAAGAAAAAATAAATAATAATTTGCACCAAAACTGTTATCCACGGAAGTGTGGTCCAACCTGCCCTAGGTGTTTCAAGAGAATAAGAAAAAGAAACACTAAAACTACAAATTTTTGAGTAAAATTTTAAAGAACAATCTTGAAAATTTGTGGAATTTATTTAAATAAAATACTTCAAAGTTCAATATATTAACTGGTCGAATAACTTCAAAACTTCTAACCCCCCCCCCCCCCCCCCCATACAAAAGTTTTTTTTTTACCATTTTTAAGAAATCAATTATGACCAAACTCTTAAATGCTGTCAACATGAAATTGTCTACAAACACTTTTAAAAATGTTTAAAATTGAGATTCCTCCTGCCCTTCTACCCCCTCCCTTATCTAATAAACAACAAATTAAAAACTACGAACTTGAAATTTTGTGCAAACACCTCTCAAGACAAACGAAATCATACTGCATCACAAACTTTATGATCTCCTTAACTCCTCTACCCTCTCCTATACATTTGTATTTTGTATGGCTTCAAAAATGTGAAAAAACACCGAATTTCATAGAATTTATTTCGTCTATGAAAGTAACTTTCTACACAGCGAATTTTGAACGCGATTCAAGCAATCAGTTAAAAAATTATTAAAATTCACCCACCCCTTATGTCGAACCTCCCATCATAAAAACCCATACTTAAATAACCGAATGCAATATTAAAACTACGTAGTGGAGCTATTGATCGTAATCGCAGTTCAGTGTTAAATAATTGACAACAACCTTGTCCTGGAACCCCCATTCGCTTAGTTTTCCCTATTTACTATAGCTTGCATGTAGACTTCGCACGCATCCTCAAATTATCCCAAGAATAATAAAGCTGTACCTGACTCGTTGGCAGATTTTTTTCTTTTCTTTGTAGAACTTAAACATATAACATAAGATCCGCAAAAACTCAACTTCCGTAGAACGTTTGGCATGTATGAATCATAACCGGAATAAACTGCATAGACTAGAATGTCAAAAACAACGTACCAACTGAAAAAGGGGAGTTAACGAAATCAAATTATATTGACGGTCTAGGTGACAAGTTGACAGGCACATAAATCCTACTACAGACCGGCATACCTCAAAGTTCATCTAATTGAATTTATTGTACTGCAGGATACTTGTCACCAGGATTGAAAGAACGAGTATGTGAAAGGAGTGGCGATAAATTCTCAAATATTGAAAGTTATATCAAGACACATTTTCGCATTGCCACATTACGTTTTCTCCACTTTACGACCATGCCGCAAACAAACAGACAACTGTAGGCACTTTTGCAATTACGAAAAAACATTCATGCAAGGGCTCCGTATCAGAGGCTGACATAGCGTCATACGAGTCTGTAACCGTATAACTTCCGTAACATTTCGAATCCGTCAGCGGCAGGATTCGCTTGAGGGTGTCGAGGTATTTCTTCGGGGTGGTTCGACGGGGATATTAAATTCAATGTAGTCGAGCAGTGTGGCGAAAAAAATCGGTGAAGTACATTTTCGATTCCTTTTTCCAAGGATCAAATCAAGACTGACAGACGTAAAAAATAAAAATCTCGGAATAATGGAAAAGACTCTGTGCAGATCGCGGGAGCATATCAAAAGCGCTGAGGGCTGTTCTCGATATGCTTCCCTTAATTTTTTTTTATGCAACTCTATTCAAATGCTTGAGTGGTAATTTCTGGCTCGGCAGATGACGGAAGGATATGCGGAGAGAGGTAAAGAATTTATCTTCCGGTAAATGGTATGTAAACCACATTACTTTACCGCCACCTGTACGAACCCCGGATGAAGCTTATTTGCTTGCCAATTCTTCACAATTCACATCCTCGCACCACGAAATGAAATGAACTTCACTTCAATTCACTCGTCCCGGGTAATTTCTGAAGGAAAACTGCTGGCAGATCGACTCGAGGAGCTTTAAAGTGTGTGGCGTGATACAAACCCCATCGTCGCCCTTGAAATCATCCCCAACGATAACGTACTTGTTGTAGACTGATTTGATTAATTTGCTGGCAGCTTGAATATGAGAAAATTTTGAGGAATAGATTGTGGTTGAAGTTGATTTTTATTTTTTTTTTTTCGTTCTGGCATTTTTTCGTTCTTCCCTCGGCTATTGTGGAGGGATGGAGACTTTATATTTCGCTCATTGGGAAGATTTCAAGCTTCAACTTAATTTATACAATTTATTACTGAAAATGGGGATGGTTTTGAGAAATTGCTTGCTCTGAACTGTGCAAAGTGATATGAAATTTTTGGATCAATTTAAATGGAGTTGAGAAATTTTCATTACGTAGACACACGGCTCTAATTTTCAGTAGAAGTTTCGATATATAACACTCAAAGTGATATCCATCAATCTGTCTTAGATAGAGTACATCTCGGAATAATGGTGGGTAGTACGTGTCAGATATTGTGGAATTTTTTTATAAAAATTTTTATGGAATTTAATATTATGGAATGAAGATATTTCATTGTTTCTAACAGAAGGAGTAGTAAATGCTTGTGACCGTACCTAACATATCTAAAAACTGCGAAATGGTCTCTGAAGTTTGACTCTGACTGCTCTGAAAGAAAAATCTATTCTTCATCTTTAAAAATGTCTACTCGAGACCTCTTCGCCTGTGCTGCATGAAAGAGGGTGACCACGAAGTGAACTAAGTCTAGCATGAAATGTAATGAACACAGCTTTCATCAATTTTCATAGTTCATTCTTCATCTCTTGAAAATCAGAGCTTTTCGAATATGGCATCTTATAAAGCTCGCTAACTCATTCTACTACTTACTATATAATTTGAAAATTTCTCAGTATGGCTCTTATACCATTGACACATAGCGGTCCTAATTATAATTTAGCTATTTCGTAATTTGGCTCGTCTTCATTATTGGTAGAATGGTGATACACAGCACTTTGCTAATTAAGACGTCAGTTTTTTGAAAAGTTGAATTGCATAACCAATAGCCAATAAAATTTTGGAAGAAAGGCCACAAAAGAAGAAAACGATCCTAAGTCCTGTTTTGGAATCGTTTGCAAGCCATCTTCTATAGCTGGGCGTTTGAATCATGCTTCAAAGATTTTATATAATTAAAGCTGTCAGAAAATGACTCTTCTTCTTGTCACTTGCACGAAAAAGCTTTTATGGAAGCTCCAGATCTAGCTCAATCTTCATCGTTATAGCCTCAACTATGAGAAAAATGGGAGGATTTAGCTAAATGAAATGATTTAGCTGAAATCATTTAGTTGATAAATGATCACTATTTTAGTAATTTAGCTAAATTAGCATATGACACACAGCCGTTTGATGCTAATTTAGGCCTTAATTATAAGTTAACGGCGCTATGTGTCTTCCAATAATTAAAAACAATACCGTACGCAGAACAACAAAACTTAAGATATATAAAACCATCATAAGACCTCTGCTATGCTTTGGCAGCGAAACGTGGACTTTAACTCAGGCGTCCGAAAAACTACTTAACGCCTTTGAAAGAAAGGTCCTCAGAAGAATCCCTCATAAAATTTAGGAAGTTATAATGGGTTAGTTATGTGGAGCGGATGGATGACAGAGGAATTCCCAATAGCACACTAAAAGGGAAAGTCAATGGATTAAGACTGGTCTGAAAACCACGGAAGAGGTGGGAGGATTCGATTGACGCAGCAGCAAATCACTGCTAAGATTTTCTAACTGGAAGATGCAGTCACTGATCCGAGATGGATGGAGGCAAAGTATTCAGGAGACCAAAGTCCGATTTGGGCTGTTGCGCCATCTTAAGTAAGTAAGTAAGAGGGAATCGACGTATTCAGGGAGTGGGAAAATTTTACTGATTGATCCTTTGATGTAAGAAATTTGTATTTTGATGGTTACCACTCGATCGAGCCCGTCTTTACCAGAATGAGTGGCAGTATTGCGACCAAGAATCGAAATAGTTGACGGCAGACGCCTTGTACAAGTACCGGAGTATCAATTTCGACATTGGCTCGAGTGACAGTCTATTTCTAACAGTCTATTACTGGCCTGTAGATTGTTCAAGTCTGTTGACCAGCGGCGCCAACGTTGTTGATGCTGTGCTGCACCATTTGCAATCGAGATAGCCTATTTGCGTTCACCTCAAGAAGTTTAGATTCTGGAATAGTAAGTCGCGCTGTTCCTATAAGGAAAAGGCCTGGAGCTTCAGCTTCGGTGTCATTAGGATCTTTGATAAGTGCATGTAATGGCCTGGAGCTCAGGCAAACCTCAATTTGCGTATGTGATGTATAGAGTTCCTCGAACGTTAGTGTTGTATTGTTAATGACGCGTTTTAAATAATGTTTCCTGGCTTTAATACCGGCTTCCCATATACTTCCAAAATTTGTAACCCGCGACGGAATAAATATTTATTCAGTTCCAGCGTTAGCAAGGAGTAATACCAGTTCTTCTGGCAGTTGAGATTTTGGTTGAAAGAGCGAGTACTTTAATTCCAAGTTAGCACCGATGACATTTTTTGGCATTATCGGTATACAACCTACGACATTTGCCTCTTCTCGCCGTAAGACGATTGTATGCCGCAATGAATGCAGCGGTTGTCAGATCTGCAATTCAAGGTGCACAGCTTCAGTTGATCTAATTGGTCAATAACGAACACTGATTGGGCTCGCATAGTCAACACCTGTATTAATGAATGGACGAGCTGACCGGACGGGGATGTAATTGTCCCATAAGTTGACTTCTAGCTGTAGCTCTCTGATGGAAGCAAATAATACGTCGATTGATAAAGCGCCGTACTCTATCCTTACATGCAATTATCCAATAACGTTGCCGTATATAATTCTGGGTAAATTGGTTGCTGCCATGAAAAGTATTTTCATGAGCATCGGCTACAATTAATTCAGCTAGACAGGAATTTTTTGACAAAAGTAGTTGATGTTTCGAAAAAAAGTCAACTCAGAATTTCGCAATCACCCTCCAATTCTAACAGTTCTGGTGTTATTGCCGAATATAGGGTGTAATTGTAGAATTGAACTAGTTGAGCTGATTGACCTTCCTTCTGCGAGGTTTCCATACTCCTTCAGGAAATCGGTTTGTTCTGACATGCTAATCCAAAGTATTCGGGCTTCATATAGCTCTGAAGCAGTCAGTGGCCCTATGATTCAATTGATTGGATCGTATTGGTAAATCATTTGCAGTGTGACGTAACTCGAAGAAGATCATTTAAAGATGAATGCTGTTCCAGAAAAACAACTTCCCAAGTAGGTACAAGTACAGTGTGAACACTGCAAGCTGGTTTCCTTTCTTCGAGACCATAATCTGGTAATTTCTGTGGGTCAGTTGCTGGCCACATAGCAGAAGGTGCCTTCAGCCAAGTAGGATCTTCTCACCATAGTGTATGTGAAGACAGATTGCCAGGTGGTATTCCTCTGCTCGCGCAATCGGCTGGATTATAGGAACCAGGAATATGTAGCCATTTAGCGGATGGATGTTGCTAACACAGTTGGCGATAAAGGTTTCCAGTTTGTGGATCAGTCCAATAATAAACTGCAACCGTAGGTATGTTCATTGATGCCTGAATGCTGTTCATTAAACGTGCGCATAGTTCTAGTCGCGGATCGAGACACATTTCAATGGAGCCAGTTTAGTCTTTGCACAGAGTAAATTGTTAAAATATTGTTGAAGTCGTGCATCACTCGAAGGTTCACCACGGCAGCATAGGCGAATTCCGAGGCATCGGAGAAAGCATGTATTTCGTCGGTGAGCTTGGATGAAGGTCATCCAATCCAGCGTGCAACAGCTACGTTTTCCAATACTATGAGGTTTTTGCGTAACGATAGCCAATCACTGGCGATGTCATGTAGACGAGTATTCCAATCCATTTTCAAAAGCCATAATTTTTGAAACATTGACTTGACAAGTACCGTAGCGGAAGGAAAAAATCTCAGTGGATCGTATAATTTGGCGACATCTGATAATAGATTTCGCTTAATTCGAAGGCTTTCTGAAGTTGGCTGCCACCAAAGACCCAGAGTTTTAGTAGCACTGTCAGAACCTAGAAGAATAGTTGATATTAGTTTCATCGCTAACGGCCCGTAGTAGGTCTGAATGATAAGATGCCCATTTCTACTACAATGGCACTACAGTCCAAATCGGGCCTTGGCCTCCGGACTTTCAGGTTCCTTAACATTTTCATTAATTATTGTGGAAGGGTTGTTAGCCCTTCGCACAACCCTCTATCTTAGAATTTTTCATTTTCTTAGATTGAGTTGACCATGGCATAACCAACCAGGCAATGTGCTGGAATTATGCGTCGACCGGGACTTGAACTCACAACCTTTGCAATGTAGACCAATATGCTACCCACTAGGCTATACCCTAAATGACCATTTGTGTAATTTAAATCCTCCAGAGTTTAATAAGTTGATAAGTTGTCGTTACATATTTGGCACTGTGGCAATATCTTCAGTTCCTGCTAGAATATCGTCAACATAAATTTCATTCCGAAGTATTGTTGCGCCTAGTAGATATGCTGAACTGACAAGCTAATGAAAAAGAAAAATTCTAGAACTATAATAATTACCCTCCAAGTTGGGGGTTGAGCGATGTATTAAAAATGCATCTTCGGAAAAACCAGACTTGTTCCAGAAACTGAAGCATCGTCTCGGACTGGATTGATTCAACGAAAACGACCACACAAACAAAAAATGGACTATTTCTACAGATCTTGGAACGTGCGATCCTTGTACAGAGCAGAAGCAGTGAGAGCGCTTCTGGAATAGGCAAGCAAATACAAAACTAACATCACTGCACTCCAAGAAACTACATAAATTGTTAGGTAGCGAGGTTGCTGACATTGGATCGCAAATAATTTTCAAAGTCGGAAAAAATCGAGAAACCAGGAGTTTGGAGTTGCGTTTATCGTCGACAAAGAATTTAAACACCAAGTTACCAACTTTAAATTGACCAATGAACGATTATATCATGAACATCACAAAATATTGATCCGAACCCCTCACTTCTTCTACCTTCTCCCATACAAATGCACAATTTTGGAAAAATAATTTTATTGCAATAAGTTTTGAAAAAATTATCAACTTCTCCTCACTCCTTCTACCCATATAAATTTGACGAAATTTTGAAATTCTAATAAAATATTTTTTCTCTGAAACTGTCAAAGCTATCGACTTGAAATTTTCTGGAAAGTATAATAATAAAAATATCGTTGACGACGAACAATTTTACTTTGATCTGTATACTCATTCCACTTTCTCCCATACAAATGATTACTTTGAATAAATGCATTGTATCGATTTCCATTAAAACTAGAAAATGTACAAACTTAAAATGTTGCCAAAATTTCTTTCTTAAAAATTGCAATAAGTAATAAAAAAAATTATCAGTTTCGCTTCACCCCTTCCATCCCCTCCCTTATTTGTAAGAAAATCACTAAAATCCCCCCACTCTTTCTACCACCTCCCATACAAACTGCACATTTTCACTAAATCTAACACACTAATTTTCTCAGCTCCTATTCAATTTTTGAAGTAAGCATTTTGTATAAAATATTTGTATAGCTACTTTAGCATGATGGGGAAAAATTAGCTCAATGCTATCATCCCTTCTAACACTCCCCATACAAAATTTCTTGGGATCGCAAAAAATTCTATTTCATCTAGAGTATCTTAAGATTGCGTTTTACGCGCAATCGTATCCCTGTTATGTTTTTTTTTTATTTTTTTTTCTCTCCGATCTCAATGAAGGCCAAAACTGAAATGATTCCATGACCAAATGTATAAGTATTTATACTTCAATATTATTACTACCGGAGCCACCTGGCGGCAGTGTGAGACATGGAAATCGCAACTATCTTCACTTCATCGCGAAAGTCGCCATTTCATACTACGAAATTAAATATACTCGTATTTATTTCTTAAACTATTCTTATAATTTGTTAATTTCACAACTCTGTTAATATGACGTCCAGTCACCGCTGTTTGGCTCAATTTCTTAGCGTAATCCACACTTAGACCTCTCCAAATTTGTTTTAAACTTCGAATAAGATGTTGTGTAGTGGATACTTTTTCCCTTTTAGTTTGATCTTCATGAGCGACTACACATTTTCAATGGGATTTGCATCGGGACTCTGCGATGGCCAGTCCAAAGTTATTATCCCATTTTCTGTCTTCCACGATATGCAGAGCCGACTACGATGTTTGGGGTCGTTGTCTTCTTGGAGAATCCAGTCATCGTTTTGGTGTCCATTCAACAACTCAGCAGACTTTAACAATCCCTTCTTGTATAAATTCAGCATTCAGATTTCTAGTGAAAGCAATCAACTTTCCGAATTCTTTTTCAGAGAAGCACCCATAAACATGCACCTTTGCTGGATGTTTGACGGTACGTTGCAACAATCTCTCACCGCTTTTTGTCCAAGCCTTCTTCCAGTGAGTGCAGATAACAAAAGATGACTCATCGGTATTACGTTGCTCCAATCGCGTTCCAAATTCTCCCGTACCCAACTCAATCTTTTTTAAACATGTTTTCCTGTTAGTACCGGTTTGGAGTTTGTGCTCCTGTTGCCAGGCTCTTCAAGCCTGCTTCTAATTGTATTTATGGACACTCATACTTCTTTTTTTAAGTAGTTCCTCTTTCGCCTGTCGCAGAGTTAATGTCGTATTTTACCTGCATAGCTGAGCGTAAATTTATCCTATTTGATGTACAAGAGTTATCTGGCTTATCATCGACATCACTATGCTCCTTATACCTCATAATAAATATTCTTTACATATGAAGCACTGGTTTTGGTATATTTTGCGTCCTGTCTCACACGCATTCTGGGTCCTTTAGGATGGGTAATCAGAAAAACAATTTCAAACCGTTTTTTATAAAGAGCACGCATTTCTTAAATTGTTAGTTTTACGAAAGATCAAACTGTACTGACCAAATGAATCTAACGCGAAATCGGCAGTGGTATGTCATACATAATTTTCCATAACACATAAATGTTTGACCAGGTAGAAAGCAATTACTTCCGACACGCGTCTTAAAAGTGGTAAATGGTGTGTTTAGGCTCATTTAGTATATAAAATTAAGGTCGAAATTTTTGAAAATAGCTACATATATCTTTACTATTTCATGTTACGAAAGAACTAAATAAAAAATGTAATACGGCATCCCTTTGACACAAGTCATTAGGCTATGGTATATTTCGAAACATTTGTTTAGGAAAATATAGGGTCCAACAATAATTTCAGTGGAAATATCCTCTTGAGAAAAACTCCAAATAGACTCTTAACACAATTATTAACTGAAAACAATTTCATTTGGTGAGTGTTTTCTCGGTGCATTTTAAATTAAGGACAAAGATTCCCGGATTTCACACTTCTATACTTTATTAAATGTGACATTTATCAAACTCTCTCAGTTTGATGAAGGTCTCGGCAAGGAGCGAAACGTCCCATTTAATAAAGCATAATAGTGTGAAATGAGGAAATGTTTTTTTTTTTAATTTGAAAACAAATTATTCCCATGGAAAAACGTTATTATTAATAGACTTTGTACAAATTCACATAAAGCAATTTGCAGCTTAGGTACTTAATTTTTCAAACAGAATTAAAACCACCAATCAATGAGATACATATGTAGAATTTGTCCTAACGAAATTGTAATTTCAATAGTATTTCCCTTTAATAATGGTTAATAATGTCTTTTGTGTACTAGCTCTTAAAACTTTTAAATATCTGTCGGTAGGGAATATTCGACCAACTTACTTTAGTCAAACATTTCATTTTAAATTATCATGTTCGTTCGTTGAAACAAGGAGTGAATTCAAAACCAATCGTCTACTGACCCAGTTCTGAATATGCCAAAGTCAATAGAAACGCAATGAAGCAAATCAGCCAAGCATACGTGCTACAACTACTGGAGACATGCCATCCAAATACCCCCGTTTGACGTTCTTGTCGGTTCAATGTTGTCGACTCACTGGACTCAATCAATTCAGCGTTGGTAGACGAGGGTATGGGACGAAAACGGAGTGGTCACATAAGTCTACCTTTTGACGGACCGGGACCAGCACCAGCTACGCCTTCATTCAGCACAGCGTTTTAACGCACAATCAGTCAGTTCCGAAATTCAGAAGCTTTAGAAAAAAAAAAAATACCGAACCGGGAATAGCCAGAGCGATAGCCACTCCAGTTTTCGGATACATCGCTAAATTTCATCATAGGTCGCAGACCCCCAGGGCTTTTAAAGATATGACTACGACAGAAACTTTGTATTTGTTACGAAAATCGTGGATATTTGTCCAACGGTTTCCGGACAGCATAAGGTTATTTTTCATTTTCCGAAAGAGGGAGACTGCCCTTCTAATATCAAACCATCTGTCACTCAACAAACATCAGATTTTACTATTTTTTGCGAAACGAGTGTCCGGTTGTATTATCGAGGTCGGGAGGGACACCGGCAATTTTGCACCCATCATCAACACTGTCATCCACCCCGACTCCCTCAAATCTCGCCAATCCCCTATTCACTCATTCATTGAAAACTTGTTTTTGTTCTGTTTGTGACCATTTTAGGTCATTTCTGGAGTGACGCGAACAATTTTCTTCCAAACAGGGATATGAACAGAAATATTAGAGCGAACGAGGACTGTCGGATATCGAAGTTGGTCGGGGGCTGTAATGGATGATGAGATATGGTAGATATAGCCTTAGGTCAGTGTTCAGTAATGATGTTGGCCTATCGTTGTCGTTGTCGTCGTTGCTGTTGTTGTATGACCTCGAACCGACGATAGGAAAGGAAATTGAGGGTAGGACATAAACAATGGCACTGCTTCGCCTGCTGATGTTGGTAACTGGACCTTCTGGGTGGACTGTTGAAATTGTGAAGGAGGTGTAAAAAGATTTTCAAAGTTGATACAATAAAAATGAAATCGAGAGATAAAAGGGGTCGGTTTTTTTATGTTTCAAAGCAACCTAGTTTATGTGTGACATATGCTTCAAGGGTTGCAGGCTATTTCCTGTATAAGTTTAATCGGAGTATAATAAAGCACGTTGATTTCGGGTTGAACTTTTCGTCCTATCTTACTTATCAAAGCTGTATTAATAACGAAGAAATTTTTCACACTATAAAATTGATGACGAGTGGTTTTACCAAAATTTAGTGTTGACAGTAAGCGAATGTGCGGCAAAGATTATGAAAATAATATGAAGTGTAAATTGGAGATTTGTAAAGGATAATCCTGATTGGAATACGATAAGACGCTATAATGGGGAGGGCAAAACGCATACGGCGTACACACAAACGGATTATGCTTATTTACATGAGCTGGACTCGATTGATTAATTAATTATAGTTTATCAAACAGAGATTTGTATAAGTGAAAGGTTGGTACTCATAAGCTGATTCTGAGCGCCAAATCTACACACATACGAACCACAACCTAAATTCGAAAAAATGTTTGAAACTTTCAAACTGAAGGAATCCGTCAAACGTCTTAGGTCTAAATAGTCAACGAAGGACCAGTTGTCAAAAGTATCTATGATGAAAAAGATCAAGATAAAGAAATTATAATTAAACTATCGGGATGCTAGCTAACATACGATGACTAAAAATCTCTAATGGGATGGCTATTGTAGTACACGAAATATCTGTCTTGTAGACAAGATATTAAAAAAAAATATATAAACTAAATGGAACATTCTTCGGATCGGATCAGCTTCGCCATGAGTGGTTTGAACTTCAAAAAAGATTCTTCAGAAGAAAACTTCTGTCAAATCAAAAGTAGTCAAGAAAATGAATGTATTACTATATATGTTGTATTTGATAGACTCATTATTACTGGACAATTGTTTGACTGAAACAATAATACGCTGAAATATGGCATGAAGGATGAATTTACGAATTGATGTTCAATTTATAAAATATACATATCCAACTTGCCCAATGAATTTTTATATATTGAAAATTTTGTAGCTAATAGAAATGTAAGATAGAAAGTAGTTGCCTGTCGAGAACAGAAAATGGTTTATGTTTACATAATTATTTCTTCGGAAGTATTGAACATATCTTAGGACAATTTAGACGGTACAAAGGCCCACCATAATCAACTTAGAGCTAGGAGTATGCTTGTAAGAGGGAGTACAAACCGAAAACCTCCGAGTTTTTTTTTAAATTCAAGCCTTTATTGTGCAAAATGGTTAAATATTTATTATTCAAGGAAATGCCCATCGATAGTCATAACTTTTCCCTTCTTTCTGGCAGCATACGGATTCCGTGTCGAAAAAACTGCTCATCTTTTGAGCCGAGCCACGAATCGACTAAATTTTTGGCTTCTTCGTAAAAAGGAAATGCTGCTCTGCCAGGCCATGCGTCATCGATCGGAATAGTTGGTAGTTGGAAGGGGCGAAATCTGGAGAATATGGCAAATGGGGTGTGTCTCTCCTCGTTTCTTGGCTTCAAATCGCATGGCACCCAATGTCCTTCCATTATTTCCAAGCTTCCCGCTAGCGCCACCTATTGGGGAACGACAGGTTTCAATTTGTACTCCCGATACTTTAAAATTAATATCTCGACTATCTCTTATGCCATGGGATAAAAAATAACATCTGGATATAATAATAGCAAGTAGAATTGGAGGTCAATTTAAAACCAGTTTACATTTCTAACTTTGAAATCTTCATAACTCCAAATTCAGTATATACATTAGGTTTAAATTTTGTCATATTGTAAAGCTATCTAATCTATTGATAAAAAAAATATAAGTTGCAGGGAGTAAGGGCAAGGAGGTAGTGAGCCAAAATATCGAAAACATTGAGTAAATTGGTTTTGAGCTTGAGCGAGATCAGGTGGACAGGATCAGGAAAAGAACGAACCCCGAACGGAAGTACTATTCTGACCGCTTGTCCTGAGCGTGTTGCCAGAAATAGCATAGCAGTCGTTCTTACACCGAGTGCGAGCTGCCAACCAATCTCGGCAAGGATTATCGTCGTTAGGCTCAGGACCAGTGTCAAAAATGTCACAATTCTGCAGTACTACGCACCAATTAATGTCGCAACACCTGGTGACAAGGAAGATTTTTATGGCCAACTGGGTGCCACCTTCGAGCGTGTTCCAAGAGGTAATATTATTATCATCGCAGGTGATATGAACACCCAGGTTAGCTCGGACATCACTGGACTAGAACACCTCATGGGGAGGCATGGTGACCCTTGGATTAACGCGTCACGATCTTGGATTTAGAGGCCTGAAAATAGCGAATTATTTTTAGAGTTTTGTAGTTCTCGGCAAATGGTCACCGAAAGGGAACCTTTTTCCTTACATGAGTCATCATAAAACATCGTGCGTTTCCCATGATGTTGTTAAACAGAACCAAATCGGCCATTTGGCTATAAGTCGTCGATGGAGAAAATGTCTCCTCGATGTCCGAGCGAACCGTGGAGCTGACGTTGAGAGCGATCACCATGATGGCTGCCTGCTTGAGATTTTGCACAGCAGTTATCCGACGACCACAAATTCTTCAAATGAAGCGCAAGCTTAATGCGGATAAACTTGGAGACCCCAATAAAAAGCGCGAGTATAACCATCATTCTGCGCAAACGCCATCCACATTGGTAGAACTTGAAATGCGCGTACTGGACGCCAATTCGGAGGCAACCAGAAACACTTTTCTAATTTTACTACAATGGCGCTACAGCCCAAATCAAGCCTTGGCCTCCTGACCTTCAGGTTCCTTAACATATTTTTATTATTTCTTGTGGAAGGGTTGTTAAACCTTCGCGCAACCCTCCATTTACGAATTTTATATTTTTCTAGATTGAGGTGACCATGGTATACCCAAGCGGGCAGTGTGCAGGAATTATGCGTCGACCGAGATATGAACTCATGACTTTCGCATTGTAGACCAACACGCTACCCACTAGGCTACACCCTAGCTACGTTTCTAATTCGTGCTGAAGAATATGTGGGATATGTGTAAAGCAGTGAGAGATAAGGCACATGGAACAAGGTTGGCTTTCGGAAAAAGCCAAATCGGCAATCATCTCTCAACCCGATGTCAGCATCTCTCGATATATTCAACACTTACATGAGTATGAACAGGAAGAAAAGTTAGTCCTATTTCGATGTTGGTTATGAGATGAAATGTTGGCAGAATATCATTAGCTAGGCTTTCTCCAATTGCGTTTGAATAGCATTCCGGAAAATGTTAGCCCTACCACATGTTCATCCTGTGCCTAAAATAGTTTTTGTGAAAATTCCAACCAACAATATTGTTTGGGTTTTTTCCATATATAAACTACAATATAATTTTTTCCTTCCATATTTCATAGATAACATTCCTGGAAAGCTTTTATCATGGAAAGAAATCAAATTAAGGTGCCCTCTTGGGAGACAACACCCCTCTAATGTAATCTGGGAAAAATACGTTTCAATTCCATACCATTGCGAATAATAGAAGAAAATTTTGAGGCGCATTTTTAGCTGCTTTTAATCTTTTCTTCCCGAAAATGAAAATTCCTGAAAAAAAAAAATAACCAAACAGCAAAAAAGGATCCCTATTCTACCGCCACAGTGAATTAACGAAATATTCTTTTCCTTCATGTAGGTACAGATTTATTTTTGTATTATATATCTTTTCAAGTATAAGTCTTACCGAAGGTTTTTGAAGCTATGAAGTACGCTGCTGCTCCACGCTAGACTAGGTTCTAGCAGTAGAAGCGATTTTCCGCTCGCTAAGCATCGAGCACAAAACGTTCTCATTGATAAGCACTTTGAAAGCCTTTTCAGGCTTCTGTTGCTAACAACCTTACCTCATCTCGGTGTATATGTCCTGGATGTACTCATGCCCGCTCATGGACTCCATCGTCAACTCAATGAAAAATCATGTTTTTGCAAACGTTCCCATCTCTTTGCCGATGGTCTGACGCTATAACCATGTTTTCACGTACCATCGAAAGGACCTACGAGCAGGAATAGAATCTTGAAATCCTTTTCACGTTTTCACGTGCATTGCAGTTATCGAAATCCCATTTAGTTTAGCATGATGGCTTTGGAGCGAGAAAAAAAAACGGGAGTAGGAACAGACATTGTCCTCCCCATCCATCCTGTTTTGTCGGAATGAAACCTTCTGCCATCTCGCTTCACTCATTTCCTTACAGATTTCTGTGGTGTTTGGATTTAGTGAAATTTAAAAGGAATCTAGGAAGGAAACTTGTGCCACCTTTTATGGGTGGTAAAGCTTCTGGCAGGATGAAGGTCGTAAGTCATAAAATAGATTTGCTTCGATAGCGTAAGTATGATGTCGCCCTCATCAACGAACCAACGACTCACAGGATTTGCTCGCTTTAGGAATAAGCGCTGATTCCAGTGAATTTCATCCGACGCGAAAGCGTTCCACACCTTCATCGTTCTTGTATTTAGCGATAGCAAGAGTGCTACCTTACCTCTATCTATTATTGCAAAATGCTTGGAGCATTGATTTCCTCTCAACGTTGAAGTCGGTTATTCAGGACCATCATCGCAGCAAGGCATCATTTCCTCGTGGATTCTGTAATTGTGCAGATTTGATGAGCAAACTTCAGGCTTGTCGGCAACAATTTCCAACAAATCACTTTGATTAATATGAAAGATCGTTGGAATGAATCTGAGGATGGTTCGGTGGTGGTAGGAGAGATTCGAATCTCTGTGTGCTGCGAGGACGGGTGGAAATAATGATGGCAGGTGAGTGGAGAGGAGAGAATTCAAGATTTATTTTCTACTGCTCAGTCCTTTTTGATAAATTACTTGCCATACAGTTAGGGCTTAAAGCGCAAACAGGCTCTTGTTCCTAAGTCCCACACCAGCCAAGGAGTATTCATACACGAGCATTACTTATAAATACGTAGAAAGGAAATCAATTAATCTTGAAAGGAAGCGAGTAGTAAAGTTTTCTTCTTTGGCGCCTTAAATCCTTCTATCACGGTATTATTGGGAGTGTTGGTCGTTGTGATAAATTTCCTCAAAAGTTTGCTGACTCGGATCTTAAGCTCAGTCCTCCCCTAACTGCAAGGAGTTTTTGAGTTTAAATAGTATCCAGGGCTGAGCATTATTTTGAAATATCTTTCGCCAAGTTTCACTCCTTTAGCCCGTTTCTCAATCGCTAGATTAGAAGTGTAAGGTACGTACACAATAACGTACCAGCAAATCCTCCAGGTGCAGTTCGATAACTGCACTTCAATTGAGTCTGAAGAGATTCGCTGCAAAACTTACAGACTCGGGTACTAAATCAGTTGCTGATTATCGTGCGATGAATTGATTGTGGCAATCCATCTTAAGATGGCGAAACCAAAGAATTTGATTACTGTAGTGGTCAGTAATGAGATAACGAGTATGACCAAACGTTGGTAGCTGCAGTGGTAGATTCAGTGGGCATCTATTTACAAGTATGGTTGAATAGAAAACAAATTACTCCAAAAGTGTTTCAATAATTATATGAATTTGTTTCATATGGCTTTTCAGAAGAATGCAGGGCTTACAAAAACGTTTCCAGGATCGCTTCAAAATCAAATGGTAAATGAAGTGGATATTCGAAATAGGCATATTTCTATGATTAACTTGTATCTTAATCCTAAGTTTTGCATTTTCTCTAGAGGGAAAGGGAAAATTTCCTGATCATAAATTCACTTTCCTATATTATAACAATATCTTAGATTACATAATAGCCTATAAACCAGTTCTGATAAGACATAAATAATATAAAACATAATTTAAAGAGTACTACTGCGTTCATTTCAATATTAAATTCTCTAAGAACTCTTTTGCTTCTTACCAGGCTTTAATTGAAGGCTACTAAATTAGTTTGCTAATAGCAGGTCCTACCTATTCCAAAGCAGTCAATCCTTTTTCGTTATTATTGGCTACCTTTCATCTTCCTTAGAACTTAATTTTTAACCCGGCGAAACCACATTCAATTTACTTATCTTTTTTTTTTCTTTCATTTACCTTTTCTTTATAAAATAGATAGCAACTCTGTCTTGGCAATAAATTCCGGAAATTTATATATTAGTTGCGGGTGGTGCTGAAAAAGGAACAGCAGAGATCCAGCCGGTAGAAAAGGATACCCTCAGGACCACCTTAATTAAAATCCCGAGCGCAATTTATATTTAATTAATTAGCAATTTTTCAACGTTGTTCGTACTCATTTTAACGCCAAACCGAGTGAATCCTTTTGCTCAAGCTCCCGCACTAGAGTATAAGCAAGCATCATTTCGCAACAAAATGGTATGCGCGAAAAATTTCCAGTGCGCCCCCGCGTGCTCGTTTTCAACTCATTTTCGATTTATATGCCCGTAAAGCACCGTGCTCGTACGGCTTCAGACATCACGAAAATGCCTGATATCCTTTTCTTTTACCTGTCTCCGGGAACGCTCGATTCCCCAACTCTAAGGCTCCGGAATGCTGGGTAATGGGTGTGACTATTCTGTACGTTGCCTAAACATTAAAGGAAATTAAATGAACATTATCGTTAAGCCCTTTCGCTAACAGAAAATTATACCCTCTTGCTTGCCCGCTGAATTCGTCTGCCTCCGCCAACGACTGTGGACTACAAAGAAACGCCACGATGACGCCAATTGATATACATATAAACATCCTTTGGATCGGTGAGAAGCGATGAAGGATGATGATGAAGTTGCGTAGCGCTTCCTTGCTAGACCTAGAAAACTGTCCTTTTTGCTCGCTATGCAAAGGAAGTCGTCTTTTATGGTTCAGTGATTTCTGCCTGGGAGCTCAGAATTCTCTATGGCTCGCCTTTACGATGAAAATTTTTTCGTAATTAGCGGCTGTTCGTGATTTGAATTTCTAATGGAATCAGAGGAGTCTTAAGGGAGCTCGCTTCTTGAAAATCCTTTCGCATGTTTTCTTCTTGTCTGCTCGGATCTGTCTGTATAGATCTTGCAGGCTGAGGCCGATGGGGTTGTTACACGATTTCGTTCAAAGAATAATGGCCGGATTCAATCATCTACTCTGTAAGTCCACTCTATCTCACAGATATTCTTAGCGGTCGTAAATTAGCCGAAAATAAATTTTTAATTATCACTTTCAATAATTAGACTCGGCTTTTCACCGAAGGCGCCAAATGAATAAATGTGGGCAGTAGGCTACACCTTTCTCATAGTCTTGGAATTAACAATGTTTTAGTATGCGATTGACTCGACTTTTCACCAATATGCAAATGACTTTGGAAATCCTTTAAAACAACTGTGAGCGTGAGAGAGAGCTTATATTCCAGGACTTGAGCATGCTCTTATCTTTACCCGATAATTGTAGAAAGGACTTTAATGGAAGTTCTATGCTAAACCGATCTGATTCGGTTGAATGGGACAATTAAAATTAATTGTGGTGAGTTATTACTTTCCAAGATGTTGTAATGGATAATTGAATGACTCGCGCGAACAATGCAAAAAAGATGGGTTTTTGGTATTAACTGAGATAATAAATTTATGATCTGGGTATGTTGTAGATTATGAATTTTTTTTTTTTTTTCTATTTTTTTTTTTAATTTCAGTTGAATTATGTATGCATATGAAAAATCTGGTGCCTCTGAATGTATTACCAATGTTAGGAGATACTACCAAGGAGCTTTGTACTTGTGTTTTTATAATCTACCATAGATGAAACCTGAGAGCACTATAAGTTTGCTCTAGAGTTTGTAACGCCAAGAAATATGGCTCGGAAATAAAAATGGATTGAACAGAAATTTTCTTGGAAATTATAAAAGCAAATAATTTGAAGTTTAGAATATAATCTATTTTTATCATAATTTATTACTTATGGTACGAGGGGTGGTCTAAAATTTTGCGGAATGACGGTATGGTCTCCCCTGTGATATGCTATTCTTTTTCTTTATAGTCGATCATCAAAACCCCTCCTTAATCCCAAAAAATGGTGACCCTGATTTTTCGACGAATTGTGAGACCTTGAACTTCTTGGGGGTGAAGCGCGTTTATCAGCCATTGCATTGACTTCTGCTTTAGTTCAGGCTCATAATAATAAGCCCTAGTCTCATCTCCAGTAACAATCCGGGTGAACATTTCATCTCTGTTCTCGCTACAGAGATCCAAAAGTCGCATGAAAACTCGACGCGCTGCTTTTTCTGAACCGCTGAGAGTATTGTCGGTATCCATCTTGCGCTGACCTTAGACATGCCGAAATGATCATGGGCGATATTCAAAATGCAACGATTTTTGCGGTTTATTTCTTCTTTAAACGAGCATCTTCGGAAACGAGTTTCTGAACTTTTTCGACGATTTTTGAGGAAGTGGCCTCAATCGGCCGGCCCGAGTGTTTATCATCTTAAAATGACTCTCTGCTTTACCTGAATAAACTATGCCACTTAAAAATCATTGTTTTTCCAGGGCAAGAGTCCCCATAAACAGATGATATTTCTTCCAAAATGATTTGTGGCGGTTTTCCTTGCTTGGTAAGGCACTTAATGATAAAACGAAACTCAATTTTATCCATAGTTAGCGTTTTCTTTCCGATTGACTTGTTGATTTGGCGACAACTAAAATGTTAGTGATTCGATTCGAGAGAAACTTTGTATTTATACCTTTATTGTGTGTTACAATATCTGCAGGAAAAAATATTTCCCCCCTCCCTTGTTCATCTCCTTCATTCACCGAAATTTCCCCTCGTATATAGATTATTTGAATCCTCTCCCCACTCCTTTCATCACCTCCCATAAAAACTGCTCTTCTTCATGAAACACTGTAAATCAATTTTCAAAGTACGTACGAGCTCACATTCGGTAATTCATACTTAAAAATAATTATTATTAAGATCGGAAAAAATTAACTGATTAGCTTTACTACTTCTACCACCTCACATTCAATGTAACACAATGTCACAGCTCTACGAAATATTATTTTCTTGAAAAATAAAAATATTCTTGGTCCCCAATTCGACAGATATCATTTGCTTAATATTCACAATTATTTTTTAAAAAAAATACACTATACACCCCCGACTCCTTCCAATACCTCCCATTCCAATCGCACGACTTCTGTAACTCTAGTGCACTAATTTTCTCAGTACTTATTCAATTTTAAAAGTTTAAACTTGCAATTACAACTTTAGCGTGATGAGAAAAAGCTAGTTCAGTGTCGTCAACTCCTGTACCACTTCTCTTACAAATTTTCTTAAAATCAAAAAATTTCTCTTTCATCCAAAGTATCGCATGTCAAATCTGTGTTGTTTTCTTCTGGATTTCAAATTTGAAAGGTGCTTAAAATGTTGCTAAGCAGTTTGCGAATCGTCCAGATGTTTTCACACCTTTCACCTCTCTTACGATATTGTGAGATTTGTAGAGAAGCACAAAATCAAAATTTCCTTGAAAATTATGAAAACTAATAGTAAATTCAGCACAAAACGTCTGCATACCAAGTTCAGTGTCATATTCAAAATCTATAAACTCCTTCCACCACCTCCCATACAAAAGCAACTATTCATTATTTTAAAGAATGCGAGATGATATATTTTCCATGGCGTTTAACTCTTCATTTCATTTAGAGTATCGCATTACTCCTAATCGTAATTCTGTTTTGACTTTAGTCTTTGTTCATTACTTATAGTCATATTGAAATTAGTCTCGCGAGAGTGCCATTCTAAGATAGATCAGCGATGGTTCTCGGTTGACGCATAATTGTTGTTGCTGAGCTAGAGTGTAGCCTAGTGGGTAGCGTATTGTTCTACAATGCGAAGGTTGTGAGTTCAAATCCCGGTCGACGCATAATACTAGCACACTACCTACTTGGTAGTTACCTCAATTTACGAAAATGAAAATTCGTAGATAGAGGATTGTGCGAAGGGCTAACAACCCTGTCGCAATGACAAAAGAAATTTTTAAGGAACCTGAAAATCAGGAGGCCAAGGCCCGATTTGGGGTGTAGTGCCATTCTAGTAGTAGTAGCATGAATGTTGTGGAACGCACATATGAAGAAGTTCATTTTTTCTTATCACTGGTTTTCGTCAAGTCAATAGCTATCATAGTTCTAAATAAAGAAAACATAGGGCCGTACTTTTTCCAAAATAACGATGAGAGAACCGTTACAGTCACGTGCGCTACAAACGCACGATAAACAATTTTTTGTGGCCGAAGAGGGAGTGTATGGACACGGATGACCACTACTTTCATCAGGATGGTGCTATACAAGTTCCGAAACAATCAAGTTTTTCGCAGGAAATTTCCTGGTCGCGTAATTTCAAGTTTTGGAGACACCAATTGGCCACCAAGATCTTGCAATCTACCACTGTTAGATTTCTTCCTTTGAGGTTATGTCAGGAATAAGGTCTACGCTAACCATCCGCAAGCAATTACAACTTTCAAAGCGAACATTGCAGCCGACTTCGCTGAAATAGAGTCCCAATTATGCGAAAGAGTGAGTGATCGAAAATTCCGAGAAAAGGATAAAGCTCTGCAAGCAAAGCCAAGGCGACCATTTGGCAGATATTGTATTTCATATACACTCCGTTTCATATTTATAACCCACGTAGAAATTTTAGGATATTTTCACTCGGAAAATTATTATGCTTTTGTATTTGATCGCTAAATGTAGAAAGCCTGAATCTGAAATTATTTGCAGGTAAATTTTTTTTTCATCCATTGGATTAATTTATTTAACATTTTAGGGTCAAGTTTCTGCTATTCATCAAGAATTGCAGCTTTCAATTCCGCCAGTGATTCATACTGGCGATTTTTAGCATATATCCGTCTGACAAGAACTTCTCAAATGTTTTCAATTTGATTGAGATCGGGAGAACATGCCGGCCAGCTAAGGGAATTGGTCTCCATCCAAACCATTGTTTCACGATTGGTATGAATTCTGGCATTATCTTGTTGGAAAATCCAGTTTTTTTCGCCATGTTCTGCAGTAAACTGTTTTCAAGTACTTGGATGTAATCTCTACTGTTCATACACAATGAAATAAATTGTATATCCAAACACCTTGCTGCAGAAAATGCTCCCCACAACATCTCAGAACCGCCACCAAAACTCCTCTTCGAGAAATAGAGAGGTTCCTTCCTCAGATCGCGCCAGTAAGAATTAAATCCGTCGGGTCCATCTAAGTTCCATTTCTTTTCATCAGAAAATATCACCTGAAAATGAAATCTTGAGCTTAAACAATGAAGAAGTACGAAAGCCAGTATGTCTTACAGAAGACCAACCTGTAGCCATGTGGTTTTCCGAGAATTTCATCCGAGCTTTCTTATGGCGATATAATAGTCGTGGAGCACTCTTCATTTTACCTCTAGAAATGTTAGGATTACGTTGAATCGTTCTCCGAACCATTGTTTTTGACAGCTTTGTTGGGACAAGAGCTGGCAATTTATTGCAACTTAGTGTCGAATTGCTTGCTGCCCGTAAAATTTTACTCTCTCCTCGCAGAGACAGTCTTTTTTTTACTTCATTTTCCCATATAACTCTGGATATTTTAAAAAGTTTCGAATGACAGGGCGACTGCGAGCAACTTTTTTCGAAATTTCACTTACATATGTTCAAACCACCATCTTTGGATGCTAAGATTTGACCGTTTTTGACATAATTTAAAGACACACCACGCGGCATTGTAAGTAATAAGATTATTACGGAACCCTCTTGTAAACAACAACTAAACTGATTTAGTGTGTCGATTTCTAACTGCACTAATCACCATGTGGGTTATAAATATGAAACGCACAAAAATGACGAATTTCCCAGAACTGCAGCAAAAAGAACGGTAATGAGAAATGATAGAAAAATTATTGCACAGAGTTTCTCAATCTTTCCTTGGAGCAAAATTATTTTAAGGCAAAAATAATTTCAAATTGGTAGGAGGGTTATAAATATGACACGGAGTGTATAATCCTCATGTGTCTACTTTAAAATACAATAAAAATTTCAGAGACATCTAAACAATTGTTCGTTTTATTCAAAAAAACCAATTCTACACCTCATGTTGATAAGCCTTTAGTTACTGAAAAAACCAGATTATTGCAAATCGTAAAATTGCGAAGTCTGTTGTTGGTCGAAGCAGTGGACGATTTCAATATTTTTTTGTAGAAATAAATATATTTATTATGAAAGTCTGAAATTTAATATCAGTAGCAAGAAAATTGACTTATAATACAGTTATAAAATTGTGTAATTTTGTATGGGAAGGGGTAGAAGGAGTGGAGAAATTTGTTACAATTACGAACTTGACTTAACTTTTTAATTAAACATAACAGCACTACGACGTAAAGCTCAATCGTGCGATACTCTAGATCAAAGAGATATATTTTGATTTTAAGAAATTTTTTAGAGGAAGTGGTGGAGGGGGTTACGACATTGAACTACTTTTTTCACATCACGATAGATTTGCCACCAAAATGTTTTCTAGAAAATTTGGAATTAAAAAATTTAATAGGTACTGAGAAAATTAGTGAATCGGATTTACTGAAATTGTGCAGTTTGTATGGGAGGTGGTGGAAGGAGGGGGAAGACTCAAATTATTTTTATACAGTAAATTAAAACCATCATAAAATTATTACATTCTAAATTTCAGAGCAATAGCATTTATACTTTTCGAGTAAATCCGTTTATTGTAAAATTATGAAGTTGTATAATTTTGTATGGGAGGGGGTAGAAGGGGTGGAACGATTTGGCTCGTTCATGAATTTGATCTTACTTTTTTGTCAAAAACGAATTGTACAAAATTTAAGTTATCTAGCTCAACGCGTTCTTAAGCTAGCGAGGAAACGGCCGGACGGACGGACAGACAGACAGACGGTTGGACGGACGGACATCCGGTTTTGAGATTTTTGAGTGATTATATGAACTTCTGTATCATTCATTTTTTTCTCCGAGCCTTATTTCTTGGTGTTACAAACTTTGTGGCAAACTTATAATACTCTCAGATTTCATCTAGAGTATAAAAATAATGTGTACAAATTTTGTGTTTCCTTTCTCAACGCGTTCTCAAGCTAGAGAGTGAACGGACGGCCAGACAGAAATCCGGTTTCGAGTTTTTTGAGCGACAACAAATGTTTACGTGTCCTAAAAACTTTGGAGCTAATTTATAATACTCACAGATTTCATCTAGAATATAAAAAGCTAACTGCTAAAATAAGAAGTACCATAGCCTGCAAACAGAGTTTTTGAGCAAAATCCATTTGTTAAATATCACTATGAGTCTGAAAGATTACTTGACATGAAAACAAGCCTTGTATGAGACTGAATATATAATTACCTCACAAAACAAAACAATACAAACATGAACAAAGTTTAGCATGCCATAACATATGCAATTTTTCATTAAACAATACAATTTTCAACCAGTTCTATAAATTGGGTTAATATTTAACGAAAATAAGAAAAATATAACGCGCCTTGCTGAGCTGGCACAATTTCATCGCTACCGGACAGAAATTAAAAATATATTAAAACCCAAATAAGGACTAATTATTGTCCCAATTAAGGCGGAAAAGCCAACAAACCAGCTGGAAAAAAATTTCACTTAGTCCTGAATCTTTTTCGTGTTGACCCGTTTGAAAAGATCCTCAATGCTGCCGCTTTTCCTGATGGAATTAAAGAAAGTTGTAGTGTCACCGCTGGTTGTGTTTCGATTTGCCGACATGATGCTCTTATTTTACCCATTTAATTTTGTTTCGGTAGCTATAAACGATGGAAAAGCGTCCTTTTTTCCAGACTTAACTTTATTAGCGTTTCATATAAAACTGGCATATATACAAAACGAAAATGAAGTTAAAGTGGTGAAAAGGATCTCTAGAAAATATCTAGCAGGCGACCATCCTTTTCTTTTTCTTTTTATGGTGGTAAAAAAAGGCGTTCAAGCTCGTTTTTAATTAAATAATTATCTCAAGGAGATCACGTAGATCTAGGCTTTTATTTTCACTGTCTTTTCATTCTCGGTTGATGTCTTTTAATGGAAAAAGAGCGCTTTCCAACTAAGTGGATAGTGTGACAACTGAAGCGCTCATATTGCTATAAGGGTCCTTTATATTTGTTTTTTCTTCCGTTATTTTTCTGTAGGAAGTTGTTTGCTCTTGTGCTTCTGATTGAAGGCTTATCGTCGCCTGAAGCGTCCTTTGCATCCACTCATTGTCAATAGCAAGACGTTTTTTTCCTTACAATCAGAGTTTTTTTTTTATTTCATTTTATGTATATAGTTTACATTTCAACTGGGATTTCTTGCATCTTGTCTAGATCGTATCCGGCGAATCCTAAGCTTAAATTATGAAAAACTTTTGCTTTTTCGACGAATGAATAGAAAAGGCTTTTCTAGGAAACTTAATCAGTGCTATTCATTTGCTGTAGAACTTTAAAATTTAATGACAGAGTCAAATAGGACAGTTTTAAATTTGTTTTAAAGTCTTGGGAAACTAGAACCTCATTAGATCTAAGATGAAAGTGTTATGATATTATATCTATTGATATACTTGTAGTGCATATTCTAGTAGAGAGTGTTATAGTTCACGTAGCCTAAAGTTTTGAATTCGTGTCGCAATTAGAAAACAGCTGAAATAAATGAAAGTTTTTAATAGATTTGATATAAACGAGAGGTATGGGTATAAGGAAATTTTGCAATTTTTTTTAAAGGAGATTGATTTCGAAATAATAAAAAATATAAATGGACACGTATATGAGATGATTTAATTAAATTGGTATTTTAATGATATTTTGAACTTAATCAGAGTAAATTAGGAGTAATTATTTTGACAGAAATGTTATGTATTGAAACTAAATTGTCAATTTATGCCATTTTAAAGTTTCCAATTGTTATATATACTTTGAGTTATACACAGATGTATAATGATTTTACTTAATAGGTAATTATAAATATTTAATTTTTCCTTTGCAAATTATGCAGTAGAAAATCAATAGATAAATCTTGTTAGTGTAAGTTGTGTAAGAATTAAATAATACTGTAAGAGATTATTGTGGAATACTCCTTAAGAATAATTTAAAAAAAAAAATTATTTAGGAATACATTTCCATAGTTATTCAGCTTTGTCGATCTTGGATGCGGATGTTCAGCATCATCTCAATACGTCAAGACTTAGTGTCTTGAGTGTTTCTAAATTTTTCGTATTTAGTGAAGGAGAAGTATATCCTGAAATCGCGGGTCACTGCTCGTTACTAATTCATCATCACCATTTGCTCGTTAGACTTAACCGTCTGCATTTGCAAATATCAGAGTGAACCAGTTTTTAAATTATTTTTTTACGGAGATTATCTACAGTGATTAGTATGTTCGTGTTAAGTTTTACGAGCGAATTTGATTAAATACTTCGGAAGATTTTACAGTGCTCTAAACGACTACGATCTTATTAGTTATTTATCACAGCGCTCAACAACAATTTAATTACTTCTTCAACACTTCCTCTAGTTGATGGTGACCTGTATTGTGATGAATTGTATTACTAGCAGCAACGTTCGCTCTCCACCTTTCAGACATTCGCCACCCGCTCCAAATATCTTCGATTTCTTTCTGTCTAATCTGCATTTTCACGATACCCATTTTTAGGATTTCAATACTCTTAAAAACTCCTCCTCTTCTTTAGCTAAAAGTCTTCTCAATTTTTTTCATTTTTCTTACTCTATAGGGTGCTTTCCAATGCGAGTATTCAGATAATTCCCAGGACAAAAATCAAAACGAACCCTGCTAACTATCGGTTAATAGCCATTACTTCAGTGCTCTCTAGAGTAGTGGGAACTACAGTCATTGGCTAAGTAGTTCAATATTTCAGTAATAATAAGCGTATCTACAATCGTCAGTATGGATTCCATTTTGGAAGGTCGACGGTAGATCTTTAGGTCTACTTGGAACTGATGAAGCATATAGGTACTTATGAATAGCTCTCGGACTTGACTTTGCTAGAGATTTTGAAAGATTTTGGCATGAACACAAGTTTTCCCCGGCTGGGAAGACATAAAGGAAACCCCTCGCTACTAGGGTTGGAACGAGGCTGTCCGGCCAGCCCGTGGAGTTTGGCCCTGGGCGCCAGTGGCTCTAATCTTCAGACTTCGTTCCCGGTGTCTTTTCCGGACTGAGCCACTAGTCCGCAAAAGCGATTATCGCGACCTGGCAAGAACAACACGTCACAAATATCTACACACATTTAGACAAGTAAAGCGAAATAGGCGAATCGGATTTCAAATACGGCTCAATATCTGTATCGAACGTAAATCTAACTAAGTCTTGCATTAATATTTATGAATTCATGTATTAAAAAGAAAATCGAAGTTCCTAATTACTATTTGCTATTACTTTACTTGGTTTCAACCAATGTTCTTTGGAGTTCTTGATGATTCATCCGTGCGTTTTTTTCCTTATGGCGTGATTCAGCAGTCTCGTTGCTCGTACCGTTATGATAATTACCTCTTGATACGAATTTCACAAATCTCTTTATGCAGCTCGTTCGTTAATCAGCTTCTCGCCGCCCTCGTAGTGGTTCCTTCACTTGAAGTCTCCGATATTCCACTTATTTTACTCCACTTAACTCACCAACTTGTGGTACTACTTGTTAAAACAAAATTAAATCTCACTTCGATGTTTTAACAGGACTCTTCATTCATGTACGTCCATTCGTACTCGCTATCTCGATCCAAAGAGGTCGAGAAAATTTTGCCTGGGTCCTAGCTAATTCGTTTCGGGACCCTCAACGGCTTCTGCTGGCCTTGATATTCGGGCTTTCACCTTTCTTTGTCTGATAAACTTTCTTCGCCCGGAAACGTAGTATCCACTCATTTACTATGTGCTTGTTTCAAACAATTAATCGTATGTTCCAAACATTTTCAGACTAGGGTTATTGCTTGAAAGTTTTTCCCCTACTTCATTCCAATTCGTGGAATACTTCCATTCTTCTTTCGCGTAGTCCAACCAAGGAGGATATATACATAAAATGGAGTGCCTGATAGGTTTTCTCATGTGAGAATACTTTTTGATTCGGAAACTTTCGAAAATTGTATCCAAGCTTAACTTGGCTTCAAAATTTTACAAAAAAAATACCATAATTTGTATTCTTTCTTAGTTGCCTAATATTCAGTCAGCAATAAAATAATTTTCAGTGGAATGGGGTTTGCTGTTTTATTTCAGAAATCTTTATTTTTTCAATTTTTATTGGTTTCTGGTTCGTGTCTAAGCTAAGCACAACGGACAGTTTAACGCGGGACAGAGATAGTTGCATTGGACCTAAGTATGCCAGACAAGAATAGCGAAACAATTCTTTCGAAAATTTGACAATGATTTCGAACAATTTAACGTGGGAAAGAGTTAGTTGCAATATTTCGAAGTGTATCAGACAAAGGTAGCGAAACGATGTTTTTCAAAAAATTTCAAGCATTTCGCCAGTAAGGGATGGAAATAGTTTCATTCCCATTTTCTTACACGGCAAATCATGCTCATAGTCACTCCTTAATATATATCCTCCTTGAGTCTGACTGATCATGGCAGCTGCTGATGTGACGTGACAGTTTTCGGTCTTCGGGTACTTTGTTTACAAGCATAAACGAATGTATCTCGGGCTTGAAGTGATTTGTTTACAATCGTAAAGTAAACAATAAATCCAAGAGTCGGTGGTGTGGTTAAAGCAAATCGTTTTTCATCGTCGCGGCTGCGAGTGTTTTTCGAGTACGGAGTGGCTGCAGGTAAGTAAGACTCTATCTACAGCTTATTCGGTGTGAGAATTGTGAAATTTCGCCGTGGTCTGTACGGACCGTCTTCGTATTAAGAGCCAAGTCATGGATCCATATAATTTAGCCAGTCGGTTCCTTGCCTTGGCGCCAAGAGATGTAGCTGCAATGCATCGAAGATGTCTGAGTCGTCGTATCTGTTGGAGGTTTTGGTGCGTAGTTCATCAAATTCCTGTTAAGACCCCTTAGAGAGAAGTTGTTTCTGTCCTATGCCCCTAATAGGACAGAAATAACTCTCTTCCACAAGATGCGATCCTGAGAATCGGCCTTAAGCTGTTGCCAGGGCTTGTTTATTCCTCTGACCTCCTCCTCAACTGCTCACTTCCATGTGTTACGTGGTCGACCAACCCGACGTCTTCCTTGAGGGTTATAATCCAGAGCCAAAGTACGACCGATCCACTGCCACTTCCGCCTTTGAATCTCAATACCTATTTTAGTCTGGCCAGTTGTACTCCAAAGTTCGTCGTTTGAGATCTCTTCTGGCCAGAATATTCCTAAAATGCGTCGGAGGCATTGGTTCACGAAAGTCTGTACTTTCTTGGTAAGTCGAACGGTCATTTTCAACGTAGTACTACCATATAACAACACGCAGCTTCGTACGAAGGGAGATCTCTCTTAACCTCCAGAAAGGGGAAAGGATACCGAAGGCATGACGAGCTTTATTTAGCCGAGCCTCAACATCCTTTTCGGCTCCGCCGTCCATGCTGACAATGCTTCCGAAATAGCAAAAATCTTGCACCTCTTCCACATCCTGTACGTTAAGAACAATCGGTGTGCTTGCGTTTGAACCCATGTGTATGTAATTGGTTTTACGCACATTTATTTTCAATTCTCTTAAAATCTCGCTTAACGCTGTCGAAAGCCTTCTCGAAGTCCATAAACATGAGATATAGTGGCAAACCCATTTCGGCTGACTGCTCTAATATTATCCGTAGGGTGCTTGTGTGGTCGGTACAAGACGACCATTTACGGAATCCAGCCTGATAAACTTCGAGAGTGCTCTCGACGACATCACTAATCCTATTGAGAATTACCTTAGCCATAATTTTTGATACGGCAGTAAGTTGGTGCGTAGTTAGACGTTACTATTTCTTATACCATTTATTATTATTTCTAATGTCCTCATCTCGCTACAGCAATTTACTCTACGTTACTTCATTACTCCCAGCCAGGATGATAGGCGAAGAATATCTCAAGTCCAAGTGTTGCCCTAGCCCGGAAACATGGAAGATTGTCCCGCAAAGTGTTGCCCAAACGTTGTCGCGCTAAATTCTTGGAATTTCAACCTTGATAGGACTCGTTCAATAATACTTTTATCTTCGAGGCAAACTCGGATTCGTTACGATGAAAGCGTAAAAATCTCTTTGTTAAGCTTAGGGCCACAAGTAGATCTTGGACTGAGACTTCCTCTCTGAATCGCGTTACCTTTTCCCTCTTCCAGCAAATCTCGATGTTTCCCAAGGCTCACACTCACACTTTTCTAAGTTCTCATCAACGACCTTCTGCCCTCTACTCTCAATCCAATTTATAGTTCTGCGGATGTCATTACTTTAGAGAACTCCTATAAATTTGACTCTTCCGGCAGTAAACATCTATAAGGCACATATTAGACCACGTGTACAGTGTAAATTGCATATTTGAGCTGAGACACCCAAAGTAAAACATGCGATGCTCAACAAACATTTCTCTGTAGTTTTAGACGAATTTCCGAAAAGCACGTTTTCGAGTAGTCTGTATTTTTGGGAAGAAAGGTTCTCTTAATTTAATAATCCAACAATGTTGCATGGGTTATGCCATAGTTTGAACCTTCATAGTTTGAACCGAAGTGACGAGTTTTGCTTAGCATGGTGGCCTTGACTTCAATTCAATTTGATACAATAAATACCGTGTCATCCACTAAAAATAAATACTTTTACCCCGCAAGTTTTCAAAATTTATCTCTCTGACAACTTCGCTCTCATATTGTTTTTTTAATTCTCTATCAAGAAAACTTTTAGTAAAGTCTATCGGAATGTCTCTAGATTGCAAATGTGAACTACATTTTCTTAAGCAGGCTTCACAAAAGTTTTATTCGTGAGCAGAATATATTAATAAATGTTTATACTATAGCTAAAATACGTATAAAAATCTAAAACTTGTTTCGAGTGCCACTGTCTTATAATAAATAACGCAGACGATAATGGAAATTATCTATTTAGCAACATCAATAAAATAACTTGTACGTTTTAATTTGTTAAACTTCACAGAATGATAAAGGTCTTGTAAATGATTTAGGAATTGCTTGGAATCCAGTGTCCAGTAAATTGTGTGGCAAGAATTTTCAAAGAAAGTATTTTACTGAATAATAAAGGTTCTGAATACTGAATAATAAATGTTCATCGCTCTTTAAGTAAAATATTTAATGATTTTATCCTTAAAATCCTTATCGGCTACAAATTGATTATAAATCTCTCCATCATCATCATTAAACCGCAATCCATAATTCAGTATATATTGTCCTCAATATCGAATTCTATTAGCGTACACCCACACTAATTAATCTATCTGTAAATCTCCTACATCATGCTTTCACGCATTGTTCTTTCACACCCGACTGAATGAATGAATAATTCCGCATCCTCCCCAAGGATCGACAATAGGCGACATCCCATCCGCACGTTCTTACAACAGGCACATCTATCAAGTAAAATGACATTCCGCCCTTAATTACTTGCAGGGATCAGGGAAGAAGCAATTTAACATGTGACACTAATTAGAATCCGTTCAGTAATTAAGAGTGACACACCTCAAAATAAAGTACAGGACGTATGTAAGCCTGAGTAATGTTGTCACCTATCTTGGAGTTTTTGTTTGCCTGTAACATCTCGGAATGTAGATTGGGAGCTCAGCTAGGTCCCGGTAAGAGTTAATTCTTGCAGAGCACTAATACTTCGAGAAGGATACCGTTGGGATTCTGAAACTGGAAAAGTTGATCTGTTCGTGAAACGCTGTACTCCCTTCGGAAAAACTTTAATTAAAACACTTTTCAGTCTTCTGCGCGTCCCACTTGCATACAAGTTTTCGATGACATAGGAAAAGTTCGTTTAACCCTTATTCTTATCCAAGAGAGCTATACGTTTTGCATCCTCCTTACACTCCATCTTTTATGCTCCTCATAATTAGATAAAGCGGTTCTTCTATGTAGTCGTAGTCTCGAGCTAAGAAGTTCTACAAGATTGGGTTTGGGCTATTTTTTGCCTTTTTGGTAACGAGATCTGAAAGTCAAACATGTCGCCTAACATGCGACCTAACATACCACCAGGGAACTAATCGAAAACATAGTTAAGGGCGGTTTTAATTAAAGAACAATAAAATTAGCACATGAGAGTCATTTTAAATGGAGGATTGACTCGATCCAGTTTATATTTAGGATGAAACAGTATCCTGTGTTTTGTGTTCGACTGCAAGTGACTAAAGATTTTAATTAGGAAGAATATAGTGCAACTGAAAGTTTAGATTGTTTTTTTTTTCTTATACGAGTATATAATGTATAAAACATGGCGTGTTGAAGAAGTCATTAATGGCGCTGAAACATGACGAATAAAAAATGAGATGAAAACTAAAACAGTGAAAGGACATATCAAGAGACTCAAGGATTTAGTTTGCTGCCGCTCTTGCCGAGCAGTTGAAAAACTCTTGCCAAAACGACTAATTAGGCGTTATACTTTCAACGATGCAAAAGTTTGTTCCTTGTTAAATTCGAGGAAAAAGCGTGTGGCCTAGTTCCATTTCAGCGTATCCGTGTATTGCAACCGCTTATCCTATTCTTGCTAGTTGTGTGAGTAGGTTTCTGTTTTACAAGTGAATTTGCAAAGAATTAAGAAGAAGGATGCAGGCTTTTTCTAGCTTGAATTATGCATGGTATGCTTAATAGGGTCACTGTGATATTATAGTATTTTTTTTTTCTTTAGTTCATTCGAATGGAGGACACTTTTCGAAAGTTTCGAAATCAGACAAGAAATAGCTGGTTGAATTTTTAAATTTAATGATTTAAGATTTTAAAGAGATAAATAACCATGGACGGTCATACTAGCACCAAGACTAATTCAAGTTGTACAAACATTATTAGAAATATTACTTACCTATTGCATTTGTAAGTAATATTTCTCTAATAATAAAATTACTATTGTCTTTATTTATGGCGCCCATCTGAGGTTTATGCAATTGAATCTTGTATATTAAGTAGCAGCCGGCGACACGAAAGAAAATTAATTTATACTTTTCTATAAAATTAACTTATTTAAGGTTGCGAAATTGTGTTATATCATTTATTAGAGAAGTGAGATATGTTACTTCGAAGTTCATGCTGGCCCTTGTGTTTTAGGGCATAAGATTGTTCCTTCAATGTAGATATTGCTCTGGAAACATATCAAATTTTCACAATGAAGTCTTACAACCTCGGCAGTAAAGATGATGATAATAATAATTCCACTCTTAACTCAAAACAAAAGGAAGGAAGAAACTATCTACGACTTCCAATTTGACGCTATAGCATGTTAATACCTAAATTATTTTTAAGTACAATATATTATATACTAGGAGTGTTGAGATTATAGGGCACATCTACACCACATTTGTATGGGTATTTCTTAAGAAACGAAGGATATTAAGAAAAGTAGTACCCTTCACATTTATCAATGCTGTACCATTTATATACTCTAGATGAAATGGAAAAGAGTGTAATGTACCGGAAAATATGTCATCTTAAATATTTTAGAGTAGTGAATAGTGATTTTTATATGCGAGGTGGAAGGATCAATGAGGGAACTTTGTAATTTTTGGAAATCACAGCAAACCAGGCTTTCATAATTCAGACGGAAATTGTATATAATCTTTCTGAAATTGTGGTATTTGCATGAGAGGTGAAAGAGGGAGTGAGAGGTTTTGAATGAAGAAAAAGGAGTGAGGATTGAATGAATCGAAACCATGTTCTTTGACGTTAATCGTATTAACATCATTATTATAATTGAAAACTTGGCCAAAGTAAGGCAAATTTTCAAGTCAATAGCGTTAGTAGTTTCTGAGAAAAATCAATTACTTGAAATATCTAAATTTCGTAAAATTTGGGATGGGGTAGAAGGAGTGAAGGGAGATGGCCTAATCGCTAACTTAAAGTTTCGTTTTTGCTTATGTTATATATACAGCCACTGTTATATTTGTAATATACAACTTTACGTCGATAATATATAGTTTATATGTATCTTTATGACCACTAAATAACACAGTTTGACCTTTTTGCATACAACGATTTATTTATTGTTAGAGTTACTTTTTATTTCTTATTTATATTCGATACAAACGTTTCTCATTAATTTTGGAGTCAAAGTTCACACAACGACTGCCTCAATTTTCATTTTAAGCCTAAGGTTAATAAAATTATGGTCAACATTTTAGTTGCCGTGCTAACAATTCCAGCAGAACAAGAATTTCATTGCACTGGAATCGCTTCCTCTAATATTTCACTACACATCGTGTCATTGGTGGTACGGAGAGTTTTACCATATGCCATCAGATAAGTTACCTTAGCAGTCAAAGTTACTAATCTCATGACTTAACACTAGAAATGACAAAAAAAAAGATTATAGGACTGCGACTGCGCATAAGGCCCAAACATGTAATACTTTAAATGAAATCGAAATTTTTGTGATCTTCAGACATTTTGTATGAGAAGTGGTAGATGGGGTGACAGCATTTTACTAATTTTTCTCCCATCAGGCTAGAGTGGTTAAACAATTCTCTTAATCAAATTTAAGCTTCAAAAATTGAATATGTATTTACAAAATTAATATTTTAGATTTAGTGAAATTGTGATGTTTATATGGGAGGTGGTAGAAGTGGAGTAGAGAAATAACTACGAAATATATCCAATTGACATCTTTCAATTTTCGGACCACTAACATTCATACATTTCAAAAAAATCGATTTTTTGTAAAGTTGCGAAATTGTGTCACGTAGAAAGAGTTAAGCTAATCAGTTAATTTTTTTAGATCTTAATAATAATGCTAATCAAGTAATTTTTATACCATACATATGGTAAAAATAATATATTCATTTCAACAGCATGAAAATAAGCCCTGACACCATTCCTGCTAATTCTTATGCAAAGTGATCTCCTAAATCCGAATATGATACCCGTTTTTCCTCCATCGCCCACCATTTTCAGAGGTTCCCCCCCCCCCCCCCCCTATTTTTATCAATTTTCCGTAATTTGGAGGTATGAAAAGGATTATTTTAGCCTTTAAATTCGTCGTGTGGGGCTAAAGAGGTGAATAAGATCTAAAACATAAATATTTCTTGCAAGGTTATAGATTTGGAGGGGATTTGCTCCCTTAAATTGTAAAAAATCATTAAAAATTATCGATTTTTCCTGTTTTTTTCCCAGTTTGTTCACTTATTTTGTACATATTCCAGTTTCTATATTCCATATCCACATATTTCAGCTTTGTTCTTACTTTATTTCTTCCACTTCTACTTCTACAATGGCGGTAAAGCCCAAATCGGACCTTGGTCTCCTGATATTCAGGTTCCTTAACATTTTTCATTACTTATTGTAGAAGGGTTGTTAGCCCTTCGCGCAACCCTCTTTCTTCGAATTTTTTCATTTTCTTAGATTGAGGTGACTAAGGTATACCCAAGCAGGTAATGTGCCGGAATCATATGTTGCGCCGGCCGGGATTTGAACTCACGACCTTCGCATTACAAGACCAACTTTATTTACCTGATACTAATCTTAATTAACCAATTTAACTGTAATCACCCTTCCCACACCCAATTTACCCCATAGCCCCATTCTACATAAATCATAATCTTCGGGTTTCGGCCTTTATGTGCAATGCACAAACACAGTCATGGAGGGAAGGAATGGGATTGGGAACGGAGGGGCAGGGGAGTGAGAACGACCGTAACGAGTGGAGAAGCTGGTATATATTTTTCAGTTGTACTTGCTGTGACTGACAAATTTTTACAGATGTTATGGGGGACTGAATGATAGAAAGCGAACAGTAACCGTCTACTGAGTATCTAGGCCTTCTTGAAGTGGAACTGTTTCACTTTTACATCGTTTTGCCCATTTTATTTCGAATAATTTTTCATCGCATTAGCAACTGAATATTTGTACTTAAGAATCCCACTGTCTGGAGTGGGAATCGAACCCACGACCTATTGACTGTGAAGTAAGCACGCTGCCCACTACGCCACGGAAGTCTCAAGCAGAGACCGAAACGTTACTTTCAATTAAGCGTAACAGTGTCAAATCCGGAAATCTTTCTTTCCAATTGATTTACTGCAAAATTATGCTACGCAAGTGTAAAATTCCCGTTAGGTTCTGCAATGTTTGCAGGGAATTAACTTTCAAACTGCCTACAAATTGTACTTTGATAGTAAACATTTTTTTTTTTCAAAATGACCTGCGTTATAGGCAATTTCGGGCTTTATGTGCAATGCACAAACATAGTCATGGAGGGAAGGGATGAGATTGGGAAGTTAGGGGAAGTGGAGTGAGAACGACCGTAACAAGTGGAGATGGCGATCACAGCAAGAATAGGGCTCCAATATTTTGCTGCACTACTTGTTACAGTAGCTTGACCAAATGCCTCAAAGGTGCCAGTAAATCAATACCATTTGCTGTGCCTATGGTTTGGCTGTCATCTCCCAAATTGTTACTTTTGTATGTATTCAACCATAGAGTTCTTTAGCAAAAGTAAGCATACCATTCAGTATCCAAAAATACCTTCCGCTCTAAGACCAGCTCCACACAGCGAATCTTTGCCAATCCCGGTGCCCCCAGAAACCTATACTCTAGAGCCAGAAACGGATTTGACAAATTTTGAACCACAGCCTGCATTATCAAATGATCCCCCCATCGATGATGAAGAGTGTTCAGCAGATTCAGTTCATCAACAACCTCACCTCGTTACTCAGTCGGAATTGAATGATTTTGTCAGGGATTTGGTGTTACCTAAGAGAAAATCTGAACTTCTTGCATATCGACTTCAGCAGTGGAATCTCCTAGAAAATTACGTAAAATCTCTTCTTACAGGACCAATCAGTCAACCCTGAAATTACTTTTTTCGGGAGATGAAGGCTAGTGTTCTGCATTGAATTCAGATGCATTAATGTTAGAGCTGAAAATGCCAAGTGAGGCAGAAAAATGGAGATTGTTTATCTACTCATGTAATATAAATAATTTATGTAGTAATTATTATTCCCCGAACACGGTGGGTGATGGGAAGCCACATAAAAATCAGCAGGAATAGTGTCAGGGCTCGAACAACAAAATTTTTTTGCCATACAGTTTTTTTTTTAAGGCACCCAGTATAACTTAGAGGGTTACCCTTTAATGCATTGCACAGTTAAGTCGGTACAGGAAGTGGATTAAAATTTGGAGTATTATGGAAATTCGGATGGAGAGAGAAGGAAATGGCGGTGAACATTATTCTTGAAGGACTGGCGGTTATACTCGTTCAGAAAAACTCTAGGCGGCAATGCGCTCCAGAGTTTGGATGCTCAGGAAATGAATGACCGCCTCAACTTCTCTGTACCGGTAGATAAAAGTTTGACTGTATACTGGTCCGCATGTTTCGCTTGACGAGTATGTCGTGTACTCTAAGCGAGGTCGAATGTAAGCCTTGTAGACGGTAGCTAAGTCATGAGGCGTAAAGTATTTTTTGCATTAACGAAGAATACCTAGGCGTTTGGAAGCGTTAAGGGCAACTTCAAAGATGTGTTGACTCCAACTGGGTATTGAACTTTACGCCTAAAAGGATAAATCTTCGAAAGAGTAAAGTTGTACTCCATTAAAGGCTACATTAGAAAACGACGCTGGAACATCACGTTTGAGGGATAGATGACAGGCCTGTGTCTTAGCGGCATTGAACTCTACTCTATTTTTGCTGCCCCCATTCCAGGATTAAATCGAGATCTGAGCTCAGCAAACGGAATAACTCTCTGCGATTGGAATCAATAGAATGCTTGTTTGATTCCGCAACAGAGTCAAATTCATAGGTGTTGTCCAAGCTACTGTCATCCTCAAAACTGTGGATTAGATTAAGAGTAGAAGAAAAAAAATCGTTAATAAATACTAAGAACAGGATCGGCGATAACACAGAACCCTGAGGGATACCGGAATTGGTTGGAAAGGAAGAAGAAGTAACGTTTGGACAAGAAACTCTCAATCCATTGAATGAGGGTAGCACCTAGGCCAATGGCCATGAGCTTAACACGAAGGCAAGAAGTGTTATTAGCTATAAGGGGTATGGCCCGTTCCTGAATTTGACCTTCCTTTTATGCCAAAAACGACGTGAACAGAATTTGGCCCTTCTACCTCTACGTGTTCTCAAGCTAGAGAGCGCACGGGCGGAGGAACAACTGGTTTTGATATTTTTAAGTGATAATATATCGTATATTAGATTTTGTATCAATAATTTTTTTCTAAGAGCCTTATTTCTTAGTATTAGAAATCTTAGAGCAAAATTGGAATACTCACAGATTTCATCTAGAATAAAGAAAATTGCAGCGCCACAGTTCAAAGCGGTCGAGCTACATTGTAAAAAGACGGACAGATAGAGAGACGGACAGACGGTCACTCCGAATTGAGGTTTTCGAGCGAAAACAAATGTTTTGAATCTGTGCGAGCATTATTTCTTAGCGTAAACAAACGATAAGGCAAATATAATATACATATATGCCCGAAACACGACACGAGTTAAAATACTTTCATTCTCTTTTCGATATTACTAATGCCACTATCCAGCTCACAATTCAGCCTACTTTAATTAAAATTGCGATATAAAATGTCTTAGTAAAAGGGACCTCAAATTGTGGAAATCCGTCTAAAACTGGATGTCAAATTTTTAGCAACTAAAATTATATATGGTCGACCAACCCGACGTCTTCATTGAGGATTATAATCCAGAGCCTGTTTGGCGATGTTTCGCTCTGGTTTCCTCAAAGTGTGACCGATCCACTATCACTTCCGCCTTTGAATCTCAATGCCTATTTTGGTCTGTCTAGTTATACACCAAACATCGTCGTTGGAGATCACTTGTGACCAGAATATCCCTAAAATGCGTCGGAGGCATTGGTTCACTTAAGTTTGACGATTCTTGGTAAGTTGAACGGTTACTTTCCACGTAGTACAACCATATAATAACATGGATTTGAGACATGCGTTAAAAACTCGCAGCTTCGTGCGAAGGGAGATTTCTCTTAACCTCCAGAAAGGGGAAAGGATACCGAAGTCCTGACGAGCTTTAATTAGACCAGGCTCAATATCCCTCTCGGTTGTGCCGTCCATGCTGATAATACTTCCGAGATAACAAAAATCTTGCACCTCTTCCACATCTTGTCCGTTAAGAACAATCGGTGTGCTTGTATTCGAATTTTCAGTCCCCCCTCTTCACATTTAGAATGCAACAAATGAGCATTTGACTCAAACGGTTATGTGCAAGCAAACACACGTCATAAGCATAATCAAGGTGACTTTAGATGTTAAATTGTCTTCATTGAAGACCTTTATGTTCCCCACCTTCCAGTGCAGCTTTCAAGATGTCATTTATTACCACCAGAAACATGGCTGGTCATAATATGATTCCCCGCAGGGAGGTAGTTGTAGTTATGCAACTATTATAGGTGCCGACTCCACGGATCTGAGCTAACCACCCCCCTGTGGAATATGGGCAGTAGAATTCATCCACAGCTAGTCCTGCTTGCCCTCAAAATGGCAAATGAACACTGACTGGAAGATGGGCTTATCAACCATGATCTTAAAACCTAACTGATACGAAAAAGGGCTCGATGGGCTATTTGCTGAAAGTGATTCGTTGGAAATAGATATTTGAGGCGGTTAATGCCAGGCTACGAGAATTGTCCCCGGTGCTACTGGAATTGATTTATTACTCCTAGTCGATGTAATCATTGGCATCTAGAGAGATGCAACATATTCTCCTTTGGCCACTACACTATGAATTTGCAGGTTACATAAGGTCAGATAATGCTAATGTAAATTAAATGGAAAGCTTTTACTAAAAGACTCGTGGCGTTACCAGAATATACCATATAAGTTGAAAGATGCCATACTAATCGTACGGCAATTACAGACAACACCATCAGAACGACAACGTGTTGTTGTACCCGTATCACCATACCAGAACAAGATATTCTGCTTAAGTTCTTCCATTCCTAACACAACCACAAGAGCCTAACTCAATGGCTTCTTCATAAATCTTCATACAAGCTCCCAAACCATTGTCAAGTACATTTTCTAAAAACTTTCATTTTAATTTTCTCCCGATAATAATTTTCAACCATAACTCGTGCGAAAGCAACAAATAGCAATGTCCTATCAAACATTACCCCAAAATGAATCATTCTCAACCCTCGTCTCCTTCATTTCTAGTCACTTCATTTTTAGATTCGTCTCCTCACAACCCTGTACAAATATTCTAACGTATGTTTCAATTTCCGTCTTTATGGAGGCAACCAACGAACAGTAACGTAACATACAGAAAAAAAACTAAATAAATAAATTGCGGCGTAAAAGGACGAATGTCACATAGCAGCCAGGATATGTTCCCTCTTCTATAAAACAGACAATGTAAGCTATCGTTACATACTTCACGACAATACATCGCAACCCATCCAGGACCTTTATGCTCTCTTTTTTCTTGTTCCTCGAAAATATATGTGTAAGTGTGCCCAGAATTTTTATATGAACGACAATTTTTCAACCTGGAACGCAGCACTGGCTCGCATCGTTCTGGGGTTGATGATATCGGCCGGGGGATTCCCCGGTCCCAATTACCCAAACCATTACATTGATGGGGTCTATGAGCCGAGAGAGAGAGGAAGATTGTAAGCGGAAAGATGTAGGTGGCCGCTATATTGGAATAACTCGACAAAGAGTAACTGGGTAACGGCCAAAAAAACACTGTTTCAAGCGCACTACTTCCAATCGCAAGGAGCCACTGCTTCCATCCGAAAGGATCTGGGAGGAATTCAATATACATAAAATAGATAGACGCCAAATTCATTACATGGGACGTGTCCCGGTTGCAAAACGCTTACGAAATGTTGGGTACATTATTTTTCGCAAGTCGTCTCGAGTCTGTGAGACTCAACGCTAGATTCTCCCCAGATAGGTTATAGACGATACTGCAGCCCTTGTCCTGGGGTCGTCTTTCACGTCCTTTCGACATTCCTTTCGCAATTTCGCTTTGCCTTTTTTCCGTCAAATACGAATGTATGTGTTCATGCTTTCTCCTATTTAGTTTCAATAACTCGTGAATGTTTCGAATGTTGCAAAAATATGTAGTCGATATATCGTCCTGAACGGAAGGGATGTGCACAGAAGGTACAAGTTTGGATGGAAAGAAGATGGATTCACCGACATGGCTAGAATCCAGCCAGAACTCCGCGCTTCCACATTCCCTCCATTGCTAATACTTTGGGCCATTAGATAGAATGTAGTGTGACACAATTGTGGTATGAGAGAGAACGTAGATATAGATATATTCTGAGGATTTTTTTTTTGTGTTTTATTATTATTTCTACAGGAAAAAAAATGTTCCGCACAGCACACGAAAGGATCCCGAAAATATTTTTCAATTTTGCCGACATTATCGAAGACAAGGAATCGATTTGTGTTGATTGATGAATGCTGAAACTCCTGTCGATTTAACATTCGATTTATTCGGAGATATTGTCTGGGAGGAGTTTCACTGCATTACAGCTATTAAATTTCAGAGAAGACGACATCAAGTAAATACGGATGATGAAGTTGCAGAAAATGATGTGGGCTTAGAAATGTGTGGTATAACGTTTCATTGCTTTGAATTTAAAATATTATGGATTTGACATATGTTTTTTTTTTTGATTTAGTTGTTTCAGAAGAAACTCGACATCTTTTTCACTAAGGTGGCTTTTTCTTTGAAGAGGGATTTAATACTCTTCTCTCTTCTCTAAGCAATATGATCACTTTCAGCTTTCAATCATATTTTTCTCCACAAACGATTTATAAACAAAGCTTCTTAGGTCGAAAAAGTACAAGGAAATCATACTGCAGCATCTGCATCTATCTTCGTACTGAGAATAGTCGTAAAATTAATATTCTCATATTCATTAAAACAAAGAAATAAAACTTTAACAATGACCAAAAAAACACTTGGGTGTAGGCTAGTGGCTAGCATGTTGGTCTACAATGCGAAAGTCGGAAGTTCAAATTCGACGTATAGTTTCAGCACCCTACTTGGGTGGGCATATCTCAACCTCTATGAGAGAAAATGAAAATGCGTAAGTGGAGAATGGGCACGAAGGGCTAACTGCACTTTCACAATAACAAATAAATGTTAAGTACCGTGAAGATCAGGAAACCAGAGCCACGAGTTCCATGATAAAAAAAGCATTTTCAAATAAAGCCAATACTGAAAGGGTACTCCATATTGATAAAACACAGCCCCAATACAAACTCAACAAAAATCCGTCTACAAAGAGTTTGCATATATGTATGTATTTTTAAATTACATGCAACCATCCTACAAATAAACAGGTGAATAAATTGCATCAAAATATAAATGCTGCAAAGCTTCCATACTCACTGTACACACTTGATAACAATAACGAACAAAAAACAAAAGGCCTGTGGCATTAATAGTGAAAAATTCATTCCATTTCTGGCTGTGAAAATCCTGCTGATGACGTTTGTCACATCACAAAATAATCCCATCCCTTCGAAAATCGGAAGGCACGGGGTAATTAAAATTGTTGTAACCATTTATCGGGTTCAAAGGAATAAAAACTCTATTGCAAAAAAAATATCTGCTAACAAGTCGGGCGCAACTTTATTATTCGTGGGACAAGTCGAGTATGCTTGGAAAGTCAATATGAATGTGGAAATGAATACGAAAGATTAAGAGAATGGGAGTTCTAAGGCAGGGCCGTTGTCAATTAAGTAACACTTGCGGCTACTATCAATAGTTAGTCAATATTTCATTCGTTTATTTATGCAGTTTGGGTTTATATGGGCCGAGGGATGATTGGATGGTAATAATTGTTTAATTGACGCTTGAATTACGTAAACGAAGTTTCGTAGAGTTTCTATGAAATCCGATGTATTTTATACTCATGAAATCATGCATTTGTATGGGGTAGAAGAAGGATTCGGAAAACTTCTGATAAAGTTTTATTTTGTTTCTTTTTTAAGGTGTTCGTATCAAGTTAGCAGCTTTTAAATCGTAGGTTATAGTTGATTTATTGAAATTGGTCGAAATCATAATTTTATATAGGGGTTACGAGGAGTAACGATTTCAAAACTTTTAATGTTGCTATGTTTTGAATATATCTAGAAGTGTTCGTCCGAAAATAACAAGCTAATAGGTTTGTTGTATTGGTGATACTTGATTTCTTAAGAATTATCGAAAAAATACTTTTGGGAGAGGTAGTAAATCGTTAAGCAAATCGAACAGTTATTATCTTTGCCTTTTATGTTTTTGTTTTGAATCAATTTTGCAAATTTTGAAATCTCTAGGTTAAAATTTTAATTAAAAATTTAGAGTTTTTGTGTTTTTTCCAAGTAATATTGGGAGTATGATTTGAAAACCGCCGTTTTTTTAACATTCGAGCCTTTATTGTGTAAAAATGGTTAGATATTGATCCTCAAAGAATTAGCCCTCGGTAGCCACAACTTTTTCCGATCTTTTTGGCAGCATACGGATTTCGCGTCGAAAAAACTGCTCTTCTTTTGATTCGATCCACGAATCGACCCAATTTTTGGCTTCTTCGGAAGAATGGAAGTGCTGCTCAACCAAGCCATGTGTCATCAACCGGAGCAGGTGGTAGCCGAAAGGGGCGATCTCAAAAGCACGGCGGAAGTGGTAGGACGCCCCAATTCATTGTTTGCAGGCACATTTTCACAACGTGAGTAACATGTGGCGAGCGTTTTCGTGCAGCAAAATCACCTTGTACATAGGGTGTAGCCTAGTAGGTAGCGTGTTGGTCTTGTAATGCGAAGGTCGTGAGTTCAAATTGAAACGGCGAGAGAAGGGGTCTATGGGAAAAGTTCGTCCAGATCACACCCAAATAAACCGACTGGATTTCATGCTGTTCACCAGTCGGTGAGCTAAATGAAACGGACACTTTTGTCGACCAGCTAAACGAGCCGACAAGCCCATACTACAAAACAATACTGGTTAAGCTTTTAAGCGATCATTGTCAAACTGAGACGCGAACCAGCTGCTCCGAATCTCATCGTCATCGGCTAGTCGGAACACTCTCTTCGCCCATTGGGGATACGGTTAGAGCGAACCTTGTGTTTATTGCACCCAATATCAGGATAGTGAAGCGTATATATTTTCCATACGCATAAAATATGAATTCCTGACCTCCGCCTTTAATATCGCGGTCACAATTGTTTTTCTTTCTCGATTTTTTACATAAACCTTAGTCGTCATGCTGGTCACGGGAGGGAGCCACGGACAGTAAGTGACTCAAGACTCATGGTTTGGTGTCGTGTGCAAATAAAATCAAAAACCGTTAGGCAAAAGTTTCTTCGCGAGAAAAATGGTCTGTCGAGGCTCTCTTTTGTGGTAACTACGGAAGCGTGCGGACGAATAATGAAGATTCGGCTCAGATGAATTCGGAATTTAGAAAAGTTTTTTTAAAAAAAAAAAAAAAAAATTCGATAACACGCAGTTCAGGGCGGAATTCAATGAAAACAGTAAGTAAAATTTAGAGTTTGATCGATCGGATAATAATTACTAAGACGCGCGCCACATAGTCATAAAATTCGAATTCGACGAATTAGAAATTCTGTACAGTTTCTTTTGCAAATTCGATAACACGCGGTTCAGGGCGGAATTCAATGAAAACAGTAAGTAAAATTTAGAGTTTGGTCGATCGGATAATAATTACTAAGACGCGCGCCACATAGTCATAAAATTCGAATTCGACGAATTAGAAATTCTGTACAGTTTCTTTTGCAAATTCGATAACACGCGGTTCAGGGCGGAATTCAATGAAAACAGTAAGTAAAATTTAGAGTTTGGTCGATCGGATAATAATTACTAAGACGCGCGCCACATAGTCATAAAATTCGAATTCGACGAATTAGAAATTCTGTACAGTTTCTTTTGCAAATTCGATAACACGCGGTTCAGGGCGGAATTCAATGAAAACAGTAAGTAAAATTTAGAGTTTGATCGATCGGATAATAATTACTAAGACGCGCGCCACATAGTCATAAAATTCGAATTCGACGAATTAGAAATTCTGTACAGTTTCTTTTGCAAATTCGATAACACGCGGTTCAGGGCGGAATTCAATGAAAACAGTAAGTAAAATTTAGAGTTTGGTCGATCGGATAATAATTACTAAGACGCGCGCCACATAGTCATAAAATTCGAATTCGACGAATTAGAAATTCTGTACAGTTTCTTTTGCAAATTCGATAACACGCGGTTCAGGGCGGAATTCAATGAAAACAGTAAGTAAAATTTAGAGTTTGATCGATCGGATAATAATTACTAAGACGCGCGCCACATAGTCATAAAATTCGAATTCGACGAATTAGAAATTCTGTACAGTTTCTTTTGCAAATTCGATAGCACGCGGTCGTTGGCAGAAATCAGAAAAAAAAAAAAAAAAAAAAAAAAATTTTTATAGTGAAAATATAGTGTTAGATTTCTTGGTGAGTAATTTTATGAAAGCATGCGGTCATAACCGGAGTACGATAACGCGCGGCCATATAGTCGTACAATTCGTAATCTCGACAATCCCATTGCGAAAAGCGCGAACTGTGTTGTTGTTATTGTGTTACAGTGTCCCCGTTTACGGTCGCAGCCAGCCGAAAGACTCCAATTGGGCCTCTTTTCGCAGGATTTGAGATGAAAATTCCGCGAAGTGTGACCTTCAGAGTTGTTTACAAAATAAAAGCAAACGTGAAATCGAAACCAAGCGAGCAAATTCAAAATTTTGGAATGGTTAAAATAAGATACGATATCCAAACGTCATCGTAACAATTTTTTTTTAAAATTTCCTGAATAAAAATAAATATCGTTAAAATATTGCCGCATTTTACTTAACTGCCATCTATGTGATTTTTATTAGCAAAAAGTGAAATTTATTAAATCAAAGTGTAGAGTTTAACTGGAAGTGTATGCGCTTGCTTTATTTTTACTAGTCAAATCGGATTAAGAATTTTCATCGATGTGTTTTCAAAATTCATAAAGTGCTTTCGGTTTTTCTTAAATAATTAAAAGATATAAAATTAAATAGTAGTAATAATCTTAGTTCAAATAAAGTGAAATTGATGTATTCGTGCAATTTTAATCAGTTAAACAGCTTTTTTTTTAAGAGTAGCACAAATATTTACTTAGATGTAGCTTAAGTGAAAGTTCGGGTTCTTTTTTTTTTTTCTCGGCGGTAGCTGACATTATTTTGGATTATATTGTATGTAAAAGCTAAACTGTAAGGATTTTTCTTTTTCTTCGGATGCTTCCAACTAAAAGAGGTTGACAATACCATTAATGTAAAAACAACAAAGCCCAATTGTATTCAGCCAACTGCCCAATAAACAAACAAAAAAAAAAAAAAAAAATTTGGATTCATTCTCCAGAAATAGAAAAAGTTCGGAACCTACCAGCTTCTAAAGCGTTGGGTGGTGGAATTAAGAGGGCAATCGGTGCAAGGACGGAACCCGTACGACGAAGCACCGTCTAGGGAAGGCCAAAGCGAATTTGGTGGAATTCCTTAGATGGTGGGAGCATGAGAGGGACATTTAACCGACCTTCTCCTCGGTAAGTGGAATTTTTTTTTTTTGCACTATATTTGTTGAATTGGAAGTACCGTTTGGATTTTGACATTGCTAGCACCTTTTTGCTTTATAATCTGAGCACGGACTATGATATTGAAGTCATAACGTCGCAATCTCATCGCTAACGAAATTGTGAGCCTGGAATGGACACCTTTATGGAAATCTAAACTCCGTTAATCCCAACATTAACTGAACTTATATTCCTGGCTTTGGATTTTTTTTGAAGTGAACCCCTTCCTTAACCTTCGACTTGGAGCCTGAGTGGCTAAAATTCATACACATACGATCTTCGGGATACACGTAAAATATTTAAGATTACGTGCTTATTGTAGCTCAGATTGTTTTGCTCATCATCTTCTCCTCACATCAAGACGTTCTCTATGATGAATCAATAAGAGAGCAAGTTATTGGGGGTTTGCTGGAGAGGTGAAGATGAGGACCCCACCATGCCAGTTCTAGATAGCGACCACGTTTAAAATCAGTCTCGCCTATTTATTGAGGAAATGTCCCTCCCTTACTTACTCAAAGTATGGATCACCTCCGTCTAAAAATTTTTTTTTGCCCTTGGCTTCCTCGGAGAGGATAGGGTTAGAGAAACCCCATACCTCAAACCTCTTCGGCCAACCAAACCCCATGGTGCATAGCAAAATGTACAGTGGAGACCGTGTGACCAGAACCCCCCCGCCGACGAGCTAGCACGTGCTAACGCTAGATGCACCACGTCACTACTACGGTCCTCACACCTGGTACACTCGATGGATAGCTGGGAGTCGGCTTCCCCAGCTCTATCGATCTGTATCAGTAAGGTCGTGTCAAACACGCACGAATGACAAGCCAACAAGTCTCCTGGTAGTTACCGTGCTATACAGGCCTTTCGTTACAAAATCCCGGTCGGCGCAAAAGATAATTTCAGCACATTGCCTGCTTGGATATACCTTGGTCACCTCAATCTACGAAAAAAAAAAAAAAAATCGTGGAAGGAGGGTTGTGCGAAGGGCTAACAACCCTTCCACAATAAGTAATGAAAAAATGTTAGGGAACCTGAATGTCAGGAGACCCAAGGTCCAATTTGATCATGGCTCCGGTATTCTCACGATTTTTTTTCGTTTTAGATTATCATAATGGATCTTCTCCTCACCAGTGACAATGTAATGCAGAAAAACTCTTCCTTTTTAGCCGTTGAAGCAACTGTTCGCATGTGAAAGAAAGCCGTTCGACATTGCTTGGCTTCAACTGGTATGGTACCCAATATCCTTTTACATCATTCCCAAGGTTTCTAAACAATTTAAAATGGCTGGTCGAGTCTGATCTTCCACGCCGAAATCACCCTTTTTGTAGCATTGAAATCATTCGCGATACGTTCTTTCACTAATTAAACCCTCACCATAAGTTTCAACAATCAATCGACACGCCTCAGCCGCAATTTTTTTTTTTTTTTAATTGAAGGCAAAACGCTAATTTGGCTCAAACTTCGACATATTTGCCAACAAAAAAGTATATAATGCCGATAATAGCTGAGAACTTTAATCTAACCTTAACATGTGACGTTTTCGATCCGCCATTTTTGACCAGCATTCACTGCTGGCGCCATCTATTGGGAAACGGCGAGTTTCAATTTATATTCCCGATTCAATCAACTTTCAGAAGAAAAAAGTTACCATCATTAATTTAAGCGTAAAATTTTTAGCACAATTATAGATCATACAGCTAAGCAATCCAACGAATTTTAATTTAGTTACTGTATTGGATTTTGAGATACAACGGATTGAAATTTTGAAAATTGTTCCATTTTTAAAATTCCCCACTTACTTACTTACGATCATATTATGTCTGATTGGTCTCTTTTTTCTAGTTTATGCCATAAATTTTGTTTGGTTTTCGCTAATACATAACCCAACTTCACTTGCAGTCAAGGTTTACAAATACCTCCTTAGCACTCTCCAGAGATCTTGAAAGGATATCTATGTCATTGGCATATACTACGAGTTATAATATATTCGCAAATCTGAGTTTTCGCCACATTTCACCATTTAGCAGTGAAATTTCATCGAATTCGTGGATTGCGCCTATTTTACACCTTATTGCTAGTATGCTGTTTAAGTTTTGTATGCAAAAATTCAATTTCACTTGAACAGCGCACTAGGCTTTACTGATCAAATATCTAAAAAAAAAACTTTACGCCCCATCATATGATACTCTAGATGAAAATAGAAAGAGTTTAATGTACCGGAAAATATTTCATCTCAAATTCTTTCGAACAGTTAACAGTGACTTTTGTATGGGAGGTGGTAGAAACAGAGGGGGGAGGTTTGTAATTTTTGTATATGATATCGAACGTGGTATGCAAAATGTTTCATGCTGGATTTACAGTCTGAAGCTTTTATTATTTTCAATGAAACTGGACATAGTTTTGCTGAAATTGGGACATTTGTATAGGAAGTGGCAGAGGAAGTGGAGGGTTCTAGATGATTTGGAAACAGCATATCAACATCCTTATTGCCATGCTGTGTTTTAATTTCAAAGTCGATAGCTCTCATATGTTTGAAGAAAATGCTTTCCATGAGTTTATAATATAAATTTATGTATGGGAGGGGATGGAAGGAGTGAAGCGAAGCTGATATTTTTTTTATCATTTATTGCAATTCTTAAGAAACAAATTCTGGCAAATTTCAAGTTTGTACTTTTTCTAGTTTTAATGGAAATCGATATACCGATGTTACCAAAATTATGAATTTGTATGGGAGGGGGTCGAAGGAGTATACGGAGCAAAACAAAATTTTCGTCGTCAATAATATTTTTATTGATATACTTTCCACAAAATTTCAAGTACCTATCTTTGGCAGTTTCAAAGCAAACTAATTTTATTGAAATTTCAAAATTTCATGAAATTTGTATGGGAGTAAGGTGAAGTTGATAATATTTTCAAAACTGATTGCAATTATAATAAAATTATTTCTCGCAAAATTTGTCCTTATAACTTTGCTCATTATATAATACTTTGACTCAATTTTCAAGTTGATAGCTTAAACAGTTTCGAAGAAAAACCAATTTCTTAAAACTTCAGAATTTCGTGAAATTTGTATGGGAGGGGGTAGAAGGAGTGGGGGATGTAGCAAGTCACGAACTTAAAGTTGCTGTTTTGCTAAAAATTACACACATCAAATTTCAGCACTATAGCTCAAACCGTTCGAGAGTTATGTTGTAGACAGACGCACAGACGGACAGACGGCTACTCGGAATCAAGACGTTTGAGCTACAACAAATATTTCTGTACCCTTGGCGACTCTGTGCGAGCATTATTTCATCTAGAACATAAAAATAAACTGCCAACAAGTTGGGCGCAACTTTATTATTTTTGGGACAAGTTGAGGATGCATTGAAAGTCAATATGCAGATTAGAGTGGTTAAGGAAGACTAAGTAAAACTCCCTTTCACAAGTGGATCAATACGATCAATAGCTCCAGTACATGTAATCAATATTTCATTAGTTTATGCAAGTTTGGGTTTTTATGAAGGTAGGGGTGAGGTGTGATAGTAAGGGTGGGTGAATGTTAACAATTTTTCAATTTATTTTTGTGACGAATGGAAGGATTTAGTCGGAATCAAAAAATTCCCAATAGATGTGATGAAATTTTTATTTGTACTGAGGCTTTAGGTATTCGAATTTAAATCGGTCTTAGCATTCGATTCTGACGGACTTGAATTGGTATCGAGTTTTTGATATTTCTTTTTCGGGCTATCGTTTGGGATTGTTGGTGATTATTCGGAAATGCGCTTGTTGATGTTAGATGGTTCAAATGACATAAATTCATCACTACTGATCTTATTGGTGCGATCCAATAAAGTAGGTATAGCCGACTTCAAGTGATGCGTGTCTTTGAATAAAGTGCCAAGTTCATCGGTAGATGAAATTTGCGGGCTGGGAGTTTTTAGTAGGCGTTCCTGATCGTAATTTTTCGGTGAACTACAAGCTTGTTTTTTGGTTGGTCTCTGCAAAGCGTTAGATAACCGTTTTTTTGCCCCGTTTCGTAGCGTATTTTTAACGACAAATCCTGATTGTTTAAAATACTTAGTCTTTTAGTATGCTGACAATAGCTTCCGGAAATTTCTTGACCTTCGGTCGAAGGCTTATTTTAAGGCAGTTTTTTACGAGCAGAGCTGTTTCGAGATCGAGAGGTATAAGGCCATCCATGATATTTGTTCCAATATCTTCACGTAATGGTGACGTCGTTGTGGACTGAACCAATTCTTTTTACTTTCTGAAAGTTTCGGTGTTGGCACATGGGTGGGACGAGTTTGACGGTGCAGCGTTGTTTCCATCTCAAATTCGGAATTTTCAAATTGATAGCTTTTAAAAGTTAGGTGATAATTGATTTCTTAAAAATGTTGGAAAAAATAATTTTGTATGGGGGGGTCGAAGTTTTGAGGGTAGTTAATATTTCATACTTTTATGGATTTTTTTAAATGCAAATTTTCCCTTACACCAAACAACTTAAAATTTTTATCAAAATTAAAAACTATGTAGTTCTACAATCTGATTAAATTTCAATTTGATATCTGTAAATTAAATTAAGATGGCGCTATGTATTCAAAATAAGTTCTTGAGCTTTCAATAAATAAGCTACCAACAAGTCGGGCGAAACTTTATTATTCTTGGGACAAGTTGCGGATGTGTGGAAAGTCAATATGCAGGTTAGAGTGGTTATGGAAGACTAAGTGAAAGGGGGTTCTTGGGCAGGGCAATTGTCAATTTAACACTTTGCGGAAACGTTCAAAAGCTCCAGTATATATAATCAATATTTCGTTCGTTTATTAATGCAAATTTGAGTTTTTATGAGGGGAGGGATGAGGGGTGATAGCAAGAGTGGGTGGATGTTAACAGTTTTTTAATTGATTGCTTGAATCACGTCCACTATTCTCTGTATAGAATGTCAGTTTCATAGACGAAGTTGCATAGAATTTTCATAGGGTTCGGTGTATTTTACATTCATGAAACCAAACATTTGTATTGGAAGGGTTAGAAGGGATAGAGGAGGTAGGGGAATCGTAAAATTTGTGACACAATTTTATTTCCTTTCTCTTGTAGTGTGCTCGTACGAAATTTCAAGTTCGTAGCTTTTAATTTGTTGGTTATTAGCTGATTCAATGAAATAGGTTGAAATGATACTTTTGTATAGGAGAGGGTAGAAGCGCAAGCGCGATTGCAAAACTCTTAAAGTAATATCATTTCAATTATTTTTATAAGTTTTTGTGCAAAATTTGAAATTGATAGCTTTTAAGGGTTAGCTGATAACTGATTTCTTAAAAACGGTCGAAAAAATAATTTTAAATGGGAGGGGGTAGAAGAGGTAGGGGAATCGCAAACTTTGTGACGGAATGTTCCTTTCTTTCTCTTTTAAGGTGCTCGTACAAAATTTCAACTTCGTAGCTTTTAATTTGTTGGTTAGCAGTTGTTTTATTGAAATTGGTCGAAATCATACTTTTGTATGGGAGGGGGTAGAACGGCAAGTGTGATCTCAAAAATTTTGACGCAGTTCCATTTCAACTATTTTCAAATGATTTAGTGCAAAATTTCAAATAGATAGCTTTTACTAATTAGGTGATAAATAATTTCTTAAAAATGGTCGAAAAAAGAATTTTGTATGGGAGGGAGTAGAAGCTTTCAGGATATTCGACCAGTTAATATTTCATTCTTTTAAAAAATTTTTTTTTAAATACATTTTGCAAATTTTCAAGTTTCTACCTTCAAATTTCATTCAAAAATGTTCAGTTTATGTTTTTTCATTTCACATGAAACACCTTGTGCACGGTAGATCAGGGGGGTCGGTGCATAACAACTGTGAAATTCTTATTAATTTTTCTGTATGTGAAACAAATAGATGTATCCACATGGAAAATTTCTATTTTGTATCTTTCACCAGAGCCCTTAAAAAGTCACTCAAAATTTTCGACATTTTTGGTTACCACCTTCCTCCACTTACACCTTCCGACGTAAAATTTTTAGCAAATTTAAAAACTACCTAGTTCTACAATTTGACAAAAATTGAATTTGATATCTGCACTCAATTTTGAATTAAGACGGTTTGAAATTTTGGAAAGTCCATTATTTTTGAAATGCTTTCCATTTCCCCCCACTCATGTTTTGTCCAAATGTTATATTTTTCTCGTATTTCTCTAGTATAGCTTAATATAGGTTCTAAGATTTAATTACACAGCTTAATAAATAGTCGAGATATTGATTTTTAAGTGTTTTTCTTTGCACCCACCCTGACCCTCCCCCTTACAATAATTAGCTATTATCTAAACTGATTCTAGTGGATCTATATCCCACCTTATTGGTCTCAAAATATAAATTTTTTATGGTAAGTAATTTCGAAATTTCGAAAATATAATCATTCGAAAAAAAAATTCGACTGACAATTGGTTCTTAGCCCCCCCCCCCTTTTCGCACCCCAATGGATACGAAATTAAATTATTTTTAGAAGTTGTCCCACAAACCCCTCTATATGTGGTTTAAGTTTTAGCTTCCTAGCTGTTACTATGGTTGAGATATTTGAATTCATATTTTTCGGCTTAAGCGCTCCCCCCGCCTCCCCCTGAACCCGTACACCCCCTAAAATGGGTATCCGCTTGAGATCCGCAACTATCTATAATCCCTACAAAAATGAACTTTCTATCTTGAAGGGTTTGGGAGCTAATGTGCGCTGAGCGTTCACACCTGCGTACGGCGGACGGCGTAGGGACAGACGGATTTTTTTTTTTTTTTGCATTTTTAGGCTAATTTAGTCATGAAACGCGAAAAAACAAAATTTCAGGGTAGCAAATTTTTTTTTTTCCAAGTCGATCACAATACTTTATTATTAAAATAATAAAGTAAAATCTGTTAATTGCTAAGCTCTGGTCAAGTAGCGATTCGGTCTTTAGTAAAAAGTTCTTTAAGTGCTGTTTTCTAAGAATTTACCGTATTTCTGGTTGCACTTTATGCGATATTTCCATATTTTATATGCTAATTAGAATGTAGAAAGAGTTTCAATACAATCGAAAACAGACAATCAAATAATAATAAATCCTTTCAGATTTCGATTTCGTATCACACAGGCATTAACCCAAATTCCATAACGTTCACTAAAAAAAATATCTCGCTATGATTGGCTTAGTTTAAAACACGTACGGAAATCCTAAATATCAATTAAAGCCGTTTATTTTCCATAAGTAAATTTTTTTCTCATCAGAAATTCAAAACTAAACGTACATTGTGTCAGAAGGACGAGTTACGTTCCACCATGAATTCATGATAAGATCCAAGCATCCAAGGAGTAGTAGTGGTCGATGGTTGAGGTCGCAAAGTATTGCATAAAATTCTGGGATTTCATTCGCTGGTACTCTGACCTCAGCGCATATCTTAACCGAATTCCCCGCGAATTGCAACATCGAGTCCTTCCATCTCTCTGCCCTGCTTGACTTTATAATGAAATTTCCATACAATTAGCATAAAAAAATGAAAGATGAAAAAAAAAAAGAAACTTGAACGGTGGGATGTTTTTTTTTTATCGTGCACTGCTCGGAAACAACAAATTGAGTTCTAGTAGCAACAAGGACGAAAACTTAAAAAAAAGGAATAAAAACAGAAAAGGAAAACCAGTTGCATATAAATCACGTCAAGGTGTCACCTAATTTAAATTATTCCCGTTTTGTAGTTCCTTTGGAGCGAACCAAAACTCTGACCTTAAATCCCATTTGAAAGCGAAGCCAGTACACAATGTCACCATTGGTCCTGGAAATAGCTATAGGACTCGCTAGCATCCACTCTCCAGCTCAACATAAGAGGAAGCAAAAGCATAAAGATCCTTACAGACGATAATGTAATTGCATATACGAAGTGTTGCCCTTGCCCCTGGTGAATTGTAATAAGGATAACGTACGTACCTGGAGCTGCAGCTATCAGCAAACAGAGAATTACGAATCGTAAATAAGTGACCCTTGTGCACCACATATTCCCCAGCATTCTTCTTCTTTTTGGTTAAGCTCGCTTCAACGACGTCACGAACAGCAGCAGCAACAACAGCGGCAACGAAAACTTTAACAAAATTACGAAATACACAAACACATGGCTCTCGCTCTTCTAGTGAGCTTTACTCTCTCTCGAACTGAGTATACTTCACTTTTAACTGTACGCCAGGACCTCGAGTAGCAGTCCGGGCTGCATAAAAGTATCCTTTTCTTTGCGGATGAGAACGACACTAGATTGGAAAAAAAAACTCGTACACTTCTAACCTATTTCCAGTTTAAATTGTTGCTGGAAGATACGCGGAAGAAGGACGTAATGAGTGAATGTTTGGAGAGAAAATGGCGTAAAAAACCACCCGAAACGAAACGTGACGAATGAAATTGTGCATTTAGAATCGCTTCAAGGTGTTGTTCTTTTTTCCGGCTTTCCCTCGAGGATATTCGTCTGCTGTTTTCCAGGTGAGAAGATTACAGTTTCCTTGCTTGTTATTCTCCAACCAGGTGTGAAACCAATTCACTTTGCAATAAACCTTGTCGAGATGTTGCAGAGTTCAAACTTTGAGTGTGTATGTTTTGCGAATATATTACACAGCTTCTTCTTTTTCGACTCGTCCTTCGTTTCGCATTCATTCGAATGCCTCGTTGTCCTTTTATTCGAGAAAGGAAAATATTCCGAAAGCCCGATTCTAATCGCTTTGATCACGTATTTTTTCACATTGATGGGATGTCCTTTTCACCAAGCTTTCTGACCACTCGCAGCAATTATTATCTCGTTTGAATAAGGACGATTCGAATTGCATACAAATATAAAACCTAAAGGATTGGCGGCACGCATAATTAGTGAGTCGACGCTTCCATCAGGAGCGGGATGATTGCAAAAAGTTGGATGAGCCACCCAATTGAAACGCGCTGAACTAATTCAGCATAGTATCCTCTCTACTTCTTTACTAGATAAGATACCACCACTAATGTACCATCAGGTTCTCCTGCTACTGCTGCAGTTCGGAGCACAGTTTTTTTTTACAATTGTTTCTTTTCGTCCTTTTTTATTGTCTTTGTTTAATCATTTTAATGGTCCTCAGGAAATGTTGGTGTGAGTTTCGTTATTAAACTGCTCTTCCGTTCGTCCTGGAAGAAGTGCACAACACGGCTGTTATTCTTATATGAGATAAACGCCACCTGAAAGAAAAAAAGACAAAAATTATGTTTTTAATACGAGACATTTATGAACGATGAAATTGAGAAAGCGGAGAGAAAAAAAATGGAAGAATTATGATTCATTTGCAATAGAATGTAATTTATAGCCAAGTCAGTTCAGCCGGAGTGAAAAAGTGTGCTCCTTTCGGAAACTGTGTAATTGAAATAGTTTAATTTTAGAGTGTTTCAGGCGAAAATTTTTCGTAAAAAACTACACAATATATGTTGTTGAGTATTTTGGAAATTTGAGTTGTTTATTGCAGGTGTATTAAATTAACGAGGCATGTTACCATTTTAAATTAATTTCTAGATAAAAGAATGTTTCTGAGCAATTTCATCTACGTGGTATTTGTGCAATGAATTTTAACAGATTATAATTTTCGAACCTTATTTAATAAAATTCTTTTAATATCCTTCATAGCATACCATTTTACAACTATTATTAAGATATGCATTTTAAAAATAGGCAACAATTCGTAATATTCCGAAGGAAATGAGCTTTCACTGCGTGTTCTCTCTAGCTAGAAAACGCGTTGAGGTAGAAAGTTCAATTTTTGTACGCGTGGTTTTTGATAAAAAAAAATTAATTTCGGTTAAATCGCTTCACGCCCTCTCACCCGTCTCATCCACTCACTCCTTCTACCACCGCCCATACAAACTGCACAATTTCACTAGACCCTTCAAACCAGCTTGCTCTGGGTTGGTTTTCATTAAAAATATTTTTGATTCTTCGAAATAAGCATTTTGAAAATTTATTATACCCTATCAGTAGAAAGGTGGCCAATTTTTGAAAAATATTCAACAATAAAAAAGATTTACGTAAATGAAAATTGCTTAATGTTGTAAATATTACAATTTACAATTGATTTAAAATTTTGTACACTCCTTAAATTTTGGAAATTTTCTCAATCACTGTGTTTAAATCCATGCTTGATTTACTCGTTCTTTATTGATATTAACGACAAATGACAAAGTTAAAATTCTTTTAATTATTTGCAGTTTGGTGAAAAATCTATCAGTTCCTGCAAAAATCAGCGACAAACACTCGATTTTCGCATCCATGGAATTAAATTTAAAGGATCCGTAACATTTTTCCTATGAAAGATCTAAGATAGTGTTGAAGCTTTAGTAAGTGAAAGCAGCACCGACCAACAAAGGATTTTTACCATTACAAGCCCATGCCTAGCTGACAAGTGCGACAATTGGCACGTATCCAAAGAAGCATCACTTCCAGATCACAGACATATCTGTTTTGAGATAATGACTTCACTTAGATTCAAAAGCCAGTATAGAAATCCAAAACGTGCCGTTACCAGGTTATCCTCGAGTACGAAGTACGTAATGCAAAAGAATCAATAAGCAGTCCAGACTGATCGTATAGCGGACAAACTCGGTGACAATGTACTATATGCCTACGAACAAGGCAAAACAAGCACCTTGGTGGAACGTGAAACTAGTGCAAAGAAACTAGGAAATTGTTCAATAGCGTAAAAACCTTTGGTAACTGGGACGAATACAGAGAGTCCCTAACTGAATATAACAAACTTCTAAAAAAGTTAAAAAACGTGTCCTGGAGCAGATTTTGTGAAGAGAGAGATGATCTCCCAGCGGCCTCAAGACTTCAAAAGGTGTTATCAAAAGTCACCCCGTTAGATATCGGACTATTAGAGAGACCGAATTGGTTCTCAACTAAAAGCAGCATGGAAACTCTTGAAGTCTTATTGGTAACATAGTTTTGTGATGACACGAAATCGGGTCATTGAGCCGGCGTTATCACGTAAATATTCGCCATCGCAAAGATTCATTCATTATACGAACAAAATTTCTATAACGAGCGGCATATTTATCGTTTGGTCATCTGATATAAGTAAACAATGACAAACGCTATGCCCGAGCTCGAAATTATGAAATTTCGTATACAAAAAAAAAAGAAGACAAGAATCTCCATGCGCATACGTATGTATATCAGCATGTGTAGCTAAGACTTAGCCACAAGTGGCTAAACGCAGTCTAGTATAGAGAAAAAAAAAAAAAGAAGACAAGAAGCCCCGTGCACATACTATGTATGTATATCTGCATATGCGGGTAAGAATGAATCACTAAGTGCATTTGGCGATGCGAAAAAGAAAAAAGAATGAAACGACGGTCAAGGCAACTTGCGGTCTCGTGTTACCGCACTCTTCATGCTTTTCCGAAATTAGGGAAATACACTGATGATGGGAGTTTAGTATATGAGCTTCGAAATTTGCTTAGTAGGCAAATTTGGAAGCTATGCATTTTGCATTTTTTTTTTTGTTGTTGGAAATTAGTGCATTTGAGGCAAATGCACCTAATGAAAAAAATAGCTAGCCTAAGCAGAATTTATGTATAAAATAAGGCACCGATCTAAGGACGGCGTCTTTTCACTCTAATCCATTTCGGTGAGCATCTCCGGTGCTCGAGTAAAAGATTAAACTTAAGTTTTTTGAGCGGCTTCCAGAAGGCCCCGAAAGTAATAAGTGGCTACACGTAGGCCAAAGTTAATAGTCAAATAAATCTCGTCAGAAACTATGGAGGTACGTTGTTTAATTAACCCTTTCTTTTAATTTTTCAGATATTATAAAACGGCAACACTGATCCGCCTCTGGCTCCATAGAGCCAATTGTGCGCCAGGCCCTTTTCGGGCCCAAGATCAGGAGGCTTTGTCACAAAAAGAAACGGCAACACCGATCCGCCTCTGGCTCCATAGAGCCAATTGTGCGCCAGGCCCTTTTCGGGCCCAAGATCAGGAGGCCCTGACTATTAACGTTGATCCGCCTCTGGCTCCATAGAGCCAATTGTGCGTCAGGCCCTTTTCGGGCCCACGATCAGGAGACAAACCCAACCTTCTCTCAGCCCCCCCCCACCCTTTCAAAGAAGCACAAAATAAAGTGCAACAGTTTGTTTGCCTAAGGCAAACCCGACCTTCTCTCAGCTCCCTTTCAAAGTAAAAAAAAAAAAAAGTGTTACAGTTTCCAGGCTGCAAGATAATTAACAACAACGGTGATTTAGAGTTAGAGGAAAGGACGTATCGTCAAAGTCCGTTCAGCAAAAGCATCGCTAGAAAATTTTCACTCCGGAAACGATCAGATGGGCGATCAATACCTTTAAGTCCTAGAAATCAGCCGGAGTACATAAAATACTCCCCGCATTATTGCAGAAGGGGTTCGAGATCATAATTCCAATAATGATAAGGATCTTTAAAGCCAGCTTTGTATGGCGATACATCCCAAAAATCTGCAGGAAAGCGAGGGTGATATTTGTACTGGCAGAGAATCGTTCCATTAATCAGCCTATGTCATATAGCCCTATAAGCATTACTTCCTTCTTCGTCAAAATGATGGAAAAGTTAGTGAAAATTAATAATAATCATCATGCCTACCAGAAAGGCTAATCAAAAGAGTCAGCCCTTTATGGTGTGGTAAGACATATCGAAAAGGCAACAGACTATAAAGAAATTCTCCTTTTCACATTCCTAGATATAGAAGGAGCATTTGACAATACTCCCCATGAAGTCATGATAGCGGCAGCTAGGAAAAAGGGTTTGGAAACGCCCACGATAAAATGGGTACACGTCATGCTAAAGAGCCGAATGACACTTTGGGATCTAGGTGATAGCACATTGACTGCAACACCTGCAAGGACTGTCCTAAAGGAGGGGTACTATTTCCACTTCTTTAGTCAATTGTAGTAGATGACCTCCTGGACCGTCAAGAATACGAGGCAATAGGATATGCCGATGACTTCGTCATTATTATTAGAGGCAAATATGATTCAATAATATCGGAAAGGATTCGATCAGCCTTAGATGTGATAGTGAACTGGTTTCAACCTAAGAACTTGAACATCAACCTAAGTAAGACTGAGATAGTACCAATGAAAGGAAAATCTATATCATATCTCCTTCAATAAATGGAACACCAATACCCTTTTCAGATGAGATAGACTATCTAGGTGTTATACTGGATAGCAAACTCAATTGGAACAAACATACAGAACAAAGCACTAATGGAATTTTGGGCATACAAAAGCTTATTTGGCAGAAAATGGGGACTAAAACACAAAATGATTTTCTGGTGTTACAGAACAATCATTCTTCCAATAGTCACATATGGATCAACGATATGGTGGACTAAAATTTTACAACAAAAAGCACAGCTTACGATAAATAAAGATCCAAAGGCTAGCTTGTCTTGGTATCTATCACAGGAGTAATGAAAATCTGTCCTACGGCGGCATTGGAAATGTTCCTAAACATTCCTCGGATACATCTCCAAATAAAAAAGGAGGCAATTAAAAGGGTGTTACGCATAAAGAGGGGAAACAATTAGAAATAAGTGGATTTTAGAGGTCACCTCAAAATTCTAAAAGACTCAAAAATAGAGGTTCTAAGCGCCACATTATCGAACGCTATGCCAACTTTCCAACTTTCATCTTTGAAACCCCCTTCAAAGTTATAACCAGAGAACGCAAGGATTGGCAATCCATATTACCTGAAATGGAAGAGGAATCAACCATCTGGTATACAGATGGCTCTCGCACCTCTGAGGGGACAGGAGCCGGAGTCAAAGGTACTAACTTTTCGGTTTAAAAATCTCTCGGGGAAAGAAGCCACAATCTTCCAGGCTGAACTAATTGCAATGGAGCTATGCATTCAAGAGAATATAAGGAGAGATCATCTCAACAAATTTTTTTATATCCTATCGGATAGTGAGGCGATTCTCAAAGTCCTAGCATTTTCAAAACCTAATCATCCTGGGAAAAGGGAACGATGTAAGCTTGATGTGGGTACGAGGACATATGGGAATTGAGGGAAATGAAGAGGCTGATCGCCTTCCAAAGAACAGCGCAGAAACAAATTCTATTGGTCCAGAGCCATTCCGTGGAAAACTAAAAGGGCACTCCAACCCTATACTTAGAAAGTGGGTTGAACAAGAGCATAAATTTACTACAATAGACTTCCAGGTTTATCAATCCAGAAAAAACTAATCCTACCATAATAAATCGGCCTAATGACTAGGCACAGTGGAGTAAACCACCACCTCAAAAATATGGGCTTAGTTGAAACCGACATCTCCCGCCTCTGTCTCGAAGACTCGCAAACGACAGAATACATTCTATTTCACTGTGCAGCAATAGTAAGAAAAAGACACAATCCTCTCGGAAAAGGTTTCCTTTCTACCGAGGAACTAGCCAACATGGCCTCCTTAAAGATACTTAGATTAGCCCAAGCTCTAGAGTTATGGTAGGGTAAAGGGCAATAAACGCACAATAGTCCGAGAAGGTCGCAGTGCTCTCATCTGTTCCCCAAATCATAAAAATGAAAAAATAGGTTGAGTCCCAAAGTTCGGTACTAGATTATGCGACGGAAGTTGATAATTGCAAGGACGAGAGTTCTAAATCCAGTAGTCGTAGGTTAGAGTTTCAAATATAATTTAATTGTTTCAAATTATGGAACGAAATACTATTGTGTTATATGCTCGACGAATGGGGGGCGTCTGTGGCAATAAATGATATTTTGAAAGATACTGTATGATGAGGGAAGTAACGATTTTCAGTATGGACTGCATTGCATTTCAAACGCAAAGAGACAGGACCGAAAATAAATGTTCATGAATCCCCATACATGCGCGTGGATGCGAACACAAGCAAACCGATTGCTCGTAACAGACAAGATCAGCTATTTTATCAAAGAGATAGTGAGGCTCGCAAAAATAAAGCTCGTCGGCCTTCAGTATTCTTTCCTCCTTCTTGAGGTTATTGTTAAACTACAGAGCAAGTGAAAGCTTACCAAGAATTCAGCACATATCATATATGACTTTATTATTTTAATAAGTGATCGACTTGGGAAAAAAAAAATTTGCTACCCTGAAATTTGCTACCCTGAAATTTTTTTTTTCGCGTTTCATGACTAAAATAGCCTAAAAATGCAAAAAAAAATCCGTCTGTCTGTACGCCGTCCGCCGTACGCCGACGTGTACGCTCAGCGCACATTAACTCCCAAACCCTTCAAGATAGAAAGTTCATTTTTGGAGGGATTATAGGTAGTAGCGGATCTCAGGCGGATACCCATTTTGTTGGGTATAGGGGTTCAGGGGGAGGCAGGGGGAGCGCTTAAACCGAAAAATACGAATTCAAATATCTCAACCATGGTTACAGCTAGGAAACTAAAAATCAACAGACATATAAAGGAGTTTGTGGGGCAACTTCTAAAAATAATTTAATTTTTTATCCATTGCGGTGCGAAAAGGGGGGGCTAAGAACCAATTGTCGGCTAAATTTTTTTTTCAAATGATTATATCTTCGAAATTACTTCCCATAAAAAATTGATTTTTTGAGACCATTAAGATGGCATACGGATCTACTAGAATCAGTTTAGATAGAAGCTAATTATTGTAAGGGGAAGGGTTAGGGGGGGTGCAAAGAAAAACATTTAAAAATTAATATCTCGACTATCTCTTAAGCTATGTAATTGAAACTTGAAACGTGTACTAAGCTTTACTAGCGAAATATGAAAAGAATACAACATGAGGACATAATAGTAGTGGGGGGAAATGGGGAGCATTTCAAAAATGGCGCACTTCCCAAAAGTACAAATCGGTATATCTCAAAATTGAGTACAGATATCAAATCAAAAATTTATCAGATTGTACAACTATATAGTTTTTAATTTTGGTAAAAAATTTAAGTTGGGGGGTGTAAGGAGAGGGAGGTGGAAAGCGAAAATGTTGAAAATTTTGAGTGATTTTTTTATGGCTCTCGATAAAAGATACAAAGTTTAAATTTTGCACGTCGACATATCTATTTAATGTACACAGAAAAAAAATAATAATTTGTTCCAAAATTGTTATGCACCGAAGTGGGGGTCTAACGTGCACAAAGTGTTTCATGTGCAATGAAAAAAACACATAAACTGAAAACTTTTGAATGAAATTTTTAGGTAGAAACTTGAAAATTTTCAAAATGCATTTAAAAAAAATGTATAAGAGTTTGAAATATTAACTGGTTGAATATCTTCAAAGCTTCTACCCCCCCCCCCCCATACAAAATTATTTTTTCGACCATTTTTAAGAAATCAATTATCACCTAACTCTTAAATGCTATCAATTTGAAATTTTGCACAAGAACTTACAAAAATAGTTAAAATAAAATTACGTTAAAAGTTTTGAGATCGCGCTTGCCCTTCTACCCCCTCCCACACAAAAGTATGATTTCGACCAATTTCATTAAATCAACTATTAATTAACAAATTAAAAGCTACAAACTTGAAATTTTGCACAAGCACCTTACAAGAGAAACTACATAATCACAAATTTTACGATTCCCATACAAATGTTTGGTTTCTTGAATTTAAAATACACCGAATCCAATGAAAATTCTATGCAACTTCGTCTATGAAACTGACATTCTATACAAAGAATATTGGATTTGGTTCAAGCAATCAATTAAAAAACTATTAATATTTACCCACCCTTACTATCACCCTCCCCCCTCCCTTCATGAAAACTCAAACTTGCATAAATAAAGGAATGAAATTTGGAGCTTTTGAACGTTTCCGGAAAACGTTAAATTGAGAACTGCCCTGCTCAAGAAGCTCCTTTCACTTAGTCTTCCCTAACCACTCTAACCTGCATATTGACTTTCTACGCATGCGCATTTTATCCCAAAAATAATAAAGTTTCGCCCGACTTGTTGGCAGTTTATTCTGTGCAGATGTCATCTTCAACGACAGACTTTGCATTATAACGAGACAGACATTGATACTCAAAGACGTAAGTGGCATTGCTCCGGTGACACTTTGAGGAAATCATAACAAACCATCTTAGCGCAAGCTATAAATTGAAACCCTCCAAGGGTAACGCAAGGCTGGTGGACCATATAGCACATGAAAGTGAATTTTCTCCTTTTCAACTGCAACAGATAAATAAATAAGTCTTGGCGACAACTATATACTGATACTGGATTGTATCTCGTGGAAGAGAACTGTGTCCTGAAGGGTGTCTTAACTGGAAATCGGTTAATATTACATTTTCCAAAATAATTTTAACTAGATTTCAGCCTTATAAATTTGAAATGTACTTTGAAAATTGATGTGTTGCAAAGGCGACTTAACTGCCAGTGAATTGATCTATTAAGCATTTTCTCTCTATGCAATTTAGGACTAAAGGAAGACATAGCAAATTTTCTTGTTTTTTGGTAAATTTTTCAAGGAACTAAAGGCCAATGGATGAAAAATTTATCATCGGAGCAGAAAGTTGACAGAACCTGTCTAGGTACGGTGTGGTTGGACTAGAATACAAAAGAAGTATAATCGACGAGAACTTTTGAATAAAGGCTATTAATGAAAGAAAAAATTTCCGGATTCTACACTGTTACGCTTTATTATTCGTGACGTTTCGGTCTCTGCTGACACCTTTATCAAACAGCAAAGACCCAAACGTCACGAATAATAAGGCGTAACAGTGTAGAATCCGGAAATCTTTTCTTTCAATTCGAAATGCACTGTGAAAACATTCACCAAACTACAAGGCTATTAATGTTATGCTTGCAAGTATGAACTATCATTAGTTCACTATATCACTTGTGTCCAGCTTTCAGACAATTTATGTACCTACAATCCTTTTGACTTATTTGCAGTGAAACTCTCAGCAGTGGTTTTAGCTAAAAAATCAAGAAATTTGAATACTGAGTAAAGAGTCAACCCTAAGAAATGGGAGTTATCAGCTAGCCAAATAACATTTTGAAAGGAATGATTTTGAAACTTAGTTGAATGCCTACAAATGGCATTTCCACGATCCCATTTCTTCCCAAAAAAAAATCATTTTAGAGCGTCAACACGACCATCTCCTTTGAATCCAAAGGGGCTTTCGCTTTCAGCAATGGATTGAAATGTTTGACGAGATTACATAATTATATTAAGACTGAAAACTTACAACATCCGTTTTACTCAGTGAATTCTTTTCTGCCTTGCTAATATTCACCCTCGTTCAGATTTTAAATTAAGCTATTAGACCGTTATATTCCGCACAGATAACTTTTATTTGTGCCAAGTATTGAATTTTTAATAATTCAAAATATCTTCCAGTTTCGATAACACATAATTCTTGGAAAAAAATCCCACCCTATTGCCAGTGTCCATTGCTGGTCGTGGTTGTGCTTTTCATAATATCGACGACCCGGTAAATAACAAATCTGCTCGATAGTCCGTATCGCATTCGCTACATGGCCAACGGCAACTTGAAGGTGGACACTGGACAGTTTTGGATCGAAGCCAATAGCAAAATATTAATCCATTCAAGTGTCAACAAAAAAGCAGTTTTATTTCCAAGGAAATAAAATGTACGGAGGCCTTCATGCCACGAACACTATCGCATCCCAAACAACTCCTGGACATGTGTAATTGCATTTGCGGACATGAAACCTATGGGGAACGGTCAACTTTCCATCCACTTGGAAACCTATAGAATCTTGACAGCTTGTCGAATAAGAGAGAATGGGATAGTATGGTATGCATTGGTCATCCTTCCACCCACAGTGTTGTTGAGAATTGGTATCATAAGAGAGGAGGTGAGTTGGGTAAACAATAACATGTATCGGACGATTGAGTTTCCAGTTCAGTTTAAACTTGTTGTTGCTATAATTCGCAAAGAGTGAACTTCCCTGTATCGTCAAGGGAAATAATAAAAGGAAAATAAATGGTTTGGGTTTTGAAAATCGTTCCTAAAAACGACATCATCTCTCCGCACCTCAAAGAAAACTTTGCGCAGCGTCAATGTCGAAACTTTTGGTCAGCGAACAAATCCGCTTAAATACTTGTCCGACTATGGCATTTGTTTGTTTGGCCAGTGTGCAGGATTGGGAGAGATGGTATACGTGTGAATTCCATTTGGGTAAATTGGTAAAGTGTTTGAAACCATTGTGGTAAATAGCCCACGAACAAAACCATACGTACAAAATTTCCACACTTACAAATGTCACGTACGAGTATTTCAAAGATTTGAAAGGATGAAGGAGGATGAAAGCAACGAATTTATGTTTTAGATTTCTATACTTATAGGTTTGTTTAACTTTTGAAATAAAAGTGCTTCTTGAAAATTTTCTATCAATTGGGGATGTTATGAAATTGCTTCATTAATAAACCAATAAATGTGGAATTACTGAATCGTGAATTTGATTGAATCCTGTTTACGATTTATTTTCATGTATATGTAGATTTTTTCTCCCTGATTGTTTTCCACATATTGTTCGTCCGGGATTGCAGAGTGCTTTTCTTTAAAGTAATGAGTTTTTAGTATTTTCGTATTTAGAATGAAAGAATGAATAATCGCTTTCTAAACAGTACTACTAAATTGAAGTCAGTTGGTGACTCATAATATTCAACAAATTCCTATGAACTTTTTAGACGCCAGTTAATACTAGCAGATGCATGGCTGGTTATTAAAAATTCGGTTCACACAGCTTGTTTAAAACCAAAGACTTCTTATGTAAATTTTCTGGAAATTTTTGAGAACCACATGTCACTCGGCTTAGCAAACTTCAATTTTTGCGCATTTATACAAACAAACAAACCTAAATTTTCTTTATACATACAGATCAAGAGATTCATCTTATCATTTCAAAACTTTCCAAAATTACCCAATTCAATTACTTCTTTATGATTTCGAACCCTCTTAAATTGCAATATACCGGAATTCGAAATCATTCAGCCCGAAAAGCCTTACCTGGATCAATTCTGTACTATGCCTTTTCAGTTTCAACCTATAAATATCGAAAATTGAAATCTAACTGGAGAGAAATATTTAATCAATAAGAGACATCCTACTAAATCTATGACCCCATTCTCATGTACCCAACGTATTCCTTTCGCCTTTCCACCAACCAGAATCATCATCATCATCGACACCATCGTTCATGATAGAGGGAATCATCGAATCAATATGTCACACAAGTTCCCATCACACGGATGACTTGCAATCATTCGATTGTAGAAATTTACGCTTGATATGTCCTTGTGCTCATCCGAACTCATCCACTATAAGCTCTCATTGCTTGCTTGACTGAACTTATTACAACCCCAATAATAGCTGCTAACTTACTCTCTTTGGTGAGCAAAATACTTGCCGCCGTTCCTGGAAATCCCAAGGCAGAGTCAAACCTGATAGGGTTCAGATTGAAGGTGGATATTTTCGTGTCGTATAGCATTCACAAATGTCTGGAATATGAGAATTTTTAGCATTGGCAATTTGGTTCTGAGGCGTCATTCTCCCTCATTCAGGAAAACAATTTCCGAGTTCGAATTTTTGTTCAGAAATCCAACGGTTGTCATCGAGTCACCTCTAATGAAACTGCCCGAACTTCGGCAGTGCTCTGTCAACAGAGTGGTAATATGACCTAAGTATAGTCCCAGTTTCATGCTGCTGCTAACTGCTAAGTATCTCGGAGGAAGACTGGAAAGCTATAAGCTATAAGGACATGATTTCATTCCATTACCAATGCTCTTAGTGCTCGAACGTAATGGCATCCTATTCACCTAGAAACTGTTACTTTGATGTTTGCTATGGAATTCACCAGAAATTCAAGTGGATAATTAAACACGACTCCAAGTTGAGTGGAATGAATGGCTTTGGAGCGCGCACACCCAGGACATGGATATAAATGTTCCGGAGAAGTGTAACATGCCACACGGATGGTTAGGCTTAATATCCTTCACAAATCTGATATAAGCAACTTTCTTCACTTCTCCAGATTCTTAATTTTCCTTTTCTATTCCATTATATGTTTTTGTATACGCACATATTTTGCCTTCCGCCCAATTCTTCTCGATAGACGGAATCTACGCAGCTTTTTTTGGGAACGGATCAATTGAATTAAACGGCTCAGTGAATTTAAATATGGCAAGAAATAACCTTGGCATCATTCACGAAAGTCCTCATTGTAGAAAATCATTTCGTCGATTATTAGGCAAAAACTTCTGAGGTACTTCAATAGATGAAAAATTATCCTGGTGAATATTTTCATAACAATCGGAACGAGTCCAATAACGCGATCAGGGAACGTGAAAGGAATTGTCGAATTTCGTAACAGGAAAAGGAGGAATCTCTGAAGTGAAGTGGATTTGAGTTGATTCTTTGAATATTTTCCTGGTTCATTGAGTTTTATTGAAAATCGAACAACGAACGCCCAGCAATGACTTTTCAACCATTCGTGTGTTATGTGATTGTACCCGTATAACTCAGAAATTTTTTCTTAAATAAGGAAAAAATTTTACTGAAAGGATTGTGCAATTGTGATAGAGATTAAAAGAAGCTTAAAATTGGTTGATAGCAAATAAGAGGATATTTATTAAATATTTAGTTGTTATCATAAAAAAAAATATACGCACCTGTTCACAAGAGCCACATTGCAATGGCTGCCCCTACAGAAATGCGGCAACGGAATATTGAACCACCCTCCTTATAGTCCAGATCTGGCCCCTTACGATTACTATTTGTTCTCAAAACTGAAGAAAGGACTTCGGAGAAGAAAAGCTACTAACGATGATGAGGTGAAGTCGACAATTTCAGCCTATTTTGAAGGCCTTGATAAAACATTTTTTTTAGAAGGAATTAATAAACTTTGTGAGAGATATGATAAATGTATTGGGCTTAAGGGAGAATATATTGAAAAGGAAAAATAATAACTTGCTTAATTTTACCACCCTTCCCTGTTATTCAGCGAAATTTTTTGATCTCCCCTCGTATTACGGATTTTTATACTCTAGATGATATCTGAGAGTATATTGTGTTTGCCTTATTATTTGTAACGCTAAGAAATAATGCTCGGACAGAGTCACCAAAGATACAGAAATATTTGTTGTCACTCAAAAACCTCGACTCCGAGTGACCGTCTGTTCGTCTGTCTACAACATAACTCTCGAAAGCTTTGACCTATCGAACTGAATTTATCATATGTCATTTTTAGCAAAAAAGTAACTTTAAGTTCGTGAACGGGCCACATCCCCCACTCCTTATAACCCCTCCCCTACAAATTTCACGAAATTTTGAAATTTAAAGAAATATACTTTTCTCCGAAACCATTCCATCTTTTAACTTGAAAATTAGGTCGTAGTATAACGATGTAAATATCATTAACGTCAAAAAATATTGATGTGATCCCCTTACTCCGTTCCATACAAATGCACAACTTTCAAAAATGCATTTATTCGGTTTTCATTGCAACTAGCTAAGCTAAAAGAACCAATTTTTGCTATATTTAATTTTATTACAATTACAATGAATTTTGGAAGAACAATCATTTTCACCTTACTCTTTCTACCCCCTCCCATACAAATTTTTGTATTGGAAGTTAAAGAAGTGTATTTTTCCTTCGAACATATGAGAGATATCGACTTCAAAATTGTAACAAAACAATGTGACTAGGCTGTTGATTAGCAGATTCAAAGTCATCCAAAACCTCCCACTTTCTCTGCCACCTCCCATACAAATACCTTAAATTCAGACAAAAATTGTTCAATTCCCTCGGAAATTATAAATTACAAGCTTTAAATTCAGCATTAAAGTTTTTGTATACTACGTTCGGTGTTATAAACAAACATAAGAGGACTACGACTGGGCGTAAAGCCCAATCGTGCGATACTCTAGATGAAGGAGAATTTTTTTATTTTGAGGAATTTTGTAGGGGAAGTGGTAGAGGGGGTAACGACATTGAACTAATTTTTCCACATCACGATAAGGTTGCTATCAAAATGTTTTACACAAAATTTAGGATTCAAAAATTTAATAGGTACTGAGAAAATTAGTGTATTGGATTTAGTGAAATTGTGCAGTTTGTATGGGAGGTGGTAGAAGGAGTGTGAATTTATTAATTACGTTCGGAGAAATGACTGTAAACATAATTTAATCGACATGTTTTAAATTGCAGATCAGTAGCGTTTATACTTTTCAGGAAAATCGACTTTTTGTAAAGTTGTTGTATTTTGTCAAATTGTATGGAAGGGGGTAGAAGGAGTGAAGTTAATCGCCTAATTTTTAGTCATACTAATAATTCTAAATAATTATTTAGTGCATAATTTCAGCTCTATAAATTTCATACGTACTGAGTAAATTTATTTAGAGTATTTCATAAAAAAGTGCAGTTTGTATGGGAGGGGTGGAAGGAAGGGGAAGACTCAACTAATTTTTAAACAGCAGATTGAAATTATTATAAAAGTAATATATTCAAAATTTCAGATCAACAGCTTTCATACTTTTTGAAAAAATCCGTTTATTGTCGAATTGCGAAATTGTGTCATTTTGTATGGGAGGGGGTAGAAGGGGTGAAACTAAATATCTAATTTTTTTTGGTCTTACTAATAATTCTAAATAAATATTTAGTGCACAATTTCAGCTCGCTAAATTTTATACGCACTGAGTAAATTGGTTTAGAGTATTTCATGAAAAAGTACAGTTTGTATGGGAGGTGGTAGAAGAAGGGAGAGGACACTCTTAGTTTTTATATGGTAGATTGATATCATTATAGAAGTAATATGTTCCATTTCAGAGCAATAACTTTTATACTTTTCGAGCAAATCTGTTTATTGTCAAACTGCGCAATTGTGTCATTTTGTATGGGAGGGGGTAGAAGGGGTGAAGCGATTTGGTCCGTTCACGAACTTGTCCTTACTTTTTTGTCAAAATCGACGTGTACAAAATTTGAGCTTTCTAGATCAACGCGTTCTCAAGCTAGAGAGGACACGGACGGACAGACGGACTAGAGTATAAAAATTACAAACCTTCTCTCTTGTCGTTACCACCTCCCATACAAAAGTCACTATTCAAAGAGACGACATATTTTTCGGTACAATAAGCTCTTTCCTATTTCATCTAGAGTAGCGTATGATGAGGCTTAATGCCCAATCATAATTCTGTTATGATTTCTAAAAGCTTGATGCTTTTTAGCTTGAAATACCTTTTCAATTTCTGATTTTGAAATCAGAGGGAGATACTACGGCTATACCGTCGAAAACGGATAGACACTGGTCAGTGCACAGCTTCTTCTTTCGATTGTCATTCTCTCAGTATCTCATGCAATTTCTGCATATACGCACAAATTTCTTGATCCTAAAAATATGTTCTTTACTAATTCAAATACGGATGAGTGCAATATGTGCAGTGTAATTTATGTATTTCCGTATTTCCTTTCAAAATATTAAAACTAGTGGCAGTACTAAATGTGACAAAAGGAGCCTTATCTTTCCACAGGTCAAAACTGATCTTTTGGCAAATTCTGAAAAGAGTGGCGAACAATCCAGTGAAAAAGTTAAAAATTGGTGAAGTATTGATATTGTTGAATTTGGAGTTTAAAAAAGATAGTTTCCCTATGTTTCCGTACGTTATATTTGTCACATATATAATTCTAAAAAAATGGTTTCTTCTCCACTCCACCACCCCTAATTAACTTGCAAATTCCTCCGTTGAATCCTTTTACCACATCTTGAAATAACCTCTCCCCCTGCTGTAAAACTAAAAATACTAGTTCAATGAATTTCAGTAGGTTCAAATTTGGTCATTAGCTTAAAAAAAAAATCCCCCAAACCCTTTCCCTACAACCTTTCCGTAAAATGCAAAAGGACTTTTCAGTTATTCAGAAATCCTGTCATCGTGCATGGAAGAAAAAATAATGTTTTTATGCGTGTTAGTCTACAGTGCGAAGGCCGTGAGTTCAAATCACGTTCGACGTATAATTCCAGCACACCACCTCTTTGGATATGCCTTGGCTACTTCAATCTTCGAACATGACAAAAAATAAATCGTGAATAGAGGGTTGTACGACGGGCTAATAACCCTTACGCAACAAGTAATGATAATGTCAATGAACCTGAAGGTCTGAAAGCCAAGTCCCAATTTGGGCTGTAGTACCATTGTAGCGAAATAGAGAGTGTTTTCACTGTGCATAATAATAGTTATGTCAAGAAAATTTGTTAATGTGAAGAGCTATGATATTGGAATTTAGCAAGTCCGTGTGCACAGAGGTTTTGGGGCTTCAAGTATAGGAGGTTTGCCTCAACACCAACTATTCCCTTGTTAATGGATTTTAACATTGACGGCGTTAGCCGGATATTTTCTTTCATTCCTCACCCCAATTAGTTCTGGGTCCGCATTAAAGAGTTTGTTCGGTCCATGTCTTCACTATTTTTAGTTCTTAATGGAGTGTTGTACGATAGGAAGTTTGGTGATTGTTCTGAGTCTTGAATATCTTCATCGAACAAGATATTTAAAATATTAGAAAAGTATTCCTCCCCCGCTCTCTCCCACCCTTCTATTTCCAATTTTAGCTTATCTGATGTGTCTTTCAATATCCAGGGTTTCTCACTGCCTTGTACATATCACACAGTTTCTTCAGCACTTCCTACGAATATGTTTCCGGTTGCCTCCCAATTGACGTTCAGTGTACGCATTTCATTTCTGCTAACTAAGGTTGACTTTTTGCGAACAGTGGTATACTAGCGTTGCTTGTTCTCATTTTCGATATACTCCATGTCTCCGAACACCTTTTGATCTTTCGTTCTATAGTGCAGGTTTTCATAAGGCAGTCGCCCGTGTTCCCTATCGGTCGAGTGCAGTTGTTGCTCTTTCTTGATAATTCGATAATCGCGCATATACATATTTGTTTTTGGTTGAAGACGCATAGCGTTTCAGTAAGTGCTCGTACGGGAGCATTAATTTGATGATAAGCAAGTAGAGCCGACATTTTGCATTACTTTCAAATAAAGTGGAACACCGCGGATATTTGATGAACGACTAGGGCTAATATGCAACAGCATTTTACACTGACTCTGTGTGTAAAATAAGTAAAATGCAATATTTAGAATAGATATTGGGATTTCAATATTATTTTGAAGGAAAAGCTTAAAAAGAAATGAAAATAACTGTATAAATAAAAAATAAATACTTATTTAAAAAAAAAATATTTTCCATAGATTTTCCTTAGTACAACTTTTTTCCATTTTTATTGTATACTCGTTTCGGTCTCTGCTGAGACCTTTATCAAACAGTTTGATAAAAGTCTCAGCAGAGACGGAAACATCACGAATAATTAAGCGCAAGAGTAAAGAATCCGGAAATCTTTTCTTTCAATTCGAAACGCAGTGGGAAAACATTTACCAAAACATTATGTTAGAATTATTTTAATAAAATCTCAAATAATATTTTGTACACCAGACAAATGAAAATTTCCAGCTAAATTCTTTGCAATTTTTCTCATCTATTTAAAATTCACATTAATCAAGACAAAGAAAAATTCCGCAGACGTCTGGTTTTCCGTCGGAAGAATCACAAACAAAGCCAAATAAACGTCCAGTAAAATGCGTTCCATGGCAACGCTAAAGTAAGCCCAAGTTTGAATCAAGTTATGAAACTCGTCTTAAAACTGGTATTAAAAATTAATGCATTACTTATTGTTGTTAGTTGTTTTTGTTCTTCTCCTTTTCCAAGATATTACCACAAAATGTTAATGTTTTGAAGAAGCCATCTACTGGCCACGTAATATTATGAAAGTTTTCCTAGGTCTGATATTGCCCTGCTATCGAAGCGCATAATTTAAAAAAAAAAAAAATTGAGAAAAACTGCGAGCAGTAAGTACATTTTCACCCATAAAGCTCGTTATGAAACTTCCATTTACTGCCCGTAAATCCATCAAAACAAGACCATCTCCGGGACCTAACGCTGCTGTTGCGATAGCTTGTGATACGCTTTGCCGTTGAGTTTTGTATCGAAAGTTATCCTTGGCAAGCGAGCGAAGCTATAACGCGAATTGAAAAAAAATGGATGATGAAAATCAATCGCTGTACGCGGACACTAAAACATCCAATGAAAGCTTCTAAAAGCCTTCAGTAATGTCATAAAAATTTCGATCCTGATGCCTGACTTCAGTTCAGGACTCATGGCCCATATATCCTCATCCTATCGGAATAACGGGCACCCGTATATTCATCCTTTCTATCTAAAGTTAGTCTTGTTCTGGGTAAGGATTCTCAGTTTTGATGGCTCGTGCGCTATTGCTGGTGCTGCTGCTTCTTCTATTCTAAATCCTATTCTGAATCTTTCGAGAAAAGGATTGGTTGAAGCCTGGAGACATTTCGAAGGGAAGGTAACGGATTCCTTGGCCAGATCGTAAAATTAAAAGCTAATCGAGAAAAAAAAGGAGTGATGTGCTGACATTTGGATTCCTGAGTGGTCCCTTGTGCGCCCCCCTATTGGATGTTCATAAATTATTTCAAGGATTTCGATTTTGTCCTGGCTGGGTCGCTCGAGTTCGGCCAAGGGATATGTGGGGGAACGATGAACGGAAATCACTCCTGAAATTGAATTTTTTTTACGCTTTTCGGTGATATTCGATGTTGGCTTTTGATGACGACACCCGACGACCAGAACGGGAGGGAATCCGGAAAATGTGGATGTGGTTGAAAGAAGATATTAGGTATTCGCGAGCAAAAAAAAAACAAATGAAGGAAAAAGGATTCAAAACATGGCTTGAATCCATTATGTTACGGATTTTTATGGAGCTAAAATGTTTTAGCGTATACGAATAGGAGTTATGGCAAAGATTTCATATGAAATGGATATATAAATGCTGTTTTTGTTCGAAATTTAATAGTTTAAAAGGATGATCCTTTTTGTTAGCCTAATAGATTACGATTATGAATAATGTGTTTGATGATTCTATTGAGAGAATATTTAGTGAACGAGGTGTTTTGTTATGGTAAGTAGCGTATCGTTAAAGGTCAGTGTTTAGAAAGTAGATTTAATGAGAGATTTTTGTAAATTTGAGATTTGCTAATTAAATAATGACAAACATTTAGTAATCATAGTATTGCTCATTAATTTTATTGCTAAACAGTAGAAATTTAACATACACAATAGCGAGAGATTCAAAAGGTTGTAAACCAATTTTTTAATGGATGTTAATTCTTGGTAATTAAATTATAACCAGGGCTATCGGCCGAGGGTATACGGCGTATACCCCGTATACCCTTCTGCTTATTTTATAAAAAAAGTGTATACCCTCTGGTAATAGGGTTGTATACGGTAGTATACGTTTTTATGTGCGTCTCATACGCTGAGTGAATGTAATATTTGCTCAATCGTAAAAAGTTCAGTTGTCTTAAAATCCAAAAGAGTGCGATTTTCCGAAGAAAGAAGTAGCATTTTAATTGACCCATTTGGGAAAATCGGCTAAATAAGTCGCCAAATATTCGTATTAAAATTAAAAAAAAAACACACTGAATCTACAAGTCATAGGTTCTTAAAAAGAATAAAGTTCATTTTTTGCTGCGAGGAGATAAGAACAACCGATATCTATCATAGTCCGTTGCGATAACCTACATACCAACCAAACGCCGGCACACGGAAACAAAAAGCAAGAATATAGCGAAGACTTTTGAAAATGCTTCTCTCGGACAACGAAATTAGTCATTAGTCGCGTTGGTGCTACAGAATAATTGTTTAGCTTCATTCAAATGTTATTATTATTTTTTTTATTTAAGTGAAAATCCTAGAAAGAGCATATCTGTTTTTGGGTTGCGTTACGTTACCCTTTTGTCGAGGTGCAGAGTCCGTAGGAGCAAGAGATGGTTGAAGATATCGCTGCGCTGGGCTGTTGGATATGGGCACGCGGGTTGCGGCTAATGAGCGGGTATCATGAGCTTTGAAATTTATTGAAAAAGTTTCAAACTCCCAAAGCGACACGGCGGGTATCATGAGCTTTAGCTAGCTAAAACCTTTTCGATCAAGTTCAGCATAGTTAACATAGTTTATGAGTAAATCAAAAACTGTTGATGGCATTCGATTTTTATTCGTTTGTTTTGTTAGTTCCTAGTTTTTTTTTTTTTAATTAAAAGAAAAACATTACAGGACTACGATTGCTTTTTAAATTTTGTATGGGATAGGGGTCAGAAGGGGTCACGGCATTGAACTATTTTTTTCAAATCACGCTAGAGTTGCTATCAAAATGTCTTATACAAAATTTAATAGGTACTGAGAAAATTAGTGTATGGGAGGTGGTCGTAGGAGGGAGATCGTAATGACTTTTTCAAAAATATAAACATCATGTTTAGACACGTTTTAAATTGCAAATCAGGGAAATCGATTTTATTTTTGTAAAGTTGTGAAATTGTGTCATATTTTATGGGAGGGGGTGGAAAGAGTGAAGCTAATCGTTTAATTTTTTAGACTTACGAATGATTCTAAATAAATTTTTAAATAAATTTTAGACGTACTAAGTAAATATAGTATTTCATGGAAAAGTGTAGTTTGTACGGGAGGTGGTAGCGGGGGAATTCAAATAATTTTTATACCGTAGATTGAAATCATCATAAAATAAACTGGCAACAAGTCGGGCGAAACTTTATTATTCTTGGGACGAGTTGCGAATGAGTGGAAATTTAATATGCAGGTTAGAGTGGTTAGGGAGGACTAAGTGAAAGGGCGTTCTTGGCCAGGGCTGTTGTCATTTTAACAATATTTCATTTGTTTCTGCAAGTTTGGGTTCTTATGAGGGGAGGAAGAGGGGTAATAGTAAGGGTGGGTGGATGTTAATAGCTTTTTAATTGATTGCATGAATTACGTAAAATATTCTCTGCATAGAAAGTGTTTCATAAACGAAGCTGCATAGAATTTTCATAAAATTTGCAGTATTTTACATTCACGAAACCGAACATTTGTATGGGAGGGGGTAGAGCGGGTAAGGGAATCATGAAACTTGTGATGCAGTTTTATTTCATTTCTCTTGTAAGGTGTTTGTACAAAATTCCAAGTTCGTAGCTCTTAATTTGTTGGTTATTAGTTGATTTAATGAAATTTGTCGAAATCATACTCTTGTGTGGGAGGGGGTAGAAGAGCAAGAGCGATTTCAAGGCTTTTGACGCAATTTTGTTTCAACTATTTTTAAAAGTTTTTGTGCAAAATGTCAAATTGATAGCTTTTAATAGTTATGTGATAATTGATTTCTTGAAAATGGTCGAAAAAATAATTTTGTATGGGAGGGGGTAGAAGTTTTAAAGGTTTTCGACCAGTTAATATTTCGTATATTTAGGGATTTTTTTTTAAATCATTTTCCAAATTTTCAAGTTTCTACCTTGAAATTTCACTCAAAAATTTTCAGCTTATGTGTTTTTTTCAATGCACACGAAAAACCTTGTGCACGTTTGACCGGAGGGTCAGTTTATACCAATTATGGAACAAGTTATTATTATTTATCCATCTATATCAAATAGATGTATTCACATGCAAAATTTAAACTTTGTGTCTTTTACCAGAGCCCTAAAAAAATCACTCAAAATTTTCGACATTTTTGTTTACCACCTCCCAAATCTAAAATTTTTACCAAAATTAGCGAATATACAGTTCTACAATCTGACAAATTTTCGATTTGATATTTGTACTGAATTTTGAGATATAACGATTTGTAATTTTGAAAAGTGTGCCATTTTTTAAATGCTCCCCATTTCACCCCACTACTATTATTTCAACATGTTATATTTTTTCCGTATTTTTATAGCTTAATATGTACTTCAAGTTTCAATTACATAGCTTAAGAGATAGTGGAGATATTAATTTTTAGGTGTTTTTCTTTGCACCCCCTGACCCTCCCGCTTACAATAATAAGCCACTCTCTAAGCTGATTCCGGATGGAGAAGATGTCTCCTCGATGTGCGAGCGAAACGTGGAGCTGACGTGGGGAGCGATCACCACTTGATGGTTGCCTGCTTGAGATTGTGTACAGCAGCTATCCGACGACCACAAATTCTTCAAATGAAGCGCAAGCTTAATGTGGATAAACTCAGAGATCCCAACAAAAAACTCGAATACACCACCATTCTACGCGAAAAGTCATCCACATTGGGTGAAAATGAAATGCGCACACTGGACGCCAATTGGGAGGCAACCAGAAACACTTTTCTAACTAGTGCTGAAGAATCTGTGGGATATGCGCAAAGCGGTGAGAAACCCTGGATGTCACAAGACACATGGGACAAGGTTGACAATCGGAAAAAAGCCAAATTGGCAATCATCTCTCAACCCGATGTCAACCAACGAACGCCCGACTTGAGGCAGAACTACCGCGATGCTCATATACAGCTTAAAAAGGCTGTTAGACGCGACAAGAGAAAGGCCATTGAAGATCTGGCAAACAAGGCAGAATCTGCGGCTTACCTTGGGGATATGGGTTCACTATTTAAAATCATGAAACAGTTGACGAACAGGAATTTCACCGCCAACCACCTGGTGAGAGATGTCAATGGAACTCTCCTTAATATGAGTGAACACCAGTTGCGACGATGGAAGGAATACTTCTCTGATATTCTAAACATCTTGTCAGATGAAGATATTCCGGAAACAGAACAACTTCCAAACATCCAACCGCAACAATCCTCTATTAGGGACGATCCCCCAGATAAGGAAGAGATAGTTTCCGCCATTCGGTCAATGGCGGGAAGGAAAGCTCCAGGTATAGACGGACTACCAACCGAACTCCTCAAAGCGGACCCGGAAATAACAGCCGATATACTCCTCCCACTCTTCACTAAGGTGTGGAATGATGGAAGATATCCGACTGAATGGAAGGAGGGCGTCATTGTGAAAATTCCGAAGAAGGGCGACCTTCGGGATTGTGGCAATTGGCGTGGTATATGTCTACTTACTGCCGTATCAAATATTATGGCTAAGGTAATTCTCAATAGGATTAGTGATGTCGTCGAGAGCACTCTCGAAGTTTATCAGGCTGGATTCCGTAAAGGGTCGTCTTGTACCGACCACACAAATACCCTACGGATAATTTTAGAGCAGTCAGCCGAAATGGGTTCGCCACTACATCTCATGTTTGTGGACTTCGAGAAGGCTTTCGACAGCGTTAAGCGAGATTACATATGGAATGCTTTGCGTAGGAGAGGTATTCCAAATAAGGTCATAGCTATGATTAAAGAATCCTACGAAGATGCAAGGTGTCGCGTCTTGCATAGAGGAGAGCTGTCCGAGAGCTTTCCTGTGCGAACGGGTGTCAGACAAGGCTGCATATTATCACCAGCCCTGTTTCTGGTGGTAATAAATGACATCTTGAAAGCTGCACTGGAAGGTGGGGAAGGTAAAGGTCTTCAATGGAGACTATTTAACATCTTAAGTCACCTTGATTATGCTGATGACGTGTGTTTGCTTGCACATACCCGTTCGGACTTAGAGTCAAATGTTCGCTCGTTGCATTCTAAATGCAAAGAGGCGGGACTGAAAATAAATGTGCGTAAAACCAAGTACATGCACATGGGTTCGAACGCAAGCACACCGATTGTTCTTAATGGACAGGATGTGGAAGAGGTGCAAGATTTTTGCTATCTCGGAAGCATTGTCAGCATGGACGGCGGAGCCGAAAAGGATGTTGAGGCTCGGCTAAATAAAGCTCGTCAGGCCTTCGGTATCCTTTCCCCTTTCTGGAGGTTAAGAGAGATCTCCCTTCGCACGAAGCTGCGAGTTTTTGACGCATGCGTCAAATCCGTGTTGTTATATGGTTGTACTACGTGGAAAGTGACCGTTCGACTTACCAAGAAACTACAGACTTTCGTAAACCAATGCCTCCGACGCATTTTAGGAATATTCTGGCCAGAAGTGATCTCCAACGACGAACTTTGGAGTACAACTCGCCAGACTAAAATAGGTATTGAGATTCAACGGCGAAAGTGGCAGTGGATCGGTCATACTTTGAGGAAACCAGAGCGAAACATCGCAAAACAGGCTCTGGATTATAACCCTCAAGGAAGACGTCGGGTTGGTCGACCATGTAACACATGGAAGCGAGCAGTTGAGCAGGAGGCCAGAGGAATAAACAAGTCCTGGCAACAGCTTAAAGCCGATGCGCAGGATCGCGTCTTGTGGAAGAGAGTTGTTTCTGTCCTATGCCCCTATAGGGGGTCTTAACAGGAATTTGATGATTTGATTGAAGCTGATTCCGGTGGAAAATATGAATTTTTTACATTAAGCAATTTTGAAGATATAATCATTTAAAAAACAAATTCGCCGACAATTTGTTTTTAGCTCCCCCTTTCGGACGCCAATGGATCAAAAAATTAAATTATTTTTATATCTCTACTGATTTTCAACTTTCTATCTGCATTCGTGGTGGAGATATTAGCAAGTGTAGTTTTTGACTAACACCCCTAACACCTAACACCCCTCAACGTAGAGAAAATAGAGCTCAGTTATCCAATCAACAATCTTCCCAAAAACGAATATTCTACCTTTAACGGTCTTGGAGATGTGAGTCCATATGTACGGCGTACGGCGGGACGGATTTTACATTTTTAGGCTAATTTAGTCATGAAACGCGAAAAAACAAAATTTTATGGTGGGAAATTTTTATACTCTAGATGAAATCTGAGAGTATATTGTGTTTGCCTTACCGTTTGTAACACTAAGAAATAATGCGCGCACAGAGCCGCCAAGGGTACAGAAATATTTGTTGTCACTCAAAAATCTCGATTCCGAGTTGCTGTCTGTCCGTCTGTCCGTCTGTCCGTCTGTCCGTCTGTCCGTCTGTCCGTCTGTCCGTCTGTCTGTCCGTCTGTCTACAACATAACTCTCGATAGCTTTGACCTATCGTGCAGAAATTTTTTTTAAGACATTTTTACCAAAAAAGTAACTTTAAGTTCGTGAACGGGCCACATCCCCCCACTCCTTCTACCCCCTCCCATACAAATTTCATGAAATTTCAAAATTTAAAGAAATTAAGTTTTCTCCGAAACCACTACAGCTATTGACTTGAAATTTGGGTCGAAATATTATAATATAGATGTCATTAATATGAATGAATATTGATCAGATCCCGTTACTCCTTCTACCCCCTCCCATACAAATGGACAATTTTGATAAATGTATTTTTTCGAAGTTTATTGAAACTAGTAAAGTTATAAAATCAAATTTTTACGAGAATTATTTTTTTTATAATTCCAATCAGTATTGAAAAAATTATCAACTTCACATCACTCCTTCTACCCCGTCCCATACAAATTTCACGAAATTTTAAAATTTAAATTAAATTATTTTTCTTCGAAACTGATACAGCTATCAACTTGATATTTTATGTAAAGTATACAATTAGAAATATTATTAATACGAAAAAAATTTGTTTTGATCCGTACACTCCTTCTACCCCTTCCCATACAAATGCACAATTTTTGTTAAATGCATTTTATCGATTTCCTTTCGAACTAGAAAAACTAGAAACTTAAAATTTTGCCAGAATTTGTTTCTTAGTAATTGAAATAAGTTTTAGAAAAAATTATTAGCTCTGCTTCACTCCTTCTACCACCTCCCATACAAATATCTGTATTATAAATTCAAGAAAAGGATTTCTCCTTCAAGTATATGAGAGCTATCGACTTTGAAATTGAATCAAAGCATGGTGATAAGGATGATGATGAGTAGTTTCAAAATCATCTTAAATGCTCCACTTCCTCTGCCACCTCCCATACAAATGTCCCAATTTCAGGAAAACAATGATCAATTTCTTTAAAAATAATGAAAACTAAAAGCTTTAAATTCAGCAAAAATCATTTTGCATGCTATGTTCGGTATCATATACGAAAAATACAAACCTCCCCCTCTACTTCTACCACCTCCCATGCAAAATTCTCTATTCACTATCCAAAAGAATTTGAGATGGCATATTTTCTGGTATATTAAAGTCATTTCCATCTCATCTAGAGTATCATATGATTGGGCTTGAAGCCCAATCATAATTCTGTTATGTTTTTTTTCTGTGTCGATCACAATACTTTATTATTAGAATAATAAAGTTATTAATGTATTCAAAATTTCAAATCTATAGCATTTATACTTTTCGAGAAAATCCGTTTATTGCCAAATTTCAAAATTGTATCGTTTTGTATGAGAGGGGGCAGAAGCGACTGGGTCCGTTTAAGAACTCAACAAATGCACTTGAGTAAAAAGTTTCTGAAAAGCGCTGCCATCAAATGTGAGTCATGTCGAATTTCGACCTAAAGTCGATCGAAGTTATAAAGTTCGTAGATTAAGGAAAAGATCAACTGTGCTTTACATATACAAATTTAAATGATCAAGTTCAAGCTAAGCTTAATGAGTGTTAAGGCATAGTACAATATAACACTTTTTTGTTTCTCTAATACCAGAAAAAAATCTGTCAATTCGAGCGCAACTTTATTATTCTTGGGACAAGTTGAGGATACCTGGGAAGACAATATGCAGATTAGGGTGGAATGGGAAGGGTATGTGAATTGGGGTTCTGGGTCAGGGCTGTTTTCAGTTATTTAACACTTAACTGGGATTACGATCATTAGCTGCAGTATAAAGAATCAATATTTAATTCCCCCAATACAAACCCAACCTTGCATATATAGATTGGGTTTTACTTGGGGGAGGGGGGAGCGGGATGGGATGGAACGGATAATTATATATCAATAATTATTAATTGGTTGCTCGAATCACGTTCATGGCGACAGCCTGGCGTCAATGCTTTTCAATTTTGAACTCGTTGTGCGGAAACTTCCCGTTGAAACTAAAAAAACACTATCCTTTAAGCCCACACAACTCGTAATACATGCGGACGACATGGAAGATCTCTGGACAAGCTCTGAGGCTTCCGTGGCGTAGTAGGCAGCGTACTTGCTTCTCAGTCAATATGTCGTGGGTTCGATTCCCACTCTAGACGGGATTTTCTTAACCACTAATTTTTCAGTTGCTACTGGCGATGAAAAATTATTCGAAATAAAATGGGCAAACGGTGTAAAAGTGAAACAGTTCCACTTCAAGAAGGCCTAGATACTCAGTAGATGGTTTTTGTTTGCTTTCTATCATTCACTCACCCATAACATCTGCAAATATTTGTCAATAGCGTCAGTACAACTGAAAAATATACTAGCTTCTCCACTCGTTACGATCGATTTAACTTCTCTTCTTCTACCTTCCCAATTCCATTCCATCCCTCCATGACTGTGTTTGTGCATTGCACATAAAGGCTGAAATTGCCTATAATTCTGTAAAAAAAAATGCTAAAGAAATATTTGTAAACCTTGATTCGATTGCAGGAGAAGTTGGACAACGTATTACCGAAAACAAAACAAAAGCTATGACTCGAACTAGGAAAAAGACGCCAATCAGACAAAATATTACAGAAGGATCCTATAACCTAGATAACGTAGACAACTTTGTATCTTCTGCAATAGCACTACAGCCAAAATTGGGCCTTGGTCTCCTGAACTTCAGGTTCTTTCAAATTTTTTCCTTACTTATTGTGGAAGAGTTGTTAGGCCTTCACATAACCCTCCATCTACGAAATTTAATTTTCGAAGAAGCATAACCAAGGAAGCAGTGGGCTGGTATTATACCCCGATCAGGATTTGAACTCATGACCTTCGCAAAATAGACCAACACAGTACGTTCTAGGCAACAGACTTGACAATTTTGAATAAGTAGGGGCAAACTTATCAAAAAACCGAAGCGAACCCATTGAGATGAAAAAAAGAATAATGCTAGCTTATCTACGCTCGTCAATACGGTTTCCGTCCTGGAAGGTCGTTGGGAGATCTCTTTGTCTATCTGACTTAACGTTGGAACTCCTGCTTGCACAAATACGGTGAAGTTCAAGTTCTTGCACTTGACATTGCAAAAGCTTTTGACGGTTTTGGCATGAATGTCTTCTTATTCAAGCTCAAGGTCACTGGCCTCAATGCTTCCCTTATACAATGAATTATGAGTTTCTTGTTCAATCGCACTATACGAGTCGTATTAGATAGCGTTGGTTCCTCCTCCCTTCCAATCAACTCCGGTGTCCCTCAGGGTTCTGTCTTATTGCCCACTCTGTTCATGGTATTTATTAATGACCTTTTGCTTTCTACTCTCTATTCAATCCATAGTTTTGCAGATGACAGTACTTTAAATAGCACCTTTGAGCTCGACTCCGCTGCGGAATCTCACAAGCAATCTGTTGCTTTCAAACGCAGAAAGTTATCCAGTTCGCTGAACATCGACCTCCACTTAATCCTAGAATGGGGCATGCAAAATTTAGTAGAGTTCAATGCCGCCAAATCACAGACCTGTCATCTTTCTCGTAAACATGATGTTCCAGCGGCGTCGTCCAATTTAGCCTTTAACGGCCTATCACTTTGCTCTTCAGATGAGATTATTCTATTTGGCGTAAAGTTAAATAACCACTTTGAATGGAGCAAACACATCTTTGATGTTGCCCTTGATACTTCCAAGGTAGGTATTCTTCGCAAATGAAAAAAATATTTTACGCCTTCCGACCTAGCTACCATTTACAAGGCCTACTTTCGACCTCGTTTATGGGCTGGCGCTCCTAAAACACACCTTTCCCTGCTCGATCTAATTCAAAAACATGCGTGCCGACGAATTGGAAATGAAACTGTTACGGTTTCTATTGGCTCCCTCGAGCATTGCAGAAACGTCGGAGTACTCAGCATTTACTATCGCTACTTTCATGGTAAATGTAGTGCGGAACTTAGATCACTCATTCCTCCACTTTATACCTTTCCCCAAACTACTCGTCAAACTAAACGTATGCAGAAGTACGCCGTCAACCCTATTCTTACTCGTACAGTGAAATATAGGCAGTTATCCGTCTCATGAACGTCCAAACTTTGGAATGCATTGCTGGCTAATGTCTTCCCATGTAGGTATAAACTCCAGTCTTTCAAGAATAATCTTCAACGTCATTCCCATCTCTTTCCACATTAATTTCCATAATATACTCAAATTTTATCCACTTCGAAATTACTACGAAATTAATTGTGCAATGCGTTAAAGTATGGCCCCTAAATTAAACTGGGTGCCTAAATGAAAAAAAAAAGAATGATGGTGAATTAGACGTATTATTCGGTTCTTCAAATAATTAAAAAAAAACGTCCATAGGAAAACTAGACTTAAACTATATGAAACGAAGTCTACCCTAAATCCATTAAAAAACACTAATTCCTAGTACTACCGCTCTCCTAACAATCCTTCCATAATACGCAATGAAAACGTTAAGGAATATGAGGGTCAGGAGTCTAAAGCCCTATTTGGGCTGTAGCGCCATTGTAGATTAGAGTTTGATCAAATAGTTCACTTTGTATGGGAAGTGTTAGAATGGTCGTAGTGGAAATAGGTCTTGTGTTCGATTCCCATTCCAGGCAGAAGGATTTTTTAGAAGGTCTGTACACTCAATAGATGGTTTCTGTTCACTTTCATTCATTCGATTCATGACAGTAGCAGCCAGTACAACTGAAAACATACCAGCTTCACCACTCGCAATGGTCGCTCTCACTCCCCTTCGCCTACCTTCCCATTCCCCTTAATCCTTCCCATCATGACTGTATTTGTGTATTACCTATAAAGACTGATATTGCTTATAGCACATGTCATTCTGTAAAACCAAAAAAATGTTCGAAATTACAAATCTATTTTTCTCATAGTTTTCAAGAAAATCTGATTATTATAAATTTTTCAAAATGATTCATTTTCTATAGGAGGGGGTAGAAGAGGTTAAGCGATTAGGGCCGTTCACGAATTTGATTTAACTTTTTTGTCAAAAACAACGTACGCAAAACTTGAACTTTCTAGTTCGACTCGTTCTCGAGCAAGATAGTACACGGACGGTCCGACGCACGGACTGACGGACATCCGGTTTGGAGAGTTTTGACTAATAATATAAGCTTCTATAGCATTCATGTACGGAAAACTTATATTTCTCTCAGATTTCATCTGGAGTAGAAAATGAAAGCTAGGGTATTGCCTAGTGGGTAGTGTATTAGTCTTGTAATGCGAAGGTCGTGAGTTCAAATCCCGGTTGACGCAATATATAATTCCAGCACATTCCCTGCTTGGATATATGTACCTTGGTCACGTCAATCTACGAAAATGAAAAATTCGCAGAAAGAGGGTTGTGCGAAGGACTAACAACCCACAATAAGTAATGAAAAATGTTAAGGAACTTGAATATCAGGAGACCAAGGTCCGATTTTGGCTGTAGCGCCATTGTAGAAGTGTAGAAGAAAATGAAATAGGATCGGTAAAGTTATCCATGCTCGAAAGCAAAATCGTTGATTAATGATAATTTATGTACAGACCAAAACTAAGCATTCTGACCATAAGGTTGCAAACCGTTTGTTTCCCAATTTTGTGTCATAACAATAATTTAATAAAATTTCCCTTCTTTAAAATGAAATTAAATTAAATTTATAGTTACCAAAAAATCACAACAATTACACCTCTTGCGAGTTGTTAGACCCAAATCTAATAAATCTACTATCTAACCAAACTATAATTCTCTTCGGATTTGTATTATCGTTTTTTTTTTTTTGAATATTTTAATTTTTGCGCAAAAGGTCATTCCGCTACATTACCAATTTCTGTGGTCAGATCTAGAAGTCCAATTAAATTCATTGCATCGATTCGGTCACCTTAACCATAGACCGCACACAGTACGTGCCGTACGTATACCATTGCCACGTGATTGTGATTGGCATTTTATTATTACTGTCCATATGTGCGTACCGATTTCACAAATCAGGGAAAAACCACTTTATCCACCGATACTACATATACAAATCACCACTCCTATTTTACCATCCCCTAACCTAAAAATCAGTGACCAAAATTACACAATTGGATGGAAATTAGTTTTCAGTTAGATTAACTGCAATTTTGTAACCATCGACCACAAATTGTTAGGTAAAGGTAAAGCATAGCGTATAGATTGCACCGGATCTGGATAGTAAAGAGAAGGATGCGGGACATCGGTATTAAATTCGCAGATAGATGGCACTCTATATCTATCAAATTGAAGGACTGAATGAATTCAGGCGGAGAGCACCTCCTTTCATTGTAAGCTCACTGAAGAAGAAAATCAAATTCCAGCCACGTAGAGGATTTTAATTCATTCCGAAATGGGAGGATTTAAGAGGAAATTCGTTCAAAGTTTATTTTGCCATAATTGTAACGTAGAGGACACTACAAAGGCCCTGTTAGAGTGCATGAGGGGTTTTTTTTTTTGGAGAAAAACCCTTACTCGAGAGGCTCAGTACACAGTTTTGTTGGCAATTAGCATTCAATTTTATTCCTGAACCACCGCGTGCATCAATTTTGTCCTCTGAAATCAAAAGACCCTTCACATTTCCCTCCATATTGTTTTATTTATATTTTAACCCCCACAGTACAAATGCATTGTCGATCGTAATGGTCGGAAATTTTAACATTTTTTTGTTCTTTCGATGCAAGTTTCTGGTGCATTTCTGCTATACATGCAGACAGAGAAGAGACTTTTTTCAGCCACCCTGAACATCTCCGGCTAGTGTGAATGGTCCCAATTTTTCTGGGGAAGGGAGGTGGTATAACATGACAAATGTACCTTTTTTCGATGTAACCAATTTGGGGTTTTTTTAGTCAGAAAAGTATGGAGAACCTGGGAAATTGATCTAGACATGATATAACCATTCTCGATAGCAACCCCTGTTTTCGATGGGTTACGGGCTATTTTATTTTTGTTTTATTTCGACAGGACAGTGGACAGTCCGGCGATGCACTTTATATTTATATATATATATAAATGTAGAAGAAGAAGAGGAGGGCGGGTTTTTTCTGCTAGTCTGACTGTATTCGATGCCGTGCTGATGATACAATTTTGATCACATGTTTCTTTTTGATAGGAATTTGTTAGTAGTTCGACGGTGACTGAAAAAAGCTATCCACGGTTCAGGACATACTTGCATACAAAAGCAATTCAACTGTAAATAGTTTCAGAGATGGTTTTCGAGTGGAATAAAGCTGGGTTTGGCGGCAGCGCTGGCAGTTGCATGAGTATAAACATGCTGCATTATTGATTTCATGATTTAAAAGATACCAGCAAAAAAAAAATGTTATTTGAAAGTTTTGTGGACAGACTCCCATTACGAATTCATAGAAGATGATTGCAATTTTCGACCATGGGTGGAATATTGGCTGGGCATTATCTTACTTTTGCTGTGAATAGATATTTATGTAAAACTAATAGCTAAATTACCATAAGTTTAAAGTTATTTAATTAGTTACGAACCCGTCTCTTCTGAATGTGTTCACCTCATCAAAAAATTTGTCCATTCGCAAGTTCGGTCGCAAGTATGTCGTATTACGATAACTTATTGGCACAAAATATAAGCTTTTCGATCTTTGAATATACATTTTATGATACTAGTTTACCCTTAGTTAAATTATTATTAAAGTTCTTCAATGGCGCTACTGCCAAAATCAGGCCTTAGTCTCCTGACCATCAGGTTCCTTAACATTTGTACTATTTATTGCGGAAGGGCTGTTAGCTCTTCGCACAACCCTCTATCTACCAATTTTTCATTTTCGTAGATTGATGTAACCAAGTTTTATGCAAGCAGTATGCTTGAATTAAGCGTCGACCGGGATTTGACAACCTTCGCATTGTAGACCAACACGCTACCCACTAGGCCACATCCTAGCTTTAGCATCCTAGTTTAAAAGCTATATAATCATAATTCATGGTGATGAACCTATAATAGACCACACAACAGTAATTCTAAATGGTAAAAAATTGACAGAAATCTTTAAAACTGAATTAAATCTTTTGGATTTTCCATTCCATTCACATTAACTATTGAGCTCACAGATTTCTTGTCCGTACTCAAATTTCGACATCTTATGACAAAAAATGTCGACACACATCCTCATAAGATACCGAAATTTTCCTTACACACAGAATTATTTCGAACAATTCCGAAGATAGCGACAATTTTACATCGTCTTGCTCCTAAACCAACAAAAGTCTCGATCTCGACCAAATATAGTTAAAAAGTGATATAAATATCCTTTTTGTTTCTCTGTATCGTAATTCTGTTGACATAAATCCTTAACCAATAACTGGCAACAATCTTGAGTATGTTTTGTATTTGTATCCTTCTTGTGAGAGTTTTTTTTTCTCACTCAGGTTTGTTGTTGTTTTCGTAATTATTCGATATCCTTTCGACGTTATTGTAATCTTCGTGTTGTGAAAGGAAGCACGTAAGACGACGACAACAACGACTTCGTCGTCCTCCCATATTCTCGCTGGAACAATGTCGAGGCTTTACTTGCAATAAAAACGACCACAGAAAACCATTCCGATATCCGGGCAGGACCTAAGCAGTACGTTGCAATAATTTACTTTCTTACAATCTGTACGGATAGTGAATGATGTTTATACGATACGTGAAAATGTTATGTAAGGAAATCGATAAGTAGTTTGAGAGGTGGAGCGGCTGAAGGACGATGTAACACGGAAAATACAAACTATATAGTCACACAGAGTAGTTCGGGTACGTCCTGCTGTTATTAGTGGTATTTTAATGGGTGTAGTAAACGTAGCTCAAATTTATGATCGTGTATCGCATGAAATGATGAATGCATCGTACACGATCGTAAATTTGTTTCATTACGTAATTGAACTTTATGGTGAATTGTAAGATATTAAATAAAATGTATTTGAAATCCTTGAAAATATAAAATAGCTTGAAATTAAATTATTTTGCATTTTTATACTCTAGTTGAAATCTGAGGAGGCTCGGCGAAAAAAATTAATGATCAGAAGTTAATATTACCACTCGAAAATCTCAAAACCGGATGTCCGTCCGTCCGTCTTTTCGCTCTCTAGCTTGAGAACACGTTCAAATTTTATACACCTTGTTTTTGACAAAAAAGTAAGGTCAAGTTCGAAAACAGGCCAAATCGCCCCTTCTCCCCCTTCCCATGCAAAATGACGTATTTTCGAGATTTGACAGTAAACCAATTTTCTTGGAAAGTAAAATAGCTATTGATCGGAAATTTGGAATATATTAAATTGGTATAAAAATTTCAATCTACGGTATAAAAATTATTTGAATCCCCCTACGACCTTCTACCACCTCTCACATAAAATGCACTTTTTCATGAAATACTATAAACCAATTTACTCAGTACGTATAAAATTTATTGAGCTGAAATTTTGAACAAAATATTTACTTACAATTAGTAGCTAGTAGAGATGTCAAGTTTCGTTACTTTTCGGTATCAGTAGCTATTCGTTACTTTAAGGAAAGTAATCGTTATATTTTATTCGTTACTAGGTACTCGTTTTTAAAAATGACCACCACATCATGTTGCAGAGGTGGGTAAGCCATTTCTGAAAATCAGAAATTCAAATAGAAGTAAATAAACTGCCAACAAGTCGGGCGAAACTTTATTATTCTTGGGACAAGTTGCGGATGAGTGGAAAGTCAATATGCAGGTTAGAGTGGTTAGGGAAGACTAAGTAAAAGGGCGTTCTTGGCCAGGGCTGTTGTCAATTTAACAATATTTCATTCGTTTCTGCAAGTTTGGGTTTTTATAAGGGGAGGAGCAGGGGTAATAGTAAGGGTGGGTGGATGTTAATAGCTTTTTAATTAATTGCGTGAATCACGTCGAATATTCTCTGCATAGAATATTTCTCATAGACGAAGTTGCATAAAATTTTCATAAAATTCGCTGTATTTTACATTCACGAAACCGAACATTTGTATGGGAGGGGGTAGAGAAGGTAAGGAAATCCTAAAATTTGATAAGTAGTTTTATTTAGATTCTCTTGTAAGGTGCTTGTACAAAATTTCAAGTTCGTAGCTTTTAGTTTGTTGGTTATTAAATGATTTAATGAAATTGGTCGAAATCATAGTTTTGTATGGGAGGGGGTAGAAGGACAACGCGATTTCAAAACTTTTTACGTAATTTCATTTCAATTATTTTTGTAAGTTTTTGTGCAAAATTTCAAATTGATAGCTTTTAATAGTTAGGTGATAATTGATTTCTTGAAAATGGTCGAAATCATACTTTTGTATGGGAGGGGGCTGAAGAACAGGCGCTATCTCAAAACTTTTGACGCAATTTTATTTCAACTATTTTTAAAAGTTTTTATGCAAAAATTTCAAATTGATAGCTTTTAATTGTTAGGTGATAATTGATTTCTTGAAAATGGTCGAAAAAATTATTTTGTATGGGAGGCGGTAGAAGTTTTAAAGGTTTTCGACCAGTTAATATTTAGTATATTTAGGGATTTTTCTTTAAATGCATTTTGCACATTTTCAAGTTTCTACTTTAAAATTTCACTCAAAAATTTTCAGTTTGTGTGTTTTTTTCGATGCACATGAAACACCTTGTGCACGTTAGACCGGGGAGGTCAGTTTATAACAATTATGGATCAAGATATTTTTATTTTTCCATGTACATCAAATAGACGTATACATGTGCAAAATTTAAACTTTGTATCTTTCACCAGAGCCCTAAAAAAATCACTCAAAATTTTCGACACTTTTGCTTATCACCTCCCTCCTCTTATACGTCCCAACTTAAAATTTTTACCAAAATTAACCATTATGTAGTTCTATAATCTGACAAATTTTTGATTTGATATCTGTACTCTTTTTTGAGATATAAGGATTCGTAATTTTGAAAAGTATGCCATTGTTGAAATGCTCTCCATTTCCCCCCACTATTATTATATCAACATGTTATATTTTTTTTGTATTTCCCTAGTATAGCTTAATATACGTTTTAAGTTTCAATTACATAGCTTAAGAGATAGTTGAGATATTAATTTTAAAGTGTTATTCTTTGCACCCCCTGACCCTCCCCCTTACAATAAAAAGCCACTCTCTAAGCTTATTCCGATGGAAATATATGCCATCTTGATGGTCCCAAAATATGAATTTTTTTACGATAAATAATTTCGAAGATATAATCATTTGAAAAAACAATTCGACCGACAATTTGTTCTTAGCCCCCCCCCCCCTTTTCGGACGCCAATGGATAAAAAAATTAAATTATTTTTAAAGTATGTCCCACAACCCTCTCTATATCTCTATTGATTTTCAACTTTCTATCTGCATTCGTGGTGGAGATATTAGCAAGTGTAGTTTTCGACTTTTTCCCTCCCCCCGCCTCCCCTTTCCACCTTCTGCGGAAGGGTTGGTAGCCCTTCGCACAACCCTCTATCTACGAATTTTTGAGTTTCATAGATTGAGGTAACCAAGGTATACCCAAGCAAGTAGTGTGCTGGAATTATGTGTCGACCGTGATTTGAACTCACGACCTGCGCATTGCAGACCAACACACTACCCACTAGGCTACACCCTAGCTATTTATGGATACTAGTATAGTTTATTCATGTCCTAATTTTTAGGTACATACATATTTGCCATAGTATGTAGTAGTCAAATGGAGAAACGTTTGAAACCTTTTTCGGAAATTTAGTGTATATTTTTTGGATCCGAAAGTTTTCATAGTATTTTCATGTTTCAAAAAATAATAAACCGCATGTATGTATGTTGGTGCAACCATTTGGTCCGCGAATTTTCACCAGCCACACCCGAGCGTATATATTAGAAAATGGAATGATAAAAAAAATGGTATGCGCCACGGAGCTTTGAAAACGCAGCGTTTAGAAGAAGTGTGCAAAATTACAAAGTGGATCGCCAGACAACGGAGCCATCAAGTCATTTAGAAATTATTAGTATATTATAGGTACTTAGAACTCCCGTTTGGCAAATGGTATACAAATAAATGGCGAGTTTTGTCGAGTAAAACATCAATTCTCGTTAATTGCAAAAAATCGAAAATTGAAGAAAAAGCTAAGAAATAAAAAATCGAAAAAGCAAAAATAGCAAAAAGTTGTTATTTCTGAATATTTTCAAACTTTGCTTAGGGTGATTTTTCATTCATTGAAAATGCGACGAATTCAGAATAACTTTTTTTTTTCAGAATGACCAAAGTCGGCTTTTAAGTGCAATGCACAAACACAGTCATGGAGGAAAGTAATGAGATTGGGATATTGGGAAGGTAGAGTATGGGGCATGAGAATGAGTGAGTGGAGAAGCTGGTATATTTTTCAGTTGTACTGGCTGTATTTGCAGATGTTATGGGGGCTGAATAATAGAAAGCGAACAGAAACCATCTACTGAGTTTTTAGATCTTCTTGATGTGGAACTGTTTCACTTTTATACCGTTTGCATATTTTATTTCGAATAAGTTTTCATCGCCAGGAGCAAGTGAAAAATTCATACTTAAAAAAATCTACTGTCTTGAGTGAGACTCGAACCCACGACCTATTGACTGTGAAGCAACGATGCTGCTCACTACGTCACGGAAGCATTAAAATACCCTATATCTCGGATTTCGTACGGCATAGCGAAACCCCGTTAAAGCGAACAAAATTTGTTTTTGCCAACTCAACAGCTTTTTCATATAACATTTTCCGACCGGATTAAAAATCGAGTTTTTGAGGTTTTTCATTTTCAATGTTAAGTTCAGCATTCAAGTTCAAAATTACTAGCATACTGTTCCGCTTCGGACCGATTTTTTGCGAAAAAAATTTCACGATTATCAAAGTTACAAACTAGGCACTTCCTCTGATTTATTTTAAAAGGTCTTGTGCCCTCCAAAAGCTTTTCCCTTTACCCAGCACAAATGACAAAAGTCCGCAGAGATCCGTTAAGACGACTTTCTTAAAAGGCAGGCGACTAGCATTCGATCTCCGCAATACAGAAAAGGAATGGCATCACAAACCCCGGCTCTTAAACCAAGCAGCGGAAACTTCTACCCAAGCAGTGAAAGGGGGACGTTTGGGAATTATTCCGGACGGATTCCCGAGGATTAATATGGAGCAGATGACTCTTGCTAAGGTACAGCCTACTGGGTAGCGTATTGGTTTACAATGCGAAGGTCGTGAGTTCATATCCCGGTTAACGCATAATTCCAGCACACTGTCTGCTTGGGTATACCTTAGTTACCTCAATCTACGAAAATGAAAATTCGTATGTAGAAGGTTGTGCGAAAAGCTAACAGCCGTTCCATAATAAGTAATGAAAAATGTTAAGGAATCTGAAAATCAAAAGGCCAAAGCCCGATTTGGGCTGTCGTGCCATTGGAGAAGAAGAAGATGACTCTTGCCGAGGGTGCCATCACTACTATGTCAAGTTTCGTTACTTTTCGGAACCAGTAACTATTCGTTACTTTAAGCAAAGTAATCGTTATATTTTAACGTTACTAAGTACTCGTTTATTTGAAATAACGATCATATCATGTTGCAGTGATGGGTATGCCAGATTTGGAAATCAGAAATTCAAATAGAAGAAATCGCCTCTAGTGCCCCTACGCAGTAACTATATGCAACAAAAAATAGAAATAAATTTTTCTTAATTCAACATGTAGTGAAAGAAGCAACTGTCGGTAAAGGTTCTTTTTATACTCTAGATGAAATCTGAGAGTATTATAAGTTTGCTCTAAAGTTTGTAACGCCAAGAAATAAGGCTCGGAGAAAAAAATGATGAATACAGAAATTAATATTATCACTCAAAAATCTCAAAACCGGATGTCCGTCCGTCTGTCCGTCCGTCCGTCCGTCCGTCCGTCCGTCTGTGCGCGCTCTAGCTTGAGAACGCGTTGAGCTAGATAGTTCAAATTTTGTACACGTCGTTTTTGACAAAAAAGTAAGGTCAAGTTCGTGAACGGGCCAAATCGCTCCACCCCTTCTACCCCCTCCCATACAAAATGACACAATTGCGCAATTTGACAATAAACGGATTTGCACGAAAAGTATAAAAGCTATTGGCCTGAAATTTGGAATATGTTACTTTTATGATAATATCAATCTACCGTACGAAAATTATGCGTATCCTCCCCATCCTTCTACCACCTCCCATACAAACTGTACTTGTCATGAATTACTCTAAGCCAATTTACTCATTGCGTATACAATTTAGAGAGCTGAAATTGTGCACCAAATATTTATTTAAAATTGTTAGTAAGCCCAAAAAAATTTAGACTATTAGCTTCACCCCTTCTACCCCCTCCCATACAAAATGACACAATTTCGTAATTTGACAATAAACGGATTTACTCGAAAAGTATAAAAGCTATTAGTCTGAATTTTCGGATATGTTATTTTCATAGCAATTTTAATCTACAGTAGAAAAATTATTTGCTTCCTCCCTCTCCTTCCACCCCCTCCCATACAAACTACACTTTTTCATGAAATGCTCTAAGACGATTTTCTCAGAACATATAACATTTATTGAGCTCATATTTTGTAATAAATACTTAATTAGTATTAGCATTAAGATCAGAAAAAAATATTTGATTAGCTTCACTGCTTCTACCCCCTTCCATACAATATGACACAGTTTCACAACTTCACAAAAAATCGATTTTCTTGAAAAGTATAAATGGCACTAGTCTGAAATTTCAGGGATGTCAATTTTACAATATTCCTAGTTATTTCTGAAAAAAATCACTCTAATCGCCCCACTCTTTCTACCACCTCCCATACAAACTGCACATTTTCACTAAATCTAACTCACTAATTTTTTCAGTTCCCATTCAATTTTTGGAGTAAGCATTTTGTACAAAACATTTTTATAGCTACTTTAGCATGATGGGGAAAAATTAGTTCAATGCTGTCATCTCTTCTAATACTTCCCATGCGAAATTTCTTGGGATCACAAAAAATTCTATTTCATCTAGAGTATCGTAAGATTGCGCTTTACGCGCAATCGTAGCCCTGTTATGTTTTGTATGTGGAACGAATACTCCAGTAACGAAACGTTTTGACAGTTCAGTTACTTTTTCGTGAGCTCATTTCACTATTTAAGTAACGAATATAAATCTGCGTCTGTACTCGCTACTTCGGATTTCGGACGATATCGAGTACTCCTGTAATAAATAGTTACTTTTTTTACATCACTAATGTTTAGCAGCTGTGTCAAACCGAAAGTCGAATATATTCCAAAGCGACATGGGAATCAACTGCGAAGGTAACGATAGATTAAGAAGACACTATCAAACTTATGAAAACTTAGGACACAGTCAAACACTGCGGTCACAGGTGAAGATATCCCCTGTCTGCATGTCGTAAGAGTATATTTCCAAGAAATTGAGGACACGTACCTCGAAATTTTTTTAGAATACCTAGAAAGACAAAACAAAGACCGGCACAGAGAGGAAACTCCCGAGGAGTCACCAAGAAGGTCAAGAACTGACCTGGACTCAGCTTGCGTTTTGGTTGGGTCAACTTCCGACCAAAAGTACCTTCAAAAGAGCATGAACGCGACAGTGAAAACGAACACTGCGCCAAAGAGATTAAGGTAAACGTTGGCTGCTCAACGTTTGGGAGACAGCTATAAGCAACTTAGTAGAAAATCAGCAACTTATCTATCTTCAATTCTAACATTTTGGGAATAGTTCACCATGCTAAGGTTATCTCGGGTATCTTGTATCAACAGATTTACTAAAGAAGAACTAGAAGTACTAGTGTAATGGTGAACTTATAGCAACGAATTCAAAGGATATTCATGACTAGAAACTGAGAAGTAGAGAGCGAGTATCTTAGTAAGTACGCAAGAATTTGAAACTTTTTCTTGATGCTACTACTGCATTTAAATTTGAGTTCATCCGACAGGAGGATTTCCCCTGCAGTGCCCTTTCGATTGCGCTTCGTTGTGCTTCCAGTTACGATATTAAACGTAATGGGAGTTAAGTGTTGTGTTTTCACAAAATAACGATTTGGTTATAGCCCAAGAGCCGTAGAACAAAAAATAATAGCAGAAAGCGGCAAAGATACTAAGTATAAATAATGATAGAACGCAGTATAACTAAGACGAGAGACGAAAAATAAATTTGAAAATCCGGTGCCAAACGGGTCCTGTGTAGTGGAACGAAGAAATTATTCGAGGATATTGATACAAACTTAGTGTCATCGGAAAGCCCTTGAGATTTTTTTTCGAATTTATAAACTGTTTTGTAAAAATTTTACACAATATTTTATTAAATTTAAGATACTAATTTACCGTTTTTGTGTTAAAGACAACAAATTATTAAGAAGCAAACTATATTTTTGTAAAGCGCTCAATCAGACATCACGTTTGTTTCTGTTGCTTCATATTATTTTTTCGTTCCACTACGCAGAACTCATTTGGCACCGGTTTTGGAATTTTATTTGTCGTCCTTCGTCTTAGTTACACTGCGTTCTATCATTACATGCACTTCATATCCTTGTCGCTTTCCATTGTTATTTTTTGTTCCAGAGCTCTTGCTATATTAGGATGCACTCAAGTTCTTGTATTCAGGAGGCCAAGGTCCGATTTGGGCTGTAGCGCCACCTCAAGTAAGTAAATAAGAAGTTTAAGTATACTTGTTCAATACATAAATCAAACTCTTTTAATCTGTTTAATTCTGATTCTCAATTCAACAGAGTGAAAATGTCTTCAAATCAATTGAAGCTTTTGAATTATTTTACCGAAATACTAGAACTGAAAGAAATCGAGAGAAAATAAATTTCAAAATACATTCAAATAAATCTCTTCACAATGTCGTACGTAGAATTGATTCCCAAACAATACAATCGAACTTATCCGTTCTTGATTAAGACAAGTCAAATAATGACCCTTTCAATTCGCTACACAAAAACGTTTCGGTTTAAAAATTGATAGTACTGCAAGAACGTTGAATAGAAAATGCCAATCGGTAAACGACACCAAGTCAAGATTTAATACAACTTTTCGGAAAAAAATCCAATGGAGTATTCTAGATTGAATCCCTCAGGTCTTTTTTCGCAAAATAGCTTACTATCAAAACTACGATAGTGCATAAAAGTGTTGCTTTAAATCGAAATGAAATTCGAAAAGCTTCGTCGACTTGGAAAGACTTAAGGATACATGCAATTCATTCGTGTATAGCGCCATACAGGACTGAGAATTGTTCCACCTTTTGAATCTGAAAATCAACAAAGCAAGTATGGCTGCATTGCTATCCCCGAAATCAAATCGTTTCATCCCTTGAATGGGATTCCAAAAGGGATGTTAGTCTCGTCTCGAAGTCGGAAAGATTCTAGCTGGCTTTGGAGAAGTTTTCCTATACTCCTTCTACATCCTTTCGGTATTTTTTCCTTGCCTAAGGATGAAACCTGTTTACAAATAAATCCTATCTAATCGATAGATGGAAAAAAGTTTCATTTCGCAGTTTTATAGTTAGAATGCAGTATGCAAGAAGGACTAGAGTAGTAGAGTAGTAATGGATGAATGTTGCGTTCCGCTTTCCGGACAATAAAAACTCAAAGCATAGTAGAATTCGGTGTAATGCTAAACCTATGTGCTATATGTGTGTGTGAAAAAGCAGTGTGCTCTAATTCTTTCGGGAAATCGATAGTGGTGGGAAATAGAAGTGGTTCCCGCAGTGATTTACGGGTATTTAAGCAATTTTTTCCCGATTACCGTTGAATAGTTTTCAGGAATTTTAAAATATTCAAATATAGCAAATAAATACAAAAGACCCGGCGGCTGTGGTTTTTTTAGTTATTTTATACGACGCGAACTGATTGAATTTAGTTTTATAGAAATAATGGGAAATTGATTTCTAGATAAGTCGATGATACCGACGAGTGTTCACAACATAAATTCGAAGTGTTTGAATTCGTGCATATCACAAGTGCTCTTAAAACAGTAACCGATATAAGAAACGGATACAATGCCTTGGATATGAACGGATTCTACGGCAACGATTTTTGGCATTCGAAAACATATTATGATTGACTTAACAAACTCCTGGCGACAAAGACGCAGGATTGCGTCGTTTCTGTCTAATGCCCCTATAAAGTCCTCCAAATAAATATATGTAAAGTGTTGAGTTGAAGATCCGTGGGAAGTCCAATTGCAGGTTGAGGAGGTAGGTAAATTAAGATGGTGAATGGTTAGGGGTCATAGTTCAAAATATTGTCAAGTTTTCAATATTTAACTACAATCGTTAACAATAGCTGCAATGGATTGATTCCATTTTTACTTAATTATTCAAATAATAAAGTATTGTGACACAGACAAAAAAAATTGCTACCCTAAAATTTTGTTTTTTTGCGTTTCATGGCTAAATTATCCTAAAAGTACAAAAAATATTTCTTTACGCTGTACCCTTGCAGATAAATAACTAATTTTTGGGTTGATTGTAGATTGGGTAGTGAACTTTTATTGCCTGAGATTTGGAGAGATTGGGGTGACAGAGAGCCCTCGCCACCGGGTTAAGCTCAAAAAATGCGATTGCTAATATCTCCACTGCGAATACAGATAGAAAACTGAAACTTGACATTCTGGTATATTCATGGGAAAAAAGTGAAAATAAATTAATTTTTTTATTCAGTGGGGTAAAAAAGGAGGGGGCTAAGATCCAATTGTCAGCCGATTTTATTTTTCAAATGACTACCTTTTAAATTATTTACTAGAATGACTACTCATTAGGGGCATGTGTTAAGCTATACTAGCGAAATATGGAAAACTTATTACATTTGGACATAATAGTAGTAGTGTAAATGGGAAGCATTTTAAAAACGGTGCACTTTACTATATTGTTACAGATCTGGCAACCACGCAATTCGATCTCTCTCTCGAATCGTCGAGAATTACGTAGAACAGTATCCCCTACTGCGTAAAACGCCATCAAGAACGTTCAAGCAAAATCTGGAATAGTCTAGACACACACACATACCCACCCGAAGAATACACCACAAGGTTTGAGAATTGGGAAAAACCCAATATAAATACCGCAGCTTTCAGACAAGAGTTAGTCATTGAGCGACACCTATCGGTAGAAGAACGCGAACCGGTACAAGAAAGCAATAGTAAAACACGCGACAGTGTTCTGAAAAAGGCGAAGTAATCGGGAAATTGTATAAAAGTGTGAATTAATAAATTATCCTTTATTTTTAATCGAATTGTGTTTTTCTTGAAATCCGGCGAACCTCTAGCTCGCAACAATATTATAAACATGAGATATACTCAAAACCAATGCAGATATTAAGTTGAAATTTATTAAAACTTATGGTTTTAATAATGTTTAAGTTGAAGGTATAAGGGGAGAAAGGTGGTATCCCATTAAGACCGCCTATTTTGAAATTTAAAAAAATCGCAGTGCTTATTTGGAAAGCGTTAATGTTTGTATTTTAATAGAGTGTAGAGATATAGGTTATGTATGAAACAAAATATCTGACAAAAGTCCGCCTCGTGACTGATGGCACTCGTTGATCCTTTTGAAGAAATTCTCGATAACATTTTGGCATAGTACCGACTTAATTTCATCAATGATGCGACAATTCTCGACTTTCAATTAAGGAATCGTTTTTGGGTTATTGGCATACATCTATGATTTCAAAAAAAACTCAAATAAAGAAATCCAATGACGTAAAATCGCATGATCTTCGTGGGCAATTCACATCGCCACTGCGCGAGATTACTCTTTCTCATCTTCAATACTTCCATCGTTTCGTTTGCTGTGTGGCAAGTTGAACCGTCCTGTTGAAAACAAATGTCTTGGAGATTCATTTCAGCAACAACATCCACCCATCCTTTCTAACCCGGGTGGAGGGAGTCGCTCTATACAAACTCAAACTTCTATGAATAAATGAAAGAAATGTTGATTATACATATTAAAGCTATTGACCGTTTTGTTTTTAAGGTACTCAGATCAACTAAGGGGGTCACCCTTTAATGCTAAACATAGTTGAGATGGAACAGGGAGGAGTATAATGGACACTAAAGAAGTTTGGGTGGCGAGAGACTAAAGTGTCGGTGAACGCTTATTTAGAAGCATTGTGGGTTATACTCTTCAGGAAAAACACCTACTGGTAACGCGTTCTACAGCTTTGTAGTTCTAGAAATGACGGATTGCCTATATTTCTCTGTACGGACAGAAGAAGGTTTGACGGTATACTTGTGTCCGCCGCGCTGTATGACGCGGGAAAGTGAAAAGAGAGGGAACTAGTTCACGTAGTTCCATACTGCATTTACCGTAAAAGTAACAGTAAGAAATGCTGCTTACTGCAACATTCTTACAATGCTCTACGAAGCTTATAGAAGTCGTGATGGTTTCTTTTCTAGTTAATTGAAATGCATGTTTCTGAACACGATCGAGTAACGCGAGATTCGATTTGGGTACTCCAACCCAAATGAGTGAATTTTACTCTAAGCGAGGTCGAACGAATGCTATGTGGGTGATAGCAAGAGCGAAAGGTGTAAGATATTTTTTACATTTTCGTAGAATATCTAAACTTTTGGAGGCATCAAGGGCAACTTCAAAGATGTGTTGGCTCCAATTAACCACCTTATGTAGTATTCTTCATGCCTAGGAGACTAAAATCTTCCGAAGAGCAATGTTGTACACCGCCAAAGTAAACATTGGAGAACAGCGCCGGAACATCATGCTTGAGGGATAGATGACAGGACTGTATTTTTGTAATATTAAACTTTAATCTGTTTATCCTGCCCCATTTCAGGATTAGCTTGAGTTCTGAGTATAACGAACCAAAAAACTCGCGGCATTTGGAGGCCACAGAATGTCTGCGTAAGTCCGCAAGAGAGTTAAATTCGCAGACGTTATCAAAAGTACTGTCACCTGCAAAACTAGGGATTGCATTGTGAGTTAACGACAGAAGGTCGAGATAGGAGATACGACTGAAACTTGGAGGACGCCAGAATGGATTCGGTAGGAAGAAGAAGGAAACTCTTAATCCACTGAACGTTAAAGCCAATAGCTGTCTGCTTAACTAAAAGTGAACCACGCCAAACTCTGTCCAAAGCCTATGCGATGTCTAAGGCAAGGAGTTGACCTTCACCATATTTATTGGTACTGGAATTCCAACATTCTATCATGTAGACTTGGAGGTCCCCCATAAACCTTCGATGAGGTGTTTGTCCTTTTAACATTATTGAATTTTGCGATTTCTATTACTTTCGAGAGTACTGAAGTAATGGCTATCGGGCGGTAGTTAGTGTGGTTCGCCTTGTTTCTTTTCGAAAATTTTACTGGAATTGGCCGGCGGTCTCGTTCTCTTGTATATGCGACCAAAAGCAATGAGAGAAAGGGTGGAAGCATTTTAATGCGACGCATCTCCCCTTAATATTGAAGTCGAACTTGCGCTAGTCGCGCGAGAAAATTTTGCTCATATTGGCCGGCGGTCATGTACATGCGTTTTTAAAATTGCATCTTTTTCCCTGTGGAAGACTTTCAACTGTCGTTGCTCAGAAAAAGCGTGAGAAAAAAAGCTGTCCTGAATACGTAATGCTGTAGACAGTGGTAGACAAAAATAATGCGCGCTTTCTTTTGAAGAAACTTTCCAATAAATTTTCAAATTCGTGCTGATTTCAGTTTAGATTTTCTAAACGGAATAAAGGGCAAAACGTAAGGGAAGCATTGCTTCCCTTGCATCAATAGACGCCACGGTACTGCGAATACACGATACTAGTTGAAATACATGTAGGTTGTATGTTCCGAAAGATAAAAAATTGCTGCACCTCCTTGTCTTGTAATAATCATCAAAACATAGGCTGTACAAAATTTTACTTGAATCGGATAACTACTAGACAATTCTCAAACGCCTTGAATTAATATTTTTGTGTTTCTGTGTGTGTAATTTTACTTCTACAATTCAAGCAATACCGAATGCAGCCAGCACAATTTTGTTTTATTGGGTTATCTCTGTGACTTCCTTAGTTAAAAAATATCTCTTTTTCGAAATAACATAAAAAAAAATATTTTTTTTAATAACACAACCATTTCCATAAAGAAAACACAATTTTAGTTAGAGAATTAATTATTTGAATTATTTTTTTTTCTAAGAGAGGACTTAGTAGCAGCTGGGTGGTTTATAAGGTCTACGGCGACGATCTATGAAACAAAATGTTTCTCATTTTCATATTTTGTGAGAATATTATTGTTTTACTGAATTAGCTTAACACCTCTTTCTGCACCATTAACAATAACTACCTTATCAAGTTTTCCAATTCCACTTTTACATCCGGGATCATTTATCCATGCTGAAGGATCCTTGTGGAGGAAATCGATGCTGATAGAAAATCGCATACAGAAAGTTTTTGTAACGAGAGTTACAAAAGACGAAAAGTCGTTGTTCGTAAAGGAAGAAAAAACATTTTGGAGCAGACTGTACCTCTTTATTAAATTGTTTTCTTCTTCCTATTTTTCACCTTTGTCTGCTTCCAGGATAATTTTAGCCATATTTTCCTTAAACGTAGCTGGAACGTTATCATCAAATAAAGATAGAGCCGCAGTTTCAGGAGCTAAGTGCCACAGATGGTTTGAAATTTTTTTAACAGCGCGAACTAAGTCTACCTTATTGTAACTAAGTTGAATAATGACAAATTTAACAAGTTCATGACAAAAAGAAAAATAAATTTATGATAAATCCGGAAAAAACTACCAAAGATTAAGATTTTATACAAAAGGGTGTGATAATTAGGATTAAATTAGTTAAATAAGATAATTAAATTAGCGCAGAATAATAAATCACATAACATAATTCACACGGTAAATATTTGAAACTCTTCATGGTCGATGAGGTTCGGCTCGCAGTTGTCCGTTTGAGTTAAAATTTGGAACACATAGTTTTTTTTTTGTTTAAAACAAGGGGGTGGCGGTGAAACTTAAAAAGTTCAAATATAAGGGCCCCCCTAAGCTACACTTATCGCAGTGATTACCATTCAAAACATTGAAGGTAGTGAAGACGGAAGGACTGCATAATACATTGAATGTTGTTTTGATATTGAGGAAATGTATGAGAGTCAACCTACCGTCACGCAAACTGTCCACAAGTGTAATAATAATTAAAACTGTTCTGTACAGTGAAATACATGTATCATGATACAGTATCAGTTAAGTAGAGATGATATGCTATTTTACATACCTGCGCTTTTTTAACTGCTATTTTAAAAGAGCAGAAAATTTAAGAGAGCTGCGATTAGAAGAGTAGAGCAAATGCATACTGCTTACGGTCTATCGCCATGAAATTACCACAATCAGTATCGCTATAAATCCCAGAGTTTTTGTTCGCAGTCGCACATTAATCGCACAACTCACACATTCCACCTCACCCCGACGATATCGTAGCTCATAACAAAGCTCGCCAAACAAACCGTCGTTTACCCATCGCATGTACACAAAACAAATAAAAAAACACCTGGTCATAGAAATCCGAACCAAAAGGGTCTATTGTTTTCTTTTTTTCACACGACATTACTCAAGCGATTTCATCAATGAAGAACGCAAAGCTCTTACCGACACAGTGAACTGCAACATAAATTGGCGGAACTTACAATAGCTGCATCTCATTTAACCCACCTCACCCCAGCGAGATCGAAATTCAGAACAAAGCCCACCAAACACATCGTCAATTACCCAGGAAAGTGCACACTTCCCACCTCACCGATCAGATCACAAAACTCATCAACCAGATCAAAGCTCGCTAAGCAAATCACGATCACACTTCACTCAGCCCTAGTGCTAAGCTCACCAATCGCGCAACGAAAGAGCTTTCATATGAACGTTGTTCACATGGAAACTCTTTCGTTGCTCGATTGCCGCTTGGGTCATCTGATACATTCTATTGTCTTCCTTTGTATCTATTATATCGCTAGCGATATCTACAAACTGTTCATTGCTCAGCTCAGTGATATCAGAGACTATCAAAGACTATCAATAAGCTATCCCAAACCTAGTTGATAGTCTTTGGTGATATCGACACCATCTACACACTGCGTGTGCTCTCAGTGCTATTACTTTACTGAGGAAGTATAGTAATGAATGAATAGGTCATAGCTGAAGTTCGACTAAGATTTGTTTAGCGAGCTTTGATCTGATCGGAGGTTTTTATGATCTGATCGGTGAGGTGTGAGACGTGCGAAGTGGTCAATGAGGTGCCTTTCTTGTGTAAGCGGCGATTTGACTGGCTTTGTGCTGAGTTTCGATCTCGTTGGGATGAGGTGGGATATGTGAGTTGCGGCTACTGGAAGTTCCGCCAATTTACGTTGCAGTCCACTGCGTTGATAAGAGTCTTACGGTCTTCATTGGTAAAATTGATTTTGTGAGTAATATCGTGTGAAAAAAAAGAAAACAATAGATCCTTTTAGTTCGGTTTTCTATGACCGGGTGTTTTCGATTATTTGGTTTGTGTACATGCGATGCGATTGACATTTTTGCCATGCTGACTCGATTGCGCTCGATCGTTTTTTCGTATTTTGGATAGTAAAGGAAAACCAGATATTGAAAAAGAACAAGCGCAGTTGATCACTGCAATTGGAAAAGAGCAGATTTTGCCATCCCTACAGTTAAGTGTTAACTAATTAATAGCATCCCTACCATAGAATTCCCCATTCTCTTAGTTTTCCCAATCTGCTACCATCCTAATATGCATATTGATTCCCCACGCATCTTCAACTTATCTCAAGAATAATTAAGTTGCACCCGACTTGATGGCAGATATTTTTTCTGTTAATATAAAATTTTAAATTCATATTTTTCTGGGTAGTTTGTAGAAAAAAGTTCATTCATTTTAATTTTCTTTTTGATTAAAACAAACACACGAAAAGAACCGCGAAAATGTGGAAAATTTGTGCTTTCCCTAATTTCTTCTTTTTTTTAAGTGAAAAGATTCCTTTTTTTCTTTTTATATTTCATGAAAAGAAAATTTTAATTACGGGATAACGAGTATCAAAACAGGTGGAAAAAAGTTTCCACTTCAGAATATCCTAGAAATGGACAGAAGAGCAATTCTATATACGTTGATGGCATAGAAAACGGGTCAGTGTATAGGTGTATAAAAGAAGATGACGAAAAAAGAAAATTATAAAATAAAAAACATAGCTGGCAAAAATAACGAAACATGAGACCAAGCACCATTTGCATTTCTTATTTTTAACACTGTATCTTGTTGCCCTCCTTTTCAGTTACTAAGTTACTTTTTCAGATATATCATTTCATTTGGAAGGCGAAAATAAAAACAGAACATAAAATGCAAGATGCTCTTGGAATTTTCTTAGAAAGGATATTTTTTTAAGTTTGTTACCAATGAGTCTAATTAGAAGAGCTATTTGTCATATAATAAGAGTGCCTTTAAGTTTTCTAGATTAATGTTTTATATGATTTTATAAGGAAAAGCTGACGTCCTTGTAACTGTGAATCATTCAGCATACAAATCGGATGACTCTCAATTTAATTATTTCCTTGAAAGCAACACCAGGGCACAAGACTTATACCATTTCATATAGAATATCACCTGGAAAGAGCCATTCAAAGTAATTTACGGCAATATTTTAGAAACGAATCGAATTAAGTAACTAAAAAGCTTGTCCTTTTCTGCTGCTGCTCAGCATTGAGTTGAACGTCTATAAAGTTTTATTACATTATTATTCTACTAATAAAGTATTGTGATCGACACAGAAAAAAAAATTTGCTATCCAGAAATTTTGTTTTTTCGCGTTTTATAACTAAATTAGACTACAAATGCAAAAAAAAATCGGTTCCGCCGTACGCCATAAATATCGAATCATATCTCCTAGACCATTAAAGGTAGAATGTTCGTTTTTGGGTGAATTGTTTGTTGGGTAAGTGAGCTAAATTATCTAAGTTTTGGGAAGTGTCAGGTGGAAGGGGGAGGTGCGGGGAAAGAAAGAGTAAAAAATTACAGATGCTAATATCTCTATCACGAACGCAGATAGGAAGCTGAAAATTAGTACAAACGAAATTGCGTCAAAAGTTTTGAAATCGTGCCTGCCCTTCCAACCCCTCCCATGAGAAAGTATTATTTCGACCAATTTCAACAAATCAACTACTAACCAACAAATTGAAATCTACGAACTGGAAATTTTGTACGAGCACAAGAGAAACGAAATAAAATTGCATCACAAATTTTACGATTCCCCCCTCCCATACAAGTGTTTGATTTCGTGAATGTAAAATACACCGAATCTTATGAAGATTCGATGCAACTTCGTCTTTGGAACTGACATTTTATTGTAAGTAATTCAAGCAAATCAATTAAAAAACTATTAACATCCACCCATCCTTACAATCCTTACAGTTGCGCCCGACCTGTTCGCTGTTTATTTTATTGTTAAAACGTTGAATTAAACTTGGCTTATTTTCCGATTTCATCTTTCTAGAGAATACAAATTAATTATATTTTCCTTTTTTTTTCAAATACGAAAATTACAACAGCAAAACTACGTGAAACTGTAAATAATATTTTAAGGGATCATCCTTTAATGCGCAATGCATTGTTAAGTCAACATGGGTACAGGAAAACAAGTGGATGTAGGAAAATTAATAGGGAAACACAAGAGGGAAGGTTTTGAAGTGGCGGTGAACGTTGCTCTTAAATTGTTGAAGGTTGTATCCCATTAGAAAGAGATTGCCTGGTAATGAATTCCACATCAGTGTCGTCCGAGGAATAAGGGACTGCCGAAATTTCACTGTTCCCCACGGTAACGGCTTCACAGTGTACTCGTGTGAGCGTGCAGCTTGGCTAGGCTTTCGGGGGAACATTAAATAGAATGGGTATTAGAGCTTTTAATTCCCTATTGCAATTACCATGGAAATATCAATAGTAAATGCAGAGTGTTCCTATATTTCGACAATGCTCGAGGGGTTCTATTGAGGTCGCTATAGCCGCATCTCCAATTAATCGGAATACGTGTTTTTGAATACGGTCGAGTAAAGCTAGGTGTGATTTCGGAGCCCCAGCCCAGACATGCGAGTTATACTCATGACATGGGCGGATATAAGCCTTTTGGATGGTACGAGTAGCTAGTTCGGAGGAAGAAAACTATTCCTTACCGCAGAATACCTAGACGTTCCGAAGCATCATTAAACTCTACTCTGTTTTCTCTGCACTATTCCAGGATTAAACTAAGGTCAAAGTTCAGTGATTGTATCGAATCATGAAGACATGAGGCCAATAATGTCGGAGCAGCCTCCGAAGGAGAGTCAAATTGGTAGATGTTATATAGAATGCTATCATCTGTGAAACAGTGAATAGGATTGAAAGCAGTCAACAGAAGTACGTTTATGAAGACTAAAAAGAGAGTGGGAGATAGAACTGAGCCCCGAGGGATGCCTAAATCAATGGAAAAGGGCTCAGAAGCCACACCGTCTAGTACGACTTGAATAGGGCGCTCGGAAAGGAAACTCTCAATCCATTAAAGAAACAAAGTGTTAAAATCAAAGGCCGTTACCATGGCTAAGAGATATTTGTGCCAAACTCTGTCGAACGCGTTGGCAATGTCAAGAGCAAGAACTAAACCTTCACCAAACTAGTGGATGAATTAAACGCTAGGTAAGATAGACCTGGAGATTTTTGTACACAAGAATGTTGACTATCTCGCGATTGACAGCAGTTTCCATTATTTTGAAAGTACTGAGATAATGGCTATGGGGCGGTAATTAGCGGGGCTCGCTTTGCTTCCTTTCTTTGGAATTGGCTGAACACTCGCGACCTTCCAGGTTTGAGGGAAGTAGCCTGGAGTGATGAATGATAGTAAAGGTTCCGAACAGCTTTAGCTAGAGAGGAAGCGCAGTTTTTAAGGACAATAAGAGGGATGCCACCTGGCCCAACAGAGTTGTGAATATTGAGCTCTTGCAAGATCCTGGAAATAACCGTAGTTTGAAAACGAATTGTTGGCAGCGAGAAGTCACAGTTCGGTAAAAACGTAGGACTCTGGTACAACTGTGATAGCTTCGAGTTTCTAGCGAAGTTTGCTGCCAATAGGTTTGCTTTTTCAACAGAATCAACAACGGTTCGGTCACCATCGATAAGAGGAGGTTTTGAGGATGTGATTAAATTGTTATTGGCCGGTTTCGCAAATATCCAGAAAGACCTTGATTTTTTGGGATTCTCAATGATATTAAGTCGACGTTTGCAATCATTTTCGAATTCAGCTCGTATTAAAATTTCGTTTCTTGCCACTTTAAATGAGTCTCTGGTTTCTAACGTCGGATTGTTGTGAAAGGTAAGAAAAAACTGCTTTAATCGCTTCGAAGCACTCATTGTTGAACCATGAATCACTTACAGGTCTGATCCTTTTGAGATTGCATGGATTAGAAAACCTTATGCTTTTATGATTGTCTCGGTTATAAGTTGCGAAATGACGTCACAATTTTTGGATTCAAAACACAGCCTCCAATCAAAGGTGCGATAGAATGAATTAAGATCCTCCTAATTGGCTTTCTTATAATGTCATACCATTCTATGTTTTGTCTTTGTAGTAGGCGGAAACAATGTCCGAATCGTAAAATGGTTAAATTTACCCAGAAATATCCCAGAACTTTTATTTAAAAAAATTAAAAATAAATCCCATTATTTTCAAATTACTTAGAGAAAAAAATGCTACTCACATTCCATAAAAATAATTTCCGTTCAAGTTTTTCTCGTAATTTCCTTCAAAGACGCAATAACTGCAACAAAAGGACATTCAACAGCGATGGAAATAACATCGGAAACCACAGAAATTTAATTTTTCTTTCCTTTCAAGCTGACTGTTCAGAATTCACTCTGTCTGTTCAACCACAATGTATTTTATTTATATACACAATTTTCCCCCATCCTTTTCTGCACACATTCTATGGAACTCATCCTCCAGTCTGGAGATCTAATCACAAGGATAACTGTTACAGAAGTTGTTCAAAAGCAATCAATGAAGAGAAAAATAAGATCGTGTTCTTTTTATTTCCTAGCTATATAAAAAGAATATCCTAGAATTGCAACATGTCCAGGTCGAATCGATTAGGTATATCCACAATTTGCAACGGTTACCGCACAATTACCTGGAGCTCGATGTGATGTAGCCTTTTTGATTGCCATATGAAAAGGTATAGTACAATACCTTAGAACTATTCAGTGCATAAGACGTTGGATGTAATGAGATTAGCTTCGTAAATAAATTGCATGAATAATGCTACAGTTACAATAAAAAACGAAATAATTAGTTCCACAAAAACTTTTGTTAACAATATGTAGCCTCCCATTTATAACGCGACTGTTACAGCTTAGAGAAGGAGATTTCAATTAGCATAATATTGCACGGATTTGATATTTATAATTTCTAGCGTTTCGTAATTGAAACGGTTGGAAAATCTTACAAAGAAAAATTGTGGAGTATCACTCTATTCACTAGAATCCATTATCCTAGATATCGCGACATAATGGGTGCGTTAATGCGCTAATGGGACCGACCTGCAACATAGGTACGTGAAATTCGAGTTCGACGAATCCCACAATTCGAATTTAGAGTGTTCCCTGGTATCATCAGAGGTTTTCAATAGTACTTCATAGTAGCAATTACCAAAATCGTTTCGGCATTACATAAAATTTAAATGACAATTTTTGTAGAATCTCCCTGACTGTACTTAATTTAAACGTTGTAATTTTCAAATAATAAAATTTTTCAGGCAAGGTAAAAATAAAACTACTTTATTTTCTGTTAATAAGAATTGCTTAATCTTCTCTTAGCTAGGGTGTAGCCTAGTGGGTGGCGTGTTGGTTTATAATGCGAAGGTCGTGAGTTTAAATCCCAGTCAACTCATAATTCCAGCACACTACTTGCTTGGGTATACCTTGGTTACCACAATCTACGAAAATGAAAAATTCATAGATAGGGGGTTGTGCGAAGGGCTAACAACCCTTCCGCAATAAATAATGAAAATGTTAATGAACCTGAAGGTCAGGATACCAAGGCCCAATTTGGGCTGTAGTGCCATTGAAGAAGAATCTTCTCTTATCTAACCGCTGAGCTCTCACTTGTCTATTGTTTACAACAAATCGGTCATGCATCTTTATCTTCAACCACCTTTTTATAATTTCGATACATATATTATATTTCTTTCTCGGCCGCTCGCTGTTGGTTGCTTTTATAAAGCATTTCCTTGTTGTTCCTTGTCATTTCCTTCTCGTCCGAATTATTCCCTTGTCGTACGATCGCTGTCGGTCACTTCTCCAAATCGCCCGTGTAATTGTTGTTGGTTGGTCGAATGTTCAAGGTCTTCAGACCTTTAACATTCGACCATCGCACGTATATTTTGTTCTTGGTCACAGTTGATCTTTCTTGGAGACCTTAAATATTCGCTGAGTAGCATAGTGTACGTGCACTTATTTGCAGCGGTGGTTCATGCGATGAGCCAGTAGAGCTGACATGTAACGTAACCTCTTCCTTGGCTCCTGTTCATCTCGAACAGAGTTTTGGCTTACGTAAATGTGTTCATAGAATTTTGCCACGGTACTTGGTTCTTTCATCTTTGCCCTAGGCGGCTTCCGATGCTCCGCGTCTTATATTTCACACACAACATCTTAAGTGATCTTGATTATGCTGATAATGTGTGTTTTCCAAATCAAGTGCATGCACGTGAATTCTGACACAATCCAACCGATTGTCCTTAACGGACAAGATGTTAAAGAGGTCCACGACTTTTGTTATCTCGGTAGCATTGTCAGCATGGACGACGCAGCCGAAAAGGATATTGAGACTCGTGTTAAAAAAGCTCGTTAGGCCTTCGGTGCTTTCTCCCTTTCTTGAAGTTGATGCAGGTCCCCCTTCGCACAAAGCTACGATTGTTTAAGCCATGCATCAAATCCTTGTTGTTAGAAGATTTTACTACATGGAAAGTAACCTAACAGCAAATTGATTGATTGATTGAAAATAAATCCAGCTACCAACTTTGAAATACACTCACTTTAAAGCGTCTTTAAGAACTTCTACTCTAAAACTGTACTATAGTTCTTTTCCTCTGTATTACCATTACAGAAGCAAGGAAAAAAAATCCCTATGGAAATCTCAAGGCTTTGTTTCGATCACCAGGAAATCCGAATTTCCAAAAAAAAACAGCATATCGATACCCTTTCTCATCCAGTCTATTCTCACACAAAGGGCCAAGAAATATCCATCTTTAAAGGATTTGCATAAGAAAAAACCTAACTTGTACGAGTATGAAGAATGAAGGGAATAACCAGTACCAAAACCTTACAAATATTTACGAGAAAAAGAAAGCTTTACTGCTAACGCAATTATGTTGGCTTTTTCGCAGCGAAAGCGAACGTGTGTTAGCTTTAGGACTTAAAAGAATTATTTTGTCTTCTTCGCGTGATGTACAAATCGAACTAGGCTAGCTATGTTTAAAAGGAATTCTTTCCACCAAAAAAAAAAAAATAGGGTAATAGACGAAGCTAGTAATTTGTTTATGATAAAAGGGCGATTTATCCAATTTTTATAGCAAATATATATTGCAAGAAAAGAAAGATTTCTCCTACTATCTGGAACAGAAAGAGATTATCACATTACATCATATTTTTCCTATTACGACCTATAAGGGCAAATAATAGAAAGAGTTCTTCCGCAAGCTAAAATTCTGAGCATAATTCGGCAATTATGTACGAAGGAGATCAAAAATTTCGCGGAATGAAGGGGATGGACAAAGGAGGGGGAAATATTTTTACTTTTACCTTTTACAAGAAATGTCATCTGCTTACGGGTACTCTTGCCCTAGAAATACGATGATAAACTCTTGGGCCGGCCGATTAAGGTCACTACCTCAAAAAACTTCGAAAAAGTGAAAAAAAACTTGTTCTGGAAGATGCTCGTTTAAAGAAGAAAAAAATCGGAAAAATGGTTGGAGTTTCCGATACAACTATTTTGAATATCCTCCATGATCATCTCGACATGCCTAATGTTAGCGCAAGATGGGTAACGAGAAAGCTCTCAGCAGTTCAGTAAAAGCAGCGCGTCGAGTGTTCACGTGAGTTTGTTGATCTTTGCAGCAAGAGCAGGAATGAATTTGTTTGTGAACCGAATTGTTACTGTAGACGAAGCTTGGGTTCATAATTACGAGTTGGAATCAAAGCAGGAGTCAATGCAAAGGCTCTGTAAAGGCGCTTCACTCCCCCTAGAAATCATGGTCTTATAATCCCCCGGAAAAATCATGGCCACTATTTTGGTTTGTTTGGGTTAATCGAGATTTCCTAGGCAATGAAAAGGATGATTATTACATTGAGCACGTTGAAGAGACGTTGTCTCACTTTCAGCGACTTGGATGCAACATGAGCATCAAAGTACACTTCTTGCACAGACATTTAGATCGTTTTCCTGAAAATCTATGCGACTTGAGCGAAAAACAAGGCGAATTATTCCACCAAGGTATTCGGAATTTGATGGAACAAATCCAGGGTCACTGGAATGCACATATGATGACCGATTTTTGCTGGAGTATTCAGGGTAGCAGTTGGTCATTCAACAAAAGTAGAAAATCATATAAAAGAAAATTTCAGAGTTTGTAGTTTTTATAATTAAATTTTTCTACAGTGAGTGCATCTTATTCTCAAAAAACAACCCACTCCCCCTACTAGAGTTGATACATAAAAACTGATAACACATTTGAAATCAGCGTCAAAAATTAACTCAGAACCATGTAAAATATTCCATGCTATTGAGCGGTGTAGTTTTTTCCATATTGATTGAAGTTATAATGAAACTAATTCTGACAAACATTCACCCACTGAGAATTACTGGTTTCAATGAAAATCAAAATTTTGCATTTGTATGGATGCGGGATGTAGGATTAGGTTTTACAAATTCTTGCAACTATCTTTGGAGACTAGCGACTCCACCGACCTGAGCTAACCATCCATCTGTGGGATGGGGACAGTAGAGTTCACCCACAGCCAGTTCTGGCTGCCCTAAAAATCGCATATGGACACTCACTGGATCATAGGCTTATCACACGTAATCTTAAATCCTAACTGATACGAGAAACGGATACAGCGCCTCGGATTCGGACGGATTCCACGATTATGACTTTTTTCATTCGAAAACGACTATGTTAGGCTTCTGGAATGTTCGAACATTGAATGACGGGCGAAGGGCTGGGGTCACTCGGTCCTTGCACCGCCAATTAGCGATCAAACATGAAATGGAGCACTATAAGATCCAAATCTTGGGCTTGAGCGAGGGCAGGTGGACGGGATCAGGAGAATAACGAACCCTTGAAACGCCATACGTTGGTCCTTACATCGAGAGCGAGAAACAGTCTCATCAAATGGGAACCAATCTCGGATAGGATTATCGTCGTCAGGTTCAGGACCAGTGTTAAAAACGTTACAATTTTGCAGTGCTACGCAACAACTAATACCGCAACACCTGATGATAAAGAGGAGTTTTATTGCCAACTGAGTGCCACCTTCGATCGTGTCCCAAGAGGAGATATTATTATCATCTCAGGAGATATGAACGCCAAGGTAGGCTCTGACAACACTGGACTAGAACACGTCATGGGGAAGCATGGTGACCCTTGGGTCGAAGCGTCACAATCTTGGACTAAGAGACTTGGAAACAGCGATTATTTGTGGAGTTTTGTAGTACTCGGCAAATGGTCATCGGAGGAACCCTTTTTCCACACAAGAGTCACCATAAAATATCTTGGGTTTCCCCTGATGGTGTTACTGAGAACCAGATCGACCATTTGGCATAAGTCGTCGGTGGAGAAGATGTCTCCTCGATGTGCGAGCGAAGCATGGAGTTGACGTGGGGGGCGACCACCACTTGACGGTTCCCTGCTTGAGATTGTGCATAGCAGGTTGTACTACGTGGAAAGTGACCGTTCGACTTACCAAGAAATTACAAACTTTCGTGAACCAATGCCTGTGACCCATTTTAGGAATATTCTGGCCAGGAGTGATCTCCAACGACGAACTTTGGAATATAACCGGACAAACTAAAATAGGTATTGAGATTCAAAAGCGGAAGTGGCAGTGGATCGGTCACACTTTGAGGAAACCCAAGCGAAACAGCGCCAAACAGGTTCTGGATAATAATCCTCAAGGAAGACGTCGGTCTGGTCGACCATATAGTACATGGAAGCGAGCAGTTCAACAGGAGGCTAGAGGAATAAACAAGTCCTTTCAACAGCTTAAGGCCGATGCTCAGGATCGCGCATTTTGGGAGAGAGTTGTTTATGGCCTATGACCCTATAGGGGGTCTTAACAGGAATTTGATTGATTGATGGGAGGGGGTATAATTAGTGAAGAGATTGGATCAATATGTTTTAACATGAATGATTTGCACATAATTATACTTTGGTCTAATTTTCACGACGATAGCTTGAACAGTTTCAAAGAAAAATCTATTTCTTAAAATATTGAAATTTCATGAAATATGTGTTGGAGGTGGTAGAAGGAGTGGGAAGGTATGGTCCATTCAAGAACGTAAAGTTGATTTTTCACTAAAAATAGTTTACACCAAATTTCAGTACGCTAGCTTAAAGCGTTCGAGAACTATGTTGTAGACACATGGGCAGCCATTCAGACAAACAAACTTGGAATCAAGATTTTCGTGCGGCAACAAATATTTCTGTACTCTTGTCAACTCTGTGCGAGCATTATTTCATAGCGTTGCAAACGGTAAACATAATATTCTCAGATTTCATCTTTAGTATAAATGTAACATAATTACGATTGCAGGTGAGCCCCAATCATGCGATACTCTAGATGGAATTTAAGTTGCAGTGGCTTTAGAAGGGATGATTTTCCTGGCATTTCAATAGCCTACTTACGAATATATATTTACTTTATGTCTAATTAAAGCAATATTGTCAATTGTTTTAACGCATATCACCACACTGTGATTTTTGTATGGGAGGTGGCTGAAGGGGTTGGAAGATTTCAACGATTTCAACAGAGGTAGCTAAAACCGATAATGAAATAATGCAATTTAAATTTCAGATCAGTAACGTTTATGCTCTCCATGACAATCAATACTGGTTTATTATGTTTCGGAAATGGTTTGTATGGGAGGAGGATATGGTGGGAGTATGTCTTTTCGTGGAAAGCTTCTCTAGACCTCAATGAAACCAAAAAGTAACATGCGTTCCTTATTGCAGAAATTGACCCTCGAAATATGCCACAATGGTACTGATAGATAATTAAGATGTAGAAAAAGACGGTCTTGGAGGACGGCTAGTACAAGTATATTGTCAACTTCGAATTTGCGATGGAATGTAGCTAAAGGAGTTGAAGTATAATACATTTTGCACGACAGACTAGGGCAATGCGGGGGGAAAATGGCTCCCGGGGCAGAAGTTGAATGTGGTGCCCATTTTATTTATAGAAACAATAGAAAAAGTTGAATTCTTCTGTGGATCGCACTTTGCCTACGTTTTGAACAGACCTTGAGGTCTTGCATGAATGTTTATGTCGTCGGTAAATACTTCAATTTGGGTAGGTATGAAGCATTCTTCGACTTGGTATCAATGAAGAATTTTCGAGACTTAACTATAATATTTTCCTGTTATATTGGATCTCCACTTGGGATTTCCTACTTAAGGTGTCGTGAGCCCTAAAACACGTTATAGTTGAAGATAAGGTATTTTGAATTGAGCAAATATGCGAATAGCTCTAAGGAGTTGTAATAGTTATAAAGTGGCTGAATTCAATTAGCTAGATGACCAGGAGCTGACTAGAAACATTTTACTTTGAGAACTCGATGTGCATTTAAATGGTTATAAAATTTAATTGATTGCCTGAATTTATATCCGATTTTTCTCCCGAGTGAAAACACATCACACTTTACTAAGGCAAAAAAAAAATCAAATATCTCATGTGTGGAAAATTTGTGCTGCAGAAATATGAAAAATTCAAAATTATACGTCTTTTTCAAATAAAATATATTGTTATTAATAAAACTTAAATAAATTTAAGAAATGCTCAACGAAAATCCTTTTTTTCATCTTTTTTATTGTTATAGCAAAAATAGTGATTATCTATATTTTGAAATGTACGAGGGTCGTTTGATAAGTCCCTGGCCCAAGTAAGAAAAAAGCATTTTTTCCGGAAAATTTTTTTTTATTTTTCAACATAATCTCCCTGGAGTTAATACATTTTTAATACATTTGGTCCAACGTTTCTCAAGTCCTTTCATACCGTTCAAAAAGAAATTTTTGTCACAGTCTGCAAAAAATTGGGAAACGGCGTCTTTCACCTCTTGGTTCGATGAAAATTTTTGTCCACCGAGGTGAGTTTTCAATTTGGGGAACAAAAAAAAGTCACATGGGGCCAAGTCGGGCGAATAAGGTGGGTGGTCAACGATCTCATACCGCAAATCGTGTAATTTGGACATGGAAACGGACATGACCGCTCGGTACTGGACGTGCTCCATCGTTGACGATTCACGTGACACGTCAACTTAGAATGGCTGCCAAAAACAAACTGTTACCTACAGAAACCTGAAAAAATTCATGAGACCGTTCGAAAGTGCCATCTACCTAGCGATAGCAAAAACTTTTTCGTGAAACCACGTTTTGTCATTTGGGCCAGGGACTTATCAAACGACCCTCGTAGGTAATAGATTCATTTGAAAATCGCAATTTTTTGCAGTTTTTAAACACTAAAAGCGGATTGCTGGTAATTTTTCAATTCCAAAATGCAATTTTAAAATTTTGTTCAATTGAAACTTTAACAAATTATTTAAAGATTAAAATTAACAATAAGAGATTTCATTATCTTGCACCATTAATCAGGAACATTATTCTCAAAAATATGAAATTTAAAAATAAAAAATTAGCTTGGGCCCTTAATGTGTTCGCTGTTGTTATTTTTGCACTTTCCCAAGTGAGTTTTCACTGTCATACTTGGAGCACTGGTCATCTTGAGATGTTTTTTGGCCGTCCAGGTCGTCTTTTACTTGTGGTACTATTGGAATGCTTTCTTGTGGTTGCCCAATCCAACTCCAATTTCTCTTTTTTCGTTCGTTGAGATCCAAAAGTCTGTGTTTCTGATGATGTTCGGTCAACATATTCTATATACATATTATTCATAGACACTTATTGATGGCAACCTGTAGTTGTTATAAACTTTGTTTTGCTGGATTTTTGCGAGTTTCTTTATATTAGCTGTTATTGTGCAATTGTTGCTCTCGCCTTATTAAGTTTGTTATTTACTTCCGTTTCTGCGTCGCCCTAGCTGTCCGCATATTCTACGTGCTGTCCATCTAAGATGATATGATTTACGCCGACGTTGTTGATTTTCACGGTGTTGGCTTTATTGTTGAAAAAACATTTTAAATAATATGTTAAAGTAATTTTATTTTTTTACCTTCGAAGGATGCGATATCGTCGATAATTTTTTCAATTTTTAGTGACTGAGACACATCGTGTTCAATTGAAAACAAGATTAACCCCTTCGCCCCTCCCCCCCCTTTATTAGTTGTCAAGATCTTAGCAAACTTATAATAAGCTAAGCCTAAACATTGGGCTAAAATAATTTGAAGGTTAAGTCGTTTTTTTTTCGGGATGCATCACGAAATTTAAACCTACTACAGCAATGGCACTACAGCTGAAATCGGGCCTGGGCTTTCTGACTTTCAGGTTCTTTAACATTTTTCATTATTTATTGCTGAAGGGTTGTTAGATCTTCGCACAACCCTCTATCTCCGAACTTTTCAGTAGATTGAGCTGACAAAGATATACCCAAAGCAGGCAGTGTGCTGGATTTATGCGTCGACCGGGATTTAAACTCACGACCTTCGCATTGTAGATCATCACGCTACCCACTAGGCAACATCCTGGCTCGAAACCTAATATTTTTAATTCTATTGAAAAAATCTTTCCTAAATTTTAAATTTTTCAGGCTTATTTGTCATTTTGTATTTAGCCCGAGGAATTTATTTACGTAAAAAATTAAAATAACCTTCAGGTTCATATTATTTTCGAATAAGAAAAAAAATATTTATCTCATAGGGATTCGACGAAAAGTAAAATAATTCAATTTATTCATCGTATATCCTTGGGGTTACACGTTACGATGAGATATATTTCCTTTAATGTATAAAAACGTCCACGAAGTTCGACGAACATTTGCAGGTAGGTAGTTATAATATTATGCGATTTGTGCTTCTGTTATACATGTATCTCTCTTGAATTGGACCTAAGTATTTGAATTTTGATTTTTTGAAGGCAGCTTTAAAGCAAATAACATTCACCGACTTGCTTTCAGGAATAAGTAACCTGAAGGAATAAAAAATATCGCATCAAAGAAAATTTTCGAAATGAAAAGCAAAATTCGTATTTTTATAATTTTTATTTATTGTTTTATTACATGAGAATCATGAGATGAGGATTTTAAACATACCGCGTAGAAGGATGTGTTTTAATTAAAAATTTTAATTACAAGAACATTATAATTGCATGGAATTCATTGAAATGCGGTTGTGTTGAAAAACAGTATGAGAGTGAGAGAGATGGAGAGAAAGTGTAAGGGGATGGTATTCAAGGATGTTGGTAGTGTTCTTGTGCGAAGGTAAACACATTTGGATGGAAATACATTTGAAGGTAACGTTTGCTAAACATTTACAAAAGGATTTTGGAAGCGATATTCATTTCTGCTGATGTGAGGCTAAGATAAAGTCCATCATTAGCCGGATAAATCGAAATTCTACTGCGATAATTGTTGAATTGTTCGAGCGCGAGCTATTAAAGCAGTGAAACGCAACGTTTTAATGTGCATAATGTTTGAATATCTCGACTAAACTTTATTTATAATTTGAAATGGTTCGAAAGAGTGGATTTTTTCCCTATCTCTTCTCTTGTTTGAGTTAGTTCAGAACTTATTATTCAAAGGATAACAATGGGAAAAATTGTGTGCTTTTGAGAATTTCCTTATTTGCTTTTACGGAATAGGGTAGTTTAATTCCGTAACATGATTCTCGCGTAATGCGTTATATGGGTATACCAACAAGAGGTGTAGGATTTGTTTCCAAGGCCCAATCACAGAACGTTCGGCGCTGCTGGCGGTCCGTTGGTTGCATTTCTTGCGTCAAGTGGACCGCATGCAGAGCCAAATCTTTCGTCAATATTCGCTGCAGTGTGGATGTGGAGAGGTCGAGTTTGTGAGCATGGTAACAAATGGAGATGCTTGGGTTGTTTTCAACACAATCCTTCATTGCAGCATTATTTTCGGTCGAACGTCTGGCGCGAAGTCGTTTCAGTGTCTTCACATCTTGCACTGAGCCAGTATTTTGGAATTTTTTGAAGAGGTTGCGCTCACATGTCTCAGAAGGTACATGGATACGATTAAAATTTGCTCGAAATTTGCACATCGTAACTGCGATTGGATACGAATTTTCGAAAATAAAATTCAACGACTGTGTAGCGTTCCATGGTAAATTTCCAGCAATTATAGATGACAAATGTCAACATTTCTCAACTGTCAAGCGACCAACTGTCAAATAATAGGTCTTTCCAACCCTAAACCTCTTGCTCAAATGACCCTATAGTTGGTATCACGAGACTCTTCTAAATATTTTATATATGTATATGATAATTATAGAACTCGTTAAGGAAAGAAAAATTAAAAGAAAAAATTTAAACCTATAAAATGTGTTAAGAAGAGGCATCTACTACATGTAGGTATTAAGATATCTTCAACAGTCAACACGAATGGTTGTAAATTTGTATCTAAAGCAAGTGAAATTAAAATTTTTTTTTAAGAAATAAAAAAAAGGTCAGAAAAGAGGAGTATCTGACAAATATTTTAATTGTGCCTAGATTTTCGTGGACCCGCGGGATGTTATTATGTGCACAGACAAGCAATTATTACCACCAAAGCCTTCGCAATGCAAGGCAAAAAAATTAAATGATTAGCGGCACTCCTTCTACCCCTATCATACAATCTGGCACAATTTCTCAACTTCACAAAAAGTCGGTTTTCCTGAATAGTATTAATGCTATTGATCTGCAATTTAAAACATGTCAAAAGCATGACGTTTATAGTTATATTTGAAAAGTCATTAAGAACCTGCCCCTCCTTCTACCACCTCCCATACAAACTGCACAATTTCACTAAATTCAATGCACTAATTTTCTCAGTACCTATTAAATTTTTAAATCCTAAATTTTGTATAAAATATTTTGATTGCAACTCTAGTGTGATGTGAAAAAATTGGTTCAATGTCTTCACCCCCTCTACCACTTCTTTTACAAAATTAAAAAAAAAATAATAATTAAAAAAAAATCTTTAATCTAGAGTATCGCACGATTGGGCTTTACGCCCCTATTAATTATTTATAGATAATATTTAAACGTGGCTGACAAATAATAATGGACGGCTTCAGTTGCTGGCAGACATGATGAGTTAAAAAATCTTGAAATCGGTACCATAAGATTGGAGTGACATAGTTATAATGATCGTCATTTGGTATTGATATATTTTCAATCTAAATTTTTTTTTTTTGATAGTTACATTTTTTCATATAGATTGAAATTGATTTTGCCGAAATATATCCTACACAGTCGAGTTATTTGATTTACAAATATCAAACATTTGTAAATAAACTTTGACTGATATTTAAGGAAATTCCAGATAAATTAAATTGTGATCTTTATAATATTCCAATAACCAAATGTCGATAAAGGTACCATTGAATTATGTCTTTGATGAACTTTTAAATAATTAAACGATTTTCTTTATTTATTAACTTTTAGATTCTAACGATTGTAGGTATGTACTTCTTCTTGATTGGCTGCTGCAACCTGCACGTATCAACAAAGATTTAATCCAACAATTACCGATAGCCAAGAAGATTTCTTGGTTCATGTTACTACTATGAACGATGTCGAACCCAAACTTCAAAATATAAGAGAAACACTTCATATTCGGAATTTAAAAATGCAGCCAAAAATTGTTGTCGTGGGTTCAGAACTGGAAAATTTAGAACATTTTTATATTTATTCTGACGGAATTAATTATAAACTTCCAACTTTCATCCAATCTTGAGATAAAACAATGAAACTAATACTTGTATTTACTTTAGAATATTCTGCTATTAGCAAATTAGCGTGGATATTTATTCAAGAATTTTTTTACGAGACACATTCGGAAACAATTTACCCGGCAGTTCGAAATTTCATTAATAAAATAGAAAATTCTGAAAGTCGAATAAATATTTTAGTTATTTATGTATTTAATACTAGCGATCGCCCGCGACTTTGTCCGCGTAAGAATCGCAAAATAAGCAATTTTTGAGAATGTATTTAGCAATACATTATCCGGGATATATAATCTAATTAGTTTAATGGCTCTTTGAAGACAATGGTTTGTATTTTGCTGGAATCTGAACCATAAATTATTAAGAATGAAATCACGATACTCGCATTTGTACGGGACAGGCTCGTGGTCAAATCAATCCCGTGATCTAAGACCACATTCGTATTGAAGAGCATTAAGGACATGTGAATAGTTGTAGCTTGTGTCAATTTAAAAAAAAAGCCAAATAAAATAACATTAAGCTTAAAACCATAAAAGGACTACGACTCTGCGTAAAGCCCAATCATACGATACTACAGACGAAATTTTTGTGATGTTAATTTTGTATGGGGAGTGGTAGAAGAGGTTATAGTACTAAACTAGTCTGTTTCACATCATGCTAGAGTAGCTATAAAAATATTTTGTACCAAAATTAAGCTTATAAAATTGAATAGGTACTTAGTGCATTGGATTTAGTGAAATTGTACAATTTGTAAAGAGGTGGTAAAAGGAGAGGAGTATTTTTGGTTATTTTTCGAAAATAAAACTGATATAGTTTAAATTTTAGTTCGGTAACGTTCACATTTTTCGAGAAAATCGAATTAAGCTTATAAAATTGAATAGGTACTTAGTGCATTGGATTTAGTGAAATTGTACAATTTGTAAAGAGGTGGTAAAAGGAGAGGAGTATTTTTGGTTATTTTTCGAAAATAAAACTGATATAGTTTAAATTTTAGTTCGGTAACGTTCACATTTTTCGAGAAAATCGAATTGTGAAATTGTGTCACATCGTATGGGGGTAGAAAAAGTGAAGCTAATCAATTAATTTTTTCTCAATATTAATACCAATGCTAATTAAGGATTCGACACAAAATTTTAGATCGATGAAAGCTATATGTATTGAGAAAATCGCTTTACAGTATTTTATGAAAAAGGACAGTTTGTATGGGAGGTGGTGGAAGGAGTGAGGGGGTTTTAGTGATTTTTTTGAAAAAGAACTACAATCATTATGCAATTAATATGATTTAAATTTCAGGTCTGTGACTTTCACACTTTCCAAGAAAATCAATTTTTTGTAAAGCCGTGGAATCGTGTCACATTGTACGGGAGGGGGTCGAAATAGTGAATGTGTTCTATTAGTTTTTTCCCGATATTAATAATAATGCTAATTAACGATTCGGTACAAAATTTTAGCTCGATGGAATTCATGCGTATTGAGAAAATTGGTGTATTGTATTTAATGAAAAAGTGTAGTTTGTATGGGAGGTGGGCGAAGGAGTGGGGGAGGGCTTAAATAATTTGTATACTAAACGATTGCTTTTGTAATAGAAATAATATTTTATCAATTTCAAATTAATAGCTCTTATAGTTTCCAAGAAAATGCGATTAATACATATTATTAAAAATGAGTCACTTTGTATGGGAGGGGGTAGAAGGCGTGAGGGGAGGGAAATAAAGTCAAAAGCAGATTACATCTCGGAGCATTCCTAATAAAGTGTGAAAGTTTCATTACAATCGGATTAGCCGTTTTTGCGTGAAAGCCGGACAGACAGACAGAAGAATTTTAAAAATGCAAGATTCCGCTCAGTTATTGCTAAAATAAAGGAAAAAAATAACTTATAGCCATTTCTAAACAAATAACAGACAGACATTACACTTATATTAATATGTATAGATAAGTAGACAACTTAAGTCTATCTTAATACTAAACTTATAAAAAAAAGTTTTAACCTTGCTTGTTTGCGTTTTATGTAAAGATTAAAATCAGTACAAATTTTAAGACTGCAGACTTATTAATACAGCATTTTAATCTTCCATCTGTTTTCAAATATTAGTGTTGTCAAAATAATTGTTACCAAATATTTCAAAATATTTACAAATTCAAAAATTGACGACGATATAATAGATTTTAAAAATGTTAACCCGAGTATAGAGTATAGCATGTGTTGAATATTAAAATAAACAGCCAACAAGTCGTGCACACCATTATCATTTTTGTGACAAGTTAAGGATGCATGGAAATTTAATATGCAGTTAGAGTGGTTAAGGAAGACTAAGTGGAACTCGCTTTCACAAGTGGAACCCCCTTTGGGGCAGGGTTGCTGTCAATTTAACACTTAATTGCGAAAACCAATAGCTCCCGTACATGAAATCAATATTTTATTCGTTTATGCAGGTTTAGGCTTTTATGAGGGGAGCGTAGAGGGGGGATATTAAGGGTGGGTGGATGTCAATAATTATTTAATTGATTGCTTCATTTACGTTCAATATTCTCTGTATAGAATGTTAAGAAGTTGCATAGAATTTTTATAAAATTCGGTGCATTTCACATTCACGAAGCCAAACGTATGTATGGGAGGGGGTAGAGGAGGTAAGGGAAGTATAAAATTTGTGATGCAGTTTTATTTCATTTCTCTTATAAGGTCAATCAATCAATCAAATTCCTGTTAAGACCCCCTATCGGATCATAGGACAGAAACAAATCTATTCCACAAGGCGTAATCCTGAGCATCGGTCTTAAGCTGTTGCCAGGACTTGTTTATTCCTCTGGCCTCCTGCTCAACTGCTCGCTTCCATGTGTTACATGGTCGAACAACCCGACTTCTTCCTTGAGGATTATAATCGCCAAACAGGCGATGTTTCGCTCTGGTTTCCACAAAGTATGACCGATCCACTGCAACTTCCGCCGAATCTCAATACCTATTTTAGTCTGGCCAGCTGTACTCCAAAGTTCGTCGTTGGAGATCACTTCTGGCCAGAATATTCCTAAAATGCGTTGGAGGCATTGGTTCACGAAAGTCTGTAGTTTCTTGGTAAGTCGAAAGGTCACTTTCCACGTAGTACAACCATATAACAACACGGATTTGACGCATGCGTCAAAAACTCGCAGCTTCGTGCGAAGGGAGATCTCTCTTAACCTTCAGAAAGGCGAAAGGATACCGAAGGCCTGACGAGCTTTATTTAGCCGAGCCTCAACATCCTTTTCAGCTCCGCCGTCCATGCTGACAATGTTTCCGAGATAGCAAAAATCTTGCACCTCTTCCACATCCTGTCCGTTAAGAACAATCGGTGTGCTTGCATTCGAACCCATGTGCATGTACTTGGTTTTACGCACATTTATTTTCAGTCCCGCCTCTTTGCATTTAGAATGCAACGAGCGAACATTTGACTCTGTGCGAACGGTTATGTGCAAGCAAACACACGTCATCAGCATAATCAAGGTGACTTAAGGTGCTAAATAGTATCCGTTGAAGACCTCTACCTTCTCCACCTTCCAGTGCAGCTTACAAGATGTCATTTATTACCACCAGAAACAGGGCTGGTGATAATATGCAGCCTTGTCTGATACCCGTTCGCACAGGGAAGCTCTCGAACAGCTCCCTCTATGCAAGACGCGACATCTTGAATATTCGTAGGATTCTTATTCATAGCTATGACCTTATCTGGAATACCTCTCCTACGCAAAGCATTCCATATGTAATCTCGCTTAACGCTGTCGAAAGCCTTCTCGAAGTTCACAAACATGAGATGTAGCGGCGAATTCATTTCAGCTGACTGCTCTAATATTATCCGTAGGGTCGTGTGATCGGTGCAAGACGACCCTTTACGGAATCCAGCCTGATAAACTTCGAGAGTGCTCTCGACGACATCACTAATCCTATTGAGAATTACCTTAGCCATAATTTTTGATACGGCAGTAAGTAGACATATACCACGCCAATTGCCACAATCCCGAAGATCTTCGGAATTTCCACAATGATGCCCTCCTTCCATTCAGTCAGATATCTTCCTTCTTTCCACACCTTAGTAAAGAGTTGGAGGAGTATATCGGCTTTTATTTCCGGGTCCTCTTTGAGGAGTTCGATTTGGTAGTTCGTCTATACCTGGAGCATTCCCTCCCGCCATTGAGCGAATAGCGGAAACTATCTCTTTCTTATCTCTTATAAGAGGCTCGTACAAAATTTCAAGTTCGTAGCTTTTAATTTGTTGATTATTACTTGATTTATTGAAATTGGTCTAAATCATACTTTTGTATGGGAGGGGGTAGAAAGGCAAGCGCGATTTCAAAACTTTTCACGCAATTTTGTTTCAACTATTTTTAGAAATTTTTAAGCAAAATTTCAATTTGATAGCTTTGAATAGTTAGGTGATAATTGATTTCTTACAAATGGTCGAAGAAATAATTTTGTATGGGAACGGGGTAGAAGTTTTCAGTGAATTCGACCAGTTAATGTTTCATACTTTAAATGCATTTCGCAAAGTTTTTTTCGTTGCACGTGAAACCCCTTGTGCACGTGAAACCTCTTGTGCACGTTAGACCAGGGTGGTCGGTGCATAACAATTGTCGAACAAATTATTTGTTTTTTCCTATGTAAAACAAACAGATGATCCACATGGAAAATTTAAACTTTGTATCTTTCACCAGAGCCCTAAAAAAATCACTCAAAATTTTCGACAGTTTTGCTTACCAGCTCCTTTGCCTTACACCCCTCAACGTAAATTTTTTACCAAAATTAAAGATTATGTAGTTCTACAATTTGACGAATTTTCAATTTGATATCTGTACTTTGTTTTGAGATATAACGATTTCTAATTTTGGAAAGTGCACAATTTTTGAAATGCTCCGCATTTCCCACCACTATTATTATGACCAAACTTTATATTTATACTCTAGATGGAATCTGAGAGTATTATAAGTTCGCTCTAAGGTTTGTAACGCCAAGAAATAAGGCTCGGAGAAAAAAATGAATGATACAGAAGTTAATAGTATCACTCAAAAATCTCAAAACCGGATGTCCGTCCGTCCGTCCGTCCGTGCGCTCTCTAGCTTGAGAACGCGTTGAGCTAGATAGTTCAAATTTTGTACACGTCGTTTTTGACAAAAAAGTAAGTTCAAGTTCGTGAACGGGCCAAGTGCACCAAGTATTTATTTAAAATTTTTAGTAAGGCCAAAAAAAATTAGACGATTAGCTTCACCCCTTCTACCCCCTCCCATACAAAATGACACAATTTCGCAATTTGACAATAAATGGATTTACTCGAAAAGTGTAAAAGCTATTAATCTGAATTTTTGGATATATCACTTTCATAATAATATAAATCTACGGTAGAAAAATTATTGGAGTCCTCCTTCTCCTTCCACCCCCTCCCATACAAACATCACTTTTTCGTGAAATGCTTTAAGACGATTTTCTCAGAACATATAACATTTATCGAGCTCATATTTTGTAATAAATTCTTAATTAGTATTATCACTAAGATCAGAAAAAAATATTTGATTAGCTTCACTGCTTCTACCCCCTCCCATACAATATGGCACAGTTTCACTGCACATTTTCATTAAATCTAACTCACTAATTTTCTCAGTTCCCATTCAATTTTTGGAGTAAGCATTTTGCATGAAACATTTTTATAGCTACTTTAGCATGATGGGGAAAAAATTAGTTCAATGCTATCATCCCTTCTAACACTCCACATACAAAATTTCTTGGGGTCACAAAAAAATTCTATTTCATCTAGAGTATCGTAAGAGCAGTCGTAGCCCTGTTATGTTTTTTTTGTATTTCGCTAGAAAAGTTTAATACATGTTTTATGTTTGAATTACATAGCTGAAGAGATGGTTGAGATATTCATTTGTAATTGTATTCCTTTGAGCCCCCTAATCCTCCCCCTTACAAAAATTAGCCTTTCTCTAAGCTGATTCAGGTGGTTCTGTAGGCCATCTTAACGGTCCTAAAGTACGAATTTGTTATAGTAAGTAATTTCGAAGAAATAAACATTTGAAAAAAAATAAATAAATTCGGCCGACAATTTGTTTTTAGCCCCTCCTTTTCGAATGACAATAGATAAAAGAAATAAATTATATTGAAAGTTTGTCCTACAAGTCTCTCTATTCCTTTGATGATTTTCAGCTTCCTATCTGCATTCGTAGTGGACTCTTTTCCTCCCCCCGCCTTCCCCTTCCATTTGACCCTCCCCAAAATTTAGATAATGGAGCTCACTTACCCAATCAACAATCCACCCAAAAACGAACATTCCTTTAACGGTCTCGGAGATATGAGTCCATACGGCGCACGGCGGAACGTATTTATTTTTTTTTTGCATTTTTAGGCTAATTTAGTCATGAAACGTAAAAAAACAAAATTTCAGGGTAACATGTTTTTCTGTGTTGATCACAATATATTATTACTATAATTAATAAAACTAATTCCTGAAATTCGAAATGCACTGTGAAAACATTCACCAAACCATTAACTCCAGAATAATTTTTATTTTAATAAATTTTTAAATGCATAAAATTAATTTTAACTTTAAAACAACGTGAATAATACTGATGCGAGTTTACGATCGAATACCCGCATTTATATGGAACACTTATGGGACTTTCGAATTTGGTCGCAATCAAGCGAACGAAAAAACCACTTTCACCTCATTAAACCATCACACTTAAACCTATCAAATGGCAAAATCATATAAAATACGAGGCAATGTTTTACGATAGGGAAGCCTTTTTATTTTTAACAAAAAGTCAATTTTAATCTGCAAACATGAATGAAAATTCAGTAGCAATCCGTCCCCCATGGTATGAATTGCTCAAGCATTTTCCATTTAAATCAAATTTCCATTTATGTGTGATAAAAAACGAGAACTTTAAATTAAATCAGTTTCAGTACGTATCGAATATTTTTTATTTGCACATAACCCCGCCATTCGATATCTTGACATAACAAAAGGGATATGAAGGTGATTATTGACTTTGATAAAGATGGTCTCGTATAAAAATAGAGATGGTAATTTTATTTGGTGAGTGATAAGAATATGACGGGGTTTTTCATTGAAAGATTGAAATCAGAATAATTTTTGATACCGATACTCAACAATCGCGCGGAGTATTTGCAGAATTGCTGGTGCGTACTCGAGATGAGAGTATTCACCTAATCAAAAAGTTTTCGTTTTACCTGATCTTGCGATTTGCGTTGTGCGTACGGAAGTTATGTCGCAAGCAAATTAATGATGATTTATTGTAGGAAGCATACTTAATTTGTTTCATGAATGACTGTTATAAGATACTTTAATCGATATTTGAAATTCAGCGCATATATGGTAATTGAAATGTTTGTTCATTAATTGGGAATAAATGCATAAATGATAAGTAAAAGTTTTGCTTCATTTAAAAACCAACTAAATATAAAAACACGTTTTTCGGATTTTTATCTGCCTGTCCAAATTTAGTTCAGAAAGAATTTAAAAAACTATAACGAAACTTTTACAGTTCGTGGAGTACATAACTTGGGCTGCGATGCTTATGCACACCACTCTATATGCAGAAGTACTAATAATAAATAAAAGAGGTGAGTCACTTTTAGAATATCTTACTTCTAACAATCTGGAGATCAGAAAGAAAGGCAGCACCCCGACCTTTATGAATAGTGCCAGGCAGGAAGTACTTGATCTTGCCATAACCAGCCCCTGCCTAGTTGACAACTGCGACAATTGGCATGTACTCGAAAATCACTACTTTCAGATCACAGGTATATCTGTTTTGAGATAAAGACTTCACTTAGATACTATACATAAGCCAGTGTAAAAACCCAAAACGTATCGACTGGAATATTTACCAGGCAATCCTTGATTGGAATTTGATTTGATTGAATCCTTGATTACGAAGTAGGTAACGCAGAAGAGCCCCGAATGCATTGATCGTATAGCGAACAAACTCATTGGCAAAGTAATATACGCCTACGAACAAAGTTGTCCCGTTCAACACAAGAAAAGGGCAAAACAAGCATCTTGATGGAAAGCGGAACTAGCGGCAAAACGCAAAAAAAAAACTAGGAAATTGTTCAATGGAGCTAAAACCTATGGTAACTGGGACGAATAAAAAACTCCCTTACTGAATACAATAAAATTTTAAGGAAATCAATAAGAGAGTGTTATTGGCAACACACTTTCCAGGCTGCAAAATAATTAACAATAATGAAGATTTAGAAGAAGAGGGAAGGATGTATCGTCAAAATCTGTTCAGCAATAGTATTACTGGTAAAATCTTCACTCAAGAAAAGATAAGATAAGCGATCAACACCTTTCAGCCCTACAAATCAGCCGCAGTAAAGAAAATTTTTCCTGCCTTACTGCACAATGGGTTAGAGATCATAATGCCAATAATTAAAAAGATCTTTAAAGCAAGTTTTACATGGTGATATATCCCAATTATCTGTAGAAAAGAGAGGGTTGTCTTTGTACTAAATTCAGGAAACCGTTCAATTGATCAGCCTAAGACATATCTCCTTATAAGTCTCACCTCCTTCTTCTTCAAGACGATGGAGAATGTAGTGGACCTTTACATAAGAACAGGATCGAAGAAAGTATGTCTTAATAACAATCAACATGCCTACCAGAAACGCAAATCAAAAAAGTCAGCCCTTCACGGCCTAGTTGGATAAATGGAAAAAGCTAAAGACTGCAAGGAAATTGCCTTTTGCGCATTCCTAGAAATTGAAAAAGCTTTCGACATGACGCCATAATAGCGGCAGCTAGCAGCTAGGAAAAAAGGACTTGAATTGGCCACGATAAACATACAGAATGGACTCATTCCAATGCATTAAAGGCTCCTTGGGCTCACAAAAGCTTATTTGGTAGAAGGTGGGGATTACAGCCCAAGATAATATTTAGGGAACGCAAAGAATGGCAATCTATTCTACCTGAAATGAAAAAGGGATCAACCATCTGGTGCACAGATGGCTCTCGCACCTCGGAGGTGACTGGAACCGGAGCCCTAACTTCTCGGTTTCAAAACCTCTTGGTAAGGAAGCCATAATCTTCCAATCCGAACTTATTGCAGTGGAGCTATGTGTCCAAGAGAATATTAGGAGAGCTCATCGCAATAAAAATATCTATATCTTATTGGCAGTTCTTAAAGGCCTAGCATGCAACAAACACGGATCGATGCTTATTTGGGACTGCCTTCAAAACCTAATCATCCTGGGAAAAAATGAACAAAGTAACATTAATGTGGGTAACATTAATGTAGATTGAGGGGAATGAAGATGCAGACTACCTTCCAAAAAATGGCGCAGAAGCGAATTTTGCTGGACCAGAGCCATTCTGTGGAAGATCAAAAGGATATTTCAACCTTATACTTAGAGAGTGGATTGAACAAGAGCTAAGAATATACTGGAATAGACTTTCAGGTTTATCAATCTCAAAGAAATTTATCATACCGCAAAAAACTAAAGTGGAGGATATTCTAAAATTCAGCAAGAGTGATGTTACTACTCTAATCGGCCTATTGACGGGGCATCATGATGTAAGTCATTATCTCGATCTGGGTCTAGCGGAAACCGACCCTTGCCGCCTCTGTCTCAAAGATTCAGTAACGACAGAGCATGTCCTATGTAACTGCAAGAAAAAGATTAAATCTTCAAGGACAAGGTTTCGTTATAACTGATGATCTAGCCAGCATGGCTCCCTTAGACATGCTTAGATTAGTCAAAGTTATCGAGTTATTATATGGTAAAGGGACAATATATGCACAATAGGCCAAAAAAGTCGCGGTGGTCTCACGTGCTCCCTAAATAAAATAAATAAATAATACAATTTCAAGTCATGATCTACTCTTAGTTTTATTTCATTCAATGAAAAACCAGCACTCATGTCTTACTAAACGACAACTTAACTTTATGCCAACCAAAACATGTTGGAGCATTTTTTTTCAAAAGTTTCATATTCACCAGAAACAGCACATTTGGCAACCTTGATGTGACGAAATTTTTAGTTTTACTTAAAAAAAAAATAACTTAAAAATGCGTCTGACTATACGCCGTGCCCTGTGCATATATCTAGGGTAATTCTTTTAGAGCTCTGGTAATAGATAAAAAGTTCTTACTTTGCAGGCGCTTACATCCATTTGATAAACTTAAAGAGCAAATAATAATTGAACCAGAACAGTTATCCACCGAAGTGGCGCTCTAACCTGCACGGGGTGTTCGTCGTATTTTCGAAAAACACTAAATTTTTAGCTAGGAACATGAAAAGTCAGGGTAACGTGCTGGTCTACAATGCGAAGGTCGTGAGATCAAGTCTCGATCGACTTATAATTCGACCACCCTCCCTGGTTGTGTATACCTTCTTCTTCTTCTACAATGGCGCTACAGCCCAAATCGGACCTTGGCCTCCTTAACAGTTCTTATTACTTATTGTGGAAGGGTTGTTAGCCCTTCGCACAACCCTCTTTCTACGAATTTTTCATTTTCTTAGATTGAGGTGACCAAGGTATATCCAAGCAGGCAATGTGCCGGAATTATATATTGCGCCGACCGGGATTTAAACTCACGACCTTCGCATTACAAGACCAACACACTACCTACTAGGCTATACCTTAGCTTGTATACCTTGGTCACCTCAATCTACGAAAATGACAAATTCATAGATAAAAGGTTGTGCGAAGGACTAACACTCCTTGCACAATAAGTAATCAAAAATGTTTAGGAACTGAAAGATCAGAAGTCCCACGCCTGGTTTGTGCTGTTGTGCTGTTATAGAAAAAGAATGTAGAGAAAATTGAAAATTTGAAAAATCCATTAAAAAAAATGCACAGCGAGATATTAACCGGTCAAAACCCTTAAAAACATCTACTCCCTCCCACACAAAAGTTGTTTTTTTTTTCGACCATTTATAAGAAATTGTAGGGTTCTTTGGTGTTTGTAGAACTTTTTTTAGTTGGGGTCGCGTTGATTCTCTTCATTAAGCCCTCAACTAGTCTCCTGTGCCAGGTTTTTACTCTTCGGGTAGGAAATTCACTCCAGACAGACTAAGATTTGTTTTAGTGCCGTGCTTTTGTGAATTGTCAGGAGGAGGGTAAGGTAAAAATAAAAGGAAAGATTCTTTGTAAGTCAGACAGAAAGTTATTTATTCCGTACCGAGCAAACTCAGAATGACCGCTGAGGGCCACGGCCAGAGTACAATACAACGAGTAAGAACACTTTGTATAGTGCCTGGGTTAACATGTTTGTGACGTGCTACCTCTGAAAAATCCGGTTTTTACCTCTGAAAATAAAGAGAGCAACGTGTCCCGCCGAGTCCGCGACACTTCTTATCTCTCATTCTAGTACATGGCGTTCTTACAGCTTTTGCTCACGTCGCATTCAACTAGGACGGCGGGTGCGCGGGTCATGATCGACGGTTCTTACAATTTCGCTTGCTCTTGTCTAATAAAAAAAATCTTTGCTAGAATGGAATGGAAATATCAGATTAAATGTTTACTGTAAGTTTGAGAGAGAGGAAGCACACGTATCGGCGATGAAACACGAGTGTGTTTTCGGCAAATTTTCGGAGCCGGGTTGCATTTTTAGCTGAGTGATTCTACTATGTATATACTATGGCCACGGCTCCGAGTTTAATAGATACATGTCAGATTGGCCGTGCGGCTCTTTTGTGTGGCAAGATTGACCATGCGGCTCTTTTATGTATAGTGTTGCCGTAAGGGCTTTATATTTCTTAGGTACTAGAAAGGCTTATTACAAAATATTTTTACTTAAAATTACTGAGTGTTACAAAATCAATTATCACCAACAAATAAAAAGTTAACGACTTCAAATTTTGAACAAACATTTTTAAAAGTATTTTAAACAAAGTTGCACCAGAAGTTTTGAAATCACTTCACTCCTTCCACACCCTTCCGTATAAAAAGTATGATTTCGACTAATTTCAATAATTCAACTAATAACCAAAAAATAAAAAGCTACGAACTTGAAATTTTATACAAACTCCTTTCAAGAGAAACGATATAAAACTCTAATAAATATTACGATTTATTCACATCGTCTATCCCCTCCCATAAAAATGTATGTTTTCATGAATAGAAAATACACATAATTTGATAGAAAGTCTATGAAGCTAACATCTTAAATGGAGAATTTTATATAAGTATGTCCAATTAACTTATGTAGTCTTCTCAATCCATCTTAACCTGCATATTGACTTCCCACGCATTCTCAACTTCTCCTAAAAATCCTTAAGCTGCACCCCACTTGTTAGCAGATATTTGTGATCACCTTGGAAAAAAAAACAATGAAATTTTATTTTTTTCGCGTTTCACGACTAAATTAGCTTAAAAATGCAAAAAAAAAGATACGTTTGTCTGTACGCCGTACGTGTACGCTCAGAGCACATTAACTCCCAAAATCTTGAGGATAGAAAGTTGAGTTTTTAAGAGGGTTCTAGATGGGTGCTGTTCTCAAGGGGACATCAGTTTTGGGCATTGTAAGAGTTAAGGAGAGGCAAAGGAGCGCTAGATCGGAAAACTAAGAATTCATATATCTCAACTATGGCTCCAGCTAGAAAGCTGAAAATCTACACTTATAGTGCAGTTATTGGACCAAACTTTAAAAATAATTTAATTTTTATATCGATTGGGACCCAAATATTGGGGGGTACAAAGATAAATACTTACAAATTTATATCTCGACTATCTCTTTAGCAATGTATTTGAAACTTGGAATATGTGATATACGTTGTGACAATAATAATTAAAATTACTCTGGGAAATGATATTTCAAACTTTGTTTTGATAAACAGGTAGGACTGTCCTTACATATTATCCCAAAAATAACCGTGACCTGTTCATTAGTTTGTTTTCAGCAACTGGTTGAATCGGTACACCTCAGTAGTCAATCCTTTAGAATACTAGACTTTTGCATGGGAGGTTATAAAATTATTGGTCAAGGTTAACAATTCTTGATTATGACTCTAAATTTGGTATTAAAACTTTTTTGCGCAGAATTTATTGTTTCTTGGTTTTTGGAGGAAATTTCAAAACTGTCTTTCCGAAAATATGGCATACGCATGGAAGTGATAGAATAAATGAAAGGACTTAGACTTTTTTAAACCAAGTACCGAATGTTGTTATTCGTATAAATCAGTTTAACGATTACTTTAGTATTAAGTTAAGTACTTCCTTGAACCAAATTAACATAAAAACCAACAGAATTATGATTGGGCGTAAAGCCCAATTATATGATACTCTAGATGAAATAGGAATGAGTTTATTGTACCGGAAAATATGTCATCTCAAATTCTTTCGACTAGTGAATTGTGGCTTTTGTATTTGAGGTGGCAAAAGCAGAGGGGGGAGGTTTATCATTTTTATACTCTAGATGAAATCTGAGAGTATATTGTGTTTGCCTTACCGTTTGTAACGCTAAGAAATAATGCTCGCACAGAGCCGCCAAGGGTACAGAAATATTTGTTGTCGCTCAAAAACTTCGATTCCGAGTTGCTGTCTGTCCGTCTGTCCGTCTGTCCGTCTGTCCGTCTGTCCGTCTGTCCGTCTGTCCGTCTGTCCGTCTGTCTACAGCATAACTCTCGAACGCTTTGAGCTATCGTGCTGAAATTTGTTGTGTGTCATTTTTAGCAAAAAAGAAACTTTAAGTTCGTGAAGGGGCCACATCCCCCCACCCCTTCTACCCCCTCCCATACAAATTTCACGAAATTTCGAAATTTTCAGAAATTGATTTTCCTTAGAAACTATTTAAGCTATCGATTTGAAATTTGGGTTGAAGTATTACTATATAGATACCATTAATATGACTGAATATTGATCCGATCCCATCACTCCTTCTACCCCCTCCCATACAAATGCATAATTTTGAAAAATGCAGTTTTTCGATTTTCATCGAAACTAGTAAAGTTATAAAAACGAATTTTTGCCAGAATTAATTTTATTAGAATTCCAATCAGCTTTGAAAAAATTATCAACTTCACCTCACCCCTTCTACCCCCTCCCATACAAATTTTACGAAATTTTGAAATTTAAATTAAATTATTTTTCTTCGAAACTGTTAAAGTTATCAATTTGATATTTCGCATAAAGTATAAAAATAGAAATATCAATAACAGGAAAAAAAATTATTTTCATCCTTACACTCCTTCTACCCCCTCCCATACAAATGCATAATTTTTGTTAAATGCATTATATCGATTTCCATTAAAACTATAAAAATTATAAACTTAAAATTTTGCGAGAATTTGTTTTTTAATAGTTGCAATAAATGTTAGAAAAAATTATCAGCTCAGCTTCCCTCCTTCTACCCCCTCCCATATAAATATCTGTATTATAAATTCAAGAAAAGCATTTCTCCTTCGAATATATGTATGAGAGTCGCCGACTTTGAAATTGAATCAAAGCATAGTAATAAGGGTGATGAGAAGCAGTTTCAAAATCATCTAAAACGTTCCACTTCCTCTGCCACCTCCCATACAAATGCTCCAATTTCTGGAAAACTATGTCCAATTTCTTTAAAAATAATGAAAACTAAAAATTTTAAATTCAGCACGAAACACTTTACACGCCATTTTCGGTGTCACATAGGAGAAATACAAACCTCCTCCTCTACTTCTACCACCTCCCATGCAAAGTCTCTTCTCACTATTCGAAAGAATTTGAGATGACATATTTGCCGGTATATCAAAGTCATTTCCATCTCATCTAGAGTATCATATGATTGGGCTTTAAGCCCAATCATAATTCTGTTATGTTTATATATAACACCGAACATAGTTGTGTTTCATGCTGAATTTAAAGGTTGTAGCTTTCATAATTTTCGAGGAAATTCAAAAATTTTCATCTGAATGTATGGCATTTGTATGGGAGGTGGCAGAGGAAGTGGGAGGTTTTGGATAATTTTGAATTTGCTTATCAACATACTAATCACATTGCATATGTTCGAAGGAGAAATACTTTTCTTGAATTTTCAATAAAAAATATGTATGGCAGGTGGTAGAAGGAGTTTTGCGAAGCTCTTATTTTTTTTTAACATTTATTGCAATTATTAAGGGACAGATTGTGGCAAAATTTTAAGTTTCTACTTTTTCTAGTTTCAATAGAAATCGATTAAATTTACATATTTACCAAAATTGTGAATTTATATGGTGGGGGGTAGAAGTGGTATTCGAATCAAACCCAAAGTTTTTCGACATCAATGATATTTTTTGTCAAAATTTAAAGTTAATAGCTTTGACGGTTTTAGATAAAAATAATTTAATTGAAATTCCGAAATTTCGTGAAATTTGTATGGGAGGGGGTAAAAAGAGTTGGGAGAAGTTGCTAGTTTTTACAAAACTGATTACAATTGTAATAAAATTAATTACGACAAAAATGGGTTGTTTTAGCATTGCTAGTAACAATGCAAACCGAATAAATGCATTTTTGAAAATTGTGCATTTGTATGGGAGGGGGTAGAAGTAGTTATGGGATCAAATCATTATTTTTTCACGTCAATGATATTTATATCACTATACTATGACCTAATTTTCAAGTCGATAGCTGAAATGGTTTCGGAGAAAAATCAATTTCTCTAAATTTCGAAATTTCATGAAACTTGTATGGGAGGGGGTAGAAGGAGTGGAGGGCTATTCCCGTTCGCGAACTTAAAATTTTAGCACGATAGATCAAAGCTTTCGAGAGTTCTGTTCTAGACAGATGGACAGACGGTCACTCGGAATCGAGGTTTTTGAGCGACAACAAATATTTTTGTACCCTTGGCGACTCTGTGCGATCATTATTTCTTAGCGTTGAAAACGGTAAGGCAAACACAATATACTCTCAGATTTCATGTAGATTATAATTAGCAGCTGAATGATGCGGTCTTTGGATCGAAACGATTGGAGGCGACTTCAGGAGGCAAGCGCCCAATTTGGGCTGTCGCGCCATTGATAATAAATCAATTCAACTATTACTTCAATATTAACTTAAGTAAATCCTTGAACCAAATTAACATAACAAAAAACTGCAAGTGATGTAAAATGAAATTACTCGTTAGAGGCACGTATGAGCGACATAACACAGCAAAAGGCCATTTAGCCACTTAGTTCGAAAACTCTCATAAATAAATAAAAACTGCTTTTTGCACAGAAAATCATACTGTATGGCGTCATCTTACCTATTAATTCCAAACTTATCCCGTTACCACTTTCAATTTGCTCTATGAACATGTTTTGCAGCATATCCACTTAAAATCTCTCGCGACCAAAACAACTGCTTAACTCCTCCTTTTGAGTATACGAAAAATAAGGGAGCAGTTAAGCTACACCAAACAGAATTACTTAATATTCCCCAAAAAGCCGCATAACCTGATCTGAATAACCAATTAAACTGCTCTTCAGACATACACTGTCGGCATTACCCACCTATCCACAATCTTGCTTCTCCACCATCACTCTTCCCAAAGTTTGCCACCAAAACTCCTTTTTCATCGTCTTTAGAACACAAAAACTGAACATCTTGTAACACTTAATTTCGCACAAAAGTACACATCTTGAGAGTGCGGATTTCCATTTCGAAAAACCCGCCACTTTACAAACAAGATAAACAAATTCCCATGCTCTGAACCTCAGACCCATTAATCCTTTTCCGTCAAGGAAACCATCTCCGTTTTTATGTGGGTAAAAAGACGAAACCAATTCAACGATACTTCATCTTGGCAAGTGTTTGCAAGAAAAACATTCAAATGAAAATGAGAATTAAGCACGAGGAAAAAAAAAGAAACATCCATTCGAATAATTTTGTAAGGGACCTTCTTTCAGACTTACTAATCCGTTTCTTGTCTTAGCTTCTTTCACTTGGACGGATTTCTTAAATAGATTTTTAAAAGGAATATATCGCGTGCGAACGTACCTTAAGGATTGCCTTCGAAACGAAGCGATTGCGGAGAGAATAAAAAGTTTGCGTCAGTCTTTAAATTTGAATTGGAATAATGGGGCAGACACGATGTTATTCTAGAATCGCCCATGGGTCCATTGAGGAGTCTGCCAGACATCCACTCAATAAGGATTATATATTCTTCATGATGAATTTTTCTTAAGTACTTTTTTCACCACATTTCTGTAGATTAAGGGACATTTTTTTAGCATTACTATTTCATTGTTTAGCCTTATCTTTTAGATTTCAATGCAATCAATTATTTTTCTTTTTTTTTGAATATTAGTTCAGCAAAGCATTTGCTTTCTAGAAAACATCAAGCTACCATGAACAAGTCTGGTGTACAAGTTTCTCCCTACGGGGTACTATGAATCTGTAATTACCAAACCAACAACCAGGGTATTTATCTATAATTAAAATAACCTAATGTTTGTTCTCTCAGCTAGCGAACTCCTTCAAGTGGTAAATAAATTTTCTACAAGCCCATTAAACAAGGTAATATCTTTCACAGGAAGATTCCACAAAATTTACTACAATTAAGATAGCATCATCTTAGGTTACCCCGAAAGGATTAAATATTATATACACACCTTTTAGTAGTCCCGTTTTCCTTCTAGAAAAAATATTATAAATATTTTTATTAGTTAACTAATAAAACACATTCAGAAAAATTATCAACGGATAAGATGCAAAAAGGACATCTTACTTGAAGATGATACCCAATGAAAGAAAAGGCTGAGGGTTTTCGAATTTTCCGATCTTTTGACCAGGAATGATTTAGTGTAATGCTAGCGAATAGAAATCCTGACGAAAAATCGATAAAAAAAACTCTTAGGAAAAACCAGATATCATGATCTCCCGGGTCGAGTATCCCATGAGAAATTCACAGCTGGAAATATTTGGGATAAACGAATGAGTACCTGGCATCATCAGATTGAACGATTTCGGTATTCATTAGCCTGGTATGAGCGACAAATGGCTTTTCAGCCATCAAGTTTCTTGTCAGTTCTAATTAATCAAAGTGCTGTCGTTTTCTTTGCATGGTTTTGTTTGTTTTTATGCACGCACAGCAGAGCCATACATAATGGAATCATCTGTCGGATTTCATAATAAATTAAATAAGTATTGTAGAAAAGTATAGTTTTATCTAGCTAGGGTAAAACTGTAATTTTCTACCTCGAGCCAGAGAAGTAATTCGAGAAGAAGAATATCTAATATAATTTTTTAAAATTTTTATTCGAACTTTTGATTTGATCCACAAGTTAATTCAAAACGTAAAAACATAACAGAATTATGATTGGGCATAAAGCCTAATCATATGATACTCTAGGTGAAATTGGAAAGAGTTTATTGTACCGGAAATATGTCATCTTAAATTCATTCTAATAGTGAATCGTGACTTTTGTATGGGAGGTGATAAGAGCAGAGGGGAAGGTTTGTAATTTTTGTATATAACACCGAACGTAGTATACAAAATTTTTCATGCTGAATTTAAAGTTTGTAGCTTTCATAATTTTCGAGGAAATTGAACAATTTTTGCCTGAATTCATGCATTTGTATGGGAGGTGGCAGAAAAAGTGGGAGGTTTTGGATGATTTTGTATCTCCTTATCAACATCCCAATCACATTGCTTTGTTACTCATATGTTCCCAATCACATTGCTTTGTTATTCATATGTTCGAAGGAGAAATACTCTTCTGAAATTTTCAATACAAAAATTTGTATGGGAGGTGGTAGAAGGAGTGAAGCGAAGTTCATATTTTTTTAGTATTTATTGCAATCATTAAGGGACAAATTGTGGCAAAATTTTAAACTTGTACTTTTACTTTATTATTTTAATAATAAAGTATTGTGATCGACTTGGGAAAAAAAAAAATTTGCTACCCTGAAATTTTGTTTTTTCGCGTTTCGTGACTAAATTAGCCTAAAAATGCAAAAAAAAAAAAATCCGTCTGTCTGTACGCCGTCCGCCGTCCGCCGTAAGCCGTCCGCCGTACGCCGGTGTGTACGCTCAGAGCACATTAACTCCCAAACCATTCGAGATAGAAAGCTCATTTTTGGAGGGATTGTAGGTAGTTGCGGATCTCAGGAGGACACTCATTTTTGGGGGTGTAAGGATTCAGGGGGAGGCGGGGGGAGCACTTAAACCGAAAATTAAGAATTCAAATATCTCAAACATGGTTACAGCTAGGAAGCTAAAAATCAATGTACATATAAAAGGGTTTGTGGGACAACTTTTAAAATTAATCTAATTTTTTTATCCATTGGAGTGCAAAAAGGGGGGGCTAAAAACCAATTGTCGGCCGAATTTTTTTTTCAAATGATTATATCTTCGAAATTACTTAGCATAAAAAATTTATAATTTTAGACCATCAAGATGGCATACAAATTCACTGGAATCAGCTTACATAGAGGCTAATTATTGTAAGGGGGAGAGTCAGGGGGGGTGCAAAGAAAAACACTTAAAAATCAATATCTCGGCTATTTGTTAAGCTATGCAATTGAAACTTGGTATTTATATTAAGCTATACTAAAGAAATATGAAAAAAATATAATATTTGGAGAAAATAGTAGTGGGGGAAAATGGGGAGCATTGAACTTTCCAAAATTTCAAACCATTATATCTCAAAACTGAGGGCAGATATCACATCAAAAATTTGTCAGATCGTAGAACTGTATAATTTTTAATTTTGGTAAAAAAATTAAGTGGGGGGGTGTAAGAGGAGGGAGGTGGAAAGCAAAAATGTTGAAAATTTTGAGTAATTTTTTTTGGGCTCTGGTAAAAGATACAGAGTTTAAATTTTGCAGATCAATATATCAATTTATTGTACATACATAAAAAATAATAGAAATTCTACAATTGTTATGCACCGACCCCCCTGGTCTAACGTGCACAAGGTGTTTCATGTGAAATGAAAAAACACATAAGCTGAAAATTTTTGAATGAAATTTTAAGGTAGAAACTTGAAAATTTGCGAAATGCATTTAAAAAAAATCCATAAAAGAATGAATTATTAACTGGTCGAAAATCTTTAAAACTTCTACCCCCTCCCATACAAAATTATTTTTTCGACCATTTTCAAGAAATCAATTACCACCTAACTATTAAAAGCTATCAATTTGAAATTTTGCATAAGAACTTACAAAAATAATTGAAATGAAATTACGTTAAAAGTTTTGAAATCGCGCTTACCCTTCTACCCCCTCCAATACAAAAGTATGATTTCGACCAATTTTATTAAATCAACTAATAACAAACAAATTGCAAGCTACGAACTTGAAATTTTGTACGAGCACCTAACAACTAAAAAGAAAGAAAATTGCATCACAAGTCTTACGATTCCCCTACCTCCTCTACCCCCTCCCATACAAAATTATTTTTTCGAGCATTTTTATAAAATAAGTTATCAGCTAACTCTTAAAAGCTATCAATTTCAAATTTTGCATTGAAACTTATAAAAATAATTCAAATGAAATTGCTTTCAAAATTTTCAAATCGCGCTTGCCCTTCTACCCCCTCCCATACAAAACTATGATTTCGACCAATTTCATAAATCAACTAATAACCAACAAACTAAAAGCTATGAACTTGAAATTTTATAAAAGCACCTTAAAAGAGAAGCGAAATAAAACTGCATATCAAAATTTACGATTCCCCTACCTACTCTACCCCCTCCCATACAAATGTTTGGTTTTGTGAATGAAAATTCTATGCAACTTCGTCTATGAAACACATTCTACACAGAGAATATTGGACGTGATTCAAGCAATTAATTAAAAAGCTATTAACATCCACCCACCCTTACTATTACCCCTCCTCCTCCCCTCCATAAAAACCCAAACTTGTAGAAACGAATGAAATATTGTTAAATAGACAACAGCCTTGCTCAAGAACTCCCTTTCACTTAGTCTTCCCTAACCACTCTTACCTGCATATTGACTTTCCACACATCCGCAACATGTCCCAAGAATAATAAAGTTTCGCCCGACTTGTTGGCAGTTTATTTCTAGTTTCAATGAAAATCGAAAATTTTATCTAAATGGTGTATTTATATGGGAGGAGGTAGAAGGAGTGTTCGAATCAAAACCAAATTTGTTGGCATTAATGATACTTGTAATAATATACTTTTCTCCATATTTAAAGTTGATAGTCTTGACGATTTTGGAGAAAAATAATTTTGTTCAAATTCTGAAATTTGGTGAAATTTGTATGGGATGGGGTAGAAAGAGCAAGGTGAAGTTGACAAATTTTACAAAATTGGTTGCCATTGTAATAAAATTAATTTTGACAAAAATTGGTTCTTTTAGCTTTGCTAGTTGCGATGCAAACAGAATAAATGCATTTTTGAAAATTGTACATTTGTATGGGAGGGGGTAGAAGGAGTAAGCTAGGGTGTAGCCTAGTGGGTAGCATGTTGGTCTTGTAATGCGAAGGTCGTGAGTTCAAGTCTCGGTCGACGCAATAAATAATTCCAGCAAATTGCCTGCTTGGATATAACTTGGTCACCTCAATCTACGAAAAAAAAAAAAATCTTCGATAGAGGGTTGTGTGAAGAGCTAACAGCCCTTCCCCAATAAGTAAAGAAAAATGTTAAGGAACCTGAATGGCAGGAGGCCAAGGTCCGATTTGGGCTGTAGCGCTATTGCAGAAGTAGAAGATGTAGAAGGAGTAAGGGGATCAGATCAATATTTTTTGACAGTAATGACATTCAGATTATAATACTTTTGCCTAATTTTGAAGCCAATAGCTGAAACGGTTTCGGAGAAAACTCAATTTCTTTAAATTTTCGAAATTTCATGAAATTTGTATGGGAGGGGGTCGAAGGAGTGGGGCTATGTGACCCGTTCACGGACTTGACCTTACTTTTTTGCTAATGTTGTGACACGAAATCGGACCGTTCTATTCATCAGAACATTCGCACTACCAAAAGCATTGCTAAAAAACTGAATGCATGCTAGTCATAATCGTGTGGGAAAAAAATATCATGTTCGATAATACAGAACTGACCTGCACTAACCCCATCACAGTAATTTCAATGTCGAGCCGTTTATCATAATCAATTCGAGCTCGACATGAAAGAAATTACAATAACAATTCAAGCCCATGCGATCAAGTATACCTATGCGTATGTATATCGACATGAACGGCTAATTATGTGCGCGCATACAAATAAGTATATCGGATTGTAGATATGCACAATTATGCGACCCGCATATGATTACGATTATGACTCAGTAAAATGCACCGAGCAATGTTTTTGAGTAATTAAAAAAAAATATACTATAGAAAATTACTATGCGAAGAAAGGTGCGAAGAAAAAAAGTGCTGATTCGATGTTACTGCACTACATGGTGCTTTCTTGTGGCAATGAGAAAGAAGTATTATTAAACCAAAATAAAGAAAATTTAATTGGAACACTTGAGGTCGTACGACCGAAAGTATTGACCAATTTTAAATCGTTGACAATGCAGTTATCGGTAAATAAGAAATACATAGAAAATTTTGTATAAATAACGAGCCCAACTTAGGCTCGCGGTCTGTCTATTTTTGTAAAAGAACCGACTAGCCTACCGAGAGCTGACATCGGTTGAGCATATTTAAAACTAAAAAAAAAAGGAAGACTATAAATAAAAAAAAAGTACAAAGTGATTTCTAAAAGTTTTTCATTCAAGTTAAAAAGTGATTTCTCAAAAGTTTTTCAATGGAGTTAGAAAAGGTAAACAACTTAACCTCTGTTTTCAGGAAATTCTAGCCCTTCTTCGGCCTTGTGGCTGTGTGGATGACTGGCTCTATTGAGCCGACTGGCTGGGTCCTGCACCACCGTATAGTTAAAGATGTTGCGCGGATTCACGTAACACCTGCTAAATAGGTCCGCGGTTGGGCTACGGCAAAAGCCCAACTCGCCACTTTTCAATGCCTGAGGATTTACATTGGGTAAATTCTCAGCGCATTCTATATCTCCTTGTATCACAACTGTGAATTGTTTCTAATTTGTAAAAGTAACCAAGAAATTATTCCTAAGATAGGAATAATTCATAATAATTAGAGTTATGGGTTTACATTGGGTAAACCCATAACCTAATTTTCTTGTTGTTACACTAAAAATGATATGTGAAAAATTTCAGCATGATAGGTCAAAGCTTTCGAGAGTTATATTGTAGACAGACGGACAGACAGACGGGCAGACGGTCACTCGGAATCGAGATTTTTAGTGACAACAAATATTTCTGTTCCCTTGGTGACTCTGCACAAGCATTATTTCTTAGCGTTACAAACGGTAAGGCAAACACAATATACTCTTAGATCTAGAGTATAATATGTTGAAGAGGGTCAAGTAATCAACCAGTTGAAGGAACACACCGAAAATACAGTTCATAATAATGTATCAAGTAAAGTAAGGAATGATTGACAAAACTGATGTAGCATATTTTGAAAATATTAATAATACTCATCAAGGTCCATCCAACGATCTTAATAATTAGTCGTGCCACCATAATTAGTCGTGCTGGAGCTATTATTTTTTTGCTATATAGATTAAGGGTATATTGTAATGAAGCTTGTGTACTGAAAAGGGAAAATATCAAAATAATGTGCTTTATTCCAAATATAATAAGTACTGCTAAATCGTTTACAGTCCAAATAAATGCAATTTTTGAAATTGCAACTTAATATGAGACTGCTGTGTTCAAATCATGGCGAGATTTTCAACACTATTAGTGATGTCGCGAAAGTTTGCTTACTATACGGATATTTTTTAAATGTTTTATTAAAGGAAGTTGTTCACAAACATTTTTGTGAGCTTCGACTGGGAATACACATGGAATAGTTTGCGTAATATTATTCCCAAAAAATTTGGAAAAACTCGAAGGATTTGGCGGAAAACATTATCAGTTTAAACTGTAGTACAAAAAGTTATTGGAAAGCGCAACTTAATTCAGCTTTTCGAGACTTTGATATATTTCGATTTTATCATGCATACCTCATATCCTTGTTGTTATATATGGCCCAATATTATTGCTATACGTTTTCATGCGGCACCTTTGAAATAATTTTTAATATTCACCGACCGAGTACAGTCACACAAGTAAATTACTTCGATAATTTTCTCTAACAGCTGAGGTCGCAGATCCTATACACATAATTAACTTGCCTTACTGAAAGCATTTCAATACATTTTCATATTAAATATCCTCAAATATTGAAATTTTTCGAATTGAGCAACTAGTGAACTTTTGTGTATTTGAGGAGAGAGATGAAATGAAAAAATGGTATGGAACGGAAGATCCCAGTGTACTTTATGGTCAAACATCGTATGTTCCGTCCCTTTTATCATTGTTTAAGTTTCTCTGTCGCACAAAAATTTATTGAGTGTTTGTATCTCAAGTCAAAGTGTATCAAGATGTTTCAACATATTCAACAAAAATTCTGATGTCTAGTGAGCCGGCTCGAACTTATTTCTTACCAAATACTTGCGAGTACCACTTCACGTCATATCATAAGAAAATGCTCAAAATTTTTACTCTAACGTGTTTTAGGAGCTAATGTAGACTATACCAATTATTTGTTATATTCCCAATGCCCAAGCACTTAGCGTAACACAATTCTTAACTTTCTTTAAAACATATTAACACGCTTAGCGCATTCAAGCGTATGAATTTTCCTTTTGAATTACGTATTTAGGCTCTGAGAGTGTAAAACGAAATCGAAACTACTTTTTTTTAATATTGCCGCAACTATAGAGATAGCTTTTCGGAGCGAAAGTATAGTACTGGTAAGGTAGAAAGGATAAGGGGAGTGAGGGATTGGGAGGAGTTAATTGGATAAAACGATAGATATTCGTCTTGAATTTCTAGATGTTGTACGTGTACACAGTAAACTGATCAAGATTCGTATCGACCGATTAACGAACAAACCATTGAATGTAAAATTCTTGGGTATCAATGTATCTAAGTTATTTTTAAGACATCTTTGTAATGTTAGGATGTACAAAGAGTTTTTTATCGTGTTCGAGAAAGCGAATTTGTTCACAAAATGTTACACGTAACCAAGTAGAGGGACCTCGTAGACCCTCGTTAAAGTTTAAAGTTTTTTCAAGGCTGGTGGCCTCTTAGGAAAGCCCAATGGGACAATCCGAAATCAACTACGAAAAAAAGAAGCTTCAGGTAGAATATCTACTCAGGTATCGGTAAAAGTAGTTGCTGCAAATACTGGCCAGTGCTCGAAGAGTGTAATAATTTCCCTGAGTTCCAGAATTTATACACAAACCGTTCGATATTTAAACCATTCGCGCGAGTGGAGTATTTTTCTATGGAGTATCTAGCTCATTTTCAACACTGGAAATAATTCGGACTTGTAAAGTTTCAAAACTGTGAGCGAAAGTGAAGATGAGACACTATTACAATCATCACGTGGGTTCGAAGATACCAGACCAGCAAACGTTCACTCGTCCACTCTCTACGAAGTATCTGTAGCCTCGCTTAAGGAACAAGGCTACGATTACATAAGTGCGGTAGAGCCTAATAAGAAAGTCAGAAAGATCTTCGTAGCAGAAACCAAAATAATTGTCAACAAGTCAGGCGGAATTTTAATACTCTTGCGACAAGTTGATGGTGCGTAGTCCAGGCTAGGGTGGTAGCAGATAGAAAAGATTAATGTGGCTTTTGGGGAAGGGCTGTTGTCAATTATTCAACAAGATATTAACTAAACGAATACTTTCAAAACTGGTATCATTTTGATCATTTTTAGTAAATCAATTAAAAGCAACACATTAAACACTATTAACTTGAAAATCTGTACAAACACTTAAAAACATATTTGAAACGAAGTTCCATCACAAATTTTTCAATCCCTCCAGTTCTTCAACCACCATATAAATGTGAAATTTCAATAAATCAACAATCTAACAAATTGAAAGCTTCTTGTACTTCAATAGCACCACAGCTCCAGTGGGGCTTTGGCCTCTTGACATTCAGTTTATTTGTTATTGTGAAATGGTTGTTAGCCCTTTGTACTACCATTTTCGTAAATTAATGTAGTCAAAATATGCCCACACAAGTTGTGTGGTTATTTATTTAATTCAAGCAATCAAAGAAACAATTATTAACATCCACAGTATTCATCTCTTGCATAAATAAACGAAAGAAATATTGATTTTATGTAGAGGAGTAATTGATCCCATTTATGTGTTAAACGTCAACGGGGAATGTTATAGCCTCCATTTTTTGGGATGCGCATGGTATAATATTCATTGACTATCTTGAAAAGGGTAACAGTATCAAAAGCGAATATTATATGGCGTTGTTTGAAGCAAGAAATGGCCAAACAACGACCTTAAATGACGAAGAAAAAAGTACTGTTTCACTAAGACAATGGTAACAAGTCGATGGTAACGATGTTCAAATTGTTCAATTTGAAGTTCAGATTGCATTCACACCCGCTGTGTTCTCTAGATCTGGCCACCAAGAATGGAAATTTGCATCAAATCATGAAGCCGCATCCAAAAAAATACTTATTTTGAGGGTAAAAGTAAATTGTTCTTTAAAAAGGACATCGAAATGTTAGAGCGGCACTGGAATGATTGTATCACTCTAAAAGGAAATTTTGTTGATGAATAAAGTCAAATTTTGCCTAAAAGTTAATGTTTTATTAGTCATCCTACGAACTTATTGAGTAATGAATTATTTTGCGAAAAGCAGGATGGGTTTCTTCGCAATATCGCCAACTCTGTTCGATCATTATTTCTTACGTTGACGCAAGATTTAAACCGAAGAGTTAAACAGAGATTCCACCGGAAGTCTAAATCTGGTGCTATAGGGGAGGTGAAGAGAGCCCCAAAATATGGTGTATTGGTGGTATGCAAATGGGTACACGATATTTTGTTAGGCGCATAAACCCACAGAGCTGAAGCGAATCGTTGATGTTGGATTTTGTTGAACTGACGGGTTGTTGTTGATTTGTTAAATTACTGAGTTGGTGAATCCGTGAACTGATGGCGAAGTAATGAACTGAAATAAGCAAAATTCATATGCAAAGTAGCCATATGAGGTGAACGAAATCAAATACAGTATGTAATAATAATGTCCTGATGTTAACGAAATATTCCGTATTCCCCATTCACTCCTCTGAAGTGAGCGAAGTTAAAGTAGTGATCTGAAGGAAGCAAAATTAAAGGTAAACCTAAAGAACAAGTCTACAACTGGTAGCAGTTAAATATAGAAGACAGGAGCGACCAAGTTAAACGAATTATAGCACACAGTTGATGATACAGTAGCAAGCCGAAGGAAACGAGATCGAATGCTAGCAATATGGTTTTGGTAGTACGTGGTGGTAGCTAGGGAGTAGCCTAGTGGGTAGCGTGTTGGTCTTATAATCCGAAGATCGTGAGTTCAAATCCCGGTCGATGCAATATATAACTCCAGCACATTGCCTGCTTGGATATACCTTGGTCATCTCAATCTGCGAAAATGAAAAATTCGTAGAAAGAGGGTTGTGCGAAGGGCTAACAACTCTTCCATAATAAATAATAAAACAAAACAGGAGTACGATTGGGCATAAAGCCCAATCGTGCGATACTGTAGATGAAAGAGAAATTTTAGTATTTTAAGAAATTTTGTAAAAGAAGTGGGAGAGGGGATGACGACATTGAACTAATTTTTTCACATGACGTTAAGGTTGCTATCAAAATGTTTTAGGCAAAATTTAGGATTTAAAAATTTAATAGGTACTGAGAAAATTAGTGTATTGGATGTAGTGAAGTAGTGCAGTTTGTATGGGAGGTGATAGAAGGAGGGGCGAGTTTTTAATGACTTTTCAATATAATATAATATATAATAACTTTAAACTTGCGTCATTTTGTATGGGAGGAGGTACAAGGGGTATAGCTAATTGTTTCATTTTTTTTGGTCTTACTAAAAATTTTAAATAAATATTTCGTGCATAATTTCAGCGCGATAACTATTATACGCACTGAGTAAATTGGTTTAGAGCATTTTATGAAAAAGTGCAGTTTGTATGGGAGGTGGTGGAAGGAGAGGCACAAATTATTTAAATAGAGTAGATTGGAATCATCATAAAAATATTACATTCCAAATTTCAGATCAGTGTCATTTGTACTTTTCGAGCAAATCCGTTTACTGTCAGATTGCGAAATTGTGACAATTTGTATGGTAGGGGGTAGAAGGGGTGAAGCGATTTGGCTCGTTGACGAACTTGACCTTACTTTTTTGTTAAGAACGACATATACGAAATTTGAACTTTCTAGCTCAACGCGTTCTCAAGCTAGAGAGGACACGAAAGGACGGACGGACGGACATCCGGTTTTGAGATTTTTGAGTGATTATATGAACTTTTGTATCATTCATTTTTTTCTCCTAGCCTTATTTCTTGGCGTTACAAACTTTGTGGCAAACTTATAATACTCTCAGATTTCATCTAGAGTATAAAAATATTAAGGAACCTGAATGTCAGGAGGCCAAGGTCCGATTTGGGCTGTAGTGCCATTGTAGAAGAGAAGAGAAGTACATGGTGGAAATAAGAAAGAAAGTAGTGACCAAGGATATCGAAATACCCTGCATATACCTGCAGTCTCGTAAAGTAGAGACCCGAAGGGATCGAAATCCGTTACTGAAACTGGAAAGTATGGATCGAACATCTAAGGGTCATATAGAGGTTTAAGTGAATGATACACCGATGATATATGAGACGGGTATACCTGCAAAGCCATGTTTGAGTTCCCTTCGGGGTACGCGTAATGGCTGTGGTAGGTGATCATATCACGGGCTGAGTTTCTTGTGTCATTACTTAATTCTCGACATGCAGTAATACATCTGAGGCTGGCAGAGAACTACACATGTCTCACACCTAAGTGCCAATGTGAATGTAGAATTTGCAATTCAGTATAGACCGAAACCTCAGAGGGCATTATTGATTGTGATAATAGCAATCCGTGTTCTTAAAGAACCGTGGACCTAAGCCCTCGCGACAAATATTAACGTAAATGCTCCTACAGAGTCTGTCATCTGTAGCAGAGAAAACCAAATGTGATGACATGAGACTAAGCAATGGGAAGAGAAGCAAATTCTTATCATCCATATTTTGTAAGGACAATAATAACGGAGGTGAGTTTTCACTAAAGTTTATATTAAACACGATTCAATTTTACTAAAAATAATAAGTTTAAGGAAAACCGCAGAAAACTAAACGAAATATGTTCAATAAAAGTGATGAAGAAACTTGAGGGCAGCCATTCTTTGGATAACTGGAAAAAAACAAAGTCTAGAATAAACGACAAAATTCCATACGCTTAGGATCTTATCGTTTGATCGTTCATTTATGATCAGTTGTAACTTCAAATGAGAAAGTTAAAACATCTCTCACTTATATAATCATAATCATAATCAGAATAGGCTTACACAAATTCATTATCCTTGGCCAGCCACAAATTCAAATTCTTTTTTGTCTACCTTACCATTCTTCGGGTACTAGGTTAATAGCTTTCCTAAACAAAACAAAAAATCTGCCAGCAAGTCGAGCGCAACTTTATTATTCTTGGGAGAAGTTGAGGATATGTGGGAAGTCAGTACGAAGGTTAGGGTGGAAAGGGAGGACTATGTGAATGGAGGTTCTAAGGCAGGGCTGTTGTTATTTATTTAAAACTTAGTTGTGATTACGATCAATAGATCCAGTACATTGAATCAATATTTCATTCATTTATAAATGCAAGTTTAGGTTAGTATAGGGTGGAGGGAGTGCGATAGAAGGGGTGCTTACTGTTCGAATCGCTCTCAAAATTCGCTGCATAGAATGTCAGTTTCATAGACGAAGTAAATTCTATGAAATTCTCGGTATATTTTAAGTTCTTAAAACCATGTATTTATATGGGAGGGAATGGAGGAGGTGAAAGAATAGCACCATTTGTGATGCAGTTTTGTTAAGTTTCTTTTGGAGTGGTGGTGTTCGTACAAAATTTCAAGTTTGTAGCTTTTAATTTGTTGTTTATTATTTGATTTGTTGAAATTGGTCGAAATCATACTTTTGTGTGGAAGGGGGCAAAGGGAATTCCATGACTTTTGATGCATTTTTATTTGAAATATTTTCAAATGTGCTTATGTAAAATTCCAAGTCGATAGCTTCCAATGGTTTGGTGATGATTGATTTTGTAAGAATGGTCGAAAAAATATTTTTGTATGGGAGGAGGAGAAGTTTTGAAGGTATTCGACTAGTTAATATCTTAAACTTTTAAGCATTTTTTTAATGAATTTTACAAATTTTTGAGTGTGCAGCTTAAAGTTTCAATCAATAATTTTGAGTCTTTGTGTTTTTTTCAATACACGTGAAACACCTAGTACAGAGTAGGGGCCCCTTTGGTGGATAGCAGCTTTGGTTCAAACTTCTTTTTGTTCTTTATGTATATCAACTGGATGTATGCACGTGCAAAATTTTAACTTTGTATCTTTTACCAGAGCCCTAAAAAATTAGTGAACATTTTTGACTTTTTGGCCCACCAACTTGTTCCCCTTACACCCCACCCCATCTTAAAATTTTTACAAAAATTAAAGATTATGTAGCTTTACAATTTGACAAAATTTCAAATTAAAACTTGCTTTGAATTTTGAAATATAACGGTTTGAAATTTTGAAATGCTCCCTCACTGCTATTATGGAAAATTTTTATAGTTTTCTTGTATTTCGCAAGTACAGTTTAATATATGTTCCAAGTTTCAATTACATAGCTTAAGAGGTAGCTGAAATATTCATTGTTAATTGTTTTTCTTTAGGCTCTCCCTGACCCTCCCCATTACAATAATTAGCCCCCCCTCTGGTCCTAAAATTTGAATTTTTTATAGTAAAAAATTTCGATGATATAATCAATAAAAAAAACATAACAGAATTATGATAATCATATAATACTCTAGATGAAATGAGAAAGAGTTCAATGTACCGGAAAATATATCACCTCTAATTCTTTTGAATAATTAATAGTGACTTTTGTATGGGAGGTGGTAGAAGCAGAGGAGGAAGGTTTGTAATTTTTGGATATGACACCTAATGAGGTATGCAAAATGTATGTAAAATATTTCGTGCTGAATTTAAGGTTTGTAGCTTTCATTATTTTCAATTGGACATAGTTTTCCTGAAATTGGGGCATTTTTATGGGAGGTGGCAGAGGAAGTGGAGGGGCTTAGAAGATTTTGAAACTGCTTATCGACATCATTAACGCCAGGCTTTGTTTCAATTTCAAAGTTGATATGTTCGAAGAAGAAATGCTTTCCTTGAATTTTTAATACAGATATCTATATGGGAGGGGGTAGAAGGAGTATAGAGGAGCTAACAATTTTTTGACCATTTATTGCAATTATTAAAAAACCAGTTCTGGCAAAATTTGAAGTTTATGCTTTTTCTAGTTTTAATGGAAATCGATATAATGCACTTAACAAAAATTATGCATTTGTATGGGAGAGGGTAGAAGGAGTGTACGGATCAAAACACATTTTTTCTCTTTATTGATATTTCTATTTTAATACTTTATGCAAAATATCAAGTTAATAGCTTTAACACTTTTGAAGAAAAATATTTAATTTAAATTTCAAAATTTCGTGAAATATGTATGGGATGGGGTAGAAGGAGTGAAGTTAAGTTGATAGTTTTTTGAATACTGATTGCAATTATAATAAAATCAATTCTGGCGAAAATTCGTTTTTATAACTTTGTTAGTTTCAATGAAAATCGAAAAAATGCATTTTTCAAAATTACGCATTTGTATGGGAGGGGGTAGAAGGAGTGACGGGATCGGATTAATATTCAGTCACATTAATGACATCTATATTGTAATACTTTGACCAACATTTCAAGTCGATAGCTTAAAGAGTTTCAAAGAAAAATCAATTTCTGAAAATTTCGGAATTTCGTGAAATTTGTATGGGAGGGGGTAGAAGGAGTGAGGGGATGTGGCCCGTTCACGAACTTAAAGTTACTTTTTTGCTAAAAATGACACACAGAATTTTTTAGCACTATAGCTTAAAGCTTTCGAGAGTTATGCTGTAGACAGACGGACAGACGGAGAGACTGATAGACAGCAACTCGGAATCGAAGATTTTAAGCGACAACAAGTATTTCTGTAGCGGCTCTGTGCGAGCATTATTTCTTAGCGTTACAAACGGTAAGGCAAACACAGATTTCATCTAGAGTATAAAAATCGGAAAACAATTTGTTCTTAGCCCCCTCTTTTCGTGCGCCAATGGATAAAAAATTAAATTATTTTTAGAGTTGGTCCCACAAACCTCTCTATACCTGTGCTGATTTTCAGCTTCCTATCTGCATTCGTAGTGGAGATATTAGTAAGTGTAATTTAATTATTAATTTAATTTTCCCTCCCCAACCTCCCCCTTCCACCTAACACTCCCCAAAATTGAGATAATGGGGCTCACTCACCCAATTAACAATTCACCCAAAAAGGAACATCCCACCTTTAATGGTTTCGGAGATTTGAGTCCACATGTGCTGCGTACGGCGGATATTTTTTTTTCGCATTTTTAGGCTAATTTACTCATAAAACGCGAAAAAACAAAATTTTAGGGTAGCAATTTATTTTTCTGTGTCGATTACAATACTTTTTAAATTAATTAAAAGAAAGAAAAGTTTGTTAGATGTATGCCCGAACTAAAAGTTAATTAAAACAAGAATTATGTAGATTACAGTGTTCCAAAATTTTCAAAAGCTCATGCATAAATTGATTCTAAAGCAAAAATAACATCTCATTTATAATTTTCAAAATCTTCTCTTTATATTAAATCCAATTAAAATTTAAGTAAGCAAAGTTATCACCTGAGTGAAAAACCGAGACATTTTATTACAAAGTATCTCTCAACGATTTTCCACCATAACAATTCCCTTTTCAAAAACTTACTTCATTGTTCTAATCTGAATTAAATCCTTCAGTAGTATCACATTATTGTGTTATAATTAAGTCACCCAGAATTATCCTTTTTGAATGGAGAAGCCAGAGAATTATTTCAGTTTTTATCTTTCAAATGGACCTCTTCGTCACGTAGCCACGTACAAGACTTGACTATTGTCGTTTTGAAATTAAAATGGCTCCGTTTTTTTTATGTTCGCTATCAGTACTTGAACATGCGAACCGACCTCCTTTATATTTTTATATGTATGTCATAAGGGTTTATTTTGTATAGGTTTCATACAATTTTCCCAAGTCAACACAATTCGCTATTATTCGCTTTTATGGAAGCGGTGTAGGTGATGAAGAGCAAGAATTGACTGGAAGCGTGCATAAAAACGAATCATATTCGTGCAACCTGTACACGTTGTAAAGCTGGTCAGGCTGACTTAACTTTAGTCATTGGATGAAAGGCCTAGTTGAAACGCAAAGAAAAACGGAATCCTCTGAAGTTTATTCTATTCATTTCCCATTTTCCATCCGCCCTTTCACAACAATAATCATCTCTGAAGGAGACGATAAAAAGGGGGCCTGGGTAAATACGCAAAGTTTTCAATGTTTTTACGTCATGTTGCACATCAAGCAGTGAAGCGCTATTTTTGCTGCTAAAACTACAGTATAATTGCAAAGCTATGCGCAGCGCCTTTACTTGGCGGTTAAAGTTGAGTAATGTTAACTTTTCGGCGGAAGGTTCTTCCAGGATACCCGCCTGCTACGGGTACAGGCATCTCACATTGTCAAGTTTTAATGATCATACCGCACAACTCAAACTACCAGTACGGCACTAAATCCTGGAGCATAACAGTTTTTCAAAGGGTTAAAGTGCTTGAACTTGTTAGCAAATATCAAATACATCATACAGGGATGTTCGTATGAAAGCTGCTCCTGAACTTATTTACTTAGTATTACCGGCAAAGTTTTCCCACTCCTTCATTTTTATATTCCGCCAAGGTAAAAAGAGACAGTGTAAAGAGATTCACGAATATGCAGACTGTGGTTTTGCAGCGAGCTAGATACAAAAGTCCTTCGTCATACACTGAATTTGCTTTTCGTTTGAATTTGAATGCATTTTTATTCCAAGAGTTGAGTAAATGTTGTACACTCTTAATAAGCTTAAGTGCAATTTCCGTTTGTAAGCTACCTTGGAGGGATGGTTGCCGAAAAGCAAAACTCTAAAATGAGAAAATCTTCAAATAATTGCTGTATTAGCGTTATTATCGAGATATTTCTTGAAAAACTAACAAACTCAAACTGCATCATTAAGTTGAACTGAACGAAAAGAGAGAGTGGAGAAACTGTGGAAGTTTTTTGTTTTCGCAATTCAGCAAAACATCAAGTAGACCGACGAATGGGAATAATAAATGGGATTCGTTAGGTGGGTTATCTATAGCTTTGTTTACCACAGGATAGAATAGGATAATAAATTTAACTTGTAATTTCTAGAGTAAATTGACCAAATTTCAACTCTGAGTCGTTGTTAGTTAAATGATCCGGTATAGTCAGTATATTTGTCTATTTTGTTGAAATAAATTGTTCATTTAAATTGATTGGTTACGAAAATGTCAAATCTTAAAGAAGCGATGGGGGGATATTAATAATTACTTAATTAATTGCTTGAATCACGTTCAAAATTCTTTTGTAAAGAATGTTATAGTGATTTCTATTATGAAAAAAAAATGATCCATTTTTGCCCTTAAAAATTTTTCTAGCAGTTTCTTCGTTCTATTGTGAAAAAAAAAATGTCTGCTCTGCTGGAAAATGGTTTGCGGACTGGCTAAAATTTGACCTGAAAAAGTAATTTCTTGCCCGGGATTTTTCGGCAGTGCAACTCAATTGACCTGTAATGTAAAACATAGAAAAAAATCCCATTACAAATTTCGTCTTGGCAGTTTTGGAAGGCAATCAGCTGTTTGGCACGCTTCAGCCAAGATGATGAAAAAAAATGCAAATTGATTTTCAAACTTGTGTTCTATTGTAAATTGACCCGAAACAAATGAGTGCAAAACTGCAATAATTTTCCATCTTGAAGGGCAAAAACGGGCCACTTTTTTCAGAATAGAAATCACTATAAGTTTCAGAGACGAAGTAATTTCTATGAAATCCGATGAAGTTTATATCCATGAAACCATATATTTGTGGTATAAGGAAAATCTTAAAAATTTTGATAAATCATTTTCCATTTCCTTTGAAAAGTGTTGGCATAAAATTTCACGATCGCTGTTTCTAATTTGTTAATTTATTGACTTTGGTAAAAATTATATGTGGTATGGGATGGATTTCAAAACTTTCGATGCAACTTCATTTTAAATATTTTTAGAATTCTTCGTACAATTAATAATATAATTTTCAAGTTGATAGCTTTTAATGTCTCGGTTTACATTAAAAATAATCGAAATAATACTTTTAAGTCGATCTTCAGTAATAGCCACATTTGAGATATTCGAATTTGCAGTTTACGGTTCTAGCGCAACCACCGCCTCCCCCTTGCTCCTTTAGCTCCCAAAAGAGCTCACACTTATAATCCATCCTAAAATTAATTTTCTATTTTCAAGGGATTGAGAGTTATTGCATGCCGATCGTACAGGTATGCCGTACAGACAGATTTAATTTTTTTTAATTTTTGTGATAATTTAGTAATGAAGCGCGAAAAACAAAATTTCAAGGTAGCATTACAATTTATTATAATAATAAATAAACTGCCAATAAGTCGAGCGAAACTTTATTATCCTTGGGACAAGTTGCAGATGAGTGGAAAGTAAATATGCAGGTTAGAGTGGTTAGGGAAGGCTAAGTGAAAGGGAGTTCTTGGGCAGGGCAATTGTCAATTTAACACTTTGCGGAAACGTTTAAAAGCTCCAGTACATATAATCATTATTTCGTTCGTTTATTTATGCAAATTTGAGTTTTTATGAGAGGAGGGGTGAGGGGTGATAGTAAGAGTGGGTGGATGTTAACAGCTTTTTAATTGATTGCTTCAATCACGTCCAATATTCTTTGTATAGAATGTCAGTTTCATAGACGAAGTTGCATAGAATCTTCATAGGATTCGGTGTATTTTTATTTTACATTCACGAAACCAGACATTTGTACTGGAAAAGGTAGAGGAGGTAGGGGAATCGTAAAATTTGTGACGCAATTTTTTTTCCTTTCTCTTGTAGTGTGCTTGTACGAAATTTCAAGTTCGTAGCTTTTAATTTGTTGGTTATTAGTTGATTCAATGAAATAAGTCGAAATGATACTTTTGTATAGGAGAGGGTAGAAGGGCAAGCGCGATTGCAAAACTATTAAAGTAATATCATTTCAATTATTTTTATAAGTTTTTGTGCAAAATTTGAAATTGATACCTTTAAAGGGTTAGCTGATAACTGATTTCTTAAAAATGGTCTAAAAAATAATTTTGTATGGGAGGGGGTAGAAGAGGTAGAGGAATCCCAAACTTTGTGAAGGAATTTTCCTTTCTTTCTCTTTTAAGGTGCTCGTACAAAGTTCGTAGCTTTTAATTTGTTGGCTAGCAGTTGTTTTATTGAAATTGGTCGAAATCATACTTTTGTATGGGAGGGGGTAGAACAGCAAGTGTGATCTCAAAAATTTTGACGCAGTTCCATTTCAACTATTTTCAAATGATTTTGTGTAAAATTTCAAATTGATAGGTTTTAGTAATTAGGGGATAATTAATTTCTTAAAAATGGTCGAAAAAAGAATTTTGTATGGGAGGGAGTAGAATGTATTCGACCAGTTAATATTTTATTCTTTTAAAAAAATTTTTAAATGCATTTTGCAAATTTTCAAGTATCTACCTTCAAATTTCATTCAAAAATTTTCAGTTTATGTGGTTTTTTCATTGCACATGAAACACCTTGTGCACGGTAGACCAGGGGGGTCGGTGCATAACAATTGTGGAATTTTTATTATTTTTTCTGTATGTACAATAAATAGATGTATTCACATGGAAAATTTAAATGGTGTATCTTTCACCAGAGCCCTTAAAAAATCACTCAAAATTTTCGACATTTTTGGTTACCACCTCCCGACGTAAAATTTTTACCAAATTTAAAAACTACTTAGTTCTACAATTTGACAAAATTTGAATTTGATATCTGCACTCAATTTTGAATTATAACGGCTTGAAATTTTGGAAAGTGCAACATTTTTGAAATGCTCCCCATTTCCCTCCACTACTTTTTTGTCCAAATGTTATATTTTTCTCGTATTTCTCTCGTATAGCTTAATATAGGTTCAAAGATTCAATTACATAGCTTAATAAATAAGCGAGATATTGATTTTTAAGTGTTTTTCTTTGCACCCCCCTGACCCTCCCCCTTACAATAATTAGCTTTTATCTAAACTGATTCTAGCGGACCTATATGCCACCTTAATGGTCTCAAAATATTAATTTTTTATGGTAAGTAATTTCGAAGATATAATCATTTGAAAAAAAAAAATTCGGCTGACAATTGGTTCTTAGCCCCCCCCCCCCTTTTCACACCCCAATGGATAAAAAAATTTAATTATTTTTAAAAGTTGTCCCACAAACCCTTCTATATGTATGTTGAGTCTTAGCTTTGTAGCTGTTACCATGGTTGAGATATTTGAATTCGTATTTTTGGTGTAAGCGCTTCCTCCGCCTCCCCCTCAACCCGTACACCCCCCAAAATGGGTATCCGCCTGATATCCGCAACTATCTACAATCCCCCCAAAAATGAACTTTCTATCTGGAAGGGTCTGGGAGTTAATGTGCGCTGAGCGTACACACCGGCGTACGGCGGATGGCGTACAGATAAGTCATAAAACGCGAAAAAACAAAATTTCAGGGTAGCAAATTTTTTTTCCAAGTCGATCACAATACTTTATTATTAAAATAATAAAGTAAGAGTAATTGGAAATCTGAGCAGTGACTAAATATTTTTATTGGACAGGTTTAACAGCCATCGATATGAAACGACAGTTGGGGACTATTCTCCGTCCAATAATTCTCCTCAACTTTAATATATAATGTACAATGCACAATCTTTGTTTTAAATTTTTTTCCCTGGCCGAATACAACTTAGGGGGTCACCCTTTAATGCAATTTACACACTCATGTCGGTAAGGGAGGAGGAAAAAGCCTAAAATGCCGGTGGACGTTGAGTTTGAAACGTCAAAGGTCGTATTACAATGGGAATATAGCTTATGGCAAAGCATTCCAAAAAAAGAGGTGGAATAAGTTTAGCAAGTTCCTCACTACATTTACCATGAAAGTAACGGTAGTAAATGTTTAGTACTCCGACATTTCTGCGATGCTTTGGGGAGTCTATAGAAACCCTGTTAGCTTCATCTCCAATTAGTCGAAACGCCTGTCTCTGGATACGGTCAAGCATCACAAGTTGCGCTTTGGGTGCCCCAGCCCATAAATGTATGAATTGTACTCGAGGCGTGGTCTAATTAGACCTTATAGATATTTGCTAGGTCACTAGGAGTAAAATTTTTTTTACATCTTCGGAGAATTTCTAGGCGTTTGGGAGCGTCAAGTGCTACGTCTAGTATGTGCTGGTTCTAATTAAGATGGTTATTTATTTTAATGCCAAGAAGAGAGAAATGTTCGGAAAAGCCTAGTTGGACACCACCAAAGGTTATATTAGAGACCGACGCCGGAACATCACGTTTAAGGGAAAGATGACAGGCCTGTGTTTTTGATGTGTTGAATTCTACTCTATTTATCCTTCCCCACTTTAAGATTAGGTTGATGTCAGAGTTCAATGATCCAAATAGTTCGGCACTTTTAGATGCTACCGGAACACGGTAAGCGTTAGTAATCGAGTCGAATTCCTAGGTGTTATCCAGTATACTTGAGCGTTGACGACGTTGGGTGATAAAACAGATCCTTGACGGACTCCGGAATCTATGGCAAAGGGGAAAGATGCCACGCCATCCAATATGACATGTATGGTGCATTCATATAAGAAACTCTCAATCCAGTTTACGAGGTTATTTTTAAAGCCGACTGCTTTGAGCTTTACTAGGAGACATTTGTGCCAAATTATGTCATACACTTTAGCAATGTCAAGTGCCAGAACTTGACCTTCGCTGAATTTATGATTGCAAGAGTTCCAACGATCAGTCAGATATACCAAGAGGACACTTGTAGAACGTTCGAAACGGAATCTGTATTGGCGATCATTAATAAGTTTGTTATTTTCAAGATAGAGGAATATTTTGCGATTCACAGCCGTTTCCATCACTTTCGACAGAATGGAAGTAATGGCGATGGGACGGTAGTTGGCGGGTAATGTCTTATTTACTTTCTTGGGAATCAGCTGAACATTTGCTACTCATGCGCGCAAATTGCCCAGTAGAGTAAGAGAGATGGAATAAATCGCGTAGTGATTTAGCCGGGGAAGAAAAACAGTTTTTAAGAACTAAGCGGGAAATACCACCGGGACCTGCAGATTTCAACATTGAGTTCACGAAGAATTCTGGAGATAAGTCGTGTGCGAAAATGAATCGGAGGTAGACGAAATCCTGATGGTGTTACAAGCAGGGGAGACTGGTTTGTCGCTGACACCCCGGAGTTTCGTTCGAAACTTGCTACAAGAAGATTGGCTTTCTCAACAGGATGGAATACAATTCGATCCCCATTTAGAAGAAGTGGTGCAGATGATTTGACATCGTTGTTGTTGACCGTTTTAACAAATACCAAAAAGATCGCGAACTATTTGGTGTTTCGAGAATTTTCCATCGAAGTTTTTAGTCGTGCACTTTTTAAAATAGCCTTGCAGATTGAAGCTATTATGCTGAATTAATTTGAGAATACGATCTCTACGATCTACGCTATAAGCACAACTTATCGATACAGAAGTCGAATACATCAGCATTCTTATTAGCTTCTCTCGCGAGACGCGAAATAGTTTCATTTATATCATAGTTTGTCCGGTGACAGCAAATCCGTAGCAATCTAGACTACCTCGGTTAGAATTGACCACTCACAAACTGCATCAAATCCAAAAGTGTGGCAGAATCAACTAACCCTGTGAGAAGTTGATGAGCAAACACTACATAAGCTACCACATGTCGTTTCAAGAGTGATAACATATTTAATAGCAGTCGATCGATACAAAGAGGACGTCGATCGATATAAGAAGGAAGGCGAACTCTTTCGTTCCAATTAAGGTGACTTAAAGCTATTCTCACAAATTTACGCTGAATTGTTTCAATTCTGCCAAGGTGCTCATCATAATAAGGAGACCAAACTTGAGAAGCATATTCAAGATGAGATCTAACAAAGGTGTTATAGAGACTCAATTTAACAAAGGAATTCCTTGGATAAGCGTGTGGTGAATCCCGATCCTTTTGCCCAATCTTATTTATATGCAAACTAAAATCAAATTTATGGTCAAATGTAACATGTAAGTCAATTATGGAGTTGACACGATCCAAAATACAGTCATTATGACATATGGTGAAACTGTTCTAGTAAATGACATAACATGACGTTTATCCACATTCAAACGAAAATTATTGTGGCGACTGCAATTACTAATATTAATCAAATCCTCCTGAATTGTCAGAGTTAGAACTAAGAGATCTTTATATCGTCTGCATAAATAAGTACTTCCGAAAATTTAAAAACAGATACAACATCGTTAATGGTCAGGACAAACAAAAGTGGTGCCAAATGACTTCCTTGAGGAACACCAGAATGCGCAGTAAATGGCTTAGAAGTACAATCACGAAAGATAACTTGATAAGTTCTTTTAAGTAGATATGATTTAATCCAATTAATAAACCATGTAGGAAAACCCAACAAGTCTAATTTCAACAAAATAATGGAATGAGGTAATTTATCCTTACTAAAATCAGTATAAATTCAATCCACCTGCTTATCCTTCTCAATATCCACAATGGATTTATTTGTAAACTCCATCAGACTAGTGACTGTTGACCTATTTTTGACAAAACTATTTTGTTTACTTGAAATTATAGATTTACAGTGAAACGACATTTACTCATACACTATAGACTCAAAAAGCCACTTTTATGAGTCGGTATGATAAAGAGGGCCTTCTGTATGTTCGGAACCTTTGAAAGAGAATCTAGAGTGGGTTAGCAATAGAGAGACAGCAGCGTTTAAGAACAACTGCAGGAGCTCCATCTGGGCCAGGAGAAGAAACATCCTTAAGGCGAGAGATGTGGCTAACTATATCATAAACTTTAGATCTAGAATTTGTATTCTTTTAGTTTATGTTGTGATATTTGGAATGCTGGAAGAAATTACAAATTTACATTTTTGCAATTGGATGAATCTAGATCAAAACATTGCTAATTTTTATTGTAAGTGAGTGCTATGTTGAATATGGTCTAGTGAAAAAAAAGACCACACGTACTGAATTCCCTTCACAAGAATTTATCAAAGGCGGTTTGCGTTCTTGCCTAGAAAAAAGCTAGCGCAGACCATTTTAATAAAAATTGAATTCATCGCGCACAGGCAAACGGGTAGTTTCATAGGTTTGAATAGGGTGGGCTTCATTAGATGAAGTCTAGTATTGCGAACTATCATATACAAATGAATTATGCTCATCATAATTCCACGTGGTACGGACTTGGCTTTCTAAATTGATAAGTGTGAGCGCTAATGAATCAGAAAAATTGTAGCGCTATAATATTGTCCTGCAGGCGATGTGTTGACAATTCATCTTTGAAAAAACTAGGAGTTTTCGAAACTTCAAGCACCGCCTCGAACTGGATTAATTCAAAGGAAACGAGCATCGAAACGTTTCTGAAACAAGTGAGCAAATACAACATAAACATCACTGCACACCAAGATACTAAATTATTAGGTAAGCGTGTGAAATCCGTATCAAGCCAAGATTCTTTAATAGTCCAGTCGGATTACAATTTTGGGAGGAAATTTTGTGTTTTTTTTTTTAAAAATGGCACACAAAAAATTTCAGCATGATAGCTCAATGCGTTCGAGAGTTATGGTAGACATACAGACAGACGGACTGACGGTCAGTCGGAATCGAAATTTTTGATCGATTACATACTCTCATATTTCATCTAGAGAATACAAATTCGTATACTTGATCGTATGAAATGAAAAGAGCAAATTTCATTTTTGATAAGATAGAGTCGTGATTTTTTTTATCTAAAATATTTGTGGAGCAAGAAAACCTTCCCGGATAACATGAAATAAAAAGAGTAAATTTAATATTTTTGTTTAGAAAAGACTTGCGATTTTTTATAAAAGTCAAGACAGTGGTGGAATGAAATTTGAATTGGGTGTCCTTTGATTTCAGCGCCCAATTGAACTGCTCTATTTGCACATTTGGTTACTCCACCCCTTCCCATAAATGTCTAAAAATATCTTGAAAAGGAATAAATTCTCAAGTATGTTGTAAAACTGAACATTACCGATAGTTTACTTATGCTTCAAGAAGCTCGTAACTTGTTCAATCCCTGCCAACATCTAACTGCACGAACCTCATTCCGTAAGGGCTTTTCAATTCAAACTTTTCCTTTCACCTCCTCCCTTGGCACCGTCGTCCTTCACCTTTATTAAAATATTTATCTTAGTAGCTCTTTATACAGAGCCAATGGACATATGTTCGTAAGTTTATAAATTCGAGTAACTTTCCAGCAAAAGTTTTCAATGCACACGTTAGAAATGTTCGCCATCGCACAAGTATATCGGGTAGAGAGAAATGCTAGGACGACTTCCTTTTGAGTTGGGGGTTTCTCGAAACTTATGTTTTGCAACCTCAAAATCTCCATATATGAGAGAGGGAGTGTCCTTCGGAACATATGCAGTATCTTCATATGAGAACGAGATACCTTAGTAAGCATATCTACGCGACGAAAACTTCTTAATTAGATTTCAATACTGGCCTTAAGGTGCCGGGAGCCAAACGTGACAAGTGATATTTTCAGCAACATAGAGTTAAGTGTGGTCTACATGTGGGTCGTGTATGAGTGAAAGAAACGTGGTTCATATGTGTATGCAAACTTATTCGCATTCCTAGTTTAATGATTAGCAAGTTTAATGTATACATATGTATATGTACATATATTTTTTTTTTTTGTTAAATCCCTGCCCAAGTGAATTAAATGAAGCGTATTAATTGGGAGTTTAGCACTGGAAAATCACAAATTATAAAATTCGCAGCGCATGTGTAAGTAGTATATGCAAAAATACATTAATGTTCACGTATATGTACACCAAATACTCTCTATAGGTATAAAAATAAATACATTGTACGAGTAAATATAGCCCTGAATTAGTACTGGTCGAGGTCCATTTAGGCGCGATTCGGACAACTTCATTAGCTGATTGGATGCTGAGGTTGTTGATGGGTTTTGTGGTGTGAACGATCGATTCTGAAAATGCAACTTTATTGTGGACCATGCCTGCATTAAAAGCTTAATTAGTTACGAGTGATTGAAATTTTCCCCGAGGACCGCGCCGCTGGAGATAATCGCGGAAAAATGTACCTTGGTTAGTTTACAGTGGAAAGTACTCAGCACCATGTTGTTTGCAGAAAATAATATATGGTACAATGTTCCACACGCAAGACCAGTTGTGGTTGTACTTGAATTCTAAGGGATATGCTAACAATGGTGGACGTCACATTACCTTATTCTGTATGCTCATCACCATCGTGGCGACTGACGAACGAGAATCTAGTTTTGATTTTACCAGTGTGGATATTTACTTATCACACAACCGAAATGTTTGCAGATTTTAATTAGCTAATCAGCCACAAATAGAGCCCTCTCTACTGTATGCCTGCTTTGTGTTTCAACGGCAATAATCCCATATGCAAAAAGGATTTTGCGAACAAACTTGGTTACTGGTTGCAACAATGGAGCAAAGAGCGATCTTCAGGTCCTACTACACGGTTTCCGCAAATACATTAGCGAATAAATTTACACAAGAGATAGAGCGAGCGGTGTTTCTGCGGTAATTCTGCATTAGTTGCATATAAAATGAAATTGTGAAATTCGAATGGAATTTAACAAGATACCATCTTGATTCAGTTCACTGGAATTTAATGGAAATTAAGAAGCATGAATTTTCTATTATTTTAGTTGTTCGTCATTTAAATACTGGTTTCACTTTAAAGTCGCACAATATACTTGGACAAATTTTTGCCTATAGCTGAAATTTGCTGTGTTATTTTCAACAAAAAAGAAACTTTAAATTCGTTAACGGGTCACATCCTCCTCATTCCTTCTTCCCCCTCTCATACAAATTTCGACATTTTCAGAAATTATTTTTTCTGCGAAACTATTTAAGCTATCGACTTGAAATTTAGGCCAAAGTATAACGCACTCCTTCTAGCACCTCCCATACAAATATCTATATTATAAATTATTCAAGAAAAGCATTTCTCCTTCGAACATATGAGAGCTATCGACTTTGAAACTGAAATAGATCGTGGTGGCAAGGATTTTGACGAAGAGCGTAAAAATCATCTAAAACCATTCACCCCCTCTACCACCTCCTATACAAATGCCCAATTTCAAGAAATCTATGTCCGATTTCTTAAAAAATTATGAAAGCTACAAACTTTAAATTCAGCACGAAACATCTTGCATACCACGTTCGGTGACACATACAAAAAACATAACAGGGCTACGATTACGCGTAAGGCGCAATCTTACAATACTCTAGATGAAATAGAATTTTTTTGTGATATTTTGTATGGGGAGCGGTAGAAGGGGTTATAGCATGGAACTAATTTTTTCCTCATCATACTATCGTAGCAATAAAAATGTTTTATATAAAATACAACCTCCAAAAATTGAATAGGAACTGAAAAAATTAGTGTATTAGATTTGGTGAAATTGTGCAGTTTGTATGGGAGGTAGTAGAAGGAGTGGGGCGATCTTAGTGATTTTTTTAGAACTAACTACGAATACCATAGACATTTGAGACTAGTAACATTCATACTTTACAAGAAAATAGATTTGTTGTGAAGTTGTAAAATTGTGTCATATTGTATGGGAGGTGGTAGAAGCAGTAAAGCTAATCAGATATTTTTTTCTGATCTTAGTGATAACGCGAATTAAGTATATAGTACAAAATATGAGCTCGATAAATGTTATATGCTCTGAGAAAATTGGCTTAGAATGTTTCATGAAAAAGTGCAGTTTGTATGGGAAGTGGTTGAAGAAGTGAGGAGATTCAAATAATTCTTATAATAAACATTTTATGATAAAAATAACAAACTCGAAATTTCAAATCATTAGCTTTCATAGTTTACAAGAAAATTTGATTAATGTAAATTATTGAAAATGAGTCATTTTGTATGCGAGGGTGTAGAAGGGGTGGAGCGATTCTACTCGTTCACGAACTTGACCTTACTTTTTTGCCAAACGACGTGTACGAAATTTGAATTTTCTAGCTCGACGGGTTCTCAAGTTAGAGAGCGAACAGACGGACATCCGGTTTTGAAATTTTTGAGTGATAATATTAACTTCTGTATAATTTATTTTTTTCTCCGAGCCGTATTTCTTAGCGTTAAGAAATACTACCACCTCCCATACAAAAGCCACAATACGCTATTCGAAAGAATTTAAGATGGCATATTTTGCAGTATATTAAACTCTTTCCCATTTCATCTAGAGTACCATATGATTGGGTTTTACGCCCATTTCTGTTATGTTCATATTAAAAATTTTGAAATTATTTAACCACCTCCCATACAAACTGCACCATTTCATGAAATACAATGTACACATTCTCTTAGTACCTGTCAAAGTTAAGATGCTCAAATTTAACACAAAATAATTTTGGTAGTGATCATAGTGAGATGTGATAAAATAAATTCGGTCCCGCCACCACTTCAATCACCTTCCACGCAAGACGACACGATTTCACAACTTTTCACTACATTAAAAGTAGATCTGAAATCTATTTTAGATACCTCTGTAAATATGCTATCGCCCCTTTTGGCATTTCTTAATCAAAATTCGGAGTTTAGCGATACGCGTTAAGATCATTTTTGAGTCAATGATACTATAACTTAACGTTATATACTTTTATAAGTAGGTTCCCAATATGGCAGGAAAATCACCTTCTAAGGTCATAGAAACTTTGATGATCAGGGTTTACCTGGAATTGTAGTTGTGTCATATTTTTCATGGATGTAGATCAGTCGCGATATCAAATCGAATTTTACTTTTGAAACAGATCACGTGAATACTGAAGAAATTGGAGTCGGATGCTTTTGTTTTAAGGTAAATATACCAGCAATGGGCCACTTATGCGCTTAAATGACATTTAACAAACTACTAATAAACTTAGAATATTTAATATCGTACGGTACATAAACTTTATTTTCTTGAAATAACTATCATTAAGTTTAATTTTTCAAGACGTTACATACCATAAATACGAAAATTATGTACCAATAATGGACCGAATTATTTAGTGAGGTTCCTTTGATGGGCCTGTGATGACACGAAGTCTGATCAACCGTCAGTGTCTCCATTATAGCAGAGCAATACATACAGAAGGCAAAAACAAACCTTGATCTACATTAAAACTGAATTTCAATGCCAAGATACAAGTACTCATACATGTCTACCATATGTTATTGCAAACAATAACAAAAAAAATGATATGAGTGTACATCGGCATAAGAACTCTGCACTCACATGCTATGCAATTATGCAATAATAGCAAGAGGTAAAATAAATAATAACAAGTCCACATGTGCGTACTAATATGTATCCAACCATGTGTGGCTAATACCTCGAGTAATTGGAGTCATTGTACGATGAAAATTATGATTTCGTACTATCACACTCAGTCAGCATATTCTTAAGAGAAAAAAAATAATAATAATAATTAATCGAAGGAAAAATTGTTTTCAATGTTTGAACTTTGATATCAATAAGCGAAATTAATGACCTAGATTTAGATAGATAGATAGAACATTTCTGTCGTAAATTATATGTTGTAACAGGACCCCCCAGTAATTGACCACCATTTTTGAAGATCCTCAGGGTTTTCTTGAACTATTCTGCCGTAAAAATTTCATTTCACTTCAACAGCGTACTAGGATTAAGGAAGAAAACAAAACGATTTTCCTGAGTTAGTGCCTTGTAGCTATCACTGCAGTGCTACCGAAAGTGACGGCTGTACTAGATTTTTACCATAAGAATGTCGGACTTGTCAGGTCATACTCCGCTGAAGATCGTAAAGCTATATACCGCCACATGCGTCCACAGGTTGTGGCTAGTGGGTGACCAACCAGGGGTTGGCCAGCTGCCGAATAAGCTCTACTGTAAATAAGTAGCTGCAGACAAAAAGAATGTTTTCATCAAAATATTGCTGTTTATTTCCACAAACCTTTCTCTTATCGTAATCGTCCATATCCCGTCTCCTCCACAACATCAAATCGTCGTCTACGTCTATTCGCTGGTTGGAAGACGAAAAAGAAAACCGACTAGGGGAACGATGAAGCAGATAAGAAGAAAAAAGGAGCGACTGAACGACAGGGAAGAAATCCCTGTTGCAAAGATAGCCAAATCCGTAGCTCAGCTTTTCAGAGCAGAAAGTCTTAAGATAGCGCTAGTAGACTTACCATATCCCGAGCAAAAAATCGCTGAAGAAAATCAGTGCACTATAGAGGAAGAATTCACAAACCTACTGGACGAACACACAGATACTGAAGGTGTTTCCAAAAACTCTTTCGATTAAAACAAATGGTTGCAGAAATTTTTAGAAAATCGTGTACAGACCAAAGATCAAGTGACTTCCTCACAAAAGCAGTAAGTGGAATGAAGTCGTTTTATGAAAACGCAAAGCTGGACGAAAGTCTATAAGGTGGATCATGAATCAGAACGACCTCGATACGAGAAGCTGGAAGATATGTCATATGACGCAGTCCGAGAAGGATGTCTAGGTGGAAATTGGTATAGACCGAAGTTCACTACTAGCCGTTAGGCAAATGAAGGGTTCAATGCACTTAGGACTGTACCGGATTCACTTTGGCCTGGGTAAAAGGACGTAGCGATGGCCAGAGCAGTGCAGGTAAACCTACACTACAGTGCAGTGGGGGCTATCAATCTGCAAGCCCATCTACATTAGGGTAGGAGCAACGTAGTGCTTATGTAAAGGCCACGGGTTACTAGCGATTACAAGATCCTTGACTGGAGCGCCAGTAAGTTTAACGATTACCACGGCACTGTAGCGGTTCATGTAAAATACTAAAGAAAGATTTAAATTTAACCAAGCTTTCTCAGTTTTACATGCATACAGGAAACTGAGGCCTGACTAGGGCTGCAGCGCCATTGATGATGATGATGCAGTTTTCTTAGTTTGCAGCAAAGACCAAACGGTTATAGGTTACGAAAGGGTAGTAAAAGCTTCCAAGCCAGTCGTTCTCCTGGTCTCAAACCACATGCCGTATGAATCACCAATACCACCACCATTGGATCTGAGTCGTCAGCTAGCAATTTTCCCGGAAGAGAACAGCCTTGGGATGCAAATCATTTAATATGAGAAAGCCCAGATAGAAAAGAGTTTAGTCACTTGTTGAATTTCTAGCAGGAACAAAAATTATGATATCGAACAGAAGTACCGAGTATACTTTTGTTACCAATGCCAGCAGTGGGTATTGACATTACTGTGGTATTTCAATCTTCGAAAGGAAAGATTGAATGGTTTCGCAAGAAGAGGATCTTACCGATTACAGATGGATAACCTCAATATACAGAGATGATATTAGCATCGTCTCATATAGAAACTCTTGAGCCAGAAATTTGCAGGCTTTTGGAATCCAGATAGAAAACTAGTTGAGTCACGCACCCATGCCATTCAGGAGGATCTTATAAACAATTATGGTTACAAGGAATTGTCGCATGCCTTATAAAAAGATCTAAATTGAAAAACGGAGCAAACTCCTGGTCGAACAGTAAGCTCCATGCATGACATCGTAAAGCTAGGAAATATCAAAATAAAGCATAAAATGGCAAACAAGAAACTGACTGGGAAGCCTATAAAGCTGTGTTGAGTAAATTTAAGCAAACTGTAGAGACGGCAAAGAGGCAATCTTGACAGCAGTTCTAAACATCTATTGATACAGTGAATGAAGTGGCTAGACTTGACAAAGTTCTCTTAAAAGGCTCTTCCATAACCTAGACCCTGTAAAGGAGCAATGGTACATGGACTGCCATGTCGACAGAAACACTGGAGCTGCTTCTAGAAAACTTTGACGCTGCACAATTTTGTTGACTCTAACTGGGGTAAAGATAGTAACAATTAAGCAGCTACTCGCATAATGGATGTAGGAAAAAGCAATATGAAGAATTATCACCATCAAGCCTTTCAAGCCAGCAGTAGAAGATGCACAAATTTTCAGTTGCTACTGTGATGAAAAATTCGAAATAAAATGGGCAAAACGATGTAAAAGTGAAACAGTTCCACTTCAAGAAGGCCTAGATACTCAGTAGATAGATTCTGTTCGCTTTCTATCATTCAGTCCCCCATAATATCTGCAAATATATGTCAGTAGCAGCCAGTACAACTGAAAAATATACCAGTTTCTCCACTCGTTACGGTCGGTCTCACTCCCCTTCCCCTACCCTCTCAATCCCATTCCTTCCCTTCATGACAGTGTTTGTGCATTGCACATAAGAAGGCCGAAATTGCCTATAACACAGGTCATTCCGTACAAAAAAAAAATAATAATTCCAGCGATGCTACAGGATGGCGTGGTCAGCATCGCTATAAAGCGGGTCAACTTTCTACCTTCTTTTATGATGTGTGCTTTAGAAGTAGAAAGAAATGAAAGTGGTTTTAACACTAAAAGTAAAAAAAGTAATTAGGACTAAGGGCCAATAAGTTTTCTTTATAAAAACTTTTTAAAGACTGATAGATATTCACATACGAATGTCGCCAACCTCAGTTCCTCCCAACATGCTTACATGAATGGATGGTCTATTGGGATAGCACAGTACGCGGTAGTATCAAAAATTTAAAAGTATATGGAACTCAAGGATGCGCGTATTCATAATGCACCAATTTGCTAATAGGCGTGTTAGTCGCACATGGTGTAAAGTCAATAGCCATCGATTGGCTGCAGAGGCGAGAGGTTTCTAATTTTTCTATATGACGCCAACCGTGGTATGCATAATATTTCGTGGTGAATTTAAATTTGTCGTTTCGTATGAAAAGGGAATCTTATTTTCCAAACGATGATACAATACTATTAAAGATGCGCCTTGGGTAGAACCATGAGGTCTCTCTTTCTGACAGATAGCAATGGATTGAAAATCGAGTCATGTAGAATGACGAGATTGGGATATATATTGGCGGTTCTAAAACTGAAAAGGGAGTAGGTTGTGTGATCTTCTCTGAAAGCCTTGATCTGCAAATCTCCAGGCATTTACCAGAATATGTCACGGTCTTCAATTAGAAGGTAATGGCTATTGCAAAATCGGCGGGACTGGTCTTGCGTGTAGGAATATGTAAATGGTTAGGGGATTCATTTTTATTCGGACTATGTACATGTTGGAAAAATTGGGAAAAACCTGCACTTTAATTTTGTTGGGCTCCGGGTCATCGTGATAAACCTGGAAATGAAATGGCAGACAGGCTACCGCAACCAACGTTTAGGGAGTACACAATGTAGGCATTGACTTAACTTTCAGCTATCACGTATATCTACGTCAAAAAACTGTGAAGAAGGAAAAATCTCAAATCCTTAGAAAGCGACTCGTGTAACACCAGGAAGATGCTATGCTCCCCGCGGACACTAATAGGTACAGTCATGGGCCACTGTCTTTTTAGAAAACACGATCGAAAACTTAACATCACTATCAGGATTCCTTAATGCAAGGAATTGCCATAAAATCGGTTTAAAGTATGCGAGACGCGAAATTGGTTCACTCATACCATAGATTGTCCGGTGAAAGCACACAAGGTGTTAGAGGATATTCCACATCCTACCCGCACAAAAACTAGAGTGAACAAATCTACATCTTCTAATGTTAGCTAAACTTCTGCAAAAGCATCCGCCAATAAAAATTTTGCACTCTTGAAGTCTACCCAAGCTTCTTCAAGTAGTTCTCAAACGCGTCTTAATGATGCTAATCCCACTGGTTCTTCTTATTCCTTACCAACACGTCCACATCTGTTTACTATTGCACCTCATCTCTCGACTTGATTTCAAAAAAAGTTCTTTTAACAGGATCAGCAAATGTGATAAAATTAGTAAAGATACTAGTTCCATTGTCTCCTTTAAAATTGTTATGGTCAACACTGAACTTTTCAATCAGCTATTAGATCATATTTCATGACCCTCTCGAGCATTTGTTAAAGAATTTATTCTTGTCGTAATAATGCAAGCTAGAGTGTAGCCTAGTGGGTGGCGTGTTGGTCTTGTAATGCGACGGTCGTGAGTTCAAATCCCGGTCGGTGCAATATATAATTCCAACACATTACCTGCTTGGATATACCTTGGTCACCTCGTTCTACGAAAATGAAAAATTCGTAGAAAGAGGGTTGTACGGAGGGCTAACAACCTTTCCACAATAAGTAATGAAAAAATTTTAAGAAACCTGCATGTCAGGAGGCCAAGGTCCGATTTGGGCTGTAGCGCCATTGTAGAAGTAGAAGAATAATGCAATCGGGTCTGGTCCAAAAAACTCAGACAATTACCCCTTTACTATCAAAACGTAAATGGAATGCGCACTAAAACCCAACTGATATTTGGATCAACTCAGTATTCTTCTTATGATGTTATTGCTTTAACTGAAACGAGACTAAATTGTAGGTTTTCTGACTTTGAACTTTTTAGTTCAGACTTCGAAGTCTTTCGTAGGGATCGTTATGTTTTCGATCTGAGATTGAACGGTGGTGGAGTATTATTAGCAGTCGGAAGCTGAATTAATTGTGTAGTTGTTCTAGTGTCGAACACTCACGGTCTGGAAATCTTGTGAATTAAATTTATACTTAGCAATAAGAATATTTATGTTTTTCTGACATATATTCCCCAATCGAGTCTTTGTACTTTATACGAAAAAACAGTTGACTATATAACTTTTTTTCTCTGACGAACTCATTTTACTGGGTGATTTTAATATTCCAGGTCTTTCTTGGTCTCTCTCTGACGATGATTGTACTCTCTTAGTTTCTGATTCTTCATCCTTGCTTGAATGTTTTTTTTTTGTTGATAGTATATTTGCACTTAGCCTCCATCAACTTAGCATTGTTCGGTATTCCTATGGAAGACAGCTTGACTTGGTTTTTTGTTCTGACTGCTATGCCTGTTCCGTGGAAGAGAACTTAACTTCAATCTCAATCAATGATGACTTGCACCCTTCTATTAACATTTTTCTTATAATTCGCCTCACAACCGATGATATTTGCAGAAGGATGAGACCATAAATCATTTCCTCTTTCATTGCCCTTGCTTCCCCATAATTGGAAGACAAATGCTCGGGGAGTAATTCTTCATCGAGCTTTAGATTTCGTTTTGGGCGATTCACTGAAGACTTCCTAGTCTTTTTGAGTAAGCTTTAGAACTAATGTATTTACAAATTCGATGCAAATGAATTGTGAAAGCGCTTGCCAGAGTTTGACACAAAGGTCTACTAGTAAAACTCTTAGACATATTTTTGATATTAACCTTCTCAAATGTATTAAAGTTTGATGAAAATTTTCATTTTGATCGTTCCATATGAGTCGGCGTATTATCCCAACCGTTTCAGAAAAATTCATCACGACACAGTTTTATCCTCTACCCTCTTTTTAATTTCCTTTATTCTCCTTTTGTCTACAACACTCAATCCAATTAAAATGAATTCTGAAATCAAGCAACAAAAGTAGAGAATAGCTCAATGTCTTAAAAATGCAGGCCTGTCACTAATCTATGAAAAGAGAAGTTCCGGGGCATGCTTGAATGTCGTCTTCCGAAACGTAGAACTGCACTCTTCACAAGATATATGTGAATTAATTTTTTCCTCGTGTCTTATTTCTTAGCGTTACAAGCTTTGCGGAAAAACTTATAATACTCCCGGATTTCATCTAGAGCATAAGAATGCCTTAAAGTTTAACTGGTCTAATACATTTTCCCACATAAAAGAAATTATTTCGACTAAAAATCAAATTATTCTGCTGTACTGGACAATTTTTTTTTACTTTTGTAGATAAGGAGAGCTGCGAATGATATATTGACAAAACTTTGCAGGGACATGTAATGGTATTTATTTGGCGTTTTTTTTAAATAACATGGTCTACAGAAAAATAAAACTCATTGACTCGATTCCATTAACTTCAATTTCTGATAAATCCTTATGAATGTTGGTAATTTTAATACTAATTACGACAACCATGCTTCCTCCAGCAAAGGAAAGCTCTGCCTTGAAGCTCTTAGATATAAATTTCAATAATCAAGTTTATTACCATCAGATCTGTATCACTTGAACACGTTTCGAATCATTGAATAATCATCTCGATTGGGTTCAAAAATTCACTTCCGAAAGGAGGGTGCCTGGCATGAACACTATTCCCTCTTTTGCTTAAAGAAGCCATGAAATTTCCTCGACAAATATCCACGTAAATATGTATATTTCGCTAAACAATTGGCACTAGAAGTAGCGATATGTATTACGGAAAAAATACGAATTATAGATCCGCATGGCTGTTAAATACTTGAATCTTATCCTGCTGGTAAATTTTTTTCATCTATTGCCACGCGTTGAAGCTCGGAGGGGTATAGCAACCTAGAAAAGAAGGCTTCCAACTTCATCGTTGGCAGTACAAATTAATAATGACATTTTGCTTCGGCTCTTGTACTCCTCGGAATAAAACTGTCGTTTGCCATCCATAAAGAATTTATCATTGTTCGCGGAAGGTGAGTAGGAACGGAGTTGCTTTTGGCCTTAGCCCGACCCGTGTCGAAGTACACTTAAGTCAGACACAAATGATTCTCCTAAAAGAAAGAAGGCACACTAACTAAATCCGAAAAGGATTGGCATCCTTCCTGTGCTTCTCGCCTTAAGCTATAGAGGATATTTTCATAATCTTATTTGATCCCGCCATGTCATCTAATGAGTAGATTAATGATACTTTGAAAAGAAGAAGCCATCGTACTTTCGTCCTTATAGTTGTGTAGCCTTGACTTTATATAGTGATGGCTGTTTGGTAGAAGAAACTTTTTTTTCTTTTCCCAACCGCTTCTTGCCGGAGGTTCTTTTTTTCCCTTCTTGTGTGTTTTTAGGATATCCCGGGAGCAAGCTCCTGTTCTGAAGCATTCAAAGCCAGGATGGATGATACCGTATAAACCTGTCTAAGTCCAGGCGTGTATTTGACATGGTTCACTTCTCTCTTATCACTGTGTGTGGGCTTGATTGTGACATAAGTCTTCTGTCCTTAATTGGAGTTAATCTCTGCCTTGGAAAAACTTTTCTTCCCGTTGTCCTTGCAAGGATTCCGAAGTTTTCCCTTCTACTTAGATTTTCTCGAATAAATTTTTTTTTTCCTGGACGTTTCAGTTCTGGCAATATCTTTCCGACTTAAGGTTTCATGATTTTCAAAGTTCCATGCCACACACACTTATTTCATTGTTTGCTTGACAGGAAGGATGCTATGTCTGCGTGTGAATGTTTCCTTTTCTATATTCAATGGGATATGATCATGTCTTGACCACCATCAAACCATAAAGCGAAAGATTTTTCCGAAGGATGCTGATAGAGTGAAATTTGATTTCTGCAAGTGTTAGGAAACATTGAGTTATTGGGTGACGAGTTCGGTTCGACAATGAGAGGATGAAGTTCCTAAATGTGATTAAGAGTTTTGTTGTCCGGACAATTTATTTCGTTTTTCTTTTTTGTGCTTCCTGCGACGAAATGGTAAAAGTTTTGAGTTAATCGAAAATGAACGTGATTGGAATTTTTCAACATTGAAAAGGGAATTTTGCGTTGGTTTTTCCTTAACTTCATTTGTTGACTCGGTCACGGCACGGTACTAAAAATGAAGAAGTTTTCTATTGCAGAAAAAAAAGAAATCGGTTCATTTATTCCTGAGAACGAATTTCTGAGAAGAGAAGCTGCAAAATAAGGTTATATATAAAAATATGAGTGGAGCATAGGAAGTGTCAACAATCCACAATTAATTTTTATCTCTAGGTCGCTCTATTATGAAAAGGATATTATTTCATACATTGTGACAATAAAGTATCGAGACTTTGTGATTAAAATTACTCTGGGAAATGATATTTCAAACATTTTTTTTTTGGTAATCGGGTAGGACTGTACTTAATTATTATCCCGAAAATTAGCGCGGTTTAATAATTAGTTTGCTTACATCAGCTGGTTGAATCGGTACACCTCAGTAATCCACGGCGATTTTTAAGATGAATAAAAATATGGAGCAAAAAATGTTGGGAAAGGCTAGAGTACAATTCAAGCAATCGATTCATCAATTATCTCTCTTAAAAAAAATGTTGCCAAGAAGTCGGGCGCAACTTTATTATTCTTTGGACAATTTGAGGATGCGTGAAAATCAGTATGCAGATTAGAGTGGATAGAGAAGATTAAGTGAAAGGGAGTTTCAGCAAGTGTTGGTGGCAATTTTTAGCACTTTGCAAAAACGGCCAATACCTCCAGAGTAGGAAAGAAAGCGATAGGGGTGTAAAATCCGGCTGCGAAGTCGCACTCTCGTCACAAATTTGTTATGGGGCTTCTCCGAGTTGGAGAGCACTTCCTGGGGCTGCGCAACATCCACGCTTAGAGCATATTACTCTCGACCACTCCTCTCGTCCGGTTTGTTTCTTTTTCAGCACAGATCTAGGATGGGTGCTTCTTCGGGTAAATTTTTGACGCTCGTCAGTAGCTGGTAGAAGGAGTCGGAGAAGCCCAATTACAAATCTGTGACGAGTGTGCGGATTCACAGCCGGAATTCAGTGGATGCGAATAATTTTTTAATTGATTGCTTGAATCACCTTGAAAATTCTCTAAATAGAATGTTAGTTTATTGTGTATTTGAGATTCATGTAACCATATATTTGTATGAGGGGGAGGTAGACGAGGTGGAGCAATCGCAAAATGTATGATGCATATTTATTTCTTTTTTCTTGAAAGGTGTTCGTACTAAATTTAAAGTTCTTTCCTTTTAATTTTTTGGTTATTAGTTCTTCAATGGCGCTCCAGGTTACTAGCCCTCCGCACAACTCTCTATCTACGTTAGAGTTAAACAATGAATTAAACGATGATAAGAACTATTGATTAATAATTTTTAATAAATTATTATAATTATAATTAGCCTGGGTGTAGTCTAGTGAATAGCATGTTGGTCTATGGTCTAATGTAATGGTCGGGAGTTCAAATCCCGCTAAGCCTATAATTCTCGTACACTGCTTACGTGGTTATATCTGGGTTATCTTAATCTGCGAGAATAAATAATTCGGAGATAGAGGGTTGTGCGAAGGTCTAACTCTTCCACAAAAAGATGATGTTCAGGAGGCCAAGGCCCAATTTCAACTGAAATGCCATTGAACAAGAAGATTGATAATTAATCATTTTATTGAACGGTTCAAACTATCTGCAGCAAAAAGCTAGTATGCATTAAAAGTGTACAAAATATTTTTAAAAAAATTAAATTTTTCTATTTATTTTATGGGTCAGAAATGCCGATCCTGCTGTACTTGATGATTCGCCACTGCTAACAGCCACTAGTTGGCTACCTTATTTACTGACACGCATTAGCTCGCGATCACTTCTAGGTATAAACCGAATAGCACTCGGGAAAAACATTTAGATAAGGATTGAAATAAATGACGACTCATCGATTCACAGAACATTTGGCATTTCATTAGCCACCGATAACTTGAATTCCTTCAACTTGGCCTTTAGTTCACGTACATTCTGATAAATATGCGGAGATTTCAGTTTACTTTAAACTATTTTTAGATTGAAAACGAATATTTACTTGTTCGGTATTTGATACATTAGTGATCTTTGGTCCATGGGATGAATGTTCTGACCTTTATATTACTAGGTCAGGAATATCCATATGTCCACTGGTGAAAATATTCTTGATAAACATGCAATTTAAATAATATATACTATAAAAAGTCGATGACTAGATTTTGGCGCGATAAGCTTATCAGCGTTAGTGGCTTAGTGATAGAATGCTCGCCCGACGTGTGGTCGACCCGATGTTCGAATCCAGATACAGACATTTTTTTGCCGTTTTAGGCTAATTTAGTCAACGCGAAAAACCAAAATTTCAGGGTAGCAGATTTTTTTTTCCTGTGTCGATCACAATACATTATTATTAGAATAATAAAATAAAATCGATATACAACAAAGTGTACTCGACGGTTAAGCTAAAAGCAAATCTTGAATTATTAGTATTTTTATCTAAAATCTAAAATTAATCACGATACACATTCACCCTAATACTACATAGCAGCCGAAAGCGTTTGAATTCTTAAATTAAAGAATATTACAGCCTTCTGCCAACACATAGTCTTATATTGACTAGGGTGATAATGGACCGAAATTTGAAGAAATCTTGTAGCGCCATTTTTCTTTGAAAGGCCCTTCTATCTTCGTCAAAAATAAACTTTAAAAATGTTTAAAAGTTAGTCTTATATTTTTTATTTAAATAATAAAAAAAGTAAGGACGTAAAAAAAAATATCGCTCGATCTGCAAAAGCTTAATGGGGGTCGTTCTCCCCTCAAAGCACTATAAAAATAGACAATATTACTAGATTTTCTCTTTCACATTTTTCTTCCTGATCATTTTTCGATCAGTAAGAAAATTTCCATACTGGCAATACTTAGACCGAAGGAATGCGATGGCTTACAACTGAAAGCTCTGGAACCAAAATCCGCGACGCATCTCCCCTTTTTATAGAAGTCGAATTTGATCGAGTCGAGCGGGAAAATTTTGCCACGTACTGGCTGGTAATCCGGTGTATACATTATTTAAATCGCATCTCAGTGTAAATGTTGCATATGGATGACCTTGGACTTTCGTCGTTCAGTAAGAGCTTCAAAAAAAAGCTGCCCTGAGCACGTAAGTGTGTTTACAGTGATGGACGAATATAACGCGCGCTTTTGTCTAATTTTTTTTTTAAATGTTTGATATTCGTTCCGATTTAAATTTAGTATTTCTAGACTCAATAAAAGGCAATGCTTCCCTTGCATCAGTGGACGCCACGCCACTGGGCACATGGCATATTTTTGTCTTTTTGAAAACAAAATTACTGTTCTTTTGTTTTCTTACAATATTATTCTGTTTTTGTTATTATTATATTATAATGTGCTTATAGAAAAATTTGCAGCTCCTTTAATTAACACTTTTGTGTTTTTAAACCATAATTTCAACCTAGTACCCCGTTCCGCCCCGGGTTCCCCTACTTATTTCAGAAGCCAAAAAATTTTCGGCTTATTATAGGTACCTCTGCGATCCGAGGTCTTGGGTACTCTGTACCTAATACTAAATTTTGAACATAATTTCTGTTGGAAATATAACTCAAAAATGTTACTCGTTTGTTGAGTTGAAAAATCATAAAACTGCATCCAGAAAGAAAAATATTGATTCCTTGATTTTCAAATGTCAGCTACAACTGCAAAAAAAAAAATCAATGAAAAATTGATTTCTAAAGCCTAGTACGCTGTTAAAGTGAAGTGAAATGTTCACTCCACTTCACAGCAGCAGTGAAATCGTTTAAGAAAAAACCATTTCACTCATAATTTCAAAAAACCACTCAGATGACTTGTACGTCACTCTTTCACTTCGCTTTTTATACTCTAGATGAAATTTGAGAGTATATTGTGTTTGCCTTACCGTTTGTAACGCTAAGAAATAACGTTTGCACAGAGCCGCCAAGGGTAAAGAAATATTTGTTGTCGCTCAAAAACCTCGATTCCGAGTGACCGTCTGTCTATCTGTCTGTCTGTCTGTCCGTTTGTGCGTCTGTCTACAGCATAACTCTCGAAAGCTCTGAGCTATAGTGCTAAAAATTTTTGTGTGTCATTTTTAGCAAAAAAGTAACTTTAAGTTCGTAAATAGGCCACATCCCCCGACTCCTTCTACCCCCTTCCATACAATTTTCATGAAATTTCGAAAAAATTGAGAAATTGATTTTCTTTGAAACTATTTAAGCTATCGACTTGAAACTTAGGTCAAAGTATTATGATATAAATGTCATTAATACCACGGAATATTGACCCGATCCCTTTACTGCTTCTACCCCCTCCCATACAAATGGTCACTTTTGAAAAATACATATTTTCGATTTTCATTGAAACTAGTAAAGCTGAAAAAACGAAATTTTGTCATAATTAATTCTACTATAATTTCAATTTATTTTAAAAATAATTATTAACTTCACCTTACTCCTTCTACCCCCTCCGATACAAATTTCACGAAATTTTGAAATTTAAATTAAATTATTTTTCTTCGAAACTGGTAAAGCTATCAACTTGATATTTTGTATAAAGTATACAAATATAAATATTAATAATGCGAATTGATCTGTACACTCCTTCTACCCTCTCCCATACAAATGCAGAATTTTTGTTAAATGCATTTCATCGATTTCCATTCAAACTAGAAAAAGGACAAACTTAAAATTTTGCCAGAATTCGTTTTTTAATAATTGAAATAAGTGTTAGAAAAAATTATCAGGTCCGCTTCACTCCTTCTACCACGTCCCACACAAATATCTCTATTATAAATTCAAGAAAAGCATTTCTCCTTCAAGTATATGAGAGCTATCGACTTTGAATTTGAATCAAAGCATGGTGATAAGGATGATGATAAGCAATTTCAAAATCATCTTAAACGCTCCACTTCCTCTGCCACCTCCCATACAAATGCCTCAATTTAAGGAAAACTATGACCAATTTCTTTAAAAATAATGAAAACTAAAAACTTTAAATTCAGCAAAAAACATTTTGCATGCCATGTCCGATGTCATATACGAAAAATACAAACCTCCTCCTCTACTTCTACCACCTCCCATGCAAAAGTTTCTATTCAAAAAAACATATTGTGTTTGCGGAATGTCATGGTTACAAAAAACAAAGTTCACATTTTCATGAGAAACAGCGTACCGCACAGCGAAAATGGAAATGAAATTTTTCACGTAGCTTTCCGCCAACTATGATTTTTCATACAAAAAGTTAATTTCCCTTAGACAGCGTACTAGGCTTTAATATGTATTGTATGTGTGTATCAAGGAGGATATATAAAAGGAGTACCTGATAGTCTGTCTCATGTGGGAATATTTTTTGATTCGGAAATTTTCGAAAATTGTGTCCAAGCTTAACTTGGCTTCAAACTTTTACAAAAAAAATACAATAATTTGTATTCTCTCTTAGTTGCTAGTATTCAGTCAGCAATAAATTAATTTTCAGTACAATGGAGTTTGCTGTTTCATTTCAGAAAATTTTGTTTTTTCAATTTTTATTAGTTTTGGTTTGTGTTTAAGCTAAGCACTTTAGCAACGGACAATTTAACGCGGGACAGAGACTTACTTTGGGTTTAAGTATGTCAAACAAGGATAGCGAAACAATTTTTTCGAAAATTTCACAACTGTTTCGAACAATTTATCGTGGGAAAGAGTTAGTTGCAATATTTTTAAGTGTGGCAGACAAAGATAGCGAAACGATTTTTTTCGAAAAATTTCGAGCATTTCGGTAGTAAGGGAGGGAAATACATTCATTCCCATTGTGCTTACAAGGCAAAGCATGCTCATAGTCACTCCTTTTTATATATCCTCCTTGGTGTGTATACAACTTGGCGGCCAATAAAGACACAACTACTTTATGATGAAATTTCATAAATCCAATTACAAGCTAAACTTAAAAGAGATTTTGAATTTTTTTAAATTGCATTATTTGTATCTGACGGCAACTTAGTAATATTTGGCTTATTGATACTTAAAAATAAATATTACTATTATATTATTATACTGGCTAAATTGATATATTTATGACGTAATTTGTGCTGTAATTACTTAAATAGTTAAATGCATAATACACAACTCTAAGTTTCGAAAAAAAACCTGTCCATATTAACGTTCACTCTGAAATCATTTTAAGGCATGAATAAAATAATATCAAAGTTAATTCCATTCATATACTGATTTTCTGATATTTTATACCATTTTTTATGGCATTTAGTTATGGATTGATTATTAAAATTATCAAAAGCAAAATAATCCATCGAAATCCAGCGAATCGAAAAAATCTGCCATGTATGTATGCATTTCATTTGAAGTATTTAAGTCATAATCTCATAATCGAAACACGAACACTATTTTATCGAATTCCATAAATACCCAAATACTTTTTCGCTTGAATTTAGTTTAATGTGTATCTCTTTAACGTTATTCACACCGCACTAGACCCGCTCAGCATATCATCATATCGAGGGTTCTTTATAATAATTCCAAAGATATATTGTATTTGGAAAATTTATATCCTGCGGCTTCTCCAGAGATACATTAACTTTGTCGGTCCTTCTACCTCCGTGTTGCCCTGCTCCTAACCACAAAAATATCCTAAGCAGTCTCCAGATACAAATAAATATTTAGATATCCCGAGATCCTGAAACGGGAAAACTTTTCGTAACCTTCTTCAGCAAAAAAAATAATTCTGGAATGAGGAAAACGAACCCAAAGTGCGCGAATGTGTGCGAAATCAAAACTCAATAAGCATACCGACACCACCCGGAAAATGCCTGCCATTTCTTTGAAAATGTTTTTCGCAACAGTCAAGATATAACGCGAGAAAAATTCGAAAAAATTACCATAAAAATGTCTGAAAATTGCTTCAGATGAAATCGACGTATAAGCGCTTAAGATACTTTCGCATTGTTTTAGTGCTTCTGAAATTGTTCGTTTATTCCCAGATCTATCCATAAGTATTGGACATAAAAAATGGCCCTCAAAGAAATACTTCACCATACTTTTTGAGATATTGAGAGCGGTGGTAGCTAATGACTCCAGGAACGGTAACAATGGCAGTCGAGCTACTCGACATATTCCCCGAAGTCCTGGTCGGGACCGGATACGGTATTAAAAATAAAGGAAAACATTTTCGGGCTACATTATCGGCAATTCTAGCTGGATGCTCGCCGGGTCGGGAAATGCAAACTGTTGGAGTCAAACCCTAGGATGAAAATTGAATTCGGGGAAATTGGAATTGAGATCCCAATGGGATCTGTCCTGTTTCTTTTCACCAATCTCACTAGACATTATTTTGTTCGACCCGTATCTACTGAATAACATACATTGGTCATAGATATGGGATAGATTCTTTTCCAAGTATACTTTTGTGCACCTTTGGTGTACTACAAACTTTCCATTTAATGTTTGCCCATCGGTAAGAATACAAACATACTCAGAGTAGCGAATGCTTGGACTATATTGTTTGCCTTTTGTGCAGTTTCGAGAGTCCTGATGGAGCCCAATTTTCTCGCATGGGTGATTTGTTCAATTTTCATGGACAGTACGCAGTGAGTTTGTCCATGGCAGTATTGAAGTTGAAGGTAATAAAGAACTCTTCTCTGTACTTAAGCATATTTGCCTGACTTAAGAATTTGTAGCGATATTAAGGTTCTTCTATGTTTGTCTTCCTCTTTTGGTGGTTTTTGTGAAATTTTACACTTTCAAAGTTAAAATGTGTACTTTTCGCTAGTCTTACGCATTCGTACATTAGTTACCGAGGTTTTGTCGTCTAGCGTATCGTGAAAGCAGAAGTATACACCTTTTGATTTGATATTTAAGACTTAACTAACGTAAGAAAACATTAGACTAGTCCAAAGTGCAAATTTATACTTTAAACGTGTATAATTTAACAAAAAATTCCAAACAAGAAGAAGACAGGCATAGAAGAGCCCTATTGGGAATTATATGAGTTTTCAAGTTTTGATATTGCGTGAATTTCAATATTTAAAACGGATGTTGTATTTGCAATAACTACATAATATGCAATACTCTAGATGGAGCGAGCAGTCAATATACAAAAAAATATGTCATTTCAAATTCTTCGGAATAGTGCGATTTTTGAATGAGAAGTGGAAGGAGTCAATCAATCAATCAATTTGCTATTAAGACTACCTGCAAGGCCATAGGACAGAAACAGTTCTCTTTCACAAGGCGCAATCCTATGCATCGGCCTTTAGTAATCGCCAGGATTTGTTTATTTTTCTGGCCTTCTGCTCAACTGCTCGCTTCCATTAGCTACATAATCGACCAACCGGAGGTCTTCCTTGAGGATTATAATCCAGAGCCTGTTTGGCTATGTTTCGCTCTGGCTTCCTCAAAGCGTAACCGATCTGCTGCCACTTCCGCCTTTGAATCTCAATGCCTATTTCTGTCTGTCCAATTGTACTCCAAAGTGCATCGTTGTAGATAACTTCTCGGTAAAATATCCATAAACTACTTCGGAAGGTTTACGAAAGTTTTCAGATTTTTGGTAGGACTAACGATTACTTTCTATTTAGTAGAACCATAACATAACAACACCGATTTGCTGTATGCGCCAAACACACGTAGCTTCGTGAGATCTCTCTTAATTCACTCCAAAAAGGGAAAAGAATACCAAAGGCCTGATGAGCCATATGTGGAAAAAGTGAGAGTGGTTTATAATTTTTGAATATAACATTGCAGTTATCATGATTTTCAAAGCAGTTTTTTTAAATTATGACATTTTATATGGGAGGTGGTAGAAAGATTGGATCGTTTTTGAAGATTATGAAATTGATAATTGAATTTCTTATCTTATCACCATGCTTTGTTCGACTTTCAAGATCCATAGCTTTCATATGTTCGTATGAGAAATTCTTTTCTTGAATTTCTATTATATAAGGTGCAGAAGAAATGACGTGAAATGCAAAATGTTTCGTGCAGAATTTAAAGTTTGCATTTTTCATAATTTTCAGGGATATTGAATATTATTTTTTTGAAATTGTAGCATTTGTATGGGAGTTGGAAGAGGAAGTGGAAGAGTTTGTATGATTTTGAAACTGCTTGTTAACATGCTTTGTTCCAATTTTAAAATCAATGGCTCTCATATGTTCGACGGAGAAATGCTTTTCTTGAATTTCGAATATGGAAATTTGTATGGAAAGGGGTAGAAGGAGTAAATCGTAGTTGGTTTTTTTTTGGCATTTCTCAAAGCGTTCGAGAGTTATGTTGTAGACAGACGGAGAGACGATCACGCGAAATGAAGGTTGTTAAGCGACAACAAATATTTCTGAATCCTTGAAGACTCTGTGCAAGCATTATTCTTAGCCTTACAGATAGTAAAGCAAGCACAATATCCTCTCAGATTTCTTCTAGAGTATAAAAAGTTAAGGAACCTGAAGATCAGGAAACCAAGGCCTGGCTTGGGCTGTTTTGTCATTGAAAAAGGATATAAGAACGCCGAGGTCAATACTGACAATTCTGGACTAAAACTCGTCAAGTTGGAACTTGGTAATCATTGGGTCGACGTATGGCTACCTACAAATAAAGAGAAAATGCGAGTATACCACCGTGCCACGCGATGGAAATGAAATGCGCTCAGTGGACACGAAGTAAGAGGCAAACATTAACACCTTCCTAGCAAGTGCTGAAGACGAGAGATATGTACAGAGCGGTGAGCATAATTGGATGCCGCAGGACACACGAGACAAGTTTGGCAATCGTAAAGAGCCAAACTGACAATCGTTCCCCAACCCAATTGTAACAGTCGGCCTGGTAAATGTCGACTTACTACCATATCCAAAATCACACCTGAGGTAATTCTCAACAGGGTTGGTGATGCTATAAGAGTCCTTTCGAAGTTTGTCAGACTAAATTCCATAAACACTTGTCTTGCGACGTCTACTCAGAAACCCTACAGATAATATTGGAGCAGTCTGCCGTCGCCAGGAGAAGGTTTTCGACAGTTCAAAGCGATTGCATATGTAATTCTTTGCGTAGAAGAAATATTACAGATAAGATCATGGTAATGATTTAAGAATCCTAACAACATGCATGATGTTGCGTCTTACATAATGAAGAGCTTTTCTGTGCGGGTGCTAAAGAAGGCTGCAAAGTATCCGAAGCGCGTTTTTTGGTGATAAATGATGCACTGGGAGGTGGAGAGGAGCTTTTAATGTTTGCTTGCGCAAAACCGTTCATACTAGGATTCAAATGTTCGCATTTCAAATGAGGCAAAACTGATAATAAATGTGCGTGAACCCAAGTACATGTTATATATAGTAAATTGATTTTCCTTAACGGATAAGATGTGAAAGAGGTGCGTGGCGGCTTAAAATGCCACGCTACTTAACAGATAAGCCGTGGGATCTAGAAAGCTCGGTGATCTCTACAGTCACTTCCCAAGTTTGGATCAGCAGGCTCAATTCTAACTACTGGCAAGGTATTTTCTTAACGTCTAAACCATGGTCTGCTTCTTTTTCTTCAATGGCACTATAGCCCAAAGCGGGCCTTGGCCTTCTGACCTTCAGGTTCCTTAGCTTTTTATACTCTAGAAGAAATATATTTATTGCGGAAGAGTTGTTAGCTCTTCGCACAACCCTTTATCTACGATTTTTCACTTTGGTAGATTGAGATAGCCAAGGTATATCCATGCAGGCAGTGTTCTTGAATTGTGCGTCGACTGGGATTTGAACTCACGACGTTCGCATTGTAGACAAACACGGTATCCACTAAGCTACACCCTAGTTGGTCTGCTTACACAAGCTTTACTAACGAGTCACTCTGAAGAAGAACTGAAACAAAACGCAATGCAGCTCAGTTGCCACGCTTTCGCAAGAGATGAAAGGTTTGTGGTACTATAGCAACATTAGTATGCGCAGAAAAAGGTATTGAAACTCGTGTAAATAGAGATCATTTTTCCACCTCTATGATGGCGATGGCAGATCCTCGTTTGGACGGTGCTGCATTTACATACTGCATACATCAGACCTATGGATATCGTTTAATACTTGGATACTAAATGAAAAATGATCATCAAGTTTACTAAGAAACTGAAGACTTTCGTAAACTGATGCCTTCGCCTCTTTCAAAAGATATTCCAGTTCGATGTCATTTCTAACGTGATACTTTTGAGTAGAACTAGACAAGCAATGGGAGGCATTAAGATTCAAAAGGGGAACTGGTAGTGGATCTGTCAAATGTGAAAGTCACATCAAAAGATGTTCAACCAAACTTTAAATTATAGTCAAGGCAGACGTTAAAATGTTCGAACATGTAGCAGATGTAAAAGTGCAGTTGAACAGGAGGCCAGTCCTGACGACGACAACTCAAGACCGATGTGCCTTGGCGGAAGAGAACTCTTTCTGTCCAATGCTCTAAAAAGAAGTCTACAGAGGAAATTAATTAATTATCTGAGACTTGTGCGAACTAAATAACGTATTCTTACATATCAGCCATAGTAGCTCATCGCATGATCCACCACCATCTTGATATTCAAGACTTGTAGTACACAGGGATGACGTCAGTAACAAATGGGTTGATGAAATTGTCGTACATGAACACTGCACGTGTTTGATACAATTTCTGCACACACTAAAGCGCCCTAAGAAACCACTGCCATTTTGTCTACAACGATGCCAGAATGTAGAGAAAGCTGCGTATGATCGCAATCTTCTACTTTTCTCGAGAACATCAATTCTGCACACACACATATTATTCGTCGACTCGAAGAAAGCCGACAGTCAGGGCGCCGACAGTAAGAAACACATCGTCGTATGGCCGACGACCGAGCCGATAGTCGGGAACGCATCGTAGTAAGGATGACGATCGCAGTGGAGTCGCTATGGACGGCAACGGTGTGGACGACGGTCGCTGTGGAGCTGCTATGGACGGCGTTGACGATGGCATATACGATAATAGGCAATTTTGGTTATAAAAGGGGCGAGCGTTTGTGAAAAGATGCAGTGGATCAGGTCACAACGTAGTGAAGTCGACAGCGGAAGCGAAAGAGTCAATCCAAAAAACCTCACAATCTATGATTAAGGAACTGCAAGTTAGAATTTTTTTTTAATCTAACTTACAATATGCAAATACTTACGCTAGGGTGCAGCCTAGAGGGTAGCGTGTTGATCAACAATACGAAGGTCGTTATTTCAAACCCCGATCGACGTAGAATTCCGGCACACTACCTGGTTGGATACATCTGCGAATATGAAAAATTCGTAGTTAGAGGGCTGTGCGAAGGGCTAAGAACCCTTCCACAAAAGTAATGAAAACGTTAAAGAGCCTGAAGGCCCAATCAATACTGGCTGTAGTGCCATTGGAGAAATATATCAACGAATGACAAGATTCAGTAGGGAAAAAAATTACAAAATATTAAAGGAATAGGCGGCTCTAGCCAATCAGGACTAATATAATGATCATAGACGATTTGCAAATAATAGCTGCAGACAGAAAAATCGGAAATTTAATAATCACGAAACTGAAAACAAGGACAAATCTTTTAAATTACACAACACAAGAGCCTCGTATCCCCTATATAAAAGGATGAAAGAGAGGTTCCAATGGAAAACGACTCACTGCATTCTTGCGGTCCGGATGACCCATCCAAAAAATCGGGCGCCGGGCATTGATCAAATTAATATACATCCTGAAGATAGGCGCAGGAGTATCGTATGTTTTTAATTTATGGAAAAAAAAAAGAGAAACTCTACTGCGAAAAGTACCCAGGAATATTTTTATTGAATACGTCTGATAAGATCTTGACAAAAATTCCAAAAAAAGCCATATGCTGACAAAGTAATTGGTGAATACCACGGTGAATTCAGTACTGGACAATCAATCACGGACCAGGAATTGTCAATTAAACATATTATATGCAGAGAATATTGGACGTGATTCAAGCAATCAATTAAAAAGCTATTAACATCCACCCACCCTTACTATTACTCCTCTTCCAGCCCTCATAAAAACCCAAACGTGCAGAAACGAATGAAATATTGTTAAATTGACAACAGCCCTGCCCAAGAACGCCCTTTCATTTAGTCTTCCCTAACCACTCTAACCTGCATATTGACTTTCCACTCATCCGCAACTTGTCCCAAGAATAATAAAGTTTCGCCCGACTTGTTGTAACGCTATCTTAAGTAAGTATATGCAATCAATACTTAAATTCGGCTTTCAAATTTCAAAGTCATATTCCAAAAAGAATGCTGAGATGTTAGAAACAGATTAAAGGCGTGCAACAAGAAATAAGTAGTTTAGGGGAGGATAGGACGTGATCTCACTGAGATGTTTAATATTCATAATGGTTTGAAATTGTGAAGATATAAGAAGCTTGCATACGAGGAACAGCAATTATCAGCTAGGAAATCAGAAAGACAAACAGAAAGTTAAAAAGCGCGGTTACGTAACCATTTCGCAACATTTTACCAAATCGAATTGTGGATATGTGGAACACTTTACCAAGTAAAATCATCAGCACACCATCAATCAACAGTTTCTAATATTCAAAAATTATTTTCACTCACCGGATTATAATTACGTTAGTTAAGTCATTTTTAATTGAATTTTACGAATTATTGGTATAATCTCAATTATGAACACTCTAATTTTGATGTTTGCTAGCCTAGACTGGAAAATTATTCAACAAAAATAATAATTACAATGATAATAATAACATTCTAAAACGATTGCAATCTGACCCATAAAAACCATTTCGATAATTATCAAACTCATTAGGAATCTCATCAAAAAGTATTTTGCAATCAGCCCACTGAAGCCATCAACATGAGCTGTTGCCATTTCGAATCAATCAAACACAACTCCACCCAAAAACCTATCCAAAAACGTTTCTAATCCTTAATTCAAATCCTGCGGCCTAAAATCCCGCAGCACGTTTTTTTATGCGCCCCAACCAATGCCATGATATCTAATTGATAACCAGTTGAACATCCTGTGCTCATTCACTCGCTTCGACCGCAATGAAAGCGGCTAAAGGTCGGTTCACCGCTATCAAAGTAGCAAGAGAGCTGATGAAATAGAAGGAAAAAAAGGTAATTTCGAAGAGAGATCCAAACGAAATTTTGTTTTTATCCTCATTCTTTCTGGTCCTTGAAGCTGAAATGAAGGAAACCCGTTTTTCTGGACTACTTGCTTAGCGAATCCTGGCATATATTGAACATCAAAACCAATCCCAGATTCGTCTCTTTTTATTTTTTGTACCATTTATGTTACATTTTATTCTGGCTCCTCTATCTCTAATGGAATAATAATTCATGAGGGTGAAGCACGAATAGTGCAAAAATAGGACATCGCAAGGAAGCTTGGAGAATTTGTGTTGAAGAAAAAAACGAAATTGCCATTAAAATAAAACGAAAAGGATCTGATGAAATTATGTCTATTTTGGTACTATTCTGGATGGACATGTAACGCGAAACAAATGTTTTTCTCAGGACAAATGTACATACGTATGTAGTATAGCTTAGGCTTTAAATTTTACTATCTCATTGCAATCGAAATTAAAAAGGATGTATTCCCATTCAGAGTTCTTATTAAGCCATTAATCTTACATACGAAATGTACAACATCGCCCACAATCCCGACAGGATTTCAACAAAGCCATGACGTTTTTTTAAGGACACGACCAAAGTGTTGTCGTAAAATTTTACCAGCTACCGCCATTAAGTGCTAGTAATCAATGCGAGAATGAAGAGACCATTTATCTTTTTATTTTCATCCCTTAACGCGCAATAAGTGTCTCTTGGTGAAATGAAATAAATTGAAAGTATGAGTTAAGGGGAATTGAGAATTTTTTGAAGTACTAAAACAAAAATATTAAACTCAAAATTTAATTCATTTATTTTCTTTTAGCTATTAAATGGTTTCTTTGTCATGATTAATTATTAAAAGGTGAGAATTTAAAAAAATCTCTTGAGATTTCGTTGTGTCGAACTATTCCTGCTTTAATAATGTAGTAAACTAGCCCATGTGTGTCATTGCTATTAGCCTAACTTTGAGTGAAATATTTCGACAGCAAGTTTTAAATGTCACTGTTTCACATTGCATGTTTTCGCCATATTTACTAAGAACCCTAGAAATAGACGAGTTGAGGATGCGTGGCAAGTCAATATCGTCGGTGATATGACAAGACCTCCTATGTCAAATATCGTCCGAAAAAGGGTATTTGGCACGAATGTATTGTTTATGTAATTGCGGATTTCCTGAGAATGCTAAATACTCGTGGTCTTATCCCAATTCTATTCATAATTATAGAATAATTCAACTACCGTACAATTTCATTTTAGTAAAATAGGAGGTATTGTCATATCATCGACGATACGCAGTGTAAGGCGGTAGGAGTAGGGAAAACTAGAGGGATGGATGGATGGTTCCAGGAGCGAGCTATTGTCAATTATTTAACACTTAGCTGCGATTACGATCAATAGCTCCAATACATAGAATCAATATTTCATTCGTTTATTTATGCAAGTGTGGATTTTTACATACATATGTAAGGAGGAAGGGTTAGGTGGATGTTAATTGATAACTTGAATCAAGTTCGTAATTGTCTGAACAGAATGTTAGTTTCATAGACAAAATGAATTAAAGAGGTGGTAAGAGAGTTAAATTTGTGATGCAGTTTTACTATACTTATTTTAAACGGCGTTTCTACCAAATCAAGTTCGTAATTTTTAATTTGCTGTTTATTAATTGATGGTTTCAGATTTCTTTCTGCATTCGTAGTGGAGAGACTAGCAATTGTATTTTTCGACTCTATCCCTTCTTCCGCAGCTGCCTTCAAGCCCTAAATTTAAGTAATGAAACTCACGTGGCTTCATGCATTTCGAATTGATAGGAAAGATTTCCGGCTACACTGTTACGCTTTATTCGTATATATTTATTCGTGACGTTTTGGCCTCTGCTGAGAAGTTGAAGAGTTTGATAAAGGTCTCAGCAGATACCGAAACGTCACGTGAGCACTCACGTACTCAATCTACAATCTTCATAAGAATGAAATTCATAAATCTATGAGTCGATATGTACCGAGTACAGGCCGCGAGATATTTTATTGCATTTTTGTAAGCGTGATAAATAAATTTTCAATCTACTCACCAAATTGATTTTTACTTTATTATTCTAATAATAAAGTGTTGTGATCGAATCGAAAAAAATTGCTATGTATATAATATATATTTATCTATATATCTATGGACAATGAATGTACCTTTCAGCATTGTTGTGCTGATTTTACATTATTGGACACGTCTTGCGTCTTACTATTTTTTTAGAAAGAAGCGAAGCTCATTGAATGCCTACGGGTGTACTCCAAAAGTCCTGCCTAAGTCTAGCGCAGTTTATGTAGGTTAGGTTAGGTTAGAGTGGCGACCTTAGCCCACATAGACCCTTTGGGATCCATAGTGATACCACATCGGAAAATAGGGAAAACCTAATGGTTCGCTGGTATTGCGATTTCCTTGTTGAGCTCAAAGGATTTCGCTGCTGCCGCAAAGTTCAGAACGTTTCGCATACTACAGCTCGACACCTGTTTGAGATCGGAGAAGAACGGAGAGCCGAGGGTTATAAGCCTTCTTCTAGCAAGCGCCGGACACTTACATAACACGTGCTCCATTGTCTCTCTTACTCCCGGCTGGTTGCAATTCCTGCAGTGATCATGGGTTACCAAACCCATCCTATAGGCCTGTGCTCCTATAAGACAATGGCCAGTGATGATGCCAACGATTGTCGCACATTGCTTCCTGGGTAGTGATAACAAGAGTTTTGTTTTCTTTGCATCATACCTGTTCCACATTGATTTTGTGGTTCTACAAGTTGTGGTCGTATGCCATCTAGCTTCGGCTAGATTCGTGAACTGTGTGTCCAAATATCCTTTGATGATCATTATAGGCGGTGGTACGTTTTCTGCGAGTTCGTGATCAAGATTTGCCCCTCTTTTCGCCAGGTCGTCTGCGGCCTCACTACCTGTTATGCCGCTGTAGCCTGGAACCCAGCAGAGTTCTACCCTTCTGTTGACACATAGATTCTGTAACGCGCGATGACAGTTAAAGACTACCCTAGACTTTATAGTACAGGCTTCTAGTGCCTTTAGGGCAGCCTGACTATCTGTGTATATAATTATTCTTTTGTTACCATTTCGCGACGATCTGCTGGCGATCTCGGCTGCTCTCTGGATTGCCGGGATTTCCACCTGAAAGATACTGCAGTCGTTTGGTAGCCTGAGAACTAAATCCGTTGTGAGGTCAGGTGTGTGCACTGCTCCGCCCACCCCTCCCTCCATTTTGGATCCATCCGTATAGATATTTATCGCTCCCCTAGGGTCTCCGGTTCTTGTTGACCAGTATTCCCTATCCGGTATACGTATCGAGAACTTCCTGTCGAAAACTGACTTCGCAATTATAGAGTCCGTGTTTCCCCCGGGTAGAGTTATGTTACTGTGACCGTACGGTCGTGTACTAAGTTGCTTGTGCTCCTTGAGTCGTAGAGCACTCTTGGATGCCACGTTTAATGCGACCAAGTCTATTGGTGGTAAAGACAGTAACACGTTCAGTGAATCGGAGGGCGTGGTCCTAAGAGCGCCAGTGATTCCCAGACATGCCTGCCTTTGTACTTTTTCCAATCTTTGCCTGTAGGTCGTCTTATTTAGAGCGGGCCACCATATCATTATGCCATACAGGAGAATTGGCCTTACGATAGCCGTATATATCCAGTGCGTTATATTCAGGTATAGTCCCCAGCTTCTTCCGAACATCCTTTTGCACGAGTAAAAAGCGATGCTAGCCTTTTTTGAACGCTCTTCAATGTTAAGTTTCCAGGTTAGCTTACTATCTAGGATCAGTCCCAGATACTTTGCGTGGCTGGTCAGAGTTAGTTCGGTGCTTCCTATTTTAGGTTGCCTAAACTCCGGAGTTTTAATTTTCCTCGTGAACAGAACTAGTTCCGTTTTTAGCGGGTTTACTTTTAGTCCGGCGCTTTTCGCCCAGTCGTATAGTTTTCTGAGTGCTCCTTCCGTGAGCTCGGATAACGTGTTTATGTACTTGACTGATACCAGTATCACTACGTCGTCAGCGTAGGCCACCACGTTTACCCCTGAACTGCTTAGGACCTTAAGTATGTTATTGAGAGTCAGCACCCACAGGAGTGGAGATAGTATTCCTCCTTGTGGCGTTCCCCTACAGCTATGTTTGCGACAACTAGCATTACCCCATTCCGACGCTATGGTTCGATTTTTAAGCATAGTCTCGATCCATGCGCTGATCGTTTTGTTTACTTGAGCAGAGCGGAGAGCTTCCCCAATGGCATCCGTTGTGACATTATTGAAGGCTCCCTCTATGTCTAGGAAAGTGATTTTTCGATGTTTATCACCACCTCGTGGGTGGCAGTCTCCACCGATTTCGCTCTCATGCAGTTTATGTAGGAAGTATCAACAAGAGGTGTTGGATTTGTTTCCCAGACCCTATCAGAGAACGTACGGCACTGCTGGTGGTCCGCTAACTGCAGTTCTTGAGTTAATTGGACCTTGAACGCGTGCAGAGCCAAATCTTTCGTCAATATTCGCTGCAGTATGGAATGGAGGTGTTTGGGTCCATTTCAACACTGTTCTTCGCTGCAGCAATATTTTCGGTCGCACGTCCGGGCAAAGTCGTGTCAGTGTCTTCACACCTTCCACTAATTCAGGCACTTAGATTTTTTTTTTTTTATTCTTGGGGAAGTTACACACACAAGTCTCAGAAAGCACATGGTTACGATCAAAATTTGCTCGAATTTTGCGCGTTACTGCGATTAAACGCTAATTTTCGTTCTAAAAATCGACGACTGTGTAGCATTCCATTGTACATTTCCCGCCTCTATAAATGTTAAATGTTTGCATTTGACAGCTGTCAAGTGACCAGCTGTCATATAATAGGCCTTTCCAACCCTGCACCTCTTGCTCAAACACCCTATCATACATACACATATATACATACTTCAGACATTGCGGTTGTTTTAGAAATTATCATTTTTGGCGATGACATCTGCATACATACACGAACTAATGATCCTACCACAATAAAAACAGAAGTGAAGCTGCATTTTAACCGACTATTCTAATATTACCACAGATGAACGACTAAAATTAATCTTTCAAAAACCAAAGCGATCTTCTTCACAAAAAAGAAACAATAAAGAGTTGTAACCTCCCAATTCGATCTTCCTACGACAATGTATATAATGGTCGGATTCATAAAAAATATCTCGGTTTATCCTAAACAAGAATTAAATGGTTTCATAAAAATAAATTTTTAAGCAACATATCGAAAAGGAGTGATGTGCATTGCAATTAATAGAAAATCAAAACCATCTGGCGATAACATGCTTCCTTTTTATACTCTAAATGAAATCTGACAGTATTATAAGTTTACCACAAAGTTTGTAACGCCAAGAAATAAGGCTCGGAGAAAAAAAATGAATGACAATATAATTCATATAATCACTCAAAAATTTCAAAACCGGATGTCCGTCCGTCAGTCCGTCTGTCTGTCCATCCGTCCGTCCGTGTCCTCTTTAGCTTGAGAACGCGTTGAGCAAATTTTGTACACATAGTTTTTGACAAAAAAGTAAGGTCAAGTTCGTGAACGGGCTCCACCCCTTCTACCCCCCCCCCCCCCCATACAAAATTACATAATTTCGAAATTCGACAATAAACGGATTTACTCGAAAAGTGTAAATGCTATTGATCAGAAATTTGGAAAGCAACACTTTTATAATAGTTTAAATCTACTGTATAAAAATTATTGTGTCCTCCCCCTCCTTCCACCACTTCCCATACAAATTGCACTTTTTCATGAAATGCTATAAACAAGTTTACTCAGTACGTATACATTGATCGAGCTGAAATTGTGCACCAATTATTTATTTACAATTATTAGTAAAACAAAAAAAATTAATTGATTAGCTTTACCCCTTCTACTCCCGCCCATACAAAATGACACAATTTAACAACTTCACAAGAAGTCCATTTTCCTAAAAAGTATGAATGCTACAGAACTGCAATTTAAAACATGACAAAAACATGATGTTTTTAGTTATTTCTAATAAGTCATTAAAAAGTCGCCCTTCCTTCTCCCATCTCCCATACAAACTGCACAATTTCACTAAATCCATTACACTAATTTTCCCAGCACCTATTAAATTTTTTAATTCTAAATTTTCTATAAAACATTTGGTGGCAACTCCAGCGTGATGTGAAAAGAGTAGTTCATTGTCGTCACCTCTCCACCACTTCCCCTACAAAATTTCTTAAAATCAAAAAATTTCTATTTCATCTAGAGTATCGCACGATTGGGCTTTATGACCAATGATTCCGCAGCAGAGTTAAATTCATAGGTGTAGTCTAAAGTACCGTCATTTGAAAAACTATGGTTTGGATTGAAAGTAGACGACGTTTATGAAACTAAGATAAGTGTTAGAGATGAAACAGAAATTTGCGAAATGCTGGAATCAATTGAGTAGGAGGAAGAGTTAACTCCATCCAATACTACTCGTATAGTGCGTTCAGAGAAATAACACTCAATCCATTGAACAAGAGTGTACCTATAATTAAGGCATATGGCCCTTAGCTTAACTAATATACATTCATGCCAAACTGTGTCAAAATCTTTCGCAATGCCAAGTGCGAGGACTTGATCATCGCATGAGTTCCAGCGATCTGTTAAATAGATCAAAAGATCTCCCGTCAACCGTCCAGAACGGAACCTATACTGACGATCATGGATGAGCTGTTTATCCTCTAGATATTTGACGATTTTATAATTGACAGAAGTGATCATTATTTTCGAAAGCACAATCACTATTGGGCGGTAGTTGACGGGGTACACTTTGCTTTCTTTTTTTTGGGAACGACTGAACATTTGCAACTTTCCACATACGTGGAAAGCACCCAGACGAGTAAGAAAGATAGAAAATATTGCGAAAAGTTTTAGGTTAAGAAGAGGTGCAACTTTTAATGGTAATGGGGTATTACCGTCCGGATCAGTGGATTTGTGGATATCGAGCTCTTGAATTATCCGAGAAATAAGTCTCTTGCGGGCAGTGAGAAAACAGAAGAATTTGCAGCAGGAGGCGATTGAGTTGATGGTGGAAGACGAGAGTTTCCTGCGAAACTTGGATCAATCACGGTCACCATAAACCAGAAGTGGTGTGGAAGAAGAAATTAGATTGTTGCTAACCGTTTTAACAATGATCAGTAAGATCTTGAGCCTTTAGGGCACTGGAAGATCGTTAAAGTTTTCAAATTATGTTCCTCCGAAATTTGAAAAGTCTTAAAACCGTCCCTGGTGAAAAAACCACGTTGCCATGATAACAAACAATTATATAATAAATTCTTGCGTAGAATAATTAATTATCAGTTTAGTATTATTGATAATTTCATGATTTTATAAATTTAGCAACATCGATCACCGGTGATAATAGCGACAATAGCAATAGCGTACACCTCTGCAGGACTTACGACTACAACGCTGTGCTCATCTCAATCTACGAAAATGAAAAAATTCTGGAAAGATGGTTGAGCGAAGGGCTAACAACGCATCCATAATAAATAATGGAAGTTTTAAGGAACGTGAAGATCAGGAGGCCAAACTCCAATTCAGGCTGTAGTGCCAATGTATAAGTAGAAGGTTAGAGATGGCGCTTCGAATGTCTTCTTTTTGACGGGCACTGCAACCCGAATCGCGCTACTGTTTCCTGACCTTGTTAGCCCTTTGAACTGCCATCTCTACACGGATTTTCATTTTCACAGATTGAGGTAGCCCAAGTGTATACAGGCTGGAATTATACCTCGACCGAGATTTAAACTCACGGCCTTCGCATTGTAGACCAACACTTTACCCACTAGGCTTAATACAGGTTCGAATGTTGTCCGACCTTTGTTCGGATGTGCTTCTTCGTAGGTTTTAATTTCGAATTTAATTTTTTGGAGAAATAATCAACCGTAATAAATTTTATTCGACTATTGCAATAAAACTGATCAATTTATTTTAAAAAATTTAAAAATGCTGGTCAACTTTTTATACTCTAGATGAAATCTGAGAGTATTATAAGTTTGCCACAAAGTTTGTAACGCCAAGAAATAAGGCTCGGAGAAAAAAATGAATGATACAGAAGTTCATATAATCACTCGAAAATCTCAAAACCGGATGTCCGTCTGTCCGTCCGTCCGTCCGTCCGTCCGTCCGTCCGTCCGTCCGTGTCCTCTCTAACTTGAGAACGCGTTGAGCTAGAAAGTTCAAATTTTGTACACGTCGTTTTTAACAAAAAAGTAAGGTCAAGTTCGTGAACGGGCCAAATCGCTCGACCCCTTCTACCCCCTCCCATACAAAATGTCACAATTGCGCAATTTCACAATAAACGGATTTGCTCGAAAAGTATAAAAGCTATTGGCCTGAAATTTAGAATATATTATTTCTATGATAATATCAATCTACAGTAAAAAAATTACGTGTGTCCTCCCCCTCCTTCTACCACCTCTCATACAAACTGAACTTGTCATAAATTACTCTAAGCCAATTTACTCAGTGCGTATAAAATTTAGCGAGCTCAAATTGTGCACCAAATATTTATTTAAAATTGTTAGTAAGGTCAAAAAAAAATTAGACGATTAGCTTCACCCCTTCTACCCCCTCCCATACAAAATGACACATTTTCGCAAATTGACAATAAATGGATTTACTCAAAAAGTATAAAAGGTATTAGTCTGAATTTTGGGATATATTACATTCATAATGATTTCAATCTACGGTAGAAAAATTATTTGCCTCCTCCCTCTCCTTCCACCCCCTCCCATACAAAATACACTTTTTCATGAAATGCTCTAAGCCGATTTTCTCAGAACATATAACATTTATCAAGCTCATATTTTATAATGAATACCTAATTAGTATTATCTCTAAGATCAGAAAAAACTATTTGATTACCTTCACTGCTTTTACCCCCTCCCATACAATATGACACAGTCTTACAACTTCACAAAAAATCGATTTTCTTGAAAAGTATGAATCGCACTAGTCTGAAATTTAAGGGATGTCAATTTTGTAATATTGCTAATTATGTCTGAAAAAATTACTAAAATCCCCCCACTGTTTCTACCACCTCCCATACAAGCTGCAAATTTTCATTAAATCTAACTCACTAATTTTGTCAGTTCCCATTCAATTTTTTTAGTAAGCATTTTGTATAAAACATTTTTATAGCTACTTTAGCATGATGGGGAAAAATTAGTTCAATGCTATAATTCTTTCTAACACTCCCCATACAAAATTTCTAGGGATCACAAAAATTCTATGTATTTCATCTAGAGTATCGTAAGATTGCGCTTTACGCGCAATCGTAGCCCTGTTATGTTTTTTTATAGCAGTCTAGAGTTTAAATATATTATTTAAATTCCACAACCTTTGAATTGTAGATGGAATTTAAAGTTGTTGTATTTAACATCCAAATTAAATGTTTGACAAATTAATACAATACAATTCGTACTCTCATTATATATGTTCGATCGGACTGACATTGGATTTAACAAATTTTGACCATCAAAATGATATGAGCTGTGCTGTTCTTACTTTTGATTGAACTCAATGAAAGTATTTCGTCTTAAGTATTCGAGAAAAAAAGGAACGTTTAAATACATTTTTCCCAAAAACAACATTTTTCCTTACCAACTACTGTAACTACTATGTAAATATTATTGATAACAATATGGATAATTACAATAAATCAATAAATCAAATCTGTTGATCAAACCATCTTCTGGTCTTGATAAATATTATTTTTACGTTGAAAGTGTGCAGAATTTCAGCTAACCTATTTTTATACTCTAGATGAAATCTGAGAGTATATTGTGTTTGCCTTACCGTTTGTAACGCTAAGAAATAATGCTCGCACAGAGCCGCCAAGGGTACAGAAATATTTGTTGTCGCTTAAAAACTTCGATTCCGAGTTGCTGTCTGTCCGTCTCTCCGTCTGTCCGTCTGTCTACAGCATAACTCTCGAACGCTTTGAGCTATCGTGCTGAAATTTGTTGTGTGTCATTTTTAGCAAAAAAGAAACTTTAAGTTCGTGAACGGGCCACATCCCCCTACTCCTTCTACCCCCTCCCATACAAATTTCACGAAATTCTGAAATTTTCAGAAATTGATTTTTCTTTAAAACTATTTAAGCTATCGATTTGAAATTTGGGTCAAAGTATTATCATATAAATTTCATTAATATGACGGAATATTGATCCGATCCCGTCACTCCTTCTACTCCCTCCCATACAAATGCATAGTTTTGAAAAATGCAGTTTTTCGATTTTCATTGAAACTAGCAAAGTTATAAAAACCAATTTGTACCAGAATTAATTTTATTATAATTCTAATCAGAATTGAAAAAATTATCAACTTCACCTTACTCCTTCTACCCCCTCCCATACAAATTTCACGAAATTTTGAAATTTAAAATAAATTAGTTTTCTTCGAAACTTTGAAGCTATTTACTTAATATTTTGCGTAAAGTATACAAATAAAAATATCAATAACGGGAAAAAAATGTGTTTTGATCCGTACACTCCTTCTACCCCCTCCCATAAAAATGTATAATTTTTGTTAAACGCATTATATCGATTTTCATTAAAACTAGAAAAAGTATAAACTTCAAATTTTGCCAGAATTTGTTTTTCAATAATTGCAATAAATACCAAAAAAAATTATCAGCTCCTCTTCGCTCCTTCTACCCCCTCCCATACAAATATCTGTATTATAAATTCAAGAAAAGCATTTCTCCTTCGAATATATTAGAACTAGCGAATTTTAAATTGAATCAAAGCGTGGTGAGTAGGATGATGATAAGCAGTCTCAAAATCATCTTAAACGCTACACTTCCTTTGCCACCTTCCATACAAATGCCTCAATTTCAGGAAAACTATGTCCAATTGAAAATAATGAAAGCTTCAAATCTTAAATTCAGCACGAAATGTTTTGCATACCACATTAGGTGTCATATCCAAAAATTACAAACCTTCCCCCTCTTCTTCTACCACCTCCCATACAAAAGTCACTATTAATTATTTAAAAGAATTGGAGGTGACATATTTTCCGGTACATTGAACTCTTTCTCATTTCATCTAGAGTATCATATGATTGGGCGTTACGCCCAATCATAATTCTTTTATGTTTTACTGAATTTTTTGACTCATTTTTTTTTTTAATCTTTTGCGAAATAAGCTTGTTATTTAAATAGAACTATTCATGTTTTGATGTGAAGCACTACGGAAATTTTTAGCACTTTCTTCGAATAAACAGAACCTTGAATAATAACAAAATAAAGTCATGTATAACTTTGAGCATCATGCATACCGACCAATAGCAATGTTTTACGTTTGACCTATTAATGATATTTCGTGATTATATTATTTCACTCGAAATTCAGGATTGACTGCATCAATGCTAATGAATTGTTTTTTTTTTAATTTATGTTTTTCTAGCTAATTGGATCCGTGAAAAACTCATCAACAACATTCCGTAGGTAAATAAAAATCTTTTCTGAAAGCAACATTCTTTTAAAAACTGATAAATTTACTTCCAACTGACAAAATTTCGATATATTCTCTTCCAAAATGATACAGTGTACAATTTTAAAACCTTTCACTAAATAAATTTACAGTGCATATTGTCATATTTGGCAAAATTGTTAGAAATCATTACGAAGTTGTTTGATATTATTTTAATTGAATAAAGATTATAACATTGCTTGCAAAATAATGATGCCATTAAAATAATTGAAATTATGGCAATGTGTTTTTTTTTTCGAAAAATTTGGTTAATACGGGTATTATGGCCATCGCAAAATAAAGACGATGAAATTAAATTAATTTGCTTGTTAGTAGCAGTTTAAGTCCAAGCTTTATTATCGAATTTACAAGTGGATCCATCCGTGACAATTAGGCACGTTATACCCGTAGTAAGTAAGCTAATTTTTGCCGGCATCGAAATAAATAATAAGATGTCGAATATTGAACAAAGCTTTTAAATGAAATTTAAATAAGGTTTATTTCATAACATACGTATATATGTGTTTTAGAGATAAAGTCAACAATAATTAAATTTTACTATTGCTGTAGATAACCTTCATTTAAGGGATATTATCTAGTCTAATAGTTTTGATGTTTCTAAACATAGTTAACAGGTTAAATGTCAATTACAAGCGTGAGGTCTTATCGTTTTCTTTATATGCAAAAGTTTTACGTAATAACGCACATTTTTTCTTCTCTTGATTACATTCTAATAGAACTAAACTTTGAAAGTTATCAGTTTTGAATAAAAGAAACTTTTTTGTTTTACCTCTGAGTCAGTATGTGTAGAATTTCAGTTAAAGATAATATTTATTATTTTTCTTAGTATTCTTGAAAGAACTCCGAAACTCCGATAATCTGCGACATACTCCACATTTTGAACGCAAGGAATAATTTGGAATAAAAACGTTATTTCTATATATATTAAAAAAAATCATTTATAATAATACTGACAAAATTGACTCCATAATTATTATGTTTGTTTATTAGATTCTTATCAATTATTTGTATTACGATGTATCAAATTAAAATTGCACAAAAATGTTATTAATCAAGGTCAAAACTGTTTTGTTTACGAAAATGTTGAAATTTCTCCAATAAATAGAAATTTATAATCTATATAAATATAATTGTAGTGTCTGTCTGTTGTTTGTATATAAATGGCTATAAATAAGTTTTTTGCTTCATTTTAGCAATATCTAAGCAGAATCAAACGTTTTTAAAAAAATTCTCTGTCTGTCTGTCTTTCCGGCTTTCACGCAAAAACGGCTGTACCGATTGCAATGAAACTTTCACAGATTATTAAGTTTACCTCGGGGAGTAATCTGCTGTAGGTTTTATTTTTCTCCCCTCACGCCTTCTGCCCCCTCCCATACAAAGTGACTCATTTTCAAAAACTTATAATAATCAAATTTTCATGGAAACTATGAAAGCTATTAATTTGAAATTTAAAATATATTATTTCTACTATAAATGCAATCTTCAAGTATATAAATAGTTTGAATCCCCCAACTCCTTCCACCACCTCCCATACAAATCGCACAATTTCACTAAATCTAATGCACTAAGTTTCTCAAGTTACCTATTCAGTTTTTCAAGCTTAACTTTGGTGCAAAATATTTTTATAGCTACTCTAGCATGGTGTGAAAAAAATTAATTTAGTACTGTCATCCCTACTATCACTTCCCACACAAAAATTTTTAAGGTTACAAAAATTTCGATTTCATCGGTAGTATCATATAATAGGGCTTTACGCACAATCGAAGTCCTGTTATGTTTTTAAGCTTAATGTCATTTTATTTGGGCTTTTTTCAATTAACACAAGCTACAACTATTCACATGTCCTTAACACGTATACATATGATCTCGAATCACGGGTTTGATTTGATCACGACCCTCTCCCATTCAAATGCGAGTATCATGCTATCATTCTTAATAATTTATGGTTCTGACTCCAACAAAATACAAAACATTGTATTCAAAGAGGCATTAAAGTAAGCGGATTATATATCCCATGTAATGTAGTACTAACTACATTATCAAAAATGCGATTTTTATGCGGACGAAGTCGCGGGCGTTTGCTAGTACTTTAAATAAAAAATTATTGTAATGGTCATTGTTTACATCTGTTGATTTCACTGTTGATAGTTACGCAGATTCGTGATTTACATTTAATTATATTTGCGTAATGAATTATTTATTGCATCATTTTATATTTTCAGTTATTAAGCTCCAAATTGTTATAATATGCTTGAATAATTATAAGTACAAGCCAGGGTATAGCCCAGTGAGTAGCGTGTTGTTCCATAATGCGAAGATTGTGACTTCAAATTCCGGTCGACTCTACCACACTGTTGACATGGATATATCTGGGTCACCTCAATCTGTAAACATGAAAATTCGTCGATAAAAGGCTAACAACCATTCCAAAATAACAAATATTTTTATGCTCTAGATGAAATCTGCGAGTATTATGAGTTTGCCACAAAGTTTGTAGTAAGAAATAAGCATCCGAAAAAAAACTGAATGATACAAAAGTTCATATAATCACTCAAAAATCTCAAAACCGGATGTCCGTCCGTCCGTCAGTCCGTCTGTCTGTCCGCCCGTCTGTCCGTCCATCCGTCTCTCCGTCCGCCTGTCCGTCCGTCTGTCTGTCCGTCCGCACGTTTCCTCTTTAGCTTGAGAGCGCGTTGAGCTGCAAAGTTTAAATTTTGTACACGTGATTTTTGGCAAAAAAGTAAGGACAAGCTCGTGAATGGGCCAAATTCCTCCATCCCTTCTACCCCCTCCCATACAAAATAACGCAATTTCGCAATTTGACAATAAACGGATTTGTTCGAAAAGTGTAAAAGCTATTGGTCTGAAATTTTGAATATAGTACTCTTATGATGATTTCAATCTACCATATAAAAATTATTCATCTCCCCCTCCATCCACTTTTTCATGCAATACTCTAAGCCAATTTACGCAGTGCGCATAAAATTTAGCAAGCTCAAATTCTGGATTAAATTTTTATTTAGAATTGTTAGTAAGACCAAGAAACATTAGACGATTAGCTAAAAGCCTTTTACCCGCTTCTATACAAAATGACACAATTCGACAATAAACGGATTCGCTCGAAAAGTATAAAAGCTATTGATCCGGAATCTGGCAAATGCTCTAAGACAATTTACTCAGTACATATAAAATTTATCGAGCTGAAATTTTGTATTAATAACTTATTCAGAATTATTAGCAAGATTAAAAAAAACATTAGTTCATTAGCCTTAACCCTTCTACTCCCTCCCATACAAAATGTCGCAATTTTGCAATTCGAAAATAAACGGATTCTCTCGAAAAGTATAGGTGCTATTGATCTGAAATTTCAAAAAAATTACTTTTATGATAATTTAAATCTACTATGTATATATAAATTATTTAAGTCGTCCCACATGAAACACCTTGTGCACGTTAGACCGGGGGGGTCGGTTTATAACAATTATGGAACAAGTTATTATTATTATACTCTAGATGAAATCTGAGAGTATATTGTGTTGCCTTACCGTTTGTAACGCTAAGAAATAATGCTCGCACAGAGCCGCCAAGGGTACCGAAATATTTGTTGTCGCTCAAAAACTTCGATTCCGAGTTGCTGTCTGTCCGTCTGTCCGTCTGTCTACATCATAACTCTCGAACGCTTTGAGCTATCGTGCTGAAATTTGTTATGTGTCATTTTTAGCAAAACAGAAACTTTAAGTTCGTGAATGGGCCACATCTCCCCACTCCTTCTACCCCCTCTCATACAAATTTCACGAAATTCCGAAATTTTCAGAAATTGATTTTTCTTTGAAACTATTCAAGCTATCGATTTGAAATTTGGGTTTAAGTATTATGCTATAGATGTCATTAATATCACTGAATATTGATCCGATCCCGTCACTTCTTCTACCCCCTCCCATACAAATGCATAATTTTGAAAAATGCAGTTTTTCGATTTTCATTGAAACTAGCAAAGTTATAAAAACGAATTTTTGCCAAAATCAATTTTATTGTAATTCCAATCAGAATTGAAAAAATTATCAACTTCTACCCCCTCCCATACAAATTTCACGAAATTTTGAAATTTAAATTAAATTATTTTTCTTCGAAACTGTTGGAGCTATCAAATTGATATTTGGCATAAAGCATAAAAATAGAAATATCAATAACGGGAAAAAAATTTTTTTTAATCCGTACAATCCTTCTACCCCCTCCCATACAAATATATAATTTTTGTTAAGTGCATTATATCGATTTCCATTAAAACTGGAAAAAGCATAAACTTAAAATTTTTCCAGAATTTGTTTTTTAATAATTGCAATAAACGTTAAAAAAAATTATCAGCTCCTCTTCACTCCTTCTACCCCCTCCCATACAAATATCTGTATTATAAATTCAAGAAAAGCATTTCTCCTTCGAATATATTAGAACTAACGAATTTGAAATTGAATCAAAGCGTGGTGATAAGGATGATGATAAATAGTTTCAAAATCATCTTAAACGCTCCACTTGCTTCTCCACTTCCCATACAAATGCCTCAATTTCAGGAAAACTATGTCCAATTGAAAATAATGAAAGCTACAAACCTTAAATTCAGCACGAAATATTTTGCATACCACATTAGGTGTCATATCCAAAAATTACAAAACCTTCCTCCTCTCCTTCTACCACCTCCCATACAAAAGTCACTATTCATTTTTTAAAAGAATTGGAGGTGACATACTTTCCGGTACATTGAACTCTTTCTCATTTCATCTAGAGTATCATATGATTGGGTTTTACGCCCAATCATAATTCTTTTATGTTTTTTCTATTAACATCAAATATATGTATCCACATGCAAAATTTAAACTCTGTATCTTTTACCAGAGCCCTAAAAAAATCACTCAAAATTTTCTACATTTTTGATTATCACCAACTATCTTTGGAGACTAGCGATTCCACGAACCTGAGCTAACTACCCCCTAGTGGGATGGGGGCTATAGAATTCACCCACAGCCAGTCCTGCTTACCCTAAAAATGGCAAATGGACACTCTCTGGATCATAGGCTTAGGTCTTAAGACCTAACTGATACGTGAAACGGATACAGCGCCTCGGACACGGACTGATTCGACGGTAACGACATTTGGCATTCGAAAACGGACTATGGAACATTCGAACATTGAATGACGGGGGAAGAGCTTGGGTTAATCGGTCCTTACACCACCAATCAGTGATCGAGCGTGAAATGGAGCACTATAACATCCATATCTTGGGCTTGAGCGAGGTCAGGTGGACATGATCAGGAGAAAAACGAACAATAATTAGCCACTTTCTAAGCTGATTCCGGTGGAGCTATATGCCACCTTAATGGTCCAAAAATATGAATTTTTTACGATAAGTAATTTCGAAGATATATTCATTTGAAAAAACAATTCGGCCGACAATTTGTTTTTAGTCCCCCCTTTTCGGACGCCAATTAAATTATTTTTTTAGTTTGTACCACAACCATCTCTATATCTCTACTGATTTTCAACTTCCTATCTGCATTAGTGGTGGAGATATTAGCAAGTATAGTTTTTGACTCTTTCCCTCCCTTCGCCTCCCCTTCCACCTAACACCCTCCAAAATTTAGAAAATAGAGTTCCCTTACCCAATCAACAATCCACCCAAAAACAAACATTCTACCTTTAATGGTTTCGGAGATATGAGTCCACATGTATGGCGTACGGCGGGACGGATTTTTTTCGTTTTTAGGCTCATGACTAACATGAAACGCGAAAAAATAAAATTTCAGGGTAGCAAATTTTTTTCTTCTTTATATACTTATTATTTTAATAATAAAGTATTGTGATCGACTTTGGAAAAAATTTGCTGCCCTCAAATTTTGTTTTTTCACGTTTCATGACTAAAATAGCCTAAAAGTACAAAAAAAATCCGTCTGTATGTACGCCGGTGTGTACGCTCAGCGCACATTAACTCCCAAACCCTTGAAGATAGAAAGTTCATTTTTGGGGGGATTGTAGATAGTTGCGGATTTCAACCAGACACCCAGTTTCGGGGGTGTATGAATTTATCAGGAGTCGGGGGAGCGCTTAAGCCAAAAACTAAGAATTCAAATATCTCAACCATGGCTTAAGCTAGGAAGTTGAAAATCAACATGCATATAGAGAGGTTTGTGGGATAAACTTTAAAAATAATTTAATTTTTTTTATCCATTGGGGACCAAAAAGGGGGGCTAAGAACAAATTGTCCGCCGAATTTATTTTTTTTTCAAATGATTATATCTTCGAAATTACTTACCACAAAAAAAATCATATTTCGGGACCATTATGGTGATATAAAGACCAACTAGAACCAGCTTTAAAAGAGGCTTATAGCTGTAATTACGAGGGTCACGGGGGAGGGGGAGGTTAAAAAAAAACATAACAGGGCTACGATTGCGCGTAAAGCGCAATCTTACGATAATCTAGATGAAATAGAATTTTTTGTGATCCCAAGAAATTTCGCATGGGAAGTGTTAGAAGGGATGATAGCATTGAACTAATTTTTTCCCCATCATGATAAAGTAGCTATAAAAATGTTTTATACGAAATGATTACTCCAAAAATTGAATTGGAACTGAAAAAATTAGTGAGGTAGATTCAGTGAAAATGTGCAGTTTGTATGAGAGGTAGAAAGAGTGGAGGGATTTTAGTGATTTTTTCAGAAAAAAACTAGGAATATTATAAAATTAACATCCCTGAAATTTCAGACTAATGCCATTCATACTAGTCAAGAAAATCGATTTTTTGTGAAGTTGAGAAACTGTGTCATATTGTATGGGAGGGGGTAGAAGCAGTGAAGTTAATCAAATAATTTGGTTTGATCTTAGTGATAATACTAATTAAGTATTTACTACAAAATATGAGCTCAATAAATGTTATATGTTCTGAGAAAATCGTCTTAGAGTATTTCATGAAAAAGTGTAGTTTGTATGGGAGGGGGTCGAAGGAGAGGGAGGACGCAAATAATTTTTCTACTGTAGATTAAAATCATTGTGAAAGTAATACATCCCAAAATTCAAACCAATATCTTTTATACTTTTCGAGTAAATTCTCTTATTGCCAAATTGCGAAATTGTGTCATTTTGTATGGAAGGGGGGAGAAGGGTGAAGCTAATCGTCTAATTTTTTTCGGCCTTACTAAAAATTTTAAATAAATATTTGGTGCACAATTTCAGCCCCCTAAATTTTATACGCACAGAGTAAATTGGCTTAGAGTATTTCAAAAGTACAGTTTGTATGGGAGGTGGTAGAAGGACGGGAAGGACACGCATAATTTTTATATGGTAGATTGATATTATCATAAAAGTAAAATATTCCAAATTTCAGGCCAATAGCTTTTATACTTTTCGTGCAAATCCGTTTATTGTCAAATTGCGCAATTGTGTCATTTTGTATGGGAGGGGGTAGAAGGGGTCGAGCGATTTGGCCCGTTCACGAACTTGACCTTACTTTTTTGTCAAAAACGCGTTCTCAAGCTAGAGCGCGCACAGACGGACGGACGGACATCCGGTTTTGAGATTTTTGAGTGATAATATTAACTTCTGTATCATTCATTTTTTCTCCGAGCCTTATTTCTTGGCGTTACAAACTTTAGAGCATACTTATAATACTCTCAGATTTCATCTAGAGTATAAACACATAAAAATTAATATCTTGACTATCTCTTAAGCTACGTTATTGAGACCTGGATCATATATTTAGCTACACTAGGAAATTATGACAAAAATATAAAATTTGAACATAATAGTAGTTGCGGTAAAATGGGGAGGATTTCAAAAATGGTCCACATTCCAAAATTTCAAACCGTTATATGTCAAAACTCAATACAGATATCAAATTGAAATTTTGTCAGATTGTAGAACTACACAATTTTTAATTTTGGTAAGCATTTTAAGTTGGGAGGTGTGAGGGAAGGGAGGAGGTAAGCAAAAATGTCGAAAATTTTGAGTGATGTTTTTAGGGCTCTGGGAAAGATACAAAGTTTAAATTTTGCATCTGGATACATCTATTTGATATACATAGAAAAAATATAATTTGTTCCACAATTGTTATGCACAGAAGAGGTGATCTAACGTACACAAGATGTTTCATGTGCAATGAAAAAAAACACATAAGCTAAAAATTTTTGATTGCAATTTTAAGGTAGGAACTTGAATGCAAAAGTATTTGAAACAAATTCGTAAAAGTATGAAATATTAACTAGTTGAATACCTTGAAAACTTCTACCGCCTTTCATATAAAATCATATTTTCGACCATTTTTAAGAAATCAATTATCACCTAACTATTAAAAGCTATCAATTTGAAATTTTGCACGAAAACTTTTGAAAATATGTAGTAGAAATGAAACGCGTCAAAGTTTTGAGATGGCGTTTGCTCTTCCACCCCTCCCATACAAAAGTATGATTTCGACCAATTTCAATAAATCAATTACTAACCAACAAATTAAAAGTTAAGAACTTGAAATTTTGTACGAGCACCTTCCAAGAGAAAATAAATAAGACTGCATCACAAATTTTACGATTCCCTTACCTCATCTACCCCCACCCACTCTTACTATCACACTTCTCTCCTTTCCTCATAAAAACCCAAACTTGCATAAACGAATGAAATATGGATTACATGTACTGGAGCTATTAGTCGTATTCACAATTAAGTGTTAAATTGACAGCAGCCCTGCCCTAAAGGGGGCTCCATTTGTGAAACGGAGCACCACTATAATTCCTTAACCACTCTAACCTGCATATTGACTTTTCATGCATCCTCAACTTGTTCCAAAAACAATAAAGTTGCGCCCGACTTATTGGCTGTTTATTTTAAACTTAATTCCAATATTTCTCAGCAGCATGTACTGTGTAGCTTTTATAGTGAGTTCACATAAATCTATAATCAAATAAATGCGCTCCAGCATATACCAAATAAACAGCTCACAAGCTGATAATTAAATCTAAATTGTGTTGAACAATATGTTTTAATTTTCATTCAATTATTATTTTAAGTGTTTTTACCTTAGAATGTAAGACTAGAGAATTTCAATATTTTTATAAAAGCAAAAAGTCCGACGATGGCTTACTAATAGGTGAGTGCCTCGAAGCCTGAAAAATTTCTACCATTTTCATATTTACCTCAGTAGCACACAAACTCCCTCGTGAACGACCGAAATAGAAATCAATAAATTTTTGTCGTGTCAACTTCATACTGAAATCAATCTGTCCTGGAGACTTGAGTTTTTTAAGTGTAAAGAAAAAACCGCTGTGAAAATGAAGGCACTGTACTTCATTTTTATCAATACCTAGGTACTCCTTCTACTATTGAATATAAGCATACTCTTTATTATCTCGGTTTAACCAAAGGACGATTTAGAGACATAACAACTCAGCAACTGAGGAATTCTATTCTACAATGGCGCTACAGCCCAAATCGGACCTTGGCCTCCGGACATTCAGGTTCCTTAACATTTTTCATTACTTATTGTGGAAGAGTTATTAGCCCTTCGCACAACCCTCTTTCTACGAATTTTTCTTTTCCGTAGATTGAGGTGACCAAGGTATATCCAAGCAGGCAATGTCTTGGAATTATATAGGTATATTGTGCCGACCGGAATTTGAACTCACGACCTTTGCATTACAAGACCAACACGCTACCCACTAAGCTGCACCCTAGCAACTGAGGAATATAGAGATTCATTTTATGTTTTCAATTTGTAAAAACTATTTATTCAGATTGATCTTTAAAAGAGTATATTACCTAACTAGGGTGTAGCCTAGTAGGTAGCGTGTTGATCTACAATGTGAAGGTCGTAAGTTCAAATCCCGGTCGACGCATAATTCACACTGCCTGCTTGGGTATACTTTGGTCACTTCTGTCTACGAAAAATTAAAAATTCGAATATAGAGTTTTGTGCGAAGGTCTAACAACCCTTCCACAATAAATAATGAAAAATTTTAAGGAACCTGAATGTCAGGAGGCTAATCCCCGATTCGGACTTTAGTGCCATTATAGAAGTAGAATAGTATTTTACCTAACGCGGCGTAATTTGGAACTATCTCATTAATCCTAAGAATCCAAGTTCACAAAAATTAACATTAGCTGTAATATATTAATTACAACGTTAAAAGAGTTCAGTGTACTGAGGCTATTAATTTCATTTCGCATGAATAAGGCTAAAGCTTAGTACGCCTCAGAAAACGCGAAATACAAACAAATAAAAGAAAGTTCGTATCTTCAATGTTTTTAAGACTTACTATAGAAGTATCCAGTTACATTTACTTTCGTGATAATTTAATAACTGCTCGCCTAATACAATCAAGATTATCCAAAGAAAACCGATATCTTTGTTATTATATGGAATCCACATTGTGTTTGAACTCAGTCACCCTCCTCCATATATGTATATACATATAATATTCAATCAAGTTATATAGGAATTATTCAATTTTCATTTGATAGCAAAAAGCATGTTTTAATAAAGATTAATCGTAGTAACGCAAATGTCAGTATCAATTATTACTATGACCTATGGAATTTCCTTGAATTGCTCGTAACGAGACTTCTTTCATAGATTTGCAATCAAAGCAAGTCTACCGAGTTGCGGGTACGGATAGGTCCATGTGTGGTGAAGAACAATTGGAAAGTAATTCTGCAAGAGCTACTCCGGATCATGGATATCTTTCGAAATCTCATAAAGGAGCTATTGAACAGTACGATATAACATCGCGTTTTGTTATCGATGTAAGGTTTCAGAACTATTCTGTAGCTTTCCTTGTGACTATAATTTTCCTCACAGCATATTAATTTTGAACTGGGAATAGTTTGAATTTGTATGAAAATTTGAATCCTTAATTCATTTTTGTATTGTTAACCTAAAATAAATAGCAATTGTTTAATTTCATGCACTAACCTTTCCGGTTTTCAACTTTCGAATATCCAAAAGCCGCAATTTAATCTGATCCGCTTTCCTCTGTATTCTGAAACACTATCTATACCACTGTGTAATTTCAAATTTTTCAAAACTATTTTCCGCAACTAAAAAGCACACTATTCACCAAACTTATCTCTTGTATCACTTTGATCTCCACTAATGGGTCACACCGGTCGTTTGTTATATAAAACAATGCACTCCTGCTCCACTGAATACCCCGGAAAAATCACGCTTTCTGGTTTCTTTCGTCCCGAGCGAAACTGTGAAGGGACACACAACAAGGACAACCACGCTGATGTAGAATTCGTCTCGTACTAAAACTCGATCCGAATGTTTCTTTGTTGTTCTTTCGGAACTTGCTCTTCTCTAACTGATTTTCTGTAAATTTTCGAGTCGAACACGATTTTAGTCTACCATCGCCGCAAATGTTATCAGAAGAACTGACTCAGAACCCGTTTAGAATCCAGCATTCGGATAAGAAAGCTACATACGTGGTCCGGAGCTTTACAGGATACATTTGCTAAAAAAAAAAACAGATCCACTGTGGCGAACCTTATTTTTCGCCTTTAGAGAAAAATAGAGCTTTAGCTTCGGCATAGGTCTAGCAATGAAGTGCGCATGGTTAGATAAAGTTTGTGCTCTCTGCAAATTTGTACTAGATTTTTGAAATTTTCCGAATATTTCGATATACAGTCGGAGTTATTTTAAATGGATGGATTGTTAATTTTTTTTCGATAGTGTGGATAGTTCTAAACAGGCTGAGCCAACTTCATATAGGAACACTAGGTGACTTTTGGTTCACTAACACATTTGCGTGAACCAAAATGCGTGAGCGAGAGGTAATCACTTTTCTCTTTCTAACCATGTGACACCAGATGGCGCACCGCAATTTTGATGAGTTCTTGAAGATTTCACCAGCATCAAGAGATGGCGCTTTTGAATTTTCAGAAGATTATTGTCAATTCAGTTCGTAGAAATTCTTACTGTCAAATATTTTGGTTATTTTCGCGACGGACCAGGATTTTCCACACGCTCAATTCGTGGTGTTTTCTCGCCTTTCCTTTCGTGAAAGCGATTCCCGTAAACAAGAAGTGAAAAACGAGTGCAGTGATTTTCAGAAAGTGCAAAAGAACGAACATCAAGAGCCCACGCAAAACGAAAATGCATGAAAATTTTTCGCAGTTCGTTTTCGTGTGGTGCCGAAATTCCAGTGTTTTCTTCGTTCTTTGTTTTTTCGGTTGCTATTTATCTTTCGTTTGTTTTTCCGTCCGCCTTCGGGTCTTGTGTGAGGTGCGCGGTACGGTAGTACAGTACGGAAATTCGGCCTTTGGAGTCTCACGCAAAAAAGTGAGTGGATTTATCTCCTTGTGCGTCATCTAGGCATGTTAAGCGCTCCGCTGAACACGACAAGTCGGAAAGAACCGTGTGCGGATTAATTTGGAGTAGAACTTCTCGAATGTGAGTAGGAAAAAGTTAAATTTTTGTGTTTGAAATGTGTTGCGCCTGTAATACAATCATTTTTCGGGGATTAGGGCTACCGGCGATACCCCATTAAAAAAACGAGTGTCGCAACTACCTCCCGGGTCACTCGGAAATGTTGCCCTTCTTTATTTTCGTGTAGAAGGCTTAATAATAGTTGAAAATGCTGTAAACGGTCGCACTGTTTACTTCATTGACAATTCTCAATGACATTTCTCCAGCGATTCTAGGTGAAATGTCATTAAGGTTTGGTAAAATAAGAAGAAGAAGTGTACGTGAATAAGACTCACTAACACAACCAAGGGAACCAAAATCTGGAATCAAGTGGCGCTAGTCTCGATTTCAAGGGAGATAGTCTTCTACAGTATATACTCTCTTTTTAATGTTTCTAAACTAAAAGAGAAATATAGGAGTGAAATAGTTTTATTTTTGAATAATATGTAATATGTTCACAAATTCTGAGATTCCCAGCAGGTGGTACGCGTAACCCAACGGGTATAGGATTAATTGTTTGGGTTATCCGAAAGTGCTGAAACTATTTTTGCATCAAGGGCTAATTTGGGCTGTGGTGCCATTGCAGAAGGAGAAATTGTGAAGCTATAATCATTTCAAAAAATTCGGCCGACAATTTGTTCTTAGCCCCCCCCAATGGATACAAAAACTAATTATTTTGAAATTTGTCCCACAAACGAAATCCACGCAAAAATTAAATTTCACAGCTATCTTCAAGGGTTTTGGGGTTTATAAGCGTTGAGCGTACAATAGTTATAATTCCACGCAATTTCGAAATTTCGAGAAATTTATTTGTATTTAAAACTTTTACAACTATCAATTTAAGCAAACTATGTATAACAATGTGACAGCCATTAACATCAACAAATTCTGCTTCAATCCTTACATTACTTCTAATCCCTCCAATGCTAATTCACAATTGCAATAAATACATCTTTTCGATTTTCACTCAAACTAAGAATAGGTATAATCATTCTATTTCAAATGAATTTGCCTCTTAATGTGTCAATTAACGTCGAAATAATTATTAACTTTCCTGCTACTTACTCCGATATTTCAAAAATTTAAGAGAAATATTTGCGTTTTGAACATATAGAGCTACCGACTTTACAATTCCAACACCACATTGTGATACGAATGCTGATAAGCAGTGCTAAAATTGACTAACCCCTTCTGTTCAGTGTCATATTAAATAAACTGCCTACAAGTCGGGCGCAACGTTATTATTTTTGAGACAAGTTGAGGATGCATGGAAAGTCTATAAGCAGATTAGAGTGGTTAAGGTAGACTAAGTGGAACATCCTTCCACAAGTAGAACCCCCTTTAGGGCACGGCTGCTGTTAATTTAATACTTTATTGCGAACACCATTAATAGCTTCAATACATGTAATCAATATTTCATTCGTTTATGCAAGTCTGGTTCTTATGAGGGGAGAGGGGAGTGGTGATAGTAAGGGGTGATGTATGTTAATAATTTCTTGACGTCCAATATTCTCTGTATAGAATGTCAGTCTCATAGACGAAGTTACATAAAATTTTCATAAAATTCGATGTATTTTACATTCACGAAACCAATCACTTGTATGGGAGGGGCAGAGGAGGTAGATGAATCGTTGAAATTGTGATGCAGTTTTTTTTTCATTTTTCTTGTAAGGTGCTCGCACAAAATTTCAAGCTCTTAGCTTTTAATTTGTTGGTTAGTCGTTGATTTATTGAAATTGGTCGAAATCATAGTTTTGTATGTGAGGGGGTAGAAGGGCGAGCGCGATCTTAAAACTTTCGACGCAATTACGTTTCGACTATTTTTAAAAAAATTGAAATTGATAGCTTTTAATAGTTAAGTGGATGGATGGATTGGATTTATTAAGAATGTTAGAAAAAATAATTATGTATGGGGGAGGGGGGTAGAACTTTTAAAGGTATTCGACCAATTAATATTTCCTGCATTTAGGGATTTTTCTTAAACGCATTTTGCAGATTTTCAAGTTTCCACCTTAAAATTTCATTCAAAAATTTTCAGTTTATGTATTTTTTTATGCAAATGAAAGACCCTCGGACGTTTCGACATTTTTGGTTACCATCTTCCTCTCCTTATTCACCAAACATAAAAATTTGCCAAAATTAAAAAGTAGGTAGTTCTTCAATCTGATAAAATTTCATTTTGATATCTGTACTCAGTTTTGAGATGTAACAGTTTGAAATCTTGGGACCTTTTTTGAAATGCTCTCCATTTTCCCTCACTAATATTATGTCCAAGTGTTATATTTTTCTCACAATTCACTGGTATAGCTTAATATATGGCTCACTTTTCAATTACATAGCTTAATAGATAGTCGAGATATTGATTTTTAATTGTTTTTCTTTATACCCTCCTGGCCCTCCCACTTACAATAATTAGCCTCCCTCTAAACTGATTATAGTGGATCTATATGCTCCAAAATATGAGTTTTTTGTAGTAGGTAATTTCGAATATATAATCGTTTGAAAAAAAAAACTCGGCCGACAATTTGTTTTTAGCCTCTTTTTTCGGACCCCAATGGATAAAAAAAAATAATTATTTTTAAAATTCGTCCCACAAACCTTTCTACATATGTGTTGATTTCCAGCTTTATAGCTAGAACCATGATTGAAATTTTCGAATTCTTAGTTTTCGATTTTAGCGCTCCCCCTTAACCCGTACACCCCCCAAAATGGGTGCATGCCTGAGATCAGCAACCATCTACAATCCACCCAAAAATGAACTTTTTATCTTGAAGGGCTTGGGAGCTAATGTGTTCTGAGCGTTCACGTACGGCATACGGCGTACAGACAGACGGGGTTTTTTTTGCATTTTTAGGCTATTTTAGTCATAAAACGCGAAAATACAAAATTTCAGTGTAGCAATTTTTTTTCAAGGCGATCACAATTCTTTTTTATTAAAATAATAAAGTAAAAATTATATTTTAATATTAATACAGTTTCTTATTTCGATAATAATTTTTGCCATGAATTAATGTTTCTTTCTTATTCGCTTACAACATTATTAAATAATTCATTTAGAGTGATTATTTTGTTATAATCAGAGCAAAATTTTTGCAGCACAGTACATTTTTGGTAAGTAAGGTTCAAAATATATTGAGTGACAAACGAAGAAGGAGCGAACGAGGATTATATTTATGGATTATGACACTGAACTCAGTTTGAAAATATTTCGAGCTGCATTTAATTTTTTAACCAATCAATCAATTTCATGCTGAGACCCCTATTGGTACATAGGTCAGAAACTGCTATCCTCTCTATCTTGTGCATCGGCCTTTAGTTCATCAGCACTTGTTATTAGCGGTGTATGGACCAATTGACCCTAGTCCTTCCGCCACATTTACTATTCGAACATAAGGCAAGCAAGTTTGGTAGAGCCCTGTAGAAAAAAAGGAGGGAGCACGGAGTTAACCTGAATGGCAAGTAACACCAGTGCGTCTCAGGACGTAGACAAAACGTATGTTAGACTCGCAGCATAGCAGTGAGAAATCCAGCATGTCATATTTAGCTGAAAACTCCAACTTCTTTTCTACCAGGGTGTAATAAATAAGTAGAACTGGTCCTTCAGGTCAAAGGTTGGGCGTGGTGCCGGCAACGCATCACCGAAAAAAAACACTATCTAGAAACTTGAAGGACAGCCTCGGAAAGGAGGGAATCCCCGCAGGCGAAAACAAGGGGAGTACCATAATGACTAAATACAAAAAATGGATTACGATTTGAGAAAAAAAAACGAGGAACGCATACGCAATAGCAAAAGACTTAAAAAAGGGATATAAGCCAAAAACCAGTCTCTTCAAAGACGCAGAGGGCAACATCATCAGCGACACACAAGAAATCAAGAGGAGATGGGCTTCCTACTTTGAACATTTTCTCAATCCCACCCCATTAGCACAGATCACAATAGACAACATTTTAATTAAGGCCTCAACTGACGAAGAAGAGCCACCATTGACACTACCCACACTTACCGAAATAGCAATCCTATGTGACCTAAAACTAAACAAATAGCCGGGAGTTGACGAAATACCAGTTGAACTTCTGAAAAACGGTGAAAACTGTGTCTCTGAAGTACTAAACAACATGATATGCAAAATTTGGACAGAAGAAATCATACCCGACGATTGGCGAAAAAGCATTATATGTCCAATTTATAAGAAAAGAGACAAACTCTGCTGTGAGAACTACACAGGTATATCAGTGTTCTGTACGTCCTATAAAATACTAACAAAAATATTTGAACGTCGTCTTAAGCCCTATACTAATGAAATAATTGGCGAATACCAAGGTGGACGATCTACAACAGCCCATATATTCTCGGTGAAACAGGTGCTTGAGAAATGCTGGGAATATAATACAGACGTGCACCAAATCTTCGTAGATTTTAAACAAGCATACAACAGTATCGACAGGACCGTACTGTACCAAATCATGCTTTACTTTGAAATTCCTCAAAAATTAGTCCGACTAACAAGACTCACAATGATGAACACTGAATCCCAAGTGAGAATATAAACCGATTCCACAACCAGCTTTCGAACGGAATGTGGTTTAAAGCAGGGAGATGGTCTAGCTCCTATGCTTTTCAACTTGGCACTAGAGTATGTCGTCCAAAAAATCCCAGTCGACACCAACGGGACACTACTATTCAAGTCCACCCAACTAGTAGCATACGCTAACGACATTAACATCCTAACAAGATCCTTTCCTAGTGCTAAGGACGTATTTGGCAATCTTGACTCAGCCGCAAAAGAAGTCGGGTTGCGCATTAATAAAAACAAAACAAAAGTAATGACGCAAACAAGAAGGAGAACGCCAATTAGACAAAACACAACAATTGCGGAATATAATTTGGAGAGTGTGGACAATTTCATATATCTTGTGGCTATTGTAACAAAGGACAGCAAACAGATGAAATCAAACGACGGATAATACTTGCAAATAACACGTATTATTCGGTACTTCCAATAATGAAATCCAAGAAAGTGCACAGGAACAATAAGCTGCGGATATATAAGATTATTATACCACCTGAGCTCTGTTATGGCAGCGGGACGTGGACATTAACGCGAACTTCCGAAAAAGCAGTTAAAGCATTCGACAGAAAGGCTCTCCGAAGAATTTTGGGACCTGTGAAGGAAGGGACGGAATGACGAATAAGATGCAACCATGAGTTGTATAAACTTTACGACGAGCCAGAACCTCCAACGGTCATCAAGCTACGTAAACTGCAGTGAGCTGGCTATGTAGAGCAAACTGAAGACAGAAGAATCCCTAAATGTGCTCTTAAAGGCGAAGCGAGTGGTAACCGGTCAGTAGACAAAGCACGCAAGCGATGGGAAGACTCGGTTGATGAAAATAACAAAGCCATCTGAAGAATTAGCAGCTGGAGGACGCGGTCTTTGGATCGAGACTGTTAGAGGTGACGAGCTCAGGAGCATAGGGCAGTCGCGCCATAGATGATGAGGTCTAGCAGTGAGTGTATTCTGCTGCCGTCATCCCACAGAGGGAAGCTTTCGTAATTTCCGTAAAAAAAATGATTCACTAACTTTTTGAAATTATGACATTTAAATGCGTATTGGAAGAAATAGTGGAGGGTCTTTGACGATTTTGAAACTGCTTGTCGACATTATCACCATGCTGTGTTCCAATTTTAAAGTCTATAGCTCTCATACGTTCGAATTTAATGTGCTTCCTTTTTTGTATGAGAAAAACTTTTTTGCCAAATAGGACGAATACAAAATTTTAACTTTCTAGCGCGACATTATGTTTTAAGATCATTTTAACTTTTCGAGCTAAAGGGCGAACGATAGTACTTGTTTATTGTTCTGGCCTTCTACTCAAATACTCGCTTCTATTGTCGACCAGCCCTACGTCTTCAAGGATCTTTAAGGATTGCAATCTAAATCTTGTCTGTAGATGTTTTGCTGTGGTTTTCTTGAAGTCTGACCGATCCACTGCCCCTTCAGTCTTCGAATCTTAATACTTATTTTAGCTTGTCCTGTAGTGCTCCAAAGTTTATCGTTGGAGATCACTTTTGGCCTGAATATCCCGTCCAAGACATTGGTTCGCGAATTTTTTTTTATTACAGAATGACCTGTTTCATAGATAATTTCGGTCTTTATGGGCAATGCACAAACACAGTCATGAAAGGAAGGAATTGGATTGGGAAGGTAGGTGGAGGGGAGTAAGAACGACTGTAATGACTGGAAATGCTGGTATATTTTCTTAGGTATAATAACTAAAATTCGAATGCTTGCCTGTTCATAGCCACTTAATGTTGTCTAAACTTCAATAAACCTTTGATATTTGCTGGATTGCAGCTATTCAAAGAAGTCGCTCGATAGCTAGAAACAAATTAAGTTTTGGTTCGATGAATGTTTTTACAGTGCATTTCGAAATGAAAGAAAAGATTTCCGGAAATAATAAGAGGTCCGGAAATAATAAAGGTCTCAACAGAGGCCGAAACGTCACGAATAATAAAGCGTAACAGTGCAGAATCCGGAAGTCTTTTCTTACAAATTAAGTTTTATTTGAGTTCCTACTTCTACTTTAAAGATAAAATAATTTTATAGGTAAGTAAAATTGTGCGTAGATATTTACATTATATCTAGTAACTATAACTTATATTATCCTTGCGAACATAATGTCTACGCTTGCAAATATTACACTGAAAGATTTCCTTTGCCGGCCAATGTCTGTTCTTTTCCAGAAGGTAATTGATATAGTGTATACCATATGCAATCATCTACCGCTCCTCACTGTTTCAGGAAACTTATTTCCTAGTGATTCGACATTTCTACATGAACAATCCTAACTTAATTTTCCTGATATCGTCTCCTTTTGTAATCCATCGAGCTACACAGAAATACTACACAGAAGCGTTAATCCTTTGATATCAATGCATTCAGGATGCACTCTATGAAAGAAAATAAAAGCCTCTCTCTCTATCTTTCTCTCTATCTATCTAATTCCGAACTTTCGATTCTCATGGAATATGTTGTATTTTAAACACAAAAGGACGTGATAAAAGAGAATTAAGTTGCATTCGAGACCAAGGATTTAATACAGGAAAAAAATTTGCAGCGGCTATAGGAAAATTTTTGAAATCCTTGTGAAAAGACAATCAAGACGAAAAGAAACCCGCCGGACAAGAAATCTCTTTCAGGAAACAAGAAATGAAGTAACTGAGACGGAAACGGATGTTGAAATTGCTGAAATGATAATGTCGAGAGAACTTTGCTAAACGAATGAAATCCACAAAGGCAAAACTTACTGCACACAAAATATGGAAGGAAGGGGGAGAAAAATTCAAATAGAATGAAATACGTAAATTTTATGTACTGCCGATCTTTAAAGGACTCGTGTATAATTCTACGAGTAGGTGCACCAACTATTTCCTCGTTAAATTTATATTTCTTTTTTTACATTCCAACATTCCTTATCTTATAAGAATCGTTCAAAGGATATTCTCAAGAATTATGGATAGTGCAAGAACGAAGCTTCGGAAGTTTACCAGCAACTAAATCCTGGTAGTCCTTGCTTTATGTACTCCTTAGAGGGATTGGAATTTTGTGAAAGTCATTCGAAACTGCCATCAGACATAGAGAAAGACCTCCGGAGAAATGATGCCTGGACGACCTTGCTAATGCAGCAGTTGTTGCAAATAAAGAGCAAAGGGAATCATACAAAACGCATTTGCCATGTTTACTGAAAGCATTTCCTTTTTACTGACTCTGTGTGGCGCAACCACTTGATGTTTTGACTGTTTAGTGTGGACTCACTCCCCATGTTCAACTTTTCCTTACATAAACTCTATATATGGTAAGTATATAGCTGGATCTTGTATTAAACTGTGTCCCATATGCATATGTATCTATATGTACGTATGAACTGCACTCAATATCGTTAATACTCGTAGTATGCCATAAAGGATGCGAATACGAGTAGGTACTATGCGGTTCTCTTGATGAGATCTGCTATCGTTTCGATTGAATTTCATAGTGTGTCAGCCATTCAGACTCGAGTGTCATTAATGATGATGTTCACTGCATTCTGCATAAACGAAGTCGACTTGAATCGAATGCTGCTTGAAGCAAACGCAATGATGACAGCAAGAAAATTGTCTTGAAGCAATGCACTGATATAATATGAGATACATATTTAGATATGGATTTGTGTATCATTTATTGAATTACATTTATCGAAAATCAATGACTTTTAAGATTTGTAAAACACATGTCAAATAAATTCTTAGCAAAGATTCAAAAGAAATATTTTTATTAAGTTTACTAGAAAAACATAACAGGACTACGATTGGGCGTAAAGCCCAGTCGTGCAATAGTCTAGACATTTTTTTAATATAAAAAATTTTGTGTTTATTTTGGTAACGACATGAACTAATTTTTTCACATCACGCTAAAGATGCTATCAAAATGTTTTAAATAAAATTTAAGTTTCAAAAATTCGATAGGTGCTGAGAAAATTAGTGTATTAGGTTTATTGTAATTGCGCAGTTTGAATGAGAGGTGGTAGAAGGACATAATGACTTTTTTTTTAATTTAAGAAATTTTGTAGGGGAATTGGTATAATGTGGGTGATGATATTGAACTATTTTTTCACATCACGCTAGTGTTGCTATCAAAATGTCTTATACAAAATTTAAGATTCAAAAATTTAGTAGATACTGAGAAAATTAGTATATTTAGTGAAATTGTGCAGTTTATATGGGAGGTGGTAGAAGGAGTGGCAAGTTCTTAATGACTTTTTCAGAAATAACTATAAACATCATGCTTTCGACATGTTTTAAATTGCAAATCAGTGGCATTCATACTTTCCAAATCAACATTTTGTGAAATTGTTGAATTGTGTCAGATTGTATGGGAGCAGGTAGAAGGGGTAACGCTAATAATCTAATTTTTTTTCGCGTTACTAATAATTCTAAATAAATACTAAGTGCAAAAATGAATTTTTTTCTCACTGAGAAAATTGGTTTAAAGGATTTCATGAAAAAGTACGGTTTGTGTGGGAGCTGGTGCAAGGAGGAGGATGATACGCATAATTTTTGTAAGATAGATTGAAATCATCATTTTCGAGCAAATCCGTTTATTGCGAAATTGTGTATTTTTGTATGGCAGGTGCTAGAAGGGGTGATGCTAATCGTTTAATTTTAATTTATTATTCTAATAATAAAGTATTGTGATCGACACAGAAAAAATAATTTGCTACCCTGAAAATTTGTTTTTTCGCGTTTCATGACTAAATTAGCCTAAAAATCTAAAAAAAAAATCAGTCTCGCCGTACGGCGTCCGCCGTACATACATATGGACTCGTATCTCCGAGACCGTTAAAGTTAGAATGTTCGTTTTTGGGCAGATTGTTGATTGGGTAACTGAGCTCCAATTTCCAAATTTTGGGGAGTGTTAGGGGAGGCGCGGGGAGGCGGGGGGAGGCGGATGAGGGAAAGAGTCAAAAACTACACTTGCTAATATTTCCACCAGTAGTGCAGATAGGAAGCTGAAAATCAGCAGAGATATAGAGAGGGTTGTGGGACAAACTACAGAAATAATTTAATTTTTTTATCCATTGGCGTCCGAAAAGGGGGCGCTAAAAACAAATTGTCGGCCGAATTGTTTTTCAAATGATTATATCTTCGAAATTACTTATCGTAAAAAATTCATATTTTGGGAGAGTCAGGGGGGTGCAAAGAAAAACACTTAAAAATTAATATCTAAACTTTCTCTTAAGCTATGTAATTGAAACTTAAAACATATATTAAGATATACTAGGAAAATACGAAAAAAATATAACCTATGGAAATAATAGTAGTGGGGGGAGCATTTTAAAAATGGCGCACTTTTCAAAACTACAAATCGTTATATCTCAAAATTGAGTACAGGTATTAAATTTTAAATTTGTCAGATTCTAGAACTAAATAATTACTAATTTTGATAAAAATATTTAGTTGATAGGTTTAAGGGGAGAGAGATGGTAAGTAGAAATTTCCAAAATTTTGAGTAATTTTTTTAGGGCTTTGGTGAAAGATACAAAGTTTTAATTTTACATTTGAATACATCTATTTGATATACATAGAAAAAAAATAATAATTTGTTCCACAATTGTTATAAATCAACCCCCCGGTCTAATGTGTACAAGGTGTTTCATGTGTATTGAAAAAACACATAAACTGAAAATTTTTGAATGCAATTTTAAGGTAGGAACTTGAAAATTTACAAAATGTATTTAAAAAAATACTTAAATATTTGAAATATTGACTGGTCAAATACCTTTCAAACTTCTACCCCCTCCCATACAAAATTATTTTTTCGACCATTTTCAAGAAATCAATTATCACCTAACTGTTAAAAGCTATCAATTTAAAATTTTGCATAAGAACTTCTAAAAATAGTTGAAACAAAATTGCCTCAAAAGTTTTGAAATCGCGCATGCCCTTCTACCACCTCCCATATTTCGACCAATTTCATTAAATCAACTAGTAACAAACAAATTAAAAATTTTGTACGAGCACATTTACAAGAGAAATGAAGTAAAATTGCATCACAAATTTTACGACTGCCTTACCCGCTCTACCCCTCCCATACAAATGTTCGGTTTCGTGAATGTAGAATACGCCGAATTTTATGAAAATTCTATGCAGCTTCGTTTATGAAACACATTCTATACAGAGAACATTGGTCATGATTCAAGCAATCAATTAAAAAGCTATTAACATCCACCCACCCTTACTATTACCCCTCCTCCTTCCATCAGAAAAACCCAAAATTGAATAAACGAATGAAATATTGTTAAATTAATAACATCGCTGCCCGAGAATTCTCTTTCACTTAGTCTCCCAAACCACTCTAACCTGCATATTGACTTTCCATGCATCCGCAACTTGTCCCAAAAATAATAAAGTATCGCCCGACTTGTTGGCAGTTTATTTTTTTTGTCTTACTAATAATTCTTAATAAGTATTAAGTCCACAATTTTAGCTCAATCAATTTTTATATGCATTGAGTAAACTGGTTTAGAGCATTTAATGAATAAGTGCAGTTTGTATGGGAGGTGATGGAAGGAGGTAGAGGCCTGAAATATTTTGCTATAGATTGAAATCATCATAAAAGTAATATACTACTCCAAATTTCAGACCAATAGCTTTTAGAATTTTGGAGCAAATCCGTTTATTGTCAAATTGCGAAACTGTGTTATTTTGTATGGGAGGGAGTAGATGGAGTGGAACGATTTGATCAGTTCACGAACTTGATCTCACTTTTTTGTCAAAAATAACGTAATACAAAATTTTAACTATCTAGCTAAACGCGTTCCCAAGCTAGAGAGCACACAAACACGAACTGACATCCGGTTTTGAGATTTTTGAGTGATTAACTTCCGTACCATTCATATTTTTTATCAGAGCCTAATTTCTATGCGCTAGAAACTTTAGAGGAAACTTATAATAATTTCAGATTTCATCTAGAGTACAAAGATAGCATTTTGTCAAAAACCTCCTTGTCACCATTTAAATAAACTCATTTTCCTTCTTCTTAGCTTTCACTACACACTCTTGTATGGTATTTACCCTTTACACATCAAAGTGCTGTGACAGACAGAACGCCAAGTAAAAAATATTTATGATTATTTGCCAGGAATCTGTCCAGAAGAAAAGACAGAATAGTTACATTATTTTCAGTAATACTGAATTTTGAAACCTTTTCATTAAATGCATTTTCAATGAAAAAAGTCACTTCATCATTTTACTATAGACCAGTTAAGATGCTTCATGAAAGCCATTAGTTTCAATAAGCGACTCAATGTCCATACCAACGATATGTGAACCAAACCAAATAAATAATCATAGCCAAACATTCCGAACCCAATCATCAAGCCAACGAGAAAATCTTATAAAACGAATCGAATTCCAGCCCAGGAATCTCGTTAAGGCTCATTAGTTGAAACATGAAAGTTACATTGCAAACCTTTTCCGGCTGCAAGATAACTTCATTCGTCCACTCATCCCATACGATGCTCTCAATTTCAAGGTCTATTCAAATAGATGAAGTACATCTTTGGTTCTAGTGAAATTGCTTCCGCAAAAACGAAAAAACATAAAATATAAGAGACGCTAGAAGAGAGGTCAGAAATGTATGAAAGCTATTTCCAGAATTGAATAAAAAGATTACTGTATCCTCGAACTTCCAGTCCCCCGAAAAATTATAAGCGATACATCACAAAAGACCTAAACTATGAATGAAAGCTGTTTTCCAGAAGTAAAGGAGGAAGGAGATGGATTCATGGATCCTTGAACTTCCCCAGTCCCATTCATTCCGATTGGACGTGCAGAGTTGTGGCGAAGAATGATCTCCTCTTCAACTTGAATGCTGAGAAGATATATCCTTTTACCCAACCACCTGCATACTAGCTACGATCTACTATGGAAAGCTGGTTACAGATACACGAAACGGATATGTGAGGGTTCATTGTGTGTCAGAACATTGAAGCTCTACTTGGAATTTACTAGACATTGGAGATGAGATTGCAACAAGCAGAGCTCTTTCTGGCTGCACAAAGTTGCACCCTGTTTAAATAGCTAGCTTTCAGTTGTTCATAACTAATAAGAATTTTCTGTCAGATCCTGGCAGAAATATGGAAACAACCCAGAGGAGTATAAGAAAGCAATGACTGTGTTCGTGAAATACAAGTACATGTGTATACTTATGCTTCTTCTATATAATTACATTGGGAATGGAATTTCCTCTCATTTTGCAGAACTTCTATAATTTCGTTCCTTTTAAATGAAATTAAAAGAAAAAAAACACGCTCCGGATATGCTATGCTAGCTTTCTTAACTACCAAAAGGCATTTGGTAATTAAACGGAAAATGAAAGGAGCTGCGGTTCAAGGTTCAATGTGAAAAGCAAAAAATAAGGAAACAGCCGTAGAGCAGTTATGGAAGGTATTATAATTAGAAATGAGACTTAAGGTCGAAAGTATTGTCTTTTAATGAGGTCAGCGTGTTCTTTTAAATAAACATGATTTTACGATGGACATATAATGGCGAATTAAAACACAATATTAGTGGTTGAGAATGTCGGGTGATCTGAAACGAAACTGCGTTATTATATTCCTCAAGGAAAAAATTTTTCCTATCCTAAAAGAATTGGATAAAATTCAATTTTTGAAGAATAGCTAAAAAAAATATGTTTATTATTAATTTTATTTATCTGTAGAGATTATCTCAGCAGACTAAGGAATCAAAATATTAAACGTTTTGAACTAAAATATAAAATAAAACAATAAGTGAAAACAATAATAAAACAGAAAAATAATTCCATCAAAAAATTAAAAATTTCCTATTATATCGGCTTTGAATTGCGCTCGACTATCTCCAAAGTCAATTTTTTCGCTTGTCATATTAAAGTAGATCTAGAAATAGGTTCATTAAATTAGGACGAAAAATCTTCCTCTGCCTCAATGGCCTTTCTGGAGCAAAAATTTGAAGATATCTTAGCAATTCAGGGAGATAACATCATTAATGGATTAGAAATTTCGTTGTTTACCCAAAGATTGCGAGCCAATTAATTGGTATCTGATTTCATACTTGAAAAGCAAGAGTTTCGTTTAAAATTAAGAAGGGCGCAATACGTGGACCTGATAAATAGGATCCCGTGGCTCTCAACAATTTTGTAAAATGGGTCTGAGAAGAGAAACAAACATTGCTTTTAAGGTATATCTGAAATTTTTAGAAGTACGTTTTATAAAACCAAGATTTGAGTTAGCTTTGGAAATTTTGTAGTCAATATGAGAATTGAAATTTAAATAAGATCTGAAGAGATCGATTACTCAATTTTTTTTATAAAATATAATGGGGAAAAGACTTTGTATGTCAAGAAAATATTTTGCGCTTATTAAAATTAAGCTCCAATAAGTTATCTATCAATCAAGCTCTTGTTAATACCCCCTTTAAGAGCACCGGACAAAAATAGTTCTCTTCCACAAGGCGCGTTCCATTGGCATTTAGTTGTCGCCAAGACTTGTATATTCTTCTCTCTGCTCGCTTCTATGCTTCATGGTCGAACAACCCGACGTCTTCCTTGAGGATTATAATCCAGAGCTTGACTTGCGATGTTTAGCACTGATTTTCCTATCGATCCATTGCCATTTCCGCCTTTCAATCACAGTGCCTATTTCAGTCTGGCCAGTAGTAAACTCTAAGCCTCCAGAAAGGGGGAGAAAACCGAATGTCTGATGAGTTTTATTTATACGAATCTCAATATCCATTCTGGCTTCACCGTCCATGCTGACAATGATTTCGGGGTAACAATAGTCTTGCACATCTTCCACATCTAATCCATTAAGAAAATAAACTGCCAACAAGGCGAGTGCAACTTCATTATTCTTGGGACAAGTTGAGTAGTTAGAGAAGACAGAGTGAAAGGGGGCTCTTGGGAAGGGCTGTTGTCCTTTTAGCACTTCATTGTGGATACGATCAATAGGTTCAGTGCATATAATCAATATTTCATTCGCTTATTTATGCAAGTTTGGGTTTTCATGGGTGGAGTGGTGAGGAGTGATAGTAAAGGTGGGGGGATGTTAATAATTTTTTAATTGATTGCTGCAATCACGTCCAATATTCTTTGCATAGAATGTCAGTTTCATAGACGAAGTTGCATAGAATTTTCATAAAATTCGGAGTATCGATTAACTTACCTCCACTACCCCCTCCCATACAAATATTTGGTTTCGTGAATGTGAAACCAAACATTTGTTTGAGAGGGGGTAGAGGAGGTAAGTTAATCGTAAAATTTGTTATGCAGTTTTATTTCGTTTCTCTTGAAAGGTGCTCGTACAAAATTTCAATGTCGTAGCTTTTAATTCGTTGGCTATGAGTTGATTTATTGAAATTTGTCGAAATCTTATTTTTGTATGGGAGGGGATAGAAGGGCAAGCACAATCTCAAAACTTTTGACGCAGTTTCGTTTTAGCTATTTTTAAAAGTTTTTTTTTGCAATGTTTTAAATTGATAGCTTTAAATAGTTATGTGACAATTGATTTCTTATAAATGGTCGAAAAAAGAATAATTTTGTATGGAAGGGGGTAGAAGTTTTGAAGGTATTCGACTAGTTAATATTTCATACATTTTAGGATTTTTTTCTTAATTCCATTTCACAAATTTTCAAGTTTTTTCCTTAAAATTTCATTCAAAAATTTTCAGTTTTTCTGGTTTTTTCATTGCACTTGAAACACCTTGTGACCGTTAGACCAGGGGGGTCGGTGCATAACAATTGTGGAACAAACTATTTTTTTTATTGAATAGATGTACTCACACGCAAAATTTAAGCCTTGAATCTTTAACCAGAGCTCTAAAAAGTTTCTCAAAATTTTCGACATTTTTGCTTACCACTTCCATCTCGTTACACCCCCCAACTTAAAATTTTTGCCAAATTTAAAGACTATATAGTTCTGATGAAATATGAATTTGATATTTGTAGTCAGTTTTGAGATATAGCTATTTTAAATTGAAGAAAGTGCGCTATTTATGAAATGTTTAATATTTTCCCCCACTACCATTATGAAAAAATTTTATATTTTTTTCTTATTTCGCTGGTATAGCTTAATATATTTTCCAAGTTTGAATTACATAGCTTAAGAGATAGTCAAGACATTCATATTTAGTACGCAGACGCATAGAAATGACAGTTCTCTGTCAGGTATCTGTGGGCTATTGGCATTTAATGAAGATTCCACACGTCCCTGGCGTAACCATGCATCGCCGTAAGATTCTTTCATCATAGCTGTAATATTGTCTCTTTGAATAAAGCTATGATCTTGTCTGGAATACCTCTCGTATGAAAAGCATTCCATATGAAATCTTGCTTAACGCTGTCGAAAGCCTTCTCGAAGTACACAGAGATGTAGTGTCGAAACCATTTCGGCGGACTGCTTCAATATTATCCGTCAGGTATTTGGGTGCTCGGTTCAAGACGGCCCTTTACGGAATCCAGCCTGATAAACTTCGAGAGTGCTTTCCACGACATCAATAATCCTCAGTTCAGTTAGTAGTCCTTCTATACATGGGGCATTCTTTCCCGCCATAGACCGAATGGCGGAAACTTTGTATTTCTTATTTGGAGGATCGTCCCAAATGGAGGATTGTTGCCATTGGATATTTTGGCAATTGTTCTGCTTCTGGAATATCTTCCTTTGACAAGATGTCTGAAATATCAGAAAAATATTCCTTCCATCGCCGCAACTAGTGTTTACTCATATTAATTAGAGTTCTTTTGATATATATATCACCAGGTGGATGGTGGTGAAATTCATCTTTGGCAGCTGTTTCATAATTTTAAATAGGGAACTTAACTAGTAAAGTACGAATTGTGACTATATATTTCCAAATAATTGACATGGATTTATCATTGATCCATCAGTTGGGCTTATTGGTATGTTGTATTTGATATATTAAAATTTAATAATTATAGATAGCATTTAATTTAGTATGACCTATACTGATGTTTACAAGACCAAAAGATTGTTTTCAAGTGTGTGTATGTGTGTACTACAAACAAATCAACTGGCCTCCCACTGAATTCCAATCTGGCACAAATAATTTTCTGAAGAGTAATTGTATCAAAAGAGATTTGCTGTGAACCCTTACACAATGTAAGAAATTTTCGTCATAGCTATTTAACTACTATAAATCGTCTATAGTTTGAATTATTATACAATATTACGCAATTTAAAAAAAAATTTAAATAGGTAAGCCGCAGATTCCGCTTTATTGGTCACAGCTTTAGTGGTCCTTGTCTTGACGCGTCTAATAGCTTTCTTTATATGAGCATGATGGTATACTCTTGTTTTTTGTTCGGTTCTCAAAGTTTATGCAACTTAAACTTGCGCTTCATTTGTGGCCATCATACAACTACTGCGCACAATCTCAACTCAGGTAACCATCAATTGGTGATCGCTCCCTGCGTCAGCACCACGCTTCGTTTGCAAATCACGGAGAGACCTTCTCCATTGGCGCTTTATGACCAAATTGTCGATTCAGTTCTAAGTAGCATCATCAGGGAAAACCCAATATGTATGTACCTATGTATATAATGGCTTCTTCCGAGAACTATTTGCCGAGTTCTACAAAACTCCACAAATAATGCTATAATGGCTATAAAACTCCACTTCAGGGGTTGCGGCATTTTTTTGAGCGTATAATTGTGCAGAACCGATACTGAGTCTCACGACGATAATCATATCAGAGATTAGTTCCTAGCTAATGAGACTGTTTTTCGTTCTCGGTGTAAGGACGATCGCTACGTAATTTTTGGTGTTGTATATCGTCTGTGAAACTAACATTCTATACAGAGAATTTTGAACGTAATTCAAGCAATAAATTAACAAATTATTAACATTCACTAATACTATCCCGCCCCCTCCACACGAACCCAAACTTGCATAAATAAACGAATGAAATATTGATTCAGCCTGCTAGAGATATTGGTCATACTCTCTGTTAAGTATAAAATAATTGACAATATGCCACCCCTAGAACCCTAACTTACTCAGTCTTCCTTATCTACCCTAACCTGCAACTTTCTCTAAGAATAATGAGCTTGCGCTCGACTTGTTGGCAGATATTCTTTATTGAAACCATTTCAAAACGTTAATGCCAAAGCAGTAAATTGGGAATAGTAGTTAGGGTGTAGCCTAGTGGGTAGCGTGTTGGTGTGCAATGTCAAGGTCGTGAATTCAAATCCCGGTCGACGCATAAATCCATCACACTACCTGCTTGGGTATACCTTGGTCACCTCAATCTACGAAAATGAAAAATTCGAAGATAGAAGGTTGTGCGAAGGTCTAACAATCCTTCCACTATAAATAATGAAAAATATTAAGGAACCTGAAGACCAGGAGGCGAAGGTCCGATTTGGGCTGAAGTGCCATTGTAGAAGAGAGATATCTAAGTTAAGAATAAGGAAGATTTCCAATTTAAGAGTTTTGGAGCCTGATTTTCGAATTAAAAATGATTTAAATGAATGCATGTTTACTCAAAGTAACAAACGGCTTAATAATTTTCACCCACAATTCCGCATAATTCCAGCACACTGCCTGGTTAGGTGTACTTTGGTCACCGCAATCTACGAGAAGCAAAAATTCGAAAACAAATGGTTGTGTGAAGGTCTAACAACCCTTCCACAATGAATAATGAAAAATTTTAAGGAACCGGAGGATCAGGAGGCTAAGCCCGATTTGGGCTGTAGTGTCATTGCAGAAGTAGAACAAGGTATTATAGGGAAAAACACCGGAATGAAAGAATAATTTACACATTTCAAACAGGAATAACTCGGACCTCTAGAGAAATTATCAGCAACATTCCCAGTGTTTCCATATTATTTGTTTCGGTTTGCATTTTCATTTGAAGTACTTGAATAAGTACTCGCTATTTTTTCGTGAAAGTGAATGAAACAAAAAAGAAAATGTCGTTTAAAGTATTGTCCATCGCTGGCCATTACGTTCTCCAATTTTTCTGGCAGCAAAAAAATATCATTTCGAAAGAACGACCCGTTTTTTGGCAACTTCAGAAGAATGGAAATGCTGCTCAGCCAGGCCATGAGTCATCGATCGAGTGGCATACGAAAGGAGTATTTTCCAGTGAATACGTCAGGTACGACTGATTATTAGTGTTAAGTTAAATCCACCAAGAATTAGAAGTTGATCGGACGGCTGAAGGATATCCATTATACACCACTTCGTAAGTTCATGTCAAAAAGAGAAACATCTACACACACAAACTTTATATTATCAACACGTGATCTTAACGAAATACCTAGAAGTCGTAGTGAACAAGCTGAATGGATTGCTAGGTTTTAGTAACGCTTACGATATCAAACAGACAAATATGAAGCTCATTAATGATACCACGATATCTAGAGAGAGCCAGTCCGTTTTTGGCGAAGTACCGCGAAGCCGTAAGCGTAATAACCTTTTACGAGATAGTGGTTCTCAAGCGATAGTGCATTATGGGTAAAATTTGAAAATACAACGTATAATTGTAAGCTTCCAGTAGGATTAGCTTAATTGAAGAAACTCTGTCGATTCCTTCTCGAGATACAGGCATAACCTTCTTGACACAACTTCTACAATGGCACTACAGCCCAAATCGGACCTTGGCCTCCTGACATTCAAGTTCCTTAACATTTTTCATTACTTATTGCGGAAGGGTTGTTAGCCCTTCGCAAAACCATCTTTCTGACCAAGGTATATCGAAGCAAGCAATGTGATGGAATTATATAATGCGTTGACCGGGACTTGGACTCACGACCTTCGCATTATATGACCAATACGCTACCCACTAGGCTACACTCCAGCTCTTCTTGTCGCAAGGCCAGGGAGCATTCATCTAATGTAAGATTTCAAGAACCGTGTCTTCAATATTTCCTTCAGCAGTATCATCAGCTACTTTCTATTACTTTCGGTTGCACGGGAAAAGATGCAATGGTAGTTGTTTGCTGAAGTTATAGGTCTGCAGAAGTTATAGGCGTAGATGTGTTTCCTGATTTATTTCCCACTCTCGCACTTGCAAGATTGGTAATAAGTGTTAAAATTTCTGCGTCCCCTATTGGAAGATTATCGCTAACTTGATAGGTGTCGGTCGCTGTCCAAAGCGTATTTCTTGTTTGATGGTACATATTCCCAATTTCTTTTAATTATATTTGCTTCGAGGTTTGTATCACAACCGGAACCATCATTTGTACTTGTATCGTTTGCCTGAACGGGTACTGCATGAAGGCGAATTAGTTAGAACATTGATAATTTATGACTGTTGTTTTTTTTTTTGCATGATGATAAGAATTATGATTAGCAGTTTCAAAATATCGAATTTCGAATTGGAAGGAACAATTATATATACATACATATCCTATGCTGTTCGGACACACCGAACATAGAAGTAAAAAATTTAATGTGATAAGGTAAATGATCGAACATGCAACATAATTACCTTCAAGTAAAGCATGTCCGATCATTCAACCCAACATGCAATACGATATTACATTTAATTCTTAATTAATTTACATTCATTTGGTTGAATGATCGAATATGCAAAATAATCATATTTAAGTAAAGCATATTCGATCATTCAACCCAACGTACATTATGACATGTGAATGAGTGAACGATCGAGCATAAAATGTGTCAGCATTTTTCGCACATGAATAATGCTCGATCGTTCAACTCATATTTTTTGGCTAAACAGCAAAATCAATGTAATCAATCAAATCAATCAAATTCCTGTTAAGACCCCCTATAGGGGCATAGGACAGAAACAACTCTCTTCCACAAGGCGCGATCCTGAGCATCGGCTTTAAGCTGTTGCCAGGACTTGTTTATTCCTCTGGCCTCCTGCTCAACTGCTCGCTTCCATGTGTTACATGGTCGACCAACCCGACGTCTTCCTTGAGGGTTATAATCCAGAGCCTGTTTTGCGATGTTTTGCTCTGGTTTCCTCAAAGTATGACCGATCCACTGCCACTTTCGCCGTTGAATCTCAATACCTATTTTAGTCTGGCGAGTTGTACTCCAAAGTTCGTCGTTGGAGATCACTTCTGGCCAGAATATTCCTAAAATGCGCCGGAGGCATTGGTTTACGAAAGTCTGTAGTTTCTTGGTAAGTCGAACGGTCACTTTCCACGTAGTACAACCATATAACAACACGGATTTGACGCATGCGTCAAAAACTCGCAGTTTCGTGCGAAGGGAGATCTCTCTTAACCTCCAGAAAGGGGAAAGGATACCGAAGGCCTGACGAGCTTTATTTAGCCGTGCCTCAACATCCTTTTCGGCTCCACCGTCCATGCTGACAATGCTTCCGAGATAGCAAAAATCTTGCACCTCTTTCACATCCTGTCCATCAAGAACAATCGGTGTGTTTGCGTTCGAACCCATGTGCATGTACTTGGTTTTACGCACATTTATTTTCAGTCCCGCCTCTTTGCATTTAGAATGCAACGAGCGAACATTTGACTCTAAGTCCGAACGGGTATGTGCAAGCAAACACACGTCATCAGCATAATCAAGGTGACTTAAGATGTTAAATAGTCTCCATTGAAGACCTTTACCTTCCCCACCTTCCAGTGCAGCTTTCAAGATGTCATTTATTACCACCAGAAACAGGGCTGGTGATAATATGCAGCCTTGTCTGACACCCGTTCGCACAGGAAAGCTCTCGGACAGCTCTCCTCTATGCAAGACGCGACACCTTGCATCTTCGTAGGATTCTTTAATCATAGCTATGACCTTATCTGGAATACCTCTCCTACGCAAAGCATTCCATATGTAATCTCGCTTAACGCTGTCGAAAGCCTTCTCGAAGTCCACAAACATGAGATGTAGTGGCGAACCCATTTCAGCTGACTGCTCTAATATTATCCGTAGGGTATTTGTGTGGTCGGTACAAGACGACCCTTTACGGAATCCAGCCTGATAAACTTCGAGAGTGCTCTCGACGACATCACTAATCCTATTGAGAATTACCTTAGCCATAATTTTTGACACGGCAGTAAGTAGACATATACCACGCCAATTGCCACAATCCCGAAGGTCGCCCTTCTTCGGAATTTTCACAATGACGCCCTCCTTCCATTCAGTCGGATATCTTCCATCATTCCACACCTTAGTGAAGAGTGGGAGGAGTATATCGGCTGTTATTTCCGGGTCCGCTTTGAGGAGTTCGGTTGGTAGTCCGTCTATACCTGGAGCTTTCCTTCCCGCCATTGACCGAATGGCGGAAACTATCTCTTCTTTATCTGGGGGATCGTCCCTAATAGAGGATTGTTGCGGTTGGATGTTTGGAAGTTGTTCTGTTTCCGGGATATCTTCATCTGACAAGATGTTTAAAATATCAGAGAAGTATTCCTTCCATCGTCGCAACTGGTGTTCACTCATATTAAGGAGAGTTCCGTCGACATCTCTCACCAGGTGGTTGGCGGTGAAATTCCTGTTCGTCAACTGTTTCATGATTTTAAATAGTGAACCCATATCCCCAAGGTAAGCCGCAGATTCTGCCTTGTTTGCCAGATCTTCAATGGCCTTTCTCTTGTCGCGTCTAACAGCCTTTTTAAGCTGTATATGAGCATCGCGGTAGTTCTGCCTCAAGTCGGGCGTTCGTTGATTGACATCGGGTTGAGAGATGATTGCCAATTTGGCTTTTTTCCGATTGCCAACCTTGTCCCATGTGTCTTGCGACATCCAGGGTTTCTCACCGCTTTGCGCATATCCCACAGATTCTTCAGCACTAGTTAGAAAAGTGTTTCTGGTTGCCTCCCAATTGGCGTCCAGTGTGCGCATTTCATGTTCACCCAATGTGGATGACTTTTCGCGTAGAATGGTGGTGTATTCGAGTTTTTTGTTGGGATCTCTGAGTTTATCCACATTAAGCTTGCGCTTCATTTGAAGAATTTGTGGTCGTCGGATAGCTGCTGTACACAATCTCAAGCAGGCAACCATCAAGTGGTGATCACTCCCCACGTCAGCTCCACGTTTCGCTCGCACATCGAGGAGACATCTTCTCCATCGGCGACTTATAGCCAAATGGTCGATCTGGTTCTGAGTAACACCATCAGGGGAAACCCAAGATGTTTTATGATGACTCTTGTGTGGAAAAAGGGTCCCTCCGATGACCATTTGCCGAGTACTACAGAACTCCACAAATAATTCGCCGTTTTCGGGTCTCTTAATCCAAGGTCGTGAAGGGTCGACCCAAGGGTCACCATGCCTCCCCATGACGTGTTCTAGTCCAGTGTTGTCTGATCCAACCTGGGCGTTCATATCTCCCGAGATGATAATAATATCACCTCTTGGAACACGTTCGAAGGTGGCACTCAGTTGGCTATAAAACTCCTCTTTGTCACCAGATGTTGCGGTATTAGTTGGTGCGTAGCACTGCAGAATTGTGACGTTTCTGACACTGGTCCTGAGCCTGACGACGATAATCCTATCCGAGATTGGTTCCCAGCTAATGAGACTGTTTCTCGCTCTCGGCGTAAGGACGAACGCCACGCCATTTCTGGCTTCACTTTCAGGGCCAATGTACAGAATAGTGTTTCCGCTAGGGGTTCGTTCTTCTCCTGATCCTGTCCACCTGACCTCGCTCAAGCCCAAGATTTGGATGTTATATTGCTTCATTTCACGGTCGATCACTGACTGGCGGTGCAAGGACCGAGTAACCCCAGCTCTTCCCCCGTCATTCAATGTTCGAACGTTCCAGAAGCCAATCATAGTCCGTTTTCGAATGCCAAAAGTCGTTACCGTTGAATCAGTCCGTATCCGAGGCGATGTATCCGTTTCTCGTATCATTTAGGTCTTAAGATCACGGGTGATAAGCCCATGATCCAGTGAGTGTCCATTTGCCATTTTTAGGGCAAGCAGGACTGGCTGTGGGTGAATTCTACAGCCCCCATCCCAGAGGGGGATAGTTAGCTCAGGTCCGTGGAGTCGCTAACTCCAAAGATAGTTGCAGGAATTGGTAAAACCTCATACTACAACTACCCCCTTGCGGGGTAAAATCAATGTAAAGAATATGTATATGTATAAAAGTAGGCAATAAACTTTTACTTTTACTTCCACCCAAACAATTAACCAGAACGTGTTTCTTGCTAATAACCTACCAATTCCCATACCCAAACCCATTCGTGCATCTTTAAAACCATTAAGATAGACGAATTCCTTCCTCTGTACCAACGACTGGTGTGGTCGGTTAAGTACAGCTCTTGAAAAAGCGCTCCACTCGCTTCCAGACGAAAGAAAGTGACTGGAGATACAAAATCGATTGCACAGGATCTTCACCTGGAGAAGATCAACTGCCGCCGAAACATTGGTCCGTCGAGCCGGATAAACATCGTTACGTCAAACATCAGCGAATCTTTTCGTACACGAATCCATACGCGAGGTTCTACGAATCGTTTACTGAGACGCGTTTACAACGGTGCTTAGACATCAGTACGTATCAGCGATTCTTTGCTTCAACGAACTCGAACGTTAAATTCTACAATCAATTGCTGAGCCACTTCATATGACCCTTCCAAACGTAATGGATTCAGAGGTCAACAAAATTATTGAGGATTAGCATGCGATAGCTGAATCCTTAAAAACTTAGGAGTTAATTACCGCAAAGGCGTTAGCTCCAGAAAAACAGAGGAGTACTACTCCAAAAAACTAAGGGACGTAGATTGTCTCTGGGGATTATTCTTTAAAAATCACGAAGAGATCTTGAATCAAGTACCAGAAGACCATCCATATGTCAGAACCAAGATATTGGAAGAAGTAGAGCTTCTGTACGGCCAAACGAAGGCTAATTACAAGACTGGATAATTAGCCGTCATGAAGCTTCCAGAGGCTAGTGCCAGAAACCAAATAGCGTCCACTGTCACAACTTCATCGATCGGATTGCCTGTTACCACATCCTGGACGTGGGCATCCACTAACACAACAACGAGTACATCAACCGCCGCTATGGACACCATCCAACAAACAAGTTTGCCGTACTACGAAGATCATCCTAGGTTCACTAGCAATAGTTTGCCTAGACTACCTGCACTAGAAATTCCTAGATTCAACGGAGACTACAGGAAGTGGCATAATTTTAGTGACGTGTTTAAGAATGTCATACATGACAACCCAACAATTGGAAAAATACAGAAGATGCAATATCTTCTAAGCTATTTGGATGGAGACGCCCGAGAATCCATCACACATCTGCAACTAGACGCTTCAAACTATGAAGCTGCTCTAACAATCTTACAAGAGCGATTTTGCAATAATAGAAAAATGATCACGACCTACATTGACACTCTACTCGATGCTGACAGAATTGGACACAGATGTCCAGCAGGATTGCTAAAACTGTACGGTATACTTAGAAACTGCTTGGCAGCGTTAAAAAATCTACGATACAAAACCAAAGAGTGGGATCCAATCGTAGTACGGATCGCAATTCGAAAGCTTGATGGCGAAAACGCACGGCTCTTTGAAGAAAGCATTGATAATTCCAAAGAGATGCCAACCTTAGATCAGCTTTACAAATTTCTAATGAAGCGACATCAAACTCTAATATTAACGAGACCACAACAGACTGGCACATCACAGACAATGAAAAGGGGATCATTCGCAACGACTGCACAATCAACGCACCAGCAGCCTAGCAAATTCTCCTGCATCTACTGCAAACACAACTCTCATGCGATTTTTCATTACGAAGAATTCAAAAAATTAGCAGCGGATGATCGACTAAAGTTTGTCACAAGCAACAATCTGTGCAGGAATTGCATTTGGCACGCCGAAACTACGAAATGTAAAAGCAAACATACTTGATTCGAGTGCAACAAGTCACACCATACATTACTACACGTTACGAAGACATCTTCAGCAACTATTGCAGTCAATATGGCAGCAATCAAAAATGTAAAGAGAACCCAACAAAAAAAAATAGTTCTTGGGTACAGCGGTGCGATTCTGCTGGCAACCGCGCTTATCAATGTCAATTCCAAAACCGGACAAAAAATATCACTCCGACCACTAATCGATCCAGGATCTCAAACGACATTCATATCAACTAAAGCTGCCAAGAAAATCGGTATTCAATTCGAAGACGTACTAGCCAGTATCACAGGGATAGGATGTCTTGAAACCAAAACCATTCGGAAGGAGATAACAATCATCATCACTCCGAGATTTTCATCGGACTTCAGTATTGTAACTGAAGCTCTTATCATGCCCAAACTAATATCGGTACTACCAGAGCAGTTAATAAAGATAGATAAATAAAATCCAGTTTGGTCACTGAAGCTGGCAGATACTTATTTCAATACACCAGGTAATGTAGATCTCATTCTTGGAGCAGACATATTCGAAGAAATAATAGAAAACGGCTTGAAGAAAGGAAACCCTCTATTATGTCAGAAAACCATGGATGGATAATATATGGAAACGTCATGAAGGCTACCGAACAAAATCAAAAAATTACATCAATGGTCTCCATGGCAGAATTTCATAAAAAGATAGAAAAATTTTTTGAGATTGACAGCGAGGATGGCCAAAGAGAACCTTCGCCATCTGAAACAAGATGTGAAGAAATTTTTCAAGTCACTCACAAAAGAGATGATAATAGACGATATGTGGTTCATCTTCCCTTTAAAGATGACATTGACTTAAAACCATTCGGCGAGTCACAAAATATGGCAATGCTTAGATATCGACAAGTTGAGAATAGGTTGCGGAAGAACCCAGAATTGGAGAAAAGCTATAATGCGTTCTCGTAAGAATACTTGGAGCTTGGACGTTGGAGATAAGAGAAACGTATATTATTTACCCCATCATCCTGTGTTCAAGGAACACAGCACTACAACAAAACTCCGTGTCGTGTTTGATGCTTCAGCCAAGAGGATAAATGGAAACAGCCTGAACGAGTTACTACATACCGGTGCAAAGCCACAACAGGACTTATATCAGATTTTACTTCGCTGGAGAATATACAAGTACGTATACACCACTGACATCGAAAAAATGTTTCGATAGATTCAGGTGGCGGAAACCGATCGCAACTACCAGAGAATTCTTTGGAGACTTGATAAAAATAGCATTGTTGAAGAGTATCGCGTCAATACAGTAACTTACGGCACGGCCGCCGCTACATTCCTATCAGTGAGATCACTGATGCAGATAGCTGAAGACGAAGGGAAGAATTACCCCGATGTTGCTGCAATACTTAAAAACGACTTTTACGTCGACGACATGATGACCGGCGCTCACACATTAAAAGGTGCAATGAAACTTCAGGTTGAAATATCAAATCTATTGAAAGGAGGTGGTTTCAATCTAAGGAAGTGGACCACCAACTCGCCGGAATTGTTATCAATGATACCAAAAGATGCCAAGGAGCAAATACTATTGAAAATCTCGGACGACTCATCTATAATAACATTAGGACTAAATTGGCACCCATCTAAGGACGAATTTCAATTCAAAATTACGGAATTCAGCAAATCCAAAAAATTAACAAAGAGACAATTATTGTCGAACATCGCTACTATCTACGACCCGCTTCAATGGCTTGCACCAGTTGTAGTAGTTATAGCAAAATTATTGACAGTTCAGGAACTATAACAACGCAACTTCTATGTGCGAAAACACGGGTCACTCTATTTAAAGCAAAAATATCCCTTCAGAAACTTGAATTGAACGGAGCTTTACTTTTGGCAAATTTAGTACATCAAATAGTCACTTCAATGAATCTGACATCAGTTCCAATATATACATGGTCTGATTCAACCATTGTACTCGCTTGGTTGGAAAAGGATGCAGCAACGTTAGAGACCTATATTGCAAACAGAGTTTCGAAAATTCAAAAACTTGACCAACGGAACTGGAAGTGGAGCCACATAAGGTCCGAAGAAAACCCAGCCGACTGTGCCTCAAGGGGCATCACTCCCAAGGAGTTGAAGAATCACACTCTTTGGTTGAATAATCCAAAGTGGTATTACGCTTTATTATTTGTAACATGTTTGTCTTTGCTGAGACCGCAACGTCACGAATAATAAAGCGTAACAATATAGAATCCGGAAATCTTTCCTTCCAAGTTTCAAAAACGTTCAAAGCCCAAAATATCTTCCACCATACATACAACTTCCACAATTACAGAACGTTTCACTTTATTTGAAAATTTCGAATGGTTTAAACAGTAAATTCAGCGCAAAACGTTTGCATACGAAGTTCACTGCCATATTCAAAAATTTTAAACCTGCACCACACTTTCTACCACCTCCCATACAAAATTCACTAATCACTAGTTCAAAGAATTTGTGATTGCGTATTTTTCAGAGCATTGAACTATTTTCTATACCATTTGGAGTATCGCGTCAATTTGATATGTGTTTTTTGAAACGATTTTGACTTTCCTCCTTGTCTCCTTTTTCAATCATCATATTTTTCAAATATTTAAAGTGCACTTAGAATTCCATTAAAAATGAAACAGAAAGAAATCTACTTTGTTTTCGTTTAAACGATGCTATTTCGTCTGAAACCTTTCGCCATTCCTCGTCATTTTTTAATGCCAAGGCTAAATATCTAGAAGTACTCGTTGAACGTAACATATACAGTTCTTCTTGTTGTGATAGAAAGTAGATAAAAAGGTTTATTATGAAATCAGCGCCGGATACAAAACCATGCGACTGGCAGTTTATTTATTTCTGGAATCCCCAAGACTTGATTTCTGTTTGGTGGTGCCTTCAGAATATTCTGTCCTTTTTTGTTGTTGAATTTTTCTGATATTATGGATATATATGGGTTATGGGTAGATAGGTATGTGCTGCCAGCTTTCGTCTTTCCTGCGACTTTCCTTCCTTGGAGCACAAGCTTGTCAGAAGCTGATAGCACAGACCTAACCGAAAAACCAAACGTAGCAATATCAAAGAAGTGAATTCTTCACATATGTATATGGTACAAGGTTATTCCTTTTGCTCTCGTGAAAGAACAACTCACGTTCCTTTCATTTTGGCATTTTCTTTTTTTTTTTTTTTTGATTTTATTTTATCTTTTTTCTTTTACATTATGCCAAAATCAGTAAAAGGATGTACCAGGGAGTTGGAAGCGAATTGTTGATTTCTTGCAAGAAAAAAGAAGCCCGGCAAGGTCTTATGTAAGGAGCCGACTTTGAATACCAACCTTCATACATATATGGAGATAGGTTATTTGGTATGTAGGTTTCTTTTTTCCAGTAGGTAACGCAAGTAAGTGGCAAAGAAACGATAGGAGATAAAAGGAAAGAAGTTACTGTGATAAGGCAGTGTAACGTCGAAGTTTAAATACGAAAATAGCGAAGCCTTTTAAATGATCCAGCGGCTGCTTATGATTTTTCGAAATATCAAAAGTAGGCAGAGATTCAGTATATTCGTTGTAATCCTGCAAATTGAGGCGGAATGTTGATAAAAGGTGAAAAGCATGCCTACATGTTTTTTTTTTTTTCATTCTTATTATAGAATTTCTGGCGTAGAGAAATCATTTGAAAATCGTTTGATGGTAACAGGATATTATGGAGTTTTCTGTGCACGAAATGATAGTATTATACATAATTAAGGAATATTTTGCATGGATTTTTTTCTTTAGAGTGAACATAATAAAATACGTAAAAAATTTGAGATCCTTAGCTTTACGCGTTCCTAAACGCGCAAACTGACAGACCTCCGGTTTTGATAGTTTTGAGTGATAATATCAACTTCTGAGTTGTTAATTTTTTCCAAGCCTTATTTCTTAGCGTTACAAAATTTAGAACATTTACAAGATGCCTCCGTGGCGTAGTAGTAGCGTGCTTGCTTCAAAGTCAATGTGTCGTGGATTCGATTTCCAGGATTTTTTTAAGCACGAACTTCTCAGTTTCCACTGTAGACCAGTCGGATTAGATCAAAAACTGCCTGTTTAGCGAAATGCTTCAATCTGGATGTTTGTTTTTTTAAAAACCTCAGTTTTTTTTTTGCGTAGATTACGATAAAAATATTGCGACCGCTGGAAGAGTGGGGAAAAGACTCGAAAAATACCAAAATTTGCAAATTTTCGCCTGTTGTAGAGGTTTTTTTTGAAATTTATGATGTTAATAAGCTATATTGAAAAACTAAAAATGAGGCTCATTTGCAAACACTTAGACCTCTTATTTAAGTGTTAAGTTAAATTTGGTTTATCTAAACCTGAGATATAGACTGTTATTTAAGACGTTGTTGGAAATTTTGAAAGAATTCGTATTTTTGGAAGGAAATGATTATCTCACAAACTGTAAAAAAGATATTCTAACAAAACTTGGGCATTGCCTCTTATTAAATGTACCAAGTAACTGAAACAAAATTGGTGAAGTTACTGCAAAATATCTTTAAGAGTAAATTTCTTCTTAATATCTTTTTCACAAAAAGATGGTCTAAATGAAATCTCCGACTAACGTTAGGTTATATTGCAGACATCCTGACTAAGAATTTGCGGGATTTAAAAGTCAATTTGACTTATCCTGAGCTGAGATATTGATCCTTTTCTTTCAGATTTTACGATTTTTAAGTAACTATGTTATTTTTGCTCATAAAAATTACTTTTTAGGCTGCTAATCATATTCTTCAAGAATTGCTATGTAGTTACGTGCATACATACATTTGATATACACAAAGAAAAAATAGCATTTTCAACCAGCGGCCGCAATAAAAACACAACGACAGGCGTATCTGGGAGTCACTGGGGATCTTAAGATCTCATCCTCAGATTCGCTAAATGTCTTACTTTCTTGGCTGACAATCGACCTGTTCGGGAAAAGCGTGGCATCCAAGTGCGTCCTTCGATTTAAGAAGGCATAGCACTTGAAATGTTCACGTCTACATGCAATAACCACAGATTATATGGTTGCAAAATCTGGGTTTGATAAGAAATTCTCGATACATATACCGAACAGGGAACACTGTGAAACAAAAACCTGGTACCCTAAAGGATCAATAGATCTATACACTGATGGTTCTAAACTGGAAGAATGAGTGGATGCAGTAGTGTACTCAACTGACCTTTCCACAGGCTTGTCCTTCAGGTTGCCAAATTACTGCATCATTTTTCAGGCGGAAATACTGGCAATCCAGAAGGTAGCCGAAATTGCCTACACGCCCCGGATAGGAAACGGAAAAATTGATGTTTATATAGATAGTCAGGCTAATTTGAAGGCACTGGAATCATGTACTTAGAAGTCAAAAACAACATTCAGCTGTCATCGCGCATTGTAGAGCCTCTGTGCCAAAAGAAAGGTCGAAGGTTGCTGGGTTTTTGGCTACAGTGACATAACAGGTAATGAAGTAGCAGGTGAGCTAACAAAAAGAAGTGCTAACCGCGAAATAGATTCCGCAGAAAACATACCATCGCCCATACATATCGTAAAAGACTCTATAGATGCGCAGATGTTGATGATGTTGTGGAACCACAATCAAAACATATAAAACCCATCATTGCCCAGGAAGCAATGTGCTTTATTGCCTTATTGGAGCACATGCTTACAGACTGGGTTTGGTAACGCATGACCATTGCAGGAATTGGAAACAGCCAGGAGAGAGGGAGACAGTGGAGTGCGTGCTGTGTAACTGCCCGGCTCTTACAAGGAGAAGGCTTAAAGTCCTCGGCGCACCGTTCTTCTCCGACCTCAAGTAGGGCACGAGTTGCGGTAAGCAGAATCTGGTGAATTTCGCCGCGGCAACGTGAACCTTTGAGCTCAACAAGGAACTCGCAACATCGCTGGATGCAACACATTAGATTTCCTAAATTCAAACGGTCTACATGGGGTAAAGCTGCCATTTTTACCTAACCTAGCCGATATGATCTGAGAGTATATTGTATTTGCCTTACCGTTTGTAACGCTAAGAAATAATGCTCGTATAGAGCCGCCGAGTGTACAGAGATATTTGTTGTCTCGCAAAAACCTCGATTCCGAATTGCTGTCTGTCCGTCTGTTCGTCTGTGCGTCTGTCTACAACATAACTCTCGAACGCTTTGAGCTATCGTGCTAAAATTTGCTGTGTGTCATTTTTAGCAAAAAAATAACTTTAAGTTCGTGAACGGGTCACATCCCCCACTCCTTCTACCCCCTCCCACATAAATTTAATGAAATGTCGAAATTTAAAGGAATTGATTTTTCTCCGAAACCATTTCAGCTATTGACTTGAAAAATAGGTCATAGTATAAAGATATAAATATCACTAACCTCAAGAAATATTGATCTGATCTCCTTACTCCTTCTACCACCTCCCATACAAATGCACAATTTTCAAAAATGCATTTATTCGGTTTGCATTGCAACTAGCAAAGCTAAATGAACCAATTTTTCTCATAATTAATTTTATTCAATTGGAGCTAATATTGAAAAATCTATCAACTTTACCTCACTTCTTCTACCCCCTCCCATACAATTTTTACGAAATTTCAGAATTTCGATTAAATTAGTTTTCTCCAAAACCGTCAAAGTTATCAACTTTAAAATTTGAAAAAAATGTACTATTTTAAATATGATTGATGTTAAAAAATTAGGTTTTGATTCGCTTATTCCTTATACCCACTCCCATACAAATTAAGAATTTTGGTAAACGCATTCAACCGATTTTCATAGAAACTAGAAGAAGTAGAAACTTGAAATTTTGCCAGAATTTGCCCTTTAATAATTGTAATAAATGCTAAAAAAGTATCGCCTTCACCTCACTCCTTCTACCACCTCCCATAAAAATTTTTGTATTGGAAGTTCAAGAAAAGTTTGTCTCTTTCGAACATATGAAAGTTTTCAACTTTAAAATTGTAACAAAGCAATGTGATTAGAAAGTTGATAAGCAGATTCAAAATCATCCAAAATCTCCCACTTTCTCTGCCACCTCCCGTACAAATACCATAAATTCAGACAAAAATTGTTCAATTTCCTCGAAAATTATGAAAGCAAGAAACTTTAAATTCAGCATGAAATATTTTATATACTGAGTTCAGTGTTACATAAAAAAATTACAAACTTCCCCATCTGCTTTTATCACCTCCCAAACAAAAGGTAAATAAGTATTTTATCTAGAGTATCATATGGTTGGGCTTTACGCCCAATTATAATTCTGTTATGTTTTTTTTGTTCATTTTTCGACTAATTTAGTCATGAAAGGCGTAAAAATAAAATTTCAAGGTAGCAAATTTCAGCAATATTTTATTATTAGAGTAATAAAGTAAAAGTATTTCTTTGGCCATTTTTAAACATCAGCTAAGTTCAGTTATGTTATATGCAATGATTAGAACTTGAAATTTTTGCGAAACAGTTTTAAAAAATCTTTAGAGCTAAGTTAACCCAAATTTTTTTTTAATTTTTTTCACTGCTTTTACCCCCTTACAGACAAAAGTGCGGTTTTGATGAATTTCAATAAGTCAATTAATAGCCAACATATTGAGAGCTAACAGAAAATTTTGAAATCAAAACGAAAAAAACTGTCATCACAATTCTTTCGACTCCTATCACCCTTGAAGAAATCCTTCGAATAAAACTTACACCGAATTTCTTTGAATACACTACGAATATGTTGCTGATATTCTAAACAGTCCATTTTAAATGTGATTTAGAAATTATTACATCCTAATAGTTCCCATGCATCCCCAACTTATCCTTAAAATAATAAAGATTATGCAAAAAGATGTTAGGTTATAACCGCTGATCTAGAAAGCTAAGTAAATCTTAAGAAATAATCGAAAACAGTAATTAATCATTTTGGAAAAGTAATTAATCACTTAGAACAGATTCATACTGTCCATAATGCTTCATTGCCAGATCGCATTAAGAATCTTGAATAGCATCCTTGTATTTATGAGAAAGGATATTATAGTGATACAGATAATTTCAGTTTGAAACAACCAAGAACTCACATATAGCTTAACTCGAAAAACTCAAAAGATTATGAATATACTTTAAAACTACACTCAAACAGAAACGCATAAAATTTCACACAATCATGACTCATCACGAAGATAAATATACATATATATCTGTTTTGATAAACTTGAAGCTTTTGTAAACAAAGTTAAAGTTTGTATCTTTATAATTTTATCCTTTCACAAGCCCCAATATTATCTTAATAATTATGTTAAAGGGGAGAATTTAGAAATAAATTGTTCGCCTAATTTCGCCGAAAAACGCACACAAATCTACCCCAAGACGCTTTTGTTTAAGACCCGCAAAAGTGTCTGTTTCCCTTTATGTTTTTTCGTTTTTAGTGAAAAGGGAAACAATTTACGGCGCCATGTTAATAACACCACCCGAATTTCCATTATTATAAAATTAACACGATCTCTCGCAAAAGCGAGCTCTTTCGTAAAACGATTTTTTGCCTTTTTCACGCAAATAAAGTATAGAAAAGCGAGCATAAATCTTTAGAATGTCCTTGTACCATCTTCTTTCCTTTTTTTTCAGGAAGAACTTCCATGAAGCTGGATAAACTTTTGCAATAGGTATAGGTATACTTACTCCCCTATATCATATATCGCGATCTCAAGCTGAAGAAGCACTTTCTAGAACAGTTTTTTGGAAAACTTTGTATCAAATTTACGCGTTTCAGTGCTTTAAGGAACCTAGAGCCGAGTCGTTCTTACACTTTGGCGCCATCCGATGAAATCTGTGTCGGAATATCTCCTGGCGCTCGTTGAAAGTGAGATGAGCAAAAGTACATGCTACAATTCATTTGGCAGAGGCGGTGAAAGTTGTAGTGCTCAAAGGAGTCGCTGGGAAACAGTACGAAGAGTCCAACATCACTCTTTCACACCTTTTTATCACGTTATGGTAAGCTCCTTCGGGCAAATGGAAATTGAATAAAATTAGGCGAAACGACAGATCAGTCACTAGCTGCCGTCCCTAAAGATACTGAAAACGTTTGTGGTCCCTTTTATATTGTAGCATCCCGGATACGCCTAAATGTGCGACATTCGCAGGATTCAGTAAGCAATTTTTTTTTTCTTCTCGGTCGGAGTCTGGATTTTTTTTTTTTTTTTTTTGCTTTTATGAGCCTGTCATATTTTCCGCCTTAGGTTAAAACATATGAGCATACGATGGATATCCTTTTAGAGACGTCCATTACTAGTTTTAGCTCTGTATCTAATCCGTAGGGTAGTGCGAATAAACTCCCTCATATACTCTCGCTTAAATTTATATATAAATGAAAGGATATCATAAATAAACATTATACGCTCGTTGCTTATGGGCAGCGATTTTTTAGCATTTGCAGAAAATTTTTTGTGACGTCTACGACTTTTATTCATAATATAAAATGGAGAAAAAGTAGGGAGGGAAAAAACCATGCAGATTTATTTATGTTCGCGTGTGGTGACACTTTACAGATGTTTTTTAAACGACTTTTGGCATACGAAAAGCGTTACTCTATGTAAGTATGAGTTTACGTATTGTTAATGTCTGATGATGGATAAGGATTTCGGTATTATTACCAGGTGGTAAAAAGGTTCATATAAATGTTCATTTCTCGTTTTGAGAAAGATTTACGCAAAGCGAAAAAGAAATCTCACCGTTCACGATGTTAGGCAAGATGTGGAATAGTCTGAACTGTGTTTGGTTAAAGAAGTTTCGTGAAATGAAACAAGTATTGAGATTCTGAGCTGGTGGGAAAATTAACATTTGTAACGTCGTCATCCAATCGGTCGCCAAGTTTAAATGAACTTTATTGATATCCTAAGCGCTGTAGCTTCGAAGAACTGGGTTTTTAGAGGAATAAATGCATTCCAGCGGATTAAAACAATTAAACACAGTTGTAGTTTGTTGCTAATCCTAAAAGGGTTATAATTCTTAAGAAAAAAGAACTGGGCAAGAAGGCGCTCAAACTCACATGGGCGTCAAGCACTCTCACAACTCTGCCGTAGCCGGTCTAAAACCCGGTTCAGAAAGGATGAGGGAAAAATTATTTTAAGCGGAATGGTTGTAACGCTAGAAAGTAGTTAGCAGCTCGAAGAATTAAGATCGGCTTCGTCAACTGCCGTACTCGCGAACGAACGTTACTTCTAAAATGTTTAAAATATCTAGAGTTTGATCACCTAACTGTGCAGTGTCAAACAGTGAAGACCGCTCCAAGTTTTGTGGGAAATGAGGAACGGAAGGTCGCATTGCAAAAAGCTGCGGCAAAGAGCCATCTTGCATGTTATGTAGCAAGGATCATCTAGAAAATACGAAGCACGTAGCCGGCAGCAGCAAATGCCCGATTTTCAAGAGAGCCATCACAAATGAAAATTTTTACTGAACGACCAACACGAGCCAAAAAAGAAAGATATGACGAGCTTAGGCGATATGCGAAAAAGACCTGCAGACGAAAACAAAGGAAGTACCATAATGACAAGATACAAAAAATGGACGACGACATGAGAAAAAATAAAACGCGGGACGCATACGCCATAGTAAAAGATTTAAAAAAGGGATATAAACCAAAAACCAGTCTGTGCAAAGACGCAGAGGGCAATATCATCAGCGACACAGAAGAAATCAAAAGGAGATGGGCTTCATACTTTGAACATCTTTTGAATCCCATCCCAGTAGCACCGATAACGACAAACAACATTTCAATTGAAGCCTCAACTGACGAACATGAACCATCATCGACACCACCCACGCTTACTGAAATCAAAGCAGCCCTATGTGACCAAAAACGAAACAAAGCGCCGGGAATTGACGAAATACCAGTTGAACTTCTGAAAAACGGTGGAAACTGTGTCGCTGAAATACTATACAACATGATATGCAAAATTTGGACAGAGGAAATCATACCCGACGACTGGCGAAAAAGCATTATATGTCCAATTTACAAGAAAGGAGACAAACTCTGCTGTGATAACTACAGAGGTATATCATTGCTGTGTACGTCCTATAAAATACTGACAAAAATAATTGAACGTCGTATTAAGCCCTATACTAATCAAATAATTGGCGAATACCAAGGAGGATTCAGAACCGGACGATCTACAACAGACCAGATATTCTCGGTGAAACAGGTGCTTGAGAAATGCTGGGAATATAACACAGACGTGCACCAAATATTCGTGGATTTTAAACAAGCATACGACAGTATCGACAGGAGCGTACTGTACCAAATCATGCTTGACTTTGGAATTCCTCCAAAACTAGTCCGACTAACAAGACTCACAATGACGAACACTGAATCCCAAGTGAGAATACAAACCGATTCCACAACCAGCTTTCGAACGGAATGTGGTTTAAGGCAGGGAGATGGTCTAGCTCCTATGCTTTTCAACTTGGCACTAGAGTATGTCGTCCCAAAAATCCCAGTCGACACCAACGGGACACTACTATTCAAGTCCACCCAACTAGTAGCATACGCTGACGACATTAACATTCTAGCAAGATCCTTCACCTAGTGCTAAGGAGGTATTTGTCAATCTTGACTCCGCCGCAAAAGAAGTCGGGTTGCGCATTATTGAAAGCAAAACAAAAGTAATGACGCAAACAAGAAGGAGAACGCCAATCAGACAAAACATAACAATTGCGGAATATAATTTGGAGAGTGTGGACAACTTCATATATCTTGGGGCTAATCTAGCAAAGGACGGTAATGAAACAGACAAAATCAAATGACGGATAATACTTGCAAATAAGACGTATTATTCGGTACTTCCAATAATGAAATCCAAGAAAGTGCACAGGAACAATAAGCTGCGGATTTATAAAACTGTTATACGACCTGTGCTCTGTTATGGCAGCGAGACGTGGACATTAACGCGAACTTCTGAAAAAGCAGTTAACGCATTCGAAAGAAAGGTCCTCCGAAGAATTTTGGGACCTGTGAAGGAAGGAACGGAATGGCGAAGAAGATACAACCATGAGTTGTATCAACTCTACGACGAGCCAGAAGCTTCAACGTTCATCAAGCTACGTAAACTGCAGTGGGCTGGCCATGTAGAGCGAATGGAAGACAGAAGAATCCCCAAACGTGCTCTTGAAGGCAAAGCGAGTGGTAACCGGCCAGTAGGCAAACCACGCAAGCGATGGGAAGACTCGGTTGATGAAGACAGCAAAGCCATTTTAAAAATTAGCTGGAGGACGCGGTCTTTGGATCGAGACGATTGGAGGCGACGACTTCAGGAGGCCAGGGCCCGATTTGGGCTGTCGCGCCATTGATGATGATGATGATCACAAATGAAAATCATGAAGATAATACATATTAATCTGAACCACTGTAGGACAGCGCAAGATATCCTGACACAAATTGCTAAGGACGAGGGAGTGGATATCGTTTTGATTAGTGGACCGTACAAAACCTCGACGGCAATATCTGGATCTGTGAAAGAGCAAGGCTAGCGGCAACATGGACATATGGAAAACACGCCTTCCAAGAAATCAGTGAACAGTGTACGAGCAAAAATAAATGGAGTTCACTTCTGCAGCTGTTATGCACGACCCAACTGGACGACGAGTGAGCACCAGACAATGGAAACGGCCAACGCGCGTGGTAAAACTCCAGTGGTCACAGGCGGTGACTTCAGTACACTGGCAACACAGAGTGGGATAGTAGGCTCACCAATGCAGAGGACATATTTTGCTGGAGACATTTGCACCACTGGAAATATTAATTGCAAACATCGACCGGGTAAATACGTATCGCAAAGCAGGAATGAGCTCCATCCTAGACAAATAAAAAACAAATAAAAAAATAAATAAATAAAGGCGTACAACGACCTAAATTAACAGGCCCACAATGGAAAGATAAACTTTTCGGCAGGAGCACGTTCGAAGAAATTATGAACACCGACATCACAACTCGAAGCGAAACAGCAAAGATCCTCGCAGAACATCTCACCCACACTATCATTACAGCGTGCAATGCGGCGATGCCCAGAAGGGCAACTAGTGGAAGAGGTGCACCATGGTGGAACGAAGAAATAAAGGCTCTCAGGGAAAAGTGCTTACTAGATAATGATGCACTCAGAAATCCCAAAACCGGATGTCCGTCCGTCCGTGTCCTCTCTAGCTTAATAACGCATTGAGCTAGAAAGTTAAAATTTTCATACACGTCGTTTTTGACAAAAAAGTAAGGTGAAGTTCGTGAACGGGACAAATCGCTCTACTTCTTCCATACAAGATTGATTATACATTTTCGCAATTTGACAATAAACTGGTTTCCTCAAAAATTATAAAAGCTATTGTTCTGAAATTTGGAATATGTTACTTCTAGGTTGATTTCAATCTACTGTATTAAAGTTATTGGAGTCCTTCCCTTCCTTCTACCACCTCTCATACAAACTGAACTTTTTCAAGAAATACTCTAAGCCACTTTACTAAATACGAATAAAATTTATCGAGCTGAAATTGTATACCAAATATTTATTTAGAATTATTAGTAAGACCAATAAAAATCCTTCTACCCCCTCGCAACCTAATATTTTGATGGCAACTCTGGCGTGATGTGAAAAAATTGTTCGTCACCCCCTCCACCACTTCCCCTATAAAATTTCTTAAAGTCAAAAAATTTCTCTTTCCCCTAAAGTATCGCAAGATATGTCTTTACGCCCAATCGTAGTCCTGTTATGTTTTTAATAGTATCTAACTAGTATATTTGTTGTGTGCAACCATTATACAGCTAAAACCAGCTGTGGAATGGTTGCAAAGTTTAAGATATTTTTCAGAAAAATATTATAATATTGTAAATTTTGAAATATGATTTCAATATTAAAATTTACCACACTCTTTTTTCAATCTTCGTGTGCGGAAATTTATCCCACCACCTTCACGAGATTTAACACCCCTATCACATTATGATGTAAAGATGGAACGTTATCTTGATAGCATCCTCTGTTCTTTTCTTTTACTCTTTTTCCTTCTGGTAGACGTAATTCAATTTCCACCATATGTACAGTCGATTTCACTCAAAAGTATTTCAAGTGACACTTTGCCATTTATCACATCATGTTTACAACGAGCTGAGTACATTCATATTTTACGAGAATAAACGCAACCCCTTCCACTACGCTGCCGCCACCGCCATTCACCATCTTCGATGAAGCTGCCATCTGAGTATTTCCCTATCATAATTTAAAATTTTCTCCGCCTTTTTCATCTTCTACAAAATAAAAGAAAAGACGGATTTTTCTTTACTGCTTTCGTCTTGAAAGTTGAAAGGAGTTTTTCTTTAGCTTACACAGTGAGGTACGTCTAATGCGAGTTATGGAACTGAAAATCCTTCTGAAAAAATCTCGGAATTTTTTTTTTTTTGTTGTTGTGATTTTGTATATGTTTTGGCTGAGTATTTGTATACAACCCCCTGACAAAAACGAAGAGGTGTTTAAAGCACAAAACAGAAAAGTCACAAAACCACTCATAAATAAATAAAATGGGAAAAAAATATTCTCTGTGGACGATTTTCCAAGGAATTTTAAAACAGAGTGAATGCCCTGTAAATAACATTTTCAAATCCCAAACGTAATAATTTAATTTTCCATTCAACACAGAAAAATCTTTTCCATTCCCACTCCTTTTTGAAAGTTGTATGGAGTTAAGGGCACTCTCCCCTTCCGCTTCCACCCACCAATCTTTAGTGCTCAAGGATAAAACGGAGATGAAGTTATTTGAATTCGAAATTAAATTCCCGCCAGCCAACCGAAAATCATCCCTTAACTAACAGGGCGAATAATGTATAAAAATGTTCAATGTTCCACAATTGTGCGATATTTTTGCAATCGTGTCAACAATTTCAACTACTTTCTGCTAACCACGATGCTAAGAATAACCAAAAGCATACGGCAATTGTTTCTAAGTCATTACATTGCCTGTACGGGTATGTCAACCCCGTTGCTGTAATTATAAATTATACAAGGAATACGAAGAGGTTGCTTCATATGGTCTTGAAATATTTTTCAACAGCTTCCACAAATTCCCAGCCTCTGCATACTTTCATTTCACCCGAAGCGACACCAAAACCATCACACAAAGTCACCCTTCAACCACCCCCAACTGGATCGGCTGTAATTTACACAGCGCACGTGTATATATCGCATTTGAGAATTATAAAATTTCGGTAGGATTTCCATGTATAAAGCTCCGTGCATGAATAAAATTTGTGAGGTTAAGGGATTTTAATTAGCGTGATTCCTTTATGAAAGAATTCATAGAATTATCCTAAAGTTTGGAAAATTTTCGAATTTATTTTTTCGCTTCGTCGAAGAAATTATTAAATTTTTTTACACCTGGAATTAATACAGCAACCCTATTATAGATTAGTTATAGCATTGTGTACAGCAAAGGCAGCTAAATAGTGCTGACAATACTGATTCTGTTTCATTACACAATAATTACTAACTTGCTTAACCTCAACTTTTTCGAGAGTGTCAAGTGAGATTTTATATGGAATGCTTTGCTTAATATGCAAACCACCAGTTCTGATAGTAATAAGGGACACCTTGAAAGCAGCGCTGTAAGGCTAACAAGGTAAAAGAGGACTGTTCTTAAATCACCTTGATTATGCTAATGACATGTGCTTGCTTCCTGTTCGGGCTTGGAACCAAATTACCTCTCGTTGCATTCCAAATGCAGAAAGGCGGGACCGAAAACAAATGTGATTAAAACCAAGTACGTACACATGGGATCGAACTCAAGTGCATCGATTTATCTTAACGGACAAGAAGTTGAAGAAGTGCAAGATATTTTTTACCTCGGAAGGACGGTCAGCATGGACAGCGGAGCCGAAAGAGATATTGAGGCTAGTATAACTGTTACTTTTCAAATCTTTGGTATCCTTTTTCCTTTCTAGAGTTTAGCGAAATTTTCCTTGTAACAAAGTTGCGAGTGTTTCGCACATACATTAAATCCGTATGATTATATGGTTATACCAGACGTCAGGCTTATTAAAAAACTGCAGACTTTCAGCATCGAAGCCTCTGACACATTTTGGGGAGATTGAACAAACCAAGATCGGAATTGAGATCAAAGACGAAAGGAGCTGTACATCGACCACACTTTGAGCGAACCTGAGCAAAATATCTTTAGACATGCTCTGAGTTACAATCCTCAAGGAAGACTTCCGTTTGGTCGCCCATGTAGCACATGGAAGCTAGCAGTTGAACAGGAAGCCAGAAGAAAAAATAAGTCCTGGTGATAACTAATGGCGTATGCTCAGAATCGCGCCTCGGGGAAAGTTTTCGTGATATACCTTATAGGGCTTCATTAATTGATTCTGATTAAGAAACTAAAATAATAAAAACTACTGCTAACAGCTTGTGGCGACGCCAAGTTTGGCAAAGCAACAGTTAAACTTTGAATTACATTTAGAACATAAATAACTTTACAATAGTTTTGGTACTAAATGTAATTCAATCATTGCAAACCAGTTTTAATTTTTTCATAGTCTTTTGTTTCGCTAGTTCAGTTTCAATTGGAACTAAAAACGCTACGTTGTTACGTATTATTTTATAAATGTTTTATTTAAATAAATATACAATTTGCTGATTTAAGTAGTGTATTTAATATATATACCCCCTACAAATTGGTGACCCTGACGTGAAATAAAACTTCAATACCTACAAATTGGTGGCCCCGAAATACGAATGTTGATTTTAATGGTAGCATCAGATTGATGATGTAATTATTGTGTGCTTTGGTTGTATTTTCATCATAACTATTTACATCATCGTTATCGTAGATTATTTCGCAGGAATTCGTATCGCGATTATTTTGCTCGTTCATCATCATTACTGCATAAATTTATACACACAATAACATCAACGATTTATTGATTTCAGTTTTATTGAATTCATCTTATCATCAGTGAAACTAGTTTAAAAGTTATTCAAGCAATTTAAAAGTTGACGAAAATTAATTATTCAATGTTTACTCAAACTCCTTCAAGAGTCAAAGAAAATCACCTATTAAAGATTTGTTCAAGCTACTTCAAGAGGTTAAGCGGAAGTCGCGAATTGGTTTGGTGAATGTTTTCAAAGTGCATTTCTTTCAATTCTTTTATTTTACTTTTGTTTTAAACACACTTAATTATACTACATTACGCATTATTATTTTAAGCTCATATCATATAAATAATCATATTTAAATATGTAATATGTTTGCAAGGTGAAGGGTCGCATCGCCAATAAAGACACAGATTCTGAATCGAAACGTTTTCTCGATTCAAATCAAAATCATCGATTTTTATTTGATCCTGAGACATCAACGTTGGGGCTATCTCTGGTTTTTAATTTTTGTAATAAGAAATTTCAAAAAATTATTTATCTCCCTATTATTATTGATTGGATTGAAGACCTGGCCAACAAGGCAGAATCTGCGGCTTACCTTGGGGATATGGGTTCACCATTTAAAATTATTGTTATAAATCTGGCCACCACGCAATATGAACTTTCTCTACTTAAAAGAAAGTTCTCGAATAATCTTCTAATATTGTTATAGATCTGGCAATGATCTCTCTCAAATCTGCCAGAACTATATAAAATATTCTTCCAACATGTAGAGGGCCATAGTTAAAGCTTCTAGTAAATTCCCGAAAACACAACCAATGACGCCCGACGCCATCTAGTAACTTCTAGATTAGTCCAGACCCAGCAGAAAAACATACACCAGAGAAGGTTCGAGAATTGGATGAATCAAATATAAATATCCCAGAGCTTTACGACAAGAGTGAGTCACTCATCGACAGTTTTATGGAAAACACCTATCGGTGTAAGTAAGCGAAACCGATAGATCGGCGGTGTTACAGTGTTGTGTGAATTAAGTTTTTAGAGCGAATAAAGTGAAGTGATCGGGAAATTGTGTAAAAGTGCAATAAATAAATTATCCTTATATCTTAAAACGAATTGTGTTTTACTTGAAATCCGGCGAGCCCCTAGCTCGCAACAATTGGTGTCAGAAGTGGGATTTCAAGGATAAATTCGGTTTAAAAATCGCGAGTGAAATTGAAAATTTTCGGAACGGATAATTTTGCGAGAGCGGCAAATTGCGAAACTGAAATTCTCGAACGGACAGTGAGGATTTTGTGTAATCGGATATTCTCGAGTGCGCTAGTGAACAGTGACTTTAATTAGTAAAATCGCGAAACTAAAATTCTCGAACGGACAGTGAGAATTTTGTGAAATTGATTATTCTCGAGTGCTCTAGTGAGCAGTGACATTAATTAGTGACGTAAAGTTAAGTGAATTCGATCGCGGAAAATAATCGGTAGTGAAAATGCCGCGTTATTTAAAGACTTAAAAGTAACGGAGCTGAAGGAAGAGCTCAGTAGACGCAAGTTATCTACGACAGGGAGCAAGTCTGAACTTGTCAGCCGTATGATTGAGACACTTGAGGCTGAGGGCGAGAATGCAAATAGTTTTGAGTTCCAAACCGAAGAAACTCGTAAAGAGGAGTGTTCTGGTACATCGGATGCTCTAACGCAATTAATGCAACAAATGATGAACAAGTTAGAGCATCAATCAGTGGATATTAAACAACAATCTGCGGACATCAATCAGAAATTAGATCAACAAAGTCAGGTATCAGCGGACCTCAATCAAAAATTGGAGTTGCAAAATAATAAAATAGACATCATGGGTAAGACAATAGAAGAAAACGTAGAGAAGAAACTTCGAATTCTCGAAGGACAAATTATGGAAAGGATATCCGGGATTGTAGAGGAAGTCGAACGCCTAAAAAAGGACTTCGATAACGTGAAAGTGACTGGAGTCATCAAGGCAGAACACGTTACGCACAAGGGTTTCGAAGCTCCAATCTTCGATGGACAAACACCGTGGGCGATTTATAAGATCCAATTTGAGGCTGCCGCAAGAAACAATCATTGGAATGATCTGGAACGAGGAACGGCTCTTATATTGGCGTTAAGAGGCCCACCAGCCGAAGTTCTTCAAACGATTCCGCAGGAGCAGCGACAAGATTTTTCAACGTTAGTCCAGACATTGGATCTTCATTACGGCAGTGACCACATGCGAGAGATCTACAAAATACAGCTGTACAACCGAACCCAAAAGAATGGTGAAACATTTCAAGAACTGGCACGCGATATTGAACGACTCATACTATTATTGCTTCCTAATGCGCAATCAGAGCAACGCAACGATACAGCTGTTTTCGCATTTAACAATGCTGTACAGGACAGAGAGCTGCAACAGGCGTTGAAACTGGCAGGTAAGAAAACGATTGGCGAAGCCTTAGTATATGGGCTGACGTTCGAAGCTGCCAAGCAAAGCTCGCGGAGCAACTATCGAGTTCGGGAAATAGTAAAAGAGTGTGTGTGTCAGAAAGCAGAGTACACCAAGCGGAGCGAAAGATTTGGTGCCCCCCGATGCTGGAATTGTGGACAGGCAGGACACTTGAGACTCAACTGCCAAAAAGCGACCAACTATTGTTCCGGCTGCGCTGCTAAACAACGCGAAGATAAAGATCGGGCAGGTAGATCTTGGTCAAGAACTAGTCGTCAGATTTCAAATCTTACACACGGTTTTGATAAAAGGCGCCGGAGTCGGTCGAAAACCCCGAGTCGGCAAGAGCGATTGCAATAAGAACAATACATCGGGAAAGATCATGGAAGCAAAGATAAGCATTCGAATAAGGATCGCGAACGAACGGGTAGAAGTCGTGACGGTCAAATACTTCATGCGAATAATCGTGACAATGCCGAACATGAGAAGCGATGTGATCGAGAAGGTCGCGAAAGGAAGAATGCGGAACGTAAAAAGGAAAGTGAACGTGCTGCTAAGGAGAAGAAGGAGCGCGAAAAGGACATGGAGAAAGAACGCGAACGTGAGAAGGAAAGAGAAGCCAGAAAAATCATTCAGAGGATAACAACCGAACCTAAGGATGGATGGAATAAGCGGAAACCCCTTACAAAAATGAAAGTGGTACATCTCGACCGATTAAGAAAGTTCTCGAATAATCTTCTAATATTATTATAGATCTGGCAATGATCTCTCTCAAATCTGCCTGAACTATATAGAATATTCTTCCAACATGTAGAGGGCCACAGTAAAAGCTTCCAGTAACTTCCCGAAAACACAACAAATGCCGCCCGACGCCATCTAGTAACTTCTAGATTAGTCCAGACCCAGCAGAAAAACATACACCTGAGAAGGTTCGAGAATTGGATAAATCAAGTATAAATATCCCAGAGCTTTACGACAAGAGTCAGCCACTCATCGACAGTTTTATGGAAAATACCTATCGGTGTAAGTAAGCGAAACCGATAGATCGGCGGTGTTACCGTGTTGTGCGAATTAAGTTTTTAGAGCGAATAAAGTGAAGTGATCGGGAAATTGTGTAAAAGTGCAATAAATAAATTATCCTTATATCTTAAAACGAATTGTGTTTTTCTTGAAATCCGGCGAACCCCTAGCTCGCAACATTATGAAACAGTTGACGAACAAGTGTTTCACCGCCAAACACCTGGTGAGGAAATCTCCTTAATATGAGTGAACACCAAATGCGGCGATGGAAGGAATATTTCTCTATTATTTTAAATATCTTCACAGAGGAAGATATTCCAAACACAGAACTGCTACCAAACATCCAAACGCAACAATCTCCTATTAGGAACGATCCCCCAGATAACGAAGAGATAGTTTCCGCCATTTGGCCAATGGCGGAAAGGAAAGCCCCAGTTATAGACGGACTACCAACCGAACTCCTCAAAACAGGCCCGGAAATAACAGTCGATATACTCCTCCAACTCTTTACTAAGGTGTGGAATGAAGGAAGATTTCCGACTGAATGGAAGGAGGGCATCATTGTGGAAATTCCGAAGAAGGGCGACCTTCGGAATTGTGGCAATTGGCGTGGTATATGTCTACTTAATGTCGTATCGAAAATCATGGCTAAGGTAATTCTCAATAGGATTAGTGATGTCGTCGAGAGCACTCTCGAAGTTTATCAGGCTGGATTCCGTAAAGGGTCGTCTTGTACCGACCACACAAATACCCTACGGATAATATTGGAGCAGTCATCCGAAATGGGTTCGCCACTACATCTCATGTTTGGGGACTTCGAGAAGGCTTTCGACAGCGTTAAGTGAGATTACATATGGAATCCTTTGCGTAGGAGAGGTATTATAGATAAAGTCATAGCTATGATTAAAGAATCCTGTGAAGATGCAAGGTGTCGCGTTTTGCATAGAGGAGAGTTGTCCGAAAGTTTTCCTGTGCGAACGGGTGTCAGACAAGGCTGCATATTATCACCAGGCATGTTTCTGGTGATAATAAATGACATCTTGAAAGCTGCACTGGAAGATGTGGAAGGTAAAGGTCTTAAATGGAGTCACCTTGATTATGCTGATGACGAGTGTTTGCTTGCACATAACCCTTCGGACTTAGAGTCAAATGCCCGCTCATTGCATTCTAAATGCGAAGGATTCCTCTGACGCATTTTAGGAATATTCTGGCCAGAAGTGATCTCCAACTACGAACTTTGGAGTACAACTTTTCAGACTAGCAGGTATTGAGATTCAAAGGCAGAAGTGGCAGTGGATCGGTCATACTTTGAGGAAATCTGGATTACAATCCTTAAAGAAGAAGTCGGGTTGGTCGACCATGTAACACATCGAAGCGAGCAGTTGAGCAGGAGGTCAGAGGAATAAACAAGTCCTGGCAATAGCTTAAGGCCAGTGCTCAGGATCGCACCTTGTGGAAGAGAGTGGTTTCTGCCCTATGCCCCTATAGGGGGTCATAACAGGAATTTTCTATTATTATTTAACGAGTCCTGTTTTGCTCTTTTTAATATGCCTGACGAAAATGAAAATAACGTAACTGCAACATGCGCCACCAAAGGATACATACGGAGCAAATATTACAGAAACACGAAATATTTACAACGTCAAATAATTAATGATTCTTAGAACGACATTTTTGATTGATTGATGACATACACGTATTTTAAACGATTCATTTGTTATTTATGTTTGCACTATATACAACTAATAATATATGTCATATAATATTCTATATAAAATATGGAATAAATAAATTATTTGAGGTAAATCAAATAAATTCTGAATCACACAATAAATGTATTTGAAAAGTCTAAAATGGACCATCTGCTATTTTGTATATAAATCAGTCATTTAGTAAGGAAAGATTTATATAATCAATAGCAAATTCAATTAATACAATGTTCAATTCAACTAATCATAGACCATATCATAACAATTATATGCAAAATCTATTCTTGTTTTTTCTGTGCAGCAAGCCATGACCCATTTTGGACTTTCGTCCCATTGGTGAAGAAGAAGAGTTGTAGTCAACCCAGCCATTCTACAACTGAACGAATGGTTAGCTTCAAAAGGAATTCTGAAAATATCTAAATTCTTACTAACTGGTCGTAGAGTCCTAGTTAATGTTGATGGTTTCACGTCAATTTGCAATTTAAAATACATTATAGTATGTAACGGCTATTTCTAATACAGATATTTTTAATCGACACAAACTCTACTTCATGGATATAATGTCTACATAATAACATCAGAAATCCAGCACATCACAAATAAGATTGTTCAATGTATGATGTAGGGCCGCAAGGAGTAGGATCGAAAATACCACCAGCTAAAATTTAAGGAATTTTTTTTAAGGCACCAAATGTAACTAAAGGGGTCCGCATTTAATGCATTGCACAGTTATTTCGGTATAGGAAGAGGATGCAATTTGAAAGCGATATGAGAATTTTGGTGGAGAGAAACAGAAGTGGTAGTGGATAATATTTTTGAAGCTTTGAAGGTAATTGCTTGAAAATATACTACCAGAAAATTCGTTCCAAAGCTTGGACGTTTGGGAGATGACTGACTGTTTACATTTCACTGTACGAGTAGGAATAGGGTTGACTGTATGCTCTTGCGCCAGGGTAGCGTATTGGTCTATAATTCGAAGGTCGTGAGTTCAAATCCCGGTCAACGTATAATTCCAGCACATTGCCTACGTCGATATATGTGGGTCCCCTAAATCTACGAACATGAAAATTAGTTGAAGGAGGGTTATGCGAAGGGCTAACAGCCCTTTCACAATAAAAAATAATAAAAAAAATGTTAAGGAACCTAGGAGGTCAAGACCCGATTCGGCCTGTAGTGCTTTTGAAGAGAGTATACTCGTGCGCGCGTTTAGCTTGGCGAGTATTTCGTGGAAAGGAATAAAGTGGAGGAATGATCTAAATTGTATGAAAGTAGCGGTAGAAGTTTCTGCAATGCTCAATGGAGTAAAATTGGTTTGATCTCCAATTAATCGAAACGCATGTTTCTGGATTGGATCGAGCGCAAGGTGAATTTTGGGTTCCCCAGCCCATAATTGCAAATTGTACTCTAAACGAGGTCAAATGTAAGCCTGTAGCAGTTTGTTTGGGAGGTGGTGGAAGGAATGGTGGTGGAAGGAATGGTGGAACTCAAATAATTTGTATACCGAACTACGGTTGGGCGTAAAGCCCAATCGTGTGATACTCTAGATGAAAGAGAAATTTTTTAATTTTAACAAATTTTGTAGGGGAAGTGGTGGAGGGGGTGACGACATTGAACTATTTTTTTCCGCATCACATTAGAGAGAGAGAGTTGGCATCAAAATCTTTTACACAAAATTTAGGATTCAAACATTCAATAGGTACTGAGAAAATTAGTGAATTGGATTAAGTGAAATTGTGCAGTTTGTATGGGAGGTGGTAGAAGGAGTAACGAGTTCTTAACAACTTTTTTAGAAACAAATATGAACATTAAGTTTTTGACATGTTTTAAATTACACATCAGTAGCATTCATACTTTTCAGGAAAATCCAATTTTTGTAAAGTTGTGAAATTGTGTCAAATTTTATGGAGGGGGTTGAAGGAGTAAAGCTAATAGTCTATTTTTTTTGCTATACCAATAATTTTAAATAAGTATTTAGTGCACAATTTCAGCTCGATAAATTTTATACGCACTAAGTAAATTAGCGTAGAGCATAGGATGTAGCCTAGTGGGTATCGTGCTGGTTTACAATGCGGAGGTCGTAAGTTCAAGTCTCGGTCAACGCATAGCTCGAGCACACTGCCTGCTTGGATATACCTTACTTACCTTAATCTACGAAAATGAAAAATTCGCAGATAGAGGGTTGTGCGAAGAGCTAACAACCCTTCCACAATAAATAATGAAAATGTTAAGGAGCCTGAAAATCAGGAGGCCAAGCTCCGATTTGGACTGTAGTGCCATTGAAGAATATATCATGAAAAGGGCAATTTGTACGGGAGATGGTGGAAGGAGAGGGGACACAAATATTTTTTATATAGTAGATTGAAATCAGAGGAGGACACGCATAATTTTTTTACAGTAGATTGAAATGATAATAAAAGTATTACATTCCAAATTTCAGATCAATAGCATTTATACTTTTCGAGCCAATCTGTTTATTGTCAAATTGCGTCATTTTGTATGAGGGAGGAGGGGTAGAAGGGGTGGAGCGATTTGGCCCGTTCACGAACTTGACCCTGCTTTTTATTAAAAATGATGTGCACAAAACTTGAGTTCGCTAGCTCGACTCGTTCTCATGCTAGAGAGGACACGGACGAACGGACGGACATCTGGTTTTGAGATTTTTGAGTGATAATATGAAATTCTGTATCATTCATTTTCTTTCCGAGCCTCATTTCTTGGCATTATAAATTTTGTGGCAAACTTATAATACTCTCTGGTTTCATCTAGAGTATAATAATATCGGTAGTACAAATTGAAACCCGCCGTTTCTCAATAGATGGTACCAGCAGTATATGTTGATCAAAAATGGCGGATCAGAAACAACACATGGTAAACTTAGGTCTTTGTCAGCAACTCCTCATCATTATATTTGTGAATTTTTATCGGCATTATATACTTTTTAGTGCGCGAATATGCCAAAGTTTGAGCCGAATATGCGTTATTCGAGGGAAATTTTGCTTTTTGCCTTCAATTTAAGAAAATCTGCGGCTGAGGTGCGTCGAATGATTTTTGAAACTTATCGTGAAGGTGATGTTAGTGAAAAAACGTGTCGCGAATGGTTCCACCTCTATAAAAAGGAGTGTTTCGGAACGGTTAAAAAGTGTGAATACGCAAAATTATAAGCACTAATGGACGAATATTTATGCCAACAACTTACGAATTCATTAGGCGTGACTCAACAAGCCATTCCACATCGTTCGAAAAGCTCGGGAATGATGCAAAAGTAAGGAAATTGGGTGCTATATGAGTTGAAGCCAAGAAATGTCGAAAGTATCGCATCGTCACTGGTGATGGGAAGTGGATACATAACGATAATTAAAAAAAATGGTGAAGATACGGCGGCCATGTATCAATATCAACGGCCAAGCCAACATCCATGGCTCAAAAATCATGCTGTGTATTTGGTGGGACCAGCTCGGTATGGTGTATTTTGAGTTGCTGCAATCGGGTGAAGCCATCACATGAAATCCCTACAAAAAACAACTCATGCGTTTGAGCCGAGCATTGAAGGAGAAACGGCCGCAATACGAGGAGAGACACGACAAAGTAATATTACTGCACAGCAACCCTCGGCCGATCTTCCTCAGGTTGTGATAACCTACTTGGAAACACTGAAATGGGACATCTTACCCCACCCGCCGTATTTTCCAAACATCACCCAACCACCTACTCCGATCAATGACACATGGCCTGGCTGAGCAGCACTTCCACTCATATGAAGAAACAAAAAATTGGGTCGATTCGTGGATCGGCTCGAAAGAAGAGCAGTTTTTTCAACGCGGAATGCGTCTGCTACCAGAAAGGTGGGAAAAAAGTTGTGGCTGCGATGGGCATTTCTTTGAATATTAAATATTTTACTATTTTTGTACAATAAATGCCCGAATTTTGAAAAAAAAATGGTGGTTTTCAATTGTGTCATGAAATTGTGTCATTTTGTGTGGGATGGGGTTGGAGTGATTTGACCCGATCACAAAATTTAGCTTTTTTTTGTCAAAAAGGACGTGTACAAAATTTTAAATTTGTAGCTCAACGCGTTCTCGAGCTAGAGAGGATACGGTCAGACGGTTTTGAGATTTGAGTAATAATATGAACTTCTGCATCATTCGTTTTTTTCTCCGAGCCGTATTTCTTAGCATTACAAGCTTTTTGGCAAACTTACAATTCTCTCAGATTTAATCTAGACTATAAACACATGTATCAGGAATCGACCCCTGGAGAAAATTCCACCAAAAGTAATAGTTTTTGGATCTGAAAGTTTTTATAGTATTCTTTCATGTTTCAAAGAAATCAATAAAAAAATTTGTTGGTGCTACCGGTTGGGCTGAGAATTTTAGTCAATATCCGACCAATTTTACAACATTTCCATAATGTACTATTAAAATTCGAGATATAATCAGTAAGAAACACTCCTCCTCTAATAATAAGGCACTGACACTTGCCTTTACCACCCATTGACTAACGTATGTGGATGAAAATAACGAAGAAAAAATTACGCTTTTGAAATATTATTCCCTAAAAATTGGTATCAGGATAGCTGCATACAAAAACGAAGAAAGTCCATCAAACGCCGAACGGACTTTCGAACCTAAGTAATAATTGTTCAATAATCATCTTATTACGAAAAAGCCTTTGCAAATTCGAGAACGTAAAAATCTCATCGCTTGCAGGACATATTACCATGACAGCTAGCTAGTTTGCAGACACCGCTGTAATGCTTTTCTCTACGACAATCATAAATGTTCATAAAATTGATTAGTAAGCTTATAATTAAAACAGATGATGTCCCATAGCCTCGTTGCTAGTAAATGCACACGAATAAGAATTTAGCTGTATGAACTAATTGTAATAAATTAAATTAAATAAATAGATACCATTACCAGACTGAGGATCTTACACTTGACTTATCCAAACATATCACGCAAAAGTAATTTTATCCTTGACCAAAACAAAATCAAATTACCATTTTATATCCTATGTATCGAATTTTCAACACTTCACTTAAAATGCTGAATCATCCCTAAGATACGAGCGTACCGGCATACATAAACACAACAAAGTCACTCTTCTATATTGGTGTGATTAAATTTATATTCACTACATAACTGCATTGCCAATTAATACTATGCCTAAGAACCTTAACACCATAACATTCCATGACCAAGTTTATCCTTAACATGCCGGCATATCCGATATCATAGAGCAGATATACAAAACAAAACATATCCTTGTCATCGGATCCTGCATAAACATGAAGGAAGATATGGTGTATGCTCCTCAAGGAATTCTGGGTGATTTTGTAAAGTGACGTGGGGAAGATGTGGATGCTTGAAGTGGTGTCCATTTTAGTCTGGAGGCAAACAGAACAAGCAAGTATGCAAGAAAAAAATCTAAAATTCAAATATTGTCGTATTGCACATATCCGACCACCCGACACTATCGGAACATATCTTATTCCTGATGGTGAATGTTCTGTGTGGCCGGGTGAAAAAAACGGAGGATCTTAGCCGAATGCATGCACATCCATAAACAGCTGTGATTTTTCTCCTATGAATGTGCGATTAAGTCCGGTCAGCTACTTCTGAATGATATCGCCAGCATGTATGCTGGATCTCCGACTATACATGGAGTTTTTCTTTCTATTCAGTTAGAAAAAACGACCGAACTCCAGCTATGCATTAGAACCTATCGTTGAAATGTTTGTCGAACTTCGAGCTGGGACATTCAAATCAATTTCACGACAATATTTGCCCTATTCAATGTCAATGCTAAGGTCCTTCGCAAATGTGTAGATGTATCTTATATGTGAGCCGTATACTAACATTAGATTGCACTGGAGAACTTTTCGATCACATAGCAAGGCGAACGTATGCATAGTGCGGTTTATGTTTGTTCAATTTTCAGATTGTAGATCTAAACCGCACTTGATGCGAATTTTAAGTGACAAACTCAGTACGAAGGATATAACTTCTATATATGAGAAAGTCGTTGGTTTTGAATGCGAATTATTGTATGTGTGTGTGAGTGTGTGCTGCAATACATCCATATTAGATGCGGATTGAATTTGAATGAAGTTTATGCTCGACTAACAGAGAAAAAAAAGATATAATCTGTAATGGAAAAAACCAATTCAAGAATATGGCAGAAAGTAATCGTTTTTTAAGTGAGGATATACTAAATAATTTGGATTTGAATTCATGGTGAGTTGAGACTTTATATGTTGCTTTATCCATTTCAGTTTCTTCTTCATCCTTCTTCAATGGCATTGCAGCCCAAATCGTGTCTTAGACTCCTAACTTTAACGCTTCTTAACATTTTATTTTTCATTGTGAACCCCTTAGCCCTTCACAGAACCCTCTCTCTAAGAATTTTTTATTTCGCAGATTGAGCAATATACCAGCTTCTCCACTCGCTGCGGTCATTCTCACTCCCCTTCCCCAACCTTCCCAGTCCCATTCCTTCCCTCCATGACTGTGTTTGTGCATTGCCGAAATTGCCTATAACACAAGTTATTCTGTAAAAAAAAAGCAAAAAAAAAGAGGTGGCTAAGATATACGCACAGAAATAGTGTGCTGAAATTTTACATCGACCGGCACTTGACCTTCGCATTGTAGACCAAACCGCTACTCATTATGATACACTCTAGCTTCAGTTTCCTCAATATGTGATAAATAAAGATTGCTGTACGTAATAAATTAAATAAACACTGTGTTTTATATTTTTGCTACGTATTCATCGAGAATATATGTTATTAAATAAGCTTATAATTGGTATCCAAAAAAACTCTAAACTAAACTTTGAATAAACATCGAATTGGCGCATTATCTTAAGCCTCAAGGTTCTAACTGACTATGATGCCGAAAGTCATGGCTAAGGTAATTCCCAATATGAGTAGTGAAATTGTAGAGAGAAATCTCCAAAATTATCCGGCTGAATTCTGTAAAAGGTCGTTTTGTACTGAGCATACAATTACTATACGCCACTACATCACATGTTTGTTGGCTACGAGAAGGCTTTAGTCTTAAGAGAGATTACATGGAATGCTTTGCGTCGCAACGGTATTCCAGATAATGCCATTGCTATAATTAAGAAACCCTACGAAAATGCTTGAAGGAGAGCAACTTCTGTGGCGTTGTATTCATACTGCAGGATGTGAAAACTATGTAAAAATGGCAAATGGACACTCACTGGATCATGGGCTTATCACCCGTGATCTTAAAACCTAACTAATACGAGGTACGGACCCAGCGCCTCGGCGCACCAACTAATACCGCAACACCTGGTGACAAAGAGGAGTCTTATAGCCAACTGAGTGCCACCTTCGATCGTGTCCCAAGAGGTGATATTATTATCATCTCAGGAAATATGAACGCCCAGGTTGGCTCTAACAACACTGGACTATAACACGTCATGGAGAAGCATGGTGACCCTGGGGTCGATGCGTCACGACCTTGGATTAAGAGACCCGAAAACGACAAATTTTTTGTGGAGTTTTGTAGTACTCGACGAATGGTCTTCAGAGGGACCCTTTTTCCACTTAAGAGTCACCATAAAACATATTGGGTTTCCCCTGATGGTGTTACTCAGAACCAGATCGACCATTTGGATATAAGTTGCCGATGGAGAAGATGTCTCCTCGGTGTGCAAGCGAAGCGTGGAGCTGACGTGGGGAGCAATCACCTTTTGATGGTTGCCTGCTTGATATTGTACACAGCAGCTATCTGATAACCAGAAATTCTTCACTTGAAGCGCAAGCTTAATGTGGACAGACTTAGAGACCTTAAAAAAAGCCCGAATATACCACCATTCTACGTGAAAAGTCATCCACATTGGGCGGATATGAAATGAGCACACTGGACGCCAATAGGGAGGCAACCAGAAACACGTTTCTAAGTGCTGATGATGTGTGTTTGCTTGCACATAACTGTTCGGATTTAGAGTCAAACGTTCGCTCGTTTCATTCTAAATGCACAAAGTTAAAACAGAAAATAAATGTGCGTAAGACCAAGTACATGCACATGGGTTCGAGCACACGAACATCGATTGTTCTTAATGTGGAGGAGGTGCAAGATTTTTGTTAGGTCGAAAGCATTGTCAATATGGACAGCAGAGCCGAAAAGGATATTGAGGCTCGTCTAAATAAAGCTCGTCAAGCCATGGGTATCCTTTCCTTTTTCTGGAGGTTAAGATAGCACGAAGCTACGAGTTTTTGACGCATGCGTCAAATCCGTGTTGTTATATGGTTGTACTACGTGGAAAGTAACCGTTCGATTTGCCAAGAAACTGCAAACCTTCATGAACCAATGCCTCCGACGCATTTTAGGAATATTCTGGCCAGAAGTGATCTTCAACGACGAGCTTTGGAGTACAACTGGACAGACTAAGATAGGCATTGAGTGGCACACACTTTGAGTAAACCAGAGTGAAACATCGCCGAACAGGATCTGGATTATAATCCTCAAGGAAGACGTCGAGTTGGTCGACCATGGAAGCAAGCAGTTCAGCAGGAGGCCAGAAGAATAAACAAGTGCTGGCAACAGCTAAAGACCAATGCTCAGGATCGCGCCTTGTAGAGATTGTAGAGAATTGTTTCTGTCCTAGAGGTGGTCTTAATAGGAATTTGATTGATTGATTGATCTGCCAAAACCTAAAATTTTGCTATACCGAACATATCCGTTTTAAGCCTTTGGTCCAGTCTGCGTGCGGAATGAGTTTCTATATCAAAAAAAAAAATCAAATATCATTGAATATTTTTCGAGAACTCATCTAAATTACAGCTGAAAGACGTGCGGAAAAAATACACTCACACATTAAAATTTATTCTGTTTTGGAAGGGTCATACATAGCTCTGATACTGATCCGTAGAGTAGTTTCTCAACCAATAACTTTCACCCTGCGGGGTTGTATCGTTTTAACTATTAAAAGAAAGATTGCCGGATTCTACACTGTTACGCTTTATTATTCGTGACGTTTCGGTCTCTGCTGAGACCTTTATAAAACTGATCGACAATTACAAAAGACTATTATTTTATATAGAATGAGGTTAATTGAGTGTGGGAAGGGTAATTTAAGGTTAATTAGTTAATTAAGGTTAGTTAATTAATCTTAACTATTTTGATTTTACTAACTTCAGTTCCTAAGTTCCACAAGTCCTGCGGGTCACCATGAACCCCAAATTCACATACTCTTCTCGTCTCAATATCGCACCTTCAAACAAAGTTCTCTAAATATTTTGCGTACTGCATGAAGTGTTTCATTCCATTCGGCTCACTGGTCTCCTCCATCATGGCTTATATTTTAGGAAATATATTAATTTTATCGTAGTAACTAGCTGACAATAATACTTGCTTCCTCTTTTTTATCGAACCGCATTGTACATCCCAGTTATTTTGAAAAAAGTTTCGCTAGTGATTTAGAGGATATAGAGGAGAAACTTTTATATCTCAAGGGTGAGTAACACAGGAATTAGTTGTTGAAAGATCTAGAAAGAAGCGAAAGAGTACTCTGAGTTTAAGTAAGTTAAGCTCGTCAGAAAGGATTATGTATATATAATATGCGAAGTAAATACATTTTTTTACAGAAGGACTTGTATCATAGGCATGCCTTTATGTGCAATGTACAAATACAGTCATGAAGGGAGGGATTAATCGGAATGTGAAGGTAGGGGAAATGGAGTGACGAAATCTGTATACTTTTCAATTGAACTGGCTACTACTGACAAATATTTGCAGATGTTATGGGGGACTGAATAATAGAAAACGAACAGGAACCATCTATAGAGTACATAAGCCTTCTAGAACAAGAAATTCGAATATTTTTTCATTCGTACTTAAAATACTTTATTTTTATAGTAAAATCCAACCGCCTGGAGTAGAAATCGAGTTCAAACGCTATTGGCTGTGAAATAAGCGCACTGACACTACGCCACTGTAGCGATTAAGATATAAAACTTAATTTGTATCTGAAATCTCCAAGTACTCACGTTGAAATCTGAGCTGTCTAGACTGGACCTTTGGATCGGTAAAAGTAATTTGCCGCAAACCGCAGATTACTTAATGCTTAATCACAAAATTTGCATATCCTCAACGATTCCACAATGAAACTGATGAGAAATTTAATTGGCTTCTTGCTACCATAAATATATTCCTGCACTCTAGCGTACAAAAAGATTTATTAAATTCTCTCTCAGTCAAATGACAAGTTGAAAATGAATCTACCCTTTCGAAGAGTCAATGAATTTCCATATCAAAAACGAAAAAGCAATATTTCTCGAAATCAAATATCATTGAATATTTTTTGAGAACCCATTTAAATTCCAGTAGAAGGACGTACGGATAAAAATATTCACACATAAAATTTATTCCGTTCTGGAAGGGTCGAAAGGCGAACTAAAACTCATCTTGGTGGCATCACTTCATTCCATTGGCTGGACGTGATAAACGGAAATATTAAAAACTTAATCCAATCCCGTCATATGCATAAGATTAAGCATGGAAGAGCTTATGCAAGATACCGAGGATGAAAGTAAACACTATGTAAAAACGTAACTGTGGTGTGGTAGCGAACACTTTTCCAACCAAGACCTTTGTCCGAAATTTTTCAACACACCAGCTCTAACGTTCATCACCCTGTCGTTATACCCATTCCCAAGCGTTCATATCAGCAATGTTTCTAAGGATGACTTGAGGTTGCACCCTATTTCAACTAAAAACCACAAAACACCAGTCGAGGAGAGTCCTTCGGATCTGCTCTCGCCATAACACAAGGACGTAAGCAGAACACTTCAGGACACACCTGTATGGCCAGTTAGTGGGTAAGAGAGGAAAAGTTATTATGTGACATCCTCTGTGATTTACCTGTTCACATTTTTGTGCACTAGGTCCCGAAAAACAGAGAGAGAGACCTTTTTCCAGCATGAACTAAAGAATTTTTACAGATTTTTTGTTTCTGGCCAATTCGGTTGTAGACCGACATGGTATGGTTGAATGAAAGGACTACACGCGGCATTCAAGTACCAAATGAAATGGACGATTGGTGGTGGTTTTCGCGTTTAATTGCTCTTCAGTTTGCATAAGGAACAAGGACGAATTCGTCCTAAAATTGTGTGTGTATGTATGGGTATGTGTTATGTGCGGCTTTTTATTACGCTACGTGCATAAAGTCATAAAGGATACGAAATATGACCACAAACTGGTGACTCAGTTCTTTTTTCGCATGAAGCTAACTGATGCCCGTTGGGAACTTTCAGATGCATTTTGGACCACACTCGAGGTTTTGTATACAAAGAGGAATGTTATTTCGTTTTAGGTATACAATTGCATACGAAAGTGTTAAATGGCATCTTTTTTGGGAATTATAAGAGTTTGCCATTGGCTTAGGAATTTTCTTTTGCAGTTATTAATATTATAAAACCAAAGTGGTACGGAAAGCAAGAAAGGCACCATAAGATATTGTGGAACTAAGACTAAGGACGGAAAACCGTTTTTATTTTTTAAAGTTTTACCCTATTAATCCTTTGCCTCTGATTTAGTCATATATTGTACATTTTATGTACTCTTGATGTAGTGGATTTCCGATTTTTTTTTTAATTAATTTAGCACTTTTTTTATCACTTGATTGTAGAAAAATCCGTCTCATAAACGATTCAAGATGAGGTAAGATATACGAGATAAGATGCAGTATGCAATAAGTACTTCGTGAAAAGCTCCAGTTTGTGTCAATCAAATTCCTGTTAAGACCCCCTATAGGGGCATAGGAGAGAAACAACTCTCTTCCACAAGGCGCGGTCCTGAGCATTGGCTTTAAGCTGTTGCCAGGACTTGTTAGCCAATCATAGTCCGTTTTCGAATGCCAAAAGTCGTTACCGTAGGATCAGTCCGTATCCGAGGCGATGTATCCGTTTCTCGTATCATTTAGGTCTTAAGTTTGTGTGGGATGTGGTAAAAGGATTGACAAGGTTTTTACTTTGTTTAACAAAATCTATACAATTCTATATATATATAAATATAATGGTATTATCTATCTGTGCTTATAAATGGCTATAGGTTAGTGTTTTGGTTTTTTTGAACAGTAACTAAGCATGAAAACACTTGTTTTAAATTCTTCCCTGTCTGTCTGTCTGTCCGGCTTTCACACCAAAACGGCTGATCCGATTGTAATAATTAAAAATTTTCACAGTTTATTAGGTATGCTTGAAGACGTAATCTACTTTTGGTTTTATTTCAATCTGCTCACGCCTTTTACCCGCTCTCATACAAAATAGACTCATTTTCAAAAATAAGTAATAATCAAATTTTCTTGAAAACTATTGGAACGAATAATTTGAAATTTAGAACTTATTATTTTTATCATAGATATGATCTCTGGTATAAAAATTATTTGAATACCTCCACTCCTTCAACCACCTCCCATACAAACTGCACTTTTTCATGATATACTATAAACCAATTTTTTCACTACGTATGATATTTATCGAGCTAAAATTTTGTAGATAATCCTGAATTAGCATTACTATTAATATCGGGGAAAAATAAACTGATTAGCTGCTCTGTTCTACTCCCTCTCATACAATGTGCCACAATTTCTCAACTTTTACAAAATTATAGATTCTTGAAAAATACGAATCATTGATACACTAAAAACCTCGCACTCCTTCTGCCACCTCCCACACAAACTGCACAATTTCCCTAAAACCAATGCACTAATTTTCTCAGTATCTAATCAATTTTTGGAAGATTCAATTTGGTACAAAACATGTTTACAGCTACTCCACCATGATGTCAAACAAATTAGTTCAATGCTGTCACCCCTTCTAGCACTGCCCATACAAAATTTTCTAAGATCACAAAAAATTCAATTACATCTATAGTATCGTATGATTGGGCCTTACGCACAATTGTAGTCCTGTTAATATAGTAAAGCGGAAGATATAAACTAAGATGGGCGCAATACTTTGAACACCTTCTCAACCCGAGGCCATCATTCGCATGAATAGCAGCAGCAGACATAAAAACGCGTATAACTGATGTTACAGATGATGACAGATCCTCTTTGAGTCCTCCCGCACAGAAAGAAAAAAAGCCCTAAAGAACTGATCAAATCACTGATGAGCTTCTGAAATCCGGTGACATCTGCATAAAGCATCTACTACACAGATTAATCACGGAAATATGGACGCAAGAAACACTTCTTGAAAATGATGCAAGAGCGTCACAAGTCCAATTTATAAAAAAGATGACAAACTCTGCTGCGAAAACTATTGATAAATATCTTTGTTGTGTACATCTAATAAGATCTTGACGAAAATTCTGGAAAAGAGAATTTAGCCCTATGCTGACAAAGTAATTGGTGAATACTAAGGTGGACTTAGGGCTGAACGATCGACCACGGACCAGATATTCTCAGTTAAATAGGTGCTGGAAAAGTGCTGCTAATATAATATTGATGTGCACTAGATATTTGTTGAGTTCAAACAACCATAAGACAGTATCGGCAGGTGCGTACTGTGTAGAATCATGTTGAAGTTTGGAGTCCCACAGAAATTTCTTTAGCGTATAAGAATGACAATGACCGAGTCTTTGTTACAAGTCAGAGTAGAAAACGATCTGACTTTCGGATTTAAAACAGACAACGGCCTTAAACAAGGGAATGGCCTCGCATCAATGCTTTCCAACTTAACACTCGAATATGTTGTTCGGCAAATTCTTGTTAACACCAAGAAAACACTATGCTTCAAATCCACACAACTGGTAGCATATGTCACATAGATACCCTTGCAAGATCTCTGGAGAGTACTTAGGAGGTATATGTAAGCCTTGACTCGGTAGCAAGGGAAGTTGGACTACGTATTAACGAAAAGAAAACAAAAGTTATGACACAAACTAGGAAAAAGACGCCAACCAGAGAAAATTTTACAGAAGGAGACTATAACCTAGAAAACGTAGACAACTTTATGTATCTAGGGGTGATCCCATCGAAGGATGGAAGTGAACACATCGAAATCAGATAATGTTGGCAAACGAGACGTACTATTCGGTACCTCCAATAATCAAAAGCAATAAAAAACTAAAAATATATGAAACAATTATAAGATCTGTGCTATGCTTTGGCAGCGAAACGTGGACATTAACTCAGGCATCCGAAAAATTATTTAACGCCTTTGAAAGAAAGGTCCTGAGAAGAATCCTAGGACCTGTAAGAGAAGCCTCGATCTGGACAACACGATACAATAGAGAATTGTATGCCATCTTAGGAGGTAGAAGGAGTATTCGAATCAAGACCAAATTTTTTGACATCAATGATATTCGTAATAGTATACTTTTCTCAAAAATTAAAATTGATAGCTTTGACGGTTTTGAAGAAAAATAATTTAAGATTGAAAGAAAAGATTTCCGGATTCCACACTGTTACGCTTTCATCAAAAATTAAAATTGATAGCTTTGACGGTTTTAAAGAAAAATAATTTAAGGTTGAAAGAAAAGATTTCCGGATTCCACGCTGTTACGCTTTATTATTCGTGACGTTTGAAGGAAAAGATTTACGGATTTTACACTGTTACGCTTTATTATTCGTAATAAAGCGTAACAGCGTAGAGACCGAAACGTCACGAATAATAAAACGTATCAGTGTAGAATCCGGAAATCTTTTCTTTCAATTCGAAATGCACTGTGAAAACATTCATCAAACCAAAAATAGTTTAATTGAAATTCTAAAATTTCATTTGAAAAAACAATTCGGCCGACAATTTGTTCTTAGCCCCCCCCCCCCTTTTCGGACGCCAATGAATAAAAAAATTAAATTATTTTTACAGTTTGCCCCATAATCCTCTTCATACCTCTGCTGATTTTCAGCTTGCTATCTGCATTCATGGTGGAAATATTAGCAAGTGAAATTTTTGACTCTTTCCGTGCCCCGCCTCCTCCTTCCACCTGACAACCCCTAAAATTTAGATAATGGAGCTCACTCACCTAGTCAACAATCCACCCATAAACGAACATTCTACCTTTAACGGTCTCGGAGATATGAGTCCATATGTACGGCAGACGGCGTACGGCGGGATTTTTGTTTTTTGCATTTTTAGGCTAATTTAGTCATGAAACGCGAAAAAAAAAAATTCCTTATAGCAAATTTTTTTTTTCTGTGTCGATCACAATACTTTATTATTAGAATAATAAAGAAATTAATTATGACAAAAATTGGTTGTTTTAGCTTTGCTAGTTGCAATGCAAACCGAATAAATACATTTTTGAAAATTGCCCATTTGTATGGGAGGAGGTAGAAAGAGTGAGGGGATCAGAACGATATTTTTTGACGTTAATGACATTTACATCTTTATACTTTTACTTTACTACATTTTCTTGTCAATGGCTGAAATGGTTTCGGAGAAAAATTAATTTCTTTAAAATTCGAAATTCATGAAATTTGTATGGGAGGGGGGTGCAAGGAGTTGGCGGGATGTGGCCTGTTCACGAACTTAAAGTTACTTTTTTGCTCAAAATGGCATATGACAAATTTCACCACGATAGGTCAAAGCTTTCGAGAGTTATGTTGTAGACAGACGGGCAGGCAGATAGACAGACGGATAGACGGTCACTCGGAATCGAGGTTTTTGAGCGACAACAAATATTTCTGTACCCTTGGCGACTCTGTGCGAGCATTACTTCTTAGCGTTGCAAACGGTAAGGCAAACACATAATAGAACTACGATTGGGCGTAAAGCCCAATCATGCAATACTTTTTAAATTTAAGAAAATTTGTATGTTGAGTGATGAAAGGGGTGACGGCATTGAACTATTTTGTTCACATCATGCTCTGGCGTTGCAATCAAAACGTTTTATACAAAATTGAAGCTTCAAAAATTCAGTAGCATTAAGAAAATTAGATTATTGCATTTAGTAAAATTCAAAATTCTGCAGTTATCATGGGAGATGGTTGGAGGAAAGGGGAGTACTTTTAAAATTTTACAGAAATAGCTATAAACATCATTCAATTGACATGTTTTAAATTTTAGATCAGCAGCAATCATGCTTTTCAGGAAAATCGTTTTTTTGCAAAGTTGTGAAATTGTGGCATAGTGTAAGGGTGGGGGTACAGGGAGTGATGCTAATAATCAAATTTTTTTTGGGCTTAGCAATAATTCTAAATAAATATTTAGTGCATAATTTCAGTATGATACCTTTTAAATGTTCTAAGTAAATTGATTTATAGTATCTCTGGAATTTGTATAGGAGGCGGTATAGAAGAAGTTGAGCGATTCAAATAATTTTTATACTCTGGATTGATGTCATCATAAGAATAATATATTGTAAATTTCAGATCTGTACCTTTCCACATGAGAAATATTAGGGCGCCGCTTGAATTTCATGTGTATGGCCCAAAATCCTGTGTCTCTACGAAAGCTGTTGGACACCTGTAAGACACGGCATCTTGCATCTTCGCAGGATTCTTTGGTTATAGCTATGATCTTATTCAGCTTGATAGTTTTCTTCACCTCACACCCCAATAAATAGTGAAATCATTAAATCTGCAGTTATTTCCGGGCCCGGGTCAAGTGTAACATTTACGGGTTTTGCTCGCTTTGCTCATAGTCCACAGTTTTAGCTTCATCAACATAACTGCCATCCAAGAAACGAAATGGCTAGGTAACGAAATCATGGATATGAAATCACACACAATCCATCCAAGTAGAAAATTGTCGAAAAGCAGACAGTTTGGAGTCGCTTATTTCGTTGACCAAACATTTAAAAATCAGGTCAGGAGTTTCAAACCAGTAAGTGAAAGATTGTGTCCAATCCGAATAAAAATTAAATACCTCAACGCTTAGTAATCAATGTCCACACACCACTAGAAGACAAGGACGATATAATTGAAAACGAATTTGATGCCACCCTGGAGACAGCCTGTGATTCGCTGCACTCGGATAACCTAAAAATAATGTTGGAGATTTTAATCCAAAAAACGAAAAGTAGGATGCTCATAGAGGAACAAGAGGAGGGCACAGTATTAGCAAGTTCATTTTTAGATGGATTATAAATGAGGTGCTAAATGTAGAAGCGGGGGAGAAGTAAAACTGCGAACTACAAATTAAAATATCTGAACTAGGACCCTGGCGAAAAGTTTAAAATCCAAACATATGTAGATGGGCTTGTAGGAAAAATTTTAAAAATAATTTAATTTGGGTTTTCATTAGGATCCGAAAAGATAATACAAAAAATAAACTGTCGACGGCATTGTTTTTCCAAATGACTACATTTTCAAAATTACTGAACACGAAAAGATGATAAATTAGGAGCATCTAGGATGTGTATAGTTTCACCATAATCGACTTTGAGAGGGGCAGATACTTGTAAAAGGGAGTGTCATGAATTCAAAAAAATACTTAGAATCTAATATCTCAACTATCTCTCAAGGTATGTAGTTGATATTTGTAATATTTATTAACCTAAACTAGTGATATATGATAACAATATAAGATTTGTACACAACTGTATTGGGTGGGAATGTGAATATTTCAAAAATTGCGCTCTTTTTCAAACGTTCAAAATTCGATACGTGTATTTCGATGAAGTTTTCTCAAATTTTATGTGGGAAAGGTAGAGGAATGAATTTTTAGAGTAGGTTATTAATAAACTTCAACCACTTGATATAAATATTTTAAAAATTATTCATAATTTTTATAATTATTTATTTTAATAATTATTTTAACAACAATTAGTTATATGCAATTATTTATTTTAAGAAATAATATTTAATGCGCTTATCCAACAAAAACTTTTTACAACTTGCTTTTATAAAATTCGTTTTTCAACTAACTTGTTTTTTTACAATTTTTTCATAAAAAACTAATATGATTATTTTTATATTTTGTGCGATCTATTCATTTATCAAAAGTAAAGTAGCGCTATTAAAGTAAGTTTCTACGATTTACTTAATTTATAAAAAGTAAAGTAGTGATAGTAAAGTAGGCACTACATACCCCCTTCCTAGAGAAGATCTTTGATCTTTTCGATATTATATACATTAAAGAATAAACAAAAAAGGAAAGGAATGTCTGTGGTACGCATTTTGTATTTAATTGACAAAGGAAACTTTCTTTTTAACTCTTGACGAGTTTGTTGCTTCGGAAGAACTAATGAAGCAAGGCTTAAGACGATCAATTGATACTGAAGTCGGTTTGTCTTTGATCTTAATGACGAAAAACTTGTTGTTTCTCTGAATGACTTCAAAAGGGCCTTCATATGGAGTTTGAAGAGAGGTGCGAACCTTGTCTGTTCTCAGAAAAACATGGGTACATGTTTTGAGATCTTCAAAAACAAAAGGAGTTTCCAAACTATGTCTTGATGGAGGGCGAGGGCTTGATTTGTTGATCCGATCACGAAGAATTTCAACAAAATCACTTCCAGACATTGTATTCGATTTGTTCTTGTGTTGAACAAAATCGTAAGGAAGTCTAATATTCTGACCGTAAAGTAATTCGGCGGGGGTCGCGTTGGCATCATCTCGAATTACTGTTCGTAAACCGAGAAGTGTAAAAGGAAGTGCATCTGACCAACTTTCGTTTGTTTTGCATTTCAAAGTTTCTTTAAAAACTCTGTGCCATCTTTCTAACATGCCGTTTGCTTTAGGATTGTATGCAGTAGTTCTGCAGCGTTTAAATCCTATCAATTTTCCTAATTCGTGAAATAATCGAGATTCGAATTGAGGACCTTGATCCGTAATAATAGAAACTGGCGTTCCGTAACGTGGAATATATTCATTGAATAAAGTAGATGCAACAGTTTCTGCGCGAATATCTGTAAGGGGATAAGCTTCGGGCCATCTGGTGAAACGATCCAAAACTGTAAGGCAGTATCTGAAACCGTTCGAAGTTGGCAAAGGACCAACCAGATCAATATGAATTGTTTCAAATTTGCTTGAAACTGGTTTGAAATCTCCTAAAGGACTTGTGACGTGTCGAGAGATTTTTGCTTTTTGACATGCAAAACATTCCTTAGTCCATTTACGACAATCTTTATTGATTGAGGGCCAAATGAATCTCTGTCGCATAAGTTTAACGGTAGCCTTAATTCCTGGATGCGATAAATCGTGAACAGTACGAAAAACGCGAGTTCGTAAATTTAAAGGAATGTAAGGTCTAAGTTTATGCAAGGAATTGTCACACCAAAGAGGATTGATGGTACCTTCAATAATAACCGGAATGATTTTTAAACTGGGTAAATTTTTAGCTTTATTTAATTCAGAATCAATTAGTTGAGTATCAGCAATTTCGCAGTAGTCAATAGTTGTCGGAAGGTTTAATGCTTCAATTCTCGATAAAGCATCAGCGACAACATTGTTTTGACCAGAAACATGACGAATATCTGATGTAAATTGACTGATGAAATCCAAATGTCTGAGCTGACGTGGCGAAGCTTTTTCAGGGTTTTGTTTAAGAGCGAAAATTAACGGCTTATGATCCGTAAACAAAATAAAATCTCTGCCTTCAAGCATAAATTTAAAATGTTTAATGGCAATATAAGCCGCTAGAAGCTCTCGATCATATGCACTATAATTCTTTTGAGGTGAAGAAAGTTTCTTCGAGAAAAAGGCTAGTGGTTGCCAGTCATTTCCATATCGTTGTTGAAGAACGGCTCCTAAAGCTGTATCTGAAGCGTCCACTGCTAATGAAAGAGATGAAGAAGTGGAGGGAAAAGCTAAAGTTGTAGCTTGAGCGAGTTGCTTTTTGCAACGCTCAAACGCTTCAATTGATGTAACCGACCAAACCAATTCTGTTTTATCATTCTTTTTCTTGCTACCAATAGTGAAGCTGTCAAGAATTGACTGTGCTTCGGCAGCGTGAGGAATAAATCGGCGATAAAAATTAATCATTCCTAAAAATCGTCGCATATCTTTTACTGTAGATGGACGTGTATAAGCTAATATAGCTTCGACTCGTGAAGCGATTGGTTTGATTCCATTTTTGTCAATCGAATGACCGAGGAAATCGACCGAAGATTTAAAGAACGAGCATTTAGTTTGGTTAATTACCAAATTATGAGAGTTAAGTCGTTCAAACAATTTCTCTAAATGATTGAAATGATCACTTTCTGATTTAGAAGCTACCAAAATGTCATCGATATAGACAAAACAAAAATCAAAATCATTTAAAATTGAGAAAATGAATCTTTGAAAAGTTTGTGCTGCATTGCGAAGACCAAAAGTCATCCGCACAAACTCGTAAAGTCCGAAAGGTGTCGTAATGGCTGTTTTCGGAATATCATCCTCATTAATGGGAATTTGATGATAAGCTCTCTCTAAGTCAACAGTTGAAAAAAATGTACATCCTTCCAACTGTTGACAGAAGTCCTGAATATGAGGAATAGGATAAGTGTCAGGAGTAGTGATAGCGTTTAAAGATCTATAATCACCACAAGGCCTCCAACTACCATCCTTCTTCTTCACCATGTGAAGCGGTGATGCCCATGGACTGTCGGAGGGTCTACAGATACCACGTTCAATCATTAGATTGAATTCGGCCTTAGCTGCTCTAAGCTTTACCGGATCTAGACGACGAGGTCTGGCAAAGATTGGACGACCTTTAGTAACGATAAAGTGTCGCACTGTGCTCGACTCTATGAAACTATAATTTAAGGTGCGTCGTAATCCTTCGAATTTAGATAATAACAACTCAACTTTTGGATTTAAAGGTGTAGTTGACAAAACAGCGAGATTTGAAGATGGTCCATTAACCAAGGAACCAGTTACTGAACTAATTTGTGATAGTGGATCGATAATACATTTACGTCGGATATCCACGATTAAACCGAAATGTTTAAGAAAATCTGCACCAAGAATGGGTTTTTCAACATCGGCTATAATAAATTTCCAATTAAATACTCTTCTTAATTTGAGAGAGATATCTAAAAATTTAAATCCGAAAGTTTTGATGTTAGAAGAATTGGCGGCTGTGAGTACGATAGATTTATCACAAACCCTGTTTTCCTTTGGATTAACCGGAAGAACAGAGATGTCAGCTCCAGTATCAATTAAAAAACTAAACTTGGATAAATTGTCTAAAATGAATAGGCGACTTGATGATGATGGTTTGTTGTCGAACATCGCCACTTCAGACAACTTTTTCAGTTTTTTGGATTGTTGAACGAACAAGGTTTGCGACATTTAGTTGCATTAGTTCCAAATTTTTTATGATAGTAACAGAAATTCGAATTTGGTATTGAATTATCGCGATAGTTACTAAAAGAACGTGAATTACTTCTAGAACGTGATCGATTCCTTCTATAAAATTGGTTTTGTTTCAGAGTCAATAATTCAATCTGTTTCGTTAACAGGGACATCTGATGAATGATTGAACTTTCAAAACTAAATCGATCAGTTCTAATTTCATTAACTTTTAGTTGCGAGATATTTGAAACGTCCCAATTGAAATTAGGATTAGTTTCAATAACTCGATCTGCAAGAATGCTTAATTCGTCGAGTGAAACATTCGCTACTGCTAAAATCGATTGTGCATTAGGTGGTAATTTTTGAAGCCAAAGCTTCTTTAAAAGAGGTTCTCCAACAGAAGACCCAGCTAACGCCTTCATCTTACTTAAAAGATGAGATGGTTTATCGTCTCCAAGATCAAGACCGTTAATTAATTTCTGAAGTTTGTGATCTTCCGATTCACCAAATCTAGAAATAACAGCCAATTTCAAATCCGAATAAGGTGTGGTAGAGGATAAATTCTCAATAATGTCCAACACCTTATCACATTCTTCCTGAGTCAACATACTCAATGCATAGCTAAATTTCGTTGCTTCTGACGAAATGTTAACTGACCGGAATTGTACCTCGAGAGCTTGAAACCAAGCAGTCGGATTTCGTCTCCACAAACAGACCTTTTGAATTGCGACGGTCGCAATATTATTTGAATCGCCTAACCCCAAAAAAGGATTAGCTATCAACGATTCATCCCGAGATGAAGGAGGTAAAGTTTCATACGACATGACGCAATTTAATATCAAAATCAATAAATCGCCACAAAATTTAAAATTTACAAAGTGAAAGTGAAATATATATATGAAGTAAAATATAAATATTAGATTAAAATTTACTTGATTTATGTATTTTCTTATTCTGAGCAATTACGTATTCTGAATTTTGCTGCGGTTGTTATTGTTGCGCTTTGACTGTTGATGTAGCTGCTGCTGCTGCTGTTGCTGTTGTTGCTACTCTTGCTGTTGACGTTGTTGCTGCTGTTGCTGTTGCTGTCGCTTCTGCTGCTGCTGTTGCTATCGTTGTTACTCTTGCTGTTGATGTTGTTGTTGCTGTTGTTGCTGTTAAATTACGTTTAAATGCTTCTAATTAAGCTTGAAGTTGATTGTTTGTTTCTTGAAAGATCTGCAAAAATCAGCGACGTCTTCATGCGGATTCCGTTTAAAAATCCGTAAAATTCAGCAACGTCTCGAATCGTGCGTTGTTTGATCTTGATTGAATTGAATCGAAATCATTTGAAAATTTTGAAAATTGAGGCGTGATGCCTGTTGCTTCTGTTGTTGATAGTCACCAAATTGTTGATGAATTGTTTCTTCAAAGGGCGTGTGCCTTCGTCGGGGTCACCATTTTTAGAGTAGGTTATTAATAAACTTCAACCACTTGATATAAATATTTTAAAAATTATTCATAATTTTTATAATTATTTATTTTAATAATTATTTTAACAACAATTAGTTATATGCAATTATTTATTTTAAGAAATAATATTTAATGCGCTTATCCAACAAAAACTTTTTACAACTTGCTTTTATAAAATTCGTTTTTCAACTGACCTGTTTTTTTACAATTTTTTCATAAAAAACTAATATGATTATTTTTATATTTTGTGCGATCTATTCATTTATCAAAAGTAAAGTAGCGCTATCAAAGTAAGTTTCTACGATTTACTTAATTTATAAAAAGTAAAGTAGTGATAGTAAAGTAGGCACTACAAATCTATACATAGGAACTATGATAATAATAGCAGTTATTGTTAAGAAATTGAAAGTAGCTTGCCCTAAAGACTCTCATTTGTTTCCTCTTTATGGTATCACCTTGACCTTCATTACATTTCCTATGTATCCCCTATATGCCCAATAATAATAAAATCGTGCCCAACTTTTTGAATGGAATTTTTAATTGAATTCTCTCGACCTCGAGCACTCTTAAATATCAAATCTGTTCACAAATACTTGAAATAAGTTATTTAATTACTAACATCCAGACATAGATTTTGAATTTAATTAGTCAGTAATGGTTAAAAATTCCTGAATTCATTTACTTTCAATTATCCAAAAATTACACTACCTAAAAAAAAGAAAAATCCACCAATTTTCGATAAATTTTTATTACCAAATCGTACCTTCGAAAAAGAAAATTAAAATAATTCTAATACACATAAATATACATATTTTGAAATACATCCAACGAGAAGAAAAAACCCTTTTATTGTTTTCTGCTCCAGTTACCGAATGGACATTTTGTTTATTCGAAACCATTTGATAGCATCAATTTGCAAACCCTTCGATAAAAAGGAGGAAAACTGTGTTGTCGTCCTGTTTTCCCACCGAAAATTGTAAAAGTAGCCCGCAACCATTTTGTCTTCGTTCTATTTGGTAGGGTTTTTTCAATTCGTGGCTAAAATAACTTTTAGCCATCTCGAAAATTGAACTCGAAAAATATTACGTAGGACTGCCCATTTATAACATGGGGAAAAAATCCTTTCGGACTGTCCGTTATCAAAGGTGTTTTTTTTTTGCCATGTTGTGTAGAGATTTAATTAGCAAACCATCGATTTAGGGCGAAGGACGAAAAGAAGTGGCCTACCAAATGGACGATGACCAATTAAAAGGGTACAAAAGGTTCAGGTAAAGGTAAATTCGGTATAACAATAGGTTACCCTATCGGTGAAAATATTAAACAGAGATGTTGGCAAAGATGGGTCAATCCGGAGGAGTCAGAATTCACTTCTGCTTGCTCACATTGTCATAAGAGATGGGCTTCATAGGAAGAACCATGCTTCTTTATTAGGGTTGTATTATTATTGAGTCGCCTTCGTTTTCGGGTTGCTCTATATAAAAGCGGCAATGAAAGGGATTGTGTTTTTTTTTCATCTCAGGTCAATTTTTAGTTAATTTGGGACGAAATTAAATTTTCAATATTTTCATCAACGACATAATTCCTGGAACCGACAGAAGGACTTTTTTAGTTATCGACCAAATAAAGCTTTATTCATAATTTTTTTTTTTTTGTTATGAACTTTTGGTGTTTGATAGTCGAACGGGGACGAAGAGTACAATGAAAAAATCAGCAGATTTTTAATTACATAAAGGATTTAATTAAAAGTTGAATTTCCCGAAAGTTAAATAAAAGAGGGTGTCCTTTGTTGTCAATATTTTCTAACTGACATGAAATTGAATAGCCTGATTGTGTAATTATAGACCAGGGAGAAATGGAATGCAACGTAGATGTTTAAGCTATAGATGAAATCTGAAAATAAAGTGTGCTCGTAACACTAAGCCGTATATAACATAACCTAACGCAGCAAACAGTTTAACGAGCACTCGCAAATAACGATCCTAAAACGAACGTAAAATGACGCAAGACAAATGAACTGAGTGATGATCTTAGGCAAACCAATCGTAAGTATAAACAAGAAGGGTCATACGACTTCCATCTTGTTATATACAAGAAGTTTTCATCTCAGCATACGCATTGATAGCGCCAAGAATTATGTGGTAAAATTTAGTTTGCAAAGGATTGTACTCGAGAATAGAAATTGAAAAAACATCTGCGGTCTTCTCTAGTTTGGCTTTAAAATTCCATTTCGTTAATATATCATTTTTCATAAATAATATCGTTCATGAATCTTAAACGATGTTCTTTAATGAATTAAAATAAAAATCATTAATGACTTATTAATAACGATTATATGCTTGCTTATATACTCGATTCTTATAAACATTTTACAATTCATTAATGAATCGTTGAATATAATTCATTAACGAATGCCTATGTAGTCCGCTTGATGAATTATTAATATATCGTTAACGACGCTCATTTATGATGAAATCGCTCGAAAATATAATTAACTAATGATTCTTTAACGAATTATTTTGTTTGCTGGGCACTCTCCCAGGCTTTGAGGTATAGTGCTGAAATTGGTTTCATGTCATTATTCGCAAGGAAGAATCTTTAAGTTCGTGAACTGGCTACATCTTAGTCGGATGTGGCCAGTTCTCTCTCAACCCCTCGCCTACAAATTGTAGGAAGTTTAAAAATTTCTAAATTGATTTAAAAAATATTGATCCAATAACCTCACTCCTATTATCTTTACCAAGTATTTGCGCAAATTTGAATTTTTTCTCGATTTCTTTTAAACTTGCAAAGCTCATTATACGAATTTCCGACAGAATTAGTTTTACTGGTATCACCTGTAGCCGAAATTCGACCAATTGAGTGTATAAAGTAACGAAATTCATCCTGTTTTTAACATAATCAATTGAAATTTAGTTGTACCGCTCTCCCATACAAATTTCTAGATTAGAAATACAATAAAAGCATTTATCTGCTCAGTGCGAATAAAATTAATAGAATTGAATTTGAGCACGAAATATTTATTTAGAATTAACTATTAGTAAAACCAAAAAAAAATTAGACGTTTAGCTGCATCGCATACAATATGGCAGAATTCACAAATTTGCTTGAAGTCGATTTTCGTGTAAAACTATGAATGCTACTGATCTGCAATTTAAAACATGTTAATTGAATGTTTATAGGTCTGAAAAAGTCATTAAGAACTGCAAACTCCTTCTGCCATCTCTCAAGCAAACTTCACAATTTCACTAAATCCAATGCAGTAATTTTATTAGTAACTATTTAATTTTTGAAGCTTAAATTCTCAATAAAACATTTTGATAGCAACTTTAGCATGATGTGAAAGAATTAGTTCAATGACGTCACCACCTCTAACACTCCCCATACAAAATTTTTTAAAATAAAATAAATTTTACTTTCATTTAGGGTACTATATGATTGGGATTTACGCTCAATTGTAGTCCTGTTACAGCAAATACAATATGAACATCATTGCACTCCAAGAAACTAAATTCTTAGGTAGCGAGGTTACTGACATTGGATCACCTAGAATTTTCAAAAGTGGGAAAAAAATTGAGAAGCTGAGTGTTTTGAGTTGCATGTATCCTGGGCAGGAAGTTTAAACACCAAGTTACCGATTTCAAACCCATCAATGAACGATTTTGTGTAATCCGCATCAAAAAAAATTCTTTAATGTTTGGCTTATTAAAGTCCACAACTCAACAGAAGACAAAGACGATGAAGTTGAACATGTAGTACCGACTCCACTTGGCATACAACGATGTAGCCGAGTCAGTCGAACTCGAGACATCAGATCGAACACTTGTATAGTTTTAGTCGTAGACGTTACCGGACAATAAAGTTATTTGTTTTGTATAACGCACGTAATTTGATTTTTGTAAAATTCTAACCCTTCCAACGAGGAATCCCCCACAAATACGATTTCTACAGCACCTTAGAATCAACATTCGACTCTCTTTCGTCGAACGACATTAAATTAGTATTAGGTGACTTTAACGCGAAAGTGGGCAAAGAAGAAACTTACGTAGGGACAATTGGAAGGCGCAGTCTCCATGATATTAGTAAGGACAACGGCCAGAGGCTGACTGATTTCGCCAGCAACAAAAATCTTATTGTAAGCTCAACATACTTTCCGCATCGCGATATTCATAAGAGAACGTAGATATCACCCGATGGAAGAACATTCAACCAAATAGATCACGTTCTAATAGAGAAAAGGACGGCCTGCTGCATTCTTGACGTGCGTACATGTCGAGGGACTAATTGCAACACGATCAGTAAAGACCAAGTTCCGATGTCGAATCGCAAACCGAGGATACCCAAAAACTCAACTGGTTCCTAAATTTGACATAGGAAAACTCAAGGAGGAGAAAGCAATTGCGTAGTACGTTTCAGCCTTAGAGGGGCACATTGCGCCAATACTGAAGAAAAACACCAGCATGCCAATAGAAGAATTGCGGCAAAATATCAAAGATGGCATTACATCTGTCGCAAAGGAGGTGATAGGACAACAACCCTGGCACAAAAGAAATGATTGGTTTGGCAATGAATGCCAAGATACCTTAGAGCGAAAAAATTAAGCTTACAAAATATTAACAGAACGGCCACCACGAGCCAAACAGGACACATATAATGATCGTAAACGATTTGTAAACAAAATATGGAGACAAAAAAAAACGGAAGTACAATAATGACGAAATTAAAAACATGGACGAACATTTTAAATTACGCAACACAAGAGCCGCGTATTCCCTAGTGAAAGGAATGAAAGGGGATACCAACCGAAAATGACCCTCTGCAAGGATGCAGAAGGGAACATTCTAAGTAATGCGGAAGATATAAAACTAAAATGGGCGCAACACTTTGAACACCTTCTTGATCCGAGCCCATCATCCACACAAACAGCAGCAGCAGACATAATAGCAGGTATCACTGATGTAACAGCTGATGAGGGATCCACTTTGAGTCCTCCCACACTCGAAGAAGTAAACACAGCCCTGAAGAACCACCCAACCAACAAAGCGCCGGGCACTGATCAAATTCCAACTGAGGCTCTGAAAGCCGGCGACACCTGCATAGCACATCTCCTACATAGATTAGTCACGGATATATGGACGCAGGAAACACTTCCTGAAGATTGGCGCAAGAATATCAAATGTCCAATTTATAAAAAAGGTGACAAACTCTGCCGCGAAAACTACCGAAGAAGCCCTGGACGCAGGCAACAAACCACTGCTAAGATTTTTTAACTGGAGGGCCCGGTCACTGAATCGAGATGGATAAAGGCAAAGCATTCAGAAGGCCAAGGTCCGATTTCGGGTGTAGCGCCACCGTAAGTTTGTAAGTAATAATTTAAAATGTCCAGGTCTTCATTTCGACAAAAAGCTTACGTTTAAAGATTATATCACAGAAACGTTAAATAAAACTAATGGTCTTATAAATATCCTTTATCTTTTTATTAACAGAAAATCACAGTCAAACATCAACAATAAAATGCTCATATTTAAGTTAATTTTTCAACATGCATTCCTGTAGAGAGCTTTCTTGTGGATAAACTATGCAAAAAGTCGTATGAAAAAAACTCCAGATAGCTCAGAACAAAATCTTAAAGATGATTCAAAGCCTTCCCAAATATTTTTCTACTAAAAGATTACAGTCTTTAGCCGACATTAAATTGATTGAAGCACTTCTTCTACTTCTACAATGGCGCTACAGCCCAAATCGGACCTTGGCCTCCTGATATTCAGGTTCCTTAACATTTTTCATTACTTATTGTGGATGGGTGTTAGTCCTTCGCACAACCCTCTTTCTACGAATTTTTCATTTTCGTAGATCGAGGTAACCAAGGTATATCCAAGCAGGCAATGTGCAGGAATTATACATTGCATCGACCGGGATTTGAACTCACGACCTTCGCATTACAAGACCAACACACTACTCACTAGGCTATGCCCTAGCTGAAGCACTTACACTAATAAATAAAATCAGAAATAAAATCGAACTAGCTGATAATAAACTGATCAATAACTTATTGCTTTAGCTTCAATTTTTTTTTTTTTTTTTTTTCAATTTGAATTTATACATTCATAGCATAGTTTATAGTTAGGTTAAGTTTTTAGTTATAATTAAAATATATTAATTAGGTTTTTTTTTCTTGCCTTGTTTCTTTAAACATTTCTTTTCGTTTGGTTCAAAAAATATTTATTAATATAGCCAGAAAAAAGAACACATTATATTTTCAAAATTTTATTATAATAGTTAGTAAAAACGGAACTCTTAAGCAAAACTTACTATTTAAAAAATAACAAATATTATTGGTGGCCATAAATCTATCCATCTATAAGCTAGGGTGTAGCCTAGTGGGTAGCGTTGGCCTTGTAATGCGAAGGTCGTAATTTCAAATCCCAGTCGACGCAACGTATAATTCCAGTACATTGCCTGCTTGGATATACTTGGTTACCTCAATCTCCGAAAATGAAATAATTGTAGAAAGAGGGTTATGCGAAGGGCTAACAACCGTTTCCACAATAAGTAATGAAAAATGTTAAGGAACCTAAATGTCAGGAGGCCAAGGTCCGATTTGGGCTGTAGCGCCATTGTAGAAGTTTTAGAATAAATCTATATGTATTTCATACCTGTATTGAATTTTGAGATATAACGGTTTGAATTTTTGAAAAGTGCAATATTTTTGTAACCCTCCCATTACTTCATTGTCTAAATGTTATATTTTTCCCATATTCCTCCGGCATAACTTAACATATGTTCCAAGTTTTAATAACATAGCTTAAGATACAGTTGAGATATTAATTTTAAGTGTTTTTCTTGGCATAAACTGCGCTGAATTTTTATTTTTACACTTTTGAGCTGAAACGCGAAAAACAAAACACTAAATTTCAGGGTAGCAAATTTTTTTTTTCAAGTGATCACAATACTTTTTTATTAGAATAATATAATAAAGTAAAATTAGATAATATCACGAAAAAAATCTTAGTTATCAAATGTCAGAGCACTAGCTATGATCTTTTCCAAGAAAATCGAAATATTATATAGTTGTAAAATTGTGTCATTATGCATGGGAGGTGATAGAAGGGGAGATGCGGTCACATTAATTTCTTCTAATATCACTACAACACAAATTTAAGTATGATACATATTGTTACATGTAAGCCCTAACCGCTCATCACATGTTCACAATCTTTCACTATTCTCGAAAGCAGTAACAGCAATACTCGCGCTCGCAATTCCCACACTACGTCACTCATCGAATGTTCAAACAACAATGCAAGTCCTTTACCGAGTGAGAAAGCAACAACAATTTCACGAACGCTCATATTACTCATCAACAATTATGTATTGAAGCGGCCGACTGCAGTTGGCTGAAAATGAAATGATTCGGACGACAAGGAAATGATTTCTAGAAGCAACTAACAACGAGCGGTACAAGGAAATAATTCGGCCGATAAAGGGTGCAGGAGCAGTCAGTTGTGCGTTGATACTTGGACAGGAGGCTCAAAACAGTAAGGGAGATGGGAGTCGGTAGGCGAGTGCAATCGACAGCCGAGATGATTGACCGAGTAGGTCCTGTGTTCGACAGGCGCGAGTAAGTCCTGTGATCGACGGGTGCAGTTCATCATTAAACGACAATAAGCGAGTAAACCCTGTGATCGATAAGCGGAGCTCAGTAAGCAAAAGTAAGCGTGTAAGTCCTGTGGACAGGGGGCAGCCCTCTGATCGACAGACAGAATCCAGTAATCGAGGACGTCATGTGCTCGATGGTGGAGATTGATAAGCCAATACGTCGTGGGATCGACTGTGGAGATTCAGGAAGCGAGTAAGTTTGTGATAGACAGGTGGAATTCAGTAAGCGAATACGTCGTGTGATCGAAGGTGAAGATCGATATGCAAAAGAATCGTGTGAACGACAGGGCGATGAAAGTGAGGGCTGAGTCGAAATATTGTCAGTGATAATGGTAAAGCGGTTTAGTTGAAAGATGAATAAATAATATTTCGCGGTTAAACTAAAGTGAACTAGTTTTATTATTTTTACTTGAAAGCCAACGATCTCATTTCAGTTTTATAAGTACGAAAAAGTGGACTATTGTATTTCGTGGAATTGTGCAGTTTTTATAGGAGGTGGTAAAGGGAATGGCGGGATTTAAGTTTTTTTAAGAAATATATATTTATTATATTATATATTTGGTTAGTTTAAAAATTAAGATCAGTACCGCTTATACCTTCTAAGAAAATCGACATACATATAATACCTATTAAGTTGAAAAATTGCGTCATTTTGTATGGGAGGAGGTAGAAGCAGTGAAGCGATTTGCCTGTTCACAATCCTGGAATTAATTTTTCACTAGAATTAGCATGCACAAAATTTGAGCTTTCGAGTTCAACTCGTTCTCAAGCTAGCAATCAGAGGAACATCCTTCTGGTTATAAGATTTTTGATTGACAACAAGTTCTTCTGTATACTTTTCATCTAGAGTAAAACGATAATAGCACCGACAATATGTTTTTTTTTTTTTCAATTTTCCTAAATTACGTAGTTTTAGATTAAGTGTTCTTACCATCTTGTTACTAATAGTAAGTAAGAGAAGTCCAGTGACTAGAAAAGTTGATCTGCAAATCAAAGATACATAATCAGAGATTGGTATAATTGTATCTAGGCCCAAATCAATGAATGAGGGCCTAGCAATAGAAATTGATTAGAGTTGTGCGTCGTCACGGAATAAAAATCATACATCCTTATCTCAAAGTTCTCGTATCCTTGTTTAAAAGATAACTGCAATCACGATTAAGCAGTTTGCTACTGCTCATCGAAAAAGTTAAATATCTTGGAAGCTAACGAAGGAGCCAGGCTCATTCAACATTAAAGAAGTAAAAACAGTGCTAGTGAACAGATTTAATTTGGAACGTTCAAACTTTTGAAGGAAGTAGTACACAAACTTCATATCCTTCCGAGTTAAACGTGGAACTTCAAAAACTTTGCTATAATAGTTTGTGCGTGTAGAATGGATGGAAATGCTACCAATCTCAGGAAGCAGTATGTATAGTATATATTATTCAAAAAGTGACCCCAGGATTTTCACAACCCTATATTTCCAACTTTATCGCTTTGCATTAGCAATCGAAACGCATCGATCACATTGTTTTCTCCTTGAAGCACACATCTCGTCCGTATTTAGAGAATACAGAAACACAAATCAACAGTCAAACGTGGCAATTTGTTTAGTTCCTGGCGTTCTTCAGTCCACCAATAATATCGTACCGATCCATTATGTATATGTAGTTTTTGCCCGTCTCCCTCGCTAGCTTCTTCTATTGTACAATAGTATCCAGTATGTGTCACATTTACAAAATGCCATATATATATATGTAAACATTTTAGGTGGAGGTGGAATGAAGGACTCTAATATTTTGGCATACGATTTGACCGTATCCTGGCAGGCCTTATGTCCTCTACATACAAGTTGATGATTTATATTCAGGGAAAAATTCACGTAGTTATGGAATGTTAGTAAGGAGTGCGATGAATTAGGAGATGGAGAAGAACTCCTTCATAAGAGAATGTGGTAAACAAGAATTGTCTTCGCTACTCTGAAGTCACTAAACTTATGGGAAGATTGTATGACTACATTTTTTTTTATTTGTGTCACTCGAAGTTGTGTATGTGGTTTGGTTTGGCCTCCTTTTTATTGCGCAAATGGTTACCATAAATCATATCTTGGAGTTCCTTTTTAAGGATGTTGTTATTCCTTTTTTTTACTCGCGTTCGACGATGGCTAAAGGAATGGATTCTTAGCGACATGGGGCGCTACTTTAAGATGCTTTCTCGGGTTTCTTATTGCCCTAACGCCCCTATTTTCCCATAGTCCTGGGCCAAAAGAACTTGTGGGTTTTGTGTTTTTCTTCGTAGTTTGATTTAGAGGTAGATTGTATGCCATTTAAGCATTAAATGTTGATATATGATAAGGGATTTCAGATTATAGAGATATGTTAGGCAGGAAGGCATTTAAGATGAAGGAAATTCCTGTCGGAATGGATGATGATGGGCAAAAATATTAGAGTGCCGGTTGTTCTTTTGAATAAAATGACTTTAATTGAGTTATGTAATATGGGAATTATTTAAATTAACTACGAAAAATGTTTCGTGTGTGTGTGTATCTAGTCGTGCCGTAGGTTCTATTACAAGGGAAATCTTAAAAAGAAACGAACACCGTCACTTTGTAAATTGGTAAATATTAAAAAAAAAAAAAACTAAAAAAAAAATTATTTAAAATGACATCCTTTTTTATAAAAATAAGGCCGAAGTCTGCGTGAACAGTCGTCGATTGAATTACGCACCTTTGCCAGCAGGAGATCGTCCCTTGCCTTGATTAGGGACCTCTGCAGGCTCTCCAAATTCGGGTGCCGTCTTTGACAGGTAATTTCATCAAGAGCAAACCATAAGGATTGAGCTCAGGGCTCACAGAGGTCCAATCTGAGAGCCTTATAAACTCAGGAGTGTTTTCCTCAAGCCATAGCTGAGTTGACCTGACCTTGGCGGCTGGATGCAAAAATTCTACTGGAATACCCATCGTCGTCTCCCACACATGGTATCGCTCAAAGGCATCACCATATGCTTTAAAATATTTCCTTGATAAATACTGGGCCGAGTTTTGACGCCCAAAAATGGAGGTTTGTGGTACCTTCGTAGCTGACTTCCACCCAGACCATCACTGACGAAGGATGATAGACCCAGTCATTTTGACTGTCAAATTTCTCCCGACCCTGAAGATTTTTACGTCAGAAAACGAAGTGGTGGCATGCTGACCATCCGCGTAACGAGCAAACAACGCATGTGACCTTTCTATCCAGCGTGATAGCTCGTGATCAAAAGTTTAACTGTGGAATTTTGAAAGCATGATATGGAGGTTGAGCACACAGGGAAAGAACAGGTCATTGACTGTTGTTTAAAGAGAATTAGCAAGGCCCAGGCATGTAACAGAACTTATGGCAGGACTAGGTATAATTAGTCGTGCAGTAACATATTGTTACCACGGCTGTATCAAAATAGGATAACTATCCTCATTTGTTTGAAGAATGCCTTTTTGTAAGTCAATTTGGTCTCAAAAAATGTTCCTTTTAATAGTCAAATGCTGACTTGATCTACGTACAAAATAGTCGTGAACACCTCCATAACTGTTCTCGAAATCAACAATTAATGTGATCAAATTCAATTAGTAAATTTTTAGTCAAGTACTGAATTTCTATCATCTTCCTACCAAATCTATAGCTTCCATAGATTCACAAAAAATGCTTTTTTCTATTTTCAAAAATTTGTCCAATTCAAACGAGATATGGTGGATATGTTTGAAAAATATTTCCTTCAGAAGAAAATATTTGCCACTTGAGTCCTGACTTTATTATTTTTGGGATATGTGTTGTATATATATGTACTATACAACAAATTTGTTGAATTGAAGGGGGAGAGGAGTAAAGGGGGTTTGCCGTCGTGCTGTTTTAGACAGCAACCATGCGGTCTTAACTTGTGTCGCGTCTGTACGCAGCTACCCGAGGGCCGCCTTCATCGCACCGCAACTTAATCTCGTCATACTTACTTCTTCTTTAACTAAAACGCAGCTGTTTGGTGTACAATTCTTTATTACCACCACTGTGTGGTTTCGATTTATTGCTTTTTTTTAAAAATACTTAACTCAGTTGTTCTACTTAATGACTTATTGTGTGCTATCAAGTGTCTCTAATCTACTTAATTTACCTACTTAAATACTGCATTTTGCCCTACTCGGCAAAGTGAGTTTACAAATAATTTTTAACTTACCTAAATAACTCGATGTTACGATATCGCAATTCGCAACATCGATTCCGTGTTTCAAGCCGGAAAGTCAGTCATATATTTTCAATTACCTAACCTGCTGACTGACTTCCTAGCTTGTTAGCTCATGGGGACCTTCAAAGTCATACCGGCTGTACAACGCCCAAGTAGCAATATGCAATATTTACTATCATGGTTCATATCGCGAGTCAACTTTAAGCGCCACCCAGCAGGTGTGTTTACTGCTACGGCGTTGGCCTTGATGTCCGACGTTAAATCACCGATTATTACGTGCGCACTTAGATTAATTCATAATCCGATTATTGTTATAACGGATTATTTTATAATATCTGTTCATAATCCGATTATTGTTATAGTATCTGTTATACAACACATGTTTCGGAGACGTTGCAAGTCAATATACAGATTAGAATGGATTTTATTTATACCCCATATTCTTTATAATTTTAATGTACATATATAATACAGATTCGGTGTTCAGACCAAAAGGTATGTTCAACTCATATATAAACTGGATTATTACAGTGCACTGCGACCATGGATCTACTGGGCTTTACGTCAGGGTACTTTCTCTAGAGTTGTCTTAGAGTTCCTCGTTCAGTTTTATTTGCTTGAGTCGGATTATTTGGACGAGATCAATATTTGAAATTATTTGAAATGAAGTGCTTCCGAAAGCAGCAAGCAAAGTTGGTAGGCTATTGCCTCGCAACTGCCTAGAATGTGCTCGAAGTTCTCAATTGATTTCATGTGGAATCTGCATTGACCTTAAGGTATTTTTTTGTCGTGCGTGTCCTGTTAGTAGTTTTGCTATAATACGCACCTAATTCGTATCAAAGGGAATCAAAGCAGTTGTTGCGCTGTTGGGAAGACTTGGCAGTAATTGCTTAGCCAATCCATTTCTGGAAATAGACACTAATAATGACTTTTGCGTGAGCTGGTTGGAATTCCACAGAAGAGTTCTTGACCAGTATTAGAATAGGTCAAAGATTTTCTCTCGCAAGTTGGTCCGCTTTTTCGTTTACGTCTATACCTTAATGACCAGGGCCCAACATAAAGATAGTCTATTAATGGAACCGCTATCACATAATTTGTCTTAACATTCTCCCAGTTTGGTCTCACTGTTCGCAAAAATTATATAATTATACTCTAGATGAAATCTGAGAGTATATTGTGTTTGCCTTATCGTTTGTAACGCTAAGAAATAATGCTCGCACAGAGCCGCCAAGGGTACAGAAATATTTATTGCCGCTCAAAAACCTCGATCCCGAATGATCGTCTGACCGTCTGTCCATCTGGCTGTCTGTCCGTCTGTGCGTCTGTCTACAGCAAAACTCTCGAAAGCTTTGAGCTATAGCGATAAACATTTTTGTGTGTCATTTTTAGCAAAAAAGTAACTTTAAGCTCGTGAATGGGCTACATTCCCCCCCACCTTCTTCTACTTCCTCCCATACAAATTTCATGAAATTTCGAATTATTCAGAAATTGATTTTTCTTTGCAACTATTTAAGCTATCGACTTGAAATTTAGGTCGAAATATTACTATATCAATAAAATCACGGAATATTGATCCGATCCGCTCACTCCTTCTACCCTCTCCCATACAAATGGATAATTTTGAAAAATACATATTTTCGATTTTCATTGAAACTAGTAAAGCTGAAAAGACGAAATTTTGCTAGAATTAATTCTACTATAATTGCAATTAGTTTTAAAAGGAATTATAAACTTTACATCACTCCTTCTACCCCCTCCCATCGCGAAATTTTCAACTTTATATTAAATTATTTTTCTTTGAAAATGTTTAAGCTGTCAACTTAATATTTTGCACAAAGTATAAAAATAAAAATATCAATATCGAGAAAAAAATGTTTTTGATCTGTACATTCCTTCTACCCCCTCCCATACTAATGCATAATTTTTGTTAAATTCATTATATCGATTTCCGTTAAAACTAGAAAAAGTACAAAAGTAAAATTTTGCCAGAATTTGTTTTTTAATAATTGCAATCAACGCTAGAAAAAATTATCAGCTCCGCTTCACTTCTTCTATCCCCTCCCATACAAATATCTTTATCATTAATTCAAGAAAAGAATTTCTCCTTCGAACATGAGAGCTATCGACTTTGAAATTGAATCAAGGCATGGTGATAAGGATGATGATAAGCAGTTTCAAAATCATCTTAGATGCTTCACTTCCTCTGTCACCTCCCATACAAGCGCCCTAATTTCAGGAAAACTATATCCAATTTCAATAAAAATAATGCAAACTAAAAACTTTAAATTCACCAAAAAAACATTTTGCATGCCATGTTCGGTGTCATATACGAAAAATGCAAACCTCCTCATCTACTTCTACCACCCCCCATGCAAAAGTCTCTATTCGCTATTCGAAAGAATTTGAGATGACATGTTTTCCGGTATATGAAAGTTATTCCCATTTCATGTAGAGTATCATATGATTGGGCGTAAAGCCTGTTATGTTTTTTATATTTGAGAAGTTTCTGTCAAGGGTAGCGTTAGATGCACAGATGGATATTATTTTTGCTTGAAACATGATGCCAACTTCGATACCTTCATCCGTTTTCGATCCAACGGTGTACCGTGCAATATGGGCCGGGCTGGTAAGCAAATTGGTCTATATTCAGGGTATTAAAACTTAGTAATTTGTGTGGTTTAGTATCTTCTCATTTGTTTCTATAAAGAAACATAACAGGGCTACGATTGCGCGTAAAGCGCAATCTTACCATACTCTAGGTGAAATAGATTTTTTTGTGATCTAAAAAATTTTGTTTGGAAAGTGTTAAAAGGGATGATAGCATTGAACTAATTTTTTCCCATCATGCTAAAGTAGCTATAAAAATGTTTTATACAAAATGCTTACTCCAAAAATTAAATGGGAACTGAGAAAATTAGTGGGTTAGATTTAGTGAAAATGTGCAGTTTGTATGAGAGGTGGTAGAAAGAGTGGGGGAATTTTAGTGATTTTTTCAGAAATAACAGGGAATATTATAAAATTGAATTCCCTTAAATTTCAGACTAGTGCCATTTACACTTTTACAAGAAAATCGATTTTTTGTGAAGTTCTGAAACTGTGTCATATTCTATGCGGTAGAAGCAGTGAAGCTAATCAAATATTTATACTCTAGATGAAATCTGAGAGTATATTGTGTTTGCCTTACCGTTTGTAACGCTAAGAAATAACGCTCGCACAGAGCCGCTAAGGGTACAGAAATATTGGTTGTCGCTCAAAAACTTCGATTCCGAGTTGCTGTCTGTCCGTCTGTCCGTCTGTCCGTCTGTCCGTCTGTCTGCAGCATAACTCTCGAACGCTTCGAGCTATCGTGCTGAAATTTTTTGTGTGTCATTTTTAGCAAAAAAGAAACTTTAAGTTCGTGAACGGGCCACATCCCCCCACTCCTTCTACCCCCTCCCATACAAATTTCACGAAATTCCGAAATTTTCAGAAATTGATTTTTCTTTGAAACTATTTAAGCTATCAATTTGAAATTTGGGTTAAAGTATTATGATATAGATGTCATTAATATGACTGAATATTGATCCGATCCCGTCACTCCTTCTATCCCCTCCCATACAAATGCATAATTTTCAAAAATGCAGTTTTTCGATTTTCATTGAAACTAGCAAAGTTATAAAAACGAATTTGTGCCAGAATTAATTTTATTATAATTACAACCAGCATTGAAAAAATTATTAACTTCACCTTACTCCTTCTACCCCCTCCCATACAAATTTCACGAAATTTTGAAATTTAAATTAAATTATTTTTCTTCGAAACTGTTGAAGCTATCAACTTGATGTTTTGCACACAGTATAAAAATAGAAATACCAATAACGGAAAAAAAGTGATTTGATCCGTATACTCCTTCTACCCCCTCCCATACAAATGCATAATTTTTGTTAAATGCATTATATCGATTTCCACTAAAACTAGAAAAAGAACAAACTTAAAATTTTACCAGAATTTGTTTTTTAATAATTGCAATAACTTCTAAAAAAAATTATTAGCTCCTCTTCACTGCTTCTACCCCCTCCCATACAAATATCTGTATTATAAATTCAAGAAAAGCATTTCTCCTTCGAATATATTAGAACTATCGAATTTGAAATTGAATCAAAGCGTGATGGTAAGGTAAAAGAATTGAATTGATATATTGATATTTTCCGGTACATTGAACTCTTTCTCATTTCATCTAGAGTATTATATGATTGGGAGCTCAATCATAATTCTTTTATGTTTTTTTCTAATCTTAGTGATAATACAAATTAAGTATTTATTGCAAAATATGAGATCGATAAAAGTTATATGTTCTGACAAAATCGTCTTAGAGCATTTCATGAGAAAAGTGTAGTTTGTATGGGACGGGTTGAAAGTCCTCCCTGCAAGTAATTTTTCTACAGTAGATTTAAATCATTACGAAAGAAATATATCCCAAAATTCAGACTAATAACTTTTATACTTTTCGACTAAAATCATTTATTGTCAAATTGCGAAATTGTGTCATTTTGTATGAGAGGGGGTAGAAGGGGTGAAGCTAAACGTCTAATTTTTTTTGGTCTTACTAACAATTTTAAATAAATATTTGGTGCACGATTTCAGCCCGCTAAATTTTATACGCACTAATTAAATTGGCTTAGAGTAATTCATGACGACGAAGCCTATTCCGCAATGATCAAGAATGCGGATGAGACAATAATTCAGTACCTAGTTGACATATACAAAGCATGCATCAGATTTGGCCACATACCGAAGCTATGGCAAGAGGTGAAGGTAGTTTTTATACCTAAACCAGGCAGAGCATCCCATAACATCCCGAAGGCTTTCCGAGTCATCATGCTAACTTCGTTCCCTCTTAAAGGCCTGGAAAGACTGGTGGACAGCTACCTACGTGCAAATCTGAACCTCTCGGTCAGATACCCCCACCAACACGCCTATCTGAAAAGTAGGTCCACTGACACCGCTTTGCATGTGATAGTAGCCGCCCGTAGAGAGAGTATTTTATTATAAATAGGTTACACTCGGTACCTTTCTAGACGTGGAAGGCGCTTTTACGTCAACATTGATGCCATACTTGAGGTCTTGCGCAGCCATAGTGTGCAACCCCACCTGACTGCATGGACAGCTAAGCGTCTTCCCTCACGATAAATCTGAGCACGGATGGGTGAAGAGACAAAAAAAGCTCTGGCCACAGGACGGCATAATATCGCCACTGTTGTGGGTTCCAACCGTAAATGGACCCCTTTCCATTTTAAATCAGAACGGCTACCCCACAATAGCATGTGCAGACGATCTTGTCATCATGCTAACTAGTGAGTCTGAACAATTTCTAGAGGACCTTATGCAGTCCGCTTTACAACTGCTAGACAGTTGGGCACTAGATAAAGGGCTTACCATCAACACTCAAACAACAGATCTGGTCATCTTCCCCAGAAGAAGAAGACCATATGTGTTCAATCCACCAATTATTCGGGGTATCACTATGGTTCTCTCGAACCAAGTTAAATATCTAGGTCTTATTTTTGATAGTAAAATATCCTGAAAGGACAACATTCAAGAAGGAACAAAAAAGACTACCGTAGCCTTCTTCGTTTGCAAAAAGACATTCGGCTTGAGATGGGACCAATCCTGAAGGACCCCGTCCAAATTAGTGCCCACTTTTAGACACAATTTGAATCGCCTAGTGGATATAACCAAAGCATTTTTAATTTGGATACCGGGTCATAGCGACCTGTTAGCAAACAACACAGCAGACACGCTCGCGCGGCAAAGAGCTGCAAATATTAACTCCACTAGGAAGTCAGACGATGTAGCATCAAAAGTGCTGGAGACTAGCATCAAACAAACTATTTTCGGTTCTTTCTTGGCGGGGTGGCGGCAGCTGCAGAATGCCCAAATCCTTTTTCGAAGAACCTGTTACAGCCCAATTAGATGGCCCTAGTGCATTGTCGTTCTCCCGTATAACCTAAATCTTCTTAGTAGATACGAAAGTATTTTCTCGTGCCCATTCAGTAGAAGGACTGTAAATATTCAATCGATTCCTGGTGCTTTGCAAAGAAGTTTGCGTTACCAACTTATATGAGAATTTGAGAAACGCTGTGCCAGTCTGCCCTCTTGTAGATATTTGCCCTTATGGGCTTTACCGGTGTTTCTTATATTAAAATCTTGGTTATTGTTCGAGCTGACTTACTAACTTACCTTTAGGAGCTTACCCACCGTGAAGGTAGTCGCTGTGTGGAGCGATGCGTAGAGAACTTTCGGCCACAGTCTGGATTGATGAGAAATGTTTGAACAACAATTGCCGGATGCCCCGAAGATCATTTAAGGGGATAGTGCAAGCGGTCACATCTCTTGAACGACAAAATGCTACTTTCCGGAAGGCAATTCCAGTGGAAAATTGAGTGGCAATTGCTCTATGTGCTTTGAGATTCTCCACCGAATGCAGGACCCTTGCTACTATACTTATATTTTTTCGCAGTTAACGTATTGCCACTTAATCAGATCCAAAATACGTAGAACAACTAATTTTGGTGGAGTCATACGAAGTGCAGCTTTCATCCTTGCTGGGAGCTCTGTAGTTCAAAGTTCCTTTTTGTTTCTTGAAAAACGACTTCTTTATAATTCCAACAAACTATTTATGACCAACTCGACCCAAAGATAATTTAACGCTAATTGTGGTATCTTTGTTTTTTTTGTAATCTTAGTTTTTCCCAAGTAAAGTTCACTTTTTTAATTAAATAATGTTTTACTGTCAATAAATAAATACGAAATATATTTTTACCATAAATATATATGAATACTTAATATGTTTAAGAAAATTGTACATTAAAGTTTTCCTTCAATGATATAAAACGAATTTACATCTTTAAAAAATAAAAAATCAGTCTCATTACAATAGCCGTGTTTCCATACTTACTTACATTACATCTTTCCAAACCACTCCTTCCATTGAAAATACCTTTGCCTTTCTGTATACTATTTCAGTTAACTATTCATCAATATTCGCACGTATACAGCAGCATCTATCGAACCATTCACTTCGAAATGGCATACTTTACCGTGTGATCTGGAATTTCTATAGTTAATCAGAGAGCAAGAGATTAGTCACCCTGCCATTGAGATAAGATTTACTTTCCGAGCACATACAACCCCATGAACGAATCTGCTGATTCATGGACGCATTTCAGGACATTTTCAAATGCACTTTGCTCATCGGATTTATTGCAAGAATTCGCATAGTTGCTAGTATCCAGTTTGCTATGCTGCAGCATAAAGCTTGCTACTTCGCCTTGAGTGTATCCACAACTACATACATATATAGATGATGTACTAGATCTATCGGAATATCGAACGATTCTACTTCTACACTATACGTTAGACGTACCCATTGAGGCGGCTTACGGATCAAGTTGCAGTGCTTTTACGATAATTAGCGTGTACACTGAATTCCAGAAGAATGGCAAAGAAAACTACTGTTGTAGTAAAATTCTACGTCTACCATGCTTCGGGGGCTGCAAATCTCACTCTTAAATTGGCAATGCCGCACAAAACAATCCCCTCAGGCCTGGGTGGTGCTGACAAAAATCGATACTAAATTATTGGGAAGTTTAACGAAAGTTTAATGCGCTAATTAGTTTGTCGCTATTCTTCGTAATAATGCTTGGGTGGAGTAGAACACAAACAACAAATGGTGAAGTGGTAATTTTGAATATTTGTGGGTTGCGCCATTACAACTATCCTCTTATGCTCTTCACCGCATCCATCCCTTCCGCTAGAGTATTCGCTAAACCAGAAAATTTATCTTGGATGGAAATTTGCATTTTCTTATATTGTTCTTAGCTCGAAATATTGCTCAGCAGGATAACCGACTTCGGGTATATGGTAATATGGTGGTACCATTGTTTTCTAAACATCAGTGTGTTGGTTAATCATATTGAATAAGTTGCCCAGGTTTTGTGCTAATGTTGCTTAAGGGTGCCTTAATATTAACTTCACTAAGCGCCAATTAGGGTTATGCGGTTATTTGTGCCTCGTCATTAGCCCTGGAGAAAACCGTCATAACCTTTTTATTATCTCCTTTCTCTCCGATTCTATTCACCTTTTAACATACGTTGGTATTATTTCTCCTACAGGACTCAAGACTTCTAGATCTTTGTTCTGTTGTGTAAGTCGTTTGTACCATTCGTCATGGCATTAAGTCTAAGGGCTTATGAAGGGTTTTTCGCACTGAATAGGGACATTCGTAGTGGTGGTGTTGATAAGATTGCTGTAAGGTATTGAATTAATAGTTTCGAGCGAAATGTCCTCGTAAGACTGAGTGGTAGTTTCTAACAAATAAAATCGATTGAAGTTGAGCTTAATTTCTTAGCAGAAGTTTCACATATGTTTGACATGGCAGAAATCCTTCAGTGGACTATGTTATTAAGTTAGATGGACATTTTTTAAATTTAGTTAAATCTTTTCAATTTATTTCTGAACTGATTTTATAGTATTTCAATTAAAATTAATAGTTGATGTTACCAGATATTTTTGAGGCAGAGGGTTTTAAAAAAGAAAACACTTTTGGTTACGAGTTTAATTCGTTTAATTTCGTTAGATTGACGCGGTAAAGGTCCAACTGAATCTTAAAATCGGCGTTTAATCTAACGCCCGGAAAAGTGTATTATCAGCGTACATGAGAATTATCAGAAAAGTGCGTGATCAGCACACACGCGGATAAACTCAACATAAACACTAGCTCGTGCGAATATGAGCCAACCCCCGCAAACAAAATAGTTCGTTTAAAAATCGTTAATGAATTACATTTACGAGCGATTTGATTGTAAAGGAGCTTCGTTAACTTTACATTAATGATTCATCAAGCGGACTAAATGGACATTCGTTAATAAATTACTTTTAACGATTCATCAATGAATTGTAAAACGCTACCAAGAAACGACACATCAAACAAAATAATTCGTTAAAGAATCGCTATTGAATTATATTAACGAGCAATTTTATCGTCAATGAGCGTCGTTAACGAGTCATTAACGATTTATCAAGCGGACAAAATGGACATTCGTTAATGAATTAATTTTAACGTTTCATTAATGAATTGTAAAACGTTTACAAGAAACGAGTATGTAAACAAATACATAGTCGTTATCAGTGAATCGTTAATTTATCGCTAATGATTTTTATTTTGATTCATTAACGATTCATAAACGATATTATTTATGAAACATTAACGATTTATTATTGAACTTGGCTTTTCAAGCTTAACAAGAGACGATCGCAATTGCTTCTTATTCTGTTTTTGTTGTTCATGTCTTTGAACATTTCACGGACATATCACCACAAGCACTCTGTTAATGCACATGGTGAAATCAAAACTGCTTGTATATAACATGTTTGGTTTGCTTATGATCACACAGTTTTTTTGTTTTGTGGACTTTTAATGGTCGTTTTAAAATCGTTATTTGCAAGCGCTCGTTAAATTGTTTAGTGGGAAATATATAAGCAAGTATATAATCGTTATCAATTAGTCATTAAGGACTTTTATTCTAATTTATTAACGAATATCGTTTAAGATTCATAAACGATATTATTTATGAAACATTAACGATATTTTAAAGAGTCCGAATTTTAGTGCCAAACAAGAGAAGATCGCAGATGCTTTTTCTATTCTGGTTTAGGCCGTTGTCCTTTTCACAGATGCGCTCTCACATAAGCACTTACGCACTCGAGTACGATCCTTCGCAAACTAAATATCTACGTTTTTCACCGTTTCCAACGTTTGCAAAGTTTTGAGATATGGAAACGAAATAATTTTTGGCACTGTTAATGCGCATTGTATAATATTATAATGTGAAAACTGTTTTTATATAACAAGATCAAGGTCGTGTAACCCTTCTTGTTCACTCTAATGCTTGGTTTGCCTAAGATCTTGATGCAGTTTATTCATCATTTTATGCTCGCTTTAGAATCGTTATTTGCAAGACCTAGTTTGTTTGATGAGGCATATCGTGTTACGCACATGCAAAAGCTACCGAAGAATGATGAAAAATAATAAAAATAAAGAAAATGTTAAGGAACCTAAAGGACAGTAAGCCAAAGCCCGATTTGGGCTACACTGCCATTGAAGATAAATCTTCGGAATAATATATTTCGAATAGCAGACAAAGAAAACTCATACCCAGATTTGGAAGATACTTTGCTGTGTATACTATCCGAGAGCCTAGGTGTAGAGTCGGTTCGAAATGAAATATAATTCGTCAAAAGAATAAGCAAAAAAATGAAACAAACCACGATCAATCAACATCGCGACCGCCGAAATCGTCCTCCTGTAATAGTCCAACCTTTCCAAGGCTGTTCTTCAGGTTTCTGGAGAGTGCTTATTTCAATGATGCGTTGTCGGTGTCTCGCCCAACCCACGACCTCGAGGGCCAGTCTTACTTATTAATTAGGCCCTGATAGAAAAAGTGTGAGACTTTTCAGCAGTCCATCTATGTGATACTTTTTGCCTATTTCCTGAGACGCACTGATATTACTGACCATTCAGACTAACTCTATGCTCCACCCTCCTTCCTAAAGCAGGTTTGGGACCGACTATTACGGAGTTGACCACGACCAATAGCTCTTGGATTAAGTACTCTGGGAAAAAAGTTCTGATCCATGACATCAAAAACAATCTTAACGATGGTGGTTGTTACATTAAAAATGATTTTTCCCATAAAGCAAAGCCCAACTTCTTAAAAATTAGCAGCTGGAAAATGCGGTCTTTGGATCGAGACGAATGGAGGCGACGACTTCAGGGGGCCAAGGCCCGATTTGGGCTGTCGCGCCATTGATGATGATGATGAAAGCCCACCAAAGATGCACAAAACCGAAAGCATAATCGAATTCGTAAAAAGTTGTACCTAGAAAACAAGCAATAAGGTAACAACATGAAGAATTAAACGGAAATGGAACACAGTCAGCAAAATATGTTCGATTCAAAATTATTAGACTTACACAAAAAATAAAAACCAAACTCTTATAGGATGATCACCGAGAAATTAGTAGACCAACACCCTCCAGATAGAGACACAAATCACAAGCCATTTACAATATATAAATAAAATTACATAAGTACCAAAACGATGGGAAATACATTGAACACACTAGAGTAGCCTTCATTCTAAAGTATATCAGTAAAATCAGACCTACTATTTGCTATCGTGTGCTAGTGTGGTGACCAACGTTGGTACTAAAAATCAACATGCCCAGCAAACAAATTAATTCGTTAAAGAATCGTTGATGAATTATATTAACGAGTGATTTGATCGTAAACGAGTCATTAACGATATACATATAATACTACAAAAAATTCAAAGACTAGCTTGTCTTTGAATCACAGGTGCAAAGAAAATTTGCCCTACTGTGGCAATGAAAATATTCCGAAGCATACCTCCCATATATTTCCCAATAAAAAAGGAGACTACCTAAGGGGTGTTACGCATACATAAAGAAAACAAATACAAATCTGGGGATTTTTCCACCTCCAACTTTTAAAAAGCCCGAGAATTGAGGTTCTAACCACAACACTGTTAGACACTATGCCAAAATTGCACTATGAAAACCCATTCAAAGTAATAATCAGAGAGCGCAAAGAATGGTAATAGATGCTTCCACAAATGGAAACGGGATCAACCATCTGGTACACAGATGGCTCGCACACCTCGGAGGGGACTGGAGTCGGACTCATAGATCGCCTCGCAAAAAATGGCGCAGAAACGAATTTAATTGGACGAGAGCCATTCTATGGAAAACCAAAATGGTACTTTGACCATATACTTAGAGAGTGAATTAAAAAAGAGCATAGAATCTACTGGAATAGACTTTCAGGTTTATCAATTTCAAAGAAGTTTATCCTACCCTAAAAAAAAAAGTGAAGGATATTCTAAAATTCAGCAAGAGTACTTTAGTACTTTAATCGGCCTATTGACAGCGCATAGTGGAATAATTCACCACCTCAAAAATATGGGTCTAGCTGAAACCGACGTCTGCCGCCCCTGTCTCAAAAACTCAGAAACGACAGAGCATGTCCTATGTCATTGTGAGGCAGTAGTAAGGAAAAGATGTAATCTTCTAGGAAAAGGTTTCCTTACAACTGGATGATCTAGCCAATATGGCTCCGTTTGACGTACTTAGATTAGCCAAAGCTATCGAGTCATGGTAGGGTAAAGGGACAATAAACGCAAAATAGGCCACGTGTTCCCTAAATAAAACAAATAAATACATGAGGCAGGTGTCCTCGTCAATCCAGCAAGAAAGCTATCAAGTTCGTAGGAATGTAGGACTAAAAAGCTACTTGCATATTTTTACGGTGGGTCTAGGGATTTGATTACAGGATTCAACGGTACTAAAATCTGATTGATGTAAATTCGTATATGTTATATTACGAGGCAAATAAAAGTGATTAAATTGAACCGATAGTTCCTACAAAGAGATTTACAGGAATAGGGCGGCTTTTCTATCTGTTTCTATTATTTTAATTTAAACATTTGCCATAAGTCCAAATTATTCAAATAACTCAAAGTACTTACCGCATTTACTTCATTATTCAAAAAAGTTATTTTTTTCATTTTGAAAACGAAAGTATTCAGTTATTGCGTTTTTCTACACCAAACTTCTGTCGCAACAGAAAGCCGTGAAACTTTCCATTTAATGTTGGCATTCTTTCTAAGACATTCGAATGCAAAGATAAGGATAAAAGAGAACTACATAAAGATTTCTAAGATACTAAAAGAAATGGCATAAAAGTTTTCTGATGTTTCTCCTCGGAACCAAACTATAATACACATTGACCTCATTGCACCTCATTCCACCTTTGTCTTACTTAAAAGTCTCATTCTTTAGAGTTAAAAAAAAAAAACTATAAGGAAACGACCAAGCTTACCGAAGAACTTTCCAGTAACTTTTCTTCTATATATACCTCAGTAATTTTTTCTTACTGGAAAAGAAAGTATCATCTACGCGCACTGTATTCCCGACCATCTATAAATTGCTAAAGGGCTAAGGAAACAAGTTTACTCAGTAACGATCGTTTTCCTCGCAATACTTTAGTACCATAAGAACATCAGAAAACTATTTAAGAAAACTTTTCGCAGTCCCGCTATCGCCGCCATCACTGAAGATACTGAACAAGCAAGTAGACAGTACTAAGAACAAAAACAAAATCCTTCAACAATAAGCGCCGTATAAGATAGCTCTAAGTATTTTTCAACAACGTCTTAAATAATATTAAAGTTAACTGGAGCTGATGTACCTATCGCAAGATAATGTATTTTCATACCTCATATTAAACTTAATTGGAAAGAAGTGCATAAAGTTTTCTTGGTGCTATAACGGTAAGAAGTTTCGAGTACTCGTAGACCCAAATAGGAAAAAAATTACGAATTTTTCAAGCAGGATAATAATAATAATGTCCTGTAAGGCTTCGGCGATTCAATAATAGTAGAAAAGAAAATAATAAGTAAGAAATCGCCGGGAGTAATTAAAAATGCCGACGTTCAACTAAAACTTTTCCAAGATACTTCAGAATAATCAGTCCAGGAGTTAAAGTGGAGCTAGAAGGAAGGAAGAGAATATTAATTAGCTTTCTGTATGTTATCCTATGGAAATTTGATATCAAATCGTTAAATTCTTAGTGAGATAATCTTGCGAAGGCTGTTTACAATTTTCCGTGGAATTTCAATTAAAGTGGTTCGATTAAAAGTTTTCTTTTACTTTATTATTCTAATAATAAAATATGGTGAACGACTTGGAAAAAAATAAAAAAATCTTGTACCCTGAAATTTTATTTTTAGCGTTTCATGACTAAATTAGCCACAAAATGCAGAAATAATCGTCTATATGTACGCCGTATGTGTTTGCTCAGCACACAGTAACACCTAAGCCCTTGAAGACAAAAAGTTAATTTTTGGGTAGATTGCAGATGGATGATGATCTCAGACGGATCCAAATTTCGAATTCGAATATCTCAGCCATGGTTCTAGCTAGAAAGCTGAAAACACACATATAGGGAGGTTTGTGAGAAAAACTTTAGAAATAATTGAATTTCTTTTTTCTTTCGATTGGGGTCAGAAGAGGTGCGTCGGCCGAATTTTTTTTTTTACTGATTATATCTTTGGAATTACTCAAAAATTTTAATTGAAATTTTAAGCTAAGAACTTGAAAATTCGCGTTATATATAAAAAAAAAAAGTGCATAATAGTTTAAGGTTTTAACTGGTCGAGCTTGAATACCTGTAGCCCCTTCCACACAAAATTATTTTTTTAAATCGATTATCAGTAAAAGTTATTAAAACAAAGTTGCATTAAAAGTCTTAAAATGCACATCGATCTTCTACTAACCCCCATACAAATGAGTGATTTCGACAAATCTCAATAAATCAACTAATAACCAAAAAATTAAAAACTACGAACTTGTAATTTTGTACGAACACGTTACCAAAAAATAGAAACAATACTGCATCATCATTTTCACGATTCCTTCAACTCCTCTCCCGCCTTCCAGTTTGATAAAGGTCTCAGCAGACACCGAAGTGTCACGAATAATATGAATGAGAACCATGAATGATTTAGAATGAACCGTGAATGATTTAGAATGAAACCATGATACTTTTATTTGTATAGGACAGGCCCGTGCTCCTGGTACAATCATATATAGGTACATATTGATTAGCGTTACGGAAATATACATAGTTGTAGCTTGTGTTAATTATAAAAAAAAGTTTAAATAAAATAACATTAAGGTCAAAAACATAACAGAACTACGGTTGTGCGTAAGGCCCCGTCATACGATCTTATAAATAAAATAGAAATTTCTGTGATCTTAAGAAATTTTATATGGGGGTGGTAGCCGGTCCCAAGACCGGCAGAGAAAGGAGGAATTAACCTGAATGGCCAGTAATACCAGTGCGTCTCAGGAAGTAGTATGACATAGTTGAACTCGCAGCATAGCTGAGAGAATTCCAGCATGCCATATATAGCTAAAAACTCCCACCTTTTTTCTACCAGGGTAGGACCGGTCCTCCAGATCGAAGGTTTGGCAAGTCGCCCACAATGCATCATCGAAAAAAAAGACACTCTCCAGAAACCTGAAGAAGAGCCTCAGAAAGGATGGACTCAACGGCAACGACCCTGCAAACGGAAAATGGACAACTTTTTTGGATCTTGGCATGTTTGATCCTTATTTAGGACAGGTGCTCTGAAAGACTTCCTCGAAGAAGTGGCAAAGCATAACATCAACATAACTGACATCCAAGAAACAAAATGACTCGGTAACGAAATCATAGACATGTGATCACACAAAATCTACCCAACTGGAAAATTGTCGGGAAGCAGAGAGCTTGGAGTCTTTTTCGTCGTTGACAAAAAATTTAAACAGCAGGTCACGAGCTTCAAACCAGTAAGTGAAAGATTGTGTGCAGTCCGAGTTAAGACTAAATTTTTCAACGTTCACACACCAACAGAAAACAAGGACAATATAACTAAAGACGAATTTTTTGACACTCTAGAGACAACCTATGATTAAATGCCATAGAATGACCTAAAAATTGTCTTAGGGAATCTTAATGCAAAAGTCGGAAAGGAGGAGGCTCATAGAGGAACAACAGGAGGGCACAGTCTTCATGACATAACCAACGACAATGGCCAACGTCTTATTAATTTCGCAAGCAGAAAAAATATGATAGTAAGGTCTACGTGCTTCCCACATCGCGATATTCACAATCGAACGTGGGTATCACCAGATGGTCACACCATCAAACAAATGGACCACGTTCTAATTGAGAAAAGAGATGCTTCCAGCATACTTGATGCTCGAACCCTCCGTGATGCGATTTGTGACTCTGATCACTATTGATGCCGAATAGCTCATCGTGGATATTCCAAAACGAGTATAGCTCGCAAATTCAATGTCGACAAGCTAAAGGAGCGACACACAAGAAATCAAAAGGAGATGGACTTCCTACTTTGAACGTCTTCTCAATCCCACCCCATTAGCACCGATCACAACATACAACGTTTCAATTGAGGCCTCAACTGGTGAATAACCGACCGTCCTTGGCATTATACTACTCGTAGGGTCGTGTTTTTGCTAGAATTGTTACTGAATTTCCATACGCCTTTTCCAACATTCGCAATGATTACACACACGAAAATTGGTTGGAAACACAAAATTTGAGACAAACTTTATTGCATATTTTTATCCGTCTTAAAAATCGCCGTGGACTACTGAGGTGTACCCATTCAACCAGCTGCGGTAAGCAAACTGATTAACAGACTGCGCTGATTTTTGAAATAATAATTAAGGACAGTCCTACTGCTTACAAGAAAACATTTTTTTTTTAATATTTCGCAGACTAATTTTAATTACAAATTCCCGGTAGTTGCTGGTCACAATGTATAACTTTATAAATTACATAATAAAATAGCTATATAACCAATATTGAGATCCAATTTCATTTCGAAATAACGGTTAGATGTATTTTACGATATCATATTAGGTATATAAGTTCTCTGTAGATACATTATTACATTATAAATGATTATACTTTATATGAAACCTGAGAGTATTATAAGTTTGCTCTAAAGTTTGTATCGCCAAGAAATAATACTGGCACAGAGGCGCCAAGGGTACAGAAATATTCGTTATCGCTCAAAATCTCAAACCGGATGTCCGTACGTGTCCTCTCCAGCATGAGAATGCGTTGATCTAGAAAGTTTAAATTTTGTACACATCGTTTTTGACAAAAAAGTAAGGACAAGTTCGTGAACGCGCCAAATCGTTCCGCTCCTCCCAGACAACATGCTACAATTACGGAATTTGTCAATAAACGACTTTTCTCGAAAATTATAAATGCCATTGATCTGAAATTTAGAATATAATGCTTTTATTATGACTTTATTCTACTGTATTAGAATTATTTACATCCTCCCCCTCCTTCCACCACCCTCCATGGAAACTGCATTTTTTTATGAAATGCTCTAAACCAATTTACTCAGTGCGTATATAATTTATCGATTTGAAATTGTGCGCTAAATATTTTTTTAGAATTATTAGTAATATCAAAAAAATAGATGACTAACTTTACCCCTTCTACCCCCTCCCATACAAAACGACACAATCTCGCAATTCGATAATAAACGGATTTTCTCAAAAAGCATAAAAGCTATTGATCTGAAATTTGGAATATATTACTTTTTTAGTAATTCCAATCTGTTGTATAAAAATTATTTCAGTCCACCCCTTTCTTCCACCATCACCCATACAAACTGCACTTTTTCATGAAATACTCTAAACAAAATTACTCATTACGTATAAAATTTATCGAGCTGAAATTGTGCACTAAATATTTATTTAGAATTATTAGACCAAAAAAATTAGGCGATTAGCTTCACTCCTTCTACACCCTCCCATACAATATGACACAATTCAACAACTTTACAAAAATTAGATTTTCCTGAAAAGTATGAATGCTACTAATCTGCAATTTAAAATATGTCAACTAAATAATGTTTACAGTTATTTCTAAAAAAAGTCATTAAAACGTCCACCTCTCATATAAACTGCACAGTTTCACTAAATTCAATACACTAATTTCCTCAGTATCTATTAAATTTTTGAATCGTGAATTTTGTATAAAACATTTTTATAGCAACTTTAGTGTGATGAGAAAAAATTAGTTCAATGTCGTCAACCCCTGTACTACTTCCCCTACAAAATTTCCAGAAATCAAAAAATTTCTCTTTCATCTAGACTATCGCACGATTGGGATTCACGCCCAATCTTAGTTCTGTTAATTTTTAAAAATATTTTGAATATTTCAAGTGAGAGCTAACTTTTCGAAGGAATGTCTAACATCGTGAAATTCATTACATCAGTTAAACAATATTTTTTCATTATTAATTTTCCTTCAATTACTTTCCACCAGATCTTAAGCCCTTTTTTTCCGCCCTTGGAAATCTGTTTCTTCTCCCATTCCATTCTACTGCCATACTTACGGCTATCTATGATACATTACAACATTCAAAAAATGCGCAAATAAAGAAAGGAGGACAAAAAACCCAGCTCATAAGGATATTACAATTCTCGAGTGCTCTTCAACGTGGTCTATTCCATGGCGGTCGTCAGGATTATGACAATCCCGAAGGCTATTCTCTATACAGGGTAAATTTTTATTTCAGTTCAATATCAATAACCGACTACTTTCTATAGTAGTAGGTCGATATCCTTCTTTTTTACTATCCGCAAACATCTTAACAAATTGAAAAATATAATCCCAGGACCATTTAACCGCACTTTAACAATTCCATCACGGCTAAGGATATAAACAGAGCTCCCGTAAGCTATACGAATCCTAGACTACTGTCAATCTCAGATAGTAATTCTTTCATATCTATGGCCTTCTAAGAATACGCTTGATCCACACGTAAATTTTAGAGTATTTCATAAGTCCACGTTAGTCGATATCCTTCTCTCTTTCGATTTTTTTTCCACAGCATCGTCATCCCTTCTAAGATTTTGTTCCCATTTTCCGAAAAAGGAAATCCGTAGTTTAAGGTCATGCCAGTCTTCGTTGAACCCCTAGAGGATGACTACTGTGCCTTGCCATTCATTTTCGAGAAGGCACAAGGACGAAGGGAAAAAAATCGGTAGCAGCGGCATTAGCAACGACGACGAAGACGGTGAGCATAAGATAGTCCTTCGGAATCCGTTAGGAACTAAAAGGAAGATGAACGAGAATTACTTTCTCTTACCCCCATGTCAATGGAAATAAAAGCCACTCATCCATTCCACCATATATGCAGAATAGCTTTCAAGCTTAAGTGATTTTCATAGGAGATGGTGCTATGCTCTCGGAAAAAAAGGGACGGAAATGACGGAAAACCCAGGAATTTAAGGTTCCATTGCTTCTGTATGTCGTTTTCTAAGTGTTCGTTCAATGGATGTGATTGCCTTCATACCGAACTCTTTTGAAGGTCGCGTCCTCTCCGCTACACTATGAGAGTATTCGATTCGAAAACGAGTATCGAAAGATGAAACCCTTAAGTTTATGAGTATTCTGTTCTTCTATTGCTGTAACATGCCTCGTACCTGAATCTATCATTTTCTCACACTCGGAAAATCAAGTTGTTGTTACGAGTTTTGAAAGGCGTTCCACATCACATATTATCCACCACCGCCTCGTACCCCCTTAACATACATCAGATAATTTATGACAGGATAAAGTGGCTCTTTACGCCTTCCCCGGGTATTCCAGGAATAGAGTATAAAACGCTCTCTACTTCAACCCAATAGAACATGGCGGAATGGGTTTAAAAGAATGCATATACAAAGAGATGAAAAGCATGTTAAAAAGGATGTAAATAAACGTCCTCAGAAAAAAAAAGAAATAAGCAGGTAAAAAATCAGCTAGAAATTCCGAGAGATGGTTCTTGATTCGCAGACGAACACCTTCAAGCTGCTGCGCACTCAAGGACAAAATTTTTATCAATTCGTCAGATCAGTTGAATGCACGAGTTGTAAGACATGAGTGCAAATTGAGTGGCGATGATTCGGTTAAAGAGCGCGAAGCGTTTGTTATTTGATTTTCAAATCATGGGGGTGGCAATTCAAATCTTTCTTATCGAAAATCAATCTAATTCCGCATCAGGACATTCTCGAACGAGATGAAATTGAAAGGCGTTTTGAAGGATTTCCCGATAAGACGGTTCATATTGTATTATAAATTACCTGTTACGTAATTTATAGTATCTTGGCCACCTTTGAAGGTGAATGACTGAATTTTTTCAATTTACTACTCCTCAAATTGCGCAAGTATTTGCATTTCCAGTCCACTTTAAGAAATCACTTACTAGCTCTGCCATATTAACCCGGTTGAGAAAGGAGGAGGGAACATAGAGTTAACTTGAATGACCAGTAATACCAGTGCACCTCAGAAAGTAGGCAAAAATTATGACATAGTTAAACTTACACCGCTGTGAGAACTCCTGCAAGTTATTATACATTTAGCTGAAAACTCCCATCCTGCTTCCACCAGAGTGTAATAAATAAGTTGGACTGGCCCTCCAGATCGAGGATTGGGCAAGGCGCCGACAACGCATCACCGAAAAATAAAACACCTTTCCGAAACTTGAAAAAAGGCCTCGGAAAGGATGCACTAAACGGCAACGACCCCACAAACGACTACTCCTTTGGAACTTGGAATGCTCGAAATCATGGACAAGAGATCATACAAAATCTCTCCCAGTGGAAGATTATCGGGAAACAGAGAGTTTGGAGTCGCTTTTGTCTTTGACAAAAAATTTCAACAGCAGGTCACGAGCTCCAAATCAGTAAATGAAAGATTGTGTGCAATCCGAATAAAAACTAAATTTTTCAACATTTAGTTGATCAACATCCACGCACCAACACACGATATAATTAAAGACGAATTTTTTGCCTTAGAGACAACCTATGATTCACTGCCCTCAAATAGCCTGAAAATTGTCTTAGGGGATTTTAATGCAAAAGCCGGTAAGGAAGAGGCTCATGGAGGAACAACAGGAGGGCACAGTCTCCATGACATAACCAACGACAATGGCCAACCGCTTAGAGATTTCGTAAGCAGCAAAAATATGATAGTAAGCTCTACGTGCTTCCCTCATCGCGATATTTACAAACGAACTAGGGCATGACCAGATGGTCACACATTTAATCAAATGGTCCACGTTCAAATTGAGAAAAGGACTGCTTCCAGCATACTTGATGTACGAACTCTCCGCGGTGCGAATTGTGACTCTGATCACTATCTAGTCGGAGCTAAGTATCGATGCCAAATAGCTTTTCGTGGGTATTCGAAAACGAGTAGAGCTCGCAAATTCAATGTCGACAAGCTTAAAGATGAAACGGTGACGCAGGCGTACATGCACGCACTGGACCATTTCATATTCAAAACTCGCTTTATCCAATTTTATCACAATTTTGTACTACATGTTTTTCTGGTAAGAAATGACCTTAGCTGTAGTCCTATTTAATCAGATCCTTCCAAATTTGATTTTCTTCCTTGTGAAAAATAATATCTTACTCCGCATTCGAAACAAAACTCGCTTTATTTAAGCTTGAAATTAAATTTGAAAAAGCAAAATTGTGTGATCTTCACTGAATTTTTGTAGCTATGTTAAGATACATTTCTTTCACTGTCTAGTTACCTATACCTGACTCAGAAATGAAAATATAAAATGAAATTATGATAAATTTATAATGATGTAAGTATTTTTATAATGATTACTGTGAACCAAGGAGGATGTGGGAATACTTCTTGATTCGGAAATTTTCGAAACAAAAAAAACCATAATTTGTATTCTCTCTTGATTGCTAATATTCAGTTAGCAATAAAGTAATTTTCAGAACAATGGAGTTTGCTGTTTTATTTCAGGAATCTTTAATTTTTAAATTTTTATTAGTTTTTGGTTTTTGTCTAAGCTAAGCACTTTAGCAACGGACAATTCCACGTGGGACAGAGATAGTTGCGTTGAGCTTAAGTATGTTAAACAAGGATAGCGAACCAATTTTTTTGAAAATTTGACAATTGTTCGGACAATTTAACGTGGGACAGAGTTAGTTGCAATAGGCTTAAGTGTGCCAGACAAAGACAGCGAAACGATTATTTTTCGAAAAATTTCGAGCATTTCGCCAGGGAGGGAAATACTTTCATTCTCATTTTCTTATAAGGCAAAGCATGCTCATAGTCTCTCCTTATTATATATCCTCCTTACTGCGAACTTAGAATCTTAGTATCGGTAATTTGAATTTTAAAGTTTGAAAATGTGTAACATGCTATCATCTAGGAAGATTAAGACACATATCAAAAAATTCTGCTCAAAACAGAAATCAATTATGTGTTTGTGTGCAAAATAAACTCGTAGAGAAAATTTCAGAAATTGATTGCAAAAGTTTGATTTGATTGAAAATGATAGGGAATGGGATTGTTGAAGTAGACCTCCAAAATGCACGTAAAACCTTGTGGCAGAATACGAATATTAAGCAAGCTCTAGAAAAATGTTTACGATATTCAGCTTGTACAGAATATGTGATGGCAAAGTATAACCGTAACACAAATCATTTATGAGTAGAAGTCTTAAACGTTAACAAGAAAGGGCTTATCGAGCATTTTGCAATAAGACTGAAAAATTGATACAGGACTCTCTGATTTTGAAAAATTTTGCAACATCTGCACCAATCCGTAATCGGTCTGCAAAAAATGGATCACGTACTACAGCAGCACCAACACATTTTGTAAAAAGAAGAGTGTGCCAAAAAACGATTCTGTATCCAATTTGAAACCCAGTGCGAAGCGATTAAAACCACCTGGAACATAAATTCAGTAAAGCAAAGCGCCCTGCAACTATCTTTGGAAAATAGCAACTCCACTGACTTGAGCTAACCATCTCCCTGTGGGATGGGGCAGTCGAATTCACCCACAGCCAGTCCTGCTTGCCCGAAAAATGGAAAATGGACATTCACTGGATCAAGGGCTTATCACCAGTTATCTTAAAATCTAACTGATACGTGAAACGGATACACCGCCTCGGATACGGACGAATTCTATGGTATCGACTTTTGGCATTCGAAAACGGACTATGATTGACTTCTGGAACGTTCGAACATTGAATGACGGGGCAAGAGCTGGGGTCACTCGGTCCATGAACCGCCAATCAGTGATCGACCGTGAAATGGAGCACTATAACATTCAAATCTTGGGCTTCAGCGAAGTCAGGTGGACAGGATCAGGAGAAGAACGAACCCCTAGCGGAAACACTATTCTGTACATTGGCCCTGAAGGTTGTAGGAGGGTGGTTGCACGGAACCACAAGCAAGTGTGAAAGTGAAGCCAGAAATGGCGTGGCGTTCGTCCTTATGCCGAGAGCGAGAAACAGTCTCATTAGCTGGGAACCAATCTCGGATAGGATTATCGTCGTCAGGCTCAGGACCAGAGTCAAAAACGTCGCAATTCCGCTGTGCTACGCATCACCTAATACCGCAACACCTGGTGACAAAGAGGAGTTTTATAACCCACTGAGTGCCACTCCACAGTTCCAAGAGATGATATTATTATCATCTCAGGAGATATGAACGCCCAGGTTCACTCTGACAACACTGGACTAGAACACATCATGGGGAAGCTTGGTAACTCTTGGGTCGTCGGGTTACGACCTTGGATTAAGAGAAATCAGAGAACTTAATGCGAAGTACCCTTTTGTTTTGTTTTTTCATTATTTTGTTTTTGTGTTTTTATTATCGAATTAAAAAGATAAGAGTATTAGTTTGAATTTTTTTTTTCTTTTCTTCATTTTTTCTTACTTCGTGCTAGATGTTCTAATTTTTTGTACTCAAACGTTTCCCATAGGCCAGACGTAAGAAGTCCTTTATATAACAGCCACTTAACCAGACAGTAGACAACTGTAATTTTTTCGTCTCAGGACAGGAAATGATTTGCGTTTCAAAGAGCTTTTTTCTAGCAAGGAACCAGCACCTATCTGGGACTCCTCTAATGTAACTTTGGACCATTTATTAGTTATATGTAAAAAACAAAGTTCCATAAAGATATTCCGCCTCCATTGCCTAACCATCTATCTCCTTCTCAAACAACCAATTCAACTCTCTTTGAATTAAAATACAATACAAAACAATACACAACAATAAAGTCTTAAAGCTTTAAATACTACCACTCATACTCTATAATTAAAAATTATTAAGAAAGAAGAACGTAACAGGACTACGATTGGACGTAAATCCCAATCGTGCGATACTCTAGATGAAAAAAAAAATTTTTGGTTTTAAGAAATCTTGTAGGGGAAATGGTGGATGGGGTAACGACATTCAACTAATTTTTTCGCATCTCGCTAGAGTTGCTATCAAAATGTTTTATACAAAATTTAGGATTTAAAAATGTAAAAGGTACTGAGAAAATTAGTGTATTGGATTTAGAGAAATTGTGCAATTTATATGGCAGGTGGTATAAGGAAAGGAGGGGAGGGCGAAATGTTAATGATCTTTCAGGAATAACTATAAACATTATGATTTTGGTATATTTTAAGTTGCAGATCAGTAGCATACATACTTTTCAGGAAATCGACTTTTTGCAAACTTCTGCTGTAGGACTCTACCATCTTTCTCCGATCACTACGCGGTAGAGCTCTTGATCAATCTTGACTCTTTCAAGTTAGATTTAAAAACTCCACTGAAGTATATTTCTTATAAAGGAACCAATTGGAAAAATTTCCAAAGGGAGTTAGACCATAAATTTTCTCAACTTCAACTAGAAGATAATAAAAACTTATCTAACCGAGATCTAGACAATAAAATCCAAACTTTCTGCCAAACTGTCTTGAGAACTGTAGAATGTCATACTAAAATTATAGACATAAAGAGAAATTACGACAAACTACCTGACGCGCTCAAACTGAAATTCACTATTAGGAAGATATGGAAAAGAAGACTTAAGAGACTTCTTGAAAATAATCTTAATATCTGGAACACAGAATGTTTAGACCTTAAGGAACACATCAGTATGATATCACAAGTTATTGATTCTCAGATAAATAATCATTTCGAAAAACAATTTCAAACAAAACTAAAGAATCTTAAACCTGGTCCCATAACGTTCAAAGAAATAAATAGAATTATAGGCAAAAATAAAGCGAACTCTATTGAGGCTGTGTCTTCAAACAATATAGTCTACACTTGCATTAAGGACAAATTAAAAATATTTGAAAATTTTTACAGACAACTGTATACTGAAAGAACTCCACAGAACCCACGAAGTCATTCTGACTTAGTAATGAATAAAATAGCACAGTTCAAAGAAATTAATCTAGCTAGAGAAAAATTCGATCCCCTAATAACCTTCAACGATTGCAATAGGGCAAGCGGTAATTGCAATCCACCATTTGTCTCATTAACTTCATTACAAAGGTTTATAAGATCTTTGAATAACAAGAAATCTTCAGGTCCAGACGAAATTACGAACTTTATTTTGAAGCGACTCTCAGACAATGCCATAATATTTTTGCAAATAATTTTCAACAATTGTTTAAATAATGGCTATTTTCTAAAGAAATGGAAAAAGTGCAAAATTAATTCCAGTTAAAAAAAATATAAATTCCACAGAGGTAGAAAACTTTAGGCCAATATCTCTTCTCTCCAATTTAGGAAAACTACTAGAAAAAATCATTGCCGAAGACTTGGATTCATTTTGTGAAGAACATGGGATTGTTCCAGACGAGCAATTCGGTTTCAAGAAACACCACTCAACGGAACATGCATTACTCAAAGTACATAATGATGTAACAAAGAACCTAAGAGGAAAAAAAAGCCACAGTCTTATGTTCCTTAGATATCAAAAAAGCATTTGATTCTGTTTGGATCAATGGTCTTCTCTTCAAACTTATGTCCTTAAATATTTTTTCCCTCATTCTGAGAATGTTGTATAGTTTCCTGAAGGATAGAACACTCTGTGTTGTGCCAGAAAATGAAAAATCGGATTTGGTTCAAGTAAATAGAGGAGAACCTCAGGGCTCAATATTAGGTCCTAAGTTATATAACATCAATATGTATGATTTCCCACATATTCATGCTTTATGCCGATGATACCGTAATTTACGCAGCATCGTATGATCCTAAAACGGCTTTGAACAAGGTTAAAAAACATTTACATAGAATAAATGAATATTACAAGCGGTGGGGAATCGAAATTAATTCTAGCAAGTCAAACTTAATTTGTTTTAGGAATTCCAGTGGGAACACATTTAGAAATACAGTAAAGAAGAGCAAGAAACTTAAGCTTATGCTAGACGGAGTCGTGATACCATTACGCGAAAGTATAAGATATTTAGGGATTAATCTGAATAAGTTATTTAAATTCAACCCACATGTTAAAAAACAAATCACGAGAGCAAACAATGTATACGCCACAGTGGCTTCCCTAATATACTATTAATCAAAAGTTCATATGAATACTAAGCTCTTACTTTATAAGCAATTGATTAGACCAGTATTAACCTATGGATTTTGTTGCTGGCTAAAAGACTTGAAGTGTTCGAAAGAAAGATATTAAGACACTGCGTGGCTATGTTGTTTAGTGAACATAATAAATATTTTTTTAAAAGAAATAATATACAGAACAGCAGGTATTACCCCCTTGATGACATACGTCACAGATCTTTGGAATAAACGTGTACATAAGCTTGAGTCCCATTCAAATAAATACATGAATGCATTATTCTTAGAAAATAAAGATACGGGATTGCAGCAATAGCGTTACCTCTCACCTGCGTAATGAAAATACAATTAATCCGGTCCGAAATAAAAAAAAGCATTATAGATTTTTACAATGGAAGAGATAGCTCACATCATAGGGGATAATAATTAATTAATTTTTATACTCTAGATGGAATCTGAGAGTATTATAAGTTTGCTCTAAGGTTTGTAACGCCAAGAAATAAGGCTCGGAGAAAAAAATGAATGATACAGAAGTTAATGTTATCACTCAAAAATCTCAAAACCGGATGTCCGTCTGTCCGTCTGTCCGTCCGTCTGTCCGTCTGTCCGTCCGTCTGTCCGTCTGTCTGTCCGTCCGTCTGTTCGCTCTCTAGCTTGAGAACGCGTTGAGCTAGATCGTTCAAATTTTGTACACGTCGTTTTTGACAAAAAAGTAAGGTCAAGTTCGTGAACGGGCCAAATCGCTCCACCCCTTCTACCCCCTCCCATACAAAATTACACAAATGAGGAATTTTACAATAAACGGATTTGCTCGAAAAGTATAAAAGCTATTGGCCTGAAATTTGGAATATATTACTTTTATGATAATATAAATCTACCGTATAAAAATTATGAGTGTCCTCCCCCTCCTTCTACCACCTCCCATACAAACTGTACTTGTCATGAATTATTCTAAGCCAATTTACTCAGTGCGTATAAAATTTAGCTGGCTGAAATTATGCACCAAATATTTATTTAAAATTGTTAGTAAGGCCAAAAAAAAATTAGACGATAAGCTTCACCCCTTCTACCCCCTCCCATACAAAATGACACAATTTCGCAATTTGACATTAAATGGATTTACTCGAAAAGTATGAAAGGTATTAGGCTGAATTGTGGGATATATCGCTTTCATAATGATTTTAATATACAGTAGAAAAATTATTTGCGTCCTCCCTCTCCTTCCAACCCCCTCCCATACAAACATCACTTTTTCATGAAATGCTCTAAGACAATTTTCTCAGAACATATAACATTGATCGAGCTCATATTTTGTTATAAATTCTTAATTAGCATTATAACTAAGATCAGAAAAAAATATTTGATTAGCTTCACTGCTTCTACCCCCTCCCATACAATATGACACAGTTTCACAAGCTCACAAAAAATCGATTTTCTTGAAAAGTATGAATGTTACTTATCTCAAATTTAAGAGATATCAATTTTATGATATTTTTAGTTATTTCTGAAAAATTCACTAAAATCCCCCCACCCTTTCTACCACCTCCCATACAAACTCCACATTTTCACAAAATCGAACACACTAATTTTCTCAGTTCCCATTCAATTTTTGGAGTAAGCATTTTGAATAAAACATTTTTATAGCGAGTTTAGCATGATGGGGGAAAAAGTAGTTCAATGCTATCACCCCTTCTAACACTCCTCATACAAAATTTCTTGGGGTCACAAAAAATTCTATTTCATCTAGAGTATCTTAAGATTGCGCATTACGCAATCGTAGCCCTGTTATGTTTACTTTTACGTTTCTTTTAAAGAAATCTCTAGTTAGCATAGTTTGCAAGATTTGTTAAAATAAGTAAATGTTTTAAGCTTTATGTTTATAATTTTAACTATGAATATTATGGTCTGAACAGCCGAACCCGGCAACTTCGGGTGCTCTAACATCATGATCCGCGCAGGATGAAAGGATTGAGTCACGCGAAGTTGGAAGGAATCGTTCGTGCTGATATTTCGGCATATCCCAAATCACCTATCTTCTCTGCGCTTTGATTGGTTCAGTTTGGGATAGGACCGATTTACTGTACCTGAAAAACAACAAGAAATAATAGTATACATATCTTATTGCCTATGTATAAGAATAACTTGAATTTTAATAGAATAAAACATGAATGTCATACTAGTAACTATTAATACTAAAGGGTTTTCCAATAAGGACTTGACAACTTTTTTTCAAAATAAAATGCAAACCATTTGAGACGTTGTTCCTTCGTGTACTTTACCATGATAAAAATGTTAAGTTTACTGAATAAATTGACAGTAACAGTTTGATGATTAGTGAAAGGGTGCGTTCACAAATTGAATTCAAAGTTGTCAAGTCCCTATTGGAAAACCCGATACTTTAAAAATTTTTTCTTTTTTTTCACCAAAAGGGCACTTGAGTGCTAGAGTAAAATTAATCATAAGTGAATCAATGTATAAATTGTTAATATGAAATAACCGGCAATAAATAAATTGAATAAATTGAAATTGAAATCGACTTTTTGAAAAATTGTATCAGATTGTATGGGACGGGGTAGAAGGAGTGAAACTAATTGTCTAATTTTTTTTTTGTCTTACTAAAAATTCTAAAATAAAAAAAAACTGAGTAAATTTGTTTAGGGTATTTCATGAAACAACGCAGTTTGTATGGGTGGTGGAGGAAGGAAGAGGAGGCAATAAAGTATTATATTCAAAATTTCAGATCAATAGCTTTAATACTTTTCGAGCAAATTCGTTTGTTATCGAATTACGAAATTTTGTCATTTTATATGGAAGGTGGTAGAAGGGGTAAAGCTAATCCCCTAATTTTCTTGGTATTACCAATAATTCTAAACAAATATTTAGTGCACAATTTCAGCTTGATAAATTTTATACGCTCTGAGTAAATATGTTCAGAGCATTTCGTGAATAAGCTCAGTTTGTAAGGGAGGTGGGTGAAAGACAGGAAAGACACGAATAATTTGTATGCGATAGGTTCATCATCATAAAAGTAATATATTACTCATTTCAGATGAATAGCATTTAAACTTTCCGAGCAAATCCGTTTATTATCAAATTGTGAAATTGGCTCTTTTTGTATGGGAGAGGGTAGAAGTGGTGGAGCGATTTCGCCCGTTCACGAGCTTAACCTTACTTTTTCGTAAAAAACGACGAGTACTTTTTGAACTGTCTAACTCAACGCGTTCTCAAGTTAGAGAGCGCACAGACGTACGGACGGTCGGACATCCAGTTTTGAGATTTTTGAGCGACATCAAGTATTTCTGTACTCTTGGCGCCTGTGTGCGAGTATTATTTCTTGACGTTACAAACTTTAGAGTAAACTTATAATATCAGATTCCATCTAGAGTATAAAAATGTTACCGCCATATAGCCACCGCAACCCTGGCGTAATCAATTTTTACTCGTCCATGCGGCTTGTAAAACATTTTAATAAATAAATAATAACTGAAACTATTTCGTTGTGACCACGCATTAGATATTATTTAAATGAACTGCAACATTCACCATTGAAAATGTAAAAGGTTTCCGGTCTGTCCACGCTCTGGAGAAAACCAAGAAAATTAGTCTCACTTGTCGCCGTCAAGCCATCTACCGGAATTTCAAAAAAAGGACCACCAATCTCTGTCTGTCCTTTCAACAGTCTCTCGGAATTCCTTTTTGGGGTGAAATTTTTCCGGTGAATCGAAAAAATCTCAAATAGGTCGCTCCTTGCTGTTATTGTTGTTGGTGGAATTGGTGTTGGTGGAATGCAGATTACAAGAAATTGTGTTAGTCATTTTTTAGATCAGTGATCTTTAATGAATTCTCCGAATTCCCTATACTACAATCTTATCACATATTTTTACTTCATCCGTCACTGAATGTATGCTATATGAACAGCAGGCTGCCATCTTCTGCTATTTGCACGGTCCCATGTTCCATTTTATTCCAAGCACGAATCCTTTGCTGTTTTCAACGTTATCCTTGCATCCCTTGGAGAAATTCCTCTACTCTGCTCAGAACAAGAAGGTTTGTGTGACATGCAAATTTTACTTTTACCAGAATGGTGTATTCCTTTTTTTCTCGGCTGCTTGCTTTCCGGTTTTTTGGTCCTGCTGTCGGAATTAGTTGTAAGAGAACAATTTCGCAAGTCATCTAACACAATGAATTGAAATCTTTTGTGTTCATTTCGTTCGCAGTGAAAATATCTGAGAGTGAAGGACACAAGTACGGCAAAGTAAAAGAAAAAAAACTATAGGTATCATGAGATGAAGAAAAAATCGGACTGAGGGCGGCTAGGAAGGACGAATTCTAAGATGATGCACTTAAACAAAAATAAAGTTTTGTAAAGGTTTTTTACTTTTTTTTCGGTATAATAAGGATATGACAAAATAAAATCATCATAAGCCCTTCGTCCCCTTTTTTCAGGATTGAATCGCAACATGAGCAACGACCTCAATAGTACAAGGACAAGGACGAAGATGAAAGCTTTACTCTCGGTATAACGATGGCTACACAGTGGATAATGCTGACAAACATTTTTCACTTTTAGACAAATCATCTTTATCTATCACCATTAACATCATAATTTGGCAATCCATCAACGTGGACAGGATTCGCATGGAGAGCCGCCTTTGACTTCTCTTCATATCTCAATTGTCAGAACGACCACCCCCATGCTATTCGTTTCATTGTCCTTCCGGGAGGAATTCGGTTTTTCTTTATTTTCTTTTTTGCTCTTATCGGTTATGTGTGTCTTTCATGCAGAAACACATCTTCAAGCGAACCTATTCGATTCTGGCTAGTCCTCGCAGAACTGGACATCTGTAACTGTAAAAGACGACCACCATCCTTGAGTATTGATTGAAAGGAATTACATCGGGTGGAAGAGAAACATTTCGTTCATAGAACTCCTTGGAGTTGGTAGCGTTCGTACTTAAAGGAGATATGGGTGAATGGATGCGATATGTAAAAGTTTTGTATATGTAACTGCAAGATTCGGATGTTTTGCGATATTCACACAGATCTAAGGTAGCTACGACTGGGCCAACTGGCGCCCAACAACACTCGGTACAACAAAACCATGACGTTCTATTTCTTCGTAAGAAGTCGGGTTTGCCTTTGTGTATTTCTTTTTTTCTTCTTCGCATCTTTATCTTCTAAGAATCCTTTTCTTATAGTCGAAGAATACCATCAGCATTTCACTTTGGGAAGGAAAAAAAGTGAAGAACCGAAACCCACAACAGCAGCAGTCGTAGCAAAAAGAGTGAAACTGTAGAAATACATGTTTAAATGTGATGTGGAGGGGAGCATCATTACAAAAAGAACTGGTACCTTTTCCGATGAGATTCACACAAAACATGTCACATAATATTTCGAAAGGTTAACTCCAACTCTTTAAGATGCTTGTGTGCTGTTGCAAGCTGTTAAGTAGTTCAAACTTTGATTATTTGAGCTGCTAATAATTAGAAAAAGAAACTCGATTAATTTTATAATGCGAAAATTTCCGAATAACTAAAACCATAAAATTTCATGTTTCTGAGAGAATAACAATTATCGAAAGCTTTTCCATAAATGTTAGAAGTCTATCAAATTTTCAATTTGCTCTAAATTGACTCCTAAAAAGAAATGTAACGATAGCGCTTTGATTTCGAAGCGCTTGTAGTTTTGTCGCTGGGTACCATTTATCACACTTTATTATTTTACAGATTCAAAATAATCAATAAAGTTTCGATGTAAACAAGCTAGGGTGTAGCCTAGTAGGTAGCGTGTTGGTCTTGTAATGCGAAGGTCGGGAGTTCAAATCCAGGTCGGTGCAATATATAATTGCAGCACTTTGCCTGCTTGGATATACCTTGGTCACCTCATTCTACGAAAATGAAAAAATTCGTAGAAAGGGGGTTGTGCGAAGGGCTAACAACCCTTCCATGGTAAGTAATGAAAAAATGTTGAGGAACCTGAATATCAGGAGGCTAAGGTCCGATTTGGGCTGTAGCGCCATAGTAGAAGTAAACAAGCTACGCAGGGGAGAAGAAAAACTAAATAATATTCCCAATATTTGTGTTTTTGGATTGGCGACATTGAAATCAAGAATATCACAGGAGCTGAAAAATTGATTATAAAACATCTGAAGACGAATGATGGGCGATTTATGGAATAAACTCGCATTGTGTTTTGGTGTACGAAATGTTGTATTTGAAATTAAGCGATTTCCCCTGTATCCAACATTAATGTTTAGTTTGCCTGTTGAATAAGTGCAATTAATTTTTTGAGTAGCTACTTTATGTAAAAACAGCTCATCAATTAGTAGTTTTCTCTGATATAAGGTTAAAGGCTGCAAGTTTTCAAGTCTTTGTGGATAGTCGGAAAATTAAATATTCATCTGAAAATGTAAAAGACGTGTAAACCATATTTGGAGACGTTCAATTTGTATATGATAAACTTGATAAATAGGATTCAAAATAGTAGTTGCATATTCCAGAATACTTCTTACATAAGCGACAAAAAGAGTTGTGAATGTCTGTGAATTTTTAAAACGTTTATAGTGTTATTGCTAACCTATTCGCATCAGACTTTTCCAAAATCTGTAACAACACAACTACTCAATTTACTTATTCCACTTCCTGGGTTCGCCACTACATCTCATGTTTGTGGACTTCGAGAAGGCGTTCGACAGCGTTAAGCGAGATTTCATATGGAATGCTTTGCGTAGGAGAGGTATTCCAGATAAGGTCATAGCTATGATTAAAGAATCCTACGAAGATGCAAGGTGTCGCGTCTTGCATAGAGGAGAGCTGTCCAAGAGCTTCCCTGTGCGAACGGGTGTCAGACAAGGCTGCATATTATCACCAGCCCTGTTTCTGGTGGTAATAAATGACATCTTGAAAGCTTGCACATAACCGTTCGGACTTAGAGGCAAATGTTCGCTCGTTGCATTCTAAATGCAAACAGGCGGGACTGAAAATAAATGTGCGTAAAACCAAGTACATGCATATGGATTCGAACGCAAGCACACCGATTGTTCTTAATGGACAGGATGTGGAAGAGGTGCAAGATTTTTACTATCTTGGAAGCATTGTCAGCATGGACGGCGGAGCCGAAAAGGATGTTGAGGCTCGGCTAAATAAAGCTCGTCAGGCCTTCGGTATCCTTTCCCCTTTCTGGAGGGTAAGAGAGATCTCCCTTCGCACGAAGCTGCGAGTTTTTGACGCATGCGTCAAATCCGTGTTGTTATATGGTTGTACTACGTGGAAAGTGACCGTTCGACTTACCAAGAAACTACAGACTTTCGTAAACCAATACCTCCGGCGCATTTTAGGAATATCCTGGCCAGAAGTAATCTCCAACGACGAACTTTGGAGTACAACTCGCCAGACTAAAATAGGTATTGAGATTCAACGGCGGAAGTGGCAGTGGATTGGTCATACTTTGAGGAAACCAGGTCGAAACATCGCAAAACAGGCTCTGAATTATAACCCTCAAGGAAGACGTCGGGTTGGTCGACCATGTAACACATGGAAGCGAGCAGTTGAGCAGGAGGCTAAACAAGTCCTGGCAACAGCTTAAAGCCGATGCTCAGGATCGCGACTCGTGGAAGAGAATTGTTTCTGTCCTATGCCCCTATAGGGGGCCTTAATAGGAATTTGATTGATTTGATTGACTTCCTCCAGTTCAATATTTCATTCATCTAAATATCATATTGCATGTATGTACATTGCTACTTAATAAATTGTTTGGACTTGGTATATCTAAAACTGCAGGTCCTGATGGTCTTCCAATAACTCTCATAAAAACATGTGCTCTAAGTTTAGCTTTGCCATTACTATTTATTTTTAGTAAATCTCTGTTTTCAGAAAAATTTCCTCATACATGGAAAACAACTTATGTAATTCCAATTTTGAAGTCTGACGGCCAACTAGCGACGTATGTATTCCCATCGAATCAATTTTTCCTAAAATTCTTGAAAGTTTGCTTTGGGTTTTAATCATTTCTTCTTTTAGTTCAATAATTATTCGTAACGTGCATGGTTTTTGCCAGAATAAATTTACTAGTACTAATCTTATAAGTTACCAGAATTTTATCAAGTCACTTGATTCTTGATGTGTTCCTGCTATTTATACCGGCTTTGCGAAAGCGTTTGATAAAGTCAATATTGACCTTTCGACAGCCAAACTGAGAGTTATTGGTTTCGATGGACCACTTCTAAGCTGGATTGATGACTACACTCACGTTCGCTTGCATTTAAATTTAATAGTCAATTTTATTTATTTATTTTATTTAGGGAACACGTGAGAGCACCGAGACTAGTTTGGCCTATTCTGCGTTTAGTTATGGAACAAACCCTACCATAACTTGATAGCTTTGCCTAATTTAAGTATGTGTAAAGGAGCCATGTTGGCTAGTTCATCAGTTGTTTTCCTATAAGATTTAATTTTTTCATTTTTTCCGATTAGAGTACTAATATCACTCTTGCTGAATTTTTTAATAACCTCCACTTTGTTTTTTCTGCTTTTTTTTTGTGGTAAGATAAATTTCTTTGATATTGATAAGCCTGAAAGTCTATTCCAGTAGATTCTATGCTCTTGTTCAATCTACTCTCTGAGTATAAGGTTGAAGTGTCCTTTTGATTTTCCACAGAATGGCTCTATTCCAATAAACTTCTGCCTCTTCATTTCCCTTAATCCCCATAGTCAATTTTCTGAACCTTTTAATACGATGCTTCACAAGAATCTCACCTGGGACCCATATTGTTTTCATTCCTTATCAGCAGCATATTTCATGACGTTCAATTTTAGTATTATTACATTACAAAAGGATTTGAATAGTTTTACTTTATTATTCTAATAAATTTACTTTATTATTCTAATAATAAAGTATTGTGATCGACATAGAAAACAAAATTTGCTACCCTGAAAATTTGTTTTTTCTCGTTTCATGACTAAGTTAGAAGTGTGAAAAGAGGGAGGTGGTAAGCACAAAAGTAGAACATTTTGCAAAAATTTTTTAGGGCAGCGGTTAAAAATACCAAGTTCAGACTTTGCAGGTGCATACATCCATTTGATATACATAAAGAACACAATTTGAAATAGACTCTTATCCACCGAAAGGGGGCCATAAACTGCACGAAATGTTACATGCGAATTGTAAAACAAAAACTCAAAATTTTAGATTGAAATTCAAAATTTGGTCAACTCATATACGAATACCTCTAAAAATTCTATCCTGAGCATTACAAAAGTGTTTTTCGCACAAATTCTAAGAGATCACTAAAAGCTATCGACTTGAAATTTGGTCAAACACTTTTACAAATATTTAAAAGAAAGTTGCATCGAAAGAATTAAAATCCCCCTTACTCTTCTACCCCCTCCCATACAAAAGTCTAATTCCAAAACTTTAGCAATCTTTTTTATTTTTCAGAGGCTATCTGGATATCTGGTCGAAATTGATAGAAAATTATGTTGCTTCTTGTTTTTGGAATCAGCTTACTGCTGTCTTTAGAACGTCATATATTCCGGTTTAAAATTATTCAAAATGTGAAAACTATGGAAATATAATTTTTCCCAGCTTAATTGTCACAGTGAATTTCGGATTCAAAGCGCTCTACTGTAGAATTTTCATTTTGTAACCTAGACACCTCTGCTTGTCAACCGTCGATAAATAATATATAGATTATGTTAACAGTGAAGTTCGTAGAGTAACTAGGTAACTCCTCATATGTGTGAAGTTGGTAAGCCATTTTGCGTTTATTTATTTATTTACCGTAACAAGATATAAATATTAAACTAATATACTTTATTTTAACCTAATACAATACAGTACAAATATTTACATTAGCTTAAACTAAATTATCCTAATTCAATACAGTGCAATTAAACATAGTAGAATCCAATTCATTAAATTATTTTGTATTATTGAAATCATTTGCTTTAACGATATAGCAATTTTATTGAATATGCGCTGGTAGAAGGATAGTCAAACAGGGTGTACGTGATCAGATAAGACAGAACGTAGTCTCAGTTTGTAAGTCGGTTTACTTGTAGGAGGAGTGTAGTGTAAGCTGAATTTGTTAAATGTTCTACAGCACCTGTTGATGGGTTCATTCTGACCGTATTCTGTACAATGTTGGTATTCCTTAAGAAGTTTAGAATGTCTCGTCAGCCTGACATTGTCATTGAGTCTGATTTTATTTATAAAGTGATTGACTTTAATATCACCATTCAAAACATCTAATGTAAAACAGGATATAAGCATAGTTCTTCTAGAACTAAGAGGTAGAAGATTTAACAGTTGCAGTCTATCTGCATAGTGCGGAAGGTTCTTAAAATCTCTGGGATCATACAAGTCCCTAAGAGCAAAAAGAAGGAATTGCTTCTGGATTGACTCTATTCTGTTGCTGTATAACTGGTGATAGGGATCCCAAATAGGACAAACATATTCCAAAATAGGGCGGACAAGCGAACAGAATAATGACTTTGTGACCCATAAATTTTTGAACTCTTTAGCTCTTCTCTTAATGAACCCAAGAAGCCTGGTTGGCCTTTGTGATAATTCTGTTATAGTGAGATTTAAAGCACATTTTATTGTCAAGTAGTAAACCGAGGTCCTCAATTTGCTCTACTCGATGTAGATCAGTTTCATTCAAGACATAGTTATGGAGATACGTGGATTCTTTGTGTGAGAAGCTTATCACGTGACATTTACCGATATTGAGCTGTAATTTATTACGGTTGCACCACTCATCTAGTGCTAAAAGTTTCGATTGCAGGAATTCGGCATCTGCGGGTGAAGTTATGGCATGATATATTTTAAGATCATCAGCATACATCAAATGTGAAACATTTTGTAGTACTTCCGATAGATCTGAAATAAAAATATTGAATAAAAGAGGACCCAAGTGACTTCCTTGGGGTACCCCGGAGGACACGACTATTTTCTTAGACACAAAACCTTGGAACTTAACATTCTGAGTTCTGTTGCTAAGATAGGACTTAAGCCAGTCAAGTAAGAGCCTGATATACCGATTTTCTTTAACTTTGAGATCAGAATATTATGATCTACTCGGTCAAAGGCCTTGCTGAAGTCAGTGTATACAGCGTCGATTTGGTGCCCATTTTCAATTGTACAGAGTGTATCTGATACAAGAATCATGAGGTTAGTCATGGTTGAGCGCCCTTTTCGAAAACCGTGCTGCTGGTCATTAAGAATGGGATTGACAATGTTGGTAACCTTTTCACAAATAATTTTTTCGAATAATTTCGGTATAGCTGATAGAATTGCTATACCTCTGTAGTTTTCAACACCAAGAAGGATATATGACTATGAGCATGCTTTGCCGTTTAAGAAAATGGGAATGAAATTATTTCCCTCCCTTACTGACGAAATGGTCGAAATTTTTCGAAAAAAATCGTTTCGCTATCTTTGTCTGGCACACTAAAAAATATTGCAACTAACTTTTTCCCGCGTTAAATTGTCCGAAACAATTGTCAAATTTTCGAAAGACTTGGTCGCTATCCTTGTTTGGCATACTTAAGCCCAAAGCAACTATCTCGTCCCGCGTTAAATTGTCCGTTGCTAAAGTGCTTAGCTTAGACACGAACCAAAAACTAATACAATTTTAAAAAATAAAGATTTTTGAAATAAAACAGCAAACTCCATTGTACTGAAAATTATTTTATTGCTGACTGAATATTAGCAATCAAAAGAGAATACAAATTATGGTATTTTTTTTTTTGTAAAAGTTTGAAGCCATGTTGAGCTTGGACACAATTTTTGAAAATTTCCGAATCAAAAAGCATTCCCACATGAGACAACCTATCAGGCCATTTTATATATCTTCCTTGGGCAACACTAGGTAGACTTTTGAAAAGAAATAGTATTACCAGGTGTCCCTCAAAATCACGGCATTTATGACAAAAAGGGTAAATTCCGTTTAGAAAAAATCTTCTTTGGATTTTTTATTTGACCTGCCATTTCGAAATAAAGAGAACAAAGTCAACTGATACTCAAATGCACGGCATTTATGACTGTGAAAACATAATTTGATATAGTAAAACTTTTCTGCGCACTTTTTATTTTGGAATGTGAAATAAAAATACTTAAAATTTTATAATCAGCGAAAATTTTTTGTGTAAAAATTTTTGGCGCGCTTTTTATTCCTAAATGTTTTTTTTTATAGTTCTTTATTTGTATCCAATATAAATAATAAGTGATGACACAATGCGTGTATATAATACACAAATGTTAATAAAAATTAAAGATACAAACCCACATAAGCCAAAGCTGGTGTGTGGGAGTTCAAAAGCTAACAGAAGAAAAATAGAAAACTTTAAAAGAAAAAAAAATAATTTTATGAAACAATATCATTGAAAAAGTTCAGATTATCGTAAACAAATTTTTTTATGACAATTTTGTAATTGTTGATATTTAAAGTATTTTTTATCAAATCTGCTAAGATGTTAAAGGCTCGAAACAAACACGAAATGTTGTGTGCAGTACAGTCATTAAAATGTTCAAACTGTAGGATTTATCGTATCATAAAAAATTGTGACTTTATTTTATAAATTTCAAAATGCTAACCTTTGTATAATATCGTGTAATATTGTAAACAGTTACGAAATATGAGAAGTGTGCTTTACAACTTTTCAAATTCTTCAAAAAAAAATTGCTTACAGATTAATTTTAAGCTAGAAGTTTCCTCTAACACCCGGAAAACCTACAATTAATGTAATTTTTAAAATTTTTGTGTCATAAACTGATGCGACACACAACATATTTAAAATGGACCTCCCCATGCATTTCTAGAGTAAGGAAAAAAATGATCCTTAATTGAAAATTATGTTTTGATTCCAGTTATTGCGATGAAGCTTGTACACTTGTCACCGAGATTATCCTGAAAGGTTAGACCGTTAAAGGACAGTGGCGTGGCGTGGCGTGACTTTATAGCTAGGGGAAGCAATTATTTTTTAAATATGTTGGTTTATTACAATTAAGCGAAATATTAACTAAAACCTCTCTCTTCAGCTGCTTAAAACAGTATTAATGTTGAGAGCACCCAGGAATCACGAACGTTATATGAAAAAAACGATCTACATTCGCCCCTATAACCACATAAGAGCTTAAAGCGCTTAAATTAATAAATTAACGGACAATCCATATTGTTCAATCTCTTCAATAGATGGCATTTTATTTGCTAGGGTGGTAACGGACCGGAATTCGACGAAATATTTTAAAGACGTCTTTCTTTGCCAGACCCTTCATCATTTTTTATTAAATATAAGCTTTAAAAATGATGAATAATTAATTAATTCAAGCCTTAGTTTATGTTTCTAGTTTTTATTTTCTTAATAAAAAAGTAAAGACGCCCAAGAAAAGATGTCGCCCGTGCTACTCAAAGCACATCAAATATGAGCAATATTGCCAGATCTACCTTTTCACATTTTTCTTCCTGATCATTTTTTCGCTAGTACAGAAATTTCAATACTGGTAATACTGTGATCTAGAGCCAAAGCTTGCGACTGAAAGCACTGTCTGGAAGCAATTGTGTTGACGCATCTCTGCTTCCTACAGAAGTCGCACGTATTGGCCGGCGGTCTCGTTCTGTTGTATATGCGACTAAAAGCAATGAGAGGTAATGCTGAATGCGACGTATCTCCCCTTCCTATTGAAGTTAAACTTGCAATCGACGCTTGAAAAAGTTTTGCTCGTATTGGGCGGCGGTCTTGTATATGGGTTTTTAAAATCGCATCTTTCTCCCTATGGAAGGTTTTCAACTTTCGTTGGTCAGAAAAAGCGTGAGAAAGAAAGCTGTTCCGAGCACGTAAATGATGATAACAGTGGTGGACGAAAATAATGCGCTCTTTCTTTTAAAGATTTTTTTTAAATAAAAAGACTTCCCAGGTTCCTTCAAGAGCTCAATATCAAGAACTCTGCTGGTCCGATCGGTACTTCCCTCCCTCCCCCAATCCAAAAAAGTGCTCCTCTTCTTTACATAAACCTCTTCGCAATCTTTTTTATCTTTCCTACTCTTCTGGGTGCTTCCCACGTATGCGGACAGCTGCGAATGTTCAGCCGATTCCCAAGAAAGGAAGCAAAGCAAACTCCGCCAACTACCGTCTGATATCCATTACTTCAGTGATCGAAAGAAATAGAAACTGCTGTCAATCGCAAAATCATTCAATATCTCGAGGAAAACCAATTAATCCACGATCGTCAATATGGAAGGTCGACGGGAGATTTTTGGTCTACTTAACAGAACGTTGGAGTTCATGCATATATAAACACGGTGAAGGTCAAGTTCTTACACTTGACATCGCAAAAGCTTTTGTCAGAGTTTGGCATAAATGTCTCATAATTAAGCGTAGGTCTTAATGCTACCCTTGCTCAACGGATTGAGAGTTTTCTTTCCAAACGCACTGTACGAGTAGTACTATACGGCGTTACTTCTTTCTCTTTCCCAACAGATTCCGGCGTCCCTCAAGACTCTGTTTTATCTCGAACTCTTTCCTATTTTTCATCAAAGACCTTCAGTCGTCTACTCTCTATCCAAACCATAGTTTTGCGTATGACAGTACTTTATATAACACTTAAGAATTCAACTCTGCTGCGAAATCAAACAAGCATTCCATTGCCTCCAAGCGCATAGAGTTATAACGTTTACTGAGCTCGGATCTCAGCTGGGGCAGGAAAATAGAGTAGAATTCGAAGCCTCCAAAATACAGGCCTATCATCTCTGCCTCAAACGTGATGTTCGAGTGTTATCTCACAATATGACCTTTGGTGGCGCACAACTTTGCAACTCGGATAACTTCACACTTCTAGTCGTTAAAATTAATGACCATCTGAATTGGGCCCAGTACATTCTTGATATTAACCTCGACACCTCTAAGCGTCTAGGTGTACTCCAGAGGTGCAAAAAGTATTTCATGCCGCACGACCTCGCAACCATCTAGAAGGAATACATAGATCACGTTTAGAGTACAATTCGCATGTTTGGGCTGGAGCAATCAATAAATATCTATCAATTTTCTCGAGCATCGCAGAAATGTCGAAGTACTCAGCATTTACTATCGCTACTTCCATGGTAAATGCAGTGTGGAACTAAGCGCACTTATTCCTTTAAACAACAAAGCGCCGGGCACTGATCAAATTCCATCTGAGCTTCTAAAAGCCAGCGACACATACATAGCGTATTTCCTACAAAGATTATTCACGCAGGAAACACTCCTGAAGATTGGTGTAAGAGTATTATATGTCCAATTTATAAAAAATGTGACAAAGTCTGCTGCGAAAACTACCGAGGAATATCTCTGTTGTGTACATCTTATAAGATCTTGATAAAAATTCTAGAAAAGAGAATTAAGCCCTATGCTGACAAAGTAATTGGTGAATACCAAGGCGGATTTAGAGCTGGACGATCGACCAAGGACCAGATATTCTCAGTTGAACAGGTGCTAGAAAAGTGCTGGAAATATAATATTTATGTGCACCAAATAATTGTTGACTTCAAGCAAGCATACGACAGTATAGACAGGCGCGTACTGTATAAGATCATGTTCGAGTTTCGAGTCCCACCGAAACTGGTTCGGCCTACAAGACTGACAATCGCCGAGTCTTTGTCACAAGTTAGAGTAGAAAATGATCTGACTTCCAGTTTTAAAACACACAACGGCCTTAAGCAAGGAGACGGTCTCACAACAATGCTTTTCAACTTGACACTCGAAGATGTTGTTTGGATACTTCCCGTTGACACTGTGACTATTTTTCAAACTCACATAACTCGTAGCATATGCCGACGATACAGATATCCTCGCAAGATTTGTGGAGAGTGCTGAGGAGGTATTTACAAAACTTGACACGGTAGAAAGGAAAGTTGGACTACGTATTAATGAAAAAAAAAATTTTGACACAAACTAGAAAAAAGACGCTAATCACAAAAAATTACAGTAGGAGACAATAACCTAGAAAACGTAGACAACTTAATATACCTAGGGGCGAACCTATCGATTGAAGTCAACCCATCGAAATCAAAAAAAGAATAAAGATGGCAAACAAGAAGTATTAAAACACTTTATAATATTGTATGCCATCTTTGACAATCCAGAAGTTTCAACACTCGTAAAATTTAAGAAGTTACAATGGGCTGGTCATATGGAGCGGATGGATGACTGAGGAACTCCCAAGCGCACACTAAAAGGGGAAGTCAATGGACAAAGACCGGTCGGAAAACCACGGATGCGCTGGGAGGATTCGATTTACGCAGACAACAAATCACTGCTAAGACTTTTAAACTGGAGGACGCGGCCACCGAACCGAGATGGATGGAGACAAAGCATTCACGAGGCCAAGGTCCGATTTGGGCTGTAGCGCCAGCGTGAGTAAGTAAGTACCAGCCAAAGTTTTTTTCCGAACGAGTTTAACCTTCAGTGCTTCATAAGCAACCCAAAGTGACACAACTTTAAGATGTACTCGTCTCATTAAAAAAAAATAATAATAATTAAAATTTATGTGTAAAACTTTCTCATTGAAGCTGACTTCATTTCGCATTGAAATAAATTGCCCGAAAATCCTAAAATCTAGTTTTTCACTTTTATAGAAAAAAAGACGTGTAAATAATCTTGTTGCAGTACTTTTCAGAGACATCTTTTGGTAGTATTAGTAACATAATCTATAGAAAACTTTATTATTTCAATAATCGACTTGCAACAAATTTGCTACCAAAATGTTTTTTTTTTCGTTTCATGGCTAAGTTAGCCCAAAAATGAGAAAAAACAGAGTCCGTAAGCCTGTCGGCCGTGTGTCGAACGTGTGGGCGCAGCGCATAATAACACACAAGCCCTTAAAGATAGAAAGCTCTTTTTTTGTTGATTGTAGATGGGTGCTGATCTCAGTGGACTCCAATTTTGGGGTTACTGGTGTTAACGGGGAGGCGGGGTAGCGCCAGAACCGCAAAATACCATGGTTCTAGCTAGAAAGCTGAAAATCGACACACATATAGAGGAGTTTATGGGGTAATCTTTCAAGATAATTTAATTATTTTATCGATTGAGGTCCGAAATGGGCAGGGGCTAAAAAAATGCCGGCAGAGTTTTTTTTTTTTCAAATGGATTGAAACAACCATTCAGGCGACACATTTAACTAAGAGGGTGGCCAATACTTGTAAGAGTTGAGGTGGTCCAAAGAAAAACACTTAACAATTATTATCTCGACTATCTCTTAAGCTGTGTAATTGAACTTTGGAACATATATTAATATATTTGAGTGAAATACGAGGAAATTATAAAATTTGGTTATTTTCAAATAGAAGAGGAGGAAATGGTGTTGGACAAAATTTCGACTTAATATTTGCATTGGATTTTGAAATATATCGGTTTGAAAACTTTAAAATGAGGAACACTTTTAAAATGCTGCTCATTTTCCCCCACTACTATTAAGACCAAACTTTATATTTTTATCATTTTTCGCTAGTAAAGCTTAATATATGTCATAAGTTTCAATTAAATAGCTTGAGACATAATCGAGATATTCATATTTATTTGTCTTTCTTTGCTCTCCCGACCCTGAAAAGTATTCGCCTTCCTCCTTGATTATGGTTGATCTATAAGCCTATTTGGTCATAAAATACGATCTCATTCTGTTCAGTAGTTTCGAAGTCATAGTCATTTGAAAATTAAATTGGGCGACAATTGGTTCTTAGCCGCCCTTTTTTGTATCCGACTGGATGAAAAAACTGATTTGTTTTCACTTTTTTCCCCACATCAAGATATCCGAATCTCGAGTTTCTCTCTTCGCCTCCCCCTTTCACCTCACATTCTCCAAAACTAATGTTATGAGAGTTCCCCACCCAGTCTACAATCCACCCAAAAATTAATTCTCTATCTGTAAGGGCTCCGAAGATATGGGTCTTTGAATATCGTTGGAGCGTACACGTACGGCGCGGTCCAATTTGCCAATCTAAGCGGAAAAATTAAAAAACCCGACATGATAAAAAATTTTAGAAGTAAAGATCACGTAGGATAAGTAAAATACAACTGTTACGAAGAAAAAAATATATTAAGTATTATTAAAACAGCTCAGTAAACAGTACAATTTATGTGAACAAAAATAGACATATGTATTCAAATTCAATAAAAGTAAATAACAACGCCATATTTTGAGAATGTTATACAAAAGTAAAATAATTTATACGACTCGAAACGTATATTTATGATAAATAAATAAATAATAATTAATTTGAGTCTAGAATATAAATCAAAAAAAAAACTATTTATTTTATTCTCAAGTAAGGAACCCCATTAATATTCAATAAATGCCGAAAGCGCAAGAATGTGCTGACGAGATTAAGATCTTATACTTCATAAGTATTCCTAGCTTCAAACCCAAACCAATCATGAAAGTTTTAGTCCTTTAAAGTTTGCAATTGTAGTATCCATATCCTTTTAAATGCAAAACTATTTACATTATAAGACTTACATTTTTAAAAATTTAGAATTATTAATTCTGAAAGAAATTAGACGATTAGCTGCACTATTTCTACCTGCTCCCATACAATATGACACAATTCCACAACTTTACAAAAAGTCGATTTTCTTGATAAGTTGAATGCTGTTCATAGTTATTTCTGAAAAAATCATTAAGAACTCTCTATTCCTTCTATCTCCTCCCATACAAATTGCACAATTTCACTAAATCCAATATATTAATTTTTTAAGTACCTGAAGCTTAAATTTTGTATGAATAATTCTGTTCGCAATTCTAGCATGATGTGAAAAAAATTACTTCAATGCCGTCACCCCTTTCACTTCTTCCCATTCAAAATTTCTTAAAATCACAAAAATTTCGCTTTCACCTTGATTCTGGAGTGTCGTATTATTAGACTTTACGCCCAATCGTAGTCCTGCTATGCTTTTGAAATGAGTTTAAAAAGTCATAAATTGCTTTTGTATAAAGAAAAAACCACATTTTTCAATTATTCTTTTTATGCGGGTATGACATAATCGAATTTACCTGATCTTAAATCTATTTTATCCTTTCAACCTTGATTTGTCCTTGCTCGAGAGAAATTTCGCAAATATTATAATAATCTTAATGGATTCCCATATAGAGCAAATTTAACTTTTTCTCATCTCAACTCGGTTTTTCTTGCGCTAGAATTTATTATAGTACCGCAGTTCCATGTTTCTCAGTCCATCATCATTTTCGTTCTCTAATAGCTTCATAAGCGGTCCAGGATCCTTCTGCTATCGCAATTCGCCAGAAAAAAGTTCAAATTGAAAAGTAATTGAGGACAGACAAGCAGCAGTAGCAATATGCCACATATGGATAAGATTTTCTATAGTGAAATTCAACTTATGTGGAGGAAAACCGCAAAGACGAAGAGGACACGACAACGATATCCATATATAACGCAATTCAGTTTTTCTCTCCTTCTAGATTTCCGTTATCCACCTCAAATGGATTTTCTACCGTCATAAAATCCATAAGTATATCGAATGTACCCCGAAACAGAGCTGCTTCTAAGCTGCCTACCTACCATTAGAGTCCTCCCGTTCCTATCATGCCGGAGGAGAGTAGCCTATATCATAGTCGAGTCCGAGGACCTGGAGGACCAATGCGCTACACCCCAGATATTGACTAAAGATGATTTGTGTGTTTTTATGAATTACACTTGCCGAGTGCTATTTGAAATAGCCCTTCAGGCAACCTCGTTCTGACGCTAAAGGTGGCGGGTGGTGGCTCTGCCGCAGACCATGAATGACCATCGTTCAGGATCGTTCCCACTAATGGATTTTCTGGCTGAGTCCTGCCACCTAGAAACCTCATTCGTCGATGGGAATGAATACGAGGTAAGTTTTCTCACACGGTCCAGCAGTCCTTACTAAATATGTGTAAGTGAACCAAGAAAGGACGACCAATCGTGGAGCCGAGTATGAGACGAAGAGGTCGATACGAAAAAAAATTATTCTTTTGGTCATATGTCTTCCGTTCTGACATCTTGCAACCAACAAACGTTATGTCTGATTCAAGGAGGTTTTTCTGTGGTGATTAGTTGGTCGCCGTTTCGATTACAAATCATCGTGGATGGTGGGTGCCAAATTGTAGTCCAGATTGTGGCTAATTAAGAAAATGTCACGATTAATGGACCAGATCGGACGACCGATGGACGAGCCCTGGACGAGTTGAATCGAACTCTGAATTCGGTACGGTAGGATAGGGTCGACGATGGAACGAGATGCAGACAAGATTTTTACTACCGATAAAAATTGGCATTGGAATTTTTCATTTGGATAATAGTCGACCAGAAATGGGATACTTCCAAAGCGAACGACGGACTTGGAAGCCTCCTCTTTTGTTGGATAGATGATATGTGATTTGCTATTAGGCAACCATAAAGAGCTTAGGTAGAAGATATGGACCACAAATTATTATTGTTATTAGTTGGCTTATTGGGCTATTTCCGACAGTAAATCGCCTTCCAACTATCAATCTTTAGTTTGATGAGGCATTAACGTGACAAGTTAATCAGTCAATGGTATATTAATTATTTTTATACTTGAAGCGTCTGCTTTAGGTGGAGTCCATATCTATACTTGTAGATATGGAATTCGATGCTTGGAACGCTTCGCTGGTCATACTTTATCTATTTTTGAAAGAGGGGGAGTTACATAGTTCGCGGAGTTCCATGCTGCATTTATTGTGAAAGTATCGATTATAAATGCTGTTTACTCCGAAATTTCTGCAATGCTCCAGAATGTCTATGGAAGCCGCGATGATTTCATATCCAATCTGTTGGATCGATATGATCGAACAACGCGAGATATATATGCATATTGTACTCAAATGAGGTCGTATGTATGCTTTGTAAATGCAAGATCGGAATTAGTAAAATATTTTTTACATTTTCGTAGAATACCTAGACGTTTTAAGACAACCAGAGCAATTTCAAAGATATGTTCGCTCCAACTAAGGTGGCTATTAATCTTCATACCGAGAAGAATAAAATCTTCTGAAGAGCAAAGTTTTACGCCGTCAAACGATACAGTGGAGGAAAACACCGGAAGATCACGCATGAGGAATAGATGAAAGTATTGAGTTTTTCCGTCGTGATGCCCCTTTCCAGGATTAACTGGAGGTCAGAGTTCAGCGACACAAATACCTCTCTGCGTTTTAAAGCTTTAGAATGCTTGCGTGAATTCGCAAGGAGTTAAATTCGTAAATGTTACCGTCATTTCCAAAACTAGATTTAATTGAGAGTTGACGGCAGATGGTCCTTAATAAATGTTCCTTCAATAAAGCAAAAAGATAAAGCATCAGAACCGTGGTTAGATAAAAATCTCAGATTGCTGCGGAATAGAAGAATTAAGCTAGTTAAAAATCATATGAGGACGGACGCGATTACTCCTAATCTTCAGAGAAGATATGACACGCTGGCTTTAGAGTTCTCTTCTAAGTCTCGAGTTGCGTATGAGTGTTATGTAAAAAAATTGGTGAAGATATCATAATAAAATCAAAAAGACTTTTCCAATTTGTTAATACAAAACGAAAAAGTTCGGGCTATCCCGTAACCATGTCCATTAGAATCACGCATTCTTCCTGCCGGCGCAAAATCTTCGATATATTTGCTGATCATTTTTGTGAAGATGTTGGTGCCCAATCAGATTCAACTCACAGCGAACCCAACGTTTTGGTTCCTACACCAGTTGACAATATCTCATTAGCATTGAGGAGGTGATTAATGCTCTCACAACTATTGACATCAAAAAAGGTCCATATGCTGATTTTATTTCTCCCCTATTCTTATCAAAGTATTTTTTCTTAAACATGTCACTGTTATTGGAAACTTTACCTTCGGCCTGGAAATCGTCGCATCTCACACCCATCCATAATAATGGACACAAATGAAAGGTTGAGAACTAAATCAAATTTCACTCTTGTCCGCCTTATTCTGGAATATATATGTCACATTTGGCACCCCTTTTTCCAGTTATACAGGAACAGAATAGAGTCCTGAAGCAATTCCTTCTTTTTACTCTTTGGGACTTGTATGATCCTAGAAACTTTGAAAACATTCCATCTTACACAGTTAGGCTCCAATTATTAAATCTTTTACCTCTTGGTTCTAGAAGAAATATAATCACATCCTGTTTTACCGTAGATGTTTTGAATGGTAATATTAAGGTTGACCACATCTCAAATAAAGTCAGACTCAATGATAATGTCAGGCTGATACATTTATGACCACTTAAGGAATATATACATCGTACATATTGCGGACAAAATGAGCCTATTAACAGATGCTGTAGAGTATTTAACAAATTCAGCGCTCACTATACACCTCCAATAAGTAAGCTGACATATAAACTGAGACTAAACTCCATTTTATAAGGTCCTCACATCTGATTTGACATTTCCACCAGTGCCTATCATACTTGTATCAAATTGGTTTTAATTAATTAAGGTAAATTTTACTATATTATAGGTTAAGGAATAGAGTAGGAGAAAATACTGAACCTTGGGAGATGTCGGAATTGGTTGGATAGAAAGAAAATGAAACGCCATCTAATACAAAAATATAAATAGTATTGCGGGCTCAGAAAGAAAACTCTTAATCCGCTGGACATGGGAAGCATTAAAACCGATCGCTGTTGTATTAGACAAAAGGGAGTCGTGCAAAAACCTGCCAAAACCTTCGCGATGTCTAGTGAAAAAATTTCACTTTCGCCATATTTATGGCAATCTAAATACATAATATGGGAAACAAATAGAGCGCTTCAAATACAGGCGGGTTCTACGGTAACAACTTTTCGCATTCGAAAACGGACTTTTGGCTTCTGGAACGTTCGAACATTGAATGATGGTAGAAGGGCATAGATCACTCGATCCTACACCGCAAATCAGTGATTGATCGTCAATATATATAATAGTCGTTCTTTTTCAAAACGTACAGCTATTTTGACGACATATATATGTATATACTCTAGATGATGTGTTTGCCTTACCGTCTACCTATATAACGCTAAGAAATTATTCTCGAACTTAGTCGCGAAGGTGACAGAAATAAACTGCCAACACGTCGGGCGAAACTTTATTATTATTGGGACAAGTCGTGGATGCGTGGAAAGTCAATATGCAGGTTAGAGTGGTTAGGGAATACTAAGTGAAAAGGGACTCTTGGGCAGGGCTGTTGTCAATTTAACACTTAATTGCGAAAACGATTAATAGCTCCAGTGCATATAATAAGTATTTCATTCGTTTATTTATGCAAGTTTGAGTCTTTTTATGGGGAAGGGTTGTTATTAAGGGTTGGTAAATGTTAATAATTTTTTAATTGATTGCTTGAATTGCGTTCAATATTCTTTAGAATGTCAGGTTCATAGACGAAGTTGCATAGAATTTTCATAAAATTCGGTGTATTTTACATTCACGAAACCAAACATTCGTATGGGAGGAGGTAGAAAAGATAAGGGAATCGTAAAATTTGTGATTTATTCAAATTGGTCGAAATCATTCTTTTGTATGAGAGAGGGTAGAACAGCAAGCGTGATATCAAAACTTTTGACGCAGTTCTGTTTCAACTATTTTCATAAGTTTTTGTGCAAAGTTCAAATTGATAGCTTTAAATAGTTAGGTGATGATTGATTTCTCATAAATAGTCAAAAAAATAATTTTGTATGTGAAGTTTTGAAGGTATTCAACCAGTTAATATTTCATACATTTAGGGATTTTTTTAAATGCATTTGTATCCACATGCAAAATTTAAACTTTGTATCTTTAGTTTTTGACATTTTTGCGTACCACCTCCCTCCTCTCTACTCAACTTAAAAATTTTTACCAAAATTAAGAATTATATCGTTCTACAATCTAACGAATTCTTGATTTGATATCTATACTCAGTTTTGAGATATAACGATTTATATTTTTCTTGTATTTCACTAGTACAGCTTAATAAGTTAAGCTTAAGTTTCAATTATATAGCTTAAGAGAAAGTTAAGATATTTATTTTTAAAAGTTTTTCTTTGCACCCTTCCTGACCCTCCTTCTTACAACAAATAGCCTTCCTCTAAGCTGATTCTAGTTAATATGTATGGTATCTTAATGATTCCAAAGTATGAATTTTTTATGATAAGTAGTTTAAAAAAAAAATCATTTAAAAAAAATTCGCCCGACAATTTGTCTTTAGCCCTCCGCCCCTCTTTATTTGTGATTTTCAGCAAAAAATTAAATTTAAGCTCATGAACTGGCCCTCCACTCCCTCTACCTCCTCATAGAAGTTTCATGAAATTTAAAAATTTAGGGAAATCAATTTTTCTCCGAAACCATTTCAGCTATGGACTTGACAATTAGGTCATAGTATAATGATGTGAATATCATTAACGTCAAAAAATATTAATCCCCTTACTCCTTCTACATCCTCCCATACAAATGCACAATTTTCAAAATGCATTTATTCGGTTTTTACTGCAACTAGCAAAGCTAAAAAAATCAATTTTTGGCATAATTAATTTTATTATAGTTGCAACCAATTTTGGAAAAAACTATCAATTGCAATTTACCCTTTCTACCCCCATCCCATACAAATTTCTTGAAATTTCAATTAATTTATTTTTCTTCAAAACCGTCAAAGCTATTAACTTTAAATTTTGAGAAAAGTGAACTATTGCAGATATCATTCATGTCGAACAATTTAGTTTTGTTTCGAATACTCCTTTTAACCCCTCCTATACAATTGCACAATTTTGGTAAATGCATTTAATCGATTTTCATTGAAACTAGAAAAATTACGAGACTCAAATTTTGCCAGAACTTAGAATTTCGCCCTTAATAATTGCAATGAATGCTAAAGAAATATAAACTTCGCTTCACTCCTTCTACCACCTCCCATACAAATTTTTGTATTGGATATTCAAGAAAAGTGTTTCTGCCTCGGAAATATGAGAGCTATCGATTTTAGAATTATAACAAAGCAATGTGATTAAGATGTCGATAAGCAAATTTAAAATCATCCAAAACCTTCAACTTTCTCCGCCACCTCTCATACAAATGCCATAAATTCAGACAAAAATCGTTCAATTTCCTCGAAAATTATGCAAGCTATAAACTTTAAATTCAGCATGAAACATTTTCCATACTACTTTCGGTGTTATATACAAAAATTACAAACCTCTCTCCTCTGCTTTTACCACCTCCCATACAAAATTCTACATCTACAATGGCACCTTGGGCTACTGATTTTTTTTTTTTAAGGAACCGAACACAACTTAGGGATCACCCTATAATGCTATGCACAGATGTGTCGGTATAGGAATTGGAATTGATATTCGGGTTCCTTAACATTTTTCATTACTTATTGTGGAAATTTTTTACCCCTTCGCACAACCCTCTTTCTACGAATTTTTTCATTTTCATAGATTGAGGTGACCAAGGTATATACAAGCAGGCAATGTGCTGGAATTATGTATTGCGCCGACCGCGGTTTGAACTCACGACCTTTGCATTATAAGACCAACACGCTACCTACTAGGCTTCACCCTAGCTTACAAAATTCACTATTCACTATTCGAAAGAATTTGAGATGAAATATTTTCCGGTATATTAAACTCTTTCCTATTTTATCTAGATTATCATGTGATTGGGATTAACGCCCGATCATCACCAATCAATCAATCAAATTCCTGTTAAGACCCCCTATAGGGGCATAGGACAGAAACAACTCTCTTCCACAAGGCGCGATCCTGAGCATCGGCTTTAAGCTGTTGCCAGGACTTGTTTATTCCTCTGGCCTCCTGCTCAACTGCTCGCTTCCATGTGTTACATGGTCGTCCAACCCGACGCCTTCCTTGAGGGTCATAATCCAGAGCCTGTTTTGCGATGTTTCAAAGTATGACCGATCCACTGCCACTTTCGCCATTGAATCTCAATACCTATTTTAGTCTGGCGAGTTGTACTCCAAAGTTCGTCGTTGGAGATTACTTCTGGCCAGAATATTCCTAAAATGCGTCGGAGGCATTGGTTTACGAAAGTCTGTAGTTTCTTGGTAAGTCGAACGGTCACTTTCCACGTAGTACAACCATATAACAACACGGATTTGACGCATGCGTCAAAAACTCGCAGCTTCGTGCGAAGGGAGATCTCTCTTAACCTCCAGAAAGGGGAACGGATACCGAAGGCCTAACGAGCTTTATTTAGCCGAGCCTCAACATCCTTTTCGGCTCCACCGTCCATGCTGACAATGAGATAGCAAAAATCTTGCACCTCTTCCACATCCTGTCCATTAAGAACAATCGGTGTGCTTGCGTTCGAACCCATGTGCATGTACTTGGTTTTACGCACATTTATTTTCAGTCCCGCCTCTTTGCATTTAGAATGCAACGAGCGAACATTTGACTCCGAACGGTTATGTGCAAGCAAATACACGTCATCGGCATAATCAAGGTGACTTAAGATGTTAAATAGTCTCCATTGAAGACCTTTACCTTCCCCACCTTCCAGTGCAGCTTTCAAGATGTCATTTATTACCACCAGAAACAGGGCTGCTGATAATATGCAGCCTTGTCTGAGACCCGTTCGCACAGGGAAACTCTCGGACAGCTCTCCTCTATGCAAGACGCGACACCTTGCATCTTCGTAGGATTCTTTAATCATAGCTATGACCTTATCTGGAATACCTCTCCTACGCAAAGCATTCCATATGTAATCTCGCTTAACGCTGTCGAAAGCCTTCTCGAAGTCCACAAACATGAGATGTAGTGGCGAACCCATTTCGGCTGACTGCTCTGATATTATCCGTAGGGTATTTGTGTGGTCGGTACAAGACGATCCTTTACGGAATCCAGCCTGATAAACTTCGAGAGTGCTCTCGACGACATCACTAATCCTATTGAGAATTACCTTAGCCATAATTTTTGATACGGCAGTATAAATAAAATAACATTAAGCTTTAAAACACAACTGGACTACGATTGTGCATAAAGCCCAATCGAAATTTTTGTGATTTTAAGAAATTTTGTATGAGGAGTGGCAGAAGGGGTAACAGTATTGAACTATTTTGTTTCACTTCATGCTGGAGTGGCTATAAAAAATTTTCGTACCAAATTTAAACTTCAAAAATTCAATAGATATGAAGAAAATGAGTGCAATTTCAAATTTTTCGCTCTTATGGTTTTCAAGAAAATTTGATTATTGGATTTGAGGGGGTAGAAGGCGTGGGGTTATTGAGATAAGCCCAAATGGAGATTAAATCTCGAGGCACACCTAATAATCTGTGAAAGTTTCATTACAATCGGTTCGGCCGTTTTTGCGTGAAAGCCGGAAAGACAGACAGATAGACAGAGAAAAATTTTAAAAACGTGTGTCTTTCTGCTTAGTTATTGTCCAAACAAAACAAAACACTAACTTATAGCCATATATATATAAGCAAATAACAGACAGGCACTACAATTGTATTTATATGTATAGACTATTCCAAAAAAATTTGAAATTATTAAGAATTTAAACGTTTAAAGGTGATTTTCATACTCACCCCAGTATATAAAAAATCGAAAAAATACCATTGTACTCATTGAAACATTCTCTAAAAAATGCATGTTAAAACTCATTACACTAAGCATGACCTGTTAGGTAGCAGATTTTGCAATTGATTTTTCGAAATTTGTCTCAGTTATACATTTTTGAATCATTTTATTTAGTTTATGTCCGTGAACTTTGTCTGTTTTCGTTATATATTTTCACATAAAATGGGTTCTCTTGTTCAAGCAGAATCTTGTACCTTTAAAGACTTAACTATTGTCCGCGCAGCTCTTTTTCTGCTTTTTATTACGTGATGTGCGATATCTTAATCGAAGAAGATGCAAGAGCATACTCTAATGCTACTTTGAATCACCTTTCTTCCATTCGAACCATTATTACCCATTCATAGTTACACTATTACTGTTTTGTACATTACCTGTTCTCATGATGCAAGGTTTTGGATATCGAGACTATTTTTTTCTTAATGATGAATGAATTTTTCTTTAATATTTCATTATTGGAACGATACATCTCTCTACAGTCATAATTATAAAAGGCTTCAGCGCGGAACTTTACTCATTTTCAGAGTTCTTCTGAATTCCCCTGAATCAATCGACATAAATCAATTTACAAAAGAAAATTGCTTAAATCCTATAAGTAACGTTCATTGAAATTTTTCCGAGAAAATTAACTAAACCAATCAGTTTAATTGCATGTCCCCGCAGAAGAAAGTGGATGTGGAGGCTATGAAATCGCCCATCGAACATTAAAGTTGGTCTTTCGGAACTGTGCTGTTCATATATTTCGGCACCTTCTCTCTGTTCCCGAGATTTCGAAACAGAAACCCAAAGAAGGACGAAAATAAAAGAATTTATCTATATTTATTTCTGGACTTGCTAAAGGACCAAACTCTTAGCTACATGGTTCCGAGCTTCGTGCTAAAGTTTGCGCCAATCCATTAAGACTTTTTTTTTTCTTTCGGGCTGCCATGGTGTCGTGTCGTAAAATTCAAAGTTTCACATGGGGTTAACAAAATATCCTTCGCATTCTCTATTCTTCTCCACTGCCATCCATTGAAGCAAGAACGCAAGAAATCCCAAATATAAGAAGCAAGAGTATAAAAGTAGTAAGGTGTGAGTTTAAAAAAAAATTGCAAGTAATGGGTGCAATGTGGGATATATATGGGTGGCAAGAAATTAAAAAAAAAAATCTATTTAAGTTTTTCCTTCTCACATTTTTTTCTATCATGTAGACTTCTGTTGGTATTTTCTTAGCAGTCTTGTCACTGGGTTTTTTCCACTGCACTTGTTCTGGTTGTGCATCGCTCTACTCTTGCTCTAGCTGAGCCAAAAAATCTCTCCTTCGTGTTGGTAGCATACCCTACAAGATGAGCACATTGTTTCAGTGAAAATGCAGCGATTCTATGCTATGATTTCATCTCAATCCTAGATTTGTGTTTCAGTGAGAGACGAAAAAAATAAAACAGGATAAAAAAAGAAATGCAGTGAAAACTTTCTCTTCTCTAGAACGAGATTGCCGAGACCGTTATCGTTCCAGGACACGTTCATTGCGTTTCTACAGAGCGTTTCTTTGAAAAAAAAACCTTGGGCCAAAATCGTTTCCCAACTGAATGAGGAGGTCCTGGAAAATAATTATCACATTAAATCGAGGAATTTTTCACCACTCTTTTTTTAACATCATTTAGTCCTTTTTTAAGTTTTTTCCTTAATTTTACATATCCTGGGATGGATGCACACACACAAACTTTTAGAGTGAATTCTAGAATAGCGTGAAACTACACGCTGGCAAATTATCGGTGTGGAAAATTAAAAGTGACAAGTAGATGGAGTTAAGTGCGCAGTGAGAAGGAAACTTACGATTAGTTGTGATTATCGAGCTTTCTAAGTTTACCATGGTCGATAAAAATGGCGACGAACGGTCGCCAGATTTTACTTTTTAATAATATATATGTACGATGTTTTTGTTTTATACATTTTGCATAATTTGAAATGGGAAATTTCATGCAAAGTAGTTTCCGACGCATACAACAATTTTGAGATATTTTTCGAATGCATCAGTACTTTGGTCTTATCTCTTCGATTTAATAAGACATTTTCCTTTTTACTATTATTTTCATTCGTTAAGTTGATATCCAATGCCTTTGCTGGAGTTTTGGAAAGGCATGCACAATCGAGTCGAATTGGAAGCAAAAAAAAAATTTCTTTCGGCTTTGCTTCGGAGCTATTGTTCTGTTCCAGTTGCAAAAAGAGTTATGCGACTGAAAGATATTGCTTTCCCTTTCAAATTGAAAGAAGTAGGCGTAAGATTCGTTATTGAACATGACTGAAGTTGAGTCAAAGTAGCAGAATACGCAAGGCTCGGAATATTTTTTTTTCTCATTTTTACCCAGAAATAAAATAATAAACTTTTAAAAATTCATAGAAAAATATATAATAATGCTGTGTTATATAAATGGAGTATTTAGATGCCTCTTTTCACGTCCATCACAGTTCTTTGTTTCGCGCTTAGACCCGAACACCACAGAAGCAGATGTTTCAAACAATTTCGCGACTATCCTTGAACACAGTCATGTTACTAACCTACTGAGATCAGTATCATGCAAAAAAATCAATCAGGCTGCGCGAGAAGGTAATTCTTGCGTTGCCTCTTTCAGGATTGTTTTACCGATGATGCCCTTCTTCGACGCTGTTGTAGACTCAAACTGTTGGAAACCTTCTGCAATTGTACGTGAATTCCTGTCGCTTCGTCGTAAAGTCCATCTCGCCCCTGGGTCAAAAAACTCGATAACATCACGTAAGCGGCATGCGTTCAAAATTGAGACAACTTGACTTCGCAGCTGCTGCATCCTGTTTTGATGTCATATGTATTACTGAAACATGGCTTTGTGCCAATTTTAAGGATACTGAACTTTTTGACTCCGATTGTCAAGTTTTTCGTCGTGATGGTCACCTTGATCTCCTCAACGCACTAGTGGGGGTGGAGTACTTTGTGCTGTTAATCGGAAATTCTTCGCTACGTCCAGCGAGGTTTCTGAATCCAGTGGAATTGAATTTATCTACGTGCCTCTTACAATTGGAAACAAAAAGCCTTACATCATCACTACCTACATCTGGGGGGCGTAAAGCTCAATCATGCGATACTCCATATGAATAATCACAATAACCCTCCTTTCCTCGACCCCCGGTCGTAAAGCTATCAAAGAATTCGACAAGTTCCGAGGAGAACAGATATTTATTATCACGGTTGAGAGAATATAGAATATTTGACAATGTGCTGTATCTTGCTTATATGCACAATAAATCTGACTCAACCTGTATAAATGGCAAAACGAAAACCAGTCTGATACAATCCATTCAACAGGAAGGACTTCCAATGGATCTAGAAGCTTTACAACGGCTCTGTACACGCTTCCACGACCAGTTCAATCCTCCTTCTCCTGAACAAGTCCATAAGGATCTCGAGACATACGGTTCCTATGTTACCTCGAAGCATATATCTCATATGCAAAAAAGTCGTGAAGATCATAATCGGTTTTTTCGTTCCTAATTCTAAAAATAACCCACGAATTTCCTACCTCAACGGAGGTGGCATTAGAGGGAAGGTAAATAATTTCTTCATTGATACGAAATCATGTCACTTTAATGTTATTGTTATTACGAAAACTGACCTAAATAACTCCTTCAAAAATGAAGAAATACTGGACAATAGCTGCACCGTATATAGAAATAATAGGAATAATAGCGCAACGGGTCTGTCAAAAGGAGGGGGTGTCCTAATTCTAGTTCACAAATCTTTATCTAGTGAGATTGTAGACACAACACCAACAACATTTTTTGAACATAAATTTATCAGAATCAAACTGATAAATAGATATGTTTACATCGGTGTTGTATATATCTAGCCTAAATCTGAAGACTACAAATACTACGACATTCTTGAAATTTTTCATAGTGTCAATTGCTCCTTAACAGAGAATGGCAATATCTTCCTTCTCGGCGATTTTAATCGCCCAGATATCTCTTTTCAGATTAATCATTCCGATAACACTATTATACCGGGGAATCTTACGTCTAATATTGACACCACTATTATCGACATACTGTATAATAACGACTTACATCAGGTAGTGAATTTTCTCAATAAAAATGGGAGATGGCTTGATATGATCTTTACCGACGCATATGATGAAGTGATTGTTAGTAATGTAATGATCTTGACAATGCCATAACATCGTTTTATGATGTGATCTTTAAAATTGTCGATAATTATTTCCCTGTAATAAAACAAAAAGGCAAAGTTTCAGAACCCTGGTTAGATAAAAACCTCAGATCGTTGCGGAAAAGAAGAAATTAGCTATTTAAAAAACTTAAGAAAATAGGCGCGATTACTCCTAATCTTCAGAGAAGTTATAACACGTTGGCCTCAGAGTTGTCTTCTAAGTCCCGAGTTGCGTATGATATCATAACAGAACCAAAAAGATTTTTCGAATTTGTTAATACAAAACGAAAAAGTTCGGGTTATCCCGTGACTATGTCCAATGGGATCACGCAATCTTCCTGCCGGCGTAATATCTGCGACATGTTTGCTGACCGTTTATAAGAGGTTTTTGGTGTCCAGTCAGATTCAACCTACAGTGAACCCTAAATTTCGGTTCCTACACTTGCTGATAATATCTCATTGTCTATTGGGGAGGTGATCGATGCTCTCAAAACTATTGATACCAAAAAAGGTCCAGGTCCTGATCTTATTCCTTCCCTATTTTTATTAAAGTGTGCCCATCAACTTTTAAAACCTTTGTATTTTCTCTTCAACAATTCACTGTCATTGAGAACTTTCCCCTCGGCTTGGAATTCGTCGCATCTCACACCCATCCAAAAAAATGGAGACAAACGAAAAGTTGAGAACTATTGCAATTCTATCAGCCATACCGAAATTATTCGAAAAAATTATCTGCGGTAAATTGACCAATATGATCAACCCTGTTCTTAATGACCAGCAGCACGGCTTTAGAAAAGGTCGCTCGACTACAACGAATCTCATGATTCTTATATCTGATACGCTCTGCGCACTTGAAAATGGGCATCGAATCGACAAAATATACACCAACTTTAGCAAAGCGTTAGACCGAGTTGATCACAATATCCTGATTTTAAAGTTAAAAAAATTGGTGTGACAGGATCCTTACTTGACTGGCTTAAATCCTATCTTAATAATAGAACTCAATTTGTTAAGTTTCAAGGTCTTATTTGTAAGGAAATATTAGTGTCCTCTGGGGTACCCCAAGGAAGTCACTTGGGACCTCTCTTATTTAATGTTTTCATCTCAGATCTATCAGAAGCATTGGAAAATGTTTCACATCTGATGTACGCTGATGATCTAAAAATATATCATGCCATAACCTCGTCCGCAGATGCCGTATTCCTGCGATCCAAGGTTATTGCGCTAGATCATTGGTGCATTCAGAACAAATTAGAGCTTAATGTCAGTAAATGCCACGTTATAAGCTTCTCACATAAATCATCCTCATATCATCATGACTATGTCCTAAGTGGAACTCAACTACACCGTATTGATCAAATTGAGGACCTCGGCTTACTACTGGACAACAAACTGTGCTTTAAGTCTCACTACAACCGATTAATCTCAAAAGCCAATAAACTTCTTGGGTTCATTAAGAGAAGAGCAAAAGAGTTTAAGAATGTATGGGCTACCAAATCTTTATTCTGTTCTCTTGTCCGCCCTATTCTGGAATATGTATGTCCCATTTGAGACCCCTTTTTCCAGTTATACAGCAACAGAATAGAGTCAATCCAGAAGCAATTCCTTCTTTTTGCTCTCAGGGACTTGTATGATCCCAGAGACTTTGAAAACTTTCCACCCTACACAGTTTGGCTCCAATTATTAAATCTCATCTTCTAGAAGAACTTTGCTCACATCCTGTTTTACCTAAGATGTTTTGAATGGCGATATTAAGGTTGACCATATCTCAAATAAATTCAGACTCAATAACAATGTCAGGCTGACGAGATATTCAAGACTACTTAAAGAATATCCACATCGTACAGATTACGAACAAAATGAACCTATTAACAGATTCTGTAGAGTAACAAATTCAGCGCACACTATACACCTCCAATAAGTAAGCTGACATATAAACTGAGACTACTCTCCCCACATCCGGTTCGACCTTTCCACCAGTGCCTATCATATATCACATATGTATATCAAATTATGTTTAATTAATTAAGGTAAATTTAACTATATTAGGATATATTAAAATAAATTAAATTAAGCAATTCATTATTATGTAAACTATCTTGTTATGATTAATAAATAAATTATTTATTTCCGATTTTAAGAAAGAGAAATTTTTTGATTCTAAGAAATTTTGTAGGAGAAGTAGTACAGGAGTTGAGAACATTGAAATATTTTTTTCTTATCACGCTAAAGTTGCTATCAAAATGTTTTATATAAAATTTAGGATTCAAAAATTTCATAGATACTGAGAAAATTAGTGTATTGGATTTAGTGAAATTTTGCAGTTTGTATGGGATGTGGTAGAAGGAGGGGCGAGTTCTAAAAGACTTTTTCAGAATAACTTTAAACATCATGCTTTTGATATGTTTTAAATTGTAGATCAGTAGCATTCATACTTTTCAGGAAAATCCACTTTTTATAAGGTTGTGAAATTGTATCAGATTGTATCGGAGGGGTAAAGCTAATAGTATAATATTATTTGGCCTTTTCTAAATAAATATTAAGTACGCAATTCCAGCTCGATAAATTTTATACGCACTGAGTAAATTGGTTTAGAGTATTTCATAAGAAAGTACAGTTTGTATGGGAGGTGGTGGAAGGAGGGAGAGGACATTCATAATTTTCATACGATAAATTGAAATCATCATAAAAGTAATATATTCCAAATTTTAAACCAATAGCTTTTACACCTTTTGAGCAAACCCATTTATTGTCAAATTGCGAAATTGTGTCATTTTGTGTGGGAGGGGTAGAAGGGGTTTAGCGATTTGGCCCGCTCACGAACTTGACTTTACTTTTTTATCTACCTCAACGGGTTTTCAAGCTAGAGAGCGCACAGACGGAGATTTGAGATTTTTGAGTGATTCTATGAACTTCTATCATTCATCTTTTTCTCCAAGCCTTATTTCTTAACGTTACAAACTTTAGAGCAAATTTATAATACTCTCAGATTTCATGTAGACTATAAAAATGACAAGATAGCCACTTCAATTTTAACAGTACACCTTGTACTTGCTATACAAGTTGTGTACCGGTTACCCACGACAAGCAGGTAAAACGGCTTCCATGGTTTGATGACGATTTGACTCATTTGAAAAATTTAAAAACTAAAGCATGGAGAAGAGACAGTATGTTTCTCGAGAACCAATGCGGACTACGTTTTTACTCTGCGCTATGCAATTTGTTCGCTAGTCAGTCTACTGCGGCGTATAGTAATTACGTCAGTAAAATCAAGAGACCAATCAACGATAAGCGTAAGCAGTTCTGGAATTTTGTGAATTCCAAAAGGCGCACCGATGGTTATCCCGCTTCCATGTCCTTTGACGGTAATGACCCTTTAGCTATAAGCAACTTTTTTGCCGACCATTTCCGTACTGCTCAAATCGTATTATTAGTCCTGAGAATATCCATTACATGTCGAAGTTCTCTTCTACCTCATCAAAGATAAAATACCTTCATATTGAGAAGCGACCATTTTGAGTTTATTTCAAGCATCGCGGATAGTTTTTCTAGAGATCCAGATAGCATCCCTGCGGGCGTATTAAAGCGTTGAAGCGCTTCTATATTTCTGCCTTCATGTCATATATTTAACGCTTCTTTCATATCGGAGATATTTCCTAGTTTGTGGAAATACTCCACTATCAGACCATTGCTCAAGAAAGGAAAAATAATTGATGTGTGTAACTATCGACTTATTGCCAATCTTCCTTGCGTTCCTCAGTTTTTCGTGGCTGTTGTTTGTGATATAATAAATTTTCATTGTAAACCAATCATTAGTCCAGTCCAACATGGGTTTACTAAACATACGTCGACCACAACAAATCTAATGGAAATTTTCAAATTTCACTGTTCATATACCGACTTTTGCAAAGCCTTTGATAAAGTGGACCATGCTACTGTTACTCACAAGCCATAGATTGAATCAGATCATAACACTAATCGTACATAAGAAGTAATTTCTCGAGAAGCTCATTCCTCTGCTTTACACAACACATCTGGTGTGCCACAGGGAAACCATCTTGGACCACCGTTATTTCTTTTATTTATTGAAAACGCGAGTTCGGTTCTTTTTCACACTCGGAAATGTTGCTCTACGCTGACGACGATTGCGTGCTGCTTCAACGCTTTTTTAACTGGTAAACATTAAAATGTATTCATTTGAATATTAGCAAGTATGCAAGCGTTTCATTCTCTAGGAACAAATCTCCCATACATTTCGATTATGTCCTAGATGGTAACACACTACAACAGAAAGACAAGGTATTAGATCTCGGTGTATATTTTATAACCGCATTTACGTTTGACGATCATATCGACTACAAAATCAGCAAGGCCAACTCCGTTTGGGGTTTCGTAAAAAGATGATGCACGGATTTCAATGGTCCTTACATAACTAAGACTTTATGCTGTGCTTTTGTATGCTCTATTCTTGAATGTGCTGGTCGGCTCCGTATTACGGGGAACATAAGAGTAGGATCGAGTCTGGACAACGAAGGTTCTAAAGGTTTCCCTGGTCTAATACGTTGCGTCATCCTCCTTACGAACAGGGATTTAAAACTCCTTCCTCTGGAGTCGCTTGAGAATAGACGGATTATACTTTTGCATTCAAATTAATTTTAGAAGAAATTGATTCCCCATATTAGCTCGAAGCTATAACTTTTATTATTCCACGTTGATCCTTGAGAAACTATGTGCCACTCCACATTCCTCATCATCGCATCAACTATGGAAAAACGAACCGAACGCATCTCATTCGCATATTTTCAACAACTGCCGAATTGATAATAATTTATCTAGTATGCAGCTAAAGATAAATAATTTGTTGATTGTTAATTGTTTTAAATTTTATATTTGATACTCGTATGATGTATTCTTACGTACTTTTTTCTAACATTATTTTGTAAGTAATCATTGTTTTAATGAATTTTTAATAAATAAATAATTGTTTAATTTTCTCAGACAGCAGTGCTGCACTTCTTGTTCCAAACTAGTGCCCATTTGCAGACACAATTTGAATCGCCTAGCGGCTAAAACCGAAGTACTTTTAATTTGGATACCATGGCATAGCGACCTGTTAGGGGACGACGCAGCAGGCACTCTTGGCTAGCGAGGATCTGCAAACATTAACACCATTAGAAAGTCAGCCCATGTAGTGGCAACTGTGATGAAGCCTAGCTTCGGGCTCTTTCTCGACGTGATGGCGGCAGCTAGCCTAGGTCCAGAACGTCCAAATCCTTTTGGAAGAACTGAATAAAAATATCACAGCTCAGCGGTTACAACGTAGTTGCTATAGCGTCTAAACTACGGTTGCCCTGACCACAGATCATTGCCTGGTTAAGCTCCACGAATTCAGGCTGCCGATTGCCAGGGACAGCCTTTTTAGAGGTTGCGATGAAGACTCTATCGAACATTAGCTTCGTCACTGTCAACAAATCTCAAATTGTCGTCTCCAGTTTTGGCTCTAAATTCTTCTCAAAATTGAACGAATTCAGGGACGTCAAACATTCGATACTGCTTTGGTTCGCAAACCTTACCAAATGGCATGTCATATTCCTTATTAGGAGGAGTACAATGGACCCAACAAGATGGTCACAGTGCAATGTAGTTGCCTTTTCGTGACCACTCTTCCGAAACTTAAACCTACACCACAAAGTGCAATATTCAGAAGTGAACACCTCTCTACAGTGCCCACAGTGCGTAAGTTATTAATAATATTTGTTAACTAGCGAGCGCCCGCGACTTTGTCCGCTTAGGAATCGCAATAATAACAGAGAATGTATGTAGTTAGTAGTACATTATGTCGGATAAATAATCTGCTTAATTTGATGGTTCTTTGAAAACAATGCTTTGTATTTTATTTGAGTCAGAACCATGAATTATTAAGAATGAGACCATGATACTCACATTTGTATGGGACAGTCTCGTGATCAAATCAAACCCGTGATTCGAGATCATATGTATACGTCTTCAGGACATGTGAATAGTTCTAGCTTGTGTTAATTGAAAAAAGCCCAAATAAAATGACATTAAGCTTAAAAACATAACAGGGCATCGATTGTGCGTAAAGCCCCATTATATGATACTACCGATGAAATCGAAATTTTTGTAATCTTAAGAATTTTTGTGTGGGGAGTGATAGAAGGGATGACAGTACTAAATTAATTTTTTTCACACCATGCTAGAGTAGCTATAAAAATATTTTGCACCAAATTTAAGCTTGAAAAACTTGAGAACTTGAGAAACTTAATGCATTGGATTTAGTGAAATTGTGCAATTTGTATGAGAGGTGGTAGAAGGAGTGGGGGTTTTTGGTAATTTTCCTTGATACAACTATCATCACCATGCAATTGATATCTTTTAAATTTCAGATCAGTTAGATTCACACTTTTCAAGAAAATCGAGTTTTTGCAAAGTCGTGAAATTGTTTCATATTGTAAGTGAGGGGGTAGAAGGAGTGGAGCTAATTTAGTTAATTTTTCCCGATAATAATAATAATACTAATTAGGGATTCATCAGCAAATTTTAGCTCGATCAAAGTTATACGTACTGAGAAAATTCAATCAATCAAATTCCTGTTAAGACCCCCTATAGGGGCATAGGACAGAAACAACTCTCTTCCACAAGGCGCGATCCTGAGCATCGGCTTTAAGCTGTTGCCAGGACTTGTTTATTCCTCTGGCCTCCTGCTCAACTGCTCGCTTCCATGTGTTACATGGTCGACCAACTCGACGTCTTCCTTGAGGGTTATAATCCAGAGCCTGTTTTGTGATGTTTTGCTCTGGTTTCCTCAAAGTATGACCGATCCACTGCCACTTTCGCCGTTGAATCTCAATACCTATTTTAGTCTGGCGAGTTGTACTCCAAAGTTCGTCGTTGGAGATTACTTCTAGCCAGAATATTCCTAAAATGCGTCGGAGGCATTGGTTTACGAAAGTCTGTAGTTTCTTGGTAAGTCGAACGGTCACTTTCCACGTAGTACAACCATATAACAACACGGATTTGACGCATGCGTCAAAAACTCGCAGCTTCGTGCGAAGGGAGATCTCTCTTAACCTCCAGAAAGGGGAAAGGATACCGAAGGCCTGACGAGCTTTATTTAGCCGAGCCTCAACATCCTTTTCGGCTCCGCCGTCCATGCTGACAATGCTTCCGAGATAGCAAAAATCTTGCACCTCTTCTACATCCTGTCCATTAAGAACAATCGGTGTGCTTGCGTTCGAACCCATGTGCATGTACTTGGTTTTACGCACATTTATTTTCAGTCCCGCCTCTTTGCATTTAGAATGCAACGAGCGAACATTTGACTCTAAGTCCGAACGGGTATGTGCAAGCAAACACACGTCATCAGCATAATCAAGGTGACTTAAGATGTTAAATAGTCTCCATTGAAGACCTTTACCTTCCCCACCTTCTAGTGCAGCTTTCAAGATGTCATTTATTACCACCAGAAACAGGGCTGGTGATAATATGCAGCCTTGTCTGACACCCGTTCGCACAGGAAAGCTCTCGGACAGCTCTCCTATATGCAAGACGCGACACCTTGCATCTTCGTAGGATTCTTTAATCATAGCTATGACCTTATCTGGAATACCTCTCCTACGCAAAGCATTCCATATGTAATCTCGCTTAACGCTGTCGAAAGCCTTCTCGAAGTCCACAAACATGAGATGTAGTGCCAAACCCATTTCGGCTGACTGCTCTAATAGAGAAAATTGGTTTAGAGTATTTTATGAAAAAGTGCAGTTTGTATGGGAGTTGGTAGAAGGAGTGGAGGGTTTTTGGTAATTTTTCTAGAAACAACTATAATCACCATGCAATATATGTGTTTTAAATTTTAGATCAGTTAGATTCATACTTTTCAAGAAAATCGAGTTTCGCAAAGTCGTGGAATTGAGCCACATTGTATGGGAGGGGGTAGAAGGAGTAAAGCTAATCGGTTAATTTTTCCCGATAATAATAATTATGCTAATTAAAGATTTATCACAAAATTTTAGCTCGATTAAAGCTACACGTACTGAGAAAATTGGTTTAGAATATTTCATGAAAAAGTGCAGTTTGTATAGGAGGTGGTGCAAGGAGTGGAGGGTTTTTAGTTATTTTTTGAGAAGCAACTACAATTATCATTAAATTGATATATTTTATGTTTCAGGACAGTAACATTCACACTTTTCCAGAAAATCGAATTTTCGCAAAGCCGTGGATTTGTGTCTGATTGTTTGGGAGGGGGTAGAAGGAGTAAATCTAATTAGTAAATTTTTTTCTGACATTAATAGCAATGCTAATTAAGGATTTAATACAAAATCTTAGCTCGATCAAAGTTATACGTACTGAGAAAATTGGAGTATAGTATTTCATGAAAAGTTTAGTTTGTATGGAAGGTGGTGGAAGGAGTTGGGGGATTCAAACTATTTATATACTTGAAGATTGCATTTATAATAAAAATAATATATTTTAAATTTCAAATTAATAGCTTTCATAGTTGTCCATGAAAATTTGATTATTATAAGTTTTTGAAAATGCGTCACTTTGTATGGGAGGGGGTAGAAGGCGTGAGGGGAGAAAAATAAGGCCTAAAGCAGATTACTCCCCGAGGCAGACCTAATAATCTGTGAAAGTTTTATTGCAATCGGTGCTGCCGTTTTTGCGTGAAAGCCGGAAAGACAGACAGACAGACAGAGAAATTTTTTAAAAACGTTTGATTCTGCTTAGTTAATGCTAAAATGAAGCAAAAAACTTATTTATAGCCATTTATAAACAAATAACAGACCGACACTATAATTATATATATATAGATTTGTAGTAATCAGGCACTTGATGAATAAACGATTATTCTTATTATTATTAAGGTTGTGCTAGCTTGCTACAGCTAATAACAGTTTCTCTCTCATACAAAAATTCGCCCATCACATTGATTATTATTTTAACTGGGCATCGTTCTTTTGTATTGAGTATTATCAATTTAGCCTTGGTGTAGCGGAGTTGAGTATTACTAATTAATTTAGCCTTAGTGTAGCCTAGTGTGTAGCGTGTTGGTGAACTATGCGAAAGATGTCAGTTCAAACCCCGGTCCACGTATAATTCCATCATACTGCCCGCATTGATATATCTGGGCTAACTTAATCTGCGAAAAAGAAAATTCGTACATACTATTACCCTTAGATTAGGCCTTTTCAATTTTGGATTAATTAAAACTATTCGCTTCTAATTAAGATATTTATAGAAGTATGCTGAGCTATTAAACTATTTGCATAAAAAAAATTCTATATTGAATCATAACTGATCACAATTTCAAACTATATAATTCATCTAAGCATAGGATTCAATTCAAATCTTATTTTATACGTAATTCATAGCGGTAAGTTGATTATGTTAACAAATCCTAAATTCGATCACAATTCTCAAGCTTCAACATGTTCCCAAACAATACTTAAGACGCCATCATCATATTCAAATCAATAGAAATTCAATTTATTATCGGGTATTCTTATGGCGAACGACTGGCATGGTTTCTGGTTGGGATATCTTGAATTTACACATGCCAGAGACACCATCTACTTCTATTACCACCGCAAAGTGCAAAAGTGCATGCAAAAAACCATAAAATCTCCACAATTCTCCGATCTAGCATACCAACAATTCCATACTAACAAAATTGCTTGCAACTTGAACCCTAAGTTGGTTGTAACAACTCGTTCCATCGTTCTTTCTGGTCCTTCAGGGGATAAGGAGGTGTTGTAGATAATGGAGCAGGAGCACCGAGCTTGATAAAACCTCAACGAAATCGTTTTGGACGAAATATCTGCCGGAGTAGATGTATCTGGAGCGCAGAGAACATCCAAAGATGTTGGCAGATATGCAGTTCAAAGAAGCTATGAATAAGAAGTAGTTTGGAATGTATTTCCTTAAAGGAGCAACTAAAAAGGTGTTTATATGGTCTTTTCTCATTGCCATATCGCGTTATTACGAGAAGCGAGACCTTGCACCACGGCCAGAAGATATGTTTCATTTCTTGGTTGGCATTCGAGTAATAGTGAAGTTGCCCGACGGAATTTTCAGAGAGAATTTGTTTAGGGATAAAATAACTATCGCGTCACTAACATCACTTATTCAGAAGTCTTTTTTTTCAATGTTTTATGTTCAGCACAGCGCCATCAAACGGGACTATTTTCTTGCCGTAACCATACAAAATAAATAACAACTGGCGTATAAAAAGAATCTGTCGAGGGTATTTTTTGTTGGGGTGGTGGCTGTAAAGCATACCAGAACTTGATCTCAAACGTAGGGGTTGGAGGTCGCGCTTCTTTCACTATAGGACATACAGCAACTCCATATCTCTTGCTAAGCCATTTAAAATGACACGAACATGTTTACAGTGTTGCATAACAATTACTTTATGGATTATGCATTTAAATGACGCGACATGATGGCATAGACGTGCACTTTAATTTCCGTCAGACGTAACACAAGGAGCATGCGGATGCGATGAACTAGGATGATACTGGGAGTGTTGAGCTTAAAACAAAAGCAATATGTTTTGGTGAAAATTTTAATCTAAATGCCGTTGTTACGAAGTGATGTTAGCGCAACGAGAAACTTCTGCATTACATAGTTACTGGCGATAATTCAAGTGTTGGATTTGAAGAATTTAACGTAGGAATTTCGCTAATTTATAGTTTAATAGAAACTTGGAAATTGATTCAGTTTGAGTAAAAACCAGGTAATTTTGTTACTGTATAATATTGCCTAAAGGTTACAAAAACATAAAATGGCAGCGATTGGGCATAAAGCCCAATCATATGATATTCTTCTTGATGAAATATAAATTTTTTATGGAGAGTGGTAGAAAGGATAATTGCATTGAACTAATTTTTTTTTTCACTTCAGACCAGAGTAGCTATAAAAATGTTTTATGCAAAATTGAGGCTTCAAAATTTAAATAGGTAGGCACTGAAAAAATGAGTTTATTAGATTTAGTGAAATTGTGCAGCTTGTGTGGGAGTAGGTAGAAGGATACCCTCGTATTGTAGAGATTTTTACTGAAATAAATACGAACATTATGGAATTGACATCTCACAAATATTAGATCAGTAACATTCATAATTTTGAAGAAAACTTCAAAAATAACACAATTGTTGTTTGTAATACTTAATTAACAAAAATTATGAAAATACTGCTTAACTCTATGTCACAGCGTATTTCATGCACTTAAAATTAACCCTTAATTTACAGAAAAAAGTTAAATTTAATGGAAAATTCAGTATTTGGTATGGTAGCCCTTTCTGCTTATCAACATCCTTATCGCCATGCTTTCTTTCAATTTCAAAGACGATAGCTCACAAATGTTCGAAGCAGAAATGCTTGAACTAATAATACAGATATCTGGTAGAAGGAGTGATTTGGTAGCTTTTTCAAAACTGATTGTAATTATAACATAATCAATTCTCGCAAAAATTCGTTCTTTAAGTTTTGATAGTTTCTAAGTAAATCGAAAAAATGTATTTTTCAAAATTGAGCATTTGTATGGGAGGGGGTAGACGGAGTGGGGTGATCAGATCAATATTTTGTGATGGTAATGATACATACATATTTTTTTGACCCAAATTTAAAAAGTTTCGAACAAAAATAAATCTTTAAAAATTTCGAACTTTTATGAAATTTGTTTGGACAGTGGTAAAAGGAGTGCGGGATGTAGCCCGTCCTCGGCCTAAATGACACAAGAAATTTTAGCAAGATACCTGTAGACAGACGGACAGACGGACAGACGGTCACGGGAATCGAGACTCTGTGCCAGCGTTATTCCTTAGCGTTGCAAACGGTAAGGCAAACACAATATACTCTAAAATTTCATCTAGAGCATAATAATAATTTGAACCAGAACTGTTATGTGCGTTCTACAAACTTGGAAATTTGTGAAATTCATTCCATATGTCATTAAATTTTTGGGGAGCTATTGTTAAAAAAAAATTCAGGGTTCCGTGATCTTTGAAAAAATTTCTGAGGGTTCAAACAATCAATCAAATTCCTGTTAAGGCCCCCAATAGGGACATAGGACAGAAACAACTCTCTTTCACAAGACGCTATCCTGAGCATCCCTAATTTTATTTCTTACATAAATGGTAAAATTTCACCACATGAAAATTATTTTCTTGTTGTTTTGTTTTTAGTTTCATGGACCATTTTCTTGGAATATGTCAAAATTACTCACCTAAAATTTGGTATATGGCGTCTCTAATCATTTTGGTTATTATATTTTTATATTCTTTTAACTTTTTTCGAGATAAATTGCATTTCCTCTATCCAGACAACAACATGAAATGATTTCGCTCTGTATCGAAGGAGCCATTACGATTTCACGTGCTCGAAAATCGTAAGTTCCTAGAACATTGGCACAATATTGGCTAATACAAAGGAAATACCTTAACTAACTAGTCTCGATTATATCCAGCAATCATTCCATCCTATGCAACATTCAATAATTCAAGAAAAATATTCATTGCCACTTCCGTCTCTATCTGATTCCCAAAAACCAATATCCTCCCCACCTCATCGGAGCTGTGCTTCAGTACAAAAGAGTAACCCCTCTAGTTCCAGTGTCACATAAAAAAACGCCCATAATTTCCCATTAAGCTATGATTTTTTAAGACAATTAACAAATCGCAAGGACCCACCTTTGGAAAAGTAGGCGCAAATTTAAATAAATATTGTTTTACTCATGGCCAGCTATACGAAGCTTGCGCACGAGTTAGTGATTCCTCTAATTAATAATTTATACTTTTAATTCCAATGACATACTACTAACTGCATTGTCAAAAATTGCGTATTAAATATTACGATTCCTAATCGGACGAAATCGCAGATTAAAACTAAAATTTAAAATTTTCACTATTATGAATCGATCTGATCAAATCAATAAAAAGTACTCAACTCCTAGGATGTATTTTTTTGTCTAAAATCATTTTAATCAAATCAAATACATTTCTTTTGGTCGTCCTTTTAAACATTACTCTTTCGTTAGTGTAATAGTCCCAATGGCAAGAAAAAACAAAAGCGTCTCCATAAAATCAATAGAAAAAGCCATTCAGGGCTCGCCCCAAAATCAACTCTTTATCTTATCCCTGTCGTAATATGCCGCAAACAATACTTAGCAAGTAATAAAGCAGCAATTTACTGTAATAAAAACGTATGTACTCTGCACTGGAATAGGCACACGGATCCTCTTTTGTCTAAATCTATAGCACTAAGTCTACGCCATCAACAGAAGAGTAAACCAAAAAGATACTGGAGAAGTTCTGAGAAGGACGTACACCGAAGACATTACCCAAGGGTCGTTAATTTAATCAACCGAAGACATCTATTACCTCTTATGTATGTCGACAACAATAAGGACAACGGCAACTAGGACGACTCTCTACGAACCATCCGTTGTAAAGGGCCTTAGTGAAAAGTAGGCTGCAGCAGCTTGTGTCCAGGAGGTCCGGGACCACCAACTGTATAAGACAAGTAGTGCGAACATTTCACATTAACTCATTCATTTCGGTAAGCTTATCTTTAGAAGATTGAACGTCCTTCTGTCCCAATATCTTTTACCTTATGTCTGACAACCATACACAGTCCATCCACTTATGTGAAGCAAGTGGGTGTATCCCTTAATTTAGCGAGCATTACTCCGGAAAACAGTTCACCAAGTCCATATAAAGTCCTTTCAGTTTCCGGAAAAAGAAAAACAACATTGGGAAGAAGCTACAACCTGCCCGCAAGGAATTTTTTGGGCAGTTATCATCCTACTCGTACACTTTCTACAGCCTGTTGGATCCTTCTCGTTTTTATTTTCGGCAAATTCTGTTTACTCTCTAAATTGTTTCTGTCGGCATAAACTCCGGTCCATCTCATCCTAGATTTTCTCGGGATCATGTTCTACACATACTCCTGGTATCTCGACTAGAAATTTACAAGGAACGTAAAAACAGAACAGAAATCCCTCCGATTGGGGATCAAATAAACTTTCACTCAGCAGGCATCCAGGATACGATGGATAGAGAAGGATGTGCAAATAGGGAACCAAAGGTGCCGGCTTGTAGTACACATTCCTGGTAATGCTTACAAAGATCAAGAGATTTTTAATGAAATTGATTGAGTTGAGGCCACCAATTTCTCGGATAGGAAGGATAATCGCCTATGGCTGTCTAGTGAGATATTGAATGTCCCTTTTTTTGCTTGTCGGAAAACATACAGCTTCTAGCCTTAGCTTCAAATTCAAGCAATTGAGCATACATTGGGGCTCTTCTTTTCAGGGATGAAACATAATCCTCGAGGCTTAAATATTTCAATCTGACTTGATGTCCTTATTTAATTTTGGCCTATCGATTACCTACATTATTTATAGCGATCTCTTGTGATTTTAAGTGGGATATCAAGGGTGGAGTTTATTGGGCAGAAAGAAGTTGAACGCAAGTAGCCCATAGCTATTCGTCGTCCCCAATATTTATAAACCAAATGTTCCGTATTAAAGAACAAGGTTGGAAGGTTTTAAGTTGGTCTTCGAAGGATGATACAAGTAGATTTCGTAATTTAAATTTTCTTTTGGGATGTTATTTTATTGGAAATATGGTTGAAGTTGATTTTTTATGATTAAGGGCCTGGATAGGGATGAGTTGTGTTAAGTGGAAAATTTACAAGAATAATGGGATTTTGTGTTTAGTTCGGTTGAAAGGAAAATTATCTTTTGTTGCCTTTTAACAGAATGCTCTTTCAGTTTAAATCAACTCGTCGAGTGCTACATGGTTTTTCTTCAATGCCATAATAAACTTTTTTCTATAAATAGTCAAAGGGAAATGTGAAAAAAAACAGGAACTAACATTATAGATCCTACTTGTCTGAAGAAGCAAACATTTTTGAGCAATACAATGTACACACAAATACCGAAAAGTCATGGTATAAATTAAAACTGCGAAGGATATTAATTGCGATTTTCATCAATAGTTTCTGAATTGTAAGAATTATTTTATTTATTTGGAATTTTACGAAATGTTACTGGATGTTTACAACAATATTGTCAATAAATAATTTCATAAATAGTGTTCTGTACAAAGCTAGGGTGTAGCCTATTGGGTAAAGTGTTGGCCTACAATGCGAAGGTCTCGAGCTCAAATCCCTGTCGACGCATAATTCCAGCACACTTTAGTTACCTCAATCTACGAAAATGAAAATTTGTAGATAGAGGGCTGTGCGAAGGGCTAACAACCCTTTCACAATGACAAATGAAAAAAAATATTAAGGATCCTAAAAGTCAGGAGGCCAAGGCCCGATTTGGGCTGTAGTGCCATTGTAGTAGTAGTAGTAGTAGATCTGTGCAGTGCGGTGAAGTAGAGGAACCCAGGGCAGAACGGAGCTCTAAGTTGGAAATATGACTTAAAGACACAAAAGGTTTAATTAAAGGAGCTGCAACACATAATATAAAAACCGCAATAATAAAATAATATTGAAAGAAAAAAAAAGAACAGTGTTTTTGTTTTCAAAAATAGAAAATAATGTTATTTACCCCGTTCTGACCCGGGCACGGAGTACAGTGGAGTGGAGTGGACAAGTAATTGTTAAAACATATAATACTAGTGGAAAAGCAGACAAAATAATGTGCTTCATATTTATTTAGTTTTAAGTGACTATGAATTTTCAACTACACTTTCCAATAAATGTGTCCTTTTCACAAAATTCCCAAACTAAGACAGCCTCATTATTTTGGCTATCTATTCCCGCACAAGAATTGTTCGCCCATTGTTTGCACTTGGCACAAGTAGCCCAACCTTCAACTGATTTGGAGTAAAATTCCCGGCATTATAAGCATTTACAGTCAGAATGGAGTACTTCCCCATTCCGCCCCACCTATTCTCTTCCAAGGACACGATTCAGGTTATGGAGGTAAGGCCACTAGAGAAAGATATGTAAACTAACCTTTAACTATACGAAACTAATGACAATTAAAAGTTCTTCAAGCAAGTACTTACTATAGTTGTAAAATAAACAGCTATGTATACCTTACTATGGTTACAAAATCATCAAGGATTTCAAAACATGGCTGGAAAAACGTCGAACTTCATTTCGTCTCGGTACCCGGTTGTGCCCCGGATTCCCCTTTATAATTACTTTATTATTGCAATAAAGTATTGTGATTGACACAGAAAAAAATAAACTGCCAACAAGTCGGGGACAAGTTGCGGATGCGTGGACAGTCAATATGCAGGTTAGAGTGGTTAAGGAAGACTAAGTGAAAGGGTGTTCTTGGCCTGGGCAGTTGTCAATTTAACACTTAATTGCGGGTACGATCAATAGCTCCCGTACATAAGTATAATCAATATTTCATTCGTTTATTTATGCAAGTTTGGGTTTTAATGAGGGGTGGGGTAAGGGGCGACAGTAGGTCGGTGGATGCTAATAATTTTACTTTATTATTCTAATAATAAAGTATTGTGATCGACACAGAAAAAAAAATTTGTTACCCTGAAATTTTGTTTTTTCGCGTTTCGTGACTAAATTAGCCTAAAAATGCAAAAAAAAAACGTCCCTGCGGACGACGTACGCCGTACATATGGACTCATATCTCCGAGACCGTTAAAAGTAGATTGTTCGCTTTTGGGCAGATTGTTGATTGGGTAAGTGAGCTCCAATTTCTAAATTTGGGGAGTACTAGGTGGAAGGGGGTGGCGGGGGGAGGGAAAGAGTCAAAAACTACACGTGCTAATATCTCCACCAGGAATGCAGATAGAAAGCTGAAAATCAGCAGAAATATAGAAAGAGTTGTGGAATTTTTTTATCATACAATATTCATATTTTGAGACCATTAAGGCAGCATACAGCTCCACCAGAATCAACTTAGAGAGAGGCTAATTACTGCAAGGGGGAGGGTCAGGGGGGGTTCAAAGAAAAACACTTAAAAATGAATATCTCAACTATCTCTTAAGCTATGCAATTGAAACTTAAAATATATATTAATCTATACTATCGAAATACAAAAAAAAATATAACCTGCAGAAATAATGTGGGAGGAAATGGGAAGCATTTTAAAAATGGCGCACTTTTCAAAATTACAAATCGCTATATCTCAAAATTGAGTACAGATATTAAATTGAAAATTCGTCAGATTGTAGAACTAAATAATTATTAATTTTGATAAAAAATTTTCGATTTGATATTTGTACTTAGTTTTGAGATATAACTGTTTCAAATTTTGAAAAGAGCACCATTTTTATAATGCGCTCCATTTCACCCAATACTGCTTTAACCCATTTTTTTTTTGTATTTCGCTTGTATAGCTTAATATGTTTTCTAAGTTTCAATTACATAGCTTAAGAGTTAGTTGAGATATTCATTTTTAAGTATTTTTCTTTGCACCCTCCTGCCTCCCTCCCTTACAACAATGAGCCTCCCATTAAGCTGATTCTAGTGGATATATAGGCGACCTTAATGGTCCCAAAGTATGATTTTTTTCTGGAAAATAATTTCGAAGATATAATCATTTAAAAAAAAAATTAGCGAACTATTTGTTTTAGCCCCTCCCCCTCCCCTTTCCCAACGCCAATGGATAAAAAATTAAATTATTTTTAAAGTTAGTCACACAACCCTTTCTATATGTATGACGATTTACTTGGTGGAGATATATAGGCAAGTGAAATTTTTTACTCTTTCCCTCCCCTTCCGCCCTGGCACTCCCCAAAATTTGGATAATGGAGTGATTACCCAATTAATAATCCACCCAAAAAAGAAACATTCTACGTTTAACGATCTCGGAGATATGAGTCCATATGTACGGCAGAGGACGTACGGCGGGACGGATTTTTTTTTTGCATTTTTCGTAGTCATAAAACGCGAAAAAACAAAATTTCAGGGTAGCAAATGTTTTTTTTGTGTCGATTACAATACTTTATTATTAGAATAATAAAGTAAAATTCGATACCCTGAAATTTAGTTTTTTCGAGTTTCATGACTAAATTAGCCAAAACGTGCAAAAAAAATCCGCCCGTCCGTCCGCCATACATACCGACACAGATCCCCGAGATCGCTAAAGAGAGGAAAACTATTGTGAGGTGGATTGTAGATTGGGTAAGTGATCACTATTACCTTTTGTGGAAAGTGCGGTGGAAGGGAGCGGCGGGAGAGGGATAAGGTTGAGAATTACGCTTGCTTATGTCTTCATTACTAATACAGATAGAAAGCTGAAATTCGCCTTTCGGGTATATTCATTTATGGTGAGTAAAATTAATTAATTTTTTTTTATCCACTGGGGTACAAGAGGGGAATTAGGGCTACAAAGGATATGTTGGCCGATTTTTTTTTTTTAATTGATTAACACAATAAGCTCATATTTTAAAACCAATTAGATAGCACATATTGCAAGAATTATCAGCTTAGAGAAAGCCCAATACTTGCAAGGCGGAGGGTCAGAAGAGTGCAAAGAAAAAAACTTGAATATACGTCGTCGAAATTTGGAACGTATATTAAGCTGTATTAGGAAAATACGAAAAAAATATTAATTCTGGACAGAGTAGTAGTGGGAGGAAATGGTACACTTTTCAAAATTGCAAACCGTTATATCTTAAAATTCAATGTAGATATTAAGTTAAAACTTTGTTAGATCGTAGAACTATTATATATAACCTATAATTTTAGTAAAAAATTTAACTTAGGGGCTATAAGGCAAGAGAGGTGTGGAGCCAAAATATTGAAAAATTTTGTAATATTTTTAGGACTCCGGTAAAAGATACAAAATTCAAACTTAGCAGGTACATCTATTTGATATACATAAAAAAAATGTAATAGTAATTTGAACCAGAATTGTTATCTATGGAAGGGAGGCCCTATATTCAAAATAAAGTTGCATCCATTTGAAGCTTCCGTGGCATAGTGGGCAGCGTGCTTGCTTCTCAGTCAATAGGTCGTGGGTTCGATTCCCACTCCAGACAGGGGATTTTTTTTAAGCACAAATTTTTCAGTTGCTACTGGCGATAAAAAATTATTCGCAATAAAATGGGGAAACGGTGTAAAAGTGAAACAGTTCCACTTCAAAAAGGCCTAAATACTCAGTAGATGGTTTCTGTTCGCTTTCTATCATTCAGTCCCCCATAACATCTGCAAATATTTGTCAGTAAGCAGCCAGTACAACTGAGCAATATACCAGCTTCTCCACTCGCTACGGTCGTTCTCACTCCCCTTCCCCAACCTTCCCAATCCCATTCCTTCCCTCCATGATTGTGTTTGTGCATTGCACATAAAGGCCGAAATTGCCTATAACATAGGTCATTCTGTAAAAAAAAAAAAATTAGAAGTATGATTTCGACCAATTTCAATGAATACACCAAGAACCAACCAATTAAAAGCTACGAATTTGAAATTTTGTACGAACCTCTCTCAAGAAAAACGAAAAAAGACTGCAACAAAAATTTTACGATTCCTACACCTGCTCTACCCACTTCCATACAATTATATAGTTTCATTAATATAAAACGCACCAAATTTCATATAAATTCTCTAAAATTTCGTCTATGAAACTAATATTCTATACAGCGAATTTCGAACGTGTATCAAGCAATCAATTAAAAAAAAATTGGCAAAAGGAATGAAACAGTTCCCTTCCACAAATCGCGATATAGCCTTTAGTTCTTTTAAGACTTGTCTATTTCTCTCGCCACACCTTAAACTTCTCGCTATCATGTGCTAAATATTGGAAAATCCCATTGTTATCTGGTTCGCGCATAGTGAACAACTTTTATTGATCAACGAAAGCCCAAAGCCATCCACGGGCAAAAATCGATGAAATGCGATTTGAAAAATGCATACACAGGACTGCCGGCCAGTACGAGCAAAATTTTCCCGCTCAACTCGATCAAATTCGACTTCTTTAGGAAGGGTAGATGCGTCTCAGTATTTACTTCTAGAGCTTCCAGTCGCAAGCTATTGCATTCCTTTGTTCTAACATAAGTATTGCCAGAATGGAAATTTTCTTACTGATCGAAAAATTATAAGGAAGAACAATGTGAAAATATAAATCTGGCAATATTGCCTATATTTGTCGTGCTTTGAGGGAGAAACGAATCGGTTTAAGCTTCTGCAGATCGCTTTAGGCTGCTATGTAGTATTAGGGTGAATGGGGTCCAAAAAATACTACTGCATGAGTGGAGGTATTCGACTATTTAATATCTTAAACTTCTAAACATTTTTTTTAAATGAATTTTGCAAATTTTCAAGTTTCTAGCTTAAAATTGCACCAGAAAATTTTGTGTTTTTGTGGTTTTTTTCAGGCACGTGAAACACCTAGTGCAGGTTAGGGTCTCTCTTTGGTGGATAACAGTTTTAATTATTGATCATATAGCTCTACAATTCGACAGATTTGCAACTTAATACCTTGAATTTTGAGATATAATGGTTTGAAATATGAAAAAGTGCACCATTTTTGAAATGCTCCCCATTCCCTTCCGCTATTATTATGTCCAAATTTTATATTTTCCCTATATTCAGCTCGTATAGCTTAACATCGATTTTAAGTTTCAATTAAATAGCATAAGAGGTAGTTGAGATATTCATTTTTAAGTATTTTTCCTTACAGCCCTCCCCCTCTGACCCTTATCACTTAAAACAATTAGCCTCCCACTAAGCTGATTTTAGTGGATCTGTATGTTACCTTAATGGTTCCAAAAACAATAAATTTCTGGGATGGTAAGTAATTTCGAAGATATAATCATCTATATAAATATAATTGTAGTGTCTGTCTGTTATTTGCTTATAAATGGCTATAAATAAGTTTTTTTCTTCATTTCAGCAATAACTAAGCAAAATCAAACGTTTTTAAAAAATTTCTCTGTCTGTTTGTCTGTCTTTCCGGCTTTCACGCATAAACCGCTGCACTGATTGCAATAAAACTTTCACAGATTATTAGGTCTGTCTCTGGGAGTAATCTGCTTCAGGTGTTATTTTTCTCCCCTCACGCCTTCTACCTCCTCCCATACAAAGTGACTCATTTTCAAAAACTTATAATAATCAAATTTTCATGGAAACTATTAAAGCTATTAATTTGAAATTTAAAATGTATTATTTCTATTATAAATACAATCTTCAAGTATATAAATAGTTTGAATCCCCCAACTCCTTCCACCACCTCCCATACAAACTAAACTTTTTCATGAAATACTATACTCCAATTTTCTCAGTACGTATAACTTTGATCGAGCTAAGATTTTGTATTAAATCCTTAATTAGCATTGCTATTAATGTCAGGAAAAAACTAACCAATTAGATTTACTCCTTCTATCCCCTCCCATATAATCTGACACAAATCCACGACTTTGCGAAAATTCGATTTTCTTGAAAAGTGTGAATGTGACTGTTCTGAAATATAAAATATATCAATTCAAAAAAAATATATCCTCCACTCCTTGCAGCACCTCCTATACAAACTGCACTTTTTCATGAAATATTCTAAACCAATTTTCTCAGTACTTATAGCTTTAATCGAGCTAACATTTTGTGATAAATCTTTAATTAGCATAATTATTATTATTGGGAAAAAATTAACCGATTAGCTTTACTCCTTCTACCCCCTCCCATACGATGTGGCACAATTCCACGACTTTGCAAAAACTCGATTTTCTTGAAAAGTGTGAATCTAACTGATCTTAAATTTAAAACACATCAATTGCATGGTGATTATAGTTGTTTCTAGAAAAATTACCAAAAACCCTCCTCTCCTTCTACCACCTCCCATAAAAACTGCACTTTTATATGAAATACTCTAAACCAATTTTCTCAGTACGTATAACTTTGATTGAGCTAAAATTTTCTGATGAATCCATAATTAGTAATATTATTATTATCATCGGGAAAAATTAACCGATTAGCTCCACTCCTTCTACCCCCTCCTTTACAATATGACACAATTTCACGACTTTGCAAAAACTCGATTTTCTTGAAAAGTGTGAATCTAATTGTTCTGAAATTTAAAAGATATCAATTGCATGGTGATGATAGTTGTATCAAGCAAAATTACCAAAAACCCCCCACTCCTTCTACCACCTCCCATACAAATTGCACAATTTCACTAAATCCAATGCACTAAGTTTCTCATGTTACCTACTCAGTTTTTCAAGCTTAAATTTGGTGCAAAATATTTTTGTAGCTACTCTAGCATGGTGTGAAAAAAATTAATTTAGTACTGTCATCCCTTCTATCACTCCCCACACAAAAATTCTTAAGATTACAAAAATTTCGATTTCATCGGTAGTATCATATAATAGGGCCTTACGCACAATCGAAGTCCTGTTATGTTTTTAAGCTTAATGCCATTTTATTTTGGCTTTTTTTCAATTAACACAAGCTACAACTATTCATATGTCCTTAACACGAATACATATGATCTCGAATCACGGGTTTGATTTGATCACGACCCTCTCACATTCAAATGCGAGTATCATGCTATCATTCTTAATAATTTATGGTTCTGACTCCAACAAAATACACATTGTGTTCAAAGAGCCATTAAAGTAAGCGGATTTTATATCCCATATAATGTATTACTAACTACATTCTCAAAAATTGGTTATTAATGCGATTTTTACGCGGACGAAGTCGCGGGCGTTTGTTAGTTTAAAAATAAAATTCGCATGCTGATTTTCAGCTTCCTATCTGCATTCGTAGTGGAGATATTATCAAGTGTATTTTTTTACTCTTTCTCTCCCCCAGCCTCCCCCTTTCGTCTGACACTCTCCAAAATTTAGAAAATAGAGCTCACTTACCTAATTAAGAGCCCATTTAAAAATTAACATTCTATCTTTAAAGGTATCGGAGATATGAGTCCATATGTACGGCGTACGGCTAGACGGATTTTTTTTGCATTTTTTAAGCTTTTAGTCATAAAATGCGAAAAAACAAAATTTCAGGGCAGAAAAATTTGTTTTTCCTGTGTCGATCACAATACTTTATGATTAAAATAATGAAGTAAAATTCAAGCCGTACATGCAACTAGAAACTAAATTGCATCTGTCGATACGATAAGAATGTGATAAGTCTCTTTGATGAGATTTTGATCAGGTGGTGCCATAAGAACTAGTGTCAACGTTTTCCCTAGGAGGCTATATTGCATTCTACAAGAATACGATATTGCGGCGATGACTGTTTCCTGTATGATATCAATTCGCTCGATAAGAATGCAATATCGCCATGTTTGCTGGGAAATAACAAACAACATGTTCAAAGCGGCTAAAAACTTATGTGAAACGAAATTCTCATATAATTCGATTTCATTCTCGTAATCCTTACAAATCTCCGTACCGACAAAACTAATGACGCAACAAATGTTTTTAAAAAAAAAGCCACACAAACATATAATAATAATAATCTTCTTTTGCGGACTGTGGTAAGAGCAAGACAACTTCAAATATCATCCCTTAATACTAGCAGAAATATACCGGGCAATAGAAGCATCAACAAGGAAATCTCGAGGGAGAAGCATAGCATTTTTTTTTTTTACTTATTCGTTCGTCCTTTTTAGCCATTTTACTCTCCTAGTCCCGGCGCTATTCGATGTTTTCTCAGCATGGCTTCTGTCGACGCGCAACACAGCCATAGCTATTGCTGTGCGTGTTTTTTGCTATTTAAACGGGATTAGATGGCAAATCCCCGGCTTGTTTCTGCTTTCTGTACTATACGCGAAATGATACTGTTCCCGGTATATACAGCCCTATCCTGGACATGTCGTTGGCGGCGATTCGGTAAGGCTTGTCAAATGTTCCGGACAAATCTTTCAATGAGCGAAAATTAAAACGTTTGTTGGTAACAAAGGCAAAATCCAGTCAAGATTTGTTGTAAAGTAAATTTAATTGAAGGCGTACATAGTGCACAAGGAAGGAGTAAGTTGACCGGATCGCGGTATGAATTGGGAGTTCAAAGAAAACAAGAAACCCGTCAAGTCGGATTGGAGACAAATACAACTGAAAAAAGGATATTGCTTTTCGATTATAGCCAACTGTGCGACATTTCCTTGTCAATAAATTCCACTGTAATAATTTATCGATTTTTTAAAAGCATTTTATTTTCACATTTATTCTTATGGCTTGGAGTAGAGTAGTTGTTTGGCATATAATGAAGTGGAGTTTTTTTCGATTTTTAATTATGGTTTGATGAGAAATGAACGTTTGATTGGCTTTTAACACAGAAAAAAAGTTATGGCACTTCAGCTGAAATAAGGAGACTCTTGTAGAATTAAATTGGCAGTTTGATATTGAATGACGTCAATTTCTTCAGACTTTTTCTTCATCGTTTTCATTTGACCTATATATGAGCATTTCATTGCAGGATTACCAAGGACAATAGTTCAAAGGAAACATGCACGATTCCCTGTACCTACATATGGTACCTCTATGCTATTATATCTTACGGGCTTCCACGCGGAACGTTACCTTAGGACATAAATTTACTGTTGTTATTGATTCTGATAAGTTTGAAACGAGCATCAAAGCTCCCCAGTCAAGCAAAAGACTCATAACTTTACAATATGTTTTTATACTCTAGATGAAATCTGAGAGTATATTGTGATTGCCTTACAGTTTGTAACGCTGAGAAATAATGCTCGCACAGAGCCGCTAAGGGTACAGAAATATTTGTTGTAGCTCAAAAACCTCGATTCCGAGTTGCTGTCTGTCCGTCCGTCCGTCTGTGCGTCTGTCTACAACATAACTCTCGAACGCTTTAAACTATAGTGCTGAAATTTGTTGTGTGTCATTTTTAGCAAAAACGAAACTTTAAGCTCGTGAACGGGCCACATCCCCCACTCCTTGTACCCCTCCCATACAAATTTCATGAAATTCCAAAATTTTCAGAAATTGATTTTTCTTAGAAACTATTCAAGCTGTTGACTTTAAATTTGGGTTAAAGTATAATGATGCATATATCATTTCCGTCACAAAATATTGAGCCGATCTCTTCACTCCGTCTACCTCCTCCCATACAAATGCATAATTTTGAAAAATGCATTTTTTCGATTTTCATTGAAACTAGCAAAGTTATTAAAACGATTTTTGCCAGAATTAAATTTATTATAATTGCAATTAGTATCGAAAAAATTATTAACTTCACCTCACTCCTTCTACCCCCACCCATACAAATTTCACGAAATTTTGAAATTTAAATTAAATTATTTTTCTTCAAAACTGTTAAAGCTATCAGCTTGATATTTTGTAAAGTATACAAATAGAAATATCAATAACGAGAAAAAAATGTGTTTTGATCCGTACACTCTTTCTACCACCTCCCATAAGAATGCATGATTTTTGTTAAGTGCATTATATCGCTTTCCATTAAAACTTGAAAAAGTATAAACTTAAATGGTTTGGTGAATGTTTTTACAGTGTATTTCGAATTGAAAGAAAAGATTTCCGGATTCTACACTGTTACGCTTTATCATTCGTGACGTTTCGGTCTCTGCTAATAAAGGTCTCAGCAGAGACCGAAACGTTACGAATAATAAAGCGTAACAGTGTAGAATCCGGAAATCTTTTCTAAAATTTTGCCACAATTTGTTTTTAAATAATTGCAATAAATGCTAAAAAAAAGTTATCATCTCCTCTTCACTCCTTCTACCTCCTCCCATATAAATATCTGTATTATAAATTCAAGGAAAGCATTTCTTCTTCGAACATATGAGAGCTATCGACTTTGAAATTGAAACAAAGCCTGGCGATAATGAAGTTGATGAGGAGTTTCAAAATCTTCTAAGCCCCTCCACTTCCACTGCAACCTCCCATACAAATGCCCCAATTTCAGGAAAACTAAGTCCAATTGAAAATAATGAAACCTATAAACCTTAAATTCAGCACGAAATATGTTGCATACCACATTAGGTGTCATATCCAAAAATTACAAACCTTCCTCCTCTGCTTCTACCACCTTCCATACATAAGTCAATATTAATTATTCCAAAGAATTAGAGGTGACATATTTTCCGGTACATTGAACTCTTTCTCATTTCACCTAGAGTATCATATGATTGGGCTTTACGCCCAATCATATTTCTGTTTTGTTTTTATACTCTAGATGAAATCTGAGAGTATTATAAGTTTGCCACAAAGTTTATAATGCTAAGAAATAAGGCTCGGAGACAAAAATGAATGATACAGAAGTTCATATAATCAATCAAAAATCTAAAAATCGAATGTCCGTCCGTCTGTCCGTCCGTATCCTCTCTAGCTTGAGAACGAGTTGATCTACAAAGTTCAAATTTTGTACACGTCGTTTTTGACAAAAAAGTAAGGACTCCCATAAAAACTGTACTTTTTCATGAAATACTTTAAACCAATTTACTCAGTGCGTATACAATTTAGCTATGGTGTAGCCTAGTGGGTAGCGTGTTGGTCTTGTAATGCGAAGGTTGTGATTTCAAATCCCGGTCGGCGCAATATAGAATTCCAACACATTTCCTGCTGGGATATACCTTGGTCACCTCATTCTACGAAAATGAAAAATTCGTAGAAAGAGGGTTGTGCGAAGGGTTAACAACCTTTCCACAATAAGTAATGAAAATTTTAAGGAACCTACATGTCAGGAGGCCAAGATCCGATTTGGGCTGTAGCACCATTGCAGAAGTATAAAATTTAGCGAGCTGAAATTGTGCACAAAATATTTATTTGGAATTATTAGTAAGACCAAAAAAAATGAGACATTCAGTTTCACCCCTTCTACCCCCTCCCATACAAAATGACACAATTTCGCAATTCGACAATAAACGGATTTTTTCAAAAATCATGAGAGCTATTGATCTGAAATTTGGAATATATTACTTCTATAATAATTTCAATCTGCTGAATAAAAATTAGTTGAGTCCTCCCCCTCGTTCCACCACATCTCATACAAACTGCACTTTTTTGTGAAATACTCTAAACCAATACTCAATCAATCAATCAAATTCCTGTTAAGACCCCCTATAGGGGCATAGGACAGAAACAACTCTCTTCCACAAGGCGCGATACTGAGCATCGGCTTTAACCTGTTGCCAGGGCTTGTTTATTCCTCTGGCCTCCTGCTCAACTGCTCGCTTCCATGTGTTACATGGTCGACCAACCCGACGTCTTCCTTGAGGGTTATAATCCAGAGCCTGTTTTGCGATGTTTCGCTCTGGTTTCCTCAAAGTATGACCGATCCAAACCAATACTCAGTACGTATAAAATTTATCGCGTTGAAATTGTGCAATAAATATTTATTTAGAATTATTAGTAAGACCAAAAAAATTAGGCGATTAGCTTCAATCTTTCTACCACCTTCCATACAATTTGACACAATTCAACAACTTTACAAAAAGACGATTTTCCTGAAAATTATGAATGCCACTGATCTGCGATTTAAAATATGTCAATTAAATGATGTTTACAGATATTTCTAAAAACGTCATTAATAAATTCACACTCCTTCTACCACCTTCCATACAAACTGCACAATTTCACTTAATCCAATACACTAATTTTCTCAGTACCTATTAAATTATTGAATCCTAAATTTTGTATATAACATTTTGGTAGCAACCTTAGCGTGATGTGAAAAAATTAGTTCAACGTCGTCACCTCCTCTACCACTTCCTCTACAAAATTTCTTAAAATAAAAAAAAAATAATCTCTCATCTAGAGTATCGCACGAATGGGCTTTAAGCCCAGTCGTAGTCCTGTTATGTTTTTATAATTATTCCTATCAGAAATCAGTTAGGAAAGATTACCGAACGTGGTATACAAAATGTTTCGTGCTACAATTAAAGTTCATAGCTTTTAAAATTTTCAAGGACATTGGACATTGTTTTTCTGAAATTGGGACATTTCCATGGGAGGTGGCAGAGGATTTTGAAGGTTTTTTTTGATCTTAAAACTGCTTATTTACATCCTTATTACCATAGTTTGATCGAATTTAAAAGTCGGTAGCTCGCATATGTTCGAAAGAGAAATGTTTTGTTTGAATTTCTAATGCTGAAGTTTGCAAGGGAGGAGGTAGAAGGCATGAAACGAAGTTGATATTTTCTTCATGCATTTATTGCAATTAATAAAAAATAAATTCTGACAAATTTATAAGCTTCTACTTTTTCTAGTTTTAATGGAAACCGATATAATGCATTTACTAAAATTAATCATTTGTAAGGGAGGGGTAGAAGGAGCATACGAATCAAAACAACATTTTTCGAAGTTAATGATATTTGCATTATTATACTTTACTCAAAATTTTAATTCGACAATTTCAAAGAAAAATATGTTAAATGAAATTTAAAAATTTCGTATAATTGGTATGGGATGTGGTAGAAAAAGTGAGGCTAAGTTAAATTTTTTTTACAATTAATTTCAGTTATAATAAAACTATTTATAGCAAAAACTCCTTCTTTTCAGACTTAGATAGTTTCAATACAAAGCGAAGAAATGCGGCATTTTTCTAAATTGTACATTTGTACAGAAGATACATTATACTGTGACCTAATTTTCAACTCTCAACTTTAATAGTTTTGGAGAAAAATCTTCAAACTCCGAAATTTGTATGGGAGGAAAAAGAAGGAATGAGGGGATATGGACCGTTCATAAACTTAAGGGGAGCACTCCCAAGAGCATTTTCAGTCCAAATTGTGGTACACGTTTCTCAGGAACTATTTGACCGATTTCGTCCAAATTTTGCAGACATGTATTTTGCTCAAAACTAAGCAATTGGCAATTTCGACCTTTATGTGCAATGCACAAATACAGTAATGGAGGAAAGGAATGAGACTAGAAAGGGAGGGGAAGAGGAGTGAGAACAACCGTAACGAGTGGAGAAGCTGATATATATTTTTCAACTGTACTGGCTGCTACTGACAAATATTTGCAGATATTATGGGGGACGGAATGATAGAAAGCGAACATTAACCATCCGCTGAGTATCTAGGCATTCTTGAAGTGGAACTGTTTCACTTTTACATCGTTTTGCCCATTTTATTTCGAATAATTTTTCATCGCAGTAGCAAATAAAACTTTGTGCTTAAAAAATTCCACTGTCTGGAGTAGGAATCGAACCCACGACCTATTGACTGTGAAGCAAGCACACTGCCCACTACGCCACGGGAGCCTCGCTGAAAGTAAAAGTGTAAGGTAAAGAACCATACACTTTTACCTCACTACAGCAATAATAATTTTATGGTTTGATTAATTTTTTTTTTCAATATCGATGCACAATTGTGTCTTTCAGCAGTAACACTGGCTTCGACAGGCTCCCAGAGCGCGCGAAAATATTCGGAGGTCAATTTTTTCTATATTTAAAATTAGTTAAGGATGCTAACCTTAATAAATATTCGTAAACTGTAAAGAAATGTATTTTTTTGTTTGAGATAATAATAGAGATAATATAGTAATAGCAATAGTTTCGGGAACTACCCGTTCCCTTAAGCTAGGCCGACTGGATTTCGCGTTAGTTACAATGGTACAATACCTCGCGTTCGTACGATTTCGATGAAAATGCTTTCCTTAAATTTCTGAAATGTGGAATTCATATGGAAGAAGAAGTAGCGCGAAGATCAAAATGAATTTGGGTTTTGTTGAAATTGTTTTAAAAATAATTTTGACGAGTTTCTAGTTTTAACGGAAATCTACTTAATGTATTATGTATTGGATGGAACATAACTCTTCTTTATTGATGGTGTTCATAGCATCATAACATAGTTTGAAGTATGAAAGGTTTTCGAAAAAGTGGGTGATCCGAGTCGTTCATAAAGAATAGGCAAATTGCTCAAAGCGTTCGAGATTTATTATGTTTCGTCAAACAATAAAAATTTTGGTATCCTAGGCGATACCATACGAGCCCTATTTCTTACAAACATTAGGGTAAACACAATATAGTCTCAGATTTCATCTGGTGTATACAAATTTCTACCATGAACTTTCAATTCTTTAGAGTTAAAAATAAAAAAGCAACAACATATCCCATTCCAAAATATTGTTTTCATCGAAATACCATAATTTTCTCGATATTTTCCAATTTCAAAACTTATGAACGAATTTACGAAATCATCAATTCACTGTAACATAACTTTTCGCATAACTTTGTACGTTCTTTCACGACATAGTTGGCAATAAAAGAAAATAATCGTAAAACCTAAAAAAGAAAAATCTACAATACCATTGAAAAAAATAAAAATAAAACAAAGTATGAAAAGAAATCCAAATATAGAAAAGGAAGAATTACTAGAGCGCAGAGATGGTGTTCGTCCTCCACCGATTTTTTTTCCGTATACTTTTATTTTAGTGAATAATTCAAGGCTTTCGCCCGATACCCTCTCCCCATACTGTTATATGTAAGAAGGAAAAGTTTCGGCAATAGATGTCACAAGTTGAGTAAAATAGATGCCTCTAGTAGTCGTTGGCGGGTAACTACCCTCAAACTCTCTAACGTGCAGTTTTATATTGCTAATGTCAACCCCGAATATCGAAGTGAGGGGGGCCCCGGTCGACGTCGTTTTCTTCGAAAATGTGCGATTCTACGTTTAGTTTAGCTGTTTGGAAGTTGAAGAAAATTTACTTTACAGGAAAGCACATACTGCGGGAAAAATAATGGTCGTGGAAGTATTTCGCTTAGCTGTTGTAGTTTCGTGATAAAAATATCACGCTGGGATATAGCTAGCTAGTAATATTTCTTTGCTGAACGTAGTTAAAAATTTAGGCATTACTGATGTTATTTATGAAACTACGAACATTGAAAAAGGAATAATGAAGAAGGTTTAATGTTTACTGAACGGGAGACTTTTGGAAGATGATTTAGGGCACTATTTTCACTATACAGTTCCAGGTACATTCTTGACCTCAATAGTAAAGACTGGAATCAGACCAGAAGAGAGTTTGGATTCAAAGTGTTCACAAAAATACAATTTCAGTTTCAGCCGATATTTCTTACTCTTTCTGGCTAAATGTCAACTACTATGAATTCACTTTATTGTTCTAGTAATAAAGTATTGTGATCGATACAGAAAAAAAAAATATTTGCTACCCTAAAATTTTTTTTTCGCGTTTCATGACTAAATTAGCCTAAAAATGCAAAAAAAACAATCGTCCGCCGTACATATGGAGTCATATTTCCGAGACCGTTAAAGGTAGAATGTTTGGGTGAACTGTTGATGGGGTAAGTGAGCTCCATTATCTAAATTTTGGGGAGTGTGAGTTGGAAGGGGGCGGCGGGGGAAGGAAAGAGTCAAAAATTTCACTTGCTAATACAGATTGGAAGCTGAAAATCAACAGAGGTATGAAGAGAATTGTGGGACAAACTTTAAAAACAATTTTAATTTTTTTTACCCATTGGCGTCCAAAAAGGGGGAGCTAAAAACGGCCGAATTTTTTCTTTCAAATGATTATATCTTCGAAATTACTTATCATAAAAAATTCATATTTTGGGACAATTAAGGTGATATAGCTCCACCAGAATCAGATTAGAGAGTGGCTAATTATTGTAAGAGAGAGGGTCAGGAGGGTGCAAAGAAAAACACTTAAAAATTAATATCTCAACTATCTCTTAAGGTATGCAATTGAAACTTAAAACGTATATTAAGCTATACTAGGAAAATACGAAAAAAATAACATGTGGAAATAATGGTAGTGGTGGAAATGGGGAGCATTTTCAATATGGCGCACTTTCCAAAGTTACTAGTCCTTATATTTCAAAACTGAATACAGATATCAAATCGAAAATTTGTCAAATTGTAGAACATTTTATGAAAATTCTATGCAACTTCGTCTATGAAACACATTCTATACAGAGAATATTGGACGTGATTCAAGCAATCAATAAAAACCTATTAACATCCGCCCACTCTTACTATCATCCCTCACCCCTCCCCTCATAAGCACTCAAACTTACATAAATAAACGAACGAAATATTGATTATATGTACTGGAGCTTTTGAACGTTTCCGCAAAGTGTTAAATTGAAAACTGCCCTGCCCAAGAACTCCCTTTCACTTAGTCTTCCCTAACCACTCTAACCAGCATATTGACTTTCCACTCATCTGTAACTTGTCCCAAGAATAATAAAGTTTCGCCCGACTTGTTAGCAGTTTTTTAACATAGAACTAAAACTCGATTTATACTCGTAAGAAATATAGTCAAACTTCCATAACTCGAATCACCATTCTCCACAAAAATAGTTCGACTTATAGAGACTTCGAGTTACAGAACCAGCGGATTTATTAAAAGACACTACAATTACTACATATATTCAATTCACATTTTTATTTACTCCATATTAAGTACTACATAGTTAGTTTAACCCTCTGTTTAAAATAATTAGTAATTTGTGGCTGAAAATTTCCTTTTACTTTATTATTTTCAATAAAAAGAGATTCCAGTTTATTTAAAGCCTTATAGTGTTCATCAGTTGCGTTTTCATTCGTTTGTAAATATAGATTCAAATTTCTCAAGGCATCCGCTATATCATTCGTACAAGGCTGTTGAATAAATTCTTCTTCGGAACCCTCGTCAGCACTTTCCACTGCAATTAAAGCCTGATTCACTGATTCAGAATGACAATTCTCAATAATGTCATCATCTGTAAGAAAACCTTCTGTACAAATTTCATTGTCCATCTCAATATAATCATCAAGAGTAGCATTGGAAATTACATTATTCAACGTTATCCATGCTTCGTAATCAGTTTGTATCAATCTCCTTTCCTGATCAATATTATTTAAGAAAATTAAAGGTATGTTATCCTCTTCATCCCACGTAGAATGCTGACCAAACCCAGCTTTTTTAAAGCAATTCGCAATCGTTTGATTTTTTACGTCAATATCCCATGCTTTTTTTATGTGGTTAATGCAATCCAGAAGTGTAATATCATGTTTGTTCTTTGTCTCTAAACGCTTTAATGCTTCTTTTAAGATTCTGCTTCGATAGTGACACTTTAAATTTTGAATTACTCCCTGGTCAAGCGGTTGCAATTTGGAGGTCATATTTGGTAGAAAAAAATCCAATTCAATAGATTTCAATTTTCTTTGTAAGTCTTTTGGATGGGCAGGACAATTATCAATGCATAATAAGACTTTTCGTCCAGCGCGTAAAAATTGTTTATCTAATTTGCAAATCCATTCTTCAAAAAGTTTTCCAGTCATCCACGCCCTGGAGTTTGATTTATAATCAACGGGTAGCGACTTAACCCCACGAGGCTTGCTACTTCTGCCAATCAAGAGAATTTTCAATTTTTCTGTTCCATCCATATTAGCTGCCAACAATAATGTAACTCGCTGCTTACTATATTTGCCTCCATGGCATTTATCGCCCTTGAAAGTTAGTGTCTTATCTGGTAATCATTTGAAGAACAGCCCTGTCTCGTCTGCATTGAAAATGTCGCGTTCATTATACTTTTTTAATAGATGGGGCAAAACGTCGGTTTTTCATTTATCGCAGTCCTCGTCACGAACATCACTGCTTTCACTGCATGCCTTTTTATGACACACACCATGCCTACAATTCAACATACAAACGTATGACATACAATTTGGTTAACCTTTTGTTAGTTAAATATTTGTCCATACCTCCGCTTCCATTTGTCAAGCCAACCAGTGCTTGCTTTAAAAACGTTTTCTCCAAACCACTTCGCAAATTCCAATGCCTTCTTCTTTAAAATTCCTCCAGGTATGGGCATGTTTTGGTTTCTTGCTTCTTTAAACCAATCGAAAACTGCATTATTGACATTTTTGAATAGTGGATTAAAAGAAAAGATTTCCGGATTCTACACTGTTACGCTTTATTTTTCGTGACGTTTCGGTCTATGCTGAGACCTTTATCAAACTGATCGACAATTACAAAAGACAATTATTATATAGACAAGGGGGTTAATTGAGTGTGGGAAGGATAATTAAGGTTAATTAATTAGTATCAGGTAGTTAAATTAGTTAAGGATTTTTGGGAACGAATTTTGTATAATAATTGTCTTTTGTAATTGTCGATCAGTTTGATAAAGGTCTCAGCAGAGACCGAAACGTCACGAATAATAAAGCGTAACAGTGTAGAATCCGGAAATTTTTCTTTTAATTCAAAATGCACTGTGAAAACATTCACCAAACCATGAATAGTGGATTTTTAATTCTTTTGCTACATCCAGCATCAGATTCAACTGATGCGATAATTGTGTCCTTATTTTTTAAAATCGTTGAACCTGTACTCGCTGGAACACCGTATTTAAAAGCTACATCCTTTTTCTTTAATCCACTTTCTATTTCTTGAATTAATTTATACTTTTCGTCAATTGACAAACTTTTTAGAACACGTTTCAACGCCATGAAAAACCGATTTTGTGTTAATATACCGTAGTACGTAAACTGAGGTCGTGTTCACTTACAAGCGCAACTGAAATGTGCACCAAGCGGCAACCTCATAAAACATTTCTTTATAAATAGGGACTTCCCCGACTATAAAAACCCAAAACAACAAACCACTTATTTTGATGTGAGAAAATGAGGGATTCCCCAAAAAAAAAAGAAACAAAAATTTTCTCCGCTATCAGGGATCTCCCCGAATTAATCAACTTATTGAATACGCGTGCCATTTTTATACTCTAGATGAAATCTGAGAGTATATTGTGTTTGCCTTACCGTTTGTAACGCTAAGAAATAACGCTCGGACAGAGCCGCCAAGGATACAGAAATATTTGTTATCGCTCACATCGCTGTCTACAGCATAACTCTCGAAAGCTTTGAGCTATAGTGCTAAAAATTGTTGTGTGTCATTTTTAGCAAAAAATTAACTTTAAGTTCGTGAATGGGCTACATTCCCCCACTCCTTCTACCCCCTCCCATACAAATTTCATGAAATTTCGAAATATTAAGAAATTGATTTTTCTTTGAAACTATTTAAGTTATCGACTTGAAATTTAGGTCAAAGTATTATGATATAGATGTCATCAAATCACGAATTATAGACCCGATCCCCTTACTCCTTCTACCCCCTCCCATACAAATGGACAATTTTGAAAAATACATATTTTCGATTTTCATTGAAACTAGTAAATCTGAAAAGACGAAATTTTGTCAGAATTGATTCTACTATAATTGCAATTTATTTTAGAGATAATTATAAACTTCACCTCACTCCTTCTACTCCCTCCCATACAAATTTCACGAAATTTTGAAATTTAAATTAAATTATATTTCTTCGAAACTGTTAAACCTATCAACTTGATATTTTGTATAAAGTATACAACTAGAAATATCAATAATGCGAAAAAGATTTGTTTTGATCCGTACACTCCTTCTACCCACTCCCATACAAATGCATAATTTTTGTTAAATGCATTTTATCGATTTCCATTCAAACTAGAAAAAGTACAAACTTAAAATTTTGCCAGAATTTGTTTCTTAATAATTAAAATAAGTGTTAGAAAAAGTTATCAGCTCCACTTCACTCCTTCTACCACCCCCCATACAAATATCTGTTTTATAAATTCAAGAAAAGCATTTCTTCTTCAAGTATATGAGAGCTATCGACGTTGAAATTGATTCAAAACATGGTCATAAGGATGGTGACAAGCAGCTTCAAAATCATCTTAAGCGCACAACTTCCTCTGCCACCTTCCATATAAATGCTCCAATTTCAGGAAAACTATGACCAATTTCTTTAAAAATAATGAAAACTAAAAATTTTAAATTCAGCAAAAAATATTTTGCATGCCATGTTCGGTGTCATATACGAAAAATACAAACCTCCCCCTCTACTACTGCCACCTCCCATGCAAAAAGAATTTGAGATGATATATTTTCTGGTATATTAAAGTCATTTCGATATCATCTAGAGTATCATATGATTGGGCTTTAAGCCCAATCATAATTCTGTTATGTTTTTAATCGACTTATGGAGAAATGCGAGTTATGGAAGTTCGACTTATGGAAGTGACATTTTATACAATTTGCTCTCTAAATGCTATTGACACCTGATTTAGTTCAAGTTATAGAAAATTCGAGTTATAGACGTTCGACTTATGGAAGTTTGACTGTACTTTAGTAATAAGATAAATTTTAATGGATCTTTCGTGGTTTGCCTTCGACACTAGTTACCAAGTAAAAAAGCTAATTGACAAATTTTCGGAAAATCAAGCTAGGTGACTAAAGGAAATTTTTTATGTGGTCAACTGAATGCATGATGCATGATAAACTGATGAATTAGCGATACAGCGCCTTGCCGGCTGTGGTAAGTACATTTACTATATAAGAACTTTGAAATAAATCAAAGTTTCAAATGCGTTTATCTCAAAATCAACAGGTAGCACTTAGCCCAACACTTTATATGGTAGGTTCTAGTGTGTGCAATAAACATATATTACTGATTCCAGGTAAAGCACTGTGACATTCTTTGGCTTATCGTATCGTTTTTCGAGTAAAACATTGCTGTTTGTTACTACTTTTCCGTAAAAGAAGGTGACGTTTTATGCCACTCTGAAGTTTTCACTTGATTGAAATCGATACTATGTGCAATGAAATCAAAAATATTCCAAATACGGGTGACTAAAAAAAATACACGGTATTTCAGAAAGCGGAAGTAAATTACTAATTCTGCGAATTACCATGAAATATCAATATGCCTTGAATTGCCAATAAAACATAAGAAATGTAAAATTCATTTAATGGTGTCAGTTTTTCAATTCGGTGCAGCTTTGGATTTAATTTCCTAAAATGATGCAGTTAGGCACGTGTCACATCGGTAACGCATTATGACACTTTACATAAACTAAAGCTAGGGTGTAGCCTAGTGGGTAGCGTGTTGGTTTATAATGCGAAGGTCGTGAGTTCAAATCCCGGTCGACTCATAATTCCAGCACACTACTTGCTTGGGTATACCTTGGCTACCTCAATCTACGAAAATGAAAAATTCATAGATAAAGGGTTGTGCGAAGGGCTAACAACCCTTCCGCAATAAATAATGAAAATGTTAAGGAACCTGAAGGTCAGGTTCTAAGGCCCGATTTGGACTGTAATGCCATTGAAGAAGACTTAAACTAACAGTCGAACTACAAAATTTTAAGTCGAAAATAATGGACAATGTATTGCAATACAATTTTAATAATCTCTTATATGAAAGAATGGAATATTAAAATAATATCATAAACGTAATGCCTTATGTCATAATAATAAATATAACAGGACTACGATTGGGCGTAAGGCCCAATCATGAAGAGAAATTTTTTGATTTTAAGAAATTTTGTATGGGGAGTAGTAGAAGGGATGACGGCATTGAACCAATTTTTTTACATCAGATAGAGTTGCTATCGGAATGTTTTATTGAAAATTTAATCATCAAAAATTTAATAGGTACTGAGAAAATTAGTGTATTGAATTTAGTGAAATTGTGCAGTTTATATGAGAGGTAGTAGAAAGAATGGGCTCTGAGTGTGTTTCTCAAAAATAAAAATCATGTATTTAACATTTTTTCAATCGCAGATCAGTACGTTTCTAACTTTTCAGAAAAATTGACTTTTTGTAAAGTTGCGAAATTGTGTCATATTGCATGGGAAATTGGTTCAATGCCCCCTTCAACCACTCCTCTACAAAATTTCTTAAAATCGAAAAATTCTCTTTCAGATGACTTCTAGATGATTGCATGAGGAGTGGTTGAAGAGGTGATAGCATTGAACCAATTTTTTTTACATAATACCAGAGTTGCTATCAAAATGTTTTGTACAAAATTTAAGGTTCAAAAATTTAATAGGCACTGGGAAAATGAGTTTATTGGATTTAGTGAAATTGCGCAGTTTGTATGGGAGGTGGTAGAAGGAGTAGCGAGTTCGGATTGACTTTTTGAGAAATAACTATGAGCATTAAGCATTTGATATGTTTTAAATTGAAGATTAGTGGCATGCGTACTTAACAGCAAAATCGACGTTTTGTAAAGTTATGAAATTGTGTAATATTGTATGGGACGGGGTAAAAGGAGAGAAGCTAATCATCTAAATTAATTTCGGTCTTACTAATAATTATAAATAAATATTTCGTGCACAATTTCAGCACGATTCATTTTATACGTTCTGAACAGATTGGTTTATATTATTTCATAAAAAAGTAAAGTACTCCTTAGAGTATCGCATGATTGGGCCTTACGCCCAATCGTAGTCCTGTTATGTTTTATACAGCATTTTGAACTTTACTTTATTATTTTTATAATAAAGTATTGTGATCGATTTGGAAAAAAAGCTACCCTGAAATTTTGTTTTTTCGCGTTTCATAACTAAAATAGTCTAAAAATGCTGAAAAAAATCTGTTGTCTGCACGCCGTCCGCCGATGTGTACGGTCAGCACACATTAACTCCCAAGCCCTTCAAGACAGAAGATTCATTTTTGGAGGAATCGTAGATAGTTGCGGATCTCAGGCGGAGACCTTATTTTATGGTGTGTAAGAGTTCAGCGGGCGGCGGGGGAAGCGCTTAAACGAAAATTAAGTGTTCAAATATCTCAACCATGGCTCCAGCCAGGAAGCTGAAACATGCATGTAGAGGTGTTTGTGGGACAACCTTTAAAAATAATTGAATTTGATTATCCATTGGGGTTCAAAAAAAGGGGGGCGGTAAAAAAAAATTGTCCGCCGATGTTTTTTTTTTTTTCAAATGATTTTATCTCCGAAATTACTTACCATAAAAATTAATAATTAAGGTGGGGGTGGGTGCAAAGAAAAACAATTAAAAATTAATGTTTCGACTATCCCTTAAGCTACGTAATTGCGACTCGAACCATACGTAAACTATAATAGGGAATTATGAGAAAAATATTAAATTTACACATAATCGTAGTAGCGGAAAATGGAGCACATTCAAAATTTCAAACCGTTATATCGCAAAACTATGTCCAGATATCAAATGAAATTTTGGTAGATTGCAGAACTACGTAGTTTATGATGTTGGTAAAAATTTGGGGGGTAAGAGGAGGGAACTGGCAAGCAAAAATGTGGAAAATTTTGAGTGATTTCTTAGGGCTCTGGTGGAAGATACAATGTTTAAATTTTACATGTGGATATAACTATTTTATATACATAAAAAAAATAATGATTTGTTCAACAATTGTTATGTACCGAAGTGGAGGTCTATGAAATCTTAAGGTAAAAACTTGAAAATTTGCGAAATGCATTTAAAAAAAATTTTCTAAAAGTATCAAATATTAACTTGTCGAATACCTTTAAATCTTCTATCCCCTCCCATTCAAAATTATTTTTTCAAGAAATCAATTATCACCTAACTATTAAAAGCTATCAATTTTAAATTTTCCACAAAAACTTTTGAAAATAGTTGAAACCAAACTACGTCAAAAGTTTTGAGATCAAGCTTGCCCTTCTACCCCCTCCCACACAAAGGTATGATTTCGACCGATTTCAATAAATCAACTATACTAACTAACAAATTAAAAGCTACGAACTTGAAGTTTTGTAGGAGCACCTTATAAGAGAAATGAAATAAAGCTGCATCATAAATTTTATTATTTCCTTACCTCCTCTACCCCATAAAAATGTTTGGTTTCGTGAAAGTAAAATACACAGAATTTTATGAAAATTCTATACAACTTCGTCTATTAAACTGACATTCTATACAGAGAATATTGGACGTGATTCCAGCAATCAATTAAAAAATTATTAACATCCACCCACCCTTACTATCACCTCTCGCCTCCACCCCTCATAAAAACCCAAGCTTTCATAAACGAATGAAATATAGATCATATGTACTGGAGCCATTGATCGTATCCGCAATTAAGTGTTAAATTGATAACTGCCCAAGAACCCCCTTCCACTTAGTCTTCCCTAACCAATCTAACCTGCATGTTGGCTTTCCACACATCCTCAACTTGTCCTAAGAATAATAAAGTTGGCAGTTTATTTTCTTTACCGACTGATCTTTGTTCGGAATCATATCTATTAAAAAAATAATAATAAAATATTAAACTAGACTTAAGAGTAAAATAGCTTCATATATCCTCCGCCAGCAGCTGTAATATATCCAAATCCTCCACATTCTATGGTCAGACTGTACTGCTTTATTTTATAGCTTCAACGTTTCCAATCGACCGAACAACATCAGAGCCTAGCTCATAACATTGTTGTCAATTTTTATGAATGCATCCCGGTCTCATGGTGCGTACACTTGAGCTATAGTAAACATGTATGCCAGCAGCTTAACTTCTTCTTGGTTCTGGCTTTAAGGGAGGAAACTCCAAATAAGTCCATCTATAGAAACATTTCCGTTTCAGAGTGTGAGACGTATTTCGTCCTCGTCATCGTCGCATCTTTTGTATTCACGACACAAATACCAATTCTCTGCCCAACGTACTTAAGCTCTATTAGACTCAACTGACCCACCCATCCTTCTTGCACAGTGGTCACATACGGCTGACCAATCCGGATCACCCAACCTCCCTGTATTGGTTACCATCACGGCTAAACTATTCCCAAGTGAATTCGATTTTTTTTTGTCGAAATCAAGTTTAAATAATACCCAAATGAAAAGCGGGGATATTTGGAAGTTCAGAATACAGGCGGACCAGAAGGATCAGAAGAAAAAGTTACCTAACCACTCAATTGTGTTTCAATTTTTTTATTTTGTATGCTGTGTCCTCATACACATGGTATCTATTGTCCTGCAGTATATGAGAACAGATTGCTTCAATTCTTGGTTACTTGATGAAAGAACCTCGGGAATGATGGCCTACCTCATGTGGCTTGTCCTCTTGGTCCTAAAAAAAGAGACAAAAAAATGAAAATTTAGTTTCATGCCGGATAAGATTGAAAGGTTTGTCTGAGCACAACGATATTTGTATATGTGTTAGATATGGGTTTCGTATGTATTAGTAAACAATTGGGGACATTGTTTATGGTCTCGTTCTGAATAGATTGGAGGGTGTTGTAATGACGCCATTTCGCTAAGGAGACATTGATTAGAGGCCCTTCGATAAAAGAAACTTTTGTATTCCAATTTTTTTTATTTAGCACGCACCCTACGATTAGTTTCATTCCTGCAAGCTTATAGGTATAGAAACTAGCAAGAAAGTGAATTGAACAATCATGGAAATGGATTTTTTTTCTCATCAAATGGAATAAAGCGGATAATGAAGAACACTACAAAATGATAAAATTTAGGGTCCACTGTACTTAATTTGGTTGAAAATCAAATAACTATTGAAGTCAAGTTGAAGATTAGTTTCTTTTATGGCATCGAGTATAAATTAGGGGGTCACCCTTTAAGGCATTGTACAGCTAATGTCGGTATGAGAAGGGAATAACATTTTGTAGCATTACGCGAATTTTGTGGGGAGAGGGACTAAAATGGCGGTGAACATTATTTTTGAAGCGCTTGTTTGGAAATTTGTGTTACGAAATGGGGCCACATTACTGCTACTCCCAAGACATTAACAGGTTTGCTAGCCTTCTCCAGGTGTGGGCAGCACAATTTAACGATAGTCAGGTGCGTGGCCGAGTGGAGGGAAAAGACGACCCGGAGAAGTAAACCTTCTTTGAGGGTGCTGCGAAAAATAACGAGGAACAAAATTAGGGAAAGGAAAGGAACCTATGAAATTCTGCAAGTACCTGAAAGATCGATACTTCCATTTTTTTTCTCTGTGAATGTGACTCGCCCCACCTTCAGCAGTCGTTCTGGCATGGTCTTCGTGCCCTATCTCCTCCATTACTGACGGCAACAAGAACTACCTGGAGAGCACTAAAGCATTGAACTTCAACCTTAATTTATAAACGTAGAGAAATAATAAGATAACTTGCGAATTTAATTGAAGAATTCATACGTAGTAGCTCTGCATGGTTCCCAGCTTTCTTATACAGGAGGCGGACACTGAAAAGTGTATGCGATATTCTTGCTATTCGTACTAGAAAGAGGTGCACATGCCATGATCATGAATAGAGATCTTACATAGAAAGATGTCTGAAAAAATATAAAGATTTTGAGCAGAAACTGAGAAAATCACTGTATTGGATATAGTGAACGTGCGCAGTTTAAATGTACTAAAAAGAATGGAGGAATTTTAGTGATTTTTGCAGGGACTGTATTTCGGCAAAAACGCATCGAATGTTGGCTTCCAAGTGCTCAATAGTTTCTTGTTTATCGGCGCAGTCATGAGATTTTACATATTCCCAGATAAAAAAATCGAATGGCGTCAAATGGCACGAAGTAGGTGACAGTTAACAGGTCCATTTCTTTCAGTAAATTAATTATCGCATACTGTGTAGCATGTGGCGCCGTAATGTTAAAACCACATGTCTGCGACATTAATGCCTTCCAATTGAGGCACGAAAAAGTTCGTAATCATGTCTCTGTACCGCACACCGTTAACAGAAACGTTCTGACCATCATTTTTAAAGGCATATACACCAATGATTTCACCGGCCCATAAAGTATCAATAATCAAATTCCTGTTAAGACCCCCTATAAGGGCATAGGACAGAAACAACTCTCTTCTACAAAACGCGATTCTGAGCATAGGCCTTAAGCTGTTGCCAGGACTTGTTTACTCCTCTGGCCTCCTGCTGAACTGCTCGCTTCCACGTGTTACATGGTCGACCAACCCGACGTCTTCCTTGAGGATTATAATCCAGAGCCTGTTTGGCGATGTTTCGCTCTGGTTTCCTCAAAGTATGACCGATCGACTGCCACTTCCGCCTTTGAATCTCAATACCTATTTTAGTCTGGCCAGTTGTACTCCAAACTTTGTCGTTGGAGATCACTTCTGGCCAGAATATTCCTAAAATGCGTCGGAGGTATTGGTTTACGAAAGTCTGTATTTTCTTGGTAAGTCGAATGGCCACTTTCCACGTGGTACAACCATATAACAGCACGGATTTGACGCACGCGTCAAAAACTCGCAGTTTCGTGCGAAGGGAGATCTCTCTTAACCTCCAGAAAGGGGAAAGGATACCGAAGGGGGCTTTATTTAGCCGAACCTAAACATCCTTTTCGGCTCCGCCGTCCATGCTGACAATGCTTCCGAGATAGCAAAAAGCTTGCACCTCTTCCACATCCTGTCCGTTAAGAACAATCGGTGTGCTTGCATTCGAACCCATGTGCATGTACTTGGTTTTACGCACATTTATTTTCAATCCCGCCTTTTTGCATTTAGAATGCAATGAGCGAACATTTGACTCTAAGTCCAAACGATTATGTGCAAGCAAATACACGTCATCAGCATAATCAGGGTGACTTAAGATGTTAAGTTGTCTCCATTGAATACCTTTACCTTCCCCACCTTCCAGTGCAGCTTTCAAGATGTTATTTATTACCACCGGAAACAGGGCTGGTGATAATATGCAGCCTTGACTGACACTCGTTCGCACAGGAAAGCTCTCGGACAGCTCTCCTCTATGCAAGACGCGACACCTTGCATCTTCGTAGGATTCTTTGATCATAGCTATGACCTTATCTGGAATAACTCTCCTACGCAAAGCATTCCATATATAATCTCGCTTAACGCTGTCGAACGCCTTCTCGAAGTCCACAAACATGAGATGTAGTGGCGAACCCATTTCGGCTGACTGCTCTAATATTATCCGTAGGGTATTTGTGTGGTCAGTACAAGACGACCCTTTACGGAATCCAGCCTGATAAACTTCGAGAGTGCTCTCGACGACATCACTAATCCCATTGAGAATTTCCTTAGCCATAATTTTTGATACGGCAGTAAGTAGACATATACAACGCCAATTGCCACAATCCCGAAGGTCGCCCTTCTTCGGAATTTTCACAATGACGCCCTCCTTCCATTCAGTCGGATATCTTCCTTCATTCCACACCTTAGTGAAGAGTGGGAGGAGTATTTCGGCTCTTATTTCCGGGTCCGCTTTGAGGAGTTCAGTTGGTAGTCCATCTATACCTGGAGCTTTCCTTCCTGCCATTGACCGAATGGCGGAAACTATCTCTTCCTTGTCTGGGGGATTTCCCTAATAGAGGGTTGTTGCGGTTGGATGTTTGGTAGTTGTTGAGTTTCCAGAATATCTTCCTCTGACAAGATGTTTAAAATATCAGAGAAGTATTCCTTCCATCGCCTTAACTGGTGTTCACTCATATTAAGGAGAGTTCCGTTGACATCTCTCACCAGGTGGTTGGCGGTGAAGTTCCTGTTCGTCAACTGTTTCATGATTTTGAATAGTGAACCCATATTCCCAAGGTAAGCTGCAGTTTCTGCCTTGTTTGCCAGATCTTCAATGCCCTTTCTCTTGTCGCGTATAACGGCCTTTTTAAGCTGTAAAGGAGCATTGCAGTAGTTCTGCCTCAAGTCGGGCGTTCGTTGGTTGACATTGGGTTGAGGGATGATTGCCAGTTTGGCTTTTTTCCGATTGCCAACCTTGTCCCATGTATCTTGCGACATCCAGGGTTTCTCACCGCTTTGCAGATATCCCACAGATTCTTCAGCACTAGTTAGAAAAGTGTTTCTGGCTGCCCCCAATTGGCGTCCAGAGTGCGCATTTCATATTCACCCAATGTCGATGACTTTTCACGTAGAATAGTGGTATATTCGCGATTTTTGTTGGGATCTCTGAGTTTATCCACATTAAGCTTGCGCTTCATTTGAAGAATTTGTGGTCGCCGGATAGCTGCTGTACACAATCTCAAGCAGGCAATGATCAAGTGGTGATCGCTCCCCACGTCAGCTCCACGTTTCGCTCGCACATCGAGGAGACATCTTCTTCATCAGCGACTTATTGCCAAATGGTCGATCTGGTTCTGAGTAACACCATCAGGGGAAACCCAAGATGTTTTATGATGACTCTTGACCATTTGCAGAGTACTACAAAACTCCACAAATAATTCTCCGTTTTCGGGTCTCTTAATTCAAGGTCGCGACGCGTCGACCCAAGGATCACCATGCCATGACGTGTTCTAGTCCAGTGTTGTCTAATCCAACCTGGGCGTTCATATCTCCTGAGATGATAATAATATCACTTCTTGGAACACGGTCGAAGGTGGCACTCAGTTGGCTATAAGACTTCTCTTTGTCACCAGATGTTGCGGTATTAGTTGGTGCGTAGAACTGCAGAATTGTGACGTTTCTGATACTGGTCCTGAGCCTGACGATGATAATCTTATCCGAAATTGGTTCCCAGCTAATGAGACTGCTTCTCGCTCTCGGTGTAAGGACGAACGCCATGCCATTTCTGGCTTCACTTTCAGGGCCAATGTACAGAATAGTGTTTCCGCTAGGGGTTCGTTCTTCTCCTGATCCTGTCCACCTGACCTTGCTCAAGCCCAAGATTTGGATGTTATAGTGCTCCATTTCACGGTCGATCACCGATTGGCGGTGCAAGGACCGAGTAACCCCAGCTCTTCCCCCATCATTCAATGTTCGAACGTTCCAGAAGCCAATCATAGTCCGTTTTCGAATGCCAAAAGTCGTTACCGTAGAATCAGTCCGTATCCAAGGCGCTGTATCCGTTTCTCGTGTCATTTAGGTCTTAAGATCACGGGTGATAAGCCCATGATCCAGTGAGTGTCCATTTGCCATTTTTAGGGCAAGCAGGACTGGCTGTGGGTGAATTCTGCAGCCCCCATCCCACAGGGGGAAGTAAACTGTACCAAACGGGAACTTTTTTTTGGATATAATGATGTTTCAACAAATGCTTTTGGATTATCATCGCTCTAAATGTGGCAATTATTCTTATCGACATAGCCATTTAGCAAAAATTGTGCTTCATCACTGAACAACATTTTCAAATGAAATTGTGGATCAATATCAATGCTTCCTACGGCCCATTGGCAAACGTCACTCCGGCGTGAGTCTATTCAAGATAATTGCCAAACCAAGCTTACCCCTAAAACAATCAAAAACTGTCAAATCGACTGTCAGAAAAAATGGTGCTATAAAGCTGAAATTTGGTCACATTGTAGAGCTGATTCATACTCGTAATTTTGTTACTCACTCACTAGATAATACATTGGACGCTATAAATTTAAGGATTCGTGCCAAAACTTTTAAAAATACAGAAATATATATTTCTATCAAAAACTTGGAAATCCCTCCACCCTTGCTACTTTCTTCAAAACAAAGGTGCGATCGATCAATTTCAATTAGAATCAAGATATTTTTACATGTCAGCTCTACTTGCTTATCATCTACTACTAAACACTGATTCAAATTAACACTACAGAGAACACCTGCATGAACTCGATCGGAATTCTCAAGGTTTCAACAAACAATAATGAATAAACACGTGCAATCTAGAACGCATGATCGTCGAATGTTGAAGATCTGAAGACCTTGAACATTCAACAAACCAACAACAAATTGCGCAGGCAATATATAGAAGAAACAAAAACCACACGTATGGGCTCGTACAACAGGAAAAAGACTCGAACGACGAGGAAGTATTTTATAGAAAGCAACAATAACTAAATGTAGAAACTTGGCCGGCAGGGAAAAGACTCGGTCGATGAGGCAATGCTGTACAGAAGCAATTAGCAGCGCTCGGTCGAAAAGGAAAAAAATCGTATGAAAAAGGGAATAATTCGGCTGAGAAGAGCAATATAAAAAGACGAGCATTTTTGATGAAGAGTCAGTTTGGTTTGGAGCCGACGACGAGTCAGTCGATGTTTAGAAAGCGAAAGAGTTTGGATAGCAATAATTTGTGAACGAAAAAGTCTCAAGTGTAGAGCAATTTATTTAAATTAAATAAAGTTTTGCGGTTGCCCCTTGCGTATTTCAATATTAAAAGCTGTACATTAGCTCATATGGCCAGTCCACGAGCAACCAGCTGAAAATTGGCCAACGTAGTTGAAATTGGAAATGAAATTATACTGCAGCTTCAAAAACGACATTAGTTTCAAAGTTACGAGTCCGTATGATTAATTTAAAAAAATTAATCAGACATTTTCCAATTACCTATGTTTCTATAACTCTTTTACTCCCTCCCTTAAAAATTAATGGTTTCATGAACGTAAATTATGTTGATGTCCTTGGAATTTGTTGCCACTACTGCAAAATATATATGTTTTGATTTTAGCCATGACTGATTAAAATCTATTAAAAACCACCCACTCTTTCTAACAACCACACACAAATTAAACTTTCATTAATTAAAGGCTGAAATAATTAATATAAGTCTACTACTTCTACAATGGCGCTACGGCCCAAATCGGACTTTGGCCTCCTGATATTCAGGTTCCTTACCATTTTATATTACTTATTGTGGAAGGGTTGTTAGCCCTTCGCACAGTTTAATATAGGTAGTGCACCTATTAATTACAATTACAGTTTAGTCTTAAATAGTTTCCGATACCTTTCCCCTAATGTCCATCTCTTCCTCACCATCTGCTACCACCCAATATGCATTACCTTTCTACCCATTTCCAACTTGTCCTAAGAATAATAAAGTTGCGGCCCACTTGTTGATAAATATTTCAAATTTTCCTTGGCAAATCTACTCAGCAATTTAAAATGTCCATGCACGTAATTCAGGTATCGCAAAAATAGCTCGCAATTATTTTTGTGGTATCAAAATTAATCCCTACATATTTTCGCTTTTCTTTATTATATTTCTTTAAAAATATAAAACATTAAGTGAAGTGGAAGGGGAAAAAATGTCATCTCTTCCATCACATCATCTTTCTTTAAGGATAACTGTCTTATAAGCATTTTTAATAAGAACTTTTTTTTTCAGAAATCCTCTTGATATAAGTCTTAAGAGTCTCCATGATAGGAACGAACTTAAGAAAAGGAAGTTACATTGTCACGGCGCTATCATTATTTTTGTCATTTTCTGCAATGTTAGCGGTGGTTTCTTTTTATACTGGCTACTTTTTTATGCAGACGCAATAATAAACATGAAGCTGATTAAATTTCCACGTTCATACTCTCTACTCGAAATACCTATATAAGGGGTAAGTATTCTCCAGGAGGAGAAAGCTAGCTGCTACAGTATCTTTTCTTGACTTTTTTCAAGAATCTTGGATCACAAGGAAAAAAAAACGAAGCAAATAATATAGAGGATAACAAAAACGTCCCGTGAAGAGAGTCTATATTACAAAAAGTGTAGTTGTTGCGATAGAATGAGTTGGGTCTTTATGGTTGAGAGCACGTTCAATTGAACAAATTGAAAATAATGCAAAGTCTCCCGTGGGAAATATCCTTGAACAAGACGCCACGCAAGCTAATAGGCTGAATGTTACAAAAGACAAAACGACAAAAAATATATATATTCAGCAACAAGTATTAAGAAGAACAGATAAAAAATATTGTTTTTACAAATAGTACTAAGGCAATACATTTTTTTAATAGATAATAAGCCTTGAGAAGATATGTAGTATTATTTTTCCATTCTAATAATATAAGAGTAGGAGTATGTACTTTAAATTTTTATTCTGTATTAAAATGAGTACTAGAAAGGATACTATTAAGTATTTATTTTTCTTTTTTCACAGATTCAAATACTTCTTGTTGCAAATGACTTGAAATGAGAAAAAAAATAAACAATCTGAAATCATCTACCCGATAAAAAACGAGCTGAGGCTTAACATCAATAGTTTACATTTGGCACAAAATACATAAATGCGAATTTATAAGTTACTATTCAACTAAAATGCCTTCCAACAGTTTTTCGTACAGTTGGTCTCCTGCTCGGTTCGACTATGTTTTATGCGATCTAGCATACTTAGATAATGTCCCGCTTCCACACAAACGTTATAAGCAAGAAAGGATAAGCTTCGTACAATCCTGAAACATCGAATCGGATTTCCTCTTTGTTTTATCTGCTTAACATATTCATAAGAAAAGCTAGCGAGCGAGCGATTCGAGGAGCGACAGATAAAAGAAAATTCGATTTCGTACAGAATAAACCCATTAACTACACAAGTGTACTTCCATTTTTCCATACAGATCTATTCTATGTACTAGAATTTTCTATTCGGAATTCTATAGCTCATGCCTTGTGTTGAAAAAAAAATACTTCACATCGCTTCCTATAGTCTCCATATGCCATACATGAAGGGGATGAGTAGGAGCAGGATACTATCGAGAATAATGGCAAGTACAAGTAAGCAAGCAATATACGAGACGTATGTAAAATCCTATAGAATTTTTATTGACATATAACGAGTTTACAGATTGTTTTCGTATATTTTAGGAATTTTTATTGATATTGTATATTAGACGAACGACGGAATATTTCCTATCTAGGAGAATGTAAATCTAGTTTGAATTTCTATCTTGGAACTTTATGGGACATACTTAAGGAAGAAAGTTTAAGTTTTTAGCTATTAACAGTACTAATTTTGTTATTATTATTGAAAATATGGGCAATAAAAATTTTAATACGGTAGAATTATAAGGAAACAGCAACAAACAACACATTTTTTTTTTTTTTTGCACGGCACCGAGTATAACTTAGGGGGTCACCCTTTAATGCAATGCACAGCTATGTCGGTAGGCATTAAGGTGAAGAAAGACGAAAATGACGGTGGGCATTGTTCTTGGAGCACTGCAGGTTGTACTTGTTGGGAAACAAACTAGCTGGCAAATCGTTCCAAAGTCTTGACGTTCGGGAAATGACCGCCTATATTTCACTGTACGAGAAGGCAAGGGTTTGACCGTGTACTCGTGTGCGGGTTCAGCTTGGCGAGTATTCCAGAAGAAAACTATGCAGTGGAGGAATGAGTGCGCTTAGTTTCGTATTACATTTACCGTGGAAATATCGATAGTAAATGCTGAGTACTCCGACATTTCTGCGATGCTCGAAAGAATTGATAGAAGACATAATGGTTTCGTCTCCAATCAGTCGGAACGCATGTTTTTAAATACGATCGAGCAACATGCGAGTTATACTCTAAACGTGGTCTAATGTAAGCATTATAGATGGTTGCTATGTCGATGGGTGTGAAATATTTTTTGCATTTTCGGAGAACACCTAGACATTTAGAGGCATCAAGGGCAATATTAAAAATATATGCTGGGCCCAATTCAGGTGGTCCCTAATTTTGATGGCTAACAGTGTGAAATTCTGCGAAGTGGTAAGCCGTGCACCATCAAAGGTTACATTATGAGACAACACTGAAACATCCCGTTTGAGGGATAGATAACAGGCTTGTGTTTTGAATGCGTTGAACTCTACTCTGTTTTTCCTGCCCCATTCCAGGATTAAGTTTAGATCCGAGTTCAGCGAACTGAATAACTCTCTGCAATTGGAAGCGACAGAATGATTGTTTGACTCCGCAGCAGAGTTAAATTCATAGGTGTTGTCTAAAGTACTGTCATCTGTAAAACTATGGATTGTTTTAAGAGTGAACGACAGAAGGTCGTTTATGAAAACTAAGAAAAGAGTTACTACTCTTATAGTGCGCTCAGAGAGATAACTCTCAATCCATTGAACGTGCTTCTGAGAAGAATTCGCCGGGAATGCGCAACGTCGTCCCGTAAACCATCTCCACTGCGGAAGTCTGCAGGTATTCCTTCAGAGATGATCGCAGTCCGAGTAGGACCAAAGGTAGCGCTTTTACCCATTTGGTGGAGGAATGGCAACGAATTGCGGCTTTCACGGTGCGGTGCCATCGTTCGATGATGCCATTTGCTGCTGGATGGTACGGAGTCGTCCGAAGGTGTTGGCTCCTAGGAATTTGTTGAAGAGTTGACTTTCGAACTGGCGTCCCAGGTCAGTAGTAATCTTAGCGGGCACTCCAAATCGGCTGATCCATCCGTGTAATAGCGCTTCGGCAACCGCGGATGCGATTATGGTTTGAAACGGTCAATTACCGTCAGTAGATAGCGGAAGCTCTCGTTCAATGGAAGGGGTCCCACTAAGGCGATGTTCATATGCGAGAATCGCTCGTTGGTTTTCTCGTATCGATGCACGGGTGCTTTGGTGTGCCTCGAGACCTTGTTGCGTTGACAGCCGAGGCAGCCTCGGGCGAACGTATTGATCTCGTGATTCATGCCGGGCTAGAAATATCGGTCGGTGACTAGCTTCCGAGTAAAGCTTACGCCTAGGTGTGCGAGTCCGTGAAGAAGACGCATTATCGGCATTCGAAATTGGCTCGGGACGAACGGACGGATTCGCTGCTCTGTGACAATGCACATCAATGGATCGGATGTGCCGGGAACGTGTTACTTCCTCCATTCAAGCGAGTTGTCGTGGTCCAGAAGCAGGGTTTTGAGTTCCACGTCGTTTTGTTGAAAATATAAGACTCTCTATTGCACTTACGCGTGACAGGTAATCCGGAATAAAGTTGTCTTTTCCCGAAATGTGGCCTATGTCCACACTAAACTGAGAGATATAATCCAGTTGCCGCTGCTGCCGTGGATTAGCTTTCTGCGGGCGCTGTCGGAACGCAAACTGTAGTGGCGTATGATCCGTGAAAATGGAGAAACTTCTGCCTTCCAGCATGTGTCGGAAGTGTTTGATCGCTTCGTAGATCGCGAAAAGCTCACTGTCGTAGGTGCTATACTTCTGCTGGGCCGCTTATAGCTTACGAGAGAAGAATCCGAGTGGGACGGTTGAGTTCCCCGTAGTTTGCTGCAATACTGCACCAAGTCCGTAGTCGGATGCGTCAGTACTGAGTGACCAAGTTGCGGTAGCATCGGGATGAGCCAAAGATGCGGCGCTCGCTAGCTCCGCCTTACAATTATCGAATGCTGTGGCGGCCTCGGGTGTCCAAACAAGCAGTGATTTATCACGTTTTTTGTTGCCTAGAACTAAAGCCTGGAGCACACGCTGGTTCTGTGCGGCGTGGGGCATGAAGCGTCTGTAAAAGTTTACCACTCCCAAGAATGACTTGAGCTGGTACACCGATTTTGGTGGAGGTGTCGCAGATATGCCCTCGGCTTTTTCTGGCAGGGGTTTCAATCCACTGGGTGACACCAGATGTCCAAGAAAACGTACTTCTAATAGACCAAGTTGGCACTTGCTGATGTTAACTATGAGGCCGTGCTCCTTAAGTCGGGCGAAGACCTCAGCTAGATGCTTTCGATGTGTTTCCTCGTCTGGTGAGAAGATCAGGATGTCATCGATGTACACGAATGTGAAGTCCAAACCTCGCAGAACCTCGTGCATGAAGCGTTGGAAGGTTGCGAACCTTGGCTCGGATCGGTGGACCTCTCGCGACAATGTGATGTGTCGTTACACATTTGATGTTGCGACGTGGATGCGGGATAGTTATGTCACTGTATTGCTGCAGCAACGCACCGTAGGTGCTCTGTTGATCGAATGCGTGAAACGAAAGCGTGCGTGGTTCATTCATTTCCTGAATTTGCGCCACTGTTGATCTGCTTGTTTCTGGATCGATGAGTTTACGGCCTCGCATGTCGACGAGTAATCCGTAGAAGTTTAGAAGGTCGGCTCCGATGATGGGTGAGCTTACCTCGGCGAGGATGAAGTTTCAGATGAAAATTCGGTGAAGTCCCAGATTTAGTCTCAGACGTTTTGTTCCGAACGTTCGTATCGAGGAACCGTTTGCGGCGAATAGTTGCGTCGTCCTGTCGGGGTTGAGTCGTTCGTGCCTCGTTGGTGGAATAACCGAGACGTCAGCTCCGGTGTCGATGAGAAAAACTGCAGAGCTGCACTAGTCATGAATTTGAAGGCGAGACAGGACGAGAGCACTAGACGTGTTGTCTAGCGTTGTCCCTGTTTCGGCTTTGCTCTTGGTTTCGACGTCGATTGTTCCCGCGTCCTTCGCGGGCGCTTCCGGTGGGCAGGACATGTCGATTCACGACCGTCGTCGGTGAAAAATGGGTGTTAGATTCGTTTCACTGCACCTCACTAGGCCGGGTTGGTTTGGGTCCGTCGTTTCACATCGCGTACGTGGTCTCGGTAAAGCTGGTATAGTAGCGACACTGAATTGATCACTAGCACTGTTAATAACACCGCTTCGAGTTAGTTTCGCACTCTCGATTGCGACCGCAGAATTCACTATCAGGGTGTTCGTCACGTCACCGGCCACAGGCTTTGTCGGGGTCGACCCCATCGAAAAAAACCGCTCCTGACAAGATCGCCAATTTGGGCCTGGTAGCGCGGACGAGGTGGTGAATAAAAACACGAGTGAATAAAACTAAATAACAACTTTATTGCAATAAGAAAAGAAGGTTGACACGTCGTCGGTAACCTCGATTAAAAAGTAATGCTCGTTGACAGGGACTTGACTTGACTCTCTTGGAAGGCAAGCGCGACTGCATTTATATTCCAGCCTTTTGCTGACTCTGCAGCGTGTCTGGCTGCATACTTTTCGGTTTCGTATTTGCGCGATAAACACAAATTAACTGCTGATTGCGCGCGTTGTTGGCCATGCCATTCGATAGCTTCGTAATTGGATGGATGGCGACATGAAAAAAGGGAACGTCTACATGTGCGCGATAAGCAGGTAGCGGTCCGCGAGATACGCACGGTGTATCGTCAGCATATCTGTCGATATGCAAAAGAGGACCGTTTGCTTGTGCGCGATAAGCACACCTAGATCCTATGTCACTAACGCTGGAATTTGTCGACGACGTCATATCGCCACAGGTATCATTAAGGTCAATGGCCCTAAGCTTAACTAAGAGACATTCGTGCTAAACTCTGTCAAAAGCTTTTGCAATGTCAATTGTGATAACCATATTTATGTAAGCATGAGTTCCAACGCTCTGTCAAGTAGACTAGATCACCCGTCGACCGTAACCCATACTGACGATCAGGGATGAGCTGTTTATCCTCCAGATATATGACGATTTTACGATTGACAGCAGTTTCCATTACTTTCAAGAGCACTGAAGTAATGGCTATTGGGCGGTAGTTGGCAAGGTTCACTTTGCTTCCTTTCTTGGGAATAGGCTGATCATTTGCAACTTTCCACATACGTGGAAAGTACCCAGAAGAGTAAGAAAGATAGAAAAGATTGCGAAGAGGTTTAGCTAAATAAGAGGCGCACTTTTTAAGTGTAATGAGGGAATACCTTCCGGACTAGCGGATTTGTGAATATTGAGCTCTGTAAGGATTCGAGAAATAACATAAACTAACAAGACTAAATCTCCTTTTGAAAACTCTTAGACTATCCACCTAATCACTTTCTCACTCATACGACCTTCGACTTACTCGTATTTCCAACACCGATTTCAATAGCTCTGGATAGTCTCAAGTCATTCCACGAGAAACAAACTGGCTTCTTAATAAGTCTTTGGAATAGTCATGTCCTTTCTTAAAATTAACGATGTGTCTATCTCCAGCAGGCCAAAATGCAAACAGCAATATAAAATCGAAGCTGAAAATTCAGGTTTTACTGTCGTCCGTTTTTCTTTATTCTTCTACTCATTTTATTAACCAAAATTGATTTAAATTTTTTAATAAACTTTGCCATTTGCCATTCATACTTTGAAAAACTTTCTTCACAATTTTTTCCATCAAGTAGTAGGCACTTTCAGTAAGCATTAAAATTAGGAAAAAATAAACTGCCATCAACTCGAGCGCAACTTTATTATTCTTGGGGCAAGTTGAGAAAGTGTGGAAAGTCAATATGCAAGTTAGAATGGTTAGAGAAAACTAAGTGAAAGGGGGTTCCAGGGCTGTTGCAAATTTAACACTTAATTACGAATACGATCAATAGCTCCAGTTGTTATAATCAATATTCCATTCGGATTTGGGTTTCTATTTGGGAAGGAGGGAGGGGTGATAGTAAGGGTTGGTGGAAGTTAATAAGTTTTTAATTGATTGCTTGAATCACGTCCAATATTCTCTGTATAGAATGTCAGTTTCATAGACGAAGTTGCATAGAATTTTCATAGGATTCGGTGTATTTTACATTCACGAAACCAAACATTTGTATGGGAGGAGTAGAGGAGGTAAGGGAATCGTAAAATTTGTGATGCAGTTTTATTTCGTTTTTCTTGTAAGGTGCTCGTAAATTTCAAGTTCGTAGCTTTTAATTTGTTTGTTATTAGTTGATTTATTGAAATTGGTCGAAATCATAAGGGGTAGAAGGGCAGGCGCGATCTCAAATTTTTGATGCAATTTGGTTTGAACTATCTTAAAAGTTTTTGTGAAAAATTTCAAATTGATAGCTTTTAATAGTTAGGTGATAATTAATTTCATAAAAATGGTCGAAAAAATAATTTTGTATGGGAGGGGCTAGAAGTTTTATATTCGACCAGTTAATATTTCATACCTTTAGGAACTTTTTTTAAAAGCATTTCGCAAATTTTCAAGATTTTACCTTAATTCGTTCATAATTCATAATAATTTAATCATTGAATTTCTTAAATGGCTATTAACAATGAAACTTATTTTAGAGATTAGAATGATCTTTACAGCTATGGTTTTTTTGGAATCACACAATCTTCTTACAAGCATGATATCTGCGATATGTTTGCTGACCGTTTTCGCGACGTTTTTGGAGCCCAGGCGGATTCGACCGTAATCGAGCCCAACATTTCGGTTCCTCCACTCGTTGAAAATATTTCATTAACCATTGAGGAGGGGCTTGATACTCTTACAACTATTGATGTCAAAAAAGGTCCAGGTCCTGATCTTATTCTTCCCTTATTTTTATCGAAGTGTGCCCTTCAGCTCTCAACACCTCTATACTGGCTCTTTAACAAGTCACTCTCATTGAGAGTATTCCCATCGGCTTGGAAATCGTCGCATCTCACACCCATTCATAAGAATGGTGACAAATGAAATGTGAAGAACTATAGAGGTATAGCTATTCTATCAGCTATACCGAAATTATTCGAAAAAATTATCTGTGACAAATTAACCAAAATAATCAACCCTATTCTTAATGACCAGCAGCACGGTTTTAGAAAAGGGCGCTCAACCATAACTAACCTCATGATTCTAGTATCTGATACACTCTGCGCACTGGAAAATGGGCATCAAGTTGACGCAGTTTATACTGACTTTAGCAAAGCCTTCGACCGAGTTGATCACAACATCCTGATTTTAAAATTAAAAAAAATTAGTGTTACAGGATCCCTTCTTGACTGGATTAAATCCTATCTTAGTAATAGAACTCAATTTGTCAAGTTCCAAGGCTCTATTTCCAAGGAAATAGTAGTGTCCTCTGGAGTACCCCAAGGAAGTCACTTGGGACCTCTCTTATTTAATATTTTCATCTCAGATCTATCCGAAGTATTAAAAAATGTCTCGCATCTATTGTACGCTGCTGATCTGAAAATATATCATACTGTTACCACACCCGCTGATGCCGCATTCTTGCAATCCAAGCTTATTGCACTAGATGAGTTGTGTAGTCAGAACAAGTTAGAGCTTAATGTCGGTAAATGCCACGCGATAAGCTTCTTACATAAAAGATCCACATACCTACATGACTATTTCCTAAGTGGATCTCAACTACATCGTGTAGATCAAATTGAGGACCTTGGCATTCTACTCGAAAAGAAACTGTGCTTTAAATCTCACTACAACCGATTAATCTCAAAAGCCAATAGACTTCTTGGATTTATTAAGAGAAGAGCCAAAGAGTTTAATGTATGGGTCACTAAAACATTATTCTGTTCCCTTGTCCGTCCTCTTCTGGAATATGCATGTCCCATCTGGGATCCCCCTTTCCAGTTATACAGCAACAGAATAGAGTCAATACAGAAGCAATTCCTTCTCTTTGCTCTTAGGGACTTGTATGATCCTAGAGTCTTTGAGAACCTTCCACCGTACGCAAATAGGCTCCAAATCTTTTACCTCTTAGTTCTAAAAGAACTATGCTCACATCCTGTTTTACCTTAGATGTTTTCAATGGCGATATTATGGTAGATCACATCTCAAGTAAATTCAGACTCAATGACAATGTCAGGCTGACGAGACTTTCAGGACTACTAAAGGAATATCAGCATAGCACAGTTTACGGACAAAATGAGCCTATTAACAGATGTTGTAGAGTATATAACAAATTCAGTGTACACTACACACCTCCAATGAGTAAATTGACATACAAACTAAGACTGCGCTCTGTTTTATAAAGTATCCCAAACCCTGTATGACCATCCTTCTACCAGTGCCCATCTTACTAGTTTAGATTAAGTTACGTAAGTTAAATTGTTTTAAGTTATATTAAATTAAATTAAATTAAAAAATATAAGTTAATTATAATGTAACTAAATATCTTGTTATGATAAATAAATAAACTAAACTAAATTTATATTTAGCACTATGCTGTTAATTTTATTTTAATCAATAGTGGGTATACGAAATATGATATGAAAACCGAGATAATGTAGATTTCGATGATTATTTGAATGATCATTCGATTATTGAATTCATTTGACTACGCATACATCGATTATGCCCATCTATACAATAAAATAAAATTAAGGAATCTGTAGGTCAGGATCCAAGGCCTGATTCGTGAAATAGTGCCATTCAAGACGAATAAGGTTTACTTAAGCTAAGTGGAATATAACTAAAACTATGTACGCCGATATACGCAATTGAATAAAATCATATTGCTTATCATCGGATATTTCTTCTGCAGACATTTCACTACAAATGTTGCACTACACTCGTACTATACTAATAGCCCGTTCGTAGTCCACCAAGATGGTCTCTTGGGAACGATATATTTCCGTTGAAGGATTAATATTCTTGTGAGCCGACAAATATTTACTCATTTCTCCCAAAAGTCTCATATTCGCAAGCTCATAATCTTTTCTATTTTTCATCTTTTATACAAAAAATTCCAAAAAAAAAACACCTTATGAAAACACATAAAACACCACAAAAATATCCTCCGAAAAGGCGTTCATCGCGAAAACAAAATTTCCGCCAGAAGGATAATCCCATAATGTGCCACTATAAGACTCCAAGCCGTCAAAAGTTCTTCTTTAAGTGCTTCCCAGAGCTACATCGGGGGTGATATGGTGGGTGTGTCAGGGGTGTCTAAAGCAACAGTATAACAGCGCATCATAAGAAGAATCATTTGCGTCCTTCGCCTTCGTCTTCAAGAATAGCGTCAGAAGATGGGTGCGGATAGGGTGGACGGTTTCTTATCATCTACACCACGTATATCTACTAAAATTCAACCGTACAAGTACACTTCACCAAGGAGTTTGTATGAAAAGCAACCCGGCTCGGTATTCTCGTAGCTGTGAAAACCGTTTTCATTGTAACCACTCAAGGGTGTATTTTTGGCAGCCGTCGGAAGTAATAATTTTCACATTTACATACATTTTGAAAATGTCTATGCTGAATGTAAGAAACTAAAGAAGAAATGAGATCTAACCGTTGCCATCTTATATTCCGGATGGGAAAGTTTTTCGAAGAACCCCGGGGGCGAAAATGGGCTTGCAACGTTGCAACAGTCTAATTTTCCTTAGACTTTTCCTTTTCGGATAAATCCTGTACACGAGATAATTGGCAAGGATTTTGGCGGCTCTTCATTATTACGATGCACAAATTTCACACCTCCTCCCGAGAACCAAGACGTATATCGTTACACCTTGAAGAAAGGGCTCTGGAGATAGATCTAATTTTACTAGAAACTACACCTTGTTAGTTTGGCATTAAATCTCCGACAGCAACACTGTATGAAAGATAACGTAATGTGTCTTTCTAATTCTTGATGAGAATATGAACGGAAAATCCTTTCTTATGATATTTTTATTATTCTTGTTCGTTCGCGTTTTCTCTCCGACCAAGTTGAGATGTCTGCCAGACTCATTTTCGACATTTTCAAGTGAACGAAATGTTATCTATGGTAGCCTTGTTCATTCTTGAGAATTCTCTAATTAAAGTTTGTTAGCTCATGTGGAAATGACTTACGAACGTACACCAGGCGGAAATACGTCTTGATTTTCGATAAAGACGAACAAGGTACCACCTTTCAGATCTCACTACTCTATTCGTATGAAGAAACAACAAAACTGAACATCACACTAAGAAATAACTTTATGTAGTTGAGAAATAGGAAAATAAAAACTCAAAGGAAGCGCATCTTCCCTATATTGGAAAGGATGTTGCTATAAAAACCCTTTGATGAACTTTGATATTTTCTCATCCGAAGTAAAAGTGTTTAAAAGCATTTTCTTGTCAGGCAATTAAGGATATTAAATTCGGTCATGCACTCTGCGCAATCCGGTCTTCTGTGCCACCTTTTTGTTTATTATAAATTAGAATATAAGATTTTATTCAAAGAGTTGTTATTCGTTCGGTAAGTGACAATTTTTTTTTTTTGGTGTTGATGTGTAAGTATGGATCTAAAAGTGAAAATCTCCTTTCGAAAATATTACAGTTTATTTGTACACTTATAAAAATGTTGATTTAACATTCCTGATAAGCCCTGCTCTATCCACTTTCATGCAAATTGCAACATTTTCATCATCTTCTATGGATGTTTGAACAAGAGATGTGGGTTTGGAAAGGCATATTATTTGACAGCTGGTCTCTTGACAGCTGTGAATTTTTGAAATCTGTCATACAAAAACGCAGGAAATTTACCATGTAACATATATATTTTTGCAAAAATCCGCGTTCAATCACGTAACTGCGAAATTCAAGCGAATTTCGATCATAATCATGTACCTTCTGAGACGAGTGTGCACAACGTACTAAAAAACTCCAAGATACTGGCTAAGTGCAAGATGTGAAGGCACCAAAACGACTTCACCCGGGGCGTTCGACCGAAAATATCGCCGCAGTGAAGAACAGTGTTGAAAATGACTCAAACACCTCCACTCGTCAGCGTGCTCAAGAACTCGACCTCTCCACGTCCACACTGCAGCAAATATTGACGAAAAATTTGGCTCTGCTTGCATACAAGGTCCAATTGTCTCAGGAACTGCAGCTAAGCTCCGTATCAAATCGGGAGTTCTTTGGGTTGACATCGGGTTGCGAGATGATTGCCAATTTCGGTTTTTCTGATCACCATCCTTATTCCTTGTATTTTGCGACAAATCTCACAGATTTGTCTGCACTTATTAGAAATACGGTTCTGGTTACATCCCACTTGGTGATCTTTGTGCGCATTGCATAACCGCCTAATGTGAATGACTTCTTGTGTAGAGTGGTTGTATGCTTGCGTTTTTTGTTGGATCTCCAATTTTATCGACATTAAGCTTACGCTTCATCTGAAGAACTTGTGGCCATCGGACAACTACTGCTCACAATCTCAAGCTGACAATGATCAAGACGAAATCGCTCTCGACTTCAGCTGCACGATTCGCTCGCATATCGAGGAGACATCATTTCCATCGGCAACTTATGGGCAAATGGTCGATTTGGTTCTGGACAAAACCATTAGAGGAAACCCAAGATAATTTATGGTAATTCTTGTGTGGAAACAGAGTTCCTCTACTGACCTTTTGCCGAGTACTACAAAACCATTTTCGAGTCTCTTAATCGAAGGCCGTAACATGAGTCATCATAATTCCCTTTAACGTGAGGTAGTACTCAGTTAGCCATAAAACTTCTTTTAGTTACCGTGTGTTGCGCCGTTAGTTGGTACGTAGCATTGCAGAATTGCGACATTTCTGACCTTGGTTCCGAGTCTGACGTCTGGTTGGTTCCCCTCAGCTCATAAGACTGTTTCTCGTTCTCGCTGTAAGAACGACCGCCATGCCATTTTTGGCTTCACCCTCAATATCTACGAACGGAATGGTTCTTCTCATAATCCTGTCCATTTGGCCTCGCTCAAGCCCAAGATTTGGATGTTATTGTGCTCCATTTCACGGTCAATCACTGAATAGGGGTGTATGAACTGAGTGGCACCACCCCTTCGACTGCCAACGTTTTAACGTACCCGAGCCCGATCATAGTCGCTTTCGAATTCTCAGACTCGCCATCATGGAAACCGCAGAAACCGTCTGTATCCGAAGCGCTGTATTCCTTTCTCGTATCAGTTAGATTTTACGATCACAGGTGTTAACCCCTGATCCAGTAAAAGCCCATTTGCCATGTTTAAAGCAAAATGTTTGTTTTATTCGTTGATTTATGCAAGTTTAATTTGTATTCTAAAATTGTTTCATCATTAAGAATAATTGGATGTTAATATTTTTTCATTGATTGTTAAAGCAAGCTTAAAATAGGTTACACAGAATTCGTTAGTAGGGGATTGGAGTAGGCGAGTTGGGAAAATCATAAAATTTGTAATGCGTTTTTCTTTCATTATTATTATTATTTTTTTTTTTTCTTAATTTTTTTTTTTTTAATAAAAAACATAACAGGACTACGACTGGTCGTAAAGCCCAATCGTGCGATACTCTAGATGAGAGAGAATTTTTTTTTATTTTAAGAAATTTGTTAGGGGAAGTGGTAGAGGTGGTGACGACACTGAACTAATTACTTTATTATTTTAATAATAAAGTATTGTGATCGACTTGGGAAAAAAAAAAAATTTGGTACCCTGAAATTTTTTTTTTTCGCGTTTCATGACTAAAATAGCCTAAAAATGCAAAAAAAAAAATCCGTCTGTCTGTACGCCGTCCGCCGTACGCCGACGTGTACGCTCAGCGCACATTAACTCCCAAGCCCTTCAAGATAGAAAGTTCATTTTTGGAGGGATTGTAAATAGTTGCGGATCTCAGGCGGATACCAATTTTGGGGGGTGTAGAAGTTCAGGGGGAGGCGGGGGGAGCGCTTGAGCCGAAAAATACGAATTCAAATATCTCAACCATGTTTACAGCTAGAAAGCTAAAAATCAACATACATTAACAAGAGTTTGTGGGACAACTTTAAAAAATAATTTAATTTTTTTATCCATTGGGGTGCGAAAAGGGGAGGCTAAGAACCAATTGTCGGCCGAATTTTTTTTTCAAATGATTATATCTTCGAAATTACTTCCCATAAAAAATTGATATTTTGAGACCATTAAGATAGTATGTAGATCTACTAGAAGCAGTTTAGATAGAAGCTAATTAGTGAAAGGGGGAGGGTCAGGGGGGGTGCAAAGAAAAACACTTAAAAATTAACATCTCGACTGTCTCTTACGCTATGTAATTGAAACTTGAAATGTATACTAAGCTCTACTAGCGACATATGAAAAAAATATAATATGTGGACATTATAGTAGTGGGGGGAAATGGGGAGCATTTCAAAAATGGCGCACTTTCCAAAACTACAAATCATCAAATCTCAAAAATGAATACAGATATCAAATCAAAAATTTGTCAGATTGTATAGCTATATAATCTTTAATTTTGGTAAAAAATTTAAGTTGGGGGGTGTACGGGGAGGGAGGTGGAAAGCGAAAATGTTGAAAATTTTGAGTGATTTTTTTATGGCTCTGGTAAAAGATACAAAGTTTAAATTTTGCATGTCGACACAACCATTTGATATTGATAGAAAAAAAATAGTAATTTGTTCCAAAATTGTTATGCTCCGAAGTGGGGGTCTAACGTGCACAAGGTGTTTCATGTGGAATGAAAAAAACACATAAACTGAAAATTTTTGAATGAAATTTTTAGGTAGAAACTTGAAAATTTGGGAAATGCATTTAAAAAAAATCTCTAAAAGTTTGAAATATTCACTGGTCGAAAATTTTTAAAACTTCTACTCCCTCCCATACAAAATTATTTTTTCGACCATTTTTAAGAAATCAATTACCACCTAACTATCAAAAGCTATCAATTTGAAAGTTTGCAAAAAAACTTAGAAAAATAGTTGAAATAAAATTACGTTAAAAGTTTTGAAATCACACATGCCCTTCTACCCCCTCCCATACAAAAGTATGATTTCGACCAATTTCATTAAATCAACTAATAACCAACAAATTAAAAGCTACGAACTTGAAATTTTGTACGAGCACATAACAACAGAAAAGAAAGAAAATTCTATTACAAGTCTTACGATTCCCCTACCTCCTCTCCCCCCTCCCATACAAAATTATTTTTTCGAGCATTTTTAAGAAATCAGTTATCAGCTATCTCTTAAAAGCTATCAATTTCAAATTCTGCATGAAAACTTATAAAAATAACTCAAATGAAGTTGCTTTAAAAGTTTTGAAATGGCGCTTGCCGTTCTACCCCCTCCCATACAAAACTATGATTTCGACCAATTTCATTAAATCAACTAATAACTAACAAACTAAAAGCTACGAACTTGAAATTTGATACAAGCACCTTACAAGAGAAGCGAAATAAAACTACATATCAAATTTTACGATTCCCCTACCTTCTCTACCCCCTCCCATACAAATTTTCGGTTTCGTAAATGTAAAATACACCGAATTTTATGAAAATTCGTCTATGAAACTGACATTCAATACAAAGAATATTGGACGTGATTCAAGCAATTAATTAAAAAGCTATTAACATCCACCCACCCTTACTATTACCCCTCCTCCTCCCCTCATAAAAACCCAAACTTGCAGAAACGAATGAAATATTGTTAAATTGACAACAGCCCTGCCCAAGAAATCCCTTGCACTTAGCTTTCCTTAACACTTTAACCTGCATATTGACTTTCCACTCATCCGCAATTGGTATCAAGAATAATAAAGTTTCGCCCGACTTGTTGGCAGTTTATTTTTTCATATCACTCTAAGGTTGTTATCAAAATGTTTTATACAAAATTTAGGATTCAATAATTTAATAGGTACTGAGAGAGTTAGTGTATTGGATTATGTGGAATTGTGCAGTTTGTATGGGAGGTGGTAGAAGGAGCGTGAATTTATTAATGACGTTTTTATAATTAACTGTAAACATCATTTAATTGACATATTTTAAATTGCAGATCAGTAGCATTCATGCTTTTTAGGAAAATCGTCTTTTTGTAAAGTTGTTGAATTATGTCAAATTGTATGGAAGGTGGTAGAAATATTGAAGCTAATCGCCTAATTTTTTTTGGTCTTACTAATAATTCTAAATAATTATTTCCTACATAATTTCAGCTCGACAAATTTCATACGTACAGAGTAAATTTATTTCTCCTTCTTCTTCAATGGCACTACAGCCCAAATTGGATCTTGGCCTCCTGACCTTCAGGTTCCATAACATTTTCATTATTTATTGCGGAAGGGTTGTTAGCCCTTCGCACAACCATCTATCTAAGAATTTTTTATTTTCGTAGATTGAGGAAACCAAGGTATACCCAAGGAAGTAGTGTGCTGGAATTATGAGTCGACCGGGATTTGAGCTCACGACCTTCGCATTATAAACCAACACGCTACCCACTAGGCTACACCCTAGCTAGTAAATTTATTTTAGTGTTTCATGAAAAGGTGCAGTTTGTATGGGAGGTGGTGGAAGGAGGGGGTGGACGCAACTAATTTTTATACAGCAAATTGAAATTATTATAAAAGTAATATATTCCAAATTTCAGATCAATAAAGAAAAACACTTAAAAATTAACATCTCGACTGTCTCTTACGCTATGTAATTGAAACTTGAAATGTATACTAAGCTCTACTAGCGACATATGAAAAAAATATAATATGTGGACATTATAGTAGTGGGGGGAAATGGGGAGCATTTCAAAAATGGCGCACTTTCCAAAACTACAAATCATCAAATCTCAAAAATGAATACAGATATCAAATCAAAAATTTGTCAGATTGTATAGCTATATAATCTTTAATTTTGGTAAAAAATTTAAGTTGGGGGGTGTACGGGGAGGGAGGTGGAAAGCGAAAATGTTGAAAATTTTGAGTGATTTTTTTATGGCTCTGGTAAAAGATACAAAGTTTAAATTTTGCATGTCGACACAACCATTTGATATTGATAGAAAAAAAATAGTAATTTGTTCCAAAATTGTTATGCTCCGAAGTGGGGGTCTAACGTGCACAAGGTGTTTCATGTGGAATGAAAAAAACACATAAACTGAAAATTTTTGAATGAAATTTTTAGGTAGAAACTTGAAAATTTGGGAAATGCATTTAAAAAAAATCTCTAAAAGTTTGAAATATTCACTGGTCGAAAATTTTTAAAACTTCTACTCCCTCCCATACAAAATTATTTTTTCGACCATTTTTAAGAAATCAATTACCACCTAACTATCAAAAGCTATCAATTTGAAAGTTTGCAAAAAAACTTAGAAAAATAGTTGAAATAAAATTACGTTAAAAGTTTTGAAATCACACATGCCCTTCTACCCCCTCCCATACAAAAGTATGATTTCGACCAATTTCATTAAATCAACTAATAACCAACAAATTAAAAGCTACGAACTTGAAATTTTGTACGAGCACATAACAACAGAAAAGAAAGAAAATTCTATTACAAGTCTTACGATTCCCCTACCTCCTCTCCCCCCTCCCATACAAAATTATTTTTTCGAGCATTTTTAAGAAATCAGTTATCAGCTATCTCTTAAAAGCTATCAATTTCAAATTCTGCATGAAAACTTATAAAAATAACTCAAATGAAGTTGCTTTAAAAGTTTTGAAATGGCGCTTCATGCTTTTTGAAAAAATCTGTTTATTGTCGAATTGCAAAATTGTGTCATTTTGTATGGGAGGGGGTAGAAGAGGTAAAACTGAATGTCTAATTTTTTTTGGTCTTACTAATAATTCCAAATAAATATTTAGTGCACAATTTCAGCTCGCTAAATTTTATACGCACTGAGTAAATTGGTTTAGAGAATTTCATGAAAAAGTACAGTTTGTATGAGAGGTGACAGAAGGAGAGAGAGGACATAATTTATATATGGTAGATTGATATCATCATAAAAGTGATATGTTCCAAATTTGAGACCAATAGCTCTTATACTTTTCGAGCAAATCCGTTTATTGTCAAATTGCGCAATTGTGTCATTTTGTATGGGAGGGGTAGAAAGGGTGGAGCGATGTCAAAATCGACGTGTAAAAAATTTGAACTTTCTAGATCAACTCGTTCTCAAGCAAGAGAGATCACAGACAGACAGACGGACGGACGGACATCCGGCTTTGAGATTTTTGAGTGATTATATGAACATTTTTTTCTCCGAGCCTTATTCCAAAGCCACAGTAGGACATTATGGGAGCGCACTCTTATGCAACAATGAAGGTATGAATCGAAAAACTAATGACCATACGAAGAGAGAAGAGGAATTGAGACTCATCGATGCCACGTGGTGCGGACAAACCAATACAACCGTGGTTGAGGTCCCTTCGGGGCACTCGTAGTAGCTGTGGTTTACCACCAACATCGAGGATAGAGCTTCATTCCGTACTGCTGTACTTGTACAGTATACGGTTCTCTTGGACTGCCTAGTGCAAACCTTGTTCTCAACATGGAGTTGCGTATTAACCCATGGCCCAAAGATTGGGAAAGGTTTGGATAGGCTTTGCTCTTACCAGTATGAATGCAGACCTCTCGAAGAAGCATACACTGGTATCATTCATTGTGATACGTTGGTCGTCTTTACGACTATCGTTAAGCTCAGTAGACGCTAATGATTGTCGTCCCAATAACAATCCATGTTGCTAAAAACAACCGTGAACTTGCGGCTTAATATCGGGCTGTACACTAAAGCGACCAAGATATGGTTCTATTATGCTGTATTGTCAGATTACACAAACGGAAAACACATAAACGTCTAAGCCCACACCTGCAACAATAACATCAGAACCAAAAAAAGTAAGCACTCCAAAGATTGTTTTGCCTTCGCTAGAAGTTGAAACAATAAAAATCATAATGCACTTTATTAAAGTAACCAAATTCTTCATCAAGCTTATTTACTAGTCGAAACAAAAAAAAAAAACTTCGGCAAAATACTTAAATATTTGAAAAAAAGGGTTAATTTTTACACCCACCTGTTGCGAAATATTTCCTTTGACTCATTTTCAGAATTCAAATATCCTAGGTCACTCGTAGCATTAATTTTAATTTCTTTTGAGATTTTTTTTTCTTTCTGTTCTTAAGTACGTTAACTATTTTGTGTTAGCTTTCTTTGTTAAACAAGTATAATCACTATAATAAAAATAAATAACTAATAATATGAATAATAAAAAAAATAATAATAATAAATTACATTTAAATTCGGTTCGCGGCAATAGACAGAAGAAAAATGGACGAAAAAAACTGCCAGGGCAACAATGCTGTAAAAAAATACTTTGGCGCCAAAACTGTCGACCAGATTGAAATAAAATCCATTGGGGATCTGGTCTGAGAGCTCAAGTAAACAGCGAAAAAGTTGGTCGGGAGAAGGAATCGAACTATAGGAAGCGGAGGATGCTTTTTGGGTGTTGAGGAATGTTGAAAAGTGATTAATATATAGAAAAAAAAGAGAACAAAAAGTGAATTAATTCTAATTGAAAGTGAAATAATACAAGACTTATAATAAAAAAAAAATTACTTATAACAATAAAATATTAAACAATTAAAGCTTCAGCTTAATATTAATTTTTTTGAGTGAGCAAACTAAAATAATAAAAATAAGTGCATCGCCTCAACGATCGATTCTACAGAGAAGAATGCCACTGGAAGGAGCAAGGGCCCCAAAGTTTTTTCCAAGTAATTAGATTTAAGATTTAAGAAAATTCAAGAAAAAGAAATTTTTTTTTTGTGAAATAAATTATATTATATGGTATATTCTGTTTTCTTTAACATATTAAAATATTTAAAAAAAAGGAAAAAAAAAGAATAGGAAAGCACTCTACTAGAATTTCAGTGTTAAGATTGGTGTCATTACGGCGGAACAGAGAATTTAATTTTTGCGCACGAAATAATATAATATGAGTGAGTGAGGAACTCATAAGAGGGTTCCCGGGCTTTCTCCGGACAATTGGTAGGCATTGATATGGTTCATGAGTGATACGCGATAAACGTGAATTTTTCCATTAGTTAACAATAGCGGTCATGAAATCCTCCGGTTAGGCGAATTTACCGTTCATAGTAGTACGGCATCCTGATCCTTTTCCCGTTCCGTTTTGCTCAGCACGAACTAGGATGAGGATTTCTTAGGTCAATGACCCATCCTAAGCTCCTGAGCCGTCAGCAAAATCGTGCTGCCCCGGCCTAAGGAATTCCCATCATCTGGAGCAGGATAAAGGATTTTCTTCATCCCGTAACATACCCAACTAGCGAGAAGAGATCAACGAAAATTTTCTTATCTAGGGCTTCCGATATGACTGCAGCAGAATTACAAGGGCAGTTCAAATATGATCGAGACAAACGCTCGGACATATTTATTTATTATCGAAAATATTTAGAAAAATTTACAGTTTTTCTAGGTAATTCCCTTCACTAGTTACACATTTTTGCTATCTCTCCGGAAGTTTTTTGATGCCAGTATCGAAGAATTCCTTGGGCAACTTGGACAGCCATGTGCACACAAACTCCTCTACCTCTCGCCGGTGTTGAATCTTTGACCTCCGAGGGCTTTTTTCAGTGGTCCAAACATGTGGTAGTCGCAGGGTAATAAATCCGGACTGTAGGGGGTGTTCTAGTACCTCCCACCCCAATTCTGATATTATATCGAGCGTGAGACGCGCGGTATGAGGGCGCGCGTTATCAGGAGAAGAATAGCACTTCGCGTTGGAATGCTCCTCCGTTTCGAGCAATAAGCGGGTTTTATGTGTGCTTTCAGAAGGTTAGAGTAGTATGCAGCATTGATGGAACGTTGTGTCAACGTACAGCACTCCCCGCCGGTCCCAGAATACAGTACACATAACCTTACCCGCGGACATGGTTGTCTTCGCTTTGACTGGCGCCCCTTGCTCCTTCTTCCTCCACTCTTTAGACGACACCTTGCTTTCGGTAGTGTAATAGTGTACCCATGTCTCGTCTGTAGATTCGCGTCAAAAACCCATCCCCCTCCGCCTCGTCTGGCGTCAGCAAGCGGCGACAAACTTCCAACCGCATGAATTTTTGTTCGAAGTTCAACAGTTTGGAAACCCATCGCGCTGTTATTTTGCGATATTGAAGGTATTCGTGGATGATAGACTCTACACTACCAATACTAATGCCAACTTCAGCCGAAATGTTTCCAACATTCACCCTACGGTCCTCCAAAATGAGTTGTTCTACGCGGCGAATGTTGTCTGGTGTGATGCTGGTTCGCGGTTGACGATCATGCGGCTCATTCTCGACGGTTTCGCGGCCATCTTTGAACGCTTAGGCCCATTTAAACACAGCAAACCTACTCAAGCACTCACTACCGAACTGATTTCGCAAACGCCGAAAAATTTGCTTGTTTTTAACGCCTTCCTACACCAAAAAACAAATGACAGTACGTTGCGCAACGGCGGTCGGCACTTGATATTCACTCATGGTCGTAGCACGCGCGTGAAACGTGCGTTCGCGATGAAAGCTATGCCACACTATTCGTAAGGGACCCAGCTATCACATACTCAAGCCGCGACCTTCAAAACTTACAGGCGCGCCATCTACAGCGTTTGTCTCGATCATATTTGAACTGCCCTCGTATAAATAACTTTACTCATCACTTAAGCCTCGACATGGAGATGATGCCATAGATTCTTACCACTGTTAATTAAATAAGAACTCTATCGAAAAACTTGTTTAAATGTGTACAAAATATAACACTTACACTGAAAATACTTAAAGCGAAATTTATCGAATGCCAAATAAAACTCTCATAAGGGGGTGTATGTGGCTCAACCAAAAATAGCCTCATCACCTTTCCACACTATTACTTCAATGCGCTAGGTCAGATTTCCAAACAATAGAGGAAAGTTCATTTGCAACTTAAAACTGGTCTTGTGTGGTATCAGAAATACCTTTGTGAGTTGCGAAGTTTAACTAAGTGTGCGATCTTATTTACATACCTTCGGTTTATTTCTAGAAACAAATCATTGGTTGAAAAAAAACCTCCAGCCTTCAAGTCGCCTTGAATTTAGTCTCTTCGTTTAATCTTTTATTTTCCAATTTTATACAACGCAGTTTTTTTTATTATTCTTTAATATCATTATTACCACCACCGGACTCGTTCAGTCAATAAAAACATTACTTTAAGATCTATCACAGACTCTTATAATAATAACGTTCTTGAGCACCACGGTACAAGACAGAAAACATCGAAAAGCTATGATCCCATAAAGAAATAAAATGTTAATCAGACATGATGACGGAAACCATTCATCTTGAGAGACCAAAAACCATTCAGATACAAATACCGCCCTTTATATCTTTTCTTCATTACCGCATCAATTTCGGTTATTGTGATCCTATGATGGTGTAAAGATAAAGGACCTTTTGCCACCCGAACTCATTAACAGATCTCATAAATTCTTTAAGAATCCGAACCACAAAAAAAACACAAATTTCACCTCGAAAAGTGCCAATAGCGACCTACAACTGACATAATTGCGGTTTCCGCTAACCAAAACGGTCGAGAGCGAGAGAGAGGAAAAAAACTGGAAAAATAAAGGGAACCTCTTTTACTACCCTAGATTGGGGGGAAAACGAAAATTGCCAGGAATAAAATCTCACAATGTGACATTCCTACCTCGTTCTCCAAAAAGGACTTTTCTCTTCGTTGAATGCACATGAAAAATTTCCGGATATGTTTTTTGTACATTTTTCGCCCTTTTATCACGAGGAATAGGCAAATAAAAAGTTTTCACCAAACGCGCGAAAAGTTAATAACGGAAGCTTTAGCTTTCAGTCAACATGCCGGGAGCAATATACAAAAACAAGGAAATGAAATAAATTTTTGTTATAGGGTTATGGCACAGAGTATTTAATTGCGATTAAATATAATGATAGTAATGGCGACGAATAAAGTACAGGAAAGCTCTAAGATATTATATTTTCACACGGGAATTCGAATAATTTGTATAATAGCTATAACGAAACCATAGTGCACAAATGTGCAACCAATTGATTTTGAGAAAAACGCATTTGAAATTTGAATTTACCTCAAAGTATTTCATACAAAATTTAAGCATCAAATTAGTGAAATTAAGCAGTTTGGATGGGAGTTGATAAAAGGAGTGGCAAGTTCGTATTGAATTTTTTAGAAATAACTAAGAACATCATACAATTGACATATTTTAAATTACAGATCAGTGGCAATATACTTTTCAAGAAAATTTAAAAGAATATATGAAGGCAGCAATGGCAACAAACCAGAAACCCCTACCTAAAATCACAAGTCAATAGTTGCAATAAATATATCCAAGGCAACATTAGGCAAGTTAGAAATCGAGGCTGGGACAACTGTCTAAGTTACGGAAGGGATCCACGAAGCTGTGTTAGCTTAATAAACTTTTCCTTAAGCGACGAAGAATCATGCCATTACTTAAGAGTAATAATGAGCCTATCTGGGACCACCAAAACAAAGCCGATCTACTTGCAGACAATTTCCTAAATTACCATAATATTTCTCAAGGTCTTGGTAGTAGAGCCACTGAGAAACATTCTCAAGAAGTTGCAGCAAACATCTCCCAAATCTTCTCACCGCAAATAATCCTATTGTTACTCTGTAAACCAAAAGAGATATGGTGCATCTTACGAACTCTTAAGTCAAAACATGCTCCTGGTATCGACAGAGTACTAATACCAATGGTGAAAATTTGTCAAAAATTGCAGATTTCAACCTCAATTTCATCTACAACTGTTGTTTCAAAATAGGATATTTCCCCCAGGCTTGGAAAATTACAACAGCAACTCCGGTTCCTAAGCCAGGCAAGGACCCAACGCAGACTAATAGCTATCGATCAATAAGTTTACTACCCTGGGGAAAATATTTGAAAAAAATAATTCAAAGCCGGTTGATAGAAAAAATTTAAATGAACTGCCAACGAGTCGGGCGAAACTTTATTATTCTTGAGACAAGTTGCGGATGAGTGGAAAATCAATATGCAGGTTAGAGTGGTTAGGGAAGGCTAAGTGAAAGGGAGTTCTTGGGCAGGGCTGTTGTCAATGTAACAATATTTCATTCGTTTCTGCAAGTTTGGGTTTTTATGAGGGGAGGAGGAGGGGTAATAGTAAGGGTGGGTGGATGTTAATAGCTTATTAATTATTTGCTTGAATCACGTCCAATATTCTCTGCATAGAATGTGTTTCATAGACGAAGTTGCATAGAATTGTCATAAGATTCGGTGTATTTTACATTCACGAAACCGAACATTTGTATGGGAGGGGGTAGTGAATGTAGGGGAATCGTAAAATTTGATATACAGTTTTAATTTGCTTCTCTTGTAAGGTGCTTGTATAAAATTTCAAGTTCGTAGGTTTTAGTTCGTTGGTTATTAGCTGATTTAATGAAATTGTCGAAATCATAGTTTTGTATGGGAGGTGGTAGAAGGGCAAGCGCGATTTCAAAACTTTTAAAGCAAATGCATTTGAATTATTTTTAGAAGTTTTCACAAAAAATTTGAAATTCATAGCTTTTAAGAGTTAGCTGATAACTGATTTCTTAAAAATGCTCGAAAAAATAATTTTGTATGGGAGGGGGTAGAGAAGGTAGGGAAATCGTAAAGTTTGTGATGATTTTTCTTTCTTTTCTATTGTAAGGTGCTCGTACAAAATTTCAAGTTCGTGGCTTTTAATTTGTTGATTATTAGTTGATTTAATGAAATTGGTCGAAATCATACTTTTGTATGAGAGGGGGTAGAAGGGCAAGCGCGATTTCAAAACTTTTAACGTAATTTCATTTTTGTTATTTTTGTAAGTTTTTACGCAAAATTTCAAATTGATAACTTTTAATAGTTAGGTTATAATTGATTTCTTAAAAATGGTCGAAAAAATAACTTTGTATGGGAGGGGGTAGAAGTTTTAAAGGTTTTCGACCTGTTAATATTTCGTATATTCAAGGATTTTTTTTAAATTCATTGCTCAAATTTTCAAGTTTCTACCTTAAAATTTCAATCAAAAATTTTCAGTTTATGTGTTTTTTTCAATGCATATGAAACACCTTGTGCACGTTAGACCGGGGGGTGCGTTTATAGCAATTATGGATCAAGTTAGTATTATTTTTCTATGTGCATCAAATAGACGTATTCACATGCAAAATTTAAACTTTGTATCTTTTACCAGAGCCCTAAAAAAATCACTCAAAATTTTCGACATTTTTGCTTATCACGTCCCAACTTAAAATTTTTATCAAAATTAACCATTACGTAGTTCTACAATCTGACAAATTTTCGATTTGATATCTGTACACTTTTTTGAGATATAAGGATTTGTAATTTTAAAAGGGCGCTATTTTTTAAATGCTCCCCATTTCCCCCACTACTATTATTTCAACATGTTATATATTTTTTTTATTTTCCTAGTATAGCTTAATATACGTTTTAAATTTCAATTACATAGCTTAAGAGATAGTTGAGATATTCATTTTTAAGTGTTTTTCTTTTCACCCCCCCCCCCCCCCCCTGACCCTCCGTCTTACAATAATTAGCAATTCTCTAAGTTGATTGGAATGAAACTATGTGCCACCTTTATGGTGCCAAAATATGAATTTTTTACGATAAGTAATTTCGAAGATATAATCATTTGAAAAAACAATTCGGCCGACAATTTGTTTTTAGCCCCCCCTTTTCGGACGCCAATGAATAAAAAAATTAAATTATTTTCAAAGTTTGTCCCATAACCTTCTCTATATTTGTACTGATTTTCAACTTTCTATCTGCATTCGTGGTGGAGATATTAACAAGTGTAGTTTTCGACTTTTTTCCTCCCCCCGCCTCCCCCTTCCATTTAACACCTCTCAAAATTTTTAAAATAGAGCTCAATTACCCAATAAACAATCCACCCAAGAACGAAAATTCTACCTTTAACGGTCTCGGAGATATGAGTCCATATGTACGGCGTACGGCGGTTTTTTTTTCATTTTTAGGCTAATTTAGTCATGAAACGCGAAAAAAAAATAATTTCAGGGTAGAAAAATTTTTTTTTCTGGTGTCGATCACAATACTTTATTATTATAATAATAAAGTAAAGCTTAGACTATTCCTGTTTTTCTATTTGATTGCCGTGCAAAGCACTCAACAACTCAGCAGCTTTTTAGAATAAAATCGCAAATCCAAAATCCTTCTACGCCAAAGAATCCGTTGATATGAGTACACTAGATATCGGTGAGGCCTTCGACTCCATTTGGCACGGCAGCATGATTTACAAACTTATGCAACTTTCATTCCCTCCTTACTTATGCCACTTAAAAAGTTAGTTTCTTAGCAACAGAAATTTCATTGTTAATATGGAAGATAAATTATCTCGCCACAAAGCTATCCACTCAGGAGTGCCTGAAGGTTCCCATATCAGCCCCACTCTATACAATATCTTTGCTGTAGACATCCCAAAACTTGATTCCTGCGATCTAGCAAAATTTACAGATGATACCGCTATTTTATCTGCAGCTTGAATTCCTGAAACACATTGAGACAAAAATGTAACAGCAATTTGTAAATAAAATTACTCTGGGGAATGATATTTAAAAAAAAAATTTTTTTTTCACTGTAAGTCTTTTCCAGCATTCGTATTGATTCCGCATACGAAATTTGGTTGAAAACACAAAATTTGAGACAAACTCTTTGTTCCATATTTTTATCCATTGTAAAAATCGCCGTGAACTACTGAGGTGTACCGATTCAACCAGCAGCTGTTAACAACCTGATTAATAGACTGTGCTAATTTTTGGGACAATAATTAAGGACAGTACTATCAGCTTACCAAAAAAAAAATTTTTGGAAATATTATTCCCTAGAGTAATTTCATTTCCAAATTGCTCGTCCTTTTTTGTGACTGTGTAATAATAAACAACCTGCAAGATCAACTCGAAAAAGTATCAGAAATGGAAAATTAAGCTTAACACTTGCAAAGCACAGGTCATCTTGACAAAACTTATTGAACTTATTAAAAATGTTAATAATTGATCTGCACATTTGCTACTTAGTGTAAAACAAAGTTGATGAGACAATAATTAGTCTAAGCTCTGATACTCAAATTCTTATTTATATTAAACATATTAAAAACATACGCAATAAATATACATATACCTATATACGTAACTACAAATATCATTCAATTGACGTGTTTTAAATTTCAGTTCTGTAACATTCATACAGAAAATCGTCTTTTTGTAAAGTTGTGAAATTGTTGCATATTGTATGGGAGGGGGTAAAGGGCAAAGGGCTAATCATTTAATTATTTTGGGTCTTACTAATAATTCTTAATAAATATTTAGTGTATAATTTCAGCTCGACAAATTTTATACGTACTGAGTAAATTGGCTTATACAAAAAGTTAGATTTGTATGGGAGGTGGTAGAAAGACTGGGGCGAATCAAATAATTTTTGTACTACACATTGACGTCACCACTGCAAACAAGTCGGGCGCTACTTTATTATTCTTGGGAAAAGTTGAGGATGCGTCGGAAGCCAATACGCAAGTTAGAGTTGTTAGGGAAAACTAAATGAAAAGAGTTTTTAGGGCAGGGCTGTTGTCAATTTAACAATTAATTGCGAATACGATCAATAGCTCTAATACAGTTGGGTTTTTATGAGAGAATTGGGGAAGGGAGAGGGGATAGTAAGGGTGGGTGGATAGTAATAATTTTTTAATTGACTGCTTCCCAAATTTTCAAGTTTGTACCTTAAAATTTCATTCAAAAATTTTCAACTCATATGTTTTTTTCATTGTTTTCATTGCACGTAAGACACCTTGTGCACATTAGACAGGGGGATGGGTGCATAACAGCCGTGGAGCAAAGTATTATTTTTTCTACATCATTGTACATCAAATATATGTATCCGCAGGTAAAATTTGATCTTTGTATCTTTTACCAGAGCCCAAAATAAATCAAAATTTTCGACATTTTTGCTTACCACCGCCTTGTTCTTACACCCCCAAATTAAAATTTTTACCAAAACTATGTAGTTATACAATCTGACAAAATTTCAATTTGATGCTCAGTTTTTAGATATAACGGATTGAAATTTTGGAAAGTGCACCATTTTTGAAATGCTTCCCATTATCCCCCACTACTATTATATTGAAATGTTTTATTTTTTCTGTATTTTCCTAGTATAGCTTATTATATATATATTCCAAGTTTCACTTACATCACTTAAGAGATAGTCGAGATATTAATTTTTAAGTATTTTTCTTTGCACCCCCAAGCTCTTCCCTTTACAATAATTAGCCTTCTTCTAAGTTGATTCTGGTGCGTCCTTATACCAACTTATTGGTCTCAAAATATGATTTTTATACGGTAAGTAATTTCGAAAAAATAATCATTTAAAAAAAATCGGACGACAATTTGTGTTTAGCCCCCTGATTTTTGGACCTCAAACGGATATAAAAATTAAATTATTTTTAAAGTTTGTCCCGCAAACCCCTATATATATGTTGATTTTCAGCTTCCTAGCTAGAACCATGATAGGGATATTCGAATTCTTAGTTTTCGATTTTAGCGCTTCCTCCGCCTCCCTCTTAATCCTTACACTCCCCGAATTGGAAGTCCGCCTGAAATCCGCAACGATCTACAATCCACCCAAAATGAACTTTCTAACTTGAAGCGTTTGGGAGCTAATGTACGCTGAGCATACATGTACGGCGTACAGCGTACGGCATACAGATAGATAATTGTTTTTTCATGATTTTTTTGAAACGCAGAAATTATTAAACAAAATATAAAAAAAATATTAGGAAAGCAAATCTTTTTTTTTTCAAGCCAATCAAAATACTTCATTATTAAAATAATAAAGTAATATTCGAAATTTCAAATTTATAGCTTTTATACTTTTTGAGAAAATCAGTTTATTGTCAAATTCCGAAATTGTGTATTGTATAATTGTATGTAAGGGGATAAAAGGGGTGGAGAGATTTCTCTCGTTCATGAACTTGACCTTACTTTTTCATCCCAAACGACGTGTACAAAATTTGAACTTTCTACAAGCTCAGCACGTTCTCGAGCTAGAGAGAAGACGGGCAGAGGTATGGACGGACGGATGGACAGACATCCGGTCATCTATTTTTTCTCCGAGCCTCATTTCTTAGCGTTAGAAACTTTGTGTCAAACTTATAATACTCTTATATTTCATAATAATGAAGGGAACAGTGGGACGCGGAGCTTTGTGGCATCAACTTTGTTTTTCTCGATTCTGGAAGGGACACACTAACTAGGCGCCGCGAATCTTCTACGATTTTTTGTTTTTTATTCAGACGGCTAGGCAATGCTAGCAACATTCAATCTTCTCATCTCCACTGCCTCTAAAAAAAATCCTTTTTTTCTGCTTCCGACCTTAATGGTAACTTCTTCGTTCGGTTCGTTGCCAGAGATGCGCTAGAAAGTTCTTGCGTTTTGTGAGGTTTGTGCTGACCTGAAGGTGACGCGGACTCATCCCAGTTAACGCAATAATTTGAATAGGGAAGAAACTAAATCAAAAAATCACAGAACAATGGCACATATTAACTAATAAATTTTTAGAATGCGAATTGTACCAAAAAATAAACCATAAAACCTTAAGGAACTATTACAAAGATATCGAAGACATTTTTCGTAAAAGTCACTGTTCAAAAATTCTTTTCTTATTATATATATTATAAAATCTTTGGATATCTTCACCAATCGATTTTCGCTTACTTTCTATGCAATAAAAATCTCCAGAATTCCTTTTTATAGCGAAGAAAATTATTTGCTTATTTTCGAATATCTTTGACGGTAAGTATTTCTTCCATAAAAGCTGCAGATAAAATATGAATGTCCTTATCCAACACTTTTTTTTCTTACTTGTATATTACATATATGTAGTACACGAAAAAATTCTTTTGAGGGTCTGGTAAAAAACATTAAGGTATTCGGCGTAAATACATAGCTTGCTATATTATATTTCATCGTATGCAAATATAAAATCATGAATCCTTTCATATTTCTGTACAATTTTCCTTATTTGCTCTTATGAACCGAAATCTTTGAGATAGCGAGAGGAAAAAAGAGGTTAAGTAACACATGTCACCTTTTATAAATTTCCATAAATATTTTCTTCAAATCTCCGTCGTAGTAGTGTTTGGTCCGAAAATTATTACAAATAAACTGAAAGGAAAATTCGTCCCTTTTTTACAGATACACTGTGATTCTAGCCCATCCAAGATGTTAAAGTTCACCATCCAGTGGAAGCACATTTTCTGAATATTATTTCCTGGTAGTAAACTGATGATGAAATTGTGTTGAAAGATTTCTGTGAAACGAAATCGGAATTAAGTTTTTTGTGTTGTTGTTTGTTTCTTTGTCTTTCATTAATATATTTGAATTTCAATGAAGTCCAGTGTAAATGTATTTTACAAATTACAAAAATTGTGAGAATTTGATATTAACAGAATTGGAAAGCCCAACTTTTGAAAGCATCAAAATTCCGCGCATTTGGCATCATCGGCGCTTTTTACATTTGAACGCAGTTTACTTTTCGTCAAAAATGACTTTCAAAAAATTTTAACTTTTGAGCTCAACCATTTATCGAGCTAGAGAGCACACGGACAGAATGACATTCAGTTTTGAGATTTTCGAGTGAATGAAATTCTGTGTCATCCATTTTTTCCTGTGAGTTTTTTTAGCATAACTAGCACTGCGGCGAGCTTACAATTCTCTCAAATTTCATCTACAGTATCAAATGTTAATTCTTTGGGAGGACGTTTTTCAAAATTCTAATGTCGTTTAACGATGCCAGTATTTCTTAAATTCGAATACATAAGAACAAATTTATATAAATGGTATTGTACAAATTTGCAATAACTAAGAGCCATTATTTTCGTATGTTCCTAAATTTAAAAAAATCTGGCAACGAGTCGGGCGCAACTTTATCATTCTTGGGACAAGTTGAGGATGCATGGGAAGTCAATATGCTTGTTAGAGAGGATAAGGAAAACTAATTGAATGACGGTTCTAGACAGGGCTATTGTTCTAGGATATATGCGGTATACGCTGTATACCCTCTGCTAGAAGAGGCGTATACGCTATTATATACATCGTATACTTTGTGTTTTTTCATACATAGGTAGGTGTTATAACTTAAGGGTTTCCCTTTAATGCAATACACAATCAGTGTAGGAAGTGGAATGAGGCTCATTAAGGTGAAGAGATTCGAAAATGACGGTCGATATTGTTCTCGAAGCATCGCAGGTTGTACTTGTTGGGAAAACAAACTAGCTGGCAAATCGTTTCAAAATCATTATGTTCCAGAAATGAATGACTGCCTATATTTCACTGTATGAGAAAGCAAAGGTTTGACTGTGTACTCGGTGTTCAACTTGGCGAGTATTCCGCGAAAAAGTAAACAGTGAATGAATGAGTGTGCTTAGTTTTGTACTGCATTTACCATGGAAGTATCGAATGTAAATAGCTGAGTGTACACTAGTGGGTAACGTGTTGATCTACAATGCGAAGGTCGTGATTTCAAATCCCGGTCGACGCATAATTCCAGCACGCTGCCTGCTTGTTTATACCTTGGTCTCCTCATTGTACGAAAATGAAAAATTCGAAGATAGAGGGTTGTGCACAGGTCTAACAATCCTCGCACAACAAATAATAAAAAATGTCAAGGAACCTGAAACTCAGGAGGCCAAGGCTCGATTTGGGCTATAGTGCAATTCTAGTGTAGATGTATCGAATGTAAATGCTGAGTGCTCCAAAACTTCTATAGAAAATGTAATGGTTTCGTCTGCAAACAGTCAGAACGCATATTTTTCAATACGATCGAGCAACGCGAGGTGTATTTTTGGTACCCCTGCCCAAAAAAAGCGAGTTGTACTCTAAACGTGTTCTAATGTAAGCTTTGTAAATGGTTGCAGTGTCGATGGGTGTGGAATAATTTTTGCACTTTCGTTGTTGGTGTGTTGGAGATAAAACGGAACATTGCGGGACGCCTGAATCAATTGGGAAGAAGGAAGCGTTAAAGTCATCTTTCTCGTTCAGTGCGTTCAAGGGTATCCTTACTCATATCGACTTAACTGTGCATCGTGCATTAAATGGTAAGCCCCTAAGTTTATTTTGATAACCTTAAAAAAAATAAAGCCTTGGTCCTAATCTTAACTAAGAAATATCTGTCAAAAGCTTTGGCAATATCAAGTGCGAGAAATTGACCTTCGCCATATTTATGTAAGGATGAGTTCCAATGCTCTATCCAGTAGACCAAAAGATCTCCTGTCGACCGTCCAGAACGCAATCAATACTGATATCCTCCACATATTTAACGGTTTTATGATTGACACCAATTTCCATTGCTTTCGAGAGCATTGAAGTAATGGCTATTGGGCTGTAGATAGCAGAGTTTGCTTTGTTTTCCTTCTTGGGAATTGACAAGCACCCAGAAGATTAAGAAAGATTGAAAAGGTTGCAAAGAGCTTTGCCTAAGAAGAGCCTCAATTGTTAAATGTAATGGGGGAATACCGTCCAGACCAGCAGATTTGTGGGTACTGAGGTCTTAAAGGATCTGGAAATTTAGTCCGTGCAAAAATGCAGTATAGACAGTGGAAAAGCAGAAGGGTTTGCAGCGGGAGGCGATTCGATTGATGGTGGAAGGCGAGAGTTTCTTCCGAAACTTGCTTCCAGTTAGTTAGCTTTTTTGCTAGGATCAATCACGGTACGGAAGAAATAAAGTTGCTGTTGACCGTTTTGACAAATGACCAGTAAGGCCTGTAGATCTCTGGAGGATCTTCCATCGAAGTTTCTGGTCATGCTCATATTATGTGCTTGTGGTGTTGATAGTTAGGGTTTCGCCTAGTGGGTAGCGTGTTGGTATTGTAGTGCGTAGGTCGTGAGTTCAAATCCCGATCGATGCAATATATAATTCGAGCACATTGCCTGCTTGGATATACCTTGGTCACCTCAATCTGCGAAAATGAAAAAATGCGTAGAAAGAGGGTTGTGCGAAGAGCTAACAACCCCTCCACAATAAGTAATGAAAAATGTTAAGGAACCTGAATGTCAGTAGTCCAAGGTCCGATTTGGGCTGTAGTGCCATTGTAGAAGAAGTTGATAGTTTTAGAACCTTAACTGTTAGTTGCGTTTATTGGAAATTCAATTACGTTTTCATTTGTTTAATTGGAATTTTCTTACATCGACTGATTATGAAATGAGACAAAACAGTTCCACTGAATTTTGAAAAGTTTTAAAACCGTCCTCGGTGAAAAATCCTAGTTGCTTATAAAGACCAGGAAAAATTTGATATTTATGAATATCCCTTTGCTACGTAATCTAAGAATCGTGCCATAATAACAAACGATTTATGTAAAGAATGGTCGATAGGATGAATTCAAAACTCTGTTTTGAAAAAAATTTTCGCTTTGAGGAAACTAGGATTTGATTTAAAATAGTGGTATACAATACGCGAATTTCACGAATTTTCCAGCCCTCTCCAAATTTAAATTTTTGTCTTGATGTGAGGGGAATTTTAGTGTGATTATCGCCAAGTCAATAAAAGTGCAGCCACCTAGGTTGTAGCATAGTGGATACCATTGTTGAATGAAAAATAAAGAGTTGTGCGAAGGGCTAACAACTCATCCACAATAAATAATGAAAAAAAATATTAAGGCACCTGAAGGTCTGGAGGCCAAGGTGCGATGTGGGCTGTAGTGCCATTGTAGAAGAAGAATGAAAATGTAAGGACTCATGCAGTTTTATCGTTGCCTTTTCTATCGCCAATGCTATCTATCGCGTGATTTTTCCTTCAATTCACAACTCGTCCTAAGAATAATAAAGTTGCGACCGAATTGTTGGCAGAAAGTTTTGAATTGCCAAAGGCAGAACATATGAACCACAAATTTCTACAGAATTCGGTGCTATTCTTAGACACTTCGTGCATCTTTACTATATCTTTTACTGTCAATACTTGCTTTGAACATTTCAATACAAAAGTATTAAATAAAATTTCCTAAGTAGACATACAACCATCATCGGCCATTAAATCACAGGACGTGTGCTTATATAGAGAAAATACTGTCACATTTGTACAAAATGAAAAGTGTATTAAATTCACGTAAATTTTTTATTTATGAAAGACTACACCTTTCTCCTATGTTTTACTGAGGTTAAAAAAATCCTCGAAATGAAAGCCAAGATTTAATACAACTTGTGCCATGCTGTGATCCTTGTTCATCCTTTACTAACCGGTATTTTATTTATTTATTTATTTTTTCATCTGAGTCGTAAAAAAATCCTTTCTAGGTAAGTCCTTTTTTTTCACCATCCGCCGTTTGAGCCTTACGTTGAACGAGGTTTCATTAGATTTTCAATGGTCATCAAATAACAAAAATGTCGTACTTCCAGCAAATAGAAAAAAACGAAGCAAAAGAAAATAATCCTGGGAGCGTAAAGGCCGAAGAAAAAAATATATTTTTTGAATGAGATCCTTGTAATGCCTTTAGCAATTCAGTGAATAGTTAGGTATGCTGCACATTGAGTAGGACCTCTTCACCTGAAATAAAAGAAAAAATAATTTGAAAAATGCATAGATAAATTATTCTTACTTTCATGTTAAGGAATTAATGGCAACTTTTAAGATTCCAGTGAACTAATTATTTAATTAATTAATCTTAGTAAATCCATTTACATTACGCTGAAAAGTTTGTGAATTCCTTTCGTTGTTTTCAAACAATTCAAAAATTATGGCCCAAGTTTGAAAAGTGTAGTAATTTTTACGAGTTTAACGACACACGTACACACACACACAAGCTACGGCGAGTTAAGTAAGCTCGTAATGTACTCGAATGCCTACGTCCGATCTGTCGGTCGTCCTTGCTGAAAAGCCCTAGTTACACCGATTAATTTAAATTTATTGTAATGGCCGAGCGAGACTAAACCCAGAAATAATGGACCATAAATTTCACGTTGGGTAAATTTAACAGATCAAAAAGGTAAAGCCCAGTTTTAGGTTCGGTCATTTTCAGCCCTTTGACTTTTAGTGCATTTAGCACTTTCCGGACGAATAATATAGCGGAAGATGGTTTTACAGATTTTTTTTTTATTTTTGATTGATGCTTAAAAGGGTTGAATGTATTTCGAAATAAAATATATACAATTTTCTGTTTCACTTACTTATGCTATAGATGGTTTCATGTTCATCAATTCCTCACGTCGGTCCGAAAGCTCAATCAAGTGATATTTTAGATGAAATGAGAAAGATAAATTTAAACGTATGTCATCACACCTTTATTGAAATTATAACTTTTTTTTTTAAATTGTGACATTTGTGTGGGAGATTTTTGACGTACTACGTACCAATCGAAATTCTTATCACTATGCTTTGTGACGATTTTCATTTCCCATCGACAATATGAAGCTCGTGAATCTCGGTAGAAGGAATTTGATGCTGGCAAACCTCCAGGAGCTGTGCTTACATCGGGTCGTTCGCCGTATCGAGGATGTGCATGGAAGCATCCGATCTAGCTTTTCACCTTTCAGCCAATCTAAAACTTACGCGCCAGGAGGCTATACGACGAAACTAGGGTGTAGCCTGTTGGTCTATAATGCGAAGGTCAGGAGTTCAAATCCTGGTCGGCGTATAATTTCAGCTCACTACTTGCGTGGGTATATTTTGGTCACCTCAATCTGCAAAAAAGAAAATTCGTAGATAAATGGTTGTGCAAAGGGCTAACAACCCTTTCACAATCTATACAAATAAATATAATTGTAGAGTATTTCTGTTATTTGTTAAGAAATAGCTATAAATTAGTGTTTTGCTTTATTTGGACAATAACTAAGCAGAAACACACATTTTTCAAATTTTTCTCTTTCTGTCTGTCTGTCTTTCCGGCTTTCACGCGAAAACGACAGATCCGATTGTAATGAAACTTTCACAGATTATTAGGTATGCCTTGAAATATAATCTGCGTTTGGTCTTATTTCAATAACCCCACGCCTTCTACCACCTCCCATACAAAATGTCTCATTTTCAAAAATATGTAATAATGAAATTTTCTTAAAAACCATATTAGCGCATAATATAAAATTTAGAATATAATATTATTACGATAAATCTAATCGATGGTATACAAATAATTTGAATCCCCCATTCCTTCCACCACCTCCCACACAAACTGCACTTTTTCATGAAATACTATAAACTAATTTGCACAGTACGTATAAAATTTATTGATCTCAAATTTTGTACTAAATCCTTAATTAGTATTTTAATTAATATCGGGGATAAGTAACCCAATTAGCTTCATCCCTTTTACTCCCTCTCAAACAATGTGACACGATATCACATTTTTCCCTAAATTCGATTTTCTTGAAAAGTATGAAATTTGTTGATCTGATATTTAAAATATATCAATTTCATGATACTTATAGTTTTTTTTAAAAAAATCACTAAAAAATCTCACTCCTTCTACCACCTCCCATACAAACTCCATAATTTCACTAAAACCAATGCACTAATTTTCTGAGTATCTATTAAATTTTTGAAGCTTGAATTTGGTACAAAACATTTTTATAGCTACTTTAGCATGATGTGAAACAAATTAGTTCAATGCTATCATCCCTTCTACCACTCCCCATACAAAATTTCTTAAGATCACGAAAATTTCGATTTCTTCTATATAGTAGTGAACCTTATATTACAGAAGCTCCCAAGGGTTTCTCCTATATCCATAGCCAAACTGTAAGACCTGATATTCCAGCACTTGGCGAATGTAAGGTGTTACCGGGAAGTGAACAGTTTGATTCTGTTTCCTGATATCACCTTATTCCCGCATTTTTTCGCCAAATAGGTGTTGCACTCTACATCCACGATGATATGTCTTTCCAATTAGTTCCCTATTTGGGGAACTCCTTTATTTCAGAGTTTAATTATATTTGGTTAAAATTTCTCATCCAAAGGTTTATCATGTACTTCTGTTATATGTATAGAAGCCCAGCAATGACTGCAGTGAATATTTTATTAGAACTGAATGGGTTAACTGAATCTATTCAGTCAATAAACACTGAAAATCCTAACGCTGAAATCGTATCGCGGGAGATTTAGATGTTTGTAAGATTGCCTGACTTAAACACTCCTCTACTACGGGCCAAGAGGGGCCTGATACTGAGCTTTTGCCTCTATAAGTGGTTTAACAAAGCTGGTAGATATGCCCATTCGTTTACCAGATATTGCATGACATTTTTCCAAACTTCTTGACCCTTTTCTCACCAGCCAGCCAGAGAAATATTCGATCTCTGTCATAGCTAGGGTGTAGCCTAGTGGGTAGCATGGTGGTCTTGTAATGTGAAGGTCGTAAGTTCAAATCCCGATCGACGCAATATATAATTCCAACATATTGCCTGCTTGGATATACCTTGGTCACCTCAATCTTCGAAACTGAAAAATTCGTAGATAGAGGGTTGTGCGAAAGGCTAACAATCCTTCCACAATAAGTATTGAAAAATATTAAGGAACCTGAATGCCAGGAGGCCAAGGTGCGATTTGGGCTGTAGCGCCATTGTAGAAGAAGAAAAAGTCATATCACCATCGCCAATTGGAAATATGGACCATTCATTGATTCGTGCACAATTCCCGGTAGCAACACTTATATCGCTGACAATCAAGGCACCTCGAAAAAATATTTCGCATTTCAAAAAGCCAATTGGGGGCGCTAAGTGACTTCTTCAATGCCTTTACTTGGAATTTGTGCTTGGATTCCAATGACTATGATGAAGCTTGTAGACTTGTCACCGAGATTATCCGGAATAGTACGAAGCTCTACATGCCTTCCTGCCATAAAAGAGTCTAGCCGTCGAAGGACTCTTGGTTCAACAAAGAATATCTCGATGCAATTTAAACCAAGAAACAAACATTTCAAAACATTATAAGCAATACAATACCTGCCAACAGAGAACTCTTCAATGCATCAAGAAATGTAAAACTATTCTCAACCGCGTTAAATTTCAGCATGTCCAAAAACTTCGACGGAGGATTCTTCAGTGCCCTCAAGGTTCGAGATCTTACTGGTCATTCGTGAAAACGGTCAACAACAGTTTCATTTCTTCTTCAATACCACATTTTTTTGATGGCGACCGTACTGTTATAGATCCTTTCGAAACAGCTAACTTACTAGCAGCAAGTTTCCCTAGAAACTCACGCCTTCCACCTTCAATCCAATCGCTTACCGCTCTAAATGATTCTGGTTTCTTACTGCCTAAACTACATTTTCGTACGAGACGTGTTTCTGGAATTCTTCAAGAGCTCATTATCCACAAATCTGCTGGTCCGGATGGTATTCTCCCCCATTACTCTTAAGAAGTGCTCCTCTTCTTTAGCTAAGCCTTTTCGCAATCTTTTCTATCCTACTCTTCTAAGTGCTTTCCGCGTACGTGGAAAGTTGCGAATATTCAACCAATCCCCAAGAAAGGAAGCAAAGCAAACGCCGCCAACTACTGCCCGATAGCCATTAATTTAATGCTCTCGAAAGTAATGGAAACTGCTGTCAATCGCAAAACAGTTGAATATCTCGAAGATAACTAGCTAATCCTTGATCGTCAGTAGCGGTTCCGTTCTGGAAGGTCGACGGGAGATCTTTTAGTCTACTTGACTGCTGAACTCGGATCTCAGCTTAATCCTGAAATGGGGCAGGAAAAATGGGGTAGAGTTCAACGCCTTCAAAACACAGGCCTGTCATCTATCCCTCGAATGTGATGTTTCAGTGTTACCTCAAAATGTGACCTTTGGTGGCGCACAACTTTGCACCCCGGATAACTTCACACTTCTAAGCGTTAAAATTAATGACCGCCTGAATTGGGCCCAGCGTATCTTTGATGTTTCTCTCGACGCCTCTAAACGTCTAGGAGTTCTCCGAACGACCTCGCAACCATCTATAAGGCATACATTAGACCATGTTTAGAGTATAATTCGTTGTTTGGGCTGGGGCTTCCAAATCACACCTCGCGTTGCTCGATCGCATTCAAAATCATGCGTTCCAACTCATTGGATACAAGACTATAACGTCTTCTATCGGTTCTCTCGAGCATCGCAGAAATGTCGGCGTGCCCAGCATTTACTATCGCTACATCCATGGTAAATGCAGTGCGGAACTAAGTGCTCTCATTCCTCCACTCTAATCTTTTCTCAGCGATAATCGCCAAGCTTAACGCGCAGACGAGTACACCGTCAAATCCTTACCTTCTCGTGTAGTGAAATATAGGCATTCATTCATTTCCAGCCAAAGTGTTTCCCAATGAGTGCAACATCCAATACTTCAAAATCAATGTACACTGTCGCTTTTATCTTTCTCCACCCAAATTAAATTAACCCAACTTTATTTATTTTTTCTCCAATTCCTATACCGACAGAGCTGTGCATAGCATTATAGGGTAACTTGTGATCGGTTCCTTAAAAAGAAAAAAAAACTACGCTGCAGAGCGAAAGAAGTACTAAGACCACGATGTTCGAATTGTGCTCAGAGAACTGACGTTCGGACAGACGAATCACGAGTATCCGTCGTCCGGATTTTCCGAACCCGCAAGCACCTGGGTCACAACTCCCTCAAACTTAACTCGACTCGACTCTGTGTTGGGGCCACACAACAAATTTTGAAGAAGGACAGTGTCTAAGATTGGGAGGGCAGGGTGGCGTCAAAAATATTTAAAGCCATCGTCGAGACAGTTGGTCGGCTCAATAACAAGACCAAGATGTTGTCCATTTTTGTTGTTGTAAGTCGGCGTGATGACGTTTTAGTTGTAAAAGCCCCTCCCCACAACGGCAAAGTAAGCATCACTTGCTTCAGCAAGTATAGTATCACCAAGATGGACGTAGTTGGGTCTTGGATCATTCTATCCAAGAACCTTTATTCACTTAAGTTTATTCCGATATTTCGGTATCGAAATAAACACTCCAATGGCATAAATACACAAAAAATTCTGCAGCCCAATTGTGGTTTAAGGTTAGATAACTTTGAATGCTATGTATTACACTAATCTCAACTATATACGCGATGTGTGGGCTTCATAATCATCAGTGGATAAGATACTGAAGGAAATTAATTAAGAAAATGTTAGCTTCAAAATCTTATCATGCATAAATTGATTTACGAAAATGTATCAATAATATTTGAATTCTGTACTTCTGAGATTGGTGCTTCCAAAGTCACTCACTCAAAATTTGGTGTTTCATAAGAGAATATTATCGAACAGGAAGCTCTACCCAGTTTTACGATAGTAAAATTCCAAATACATAGAGTCAGCTATGCAATAAATAGAATTCCTTACATTTGATTGAATCCTTAAGAGCCATCTATTCATTACGCATCTCTTCGAATAAATCTGAGGTAAAATTTAATGAAGTAGGTACTCCATGACACATCACAATCTACACAAATTTGATCGTCAACAGCATGCTTGAACTACATGCACCACTACATTAATAGATACGAGATACGAAAATTGCGAAGAGCACAGATTCAACAACAGTATACGTTGCCGTATGCAAAAACTCAATTAAGGGGTTATGCTCGCAACTTAACTCGACGTATTCTCGAAAGCAACTATCATATACTCCTATTTCCAGATAATCTTGCTCCTGTTGTACAAGTGGATATATGAAACACACATAAGAGTCTACCGATGTAACTATATATAGCTCGCATTATAATGGAGAAAATTCCACAAGGAGGTCATGGAGACAAGTGAAACGGAATCAACATATTCGCTATTTTCCTCCTACCGAAACGCTTGCAACTACCCTCCATTGCCTTTCTCGTAAAAGATTATCCTCATTCGCTTATGTTCCAAAAAAAAATATATATGTATACATATATAGAAATAGCAATAAGAAGACCAAACCTAGGTTTACATTATCCATCCTGTGCGGTACATCGACGCTATTCGCGAGGTCTTTAGATCTTTATTCACCCGCAGACATCATCTTCATTGTCCATGGGGAGTTTTCCTTATATGCACGGTGTGAGTATGTGTGTTTTGAGAAGATGCCATTTGAGTCGATCCCACACTATCCAAGTATCAGAATATCCTTCCACCGATTCCCCAGATGCAGAATTACATTAACTTCTGCCGTACTATGGAATGGAGTTGTTATTGCTATTCTGATGGTGCTAGGGGTAAGTAGTAGTAAAGATTCGAACGAAGAAGGTCGAGATCAGGATAGCATCTGAGCCCCAATTTTGTGCACAATAAGAACAAGTCCTCCGGTGTGATATAGAAACAGGATATCCACACCGCCTCTTCGTATCTCTAATATTACCTATAGCACCCGACGAAAACGCTCTCTTCTTAAATGCTTTCGTTCGCGCCCTTCATGTTTATACACTCCCTAGGGCAATTATTTTATGACACAATTAAGGCACATTAAATGTTTCTTAGGCAGCTGATAGCTAATGTGATAGGGCACCTGTGGACCCGTTGTTGTCCTTAAGAGATTATTTCAAGTTAAAAAAAAAATTAGCCGGCAGTTTTCAAAGGAAATGTGTGGCAAGCACACATTTTTTATTTTTTTTAGCATTATTCGGGGTTTTAAACATTTTGCAATGTCGGCAAAAAAGGAAATTGAAAGTTAATGAAAGTTTTGTTAAAGATCCTGTGCACTTATATGTTTAAGTGAATGCACAGTATGAGGGTTTTATAGCACTTTATCGATGTTTAACCCGAGCTAGCGAAATTGTTTATGTTGATATTGCTGGTTGTTCATTGTTCTGTTTTTTTTTTGCTTTTCTCTTTATACTCCTATATCATATATGTATAAGTATATCATAACTAACTTCGACAATTGGATAAATTTTAGATTTTAATCCGAAGTGTTGCCAAGACGTCATAATTTTTCAGTTTCTCTAATATCGTCCTAAATATTTTTTTAACAGCTAAATTTTATACTGCTCATTGTTACATTTTTTTAATTATTTATTTGTTTGTTTCATTTTTCTTTATTTCATTTTAATTTTAATTGTTTCACGTTATTGTTTTGATAATGATCAACAGTACCATCGATTAAATTAAAACTCGAGGTCTGCACTCTGACTATCTTTCGCTATACATATATCCATTCTCGAACTACAAGACCCGATATGGTGTTACCGGGAAATAAGAAGTTTTATTCTATTCCCGGATATTTAGGGGATAGTAGATAAGGGACGCAAAAAGGAAATGGGCTCCTGAGGCGTGCTATTGCTAATTACCTATTATCTAATTCACGTGGAGCGTGTAGTGGATCTTAAAATCTAGTAGTTATATGAATGTTCCAGGGTGTAGCCTAGTGAGTAGCATGTTGGTCTTGTAATGCGAAGGTCGCGAGTTCAAATCCCGGTCGACGCAATATATATTTCCAGCACATTGCCTGCTTGAATATACCTTGGTCACTTCAATCTACGAAAATGAAAAATTTGTAGAAAGAGGGTTGTGCGAAGGGCTAACAACCCTTCCACAAAAAGTAATGAAAAATGTTAAGGAGCCTGAATGTCAGCAGGCCAAAGTCCAATTTGGGCTGTAGTGCCATTGTAGAGAAGTAGATATGAATGTTCACCTGGCGTCGTAGTGTAGTGTAGTGGAAGTGAAATTAACAGTTGAAGGATAACTGACCGTAACTAATAAATTAAATCTTGCGACATAAAGTGTTCAAAAGTGATGTAACCATTTAAAGTAATTTCTATAAAACCACAGAAAATGTCCTTTGAAATTAAGAATCCTAAAAACGAAAAATCTTAAGAAATTATTCGAACGTAAAATATAACTTCTCAAACTTCGTTTTATCGAAAGCTTGAAAAATTGTATACTTTCCATGACATTTGCAGATGTTCCTTTTGTATGCAAAAGGATTCCTCAAACTTTAGTGTATTTGTCGTAGTACGAAATCCACTACGATACACTGGATTGAAGTGTTCAGGTGTACACTACACTACGCTCCACGTGAATGCGATATATGTATGTTAGGTTAGTTTCTTGGAGGGATTGGACAACAATATACGTAGTACTCCCCCGTGTTTTTACTATGTGGACCATTTAGTCAACCTGCTGTACCGATGAAACTTTTGAGCTTTATCGGTTCAAGGGACCGGAGATCATCCAGTTCAGCGAATAAGTACTCTCCTAGAATTTGTCTCCGGAAAAGCATGGGCAATGGCAGAGAAAATGCTCTACAGTCCCTTCTTTCTCACGGCAGCCTCTGCAAACATCCTCGGTTGTAAGACAAAGTCTTCGAGCATTTTTTCTATGAAGATAGTGGCCCGTAACTATACCCACCAGTGTCAAGTCTCAATATTTTTTTTTATTTCCCTCTATCAAACGGACTCCATAGCATATTCGTGGTGTTACACGACTCGTTTTCTAACCATTTCAGATTTTCTCTTCCCCACACTTTGTTAGAGTGAATTGTATGCTAATTATCTAACACTTAGCTGCGATTGTTATAAATATTGTAGTTCTAGTACAAATATTCAATATTTCATTTATTTAGTTTGCATTTGTATAGGTGGTGATATATGGGGATGTTAGTAATTTTCATATTAATCAGTAATCTATACATATAAATATAATTCTAGTCTGTGATTTATTTATAAATGGCTATAAGTTAGTTTTTTGCTTTATTTTGGCAATAACTAAGCACAAACACACGTTCATAAAATTCTTCTCTGTCTGTCTGTCCGCCTTTCATGCCAAAACGGCTGAACTTATTGTAATGAAGTTTATTAGGTGTGATTTGAGATGCAATCTACGTTTGGTCTTATTTCAATATCCACTGCACCTTTCACCACCTCCCATACAAAGTGACTCATTTTCAAAAATATATAATAATCAAATCTTCTTGAAAACAATAATAAATAATTTTAAATTTTATGATAAACATGATATATGGTATACAAATTATTTAAATCCCCCCTCTCCTTCCACCACCTCCCATACAAACTTCACCTTTTCATGAAATACTATAAACCAATTTTCACAGTACGTTTAACATTTTATCGAGCTCAAATTTTGTACTAAATCCTTAATTACCATCATTATTAATATTGGAGAAAAATAAACCGGTTTTACTCGCTCTCATACAATGTGACACAATTTCACATTTTTCCAAAATTCGATTTTCTTGAAAAGTGTGAAAGCTACTGATCTGAAATTTAAAATGTATCAATTGTATATATGATAACTATAGTTGTTTCTCAAAAAATCACTAGGAACCCCCGCACTTCTTCTACCACCTCCCATACAAACTGCACAATTTCACTAAAAACAATGGACTCATTTTCTCAGTATCTATTCCATTTTTGAAGGTTAAATTTGGTACAAAACATTTTTATAGCTACTCTAGCGGAATGTGAAACAAATTAATTCAATGCTATTACCCCTTCTACCACTCCCCATACGAAATTTCTCAAGATCACACAAATTTTGATTGCATCTACCTAGTCCTGCCATAAGTTCTGTCATATAATTTCTCACATTGGCAACAACTTTATTTTATGAGTGACATTTCAATATCGGCCAGTTTTATAAACGTCATAATGTTGTTGACAGTTGATGGTCATTTAAAGTGTGTTCGTTAACGTGTGAAGATGGAATGGGGTGTAATAGAAAACCGAACTGCAGTGATTGCACTACATAAGTGTGGAAAATCCGCGAGTGAAATTTTCAAGTTGTTGTGCCCGTTAAAAATAACGCAAAGATTTGTGTATCGTGCGATCCAGAGATATAACGCGATCCAGACTATTGAAGATCGACCTCGTTCTGGACGTCCGCGTGATGTACGTTCTTCTGCTGCCATCAAAGCGGTCGAGAGTCGAATTCGTCGAAATCCGCTTCGTAAACAACGAATCATGGCTCGAGAGATGAACATCTCCACCCGAAGTATGTCTCGCATCATAAAATCTGACCTCGGGATGAGTGCCTTTCGACGATCAACGGGACATTTGCTGACTGAGCAGTTGAAGCAAATTAGGAGCACCAGATCGAAAGAGCTCCTTCGGCGGTACGGCAACAACAAACATCGAGAAATTTTATTTACCGATGAAAAAATTTTTACGGTGGAGGAACATTTCAACCGCCAAAATGATAAGGTGTATGCCCACAGCTCCGCAGAAGTCCGAGAAGTTGCCACTAGGGTACAGCGAGGACATCATCCAGCATCAGTCATGGTATGGTGGGGTGTCAGCTACGAAGGGGTCACCGAGCTTCATTTTTGCGAAAAAGGCGTAAAAACTGCAGCGAAAAATTATCAAACGGACATCCTGGAGGGATGTGTGAAGCCGCTGAACTCTACGCTATTCAACAATCGAAATTGGGTTTTCCAGCAAGATTCTGCGCCAGCCCACAAAGCTCGAACCACACAAGCGTGGTTGGAAACCAATATTCCACAGTTTATAAGGGCGACGGAATGGCCTTCTGGGAGCCCAGATTTGAATCCCCTGGACTACAAACTGTGGGCGGAGTTAGAGTCCATGGTGTGCACGAGACGACACCCAAATATCGAGAGCTTTAAGCGATCTTTGACAGAAGCAGTAGCTAATTTTCCGCTAGAAACAGTGCGTACTGCTATCGCTGACTGGCCCAACAGATTAAAGAGCTGTGTTAAGGCTAAAGGCGGCCACTTTGAATAATTTGTTGCTTATTTTACTTCCATTAGTATGCCAAAATAAAATATATTTTCCTTTGTCAAAAACTCTTTTTCATTTATACAAAAATTGCCCATATACGTGTGACAGAACTTATGGCACGACTAGGTATAATATCGTATGACTAGCAATGCCCCGCGACTTTGTCCGCGTAAGAATCGGAATAATTAAATTATTAGGCTTTAAGCATAATCGTAGTCCTATTATGCTTTTAAACTTAATGTTATTTTATTTTGGCTTTTGTTTATTAATGAACACAAGCTACAACTATTCGCATGTCCTTTTCAATTCGTATATGACTTACAGGATTGATTTGATCACGAGCCTGTTCCATACAAATGCGAGTATCATGGTTTCATTCTTAATAATTTATGGTTCTGATAACAACAAAATAGAAAGCATAGTGTTGCCATTATACCCCACATAATGTATTACTAACTACATTCTAAAAAATTACTTAATAAATTCCATAATTTGTGAGTAGTTTATATATTCATGAGACCATACATTTGTTTTAAAGGGGGTAGAAGGAATCGCAAAATTTATGAAGTGGGCACAGCTATAGTTTGAAATCTCTATATATGGATAGGTCAATTTCTTCACTCAAGAAATATCATACGATGGATGGTTAACGAGAGAGGAAAAGCTCGGTTAACAAAATACAGCACGACATTGTCATCATAATAACTGCAAAATTGCAACTAGTTGTTGGTGACCTTAAGCAGTCCATTCAACAACTGTTAGACAGCTGGGCACAAGATAAAGGACTTACCAACTCTATGAAACATATTCTATACAGAGAATATTGGACGTGATTCAAGCAATCAATTAAAAAGCTATTAACAACTACCCACCCTTACTATTACTCCTCCTGCTCCCCTCATAAAAACCCAAACTTGCGGAAACGAATGGAATATTGTTAAATTGACAACAGTCCTGTCCAAGAACTCCCTTCCACTTAAGCTTCCCTAACCGCTCTAATATGCAGTATTGACGCAACTTTTCCCAAGAATAATAAAGTTTCGCCCAACTTGTTGGCAGTTTATTTTTCTGGCTCTCCGTTTCTCAAAAGGTAGTTTTTTGATTTCTATAGGGTAGTTGTTGCCTTTCAATTTGGTTTTGAATTGAGGAGTATTTTGCCACGATGCTTGCTGGATATCGTTACCGAATGGTTCTACTTCAATGTCCAATTGTTCATGAGTTTATAGTGTAACTGGTAGCTCACAGTCTATTCGGGATGTAATGAGCACTGGATTGTTTGTTTTCTGTATAATGTTTTCACTCAAAACTAACAATATCGGCAAATGGTCAGAATTCATGTCTAGAAACTCTTCAATCTTTAAAAAGCGGCACGATATGCTTTTAACTGCAAAGAAATCGATCAAATCGGGAATTTTCAGTACGTCAGTATGTAGGCTTTCCTGTTGATAGCGATTCACATTTTATTGTTGCATTATTATACTAAAGATGAAATCTGGGAGTATTATAAGTTTACCACAAAGTTTGTAACGTCAAGAAATAAGGCTCGAAGAAAAGAATGAATGAACAGAAGTTCATATAATCACTCAAAATCTCAAAACCGGATGCCCGTCCCTCCGTCCGTCCGTCCGTCTGTCCTTCCGTGTCCTCTCTACCTTGAGACCAAATCCCTCCACCCCTTCTACCCCCTCCCATACAAAATTACACAATTACGCAATTTTTCAATAAACGACTTTTCTCGAAAAGTATAAAGGCTATTAATCTGAAATTTGGAATATCATACTTTTATGGTAATTCCATTCTAGTATATAAGAATTATTTGTGTCCTCCACTTCCTTCCACCACCTCCCATACAAACTGCACTTTTTCACGAAATGCTTTAAACCAATTTACTCAGTGCGTATACAATATATCGATTTGAAATTGTGCGCTAAGTATTGATTAAAATTATTAGTATCACCAAAAAAATTAGACGATTAGTTTTACCCCTTCTACCCTCTCCCATACAAAATGACACGATTTCGCAATCCGACAATAAACGGATTTTTTCAAAAATCATAAAAGCTATTTATCTGAAATTTGGAGTATATTACTTTTATAATAATTTCAATCTGCTGTATAAAAATTATTCGAGTCCTTCCCTTCCTTCCACCACCTCCCATACAAACTGCATATTTTATGAAATGCTATAAGCCAATTTACTCAATACGTAGAAAATTTATCGAGCTGAAATTATGCACTAAATATTTATTTAAAATTATTAGTAAGACCAAATAAAACTTGAGCGAATAGCTCTACTGCTTCTACCCCTCCCATACAATTTGACATAATTTAACAACTTTACAAAAAGTCGATTTTCCTAAAAAGTATGAATGCTACTGATCTGCAATTTAAAATGTGCCAATTAAATGAAGTTTACATTTATTTTTGAAAACGTCATTAATAATGTCACACTCCTTCAAACTGCACAATTTCACTAAATCCAATACACTAATTTTCTCACTACCTATTAAATTTTTGAATCCTAAATTTTGTATAAAACATATATGATAGCAACCTTAGCGTGATGTGAAAAAATTAGTACAATGTCGTCACCCCCTCTACCACTTCCCCTACACAATTTCTTAAAATAAAAAAATCTCTTTCATCTAGAGATCGCACGATTGGGTTTTACGCCCAATCATAGACCTGTTATGTTTTTTTTATTGTAATGTCCACTTATCTTATGAAGAAAATATTTTGAGTGCAGTTACATTTTATTGAAACTAAAATAATGATAATAACAAAAGCAGATTTATTGAAAACAATTGAAATATTTGAAGTTAAGGATTGTAAGCTGATCATTGAAACATTAGTTTTGGCTATTTGTGTTTCTGCAAAAATCTATCAGCCTTCAAACTTTCAGAAGCCGTCAACCAAAAACAGGTACTTTTGGAGATACAAAATGTCTGCTTTTACCTATCGAAATGAAAGTCATAAGGTGACAAATCAGGACTATGTGGAAGATTGTCTAACAGTGTCCCGTGGATTTCTGTCACTTTGTCAATTTTGGAACGAGTATTTTTTGCTTCTACTGTAGTGAGCCGTTCAATCCACCTTGCTAATACTTTTAAAGATTGCGCTCTTCAGTGATGATGGTTTGTGTACTTCCAATACTTATCCCAACTTCTAAGGAAAATTTGTAAAACATTTGACGCCGATCATATTCGATGATTTCTCTAACCGCACGGATATTGTAATCCTCTACCCTTCCGCAATAATAAATAAATATTAAGGAACCTAAAGGGCAGAAGGCCAAGGACCGATGTGGGCAGTGCCATAGAAATAAGATGAAGAATGCTGGTCTGAGGTCATCGATCATGGAGCTCGTTTTCGACTCTTGCAAGCTCATCTTCGAATTTGTTGGCCAAATCAAACACTCGGAACCTTGAAAAAGTTTGGTCACCGAATTGAGAAAAAAATTTTCCGAAAATTTCACAAAGTTTGATACCCGCGTTCAATAGGTTTCACCTCAGCCTCACTCATTGTGCTACTAGTCTTTGGCAGGACCCGGCTGATTAAACGGCGGGCTAGAGACTCTCATCACATACACGCCACTGCCTAGTCACGCTTGCATCCCCTTTCTTTCATTATCTGTACTTCCAGAACAAAAGTCTCGTTTACATATATTTGAATGCACCGCATATAATCGTAATTATTGCAACAATTTATATAAAGGTAGCATTGAATTGTTCCGCGGGACTGCCATTAATATGCACTTCCTGAATTGTTTTTTTGTTTGAAAGTGTTTATTTTTATTTTGTTTTAAAATGTTTTACTATCCACTTTTTTCATCCAACCATCGGAATCTAAATGAATCGAAAAACGATTGAATAAACAACACTCTACGGGACAAATATTACACAATCCTGAAATGCACACAATTGCAATTTGATGTAGAGTTTAATTGAGTGTGCGCGCACTAAATCCTAATCAATCATTTGCAATGGGAATTTGAAATTAAAGCTGACTTCATCACTAAGTCAACCATTACGACGCAAGGTGGTGTTATGGGGATAGGGGGGTTGGCAACTAAGCCACGGCAAAGTGAAACACATAGGAGATGAGGCCCTGGCCTAACAGAAATCCTTCGAGAATGCAGTGAGCCTTTAATTCTAGGCCATTGGCTTATTGATTCGATTGCATAAATCATTACATCGTGTATATCCTAGAGAGGTGACTGTGGGGAGTGAATCCCTGTAGGCTAAGTGAGGTGTTTGAATTCGATGGAAATTATTTCATCGATGATGACGATGCCGAGGAAGTCAATGACAATGCACGACCGTTCGACAGAATCAGATGGGAACAGGAAGCAACAATAGTTGCATTAGCAAAATTAATAACGACCATCATTCGAGATTGCTGTTTGGATATTCGGCAGCTAAATCGATTCATGTTTAATATACGAGTAAATAAGTGACCATCATTGCATTAAAATTAATAATAACGTTTGCTATTTGGAGTTAATTGAGATGTGCGAGGTACTGCATTAGCATTTGATGCTAATTCGAAATAGAGTAATTCTGGATATTTAATAAATTTACGCATTGCATCATCCCCTAAAGGCATCGTATCCTAGCTAGGAACTTTAGCTTTCAATACAAGTATCTGATAAAAATATGAAATTTCATAGATATGTATTATTAAAAATGTATAATTAAAACACATATAGTAAGTGAATTATGAATTATTAAAATCGGACGTTATCAAATCACTAAAATTAATTATAATCAGAAAGGATAATTGTGGAGAATTTTTCCACGCCTTCTAACTGAAATCAATACCTTTCGAAACTTTACAATAAGCCGATTTTCAAATTTACATTGAATTTATCGAACTCCAATTGATCACATAATATTTAAGTACCATTATTAGCAATAACGGAAAGCAATTAATTGATTACTGATTACATTGACTGCTTCTACGTTCTATTCCCTCTCATACAAAATTATACAATTCCACAACTTTATAATCAGGCAATTAGTTTTAAGAATGTGAAAACAATCGACCCGAAGTTTGAAACACGTAATTTTTGTGATAAGTACATAGGTATTTCCATAAAAGTCACTAAAATCCCGACTTTCTTTCTAGCACCTTCCCCACAAAGTGCACTTGTAACCAATTGGAGGATTCCATTTTGCTAACAGATAATAGGGCTCCTCTGAATCTTACAGTATGGTTTCCGACATATTAACAGTGAGAGCACAGGAGAAAAGTTTGGCCATGAGAAGACAACATCCTGGAACAGCTGTGATGAAACCTAAGAAAAGAAAAGGAATAACGGCAGGTCCACATTACCTACCTCTAAAAATTCAACTCACTTTGAGGCATTGAATGGCAATGATCAAACTGGGAACAAGCTAACCTTTGCGTATGGTGACTTCTCGCAGCACCTTACGGAAGTCTACCCCATCTTACTTAAGTTCTTACTTCTCGCGAATAAATGTCCAACAAGTCGGGCGCAACTTTAGTATTCTTGGGACAAGTTGTGGATGCGAAGGAAGCCAATATTATGGAGGAAAAGAAATGTGGAAGTGGGGAGACTACGTGAATGGGGGATATTGTCAAATATTAAACACTCTATGATGCATCTAATTGGTCCTAAAATATGAACGTTTTATATTAAGTAATTCCGAAGAAATAAATAACTAGAAAATAAAATTTGGCTAACAATTTGTTTTTAACCTCGTCTTTTCGGACCCCGATTGATACAAAAATTAAATTACTTTTAAACTTTGTCCCATAAACCTCTCAATATGTGAGCCGATTTTCAGCTTTCTAGCTAGAACCATGGTTGAGATATTTGAATTCGTAATTTTCGACTACAGCGATCATCCCGCACCCCCGTAACCTCTGCATAACCCAAAATTATGTAGTGTATGCCTGAGATCAGGACCCATCTAGAATCAAGTCAAAAATGAACTTTCCATCTTGCGGGGTTTGAGAGTTATTATGCGTTGAGTGTAAACGTACAACTTACGCTGTACAGACAGACAATTTTTTTTTCATTTTTAGGTTAATTTAGTCATAAAACGTGAAAAAGAAAGATTCCAGTGTAGCCATTTTTTGTTTTTTTTTCCAAGTAGATCAAAAGATTTTAACATACTACTGAAATAATAAAGTGAAATGCAATAAAAATATAACAGGACTACGATTGCGCGTAAAACCTAATCATACGATGATCTCGATGGAAGAGAAATTTTTGTGATCCTAAAAAGTTTTGTATGGGGAGTGGCAGAAGGCAGAAGCTAGGGTGTAGTCTAGTAGGTAGCGTGTTTGGTTTACAATGCGAAGGTCGTGAGTTCAAATCCCGGTCGACGCATAATTCCAGCACACTATCTGCTTGAATATACCTTGGTTACCTCAATTTACGAAAATGAAAAATTCGTAGATAGAGGGTTGTGCGAAGAGCAAACAACTCTTCCGCAATAAATAATGAAAATGTTAAGGAACCTGAAGGTCAGGAGGCCAAGGCCCGATTTGGGCTGTAGCGCCATTGAAGAAGAAGAAGTGGCAGAAGGGGTGAAAGCTTCAACTGAATTTTATCGCATTATGCTGGAGAAGCCATAAAAATGTCTTATACAAAATGTAAGCTGCAAAAATTAAATAGGTACTAAGAAAATTAGTGTATTGCATTTATTGAAATTGTGCTGTTTTATGGGAGGTGGTAGAAGGGCTTCTTAGTGATTTTTCAAAAATAACTGTAAGTATTATGCAAATGACTTCTCTTAAATTAGATACCATCAACATTCATACTATGAAATTGTGTTAGATTGTATAGGAGGGGTATCAATTAATTTTACCGATCACAATAATTGTTTTCGCTTCAAAACGTCAATTTCGAGCGACCGTCTGTCTTCAACAAAACTCTCGAATGCTTTGAGATATCGTATTGAAGTTTGTTTTATGTCATTTTAAAAAAAAAAATAAGCTTTAAATTCGTGATTGAGCTACATATCTCCCACTTCTTCTATCACCTTCTATATAAATTTCACGAAATTTCGGAATTATAAAAACTATTTTCTCCGAAACTATTCAAACTATCGACTTGAAAAGTAGCTATTAGTATGATAATGTGAATATCATTAACTTAAAAACATGTGACCCGATCCCCTTGTTCCTTCTATCTCCTCCTATACAAATGCACAATTTTCGAAAATGCATTTATTCGGTTATCATTGCAACTAGCATAGGTAAAGAAAAACTTTTTCATTTCATTATATTTGCAACCAATTTTGAGAAACTATGAACTTCACTTCACTCCTTCTACCCCCTCCCATACAAATTTCACGAAATTTCAATTGAATCATTTTTCTTCAAAACAGTCAAAACTATCAACTTGAAATTTTGACCAAAGTGTAATAATGCAAATATCTTCAGTGCCGAAAAAATTTGTTTTGATCAGTATACTCCTTCTACCCCCTCCCAGACAAATGCATAGTTTTGGTAAATGCGTTATACCGATTTCCAGTAACAAGAACAATTAGCAAATTAAAATTTTGTCCCCTCTCCTTTACAAATTTCTATGTATGAAATTCAAGAAAAGCATTTCTCCTAACGAACGAGTTATCGACCTTAAAATTGGAACAGTGCACTGCGATAAGGATGCCGATAAGTTTAAAAATCATCCCAAACCTTCCACTTCACCTGTGTAACCTCCCATACAAATGTCCCAATTTCAGAAAAACAATGCCCAATTCCCTTGAAAATTATGCATTCTAAAAACTTTAAATTCAACACCAAACATTTTCTGGTATACAAAATGTTTCATGTCGTGTTCAAAAATTACAAACATCCCCCTCTTCTTCTACGACCTCCCATTAAAAAGTCACTATTGGCTATTCGGAAGAATTTGAGATGACATATTAGCCAGTATATTAATCTCCTTGCCATTTCATCTAGAGTATCGTATGATTAGGTTTTGCGCTCAATCATAATTGAAGGGCTGATAACCAGACGGGTACAAGTGCAAATTCTATTTTTTCCTTAGCAGTGCTTGAATTGCATTACAAGTGCTGCACGTCGTACATGTGGACTCATATTTCCGAGATTCTTAGAGATAGGAAGTTCATCAGCTAGGGGGTAGTGAGTAGCGTATTGGTGTTGGACAAAGCGATGGTCGGGAGTTCAGTTGGGCGCAGGGCTAACAAGCCTTTCACAATAATAAATATAATGTTCAGGAACCTGAAGGTCAGGATGCCAAGGCCCGATTTGGGTATTAGTGCAATTGAAGAAATTAAGTTTTGATTGAATTCTAGATTGACTAAGTGAGTTCCATTACTTATATTTTGGATAGTGTGATGTGGAACGAATATGCGGGAGAGGGCTGAAATAAAAAATACACTTGCTAATATCTCTACTACGAAAGCAAATAGAAAGCTAAAACTCGACTTTGGGATAAATTGCTCTGTGCCGAAAAAAGGAAAAAATAAATTAATTTTTGTACCCTTTGAGGGGGGCTATAAAACCATTTGTCATCCAATCTTTTTTTCTCAAACGATTCTTCGAAATTACTAAACGCAAACAGCTCATATTTTAGGACTGTATAGATCCCTACATCACCTATACGGTCCTAAAATATGAACTCCACTATTATTAACTTTGATTTACTTATAATACTTTTAAGGGGAGGGTCAGGAGGAGTATAAAGAAGTACAGTTCAAAATTAAAATCTCAACTATCGCTTTATCGATATGATTGAAACTTAGAACATACATATATTAAGCTATGCTAACAAAATATGAGAAAAATATAACATTTTGTTATAATAATAGCGACATTTCAAAAATTGTGCACTTTTCAGAACTTTGGACCGTTATATCTCATAATCCAATACAGATATTAAATTGAAATTATAATTTTAATAATAATTTATTTCGTAAAATCATCCGTGAGCATAGCTCGTATGGATTGTATTTATAAATTACATTTAGCAAATAATGAATAAAGAGAAAATGCAAAGTGAGCAAGAAAAATTTGATATTAAATAGGAAAAAATAAAATAAAAATAAGATGTAATAGCAAGTGTTAAAAATGAAAGAAAGAAGTTAATGTAATTTAAATTTAAATTAGCTAAATTATGAGCTTAAGTTTAATAAATATCCGTCTTGATCGTCTGTGGAAATTCATTGCAGTTTTTAATCGACCTAATCATTATCCCATTTGCGCCATATCGTGTAGTGCGCGCAGTTTCAAGGTAGATGTCATCTGCCCGTCTGGTATTTTAGCCATGGTTATCGCTGTGATATTCCAGTATTAAGTTCGTATTTGTGAGATGATTTTTTATCAGATTTATTTGATTCGCGGATTCCAGATGGTGCAGTTCTTCTGGAGTAAGAAGATGATGAGACTGATGGATAGTTTTTGTTCGTTCTCTTTTGTTAATGCTGAATAAGTTTTTTATAGCTTTGTTTTGTAATCGTTGAATTGGGATAAGCTTACATTTAAATGCTGAGCCCCAAATAACTATACCGTATTGAATGTGACTCAGAAATAGTGAATGCAATATAGCGCTCTTGTGTACGTCAGGAACGTTCTTGCTTATCCTTTTGAAGATACCAGCTATCGGAGCAATTTTTTTCCATACGGATTGAATATGAGAATCCCAGGTGAGTTGCGAGTCTAAAATGATTCCGAGATATTTAAATTCATCGGTTTTTGCAATTTTTTCGTGGTTGAACTTTATATCAAGCGATGATGAGTCGTTAAAAAGCATGTATTTTGTTATCCTAACATTAACAACGAGCTTGTGTTTACTTATCCATTGGCTTATTTGCTCCATGTTAATTTCTCGTTCTAAGGCGTCTAGACTTGTTGCTGCATAGGTTAGTACGATGTCATCTGCATAGAGGGATATGATGTCATTTAACTCAAGTGTGGCTATGGAGTTTGAGTATAGATTGTAAAGGATTGGTCCTAAGACACTTCCTTGCGGGACACCTGTGACAACTGGAAGTTTTGAGCTTTTTAAATTGTCGAGTTCAACATATTGCAACCTTCCAGTAAGATAACTTTTAAACCATGAATATATTATACCTCGAACTCCTACAGCGAATAACTTTTTAAGTAAGATATCGTGATCTACCATGGCAAAAGCTTTTGATAAATCGATGAAGACAGCAGCTGTGTTGTGTTGGTTATCAATCGCAGATTGAATAGTGGAAATGTTTGCTGACCGTTTTCAAGAGGTTTTTAGTGCCCAGTCAGATTCAACCCAAAGAGAACCCAACATTTCGGTTCCTACATTGATAATATCTTATTTTCTATTGAGGAGGTGCTCGATGCTCTCAAAACTATTGATACTAAAAAAGGTCCAGGTCCTGATATTATTCCTCCCCTATTTTTATCAAAATATGCCCATCAACTTTTAAGACCGTTACATTTTCTCTTCAACAAGTCACTGTCATTGGGAACTTTCCCCTCGGCTTGGAAATCATCGCACCTCACACCTATCCACAAAAATGGAGACAAACGAAAAGTTGAATCTACAGAGGTATAGCAATTCTATCAGCAATATCGAAATTATTCGAAAAAATCGTCTGCGATAAATTAACCAATATGATCAACCCTGTTCTTAATGACCAACAGCACGGCTTTAGAAAAGGTCGCTCGACTACAACGAATCTCATGATTCTTGTATCTGATACGCTCTGCGAACTTGATACAATATACACCGACCTTAGCAAAGCGTTCGACCGAGTTGATCACAATGTCCTGATTTTAAAGTTAAAAAAAATTGGTGTGACAGGATCCTTACTTGACTTGCTTAAGTCCTATCTTAATAATAGAACTTAATTTTTTAAGTTTCAAGGTCTTATTTTCAAGGAAATATTAGTGTCCTCTGAGGTACCTCAAGGAATTCACTTGGGACCTCTCTTATTTAATGTGTTCATCTCAGATCTATCAGAAGTATTGGAAAATGTTTCACATCTGATGTACGCTGATGATCTAAAAATATATCATGCCATAACCTCGCCCGTAGATGCCGCATTCCTGCAATCCAATCTTATTGCGCTAGATCATTGGTGCATTCAGAACAAATTAGAGCTTAATGTCAATAAATGCCACGTTATAAGTTTCTCACGTAAATCATCCTCATATCACCATGACTATGTCTTAAGTGGAACTCAACTACACCGTGTTGATCAAATTGAGGACCTTGGCTTACTACTGGACAACAAACTGTGCTTCAAATCTCACTATAATCGAATAATTTCGAAAGCCAATAAACTTCTTGGGTTTATTAAGAGAAGAGCCAAAGAGTTTAAGAATGTATGGGTTACAAAATCTTTATTCTGTTCTCTTGTCCGCCCTATTCTGGAATATGTATGTCCCATGTGGGACCCTTTTTTCCAGTTATACAGCAACAGAATAGAGTCAATCCAGAAGCAATTCCTTATTTTTGCTCTCAGGGACTTTTATGATCCTAGAGACTTTGAAAACCTTCCACCCTTCACAGTTAAGCTGCAACTATTAAATCTTTTACCGCTTGGTTCTAGAAGAACTATGCTCACATCCTGTTTTACCTTAGATGTTTTGAATGGCGATATTAAGGTTGACCATTTCTCAAATAAATTCAGACTCAATGACAATGTCAGGCTGACGAGACATTCAAGACCACTTAAGGAATATGCACATCGTACTGATTACGGACGAAATGAACCTATTAACAGATGCTGTAGAGTATTTAACAAATTCAGCGCCCACTATACACCTCCAATAAATAAGCTGACATATAAACTGAGACTACGCTCCGTTTTATAAGGTCCCCACATCCCGCTTAACCCTTCCACCAGTGTCTATCATATATCATATATGTATATCAAATTATGTTTAATTAATTAAGGTAAATTTCAATATATTAGGATATATTAAAATAAATTAAATTAAGCAATCTATTTGTAAACTATCTTGTTAAATTAAATTAAATTATGTCAAAAAGGGATGCTTTGGTGTCAGATTCAGGCTTAAATCCGTATTGGTTCTTAGATATTAGTTGATTATTTTGAAAGTATTCCTGGAGCCGGTTCTTCACAACTATTTCAAGTACTTTTTCAATTGACGGTCGTATACTTATCGGTCTGAAATTCCCTAGGTCATGTATATCGCCAGATTTGTGGATTGGAACTACTTTACTAATTTTCCAATTATCGGGGACGACACCTGTGACTAGCGAAGAGTTTATGATTGCTGATATTGGTCCAGCAAGATGTTCCTTACATTACTTTAGAGTTTTAGTTGAAATGTCGTCGTAGCCTGTGGAAGCTGAATTTTTCAGTTTGCTGATGATTGTTAATACTTCAATGTAGTTTGTTTTCTCAAAGTGAAATGGACTCACCGAAGCGTAACTTTCGTGAAATATGCTATTATTAGAGTTAGTTATTAAGAGTTGAACTACATTTGTAAAGTATTCATTAACATCATTTATTGCTTTAGTTTTCGATTCATCGTTATCGAGATTCTGAAGAAGCGGAGATGGCTTTCTAGTAATATTTTTATCGTAAATGCATTGTTTGATAGTGTTCCAAGTACCTTGGACACTGTCGATATTATTGCTAAATTTCGTCCTATAGTATGTTTCCTTAATATTTCTTCTGTCAGATTGTAGAGCTATATGAACTATAATTTTGATAACATTTTCAATTTAAGGGGTGTAAGAGGAGGGAAGTGGTGAGCGAAAATGTTGAGTGCTTTCTTTAGGGCTCTAGTAAGAGACAGAAAGTTTAAATTTTTATGTATTATACATAAGGAAAAAAAATATGTTTTGAACCAGAACTGTAATCCACCGAAGGGAGACCCCAACCTGCATGAAGTATTTCATGTGATTTGAAAAAAAACATAACAGGCCTACGATTGCGTGTAAAGCGCAATCTTACGGTACTCTAGATGAAATAGAATTTTTTGTGATCCCAAGAAATTTTGTATGGGTAACACTCCCCATTCAAAATAAAGGGTGATAGCATTAAACTAATTTTTTCCCCTAAAGTAGCTATAAAAATGTTTTATACAAAATGCTTACCCCAAAAATTGAATAGGAGCTGAGAAAAATAGTGTGTTCGATTTAGTGAAAATGTGCAGTTTGTATGGGGGGTGGTAGAAAGAGTGAGGGGATTTTAGTGATTTTTTCAGAAATAACTAAGAATATCATAAAATTGACATCTCTTAAATTTTAGATGAGTAACATTCATACTTTTCAAGAAAATAGATTTTTTGTGAAGTTGTGAAACTGTGTCATATTGTATGGGAGGGGGTTGAAGCAGTAAAGCTAATCAAATCATTTTTTCTGATCGTAGTGATAATGCTAAATAAGTATTTACTACAAAATGTGAGCTCGATAAATGTTATATGTTCTGAGGAAATCGGCTTAGAGCATTTCATGAAAAAGTGTAGTTTGTATGGGAGGGGTTGGAAGGAGAGGTAGGACGCAAATAATTTTTATACTCTATATTGAAATCATTATGAAAGTAAGATATCCCGAAATTCAGACTAATAGCTTTTATTCTTTTCGAGCAAATTCATTTATAGTCGAATTGCGAAATTGTTTCACTTTGTATGGGAGGGGGTAGAAGGGGTGAAGCTAATCGTCTAATTTTTTTTACCCTTACTAACAATTTTAAATAAATATTTGGTGCTCAATTTCAGCTCGCTAAACTTTATACGCACTAATTAAATTGGCTTAGAGTAATTCATGACAAGTACAGTTTGTATGGGAGGTGGTAGAAGGAGGCAGAGGACATGCATAATTTTTATGCGGTAGATTGATATTATCATAAAAGTAATATATTTCAAATTTCAGGCCAATAGCTTTTATACTTTTTGAGCAAATCCGTTTATTGTCAAATTGCGCATTTGTGTCATTTTGTATGGGAGGGGGTAGAAGGGGTAAAGCGATTTGGCCCGTTCACGAACTTAACCTTACTTTTTTGTAAAAAACGACGTGTACAAAATTTGAACAATCTAGCTCAACGCGTTCTCAAGCTAGAGAGCGAACAGACGGACGGACAGGCGGACAGACGGACATCCGGTTTTGAGATTTCTGAGTGATAATATTAACTTCTGTATCATTCATTGTTTTCTCCAAGCCTTATTTTTTAGCGTTACAAACCTTAGAGCAAACTTGTAATACTCTCAGATTTCATCTAGAGTATAAAAAGGGTAAAAAGACTAGGAAGGCCTCTCCTTTCCAGTAAAGAACTTCACAGTGAGCCTATTAAAATTAAGACAGCAAAGTTCAAAAATCGGATGGAGCTACTGCCATTTATCCCGCCAACACACCATCGTTTTATTACATTAAAATATGAAACAGCCCGAAGAAGAGAACAATTCACCACATGACGAAGCTTATAGTGAGGAGAATATTGGGTCTGACTATGAATAAAACTTTATTATACTTTGTTGTAATAATAATTTGAATTTTATTTGTTTTATTCTTATAAAATGTTTGAACTTTTGTTACACTTTAATCCATACTCAATAACTTTCATGTGTCTGCTTCAGAAACATTTGTCTTAATAACGACTTTCTTTGGGAAGTATGCTATCTATGGCGCATAATACAAAAAACATTTCTGTTTGGAACCAAAGTAAAAGTACTATATTTGACGGATACGCACGACTGAAAGTCAAAAATATGCATTTTACTTTATTAACTTTCAAAATTAATTTAATTTTTTTATCCATTGGGGTGTAAAAACAGGGGGCGAAAAACCAATTGTCGGCCGAATTTTTTTTTAAAAGATTATATCTTCGAAATTCCTTAGCATAAAAATATTATTTTTTTAGACTATCAAGGTGGCATATAGATCCACTGGAATCAGCTTACCTAGAGGCTAATTATAATAAGGGGGAGGGTCAGGGGGTGCAAAGAAAAACACTTAAAAATCAATATCTCGGCTATTTGTTAAGCTATGTAATTGAAACATGGTACTTATATTAAGCTATACTAGAGAAATACGAGAAAAATATAACATTTGGACAAAATAGTAGTGGAGGAAAATGGAGAGCATTACACTTTCCAAAATTTCAAACCATTATATCTCAAAATTGAGTCCAGGTATCAAATTCAAATTTTGTCAAATTGTAGAACTAACTTTTACCAAAATTCAAAACTATGGAATTTTGGTAAAAGTTTTATGTCGGAAGGAGGGAGGGAACTGGTAAGCAAAAATGTCGAAAATTTTGAGTGATTTTTTTAGGGCTGTGGGAAAAGATACAAAGTTTAAATTTTCCATGTCAATACATCTATTTATTATACGTACAGAAAAAATAATAAAAATTCTGCGACTGTTATGCACCGACACCTCTGGTCTAACGTGCACAAGGTGTTTCATGTGCAATGAAAAAACACATCAACTGAAAATTTTTGAATGTAATTTTAAGGTAGAAACTTGAAAATTTGCAAAATGCATTTACAAAAAAATTCTAAAAGAATGAAATATTAACTGGTCGAATACCTTCCAAACTTCTAACTCCTCCCATACAAAAATATTTTTTCGACCATTTTTAAAAAAAACAATTATCACCTAAAACTGAAAAGCTATCAATTTGAAATTTTGCACAAAAATTTTCAAAAATAGTTAAAATAGAACTGTGTCAAAAGTTTTGAGATCGCACTTCTCCTTCTACCCCCTTCCATACAAAAGTACGATTTCGACCAATTTCAATAAATCAACTGCTAACCAACAAATTAAAAGCCACGAACTTGAAATTTCGTACGAGCACCTTACAAAAGAAATGAAATAAAACTGCATCACAAATTTTACATTTCCCTTACCTCCTCTACCCCCTCCCATACAAATAATTGGTTTCGTGAATGTAAAATGCATGAATGAAAATTCTATGCAACTTCGTCTATGAAACTGACATTCTATGCAGAAAATATTGGACGTAATTGAAGCGATCAATTGAAAAATTATTGACATTCACCCACCCTTAATATCACCCCTCCCTCATAAGAACCCAAACTTGCATAAACGAATGAAATATTGATTACATATACTGGAGCTATTGATCGTATTCGCAACTAAGTGTTGAATTGGCATCATCCCTGCCCTAAAGGGGTTTCAGTTGTGAAAGGGGCTTTCACTTGTGAAAGGGGGCTCCACTTTATCTTCCCTAACCACTTTAACTTGCATATTGACTTTCCATGCAACTTTAACTTGTCCCAAAAATAATAAAGTTGCTCCCGACTTGTTGGCAGTTTATTTTTCTAATGATTGCTTGGCGTATATTTATTTAACTTAACGTTGTATAAAAAACTATCTCCTTGAATCTAAAGAAGTTCTGTATATTTTTTTAAACCATAAAAACTTTAAACTAATTTCACTCAAAAGTATTTTAGATGCACTTGTAGCCCTCTAGTTTTCGATTCGTCAATTTTGGTATGTTTTTATTTAAATCGATGAACATTTCAAATCTGTATCTTAAAGACACATTATCTGAAAAGTATTACAGTGTATTGTACAAATACAAGCAACCCATTAGCCAAGTAAAAGTGCTAGTTCCGTAAATTAATTGTTTTTCGAAAATAGACACCAACGTAAAATTTGAATAAATTACAAAATAGTCCTGTATAACGCAAATTCTCTAGGAGCGACCTATACTTTGCTATAATTCAGGCTCCACCAGTACTTCTGACTGTAATTAAACCGAGTGTTGTCCCCGAGAATTAATCAAGTACATACAATCGCGACAAGCTGCTGGCGTTCTAATTGTTTTCGAGAGCACATTCCCGAAACCCAATGTACAAGTGTGAGAATATCCTTGCTCTAAACTCAAACAGTAAATAGTATAGACGCTTTAATACAAGCTTTTTGTACGGTCGGTGTCCTTGTCAATTCCAAGCGGGCGGAAAAAAAATTCTGAAACAGTATGCAAAGTTTATTCAAAATTATCTTCCTGCCAGAAAAGCCACATTGTCGACCAGTGGGCTGATGGCGGCGAATTTCAGTTTTGCAAGGACACTTAACGTATGATCTCTGAATCCTGTTTTTCAGCTAAGGACCTCGCACCTAAAAAGAAAGTTTTAGAGGACGTTGCACACTTCTTTTCTGGGCGGGTTATTGCACTGGAACGAATCCAATAGTTTAGATACAACTTTCTGTATGATGGGGTAATAGCCAACATCGTCCTTTTCATAAAAACTGCATTTTGATCCTTTATTTTTTGTGCAGTGAAATAAGCCCGCATCACCGGAAGTCTAGTTAGTCCCTCCCGGGGACAGTGATTTCCGTATTTCGGGAACGCGCCAGAAATTTAAACTCTGGACAATCCAATTAGTGTCACACAAATTGCAATTTTCTCCACATTAGCACTAAACGGGGAGACAAGAAAGTCGCAATGCAGACGATTGCATGGAGAAATCGGATGCAAGTAATTTTCGAGTCTTTGCAGTGTGTCGAGTGGTGTATAGTACGTATGAGTGAATGTGGAGAGAGGTGGTGAGAGGTCGAAGTGTGGTTATGGTGTGGCTTGGACTCTCTTAATTCAGTCAACCATGGTGGAATGTAATTAGAGGGTTGAAATCGAAAAGGTCCCTTGCTTTGAGTGTAAAGGTCAAGTGTGTAGGGTGGGTATAGTTGAGTTCAACATTCAAGAGTACGATCAAGTGTGCAATTTATACACTTAAATGGAAGCTTCTGCTATGCTTGTAGGAGTTTCCAAACCAGCGTCTGAACACGACGAGATAATTGTTTGGTACCCATTTTGCGGTTAGTACGATATCTACTATTTTGATACAGAATGAGATTTTTTTGAAAAATTTTAATTGACGATTAATTCAATTTGCACATAACTAAACTGACTTACTTATTTATTATTCTAATATAAATAAAATTGTAGTGTCTGAATGTTATTTGCTTATAAATGGCTATAAGCTAGTGTTTTGCTTTATTTAGACAATAACTAAGCATAAAATCACGTTTTTGAAATTCTTCTTTGTCTTTCTTTCTAGATTTAACTCAAAAATAGCTAAACCAATTGTAATGAAACTTGCACAGTTTGTTAGGTATGCTTGGAGACGTAATCTGCTTTTAGTTTTATTTCAATCCCCTCACGCCCTCTACCCCCTCCCATACAAATAACTCATTCACAAAAACATAATAATCAAATTTTCTTGGAAACTATAGGTGCTAATAGTTTGAAATTTTGTAAATATTATTTTTATCATAATCTACCTATCACCCGCGACTTTGTCCGCGTAAAAATCGCAATATTAAGCAATTTTTGAGATTGCAGTTAGTAATGCATTATGTGGGATGTATAAACTGCTTAATCTAAAAGCTCTCTGAACACAATGTTTTGTATTTAGTAGGAATCAAAACAAAAAGTTATTAAGAATGAAACCATAATACTCGTAATTGTATAATATAGACCCGTGCCCACGGGAATGATTTAATATCACATGCGTATTGTAGAACGTTAAGTAAATAGTTAAAGCTCGTCTTAATTCTAAAAAAAGACTATTAAACAATTCGTCAAAGAAAATTATACATCCCACTTAATGTATTATTAACTGAAATCTCAAAAATTGCGATTCATACAAGGATAATGCCACGGCGATCGCTATTATGTAATAAAGTTTTGTGATCGACATAGAAAAAACAGACTACCAACAAAATAGGCGTAACTTTTTATATCTGAGAGTATTCTAAGTTTGCCACAAAGTTTGTAACGCTAAGAAATAAGGCTCGGAAACAAAATGAATGATACAGAAGTTCATATAATATCAAAAATCTCAAAACCGGATGTCCTCTCTAGCTTGGGAACGCGTTGAGCTAGAAATCAATTCAATTTGTACACGTGGTTTTTGACAAAAAATTAAGGTCAAGTTCGTGAACGGACCAAATCGCTCCACCCCTTATACTCCCTCCGATACAAAAGAAAACAATTTCGCAATTTGACAATAAACGGATTAGCTCAAAAAGTTTAAAAGCTATTGATCTGAAATTTAGAATATATTATAATACTTTTACAACTCCGCCATAGACGGTCCCAAGCCCGAGTTGAGAAAGGAGGAGGGTAAATGGAGTTAACCTGAATGGCCAGTAACACCAGTGCGTCTCAGGAAGTAGGCAAAAAGTATGACATAGTTGGACTTGCAGCATAGCTGTGAGAACTCCAGCATGTCATATTTAGCTCAAAACTCGCACCCTTTTTCTACTAGGGTGTAATAAATAAGTAGGACCGGTCCTCCAGGTCGGGGGTTGGGCGAGGCGCCGACAACGCATCACCGGAAAAAGAACACTGTCCAGAAACCTGAAGAACAGTCTCGGAAAGGATGGACTCAACGGCAACGACCCTGCAAACGAAAAATGGACTACTATATTGGATCTTGGAATGTTCGATCCTTATTTAGGACAGGAGCTCTGAAAGAGTTTCTCGAAGAAGTGGCAAAACACAACATCAACATAACTGCCATCCAAGAAACGAAGTGGCTCGGTAGCGAAATCATGGACATGAGATCACACACAATCTATCCAAGTGGAAAATTGTCGGGAAGCAGAGAGTTTGGAGTCGCTTTTGTCGTTGACAAAAAATTTAAACAGCAGGTCACGAGCTTCAAACCAATAAGTGAAAGATTGTGTACAATCCGAATAAAGACTAAATTTTTCAACACTTGGTTGATCAACGTTCACGCACCAATAGAAGACAAAAACGATGTAACTAAAGACGAATTTTATGCCACCCTAGAGACAACCTATGACTCACTGCCCTCGAATGACCTAAAAATTGTCTTAGGGGATTTTAATGCAAAAGTCGGAAAGGAGGAGGCTCATAGAGGAACAACAGGAGGGCACAGTCTCCATGACATAACCAACAACAATGGCCAACGTCTTATTGATTTCGCAAGCAGCAAAAATATCATAGTAAGCTCTACGTGCTTCCCACATCGCGATATTCACAAACGAACGTGGGCATCACCAGATGGTCACACCTTCAACCAAATAGACCACGTTCTTATTGAGAAAAGGGCTGCTTCCAGCATACTTGATGTACGAACTCTCCGCGGTGCGAATTGTGACTCTGATCACTATCTAGTCAGAGCTAAGTATCGATGCAAAATAGCGTGTCGTGGGTATTCGAAAACGAGTAGAGCTCGCAAATTTAATGTCGACAAGCTTAACGACGAAACGGTGGCGCAGGCTTACATGCTAGCATGTAATAAACACCTCACACCAATATATGAAAATATCCAAAATATGCCAGTGGATAATGCGTGGATGAAAATACGAGACGGCATCAAATTCTCCGCGGAAGAGGTATTAGGATATCAAGCACGGCGAAAAAGTAATGATTGGTTCGACCAAGAATGTCGCGACGCAATAGATAGAAAGAACGAAGCTTACAAAGCTTACTGAACGACCAACACGAGCCAAAAAAGAAAAATATGACGAGCTTAGGCGATATGCGAAAAAGACCTGCAGACGAAAACAAAGGAAGTACCATAATGACAAGATACAAAAAATGGACGACGACATGAGAAAAAATAATACGCGGGACGCATACGCCATAGTAAAAGACTTGAAAAAGGGATATAAACCAAAAACCAGTCTCTGCAAAGACGCAGAGAGCAATATCATCAGCGACACAGAAGAAATCAAAAAGAGATGGGCTTCATACTTCGAACATCTTTTGAATCCCATCCCAGTAGCACCGATAACGACAGACAACATTTCAATTCAAGCCTCAAATGACGAAAATGAACCATCATCGACACCACCCACGCTTCCTGAAATCAAAGCAGCCCTATGTGACCAAAAACGAAACAAAGCGCCGGGAATTGACGAAATACCAGTTGAACTTCTGAAAAACGGTGGAAACTGTGTCGCTGAAATACTGCACAGCATGATATGCAAAATTTGGACAGAGGAAATCATACCCGACGACTGGCAAAAAAGCATTATATGTCCAATTTACAAGAAAGGAGACAAACTCTGCTGTGAGAACTACAGAGGTATATCATTGTTGTGTACGTCCTATAAAATACTGACAAAAATAATTGAACGTCGTCTTAAGCCCTATACTAATCAAATAATTGGCGAATACCAAGGCGGATTCAGAACCGGACGATCTACAACAGACCAGATATTCTCGGTGAAACAGGTGCTTGAGAAATGCTGGGAATATAACACAGACGTGCACCAAATATTCGTAGATTTTAAACAAGCATACGACAGTATCGACAGGAGCGTACTGTACCAAATCATGCTTGACTTTGGAATTCCTCCAAAACTAGTCCGACTAACAAGACTCACAATGACGAACACTGAATCCCAAGTGAGAATACAAACCGATTCCACAACCAGCTTTCGAACGGAACGTGGTTTAAAGCAGGGAGATGGTCTAGCTCCTATGCTTTTCAACTTGGCACTAGAATATGTCGTCCGAAAAATCCCAGTCGACACCAACGGGACACTACTATTCAAGTCCACCCAACTAGTAGCATACGCTGACGACATTAACATTCTAGCAAGATCCTTCCCTAGTGCTAAGGAGGTATTTGTCAATCTTGACTCCGCCGCAAAAGAAGTCGGGTTGCGCATTAATGAAAGCAAAACAAAAGTAATGACGCAAACAAGAAGGAGAACGCCAATCAGACAAAACATAACAATTGCGGAATATAATTTGGAGAATGTGGACAACTTCATATATCTTGGGGCTAATCTAGCAAAGGACGGTAATGAAACAGACGAAATCAAACGACGGATAATACTAGCAAATAAGACGTATTATTCGGTACTTCCAATAATGAAATCCAAGAAAGTGCACAGGAACAATAAGCTGCGGATTTATAAAACTATTATACGACCTGTGCTCTGTTATGGCAGCGAGACGTGGACATTAGCGCGAACTTCCGAAAAAGCAGTTAACGCATTCGAAAGAAAGGTCCTCTGAAGAATTTTGGGACCTGTGAAGGAAGGAACGGAATGGCGAATAAGATACAACCATGAGTTGTATCAACTCTACGACGAGCCAGAAGCTTCAACGTTCATCAAGTTACGTAAACTGCAGTGGGCTGGCCATGTAGAGCGAATGGAAGACAGACGAATCCCCAAATGTGCTCTTAAAGGCAAAGCGAGTGGTAACCGGCCAGTAGGCAAACCACGCAAGCGATGGAAAGACTCGGTTGATGAAGACAGTAAAGCCATTCTAAAAATTAGCAGCTGGAGGACGCGGTCAATAAAAAAGATATTGTACCGTTCTTTCAAAATACATTTCTAATTTTGATGGAAAGCGGAGGAAACTTATTTGTACTCCTAATATTTCTATGATGATTTCAATCTACTGCATAAAAATTATTTGTGTCGTACCCCTAATTCCACCACCTCCTATACATACTGTTCGATTTGCTCAGTGCGTATAAAATTTATCGAGCCGACATTGTGTACTAAATATTTATTTCGAATTATTAGTAAGACCGAAAATATCTAATTAGAGAAGGAGAGGGGATCGCAAACTTTGTGAAGCAGTCTTATTTAGTTTCTCAATAGAGGTGTTCGTACAAAATTTGAAATTCGGAGCTTTTAATTTGTTGGTTATTATTTGATCTATTGAAATTGATCGAAAGCATACTTTTGTATGGAAAGGGGAAGAAAGGCACGAACAATTTCAAAAGTTGTGGTGCAACTTTGTTTTTAATATTTTTAAAAGTGCTTGTACAAAATTTCAAGTTAATAGCTTTTAATGGTTTGGCGATAATTGATTTTTTCAAAATGGTCAAAAAAAGCTTTTGTATGGGAGAGGGTAGAAGTTTTCAACGTATTCAACCAGTTAATATTCCAAACTTTCATACATTTTCCTTTTTATACTCTAGATGAAATCTAAGAGTATATTGTGTTTGCCTTACAGTTTGTAACGCTAGGAAATAATGCTCGCACAGAGCCGCAAAGGGTACAGAAATATTTTTGTCGCTCAAAAACCTCGATTGCGACTGATCGTTTGTAAGTCCGTCCACCTAGAATACTTTGAGTTATCGTGCTAAAATTTGTCGGTCATTTTTAGCAAAAAAGAAACGGGCTACATCCCCAAACTATTCTACACCCTCCCATACAAATTTCATGAAACTTCGAAATTTTAAGAAATTGATGTTTCTTCGAAACTATTTAAGCTATCAACTTGAAATTTAGGTCTGAATATAGCAATATATACATATATCATTAACATCATGAAATATTGATCCGTTCCCCTCACTCCTTTTGCCTCCCCCCTCCCATACAAATGCTCAATTTTGAAAAATCCATTTTTTCGATTTGCATTGAAACTAAGAACTCCGCCATAGACGGTCCCAAGCCCGGTTGAGAAAGGATGAAGGAGTATGGAGTTAACCTGAATGGCCAGTAATACCAGTGCGTCTTAGCAAATAGGCAAAAGTATGACATAGTTGGGCTCGCAGCATAGCTATGAGAACTCCAGCATGTAGCAGAAAACTCTCACCCTTTTTCTACTAGGGTGTAACAAATAAGTAGGACCGGTCCTCCAGGTCGGGGGTTGGGCGAGGTGCCGACAACGCACTACTGGAGAGAAAAAACACTGTCCAGAAACCTGAAGGGGATTTGAGTTCTGCTTACCTCTCCCTGTAAATTTACACCCAAACTTCAAAGCCAGAAATACTAGCACTTGGCGAGTGCAAGATGCTACCAGGATGTGAGAAGTTTTATTCTATTCCCGGTTATCACCTTATCCCCGCATTTTTTCGCCAGCGGGGGACCGCTCTCTACATCCACGATGATGTGCCCTTCCGGTGCCTTCATTTTATACTTTATTTTTGCAGAGGCTAGCTATTTTTTCAATCTACTATCTTTGCCTCGGATGAGCTATTTACCATCAATTGCAAAGTGCATGCGCTGCAAGATTTGTCTAGTAAGCAAATTTCGAATCATCTTCAGTGTATCTTCCTCCCGACAAAATATTGGGTGTGGTAACGCGAAACCATAAGGTACCTTGACCGTCGCTTCATGTCTTCCTCTTCTTCTTATACATTTTTTTTTCTTTTGCATTGCAAGATGCACTTACGTTCTTACGACTCATTCTTAGCCGCACATGCTGATATACATATGTACATAGTATGCGCATGGGACATCTGTTCTTGTTTTTGTATACAAAATCTCATAATTTCGAGCTCGGTCATAGCGCTTGTCATTGACAATACCAACACGCTACCCACTCAGCCAAACCCTAGCTATTAAGTTACATTGATAAATTATGCTAACATAACATTTTAAGAAACATAACAGAATTATGATTGGGCTTAAAGCCCAATCATATGATACTCTAGATGAGATGGAAATGACTTTAATATACCGGCAAATATGTCATCTCAAATTCTTTCGAATAGTGAGAAGAGACTTTGCATGGGAGGTGGTAGAAGTAGAGGCGGAGGTTTGTATTTCTCCTATGTGACACCGAAAATGGCGTGTAAAATGTTTCGTGCTGAATTTAAAATTTTTAGTTTTCATTATTTTTAAAGAAATTGGTCATAGTTTTCCTTAAATTGAGGCATTTGTATGGGAGGTGGCAGAGGAAGTGGAACGTTTTAGATGATTTTGAAACTGCTTATCATCATCCTTATCACTATGCTTTGATTCAATTTCAAAGTCGACAGCTCTCATATATTCGAAGGAGAAATGCTTTTCTTGAATTTATAATACAGATATTTATATGGGAGGGGGTAGAAGGAGGGAAGCTGAGCTGATAATTTTTTCCAGCATTTATTGCAACTATTAAAAAACAAATTCTGGCAAAATTTTAAGTTTGTAATTTTTCTAGTTTTAATGGAAATCGATATAATGCATTTAACAAAAATGATGCATTTGTATGGGAGGGGGTAGAAGGAATGTAAGGATGAAAACAATTTTTTTTCCTGTTATTGATATTTCTATTTTTATACTTTGTGCGAAATATCAAATTGATAACTTTAACAGTTTCGAAGAAAAATAATTTAATTTAAATTTCAAAATTTCGTGAAATTTGTATGGGAGGGGGTAGAAGGAGTGAAGGAAAGTTGCTAATTTTCAGTGCTGATTGGAATTACAATAAAATTAATTCTGGCAAAATTTCGTTTTTATAACTTTACTAGTTTCGATGAAAATCGAAAAACTGCATTTTTCAAAATTATGCATTTGTATGGGAGGGGGTAGAAGGAGTGATGGGATCGGATCAATATTGAGTCATATTAATGGTATCTATATCATAATATTTGAACCCAAATTTCAAATCGATAGCTTAAATAGTTTCTAAGAAAAATCAATTTCTGAAAATTTCGAAATTTCGTGAAATTTGTATGGGAGGGGGTAGAAGGAGTGGGGGGATGTGGCCCGTTCACGAACTTAAAGTTTCTTTTTTGCTAAAAATGACACACAACAAATTTCAGCACGATAGCTCAAAGCGTTCGAGAGTTATGCTGTAGACAGACGGACAGACGGACAGACGGACAGACAGACAGACAGACAGACGGACAGACGGACAGACGGACAGACAGCAACTCGCAATCGAAGTTTTTGAGTGACAACAAATATTTCTGTACCCTTGGCGGCTCTGTGCGAGCATTATTTCTTAGCGTTACAAACGGTAAGGCAAACACAATATACTCTCAGATTTCATCTAGAGTATAAAAATTTATAATAAGAAATAATTGGGCATTCAGTGCTCCAGTGCTCTCAAGATAGCTTCGCCAATGTCGCTCCCAGACAATAGTGTGAAATTCGTCAATTACGGAAATCATTTTATTGTAGTTTTTATTGACTTGACAGGAAACTTTTGTTCCGTTTCTAATCAGTACAATTATATGGCTTTACACGAAAAAAAAAACTCCTACATACCTTTAAAGTTATTTTATTATAGAAAAACGCGTGGTTGGCTTAAAAGCTCCAAAAACTCGAGCTCGCTAATTTACTTTGACAGAGAAAATTGAGTTCCTTTGTTCTAAAAGAACAACAGCATAGCCATCTGGAGTGACACCAACGCAGCCAAAATTTTAATAAATTCGTTCATGTGAACAAGGACAGCGACCTGCTTTCAGATTTTTCGAACGTACCAATATCCGCACGTTTTTCTCGTCGTTTAATTGCTTCAAAATAAATTTTCGCGAAAAAAAAAATTATATAAAATAAGACGAAGAAAACAGTAAACAAAATCATGTCATCTAAAGAATTTTCTTTCTTCAGAAGCGGAAAAACTTTTTGGCACCTCTTTAATTCAACAATTGTAGTGCACTGCTGCTACCGCGTGGCGTTCTTCTCGCCTGCGTCTGTAATTCCAGGAGGGGCAAGGAGCATTGTGCTAGTGGATGGGGCGTCATCAGCTGAAAATTTTAATTTAAATTAAAACTTTCGGCGCGATGTACAAGCGGATCTAACATGAGAACCAGACATTCGGAAGAGTGGTAAGAATAGATGAACTGGGAGGAATGAAGTGGGTGAGACAAGAGCGAAACGCTTTATTATCGTTTTGTATAAAAGTTAAATTACTTAATTCAGAAATTAATTGTTTTACTGAGTTTCGGATAAATAGAACTCGTTGAAGGCGTAGGATGTAGATGGCGTTGTGCTTTGTTTCGACTGTTGTTTCTGCTGGTGGTGCTTCTTGTATCCAGGTAACAGACTGAAGTTAGCTGCTATTGTTTGCTAACATGTGACAGCGTGGCTCTATGTCGAGTAAATTTTCGCTCTTGAGGAAATTTGCATTCGAATAGCATTCAAAAACGACCGCATAAACTCACACTCTCTTTATCGCTCTCACATTCACCACCCCTACCAAACATTCACCTATCTCGCTTTAGTGCCATATATAATATATTATGGTATTCCTCTTTGCGAATACTTTTGCACATCAAGTTTACTAAGGATAACGATGAATACGGCAAATTGGGAAACCTCTAGCCTCGAAAACCGCGCACTGATGGAATACCACACGGTATTTGTTGCTAACAGTTGCACGCGGTTGGATGATGGCGAATGGTGTGGCAAGGACTACATGGCCTCATGTTAATGCAAATTTTGCTCTGCATGCGTTTGTGCAGAAAGTTGTTAATTCCTTAATTTGTGCCATTTGCGAAATTTCTTTGTTTCACTCGTAACAAGTACTCGTCGAGGATATGTGCTTCATAATTATAAAAGGAATTTTATAAACGCTTCTTGGAAATATTTTCGAAGTTGTTTCTCGTGATTGAAAGCATTGCCGTTGAATGTGAATTGTTTCCTGGTGATATTTCCTTTTGATTTAAATAGTTCCTACATTGGCGACATAATTCCGGAATATGTTCGAGCCTCCTCCTCCTTCTTCTCCCCCCGTTCTCCGCCCCTCCCTCTTCCAGAGAGTTTAGTGAGTTAGAAAACCAAAAGGATACTTCCACCTTGTACTTGGAAATTGGATAGAACAAGATCAAAGAATTTACTGGAACGTCTAAGATTTATCGATCTCAAACAAATTCATCCTAGCACTAAAAAACAATGTAGAGGTCGATCAGTCTTCTATTTTAGTATAGAAACATGGCTTTCATGCAAAAGATTTAGAATCAAAATCAATAGCTTCTTCAGAATGCATTAATTATATAATAAAAACTTTTAAATTTGGATAACTTTCTAGCCAGTTCCCTCCGCGGAAAGATTTATTTTTCGTTTACGGGAAAATATATTAACACTTCCTCACAAAATACATAAAAAAAGATTGTTTATGAAATTTGCATTTTTAAATTTCTTTAAAAACTTCCAGCACAAAAGTTTTAATAACTTCAAAACCAATCATCCAATCACAATGCCATTAAAACAGTTTGATTTAATTATACGAAAAAAATTTAAGGTTTCGGTAAAATTATTTGTATATTAAAAGCTACATTTTCACTTATATATGCGATTTAAGCAAAAAATAGTTAGCACACCACGTTTGGTGTCATGAAAAATATCAATCAACCAAGTTAAGACCCCCTATAGGGGCATAGGACAGAAAAAACTCTCTTCCACAAGACGCGATCCTGAGCATCGGCCTTAAGCTGTTGCCAGGACTTGTTTATTCCTCTGGCCTGATTTTTCTCTTCTATGTGCTACATGGTCGACCAACTCGACGTTTTCCTTCAGGATTATAATCCAGAGCCTCTCTGGCGATGTTTTTTTTTTCAATTTCAATTTATTTATCATTATTAGCATGGCTAAGGACCAATTACCTCGTTTATACATGCATGTATACATCAATAACAGTAATCATAGCATTAAAAGAAAAAAACAGCAAAATTAAAAAAAAATAACATAACAGAAAGCCCAATCATATGATACTCTAGATGAAATACTTACTTACCTTTTGTTTGGGAGATGGTGAAATCAGAAGGGGAGGTTTGTAATTTTTCTATGTAACACTGAACGTAGTATATAAAATATTTCATGCTGAATTCAAAGTTTCTTACTTTCATAATTTTCAAGGAAATTGAACAATTTTCGTCTGAATTTATGGTATTTGTATGGGAGGTGGCAGAGAAAGAGGAGGAATTTTGGTTGATTTTGAATCTGCTTATCAACATCCTAATCACATTGCTTTGTTACAATTTTTATGTCCATAGCTCTCATATGTTCGAAGGAGAAAAAGTTTTCTTGAACTTCCAATATAAAAATTTGTATGGGAGGTGGTAGAAAGAGTGGGGTGAAGGCGATATTTTTTTAGCATTTATTACAATTATTAAGAGACGAATTCTGACGAAATTTCAAGTTTCTACTTCTTCTAGTTTCTATGAAAATCGGTTAAATGCATTTACCAAAATTCTGCTGTAGAAGGAATATCCGAATCAAAACCAAATTTTTTGACATCAATTATATTTAAAATAGTATACTTTTCTCAAATTTTAAAGTTGATAGCTTTGACGGTTTTGAAAAAAACTAATTTAATTGAAATTCCGAAATTTCGTAAAATTTGTATGGGAGGGGGTAGAAGGAGTGAGGTAAAGTTGATAGTTTTTCCAAAATTAATTGCAATTATAATAAAATTAATTACGACAAAATTTGGTTCATTTGGCTTTGCTAGTTGCATTGCAAACCGAATAAATGCATTTTTGAAAATTGTGCATTTGTATGGGAGGTGGTAGAAGGAGTAAGGAGATCAGATCAATATTTCTTGAGGTTAATGATATTTATATCATTATACTATGACCTAATTTTCAAGCCAATAACTGAAATGGTTCTGGAGAAAAATCAATTTATGTAAATTTCGAAATTTCATGAAATTTGTATGGGAGGGAGTAGAAGGAGTGGGGGGATGTGGCCCGTTCACTAACTTAAAATTACTTTTTTGCTAAAAATGACACACAACAAATTTCAGCACGATAGGTCAAAGCTATCGAGAGCTATGTTGTAGACAGACGGACAGACGGACAGACAGACGTACAGACAGCAACTCGGAATCGAGGTTTTTGAGAGACAACAAATATTTCTGTACCCTTGGCGGCTCTGTGCGAGCATTATTTGTTAGTGTTACAAACGGTAAGGCAAACACAATATACTCTCAGATTTCATCTAGAGTATAAAAATAAAATAAAATACAAATAAGTAAATTATAAACTACAAGGAAAAGTATTTCTAGAATAATAACAAGATTCAAAAGCAGGTAATAATTCAATAATGATAACAAGAAAGGAAAATATTTTTGAAATAATAACAATCTAAAAACAAATAATAATATAATAATGAAAACAAGAAACAAAAGAGTGAAAAAAAAGAAAATTTTATGCTCATTCATGCCACGGTAGAAAAATATTTAAAAGCCAAGACTTTGAAACCACCAACCGTTCTCTGATCTCTAATTGATTTTGGTATACTATTCCAAAGTACAACGCCATGCACAAAAAACAATCCATAGCTTCGCCTACATCTGTAGCGGGGTTGAATATGTTTCGCTCTGGTTTCCTCAAAGTGTGACCGATCCACTGCCACTTCCACTTTTGAATCTCAATGCCGTTTTTAGTCTATTCAGTTGTACTCCGAAGTTCGTCGTCGGAGATTACTTCTAGCCAGAATATTCCTAAAATGCATCAGAGGCATTGATTCACGAAAGTTTGCAGTTTCTTGGTAAGTCGAATAGTCACTTTCCATGTAGTACTACCATCTAAAAACACGGATTTGACACATGCGCTAAAAACCCGCAGCTTCGTACGAAGTGAGATCTCCCGTAACCTTCAGAAAGGAGAAAGGATACCTAAGGCCTGACGAGCCTCCTTTTCGGCTTCGCCGTCCACGCTGACAATGCTTCCGAGATATCAAAAATCTTGCACCTCTTCACACATCTTGTCCATTAAGAACAATTGCTGTGCTTGTGTTCAAACCCATATGCATGTACTTGACTATGTGCAAGCAAACACACGTCATCAGCATAATCAAGGTGGCTTAAGATGTTAAATAGTCTCCATTGGAAACCTTTATCTTCCCCAACTTCCAGTGCAGCTTTCAAGATGTCATTTATTACCACCAGTAACAGGACTGGTGATAATATGCAGCCTTGTCTGATACCCGTTCGCACATTAAAGCTATCGAACAGCTCTCCTCTATGTGAGACGCGACACCTTGCATCTTCGTAGGATTCTTTAAACATACCTATGACTTTATCTGGAATACCTATCCTACGCAAAGCATTCCATATGTAATCTCGCTTAACGCTGTCGATAGCCTTCTGGAAGTCCACAAACGAGATATAGTAGCGAACCCATTTCGGTTGACTGTTCGAATATTATCTGTAAGGTATTTATGTGGTTGGTCCAAGACGACCATTTACGGAATCCAACATGATAAACTTCGAGAGTGCTCTCGACGACATCACTAATCCTATTGAGAATTACCTTAGCCATGATTTTCGATACGGCAGTAAGTAGACATATACCACGCCAATTGCCACAATCCCGAAGGTCGCCCTTCTTCGGAATTTTCACAATGACGCCCTCCTTCCATTCAGTCGGATATCTTCCTTCATTCCACACCTCAGTAAAGAGTGGGAGGAGTATATCGGTTGTTATTTCCGAGTCCGCTTTTAGGAGTTCGGTTGGTAGTCCGTCTATACTTGGGGCACCCCTTCCCACGAATGTGAAAAATATGGCGCAGCTTCATTATTCTTGGGATAAGCTGATGATGCGTAGAAATTCAATATGCTGGTTAGGGTACATAGGAGAGACTAAGTGCATAGGGATTCTAGGGCAGTGCTAATGTCAATTATTTAACACTTAAATGCAATTGAGATCAATAGCTCCAATACATATTGAAATGCGCAAGGGGTCAAGCTACGTAAACTGCAGTGGGCTGGCCATGTATAGCGAATGGAAGACAGAAGAGTCCCCAAACGTGCTCTTAAAGGCAAAGCGAGTGGTAACCGACCAGTAGGCAAACCACGCAAGCGATGGGAAGACTCGGTTGATGAAGACAGCAAAGCCATTTTAAAAATTAGCAGCTGGAGGACGCGGTCTTTGGATCGAGACGATTGGAGGCGACGACCTCAGGAGGCCAGGGCCCGATTCGGGCTGTCGCGCCATTGGTGATGAAGGGGTCACTTTCAATTAAAATAACCGCAAACTTTATTTTACGCTTCTCACTAACTCTCACAAACACTTTTTCGGTACACCGACTGCCGCTTTTCTATCTCCAAGTGACTATCGCGACTTTCCCCGCGATTACCCGATCTTCACGTTTTGCTTCCTAATTCAGACTGTCGCAACTTTCCATGCGACGACTCGATCTTCACTTCACAATTTAGACTGACTCCTTTGTTGCAAAAGATCGCCTTTATATTCTGTTCGGTTGCTTTTCGCCCGCTAGTCACCTGCTTTTTATCTGTCTGCCTTTCGTCTGCTATTCATTTGCTTTTCACCTGCTTATCGCCTGGTTGTCACCCGCTTTTCATAACCTCGTGCAGGTAAGGACCCCTCTTCGGTGGATAACAGCTTTGGTTCAAATTACCATTTTTTCTTTACGTATATCAAACGGAATTATGGACCTGCGAAATTTGAACTTTGTGTCTTTTACCAGAGCCCTATCAAATTTATTATTATATTTATATTTATTATTATTATTTTAGCCCACCACCTCCCTCTCCTTTCAACTTAAAAACTTTTCAAAAATTATAAGTCTGTATAGCTCTAAAATCTAATAAAATTTTAACTTAATAACTGAACTGGATTTTAAGATATAACGGTTTGAAATTTTGTTAAATGTTATATTACTTTATTATTCTAATAATAAAGTATTGTGATCGACACAGAAAAAAAATTTGCTACCTAGAAATTTTTTTTTTCGCGTTTCATGACTAAATTAGCCTAAAAATGCAAAGAAAACCAAATCCGTCCACGCCGTCCGCCGTACATATGGACTCATTTCTCCGAGACCGTGAAAGTTTTTTGGGTGGATTGTTGATTGGGTGAGTGAGCTGCATTATCTAAATTTTTGGGAGTGTCAAATGGAAGGGGGAGGCGGGGGAGGGAGAGAGTCAAAAACTTCACTTGCTATTATCTCCACCATGAATGCAGATAGGAAGCTGAAAATTAGCAGAGGTATGAAAAGGATTATGGGGCAAACTCGAAAAATAATTAAATTTTTTTATCCATTGGCGTCCGAAAAGGGAGGGGGGGCTAAAAACAAATTGTCGGCCAAATTTTTTTTTTTCTAATGATTATACATATCTTCGAAATTACTAATCACAAAAAATTCATATTTTGGGACCACTAAGGTGGCTACTAGAATCAGCTTAGAAATAGGCTAATTATTGTAAGGGGGTTCAAAGAAAAACACTTAAAAATGAATATCTCGACTGTCTCTTAAGCTATGTAATTGAAACTTGAAAAGTATACTAAGCTTTATTAGCGAAATAGGAAAAAAGTATAAAATGTGGACATAATAGTAGTGGGGGAAAATGGGGAGCATTTCAAAAATGGCGCACTTTCCAAAACTAAAAATCATTATATACCAAAATTAAGTACAGATATCAAATCAAAAATTTGTCAGATAATAGAGCTATTAAGTTTTTAATTTTGTTAAGAAATTTAAGTTTAGGGGTGTAAGGGGAGGGAGGTGGAAGTCAAAAATGTTGAACGTTTTGAGTAATTTTTTTAGGACTTTGGTAAAAGATGGAAAGTTTAAATTTTGCACGTCGATACATCTATTTAATATACATAGAAACAAAATAATAATTTGCTCCAAAATTGTTATGCACCGAAGTGGGTGCCTAATGTGCACAAGGTGTTTAATGTGTAATGAGAAAAACACATAAACTGAAAATTTTTGAATGAAATGAAAAAAAATTCCTAAAAGTTTGAAGTATTAATTGGTTGAATATCTTTAAAACTTCTACCCCCTCCCATACAAAATTATTTTTTCGACCATTTTTAAGAAATCAATTATCATCTAACTATTAAAAGCTATCAATTTGAAATTTTGCATAAAAACTTACAAAAATAATTGAAATGAAATTACGTTAAAAGTTTTGATATCGCGCTTGCTCTTCTACCCCCTCCCATACAAAAGTATGATTTCGACCAATTTAATTAAATCAACTAATAACCAACAGATTAAAAGCTACGAACTTAAAATTTTGTACAAGCACACTACAAGAAAAAGAAAATAAAATTGCGTCACAAATTCTACGATTCCCCTACCCCCTCCCAAACAAATGTTTGGTTTCATTAATGTAAAATACACCGAATCCTATAAAAATTCTATCCAACTTCGTCTATGAAACTGAAATTCTATACAGAGAATATTGGACGTGATTTAAGCAATCAATTAAAAAACTATGAACATCCACACACTCGTGATAGTAACGCCTCACCACTCCCCTCATAAAAACTCAAACTTGCATAAATAAACGAACGAAATATTGATTATAAGTACTGGAGCTTTTGAACGTTTCTGCAAAGTGTAAAATTGACAATTGCCCTGCGCAAGAACCTCCTTTCACTTAGTCTTCCCTAACCACTCTAATATGCATATTGAATTTTCACGCATCCGCAACTTGTCCCAAGAATAATAAAGTTTCGCCCGACCAGTTGGCAGTTTATTTTTCTCAGTGTCGATCACAGTACTTTATTATTAGAATAATAAAGTAAAATTACTAACCTTCTTCCTATTCTTCTACCGCCTCCCATCACTAATCACTTTCGAAAGAATTTGGGATGACATATTTCCCGTTAAAGTCTTTACCATTTCAAAGATATAATCATTTGAAAAAAAATTTGGCCGACCATTTGTTTTTAGCCACCATTAGTATATTTTTGATTTTTCCCCATAAATCAGTATATCCGAAAGTCGAATTTCAATTTTCTACCTACATTCGTATTGGAGATATTAGCAAGTGTCATGAAGCTCACTTAATCTACAATCCACCCAAAAATTAACTTCCTATCTTTAAAAATCTCGGAGGTATGAGTCCATATGTACGGAGGACGGCATACGAACAGACGGATTTTTTTACATTTTTAGGCTAATTTAGTTATGGAATGCGAGAAAATAAAATTTCAGGATAGCAATTATTAAAAATTGGCATATATTTAAAAAATTACCGTTTTTTTTTTGTAAAAGCCATATAACCCAAACAAATGATCCAAAAAAAACAAACTAAATACCATTGAAAAGGTATTTTCATCAAGGTGTTCCTTTACCGGATTCCAGGTCATTTCCTGTTCTGGTTCCGGGTTTCCGCTAAAATACGGCAACAAGGTGAAAAAAGAGGTGAAAGGGATATTTCGAACGCATATCGCACTCAAATCAGGACAACCGACAAGTATAAAACAAACCTTAAGCCTGAGCAAGGCAGCAACATAAAGAACAAAACCTTTCACGGGTACCGCCGTCCGAACTTTCATCCCAGAGCGGAATAGCCATACATTCGACCAGCACATAAGAGGTTGAAGAAGAGAAGGGCAAAATGTAATATTTTTCAACGTTTTTTTTATATAAGAGAACGTACAGTGATCGTCATCAAGAGTTGGACATTTAGAGTTCTTGCTTTGATGTTCACATTTGACGTTTCCATTTCAGTTGTGCGATCATTTTACGTATACATAATGCTTTCACGTCTTTTTTGACTTAGAAGAAAAACATTATAATTGTCCCTGTTCTAAGTTTGTTTTGAATCTATCAGTTAGTATCTGTCCAACAATTTGTAATGCGCACTGTTCATTTGTTCTTGCGCTTAATTTGTCGCGAGGAAATGCTTTAAACTTGCTAACCTTTCATATACATTTTAACATGGCATGTCCCCTAAAGTAAGCTCTCCGTTTCAGCTTTAATGGAAACCATTTTAAAGCGTATTTTTGAAGCGTATTTTTTGTATTGAGCAAAAGTGCGTTTTAGAGCTCGTAAGTGTGTAACGAAGTAGAAGTAGATTTGTACCTGTGATCCTAATTCGCAAAGCAGACGCGTTAACCACTGAGCCATCTTCACCCAACGTTTAAGTCCGTCAAAAGCGTATGACCTTAAGCCGCTATTAAAGTACTTTCCCTAAAATCCTTAGAAGTAATCTTACAGCACGTATCCTGCTATTTGAAAAAGTCATATTCAGATCATTTACAAATCAGTGGTGACTAATGCATAATAAGTATTAGTATAGACTCATTCAGTCACGTAGAGACTACTGGTTGCTAGTACTTTATCTATACATATAAATATAATTGTAGTGTATGTCTGTTATTTGTTCATAAATGGCTATAAGTATTTTAGGATCAACTAAGCAGAAACACAAGTTTTCAAAATTCTTCTCGGTCTGTCTGCCTGTCCGTTCAGCTTTCACGCAAAAACGGCTGAACCGTAATAAAACTTTCACGGTTTATTAGGTATACTTCGATATGTAATCTACGTTTGGTCTTATTTCAATACCCCCTCCCATACAAAATGACTCATTCTCAAAAATAGATAATAATCAAATTTTCTTGAAAACAATGGGAGCGAATAATGTGAAATTTAAAATATATAATATCATAAATGGTATCTATGGTATACAAATTATTTGAGTCCCCCACTTCTTCGACCACCTCCCATACAAACTACACTTTTTCATGAAATACTATAAAACACAGTACGTATAACATTTATCGAGCTCAAATTTTGTATTAAATCCTTAATTAGTATCATAATTAATATCGGATAAAAGTAAATCGATTAGCTTCCCGCCTTTTACCCCCTCTCATACAATGTGACACAATATCACATCTTTTCCAAAATTTAATTTTCTTAAAAACAATGAAAGTTACTGATCTGAAATTGAAAATAACAAATTACATGATGATTATAGTTGTTTCTCAAGAAACTCCTTCAATCATATTCCATACAAACTGCAGAATTTCACTAAAACAATGCGCTAATTTTCTCAGTATCTATTCCATTTTTAAAGCTTAAATTTGGAACAATACATTTTATAGCTACTCTAGCGTGATGAAATAAAAATAAGGTTAATGCTGTCACCCCTGCTACCACTACTCATACAAAATTTCTTAAGATCACAAAAATTTCGATTTCTTCTATAATATCGTATGATTTACGCACAATCGTAGTCCTTTTATGTTTTTAAGCTTAATGTTATTTTATTTGGGCTTTTGTTTAATCTTAACGCTCTTCAATACGTATATGATCTTAAATAAAGGGATTGATTTGATCACGAGCCAATCCCATACAAATACGAGTATCCTGGCTTCATTCTTAATAATTTACGTTTCTGATTCTAACAAACTTCAAAGCATTGTGCTCAAAAAGCCATTTAACTAAGCAGATTAAATATCCCACTAAATGTATTACCAACTACATTCTCAAAATTTGTTTATTATCGCGATTCTTACGCGGACAAAGTCGCGGGGGATTGCTATTTATTAGAATAATAAAGTAAAATTATAAAACAAATTTCTCCTGTATGAAACGCAGCACTTGTAACAAACTCAGATTTCATCTAAAATATAAATATAAGTTTAAGCAACAGCACAATCCAACTTCAAATTATAATGTCAAAAGTGTGTAAGCATAAGTCATGTTCAGAATAATTAATTTAATTGCAATATATATTTATTTATTAAAAATAAGGAATACAAATGAAAAGAGATTCGTTGTATGAAAATTTTCCCTTGATCTATTGACTCTGACTGTAGCCATGGGTCATTAATAAAGGAATTTACGAACGCACACAATGCTTCGCTTCTCTTGTACCACGCTATTCATTCGAAAATTAGGGTACCAACTTTTCGCTTCATTCTATAATTAGAATAATAAGAGGAAATATCTTACACATAAGTCAGTATATTAATTTCATATTAAAATTTCCTCAAATACCCTAAATCCTGTACAGATCTAATTATATATTGTTCAGATTTAAAAATTAACACGAATCGGAACAGCAAAAGTCAACCATCCATTATTAATAAGTGCAAAGTTAATTCCACACGAAAAATTTCAACTTTCACAAAATCTAATTGAGAACATAATTCAATATTCGTCCTTACGTCCACCCTAAGTCATCGCTCTCTTTGATTCTTCATAGAGATTTATTTATAGCTTTAAACTTAATTTCCATAGTTAATTTTCGTTCGGTGAATGAGAATCCTAGATTTTCTCTCGGCATACCTTGATCCATCTGTACAGAACGATATACGACAAAAACTACGACGACGTACAGATTTGTACCTTTTAAGTTATTCGACATTACGGAATAAATTCGCTTCCGAAATTGATCTAATCCCAACTCGACCCTCATAATTCTGCAAGCGATTAGATGAAATTACTTTCGAAGATTATTTCCTTGCGTTCAGATTTAATAGCTAGAGATCCTAGGGCTTTTATTCTATAACCAGCCGGGGAGTCAGTTTGATGCCATCATATTTATTTTGTATTCAGCTATTATACATCTAAATCTAAACGAAGAAGGCAGCAAGCACGGAATGAAATATTAAGTGAATCGTGAGCACTCCCAGCGACGCGAAGGGACGAAAAAAAGGATCGACTTTCTTCGAATCGAGACGAATCTTAAAATTTATTTCCTTTTTCAAAAGGATAGAATTTTTGATTTATAATTTCGGGTGGCGTTCCTATTCGATATAATCAGTCGCTTTTCACGCACAATCGTTTTCCTCTTGGCATTGTTATTTCAATTGCAGCTTAAAGTCGTCATTGGGAAATTTAATTAAACGCCTTCGTGGCAAATATTTTCACTCTTGCGATTTTGAGGAATTGTTACGAAATTGTATCGAAAAATTATTTTCCATCATGACATTTCAGTGAAAATTATTTTCATATAAAATCAGACTCTTTGAAAATGCGAAATTATACTGAGAATTGAATGCTATTAGAGAATTTAATGGATGGTAATAAATTTTCAATTCATTGGCGAAATTTATTAATTTTTGATAATTTAGAGAAACTTAATGGAGGGCATACTAAGTGTTTTAATGCAATTTATTTGATTTTTGTCTGTCAGAATGAAATGCGAAAGAGTTTCAAACTTAGTGAAACACATTTTCCTTTTTTTATTATTGGTCGTACATATATCACTAAATTTGCTTAAATCGGTCTAAGCGAATATCGAACGCTCTCAGAAATTCTCTGAAATTTAAATTATTTATATAGTTTCAAAATACCGATTACTAAATTTAAATAAATTAGTTCTTCCATTGTTGAGTTAGTAAACAATCTATACTTCTTGAAAATATTGGATAATTGCAGAAGTGTCTTATACTCTATCGGGAGAACAAATTAAAACCAGCCGTTTCCCAAAAGGTGGTGCCAGAAGTAAATGCTGATCAACAATGGCGGAACAGAAACATCACATGGCTTCTGTGGCGTAGTGGGCAGCGTGCTTGCTTCACAGTCAATAGGTCGTGGGTTCGATTCCCATTCCAGATAGTGGGGCTTTTTAAGCATGAATTTTCAGTTGCTACTGGCAATGAAAAAGTATTCAAAATAAAATGGGCAAACGGTGCAAAAGTGAAACAGTTCCACTTCAAGAAGGTCTATATACTCAAAAAATGGTCTCTGTTCGCTTTCTATCATTCAGTCCCCCATAACATCTGCAAACATTTGTCAGTAGCAGCCAGTACAATTGAAAAATATACCAGTTTCTCTCCACTCGTTATGGTCGTTCTCACTCCCCTTCCCCTACCTTCCCAATGGCCTGAATAGCGTTTGATACCTTGTCTAGTCCTATTTTGCTGTTTGCTCTATTAATTGGCGGACTTCCGTAAACATAGCAGAAACAAAGGATATGCAGAAGACTGCTCACTACCTGGCAATACTTTACTTTCACTTAGTGCAAGTACATATATCCGATCTTAGTGTGTGTGTGTGTGTGAATGTATAGCGAGAGGTAAGCAGATTCCAAGCCTCGAAACATTTGCTTCATCAATTACGAAATTGACCACTGCAAAAAACAGTGATTCTGGAAATTGTTTGCGGTAGAAATAATAGGAGGTGTAGCCTAGTAAGAAGAATGTTGGTCTACAATGCGAAGATCGGGAGTTCAAATCCCGGTCGACGCATAATTTTGGCGCACTGCCCGCTTGGGTATATCTTGACTACCTCAATCTGCGACAATGGGAAACTCGAAGATAGAGGGCTGTGCGAAGAGCTAACCACCCAATAACCAATAACAAATAAAAAATGTTAAGGAACCTGATGTTCAGGAGGCCAAAGTCCGATTTGGGCTATAGTGCCATTGAAGAAAAAATAATAGGAGAGACGAAAATTTTAGCGCAAACAGAAATGAAATGAAACTAGAGTCAGCGCTGTAAATTTAAATTAAGATAATAAAAAAAGTCAGAGTAAAAATCAAAAGCAGAAAAAAAAGTCAATAGAGAGACAATTTCTTATACGCGTAAAATCAACAACAATAATAAACAAACAACAACCGTGAATCGCAATCCGTCCGAGCCATGAACTAGGCCTTTAACACAGACAACAGTACTCGCTACATTACGACATATTAGCCTGCAAACATAAACTTAGTTGGGATGGCCGCAATGTAGTTGCCGCTGTGCGATGACACCGATTAAAATTAGTTCAATGCCATCACCCCTTCTACCATTCCCCATACAAATTTTTTCAAGATCACAAAAATTTTATTTCATCTAAAGTATCGTATGATTGGGCTTTACGCGATTAATAATAGATAATAAGAATATTACAACTAAATTCAATTAAGAATAATCATTATTCCAATTTCATTTCATTCAATATTCAAACCAAAAAGATAAACTGCAGACTTGCATAAACAAAATCCTAAAATTCAAATCATTAAATAAAATACTGACTCATATAAGCAAAAGCGCGGAACTGACTCATATAAACAAAAACAAAAGCACGACTCACCATTAAATGCTAACTAAACAAAGTCGTCAGTTGGATTCATTGTAAAATTGCTGAATTGGACTTATTGCAGACTTGCAGAAACACATATAAGAAAATAGTAAGAACTCAGAGTTAAAGCTCAGTTCAGTTTAAGTTTTATATTTAATTCAGTAAGAATTGTAATTAAAATTAACTCGTTTAAGTTTTCTAAAATAATAAAAAAATTAATCAAAGTTAAATTTGTGTTTTTTTTATTTAAAAGCAATCAAGTAAATTTAACTCGCGCAATCATAGTCCTGTTATGTTATTTACATTTTTTGGAATTAACACAATATGTATATGAGCACGGGCCTGTCCCATACAAATACGAGTATCATGGTCTCATTCTTAATAATTTATGGTTCTGATTGCAACAAAATACAAAACATTGTGCTCAAAGAGCCATTAAAGTAAGCAGATTATACATCCCACATAATTACTAACTATATTCTCAAAAACTGCTTATTATTGCGATTTTTACGCGGACCATCAGCGAAGTGATCGCTGGTATTTAAAAAAAATTATTAGTAGAAAAAATTATACGATTAACTTTACTTTTTCCCCTCGCATACAATAATGGGAAGGTAGGGAAAGTGCAGTGAGAACGACCGTAACAAGTGGTGAAACTGGTATATTTTTCAGTTGTACTGGCTGCTACTGATATTATGCGGGTCTAAATGGTAAATATCGAATAGAAACCATCTAATAATAAACCATCTACTGAGCGAATAATTTGCCATTTCCAGTAGGAACTGAAAAAGTCGTGCCTAATAAAACCCTACAGCCTGGCAATCAAGCCCACGACTGTGGAGCAAGCACACTTCCACTACGCCACGGAGGCTTCCTTCTACCACCTCCCATACGAATCGCACAATTTCACTAAATTCAATACTCTAATCTTCTTAGTATCTATTAAATTTTTGTTACTTAAATTTTTTATAAAACATTTTGATAGTACCTTCAGCCTGATGTGAAAAAATTATTTCAATGCTGTCATCCCTTTTACCACTCTCAGTACAAAATTTCTTAGGATCGCAAACTTTTCTCTTTTATTTAAAGTATCACATGATTGAACTTTATCAGCAATCCTGCTGTGCTGTTTTTTTTAAAACGTAACCGGTAATTTATTATGATAATTTCAGACTGAATCCCATGACATGGAGCTGCAATTTCTGCAATATCGTTGATGATAAGTTAATATTTCAATATAACATAACAACATTATAGATTTACAAATATGAAAATGATACGTAAAGGAAACATTTAAGTGCTATTTTTGAAAAATCAATAAAAAGCCCTCAATCTTATTCATGAGAGGATTTCCGTTGTGCAGTGAGTTCGTTTATTACTGAGCCGAAGAAATTGAAAGCATAATGGGCTGTGAGTTTTTAATTTGATTTATTTGCGACGCCATCTCACGACTAAATCAAGCTTCATACAAGCATTCCTGTTGATTTGTAATCAAATTGAGAAGAAAATTCGGATTTTTCACACTTCAACTGATGGAGTAAAATTTTCACTTCACATTTCTTTTGGGCTGAAAAGCCTCGAAATTCCGCTCATGCTACAAAATGATTTATACCTTAAATATTACGTATATTGCTTTACTTCTCACCATGGCAGATGGAAAATTGCCGAAATTCCTTACCACAATGTCCCATAAATTATTTCCTTGGCTTATTTCACAAATCATTGAGTTGAATGGGAATTTTCAATGGGCTTTCCGATACATTCTTATCATCATCATGCCGTTGACTGACTTACGGTTTTGGTAGTATGTATATGATAGCAAAATGCCTGCCCGTTTTGTGCGTCCGCTGCATAGCCTGGTTCGGTTTGCCAGGCCTTCGAATCTTTGGGACGTTTTGATCAATTGGGTTTTTTTCAACTTCCCATGCTAAAGGGTAAAATCTATTACAGCTCCTTGAACACAATCAGTTTGCTTGGCATCTAGTTTTCTCTTACTGAAAAGGAATTATGGATTCCTTGAAAAGGACTTGTAGCTTATTTTCGGCGATAGACGTTGAAACCGAAGCCGAAAATCGCAGTACTATGAAGACTCGAAGCATTTAACGATTGAAACATTGTGTACTACGGCAAATTGTCGGTAGATGATATTTCTTGCCCTTCTGCTCCTTAGAAATAGTGTATAAAGTGCACAATGCAGGATATAGCAGTCTAAAAAGCAGCAGCGTCATTTATTTAACCTTGTGACCCACGACGCTCACTCCACAATGTTGATATCTCATCCTTTCGCCTTCAACATTTTATAGCAGTTGAACGCTACTTGCGGAGAACCCTTTTGGGTCCCTGGCGACCTTCCTTAGTTCTATTGGCCTTCCTTTCAGTGTCGGCTTTTTTTGGCAGTGGGTACGGGGCAGGAACAGGTTTCTTTTCGGAAGGGGTCTGGTGGGGGTTGGGGGCTGCCTGCACAATACGAGTGTTTAAGTCTGTCACTGACAGATAAGAAATTTCGTACACAACGTCTATCCCTGCAGAATAGCATACAATGTTCTTCGGGGGATTATTGTCAACCTTAGTGTCTATTAAAGGATGATGGCAGTGTTGTGTATTCTGTTGTAGCGCGGGTACCTTACAGCCGACATACAACATACCATCTTTCTTGGAATGGAAAGTAAAATGCTGACGATTTAGGTACTATGGTACCTCGTATACTTCCGTACCAAGTGGCATGTAAGTCGTTCTATTCGAAACGAAACCTACTTGTATGTACATGTGTGTACGACATCTAACGCTATTCACATATGTTTTTGCTTGTGAAATTCCTTCGAAAATTTGTCTCCGGTATATTTGGCACGCTATACCAATCAGAACGAAACAAACATCCCTTAGACATGTCCTTTAGATTAGGAGAGAGACCAGTGCTGCTTGAATTTGTTCTTATAACTTGTATAGCGTAGAATAAAACAAGGACGAAAACTAAATATTTTGAATATATAACATAAAACAGAGGACAGAGCACTCTCCTGTGTACTATGCATAAAATGTCCTTCTCTCACCATCCGCAAACGGAAGAAGTAATTTGTTTTATTATAGCAACAAAACCGTAAAGGATTTTGATGTTTGTTATAGTTGTCGCCAGGCTAAAGTACTTTAAATTGTCTCGGCTAGGCTATACATAGAACATGGAGAACTCTTCTTCGACTCTCACTTCTCGAACCTCTATCTCCCACTCTTTATCACTTTTTCGAGTTGTAGTATAGTCGAGAGTCGATTAGATGAACTTTGGCAAGGACACCAAGAGTCCTTCTATCGTACAGAATAATAGAGTTCAAGTCGTCGTCTTATACTTATACTTATATTATTGGAGAACAGAAGATGGGATTACATTGAGATTAATTCGGTTACTTTTATGATGGCCACAGATTGTAAATTTTCCAGACATTGTAGAAGAGGACGTTAACTTGAATGTAATGATGGTGTCCTACGAAGAAACAAGACACAGTGCCAGAAAGAATAGTTAGAGAAAAACAAGATAGACGTAGCCCGAAAGAGGTTGAGAAAGAGGCCAACAGCTATGGACTTAGTAAGCTAATTAAGCTGTAAATTATGTTTAACGAGGAAGTATTTTCGAAATTATTATTATGTAAAACTTTGTGTGGGCTATAACTAATTTGGCATTACCTGCTTTGTTGTATTGAAATCAAAGGATTTTTATATTCTAGATGAAATCTGAGAGCATTATAAGTTTGCTCTAAGGTTTCTAATGCCAAAAAATAATCCGTTAGGGGTACAGAAATATTTGTTGTTGCTCAAAAATCTCAAAACCGGATGTCAGTCCATCCGTCTGTGCGCTCTATAGTTTGGGAACGCGTTGAGCTAGAAAGCTTAAATTTCGTATACATTGTTTTTTACAAAAAGCTAAGGTCAAGTTCGTGAACGGGCCAAGTTGCTCCACTCCTTCTACTCCCTCCCATACAAAATGACACAATTTGGCAATTTGACAATAAACGGATTTGCTCCAAAAGTATAAAATCTATTGATCTTAACTTCCTTTTATCGTACACAAGTTATTTGTGTTCTTTTACTCCTTCCATCACCTCCCATACAAACTGCACTTTTTCATGAAAACCAATTTACTCAGTTTGTATAAAATTTATCGAGCTGAATTTTTGCACCAAATATTTATTTAGAATTATTAATGAGACGAAAAAAATTAAACAATTAGCTTTATCATTTCTACCCCCTCCCATACAAAATGACACATTATCGCTATTTGACAATAGGATTTGCTCGAAAAGTATAAAATCTTGATATGAAATTGGGAATATATTTCTTTTAGGATAACTTCAATCAATATAAGGTATTTGTGTCGTTTTCGTCCTTCCACCACCTCCCATACAAACTGCACTTTCTTAAGAAATCCTCTAAGCCAATTTACTCAGTGCGTATAAAATTTATCGACCTGAAATTATGAGCTGAATATTTATTTAGAATTATTAATAAGACTAAAAAAATTAGACGGTTAGCTTTATGTCTTCTACCCCTCTCATACAAAATGACACATTTTCGCAATTCGACAACAAACGGATTTGATCGAAAGCATTAAAGCTATTAATCTGAAATTTTGAATATATTACTGTTCTGATGATTTTAATTTACTGTATAAAAACTATTTGAGTCCTTCCCTTCCTTCCACCACCTCCCATACAAATATTATAAACAAATTTACTCAGTACGTATAAAATTGATCGAGCTGAAATTGTCTATTTAGAATTATTTGTAAGATCAAAAAGAATTAAGCGATTAGTTTCACTCCTTCGACCCCCTCCCATACAATCTGACACAATTTCACAACTTCACAAAAAGTAAATTTTCCGGAAAAATATGAATGCCACTGATCTGCAATTTAAAACATGATATTTTCAGTTATATCTGAAAAAGTCATAAAGATCTCGCCCTTCTTTCTACCACCTCCCATACAAACTGCACAATATTACAATTAAATTTTTGAATCCTAAATTTTGTATAAAACATTTCAATGGCAACTCTAACATGATGTGAACAAATTAGTTCAATGTTTTAACCTCCTCCACCATTTCCCTCACAAAATTTCTTTAAATCAAAAAATTTCTCTTTCATCTAGAGTATCGCACGATTGGGATTTACGCCCAATCGTAGCTCTGTTATGTTTTCTGTAGGATTTAAATGTTGTCCTACAATGCGAAGGTTGTGGGTTCAAGTCCCGATCGACGTATAACTCCAGCATGCTGCCTGCATGAGTCTACATTAGTCACCTTATTTTACATAAAACTACAAATTCGTAGTTAGAGGGTTGTGCGAATGGCTAGCAACCCTTCCACAAAAAATAATGAAAATATTGGTGGACAGGGAAAACTAAGTGAACGGGGCAGAGCTGCTGTCAATTATATAACACATAAGTGTACTTAAAACCTAAAGTACCTATACATACATATAATAAATATTTCATTCGTTTACTTATGCAAGTGTGGGTTTGCATGTAGGGGAGTGGAGGGGGGTGGAAGGGATGGGTGGATGATTGCTTGAGCCACCTTCAAAATTCTCAGAGAATGTTAGTTTCATAAACGGATTTGCTTAGAATTCCTATGAAATTCGGTGTATTTAATATTCACGAAATCAAATATTTGTATAGGAGCTAGGATGTAGCCTAGTTGGTAACGTGCTTGTCTTGTACTGCGAAGGTCGTGAGTTCAAATCCCGGTCGACGTAATATATAATTCCAGCACATTTGCTGCTTGGATATACCTTGGCCACCTCAATCTACGAAAACTCATTCGTAGATAGAGGGTTGTGCGAAGGGCTAACAACTCCTCCACAATAAGTAATGAAAAGTGTTAAGGAACCTGAATATCAGGAGGCCAAGGTTCGATTTGGGCTGTACCGCCATTGTAGTAGGAAGAAATAGAGGAAAAAAGAGACTCGCATACTTTGTGATGCTTTTAATTTTGTGGTCGAAATCATACATTTGTTTGGTTGGGGGAAGAACGGTAAGATAAATTTCAAAACTTGTGATGCAACTTTATTTTAAATATTTTAAAAAGTTTTTGTACAAAATTTCAAGTTGATAGATTTAACTTTATTATTCTAATAATGAAGTATTGTGATTGACACAGAAAAAAAAATTTGCTGCCTTGAAATTTTGTTTTTTCGCGTTTCATGACTAATTAAGCCTAAAAATGCAAAAAAAAAAAATCGTCCCGCCGTACATGGACTCATAACTCCGCGACCGTGACATTTTGACCCACCACTACCCTGCCAACTTAAAAATTTTACCAAAATTATAGGTTATAAAGCTCTGCAATTTCATCCAATTTAAATTTAATACCTGCATTCGATTTTTCGATATAGTTTGAAACTTTGAAAAGATGACCATTTTATAATGCTTCCCATTTCTCCCCACTACTATAATCTCCAAGTATTATATTTCTCTCATATTCTGCTAGTATAGCTTGAGGACACATTTTTTTCCAACTACATGGCATAACAGATAGTTGCGATATTAATTTTTATGTGTTATTCTTTGCACGCCTAACCCTCCTCCTTACAATTAGTGACCCTCCTCTATGTTAATTATTGTGTATCTCCATGCCTCCTGATTTCCCCTAAAATATCAATTTTTACTAGCAACCAGCAGCCTCTACGTGACTGAATGAGCCCATGCAATGCCTTATTATTCATTAGTCATCAATGATCTGTAAATGCTTATCTGATACTCTCTTTTACAAACAACAGGACACGTGCTTTAAGATCGCTTCCAAATATGTTAGGGAAAAGCACTTTAATAGCAGCTTATAGTAACACGTTTTTGAAGATTGCTCAGTGGTTAACGCGTCTGCTTTGTGATCTAGGATCCCAGGTTCAAATCAACTCCTCGACTTGAAAATAATCACGTCCTTATTCGTTACACACTTATGAGCTCTGAGTGTTGTATTGTATATACAACCTAACCAGGCGGGAAAAAATGCTTCAGTATTGCTAAATTTAAAATCTTATTTCTGCTAAGAAATTTAAAATCAAGACGCTCTTATTAGTTGGGGAAAAACAGATGGTGCAATTATTAAATGGCGTCTACAAAAAATTGGAACTGCTGAATAAAACGATTGAGATCATGCAAATGAAAGCAATGAATACATCTACAACCGTATTTCATTGATGATTTTGAATTGCTTTATTTTCAGTTGGGCTTACGCTTTTTCCTTTCACGGTTTCTTGTATCTATAAATATATAACAAACAAACATGGCGGACAAATGGAGAGTACGCGTTATAAAATGTTGGACAGATATTAACCGGTAGATTCGAAACAGACTTTGAACAGGAAACTGTGCCGATCGACGCGAGTCAATAAAGACGCGAAAGTATTATGTGTGCGTATAACGATCGGACAACTGAAGAGAAAAAGTTATATGCAAAACATAAGAGAATTATGATTGGGCTTGAAGCCCAATCATATGATACTCTAGATGAGATGGAAATGACTTAAATACACCGGAAAATATTTCATCTCAAATTCTTTCGAATAGTGAATAGAGACTTTTGCATGGGGGGTGGTAGAAGTAGAGGGGGAGGTTTGTATTTTTCGTAAATGCAAAATGGTTTTTGCGGAATTTAAAGTTTTTAGTTTTCATTATTTTTAAAGAAATTGGTCATAGTTTACCTGAAGTTGGGGCATTTGTATGGGAGGTGGCAGAGGAATGAGAGCATTTAGTATGATTTTGAGATTGCTTATCATCCTCCTTATCACCATACTGTCATTCAATTTCAAAGTCGATAGCTCTCATATATTCGAAGGAGAAATGCTTTTCTTGAATTTATAATACAGATATTTGTATGGGAGGTGGTAGAAGGAGTGAAGCGGAGCTGATAATTTTTTCTAAGACTTATTTTAATTATTAAGAAACAAATTCTGGCAAAATTTGAAGTTTGTACTTTTTTCAGTTTTAATGGAAATCGATAAAATGCATTTAACAAAAATTATGCATTTGTATGGGAGGGGGTAGAAGGGGTGTACGTATCAAAACAAATTTTTGTGGCATTATTGGTATTTTTATTTGTCTACTTTGTACAAAATATCAAGTTGATAGCTGTAACAGTTTCGAAGAAAAATAGTTTAAATCAAATTTCAAAATTTCGTGAAATTTGTATGGGAGGGGGTAGAAGGAGTGAGGTGAAGTTAATAATTATTTTTAAAATAAATTGCAATTATAGTAGAATTATTTCTGACAAAATTTTGTCTTTTCAGCTTTATTAATTTTAATGAAAATCGAAAATATATGTTTTTCAAAATTGTCCATTTGTATGGGAGGGGGTAGAAGGAGTAAAGGGATCCGGTCAATATTCAGTGATAGTAATGACATTCATATCACAATACTTTGACCTAAATTTTAAGACGATAGCTTAAATAGTTTCAAAGAAAAATCAATTTCTTATTATTTCGAAATTTCATGAAATTTGTATGGGAGGGGGTAGAAGGAGTGGGGGGATGTAGCCCATTCACGAACTTAAAGTTACTTTTTTGCTAAAAATGACACACACAAATTTTTAACACTATAGCTCAAAGCTTTCGAGAGTTATGCTGTAGACAGACGCACAGACAGACAGACGGACAGACGGTCACTCGGAATCGAGGTTTTTGAGCGACAAAAAATATTTCTGTACCCTTGGCGGCTCTGTGCGAGCGTTATTTCTTAGCGTTACAAACGGTATGGCAAACACAATATACTCTCAGATTTCATCTAGAGTATAAAAAGGATCGCGTGCGACAGCCTTTGCAGAGGGTGCGAAGAAGAAGAAGAATCTATCGAATATTATCTTTGTCACTGTCCTCAAGTCTCCAACAGTCGTCTCCTTTGTTTAGGCTCCAGACTCTTCACAGAACTAGAAGACCTCAGAGGCGTCAAACATTCGAGCGATTGCTACGGTTTGCAAATCGACCCAAGTGACTAGAACAAGAGGAGTGACATCCATCTCATAATGAATAGGGGAGTACGATGGGCCCAACTAGATGGCCCCAGTCAAAGCTTTCTACATCTCAAGCTGGGCAGAACTGACGTAGCGGCCATCTTGAATGACTCCAGCGGGTGTGACGTCATGGATTTTTCCATTCCAAAGGACAACCTGTATTATTTTTGACGAACTTGTCGTAAAAACACGTTTTACCGAAAACAACACAAAATCATAATTAAATCAAATTAAGCACGGAAATATAACGCGAGTGCATACTTTTTCGCAATAACTAAAATTTTACAATTTTCTGTGTGAAAATTAATCGGGGAACTCTGCACAATATGAGTGACAGATTTTCTTCGGTGTGAGAAGCCGAGATTTAACTTCGATCGCACTTTTTTCAATTAAAAATCTATTGCACTCATATCAACGTGTAATAATTACATGCCGAGCACTATTATTAAAGTACCTTAGAAAGCTGAACTATCTTTAACACTGCATTTAAGAATAAACGCGATTTTTACGAAGCCCGCCGTGTCTGCTCCATACAAAATCGCGCGAATTTGTATGGAGCTGTCATGTTTGTTATGACTCCAACGTGTTGTTGTTGGATTCAGTTACTCGGCTTTCTACTATAGAGGGCTTTGCCCCAGTGCATTGTGGTTCTACGAAACCACACTACTACAACCTAAGCCTAAACCAATATGCTAACAACAAAGTAAGAACTCGAAATGTCCAAAAAAAATGTAGCGTTTTGTCCCCCCGCCCCGCGCCTCTTTCTTCAAGCTTTTTTATAGGATGATCTCTCTATAGGCAATTTCGGCCTTTATGTGCAATGCACAATCACAGTCATGGAGGGAAGGAATACAATGGGAAGGGGAATGAGAACGATCGTAACGATTCGTGAAGCTGGTTTATTTTGCAGTTGTACTGACTGCTACTGACAAATATTTGCAGATGTGATGGGGGTAGCGATTGTATACTTGTAGAATGTATAGATATGAAATGAAAGATCGGTAGGCGGTACCACTAAATGGCGTTTGTGCTTATGTTTCTGTCTCTCTGTCTTCGCTCCGGCTTAAAGTTCTCGGATGCTTCTCGGATACCGTGATCTGATTACGGGAGGAGTTTTCAATTTTCCTTTTATCTTTTCTCTCATCATGTTACCGTATTTCAGTGGAAATCTGGAACCAAAACAAGTAGAGACATAAAACCCAGAATAGGCACACCTTAACGAAAATACTTTTCCAATGGTATTTAATTTATTTATTTTGGATCATTGATTTGGGCTGAAGTGCGTTTATGAAAAAACGCTTATTCTTTTAAATATGTAGATGTATGTATGTAATTCCGAAGATAGATATAATCTTTTAAAAATAAAAATTCGGCCGACAAATGGTTTTCAGCCCCCCCCCCCCCCTTCCTTTTCGCACCCAAATGAACAACCTGACCTACAAACCCATCTATGTGTGTATCGAATTTCAGCTTTCTAGCAAAACCCATTGTTAAGATATTCGAATTAGTATTTTTCAGTACTAGCCCTGCCTCTCCCTTAAACCCTTCATCTCCTAAAATTTGAATCCACCTGAGATCAGCACCTATGTGCAACCCACTCAAAAATTAACTTTCTATCTTGAAGGGTTTGAAATTTAATGTACTCAGAGCGTACACGTACGGCAGACGACGTACGGCGAATGGCATACAGCTTACAATAGACATTTTTAGGCTAACGCGGAAAAAAAACAAAATTTCAAAGTACCAATTTTTTTTTTTTACCTTATTATTCGAATAATAAAATGATTTAAAATTTTCTAATTTTTCGGATCTATGCCACACTTGCCGAGTGGTGGAATATAATTTCCGCGATCTATACAGAAAAACGATGAAGCTAAGGAAACAACCTGGGCGTAGCGAAGATCGTGAATTCAAATCCCGGTCGAAGCATAATTCTAGCACACTGCCTGCATGGGTAAATCTGGGTCAATATGCGAAAATAAAAATTCGTAGATGGAGGGTTGTGCGAAAGGCTAACAACCCTCCCACAATAACAAATAAAATGTTAAGGAAACTGAAGATCAGGAGGCCAAGGCCCGATTTAGGCTGTAGTGCCATTGATGAAGAAGAAGAAAACATAAAAAAACTATTATTTCGTCAGAATAATCCACTCCGACTGAATTACCTGCTGAAATTCACGGTAAAAAATAATTGGAGAAGTGTCGTGCGGATCCTTTCGAAAAATGAGCCGATTTTAAAAACGGCTTGATCGATAATTTCCAAATTTTTTTATTCAGTAAGGCAAGGGCTTAACGGTGTAAAGGACTTGAAAACTACTGCGACCACTTATGCGAAATTTATTTTTTTCGTTCTCTTATTGACAATAAACGACTATTTTCAATACTGTCAATCTTCAATCTGAATTCAATACTAAGTTGAATGCTTGGTTTCGAAATGATATAGCTGATGTTGATTCAACTACTGTTATCGACGGCTCGATTGTTGCTGATTCGAAAAATTTGATCTGCTGCAGAACACTTACAGCGTGAATTCCAAGATTATAAGTGAATGCGACAGAAAGGTCTCCGATAATATTTTAAATATGATTTTATTATTCTAACTAGTATCGGCTGCGGTCGAAATTCAACCAATTGAGTGTGTAAAATAACAAAATTCATGAATTCGCCTAATATTACCATCAATCAATCAAATTCCTGTTTAGATCCCCTATAGGCGCATAGGACAGAAACAACTCTCTTCCACAAGGCGCGATCCTGAGCATCGGCCTTAAGCTGTTGCCAGGACTTGTTTATTCCTCTGGCCTCCTGCTCAACTGCTTGCTTCCATGTGTTACATGGTCCACCAACCCGACGTCTTCATTGAAGATTATAATCCAGAGCCTCTTTAGCGATGTTTCGCTCTGGTTTCCTCAAAGTATGACCGATCCACTGCCACTTCCGCCTTTGAATCTCAATACCTATTTTAGTCTGGCCAGTTGTACTCCAAAGTTCGTCGTTCGAGATCACTTCTGGCCAGAATATTCCTAAAATGCATCGGAGGCATTGGTTCACGAAAGTCTGTAGTTTCTTGGTAAGTCGAACGGTCACTTTCCACGTAGTACAACCATATAACAACACGGATTTGATGCATGTGTCAAAAACTCGCAGTTTCGTGCCAAGGAAGATCTTTCTTAACCTCCAGAAAGGGGAAAGGATACCGAAGGCCTGACGAGCTTTATTTAGCCGAGCCTAAACATCCTTTTCGGCTCCGCCGTCCATGCTGACAATGCTTCCGAGATAGCAAAAATCTGGCACGCCTTCCACATCCTGTCCGTTAAGAACAATCGGTGTGCTTGCGTTCGAATGCATGTGCATGAACTTGGTTTTACGCACATTTATTTTCAGTCCCGCGTCTTTGCATTTAGAATGCAACGAGCGAACATTTGACTCTAAGTCCGAACGATTATGTGCAAGCAAACACACGTCATCAGCATAATCAAGGTGACTTAAGATGTTCAATAGTCTCCATTGAAGACCTTTACCTTCCGCACCTTCCAGTGCAGCTTTCAAAATGTCATTTATTACCACCAGAAACAGGGCTGGTGATAATATGCAGCCTTGTCTGACACCCGGTCGCACAGGGAAGCTCTCGGACAGCTCTCCTCTATGCAAGACGCGACACCTTGCATCTTCGTAGGATTCTTTAAACATACCTATGACTTTATCTGGAATACCTATCCTACGCAAAGCATTCCATATGTAATCTCGCTTAACGCTGTCGAAAGCCTTCTCAAAGTCCACAAACATGAGAAGTAGTGGCGAACCCATTTCAGCTGACTGCTCTAAAATTATCCGTAGGGTATTTGTGTGGTCGGTACAAGACGACCCTTCACGGAATCCAGCCTGATAAAATTTGAGAGTGCTCTCGACGACATCACTAATCCTATTGAGAATTACCTTAGCCATAATTTTTGATACGGCAGTAAGTAGACATATACCACGCCAATTGCCACAATCCTGAAGGTCGCCCTTCTTCGGAATTTTCAAAATGACGCCCTCCTTCCATTCAGTCGGATATCTTCATTCCACACCTTAGTGAAGAGTGGGAGGAGTATATCGGCTGTTATTTCCGGGTTCACTTTGAGGAGTTCGGTTGGTAGTCCGTCTATACCTGGAGCTTTCCTTCCCGCCATTGACCGAATGGCGGAAACTATCTCTTCCTTATCTCGGGGATCGTCCCTAATAGAGGATTGTTGTGGTTGAATGTTTGTTTATCAGCACTAGTTAGAAAAGTGTTTTTGTTTGCCTCTCAATTGGCGTCCAGTGTGTGATTTCATATTCACCCAATGTGGATGACTTTTCGCGTAGCATAGTGGTATATTCGCATTTTTTGTTGAGATCTCTAAGTTTATCCACATTAAGCTTGCGCTTCATTTGAAGAATTTGTGGTCGTCGGATAGCTGCTGTACATCAAGTGGTGATCGCTCCCCACGTCAGCTCCACGTTTCGCTCGCACATCGAGGAGACATCTTTTCCATCGGCGACTTATAGCCAAATGGTCGATTTGGTTCTGACTAACACCATCAGGCGAAACCCAAGATGTTTTATGATGACTCTTGTGGGGAAAAAGGGTCCCTCCCGTGACCACTTGCCGAGTACTACAAAACTCCACAAATAATTCGCCGTTTTCGGTTCTCTTAATCCAAGGTCGTGACGCGTCAACACAAGGGTCACCATGCCTCCCCATGACGTTTTCCAGTCCAGTGTTGTCTGATCCAACCTGGAATGATAATAATATCACAATATCACCTCTTGGAACACGTTCGAAGGTGGCACTCAGTTGGCTATAAAACTCCTCTTTATCACCGGATGTTGCGGTATTAGTTGGAGCATAGCACTGCAGAATTGTGACGTTTCTGACACTGGTCCTGAGCCTGACGACGATAATCCTATCCGAGATTGGTTTTCAGCTAATGAGACTGTTTCTCGCTCTCGGTGTAAGGACGAACGCCACGCCATTTTTGGCTTCACTTTCAGGGCCAATGTACGGAATAGTGTTTCCACTAGGGGTTCGTTCTTCTCCTGATCCTATCCACCTGACCTCGCTCAAGCCCAAGATTTGGATGATATAGTGCTCCATTTCACGGTCGATCACCGATTGGCGGTGCAAGGACCGAGTAACCCCAGCTCTTCCCCCGTCATTCAATATTCGAACGTTGCAGATGCCAATCATGGTCCGTTTTCGAATGGCAAAAGTCGTTACCGTAGATTCAGTCCGTATCCGAGGCGCTGTATCCGTTTCTCGTATCAGTTAGGTCTTAAGATCACGGCTGATAATGATCCAGTGAGTGTCCATTTGCCATTTTTAGGGCAAGTAGGACTAGCTGTGGGTGAATTTTACAGCCCCCATCCTACAGGGGGATAGTTAGCTCAGGTCCATGGAGTCGCTAGTCTCCAAAGATAGTTGCAAGAATTGGTAAAACCTCATCCTTCAACTACCCCCTTGCGGGGATAATATTAGGGAGTCTCTAATTAAACACTTTTCCATTTCCCCAGTGCGTTGGATCTACTAGTACTCATCCGATTACCGATGTCAAGCAGCAAAGAACAATTGTAGTACTGAGATGGAGTCCCGCTTGAAAGTTCTCACTTTATTTTACCTGCCTTAACAGCAACATACACACATGATTTTCGGTTTGAGCACATTTATGGCAAAGTACCTTTTTAATGATATAAGTTTCATTCCCCTCCTTTTATAATGTATAAAAAAAAGTCACGGACAATTCTAGACGCTCGCATATTAATATACATATAAGATAATAAAGTATTTTGATCGGCACAGAAAAAAAAATTTGCTACCCTGAAATTTTTATTTTTCCGCGTTTCATGACTGAATTAGCCCAAATATACAAAAAACATAACAAAAGTCTGATTTGGCGTAAAGCCGAATCATGAGATACTGTAGATCCATATCTGACGCCCTCAATCCAAAGATTTGGATGATATCGTGCTCTATTTGACAGTCTATCACTGATTGTCGGTGTAAGTTACCACACCCCTTCGAATCTTCCAAAAGCCAATCCTACACTGATTTCGAATGTCAATACAACCCGTTCGTATCCGAGGCACTGTATCAGTTTGTTGTATCGGTTAGTGTTTATGGCTAATAAGCCAGCTCCAGTGAGAATCTATTTGTAATTTTTAGAGTAAATAGGACTGGCAATGGGCGAACTCTATCCATTCCAGAGGATTAATTCGACCATTAGTCGACGAAGAAAACCTATGGCAAAGTTTTTGCCCCACTAATTAACTCAGTTTTTCACTAGCCATGTCCGCAATCAAAGCAATGTAAAGTATTTCCATCATTTCGGGCGTGATAGTTCCCCATCTGTCTGCAATGTCCAGATGATCACGACGACGAGGAACTGTCTGAGACTTGCGAGGATATGAGAGAGTTTACAATCTCGCATATAAGGTCAATTTAGCGAACAATGAAAGAAAATTTGAAATAGAACTCCTATCCATATAATATATAAAGCTCAGATGAGCAGAAAATGCCAGGAGAATCTGCGATTCCGAAAGATTCAGAAATTTTATCTTCCATAAGTCTAAATGCAATTAATGAATTTCATTCATAGTGGAAAGACCCAATTTAAGTCCTTAAGTAGAGCTTATCTTGAACTAATACTCAAGTATTACGAACACTCAGAAAGCTTAAGAACTAAAATAAATAAGAAGCTATCTATCTACCTGCTAGCGAAGCATATCGCTCCCAATCCCATCGTCTGTGAAATAAAACGCCGTATTTTTTGTCCGCCTAGTGAGTACACCTTGTTGACCAAATTTCCTGCAGAAAAGTTTGCTGAAAATTTTCTCGAGAAAACGATTTTTTTTTATAAATTTTTTTTTGTTTGTGCCATTCAGTATGCATTCACTATGCTTCATAATCCGGTAAGAAACTATGAAAAGCACGGTTTTATTTTATCAAAGACTCATAAAGCGAGAGATTTTCTCCGGTCGAGAAATGCCACATCTGCAGCAAATGGTCACTAAGGCTGTAACAAGTGTTGTCTCTCCTACATATGAGGTTATTTTTTCTCGCTAGCTGCCATACACACACTTGCACTGGCTTTAAGCTAGCTATATGGGAAGAAAACCGTTTTCATATATGGCTCGGACTGTCTGATTATTTTATACTCTGATATATCACCGAAAAATGTCCCATGACTTGGACTTTGTACGTACCATCTCTCTACACTTTCTTCTCGTTTACTATGCCCCCAGACTGCCCGTTCTGTACGCTGTGCTATCATAGAAAGCTTCCAGAGGTTGCCATCAGCTAAAAACTTTTCACTCGTATCCGAACAGTAAACTTCCACACGTAAACCACATCTTTTACACATAGGTGATGGCATCCGCAGTCCTCTGAGTCTGGTCGATTCCTTCAGTTCTCGTTTCGCATCCTATTTCATATTGCACCCAGTTAAGGAAACACTTTGGCCCAGGGACTCTAGAAAGTACCACAGTTCTACCATATCTTTCGCCACTTTTACAATTTATTTCACCCTCTAACTTTTACCGGTATTTATAGGATTGCTCTACGGATACCGCCCAGCTATGGACGAAAAGAACTCTCATCCGAACATATACACACTTTTAGTCAGAGGCTATAGAGGAACACCTCTATAGTGTTGGCGTACACCGAAATAGAGATTCATTTGGTCATGATATCCACTTTGGAGTTTCTCTCGCCTTTTACCACTTACCCTCACCATTTCGAAACCTTATATCGGATTCCCGATATTGCCCGTCGCATCCGAATTCCATCCTAAAATAGTAAGTCTCGTTATTATCCAGAATATAAACAACAACAAAAAAGAAAAAACCCTTACCGACGCACACCCTCGTTCAAGGATTGTTGGTTGTACCATGTGCAAATAAAATGCCATTATTAGAAACCTTCTTCCCTCTGAATTGGTAACCTAGTTTTTGGTGGATGATGATGGTTACCATATCGATAGTCACTACTGTTGCCATTGCGCTAGCTGCTACTACTGGATAAGGATATGAATGAAGAAAATGCAAATGATAAGCAATTTATCAGTTTGGACTACTTTCCATGGCGAAAGGACTCCCATCAGCGAGTGTGCCAGATGCATCCCATTTTTTTTAATACTATCCATAAGAATGGCAAGGATAGAGTGAGCTTTCAATGTCGGAAAGGAATATTTTAAAATCTCATTAATATGAAATTCTAGTTTGACAAAATATTTCGAACAAGGATATTCGTAGTATCCTTATAAACTATTTATTGAGTTTACACTGAACGCAAGTATATTTGCAGTAAATTAGAGTGGCTTAGTAGAGCTTTGGTATTAATTTTGGGAATTTTCTGTGGCCGGTACGTTTCGTATCCTCAAGGACCACAATATCTGTGCAAATATATACATAGTTGAAATAAATGTGCGAGTTATTTCTGTTAAAGTTGAATCTTTGCTTTTCGAGGCGATGTTATTGGTTTCGTTTGGATTTTATTTATTATTTCATGGATATTGAAAATATTATGGACCAAAATATTTTTGTAGTATCACAAGAATATTTTTGATTACATTTCGGGTAAACTGCAATCATGCAAGAAGCGAGGATCTCGATGAGAAATACAACCTTTTTCTTTTAATTCATGAAGTAAATTGTGTCCTAACATTCTGTGGCATCTCAATAATTATATTAGGCTTACAACTTTGCTTTCGTCGTTTTTCGATAGATGGCTGCAGCGATAAGTGCTGGTAGAAATAGGTAGATTAAAAGTGTCAGTAAGTTTGGACATCTGTCAACATATCGACAGCTCCGCAATGGTGAATTCGTGTTTACATCATAAATTTATTCTTGATCGAAGATGTCAGGTTTCGAGCCAAATTTTCGTTATTTGAGGGAAGTTTTGATTGTCTGCTTCCATTTGAAGAAAACTGCGGCTGAGGTTCATCAAATGTTATCAACTAATTGCGGTGAGGCTGCTTTTAGAACATATCATGAGTGGTTTCAAAGCTTCAAGAGCGGTGATTTTGACGGTGAGGACCGGTATAGCGGAGGAAAAAAGAATAGAGTTTGCGACAGTTGCTAAGAAAAATGGTCGGAGTTCTGCGCAATACGTCATCAAGAGGGGACGAAACTCGATTAAGGCGCCGAATACACATAGCTACTTGTGTGAATTACATGTAGCTATACTTATCGCAGTGTGCACAATTCACAGCAGACTTGTATGATACACATTCGACGACATTGAAGGCAAAGATCCCAATAGGAACGCTAATGGTAACCATATAGCACATAACTGAGGTTAAAGTCTCACAGGCTCAAGATCTTTCTGGTCATTTGTCAAAACGGTCAACAATAATTTCATCTCTTCATCAACACCACCACTCGTAGATGGTGACCGTACCGTAGTCGATCCTGTTGAGAAAGCTAACCTATTGGCAGCAAGGTTTGCGAGAAACTCCACACTACCACCTTCAAACCAAAGCCCTCCCATCGCAACACCTTCTGGTTTTTCGCTGCCTTCGCTACATTTTTGCACGCGTCTCATTTTCAGGATTCTGCAACAGCTGAATATTCACAAGTCCGCTGGCCCTGATGGCATTCCCCCAATGTGCTCCTCTTCTCTGGCTAAACCTCTTCGTAATCTTTTACATCTATCCTACTCTTCTGGGTGCTTTCCACAATTGTGGAAAGTTGCGAATGTTCAGCCAACTCCCGAAAAAGGAAGCAAACCCCGCCAACTACCGCCCAATAGCCATTACTTCAGTGGTCTCGAAAGTGATGGAAACTGCTGTCAATCGCAAAATCGTTAAATATCTCGAGGATAAACAGCTTATTCATGATCGCCAATACGGTTTCCGTTCTGGAAGATCGACGGGAGATCTCTTGGTTTATCGAATGGAACGCTGGAACTCTTGCTTGCATAAATACGACTAAGGTCAAGTTCTTGCGCTTGAGATTGCAAAAGCTTTTGACAGAGTTTGGCATGAATGCCTTCTTATTAAGCTCACGGCCATTGGCCTTGATGCTACCCTCATTCAATGGATTGAGAGTTTCTTGTCCAAACGCCTTATACGAGTCGTATTAGATGGCGTTACTTCTTCTTCATTCCCAATCAATTCCGGTGTCCCTCAGGATTCTGTCTTATCGCCCACCCTGTTCTTAGTATTTATTAATGATCTCTTGTCTTCTACTCTCAATCCAATCCACAGTTTTGCGGATGACAGTACTTTAGACAACATCTATGAATTTAACTCTGCTGCGGAATCAAACATTCATTCTATTACTTCCAATCGTAGGGAGTTATTCAGTTCGCTGAACTCAGATCCCGATTTAATCCTGGAATGGGGCAGGCAAAATAGAGTAGAGTTCAATGCCGCTAAGACACAGGCCTGTCATCTATACCTCAAACGTGATGTTCCAGCGTTGTTTTTTAATGTAGCCTTTAATGGTGTACAACTTTGCTCTTCCGAAGATTTTATCCTTTTAGGCGTAAAGTTCAATAACCATCTCAATTGGAGTCAACACATCTTTGAAGTTGCCCTAGACGCTTCCAAACGCCTAGGTATTCTTCGTAAATGCAAAAAATACTTTACGCCTCACGACTTCTACAACACATTCATTCGACCTCGCTTAGAGTACAACTCGCATCTTTGGGCTGGGGCTCCCAAAACTTACCGTGTGCTGCTCGACCGAATCCAAAAACATGCGTTCCGCCTAATTGGAGATGAAACCATTACGGCTTCTATTGACTCCCTCGAGCATCGCAGAAATATCGGAGTACTCAGCATTTACTATCGCTACTTCCATAGTAAATGCAGTTCGGAACTATGCGCACTTATTCCTCCTCCTACTACTATGGCGCTACAGCTCAAATCGGACCTTGGCCTCCTGATATTCAGGTTAACATTTTTTCATTACTTATTATGGAAGGGTTGTTAGTCCTTCGCACAACCCTCTTTCTACGAATTTTTTCATTTTCGTAGAATGAGGTGACCAAGATATATCCAAGCAGGCAAAGTGCTGGAATTATATATTGCACCGACCGGGATTTGAACTCCCGACCTTCGCATTACAAGACCAACACGCTACCTACTAGGCTACACCCTAGCTACTTTACACTTTTCCACGACATACTCGACAAGCGGAACATGCACAGTCAAACTTTTATCTACCCGTACAGTGAAATTTAGGCGGTCATTCATTTCCCGAACATCCAGACTCTGGAACGCATTGCCGCCTAGCGTTTTTTCCGAACGGGGTCTTAACTGTGCAACGCATTAAAGGGTGACCCCCTAAGTTATACTCGGTGCCTTAAAAAAAAAATATTTTTCCGGACGTATCAATTGTCAACATAATTCTAACAAAGTTTTCCCCATAAATTTTTTTATAAAAGAGTTTATAAGAGTCCTCAACGTTTCGGACAGCATTACCAGCGTAAATAAAGGAGTTATAATTGGCAGCTGTGAACCAATATCGGCGGTGACGAGTATCGACAAGGCAGAACCACATGACGTGCCCTCTAAAAATAAGCCAAGAAGGAAGGACAATGCAACATCAACACTTCTTCAGTCAAGCAACCTTAGAGGAGAACAACACAAGCAAGCAGTAGATCTAATCGAAAGATTCAGCGACGTCTTTTCCACTGGTGATGACGACTATGGCAGAACAAACTTAGTGAAACATCGTATAGATACCGGAAGTGCTACACCGATACGTCAACCTCCAAGAAGAGTACCATTAGCGAAACAAGGAGAAGTCAATTCAATGGTCAAAACTATGGAGCATCAGGGAAGCATCGAAGAATCAAAGAGCCCGTGGATATCGCCAGTGGTGCTGGTAAAGAAGAAGGACATCAGTACCCGTTTTTGTGTGGACTACAGGCAACTGAATGATGTTACGAAAAAGAATAGCTATTCACTACCTAGAATCGACGATATCATGGACACCCTGACTGATGCTAAATGGTTCTCAACGTTGGATCTGAAAAGTGGTTACTGGCAAGTGGATATAGCTGAAAAAGATAGAGAGAAAACAGCATTCTCTGTCGGTAGTGGACTATGGCAGTTCATCGTAATGCCATTTGGCCTGTGCAATGCTCCAGCTACATTTGAAAGAATAATGGAATTCGTTTTGCGTGGCCTGAGTTGGAAAACTTGTGTCGTTTACCTGGATGATGTGATCGTTATCGGAAAAACATTCAAGGAACATCTAAAAAATCTACAGGAAGTCTTCCAGCGACTGCGAGCGGCGAAATTAAAGCTGAGTCCGAAAAAGTGCACTTTGTTTAGTGCAGAAGGCAAGTAATTGGGTCACATCGTTTCAGCTGATGGCGTAAAGACGGATCCGGAAAAGATACTGGCGGTGAAAAGGCCTACTCCGAGTTATAAACACCAGTTGCGCAGCTTCCTAGGCTTAGCGACATATTACCGTCGATCCGTAAAAGACTTTGCCAACACGGCGAAATGTCTCCATCAGTTAACAGAAAAAAGGAAAGCCATTTACATGGAGTCAACAGTCCCAGGAAGCATTTGAGAGAATAAAAAACCAACTCTGCGACTCCCCAGTTCTGGCGTATCCAAAACCAGGTCACGGTTTCATCATAGACACTGACGCTAGCAATGTCGGTATCGGAGCAGTACTATCACAAGAGATCGACGGGCAGGAAAGAGTGCTATCATACTACAGCCGAGTACTCTCAAAATCAGAAAGGAACTATTGCGTAACACGCTGAGAGCTATTAGCCATGTAGAAGCAACAAAACATTTTGACAAATATCTCTATGGTTAAAAGTTCCTTCTTCGAACAGATTACGCATCGCTTAAATGGCTACTTCAGTTTAAGAACCCCGAAGGCCAAGTACCCAGATGTATAGAAAGACTCGAATCCTACGATTTTGAAATTGTTCACCAAAGAGGTAGAATCCACGGTAATGCCGATGCGCTTTCACGTCGTCCTTGTCCACCGAACTGCAAGCATTGTCACCGTGTAGAAGGAAAAGAAGTCGGAGAAACCATTCAGAGGATAACGACCGAACCAAAGGATGGATGGAATCAGCAAGAACTGGAAGATGCCCAACGTAAAGATCCAGATATTTCACCGATCATGGCATGGAAGGACGAAATGAAACGGCGAAACCTTAAAGTGTTATTAGGCACAATGGAACTCCCTTCACCTAGACGGCGGATTATCAAAACGAAAATGGAAAAACGCTGACGGAAAATCGTATCACATGCAAACCATCGCCCCGCATTCTAAAGTCGAGGAGGTTCGAAGCAATATCATGGAGGTACCTCCGGTAGGCATTTGGGTGTAAATAGAACCTTGGCAAAGATACGATAAAGGTTCTATTGGATCCATTTCCGAGATGATGTCGAAAATTGGTGCCGTAAATGTAATGTCAAGTCAGGGCCCACAACGCAGATCAAAGGGAGGAATGCAACAATACAACGTGGGAGTCTCATTTGAGAGAATTGCTGTGGATATTGCTGGACCATTTCCAGAATCAGAAAATGGTAATCGCTACATTCTAGTGGTCATTGATTATTTCAGCAAGTGGCCTGAAGCCTACGCAATTCCAAACCAAGAAGCAGTAACCATCGCCGAACAAATTGTTACCAACTAGGTGAGCAGATTTGAAGCTCCACGTGAACTACACTCCGATCAAGGGCGCAATTTTGAGTCCCAAATATTCAAACACGTGTGCCAAATGCTGGGAATAAACAAAACCAGGACAACTCCATTACATTCACAGTCCGATGGAATGGCGGAACGTTTCAATAGGACATTGAACTCAAACCTATCCAAACTCGTCAGCGAGAGGCAACAGGACTGGGATCAGCACATCCCTCTATTTTTAATGGCCTACAGAATATCGGTACATTCAACAACAGGAGAAACTCCCTCCCGAGTCATTTTCGGAAGAAATATTCGAGTCCCTGCGGAACTAATGTTTGGAGTGCCACCAGACCAACCAACCAATACCAAAGATTACGTCTCGGATCTTCGATATCGACTAAATACAATTTATAACCTGGTCAGAGATTAAATTGGTTTGGCGACCGACATTATAAAGACGAGGTATGATCAACGGGCAAATTCATCAGGATTCCAAGAGGGCGATTTGGTTTGGTTATTCAATCCCAAACGACAGAAGGGCAGATCTCCGAAACTACAGCGCAATTGGGAAGGCCCTTACCAGATCATCAACCGATTAAATGATGTCATCTATCGGATTCAGCTACATCAAAAACCTCGTACTATAATGAAAGTGGTACACCTCGACCGACTAACAAAGTACCATGGTGCCATTGATGAAGTGAACGACTCTGTTCGGGACGAACAGGGACTAATGAGAGGGTAATGTTATAGATCTGGCAACCACGCAATATTGATCTTTCCCGAATATGCCAGAACAGTCCCCCAATATGTAAAAAGCCATAATCAAAGATCTAGAACCTTCCAGTATACACCCGACGGAACAGTATACTCCAAAATGTAGGAAATTAAAGATCTAGAACCTTCCCAAATAGAATAAGAATAAGAATTTTATTATGAGTATACACATGAGCGAGGCTCGTAAGGATAGTAAGTAATTATAATACAATTAATAAGTGAAAAAAGCGAAAACAAAAGCGAAAAGCAGCAACAAAAATGGTTACACAAATATACTAATAAAAAAGAAACACAACTAATAGTAATATAGTAAAATAATTTAAGTTATTTAAATGACGAGAATCGAAAAATTAAGTTGAAAAATTAGTTTTGTAGGAGTTGCTCTTTTAATTTTACTTTAAATTTATGACGGTAATTTTTCATTTCTTCCGAGAGTTGATTATAGTTGTTAGTTGACTTTGCCAAAATCGAGTTGATGCCTTGTCTCGTGGTACGCCGCGTACATGGATAGATGTGGGTTGCAGTTCGTGTGTTGTAATCATGGTTGTCTCTATGATAATTGAGGATGGTATTGCTATTTGTCAATTGATGTTTTATTAGATTGATGTGATTCGCAGATTCAAGGAAAAACAATTGGTCAACCGTAAGAATTTGATGCGTCTGATGAATTGTCTTAGTTAGCTCCCTCATGTTGTGGTTGTAAAGGTTTTTGATTGCTTTATTTTGAATTTTTTGAATGCAATCAAGTTTTGATTTGAAAGCTGAACCCCAGATAATCACTCCGTATTGGATTAGACTGTTGAATAACGAGAAATAGACTGATCGTTTTGTGTCGTCAGGTACAAGATTACAAATTTTTCTGAAAATTCCTGCTACTGGAGCCAATTTCTTCCTTAAATTATTTAGATGAACATCCCAGCTTAGTCGCGAGTCCAGATATATGCCTAAATATTTGAAATATTCGACTTCTTCAATGGCTTTATTTCCGTAAGTTATGTGTAATTGGTGTGAGTTTGAATTGTTGAAGAGCATGTACTTGGTTTTCGTGGCATTTACGCATAATTTGTGCTTATCTGTCCAGCTATTGATTTTATGCAAATCTTGATTTATTTGGTTTTTGCAAAGTTTCTGGTTCCTTTGCGGAATACAACAAAGTTATATCGTCAGCATATAGTGAGATGTCTCCGATTAATTCTATATTTGTTATTGAATCAGTATAAATATTATATAGGGTCGGTCCTAAAACGCTTCCTTGAGGAACGCCGCGTTCAATAGCAACCATAGAACTTTTAATATTGTCTAACTCTACATATTAAAACCTCGAGGTAAGGTAGCTGTTAAACCAAGCATATGCGACTCCTCTAATTCCAATAGCAAAAAGTTTTTTTAGCAGTATCTGATGGTCGACGCTGTCGAACGCTTTGGAGAGATCTATAAAAACTGCGGCAGCATATTGACCACAATCACATGATGACTGCAGCTTCGTGACAACATCAAATAAGGCTCCCTTTGTGTCGGAGTTAGTTCTAAATCCATATTGTTTGTCGGGGATTATATTATTATGCGTCAGAAACTCTTGTAATTGAGATTTTACTGTAATCTCCAAAATTTTGTCTAAGGCTGATAAAATGCTGATAGGACGATAGTTGTTAAAGTCATTAACGGAGCCAGACTTCAACAGAGGAATAACTTTACTTATCTTCAAGGAGGAAGGAACTGATCCCTCCTCAAGTGAAGCATTGATGATCGTGACAATTGGAGCCGCGAGACACTCTTTGCACTCTTTAAGCATTTTGATAGAAATGTTGTCATGTCCTTTTGAGTTGGTGTTTTTGAGTTGACGAATTATCATTATAATTTCCTGTTCACTCGTTGGTTCAAAGGTGAACAAAGCTGGCGTCTGATAGCGTTCATAAAATAGTTGAGGGATACTTGGCATAACGTAAGTTGCCGCCTTGCTGAAATGGTTATTGATTTCGTTTACTAAATTGACTTTCAAATCCGCATGCGTTACATTCCGGAATAAAGGTGATGAGTTTACAGGGATGATACTATCGTAAATGCATTCTTTGATTGTATTCCATGTTGCTTTGCAATTGAGATGGTTGGCTTTGAATTTGGAGCTAAAGTATTTAGTTCGTTTAGATCTCTTCAGCTTCGTCGATCTGTTTCTCCAATAAATATACTCGTTCTTCAGGTAACTATTATTTTTATCCTTAGTCCACTTGTTGAACCAGAAGTTTCTGGCCGTAAAACAATTTGTTAATTCTGCATCCATCCATGGCTTGCTATATTTATTTTTATTTATGGAAGTGGTATATCTTGTGCAATCATTTATTCGATTTTGAAGATCGTCAGTAAAAGAAGAAAGCATATCGGCTAATGTCGCAATAGTGTTTAAAAATATCGGTTTACTCTCCAGGTTGGCTTTTAATTTATTTATATTAGTCCTTGTGTACTGCTGGTTATGAGTAATTCTCTTGTTAGGTTTGTTTGTAATATTTTCTACTTCTGTAAAAAGCATTTTATGGTCAAAAAGCTCATGCTGGACTAGCTGGATATTAATTTTATGAGTGAGATCATTAGTCAGAACGTGGTCAATGTTGGTATTAAATTGTACCCTGGTGACATTAGATGTATTGCAGACGTGAAAGTTGTTAGAAGTGAATTTATCTATGTAATTTTTTACATTATTATTGGTTGTATCGAACAAATCAAAATTCAAGTCTCCAATAATTAGTGTTGGTATCTTGCTGTTTACTAGTACAGTGTCAAGGTCATCCAGGAATTTGCTTACGTCTGAGATGTTACTGCGCGGTTCGCGGTAAATGCCAAAAATGTCCAGTACTTTTTTCCCAAAAGAAATATTAACGGATATACGACTATCATGATCATCACTGTGCTCGAATATCAACTTGTGGCATAAATCTTTGTGCACGAGAATAGCAGCACCTCCAGATTTCCTATTGGGTCTGCAAGTGAAATAACTGGCGTATTCACTGATAGAGAAAAGTTTTGATTGGGCTGTATTTAACCAGGTTTCTACTACTACAACACCATGGATGCGCTTTGGTGACGATTTAATAATGTATTCAATGTCAGCAACTTTGTTATTCAGGCTTCTCACATTTATGTAAAGTAGTTTTAGTGAATCGGTATTACTAAAGTTGAGTGTGTTTAAGGTTCTCTCATGCGAAATTGGGTTAAATGGTAGTGTGAGTGCAAAATTATTTAAGTGCATCAAGTTGACTGAGATGCTTTATATGAATAATTTTTGAGTTGTCAGATTTTCTTACTAGCACTCTACCATTTTTTACCCAAACATACTTGATAAAACTCGATCTTTTGAGGTCTCTCGCTTTTTTGTATAAAAAGTTATTACGTGGGGTCAGTTTTTCGTTTATGTATACCGGTCGCTTTTCAGTGGTGTTAACAAGAAGATCAGCTGTTAGTTTGTTTTGTTTATATTTCTGTTTTTGTTTTTCAAAAATTTGGTCGCACACTTCTCGATTGGCGACATTAAAAACTATAGCCGGCGGAAAACCCGAGTTAGGATTCACCAAAGTGGAGCGTCGCGCATCAAGCAAGGTGTTATTGCCAGGTGAAATTTCGAGATACGTGAGAAGATTTTTGTACACGGATTCCAGATTTTCATTTTCCAACTTCGGGACACCAGCAGTTTCAAAGGTGGTTGACAGTTGGTCCTGTTTTTTTTTTTGTCGATGCTGTACTCCAAAGCATTAACGGCCGCTTCGAGTTGGACATTTTGGTTTCGGATTGCGATATTCTCTTGTTGTAAATCTTCAGCAAGACATTTATAGTCCTCAATTGCACGTTGGAGAAAGATAATTTTTTCTTCCAGTTTAGACTGATAAGATAAAACTTCATCCAATTTGTGGCTTAAAGTTTCCAAATTTATGTCATTTGAAGCTCGCTTACCTGACATACTATCAAGATCGCTGTTGTCTAACGAATCGAAAGTATTTTGGTGCGCCATGTTGGAACGTCGTTTCTGCCTATCCGACTTACAAATCTGGCAGAACCAAAATTTATTGTCCTCTGCTTCAATTTCAGACAGCTCCTTCCTGCTAAGACCTGTACACACTTTGTGGAATGCTTTCTTGCAATTTCCATCACACTGAATAACTTTGTTTCCAGTGAAACTGACTATTTTGTTGCAGACTTTGCAAATTTGCTTCGCACTATTCGCCATTTTTTTTTTTTTTTTTAGTCTAGACACACACCCAACGACACCCGAAGGAAGCGTCGAGAACTGGGGAAATGTGGTATAAAAGCACGAAGCTGTCAGACGGAAGTCAGTCATTCAGCGATATCTGTGGAAGAACGCGAAACGGTGCAAGAACGCGATAGAACAATATCGGTGGTGCCATATAGTGCGAATTAAGTTAAAGTTCGAATTAAGTCAAAGTGCGAATAAATAAATTATCACTTATTTTTAAACGAATTGTGTTTTACTTGAAATCCCGGCGAACCCCTAGCTCGCAACAACAGTTTTATATATCAGCAGCTTATTGTCGTCCTGTGCACTTTCTTGGATTTCAATATTGAAAGTACCGAATAATACGTCTTATTTTCTAGTATCATCCGTCGTTTGATTTCGTCTGTTTCATTACCGTTAGATGTTGTTATATTAGCCGCCAGATATATGAAATTGTCCACACTCTCCAAATTATATTCCGCAATTGTTATGTTTTGTCTAATAGGCGCTCTCCTTCTTGTTTGCGTCATTACTTTTGTTTTGTTTTCGTTAATGCGCAACCCGACTTCTCTTGCGGCGGAGTCAAGATTGACAAATACCTCCTTAGCACTAGGGAAGGATCTTGCTAGGATGTTAATATCGTCAGCGTATGCTACCAGTTGGGTGGACTTGAATAGTAGTGTCCCGTCGGTATCGCCTGGGATTTTTTGGACGACATACTCTAGTGCCAAGTTGAAAAGCATGGGAGCTTGGGATTCAGTGTTCGTCATTGTGAGTCTTGTTAGTCGGACTAGTTTTGGAGGAATTCCAAAGTCAAGCATGATTTGGTACAGTACGCTCCTGTCGATACTGTCGTATGCTTGTTTAAAATCTACGAAGATTTGGTGCACGTCTGTGTTATATTCCCAGCATTTCTCAAACACCTGTTTCACCGAGAATATCTGGTCTGTTGTAGATCGTCCGGTTCTGAATCTCGCCAATTATTTGTTTAGTATATGGCTTAAGACGACGTTCAATTATTTTTGTCAGTATTTTATAGGACGTACACAACAATGATATTCCTCTGTAATTCTCACAGCAGAGTTTGTCTCCTTTCTTGTAAATTGGACATATAATGCTTTTTCGCCAATCGTCGGGTATGATTTCCTCTGTCCACATTTTGCATATCATGTTGTGCAGTATTTCAGCGACACAGTTTCCACCGTTTTTCAGAAGTTCAACTGGTATTTCGTCAATTCCCGGCGCTTTGTTTCGTTTTTGGTCCCATAGGGCTGCTTTGGTTTCACCAAGCGTTGGGTGGTGTCGATGATCATCCATCAGTTGAGGCATCAATTGAAATGTTGTCAGTCGTTATAGATGCTAATGGGTGGGATTGAGAAGATGTTCAAAGTAGGAAGCCCATCTTCTTTTGATTTCTTGTGCATCGCTGATAATGTTGCCCTCTGCGTCTTTGCAAAGACTGTTTTTTGGCTTATATCCTTTTTTTAATTCTTTTACTATTGCATATGCGTCCCGCGTTTTATTTTGTCTCATATCGTCGAGTCAACATTCCGACCATGAGATTCTCCCAATTTTAAAGTTGCCCTTTCCTGGGTAAGTCGGCGTGATGAGCTCCAAAGCTCATTTTGTTGAAAAGGCCTAGAGTTTCCACGACACCCGGGTTTTACTTTTTCACTGTCACAAAATTATCCGTTCGAGAATTTTAATTTCACTCGCGATTTTTAACCCGAATTTATCCTTGAAATCCTACTTCTGACACCAATTGTTGGGAGCTAGAGGTTCGCCGGATTTCAAGAAAAACTCAATTCGATTAAAAATAAAGGATAATTTATTAATTTGCACTTTTATACAATTTCGCCTTTTTCAGAACACTGTCGCGTGTTTTACTATCGCTTTCTTGTACCGGTTCGCGTTTTTCCACCGATAGGTGTCGCTCAATGACTAACTCTTGTCTGAAAGCTGCGGTATTTATATTGGGTTTTTTCCCAATTCTCGAACCTTGTGGTGTATTCTTCGGGTGGGTATGTGTGTGTGTCTAGACTATTCCAGGTTTTGCTTGAACGTTCTAGATGGCGTTTTACACAGTAGGGGATAATGTTCTACGTAATTCTCGACGATTCGAGAGAGAGATCGAATTGCGTGGTTGCCAGATCTGTAACAATATTAAAAAAAAACATACAACGAAATGACGAACTAGTTTGAAAAATTAAGAGGCTCCTTCTCTAGTTCCCCATCCTCCTCCCCCTCTCTTAACGGGGCCATACGAGGAAGATTACTAGGAGACAGTATGACTAAGGCAGGGTGGGCTGGGCGGTGTCAAAAACACCCGACACCGTTTCGACGAGACGTTTGGTCGAGTCAACATTCCAACCATGAGATTCTCCCAATTTTAAAGTTGCCCTTTCCTGGGTAAGTCGGCGTGATGAGCTCCAAAGCTTACTTTGTTGAACAGGCCTGGGGTTTCATGATAATATCGGAGCAACAAACCCCCTACGACTCCCGTTGTTACGACGGGGTAATGTCGTCACGCTTGGAAGGATGACGGTGTCCTTCGGTATGTGCCGGAGTTGTTTAAAACACTGAGTCTACTTTACGATTTTTTATTCAATCACTTAACAACGAACTTTTTAAAAATAACAAACTCTTTAATTCTTAATACTGCTTTAAAGTCGAACTCCTGAAGGGTAGTTTTGACTTGATTTTATTATATTCACGATCGGTCTCAATTGACTATGACGAATTTGGCGAACTACCTTTGACTGATCTTGACGAACTGCCTGAAGGGTAGTATCGATCTATGAACTGTATTTGACGAACTGCCTGAAGGGTAGTATCGATCTATGAACTGTATTTGACGAACTGCCCTGAAGTCAGGTTGTCCTGACTAGAGTCACTGTATAACTGAGCAACTCGGTAAAGGAGTCTGGCAGATGCGTATCAGAGTTGAAACCGTTAAGTTTGAATTTTTTGGTGTATATACATATTCGGTTAAATATTTATCAAAATGCAATTGGAATTCGATTATGTGCCCTGAAAAATTAATATCATTGTGCCGTTCCATTAGAAACAGCCAAAAATTCAATTTTATTTTGCAATTTTCTGCACCCACACATCTTTACCAAACAGGTTTTTAGTCTAGTTTATGATTCTGTTTGTTGGCACATGGCGGAAAAACATGCCAACAGGGATTTTTGCAATCCATTCCCTTTTACTGAAAATCATTCAAATTGAGAAATCATTTAAATCGACCTAAGAAATTTGCAATGAAGTAATGTGAAGGCATTACATAAAGTAGCAGTTTATTTAGGGAATTTGATATGCATTGAAAGGTAATGTGAGGAGATTGCATAAAATAAATGATCATCTTCAAAACGTGCTGCGCACAAAACGAAAGATTAATAATAGAAAACATTATTATCATTATAACGCGTTTGCTTTCTAATAGTCCCGTAAAATTTTACAAGTTGTTCATTGCGAGAAAAAAAATCTTAAGTCGCATTTTTCCAGCAACAAAATTAGTTAAATTATAGCAACAGAATTTAAAATACTGAATTCATATCAAAAGCAGGATCCAATTTCATAACATTTTTCAATATTAATTCAAAATGAATCGCTCCCTCAATATTAGAATACCTTCTCAAAGATTAATTTGCTTTCTATTCTTTTGTAACCATTCCATCGTAGATTCTATTGCGACCATAATATTGTCGATTTTTTTCCAATCATTACATTATTCATTCGTTTCCCTAGATTCCTATGTCGATTCTTTGTAATGCAGAAAGTAGAAAAAAAACGAATGCTTGCCTATAACATTGCAATGTTAAAATAATCTATGTTTTACGACAGGAAGTAGCTGTAATAGCTTCATGGTAAGAATCATCGGCGCGGTAATGATTCCACTCCCTACTGGTATATGTCAGAATGACTACACAGTCTACACTTATTTTCACCAACACTTTGATCTTTCGATCGTTCGATTTTTAGTATCAAATTTTTTAGCACGTTCGATTTTTGTACTAAAATGGCTATCTGCCAGACTCCTGGACCGAGTGGCTCAGTTATACAGTGACTCTAGTCCTGACTAGAGTAAGAGAGGTAGAGTATGGCAGAGATGTCACAACCGACACCTGCGAATTCACCGTCCCCATTTCACCATTCGTGGAGTGGTGAGTTGAGTGGTTTCTTTTGCCAATTTCATGCACCCTAAGATAAATTGTTGCTTCAAAATTGTTGTTTGTGAATTTTTAGTTAAGTATTACAAACTGCGCACAGTCCTTAATGTTCAGAACGTTTCAAAAAAAAATCGACACTTTTTTTAAATTTCGCTCCAAATATCGGACTTCAGCTTTGCCAAACTATGGAAAAGCGCCTCTAGTGTCCCATGGAGTAACTATAATGTGGTCGATCTGATCGTTGTTCATCTTTGAGGGAAATCTAACCAATTCCGGCACTGTCTTTCTTTTAAGGCTTCCTAACCGTACACATTACGTAGAACTTTTAAGCAACCTGCGCTGCGTTTTTTCCTTTACGGAAATAAAAAATATATATATATATTTCCTGTTCGAAAAGACGCTGACTTTGCTAGATGCTTTCCCGTGGGAAAGCATCATCCATAAATTATTGCGCGATAATCGAAATTCAATAATTTCCGGGAATCGCCTTACTGATAACCTTGATTATCTCAAAGATCAGACAAAAGCTCTACTCGATACCCAAAAGGTGTCCTATGGCCACAATTGCAATCTAACATGCAATAAAATGTATGAATTATGTAATGGCCAAAGTTCACACAATTCGACAATAAACCACTGGTCATCTGAATAAACCATTCAAAATACAACAATTCTTTTAAATATGTAAATGAAAAACGAACAAAAAATCCTTGCAGAGTTCCTGTATACAAGACGCAAACCTCATTTTAAAGAGTTTTTAAATTATCATTAAACGGCTGCGTCTCATTCGCTTATTTAGCTAAATTACCAAAATAGTGATCATTTATCAGCTAAATGCTCTCAGCTAAACTATCTCGTTTAGCTAAATCCTTTCATACCATCTAAGCGTTCTACCATTTAAGCGCTCCACCATTTAAGCGTTCAACCATCTAAGCGTTCTACCATTTAAGCGCTCCACCATTTAAGCGTTCAACCATCTAAGCGTTCTACCATTTGACAACGTTGTTTGTTGTTTGGGCGACATTGTTTTGTTGTAGTGAATAATCGTTCTATTCCTAAATTATTGATCAATCTTAAGAAAATCAGCGATGTTTGAACCAACAAAAAAGATGAAGGAACCAACAAAAAAGAAACCTTCAAAGCATTCAAGCGTTCAACCATTTAAGCGTTCTACCATTTGACATATTCTGATATTCTACCCAGTAACCGAACCAAGCGAAAACGCAGGAAGGAAACTATATCCAGTTTTCAAACCAAACGGCGAACGGAGCAAAGAGAACAAAAGAATGGAAAAAAGGAACATAAATGGAGCTGAATTTAAAATAATTCAAAATTGGCGGTTTGTTTATTTAACAGCTTTCGCGATTACACAAACGCGTGTTCCTGTCGTCATCTATCGCCCAGCACCGCAACTACTGGTCAATTTCGTGTTCCAATTTCGTGCCACACGCAATGTTGGCAGGCCTTGTTTGACAACAGAAAATTCGCCGCCATTCTTAAATTTTTCGTCATTCGTTTTGGACGCGTCGTTTTTTTCAGTGCTTTACTCGGCAATTGTCGTCGCAATCGTCTGTTTATTTGGAATCCGACATTATTTTGACTCGTAGTGGTTCGCGTGCCGAAAACGCATATTTTGTGTGAAAAACTCTGGAAACGATTTTGTGGTCGCGAACTCTGCAATTCAAGCTTCGAAAGTTTAAAAAAAAACTGATATCGCGCGGATCCGAAAATGGAGCCAGTTATCACGGCTTACAAGGAAAACGATTTAGTTTGGTGAGTATTTTCGCGGTTTGTCGCACTTGGCGGTCGGACTGCATCACAATCTCTGCGGATGCAATGCCGCTTCGCCAGGGCGCTTCTTTTGCGGCCGAAAAATATGCCGATACGGACATAACCTTAGTTTTTGGTCGGAGTCGTCTCCTACAGCAATGCCATTGGCCTCGAGTTGACTTTCCCGCCCGTTATAAATCTCGAACAGTTTTGTCCCGTGTTACGGTTTTTTTTCGAGATATTTCTGGCGGGAATGCATTGAGATATGAAAACGAACGGAAATATTTTTTTTTTTCTAGGGCTAAAATGAAAGGATTCTCACCGTGGCCGGGAAAAGTCGCTAGGGCGCCGCCTGAGATGCGTAAAGCCCCGAAGAAGAGTGTCGCCCTCGAATGCATCTACTTTTTTGGCACCAGGAATTAGTGAGTATTTTTCTATTTGGTTTTTTTTTTCGTAATTTAAGTTAAAATTAAAAAAATGATAAAAGATCTTCCAGACTAAATAAAGTCCAATGAAAGAAATTTGCTTGGTAGCAATCGAAAATTTGTTTAAAAAAAAAATTTGCTTGGATAGCGCAATATGACGTAACGTAACGCGAGATCACTATCTAGAATTTCCCGACAGCGAAGAAAACTGAAGTCGTGTCGGGTGGAAGACAATTTTTTTTTATTACAGGGCTCAAGATTCGCGATAGGGTTGAGGTTAGATACGCTGCTTCCGGCGCAAAATTTAAACGAGCCACTTAATTCGTTTTTTTAATATGCTCATTGCAAAACCCTCGAGTTTTCATTTCTCTGTTGTGCGTAGCTTCGATTTGCCTAAATTTTCTGGAGTAGTGCAGCGCGTCGGTAAAGAGATCGCACTACCCTGATTTAGGGTAATCACGCTACTACTGAGAGATATAACTACATACAAAGTTTCGTACAAAAAATCACTGAGAAATCTGATTTTCAGTATCTCTAGATCACTAGTGATGATTATAGTGACTCCATGGGACACTAGAGGCGCTTTTCCATAGTTTGGCAAAGCTGAAGCCCTGTTTTTGGAGCGAAATTTAAAAAAAGTGTCAATTTTTTTTTTTTAAACGTTCTGAACATCAAGGACTGTGCGCAGTTTGTAATACTTAACTAAAAAGTCACAAAAAAAAATTTTGAAGCAACAATTTATCTTAGGGTGCATGAAATTGGCAAAAGAAATCAATAAACTCACCACTACACGAATGGTGAAATGGGGATAGTGAATTCGCAGGTGTCGGTTGTGACATTTCTGCCATACTCTACCTCTTGCATGGAGGTACTCCAGTGATGATGTGCTCTGCCACGCTTGGGGTTAAAAATTATCAATAAGACATTAAAAATTCCAATGCATTAAAATTCTTAGACTATTGTAGAATCCTCACGAATGTTGATTGTTTGGAGTTCAGAAATAGGTCAACTATGATTTCTGCATAAATTAGGTTCAGACAGTTTTTTTAGTTTGTAAAATTGAGCCAATGAATAGAGTTAATCAGAATTTCGCTGTCAAAGTTTTCTAAATTTAAACCGCTGTGCTCACTAAACATCTCAGGTAAAAAAATTGCGTGTTTGCGTATAAACAAGCACAGCTGAGAGATCGGTCATTTTTTGACTCGTGTGTTGGACGTCATGGAGTTACACCATTTCAAAGGACCACCTGTATCATTGTGGCACGTTTTCGTCTCAGAAACACAATTTAACGGAAGATCAAACATGTAGCGAGTGAGCGTCTGCTGCGCTGTGTTGCGTTTCGTCCCAGGCCTGCTTACGACGTACTCGTCAGTAAGGCTTGTGTAAGCAGGTCGTGCCTTAGGCGCTAAGGGAATACCGTGCCTTAGGCGCTTAGGGAATACCGTGCAGGTAGTGCGATTAGAACCTGGGAATTTGTAGTCGCGCTGACCACTGAGCGATCTAGACCCCACGGCTTAGCCAGTATAAGCCTCCGCAAACACATGATTAAATCAAACGCTGCACAGAAACATAACGCTGCAAATCCATACTCAATCGTGTTAAGTTTGAGCATGACCAAAAACTTCGACGGAAGATCCTTCAGTGCCCTAAAGGCTCGAGATCTTACTGGTCATTCGTCAAAACGGTCAACAACAATTTTATTTCTTCTTCAATACCACCTCTTGTTGATGGCGACCGTACCGTTATTGATCCTGTCGAAAAAGCTAACTTACTAGCAGCAAGTTTCGCTAGAAACTCACGTCTTCCACCTTCAAACCAATCGCCTCCCGCTCTAACTGATTCTGGTTTCTCATTGCCTAAACTACATTTTCGCACGAGACTTATTTCTAGGATCCTTCAAGAGCTCAATATCCACAAATCCGCTGGTCCGGACGGTATACCCCCCATTACCCTTAAAAAGTGCTCCTCTTCTTTAGCTAAACCTCTTCGCAATCTTTTCTATCTTTCCTACTCTTCTGGGTGCTTTCCACGTTTGTGGAAAGTTGCGAATGTTCAGCCAATTCCCAAGAAAGAAAGCAAAGCGAACCCTGCTAACTACCGCCCTATAGCCATTACTTCAGTGCTCTCGAAAGTAATGGAAACTGCTGTCAATCGCAAAATCGTTGAATATCTCGAGGATAACCAGCTAATCCATGATCGACAGTATGGGTTCCGTTCTGGAAGGTCGACGGGAGACATTCTGGTCTACTTGACAGAACGTTGGAACTCATGCATACATAAACACGGCGAAGGTCAAGTTCTTGCACTTGACATTGCAAAAGCTTTTGACAGAGTTTGGCATGAATGTCTCATAGCAAAGCTTAGGGCCATTGGTCTTAATGCTACCCTTGTTCAATGGATTGAGAGTTTTCTTTCTGAACGCACTATACGAGTAGTACTAGATGGCGTTACTTCTTCCTCTTTCCCAATAGATTCCGGCGTCCCTCAAGGCTCTGTTTTATCTCCAACTCTGTTTTTAATTTTCATCAACGACCTTCTGTCGTCTACTCTCAATCCAATCCATAGTTTCGCGGATGACAGTACTTTAGATAGCACCTATGAATTTAACTCTGCTGCGGAATCACACAAGTATTCTATTGCTTCCAATCGCATGGAGTTATTCCGTTCGCTGAACTCGGACCTCAGCTTAATCCTGGAATGGGGCAGGAAAAATAGAGTAGAGTTCAATGCTTCTAAAACACAGGCCTGTCATCTATCCCTCAAACGTGATGCTCCTGTATTATCTCAAAATGTGACTTTTGGCGGCACACAACTTTGTACCTCGGATAACTTCACACTTCTTGGCGTTAAAATTAATGACCACCTGAATTGGGCCCAGCACATCTTTGATGTTGCCCTCGACGCCTCTAAACGTCTGGGTGTGCTCCGAAAGTGCAAAAAGTATTTCACGCCGAACGACCTAGCAACCATCTATAAGCCATACATTAGACCACGTTTAGAGTACAATTCGCATGTTTGGGCTGGGGCACCCAAATCACACCTCGCGTTGCTCGACCGTATTCAAAAACATGCATTCCGACTGATTGGAGACGAAACCATCACGTCTTCTATCGATTCTCTCGAGCATCGCAGAAATGTCGGAGTACTCAGCATTTACTATCGCTACTTCCATGGTAAATGCAGTGCGGAACTAAGGACACTAATACCCCCACTCTATAATTTTCCCCGAGATACTCGTCAAGCTGAACGCGCACACGAGTACACTGTTAAACCCTTGCCTTCTCGTACAGTTAAATATAGGCAGTCATTCATTTCCCGAACGTCAAGACTTTGGAACTCATTACCAGCTAAAGTGTTTCCCAATGAATACAACATCCAGAGCTTCAAGAGGAATGTACACCGTCATTTTCATCTTTCTCCACCTAAATTAAACTAATCTAACTTGAGTTTTTTTCTCCAATTCCTATACCGACACATCTGTGCATAGCATTATAGGGTGACCCCCTAAGTTGTGTTCGGTTTTAAAAAAAAATAAAAAAATTACGGAAATGCATTCTTTTATGTAGTAAGAAAAACCTTTCAGATTCCCATCCTAAAATTAATCAAGATGGGCTTGCTTCGATCTGAGAGACCGAGATATCACTTTGATTGCGCTTTTTTCAATTAAAAATCTATCAATTCGTGCATCAATTTCGGATTGTCAATCCGGACGCGTCTATGGTAAAACAGTGACAAGTTTGTGTCCAGTTTCTGCTTTAGACATAGGCTGGCTCCTAATAGTTTGAAGCTGGGAGCGAATTATAATACCCACTGGCAACCGCCTTCCTCTACATATTTTCGAATAGGTTCTGGTTGTAGGAGGGTGGTTTCGTAGAACCACAATGCACTGGGGCCATCTAGTTGGGCCTATTGTATTTCCCCTATTCATTATAAGATGGTTTTTACTCCTCCTGTGCTAGACACTTGGTTCGACTTGCGAACTGAATAGACCGCCTGTTAGGTCGTCTAGTTTAAAGTTACTCCATGGAGGATACTAGATGCGCTTTACCATAGTTTGGTAAAGGTGAAGCCCGATATTTGGAGCGAAATTTAAGAAAAGTGTCGAAGTTTATTTTAGTACGTTCTTAACATCGAGAAATGTGCGCATTTTTTTATACTTAACTAGTCACAAACAAAAAATTTTAAAGAAGAATTTATCTTAGGGCGGATGAAATGGGCAAAAGAAAACCACTAAACTTACCACTCCACGAATGGTGGTGAATTGGGGAAGGTGAATTCATAGGTGTCGATTGTAAAATTTGCGTGGAGATTTGCGAACAGTGACAAAGATAATGTTCGATAGATTCTTCCTCACAACCTCTGCAACGTGATCCGCATCCTGGATGCATGCAGCTTTAGCAAGCAATGACCTGTGGTCAGGTCAACAATAGTTCAGACGCCATAGCGACTAAGTTGTAACAACTGAGCTGTAATATTTTTATTCGATTCTTCCCCAAAAGATTTGACCGTTCTGTAGCTGTCCAGCTGCCGCCACCCCGCCATGAAAGAATCCAAAATATTTTTTTTTGAAGCTAGTCTTCAGCACCGTTGATGCTACATCGACTGACTTCCTAGTAGAGTTAATGTTTGCACATCGTTGCCTAGCAAGCGTTTCTGCTGCGTCGTTACCTAACAGGCAGCTATGACCCGGTATCCAAATTAAAAATACTTCGGTTGTAGCCGCTAGGCGATTCAAATTCTTTCTACTAAAAATAAACATGAGCTTAGATGTGGTCCTGTAGGATTTGAATGCCAGAAGTGCATCCTCGTTGTCCAAGAAAATGTAATAATTTCCGGGATTGCATATCTAAAATAATAATAAAAAAATGTTTTGTGCACTCGTTAATAGCTAATACTTCCGCTTGGAACACAGTCGCATGTTCTGGAAGATGAAACGAAGTGTGGATGTCGAGGTCGTGGGAATAAATCACTGAACCTGTCCCCTGGTTAGTTTTAGATCCGTCCATTTAGAGATGAGGACCTGAACAGGTGCCGAGTATCGTGTTTGTTGTCCACTCGTTTCGTTCTGGAAACTTAATGTGAAACTTCCGTTTCTCAACCTGCAGTTGGTTCATGCAATCATAATCGCAGTCTAAAAGGGAAATTGCGTCTCTAATGACGTTTAAAATTTTGCCATGACTAATTTGTGGTGCTGACCATGAATCTTTTTAATCTAATGGCAGCTACAGTGCTGTGCGAAACTTAAGCAACTCACTACATGTCGGAATGAAAAGGAAAATTGCAATCAAAATATAAAGAATTTTTTTCCTTTTTTTTTTAAATTTACACGTTAGCATGTTGCTTAAAGTTCTGCAATAAAAAAGTACATCAGTATTTTAACTGTTCTTAAAAAAACAAAAGCAAAATACACCAAAAAAAGGCTGTGCAAAATCTAAGCAACTTTTATTAATATTTCGTGTAATAGCCGTTATTTTTTATAACAGCGGCACATCTGCGAGGCATTGATTCAACTAAATTATTTAAAATTGATATGTCAATTTTTTCCCATTCGGTTTTTAGGTTCGTAAACAATTGGTCCTTGTTTGCAAACTGTACTGTTCCCATACGCCGTTTCAACATACCGAATAAGTTTTTTATAGGATTCAAGTCGGGCGATTGTGCCGGCCAATCAAGAACATGAATCCTTTTAGAGCTAAGCCATTCTTTAACCAATTTCGATGTGTGTTTCGGGTTATTATCATGTTGAAACACCCATCGAAGTGGCATATTCCACTCTGCATAAGGTAACATTCTAGATTCTAAGATGTCCTTATACATGAATTTCTGTTATTCTATGAAAGGGACCAAGACCTAATGCTGAGAAACATGTCCAGACCATCCTCCCCCATGTTTCACCGTTTTCCTACAGAAGCGTGCATTGAGTTGTTGTCCCTTCTCACGCCTCACACGGGAGAAGCCATCAGAATTGAAGAGGTTGAACTTGGATTCGTCGCTAAATAAAACGGTCTTCCATTTAGCAACTGACCAGTCAAGATGGTTTTTAGCGAATTCAAGCCTAAATGATATATAAAACGATATAAATACTAAAATAATAATGTTTAAAAGTGTTGCAGTTTACCTTTTCCTTGCATGTCTTTTTGTGAGCAATGGTTTTTTTAAAGGTGTATAGCTTTTTAGATTGAGTTCAATTGCCCGTCTGCGAACAGTGCTTGAGTTGACATTTAAGCCTAGCTCTTTTACAACTTCTTTTGACGAGAGAAACGGTTTCCTTTTTATCAATTGTTTAATTTGTAAGTCATCTCTAATGGTAGTTTTACGCGACCTTCCACCAAAATTTACACTTTTCACTTTACCCGTGCTTTTATATTTCGTAATCCATCTTGAAATTAAAGATTTGTTTATATTTAACGATTTGGCAATCTCTATTTGCGTTTTTTCCAGAATAATATAGCGAAATTACGTTTGATTTAAATCTATTATCGTATTGATCACGCTGCATTTTAAATATTATTTTTTTAGACACAATTAAAACCAAAGGGAAGACGATCTATACTGATCTAATTGACACGAACATCAGAAAACAAAAACAACATCGGGAAATCCCCGTTATGTTTTGTTCTGGCTGGGAATCGCAGCTGCGTTTTGAAAGTTGCTTAGATTTTGCACAGCCTTTTTTTTTTGTGTATTTTGTTTCTGTTTTTTTTTTTTTAAGAACAGTTAAAATGCTGATGTACTTTTTTTATTGCAGAACTTTAAGCAACATGCTAACGTGTAAATTTAAAAAAAAAGAAAAAAAAATTGATTGCAATTTTCCTTTTCATTCCGACATGTAGTGAATTGCTTAAGTTTTGCACAGCACTGTAGGTCCGCTGTTTGTCTTATAAAAAGATCAAGTGTAGATAGTAATTACTTCCAGGACTGCCGTTCCTTAAGTCTTGTTTTATATGGTGCATTGCTCACGGACGGAATTGCCACACAGTTGTCTTTAGCAACACAGATTATTTCAGACGACAATCATTAACGCCCCCAGAGGTACCAGTTTATACCAAATGCAAGTTCAGCATTCATACTGGTGGATGCGAGACCTATCGGGTTAAAAACACAACTCCACGTCGAGCTCCTAGATGTTCTGCCCGCGATGTGGGCGGTAGATCACAGCCATCACGATTCTCCCCGAAGGGCCTACGTTCATTGCCGGGGGTGGAAACAACCTTCCATGGGCTCCCGACACCCGTGGTACCAGAAGAACCTCCGGTCAGGTTTCGTAATTAAATTACTACCAGTTTAGGTTCCTTGCAACCGTGACTGGTGGCACTCTGCTTCGGGAAACGTGGGGTCGGTACTCCCCAAAAGCTACACCGGAATTGACCTTGGTCGTTCACCCGGTATGTGATAACTATCGTTATCCCTTCCCTGCTTACATCATTCTCACACACATAACGAAGCACATGGCAGGAGAAAGCACACACATAGTGGACTCAATCACGATCACACACATTCACACCAACAGTCCAGCATTGAGGTCCTTGCGTTTCTGAAACGCCGCACGCGCGAACTCCTTCATGGCGACATAATGTTCTCTTAACAGCCAAGACCTCGCACACGTTATAGTCACCATTCACGCTCCGCACACCCATAGCAATCAAGTCTCTGAAGTCTGAGTACATCACGTAGTCGAACAACACATGTCTCCAATCTTCACGTTGGAGTCCACAACGGCGAAACGGACTGTCCCCTTTCAACAAAAAACCATTCATGCTACCATGACCGGTAAGGCGGCAACCTAGTCTTAGACTGAAGTTGAATTCTAAATTTCCTCTGCCAAAACAAACATCCTTGATGTACTCATAAATATGTCACACGACCTTTGGTAGATTCATCTCATCTAGTTTGTCACATCGATACCATGCACTCATCCAGAAGCTCTTTGCATTCGCGTAGGCTTCTGGTTGTGACTTATTCATCTGTCACCCAGCCACTCTGCAGCACTGGCAGTCCTTTTCTGATCTTGAATAAGGTAGCACGGCGTGTTACCTCAAGATCCAGTGGAGCAGCACCCATCTATACATGCATGGCATCGGTTGAAACCGTTCGACATACAGGTATGCACGCATACCTAGTCAAGTCATAAATATTGGTAAACAGAAAAATCGACGCCAAATGAAAACGAATTAATATTTTTCAAAACTTTTTTTTCTTTTTATTGGGTTATTCAATGGCTACAAATCTTAGAACAACTTATTCGAAATGACTTCCATTTGCCTTCCAGCACGACTTGAGACGATCTGGCTATTCATCGATCGCGAGACGCACTTCATGCATGGGGAAATTGTCCACTACACGGACAAGGGCTCGCTTCAACGACTCAATATTTGGGTGTCGAGTAGAGCAAGCCATGCCCTCTAATACGGACCACAACTTGTAATCCAACGGGTTGAGGTCTGGACTACTAGCTGGCCAATCATCCGTTGATATGAAGTCCGGAACGTTGTTTTTGAGCCACAGTTGAGTCGTTTTTGCCTTGTGGGCTGGAGCAGAGCTTGATTGGTTGAGAGGCTTCACAATGGGTTCCAAGACGGTCGATTGATATACTTTGGCCGATGTTTTTACTCCTTTCTCGCAAAAATGGAGCTTGGTAACGCCATCTCACTCCCTTCCATGCCATTACAGACGCGGGATGGTGGCTTCTTTGGACCCTCGAGATGAGTTGCTTCTCTGGATGACCGAGCATACACACGGTCGTTCTGTTTATTGAACGATTCTTTTACGATGAAGATTTTCTCGTGAGTAAACAGAATTTGTCTGTGAGCGTTCTTCGCGTACCGGCTGCGTAACGCTTTCGATTTTCGATTGCGTTTTTTCTTTAATGCGATCGTGAGCAGGTGTCCAGTGTGTCGCTTGTACGCGCTAAGTCCCAAATCTTCTTTGATAATGCAAGACATGGATGCGAAATTTGCATTTCCCGCGACAAGATGTTCTGTTTTCGCAGCGGTTTTCGGTCGATTCGTTTTTTCACGGCTTTGATCGCTTTCGGAGTTCTCACAGTGCACGGACGGCCGGATTTTTGACGGTCTCGTACTCCACCAGTATCCTCAAACAACTTCACAGCACGATACACAAAATTGCGAGTGATTCCAAGCGGTCGCAACGTCCGAAAGATATCGCCTTTTTCCATGTTGTATTTTAGTAGGCCAACTACAAAAATAAGATTTTCGATGTCGCCCCATTCCATGATTGTAAACAATTGATGCCAAAAACTTTTTACGTGGCAATGAAGCAGAAATGTCAACTGTCAAATAGCAGTCAAGACGAAATGGATGCGCCCAAACACACCAATCATTCGCTTTTTGAGCTCGGGTGCGCCTTGAAAGCCAGACGCTCACCTATGTGTATCCCCAGGTATTGCACTTTGACAGCGCAGGTCAGGCTCGTGCCTCTGGCCCTGATCACGGGAGGTCGTCCATGCGACAATCTGCCCTTGAGCAGCATTGTCACCGACTTGTCCCGTGATAGCTAACCTTTTCTCCCCAAATTAACACCGCGTCAAGCACAGCAGCACCTTTTTGCTCGAGCTCGGCCCGAGAGCTGCCCTCCAAGAGCAGGTCGTCGGCATACGCACACAGTTTTAAGCTGGCTCAGGAGCTTATCCATCATGACGTTCCAAATAAATGGACCCTGAGGACAGCCACCATTTTTTGCACACACACACTCACTGTCACCCATCATACACACTTTTCTGTCGGAGAAGTAGCTCATCCACAGAGCGACTCCCCGGCAGCTCACTTCGCTCAGTTTCTCAATTACTCTTACCCAGCTCAGATATTCGAACGCACCTTTAAAGTCAATGAAGACTCCAAGCACATACTTACTCTCACTTAAACGCACTTAAACGCACACTCTCTTTCACATACCACCATCGTACTATCTGTCCATCGCCTGATATGTGACCCGGTCCTCAAGCCTCCAGATCATAATCCTCTCCAACACTTTTCCAAATACCGGGTCAATTCCGGGCGCATTATTCGACTTTAAATTATGTAGGACTGTCTCTACTTCATCATAAGTTAGAGCAATGGGCAGTTCATCTCCATCTGGATCTTCCGGAATTATAAACGGTTCAGTCTGTGATGTCGTTCTATTTATGTGTTCGGAAGTACTGAACCCATCGTGCATTGATGTTGCCTTCTTCGTCCTTACAAAGGGTAGTTTGTGGTTTGTAACCTTGTCTCATTTCTTTCACGGTATTAAATGCTGCTCGCACGTCATTTTTCTTCAGGTTTTCGTCCAATGATAAAATTTTGTCATTTTTTATTTTCCGTTGTTTTCGTCTGCAGATCTTCTTGGCGTTTCGCCTGAGCCGCTGATAGTTGTCCTCTCTGCTCGTGGTCGTCTTTCGAGAAACAGTCGATAATGCTTCGTTTTTCTTGGTGATGGCTGCTTGGCATTCCTCATCGAACCAGTCATTTCGTTTTCTCCGCTCTAAATATCCTAACGTGTATTCAGCTGAATACTATCCTTAATGTTCTGCCACATTTGGTCAATACATTCCTCAGGTAATGCCTCAATATGTGCTTTGATTGTGGTCATATATTCCACTTTATTGTGTCGTCCTTCAGTTTTAGCACATTGAGCTTGGGAGCCCAGTTCCTTTTAGTGTGGCTCTTGTTAGCTATGCGACAGCGGTATTTAGCTCGAACAAGAAAATGGTTCGAGTCACAGTTCGCGCCACGTAGAGTCCTGACATCTAGAATGCTAGAGGCAGCCCTCTTTTCGATGAGAACGTGGCCAATTTGATTGATTGATCTGTTGATGCCCACGTCATTTTGTGAATATTTTTATGCGGGAAGCAGGTCGAGCTTATGACTAGGGTCCTACTGCTGACGAAGTCAATAAGTCTTTGGCCATTGTCGTTCGTTTCGTTATGGAGGCTATGCCCTCCTGATATGCCCCTATGAAACAGTTCGTTGCCAATTTTACCGTTGAAGTCTCCTATTAGAATTTTGATGTCATTGGAGAGCAACCCATTAAAAGTGCTGTCAAGTCGGGCATAGAATTCGTCTTCAATGACATCATCTTTCTTCTCTGTAGGAGCATGGCAGCTGATGAACCAAACGCTGAAGAACTTCAACTCGAAGCGGATTAAGCAAATTCGATCAGTGTAAATTTAGTTACGAGTTGTATCACAAAGGCGACACTGAATTCTCTGCTTCCTTGTTTTTTTCCCACTGGTAAAAATCGTGTAAGATCTGCGTTAACTTCGCTTCCGAGCTATTTCGTTTCTTGAAGAGCGAGGATGCTGATGTTGTTACGAGACATCTCCCGAAGAAGTTCCCGTTGTGCACCCGTTCGATGGAGTGAACACACATTCCAAGAAGATCCAAAAGAATAATCCATTTTCCGTTGCAGTTTGATCCGTCCAATCCAAGGTTGTAATCCGAGCTCCTGGACACTCAAGTTTTTTTCCGGGGAGACGTTGTCAGCGTTTCGCCCAACCCTCGACCTGGAGGGCCAGTCTGGATGGCAGTTCCGATTAGAGGCGCAGCACACTCGCCTTCACCCTTCTCCGGCTGCTGTTTTAAACAAAACACCCGGTAGTGGCCACCGCGGGGAGGTGGAGATAGGATTCAGTAGCAGAGCTGTTGATGTTATTTACAGTGGGCTTTTCACAGAATTTATGCTACGTCATGTACCAAATCACGATTACGCTCTGTGACCCTTACTACCATTCGGCCACAGTTTACGGTTTAATAGCTCCTGAGATTTAACCCAATCCGTTCTTGCTGGATTTCTGTAAAACCGGCTATTTTTTTGTTGATCCCACTATTTCAAATCCACATGTGGTGAGACAAGAATGCTTCTGGACTGTTGAATTGTGGAATTAATATCGAATTTAGAACTGTAAAAGTATACCAGCCAAATATGTGGTTAGAACCACTCAATCTCGGTTCTTAAATAAGTGCAACATCTTAGTGCAGGAGTGAGCTTGGGGGGGGGAAGGTACGTGATTACTAAAATTTGCATGGCCGAGACTAAGAGTGGGGTGATTCCAATAATATTGATTGAACTTTGTTTCAAATATTTTTGAAAGTGTTCGTGCAAAATTTCAAGTTGGTTGTCGCTCTACTGCGATATAGATTGGCTTGAATCACTCTGAGCTCGAGTTAATGTTATTAAAGTTCAGACACCAGATTCCAGCACAGAGCACCTTTTGTTTTTGATATGGAGCCGAGAACCAGAAGTTTGCCTTTCCCGCACCTTCCACCATATGTAGCTTGATATCCGATATCCTTCAATAGCTCGTTCATTTTGAGAACCGTCTCCTGAAGAAAGGATGGTTTTGGTCAGCACAAGTTATCCTTACTCTAAGTCATACTTCAAATAGCTTGGCTTAGATTGTGGAATACCTATGAGGTGTTCCCTCAGAATGTTTGTCAATGAAGAGTCTATCTTAGGCTTCACTAACTCCGTCAAGTCGTTTGTGGTGATGACTGTTGACTGGAGGAAACTCCTTGCGGCGTCATTGTAGGTAGCTGTTCTCGACTGTAACTTTTTTTTACTGCAGGTAACGGCGTATTGCTATTGTTACATGTCAGCCTAGTCCTTTTTGTGGTCCCAAATCCCATAGCTGGCATGTAACATTACTCCTTCTTAGCTCCCGTTTGTCCCGAACAGAATCATTACTGTCGTTGGAGTGGCCATGGTATTTCGCCAATCTTTGCCAGATGCACTATCTTCATTTTCGTGCGTAGTTTTTGATGTAATTGAATGAGTGACATGCTCTTCTGGCGTCCAAGATTATACAGCCACATCAAATCGCCCTCCAGAAAACCTGAAGATTTGGCTGGTCCATTCAAGACAATTTGTTCGGCAACGGTAGTGGCTTCCTGATTTGAGATAGCGTATGCTTCAGGCCATTTACTGAAATAATTAATGACCACTAGGATCTAACGGTTATCTTTCTCTGGCTCTGGAAGAGGTCCAGCGATATTAATTGCAATTTTTTCGAATGGAGTTTCACCGTTGTACTATTGGATTTCGCCCGTTGATCTGCGCTGAGGGCCTTGACTTGATGCACATTTACGGCACCAGTCTTCCACATCATCACGCATGGGAATCCAGTAGAATTTTCCCCTGGTTTTGGCCAATATTTTATTCACACCCTGCTGTCCTCCAGATGTTCCTTCGTGATACTCTTTCAGAATACCCTCAACCTTGGAGCGTGGAACGATGGTCTGCATAGGTGCAATGTTCCATTTATGGATTCCCATATGCGTTTCAATAACCCATCTTCCATGTGGAGAGAATTCCACTGTGCCTAGTAACTTTTAAGAACCACGCTGCGCTCGGAGATGTCTTTCCACCTAGGTAGCTTCGCTATGGTTCTCCAGCCTACTCTTAGTGTAAAATTTGAATCATTTTGTTGTACATGTTCCAGGTACTGCTGATTCCATCCATCCGTTGGGGTCTCTGCCACAAGTCGTGCACTATCTCCGATTTCTTTTTCCCCTAGACGGCAAAACTTGCAGTTTGGCTGGCATAATCGTCCTGAAAGCGCATCTGCAGTAACATGAGTTTTCCCCTTCAATGAACTATCTCGGAATCATAGGACTCCAGTCTCTCTATCCATCTCGCGACTTGTCCTTCTGGATTCTTGAATTGGAGTAGCCACCTCAGCGATGCATGGTCCGTTCGAAGGATGCGTGTGATCTGTCCACATATGTATTTATGGAAGTGCTTCGCGGCTTATACATTTGCTAAAAGCTCTCTATGGGTTACACAGTAATTTCTCTCTGATTTTGACGATAGTACGTCGCCAGCTACGCAGTTGGTGTTTATCTCGCAATATTGGACAATTCCTAACTGCCATGATTTTCACCGGATCAGTTTTAACACCGTCAGCTGATACGATGTTTACCAAATATTTTAGCTTTGGAACTGAACAAAGTAAACTTTTTCGGGCTTTCAGTTGTGCTGTTAGAAATAGCTAGAAAACTTCTCGCAGATTCCTCGAACGTCTTTCCGATAACAATCACATCATAGACATAGAAGTGACAGGTTTTTCAGCTAAGGCCATGCTATACATACTCCATAGTGTTTCAAACGTGGCTGCGGCGTTATAGAGCCCAAAAGGCATCACTACTACGAATTGCCACAAGCCGCTGTCGACAGAGCTGTTTTCTCTCTGTCCTTTTGGTCTATCTCCACCTACCAATTCAATTTCCTGTTAAGCCCCCTATAAGGGCAAAGGAAAAAAACAGTTCTCTTCCAAAAGGCATGGTCCTGAGCATCGGCCTTTAGTTGTCGCCAGAACTTTTTTTTTTATTCCTTTGGGCTCTTGCTCAACTGCTCGCTTCCATGTGCTATATGGTCGACCTATCTTCTTTCTTAAAGATTATAATCCAAAGCGTGACCTATTCACTGCCACTTGTGCTTTTGAATCTCAATGCTTATTTTCGTTTGTCCAGTCATACTCCAAAGTTTGTCGTTGGAGAACGTTAACTTTTGGTCAAAAGATCTCTAAAGTGCGTTGAAGTCATTGCTTGACGAATGTTTTCAATTTCTTTTGTAAGTCGAACGCCTGCATCAAATACCCGCAGCTTCGTACGAAGGAAGATTTCTCTTAACCTCCAGAAAGAAGAAAGTGTACCGAAGGTCTAACGAGCTATCTTTATACGATTCTCAATATCCTTCTCGGCTCCGCCGTCCATGCTGAAAATGCTTCCGAGATAACATCTTGCAGTCTCTACTGGAAACCTTTATCTTCGCCAACTTTCAGTGCAGTTATCAAGAAGTCCTTTATTTCCACTAGAAACAGGGCTGGTGATAATACGCAGCATTTTCTAACACCCGTTTGCACAAGAAAGCTCTCGGGCAACTCTCCTCTATGTAAGACGCGAAACCTTGCACCTTCGCTGCCGAAATGACTTGCGTTACAAACTCTCCAAGAACGTTTAAAGAACAGCAGTAAGGTTCTACAAATTACCGTCACAGCTATAGCTGCAATGCCTTACGTCGAACAGTTCTTTCCTTGACCATTTTCTACTTCAAATTTTCGAATCGGTATAGCAAAAACATTCGTGACGCACTCTCGAATTCTATTTATTTCAGGTTTTTTTCTAAAGCCGGACTAAATCTTGCTAAAGTTATTCGAGATACATTTATCTTGCGTACTTCATTTTTCTGAGCAGCTGAATAACTTAGCCGGTTTTCTGTTGCTGTTGGAACAACAATATTTTTATGTGACATTCAAAAAAAAGCGACCATATTTTTGCACTCACAATCCCCTTCCAGCGTCATTCAATATTCGAACGTTCCAGGAGCCAATCATAGTCTGTTTTCGAATATCAAAGAGCGTTACCGTAGAGATCGTTCGTATCTGAGGCACTACAACGTTTCTCGTATGAGTTAGAGTTTTGGGATTAAGGGTGATGAGCCAGCCCATGATACAGTGAGAGTCCATTTATCATGTTTGTAGCAAGCACGACGTCCTTCTCAACTTTATCATAAATTTTATTGGGAGAAACTCTCAATCCGAAAAATTGCCACAAAAAACTCATTGAAAAAGTTTACAGCCCTCTGAGAATAGAAGAAGTTTCTCCCCACATTTAAAGATTTCTTGCCCTATCTCGACCTAAATGTTACGACTCACCTTCTACTCGCGTTGAAAATTTTGTTAGAAGATTTTCTACACCTTTCATCTAGAGTTCCTTCCGAAATTCTTATACTAAGCTGCTTGTTCAGTGATAAGCTACGGCCGCCACTTTCATCGGTAAAAACAAAAATTAAAAAATTCCGAGTTAATCGAAAATTCATAAATGGTTGTTAACTAGCTTTGATGCTTCTTTTTTGTTATGGATTGAGAGTTTCCTATCGAAGCGCGCCATACAAGTTGCTTTAGATGGCGTCTCTTCGACTCCCTCTCCTATTAACTCCGCCGTTCCTCAAGGCTCCGTTTTATCACCTACTTTATTTCTTATCTTTATTAATGACCTTCCGTTATCGACTATCAACCCAATTCACAGCTTCGCAGATGACAGTACACTTGAAAACACTTACAACTTCGACTCAATTGCTGAAGTACACCAGTCTTCTGTGCCTATTAAGCGCCGGGAGTTATTTAATTCAATAAATTCTGACCTCAACACAATCCTGCAATGGAGCATGGCGAATCGAATAGAGTTTAATGCCACTAAAACACAAGCCTGTCATCTTTCTCTTAAATGCGACATGTCGGTGCCTGACCTAATCTTTGATCATTCGGAGAATTTCTACCTTTTGGGCTTGCACATTAATAAAAAACTTGACTGGAGCCAGCACATCCACAGTGTCGCTTTAGACGCCTCCAAGTGCTTAGGCTTTCTCCGAAGGTGCAGGAAATATTTTACACAATCTGGCATTGCAACCATCTATAAGTCATATATCAGTCCCCGACTGGAGTACAATTCGCAGATCTGTGCTGGGGCTCCCAAAACTCATCTAAAGGTACTGGATTGAATTTAGCGATTTTCGTTTCGACTTATTGGAGATGATACCATAACGCATACGGTTGAGTCACCCAAATCACGTACAGTTCATACCTCGAACAACCAAAATGTGGAATGCACTACCCGCGGCCGCTTTTCTTAGTGATTATAACATAAGGCAATTTAAAAGCAACATTCACCGATTTCTTTTATCCTGTCCGTCCTTACTCAATAAACTGTTTATTTTCATTTTATTTCATCCTTTCCTAAACTGACTGGACTGTATGCTACAGTATTAAAGGGTGACCCCTAAGTTCAACTTGGTGCCTTAAAAAAAACTAACACTAACTTACTGTTTTCTCTTTGATTTTAAATAGCGCTTGGATTGAACATCAGAACATTAAGCCCTATGCAACGTTCAAAGATGATCTTGTTAAGGCAAGTAAAACAGGCGCCTTCCGCGAAGCTTGTCATGAAATCGAGGAATACATTAAGGACCCGGAGGTAAAGAGATTTCCCAATCCATCCATACATAATTCATTAATAAATTTTTTCTTTAGAAATATGAAGCCGCCCAACCCAAAGGGCCTACCGTAATATCAGTCGAGGAACAATTCAATCGTCTTCGCGATGGCGATGCAAACGGAAGTAATTCAGATCATTCGGAACCTGAACCAAGTAGTAGCAAAACACCACCAAAAAAGGTTTGGTCTCTTGCAAAAATCCTTTCATTAGTTTCAAAAAATAAACCACACCATCTTCAGGAAACACCAAAACCAAAATCAATTTTGGTTAAGCGAAAAGCTCAAGATACGCCAACGTTATCGAATAAACAACGTAAAAGCGATTCGCCTAGTACGTCGGCACGACGTAAACGAAATTCGTCGTCGGTGTCGTTGATCAATGACACAATGAATGCTGTGGCAAGTACATCGCGCGGTAATCCATTGCTTAATCGTCCTGTTGTTCGTCAGCCCGAAACACCTGAACTTGATATGACCGAAAATCTTATGAAAATCACCAAACGTAATATAACTCCGTCGACAAAGACTTTCGGCTTCTTAGGTCTTGGCATTATGGGCAGTGCCATTGTCCGGAATATGCTTCATTCGGGACATAAAGTAATCGTTTGGAATCGAACAGCGGACAAGGTAATTATTTTTTATTTAATTGAAATAAAGGACATTTTATATTATTATGGTCGTGAAATATTGTTTTAGTGTCGAAAATTTGTCGATGCTGGAGCTCTTTATGCTAAGACACCTTGCGATGTTGTCTCGGACGCAGATATAACATTTGCTTGTGTTGCCGATCCCCAGGCCTCGAAAGATGTAAGCTGATATATTTTTTTTATTCAGTTGCAAAGAAGATTCGATCATTATTTTTTTTTTCTGTAGATTGTTTTCGGAAATTGTGGAGTTCTACAAGCGGAAAACGGAGTCGGAGGATACGTCGAATTGTCCACAATTGATCCTGAAACTTCTCAAGACATTTGCGAAGCAATCACTGGTAAAGGCGGAAAATATCTTGAAGTTCAGGTAAAATTCGATTGCATTAGCTTTTGAGATTTTTATTTAAATAAAAAAATTTTTGTTTTATTACAGCTGCAAGGCTCTAAGCCACAAGCTGAAACCGGTGATCTAATTATATTGGGCGCTGGTCATCGTGAACTTTTTTCAGAATGTCAGTCTTGTTTTCAATCAATAGCAAGGAACTCGTTCTTTATGGGTAAGTGAAAAGACAATTAAATCCTTTGTAACTATTCATCATCAATGGCGCGACAGCCCAAATCGGGCCCTGGCCTCCTGAAGTCGTCGCCTCCAATCGTCTCGATCCAAAGACCGCGTCCTCCAGCTGCTAATTTTTAAAATGGCTTTGCTGTCTTCATCAACCGAGTCTTCCCATCGCTTGCGTGGTTTGCCTACTGGCCGGTTACCACTCGCTTTGCCTTTAAGAGCACGTTTGGGGATTCTTCTGTCTTCCATTCGCTCTACATGGCCAGCCCACTGCAGTTTACGTAGCTTGATGAACGTTGAAGCTTCTGGCTCGTCGTAGAGTTGATACAACTCATGGTTGTATCTTATTCGCCATTCCGTTCCTTCCTTCACAGGTCCCAAAATTCTTCGGAGGACCTTTCTTTCGAATGCGTTAACTGCTTTTTCGGAAGTTCGCGTTAATGTCCATGTCTCGCTGCCATAACAGAGCACAGGTCGTATAACAGTTTTATAAATCCGCAGCTTATTGTTCCTGTGCACTTTCTTGGATTTCATTATTGGAAGTACCGAATAATACGTCTTATTTGCAAGTATTATCCGTCGTTTGATTTCGTCTGTTTCATTACCGTCCTTTGCTAGATTAGCCCCAAGATATATGAAGTTGTCCACACTCTCCAAATTATATTCCGCAATTGTTATGTTTTGTCTGATTGGCGTTCTCCTTCTTGTTTGCGTCATTACTTTTGTTTTGCTTTCATTAATGCGCAACCCGACTTCTTTTGCGGCGGAGTCAAGATTGACAAATACCTCCTTCGCACTAGGGAAGGATCTTGCTAGAATGTTAATGTCGTCAGCGTATGCTACTAGTTGGGTGGACTTGAATAGTAGTGTCCCGTTGGTGTCGACTGGGATTTTTCGGACGACATACTCTAGTGCCAAGTTGAAAAGCATAGGAGCTAGACCATCTCCCTGCTTTAAACCACATTCCGTTCGAAAGCTGGTTGTGGAATCGGTTTGTATTCTCACCTGGGATTCAGTGTTCGTCATTGTGAGTCTTGTTAGTCGGACTAGTTTTGGAGGAATTCCAAAGTCAAGCATGATTTGGTACAGTACGCTCCTGTCGATACTGTCGTATGCTTGTTTAAAATCTACGAATATTTGGTGCACGTCTGTGTTATATTCCCAGCATTTCTCAAGCACCTGTTTCACCGAGAATATCTGGTCTGTTGTAGATCGTCCGGTTCTGAATCCTCCTTGGTATTCGCCAATTATTTGATTAGTATAGGGCTTAATACGACGTTCAATTATTTTTGTCAGTATTTTATAGGACGTACACAACAATGATATACCTCTGTAGTTCTCACAGCAGAGTTTGTCTCCTTTCTTGTAAATTGGACATATAATGCTTTTTCGCCAGTCGTCGGGTATGATTTCCTCTGTCCAAATTTTGCATATCATGTTGTATAGTATTTCAGCGACACAGTTTCCACCGTTTTTCAGAAGTTCAACTGGTATTTCGTCAATTCCCGGCGCTTTGTTTCGTTTTTGGTCACATAGGGCTGCTTTGATTTCAGCAAGCGTGGGTGGTGTCGATGATGGTTCATGTTCGTCAGTTGAGGCTTCAATTGAAATGTTGTTTGTCGTTATCGGTGCTACTGGGATGGGATTCAAAAGATGTTCAAAGTATGAAGCCCATCTCCTTTTGATTTCTTCTGTGTCGCTGATGATATTGCCCTCTGCGTCTTTGCAGAGACTGGTTTTTGGTTTATATCCCTTTTTTAAATCTTTTACTATGGCGTATGCGTCCCGCGTTTTATTTTTTCTCATGTCGTCGTCCATTTTTTGTATCTTGTCATTATGGTACTTCCTTTGTTTTCGTCTGCAGGTCTTTTTCGCATATCGCCTAAGCTCGTCATATCTTTCTTTTTTGGCTCGTGTTGGTCGTTCAGTAAAAATTTTGTAAGCTTCGTTCTTTCTATCTATTGCGTCGCGACATTCTTGGTCGAACCAATCATTATTTTTTCGCCGTGCTTGATACCCTAATACCTCTTCCGCGGAGGATTTGATGCCGTCTCGTATTTTCATCCACGCATTATCCACTGGCATATTTTTGATATCTTCATATATTGGTGTCAGGTGTTTATTACATGCTAACATGTAAGCCTGCGCCACCGTTTCGTCGTTAAGCTTGTCGACATTGAATTTGCGAGCTCTACTCGTTTTCGAATATCCACGACAAGCTATTTTGCATCGATACTTAGCTCTGACTAGATAGTGGTCAGAGTCACAATTCGCACCGCGGAGAGTTCGTACATCAAGTATGCTGGAAGCAGCCCTTTTCTCAATTAGAACGTGGTCTATTTGGTTGAAGGTGTGACCATCTGGTGATGTCCACGTTCGTTTATGAATATCGCGATGTGGGAAGCACGTAGAGCTTACTATGATATTTTTGCTGCTTGCGAAATCAATAAGACGTTGGCCATTGTCGTTGGTTATGTCATGGAGACTGTGCCCTCCTGTTGTTCCTCTATGAGCCTCCTCCTTTCCGACTTTTGCATTAAAATCCCCTAAGACAATTTTTAGGTCATTCGAGGGCAGTGAGTCATAGGTTGTCTCTAGGGTGGCATAAAATTCGTCTTTAGTTATATCGTCCTTGTCTTCTGTTGGTGCGTGAACGTTGATCAACCAAGTGTTGAAGAATTTAGTCTTTATTCGGATTGCACACAATCTTTCACTTACTGGTCTGAAGCTCGTGACCTGCTGTTTAAATTTTTTGTCAACGACAAAAGCGACTCCAAACTCTCTGCTTCCCGACAATTTTCCACTTGGATAGATTGTGTGTGATCTCATGTCCATGATTTCGTTACCGAGCCATTTCGTTTCTTGGATGGCAGTTATGTTGATGTTGTGTTTTGCCACTTCTTCGAGAAACTCTTTCAGAGCTCCTGTCCTAAATAAGGATCGAACATTCCAAGATCCAATAGAGTAGTCCATTTTTCGTTTGCGGGGTCGTTGCCGTTGAGTCCATCCTTTCCGAGGCTGTTCTTCAGGTTTCTGGACAGTGTTCTTTTTCCGGTGATGCGTTGTCGGCGCCTCGCCCAACCCCCGACCTGGAGGACCGGTCCTACTTATTTATTACACCCTAGTAGGAAAAGGGTGGGAGTTTTGAGCTAAATATGACATGCTGGAGTTCTCACAGCTATGCTGCAAGTCCAACTATGTCATACTTTTTGCCTACTTCCTGAGACGCACTGGTGTTACTGGCCATTCAGGTTAACTCCATGTTCCCTCCTCCTTTCTCAACTCGGGCTTGGGACCGTCTATGGCGGAGTTTTTGTAACTATTACAGAGATTAAATTTTCGATTTTGGTTAAAATTGGAACAACCTACGTTTAAAAATTTATAATGTGTGTGTGTGCTCATGTGAATTTATTAATTGCAGGAGATGTTGGAAACGCTTGTAAAGTAAATTTAATCATACAGTGTATGATCGGTGTCAATCTGGCCGGATTAGCCGAAGGGCTGTCATTAGGTAACTAGTTAAAATTACTTAAGGTAACCATATTGTTATGTATTAATCGGAATTTTTTTTTTCTTTGAAGCCGATCGTTGCGGAGTAAATCTGCAAGATGTCCTTGACATCATACAGTTAACAACATTTTCATCACAGCTAGTTGTTCAAAAGGCTAAAGGTAATTTTAAAAACGTCTTACAAAATATAAAAATTATAAATCGGTAACTTTTCTTATTTAAAGAAATGTTCGGAAACACGTTTATTCCTAATCAACCGTTAGCGCATATGCAGAAGGACCTGAGACTGGCGTTAGGTATGGCCGAAGTATTAGAGCATTCGATGCCAACAACAGCAGTCACAAATGAAGTTTATAAACATGCTAAACGTTTAGGATACGGAAAACATGACACGAGTGCCGTCTATGTAAGAGCAAGATTTTAACAGTAATCAATAATGTTTGATTTTAATTTTTTTTTTTATATACATATATAAAATAATTGTAACGTATGCTAATTATTATCAATAATCGTATGCATAAAAAAAGAACTGTCTAAACGAAATCGACAAAATTCCTCGTCATGGCGATGATTCCCCACTAATTGAAACGGAAAAAAATTTCACACAAACAAAGAACACTAGTTCCGCTTCTTGTCGTTTGGCTCATCTTTCAAACTATTTCTCTGAAGATTTTCGACCCGCAATAACACCGATACACGTTTACATGAATACAAGTGAGCTGAAGAAAATTTCTAAAACATCTGAGTCGAGCTCTTCGTCGGAAGATGTATCATTGCATTCAGAAGAAAATAAACCAATTGAAAAAAATATTGCGAGTGATAGTGCTTCTCCAGCTGGGTCCAGTACCCCATCTCTACGCACTTCTGCTGGCTCGAACATACAAACAATGTCAGATGCCCCCAGTGGCCCCAGTTCTCAATCAATGTTGGCTTCAGCTGCCACCAGTTCACAGAGTTCTTCGATAGAAGATTTAACGTCTGAACGTGTAACAATGTCACTAGAGGAGGATAATCCAACTGTTGAATCCAGTATACAGTCAATATGTGCTTCCGCAGGCTCGAGCTTACAATCTTTGTCAGCTTCAGCTGGCACCAGCTCAACAATATCACATACAGGTGGTATAAGCTCGCAATCAATGTCCACTCCAGCTATAACCAGCTCACAATCAATGTCTACTTCAGCTAGCACGAGCTCTAAATCTATGTCAGTTTCAGCTACCAAATCTCAATCAATTTCAGCTTCGGATAGTATCAGCTTTCAATTAATGTCGGCTTCAGCTGGCACCAGCTCACTAGCAATGTCCAGTTCACAAGCAATGTTGTCTATAGCTGGCGGCAGCTCGGAATCAATGTCACCTTCATCTAGCACTCGCTCGCAATCAAAGTCATATCCAGCTAGCACCAGCTTACAAGCACTATCAGCTGGCAGCACCTCACAAACAATGTCAACTTCAGCCGGCCCCAGTTCACAGGCTACAGCTGGCACTTGCTCACAATCAAAGTCAACTTCAGCTGGTCTCAGTTTATTACGAGCAATGCTGGAAGCAACAATACCTTCTGCTGGTATCCGTTCACAATCAATATCTACTCTAAGTGGAACCAGCTCACTAACAATGTCTACTTCAGTTGGCACCAACTCTCAATCAATGTCAGTTTCAGCTGGCACCAGCTTTCAATCAATGTCAGCCTCGACTTGCTCACAGGCAACGCCGATAATACCTGTTACCATCTCAGAAACAATATTACCTTCAGCTGGCACCAGCTTACAAACAATGCCAGCTACAGCTGACTGTAGCGTACAAGCAATATCGGCTTCGGCTGACACCAGTTCTCGGGTAATGTCAGCTTCAGCTGAACCCACTTCACAAGCAATGTTAGCTTCACCTACTAGCAGCTCACAAGCAATGTATACTTCAGCTGATACCAGTTTACAAACAGTTTTCAATTTAGCTGGCACCAGTTCAGAAACGGTATCACCTTCCCGCTCGCAATCAAGGTTATATCCATCTAGTACCAACTTACAAGCAATGTTGGCTTCAGCTGGCACCAGCTTACAAAGAATATCAGCTTCACCTAGTAGCAGCTCACGAGCAATGTGTGCTTCAGCTGACACCAGTTCACAAGCAATGTTGGCTATAGCTGGCTCCAGTTCAGAAACAATACCATCTCCAGCGGGTACCAGCTTGCAAGTAACGCCAGCTTCAGCTGGCCCCACTTCACAAGCAATATCAGCTTCACCCAGTAGCAGCTCACAAGCAATGTTTGCGTCAGCTGATACCAGTTCACAAGCAGTTTTAAATTTAGCTGGCACCAGTTCAGAGACTGTATCACCTTCAGCTAGTAACCGCTCGCAATCAAGGTTATATCTACCTAGCACCAGTTTACAGGCCATGTTAGCTTCAGCTGACACCAGCTTACAAGGAATATCAGCGTCACCTGGTAGCAGCTCAGTGTTGGCTATAGCTGGCACCAGCTCGCAATCAAGATCGTATCCAGCTGAAGCAACATCAGCTTCAGCTGGTCTCAGTTTATTACGAGCAATGCTGGAAACAATACCTTCAGCTGGTATCCGTTCGCAATCACAATTTTCTCCAGGCACCAGCTCTCAATCAATGTCAGCTTCAGCTGGAACCAGCTTACAAGCAATGCTGGCTTCAGCTGGTCGCAGTTCACAAGCGATGTGTGCTTCAGCTGGCACTAGTTCAGAAACAACATCAGCTGACATCAGCTTACAAGAAACATTAGCTTCGGCAGACATCAGTTCACAAGATATGTCACTTTCAACTGACATCAGCTCACAAGCTATGTTAACTTCAGCTGGTACCAGTTCACAAGCAATGCCAGCTGGTGGCCCTAGCTCATCACCAATGTTGGCTGTAGCTAGCACTAGCTTACAAGCAATGTGGGGTACAGCTGGCACTAGCTCACAAGCAATGACGCCTATAGCTAGCACGAGCTCGCAGTCAATGCCAATTTTAGGTAGTTTCATTCACGATATGCCTTCAACTTCGTCCGATGCCAGAGCATCATCTAGACAAAGATCACATTCATTTCCAATTTGTAAAAGTTTAGATTTTCCCAACATTTTATTCACTGGAAAGCCACCCAAATACGAACCCTTTATAGATAAAAGAAAAATCAAAATGCCATGGAGTGACAGTTCTTCAGATGAGTCCAATCCGAATGTTCCACCAGAACACTGTTCGCAAAAATCTAGACCCAACGTTTCACCTGAATTCGACTCAGCTCAGTCGCCAATCCCTTCAACTTCTTTCACTCGTACAAACTATGCATCCACTTCAGTCGAAAACCCAATCTCGACTGCAAACAGAAGAAGTAAGATTGACTCATACCAAATTCTGTGTGAACTTGCAGCTTCGTTTGCTGGAAGCGTGCAGGTAGCAGGAAAGAAATTGATTGCAAACCCTTTATGGGAAGAGAGTTCTCGTTCCAATACTAATCTACCCTCGGCTACGGCTGAAGTTTCTTGCATTGAAATCGATCGTTCATCAGCGTCATCGCAAGGTGCAGAGAAAACTGCAATCGATCTTTCAGCTTTCATTTTTCCGCCAATTTCTATTTCTCATGAAGTCACTGTCTCAACTTCAATCAATCAAAGTGATTTATCATCATCACCAGCTTCTGCAGAAAACCCGAACATTGAAATTTCCTGTGTTAAAGACTGTTCTCTTTCTATCACTCCCCTAGCTACAGCAGAGACTGAGCCCAGCCGCGTATTAAAACCATCCGACTATGTAGATGAAACGCAACACCCCAAATCAATGTCTTCAATTTCTGGTTCTCAGATCGCGGCGCCATTAGCTCGTCTGCCGTCTTCATCTCAACAGCCCACAGAAACTGCAAATTTAAACCCAGAAATATCCACGCCTCACATAATTCCATATACCACTAATTCTTTACAACAGCCGGTTCGGAGCTTCCGAGAATTCGCACGTACTAACGAGCCGAGCTATGATACTATTGAATCAGACTCATGTTCCTCGGAGATGTTTACTCATTCAACTCATTCCCCCAAAAGAGCCCGCTTGCCCTCAACTCTAACAGCGCAAGCACAAAGATCTCAAATGACTTCTCCCACTAATTTCAATTTTCGCCCAATCCATAGTCCCGCATCGCTTTTGCCTTCTTTCTTTCAACTCGGCCGAGCACTATCATCACCACAATTGACTGTGAACATATCTGATTCCAATTCTATTTCCATTCCATCATTTCCGGTTCAGCCTTCAACTTCAGCTTTCAACCAAAATATCGATATGTTAACGCCACCCAACACTTCACTAGATTTCGTTTCCCATACAATTCCCACCGAGTCAGTTGCTGTTTCTTTACCTGTATCGTCAGTCTTCAAAAGAGTCCGGCCATCCACTTCAACGCAAATCGACGACGATAATGCAGTTGGTTCAGCTGATTCCATTTCCCCTCCGATGCGTTCTTCCTCCGCTCGAGATTTCCCCTTCGCGTATTTCGCGAAAAGAGCCCGTACATTATCACCACCGCACTTCCTGGGAGAAGACTCAACCGATTCGGCAGAATCTATGTTTTTCCGTGCAATGGAATTTCTGCCCATTTATACAGTCCATCGCACGATCTCGCCCACTGAATTGGCTCGCAAATTCTCACCACTTGCGAACTCAAAAGCTTCATCCGAATCGAACTCATCGCTTGATGATGCGGCCAGATTATTAAGGGAAATACCAAACGCCTTTATGGTTCGATCATTAATTATAACACTCTCGGAAGGAAGTTCATCAACAACGACTAGCAGTTCGCTATCCCTTACGACGACTTCTGTCGAACCATATCATCCATTCGCATCACTTCCATCGGCCCGAGCTCTTGTCAGGGTAGCGCAAAGCTCGACAAATTATTCGGCTTCGGAAGCCAGTTCGACATCTCCTATATCGACTGTAAGTCTTCCTGCAACGTCGTATTTTAGAAGCGCTTTGATGACAACACCGCCACAAGATCTTGCAGATGAAGCAAATTCAGCTGAAGCCGCTGATTCGAATGTAATTTCTAGTGCCTCCGATACGATAGTTTTACCTTCTTGTGCTAGTACATCGGAATCTTCATCACAATGCTTCCCAGATGAATCAAGCTCTCATTATCCTTTCTCCTCGACTTCAGTTGAAAGCATGACGCCACAAGACAATGAAACCAATCTAGTAAATAAAGAAAATGAAGATGAAGATAGTTTGTAGGTGATGGAAAATATGCGCAGCATTCAATGAAGGCGAAAAAAAAAATTCTGAAAATCCTGTTTCTGATGTATATTTTAATTTTGGAATTGCAAATCCCAATTTTAGATACCTCAGCATATTATATTAAATTTTACACATATATAACAGTTTTAACAAACTACTTAGCATTTCTTTTTTCGAGGAAGTATTTTTCAATTGTCGTATTGCTCGGACAGCGCCTTAGCCAAATTTACCGATATGTAATACAGATGTATTCATTAGAATTGATCTGAAATGTTTCATGCATCTTTGCTCCTGGAAGCCAAAGAGATAACTTCAGTTTTTTACCGTTAAGCAATCGACCAATTGTTTTCTTGTTGTATCTATCGTAATTTATGAAATTAATTGGGTGTGTCGAACTGCATAATCTGCCTTGTTTTTTCGGATCAATAAGTTTTAATATAACTCATTAATTCAAAGATACGATTTTTATCAACACCACTTGTAGACGAAAACGAAATGCTAATAATTCAGTTTAATAATTTTAATATATCTTCAATCTTCCGTTTTGTATGATTTTTTTTGTTGTTTTTTTTTCTTTTTAAATATATGCCGAGCTATTTAAAACTATTGGGATTTCAATTTTTGTAAATTTTCCCCAAGAATAAAATTCAGAAATTATTTTTGCGAAAAATGTTATAACAATATTTAATTTATTAAAATTTTGTAACAATTGTATGTTTTCTAATTTTAACTATAACCAAAATACTATTGTAAAAAAAAAACGTTCTTGTTATCGATTGTTTCAAAACAGAATATTTACTTTTATAAACAATACTATTAATATGTTTTTTTAAAAACCTTAAAAATAAATTATTACTATGAAAATAAATGTAACGCTGTTTTGAAATCGTGGAAATAATTTCCTGGATCGTAGCCATTTGAAGGACAAAAAAAAATAAACAACATCAGCTACAGATAATTATGCATACGATTTTATTGTGTCGATTGTTTCGTTTCAATCAAACTATTATTAATTTTTTTTTTAATTCTATAACAATTTTTTTTTTTTTGCAATAAGAAAGCATATGAGTAGCATTTTTTCTCAATTTATTTAATTAATTAAAAAAAAAACATAAAAATCACAAAAAAAATATATCTCTTTGATGTGTATTTTTGTTTTGTTTTATCATGTAATTTACTTTGTAGAAACAAAAAAACACAAGAAAAACTTTAAAAGTGACGACAAAGAAAATTAAAAACAAAAACAAAGCATTTAAATTTGCTTTATTATATACAAAAAAAAAACGTTTACATAATAATGTAAAATGAAAAGAAGATAAATAATAAAAAAAAAACAAAGATAGAGAAAAAAATCAAATATATTAAAATTCATTAGGTATTCGCATGTAATAAAATATGTTTATTTTAAAATCTTTATTATTTAATTGTTTGTTTTATTTGAAACTCAGGAGAAGATTTTAATTTGTTCTTACACTCTTTTACTTTATTATTCTAATCCAGTGAACATTTCTTTAACCCGGACCAGGCCCGTGCGCAGGAATCGAATGGAAATGGGGGTAAGGAAAACCCGTGCGCACGGGCTATAATTCGTCGGCCGAGAACTGATCTGCTCCATACGCCATCAACTTAATTACGAGAAAATCGACTGAAGTTTAAAGGTCAATAAAAACATAGCAGGACTACGATTGGGCGTAAAGCCTAATCGTGCGATACTCTAGATGAAAGAGAAATTTTTTGATATTAAGAAATTTTGAAGGCAGAGTTGCCATCAAAATGTTTTATACAAAATTTAGGATTCAAAACTTTAATAGGTACTGAGAAAACGAGTGTATTGAATTCAGTGAAATTGTATGGCGGTTAATAATTCTGAATTTTTTTGAAGAAAAACACCGATAATACCAATGGAATGGTAAATATATTTTTATTCAAAGTATGCATTTTCCCTTTCCCACTGTTCGCTTGAAAGCTTATTTATGCACTGTTAAAACAAACTGTATGATTGGCTAATTTTATCAAAATGAACATCTTTTTCAACATGGCGAATTGGTAAACGTTATAGGCAAAATAGTAGAAATAAATTCGGGGCCAAATTTCCAGAACGAGAACCAAGTTTTAACATGATGAAACATAGTCCCATGCAATCGATGTAAAAGTGAAACAGTTCCACTTCAAGTAGGTCTGTATGCTCAGTAGATGGTTTCTGTTCGCCTTCTATGATTCAGTTCCCCATAACATCTGCAAGTATTTGTCAGTAGCAGCCAGTATAACTAAAAAATATACCAGCTTCACCACTCGTTACGGTAGATCTCAACCCCCTTCGCCAACCTTCCCAATCCCATTCCTTTCCTATATGTTTGTGCATTGCACATAATTTCCTAAAACACAGGTCATTCTGTAAAAAAAACTCAGTCGCTATCCGACTTCTATGCTAACATTTCCCAAATCGTATTATATTTAAGGGGCCGTTTACCGAAATGGCGTTTTCGTTGAAGATGAGGTAATTTCGAACCGAAAAATTATGCGAATAGCTCAAAATAGTTTACTACTGAAATAAATTGGCTTAAAAAGAGCCATCTGATTTGCTGGATGGCCAGGAGCTGACTGGAAAAAATTGACTATGAAAATTCGTTGGTCCTAAAATCTAACTTGTTGCGTAATTTTCATTATTTTTAATTTTCCCGCCTCACAACAATTCAATCTTTGTATAAATAATAATAATAATAATCAGGGGTGAACAAATATCATTTACATGCAAACAAAATCAAAATTAAATTCGAGCCTTTACCAGTAATTTATTATTTTTTTTATTATTAATAAAAACTTTGAAATTTGATAGAAAGGTTTATATTTTGGTTATGTGAAAAAACTAACACTTCCACACAAAATATTTCCTTATAAAATTTGCATTCTTATATTTTTTTAAAAACTTTCTTCACGAAAGTATTAATAACTTCAAAACCAATAAACCGATCACATTGCCATTAAACCAGTTTCCTCACCGAGGTTTTGATTTAAGGATATTAAAAAAAAAGGTTTGTAATGGATTCGGCAAGATTGTTTGTTTATAAGACACTACATTTTCATTCAAATATGCCCCGCAAACAAAAAAGCTTTATTGTAGGTACTATTTTAAACAATAAGTTCAGGAATATCTCGAATTAAACGCAACATAAATAACGCAACTCGAATTCAAATAAATATGAAAGAGGGTATAAATCTCAGGAAAATTACTTCAAATTTGAACATAGTAATTTAATAACAAGTGAATATCAAAAGAAGCGCGTTAAAAATTAAAACAGTTGCATACAAACCAAATCGACATATTTGTATGTGCAAACAGATTACATTGTTGTTGAGATTGAAAGTATTTTATTTAAATGGCATGAAAAAAATTGATAAATCTTGTGTTATATGTTGAAATTTTAGTATTGAAGCGTTGCAAATCAAAATGACATAAGTATACATAAATAAAACATAAACCTTACGAGTATAGCAATAATCGTAATTAAATGATTACAGTAGAACCAGTTACGCAATTAAATAATGTAATACACAGAAGAGTTGAAATAAATGAGCGAGATAGAGGGCAGTTTGACGGGTCTTGTTGTTCTGTACTTCGTCTAAAAAAACTTAGAACGAACATTGTATCTTTTCTTGTTGGTATTAACTACCATCTTTGTGTTTACCACATATTTTGAAATAATACAGGTGGAAGGGACTCGTGGCAGTTTTCAACTTCCAATTTTTGACAGATTTACATATTTTGGGGTCGCTGGAGTCCAAACGTTTGAGCAGGAACGAGCCAACTACTTTATAACTTGGGTTAAAGAGGGACAGCAGGCATACCCTCGGTTCGTTTAAAAATGTTAGCCAGTCAAAAACTGTACTACTTGCTTCTTTGTTACTATCAATTCTTCGACCTCATCTACTTCGTCTCCGTCTTTCTCGTCACTTACTCTTGTTAGTGCTTACAAAAGACTTTCGACTATCTCTTTGTCAATCAACTCGTCTGTAATCACTATGTTAGAATCGATATTGATGATATATATATTATATAGCCACACATTTTTGCCATCTTTCAGACAATTTGCGAATTCCCTTCCAATAAAACTTTTCATCTTTTCCGTTGGGCCAATCAGCCATCCAAATTGCCAAAGTTTCAACTTTGTCGAAGTGTTTGTTGCTCAGCAAGTGCGCGCTCCATGAATGCAAACAAGTGGTAATTGGAAGGAGCCAAGTCTGGTAAATAAGGCGGGTAGGACAAGATCTCTCAGCCAAGCACGGTAATGGTGTCTTTGGCCGGTTTCGATGTGTGTTACCATGTCTACGAGCCCATTCCGGTCGCTTTTCGATCAATGCATAGTTCAAATTGATCATTTGTTGTCGGTAGCGTTGCGTATTAACAGTTTCACCTGGTTTCAAGAGCTCATAGTACACAACACCCTTCTGGTTCCACCAGATACACAGCATGACCTTCTTTCCGAAGCGATTTGGTCTTGCGGTCGATGTTGATGCTTGTGCTAGATCAACATACGATTTTTGACGCTTGTGGTTTTCCAAATAAACCCATTTCTCGTCCCCAGTCACGATACGATGCAAAAAAGACTTTCTTTCGAGGCGAGAAATCAACATTTCACAAACCGTTTTTCGCCTCTCCCTCTGCTTATCGTTCAACTCATGTGGTACCCCTTTCCCGCTCTTCAGGATCTTTCCCATAGCACTCAAAGTGTCTCCAATGTTTCGGCGGGCAACATCCAACCTCTTTGCCAGTTGTTGAGCTTGTGTAGCGTCTCCGTCCAATAAAGCTTGCAATTCGGTGTCCTCAAATTTTTTTCGGCTGACCTGGGCGTTTTTTGTCTGCCAAGTCAAAATCACCACTTTTGAAGCGTCGAGTGATAGTAAATCGTTCCCGTAAGTCTCCTCAAGAATACGATGACTTTCACTTGCATTTTTCTTTTGATTGAATAAAAAAAGCAGCACGTGCGCAAATGCTCCTTATTTGGCTCAAAACTCGACATGTTTACCGTGCGAAAAAAAAGTGACGCTAACCGAAATCGATTAAACTTGAATGGCGTTTTCGTAACGAAAAGAAATTTGCTATTATGGATTTACCCAATGTAAATCCATAATTCTCAATTTTCTTGTTACTTTATAAGAATTGTAACGTAATGAAATCTGTGTTATTAACCGGTTGGGATACCAGAGATTTCCTGTTACGTAGTTATAAAAAAAGGAAATACGAGTTTGTCTAACTCAAACTCATATTCCGGTAGAATACGAAAAAAGGGGTGAATTATGCGACTAGCCAATGTAGTCCCATAATTACCAAGACAGGGTTAAATGAACGTAAAAAAATAAATTATGAATCTACCCAATGTAAACTCATACTCACCGAAAAGTGGCTCTCAACTCAATCGCGATTTTAAATTAATGGTCTCGACACTTGCTGTCCAAGTGTCGACGTATAGTGAAGGAGGGGCCCGAAAAGGGCTAGACTTTCTGGTAGGCTCTAAGGAGCCATGACGGATCAGTAACGAGAGACTCTGAAAATCCAAACGGGGTTAGTTTAATGGGTTTGATAAATTAATTACCTCGATGTTTTTTCGAATGTATCTTTAATTTCTATCTTTATGTAGTTAACTGCTTTTCCAATTACAATATTTTTACACTTGATTTTGTCTTGGTTTCATTTTTACTAGTCTTTCTCCTAGAGCGCTAGGTATGCTCTGTAGTCAACGACTTGGAAAAAGATAGACCCCGAAACTCCGTTGAAGTCCGTTATTTATACAAAATTCTTATTCTTAACTTTAACATTTTGAAATAATCTATTTACCAATAAATGCATGAACGCAATAATTTATATTTTAATTTCTTCACTTTCGGTTATGACCTCAAGTGTCTCAATAAATTTTATTTGTTTATATTTTCTTTCTTTTCCATCGTTCGAAAGAAAATATCTAGCGAGTATGGTGATACGAGATCTTCATTTTTTTATCGTCGCACCGTTCTGCGCTTCGCATAACTATGGTTTTTTTTATTAAGTACCCCATACATTGCTTGTTACATTTCATACTCATAATCGTAATCATAGCCGCGTATGTCGATATGTATATATCAATCAAATTCCTGTTAAGACCCCCTATAGGGGCATAGGACAGAAACAACTCTCTTCCACAAGGCGCGATCCTGCGCATCGGCTTTAAGCTGTTGCCAGGACTTGTTTATTCCTCTGGCCTCCTGCTCAACTGCTCGCTTCCATGTGTTACATGGTCGACCAACCCGACGTCTTCCTTGAGGGTTATAATCCAGAGCCTGTTTTGCGATGTTTTGCTCTGGTTTCCTCAAAGTATGACCGATCCACTGCCACTTTCGCCGTTGAATCTCAATACCTATTTTAGTCTGGCGAGTTGTACTCCAAAGTTCGTCGTTGGAGATCACTTCTGGCCAGAATATTCCTAAAATGCGTCGGAGGCATTGGTTTACGAAAGTCTGTAGTTTCTTGGTAAGTCGAACGGTCACTTTCCACGTAGTACAACCATATAACAACACGGATTTGACGCATGCGTCAAAAACTCGCAGCTTCGTGCGAAGGGAGATCTCTCTTAACCTCCAGAAAGGGGAAAGGATACCGAAGGCCTGACGAGCTTTATTTAGCCGAGCCTCAACATCCTTTTCGGCTCCGCCGTCCATGCTGACAATGCTTCCGAGATAGCAAAAATCTTGCACCTCTTCCACATCCTGTCCATTAAGAACAATCGGTGTGCTTGCGTTCGAACCCATGTGCATGTACTTGGTTTTACGCACATTTATTTTCAGTCCCGCCTCTTTGCATTTAGAATGCAATGAGCGAACATTTGACTCTAAGTCCGAACGGTTATGTGCAAGCAAACACACGTCATCAGCATAATCAAGGTGACTTAAGATGTTAAATAGTCTCCATTGAAGACCTTTACCTTCCCCACCTTCCAGTGCAGCTTTCAAGATGTCATTTATTACCACCAGAAACAGAGCTGGTGATAATATGCAGCCTTGTCTGACACCCGTTCGCACAGGAAAGCTCTCGGACAGCTCTCCTCTATGAAAGACGCGACACCTTGCATCTTCGTAGGATTCTTTAATCAGAGCTATGACCTTATCTGGAATACCTCTCCTACGCAAAGCATTCCATATGTAATCTCGCTTAACGCTGTCGAAAGCCTTCTCGAAGTCCACAAACATGAGATGTAGTGGCGAACCCATTTCGGTTGACTGCTCTAATATTATCCGTAGGGTATTTGTGTGGTCGGTACAATCCAGCCTGACAAACTTCGAGAGTGCTCTCGACGACATTACTAATCCTATTGAGAATTACCTTAGCCATAATTTTTGATACGGCAGTAAGTAGACATATACCACGCCAATTCCCACAATCCCGAAGGTCGCCCTTCTTCGGAATTTTCACAATGACGCCCTCCTTCCATTCAGTCGGATATCTTCCATCATTCCACACCTTAGTGAAGAATGGGAGGAGTATATCGGCTGTTATTTCCGGGTCCGCTTTGAGGAGTTCGGTTGGTAGTCCGTCTATACCTGGAGCTTTCCTTCCCGCCATTGACGGAATGGCGGAAACTATCTCTTCCTTATCTGGGGGATCGTCCCTAATAGAGGATTGTTGCGGTTGGATGTTTGGAAGTTGTTCTGTTTCCGGAATACTTCATCTGACAAGATGTTTAAAATATCAGAGAAGTATTCCTTCCATCGTCGCAACTGGTGTTCACTCATATTAAGGAGAGTTCCGTTGACATCTCTCACCAGGTGGTTGGCGGTGAAATTCCTGTTCGTCAACTGTTTCATGATTTTAAATAGTGAACCCATATCCCCAAGGTAAGCCGCAGATTCTGCCTTGTTTGCCAGATCTTCAATGGCCTTTCTCTTGTCGCGTCTAACAGCCTTTTTAAGCAGTATATGAGTATCGCGGTAGTTCTGCCTCAATTCGGGCGTTCGTTGGTTGACATCGGGTTGAGAGATGATTGCCAATTTGGCTCTTTTCCGATTGCCAACCTTGTCCCATGTGTCTTGCGACATCCAGGGTTTCTCACCGCTTTGCGCATATCCCACAGATTCTTCAGCACTAGTTAGAAAAGTGTTTCTGGTTGCCTCCCAATTGGCGTCCAGTGTGCGCATTTCATGTTCACCCAATGTGGATGACTTCTCGCGTAGAATGGTGGTGTATTCGAGTTTTTTGTTGGGATCTCTGAGTTTATCCACATTAAGCTTGCGCTTCATTTGAAGAATTTGTGGTCGTCGGATAGCTGCTGTACACAATCTCAAGCAGGCAACCAGCAAGTGGTGATCGCTCCCCACGTCAGCTCCACGTTTCGCTCGCACATCGAGGAGACATCTTTTCCATCGGCGACTTATAGCCAAATGGTCGATCTGGTTCTGAGTAACACCGTCAGGGGAAACCCAAGATGTTTTATGATGACTCTTGTGTGGAAAAAGGGTCCTTCCGATGACCATTTGCCGAGTACTACAGAACTCCACAAATAATTCGCCGTTTTCGGGTCTCTTAATCCAAGGTCGTGAAGGGTCGACCCAAGGGTCACCATGCCTTCCCATGACGTGTTCTAGTCCAGTGTTGTCTGATCCAACCTGGGCGTTCATATCTCCCGAGATGATAATAATATCACCACTTGGAACACGTTCGAAGGTGACACTCAGTTGGCTATAAAACTCCTCTTTGTCACCAGATGTTGCGGTATTAGTTGGTGCGTAGCACTGCAGAATTGTGACGTTTCTGACACTGGTCCTGAGCCTGACGACGATAATCCTATCTGAGATTGGTTCCCAGATAATGAGACTGTTTCTCGCTCTCGGCGTAAGGACGAACGCCACGCCATTTCTGGCTTCACTTTCAGGGCCAATGTACAGAATAGTGTTTCCGCTAGGGGTTCGTTCTTCTCCTGATCCTGTCCAACTGACCTCGCTCAAGCCCAAGATTTGGATGTTATTGTGCTCCATTTTACGGTCGATCACTGATTGGCGGTGCAAGGACCGATTAACCCCAGCTCTTCCCCCGTCATTCAATGTTCGAACGTTCCAGAAGCCAATCATAGTCCGTTTTCGAATGCCAAAAGTCGTTACCGTAGGATCAGTCCGTATCCGAGGCGATGTATCCGTTTCTCGTATCATTTAGGTCTTAAGATCACGGGTGATAAGCCCATGATCCAGTGAGTGTCCATTTACCATTTTCAGGGCAAGCAGGACCGGCTGTGGGGGAATTCTACAGCCCCCATCCCAGAGGGGGATAGTTAGCTCAGGTCCGTGGAGTCGCTAACTCCAAAGATAGTTGCAGGAATTGGTAAAACCTCATACTACAACTACCCCCTTGCGGGGAAATTGATTGATTTGAAGCTCTTTGTGACTTCCGCCATAGACGGTCCCAAGCGCGGTTGAGAATGAAGGAGGGAATATGAAGTTAACCTGAATGGCCAGTAGGGATGTTGATGTTTGATTTGTCCCTTCACTAAATGATGAGCCAGAGGATAGAATTCCATCTTTTATACTTGGAACCGATTTTATGGCAATTCCTTGCATTAAGGAATCCTGATAGTGATTAAGTAGATTTAGTTGAGCTTAATCGTAACAGTAGTCTGAATAGGTACGATAACTAGAACAAGAATTACAATCGAGAAAAAATTCGAACGAAAACTGTAATTGCGTAACTTTTGACCTGAATAAAGGATTATCATTATCATTATTAAAATTATCATTATTAAAAAAGCGGTTGTTTTTATAGAAGTACCGGAGCAGGATAAAAATAATTAAGTATTGTTGTGTGTGAATAGTTCAGCGCGACCTGGGAAAATACCTAATGCTCCCAAAATTGTGAACGCGCCTCTAAATACGCCTGGCCACCCTAACTCGAACAGGCTATAGTAGCAGCAAGCCATGCTAATGAAAAAAAAGGGAGATCGAGACAGTCGACTGGAGATTGTGAACGCGGGGGTCGAGACTTGAGCTCGCAGCTCGGTGGCAGTTTGCTCTCGAAAAACCACGCGATGGGATCGGAAGATCGTTTCCCTTGAATCTCGTACACTCGTCATTTCGGGTTTTGTGTTGTTCATATCGTCGTCTCGAGAAAAGTTCATTTCGTGCGACCGGAAGTCGGGGGAGCAAAGAAAAAGAATGGGATTGTGGACGAACGATTCGAGCGAGCGGATCAATCCACGGCGTGAGAGTGTATATCTTCTCATTCGTTCGATTTCAATGGATTGGGTGATAACAAGAGACGAAAGTAAATTCACGCGAAACGATCTAAGAGAAAAAAAAAACGAACGCCGAAACGTCTAAACAAGTGCGAGACTTGAATAGCTCGAGTTTTGAATTGATTTGAAACCGGGTTAAATACCGGGAAAAGCAGTTTGGGAATTTCTTAAATCTTCGCAGTCATGTCGAGACGAGATCGAGTGGAAAATATTTGAGATCGCATTCGTCGTGCATTTTTTTTTAGTACATAAACTGAGAAAAATTTTAATTTAAACTTAGTACATAAAATGAGAGAAAAATTTAATTGAAAATTGGTACATAAAATGAGAGAAAATTTAATTGAAAATAAAAATGAAAACTAAGATTAATTAATTTAAAATTAATACATAAAATGAGAGTAGAATTTAATTTAGAACTAAAATGAAGAATAAGAGTTAAATTGGAATCATCTGAAGAGCCCCTCTGATCTCCACAGCTTCCTCCTCCTCTCTCCATGGAGCCATAGAAAAAAAAGATATGCTGTATAGCTAAGGCAAGGTAAGGCGACATAACATCCGTCGCCATCGTCGGGGCATCTGATCGGGTCAACATCCGCGATCAGAGAAAGTCCCAAATTTTTGTTGAAGTACCTTCTCTGGGGTAAGTCGACGTGACGAGCTCTAAAGCTCGTTTTTGTTGTTATAGGCCATGGTTTTTATGGTCATTATCGGAGCAACGAACCCCCCCCCCCTCCCCCTTACGACTTCCGTAGCTAAACCCGGCAACATGCTACCACTTCACTCGAAGAACGTTGGTTGATCTCGGACTAGTTTGTGTCCCGAACCTGGATTTTCCTTTCTTCCTATGATTACTTTCGATTATTTCGATATTTTGGTATCGAAATAATCCATATTAGGCCAATTAATTACAACAGTATGAATAATTGTTGAGGAGTCCCACTCGTAGCTCAACACCATCCCTAATTTCTTCTCTCAACCGCGGTAGAGAAATTCTTCTCAAAAAACGTACACTGGGTAATGACCCATATGAATTTCAATACACTGGCTCTAAACGTCAAAGGTCGGAATTTTACTAATAAATTTTTCTCAAATATTCTCAAAAATTAATTTCATTATTTTTTTGTGATTAATTTATTATTTACGCAGTAAAGTTCGGTTTTTTATTGCGATTCTTAGTGTTTACAAGCTCTATTATGTGTGATTGCTCGATTTCGATCTTAGCCTCCTAGCTCAGCGAAGTTCTTCTCCGTCTTTCGAGGCTCGAAAAATGTTTTAATTTGAGCTCTATAACGATATCATCCACCCAGAGTTCGGTAACCGCTGTGTCGGATTCTGCTATCGATAAACGCAGGTTGGTATCCGCTAGTGAAGTGGCTAAGCCGAAAATATCGTCACCATTGCCGATTTCCATCAATACCCCCCCATTACGTTTGCTTGTTTTCGCCTTACGAAGAAATCTGCAGTTGTTATCCACTGGATTCTGGCCTCCTGGTATATCATGTAAATTATTCGAGCGTCGAAAGATTGTTAATGATGTCGAAAATTTTCGTTTAATGCATGGTCTAAATCAGCCAACATAAATTTTAATTCTTATACCCTAAATATTTTGTATCGAAATGTACGTGGCCTAAGGTCCAAGTTGTCTGTATTTTATTGTTCTATATATGAGGATTCTACAGACATTGTCTGTATTACTGAATCATCACTAATTTCTTCCATTTTGGAATCTGAAATTTTTCCATCCTTTTATACAGTTCACCGAAATGACCGTGATTTGTCACGATCTATAAAAAATTAAAAATTTTTTTGATGATCTCTCTATTTTACTTTATTATTTTAATAATAAAGTATTGTGATCGACTTGGGAAAAAAAAAAAATTTGCTACCCTGAAATTTTGTTTTTTCGCGTTTCATGACTAAATTAGCCTAAAAATGCAAAAAAAAAAAATCCGTCTGTCTGTACGCCGTCCGCCGTACGCCGTACGCCGACGTGTACGCTCAGCGCACATTAACTCCCAAACCCTTCAAGATAGAGAGTTCATTTTTGGGGGGATTGTAGATAGTTGCGGATCTCAGGCGGATACCCATTTTGGGGGGTGTACGGGTTCAGGGGGAGGCGGGGGGAACGCTTAAACCGAAAAATACGAATTCAAATACCTCAACCATGGTAACAGCTAGGAAGCTAAAACTCAACATACATATAGAAGGATTTGTGGGACAACTTTTAAAAATAATTTAATTTTTTTACCCATTGGGGTGCAAAAAGGGGGGGCTAAGAACCAATTGTCGGCCGAATTTTTTTTTCAAATGATTATATCTTCGAAATTACTTCCCATAAAAAATTGATATTTTGAGACCGTTAAGATAGTATCAAGATCTACTAGAATCAGTTTAGATAGAAGCTAATTATTGTAAGGGGGAGGGTCAAGGGGGGTGCAAAGAAAAACACTTAAAAATCAATATCTCGGCTATTTATTAAGCTATGTAATTGAATCTTAGAACCTATACTAAGCTATACTAGAGAAATACCTGAAAAATATAACATTTGGACAAAATAGTAGTGGGGGGAAATGGGGAGCATTTCAAAAATGATGCACTTTCCAAAATTTCAAACCGTTATAATTCAAAATTGAGTACAGATATCAAATTAAAATTTTGTCAAATTGTAGAACTAGGTAGTTTTTAAATTTTGTAAAAATTTTACGTTGGGAGGTGTAAGGGGAAGGAGGTGGTAACCAAAAATGTCGAAAATTTTGAGTGATTTTTTAAGGGCTCTGGTGAAAGATAAAAAATTTAAATTTTCCATGTGGATACATCTATTTGTTGTACATACAGAAAAAATAATAAAAATTCCACAATTGTTATGCACCGACCCCCCTGGTCTACCGTGCACAAGGTGTTTCATGTGCAATGAAAAAACCACATAAACTGAAAATTTTTGAATGAAATTTAAAGGTAGAAACTTGAAAACTTGCGAAATGCATTTAAAAAAAATCTTTAAAAGAATGAAATATAAACTGGTCGAATACCTTGAAAGCTTCTACTCCCTCCCATACAAAATGATTTTTTCGACCATTTTTAAGAAATTAATTATCACCTAATTAGTAAAAGCTATCAATTTGAAATTTTGCACAAAATCATTTGAAAATAGTTAAAATAGAACTGCGTCAAAATTTTTGAGATCACACTTGCCGTTCTACCCCCTCCCATACAAAAGCATGATTTCGACCAATTTCAATAAAACAACTGCTAACCAACAAATTAAAAGCAACGAACTTGAAATTATGTACGAGCACCTTAAAAGAGATAAAAAAGAAAATTGCGTCACAAATTTTGCGATTCCCCTACCTCTTCTACCCCCTCCCATACAAAATTATTTTTTCGAGCATTTTTAGGAAATCAGTTATCAGCTAACTCTTAAAAGCTACCAATTTCAAATTTTGCTCAAAAACTTATAAAAATAATTGAAATGATATTACTTTAAAAGTTTTGCAATCGCGCTTGCCCTTCTACCCCCTCCCATACAAAAGTATCATTTCGACCAATTTCATTGAATCAACTAATAACCAACAAATTAAAAGCTACGAACTTGAAATTTTGTACGAGCACACTACAAGAGAAAAAAAATAAAATTGCATCACAAATTTTACGATTTCCCTACCTCCTCTACCCCCTCCCATACAAATGTTTGGTTTCGTGAATGTATGTAAAATACACCGAATCCTATGAAAATTCTATGCAACTTCGTCTATGAAACTGACATTCTATGCAGAGAATATTGGACGTGATTCAAGCAATCAATTAAAAACTATTACCATCCACCCACTCTTACTATCACCCCTCACCCCACCCCTCACAAACACTCAAATTTGGATAAATAAAGGAATGAAATATTGATTATATGTGCTGGAGCTTTTGAACGTTTCCGCAAAGTGTTAAATTGACAGTTGCCCTGCCCAAGAACCCGCTTTCACTTAGTCTTCCCTAACAACTCTAACCTGCATATTGACTTTCGACACATACCCAACTTGTCCCAAGAATAATAAAGTTTCGCCCGACTTGTTGGCAGTTTATTTATACTCTAGATGAAATCTGAGAGTATATTGTGTTTGCCTTACCGTTTGTAACGCTAAGAAATAACGCTCGCACAGAGCCGCCAAGGGTACAGAAATTATTGTTGTCGCTCAAAAACTTCGATTCCGAGTTGCTGTCTGTCCGTCTGTCCGTCTGTCTGTCTGTCCGTCTGTCCGTCTGTCCGTCTGTCTGTCTGTCCGTCTGTCTACAGCATAACTCTCGAACGCTTTGAGCTATCGTGCTGAAATTTTTTGTGTGTCATTTTTAGCTAAAAAGAAACTTTAAGTTCGTGAACGGGCCACATCCCCCCACTCCTTCTACCCCCTCCCATACAAATTTCACGAAATTCCGAAATTTCCAGAAATTGATTTCCTTTGAAACTATTTAAGCTACCGATTTGAAATTTAGGTAAAAGTATTATGATATAGATATCATTAATATGACAGAATATTGATCTGATCCTGTCACTCCTTCTACCCCCTCCCATACAAATGCATAATTTTGAAAAATGCAATTTTTCGATTTTCATTGAAACTAACAAAGTTATAAAAACGAATTTTTGCCAAAATTAATTTTAATATAATTGCAATCAGTATTGAAAAAATTATCAACTTCACCTCACTCCTTCTACCCCCTCCCATACAAATTTCACGAAATTTTGAAATTTAAATTAAATTATTTTTCTTCGAAACTGTTAAAGCTATCAACTTGATATTTGCAGAAAGTATAAAAATAGAAATATTAATAACGAGAAAAAAATGTGTTTTGATCCTTACACTCCTTCTACTCCCTCCCATACAAATGTATAATTTTTGTTAAGTGCATTATATCGATTTCCATTAAAACTAGAAAAAGTATAAACTTAAAATTTTGCCAGAGTTTGTTTTTTAATAATTGCAATAAATGCTAAAAAAATTATCAGCTCTTCTTCACTCCTTCTACCCCCTCCCATACAAATATCTGTGTTTTAAATTCAAAAAAAGCATTTCTCCTTCGAATATATTAGAACTATCAAGTTTGAAATTTAACCAAAGCGTGGTGATAAGGATGATATGATAAGCAGTTTTAAAATCATCTTAGACGCTCCACTTCCCCTGCCACCTCCCATACAAATGCCTCAATTTCAGGAAAACTATATCCAATTGAAAATAGTGAAAGCTGCAAACCTTAAATTCAGCACGAAATATTTTGCATACCACATTAGGTGTCATATCCAAAAATTACAAACCTTCCTCCTTTCCTTCTACCACCTCCCATACAAAAGTCACTATTAATTATTTAAAAGAATTGGAGGTCACATATTTTCCGGTACATTGACCTCTTTCTCATTTCGTCTAGAGTATCATATGATTGGGCTTTACGCCCAATCATAATTCTTTTATGTTTATAAACAACATTGACCTGGGCTCACACTTTTTGATCTGTGGTGACTTCAACTTATCTATGATTTCCTGGAATGATAGTTCTTCTCAACCTGTGTCTTTTAATGCATACTCCTCTTGCTTATCTTCTTTCATGAGCCTTTGTTCACTTACTCAACATAATGTGATCGAAAATTACCGTGACACTCTATTAGGCCTTGTGTTTTCCAATATTGCTATATCCGATGTTCGTGTTATATCGACATTTGGATTAGTTTCTCCCGACCCTTACCATCCTTCTTTTAGTATAACGGTTAACATTTTTAGGAGAAATATTAATACACCGTCACCATTATCTAATCTCCCTTTAGAAAATAAAGGAAAACTGCTCTGAGATCAGTCGAAAGTTTAATTAAAATTATTGGGTTGAGGCTTTTTCAGGAGTCCCTGTGAATACATCGATTTCAATATTTTATGAATATATCAATGGCTTCATTCAGAATCATGTACCTCTCAAGCAAACTTCTTCTAAAATGTATAGCGACAACGGAACAAATTTTGTTGCAGCCAACAAAATTCTGAACGAAGTTCATAGTACCGAAGCAGTGCAGCATGAACTGTCCAACAACGGAACAGAGTGGCGTTTCATACCCCCTGCTTCACCCCACTTTGGAGTTTCTGGGAGGCCGGAGTGAAATCCATTAAGCTCTATTTGAAGAAAACTATTGGGGACCTCACACTAACATTTGAAGAGCTAACAACAGTTCTGGCAAAAATTGAGGCTAGCGTAAACTCTAGGCCGTTGTGCCCTTTAACACAAGATCCTGAAGATCTAGAGATCTTAACACCAGGACATTTTCTAATTGGATCAGCACTGCTTTCGCCACCCACTAGAGAAGTCATGGACATTAATGTTAACTATTTGACACGATGGCAATTAATAGATCGACTGCATTTGGAGTTTTGGCGCCAAATGGTCAAAAGAATATCTAACTCGCCTACAACAACGTCCCAAATGGACAATAAAAAAGACAAAATGTTAAAATTGGCGATGTAGTGATATTGAAGGATGAGCAAACAGCTCCATCTAAATGGAACTTGGAAAGAATACAACAATGTCATCCCGGAGAGGACGGAGTTGTAAGAGTAGTAACCCTGAAGACAAAGAGTGGGTACCTAAAAAGACCAATTGTAAAAAGCATACCGCTACCCTTCGATGAACAAACAGAGACACATAAACAAAAGATCAATCTAACCGCAGCAAAGGTTGATAAGCAAAAAACAACGCTGCATAACAATCCCATCATCTCTAAGAAAAAATTGAATATTGGACACAATTTAAGAAGTAATAAAACTCAGCTAATGCTACCTTGTACCTTAGCTTTACTCTTAATGCCAACAGGTGCATTACCAAATCCAATTGAAATCACCCCCTTTCAACACCATCCCGGAATATTTTTTGAGGAAATTGGTCGAGTGAAATTGATCAACAATGAATGGAATATAATAATATATTTTAACCTAACAATTTACAACCAGGAATTTCAGTTAATGGGAACGTCACTACAGAAATTGACCGAAGTATGTTCCCAAGCAAACATATTAGGCATCGATGGACACCTCTGTAACTCAATCCTGTTTCAGCTCAATCATAAACTTGCCAACATCGAATCTAAGAACGAATTGATATCAAGCCGTCGAAGTTTTCACAATCGTGATAAGCGAGCGCTCTTTGATGGTATTGGAAACGTGGCAAATAAATTATTTGGGGTCCTCGATCAAGAATTTGCAGAGAAGTATGAGAGAGATATAATGCGAGTGAAGGAAAATGGAAGGTATATGCTAGAACTTATCAAAAACCAAACTTTGATTGCTAAATCCATAGTAAATATCATGAAAAAGGATCGGAAACGAATAAACAACCAATTCCAAATGATTGAAAATCAAATCTCAGATCTGAAAACAGCATCAACTGCGACAAATCTAACACACATAGTTCTCTCGTTAGCCATGCACACCTCGCTAATATTAGAAGCCCTTCAAGATACCCAAAATGCGGTATTAGAAACAATTCTTGACACTCACCACGGAAAAATAAATCTATTGATCCTTACTCCAGCACAGCTGGAAGGCCTAATCCAAAACATAAGGCACGCCCGACCCCCACATCTACTTATACCCATGGGTGACAGTTTTGATGCATTGCACAAACTATACAATCTAATGACAGTATCCGTGAAGATAACGGCAACAAAAATCTTATTCAACGTCAAAATACCACTAATCAATCTGGAATCATATCAAATGTTCAGACTACACTCCATCCCAGTACCGCATGATAACGTTTTTATGGCAATCAAGCCGTCAACGGATTATTTTATAACAAACTTACACCGAGATCGTTTTTATCCACTAGAGGGTCTTGAACAACAGCAATGTCAGTTGATGACAGAAAAAGAATACATCTGCAAACAACGGCATCCACTCTACACCAGTAAATCAAATCAGAGCAGGTGTGAATGGGATTTTTGACACACAAACTTCAAGTGTCACCAGCATGCATTATCTTACAATCACCGTTGAAAAATACGTGGATTCAACTGGAAACGCCAAACGCTTGGGCTTACGTATTCAGTGAAAGACAGGCTATCGATGTCGTCTGTGGCAAAACCATCCACAATCTAGTATTGCAAGGTGACGGAATACTCCGATTGGCTCCCGATTGTACGATAAACCAAGAGGACATTATAATAACGGGCCATAATACGTTTATCGGCAATCTAAATGCCTCCTTCGTCTCTCCAATGAACCTATCCATTCGGATCCAGTCACTCATGGCGAATATTAAATCTGTATCACATCAAGATCAGATAATTCTTAAGGACGGAGATCTGGAAACACTTTAAAGCGCAATAGAACAACAAATGAAGGCTAAATTGCCAGCTGAGATGACGTCTCACGATGTTTATCAATATACGCTCAGCTATTCAATTGGAAGTATCGTCATGCTTGCTTTAATTTGGTTCATAATAAAACATATCAGAAAAATAACCAATCAAAAAAAGGCGAACAACCCCAAAGATCAGATCCTACCGCAGACAGCTGCAACCCAAAGGGCGGGACCCTGATGACTACCTTCTGTCTCGCCATAAGACCGGGCAGAATGTACAAACTGTACATGAAATTTAAAGACAAAAAAACGGACAAATACCATACGAAGACAATTCTCATAGGGGTACTGTTACGTAGACATATCAACTAGCACGTCTGCGTAACAGTACACTTATGAAAATAACGCAAACCTAAAGATTCACACGTTTGGTGAGAATCAAAGTCAGCAATTTAATTTAATTTTAGCGTAAGCAATTTTGTTAGAATTTAAGAAAAATGTAAATATACACGTCATTAAAGTTTTAACTGGAAACCATTCGGGCGTTTCATTGCGAAGATTTTATTCACCCGAAGATATCTTGAATTATCGATCTGTTTCCATTCTTACTAGCTTTAGCAAAATTATTGAACGTCTCGTTCACAATGTAATGTGTGACAAACTTGGCCATTTGATTTCGCCCTGTCAACATGGTTTCGTTAGAGGAAAATCTACAACTACCAATTTGTGCGAGTTTACAAACTTTATAGCCAAATCTTTCGAACTCCATCAGTCTGTTCACACTGTTTACACAGATTTTGCAAAGGCATTCGACACAGTTAGTCCCAAGATTCTAATTGGGAAACTTAAAATATATGGCGTCTCTGGAAATTTACTTGACTAGATTTTGTCCTATTAATCTACTCGTAGTATGCATGTAACTTATGTATTTCCTGCGTGGTCTGGTGTTCCACAGGGGTCTATTGTTGGTCCACTATTATTCCTATTTTTTATAAATGACCTACCCCAGTTTTTATCTTCTTCTTGTCCCCTGTATACGGATGACCTCAAAATCTTTCGAGTGATTAATTCTCCCTGTATCGTGATATTTTAAAATTGGACCTTGATCGACAATATCAGTGGTGTTTGTCGAATGACCTAGACTTAAACATTATAAAATGCTTCTCAATGTCATATTCACCTAAAACTGATCCTCCCGAGTTACTTTATTTAATCAATGGCCCTAGACTTTCGGAAGTAACGATTATGAAGGATCTCGATGTGACTTTTGATGTGAAGTTGAGTTTCACTACACATTTTGAAAATATTATCAATCATGCCTATAGACTTGCCGGATTCGTCCTCCGTATTTCTTCTACTTTCACTCTAGTACGTAGTATTCTTGAATACTGATCTGTTGCTTGCCCTCACCATAACTGTTACTCAGCTGCTATTGAATCAGTTCAACGTAAGTTTGCGCGTTCTCTCTTCTTTCGTTCTAAAATACCGTATGCTTACTACTCTACGAGGCTTATGGTACTTCATCTCCATCCTTTAGACGTACGCAGAAGTTACTTTGATGAGTACTTTCTTTACAAGGTTGTAAATGGTATTATAAGGACTAATCTTGTTGACAATTTCAGAATGGAAGTTGTTTGTACTAGAAATGCCGATATTTTTTACCCTTCATGCGTCTTACTTCACGTTTATTTTCACTCTCCTGTAGTTAGACTTCAGTGAAATCATGACAAACTACAACTTGGATCTTTGTCTATTTCTATTAATGCTTTTAAAACTTGGCTAAATAAATAAATAAACTTATTGTCTATTGTATGTTGGGAGGGGAGATAATCACCCACCCCCCAACATACAAAAATAACAATACTGTTGTAATATGGTAATGTCAAGCCAGATTTATTTATTTATAACTTATATTATATACATACATATAAAGGGTTTTCCAATAAGGACTTGACAACTTTTTTTCAAAATAAAATGCAAACCATTTGAGACGTTGTTCCTTCGTGTACTTTACCATGATAAAAATGTTAAGTTTACTGAATAAATTGACAGTGACAGTTTGATGATTAGTGAAAGGGTGCGTTCACAAATTGAATTCAAAGTTGTCAAGTCCCTATTGGAAAACATTTTATTATTGTTTTGAATTATCATTTTCATTATTTTCTTTTCTTATTATTTCTTCTATTTTTTCATTGGAATTTTACATATTTTTTTATTTTGTTGTTATAAGTAGTATTAATGGATTTGTCCACATTATAAGGATAGTTTCCTAGACAGCTACGAGCTGGTATTAGGGAAATTTACGTAGTATTATGGAATCGTATGTATATAAGCAATACCGGGTAATACAAGTTAATACGAGCCAGACAAAATTCATGGAAATTCACCTGTAAAATAAATCCACCTGTAAATATGCTGAGCTAGGAATGGTTCCCACTGATGCAGTGAGAATTCGGGTCAGCAGTTTAGAAAATTAAGTTCTTATTCAAAATTGTAAATTTAGTCTTTAGCAAACCTTGTAAACAATCGGAGTTTCTCCTCAATAAATATTTTTTTTAAAATAATAATACCTTCGTATTATTAACTGGCGCCCGAGCAGGGACCGGAAGACTTGTGTGTTTTGTATTAAACCTTCCGAATGTGCGATTATCATTAAAAACGTGCGTTTAATTAATCGAGTGAGCTTAGAAAAAAAAGTTTTTAAAGTGCAATAAAAATAAAAGTGATAACTCGAACAATAACGCGTGAAATAGTGAAACACAGGGATACAAACACCAAACAGGCAGCAATTAGTGAGAAAAAAAACATCGCGAAACCACCAGATCGGAGCAATAGGAAATTAGGCCCCCGAGTACCCTCATCCAAGGAAAAAAGGAGTTTTTTCGGAAAAAACAGCCGACTATTCGTTTCTAGTGGAAGACTGCCCTCCGGCCCAGAAGGAAGAAACATCGAAGATCACACAACAAGCTATGGCTCAATTTGGATTTTTTATTTTTTTGTAAGTAAATTACCAGTTTTAGAAATTATTAAATTATATGAAAAAAAAAAAACAGAAACTAATAAAACTTCAATTTTTATAATAAAAATTAAATTTTTTAAAAAAGAAATATCAATTATACTGTAAACCAAATTTTTGTTATTGATTTGTGACAAAACGGAGTAAACCAAAAGATTTTTTTTGACAAATCTGTGTAAATCTGAAATTGTTAATAATTGTGTACACCTTTTTACCTTCGGAAAATGAATCCGAATAATTTAATTAGACCGGCACGTCTTAACAGTACCGAAAGCCCTAACAATCCTGTCCCACCTGCTCCACCTGCACCCCAAAATACACCTCGCACCAACGAACCCCTGAATTTAAATTCTCTAACTGAACAAATCACCAGAATTGTCACCGAAATATTATCTAGGAAATGACGAAATATTGTAAATAATATTATTAATCCTAACCTAGACGAAAATAACGATAAGGATCAAACGATCGAAATAAATAATGATAGGGATCTAAATGACTTAGACAAAATACCGGACGTTGTGAAAAGTTTACGTGAATTTTCCGGTCAACCGGGAGAATTCAGTTCATGGAAAAAAAGTGTAGACAGAATATTGACAATTTACGAACATTTGCAAGGCTCCCCAAAATATTATGGCATTCTAAGTGTTATAAGAAACAAGATCGTTGGTCACGCGGATATTGCACTTGAATCCTATAATACCCCCTTGAATTGGAAAAGAATTGCTAAATGTTTAACTCTTCATTATGCAGATAAGCGCGACATCGGTACACTTGAGTACCAAATGACCACTCTGGTACAAGGAAATAACACCATTCCTGAATTCTATCAAATGGTTTACCAGCATCTCTCCTTAATCCTAAATAAATTAGGCTGCATGGAAATGAGTCACGAATCATTAACTAATATGACTCAATCTTACAGAGATAAAGCTCTAGACACGTTCGTTAGAGGTCTTAAAGGTGATTTACCACGCCTCCTTAGTATAAAGGAACCGGCCGACCTCCCACAGGCGCTTCACCTTTGCTTAAAACTACAAAACGTTGACTATCGAGCTCAATATGCAAACAATAGCCAGCACTTCTCACGCAGACCTCAAATAACACCCCATTTACAATCTAAACCAAATATCCCTCGAGATCAGCCTATCATGCCGATTCCAGCACCTAGAAGAAGTTTTTACCCAGAACTTCTACATAACCCACAAAGGCCACCAAGACCAAATTTTGAGAGACAAAATTACCCACAATACAGACCACAGCACGAAAGGATGCAATATGGACCCCCTCAGCAACGGATGCAATACGCACCCCCTCAACAACTACCCCCTAAACCTATGGACATTGATAGAAGTATTCAAACCAAACAAGTAAATTACGCAAACAGACCACAAAATCAACAGGTTACTCCCAAACGCCAACAAACTAATCAATCTTATCAAATGCACCCTCCGAACAAATTTCAAAGGATTTTCAACACCGAACAAGACAACGACGAAGAAAAAGACCGACAAGAAATGACTGCACAAAATACGGACGATGACAACGCACTCAAAGACTACATAGACTCCTTCGAAGATGTAAGGTCCGATGAAACCCAAGAATTGGGAGACATTTATTTTTTAGACTAAGGCACTCTTCACTTCCATACTTTGAGTTCAAAGTAAAAAGTGGAGAGACGTTCAAATTCCTTATTGATACCGGATCCAATAAAAACTACGTTCAACCAAGACACATAAGCCGTCCTATTCCCAACGAAAAACCATTTATCGCTAATTCCATCGGAGGAAACATTAGAATTACTCACCACGCATTAATAAATCTATTTGAGCCAACTACCAGAAAACTGAAATTTTTTATCCTTCCAAGTCTGATATCATTCGATGGAATAATAGGCAATGATTCCCTTAGAGAACTTTAAGCCGTTATCCATGTCGATGAAAATTTAATGACAATCTATCCGAATATCAAAATACCACTTAAACAAAATGTCTCTGAAAACGTCAATAACATAAATTTACGAACTTCACACCTATCCAAGGACCAACATAAAAGACTCAACACCATTATCAAAAATTGTCCCCATCTTTTTGCGGACCCCGACAAAAAGTTGACATACACTACGAAAATACAGGGTGAAATACGTACCACTAGTGACACACCTGTGTACTCAAAATCATACCCATACCCGATGGCCCTCAAAGAAGAAGTCGAGAGGCAAATCACCGAATTACTTAATGAAGGAATTATAAGGCCTTCAAGATCCCCATATAATTCTCCTGTTTGGATCGTTCCAAAAAAATTAGACGCATCCGGAGAAAAGAAATTCCGAATGGTAATAGATTATCGTAAACTAAATTCCATCACCATTCCCGATAGGTACCCCATTCCAGAAATAAACGAAGTCTTGTCCAATCTTGGTCAAAACAAATTCTTCACGATAATCGATCTCAAAAGCGGATTTCACCAAATACCCCTCAGAGAAAATGATATAGAAAAAACAGCTTTTTCTGTTAATAACGGTAAATTTGAATTCATTCGTCTACCCTTCGGACTAAAAAACGGTCCTTCCATATTTCAAAGAACTTTAGATGATGTTCTAAGAGAACACATTGGTAAAAGATGCTATGTCTATATCGACGATATAATCATTTTCGGTAAGAACGAGGACGATCATTTCAGAAACCTAGAACTGGTATTTAAAACTCTCGAAGCAGCAAATATGAAGATTCAACTTGATAAGAGTGAATTTTTAAAGCAAGAAATTGAATTTTTAGGTTTCATCGTAGGAATTAATGGTATTAAAACAAATCCACAGAAAGTACGCGCTATAGTTGAATTACCTCCACCTCAAAACCTCAAAGACTTACGATCGTTCTTAGGAATGTCAGGCTACTACCGTCGCTTCATAAAAGATTACGCGAAATTAGCCAAACCACTGACATCCCTTTTGCGAGGGGAAGATGGACACGTGTCCAAAAATAAGTCTAAAAATAAAATTATTCAACTTGATAAAAATGCACTGGATGCCTTCCTGAAACTGAAAAACGCACTTGTTTCAAAAGAAGTAATACTTTCACATCCAAACTTTGACAAGGATTTCGAACTGACTACAGATGCTTCAGAGTATGCGATTGGTGCTGTGCTATCACAGGATAACAAGCCAATTACATTCATTTCCAGAACACTTAACAAGACCGAAGAAAGTTACGCCGCTAATGAAAAGGAAATGTTGGCAATCATTTGGTCACTAAACTCTTTCAGGAACTTTCTATATGGCTCAAGGAAAGTGAACATATTCACAGACCACCAGCCATTAACATATGCCCTAAGCAACAAAAATACGAACTCTAAAATGAAACGATGGAAGTCTATTCTAGAGGAATACAATCACGAAATTAAATATAAACCTGGAAGAACAAACATAGTCGCGGATTCACTTTCAAGACTTCCACCTCAAATGCAGGTAAACTCCTTAACTGCAACCCAACATAGTGATGAGAGCTCATCTCATAACTTGATCCCAACAGTCGAGGTACCACTGAACGTTTTTCGCAATCAATTGATCCTGCAAATAGAAGATGAAAACAGTTATCAATTAAAACCCATTTTCTCAGGATACAATAGACACGAAGTTAAAAAACCAGATTATACGCAATCCGATATTATCAACATTTTTAAAAGATACCTCAACCCCAACATCGTGAATGGCCTGTTAACATCAGAACATATTATGGGAAAAATTCAAGAAATTTACCCACTCCATTTTAAAAACTACAAAATTCGCTTCACGCAAATATTAGTCGAAGATGTGGAAAATGAAGACCAACAAGAAGAAATAATAATTAAAGAACATAGAAGAGCACACAGAAATGCTCAGGAAAATCGACTTCAAATTCTTCAAAAATATTACTTTCCTAAAATGACAGCCAAAATTAAAAACATAACAAACAACTGTAGTACCTGCAAGGAAAACAAATATGAGCGACACCCAAATAACCAAGAAATCAACCCCACACCCATTCCAAGATATCCGGGTCACACGCTTCACATCGACATATTTTCCACGGAGAAAAACCTAGTTTTAACAGCAATAGACAAGTTCACAAAATTTGCACAAGCAAAAATAATCGAATCGCGATCCGTTGAACACATTAAACGCCCCCTGCAAAGTATATTGTTTTATTTTTGTGTCCCAGAAATTGTGATTATCGATAACGAAAAATCACTCAATTCGGCCTCCATAACCTCTATGCTCGAAGATGACTTGCATATTACAGTTTTCACGACCCCTCCTTATAAGAGCGAAGTCAACGGGCAAATCGAACGCTTCCACTCTACACTTTCTGAGATCATGCGTTGCTTGAAAGCAGATGGGCGACGCCGTTCGTTCGAGGAGCTCTTAGAAAGGGCTGTTAACGAATATAACTTTACTATCCACTCCACCACAGGTAAAAAACCCGTGGAATTACTTCATGGACGCAATCCAAATATTGACCCAGAAAAGTTTGAACAAGCTCGTTTAAGTAATATCGAAAGGTTGAAAGCTAAGCAAGAAAAGGACATAACGTACCACAATAAGAAAAGAAAACCAATCAAGGAATATCTCCCAGGAGACACTATCTATGTTAAACACAAAACAAAACACCAAACAACACAAAAGAGTAGGGTCTAAATTGACAGTTAGGTACCGCAAAGAAATAGTTAGGGAAAACAAACATACCATAGTTACAACCGAATCTGGCAAAACAATACATAAAAGTAATATAAGGAATTAACATTTAAATATTTAACTTTCAGATGGATGTTCCAATCCATTTTGGGCGAAGTTCAAATTCTGGATTTCTCCAACTCTCAAGTGGTGACAATACATACAGGGAACGCACTGATACAGAACGGAAACTTCAAACTTATACACGTAATCGACATTAACCAGTACGAAACCATCTTGACTGAAATAATCCCTATCCTTAATGAAAATAAAAACCATTCCTTATTTCCTTACCTCGATCATGAACTACAGCAAATTCAAAATTTAATACATAATCTCAAGCCACGACAGGTAAAAAGGTCCCTAAATTTTATTGGAACAGCATGGAAATGGATCGCGGGTAGCTCCGACCATGAAGATTTTATAACTATTAAAGAAAAAACCAATAATATGCTTCAAAATAACAATAAACAAGTCATAATAAACGCATTACATAACGAAAGGATAAATAATATTACGAAAATGTCAAATGAAATTGTAAAAATTCTAAAAGATAACAAAACGATCAAAAACGAAATAATAATTAACGTTCAATATAAAATTAAGCTTTTAAAAGAAGAACTTGAAAATATAAACTATGCCATACATTGGGCCAAACTTGGCATTGTAGACTCTCTAATATTGTCCAGACGAGAGATCGAAATTGCCATAAGCACCTTAAGTAAAGAAAAATTACCATTTATGACTATTGAAGAAGCACTCAATTTTTCAGAAATTAAAATCATAAGTAACTCTGTAACAATCCTTTATATAATAAACATCCCTATAACAGACTCGAAAATTTTTCAAAAATTACTTTTAAAACCTATTAAACGCAATAATGTAGCAACTGAAATATTATACGAAACAATTCTTAAATCAGATACTGAAATATTTGGAGTAAAAAATCAATGTAAATTATATAATTCTGTTTCTATTTGTAATCCTCAAAATATTGTACATCTATCTAATACTAGCTGCATCCCAAATTTACTCAGAAGCGTGAAAGCCACTTGCAACATAATCAACAGCCAGCAACTTCCAAGGATCGACGAAATCTCAGCGGGCATTATACTCCTCAATGATTTCAATGGAACCATTTCCATAGAATCAACTGATCGAAAACTCGACGGCACATTCCTGATTAAATTCCACAATAACAGCGTGACTATCGATAGTAGGACCTTTATTTCACGGGAAGTATCGAATTATCAAATTCTACCCGCTGTCCTACAACCACTACCTAAAGAAAAGGAATACCGAAGATTACTATCCTTAGAAATGATGAACGAAATAAACATAAATAATACAAATATGATTGAATCATTCCAGTCTGAGGCAATAGTACATCGGTTCACCACATATGGGCTCCTTGCAATCATCATCCTAGCCATGGTTCTGACAGCATCAATCTGCAAGTTCCTGAGAAACAACAAGACGGAAATTATCATTCAGGAAAAACACATAGAACCTACGCAAAGTCATCCTAGGTCAAGAACCGTGCCAACTACGCACACCTCAACACTTAAGTTCAACGACATCCCGTACTTCTAAGCGCTTGAGGGCAAGCGAATTTAAGAAGGGAAGAGTTAATACGAGCCAGACAAAATTCATGGAAATTCACCTGTAAAATAAATCCACCTGTAAATATGCTGAGCTAGGAATGGTTCCCACTGATGCAGTGAGAATTCGGGTCAGCAGTTTAGAAAATTAAGTTCTTATTCAAAATTGTAAATTTAGTCTTTAGCAAACCTTGTAAACAATCGGAGTTTCTCCTCAATAAATATTTTTTTTAAAATAATAATACCTTCGTATTATTAACTTACATAGTCAATTTAGTATCTTTACGATTGCTGTATGAACTTCTTTGCTGCAATCTTGAGACACTTGATGTTCTTCGCCTGTCGAATATTTATTGGCAAAGAGTTGTAATATCATATTGCTTCGTATATGGGATCCTTCCTTAGACGATTCGTCCTACAATTTCGATTTCTTATCGAAGTTGCATTCCGTGTATTAAAATCGTGGAAATCTGCGTTGTATGTTATGACTATTGAAGATTTTAGTCCTTGGTTTATTACATTGTACATTAATTTTGTCCTTTCCAGGTTTAATGTTTGCTGCAGGTTTAGCTTGTTGTAGGTTACGTAAAGATCTGCTGATGGTGTCAGATGTGGTAAATTATACACGGCCGTAATGCTTTTGTTCATAATCCTCGCTATTCTTTCCATGTTATGTATAGATGTTTGGGTCCATATTACAATTCCATTGGTTATATTTGATACAATAAATGAATTATACAAAATTTCTTTTATTGGTGTTGGTAGAAAATTGTTACGCCGTAGGACTCCAGTCATGGGTGCTATTTTCTTGCGAACGTTATTAATGTGAGGAGTCCATATTAGTTTTTCATCGATCGTTAAACCTAAATACTTGGCTTGTTTTGTTCTAGATAATTCAATTCCATCTATGTTGAGTTTTAGATCAATATCAGCTTTGTTTAATTGATTAAATATCATGAAATTGGTCTTTGATACATTTAGGGTTAACCTATTGGTATTCCATTTCAGGCTGATTTCTTGCTTTGTAGAGCAATAGTGTGTCATCCGCATAAACTATGTATATATTTCGCACTTAGACCTATGTACTGGATGTTATGGATGTAGAGTAGGTAAAGAGTAGGGCCAAGAATTGAACCCTGTGGAATTCCAATGTTAATGGGTTTAGGATCACTGAATTTGTCCATGTTTTTTGTTATGTAAGTACGTACTAGGAGATAATTTTTTATTACGTCGTTAGCTTTTCCTCTTATACCTAGTTCACTTAGACCTTGAAGTAATATTTTATGGTCTACCGTGTCAAATGCCTTCTTAAGGTCTATAAAGACTGACGTAACGTAGAAGCCTTTGTCAAGTCCATCATTTATGAATTGCATCGCTTCGATCAGAGCTGAAAGTGTGTTACTCTTTTCCTGGAAGCCATACTGATTCCGATCAAATCCACCATTTTTTCTTATAAATTTTATTATTCTTTTGTTGATCACTTTTTCCAAGATTTTGCTGATAGAGTTTGTCAAAGCGATCGGCCTATAATTGGAGTGATCAATAATGTCTTTAAGCAGGAAGGAAATGTACCATCAGCCATATGAGCGTTAATCGCTTTAGAAAGTGGCGACGATATAAACGATGCCAAAGTTTTTAAGTCATTTGTTGTTATTCCGTCAGGGCCTGGAGCTATGTTGTTCTTAAGCTCTGCTATTATTGTGCTTATTTCATTAGTGCAGGTGGGATATAAAAACATGGTTTTATCAGTTATCGGACAACTGTATTTCGGATAAAACTCTCCATTAGAATTTTTCAAGTCTTTCGCAAGGGTGTATGCTATCGATACGAAGTGATCGTTGAGCCGATTTCCAATTTCGGTATGGTCAGTCGTTAATCTTGGATTCATGTCCAATTCATGGATTCCCGGTTGGTAATGGGAGCTGTCGTTTTGACCGAGAGTCTCTTTGATAAGAGTCCATAGTTTCCTTGGATTACCGGCTGTCGACGCAAAGCGAGAATTAAAAAACTTCTCTTTGGTCACCCGTATCATTTTGGTCGTTTCATTTTTGATTCGTGCATATTCTGCTCTTAAGATTTGATTTAAAGGGTCTTTTACCATTCTTTTGTATAATCTACGCTTCTTATCTATTTGAGATAACACCTCATTCGTTATCCAATTAGAATTGCGCGTACGCCTCGTTTTGAGTCTAGTTGCTTTTTCTTTTGCTATTATAATAGCGTTGATTATCGTTTTTAGTGACAGATCATTTATTTTGTTAATATTCAAGTTTGCCTCAGTTTTAAAAGCTTCAATATCGAGTAATTTGATGTGTCTTTTCCATTTTAATCTTTACATTTTCAGTATGCTTGATTGCCAGTGTCAGCACTTTGTGGTCAAGTTCTGGCCAGTCATCGTATTGGATGCTATTTTTTGAATATTTGTAGATACATGGTCTAGTAATGTGCCAGATTGTTCCGTGCATCTTGTTGGAGAGACGCGATTTAGAATCTCAATGTTGTTGATCTTTAGCATTTCATGATAGTTTTGCGTTGTCTGGTTCTCTTTTAGTATATCAATATTAATGTCCGCCACTGATAGAATCCTTGGATATTTTAAGTAGATTGCATCAAGGTATTCAACAAATTGTTCCTTTGAGGCAGAAGGTGGATCATAAAAAGTCGCTAGCATTAATGGTGAATTGTCATTAATTAACTAATGTTATTGTTATGAATTTATTTTTGAAATAAACGTATTATTGTTATAAAAAAACTCCAGTTGAAACAACTTCGCGATATACATTTTTTTTTATATTTTTCAAGGATTTTCCGTTGAATAAAAAGCCAATTTTTGAGAAAATAATCTTGGCAGTACTACTAGGGTTGAACTGCAAAATTGAACTTTCACAAAAGTCTACCAGCCGCTAGATGACACTGTTTCAATATTATTTGCTGAATCCCCATAAATATTTACGCAGTAAGCTGGATGATTTGTGACAGAAAATTCTATTGAAGCTCGATTACATTGAAATCAATTTCAAAATCTCCAAGTAACACAAAATACACAAATTCATCCGCCAATTTTGACACTTCGAAACAATAATACCCCCAGCATTGCCACACGACAAACATCTTAGGCCAATCTTCGCGAATGACATTAGCGCCTAAGAAAAGAGACTTTTTTTTTTTAATAGAAAATGGCGAACTTTGCGTGCTGGTTGATTTGCTTTGTGTATTTTTATTGACTTTCGTTTTTTCCCTTCTAATCGCTACGCAAAAAGTTCGCAGATCGCTGCAAAAAAACGCTACAAGTGCGCGATCCGAGATCTCAAACGCGAATCATCCGAGTGCACGGTGTCGTCACGTAAATTCCCGAAGCGAAGAAGAAAAAAAAAACTTACGGAAAAAAAATCAAATCGTCGGGGAGAAAATTGTTGACGGGGCTCCTTCGTTCCGTAAAAAAAAAAATAAATTTTTTTAATGGCCAACAGCGGAGGCAGAGAAACGTGAATCTTAACGCGGAGTTATTTTATCTGCAAACAAGAAAAAAATACTCGTAATTTCATTCCCTTCCCCCTTTGGTCGGGTCCGTCAGGTTTTCCTGGTAATTTGTCCGAAACTGAGTGAAAAATAAAAAAAGTTTTCTTTTGTCCGTGGCGCGTTGAATTTTCCTCTTTCGGTCGCGAAGAGGGAAGATTTTTTTTCGCCTTTTTTTTTTTAAATATTTTGGATCGCAAAGATATTTCGCTTTCGTCCCAGTGGTGAAGAAAAGTGTGTGCAGAAATTCCAGAGAAAGACGAAATGACGAAGAGTACGTGACGCAAAAGACGGTACCGCTGCAAAAGAAAAGTGTGTCGAAAATTGCCTGGAAAAGAAAAATATCGAATCCAGCTGAAAATTTCGGGGTGAGCGAAAAAGAAAAGCAGAAAAATATTGAAGCGAAGAAAAAGGTGTAAATATTCCGTTCGCCTTCTGTCGTGGATCGTGCCCGATTCGCTTCGTTCGCTGTCGTATTTCGCGCTCGCTATTTGACAGCATTTCGCCCGGTTTTCGCCGCGCGGTGGATCCGTAAAGTGCCACCCCCCTCGCAAACCTGTGCGCGAGAACGAGACCGCGATAGGACCGAAGAAGAAGTTTTTGGCCGCGATTTCGCCGTCGAACAGACCCCATCGCAAACAGAAATTTTCCGTGTCAGATAAAAAAATAAATTGGAACCCTGCGAGAATTTGTTTTCCGTTTTTCTCACGGTGCGAATTTCCTTCCCCACAGTGGCCATTCGCGAAAAACCCAAAGAAAGCCAAGGAGAAATATGTGACCGTGTTGCGTTGTTGTTTTTTTTTAATTACGTTGCTCAAGAAAGGCCTCTGCTGCTGCGTGTTGTGCCGACAACAAATGGGATCAGCCTAGAGAGTTTTCCTCGTTTCGGGGTCACGACGCTTTTATTTTCAGTTTAGTTTCGTTCACGCGCTGTCTTCTTGCTTTTTGAAGACGAAGAAAAAACCCTTGAAATCGGTTCGGTTAGGCAGGCGCACGATCAACCACCTTTGGCCCCCCGCTCCCACCCCGGATGTGAAACTGCGTGCGCGCGCGGTTCATCGACGAGACTTCCAGTCCCGGTTTTCGTTTCCGGTGAAATGTTGTGTTGTCGCGTTTTCCTAGAGAAAGGGGTTGCGCTGGAATTTCATTGTGGCCTTGACAAACTACTGGCTCGCTCCCGAAGCACTTAAGCCGTCGATCAAGGTGAAAACGTTACCGGTCTCGAAAGAGGAGCAATTAGACCCAAATTTTTGCCCATTTCCTCCAGAACTCTGTAAAAGGCATTTTGTTTTAATTTTAACGGGTTCCTCGTTTTTGTAGAGTAATCCTCGTTGTCATCGCCATCATCATCGATCGGGAGTGACTTGATCCCGAATTGCTGATTCTCCGATCGAAGGACGTGTGTAGCTCAATGTGGAGGAGTGATCCCTTCCGGTTCGATCAGCAAGCGCATCATCGGGAAATTACTGCGAAACTGTCGAGATTGCGATGATCAGAAGCGGAAATGAAGGATTTCCATAAAGCCTATCTCAAAAACAGTGATGTGGACATGAAGAGGTTACAAAAGCCACGGTAAGTTCTCAACTTTATTTACGCGTGTGATTTTCCGTTTTTGTGTATTGCTTACTCTTTTGGTCTTTTCTAGGTTCTAAGGTAAGGTTCAGCGGTTACTGTTTAGGACAGATTCGGAATGTCGTTGATTTCAGGATCTGATTCAGATCTGAATGTCTGTGGTCACTGGGAATAGCTGGATAAGTCAAAAATTGCAAGCTGCAGTTTCAGACTTACCAAATTATTCCCTGTGACCACAGATGTAGTCTAGTGAAAGGGGTTCGTTAGGTTACAGTGCAGAAGCTGTGTGCTCAAAACGTAATTGCAGCACGCTGCCTGCGGGAGCATATCTGGAGCAATCCAACGTGTAAAATTCGTTGATAAAGGGCTGTGAAAAATGAGTATTAGAGAGCCTGAAGATCAAGAAGTCAGTGCTCGATTTGATCTACAATGGCATTGCGAATAAGAAATCATTGGATTTTTATGCCTTCATATTTGGAGCTGAACTACTTTTCGTAGAGGTTCGTTTCATGAAAATATAAAAGAAGATCGAATGACCTTGTTTGAAAGCAATTGTAATAGTAGGGCTCTGGTATCTCATGTTCGACAGCGTTAAGCGAGATTACATATGGAATGCTTTGCGTAGGAGAGGTATTCCAGACAAATTCATAGCTATGATTAAAGAATCCTACGAAGATGCAAGGTGTCGCGTCTTACATAGAGGAGAGCTGTCCGAGAGCATTCCTGTGCGAACGGGTGTCAGACAAGGCTGAATATTATCACCAGCCCTGTTTCTGGTGGTAATAAATGACATCTTGAAAGCTGCACTGAAAGGTGGGAGACTATTTAACATCTCAATTCACCTTGATTATGCTGATGACGTGTGTTTGCTTGCACATAACCGTTCGGACTGAGTCAAATGTTCGCTCGTTGCATTTTAAATGCAAAGAGGCGGGACTGAAAATAAATGTGCGTAAAACCAAGTACATGCACATGGGTTCGAACACAAGCACATCAATTGTTCTTAACGTACAAGGTGTAGAAGAGGTGCAAGATTTTTGTTATCTCGGAAGCGTTGTCAGCATGGACGGCGGAGCCAAAAGGGCCAAATCCGTGTTGTTATATGGTTGTACTACGTGGAAAGTGACCGTTCGACTTACCATGAACCTACAGACTTTCGGGAACCAATGCCTCCGAAGCATTTTAGGAATATTCTGGCCAGAAGTGATCTCCAACGACGAACTTTGAAATACAACTGGCCAGACTAAAATAGGTATTGAGATTCAAAGGCGGAAGTAGTAGTGGATCGGTCATACTTTGAGGACACCAGAGCGAAACATCGCCGAACAGGCTCTGGATTATAATCTTCAAGGAAGACGTTGGGTTGGTCGACCATGTAACACATGGAAGCGAGCAGTTGAGCAGGAGGCCAGAGGAATAAACAAGTCCTGGCAACAGCTTAAGGCCGATGCTCAGGATCGCGCCTTGTGGAAGAGAATTGTTTCTGTCCTTTGTCCATATAGGGGGTCTTAACAGGAATTCGATTTGATTGATCCCTTCGCACGAAGCTGCGAGTTTTTGACGCATGCGTCAAATCCGTGTTGTAATATGGTTGTACTTCGTGGGCAAGTAACCGTTCGACTTACCAAGAAACTGCAAACTTTTGTGAACTGTCGACGCATTTTAGGAATATTCTAGCCGGAAATGATCTCCAACGACGAACTTTGAAATTCAACTGGGCAGACTAAAATAGTCATTGAGATTCAAAGGCGGAAGTGGCAGTGGATCGGTCACATCGTGAGGAAACCAGAGCGAAACATCGCCAAACAAAAAAAAACACCACCTGCAGAAGGGTGGTCCAACCAAAACGCACGATGTTAATTGTAAATAAAACAAAAAGTTTTCAGAGAATTATCTTAATATTTTTTATTATGATAGAAGGATCTATGACAATTATGTGTGAAACAAAATATCTCCCAAATGCTCGCCACGGCTACGGTGGCATACTTCTATCCGATGGTCCATATTTTCAATGACTCTGAGACATAATTGAGGTTCAATGTCGTTAATGTGCTGAATTATCTTATCCTTTAGCTCTTGAATTGTTCTTGGCTTATTGACGTACACTTTTTCTTTTAAATATTCCCAGAGAAAGAAGTCCAACGGTGTCAAATCACATGATCGTGGCGGCCAATTAACATCGCCACAACGTGAGATAACACGGCCATTGAATTTCTCGCGCAAAAGAGCCATTGTTTCGTTGGCTGTGTGGCAAGTGGCAAGTGGCACCGTCCTGTTGGAATCACATATCGTCCAGGTCCATATCCTCAATTTCTGGCCACAAGGAGTTCGTTATCATCTCGCGATAGCGAACACCATTCACGGTAACTGCTTGGCCGTCCTCATTTTCGAAGAAGTACGGCCCGATGACGCCGCCAGCCCATAAACCGCACCAAACAGTCACTCTTTGTGGATGCATCGGCTTTTCAACAATCACTCGTAGATTCTCATTTGCCCAAATGCGGTAATTCTGCTTGTTAACGAATCCACTGAGGTGAAAGTGTGCCTCGTCGCTGAAGATGATTTTCTTTGTAAAGTCACCATTCACTTCTGTTCAACCAGCCATTCGGCGTATTGCCGACGCTTGAAATGGTCAGTAGGCTTCAGCTCTTGAGTCAATTGAACCTTGTAAGCGTGTAAATTCAAATCTTTATTCAAAATTCGCATCAGTGATGGGCACGGCGACGAGTCGAGGTTGACGGCTCTTCTGTCACACTATTGCGAATAACAGCAATGTTTTCCGGAGAACGAACTGGGCGAGCATGCACAGGTGAGTTCACATTTCCTACAGACCCGGTTTGCTGAAATTTGCGCACAATTCTCCCGATTGTGGACACATTTGGTCTTTGGTTATGCTGACCAAAAAAATCACGAAGTGCACAAAATGCATTTTGATTTGAACGCCCATTTTCGTAAAAGGCTTCAACAACCTTAACGCGCTGCTCAATTGTGTACCTCTCCATGGTTGAATTTGTCAAACAGTGAAACAAAGAAATGTCAAATTAAGTTGGGCGAAAAACTTGACGTTAAGGTGTGACTCACAATTAACATCGTGCATTATGGTTGGACCACCCTTTATGTGCGTAGACTGGACTGAAGGGGCTCTCTCAATCACCGGAAGCTACAGCAAAGCTAAAAACGGGGATCCCAAAAAATCCCATGCTACTATACAGAAGCGAATGAAAAGACAATCTCCTATTCGAGGCAATAATAACTTACATAATTACAATGGCGCTACAGCCGGAATTTAATTACATCTGGATAAAACTCTTAATCCAAGGGCATATCTTGTATTTTTGTTACTTTTATAGAAGCCCGGCATTGAATGTAGCTAAAACAGCTTATGAGCTGGATGGTTTGTCAGAATCCATCCAGTCCATTTACACTGCACACCCTGACGCTGAAATCGTTATCGCGGGTGATTTCAATGTTCACAACACTGCCTGGCTTCAATATTCTTCTTGCACGGACCAAGAGGGACGTGATACTGAGCTCTTTGCATCGTTAAACGGTCTAACGCAGCTGGGTAAGGAGCCTACTTCTTTACCAGAAATTGCAGGTCAATTCTTCAATCTACTTTTTTTTTTTACAGAATGACCTGTGTTATAGGCAATTTCGGCCTTTATGTGCAATGCACAAACACAGTCATGGAGGGAAGGAATGGGATTGGGAAGGTTAGGATTGGGAAGGTTGGGGAAGGGAAGTGAGAACGACCGTAGCGAGTGGAGAAGCTGGTATATTGCTCAGTTATACTGGCTGTTTACTGACAAATATTTGCAAATGTTATGGGGGACTGAATGATAGAAAGCGAACAGAAACCATCTACTGAGTATCTAGGCCTTCTTGAAGTGGAACTGTTTCACTTTTACACCGTTTCCCCATTTTATTGCGAATAATTTTTTATCACCAGTAGCAACTGAAAAATTTGCGTTTAAAAAATCCCGTCTAGAGTGGGAATCGAACCCACGACCTATTGACTGAGAAGCAAGCACGCTGCCCACTACGCCACGAAAGCCTACTTCATATATTTCTCACCAATCAACCTGAGAAATTCTCTCTCTCTCTGTAATATACCCATCGCCAATTGGAAATACGGATCACTTCTTGATTCGTGCGCAATTTCCTGTTGTAGCACTAAAACCGCTGCCAGTTAAGGCACCCCGAAGAACTTTTTGGTATTTTAAAAGAGCAAATTGGGGAGCCCTAAACGAGTTCTTCATTGCCTTCAATCGAAAATTGTGCTTCGATTCTAATTACTGCGATGAAGTTTGTAAACTTGTCACCGAGACCATCCTGAAAGGTATGAAGCTCTACATACCTTCAAGTAAAAAAAAAGTTCGGCCGTCGAAGGACTCTTGGTTCACTAATGAATGTCTTGCAGCAATTCAGGCTAAGAAACAGTCGTTTCAAAATTTTCCAACTCCAGCTAACAGAGAGCGTTATAATGCATCAAGAAATACCTGCAAATATATCCTTGAACGTGTTGAATTTGACGACGACCAAAAGCTTCGGCAGAAGATCCTTCAGAGTCCAACAGGCTCAAGATCTTTCTGGTCTTTTGTCAAAACGGTCAACAATAATTTCATCTCTTCATCAACACCACCACTTGTTGATGGCGATCGTACTGTTATTGATCCGGTTGAGAAAGCAAACCCCTTGGCAGTAAATTTCGCGAGAAACTCCAATCTACCATCTTCAAACCAAACCCCTCCTATTGTAACACCATCAGGTTTTTCGCTCCGTCCGCTACATTTCCGCACGCGTCTCATTTTTAGGATCCTGCAGAAGCTCAATGTTCACAAGTCCGCTGGTCCTGATGGCATTCCCCCTATTACCCTTAAAATATGTGCCTCCTCTCCGGCTAAACGAAAGTCGCGAATGTTCAGCCAATTCCCAAGAAAGGAAGCAAAGCGAACCCCGCTAACTACCGCCCGATAGCCATTACTTCAGTGCTCTCAAAAGTGATGGAAACTGCTGTCGATCGCAAAATCGTTCACTATCTTGAGGATAAACAGCTTATCCACGATCGCCAATACGGTTTCCGTTCTGGAAGGTCAACGGGAGATCTCTTGGTATATCTGCTTGCACGAATACGGCGAAAGTCAAATTCTTGCTCTTGACATTGCAAAAGCTTTTGACAGAGTTTGGCATGAATGTCTCCTTGTTAAGCTAACGACCATTGGCCTCGATGCTACCCTCATTCGATGGATTGAAAGTTTCCTGTCCGAAAGCACTATACGAGTCGTATTAGATGGCGTTACTTCTTCCTCTTTTATAACTGTCCCTCAGGGTTCTGTCCTATCGCCTACTCTATTCTTAGTATTTATCAACGACCTTTTGTCTTCTACTCTCAATGCAATCCATAGTTTTGCAGATGACAGTACTTTAGATAACACCTTTGAATTTAACTCTGCTGTGGATTCTCACAAGCAATCTGTTGCTTCCAAGCACAGGGAGTTATTCGGTTCATTGAACTCCGATCTCGATTTAATCCTGGAATGGGGCAGGAAAAATAGAGTAGAGTTCAACGCTGCTAAAACACAGGCCTGTCATATTTCCCTTAAACGTGATGTTCCAGCGTCGTCGTCTAATTTAGCCTTTAATGACGTACCAATTTGCTCTGTAGATGAGTTTATCGTATTAGGCATAAAAATTAAATAACCATCTTGATTGGAGCAAACATATCTTTGATGTTGCCATTGATACCTCCAAACGCCTAGGTATTGTTCGCAAATGTAAAAAATATTTTACGCCTCACGACTTAGCTACCATCTACAAGGCTTACATTCGACCTCGTTTAGAGTACAATTCGCATTTATGGGCTGGGGCACCCAAAACACACCTTGTGCTTCTCGATCGAATCCAAAAACATGCGTTCCGACTAATTGGAGACGACACCATTACGGTTTCTATTGACTCCCTCGAACATCGTAGGAACGTTGGAGCACTTAGCATCTACTATCGCTAGTTTCATGGTAAATGTAGTGCGGAACTTTAATTACTCATTCCTTCACTTTTCCCCGAAATACTTGTCAAGCTAAACGCGCACACGAGTTTACCGTCAACCCTATTCCTACTCGTACAGTGAAATATAGACAGTCATTCATCTCCCGAACGTCCAGACTTTGGAACGCATTGCCTTCTAGCATATTTCCAAACAAGTATAACCTTCAGCGCTTCAAAAATAATAAGTCCATCGCCATTTCCGTGTCTCTCCCCCAAAATTGCCATAACACTACCAAATTTCATCCTCTACTTATACCGACATAACTGTGTAATGCATTAAAGGATGACCCCCTAAGTTATAATCGGTGCCATAAAAAAAAAAGCCCAAATCGGACATTGGCCTCCTGAATGCTTTAAAACCATCCATCTCGGCTCAGTGACCGCGTCCTCCAGTTTGAAAATCTTAGCAGTGATTTGATGTCTGCGTCAATCGAATCCTCCCAGCGCTTCCGTGGTTTTCCGATCGGTCTTTGTCCATTGACTTTCCCTTTTAGTGTGCGTTTGGGAATTCTTCCGTCATCCATAGGCTGCACATGACCAGCCCATTGTAACTACTTAAATTTTATGAGAGTTGACACTTATGGATTGCCGACATGGCATACAATTCTATATTGTATCTTATTCTCCAGACTGAGTTTTCCCTCACAGGTTCGAGGGTTCTTCTGAGGACCTTTTTTCCACAGGCGTTAACTAATTTTTCGGATGCATTAGTTAATGTCCACGTTTCGCTGTCTTCTTTTGATTTCGATGTGTTCGCTTCCGTTCTCCATTAGGATTACCACTAGGTATAAGATGTCTACGTTTTCTAGGTTATAATCTCCTACTGTTATATTACTTTATTATTCTAATAAAGAAGTATTGTGATCGACTTGGAAAAAAAAAATTTGTTTTTTCGCGTTTCATGACTAAATTAGCCTAAAAAAGCAAAAAAAAAACCCGTCTGTCTGTAAGTTGTACGCTCAGAACACAATAACTCCAAAACCTCTTAATGTAGACGGGTGTTGATCTCAGGCGGACTTTAATTATGGGCGGCTCTATGGGTTATTGGGGAGGCGGGGGGATCGCAATCGCAGTTAAGTGTTAAATAATTGACAACTCTGCCCTAGAACCCTCATTCGTCCTTGTCCACCATAACTCGCATATTGACCTCCCACGTATTCTCAATTTGTCCCAAGAATAATAAAGTTGCGCCCGACTTGCTTCGCAGTTTGGGCCTTAGAGCAGCTTGAATTGGACAACGATTTTGGGCGACAAATTATCTTTTCTCACGAGGCGCATTTTCATCTCGGAGGCTACGTTAACAAACAAAATTGCCGCATCTGGGGCTCGGAAAACCCAGACGTTATTGTCGAGATGCCAATGCATCCACAGAGAGTGACAGTTTGGTGCGAATTGTAGAGTGGTGGCTGCATTTGACCATTTTTCTTGGAAAATGAGGCTGGGAACAACGTTTCGGTCAACGGTGAACGTTACAGAGCCATATTATCTGACTTTTTTTTTACTGAAATTCAAGACATGGATTTGGACGACCTCTGGTTCATGCAGGATGGCGCGTCATACCACAATCGATCTTTTACGCACCAAATTCCCAAATCGTGTTATCAGCCGTCTTGGCGATGCCAATTGGTCGCCTCGGAGCTGCGATTTGACCCTTTTGGAATTTTTTTTCTGGGGAACCGTGAAGGACCGATGTTATGCAAACAATCCAGAAACGATTCAAGCACTTAAGACCAATATCATCCAAGCAATCCGTGAGCTACAGCCCGAAACCATCGACATGGTCTTGGAAAATTTGAGTGACAGAATGCGCTACCGCGAAGCCAGCCGAGGCAGTCATTTGAACGAAGCTGTATTCCATCATTAATGGGAATGTTTGCTCTTACTAATGAGACCATAATACATGGAAAACAATTTAATTTTGTTCATTTTATTGCATTTTTAAAAAAAAACTTGTATTTGGCCCACCCTATACTTCTTTAGCACTCTCCAAAGATCTTGCAAGGATCTACATATGTCGTCGGCATATACACGGAGTTGTATGGATTTGAAGCATAATGTTCCCTTGGTGTCAATGGAAAGTTTCCGAACAAGATGTTAGAGTGTTGAAAAGCATTGGTGCGAAGCCGGCACCTTGTTTAAAGTCGTTATCCGTCTCAAAGCTGGAACTCAGATCGTTTTCAATTCTGACTTGTGACAAAGACTCGGTCATTGTTATTCTTGTAAGCCGAACCAGTTTCGGTGGGACTTCAAACTCCAACATGATTTTACGCAGCACGCACCTGTCGATACTTTTGTATGCTTATTTGAAGTCAACATACATCTGGTGCACATCGATATTATATTTCCAGCAATTTTTCAGCTCCTGCTTAACTGAGACTATCTGGTCCGTAATCGATCGTCCAGCTCTAAATCCGCCTTGGTATTTATCAATTACTTTGTCAGCATAGGGCTTAATTCACTTTACCAGAATTTTCGTCAAGATCTTATAAGACTTACACAACAATGATATTCCTTGGTAGTTTTCGCAGCAGAGTTTGTTACTTTTTTTATAAATTGGACATATGATGGTCTTGCGCCAATCTCCAAGAAGTGTTTCCTGCGTCCATATGTTCGTGACTAATCAATTTAGGAGATGCACTATGCAGGTGTCGCCGGCTTTCAGAAGCTCAGCTGGGATTTGATCAGTGCACAGCGCTTTGTTGTTTGCGTTGTTCCTCAGGGCTGTTTTTACTTCTTCGAGTGTCGAGTGTCGTCATTATTGTACTTCCGTTTTTTTTGTCTGCATATTTTGTTTGCAAATCGTATTAGATCATTATATTTGTCCTGTTTGGATCGTGTCGGCCGTTCTCTGTTAATATTTTGTAAGCTTGATTGTTTCGCATCTTGGCATTAGTTCAGAAATTTGAGACGAATGGGTCAGTTCAAACCCAGAAAAGACCTGTTCGTGTTCGTGAAGCTCGGCCTAATGAAATCATCACAGCTGCTCGTGAGAGTGTTGACCAAAATCAGCAATGAGACTTTCACGAAACAGTTTACAGCGAATTTTATTTAAAGATCTGCATTTGCATGCTTACAAGATTCAGTTGACACAACAGCAGACCATGCGCAGCGCCAAATGTTCACACATTGGATCTTAGAGCAACACCAAGTGAAAGGTGATTTTTCGGAGACAATCATCTTCTCTGAAGAGGCGCATTTCAAACAAAAAGCAGAATCGGGAATCCATGAGTGATACTTGAACGTCCCATCCATCCATTGCGAGTCACCGTTCGATGCGCATTTTGGGCTGAGGGAGTGATTAAACCGTTCTTCTTCGAGAATGCGGACTGCAATGCATCGTCAACGGCGTTCGTTGCCGTGAGATGATAAACATCTTCTTCTGGCATCAAATTGGTGAAATGGATTTCGAAGACATGTGGTTTTAACAGGACGTCACAACCTGCCACACAGCGAACGAACCGATGGAATTTTTGAAGACGAAATTTGAAGGAAAAGTTATCTCGCGCTGCGGCGAAGTGAATTGGCCACCAAGATCATGCGATTTGACGTCATTGGATTTCTTTCTTAGGGTTTTTTTGAGAAAGGCTTATGCCAATAACCCAAAAACGATTCCTGAATTGAAAGTCGAGATTTGTCACGATATTGATGAAATCGAGCCGGTGCTATTCCGAAATGTTATCAAAAATTTCGTCAAAAGGATTAACGAGTGCCATCAGTCACGACGCGGCCATTTGTCAGATATTCTGTTCCATACAGAATGTCTACACTCCTTATTAAAATAAAAACATCAAAGCTTCTTAAATAAACTTTGCGTTTTCGTTTTCAAATTTCAAAATAGGCAGTCTTAATGGGACACCCTTTACTTCCAAAAATCTACAGAAGGATGTAGTAGATTATTCAGTCAGACACCAAGATAATTTTTTAGTATAATAGTTGAACCTTGAAGTTTTTTGCAGTTCAACGAAAGATGTTTTTTTTTTAAGAAATTGCACTCGTTCAAGAATTTAATTTTCGTCAGAAGCTTGAATCAGAAAATGTTAAGAGTCGCAAGTCGATCGCCTGAAGCTTCTTTCATAGATTTCAATGTTCTAAAATAGCCGCCCAATGTGATCGATTGAGTATTTCAGAGATCCCCTCTTCGTCATATTTGAAAATGCAATTTCGAGAAAAACTCCTTCAAAGTCTTGGTAACTGCCTGAATCGGCTTTGTGGGGCTCTGAAGATCCTTCGATAAAATGCTTCTCTTATACAATAACTATAATTCAGTTTTCGGGCAAAAACATTCGACATTACTCTAACTTAAAGCAATCGCTCAAATTTCATCGATCCTAACCAGTATCATCACCACGCCTAGTAATAATCGAATAATGTACATAATCAATCAAGCAGGGCCAGGATTTTGAAACCTTTCGCTGGAATGAATTTTTGGTTTTCTTGAACAATATATTTTTAAATAATTAAAATATTGTTGCGAGCTAAGGGTTCGCCGGGATTTCAAGTAAAAACACAATTCGTTTAAAAATAAGTGATAATTTATTTATTTGCACTTAATTCGATTTTCAACTTAATTCGCACTATATGGCAATACTGCCGCGTACTGTTCTATCGCTTTCCTGGTTCGCGTCTTCCATAAATATCGCTTAATAACTGACTGCTCGTTGAAAGCTTTCGTGGTTTTATACATTTTAGAACAGTTCTCGAAGCTTCCTTCGGTGTGTATGTGTGAACTATGTGTGAACAGTTCTCGAAGCTTCCTTCGGTGTGTATGTGTTATACTGGAAAGCTCTAGATCTTTAATTATGGCTTTCTACATAGTGGTATATTGTTCTACATAATTCTGGTCTATTCGAGAGAGATCAAGCGGCGGGGTTGCCAGGTCTGCATATAACAATATTTATGTAAAATATTCTCACTGAAGCTGGTTTCAATTCCCAATGAACAAGATTAATCGAAAATTCTAAAATCTCTTAATGTGAATGCTCTCGAATTTGGTATCTCTCCATTACATGCCAGAATCAAGTGTATGGAATACATTCTTCACATTGCCTACAACAAAAATTTTGAAAAATGGAGGACTACAAAAGACACGCGAGTCATGCCCGAAAACGAAAAGAAACATATTCAACAAGAGTTTCTTGAGAAAGTCGGCATCAAAGTAGACTTCGTTAAGCTGGGTTACGGATCTTCAAATAATGGCAACACTGCAAGGTCACAAGTGCAATAACAGGAGTCGACGAAACTCTAATCCACCGGATCGCTACCATACTGGAAGTCATAAATAGCAATGCAATGATCGACCCAGAAAAATTCCGGCTCTTCTCAAAAGAAACAGCAGAAATGGCCATTGAGAAGTATTCATGGTACTACATGCCATCCACGGTACATAAGATTTTGTTACATGGTGCTGAAATAGTGCAGAAGTCGATTCTCCCAGTCGGAATATTGTCGGAAGCGGCACAAGAAAGTAGAAATAAGAATTACAAGACTTTCAGGATCAGAAACTCGCGGAAAATATCTCGTTTATCTACCAACGAAGACGTCTTCCACAAGCTACTGGAAACTTCGGATCCTTTTATCACGAACATGAGACCCGAACCAAAGAAAAAGCACCTAATTTCCTTGAATTTGAAATCGTAGGTATCTTTTCAATTTGAACTGCCTTTGTCTCTGAATACCTAGTTTTATTATTTACCAAATTATCCAGTCTCTTAAGGTTTCTTGAATTTTTAATTGTAAGCATTATTTAATTTAAATATACACTCATAATACTTGTTGCTACTTGTTTTGATGAGTACAACCTATTCCGAAAATTTCAGAAATTTTTATCATGCCAATAGGCTTTCATTTCCTCATAAGTTCTTTAATTTTCTTCAATAAAAACAGTTAAACTTGATGTTTTTTTTTGTTCTGAGTCGAATGAGACCAGCCCCAGGTTTCTATGTTAATCCGTTCTCGAGATATTGATTTTTTTCCGCTTTTTGGCCATTCGGCCCCTCTGTGCGCCACCCAAGTCGGAGCAGCGTATAGGAGGACCGAGCTGACTAGTCTGGAAAGTAGAACCCTTCTGGTCCACCGATGTTTGGCAGCATTCGGGAAAGGGACACCTGCATTTGTGACGCCTTTTTGTTCGCGAACTCCACGTGAACTTTAAATTTTAATTTATTTTCGAGCATTACTCTTAGATATTTAATTGCTACCTTGGGTCTGATGGTTTGATTGCCGACCTGAATGTTCACGTATTCAATTTTCTTTCGACTTGTTATTAGAACAGCCTCCGTTTTTTGGTCAAATAGCTCTACACCGGCGAACTCTATCCAATCCTTAATTTTTGATACTGCTTCGTTTATTGCTGACTCTATTTCAATGACGATGTCGTCAGCGAACCCGATTGATTTTACCCCTTGCGGTAACGATAGTTGAAGAACTCCATCGTACATAATATTCCACAAGAGAGAGAGAGCCTAATACCGATCCATGTGGGATTCCCGCGGTGACGTTGTAGTACATTAACCCCTCATCAGTTTGGTACCTCAACTTCTTATTAGTGAAGTAATTTGACTAACGATCTGTTTATAAGTGACTAATCTGCCGAGTTAAAGGCAGTTTTAATGTCCAGTGTCACTACTGCACAATATTTCTTTGTCCCCCATCGCCGTCTTTCTCCTTGTATTGCCTCAGCTGCAGTATAGACTACTACTTTTATGACGTCAAAAGTTGAATGCGATTTCCTAAATCCGATCTGGTGGTCTGACAGTGCTCCTTTCTCCTCTGCTAGTACGAGCAGTGTGTTGTTTATAATTAAAACATATTGGGCGATATGACGATAGTTCTCTGGGAGCCTTGTTTCTTTTTGGTAACAGTACCAAATGTTGGAGCTTCCATGGTTCAGGAAAGACTCCTTCTTCTAAACACTTTTGCATCGTTGCTATAAAGATGTAGGGCATCTTTTGAACAGCAACTTTTACTGCCAGATTTGAGATGTCATTAAGCCCAGGTGCCTTGTTGTTTTCCATCTTCCTGCAAGTCTCAAATAGTTCGTCCGACGTAATTGCAGGGATAGACTCTTTGCTGATCTTTCTGGATATGCTGCACATAGTAGTTGACCTTTAGGGGAAAAGGTGCTCTACTATTGATCTTAGCATTATCAGGCAAGTTATTTGTTGGGATCTAATACCCTTCATCCTTGTCATCACCATCCTGTATGCTACACCTCACGGGATTTATATCCGCTTCGTTACAGAGATTTTTGAAACAAATTGCCTTACTCTCGTCTTTCCATTTTTGGAAGTGTCTAATCAGTCCTGAAAATCGACTCATCCCCTTGCGTCGGACTTGTAAGCCTTTTGCCCTGGGTGTGGTTATTTCTTCGTTCCACTTTCCTTTTCTAGTATGGTTCTTGACATTTGTAATACCAGCTATTGTATACCAGCATTTTTATCATTAGCGCAAGACCAAAATGGATTAAGCAAAGTCAAGTGTTTTAGTCGCAATAATGTCCAAGAGCTGAACTTGCCAGATATTCAATAGCAAGCAGCTACTAAACACGGTTTGTTAATTTTTCGTGAACTAACTAAAAATATGTTAAATCAATAAATTGTTCTTAGGAACAACAAGTTCCACCACAGCAGGAAGCTTTCTATGGCTGTAGTTGATAAGGTTCAAAGTTCTCTTTGCGATTCTGAAGATGGAGACCGCATGCTGTTCTTTCAACAGTGCTGAAGTAAGAGCATTTGTCGATTGTATACCACCCACTCATGACGAATGAAAAAATATGCTAATATTTGATTTCAAACATTTCTTTTTAAACGTTTCCCAGTAAAGATATGAATGTTGATCCTCTAATTCTTTCACAGTGTCCTTCAAAGTGGGATTTATATTTAGGCATCGGTGATAGAAAATTCCTCCTGGAATTACTCTCCTTATTGCATCATTATAGTACAAAGTCAGCGCGTTCTGTTCGTATGGAGATTCGTTGGATTTAATTCTTCGAAAACAGTTTCATTAACTATGTAAGCTACTTTGTGATTTACTAAATTCTTTGCAAACTTCTGATTAATGGTTTTTCTTAGGAGCCTAGTGGTCTTGGTAAAGTTATGATTGTGAGGTATTTTTTTGCTCATCGATTATCGAAGCTAAAGGTTTTGAAGTGTCCCACCGAAATGTTTTTCTCATTTTGGGAATATTGCTTCGCGTATATCAGAAGTGTCTTATTGTTTTGTTTTGTAGACGCAGTCAATCCATATAATTTATAACTTACTCCGAAAACAGTTGAAAACATAACAGAATTATGATTGGGCGTAAAGCCGAACCATTTTTGTCTGAATTTATGGTATTTGTATGGGAGGTGGCAGAGAAAGTGGCAGATTTTGGATGATTTTGAATCTGCTTATCAACATCCAAATCACATTGCTTTGTTACAATTTTAAAGTCGATAGCTCTCATATGATCGAAGGAGAGAAACTTTTCTTGAATTTCCAATACAAAAATTTTTATGGGAGGTGGTAGAAGGAGTGAGGTGAAGGCGATATTTTTTTTAAGCATTTATTACAATTATAAAAGGACAAATTCTGGCAAAATTTCAAGTTTTTATTTCTTCTAATTTCTATGAAAATCGGTTAAATGCATTTACGAAAATTCTGCATTTGTATGGGAGGGGGTAGAAGGAATATCCGAATCAAAACCAAATTTTTTGAGATCAATCATATTTAAAATAGTATTCTTTTTTCAAATTTTAAAGATGATAGCTTTGACGGTTTTGGACAAAAATAATTAAATTGAAATTCCGAAATTTCGTAAAATTTGTATGGGAGGGGGTCGAAGGAGTGAGGTAAAGTTGATAGTTTTTCCAAAATTAGTTGCAATTGTAATAAAATTAATTATGACAAAAATTGGTTCATTTAGCTTTGTTAGTTGCAATGCAAACCGAATAAATGCATTTTTGTAATCATTGTGCATTTGTATGGGAGGTGGTAAAAGGAGTAGGGGGAATCAGATCAATATTTCTGGAGGTTAATGATATTTATATCATTATACTATGATCTAATTTTTAAGTCAATAGCTGAAATGGTTTCGGAGAAAAATCTTTAAATTTCGAAATTTCATGAAATTTGAATGGGAGGGGGTAGGAGTGGGGGGATGTGCCCCGTTCACGAACTTAAAGTTACTTTTTTGCTAAAAATGACACACCAAAATTCTTAGCACTATAGCTCAAATCTTTCGAGAGTTATGCTGTAGACAGACGGACAGACAGCGACTCGGAATCGAAGTTTTTGAGCGACAACAAATATTTCTGTACCCTTGGCTCTGTACGAGCATTATTTCTTAGCGTCACAAACGGTAAGACAAACACACTCAGATTTCATCTAGAGTATAAAAATTACTGTGCATTTAGCGAGAACTTAACATTTGCACGTCCTACTTTAAGGGAATGTCTAAGACACGTCACAAATCAACTCACCATCTCTGACTAATTCAACTAGCAATTCATAAATGAAAAAAATTGATTCTCTTCCTACATCCATTCATTTCTTTGAGTCGAGAAAAAAAAAACCATATCTAATTGAAACTAAATATAGAAACTAATAAAGTGAACTAAGACCATTTATCTTAAAATAAAATCCATTCAATATCATTCACTCGGATCACAATCCGATCGCTTTCGTTTTCCATCAGCCGAATGGGAATTCCATTTTGACGCGGACATTTGTACAAATTTCTCACCACTTCATTCCAACAAGTAAGATTCAACATGGTCCAAGTACGAAGACCATGGTCGAACATGCTATGTATCTAATGTCATAATTAAATGATGCCAGCCAAGTGAGCTCAAGCTTGTCCGGAAATCGTTGTGTAAGTTCTGGTACTTTCATGGTACTCGGGTGATGCTGAAAATAGTATAATCAGCCACGGATAATGAGGCGAGTAAGTACGTTCTGTAGATAACTGTTGCATAATCCGTAAACCTTAGATTAAGATAAGGGACGAAATAAATATGAAAGTTCAGTAATCAATGGTGAATCAATACGATGATAAGAAGATAACTCTTGATATGACTACCAAAAACGCTATACAGAAATACAGCTGTAGGCATTAATATTATTGAACAGCGGTTCTCTCGTAATGGGTCTCGTGCGCATAACATGTGAATGATTACGATACGAACGATACTGCATCAATGAGGAATCAAATAGACTTATGCACTTTTTTTTGTCGTCCCCGTGACTCCACAGGAAAGTAAATTCGACTAATTTAGAAATATTCATTTGCTGTTAAATATGAACTTACCAGTTGATTATGACGTAGGTTGCGCGCAACTTGCATGAAAGTAGAGATGGTATGCTAGTTTACGATTTTTTCGCTGCTCTTTTAAAATAGTAATCGCATATTGCGATTGAAAATTTAAAAGAGCTGCGAATAGAAGAGCATCTCACCTTGACGAGATCGTAGCTCAGAACAAAGCTCGCCAAACAAATCGCCACTTACTCACGAAAGCGCACCTCATTGACCACTTCGCACGTCCTACCTCACCGATCAGATCAAAGCTCGCTAAGCAAATCGCAGTCGCACTTCACCGAATGACCTGTTCATAGAGCATCAATCAACTCGCTTTTGCTCTGAGCTCACCAATCAAGCAACGAAAGAGCTTTCACATGAACGTCGTTCATATGGAAGCTATTTCGTTGCTCGATTGATGCTTGGGACATCTGATACTGCTCTGATCAGTGATATCAGAGACTAGCAATCATATAAGACATGCCAAGCCTAATATTTATTATATATAATTTGGTAATATCTACATAATGCTCGTGCTCAGTGCTATTGCTTTATAGTGATGAAGTATAGTAATGAATGAACAGATGAACAGGTCGTAGGTGAAGTGCGACTGCGATTTGCTTAGTGAGCTTTGATCTGATCGGTGAGGTGGGATGTGCGAAGTGGTCAATGAGGTGAGTTGCGGCTATTGCAAGTTCCGCCGATTTATGTTGCAGTCCACTGTGTCGATAAGAGCTTTACGTTCCTCATTGAGGAAATTGCTTGTTTGAGTAATATCGTGTGAATAAAGAAAGCAATAGACCCTTTTGGTTCGGTTTTCTATGACCGGGTGTTCTTATTTTCTATTTGGTTTGTGTACATGCAATACGATTGACATTTTTGTCATTTTAACTTTTTGGCGCTCGATCGTTTTTTCGTACTTTGGAATACGAGAGAGAAATGTGGGAAGTGTTCACTATGCCCACTGACTTGGTGGTACTGAGCATGAGATTGGGTCTGTCTGATTGTTAGATGCGGGATTTCGCGGAAAATTGTTTGTTTTTGTTTTTTTTCACAGATATTGAAAAAGAGCAATCGCAGTGAATCACTGCGATTGGAAAAGAGCAGATTTTGCCATATCTACATGAAAGTTCATAAGAAAACTATCGAGCAGTTAGGCACTTATAATTGCAAGGAAATGTATTATTTTGACAATTGACTAATCTACTTGGAAGCAAGCTGGCGAGCAAGTAGCGAAAATGACAATGGCTTAGTGAAAATTGTGAATGGTGTAGGAATCTTGCAAATTTTACTTGGATGTGAGGACGGCGGATTGGACAAGTTCGTAGGATCAGACTTCTTCGAATTTTAAGACAGTATTCGGTGGAACTTGGTGGATGAATTCGGGATCATCATGCGCTTTCTATTCGAAATTGGCAAGATTTTGATTCCGAAATTAACACAAATTACGAACTTACCTAAAATTACGATGGCGCTACAAACAAAATTAGGTTGTAGGAGAGTGGTTTCGGAAAGAGAAGAGTCCATTGTACTCCATCAATGTGAAAAATATGAGATGGATGTTACTCCTCTTGTGCTAGCCACTTGGTATGGTTTGCGAACAAATGCAAGCTTTGAGGTCGTCTAGTTTTGAGAAGAATAAAGAGCCTAAAGAAAGGCTAGGGTATAGCCCAGTGGGTAGCGTGTTGGTCTACAATGCGAAGGTCCGTGAGTTCAAATCCCGGTCGACGCATAATTTCAGTACACTGCCTGCTACCTCGGCCACCTCAATCTACGAAAATGAAAATTCATAGATAGAGGGTTGTGCGATGGTCTAACAACCCTTCCACAATAAATAATGAAAAAATATTAAGGAACCTGAAGATCAGGAGGCCAAGGCCCAATTTGGACTGTGGTGCCATTGTAGAAGAAAGAAAGGAGACGACTGTTGGAGATTTGCGAACGGTTACAAAGATGGTGTTCGATAGATTCTTCGTCCACACGAACAATAAAGCGCCGGGCACTGATCATATTCCAGCTAAGCTTTTGACAGTTGGCAACACCTGCATAGCGCATCTCCTACTCAGATTAGTCACGAACATATGGACGCAGAAAACACTTTCTGAAGATTAGCGCAAGAGCATCGTATGTCCAATTTATAAAAAAGGTGACAAACTCTGTTGCGAGAACTACCTAGAAATATCTTTGTTGTGTACGTCTTATAAGATCTTGGCGAAAATTCTGGAAAATTTTTGGTGAATACGGATCAGATATTCTCAGTTAAAAAGGTGCTGGAAAAGTGCTGGGAATATAATATCGATGTGCAACAGATATTTGTTGACTTCAAACAAGCATACGACAGTATCGACAGGCGCGTAATTTATTAAATCATGTTGGAGTTTGAAGTCCCACCGAAACTGGTTCGGCTTACAAGAATGACAATGATCGAGTCTTTGTCACAAGTCAGAGTAGAAAATGATCTGACTTCCAGTTTTAGAACTGACAACGACCTTAAAAAAGATAACAACTCGTAGCATATGCCCACGACATAGATATCCTTGCAAGATCTGTGGAGAGTGCTAAGGAAGTATTTGTAAACCTTAACTCGGTAGCAAGGCTAGTTTGGCCTACGAATTAACGAAAGCAAAACAAAATCTATGACCCAAACTAGGAAAAAGACGCCAAGCAGACGAAATATTACAGTAGATGGAAGCGAACCCTTCAAAATTAAAAGAAGGATAATGTTGGCCAATAAGACGTATTATTCGGTACTCCCAATAATTAAAAAAAAGAACGTGCACAGGAAGATTAAATTAAAAATATATAAAACAATAATAAGACCTGTGTTATGCTGTGGCAGCGAAACGTGTACGTTAACGCAGGCATCCGAAAAATTACTTAACGCCTTTGAAAGAAAGATCCTCAGAAGAATCCTCGGACCTGTGAGGGAAGACTCTATCTGGAGAATACGATAATAGAGAATTTAATGCCATTTTCAACAATCCAGAAGTGTCAACCCTCATAAAATTTAAGAATGGGCTGGTCACGTGGAGCGGATGAATGACGGAAGAATTTCGAAACGCACACTAAAAGGCAAAGTCGATGGACAAAGACCGGTCGGAAAACCACAGAAGCGCTGGGAGAGATTATCAAACTGAAGGACACCAAGATGGATGGAGGCCAAGGTCCGATTTGGGCTGTAGCGCCAAATAAGTAAAAGTCTCTTCGTCTTTCTCTCAACCTCATCAAAGGTTGCCGTTCGCGATTCGCAGCTTGAATACGCGTAGCGAAAGCAAGGAATGCCCTGTGGTCAGATCAACAGTAGTTTGAACGCTTTAGCGACTACGTTGTAACAGTTGATCTATTTGGTTCTTCCCGAAAGGATTTGTTCGTTCTACCAAAATATTTTGTTTGAAGCTAGTCTTCAGTACCGTGCTACATCTTTCTAATGGAGTTAATGTTTGCAGAATGAATGATAGCAAGCGTGTCTGCTGCATTGTTATCAAACACGTCGCTATGACTAATTTTCCAAATTAAAGCACTTCGGTTATTTTTTTTTACAGAATGGACTATGTTATAGGCAATTTCGGACTTTATGTGCAATGCACAAACACAGTCATGGAGGGAAGGAATGAGATTGGAAAGGTAGGGGTAGGGGAGTGAGAATGTTCGTAACGAGTGGAGAAGCTGGCATACTTTTTAGTTGTACTGTCTACTACTGACAAATACATATTCGCAAATGTTATGAGGGACTGAAAGCAAACACAAACCATCTACTGAGGATATAGGCCTTCTTGAAGTGGAGCTGTTTCACTTTTACACCGTTTGTCATCGCCAGTAGCAACTGAAAAATTCGTGCTTAAAAAATCCCACTGTTTGGAGTGGGAATCGAACCTACGACCTATTGACAGTGAACCAAGCACGCTATTCACTACGCCACGGGAGCTTAGTGCGCTCGGTAGTGGAAATTTTTTATTCTGTTGATCCTGTTCTTGCTCCAATTTTATTTTACACGCATTTTTTAGAGAATTAATCAATGAATACGAAGGAATTCGATTTTTTTTCGACTGGGGGCGAGTATGAAAATCAACTTTAAACGCATAAATTGTTAATAACTTCAATTGTTTAACAATATAATTTTTTTTTGGAAAATTGTAATAAAAAGTTTATAAAATTACCTATAAAATGAGAAAAGAACGAAATCTGTGCGACAAATAGAACCGGAGATAATAACTTTTCAAGAAGCGCTGAAACCAATGATTCTTCAAATGTTTAAGCATCCTTATTGTTTAAAATAAACAATTAAAAAAAAAATCCGCGCTTACGTGTGTCGGCTTTTTTAATGTATACTACCTATTGAAGAAATTTCGAAGCAATAAAAAATATGTCGTCCAAATAGGTGTACGGTTTGAAAAAGAATGACCCATATATCTAAATTCTCAAAATAAAGATAAATATTGTGGAAAGTAAAAGTTTTATAATTCAGTGAATCCATTTTATGGAATTCAAAATCGCTGCAAATATTCAAATAAATTCCAAATTATCATTCAGTCCTAATATCGTTATTGTTGTGCTTGCGACCTAGATCCGGGCTTGTATAATTTCCTTGAGGTTTGATTTGATCGATGTATCTCTTTAGGGTCTTCTTGCTATCTCGGAGCTCGCAAATATACATTTCGAGTCCCAGAATCTTAGTCACCTCGGTCGAACTCCAAGTCATGTTGTTGTTTCTGTCTTAGTGACCATCACGTGTTGTCCTACCTTTAATTTTATACACTTTCTACCACTTTCTGATGGGCTTGACTGGCTTGCATGCTTATTTCCGATTTCTTAGAATTGTGAGATTGATTCTGTTCAAGCGGTTCTGGACGTATTAGATCCAGTCGAGTCTTAAATTTCCTCCTAAACATCAATGCACAAGGGGTTACCTTCGTAGCACAATGTTCTGTTGATCTATAGGTTAGCAGAAAGTTCTGCAAGCAAGTATCAATCTCACCTTCCGTCTGACTGCGATCATGCAACGCCTTAATCAAAACTGCTTTGATTGCTTTCACGACTTTCTCAGCTTGCCCGTTAGTTTTTGGAAAATATTTCGGAGTTATTCTATGAACAATTCCATTTGTCCTGAAGAAGTCCTGAATTGTATAAGATAAAAAGATTGAACCTGGCGAATGATTCTCTCAGTTTTATTTTAGTGAATTCACTTGTGGGATGTTTCGTCTTAAAGACTTAAACCCACTTTGATTTCAAATCAACAATAATCAGGAACCACTGCCTCCATTTAGGACCAGCGTAGTTGATGTGTATTCTTGACCATACTCGCATTGGGATTCCCCAACTAATCTATTCTGCTTTATCAGGATTATTTGAGTTGGTCAAGCACGATTCACAAGATTTTGTGCAGTCTTCAATTTGACTATCCATCAATGGCCACCAAAAAAAACTTCTCGCTACTGTCTTCGTTTTAGCAACTCCCATATGAGTCGAGTGCAACTCACGATGTCCCTTAGTCTCGTTGGTATTATGGTACCCCAAAAAATTAGATCAAAACTGATGCTTAATTCCGTTGCACGTTGGAGAGATAGTTTGCAGCTTGAATGGTCTTCCAGCAAGGTACAAATATAATTTTTTTAGTGAAAATACAATGGCCAGTGCTTCTTCATCACAACTGAGTAGTACAATTTGCTTTTTTAAAGGCTCCTTGAAATAAATATTACTGGGCGATCATTCTTGCCATTCGTCAATTGTATGTCCTAAATAATCTGTTGAATTCGAGTGAAATGGACACTTCTTTCTGGATATCTTAAGTCCAGCATTAGAAAATGCTTCGAATACTAAAGCTTTGTTAACATATCTTCATCTGATTTGCCAGATACTAACACATCGTCTACATAAACTTGGACCCCTACCGGCTAAAAATTTTACCATTTTCAGCTGGTAAATACACGTGGCAGGCCGTAAGGCATCCTTTTCAGTTTAAAAATTGCAATAAAGCCTGTAACGAAAAGTTCTGTCGTGCGCAAGGTGGGTATAAATTGAAAACTACTCAATGGATTTTTATAAAATTTTATTTGTATTTACTTTATATCTTACTATTTATGAATTCCTAATTCTGAACTTATTTAATACTTTTTCTGGTGAATCTGGTGAATCCTTCTTCTCATGTTTTTCATCAAGCGCTGCACAAACTTTTTTGTGGCTGCTTTCGATGCTAGTGCCCAACCTTTTTTTTAACTCATCCATGGTTTTTACACTTCCTCCTTTTGCTGAAGCATAATGACTAGTTGCCAAGTCGGGCTAAAACAGAACTCGAGCCTTGTGCCTTTAATTCATGGGCAATAATCTTTTCTGCAAGCATTCTTTACGGTAGATTTCGGCGTTTATGGTTCCTATTGTAAAAAACGCTGTTGACTTCATCCCACATTCACAAAGAGCTTGCCAAACCATAATTTTTTTTTCAAATTTTTCAACGCAAACTGTTCTATCCGATTCACTAAAATTTCTTCTGTCATTTGCAGTAAAAATTGGGTAGAGAAAAAATGTCCATTTTGGAATATGTTTCATCGTCCATTATAACGCACATTTTTTTCGCCAACAATTTTCGGTAGAGATTTCTTGAGCGCCTAATTTTTTTTCCTGGTCGGAACTTCTTTTCGGTGCTTTTTACTTTTTGAAAGTCTTCAAACCATTCCGTTGTTTTTGCTCTTCGCACCATTTGCTGGCTGGTTCTAAGATAGCCAAATCCCTTTTTTCGAGAACAGGACTTACAGGACCTTTTGGACGACCTGACCTCGCTTTTTCAGATACTCTCAGCTCTTCCTTGAACTCATATATACTCATCTCTTTCTTGAACCGTGCTTATATCACTTAGCATTTGAGATGGTTCATATAATTTGGTTTGGTGAATGTTTTCACTAGCTAGGGTGTAGCCTAGTAGGTAGCGTGTTGGTCTTGTAATGCGAAGGTCGTGAGCTCAAATCCCGGTCGGCGCAATATATAGTTCCAGTACATTGCCTGCTTGGATATATCTTGGTCACCTCAATCTACGGAAATGAAAAAAAAATTCGTAGAAAGAGGGTTGCGCGAAGGGCTAACAACAGGGAACACAATAAGTAATGAGAAATGTTAAGGGACCTGAATATCAGGAGGCCGAGGTCCGATTTGGGCTGTAGCGCCTTTGTAGAAGTAGAAGTAGAATGTTTTCACAGTGCATTTCGAATTGAAAGAAAAGATTTTCGAATTCTACACTGCTACGCTTTATTATTCGTGACGTTTCGGTCTCTGCTGAGACCTTTATCAAACTGATCGACAATTACAGAAGAATTAATATAATTTGTTCTGACTGCACCAGTGATCTAGCGCAATAAGCTTGGATTGCAGTAATGCAGCATATGCGGGTGAGGTTATGGCATGATAAATTTTCAGATCATCAGCGTACATTAGATGTGAAACATTTTCCAATACTTCTGATAGATCTGAGATGAAAACATTAAATAAGAGAGGTCCCAAGTGACTTCCTCGTGGTACCCCAGAAGACACAGCATTTCCTTGGAAATAAAACCTTGAAACTTAACAAATTGCGTTCTATTATTAAGATAGGATTTTACTGAGTCAAGTTAAAATCAGGATATTGTGATCAACTCGGTCGAACGCTTTGCTAAAGTCGGTGTATATTGCGTCGGTTTGTTTTTCATTTTCAAGTGCGCAGAGTGTATCAGATTTCTAAAGCCATGCTGCTGGTCATTAAGAATAGGGTTGATCATATTGGCCAATTTATCGCCGATAATTTGTTCGAATAATTTCGGTATTGCTATACCTCTGTAATTCTCAACCTTTCGTTTGTCTCCATTCTTGTGGATGGATGTAATATGCGACGATTTCCAGGCCGAATTGCATGAAGGTTTGTCTGATATCCAATTTGGCGAAAACTTTGCCACATCGAAAGACGCAAATATATTTTAGATCCGAGGCAACGGGTGGTTGTAATCTTTGAGGTAAGGATTAATATTTTTTATAGTCGCCACAAAGACGTATTCCATTTGTTTTCGCTACTGTTACAATTGGAGTGCCCCACTCTGAATTGTCTATTTTTTTCTATAAAATCAGCCCTGCACCATTCAAGAATTCCCTTTCCGCTAATCTTGACTCTCTTATTTATGTTGTTTATAAATTGAAATCCCAGTATAAATTTGGCTAAAAAGTCCCTACCTAGAATATTTGAGGTTGTTTTGGGGATTACAAAGATGTCTAAATGACGCCCCTGTGATGCCTTTCCACTGCCACCTTGGCGTAGAATAGATCCTCTATACAATATCACATCATCCAGCTAATCGGATGGCTCATTTCGCTACTACAACTATTTTGAGCTAATCGTATAATTTTTTGATTCAAAATTTCCTCATCTTCAACGAAAACGCCTTTTCGGTATACACGGCCTCTTCATTTCTTCGTTTGTGTCTTCTGTACCAATCGTACCATTGACGTGTTTTTAGACGCAACTTCAAACTTTCGCCTTCCCGAAAATGTTCCACTCTTGAAAATTGTGTGCGACAGTAATCTCGCTACATAACAATTTAGTTTCTTGGAGCGCAGTAATGTCAATGTTGAATTCCCTTATCTGCTTCAGAAGTGCTCTCACGGCTCCTGTCCTGTACACATATCGCACGATCCAAGACCCGAAGAAAAAGGTTTTTTTTCGTAGTCTTTCCGTTGAAGGTATCCAGTTCGAGGCGTTGCTTTAGGCTTCAAAGTGAGTCTATTTTTTTCGCGGATGAGTTGTTAATCCATCGCTCAACCCCACATCTGTAGGGCCAGCCCTACATTTGATGGTAGAACTATTAAACGCGCTGGGTGCTTGCTTGCATTTACCCCCTCTCACATAGCACATCGTTTACAAGACGATGAGGTACCGAGTGGTATCCGCCCGAGTGATCGATATTCTTGAAGACTGAAAATTGCGTTCGTTTGCAAAGTTTTAGATGTTTAGGATTAGGAAACGAGCAGTTGAGCAGGAGGCCAGAGGAATAAACAAGTCCTGAAAACAGCTAAAGGCCGATGCTCAGGATCACACCTTGTGGAAGAGAGTTGTTTCTGTCGTATGCCCCTATAGGGGGTCTTAACAGGAATTTGATTGATTGAGGTCTAGGTTTAGGCTTAGGTTGTAGAACCACAATGCAGTGGGGCCATCTAGTTGTACTTCCCCTATTCATCATGATATGGTTTTTACTCCTCCTGTGCTAGCCACTTGGTTCAATTTGCGAACTGAAGTAGGCTCGAATGTTTGACGCCTCTGAAGTCGTCTAGTTCTGAGAAGAATCTAGATCCTAAACAAAGCGACGTCTGTTGGAGATTTGCGGACAGTGACAAAGATAACGTTTGATAGATTCTTCGTCTTCCTCGCCGGCTGTCGCTCGCGATCCACCAAGAATAGTTCGGACGCTATAGCTACTATGTTGTAACAGTTCAGCTGTAACATTTTTATTCGGTTCTTCCCAAAAGGATTTGGCCGTTCTGCAGCTCCCCAGCTGCCGGCAACCTGCCAAGAAAGAATCCAAAATAGTTTGTTTGAAGCTAGTCTTCAGCACCGTTGGTGCTACATCAACTTCCTAGTGGAGTTGATGTGTGCAGATCCTTGCGACGCAAGCGTGTCTGTTGCGTCGTTTCCTAAAAGGTCGCTATGACCCGGTATCCAAATTAGAAATACTTCGGTTATAGCTGCTAGGCGATTCAAATTGTGTCTACAAAACGACACTAGTCTGGACGTGGTCCTGTAGGATTGGAGTGCCAGAAGTGCTGCCCTACTGTCCGTGAAAATGTAACAATTTCCGAGACGATATAAAATAATTTGTATGCACTCGTTAATAGCTAATACTTTCGCTTGGAATGCAGTCGCGTGTTGCTGGAAGATGAAACGAAGTGTGGATGTCGAGGTCGTGGGAATAAACCCGTGCACATGCCCCTAGTTAGTTTTAGATCCGTCCGTATAAAGATGAGGACCTGTACAGGTGCTGAGTATCGTGTTTGTTGCCCATTTGTTTCGTTCAGGAATCTTAATGAAAAGCTTCTGTTTCTCAACCTGCGGTTGGTTCATGCAATCATACTCGCTGTCTAAAGGGGAATTTGCGTCTCTAATGACGTTTATAATTTTGCCTTAACCAATTTTTGGTGCTGACCACGAATTAGAGGTTTTTAATCTAATGGCAGGTAGGCTCGCTGTTTGTCTTATAAAATTATTAAGTGGAGGTAGTGAGAGAATTACCTCCAAGGCTGGAGTTGGTGTGGTTCTAAGAGCACCTGCCAACCGTTGGATTAGTTGTAAAGGTGCTAGGTTGCTATTTAGTACCACCGCTGACCACCACACCAGCGCACCATAGCAATTAATTGGTCTGATAATGCTGGTATACATCCAGTGGATGAGGCACGGCTTAAGGCCCTATCTCAAGCCGATTGTCTTTTTGCAAGCGAAGAAGGCTAGGGTTGCCTTTTTGCTCGTTCCTGAATGTTGGCCTTCCAGGATAATTTCTACTTCTACAATGGCGCTATAGCCCAAATCGGACCTTGGCCTCCTGATATTCAAGTTCCTTAACATTTTATATTACTTATTGTGGAAGGGTTGTTAGCCCTTCGCACAACCCTCTTTCTACGAATTTTTCATATTCGTAGATTGAGGTGACCAAGGTATATCCAGGCAGGCAATGTGCTGGAATTGTATATTGCGTCGACCGGGATTTGAACTCACGACCTTCGCATTACAAGACCAACAGGATAATTTACTATCAAGAATAAGACCTAAATATTTCCATAGTCCATAGTGATACCCCGAATGTTTGGTGGATTGAAAACATATGGTCTTCTTCTTCTGGAGAAGAGGACCAGATCTGTTTTTTGAGGGTTGATGGTAAGTCCTTCATCTAGTGCCCAACTGTCTAACAGTTGCAAAGCGAACTGCATAAGGTCCACTAGAAATTGTTCAGACTCACCAGTTAGCATGATGACAAGATCGTATGCATATGCTATTGTGGGGTAGCCGTTCCGATTTGAAATGGAAAGGGGTTCATTCACGATTAGGACCCACTAGAGAGGCAATATTATGCCGCTCTGTGGCGTTCCTTAGAGAACAGAACCTTTTCTTGTCTCTTCACCTATTCGTGCTACGATTTTTCGAGAGCGAAGAAGTTATCCATGCAATCAGTAGAGGTTCCACATTATGGCTGCGTAAGGCCTCAAGTATGGCATCAATGTTGACGTGGTTAAAAGCATCTTCCACGTCCAAAAAGGCACCGAGTGGAATATCTTTATATTGAAAAGCTTCCTCTACGGCGGTTATCGCCACATGCATGGCGGTATCAGTGGACCTACCTTTCAGATAGGCGTGTTGGTGGGGGCGCCTGACCGAGAGGTTCAGATTTGCACGTAGGTAACTGTCCACCAGTCTTTCCAGGCCTTTAAGAGGGAACGAAGTTAGGCGGAAAGCCTTCGGGATGTTATGGGAGGCTCTGCCTGGCTTAGGTATGAAAACTACCTTAACCTCTTGCCATAGCTTCGGTATGAGGCAAAGACTAATGCATGCTTTGTATATGTCAACCAGTTACTGAATTATTGTTTCATCCGCATTCTGGATCATTGCGGGATAGTCTTCGTCCAGTCCTGGTGACTTGTAAGGTTTGAAGGAACTAAAAGCAAATTCTATGTTTTCTATTAGTTCTGAGTTAGCGAGAATGCGTCGGCATATGAACTTTGTCGCGGGGGCTCAAAGCATCCGTTTTTGGTGTTAAATATCAGTGAGAGTTATCCAGTTTTTAGAGATATTACGTTGGGTAAAAACTTTTAGTTTGAAGTACATACATCACAGATTCTATTCACCTCAGCGCAAATTTGTATTGAAAATGTAATCCGTACGAATTTCAGTTTTCTTCTATACTCCAAACCAACCAGATAAAGAGTATCTACTCATAATAGTATCTTGCTATAATTCTATCCTGAATACATTTTACATGGAAATTTGAAAACCATATTGTTCGTCTCGAAATTAACCCGATTACGTGAAATTTTGATACGTAAATAATCTTTTGGAATGCTATTTTAGGTGTTTAATAGCGTTTAGTCACGTAGGCTTTGCTCCTGGTATGTATGTATATATATCGGCTGAAAAGAGCGTGCATTAATAGAGTTTGATTCTGTTGAATATAATCATGTTCATGTTTTCCTCAGTCAGTCATTATTATCACATCATGACGAAATGATGTTTGCCTCTAATTACACAGTTTTTCAAAAGACATTATTTTCTGGGGAAGATGATGACATTCTAACTGAATTGCATTATTAATGATTATGAATTGCATGGGTCAAAGTTATCAACCAATTCATTCATTTTCATCACATTGAAATGACTCCGATTTAAATTGATGCTAACACGCTTTACAATATTTCTTAGACTAATAAATTTGTATGAAATATGTTTCTTAACTCTCAATTCTCGATGAGATACGGATGGAAATTCTTTTCATCATTCAACTGCACACTGCTTCATGTTCACGTTAGATAGACAAAAAATCACAACCTTCTGAATTTTTCTCTAAAATCGTCTTTTTACATATTTTCACATAAATTATTCATAGAATAAAGGCGACTTCGGGGAATACATTCGTTCCAACTAAAATTTTTAGCATTCTGCGTCGAATTCGAATACAAATATATTTCTTGCTTTTTCTAATCACAGTGAGATTATAAGAGATATAAGAGGTTGCTTTCTACAGCTAGATTGTAATTTGTTGTTTTGATAGATACGAGTATTGCGTTAAATTGCAAAAATACGTAAACTTAATAATCTAATCGGAGAATAAATTGGCCTTGGCTTTAAATTTGAATGGGACTTCGAGATCTAAGAAATGTAAACTTTCGAAAAAAAAAATTCTCTATCAGGCGCCGGAGATATTATTTGAAATAATATAGATTCTAGTTTTAGTTCCGTCATTTTACGAAGTAGTAAGGGGAACTAATCCCGGAAATTTGTGGCTTTTGACGGATTTGAATGCTTTGAAGTAAGAGAAGATAAGAATAAAGACCACAAGAATAGCTCGAGAACCAATTATTCCAAAATAAATTCTCCATCAAATGTCATGTGAACATTATATCCGACATTATATATGTTGTCAGTACATTAATCTCATATTCGAATCAAAACGATAATCCAATCATAATTATTTCACAGTAGCAAATTATTGCAATAAAAATGATGTAAACAATACGACATTACTGGAACAAGCTATAATAATTTTATAATTGTTACGCGGTTATGTTTAGCTAGCGTAAACAAGAAGCCCTTTTTAAGAAGCTGCGCATTCGAGACCCCCACCCGATAACCTTCTTAGCAAGTTGATTACAACCAAGCGACATAGCGTAACATATTCAAGCCGTATCTTCTTCCACCTACAGATTACCGAATTGGGAGCAGAAAAAACAATTATAAGATAAGAATTGAAGCGATCAACTTGTCTGCATTAAGTACGATTAATTAATTTTTATTTTTTCGTTGTAGATTCGGATTGATTGCAATTAAACTGAAAATTCGGAACTCTTCGGATTGCCAAATCGATTGAAATGATCGGAATATATGAGTCATGTCAATATGCACAGCATTTTGCAGTGGATTGATTTTTTTTCTTAAGGCGCCGAGTATAACTTTGGGGGTCACCCTTTAATGCAATGTACAGTTAAGTCGATAAAGGAAGTGGATTATAATTTGGTGCATAATGGAAATTCTTGAAGGACTGGATGTTATACCCGTTTGGAGAAACGTTAGCCGGCAATGCGTTCAGAGACTGGATGTTCGGGAAATTAATGACCGCTTAAGTTTCACTGTACGGGAAGATAAAAGTTTGACAGTATACTCGCGCATGTTCCCGGCTTGAAGAGTATGTCGTGGAAAAGTGCAAAGGAATAAGTGCGCATAGTTCCGAACTGCATTTACCATGGAAGTAACGATAGGAAATGCTGAATACTCCGACATTTCTGCGGTGTTTGAGGAATTCAATAGAAGCCGTAATGGTTTCATCTCCAATAAGTCGGAACGAATGTTTTTGGATTCGATCGAGCAGCGCAAGGTGAGTTTTGGCTGTCCCAGCCCAAAGATGCGAGTTTTACTCTAAGCCAAGTCGAATGTAGGCCTTGTAGATAGTAGCTTAGTCGTGAAGTATTTCTTGCATTTACGAAGAATACCTAGGCGTTTACAAAGATGTGTTGATTCCAATCGGAATGCGGAATATAACTTGGAGAGTGTGGACAATTTCATATATCTTGGGGCTAATCTAAAAAAGGACGCTAATGAAACAGACGAAATCAAACGACGGATAATATTAGCAAATAAGACGTATTATTCGGTACTTTCAATAATGAAAACCAAGAAAGTGCACAGGAACAATAAGCTGCGGATATATAAAACTATTATGCGACCTGTACTCTGTTATGGCAGCGAGACGTGGACATTAACGCGAACTTCCGAAAAAGCAGTTAACGCTTTTGAAAGAAAGGTCCTCCGAAGAATTTTGGGACCTATGAAGGAAGGAACGGAATGGCGAATAAGATACAACCATGAGTTGTATCAACTCTACGACGAGCCAGAAGCTTCAACGTTCATCAAGCTACGTAAACTGCAGTGAGCTGGCCATGTAGAGCGAATGGAAGACAGAAGAATCTCCAAACGTGCTCTGAAAAGCAAATCGAGTGGTAGCAAGGAAGAGCAAAGGCGAACGCCATTAAAGGCTACATTAGAAGATGACGCTGGAACATCACGTTTAAGGGAAAGATGACAGGCCCGTGTCTTAACGGCATTGAATTCTACTATATTTTTCCTGCCCCATTCCGGAATTAAATCAAGATCTGAGTTAAGCGAACGGAATAACTCTCTGCGATTGGAAGCAATAAAATGCTTATTTGATTTTGAACCAGAGTCAAAATCATAGGATCACAAGTACTGTCATCCGCAAAACTATGAATTGGATTGAGAGTAGAAGACAATTGAGGCTTCCGTGGCGTAGTGAGCAACGTGCTTGCTTCTCAGTCAATAGGTCGTGGGTTCGATTCTTACTCCAGACGGGATTTTTTTAAGCGCAAATTTTTAAGTTGCTACTGGTGATAAAAAATTATTCGCAATAAAATGGGGAAACGGTATAAAAGTGAAACATTTCCATTTCAAGAAGGCCTAGATACTCAGTAGATGGTTTCTGTTCGCTTTCTATCATTCAGTCCCCCATAACATCTGCAAATATTTGTCAGTAAGCAGCCAGTACAACTGAGCAATATACCAGTTTCACCACTCGCTACGGTCGTTCTCACTCCCCTTCCCCAACCTTCCCAGTCCCATTCCTTCCCTCCATGACTGTGTTTGTGCATTGCACATAAAGGCCGAAATTGCCTATAGCACAGGTCATTCTGTAAAAAAAAAAAAAAATCGTTAATAAATATTAAGAACAGAGTCGGCGATAAGACAGAACCCTAAGGGACACCGGAATTGATTGGAAGGAGGAAGAAGTAACACCGTCTAATACTACTCGTATAGTGCGTTTGGACAAGCAGCAACTCTCAATTCATTGAATGAGGCCAAGGCCAATGGCCATGAGCTTAACAAGAAGGATTTGGACGATAAATTCTTTATTGAGTTTCATCTTAATTCTTTCCAATTATTTTTCGTTAAAATTATCCTTCAAATAATTTGCATAACAAAATTCCAACAAAAACACGTAATAGTTGTTAATGAAAAAAAAACATTTTTTTTATCACTCATACAACTTTTAATTTCATGCGATCGTAATAGATTTGAAGATTATTTCAACGTAGCAATCGGACAGCGCCTAAATGACGACAATTGTACACGACTCCGACATTCAACTTGCATCATCAGAATCACTTAAAATTCACTCTCTATTAAATTTAGATGGGAATTTCTAGCCAGAAACTCTTTTCAATAGTCATTTCTCGTAGCGCTATTGTTTGTACATTTCCATTTTGATCACTTGCGCTAACCAATTATGTTCATAAAATCGAGTTAACTTATCTTATCGAATCTACCACTGGTGGTGGGGTGATAAAGCGCAAGGTGTGCGGAAACTTTCACACTTCTTACAATTCAATCATTCCATTAAAAAAAACACAACGAATGATAACATTGATAAGAGCCGCTGACTTAGTTTATCTTTGCTTATTTATTCGTCTCTTTCTGGGTACCCGAATATGCAATTACTTAGTTCTCAAAAATGTTGATTTAGTTTTGTAAAATCATCATCTCTGTCCGCAAAAAAAAGCTTTAGATACCTCAAACTTCCAAGTAATCTTAAATATTTGCAAATAGATTTTCTGTGTACACACGATTTGTCGTATGTGTCGCTTTTATAAAATATTCGAACCGCTTGCTGAAATGAAATTACTTAGCAAAGTGTTGTTGTTTTTTTGGTATGGATATTTCGAGGTTGTTTTCTTGCTGATTGTTAGATTCGGAACGCAAAATGTGAGAATTAAAAAAAAAAATGTATATTAAAAAAAATTATTTACCAGTTTCATCTGTCTCTGTAAAATTATTTTTTTGCGATAAGATAATTTTTTTTTTCATATGTGTGTTAATGATGACGTCGAATACTCAATAGGTTTGATAATAATTAATGGATGTAGCTTTAATGGTATTCAAATGTTTATGATTTGTTTTGCATGGGTAGTTTCAATATACAGGGAGATTAACAAGCAAATCAAATGTTTAGTGGATTTAACATGCTTGTTGAGCATTCGAGAATATCCGATCACGATCTTGATGTACATAGATCGTTGGTCAGTTAAGTTCACAATACACCTTGTATTGTGTGGTTATTCTTGAATATGGGATCGCGACAATGGTTGACCGTAAGATTGATTTCCTTTCATTTAAGGGATCTTTACTTGAACTAGTCTAAATTTTCCTCAATTTAAAGTCGATTGGTCTAATTTGAGACGTTTTTAGATCCCATTTAGGACAATTGGACGCAACAATGATTCTAAGGAACCCCCTTTTTATTCCATTAATAGCATACACGATGCGGTAAACGTTTGACTCCAATATTGGCCTCCAAGTTTTGTGTAAACGACGCTTGACATGGCAAGTGCCCTGCTACACGGTGGAATGACTGTTTGATTCAATATATATAAAATCCAAAACAATACATCCAATTTATAAGGCCTATTAGACCACGTCTTGAATTTAATTCCCACTTTTGGGCGGAAGCTGCAAAAACTTCTCTCTCCTATCTGGATAGTAGCCAGTCTGGGACAATTAAAATTATAGAAGATTCTGACATCACTTCATCGCTCGATTCACTCGAGCATAGACGAATTGTAAGCTCCCTAACCCTTTTGTATCGCTGCTACAATGGAGTTTGTTCGGACGAAATCATTAATCTCTTACACACACATATGCCTTTAACCTGTAATACTCGAGCTGCTTCACGCGGTCATAAGTATTCTCTCAACTTTATCTTCGGTAGCACTGCCAAATTTCGTGATTCGTTTTTAAACCGGATTGTTCAATTATGGAACTCGCTGTCCATCTCAGTATTTCTGCAGGACTACAACATTCATCAATTCAAAATTCCCAAAAACCAATATCCTTCCCCCTCACCGGAGCTGTGCTTCAATACAAAAGGCCAACCCCTCTAATTCCGGTGTCACATAAAAAAAAGTGTACCGTCTAATGAAGAAAAAATCCATTGAAACGGGCAAAAAAAACCGAAAATCAGCAAAGCATCACTTGGCTTCCTGACCTTTAGGTTCCTTAACATTTTTCATTATTGATTGTGGAAGAGTTGTTAGACCTTCGCACAACCTTCTATCCACGAATTTTTCATTTTCGTAGATTGAGTTGACCAAGGTACCCAAGCAGGCAGTGTGCTGGAGTTATGCGTCGACCGAGATTTGAACTCACGACCTTCGTATTGTAGACCAAAACGCTACCGAATAAGTTATACCCTAGCTCGAATGGATTACGCTTCCAAAACGTTTCGTCTAACGAGCCCAGATCCATTTAGACCTCACCGAAATCATCCAATTCCAAGTACTGTAGAGAAGTTATCCTGAATTAAAGCACAATGGATCCATAGCTTTTATGCTTAAGATGAAATCTGAGAGTTTATTGGGTTTGCTCTAATGTTTGTAACGCTAAGGAATAATGCTCGCTCAGAAAGTCGCCAAAGATACAGAAATACCAAATGACCATCCGTCCGTCTGTCTACAAGATAACGAACGCTTTGAATCGATCGAAAAAAAATTTTTTTCCATTCTTAGCAACGAACTACCACATCCCTCCACACTTTCTACTTTTCCCATATAAATTTATAAAGTTCAAAAATTTAATTTTCTCTGAAAGTAACAACGCTATCAATCTGAAAATTTAACCAAAGTACATATACCTAGTCGTGCCATAAGTTCTGTCACACGTATATGGGCAATTTTTGTATAAATGAAAAAGAGTTTTTGACAAAGGAAAATATATTTTATTTTGGCATACTAATGGAAGTAAAATAAGCAACAAATTATTCAAAGTGGCCGCCTTTAGCCTTAACACAGCTCTTTAATCTGTTGGGCCAGTCATCGATAGCAGTACGCACTGTTTCTAGCGGAAAATTAGCTACTGCTTCTGTCAAAGATCGCTTAAGGCTCTCGATATTTGGGTGTCGTCTCGTGCACACCATGGACTCTAACTCCGCCCACAGTTTGTAGTCCAGGGGATTCAAATCTGGGCTCCCAGAAGGCCATTCCGTCGCCCTTATAAACTGTGGAATATTGGTTTCCAACCACGCTTGTGTGGTTCGAGCTTTGTGGGCTGGCGCAGAATCTTGCTGGAAAACCCAATGTCGATTGTTGAATAGCGTAGAGTTCAGCGGCTTCACACATCCCTCCAGGATGTCCGTTTGATAATTTTTCGCTGCAGTTTTTACGCCTTTTTCGCAAAAATGAAGCTCGGTGACCCCTTCGTAGCTGACACCCCACCATACCATGACTGATGCTGGATGATGTCCTCGCTGTACCCTAGTGGCAACTTCTCGGGCTTCTATGGAGCTGTGGGCATACACCTTATCGTTTTGGCGGTTGAAATGTTCCTCCACCGTAAAAATTTTTTCATCGGTAAACAAAATTTCTCGATGTTTGTTGTTGCCGTACCGCCGAAGGAGCTCTTTCGATCTGGTGCTCCTAATTTGCTTCAACTGCTCAGTCAGCAAATGTCCCGTTGATCGTCGAAAGGCACTCATCCCGAGGTCAGATTTTATGATGCGAGACATACTTCGGGTGGAGATGTTCATCTCTCGAGCCATGATTCGTTGTTTACGAAGCGGATTTCGACGAATTCGACTCTCGACCGCTTTGATGGCAGCAGAAGAACGTACATCACGCGGACGTCCAGAACGAGGTCGATCTTCAATAGTCTGGATCGCGTTATATCTCTGGATCGCACGATACACAAATCTTTGCGTTATTTTTAACGGGCACAACAACTTGAAAATTTCACTCGCGGATTTTCCACACTTATGTAGTGCAATCACTGCAGTTCGGTTTTCTATTACACCCCATTCCATCTTCACACGTTAACGAACACACTTTAAATGACCATCAACTGTCAACAACATTATGACGTTTATAAAACTGGCCGATATTGAAATGTCACTCATAAAATAAAGTTGTTGCCAATGTGAGAAATTATGTGACAGAACTTATGGCAGGACTAGGTATTCATCTGAATATCGTTATCGTTAAAAATGTTTGTTCTGATCCGCCTACTCCGTCTACCACCTTCCATACAAATGATCAATTTAGAAAAATGAATTTTATTGATTTTCATTGAAACTAGAAACTTAGAAACATGAATTTTTGTCATAATTATTTTTATTAAAATTTCAATAAATTTTGAAAAATTTGTCAACCCCGCCTCATTGCATCTATCTCCTCCTATACAAATTTCACGAAATTTCGAAATTTAAATAAAATATATATATTTTTTTAAAACAAACGAAGTATAGAAATGAAGATGTGATCAATTCAACAAAAAAACGATAGAATTAATTATGACTTTAACATACCGGAAAATATGTCATCTCAAATTCTTTCAAACAGTGAATAGAGACTTTTGCATGGGAGGTGGTAGAAGTAGAGGGGTAGGTTTGTATTTTTCGTATATGACACCGAACATGGCATGCAAAATGTTTTTTGCTGAATTTCAAGTTTTTAGTTTTCATTATTTTTAAAGAAATTGGTTATAGATTTTCTGAAATTGGGGCATTTGTATGGGACGTGGCAGAGGAAGTGCAGCGTTTAAGATGATTTTGAAACTGCTTATCATTATCCTTATCACCATGCTTTGATTCAATTTCAAAATCGATAGCTCTCATATACTTGAAGGAGATATGCTTTTCTTGAATTTATAATACAGATATTTATATGGAAGGTGGTAGAAGGAGTGAAGCGGAGCTGATAATTTTTTCTAACACTTATTTCAATTATTAAGAAACAAATTCTGGCAAAATTTGAAGTTTGTACTTTTTCTAGTTTGAATGGAAATCGATAAAATGTCTTTAACATGGTGGGGGGATGGGGTAAGAAGGAGTGTACGGATCAAAACAAATTTTTTTCGCATTATTAATATTTCTATTTGTATACTTTATACAAAATATCAAGTTGATAGCTTTAACAGTTTCGAAGAAAAATAATTTAATTAAAATTTCAAAATTTCGTGAAATTTGTATGGGTGGGGGTAGAAGGAGTGAGGTGAAGATGATAATTATTTTTAAAATAAATTGCAATTATTGTAGACAAAATTTCGTCTTTTCAGCTTTACTAGTTTCAATGAAAATCGAAAATATGTATTTTTCAAAATTGTCCATTTGTATGGGAGGTGGTAGAAGGGTAAGCGGATCGGGTCAATATTCCGTGATTTTAATGACATCTTTATCATAATACTTTGACCTAAATTTCAAGTCGATAGCTTAAATAGTTTCAAAGAAAAATCAATTTCTTAATATTTCGAAATTTCATGAAATTTGTATGGGATGGGGGGGATGTAGCCCATTCACGAACTTAAAGTTAATTTTTTGCTAAGAATGACACACAAAAATTTTTAGCACTATAGCTCAAAGCTTTCGAGAGTTATGCTGTAGACAGACGGACAGACGGTCACTCGGAATCGAGGTTTTTGAGCGACAACAAATATTTCTGTACCCTTGGCGGCTCTGTGCGAGCATTATTTCTTAGCGTTACAAACGGTAAGGCAAACACAATATACTCTCAGATTTCATCTAGAGTATAAAAACTCTGTTTTAATTCGCTCACTCTTTCTATCCCCTGCCATACAAATGCGCAATTTTGATAAATGCATTAGATTGATTTTCATTAAATCTTATATTTGTAATAAATTCTGTAAAAGGTATCAACTTTGCTCTACTCCTTCTACCCCCTCCCATATAAATGACATATGTAATTTCAAAAAGACAATGTATAATCTTGAAAATTGTGAAAGCTCTAAATATTAAATTCAGCACGAAATATTGGTATAAGTTCAGTGTGTTATTAAAAAATTATGAACCTCCCTCTACTCCTTGCAGCATCGCCCATTCAAAGTTCACTATTCACTGTTCTAAGGATTTTGAGATGATACTTGTATATTTTCGGTTGTGTTAAACTGTTTGCTATTTCGTATGGAGTATCGCTCATTACGATTGGGCGTGTTTTTATAATCTAGATGAAATCTGATATATTGTGTTTGGGTTATTGTTTGTAACGCTTAGAAATAATGCTCGCTTAAAAATCTCAATTCCGAGTGACCGTCTGTCCGACTGTATACAACATAACTCTCAAAAGCTTTGACCTATCGTGTTAAATTTGTCGTATGCCATTTTTAGCAAAAAAGTAACGGGGCACATCCCTCACTCCTTCTATCCTCTAACATACAATTTTCATGAAATTTTAAAATTTAAAGAAATTGATTTTTGAAATGAAAGAAAAGATTTCCGGATTCTACACTGTTACGCTTTATTATTCGTGACGTTTCGGTCTCTGCTGAGACCTTTATCAAATTGATTTTTCTCCGAAATCATTTCACCCATTGACTTGAAAATTAGGTCATAGTATAACGATTTAAATATCATTAACGTCAAAAAATATTGGTCTGATCTCCTTACTCCTTGTACCCCCTTTAATACAAATGCATAATTTTTAAAAATGCACTTATTCGGTTTTTATTGCAACTAGCAAAGCTAAAAGAACCTGATTTGTCATAATTAATTTGATTATAATTGTCACCAATTTCAGAAAAACTATCAACTTCACTTCACTCTTTCTACCTCCTCCCATACAAATTTCTCGAAGTTTCAGAGTTTCAATTAAATTATTTTTCTTGTAAACCGTCAAAGCTATCAACTTAAAATTTTGAGAAAAGTATACTATTATAAATATCATTTCAATTTAGTTTTGATTCGAATACTCCTACCTCCTCCCATACAAATGCACAATTTTGGTAAATGCATTTAATCGATTTTCATTGAAACTAGAAAAGGTACAAACTTCAAATTTTACCGGAATTTGTCCCTTAATAATTGCAATGAATGCTAAAAAGAATATGTACTTCGCTTCACTCCTTCTACCACCTCCCATACAAATCTTTGCATTGGAAATTCAAGAAAAGTATTTCTCTTTTGAATATACATATGACAACATTCGACTTTTCTCTCCCATACAAATGCCATAAATTCAGACAAAAATTATTCAATTTCCTCGAAAATTATGAAAGCTACAAACTTTAAATTCAGCATGAACATTTTGCATACTACGTTCGGTGTTATATACAAAAATTGCAAATCTCTCTCCTCTGCTTTTACCACCTCCCTCACAATTCACTATTCGATAGAATCTGAGATGACATATTTTCCGGTACAATAAACTCTTTCCTATTTCATCCAGAGTATCATATAATTGGGCATAATCATAATTCTGTTGTTTTTTTTTTTTGTAAATTTCGTGTATACCTATATGCTGTACAAGGAGTAGTGGTTAACCAAGTTTTACTGTATTTACTAAACAAAATATTAAATATTCGATCTATTCGAAAAAATTATTGCTTAATTCGATATTGAAACTGAGATATTGCATTAAAATTCTTCTCAAGCCATTGATAAGAATCCTTAGAAAACGACGATTGATATTTCCTAAGAGAAAATTGTGAGAAAAGTTTAAAAAAAGCCATGCAATTTTTCTCTAGAAATTAAGTCAAAATTAATTGCTTATTGAAGGGATTCTATTTGTCTATTCTGACCTAACGTTCGAGTTGAACTCGAGATCTATCATTTCCCGCTCAATAAACCAAATATCGAACATTTTCTAGATATACTTGAAAATGTCATGAGCGGAATCTCTGCTCGGGTATTTACACAAAAACGTCTGAAAACAATTCTAAATATATCCCTTCAACATCAACAAGTGTTCTAAAGTTAACGAACGAATTCATCTGCTGCCTTTTGTTTTCGTCTCAACTCTGAAAGATATCCTAGAAATCATCTTCCTCCGAGGCAATATATTACCTTTGAAAAAGACTACAATTTATCTGCAGTCATTAATTTCAGGGATACATATACAGTATTGCTCTAACTCTAAATAAGTATATGTAGTAAGAAAAAATAAATTTCTGCTATCTGAACCGTGTTCGAACTTATCGTTAAAGGATAAGAAAATAAAATCGTAAATAGGTCATCAATTCCAATTTATTATATTTCATAATATAAAACGATGACCTAGTTGAAATTTTGAATATAGACTGTAACAACAATTTATCTTAATTCTATCCACTAATTTATCTAATTGTTCTCTCTCTATCTCCAAAACAGAATTCTTCTTTTTCAAGCCTAATTCGCATATTTTAATTATAATCTCAGAAATTACTCATCTATGATGGCAGGCCCAAAGAAAACCAAAACGACATACAAATAAAGAAAGATAACAACAGCAACAAAAGCATCATCATGAATTTCACCTCAGATTCTCGGATAAATTTGCAATATAGTCAACCAGGTCTGGATTCTAGCTAGCAAGCTCGCTTAAATAGAGAGTATAAGAGGCGAGGAGGTACTTCTGTATTGGAAGGAAAACTATTATGTATATAGGAGCTATATACGAATCGGCACCATAAAAACCCACACCGTGCTATATTTCAGTGTGTCAAACACCAAAAATGAGGAAAAAATAAAAGAAAATACACAGAATGTATAAAAAAAAATACTTGTACCGATGCCAAGAAAATCCCAAGCGAAATATCTGCCGGCTCTTCGAAGTTTGTTAGTGCATGAAAAGATAAATAATTTAACCGACGAGAATCATTTCGATGGACGAGAATTACCGCCCAACAAATAAAGCTTTCTATCAAGTCGGCTCCCACTTCTTGTCGTCATCATGATTATCGCTGAAAAAATGCATAATATATGTCATATCTTATAAGCTCTTCTGAAAGTTTGCTACGATGTGTAAAAACAGCGATGCGTGTCACGCGGTTAGAGAAGTATAGTAAGCACTCGTAACTCAATCAATATCAGAAAATTCGGATTTATCTTCCTATTAGTGATGCCAATCAATGAAAGATCTAGATTGATTTTCAATAAGCTGTGATCAATTAGCGATTTGGCAGTTTTAAAAAAAAATTTTATCGATGCTTCTCATGTCCTTAGTATTACAGGACAACTAATATGGGCAAATAATTATAAAGAAGTATAAGTTTGATGTCAGATGAAAATCTTAAGTTATTGAACTCCATAATTTTAACCTATATCAGTATTATACCGGGAGATTGAAACCCGCCGTTTCCCAATAGATGACGCCAGCAATAATTGCTGATCAACAATGGCGGATCAGAAACGTCACATGGTATACTTAGGCATCTGTTAACAACTCCTCATCAGTAGATTTGTGAAGTTTTATCGGCGTCATATACTTTTTCGTGCGCGAATATATTGAGCCAAATAAGCGTCATTTGCGGTAAGTTTTGCTTTTTTCCTTCAATTAAAAAAAATTTGCGGCTGATGCGCGTCGAAAGATTGTTGGTACTTATGGTGAGGGTGTTACTACTGAAAAAACATGTCGCGAATGGTTTCAACGCTATAAAATGGGGGATTCCGGTGTGGAAGACAATAACAATTTGCAGATTCATTGGGTGTGACTCAACAAGCCATTTCACATCGTTTGAAAAGCTTGGGAATGATGCAAAAACAAGGAATATGGGTGCCTTACGAGTTGAAGTCAAGAAACGTCGAACGGTGGTTTTTCACATGCGAACAGCTGCTCCAACAGCAAAAAAGGAATTGTTTGCTGCATCGCATCGTCACTGGCGATGAGAAGTGGATCCATTACGATAATTCAAAGCTAAAAAAAATCGTGGAAATACCGCGACCAGGCATCAATACCGACGGCCAAGCCCAACATCCATGGCTCGAAAATCATGCTGTATATTTGGTTGAACCAGATCGGCGTGGTGTATTATGAGCTGCTGCAATCGGGTGAAACTACCACGGGAGATCGCTAGAAAAAACAACTAATGCTCTTGAGCCGAGCATTGAAGGAGAAACGGCCACCATACAAGGAGAGATACGACAAAGTGATTTTGCTGCACGACACATGGCCACATGTTGCTCACGTTGTCAACAGCCTACATAGAAAGACTGAAATGGGACGTTCAACCTCACCCACCATATTCTCGACCCTTCCGACTACCACATATTCCGATCGATGATACATGACCTGGCTGAGCAGCACTTCCATTCTTACGAAGAACAAATTGGGATCCGTATGTTACCACAAAAATGGGAAAAGTTGCGGCTAGCGATGGGCATTTCTTTGAATAATAACTATTTATCCGTTTTTGCGAATTTTGAAAATTTCAATTTGTACTCCCAATAATAACTCTGCCAAAAATTCATAGCTTCTTAAAAATCTTATTCCTAAATTCTCAAAAATAAAGAAGTAGAATATGATGGATGTCCCGATTTAATAGTAATCGAAACAAAAAAAAGAAAACTTCTTCGTCATGGTTATACCGAGATCACCACACCACACAAAGAAACAACGAAAACTTTAGTTCCTCCACGTTAAGTGGAGTAAATTAATTTGTCAATAAGCTACTTGGAATGAAATCGCTTGTCTCCCCAATTCGAGAGACTTTTCAACCTAAACTTTTCCATACGTAGACAACGACCGACGACGACATACACCAGAGTCAGAGTCTTGGAAGTTTTATTTGGAGTTGCTCGCTTGCTGTTCTGAATATAAAAGTGAAGAGCCAAACCAGCAGCAGCAACCGCCAGCAAACAGAAAAAAAAATTATATCTATATCTATATGGTTTTTCACTCTACATTGTTATTGTTGTTATATTTGTAATCGATTCTCGAGAATGTTAAACACGGTTATTGTATTGTGGCTTATCAGATAGATAGATATATTCGTTCTGGGTTTTATATGTGGGGCCCATGTACTTGTAGCGCTAGAATTCCAAAGCCACTGTGGTACTAGTGTACCACATTAAATATGCCATCGTATAGATACATTCTTAATGGGTCTCCGAGGTCGGGGACAATGAATGTCTCTCGTTCTCGTAACCAGCAGGATTTTCTTATATTAGTTTTTTTTTCATCTTTCTACATTTCCTTGTTCCTTTACGATCCTGTGGACCCCTTTTATTAAGTTATTCTGTATGTGCTGCGATACACAATTCATGTCCTTTATCACGGGGGTGGCCTAAAGAAATCCGGAATGGGATCGTAATTAAAGGACAGCCGTTTCGTTTGTAACACGTCTCGCACCAACTCACTACCTTGACCGCTAAGTCACACAATCAATCAATCTATCGCCTATCATTATTGAAAGTTCCTTCCAAATGAAAATTCATATAGCGAACAACCAGACCAATCGTTTTCCTATTGTTAGCGATTAATTTCTCGGCTTATCGGATAAGCTTCATTGGTAACAAAATTCATGGGGGTGGGAAGGGGAAGAGAAAGTATCGAATGTCATGAAATTTTGTTTAGGTATTTATATGTATGGTTTATGGGTATGTATAAGGGAAGGAGAGGCTTGCAAAGAGCATCCGTATCATGTAACAAGGACATCTTAAATCGAATTATATTTTTATTTTGTGTTTCTGAACAAAGTGACTATCAGGTATTTTGAAAGCTTTAAGTATGTCGCTTAAATGAGGTGATGATGTACGTAGTAGTGGCATTCTGTAGTTGTCGATTTGAAATTCGAGAAGTAATATTGCTCTGTGGCACGTTCTATTTTGAATATTCCTGGAGCAACTCATCGACATTGACCTTATTTCTGAATTCCTGGAAAGTAAAATTATTAGATGCTGGAAATACATTAGAATCCGCTTGTAACAAATGATTATATGACGTATAAGAGTCTATGTTTTGTGAAATTGTGTGCCCATATATAAAGACTTTCGGACAATCTAAAGCGAGTGGTCCCTTAACGATTTTTATATCTTTATTGTATGTGCAATTGTAATAATGTAATCCGATCTAGAATGGATTTTTTCCACTTTGACATAAAATTTATCGAACTACAATTTATCCAATCGCTAACCACTTTAATATGATCCTTTCTCGTTTCAGGTAAAACCCAAAAAATGGGCTCAGTTAATATTTCGAATTTGATAAAAAAGACAAAAATTAAAAATCAGCTTGATATCGAAAGAATTCCTAGAATAATTTTCATATTCAGCTAAAAATAAAAGCACTGATGTAAATTATTTTTTAAGTTGCAAAGAGGACAACGCAATAAAACTACACAAAACAAAAATTAAAGTAATAAGAAGAAAACAGGATTTGAAAAGAAAAAAATAAACAACAAGCAGATACAGAAAAAAAAATCAACTCAGCTTATAGCACAAATGACCAATTACAAATTTTGACCAAAAACTACCAATCTCCCCGGTTTTTTTCTCTTTCTCGCAAAATATGCGCCTTAAAAACTTAAGAACAAGCAAATAAAAAACGAAAAATAAAAAAAAAAAATTAAATAAAATTTCGTCTAAAAAATAAATCAAAAATAAAACAAGTAAGTACTCGTAAATTGCTTGTGGTTATTTTTTTTTTTCGTGTTAATGCAAATGCTTTTCATATTTCTGGTTATTGCTTATCAAAATTAATTTATTTGAAAATTTTGCAAGTTTACATGTTAATTTTTTTTATTATTCTTATCATTTTAATTTTAAATGTTTTGTGTCATTTTATTGCATTTTACGATTTGTTAACATAACTTATGAATGCTGCTCATGTTGTAATCGAAAAAAAAATATTTTTTAATATTTTTATTGAAAATAAGTTTATGTGCTTAAAATGCATGATCCAAACTCATTGGAGAACATCATTTGTGATGTGATCATTAATTATTTTTTTTATAGTTTAATTTAATTTAATTGCTTCACCCTTTATGGCTAAACCTGCATTGCTATTTAGAATCAATTCGATCAAATGCACTTATGAAGATGCCTTTTTCGAATTTTGTATCTTTAGTTTTATTGCATTGCCATTTATTTTCATGACTCATTGATGGGGTGGATCGTATTTGTGTTGCAGTATCACAGTGTTTTGTTGGTAGACATTGTTGGTTTAATAAAATCAAATATTGTGGCTATTGGGGTCACAGTTCGTCGTGGTTAGAGTCACTACATGCAAGAAGGAGACACACTGTATCAGAGTCTGGCAGAAAACACACAATCGACACCTGCGAATTCACCATTCGTGGAGTGGTGAGTTTATTGGTTTTCTTTTGTCAATTTCATCCACCCTAAGATAAATTGCTCCTTCAAAATATTTGTTTGTGACTTTTAAGTATTACAAAATTCCACACAGTTCTTGATGTTAAGAATGTACAAAAAGAAGGTCGATACTTTTTTTTAAATTCGCTCCAAATATCGAGTTTCACCTTTGCCAAACTACGGTAAAGCCCCTCTAGTGTCCCATGGAGTAGCTATACTCGTGAATAACGGATCCCTAACAGCAAAACGTGAGAAAAATGTTGAGACACTGCAAGAAGCACTAAATTGATCTCTACGGCTATATCGTACATATACAGTGCCGGAAAAAAGTTTGGAAACATGGTCTCTCAACCCACAATCATAGCTCTGAAACAGAATTCCTGGTACTTACACCTATGAAACTTTGCATAGAATAGCTGTATCCCATTTCTTTTTAATCTTTAAAGGGATATTTAATTATGGCAACTCTAAAAAAAATAGTGACAACAGTTTCGAATATGTCTGGCAATACTTGCGGAAAAAAGTATGGAAACAAAACGGTTTTTGTTGTCAAAAAGTTAATTAGAACCGTTTACTTTGAAATTGAATGTCATTAGTAGTTATTTGTTGTGAAACTGAATTAAATTTAACTCCAATTAAAGTTTTTTTATGAAACATAATTAAAAATGCCGAAGTGTAAGTTGTACTCAATGGATTTGAAGGAGAAAATCGTTTCTATGTACAATAACGGAACAAAACAAATTCAAATTTCACAAAAACTTGATATACCAAGAGGTACAATTTCGAAAATTATTAAAAACTTTCATCAGCGAGGGACAGTCGAGTGTGCTCCAAAGTCAAGGAGGCCTAGAAAAACAACAGCAAACACCGATCGCATAGTTCAAAGGATGTCTAAACAAAAACCAGGACAAACGGCCACTGAGATCAACGCCGAGTTAAAGAACAGAGGTATTTCAGATGTGACAGATCGGACAATTAGAAATAGATTGATGGAAAGTGGCCTTTTTGGAAGATCTCCACTGAAGAAGCCACTCTTATCAAAAGCCAATATTGCAAGAAGATTAACATTTGCAAAAGAACACATTCTTTGGACTCCCAGCAAATGGAATACAGTTCTGTGGAGTGATGAATGTAAATTTCAACTATTTAGAAGCGATGGAAAACATTACGTTAGAAGACCACGGGGTGAAAGGTACAAGGTATCAATTACCAACAGTTAAACATGGCGGAGGATCGGTAATGGTTTGGGCATGTTTTTCACTTTCTGGAGTTGGCCCAATTTTTCGGATAGATGGGATAATGGATCGGTATCGGTATTTGGAAATATTGCAAAACAATATGCTTCCATATGCTGAAGAAGAAATGCCGTTACGTTAGATTTTCCAACAAGATAACGATCCGAAGCATTCTTCGCGTTAGTTAAGGATTGGTTCAAACAGGAAAAAGTGAGTGTTATGGAATGGCCTTCACAATCCCCAGATCTGAATCCAATCAACACCTATGGGAACATGTAAAGCGTAAAATTCGACACACAAAAATTTCTAATAGGAATGCACTGTACGATGAAATCATTAGAGAATGGCAAAATATCCCGGTTTCATTTTGCGAAAAGTTGGTGGACTCAATGGAGAGGAGATGCAAGGCTGTACTGAAAGCAAAAGGGAGAAGCACTAAATACTCAGAAAAACATGTTATTTCATTTAAATAAACTCGAATTATATGAGAAAGATATGTGTTTCCATACTTTTTTCCACGAATAATACCAGATAAAATCGAAACTGTCGTCACAATTTTTTTTAGCGTTGTTATAAACAAATTTCGCTTTGAAGATTTATAAGAAATGCGGCACTGCAATTCTATGCAAAGTTTCATAGGTGTGTGCACAAGGAATTTTGTTTCAGAGCTATGATTGTGGGTTGAGAGACCATGTTTCCAAACTTTTTTCCGGCACTGTATAGAACCACAAAATATGATTCACATCTTCATATTGGTTAGTTATGGCAAAGTGGAATATCTCCCATAGCAGGTTTAAGTGACTGAATACTTCCTTATGCCGCTACAGACCAAATCAGCACTTGGTCTTTTGTGCGCTACGCTTCCATCCTTCTCGGTTCAGTTATCACGTTCTCTAGTTTGGCAATCTCAGTAGTGATTTGCTTTTCAAGTCAATAAAATTCTCCCAGTGCTTCTGTGGTTTTAACTGATCTCTGTCCATTGACTTCCACCTTTAGTGTGTGTTTGGGAATCCATCTGTATTTCAACCGCTCCACATGACCAGTCCATTGTAACTTCAAGAATTTTATTAGGGTCGACTACTATGGATTGTCGAAGATTTATTCTCCAGATCGAGTCTTTCCTCACAGATCCGAGGGTTCTTCTGAACACCTTTCCGTTAAGTAGTTTTTTGAACGCCTGAGTTTGGTTTAGATTCTAGGAGGGTATTTTCGAGGAACCACAATGCAGTTGTGGTTCCTCGTCAGGCCTTCGGTATCCTTTCACCTTTCTGGAGGTTAAGAGAGAGATCCCTTCGCACGAAGCTGCGAGTTTTTGACGCATGCGTCAAATCCGTGTTGTTATATGGTTGTACTACGTGGAAAGTGACCGTTCGACTTACCAAGAAATTACAGACTTTCGTAAACTAATGACTCCGGCGCATTTTAGGAATATTCTAGTCAGAACGACGAACTTTGGAGTACAACTGGCCAGACTAAAATAGGTATTGAGATTCAACGGCGGAAGTGGCAGTGGATCGGTCATACTTTGAGGAAACCAGAGCGAAATATTGCAAAACAGGCTCTGGATTAAAATCCTCAAGGAAGACGTCGGGTTGGTCGACCATGTAACACATGGAAGCGAGCAGTTGAGCAGGAGGCCAGAGGAATAAACAAGTCCTGGCAACAGCTTAAGGCCGATGCTCAGGATCGTGCCTTACGGAAGAGAGTTGTTTCTGTCCTATGCCCCTATAGGGGGTCTTAACAGGAATTTGATTTGATTTGATTGACAATGCAGTGGGGCCATTTATTTGAGCCTATTGTTCTCCCCCTATTGATTATGATATGGATGTCCTCTTGTGCTAGCCACTTGGTTCGGTTTGCGAATCGAAGCAGGCTCGAATGTTTGATGCCAAAAGAATTTGGTCGTTCTGATGCTATCAAGTTGACGCCATCCCGTCAAAAAAGAATCCAAAATAGTTTCTTTGAAGCTAGTCTTCAGCACTGTTGGTGCTACATCGACAGACTTCCTAGTGGAGTTAATGTTTGCAGATCCTTGCCGCGCAAGTGTGTCTGCTGCGCTGTTTCCTAAGAGGTCGCTATGACCCGGTATCCAAATTAAAAATACTTTTGTTGCAGCCGATTCAAATTGTGTCTGCAAATGGACACTAATTTGGACGTGGTGAAGATTTCCTTTGACATATCTCACCCGGTGGTTGGCAGTGAAATTCCTGTTCGTTTTATAATATGAAATAGCGAGTCCTTATCCCCAAAGTAAGCCGCATAATCGGTCTTATTGTCCAGATCTTTAATGTTCTTTCTTCTGTCGCGTCTAACATACTTCTTAAGCTGTATATACGCATCGCCGGTTGACATCGGGTTGAGAGATGATTGCCAATTTAACTTTTTTTCTGATCGCCAACCTTGTTCCATGTGTCTTGCGACATCCAGGGTTTCTCACCGCTTTGCACATATCCCGCAGTTTTTTCAGCACTTGTTAGAAAAGTGTTTCTGGTTGCGTTCCAGGCGTGTGCGCATTTCATATCCTCCCAATGTGAATGTCTTTTTCCGTAGAATGGTGGTTTAGTCGCGTTATTCGTTAGGGTCTACAAGTTTATCCACATAGAGCTTGAGTTTCATTTGAGCAATTTGTGGCTGTCGGGCAGCTGCTGTGCACAATATCAAGCAGGCAACAATCGAGTGCTGATCGCTTCCCACGTCAGCTCCACGCTTCGTTCGTCAATCGAGGAGACATCTTCTCCATCGGTGAGTTATGGCCAAATGATCGATCTGGTTCTGAGTATGCATCAGGGAAAATCCAAGATGTCTTATGGTGACTCTTATATGTTCATAATAGTATGAATATCTCTGACGAACTCATTTTACTGGGTGATTTTAATGTTCCGAGTCTTTCTTGGTCATTCTCTGACGATGATTCTACTCTCTTAGTTTCTGATGCTTCGTCCTCTCTCGAATGTTTTTTTGTTGATAGTATATTTGCACTTGGTCTCCAGCAACTTAGCCTTGTTAAGAACTCCTATGGAAGACAGCTTGACTTAGTTTTTTATTCTGATTACTGTGCCTGTTCCGTGGAAGAGAGCGTAACCTTAATTTCGACCATTGATGTCTTGCACCCTCCTATTAATATATTTCTTATAATTGACGAGGAGCATTCTTTGAGTCCTAGTGAGAAAGAGCTATCTTTCGATTTTATTAAGGCAGATTTTTCGCAGTTGGACTACCTTATCTCTAATTTCAACTTTAATGAAATTTTTGACAATCCCGATTTTGAGGGTGCCGTTGTTGATTTTTATTATATCCTGTACCAATTTTTTGTTGCTACAGTTCCTTTTACCTATCGCAAAAATATCTCATTGTCTTATCCCTGGTACACTAGTGAGTTGCGTGCAATTCGTAATTCTCGCAATGCGTCAACGTCAAGACTTTGGAACGATTTACCAGCTAGTTTGTTTCCCAACAAGTACAACCTGCAGTGCTTCAAGAACAATGTCCACCGTCATTTTCGTTTCTCTCCACCTTAATACCTCCACTTCCTATACCGACATAACTGTGCATCGCATTAAAGGGTGACCCCCTAAGTTATACTCGGTGCCATAAAAAAAAAAATGCTGCCTGGAATAGGTTTACTAGGACGAAGAATGACACTGATTTTCGTTTGTATGAAGAATATTATGACTTATTCAAAGATTTATCTTCTCGCTTGTATTCTGAATATTTGCTTAAAGTGCAGTCGGATATTATTAGAGATCCCTTGAAGTTTTGGGAATTTGTTAATCTGATGGTTATCCAGCTTCTTTTGAATTCCTTGGCAGTAATAGTAATGATCAATTTACTATTTGTAATTTTTTTGCCACATTCTTCAGTGGATCTTTTAGTGGTAGTGACTTTGTCCCTGACATATCATACTTTGATGGAATTAGAAATACTGCTTCATCCACTTTGTCTACTATACGTATTTCTTATGATGGTGTAGTTAATCACATCTCTCACCTTAAGGATGTTTCTTCACCTGGCCCTGATGGAGTTCCAGCAGTTGTCCTTTAACACTGCTGTCTCTCTATCGCTGAACCATTCTCTCTACTATTCCAGAGATCTCTTAAGACTGGAATTTTCCCTGCTGTGTGGAAGGCATCCTTTATCATACCGACCCACAAAAATGGAGCTAAATCGGCCATTGTAAACGATCGACCAATAGCTAAACTGTCAGCTATTCCAAAACTTTTTGAGTCTATAGTGTATGAGAGCATGTCATTTCACTGTAAATCCTTAATTTCGAGTAAACAACATGGTTTTATCAGGAGTAGATCTACTGTCACTAACCTGATGGAGTTTACAAATAAATCCATTTTAGCTATTGAAGAGGGGAAGCAAGTTGATTGTATATATACTGATTTGAGTAAGGCTTTTGATAAATTACCTCACTCCATTTTATTGTTGAAATTGGACTTGTTGGGCTTTCCTACTTGGTTTATCAATTGGATTAAGTCATATCTAAGTGATTGAACTTACCAAGTTCTTTTTCAGGGTTATACTTCTAAACCATTTGTTGCGCATTCTGGTGTTCCTCAAGGAAGTCATTTGGGGCCACTTCTTTTCATTCTAGCCATCAATGATGTTGCATCTGTTTTTAAATATTCGGAAGTTCTCATTTATGCTGATGACATTAAAATCTTTAAATCTCTTAATTCCAACTCTGACAATTTTCTTCATGCGGATTTGATTAATTTTAGTAATTTGTGTTGCCATAATGGTCGTAGACTGAATTTGGATAAATGTCATGTTATGTCATTTACTAGAAAAATCTCTCTGTTTGTGATAATTTATAGTCTTAATGACTGTATTTTGGATCGAGTCAGTTCCATTATTGACCTAGGTGTTACATTTGACCAAAAAATTGATTTTGGTTTGCATATTAATAAGATCGTACAGAAAGGTAATTCTTTGTTTGGATTTACTACTCGCTAATCCAAGGAATTTAACAATTCGCTTGTTAGACTAAGTTTCTATAACACCTTCGTTAGATCTCACCTTGAATATGCTTCTCAAGTTTGGTCTCCTTATTATAATGAGCACATTGGCAGAATCGAATCGATTCAGCGTAAATTTGTAAGAACAGCCTTATGTCACCTTAATTGGAATGACAGAGTTCGTCTTACTGATCGACTTCAGCTACTAAATATGTCATCGCTTTCGAAACGACGAGAAGTAGCTGATGTAATTTTTGCTCATAACCTTCTTACAGGGTTAGTTGATTCCTCCACCCTTTTGGGTTTGATGTGCTTTGATACTGGTCAATTTTTGCCAAGGTGTCCTAGATTGTTGCGGATTGGTTTTCACCGGACAAACTATGGTATAAATGAACCGATTTCGCGTCTCGCGAGAGAAGTTAATAAGAATGCTGATGTATTCGACTTCTCTATTGATAATCAGTGCTTAAGACGTAGACTTAACGCTAGTTGACACCGTTGTATGTGAATTTTTTGTCAATTTCTTGTTTTTATTATCTGTACTTGGTGTGGGATGTTAATGTTTGTTTCGTCCCTTCACTAAATGATGAGCCAGAGGTTAAATCGATTTAAAATTTTTTAAATTTTGGAGTCGATTTATGGCAATTCCTTGCATTAAGGAATCCTGATAGTGATTATTATTATGAAAAAGGGTCTCTCCGATGATCATTTGCCAAGTACTATAAAACTTCAAAAATAATTCACCGTTTTCGTGTCTTGTAATCTAAGGTCGACCAAAGGATCGCATGACGTATTCTAGTCATGCAGAGGCAGCCGGTCAGTAGGTTCAGTTGTGCACAGAACTCCCTACATTTTAATGCTGTGCCTAGCAATCAAAAAATCATTTCAAACATATTCATTAAACATAATTTTACACACAAACAAAACCCGATTGCCCTATAGTTCATTCAATTTCCTTCAGGTGATCGAATGCTCTCATATCCTTGGCGGCGGTGGTGCGATATAGACAACGTACGCAAAAAACAGGGAATTTCTAAAAATTGGCCTTAAACACCACCGCTTTTCAACCATCTCAAACTGTACACAGTACAAATCCTATTTGATATTTAGCGCCAATCGAATAAATTGTTGTGATTAGCTTCGAGTTATTTATTATAAATTGTTTGTGCCATTTGAGTTTTCTGCGAAATGGAAAACAAACTAAAAAATATTTTTAGCATTTTTGGTGAAGTTAATCAAAAATCTGCTCAAGAATTTTGCCGATGAAAAACCCACTCTAAATATTTACAAGCCACCACTGTGTCTAGGTACGTATCAGCAGTTTCCGATCTCCATATTCTAAGGGCCTTGTATGTACTATACCAGCCAAACAGAAGGGAAAGAGGGAAATTCCCAAGTGAAAAGGACATTTAAGCGCAATAAGAGATTATCTGAGTATTTCATCTCGGCAGCGAACGCATTCCTTTGCTCAGTATGTATGTCAGAATGAAGGCGTACAAATGCTTCCGAACGCATTCTTTTGCCTGTGCTAGCGTTCGCTCGAAACGCGGTACACCAAAGAAAAATGCGGACTGCATGTGCTCGGCTCGCTTATAGTGTGCAAGAGCGCATGCGTTCGTTGTAATATGAACAGCAAGCAAATTTTCTAACGAACGCAGATCAGATTCGGCCGCATGCGTTCGCCAAGTGTGTACATATGAAGGGAGGTCAAAAATTTCGCGGAATGAAGGGGATGGACAAGGGAAGGGGAAATATTTTTACTTGGAGGTGTTCTAATAGAGTGTTAGAATACCTCAAGTATAAAGGTATAGGTATAAATATAAAGTCAATTTCACTCCCCAAAAAGTTCAAGGTGTTACAATCCGCCTGAAAAATCATTGCCACTATTTCTTGAGATTCAGAGGGGTTTTGATGATCGACTATAAAGAAAATGGACAAAATGTCACATTACCAACCTGCTAAAAAAATTAAAGCATGCCATCAAAGCAAAAAGAAGAGAAAGGTAAACTCGAGAAGGTGTGCTGACTTTGGACGACAACGCACCTGTTCACAAGAACCACGTTGCAATGGCTGCCCTACAGAAATGCGGCTACGGAACCACCCCCTTATAGTCCAGATCTGGCTCCTTCCGATTACTATTTATTCCCAAAACTGAACAAAGAACTTCGGCGAAGAAAATTTACCAACAATGAAGAGGTGAAAAATAAGTTCGATCCCGCCATCCCTTTAATCACCTCCCACACAAAACGGCAGAATTTCACATGTGTCCATTTTCTTGGAAAGTGTAAGGGTTACTAATCTGAAATTTAAATCCATTTCTGTATCAATTTTATTCGACACTTCGTAAAAATCGGTGAAATTCGTCCACTCCTACTGCCACTCCCCATAAAAAAGTCGCAGTCTAGCCATCTGCGTTGAAACTATTTTCATGTCAATGATGCTCGAATTAAACGTAATAAATTTGTATAAGTAGGTTACCGATATATCGGGAAAATCACCTTCTGAAATCGCTGAAACTTTCATTTCATTTAGAGTATCGCTTGATTGGGTTTACCCGCCATAGTCATTCTGAAAAGTTTCTTTTTGTTTTGCTAAATTTAATACGTAGTAGCTGAAATGCAATTCATGTATTTCAAAATAAAATTCTGCTTTCGTGATTATTCAAACTACAAAAATATGTATCTAATGAAAAAACGTCCTAAGTACAAATTTTAACATTCTATCCTTCAATGGCACTACAGCCCAAACCTTGGCCTCCTGATCTTCAGGTTCCTTAACATTTTTTATCACTTATTGTGGAAGGGTTGTTAGCCCTTCGCACAACCCTCTATCTATTGGGTTGTTCGGAAAGTAATTTCGTTTTTTTTTTTTTATAAAAATGAAAGACGATTTTCTTATAGTGAATTAATATTTTATTCAATTAAATATTGTCCAGTGTGATCCAATACCCTTTGCCATCTTTCTAGTAGTAGCATGATTCCACGCTCATAAGATTTTTGTTCTTTGCTGGCAAAAAACTGATTTTCGACCTCCTCATTTGAATTAAACGTTTTACCGTCTAAAAATTGTTGCTAAGACCGGAACAAATGATAATCGAAAGGTGCTAGATCTGGAGAGTATGGTGGGTGTGGCAGTATATCCCATCCAAGCTCTAAAAGCTTTTGGCGAGTGGGTATGTGGTTTCGCATTATCCTGTTGGATCACTATACCTTTCCTATTGACCAATTATTTTTTCTTTAAGTGAATCATTCAATTCGTCCGACTGACGACAGTACACTTCAGAATTGATCGTTTCTCAGTAGAAGCTCAAAATAAAAGATTCCTTTGAAATCCCACCAAACAGATAGCATACTTTTTTTTGATGAATATTGGCTTTGAGCCGTTTCATCTTTTCTACTCCAGGATCTTTTGCGCTTAACATTGTTGTAGACAACCCATTTTTTTCCCTGTGATGATACGCTTCAAAAATGGATCATTTTCTTGGCGATTGAGAAGCAAATCACAAACGTCAATGCGACGGCACAAATTTTTTTTCCATAAGAAGATGAGAAACCCATATGTCGAGCTTTGAGATTAAACCTAGCTGTTTCAAATGATCATGAACGGTCGAATTCGATAAATTTAATCTCTCAGCGATCTCACGAGTTGTTATTTGCCAGTTTGCATCAATTAATACCTTTATTGTGTTGTTGGAAAAAAACGAAATTACTTTCCGAACAACCCAATACAAATTTTAATTCGTAGATTGAGGTAACTAAGGTATATCCAAGCAGGTAGTGTGCTAGAATTATGCGTCGACCGGGATTTGAACTCACGACCTTCGCATTGTAGACAAACACGCTACCCACTTAGCTACACCCTAGCTATTTGAACATTGGAGGTGTATTATTTAGCAAAAAACATTAAAGAAAAGGAAGACAGGCATAGAAGTGCCTTAAACTAATGAAAATAGAACAACACGTTATAGGAGGTACACCGTAAATTATACCTCGCGGCATGTAACAGCAAAAGTACCGCGTTGATTGCTGTACGTACAGTCATGCATACTTCAAGTAATGTCCAATCCTATGTTTTATAACATATTTCAAATTAATTTTTATTTCACAAAATGTGATTCATATTTTATGAAGGGTTTAAAATTGATTGGTATGGACCGTTTCAATTCGTAAATTTTTTATTAGTTCTGGATACGGCTAGACTGATTAAACGAAGGATTTTTTTTATTGAATTTGTGAATATAGTCAAAGATGTGTTTAATCAATGACTAGAAAAATTCGTTATCTTTATTTGTAGTTAATAAATAAACTATAATATAATATTTGTTGTAAACCTTGTTTGTAATTGAAAACTCAATTCTGAAATAAATTATGATAATGTCAGCAATAAATGTTTCAGTTGATTCGTCTCTCAGTACCTTTGTTAATTATATAATAGCCGATTGATTTGTAAAATAAAAGCCTTTTCTGTCAATACACATTATTTGATTGTGGGAGTAGATTGTCCCTAATTATTGCTGTAGGTAACGATTAAGAGGCGTAACAATTTTTTTGTTATCGCACGTAATATTCAGTGAATAATATTTTTCAATGAATTAATTTCTGCAACTAATTTAAATTGGGTTGGTTCTAGGTTCCAGTTACCAAAATATTGCAACTATCTGCAAACCAAGCGCATCAATTGTTCTTAACGGGCAAGTTGTGCAAGAGGTGCGATATGCTTGTTACCTCGGAAGCATTGTCAGCATGGACGGTAGAGCCGAAGTATATCCTCGTATAAATAAAGTGCTTCAGGTCTTCGGTATCCCTTTCTGGAGATTAGGAGAGATCGCCCTTTGCACGATGCTGCGAGTTCTTGACGCATGCGTCAAATTCGTGTCGTTATTTGGTAGTACTACATGGAAAGTTAAGTCAAAGTTACCAAGAAACTGCAAACTTTCTTCAACCTTTTAGGGATATCTTGGGCAGATGTGATCTCCTACGACAAACTTTGTAGTACAACTGATCAGACTAAAGCAGGCATTGAGATTTAAAGCCGAATGTGGCAGTGGATCTGACACACTTTGCAAAGCAAAGCGAAACATCGCCAAAGAAGGAAGACGTCGGGTTGTTCGACCATATAGTACATAGAAGCGAGCAGTTGAGCACAGGAGGTCTGAGGATTAGCAACTTCTGGCGACAAATAAAGTCCGATGCTCAGGATCACACCATGTGGAAGAGAACTGTTCCAGTCCTATGCCCCTACAGGAAGTCTTAACATTAATTGATATCACTATCGATTATTTTTTTTTATGCTTCTGTCAAAAATGACGTTTATAAAACTTGAATTTTCTAGCTACACGCATTCTCAAGCTAGAGTGCGCACGGACGGACGGATATCTAGTTTTGAGATTTTTGAGTGATAATATTAACTTTTGTAGCATTCATTTTTTTCTCCGAGCCTTATTTCTTAGCGTTTGAAAATGGATAGCAAACTTATAATTCTCTCAGATTTCATCTACCTAATCAAGTCATAAATATTGGTATACAGAAAAATCAACGCCAAATGAATACGAATTAATATTTTTCAAAACTTTTTTTTTCTTTTTATTGGGTTATTCAATGGCTACAAATCTTAGAACAACGTATTCGAAATGACTTCCATTTGCCTTCCAGCACGACTTGAGACGATGTGGCCACTAATCGATCGCAAGACGCACTTCATGCATGGGAAAATTGTCCACTGCACGGACAAGGGCTCGCTTCAATGACTCCATATTTGGGTGTCGAGTAGAGCAAGCCATGCCCTCTAATACGGACCACAACTTGTAATCCAACGAGTTGAGGTCTGGACTACCAGCTGGCCAATCGTCCGTTGATATGAAGTCCGGAACGTTGTTTTCGAGCCGCAGTTGAGTCGTTTTGGCCTTGTGAGCTGGAGCAGAGTCTTGATGGAAAGTCCACGGCTTGTTGGCGAATATTGATTGGTTGAGAGGCTTCACAATGGGTTCCAAGACGGTCGATTGATATACTTTGGCCGATGTTTTCACTCCTTTCTCGCAAAAATGGAGCCATCGTAGCTCACTCCCCACCATACCATTACAGACGCGGGATGGTGGCCTCCTTGGACCTTCGGGATGAGTTGGAATGCTTCTCTGGATGACCGAGCATACACACGGACGTTCTGTTTATTGAACGATTCTTCTACGGTGAAGATTTCGTCAGTAAACAGAATTTGTCTGTGAGCGTTCTTCGCGTACCGGCTGCGTAACGCTTTCGATTTTCGCTTGCGTTTTTCCTTCAATGCGGCCGTGAGCAGGTGTCCAATGTGTCGCTTGTACGCGCTGAGTCCCAAATCTTCTTTGATAATGCGAGACATGGATTTTTGCGAAATTTGTATTTCCCGCGATAAGATTTTCTGTTTTCGCTGCGGTTTTCGGTCGATTCGTTTCTTCACGGCTTTGAGCGCTTTCGGAATTCTCACAGTGCGCAGACGGCCGGATCTTTGACGGTCTCGTACTCCACCAGTATCCTCAAACAACTTCACAGCATGATACACAAAATTATGAGTGATTCCAAGTGGTCGCAACGTCCGAAAGATATCGCCTCTTTTCATGTTGCATTTTAGTAGGCCAACTACAACAATACGATTTTCGATGTCGCCCCATTCCATGATTGTAAACAATTGATGCCAAAAACTTTTTACGTGGCAATGAAGCAGAAATGTCAACTGTCAAATCGCAGTCAAGACGAAATGGATGCGCCCAATATTGCATTCGTAATGAATGCATTTAGTTGTGTACCAATATTTATGACTTGACTAGGTAGAGTATAAAAATAAAAATATCCGTCTGTCTGTACGCTGCAAATGTAAACTTTTTCAATTTCAGCAACACATATCTCCGAAACTTTTAAACATAGGAAGTTCATGCGGATTGTAGATTAGGTGAGGTAGTTTCTTTACCTAAATTTTGGGAGGGGTTCGATGAAAGGTCTAGATTCAAAAACTACATTTGCTTGTGTCTGGACTGCGAGTGCCAATACCCGATAATCGGATCTATTATATTATGGGGAGGAAAATAAATTAATTTTGTAGGTTTTGGGGGTACAAAAATGAAAGCGGAGAATGGATAAAAGTTCGTTTGGTATCTTTGTTCTAGCTTTGGTCCATTCAATCAAATCAATCAAATTCCTGTTAAGACCCACTATAGGGGCATAGGACAGAAACAACTCTCTTCCACAAGGCGCGATCCTGCGCATCGGCTTTAAGCTGTTGCCAGGACTTGTTTATTCCTCTGGCCTCCTGCTCAACTGCTCGCTTCCATGTGTTACATGGTCGACCAACCCGACGTCTTCCTAAAATGCGTCGGAGGCATTGGTTTACGAAAGTCTGTAGTTTCTTGGTAAGTCGAACGGTCACTTTCCACGTAGTACAACCATATAACAACACGGATTTGACGCATGCGTCAAAAACTCGCAGCTTCGTGCGAAGGGAGATCTCTCTTAACCTCCAGAAAGGGGAAAGGATACCGAAGGCCTGACGAGCTTTATTTAGCCGAGCCTCAACATCCTTTTCGGCTCCGCCGTCCATGCTGACAATGCTTCCGAGATAGCAAAAATCTTGCACCTCTTCCACATCCTGTCCATTAAGAACAATCGGTGTGCTTGCGTTCGAACCCATGTGCATGTACTTGGTTTTACGCACATTTATTTTCAGTCCCGCCTCTTTGCATTTAGAATGCAACGAGCGAACATTTGACTCTAAGTCCGAACGGTTATGTGCAAGCAAACACACGTCATCAGCATAATCAAGGTGACTTAAGATGTTAAATAGTCTCCATTGAAGACCTTTACCTTCCCCACTTTCCAGTGCAGCTTTCAAGATGTCATTTATTACCACCAGAAACAGGGCTGGTGATAATATGCAGCCTTGTCTGACACCCGTTCGCACAGGAAAGCTCTCGGATAGCTCTCCTCTATGCAAGACGCGACACCTTGCATCTTCGTAGGATTCTTTAATCATAGCTATGACCTTATCTGGGATACCTCTCCTACGCAAAGCATTCCATATGTAATCTCGCTTAACGCTGTCGAAAGCCTTCTCGAAGTCCACAAACATGAGATGTAGTGGCGAACCCATTTCGGCTGACTGCTCTAATATTATCCGTAGGGTATTTGTGTGGTCGGTACAAGACGACCCTTTACGGAATCCAGCCTGATAAACTTCGAGAGTGCTCTCGACGACATCACTAATCCTATTGAGAATTACCTTAGCCATAATTTTTGATACGGCAGTAAGTAGACATATACCACGCCAATTGCCACAATCCCGAAGGTCGCCCTTCTTCGGAATTTTCACAATGACGCCCTCCTTCCATTCAGTCGGATATCTTCCATCATTCCACACCTTAGTGAAGAGTGGGAGGAGTATATCGGCTGTTATTTCCGGGTCCGCTTTGAGGAGTTCGGTTGGTAGTCCGTCTATACCTGGAGCTTTCCTTCCCGCCATTGACCGAATGGCGGAAACTATCTCTTCCTTATCTGGGGGATCGTCCCTAATAGAGGATTGTTGCGGTTGGATGTTTGGAAGTTGTTCTGTTTCCGGAATATCTTCATCTGACAAGATGTTTAAAATATCAGAGAAGTATTCCTTCCATCGTCGCAACTGGTGTTCACTCATATTAAGGAGAGTTCCGTTGACATCTCTCACCAGGTGGTTGGCGGTGAAATTCCTGTTCGTCAACTGTTTCATGATTTTAAATAGTGAACCCATATCCCCAAGGTAAGCCGCAGATTCTGCCTTGTTTGCCAGATCTTCAATGGCCTTTCTCTTGTCGCGTCTAACAGCCTTTTTAAGCTGTATATGAGCATCGCGGTAGTTCTGCCTCAAGTCGGGCGTTCGTTGGTTGACATCGGGTTGAGAGATGATTGCCAATTTGGCTTTTTTCCGATTGTCAACCTTGTCCCATGTGTCTTGCGACATCCAGGGTTTCTCACCGCTTTGCGCATATCCCACAGATTCTTCAGCACTAGTTAGAAAAGTGTTTCTGGTTGCCTCCCAATTGGCGTCCAGTGTGCGCATTTCATGTTCACCCAATGTGGATGACTTTTCGCGTAGAATGGTGGTGTATTCGAGTTTTTTGTTGGGATCTCTGAGTTTATCCACATTAAGCTTGCGCTTCATTTGAAGAATTTGTGGTCGTCGGATAGCTGCTGTACACAATCTCAAGCAGGCAACCATCAAGTGGTGATCACTCCCCACGTCAGCTCCACGTTTCGCTCGCACATCGAGGAGACATCTTCTCCATCGGCGACTTATAGCCAAATGGTCGATCTGGTTCTGAGTAACACCATCAGGGGAAACCCAAGATGTTTTATGATGACTCTTGTGTGGAAAAAGGGTCCCTCCGATGACCATTTGCCGAGTACTACAGAACTCCACAAATAATTCGCCGTTTTCGGGTCTCTTAATCCAAGGTCGTGAAGGGTCGACCCAAGGGTCACCATGCCTCCCCATGACGTGTTCTAGTCCAGTGTTGTCTGATCCAACCTGGGCGTTCATATCTCCCGAGATGATAATAATATCACCTCTTGGAACACGTTCGAAGGTGGCACTCAGTTGACTATAAAACTCCTCTTTGTCACCAGATGTTGCGGTATTAGTTGGTGCGTAGCACTGCAGAATTGTGACGTTTCTGACACTGGTCCTGAGCCTGACGACGATAATCCTATCCGAGATTGGTTCCCAGCTAATGAGACTGTTTCTCGCTCTCGGCGTAAGGACGAACGCCACGCCATTTCTGGCTTCACTTTCAGGGCCAATGTACAGAATAGTGTTTCCGCTAGGGGTTCGTTCTTCTCCTGATCCTGTCCACCTGACCTCGCTCAAGCCCAAGATTTGGATGTTATAGTGCTCCATTTCACGGTCGATCACTGATTGGCGGTGCAAGGACCGAGTAACCCCAGCTCTTCCCCCGTCATTCAATGTTCGAACGTTCCAGAAGCCAATCATAGTCCGTTTTCGAATGCCAAAAGTCGTTACCGTAGAATCAGTCCGTATCCGAGGCGATGTATCCGTTTCTCGTATCATTTAGGTCTTAAGATCACGGGTGATAAGCCCATGATCCAGTGAGTGTCCATTTGCCATTTTTAGGGCAAGCAGGACTGGCTGTGGGTGAATTCTACAGCCCCCATCCCAGAGGGGGATAGTTAGCTCAGGTCCGTGGAGTCGCTAACTCCAAAGATAGTTGCAGGAATTGGTAAAACCTCATACTACAACTACCCCCTTGCGGGAGCGCAAATTAAATGAAAACTATCAATAATAATTAATAATTTTAATTAGGGATACATTTCCTACCTACCTGTCTAGTTATGAAAAAAATGATGACCTTTGATAAGTTTTATTGCTATGACATTTTATTGTTTCATTAAAGTAAAATCAAAATACCTTTCATCCTTTTTACCTGTAATTGACTAAAACAAAAAGGTTTCAAACTTTACTTTTCAGTCAGTCTTTGATTGTCAAAAATTAAAGTGGTTTAGAAAAAGTACTCTGATGGTGTTAATTTTCAAAATAAGATCATGCATTACTATAATAATAATTTTCGGTAAGGAAATCGCTTATTTGCTTATGATTTTTAGTTTTGTGATTGTGGTTTTGCTTTTCGTTTTGATAGAAAAATTTATTTTTGATTAGGCTCCTTATTGCACTTTATCATCATCAGTTTTTTTTTTATTCAATTTTCGTTATTTCTCTTTATTACAGTATGGAAGATTGTGAACGTATGGAAAGACGGGAACGCGATAAGCTCGCAAGACAGCAAATTCAAAATCCCTCTCCAGAGAAATCACTGTTTCCAGCGCCAGTACGAATAAGTCCATCAGAGAGCGATTCTCGAATTGAATCGAAACTGGGGGACTATTCAGTAGCTAAAAAATTTATTAGCTTGGATCCAACAAAACAACATACACGTGTTATTGGAATTACGACGGGTGCTCCAGTTCCAGCACAACGTCCTATTCAACAAGCACCTCCTCCGCAGCAGCAACTCCAAACCGGCTTAGTTGCGTCATCGACGTCTTCTGCTGCGACATTTTCGGCACTACCTCCTCCTAATAATCGAAATCTTCCGCCGCCGTCATCGCATCACTATCATCAAGCACCACCATCACATCAATCGTTAGCGCCGCAACCAGGTCGTGGAGGTAACAACAGCGGCACATATATTAAGCAAGCTGAAAATAAGCAGCCGATTTATAATGGTCGCTATCCAATTCAGCCGGTCAATAAACATGAAATGATGCATCCGAAAAGCAGCAATAATCTTGGACCACCGCCCATGATGCCCAACGGTCGGATTAATGATAAAATGCCCGGTAGCGGCATTACTATACAAAACGGTGGAGGTCGATTTCAAGTCCCATCTGCACCTAAGCAACAAAAATTTCCTCCGGATAATTCGGAGCCATCGCTGTCAGTGAACGGCGATGTTGAAAATATCCTTATGGAAATGACAATGCGGACAAATTATACGCCTTTAACGGAAATAGCGGCGACACCGCGCAAAGAAAATGAAAATAAGTTTACGTTTGGTCAACCAAACCCTCATAAGTACGCCGAGTTGCCTCCGCCGTTTAAACCACCAATTAATAAACGTAAGCTACTGTTTACAGCTTTCAAAAAAAAAAGCCAGTTTAATCAAATTTTGTTCATTTTTCCAGAGCGAGAACGAATTGTAAATGTGCCTAAACCAACGGAACTCGAAAGAGAACTAGAAAATTTATCGGAAAGTGACGACGAACGTAAAAAACAAACATCTGTTGATCGGTAAGTTTGAATTAGAAGAATTAGGCGAACGTTGAACTTAATAAAAAAAAAAATTTTTCCTTCCAGTATGTCTCCAACCAACGATAATTCGAGTGAAAGTTCGGAGTCGGCTTCAAGTGAATCGGGAAGCGAAGAATCAAATGGTGGCGCCAAGGGAGAAACTTCGAATCGTACGTTAACTACTGTGAATAGCAGTAAAATAACTAAACTAACAAATTCTTCTCTAGAAACGGACAAATGGCACCTAAGTAAATACTTTCTGAAGCCTCCGGCATCGCAACCTTCACCGCATGACAGCAATAGCCAGCAAATGCACGAACCGAATATCAAACACGAAACTATAACACCTATTGATGATGAGAATTTATCATCATCGTATCGACACAATTCAAACAAAATTCCTCCACCGTCTCTGGATGCTAAGGCTGAGTTCAATAAATTGAACAGTTGTGGTGCTTTAGAACTGCAACCGAATCAAATAAAAAATGAATGTTTCGGTAAGTCTAAATGTGTGGCGGAAATATTTTCGGAACACACAATTTTAACACTTTGAATTTTAGATAAAAGTCCATCGAGTAGTCCTGAGAAGATTCAGCATTCCGATGCGGTTGAATCCGATCAAATTGAAAGTGTCTTAAAAGAAACACAAGTACTGGCTGAAATTAAACCCGTTTCAGAAATTGGTACCAGCTCGGAAGAGGAGAAGAAAAAAACGAAACGAAAAAAATCGCCAAATAAGAAGCCGGTCAAACGTCGACGTAAAGTACAAAAGGACAAGAAAGGTGGCAGTGATTCGAGCGATGAAGAAGATGCGTTTTCCAGTGCTAATACGTTATCTTCGGATCGCAGCAGGTATGTTTACAATTTCTTCAATGTCAATATATGAAAAAATCACAAAGATTTGTGCATACAAACTTTTCTACTATCCTTTTTTTTCTGAACTTTTAGATCTGTTGACAAGGAAAAGAAAGGCAGGGGACGACCGCGTAAAAATGCTGCAGTTCTTCCGGTTGTTACGAATAAATCGCCTGCTATTGTAACAACACCTGTTAAAAATTCGATTCCAATTAAACGAGAGAGAAAACCAGCCTCGCGACGAAATTCCCGACAAAGTTCGACGGCAATAAGTAGAGAATTTGTGGCTACAACGAGCGGTACATCATCAGAAGATGAACGGGCGACGAAGAAAATAAAACAGATATTACCGCCGCCTGCAGCAATTGTAACGGTCAAACCATCTGATTCGAGTCGAGTACTGACACAGAAGCCACCTAGTCCAGATCCAACAAAATCAAGTGATGATGATGACGATGATGATTCGTCGAGTTCATCGCATCACAGTGGCGAAGAGTAAGTTTTTTTTTGTCTATATTTTGTGTGGTAGCATTTATTTTTTCTTTCTTTTTTTTAAAGGAGATTGTCTTCTCCGGCTGATCGAGGCTCATCACGACAACAATATTCAACAGGACATCGTTCCTCGCCTGGAAGTAAAAATTCATCTTCATCATCTAGCGATGATCATTCCGACAGCGATAGTGATGACCCAAGAGAAGACAAGGTAATTACTTTTGTAAGAAAAATTGAATTTCGTTTTACTAATTTTTTTTTTGTTTTTTTGCAGAAAATCCGTGATAAAACAAAAAGTGATAAAAACAAAAGTGATACTTTGCGCAAGCTATTTGTCTGTGGTCCAAATCGTGGTGAAGGTGGAGCAAAAGGTAAAGGACAGGTTCTGATAGTCGACCAATCTGAAGAGTTGCAGAATCAAGCTAAAGAAGTTCCAAGCCATCATGAAAAACTATTATCACCGATCGCCTTCAAGCATAGTTCCGATGCTTCAAATCAAATCAACGCCAATAGTCTAAAATCTCCAAGAACAGCCTCAACATCAATCAGCAATAATTCTAGTAGTAATTCATTACGAACTCCCGAACGTAATCTGCCTTGTATTTCTCCGATTACAACTGTAAATAGCAAACATCAAACTATTAACAGTAGTAATGCAAATAATTCTACGATTGTTAATAATCGTACATCAATAATTTGTAATATCGAATTGTCTCGATTGATTCATGTACCCGCATCATGGTATCATAATTCGTATTCAATACGTGGCAGCAGTCATGCACTAACTAATAACGCTAGTAATAATAATTTAATAACAAATCATACAGTCCAAAGTGCTACGAGTGACGATGATAGACGAAAAAGTCCGAAGTTGTCTGTCACGTCGAAAAATAATAACAGTAACGGAAAATTAAATCGCAATTGCTCGGATAATTTATTAAGCAACAACAACAACAACCACAGTAATAGTAATACAAATGTAACAAGTAATTTTAGTAATAATTCAAGACTGGTTAATAATGACTCGATAGTAGGAAATCAATCAACTTCACGAAATGTTGACGGTATTAGTAAAAATAATAATGACAATACGGGTGGTAATAACAAAATTGTAAATAATACACATAATAACTTAAATTATCCATTTGGATTAGTTAATCACAACAGTAATCGCGACAATACAAAAGAATCACTGGAACAATCAACAAATCCGACACAATCACCGAAACTCGAAGAACAACTCTTGCGTAATCTACCACACGCTAATAATCAATTATCAATAAAATCGGCCAGTATAAAGCACGAGCAAATCAAATCTGAATTCAATGATGATTACCCAAGCTATCCGGCAATACCGGCGTCGATCGTACCGGTAGCTATCGGAGGATTTCCGGCAACAACAAAATCGTTGAGTCTGGCCGATAATAAATGTAATATTTACAACAGTTCGAAACTAAGTAATAATAATAACGTGAAACAAGAGCAATTAATTAAAAACGAATATAAAAATTCGATTGTTACAAACGAAAATCAAACATTGTCCGCCGGACAAATAATACCGATTAGTTCGAATAATGCGAGCAGTAGTAGCATAAAGTCAACATCGAGCGATGAGCATATTCCAAAGAGTCGTCGAAAACGCAGCTCAAGTTCGAGTAGTAGTCCGTTGAAGGATAGAGGAAAGAGGAAAAAGGGTGTACAGGTAATGCATAAATTTTTTTTTTACTTTGTTTCATTGAATTATTCGCCTGACATTGGTTTTGTTTCAGTTGCAGAACGAAGCTATTGAGCAATTACCTCCAACGAATCACGATCGGTTAGCCGAGAAAATAATTCTACCACCACCGCCTGCACAACCTGTCATACAAAAAATCTACAAGTCATATTTTGAGCGTAGCAACGATGATGAATTCCGATTAACGTAAGTATTTTTTATTTTTTTAACTTGAAATTTTCACAGTTCTAGAAAAGTAGATTTCTTTTGAAATTTTTTTTTTTTTTATACTATCTCTCTAATAAATTCTAAATTAGAATCTTTCCTTATTGCAGAGATCAAGAAAACTATCTACAAGAAGCGAAACGTTTGAAACATTCAGCCGACAAAGAAACCGATCATTTCAATCAAGTTGCGCTCTATTTAACAGCAGTCCTGTATTTTCTATCGTCGGCATCTTGCATGGAACTCGGTGATCGCCTGCAATCGGCATTTACTATTTATAAGGATACTCTATCATTAATTAAGTAAGTTTTAGAAAATTAGAAATCATTTAGGGAATTATTATAGTAATTTTTATTTTTTTCAGATTCATCTCATCGAAATTTAATATGCAGTCAGTTCAAAGTAACGACAATACCAGTAAGGTTGCGATATTAAGGTAAACTATTTAAATTATTTGAATGTAATTATTTTTATTTAGCGTTTTCTTTTTTTATTTTCAGTCTACGTTGCCAGTCATTGATTTCACTCAAGCTGTATAAATTGAAGCGTGCGGACAGTAAGGAGGCGCAAAAGACAGCAAGTCATTTTTTCAATAAGGGTACTTGTGAAATAATCAATGGAAATACACCATCAATATCGCCCAGTTCGGTTTGTTCGCAAGGTTCCGGTTCAAATACTCCACCATTGCAAATGGTTCCTTTACAGGTAAATTTATTGGATAGTTGAAATGTGTGATCGACATTGGTAGAAATCATAAAATAAATATTTTAATCGTTTTTTTTTATTTCAGGTGCATGCTGCTTTTCAACGGCAGAGTGTCTATTTCAATTATATATCAAGTTCTCACGATTTATGGGATCAGGCTGATATGTTGGTTAAAAAAGGAAACCATAGTGGTAAGATAATGATTTCAGGGGGAAAGAATATTTAACTAAACGGCTGCTGTTTTCAGATTTTTTCATCGATCTGGATCACGCAAATGGACCATTAACATTACATAGCTCAATATACGATCTATTCAAATACGTGCAGTCTGGGCTGCTTAAACTTAAGGAAATGTAAATATCAACACGATTCGCTACCACACAAAACGACGAACTTAAACAACTATTCTTATTTTATTTAAAAGGAAACTACAATTATTTATTAAATATATTACCTGTAATTAATGTAAAAAAAAAAAAACAATCCACATTTTTATGAATTATTTAATACGAAAACACTTAAAAAGGTGTTGGCTATAGTTATTGTAAAAAAATAACTCTTAAACTTAATAACACCACGAAACATACACAACACTTGAAGGCATTACTTCTCTAAATTGTATAACTTTTCTAGTTTAATTATGTAATTAAATACATACAAAAAAAAACAGTGTGTTGATCAATAATTGTAAATAGGAAGGAATACCTAATTAATAATGATCAAGGCGATGAGAAAAAAAAAAGAACATTAAATTTAAGTAATTTATCTATTAAAGAAAATTAACTATGAAATTTTAGGTAATGTAATTTTTACGTTTTCATTGATTGAAACAAAACCATAAACAATAAGATTAATTAAATGAAACAAGAACATATTGTTAATTATTATTATTATATTGATATCTAAATTAAATTAATTTTCAATAATAAGTTGTTTTCTAAAGAAAAAAATTATAGGTTTTTTTTTTATTATTATTATTACCTTTCTTTGTTTTTTTTTGTATTACTAAAGAAAACTCCAAATTGTTGTTTCTATTAATTTTATTTCAATTCTGGATTTTTATTTTTCATTTAGTAAAATTAATAATAAAAAAAAAAGAACACAAACTTGAAAAGTAAATAACTATAACATACTTAATGTAAACTGATGTCGTAGTACGAAGAACATTTACACATACACAAAAAAAAAACAACCCGCAACAAGAATACCAACCAAACTTAAAAAAAAAAAAAAACTACTAAAAACAAAAATCAACTATTTTTAATTAGAAAAAGAACGGAAACAAATAAAAACTGCAATGCAATGTTTTGTCACGAAATAATGGCTTATTTTTTCTGTAAATAAACTTTTTTTTTTTGTAATGTATTGTGGACACCACATAAACGTATTAAATTTAAGTTTAAATAATCTCTATGCAAAAGAAAAACTTTTACATTTAAGCAAACATTTTATAATTTATTCCTTATTATGATGATATTGATTTTAATTCAATATTTTTTTTTTTTAATTTATTTTAAATCTTTTAAGCAAAACAAAATAAAAAAACTTTGCGCATTTTTCGCGACATGTTGTTCGTTGAATCGAATAGAAAATATGACTCAAGTTTTTTTTTTTTTTTACATATATAAATTTTTATTATTGATATCTAAAAGCTAGAATTTTTATTTTGTAAATGGTATTTTTTATAATTATTGTCGTGGCATTCAATGTATTTATTTTATTTAATCTTTATATATTTCTTTTTTGTTATTTTCGAACAATTTTCTAAATTTTAAAATGGATAAAAGAATATTAAGAGAGAAAACAAAAACAATATTATAACTATATTATGTTTAATAGAAGAAAAATCTTATACCAAATAAAAAATTAAATTGTTATTGTATTATTTATATTTTAGTTTACATTTATTTGTAATCCTTTATGAAACGAATAATTGTTTTATCCATTTTATTGTAAAATTTCGATTTGAATTGATTACATTTTGATTTCGATCAACTGAAATACAATATTGATATTGTTAATAATTCTAAAAAAACTATGTCATCCATTACAAGCTTTTTTTTTTATTGTAAAGAAATTTGCATACAACTTTTCAGTAGTGAAATCATCTGATTGTGAAATTTTTACGTAATACTTGAAAATTCTGCTGCACATTGATCATTTCGAAATGTGTAATTCAAATCGCATTTTTTTTTTTATCCTGGTGCGTATTAGTTCTGTTCAACGGGTTGTAGCCTTAAACGAAAAATTATTACCGGTTGTTTTTTAGTTTCCGAAAGGAACCCGCAAACTGATTTCCAGTGAACCTGTACGATCCTTTCAATCTATTTTTATTTCAATACCTTTTTTTCATTAACATTGAATTGAAAGTAAAACAAAAACATTTTTTTTTGTATTTTTCGTCAATGGGTTTTGCTACAGCGTTTTTTTTGTAATTTATGCGTTGAGTTTTTGTGGTTTTTTACTGCAATTCATTTCAAATTTCCAATATTAAGTCGATACCAAATTTATTTGCAATTATTTCGAACATCTTGAATCCTAATATAATCATTAATGGCGCGACAGCCCAAATCGGGCCTTGGCCTCCTGAAGTCGTCGCCTCCAATCGTCTCGATCCAAAGACCGCGTCCTCCAGCTGCTAATTTTTAAGATGGCTTCTCTGTCTTCATCAACCGAGTCTTCCCATCGCTTTCGTGGCTTGCCTACTGGCCGGTTACCACTCGCTTTGCCTTTCAGAGCACGTTTGGGGATTCTTTTGTCTTCAATTCGCTCTACATGACCAGCCCACTGCAGTTTACGTAGTGTGATGAACGTTGAAGTTTCTGGTTCGTCATAGAGTTGATACAACTAATGGTTGTATCTTATTCGCCATTCCGTTCCTTCCTTCACAGGTCCCAAAATTCTTCGGAGGACCATTCTTTCGATGCATTAACTGCTTTTTCGGAGATTCGCGTTAAAGTCCACGTCTCGCTGCCATAACAGACCACAGGTCATGTAATAGTTTTATATATCCGCAGCTTATTGTTCCTGTGCTTTTTCTTGGAATTCATTATTGGAAGTACCGAATAATACGTCTTATTTGCTAGTATTATCCGCCGATTGATTTCGTCTGTTTGCTAGCTTAGCCCTAAAATATATGAAGTTGCCCACACTCACTTGTTATGTTTTTCTGATCGGCGTTCTCCTTCTTGTTTCCGTCATTAATTATGTTTTGCTTTCGTTAATGCGCAACTCGATTTCTTTTGCGGCGGAGTCAAGATTGAAAAATATCTCTTTAGCACTAGGGAAGGATCTTGCTAGGATGTTAATGTCGTCGGCGTATGCTACTAGTTGGGTGGACTTGAATAGTGGTGTCCCGTTGGTGTCGACTGGGATTTTTCGGATGAAATACTCTAGTGTCAAGGCGAAAACCATGGGGGCTAGACCATCCTGCTTTAAACCACATTCGAAAGCTGGTTGTAGGATCGGTTTGTATTCTCACTTGAGATTCAGTGTTCGTCATTGTGCGTCTTGTTAGTCGGACGAATTTTGGGGGAATTCCAAAAACATGAATGATTTGCCACAGTACCTTCCTGTCGTATGTTTGTTTACAGTCTACAAAAATTTGGTGCACGTCTGTGTTATATTGCCGGCACTTCTCAAGCACCTGTTTCACAGAGAATATCTGGTCTGTTGTAGATTGTCCAGTTCCGAATCCACCTTCGTATTCGCCAATTATTTCATTAGTATAGGGCTTAAGACGACGTTCAATTATTTTTGTCAGTATTTTAGAGAACGTACACAACAATGATATGCCTCTGTAATTCTCACAGAAGAGTTTGTCTCCTTTCTTGTAAATTGGACATATGATGCTTTTTCGCCAACGAATGGGTGAATTCCTCTGTCCAAATTTTGCATATCATGCTGTGTAGTATTTCAGCGACACAGTTTCCGCCGTTTTTCGGAAGTTCAACTGGTATTTCGTTAATTCCCGGCGCTTTGTTCAGTTTTTGGTCATGTAGGGCTGCTTTGATTTCGGCAAGCGTGAGTAGTGTCGATGATGGTTCTTCTTCATCAGTTGAGGCCTCAATTGAGATGTTGTCTGCCGTGATCGGTGCTAATGGGGTGGGATGGAGAAGATGTTCAAACTAGGGAGCCCATCTCCTTTTGATTTCTTGCGTGATAATGTTGCCCTCTGCGTCTTTGCAGAGACTGGCTTTTGGCTTATATCCTTTTTTCAAGTCTTTTACTATTGCGTATGCGCCCCGCGACATTCTTGATCGAACCAATCAATATTTTTTCGCCGTGCTTGATACCTAATATCTCTTCTGCGGAGGATTTGATGTCTTATTTTCATCCACATATTCTCCACTGACATATTTTGGATGTTTGTATATATTGGTGTCAAGTGTTGATCCAGTGCTGACATGTATGCCTGCGCCACCGTTTCGTCTTTAAGCTTGTTGACATTGAATTTGCGAGCTCGAATTATAGGTTGTCTCTATGGTGGCATACAATTCGTCTGTAGTTATATCGACCTTGTCTTCTGGTTCTTTGATGTTGGCTTTCCTTTTATTAATAAATTTGTTTTCAGATTCTGTTTTTTTGTTTTTTTTGGGCTTTCTAGTTGCCTAGTCGTGTTGTAAGTTCTGTTACAAGGAAAATTTTCAATAGAAAACGAACGCCTTCACATTGTGAATTTATATTTTCAAGAAATTTTTCGAAGAGTATTACGAATTGTTAAAAAGAGTAAATTATTCAAAATGATCTTCTATGTCGTCAATTGAATTATGCACCTTTTCTCGCTGGAATTCGTCCTTGGCCTTGATTAGCGACCTCTCCTGGCTCTCCAAATTCGGGGGCCGTCTTCGTAGGCCATTTCCTCAAGGGTAGACCATAAGGAATAGTCCAACAGATTGAGGTCTGGGCGGGTTAATCTGAAGCCCCTATATGAGATCAGGAAAGTTTTCCTCAAGCCACAACTGAGTTGATCTGGCCTTACGGTTTGGAGAAAAATCATGCTGGAACACCCAATGTCGTCCCGCACACATAGTATCGCTCAAATGCAACACAATACGCTGCAAAATATCTTCTTGGTAACACTGGCTCCAGTTTTGACGCCCTTTTCACAAAAAAGGAGGTTTGTGGTGCCTTCATAGCTGACTTCCACCCAGATCATCAATGGCGAGGGATGATGACCCCTTTGTACCTGATCAACTTTTTCCCGTGCTTCCCGAGAGCTGGTAGCATAAACCCGGTCTTTTCACAGTAAAATTTCACTTCAACCGCGAAGATTTTCTCGTCAGAAAACAAGATGGTCTGATGCTGACCGTCCGCGTCACGAGCAAACAACGCGTTTGATCATTATATCTATTCCGTCTATCTAGATAGCTCGCGATCAAAAGTTGAACTGGGGGATTTTGTAAGCTTGACATGGAAGGTAAACAACCGTGAAAAGAACAGGTCATTGATTGTTTTACAGAACTTAAGACAGGACTAGGTCCAGTTCTTGGTACCCATAGATGCAAACCGGCAAAGTACGTTGAAACCTTAAACGTCCTACGTCGGTATAATTAGTGAGAAAATTATGTGCTATACTTTTAGCAATTTTAAAAACCTCGCGAATTAAACAAGGACTGTATATAAAAATATAAAATATAACTGATATAATAAAATTCGGGAACTTTCTAACTGTATTTTGTTTTTGTATCGTTTACATTTTATGTACTAAGACTAAAAATTTGAATTTATTCAAAAAATATATTTTTCCAAACATGTTAGAACGAACATTCGTGTAAAAAAGTGGTATTTGTTCTTTTTCGTTAGCCATGTTATTTCAAAATCGTGTAAAAAAAGACTTGGGTGTAGCGACAGCCATTTTGTGATCCCGGTGGTCAGATCCTTAATCTTTAGTCTGTCGTCATTACAATCTAGCGTTCTTACAAAAAGGCTATTGTACACCCTAAAACACAGTCAACACACCATATTATTGCTACACAGTACATCGAATTATTACAAGGATCTAATGAATTCTCGGTATACTCTCCATACTACTCCAGCTTTTTATATTGTATAATAATTTTATAAAAATAAAATCAATGTTTCCGAATTTCGAAATGTCAATTTTTCTATTTCGAACATTTCTTGTTGGTCAATTTAATTTGGGTGGAGAAAGACAAAAGTAACAGTGCTTTTGAAGTACTAGCGGTTGTACTCGTTAGGAAACACTTTGGCTGGTAATATGTTCCAGAGTCTTGATGTTCGGGAAATGAATGACTGCCTTATTTCACTCTACGAGAAGGCAACGGTGTACTCGTGTACACGTTCAGCTTGACGGTATCTCGGGGGAAAATTATAGAGTGGGGGAATGAGTGCACTTAGTTCCGCACTGCATTTACCATGGAAGTAGCGATAGTAAATGCTGAGTACTCCGACATTTCTGCGATGCTCGAGAGAATCGATAGAAGACGTGATGGTCTCGTCTCCAATCAGTCGGAATGGATGTTTTTGAATACGATGGAGCGACGCGAGGTGTGATTTGATTGCATCAGCCCAAATATGCGAATCGTACTCTAAACGTGGTCTAATGTATGCCTTATAGATGGTTACGAGGCCCTTCGGCGTGAAATACTTTTTGCACTTTCGGAGAACAGCTAAACGTTTAGAGGCGTCGAGGCCAACATTAAAGATTTGCTGGGCCCAATTCAGGTGGTTATTAATTTTAACGCCTAGAAGTGTTATCCGAGGTGCAAAGTTGTGCGAAACCAAAGGTCACATTCTGAGATAACACTGGAACATCACGTTTCAGGGATAGATGACAGGCCTGTATTTTGGAGGCGTTGAACTTTACTCTATTTGTTCAGCCTCATTCCAGGATTAAGCTGAGATCCGAGTTCAGCGATCGGAATAACTCCATGCGATTGGAAGCAATAGAATGCGTGTGTGATTCCGCAGCAGAGTTAAATTCATAGGTGTTATCTTAAGTATTGTCATCCGCAAAACTATGGTTTGGAGAGTGGACGACAGAAGGTCGTTGATGAAAACTAAGAAAAGAGTTGGAGGTAAAATAAAGTCTTGAGTGATTCCGGAATCTATTGGGAAAGAGGAAAAAGTAACGTCATCTAGTACTACTCGTATAGTGCGTTCAGAAAGAAAACTCTCAATCCATTGAACAAGGGTAGCATTAAGATCCATAGTTATAAGCTTAACTATGAGACAATCATGTCAAACTCTGTCAAAAGCTTTTGCAATGTCAAGTACAAGAACTTGACCTTCGCCGTGTTTATGTATGCATGATTTCCAACGTTCTGCTAAGTTGACCAAAATATCTCACGTCGACCGTCCAGAACGAAACCCATACTGACGATCATGGATTAGCTGGTTACCCTCGATATATTCAACGATTTTGCGATTGACAGCAATTTCCATTACTTTTGAAGGCGCTAAAGTAATGGCTATCAGGCGGTAGTTGGCGCTGTGCCTTCTTTCTTGAAGGATCCTAGAAATAAGTCTCGTGCTAAAATGTAGTTTAGATAGTGAGAAACCAGAACCATTTAGAGCGGGAGGCGATTGGTGGAAGGCGTGAGTTTCTAGCGAAACTTACTGCTAATAAGTTAGCTTTTTCGACAGGATCAATAGCGTTACGGTCGCCTTGGCCGTAAATTACTTGAAACTTCTTTTTTTTTCTTGCGCAGTATTTAACAGTCCCTTCGCAAGATCGCTGTGGGCCGTCAAGAAATCGGTAAGAAATTTCATTTGGTTAGCATTGGTATTTAGCATTCCCTTTCCCTACGTAAATTATAAATAATTATAATTTAGTATAAAATAAACAAATCTAGCAAAACTAATTTATACCTACATTTTTCTAAATTTTAAACCTGTCGAAAGGTATTTAACTGTCGTCTAAAATGTGAGCGTTTCGACTGAGGAAGACAAATAAAAACAAACGAAATAAAGTTACATGCTACGATATTATATTCAACTAGTCGAAACTAGTCGAAACGAACATTTGAGCGAAATAGTCGAAACACCTTACACACTATAATCTGTAAGTCTCTGTTTTTTAAGGGCTCGAAAGCAAAATAGCACAGACAATCAATAGTCAACAGGTAGAGATTTTTGTTCGAGAGTTGAAGACTTCGAACACCTGAACTACATCCAACAAGCTGACGAATTCCTCGCCAAGCAAAATATTTGCCGAATGGAAAAAAGCGAAAAACTGTATATAATGACAAACTAAAAGATAATTATTTTTAGCTCCCAGTACTTTTCAAGGCCCAGTTTAACTGAGAATATCTGGCCCGTGGCCGATCGTCAAGCTTTAAATCCGCCTTAGTATTTACCAATTATTTTATCAGCATAGGGCTTAATTCTCTTTTCCAGAATTTTCATCAAGATCTTATAATAATAAGAATAAAGGTAGTTTTCGCAGCAGAGTTAGTCACCTTCTTTATAAATTACTTACTTACTTACGACGGCACTACAGTCCAAATCGGACTTTGGCCTTGGAAACGGGTGTGGTTTTTCCGAGGATGAATTGTTAGCACATCGCCCAACCCCCAACTTGGAGGGTCATATTATTATAGTGCTAGAATTTTTCTGGTTCATTAGCACTCGCGCCCATCAGTTCAGTCCGGATGGACAAGGCCAGTACCAGGTGGCTACCACGTGGAGGTATGATGAGCACAATTGATGTGTATATGATAGTTACAACACTGGGTGTCGCCTTATGACGCCGATGAGATGCTTACCCTATCTATACATACCCAGCCACCTTCTTTATAAATTGGACATATGATAATCCTGCGCCAATCTTCAGGTAGTGTTTCCTGCGTCAAAATAACCGTGACTAATCTGTGTACGAGATGTGCAGGTGGCGCCCTGAGCTTAAATCTCGGTTAATGTAAAATTCTAGTACACTGCCTGCGTGGATAAATCTGGGCTTCCTTAGTAATCAAAAATGAAAATCCGTAGATAGAGGGTGCTGCTAAAATGTTAAGGAACCTGAAGGTCAGGCGGCCAAGGCCCGATGTGGGGTGTAGTGCCATTGAAGAAGAAAGGGCCATTTCGAAGCAACAGAGCCTACGCGGCAAATCGAAAAAAATCAATTGATTCGCTTATTTTTAAATTCAACATTTTAGTATGGAGGAACTTGTTGCAAGTAGGACTCGATCTGCCGGATGACGTCGGCGTACGTTCGGCCGGTGGAGACTCGATCGGTACGTTTTGAGTTTTTCACTTATTTCGTTCAGTTCGAGTGTGATGTATGCTGCAAAAAACATTTTTTTTTCAGTATGTCTTATGCGCATTTTTCAGGTTTAAAGGCGGATTGACACTCAAATCCGGGAAACTGAGGTGAGGGTTTTATTACGATGCAGGTGAGCTTACCAAAATTTGTTTACTTCATTCGCATGTGCAAAATTCACTCGGCAGCTCAACACACCACCGTGTTTTGCGAAGATTTTATTTTTAGCCCACTGAAACGGTGTAGATTTGTAAACTCAATAATTATACTCTAGTTTGCTTTAAAGTTTATAACGCCAAGAATTTTTAATGTGGTTATCGAAATAAACTTAGGGGTCACCCTTTAATGTGCGATGCATAGTTAATTCGGCAAGGGTAAGGGAAACAAGTAAAAATAGGGAAATTATCAGGGAAATACAGGAAGGAGGAGTTTGAAGTGGCGGTGAACGTTTTTCTTAAACTGCTGGAGGTTGTATTTAGCGGGAAAGAGATTGCCTGGTAATGAATTCCACAATACTGTCGTCCGAGGGATGAAACATTGACTAAACTTCAATGTTGTCCACGGCAAGGGCTTCACAGTGTATTCGTGTGAGCGTCCAGCTTGGCGAGTATTTCGGGGGGCATTGAATATAGGTAGTATAAGAGCTTTTAGCTCCTTGCTGCATTTACCATGCAAGTAACTATTGTAAATGCGGAATACTCCGATATTTGGACGATGCTCGACGGAGTCAATTGAGGCCAATATAGCTATATAGGGAAACAAATAAAAATAGGGAAATTATCAGGGAAATGCAGGAGGGAAGAGTTTGAAGTGGGGTGAACATTGTTCTTAAACTGCTGGAGGTTGTATTTAGCGGGAAAGAGATTGCCTGGTAATGAGTTCCACAATACTGTCGTCCGAGGGATGAAGCATTGCCTAAACTTCACTGCTGTTCACGGCAAGGGCTTCACAGTGTATTCGTGTGAGCGTCCAGCTTGGCGAGTATTTCGGGGGGCATTGAATATAGGTAGTATAAGAGCTTTTAGTTCCTTGCTGCATTTACCATGCAAGTAACTATTGTAAATGCGGAATACTCCGATATTTCTACGATGCTCGACGGAGTCAATTGAGGCCGATATAGCGTCATCTCAAATTAATCGGAATGCATGTTATTGGATACGGATATTTCTGGATACGGGGTCAAGTAGAGCCAGATGTGATTTTGGACCCAGCCCAAACAGGCGAGTTGTACTCAAGACGTGGTCGGATATAAACCTTATAGCTGGTAGCTAGTTCGGAGGCAGAAAAGTATTTTTTACATTTCCGCAGAATACCTGGACGTTTGGAAGCATGAAGAGCAACTTCGTAGATGTGTTGGCTCCAATCAAGGCGATTGTTAAATTTTACATCTAGTACCATAAAATCTGCGGAAGGTGAAATCTGTACGCCATTTAAGGACATATTAGCGGCCGACTTTGGAACGTTATGTTTAAGAGATAGATGACAAGACTGCATTTTTAAGGCAAACTCTACTCTGTTATTCCTGCGCCATTCCAGGATTAAACTGAGGTCAGAGTTCAATGACTGTATTGGCTCATTACGGCATGAGGCCATTGATATTGGACGTGCCTCCGCAGGGAAGTCAAATTGGAAGGTGTTATCTAAAGTGCTTTCATCTGCTAAACAATGAATAGGATTGAGAGTAGATGACAGAAGGTCATTTATGGAGACTGAAAAGAGGGTAGGAGATGAAACTGAGCCCTGAGGGACGCCAGAATCAGTGGAAAAGAGTGCAGAAGTTACTCCGTCTAGTACGACTCTAATAGAGTGCTCGGAGAGAAAACTCAGTTCATTTAAGACCGGAGCATGCGCATTCTTCCTCATCTTGTTTCTGCTTTCCTTAATATAATTCATACAATGTGTATAAGAATGCCAAGTCTTATTCATTACCTCCGCATTTCGAATAAACCTTTCAAGTACCTTCCGCGTGCAATGCATTACTGAATTTCCCGTTGGGTGCTCAGAATACGTATGTATATGCATTATGTATGTATATAAATTTGAAGTATTTCTTTCGTGGTTGAGAAAAATCAGGATCCGTTATTTATTCATATTTCGAATTGAAGAAAAAACAAACACAAGAATGTATAACAGTTGTAAAATTAAGTATTTTAAATGCATTTTAGTAATATAATTTTAAACAGTCTTATCACCTTCTCTTAATTTATTACGAGTACCTATTACCCTTATATTATTTAATTAAAAAAAATTTAAATAAAAACACATTAAATAGTTAAAATTTCTTAGTTCTATTGATTTTGTAATTATACTTTACTTACGATAAGGTTTGTTTTATAAGTAATTAAATTTTTTTTTGTTATTTTGATTACATACTTTAGATTTAGTGAAATTATTATCTATTGTGGTTTGTTATTTTATTTTAATAAAATTAGAATTATTATATGATCTAAATCATTTTAATTTGATAACATTTTTATAGTAAAATAGCTCTTCAATTTTTCAAAAAAATAAGAAACGCCTAAATATGAAAAAAATATTTTAACTTGAAATTTGTGTTTTCTTTATTAATTTTGTATGCTGTTTTCTTTGTTTGTGTAATTTGGCATGTTGCTTTACTTCAAAAACTTAATTTTAACATATTTGGTAAAAAAATTGTTCTAAAATTTTGTATATTTCATAAATTTTAGTCAAGTTTCAAAAAATAGAAAACTTATAGTGATGTGGTTGAAAACAGTGGTAAAACTATTTTTTCTCGAAGCATCGAATTTGAATTTTTAGTGGCCTTGGTGATTCCAAATTTTCTTTCGAGATAGCGTTTTATTCGACGTAGGAAAACATGCTTGCTTCGAGAAATAACTCCTTCTGCACTTCATGCACTTGTAGTTTTTTTTTTAATTTAAAAATTTGAAGAAAGTATTTTGCTTTCGAAAAAACCTTCTGTTCAAAAGGTGGTTTAAATTTTGACAAAAAATAATAGGTAAGAATTATTTATTGATCAGGGTTTATTTTGGTACCTACAAAATAGTTTCCGCTAGCTGTAGTATACATATGCCAACGCTCCCTCAAACACACTTTCGGGAAAGCCCTTTTGAATTTTCTTTGATGGCTGCAACCGACTCAATACGACGTCCTTGAAGTACTAATGTGAAATGTGTGAAAAGGAAGAGGTCGCAAGAAGCCAAATCTGGTAAGTACGGCTCTTGTATAATGATATTAGTGGAGTTTTTGCTTTTAGGGAATATTAGGGAAATTTGAGTAATCTTTCAGCTTCCAATCAGTAAAACCTATCTAAAATTGTCGAAATTTATAGTGAAACGACAAGAATTTGACCCGAAAGACAACATTAATGTTTAGAGTATCCTCTATAATCTTTTCTCACACATGAAGATCGAAATGTGCATCGTTTTCGTGAAAAAATATTGAAACCGTCGTAACTCACCTATGACGCTTTAACAGCTCATAGCAAAAAATCAGATGTGGTGGGGGTTACGTTTTTTCGTGAAAAAGCTTTTCCTGACAGGAGGCAGGAGGAGCGCTTAAACCGAAAAATACGAATTCAAATATCTCAACCATGGTTACAGCTAGGAAGCTAAAAATCAACATACATATAGAGGAGTTTGTGGGACAACTTTTAAAAATAATTTACAAACACATAAATTGAAAATTTTTGAATGAAATTTTTAGGTAGAAACTTGAAAATTTGCGAAATGCATTTAAAAAAAATCCCCAAGAGTTTAAATTATTAACTGGTCGAATATCTTTAAAACTTCTACCCCCTCCCATACAAAATTATTTTTTCGACCATTTTCAATTATCACTTAACTATTAAATGCTATCAATATGAAATTTTGCACAAGAACTTACGAAAATAGTTGAAATAAAATTACGTTAAAAGTTTTGAGATAGCACTTGCTACCTTTTACCCCCTCCCACACAAAAGTATGATTTCGACCAATTTCATTAAATCAACTAATAACTAACAAATTAAAAGCTACAAACTTGAAATTTTGTACAAGCACCTCACAAAAGAAAAGAAATAAAACTGCATCACAAATTTTACGATTTCCCTACCTCCTCTACCCCCTCCCATACAAATGTTTGGTTTCGTGAATTTAAAATACACCGAATCCAATGAAAATTCTATGCAATTTCGTCTATGAAACTGACATTCTATACAAAGAATATTGGATTTGGTTCAAGCAATCAATTAAGAAACTATTAACATCCACCCACCCTTACTATCACCCTCCCCCCTCTCTTCATGAAAACTCAAACTTGCATAAATAAACTAATGAAATATGGAGCTTTTGAACGCCCAAGAAGCTCCTTTAACTTAGTCTTCCCTAACCACTCTAACCTGCATATTGACTTTCTACGCATGCGCATTTTGTCCCAAAAATAATAAAGTTTCGCCCGACTTGTTGGCAGGTTATATGATCTTACTATTAATTCCAATTAACTGTTTAGTGTACAATGTCAGCTCGATAAATTGTATACGTACTGAATTCTTCTTCTTCTTCTAGAATGGCACTACAGCCGAAATCGGGTCGGACCTTCAGGTTACTTAACATTTATAATTATTTCTTGTGGAAAAATTGTTAGACCTTCGCAAAACCCTCTATCTTCGAAGTTTTCATTTTCATAGATTGAGATGACCAAGGTATCTTAAGCAGGCAGCGTGCTTGAACTATACGTCGACCAGGATTTGAACTCACGACCTTCGCATTGTAGACCAACACGCTACCCACTAGGTAACACCCTAGCGTAAATTGGTTTAGAATATTTCATGAAAAGTGCAGTTTGTGTGGGAGGTGGTGGAAGCAAATGGGGGATTTAAGTAATTATACCGTACATTAGAATCATCATAAAAGTAATATCTTCCAAATTTCAGATCAATATCTTTTATACTTTTCGAAAAAAATCCGTTAATTGTCAAATTGCGAAATGATGTCATTTTGTATGGGAGGGGGTAGAAGGGGTGGAGCGATTTGGCCCGTTCAGGAACCCGACCTTACTTTTTAATCGAAAACGACGTGTAGAAAATTTGAACGGTCTAGCTCAACGCGTTCTCAAGCTAGAGAACGCGCAGACGGATGGACAGATGGACGGACGGACTTCCGGTTTTGAGATTTTTGAGTGAATTATGTAACCTTCTGTAACATTCAGTTTTTTTCTCCGAGCCTTATTTCTTAGCGGTACAAACTTTAGTATCTATCTAGAGATACTAGATGAAATCGAAATTTTTGTGATCTTAAGAAATTTTGTATGGGGAGTGTAAGAAGGGGTGACAGCATTGAACTAATTTGTCTTACACCATGCTGGAGTAGCTATATAAAGAAAGAAGGTGGAACAGAGCTTACCAGTCGAATATTTAAAATAATTGTTAAAATCTAGACAACTGAAAAATTACCCGACGACTGGCGGAAAAGCATTATATGTCCGGGATACAAAAAAGGTGACCGTTTGCGTTGCGAAAATTACAGAGGAATTTCATTGCTATGTACGTATTACAAAATCTTGACTAAAATTATCGAACGAAGACTCAGTGAATACGCTAACAACATCATCGGAGAATATCAAGGTGGCTTCAGATCTGGACGATCGAAAACGGACCAGCTATTCTCAGTAAAACAGGTGCTAGCAAAATGCTGGGGATATGATATTAATGTGCACCAACTGTTCGTCGATTTTTGCCAAGGATACGATAGTGTCGACCGTAATGCTCTGTAAAGAATAACGATTGAACTAAGTGTCCCACCGAAACTAGTTCGGTTAATAAAAGCCACGATGGAAAACAATGAGTGCCAAGTAAAAATCCAAAACGAGTTGACTCACAGCTGTCCGATGGAGTCAGGTCTTAAACAAGGAGATGGTCTCGCCCCCACGCTCTTTAACTTGGTGCTCGAGTATGTCGTCAGGAAAGCAACTTCAGTAACCTCAGTGGACACCAGAGGTACGCTACTCGTAAAATCCGCACAGTTGATGGCGTATGCAGACGACGTGGATATTCTGGCCCGATCAATACTTGGCGTTAAGGAGGTATTCCAGGAGTTGGAGTCGGCAGCGGGTGGAGTAGGGCTCAGGGTCAATGAAGCGAAAACTAAATACATGACCCAGACTCGAAGGACTGTCCCAGAGAGGCAGAACATTAAAATAGGCGAATACAACTTCGAGCAGGTGGATGAATTCGTATACCTGGAAGCCCTTCTCACAAAGGACGGCAATGTGCGACATGAAATTCAAAGAAGAATCACGGCAGCTAACAAAGCATTTTATGCGGTCCTCCCCATAATGAAATCAAGGAAGGTCCACCGAAACAATAAACTACGCATCTACAAGATATTAATTCGTCCTGTGCAGGACGCGAAACGTGGACCTTGACACGGTTTTCGGAGAAGTTAATCGACACTTTTGAGCGAAAAATTCTTCGGAAGGTATACGGAGCAGTTAAGGAAGGAGATGATTGGCGAATTCGATACAACCATGAGCTGTATCAACTATTTGACGACCCACCAGCATCTATAGTGATCAAACTGCGCAAGCTGTAATGGGCTGGCCACGTGGAACGAATGCACGAGGAACGAATCCCAAAACGAGTGCTCAAGGGCAAAGCTCAAGGTAACCGACCGCAGGGGAAGCCACGAAAGCGATGGGAGGACTCAGTCGACGCAGACTGCAGATCGCTTCTCAATTTTTCAAACTGGAGGACGTGGTCGTTGGACCGAGACAACTGGAGGAGGTGCATGCGGGAGGCCAAGGCTCGATATGGGCTGCAGCGCCATTGCATCATGGAGTAGCTATAAAAATGTTTTGTACCAAATTTAAGCTTCGAAAATTCAATATGTACTGAGAAAATTGGGAAAGCTATAGCTATAGCCTCGTGGGTAGCGTATTGGTCTACAATGCGAAGGTCGTGAGTTCAAATCCCGGTAGACGCATAATTCCAGCACACTTCCTGCTTGGATATACCTTAGTTACCTCAAGCTACGAAAATGAAAATTTGTAGATAAAGAATTGTGCGAAGGGCTAACAACCCTTTCACAATGACAAATAAAATGTTAAGGAACCTGAAATTCAGGAGGCCAAGATCCGATTTGGGCTGTAGTGCCATTGTAGAAGTAGAAGAAACTTAATGCATTGGATTTAGTGGAATCGTGCAATTTTTATGGGAGGTGGTAAAAGGAGTGGGAGATTTTTGGTGATTTTTCGAGAAACAACTATAATCATCATGAAATTTATGTATTTTAAATTTTAGATCAATAACATTCACACTTTTCAAGAAAATCGAATTTTGGAAAAGTCGTGGAATTGTGTAACTTCACATTGTATGGGAGAGGATAAAAGGAGCGAAACTAATCGGCTATTTTTTTCGCGATATTAATAATAATGCTAATTTAGGATTCAGTATAAAATTTTATCGCAAAGAAAGTTATACATATGTACTGAGAAAATTGATGTATAGTGTTTCTTGAAAAAGTGTAGTTTGCATGAAATTTAGAGAATTCAAATAATTTGTATACTTAAAGCATTTATGATAAAAATAATACCAGGGGTGTAAATATGAGACCGAAATTTGGTCATAGAGGGCCTCACTGGTCAATGTGGTTATTGTGAACACGCGTCAGTGGCGCCATTTTCTTGTTTTCACATCGGACAAAGATTGTCAACTCATAACACTTCAAGTTTCATACGACAGAATAGTTTTTAATAACAGTGAACATGTCGAACTTTGTACCGCGAAACTACGATTTGCGGGCAGCTTTAATTTTCTGTTTCCATTTGAAGAAAACAGCTGCTGAATCGCATCGAATGCTTGTCGATGCTTACGGTGATCATGCTCTTGGTAAATCACAGCGCTTTGAGTGGTTTAAAAAATTCAAAAGTGGAAATTTTGACGTGAGAAACGAAGAACGTGGAAAACCACAGAAAAAGTTTGAAGACAGCAGATTACAAGCATTGTTGGATGAGGACGACGCTCAAACGCAACAACAACTGGCAGATCAGTTAAACGTAACACAAGCAGCCGTCGCCATATGTTTGAAAGCCATGGGAAAGATCCACAAGACGGGAAAATGGGTCCCACATGATCTCAACGAAAGACAGCAGGGAAACGGAAAAACCACTTCCGAAATGCTGCTCGCCAGATACAAAAGAAAGTCATTTCTCCATCAAATTGTGACAGGCGATGAAAAGTGGATTTATTTTGAGAATCCGAAGTAGAAAAAATCATGGGTAACTCCAGGCCAACCACTGACATCAACTGCAAGACCAAATCGCTATGGCCGGAAAACAATACTCTGCGTTTGGTGGGATCAGAAGGGTGTGATTTATTATGAGCTGCTGAAACCTGGCGAAACCGTTAACACTGAATGCTACCGACAACAAATGATTGCATTGAATCAAGCTTTGAGTGAAAAACGCCCAGAATACCAGCAGAGAGAAAACAAAGTGATTTTTCTTCATGACAATGCACCATCACACACAGCAAGACTGGACAAGGAAATGATAGAGTCGTTCAGTTGGAAAATTCTTTCCCATGCCGCTTACTCACCAGACTTGGCTCCGTCTGATTACCATTTGTTTGCATCGATAGGACACGCACTGGCTAAGCAGCGCTTCACTTCCTACGAAAATGTACGAATATGGCTCGATGACTGGTTTTCATCAAAAGACCAACAGTTTTTTTGGCGAGGCATCCACACATTACCAGAGAGATGAGGAAAATATATAGCTAGCGAAGGGCTATACTTTGAATAAATAACCCTTTTCATTTCCAACCTATGAGTGGTTTTTTTTTTTTTGTAAAAAAAATCCGGTTTCATATTTACACCCCTGGTATATTCTAAATTTCAAATTGATAGCTCTTACAGTTACTGCTAGGGTGTAGCCTAGTAGGTAGCGTGTTGGTCTTGTATTGCGAAGGTCGCGAGCTCAAATCCCGGTTGACGCAATATATAATTTCAGCACATTGCCTGCTTGGATATACCTTGGTCAGCTCGATCTACGAAAAAAAAAAAAAAATTGGTAGATAGAGGGTTGTGTGAAGTGCTAACTACCCTTCCACAATAAGTAATGAAAAATGTTAAGGAACCTAAATTTCAGGAGGCCAAGGTCCGATTTGGGCTGTAGCGCCATTGTAGAAGCTCTTACAGTTGCCAAGAAAATTTGATTATAATACATTTTTGAAAGGAGCAGATAATGTCTCAGAGCATACCTAACAAACTGTGCAAGTTTCATTACAATCGGTTCAGCCGGTTTTGCGTGAAAGCCGGACAGATAGACAGACAAAAATTTCAAAAACATGTTTTTATGCTTAGTTATTGTTAATATAAAGCAAAAAACAAACTTATTATTATTTATAAGCAAATAACATACAGACACTACAACTATATTTATATGTATAGATTCAAAAATTACAAGTTACCTCCACTAATTCTATCACCTCCCATAAAAACCGCATAGATTTATCAACCGTTTTTTATTAAAGTTCGTAGCTGTTAATTTGCTGGTTATTAGTTGGTTTATTGAAATTGGTCGAAATTACATTTTTGTATGAGTGGGGTAGGATAATTAGGGTGCGGGGGGAGGGGGAAGTTTATTGCTGTAATGCCACTTTGCTCTTTGTTTCAAATATTTTGAGAAGTGTTTGTACAAATTTTCAAGGTAATAGCATCTAATGTGTTGGTGATAATTGGTTTACTGAAAATTGTCGAAATAATTCTTTTGTTTGGGAGGGGGTAGAAGTTTTATAGTTATTCTATCAGCACACATTTTGGTGCATAGCAGTTTTGGTTCAAATTATTTTTCTTTGTGTAAATTTTTGCTGGATGTGTTAATATTTTTATTATAAACTTTTAATTCAGCAAATATTTTATTATGATAATTTATTATTTTTATTTATCACATATAATTAATTAAACAACACAATATTTGATATTTTAATTGAACACTGCAATATATATTGTTGTTACACATTTATTATTAATAATTACTTATTTTTCTTTTTGTATATTTTATTTATGAATATTTAAAATTAATAGCAGCGTTTTATTTTTAATGTCTAACTAGCAATCAATTTATTTTTCATCTCATTTTCTATTTTCAACTGATTTCATATCTATAAAATTTTTAATTTTCGAAAACAAAAGTTACTAATTCGAAAATTTCTCGTTAATAAAAATCAAAGTGATTTTTATCAACAAGTGAATTTAATAATGTGTTGGAGCACCACAAATTGAATTGAAGTATGTACGCGCGAAATTTGAACTTTATATCTTTTATCAGAGCCCTAAGCAAATTAGTGAAAGTTTTCGACATTTTGGCTAACCAATTTCCTCCCCTTGCATCCCAAAACTTACAAATTTTACCAAAATTTTAGATCACATTGGATTTTAAAATATAACGGTTTTAAATTTTGAAAAGTTTACCAGTTCTTAAATGCTCCCCTTTAGCCCCCGCTACTGTTATAACCAAATATTATATTTTTATCATATTCCGCTAGTACATAAAGCTTAATAGTACCGAAATACAAATTTTACAGCAGAGTATTTTGAAACCAAAACTCACTTTGATTATTTAGCTGGAAGAAATAATATGTCCATATTTTTCACATTTTAAATAATTTTAGGCCTGATTCTATCAACTTTTAATACTTTGAAGCGTTTTGTAAGCTAACTCCATGAAAAACCCAATTACAAAAGGAATTGTCCTTAAACAATTCTGCTCTTCAAACGTCGATATGTTCCAAGTTTCAATTACATAGCTTGAGAGATAGTCGAGATATTGCTTTTTAGTGTTTTTCTTTGCCCCTCCCCTTGCAAGTATTGGCCTCCTTCTAAGTTGATGATGGTGGATCTAAGTTCCACCTAAGCGGCCCTAATATATAAAATTATCATGTCATGCAGTACCGAAGATATTTGAAAAATAATAATAATAATAATTTGTTGTTAGCCCTCAATTTTCAGACTGCAATGAAGGCAAATATTAAATTATTTTTAAAGTTTTTCCCACAAACCCGTCTATTTGTGTGTCAATTCTCAGCTTTCTAGCTAGAGCCATAATTGAGATATTCGAATTTGTATTTGTCTAGCGCTCCCCGCATCCTCCTTAGTCCCTACAACCCCTAGAATTAATGTCCGTCTAAGATCATCACACATCTACATTCCATTCAAAATTGAACTTTCTATCTCAAAGGGTCTGGAAGTTAATTTGAACGTACACGTGCGGCATACAGACAGACAAACCGATTTTTTTGCATTTTTAAGGCTAATTTAGGTATTTGTGCCTTTTCTGGGTTCCTGGTCTCTACCTGTTCCGGTTCCGGATTTCCAGTGAAATACGGCAACAGGGTGAAAGGCTTAGAATATACATGTAAAAGAAGACCAAACCTGGATGAGAAGCTTTTCTGATGATGAAAAAAAGAAAATATAATTTTATATCATGCAATAGGTATTCTCAGAACAACCGTAATTACAGGAGCAATCCAAACCTGCCAAATACCCGTTTTCAATCAATATATCAGATAGGAGGTATTGTCGTATGGTGGGCCAAATACAAGTTTCTTTTTAAAAATGCAATAAAATGAACAAAATTAAATTTTTTTCCATGTATTATGGCTTCATTAGTAAGAGCAAACATTCCCATTAATGATGGAACACAACTTCGTTCAAGTGGCTGCCTCGGCTGGCTTCGCAGTAGCGCATTCTGTCACTCCAATTTTCCAAGACCATGCCGATGGTTACGGGCTATAGCTCACGGATTGCTTGGATGATATTGGCCTTAAGTGCTTGAACCGTTTCTGGATTGTTGGCATAATATCGGTTCTTCACGGTTCCCCAAAAAAAAAGTTCAAAAGGGTCAAATCGCAGCTCCGAGGCGGCCAATTGACATCGTCAAACGCCAAAAAACGCACTGTTTGGGCTACACCTCACTCACTTTGGAAATAAGTTTTCAATATTTCCCAACGTTGTTCAAGTGTAAAGCGACTCATTTCGTTCCGCGGAGGTATGATACTGACTTTCTGTCAAGATTTCGAGCGAGAAATAGCTTTCAGTGTCAAAATAACCTATGATTTAAAAAAACCAATGGATGTCCTATATAACCAACGATATGTAGAGTTACTCAGTTACCTTACGAACTTCACAGTTAACATGATTAATAGTGAACGCTGTCAGTGAATTTGTAAATATGGAAAAAATTGGTTATTCTTGTTTTTTTTTTATGTGACACCGGAACTAGAGGGGTTGCCTTTTTGTACTGAAGCACAGCTCTAGTGAGGGGGGAATCGTTTTTGGGAATTAAGGGGATAGAGACGGAAGTGGCTATGAATACTTCTTTTGAATCGTTGAATGTTGTAGTCATACTGAGATGGGCAGCGAGTTCCATAATCTAACAGTCCGGTTTAAAAACGAATCACGAAATTTGACCCCTATCATCGGTCAAATTGAGAGAATACTTATGAGAACGTGAAGCAGCTCGAGTATTACGGGGTGAAGGCATACGGGGGGGTAAGAGATTAGAGATTTCGTCTGAATAATCTTCATTGTAGTAGCGATACAAAAGGGTTACAATTCGTACATGCTCGAGTGAGTCGAGCGATGAAGTGAAGTCAGAATCTCCTATAATTTTAATGGTCTGAGACTGGATACTATCCAGATAGGAGTGAGAAGTTTTTGCAGCTCCCGTCCAAAGGTGGGAATTAAATTCAAGTCGTGTTCTAACATTGGCCTTATAAATTGATGTGATACAATACTTTCATTTGAAAGGCCTCTTCCAACCAATATGAAAGTGGAGCTGGGCTCCTTTGATTGCAATAGTAAAATATTGGAGGATATTGTTTAAACGAGGCCGTAGCAGCTGCCAAGACTAACATCGAATGGTCGACCCAATAAGGTGACTACGACAGAAATTGTGAAAAAATTCACAAAATGGTATTGGATGACCGTCGAGTGAAAAACGCACATGGTAGGCATTTCAAAAAATGCTGTATATCGCATACTGACTGAAAATGGGACATGAGAGAGTTGTTCGCAAGATGGCTGCCGCGATTACACAATGGAAGAAAAACCGCGTCATTGACATACACTGGTGGTCAAAATAATAAATACACGCCTGCGTTTTTTGGAAAACATCTATATTTTCAGCTTTCAATACCTTGTAAGTTAAGCCAGTCTATTGAAATGATACGTTGAAATGTGTAGAACATATTAGTAGGAGAAAGAACGTCTTACCTGTTAAGGGTTTTTAATATATTCCGATTTGGATTCATTATCCTAATTATAGAGTGGACAAAATAATAAATACAGTATGAGAAATTGTATTGAAAAATTTAATTCTTTTCAAGAGAAGTTTTCAGTTTTTTTTTTTTTATAATTTCAACTTAGTAATTTATTGCGTGGCCCTTATTTTTAAGAATTTCTTTGCAACGAGCCGGCATCGAATCCACTAAACGTTCACAACTTTCTTTTGATATCAGGTGCCACTCTTTTTTACTGCAGTCCACAATTCGAACTTATTTCTGGGTTTATGTACATAAACCTTATCCTTGACTTGCTTCCACAAGTTCTCAATAGAATTACAGAATTACGGTGACTGCGCTGGCCAATCGAGAACCGACATTTTTTTGCGCCGCAACCACTCCTTCACTATTTTTGCAGTGTGCTTCGGATCATTATCGTGTTGAAATGTCCATCGAAGTGGCATGTCTTCCTCTGCAAATAGCTCCATTATGTCCTTTAGTATGTCCAAATAACTTTCTTTGGTCATAATCCCGTCAATCAACTGAATTGGGCCTACACTATACCAAGAAAATGCTGCCCATACCGTTATGCTACCTCCCCCATGCTTAACGGTCTTTTTGGTATATATATGTCAAATGGTTTGTTGGGAGGACGCCTAACATATTCATTTCCGTCCGATCCGAAGATGTTGAACTTGCACTCGTCACTCCAGAGAATATTTCGCCATTTTCTCGTGCCTTCTTCTCCGCTCCAATCTAAATGGGCCCTTGCAAATATTAGTCGGTTCCGTATGTTTTTTTACTTAGGAGAGGCACTTTTCTTGGTGATCGGGCTGGTAAGTCTGCGTCCAATAATCTTCTACGAATTGTTGTAGCACTGACTTTAGCATTTGTTTCCCGCAAAATCACGACCGAAGACGCGAAAGGGTTCCTTTTAGAGACGCGGACAATTTTTCGGATCCAATGATGGAGTGGTTTTGCGTGGTCGGCCGCGATTTTCTTTATCATTCTTCTCCTTCATGGAACTCTGGACCATTCCCAAAGAGCAGTGAGAAATTTGTGCAATCTGTCGAAGAGAGTAGCCGTCCTCCCTTAGGCGGTGCATTTTGATCCTCTTTTCTGCGGAACAGTGCTTATTTCGGCCCATGTTTGAACTAAAGAATTATTACAAAATCAGATAATTTCAACTTGTTAGAAAATTTTTCACTTAACTTACTCGAAAGAAAATAAATTTGGAAAAAAAAATTAAAAAGTAGCCCGAAAGTACGATACTTATTTAAAAACACTGTATTTATTATTTTGTCCAATGTGAAAGTGGTCCTTTGACTATCAAATTCAAATTGACATGTCCGCATAAAACATATGAACAGGCTTGTCACTTGAAACAATGGCTTCCCAATCTAATGGTTCATTGCAGTTGATTGAGTCACTTGAAAAGCATTGCCAGCTGAAAAAATAGATGTTTTACAAGAAACTTAGGGGAGTATTTATTATTTCGACCACCACTGTATTTCCATCGAGTGTTTGGTGAAGTTCACAGCAATAAAGCCAAGATTTTGCGTCGATTTATATCGGTAAATGAACCATGTTCACAACTGAGACGAAAGAAAGTCAGAACAATAGGCTGAGAGAGGGAAACGGCTCCAACGAAGTTGAAGACAGTTCAATCTGCAGCCAAGGTCATGGCGTAATTTTTTTGGGATGCGCATGGAATAATTTTCATTGATTATCTTCAGAAAAGGTAAAGAATCAACGGCGAGTATTAAGCCAACTTATCGCAACATTTTCGTAAAGATAACAAGAAAAAACTGTCGCAATTGGCGAGAAAGAAAGTTTTGTTTCATCAAGACAATGCACACATCCGTTATCGCAATAGCCGAAATCAATGAGTTCACATAAAGTTGCTTCCTCACGCATGCTATCGGATTATTTTCTGTTTCCAAACTTAAAACATAACAGCAATACGATTTGGCGTAAGGTCCAGTCATGCGATACTCTAGGATAAACAGAAATTTTTTGCTTTTAAGAAATTTTGTATGGGGAGTGGTAGAAGGAGTGACAGCATTGTACCAATTTTTCACACCTTGCTAGAGTTGCTATAAGAATGTTTTATTGAAAATTTAAGCTTCAAAAATTTAATAGGTACTGAGAAAATTAGTGTATTGAATTTAGTGAAAATGCGAGTATGGGAGGTGGTAGAAGAAGTGAGGAGTTCTTAGTGAGTATTTTGAAATAAGTTTATAGTTATGCATTTGACATGTTTTCAATCGCAGATCAGTAGCATTCAAACTTTTCAGGAAAATCGGATTTTCGGAAAATTGTAAAATTGTGTTATATTGTATGAGAGGTGGTAGAAGGGGTAAGGGGATTCAAATTGTTTTTATACTGTAGATTGAAATTAGTACAAAAATAATATATTCCAAATTTCAGATCTATAGCTTTTATACTTTTCGAGAAAATCATTTTAGTGTCAAATCCCGAAATTGTGTCATTTTGTGTGGGAGGGGGGGGGGGGGGGGGAGCGCGAATCGGTCCGGTCACGAACTTGTCCTTATTTTTTTTTGTCAAAAACGATGTGTACAAAATTTGAACTTCCTAGCTGAACGCGTTTTCGAGCTAGAGAGTACACGGACGGACGGACATCCGGTTTTGAGATTTTTAAGTGATAATTTGAACTTCTGTATCATTAGTTTTTTTCTCCGAGCCTTATTTCTTAGCGTTACGAACTTTGTGGCAAACTTATAATACTCTCAGATTTCATCTAGAGTATGAAAATGGCTCGCGATGGTAAAAGATCTGCCAACATTGAAGAGGTGGATTCTGCGTTCGATAGCTATTTTTAGGAGCTCGACTTTTCTCACTATGAACAAGGTATTAAGAAGGATGCTTATTAAACATCACTGCGAATAGTGTATCGAGCTAAAATGAGACTACGTGGAGAAAAAAAATATTTTTTCCTAAATATTTTGTGTTTTCTACTTCCGGGACCAACCTCGCATAAACAAGACTAAAAGCAGATTACGTTTCCAAGCATACCTAACAAACTGTGAAAGTTTCATTACAATCGGTTCAGCCATTTTTGCGTGAAAGCCGGACAGATAGACAGACAGACAGCGAAAAATTTAAAAGAAAAACGTGATTTTATGCTTAGTTATTGTCTAAATAAAGCAAGACATTAACCTTCAGCCATTTATAAACAAACAACAGACAGACACTACAATTATATTTATTTGTATGGATTTATATTATTTTTTTCTGGTTTTTCTTCGTTGAGTGTTTTCATTAATTTTTTAAAGCGCTGAAAACTCATATTTATTTCATGCAAGCCGTATTATTTATTACAATTTCATTGAACAATGTCGCTTATAGCTCAAAAATAACAACAACATGTCGCAATACATTCGAATAGAAATTCGTAAAATACTGCCATAATTGTTGTATTATTTGTTAAATTCTTAAAATCAATTGAAATTTATTTAATGATTGGTTGGGACCATATTCCAGAAAGTAAAAAAGAATAAATGAAATAATAAAAAAATGTTTTGCTGTTCCAAAGTTGCCTTACATACAATTTCATTAGTAAATATCAATGCAAACGAAATATACATGTAAATGTAAAAATTCTGAAAACGAATAAAAATGAATCTAAAAACTTAAATAAAATACAACCATATTTTTTACGTTGCTCCATAAATTATTTTGCTAGCAGGAAAAAATCAACCAAGTGCAGACCTATACATTTAAACAATTTTTAAGCAACAAATAACAAACAAATAGAAATAATTATCATAAAGATTACTAAATGGAAATAAATAATTCTAAAATATGAAAAGACTGGGTAAATAAAGTTAAAGATGCCAATTATTCGCATAGAAAATGAATTGAAATTCAAAATGAAACAAACGCTTTTTATTATCATGAGTTTGAATTTCATTTTTCTATGGTACGTAAGTTTAAAAATAAAATATCTATGAATAGCAAAATGTCAAGTCAGTACAATTTTTCCATTAGTTCATATTTTTCGTAACTTAATCGAATATTTTGTGAGAAAATAAAAAAGTCAAGTCAGTCAATATCGACAACAAAAAACGATGCAATTTAAAATTTCATTAAATTAAGACATATAAATCAAAATTTTGGTATTTTACAGCAAACCGAACGAAAAATTAAAAAAAAAAAAAAAAAAATTTCGTATAAATCAGTTAAATTAATTATACCGAACGTGCATAACCAAACATTCATTTTTGTAGTGCCTCTTCAATTGTTGTTCATTTTAACAATCAATCGTATCGAAATAATCAAAGCAATAAAAACTTTGTAAATTGAAAAGAAAAAAAATGAAATAAAAATCTCGAACTATTAAACTGTTTATCAAAATTTTGAAATGAGCACGAAAAGCGAATCAAACTAAATCATATAATGATAACAAGACAAAAAAGCAACAAAATAATAACGAAACATAATGTAAACCATCAAATTACGTTAATGAAATATTCTTAATAAATTTATAAATTTTTACCTAATTAAGTTTAGTCTATCATAGAAAACCACATAATCTTAAAACAAAAAAAATAAAATTATGACAAAGGCAAAAACTAAAGTGTAATTAAAACTTATTAAATAAAAAATCATAGAATAATGATAAAAATAACACAAAAACAAATCGACAAAAAAAAAACACTCGATATGATGATTTAAATTAAATTTTTTGTAGGATAATTACAATAACTCTAAAAGAAATTTATCTGATAGTTTAAATAAGTTAAAATCAAATTAAAACAACCAACAAGAAAAAAAAAATTAAAGTCGGGAACTTTAAACCAGTAAAACATAAAGTAATGTAATTCTATACATAAAATAATATTAATAAAACAAAAAGAAAACAGAAAGAGTTATTTTTTAATAAGTAATTTGTACAAAAAAAAAAAGAAAACAATTTTTATGCAAGGAAAATAAGAACCCACTAAAATCCCCATAACCAAAAATGTAAACCAATAAAGAAAATAACGCACGATAAGAAAACTGGAAAATCTCATAAATTTGTTAGACGTGTGATAAATAAAATAAAAAAATTCTTCGAAATGACAAGAAAAACATAAAAAACAGGAATATTTTTAGTTATTTTAATACGAAAGAGCGACAAAAAAAAATAATAAAAAACAAACAAACAAAACCCAATTAAACAAATGGAAAAATAATAAAAACAATTTTATTTCAATAATAACAAGAAAATTAAAAAAAAAAATATTCTGGAATAAAAAACATAAATATGTAAAAAATTATTTTAATTTATGATTTTTCAAAAAAATAGAGTATTAACTATGTTTGGAAAATATTTAAAAAATTCTAAAATTTAATTAACAAATTGTAAATAAATGAAAGAAAATCGACGATAACAACAAAATCAACAACAAAAAACCACATAATATTGTAGAGGAATGAATATTAAAAAAAAAAAAACAATAAAAAAAATCAGTAATGAAAGTGTATGCATTTTTAATTTTTTGCAGTTTTGAAAGTTAGATATCGTTAGGATACAGTGGTATTTTATTATTATTACTATTAGGGGAACGCGTGAGAGCACTGCGACCTTCTTGGCCTATTGTGCGTTTATAGCCCCTTCACCCTATTATAATTCAATAGCTTTAGCTAATTTGAGAATCTTTACGGGAGCCGTATTGGCTAGTTCTTACGTAGAAAGGAAACCCTTTCCAAGATGACTGTGTCTTTTCCTAGCTACTGCTTCACAGTTACATACGATGTGTTCTGTCGTTTCTGAGTTCTCGAGACACAGGCGACAAATGTCGGTTTCAGCTAAGCCCATATTTTTGAGGTAGTTGTTTACTCCACTGTGCCCGGTCATTAGGCCGATTAGAGTACTAATATCCTTCTTGCTGGATTTTAGAATATCCTCCACTTTGTTTTTTTGTGGTAGGATCAGTTTTTTTGAAATTGACAAGCCTGGAAGTCTATTCCAGTAGATTTTATTTTCTTGTTCTACCCATTTTTTGTGTATGAGGTTGGAGTACCCTTTTGGTTTTCCGCAGATTGGCTCTGGACCAATAAAGTTTGTTTCTGCGCCTTTTTTTGCAAGGCAATCAGCCTCTTCATTTCCCTCAATTCCCATGTGTCCCCAGGATGATTAGGTTTTGAAGGCATTCCCAAACTATTTTCGATCCGTGTTTATTGGATGCCAGAGCTTTGAGAACCGCCTGACTATCCGATAGAATATAAATGGATTTATTGCGATGAGCTCTACTTATATTTTCTTGGATGCATAGCTCCATTGCAATTAGTTCGGCCTGGAAGATTGTAACTTCTTTAACAAGTGGTTTTGACACCGAGAAGGACCTTTGACTCCGGCTCCTGTCCCCTCAGAGGTGCAAGAGCCATCTGTATACCAGATGGTTGATCCCTCTACTATTTCAGATAGCATGGATTGCCAGTCCTTGCGTTCTCTGATTATAACTTTGAAGGGGGTTTCAAAGTTGAACTTTGTCGGCATCGCGTCCGATAGTGTGGAAGTTATAACCTCTATTTTTGAGTTTCATAGGATTTTGAGGTGACCTCTAAAATCCCCTGACTTATAATTGTTTTTCTCCTGTATGCGTAACACTCCTCCACTCAGACGGATGTTAAGGAACATTTCCATTGCCGCTGTCGAACAGGTTTTCATGGCACCTGTGATACCAAGGCAAGCTAGCCTTTGAATTTTTTGTAGCATAAGCTTTGCTTTCCGTTGTAAAATTTTATTCCACCATATCGTTGATCCGTATATGACTATTGGGAGAATGACTGTTCTGTAACATCAGTAAATCATTTTGGGCCTTAATCCCCATTTTCTGCCGAATATGCTTTTGCAGGCCCAAATGCCTTTAGTGCTTTGGCATGAGTCCCATCTATATGTTTGTTATACTCCAGATGAAATCTGAGAGTATATTGTGTTTGCCTTACCGTTTGTAACGCTAAGAAATAACGCTCGCACAGAGCCGCCAAGGGTACAGAAATATTTGTTGTCGCTCAAAAGCTCGATTCCGAGTGACCGTCTGTCCGTCTGTCTGTCTCCATCTGTCCGACTGTGCGTCTGTCTACAGCATACCTCTCGAAACCTTTGAGATATAGTGCTAAAAAATTGTGTGTGTCATTTTTAGTAAAAAAGTAACTTTAAGTTCGTGAATGGGCTACATCCCCCACACCTTCTACCCCCTCCCATACAAATTTCATGAAATTTCGAAATATAAAGAAAGTGATTTTTCTTTGAAACTATTTAAGCTATCGACTTGAAATTTAGGTCGAAGTATGATGATAGAGATGTAATTAATATTACGGAATATTGATCCGATCCCCTCACTCCTTCTACCCCCTCCCATACAAATGGACAATTTTGAAAAATACGTATTTTCGATTTTCATTGAAACTAGTAAAGCTGGAAAGAAGAAATTGTGCCAAAATTAATTCAACTATAATTGCAATTAGTTTTAAAAAGAATTATCAACTTCACCTCACTTTGTAGACTCCCATACAAATCTCTCGAAATTTTTAAATTTCAATTAAATTATTTTTCTTCGAAACTGTTAAAGCTATCAACTTGATATTTTGTATAAGGTATAAAAATAGAAATATCAATAACGGGAAAAAAATTGTTTTGATCCTTACACTCCTTCTACCCCCTCCCATACAAATGCCTAATTTTTGTTAAATGCATTATATCGATTTCCATTAAAACTAGAAAAATTACAAACTTAAAATATTGCCAGAATTTATTTTTTAATAGTTGCAATAAATGCTAGAAAAAATTATCAGCTCAGCTTCACTCCTTCTACCCCCTCCCATATAAATATCTGTATTATAAATTCAAGAAAAGCATTTTCCTTCAAGTATATGAGAGCTATTGACTTTCAAATTGAATCAAAGCATGGTGAGAAGGATGATGATAAGCAGTTTCAAAATCATCTTAAACGCTCCATTTCCTCTGCCACCTCCCACACAAATGCCTCATTTTCAGGAAAACTATGTCCATGTCTTAAAAAATAATGGAAATTAAAACTTTAAATTCAGTAAAAAACACTTTGCATGCCATGTTCGGTGTCATATACGAAAAGTACAAACCTCCCGCTTTACTTCTACCACCTCCCATGCAAAAGTCTCTATTCACTATCCGAAAGAGTTTGAGATGACTTATATATTCCGGTATACTAAAGTCATTCCCATTTCATCTAGAGTATCATATGATTGGGCTTTACGCCCAACGACTGACACCAATTCATTATCACCTCTAAGGCTGATTGTACTATTTCCGATATTATTGAATCAAATTCGCCTCTAATGATAATGACGAGGTCATCAGCATATCCTATTGCCTCGTAACCCTGGTCTGTTAGACGATCCATAAGCTCATCTACTACAATTGACCAAAGAAGTGGGGATAGTACCCCACCTTGGGGACATCCTCTATAGGTCTGTGCAGTCAATGTGCTATCACCTAGATCCGTGGTTGTTATTCGGCTCTTCAGCATGGCGTGTATCCATTTTATAGTGGCCGTTTTCAACCCCTTTTTCCTAGCTGCCGCTATTATGGCTTCGTGGTGAGTATTATCAAATGCTCCTTCTATATCTAGGAATGCGCAAAGAGCAATTTCTTTATAGTCTTTTGCCTTTTCGATTTGTCTTACCAAACCATGAAGGGCTGACTCTGTTGATTTGCCTTTTTGGTAGGCATGTTGGTTGTTATTAAGACAGACGTTGTTAGGCCCCGTTCTTATGTGAATGTCCATCGTTTTGACAAAGAAGGAGGTAAGACTTATAGGGCAATAAGACTTTAGCTGTTCGCAGGGACGGTTCCCTGCCTTCGGTACAAATACCACTCTCGTTTTCCTCCAGATTTTTGGGATGTATCCCCATACAAAACTGGCTTTAAAGATCCTTATCATTATTGGCATGAGGATCTCTAACCCCTTCTGCAATAATGTGGGGAATATTTTATCTACTCCGGCTGATTTATAGGGTTTAAAGGTGTTGATCGCCCATCTGATCTTTTCCGGAGTGAAGATTTTACCAGCAATACTTTTTCTGAACGGAGTTTGACGATACATCCTTTCCTCTACCTCTAAATCTTCATTATTGTTAATTATCTTGCAGCCTGGGAAATGTGTTGCCATTAGCATTTCAAGAGCTTCCATGCTGCTTTTGGTTAAGGACCCATCTGGTCTCTCTAATAGTCCGATATCTGTCGTGGTGTCTTTTGACAACACCTTTTGGAGCCTTGCGACCGTTGGGAAATCATCTGTCTCTTCACAGAATCTTCTCCAAAACTATTTTTTTTTAACTTTTTTAGAAGTTTATTATATTCAGTAAGGGACTCCCTGTAAGGGACTCTCTGTATTCATCCCAGGTACCAAAGGTTTTTGCTCTATTGAACAATTTTTTAGTTTGTTTGCGTTTTGCCGCTAGTTCCTCGTTCCACCAAGAAGTTTGTTTGGCTCTTTTTTGTGTAGAACAGGACAACTTTGTTCGTAATCAAATTCCTGTTAAGAGCCCCTATAGGGGCATAGGACAGAAACATTTTAGTCTTGCGAATTGTATTCCAAAGTTCGTCGTTGGAGATTACTTCTGGCCAGAATATTCCTAAAATGCGCCGGAGGCATTAGTTTACGAAAGTCTGTAGTTTCTTGGTAAGTCGAACGGTCACTTTCCACGTAGTACAACCATATAACAACATGGATTTGACGCTTGCGTCAAAAACTCGCAGCTTCGTGCGAAGGGAGATCTCTCTTACCCTCCAGAAAGGGGAAAGGATACCGAAGGCCTGACGAGCTTTATTTAGCCGAGCCTCAACATCCTTTTCGGCTCCGCCGTCCATGCTGACAATGCTTCCAAGATAACAAAAATCTTGCACCTCTTCCACATCTCGTCCATTAAGAACAATCGGTGTGCTTGTGTTCGAACCCATGTGCATGTACTTGGTTTTACGCACATTTATTTTCAGTACCGCCTCTTTGCATTTAGAATACAACGAGGTCGAACATTTGACTCTAAGTCCGAATGGTTGTATGCAAGCAAACACACGTCATCAGCATAATCAAGGCAACCTAAGATATTAAATAGTCTCCATTGAAGAACTTTATCTTCCCCACCTTCTGGTGCAGCATTCAAGATTACATTTATTATCACCATAAACAGGGCTAATGATAATATGCAGCCTTGTCTGACACCTGTTCGCACAGGAAAGCTGTCGGACAGCTCTCCTCTATGTAAGACGCAACACCTTGCATCTTCGCAGAATAATCAAAGCTATGACCTTATCTGAAATACCTCTCATACGCAAAGCATTCCATATGAAATCTCGCTTAACGCTGTCGAAAGCCTTCTCGAAGTCCACAAACATGAGATGTAGTGCCAAACCCATTTCGGCTGACTGCTCTAATATTATCCGTAGGGTATTTGTGCAGTCGGTACAAGACGACCCTTTATGGAATCCAGTCTTTTAAACTTCGAGAGTACTCTCCACGACATCACTAATCCTATTGAGTATTACCTTAGTCATGATTTTCGATACGGCAGTAAGTAGACATATACCACGCCAATTGCTACAATCCCGGAAGTCGCCCTTTTTCGGAATTTTTACAATGACGCCCTCCTTCATTCCACACCTCAGTAAAGAGTGGGAGGAGTATATATGTTATTTCCGGGCCCGCTTTGAGGAGTTCGGTTGGTAGTCCGTCTATGCATGCAGCTTTCCTTCCCCCCATTGACCGAATGGCGGATACTATCTCTTCCTTATCTGGGGATCGTCCTTAATAGAAGATTGTTGCGGTTGGATGTTTGGTGGTTGTTCTGTTTCTGGAATATCTTCCTCTTAGAAGATGTTTAAAATATCAGAGAAGTATTCCTTCCATCGCCGCAAATAGTGTTCACTCATATTAAGGAGAGCTCCGTAGACATCTTTCACCATGTGGTTGGCGGTGAAATTCTTGTTAGTCAACTGTTTCATGATCTTAAATAGTAAACCCATATCCCCAAGGTAAGCCGCAGATTCTGCTTTGTTGGCCAGATCTTCAATGGCCTTTCTCTTGTCGCGTTTAACAGCCTTTCTAAGCTGTAGATGAGCATCGCGGTAGTTCTACCTCAGGTCGGGCATTCGTAGGTTGACATCGGGTTGAGAGATGATTGCCAATTTGGCTTTTTTCCGATCGCCAATTTTGTCCCATATGTCTTGCGACATCCAGAGTTTCTCACCGCTTAACACATATCCCACAGATTTTTCAGCACTAGTTAGAAAAGTATTTCTGGTTGCCTCCCAATTGGCGCCCAGTATGCGTATTTCAGGTTCGCCCAATGTGGATGACTTTTCGCGTGGAATGGTGGTGTACTCGGGTTTTTTCTTGGGATCTCTGAGCTTATCCACATTAAGCTTGCGCTTCATTTCAAGAATTCGTGGCCGCCGAATAGCTGCTGTAAAAAATCTCAAGCAGCCAACCATCAAGTGGTGATCGCTCCCCACGTCAGCTCCACGCTCCGCTCGCATATCGTGGAGACATCTTCTCCATCGGCGACCAAATGGTCAATCTGGGTCTGAGTAACACCATCAGGGGAAAACCAAGATGTTTTATGATGACTCTCGTGTGGAAAAAGGGTCTCTCCGATGACTATTTGCCGAGTACTACAAAACTCCACAAATAATTCGTCGTTTTCGGGTCTCTTAACCCAAGACCGTTACGCGTCGACCCAAGGGTCACCGTTCTTCCCCATGACGTGTTCTAGTCCAGTGTTGTCAGAGCACATCTAGGCGTTCATATCTCCTGAGATGATAATAAGATCACCTCTTGGAGCGCGTTTGAAGGTGGCACTCAGTTGACTATAAAACTCCAGATGTTGCAGTATTCGTTAGTGCGTAACACTGTAGAAATGTGACGTTTCTGGTCCTAAACCTGACTACGATAATCCTATCTGAGATTGGTTTCCAGCTGATGAGACCGTTTCTCGTTCTCGGTGTAAGGACGACCGCTACGTTATTTTTGGCTTCATTCTCAGGACCAACGTACAGAGTAGCGCTTCCACTCGGGGTTTGTTCTTCTCCTGATCCCGTCCGCCTGACCTCGCTCAAGCCCAAGATTTGGATGTTGGAGTGCTCCATTTAACGGGTCGATCACTGCAAGGATCGAGTGACTAAAGCCCTTCCCCCGTTATTCAATGTTCGAACGTTCCAGAAGCCAATCATAGTCCGTTTTCGAATGCAAAAGTCGTTATCGTAGATTACGTCCGTATCCGAGGCACTGTATCCGTTACTCGTATCAATTAGGATTTAAGATCACGGGTAGTCTGCTGGGTAGATCGCTTCCACGTGGTGCAGACTGGGTAATGCTAAAAGATCTACAGGGGGGAATAAGTCGAATAGCTTTCTATCGGCTCCGTATCCTATCAAGATAGGGGGGAACATGTCGAACAGATAACTATCGGCTCCGTATCCTATCTATGGACTTTGGTGGATGTGATGGGGGGGGGGATTGAAATCGTTCAGCTAGCTGTCGGTTCCGTATCCTATCACAGCATGGAGCATTTTGAAATCTGGACTGGTCATGTTTCAGACAGTTCTCAAGAAGCTCTATGGTTACAAGGGGATATATCCCTGTAGTGATTCGCAGGTGTACGTACTACCTACATGGTGACCATTATAAAGTACGACGCTAGAGGATTAAGCCTCGTATATAAAAATCCCCTAATACACGGTGGAACAGCATATGCCAATGGATGAATGGTTAGAGGGCATCTAACCATTAATATGCGAACTCTGGATACCTGGTGACCTCCAGTTTTAATCAGCCTAGTAATGCGGAGCTCTGCTAGGGGTGACTCTACTTTCTCGCGCTACTCGTGGGAACATGAATAAAAATAATAATTAGCAGAGCTAAAGCAGTTGAGTCTATCAAAGAGTAAAAAGAGGTTAAGCGGGGCCGCTAGAAGAAGGTACATGTACCACCGTAACCACGGGAAAAATCCAAACGAGGCATACGACCTTGCCTGCATGCCAACGCAAAGCACATTGGAACGGGCACAGAAAATGGCGACAAAAAGAGGTAGAACCTCATCAACAACACCGCCAGCTGCCGGAAATGAAAACAAAAGGCACAAGACCGCAAATAAAATAGCCATGCATAGACCGGCAGGAGATGCTCAGCCATCCACGTCGGGAATTAGCTATAGGGACGCGGTCAAAGGAAGTAAGGTGGGAATTACACACACCGAGCATCCGCTCAAAATACTTACTCCAGAGGAGCTAGCTGCAATCCAAAAATCCATCCTGGACAACATTCCAACAGCAGCCATAGAGGGAATAAGGCCACAATTTTGTGGACTTAGTCCCAAGCCAGGATGGATGCTAATTGTGTGCGGGGATGAATAAACCGCATCGTGGCTAGAAATAACAGCCAAAAATATCAATCCGGATGACTCCACCACCATCAGTGCGATCCGGGAGGAAAATTTAATTTAAATTAGAATATTTCCCACACGAAGAAGACTCGACAGAGAAAATAACAACATTCATCGACTCTCAAAACGTAGGTTTGTGCGCCACAAACTGGAAAGTCCTTAATAGAAGGAAAGAGGGCATGAACACAATTATAACCTTCTCCATCGACGGCAAATCGATGGAGGGGCTTAAACAAAAAGGGGCACCGACTTGATATTAAGACTTCATTTAGTTACATAGAACAATACAGAAACTCTAAACGTACCAACTGGAATCTTTACCAGTCAGCCCTAGAGTACGAAATAGGTATCGAGGAATAAACAATAAGCAGCCAAGACTGCATTGATAAAATCACAAATAAACTCGTAAACAATACTATCAATGCTTACGAACAAAGTTGTCCTGTTCTACACAAAAAAAGAGCCAAACAAACTCTTCATGATTTGGTACGACAAATCGAAAGGCAAAAGACTATAAAGAAATTGCCCTTTGCGCATTCCTAGATATAGAAGGAGCATTTGATAATACTCCCCACGAAGCCATAATAGCGGCAGCTAGGAAAAAGGGGTTGAAAACGGCCACTATAAAATGGATACACGCCATGCTGAAGAGCCGAACAACAACCACGGATCTAGGTGATAGCACATTGACTGCACAGACCTATAGAGGATGTCCCCAAGGTGGGGTACGATAGTACTTCCACTTCTTTGGTCAATTGTAGTAGATGAGCTTATGGATCGTCTAACAGACCACGGTTACGAGGCAATAGGATATGCTGATGACCTCGTCATTATCATTAGAGGCAAATATGATTCAATAATATCGGAAAGAATACAATCTGCCTTAGAGGTGATAATGAACTGGTGTCAGTCTAAGAACTTCAATATTAACCCAAGTAAGACTGAGGTAGTACCATTCACAAATAGAAGGAAAACCACATTGTACCTCCTTCAATAAATGGAACATCAATACCCTTTTCAGATGAAGTAAAATATCTAGGTGTTATACTGGATAGTAAACTCAACTGGAACAAACATATAGAATGAACTCATGCCAAAGCACTAAAGGCTTTTTGGGCCTCCAAAAGCTTATTCGGCAGAAAATGGGGATTAAGGCCCAAAATGATTTACTGGTGTTACAGAACAGTCATTCTCCCAATAGTCACATACGGATCAACGATATGGTGGACTAAAATTTTACAACGGAAAGCACAGCTTACGCTACAAAAAATCCAAAGGCTAGCTTGCCTTGGCATCACAGGAGCAATGAAAAGCTGTCCGACAGCGGCAATGGAAATGTTCCTTAACATCCCTCCGATATATATCAAAAAAAAAAAGGAGCTATCAAAGGAGTGTTACGCATACAGGAGAAAAACAATTATAAATCAGGGGATTTTAGAGGTCACCTCAAAATCCTAAAAGACCCAAAAATAGAGGTTATAACTTCCACACTATCGGACGCGATACCGACAAAATTCAACTTTGAAACCCCCTTCAAAGTTATAATCAGAGAACGCAAGGACTGGCAATCCATGCTACCTGAAATAGTAGAGGGATCAATCATCTGGTATACAGATGGCTCTCGCACCTCTGAGGGGACAGGAGCCGGAGTCAAAGGTCCTAACTTCTCGGTGTCAAAACCACTTGGTAAAGAAGTCACAATCTTCCAGGCCGAACTAATTGCAATGAAGCTATGCATCCAAGAAAATATAAGGAGAGCTCATCGCAATAAATCCATTTATATCCTATCGGATAGTCAGGCGGTTCTCAAAGCTCTAGCATCCAATAAACACGGATCGAAAATAGGCTTCCGTGGCGTAGTGGGCAGCGTGCTTGCTTCTCAGTCAATAGGTCGTGGGTTCGATTCCCACTTCAGACGGGATTTTTTTAAGCGCAAATTTTTCAGTTGCTACTGGTGATAAAAAATTATTCGTAATAAAATGGGGAAACGGTATAAAAGTGAAACAGTTCCACTTCAAGAAGGCCTAAATACTCAGTAGATGGTTTCTGTTCGCTTTCTATCATTCAGTCCCCCATAACATCTGCAAATATTTGTCAGTAAGCAGCCAGTACAACTGAGCAATATACCAGCTTCTCCACTCGCTACGGTCGTTCTCACTCCCCTTCCCCAACCTTCCCAATTCCATTCCTTCCCTCCATGACTGTGTTTGTGTATTGCACATAAAGGCCGAAATTGCCTTACAGGTCATTCTGTAAAAAAAAAAAAAAAAGTATGGGAATGCCTTCAAAACCTAATCATCCTGGGGAAAAGGAATGATGTAACATTAAAACAAACTTTATTGGTCCACAGCCATTCTGCGGAAAACCAAAAGGGCACTCAAACCCTATACTCAAAAAGTGGGTAGAACAAGAACAATCTACTGGAATAGACTTCCAGGCTTGTCAATTTCAAAAAAACTGATCCCACCACAAAAAAAACAAAGTGGAGGATATTCTAAAATTCAGCAAGAAGGATATTAGTACTCCAATCGGCCTAATGACTGGGCACAGTGGAGTAAACCACCACCTCAAAAATATGGGCTTAGCTGAAACCGATATTTGTCGCCTTTGTCTCGAGGACTCAGAAAGGACAGTACACATCCTATGTCACTGTGAAGCAGTAGCTAGAAAAAGACACAGTCATCTTGAAAAGGGTTTCCTTTCTACGGAGGAACTAGCCAATACGGCTCCCGTAAAGATTCTCAAATTAGCTAAAGCTATTGAATTATAATAGGGAGAAGGGGCTATAAACGCACAATAGGCCAAGAAGGTCGCAGTGCTCTCACGCTGATGATTTGTTAGAGTTAAATTAAATTTTCCGTTCTGGCGCGGGTTGTACTCCCAGTCGATAGCGACGGTTATTTAAAAATTCAACAAATCACATTTTCTTCCGGACAACTAAAATTTCAAATCCCATACTACAGCTATGTTGAAAGATTTCTGCAATATGTTGCTACTGTCGCTTGACAGCCTTGAACTTCGCACTGAAAAGTCCAGACAAATTGCAGGTCAATGTTCGGCCGATTAGTTAATTTGTTTGTTTTCTGGTCCAAAAAATTAATTTTAACTTGGAGAAGGCAAGTGTCTGCAATTTGAAATCAAATAAAAACCCCAAGAACAAGAATTAAGGAATGTTAAAGTCTCAAAATTCCTTCATATCTGAAAGCGTCTCAATTTCCCGGCTCTTAGTCAGGACACATTTTGCCGCCGTTGTTGTTGTTTTTGCAGACTTTCAATCTCCGCCTCGAACCGATTTCATTGTGAAGCAGCGGCGCTCATTGTGAATTTCACAGCCAGACAGGGCAGCGACTTTTTTCTTACCGAGACCGCAGTTCAATTTTCACGGCCGTGGGTGATTCTTCAGTTCGCAGCTTCGTGCAGGCGCGTCTTGAAATTTTTCCGTGTCCGCGGCATTTTTTTTATGATTTCTTTTGATTTCGGTTCATCAAGTTTTCCGATAAAAAAAGAAGTGGCGAAAGTGAAAAATTATCCCGTTCCTTTTTCAATCTCTGCCTCTTGCCGCCGCCGGCTTCGGTCTGTCGTGCTCCTTCCGCGTGCTTGTTTCTTGTTTTCCGTCGCGATTCCAACAGCCAACGAACTTGGAAGGTTCCGGGAATTCCCAGACAGGTGAGTGCAATTATTTTCGGTGGTTTTTGCGGTTGAAAATCGTTCTTTTCCCCGAAGAATTTCCTTGGAAATTCCGGGCTTGTGTAGTTGTGCGATTTGGGATAATCGAAAGGGAGAAAGGGTCGCTATGGAAACTGTGTCGATTTGTTGTAAGTCTGGCAGCGGTTGATTTCCCGGAAGTCTGGGCGTCGCGCGAAATGCCATTGGACGTGGAATGTAATTGCGGCACTCGTTTCTGGATTTGCTGTGGAAATTGTGTGAAAATTGGGCTGGATGAGGGGCAGGCGATTGATTGAAAAAGAATTCTGGTGAAAAGTCCAAGAACCGCTATGCAAGGTTCATAATGTTTTCCATTTGGCGACAGTTGCACTGAGCAACTCGAGCCGAATCCGGGACAACTTGGGACAATTCAGCGCTATATTTAACTTTTTTGCTTGCTGCGATGGAATTGGGTTGCAATCTTGAGAGGTCTTAGCAATAATACGGACATTGAAACGATGCATCAGTCCTAGGGTGCGACCTGAGTGTGATCCTGAATGAAGATATGTGCTCCTAAATCTGGCGATACCAGGAATAGGGGCATTCGACTGGATAGGTTAGAATAGAATGCATTAGTTCGAGAACTTTGTCTGTACGCCGACGTGTACGCTCAGCGCACATTAACTCGCAAACCCTTCAAGATAGAAAGTTCATTTTTGGGTGGATTGTAGATAGTTGTGGGGTTGTAAGGGTTCAGGGGGAGGCGGGGGGAGCACTAAAACCGAAAACTAAGAATTCGAATATCTCAACCATGGTTCTAGCTAGAAACCTGAAAATCAACAAATACAGGGTGTTTGGTACTCCGTGCGCCACCTTGTAAGGGGTTATTCCTAGATATATTTTGAGAAAAAAATTGTTCCACGGAGATGGTCAATTTTCAATATCCGCGGAGATACAGGGTGATCAAGAAATTTTTTTCGGACCTATACCCTCACTCACTCAAAACGCTATATCTTGAGAACTAATAATCGCAATTCAAAGTGTTATAGCTTGTTTTTTAGGGAATCAAATTACCTTTCATTTAGTGTAATAGTCCGCATTGTAACTGTACCCAATCTTGAGGTATTTGCTTCAGACCACAAATTTTTGATACTTTGACCCTCAAAATTCTGTGATCAATGTAGTTTTTCTCAAAAAAACGCATTATAAAAATGTAATTTTAATGTTATTTTTTTATGTGCCATATTATTGCCTACAAACGATGTATACGCTTGCATTGCATAAATTTCATAGTTTAGAAAAAAATATCATTCCAATAGTATAGCACTTTTATCAAAAAAAAAAAGAATATGTTGATCAACACTCAACACAGAATGGTTTTTATGGTTTATTTCAAATTTCCTTAATTACAATAAATGTTCAAAATGGCCACCTTAATTTTGAATGCACGCTAAAGGTCGTTTTGCCAGTGTTCTCTTTGTGTTCATACTCCTCAACTGCTGCCTTACTTCTGTTGCTGCCGCATCGATTCTGGTGTTTGGATCCTGCAACGTTACTACTTCCGTTGCGTAGACAAGGTTCTTCATCCGTCCCATACAAAGAAATCCATAATAGTTAAATCAGGAGATCTTGCAGGCCAGTGTATCGGTCCATTTCTACCGATCCAGCGATTGCTATAATTGGAATTTAACCAATCTCTGATTTGTCGGCCGTAATGATCTGGAGCACCATCGTGTTGGTAAAACATGGAAGCCAATCGTTGCAGTGGCATATCATCCAATAACTCCTGTAGATCATTTGTCAAAAAATGCAAGTAATTGGAACTATAGGACCAATGAAATCGTCACCAATCACACCTGCCCATAAATTGACACTGAATCTGTGCTGAAATGATGCCCTCTTCTTATATGTGGATTGTTCTCAGCCCATGTGTGTAAGTTGTGGAAGTTTGCGATACCGTCCCTGGTGAATTGGTACTCATCCGTCCAAAGAATGTTGTTCATAAAATTCTCGTCACTTAGTTGTCGTTCAAGGAGCCGATTGCAAAACTCCATCCTTTTGGGCAAATCAATGGGTAACAGCTCCTGCACCGGTGTGTGGTGGTAGGGATGCAAACGCTCTGCTTTTAGGACACTCCAAACTTTCCACGTAGAGACGTTTAACTGCAATACTAAGCGTCGGATACTGATTCATGGATCATTTCGGACTGCATGTAGTATTCCTTCATCGGTTGGAACAGCGATTATCGGCGCAGGATTTGCATTTACTCTGCTTGTCCTAACGCTGCCTGTTTCCCGAATCCTTCTGTAAACGTCTTGGAATACTCTCCTGGAAGATATCCGACGATTAGGAAATCTCTGATGATACAAAGATCGCGCCGCTCGTGTATTTGCCTGACACTCTCCATAAATGAAGAAGATGTATGCATATTCTTCATTCGAGTACTCAGGCATTTCGAAATTATTTTCTAAATTTTAGTGACACCTTGTACTTTTAACAATGTAACTAAAACTGATAAAAATATGAAGTAAGATTTGCTTTTATACGCTTTTCATTTTGTTAGGTACCCCATTAAAAAAGCCAAAGTGCTGCACCTATGTAGTTGTGTTGAAACTCATTTTAATTTAATTCATTTTCTCGATAAATTAAATACTAATTAAAGGACATTCCTCGATAATTTAAATAGTAATTAAAGGACAATAAGAATATTTCAGTTTAGCAACATTTCAGGCAGTTTTTTTTAGAACGAGGGTTGCTTTATGGCACATTTAATTTTTAAGCCATATGTATTTTCGCTTATTACCTGGAAAACGGGAAAACCTAAGTCATAAGTATGAGTGCATCATTTGTAGGCAATAATATGGCACATAAAAAAAACAACATTAAAATGACTACATTGATCCCAGAATTTTGAGGGTGAAAGTATCAAAAATTTGTGTTCTGAGGCAAATACCTCAGGATTGGGTACAGTTACAATGCGGACTATTACACCAAATGAAAGGTAATTCGATTCCCTAAAAAACAAGCTATAACACTTTGAATTGCGATTATTAGTTTTCAAGATATAGCGATTTGTGTGAGTTAGGGCACAGGTCCGAAACCCTTTTCTTGATCACTTTGTATCTCCGCGGATATTGAAAATTGACCATCTCCGTAGAACAATTTTTTTCTCCAAATATATCTAGGAATACCCCTTACAAGGTGGTGCACGGAACCAAACACCCTGTATACAGAAAATTTTGAACGTGATTCAAGCAATGAATCAAAAACTTTTAACTTCTACCCGCCCCTAAATCGAACAAAAAATTCCACTCCTACTATCACCGCCCATACTAATATCCTAAACTCGAAAATTTCTTCAACAGTTATCAAAGTTACAAACATTAAATCGAGCACGAAGCGTTTGCCTAGATCAGTGTGATAATCACACCTTCTACCACCTCCAATACAAAAATCACTAGTCACTATTCTGTACAATTTGAGATGATATTTTCCTGTAAATTAAACCTTTCCCATTTCCATTAGAGTATTACGCCCAATTATAATCTTGTTGTGTTTTTTTGTTGCATTTTTTGGCTAATTTAGTCATGAAACGTAAAAAAATAAACTGCCAACAAGTCGGGCGAAACTTTATTATTCTTGGGACAAGTTGCGTATGTGTGGAAAGTCAATATGCAGGTTAGAGTGGTTAGGGAAGAATAAGTGAAAGGGGGTTCTTGGGCAGGGCAATTGTCAATTTAACACTTTGCGGAAACGTTCAAAAGCTCCAGTACATATAATCAATATTTCATTCGTTTATTTATCCAAGTTTGAGTTTTTGTGACGGGTGGGGTGAGGGGTGATAGTAAGAGTGGGTGGATGGTAATAGTTTTTAATTGATTGCTTGAATCACGTCCAATATTCTCTGCATAGAATGTCAGTTTCATAGACGAAGTTGCATAGAATTTTCATAGGATTCGGTGTATTTTACATTCACGAAACAAAACATTTGTATGGGAGGGGGTAGAGGAGGTAGGGGGATCGTCAAATTTGTGACGCAATTTTATTTCCTTTCTCTTGTAGTCTGCTCGTACAAAATTTCAAGGTCGTAGCTTTTAATTTGTTGGTTATTAGTTGATTCAATGAAATAGGTCGAAATGATACTTTTGTATGGGAGGGGGTTGAAGGGCAAGCGCGATTGCAAAACTTTTAAAGTAATATCATTTCAATTATTTTTATAAGTTTTTGCGCAAATTTGAAATTGGTAGCTTTTAAGAATTAGCTGATAACTGATTTCCTAAAAATGGTCGAAAAAATAATTTTGTATGGGAGGGGGTAGAAGAAGTAGGGGAATCGCAAAATTTGTGACGCAATTTTCTTTTTTTTCTCTTTTAAGGTGCTCGTACATAGTTTCAAGTTCGTAGCTTTTAATTTGTTGGTTAGCAGTTTTATTGAAATTAGTCGAAATCATACTTTTGTATGGGAGGGGGTAGAACGGCAAGTGCGATCTCAAAATTTTGACGCAGTTCTATTTCAACTATTTTCAAATGATTTTGTGCAAAATTTCAAATTGATAGCCTTTACTAATTAGGTGATAATTAATTTCTTAAAAATGGTCGAAGAAATCATTTTGTATGGGAGGGAGTAGAAGCTTCCAAGGTATTCGACCAGTTTATATTTCATTCTCTTAAAGATTTTTTTTAAATGCATTTCGCAAGTATTCAAATTTCTACCTTCAAATTTCATTCAAAAATTTTCAGTTTCTGTGGTTTTTTCATTGCACAAGAAACACCTTGTGCACGGTAGACCAGGGGGGTCGGTGCATAATAATTGTGGAATTTTTATTATTTTTTCTGTATGTACATTAAATAGATGTATCCATATGGAAAATTTTAATTTTGCAACTTTCACCAGAGCCCTTAAAAAATCACTCAAAATTTTCGACATTTTTGGTTACCACCTCCCTCCCCTTACACCTCCCAACCCTTACACCTCCCAACCCTTACACCTCCCAATGTAAAATTTTTACCAAATTTAAAAACTACCTAGTTCTACAATTTGACAAAATTTTAATTTGATATCTGTACTCAATTTTGAATTATAACGGTTTGAAATTTTGGAAAGTGCATCATTTTTGAGATGCTCCCCATTTCCCCCACTACTATTTTGTCCAAATGTTATATTTTTCTCGTATTTTTTTAGTATAGCTTAATATAGGTTCTAAGATTCAATTACATAGCTTGATAAATGGCCGTGATATTGATTTTTAAGTGTTTTTCTTTGCACCCCCCCTGACCATCCCCCTTACAATAATTAGCTTCTATCTAAACTGATTCTAGTAGATCCTGATACCATCTTAACGGTCTCAAAATATTAATTTTTTATGGAAAGTAATTTCGAAGATATAATCATTTGAAAAAAAAATTTGGCCGACAATTGGTTCTTAGCCCTCCCTTTTCGCACCCCAATGGATAAAAAAATTAAATTATTTTTAAAAGTTGTCCCACAAAACCCTCTATATGTATGTTGAGTTTTAGCTTCCTAGCTGTTACCATGGTTGAGATATTTGAGTTCGTATTTTTCGGCTTAAGCGCTCCCCCCGCCTCCCCCTGAACCCGTACACCCACCAAAATGGGTACTCGCCTGAGATCCGCAACTATCTACAATCCCCCAAAAATGAACTTTCTATCTTGAAGGGTTTAGGAGTTAATGTGCGCTGAGCGTACACGTCGGCGTACGGCGGACGGCGTACAGACAGACGGATTTTTTTTTTTTGCATTTTTAGGCTAATTTAGTCATGAAACGCGAAAAAACAAAATTTCAGGGTAGCAAATTTTTTTTTTTCCCAAGTCGATCACAATACTTTATTATTAAAATAATAAAGTAAAATCGGAGTAGATTTTTTTTTTCTGTGTCAATCTCAATACTTTTTTATTGGAATAAAAACTGGTAGATATTACTTAAGTTTTCATCATAATCATCAATGGCGCGACAGCCCAAATCGGGCTTTACCTCCTGAAGTCGTCGCCTCCAATCGTCTCGATCCAAAGACCGCGTCCTCCGGCTGCTAATTTTTAAGATATCTTTGTTATCTTCATCAACCGAGTCTTCCCATCGCTTGCGTGGCTTGCCTACTGGCCGGTTACCACTCGCTTTGCCTTTCAGAGCACGTTTGGGGATTCTTCTGTCTTCCATTCGCTCTACATGGCCAGCCCACTGCAGTTTACGTAGCTTGATGAACGTTGAAGCTTCTGGCTCGTCGTAGAGTTGATACAACTCATGGTTGTATCTTATTCGCAATTCCGTTCCTTCCTTCACAGGTTCCAAAATTCTTCGGAGGACCTTTATTTCAAATGCGTTAACTGCTTTTTCGGAAGTTCGTGTTAATGTCCATGTCTCGCTACCATAACAGAGCACAGGTCGTACAATAGTTTTATATATCCGCAGCTTATTGTTCCTGTGCACTTTCTTGGATTCCATTATTGGAAGTACCGAATAATACGTCTTATTTGCTAATATTATCCGTCGTTTGATTTCGTCTGTTTCATTACCGTCCTTTGTTAGATTAGCCCCAAGATATATGAAATTGTCCACATTCTCCAAATTATATTCCGCAATTGTTATGGTTTGTCTGATAGTCGCTCTCCTTCTTGTTTGCGTCATTACTTTTGTTTTGTTTTCGTTAATGCGCAACCCGACCTCTTTTGCGGCGGAGTCAAGATTGACAAATACCTCCTTAGCACTAGGGAAGGATCTTGCTGGGATGTTAATGTCGTCAGCGTATGCTACTAGTTGGGTGGACTTGAATAGTAGTGTCCCGTTGGTGTCGACTGGGATTTTTCGGACGACATATTCTAGTGCCAAGTTGAAAAGCATAGGAGCTAGACCATCTCCCTGCTTTAAACCACGTTCCGTTCGAAAGCTGGTTGTGGAATCGGTTTGTATTCTCACTTGGGATTCAGTGTTCGTCATTGTGAGTCTTGTTAGTCGGACTAGTTTTGGAGGAATTCCAAAGTCAATCATGATTTAGTACAGTACGCTCCTGTCGATACTGTCGTATGTTTGTTTAAAATCTACGAAGATTTGGTGCACGTCTGTGTTATATTCCCAGCATTTTTCAAGCACCTGTTTCACCGAGAATATCTGGTCTGTTGTAGATCGTCCGGTTCTGAATCCGCCTTAGTATTCGCCAATTATTTGATTAGTATAGGGCTTAAGACGACGTTCAATTATTTTTGTCAGTATTTTATAGGACGTACACAACAATGACATTCCTCTGTAATTCCCACAGCAGAGTTTGTCTCCTTTCTTGTAAATTGGACATATAATACTTTTTCGCCAATCGTCGGGTATGACTTCCTCTGTCCAAATTTTGCATATCATGTTATGCAGTATTTCAGCGACACAATTTTCACCGTTTTTCAGAAGTTCAACTGGTATTTCGTCAATTCCCGGCGCTTTGTTTAGTTTCTGGTCACATAGGGCTGCTTTGATTTCAGCAAGCGTGGGTAGTGTCGATGATGGTTCATCTTCGTCAGTTGAGGCTTCAATTGAAATCTTGTCTCTTGTGATCGGTGCTAATGGGGTGGGATTCAAAAGATGTTCAAAGTATGAAGCTCATCTCCTTTTGATTTCTTCTGTGTCGCTGATGATATTGCCCTCTGCGTCTTCGCAGAGACTGGTTTTTGGCTTATATCCCTTTTTTAAGTTTTTTACTATTACGTATGCGTCCCGCGTTTTATTTTTTCTCATGTCGTCGTCCATTTTTTGTATTTTGTCATTATGGTACTTCCTTTGTTTTCGTCTGCAAGTCTTTTTCGCATATCGCCTAAGCTCGTCATATCTTTCTTTTTTGGCTCGTGTTGGTCGTTCAGTAAAAATTTTGTAAGCCTCGTTCTTTCTATCTATTGCGTCGCGACATTCTTGGTCGAACCAATCATTATTTTTTCGCCGTGCTTGATATCCTAATACCTCTTCCGCGGAGGATTTGATGCCGTCTAGTATTTTCATCCACGCATTATCCAGTGGCATATTTTGGATATTTTCATATATTTGTGTCAGGTGTTTATTACATGCTAACATGTAAGCCTGCGCCACCGTTTCGTCGTTAAGCTTTTCGACATTGAATTTGCGAGCTCTACTCGTTTTCGAATATCCACGACAAGCTATTTTGCATCGATACTTAGCTCTGACTAGATAGTGATCAGAGTCACAATTACCGCGGAGATTTCGTACATCAAGTATGCTGGAAGCAGCCCTTTTCTCAATTAGAACGTGGTCTATTTGGTTGAAGGTGTGACCATCTGGTGATGCCCACGTTCGTTTGTGAACATCGCGATGTGGGAAGCACGTAGAGCTTACTATGATATTTTTGCTGCTTGCGAAATCAATAAGACGTTGACCATTGTCGTTGGTTATGTCATGGAGACTGTGCCCTCCTGTTGTTCCTCTATGAGCCTCCTCCTTTCCGACTTTTGCATTAAAATCCCCTAAGACAATTTTTAGGTCATTCGAGGGCAGTGAGTCATAGGTTGTCTCTAGGGTGGCATAAAATTCGTCTTTAGTTATATCGTCCTTGTCTTCTGTTGGTGCGTGAACGTTGATCAACCAAGTGTTGAAAAATTTAGTCTTTATTCGGATTGCACACAATCTTTCACTTACTGGTCTGAAGCTCGTGACCTGCTGTTTAAATTTTTTGTCAACGACAAAAGCGACTCCAAACTCTCTGCTTCCCGACAATTTTCCACTTGGATAGATTGTGTGTGATCTCATGTCCATGATTTCGCTACCGAGCCATTTCGTTTCTTGGATGGCAGATATGTTGATGTTGTGTTTTGCCACTTCTTCGAGAAACTCTTTCAGAGCTCCTGTCCTAAATAAGGATCGAACATTCCAAGATCCAATAGAGTAGTCCATTTTTCGTTTGCGGGGTCGTTGCCGTTGAGTCCATTCTTTTCGAGGCTGTTCTTCAGGTTTCTGGACCGGTCCTACTTATTTATTACACTCTAGTAGAAAAAGGATGGGAGTTTTGAGCTAAATATGACATGCTGGAGTTCTCACAGCTATGCTGCAAGTCTAACTATGTCATACTTTTTGCCTACTTCCTGAAACGCACTGGTGTTACTGGCCATTCAGGTTAACTCCATGTTCCCTCCTCCTTTCTCAAATCGGGCTTGGGACCGTCCATGGCCGAGTTATTACTTAAGTTTTGAACAGCATAAATTTGAATTCTGCTGCTGGTCAATGCCGACGTAAGTTAAAGTGTGTACTTTTAGCCAGTCAGGTGGATTCATATAATAATTATTATCTTCTGACCTTTAAATCTTACCGAAGAGAGATTTTTCAACTCACGTGTGCAGGATTTAGGATGCATAACTATTTTGCTCATTCTATAGATAGAGTCATATTTCTGCCATAATATGATACGTTCTCCCAACCGCACATAACAAACCATTTTCAAAAATAACTTTTATATTTTTGTGACTTGCAGCTAGAACGTGCAGCCTTATGTTTCAAGTTCATAGCTTCGGAAACAAAACAATGAAAAACATTTCTTCACTTTTTTCCTTTACTTCTAAATACCGATAACATTGCAAAAACTCTTCAAGGTAGAAATAGAATATCTTACGAGTATGTAAAGGTAAACAGAAGCAGCGGGGGACTCGAGCCCCACCCTTCGATAAATGCACGTTGTATACAACCAATTGCCTCCACATTTTATTTTTATATGGTCGTATATTTGCCGATTTTCCAGATTTTATTAAACCATACATCGCTTAATCTAAAAATGGAGTTCTATAATTTCGAGATCAATTCAAGCTATGTATTCTAGGTAGAAAAGATGGAATACTTGAATTGATGAATTATTAAGATAAAAATACTGATTTGGTGAATGTTTTCTCAGTGCATTTCGAATTGAAAGAACAGATTTCCGGATTATACACTGTTACGCTTTATTATTCGTGACGTTTCGGTCTCTGCTGAGTTTGATCTCAGCAGAGAAAAGATTTCCGGATTCTACACTGTTACGCTTTATTATTCGTGACGTTTCGGTCTCTGCTGAGACATTTATCGAACTGATCGACAATTACAAAAGAGAATTATTATATAGAAAAGGGGGGTTAATTGAGTGTGGGAAGGGTAATTAAGGTTAAATTAGTTAATTAATTAGTATCAGCTAGGGTTTTGCCTAGTAGGTAGCGTGTTGGTCTTGTTATGCGAAGCTCGTGAGTTCAAATCCCGGTCGGCGCAATATATAATTCCAGCACATTGCCTGCTTGGTCACCTTAATCTACGAAAATAAGAAAATTCATAGAAAGAGGGTTGTGCGAAGGGCTAACAACCCTTCCACAATAAGTAATGCAAAATGTTAAGGAACCTAAATTTCAGGAGGCCAAGGTCCGATTTGGGCTGTACCGCCATTGTAGCAGAAGATGAAGGTAGTTAAATTAGTCAAGAATTTCTGGGTACGGATTTTGTTCTTAACAATAATAATTAGTAATACTTAGGCATCTGTCAAAAACTCCTTATCATTAGATTTGTAAAGTTTTATCGGTGTCGTATACTTTTTTATGTGCGAATATGTTGCAGTTTGAGCCCAAAAAGCGTCATTTGCGAGAAGTTTTACTTTTTGTTTTCCATTCAAAAAATCTGCAGCTGAGGCGCGTCGAATGATTGTTGAAACTTATGGTGAGGGAATGGAAATTAGTGAAAGAACGTATCACGAATGGACTCAACGCTATAAAGACAAGGAGTGTCGCGGAGCGGTTAAAAAGTTTTGAAGACACAGATTTGGAGGCATTACTGGACGAAGACTCTTGCCAAACGCAACAAGAACTTGCAGATTCATTGGGCGTGACTCAACAAGCCATTTTACTTCATTTGAAAAGCTTTTGGAATGATGCAACAGCAAGGAAATTGGATGCCATACGAGTTGAAGCCAAGTAACGTCGAACGGCGTTTTTTCACATGCGAACAGCTGCTTGAACGACAAAAAAGGAAGGGTTTCTTACATTGCATCGTCACTGGCGATGAGAAGTGGATCCATTACGATAATCCAAAGCGAAAAAAATCGTAGGGATACCGCGGCCATGCATCAATATGGCTGCCCAAGCCTAACATTCATGGTTCGAAAATCATCCTGTGCATTTGGTGGGATCAGCTCGGCGTGGTGTATTAGGAGCTATTGTCCTTGCGGGGATAGTTACAGGATGAGATTTAGAGAATAGCGACTCCACGGACTTGAGGTAATTATCCCCCTGTGGGATGGGGCAGTAGAATTCACCCACAGCCAGTCCTGCTTGCTCTAAAAATGGCAAATGGACACTCACTGGATCATGGGCTTATCACCCGTGATCTTAAATCCTAACTGATACGAGAATCGGATACAGCGCCTCGGATACAGACTGATTCTACGGTAACGACTTTTGGCATTCGAAAACGGACTATGATTGACTTCTGGAACGTTCGAACATTGAATGACGGGAGAAGGGCTAGGGTCGCTCGGTCCTTGCATCGCCGATCAATTCAAGTTATCGACTGTGAAATGGTCCCCCCAAATCTTGGGCTTGAACGAGGTCAGGTGGATAGGGTTAGGAGAAGGACGAACGCCTAGCGGAAACACCATCCTGTACGTTGGTACTGATAGTGAAGCCAAAAATGGCGTGGCGTTCGTCCTTACACCGAGAGCGAGAAACAGTCTCATCAGCTGGGAACCAATTTCGGCTAGGATTGTCGTCGTCAGGCTCAGGACCAGTGTCAGAAACGTCACAATTCTACAGTGCTACGCTCCAACTAATACCGCAATATCTGGTGACAAAGAGGAGTTTTATAGCCAACTGAGTGCCACCTTCGAACGTGTTCCAAGAGGTGATATTATTATCATCTCAGGAGATATGAACGCCCAGGTTGGATCTGAAAATACTGAACTAGAACACGTCATGGGAAGGAATGGTGACCCTTGGGTCGACGCGTCACGACCTTGGATTAAGACACCCGAAAACGGTGAATTATTTGTAGAGTTTTGTAGTACTCGGCAAATGGTCATCGGAGGGACCCTTCTTCCACACAAGAGTCATCATAAAACATTTTGGTTTCCCCTGATGGTGTTACTTAGAACCAGATCGACCATCGCCGATGAAGAAGATGTTTCCTCGATGTGCGAGCGAAACTTGGAGCTGACGTGGGGAGCGACCACCACTTGATGGCCGCCTGCTTGAGATTGTGCAGCAGCTATCCGACGACCACAAATTCTTCAAATGAAGCGCAAGCTTAATGTGGATAAACTCAGAGAACCCAACAAAAAACGCGAGTACACCACCATTCCACGCGGAAAGTCATCCACATTGGGCGAATATGAAATACGCACACTGGACGCTAATTGGGAGGCAGCCACAAACACGTTTCTAACTAGTGCTGAAGAATCTGTGGGATGTGTGCAAAGCGGTGAGAAACCCTGGATGTCGCAAGACACATGGGACAAGGTTGGCGATCGGAAAAAAGCCAAATTGGCAATCATCTCTCAACCCGATGTCAACCAACGAACGTCCGACCTGAGGCAGAACTACCGCGATGCTTATGTACAGCTTAAAAAGGCTGTTAGACGTATCAAGAGAAAGGCCATTGAAGAACAACTACCAATCATCCAATCGCAACAATCCTCTATTAGGGACATTCCCCAGATAAGGAAGAGATAGTTTGAATGAAAGGCCCAGGTGTAGACGGATTACCAACCGAACTCTTCAAAGCGGACCCGGAAATAACAGTCGATATACTCCTTCCACTCTTTACTAAGGTGTGAAATGTAGGAAGAAATCCAACTGAATGGAAGGAGGGCGTTATTGTGAAAATTCCGAAGAAAGGCGACCTTCGGAATTGTGGCAATCGGCGTGGTATATGTCTACTTACTCCCGTATCGAAAATCATGGCGAAGGCAATTCTGTGCCACTTTTTCGGCGGACATATCTCAAATGAAGTAACTTATGAGCCAATGAGTGTAACGATCAATGATAGTGAGTATGTAAGCCGTACCAATCAGATTGCCGACGAGGTCTATGTGGACATTGTCGAATCTGTTAACTGGTATAATCGTTCTGGTGAAGACTTTGTATGTTTATTGATCTTCGAAGCTTGGTATACCTAGTCCTGCCATAAGTTCTGTCACATAATTTCTCACATTGGCAACAACTTTATTTTATGAGTGACATTTCAATATCGGCCAGTTTTATAAACGTCATAATGTTGTTGACAGTTGATGGTCATTTAAAGTGTGTTCGTTAACGTGTGAAGATGGAATGGGGTGTAATAGAAAACCGAACTGCAGTGATTGCACTACATAAGTGTGGAAAATCCGCGAGTGAAATTTTCAAGTTGTTGTGCCCGTTAAAAATAACGCAAAGATTTGTGTATCGTGCGATCCAGAGATATAACGCGATCCAGACTATTGAAGATCGACCTCGTTCTGGACGTCCGCGTGATGTACGTTCTTCTGCTGCCATCAAAGCGGTCGAGAGTCGAATTCGTCGAAATCCGCTTCGTAAACAACGAATCATGGCTCGAGAGATGAACATCTCCACCCGAAGTATGTCTCGCATCATAAAATCTGACCTCGGGATGAGTGCCTTTCGACGATCAACGGGACATTTGCTGACTGAGCAGTTGAAGCAAATTAGGAGCACCAGATCGAAAGAGCTCCTTCGGCGGTACGGCAACAACAAACATCGAGAAATTTTATTTACCGATGAAAAAATTTTTACGGTGGAGGAACATTTCAACCGCCAAAATGATAAGGTGTATGCCCACAGCTCCGCAGAAGCCCGAGAAGTTGCCACTAGGGTACAGCGAGGACATCATCCAGCATCAGTCATGGTATGGTGGGGTGTCAGCTACGAAGGGGTCACCGAGCTTCATTTTTGCGAAAAAGGCGTAAAAACTGCAGCGAAAAATTATCAAACGGACATCCTGGAGGGATGTGTGAAGCCGCTGAACTCTACGCTATTCAACAATCGACATTGGGTTTTCCAGCAAGATTCTGCGCCAGCCCACAAAGCTCTAACCACACAAGCGTGGTTGGAAACCAATATTCCACAGTTTATAAGGGCGACGGAATGGCCTTCTGGGAGCCCAGATTTGAATCCCCTGGACTACAAACTGTGGGCGGAGTTAGAGTCCATGGTGTGCACGAGACGACACCCAAATATCGAGAGCCTTAAGCGATCTTTGACAGAAGCAGTAGCTAATTTTCCGCTAGAAACAGTGCGTACTGCTATCGATGACTGGCCCAACAGATTAAAGAGCTGTGTTAAGGCTAAAGGCGGCCACTTTGAATAATTTGTTGCTTATTTTACTTCCATTAGTATGCCAAAATAAAATATATTTTCCTTTGTCAAAAACTCTTTTTCATTTATACAAAAATTGCCCATATACGTGTGACAGAACTTATGGCACGACTAGGTAGAATACAAGATTTTACCCACTTTTTAATATCAACTAAAACAACAAATGGTCTAGACTTATCAGTGCTAAGATTCACTCCAGATTTTATTGGTTGAAAGTATAACAGCGATTTGCTCCATTTTTACCTTTGGACCGGGTTGCTTATGATTGTCTAGGAATGACTGCATATTCGGATCGGATTTCCGCTATTTTATAAATTGACTAAAGATGAAATTAAGATCAGTTGAAAGAGTTCTTGAAAGAGAATCCGCTAAGACATTATCTTTTCAATTACTGAGACGGATATCTGTTGTGAATTGGGCAATATACTCTAAGTGCCCGGTTTCTTCTATCTGTTTTTGATGTAATTGCATAATAAGCGGCTTATGATCAGTGTTCACTACGAATGATCTGCCTTCGACAAAGTATTTAAAATGTTTTATGGATAAGTAGGTCGAAAGCACCTCATGGTCGAATGCTGAATATTTTTTTTCGGCCGGTGATAAATTTCGCGAAAAGGACGCCAAAGGTTGCCAACAATCATCACGAAATTGTTGCAGTATAGTCTATACCTAGTCGTGCCATAAGTTCTGTCACACGTATATGGGCAATTTTTGTATAAATGAAAAAGAGTTTTTGACAAAGGAAAATATATTTTATTTTGGCATACTAATGGAAGTAAAATAAGCAACAAATTATTCAAAGTGGCCGCCTTTAGCCTTAACACAGCTCTTTAATCTGTTGGGCCAGTCATCGATAGCAGTACGCACTGTTTCTAGCGGAAAATTAGCTACTGCTTCTGTCAAAGATCACTTAAGGCTCTCGTTATTTGGGTGTCGTCTCGTGCACACCATGGACTCTAACTCCGCCCACAGTTTGTAGTCCAGGGGATTCAAATCTGGGCTCCCAGAAGGCCATTCCGTCGCCCTTATAAACTGTGGAATATTGGTTTCCAACCACGCTTGTGTGGTTCGAGCTTTGTGGGCTGGCGCAGAATCTTGCTGGAAAACCCAATGTCGATTGTTGAATAGCGTAGAGTTCAGCGGCTTCACACATCCCTCCAGGATGTCCGTTTGATAATTTTTCGCTGCAGTTTTTACGCCTTTTTCGCAAAAATGAAGCTCGGTGACCCCTTCGTAGCTGACACCCCACCATACCATGACTGATGCTGGATGATGTCCTCGCTGTACCCTAGTGGCAACTTCTCGGGCTTCTATGGAGCTGTGGGCATACACCCTATCATTTTGGCGGTTGAAATGTTCCTCCACCGTAAAAATTTTTTCATCGGTAAATAAAATTTCTCGATGTTTGTTGTTGCCGTACCGCCGAAGGAGCTCTTTCGATCTGGTGCTCCTAATTTGCTTCAACTGCTCAGTCAGCAAATGTCCCGTTGATCGTCGAAAGGCACTCATCCCGAGGTCAGATTTTATGATGCGAGACATACTTCGGGTGGAGATGTTCATCTCTCGAGCCATGATTCGTTGTTTACGAAGCGGATTTCGACGAATTCGACTCTCGACCGCTTTGATGGCAGCAGAAGAACGTACATCACGCGGACGTCCAGAACGAGGTCGATCTTCAATAGTCTGGATCGCGTTATATCTCTGGATCGCACGATACACAAATCTTTGCGTTATTTTTAACGGGCACAACAACTTGAAAATTTCACTCGCGGATTTTCCACACTTATGTAGTGCAATCACTGCAGTTCGGTTTTCTATTACACCCCATTCCATCTTCACACGTTAACGAACACACTTTAAATGACCATCAACTGTCAACAACATTATGACGTTTATAAAACTGGCCGATATTGAAATGTCACTCATAAAATAAAGTTGTTGCCAATGTGAGAAATTATGTGACAGAACTTATGGCAGGACTAGGTAGTTACGCTTAGCTGTGCATCAATAATTGGACAGACAAGAAACGTGGCATTATTTAATGCACATTTGATTTCGTTAAAGTGGCTAAGTTTCCTTTTCCTTTTGAAGTGTTGCGATGTGAGAGTAGATTGAAGCCAAAAGATCTGCTAATTGAGGAACGAACCTAATTTGAAAGGTCACATTATTCTAAGCTTAAAATACGAGAGACGTCCATTTGTGCAGAATTTATTGTTCTTTTGACCCTTTTGCACGTAGTATGATTACTGTGTGACCTAGATTTTTCGGCACGATTCTTACGACACCCTTCAAAATCGTAATTGCTCGAATTAAGCTTCCTACTCGTCGTTACAATTGCAATAAAACCATCAAAATATGTTTCAACTTAGTAATTTACATTGAGCGGGATTTTTTTTTGTGCTAACACGGTCGTCACTCCCTTCTACCCCATTGACACGCGGTGTGTTGATTATGTCACACATTACAACCGGGGAATGATGAAAGCAATACCAGAGCGCAATAATAATTTTCCACGGTTGCGACTATACGACGTTTTATCCCCTCTTTGACTCCACCGTAAAGTTCAGTGGTCTTTGACACGGGTTGAACAAGTTGCCTGCCTAACGATTGACGGCCAGTATTGCCACCCCGTCTCTCATGCCAATTTACCTGATTCCACCTTATCTACACCCGGCCTATATGCATAGTGGATAGTGCACTTCGAAAAATACAGAATGAATGCGACTATGGTCGGTTCTACCAGCCGTCGTCATAGTTGTTGTCATCGTCGTTGGCCTCGTAGTCGTCCTTTAGTCTCTTTGTTGCATGGCTGTCCTTTTCATCTCGTATACGACGACGAGAACTACTCCGTACTTCGGCCGTAGGCAGACAGTGTTTGGAGCGCATGTCCTCCAAAAATTGAACATTGATGCAATTTTTGATTGGAGTATTCACGTTTTCTCGTAGTAGAGCAGAACACTAACACAAGCATTTGTCGTTGATTTTTCACAATGAAAAAAGCCACGTCTGGGACTTGGAGAAAGCTCGCCCTGGTTAAACCCAGTTTTCGTAGTACAAAGTGTTGTCATATTTGTTATGATAAATTTGATGGTAAACGTTAGCTCAATTTTATAATAAATTGAAAATCAGGCATTGTGTATATGAAAAAAAAATTAATCATTTTATAGTCATCCCTAATTTACAACCCTACGCAGCCGTCGCTGTCAGTTGAAGTTGAAATGTATGAACTTGTATGAAGTTATTCGTAATGGGACGCCGCTTACGTAAAGTAAGTTCCCCAACATCCAACTTTTACATAGAAATTTGCAACATAACCTAAAAATTGATTTTAATTTCAAATATTAAGACTTGTTATGAATGAAAAGGGGACCGAATTAATGTTTGTTAACACAAGAGCTTAGTATTCGAGCAATTATAAATAATAATGTCGAATTTTGAAAACGAAATAAGTTGAAAGAAAAGATTTCCGGATTCTACACTGTTACGCTTTATTATTCGTGATGTTTCGGTCTCTGCTGAGATCAAACTTGATGTTTCGGTCTCTGTTAAGATCAAACGTCACGAATAATAAAGCGTAACAGTGTAGAATCCGAAAATCTTTTCTTTCAATTCGAAATGCACTGTGAAAACATTCACCGAAATAAGTTGTTTCGAAAACTGTCGTGACGCGGAAAACCTTGAAAAATGAGGGGAAAAGCTACGTCGGGTACGTAAAATCTATGTGAGGTCTGTGTCGCGTTGTGAATGAAGCATCAATCAGATAATTCAGTATTTGAAATCTGCCAAGCCGTAACCGACGTATAATTAACAATTTCTTACTTATAAGTTAGATCAGCACTTGCTTACAAATTACTCATTTGGTCTAATGATAAGAAAAATAAAAGGCCAGGAAGTTCCATGTTAAGTGAAATCTTACGAGCAATGACGAATCTCCCTTAACATTTAACACGATAATGTATCTAAACAAAGCAGACTTTTAAGTTGTCAATTAATCAATTCTATCATTCCAAACGACAAAAAATCAATTAAGTTTTTTATTGGCACTACATGAGAATCTGGGACGTTATCCCCAAGTTATCACAATTGGCAACACCACAGCGGGGGAGAAAAGAATTTTTGTTTCCATCTAGGAAACCGGCAGCAAATACCCCATTTAGTTCTTGCACTCTCTGAACGCAAGTTGTGTTTTTCATTTACCTCTCTCATTCTCTGGTCCATTTTTCAATCTACAAAAAAATACTGGAAAATTTATTTCTAAAGTATAATTGAAAATAAAAATTTAAACAAAAAATAACCAATAAAATCTCTTATTCCGTACTATCTTGTTCGAAAGCATATTTAATTGCCGGTTAATTCCAGTAAAAACTCAGTGTTTTTCTCGGTGAACCCGATTTTCTTTTCGGTTGCTTAAAGAATATACCAACGATTTTCATTGATCTTAATCAAGTTTTAGTGAATAAAAGTACTCAATTCTAGAATAGTTTTCATCTCATTGAAATTTTGTTTGTATCATTTTTACAACCCATTCAGCCAGTTTTCGTTTGACTTAAATATTTGCCGCACCTTCTCGTTGATTTTCGCGAAAACAGCGCACCACTAGCCAGGGACAACAACAAAAAATAGCCGGGTGAAAAGTGTTAAACATAAAAGTGGGCGAAAAGCTCTTTCCTATGTTCACTAGTTAGGCTAGGAAGAAAAAAGTGTAGTCGATCTATCGATCTGTTGTTTTTGTGCAATTTACCCTATGATTATCAATTAGACGGTCAGTGAATAACGTCGTGTGTTTGTATGGAAAGTTAGTGTTAAGCAAATACACTAACTCTACTTGATACGTACTTGGAATTCATTCGGACTAGAGAATTTCTGAATCATGGAGCAATAAAAGGATAATCATATTTAAAAACCCAACGTTTTTACATGCAAGGGAGTGGTTCGTATTTCATACAATTTTTTTTCTTTTCAGTAACATACTTGGTCCTGGTTTTTTCCGTGCTCAATTTTATATACGATATCGTCTTATGATGCTTTTTTACTATACGATAGTTCTTACCATATCCCAACGGCCATAATCTGCACCACCATTCCAACGGAAAACAGGAATGAATCGATTATGTTCGCACCACAACTTGCATCCCGCCCTAAGGCTGCGCTTCTCCTGGCTTGTACTCGTATATAATGCATTTTCTATATTCGGGTGCATTTATACGCGCGTACATCTCGTCGTATGCATAGTAGAAAATTTCACTACTATCAATGTACTACGGGATTTCGTCCTATAATATCCTTCGAAATTTTCTTAGTGTGTGCGATGCTACGAGTATAATTATTGCAGAAAACGAATAGGGAAAAAATATGGTAGATATCTAGGATTATGGGGATATTGTAATCGTGGATTTGTTCAACTACTTAGCAATGTGTTGGGATTTCCGCGCGTCGAACTACCGGTGGAGTGAAGCTAGCTGGGGATCGGACAGTCGATTTCAGATTAGCAATATGTGAATATTAGACGATTAGATAAAGATATAATTGAATTAGAAGCGAGAATTGAATGTAAAATATTAGCTGAATTGTAAAAGTATGCTTGAAGCTCACTAATCTACGACTATTTATAATTTAAAAATTACTCTGGACTGTAGCAATTGAATCTAAATAGACGATTTGCAAATTCAATTGGCTTCACTGCAAATAGCGAAATCAAAACACATAAATACCTTGCTTTACTAGGTAATGCTCTCACAGTTTGCGTCAAAGGATCTTCATACCTTTAAAGTATTTTCTTACCATCTGAAAGGATCACGCAACTCATCAATTAATCAAATTCCTGTTAAGACCCCCTATAGGGGCATAGGACAGAAACAACTCTCTTCCACAAGGCGCGATCCTGAGCATCGACTTTTAGCCGGTGCCAGGACTTGTTTATTTCTCTGGCCTCCTGCTCAACTGTTCGATTCTATGTGCTACATGGTAATCCGACGTCTTTCTTGAGGATTATAATCCAGAGCCTGTTTGGCGATGTTTCGCTCTGGCTTCCTCAAAGTGTGACCGATATACTGCCAGTTCCGCCTTTAAATCCCAATGCCTATTTTAGTCTGTCCAGTTGTACTCTAAAGTTCGTCGTCGGAGATCACGTCTGGTCAGAATATTCCTAAAATGCATCGGAGGCATTGGTTCACGAAAGTTTGCAGTTTCTTGGAAAGTCGAACGGTCACTTTCCACATAGTACAACCATATAACAACACGGCTTTGACGCATGCGTCAAAAACTCGCAGCTTCGTGCGAAGGGAGATCTCTCTTAACCTGCAGAAGGGGAAAGGATACCGAAACCCTGACGAGCTTTATTTAGACGAGTCTCAATATCCTTTTCGGCTCCGCCGTCTATGCTGACAATACTTCGAGATAACAAAAATCTAGCACCTCTTTCACATCTTGCCCATTAAGATCAATCGGTGTGCTTGTGTTCGAACCCATGTTTATGTACTTGGTTTTACGCACATTTATTTTCAGTTTTGCCTCTTTGCATTTGGAATGCAACGAGCGAACATTTGACTGTAAGTCCGAACGGTTATGTGCAAGCAAACACACGTCATCAGCATAAACAATCACTTTAGATGTTAAATTGTCTTCATTGAATACCTTTATCTTCCTCACCTTCCAGTGCAGCCTTTAAGATGTCATTTATTACCACCAAAAATAAGGGCTGGTGATAATATGCAGCATTGTCTGACATCCGTTCACACAGGAAAGCTCTCGGACACCTCTCCTCTAGGTTAGACGTGACACCTTGTATCTTCGTAGGATTCTTTAATCATAGCTATGACCTTATCTGGAATACCTCTCATACGCAAAGCATTCCATATGTAATCTCGCTTAACGCTGTCGAAAGCCTTCTCGAAGTCCACAAACATGAGATGTAGTGGCGAACCCATTTCGGCTGACTGCTCCAATATTATTCGTAGGGTATTTGTGTAGTCGGTACAAGTCGACCCTTTACGGAATCCAGCCTGATAAACTTCGAGAGTGCTCTCCACGACATCACTAATCCGGTTGAGAATTACCTTAGCCATGATTTTCGATACGCGAATTGCCACAATCCCGAAGGCCGCCCTTCGGAATTTTCACAATGACGCCATCCTTCCATTCAGTCGGATATCTTCCTTCATACCACACCTCAGTAAAGAGTGGGAGGAGTATATCGGCTGATATTTCCGGGTCCGCTTTGAGGAGTTCGGTTGGTAGTCCGTCTATACCAGGGGCTTTCCTTTCCGCCATTGACCGAATGGCGGAAACTATCTCTTCCTTATCTGGGGGATCGTCCCTAATAGAGGATTGTTGCGGCTGGATGTTTGGTAGTTGTTCTGTTTCTGGAATATCGTCCTCTGACAAGATGTTTAAAATGTCAGAGAAGTATGTATTCCTTCCATCGCCGCAACTGGTTTTCACTCATATTAAGGAGAGTTCCGTTGACATCTCTCACCAGGTGGTTGGCGTTGAAATTCCCGTTCGTCAACTGTTTCACAATTTTAAATAGTGAACCCATATCCCCAAGGTAAGCCGCAGATTCTGCCTTATTGGTGAGATCTTCAATGGCCTTTCTCTTGTCGCGTCTAACAGCCTTTTTAAGCTGTATATGAGCATCGCGGTAGTTCTGCTTCAGGTCGGACGTTCGTTGGTCGACATCGGGTTGAGAGATGATTGCCAATCTGGCTTTTTTCCGATCGCCAACCTTGTCCCATGTGTCTTGCGACATCCAGAGTTTCTCACCGCTTTGCACATATCCCACAGATTCTTCAGCACTAGCTAGAAAAGTGTTTCTGGTTGCTTCCCAATTGGCGTCCAGTGTGCGCATTTCGTATCCGCCCAATATGGATGACTTTTCGCGTAGAATGGTGGTGTACTCGCGCTTTTTGTTGAGGTCTCTAAGTCTATCCACATAAGGCTTGCGCTTCATTTGAAGAATTTATAGTCGTCGGATATCTGATGTTTATGGTGACTCTTTTGTCGAAAAAGGGACCCTCCGATGACTATTTGCCGAGCACTACAAAATTCCACAAATAATTCGCCGTTTTAGTGTCTTTGAATCCAAGGTCGTGACGCTTCGACCGAAGGGTCACCATACTTCCCCATGACTTGTTCTAGTCCAGCGTTGTCAGAGCCAACCTGGGCGTTCATATGTCCTGAGATGACAATAATATCATCTCTTGGAATACGATCGAAGGTGGCACTCAATTGGCTATAAAACTCCTCTTTGTCACCAGGTGTTTGCGGTATTAGTTGGTGCGTAGCACTGCATTATTGTGACGTTTCTGACGTTGGTCCTGAGCCTGACGACGATAATCCTATCCGAGATTGGTTTCCAGCTGATGAGACTGTTTCTCGCTCTCGGTGTGAGGACGACCGCTACGCCATTTTTGGTTTTACTCTCAGGATCAACGTATGTAATGGTGTTTCCGCTAGGGGTTCGTTCTTCTCCTGATCCTGTCCACCTGACCTCGTTCAAGCCCAAGATTTGGATGTTATAATGCTCCATTTCACGGCCGATCACTGATTGGCAGTACAAGGATCGAGTGACCCCAGCCCTTCCATCGCCATGCAATGCTCGAACGTTCCAGAAGCCAATTATAGTCCGTTTTCGAATGCCAAAAGTCGTTACCGTAGAAACCCATGATCCACTGAGTGTCCATTTGTCATTTTTAGGGCAAGCAGGACTGGCTGTGAATGAATTCTACTGCTCCCATCTCAAAGGGGATGGTTAGCTCGGGAGTCGCTATTTTCTAAAGATATTCGCATGAATTATAATAGACTAAATATGTTCAATAATGCTATTTGTGACTCGAACTCTTGTGATATTTTTTTGTTGTATCCTATTGAGTAATAGTCAGTATAAAAGATTTACACCGCATATCCCTTTTCTTTTATAATAGAATTAGCCTATACCCTCTTGAAAATATGATTAGAGGGCTTAAGATACTTAAGGGAACCTTTCAGTGTGCAACGAGGATAGTGAATACCCTAAAAACTGCAAATGGTGGACACTCTTTGGATAATGGGCATATCACTTGTGATCTTAAAACAATAACTAATACGAGAAACGGATACAGTGCCTCGCATAAGAACAGATTCTACTATAACGACCTTCGACATTCGATAAACATTGAAAGACGGTAGATGGGGTGGGGTTGCTCGCTCCGTATACCGTCAATCAATGAACTACCGTGAAATGGAGCACTATGGCATGGGAATCTTAGGCTGAAGCGAGGTCAGGTGGGCACGAGTGGAAACGCCGTTCTGTTCGTTGGTCCTGATAGTGAAGACGAAAGATGGCGCGGCGATCGTCCTTACACCGAGAGCGTCTCATTAGTTTGAAACTAATCTTGAATAGGATTATCGTTGTTGGACTCAGGACCATGATCAGAAACGTCACAATTTTGAAGTACTACGTGCCAACTAATGCCGCAACACCTGGCATGAAAGACCATTAAGACCGCTTATTTTGAAATTTGAAAAAATCGCAGTGTTTATTTGAAAAGCTCTAATGAAGAGAGTGTTGAGGTTATCTATGGAACAGAATATTCGATCGTGACTGATGGCACTCCTTGATCCTTTTGACGAAATTTTCGATGACATTTTGGTGTAGTACCGGCTCAAGGCCGACGCTCAGGATCGTGCCTTGTGGAAGAGAGTTGTTTCTGTCCTATGCCCCTATAGGGGGTCTTAACAGGAATTTGATTTGATTGATTGACCGGCTCAATTTTATCAATGGCGCGACAAATCTCGACTTTCAATTCAGGAATCGCTTTTGGGTTACTGGTATACACCTTTGATTTTTAAAAGAAACCCAAAGAAAGAAATCCAGTGGCGTTAAATCTCAAGATCTTGGTGACCAATACACATTGCTGCGGCGCGAGATAACTCTCCTTTCAAATTTCGTCTTCAACAATTCCATCGTTTCATTCGCTGTGTGGCAGGTTGCGCCGTCCTGTTGAAATCACATGTCTTCGAGATTCATTTCAGCAATTTGTGGCTAGGAGAAGTAGTTTATTATCTCACGGTAACGAACGCCGTTGATGGTAACTGCATTGCCGTCCGCATTCGGAGAAGAACGATCCAATCACTCGCTCTGTCCAAAATGCACACCAAACAGTGACTCGCGGTGGATGCATGGCACACTCAAGGATCCCTCTTCAATTCTCAGCTTCCCAAATGCGGCATTTCTGATTGTTGACATAGCCATCAAGTTCGAAATGCGTCTCATCAGAGAAGATGATCGTCTTCGAAAAATCACCATTCACTTGCTGCTCTAAAATCCAATGTGTGAACGTTCGGCGCTGCGCACGGTCTGCTGGCTAAACCTCAATGTTCACACAATACAACTGTCAAACAAGAACGCTGCACGACCGATTCAAAAAAATGGGGCTACATTCAAAATAGGCGGTCTTAATGGGACACCCTTTATTATTATCATCTAAGTAAATTTGAACCGAACAGCTCTAACAATACAGGACTAGAATACGTCATGGAAAGCATGGTGATGCTTCCAAACTTAAGAGAGCAGTCGTTTTTATCGATGACCAGAGCGAAACGATGCTAGCAGTATCTTCAAGTGTATCCATAGGCGAAATAAAAACATAACAGGACTTCGGTCAAAGCCCAATCATGCGATACTTTAGATGAAAGAGATTCTTTTTTTGGATTTAAGAAATTTTATATGGAGAGTGGTAGAAGGGGTGACGGCAATGAAATAATTTATCTACATCATGCTAGTATTGGAATCATAATGTTTTATACAAAATTTATGCTTCAAAAATTTAATAGGTACCGAGAAAATTAGTGAATTGAATTTAATAAAATTGTGCAGTTTGTATGGGAGGTGGTAGAAGGAGAGGGGAGATTAAGAACTCCTTTTGAAATTTGTATGGGAGGGGTAGGAGTGGGGTATCAAGTCCGTTCATAAACTTAAAATTTCTTTTTTGCTAAAAATAACATAAAACAATTTTTAGCACGATAGCGTTTGGGAGTTATGTTGTAGACAGACAAACAGACGAACAGACAGACAGACCTCGATCGACTGAAAATGGGTTCCACGGAGCGGTAATTTCAGCTTTAGGAATAGGAAAAAGTCACACGGCATCATGTCTGATGAATACGATGGTTGATGAAATTTGTTGCGTTTTTGGTCTTAAATTCGGTCACAATTGAGGCGCATTTTCATCGCGGAAAATCCATGAATTCTCCTTCCATAATTCCGGCCGTTTTTTACGAATTCGCTCACGCAAACGCTTCAATGCGGTCAACTAGCACTCCTTATTGATCGTCTGTCCCTCGGGAACGAATTAATGATGGATCAAACCTCGAATATCGAAAAAAACAATGAGCATCGTCTTGATTTTTGAGCGGCTTTGGCGTGGTTTTTTCGGTTTCGGCTCATTTTTTTTCTTTCATTCCGATGATTGTTGACTGGTTTGCATGTCAAACTCATAGACCCAAATCTCATCAGCAGTTATGATGGGATCCATGAATGTGAGATCGGAATTCGCACGATCACGCATGCCCAAAGAGATGTTCATGGTATTTTTTTTTAAGAAAATTCAGCTATATTGGAACGAGTCTAGCAAGGACGTGTTTCATGATCAAAGTATCCACAAAAATCGAACGAACGAACGGGCTCGCAAGAGATGTCAAGCTCTCCTGCTATCTTCTTAACATTGGCATGACGATTTTCGAGAACCATTTCCTTCACTTTTTGAATGTTTTGGTCAAATGAAGAGGTCGAATGTCGTCCAGAACGAGGTATGTCATCAACGATCTCTCGACCGTCCTTAAAGGCATTGAACTACGCGAAGGCTCGTGTTTTTGATTGTACTGAATCAACGTCAGCCTTTTCCAATATTCGCATCTATTCCGCACCCGAAATTTGGTTGAAAACACAAAATTTGAAACAAACTCTTTGTTCCATATTTTTATCCATTTTAAAAATTGCCGTGGAGTACTGCGGTGTACCGATTCAACCAGCTGCTGCAAAGAAACTGATAACAGACCGCGCTAATTTTTGGGATAATAATGAAGGACAGTCCTACCTGCTTATCAAAAAAAAATTTCTGAAATATCATTTCCCAGAGTAATTTTAATTACAAATTCTCGATACTTTATTGTCACAATGTATACTCTCAAATTTGTTCTAGAGTATAAATAACGGGAATGCAAATTAAAACCCGCCGTTTCCCATTAGATGGCGCCAGCAGTAAAAGATGATCAACAATGGCGGATCAGAGACGTTACGTGGTAAGCTTATATCACTGACACATAGCTCAGCTAAATTATAATTAAGGCCTAAATTATCATTAAACGGCTGTCTGTTATACACTAATTTAGTTACTCACTTACTTACGATGGCGCTACAGCCCAAATCTGACCTTGGCCTCCTGAATGCTTTGCCTCCATCCATATCGGTTCAGTGACTGCGTCCTCCAGTTTGAAAATCTTAGCAGTGATTTGCTGTCTGCATCAACCGAATGCTCACACTAATTAAGTTAAATTATCAAAATACTGATCATTTATCAGCTAAATACTCTCAGCTAAATCATCTCATTTTGCTAAATCCTCTCATTTTTCTCATAATTTAGGCTATAACGATGAAGATTGTTCTAGAGCTGGAGCTTTCATAAAGGCTTTTTCGTGCAAGAGAGAAGAAGAAAAGTATTTTTCTGACAGCTCTGAATTATATAAAATCTTTGAAGCGTGATTTAAACGTCCAGCTCCGAAAGATGACTTGCAAACGATTCCAAAACAGGACTAAGGATAGTTTTTCTCCCTTTGTGGCCTTCCTTGCAAAATTTTATTGCCTATTAGCTATGCAATTTAAATTTTAAAAAATATTACAAATGAGTGAGCGGCTCTTCTTAATTAGCAAAGTGCTATGTGCCACCATTCTACTAACGATGAAGACGAGCTAAATTATAATTAGGACCGCTATGTGTCAATGGTATTAGACTTCTGTCAACAAGATTTTTGAAGTTTTGTCGGCGTCATATACTTTTTTGTGCGCGAATATGTCGAAGCTTGTGCCAAATTCTCGTCAGTTTTGCTTTTTGTCTTCAATTAAAAAAAATCTGCGACTGAGGCGCTTCGAATGCTCCCAAGCACTTACGTCGAGGCTGCTCTTAGTGGAAGAACATGTCGCGTGAGTGGTTTTGAAGCTTCAAGAGTGGTGATGTTGACGTCGAGGACCGTCATGGAGTAGAGGAGAGAAAATTGTTGTGGTATCTCATTAGCTGCTGAAACCGAGTGAAACAATCACTATCGATTACAATTGATGCGTTTGAGACGAGCGTTGAAGGAGTAACGACTACAACACCAAAAGTGACACGACATAGTGATTTTGCTGCACTGCAACGCTCGGCCACATATTGGTTAGGTTGGAAAAAATGACTGAACATTGAAATGAGACATTCTACTCTCCCCGCTGTATTCTCCAGCCATCGCCCCTTCTGACTACTACCTATTCCGATCGATGACACATGGTCTGGCTGAGCAGCACTTCGATTTTGCGAAAACCCCAAAAATCGGGTCGATTCGTGGATAGGCTCAAAAGAAGAGCAGTTTTTTCGATGCGGAATCCGTATGTTGCCAGAAATATGGAAATGTCTTTGAATAATAAATATTTAACCATTTTTAATGAATTATTAATGATTTTTGACGAATTTTGGAAAAAACGGCGGTTTTCGATTTGCACTCCCAATAAATGAGATTCAGATAAATGCGACAGCGAATTAAACAGTCCGATTAATTGTCTTATATTCATTATTTTTCAAGAACTAATTTGAATGTGCTTAACGCTTTATAAAGATTATGTATATATCTATGTATATACCAGTGGTGTAAATATGAAACCGGAATTTGATCATAGAGGGCCTCACTGGTCAATGTGGTTATTGTGAACACGCGTCAGTGGCGCCATTTTCTTGTTTTGACAAAGATTGTCAACTCATAGCACTTCAATTTTCATACGACAGAATAGTTTTTGATAACAGTGAACATGTCGAACTTTGTACCGCGAAGCTACGATTTGCGGGCAGCTTTAATTTTCTGTTACCATTTGAAGAAAACTACTGCTGAATCGCATCGAATGCTTGTCGATGCTTACGGTGATCAGGCTCTTGGTAAATCACAGTGCTTTGAGTGGTTTAAAAAATTCAAAAGTGGAAATTTTGACGTGAGAAACGAAGAACGTGGAAACCACTGAAAAAGTTTGAAGACAGCAATCGCAAGCATTGTTGGATGAGGACGACGCTCAAACGCAACAACAACTGGCAGATAAGTTAAACGTAACACGAGCAGCCGTCGCCATATGTACGTTTGAAAGCCATGGGAAAGATCCACGAGATGGGAAAATGGGTCCCACATGATCTCAACGAAAGACAGCAGGAAAACAGAAAAACAACTTCCGAAATGCTGCTCGCCAGATACAAAAGAAAGTCATTTCTCCATCAAATTGTGACTGGCGATGAAAAGTGGATTTATTTTGAGAATCCGAAGCGGAAGAAATCCTGGCTAACTCCAGCCCAACCACCGACATCAACTGCAAGACCAAATCGCTATGTTCGGAAAATAATGCTATGCGTTTGGTGGGATCAGAAGGGTGTGATTTATTATGAGCTGTTGAAACCTGGTGAAACCGTTAACACTGAACGCTACCGACAACAAATGATTGCGTTGAATCAAGCTTTGAGTGAAAAACGCCCAGAATACCAGCAGAGAAAACACAAAGTGATTTTGCTTCATGACAATGCACCATCACACACAGCAAGACTGGTCAAGGAAATGATAGAGTCGTTCAGTTGGAACATTCTTTCCCATGCCGCTTACTCACCAGATTTGGCTCCGTCTGATTACCATTTGTTTGCGTCGATGGGACACGCACTTGCTGAGCAGCGCTTCACTTCCTACGAGAATGTACGAATATGGCTCGATGACTGGTTTTCATCAAAAGACCAACAGTTTTTTTGGCGAGGCATTCACACAATACCAGAGAGATGGGGAAAATGTATAGCTAGCGAAGGGCTATACTTTAAATAAAATACTCCTTTCCATTTCCAACCAGTAAGTGTTTTTTTTTGCAAAAAAATTCCGGTTTCATATTTACACCCCTGGTATAAATCTTTGTATTTACTAAACCCAAAGTTTGCAAAAACTTTCGGTAAGGGTAGCATTTTTATCTATTTTGGAAATTGATAATAGGATTGAGTAGTAAAGTAATTGTTGCATGTTCTCATTGGAACGAAAATAAAATCAATATTTACTATCACTCAGTGAAATTGATAAGAAATTTCCATATCACAGTACTATCGGTTATTCGAAAAGTGATTTAATGCTTATGACTCGAACGTTGTGATACACACCTGCTGATTTGTTGAAGCATTCGAAATTCTGAAATTCGGTTTACGAAAGCAGCCTTCTCTACGATAACGCATAACACAACGCGAAGGTACTATGGAGTGAACGAAGGATTCCCTATTCAAAAAATATCAATTTGGAATAATTATTTTTTTTTTATTTCTACGCAAAAATATAATACAAACTATTTTTTCTGCCACGCTACAATGTTAATTTTAGCCTAAAGTACATTCAAAATTATCTGCGGAATTCTGAAAAGCCCACCCAAATGGTTGCGTCTCGCGGTTGCTAAACGCAAAACCATTTTCTATCTGAAAAGTCATACAAGTGGATTTTCCTCAGATTTGTTCTAAATAACTTCAAAGGTAACAAGAATCTTATTAACGCGTTAACGCACGCGACCAATAATTTCTCAAATCGTTCGTATACAACTAAAGGCACTCGTCATACTTTCTGCGTTGATCTTAGTACGCATAAGTCGTGCACTCTCTTCGGATTTCCTTTGGAAATTTTCCCATTACTCTGTAACAGCTGATTTTCTCTGCGTAATCTAATTCTTGTGTTTTCCCCTAATTTTCTTCGGCTAGTCGTTAATCCAAAAACGATATATTGCCCCATACGTTTCAGATCATTTTCATTTCATTTCGTTCTGCTAAGTCGGTATAGGCGGCGCATTTTTCTCTTGAGTTTTTCCGTTTCTTTTCTGTTGTTATTATTTGACACAGTTTTAATTTTTCTTTATTAAATTTTTATCCAAGTTGGATTTGAAACAATTTAATTTTGCTGTTTTATTTCTGTTTTGCTATCGGGAAATTTGGCAATTTCTTAAAACCAAACCATTAAGTGACATTATTTTTATTTGTTATAATACGATTTTTTTTTTGTGTTTGTTTTGTATAATTCGTGTTTTGTTCAATAACTTTTGACCAGATTTTGATGTTTTTGTTTAGTGATTTAAGTTTTTCTAAGTGAATAGTTTTCACATTATTGATTCTGTTTATGTTGAGGGGAAGGAGGTGAGTTTTTTTATTTTTTTGTTCACCCGGAAATCGATCTAATAATCGGTCATGTATCAGAGTTGACGACTTCTTTCATTTTTTCTGCTGTATAAACATATATGAAAATGATTTTATGTTTGAATTGAATTCTCTAGTAGGCTATTTTTGAATTTCTAAAAATATTCGAATGTTGGTTTACGAGAACGGCCGGCGGTGAACTGGTGAATGTATTTTCACACAACGCTCTGTTCAGTTAGATTTAGAATGTTTGTTTTGCGATTCATACTTAAAACTTATTTTTTTGTTTCTTGCTTCGGTTTAATGCCAAGAAATTTAATAAATGTGTAGAGGTGTTTGCAGAAATGATAGGCACGAATTTACGAAAACGTACATTTGTTTATATCTTTTTCGATGATTTGAATCGAAAAGCTGTCAAAATCATTTTGGTTTACACAGATTGGAATTGAATTGTTGGTTTCACCAATGTAGCAGATTGTGGAACATTGAATGGAGTGTATTTGACTGTGAATGACTAGTCGATTTATTGATCCGTTTATAAACGGATATTGTGACCATTGATATTAATTCGCTAAAATTCAATTTTGAAGTAATGTTAATGGGCCATATCCGAACACATTCCTATAAAATTTCTTCTCATTCTCTTTCAATCAAATTCTTATAATCTACAAATCTATAATAAAATTCCTATTACCTCACACCTTACATTGTGCATTCACAAATCTTATTATTAATGATCTGGCTTTTTCCGATATATTTTTAGAATGCCAAATCTCGTCTCTCTCAATCAGTTTGGGATTATGAAATTTCGTAATAATAACAATTTGAATTATTTATGGAATATTTGAAAATGTTTCATATTTCGTAATCTCCAATCTGATCGATTGTCGATTATAATTAGAGAAGTATTTTAGAACATCGTCAATAGCCGAAAATGTAATAATTTTCTTTGAGATAGATTTGATATTATGCGCATTTTCAAGCTCTCCTATGATATAATTCTTATTTGGGGAAATTGTTTATTTTCCAGTTCGAAGTAATCGAATATTATATCTTATTTTTAATGGACGCCTAATTTAATTTTTTTCTTTCTTCGTTTAAGTATTTGTTAATAGATTGTTATCGTACTTAGTCCTGCGTTATCGTTGAGTGTTACCTTAATTTTAATGGCATGAAACATATGGGACAAATGAAAATATTCATTCGACATAATACTTGTGCTGCAGATAGACTTGTGTATAAATGTGAATTTAATGTCGTTATTATTAAATCTCCATTATATAAATATAGTTTTTAAGGTACCCAATATAACTTAGGGGGTCACCCTATAATGCTATGCACAATTATGTCAGTATAGGTATTGGAAATTTGTTTAAAGAGTTATTAAAAATAGGCTAACGAAAATGGAGAGAGACGAAAGTGACGGTGGGCATTGCCCTTGAAGCACAGGAGGTTGTACTTGTTGGGAAACACTTTGGCTGGTAATGTGCTCCAAAGTCTTGACGTTCGAGAAATGAATGACTGCCTAAATGTTTTTGTACGAAAAGGCAATAGTTTAACGGTGTACTCGTACCCGCGTTCAGCTTGGCGAGTATCCGGGGAAAAGTATAGAGTGGAGGAATGAGTGCACTTAGTTCCGCACTGCATTTACCATAGAAGTGTCGATAGTAAATGCTGAGTACTCCGACAATTCTGCGATGCTCGAGAGAATCGATAGAAGACGTGTTGATCTCGTCTCCTGCTGGGCCCAATTCAGGTGGTTGTTAATTTTAACGCCTAGAAGACTGAAATTTTCCGAAGTGCAAAGTTGCGTATCACCAGGCTTCCGTGGCGTAGTGGGTAGTGTGCTTGTTTCACAGTCAAATAGGTCATGGGTTCGATTCCCCACTCCAGGCAGTGGGATTTCTTAAATTCAAATTTTCATCTGCTATGCAAAATGGAAAAATGGGCAAACGGTTTAAAAAAGAAACAGTTCCACTTAAAAGAAAGTCTGTATACTCAGTAGATGGTTTCTGTTCGCTTTCTATCATTCAATCCCCCAGAATATCTTCAAATATTTGTCAGTAGCGGCCTGCACAACTGAATAATATAGCAGCTTCTCCATTCGTTACGGTCGTTCTCACTAACCTTCCCCTACATTCCCGCTATTACTGTGTTTGTGCATTGCACAAAAGGGCCGACATTGCCTATAACACAGGTCATTCTGTAAAAAAAGCCACATTGTTAGATAATACTGCAACATCACGTTTAAGGGATGGATGTCAGGCCTATGTTTTGGAAGTGTTGAACTCTACTCTATTTCTCCTGCCCCATTCCAGTATCAAGCTAACATCTCCGGTCATCGAACTGAATAACTCCCTGCGATTGGAAGCAATAGAGTGCTTGTTTGATTCCGCAGCAGAGTTAAATTCATATGTGTTATCTTAAGTGCTGTCATCTGCAAAACTATGGATTGGATTGAGAGTAGATGACAGAAAGTCATTGATGAAAACTAAGAAAAGAGTTGGATATAAAACAGAGCCTTGAGGGACGCCGCAATCTATTGGGAAAGAGGAAGAAGTAACGCCATCTAGTACTACTCGCATAGTGCGTTCTGACAGAAAACTTTCAGTCCATTGAACAAGGGTATCATTAAGACCTATAGTTCTAAGCTTAACTATAAGACATTCATGCCAAACTCTGTCAAAAGCTTTTGCAATGTCAAGTGCAACAACTTGACCATGGCCGTGTTTATGTATACATGAGCCCCAACGTTCTGTCAAGTATAGCAAAACATCTCCCGTTGACCTTCCAGAACGGAACCTATACTGACGATCATGGATTAGCTGGTTATCCTCGAGATATTGAACGATTTTGCGATTGACTGCAGTTTCTGACAAAAATAATTGAACGTCGTCTTAAGCCCTATACTAATCAAATAATTGGCGAATACCAAGGCGGATTCAGAACCGGACGATCTACAACAGACCAGATATTCTCGGTGAAACAGATGCTTGAGAAATGCTGGGAATATAACACAGACGTGCACCAAATATTCGTAGATTTTAAACAAGCATACGACAGTATCGACAGGAGCGTACTGTACCAAATCATGCTTGACTTTGGAATTCCTCCAAAACTAGTCCGACTAACAAGACTCACAATGACGAACACTGAATCCCAAGTGAGAATACAAACCGATTCCACAACCAGCTTTCGAACGGAATGTGGTTTAAAGCAGGGAGATGGTCTAGCTCCTATGCTTTTTAACTTGGCACTAGAGTATGTCGTCCGAAAAATCCCAGTCGACACCAACGGGACACTACTATTCAAGTCCACCCAACTAGTAGCATACGCTGATGACATTAACATTCTAGCAAGATCCTTCCCTAGTGCTAAGGAGGTATTTGTCAATCTTGACTCCGCCGCAAAAGAAGTCGGTTTGCGCATTAATGAAAGCAAAACAAAAGTAATGACGCAAACAAGAAGGAGAACGCCAATCAGACAAAACATAACAATTGCGGAATATAATTTGGAGAGTGTGGACAACTTCATATATCTTGGGGCTAATCTAACAAAGGACAGTAATGAAACAGACGAAATCAAACGACGGATAATACTTGCAAATAAGACGTATTATTCGGTACTTCCAATAATGAAATCCAAGAAAGTGCACAGGAACAATAAGCTGCGGATTTATAAAACTATTATACGACCTGTGCTCTGTTATGGCAGCGAGACGTGGACATTAACGCGAACTTCCGAAAAAGCAGTTAACACATTCGAAAGAAAGGTCCTCCGAAGAATTTTGGGACCTGTGAAGGAAGGAACGGAATGGCGAATAAGATACAACCATGAGTTGTATCAACTCTACGACGAGCCAGAAGCTTCAACGTTCATCAAGTTACGTAAACTGCAGTGGGCTGGCCATGTAGAGCGAATGGAAGACAGAAGAATCCCCAAACGTGCTCTTAAAGGCAAAGCGAGTGGTAACCGGCCAGTAGGCAAACCACGCAAGCGATGGGAAGACTCGGTTGATGAAGACAGCAAAGCCATTCTAAAAATTAGCAGCTGGAGGACGCGGTCTTTGGATCGAGACGATTGGAGGCGACGACTTCAGGAGGCCAGAGTCCGATTTGGGCTGTCGCGCCATTGATGATGATGATGCAGTTTCTATTACTTTCGAGAGCACTGAAGTAATGGCTTTCTTTCTTTGGAATTGGCTGAACATTGGCAACTTTGCACATACGTGGAAAGCACCCAGAAGAGTAGGAAAGATAGAAAAGATTGCGAAGAGGTTTAGCTAAAGAAGAGGAGCACTTTTTAAGAGTATTGGAGAGAATACCGTCCGGACTGGCAGATTTGTGAATATTGAGCTCTTGAAAGATCATAGAAATAAGTCTCGTGGGAAAATGTAGTTTAGGCAGTGAAAAACCAGAATCATTTAGAACGAAAGGCGATTGGTTTGAAGGTGGAAGGCGTGAGTTTCTAGCGAAACTTGGTGCTAGTAAGTTAGCTTTTTCGATAGGATCAATCACGATACGGTCGCCATCAACAAGAGGTGTTATTGAAGAAGAAATGAAATATTTGTTGACCATTTTGACGAATAACCAGTAAGATTTCGAGCCTTCAGGGCACAGAAGGTTCTTTTGGGCACTGAAGGATATGTCCCGACAGACTATAATATATAAAATTAAAACCTAATGGTTTCTTAATATTTCTAAATTCAGTTCTTAAAAAAGTTGTTGGGGTTTTAGCTTATCCTGATTATATTCTTACGCAGTTATCTTTATGTTAGGTGAAAGCGAGGGGTTAAAGTGTTAACTAGAGTACTATTAGTGGATATCCTCAGCAATTCCGAGAAGCACATTTCAAACAATATTAATTTTTTTACAAATTACGTGGACAATCCTGTAAAATGTTGTGTACGTAAAGCAAATATTGTACATTGATGTTTGATATGTTGTCCAAGGTACAGTGTAGTGGGTAGCGTATACAATTCGAAGGTCTTGAGTTCAAATCCCGGTCGACGTATAATTCCAATACACTGCCTGCTTGGGATATATCTGGGTCTCCTCAATTTGCGAAAATGGAGAACCATTTTACTGAGATGACACAGCTAAGGGCGAGTTTTATAGTCACTTTGAGTTTGTCCCGAAATGACATAAAGATAATATTAGGTGACTTCAGCGCGAAAATTGGGAAGGAGACAATATACAGGGTGGGCAATTAATTGGTTTCTTTTTAAATCATAGGTTATTTTGACACTGAAAGCTGTTTCCCGCTCGAAATCTTAACAGAAAGTCAGTATCATACCTCCACGGAACGAAATGAGTCGCTTTACACTTGAACAACGGTGGGAAATATTGAAAAATTATTTCCAAAGTGAGTGAGGTGTAGCCCAAACAGTGCGTTTTTTAGCGTTTGGCGATATCAATTGGCCGCCTCGGAGCTGCGATTTGACCCCTTTGGACTTTTTTTTCTGAGGAATCGTGAAGGACCGATGTTGTGCCAACAATCCAGAAACGATTCAAGCACATAAGGCCAATATCATCCTAGCAATCTGTGAGTTACACCCCGAAACCATCGACATGGTCTTGGAAAATTGGAGTGGCAGAATGCGCTACTGCGAAGCCAGCCGATGCAGCTACTTGAACGAAGTTGTGTTCCATCATTAATGGGAATGTTTACTCTTACTAATGAAGCCATAATACATGGAAAAAAATTTAATTTTGTTCATTTTATTGCATTTTTAAAAAGAAACCAATTAATTACCCACCCTGTATATGTCTTCATGATATTAGTAATAAAAACCACCAGGAGCGAGCCAACTTTTTCGTGACTGGAGGAGACGGAGAGCTGATAAACAAGAGCCACTGACATTCAAAGCAGAGCATTGAAGTAAAAAACAAGCTTTGAGAATAGTTCATCACAGTAGCATTCGCATCAGCTTTGAAAAGCTATTTTGACTAAATATTCAACCACTATGATAATTGTTAGTAAAGAATTCTAGGGGATAACATACCATACGTGATACCTCCAAAAACTGGGAAACGATCATCGATTTTTAAAACAAACACAGCCATCGAATCTTACTTCCGGTCTTCAAGATTTCAGATACCACTTGACACCTCTTTACCTTTTAAGCTGGCCAATCTGAAGGGGCTTAACGATGTGCTAACAGCTCGTCCCAGGATAGAAAGCAAATTTCTTTCGAAACCGAAAGCAACGCTTCGGGCTGGATTGATTCAATGGGAATGACTACGCGAACAAAAAAAATAGTTATTCCTTCGGTTCTTGAAACATGCTATCCCTTTTCAGCATATGGGCAATAAGAGCGCTTATGGAACAAGTGAACGAATGCAACATAAACTTCGCGACACTGAAAAACTCAAGGATGAGAAAATAGTTGCGAAGTACGTATTAGCGTAGCAAAGATTCTTTGCAACAATGCTGAAAAATGACATCGACATGAAGAATAGAAAATATGTAACAAAACATTAAAGATGGCATTGCGAGAATAGCAATTCGGGCTCAAAAGAAATGTTTGGTTCGACAATTAATGCCAACACGCATAAGATTGATAAAACGAATCTCGCGAAATATGAACGTAACGGCCAACATGAGTCAAACAGTCAAACAAATATAACGATCGTAGATGATTTGTAAATAAAATCCGCTGTTAAAAAACGGAAGTACAATAGCGACGATATTTAAAACACGGACGAATATTTTAAATTATACAACACGCGGCCGCATAATATCTAGTTAAAGGGATTAAAGTAGGGATTAAGTAGTAGCCCAAGACGACCACCTGCAAAGATCCTGAAGCCTAAATTATAAGTAATTTGTTAGATATAAAACTAATGTGGGCGGAATATTTTAAACACCGTCACATTAATAGCAGGTACAACTGATATCGCCGCTGATGAAGGATCCTCTTTGAGTCCACTTACTCTCGAAGAAGTAAAAGCTACCATGAGGAGCGACCCTAACATTAAAGTGCCGGACTCTGATTAAATTCTAGCTGCTTAGAATCTGAAAGCCGGCAAGACCTGTATAGCACATTTCCTACACAGATTAATTATGGGCACAAAGGCGTAGGAAGCACTTACTGAAGATTCGTGCAGGAGGATTATATGTTCAATTCGTAAAAAAAGGTGACAACTCAGCTGTGAAAACTACCAAGAGACATTTTTGACGAGAATTCCAGAAAAGAGAATTAAGCTCCATGCTGACAAAATAACTGGTGGATTTAGAGCTAATCCAGATTTAAGCAGTTGATTTATACGACAATATCGACAGTCTTGTACTGTTTAAAATTTTGTACCACTGAAAGTGGAAGCTAGGGTGTAGCCTAGTGGTGTGTCGTGTTGGTCTACAATGCGAAGGTCGTGAGTTCAAATCCCGGTCGACGCATAATTCCAGTATTGCTTGCTTGGGTATACCTTGGTCACCACAATCTACGAAAATGAAAAATTCAAAGATAGAGGTTTGTGCGTGGATCTAACAACCCTTCCACAATAAATAATGAAAAATGTTAAGGAGCCTGAAGATCAGGAGGTAAAGGCCCGATTTGGACTGTAGTGCCATTGTAGAGAGTAGCGAGGAACTGGTTCGGCTTACAAGAATAACAATGATCACTTTTTGTTAAAAGTCAGAGTAGAAAATTACCCGACATCCAGCTTTAGGACTGATACCGGCCTTGAAAAAGCTGGCACCAATGCTTTCCAATTGATCACTCGAATATTTTGTTCGGAAACTTTCCGTTAACATCGAAGAAACACTACGCTTCAAATTTAGACAAAGCTCGCATCACATACCGACAACATAAATATCCTTGGTCTCTGGAGAGTGCTCCACAAATAATTTGTGAACCTTGATGAAAGCGCCTTCGATACCAAGGTACGAAATATTTGTAAACCTTGACTCGGTAGCAAGCGAATTTCAAGGACAACCTTGAACTTTTCCAGATACGCGAGGAACTAAATCTAGGCACATGAATTAAGTTTATTCAAAAAGTATTGGGTATAAAGAGATATATAAACTCTGAATCCAAGAAGAAGGACAACAAGTCGGGCGCAATTTTATTAGTCTTGTGACAAGTTGTGGGTGCGTGGTAAGTCAGTATGCAGTTTAGGATAGATAGGGAAGACTAAGTGAATGGCGGTCTAGGGCAGGGCTGTTGCTAATTATTTCACACTTAACTGTGACTACAAGCAATAGCTCCAGTACATATAATTAATATTTCATTTGTTCATTTATGCAAGTTTGGGTTTTTATGAGAGGAGGGGTGATAGTAAGGGTGGGTGGATGTTAATAATTTTTTAATTGATTGCTTCAATTACGTCCAATATTCTCTGCATAGGGTGTCAGTTTCATAGACGAAGTTGCATAGAATTTTCACAAAATCTGGTGTATTTTACATTCACGAAATCCAACATTTGTATGAGAGGGGGTAGAGGAGTTAAGGGAATCGTAAAACTTGTGATGCAATTTTATTTCGTTTCTCTTGTAAAGTCAATCAATCAGCTTTTGATGCAATTTCGTTTCAACTATTTTTAAAAGTTTTTATGCAAAATTTTAAATTGATGGCTTTTAATAGTTAGGTGATAATTGATTTCACAAAAAGGTCGAAAAAATATTTTTGTATGGGTAGAAGTCTTAAAGGCATTGGACCAGTTAATATTTCATATATTTAGGGATTTTTTTTAAATGGATTTTGCAAATTTTCAAGTTTCTACCTTAAAATTTCATTCAAAAATTTTCAGTTTATGTCAATGCACATGAAACACCTTGTGCACGTTAGGCCGGAGGTTCGATTTATAACAATTGTGGAACAAATTATTTTAATTAATTATTTTTTTTCTATGTATATCAAATAGATGTATCCATATGCAAAATTTAAACTTTGTATCCTTCACCGGAGCCCTAAAAAACTTAAATTTTTAGACATTTTTGTCTACCAACTCCCTTCCCTAACACCCCCAACTTAAATACTTTCTTTTTTACCAAAATTAAAGACTATGTAGTTCTATAATCTGATAAATTTTCGAATTGATATCTGTACTCAATTTTGAGATATAACGGTTTGAAATTTTGGTATGTGCACCATTTCGGAAATGCTCCTCTTTTTCCCCCCACTACTGCTATGACTAAATTTTATGTTTTTATTGTATTTCGCTAGTATAGCTTAATATATGTTTTATGTTTCAATTACTTAGCTTAAGAGATAGTTGAAATATTCATTTTTAAGTGTTTTTCTTTGCATCCCGCCTGACCCTCCCTTTACAATAATTAGTCTCCTTCTAAGCTGATGTTGGTGGATCTGTATGCCACCTCAATGGTCCCAAAATATGAATTTTTTACAGTAAGTAATTTCTAAGATGTAATCATTTGAAAAAAAAAGAAATCGTCCGACAATTTGTTTCTAGCCCCCTTTTCGGACGCCAATGAATAAAAAAATGAAAAATTTAAAGTTTGTCCTACAACCCTCTCTATACCTATGCTGATTTTCAGCTTCCTATCCAGAGTACAACAAAGAGTAGGAACATTCAGCTAAAAATGCGACCCGGCTCCGAAAATTTGCCGAAAACACACTCGTGTTTCATCGCCGATACGTGTGCTTCCTCTCTCTCAAGCTCACAGTGAACATTTAATCTGATATTTCCATTTCATTCTCGCAAAGATTTTTTTTTTATTAGACAAGAGCAAGAGAAATTTTAAGTCTCTGCCGCAGTGCTGCCACATATCAATTACCTAGTCGCGAATCAATTTATTATAAATGTCTGTATAAAGTTGAATTCTTACAGATATATATTTAATATTGTGATAGCTTTTTATATAAGTGGCAACAAAGTTTTGTTTTGGTATTTTTTTTTATACTCTAGATGAAATTTGAGAGTATTATAATATTGCTCTAAAGTTTGTAACACTAAGAAAGAAGGCTCGGAGAAAAATATGAATGATACAGAAGTTAATATTATCACTCAAAAATCCCTAAACCTGATGTCCGTCTGTCCGTTTTTATTACCACAGTAATTTACAATTTACTATAAAAATCGTAAGACATATTATCTTCATTAAAATTTTCCAATAAACAATCTGGTCAAACAAAAAAAAAGAAGATGTAATTCAATTGGGCCACACTGAGAATATCGAAAACAGAGAGAATCGTCGACCATCCGCCGACCATTACCCGCGCACCCGCCGTTCAAGTTGAATACGACGCGAGCAAAAGCTGTAAGAACGCCATGTACTAGAATGAGAGATAAGAAGTGTCGCGGACTCGGCGGGACACGTTTCTCTCTTTATTTTCAGAGGTAAAAACCGGATTTTTCAGAGGTATTACGTCACAAACATGTTAACCCAGGCACTATACAAAGTGTTCTTACTCTTTGTTGTACTCTGTTCCTATCTGCATTCGTAGTGGAAATATTAGCAAGTGTAGTTTTTGACTCTTTCCCTACCCCTTCCACCTGACACTTCCCAAAATTAAGATAATGGAGCTCACTTACCCAATTAACAACCCACCCAAAAACGAACATTCTACCTTTAAAGGTCTCGGAGATATTTGTGCATATGAACGGCGTACTGCGGGACCGATTTTTTTTTGTATATTTAGGCTAATTTAGTCATGAAATGCGAAAAAACAAAATTTTAGGGTAGCATTTTTTTTTGTGTCGATCACAATACTTTATTATTAGAATAATACAGTAAAATTAGTTCATTGTCGTCACCCCCTCTACTATTTCCCCTACAAAAAATCTTAAAAATCTCTTTCATCTAGAATATCGCACGATTGGGCTTTACGCCTAATCGTAGTCCTGTTATGTTTTCAAATAAATTTTGCAAATTTTCAAGCTTCTGGCTTAAAATTTCAACGATTTTGGGTTCATGGGTTTTTTTTCCATACACATGAAACTTGCACGAGAGTTACACCCCAACTTCGATACGTAACAGTTCTGGTTCAAATTATTACTTTTATGTATATTATATGTATGTATGCACCTGCAAAATTTTTACTTTTTATTTTTTACCAGAGCCCTAAAGAAATTATTTGAAATTTTTAACATTTTGGCGCACCACCTTCGGTGTTGTAACCGAGCTTACCAAAATTAGAAATCATATTAATCTACAATCTGACAAAATTTCAATTTATTATCCGTATAGAATAACGGTTTGAAATTTTGAAAAGTGCGCTATTTTTTAAATACTCCCCATTTCATTTACTACTATTATGAGCAAATGTTATATTTTTCTCATAACCTGCTAGTATAGCTCAATATATAGGGTGGGCCAAATACAAGTTTCTTTTTAAAAATGCAATAAAATGAACAAAAATAAATTTTTTTCCATGTATTATGGCTTCATTAGTAAAAGCAAACATTCCTATTAATGATGGGACACAACTTCGTTCAAGTGGCTTCCTCGGCTGGCTTCGCAGTAGCGCATTCTGTCACTTCAATTTTCCAAGACCATGTCGATGGTTTCTGGCTGTAGCTCACGGATTGCTTGGATGATATTGGCCTTAAGTGCTTGAATCGTTTTTGGATTGCTGGGATAACATCGGTCCTTCACGGTTTCCCAGAAAAAAAAGTCCAAAGGGGTCAAATCGCAGCTCCGAGGCGGCCAATTGACATCGCCAAACGCCAAAAAACGCACTGTTTGGGCTACACCTCACTCACTTTGGAAATAATTTTTCAATATTTCCCAACGTTGTTCATGTGTAAAGCTACTCATTTCGTTCCGTGGAGGTATGATACTGACTTTCTGTCAAGATTTCGAGCGGGAAACAGCTTTCAGTGTTAATATAGGGTTATTCTATAAGAGGTGTTATTTTGATATTCAAAGAAAAATAGCATTTTTTGAGATAAATGATCGGATGTTTATTTCATTGTAAAGAGGAAGGTATGCCGTTAATAATGGAAAACAAAATCAGCCAAATGGCCACCACGACCACGCTTACAGGACCGTATCCTTTCCATGAAATTTTTCATAACCAAATCGCAAAGTGGCTGCCCTATGTCCTCGACAGTCTCACGAATTCCATCTTTGAGGTCTTCAATCGACGCTGGGCTGTTGGCGTAGACCTTATCTTTCACGTAGACCCAAAGGAAGAAGTCGCAAGGTGTTAAATCACAAGATCTCGGTGGCCAATTGCGAACACCTCTTCGAGAGATAACGCGGTCCGGAAACTTTTCCCGTAAAATATCAATGGTTTCGGTGCTTGTGTGGCACGTAGCGCCGTCTTGTTGAAAGTAAACGTTGTCCAGATCAATATCATCCAATTCCTGCCATAAAAAATCATTAATCATCTCTCGATAGCGCAATCCATTCACCGTAACTGTTGCTCCAGCCTCATTTTCGAAAAAGTAAGGTCCAATGACCCCGCCGAACCATTTGGCTGATGTTGTTTTCCATTATTAACGGCATACCTTCCTCTTTACAATGAAATAAACATCCGATCATTTATCTCAAAAAATGCCATTTTCCTTTGAATATCAAAATAACACCTCTTATTGGATAACCCTACGAACCGTCTCTGCCAAATTTTCACCATTTTTATAGTGAATTTTAATAATTTCAATGCGTTGTTGAAGCGTGTATCGTTTCATTTTTATTAATGGCGTAGTTTCTACTTGTCAAATGTCAAAAAATGACAGCTTCAAAAGTAACATCTACCGAAATAGCGGGCTATTCAAAATAACACCTCTTATAGAATAACCCTATATTTAAAAAGAAACCAATGGATGACCCGCCCTATATGTTCCAAGTTCCAATTACATCGCTTATGAGATATTCCAGATATTAATTTTGAAGTGTTTTTCTGTGCGTCCCCTTACAAGTATTGGCATCCTTCAATGTCAATAATAGTGGAACTCTACACCACCTAAACTGTGTATGTTGATAAATAAACTTTTCGCGTTTAGTAATTTCAAAAATATAATCATTTAAACAAATAAACTGCCAACAAGTCGGGCGAAACTTTATTATTCTTGGGACAAGTTGCGGATGAGTGGAAAGTCAATATGCAGGTTAGAGTGGTTAGGGAAGACTAAGTGAAAGGGAGTTCTTGGGCAGGACTGTTAACAATATTTCATTCGTGTCTGTAAGTTTGGGTTTTATGAGGGGAGGAGTAGGGGTAATAGTAAGGGTGGGTGGATGTTAATAGCTTTTTAATTGATTACTTGAATCACGTCCAATATTCTCTGTATAGAATGTGTTTCATAGACGAAGTTGCATAGAATTTTCATAAAATTCGGTGTATTTTACATTCATGAAACCGAACATTTGTATGGGAGGGGGTAGAGAATATAGGGGAATCGTAAAATTTGATACGCAGTTTTATTTCGCGTCTCTTGTAAGGTGCTTGTATAGAATTTCAAGTTCGTAGCTTTTAGTTTGTTGGTTATTAGTTGATTTAATAAAATTGGTCGAAATCATAGTTTTGTATGGGAGGGGGTAGAAGCGCAAGCGCGATTTCAAAACTTTTAAAGCAACTTCATTTGAATTATTTTTATAAGTTTTTATGCCAAATTTGAAATTGATAGCTTTTAAGAGTTAGCTGATAACTGATTTCTTAAAAATGCTCGAAAAAATAATTTTGTATGGGAGGGGGTAGAGGAGGTAGGGGAATCGTAAAACTTGTGATACAATTTTCTTTCATTTTTATTGTAAGATGCTCGTACGAAATTTCAAGTTCGTAGCTTTTAATTTGTTGGTTATTAGTTGATTTAATGAAATTAGTCGAAATCATACTTTTGTATGGGAGGGGGTAGAAGGGCAAGCGCGATTTTAAAACTTTGAACGCAATTTCATTTTAATTATTTTTGTAAGTTGTTTTGAAAAATTTGAATTTGATAGCTTTTAATGGTTAGGTGATAATTGATTTCTTGAAAATGGTCGAAAAAATAATTTTGTATGGGAGGGGGTAGAAGTTTTAAAGGTTTTCGACCAGTTAATATTTCGTATATTTAGGGATTTTTTTTAAATGCATTTCGCAAATTTTCAAGTTTCTACCTTAAAATTTCACTCAAAAATTTTCAGTTTATGTGTTTTTTTCAATGCACATGAAACACCTTGTGCACGTTAGACCGGGGGAGTCGGTTTATAATAAATATGGATCAAGTTAATATTATTTTTCTATGTACATTAAATATAGGTATTCACATGCAAAATTTTAACTTTTTATCTTTCACTAGAGCCCTAAAAAAATCACTCAAAATTTTCGACATTTTTGCTTATCACCTCCCTCCCCTTACACCTCCTAGCTTAAAATTTTTAGTTCTACAATCTGACAAATTTTTGATTTAATATCTGTACTATTTTTTGAGATATAAGGATTTGTAATTTTGAAAAGTGCGCCACTTTTGAAATGTTCCCCATTTCCCCCCACTACTATTATTTCGACATGTTATATTTTTTTTGTATTTGCCTAGTATAGCTTAATATACGTTTTAAGTTTCAATTACATAGCTTAAAAGATAGTTGAGATATTAATTTTTAAGTGTTTTTCTTTGCACCCCCCTGACCCTCCCCCTTACAATAATTAGCCGCTTTCTGAGCTGGTTCCGATGGAACTATATGCCACCTTAACGGTCTCTAAATATGATTTTTTTACGATAAGTAATTTCGAAGATATAATCATTTGAAAAAAAATTCGGCCGACAATTGGTTCTTAGCCCCCCCTTTTCGCACCCCAATGGATAAAAAAATTAAATTATTTTTAAAAGTTGTCCCACAAACCCCTTTATATGTATGTTGAGTTTTAGCTTCCTAGCCTTTACCATGGTTGAGATATTTGAATTCGTATTTTTCGGTTTAAGCGCTCCCCCGCCTTCCCCTGAACCCGTACACCCCCCCAAAATGGGTATCCGGCTGAGATCCGCAACTATCTACAATCCCTCCAAAAATGAACTTTCTATCTTGAAGGGTTTGGGAGTTAATGTGCGCTGAGCGTACAGGTCGGCGGACGGCGTACAGACAGACGGATTTTTTTTTTTGCATTTTTAGGCTAATTTAGTCATGAAAATGGTAGTAAAAGGTCTCTGGTCTGCATTGGTTTACTGGTTTCCAATAAAGTATTAAAAGCCGAGAAAAGCCTACTGTAAGAACATCGTCAGCTCTGCTACCGAATCCTACCTACACCTCCTCGTGGTGGCCGCTGTGAACTCTCACTTGAGAATTGCTAACGTAGGAGGGTGAAGGCGAGTTTTCCGCGCCTGATAACGGAAACAACAATAATAACCTCTCCTCCAGAGCGGAGGTTGGGCGAAGGGTTAACTCCCCTGTCACCGTAAAAAAATCTTCATTGTTTTGGAACCCAAGACGAAGCCTCGGATAGGATTGGACCAACGGAAACGACCGCGCAAACGTACAACGGACTATGCTTTTGGATCCTGGAATATCAGATCATTAAACAAACCTGGTGCTGTTAAAGAATTACTACAACAGGCCAGTCAGTACAAATTAAATGTGTTGGCAGTCCAGGAAACGAAATGGACTGGTAGAGAGATTCAGGACATGAGATCGCACACAATTTTTAAAAGTGGGAAGCCCTCAGGAAGCCATGAATTTGGAGTCGCCTTTATTGTGGATAGGGAATTCAAATCACACGTCATCGACTTCAAGCCAATTAACGAACGGATGTGTGCGATCCGCATCAAAGCGAAATTCTTCAAAATATGGCTAATAAATGTACATGCCCCGACGGAAGAAAGATGAGGAAACGAAAGATGCCTTTTATACGAGCCTTGAAAGGCAATTCGACTCATTGCCCTCAAACGACGTTAAAATAATACTTGGCGACCTCAACGCTAAGGTCGGGAATGAAGAGACTCATCGTGGAACAACTGGAGGGCATAGCCTCCACGACGAAAGTAACGACAACGGCCAGCGCCTGATAGACTTTGCATGCAGCAGAGACATAGTTATAAGTTCGACATGCTTCCCACATCGACGCATCCATAAAAGAACATGGGCATCACCAGATGGCAATACCTTTAACCAAATAGACCATGTCCTTATCCAGCGGAGATGGGCCTCCAGCATCATTGACGTTCGAACATTCAGAGGAGCAAATTGTGACTCGGACCACTACTTGGTCAAATCCAAATATCGATGTCGTATGTCAAAGGCGTATCAAACAAAGACCAGCCCTCTTCGTAAGTTCGACATCGAAAAGCTCCAAACGGCGTCAGTTGCGGAAAATTACGCAACAGCACTTGAAAGAGAGCTCACTCCGATTCTGCAGGATGACATACCGAAGCCTGTGAACCAAGTTTGGATGGATATAAAGGCAACCATAAAGACCGTTGCGGAACAAGTGGTTGGGTATGAAGCTCGGCGCAAAAAAAATGACTGGTTCGACGACGAATGCCAGGATGCGTTAGATAAGAAAAATCAGGCGTACAGACAGTTTCTCGAAAGGAATACCAGAACGAAGAGAGAAAAATACGAAAATCTCCGACGAGTAGCAAATAAGGTCATTAGATGTAAGAAAAGAAAATATTATGACGACCAATTGAGAAATATCGATGACAATCTTGCGAGCAATAAAACAAGACAAGCCTACAAAGTAGTGAAAAGCCTAAGACGTGGATATCAGCCTAAGACAACCCTCTGTAAAGACAGAAATGGCACTATCATCGCCGAGGATAATCAGATTAAGGAAAGGTGGGCGTCATACTTTAAAGAACTCCTTAATCCCGCACACGACAACCGAACATCGGAGCTGATAGGTCTCCAAACCTCCGACGAATGTCCGCTGGATCCTCCAACGTTGGAAGAAGTCGAATTTGCCATCAGAAGCCAGAAAAGCAATAAAGCGCCGGGCATCGACGAAATTCCAGCGGAATTAATTAAATATGGCGGAAGCTGCACCCGAAATGCCATCCATAAAGTGATTCAGTACATCTGGAATCAGGAGCAAATACCGGAGGAGTGGTGCCAATGCATTATTTGCCCTATCCACAAAATGGGAGACAAACTGCAGTGCGAAAACTACAGAGGTATCTCACTACTTTGCACGTCATATGAGATACTGACAAAAATATTAGAAAATAAGATTAAAATTTACGCTGACAATGTGATTGGGGAGTACCAAGGCGGTTTTAGAGCTGGTCGATCAACGACTGATCTACTTTTTACGGTCAAGCAAGTGCTTGAAAAATGCTGGGAATTCAACATCGACGTTCACCAGGTTTTTGTGGACTTTAAACAAACGACAGTATTGATCGAAACGTACTGTACAAAATAATGCTGCATTTTGGCATCCCAGCAAAACTAGTCCGACTGACCAAAATGACGATGACATCAACAACATCACAAGTCAGAGTCAACAACCAACTAACTGATGCCTTTGACACAAGTGTCGGACTAAAACAGGGTGATGGGCTGGCCCCTCTGCTTTTTAACCTAGCTTTAGAATACGTCATCAAAAAGTTACCCGTTGACACAAGAGGTACGCTGCTTTATAAATCCAGCCAGATAGTGGGTTATGCGGACGATATCAACATTTTATCACGCTCTTTCACATCCGCAAAAGAAATTCTACTAAGCATCGATCAAGCAGCAAAAGAAGTTGGCTTGAAAATCAATGAAACAAAAACGAAAATAATGACACAAACAAGGAAAAAGACCCCCAATAGACAAAACATTACAATTGACGAATATAATTTGGAAAATGTGGACGAATTCATATATTTAGGCACAAAATTGACAAAGAGTGGAAATGAAACGAATGAAATAAAAAGACGAATCCAGCTCGCAAATAAAACGTATTATTCAGTCTTAGCTATTCTTAAGGCCAGCTGCGTACACAGGAAGACCAAACTCCAAGTCTACAAATCAATAGTAAGACCTGTGCTTTGCTACGGATGCGAAACATGGACCCTTACACAAGCATCCGCTAATATGTTGAACGCTTTCGAAAGACGGGTCCTGAGACGAATAATTGGAGCGAAACGTGATGGTGACCGATGGCGAATTAGATACAACAGTGAGCTGTATGATATATTCGACGAACCGGAGGTTTCCACTATCATCAGACTGCGGAAGCTGCAATGGGCTGGCCATGTACAAAGGATGGACGAAACTCGAATACCTAAAAAGGTATTCGAGGGAAAAACAGAGGGCCGGAGGCCAGTGGGAAAACCCAGGAAACGCTGGTCCGACTCTGTTGACGAAGACTGTTCATCGCTGCTCGGATTTAAAAATTGGAGGACGCGGTCACTGGACCGAGATCGATGGAGACTTCGGTTACGGGAAGCCAAGACCCGAAAGGGGCTGTAGCGCTGCGACGAGCGAGTCATGAAACGCGAAAAAAAAAATTTCAGGTAGCAAACTTTTTTTTTTTTTTGTGTCGATCACAATACTTTATTATTATAATAATAAAGTAAAATTGGCCGACAATTTGTTTTATATATTATAATGTGCACTCTATTCTTTTCTATGTTCTCCTTAAATATTATAAACTGTATAATTCATCATAATCATAATCTTATACCAGTGACACATAGTACAGATAAATTATGATTAACCAGCTGGATGTCATATGCCATTGACACATAGCGCAGCTAAATTATAATTAAGGCCTAAGTTATCATTAAACGGTTGTGTGTCATACGCTAATTTAGCCAAATTTCCAAAATAGTGATCATTCATCAGCTAAATGCTCTCAGCTAAATCATATCATTTAGCTATTTCCTCTCATTTTTCTCATAATTTAGGCTATAACGATGAAGATTGTGCTAGAGCTGCCCGTTTCAAATAAGTTTTTTGTGCTAGAAAGAAGAAGAAAAGTCATTTTCTGATAGCTCTGAATTATATGAAATCTTTGAAGCGTGATTTAAACGCCCAGCTATGCAACATGACATGTAAATAATTACAAGGATCGTTTTTCATCTTTTGTGGCCTTCCTTACAAAATTTTTTTGCTTATTTGCTATGCAATTCAACTTTTTAAAACATGACAGACGGCTCTTCTTAAATAGCAAAGTGTTATGTGTCACCAATCTACTAACGATGAAAACGAACTAAATTACGAATTAGTTAAATCATAATTAGGACCGCTATGTGTCACTGGTAATACACTAATTTAACAAAATAATGATGAAGACTTTATTAAAGCTGCCGCTAAGAATTCTTTTTCTTTTTTTGGGACTTTCCTTGAAAAATTATATTTTCCATTGGTTACTCAATTTAACTTTTAAAATATGGCAGATGAGTGAGTGGCTCTTCTTAATTAGGAAATTGCTATGTGTCACCACTCTACTAATGAAAAAGACGATCTAAATTACTAATTAGTTAATTAATAATTAGGTTCGCCATGTGTCACTGGTATTAGATGTTATCCCAGTGGTCTTTAGCATATCTTAATGATCTTGATTCTTGAGATTCCACTTACAAACCATACAATTTGCATATAATTAATATTTTTTCATTAATAAATGTGATAAAAATAAGTAAAATTTATTCTAGATGCTAGATTTAATAATAATTGAATTTTCCATTAATGAAATATATTTTCTTTTCTTTCAGATAATAAATGATAATCGAAATCCTAAACGAACGACTTCTATTATAAGGAAGGTAAATCGATATATCTTATTAAATTGTTTCCAAAATTTTCATAGATATATTTTCAGATTTATATCAAATATAAAAACGACACGTACAACAATTATTTATTTTTTTGATAGAACGTGAAATTTATCAGTATTATTCTATTTAAGAAAAAAAGGAAAGCCGTTGAGCTTTTATATTAAACTAAGCTCATCATTGTATACTGCTGCTAAGTAGCATAACATAGTTAAATTCTCAAGGCTTCAAAAATTGTGTATTTTAAAGAAATCCTTCCGATAGATTTTTATCCGTTTATTTGTTTCCTTCAAACCGTCAAAATACATCCTAAAAGCAACGCAATTTTCTACAAAAATTTTTTAAATAATTTTACAAACTATTGGGCTTTTAATAAATTTGGAATGATGACTAGCGGAATGATTGAAGGACAACAGAACGGTGGCGGTGGTAATTCATCAGACGATACGCGAACAAATCTAATTGTAAACTATTTACCACAAACAATGACGCAAGAAGAGATACGATCGTTATTTTCGAGTATTGGCGAAGTTGAAAGTTGTAAATTGATACGAGATAAAGTTACAGGTTAGTTTCGCTAGCGTATTAAGAATGCTAAAAATATGTATGTGTGGGATGAATTAAAACTCAATTGACTTATAAATTTTGTTTTGGTTTTAGGTCAAAGTTTAGGTTACGGTTTTGTAAATTACCAGCGATCCGAAGATGCAGACAAAGCTATAAATACGCTCAATGGTCTACGACTTCAAAACAAGACAATTAAAGTAGTATTTTTCGTCACAGAATTTTCAATTAGTTTTAGATATTCTAATGTTGTATGTATTTTCCTATTCTACAGGTTTCAATTGCCCGTCCCAGTTCCGAATCGATTAAAGGTGCAAATCTGTACGTTTCGGGTCTTCCAAAGAACATGACACAACCCGATTTGGAGTCATTGTTTAGTCCATACGGTCGAATAATTACATCGCGGATATTATGTGATAATATTACAGGTAATGGATTTTTTGTTTGTGTTTTTTTTTGTCGAATATTAATTTTTTTACGGGATATCAGTCGTTCTGGATTTTTATAATATAAGAAAATTATTTTTATTCAGATTTAAATATTTTAAAAATAATTCAACTTTGTTGTATCTAAATTGAAATTCGCTATAAACTCTTATGTTATTCGATTTATTACAAAAACCGTTTTGTTAAAAATGATTACAAAAAGAAATTTTCTTAAAAAAAAGACAACACAAAATTCGTTTTTTACTTTGTACATTTATTTTTAAAGAACAACCTTTTGTTACTGCTGGCGGACTTAATTTAATGGGTACGTATTTCTCTTTTTTCAATTCTTAATTGGCTTTCACCCGTATTATTTTGGTGTTTTAATTTTGTTTTTGTTGGTCTAACCATAATTTGTTTTTAAGATCTTAAATATGTTTGCTTCTGTAAAGTATTGATCTGAAAAGAAATTTGTTATCGCTTAGTTATACTAAAAATAAAATCCCAGAAACTCTGGAGAGAAATATGCCGCACAGATTGTTACAATAACAATATAAATGTCTCGCACTTACATAATTAATGTACATTGTATAATGTGATATTTTTTTTTGTATACTCACCAAATTGGGAACGTCCGAATAAATATTAACTTCTCATCGCTACAACATAATTTTCGTTGCCATTTCAATGTTGTTTTCTTTTTCATTAACAAAAAAATCAGTTTGAATTGATCAAAATCGTAAAAATCCAGACACATCAACATTAATTAATATTCAATGTATTCAGATTGTTTCATATATAAATAATAGATATTTTAGGTTTATAGAAAAGAGTAATATAACATATGTACGAGGTTTTCATTATCAATTAAGAGGTCACGTGTTTTGTATGTTTTCAGGTCTTTCTAAAGGTGTTGGCTTCATCAGATTCGATCAACGTATGGAGGCGGAACGTGCTATTAAGGAGCTGAATGGTACCGTACCCAAAAATTCCACCGATACGATTACAGTTAAATTTGCCAACAATCCAAGTAATAATAAGGCTTTAGCACCTTTAGCCGCATACCTGACACCACAAAATCCTCGAAGATTTCCCGGACCAATACACCATGCAGCAACAACGGGCAGATTTAGGTTTGTTAGCTTTTAAAAAATGCCAAAATAAGGAGAAGGCTGCTTTTGAAAATTGCTTTATAACAACAATAAACAATTATTATTAATAAATAAGATAGGTTTAAATAAATCGATTAATTTGTGATTATTTTTTTTTTAGTTCGGTTATATCGAGATATTCACCATTAGCTAGCGACTTACTCGGCAACACAATGCTTCCATCGAATACAATTAATGGTTCAGGATGGTGTATATTCGTTTACAATTTAGCACCAGAAACCGAGGAAAATGTTTTATGGCAGCTGTTTGGGCCCTTCGGTGCTGTGCAATCAGTTAAGGTAATTATATTGATATCTATCTATGTAATCTATGTTAAATGAATTTATGTCTCGACTTTTGAATTGCATAAAGAGATGAGAATGAATGTATACTAGCAAAGCATGAATAAATATTCGTTAAAAGTTTTAATGCAATCGTTCATGAAACTAATAAATTTATTGTTCTAATTCATCTGGGAATTGATGCAATATTTAAGTTGAGGACCGTGAAAGGAAGATATTGGTTAAAATTTTCAATTTTTAGTGTGATTTTGCTTAAAAATAGACTTCTTTCGATCATTCATGATACTACTAGGCAGCGCAAATGATCGCAATGATCTTTTATATCAGCTTATAGTCCAAAATGTCAGTTATATTCTTAAGATTTTCAATTTTCGAGTATTATGTTTGAAGATATCAGTATATGTTGTGGTTGTGGCATGAATCAGTCTGTAAACCAATTACTTACATTTCAATATACGAAAAACATAGTTACCTTGCATGACATGTTATGTTAGTTTGGAAACGCATAAGCATGGTAATATTATGCTCCATAATTCACCGTTACATATTCCATAGCACTTGTGATTCACGAAATAGTGTGAAGGCCATTTTTTGGATACGATCAAACTTATCAAGAGATTGTCCATGTGAGATCTACGCGCGTTCGAGTGAAGTTTTGTAAATGCTAGTCTATGATCCATCCGGTCAGTCCCAATGGATCGAACCGAAGTATGTTTGAGTTGAAAAACATAGTAATCCGCCTGAATGTCGAAGCGCATCGCTCCGATATCACCAAACACACGATTCTTTTGAGTTGTCCCGCTTTTAAAGTTTAAATGCGCACTGTCAGTTAGCGTTCTTACGTTAGTTACCAACGTTTTGTAATTTATAGCACTGCGGAGGTATGTTAAATTAAAGGCGTCGTAATTTGAAATTTAGCAAGCGAATGAATTCAATTTCTAAATTTCAAATTAAAACGTGAACACTTCCGGCTTTCGCGATGGTTTAAACTAAAAAGACTCGGTATCGGAAGTAAGAACGCGTAAGGCTAGCCACTAGGCGACACCTACATATCATATCTCCTACACAGATTAATCATGGACACATGGACGAAGGAAACACTTCCTGAAGCAACAGTATCATACGAGGGGAGGTCAAAAATTTCTCGGAATGAAGGGCATGGACAAGGGAGGGGAGAAATATTTTTACCTGAAGGTATTCTAACACTCAATACAGGTAGAAATACAAAGTTTCTGTCAAATCGAATCACTAACATTTTAGTTATCGCCAAATCCAAGTCAATCGGAAAGAAAAAGCTAACTATGGACAAAATTGAGTTTCGTCCTATCATAAAGATCCTTCCCAAGCAAGGAAAAACGTCACAAATCATTTTAGAAGAAATGTCATCTGTTTACGGGAACTCTTGCCCTGGGAAAACGATAATTTATAAGTGGCATAATTTATTCAGGCAAAGCAGAGAGTCAATTGAAGATGATTAACACTCGGGCCGGCCGATTGAGACCACTTCCTCAAAAATTGTCAAAAAACTAGAGGAACGTGTTCTCGAAGATGCTCGTTTAAAGAAGAAATGAATTGCAAAATAGTTGAAGTCTCAGATACAACCATTTTGAATATCCTCCACGATCATCTCGGCATGTCTAATGTCAGCGCAGTATGGGTACTGAGAATGCTCTCAGCGGTTCAGAAAAAGTTGCGCTTCGAGTGTTCGCGCAAGTTTTTGGAGCTCTGTAGCGAGAACAGGGATGACATTTTGACCCGGATTGATACTGGAAACGAAACTTGGGTTCATCATTATTTTTTTTACAGAATGGCCTGTGTTATAGGCAATTTCGGCCTTTATGTGCAATGCACAAACACAGTCATGGAGTGAAGGAATGGGATTGGGAAGGTAGGGGAATGGAAGTGAGAACGACCGTAAAGAGTGGAGAAGGTGGTATATTTTTCAGTTGTACTAGCTGCTACTGACAAATATTTGCAGGTGTTATGGGGAACTGAATGATAGAAAGCGAACAGAAACTATCTACTGAGTATGTAGACCTTCTTGGAGTGGAGCTGTTTCACTTTTACACCGTTTGCCCATTTTATTTTTTAAATTTTTCATTATGAGCCTGAATCAAAGCGGGAGTCAATGCAATGGCTCCATAAAGGCGCTTCACAGGGGGATACTATGCCAACTTGCTACAAAAATTAATGTCATCAAAGAATAAAGATGAGGACATTGGACTCGAGGTGTCTTGGTTTTGCACAACAACGCGCCTGTTCACAAGAGCCACGTTGCAATGGCTGCCCTACAGAAATGCGGTTAGGAATATTGAAGCATCCCCCTTCTAGTCCAGATCTGTCCACTTCCGATTACTATTTGTTCCCAAAACTGTAGAAAGAACTTTGGAGAATAAAATTTATGAACGATGAAGAAGTGAAGTCGGCAATTTCACCTATTTCGAAGTCCTTGATAAAACATTATTTTTAGAAGGAATTAATAAACTTTGTGATAAATGTATTAGGCTTAAGGCCCCTTCCCTGTCATTCCCCGGATTTTTTGACCTTTTTGTCAGTTTTCAAAGAATTAGTGTTCTTAGAAAAAAATTAGTATCAAATCTGGTATCGCAATTGAGCTTCACTTTAGGTAAGAAGATTCCGCAGATACCTCGTGGTCCTGGTTGCGCATCGATAACCAAACAAAGGAAGTTTCAAGTAGCTTTTAATCATTGCCACTTAATTCGGCGTCTAAAGCGCAGCCGATGTGGGAACAAAATAATTTGGGTTGTCATTTCTGTAGAAAAAAAAGCATCCTTCAGTTGCATCATATCGTATCGAACGTCGTACATAATGGACTCATATCTCTGAGATCGTCAGAGATCAGATCAGATCACCTTGAATTATCAATGTCTTATTTTCATACTAAATAAATATTTTATTGTGATATTTTGAACACTACTGTTTGTTCAGATTCGATTGTACCAAAGAATGAATCAATAGTCAACCAGTGTATCTATCTAATGCACCGCCTCTAGTTTAACCTCCTGATTCTAAAATCACAACAGCGATAAAATAACAGCGACATGTGCGGAGCATCACAGGTCGGAGCGGTAACAGAAAATACCAATCACACCCCATCTCTACCACATTAGTGAATTTGTGTTTGCATTATAAATTTATTCTCGATTGAAGATGGCAATTTTCGAGCCAAATTCTCGTCATTTGCGGGAAGTTTTGATTTTCTGCTCCTGACACTCATCGAATGCCCTCAAGTGCTTACGATGAGGCTGATCTTTAGTTAAAGAACATGTCGTGATTGTTTTCAACGTTTCAAGAATGGTGGTTTTGACGAAAATTTTTGAGGTATATAGCTGTTGAAACCGAGCGAAACCAACACGGGATATCACTATCGACTACAATTGATGCGTTTGAGCCGAGCAGCATTGAAAGAGAAACGGCCACAGTACCAAGAGAGACACGAAAAAGCGATTTCGCTGTACGACAACGCTCGGCCACATGTTGCTTAGGTTGTGAAAACCTACCTGAAAAACACTGAAATGGGACATCCTATCCCACTCTCTGTATTCTCCAGACATCGCCCCTTCTGACTACCAACTATTCCGATCGGTGACGCATGGTCTGGCTACGCAGCACTTCCACTCTCATGAAGAAGTCCACAAATGGATCGATTTGTCGATCGCTTCAAAAGACGCATCATTTTTTCAAGATGGGATCCTACAAGTGCCAGAAAAATAGGAGAAAGTTGTGGCTAGCGACATACAGTACTTTAAGTCATAAATATGTAATAGTTTTTCAAGAATAAAGCCTCGAATTTTGGAAAATAAATGACGGAGACACTCCGTCTGTTCTGGTCTTTGGATGTTTACAGTTCTTTTCGTGTCGTCGGGAGAATTTTTTCCATAAAATGTCATATCCAGCTCCATGTTTACGTTGTCATTGTTAGTTAACAGATGAGCAATGCGGTTACTATATGGGTTGACTTACAGAAGGAAATCGAAGCCATGAAAATTCACACTAGCGCCGACAGGAATATTATGAACTAACACAGCATAGTTACAGCTGATCGTCTATACACTTTTGGCCTGTACTATAGTCAGCGCAAGTGTGATAATTTTTAAATTTAATCATCTCGGAAAGTGTGTAGCGGATGCGTTTGAGCTGGCCGTTAACTTCGCTTTTATGTGGCTTAATTTTGACCAAGGATGATTTCAGTTGTATTAATCTGACGCCGAAAAACATTGCAAATCGCCGTATCTCGTCCTTTAAACTTACCGTTCCGCTTAATTTACTGTATCTTTTTTATCACCGGATTTCTGGACCGCTGATTATCTTGTAAAAGAATTTATCAATGGGAAGAAAAATTTTCGCACCAATTCCCGTCAGCAACCTCTCACATATGTTAGAATCTATTGTCAACACAATGAGAAGGGGATGCTGCTCTACCGGTGGCTACATCTTAACCAGGGCTTAGAGGACTGCTTACTCTGCATCCTGTAATGATTTCTCGGTATAATACCAGGACGTTGCTGGTATGGGCACGAAAATTCATGATTTTTTTATGACTTTATCTCTTCATGGATACGACGTCATAGTCTTAACAGAAACTTGGCTTAACGATAATTTTCTTTCAACAGAGCTTTGTGACTTTTATTGTATAGTTTATCGATGTGACCAATCACCATCTGCAGGTATGGATCGTGGTTTTGGTCGATTTTCTCCTGTTCCAGTTTCACACCAGACTTTATTATTGTAAAAGTGGATTTTTAATAGTGTTATTTCTACTTTAGAGTTAGGGAGTTTATTGCCGGATATAAGAGTCTGTAATTCTGTGTCAGATTGTTGATGCTTTACGAAAGACGAATGGTTGAAATTTTGGCTTGTCATAGAAATTTCGGGATGACATCTTGAAAGGCAATCGGCTACCATGTTGTCTTTACCTTTAATATGCTGAATGTCCGTCGAAAATTGAACTATACCTAGTCCTGCCATAAGTTCTGTCACATAATTTCTCACATTGGCAACAACTTTATTTTATGAGTGACATTTCAATATCGGGCAGTTTTATAAACGTCATAATGTTGTTGACAGTTGATGGTCATTTAAAGTGTGTTCGTTAACGTGTGAAGATGGAATGGGGTGTAATAGAAAACCGAACTGCAGTGATTGCACTAGATAAGTGTGGAAAATCCGCGAGTGAAATTTTCAAGTTGTTGTGCCCGTTAAAAATAACGCAAAGATTTGTGTATCGTGCGATCCAGAGATATAACGCGATCCAGACTATTGAAGATCGACCTCTTTCTGGACGTCCGCGTGATGTACGTTCTTCTGCTGCCATCAAAGCGGTCGAGAGTCGAATTCGTCGAAATCCGCTTCGTAAACAACGAATCATGGCTCGAGAGATGAACATCTCCACCCGAAGTATGTCTCGCATCATAAAATCTGACCTCGGGATGAGTGCCTTTCGACGATCAACGGGACATTTGCTGACTGAGCAGTTGAAGCAAATTAGGAGCACCAGATCGAAAGAGCTCCTTCGGCGGTACGGCAACAACAAACATCGAGAAATTTTATTTACCGATGAAAAAATGTTTACGGTGGAGGAACATTTCAACCGCCAAAATGATAAGGTGTATGCCCACAGCTCCATAGAAGCCCGAGAAGTTGCCACTAGGGTACAGCGAGGACATCATCCAGCATCAGTCATGGTATGGTGGGGTGTCAGCTACGAAGGGGTCACCGAGCTTCATTTTTGCGAAAAAGGCGTAAAAACTGCAGCGAAAAATTATCAAACGGACATCCTGGAGGGATGTGTGAAGCCGCTGAACTCTACGCTATTCAACAATCGACATTGGGTTTTCCAGCAAGATTCTGCGCCAGCCCACAAAGCTCGAACCACACAAGCGTGGTTGGAAACCAATATTCCACAGTTTATAAGGGCGACGGAATGGCCTTCTGGGAGCCCAGATTTGAATCCCCTGGACTACAAACTGTGGGCGGAGTTAGAGTCCATGGTGTGCACGAGACGACACCCAAATATCGAGAGCCTTAAGCGATCTTTGACAGAAGCAGTAGCTAATTTTCCGCTAGAAACAGTGCGTACTGCTATCGATGACTGGCCCAACAGATTAAAGAGCTGTGTTAAGGCTAAAGGCGGCCACTTTGAATGATTTGTTGCTTATTTTACTTCCATTAGTATGCCAAAATAAAATATATTTTCCTTTGTCAAAAACTCTTTTTCATTTATACAAAAATTGCCCATATACGTGTGACAGAACTTATGGCACGACTAGGTATATATATATATATATATATTGGACTCCTCTCGGTTATTGAATTAATAGGTATGTTAATGGTTTGTGGCCTGTAAATATCACAAATAGTTTTCCTTCAACGAAATATCTAAAGTGCTTGACAGCTAGTTATATTGCGAGGAGCTCACGATCAAACGTAGAATATTTAATTTCTGCTGAGGATAGATTTCGTGAGAAAAAGGCTAACGGCTGCCATTGCTGGTTGTGATATTGTTGAAGAACAGCACCTACTGCTTTATCGGATGCATCTGTTGTTATGCTTAGTGTGTCTGTATTGTCAGGATAGACTAGAAGTACCGCATCACTAAAAGAGTGTTTGATTTTTTGAAATGCATCATTACAGTATTCGGGCCACGAAAATGTTAGCTTTGACTTTGTTTTCTTATCATTTTAAATCGATGTAAGATGTAAATGTATAGGTCCTAAAAGCTCAGCTAAGTGTGGTATGAACCTGTGATAATAGTTTACCATACCTATGAAGCGTTGCGTTTGCTGAATAGATCCAGAAGCCGGATAATTAGCTATGGCTTCTGTTCTATTCTTTGATGGAGTTATGCCATTTCTAGAAATAGTGTGACTCAGGCAGCCAAGAGTTGGAGCTCCGAAAATGCATTTACTGAGTTTTATGCTTAAGCCGTATTTAGCTAGTCTTCCAAAAACAAGATCGAAATGCATTTTGTGTGCTGATTCGTCCTTGCTGGCTATTAATATATCGTATGTATAGACGAATACAAAATTTAGATCGATTAGGATTTCGTTCATGAAACGCTGAAACGTTTGTCCAGCATATCGAAATTCAAAATTCATTACGGGGAACTCAAAGAGACCGGAGTTGTGATAGCTGTTTTGTACACGTCTTCCGCTGCCACTGGGATTTGATGGTACGCACTTCATTGTAAAGTCCTGTATATGAGGAATAGAGTAACGATCTGGTATGGTAACAGCGTTTAATCTACGGTAGTCACCCCATGGCCAAAATTCTCCAGTGTCTTTTTTCGTTACCAAATGTGGTGAAGACACCGAAGATGATGAAGGACGACAAATTCCCAATTCGGTCATAAGCTTGAATTCTAGCTTGGCTGCCTCATATTTCATATTTTACGTGGCTTGGAGAATGGCAATGGGCCTTTAGTTAGGATATGGTGCACAACGCTGTGTTTAGTTGCGTTTTTAAAATTTGGTGCTGCGGTAACCGAAGGGTATTTCCGTAATATATCTCCATAGACGTTATCTATTGTGTAGTTGACTGGAGTAGGTGTATTTGTGTTAATAGATTTAGCATGCGTGAAAAATGTTGTTTTGCTGTCAATTAAGCGCTTGTTTTTTATATCAACGATTAATGCGTTTTTTTTTCTAAAAAATCTGCGCGGCTTGTTCACTGAAGCTATGATAAATTCATGTAAGAAAGTGTGATTCAAACCAAAATCCACTTCAAGGAATCTTGTACCAAAAGTATTTATGTATGCCATTTGCGGCTGAAAGACAAAATTCAGAGTTTGTACGAGAATGTTTAAAGAAATCTCTATGTGGTAATACTGAGCGATCTGCGCCAGTGTCTATTAGAAAATTCAATTTATTTCGTCTGTCTTTGATGAAAAGACGGCGGCTTTTTGTAAACATCCCACTGTCTGCCGCAATGACAATGGGATGAACTAGTTTGTCGAAAAGGAACTGGTCGGGGTAGAATCCTTATCGAATTTGCAAGGTTCTGTACATTTTCGAGCTTGATTTCCGTACTTGAAATGATACCAGTATAATAGTCCTCGGCTGTTGAATCCTCTTCTAGAATAAGATCGATTGCCAGAAGAATTTCTTCCTCTAGAAGTGGACCGTGAGTTTCTGCTAAAATTCTGTTGCTTGGTAATCATTCTCTTCAATTCTTTGATCTCTTGTTCTAAAATTTCGAATTGAGAATTTTGTGATGAAAGAGAGTTTTGATTCTTCTGTTTTGGCACTTCGACCACAGCTGACACGTTATGACTATTTTGCATGGCCTCCCATATCTTATCTGCTGTGTCCAGTATGCTATGGATATTTTTGTCCATCTGGGAAATAAGGGCAATGTTTATTAAGTGTGGTAATCTGCTTAATAAGCTCTTCCCCAACAGTTCCAGATGTACATACCTGCAAGTGATCTCATCTTTCTGTAGAACTCGGAGGGTTTTTTTTATCCCCGATTTCCTCGTCAGACACGAGTTTTTTTATTCGTGTTTCGATGCTTAACGAATTGCGTCGATTAAAGCTTTTTTTAGGTAACTGTATCGATTGTCCGCTGGAGGGTTCTCCAATATGTGGATCAGGGATTCAGCCACATCCTGCGGCAAGGATGAAACGACGTAATTATACTTCGATGCGTCGGTGCTAACTCTACTTATGGCAAATTGCGACTCAATTTGGATAAACCAAGTAGTGACGCTATTCGTTTCTGTTACGAATTTCCGTTTTTTATACGCGTTGGATGATTCCGTTTTTTTTCTTTCGCACAAGGTTCGGTTTGACTTCACTTTATTTTTACTGACCTTTTTTTCAAAATGACTTAAATTTATTTTTATTCTTGAAATTTCTTTCTTTCATTCTGTCGTCTTCCCATTTCAATTGTTTCTCTGACGATTTATCTGTGTTGAAAATTTCTTTCGATGTACCATGTCGCTTATCTTTGCTGCTTTCCTCTAGTAGCTCGGCAAAATCATCGGCGGCTGCGAATAGCGTGTTCTATTTGGTATCCCTTGGCTGCCTCCAAACGAATAAAACACTTTTTTTTTTTTTAAAAAATGGAGAAATATTTAAAGTTCGGGGTCACCACTTTTGGAGGAAAAGCACAAGGGGAAAAAATAAATAATAAAACTTTTTCTTTTCTGATCTTAACATGTCAAGCACTCATAATATATTTAATTCCAATTGTTATTTTGTATTACATTTATTTATTCATGACATGCTGAGTGTCGGGATTTTCGTATTACAATTTTTCTACTTTCACTATATTTTTAATTTAAATTGATATACTAGCGCGTATTCCATGGTGTACAAGTCGCGATGAAAATAATTCACTACAAACTAAAACTCGAGTTAGTTTGTACTCGTTTGATTAACAGAACTGAAATAATTTTTTTTAATAATGAAAATTGATATTTTCAGGTTATCCGGGATCTTCAAACAAATAAATGCAAAGGTTTCGGTTTCGTGACAATGACAAATTATGATGAAGCAGTTGTTGCTATACAATCCTTAAATGGTTACACGCTAGGAAATCGTTCGTTACAAGTTAGCTTTAAAACTAACAAAACCAAAACATCATAATTTTATAGAAAAGTGTAAAAAAGCATAAATGCACCTCTAATTTACTGTAATAATTTTTTTTTAAATCGAATTTTTTTGAAGTTTTTTTTTTGCTTTACATTAGTGTAATATTATTTTATTTAATTCTTTTAATTGAATTTTTCATTTTAATTTCTCTTCATTCTTTTATATATATTTGTTATTTACCTATAGCAAAAATAAAACTGATAACAAATCAACACACACCGAATCTAGTTAAAAAAAAAAAAAATAATTATTATTAATAGAACGATAATAGAAATACTTTTAACTTCTAAGCTTTAAATACAACTTTTTTTTTACATAATAAGTAATATACTTGACGATACAAGTACTACCAAGTACTACCATTATTGCGAAAAAAAACCAAATACAAATACAAAAATAAAGTAAAACAGCAAACACAATGAAGCCAATGGATACTTAAAAAATATTTCTATTTATACATTTTTATTTTTAAAATATATAATTAAAATATACAACAAATTATGAAAGAAATTAAATATTACCAATTAAAATAAAAAATGAAAGAAAAAAAGAATTTTTGAATATACAGGAAACACGTTGTATTTAAATCGCGATGAGATTTAAATCAATAAAAACAAATGGTGTTGTACAAATCTTTTACTATAATATTGATAAAATAATGAAATATATACTGGCAGTCACCATCGAATGTTTGAAACACTCATGAATCACAATTTTATTAAAACAATATTGTTCTATGAAATAAAACAAATGCAATTATTTTTTTTTGTTTATAGGTTTTCTTGCATTTCATTATTAACTTAGTTAAGAAAAATAAACCAACACAAATAAAATTTGTGTATAAACGAAAATAATATTTATTTTTTTTTATTATTGATTTTGCTTATTTGGATGTGAAAATTTTGATATAAAATATTAAATAAAAAGCTAGATAAAATTGAAATTATTTTACTGTAATCATAAATTTTATCGTTTTACCGAATTGAAAATATTGTACAGATTCGAAACGAAAAGCAATTATTACAACTTTTCAATTTTTATAATTGCATTTTAGCATTCTTTTTTCTTAGTTGCCATATTTGGTTTTTTTTTAAGAGTATCTGTACCATATTTTCAATAAATGATTTTATTTCCATAAATCAATCGTAAATCTTTATACTAAGTCATATTCTAATCTTTTATTCTTATTATTACGAATTATATAACAAAAAAAATACAAACAAAATGTACTTAATATTATGCTTAAATCAAGTTAATTATTATCATTCATACCAAATACACATTGAAACCCTAAAGAATAGTTATTAATCTACAATGTTTTTTCTTTATATTTTCTATAAATTTTTCTCTTTCGACTATTTAAACTCGATGTCTTAAAATGCTAAAACAAAATAGAGTAATATGTAAAATATAATTTTTGTGTAGTAAAACAAGAAGAAATGAAAAAGGAGTCTTAATAAAAACAGTTTATCTTAATAGAATTTATACATACAATATTTAAATTAAAAAAAAAAAAAATACACAAAACAAAAAGCATTTTGACAAAAGAATAATTTTTTTTTTATAAATTTACATTGAAATTTTTATGTTTATTTTTTCTTCTTTTTCTGTTTAGAAAAGCAGAATAATATGAAATGTAATGCACAAAACAACTTTTATGGAATTATGTATTTAAAAAAGAAAACAATTAGTAATTTGTTGCATGTAAAAACTTTTATCTGATAATTAATTTGATAATTGTGTGCCACCTATTTTTTATATTATTGGATAAAATCACAATTATTGTTCAGGTTTTTGTGCGTCATGGTTTATTTCATATTAGAAACATGCACGCACGAACGTTACGAATTAATCGTAAAACGGATAATGATCGTGCGCGACGAAGGCGTTTGCGAGCTTTATTTTGGTTTATATTATCTTACAAGAATTTTCTATGAATTATATATTTTCCTTCTATATATATATACATTTTATTTATATATATCTATAAAAATCAGTTTATGAAATTCGATTTATTTATCATTATCGTTGCTTTTTTGTTATTTTTGTTTTTTTTTTAATTATACTTATTTCTTTTTTGTTTTAATTCAATTTAAGTGACTAACAATATTACAATGTCTATGTTTTTATAATTTACGTTATTTTTATTATTATCACAAAAATACAAAAAAAAAAAAAAATATCTTGTAAAACTTTTTCGTTTATTTATTTTTCAACCTTTATTGTTTCCTTTTTTATGTATTTTTTTTTAAGTAATATGCTAGGGAAAAAAATGAAAGAAAAACGATTTATCGTAAAGCTTTTAATACATGATATTTATTATTTACTATAAAAATTACTTGGAACGATTCGCTTGGCCTTCATTCCATCACTAGGACTATGACTCATAATGTTCGCTAGTTAAATTTACCGATGCGTATAATTTGTACGGATATTACGAATAAATAAAATACTATAATCCTATTAATAAAATCGCGAAAGACGAAATTAAATTAGAAGAATACTTGGGAATTAGAAAAAGATGGGAAATGTAGAAAATTTAGACAGGTAGATGAAATCGTGCATTGTGTTCATAATTGAATAGAAAATTATTTTGTATATTTTATGTTTGTATTATTCCATTCGCTTTAGCTAAGATTTTAAAACTGATTAATATAGAGTTACTGTATACGAACGGAATTTTCTGTCCAATGTAATTATTTTCGAGTTCTGGAGACCGGATATAAAATTAAAATACTAATCCATAAGATAGAAAAAATAAAATAATGTAGAGACGTAAAGAAATACATGATCGAATTTTACTCACGAGAAGTCCGTTCTTCTATAGTAATTCTAATTAATATTAACAAAGTTCTGTCCATTTAAAAAAAAAAACCATGAAGTATCTAAAATCATCTAAATTCAATAATATTTAAAATTTAGATATTTTTAGACATTGCTATACTACACAGGTCGAGAATAATTCTTTGTAATAGTTTTTTCAAACTATGAGGCTTTTTTTTATTGGGTAAGGATGTTTAAAATGGGGTTGGAGCGTTAAATAATTAAATTTTTTTTTATGTACAAAATATTTACTGTTTTCTATTTAATTTTTTTTTAATTGAAGCTAGAAGTGAAAAGGTTTTATTAGAGTTTGAAAGACTGATAATTTATTGTGTTTTGATTCGAAACTTTTATCTCAGAAAAAAGCACAAAACACGTTTTAATAGATTTTCTCGTCCATTTCTTCTTCTTCGCAGCGCTACAGCCCCTTTCGGGCCTTGGCTTCCCGTAGCCGAAGTCTCCAGTGACCGCGTCCTCCAATTTTGAAATCCGAGCAGCGATGAACAGTCTTCGTCTACAGAGTCGGACCAGCGCTTCCTGGGTTTTCCCACTGGCCTCCGGCCCTCCGTTTTTCCCTCGAATACCTTTTTAGGTATTCGAGTTTCGTCCATCCTTTGTATATGGCCAGCCCATTGCAGCTTCCGCAGTCTGATGATAGTGGAAACCTCCGGTTCGTCAAATATACATATCATACAGCTCACACACAGTCACCAGGCTTAGTAGAATTTCTTTTGCGGATGTGAAAGAGCGTGATAATATGTTGATATCGTCCGCATAACTCACTATCTGGCTGGATTTATAAAGCAGCGTACCTCTTGTGTCAACGGGTAACTTTCTGATGACGTATTCTAAAGCTAGGTTAAAAAGCAGAGGGGCCAGCCCATCACCCTGTTTTAGTCCGACATTTCTGTCAAAGGCATCAGTTAGTTGGTTGTTGACTCTGACTTGTGATGTTGATGTCATCGTCATTTTGGTCAGTCGGACTAGTTTTGCTGGGATGCCAAAATGCAGCATTATTTTGTACAGTACGTTTCGATCAATACTGTCGTATGCTTGTTTAAAGTCCACAAAAACCTGGTGAACGTCGATGTTGAATTCCCAGCATTTTTCAAGCACTTGCTTGACCGTAAAAAGTTGATCAATCGTTGATCGACCAGCTCTAAAACCGCCTAGGTACTCCCCAATCATATTGTCAGCGTAAATTTTAATCTTATCTTCTAATATTTTTGTCAGTATCTTATATGACGTGCAAAGTAGTGAGATACCTCTGTAGTTTTCGCACTGCAGTTTGTCTCTCTTTTTGTGGATAGGGCAAATAATGCATTGGCACCACTCCGGTATTTGCTCCTGATTCCAGATGTACTGAATCACCTTATGGATGGCATTTCGGGTGCAGCTTTCGCCATATTTAATCATCGTATTTGATCGTCCATTTCAATTAGGGTTAGTTCAGATCGGCCTGAATTCGATATTAAGGCACTCCCTTCGTTTAAATGATGCTTTCGTTTCTTTAAGTCTGTTGTTTGTTGCCATTACATCTAGATAGCAGATGCTCGCCGCGTATTCTATGTGTTGTCCGTCTAGGATTATACGATTTGCGTTGTTGATTTTCGTGATATTTATCTCAAGTTCCGTGATAATTTTTCTAGCTTTCTACTTGAGCTTGTAAGTATCTGAATCTGTGAGAGTAGACTACTGATATTGATCATTCATATAATCCAATTCATTCAGTTGCCGTTAACTTTACTTTCTGCGTCGTCTATCCAAATAGACTTAATTAATAATTTCATTCAGGATGATTGTAAACAGTTGTAGTGATATCGGACATCCTTGTTTTACTCGATTATTTCTAACGAATGGTTCACTGATAACATTGTGTAGTTCTGAGTGTTCTTCTTCTTATCATGATCCTCATTATTTTTTGAGGTATTGTTTTTTTTCAATACTCTCTATATTTCGCTTGACAGTGGGCTTATCGAAATCGATGACTATACAAGGATAGTACGTCACTATGAATTGTTCGATTATTATGCGTACTGGCTTGGCCTACACAACTCTTTTTCTTACGAAAACACACTATTTAGACTCGCAATTTGCTCTCAATTCTGTCTTGTATGATTGTTGCTATTGCTTTGATATTTGTGCGTAAGCTCGTCATCGTTCTCTCTGGCTGCTTTGTTGCATTTCTACTTCATATTTAGCGCCTGGGATTACAGCATTTTCGCCGGTTGCTCTCTGTGGGACTGTTTGTAAATTTTATTTAAAACTATAAAATAATTGTGTAGGTTACAACCATGTTGTTGGTTGCCCGGTTCTAAGATGAAAAGTTTTGGTCCATTGTAATAACTCCAAGTTATCCCTGATCATGATGACTTGGGCTTTGGCGAATGACAGCTCATCCTTTGGAAAAAAAAGCATGAATCTGGTCCTCACTGATACATATATTAGTGACATATCTCCATACATTAACCTTGAGAAGACTGGGCAGCTACATCTTAAATGTAAAGATGTTGCTTTACACCAGAGCTTTATAATATTATAACAACTTTATTACATTTGGTACAAAAAGAGTGTAATTTTCCTAACGAAATATTTTCGTTTGATTTAAAACGAAATTATTTTGTTAAAATACGTTATCTTCAAAATTATTTCGTTATTTTTCGTTCAAACGGTGGAATTAAATATTTACATTGCATTAAACTCGATTAATAACATTGTTATGATCCTATGAAACAGGTCGATAATTTCGATTGAGTTGAGCTATTCAGCAGTGATTTAATTTTGCGAAGAAAAATTGTAAAAATCATTATTTCCGGCATCACAGTTGGCCGCTTCAACTTTTTTCCGAGATAATTTTAATATAAAATAACGTTGTGATTTCTTTTTTTTTATGTATCAAAATCTCCTCGAATTCTATAACGAAGTGTCTTGTTCTTTCTTCTTCATAGAGTAATACTACTCCACTATAGTCACTCCATACAAAACGAAGAAGATGTAATGACTGGCTGAAATTTTAAAATCGAAATCGTGCGAACTCACCTTTCGCCACAACAATTCACAATTCGTGACGTGATAGGTTTAGTGACTTTTTTTGTAAATTTCATTAACATTAAGCTGAGTTTTTAGGGTGTAGTCTAGTGGGTAGAGTGCAGGTGTACGTCTAATTCCAGCACGGTGCCTGCCTGAGCATACATTTTCAGGTAAATCAAGTATGGCCTCCTGACATTCAGGTTCCTTAACATTTTTTCATTGTTTATTGCAGTAGGGTTGTTAGCCCTTCGTGCAATGTTGTCAATCTACGAGAATGGAAAATTCGTAAATGGAGGGTTGTGCGAAGGGCTAATAACTATTCCACAATAATTAACGAACAAATTGTTAATGAAACTGAAGGCCAGAAGGCCACTGCGCGATTTGGACTGTAGTGCCATTGCAGAAGGAGCTGAATTGTTAAAAATTTTTCTTGATGACTAGTTTAGTTTTAATTAGTTATTATGAACTGCGTACAGTTTTTGGTGTTAAAAACGTGTACAAAAAAACTCACTTCATATTTTGGGCTACATCTTTGCCTGTTAATGCTTCTTGACCATCAACACATTCGAATGATACGATCACTGCACACACACTTATGTTTGTGTAAAGATCAAACACCCCACCTGAAATTTTAGATGCGCATCCAAGGGAAGCTAGAAGCTACTAAAAGCTGTGGCTGCCCAGACACAAGTACCAAAGACCAAATACTGGTCCATTATGATGACGTAGAATCTTGAAAAAACTACTGATCGGTGAACCAACCGGAGCGCTGAAGGTTCTTGACTTCGGCATTTGTCTGGTTACTGAGGCTATCGAAGTAGTGCACGCCTAAGTGGCGTCTTCTATTTCTAGAGAGAGCAGAACAAGTTGAAAATAGATGAAGTATAGTTTCTTCTTCCTAATTTTTGCTACTCCAGCAGAGGTCATTAAATGGGTGGGCATGTCTCTCAGCATGTTTCTCTATCAAGCAGTGTCCTGTCTCGATTTCTACTACGGAGCTGATCACCTGCTTATTTAGCGAGATCAGTCTGCCCGAGCGTCTCAGATCTAATAAAGGCCAAATCTGTCTGGTTTCACAGGGTGCTCCGTTTCGGGCGAGTTCGTCGGCCTTCCAGTTCCCCGAAATGTCCCTGTGCCCTGGAACGCAGCACAGGCGAATGTTGAACTATTCAGCCATCTCTCTCAGAGACGCGCGACAGTCAAGAACAGTCTCTTATAGACATGACTACTAATTCCAGTGTTATCAGTGGAGATGCCAATATTCTTAGTAGATACTATACTGCAGTTTAAGCTACGTCATGGCTTCTATTATTGCTATCACCTCCGCTTGAAACACACTACAATGATCCAGAAGATATGTTTACCACGTTCTCCCAATCCACTTCTAGTTTTAGTGCCATCAGTAAAAAAAGGTTATTGATTTCCTCTCCCGCATTTCATCAGCCTTCCACTTGTGGGGGTGACGGTGAGTTTATCATTACCAAAATCAAAATTTGGGAGAGTGTAGTTTGTTTTTTTTGGTTAAATTCACTTAATCTTCCAGAATTAAGGAATGACCAGATTAAATGCCGGTCTACTAACGAGTTTCTTTGAGGCGGGCGTCATGTTTTCCGATAATGTCTAGAGAACAGATAAAACAGTACTTCTAGAGCAGTGGAAAGGATTGTTCTCAGAGCCCTACTTAAGCATAAACAGGCTGTTCTCTGTACATTGCCGAGGAGAGTGCGGTTTTTCTCCGTCCAGTCCACCATACAATCACACCATATAGCAAGATGGGTCTGATGACGGCAACGTAGAACCAATGCACTGCTTCGGGCTGCATTCCTCATTTCTTACCTGTGGCCTACTTACAGGAGTAAAGCGCAACAATAGCTTTGTGTACACGTTACTGAATATAAGGTTTCCAGCTTAGTTCCCTATCCAAAAACATAATAGGACTACGATTGGGCGTAAAGGATGTCGACAATTTTTTAATTGATTGCTTCAATTACGTCCAATATTCTCTGCATAGAATGTCAGTTTCATAGACGAAGTTGCATAGAATTTTCATAAAATTCGGTGTATTTTACATTGACGAAACCAATAATTTGAATGGGAGGGGTAGAGGAAGTAAGAGAAATGTAAAATTTGTGTTGCATTTTCATTTCATTTCTCTTGTTAAGTGCTCGTACAAAATTTCAAGTTCGTAGCTTTAAATTTTTTGGTTGGTAGTTGATTTTATTTTTTTATTGTAAGTAATATCGAAGATATAATCATTTGAAAAAAAAAATTTGGCCGACAATTGTTTCTTAGCCTCCCCTTTTTGCACCCCAAGAGATAAGAAAATTAAATTATTTTTAAAGTTTGTCTCACAAACCCCTCTATACGTATGTTGATTTTCAGCTTCCTAGCTGGAATCATGGTTGAGATATTTGAATTCTTAGTTTTCGGTTTTAGCGCTCCCCTCGCCATCCCCTGAACCCTTACACCCCTCAAAATGGGTGTCCGCCTAAGATCCGCAACTACCTACAATACCCCCAAAAATGAACTTTCTATCTTGAAGGGTTTGGGAGTTAATGTGCGCTGAGCGTACACGGCGGCGTACAGACAAACGGATTTTTTTTCTTGCATTTTTAGGCTATTTTAGTCATGAAACGCGAAAAAACAAAATTTCAGGATAGCAAATTTGTTTTTTCTAAGTCGATCACAATACTTTATTAAAATAATAAAGTAAAATAAAATGCTTAAAACGTCATGCTTTTCGCGAAAATCAGTTTATTGTCAAATTCAGTAATTTTGTATGGGGGTAGAGGGGGATTGAAAGGGTGGACCGATTTGGCCCGTTCACTAGCTTGACCTTAGTTTTCACCAAAAATAACGTAAGCTTCCTACCTCAACGCATTCTCAAGCTAGAGAGCGCTGACGGACAGACATCCGGTTTTGAGATTTTTGAGCGACAACAAATATTTCCGTACACTTGACAACTCTATGCGATATTTCTTGGCAGTATAAACTTTAGAGCAAATTGATAATACTCTCAGATTTCATCTAGAATATAATAAGACCGAGATACTTTGCTCTATCAGAAAAAACAAGACTGGAGGGTCAATATGGTTAATTTTGTGTTTGCATGCGAATAGGACTAGGATTTGTGTGGACTCACTCCCAGGGCACATTAATGTATCCATTTAGACAATATTGGGAGTGAATTTTGCATAACGTCACCCATAGTACTCGGATGCATTCTAATGTACTCCGAATTCTGTGATGTGCTCACAGTTTAATGACTGATTCTTCATGCAACAAAACGGATGTATGTGGAATAAGGTCAGAAATACCAAAATCTGATAGCTTCTTTTCGTAGACATGCCCGTGTTGAAAAGAAACAAAGCGTAATGAACAGTTCATGGATTCCACCATTCGAAAATAGCGCTTTATCACGCGTGGTGGAATGATTCCGTTTTCCAATAATTAATAAAAAATTGACGAACTGAAAGCTTCAATCTGTGGGCTGGCCGCTATTGTGGCTGCGATCTCGCAGAGCCAGATCCATATGCTCCGTTTCTCTGCCGTCATCGGAGGAAGCCTGCTCGAATCACCAGGAGCGCTACTGCTGCCTCTGCATCTTCTTCTTCTTCAAGTGCTGATGCAGATTCTAAAGGTTCGAAAAAACAATTTAAGACACCTTCTACTGCAATACCGATGCTATCGCCGAAATCTCTAAACAGAATTTTCGTCGAAGAAACAGTCAGTGAAAAACTACATAAACACTTCATGTTTGACTGCTAACAATCCAGCAACATCTAATGTTTGCAAGAATATATCTGGAATTGCCAACACTTTAAGCTCATCTACATAGTAACAATCTCACTATTCTCTACCGAAATGTGCGTGGCCTTAGAACCAAGTTCGATGACTTCCTGGTTGGCCCTTCTGGAGAGTATGCCCGAGGTTCTTTGTATCACTGAATCCTGGTTGATTCCTTTAATTCTTTACTCTGAATTTTCCACGAATTGCTACACAGTACAAAGGCATGATCTAGCTAGGGTATAGCCTAGTAGGTAGTTTGTTGGTCTTGTAATGCGAAGGTCGTGAGTTCAAATCCCAGCTGGCGCAACATATAATTTCGGCACATTGCCTACTTGGGTATACCTCGGTCACCTCAATCTAAGAAAATGAAAAAAAATTCGTGAAAAGAGGGTTGTGCGAAGGGCTAACAACCCTTCCACAGTAAGTAATGAAAAATGTTAAGGAACCTGAATATCAGGAGGCCAAGTTCCGATGTGGGCTGTAGCGCCATTGTAGAAGAAGAAAGGCATGATCGTGATCTTAATCGTTCTATCAGAAAGGATGGTGGCGGTGTTCTAATTGCATTTAAAAATATCCTGTCTCCGTCGCGTTGTCCGGACTTTGATGCTTTTCCCATTGAGCACCTTCTCCTAAAAAATTAAGGTTTCTCATGGTCGACACCTACATATATGCTCTGTCTATATTCCTTATTGCTGCGTAGTGAAAACTTTTGAAAAGTTTTTATCTGTGGTGACTTCAACCGTCTCCACATACAACGAAATGCAAACTGGTCACACCCTACATTGTCTTTATCTAGCACAGACTTGTGTGTTGATCACTTTATGAACCTGTGTTCACTTACTCAACATAATATTACCACAAATAATCGGGTGAAGATCCTCAACTTGATTTTTTCGAATGTCATTGCTTCTCGGATCAATGTTGACAGCTTTATTGGATTAGTGCTACCCCACCCTTGTCATCCCCCCTCCAGATCAACTTGCAAATAGAGTTATGTAATCCATATGGTATGGATAAGAAATAGAATTTCTACAAAGGAAACTACGAACAAATGAGTTATGATCTCGGTAGTGTTAGCTGGCTTCAACTGTTTAACAACAAAACTAATGAATCATCGACGCAACTATACTCCATTCTTGATAACATGATGCATCGGAATGTTTCCTATCGTGTCATTTCTAATCGTGACTACCCTGAATGGTTTAACTATTCGATTATTCGCGCTCTTCGTAAAAAACGCACTAGCATAAAAAGTATAAGCTTTCGTCCCTTCTATCTGATTATCATAACTATTCCTGTCAGCGTAAGCGGGTCAAATCGGAGATGAAGAAGGCTTTCTCTGTATATATTTCTCACCTAGAGGCGGCACTGTCGTGCAATGAGACTAAACCGTTTTGGTCACATGTTAGAAAGCGTAGTAATAAACAATTTTTTCGTTCACGACTTAAGTTTGGTGATTCTGCCACTACCTCTCCACAAGAAAATGTGATTTTTTGCCAAATACTTTTCTTCTGTGTCTAGCCACTCGAGTAATGATCTATCTTATGACTTTTTTATACCACCCCAGGAGTTCATCACTAAGATATCCATTAGTGAGAGGGACGTTATCAATCAATCATTAATTCTCTAGATTCAAAAATCGGTGGGGAACCGGATGGAATCTTGAATCTTTTTGTGAAAACTCTCTCCTCGGAGCTCTTGTTCAATAAACCACTTGAAGAAGGCTCGTTTCCTGCTTTGCTGGAAGTTAGCTAACGTGGTACCCATTTTAAAGAAAGAAGATACCGAAAATGTCTTGAACTATCGCCCGATTTCCACCCTAAACTGCTTTGGCAAGGTTTTTGAAAGATTTGTTCATAATGTAGTCCGGGAGAAACTTCATCATTTGATATCACCAGCCCACTATGTATTCGTAAAAGGTAGATCTACTTCCGCCAAATTATGTGAATTCACTAATTTTGTTGCTTAATCCTTAGATCGTCATAATACTGTCAAAATCATATATACCGATTTTTCGAAAGTTTTTGACACTGTTAATTGTAAAATTCTTATTTCAAAACTTGAAAGGTACGGTTTCTCTGGCTCTCTCCTGAACTGGTCCAATTCGTACCTTATAGATCGTCGTCTCCAAATTATTTTCAACAGATACTCCTCTACTGAGTTTCTTGTTAACTCTGGTGTCCCGTAGGGATCAATCCTTGGACCTCTATTATTTGCTTTCTACATAAATGATCTGCCCCAATTTGTATCTTCTAACTGTCTTTTATTCGCTGATGACCTCAAATTGTTCCGGGAAATTTCCTCCGTCTCTGATGGAATGATCCTCCAGGCTGATTTGTCTGCTGTCTCCCGTTGGTGTTCAAATTATGATATCTTTTTGAACATTTAGAAGTGTTTTACTATTCTACCTTTCTTGCCATGTTGGGGCCATCAAATCTATTCAGCGTAGATTCACTCGAATCCGTTTCTACAGATTAAGAAAGCCTCATATCGACTACAATGGCAGACTTGAAGTACTTCACCTACAGCCTTTGCATTTAAGGCGGACCTTCCTCGATGCTTCCTCTTCAAGCTTTGGTCAATACCCACCTCTGTGACGACCTGAATTTTAGATCAGGAATAGTCTCAACCAGGAATTCAGACATCTTCTAACCTCGATCCTCTCTCGATTTATACCAGAATTCTTTGATGCTAATAATGCAAAGGAACCGTGATCGACTCCAACTTGTTTCTTTAGCCTCCTCTTCTCCTTTATTTAAAAAAAGAGTTACAACTACATCTTCAATGTTTAAATTTTTTCTTTGCTTTTCTTTTATTTCCCGCTTTTGTTTAATGGAAATTGTAATCTTTTTGTTCAAGAGCTCAAATAAATAAATAAATAATAAATCGAATAATACTCCTTAACTCCTGATCGTTCCGAATAAAGTCATTGTTGTTATTACTATTACATGGTCATCTATATGATCCTTTCATTTTCATACTATTACAGCTTTGTGGTATACTGCGTCTCCGTTCCGATTTCAATCCTGGCGTCCTGTTGTTGCACCCATTTGCTTAGTTTGGTTCATTCCATGCTTCTTCGTCGTTGGATGCTGTAAAAAATTCCAACAATATTATTTGTACCTTCTTGCATGATTCAGTGAGTTCTGTATCATGTTAATATCGTCTGGCAAGGACTTTTGTTTCACATAGAGATGAATAGTATAGGATTCGTGTAGGTGACAAAAATACGATTTAAAATGTATTTTTACCGCAATAAATCATCTAACTAACAGATTGATATCGAACTCCGGTGTTTTTAGCATATTTGATACAAAGATATTTAACAAAATCGTGAGCTATATTTATATTATTTTCTTCTAGGAAACATTTCCGTACCATCTTTGCATACATTCCAAGATTTTAGTTTAATACGGAAGTGCAATATTTAACAATATTTTGCAGCAAACTTAACTCCTGCCTTTCTTACCTTTTTACACATTTGCTACTAAAGAATTTTTAATTCAATTTAATCGCTAAATTGTTCAATGTAATATTAGTTTTTTTTTTCTTTCAACATTCTTTATAAATATTTTAGCAAGAAATTAAAAAAAAAAAAAATCGAATAAATCCTAGAATATAAAAAAAAATATATGAAGAAGAACTAAATATATTTAAATAAATAAAAATATAATTAAAAAAAAAAACCGAAATAAAAACAACAAAACAAAACAAGGTGCTTAAAAACGATTTTCCTTAAATTACGATTTGTATAAAAAAAATATGGTTACAAATATTTTAAAAGAAAATACTGTAATGTGTTCAAATTGTAATTTGAGATGATGATTTATTAGGATAACAAAAAAAAAAACTATGGTGCACATTTCTCTACATAAACAAATTTATAGATATGTTAAACAAATATTGAATAAAAAAATAAGATGGGTGCAAATCTACCTATGAGTTTTGATTTTACAGTCTTTTTATCTGATTTTTGAGTCTTTAGAGATTCGAATGACATCAATTTTTTGTATATTTATACACTTACCCAGAAATTTTGATGGAGGGGATGAAGGGAAGGAGACAGTAAAACGCCATTGGTATCAAAACATTTAATACTGGTGGCATCAATCAATCCCCCATATCTGTAATCAAAGGTTAGAAACCGTTTTTTTCTATTTTCGAAAATTGTAATGGGAAGTTGTAGAAGGACCAGGTTGATCGTAATAACATTGGTTGATGGTTTTCAAATTAGCATGCTCTTCGGAAGTCGAATCGATAGCTCTATAGATACGAAAAAAAACGGATGTCTGCATTTCGGGCAAATTTATGTAGCTGGTGGAAGAATTAGAAGATTTGGTTCGGTTACATTTTAAGTTTTTTTTTTTTTTCAAATAACATTTTATATTGATAGCTCAAAACTGTCGAAAGTTATCTTTTTATTGGATTTGTACGAAACCATAGAGTATATGGGTAGTTTCGCCTGAATTCTTGTGGTTTGAACAATTGGCTTCTTAATATAAACATAATTGCAAAAAAAAAGAAGAAAATGTATTGTTTGATTGTTGGTCAAAATTTTAATTCTCAGTTGGCATAGCATATCGATAGCTTAAACTGAATATTTCGAATTAACCAAATCTCAAATCTTACAGAAGATTAAGAAAAACTGTACATAATTTCTTAGAGATTATGGTTATGCAAATTAAAATCACACAAAAAATGAATTTCCGATTTTCGGCATATTTATCGATATGCAAAAAAGAAAGAAAACCTGAAAGTGAAATTTCATAATATTTTAATTAACTCATAGGTTCCGATAAAATAGTAATCACTGATTTTCTTTCTCTAAACCGACCAACCTGTGTTACTGTTCAAAACAGGGCAAAGAGATATTAGTACACAGTGTCTTGCTGGTATTTCTTCTTCTTCAATGGCGCTACATCCTAAATTGGGCATTGGTCTACTGACCTACAGGTTCCTTAACATTTTCATTACTTATTGTTGTTAGCTCTTCGCACAACCCTTTATCTAAGAATTTTGCATTTTCGTTAATTGAGGTAATCAAGGTGTATCCATGCAAGCAGTGTGCTTGAATTATGCGTCAACCGGGATTTGAACTCACGACTTTCGCATTGTAGACCAATACGCTACCCACTAGGCTAAACCCTAGTTTTGGTGATATTTACTTTATTTGATCTATTTCGAATTCTTTATTCCATTGCTTAAGGTTAACTTTTTTTCGAATACGCTTAAATCAATACCGTGGTGAGGTAACTGGTTTAATAACAATATAATTGGTTGATTATTGCAAATTTTATAATTTTTTTTTTATATTTTCTTAGGAAGTGTCAATAACCGAAAAATATACGGAGGGAACTGGTTAGCAAGTTTTCTTTAATAATATTACGTTCTGAAATAGCTTTACTGAAAATGCTTGATTTTAAATTCTTTGCATGTAAATGATATTTTTTCGGTCCTATTTCTTTGTTAGTATAAAATCTGGTTTGTTGTGAGCCACCAGATTTTATGTCCATTTAAAGGTTTATCGAATTTTCAAAGATAATTTTTTTTCCAGTTCGCTCCTGGGCACCTAATCGGATGGCTTTTTTTCAGCCAATTTATCACTAATACAACTATTTTCAGCTATTCGCATAATTTATCGATTCGAGAATACCTCATATTAAACGAAAACACCTTTTTAATGCTCACGCTACCTTAAATAAATCTTGAAATTCAGTCGTGATATTATGCTATTTATGTTAAGACCAAGGTCTACAGATTAAATTCAGAATTAGATCCATATTTTCCAATAAGAGTTTCTTTTAAATGGAATGCAAACTCTACCCAAGTAAGTTTTCTGGATAAGTGTATAAAAACTTGTTTAATAATTCTTTCGAATTAAAAAATTTAAATTATTGCATTTGCTTATATTCTATATTTTCACTAATTGTAATTTTTGATTTCCCCTATTTGTTCAAATTGCCAAGAAAAATTATGTTGGTATTTCAAAAACTAAAAACAATAAATTCAATATTTATCCTATGTTCTCAAACATATGCTTTCATAACAAACAAAAAAACTACTTTAAGGCATAACTTATACCAAAGCAATATAAAACATTTTTATGATGTTGCTCAGGCTTATTCATTATGTCAAGAAACCTCAATGTGCAATAACATTTGTATTAGAAAAAAAAAACAACCCGGTGCAATAAAAACATAAAAATCACAAACATTTTTTTATTTTAGAAAATAAAAAAATTCATTAACATTACAAAATAAAATCAGAGAAAGGAAATATGAGAAAGCCTATTATAAATGTTAACATAGAAAGCGCATATCGAGTATAACTCACAACGTTAATACTCAACGGAGAAATAATAAATCGAAATTTAAGAAAAAAAAAGAAAACAATTTTACGAATTCTTGAATGAATGCTTACATAAAATCAGTATTAAAAAAAACCATACAAAAATAGAAAATAAAATAAGAGATAATTCGAATAAACGATAAATGAAACGGTTGTGCTAAGCCTCCAAAGGGTTTGTAAAAAAAAAACATTATAATTTAAAAACCAACTTATAAAGAAAACGATATACACACACTAACATGCAAATTATTTATAAAAATATTAAATTTATTAAAATATTGCTTAACTTTTAAAATGAATATTAGTAAAACAAAAAAAAAAACATAACGCAAGACTAAAAAAAAAAATATTAAAACAAATATTTAGTAATATGAAATTAGGTATTTTTATTATACAAAAACAACCAAAAATTAATTCAATATGTGGAGAAATATTATTCAAATATATTAAAAATAAATAACTAATTAATTTAAATTATTTAAAGATAATATATATATATAAATAAAAAATAAATAAACTTAAATAAAATTGATGTGTAATGTGAATTTGAATGTATAAATTTATATTTGGTACATTGATAATAAATTATTAATTAAAATAATGATTATTATACATAAATTCAATATATACCTATTGTCTGTGAGTGTTTTAAACATAAGCTCAATTAAAATAAAATAAAAAACAAAAATCAACAAAAAACAAAATCACACGAAAAACACCATTGCGATAAATATTAAGACAAATAAATTAATTGATATTAAAATAACATTTCGGTTTTTATTGTGAGATTCCTCGTAGTTTTTGCTCATCGTGTTGCTCCAATTACCTGGGTAGATCGATGAAAATTTATAAATACGCGACAAAATGCTAATGAAACCAAAATTTTGGACCCTCAGCGATGACGCTAGTGCTGCTTATAGTTCTACAGCCAATAGGTTGCGGGTTCGAATCTCTCTACAGGGGGAATAGATTATTAAAGAAGGAGGAGTATGTGGCAAAATCCCATTGAAACTCTCCAAGTGTCGGTACACAGTTCTCCTCACCCGGTAATCTTTTGTAGTCTAGTGTTTTTTTTTGCGTTTGGTGTATATTTAACTTTATTTAACTTTATTTTCATCGATTATTTTTTTAAAAAACACTCTTTGTTTAATTGTTACAAGCACGTGCACTCGTGAACCACACGCGTATTTTGTACGAAATGAAAGGACATTTTGTAAGTCCCAGCTTATTGTGAATAAGTCAAAAAATAAACAAGTGAAAATAATTTCTCATTTGAGAAATATTTTTTTTATTTAATAAAATTTACATAATTAATTTTCAATTATTTCTGGTCCCTTTAAACACTCCTGATTTGCCAAACTCAGTCCAGAACTTAAGATCTGTGTAATGTAATGAAAGAAGTCGATGTTTTATTTTAGGGCTTCGTTATGCACGACATTCTTTCATTGGCTATATTTAAACTCTCGATTAAATCCGGGAGTATATTGTGTTTGCCTTATCGTTTGAAACGCTAAGAAATAATGCTCGCATAGAGCCGCCAAGGGTACAGAAATATTCATTGTCGCTCAAAAACTTCAATTCCGAGTGACCGTCGGTCCATCTATCCGTCTATTCGTCTGTCCGTCTGTTCGTCGGTTCGTATGTACGACTTTCCGTCTCTCTTTCCGTTTCTCTACAGCATAATTCTCGAAAGCGTTTTCCTATCGTGCTGAAATCCTACTCCTTCTACCGCCTCCCATACAAATTTCATGAAATTTCGAAATTTAAAGAAATGGATTTTTCTCCAAAATCATTTCAGCTATTGGCTTGAAAATTAGGTCATAGTAAAATAATGTGAATATCATTAACGTCAAAAAATATTGAAGTGAACCCCTTACTCCTTCTACCCCCCTCCCATACAAATGCACAATTTTCAAAAATGCATTTATTCGGTTTACATTGTAACTAACAAAACTAAAAGAACAATATTTGTCATAATTAATTTTATTACAACTGCAATCAATTTTGGAAAAACTATCAACTTCACCTCACTCTTTGTACTCTTTCCCATACAAATTTCAAAAAATTTCGGAATTTCAATTAAATTATTTTTCTTCAAAACCTTCAAACCTATACAGTTTAAATTTTGATAAAAGTATACTATTACCAAGGAGGACATATAATAAGGAGTGACTATGAGCATGCTTTTCCGTGTATGAGCATAGGAATGAAAGTATTTCCCTCCCTTACTAGCGAAATGCTCGAAATTTTTCGAAAAAAATCGTTGCGCTATCTTTGTCTGGCACACTTACAAGTATTACAACTAACTCTTTCCCACGTTAGACAATTGTCAAATTTTCGAAATAATTATTTCGCTATCCTTGTTTGGCATACTTAAACCCAATTCAATTATCTCTGTCCCGCGTTATATTGTCCGTTGCTAAAGTGCTTAGCTTAAACACGAACCAAAAACTAATAAAAATTGAAAAAATAAACATTTCTGAAATAAAACAGCAAACTTCATTGTACTGAAAATTATTTTATTGCTGACTGAATATTAGCAACCAAGAGAGAATATAAATTATGGTATTTTTTTTGTAAAAGTTTGAAGCCAAGTTAAGCTTCGACGCAATTTTCGAAAATTTCCGAATCAAAAAATATTCCCACATGAGACAGCCTATCAGATACTCCTCTTTATATATCCTCCTTGACTATTACAAATATCATTGATGTCAAAAAAATTGGTTTTGATTCGAATACTCCTCCCTCTCCCTCCCAAACAAATGTACAATTTTGGTAAATGCATTTAATCGATTTTCATTGAAACTAGAAAAAGTACAAATTTCAAATTTTGCCAGAATTTGTCCCTTAATAACTGAAATAAATGCTAAAAAAATACGCATCACTTCTTCTACCACCTCCCATACATTTCTCCTTCCAACACATGAGAGTTATCATCTTTAAAATTGTAACAAAGCAATGTGATTAGGATGTTGATAGACAAATTCAAAGTCATCGAAAACCTTCAACTTTCTCTGCCACAAAAATTGTTAAATTTTTTTGAAAATTATGAAAGCTACAAGCTTTAAATTCAGCATGAAACACTTTGCATACTATGTTCGGTGTTATATACAAAAATCACTAACCTCTTGTTTTTACAACCACAAAAGTCACTATTCTCTATTCGAAAGAATTTGAGATGATTTATTTTCACTCAAAAATTTCGACATTTTTGAAACCATCTCCCTCTCCTCACACCCCCCTTCTTAAAATACCAAAATCAAAGACTATATAGCTCTACAATCTGACAAAATTTCAATTTGATATCTGTACTCAGTTTTGAGATATAACGGTTTGAAATTTTGGAAAGTGCACCATTTTTGAAATGCTCTCCATTTTGCCCCAATACCATTATGCCCACATGTTATGTTGTTTTCTCATATTTCGTATATAGTATAGCTTAATAGGTGTTCCAAGTTTCAATTACATAGCTTAAGAGATAGTCGAGATATTCATTCTTAAGTGTTTTTATTTGCACCCCCCCCCCTCCCCATTTCAATTATTAGCCTCTCTCTAAGCTCGTTCTGGTGGATCTGTGTGCCACCTTGATGGTCTAAAAATATAAATTTTTTATGGTAAGTAATTTCGAAGATATAATCATTTAAAAAAAAAATCGGCCGGCAATTTGTTTCCAGCCCCTTCTTTTCGGGCTTCAATGGATAAAAAAAAATAAATTATTTGAAGAGTTTGTCCATAAACCCCTCTACATATATCTTGATTTTCAGCTTCCTAGCTTGAACCATGGTTGAGATATTAATGATCTTTCTATCTTGAAGGGCGAAGGGCTTGGGAGCTGAGCATACACCTACGGCGTACAGACAGACGAATTTTTTTTTTTGCATTTTTAGACTATTTGAGTCATGAAATGCGAAAAAACAAAATTTCAAGGTAGCAAATTTTTCTTTTGCCAAATCGATCACATTACTTTATTATTTAAATAATAAAGTAATTGATTAAAATGGGAACAATCTAATCATGAAATAACACATAACAGGACTACGATTGGACGTAAACCCCAACCGTGCGATACTCTAGATGAAAGAGAAATTTATTGTTTTCAATTGTGGTACAGGAGTTCGTGACATTGAACTAACTTTTTCTCATCACGCTACAGTTGCTATCAAAATGTTTTATACAAAATTTAGGATTCAAAAATTTAATAGGTACTGAGAAAATTAGCGTATTGGATTTCGTGAAATTGTGCAGTTTGTATGGTGGTAGAAGGAGGGGCGAGTTTTTAAAGACTTTTTCAGAAATAACTACAAACATCATGTTTTTAACATGTTTCAATTGAAAATCAGTGGCATTCATACTTTTCAGGAAAATCGACATTTTGTAAGGTTGTGAAATTGTGTCAGTTTGTATTGGGGAGGGGGGAGGGTGGTAGAAGGGGTAACACTAATAGCATATATTTTTTTTGCCTTACTGAAAATTCCTATTTAATATTGAGTGAACAATTTTAGCTCGATAAATTTCATACGCACTGAGTAAATTGGTTTAGCGAATTTCATGAAAAAGCACTGTTTGTATGGGAGGTGGTGGAAGGAATGCGAGGACTTAAATAATTTGTATATAGTATATTGAAATCATCATAAAATATACTACATCTTCCAAATTTCAAATCAATAGCACCTATGATTTTCGAGCAAATCCGTTTATTGTCGAATTGCAAAATTGCGTCATTTTGTATGGGGGGAGTACGAGGAGTCAAGCTAATCGTCTAATATTTTTTATTTTACTAATAATTCTAAATAAATTATTAATGCACAATTGGAGCTCGATAAATTTTGTACTTACTGAGTAAATTGGTTTAGAGCATTTCACGAAAAAGTGTAGTTTGCATGGGAGGGGGTGGAAGGATAGGGAGTACGCAAATTATTTTTATACAGTAGATTGAAAACATTATGAAAGTAATATATCTCAAAATTCAGACTATTAGCTTTTATATTTTTTGAGCAAATCCATTTATTGTCGAATTGCGAAATTGTGTCTTTTTGGGAGGGGGGGGGGGATTAGGAGGGGTTAAGCTAATCGTCTAATTTTTTTTTGGCCTTACTAATAATTCTAAATAAATATTTAGTACACAATTTCAGCTCGCTAAATTTTATACGCACTGAGTAAATTGGCTTAGAGTAATTCATGACAAGTACAGTTTGTATGGGATGTGGTAGAAGGAGGAGAATGACACGAATAATTTTTATACGGTAGATTGAAATCATTATATAAGTAATATGTATATTCCAAATTTCAGATTAATAGCTTTTTTATACCTTTCGAGCAAATCCATTTATTGCCAAATTGCGAAATTGTGTCATTTTGTATGGGAGGGGTAGAAGGAGTGAAGCGATTAGGCCCGTTCACGAACTTGACCTTACTTTTTTGTCAAAAAACGACGTGTACGAAATTTGAGCTTTCTAGCTCAACGCGTTCTCAAGCTAGAGAGGACACGGACAGACAGACATACAGACAGACGGACGGACGGACATCCCGTTTTGAGATTTTCGAGTGATTATATTAACTTCTGTATCATTCATTTTTTTCTCTAAGCCTTATTTCTTAGCGTTACAAATTTTAGAGCAAACTTATAATACTCTCAGATTTTACCTAGAGTGTATAAATTTCATTCAATTAGGACCCCTTTTCGGTGCATAATAGTTCTGGTCCAAATTATTATTTTACTTTGTTATTCTCAAAAAAAAAAAAAATTTGCTATAATGAACATTTTTTTTTAAATTAACCTAAAAATGCAAAAAAAAAAATCCGTCCGCCGTTCACCGTACACGGTACATATGGACTCATATATCTGAAACCGTTGAAGGTAGAATGTTCGTTTTTCAATGGATTGTTGATTGGGTAAGTGAGTTCTATTATCTAAATTTTGTGGTGTGGAAGGTGAAAGGGGGAGGGAAGGAGTTAAAAATTATACTTGCTAATAGCTTAGGTATAGAGAGGGTTGTGGGACAAACTCTAAAAATAATTTAATTGTGTTGTCTATTGTGGTCCGAAAAGGGAGGGGGAGGCTAAAAACAAATTGCCAGCCGAATTTTTTCTTGAAATGATTAAATCTTCGAAGCTACTTGATTAATAAAATTTGTATTTTAAGATCAATTAGGTGGCATGCAGTTTCACTATAATCTACTAAGAGGGAGGCCTATAATTGTAAGGAGAAGGGTCAGGGATGGGCAGTTACATCTCAAAATTTAAAACAGGTATTAAGTTGAAATTTTGTGAAATTGTAGAGCTATGTGTTGTAAAATTTTCGGAAATATTTGAAAATAACGGGTGTAAAGAGTGGTGCTCGAAAATATCGAAAATGTTCATTAATTTTTTAGGGCTCTGGTAAAAATTCGCAGTTAAAATTTTCCAAGTGCATTTGATATACAGAAAGAAAAAATATTAATTTGAACCAGAACGGATATACACCGAAGGAGGGCCCTAACCTGTACTACATGTTTCATGTCAAAAAACACAAAATCTGAAAATTATTGAGTGAAATTTTAAGCTATAAATTTGAAAATGTGTAAAATTCATTTTAAAATGCTTAAAAGTTTAAAATATTAATAGGCCGAATATCTTCAAAACTTCTACCCTTTCCCATACAAAAGTATTTTTTCGACTATTTCTAAGAAGTCAATTATCACCAAACTATTAAAAGCTAACAGCTTGAAATTTTTAGTAATGCTTCAGATATAAATGCGTCAGTTTTGAAATCTCCGCTGCCCTTCTACCCTCCATGCAAAAGTATGATTTCGACCAATTTCAATAAATCAACAACAAATTAAAAGCTACAAGCTTGAAATTTTGTACGAACACCTTTTAAAAGAAACTTAACAAAACTGCATCACAAATTTTGCTACTTCCTCACCTCCTCTAACCCCTCCCATACAAATGTATGGTTTTAAGAACATAAAAGTCACCAAGAATTTCATAGAATTTACTTCGTCCATGAAACTAACAACACCCTGAATCCGAAATCGCAGTAGCGGGCGATTTTAATGTCCATAATTTAAATTGGCTTCGTCACTCCCGTAACACATCTCCTGCCGGCCGATTGGTAGAACTATTCGCATCATCGAATAACCTATGCCAAACTGTAGACAGAGCTACTCGTATCCCTGACGCTTCAGGCCAAGGATCTTATCTTCTTGATCTTTTCTTAACATCAGACCCAGCTAAATACTCGACATCTGTTAATTCTCCACTCGGAAGCTCAGACCATTGCTTATTTTCCGCCTGTTTTCCAGTTTCCATCTCGACGCCAATCACACCAGCTCCTAAAAAGTTGGTATGGCATTACGGAATTGCCGATTGGTCCAGTCTTAAGCAATTTTATTATACATTTGATTGGTCTATATGCTTTAACAGAGGTGTTGAGTATGCTTCTTCTGCAGTAATTGAGACCATCTTGTTGGGCATGAGACTTTTCATCCTTCAAAGCTACAAACCAATCAGGCCCAGTTCTAAGGCTTGGTTTAATGAAAATTGTAGTACTGCGATAAGGGCTAAAGAAGCAGCTTACCGTGCTTATAAGCAGCTGCCATCCGAGGGTAATTGGATAAATTTCAAAAAAGAAAGGAACCTTTGCAAATCCAGCTTACAACGAGAAAAATATTTACATGACCAGAAACTGAGGCAAAAAATTTTAAGAAGTCCTAAGGGCAGCAAAAGTTTCTGGTCTCTCGGTCGTTCCATCAGAGGTAGATCTGCATCTTCAATTCCATCTTTAATCTACAATAATGAGGTTATTACGGATCCTAACATGAAGGCAAACATCTTAGCGGACCAATTCGCTGCCAACTCTTCTTTACCACCAACGAACTCTAGCCTTCCAACGTATACTACGCTAAATTCCTCCTTAGGACAGATTAGTATTCGTCCGCGAAACGTTTACCGAGTTCTTAAGAATCTAGGTACTAGTAAATCGTCCGGTACAGATGGAATCCCTGCCCTTGTCCTTAAAAATTGTTGCGCTTCTCTAGCTAAACCTCTATGCAAACTTTACCGTCTCTCTTTATCGTCCTCCATTGTCCCATCTTCATGAAAGCTTGCAAATGTTCAGCCAATTCCTAAAAAAGGAGAACGCACCAATCCCGCTAATTATCGCCCAATAGCAATAACTTCAATTCTGTCCAAGGTCATGGAAACAATCATCAACAATAGAGTAATAGAATATCTCAACATCAATGATATTGTTGACGACAAACAGTATGGATTCCGCAAAAAACGTTCCACAGTAGACCTTTTAACCACCCTCACAGAACGTTGGAACAGGAGCATTCACCAGTTTGGTGAATCTTGTGTTATTGCTCTTGATATTTCCAAGGCTTTTGACAGAGTATGGCACACTGTCCTTTTAATGAAACTTAAAGCTATTGGTTTGGGCGACTCTCTTATTTCCTGGATTGAAAGTTTTTTAGCCAATCGTTCAATGCGTGTGGTATTGGATGGTGTGGTTTCCTCTTCTTATAAAATTAACGCTGGTGTTCCTCAGGGGTCGGTTCTTTCTCCCACCCTTTTTCTGATATTTATTAATGGCCTGCTATCTTCAACTTTCAATCCTATACATAGCTTCGCCGATGACAGCACCTTAGACTTCTCCTATCACTACAACAGTGCGTCATTAGCACGATGTACTAGCTTAGTAGAACAACGTAGGTACATGGTTCAGTCATTGAATGACGACTTGGCAAAAATTCTTAGTAGGGGCAATAAGAATCAAGTTGAGTTTAATGCTTCGAAAACCCAGTGCTGTCTTGTGTCCCACAAATGTGGCTCTATTCTTGACCCAATCACCTTCGGAGGTCAGCCACTAACCACTTCTTCAATTAAGATGTTAGGTATCCAAATCACAGATAACTTATCTTGGAACGACCATATATTTAACATCGCCAAGGAAGTATCTAAATGCTTGGGCTACCTAAAACGATGTAAAAACTTCTTCACCGCTTCTGGGCTATTAACAATTTATAAGGCCTATATTAGACCACGTCTTGAATTTAATTCCCACCTGTGGGCGGGAGCTGCAAAAACTTCTCTCTCCTATCTGGATAGTATCCAGTCTCGGACCATTAAAATTATAGGGGATTTTGACATCACTTCATCGCTCGATTTACTCGAGCATAGACGAACTGTAAGCTCCCTAGCCCTTTTGTATCGCTACTACAATGGAGATTGTTCGGACGAAATCTTTAATCTCATGCCCCCATGCATGCCCTTACCCCGTAATACTAGAGCTGCTTCGCGCGCTCATAAGTATTCTCTCAACCCCACCTTCGGTCGCACTGTCAAATTTCGTGATTCGTTTTTAAACCGGACTGTTCGAATATGGAACTCACTGCCCATCTCGGTGTTCCCGCATGACTACAACATTCAGCAATTCAAGGGAAATATTCATAGCCACTTCCGACTCTATCCCCTAAGTTCCCAAAAACCAATATCCTTCCCCCCTCACCGGAGCTGTGCTTCAGTACAAAAGGGCAATCCCTCTAGTTCCAGTGTCACATAAAAAAAAAACAAACGAATTTCGAACGTGATTCGAGGAATCAATTAAAAAATTATTGACATGTAACCATCCTTTCTATCATACCCCCTCCCAAACCCAAACTTGCATATACAGACGAATGAAATATTGATTCTATGTACTGGAGCTATTGATCGTAATCGCAGTTAAGTGTTAAATATTATGTACATATGTAGATATATTACAATCAAGATGATATTAAGATATAAATATCATTCATTGAAGTTAAGAGTGGCATTACGTACGAATCAAATCCGTATTCAAAAGCTCTCCTTGAATTGTTTAATCGCGTAAAATCTATTTATTTCAAAATAACTGCTTTTATTAGAAAATATATACCTACGCACAAGGTAAAGAATCGATTGATTTATTTGAAAATAGTAGCTGCTGAACAACATTGCGATACAAAAAAAAATAAAAATAGAAACGATGCTAACATTACAAGTAGTCTATCACATAATTCGATTACAGAAGATTTACATTTTTACAGCCTTCCTTGTGAGTTCGTTGTGACATTATTTGCCCTTATTGATTTTATTTTCTGCTCTTGTCCCCATTTAGAAAATGCTAAAAAATATATATATTGCATAAATACCAAAACCCTGACGATTCATTTAGTGCGAGATAAAATTTGCCTTTAAATGTATGTATAGTATATAGGTATACTTATATTATGTAGATATTTTTTCCCAACGGACACAGTATTATCCTGTTTATTGGATTAGGCATTAGAGATGTTTGTATTGAATTGATGAAACAAGACGGAATCTAAATTCCTTAGTATCTTTAAATCTTCTTGCGATACATCAAACGAAATTTTATCTTGTATTAGGCATTTCGAAAATTTAAGATTAATTTTATTCTTAAAGGAGGACCAGTTAATTTACCATATATAGACCTCATGTTTTAAAAGAAGCCTGCAATATCCATCAGGGCAGCTATAATTTGCTCGTGACCATAATTTTTTCTCTTTTCTTCTGTAAAAATAAAAGAGTGAGAACAATAGTGAGTGAAAACCATCCCTAGTCCTACACACTATATCGACAGTTGACAAGCAGAGATGTTTAAGTCCTTACTGCTTACTGCTGTCTTTAGAACGTTTGAAAATATATTCCGGCTCAAAACTATTCAAAATGTGAAAAATATAGACATATGATTTTTCCAGCTTAATTATTACAGTGAATTTCGATTTCAAAACGCTCTGCTGTAAAATTTTCATTTTGTAACTTAGACACCTTTGCCTGTCGACCGACGATAGATTATTAGCATGACCCAATACTGGAGCACTAGTCTGGGGCCTTGACAAAATTGATATATGTATTGGGAAAAATATCGTAAAAACACGTCCCAAAACGCAACTAAAATCTTATGTAGAACTGAAAGATAAACTACGGGTATGAGAAATCCCTTCTACTCTCATTGTGAGAGTTGAGGTGGCAATAAAATTCTTGTTTTTCTACGTAGTGACCCTTGACTGGTACGTTGCCCATCACTGGCACACTTTACCTCACGTATTGAGAAATTTGGTTTTAAGTATATGAAAAGGTACAGTTTGTATGAGAGGTGCTGGAAGGAGGGGTATTCGAATAATTTGTAAGCCATAAATATCATTTATGATAGAAATAATATATTCTACGATAAATTTCAATTTAGTACCTCTTATAGGAAGAAAATTTGATTATTGTACATTTTGCAAAATGAGCCATTTTCTCCTAATTCGCTACGGACCGAGGTATAAATAATAAATAGGACCAAGGTACAAGGACGATACCTAGCACTGTAAGGAATTTTATCTTAACACACAGTAATATTCAATCTATTTAATAATAGGAGGATTTATAACAGAAAAAACAAGCAAGACGGAGAATAAACTACGGAGGAAAAAGTCCTAAAGCTTCGCAAATTATTTCATAAACAATAATACTTAAAAAAATAATTTTGGACGCAGCAAAACTATTTATGTATTGAACATTAACTAAAACCAAAATACCAGAAATTAGTGAAAAACACTTTTTTAAAACGTTGTTAAATTCATTAAAACAGCAATAGGATCAAAATACAATAGGTCAAAGGTACATGACTTCCTCTACCCTCAGATTTCATTTAGAGTATAAACCTTACACCAAATTTAAGCATCACAAATATTTTAGGTACTGAAAAAAACAATCTTATTTTCAGCCGTGAAATTCTGCAGTTGGTATAGGAAGTAGTAAGTAGAGTGGGGGATTTCAATGATTTTTTTTTTTTTTTTTCAAAGAAATAAATGTATAGTGTGTATTAACAAGAGGTGTAGAATTTGTTTTTCGAATAGGCGTAGTGGGCAGCGTGCTTGCTTCACAGTCAATAGGTCGTGGGCCACTTCAGGCAGTAAATTTTTTAAACACAAATTTTTCAGTTGCTACTGGCAATAAAAATTATTCGACATAAAATGAGCAAACGATGTAAAATTGAAACAGTTCCACGTCTGTATACTTGGTATATGGTTTTTGTTTGCTTTCTATCATCCAGTCCCCCATATCATCTGCAAATATTTGTCAGTAGTAATCTGTACAACCGAAAAAAAAACCAGCTTCACCACTCGTTACGGTCGTTTCCCAATCCCAATCTTCCCTCTATGGCTGTGTTTGTGCATTGCACAAAGGCTAAAATTGCCTGCACAGGTCATTTTGTAAAAAAAAAATTGCGGCCATTCGACAGATTGTGTTCCATATATAATCCTCAAGTGTCCACTTTATAATGCAATAAAAATTTCAGAGACAACCAAACAATTGATCTTTCAAAAAACAAATTCAACACCTCTTGTTGATACACCCTATATTTATCATGAAAACGGTATGTTTGAAATTTAAGATCAGTAGTACTTATATCTTTCAAGAAAATTAACATGTAATAAAGTTGTGAAAGTGTGTCACTTTCTAAGGGCTGCAGTAATTTGGTCCGTTCACGAACTTTTCATCAAAAGTAATGTGTACAAAATTTGAGCTTCCTAGCTCGACGCATTCTCAAGGTAGAGAGCGGACAGATGGACAGATGAATAGACTGACGGACAGACGCACATCTATTTTCGAGATTCGTGAGTGACATCAAATAATCCTGTATCCTTGGCGAGCAATATTTCTGTGCGTTACAATTTTTAGGAAAAACTTATAACACTCTCAGATTCCATCTAGAGTATAATAATATTTGAGACTGGTATGCACCGAAAAGGGACCCTAATCTGAACAAGTGCATTGAAAAAAAAATACAAAAACGCAAAAATTTTTGAGTGAAATATTCAACGTCAAACTTGGAAACTCGCGAAATTCTTAAAAAAAAACTGCAATATAGTTTCAGATATTAACTGGTCGAATACCTTCACTACTTCTACTCTCTCCCATAAAAAAGTATTAGTTCGACCATTTTAAATAAATCATTTATCTTTTACTTCTACAATGGCACTACAGCCCAAATCGGACCTTGACCTCCTAACCTTCAGGTTCCTTAACAATTTTCATTATTTATTGTGAAAGGGTTGTTAGACCTTCGAACGATCCTTTATCTTCGAATTTTTCATTTTCGAAGATTGAGGTGACCAAGGTGTACCCAAGCAGGCAGTGTGCTGGGATTATACGTCGAATGGAAATTGAACTCACGACCTTCGCATTGTAGACCAACACGCTACCCAGTAGGCTACACCCTAGCTAAATCATTTATCACTAACACATTTAAAGCTGTTAGCTTGAAAATTTTTAAGAAGACTTTAAATAATATGCAAGATAAAATTGTATCAACAGTTTTGCAATCGTTCTACTCCTTCTACCCACTCCCGTACAAAAATATTATATAATTTCGACCAATTTCAATAAATCAACTAATGATCAACAAATTAAAAGCTACGAAGCTGGAATTGTTGTTGTTGTGTTATACATACACTTTTTGAGATAAACGAAAAGAAAGTGCATCAACAATTTTATGCTTCTTCCAACCCTTTCAGTCCCTCCCAAACAAATGTATGAATAAACCACAATCCCCCCCCATTCGGCCCTGTCTGCTAAACCTACATATCCTCAACTTAACCCAAGAATAATATAGTTGCGCCCGTCTTGTTGGCAGATATTTTTGTTTCTATTATAATAATTCATCTGAGGAGTTATAATAATCATGATAATTATTTGGTTTATTATGGCATGGTATCTTATTTTACTTTTTTTCATTGCACTATTTTGCTTAATAAGTTCATTTAATGTAATGTTAAACCTTATCTTTGTCTAACTTAAATGAGTATAACCGTCTATCTAGTACACCGCACACTACAGAATATTGCTCGTATATTGGACTAACACCTTCTGTCCAGATTTTTTATAGGGTTCTATTAACCTTATCTTTTCTTCGGATTAACTTAATCCTGGTCGTAATTTCTCAGCTAAGAACTTTTCTTTGTTATCGGATATGCTTGCAGGTATTACGACTAATTTCTACTTTTTTTGTCGTCTTCTTGAAACCATATCCTCAGAGTAACACCTGAGCTGCGCCTTATGTAGCTTATGATCAAGGCAATGTAATTTCTCGCGACAGAGCCTTAATGCAGCACTTTAAGGAGGAAAAAAAGGGGAGCAACAGGGAGCTAAGGTGAGCTTGTATGGTAACCATGAAAATATCTTTTTTATGTATACATATATGTACATATTCATTTACGGTTCTTTTAGATAAACCAGCTAGCTTCGAATGCTATTAAAACTTCCTTTTTTGTTGATTCTCTAGAGAAAATACGTTTGTTACAGTAAATATCTGCTGGAAACGTGATTTTATGACAACCTCATAATACCGAAATTCGAAAGACGCCTATAGGATAGAAACATAAGACCAACATTAGTTGATATAAACTTCCTCCCAATGATATTTCCAACTGAAAAGACAGATACCACATGTCGAGAAAAACACAAAAACGCAAAATTTTTGATAGAAATATTAAGCTAGGGACTCGAAAATTTGTGAAATTCGCTTAAAATAATGAATGAAAGTTCAAAATATTATTATATGGTCGACTACCTTCACCACTTCAACCCTCATCCATACAAAAATAATTTCGACCATTTCTAATAAACCAATTATCATCACAACAAATTAAAAGCTATGAACTTGAAATTTCCACCGATCAATTTTCACACCAAATAAAGAAAAAACTGAATTACAATTTCTACAAATCTCGCAACCCCTCTAGCTTCTCCCTTACAATTGCATGGTTTAATGAATATAAATTACATCGAATTTCTTTGAATTTACTTCATCTGTACCGAAAATATTGAATGTGATTTATCAAATAATTATTAACATCCACCCACCCATTCTATTCTTTTAGAGACGATCACCTAGAGTCTAGGTGACCCATCGACCCCTAGGTCCTAGACGATGGGTCGTTTCCGCCATTCAGTAAGTGGCGAGAAAGAAAGTCTCAGGTGTAGCCGAATTACCAGCTGAACTCCTCAAAGCGGACCCGGAAATAAAACGTCCTGCACGAAACTGAAAATAACTTCAAAACCAATCAACCAATCATATTGCCATTATTCCAGTTCTCTCACCAAGGTTTTGATTTAATGATATTCGAAAAAGCTAAGGTTTCCAACGGTTTCGGCCAATTTGTCTATTTATAAAACACTAAATTTCCACTTAAATATGCGATTTCATGTTAAATGTGCCCAGTCAAATTGTGTTTTTAAAGAGCGGCGAGACTTCAATTTACTTCTACGACCAGTGGAGGCTCATTCAGTATGCCAGTGACCCATAAGATGAATCAAAAAAATAAAAATATCTTTCTTACGAGTATAATCAAAATTTTACAATTTTATTGCATGAAATTTAAAATGGCTTGCCGGACTCCCGTTTTATCTCTAACATCCTTTTTTTAAGGTTATCGATTTATTAATATTAATTTAATATGCAATAATATTTTGTTTTCTTTTCTTCTTAGTTTGGAAAAAGAAATTTGAAAATATTTAACTAATGGCTGATTTTGGGCAGTTAGCGAAGAATTTAAACATTTGTCAAAATTGATGTATTGGAGCATATCGACTATGTAATGGACGCAATACTATAAATCATTAGCCATAAAAAATTTAATGTGTAATTCTAAATTTGCAATGCGTACAGGTATTCAATTTTCATAAGGACTCCATTACTTAATACATAACAAGCAATTTAACAATAAAACGATGTAATATTTGAAACATATGTCCTGGCTATGTTGAAAGTACTTCTACATTAATTGCATTAGTAAGCTTGGTTTCAAGTTTCACGGGAAAATAACAAGTCAAGAAAATTGTTCAACTACTCCAGTTGGTTCGCGCGTAATTCATGTCTGTACAACTACATAAAACCAATAAGAGTAGGCTATGTGTAGCTTGTTGGTCTACAATACGAAGATCCTGAGCTCAAATTTCGCATAATTTCAGCACACTGTTTGCGTCATTCTATCTGAGCCACCGAAATTTGCAAAAATTTAAAATTTCGTTAGAAGTGTTAGCAACCCCTCCTCGATAACAAATTAAAACTCTTAGGGAACCTGAACCTGACAACGCTCGAATTGGGCTGTAAAGCCATTAAAGCAGAACAAGCAGGCATGCTTAATAGAGCAAGCAACAACTGCCAGCCCAGATGAAAATGTCACCTCTGCCAAAAACACTTTCCTTGTCAGTACTTTGCCAAATTACGTGCAGTTTCTAAATATTGCAAAAATCTTTAATTTCGTCATTTTTGGATATACATTCATATGTCCACCTGAGTCAAATGGTCGAAGTATTTCCGTTCTCTACCCTGCACTTTTCACAATTTTACTGCGAAAGAATATAGCATAAAATATATTTTTCATTCATTAATGGCACTACAACTCGAGTTTCAGGTTAACTCCAAAATTAATCGACCGATTTGATTCGACTTGCACAGTTGCTTTCTAAAGTAATCTGAAAATAAGCTTAGGCTATATAACATCATTTGATTCTCCTTCTTCAATGGCAGTTCTGCTCAAATCAGGCTTTAGCCTCCTGACATTCAGGTTCCTTAACATTTTTATTTGGTTATTGTGAAAGGGTTGTTTGCCCATCGCACAACCCTCTATCTATACCCACTTAAGTACTGTGCTAAAATTATACGTCGACCGGGATTTGAATTCCCGACCTTCGCATTGTAGACCAACATATATACTACTCACTAGAGATACTCGATACACACTAACACTTCTGTCCTAATAGAGTTTGGAAAATGCATGTACAGCGGTTGCGCGGGGCGTTTTGTCCGAAATTTTCTCAATTCTTTGTCTTTTATGAAGTAAACACAATCATAATGAATTGTTATTTAGATTGTGCTTGTGTCCGTACATTTGAAAACCGTCAAACTTAGGTTTGCCTGTTTTGACATTTCTTATGTTGCCTTCTTGTGCTTCTAAACTCACGCTGAACTGTTGGTATTATACAGTAAGGGAAATAGCTATAAAGCCAACAATCTATTTACTCAGAAAAACCATTTCATTCGTTCAGCTATTGACTTGAAAATTAGGTCATAGTATAATGATATAAATATCATTAACCTCAAGAAATATTGATCTGATCTCCTTACTCCTTCTACCACCTCCCATACAAATGAACAATTTTCAAAAATGCATTTATTCGGTTTGCAATGCAACTAGCAAGGCCAAATGAACCAATTTTTGCCATAATTAATTTTTTTATAATTGCAATTAATTTTGGAAAAACTATCAACTTTACCTCACTCCTTCTACCCCCTCCCATATAAATTTTACGAAATTTTGGAATTTCAATTAAATTAGTTTTCTTCAAAACCGTCAAAGCTATCAACTTTAAAATTTGAGAAAAGTATACTATTTTAAATGTTATTGATGTCAAAAAATTTGGGTTTGATTCGGATATTCCTTCTACCCCCTCCCATACAAATGCGGAATTTTGGTAAATGCATTTAACCGATTTTCATAGAAACTAGAAGATGTAGAAACTTGAAATTTCGTCAGAATTTGTCTCTTAATAATTTTAATAAATGCTAAAAAAAATACCGCCTTCACCCCACTCTTTCTACCACCTCCCATACAAATTTTTATATTGGAAGTTCAAGAAAACTTTTTCTCCTTCGAACATATGAGAGCTATGGACCTAAAAATTGTAACAAAGCAATGTAATTAGGATGTTGATAAGCAGATTCAAAATCAACCAAAATTCCCCCTCTTTCTCTCTCTTTCTTTAAATTCACACAAAAATTGTTCAATTTCCTTGAAAATTATGAAAGCAAGAAACTTTGAATTCAGCATGAAATATTTTATATACTACGTTCAGTGTTACATAGAAAAATTACAAACCTCCCCTTCTGATTTTACCACCTCCCAAGCAAAAGGTAAGTAAGTATTTCATCTAGAGTATCATATGATTGGGCTTTACGCTCAAATCATAATTCTATTATGTTTTATTTCGGCCTATTCCAAGACTTAATGAGAGATATGTAGATGTCAAGTTTCAAATCGCAGTCAAGACTACTCAATACTGCATTCGATATAACGATGGCCTAAATCGTAAGTGCTCGCATCCTCCTCTTGAATTCAACACTGAACACACGCCTCATACAATAAACATTGTACAACCTGCTTTCGGTCAAGTTGAGAAATTTTTTATAACTTAAGCAAAAAATTTAATGGAATAAGTTTTTGTACTTTACCTCACCCACAATTTTCCTGCTCTCACAGTTCAATATAATTTGTTTCAGGATGGTGTTATTTATCAAAGAAATATTATTATCCTCACCATAAGTACCAAATTAAAAATGTTTCGCAAGTTAAGTGTTCGAAATCGTATACGAATCACTGCATCGCAGCTTCAATTTATCTTTTTTGCGCGAACGATGGAAGATATCACTTGATGTTCATCGAGGCATGCATTCACATCTCTGCTTGACACGCAGAATGAAGTGGGTGGCTATGGCTCGAATCCCTTTACAGACACTACAGTATCCGTCCTACTGGTGAAAATATGGCAATCAAGTTGCCACACATGGAGTAAATTAAAAACTATCTACCTGGCGCTAGAAAACAGAACGCAACCAAAACCATCACCTCACGTTAAAACGAGGCCACTCTGGCATTGTCAACATGCTCGAATATTGTGTATGTTCGTCGTGTGCCGCACTTAGGAAACATAGCGGCAGGAAGCACTATAGAACGAACAGAAGCTACAGGCCGAGCAGTGTAACAACGATATAGGCGGCATACACTCAATAACAGAATCGTAAAAAATACAACGAAAACAAAACTTAAATGTAAGTAATGACATGGCTTCCCACTCCCAACCCCCCATCCGACCGAATTACACACGTTTATCGAATACCATTCACCCCGGACTCCAACCACCGACCACTACCCCCGCAACGTATACAGAAAGCTTCACTAACAGGTAGGAAAGCTGCTGCTGCTGTTAGAAAGTACGCCATGCACAGGTAAGAGTACGGGTCGCTTCAAATAGGCTTGGGCGGCAGGTGGCGAACAAGAGAGTTGGAACAAGCAATTGGCCCGGGGATGGAACCCTGAATCCCATTCCACGAAAAGGCTCGCGACCGGTCAGAACGCAGAACCTATTCGGCAGCTAGTCGACTTTGTGTTGTTTTCGTTAGCCCCGACGGGTGTTGTATTTTGGTCTCCCGGATCCAACGTTTCCAATCACCCCCAATCCGGGCTTGTTGGGTTGTTGTTTCTTCTTCGTTTTTTTCGGCGTTCCGATGGTTTTGCCTCTCGGTATCCTGTTCAAGTGAACGGAAGGTACTTCCCCGGTGTCGTGACAGTTGGAGTTCGAATCCAAGTGGAGTAGAACTCTCCTGTGTTTACTTTAGTGCGAGACGAAGTGTGGACTGTGGCGTGCGGTCGAGTGCGATTGAATCGTTGGTTTTGGTAGCGGACACGTGGTCAGTGCTTTGTGGCCACCAAGGACTTTAAGAAACACCAGTTGGATATAAAATTCTACTTTCAGGTGAGTACGACTCAAAAGCAATTTCATTTTGCTGCGATCCTGTTGAAATTTACCCAACATAAAGTTCTTCAATGGCAATCCTTCAGTTCGTAGCTATAATGAATTTTCACGTACAAGTTTTAATTAGTTTCCGTTGAAACGGGTACTTTGATATTATTACTGACGGGCTAGTGTCCTTTATTAAATTTATATCCTTTTTGGGAGCATTGTCTATCTCGAATAATAAGCGAAATTCGCGATAAATCACTCTCGAAGGGATCGTTTTTACTATTTTCAATGAAGTTTTTCGTAATAGGGTATTTTGAACAAATCCTCTCAAATTTAAGCCCACCGTTGGGTTAGCCAGTAAGATCAGTTGCAGTATAGAGTCTATTTCGTTAGATATTTGCCCTTATGTAGCTTCGCTTTAGTTTTTTGCTCCCAGAAGTAAATGGCTCTTTTTTATGAAATCCAATTACGGCTGCACTTAAGTCTTATGTTGTAATTTGGATTATGTTTCATCAATATTTATTTACGATATATGTACATAAATTCCATTATGAGTACTTTATTCATGAAATTTTTTTTTTTCGAGTTTCAAAATATACAATAATGTAATTAGTTAAAAAGTGCAGTTAGCACAAGAGTAGTTAGTGCATTAGCCACTTTTGGCGTAAACAGATGCGCCAAAACATTTTATATTAACGAGAATCTTGATGAATTTATCGATCGACCTTAAAGAATTTACAAAAGGAATAATAAACTAGGCGGTTCTGCGATTTTTATTTATAAGATACTTGTACTCGAAAGGACTTAAGATATAGTATGATTAGGGATAAAGCTCAATCACGCGATGCTCTAGATGAAAACTAAATTTTTGTGATTTTAAGAAATTTTGTAGGGGGTGACAGCATTGAACTAATTTTTCACATCATCTTAGAGTTGCTACCAAAATGTTTTCTACAAAATATAATCTTAAAAAATTATAATATACTATGTACTATAATACTAAGAAAATTAGTATATTGAATTTAGTTAAATTGTACAGTTTGTATGGGAGGTGGTAGACGAAGTTCTTAATAAATTTTTTTTTCAAAAAGACCTATTAACTATTTGCAATTGACAGGTTTCCAATTGCATACTAGTAGCATTCATACTTATCAATGAGAACAAATTTTTTTAAGTTGTGAAATTGTGTCATATTGTATGGGAAGAGGCAGAAGGAGTGAAGCTAATCATCTCAATTTTTTCAATTAAATATTTGGCACACAATCTAAGCTCGATAGATTTTATTCGTACTGAATAAAGTGATTAATAGTGTCAGAAAGAGCGATAGTAATCAAATAATTTTTGTACTGTGGATTGAAATCATCATAAAAATAATGTGTTCCAAATGTAGAATCAGTAGCTTTCATATTTTCTATGAAAAATCCATATTGAAATTTTTGAAAATGTGTTATTTTGTATGGGAGGGGTTATAATGGATGGAGCGATTTGGTTCGATCACGAACTTTATCTTACTTTTTTGTCAAAAACGAAGTGAAAAAAATTTGAACTTTCTAGCTCAACGCGTTCTCGAATTAGAAAGGGCAAGGACGGGAAAATGGACGAAAAGTCGGACGGACGGACATTCGGTTTTGAAATTTTTGAGTGATAATTTGAACTTATTTTTCATATTTCTCCGAGCCTTATTTCTTAGAGTTACAAACTTAAATTAAGAGACTACGTTGACATGCGACCGAGATTTCAATAGGTGAAGGTTTTCTTAAACTGAAGTCAGATCTTCTAGTGAGAGTATACGAGTAGTGAATAGACAAAACGTTACTCGTATAACCTCCTCCGGTAAATACCATCAATTAAAATCAAAATTGCAACTGAGTCGGTTTAGCTGTTGTAAATTGCATTGTTAAATATCAGAATTTACCCTTAAATAAACTTTTGTAACGCTTATTGGAAAAAAATTTCATAAAAAATTCAAATTGACCGAAATCTAAAATTTGAGAGTATATTATTGGATCTCGGATATATTTTTGAAATTTGCAAATCAGGCATGTCTTTATGTTGATGACCGCTCGATGATTTTTCACGAAGGTTTCGAAGTAAGAAGCTCACATATTTTATGCGTCGTCGTTTTGGATATCGACTTACAAACAATATGAAGGGTCCCTTGATAAAATTTAGTTAGATATATTATTCTCAATCATTTTGATCTGTCTGGTTGGGAAAGATAAGATTTTGTAGAGTGTAGGGGCTAATTTTGTACGATATATTTCGTAAGAAGATTGAAATTCTTAAATGTATTTGAGATTTTTCTAAATAATCGGAATGCAAAATCTATAATCTTATCAATTTATATTGGGCTGTAAGGTAAAAATCCGGGCTTCACAGTCATCTCTGATTTCGTTGGTCTCCTTCACTCCCTACTGCAAAAATGTACATCCAAACCTGGCTTAAATCAGAGAGTGTTCTTCACTGGCACTCGGAAACAGGTAATAAGCTTGCTTAGATTTTTATGCGAAAACATGCGGATAAAAGAATTTCTGAATATCTACAGCTAAATCGAAAACAGACTAGATCCTTAGTTCAAATATTTCAAAAGGCAGTCCACAGTGAAAGAGAAAAGAAAACTAACCAAATTGTGCAATCTAAACATATATATAATCAATCTACATTGTGACCATAAAGCTTTCATAATTTATAATTAAAATTACTCTGGGAAACGATATTTCAAAAAATTTTGTTTTTTGGTAAGCAGGTAGGACTGTCCTTAATTATTATCTCAATAATTAGCGTGATCCAACATTCATGGAGTGCATCATAACTGGTGACATGAGTCATGACATGAAATATTGATAATTAAGTAAATATTTTGCGTTTTATTTACAAATTCTCGGTACTTTTGGTCACAATGTGGCATCATCGATAATGCAGCAATTTATGTTTTATATCAAGGGATTCTCTTTTTATCATTGTTATTCAGATCATCCTTATCCCGCTCTTCCTTAAACTGAAATATGTACTCGTGTCCTGAAATTGAAAAACAGAAGAGGAGAGGGGGTAACCTCTATTGGGTCAATTACTTTACTACCACAACACATTAACCTACGAATATAAAATTTTACTAAGATCCCCCGAATAAAAGTAGTTTTTTTTATTCACAAATTAATGAGAGTTGTATTATTCAACCAATAATAATATAATAATATAATAATGATAATAATTCATGTAATAATTTAGTATAACGAAATGGCCTATCAGAATGGAGGCCGACGTTCTCTCTAGTATGTTGAATGTTCAACACTCCATACTTTTAGGAAATTCAGGATTCATATTATGTAATAATAATTTACTTCAAAAATAGTCATTAGTCATGGTAAAATTTTTCAAGGATGTGGCATCTTACTGCTTTTTTAAATATTGCAATATTATTGCTTTTGCGAATGTGGTAAGGCGTCTGGTTGAAAACTTAAATAGCCTGGTTAATTGGGTCGTTTTGAACACGATTCGTTCGAGCAGCTGGTGTTCTTATTTGCTCAGCACTTCTTGTATCATACATATTCACTTCGTTTGTGTCAAATTTTACTGAGCTTTTAGTGAGTCGATGTACCAGTTTATATGTTATATATATTTAGCTCTCTCTTGCATTATAAATTGGTCAATACTTAGATTTCCTGTAAGTTTATAGATTTCAATTGATGGTGCCAGTGCAGGGAGGTTATGAACAGCTTTTACTCCTTTGTTCATAAGTCTTCCTATTCGATTAATATTGTATGCAGGTGTTTGGCTCCATATTATCAATCCATAATTTATATTAGATATTATGTATGCGTTATATATAATTTCTTTCATTTTCACGTGAAGGTATCGATATCGTCGTAAGATGCCAATAATTGAAGCAATTTTTTTTCTTATTGCAGCTATATGACTAGTTCATGTTAGCTTTTCATCAATAATTAGACCAAGATATTTGGTTTGTGGCACTCTATTTAATAACTGGTTATTGATTTTCAGCAATAGCTTGATGTTCTTTTTGTTCTTTTGCCTGAATATCATGTAATTCGTCTTTGAAGCATTTATTGTTAATCTGTTTCCTAACAGCCATCTTTGATATTTTATCAGATCTTCATTAATCCGAAAACTCCTCCTTCGATCTCATTGAATATAGTAGTAAGGTATCTTCAGCAAAGATTACATACTTTCCGTGTAGTCCAGCTTTCTGCAAATTATGAATGTACAGCAGGTACAAGGTTGGACCCAGAATTGAGCCTTGTGGTACTCCGATATTGTCGTAGAGTTCATCGCTGAGTTCATCAAAATTATTAGTCACATAAATTCTATCGGTAAGATAACTCCTAATGAGCTCATTTGTTTTTCCTTTAATTCCAATTTCCACAGTGTCAAATGCTTTCATTAGATCAACAAATAATGCTACCACATAATTTTCTTCATCCAGTCCCTTGTTGATTTATTGCACAGCATCAACAAGAACAGCAGTTGTGTTACTGTTTTTCTGAAAACCATACTGATTTGGATCGAACCCACTTGTTTTTTTAATATCCTTTTGTTGGTAATTTTTTCAAATACTTTGCTGAACGCCGTAAGTAGTGCAATCGTTCGATAGTTACCAGGATTATTTTTATCACCATCTTAATGTACCGGAGTAATCACTGCTGATTTCAATATTTTCGGGAACACTCCCTCTTCCATATGTTTGTTAATTATATTGGCTAAGGGCTGAGCAATTATATTCTTTAGGTCCTTAAAGTCATTAGTGGTGATTTCGTCAAAACCAGGTGCCATGCCTACTTTTAGCTGGGATAATGTACATAACACTTCTTCAGTGGTGGTAGGATTTAGGAACTGAAATTCTGGAGTAAGTTAGTGTTTGATGTATATCATTAATATTAGCTCAAAGTTTATCAGCAGCTACAGTTGCAAAATTTTAATTCATAATATTTGCAATGGTTTCAAGTCCCTTTCAGCTTTATTTATGGTTAATATTTCATGAACTCCTGTTTTTTAGGTTGTGTTTTTTACTAGGGATTCATTGATAACCTTCCAAATTTTTGAAGAGTTGCATTAATGAAGTTATTGCTCAGATAGTTCTCCTTAGCTTTTCGTACAGCTTGGCTTGTCATTTTCTTAAGTCTTTCGTAATCTATTTTAGTTTTCTCGTCCGCAGGCCTTTTTTTATATTTCTTGTATAGTTTTTTTTTTATCAGACAGAAGTTTTAGAATGTCTTGAGAAATCCATGATGGATTTCTTGTTCGTATTTGTTTGAGAATAGTGGAGCGTTTCTTGGCAGCTATAATTACTTCTGATAACTTCTCAAATGAGTAGTTCACCATCTCATCAATACTTGATGCAACTTCTTCTATGAACTTATGTTTTTCCACGATCTTAATAATTTTCTTAGTCATTTGTACTTGTAATTTTGTTATCGAAATTTTTAACATTATAACTCTATAATCAAGCTCCGGCCATGTATTGAGCTTGATAGAGTGTGTTGTTATTGAGTTACTTATATTCGATACTACATGATAAATTAAAGTTTGAGTCTGCTCTGTAATTCTTGTGGCAGAGGTCGTATAAATAATCGTGCGATTATTTGCCAGGATCATGTCCATATACTGTTTACATTCTAGATGAAATCTGAGAGTATATTGTGTTTGCCTTACCGTTTGTAACGCTAAGAAATAATGCTCGCACAGAGCCGCCAAGGGTACAGAAATATTTGTTGTCTCTCAAAAACCTCGATTCCGAGTTGCTGTCTGTCCGTCTGGCTGTCTGTCAGTCTGTCCGTCTGTGCGTCTGTCTACAACATAACTCTCGAACGTTTAGAGTTATCGTGCTGAAATTAGTTGTGTGTCATTTTTAGCAAAAAAGTACCTTTAAGTTCGTGAACGGGCCACATCCCCTACTCCTTCTACCCCTTTTTCTCCGAAACCATTACAGTTATTGACTTGAAAATTTGGTCATAGTATAATGATAGAAATATCATTAATCTCAAGAAATATTGATCTGATCTCCTTACTCCTTCTACCACCTCCCATACAAATGTACAATTTACGAAAATGCATTTATTCGGTTTGCATTGCAACTAGCAAAGCTAAATGAACCAATTTTTGTCATAATTAATTTTATTATAATTGCAACTAATTTTGGAAAAACTATCAACTTTACCTCACTCCTTCTACCCCCTCCCATACAAATTTTACGAAATTTCAATTAAATTGGTTTTTTTCCAAAACTGTCAAAGCTATCAACTTTAAAATTTGAGGAAAGTATACTATTTTAAATATAATTGATGTCGAAAAATTTGGTTTCGATTCGGATATTCCTTCTACTCCCTTCAATACAAATGCAGAATTTTGGTAAATGCATTGAACCGATTTTCATAGAAACTTGAAATTTTGATGGAATTTCTCCCTTAATAATTGTAATAAATGCTAAAAAAATATCGCCTTCACCTCACTCCTTCTACCACCTCCAATAAAAATTTTTGTATTGGAAGTTCAAGAAAAGTTTTTCTCTTTCGAACATATGAGAGCTATCGACTTTAAAATTGTAACAAAGCAATGTGATTAGGAAGTTGATAAGCAGATTCAAAATCATCCAAAATCTCCCACTTTCTCTGCCACCTCCCATACAAATACCATAAATTCAAACAAAAATTGTTCAATTTTCTCGAAAATTATGAAAGCAAAAACTTTAAATTCAGCATGAAATATTTTATATACGACGTTCAGTGTTACATACAAAAATTACAAACCTCCCCCTCTGCTTTTATCACCTCCCAAACAAAAGGTAAGTAAGTATTTCATCTAGAGTATCATATGATTGTGCTTTACGCCCAATCATAATTCTGCTATGTTTTTTTTCGAAATCTAGTCACCAATATTTTATATATTGGTGACTAGATTTCAGGAAAATCTCTGGTTGTGGAATCAGCGTATCTTTGCAAAGCATTAGTTTAAGAAAATCCTTATAAATGGATATTCAATTCGTAAGGCCTCCACAAACATAGAATTTATCTTATGGGCTCTTTTTGGGTACTAGGCCCATTAAACTTTGGGGTTTTGTAAGCTTTCTCATATCAAAGCAGCCGAATGAAAAGAATCAGTGATTATCCGCAATGCCTTTAACTAAAAACTGAATTTTCACATCAATCTTTTCATTTTCATGCCTTTTAAATATTGGTCCAGACTACTACTAATTTAGATAAATTTATAGTTTTCAAATCGCACCACTGTTATGTGAAAAAAAAATCCATGAGGCAGTTGAATAATACCAGGAGAGCTACTTTAATAAACATCCTTCCTTTTCTTAAAATAACAGATGTTCCCGTGCGGAGCTTGGGTATATGCATATGAATTCACATAAAATGCACTATCAAATTACCTATCGGGAGTACAAATTGAGGCGCCGTTTCTCAATAGCTGGAGCCAGCAGTCAATGTTGATCAACAACGTCACATGGTAAACTTACGCGTATATCAACAACTCCTCATCATTAGATTTGTGAAGTTTTATAGGCGTCATATGCTTTCTATGCGCGAATATGTCGAAGTTTGAGCGAAATAAGCGTCATTTGAGCGAAATAAGCGTCATTTGCGGAAAGTTTTGCTTTTTGTCTTCAATTCAAAAAATCTGTGGTTGAGATACGTCGAATTATTGTTGAAACTTATTATCAAGGTGCTATTGGTGAAAGAACGTGCCGCGAATGGTTTCAACGCTTTAAAATGGATGATTTCGGCGTGGAAAACAAGGAGCGTCCCGGAGCGGTTAAAAAGTTTGAAGATGTAGAATTGGATGCATTACTGGATGAAAATTCATACCAAACTTGCAGATTCATTGGGCGTGACTCAACAAGCTATTTCGCATCATTTGAAAAGCGTGGGAATGATGCAAAAGCAAGTAAATTGGGTACCATAAAAGAACGCATTTCCCCGGATGGTTTGAACCACCGCCACAAAGTTCATACGTCGATCGTATTCCAGCTATCTCACAACTAGCAGGTGCCGGAATACATAGGAATTGCGTTCAGTTCCTTCAAACCTTACAAGTCACCAGGACTGGACGGAGCTTATCCCGAAATGATACAGAACGCAGATGAAACAATAATTCAGTACCTGCTTGACATATGTATATAAGGCATGCAGCTATGGCAAGAGGTTAAGGTGGTTTTCATACTGGCAGAACCCTCCATAACATCCCGAAGGTATTCCGACCCATCAGCCTGACTTCGTTCCTTCTTAAGGGCCTGAAAAGACTGGTGGATGGCTACCAATGTGGAAATTTTAATCTACCCCAGCAACACGCCTATCTGAAAGGTAGATCCACTGACACTACCTTGCATGTGACGATAGCCGCAGTAGAGAAAGCTTTCTATTATAAAGAGGTTGCACTCGGTGCCATTCTAGACGTGAAAGGCGCTTCTAACCATTTCAACATTGATGCCATACTTGAGGCCTTGGGCAGCCATAATGTGCAGCCTCTCTTGAATGCATGGATAGCCAGGTTTCTTCGCTCACGAAAAATCGTAGCAAGGATGGAACGCCACAGGGCGGCATAATATCGCCTCTCTTGTGGATGTTAACAGTGAATGAACCCCTTTCCATTTTAAATCGGAAAGGCTACCCCACAATAGCATATGCATACGATCACGTCATCATGCTAACTGGTAAGTTTGAGCAAGTTCTACGGGACCTTATTCGGTCCGCTTTACAACTATTACACAGCTGGGCCTAGATAAAGGACTTACCATTAACCATCAAAAAATATATCTGGTCCTTTTCTCCACAAGAAGAAGACCATATGTTTTCAATCCACTAAACATTCGGGGTATCACTATGGTCCTCTCGAATCAAGTGAAATAATTACGTCTTATTCTTGAAAGTAAGTTATCCTGGAAGGTCAACATTCAAGAACGAGCAAAGAAGGCTACCCTAGCATTCTTCGCTTGCAAAGAGACATTCAGTTTGAGCCGCACCTCAACCACAGCATGTGTACCAGTATTTTCATACCAATTAATTACTATGGCGCGCTGGTGTGGCGGACAGCGATAGTACTAAAAACTAACCTAGCACCGTTACACCTAATCCAACGAATGGCATATCTGTGTATAACATGTGCTCCTAGAACCACACCAACTGCAGCTCAGGAGGTAATTCTCTTGATCTTTTTATATGACAAACAGCAGGCCTGGCTGCCATTACATTAAAAGCCTCTAATTCGTGGTCAGCACCACAAATTGGTCATGGCAAAATTTTAAACGTCATTAGAGACGCAAACTCCCTTTTAGGCTGTGTGATCGCATGAACCAACCGCAGGTTGAGAAACGGAAGTTTCACATTGAGTTTCCTGAATGAAACGAATGGCCAACAAACATGATACTCAGCACCTGTACAGTTCCACATCTCTATACGGACGGATCTAAAACTAACCAGGGGACAGGTGCAGGATTTATTCCCAAGACCTCGACATCTACACTTCTTTTCATTTTCCAGAACACACAACTGTGTTCCAAGCGGTATTAGCTATTAACGAGTGCACAAAAATTATTTTAGATATATGCAGTCCCGGAAATTGTTACATTTTCTCGGACAGCAGGGGTGCACTTCTGGCACTCCAATCCTACAGGACCACATCCAAACTAGTGTCCATTTGTAGACACAATTTGAATCGCCTAGCCGCTATAACCGAAGTATTTCTAATTGGGATACCTGGTCGTAGCGACCTGTTAGGAGACGTTATAGTAGACACGATTGCGCGGCAAGGATCTGCGAATATTAACTCCACAAGGAAGTCAGTCGATGTAGCACCAACAGTGCTGAAGACTAGTCAAACAAACCATTTTGGATTCTTCCTTGGCGGGGTGGCGGCAGCTGAACAGCTGCAGAACGGCCAAATCCTTTTGGGAGGAACCAAATAAAAGTATTACAGATCAGCTGTTACAACGTAGTCGCTATAGCCTCCGAACTATTGTTGGCCTGACCACAGGTCATGGCTTGCTAAAGTTGCACGTATTTAGGCTGCGAATCGCGAGCGACAGCCTTTGCAGAGGTTGCGAGGAAGACGAAGAATCTATTGAACATTATCTTTGTAACTGTCCGCAAATCTCCAACAGTCGTCTCCTTTGTTTAAGTTCTTCTCAGAACTAGACGACCTCAGAGGCGTCAAACATTCAAGCCTGCTTCGGTGAACCAAGTGACTAGAATACATCCACTGTACTCCCCCTAGTACAATAGGGCCAACTATATGGCCCCAGTGCATTGTGGTTCTACGAAACCACCCTCCTACAACCTAAATCAATTTCACATTTCTTATGCTTTATTAGAAATTAATATCATATTGATATTTAATGGTAATTCGCAGACTTATTGAAATATAGGGTATATTATTTGTCACGCGTGCGTGATCCATATTTGGAAACTTTTGTTTTAATAGCATATTGCATCGATTTCAATCAAGTGAAAACTTAAGAGTGACATAAAAAGTCACTTTCTTGTACAGAAGGCGTAACTAAAAGCAATGTTTTACTCATAGAACGTTATGTTAAGCCGAAGAATGTCACATTGCGTTACCTGCAATTAGTGATATACTTTCCTGGTAAGAAATAATGACGCTATTTTTCTCAGAACTGAAGACACTTGGTTCACTATTATATGAAATATAGTACAAAACCGATTATTTCGATACTACAGTAGTGCAATTCGTGACATGGGAAATATTTGTTAAACAAAATCTTATAAAATTCAACAATAGTAATGTTGAAAATCGCTGTTCTAATACGGTGAATTGTTTAAACAATTCTTACATGTCGTTGCATTAAGCATGCTTTTCATATAAAACAATAATTAATAATGCATCATAGCCTATAATCCATCCCATATACCAAATGACTTAAATCTATCGTATAATGAAATATGGATTAAAAGAAAGCCGCTCTAATCGCGTTAATTCAGCTGAAACCTACCGCTTTAATCACAAAAAGATAAACTAATTCGCTGCATTATTTTTTTATGATGTAGATAGGTATTTGGTAACAAAAGACAATAAAAACCTGGTAACGAACTTTGTAGGTCCGCAGAAATGGTGTATAGTGAATGTAATATACGGTCCTGGCAAAGAATCCATTTATGAACTCGAGTCAATTAATTAATTTTATTTGAGAGCGTTTGAGCGTTTACTTTATGCCGTGACGAACGGTGCCCTGTAGTAGCCCACATCCAGCTCAAACTACCCTTCATAAGCCACCGACCACTTTACAACCCTTATGTTGAACGTTGGCCGGCTAATTTGAGCATTAATCAACGAAGAGTGAAATTTTAATGGTACTCTGGGAAAAACAGGAAGACCCCTAATCTAATAAGGCACGTGAAAGAGTTGGTGGCTTTTTTATTTCTATTTTCAATTCTTTTTCTCTTTATTTAACTCTGCTGTGGAAATATTTTAGAGAGCTAGCACATGATATCACGTGAAAAAGGCGCACAGCTGAAGAAGTTATCGAAAGCTTTGTTGAATATTAATCGAGTTATTTTAGGGAGTCAGTTACGTCCGGTGGTAAAAGTATCGAAATGAATCGATTCAAATGACCCATAAATTAATAAAATTGAACCTTTTATTTCATAATTGGATGAGAATTCATTCAGTAAAAGCCTATTTGATGAATGACGCTTCGAGTAAGAATTTTAAAACGAATATTCTTTTATTAATTGTGAATAATTGTACTCAATATTAAATATCTGCCAACAGGTCGGGCAAAACTTTATTATTCGTGGGACATGTTGAGAATGCGTGGGAAGTCAATATGCAGACTAAGGTGGTAGCAGGCAGGAAGAATAAGAGAATATTAATATTATTATATTAAACACTTAACTGTGATTGCAATCAATAGTTTCTCTACATAAAATCAATATTTGATTAGTTTATTTTTGCAAAGATTTCTATGGGAGGGGAGAAGGGGCGATAGCAGAATTGGATTGATTTTAATAATTGTTGAATTGATTATTTGCATTATTTACATTAAAAATTGTGGAATGTTAGTTTCACAGACGATGTAAATTCTATGAAATTTGGTGCATATTATTATATTCATGAAACCATACATTTGTATGGGGGGAGGATAGAAGAGTTAAGGGCATCGGGTAATGCAGTTTTCTTTCGTTCCTTTTGAAAGTTGTTGATACAAAATTTAAAGTTCGTAGCTTTTGTATGCGTGGATGTAGAAGATGCAAAATATTTCGTGCAAATTCGAATAATTTTGAAAGTGTTACAGGTGTTACTCTGAAATTTTGTTTTTTCGCGTTTCATTACTAAAATACCCTAAAAATGCAAAAAAAAAACCAATCCGTCTGTCTGTATGCCGTCCGCCGAAGTGTACGCTGCGGATTTCAGGTGGACACCCGTTTTGAGAGGTTTAAGAGTTGCGGAGAAGGCGGGGGAGTGCTAAAACCGAAAACTAAGAATTCAAATATCTCATAGGAACTTTAAAAATAATTAAATTTTTTTATCCATTGGGGTGCGAAAAGGGGGTCCTAAAAACAAATTGACGATCGAATTTTTTTTTCAAATGATTATATCTTCGAAATTACTTACCATACAAAATTCATATTTCGGGACCATTAAGGTGGCATACAGATCCACCAGTATCACTTGAGAAGATGGCTAATTATTTTAAGGAGGACGGTCAGGGGGTGCAAAGAAAAACACTAACAATTAATATCTCGACTATCTCTAAAGCTATGTAATTGAAACTTGGAACATATATTAAGCTACACTAGTGAATTATGAAAAAATATAACATTTGGATATAATAGTAGTGGGGAAAATGGATAACATTTCAAATAAACTGCCAACGAGTCGGGCGAAACTTTATTATTCTTGGGACAAGTTGCGGGTGCATTGAAAGTCAATATGCAGGTTAGAGTGGATAGGGAAGACTAAGTGAAAGGGGGTTCTTGGGCAGGGCAGTTGTCAATTTAACACTTTGCGGAAACGTTCAAAAGCTCCAGTACATATAATCAATATATCGTTCGATTATGTATGCAAGTTTTGAGATTTTATGACTGGCGGAGTGACGGGTGATAGTAAGGGTGGGTGAATGTTAATAGTTTTTTAATTCACTGCTTGAATCACGTCCAATATTCTCTGTATAGAATGTGTTTCATAGACGAAATTGCATAAAATTTTCATAAGATTCGGTGTATTTTATTTTTTTATTCACGAAACCGAACTTATGTATGGGAGGTGGTAGAGCGGGTAAGGGAATCATAAAATTTGTAATGCAGTTTTATTTCATTTCTCTTGTAAGGTGCTTCTACAAAATTCCAAGTTCGTAGCTTTTAATTGGTTGATTATCAGTTGATTTATTGATATTGGTCGAAATCATACTTTTGTATAGGAGGTACCCACCCCCCCATACAAAAGTAAAGAGAGCAGGCGCGACCTCAAAACGATCCCAACTACTTTCAAAAGTTTTTGTGCAAAATTTCAAATTGATAGCTTTTAATAGTTAGGTGATAATTGATTTCTTGAAAATGGTCAAAAAAAATAATTTTGTATGGGAGGGGGTAGAAGTTTTAAGGGTTTTGCGACTAGTTAATTTTTCGTTTATTTAAGGATTTTTTTTAAATGCATTTCCCAAATTTTCAAAATTTTTTATAATTTCACTCAAAAATTTTCAGTTTATGTGTTTTTTTCAATGCACATGAAACACCTTGTGCACGTTAGACCGGCGGGGGGGGGGGGGGAATAATGGAACAAGTTATTATAATTTTTCTATTTATATTAAATGGATGTATCAAGGTGCAAAATTTAAACTTTGTATCTTTCACTAGAGCCCTAAAAAAATCACTCAAAATTTTCGACATTTTTGCTTATCACCTCCCCCTCCCCTAACACCACCAGCTTAAAAGTTTTACCAAAATTAACAACTGTGTAGTTCTACAATCTGACAAATTTTGGATTTGATATCTGTATTCTTTTTTGAGATATAAGGATTTGTAATTTTGAAAAGTGGGCCATTTTTGAAATGCTCCCATTTCCCTCCACTACTATTATTTCAACATCTTGTATTTTTTTCGTATTTTCCTAGTATAGCTTAATATACTTTTCAAGTTTCAATTACACATCTTAAGAGATAGTTGAGATATTAGTTTTTAAGTATTTTTCCTTGCACTCCCCCTGACCCTCCTCCTTACAACAATTAGTCACTTTCTAAGCTGATTCCGGTGGAAATATATGCCACCTTAATGGTCCCAAAATATGAATTTTTTACGATAAGTAATTTCGAAGATATAATCATTTGAAAAAAAAATTCGGCCGACAATTTGTTTGTAGCCCCCCCCTTTTCGGACGCCAATGGATAAAACAAAATTATTTTTTGTGTTTGTCCTACAGCCCTCTCTATATCTCTACTGATTTTCAACTTCCTATCTGCATTCGTGGTGGAGATATTAGCAAGTGAAGTTTTTGACTCTTTCCCTCCCCCCGCCTCCCCCTTCCACCTGACACTCCCCAAAATTTAGATAATGAAGCTCACTTACCCAATCAACAATACACTAAAAAACGAACATTCTACCTTTAATGGTCTCGGAGATATGAGTCCATATATATGGCGGACGGCGTACGGCGGGACGGATTTTTATACTCTAGATGAAATCTGAGAGTATTATAAGTTTGCCATAAAGTTTGTAACGATAAGAAATAAGGCTCGGAGAAAAAATTGAAAGATACGGAAGTTCATATAATCACTCAAAAATCTCAAAACCGGATGTCCGTCCGTCTATCCGTCTGTCTGTCCGTCTGTCCGTCCGTGTCTTCTCTCTAGCTTGAGAACGAGGTGATCTACAAAGTTCAAATTTTGTACACGTCGTTTTTGACAAAAAAGAAAGGACAAGTTTGTGAACGGGCCAAATCGCTCCACCCCTTCTACCCCCTCCCATACAAAATGACAAAATTGCGCAATGCAACAATAAACGGATTTGTTCGAAAAGCATAAAAGGTATTGGTCTCAAATTTAGAACATATTACTTTTATGATGATATCAATTTGCCATATAAAAATTATGCGTGTGCTCTCTCTCCTTCTACCACCTCCCATACAAACTGTACTTTTTCATGAAATACTTTAAACCAATTTACTCAGCGCGTATAAAATTTAGCGAGCTGAAATTTTGCACTAAATATTTATTTGTAATTATTAGTGAGACCAAAAAAAATAGACATTCAGTTTCAACCCTTCTACCCCCTCCCATACAAAATGACACAATTTCACAATTCGACAATAAACGTATTTTTTCAAAAAGCATGAAAGCTATTGATCTGAAATTTTGAATATATTACTTTTGTAATAATTTCAATCTGCTGTATAAAAATTAGTTGAGTCCACCCCTTCCTTCCACCACCTCCCGTACAAACTGCACTTTTTTATGAAATAATCTAAATAAATTTACTCTGTACGTATGAAATTTATCGAGCTGAAATTATGCACTAAATAATTATTTAGAATTATTAATAAGACCAAAAAAATTAGGCGATTAGCTTCATTCTTCCTACTACCTTTCATGCAATTTGATACAATTCAACAACTTTACAAAAAGACGATTTTCCTGAAAAGTATGAATGCTACTGATCTGCAATTTAAAATATATCAATTAAATGATGATTGCAGTTATTTCTAAAAACGTCATTAATAAATTCACACTCCTTCTACCACCTCCCATACAAACTGTACAATTTCACTTAATCCAATACACTAATTTTCTCAGTACCTATTAAATTATTGAATCCTAAATTTTGAATAAAACATTTTGATAGCAACCTTAGAGTGATGTAAAAAAATTAGTTCAATGTCGTCACTCCCTCTCCCACTTCCACAAAATTTCTTAAAATAAAAACAAAATCTCTCTCATCTAGAGTATCGCACGGGTTTTATGCCCAGTCGTAGTACTGTTATGTTTTTTTTTGCATTTTTAGGCTAATTTAGTCATGACACGCGAAAAAACAAAATTTCAGGGTAACAAATAGCATAGTGTTTAATTTGGGCAAAAATTTTAATTGGGAGGGTGTAAGGGGAGGGAGGTGGTAAGCAAAAATGTCGAAAATTTTGAGTAATTTTTTTTAGAGCTGCGGTGAAAGATATAAAATTTAAATTTTCCATGTGAGTAATATGGACATCTATGTATTTGATATCCATAGAAAAAAATATAATAATTTGTATTATAATTTTTATGCACCGACCCCTCCTGGTCTAACGTTCACAAAGTGTTTCAAGTGCAATGAAAAAAACACAAAACTGACATTTTATATATGTATATATAAATAAAATTTTAAGGAAGAAAATTGAAAATTTTGCGAAATGCACTTGAAAAAATCCCCCAAAGTCTGAAATATTAGCATCCCTTGTGGATGCTACCAGTTGCAATCAGAAATCAGAAACACAAGTATTATTAAACCAACAGAACGCTTGCCTGGCACCACAATGATGCTTATGGAAATGCTTAACGAAGCATAGTCAATGTTATTTATGATGCTCACGATGCTGCCAATTTCATTTATGATAACCCAGCAATTATGTAAGGCCGTTTCTTTCGTCGGATATGATCAAGCTTTTACGACTGAGCGGGAAAAATTTGTAAAGAAAATTCAAAGCAATATTGGAGCTAAGAACCACGATGTCGTGGGGCTGATACAAACAAGAAAAATACTCTGAATCAGCTGGTGCAGGATGTGAAATTAACATTCTAAACAGAGAATTTTAAACGTAATTCAAGTAATCTATCAAACAATTATTAACATCCACCCAAAATTTAAATCTTTCTCTTCCTTTTCTTAAAAAACACCAGAGCAAAGTACAGGAGCAAATGTGTATATAATTTGAACTATGAACCGATTATTAAATTTAATAATATGCGATGGTAAATTAACGAGAACTGAATGTCATCATGTATAGGTAGATTATTTAGAGACCGTGTCCGAGGTCCAACATCGCATTGGGAATTCGTTCATTCAATTACTGTATCCCTTTGGGCGGAATTATCTTGTTTGGAACAAATACATAAAGTATATGGCATGTTAAAGGTATGTTATATAAATTTATTCAGGTATATAATTATAGAGACTCTTCCTTATAGCTGGTTAGAAGAGAAAACTGAATTATTTATTGTTGTATAACCGGATATGGGTTTATGCAATTGGTTTCCAGTGGATCGAAGAGACATCTATATGGCGCCAGGGCAAGAAATATTATAGAATTAAAAGAAATCAGTTTAGTGCAATTAGATTTTTAAACTCTACATGGAATCTGAGAGTATTATTTATAAGCTCGCTCTTAAGTTTGTAACGCCAAGAAATACTGCTCACCAAGAGAACAGAAATATTTGTTGTCGCTCGAAAATCTCGAATCCGGAAGTCCGTCCGTCCGTCCGTCTGTTTGCTATCTAGCTTGAGAGCGCGTTGAGTTAGGAAGCTCAAATTTTGTTGCCATTATTTTTGGTGAAAAGTAACGTTAAGTTTGTGCAAATCGCTAACCACTTTTAACACCATGCCATATAAAATAAGAAAATTTTGCAACTTCATTATAAGTCAGTTTTCTTGGAAGATAAGTGATCCTGATCCTTAATTTCAAACTTGCTATTTTCATGATAAATTAATTTATTTCTTTAAAAAAAAGTTTAATTTCCTTCACTTCTTCACCACCTTCCATATACAAATTGCACATTTTCACTAAATATTGTATAGACCGTATTTTTCAGTACCTACAACTTGTTTTAATGTTTTTTTCGTGGCAATCATAGTGAGCAGAAATTAGTTTGATCACACCACCCCAAGGAGGATATATAAAAGGAGTACCTGATAGTCTGTCTCATGTGGGAATATTTTTTGATTCGGAAATTTTCGAAAATTGTGTCCAAGCTTAACTTGGCTTCAAACTTTTACAAAAAAAATACAATAATTTGTATTCTTTCTTGGTTGCTAATATTCAGTCAGCAATAAAGTAATTTTCAATACAATGGTGTTTGCTGTTTCATTTCAGAAATTTTTATTTTTTCAATTTTTATTAGTTCTGGTTTGTGTTTAAGCTAAGTACTTTAGCAACGGACAATTTAACGCGGGACAGAGACTTACATTGGGTTTAAGTATATCAAACAAGGATAGCGAAACAATTTTTTCGAAAATTTGACAACTGTTTCGAACAATTTATCGTGGGAAAGAGTTAGTTGCAATATTTTTAAGTGTGGCAGACAAAGATAGCGAAACGATTTTTTTCGAAAAATTTCGAGCATTTCGGTAGTAAGGGAGGGAAATACATTCATTCCCATTGTGCTTACAAGGCAAAGCATGCTCATAGTCATTCCTTTTTATATATCCTCCTTGCACCACCCCTTCTATGGCCTCACATACAAAATGATACAATCATTGAACTTTGTAATAAGTCGATTTTCTTGGAAAATATCAAAGCTAGTGCAAAGAAATTTGAAAATTGAAATTTTTTCAGTGATATTATTTAGTTCCTCTCACTGCTACTACCCCCTTCTATACAAACAACGCCATGTCATGAAATACAATGTTCCAATTTTCTCAGCACCCATCAAAGTTCTAAAGCTTAAATTTAATACAAAATTATTTTGGTAGTGACTATTGTGAGATGTAAAAAAAAAACATTTGATCTTGCCTACCTTTCAATCACCTCCCCCCACAAAAGACACAATTTCACAACCTTATAATAATCGATATTCTTGGAAAATATAAAGGTTACTGATCTGAAATATAAATTCATTTCTATATTGATTGTAGATACCCCTGTAAATATCCCCCTCCCTTCTGGCACTTTCCAACCAAAAGGCGCGGCTTATCGATGCGCGTTAAAACAATTTTCAAGGCAATGGTGCTTTAATATACTTTTATAAGTAAGTTCCTGGTATGGCAGGAAAATCACCTTGCAAAGTCACTGAAACTTTCATTCCATCTACAGTATTGCATGATTGGGATTTACCGGCAATCGTAGTTCTATTATGCTTCATTTATATCTGACCTTATCTGTCTGGCAACCATCTATGTAATATATATATACATAGAATATTCATCCTCCATTTCCTTCGTCTCCATTATCCCAAGGTCAAGGCGTCGAAGACTTTTATAAAATTTCTTAACAGGTACGGGAACCGTTTGGCGACACTTGATACTCGGAATGTCTGTCCTGTATTGAATTAAAGGCAGCCAAACGACTTCACACAATTGGATTAGCAGTGGAGGGTGTACTAAGGTGGTTGCCTTTTTCATCCTACCGCCTTCGTCCCAATCTCTATGGGTACACTGAGCTATGTAAGCTTTAATTAGATTTAGTGCTACTTCGAGCACCTGAACTACGGGCACCAATGCCCCATTGGACATTGCAAATTTGTCTGCCATTGCAATGTAATTGCTTCTTTGTTCGCTTGCTTGCGTTTTATCGACTTTCGAAGGGGATTCCCCATGCTTCAAATATGTGGCGGAAAAATGCTGTAGGCACTAGATTGCCAGAATCGAACAGATATTTGCTTTGCATTTACGTTTTAAATTTGGATAAGGTGATTTATTCCGGTAGGGATGGTAATTAATAGTACGATTTTTAAATTGGAATGTTTTATGCTACAACGAAGTAAAAAATTGCTCAATTTTTTTCCTTCACAGGTTTGTTTGTGTGCTTCTTGCAAGTATAAATTTATGCGAATATTTAAATTCTAGTACCACAAATTATTTTATTACTGAAACCTCTCGATTTCTGTCCGCTATGATCTTCGAGTATTAAAAGTTTTCACTTTAAACCAATTCCACCTCTTTTTTCCTGTTACTAATCATAATTCAAAATTCATAATAAATTTATTCATAGCATTTCTTAAATGGCTATTAACAATGAAACTTATTTTAAAGATTAGAATGATTTTTACAGCTATTTTTTTTTATACATATAGCACTTGGCTGTTAATTTAATTTTAATTCGTAGTTGGTATTTGTCTATCCAAGGATAATTTAGAAAAGCAAAAAATCTTGCTTTATGGATCGACTTGGGAGGTTATAGCTTTTTATTTTTTTTTGTGAAAAAGATCGCTTGTGTTTTTGAAGGCTTGATTTTGATCTTCCATCTGTGGAAGTAATATTGGTACAGTTGGTTCAGATGCATTTCGAGTACTGTTGTTGTTTTGATAGGGTCATTCGCTCGTGTATATATACAGGTATCATCCGCAAAAATAGCCATTTTGCAATTAAGGTTCCTTAGAGCTGAGCGATTTTTCGATGTCTTTCGTTACTACTTGATGCGTTATCTAATGACCTAGTTTAAAGCCGAACTGAAATTTCGGAAGTCATTAGTGTCAAGAAAGTCGTTAATTCTATTTAGAATAATTCGCTCAAAGATCTTACTTAATACAGGTGGCAACCTAATGGGTTGATAACTGGTTTTGGGAATGGGAATAACATAAGCATATTTCCACGATGTCGGAAAGTAACTTAGTTTCAAGTCTACAATGGCACTACGGCCCAAATCGGGCATTGGCCTCCTGACCTTCAGGTACCTTAACATTTTATCATTATTTATTGTGCGATCACCTGCGACTCCGTCGGCCTAAAAATCGCAATAATAAGCGATTTTTGAGAATGTAGTTAGTAAAAAATAAACTGCCAACAAGTCGGGCGAAACTTTATTATTCTTGGGACAAGTTGCGGATGAGTGGAAAGTCAATATGCAGGTTAGAGTGGTTAGGGAAGACTAAGTGAAAGGGAGTTATTGGGCACGGCTGTTGTCAATTTAACAATATTTCATTCGTTTCTGCAAGTTTGGGTTTTTATGAGGGAAGGGGGAGGGGTGATAATAAGGGTGGGTGGATTTTAATAGCTTTTAATTGATCACGTCCAATATTCTCTGTATTGAACGTTAGTAAGCCGTCCGCCATACGCTGGTGAGTACGCTCAGCACACATGAACTCCCAAACCCTTCAAGATACAAAACTCATTTTTGGGGGGATTGCAGATAGTTGCGGATCTCAGGCGGACACGCATTTTGGGGGGTGTAAGTGTTCAGGGGGAGGCAGAGGGAGCGTTTAAATCGAAAAATACGAATTTAAATATCTCAACTATGGTTACAGCTAGGAAGCTAAAAATCGATACACATATAGAAGAATTTATGGGCCAACTTTTGAAAATAATCTAATTTTTTTTATCCACTGGGGTGCAAAAAGGGAGGGCTAAAAATCAATTGTCGGCCGAATTTTTTTTTCAAATGATTATATCTTCGAAATTACCGACCATAAAAAGTTGATATTTTTAGACCATCAAGGTGGCATGTAGATCTACCGGAATCAGCTTAAATAAAGGCTAACTATTGTAAGGGGGAGTGTCAGGGGAAGGGTCAGAGGGGGTTGCAAAGAGAAACACTTAAAAATCAATATCTCGGCTATTTCTTGAGGTATATACTTGAACTTATATTATGCTCTACTAGAGAAATATGAGAAAAATTTAACACTTGGAGAAAATAGTAATGGGGGGAAATGAGGAGCATTTCAATAATGGTGCACTTTCCAAAATTTCAAACCGTTATATCTCAAAACTGAGTGCAGATATCAAATTCAAATTTTGTCAATTGTAGAACTACATATGTAGTTTCTAATTTTGGTAAACATTTTATGTCGGGAGGTGTAAGGGGAGTGTGCTGGTAAGCAAAAATGTTGAAAATTTTGATTAATTTTTTTAGGGCTCTGGTGAAGGATACTAAGTTTGAATTTTCCATGTGGATATATCTATTTATTGTACATACGGAAAAATTAATAAAAATTCCACAATTTTTATGCACCGACCCCTCTGGTCTAACGTTCACAAGGTGTTTCATGTGCAATGAAAAAAAAAACACATAAACTGAAAATTTTCGAATGAAATTTTAAGGTAGAAACTTGAAAATTTGCAAAATACATTTAAAAAAAATCTCTAAAAGAATGCAATATTAACTGGTCGAATACCTTTGAAACTTCTACCCCCTCCCATACAAAATTGTTTTGTCGACCATTTTTATGAAATAAATTATCACCTAACTATTAAAAGCTATCAATTTGAAATTTTGCACAAAAACTTTAGAAAATAGTTGAAATGGAACTACGTCAAAAGTTTTGAGATCGCACTTGCCCTTCTACCCCCCCCCCCCCCACCCCTTGTGCACGTTAGACCGGGGGGGGTTGGTTTATAATAATTGTGGATCAAATTATTAATTTGTTTCTATGTATATCAAATAGATGTATCTAAATGGAAAATTTAAACTTTGTATCTTTTACCAGAGCCCTAAAAAAATCACTCAAAATTTTCGACATTTTACCACCTCCCTCCCCTTACACCTCCCAACTTAAAATTTTACCAAAATTAACGACTATGTAGCTCTACAATCTGACAAATTTTCGATTTGATATCTGTACTCAGTTTTGAGGTATGAGGATTTGTAATTTGGGAATGTGCGCCATTTTTGAAATGCTCCCATTTCCCCCACTACTATTGTTTCCACATGTTTTATTTTTTTTCGTATTTCCCTAGTATAGTTTAATATATTCTTTACATTTCAATTACATAGCTTAAGAGATAGTTGATATATTTATTTTTAAGTGTTTTTCTTTGCACCCCCCTGACCCTCCCCCTTACAATAATTAGCCACTCTCTAAGCTGATTATGGTGGAGCTATATGCCACCTTAATGGTCCCAAAATATTTTTTACGACAAGTAATTTCGAAGATATAATCATGTGAAAAAAAAAAAAATTGGCCGCCAATTTGTTTTTAGCCCCTCCTCCCCCGTTTCGGACTCAATTAACAATTAAATTATTTTTAAAGTTTGTCCCACAACCCTTTCTATATCTATACTGATTTTCAACTTCCTATCTGTATTCGTGGTGGAGATATTAGCAAGTGAAGTTTTTGACTCTTTCCCTCCCCCCGCCGCCCCCTTCCCCTGACACTCCAAAAAATTTAGATAATGGAGCTCACTTACCCAATCAACAATCCATCCAAAAATGAACATTCTACCTTTAACGGTCTCGGAGATATGAGTCCATATGTACGGTGTACAGCGGACGGTGTACGGCGGGACGGATTTTTTTTGCACTTCTACGCTAATTTAGTTATGAAACGCGAAAAAAAAAATTTCAGGGTAGTAATTTTTTTTTTCTGTGTCGATCACAATACTTTATTATTAGAATAATAAAGTAATTATATGGGATATATAATCTGCTTAGTTTATTGGCTCTTTGAACACAATGCTTTGTATTTTATTGGAATCAGAAGAATTAAGCAAAACACCATGATACTCGTATACTTGTAAGGGACAGGCCCATGCTCACGGGGGTGATTTGAGATCATGTGCATATTGAAGAGCGTTAAGGAATACGATTGTGCGTAAAACCCAATCAAACGATACTATAGATGAAATCGAAATTTTTATTTAATTAAGGATTTAGTACAAAATTGTAGCTCCATGAAAGTTATATGTACTTAGCAAAATGGTTTAAAGTATTTCATGAAAAAGTGCAATTTGTATGGGAGGTGGTAAAAGGAGTAGGGGGTTTTAGTTTTTTTTTAAGAAAAAACTACAATCTGCATGGTGATTGTAGTATGTATTTTAAATTTCAGATCAGTAATATTCACATTTTTCAAGAAAAGCGGATTTTCAAAAAGTCGTTGAATTGTGTCTCATTGTATGGGAGGGGGTAGAAGGAGTGAAGCTAATTGGTTAATTTTTTTCCGATAGTAATGGTAATGCTAATTAAGGACTTATTACAAAATTTTAGCTTGACGAAAGTTATAAGTACTGAAAAAATTGAAGTATCAGTCATAAGAAAGTGTAGTTTGTATGGGAGGTGGTGGAAGGAGTAAGGGGAATTCAAAAAATTTGTATACCAAAAGTTTTAATTTATAGTAGAAATAATATATTTTAAATTTCAAATTAATAACAAGAAAATTTGATTATTACATATTTTTAAAAATAAGTCACTTTATATGGGAGGGGGAGAAGGCGTGAGGGGAGTGAAATAAAACTAAAAGTAGATTACATTTCGAAGCATACCTAACGAACTGCGCAAGTTTTATTACAATCGGGTTAGCCATTTGTGCGTGAAAGACGGCCGAACAGACAGACACACAAAAATTTAAAAAAAGTGTGTTTCTGCTTAGTTATTGTTAAAATAAAGCAAAAAACTAACTTTTAGCCATTTATAAGCAAATGACAGACAGACACTTTAAGTATATTTATATGTATAGATAGGTTGCTAGCCCATCGCATAACCCTCTATCTACGAATTATTAATTTTCGTAGATTGAGGTAACCAAGGTATATCCAAGCAGGTAGCGTGCAGGAATTATATAAAGTCGACCGGGATTTGAACTCACGACCTTCGCATTGGAAGACCAACACGTCACTCACTAGGCTACACCCCAGTTAGTTACACCCCAGTTAGTTTCACCCCACTTAGTTTCAAGTAACAATTGAATATGAAATTCATTAAAATAACTGTTTTTTTGGGCAAGTGCTTAAGCTCCGTCGGATCTTTTAAGTATGCCTTTCATTTCACACGGCTTATAGAGACTACTTTGGGACATTTCGTGTGACACGGAAAAATTTTGGACAGCATTTTGGACAGTTATGTTGTTAATTAGATATCCCAAGTGTTTGGTTATATAATGGGCCGAATGAACATTTTTTGCGATGAACTCGGCTTTTTCTTTATCATTATACACGGTCTTAATATCTTCGTCGACAAGAGGTAGGTTTTGATTATCATATAGCCCTACAATCTGAAAAATCTGAACTTAATACCTGTATTGGATTTTGAGATATAACGGTTTGAAATTTTGAACAGCGCACCATTTTTGAAATGCTCCCCATATCCCCCACTACTATTCTGACCAATATTTATATTTTTCTCGTCTTTCGCTAGTATAGCTTAATATATATTTTAAGTTTCAATTACATAGCTTAAGAGATAGTTGAGATATTAGTTTTTAATGTTTTTCTTTGCACCACCCCCCCCCCGCTCCTAAAACCAAAATTTGTTGTGCTAAGTAGTTCCGAAGATATAATCATTTGAAAACAAAAATTGCCAACATTTTGTTTTTAGCCGCCCTTTTCGGACCCCCAATGGATAAAAAAATTTAATTATTTTTGAAGTTTGTCCAACAATACTCTCTGTATGTTGCTGTTTTTCAGCTATCTGCATTCGTAGTGGAGATATTATCGAATTAGTTTTTGACTCTTTTCCTCCCCCGCTTCCTCCTTACACCTGACACTTCTCAAAATGGGTAGTGGAGCTGACTTACCCAATCAACAATCCACCTTAAAATTAACAATCTATCTTTAATAGTCGCGGAGATATGAGTTCATATGTACAGAGCGGCGGTTTAATTGCATTTTTAGGCTAATTTTGTCATGGAAAAACGGAAAAGGCTAAATTTGAGGGTAGCAAAAATTTTTTTTTCTGTGTCAATCACAATGCTTTATTATTAGAATAATAAAGTAAAAATACATACCGTCTATGGGGTAATTCATCGGTTTATGTCTTTTAAGGGAGAGAGTTCTGTTTTATTCAGAGATTTGAATGACCGTCGAAAAAATACAGAGAACTTAAACCTATTGGTATGGTCGGATTTATGTTTATTTTAGAGTGTTGTTGAGCCATGGCTTGAGACAGTGAGCCAGCAAAATATGAACATATTAAATATTATTTTTTATGAATAACATAAAATTTTGCCACCAAGGCTGTTACGCGCAACCCTTTATTTTTTTAGTGGATACCCAGGGTTCCGCGGAACTCACTTTGCGCACCACTGATCTAGAGTACAAACATGTATTTAAAGCTAAAAGCCACGTTATTTTATAAAAAATTGGAACGAATTATATTGAATTTGTATCGGTTTGTATTGATTCTTTATACGGCGTTTCGCGTTGCAGCTTTTTTCGGAACTTACCTAAGCCGTAAAACGAAGTATTAGTGTATAAAAAAAAAGTTCTTTATTTAATTTATTCGCCCATGAAACTAGCAATTTAAACTGCGAATTTTGAACGTAATTCAAGCAATCAATTAGACAATTATTAACAACCACGCATCCATTCAATCGCACCCCCAGCCCCCCACTCCAACCTTCCATACAAACCAAAAATTGCATATATAAACTAATGAATTATTGATTCTATGTACTGGAGCTATTGCTCGTAATCGCAGTCAAGTGTTAACTAATTATCAGCAGCCCTTCCCTAGAACCCCCATTCACATAGTCTTCCCTATCAACCCTAATATGCATATTGTCTTCCCGCGTATCTTTAACTTGTCCCAAGAATAATAAAGTTGCACCCGACTCATTGACAGATTTTTGTTTCTCCGAGCCTTATTTCTTAGCATTACAAACTTTAGAGCAAACTTAAAATGCTCTTAGATTTCCACAAAACGTGCATAGGCAAACTACGCAAGATCCAGAAATGTAAACATTCATAAAATTCGGGAAAGCTGCAATGGTCCTGTACGTTCGTTTAACTGGCCCCCCACTTCATTGAAAATTAACGAAAAAATTAGAGAATTATGCGCTATGGGCTCTCGAAAAAACCAAGAAAAATATTTTATTATATGCACATGGGTTCGAACACAAGCACACCGATTGTTTTTAACGGACAAGATGTGGAAGAGGTGTAAAATTTTTGTTATCTCGGAAGCATTGTCAGCATGGATGGCAGAGTCGAAAAGGAGGCTCGTCTAAATAGAACTCGTCAGGCCTTCGGTATCCTTTACCCTTTCTTCGCACAAAGCTGTGAGTTTTGACGCATGCGTCAAATCTGTGTTTTTATATGGTTGTATTACGTGGAAAGTGACTGTTCGACTTTGCAAGAAACTGCAAACTTTCGTGAACTAATGCATACGACGCATTTTAGGAATTCTCTAGCCAGAAGTGATATCCAACGACGAACTTTGCACAACTGGTCAGAATAAAATAGGCATTGAGAGTCAAAGGCGGAAGTAGCATTGGATCGGTCACACTTTGAGGAAACCAGAGCGAAACATCGCCAAAACAAGCTCTTGATTATAATCATCAAGGAAGACGTAGAGTTGGTCGACCATGTAGCACGTGGAAGCGAGCAGTTGAGCAGGATGGTAAGGAAATAAACAAATTCTGGCAACAGCTAAAGGCCGATGCTCAGGATCTCGCCTTGTAGAAGAGAGCTGTTTCTGTCGTGTGCCCCTATAGGTGGTTTTAACAGAAATTTGATTGATTTAACTTTTAACTACAAGAAACTTAAGACGATTAAACTTTCTTTAAGTACACAAGTGTGTATACCTCGCCGTGGTTTCAAAATCATAGAAAGTTTTAATACAGAACCAAAAAAACACCGAACGATGTATGCTCAAGAAAACTATACTAATATTGCTGCCGTAGTTGAACAGTAACAGGATGTTCTAGTTCTAAATATTGCCGCTCACTGGCAGCTTCTCCTTGATACCGAAAAAAATCTAACTTCATTCCGTCCTGGTACCTTAGTGTGCCCCGCGTTCCCCTATATTTGCAATGATTTCTCAATTACCAAAGCGCACACATTACAAAATTTTCCGATCATTCTGATTGCTGGAAATTTGGACTAAAGAGGATATGGATTAGCGAAACATTGCCAGAATTAGCTCTTTTAGTATTAATTTTATAAACACAATAGATCAGCAGCACTTCACAATATTATAGCAAAAAAAAAAATCTTGTTATTAAAGTGTTTTGACCTCTTAGATTTTATTACTTAACGTGTACGGTAATGAAATCAATTCCTTCTGGAAAACGAGACATCTTCTCCTGTATTGGTAGTTTACGATTCTGCACTCAAAGACCTTCCTTTAAGTTATCGCCTATAGATCTCCTAAACTGCCACTAATGACTAAATTTTGTTCTGAGCTTTTATCGTTCGCAACATTAACGGCCCCTTTCTTTTGCGAAAAGAGTGATATTAATTTTCTTCTCTGGTCGTATGACAATAAAAATATTTGCACTGTTATCTTACAAAACATCCCACACACAAATTGATTCTATAGAATTTTTTCACATGAAGCCAGATAAAGACATTTTTGCTTCTGCTTCACATCAAGGACTAACTTTCTAGATTTTATTGCACCCTGTTGAATGTGTCTGTGGTGCCATTTGGCTACTTAGCCTGGAAGAAAGACGTTGTTGTTGTTTATGGGTAGTCGGGCCGGAGTTGATTTAGTGAGTAGAAAGACTGTTTAATTATAGCACTAAAGGGAAATTACTAGCATAGAATAGAACCAAAATGATTAGTGTAAGAAATAATATGTTTAATTTGATTTTCGTGTTTAAAGTCAGCTACTGTATTATTTCTACGTCTTTTTGTACACGTCCACATCATCCACTGAATACCTATTTCCTAACATGACAAATTATAGTTACGAACTAGTTCTACAATCAATATTTCACTTTCGTCAGAATTAAGTCGGCAGTCATCAGTGATTTCTTAATTTTGGCGCGAAAATGGAATGTGTGATATCACCTGTGTTTGCTATTTCTGAATATTTAACAACAAGTTCTTTAAAATAGCGCAATAAACACTCTTCGAGACTATCGTGTCCCGACGGAGTATCCTTTTATCATCGTACATGCCATTTGAGTGCGACTACTTCAAGTTCAGAGCTGAGTGCCTGGTGAGTGTTAATGGGTAACGGTTTTTCCAACTGAGCCTTCTTCTTAGCTTCTGTAGTGAGTGGGGTGGTTTCGGATCGGTGGTCGGCTGGGGGTGGTGTATAGGTTGCACACATGCTACACTCTACGGGTTCTGTTGTTCGTCCTCCTGTTATACCGGGTCACAGGACACAAGTACTGTATACTCGTACTTCCTAGTGTGAAAGTTCTCTCTCCCTCTTAATCTGTCACCATAATTTCTCTCGCATACCCCAGTTATATAGTTATTGCTCAATGAAATCTGTTTTTATTTTCAAAAAGCCGTCCGTTTCAAGACGTTCCGGTACTTGCATACTTCTTTAACCATTGTTCTGTGTACGTCATTCTCTGGCATGAAACTCCCACTCCGCGGTATTAAGGAAAAGTATTTTATTCAGAACATATCTCCTCTTGTTTTGTAATTTTATTGATCGGAGGTGAAAGCGCATGCGGCAGAATTACTCCTTAATGAAGATTTTCCGAAAAGGGATTTTTACTGGGATTATTGTGCAAATGTAATTAAAGGTTTTTCGGGTTGTCCGAGATGGGTATGATATTAAAAGTTGGTTAAGTTTAAATTCGAATGAAATGTTCTGATCAAGTTTTTCTAAGTTTATTGCATAAAACAATTCCCAGAACGACTCAGGCGCTAACTATAATTATACTCTAAATGAAATTTGAAAATATCATAAGTTTGCTCTAAACTTTATAACGCCAAGAAATAATGCTCGCACAGTCACTAAGGGTACGAAAATATTATTATACATATATCAAATCGCTCGACCCCTTTTACCCCCTCCCATATAAAATTACTCATTTTGCTTTATTATTTTAATAATAAAGTATTGTGATCGACTTGGAAAAAAAAAATTTGCTACCCTGAAATTTTGTTTTTTCGCGTTTCATGACTAAATTAGCCTAAAAATGCAAAAAAAAATCCGTCTGTCTGTACGCCGTTCGCCGTACGTCGGTGTGTACGCTCAGCGCACATTAACTTCTAAATCCTTCAAGATAGAAAGTTCATTACCCAATTTAGGGGGTGTACGAGTTCAGGGGGAGGCGGGGGGAGCGCTTAAACCGAAAAATACAAATTCAAATATCTCAACCATGGTAACAGCTAGGAAGCTAAATCTCAATATACATATAGAGGGGTTTGAGGGACAACTTTTAAAAATTATTTATTTTTTTTATCCATTGGGGTGCTAAAAGGGGGGCTAAGAACCAATTGTCAGTCGAATTTTTTTTTCAAATGATTATATCTTCGAAATTACTTACCATAAAAAATTGATATTTTGAGACCATTAAGGTGGCATATAGATCCACTAGAATCAGTTTAGATAAAAGCTAATTATTGTAAGGGGAGGGTCAGGGGGGAGGGGGGTACGAAGAAAAACACTTAAGAATCAACATGTCGGCTCTTTATTAAGCTATGTAATTGAATCTTAGAACATATATTAAACTATACTAGAGAAATACGAAAAAAATATAACATTTCGACAAAATAGTAGTGAGGGGAAATAAGGAGCATTTCAAAAATGTTGCACTTTCCAAAATTTCAAACCGTTATAATTCAAAATTGAGGGCAGATATCAAATTAAAATTTTGTTAAATTGTAGAACTAGTTTGTTTTTAAATTTATTAAAAATTTTACGTCGGGAGGTGTAAGGGGAGGGAGGTGGTAACCAAAAATGTCGAAAATTTTGAGTGATTTTTTAAGGGCTCTGGTGGAAGATACAAAATTTAAATTTTCCATGTGGATACATCTATTTATTTGTTGTACATACAGAAAAAATAATGAAATTTCCACAATAGTTATGCACCGACCCCCCCTTGGTCTACCGTGCACAAGGTGTTTCATGTGGAATGAAAAAACCACATTAACTGAAAATTTTTAAATGAAATTTGAAGGTAGAAACTTGAAAATTTTGCGAAATGCATTTAAAAAAAATTCTATAAAATAATGAAATATTAACTAGTCGAATACCTTGAAAGCTTCTGCTCCCTCTCATACAAAATTATTTTTTCGACTATTTTTAAGAAATTAATTATCACCTAATTAGTAAAAAAAAGCTATCAATTTGAAATTTTGCACAAAATCTTTTGAAAATAGTTGAAATGGAGCTGCGTCAACATTTTTTAGATAACACTTGCTGTTCTACCCCCTCCCATACAAAAGTATGATTTCGACCAATTTCAATAAAACAACTGCTAACCAACAAATTAAAAGCTACGAACTTGAAATTTTGTGCAAGCACCTTAAATGAGAAATAAAAGAACTTGAGTCACAAATTTTGCGATTCCCTCACCTCGTCAACCCAACAACCCAAAAGTTATCAGCTAACGCTTAAAAGCTATCTATTTCAAATTTTGCACAAAAACTTATAAAAATAATTGAAATGAAATTCCTTTAAAAGTTTTGCAATCGCGCTTGCCCTTCTACCCCCTCTCATATAAAAGTATCATTTCGACCTATTTCATTGAATCAACTAATAATCAACAAATTAAAAGCTACGAACTTGAAATTTTGTACGAGCACACTACAAGAGAAAGGAAATAAAATTGCGTGACAAATTTTACGATTCCTCTACCTCCTCTACTTCTTCACATACAAATGTTTGGTTTCGGAATGTAAAATACACCGAATCCTATGAAAATTCTATGCAACTTCGTCTATGAAACTGACATTCTATACAGAGAATATTGGACGTGATTCAAGCAATCAATTAAAAAACTATTAACATCCACCCACTCTTACTATCACCCCTCACCGCTCCCCACATAAAAACTCAAACTTGCATAAATAAACCAACGAAATATTGATTATATGTACTGCAGCTTTTGAACGTTTCCGCAAAGTGTTAAATTGACAATTGCCCTGCCCAAGAACTCCCTTTCACTTAGTCTTCCCTAACCACTCTAACCTACATATTGACTTTCCACACATCCGCAACTTGTCCCAAGATTAATAAAGTTCCGCCGACTTGTTGGCAGTTTATTTAATAATTTACCTGGAATTGGAACTTATTATCTATACATAGTAATATAATTGTAGTGTCTGTCTGTAATTTGCTTATAAATGGCAATAAGTTAGTTTTTTGAGTTATTTTAGCACTAACTAAGCATAAAAACACATTTTTGAAATTTTTGTCTGTCTGTCTGTCTGTCTGTCTGTCTGTCCGACCGCTTTTCACGCACAAACGGCTGAACCGATTGTAATGAAATTTGCACAGTTTGTTAGGTGTCCATCGGAATGAAATCTGCACTTGGTTTCATTTCACTCCCCTCACGCCTTCTACCCCCTCCCATACAAAGTGACTCATTTTCAAAATATATATTAATCAAATTTTCTTGGAAACCATAAAAGGTATTAATTTGAAATTTGGAATATATTATTTATATTATAAATACAGTCTTTTAGTTTACAAATTATTTGAGTTTCCTCACTCCTTTCACCACCTCCCATACAAACTACACTTTTTCATGAATTATTTTACACCAAATTTCTCAGTACGTGTAACTTCCATCGAGCTAAAATGTTGTATGAAATCCTTAATTAACATTATTATTAATATCGGGAAAAAATTAACCGATTAGCTTCACTCCTTCTACCCCCTCCCATACAATGTGACACAGTTCCATGACTTCGCAAGAATGTGATTTTCTTGAAAAGTCTGAAAGTTACTGATCTGAAATTTCAAATATATCAATTGCATGATGATTATAGTTGTTTTTCAAAAAACCACCAGAAACCCCCTTCTCCTTCCACCACCTCCCATATAAACCGCACTTTTTCATGAAATACTCTAAACGAATTTTCTCAGTACATTTAAATTTCATCGAGGTGAAAATTTGGATTTAATCCTTAATTAGCATTATTAGTAATATTGGGAAAAAACTTAACCGAGTAGCTTCCCTCCTTCTTCCCCATCCCATACAATAATTCGATTTTCTTGAAAAGTATGAATGATACAGATCTGAAATTTAAAGTATATCAATTGCATGATAGTTATAGTTGTTTCTCGAAAAATCACCAAAAACCTCCCTCTCCTTCTACCACCTCCCATACAAATTGCACAATTTCATTAAATTCAATGCACTAAGTTTCTCAGTACCTACTCAATTTTTGAAGCTTAAATTTGGTAAAAAACATTTTTATAGCTACTCTAGCATGATGTGAAACAAATTAGTTCAGTGCTGTCACCCCTTCTAACACTCCCCATACAAAATTTCTTAACACCGCAAAAATTTCGATTTCATCTATAGTATCGTATGATTGGGCTTTACGCACAATCGTAGTCCTGTTATGTTTTTAAGCTTAATGTTATTTTATTTGGGCTTTTTTTTTAAATAACACCAGCTACAATTATTCACATGTCCTTAACGCTTTTCAAAACGTAGATGATTTCGAATCACGGGTTTGATTTGATCACGAGCCTGTCCCATAAAAATGGAAGTATCATGTTTTCATTATTAATAATTTATGGTTCTGATTCCAACAACATACAAACCATTTTCTTCAAAGAGCCATTAAAGTAAGCAGATTATGTATCCCACATAATGTATTACTAACTACAATCTCAAAAATTGCTTATTATTGCTATTTTTACGCGGACGAAGTCGCGGGCGTTTGCTAGTTTTAAATATAAATGTGATGCATAGTATAAATATAGCATGTGATGTATAGTATACAAAAATCTGCCAACTAGTCGGGCGTAACTTTATTATTCTTGGCACAAGTTGAGGATACGTGGGAAGACAATGTGCAGGTTAGGGTGGATAATGAAGTCTATGTGAATGGGGTTTCTAGTGCAGGGCTGTTCTCAATTATTTAACACTTAACTGCGATTACGATCAATAGCTATAGTACCTATAGAATCAATATTTCGTTCGTTTATATATCCAAGAGAGGGGGGAAGATAGGAGCTCGGTAGAAGGGATGATTACATGCCAATAATTTTTTAATTGATTGTTCGAAACGTAAACAATGTGAGTTCCATAGACGAAGTAAATTTTACGAAATTCTCGGTGTATTCTATGTTCTTAAAATCATATATACATATGTATGTATGGGAGAGGATAGAGGAAATGAGGGAATAGCAAAATTTGTGATGCAGTTTTGTTAAGATTCCTTTGAAAGGCGTTCGTACAAAGTTTTAAGTTCGTTTAATTTGTTAATTAGTTGATTTATTGAAATCATAATTTTGCATGGGAGCGGGTGGAGAGGCAGAGGGGATTGCAAAACTTTTGGTGGATTTTTATTTGAAATATTTTTAAAAGTGAACAACATTTCAAGTTGACACCTTTTAATGGTTTGGTTATAATTGATTTTACTTTATTATGCTAATAATAAAGTATTGTGATCGACACAGAAAAAAAAAATTGCTACCCTGAAATTTTTTTTTTCGCGTTCCATGACTAAATTAGCCTAAAAATGCAAAAAAAAACATAACAGAATTATGATTTGGCGTTTTTTCCAAAACACAGGATAGGCGGTATCGTTTATATCTTTTTTCCTTTCTCTTTTTTGTTTTTGATTATGTTCCGACTTCGGGGCCCTTGTCTTGGTTTTGGATGCACTCAGATTCTTCACCGTCATGGGATTTTTCACCGAGGTGTCGAAGACACGGAAGTAGAAGGATGCAACGACATCGGTCTCTTCAGAATTTCCACATGATATGCTCATGCATTATATGCACCACCATATTAGTACGAAAAATATGGGGTGACCATGGATATTTATCGGTGGTCTAGATCCTCAAATCCGGGTGACACTTAGAAGAATTATCTATGGAAGGTTTAAGTGGGATGAAGAGACAACCAATGGCAGAGGGTGGGGATCCTCGGGTTTGAGCAGGAATAGTAATAATATGCAATCGCAATTAGGAATCGAAACGCACTAAAGTCAGAAACTATAAGTTTCCAAAACACGGGACAGGCTGTCCTTTCTTTTTTATGACGTTGGAGAGGGGAGTAGGGCAATTGAGATCATAATAGAATTATAATTGGGCGTGAAGCCATACTAAATTAATTATTATTAATAATATTTAATATAATTTGTTTGTTCTGAATTTTTCGAAATTACCTTGATGATAATTAGAAATATACCCACTTGGATCTTCCAAGCCAACCTCGTAATTTAACGATAAAGTTATGGTTATCAATTTTGAACCTAACTTTATGACGAAATTTAAAATTTTTTGAAGAATACAGTACCCATTTCATATCACTAATAAAGTGGAAGATTGGATTACTTAGTGCTGTAACTTCTAACCCCACCCCAACCCACATTCAGTATTGGAACGTAGAATGTATGTCTGATGTAGGTGATGACGTAAGGATCCCAACACCCTGTAAAAAGAATATCATGACGCAAAGGTTAGGAGTACGTAGAGTATATTACTCACGTCTATCACGAGAAGGGTGATAGAGTGGATGCTGAACGAGGGCGCTCAAACTTTGCTCTGTTCGTAACGAATTGGTTTGAGAGTAGCTTCATGAAAAATTCCCAAATCTAAATAAAATTTTCGACATTTTGGCCAACCACCTCGTTCCCCTTACACCCCCCACCCCCTCTTAAAATTTCTACGAAAATTGCAGATCATATTTCTCTACAATTTGATAGAATTTCAACTTAACTCCTTTTCCAAATTTTAGGATATAATGGTTTGAAATTTTGAAAAGTGCACCATTTTTGAAATGCTCTCCATTTCTCCCACTAATATTAGGATTTTTTTTTATATTTTTCTTGTATTTTGCTAGTATAGCTTAATATATGTTTTAAGTTTCGATTACATAGCTTAAGAAATAGTTGCGATATCAATTTTTAAGTCTTTTTCTTTTACCCTTTCTGACCCTCCTCCTTACAATTATTGGCCACCCTTTCAGTAGACTATAATGAAACTGTATGTACAATTGGATATAATCATTTGAAAAAACAAGAACAACCGACCGACAATTTGTTTTTAGCCCCCCGTTTTCGGATGCCACTGGATAAAATATTTTTAAAGTTTGTCCCATAACTCTCTATATACATACCTGTGCTGATTTCCAGCTTCCTATCTGCATTCTTTACGGAGATATTAGCAAGTATAATTTTCGACTCTTTCCCTTCCCCGCCTTCTCCTTCTACCTAACATTCCCCAAAATTTAGATAATGGAGCTCACTTAAACAATTAACAATCACCCCAAGAACGAACATTCTATCTTTGACGGTCTCGAAGATATGCGGGACGGATTTTGGACTTTTTGCTTTTTTTAGGCTTATTTAGTCATGAAACGCGAAAAAAAGAATTTTCAGGGTAGCACATTTTTTTTTCTGTGTCCATCACAATTCTTTGTTCTTAGTTATTTCTGAAATTATTATAAAAATTGCCCCAATCCTTCTCCCACCTCCTATACAAACTGCACAATTTCACTAAATATAATACATATGTACACTAATTCACTAATTCTCAGAACGTATTCAGTTTTTGGAGCTTACATTTTGTATAAAATATTTTTAGAGCTACTCTAGCATGATGGGAAAAAATTAGTCCAAAAGTATGGGAGGGGGCAGAAGGAGTAGAATGAGTTTGTAATTTTGCTGCAATTCTTGCAATTATTAAAATACGAGTTCTGTCAAATTTAATGTCTCTATCTGTTTTAGTTTCAATGAAAATCGATGTAATGTATTTAGATTTCATCAAAGACTTACCAGAAACCAAATTTTTTGACTTGCTTCCTAAATTAATTAAGATTCTGATTTGGAGATATGTATTAAAAAATCGAACTCTTGTTTGTTTATGAAATATTAGATTTTTGCCACAGATAATAATTTGATAGTGATGGCCTGAAAGAAAGAGTTTCTAAGATAAGTTTTATGTAGTGTAAAAAGTGGAAGAAGAGAGGGGTTTGCTCGCCTCCTCTTTACATTTTATGGATATTATTGTTGTCGCTACTTACAAGTCATTGTACTCAGGCTCAAGAGAAGGATATCTCAAGATTTTGAGCCTTAAGTGTTTTTGAGTTAGAAACTTAAAATTGTGCATACATTATTTATATCAAAAAATTAACGTTTAGTTCATGAACAGGCTAAGTCCCTCCACCACATCTTCCTCTTCCCATACAAAATGATACATTTTCGTTGCCCCACATTGAGCCAATTTTCTTCAAAATTACAGAATATCGGAATATAATGCTTTAATGGAAATTGCAATATTTAGTATCCCCACACTCTTTCCACTTTCTGCAATACAAAACTCATAATTTCCGAATATGCAATAAGCCAATTTTATCTGTACATGTCAAAATTAAATATATGAACACAATCCCTTAACTATTTCTAGCCACTCCCGTACAAATGCTAGGATTTCGCGACTATACTAAAATTTTCTTCCAAATTATCGAAACAATTGCTTTTAAACTTTAAATATCAGAATTTTTACAATTCTTTTTTTTTTAAACCAGTTAAAAGGCTTAAGAAAAAGTTTAACCGAACAGATTAAAAGTACCTATACTTATTTTTTTTCGTAGATACCAAGGCTATTGTGCTATAATTCGGTGCCTTGAATTTTATTATACGTTTACTGATTTATACCCTATCAAATCCCAATCAATCAAATTCCAGTTAAGAACCCCTATAGGGTCACAGGACAGAAACAACCCTCTTCCATCGGTCTTTAGCTGTTTCGGGAACTTGTTTATTCCTCTGGCATTTTGCTGAACTGCACGTTTCCATGGTCGACCAACTCGACGTCTTCCATGAGAATCCAGAGTCTGTTGGCGATGTTTCACTCTGGTTTCCTCAAAGTGTGACTGATCCACTGCCATTTCCGCTTTTGAATATCAGTGCCTATATTAGTTTGTCCAGTTGTACTCCAAAGTTCGTTGTTGGAGAACACTTCTGACCAGAATATTCATAAAATGCATTGGAGGCATTGGTTCACGAAAGTTTGCAGTAAGTCGCTGTCAAACAGTCACATTCCACGTAGTATAATCATATACTTACTTACTTACGATGGCGCTACAGCCCAAATCGGACTTTGGCCTCCTGAATGCTTTGCCTCCATCCATCTCGGTTCAGTGACCGCGTCCTCCAGTTTGAAAATCTTAGCAGTGATTTGCTGTCTGCGTCAATCGAATCCTCCCAGCGCTTTCGTGGTTTTCCGACCGGTCTTTGTCCGTTGACTTTCCCTTTTAGTGTGCGTTTGGGAATCCTTCCGTCATCCATCCGCTCCACATGACCAGCCCATTGTAATTTTTTAAATTTTATGAGGGTTGACACTTCTGGATTGTCGAAGATGGCATACAATTCTCTATTGTATCGTATTCTCCAGATCGAGTCTTCCCTCACAGGTCCGAGGATTCTTCTGAGGACCTTCCTTTCAAAGGCGTTAAGTCGTTTTTCGGACGCCTGAGTTAATGTCCACGTTTCGCTGCCATAGCATAGCACAGGTCTTATGATTGTTTTGTATAGCTTAAGTTTTGTTTTCCTGTGCACGTTCTTGTTTTTGATTATTGGAAGTACCGAATAATACGTCTTGTTTGCCATCATTTAATCATATAACATATATAATCATATAACAACAAGAATTTCACGCATGCGTCAAAAACTCGCAGCTTCGTGCGAAGGGAGATCTCTCTTAACCTCTAGAAAGGGGAAAGGTTACCGAAGGCCTGACGAGCTTTTTTTAGACGAGAGAAAGGGCACTTTCCAGTGCAGCTTTCAAGATGTCATTTATTACCACCAGAATCAGGGCTCGTGATAATATGCAGCCTTGTCACCTGTTCGCATAGGAAAGCTCTCGGACAGCTTTCCTCTATGTAAGATGCGAAACCTTGCATCTTCGTAGGATGCTCTAATCATAGCTATGATCTTATCTGGAATACCTCTCCTACGCAAAGCATTCCATGTGAAATCTCGCTTAAAGTAGTCGAAAGGCTTTTCGAAGTCCACAAACATGATATGTAGTTGCAAAGCCATTTCGGCGGACTGCTCCAATATTATCCGTAGAGTATTTGTGTGGTCAGTACAAGACGATCCTTTACGGAATCCAGCCTGATAAACTCCGAGAATGCTTTCCACGACATCACTAATCCTATTGATAATTACCTTAGCCATGATTTTCGATACGGCAGTAAGTATGTAGACATATAGCACGCCAATTGCCACAATCCCGAAGGTCACGCTTCTTCGGAATTTTCGCAATGACGCCCTCTTTCCATTCAGTCGGATATCTTCCTTCATTCCACACCTCAGTAAAGAGGGAAAGGAGTATATCGGCTGTTTGCGTGTTGTATTTGCGTGTCCGCTTTGAGGAGTTCGATTGGTATTCCGTCTAAGCCTGGGGCTTTCCTTCCCGCCATTGACCGAATGGCGGAAACTAGCTCTTCCTTATCTGGGAAATCGTCCTTAATAGAGGCTTGTGGCGGTTGGATTTTGGTAGTTGTTCTGTTTTTGGAATATATTCCTCTGACAAGATGTTTAAAATATCAGAGAAGTATTCCTTCCATCGCCGCAACTGGTGCTCACTCATATTAAGGAGAGTTTCGTTGAAATCTCTTACCAGGTGATTTTGCAGTGAAATTCCTGTTCGTCAACTATTTCATAATTTTAAATAGTGAACCCATATCGCCAACGTAAGCCTCAGATTCTGCCTTGTTGGCCAGATTTTCAATGGCCTTTCTCTTGTCGCGTCTAACAGCCTTTTTAAACTGTATATGAGCATCGCGGTGTAAACATAAAAGGGTTGTAATACTATTGGAAACTTGTAAACAATGCACTGATCCAAAAAAAATTTGTCGGATTCTCGCTAATAAATTGTAGCGCTATTAAACTTGAAAATAATCAAATTACGCGTTTTGAAATACGACAAGTACTTCATTTTTCAACGTCGAGATATATTTCTTTTACACTTGTTTTCATAGATGAAGGATTGGGAAAAAAGCTGAAAAAATGCTTCAAACATACTTTTACGATGGTAACAATTTTTTGGGCAATAATCACTTTTACAACAAGATATCAGAAATCGTAAAACGAATGTGGTGAAATAAAAAATTCTGTTTGTCCGTACGCCATACATCCGTGTACGCGTTTTAAATTTCAGCGACTCATATTTCCGATAAGTTCTTAGAAGTGTTGGTTAAAGTAATTTTTGTATACAGTACGGTGCAAAAACGAGAGCATTTTTTGGCATTAAGCCCAATCCTAATTGTCATATGTTTCTGAGTTCGTGTCTAATTTTCAAATATGCAAATAGATTTTACTAAGTGTTGATCAGTTTATCATAACCGAATAGAAGTTAACGAAAGAAAACTGTGCACGAAAATCTGGTCTATTCGATAGCAAAAAGCTGTTGTTTATATAAAAAATGGAAAATTGCGACCATCAAATAAAACTTTTATCACTTAATTTATTATAAACAATGTCAAATTTGTGCTACCACCTGCCTACATTTTTATACTCTAGATGAAATCTGAGAGAATATTGTGTTTGCCTTACCGTTTGTAACGCTAAGAAATAATGCTCGCACAGAGCCGCTAAGGGTTCAGAAATATTTGTTGTCTCTCAAAAGCCTCGATTCCGAGTTTCTGTCTGTCCGTCTGTCTACAGCATAACTCTCGAAAGTTTTGAGCTATAGTGCTAAAAATTGTTGTGTGTAATTTTTAGCAAAAAGTAACTTTAAGTTCGTGAACGGGCCACATCCCCCCACTCCTTCTATCCCCTCCCATACAAATTTCATGAAATTTCGAAATTTTCATAAATTGATTTTTCTTTGAAACTGTTTAAGGTATCGACTTGAAATTTGGGTCAAAGTATTATGATATAGATGTTATTAATACGACGGAATATTAATCCGATCCCGTCCCTCCTTCTACCCCCTCGCATACAAATGGATAATTTTGAAAAATGCATTTTTTCGATTTTCATTGAAACTAGCAAAGTTATAAAAACGAATTTTTGCCAAAATTAATTTTATTATAATTCCAATCAGAATTGAAAAAACTATCAACTTCACCCCACTCCTTCTACCCCCTCCCATACAAATTTCACGAAATTTTGAAATTTAAATTAAATTATTTTTCTTCGAAACTGTTAAAGCTATCAACTTGATATTTTGCATAAAGTATAAAAATAGAAATATCAATAAAGAAAAAAAAATCTGTCCCATACAAATGCATAATTTTTGTTAAGTGCATTATATCGATTTCCATTAAAACTAGAAAAAGCGCAAACTTAAAATTTTGCCAGAATTTGTTTTTTAATAATTGCAATAAATGCTAAAAAAATTATCAGCTCCTCTTCACTCCTTCTACCTCCTCCCATACAAATATCTGTATTATAAATTCAAGAAAAGCATTTCTCCTTCGAATATATTAGAACTATCGAATTTGAAATTGAATCAAAGCGTGGTGATAAGGATGATGATAAGCAGTTTCAAAATCGTCTTAAACGCTCCACTTCCTCTACCACCTCTCATACAAATGCCTCATTTTCAGGAGAACTATGTCCAATTGAAAATAATGAAAGCTTTTTTTAATTTAATTTATATTATATTACTTTGACCTAAATTTCAAGTCGATAGCTTAAATGGTTTCGAAGAAAAATCAATTTCTTAATATTTCAAAATTTCATGAAATTTGTATGGGAGGGGGTAGAAGGAGTGGGGGGATGTAGCCCATTCACGAACTTAAAGTTACTTTTTTGCTAAAAATTACACACAACATTTTTTAGCACTATACCTCAAAGCTTTCGAGAGTTATGCTGTAGACAGACGCACAGACGGACAGACAGACAGACAGACAGACAGACAGACAGACAGAGAGACAGACAGATAGACAGACAGACGGACAGACGGACAGATGGTCACTCGGAATCGAGGTTTTTGATTAACAACAAATATTTCTGTACCCTTGGCGGCTCCGTGCGAGCGTTATTTCTTAGCGTTACAAACGGTAAGGCAAACACAATATACTCTCAGATTTCATCTAGAGTATAAAAACTAAATAGCCATTACTACAACTGCAATAATCTAAACAGCAAACAAAATATGATTGTATTAGACCTAAGAATTTTAATAATATCTTAAATATTATCTTACAAATAAAGTCTTAAATTTAGTCATTATTTTGTTTTTGTAAGTATTTCTACTTACAGATCTGTTGAAGCAATCTGATTGCAAATTAAAGTTTTTTATGGCACAAGCAATAGGATCATTCAACATGAAATTAGAAGAATGATTCTCCATTTTAAGAATTCTATTGTTTCGAAGACTAAACCTGTGATCAACAAATATAAAGCGGGAAAGGAGCTCGTCGTTAATTAAATCGAATGCAAGGGTTGCCGAAGCAAGCTCTCTTCTTCTCTCAAGCGTGGTCATATCAAGCAAAAGTAGCCTACATTTGTAAGAAGGCAAACGGTAGCTACTAAACTGAAGGCTTCGTAAAGCAAACAGTAGGAATTGCACTTGTACTCTTTCAACCCTGTATGTGTCGACCTGAGTGGAAGGTGACCAGACAACACTTGCATATTCAAGCAGAGGCAACAACAACGTTCAGAAAAGAGTTTTACACAAATGTGGGTTATTGAATTCCTTGACTCTCCTTTTTAAGAAACCCAACATAGCCATACCACTGTTCGAAATTTCATCTATGTGGGACTTGAAGGTCAACTTTGTCTCAAATATTACCCCAAGATCTTTAATTTGAGAGACACGTTTTAACTTTTCCTTGCTAATATTGTAGTCATACTGCAAAGAACCAGCTATTTTTCTAGAAAATGTTATTACTGCACATTTTTTTACGTTTAATTGCATAGCGTTGTTCAAACACCAATCAGATAAAATGTCAATATTGTTTTACAATATAAGACAATCCTGATTTGAGTCAATAGCTCTGAAGATTTTTAAGTCATCAGCGTAAAAGGATATTTTGCAATCGTTCAAGAGTAATGGCACGTCATTAATGAAAATTATAAATAAAAGGGGCCCCAATATACTACCTTGAGGAACGCCAGAGAAGATTGTAGTCGTTTTAGAAAGATGTGATGAGAATTTAACTTTTTGTGTACGATCCATCAAGTAAGACCTCAACCACTTCAAAAAAACACCTCTTATACCATAACGCTCCAACTTGAAAAGTAGCTGACCGTGGTCTACAACATCAAAAGCGCTAGAAAAATCAGTGTAGATAGAATCTACTTGAGTTCTGTTACACAATTATTTCAAAGAATTGGAGGTGACACATTTTCTGGTACATTGAACTCTTTCTCATTTCATCTAGAGTATCATATGATTGGGCTTTACGCCCAATCATAATTCTCTTATGTTTAAAAAGTTTTCTGTCTGTCTGTCTGTCTTTGCGGTTTTCACGCAAAAACAGCTAAGCCGATTGTAATGAAACTTTCATAGTTTATTAGATGTACACCGAGATGTAACTTGCGTGTGGTCTTATTTCAAATACCCCCACGCCTTCCACCCGCTCCCATATAAAATGACTCATTTTCAAAAATATATAATAATCAAATTTTCTTCAAAACCATTAGAGCAAATCATTTGAAATTTAGAACATACTATTTTTACCAGAAATGTAATCTATGGTATACTAGTTATTTGAATCCCCCTACTCCTTCCACCACCTCCCATACAAACTGCACTTTTTCATGATAGGTATTCACAAAATTTTCTCAGTACGTGTAACTTTCATCGAGCTTAAATGTTGTACTTTATCCTTAATTTTCATTATTATTAATATTGGGAAAGAAACTAACCGAGTAGCTTCACTCCTTCTACCCCCTCCCATACAATATGAGACAATTCCACGACTTTACAAAAATTCGGATTTCTTGGAAAGCGTGAAAGATGCAGATCTGATTTTTAAAATATATCAATTGCGTAATGATTATAATTGTTTTAAAACCACCTTCTCCTTCTACCACCTCCCATACAAACTGCACTTTTTCATGAAATGCTATACACTAATTTTCTCAGTACGTGTAACTTTCATCGAGCTTAAATGTTGTACTTAATCCTTAATTTGCATTATTATTAATATCGGGAACAAATTAACCGATTAGCTTCACTCCTTCTACCACCTCCCATACAATGTGACGCAATTCCACGACTTTACTAAAATTCGATTTTCTTGAAAACTGTAAATGTTACTGATCTGAAATTTAAAATATGTCAATTGCAAATTAATTATAGTTGCTTCTCAAAAAGTCACTTAAAACCTTCCACCACCTCCCATACAAACTGCACTTTTTCATGAAATATTCTTAACTAATATTCTCAGTACATAAAACTTTCATTGAGCTCAAATTTCGTACTCTATCCTAAATTAGCATTATTAATATCGGGAAAAAATTATCCGAGTAGCTTCACCCCTTCTAACCCCTCTCATACAATGTGACATAATTCCACGACTTTACAAAAATTCGAGTTTCTTGAAAAGCATGAATGATACAGACCTGAAATTTAAAATATATCAATTGCATGATGATTATAGTTGTTTCTTGAAATATCACTTAAAACCTCCCTTTCCTTCTACCACCTCCCATACAAATTGAACAATTTCACTAAATTGCACTAAATTTCTCAGTACCTACTCAATTTTTGAAGCTTAAACTTGGTAACATTTTTATAGCTACTCAAGCATGATGTGAAACAAATTAGTTCAATGCAGCCACTCCCCACACAAAATTTCATAATATCACAAAAATTTCGATTTCATCTATAGTATCGTATGATTGAGCTCTACGCACAATCGTAGTCCCCTTACGTTTTCGAGCTAAATGTTATTTTATTTGGGCTTTTTTTTAATTAACACAAGCTATAATTATTCACATGTCCTTAATGCTCTTCAATACGTATATGTAATCTCAAATCACGGGATTGATTTGATCACGAGCCTCTCTCATTCAAATGCGAGTATCATGGTATCATTCTTAATAGTTTATGGTTCTGATTCCAACAAAATACAAAACATTGTGTTCAAAGAGCCATTAAAGTAAGCGGATTATATATCCCACATAATGTATTACTAACTACATTCTCAAAAATTACTTATTATTGCGATTTTTATGCGGACGAAGTCGCGGGCGTTTGCTAGTTGATAATAAAACTTTTACATATAATTTTTTTCTTTCAAATGTCCCCCTGCAATTGCGCAACTGACTGACTGGACTTGAGATTTTGCTATGTTTTCAGACTTGTATAAATTTTTCTTTTAGTGGTAATTGCAATAAATGCTTACGTTTAAATCGATTAATGAAGTTTAGACTCTGAAACCGAAAACTTTTAATTAAATAATAACATAGATAAAAAAAAAATCACAAATTTTTAAATTATGTGTTTCATTAATACAGCTTATCATAATATTCTATTAGCAAAATTTTAGCTGTTTCAATTCTCCTTTAGAAAAAAAACTGCCATAAAAGAAAATTACCCAGAAAATGAAAATTTTCCCATCGGGTAAGCCCAGTGTTCCTCATAAAACCAAAAAACACGCCTTTATCATAATCACAGCAGAAAATTCTTGTAAATATCACTCGTTCTATAAGGCTTATCTTACATACAAAAATTTTCACGCACACACACATCTGAAAGAGAAAATTTCCCAATTTTTCCCCAGGTCCAGGGGTGGTATGTGGATAAATTTTAGGCGCCATGGATCCCAGTGTGCTCGCAAATATGGACCGGGACGCATTAAAGAAGCAAATCGAGAACATGAAGTACCAAGCTACAATGGAGCGATGGCCTCTATCTAAAAGCATCGCCGCGTAAGTACTTCTTTGCTATTTTGTTGATATAATTAAAATAATCTTGAAATTAGTGTAATTGAAAAGTACAATGAAAAGTGTGCGCTGCGAGGCGTGGAATCGCCGACAAGTGAAAAGTGTTATAATGTATTCCCTCCCTTGTTTAAGAATCGCGACTACAGCTTTTTAGTTATATAGGGGCGGGGTGGTTTGTATCCGAGACAGCCCAAAATTCACCCCGTCCGCATCACCCCCACTTGAAACAAGTGCTTTGTTTTATAGTGCGGCAAAATAATAATTAACGATCGTTGAGTGGGACGCACTTATCGGAAGCTTGACCGCACAACCGTCACAAATTATGACCAACCGAGCGACCTGCTCGTAAAATTCCAAATCAATTTGTTGATATAAAAAAATGTGTTTTTCTTGATACTCGTGTATAGCGAGATGTTAATCTTGGTTGGATTTTGTAGCTCAAAGAGTGAAAAGTGTGTGAATCAGTTGGTGACATTAATAAGCGTGACTTAATTTACACTAAAAAATGAATAGAAGAACTACCTAAAAAAATTTAGTTGATTCGCAGCATGCTAATTGAATTAGACAAATTGACTAATTAAAATAATATACTTAGTATTAAAAATGTATTTCACTAACATTTAGCGTCCTTACACGATTTTTTTAACAATTTCGTTTCCGTCAGCTATAATTTACCATAATTATGGCGGACTTTAGTAGGAGATGATAAGGTAGGAATAATTTAATTTGTCGATTCGTCTAAATCAATTAGTAGACTGTGCATTAAGTAGTTCTTCTATTAACTTTTTTCTGTGCAGATCGGTCGTTGCAACACTTCCTTCAAGACGTACGGCCGCTTAATCCGCGCAAAGTGTTTCAACCGACCGTAGCTCACCCACCGTATTCTCAATTAATTGATTAAGATTCACGTGTGTTTGTCTATTTTTAATCAAACCAAACTTTATATTTGGTTTTTATTGTTAAACAACGAGTTGTCCAAATCTAAGTCCGCTCTTCCATCCCATCGTCGAAGGACATGGAAAAGGGGAATACGGTGCCTTGTCGTTCGCGATGGCCCTAGTCATATATTATTTCGGTCCTAGTACGGTGGAATTTTTAATTTCTTCACGTCAGGGTGTGCAACTGGCAAGATGAATGTGACCTCAGTCAGGATTGCACTTGTAATACGTCAGTTTTTTCGAAATGGAGCTCTTCCAGTCCGAAATTCATACAGTTTAATTAGCGTTAAATGTGATACTACCATGCTGATAATTAAGGGTATTGCTGTAACTTATACCGGTGTGTCCTTCTGCGGTGGCTGTGGCACATGTCAGTCAGCTCAAATGTAACATACATACATACGATATTTGGCTTGAGCAGTGAGTTTTTTTTAATGCTTCGGGGGATGATAGTAATGAAATATGTACTACTGAAAATAATTACCACATGAAGCAATTTCGATCACACTATATATATATTACGGACCAAGTGGAACTTAAAGAAATCATTTCGGTTGGAGTAAAATGACATGTAAAAATAGATGAAGCTTTTTTTTAGTTATAATTAACTTTAGATATCCGCTGCAGTCCGATATCTCCATGAAATCAAGATTTAGTGACCGGATGAAACCATAAATTTAATGTGTTGGATAATTTTACCGCTGTTCATCTGATGCTTGAACGTCGGCAATTTTATATGCGATAATTTTACTTTTCAATTAGTTTCTGACATTAATTACTAACACTTGAGTTTATTGCCGAGAATCGTGTCTATTTTGGTAATTGCTTCACATGTAATTGATGATTTGTATGGAAATTAATGATTGGAATGTTAATTGATTTTCTTGTAATATAAAAGTATTTAATGAAGGAAATTAACTTAGACTACAATTTTCATAAAATTGAATGCAATTCTTCTCTCTCGAATTTTCTAACGAACCAAATCCGCGAGACCAATCTGAAATTCGAAAAAATTATTACTCTTCATGAATGAAACATTCAAGTGCCACGCTCATTATTTTATTCCTTTTTATTTTTTTCCTCATTTTCAATAAAAATTGTATAGGGGCATCGGAGAGCAGAAACATTTTTTAATAAGACGCGATCTTATCCATAGGCGTTTAACTGTAGCCCAGACTTCCTTATTCCTGACCAACAACTCAACGTTTCCTTAAGAATTATAGTCCATAGCTTGGTTGGCGATGTTTCGCTCTGGTTTCCTCAAAGTGTGACGGAGCCACTGCCACTTTCGCCGTTGAATCTCAATACCTATTTTAGTCTGGCGAGTTGTAATCTAAAGTACGCCGTTGGAGATTACTTCTGGCTAGAATATTCCTAAAATACGCCGGAGGCATTGGTTTACGAAAGTCTGTAGTTTCTTGGTAAGTCGAACGGTCACTTTCCACGTAGTACAACCATACAACAACACGGATTTGACGCATGCGTAAAAACTCGCAGCTTCGTGCGAAGGGAGATCTCTCTTAACCACCAGAAAGGGGAAAGGATACCGAAGGCCTGACGAGCTTTATTTAGCCGAGCCTCAACATCCTTTTCGGCTCCGCCGTCCTTGGTGACAATGCTTCCGAGATAACAAAAATCTTGCACCTCTTCTACACTTTGTACGTTAAGAACAATTGATGTGCTTGTGTTCGAACCCATGTGCATGTACTTGGTTTTACGCACATTTATTTTCAGTCCCGCCTCTTTGCATTTAGAATGCAACGAGCGAACATTTGACTCTAAGTCCGAACGGTTATGTGCAACCAAACACACGTCGTCAGCATAATCAAGGTGACTTAAGATGTTAAACAGTGCTCAAAAACTTTATCTTCCCGTCCTTCCAGTCCAGCTTTCAAGATGTCATTTAGTTCCACCGGAAACATGGATGTTGATAATAGTCTTGTCTGACACCCAGTGCCAAAAACTTTATCTTCCCGTCCTTCCAGTCCAGCTTTCAAGATGTCATTTAGTTCCACCGGAAACATGGATGTTGATAATAGTCTTGTCTGACACCCGTTCGCACAGGAAAGCTCTCGGACACCTCTCCTCTATGCAAGACGCGACACCTTGCATCTTCGTAGGATTCTTTAATCATAGCTATGACCTTATCTGGAATACCTCTCCTACGCAAAGCATTCCATATGTAATCTCGCTTAACGCTGTCGAAAGCTTTCTCGAAGTCCACAAACATGAGATGTAGTGGCGAACCCAAATTGAGGTGACCAAGGTATATCCAAGCAGGCAATGTGCTGGAATTATATATTGCGCCGACCGGGATTTGAACTCACGACCTTCGCATTACAAGACCAAAACGCTACCTCCTAGGCTATACCCTAGCTTTATACATTTATTATATACGTTTATTATTATTTTATTTTGTTAGTCTTATTGATTTTACAATATCTTATTTGACAAGCCTTCCGCCCAGATGAATCTATGGCTGCTTTTGTTATTGTTTCTGATGAACATTCTTTGCTTAGCTTACTCTCCTTCTGTTATTCGGTCGCAAGACCTTCTGCCAATTGAAATAAAAATCCTTGCCTCGATTTTTCTTCACCCGTCGTTTCTTTGCATAACATCTAAACATTTATTCCAGTTATATCTAAGATATTGAAAAATACCTTTAAAGGACATCTTTGATATTTAGATTTTACACTATATTTTCTGGCCAATTGATCAGTTACATCTACACCGAACTTTGTGCTATTGTAAAATCTAATTGTCTCTGATATACGGGTGTCACTTTTTTCAATTTTAACGACTGAATGCATTGAACTAAGTCAATCAATCAATCAATCTAATTCCTGTTAAGACACCCTGTAGGGAAGGAGAATTCATTGATTTTGAAAATGCGCCATTGCATAGAGCCTCAATTGTGACTGAATTTGGGGCCAAAAAAGCAACGAATTCCATCAATCAACCACCGTATTCTCCAGATTTGACTTCGTGCGACTTTTTTCCCATCCTCGAAACTGAAATGACCGCTCCGTGAAACCCGTTTTCAGTCGATCGAGGACATGAAACAAAAATCGCTGTGGACTACTGAAGTGTACCTATTCAACCAGCTGCTGTAAACAAACTGATTAACAGACCGCGCTGATTTTTGGAATAATAATTAAGGTCAGTTCTAAATGCTTACCAAAAGAAAAATTTTGAAGACTAATTTTAATTACAAATTCCCGGTACGTGCTTGTCACAATGTATAATCTCGCTGTCGAAATCCTTCTCAAAGTCCACAAACATGAGATGTAGTGGCGAACCCATTTCGGCGGACTGCTCCAATATTATCCGTAGGGTATTTATGTGGTCGGTACAAGACGACCTTTTACGGAATTCAGCCTGACAAACTTCGAAAATGCTCTCCACGACATCGCTAATCCTACTGAAAATTACCTGAGCCATGATTTTCGATATGGCAATAAGTGGACATACATATCTACCTTCTATAATGGCGCTACAGCCCAAATCGGGCCTTGGCCTTCTGACTTTCAGGTTCCTTGACATTTTTTTCATTATTAATTGTGGAAGGGTTGTTAGACCTTCGCGCAACCCTCTATCTACGAATTTTTCATTTTCGTAGATTAAGGTGACTAAGGTATATGCAGGAATTAAGCGTCGACTGGGATTTGAACTCACGACCTTCGCATTGTAGACCAACACTCCACCCGCTAGGCTACACACTAGCTTACATACTGTTGCGAACTAGGGGTTCGCCGGGATTTCAAGTAAAAACACAATTCGTTTAAAAATAAGTGATAATTTATTTATTCGCACTTAATTAATTATTATCAATTCGCACTATATGGCACTACCGCCGCGTACTGGTTTGCGTCTCGGTCATCAAATGACGGGTTTCCGACTGACAGCTTTCGTGCTTTTATACATTTTTCCTCCAATTCATGACTATTGTCGATGCTTTCGTCGGGGTGTATGTCTGAACTATACTGGAAAGCTCTAGATCTTTAATTGTATCTTTCTACATAGTGGAGTATACTGTTCTACATAATTCTTGTCTATTCGAGAGAGATCGAGTTGTGGGGTTGCCAGATCTGCATGTAACAATACATATACCACGCAAATTTCCACAATCACGAAGGTCGCTCTTCTTCGGAATTTTCACAATGACGACCTCCTTCCATTCAGTCGGATATCTTCCTCAGTAAAGAGTGAGAGGAGTATATCGGCTGTTATTTCCGGGTCCGCTTTGAGGAGTTCGGTTGGTAGTCCATATATACTTGTAGCTTTCCTTCCCGTCATTGACCGAATGGCGAAAACTATCTATTCCTAATTTGGGGGGTCTTCGCTAATAGAGGATTGTTGCGGTTGGATGTTTGGTAGTTGTTCTGTTCCTGGAGTATCATCCTCTGACAGGATGTTTGAAATATCAGAGACGTATTCCTTCCATCGTCGCAACTGGTGTTCACTCATATTAAGGAGAGTTCCGTTAAGATCTCTCTCCAGGTGGTTGGCGGTGAAATTCCTGCTCGTCAACTATTTCATAATTTTACATATTGAACCCATATCCCCAAGGTAAGCCGCAGATGCTGGTTTATTGGGCAGATCTTCAAGGTCTTTCTCTTGTCGCGTCTAACAGCGTTTTTAAGCTGTGTATGCGGTAGTTCTGTCTTGATGTCGGGTGTTCATTGGTTGACATCGTGTTGAGAGATGATTGCTCATTTGACTTTTTTCCGTTCGCCAACTTTGTCCCATGTGTCTTGCGACATCCAAGGTTTCTCACCGCTTTGCACATATCCCACAGATTTTCAGCACTAGTTAGAAACGTACTTATGGTTTTCTTCCAATCGGCGTCCAGTGTGTGCATTTCATATCCGCCCAATGTGGATGACTTTTCGCGCAGAATGGTGGTGTACTCGCGATTTTTGTTGGGGTCTTTAAGTCTATTAACATTAAGCTTGAAAACTAAAAGGGCATCAAAGCTCGACACTTAAGAAGTGGGTTGAACAAGAACACAAAATCTACTGGAATAGACTTCCAGGCTTATCAACCTCAAAAAAACTCATCATACCACAAAAAAACAAAGTGGAAGATATCCTTAAATTCAGAAAGAGCGATATTAGTACTCTAATTGGCCTAATGACGGGGCACAGTGGAGTGAACCACCACCTCAATAATATGGGCTTAGCTGAAATCGACATCTGCCGTCTCTGTCTCGAAGACTCAGAAACGACAATACATATCCTATGCCACTGTGAAGCAGTGGCAAGGAAAAGGCATAATCTTCTGGGAAAAGGTTTCATTTCCACTGAAGAACTAGCCAACATGGCTCCCTTACAAATACTCAAATTAGCTAAAGCTATTGAGTTGTGGTAGGGTATAGGGGCAATAATCGCACAATAGGTCAAAAAAGGCCGCAGTGCTCTCACGTGTTCCCCTAATATAAATAAATAAAAATAAATAACATTAAGCTTGCGCTTCATTTAAAGAATTTGTGGGGATCGGATAGCTGCTGTGCACAATATCAAGCAAGCAACTATCAAGTGGTGATAGCTCCCCACGTCAGCTCTACGCTTCGCTCGCACATCGAGGAGACATCTTCTCCATCGGCGACTTATAGCCAAATGGTCGATCTAGTTCTGAGTGACACCATCAGGGGAAACCCAAGATGTCTCTTAATACAAGGTCATGACGCGTCGACCCAAGGTTCACCATGCTTCCCCATGCGGTATTTTATTCCAGTGTTGTCAGAGCCAATGTGGGCGTTCATATCTCCTGAGATGATAATAATATCTCCTCTTGGCACACGATCGAAGGTGGCACTCAATTGGCAATAAAACTCCTCTCTTTATCACCAGGTGTTGCGGTATTAGTTGTAGTAGTTGTAGCACTGCAAAATTGTAACGTTTCTGACACTGGTCCTGAGTCTGATGATGGTTCCCAGCTGATGAAACTGTCTCTCGCTCTCAGTGTAAGGACGACCGCTACGCAATTTTTGGCTTCACTCTCAGGAACAACGTACAGATTGGTGTTTCCGCACGGGGTTCGTTTTTCTCCTGATCTTGTCCACCTGACCTCGCTCAAACCCAAAATTTCGATGTTATAGTGCTCCATTTCACGGTCGATCACTGAATGGCGCTGCAAGGATCGAGTGACCTCAGACCTTGCTCCGTCGTTCAATGTGCGAACCTTTCAGAAGCCTGTCATAGTCCGAATGCCAGAAATCGTTAACGTAGAATCCTTCCGTATCCGTTTCTGGTAACAGTTAGTTCTTAAGATCACGGTTGATAAGTCTATGATCCAGTGAGTGTCCATTTGCTATTCTTTGCGCAAACAGGACTGGCTGTGGGTGAATTCTACTGCCTCCATCCCATAGGGAGATGGTTAGCTCAGGTCCATGGAGTCGCTATTCTCCAAAGATAATTGCATGAATCGGTAAAACCTCATCCTACAACTACCCCCTGCGTGGGAAAGGTGTTTGTACAATGTTTACGAAGAGAAGTCAACATTGTCGGAGTGACAGGGAAGGGACTTATCAAGTTATTATTTTTCCTTTTCAATATATTCTCCTTAAGCCTAATACATTTATCACATCTCTCACAAATTTTTTTAATTCATTCTAAAAAGTGTTTTAGCAAGATAGCAAGATATTCAAAGTAGGCTGAAATTGCTGACTTTACCTCTTCAGTGTTGGTAAATTTTTTTTTCCCGAAGTTCTTTCTTGAGTTTTGGGAACAAATACCAATCGGAATGGGTCAGATCTGGACTATATGGGTGTGGTTTAATATTCCGTAGCCGCATTTCTGTAGGGCAGCCATTGCAGCGTGGCTCTTGTGAACAGGTGCGTTGTTGAGCAAAAGCAGCTCGCCTCGAATCTACCATCCTCTTCGTTTTTCTTTGATGGTGTCTTTAATTCAGTTTGTGAAATTTTTTTCTTATTCTGTATAGTCGATCATAAAAACCCCCTCTGAATCCCAAAAAATAGTGGCCATGATTTTTCTGGCGGATTGTGAGACCTTGAACTTCTTGGGGGTGAAGCGCCTTTACGGAGCCACTGTTGACTCCTGCTTTGATTCAGGCTCATAATGATGAACCCAAGTTTCGTTCACAGTAACAATTCGGGTCAAAATTTCCTCCCTGTTTTCGCCACAGGGATCTAAATACTCGCGTGAACACTCTACGCGCTGCTTTTTCTGAATTACTGAGAGCACTCTTGGTACAGATTTTACGCTGCCTGTAACATGGTGAAATGATCGTGCAGAATATTCAAAATTGTCCCATTAAAACCTATACAAAGCGAATAAACATTAATCCGGAAAAGGCAGTTTGCTTTACACATGCAAAATATCGAGAACGCATTTCAATTTGATTTCATAGTAACAAAAAAACCGAATTTTTTTTTTTAATATTTCGCTTAAAGTTTATCGCTAGATCAAAGTCGCATTTAAATTTAGTTCAGAAACTAAACGAACTTTTATTGGTGTAGAAAGTAATACCGCTTATCTCAGGTTTCTCAGACTCGAAAAAAAAAACTTTTCTTCGTATTTAAATCAGTTGGAAAAAAGCATTTACTATACTTTGGTTTCGCTCTATGTATAGCTGTAAGTATATATTCATTACGTATTGTCCGAAGATTAAGGAACTTTCTTCGGCGATAAAGTTATGGAAATTGATAGCTATCCTTGTAAGTACAAAAAAATTTGCCGGTCTTGAATTTATTGCAAGGATTATACGTGAGAATTTTTTCAGAAACTTAAAGCTGAAAGCTAGATTTAAAAAAATACAAACTGTACAATTTCACTAAATCCAGTACACTAATTTTCGCAGTACCTATTAAATTTTTGAAGCTTAAATTTCGTACAAAACATTCTGATAGCAACTTTAGCATGATGTGAAAAAAAAAAATCTCCCCTTCTTCCACTCCCCTTGCAAAATCTTTTAAAATCAAAAAATTTCTCTTTCACCTAGTGTATCGCAGGATTGGGCCTTACGCCCAATCGTACTCCTGTTATGTTTTTAACAGGAGTATAATCGACCAATTTATTCATGTAATTTTATCTAAAGGCATCATCATCATCAATCTCAATGGCGCTACATCCCAAGTCGGGCCCTGGCATTCCTGGATGCTTCGTCTCTAATTCTAGGTCCAATTACCGCGTCCTGCATGTTGAGAGTTTCAGAAGTAATTTGCTATCTTCGAATCCCCCGGCATTTTCTTGGCGTTTTCATGGTTTTCCGTATACAAAGGCATCGGTCAAACTATAAACCAATCGATCAAACTTTAAATGAAATGTTTATTTTCTTCGAGTCTAAATCTTCGAATTTATTATCATGGTCGAGGTATATGGTATTCCCTTCAATCATCATGTTTACAATTTATAAGTAAACGCAGCTTTTAAATCACGACCTTTATCCTTGCATTCCAATATTATACTGTCCACTACACCTGGCAAAGAATTGTGTAATGACTTTTAAACTGTACACAGCTTCTCTTTGAATATCTTACTTACTCACTTATAACGTTTAAAAAGTCACTTTATCTTAATGAAGTATCAATTTTTTTTCTTCAATTATTAAGTAAAGAAAATCATTCGGTAGATTAAAAGACTAATAGGCTGTTCAAAAAGGACTTCTAGAGCTTCGGGATGGAAACTCAAATACAAGAAACCACCCCGGTTATCCTTACCAGCCACGTTCGACGAGAAGTTTATAAAATTGTTTGTTTGTTGAGGAAAATAACACGGTAAATAACAAGCAATTACCTTTTTCTTCTAATGGTGGACTACATTTACTGAAACCATAAAATTTACGAAAATGGGCGAGAAAACGGCCAAGTTTTCTTCCCCCGACCTATTCTTCTTTTTCTTTTGCTTTAACATTTGATTTTCCGTTGGAGAAGAGTTTTCTTCAGAGCAGAAAGCAGTGAGGGTGCCGTATGTTCTAAAACATTTTCATTTTCCGAAATTTCGTAGTGGCTCCCCGAAAATATACAAAATGTATGTTAATATGGTATAAAGGCGCGTTAAGATAAACTTAAAGCATTTTCTGGTTATTTCTTAAAACACTTTTTTTAATGAAACCGAAAATTATTTGTCTTTAAACGGTGGTGATACTCTTTAAGTTGTATACCGAATGTGAAACAAGTACTTTTGGAATTGAATCGACAAAGAATGTGGCGTTATGCAAAGTAGAAAATACTCGTGTATAGTTACAAAGAAGCTTTCACACGCTTATCTCGCGGTCGGATCCTTTCGAGCCTCGAAATTAGATTAGACTACAGTAAATTTTGCTTCGCTCTTCTGGAGGGTTTTCTCTGCCTCTTAATGTCGTCAACATACGAACATACATATGTATATCGTATCTGAGATAAAGAATAAAGGCTCATCTCGTTTCGAGTTTGTAAGGAGGCATAATACCACTCAAGGGCTTGTTTCGATTTTTTTTTTATTTTTCGTGTTTGCCGCAATGACTCGTTTATGAGATATTAGGAAGTAATGATTTTTAAAGTTGATTAAGTTGAGTACGTTTTAATTATTACTAAACGTACATGAGGTATTTATGTTGGAGTAGTACTCAAGTTTGAAGAAGAAAATTATTGATGAGCTTTTGAAAATGATGCTATTTGTAGTGTTTAGCTCAGCTCTACAAGTTTAACCATTTGTCTGCGAAGTGGAGTTTCGATACCAGCATTCTAAAATTATTTTTACATATAAATATAATTGAAGTATCTGTCTCTTATTTGTTTATAAATGACTATAAGTTAGTGTTTTGCTTCATTTGGTCAATAACTAACAGAAACACACGTTTTAAAAATTCTTCTCTGTTTGTATGTTCTGCTTTCACGTAAAAACGGCTGAACCGATAATAATAAAACTCGAAGTTTATTCGGTTTGCTTTGAGATGTAATCTTCGTTTGGTCTTATCTCAATAACACCACGCCTTCTACCCTCTCCCATACAAAATGACTAATTTTCAAAAATGTATAATAATCAAATTTTCATTACTATGACCTCTACTCTCCGTAACGGCAAGCGTCGTTCAGCACAATTGTATGCTAAAAGTCTGGTTTGAATCTACCGGTTAGTATCTGTCCAACAATTTGTAACGCGTACTGTCTTTTTTTTTTGTTATACCTAGTCGTGCCATAAGTTCTGTCACACGTATATGGGCAATTTTTGTATAAATGAAAAAGAGTTTTTGACAAAGGAAAATATATTTTATTTTGGCATACTAATGGAAGTAAAATAAGCAACAAATTATTCAAAGTGGCCGCCTTTAGCCTTAACACAGCTCTTTAATCTGTTGGGCCAGTCATCGATAGCAGTACGCACTGTTTCTAGCGGAAAATTAGCTACTGCTTCTGTCAAAGATCGCTTAAGGCTCTCGATATTTGGGTGTCGTCTCGTGCACACCATGGACTCTAACTCCGCCCACAGTTTGTAGTCCAGGGGATTCAAATCTGGGCTCCCAGAAGGCCATTCCGTCGCCCTTATAAACTGTGGAATATTGGTTTCCAACCACGCTTGTGTGGTTCGAGCTTTGTGGGCTGGCGCAGAATCTTGCTGGAAAACCCAATGTCGATTGTTGAATAGCGTAGAGTTCAGCGGCTTCACACATCCCTCCAGGATGTCCGTTTGATAATTTTTCGATGCAGTTTTTACGCCTTTTTCGCAAAAATGAAGCTCGGTGACCCCTTCGTAGCTGACACCCCACCATACCATGACTGATGCTGGATGATGTCCTCGCTGTACCCTAGTGGCAACTTCTCGGGCTTCTATGGAGCTGTGGGCATACACCTTATCATTTTGGCGGTTGAAATGTTCCTCCACCGTAAAAATTTTTTCATCGGTAAATAAAATTTCTCGATGTTTGTTGTTGCCGTACCGCCGAAGGAGCTCTTTCGATCTGGTGCTCCTAATTTGCTTCAACTGCTCAGTCAGCAAATGTCCCGTTGATCGTCGAAAGGCACTCATCCCGAGGTCAGATTTTATGATGCGAGACATACTTCGGGTGGAGATGTTCATCTCTCGAGCCATGATTCGTTGTTTACGAAGCGGATTTCGACGAATTCGACTCTCGACCGCTTTGATGGCAGCAGAAGAACGTACATCAGGCGGACGTCCAGAACGAGGTCGATCTTCAATAGTCTGGATCGCGTTATATCTCTGGATCGCACGATACACAAATCTTTGCGTTATTTTTAACGGGCACAACAACTTGAAAATTTCACTCGCGGATTTTCCACACTTATGTAGTGCAATCACTGCAGTTCGGTTTTCTATTACACCCCATTCCATCTTCACACGTTAACGAACACACTTTAAATGACCATCAACTGTCAACAACATTATGACGTTTATAAAACTGGCCGATATTGAAATGTCACTCATAAAATAAAGTTGTTGCCAATGTGAGAAATTATGTGACAGAACTTATGGCAGGACTAGGTAAATAATAGATACAAGAAACTTTTAAAGAAAATATCATAAATCCAACGGAAAATAAAGAGCTTCATCACTGAAATACGATTGTAGTTGCATTGATTGCTTGGGTTCGTATGATCTCAATCGTTTTATTTATCTGTCCTAATTTTTATTGACGTCATTTTAAAATTGCGCCACTTGCTTTTCTCCAACCAATATGAGCGTCTTGATTTTAAATTTCTAAGCGCATATAAGATTTTAAATTTAGCACTTTCAGAGTCTTTTAATTTTTCCCGGTGGATAGGATGTATTTACAATACAACACTCTGTGCCATGTCTTACTAAGTAAATATTTTTCGCGGACGTTTCACTCTTTAACTGTCCCAGCGGGAAAAAACAAGCGCTTGTAAAGAATTTTAAATGCTTTTAATTTATCGCGAGGGAGTGCTTCGAACTCGCTAATATTTCATAAACGCTTTAATATTACATGTTCGCTGAAGTAACTCACCGCTTCAGCTTTAATAAAACAAATTTTAAAGTGTATTGAGCAAAAAGTTCGATTTAGAGCTCATAAGTGTGTAACGAATAAGCAAGTGGTTTTATTTTCATGTCGAGAAGGAGATTTGAACGTGGGATTCTAGAGAGAGACTGAGCAACCTTCACGCAGCATTTAAGTCGGCCAAAAGCTATTAAAGTATTTTTTCCTAGCATCTTTAGACGCGATCTTAAAGCACGTGTCAGATCAGCATTTACAGATCATTAGTGACGAATGAATAAATACGGTATTGTAGAGATTCAATTAGTCACTTAGCTAGTTGCTAGCTTATATTATTATAATTTAGCCAAATTTTCAAGTCGATAGCTTCAATAGTTCCGGTGAAAAATCGATTTCTTGAAATTTCGAATATACTTGAAATTTATATGGACGGTAGAAGGAGTGGGGAGATGTGGCCGGTTCACGAACTGAATGGTTTTTTTTACTAAAATTGACACTTAAACAAATTTCAGCTTGATAGCTCCAAGCGTTCGAGAGTTATGTAGCAGACAGATGGACAGACGATCACTCGAAGTCGAAGTTTTTGAGCGACCATAAATATTTCTGTACCCTTTGCGACTATATGTGCGAGAATAAACAATATACTCTCAGATTTTATATTGTGCATAAACCTGTAGCTATTTTTCTTTTAAATAAACTCATATCTCTTAAGAAAACCATGAATATCATAAGTACAATAATTCACATATACAATAATAACATTTATGTTATGTCACCGAATATACTTATCATTCTTTATAACTAATCTGGCACTGATAAGACTTCAAATACCAAGTAACTTTATCTTTGAAAACTGAAACTTTTCACCATAAATTTCTTCCAAAGTTATTCCCGAAAGCAATTTCTCTTCTTCTCACATATTTTTCTTTCTTCGAAAGTGTTTGTGATAGTCATAACTTTCTTCTCCCCAATTCTTGAGAAATACTATATTTCCGGGATTTTATGCCCTCTAGATTGAAATATCGGTACTTGCCGTTTATTTAACTTTGGAATATTGCAAAAAACTTGTGACATATGAAGAGAAATCTAATAAAGATATGTGTGCAAGAAAAATAAACAGTCTTATTAAAATAATTAGTGCTTGGAAGTTTTCTTCTATCTCAAAGTGTAGTATATTCTCGCGGCATGAGTTCGGGGAATCTCCGAACATTATTAGAATAAAACATCACAGAAACCCTCCTAGTGTCCTTAGCCGAGATCTAAAAGATTTTTTTAGCTGTGGCTTGTCGTGCTAATTTGAAGGATACAAAACGGACGTTGCAGATACTTTTCGTTCTCTAAACGACCTACAAAATAGCCATAATACGTTTGTTCTAATTTTGCGAGAGAAATTTGCTGAAACATAAATTAATTTACCTTTGTAAAACGCACAGGTTTGGTGGTAGGCAGCTACCCGACTATTCAACTAAGCGGGTATTGTAGGTAGCATAAGGCTTCCACCTGATTATATAAGGATTCGGACTAAATTAGTTCGGGTGTAGACGACTGGAGACACATGGTACACGGTACAATGAGCAATATAACTATGTGCGGCATTATTGAATGTTTACCTTTTGGTTTCGTACCTCATTAGTTAATCCATTCGTTACGAGTTCGTGTATTTGAAGAGTAATTGAATTGGGTAGAGCGTATGTGGGGTTTCGGAAGTGTTTACCGTCAATCAAATGTCAATTGAAATGATAGTGAAACTGAATTATTCTTTTTTATTAGAACGCTCTGCTGATAATATTTTCTCTATGGAAAATGTATTAAATTCAACATTAAAAGCCAAAGTTGTGTAAAAGAGCTCTCAAGATGTTGCCAGTATGGTCATAGGATCAATTTGCTGTGCAGAAAAGTTTGTAGCGCTAAGCAATAAGGCTCGGAGAAAGCATGAATGACACAGAAGTTACTATTATCACTCAAATATATCAAAACCAAATGTTCGTCCGTCCCTCTGCGGGCTCTCTAGCTTGAGAGTGGGTTGAGCTAGGAAGTTCAAATTTTGTACCCGTTATACTTAGCAAAAAAGTAAGGTCGGGTTTTTGTACCCCTCCCAAACAAAATTACTAGGGTGTAGCCTAGTAGGTAGCATGTTGGTCTTGTAATGCGAAGGTCGTGAGTTCAAATCCCGGTCGACCCAATATATAACTCCAGCACATTGCTTGGATATACCTTGGTCACCTCAATCTACGAAAACGAAAAATTCGTAGAAAGAGGGTTGTGCCTTGTGCGAAAAGCTAACAACTCTTCCACAATAAGTAATAAAAAAAAATGTTAAGGAACATGAATATCAGGAGGCCAAGGTCCGATTTGGGCTGTTGCGCCATTGTAGAAGTAGAAACAAAATTACTCATTTTCAATAATTAACAATGATCAAATTTTCTTAGAAACTATAAGAGCTAATAATTTTTGCATTATGAGTATAATATTTTTATAATAAATATGATCTATGATGTAACAATTATTCGAATCCCCCTAATCCTGCCATCACCTCCCATACAAACTGCACTTTTCCTTGAAACACTATCGGGTTTTCCAATAGGGACTTGCCAACTTTTAATTCAATTTGTGAACGCACCCTTTCACTAATCATCGAACTGTCACTGTCAATTTATTCAGTAAACTTAACATTTTTATCATGGTAAAGTACACGAAGGAACAACGTCTGAAAATTATAAAAATTTACTACAGAAATTCGGAGTCGGTGACCGCTACTTTAAGAGCGTTAACTCCGATTTTCGGTCGTAATTCTCGCCCTAGTAGACAGGCAGTAACAGGTGTAGCGCAAAAATCTGAGTCTACATATTCGTTGTGTGATGTTGCCGTGCCAGTGAGACAACGGGTTGGTCGAAGTGTCGAAAATATCGCTGCCGTTGAAACGTCCGTAGCAAATGATCCAAATCAGTCAATTCCACGGCGTTCTCAAGAGTTGGGCATCGCCCAGACCACGTTATGGCGAATTTTGCGTAAGGATCTTGGTTTACACCCATACAAGATCAAGCTGACTCAAGAATTGAAGCCGAGGGACCATTTGAAGCGACGTACGTTCTCCGATTGGGCTCTGGAAAAGATGCGCCAAGATGATCAATTTCATCGCAAAATCATCTTCAGTGACGAAGCTCATTTTTGGCTCAGTGGGTTCGTCAATAAGCAAAATATGCGTTATTGGTCTGGTGAAAATCCACATGTGCTTCATGAAAGACCACTTCATCCACAAAAAATAACTGTTTGGTGCGGTTTGCATGCCGGCGGCGTCATAGGGCCATATTTTTTCGTCGACGATAATGATCGTCACGTTACTGTGAATGGTAATCGTTATCGCGCCATGATTACCGATTATTTTTGGCCCGAATTGGAAGATATGGACTTGGACAACATGTGGTTTCAACAGGACGGTGCCACAAGCCACACAGCACACGTTACAATCGATTTATTGAAGAGTAAGTTTGATGAGCGTGTTATCTCAAGAAATGGACCAGTCGATTGGCCGCCTCGTTCGTGAGATTTAACGCCTCTGGACTTTTTTCTTTGGGGCCACGTCAAGTCGTTGGTCTATGCCAACAAGCCGACGACGTTGGAAGAGCTCAGAGCCAACATTGAACACGAAATAGCAGCCGTTTCGGCCGAAATGTGTGGCCGAGTCATCGAAAATTGGGTCCAACGAATCGACCGCTGCAAACGTGCCTGCGGTGGCCATATGAACAAAGTCGAGTTCCATTCATAAATGTTTTGATTGTACTTCAACCCGATAATAAAGTTTTTGAAATATCTTAAATGGTTTGCATTTTATTTTGAAAAAAAGTTGTCAAGTCCTTATTGGAAAACCCTTTATAAGCCAATTTTCTCAGTACGTATAAAATTTCTCGAGCTTAAATTTTGTACTAAAAAAAAAACTAACTGATTAGTTTTACTCCCTCTACCTCCTCATATACAATTTGGTACAATTTCACAACTTTACGAAAAATAGATATTCTTGAAAAGTATGGATATTACTGGTCTGAAATACGAAAGAGATTAAAACCCCCTCACTCCTTCTACCACCTCCCATACAAACTGCACAATTTCACAAAATCTAATACACTAATTTTCTCATTACCTATTTAATTGTTGAAGCTTAATTTTGTGGGGTGCGTTTAGCTTGACGAGTATTTCGGGGAAACTGTAAAGTGGAGGAATGAGTGATCTAAATTCCGCACTATATTTACCATGAAAGTAGCAATAGTAAATGTTGAGTACTGCAACGTTCGTACGATGCTGGAGGGAGTCAATAGAAATCGTAATGGTGTCATCTTAAATTAGTCGGAACGGAAGTTGTGGATTCGATCGAGCAGCGCAAGATGTGTTTTGGGTGCTCCAGCCCATAAATGCGAATTGAACTCTAAACGAGGTCAAATCTAAGCCTTGTAGATGGTAGCTAAGTCGTAAAATATTTTTTGGATTTGCGAAGAATACCTAGGCGTTTGCAACTTCAAAGATAAGTTTGCTCCAATCAAGATGGTTAGTTACCTTCACGCCTAATACGGCTAAATTGGACGACGAAATCACGTTAAAGATGACAGGCTTGTGTTTTAGCAGCGTTAAACTGTACTCTATTTTTGCCCTATTCCAGGATTATGTCTAGATCGAAGTTCGATGATGATGCAATGGCGCTACAGCCCATATCGAGCCTTGGCCTCCCGGATGCACCTCCTCCAGTTGTCTCGGTCCAACGACCGCGTCCTCTAGTTTAAAAAATTGAGAACCGATCTGCAGTCTGCGTCGACTGAGTCCTCCCATCGCATTCGTGGCTTCCCCTGCGGTCGGTTACCTTGAGCTTTGCCCTTGAGCACTCGTTTTGGGACTCGTTCCTCGTGCATTCGTTCCACGTGGCCAGCCCACTGCAGCTTGCGCAGTATGATCACTATAGATGCTGGTGGGTCGTCAAATAGTTGATACAGCTCATGGTTGTATCGAATTCGCCAATCATCTCCTTCCTTAACTGCTCCGTATACCTTCCGAAGAATTTTTCGCTCAAAAGTGTCGATTAACTTCTCCGAAAACCGCGTCAAGGTCCACGTTTCGCATCCATATAGCAGCACAGGACGAATTAATATATTGTAGATGCGTAGTAGGGTGTAGCCTAGTAGGTAGCGTGTTGGTCTTGTAATGTGGAGGTCGGGAGTTCAAATCCCGGTCGGTGCAATATTAATTCCAGCACTTTGCCTGCTTGGATATACATACCTTGGTCACCTCAATCTACGAAAATGAAAAAAATCGTAGAAAGAGGGTTGTGCGAAGGGCTAAAAACCTTTCCATAATAAGTAATGAAAAAATGTGAAGGAACCTGAATATTAGGAGGCCTAGGTCCGATTTGGGCTGTAGCGCCATAGTAGAAGAAGATGCGTAGTTTATTGTTTCGATGGACCTTCCTTGATTTCATTATGGGGAGGACCGCATAAAATGCTTTGTTAACTGCCGTGATTCTTCTTTGAATTTCATGTCGCTCATTGCCGTCCTTTGTGAGAAGGGCTCCCAGGTATACGAATTCATCCACCTGCTCGAAGTTGTATTCGCCTATTGTAATGTTCTGCCTCTCTGGGACAGTCCTTCGTGTCTGGGTCATGTATTTAGTTTTCGCTTCATTGACCCTGAGCCCTACTTCACCCGCTGTCGACTCCAACTCCTGGAATACCTCCTTAACGCCAAGTATTGATCGGACCAGAATATCCACGTCGTCTGCATACGCCACCAACTGTGCGGATTTTACGAGTAGCGTACCTCTGGTGTCCACTGAGGTTACTGAAGTTGCTTTCCTGACGACATACTCTAGCACCAAGTTAAAGAGCGTGGGGGCGAGACCATCTCCTTGTTTAAGACCTGACTCCATTGGAAAGCTGTGAGTCAACTCGTTTTGGATTTTTACTTGGCACTCATTTTTCTCCATCGTGGCTTTTATTAACCGAACTAGTTTCGGTGGAACACCTAGTTCAATCGTTATTCTGTACAGAGCATTACGGTCGACACTATGCTTGGCAAAAATTGACGAACAGTTGGTGCACATTAATATCATATTCCCAGCATTTTGCTAGCACCTGTTTTACTGAGAATAGCTGGTCCGTTGTCGATCGTCCAGATCTGAAGCCACCTTGATATTCTCCGATGATGTTGTTAGCGTATTCACCGAGTCTTCGTTCGATAATTTTAGTCAAGATTTTGTAACACGTACATAGCAATGAAATTTCTCTGTAATTTTCGCAACGCAAACGGTCACCCTTTTTGTATACCGGACATATAATTATATTTTATATATATTTTTTTTGTTTGATCTTAAATTATGTAAGGCTGTCTCTACTTCATCATAAGTTGGTGCAATAGGCAGATGAGCTCCATCTGGATCTTCCGGAATTATAAAAGGTTCAGTCTGTGGTGTCGTTCTATTTAACAGTGTTCGGAATTACTGAACCCATCGTGCATTGATTTCGGTAGCGTCGCTTATGATGTTGCCTTCTTCGTCCTTACAGAGGGTAGTTTGTGGTTTGTAACCTTGTCTCATTTGTTTCACGGTATTAAATGCTGCTCGCACGTCATTTTTCTTCAGGTTTTCGTCCAGTGATAACATTTTGTCATTGTTTATTTTGCGTTGTTTTCGTCTGCAAATCTTCTTGGCGTTTCACCTGAGCCGTTGATAGTTATTCTCTCTAGCTCGTGTTCGTCTTTCGAGAAACAGTCGATAGGCTTCGCTTTTCTTGGTGATGGCTTCTTGGCATTCCTCATCGAACCAGTCATTTCGTTTTCTCCGCTCTAAATGTCCTAAAGTGTATTCTGCTGCGCGGTGAATACTATATTTAATGTTCTGCCACATTTGGTCAATACTTTCCTCAGGCTCAGCCTGAGGTAATGCCTCAATATGTGCTTTGATTGTGGTCATATATTCCACTTTTGTTGTGTCGTCCTTTAGTTTTTGCATATTGAGCTTCGGATCCCAGCTCCTTTTAGTGTAGCCCTTGTTAACTATGCGACAGCGGTATTTAGCTCGAACAAGAAAATGGTCCGAGTCACAGTTCGCGCCACGTCGAGTCCTGACATCTAGAATGCTGGAGGCAGCCCTTTTTTCGATGAGAACGTGATCAATTTGGTTAAAGGTGTGCCCATCTGGTGATGCCCACGTCATTTTATGAATATTTTTATGCGGGAAGCAGGTGGAGCTTATGACTACGTTCTTACTGCTGGCGAAGTCAATAATTCTTTGGCCATTATCATTCGTTGCATTATGGAGGCTATGCCCTCCTGATACGCCTCTATGAAAGAGTTCGTTGTTAATTTTACTGTTGAAGTCTCCTATTAGAATTTTGATGTCATTGGAGAGCAACCTATCAAAAGTGCTGTCAAGTCGGGCATAGAATTCTAATGAATACTAAGAACAGAATAGCCGATAGGATAGAACCCTGACGGACACCAGAATTATCTGGAAAAGATGAAGAAATAACGCCATCTAATACGACTCGTGTAGTGCGTTCGGACAGGAAACTCTCAATCTATCGAATGAGGGTAGCATCGAGGCCAATGACCGTTAGCTTAACAAGGAGACATTTATGCTAAACTCTGTCCAAAGCTTTTGTAATGTCAACAGCAAGAACTTGACCTTCGCCGTATTTGTGCAAGCAAGAGTTCCAACGTTCCATTAGGTGGACCAAGAGATCTTAAGTCGACCTTCCAGTACAGAAATCGTATTGGCAATCGTGAGTAAGCTGTTTATCCTCAGCAGTTTCCATCAGTTTCGAGAGCACTGAAGTGATGGCTATCGGGCGGTGGTTAGCGTTCGGGTTTGCTTTGCTTCCTTTCCACGACTTTCCACAATCGAGGAAAGCACCTAGAAGAGTAATATAGATGAAAAACATTTCATAGGGGTTAAGCCAGAGAAGAGGAGCACATTTTAAGGATAATGGGGGGAATGCCATCAGGACCAGCGGTTTATGAACATTGAGCTTTAAAGTTTATTTTTGGCTAAAAATGACTTAAAATTTTTTAGTTCGATAGCTCGAAATGTTTGAGGGTTATGCTGAAGACAGATGGTCGCTCAGAATCGGAGCAATAACAAATAATTATGTAGCGTTACAAACGGTAAGGCAAACACAATATACTCTCAGATTTCATCTAGAGTATAAATATCAAATTCTTAATCCTAATATTTTTGCCTTCGGTGCACTATATCAAATAACAGAATACCTTGAAATGAAACAAGAATATGGTCTATGAATTTCAGAAGCAAATTGAAGCTATATCTATAGAAAAGAAAAGTGATGCTACCTAACCTCATGTAATAAGTACGTTAAGGGCAAATAAAACCAGTTCATGTCCATTTCGTTGTAAGGAGAAATAAAAAGCTTTTCTAAATGAACCCAGTAGCCTTCTAGTAATTATTATTTCGACTATGGTAAGAAATAAAAGTGCTATAATACAAGGACACGCACCTTTCTTTATTCTTCTATAATTCTCTTTAAGCTGATGGAAATGGAGATTTACGCTGCTGGTCGAGAAAAAAGAAAGAAAATTAGTTTCCTAATGGTTTTTTTTATTTCATTCATGTCCTTATTGTATATATATATGTTACCTATCCATAATAAATTTTTTTTACATCTTGGATAAATCTTGTTCACTCATATACGATACTAAATTTTTGGTTTTTATAAATGGTAATCGAGCAGAATTTAGATCGAAAATTATGTTTCTCTTTCTTATCTTTTTATGAAACATAAGGGTTAATGAAGGGACCCTGTAAACAATGAGGTGGGATAAAATTTTAGATGCATGATCGTACCTATAAAAGAATGTTATATCGACTTAGTTCAAGTGAATATAATTTTGAGGCTCAAACCAGTAGTAATGATAAAATAATTGCTACATATGTATGTATGTATGTATAAGTTTTCATGTAATAAGTCAAAAGTAACTAATACGAACTGTATTAAATTATTGTGCATACATACTAAAGGGTGTACCATTAAGATTGACTATTTTGAAATTTGAAAAAAAAACAGTATTTATTTGAAAAGCTCTGATGCTTTTATTATAATAAAGAGGTTATGTATAGAACAGAATATCTGACGAACGCTGTACGACTGACAAGAAAAATGTTGCTGAATTCAAAATAGGTGGTCTTAATGTGACACCCTCTATTACTGCTGCTTCCATAAAGACTGATGCGTTAAATTATCATAAAGGTAATCGTTCACTGATCTGTAATGCTTGCAAAGCATTTATTTTTATCACGAAGTGTGATAGATACGTACAAAAACTTTTCAGATTTATGATTAGCCCAATCATGCGATATGGAATATATGAAATCGATTTGTTGTGACTTCATGAAATTATTGTATTTTGTAAGTGAGATGGTACACGCTTTCGCCGGCATTGAACTAATTTCTTTTATCATATTGCAGTTGCTAAAGAAATATTCTTCATCAAATATCCATACTCCATAATTTTGATAGATACTGAGAAACTTAGTGTGTTTTCTTTGGGAAAATGTGCAGTTTGTATGGGAGGTGGTAAAAGGCATTGGGAGTTTAAGTGAATATTTTTCATCCAATTTGTACTTTGGCCAATTGTGTAGATTATATGGGAGGTGGTAGAAAGAGTGTGAGGTTTTTGTGATTTTTACATAAACTATTACGTAATCTGAAATCGTTTGGTTAATGTTTTCACAGTGGATTTAGAATTGAAAGGAAATAGTTCCTGATTCTACAGTGTTACGCTTTATTATTCGTGACGTTTCGGTCTCTGCTGGGACCTTTATCAATCTGCTCTAGTTTGATAAAGGTCTCAGTGAGTTTAAATCTGCGTCGGTACTCATTACTTCGGATTTCGGTTAGTAACGAGTACTCGTGTGACGAATAGTTACTTTTTTTACATCACTAATGTATACCTTGAACCTTGAACCTTCGAGCTGAATGCGCTCACAAGCTAGAGAGCTCAAAGATGGACAGACAGACACCCGGTTTTGGGCTTCCTGAATAGTGATATGAACTTCTGCCTTATTCGTTTTATGCTCCGAACTCAGCTTTACAAAATTCGTTTAAGCAAATTTATAATACTATCCGATTTCACACCGAGTATAAAAATGTTTTTTATACTGTATACGATGCAAACTTTTGCACTCCAAAAAGTGACACACGTTACCTGTTCTACTTCTACAATGGCGCTACAGTCCAAATCGGACCTTGGCCTCCTGACATTCAGGTTCCTTAACATTTTTCATTACTTATTGTGGAAGGGTTGTTAGCTCTTCGCACAACCCTCCATTTACGAATTTTTTATTTTCGTAGATTGAGGTGACCAATGTATATCCAAGCAGGCAATGTGCTGGAATCATATATTGCGTCGACCGGGATTTAAACTCACGACCTTCGCATTACAAGACCAACACGCTACCCATTAAATTACGCCCTAGCTACCTATTACATTGTCAGTATTTGTTTAAAGTGAAGTGCACCTTTAAGGTTTAACCTCACTGTTGTCTTTAGCAACACGAATTATATAAGACGACAATGATTAACGCCCGCGAAGGTGGCAGTTTATACCTACGGCAAGTTCGGCATTCATACTGCTGGATGCGAGACCTATCTATATCTCTGCCAGTCTTTCGGTCATGGCACCAGGTTGAGGATCACGCAACCTTACGCCGAGCAATTGCTCTGCCCGCGATATGGACCACCAGAACCACCTCATGTTCGTCAAGACGACCTTAACTATCGTGGGTGCAACCTTCCATGGACTACACAGCTCCCGAGGTACCAGATTACCTCTGGTCAGGCTCCTCAACCGAAGCAGAGCTACTTGCACTTTGATCGGTCACACACTTCAGGTTGGTGTGGACGGTCCACCCCAAAAGTAGTTACTGGAATCGCACTTAGGTTTCCGAACCAGCACTTGCTTTCCTGCAATAGACAGGTTTCGGAGCCAAAGACATACACCTCGCCTTGTTCCCCTCTATCTAAGTAGGTTTCGGAGCCGAAGACAGGCCTTCGTCTTTTTCCCCCCTGCCTTGATAGGTTTTGGAGCTGACAGCAAGCTGCCGACTTACTCCCCCCTTTCGATAAGCTCGGGTCCGTGGAGTCGCTCAAGTCTCCAAGAATATTTGCATGATTCGGCAGTCCTCCTCATTGTAACTACCCCCCGTGCGAGGCGTTACCTATTCCAGTCGAAATTATTTTGATCTTAATCCCAGCCAGTCTTTACATTTCAATCAAATCGAAAATTTAAAGAGCAGCCTTATGGCCTTTCAGCCAACATACTCGTACATATTTGAGATCGGGAAAAAAATCAAAATAATTGAATTTCCTTTTTCGGAATGTTTCCGGGTATTTATATAGAAATTCGATGAAAAAGTTGAACCACGAGTAGAATCCCATAGAGAAATACAAGAAGAGCCGTGTATTCAGGTCAATGGTCAATCAAAATAAGAGCAGTCATATAGCTATTAAGAAATACTTTCGATTCTCTCAGAACTCGATATCCTCTGCAAATGAAGCTGAGTATTTGTTATCAAATACAGTGTATATATTTTAGAATTCAGTGAAAGGATTAATTTTATCTCAATTTAATCTCTTTTCGATCTACTTGCCTTAAGACAACACAAATTAGTAACCTGTTTATCAGATTAAATTGAATTAATTCTTTTTCGGGGTTTTGACAACAATCTGCTAACGATGAGGTAAAATATTTCTTGTGATTTTGTGATGTTTCATGTGATAAGCATCCAGAAACCGTAGAATACCTACGTATGATTCTAAGTCCGAAAAATAGTTTAAAAGATTTTTTATTAAAAATAAATCAAGGGTTATTATTAATGAATTTCGGGAAATTGAGCAATTTAGTTTCTTTTATGTAGTGCGATAAGAAGTGGTAGATTGATTTGGCCCATGTTCAAAGACTGTTTTCCTTTGTAACTGAGGCCAATGACAGAATATATAAACGTAACAGGACGATACTTAAGATGAACTATAAATTTTTGTGATCTCAAGAAATTTTGTATGGGGAGTGGTAGAAGGGGTGGCAGCATTGCACTAATTTTTTTCATATCATGTTAGAATAGCTATGAAAATGTTTTTTTTTAATTTGAACTTCAAAAATTTAATAGGTACTGAGAAAATTAGTGAAAAGATTTATTGAAAATATTCAGTTTGTATGGGAGGTGGTAGAGACAGTGGGAGGTTTTTAGCGATTTTTTTTTCGAATTAACCAAATATATTATGAAATTAACATCTCTCAAATTTCAGACCAGTAACATTCAAACTAGCTAGGGTATAGCTTAGTAGGTAGTGTGCTGGTATTGTAATGCGAAGATCGTGAGTTCAAATCCCAGTCGGCGCAATATATAATTCCGGCACATTGCCTGCTTGGATATACCTTGGTCACCTCAATCTAAGAAAATGAAAAATTCGTAGAAAGAGGGTTTTGCTAACAACCCTTCCACAATAAGTAATGAAAAATGTTAAGGAACCTGAATATCAGGAGGCCGAGGTCCGATTTGGGCTGTAGCGCCATTGTAAATGTAGAACATTCAAACTGGTTTGGTGAATGTTTTCACAGTGCATTTTGAATTGAAAGAAAAGATTTCCGGATTCTACACTGTTAAGCTTTATTATTCGTGACGTTTCGGTCTCTGCTGAGTTTGATAAAGGTCTCAGCAGAGACCGAAACGTCACGAATAATAAAGCTTAACAGTGTAGAATCCGGAAATCTTTTCTTTCAACATTCAAACTGTTTAAGAAAATCGATTTTTTGTGAAATTGTGTTATATTGTATGGGAGGAGGTAGATGGAGTGAAGCTAAACAGTTGATTTTTTTTTCAGTCTGAATTATAATGATAATTAAAAATTTAGTGCTGAATTTGAGCTCGACAGATATTATACGTACTGTGAAAATTGGTTTATAGTATTTCATGAAAAGTGCAGTTTATATGGGAGGTGGTTGAAGGCGTGAGGGGATTGGAATAATTTTAAAACAATAAATCACATTTATGATAAAAATGATATTTTCTAAATTTTAAATCATTAGCTTTTATCGTTTCCAAGAAAATTTAATTTATGTAAATGACTGTATGGGAGGGGGTAGAAGGGGTGAAGCGATTTGGCCCGTTCACGAACTTTACCTTACTTTTTCGTTAAAAATGACGTGTACAGAATTTGAACTTTCTAGCTAAACGCTTTCTCAAGCTAAAGAGCGCACAGACGAACGGACGAACGGTTCTGACATTTTTGAGCTACAACAAATATTTCTGTACCCTTGGCACCTCTGTGCGATCATTATTTTTTGGCGTTACAAACTTTAGAGCAAACTCATAATACTCTCAGATTCCATCTAGAGTATAAAAATAATGATGTCAATTTTGGTATGACAAATTTGTTTTGAAAAATCAGCCTTTTTGGTATGATTTCTCGCATCTCTCTGCGATTTCCAGCTCTTTTTGTTAACTTGTTAAGAGCATTCATGTTTTTTTTCGTGATGACCATCAGACTGGCATAGAGTGGAAAAGTGAGAATGCTTTAGTCCAAAGGATAACTATTCAATTCTATTCTATTTAGAGGCTAAATAGCACTCATTTCGCGTCTAACAGTCTTTTTAAGCTGTATACGAGCCTTGCTGCAGTTCCGTTTCAAGTCGGGATGGATTCCTTTTTAGTCCAACATTGTTAGAGCCAACCTTGGCATTCATATCATCTGAGATACCTATACTATCACCTCGTGAAACAAGCTCGAAAGTAATACTCAGTTGGTCATAAAAGTATTCTTTGTCGCCAGGTGTTCTGGCATTAGTTGGTACGCAGACCTACAAAATTATGAGCATTCTGACCTTAGTCCAGAGTCTGAAAACGATAATTCTATGAAAGATTAGTTTTCAGTTAATGTGACTGTTTCGTCATTTACAAAATGGTGTTTCCGGTCGGGGTTCGTTCCAATCCTGATCTGGCCCACCTAACCTCTAGCACAAACTTTGAATGTTCCATTTCACAGCTGATCACTGATTATTATATCAGGTACTCGATGTATTAAATGCTTGTTGTTAGCGGAAATCAATTCTTGAAAGGGAGCGGGTTCGAAATGTTGGTAAATGCAAAAACCAACATGTGCGATAGGTCGACCATATAAAATGTTTTAACCTAAAGAGAAGTATTCACTTTGGGCACTCCTGATCGATGTATTGTGATCACGAAACAATAAACTCTATGCAGCCTACTCAAACAAATTACTTCACCTACGTATGCTGTTCGCCATTCATGATCCAACGTTAAACTAAATTTTTAATCTGCTTGCCAAGTGCTCGGGTTTCTTCTCAATTGGAGGAGATAATGAGAGGCGAGGTGATCTCTGAGTTGCTAGTTCGGTAAATATTTAGCATAATAATAGTTTTCTGTCAGCCATCCCAAATTCTAGCAATATGGGAATAATTTAAGAAACATTATTGTAAAGATTTCATTCAAAGGCAAAGAAGGATTTTTGGTTGAGCTTCTTCATAAGACTGAAGAAAAAGTTAATAGTTGAGTGAGACATATCTAAATAATTTTGGGTTCCCTGTACACTGAAGCAACGACTGATTTTTCTGCGGTTATATTTAGACCTTTTTATGATGTCAACGAATTGAAAGCTTTGATCATCAAAGGGCCTTTGACTAATGTATTGATATCGTCGACAATATTAAGAGTAGTGTTTTTATAGCATGCTTGAAATCCTACCATCTTTGGAACTTTATCGAAAAATTTAACAAAAGAACTAAAATGAGAATCTGTACTATCGTCTTCAGGTTTCCCTTTTCAGACTTAGAGCCGAAATCGCATTGTCAAACAAGTAAACTGATTTATTTCAGTATCGACATGGGTAATGCACCATTGCTAGTTTTTATACTTATTAAGACTACTATGTATTAGCATAAAAACATTACATTCCAAAATTCAAATGAATAGCACCCGTACATTTCGTGAAAGCTGATTTAATGTATAATTATTGCAATGTGTAATTTTCTTTAGGTTGTAGCCTAGTGGGTAGCGTGTTGGTCTACAATGCGAAGGTCGTGAGTTCAAATCCCGGTCGACGCATAATTCCAACACACTGCTTGCTTGGGTATACCTTGTACACCTTAATCTACGAAAATTAAAAATTCGAAGTTAAAGGGTTGTGCGGAGGTTTAACAACCCTTCCTCAATAAATAATGAAAAAATGTTAAGGAACCTGAAGGTCAGGGGGCCAAAGCCTGATTTGGGCTGAAGTGCCATTGTAGAAGTAGAAGTAATTTTCTTTAGGAGGGAATAGAAGAGAGGGAGGGATTTAGCCCATTCACGAACATGACCTTACTTTTTCCACAGAATCAACGGAAACAACATTTGATACATCTAGCTCAACGTGCTCTCAAGCTAGCGTTCGAATGGACGTGCAGGTGCGCCGACATCCAATTTTACTTTAATATTCTAAAAATAAAGTATTGTGTTCCACACAGAAAAAAAGGTTGCAAACCCAAAAATTTGATTTTCGCGTTTCCAAAAATGCCATAAAAAACATAATAGAATTATAATTGGGCATAAAGCCCAATCATATAATACTCTAGATGAAATAGGAAAGGGTTTAATGTATCGGAAAATATGTCATCTTAAATTCTTTCGAATAGCGAATAGTGACTTTTGTATTGGAGGTGGTAGAATTAGAGCGGGAGGTTTGTAATTTCTGTACATGCCACCGAACGTGCGATGCAAAATATTTCGTGCTAAATTTAAAGTTTATAATTTTCAATATTTTCAAAGAATTCGGACATAGTTTTCCTGAAATTGTGGCATTTGTTTTGGGAGGTGTCAGAGGAAGTGGAAAACCCTCCAAATGATTTTGAAACTTCTTATCATCACCCTTATCATCATGCTTTGTTTTAATTTCAAAGTCGAAAGCTCTCATAGAAATACTTTTCTTTTGTATGGGAGGGGGTAGAAGAAGTGAAGCATTTATTAGAATTATTAAGGGACAAATTCTGGCAAAATTCTAAGTTTTAATGGAATATAATGTTCTTTTTTATTATTACTTGGGGAAAACGTGAGAGCACTGCGACCTTCCAGGCAAATTGTGCGTTTATTGCCCCTTTCTTCTTCATCTACAATGGCGCTACAGCCCAAATCGGACCTTGGTTTCCTGATATTCAGGTTCCTTAACATTTTTCATTACTTATTGTGGAAGGGTTGTTAGTCCTTCGCACAACCCTCTTTCTACGAATTTTTCATTTTCATAGATTGAGGTGACCAAGGTATATCCAAGCAGGCAATGTGCTGGAATTATATATTTCGTCGACCGCGATTTGAACTCATGACCTTCGCATTACAAGGCCAACACACTACCCACTAGGCTATACCCTAGCTTTACTGCCCCTTTACCTTACCATAACTCTATAGCTTTGGCTAAACTACCGTTGGCTAACCTAAGTTTCTTTAAGGGAGCCATTTTGGCTAGTTCTTCGGTAGAAAGAAAACCTTTTCCGAGAACATTCTGTCTTTTCCTTGCTACTGCTTCACAGTGACATAGGATGTGCTCTGTCGTTGCTGAGTCTTCGAGATAGAGGTAGCAGATGTCGGTTTCAAATAAATCCAAGTTTTTGGGATGGTGGTTTAGTCCACTGTCTCCTGTCCTAGGCTGAATAGAGTACCAATATCAGTCTTGCTGAATTTTAGAATATCCTCCACTTTGTTTTCTTGTGGTAGGATTAATTGTTTTGAGATTGATAAGCCTGGAAGTCTATTCCAGTAGATTTTATGCTCTTTTTCAACCCACTTTCTAAGTAAAGGGTTGAAGTGCCCTTTTGGTTTTCTGCAGAATGGCTCTGGTCCTATAAATTTTTTTTCTACGCATTGGCGATCAGTCTCTTCATTCCCTCAATTCCCATTTGTCCTGGTACCCACATTAAGGTTACATTGTTCCTTTTTCCTAGGGTGATTAGGTTTTTAAACCATCTTCGATCCTTGTTTATTGGATGTTAGGGCTTTGAGAACCGCCTGACTATCCGATAGGATGTAAATAGTTTTGTTGCGATAAGCCCTCCTGGATTTCACTATATTGCAATTTGCAAAATTATGCATTTGTATATTTGTAGAGTGAGTATACGGATCTGAAAAAAAATTTTACGTCGTCAATGATATTTCCATTATTATACTTTCCACAAAACTTTAAGTCGAGAGCTTTGACAATTTCGAAGAAAAATAATTTAATTGAAATTATGAAATTTCGCGAAATTTGTATAAGAGGGAGTAGAAGAAGTGAGGTGAAGTTGATATTTTTTTCCCAAAGTGATTGCAATTAATTGTGGCGAAAATTCGTTTTTAAAGCTATGCTAGTTTTAATGAAAATCGGAAAAATTAATTTTTCAAAATGGAGCATTTGTATGGGAAGGGGTGTAAGGAGTGAGGGGATCGGATCAAAGTTTTGTGATGTTAGTGATATATTCATCACATACTTTAACCCAAATTTCAAGACGATAGCTCAAAATCAATTTCTTAAAATCTTGAAATTTCATGAAATTTGTATGGGATGGGGTAGAAGGAGTTGATAACAAATATTTCTGTACCCTTGGCGGCTCTATGCGAGCATTATTTCTTAGCGTTACAAACGTTAAGGAAAACACAATATACTCTCAGATTTCATCTAGAGTCTAAGCAAAGATTGCGCAAAAAAAAAAATTATACGATACCATACGAAATTGTGTATGGGTAGTGATAGAAGGGATCAACCAATCAAAAATATTTATTACCTAATTTAAATTCCAAAAATTAAATGGGCATTGGAAAAAGTCACAAACAACACTTCCTAATATCTCCACCACGAAAGATAGGAAGTTGAAAATCAGTAGAGATATAGAGAGGGTTGTGGGACAACTCCTAAAATAATTTAATTTTTTTTATCCATTGGCGTCCGAAAAGCGGGGGCTAAAAACAAATTGTCGGCCGAATTGTTTTTTCAAATGATTATACATATCTTCGAAATTACTTATCGTTAAAAATTCATATTTTGGGACCATTAAGGTGGCATACAAAACACATAAAGTGAAAATTTTTGAGTGAAATTTTAAGGAAGAAACTTGAAAATTTGTGAATTACTTTTAAAAAAATCCCTAAATAAACAAATATTAACTGGTCGAAAACCTTTAAAACTTCTACCCCCTCCCATACAAAATTATTTTTTCGACCATTTTCAAGAAATCAATTATCACGTAACTATTAAAAGCCATCAATTTGAAATTTTGCACAAAAACTTTTAAAAATAGTTGAAATAAAATCGCATCAAAAGTTTTGAAATCGCTCTTGCTCTTCTACCCCCTCCCATACAAAACTATGATTTCGACCAATTTCATTAAACCAACAAACTAAAAGCTACGAACTTGAAATTTCGTACAAGCACCTTACGAGAGAAACGAAATAAAACTGCATATAAAATTTTACGATTCCCCTACATTCTCTACCCTCTCCCATACAAATATTTGGTTTCGTGAATATAAAATACACCGAACTTTATGAAAATTCTATGCAAGTTCGTCTATGAAACACATTCTATACAGAGAATATTGGACGTGATTCAAGGAATCAATTAAGAAGCTATTAACATCCACCCACCCTTACTATTACCCCTCATCCTCTCCTCATAAAAACCCAAACTTGCAGAAAGGAATGAAATATTGTTAAATTGACAACAGCCCTGCCCAAGAACTCCCTTTCACTTAGTCTTCCCTAACCACTCTAACCTGCATATTGACTTTCCACTCATCCGCAACTTGTCGCAAGAATAATAAAGTTTCGGCCGACTTATTGGCAGTTTATTTATAAAGTTGCGAAAGTGTGCCACTATGTGTAGAAGAGGGTAGAAGGAGTTAAGTTAATCGGTTAATTTTATTCCGATCTTAATAATAAAGGGAATTGAGTATTAAATACAAAATTTGAGATCGATAAATGTTATACGCATTGGAAAATTGGTTCATAGCTTTTCATGTAAAAGTGCACATTGTATGGGAGGTGGTAGATGAAGTGAGAATTCGAAGAATTTTCATACCGTAGATCGCATTCGTGGTAAAATATATTACATAATTTAAATTATCAGCTCACATCTTTTCAAAGTATCATGGCTAAGGTAATTCTCAATAGAATTAGTGATGTTGTAGAAAGCAATCAAGAAGTCTATCAGGCTGGATTTCGTAAAACGTCGTCTTGTACAGACAATATAAATATCCTACGGATAATATTGGAGCAGTCCACCGAAATGGGTTCGCCACTAAATCTCATGTTTGTGAGAAGTTGAAGAATGCTTTCGACAGTGTTAAGCTAGATTACGTGTGGAATACTTTGCGTGGGAGAGGTATTCCAGATAAGATCATAGCTATGCTTAAAGAATTCTACGAAGATGCAAGGTGTCGTGTGTTACATAGAGGAGAGTTGTCCGAGAGCTTTCGTATGCGAATTGGTGTCAGACAGGGCTGCATATTATCAACAACACTGTTTCTCGTGGTAATAAATGACATCTTGAAAGCTGCACTTGAAGGTGGGGAAGATAAAAATCTTTAGTGAGGAGTATTTAACATCTTAAGTCACCTTGTTTATGCTGATGACGTGTGTTTGCTTGTAGACAACCACTCGGACTTAGAGTCAAATGTTCGCTTGATGCATTCTAAATGCAAAGAGGCAAGACTGAAAATAAATGTGCATAAAACCAAATACATGCACAACGGTTCGAACATAAGCACACCGATTGTTCTGAATGGACAAGATGTGGAAGAGGTGCAAGATTTTTGTTATCTCGGAAGCATTGTCAGCCTGGATATTGAGGTATAAATAAAGCTCGTCAAGACTTCGGTATTTTTTCCCCTTTTTGGAGGTCGAGAGAGAACTTCCTTCGCCGGAATGGATATGGGGTGGCTGCCGGTAGGCACTGTTAACAAATAAAATTTCTAAATTTATTGCGACCAAAATTTACACATGATTCACGTGATGACACTAGAATGGATTAAATAAAAGTTTAAATACCGAAGATTTCAACAACTTTACATTGAAATGCTCAAAAAAAGGAAAAGCCAAATGAAAAAGCTGTAAATCTTAAACATCTACGACATGAACATAACGTAATTTAAATTGTAAAAACAACAACATGCAATGCAATTCACCAAAAATTATAATCAATTGGAAATATATATTTAGAACAACCGTAATAATAAAGCTGTTCTACAAATTCCATCTCCCACAAATAACAAGTCAATTTGTTCTATTCAAAGTCTTAAATTCAGAAAAATTTCTTGTCTATTATCTAAGAACATATCTAGAAGACTATCTTCATTCCAGCGAAGACAGCGATAGCAGCATCAGAAGAAGAATAAAGCTACAAATCTATGGGAAGAATACAATTGAAACTTCGATAGCTTCAGCGACGCATTGAATGGAGTCCCTCCACACTACGTGGAAAGTGACAGAATATTTTTCCTATTGTTGTTAAGATATACGGATTTATGTATATACAATATAATGCTACTCAAAATGCTCTAAAATAAATTTTTAAATAGCCCTTAAATTATTCGAACAATATACCCGAATAATATATGTACATAGATAGCATACATACATGTAAAGTTGCCATACGAAGTGACATTTTACTCGACGTGACGTTCATTAAAATGGACAGAATACATGGGATTCCGAAACGTTATATTCCCCGGGATGAATGCAAAGAGAAGGAACACTCGTCTGTAAATGGTGTCAGGAAGGCGAAGAATTTTTTCTTATTATTTGCTCTATGTTTTCTGGTACGGTATCTTATGGTCTCTATTTGAACAACGATCTTATACAATAAATGAATGGTGTTCACGAGTAGAAGCTCATTTCTTTTTTGTAGAATTTCAAGATGCCAAGATTTTCTCTTCCTTTCGAGAAATCTGCATTTTGAAAATGGTCCATTGCAGTAATTCACTTGAATCAAGTAGACCTTTAGATGAATTTGCTGCAATAGGAAAATAACGTTATTGGTTTTAAGAGAGAGAGAGAGATTCTTGAATAAAGCTTGTGAAATGGATTCGTTTTCCCAACATGTTAATTTCGAATATTAACAAAACATGTTATTTATGGCCTCAAAAACAAATACTGTAAGCATGGCCAATCAAAGTAGTTACACATTTACGCTTAAACCTGAACTTAAAACCATCAAAAGATTGATTCAAGTTGAAAATACTTTTAATCCAAAACTACATTAAAATTGCCGCGCATTTCGCATTAAGGGCCTGATATTAAATTATTCCATCAATATATCAAAAATAACACAATGTTTTAGCTACGTCGTAGAATTAGCATTTCTCTTCTACTACGACAGGTACGTAATTTAATTGGCTGAAACCATTTCCATAAATTAATCTGTTCCAATGGTTTGAATAAAGTTACCATCCCTATTCCAACGACGAGTTAATTGCTCTTTAGAGCGATATTTTCAGAAGGCACTTACCTAGTTAATATCTAAACAAAATGTCAAACAGTTTAAGCGTCATTTCGAATTGGATGCTATCAATCACATACCTTCCTTCCGAACGCCTGACGACTCATCACCATCATTATCATCTCATAAAATATACGAAAAGGACGAAATATATTCAATAAATAAACGAATAAGAAAGCCACTTGGACTACAGACGATGGCAAAAATATGAAAATCCTGAGTGATCGATCAGAAAACCATCTGTTTTATAATTGTTCGGCTCATTGATTATTATTATTATCCTCTTTTCGGTTTATTGTGATCTTGTCTCGTGTTCGATATAATTAATCTTAACTAAGGTGTGTATTCTTTAGTATTTGTCACTCTCAAGGATCTTTCTGCCTTTGCAAAAGGGATTATTGTACCCATAGCAAAGTGGAGTCGAAGCAAGAGACGCTTATGAAAGTCCTGAAAGACACAGGAAATGAATAACTTACAGATGAGGTGATATGCTCCACCCATTCTAAAGCTTTATTCTTGCCTAGGAGCATTGAAAAGGTCGTTAAATCATCTAGGAACGAGCAAAATGACTGTCTGTGATATCACGATGAAACGTTTCTAAGGTAATTCTATTTACGGACCGGGAACTATCCCGCAGGATGTTAGATATGTGACATGGAAGGTGCTGATCTATCTATAGCGATAGTGAACATAAAGTTGAACCGGATTAAATTAAAATGAATGATTTAAATATGCAAAGCAGAGTTAAATGTTTGTTTATTCAGGACGAAATGGAAATAGTTGGAAACTCTGGTAGGGCGATTTCCTTTAAATCAAAATGAAAAAAGCATTTTAGAGTGTGGGAGAAATTTACATAAGTAATTTGTATCTAATATGGAAATTTCAAATCTATTTCGTGGAAGCGAATTACTCTGAAAATCAAATTGCTTTATTATTTTAATACAAAAGTATTGTGATCAATCTGTCTGTCTGTACGCCGTACGCCGATGTATACGCTCAGCGCACATTAACTCCCAAACCCTTCAAGATAGAAAGTTTATTTTTGGATGGATTGTAGATAGTTACGGATCTGAAGCGGATACCCATTTTGGGGTTAAGAAGTAGTGGGGAAAGCGCTAATGCCGAAAATTAAGAATTCGAATATCTCAATCATGGTTTTAGCTATGAAGCTGAAAATCAACGTATACATAGAGGGGTCTGTGGCAACATTAAAAATAAATTAATTTTTTTATTCATTGGGGTCCAAAAAGGCGGGGGGCTAAAAACAAATTTAATTTTGATAAAAATTTCACGTCGAGAGGTGTAAGGCAGGGAGGTGGTAAGCAAAAATTTCGAAAATTTTGAGTGATTATTTACTTTATAGCCTTTAATGGTTTGGTGATAACTGATTTCTAAAAAATGGTCGAAAAAATACTTTTGTGTGAGAAGGAGTAGAAGTCTTAGAAGTATTCGACTAGTTAATATCTTAAACTTTAAAAAAAAATTTTTTTTAATCAATTTCACAAATTTTCAGGCTTATAGCTTGAAATTTAAATTAAAATTTTGAGTTTTTGTGTTTTTTTTTCAATACACGTGAAACACATAGTGCAGGGTTAGGGCCCGCCTTTGGTGGATAACAGTTTTGGTTCGAATTAATATTTTTTCTTTATGTATATCAAATGGATATACGCATGTGCAAAATATTAACTCCCTAAAAAAATTAGTCTAAATTTCCGGCCTCCAATATTATAATTTTTACGAAAATTATAAATCATATAGTTCTATAATTAGATAAAATTTCAACTTAATGCCCGTTTTAAAATTCAAGATATAAAGGTTTGAAATTTTGAAAAGTCCACCATTTCTGAAATGCTCCCCACTTTCCCCACCACCATTATGACAAAATTTTATATATTTTTCGTATTCCTCTAATATAGTTTAATATATATTTTAAGTTTCCATTACATAGTTTAAGAGATGGTTGATATATTAATTTTTCAGTGTTTTTCTTTACACCCTCCCCGTTACAATTATTGGCCTCCCTTTCAGTAGATTATAGTGGAACAGTATGCCATCTAATTGGTCTTAAAATCTCAATTTCGGAATTTCACAATAAACAGATTCTCTCAAAAAGTATAAAAGCTATAGATCTGGAATTAAGATATATTATTTTTATAATGGGATCAATCCAGAGTATTAAATTTATTTGAATCGCCCCCTTCCTTCTACCACCTCCCATACAAACTACACTTTTTCATGAAATACTATAAACCAATTTACTCAGTAAATATAAAATTTATCGCAATGAAAGTCTGCACTAAATATTAGGTTATTAGTAAGATTGAACAAAATTAACTGATTAGCTCACTCCTTCTACACCCTCCTATACAAAGTGACAGGTTTTTAATATTTTACATATTTTCTTGAAAAGTATGAATATTATTGGTCTGAAATTTGAGAGATGTCAGTTGCATATTCTTAATAGTTATTACTGAAAAAAAAATACTAAAAATCACCCACTCCTTCGACCACCTTCTATACAAACTGCAGAATTTCACTAAATTTAATACATTAATTTTTTCAAAACCTTTCAAATTTTTTAAGCTTGAATTTTGTATAAAATATTTTGATAGTAGCTCTATCATGATGTTCAAAAATTAGTATCTATGCTATTACCCCTTCTACCACTCCCCTCTTTTATATTTATTTTAAAGTTTGTCCCACAAACCCCTCTATATGAGGATCAATTATGAACAGCCTAGCTAGAGCCATGGTTCGAATTCTTATTTTTCGGTTTTAGCGTTCCCCATCCCCTCCCCGCCGTTATCATAACCTCTACAACCCCCAAAATTATTTTACGCCTGATATCAGCACCCATCTACAATTCACCCAAAAATTAACTTTATACCTTCAAGGGCTCGGGAGTTAATGTACGCTGAGTACGGCGTACAGACAAACAGGTTTTTTTTTTCAGTTTTTAGCTAATTTAGTTATGAAATGCGAAAATAAAATAAAATTTCAATTTTTTTTTTTAAGTCAATATTTTCTTATTATATAATAACGTAAAATAAACCTCATCAGGCTTTACTCCAGATAAAAACGAATGTCTCTAACGATAGTTTTTTTGTTATGTGACACCGGAACTAGAGTGGTTGCCCTTTTGTACTGTAGCACAGCTCCGGTGAGGGGGGGGGGAAGGATATTGGTTTTTGGGAATTAAAGGGATAGAGACGGAAGTGGCTATGAATATTTCCCTTGCTGAATGTTGTAGTCATGCGGGAACGCCGAGATGGGCAGTGAGTTCCATATTCGAACAGTCCGGTTTAAAAACGAATCACGAAATTTGACAGTGCGACCGAAGGTGGGGTTGAGAGAATACTTATAAGCGCGCGAAGCAGCTCTAGTATTACGGGGTGAGAACATACATGGGGGCAAGAGATTAAAGATTTCGTCCGAACCATCTCCATTGTTGTAGCGATACAAAAGGGTTAGGGAGCTTACATTCGTCTATGCTCGAGTGAATCGAGCGAAGAAGTGATGTCAGAATCTCCTATAATTTTAATAGTCCGAGACTGGATACCATCCAGATAGGAGAGAGAAGTTTTTGCAGCTCCCACCCATAGGTGGGAATTAAATTCAAGGCGAGGTCTAATATAGGCCTTATAAATTTTTAATAGCCCAGAGGCGGTGAAGAAGTTTTTACATCGTTTTAGGTAGCCTAAGCATTTAGATACTTCCTTGGCGATGTTGAATATATGATCGTTCCAAGATAAGTGATCTGTGATTTGGATACCTAACATCTTAACACTCGAAGAAGTGGTTAGTGGCTGACCACCGAAGGTGATTGGGACAGCAACTTGATTCTTATTGCCCCAACTAAGAATTTTAGCCAAATCGACATTCAATGACTGAACCATGAACCTACGTTGTTCTACTAAGCTAGTACATCGGGCTAAGGACGCACTGTTGAAATGATAGGAGAAGTCATCGGCGATAGTTAAAATAGGATGGAAAAATCTTGCTATACTTGCCATATACATATATTGGATTAAAAGTTTTAAGAATAGTTCGATTCCTCATTCCCAGAGCGTCGCTAATATCCTGACACTTCTTGCTTAGACATTCGCATATCAAATATCGAATTAACGGCTGTCATGATACTCTTATGGTGGAAAGAGTAAAGCCATGCAATTCTTTTGAACCGATGTATAAAGTGGCTGCCTATAAGAAAACTTCAATTCCACAATTTCAAGCATAAATTATTTAACTAATCATATAATATAGAGGGTTCTCAATAAATTGTAAAAGCTAGTACCGAAGCTCATTTAAATGCGGTTTTCATTGAAGTATAGATCTTATCAAGAATGAGTGTAATCATTTATTTATTGGCACTCAGTTTTAGTGCTACACTTCACGTCAGACCTTTTCATCCTGATTGACAATGATTTAAAACGAACTAACATACCGTGTGAAATTACATTTGCTTGTTGATAAGATAATGTAGTTATAGATATAAAATACTAATATTTTGCTCGATATCAATCATCTTCGCATGCCAGTAGGGCATAGTGTACTTTTCTTTGTCTGGCAGTAAGCGATAAACTGAAAATTACTTAGTCAACTTAAAGGAAGTTATTTCTGAAGTCTTAAAACTTATTGAGAAGAGTTAAAGAATATTTACGCATAATGATTTATAACTTTCTTAACAGAGACAGAGTAGGTGTGTCATTTAGAATTAGAATATCATTGTGATGTGATGGATATAGTTCTCCAAACACTGCGACCATGGGTCTATTGTGCTCTACTTTGGGATACTTTCTCTAGAGTAGTAGTAGTAGTGGATGATTTAAGCAAATTTCAAATTTGAAATTAAGCTAGCATTTATGAAGTGCTCACCAAAGCACTTATAACTTCGGTAGGCTATTGCCTCGTACCTAGAGTGTGCTCGGAGGCCTCAATTGACGTTTGGCAAAATCTGCATTGGTCGTCGGTATCAGTACCCAATATCTTAAGGTATCATTTCGGATCGGATTGCCCTGTCAGTATTCCTGTTTTGTCTTGTACCTTATTTCTGTCTTGTCTAAGTGAAGCGGTTGTTGTGCTCGTTTGAATGAAAGACGATTGGTTAGCCTGACTTAGTTTTGGAAGCGCACTCCGTTACTTTCAACCGTCTTTCATCCATTGGTGTACTGTACAATGCTCCGAATTTCGGTGGGTTTACTTTTCCTTATCACAGAGGATAGGTTAGGTTAAGTTCGTGGAGGGGTTGGACACCAATGTACGTAAGTCACTAGTGCCTCCGTGTTTTTACTATGTGGACCTACATTTCATCTAGCCAGCATACTCTATCAGTGAAATCAGTCCAAAGTACCGGAGATCATTCAACTCGGCGAAGAAGTACTCTCCGAGAATTTGTCTTCAAATTGTTTTGAGGCAATGGCAGAGAAAATGCTCTATAGTCTCATCTAGCTCACCGCACAATTTTAAATATCCTCCGTTGTAAGACGCAGTATTCGAGTGTGTTTTCTAAGAAGACAATGTCCCGTGACTATACCTACTAGTGTCCCCCCAATTCTCCCAACCTGTCCATACAATGGCTCAACCATCTTGAATAGCAGCTGTAAGCGGAGAGGGCCTTCAGTGCAGCTTGGCTGTTCGAGTAAGAACTGACCCACTTACTGAGTCCACTGCTGTCTATTGCTGTCTGCCAGGTAGAATTACTTCATAGTGTTTCACAAAATGTATATTTGATAGCATTGTATCACTACTATAGCTCGGGAAAGAATACTCCCTTTTTATACGCTCAAGGATGGCGGCATGCCTTCTCCAGAATTATTGCATTCAGCGCCCGAAATGGCTTCCAGTCCTACTGTTTGCGTTGTACGCGCAGTGGATACATTTGAATGGGATGTCCAATAACTTTCTACCATGTGTAGTCTCTGAGCATGTCCATCAAATTTACTTGGGAGAGATTTCTCAGTTTTGATGTTGTTGATGTTGTTTTGCCCATTTCCAGAAATTTTCTCATAGAGTTTGCTTCATAACAGTTTTTCGTATATTTTAGAAAATTGATTGGAATTGGATAGCCAGGAGATGGCTGAAAAAAAACTGGCTATGAAACTAGTGCCTTCGAATTTCGGACTTTATTGTTTCCGTTAAATGATAGGATGACATCCTGGACAAGAGTCTTATGGTTCGTGGTGAGCTATGTGCGCTGGAATGTGTTCGCAAGAATTAGCACCCGCACTTCTTTCCTCGTTGCCGAATCTGCAGCTGGAGTGTCGTACTGCTTGACTTATAACTTCTTATTTGTGGTACCTTCTGTTTTCTTCCTTGCGAAGTTCAAGTGGCCTCGATAGACGTTTCTCAGCTAACTTTTGCGCTTTTAAAGAATCGGAGGTAGCGTCGGGCTCCTCGCCGCTAAGTCCACGCCGCAAAGGATCTTTAATACCATTTACCCCGTTTGTAACTCCCCCGGTACGCACGGATCACATAATTCTCCAAGGTTTTTGGGTTTGACCAGGGGTGTAAATATGAAACCGGAATTTTTTTACAAAAAAAAAACACTTTTTGGTTGGAAATGAAAAGGAGTATTTTATTCAAAGTATAGCCCTTCGCTGGCTATAAATTTTCCCCATCTCTGGTAATGTGTGGATGCCTCGCCAAAAAAACTGTTGGTCTTTTGATGAAAACCAGTCATCGAGCCATATTCGTACATTTTCGTAGGAAGTAAAGCGCTGCTCAGCAAGTGCGTGTCCCATCGATGCAAACAAATGGTAATCAGACGGAGCCAAGTCTAGTGAGTAAGCGGCATAGGAAAGAATTTACCAACTGAACGACTCTATCATTTCCTTGACCAGTCTTGCTGTGTGTGATGGTGCATTGTCATGAAGCAAAATCATTTTGTTTTTTCTCTGCTGGTATTCTGGGCGTTTTTCACTCAAAGCTTGATTCATTGCAATCATTTATTGTCGGTAGCGTTCAGTGTTAACGGTTTCACCAGGTTTCAGCAGCTCATAATAAATCACACCCTTCTGATCCCACCAAACGCAGAGCATTATTTTCCGACCATAGCGATTTGGTCTTGCAGTTGATGTCGGTGGTTGGGCTGGAGTTACCCAGGATTTTTTCCGCTTCGGATTCTCAAAATAAATCCACTTTTCATCGCCAGTCACAATTTGATGGAGAAATGACTTTCTTTTGTATCTGGTGAGCAGAATTTCGGAAGTGGATTTTCTGTTTTCCTGCTGTCTTTCGTTGAGATCATGTGGGACCCATTTTGCCATCTTGTGTATCTTCCCCATACCTTTCAAACGTATGGTGACGGCTGCTAGTGTTACGTTTAACTGATCTGCTAGTTGTTGTTGCGTTTGAGCGTCGTCCTCATCCAACAATGCTTGCAATCTGCTGTCTTCAAACTTTTTCGTTTTTCACGTCGAAATTTCCATTTTTGAATTTTTTAAACCACTCAAAGCACTGTGATTTACCAAGTGCATGATCACCGTGAGCATCGACAAGCATTCGATGCGATTCAGCAGCAGTTTTCTTCAAATGGTAACAGAAAATTGAAGCTGTCCGCAAATCGTAGTTTCGCGGTACAAAATTCGACAAGTTCGCTGTTATTAAAAACTATTCTGTCGTATGAAACTTGAAGTGTTATGAGTTGACAATCTTTGTCCGATGTCAAAACAAGAAAATGGCGCCACTGACGCGTGTTCACAATTACCACATTGACCAGTGAGGCCCTCTGTGATTAAATTCCGGTTTCATATTTACATCTCTGGTAGTTGGTTTGAATGTGAGAATTTGGTGGAAGGAAATGATGATTACAGACGACAGACGACAGTGTGTGGGAAAAGAATATTTTTTTCGTCTGCGGCAGGTTATTCTCATGCTTTGCTTACTCGGCTGCTAACCGACTCTGGTCGTAAACTATGCGCAACCGGTCAATTCTCCGTAGCCCAAGGACGTCCTCAGTATAAAAACATAACAGAATTATGATTGGGCGTAAAGCCCAATCATATGATACTCTAGATGAAATGGGAATGACTTTAATATACCGGAAAATATGTCATCTCAAATTATTTCAAATAGTGAATAGAGACTTTTGCATGGGAAGTGGTAGAAGTAGAAGGGGAGGTTTATACTTTTCGCATGTGACATCGAACATGGCATGAAAAATGTTTTTTGCTGAATTTAAAGTTTTTAATTTTAATTATTTTTAAAGAAATTGGACATAGTTTTCCTGAAATTGGGGCATTTGCATGGGAGGTGGCAGAGGAAGTGGAACGTTTTAGATGATTTTGAAACTGCTTATCACCATGCTTTGATTCAATTTCAAAGTCGATAGCTCTCATATAGTCGAAGGAGAAATGCTTTTCTTGAATTTATACTACAGATATTTATATGGGCGGGAGTAGAAGGAGTGAAGCTGAGCTGATAATTTTTTCTAGCATTTATTGCAATTATTAAAAAAACAAATTCTGGTAAAATTTTAAGTTTGTAATTTCTCTAGTTTTAATGGAAATTTATGTAATGCATTTAACAAAAATTATGCATTTGTATGGGAGGGGGATTGAAGGAGTATAAGGATCAAAATAATTTGTTTGCCGTTATTGATATTTCTATTTTTATACCTTATACAAAATATCAAGTTGATAGCTTTATTAGTTTCGAAGAAAAATAATTTAATTTAAATTTCAAAATTTCATGAAATTTGTATGGGAGGGGTTAGAAGGAATGAGGTGAAGTTGATAATTCTTCTTAAAACTAATTGCAATTATAGTAGAATTAGTTTTGGCGAAATTTCGTTTTTCAGCTTTACTAGTTTCAATGAAAATCGAAAATATGTATTTTTCAAAATTGTCCATTTGTATGGGAGGGGGTAGAAGACGTGAGGGGATCGAATCAATATTCCGTAATATTAATGACATCAATATCATAATACTTTGACATAAATTCCAAGTCGATAGCTTAAATAGTTTCAAAGAAAAATCAATTTCCTTATATTTCGAAATTTCATGAAATTTGTATAGGAGGGGGTAGAAGGAGTGGCGGGATGTAGCCCATTCACGAACTTAAAGTTACTTTTTTGCTAAAAATGACACACAAAAATGTTTAGCACTATAGCTCAAAGCTTTCGAGAGTTGTGCTGTAGACAGACGCACAGACGGACAGACAGACAGACAGACAGACAGACAGACAGACAGACAGACGGTCACTCGGAATGTAGGCTTTTGAGCGACAAAAACTATTTCTGTACCCTTGGCGGCTCTGTGGGAGCGTTATTTCTTAGCGTTACAAACGTTAAGGCAAACACAATATACTCTCAGATTTCATCTAGAGTATAAAAAACTCAAAGAACTGTAGCTATACGTTACTATAAACGCTTTTACAGCAAATAAAACTAAAATTACCATAACATGTAATGAAATCCCTTAAAATCAATAAACAGTTTTCTAGAATATAAGCACGTCTCTGCAGTTTCACAATAACCCAACCAAAGCTACAAGTAATTTCAAGAAAAAAAAAATCCTGGGAATACGTTAGGGGTTGAAATGTCAAATTTCGATAGTTAAAAGAAGATAAATTGCATTAATCAGAAGGCTTCCGAAAGTCATTAGACTTCTTATATTATTTTAGAAATTTGAAATATCATCATTCAATTACTTAAGCAAATTATGTCCTTTCTGTTAAGATGGCAGTACCTTTTTAAATTTCATCGCGTACATCAATCATTATGTCAAAAAGATTGTAATTACATTATTTCCCCTTAAAACTTCTTAAAATTGAATCGCTGAAATTTGTCCCTTATATACATAGATACCATTATTTGTTATCAGTCCATATTCAAGGTCGTTCACAAGACCTTTGTCGCTAAAGGCTAGAATTTCACAATTATTGCGTTGATCTGAAATACCAGCATTTCAAAGTTCGTCGTATTCCGAGTAAAAATAACAAAAATAAAAATAAAATCACAAAGTAGCCCAGTTCCATTGTCCAGGAGTGTCCGCACTTCATCCAAAATTGTATAGCAAAGGGATATTTGTCAGATGGGTCCAGACTGATGAATATAACATTGGGTCCCTTTAAATCACAATTTTCCATTCAATTAGTGTTTCCATGGCTCTTTGTATGTATTGCATTGTATCATGCGGAAAATGTTCAGACCTCAATTCATTGGCAATTTATGAAGATGGGGTTTGACCGATAGCAAGCAGCATTCTTTATTTTTGTTCGGGTTAAAGTTTAAATGATGTAAAGATTTTAATCATTTTTAGGCTTATAGCTAAAATACTATAGTTTCGAGTTTCGTCTCATTTAATCCTCAAAAAGGAAGCTCTTTCTTTTCATGTTTTATAGTAGGATGGAAATTCTCTGTATTTTACAACATTATGACCTTACAATACGAACCAAAAAGGGATTAAAGAAATCTTCTTAATTAAAATTGAAACTAAAACATATATTTGACTTTACGTCTTCAACGAGTAGAAAATAATTATAATAAATTTCACTGTCGTAAATTTATGCGATAAATTAGTTTAAAATCGAAGTAAAATAAAAGACCTTTGCAACACCCTGAGAAGTAATTAAAAGAAAATTTCTTATTAAAAGTGCCATTTCACACATAAATGGTTTGAGGAATGTATGCTAGCGTTCATCAAATTATGAACAAAATCGACCGCATGAAATGGTAATCTTAAGAAACTGCGAAAAATTTTATCTGTTTGTTATTTTTTTTAGTTCCCGGTATTATGAATTAATAATGGCGTACTTTGAAAATTTTCGACATACGTTTTTTAATGGATTTACATATTTGGAGGTCCCAGGAGTTTAAAGACGAATTTTCTCTGTCTGTGTGTGTCTCCCGACGATAAGTCGACTAAATCTCAACAGAATTGGGTGGAAGTGGCTACAAACATTTAACATTGAAAAATAATCATCAATCAATCAAATTCCTGTTAAGACCCCCTATAGGGGCATAGGACAGAAACAACTCTCTTCCACAAGGCGCGATCCTGAGCATCGGCGTTAAGCTGTTGCCAGGACTTGTTTATTCCTCTGGCCTCCTGCTAAACTGCTCGCTTCCATGTGTTACATGGTCGTCCAACCCGACGCCTTCCTTGAGGGTTATAATCCAGAGCCTGTTTTGCGATGTTTCGCTCTGGTTTCCTCAAAGTATGACCAATCCACTGCCACTTTCGCCGTTGAATCTCAATACCTATTTTAGTCTGGCGAGTTGTACTCCATTGTAGTTCATCGTTGGAGATCACTTCTGGCCAGAATATTCCTAAAATGCACCGGAGGCATTGGTTTACGAAAGTCTGTAGTTTCTTGGTAAGTCGAACGATCACTTTTCACGTAGTACAACCATATAACAACACGGATTTGACGCATGCGTCAAAAACTCGCAGCTTCGTGCGAAGGGAGATCTCTCTTAACCTCCAGAAAGGGGAAAGGATACCGAAGGCCTGACGAGCTTTATTAAGCCGAGCTTCAACATCCTTTTCGGCTCCGCCGTCCATGCTGACAATGCTTCCGAGATAGCAAAAATCTTGCACCTCTTCCACATCCTGTCCATTAAGAACAATCGGTGTGCTTGCGTTCGAACCCATGTTCATGTACTTGGTTTTACGCACATTTATTTTCAGTCCCGCCTCTTTGCATTTAGAATGCAACGAGCGAACATTTGACTCTAAGTCCGAACGGTTATGTGCAAGCAAACACACGTCATCAGCATAATCAAGGTGACTTAAGATGTTAAATAGTCTCCATTGAAGACCTTTACCTTCCCCACCTTCCAGTGCAGCTTTCAAGATGTCATTTATTACCACCAGAAACAGCTCACATGAGGGTGTGTCCATTTGCCATTTTTAGGGCAAGCAGGACTGACTGTGAGTGAATTCTACAGCCCCCATCCCAGAGGGGAAATCATAAAAACTTAATTTTTATCGGATCGAAAAATGATGTATGATAAAGTTGTAGACCGGGCGAAAACAAATTTTTGTTCACTCAAACGGTTTTCCGAACAACTGCCGAGGTATTGGACATTTTTGCTGAATTTAACCTGAATTCGCCTCATTTTCAATCGGTTAAAAAAAGGCCTGAACGAAGTTTGTAGGTATTCAGATATAACAACTTTTTTCCTTACTCGGTTTTCCCATTTTTTTATATTTTCTTACCGTTTTCTTCAATTTTTGATTTTTTGCATTTGATGGGAATTGGTGCTTTATTCGACAAAACTCGCCACTCATTTCTATACCATTTGGTAAACGAGAGTTCTGAGTGGAATATTAATAAGACGCCATCAATGATAATTTAATCAAAAAAATTAATAAAATTATAAAGGTTCATATTTATTGTCTCGTTAAGTATGTCTGCGCAGAGAAAGATCCTTCTCAAGTAAAGTTTAGAATAACAATTTCTAATTGACTTGATGGCTCCGTTGCTTGGCGCGTTGTCTGCTTTGTGATTTTTCACACTTTTCCTAAACGCTTCGATTTCAAAGCTCCGTGGCGCATAACTTTTTTTAATATTCCATTTTTAATATATGTGCTGGGATGTAAGTGGTACGCGTTGTTTTTATTAAATTCTTTGAAACATGAAAGTATTATAAAAACTTTCAGATTCAAAAAATATTAAAAAAAAAGGGTTTAAAGGGCCCTCTATATAAAAAAAAAATAGGTCAACATTAAGTAGATGACTACTTTTAGGCAAGGTAAGTTTATCAGCGTCGGTGGGTTAGTGGTAGAATGCTCTCCTGGTGTGCGAGCGGCCTGTGTTTCGATTCCAGATATAACAACATAAGGTCTGGCGTCCCGAATATATCAGTTCCGCATATGCGCAGTCCTTTTGTGATTCACGTAATTTTTGCTCTAAAACATTGATCTGATTAATTAAAATAGATTCCAATATTAATTTTGAATTCTAGTTTTCAATTTAATCTCTCTTATACATTCAAAACAATAAATCTTAATGTACAGTGAATGTGTGAAGTAATTGGTAAAATTTTGAAGCAATAACATCATTAAAGCATTTACATACCATGGCAAATTTATTTGCACTTATAAAACTCGGAGATGAATAAAATATACTAGTAACCATAATGAATATTGAAATCTATTTTAATTAAGCAGATCAATGTTTTAGAGCAGTAATAAATTACTTAAATCACAAAAGGACTGCGCATATGTGGAACTGATATATCCAGACCACTGGATTTTATTCGAAAATTGCCTGTAATTTTTGAATGAAATCTTCTTCCCGTAAATTTGGGAATATTGTGGTCCTTGAGTATTCTAAAGGGACACGTTCGAAATTGAATAAGTAGTATTTAAAAACTTGAATTTGGAGGTTTTTGGCGGAGACCGATTTATTTGCGAAAACTAAGAGTATCTTGCTTCTCAATCGGATTCGTTATAAATCGGTTACTATTAGTAAAAGGAGTTGTGGAAGATCTTATAAGGTTTGGTAGACTGCTTCAAAAACTGACTGTCCCCAGATTTTAGTGCGATCGTATGTAATGTCTAGGATGTCCAAGTATCTTCTTGCTTACGTGCTCTATTCCGCCCAATCGTAAAGTAGTTGGCTTGCTCCTGAACCAGTTTATTTCAAATTTTTGTTGCTCGAAGGGCGAAAAAACGTAGTAATTATTTTGTTGTTCTAATAATAAAGTATTGTGATCGACACAGAAAAAGAAAAATTGCTACCCTGAAATTTTGTTTTTCGCGTTTCATGACTAAATTAGCCTAGCAATTCAAAAAAAAAAATCCGTCCCGACGTCCGCCGTACGCCGTACATATGGACTCATATCTCCGAGACCGTTAACGGTAGAATGTTCGTTTTTGGGTGGATTGCTAATTGGGTAAATAAGATCCATTATCTAAATTTTAGGGAGTCAAAAACTACATTTGCCAATATCTCCATTACAAATGCAAATAGGAAGCTGAAAATCAGCATACATATAGAGAGGGTTGTGGGACAAACACTTAAAATAATTTAATTTTTTCATCCATTGGCGTCCGAAAAAAGGAGGGGGGGGGGCTAAAAACAAATTGTCGGCCGGATTTTTATACCTTAGATTAAATCCGAGAGTATATTATGTTCGTCTTACCGTTTGTAACGCTAAGAAATAATGCCCGCACAGAGTCGCTATGGGTACAGAAATATTTGTTGTTGCTCGAAAACTTCGATTCCGAGTGATCGTCTGTCCTCCTGTCCGTCTGTCTACAACATAACTTTCGAACGCTTCGAGCTTTCATGCTGCAAAATTTTTTATGCCATTTTTAGCAAAAAAAGTAACTTTTGGTTCGTGAACGGGCCACATCCCCACACTCCTTCCACCCCCTCCCATACAAATTCCATGCAATTTTGTAATTTAAAGAAATTAATTTTTCTCCGATGCCATTTCAGCTATCGACTTGCAAATTAGATCATAGTATTATGATGTGAATGTTATTAACATCAAAAAATATTGATCTGATCTCCTTACTCCTTCTACTTCCTCGTATACAAAATGCACAATTTTCCCAAATGTTTTTATTCGGTTTTCATTGTAACTAGCAAAGCTAAAAGAACGAATTTTGACAGAATTATTTTTATTACAATTGCAACCAATTTTGAAAAAAGTATCAAATTATTTTTCTTTACAACCATCAAAGCCATCGACTTTAAAATTTGAGAAAAGTATACTATTACAAATATCTTCTACCACCTCCCATTCAAATGCCCAATTTTGATAAATGCATTTAATCGATTTTCATTGAAAATAGACTCAGTAGAAATTTGAAAATTTGCGACAATTTGATTCTTAGTAATTGCAATAAATGCGTAAAAAATATCAACTCCGTTTCACTACTTCTACCACCTCTCATACAAAAATTTTTGTAATCGAAATTCAAGAAAAGTTTTTCTCCTTCGAACATCGACTTTAAAATTGTAACAAAGCAATGCGATTAGGATCTTGATAAGCAGATTTAAAATCACCCAAAACCTTCCACTTTCTTTGCCACCTCTCATAAAAATACCAAAATTTCAGACAAAATTTGTTCAATTTTCTCGAAAATTGTGAAATTTACAAACTTTAAGTTCAGCATGAAACCTTTTGCATACTACGTTCCGTGTCATATACCAAAATGACAAACCGCCCCCTCTGCATCTACCACCTCCCATACAAATCTTTTTATTCACTTTTCGAAGAATTTGAGGTGACAAGTTTTCCAGTGCAGTAAACTCTTTCCCATTTCATCTAGAGTATCGTATAATTGGGTCTTACGCCCAATCATAATTCTGTTATGTTTATACTCTAGATGAAATCTGAGAGTATATTGTGTTTGCCTTACCGTTTGTGACGCTAAGAAATAACGCTCGCACAGAGCCGCCAAGGGTACAGAAATATTTTTGTCGCTCAAAAACCTCGATCCCGAGTGACCGTCTGTCCGTCTGTCTGTCTGTCTGCCTGCCTGCCTGTCTGTCTGCCTGTCCGTCTGTGCGTCTGTCTACAGCATAACTCTTGAAAGCTTTGAGCTATAGTGCTAAAAATTTTTGAATGTCATTTTCAGCAAAAAATTAACTTTAAGTTCCTGAATGGGCTACATCCCCCACTCCTTCTACCCCCTCCCATACAAATTTCATGAATTTTCGAAATATTAAGAAATTGATTTTTCTTTGAAACGATTTAAGCTACCGACTTGAAATTTAGGTCAAAGTATTATGATGTAGATGTCATTAATATCACGGAATATTGACCCGATCCCCTTACTCCTTCTACCACTTCCCATACAAATGGACAATTTTGAAAAATACATATTTTCGAATTACATTGAAACTAGTAAGGCTGAAAAGACGAAATTTTGTCAAAAAGAATTCTACTGTAATTACAATTCATTTTGAAAATAATTATCAACCTCACCTCACTCCTTCTACCCCCTCCCATACAAATTTCACGAAATTTTGAAATTTAAATTAAATTAATTTTCTTCGAAACTGTTAAGGCTAGCAACTTGATATTTTGTATAAAGTATACAAATAGAAATATTAATAATGCAAAAAAAAATTATTTTGATCCGTACACTCCTTCTACCCCCTTCCATACAAATGCATAATTTTCGTTAAATGCATTTAATCGATTTCCATTCAAACTAGAAAAAGTACAAATTTCAAATTTTGCCAGAATTTGTTTCTTAATAATTGAAATAACTGAAAAAATTATCAGCTCCGCTTTACTCCTTCTACCACCTCCCATACAAATACCTATCTGTATTATAAATTCAAGAAAAGCATTTCTCCTTCAAGTATACATATGAGAGCTATCGACTTTAAAATTGAATCAAAGCATGGTGATAAGAATGTTGATAAGCAGTTTCAAAATCATCTTAAACGCTCCACTTTTTCTGCCACCTCCCATACAAATGCCCCAATTTCAGGAAAACTATGACCAATTTCTTTAAAAATAATGAAAACTAAAATCTTTAAATTCAGCAAAAACATTTTCCATGCCATGTTCGGTGTCATATACGAAAAATATAAACCTCCCCCTCTACTTCTACAACCTCCCATGCAAAAGTCTCTGTTCACTATTCGAAAGAATTAGAGATGACATTTCACTGGTGAAAAATACAAAGTTTAAATAATGCATGTGGTTTCATTTCTTTGGTATACATAGAGAAAAAATAATAATTTGTTTCACAATTGTTATGCACCGACCCACCTGATTCAACGTTCACAAGGTGTTTCTTATGCAATGAAAAAAACACAAAAACTGAAAATTTTTGAATGAAATTTTAAGGTAGAAACTTGAAATTGTGCAAAATGCATGTAAAAAAATCCTAAATGTATGAAATACTAACTGGTCGAATACCTTTGAAACTTCTAACCCCTCCCATACAAAATTATTTTTAACATATCACCTAACTATTTTAAGTTATCAATTTAGAATTTTGCATAAAACCTTTTAATAATAGTTGAAACGCAATTGTGGCAATAGTTTTGAGATTTCGCCTGCCCTTCTACCCCCTCCCACACAAAAGTATAATTTCGACAAATTTTAATAAATCAACTAATAGCCAACAAATTAAAAGTTACGAACTTGAAATTTTGTACGAGCACCTTACAAGAGAAATGAAATAAGACTGCATCACAAATATTACGATTCCTTTACCTTCTCTACCCCCTCCAATACAAATGATTGGTTTCGTGAATGTACAATAAACCCAATTTTATGAAAATTCTATGCATCTTCGTCTATGAAACTGACATTCTATATAGACATTATTGGATGTGATTCAAGCAATCAATTAAAAAACTATTAACATCCACCCACCCTTACTATCACCCCTTCCGCTCCCCTCATAAAAACCCAAACTTGCATAAATAAACGAATGAGATATTGATTATATGTACTGGAACTATTGATTGTATTCGCAATGAAGTGTTAAATTGACAAAAGTCCTGCCCTAAAACCTCCTGCATATTGACTTTCCACGTATTTTCAACTTGTCCCAAGAATAATATAATTTTGCCCGACTTGTTGGCAGTTTATTTTAATCTAAGCTCAAAAGTTGCAATAAATGGGTTCAAACGTTAGGAAAACTTTGGTAGAAGAAGAAAAATGCTCGGCAATGTCAAGTGAGAATCAAAATCTATGAACGAATATTCTTACAATGATTTAAATGACAAATGGTGTTTCATTTATTGTTTCAAAACAAGTTGAAAATTTAATTATAACATTTTTTTTTTTAATAAAAAATTTGACTGAAATGTACCTAGCCCTGTAGTCTCTGATATGGTGCCATTTAACACTTCAATAATAGATTATAATGGCTCAACATAAGCTCTGTTTCTGTCTGTTTCAACTTTTGAAAGATATTACATCGTGTGCTGTTCCGTAGACACTTCTTCATAATATATGTACATATATAACATATATACGAGCATATAAGCTCACGAAGTTCATTCTTTATAGTAGCTTTAGTCTAGGACTTAGTAGTGAACTGGTGGTAATCTTGGTCCTGGTCTTGGCGTTCGGTTTGGTATGTTTCCCTATTTTGTTTTCTGGGAGGGTGTTGATGAAGACAAATGGGAAAGAAAACATATCAAACTTATCTTAAAGGAAATAACGTGATGGCTGTGATGCTTGTTATTTTGGTAAAAGGGCAATAAATTTGTTGTGTGGAGTCTGATTAGAAATCTGATGTGAGCGTAGAGGTTAAGGTTGTTAGTTATATTGAATTTATCTTTCTTTTTTCTTTTTATGTAAGTTAACAAGTGGGAAATTTCTTTTTAGGAAAGAAATATTTTTTTATGGCTCTCGTATCGGTATAATACTTGCTAAGGATACTAAGGAGCACTATAACTCCGGAACGAAGTAAGAGACACATCTTAATTTGTTTAATATGATCGAAAATAAATCGTTTTAGCGAATCTAATGTTAGATATTTTGTTTGATTTCTACTAAAAATTAATTTGAAATGAAATTATGTTCTTATAGTGATCCCCAGTGATTTTGTCTGCGTAAAAACCGTAATAATAAGCAATTTATAAAAATGTAGTAAGTAATATATTATGTGATATAATCCGCTTACTTTAATGGCTCTTTGAACACAATGCCGATTGGAATTAAAACCATAAATTATTATGAATGAAATCATGATACTCGTATTTGTATGGTACTGGCCCGTGCTCACGGGAGGATTTGAGATCATATGTATATGTATTGAAGAGCGTTAAGAAAATGTAAATAGTTGTAGCCTGTGTTAATTCTAAAAAATTCGAAATAAAATATCATTAAACTGAAAAACATAAGAGGACTAAGATTGCGCGTAAAGCCCAATCATATGATACTACAGATGAAATCGAAATTTTCGCGATCTTAAGAATTTTTGGTATGGTGAGTGATAGAAGAGGTGACAGCATCGAACTAATTTGATTCACATCATGCTGGAGTAGCTATAGAAATGTTTTGTACCAAATTTAAGCTTCAAAAATTGAAGAAGTACTGAGAGAATTAGTATATTGGATTTAGTGAAATTGTGGATTTTGTATAGGAGGTGGCAGAAGGAGTGGGGGGTTTTTAGTAATTTTTTGAGAAATAACTGTAATTATCATATAATTGATATATATTTTAAATTCCAGATAAGTAGCATTCATACTTTTAGAGGAAATTAAATTTTTGAAAAGTTTTGGAATTATGTCTGAGAGAGGGTGTAGCCTAGCGGGTAGCGTGTTGGTCTACAATGCGAAGGTCGTGAGTTCAGATCCCGGTCGACGCATAATTCAAGCACGTTACCTCAATCTATGAAAATGAAAAAATCAGTTGCGCGAAGAGCTAACAACCCTTCCGCAATAAAAAATGAAAATGTTAAGGGACCTGAAGGTCAGGAGGCCAATACCCAATTTGGGCTGTAGCACCATTGAAGAAGAAGAAGATGTATATTAATTGCCGTATTGATCATGGCTAAGGTAATTCTCAAAGGGATTAGTGATGTCGTGATTAGTCATGTTGAGCACTCTCGAAGCTTGTCATTGGGAAGCGATATTTTAAGTAAGAGGCCACAGAAATAAACAAGTCCTAAAGGCCGATGATCAGGATCTTGTGGAAGTGTACTGTTTCAATCCGTGGCGTAGTGGGCAGCGTGCTTGTTTCTCAGTCAATAGGTCGTGGGTTCGATTCCCACTCCAGACGAGATTTTTTTAAGCGCAAAATTTTTTCAGTTGCTACTGGTGATAACAAAATTATTCGCAATAAAATGGGGAAACGGTGTAAAAGTGAAACAGTTCCACTACAAGAAGGCCTAGATACTCAATAGATGATTTCTGTTCGCTTTCTATCATTCAGTCCCCCATAACATCTGCAAATATTTGTCAGTAAGCAGCCAGTACAACTGAGCAATATACCAGCTTCTCCACTCGTTACGGTCGTTCTCACTCTCTTTCCCCAACCTTCCCAATCCCATTCCTTCCCTCCATGACTGTGTTTGTGCATTGCACATAAAGGCCGAAATTGCCTATAACACAGGTCATTCTGTAAAAAAAAAGACACCCTTTAACAGAAAATTAATTATCAAAGCATGGTAAAAATCAAAATTGTTAACCAAATATCTCCTCAATTTTTACAATATCTATCCAGAATTTCTCAAACTTCAACCTCCATATTGCAATTCCTTTTCTTATGTTTTATCAAGTGTGTTGAATAAACCAAATGTTTAATCACATTCGTGAAATTTGTTGGAGTTTTTATTATAGTTGCTAAGAAACTAGCTAAAATACACCGGGTTCATAATATAAACGTTCATTCTCAAGTAGTACACTCCGTTACACCTATTTACACGAGTTTTTAGAAAAATCGTTGCCATTCAAGCATCGCATATCCTCTTCGTCTGCTCATTAATTTTATAGTATCTGACTGAGAGTTGAATAGCATTTCGCTATAAAATATCTTCTGTATATTGCAAGATTTTTTGTCGAGATCCTTATTTCCTTCGTGGTATGTTCAGGGGTGTGTATCTTCAGCCGCATTAAGTCTGTCATGCAGAAATTTTACGATTACTGGCTGTTCACTGGAAATAAAAAGAGGAAAAACTAAAGCGCACAGTTGCACAGGATACAAAAGAAGATTTACTTTGAAATGGGGACGGTTTTTTAAGAGAGAATGCCCACAACTGTGAACGGTTGAGGACCCTTCAAAAGGCGTTAGTAAAATTTTCTTGTTTTGCCATTTTTATTAGTCGGCGTATATCTTATGATATTCATGATGGTCACATCAGCAATTCTTTGAATGAAAGAAGTCCTTTTAAACAAGGATTCGTTCAAATAGTCTCCTATAAAAAAAAATACATAAAAAACGAAAAATAAATGAATGAAATATCCTTATCAAATTTAAAATTGGAATTTTATTTATGGTTTCTTCCTTTATTTACTATCAAAAGAAAATCTGAAAAATCTACTTAATGAAGGTATATGAGTATGTCGAAAAAAAACAGTAAAGTTTATGAAGGAAGAAAGTATATATTTGGGATATGTTTACCTACCCCCAATCGAATATACTCTTGTGGATGATTCTCGGTTTTATGTCTCAATAAAGAACAGACAAATTAGATTTGTTGTCAGACGTTATATTCCTGGTAGCATTTCCAGCGAGCCACAAAACTCACTCCTCTTGGCAACTGTAGCAATTTTGATTCGATCTTAGCAGCTCTCTCCCCATTTTTTGAATTTACATAGTTTCCCCGAGGTGAAATTAAGGAAATATGAAAAATTATTATAATGTGCGAGGTTATAAATTATTCTGTGTTTGAAATTCTTCGCTAATAGGTAATAATGATTATTGCTCTAACAGGTAAGTTCTCAGTCGCATTTGTAGATTAAGTTGTGGGTTGAGTTAAAGTCCCACAATTAGCCCTGTGAGTAATCAGGTTGAAAATATTTCTTTTCAAGAAAATTGATCCATTCTATTAGTACCTGAATGCATCCGATGATCCATTCCATGAATACCAGAATGCGCCCGATGGATTTATTCTGAACCCATCTGTAACGTATCCATTTGTAGGGGTCATGTCCGATTTGCTCGGATGGCGATTTGTCATCGTTTGATAAACGAGCATCCAACATCCATGGTAAATGCATGCTGAATGTATTCGGAGTATGCATACGGAATGCATTCCTAATCGATTTTAAATGCTTACATTTCCGAACGATAATAACTCAACTATTTTCATCCCGAAAGCTTTCGGCATGGACTCTGAAAGTTCATGAAGGGCAAAACGGGGGGATGAAAAATGGCTTGAGTGAGAAAAAAAAACACATTCCGAAAAGAGACCAGGTAAATCACACAAATGAAAAGTTTAAATTGACCGCACTGCACCGAACAGCTGTGTTGAGGTCACACAATATCAACATGTTGCACTAAACCACAAATTAATGACAGAGAGAAAAAACTTAATGCGTTTTCAGATTTATGAGCGCATATATTTTTCGTTACTTATCGGAAATATTCTATATACATTATAGGTGCATTCCATGTAAGAAAAACGATCATCCGCATTCAACACATTCTTGTCAGTATGCATGGAATGCATTCAATTTGGTTTCCTGGAAAGCTTTGAAGAGACCTATTAAAATATTAAGGCAACTAGAAATTTGTATGGGAGATGCTGCGATCGGATGATGTTAATGCGTTTTAACAAAAAAGTGCTTAAATTCTCTATACTCTTCTATAACACAATGGCACTACAGTTCAAATCGGACCTTGGCCTCCTGATCTTCAGGTTCCTTAACATTTTTCGTTACTTATTGTGGAATGGTTGTTAGCCCTTCGAACAACCCTCTTTCTACAAATTTTTTTAATTTTCGTAGATTGAGGTAACTAAGGTATACCCAAGAAGGAAATGTACTAGAATTATGCGTCGACCGGGATTTCAACTCACGACCTTCGCATTGTAGACCAACACGCTACCCACTAGGCTACATCCTAGCTAAGTGTTTAAATTGTTTTACGATTATTCTGTGACTAAAATGGAATCATAGCTTTTATTAAGGAATCCTACAAGGATGCAAGTGGTCGTTTCTTACATAAAAGAGGGCTACTCGAGATCTTTCCACTGAAACGTATGTCAAGCAAGGCTGCATGTTATCACCATCCTTGTTGCTGGTACAATAAATGACATCATAAAAGCTGCACTGTTTTGAATGTTTGGCATACTAAGTCCCCTTGATTATGCTGATAATGAATGTTTGCTTAGCACACAACTTACGTTCGGGCTTAAAGTAAAATATCCGTTCCGTGCATTTGGCAAAAAAGCAGGACTGCAAAAAAATGTGTAATGGGTTCGAGTACATCGGCATAAATAAAGTTCGGCTTCAGTATCCTTGCGCCTTTCTGGATTTTAAGAGTGACTCCTCTTCGCACGAAGCTGAGAGTGTTCGACGCATGCGTCAAATACATGTTGTTATATTTATTCACTACTAAAGTGACCGTTAATCATGAAACCACAAACTTTCGTAAAACAATTCTTCCGATGCAAATTCACGGATATATTCGTAGTAACAACTAGACAGACTTAGGTAGAAACCTATGTTCAAAGGTGAAAGTGTCTAAGGATCAGTCACACTTTAAGAAAACCATAGTAAAATATTTCCAAACAAGCTCTAGATTATAGCCCTCAAGGAAGACTTTGAGTTGGTAAGCCGTGTAGCACATAGTGAGAACTTTAACAGGACACCATCATCAACAGCTTTTAGCTGCGCTCGTAACTTTTAAGGAAAACTCAGAGTAAAAGCAAGGGTGTAGCCTAGCGGGTAGCGTATTGGTCTCCAATGCGAAGGCCGTGAGTTCAAATCCCGGTCTACGCATAATTCCAGCGCAGTGCCTGCTTTGGGTATACCTTAGTCACCTCAATCTACGAAAATGAAAATTTCGTAGATAGGGGGTTGTGCGAAGATCTAACGACCCTATCACAATTAATAATGAAAAAAAATGTTAAGGAACCTGAAGGTCAGGAGGCCAAGGCCCGATTTGGACTATCGCGCCATTGTAGAAGATGTAGAAGAGTAAAACTGGAAGTCCATCCGTTCGTTCGTATCCTCTCTATCTCGAGAAGATATTGAGCTAGAAAGTTAAAATTTTGTATGCGCTGTTCTTGACGAAAAAATGAGGTCAAGGTCGTAAACGGGCCAAATGGCTCCAGTCCCTCTCATAAGAAATTACACAATTTCGGAATTTGACAATAAACTGATTTCTCGAAATATATAAAAGGTATTGATTTGAAATTTTGAATACATTATTTCTATGATAACGTTATAATGACGTTATAAAAATTATTTAAATCCACTCCTTCCACCACCACCTCCCACGCAAACTGCGTACGTATAAAAACTAGCGAGCTGAAATTATGCAGTAAATATTTATTTAGAATTATTAGCAAGATTAAATAAAACTAGATGATTAGCTGTACTCTTTCTTCCCTGTCCCATACAATATGCAACAATTTTACATGATAATATCAATCTACCGTATAAAAATTATAAATTATAAGTAACGCGGAAGATATAAAACTAAGATGGGCACAATATTTTGAACACCTTCTTAACCCGAGCCCATCACCTACACGAACAGCAGCAGCAGATACAATAGCAGGTATAACTGATGTAACAGCTGATGAAGGATCCGCTTTGAGTCCTCCCACACTCGAAGAAGTAAAAACAGCCCTAAGGAACCACCCAAACAACAAAGCGCCGGGCACTGATCAAATCCCAGCTGAACTTCTGAAAGCCGGCGACACCTGCATAGCGCATCTCCTATATAGATTAGTCGCGGACATATGGATGCAGGAAATACTTCCTGAAGATTGGCGCAAGAGCATCATATGTCCAATTTATAAAAAAGGTGACAAACTCTGCTGCGAAAACTACCGAGGAATATCTCTGTTGTGTACGTCTTATAAGATTTTGACGAAAATTCTAGAAAAGAGAATTAAGCCCTATGCTGACAAAGTGATTGGTGAATACCAAGGCGGATTTAGAGCTCGACCACGGACCAGATATTCTCAGTTAAACAGGTGCTGGAAAAGTGCTGGGAATATAATATTGATGTGCACCAGATATTTGTTGACTTCAAGCAAGCATACGACAGTATCGACAGGCGCGTACTGTATAAAATCATGTTGGAGTTTGGAGTCCCACCGAAACTGGTCCGACTGACAAGAATGACAATGACTGAGTCTTTGCCACAAGTCAGAGTAGAAAATGATCTGACTTCCAGTTTTAAAACAGACAACGGCCTTAAGCAAGGTGACGGCCTCGCACCAATGCTTTTCAACTTAACACTCGAATATGTTGTTCGGAAACTTCCCGTTGACACCAAGGGAACACTATGCTTCAAATCCACACAACTCGTAGCATATGCCGACGACATAGATATCCTTGCAAGATCTCTGGAGAGTGCTAAGGAAGAATTTGTAAACCTTGACTCGGTAGCAAGGGAAGTTGGACTACGTATTAATGAAAACAAAACAAAAATTATGACGCAAACTAGGAAAAAGACGCCAATCAGACAAAATATTACGGTAGGAGACAATAACCTAGAAAACGTAGACAACTTCATATATCTAGGGGCGAATCTATCGAAGGATGGAAGCGAACCCATCGAAATTAAAAGAAGGATAATGATGGCAAACAAGACTTATTATTCGGTACTTCCAATAATCAAAAACAAGAACGTGCACAGGAAAACAAAAATTAAGCTATACAAAACAATCATAAGACCTGTGCTATGCTATGGCAGCGAAACGTGGACATTAACTCAGGCGTCCGAAAAACTACTTAACGCCTTTGAAAGAAAGGTCCTCAGAAGAATCCTCGGACCTGTGAGGGAAGACTCGATCTGGAGAATACGATACAATAGAGAATTGTATGCCATCTTCGACAATCCAGAAGTGTCAACCCTCATAAAATTTAAAAAGTTACAATGGGCTGGTCATGTGGAGCGGATGGATGACGGAAGAATTCCCAAACGCACACTAAAAGGGAAAGTCAACGGACAAAGACCGGTCGGAAAACCACGAAAGCGCTGGGAGGATTCGATTGACGCAGACAGCAAATCACTGCTAAGATTTTCAAACTGGAGGACGCGGTCACTGAACCGAGGTGGATGGAGGCAAAGCATTCAGGAGGCCAAAGTCCGATTTGGGCTGTAGCGCCATCGTAAGTTAGTAAGTATAAAAATTATGCGTGTCCTCCCCCTCCTTCTACCACCTCCCATACAAACTGTACTTGTCATGAATTACTCTAAGCCAATTTACTCAGTGCGTATCAAATTGAGCGAGCTGAAATTATGCACTAAATATTTGTTTAAAATTGTTAGTAAGGCCAAAAAAAATTAGACGATTAGCTTCACCCCTTCTACCCCCTCCCATACAAAATGACACAATTTCGCAATTCCACAATAAATGGATTTGCTCGAAAAGTATAAAAGCTATTAGTCTGAATTTCGGGATATATTACTTTCATAATGATTTCAATATACAGTATAAAAATTATTTGCGTCCTCCTTCTCCTTCCAACCCCTCCCATACAAACTGCACATTTTCATGAAACACTGAAAATCAATTTTCTCAGCACATATAACATTTATCGAGCTTCAATTTTGCAAAAGATATTTAATTAGCATTATTATTAAGATTGAACAGAAATAACTGTTTAGCTTCAGTCCTTCTACATCCCCCATCCATACAAACTGACACATTTTCAGAATTTCGCAAAAAATAGATTTTCCTCATAAGTATGAATGTTACCGGTCTGAAATTTGAGAGATATCAATTAAATAACAGTCATAGTTATTTTTGTAAGAATCAGTAAAATACTCCCACTCCTTCTACCACCTCCCATACAAACTACACAATTTCATTAAATCTAATTCACTAATTTTTTCAGTATTTTCGGAATTGTAAATTTGTACAAAACATTTTTGCAAATATTTTAGCGTGATACAAAAAGAAAAAGAAGTCTAATAGTGTCACTCCTTTTACCATTCCCCATACAAAATTCCTATAAATCACAAAAATTTCTATTTCATCTAGAGTATCGTATGAGTGCGCTTTATGCGTAATCTTAAGGCCATATTTCTTAGTTCGCTTTTCACTTAACCGACTGTAACTTTCAAAATATGTTTCCACTTTATCTAGAGTTAAAGGTACAAATCTCAACTTCAAAATGTCATCTTACCATTTCCATACTATTATCAATGCTATGAACAAAACTGTGACAAAAATCAAAACGGTCCAATGTACATACAAGTACTTGTACCTTGAACCGACGTGGCATGTACGTCACCGACGTGGCATGTACGTCGGGCCTTTACAAAAAAAAACTTTATGAAATATTTCTACTACAATGGCGCTACAAATCGAACTTTGGCCTCCTGATATTCAGGTTCCTTAACATTTTTTATTATTTATTGTGAAAGGGTTGTTAGCCCATCGCACAACCCTCTTTCTACGAATTTTTCATTTTCGTAGATTGAGGTGACCAAGGTATATCCAAGCAGGCAATGTGCTGGAATTAAATATTGTGTCGACCGGGATTTGAACTCACGACCTTCGCATTACAAGACTAACACGCTACCAACTAGGCTACATCCTAGCTAAAATATTTACTTTTAATAAAAAATAATTTTTATTACGAATGTAGAAATAGTTATGAACACAAAAAATCTAACAATACCAATTATTCATTACAATATTACAATTCTACAAATTGTATAAAATTTTCTTGAATTTAACTAAAATAATTATATAGAATTCTTTTTTAAACTTTTCCACTGCTCAAATTGGGTCGTCGGCTGTAAACCTTTAGCAAATGGATGGTTGGCTGATACTTTGCGCTACCCTTGATTTCTCAATTTCAGACTTCATACAACTCATTACGGACCAAGGTAAATCAATCAAGACCCCCTATAGGGGCATAGGACAGAACAGCTCTCTTCCACAAGGCGCGATCCTGAGCATCGGCCTTTAGCCGTTGCCGGGACTTGTTTATTCCTCTGTCCTCCTGCTCAACTAGTCACTTCCATGTGCTACATGCTCGACCAACCCGACGTCTTCCTTGGGGATAATAATCCACAGCCTGTTTGGCGATGTTTCGCTCTTCTCAAAGTGTGACCAATCCACTACCACTTCCGACTGCTTCAATATTATCCGTAGGGTATTTGTGTGGTCGCTTCAAGACGACCCTTTACGGCATCCAGCCTGATAAACTGCGAGAGTGTAACAAGATTTTCAAAATATAGGAGAAGTATTCCTTTTATCACCGCAACTGGTATTCACTCATATTAAAGAGAGTTCCGTTGACATCTCTCACCAGGATCGAGTGACCTCAGTCCTTCCCCCGCCATTCAATGTTCGAACGTTCCACAAACCAATCATAGTCCGTTTTCGAATGCCAAAAATCGTTACCGTAAAATCGATCCGTATCAGAGGCGCTGTATCCGTTTCTTGTATCAGTTAGGTTTTAAGATTTCCATTGCATTTGCCATTTTTAAGGCAAGCAGGACTGGTTGTGGGTGGAATCTACTACCTCATCCCACAGAGGGTACCAAGGTACAAGTAATAAATAGGATCAAGATACAAGGATCCACAACCAGCTCTCTATTTAATAATAACAGGATTTAAAACAGAACAAACAAGCGAGACGGTGAACGAACTAGCGAGGAAAAATTCACAAAGCTTCCCAAATTATTTCATAAACAATAACACATAAAAAACATATTTAGGACGCAGAAAAACAATTTTTTCTTCCTGTGCAAAGTACACTTCGAAGGATGACATAATTATGTATATAGAGATTAATAAATTTTCAATATAACCAAAGGGCAAAATATTAGTGAAAATCATTTTTTCAAAACTTTGTTAAATTCGTCAAAACAGCAATACGACCATGGTACAATAGGAGCATGAAAAGCTTTCAGTTTTCAATTGCAATTATTCTGTTTCACTTAAGTTTGTTCTCATTTCCTGTCTATTCTTTTAAAGATCCTGATAGTCTTTTTTGCTTCAATATTTCGATCGTATGTTGAAAAGCAAGTCAGGAAAACAGCAATTGTCGTTGCCTTAGTGATTCCAACTTAAAGCATACCTTATTAGAAAAAGAAGAGTGTTATATAGTTGAAGCTTAAGAAACTGTCTGAAAGTTCTGAATGTACTATATACTATAAATGTCTGAGAAGAATTTGTCGTATATCTCAAAGGAAACCATCTCCTGAAGGTAACACTACATGGTGAACTGCTGTAGGATAATGTTGAAAGTTTCGTCCAGAAGATGTTCTTTTAAGTTCTTGAAAACTTGTGCGAGAACTATGCGTATTAAAGTTGTTTCTTCGTTGAAGGCGAAGTATTTAGTTTCAAGGACCTTTGAGTGAGCAAAAGCTTTTCATGTGATAAGCAAAAAAAAGATAACATAGAAATTATTTAGGGGTTTTATATTTTCTGTCTGTGTTAATAATCTAAATGCTGAGTAATTATGATGGAATATTGCTCTTTCATCTTACGGGTAGGTTAATATCTACTCAAGAAATTAGGAAATAACATTTGAATTGTGATTTGTTTACGAGACCCATGTTCAAGAGCTTTCCTCTTAAATATGCATTGATCCGTTGGTCGTCTTCTATAAACTATTCCTGTAGTCCTAAAACAATTCACAATCTTTTTTGTCTCTTCCATCTCACCAATACCAAACAATAAATTTGGTATTGAGTTTCGATTTGAAATGGAATCTCTAAATCTATTTTCATAGTAAAAGAAAATCCCCAAGGACTACCACCTATCCTATATCAATTGAAGCCATTTCCTAATGTCAATAGTGTGTATATCATGTGATAGCTACTCTAAAATATATTCACCTAGCTACCCACTCGTATCCTTGGTTAATTCAAACCAATTTTCCTATTTTATTTATTTATTTGATTGTTTTTTTTTGTAGTTTTTTTTTTAAACACGTCTAACCCTTATGGACATGTAGCCCTAAGACAGGCCGACAGGTTTTTTATCTTCCCTTACGACTTAACCTCAAATGGCGGCACATTGATTTGATTTACGGCCCAATCAACTTACAATGATGGAAAGCTCAAATATATCCCAATCAACTGGCGAAATAAATTTCCACAGATTACGCTTCAAGCACAAAGTGCTAAGGATATTCGTATATACAGGACGGAAAGTTAAAAAAAAAAAATGGTGTAGCCACTCTATACATTTTTTGTAGAGGTATGGTGGGAAAGTTCTTTAGAGAAAAAAAATTCGTGAAGACGATCTGATGGAACGAAAGATGTGCGAATATAGGAAGTAGATATCTAGCAGTATATCTACTCATATCATTTCACTATACAAACATAAAAACGAAACTGTTTTTATTTTTACACTGACTTAGGACAATATTAAAGAAATTCTGGTAACAAGAATTGACACTGATGAAGGGAATTATCGCTAAAGAAAGACGCATTGGAGTAAATTCAAAAATTCGCTAATTTACCACATTTTGAAAGCAAGTCTTTTTTTAAACCCAAATACGAACTAAACTTTTTAATAAACTTTTATGAAAAAATCGTCCAGCCTTCGTAATTGAATGCCACGACAATATTGCACAAAAGAAGAACGTTCAAACATTACCGAAGTGTTGGCCGCAATTTTTAATGTCGATATTCAAATGTCCAAGGCGAACGTCATCTACCATTTCCAACTTAATTCAATTTCTTAATCCCACCGATTCGACACAGCATTATAATCGCTCCGGTTCCTATGATACCTAGTGGCCATTACTCATCCTGAATAAAAAAAAGCAGTTAAAAGAAAAGTATTAACAATATTCGTTAATACTATGTTTCTGCTCTTGACATTTTCAAACCCTTCGATATGGTATTTTGCTGCTTTAATCAAACTTAGGGCAATTAGTCTAAATGATTGAAAGCTTTTTAACTGACTCTTTAATTTGTCTCTGATTCTCTTCTCCAAGCGATTAATTACTTTTCTGTCAAGATTCCCCTTATGGTATTGGACAGAAACAGTTCTCTTCCACAAGGTGCGTCCCTAAGCATCGGATTTTAGTTATTGCCAGGACTTAATTATTCCTCTTGCCTCCTGTTGAACTGCTCACTTTCATGGTCCTTCATGGTCGTTTAAGCCGACGTCTTCCTTGTAGGTTATATTGAAGCGATTGTGGTGTGTTCTAGTTTCCACTAAGTGTGACCGATCCTCTGTCACTTTCGCCTTCGAATATTAATTCCGTTCTTAATCTGTCGAATTGCACTCCAAATTTCGTCGTTAGAGTGGAAATCTGACCAAAAATCCCAAAACTGCGTCAGAGACATTCATTTCACCAAAACTTGAAGTTTCTTGGTAAGCCAAATGGCCACTTTCCATGTAGTGCAACCATAATGCAGAATGGTTATCATCAAGCCTTGTTTATTCGAGCCTTAACATCCCTTTCGGCTCCGACGAAAAAGCTTGCAATGCTTTCGAAATAAGAAAAATCTTGCAATTCTTCCAGATCTTGTCTGTTAAGAAAAATTGGTACTTGTATCTATTAGAACCCATGTGCATGTACTTGGTCTTATGCAGATCTATATTCCATTTCCATCCCGTCTTTTCTTTATGTAAGACGCGATATCATACATCTTCGTAGCTAAGATAAGGGGCATACCAACCGGAGGGGCAAAGGTGCGGCTTTCTCCCCTGTTTCGGCAATGGCGGGCGACGCCTTCTACTCTCTCGGATGCTGCTTAGCCGGTTCTTTTCGTTTCTCTTCACATTCTTGTAAAATATCGTATACAGCGAGCGACATGTAAACGGCGATGGCGACAATATCCAAAATAGTTAGAGTGCCCAGATAGGAGATGCTTTCAAAGTATCAAAGTGGGCCATTACTTTTGACCGCCGCTCCGCCTCTATCATCGAGTTCTTGGACTGCTTGCAGCTTTCTAAACCTAAACCTTGGGCTTAGGGCATTATCAATTTTGGCAAGACTATCATATATTGTAATTGTTTCCGAAATAAAGACTTTCGTTAATGTCGTTGGGAGCTCGATTGTACTTTATTGTTGTAATAATAAAGTATTGTGATACAGACAGACCACTTGCAAACCAAAATATGCTACTCTCAAAATTTTATTTTTTCGCGTTATGACTAAATTAACTTAAACATGCGAAAAACTAACGTCTGTCAGTACGCCGTACTTATGCACTCCAACAGCTTTCAAAGACTCAAAATTCTTTTTTCGGTGTAGTATAGATTGAGTAGAGAAATTTAATTGCATAAATTTTAGATGGTGTGAGGTGAAAGGGGAGGCGGGAGGTGGGTTAAGGTCGAAAAAAACACTTGCTAATATCTCCAGTACGAATACAGATAGAAAGCAGAAACTCGATATTTGGGGATATTGGTCTATGGCAAGAAAAGCAAATTATTTATCCAGTAGATACAAAAAGGGAGGGGTAAGAACCAATTGTCGACCGACTTTTTTTATGCGCTGGATGAAATCTGAGAATATATTCTGTTTGCCTTACCGTTTGTAAAGCTAAGAAATAAAATATTGATCTTATCCCCTTACTCCTTTTACCCCCACCCATACAAATGCACAATTTTCAAAAATGCATTTATTCGGTTTTCATAGCAACTAGCAAAGCTAAAAGAACCAATTTTTGTCATAGGTAATTATTTTTATTACAATCGCAACCAATTTCAAAATCATTATCAACTTCATACAAAATTCACAAAATTTCAGAATTTCAATTAAATTATTTTTCTTCAAAACCGTTAAAGGTATAAACTTTAAATTTGGAGAAAAGTATACCATTACCAATATAATTGATGTCAAAAAATTTGGATTTGATTTGAATACTCCTTCTACCCCCTCTCATACAAATGCACAATTTTGTTAAATGCATTTAATCGATTTTCATTGAAACTAGAAAAAGTACAAACTTAAAATTTTGCCACAAATTTGTCTCTTAATAATTGCAAGGAATGCTAAAAACAATATGAACTTCACTTCACTCCTTCTACCACCTCCCATACAAATTTTTGTATTGGAAATTCAAGAAAAGTATTTCTCCTTCGAACATATAAGTAACAAAGCAATGTGATTAGGATGTTGATAAGGAGATCCATAATCATCCAAAACCTCCCACTATCTCTGCCACCTCCCATGCCAAACAAATTCAGGCACAAATTGCTCAATTTCCTCGAAAATTATGAAAGCTGTCAACTTTAAATTCAGCATGAAACATTTTGTATACAGCGTTATATACACAAATTACAAACCTCCCCCTCTGCTTTTACCACCACCCATACAAAAGTCACTATTCACTATTCGAGAGAATTCCAGATGACATATTTGCCGGTACAATAAACTCTTTCCTATTTCATCTAGTATCATATGATTCGACTTTACGTCCAATCATAATTCTGTTGTCTCTTTTTTTTCAAATGATTTTATTTTCCAAAATACTCAATAGAATAAGTTAATATTTTAGAACCAATTAGATGGCGCATAGATCAACCATCATCTGGGGTGTAGCCTAGCGGGTAGTGTGTTGGTCTACAATGCGAAGGTCGTCAGTTCGAATCCCGGTCGACGCATAATTCCAAAACACTGCCTGCTTGGGTATACCTTAGTCACCTCAATCACCAAAAATTAAAAATTCGGAGATAGAGGGTTGTGCGAAGGTCTAACAACCCTGCTACAATAAACAACGAAAATTGTTAAGAAGCCTGAAGGTCAGAAGGCCAAGGCTCGATTTGGGCTGTAGTGCCATTGTAGAAGCAGATAATCAACTTAGAGGAATCCCGGTAATTGTAAGGGGACTGGTCGGAAAGGGGTGCAAGGAAAAACACTTAATAATTAATATCTCGACTATCTCCTAAAATATGTAATTGAAACATGGAACATATATTAAGGTTTACTCGCGATATAAGTATGAGAAAAATACAACATTTAGATATAACAGAAGGCGCAAAATGAGGAGCATTTTAAAATTTCACAATATCGCGGTATATCTTAAAATTCAATGCAGATATTAAGTTGAAATTTTGTCAGATTGCAGAACTATGTGAGCTATTATTTTGGTAAGATTTTTAAGTTGGGGGTGACTGTATATATGCGGATTTCAGCGAGGCGCTTGACAAATTGTCTCATGAAATTCTACTTCTGAAATTGGATAAATTGGGATTTTTTTCTATACTACTTCGCTGGCTTTGCTCATATTTGTCAAATAGAACTCAATCAGTTATTTATAGATCTTGTTTTTCCCATGACATTAAGTCTACGTCTGGTGTGCCACAAGGAAGATATCTTGGCCCACTACTTTTTATTTTATTTGTAAATGATCCTTCTATTGGTTTACCAAACACCAACTGACGATATTAAAATTTTAAAAAAAATTTATATTACAACTGACTGTTTATCTCTGCAACATGATCTTGATATCTTTTATAACTGGTATGTTCTTAAAAAGTTAATCTTAAATATTGATAAATGTAGTGTTTTATCCTTCTCTCGTAAACTTACACCTATTTTACCCTCATACACTTTAAATAATACTAGCTTGAACCGGGTTGATCATACTAGTGATCTTGGTGTTATTTTTGATTGTAAGCTGAGTTTTACCTTACACTATGATGCGATAAGGCTAATAAAATGCTCGTTATACTCGTGATTTCGCTGACTCTTACGTACTTAAATCCCTTTTTCTCTCATTAGTAAGATTTATTTAAGAGTATGCTTCCTCTGTTTGGTGTCCTTATTATGCTGTCCATAGGAAGGCGAAAGTGGCAGTGGATCGGTCACACTTTGAGGAAACCAGAGCAAAACATCGCCAAACAGGCTCTGGATTATAATCCTCAAGAAATACGTCGGATCGGCCGACCAAGTAGCACATGGAAGCGAGCAGTTGAGCAGGGGGCCAGAGGTTTGGGCAAGTCTTGTCGACAACTTAAGGCCGATGCTCAGGATCGCGCCTTGTGGAAGGGAACTGTTTCTATCCTATGCCCCTGTAGGGGGATTTAACAAGATTTTTATTGTTGATTGATTATTATGTTTACTACATCTTTATTTCGTAAAGATACTAAAAATTTATAATTAAATTTTACTCAATTACAATTACATCATGATTTATTCCTATGCAACTAAATTATGCGAATTGCATTTAGATCACAATTAAATCCGAAAACCTGGAAGCACTAATGCTATTCTAATAATGTCTTTCATTATACTGATTGCCGAATAATTGCTACGCAAATTTCCTACCGCCAGTCTATTCGAAAGCATATTTTAGTAGTTAATTTTCCATATACTCGTAAATGACATTCTGATTTGGCGACTGCCCATTAAACATATAGCATAGTAAATAATGCAAGGATTTCATGATACTGACAGAACAGAGTGTTTTCAGTATTCGTACATAATGCATTCATTTTATAAGTGCTTTAACAAATACCAGGATCATAGAGAATATTTAATTTAGCCTTATAATCAGATTTACACTCAGATCCGCCTGCTGCGGTATTAAATAACAAAGTGAATGGTTTTGAGGATGGATATGCAGAGGTTGAACGAAAATTTAAATTATTGAAATAATTAATTGAATTTCATTAGGCGATGTTAATTATACTACTGAGCAGCATAATGGTGTGTTGAAATTATAACGAAGTTGCTGGAGTAGTTTATATTATCAAAACTACACTGACTAGTCATAATGTAATTATCCTTGATAATGTAAACCATAACGCAAACTAAACGTAGCTATAGTTGTCGTAAGAAGTGCTTCATTTGTTGAACAGAATTTTAATTTTTACGAGTTTGACTTTGCAGGACATTAAGTATTTTATAACTTTTATTGGATTGTAAGAGAAAGCGTAAGGCAAATTTCTCAACTTTTATACGCAGAGTTTTTTAAGTTAATTACTTGGTGTCGTTCTTTATTAAATTTAGAAAGCATTAATGATTGCGAATGTTCCAACTTGAACATAGATAAACATTTAATTTAAAAAGTATGAAGTGGAGTCACCCGTATTGGCCCTCAGTGTCCGGCAAAAGAGGATGCTAAAATCATCGGGCCCAAACTCATCGTGAAGGAAAACGTACGGAAAAATGTCGACACCAGCCTACGAAACAAGGAACAACAAATACAAGGTAATTCTTCCCGCTGGCCAACTACCGCCAAATTCTTCAACTTCGGCATCAAAGTTGGAAAAAACAATAGATTCCTTCAGTAAGCAGCTTGAAATGATGCAAAATTCCATCGAAGGACTTAAAAATGAATTTCGATCATTCGAGGACAGGATTTGGGCCAAAATAGGAGACAAATTCACGACACTACACAAAGAGGTTAATGAAATGTCAAAAACTGTTTCTGCATTTGATGAAAGGATTGAAAAAATTGAGCGTAATTTAATTGCGACCGAAGTTCTTATGACCGGACTTCCCGAGGTGCGGAATGAGGACGTCAACACAATATTCAACCACTTTTGTTCATCCATAAACTGCGTTGTACCTTACAACCAAATACTGCAGTTCCAAGCAAGAAAAAAAAAGAAGGCACGAGATCAAACCACTATGCTGATCAAATTCAACAACACGCTTGATAAAAATAAATTTCTTAGATGCACATTTGCGAAACTAAAGACGGCAAAGAAGTTCACTTTAAGAGACGTTGGCTTAAACAACGATTCGCCCGTTTTTATTTCTGAAAATTTAACACCGAAAAACTATAAGCTGAGACGTCTTGCCGATAGATTGAAGCAACAACAAAAACTACATTCCGTATTTATCAGGAATGGTCAAGTACTTATAAAATTGGGACCCGATGACAAGGAAATACTTGTTACCAGCGAAGATGAACTGTTAAGAGCGGCAGCTGATCCTATAGAAATTTTGCCCTAGTTATTTAAAAATACATTTTACTTAATCACATTATTTTAGATACTAACCCGCTTGTTATTTTTACAACTTTTTAAACATTTACTATAATTTACATATGATATAAATAATGAATTTAGAGGATTTTAAAAGCAATAATACAGTTATAGTGGAGAATTTGGATGATTTGAAGTTAGATGGAAGTAACATTAACGTTTTACACATTAACATTCGAAGCATAAACAGAAACTTTGATGAATTGTTATGCATGCTAGCCAGCGTGAACATAAAAATACATGTTCTTATACTCGGCGAAACTTGGCTGAGGGAGAGTAATGATCTGTACAATATTGAGGGGTATAATAGTTTATTTTACAATGCATTAAATAATAAAAACGATGGTATAGCAATTTATATTGACAATACGCTTCTAGTAACAAATATAGTGGGGAATATCTTGCATGGTATAAGTAGTTGTAGTTTTGATTTATCGATAGACAAAAATAAAACTCTAAGAGTTACTGCTTTATACTGCTTACCATCAATAAATAAACATAATTTCATTGATGTTCTTGATGAATACTTACAAAGCGTGAAATCGGTACGAAATCACGCTTTGATTGGTGACTTCAATATAGACATTCTTTCGGATAGACCTACACGAACATCTCATGATTTTCATACTACTTTAAGCTCTTTTGGTTATTTATCGACAATAAATGAATATACACGAGTAACTGATACGTCAAACACTTGCATTGACCATGTACACCTAAAATCATCTGAGATAAACACATTTATTGCATACGTTTTGAAAAATGATTTAACTGATCACTATCCGGTGGGTTTATCGATACCTGTAAGGAATGAGAGAATTAAAGAAGACACTAACTATACTCACTCAATTGTTAATCAGGGGGAACTAGTAAGAGCTGCTTCAATTATAGACTGGAACGATATTCTTATGACCAGTGAACCAAACATAGCCTTGAGTAGTTTCATGATTAAACTAGATGAATGTATACGGTCTTGCCAAAAGCCCAAATCTCTCAATCTCAGAAAGAACAAAAAAATTAAACCCTGGATTACAGCTGGACTCTTAGTGTGTTTACGAAAACGTACAAAACTATATAAACAAATCGTTGCAAGTCCTGGCGATGTAACTTTAGTCAGCACATATAAAAAGTATAGAAACTTCCTAACAACACTTATTAGAAGAGCAAGGGATGATTACTACAAATTAAGAATAAAAGAAGCTCATAATGTATCCAAGCTGTGGGGAGTTATTAAAAATTGTTTAGGTAAGCAACAAAATCGTAGAGTAAAAGTAGACTCAATTGCAACTGACAACGAGACTATTTATTTTAAGGATGATGCTGAAGCCATATGCGAAAAATTTAATGAATTTTATGTCTCGACTGGCAAAAGGCTTGCAGAGAACATAGAAAATACCTGTCAATGCACTACCAAAATATTTAATCAAATACGAGTACCTCGTGTAACTGAGACCCTGTTTTTTGTTCCAGTAACAGAAAATGAAGTTAAAGACACCATTCAGCAACTCAAGGGTACAAATGCTACAGGTCCTGATAATATATCGACTAGCTCTGTCAAACTCATAAAGCAATATATTAGTAAGCCATTAGCTCATGTTTTCAACCTATGTCTGACAAATGGATGTTTTCCCGATAATCTGAAAGAATCTCTAGTAATTCCTATTTATAAAACTGGAGCAAAAAACATTATGTCTAATTACAGGCCCATATCTCTCTTACCAGTAATCTCAAAAATACTGGAAAAATGTATCAAAGCAAGATTGATAAATTTCGTTGAGAAGCATAATATATTAGCAAAAAATCAATATGGTTTTCGCACTAACCTGAGTACAAATGATGCAATCTATAAACTAACGAAAACAATATATAAAAATCTTGAAGATGGTCGGAAAACTATTGCAGTATTTTTAGATCTACAGAAAGCTTTCGATACCGTGCATCATTCTACCCTCTTATATAAATTAGAATTAATGGGACTTCGAGGAAAGCCCTTAGATCTCATACGTAGCTATTTGTCTAACCGAAAGCAAAGGGTTAAAATAGAAGGGAGGGTCAGTTCTGCGAAAATCACTGATTACGGTGTTCCTCAGGGTAGTGTTCTGGGCCCACTTTTATTTATATTGTACATTAATGATATGTTTAACATCACCGATTCTGTGGATGACCTGATCGCTTTTGCAGACGATACTGTATTGTGTGTGAGTGACTTCACATGGAAGGAAACCTATCAAAAAGCATCGGCTGCAGTTACTAAACTAAAAAGATGGCTTGATGCAAATAGGTTGACAGTAAATATTGATAAATCAAAATATATGCATTTTAGTGCAAACAAAAAGGGAATTCCATCAACTAACTTGAAGCTCACAGTTCACTCCTGTAATTGCGAATCGCACAACACCTGTTCCTGCAGTTCACAATTTGAAGTGGCCACATCTATAAAATATCTAGGAATAATTATAGACAATAATCTGACATGGAGAAAACAGGCAAATTCTGTCTCTCAAAAACTTCGAAATATTCTTCCTAGTATCCGTCAGTTAAGGAATATTATGGAGATTGTGACACTAAAATCAATATACCATGCTCTATTTGAAAGTGTTCTTCAATATGGTATTTTGGGATGGGGTGGTGCGTGTAAAACTAATTTATACCCTATCAGTATTGTTCAAAAAGCAGCTATTAAACAAATTCTTAGGAAGCCAAATAGATATTCGTCGCACCAAGCATTCTTAGAACTAAAAGTTTTAGATCTGAATAGGCTATATAAAAAGGTAGTTCTTCTCCACGCACATAGAACACAAGCTTTTCAAATCTGCGATCATGGTCCGACCTACAAGACAAGATTTCGTGAAAATTTAAAGAAACTAACTGCAAAGTGTAAGCTGACAAAGACACAGCAACATGCATCATATTTACTAATAAAGTACTTTAATGAACTTCCACTTGACATCAAATCTAGTATATAAATAGTTTCACCTTTAAAGTAAAATTAAAAAATTGGCTTCTCTCTTGGAATTCTAATATTATATAATAATATAATATAAATTTGCGCTCACAAATTAAAGACATAAAATGGTAAATTAACAAGTGGATTAGTATTCTTAGTTGTTTAATTTGCATAACAAACATATTTTATTTTTCTTTTTATATTTTTCATACTATTCATTTTAACTTCTTAGTTTATTTATTACTTTTTTTTCTCTTTGAATTATTTTCTCACTTATTATTTTTTTTTTCTTTTTTTTGATCACTTTAAGACTTAAACAAAACGCTTAACACAAGCATGCTTATAAAGCGTTAATAAATTTGTACGAAATAATGTATTTGGTATTATATGAAATAAATTATTATTATTATTATTATTAGAAAAAAAAAAAAAAAAAAAAAAAAAACGCGGTTCGGGAGCTACTAGAACGGTGTAACCAGGCTCTAGTATGGCTGTGCTACTGGCAAATACCCCATGTCTTCCATGTCAAAACTCAGTGATCACGCTTTCATTATATTAGGGGATGCAGCCTCAGAACCGAATAAGCCGATGTAGGTGGGTATAGATGTTGATCATGCCTCGACGTTGACAATATCCTGCACACCTATCTCGGCTGGTCTTGATACTGGGACCATCCTAACCTCTCAAGTTGGTATTAGTAATCGTGCCCGTCATCGACCAACCTAAAGTGAAAAGCTGCCACAGCAAGGTTTGACGATGCTGTAGAGGCTAAAATGACTGCAGTTCTGAGTCGACTGTCCTCTGAGACGGACGATTTACGAACTGACGAAGCCTCACGTCCAGCCAACATGACGGCCGAAGTAATCAGAACTGAGGCAAAAGGTATCAGTATCCCAGCCGTTTTTCTGATTAATAAAGCTAGCACTTCCGAAGCGAATGTGGTCAGAGTAGTAAAGAGTCTTTGCATGCCCCGAACACTCCGCTGAAAATAGCGTCAAATATTGCCACGTATAGAGCTGTGGTTCCGAATGCAGCCCAACTAAGAGACTCACAGCTTCACTAAGACTCACAGCTGCAACCGTCAGTGGAAAATGTCGAAGTGGTTCATATACTTTCATTCCCGTTTGCTTCGGGACAATCGGAACGTGGCACCGCCTCTGGTAATGCCAAAGAACCCTCATCGTCCGCGTGCACAGTCGCTGGTAATATGCTCGAACCACTGAAGCACACAAAGGCATCCGTTCGGAAGGTAGTAATACGCCAATATTTGCTGCAAAAAAGAAACAGCCGAGATCGGCTACCTATAGCGACGTTGCTAGGAGTATCCTCCAGGCAGCAGTCATTAATACCAACGTCCGTGCTAGGCATCATACCAGAGTCAGTGAGGTCTTAGATCTACTCTTCATTGAGGAATATTCTTAGGTAATCAACCAGCTAAATCAAAGTTTTTGAAGTATGACTTCGAGCCAGGATATCTTAGGATAACTTGTGCTAGCCAAAACACTCTGGTCTTCCTTCAAGAGGCAGTTCCCAAGATGAACGAGATCTTGACATCAGGCTACATGTAGTGGAAGGTACTGAGACTCCTAGACTGAAGTAAGTGTCTGTATAAATTTCGGGTATCATTGAAGACCCTGGACTCCTATTGCAAGACATTAAGCCGCAAACCAATCTTTCCACGAAGGTATGGATGCTTTTCCATAGAAAACAAAAAGATAAGGGCCAATTTCTAGCTCTCGGAATTGACAAAAGCACCATGGAAACCTTTCCATATCTGTAGCGAAAGGTTTCGCGGATTGTGGACTCAATAAGCTTCACTTCAAACTACCAAAACCAAATGCGGCCAACATCAGAAGACGGCATACTCAGAGTGATCGAAGCCATTCTACATCACAGTAGAGCGGCGACTGCCACTCTCCAACAACACCTCTTAAGAGGCTATACAGATGTTGCACTTGTCCAGGAACCGTGGTTGAGTCCCATTTATTGGACTTGGTAATAGGCTGTGATTATATATTATAGAATTTCTTAACATGAACAATCTAAGTGTTTGTAATGTTGGTAATAATCCCACCTTCATAAAGTAAGTAAGTAAGAACCGAGGTTATCGACCTGACTCTTGCAAGTAATTCTAAATCACTAGTGGCTCCCAACTGAAAAATTTCGAAAGAATAAGAACTGGACGAAGTCTATCCCGCAATGATTCAGATTGCGGATGAAACAATGGTTCAGTAACTGGTTGACATATATGTATAGCTCGCAGGGGGTAGTTGTAGGATGAGGTTTTACCCATTCCTGCAACTATCTTTGGAGACTAGCGACCCGACAGACCTGAGCTAAACATCCCCTTGTGGGATGGGGGCAGTAGGATTCACCCACAGCCAGTCCTGCTTGCTCTAAAAATGGCAAATGGATACTCACTGGATCTTGGCTTATCACCCACGATCTTAAACCTAACTGATACGAAAAATAAATACAGCGCCTCGGATATGAACGGATTCTATGGTAACGACTTTTGGCATTTGAAAATGGACTATGATTGGCTTCTGGAACGTTCGAACATTGAATGACGGGGAAAAGGCTGGGGTCACTCTGTCCTTGCACCGCCAATCAGTGATCGACCGTGAAATGAAGCAAAAATGTCGTAGCGGTCGTCCTTACACTGAGATCGAGAAACAGTTTCATTAGCTGGGAACCAATCTCGGATAGGATTATCGTCGTCAGGCTCAGGACCAGTGTCAGAAATATCTTAATTCTACAGTACTACGCACCAACTTATACCGCAACACCTGGTAACAAAGAGAAGTTTTATGGCCAACTGAGTGTCACCTTCGACCGTGTTCCAAGAGGTTATATTATTATCATCCCAGGAGATATGAACGCCCAGGTTGGCTGACAACACTGGACTAAACACGTCATGGGAAGCAAGAAGACCCTTGGGTCGACGGGTCACGACCTTGGATTGAGAGACCCGAAAACGGCGAATTATTTGTGGAGTTTTGTAGTACTCGGCAAATGATCATAAGGTCATAAAAGTCACCACAAAACATCTTGGGTTTCCCCTGATGGTATTACTCAGAACCAGATCGACCATTTGCTATAAGTCACCGATGGTGAAGATGTCTCCTCGATGTGCGAGCGAAGCGTGGAGCTGATATGGGAACCGATCGCCACTTAATGTTTGCTTGCTTGAGGAGTTTGATTGACAGATTGTTTGACATATATAAAGCATGCATCAGTCTTTGCCACATGCCGAAGCTACGGCAAAAGGCTAAGGTAGTTCCTAATCAGCCTAATTTCGTTCCTTCTTAAAGGCCTGGAGAGACTAGTGGACAGCTAACTACGTGCAAACCTGAACCTCTTGGTCAGGTGCCTCCACCAACATGCTTATCTGAAAGGTAGGTTCACTGATACCGCCTTGCATGTGACGGTAGTCGCCGTAGAAAAAGCTTTCCATCATAAAGAGGTTGCACTCGGTGCGTTTCTTGACGTGGAAGATGCTTTTAACCACGTCAACATTGATACTATACTTGTGGCCTTGCGCAGCCATAGTGTGGAACCTCTCCTAACTGTATGGATAGCTAAGCTTCTTTGCTCACGAAAAATCGTATCATGGATGGGTGAAGAGATAAGAAAAGGCTCTGTTCACAAAGAAACTTCACAGGCCGGCATAATATCGAATCTCTTGTGTGTGGGTTCTAACAGTCAAAGAACCCTTTTCCATTTTCAATCGGAACAGCAACTCCACAATATCATATGCAGACGATCTTGTAATCATGCTAACTGGTAAGTTTGAACAAGTTCTAGGTGATCTTATGCATCCCACTTTATAAATGTTACAGTTGAGCACTACATAAAGGACTTATCATCAACCCTCGACCCTCAAATAGATCCGATCCTTTTCTCCAGAAGAAGAACACCATATGTTTTCAATCCACCAAACATTCGGTATATGACCACGGTCCTCTCGAATCAAGTATTCTTGATAGTAAATTATCTTGGAGGGCCAACATTCAAGATCGAGCAAGAAGGCAACCGTAGCCTTCTTCGCATGCAAAAAGACATTCGGCTTGAGATGGGACCTTAAGCAGCACCTCCTCCATTGGATGTATACCATTATTATCAGACCAGTTATTTGCTATGGCGCGCTGGTGTGGTAGTACTAAAAACCAACCTAGCACCTTTACAGCTAATCCAACGGATGGCATGTCTGTGTATAACAGGTACTCTTAAGACCACACCAACTGTAGCCCTGGAGGTAATTTTCTCAATTCAATACATCCATTTGATCTTTTTATAAGACAAACAGCGGGCGTAGCCTTTTAAACGTCATTAGGGACGCAAGCTCCTTTTTAGACTGCAAGTATGATTCCATGAACCAACCGCAGGTTGAGAAACGGAAGTTTCACGTTGAGTTTCCTGAACGAAACCAGTGGCTAACAAACACGATACTCAGCACGCGTACAGTTCCTAATCTCTATACGGACGGATCTATAACTAACCAGGGGACAGGTGCAGGGATTTATTCCCACGACCTCGACATCTACACTTCATTTCATTTTCCAGAACACACGGCAATGTTCCAAGCGGAAGTATTGGCTATTAACGAGTGCACAAAAATTAATTTAGACATGCAGAACAGTCTCGGAAATTCTTACACTTTCTCGGACAGTAGGGCTGTACTACAGGACAACGTCCAGACTAGTGTCCATTTGTAGACACAATTTGAATCGCCTAGCCGCTATAACCGAAGTGTTTCCAATTTGAATACCCGGTTGTGACACGCTTGCGCGGCAAGTATCTGCAATGATTAATTCCACTAGGAATTCAGTAGATGTAGCACAAATAGTGCTGAAGACAAGCTTCAAACAAACTATTTTGGATTCTTTCTTGGCGGGGTGGCGGCAGTTTGACAGCTGCAAAACGGTCAAATCCTTTTAAGAAGAACCGAATAAAAATATTACAGCTCATCTGTTACAACGTAGTCACTATAGCATCCGAACTATTGTTGGTCTGACCACAGCTAATTGCTTCATAAAGCTGCACGCATTTAGGCTGCGGATCGCGACCGACAGCTCAGAACTAGACGACCTCAGAAGAGTCAAACATTCGAGCTTGCTTTGGTTCGCAAATCGAACCAAGTAGCTAGCACAGGAGGAGTAACATCTATCTCATAATAAATAGGTGGAGTACAATGGGCCCAACTAGGTTCTACGAAACCACCCTTCTACAACCTAAACATAACCTTTAATTTATCAACTACGAACTACAAACATCGCACTCAACGCACGCTCTACATTACATTGCAAACAAATATACATTACACGATTTTACTCACTACTGTACACTACGCCATTGATTCAATTTCCGCACTGCAAAACACGTGGACGTTTACTTTTAGTGAAGTTGCTATTAAGTAATTTTTGAAGCTATAGAATCATTTTCTATTATTAATAGATTTATCCAATTTCTAGGAATATATTAAAAAATATTCTGCCTCAAAATCAATAAAAAAAAGTCCCTAACCGCCGCGTAAGAAAAATCATTTCATAGGATATCTCAAAAACAATAAGCCTGCTTCATTAACTACAAATTGCCACTGCCTTGTATTAAAATTTCAGTAATCCACCCTTTTCACAATCTGTAGAAACGCTTAAGATTATATTTCAATGAGTTATAGATCCTTGACTACCGAAACTTCGTAATGGATCGGAAATGTACGTTTCTCCATCACTCGCTATAGCTACTTTAATTGTTTCCTAACTCAAATACATCCTCAACCTTGTTATTGATAATTATTACTAGCAGACCCCGCGACTTCGTCCGCGCTAAAATCGCATTAATAAGCTATTTTTGAGAATGCTGTTAGTAATACAATATCTGGGGAAATATAATCTGCTCACTTTAAACCTCTTTCAAAATCAATTGCAAGTATTTTTCAAATGAAAATAAATCGATTTGATATATTATTATTGAATGTTAAGGATTTACTTCAATTTAAAGAGAATTACTGCTGTTGACATAATTACACTGACATCGATTTGAACAGATCTCAGTTTGTTTCCTGTCATTGGAACAACAAAAATCACTTTTATTTTAAATAGATGTTGACATTAACAACAACGTTTGTTATGACTTCAAACAGAATGTTTTCAAATAATTTGTATAATCTAGATGAAATCTGGGAGTGTATTGTGTTTGCCTTGCCGTCTGTTACGCTAAGAAATAATGCTCACACAGAGTCGTTAAGGGTACAGAATTATTTGTTTCCGATCAAAATCCGAGTGACCGTCTCTCTGTCCGTTCACGAACTTGGCATCACTACTGAACAATATCAGTGAACACAAAATTTGGACTTTATAGTTCAACGCGCTGTGGAACTATAGAGCGCACGGACGGACAAACGAACAGACAGTTTCGAGATTTTCGAGCAAAAATATTGACTTCTGTGTCATTCTGTTTTTCTTCGAACGTTATTTCTTAGCATTACAAACTTGAAAGAAAACATATAATACAGTCAGATTCATTCCATCCCGCTCCCCAATAAAACCCAAAAAACTCGAATTTTAGCGAATTTTCTTGAGAAATATTTACACTATGGATCTGTAAATCATCATATTACAAATATATCATTTGCATAACAATGCTGGTCTATAAACGAAAATTGTATCGATATCCCATCACTTCTTATGCTCCCCCCTTCGAATACCACCACTACGCCACGGAAGCCTCATACATATCCATATACATATTTTTGTATATATGTAAGTATATGTATGACCGTGCGGCCGTGTGCTCCGATTTGCGTTTTTGCGGAATTCTTTTTCTTTTTTTTGTGTGTTGAGATAGCAGAGATTATTCCGAAGAAAAAAAATTCATGCAAATCGGGTGAATAGTTGCGAACAACAAACGAAAAAATTTCTCCATACAAAATGTACTGAAAATGAAATTTTCCAAATTTTCCAATTTTCGGGGAAAATTTGCAATTTTTGGCTCCGTTAGGATCTAAGTTGGGCTTTAACGAACACAACAAAAGAAATTTGAGCCAAATCGGACGAACGGTTGCTGAGTTACACGTGTACACACTTATTTTTATATACATATATGTATAAGAAGATAAGAAATAGTTCGCATGATTACTTACGAATCACTACACATAAAAAAGAAATGCCGGAGGAACGCAAACCAAAACACACGGCCACATGATCATACATTAACATATGCATCCATATGCTATCTTTATACAAAAAAAAAAAGAAATTCGTGCTTAAAAAATTCCCGTCTGGAGTGGGAATTGAAACTATGATCTATTGACTGAAAAGCAAGCACGCTGCCCACTACGCCAGGGATGTCTCAAATATCGGATGAATAGTTGTGAATAACAAACGAAAAAATTTCCCCATACAAAATGTACTGAAAACAAAATTTTCCAAATTTTCCAATTTTCGTGGAAAATTTGCAATTTTTGGCTCCGTTAGTATCTAAGTTGGGCTTTAACGAACACAACAAAAAAAATTTGAGCCAAATCGGACGAACGGTTGTTGAGTGATGCGTGTACATACGTAGACCACTTATTATAAGATTTTGAAAAACTTTTTTAGCTTCAAATATTGTTATCGAATTTATGATAATGTTACGTAACTCAGTTTGATCCCTTTCATAAAAAAAAGCTCTATTCAAATGTAAAAGACAAATATCAAAAAATATTTTCCTCTCCCTGTAGCAAAAAGCATTTTCGAAAGGTTTTTTCAATCCCCAAATTTTAAACATTACCTAATACTCTCACGTGGATGTGCTGCATATGACGGTAGGTGTATTTGGAAGTGTTTTTGCAGCAGATGTCCCGGTCCCGGGTTTCGGCATAAACGAACTTCTTCAGCAATCTGAAAAATGAAGTGGCTCCCAAAAAATAACATCCCCGTATAATGCTTTTATATAGAAAAAACTACCATCATACATTTTTTTGTGGTCCCTCTGTTTTCATACTTCAGGACTTTTCCGTGCACTTTTATGCTGGCAGTCATGCATCTGTGCATATAAATAAAAAATTTAAATTGCAATGAAAAAATGGGAAAATTAAATATTGACGACATTGAATGAATGCATGTATGCTGCAACTTTGACAACTCAACCTATCCACAAACTTTTATCGGATTCATCCTTCATTTGACTGTACAAAATAACGAGAAGTTTTTGGGGTGCACTGAAGCCGCAGCCGGAGGGTTGATAAAAATCTCCAATACCATCCAAATACACGTCATACTTTGACATGAAACCTGTGTCATATCCAAATATGGTTTGTATAACAATAACGCAATATCGTAGATCTGCCGCCATATGGATTTTATGATCAAATTTTTTCTCGTGTCATGTTTTGAAGGAGCTGTCCCAACTTTTTCGATTTAATTGAAGTGAACTTTTGCTTGTTTGTATGTTTTAGCAACTCTATTCTAATCTGATGACATGACGGCTTTTCAATTTATTTGGTTTGAGAAGGGTGGAAATGGCGAGTGTTCTTGTGCTCGTCTGCCTATTTTTGATTATGACATAATACGGAAGGAGGAGAGCATGTTGAAAACCGATAGATTAATTGAATTTGTTCGATACTGCCATGTCGAATCGGTATTTAGGTTATCCTCTTCTCGAATAGTTTTAATTTGTTAAAAGGCAATCCAATAAACTCGACTATGGTGATTGGTAGGATGTTTTCTTTCGCTGTAAAGTAAACTCTTGATTTGATATTTGTTTCAAATTGCATACAGTTTGTATTTATACCATAGAGAAGCTTACGCCGTATTCGTTATTCTACAAATATTTGAGGAATAATATGGCTATGAATAGGTATGAGTTGAAAGTTGTCCGTAATTTTAATTATTGGTAAACACAGTGCGTTTAATTTTAGATGGTATGTCAATAATTCTCGGAACTTAATTTATTGGGGAGCCGAAATGACTACCAAATTTAAGGCAACACAATTCGCTAATAACACACAAAAGCCTTTTAATAGGAATAGTAGATCTTGTATCTTGTAAGATATTTTCATATTAGTTTTTTCTTTTTTTGCGTGGTTGTCTTTTTGTACTGAAGTACAGCTCCGGTGGGAGAATATTGGTTTTTGAGAATTAAGAGGATAGAGACGAAATTGACTACGAATATTTATTTTGAATTGCTGAATGTTGCAGTCATGCGGAAATACTGAGATGGGCAGCGAGTTCCATATTCGAACAATCTGGTTTAAGAACAAGTCACAAAATTTGACAGTGCGACCGAAGATAGAGTTGACAGAATACTTATGCGTGCGTGAAGCAGTATTGCGGGGTAAGGGCATACATGGGGGCAAGAGACTAGAGATTTCGTCCGAACAATCTACATTGTAGTAGCGATACAAGGGTTAGGGAGCTTACATTTCGTCTATAATTTTAATAGTCCGAAACTGGATACTCATAAGAGAGAGAAGCTCTTGACATTGGTAGGAATTAAATTCAGGACGTGGTCTAATATAGGCCTTATAAATTGTCAGTAACCCAGAAGCAATGAAGGAGTTTATACAACGTTTTAGGTAACCCAAACATTTAGATACTTCCTTGACAATGTTAAATATATTATCGTTCCAAGATAAGTTCCCTGTAATTTGGATACCTAACATCTTAACACTTGAAGAGTTGGTTAATGCCTGGCCTCCGAAGGTGATTAGATTAAGGTTAGAGTGACGTTTATGGGACATAAGACAGTTTTCGAAGCATTAAATTCGACTTGATCCTTACTGCCCCAACTAAGAATTTTAGCCAAGTCGTTATTCACTGATTGAACCATGTACCTACGTTGATCTACTAAGCTAGTACATCGGGCTAAGAACGCAGCGTTGAAGTGATAAGAGAAGTATAATATGCTGTCATCAGCGAAGCTATGTATAAGATTGAAAGTTGAAGATAGCAAGTCATAAATAATAGAAAAAGGGTGGGAGAAAGAACCGTGCCTTGAGGGACATCAGCGTAATTTTAAAAGAAGGGGAAACTATACCATCCAATACCACACGTCTAGAACGATTGGCTAAAAAACGTTCAATCCAGTAAATAAGGTAGTCGCCCAAACCAATAGATTTAAGTTTGATTAAAAGGGCGCTGCGCCACACTCTGCCAAAGGCCATGGAAATATCGAGAGCGATAATACAAGATTCACCAAACTGGGGAATGCTCTTGTTCCATTGTTTAGTAAGGGTGGTTAAAAGATCTTCTGTAGAACGTTTCTTGCGAAATCCATACTGTTTGTCGTCAATAATATCATTAAATTTGAGATATTCTATAACTCTATTGTTGATGATTGTTTGTTGATTAATGCAATTCCCTTTTCTTGGGACTGACGGAAAATTTGCAAGCTTCTATGAAGATGGGACAGTGGAGGACGGTAAGGAGAGACGATAGAGTTTGCTTAGAGGTAGTAAGAGTAGAGTAGTAGTAAGAGAATCGGTGCAATTTTTAAGGACAAGGGCAGGGATTCCGTCTGGACCGGACGATCTGTTAACATGTAGATTCTTGAGAACTCGATATACGTTACTCGGACGAATGTCAATTTATCCTATGGAGGAATTTAGCGCAGTATACGTTGGAAGGATAGAGTTCGTTGATGGTAAAGAAGAGTTGGCAGCAAAATTGAGCCGCTAAGACGTTTGCCTTCATTATTGTAGATTAAAGATGAAATTGATGATGCAGAAACTTTCGATGTCCTTAAGATATCTCAAAATTTGTTGCCTCAGTTTCTGGTCAGGCAAATATTTGTCTCGTTGTAAGCTGGATTAACAGAGATTTATTTCTTTTTTGAAATTAATTTAATTATCTTCATATGGCAGCTGCTTATAAACACAGTAAGCTGCACCTTTTGCCCATATCATAGCACTTCCTTCCCTCAATGACTGTGTTTGTGCATTGCACATAAAGGCCGAAATTGCCTATAACATATAACATTCTGTAAAAAAAAATAAACTTTACCTTAAATATGTTATGCATATTTGTTCGTGCGAATTCTAGCCGTGCTGCCGATATCAGTTTTTGGCGACAAATGTGCTTAAAACTCCTTAACACTCTGTGTACTATCCATTTTGACAAATCTAGTCTACAATTCTTGACGGTTTGGGCAGCGATCTTCATGGAGTTGCTTGCATTTTGAATTTTCCGACGCTTATTTCAGGATTTTGTAGCACATTTCGAATGACAGCTCCAGGTCGATTGAGCTTTTCAGCAATTGCACGCTTGCTCAAACCATCTTTAAGAAACGCAAGAATTTGGCCTATTTCCAAATCTGTAAGCACTGTTCCGCGCGGCATTTTAATGATAAACAACAACAACGATCTTAATAATATTTGAATAAATTTGACTTGTTATCAACAGTAGATAGCACAGACTAATAACAATCTGCTTCCTACGTTTATAGTTATGCTCCGGCTAAATTTCAGCAAAGTTAAACTTACGGTAAGCGATCAGTTGTTGCTAATTGCTTTTGTTTGCTACTCTTTCTCTCTAATCTCTCATAATCAATTACTACTTAAACGCTTTGTGTCATTTTCGTGCGCTAAGCGCATGCGTTCTAGAAGAAACGCGCAGGCGATAAGTTGTGTTTCGTTCAGCTTAATGCATTCGCTTCTCTTCTAGAAAGCATGCGCTCAGCGCACGAAAATATCATACCGTGCGTACCTAGCCAAACCGATCTTCCACGGGACATGGTATGTTCTATAATTCTCAATAAGATTGAGAATGTTTTCTTTGCTTTTCATTATACTTTGTTTTCTATTAGATAGCTACTCGATTGCAAAAAAAATAAATACCGCGTAGAAGCAAATTGCTTTCAATTGCGCACGTGATCCTCGTATCAGTCGGATAGCCTTCTGCTATTGCATGCGTCCTAAAATCGCACGAAAAAGCGCATGCGCTTGAAGCACCATTCTCTTGCGTTGCTACATACACGAAATTGAACGAAAAAGTGCATCCTGTGAACGAAGCTTTACACCGAATGAGGATGCAGAGGCGCCGAGATAGCATTCTGTTCAAAAGCCTTAGTTCCATAGTGTATGCAAAGACGTAATGAACTAGAATAATTGTCCGATTCGCAGCTGCCGCTTCGATAGTCGACAGTAGTACGATATCGTGATGTTGCCATACTGCGATGTTGCGGTGTTGCGATATCATGTGCCATACTGCGATATTGCGGTGTTATGTTATCGTGGTGCTTGCAGGTGCTGCGGTGTCACGATGTTGTGACATTGACATATTTATACCGGCAAGATGTACGAGTGGTGAAAGCTGGGATGAATTTTTCTCACATTTACTGGTATTCATAACGAATCTTATGAATGGTAGTTGTTCACTCCATTCGATGTGGTTTTTTCTACTATTATAACCAGCTGTGTCTTTAGATCTCTGTGAGATGTTGCATAATTGCATAAATGAATTGTGTACCATTATCGCTGATTAATCTGGTGCCTCATAGCATAGAAATACTTCATTTAATAGTATAGCTGTACACATTTTGCTTGAGCATCAGATAATGCAAATAGTTGTACCCATTTGGAAGCGACATCTTCGATAATTAAAACCATTTCAGCTTATTTTCTATTTCGGGAAGATGTCCGAACAGATCAACAGCAATTACTTCTAAAAGTTGGCTCATGATTTTTTGACACTGAATACATTTTGAAACGTATTTATCGCTGTCATGTCGCATTCCAGGCGAATAGTATCGATATTTTACTTTCTGTAGCGATCTTTCGGTTCGCTAATGCCAGACTGTTATTTTATGATAGCAATGTGAAACAACTTGATTGCGATCTTGACTTCTTCTACAATGACGCTACGGCCTTTGGCTTCCTGGTATTCAGGTTCCATAACATTTTTCATTACTTATTGTGGAAGAGTTGTTAGCCCTTCGCACAACCTTCTTCTTACGAATTTTTTCATTTTCGTAAATTGAGGTAACCAATGTGGCAGTCAATATGCTGGAATTATATATTGCGCCGACCGGGATTTGAACTCACGACCTTCGCATTACAAGACCAACACGCTACCTACTAGGCTACACCCTAGATCTTGACTAGGGATTATTAATTGAGGTTCTTCGGATTCTGAATCAGGGTTAACAACGCGTTACCCACTAGGGTTCACCCTATCTGAATCAGGGTTATAATGATACAAAAATACCGTAGTTGAGTAAATAGCCACGTGCTACCCATTTTGAGAAATCTTCTTCGGCTGAATCTCATTCGAAGGATTCAATAATTTTGCTTAGTTTAAGTTATTTCTCCGGAACGTCTTTCTTATCCTTTCTAGGAATATCTATAATTGTTACTCAGATTTCGCAGGTTGCTGTGTTATATCCTAGTACAAAAGGGTCTTGAGACAAGTCTGCAATAATATTTGCTTTTCCCGGGATGTACTCGATTTACAGGTTATATGGTTAAACCGGAAGAGCTCATTTGACCAATCCACCCGTTGGTGATTTTAGTGACATAAGCCGTCTCCGTGGCTGAGGATCCGACGTCACTACTACATCCGGACCTTCTATGTAACCTCGATACTTCGATACTACCCAAATAACTGCTTCTCGTTCCGTAGTACTATTATTACGTTCAGCTAAGGTAAGTAGTCTGCTTGCATATTCTATGGGGCATTCATCGGGTCCCTCACCTTGCAACAAGGCTGCACCTACTGCGTAGCCACTAGCATCTGTTCGTAGGATGAATCTTTTATTTGCATCCACTTGTTTTTATATAGGAGCGCTTGTTTAGGTTTAGGTTTAGGTTGTAGGAGGGTGGTTGCACGGAACCACAAGCACTGAGGCCATCTAGTTGGGCCCATTGTACTCCCCCTATTGTTATAAGTTGGAAGTCACTCCTCTTGCTCTAACCACTTGGTTCGGTTTGCGAACCTTAACAGGCTCGAATGTTGGACGCCTCTGAGGTCATCTAGTTCTGAGAAGAATCTAGAGCCTAAACAAAGGAGACGACTGTAGAAGATTTGCGGACAGTGACAAAGATAATGTTCGATAGATTCTTCGTCTTCCTCGCAACCTCTACACAAGCTGTCGCTCGCGATCCTCATTCTAAATGCGTGCAGCCTTAGCAAGCAATGGCCTGTGGTCAGGCCGACAATAGTTCGGATACTATAGCGACTACGTTGTAACAGTTGAGCTGTAATATTTTTGTTCGGTTCTTCCCAAAAGGATTTGGCCGTTTTACAGCTTTCCAGCTGCCGCCACCCCGCCAAGAAAGAATCCGAAATAGTCTGTTTGAAGCTAGTCTTCAGCACTGTTGGTGCTACATCGACTGACTTCCTAGTGGAATTGATGTTTGCAGATCCTTGCCGTGCAAGCGTATCTGCCTTCTCTTTACCTAGCAGGTCACTATGACCCGGTATCCCAATTAGAAAAACTTCCGTTATGGCAGCTAGGCGATTTAAATTGTGTCTACAAATGGACACTAGTTTGGATGTAGTCCTGTAGGATTGGAGTGCCTGAAGCGCAGCCCAGCTATCCGAGAAAATGTAACAATTTCCGAGACTGTTCTGCATATCAAGAATAATTTTCGTACACTCGTTAATGGCTAATACTTCTGCTTGGAACACTGTCTCGTGTTCTGGAAGATGAAATGAAGTTTGGATGTCGAGGTCGTGGGAATAAATCCCTGCCCCTGTCCCCTGGCTAGTTTTAGATCCGTCTGTATAGAAATGAGAACCTATACAGGTGCTGAGTATCGTATTTGTTGCCCATTCGTTTCGTTCAGGAAACTTAATGTGAAACTTCCGTTTCTCAACCTGCGCTTGGTTCATGCAATCATACTTGCGGTCTAAAAGGGAGTTTGCGTTTCTAATGACGTTTAGAATTTTTCCATGACCAATTTGTGGCGCTGACCACGATTTAGTGGTTTTTAATCTAATGGCTGCCAAGCCCGCTGCTTGCTTTATAAAAAGATCAAGTGAAGGTAGTGAGAGAATCACCTCCAGAGCTGCAGTCGGTGTGGTTCTAAGGGCACCTGTTATGCACAGACATGCCATCCGTTGGATCAGCTGTAAGGGTGCCAGGTTGGTTTTTAGTACCACCGCCGGCCACCACACCAGCGCACCATAGCAAATAATTGGTCTAACAATACTGGTATACATCCAGTGGATGAGGTGCGGCTTAAGGCCCCATCTCAAACCGAATGTCTTCTTGCAAGCAAAAAAGGCTACCGTAGCCTTTTTTGCTCGGTCTTGAATATTGGCCTTCCAGGATAATTTGCTATCAAGAATCAGACCTAAATATTTAACTTGATTCGAGAGGACCATATTGATACCTCGAATGTTTGGTGGATTGAAAACATATGGTCTTCTTCTTCTTGAGAAGAGGACCAGATCTGTTTTTTGTGGGTTAATGGTAAGTCCTTTATCTAGTGCCCAGCTATCTAACAGTTGTAAAGTGGATTGCATGAGGTCTTTTAGATCTTGCTCAAACTTACCAGTTAGCATGATGACAAGATCGTCTGCATATGCTATTGTGGGGTAGCCGTTCTGATTTAAGATGGAAAGGGGTTCATTCACTGTTAGGACCCACAGGAGAGGTGATATTATACCGCCCTGTGGCGTTCCTTTGTGAACAGAGCCCTTTCTTGTCTCGTCACCCATTCGTGATACGATTTTCCGTGAACGAAGAAGCTTTGATATCCATGCAGTCAGTAAAGGTTCCACGCTATGGCTGCGCAAGGCCTCAAGTATGGCATTTATGTTGACGTGGTTGAACGCGCCTTCCACGTCTAGGAAGGCGCCGAGTGCAACCTCTTTTTGATGGAAAGCTTTCTCTACGGCGGCTACCGTCACATGCAAGGCGGTGTCAGTGGATCTACCTTTCAGATAGGCGTGTTGGTGGGGGCATCTAACCGAGAGGTTCAGATTTGCCCGCAGGTAGCTGTCCACCAGTCTTTCTAGGCCTTTAAGAAGGAACGAAGTCAGGCTGATGGGTCGAAAAACCTTCGAGATGTTGTGGGAGGCTCTACCTGGCTTAGGTATGAATACTACCTTAACCTCTTGCCATAGCTTCGGTATGTAACAAAGACTGATGCATGCTTTATATATTTCTACCAGGTACTGAATTATTGTTTCATCCGCGTTCTGGATCATTGCGGGATAGACTTCGTGACTTGTAAGGTTTGAAGGAACTGAACGCCATTCCAATGTTTCCTGGTGTCACGAATGTATCTACTAGTTCTGAGTTAGCTAGAATGCGATCGGCACATGAACTTTGTGGTGGGGGCTCAAAGCAACCAGGGAAATGCGTTTGCATTAAAAGTTCAAGTGACTCGCCGCTAGACCCCGTCCATGAACCATTGCCTTTATCCAGTAGTTCAGGCATGTATGGGTCTTTGGATAGGGTCCTCTTTATCCTAGCAATTTCGTTGACGTTATCGATTTCTTCACAGAATCTCTTCCATGAATTTCGTTTGACGGCTCTTAGCTGTTTATACTCTAGATGAAATCTGAGAGTATATTGTGTTTGCCTTACCGTTTGTAACGCTAAGAAATAATGCTCACACAGCGCCGCCAAGGGTATAGAAATATTTGTTGTCGCTCAAAAACTTCGATTCCGAGTTGCTGTCTGTCCGTCTGTCCGTCTATCTGTCTGTCCGTCTGTCCGTCTGTCTGTCTGTCCGTCTGTCTACAGCATAACTCTCGAACGCTTTGAGCTCTCGTGCTGAAATTTGTTGTGTGTCATTTTTAGCAAAAAAGAAACTTTAAGTTCGTGAACGGGCCACATCCCCCCACTCCTTCTACCCCCTCCCATACAAATTTCACGAAATTCCGAAATTTTCAGAAATTGATTTTTCTTTGAAACTATTCAAGCTATCGATTTGAAATTTGGGTCAAAGTATTATGATACAGATGTCATTATTATGACGGAATATTGATTCGATCCCGTCACTCTTTCTACCCCCTCCCATACAAATGCATAATTTTGAAAAATGCAGTTTTTCGATTTTCATTGAAACTAGCAAAGTTATAATAACAAATTTTTGCCAGAATTAATTTTATTATGATTCCAATCAGAATTGAAAAAATTATCAACTTCACCTTCCTCCTTCTACCCCCTCCCATACAAATTTCACGAAATTTTGAAATTTAAATTAAATTATTTTTCTTCGAAACTGTTAAAGCAATCAACTTGATATTTTGTGTAAGATATAAAAATATAAATATCTATAACGGAAAAAAAAATTGTTTTGATTCTTACACTCCTTCTACCCCCTCCCATACAAATGCATAATTTTTGTTAAATGCATTATATCGATTTCCATTAAAACTAGAAAAATTACAAACTTCAAATTTTGCCACAATTTGTTTTTTAATAGTTGCAATAAATGCTGGCAAAAATTATCAGCTCAACTTCACCCCTTCTACACCCTCCCATATAAATATCTGTATTATAAATTCAAGAAAAGCATTTCTCCTTCGAATATATGAGAGCTATCGACTTTGAAATTGAATCAAAGCATAGTGATAAGGGTAATGATAAGCAGTTTCAAAATCATCTAAAACGTTCCATTTCCTCTGCCACCTCCCATACAAATGCCACAATTTCAGGAAAACTATGTCCAATTTCTTTCAAAATAATGAAAACTAAAAACTTTAAATTCAGCACGAAACATTTTATATGCCATTTTCGGTGTCACATAGAAAAAATACAAACCCCCCCCCTCCCCCTCAACTTCTACCACCTCCCATACAAAGTCTCTACTCACTATTCGAAAGAATTTGAGATGACATATTTTCCGGTATATTAAAGTCATTTCCATCTCATCTAGAGTATCATATGGGCTTAATGCCCAATCATAATTCTGTTATGTTTTTTATACAGTGTAAGTGCTGCTTTGTATTTGTCCCAGTCTGTGTCAAGTTTGCTGGAGTTAGCTTTATTAAAGAGTTTCCTTGCTCGTTTTTTCAAGATATCGAGATCGTTATTCCACCAGACAGTAAGAACACTATCTTTGGCAGTCTTCTGAGGGCAGGAACTCTTGTATGAGTTTATTAGTATGTTTGTTAACATACCCACTTTTTTATCTAAGGAATCTTCTGTTTTTATTGGGTAAGGAACTATTGCCGGTAGTCTTTGGTTTATTAGCTCCTGATATTTGACCCAATCAGGAGCGCTTGTTAATAAATGTTTTAGTTGATTGAAAGCGTCCTGTAGATATGACTTCCAAACCCATTTAGCACTCTTTTTAGGCAATTCTCATAACGAACGAACTACTGATGCAAATGCTGAAATGAACTGACGATACCATGAATACATCTGCAGAAAAGAAATTATATTTTTTAAAATTTTTGGAATTGGCATCATAGCATTTTTATTTTATTTGGGTCGAAATTTATTCCCACCTGATTGTTCCTTTGTAATTATTCCTCAAAAAGAGAAAATTGCGTTTATTTTGTAAACCATTTTCGGTAACCAATTTAAAAAGAAACTCTTCTCTCTAGTTGAACAATAACACAACATCAACAAACGGAAAATAATTTTTCTTAAATGCAAAAACGCTGGATTAAAATTGTCTTGTGTTTTCTTTTTAAATTGTCATATGTGTATTGGACTCTCTCTTTGATATTCGTACTTAAAATTCTGCTCGTCCTGAAGTGGGGAAACATCCAGCACCGTATTTCTTAAAACCCCCCGGACTCCTCTTTCATGTTTGCATAATACGAAACCCTTGAATTTTAGTGAGTCGAAATCATTGAAAAGCCTCAGGGAATGAAATTAAAATCAGTATTTTTCCATACATATAGATAAAAAGAAATATACAATATATACATCAACATATTTGCGAACCTACGTATGGATACATTTTGTATTACGTCTAATTTATATCTAAAAGTAAGATACAGCTTCCCGAACTCCTCAGGATAATAATGTTGATGACGTTAGTATTCTTCTCCAGGTTTATACGTCGTACATAAAACATTTTTATAATCAACCAATCCACGATTGAAATCTGATTTACTTTTTTAATCTGTATTACTGGCGTATACTATAGATCTTTTTAGTTCTTCTTCTTTGGATATCCCCCACAAAATTCAATCATTTTTTTCTGTTTTTTCTGTATAAACCAAGTTTCTTATGAATATTAACGTAATTATATTTTTTTGGATTATCGCATTTCAGCGTTATCTCCTGCAAATTTTTGTAATATGATTCTGAATTAGAGAGAAGATATTTTAAGTAAAATTGTATCTTAACATAACAGATTTATGGAGTCTTTAAGGAAATAATCTTTCACTTTATACGTAACAAATAGAAAGCAATACATAGCTAAACTTCTCAATCGATCAGATCTATAGACATTTAAGACTTAAAGAGAAGAATCATTCCGACAAGATTTTGAAGAAACTCAATTTAATTTGAAAACATAACAGGACTACGGTTGGGCGTAAAGCCCAATTGAAGAATTCTTGCATGAATTTATGACATTTGTACGGGAGGTAATAGAGAAAATGGGAGGCTTTGGATAATTTTAAATCTGCTTTTCAACGTCCTAATCACATTGCTTTGTTACAATTTTTAAGTCGATAGCTCTTATATGTTCGAAGGAGAAATACTCTTCTTGAATTTCCAATACAAAAATTTGTATGGGAGGTAGTAGAAGGAGTGAAGCAAAGTTCATGCTTTTAGCATTTATTGTAATTATTAAGGGACAAATTCTGGCAAAATGTTAAGTTTGTACCTTTTCTAGTTTCAATGAAAATCGATTAAATGCACTTACCAAAATTGTGCATTTGTGTGGAAGGGGGTAGAAGGAGTATTCAAATCAAAACCAAATTTTTCGACATCAATGATATTTATAATAGTATATTTTTCTAAAAATTTAAAGTTTTTAGCTTTGACGGTTTTGAAGAAAAATAATATAATTGAAAATCCGAAATTTCGTGCAATTTGTACCCTCTTCCATGGAGAAAGAGTAAGGTGAAGTTGATAGTTTTTCCAAAATTGGTTGTAATTGTAATATAATTAATTATGACAAAAATTGGTTCTTTAAGATTTGCTAGTTGCAATGCAAACTAAATAAATGAATTTTGGAAAATTGTGCATTTGCATGGGAGGAGGTAGAAGAAGTAAGGGGAACAAATCGTTATTTTTTGACGTTAATAATATTCACATCGTTTTGAAAGAAAAAATTTCGGATTCTACACTGTTACGCTTTATTATTCGTGACGTTTCAGTCTCTGCTAAGACCTTTATCAAACAGTTTGACAACAGTCTCTGCTGAGACCTTTATCAAACTGTTTGATAAAGGTCTTAGCAGAGACTGAAACGTCACGAATAATAAAGCGTAACAGTGTAGAATCCGGAAATCTTTTCTTTCAATTCGAAATGCACTGTAAAAACGTTCACCAAACCAAAATTCACATCTTCATACCAAATTTTCAAGACAATAGCTGAATTCGTTTCGGAGAAAAATCAATTTCTTCCAATTTCGAAATTTCATGAAATTTATATGGGAGGGAATAGAAGAAATGGGAAGATGTGGCCCACTCACAAACTTTAATTTACCATTTCGCTAAAAATTACATGTGACAAATTTCCGCACAATAGGGCAAAGCTTTCGAGAGTTATGTTGTAGACAGTGGGATAAACGGTAACTCGGAATCGAGGTTTTTGAACGACAACAAATATTTCTGTACTCTTGGCGACTCTGTGCAAGCATTAACTAACGAGTCTGAAAATGTAACCTATTAACATTGAGAATTCCTCCAAGCAACTTTGGTGTAACTAGGGTGTAGACTAGTAGGTAGCGTGTTGTTCTTGTAATGCGAAGATCGTGAGTTCAAATCTCGGTTAGCGCAATATATATAATTTCAGCTCATTGCCTGCTTGGATATACCTTGGTCACCTCAATCTACGAAAACGAAAAATTTGTAGAAAGAGGATTGTGCGAAGGGCTAAAAAATCCTTCCACAATAAGTAATGAAAAATGTTAAGGAACCTGAATATCAGGAGGCCTAGGTCCGATTTGGGCTGTAGCGCCATTGTAGAAGAACTTTGGTGTGACGCCTCGCAAGACACTTTGCGGCCTTACATACCTGCAACGATGCATAAGAAGATTTTTGATGAGGTTTATGGAACAGCTCATCCAGGTGCAAAGCCAACACCTAAGCTTATAGTTGGGAAACAAAAATTCCTACACTTGGCGCAGAGAATGCATAGCTTGCGGGAAAGCGAAAATATCTCGCCACGTAAATATTCCACACGGCACTTTCGAGCCAGTAAATGAAAAGTTCGCCAATATCCACATTGATTTGGTTGGACCTCTTCCTATTTCGGAAGGCTTCACTTACGGTCGTTGACAGCTTTACACGTTGGCCTGAAGCTTATCCAATTGTGGACATGGTGGTGGTCATGGAATACATTCCTCGTTACGGAGCACCAGTCACGATTCATATTGATCAAGGACCACAATTCGAAACACTACTATATTCCGAGTTAGGCAGAGTTTTGGTATTCAAACGAAATAGAACTACTGCTTATTAGAACGTTGGCATCGACTTGTTAAAAGTTCTCTTATGTGCAAGGCATCAGAAAGATGGACTCGCGAACTACCGTTCATTCTTCTCGGACTTCGCTCCATCATCAGACAAAATGTTGGTGCCACTCCAGATGAAATAGATTATGGCAAAAATTTACGTTGGCCATACGAACTTGTTCACGCCGATTCTAGCACAATACAAACAATATCACCCAGCTACTCGACTACGTGCAGAAGCTGCGGGAGGTCATGCGTTTGGTGGAGACCAAGCTTCCAACCACTCACACATCCACAAACAGTTTCGTCTTTAACTCACTTAAAGATTGAGACCATGTAATTGTTCGTCAGGATCAAGTGAAAAAGTCGCTTCAACTTCCGTATTAGAGACCTTTTAAAGTTTTAAAGCATCATGAGAAATTCTTTACTCTTTCCTTAAATGGTAAAGAAAAGAATGTCTCGATTGACAGATTCAAACCTTCCTTTCAATCTCCACATCATCCCTCTCAACACGTAACTTTCCATCATCTATGATGCGAACCAAATCGCAAATGAGCTCGCATAGAGTTATCGAGAAGGACCGTCCTACTCTAGGAAGGGGTAATGTGGGGAGTTTGGAAATCAACTCTACAAACAAAATACACTCCACACATTTTCAAATTAAAAACATAACAGAATTATGATTGGGCTTTCTTTCGAATAGTGAATAGAGACTTTTGCATGGGAGGTGGTAGAAGTAGAGGGGGAGGTTTGCATTTTTCATATACGACACCGAACATAGCATGTAAAATGTTTTTTGCTGAATTTAAAGTTTTCATTATTTTTAAAGAAATTGGTCATAGTTTTCCTGAAATTGGCGATTTTGTATGGGATCAATTTCAAAGTCAATAGCTCTCATACATTCGAAAGAAAAATGCTTTTCTTGAATTTATAATACAGATATTTATATGGGAGATGGTAGAAGGAGTGAAGCAGAGATGATATTTTTTTCTATCACTTGTTTCAATTATTAAGAAACAAATTCTGGCAAAATTTGAAATTTGTACTTTTCCTAGTTTGAATGGAAATCGATAAAATGCATTTAACAAAAATTATACATTTGTATGGGAGGGGGTAGAAGGAGTGTATAGATCAAAACAAATTTTCTTCGCATTATTAATATTTCTATTTGCATACTTTATACAAAATATAAAGTTGATAGCTTTAATCGTTTCGAAGAAAAATAATTTAATTTAAATTTCAAAATTTCGTGAAATTTGTATGGGAGGGTGTAGAAGGAGTGAGGTGAAGTTGATAATTATTTTTGAAAAAAATTGCAATTATAGTAGAATTAATTCTTACAAAATTTCGTCTTTTCAGCTTTACTATTTTCAATGAAAATCGAAAATATGTATTTTTCAAAATTGTCCATTTGTATGGGAGGGGGTTGAAGGAGTAAGGGGATCGGGTCAATATTCCGTGATATTAATGGCATCTATATCATAATACTTTGACTTAAATTTCAAGTCGATAGCTTAAATAGTTTCAAAGAAAATCAATTTCTTAATATTTCCAAATTTCATGAAATTTGTATGGAAGGGGGTAGAAGGAGTGGGGAATGTAGCCCATTCACGAACTTAAAATTACTTTTTTGCTAAAAATTACACACAAAATTTCTTAGCACTATAACTCAAAGCTTTCGAGAGTTATGCTGTAGACAGACGGACAGACGGTCACTCGAAATCGAGGTTTTTGAGCGACAACAAATATTTCTGTACCCTTGGCGACTCTGTGCGAGCATTATTTCTTAGCGTTACAAACGATAAGGCAAACACAATATACTCTCAGATTTCATCTAGAGTATAAAAATTTAAGTCAACCGATTATAATTAAGAAAAAGAAAATATAATAGGAATAGTCAGCCGATAAAAAATTGTCAAACTAAAAAGGTTAACTAGGGTGTAGCCTAGTAGGTAGCGTGTTGGTCTTGTAATGCGAAGGTCGTGAGTTTAAATCCCGGTCTACGCAAAATATAGTTCCAGCACATTGCCTGCTTGGATATACTTTGGTCACCTTAATTTACGAAAGTGAAAAATGCGTAGAAAGAGGGTTGTGCGATGGACTAACAACCCTTCTACAATAAGTAATAAAAGAAAATGTTAAGGAACTTGAATGTCATGAGGCCAAGGTCCGATTTGGGCTGTAGTGCCATTATAGAAGTAGAAGAAGTATAAGAAAGGTTAAAAAAAATTGTTTTTAGTAAAATATAACAAATAAAGTTAATTGTTAATAAATAATAATAATAAAATATTTGAACAACAAATTTAATTTAATTAATAAAATATATTAACTACAATGGAAGTTAGGGCATTCAAATAATACTTATATCGAAGCTCAAAATTGTCATAGAAACATTACAACAAATATTCCAAATTTCATTTTAATGGCTCTTGTCATTTCCAAGAAAATCGTATTATTTCGAATTTGTGAAAATGTATCATTTTTTTGTGGAAGAGTGCGAAAGTGGTGGAAAGGTTTGGCGAACACTCAATAACGTATACGTTGAACGTTCTACTTTAATACGTTCTGAAGCTGGAGAGCGTAAGGCGGACTGACGGAAATCCAATTTAATCCAGTTCAGTCCATTATAGTAACTCTCAGATTTGATTTAAAGTATACACACTAAAAAAGCACTATCGTAAAGCACTAAATTGAGACTTGTCCCATAATCGAAAATAAATTAAAACTTAAACTGATTACACGTCAACAACAAAACATGTGAGCTTATTTCTAATTGCAACCCATAATCTCATTCTGGCAACTTTTCATTTCATTTAAATAATTCTCTATGGCTTAGCGGTAACAACACAAGTGTTTGGTTATCTCAAACGAATGAGGACGTGACTTTTTCAAAATTATGGTATTTAAAATTTTCACATGTCTGTTCATACCCGATTATATATGGATTATATATGTATTATGTGTCGACGCCAAACCTAAAATATCCTGGCTTTACGCAACTGTATATCGTGTTATGTTGCGTTCCATTTCAGTACGAGTACCCCCTTAAAACCTTAAAGCGAGTCTTTTTAATTTCGATGTAAATTGATAACGTTGTTGCGCTGTAATCATCTTCTATCTTAATAAGTAAAATTATTAAATGGGTAGAGTATTCTCTCTGAAGATAATATTCTTTATAGGAATCTTTTAAACTTTTTTCTCATTAATTTACTTATATCTTTTTGATTAACTATCATCAAACTTTGTAAATAAGCAAAATTCTTAAATTGAAATTGCGATAAAAAGGAATTCTGTGAAAAAAACTTGGTGAAAAAATTTCTGTTCAAAATAGATAGCGGAAAATTCGGTAATTTGAAAAGCTTACTGCATTTGTATCTCAAGGGATACTTATCTAAGATGATACTACTGCCGCAGTTATATTCTGCATAGGCAGATATTTCAATTTGAACGCCTTAAGATCGGCCTCTTCTACATGCTCTACGAAATTTTTCCTAGTTGAGAGATTTGTAGGAAGCCATAAACCAGATTATCTATTTTACGATTGCACTTACTCGTCATAAGGATGCAGAAAAATTTGCCAAAAATACTTGAAGGCCCCATCAATATTTCACCAATCTTCAGAAAATCTTACAAATAGCTGATTTTTCATTCCTTCAGGGCTATAAAGCTTATTTTTTGTTACATTTCGTATAGGGTTAGGGATATAACATATATCTAAAACTAGTGATGCAATTGAAAAGAAGCAAAATTCAGGAATTCGGAAGATGTTCGAAGCCCATAATAAATTCATCTAAGCATGTAAGACGAAGTAAAGGAGATAAAATACAAAAGAAAGAAGCTTTTTAAGGACGATGAATAATTCAAGTGTTAGTCACGCAATGCTAAACTTGTGGCAAAAATAGGATTCTCTTAGGAACCACTCAATCATTTATTAAATCAAGTTACGGTCTATTTCTGGTGTGCGTATCCTAAACAGCTTTGTGTAGTATAAAACGGTTTCGTTTTCTTCGAAATGAAAAGCAAAGTCCAGTATTTCTGACAAATGTAATACCGTTTTAAGAAAATTAAAGGAGGATTGAATTTTCGGAATTAGGAAATCAAAGTAACCCTTTTTTGAAAGTTTAAATAACGTAATTTAATTGAAAGGATGCAGGAATTGGAACGAAACCACTGAAGCATTGATTTACTTCAAATTGCTCCAAGCCAAACCCAACAATTTCGTAGTAAGAATTTAAAAACAATTCAAAAATAATAAAACCTTTCGACTTACTCCTAGATATTACGTCCTATTTTATATGCTTAATCAATGGGAACAAAACGAAATATGGTAAAAAAGCGAATTCCCGTCGAGAATTGACCCATTTACACTACATGTTAAGATTAATGATATCTGTTAAATGCCTTGATTTTATGGAGCAGAAATCAAGGCAAGATTAATGACTTTATTACTCTTCGGAAGTCATGGAAATAGTTTAGCAGGCAGGCTAAATTTTTCAGCCGTATGTTATTCAATTATAGCTAAGAAATTATCATCGATCTATCTTTGCCGTATCGCCATGTTATCAAATCCCAGTGGGTCTTTTTGGACGATAATTTAAGTAAAATATAGTTCAGTGAAGGGGAATTCTTCTTCAATGGCACTACAGCCCAAACTCATTATTTATTGTGGAAGAGTTGTTAGACCTTCGCACAACAAATCTTCAGATTCTTTTACATTTTATTTGTTACTGTGAAAGGGTTTGTCAGCCCTTTTCACAACCATCTATCTACGAATTTTCATTTACGGAGATTGATGTAGCCCAGATTTACTCATACTCCGTGTACTATAATTATACATCGACCTGGATTTGAACTCATGACCTTCGCGCTGTAGACAAACATGCTACCCACTAGGCTTCATCCAGATTGAAGCGAATGTTTGCTTAAAAGTAGTGAAGTCTGTATTTTTCTTTTTTTTTACATTTCGTATAATGCTGCTACCTACTGTATTATTTCAGTAATAAAATATTGTGATTGACTTGGGGAAAAATAAATTTGCTACCCTGAAAAAAAAACCCCAAAAAAATATCAAAATTATGATTGGCCATACTGCCAAGATGGTGGAACCTAGTGAGTAGCATGTTGAATTCAAATCCTGGTCGACGCCTGCTTGGGTAGACCTTTGTTACCTCAATCTACGAAAAAGGGAAATTCTTAGATAAAGGGTTATACGAAGGGCTGACAATCCTTCCGCAATAAGTAATCAATAAATGTTAAGGAATCTGAAGGTCAGGCGGCCAAGTCCCGATTTGGGCTATAGTGCCATTGTGGAAGAAGAAGAAGTACTGCTTAATATGAGGTATTTTTCAAAATTATGCATTTGTATGCAAAGAGGTGGAAGGAGGGAGCTGATCGAAACAAAATGTTTGGACTGACTCCGTGCTAGCATTATTTCCTTGCGTTCGTTTTCTTGGTGGAAGAGCATTTTATTCTTCGCCAAATGCTGTAGTTTTTGCTTCAAATCGGCGTCGAATCGATCCGAGAGCTCTGCATAATATGCGCCGGTGATCATTTTGCTCTTTTCAAGGTAATCGATGTGGATTATGCCGCGTGCATCCCAAAAACTGTCGCCATCACCTTGTTTGCCGACAGACCCATCTTGTCCTTCTTCGGCACCGATCCGCCCGGAGAAGCTGTTTTAAACGTCCTTTGTCTCTGGTGTATTGTCTACTTCTACAATGGCACTACAGCCCGAATCGGGCCTTGGTCTCCTGACCGTCAGGTTCCTTAACATTGTTTTTATCATTTATTGTGGATGTGTTGTTAGCCCTTCGCACAACCCTCTATCTATGAATTTTTCACTTTCCTAAATTGAGGTAACCAAGGTATATCCAAGCAGGTAGTGTGCGGGAATTGTATTACATCGACCAGGATTTGAACTCACGACCTTCGCATTATAAGACCAACTCGCTACCCATAGGGTACATCCTAGCTGGTGTATTGTGATAGATCCATATTTCGTTCACGGCTATGAAACTGCGCAGAAAATATTCTAGATTACGCTCAAATAGCGCCAAATACTCCTTCGACATTTTGCGTTTATAGTCAATTGCGAGAAAACTTGGCATCCATCACAGATAGCTTTTTCATACCCAACCTGTTATGCAAAATCGAATGCACTGTACCAGTTGATATACTGTGGTCTCAACGTTTTCTCGCACTTTCAATCTCCCATCGGCCAACACCATATCGTGGAATATCTCAATAATTTCTTGAGTGGTGACCTCAACTGAACATCCAGAACGTTCGGCGTCACTCGTGCTTGTACGACCACCTCGGAATTCAGCAAAATACTTGTGAATCATTCCATTTGATGGTCCAGAGTCCCCAGCCTTTTCCTGGTTTGGTTGATAGCTTTTTATGCAAAGAATAATGTTTGGTTAGCACACGAAATTCACTTTTTTACATTTTCACCAAAATACGTGAGGTAGTCTGCTTCCAATGGCTACCAAACACAAACTAAAACATAGCAGGGCTACGATTGCGTAATGCGCAATCTTACGATACTCTAGATGAAATAGAATTTTTTGTGACCCCAAGAAATTTTGTATGTGGAGTGTTAGAAGGGATGATAGCATTGAACTAATTTTTCCCCCATCATGCTAAAGTAGCTATAAAATTGTTTTATACAATATGCTTACTCCAAAAATTGAATGGGAACTGAGAAAATTAGTGTGTTAGATTTTGTGAAAATGTGGAGTTTGTATGGGAGGTGGTAGAAAGGGTGGGGGGATTTTAGTGAATTTTTCAGAAATAACTAAAAATATTACAAAATTTACAATTCTTAAATTTGAGATAAGTAACATTCATACTTTTCAAGAAAATCGATTTTTTGTGAACTAGTGAAACTGTGTCATATTGTATGGGAGGGGGTAGAAGCAGTGAAGCTAATCAAATATTTTTTTTTGATCTTAGTGATAATGCTAATTAAGAATTTATTACAAAATATGAGCTCGATCAACGTTATATGTTCTGAGAAAATCGTCTTAGAGCATTTCATGAAAAAGTGATGTTTGTATGGGAGGGCGTGGAAGGAGAGGGAAGACGCCAATAATTTTTCTACTGTAGATTTAGATCATTATGAAAGTGATATATCCCACAATTCAGCCTTATAGCTTTCATACTTTTTGAGTAAATCCATTTATTGTCAAATTGCGAAATTGTGTCATTTTGTATGGGACGGGGTAGAAGGGGTGAAGCTAATCGTCTAATTTTTTTTTGGCCGTACTAACAATTTTAAATAAATATTTGGTGCACAATTTCAGCCAGCTAAATTTTATACGCACTGAGTAAATTGGCTTAGAATAATTCATGGCAAGTACAGTTTGTATGGGAGGTGGTAGAAGCAGGAGGAGGACACGCATAATTTTTATACAGTAGATTTATATTATCATAAAAATAATACATTTCAAATTTCAGGCTAATAGCTTAAATACTTTTCGAGCAAATCTATTCATTGTCAAATTGCGCAATTGTGTCATTTTGTATGGGAGGGGGTAGAAGGGGTAGAGCGATTTGGCCCGTTCACGAACTTGTCTTTACTTTTTTGTGAAAAACGACGTGTACAAAATTTGAACAATCTAGATCGACGCGTTCTCAAACTAGAGAGCGAACAGACGGACGGACGGACATCCGGTTTTGAGATTTTTAAGTGATAACATTAACTTCTGTATCATTCATTTTTTTCTCCGAGCCTTATTTCTTGGCGTTACAAATCTTAGAGCAAACTTATAATACTCTCAGATTCCATCTAGAGTATAATGACGCAGCTGGCTCAAAATTTGACTGTAGCCTAATAACAGAAGCTGTGTCGAATTTAACGCGTTCAAAAATTCACGGGATTATTGAACTACCCTCATATGCTAAAGAAAATCAAATTGAATAAAAATGAAAAAAATTTAATATTAAATTAATTTTCAATTTTCCATTTAACCCATAGGCGACCATTGCCCACTTTTTGGTCCCTAATTTTTTGGGTGCTACTAGGATGGGAATTTGTCCGCCTGTTAAACAGGAGTGAAATTTTCCTTTCGCGACCAGAGGGTCATTTCAGGGTCCAGGGCGTATTTACATGTTCCCAGCTGTTTCGGCTATTTCTAACACCGATAGAAGCACTTTCGGATTTTTAACCCCAACACGGCCGGTTGGTCTTTTTCCACAAGCCCAAATGGCGCCCTGCCCAAGAACTCCCTTTCACTTAGTCTTCCACTCATCTGCAACTCGTCTCAAGAACAATAAAGTTTCGCCCGACTTGTTGGCAGTTTATTTGTATATGACACCGAGCGTGGCATGCAAAATGTTTCATGCTGAATTTAAAGTTTGAAGTAACTTTCTCTGGCTAACAAGATGCTAATTTTTAAGCTTGTTCTGCAGCCTAGGCTATCTTATGGCTCACCTGTCTGGAACCAGTGTGCAAACGCCCATAAAAATAAATTACAAGTTTCACAAAATAAGTGTCTGAAAATGATTCTCAAAAAACCTTTTTACTTTTCGACCAAGGCCCTCCACGAAATAGCCAATATGCCTACTGTACAAAAATTAGTTGATAAGAGATTCTCATCTTTTGCTCTCAGGTCCCAAATGGTCAAGAACACGCTCATTTCAACTCTTCTCAATCAATTGCAATAAAGTGCAGCCAAGTATCTCTTGATTTATCATAAGTTAGGTTAAGTTAAATTTAAATTTAGTTTTAAGTAGTTATTAAGTTATACACGAAAGGTTTTTTTTTTTTTTTGAAAATTTTTTCTTGGTCAGTTTAATAATAATAATAAAACCCACAGTTCTAATCAGCAAATGTCTACAAAATTCTCTCTAGTTGCTAAGATCTTGTAATCTGTTCTCTAAAATAAGTTACTCTGTGTTATACAAGCTGATATATAATGATGAAATAAATGAATTTGAATTTGAATTTAAAGTTTGAAGTTTTCATTATTTTCAAAGAATTGGACATAATCTTCCTGAAATTGAAGCAATTGTATGGAAGGTGGCAGAGGATATGGAGGGTTTTAGATGATTTTGAAACTGCAACAACATTCTTATCATCATGCTTTGTTTCGATTTCAAAGTCGATAGCTCTCATATGTTCGAAGGAGAAATGATTTTCTTGAATTTATAATATAGATATTTGTATGGGAGGGGGTAGAAGGAGTGCAGCGAAAAGCAAAATTTTAAATTTGAACTTTTTTTAGTCTTAATGGAAATCGATATAATGCTTTTACCAAAATTATTAATTTCTATGGGAGGTGGTAGAGGGAGTACACGGATCAAAATAAATTTTTTCGTTGTCAATGATATTTCTATTATTATACTTTCAACAAAACTTTAAATCGATAGCTTATAGTTTCGAAGAAAATTAATTCAATTTAAATTTCAAAATTTCGTGAAATTGGAAGGAGGTGGAAAGAGTGAGGTGAAGTTGATGATTTTCTTAAAACTGATTGCAACAATAACGAAATTAACACTGGCAAAAATTTGTTTATTTAGCTACGCTAGCCTCAGTGAAATTGGAATAAATATATTTTTGAAGATTGTACATTTGTATGGGAGGGGGTAAAAGAAGTGAGGGGATCGGATCAATATTTTGTGATGTTAATGATATTTACATCAATATATTTTGACCCTAATTTCAAGTTGATACCTTAAACAGTTTCAAAGAAAAATAAATTTCATAAAATTTCGAAATTTCATGAAATTTATATAGGAGGGAATGCGAACTTTGATTTACCTTTTTGCTAAAAATGACATATGTATGACAAATTTCAGTACGATAGCTCAAAGCTTTCAAGAGTTATGTTGTAGACAGACGGACAGACGGTCACTCGGAATCGACGTTTTTGAGCGACAACAAATATTTCTATGCCCTTGGCGGTTCTATGCGAGCATTATATCTTAGCATTACAAACGGTAAGGCAAACACAATATATTGTCAGATTTCATCTAGAGTAAAATTAGCAGCTGGAAGACAGCAAAGCCATTTTAAAAATTAGCAGCTGGAGGACGCGGTCTTTGGATCGAGACGATTGGAGGCGACGACTTCTGGAGGCTCAGACCTAATTTGGGCTGTCGCGCCATTGATGATGATGGTCATCATTCAATCGGACCCTGGCCTCCTGAAGTCGTCGCCTCCAATCGTCTCGATCCAAAGACCGCGTCCTCCAGCTGCTAATTTTTAAAATGGCTTTACTGTCTTCATCAACCGAGTCTTCCCATCGCTTGCGTGGTTTGCCTACTGGCCGGTTACCACTCGCTTTGCCTTTAAGAGCACGTTTGGGAATTCTTCTGTCTTCCATTCGCTCTACATGGCCAGCCCACTGCAGTTTACGTAGCTTGATGAACGTTGAAGCTTCTGGCTCGTCGTAGAGTTGATACAACTCATGGTTGTATCTTATTCACCATTCCTTCATAGGTCCCAAAATTCTTCGGATGACCTTTTTTCGAATGCGTTAACTGCTTTTTCGGAACTTCGCGCTAATGTCCACGTCTCGCTGCCATAACAGAGCACAGGTCGTAGTTTTATAAATCCGCAGCTCATTATTCCTGTGCACTTTCTTGAATTTCATTATTGGTACTACCGAATAATACGTCTTAATTGCAAGTATTATCCGTCGTTTGATTTCGTCTGTTTCATTACCGTCCTTTGCTAGATTAGCCCCAAGATATATGAAGTTGTCCACACTCTCCAAATTATATTCCGCAATTGTTATGATTTGTCTGATTGGCGGTCTCCTTCTTGTTTGCGTCATTACTTTTGTTTTGCTTTCATTAATGCGCAACCCGACTTCTTTTGCGGCGGAGTCAAGATTGACAAATACCTCCTTAGCACTAGGGAAGGATCTTGCTAGAATGTTAATGTCGTCAGCGTATGCTACTAGTTGGGTGGACTTGAATAGTAGTGTCCCGTTGGTTTCGACTGGGATTTTTCGGACGACATACTCTAGTGCCAAGTTGAAAAGCATAGGGGCTAGACCATCTCCCTGCTTTAAGCCACATTCCGTTTAAAAGCTGGTTGTGGAATCGGTTTGTATTCTCACTTGGGATTCAGTGTTCGTCATTGTGAGTCTTGTTAGTCGGACTAGTTTGGGAGGAGTTCCAAAGTCAAGCATGATTTGGTACAGTACGCTCCTGTCGATACTGTCGTATGCTTGTTTAAAATCTACGAATATTTGGTGCACGTCTGTGTTATATTCCCAGCATTTCTCAAGCACCTGTTTCACCGAGAATATCTGGTCTGTTATAAATCGTCCGGTTCTGAATCCGCCTTGGTATTCGCCAATTATTTGATTTGTATAGGGCTTAAGACGACGTTCAATTATTTTTGTCAGTATTTTATAGGACGTACACAACAATGATATACCTCTGTAGTTCTCACAACAGAGTTTGTCTCCTTTCTTGTAAATTGGACATATAATGCTTTTTCGCCAGTCGTCGGGTATGATTTCCTCTGTCCAAATTTTGCATATCATGTTGTGCAGTATTTCAGCGACACAGTTTCCACCGTTTTTCAGAAGTTCAACTGGTATTTCGTCAATTCCCGCGCTTTGTTAAGTTTTTGGTCACATAGGGCTGCTTTGATTTCAGCAAGCGTGGGTAGTGTCGATGATGGTTCATCTTCGTCAGTTGGGGCTTCAATTGAAATCTTGTCTGTCGTGGTCGGTGCTACTGGGATGGGATTCAAAAGATGTTCAAAGTATGAAGCCCATCTCCTTTTGATTTCTTCTGTGTCGCTGATGATATTGGCCTCTGCGTATTTTTTTACTATTGCGTATGCGTCCCGCGTTTTATTTTTATACTCTAGATGAAATCTGAGAGTATTATAAGTTTGCCACAAAGTTTGTAACGCCAAGAAATAAGGCTGGGAGAAAAAAATGAATGATACAGAAGTTCATATAATCACTCAAAAATCTCAAAACCGGATGTCCGTCCGTCCGTCTGTCTGTCTGTCTGTCTGTCTGTCTGTCCGTCCGTCCGTGTCCTCTCTAGCTTGAGAACGCGTTGAGCTAGAAAGTTCAAATTTTGTATACGTCGTTTTTAACAAAAAAGTAAGGTCAAGTTCGTGAACGAGCCAAATCCCTCCACCCCTTCTACCCCCTCCCATACAAAATGACACAATTGAGCAATTTGACAATTAAAGGATTTGCTCGAAGAGTATAAAAGCTATTAGCCTGAAATTTGGAATATATTACTTTTATGATAATGTCAATCTATCATATAAAAATTATGCGTGTACTCCCTCTCCTACTACCACCTCCCATACAAACTGTACTTGTCATGAATTACTCTAAGCCGATTTACTCAGTGCGTATAAAATTTAGCGGGCTGAAATTGTGCACCAAATATTTATTTAAAATTGTTAGTAAGGCGAAAAAAAATTAGACGATTAGCTTCACCCCTTCTACCCCCTCCCATACAAAATGACGCAAATTCGCAATTTAACAATAAATTAATTTACTCGAAAAGTATAAAAACTATTAGTCTGAGTTTTGGGATATATTACTTTCATAGTGATTTAAATCTACAGCAGAAAAATTATTTGCGTCCTCTCTCTCCTTCCACCCCCTCCCATACAAACTACACTTTTTCATGAAATGCTCTAAGACGATTTTCTCAGAACATATAACATTTATCGAGCTCACATTTTGTAATAAATACTTAATTAGTAGTATCACTAATATCAGAAAAAAATATTTGATTAGCTTCACTGCTTCTACCCCTCCCATACAATATGACACAGTTTCACAACTTCACGAAAAATCGATTTTCTTGAAAAGTATGAATGGTACTAGTCTGAAATTTAAGGGATGTCAATTTTATAATATTCCTAGTTATTTCTGAAAAAATCACTAGAATTCCCTCACTCTTTCTACCACCTCCCATACAAACTGCACATTTTCATTAAATCGAACTCACTAATTTTCTCAGTCCCCATTCAATTTTTGGAGTAAGCATTTTGAATAAAACATTTTTAAAGCGAGTTTAGCATGATGGGGGAAAAAGTAGTTCAATGCTATCATCCCTTCTAACACTCCACATACAAAATTTCTTGGGGTCACAAAAAATTCTATTTCATCTAGAGTATCGTAAGATTGCGCTTTATGCGCAATCGTAGCTCTGTTATGTTTTCTCATGTCGTCGTCCATTTTTTGTATTTTGCCATTATGGTACTTCCTTTGTTTTCGTCTTCAGGTCTTTTTCGCATATCGCCTAAGCTCGTCATATCTTTCTTTTTTGGCTCGTGTTGGTCGTTCAGTAAAAATTTTTTAAGCTTCGTTCTTTCTATCTATTGCGTCGCAACATTCTTGGTCGAACCAATCATTATTTTTTCGCCGTGCATTGATGATGACAGGAGAGCTTTAATCTTAACTTCTCACGCATCCCAAATTAGTTCTAGTTTTAGTTTATTTATTTATTCATTCAAAAGAGGAATAGAAAAAAAGAAAACAAAAACAAAAATTTAATTAGAGTAGGAAAAAAGAAAAAAATCCTGGATTCAACCTCTCAAGTATACGCCGAGCCACCTGCAAAAATCACCATCCCCTCTTGACCTACGAATTTAGACTGGTAGTTGATTCCACTGTTGAATGACATAAACGAAGAATTGCCTCTGTGAGACTAGAGATGAGAACTCAGGTGTTATTAGTTGGTGAGTCCTGGAAGACCTGGCGAACGTAATTCGTTGAAAAAGATACTCGGGCCTTTTGGAATGAATTATCATGAAAAGAAAAATCAAGCAGCGATATAGAATATAACGTTCTAGAGAGCAGCCAAATACATTGTCAGCATAAGGAGAAACATGGTCAAATCGTCGCAAACTATGGATATAACGAACAGTAGAGTTGAAAGCTACATTTAGTCGATTTCTGCATATATAATCAGGTCTACTTAGCCCAAGATTAATAAAGATGACATGAACGTCTGTGTAATTTATCGTATTTTTTTCACTGAGCATTATTTCTTAGCGTTGCAAACTTGAAAGCACACTTTTAATATTCTCAGATTTAAAGTAAAGAATAATTACCGATTTATAAAAATATAATTTCTTAACTCTACATTACGAGATAAATGGCAAAAAAAAATTTAGTCATTATGTGAAATTTATAGAAAATCTTAAATTAAATCGTAATTAATTTAATATCATTCTTTTCAATTTCAGGATGCGAGATTATGTTGTTGAAAATGAAAAAAACGATCCGCTAATTCATGCGCCCGATAAGAAGAATAATCCATGGGCTGAAAAAGGCAAATGTGTCATCATGTAATACTATAGTGAAAATATCTATCGACCAATTTTGATCCAACTAGTAACACTATTTCTATGGATTTTCACTAAAATACGAACAATATTACCTTCTATATTAAATTTCAACCTAAATAATAATAATAACAATCACAATGGTGACGAGTACCATTGAATCGAAATTAAAAAAAAAAAACAATAAACAAACAAAACAATAAGAAAAAAGACGCAGCGGCGAAAAGATACTTAACAAAACCAAAAAAGCAGAACGAAACTATTCAATAATGGATCTCTCCTCAACTATGTGGAAAATCGTCTTCGTACTTAAAATTAGGTTTCTACTTAGAAATAACGATAACTGAAAACTAAATTGGAATTAAAACAAAAAAAAAGAAACTCATGTGAACTGCAGACAACGCCTTGAAACATGCTATTTAGCACTAATTTACCTTCGTTTAAAATAACAAAATTTTAATAAAGCAACACATAACAATGTTTTAGTCATGTAGGTGAAAATACAAAAACGGTTGAAAATACCACCCTTGAAACGAATTCCCGTAGAAAAAACGCTACAAAATCTAGGCTATCACCGATCAACAAATCAATCAGCGAGAAGGCAACAATCCTTAGATTTATTTAATACGCCCTTCCTTCTCCCTTCTTTCACTTTCATTTCAAATCACTACGTAATAACGAGTATTATACTTGTCCTTAGGGCAATTAATTTTCAAATTTTAATAGCGAAACAAGAAAAAATAGAAAAAAAACAAATATAAATAACTAGCAATTGTAGTTATCATCAAATTTTACGAATCTTATAAGATATTATTAAAAAATTTTACAAAATAATTTCAGTGATTTTATTTAATTGATTATTTAAAAAAAAAAAAAAATCAGCCACATGTTTTTTATGACAAAAACTGAACAAGAAAATGTTTATTTATAAAAATAACATACAAATCACATGTATCGATCAAATCTGAAAAATAGGAAATGTGAAAAATACAAATAAATATACTTAGATGAAAAAAATTTAATGAAATGACTAAAATTAAGCTAAAAAAAATTTAAAGTAAAATATCTTAAAAACATCATCAAAAAGTGCTAATTAAATAAAAAAAACAACAAAGTAAATAGCAACTACTAAAAACATCGTAGCAGTAAAATATTAAAAGCTAAAAAAATGTAGCAGTTTTAAATTATTATCTTACCAATTAAGATAGTCTTAAAGTTAAAATATTAAATTAACAAAATACAATGCAAATTGGTAAAGAGATTATTATTTTATTTATTTATATTAAAAATTGAACAAATTTGATCGATTTGAATTTCAACTGAATATTATTAAAAGATGCGATTAATATCGGGCAAAATGTTCATTTATTGAAACCAAATTAACTAAAAAAAATTAAGTCTATTTGATATAATAAAAAACATTAACATATTTAAAAAAAACAGTTTTTTTATTAAATTATAAACATTTATTAGGCATATGATATATAAAATAAATTATATATAAATACTTAAAACTAATAATTGCAGAGGTAAATAAAACATAAAATATTATTAACTAATATTACAACCAAAAATTAGATTTAAAGAAAAAATTTATATTAAAAATGAAAATAAATGTTTAAATACGATAATAATAATAAATATTTTTTGTCTTATGTAAAATTTATATACTTATAAAATAAGATTAAATTAAATTATTGAAATTAATAAAAATAATATAATCATAATGATAATTGAATAGATCAATTTATATTGAATATTTTACTATTATAGAATTGGACAAAATAACAACATCGTAATTAGGAAAATAAATAATTTTGCCGAAAATTCGTTATTATAAATTTTTTTTTTCCCGTTTTCAAAAACTCAAATACACACATTAATCGGTCCCAATAAATTACGATAACTTATATTTCGCACTCTCAGTGTTGCAATTAACAATTAAATCTGGTGATTAGAGAGAGGACTATTTGTTTTTTTATTTAAAAAAAAAAAATGAAATAATAACAATATGTTTATAATTTTCATGAGGCAAAGTCATAGACCAAACTAAACAATAGATTTTTCGAAAGAAGGCCAGCGTAGAGCACTTCAAATTCACATAAATGCCTTTTAAGTAGGAAAATTCACTGAACAATGTGATGATGGTTATTCTGGCCAGTTTTTGTGAAATGTTGTATGATTATATAGGTGCATAATTATTCTAAAAATGAAAGAAAAGGTAATAAACAAGTTTTATTGTAGTTACTACGGTCCTTTCTCTAGAAAAATCCACTAGTAAATCGGAAATATTTATTTTTGCATATTCAATGTGAGCATTTTTAGCATAACTTCCAGAGAATGGTTTACAATTTTTCGAAAAACAGGTGATAATATATTTTTTTCAAATTGAGGCAATTATTGCGGATGTTTTTGTCCGAAATAAACGTTGGTATTGGATCCATTTGTGGTGGGACCTAGTTGTAGAAGTAGTGTGCGGGTCTATAATTTAAAAATCGTGTTTTTAAATCGCGGTCGATGCAGAATTTCATTAGGTATGTCCGAATCAGCTCAATTTTTGAAAACCAAAAATTCGTAAATAGGGGTAGCTGAGTGAGAAGTAACAACTCATCCTAAGTAAGTAACTCCAATCGACGCAGAGGCTGTGGCAGACAACATCCCAAACAGCCAATACATGATTTAAGCTATAGCTCTATAGAAGAAAACGATAAGTTCCTAAATTTAGCGTACACTATAACTAAGCAGGCATCTACTACTGTAGATAGATTTTTCTACGTTATACTGAAATTATATAAAGCCTAGAGGGTAGCGTGTTTGTTTTCAATGCGGAGGTTGCGAGCTCAAATCCCGACCAGCGTATAATTCCAACATGCTACCTGCTTGGGTATACCTTGGTAATCTCAATTTACGAAAAAGAAAAAAATCGTGGATAGAGGTGCCAAAATCCTTCCGCATCCAATATTGAAAAATGTTAAGAAACCTGAAGGTCGGGAGGCCGAGGCCCAATTTGGGCTATAGTGGCATTGTAGACGTAGAAGTGGGAATAACAGAAAGTTATGCTTTTTTGTATTCACAAGCACAGTCTTCGCGATTATCAGGATAGCAAGATAGGAAGTGAAGCTGAACGGGGACTAACTGATCCAAGAAGAATCTGCATACGAATTGTGAATCTTCAGCAGTAGAACTATAAAACAATCCGACAAAACTTTGCTAGAAGACAACTCAAATGGCTTGCTGTAGTCTGTATCTTATTCCTGGTTGATAATATATCTGTCGTTGCTTAAGAACAACAGTTAGCTGTACTAAGTTGTCTTTGAAATCCCAGTCGACGCATGATTCTAGCATACTACCTATGAGGATTTAAGTCACAATAATCCGCATAAATAGGAAAATATGCGAAACTTTTAACAGAAAAAAAATATGTTACGGAGATTGAAAGTCAAGAGGTCCGGTTTAGTAGAAGTATAACTCGCAAATGTTTTGGGTCATCCAAAACTTAACCAATAGCACTTGATAGCGTGTTTCTACGGTAAACACAGTGTCTATTCTTATCCCTTCCCTCAACTATCCCTGAAGAAGTGCACGCTCTTCTTACATCGATACTTTAGAGTATCTCTCATGAAATGTGAAGTTACTCATTTCATCCCTATTCTGAAATGACTGTTCATGCAATGGATTAAAGGGTGACCTCCTAAGTTTTGATCGGTGATGTAAAAACGGAAATAAAAGTACATTAAACGGTTTGTTTTAAATGCATGTTCTAGACCAAATTTTTTAGACGAAATGGCCCGCAATGAGTCAAATTAAAATAAAGTAAATTATTGCATGTTTTATGGTTAAACGTGTTGAATGATTAAGATTCCAGTTTTATTTTAAAAAGGAAATTCGCTGAAAACCAACTCTTCGGAATGTTAGTTGAATGTAACATTGAGGAATAGCAAAAAACAATTGTCTTAATTTCTATCCGAAATTCTTCTCTAATCAAAAATTTTACCTAATTTTATAATTTATCGTTTTCTAAATTTATTAAAACCTGAAGTAACGAATTAAGTGAAAATTCAAATGTCTAATTTTTGTGATGATAATGTCGTCGTATGTAAATATGTTTGCAATTAATAAACTACTCAACAAAACACACTCTTATAAGTAGTTTAGTTAAAAGATTCTAGCTCTCACCATTATAATCCTTGAAGATGATTTATCCAAGCCCAATCAAGGATAGCAAATATATTTACTAAATATTTATCACAAAAATTAAACACTAAATCAAAATGCTATTACATAGCTCGTAATATAGGAAATTATTTTATTATTATATTATTTGATATTTAAATATTGAATCTAATTTAAATGTTGTGCAATGTATTTTAATAGCTACTACTTACTAAAAATTTAAAACAATAACTTCTTATTATTAATTATTAATACCATCCAAAGAATAACAGCAAAAAAAATTACGATAGCAAAGATGTTGGTGAATATATTATGAAAATCAAAAATAAATATTTAATTTAATTTATAATCGCATTATAATATTAAGTTTATTTCTTATTAAACTCATTTAATTTACAATAATAATTATCGTATTTCAATTTAATTGTTTTATTTCATCAAAAATATCTTAATCCACACAATAAAAATATTATAATTCACCATTACAAAAAAAAAACATATTAAAACAAAATTCTTTTACAGAATAAAAAAAAAAAAAAAAAAAAGTATATATTATATTTTAGATATATATTTAAATAAATTAAATCAGAAAAGAAGTGACAAAATAAAAAAAAATATATACCTAATAACCCGCTTGGGTCATATTTAATATTACCCTTAAAAAATAGCCAAACTAATACATTAATTTATTAAATAACATTGCTTGAATTTCAAATTTTTAATTTAAATAAACAAAAGAAAAACAACACATAAATAAAAACAGAAGCATACCATTATTATTATTAAAAAAATAAACGCGAAAAAATAGAAAACATAAAAATAGTAGATTATTGGAACAAACAATTAAAAATTAATAAATAATCATAAATACAATAAAAATAAAATTTCAATACATTCAAAATTTAATATAATTATTAAGTGCTCAGAATAACATTCTTACTGACCGAAAACTAATAAAAAAAAAAAAAATATTGAAAGTAAAAACAAAGAAAGTTGTAACCGAAATTATGTTATATTAAAAAAAAACCAAAAGATTAATGAAGAAAAGGAAATAAAAACGAAATCAAAATAATTTATGATATAGCTGTGCGGAAACATAGTTTTATTTCTAATTCAGTTTATGAGTAATAAGAAGTAAATATTCAGTAATTCACAATTTATTTTCAATTGTTCAATGATTTATGGATTTTGTAAAAATATTAGTATTGTATTTCAGAAACAAAAAATTAAATTCCCTAATGCTCATACACACGCCTGAGACTACCTTAGGCAGGGGAGGAGAGTGTTACTCCTCTTATTTTTTGCTCAATTTCCAAATATCGTTCAACGAACCAACCTGAAAGATCCTTGGTGATGGAACCCGGGTTAATACAAATAGTTTGTTTAAGTAAATTAAACATTTGAATTATTATTTAACGTATCAAGGCCCGTATTTGTTGTGAATCGGGACCCCTCTGAGCTCAAAGCTTGGATCAAGGCTTCCGAGGCTTCCGTGGCGCAGTGGGCAGCGTGCTTGCTTCTCAGTCAATAGGTCGTGGGTTCGATTCCCACTCCAGATGGGATTTTTTTAAGCGCAAATTTTTCAGTTGCTACTGGTGATAACAAATTATTCGCAATAAAATGGGGAAACGGTGTAAAAGTGAAACAGTTCCACTTCAAGAAGGCCTAGGTACTCAGTAGATGGTTTCTGTTCGCTTTCTATCATTCAGTCCCCCATAACATCTGCAAATATTTGTCAGTAAGCAGCCAGTACAACTGAGCAATATACCAGCTTCACCACTCGCTACGGTCGTTCTCACTCCCCTTCCCCAACCTTCCCAATCCCATTCCCTCCCTCCATGACTGTGTTTGTGCATTGCACATAAAGGCCGAAATTGCCTATAACACAGGTCATTCTGTAAAAAAAAAAAAAATCCAGTGAGAGAGCTTCCTTGAGAGCACTAAGCTCCCAAAAATGTTATCTCATAAATTTATTTTCAAACTTAGATGACCGTAATTTATTTTAAATGTAGATAAAGAAAAATAATGACTTTTGAATAAAGCTTAACAATTCAGCTCTAACAGCACCACATGTTTTCCTAGCTTCGTTATCCAAGAAGTGCATTTTCATAAATGCTCACGATATTCTTGCGCTTTTTCGACTAGAAGTAGAAAGAGATGTACATGACGTGAAAAAGATACATCTCATAGGAAGATGTGTGCAAAAATATCAACTTTTTGATCAGTGCTCCGGCAGTATGCAATCCGGAGTTCCGATGGTAAGCCGATGAATTACCGATCGACATCAACTTACTGTGTAAAAATGATTAAATATTTATTATTCAAAGGAATGCCCATCGATAGCCGCAACTTTTCATCTTTCTGGGAAAATTCTGGGATGAGACTTTGCATGAAAATAGAAGAGCGATAGCCGAAAAGCGGCAGGAATCTGGACCGCTTCCTGCGAAACAATGAGAACTGGCTGGTAGCTTTTCCTCAAAGTGTGCTTCATGAGCTTCCATCAACATCAAGTGTAAACATATCCGGAAGACATGGAACATCCTTTAGAAAATGCTCCGATGGAACAAAAAAAAACGAAAGGTAAAAGAGCTCCTAGAATTTAATTCGACCGACGAAATTTCCACTGCAGTTGAATTGCAATCCCTAATTGATCGTACCATAAAAAGATTATGTACTGTTTAAAAACGCGTGATTCAATCTTCGGAAGACTCTTCTACAGAAGAACAATACAATTTCTAATGATGTGGGGATGCGATGGAGCAGATCAAAATTGGTATAAGCAGCGATATTCGGAAGAAGAACAGTCGGATGATAGTCTTTTCAGTATTTCAGTTGTACGTATCAAAATGTATTGTGGTCTTCTACTCAAAATAGTCTACTAAAGCTAAAGGGTCGGTAGGAGGAGGGTGGGTGCAAAGAAAAATGCTTAAAAACTAATATCTCAACTATATCTTAAGCTATGTAATAGAAAGTTAAAACATATCTTAGACTATACTAGCGGAATACAAGAAAAATATAAAATTTGGTGATAATAGTACTGGCAGAAAATGGGCAGCATTTCAAAACTGATGCAATTTTCAAAATTTCAAATCGTTATATTCAAAATTCAAAACTGATATTAAGTTAAAATTTTGTCGAATTGTAGAGCTATATGAAGTATAATTTTAAAATCGAAGGTGTAAGCGAAACGAGGTGGTGACTCAAAATGCCGAAAATTTTCATTAATTTTTTAGGACTCTGGTAAAAAATACACAGTTAAAATTTTGCACGTGCATGCATCCATTTGATATTCAATATAATTAATTTGAACCAGAACTTTTATCCACCAAAGGCGGCCCAAAACTGTACTAAGTACTTGTGTAGTGAAAAAAAAACACAAAAACTAAACATTTTTGAGTGAAATTTTAAGCTATAAAATTAAAAATTTGTAAAATTCATTTAAAAAAAAATGTTTAAAAATTTAAGATATTAACTCCCTCCAATACAAAGGAATTTTTCCGACCATATTTAAGAAATCAATTATCACCAAACCATTAAAAGGTATCAACTTGAAATTTTCTGCAAGCACTTTCAAGAATAAACAGCCAACAAGCCGGGCGCAACTTTATTATTCTTCGGGCAAGTTAAGAATGCGTGGAAAGTCAATATGCAGGTTAGATTGGGTAGGGAAGACTAAATGAAAGGGGGTTTTTGGGCAGGGCTTGTGTCAATTAACACTTAATTGCGAATACGATCAATAGCTCCTGCACATAAAAACAATATTTCATTAGTTTATTTATGCAAGTTTGGGTTCTTATGAGGGGAGGGGTGATAGTAAGGGTGGGTGGATGTTAATAATTTTTTAATTGATTGCTTGAATCACTTCCAATATTCTCTGTATAGAATATGTTTCATAGACGAAGTTGCATAGAATTTTCATAAATTTTGGTATCTTTTACATTCACGAAACCAAACATTTGTATGGGTGGGGGTAGAGGAGGTAAGGGAATCGTAAAATTTGTGATGCAGTTCAATTTCGTTTCTTTCGTAAGGTGCTCATAGAAAATTTCAAGTTCGTAGCTTTTAATTGGCTGATTATCAGTTGATTTATTGATATTGGTCGAAATCATACTTTTGTATGGAAGGGGGTACCTCACTGACCTCACTAACTGATTTGAAATTTTGAACAAAAGCTTTGGAAAATAGTTGAAATAGAACTGCGTCAAAGTTTTTAGATCGCAGTTGCCCTTCTACCCCCTCCCATACAAAAGTATGATTTCGACCAATTTCAATTAATCAACTGCTAACCAACAAATTAAAAGCTACAAACTTGCAATTTTGTACGTGCACCTTACAAAAGAAATGAAATAAAACTGCATCACAAATGTTACAGTTCCTTTATCTCCTCTACCCCCTCCCATACAAATGATTGGTTTCGTGAATGTAAAATACATCAAATTTTATGAAAATTCTATGCAACTTCGTCTATGAAACTGATATTCTAAGCAGAAAATATTGGACGTAATTGAGGCAATCAATTGAAAAATTATTGACATTCACCCACCCTTAATATGACCTCTCCCCCTCCCTCATAACTTGCATAAACGAATGAAATATTGATTACATGTACTGGAACTATTGATCGTATTTGCAACTAAGTGTTGAATAGGCATCATCCCTGCCCTAAAGGGGGTTCCACTTGCGAAAGGGGGTTTCACTTGTGAAAGGGGTTCCACTTGTGAAAGGTGGTTTCACTTGTGAAAGGGGGTTCCACTTGTGAAAGGGGGTTCCACTTAGTCTTCCTTAACCACTTTAACTTGCATATTGACTTTCTCGCATCTTTAACTTGTCCCAAAAATAATAAAGTTGCGCCCGACTTTTTGGCAGTTTATTCTCTATGTATATCAAATAGATGTATCCACTAGCAAAATTTGAACTTTGTATCTTTCATCAGAGCCCTAGAAAATCTCTCAAAGCCCCTCCCCTTAAGCCCCTCAACTTAAGAATATGTAGTTCTACAATCTGACAAATTTTCGATTATATCAAATATGGCGGTTTAACATTTTGAAAAGTGCACCATTTTTGAAATGCTCTCTATTTCCCCCCCACTACTATTATAACCAAACATAACATTTTTTTGTATTTTTATATAGCTTTTCAATAACATAGCTTAAGAGATAGTTCAGATATTAATTGTTAAGTGTTTTTGTTTGCATTCCCCTTGACCCTCCCCTTACAATGATTAGCCTAATAAAGCTGATTCTGGTGGAGCTGTATGCCCCCTTAATGGTCCTGAAATATGAATTTTTTATGGTAAGTCATTTCGAAGATACAATCATTCAAAAAAAATTCGTCCGATAATTTGTTTTTAGAAGCCCTTTTCGGACGCTAATGCATAAAAAAATTAAATTATTCTAAGAGTTTGTCCTATAACCCTCTCCATATTTATGCTGATTTTCAGCTACATATGCTGATTTCCAGCTACCTCCATTCGTAGGGGAGATATTAGCAAGTGTAGTTATTGACTCTTTCCCTCCCCCTTCCTCCTGATACCTTTCAAAATTTAGATAATGGAGCTCATTTGTCCAATTAACAATCCACCCAAAAACGAACGTTCTACCTTTAACGGTCTCGGAGATATGAGTCCATATGCACGGCGAGACTGCTTTTTTTGGCATTTTTAGGCTAATTCAGTCATGAAACGCACAAAAACAAAAATTCAGGGTAGCAATTTTTTTTGTCGTTCACAATATTTTATTATTAAAATAATAAAGTAATATTTCAGATAAAAATGTATCAAAGGTTTTGAAATCCCCGCTGCTCTTCCACCCCCTCCCAGGCAAAAGTATGATTTCAATAAATTAACTAATAAACAGCAAATTTAAAACTACGAACTTGAAATTTTGAACGAACACTTTTCAAAAGAAACTTAACAAAACTGCATCAAAAGTTTTACTATTCACTCACCTCCTCTAACCTCCTCCAACGTAAAATACACCGAGAATTTCATAGAATTTACTTTATGAAACTAACATTCTATTCAGCGAATTTTGAACGTGATTCAAGCAATCGAATAAAAATCTATTAACATTCTATCGCATCCTCTCTCCCCATACAACCCAAACTTGTATATATAAACGATGATTCTATGCACTGGAGCTATTGATCGTAATCACAGTTAAGTGTTAATTTGACAACAGCCCTGCCCAAAAACCGCCTTTCATTTAGTCTTCCATACCCAATCTAAACTGCATATTGACTTTCCACGCATCCTTAACTTGTCCTAAGAATAATAAAGTTGCCCCTGATTTGTTGGCAGATTTTTTCCTATTTCGCTAGTATAGCTTAATTATTCAAAGACTATAATCTTAGCTCAACTCGTTTCACCCACTCCCATACAAATGTCAGTGTTCAGCATTCTAAAAACTTTGAGATGAGATATTTTCTAGTGCATTCAAATGTTTCCGAATTCATCTAGAGTATTGCATGTTTGATTTTTCACGCCAAATCATGTATTTTAAAATTGTTTTACCACTCAACATGAACTTTAACACAACAAAATTAACTCATAAGAAATTAATTTTGATTTGAGAATGTTGTTGAATACCAGTCCAACTCCAAATTACTTAATAAGGCTGTTTAGCACCGGGTTTTTCCTTATTAGAAACCAGTAAATCGAGTTGTTTGATTTTCAAATTAAGTTTAGCACCAATACCTCAGTACAGCTATGCTCATGATATCGAAAAATAAAATATTTATTCTTCCACACTTACCTTCAATATTAACAGCTTTCGCTACTTAAACTATCGAAGAACTTATTCTAGTCGAGCGAGCATTATCTGAAATCTGGATTAATACGAAAAAGAAGCTAACTTTGCATTTCCAGCAAAATTCAAATTACTAATTACATGGTGGTGATGGTAAGCAACAAAATTAAAAGTATTTTAGGACGTAACTAAATCTCTAAAACTAATTTTTTTCTTCTTCCAAAGAAGTTGAGGTAAACAAGATACCATATAAATAATAAAGACAACCTACATACTTATCTTTTTTATCGCGTCTATTTAATGTTTGTGGTGTAAAAATTCACTTTTTGTTGAAATTTTTATTTTCGTAATAAAATTTAAATCCAAATAAAGTCATGAACACCTACGGGTTGTTTTCTATAAAAAAAAACCAGAAAGTTAATCGCAAACACTTTCGTTAAGAGGGCTAATACTAGAGACATACATATAGCGCAGCTAAATTATTAACTAGGCCTAAATTATCATTAAACGGCTATGTGTCATACGCTAATTTAGCTAAATTATCAAAATAGTGATCATTTATTAGCTAAAATGAACTCAGCTAAATCATCTTAGTTTTCAAATAATTCTTCATCATTATAGTCCTAAATAATGAAGAATGTGCTAGAGCTGCCCATTTCATAATTCTGTGTGTGCAATTCAACTTTTAAAGTATAACAGATGAGTGAGTGGCTTTTCTTCAATTAATTTTCTCGCATCATGCTAAAGTAGCTGTATAAAAATGTTTTTTTTTATAAATTTAAGCTCCAAAAATTGAATAGATAGGTATTGAAAAAATTAGTGTATTAGATTTAGTGAATTTGTGCAGTTTCTGTGGGAGGTGGTAGAAGGAGTAGGGGCTTTTTTTTGTGATTTGCTCAGAAATAACTATGGATATTATGTAATAGACATCTCTTAAATTTCAAACTAGTAACATTCATACTTTTCAAGAAAATTGTTTTTTATGACGTTGTGCAATATTATCACATTGTATGGGAGGGGGAACAAGTAGTGAAGATAATCGGTTATTATTAGTATTATTTTTTTGTTTATCTTAGTATAATGCTAGTTAAGTCTTAAGTCTAAGATTTAAGCTTAATAAATGTTATACGTACTGAGAACATTGGTTTATTGTATTTTATGATAAAGTGCAGTTTGTACGGGAAGCGGTGGCAAGAATTGTGTGATTCGAATAAGTTTTATGCGATAGATTCCATTTATGATGAAAATAGTTTATTCCAAATATAAAATTATTTGCTCTTGTAGTTTCCAAGAAAAATGGATTATTGTAAATTTTTGATAAGGAGTCATTTTCTATGAGAGAGGACTCCTTCACGAGCTTGACCCTATTTTTTCGTTAAATTAGCGTGTACAAAATTTCAAGTTTCTAGCTCAAAACGTTAGCCCAAAGACGGACGGATATATTGACAGATTACACAATGGAATTGGTTTGGTTTCGTCCGCGGCATCTGATGGGCCTACTGTGATATCGCCGGTAAAAGGTCTTACAGCCCTCTATCGAACCCCGTGATATTCACAAAGGTTAAGAAATCTCAAAGAGGAATGATCGGAAATTGACTTGAGTTCATGACTCGTTGGTCAAAATGTTAATTTTGTTCACGAGGGGTTTAAATCTTAAATATTGTGATCTGGTATTTCCTCCTCATTATTGTCTTCAGAGAGTTCAATTCCATGAAAGTGATTTTTTCATATGGCAGTGGCCAATTAGGATACGAACTAAGCGTCTAGTCTGATTTCAAGTTAATCATATATTCAGAAGCTCCATAAGCCGAATATTTCGGAAAAAAAATTCTTAGCATGCATTTCATTACCTGGTGGCGAGTTTGCAGCGGGTCTCGGTCTTAGCCACATTTAGATATTTAATTTGCTCTGCTGAGTGTTACATTTCCTACTACCTTCAAAATACACAAAATCTTCCTCTACAACCTACAAAACCTTATCATTCCCCACTGTACTGGGACAAATCCCACAACATTAGATCTAAATAGCGTTCACAAAAAATCTGTTTTGTTAATTTCAAGTCGATTTCACATATTCGATGGAGAATACCTGTAGTTGAATTTGTAATTTAGGTTATAAAAATCACGGAAGAATTTGCCGAATTTTTAAATTTCTTCCTATCAATAACGCCGTATAAAATAAAATAAGTTATTTCAATAAGTTCTGAAATAATAATCGAGTGGTGATTAAAATAAAGAAATGCTTAGATCAAACAGTTTTAATTTTACTGAGCTTCTAAATTTTAGATTTGAATCTATATGTATTTAGATTTTATATGGAATTCTAGGCTAAATCCTAATGTTTGTTTACAACAGCTACACCGATTCAGTCGCAAATTTGTATACTGGAAGAGGTTCTCGCGATCTATGTATATTTGTATTACTCGTTTACTCCAACAATTTCTATTTTAATAACTGCAATAAATGGTAAAAAAATTATCAACTTCGCTACACTACTTCTACCCCATCCAAAACAACTTTCTATATGAAAAAGTTAAGAAAAGCATTTCCCCTTCGAACATATAACAGCTATCGACTATTAAATTGGTGATAAGAATTTATCTACATATATAAAAGAATAAGCGTTTTTTCGTAAACACACTACAGCCCAAGCCTATGATCCAAAATAAACAAATCAATCACCATTGGAAAGGTATTTTCTTGAAGGTGTGCCATTTCTGGGTTCCAGGCCTCTACCTATTCCAGTTCCGGATTTCCACTAAAATACGGTAACATGATGAAAGACAAGGTGAAAGGAAAATTGATAATTGCTCCCGTATAAACGATAAGCCTACTAGAACTTCAAGCCAGAGCGAGACAGAGACATAAAGCACAAATGCCATTCAGTGTTACCGCATACCGATCTTTCATTTCATATCTATACATTCGACAAGTAAACATTTGCTACCACCTTACAATCTGCAAATATTTGTCAGTAGCAGTACAACTGCAAAATATACCAACTTCACCATTCCTTACGGTCGTTATCACTCCCCTTTCGAATCACATTCCTTCCCTCCATGACTATGTTTGTGCATAATAGTCGAAATTGCCTATAACACAAGTCATTCTGTAAAAAAATCTTGAACAAGGGCGGGACAAAACGTAATTTTTTGTTAGTACTCCAAAGTTTTTTTTAAATATTCATAGAGAGCACAATGATCGACATAAAGAATGGACATTTCTTGTTTTGTTGTTAGCATATAATGTTTCCATTTCAGTTGTGCGATCGTTATATGTACGTACACATAATGCCTTCTTATCTTTATTGACTCACAAAAAAAAATATTTTATCCCCTATTCTCCATAACGGCATACGTCGTTCGGTACAATTTCATGCTAAAAGTCTGTTTTGACTCTACCGGTTAGTATCTGTCCAACATTTTATAACGCATTTGCTCTCAATGCTTTTTTTTTGTTATAAATAATAGATACAAAAACCATGAAAGAAAGAAACATAAACCCAACAGAAAATAAAGTGCTTCTAAGTCATCACTGAAATATGGTTGTAGTTGCATTGATTGTTTTGCTTCGCATGATCTCAATCGTTTTATTCATCTATTCCAATTTTTAATTCGCCCTATTTTAAAATTGTGCCACTTGCTTTTATCCAACCAATAAGAACGTTTTAATTTTAAATTTCCAAGCATTTATAATATTTAAAATTTAGCAAAATTGAAGCATTTTTCCTCACTTTCAGAGTCTTTTAAATCTTTGCAAATACAAGACAATACTTTCAGAAATATCTAGGAATATTATAAAATTTCAGACTAGTGCCATTCATACTTTTCAAGAAAATCGATTTTTTGTGAAGTTGTGAAACTGTGTCATATTGTATGGGAGGGGGTAGAAGTAGTGAAGCAAATCAAATATTTTTTTATTAATTAAGTATTTATTACAAAATATGAGCTCAACAAATGTTATATGTTCTGAGAAAATCGGCTTAGAGCGTTTCAGGAAAAAGTGTAGTTTGTATGGGACGGGGTGGAAGGAAAGTGAGGAAGCAAATAACTTTTGTAATCATTAAAAAAGTAATATATACCAAAATTGAAGCCAATAGCTTTTATACTTTTTGAGTAAATCCATTTATTGTCAAATTGCGAAATTGTGTCATTTTGTATGGGAGGGGGTAGAAGGGGTGAAGCTAATCATCCCTTTTTTTTTACCTTACTAACAATTTTAAATAAATATTTGGTGCACAATTTCAGCCCGCTGAATTTTATAAGCACTGAGGAAATTGGCTTAGAGTAATTCATGATAAGTACATTTTGTATGGGAGGTGGTAGAAGGAGGGGGAGGACACGCACAATTTTTATATGATAGATTGATATTATCATAAAAGTAATATATTCTGAATTTCAGGCCAATAACTTTTATACTTTTTGAGCAAATCCGTTTATTGTCAAATTGCGTAATTGTGTCATTTTGTATGGGAGGGGGTAGAAGGGGTGGAGCGATTTGGCCCGTTCACGAACTTGACCTTACTTTTTTGTCAAAAACGACGTGTACAAAATTTGAACTTTCTAGCTCAACGCGTTCTCAAGCTAGAGAGCGCACGGACGGACGGACGGACATCCGGTTTTGAGATATTTGAGTGATAATATTAACTTCTGTATCATTCATTTTTTTCTCCGAGCCTTATTTCTTGGCGTTACAAACCTTAGAGCGAACTTACAATACTCTCAGATTCCATCTAGAGTATAAAAATCTCTAAAATTTTGAAATATTAATTAGTTGAATACCTTCAAAACTTCTACCCCTCCCATACAAAATTATTTTTTGAACCATCTTTAAGGTATCAACCTAACTATTAAAAGCAATTAATTTGAAATTTTGCACAAAAACTTTTAAAAATAGTTGAAACGAAATTGCTTCAAAGGTTTTGAGATGGCGATTGCCCTTATACCCCCTCCCATGCATGATTTCGACCATTTTCAATAAAGCAACTAATAACCAACAAATTAAAAGCTACGAACTTGAAATTTTATACGAGCACCTTACAAGAGAAACAAAATAAAACTGCATCACAAATTTTACGATTTCCTGAGCTAGGGGAAGGGGTAATCCCATACAAATGTTTGGTTTAGTGAATGTAAAATACACCGAATTTTTTGAAAATTATATGCAGCTTCGTCTATCAAACTGACATTCTATACAGAGAATACTGAACGTGCTTCAAGAATGAATTAAAAAATTATGAAAACCCACCCACCCTTACTATCACCCCGCCCCTCATAAAAACCCAAACTTACATAAGTAATATTGATTACATGTACTGGAGTTATTGATCGCATCAGTAATTAAGTGTTAAATTAACAACAGTCCCCTTTCACTTAGTCTTGCTAACCACTCTAACCTGCATTTTGACTTTGCACGCATCCTCAACTTGTCCCAAGAATAATAAAGTTGCTCCCGACTTGTTGGCAGTTTTGTATAAAGCAAAAAGTGCGATTTAGGGCGCAGCTTAGTGGGTAGCGTATTGGTCTACAATGCGAAGGTCGTGGGTTCAAATCCCGGTCGATGCATAATTCCAGCACACTACCTGCTTGGGTATACCTTCGTTACCTTAATCTACGAAAATGAAAAATTCGTAGATAGAGGGTTGTGCGAAGGGCGAAAAACCCTTACGCTACAAATAATGAAAATGTTAAGGAACCTGAAGGTCAGGAGGCCAAGACCCAATTTGGGCTGTAGCGCCATTGAAGAAAGAGAAGAAAAGGTGCATTTAAGAACTCATAAGTGTTTAATGAATAAGCAAGTGATTATACTCTAGATGGAATCTGAGAGTATTATAAGTTTGCTCTAAGGTTTGTAACGCCAAGAAATAAGGCTCGGAGAAAAAAATGATGAATACAGAAGTTAATATTATCACTCAAAAATCTCAAAACCGGATGTCCGTCCGTCCGTCCGTCCGTCCGTCCGTGCGCTCTCTAGCTTGAGAACGCGTTGAGCTAGATAGTTCAAATTTTGTACACGTCGTTTTTGACAAAAAAGTAAGGTCAAGTTCGTGAACGGGCCAAATCGCTCCACCCCTTCTACCCCCTCCCATACAAAATGACACAATTGCGCAATTTGACAATGAAGAGATTTGCTCGAAAAGTATATAAGCTATTGGCCTGAAATTTGGAATATATTACTATTATGATAATATCAATCTACCGTATAAAAATTATGTGTGTCCTACCTCTCCTTCTACCACCTCCCATACAAACTGTACTTTTCATGAATTATTCTAAGCCAATTTACTCAGTGCGTATAAAATTTAGCTAGCTGAAATTTTGCACCAAGTATTTATTTAAAATTGTTAGTAAGGCGAAAAAAAAATTAGACGACTAGCTTCACCCCTTCTACCCCTTCCCATACAAAATGACACAATTTCGCAATTTGACAATAAATGGATTTACTCGAAAAGTGTGAAAGCTATTAATCTGAATTTTTGGATATATTACATTCATAATAATATAAATCTACAGTAGAAAATTTATTGGAGTCCTCCCTCTCCTTCCACCCCCTCCCATACAAACTACACTTTTTCGTGAAATGCTTTAAGACGATTTTCTCAGAACATAAAACATTTATCGAGCTCATATTTTGTAATAAATTCTTAATTAGTATTATCACTAAGATCAGAAAAAAATATTTGATTAGCTTCACTGCTTCTACCCCCCTCCCATACAATATGGCACAGTTTCGTAACTTCACAAAAAATCGATTTTCTTGAAAAGTATGAATGGCACTAGTCTGAAATTTAAGGTATGTCAATTTTATAATATTCCTAGTTATTTCTGAAAAAATCACTAAAATTCTCCCACTCTTTCTACCCCCTCCCATACAAACTGCACATTTTCATTAAATCTAACTCACTAATTTTTTCAGTTCCCATTCAATTTTTGGAGTAAGCATTTTGAATAAAACATTTTTATAGCTACTTTAGCATGATGGGGAGAAAATTAGTTCAATGCTATCCCTTCTAACATTCCACATACAAAATTTCTTGGGGTCACAAAAAAATTCTATTTCATCTAGAGTATCGTAAGATTGCGCATTACGCGCAATCGTAGCCCTGTTATGTTTTTTTTTTCATGTGAAATAGAATTTTTTGTGATTCCAAGAAATTTTGTAATTTTTTCGACATCATGCTAAAGTAGCTATGAAAATGTTTTATACAAAATGCTTACTCCAAAACTGAATGGGAACTGAGAAAATTAGTGAGTTTGATTTAGTGAAAATGTGCAGTTTGTATGGGAGGTGGTAGAAAGAGTGGGGGGATTTTAAAGATTTTTTCAGAAATATCTAGGAATATTATAAAATTTCAGACTAGTGCCATTCATACTTTTCAAGAAAATCTATTTTTTGTGAAGTTGTGAAACTGTGTCATATTGTATGGGAGGGGGTAGAAGTAGTGAAGCAAATCAAATATTTTTTTATTAATTAAATATTTATTACAAAATATGAGCTCAACAAATGTTATATGTTCTGAGAAAATCGGCTTAGAGCATTTCAGGAAAAAGTGTAGTTTGTATGGGACGGGGTGGAAGGAAAGGGAGGAAGCAAATAACTTTTGTAATGTAGATTTAAATCATTGAAAAAGTAATATATACCATTATACTTTTTGAGTAAATCCATTTATTGTCAAATTGCGAAATTGTGGTAGAAGGAATGAAGCTAATCACCTCAGAAGGGGTGGAGCGAACTTGACCTTACTTTTTTGTCAAAAACGACGTGTACAAAATTTGAACTTTCTAGCTCAACGCGTTCTCAAGCTAGAGAGCGCACGGACGGACGGACGGACGGACGGACGGACGGACAGATGGACGGACGGACGGACGGACATCCGGTTTTGAGATTTTTGAGTGATAATATTAACTTCTGTATCATTCATTTTTTTCTCCGAGCCTTATTTCTTGGCGTTACAAACCTTAGAGCGAACTTATAATACTCTCAGATTCCATCTAGAGTATAAACATAACAGAATTATTATTGGGCTTAAAGCCCAATCATATGATGCTCTAGAAGAGATGGAAATGACTTTAATATACCGGAAAATATGTCATCTCAAATACTTTCGAATAGTGAATAGAGACTTTTGCATGGGAGGTGGTAGAAGTAGAGGGGAGGTTTGTATTTTTCGTATATGACACCGAACATGGCATGCAAAATGTTTTTTGCTGAATTTAAAGTTTTTAGTTTTCATTATTTTTAAAGAAATTGGTCATAGTTTTTCTGAAATTGGGGATTTTGTATGGGAGGTGGCAGAGGAAGTGGAGCGTTTAAGATGATTTTGAAACTGCTTATCATCCTTTTCACCATGCTTTGACTCAATTTCAAAGTCGATAGCTCTCATGTACTTGAAGGAGAAATGCTTTTCTTGTATGTATAATACAGATATTTGTATGGGAGGTGGTAGAAGGAGTGAAGCGGAGCTGCTAATTTTTTCTAACACTTACTTCAATTATTAAGAAACAATTTCTGGCAAAATTTGAAGTTTGTACTTTTTCTATAGTTTGAATGGAAATCGATATCGCATTATTAATATTTCTATGTGTATATTTTATACAAAATATCAAGTTGATAGCTTTAACAGTTTCGAAGAAAAATAATTTAATTTAAATTTCAAAATTTCGTGAAATTCTTATGGGAGGGGGTAGAAAAAGTGAGGTGAAGTTGATAATTATTTTTAAAAAAAAAAATTGCGATTATAGTAGAATTAATTCTGACAAAATTTTGTCTTTTCAGCTTTACTAGTTTCAATGAAAATCGAAAATATGTATTTTTCAAAATTGTCCATTTGTATGGGAGATGGTAGAAGGAGTAAGGGGATCGGGTCAATATTCCGTGATATTAATGACATCTATATCATAATACTTTGACTTAAATTTCAAATCGATAGCTTAAATAGTTTCAAAGGAAAATCAATTTCTTAATATTTCGAAATTTCATGAAATTTGTATGGGAGGGTGTAGAAGGAGTGGGGGGATGTAGCCCATTCATGAACTTAAAGTTACTTTTTTACTAAAAATTACACACAAAATTTCGAGAGTTATGCTGTAGACGCACAGACGGACAGACAGACGGACAGACAGACGGACGGACAGACGGTCTCTCGCATCCGTGGTTTTTGAGCGACAACAAATATTTCTGTACCCTTGGCGGCTCTGTGCGAGCATTATTTCTTAGCGTTACAAACGGTAAGGCAAACACAATATACTCTCAGATTTCATCTAGAGTATAAAAATTCAGCGTGGAATCCTAGATCGCGTTAATCACTGAACTATCTTTACCCAACATTTAAGTCGGTTAAAAGCCGCTATTAAAGGGCTTTTCCCTAACATCTTCAGACGCGATCTTAAAGCACATGTCCTGCAGTTTGTAAAAGAGAGGATCAGATCAGCATTTACAGATCATAGGTGACGAATGAATCAATAATACGGTATTGCAGAGATTCATTCAGTCACTTAGGGTCTGCTAGTTGCTAGTATTGATAGAAAGAATTGAAATTGTTTAAAATCTTTCAATTTCCTACCACTTCCTACACAAATGCCATAATTTAAAAAAAAAAAACAATGAATCAATTTCTTTAAAAATTATGAGAGATTCAAATGATAGATAAATTTTAAGAACAATAGACTTACCCCCTTACTCCTTCGTCCACCGCCCATACAAAAACCTCTATTAACTACTATACTTAATTTTAATTCTTCAGAATATTTGAAATGTTATACATATTTTCCAATGCATTAAGCTCTTTCCCATTTCATCTACAGTATCGCATGACTGGGCATTACGAACAATTATAATATTGTTGTTCTATTAGAAATTTGAAGAAAAAAGCCGAAACTAAAGATCTTCAACAGAAATTAGCAGCTAAATGTCCGTTTTTTCATGTTTTATCACCCCATCAGACATAATTTTGTAGTCATTAACCTCAGAAGATATAACTCCCACAATGAACGATGCGTTCATTGTTTAAAAAAAATAATGCTCACTTCTTAGCAGCTTCTTCTGAAAATCGACCACACTGTTCACAGCAATAATAAATTACATCTTAATTGCCTACGAGTACCTTGCGAAGGTTCCTTTGATTTTCGGCGGTAAAAGTCGTGAATCTAAGAAAACCCACAAAACATCATTAGCAAATATTAACACATACCTGAGTATCCTGCTGCGATATTACCTAGAATCGTGGTGGGTTGATAAGTGTAAGGCAGGCACGGAGTGTGGAAAGACTCACAGCCCTTTCATCTATTGAATTGTGGTAACCAAATCCTCCCAGTGGTGCATTGACATCGTCATATCTTCCAAAGATGGTCAAATCCAAGTTTGCGAGTTACTTGTCTCATGACGCATCCAGCTCTTTCTCCGGAACTGGTAATGCCTCAGCTTGTACCGAAATAAGACGTGACATGAAGCCTACTATGAGTTTCAGCTGTAGAGGTGTATAGTCTCGAGTTGTGCATAAAGAAAAGAAAAACATGAAAAAAAAACACCACTTCGTAGGTTTTCTCAGGTGAAACAGGCATACTGGTAGCTCAGGTGAGCGTGGAACAAGTAGAAAATGCCATGGTCAGTTAGTTAAACGAGCGCTTGTAAACGCTGAGGTAGTCTCAGAAAAATACGCGAAGACCACGTAAGTCTTTCGATCGTTCGTCTTTTTTTAGTGTCGCGCGAGTCATATTTTCTTTAAGACTAAAACTTTTAATATTAATTGATTTTCCCTAAGATTTTTCTTGGTAATTTTTTAGCCGCGTGTTTGTTTTGAAATAGTTTCTTGGTATTGCAAAGTATGTGTCGATATTGTGATCTGCAATGTGAATCGTGATCGTGGAGTTATTAGTAAACAAAAAGGCCAAGTACAGCTATGGAAAATTAGCATTACAAATATCGTAATAACGCTAATGGAAGTTTTAAATATCCGAGTACATCACTTTCTCGTCGCTATCATTGCTGATCTCATTCATTTTCCGATTTCTTAATCCCATGCGTGATGTGAAGCATGCGAAGATTGCGTTTTGAAAACGGGCGTGATGATGTGTCGGATCCAACTTCGTGGTAATTAAGCGGAGACCCAAACAAGGTTTTAAAATTTGCCTCCTGTCCGCCCTGAAATCGGACCGCAATCCTAAGGCATCGCTTCAAATTTTGTTTAAGCAGCTGTTCTAACTCGTAACTGTCTTTGAGCTCCAGTCTCTTGGATGCAATTCAGAGCGCCGCAAAGAGTCTTGATCCCAAAGCAGAACGGAAAGTGATCATGACGCAATTTTTTTTTTTGTCGAACAATCTGAAGCAACATACTACTGTTGCTATACCTTTAGCTTAGCTAGCATACCTCTGTAGATTGCCTAGCTTTTGTGTTTAAGCAATTACAGTTAGCCGGATCGACTTTGAGATTAACTTGAACAGAGGCAACTTGCTTGAATGCGGCTAGGCCATAGCCAATAAGCGAAGAAAAACTTGGAAGAGCTTCAGCGAAAAGATAACCCACACGAAATTTTGAATTTTGCGCGCCTCCGCAATTCAATGGCCATAACGAGTTTTGTTCAAGTCTGAGGCAGCCACCAGCGTTGCTAAATGCTAAATGCTGTTCTGTACGATGGCTAGCTATGTATGTGGAACAACTCTGTCACTGTTGGCTCCAAAAACTTTAAGGTCATACGGGTATAGTGGAGCAATTTTCATGGTCCAACGAGCAAAATATTTATCAAGCGATCAGGCTGGAATTAGCATGGTTGTCAGCTACGAACCAGTTTAAAGTGATAATTGACTGGGCAATAAGTAAAAGTGATCTTACATAGATTGGTCGTACTTGCTGCACCGCTTCGGAGCAGGAAACATAAGAAACTCGCGTATTCTTAGCGGACTTGTTACTGTGATTCGGCAAATATTTCGATATTGAGTGGATTTTTGCAATAAAAAATCATCTTAGAGCAAGGTTGAATGTATCTATAAGACTGGGCCAGTAAACGGTTATGATTACTTGCTTTACTAGTTTTTTATACACTCGAGCTCGGATTAACTGCCCCACTGGACTTTCTCTATTCACCTCGGATTTGTTATTGATAGAGAATTTTTTTTTTGTATTTCTTTATTCAATACCTGAGATATGATCTCTATCGGGTTCTAGATTGAAAGATAGTTTTTCATTCCAGAGGATTTTTAGTTATTAAGATATCGAGCGGAAGTAGAATCAATTTCAATGCAAAGATATGATCGGATTTCATAACTCCTAATAAAACTTAAGTGAAGATGGTAATTGCATTTTGCAGGCAATGAGTGGATTCATCGTCATCATGATTTTCCTTATTACAATTTTGTTATTGAGATTTAGTTTGATTGAATATTACAGGATTACGCTCCAGTTTTCCAGCATACTAAAGTGGTAGAGCTCCAAAGAAATCAATTTGCTTCGGAAGATAAAAAAAAGATTAATTTAATACGAGAAAATGAAAAAAAAAATCTTTTCCAATATCATATATGATTAGTCGAAACACACATCTCCATTAACAAATATTTCAAAACCAGAGGAAATCATTGAGAAAAACGAATTCAAATATGAAATTTGTCCAATATTCCATCTTAAATTAGACTCGTAAAAAAGAACTGTCCTCAAATTTAATGTTCAAATATGCTATGAAGTCGAGTCGAGTTCTTTAACATTTAATTTTTTTTTGCGAGATTTAGTATAGGTTAATACCTATACTGAATAGTCAATTTGGAATCAAGATAATATTTCATCTGATCGGATATAATAATCTATGCAGAATTTTTATTACATTATTATAAGCGAAGATGACACTGGACACTTACAAAATATTAATAGAACGGCCGACACCAGCCAAACAGGACAAATATAATGATCTTAGACGATTTGAACAGAAAAAACGGAAGTACAATAATGACAAAATGAAAAACATGGACGAACATTTTAAATTACACAACATAACAGCCGCGTATTCGCTTGTTAAAAGGATGAAAGAGTGATACCAACCCAAAACAACCCTCTACAAGGATACAGAACGGAACATTATAAGTAATGCGGAAGATATAAAACTAAGATGGACGCAATACTTTGAACACCTTCTTAATCCGAGTCCATCTCCCACACGAACAGCAGCATCAGACCCAATAGCAAGTATAACCGATGTAACAGCTGATAAAGGATCCGCTTTGAGTCCTCCCACATTCGAAGAAGTAAAAACGGCTCTGATCACTCGGAACGCATGTTTTTGAATATGGTCAAGCTACGCGTAGTGGGTTTTGGATGCCCCAACCCAAACATGCGAGTTGTGCTCTGAACTTGGTCTAATTTAAGCCTTATAAATGGTTGCTATGTCGATGGTTGTGAAATATTTTTTGCATTTTCGGAGAACACTTAGACGTTTAGAGGCGTCAAGGGCAACATCAAAGATATGCTGGCCCCAAATTCAGGTGGTCATTAATTTTGACGCCTAACAGTGTGGAATTTCCCGAAGTGCTAAGCTGTGCACTATCAAGGGTTACATTGTGTTACAACACTGGAACATGACGTCTGTGTTTTGGAGGCATTGAACTCTACTCTATTTTCCCTGCCCCATTCCAGGATACAAAAAATGGACGACGACATGAGAAAAAATAATACGCGGGACGCATACGCCATAGTAAAAGACTTGAAAAAGGGATATAAACCAAAAACCAGTCTCTGCAAAGACGCAGAGGGCAATATCATCAGCGACACAGAAGAAATCAAAAGGAGATGGGCCTCATACTTCGAACATCTTTTGAATCCCATCCCAGTAGCACCGATAACGACAGACAACATTTCAATTCAAGCCTCAACTGACGAAGATGAACCATCATCGACACCACCCACGCTTCCTGAAATCAAAGCAGCCCTATGTGACCAAAAACGAAACAAAGCGCCGGGAATTGACGAAATACCAGTTGAACTTCTGAAAAACGGTAGAAACTGTGTCGCTGAAATACTGCACAGCATGATATGCAAAATTTGGACAGAGGAAATCATACCCGACGACTGGCGAAAAAGCATTATATGTCCAATTTACAAGAAAGGAGACAAACTCTGCTGTGAGAACTACAGAGGTATATCATTGTTGTGTACGTCCTATAAAATACTGACAAAAATAATTGAACGTCGTCTTAAGCCCTATACTAATCAAATAATTGGCGAATACCAAGGCGGATTCAGAACCGGACGATCTACAACAGACCAGATATTCTCGGTGAAACAGGTGCTTGAGAAATGCTGGGAATATAACACAGACGTGCACCAAATATTCGTAGATTTTAAACAAGCATACGACAGTATCGACAGGAGCGTACTGTACCAAATCATGCTTGACTTTGGAATTCCTCCAAAACTAGTCCGACTAACAAGACTCACAATGACGAACACTGAATCCCAAGTGAGAATACAAACCGATTCCACAACCAGCTTTCGAACGGAATGTGGTTTAAAGCAGGGAGATGGTCTAGCTCCTATGCTTTTCAACTTGGCACTAGAGTATGTCGTCCGAAAAATCCCAGTCGACACCAACGGGACACTACTATTCAAGTCCACCCAACTAGTAGCATACGCTGACGACATTAACATTCTAGCAAGATCCTTCCCTAGTGCTAAGGAGGTATTTGTCAATCTTGACTCCGCCGCAAAAGAAGTCGGGTTGCGCATTAATGAAAGCAAAACAAAAGTAATGACGCAAACAAGAAGGAGAACGCCAATCAGACAAAACATAACAATTGCGGAATATAATTTGGAGAGTGTGGACAACTTCATATATCTTGGGGCTAATCTAGCAAAGGACGGTAATGAAACAGACGAAATCAAACGACGGATAATACTAGCAAATAAGACGTATTATTCGGTACTTCCAATAATGAAATCCAAGAAAGTGCACAGGAACAATAAGCTGCGGATTTATAAAACTATTATACGACCTGTGCTCTGTTATGGCAGCGAGACGTGGACATTAACGCGAACTTCCGAAAAAGCAGTTAACGCATTCGAAAGAAAGGTCCTCCGAAGAATTTTGGGACCTGTGAAGGAAGGAACGGAATGGCGAATAAGATACAACCATGAGTTGTATCAACTCTACGACGAGCCAGAAGCTTCAACGTTCATCAAGTTACGTAAACTGCAGTGGGCTGGCCATGTAGAGCGAATGGAAGACAGAAGAATCCCCAAACGTGCTCTTAAAGGCAAAGCGAGTGGTAATCGGCCAGTAGGCAAACCACGCAAGCGATGGGAAGACTCGGTTGATGAAGACAGCAAAGCCATTCTAAAAATTAGCAGCTGGAGGACGCGGTCTTTGGATCGAGACGATTGGAGGCGACGACTTCAGGAGGCCAAGGCCCGATTTGGGCTGTCGCGCCATTGATGATGATTCCAGGATTAAGTTGAGATCCGAGCTCAGCAAACTGAATAACTTCCTGCGATTAGAAGCAATAAAAAGATTGTTTGATTTCGCAACAGAATTAAATTCATGGGTGTTGTAGGATTAATAGTAGGCGACAGGAGGTCGTTTATGAAAACTGAGAGAAGTGTTGCAGATAACGAAACCTTGAGGGACGCTGAAATCAATTGGGTAAGATGAAGAAGTAACTCTCGTATAGTGCATTCAGAGAGGTAACTCTCAGTCCATTGAACAAGGGTAAGATTAAGGCCTATAGCCCTAAGCTTAACTAAGAGACATTCCATGCCAAACTCTTTCAAGCATGATGTAAGCATGATTTCCAACGCTCTGTCAAGTAGACTAAATGATCTCCCGTCGGCCGTCCAGAACGGAACCTGTACTGACGATCATGGATGAGCTGTTTATCCTCCAGATATTTGACGATTTTTCGATTGACAGCAGTTTCTATTACTTTCGAGAGCTCTGAAGTAATAGCAAGGTAGCTGGCGGGGTTCGCTTTGTTTGCTGAACATTTGACACTTTCCACAATCCTGGAAAGCACCCAGAAAAGTAAAAAAGATAGAAAAGATTATAAAAAGGTTAAGCTAAAGAAGAGGCGAAGTTTTTAAGGGTAATGGGGGTAATACTGCTTGGGCCAGCAGATTTGTGGACATTGAGCTCTTTAAAAATCCGAGAAATAAGTATCGTGCGAAAATGCAGTGCAGGTAGTGAGAAACCAGAAGGATTTGCATCGGGAGGCGATTTGTTTATTGGTGGAAGGCGAGAGTTTCGAAACTTGCTGCGAGTAAGTTAGCTTTTTCGCTAGGATCAACCACGGTACGGTTGCCATCGCTAGAGGTGGTATTGAAGAAGAAATGAAATTGTTGTTGACCGTTTTGACAAATGACCAGTAAAACCTCGAGCCTTTAGGGCACTAAAGGATCTTCCGTCGAAATTTTTGTCCATGCTCAAATTTAATACGATTGAGTATGGATTTGCAGGCATTTATTGATACATTGAAAATTTCTTTGTTGGCAGGTGTTTTATTGCCTGTAAATGCTTGAAAAGCCTGTTTCTTGTTTCTGGCATCGAGACCTTCTCTATTGAACCAAGAATCCTTCGACTTTCTTTTAACTGGAAGGTATGTACAGGTTTAGACGATTGATTATTCAAACGGCCATATTTGTTTTGTGTGAAATTACTTTTTATTGATTCAAATTACAAAATAAACTGCCAACAAGTCGGGCGAAACTTTATTATTTTTGGGACAAAATGCGCATGCGTAGAAAGTCAATATGCAGGTTTGAGTGGTTAGGGAAGTGCAAGGAGCTTCTTGAGCAGGGCAGTTCTCAATTTAACACTTTCCGGAAACGCTCCATATTTCATTCCTTTATTTATACAAGTTTGAGTTTTCATGAAGGGAGGGGGGAGGGTGATAGTAAGGGTAGGTGGATGTAAATAGTTTTTTAAGTGATTGCTTGAACCAAATCCAATATTCTTTGTGTAGATTGTCAGTTTCATAGACGAAGTTGCATAGAATTTTCATTGAATTCGGTGTATTTTAAATTCACGAAACCAAACATTTGTATGGGAGGGGGTAGAGGAGGTAGAGGAATCGTAAAATTTGTGATGCAGTTTTATTTCGTTTTTTTTGTAAGGTGCTTGTACAAAATTTCAAGTTTGTAGCTTTTAATTTGTTAGTTAATAGTTGATTTAATGAAATTGGTCGAAATCATACTTTTGTGTGGGAGGGGGTAGAAGGGCAAGTGCGATCTCAAAACTTTTAACGTAATTTTATTTGAACTATTTTTGTAAGTTCTTGTGCAAAATTTCAAATTGATAGCATGTAATAGTTAGGTGATAATTGATTTCTTAAAAATGGTCGAAAAAATAATTTTGTACGGGATAGAAGTTTTAAAGATATTCAACTAGTTAATATTTCAAACTTTTACAGATTTTTTTTAAATGCATTTCGCAAATTTTCAAGTTTCTACCTAAAAATTTCATTCAAAAATTTTCAGTTTATATGTTTTTTTCATTGCACATGAAACACTTTGTGCACGTTAGACCTCCACTTCGGTGCATAACAATTTAGGAACAAATTATTATTTTTTTCTGTGTACATTAAATAGATATGTCGACGTGCAAAGTTTAAACTTTGTATCTTTTACGAGAGCCATAAAAAAATCACTCAAAATTTTCAACATTTTCGCTTTCCACCTCCCTCCCCTTACACCCCTCAGCTTAAATTTTTTACCAAAATTAAAGACTATATAGCTCTACAATCTGACAAATTTTTGATTTGATATCTGTATTCAATTTTGAGTTTTGGTGATTTGTAGTTTTGGAAAGTGCGCCATTTTTGAAATGCCCCCCATTTCCCCCCACTACAATTATGTCCAGATGTTGTATTTTTTTTATATTATACTAATAAAGCTTAGTACACGTTTCAAGTTTCAATTCATAGCTTAAGAGATAGTCGAGATATTAATTTTTAAGTGTTTTTCTTTGCAGCCCCCCTGACCCTTCCCCTTACAATAATTAGCTTCTATCTAAACTGATTCTAGCACATCCCTATGCTATCTTAATGGTCTCAAAATATCAATTTTTTGTAGGAATTACTTTCGAAGATATAATCATTTGAAAAAAAAATTCGGCCGACAATTGGTTCTTAGCCCCCCCTTTTCGCACCCCAATGGATAAAAAAATTAAATTATTTTTAAAAGTTGTCCTACAAACTCCTCTATATGTATGTTGATTTTTAGTTTCCTAGCTGTAACCATGGTTGAGATATTTGAATTCGTATTTTTCGGTTTAAGCGCTCCCCCTGCCTCCCCCTGAACTCGTATACCCCCCAAAATGGGTATCCGCCTGAGATCTGCAACTACCTATAATCCCTCCAAAAATGAACTTTCTATCTTGAAGGGTTTGGGAGTTAATGTGCGCTGAGCGTACACGTCGGCGTACGGCGGACGGCGTACAGACAGACGGATTTTTTTTTTTGCATTTTTAGGCTAATTTAGTCATGAAACGCGAAAAAAAAATATTTCAGGGTAGTAAAGTTTTTTTTTTTCTTGTGTCGATCACAATACTTTATTATTAGAATAATAAAGTAAATGTGTGGAAATAATCATAATTTCAGAATCCATTCACTTTAGTTCAATGTGGCCACCTTTTGCCTTGACTATGGCCTTCAAACGGTTAAAAAATGAGTTGCATGCTGCACGAATGTGATGTTGCGGTATTTTGGCCCATTCCCGTACAATAGCTTTCTTCAGCGCATCCATACTGGCATATTTTTTAGTCCTCACTTTGCTTTCCAAAATGCCCTAGATGGAATAGTCTATCGGATTTGCATCTGGTGAATTCGAAAGCCATTGTGTGGACGAAATGAAGTGTGGAACATGGTTTTTTAACCATTCTTGGTTCACACGAGCTTTATGAGACGGTGCCGAGTCTTGTTGGAACGTCCATGGTCTACGACCAAATTGTTTGTGTGCCCACGGCTCTAAAGTAGCTTCCAAAACATTTTCCCGAAAATAAGTCGCATTGACTTTGACACCAAGCTCGATGAAAACGATTGGACAGCGTCCATCGGCAGTCACAGCTGCCCATACCATTACTTGAGATGGAAAATTACTTCGGGTGGCCATTCGTAGGCTTAAATTTTCGTAAGTGCGTTCAGTTAAGTAAACACGATCATTTTGAGAGTTTATGAACTGCTCAATAGGAAAATTTTTCTCATCAGAGAACACAATGTTTGGAAATTCGCCACGTTCGTGCAAGCGTAACAACTTCTTTGCTCTTTCGAGTCTAACTTTTTTTTGCTTTGATGTAATATCGTGAGCCTTTTGAAACTTGTAAGGTTTTACCTCAAGCTCATTTTGGAATATGCGTCGGATGCTTCGTTGGGATATTTTCAGTTCTTTGGCAATTCAATTACCACTACGACGCAGATTTCGTTTAAGTCGAGCCTTCACTTTCCGAACCATTTCAGGTGATGTTGCTGTTTTTTTTCGTCCACCACCATAGCGTTTGGCAATGCTGCCTGTATCATTATAACGATTTATGATGCGATACACAAACATTTTATTCACTTTGAGATGGCTGAGCTCACGAACAATAGCTGGTTGTGATTTTCCAGCCAAATATAACGCAATCACACTATTACGTTTCACTTCCATTTCGAATAACATTTGTTCTATAAAACTTAGACGCAAATGCCAGTGGTAGCTTGTAAACAATATAAAGAGCTGTCATTGGTATAAATTTGACATAGCTGTTATTATCAGGTTGCCAGATATACCGGTGTGAAGTTGGTAATACTTCAATCGCCTAACCCTGCAGACCTTCATATCCTTCAAGTTAATCTCGGTGGCACTTCTACAGGCTTCATCGCAGTGATTGGAAGAAATTATTTAGCGCCAATTAGCTCTTTTGAAATGCCAAATGTTTCTTCTAGGTGCCTTGATTGTTAGCGGTGTAGTTGCTGGGAATTGAGCATGAATCAAGAAATGATTGTTGGTGAGAAATAGGTCAAAAAGATTAAGAAAATGCTCTGCGATGTCCTGTAAACGAGTAGGCTCATTCACCAGTTGTGTTAATCTGTTTAAAGAGGCAAAATGCTTAGTATCACGTCTTCTATGGTCCGTAGTGAAGGAATGTTTAAGTCAAGCAATGTTATGAACATTAAAATCGCCCGAAATAACGATTTCAGCGTTCAAGTTTGCAATGCATATAGATTGGATAGATTTAGATAACCCATCCAGTTCTGATAAAATGTTCGCTGCAGTCATTGCTGGGCTTCTATACACATAACAAAAGTACATATCTTTGGATCAGTAAATTTATCCAGATGTAATTAAACTCTCGATTGGAGCAATTTAAATGGGAAACTAATTGGAAAGACACATCATCGCGAATGTAGAGTGCGCACCCCGCTGGCGAAAAAAATCTGGAGCAAGGTGATATCCTGGAACAAAATAAAACTGTTCACTTCCCGGTAACACCTTACATTCGCCTTACATTCAATCATACAAACGCAATTTTATGTTCGGAAAACTATCATTTCTGCCAGCACTGGTTTTTTGGTTTGCTGGGTTGACCCGGTTCAAATTCCGGTCGGGGCAATATATAATTCCGGCACATTGCATGCTTGGATATACCTTGGTCACCTCAATCTAAGAAAATGAAGAATTCGTAGAGAAGAGGGTTGTACGAAGGACTAACAACCCTTCCACAATAAGTAATGAAAAATGTTAAGGAACCTGAATGTCAGGAGGCCAAGGTCCGATTTGGGCTGTAGTGCCATTGTAGAAGTAGGAGGAGGAGGGTTGACCCGGTAGTAGATAGCAAAACTAAAATCCAACTTACTGAAGGCAATTGCGGTGCAAAAGTCCAAACTTTTTAATCTAATATATGTATATGCTCGGATGTAAGTGGCTGAACAAACGGTAGTACCTACAGACTTGTAGTTTTCTTTTAATCAATTCTTTGGAAAATGAAAACACTATAGAAACTTTCGTATCCAAAAAATATTACAGTCTAAATCTTCGCAAAAGTGTTCAGAGGCTTCCCCCATAAAAAAACCTCAAGTTCACAAGAAATTTGCGAGGCAAGGCATTGACTTAATGTTCCAGATTTCCAAGTTACAATCATCTTAAGAGGTTGAGCAACTATAAAACCACATATTGCTCAAAGAATGAAAAAATCGATTCTCTATTTAATGTCAGCGGTTATGTGGTCATAAACCGCTACTTAATCACAACTTATACAATTAATTGAATCTAATTCAATCAATTAGCTCTTGAAGTAATTAAAGACATCGAAGAAGGCCACCTTGCACGGTGTAAACTACTTCCAAAGTCAATTACGAGCCTTGTGCTTGGTACGCCTTAAACATATTCGAGGTAGCTATAGCCATGTTCATATTTACAAATAATTTATGTACTAGTGGTTCGCTCATTTTGCAGATTCACACTGCGAATCATTTCCTTATGAAAAGTTATAAGATTAGCGATGATATTTCTTAGTCACATGTTAATCTAGCGAGGAAACTCTGCCACACAATGAGCAATTATATGTAAAATTAAAAAACAACAGGTGTTAAGACTGCATGAAGACCAATATTACGGTTGATGGTAAAGGTAGACCTTACGTGAGAGGCTGTTGGTTAAAGAATAAATAATAAAATAAATAGGATGTGATTATTCATACATAGCAGAATGGGAAATAAATTCAAACAATTGACTCATTAAAGCCATAAATCTTCGACGTTCAAGTACTTTTATTCGAATTGCTGGGCTACAACCAGTTTTTGTATGTGAAGGCCGTTTACAACAGTTTTTTTTTTACTTAACATCCACAAACGGCACATGCAGAAATATGTACATGCATACCTATATAGATTTTTCTTACACTAATGATGATTTATGAAACATAGTAAATTATTTGATTCTTATTAATTTTTATTTTTAGATAGACCATAATCGATACAAAAATGAGACACGAGATTGGAACAATTGCGATTTTATTGCTGGCCCTAACCTGCACAGTTTCTGCCAAAGACAAATACAGTGATAAAAATAAATTTGTAATTAAGGAAAAGGACATGATGCGAAAATCAATTGTTTTCGATAAAAAGACGCCCGATGTATTTTATTGTCCAATGCAGAAACCATCAGGACTTAATAAATTGATTGTTCGGTAATTATTATTTTTATAAATATTTTTAGTTAAGCTTTTTTTAATTGCAAAATATTTGTTTGGAGTTGAAAATCCTAAGTGGAGACTAGAACATTCTATTTCTTCCGACACACTCTTCGCTCACACTCTCCATATTCTTCCTACCCAGCAAACAAATTAATTCGTTAAAGAATCGTTAATCAATTACATTAACGAGCGATTTGATTGTTATCGAGCGTCATTAACGAGCCATTCACCAAGCAGACTAAATGGACATTCTTTAATGAATTACTTTTAACAATTCAATAATGAATTGTAAAACGCTTACAAAAACGAGTATAATCGTTATCAATAAATCATTAATGTGTCGTTAATGATTTTTATTTTAATTCATTAATGAATATCATTAAGGATTCATAAACGATATTTTTTATGAAAAATTAACGATTAATTAAAAACTAGAAACACAAGCACACGCGGTCTCCTCTGCAAACTGGTTTTTCACCATTTGCATTTGAGATATTGGCACGAAATAATTCTTGGCTCTGTTCATGCGCATGGAAATGAAAACTGCTGGTATATAAAAAGATCGATGCTGTGCGATCCTTTTTGTTTGGTTCACTGCGTAATGATCTTAAATTACGCAGTTTATTTGTTTTGTGTTATTTTATGCTCGTTTTTATATCGTTATTTGCGAGCGCTCGGTAAATCGTTTGCTGGGTACTTTCAGTCATTATCTTCTTCCAACACTTTCGTCAAGCTAAACGCGCACACGCGTACAACGTCAAACCTATTTATTTCAATGCAGTGAAATTTAAACAATTATTCTTTTCCTGAATTTTATGATTTTGGCACGCATTGTCAACTAGGATACTTCCAAGCCCGTAAAACCTCCACTAATTCAATAATAATGTCCGTCGTCATTTTTGTTTCTCTCAATCATGTAGTATCCTAGATGAAATGTAAATGTTTGTGATCATAAAAAATTTTGTATGGGGAGTGGTAGAGTAGGTATAAAAATGTTTTATACAAAATGTAAGCTACAAAAAGTTATTTGATATTGAGAAAATGTGTGTATCGAATTTTGTGGAATTGTGCAGTTTGTATGGGAAGTGATAGAAGGAGTGGGGAGATCTTAATGACGGAAGGAGTGCGGTAATTCGAAAAATTTGTATACCACCGATTACATTAATGATAAAAATAATATAATCTAAATTTCAAATTATTAACTCTTATAGTTTCTAAGCAAATTGATTATTGTTAATTTTTGAAAACAGTTTGATAAAGGTCTCAGCAGAGACCGAAACGTCACGAATAATAAAGCGTAACAGTGTAGAATCCAGAAATCTTTTCTTTCATTTCGAAATGCACTGTGAAAACATACACCAAACCATGAGTAATTTTGTATGGGAGGGTATAGAAGGAGTTGGGCGATTTTCGTGAACGGGTACGAACCTAGCCTTACTTTTTCGACAAAAACGACGTGTACAAAATTTCAACTTTCTAGCTCAACGCGTTCTCAAGCTAGAATGTTCACATGCGGGAGGACATCCGGTTTTGAAATATTTGAGTGATAATATTAACTTCTGAATCATTCATTTTTTCTCTGAGCTTTACATACATACATATAAGCGTTACAAACTTAAGGGTATACTTAAAATACTCGCAGATTTCACTAGCGTACTGCGGAAAATGCAAAAATGAAGTGAAAATTTATAGAAGTGCTTTGAAATATGATGGATATTCCCAGAACTTGCATCACATGAAAGGAGTTATGATGCTGAATATGAGATAATAAAACAGTAAAATATTGTGGTAATGTACTGGAATTGGTAATTAATTTGATCAAGGTTGGGAAAAAACTTCTGGTCCAAGTCATCTGAATCAAATAATGATTGCTTTCGAAAACTAAAGGAGAGGTCTGATAAACTAGAAAAAAAATTAAGTCTTATTGGAAAAAAAAATAGCTTTTTCCATAGTACGTATCACCTTCGTTGACTTAAAACCACACTCACACCGGTTACAAAACAACACAAATTTAACGAATTAAACGATAGAATCGTAGTAAAACTTACTCAGGATCATAACCATACGATGGATATGATCAAATCAATAATAAGTCCGCCAAAACTCTTTTTTTACGTGGCCGAACACAACTTAGGGGTCGCTCTTTAATGCAATTTACACAGTCATGTCGGCAAGGGAGAAAAAAAAGGAGTTAAGGTTAAACGATATTAAAAGGTATATAGCTATAGCCTAGTAGGTAGTGTGTTGGTCTTGTAATGCGAAGGTCGTCAGTTCAAATCCCGGTTGGCGCAATATATAATTCCGGCACATTGCCTGCTTGGATATACCTTGGTCACCTCAATCTAAGAAAATGGAAAATTCGTAGAAAGAGGGTTGTTCGAAAGGCTAACAACCCTTCCACAATAAGTAATGAAACATGTTAAGGAACCTGAATATCAGGAGGCCAAGGTCCGATTTGGACTGAAGCGCCATTCTAGAAGTTGTAGAAGGGATTAAAAGGAGAGAAAAGCTTAAGATGCCGGTGGACGTTGAGAAGGACGTATAACAATGGAAATACAGCAATGCAATGAAAATACAGCAATTCTAGCAATGCATTTCAAAGCTTTAAAGTTGCATATATTTCACTGTAAGGGAAGTTGGCAGCATAACTTGCGCATGAAGCTAGGCGAGTATTTCTAGGAAATGTGTAAAGAGGTGGCATAAGTTTAGCAAGCTCCTACCATGAAAGTAGCGGTAGTAAATGCTTAGTACTCCAACATTTCTGCGATGCTCTAGGGAGTCTACAGAAACCGTGTTGGCTTCATCTACAATTAATCGGAACGCCTGTCTCTGGACAGTTGAGCATCGCAAGTTGCGTTTTGGGGGCCCCAGCCCATAAATGCGAATTGTACTCGAGGCGTGGACTTACATATAGATATTTGCTAGGTTACTGGGTGCAAAATATTTTTTACATCTTCGGAGAACTCCTAGGCATTTGGAAACGTCAAGTGCTACGTCGAGTATGTGGTGGTTCCAATTAAGATGGTTATTTATTTTAAGTAGTGAAAAGTATTCGGAAGAGTATAGTTGGACACTACCGAAGGTTAGATTAGAAACCGATTAGTAAAAATAAGAAAGAATGTGGGTGATAAAACTGACCCTTGGGGATTCCGGAATCTATGGGAAAGGGGGGAGATGCCACGCCATCCAATATGACTTGTATGGTTCATACAAGAAACACTCAATCCATTTCAGGAGGTTATTATTAAAGCCGACTGCTTTGAGCTTCACTAGGAGACATTTGTGCCAAACTCTGGCAAATGCTTTATGTCAAGTGGCAGAATTTAACCTTCGCCAAATTTATGGATGCAAGAGTTCGAACGATCAGTCAGTATACCAACAGGTCACCTGTAGAACGACCGGAACGGAATCCGTATTGGCGATCATTGATAAGTTTGTCTTCTTCAAGATAGCCGACTATTTTGCGATTCACAGCCGTTTCCATTACTTTTGATACAACGGAAGTAATGGCGATGCGGCGGTAGTTGGCGGGTAACGCTTTGTTTCCTTTCTTGGGAATCGGCTGAACATTCGCTAGTTTCCACGTGCGCAGAAAGTGCCCAGAAGAGTAAGAGAGATGGAATAAATCGCGCAATGGTTTAGCCAGGGAAGAAAAACAATTTTTAAGGATTAAGGGGAAAAACCATCAGGACTGCAGATTTCTGAACATTGAGCTCACGAAGAATTCTGGAGATAAGTCGAATACGAAAATGAGTCGCAGGTAGACGAAATCCAGATGGTGTTACAAGCGGGGGAGACTGGTTTTTCGCTGACAGCCTGGAGTTTCGTGCGAAATTTGCTGCAAGAAGATTGGCTTTTTCAGCAGGATGGACTAAAATTCGATATTGCTTTCAAACTCTATAACATGGTGGAGTACATAATATGAACAACAATGAAGCAAACACTAAAATTCTTTTCCAAGAATAAAAGACAAAGTTGGAAAAAGCATACCAAAGTGAAAGGAGCGATTCAGTGAAATCCGAGATTTTTAATATTTGGACTCGAAAAGAAATATTCAAATGAAGAAGTCTTATGACATTGGTAGGCTACTGCCTCGCATATGCCTATAAGGTGCTCAGAGATCTGAATTAACCTAAGAAAAAATTTGCATTGGTCGTCGGTATCAATACCTATTGTCTTCAAGTGTCCTTTCAGTCGTGAGTATCCTGACAATATTCCTATTAAAACTCGTACCTTATTCCTGTTTAGTGGAGCATTTCTAAAGCGGGTTTGGAGGAAAGGCTTCATAGCAATTAAGCAATTAAGTTTTGGGTGCGCAGTTCAATAATTGCTTCTCAGTTCTTTCTCCCTGGGCCTCATGCTATTTTAGATTGAAACAGGTTGATATTCCGCAAAAGGGTTCTGGATCTATAGAATAGGTTAAGCATCCTTTCCTTAAAAGTTTATCCGCTATTTCGTTCCCGTCTATGCCACGATGGATCGATCAATTTCCTGTTAAGACCCCTTATAGGGGCATAGGACAGAAACAACTCTCTTCCACAAGGCGCGATCCTGAGCATCGGCCTTAAGCTGTTGCCAGGACTTGTTTATTCCTCTGGCCTTTTGCTCAACTGCTCGCTTCCAAGTGCTACATGGTCGACCAACCCAACGTCTTTCTTGAGGATTATTATCCTCCCATGATGAATAGGCACCCAATATAGAGAAAGTCTGTTATAGGAACCGTTGCTACATATTTTATGTTGACATTCATTCACCAGTTTCGAGTTCACTGTGTGAATTTTCTTATTTGAGTAGTCCCTTTCGAAGATAATATCTATATATATATAGATGAATGTCGCGTTTATTTCAGCTTTAAATACCGTCGAGAACCCAGCACCCTAAATTCCCTGGCGCGAATTTCCTACTTAGAGATATGGTAATCGACTACGATGATAATCAAGATGACCAAAACATGGCTAAGAAGCGACAACATGGCTAAGAAACAGTATCTTCTTCAATGGCACTAAAGCCCAATTCGGGCTTTGGTCTTATAACCTACAGATTCCTTCGCATAACCCTTTATCTACGATCTTTTCATTTTTCACAGATTGTGGTAGCAAAAATATTCTCGCGTTAGTAGTGTGCTCAAATTATACGTCGACCAGGATTTGCACTCCTGACCTTGCCGCATTGTAGACCAACTCTCTATCCACTAGGCTACACCCTAACTGAGAAACGTTATTCTAACGATAGAACCTTGTGACAAAGCCCTGCTCCCTGCGGTGGCAGGTGAGGACATCATCGCAGTGGACTGTAACATCACCTGCACTGAGGTATGAAGGCTTCCAGCAGTCAACAGAACACTGCGGCAGTAGTCGTGGCAGAGATAGGGGTAGAAGTAGGGGCCCAACATCTGGGACACAGCTCTAAGCCAACACTGAAGAAGATCCCAGCAATCCAGCTAACTTTAATGTCGTTAGACCTATTAGTAATTAAATTAAATCTCTACCATGCCAAGGCTGTCTCGAATATCTTGTGCATGAGCTTTATGAAAGCACAACTGGGCTTGCAACTGGTACAAGAGCCGAGGATTTACAGGCATACTCGAAGGGTTCACTTCTAGAAAATGTGAGGTAGTATTGTATATGACACACAATCACAAAATCCGAAAGCGTTTATCTTAGCTTACCTTAGTAGGATTAGGACTTAAGCCTAGCTTTAAACAAACTATTTTGGATTCTTTCTTGGCGAGGTGGCGGCACCTGGACAGCTGCAGAACAGCCAAATCCTTTCGGGAAGATCCAAATAAAAATATTACTGCTCAGCTATTCCAACTTAGTCGCTGTACCGTCCGAACTATTGTTGGCCTGATCACGGGTCTTGCTTGCTGAAACTGCACACATTGAGGCTGCGGATCGCGAGCGACAACCTTTGCAGAGGTTGCAAGGAAGACAAAGAATCTATCGAACATTATCTTTGTCACTGTCCGAAAATCTGCAACAGTTGTCTACTTTGTTTAGGCTGTAGATTCTTCTAGACGACCTTAGAGGCGTCAAACATTCGAGCCTACTTCGATTCGCAAATCGAACCAAGTGGCTGGCACAGGAAGAGTAAAAACCATTTCACAATGAATAAGGTGAGTACAATGGGTCTACGAAACCACCCTCCTATAACCTAAATCCAACAAAATGGAAGACGATACTATATATGTGTTGGGAAATCATTCTCTTCGTCCGCGGCTGCTTATTCGGCAACTAACTGACTCTAATCAGCCTGCACTATCCGCGTTGGCATTTAGTTCTGCCCAACGAAAGGGGAGGTAATCTGATGAATTCGCGAAATTATTAGATTTACTGAATATTTACTATTAAATACATCACTACGATTACTATACTACTTGAAATAAATAAGTTCGATAAGAAGTAATGATAATAATGTAATAAAAAAGGATTTTTATGTTTTGAATTGTCCACATTTCAATTTTTCGCTGCGTCTTCAAAACTTGTACATATAATCTTGTGGATTAAAAATTATTCCAATAACAAAAAATTGGAAAGCAGAACTACAATTATAGTGTAATGAAATAAAGAACCTAAATTTTTAATGAATTGCAGAAAAGCAGTATTAAATCTACAAATTAAACAATAACATAATATATTTTTCAGTTCACGACCTCTGCACAAACTTTGCGAATTTGAAGGTCTTCCATTGCCGGAAGATTACAAATCTGATTGCTATCAAGATATCGATGAATCAGACTACGCTTGCAAGGAAAAATACCGAATAATGGTAAGATCAAAGTTTTTTTTAATTCAATTTAAAAAAAAAACAGGTATACCACATATTACAAATCAATTAATTGCAATTTTAACCAACAATTAATTATTAAAAAAAAAAAAATGGTGCACTCGGTTACAGAAAATTATGGCGCAGCCGGTATATATTTGAATAAATTTGTTAAACGAATGTGTTCATTTATTTCATGGTATGCGGTGGTGATTCATGTTAATTTATTTACAATATAATTTAATTAAAATTTATTTTATACATATTAAATTTTTTATATAATTAATTTAATAACTTGGATGTGGTATTTTTGCCGTTTATTCTCTTACCTTTACAGAAAAGATTCTCCAAAGATGAAGTCATCGTTAACAAATAATCTTTTGATTAAAAAAAAAATATAATAAATGATAAACGGATATAACGTTGACAAACAAACGGATATAACGTTAACAAGCAAAACTTCAAATCACAACAAAAATTCTACACACTTTAATTTTTTATTTACTTACAACATAACGTAACGAAATAATGACCTAATATTCTAGTTTATACAAATATTATTTTAACGGACTTTAACTGACAGACAAAAATACCAAAATTATTCACTAACTATCTAATAGTAAAGATTTTTCTTTTCTTGTTTTTTCATTAATCGCTATTATACTACCTATAATTCTAAGATTTTAAATAATGCTTTTTATTTATATCTACAATCTTTCTGTATTATGTTAGAAGTATTATTTTCAAAATTTTGTGATTTTTTTAGGGTCAAATATTTCGGAGTTCAAAAAATTGAATAAATTGTTTTTATTTATTATGCCATCTTTTATTTCATGCAAATCGTGTCACCTTCATACATAAATAAGTTTCTTAATTATGCAAACATCTAAACCGAATCAAAATTATTAAATTATGCACATTTTTATTGTCAGCCAAGTTGAGAATTTCTGACATCACATACTTTTTATATTGTTCCTATTTAAATAAAATTTTTATGCATTAAGGACTCCTTCATCAATCTGTCGAGATGATACAGTCTCATCGTAACTGTAGTCATGTGCAATAAAATAAATGTTATGACGCGTTCGGTGAATTGCTGACTAGTGAATGTTTACCCTGAATCTAAAACAAAATGATTCCACTTTATTCCAATCAACTTGATTTTTGGCAATATATCTAAATCATCTTCACTTGTAGTTCGAAATAAATATAACAATCAAAATGGATAAAGAAAATTTTACTTCTAACAAGCAGAAAAAAAAACAATGTTTAGTATACTAATTCTAACTATTATTTCTAACTATAATCTTATCTATCCCTTACTGACAAATTCCTTTAAGCTTTTGCATCAATTCTCGAAATGTTTTAGTTTGTGATAAGAATTTTCTACTTTTCTTCTTTCGAAAATTTCATATATTTTAATTTCTCTCCGCACTCATAATAATTTTTCTAAACTTGCTGAAATCTTAAGCTCTGTATTTTTCTTAAACTAAATTTAAAAACATATCATTTATCAAGAACAACAAAATATTTATCACAAACGGACAATAATTAATAAAACTGACTTTACCTTACCATTAAAACCAGCAATGAATTAAATTAAGCCCAAAGCAAAACAAAAACCACCCGCTTACTACCACTGTGAAAGCAATGCTTAAGGTACTTATAACTGACATTATGCATAAATTAAAATCAATCATATTTTAATTAAACCATTTCAATATTATTGTTTAATTTTTTTTCAAATACTGTTTTTATTTAATATATGTGATGCTCTATGAGAAAAGGGACCTTATCTTACCAGATGTCAAAACTGAGCTTTTGGCACAATTTGAAAATACTCAAAATTCGGAAGATAACACCGAAAAAATTAAGTTAATAATTGTATGCGCGAAGATATGAAATTTTGTATATTGGAGTTGAAAAAATGTAGTTTGGAGATAATTGAGGTTAAAGTTTCACTATGTTTCCGGACCCATTAATTATCAACATAATTCCAATAAGTAAAGCTCTCCCGATAAGTTTTTGTACTATACCCCTCCCCCCCCCCCTCCACCACCAACCAAAAAAAAACCTAAAACTTGAAATTTTGAACTAAACTCATGTTTTGGCCTGTACTGGTAAGGTCCCTATTCTCATGGCGCGTCAAATATATTTTTACTTAAAATTTTAATAAAATAAATTGAAATTCATACTTTTCATCTTAGCGTCGAATTTTAAATGGACCTTAAGAATTGAAAATTTTTCAAGTTTATTTGAAAAAAATATTAAAAATAATATGAAAATGGGGAAATGTATTATTTAATAAATTAAAAAAAAAATAATAATTAAAAAAAAATATTTTATTAAACCAAAATGCAATTATAGTATACGAAAACTCCAGTTGTACTTAAGGAAACAAATGCATCTGTCTATCAGAGATAACCAACATCAAGTCCATTATTGTTTTTTAATGTCACTTTTATTTAACATTTAACATCAAGGACTTTCAATTCATTTAAAGGTAAACAACACCAAGTCCCAACCTAATTTAGTTTTAGATAGAACAAAATTTTAGTTTTAGGTAAAAAATAATAACCAAACACAGTGTTGTTCTATAAAGTTTTCTAAAATGGACAGTTAAGCAAAAATCACAATTTATGAAGTCAAAGAATATTTCGGACAATAGGTGGCCATACACGGTCGAGTAATACCTTCGAGCATCTCCTTATGACTTGATATTCCAAAGATACTCGGAAGTGTGTGATGAAAACTAAATTCGTTCCATCAGCTCACCACTATCCTGATATTTTTCGAGTCGAAAAGTAAACCAATTAATTTGTGCAGGAAAGTCGTACGAAATTTCATACGCACAAAAGTTTCTTGGGTTTATTGTGATTCTACTCGAAAAATATCTGATTTACATATGTATGAGAATAAGTCGATTGACTTAAGCAACAAGCTTGGGCTTTTCGAATCGAGCATTTAACGGGGCGTATACACGAAATCGCATATTTATGTAAGTGAAAAAGTAGTGAAAGAACAATTTTACCGAAGCCGTGGGAAACCATTTTTTTTTCTGGAACTGGTTCAATGGCAATGTTATTGGTTTATTGGTTTTAAAGTTATTAGAACTCGCGAAAGTGTTAACAACTTCGGAACCAATAAGGAATCAAGTTTGTTAAAATATATAAAAAAAAATTTAATCTTTTAAACAACATTTTTTTATATTTTGTGAGGAAGTGTTAATTTGTTTCCCATTACCGAAAAATTAAACTTTGCTCGGAGCGAACTGGTTACAAAGTTTCCAAATTTCAAAGTTTTTATTAATAATATTACATTCTGAAATAGCTCTTTTTTCCTGAAAAGAATTGATTTTGATTTTGAATTCTTTGCATGTAAATGATATTTTTTTGGCACTGATCCTTTATTAGTATAAAGATTGATTTGTTGTGAGCCGAAACAAAATTTAAAAAAATATCCTCCGTTGCACAGAAGTACATGAGGAACATAATGTACCTAGTCCTGCCATAAGTTCTGTCACATAATTTCTCACATTGGCAACAACTTTATTTTATGAGTGACATTTCAATATCGGCCAGTTTTATAAACGTCATAATGTTGTTGACAGTTGATGGTCATTTAAAGTGTGTTCGTTAACGTGTGAAGATGGAATGGGGTGTAATAGAAAACCGAACTGCAGTGATTGCACTACATAAGTGTGGAAAATCCGCGAGTGAAATTTTCAAGTTGTTGTGCCCGTTAAAAATAACGCAAAGATTTGTGTATCGTGCGATCCAGAGATATAACGCGATCCAGACTATTGAAGATCGACCTCGTTCTGGACGTCCGCGTGATGTACGTTCTTCTGCTGCCATCAAAGCGGTCGAGAGTCGAATTCGTCGAAATCCGCTTCGTAAACAACGAATCATGGCTCGAGAGATGAACATCTCCACCCGAAGTATGTCTCGCATCATAAAATCTGACCTCGGGATGAGTGCCTTTCGACGATCAACGGGACATTTGCTGACTGAGCAGTTGAAGCAAATTAGGAGCACCAGATCGAAAGAGCTCCTTCGGCGGTACGGCAACAACAAACATCGAGAAATTTTATTTACCGATGAAAAAATTTTTACGGTGGAGGAACATTTCAACCGCCAAAATGATAAGGTGTATGCCCACAGCTCCACAGAAGCCCGAGAAGTTGCCACTAGGGTACAGCGAGGACATCATCCAGCATCAGTCATGGTATGGTGGGGTGTCAGCTACGAAGGGGTCACCGAGCTTCATTTTTGCGAAAAAGGCGTAAAAACTGCAGCGAAAAATTATCAAACGGACATCCTGGAGAGATGTGTGAAGCCGCTGAACTCTACGCTATTCAACAATCGACATTGGCTTTTCCAGCAAGATTCTGCGCCAGCCCACAAAGCTCGAACCACACAAGCGTGGTTGGAAACCAATATTCCACAGTTTATAAGGGCGACGGAATGGCCTTCTGGGAGCCCAGATTTGAATCCCCTGGACTACAAACTGTGGGCGGAGTTAGAGTCCATGGTGTGCACGAGACGACACCCAAATATCGAGAGCCTTAAGCGATCTTTGACAGAAGCAGTAGCTAATTTTCCGCTAGAAACAGTGCGTACTGCTATCGATGACTGGCCCAAGAGATTAAAGAGCTGTGTTAAGGCTAAAGGCGGCCACTTTGAATAATTTGTTGCTTATTTTACTTCCATTAGTATGCCAAAATAAAATATATTTTCCTTTGTCAAAAACTCTTTTTCATTTATACAAAAATTGCCCATATACGTGTGACAGAACTTATGGCACGACTAGGTATATGTATATACCTAGTCCTTCCATAAATATTGATACAAGATTTTTTAACTACAAAAATAAAACTACTGGTTGGATTTGAACAATTTTTTCAGTTTTTTATTATGTCAATAATAAACCACAAAATTAAAAAAAAAAACATATTTAAGATGGCAGCCATTTGCCTTAAAATATCGCCGAAGTCTGTGAGGTCATCCATCAATCGCTGTTCGGACGATATCCATGGAAAAATGGTCCACAGCTGCTACCAACGCCTGCTTCAATGACTTCAGGTTACGGTGGTGTCTTTTTAAAGACCATGTCCTCTAAAACTGAACACAATTTGTAGTCAGCGGATTAAGGTCTGGCCCGGCTGCCGGCCAACATTCAGTTCAAATAAACTCAGGTACGTAATTTGCAAGCCACTGTAGAGTTGTTTTGACCTTATGAGTGAGCGCGTGTTTTTGGAATATCCATGGTTTCGTTCAAGGGCTCCACTACATTCCTTAAAATGTCTCGCTGATAGTTTTTTTACCACTGTTTTAACATCCTTTTCACAAAAATGTAAGGAAGTGACGCCATCATAGGATACTCCCCACCAATCCATCACTGATGCGGGATAATGACCTCGTTTAATCCTTGGCACCAGTTCACTGGGTTTCTTGTAGGATCGTGCATATACCCTATCATTCTGCTTATTCAAAATTTCTTCCACGGTAAAGATTGTTTAGTCAGTAAACAGGATTTTTTTCTAATTTTCTTCACAGTACAGCCTTGATTTTTTTCCCGATTTTTTTTTTAATTCAACGATAAGGCGCTGTCCTGTTTGTCGTTTAAAAGCCCAAAGTCTTGTGTAACGATGCAGCTCATAGATCTCGGCACTATATCCATCACGAGCCATGATTTTTTGTCTGCGGACAGGATTTCGATTGATTCGAGACCTCATAGCATTGATAGCCTGTGGCGTACGACCGAGGCCGGCGAGATCTTTTATGATCGTTTACATTTCCAGTATCAACAAACAACTTAACAGTACGATACACAAAAACACACGTGATATTCAATGGTTTTAATAAATCAAAAATACGAGCTCCTTCTATCCACAATAATGAAGAGCAATAACAGCAATACGGTTCTCTTTGCCAGACCCTTCCATCATGATGGCTTAAGCTGTACTGAAATGGTTTGACACGTTTATAGAGTACATATCAACTGTCAGAATTTGCAACATAACATTTGGCTGCGCTTAGGTTATCAGCCGCAAAAGTCGCGTTTACACTTGTATCAATATTTATAGCATGGACTAGGTACATTTGTTGAGCGATTCAAACTTATGTACGTAATTGTAGAAATTCTTGAAAATTTTCAATTTCTGTAGTACATTGTACAATGGCGCTACAGCCCAAATCGGACCTTGGCCTCCTGATATTCAGGTTCCTTAACATTTTTCATTACTTATTGTGGAAGGGTTGTTAGCCCTTCGCACAACCCTCTTTCTACAAATTTTTCATTTTCTTAGATTGAGGTGACCAAAGTATACCCAAGCAAGCAATGTGCCGGAATTATATGTTGCGCCGGCCGGTATTGAACTCACGACCTTCGCATTACAAGACCAACACACTACCTACTAGGCTATACCTTAGCTTAGTTTCTGTAGTACTTGAACTGAATGGTGCATCGAGAAGAAACTGCATAAACATTTCCAATACTACAACGGCACTACAGCCCAAATCGGGCCTTGGCCTCCTGATTTTCAGTTTCCTTAAATTTTTTTATTTGACATTGTGAAATGGTTTTTAGCCCTTCGCACAACGCTCTATCTACAAATTTTTATTTTCGTAGATAAGGATAACTAAAGTATACCCAAGCAGCTAGTGTGCTGGAATTATTAGTCGACCGGGATTTCAACTCACGACCTTCACGTTGTAGACCAACACACTACCCACTAGGCTACACCCTAGAAAAAAAACACATAATTAAATCAAATTACAGATCAAGTCCAAGCTTAACTAAGCTTAACGAGTGAGTTATTTGTCTTAAAGTCTGTTTTTATATCTGTTCTTGGCAATTTCACTTTATTATTTTCATAATAAAGTATTGTAATCGACTTGGAAAAAAAATTTGCTACTCTGAAATTTTGTTTTTTCGCGTTTCATGACTAAAACAGCCTAAAATGCGCCGTGTACGCTCAGCGCACATTAACTCCCAGACCCTTCAAGATGTAAAGTTCATTTTTGAGGGATTGTAGATAGTTGCGGATCTTAGACGGATACCCATTTTAGGTTCAGGGGGAGGCGGAGGGAGCGCTTAAACCGAAAAATACGAATTCAAACATCTCAACCATAGTTACAGCTAGGAAGCTAAAAACCAACATACATATAGAGGGGTTTGTGGGACAACTTTTAAAAATAATTTAATTTTTTTATCCATTGGAGTGCAAAAAGGGAATCAATTGTCGGCCGAATTTTTTTTTTTTTTTTTCAAATGATTATATCTTCGAAATTACTTACCATAAAAAATTGATATTTTGAGATCATTAAGATGGCATATAGATCTACTAGAAGCAGTTTAGATATAAATATAGCATGTGGACATAATAGTAGTGGGGGGAAATGGGGAGCATTTCAAAAATGGTGCACTTTCCAAAATTACAAATCGGTATATCTCAAAATTCAGTACAGATATCAAATCAAAAATTTGTCAGATTGTAGAACTGTATAGTTTTTAATTTTGGTAAGAAATTTAATTTGGGAGGTGTAAGAGGAGGGAGGTGGAAAGCAAAAATATTGAAAATTTTTGAGTGATTTTTTTATGGCTGTGGTAAAAGATACAAAGTTTAAATTTTGCACGTCGACACATCTATTTGATGTACACAGAAAAAAAATAGTAATTTGTTCCAAAATTGTTATACACCGATCTAACGTGCACAAGGTGTTTCATGTGCAATGAAAAAACCATACAAACTGAAAATTTTTGAATGAAATTTTAAGGTAGAAACTTGAAAATTTGCGAAATGTATTTAAAAGAATCTCTAAAAGTTTGAAATATTAACTGGTCGAATATCTTCAAAACATAGAAAATTATTTTTTCGACCTTTTTTAAAAAATCAATTATCACCTAACTATTAAAAGCTATCAATTTGAAATTTTGCACAAAAACTTTTAAGTATAGTTGAAATAAAATTACGTTAAAAGTTTTGAAATCGCACTTGGCCTTCTACCCCCTCCCACACAAAAGTATGATTTCGACCAATTTCATTAAATAAACTAATAACCAACAAATTAAAAGCTACAAACTTCAAATTTTGTACAAGCACACCTTACAAGAGAAAGGAAATAAAATTGCATCACAAATTTTACGATTCCCCTACCTCCTCTACCCCCTCCCATACAAATGTTTGGTTTCGTGAATTTAAAATACACCGAATCCAATAAAAATTCTATGGAACTTCGTCTATGAAACTAACATTCTTTACAGAGAATATTGGACTTGGTTCAAGCAATCAATTAAAAAACTATTAATATCCACCCACCCTTACTATCACCCCTCACCCCTCCCTTCATGAAAACTCAAACTTGCATAAATAAACGAAAGAAATATGGAGCTTTTGAACGTTTCCACAAAGTGCTAAATTGAGAACTGCTCTGCCCAAGAAGCCCCTTTCACTTAGTCTTCCCTAACCGCTCTAACCTGCATATTGACTTTCCACGCATGCGGATTTTGTCCCAAAAATAGTAAAGTTTCGCCCGACTTGTTGGCAGTTTATTTTCTAGTATTAGGGAAATATCAAAGTGTTATATTGTACTATGCCTAAACATTCGTTAAGCTTAGCTGAGACTCGATCCTTCAAAACATTGATTTTAGGTCACAGTTGACCTTTTCTTGATCTTAAAGCTTCGATCCATTTTAGGTCAAAACCGCTTCGCTTTGGGTGTTTGAAACTTTTCAATAAATCGCTCATTGACTGAAACCCGCGTGCCCACATCTAACTGCCCAGCAATATCGTCAGCAACCGTCTACCGCTCCCACGGACCCTTTGAAATACCAGGCGGGCACATTTCAGTTGAAAGCATAAAAGTCGGCAACAATTCTGCCGCTCGGCGAGATAAACACCGTTGTAATTTCACTTATAATTTTCATACTGAATCTGAATAACCAGCTGATAGTTCTGCGTGCCTGATATTAGATTCGTTTCGAAATGGGAAAAAAATGACAAATTTTCGGCCGGCTGCGAGCGCTTGCACAGTGAGTGGACTAAATATTTTATTTATTATTATTATTATTAGGGAAACACGTAAAAGCACAGCCACATTCCCGGACTATTGTGCGTTTATTGCCCCTTTACCCTACCATAAGTCGATAGCTTTGGCTAATCTAAGTATCTCTAAGGGAGCTAGTTTGGCTAGTTCCTCGGTAACAAGGAAACCCTTTCCTGGAAGATTGTGTATTTTCCTTGCAACTGCTTCACATTGTTTGTCGTTTCTGAGTCTTCAAGACAGAGGCTGCAGATGTCGGTTTCAGCTAAACCCATATTTTTGAAGTGGTGGTTTACTCCACTGTGCCCCGTCAATAAGCCGATTAGAGTATTAATATCACTCTTGCTTTAGAATATCCTCCACTTTATTTTTTTTTTGTGATAGGACTTGTTTTTTTTTAGATTGATAGTCCTGGAAGTCTATTCCAGTAGATATTATGCTCTTGTTCAACTCACTTTCTAAGTATAGGGCTGGAGTGCTCTTTTGATTTTCCGCAGAATGGCTCTGTTTCAAAATTTGTTTCTGCGCCGTTTTTTGCAAGGCAATCAGCCTCTTCATTCCCCTCAATTCCCATATGTTCTGAGGTTACGTTGTTAATTTTTCTCAGGATGATTAGGTTTTGAAAACAGTCCCAAACTATCGTCGATCCGTGATTATTGGATTATAGGGATTTGAGATCTGCCTCCGGTAGGATATAGTTTTGTTACGATGAACCCTCCTTTTATTCTCTTCGATACATAGCTCCATTGTAATTAGTTCGGCCTGGAAGATTGTGGCTTCTTTGCCAAGTGATTTTGAAACCCAGAAGTTAGGACCCCTAACTCCTGCTCCACTCCCCTCAGAGCCATCACCAGATGGTATACTCGCCAGTATACCAGATGGTTAATTCCTCTTTCATTTCAGGTGGGATGGATTGCCAGTCCTTCCGTTCTCTGATTATAGCTTTTAAAGGAGTCCAAAGTTGAATTTTGCCGGCATAGTGTCCGATTATATGGAGGTTAAAAATTCTAAAAACCCAAAAATAGATGTATTTGAGTTTTTAGGATTTTTAGGTAACCTCTAAAATCCCCTGATTTGTATTTGTTTTCCCTCTGTAAGCGTAACACTCCTTTGATAGCCTCTTCTTTTATTTGGAGATGTATCGGAGGGAGGCTTAAAAACATTTCCATTTCCGCAGCAGGACAGGTTTTCATTACTCCTGTGATACCAAGACAAGCTAGCCTTTGGATTTTTTTGTAGCGTAAGCTGTGCTTTTTGTTGTAATATTTTAGTTCACCATATCGTTGATCCGTATGTGACTATTGGGAGGATGATTTATTCCCCATTTTCTGCCAAATAAGCTTTTGCAGGCCCAAAATGCCTTTAACGCTTTGGCATGAGTCCAATCTATATGTTTGTTCCAGTTGAATTTGCTATCCAGTATGATACCTAGATATTTTACCTCATCTGAAAAGGGCATTGGTATTCCATTTATTGAAGCAGGTATGATGTGGATTTTTCTTCTATTTGTAAATGAACTATCTCAGTCTTAATTGGGTTGATGTTCAAGTTCTTAGACTGACACTAGTTAATTATCACCTCTAAAGCAGATTGTATCCGTTTCGATAGTATTAAACCATATTTGCCCTGATGATAATAAAAAGGTCATCGGCATATGCAATTACCTCGCATCCTTGTTCTGTTAGACGGTCCAGGAGCTCATCTACTACAATTGACCAAGGAAGTGGAGGTTACTCCCCTCCCTAGGGACAGCGTCTATAGGTCGATGCAGTCTCCCAGATCCACGGTTGTCATTCGGCTCTTTAGTATGGCGTGTATCCATTTTATCGTGGCCGTTTCTAAACCGTTTTTCCTATCTGCTGCTATTACGGATTCATGGGAAATGTTGTCAAATGCTCCTTCTATATCTAGGAATGCGCAAAGGGCAATTTCTTAACAGTCTTTTGCCATTTCGATTTGTCTTACCAAACCATGAAGAGCTGACCCTGTTGATTTGCTTATTTGTTAGGCATGTTGATTATTATTAAGAAAGACCATGTTAGGCCCTGTTCTTATGTGAATATCCACTAACTTCTCCATATTGACGAAGAAGGTAGTAAGACTTATAGGGCGATATGACTTAGGCTGATCAATGGGATGAGCTAGGTCTTGCAATGCAAAGATTGTGAGTTCAAATCCCGGTCGACGCAATATATAATTCCAGCACATTGCCTGCTTGGATATACCTTGGTCACCTCAATCTAGGAAAATGAAAAACTCGTAGAAAGAGAGTTGTGCGAAGGGCTAACAACCCTTCCACAATAAGTAATGACAAAAGTTAAGGAACCTGAATGTCAGGAGGACAAGGTCCGATTTGGGCTGTAGTGTAGAAGAAGAATATCAATGCATTCGGTACAAATACCACCCCACTTTCCTTCAGATTTTTTTTATGTATCCCCATACAAAACTGGCTTTAAGGATCCTTATCATTATTGTCATTAGGATCTCTAACCCATTCTGCAGTAATGCGGGGATATTTTATCTACTCCGGCTGATTTGTAGAGCTTAAAAATGTTAATCGCCCATCTGATCTTTTCCGGAGTGAAGATTTTACCAGCAATACTTTTGCTGAACGCAGTTTCACGATACTTCCATTCTTCTACCTCTAAATCTTCATTGTTGTTAATTATCTTGCAGTCTGGTAAATGTGTTGCCAATACCACTTCAAGTGTTTTCACACTGCTTTTAGTTAAGGACCCATCTGGTCTCTCTGAAAGTCCGATATCTATCGGGGTGTCTTTTGATAACTCCTTCTGTAGCCTAGAGGCCTTTAGGAGATCATCTATCTCTTCACAAAATCTTCTCCATGACTTTTAAACTTCTTTAGAAGTTTGTTATACTCAGTAAGGGAATTTCTGTATTCGTCCCAATTACCAAAGGTTTTTGCTCTATTGAACAATTTTCTAGTTTCTTTGCGTTTTGCCGCTAGTTCCTCTTTCCACCAAGATGTTTGTTTGATCCTTTTCTTGTTTAGAACAGAACAACTTTGTTCGTAAGCATTCATAATATTGTTTACGACTTTGTTAATTATTTGATCAATATTTTATTTGGTTACAACTCAGTTGAGATTATGGGCTCCTAGTAGAGACGTAGACTCACGGTATCATATTTTTGATACACAAAACTTTTGGTTAAGTCGAGCTACCCATTATACAATTTAAAAGCAACATCCACCATCTACATATTTAAAAGAATAAGCATTCTTTTGTAAACACACTATAGCCTAAGCCAATGATCCAAAATAAACAAATTAAATAGCACTGGAAATGTATTTTCGTTAAGTTGTGCCATTTCTGGGAACCAAATTTCTGCCTGTTCCGGTTCCGGATTTCTGCTGAAATACGGCAACATGATTAAAGAAAATGAGAAAAGAAAATTGGTAGCTCCTCCCTAAATCAGATCGCGACCTCCGACAAGCATACAAGAACTTAAATCAGGAGCGAGAGAAAAACATAAAACACAAACGCCATTCATTGATTTTACCCAATTTGTTTTAACAATCTTTAGTCCAAAAAAAAAAAATTTTTTTTATTAGAATAATAAAGTAATTAGACATTTTTACAATAAATTTCAATTTCCCGATTTTACCGAAAACAAAATTTTTCACATATAGAAAACGCAGGTAATAATTAAAATTTTCTTTAAGTATACAACTAATGTGGAGTTTTCGTATAAAAAAAACCAACAAATTACATATACATGAAACTATCATATATTATTTTTCGATTAGATTTCTTTTAGTATTAATAAAATTTCAGTATTATTTTGGTTTACTAATGCATGTTTCTTTAACAAATTCATAAAAAAAACAGATGCGAAAGTATCCACCTGGCAGTGATTCACCGTATAATGGCGCACGTTTATTAAAGTTTCTCGATTTGGACAACGAAATTCGACATAAAATGACCGTCACATAAAAAATAATAAAATTGTAATTTAGTGAAGAACATAACAAATTTTTAATTTATTAATAAAATTTATCGATAAACAAAAATAAATAAAAATGTAAGCGCGAAAGGTCTCAATTGAAATTTTATTAAAACTATTATTTCGATTTTTGATTTGCTTAGTTCTTGATGAAGTTTATTTCAAAAGTCGCATCAAAACGAAAAGATGAAAATTATTCTTTGGAAAATTCAAATGGGAAAACACATTTTCAATAATAAGCTTTCAATAAATTTGAAACATTGTTTTTTTTTCTGTATTTTGTTATTCGAAAAAGTCTAGTCCAAAAAAAATTCAAAAATGAGACCTCATTTTCGCAAAAAGTCAAAGTCATAAAATATTTAATTATACTTAAGAAACCTTTCGAACTCTTATTATGTGTTTGGTGCGCAAAAAAGCAGTCAAATGGAATTATTATTCTTTTATTTCAAAACTAATCTGAATCCTAATTCAAAAAAAAAATAAAAATAAAATAAATATTTTGTATAAAAACAAAAGTTAGTTTTATATAATTATTAATAAAACATAAACAAGACTATTTTGAAGTTTTTTTTTCCAATTTTTCCTTTGCACTCCTTCCAGAGTAAAAAAAAATCTTGCACATCTTCCAAATCTTTTCCGTTCAGGACTATTGGCCTGCTTGTAGTTGAACGCATTTGCTTATACTGGATTTTATGCACGTTCCAACGGGAAGTAAAGCAAGCGCTTACAAAATAAGCAAGAATAAGCGCTTCTTTATCGCTGATCTGGAAGCAACAGAAAAGCGCCTCCCGAGAAACAAGTTTTGAAGCAAATAAGAAGCTTTTCTTTTATTCCTGTCTCAAGCATACGAAAAACGTATTACTAAATACCGGTTTTGCTGCGGATAGGAGAAAACGATTTAGTTGAGCGATTGAGGAGCATATTAAAAAAAAAACAAATATTCTTAGAAGCTGAAAATATTCGTTTAAAAAAATAACTATTACAAAGGGTAGTGTTTTGCTAAGAAGTGAGCAACAATTATCAAGCCAAAATGATATGCGCATGAGACTGAAAAAATCAATTTTCCGGAAACTATCAATTGGAGTCTGTTTTCAATCAATAGTAAAACAGAGCTGGATCAAATTGATAGCAGAATTGGAAATGTGGATGAGCGAGTTTAAGTAAGTTATTGTATTCAATTAATTAATCAATATATTGTTTTTTTCGCAGATAAGGTATATATGTAAAACAGTTTCTGGGAAAAAAAACTCCAGTCCAAAAATCGCTACACCTTCTATTCGGCGATGAATTTATTCTATGTATAAATTGGGATGGGCATCAGAAAAACCTGCCAATTAAGCTACTCAATAATTATACATATATAGTGAGTTTGATTAAATTTTTGTACATTATAACAATTACTAAAAATGTTATTAATTTCACAAGAGAATTCGGCTACGAAAGCAATGATTATTATGTGTTGCATAACAGTTTTTGTGATTTTTTTTCATAAATATATTTATCATTAAATTATTAGTTAAGACCATTATGTGTACACCTATATTTATAGAGATTTTTTTTTTATTTTCTTAATATATTGACTATTATTTTCTACCGTTCTATTTCTTTGAGTACTAACTCTGTGCTTCTAACTCTCTTTGGTTAGTGCTTCTCACTCACTGCGCAAAGCAGTGCAAATGAAGCGCTTCTTATTCACTGCTCGAAGCACCACAAATGAAGCGCTTCTTTTAGCGGACATGCCTATATTAAAAACATAACAGAATTATGATTGGGCCCAATCATATGATACTCTAGATGAGATAGAAATGACTTTAATATACCGGAAAATATGTCATCTCAAATTCTTTCGAATAGTGAATAGAGACTTTTGCATGGGAGGTGGTAGAAGTAGAGATGAGGTTTGTATTTTTCGTATATGACACCGAATATGGCATGCAAAATGTTTTTTACTGAATTTAAAGTTTTCAGTTTTCATTATTTTTATGGACCCGCAAGGGGGTAGTTGTAGTATGAGGTTTTACCAATTCCTGCAACTATCTTTGGAGTTAGCGACTCCACGGACCTGAGCTAACTATCCCCCTCTGGGATGGGGGCTGTAGAATTCACCCACAGCCAGTCCTGCTTGCCCTAAAAATGGCAAATGGACACTCACTGGATCATGGGCTTATCACCCGTGATCTTAAGACCTAAATGATACGAGAAACGGATACATCGCCTCGGATACGGACTGATCCTACGGTAACGACTTTTGGCATTCGAAAACGGACTATGATTGGCTTCTGGAACGTTCGAACATTGAATGACGGGGGAAGAGCTGGGGTTACTCGGTCCTTGCACCGCCAATCAGTGATCGACCGTGAAATGGAGCACTACAACATCCAAATCTTGGGCTTGAGCGAGGTCAGGTGGACAGGATCAGGAGAAGAACGAACCCCTAGCGGAAACACTATTCTGTACATTGGCCCTGAAATTGAAGCCAGAAATGGCGTGGCGTTCGTCCTTACGCCGAGAGCGAGAAACAGTCTCATTAGCTGGGAACCAATCTCGGATAGGATTATCGTCGTCAGGCTCAGGACCAGTGTCAGAAACGTCACAATTCTGCAGTGCTACGCACCAACTAATACCGCGACATCTGGTGACAAAGAGGAGTTTTATAGCCAACTGAGTGCCACCTTCGAACGTGTTCCAAGAGGTGATATTATTATCATCTCGGGAGATATGAACGCCCAGGTTGGATCAGACAACACTGGACTAGAACACGTCATGGGGAGGCATGGTGACCCTTGGGTTGACCCTTCACGACCTTGGATTAAGAGACCCGAAAACGGCGAATTATTTGTGGAGTTCTGTAGTACTCGGCAAATGGTCATCGGAGGGACCCTTTTTCCACACAAGAGTCATCATAAAACATCTTGGGTTTCCCCTGATGGTGTTACTCAGAACCAGATCGACCATTTGGCTATAAGTCGCCGATGGAGAAGATGTCTCCTCGATGTGCGAGCGAAACGTGGAGCTGACGTGGGGAGCGATCACCACTTGATGGTTGCCTGCTTGAGATTGTGTACAGCAGCTATCCGACGACCACAAATTCTTCAAATGAAGCGCAAGCTTAATGTGGATAAACTCAGAGATCCCAACAAAAAACGCGAATACACCACCATTCTACGCGAAAAGTCATCCACATTGGGTGAACACGAAATGCGCTCACTGGACGCCAATTGGGAGGCAACCAGAAACACTTTTCTAACTAGTGCTGAAGAATCTGTGGGATATGCGCAAAGCGGTGAGAAACCCTGGATGTCACAAGACACATGGGACAAGGTTGGCAATCGGAAAAAAGCCAAATTGGCAATCATCTCTCAACCCGATGTCAACCAACGAACGCCCGACTTGAGGCAGAACTACCACGATGCTCATATACAGCTTAAAAAGGCTGTTAGACGCGACAAGAGAAAGGCCATTGAAGATCTGGCAAACAAGGCAGAATCTGCGGCTTACCTTGGGGATATGGGTTCACTTTTCAAAATCATGAAACAGTTGACGAACAGGAATTTCACCGCCAACCACCTGGTGAGAGATGTCAACGGAACTCTCCTTAATATGAGTGAACACCAGTTGCGACGATGGAAGGAATACTTCTCTGATATTTTAAACATCTTGTCAGATGAAGATATTCCGGAAACAGAACAACTTCCAAACATCCAACCGCAACAATCCTCTATTAGGGACGATCCCCCAGATAAGGAAGAGATAGTTTCCGCCATTCGGTCAATGGCGGGAAGGAAAGCTTCAGGTATAGACGGACTACCAACCGAACTCCTCAAAGCGGACCCAGAAATAACAGCCGATATACTCCTCCCACTCTTCACTAAGGTGTGGAATGAGGGAAGATATCCGACTGAATGGAAGGAGGGCGTCATTGTGAAAATTCCGAAGAAGGGCGACCTTCGGGATTGTGGCAATTGGCGTGGTATATGTCTACTTACTGCCGTATCAAAAATTATGGCTAAGGTAATTCTCAATAGGATTAGTGATGTCGTCGAGAGCACTCTCGAAGTTTATCAGGCTGGATTCCGTAAAGGGTCGTCTTGTACCGACCACACAAATACCCTACGGATAATATTAGAGCAGTCAGCCGAAATGGGTTCGCCACTACATCTCATGTTTGTGGACTTCGAGAAGGCTTTCGACAGCGTTAAGCGAGATTACATATGGAATGCTTTGCGTAGGAGAGGTATTCCAGATAAGGTCATAGCTATGATTAAAGAATCCTACGAAGATGCAAGGTGTCGCGTCTTGCATAGAGGAGAGCTGTCCGAGAGCTTTCCTGTGCGAACGGGTGTCAGACAAGGCTGCATATTATCACCAGCCCTGTTTCTGGTGGTAATAAATGACATCTTAAAAGCTGCACTGGAAGGTGGGGAAGGTAAAGGTCTTCAATGGAGACTATTTAACATCTTAAGTCACCTTGATTATGCTAATGACGTGTGTTTGCTTGCACATACCCGTTCGGACTTAGAGTCAAATGTTCGCTCGTTGCATTCTAAATGCAAAGAGGCGGGACTGAGGCTCGGCTAAATAAAGCCCGTCAGGCCTTCGGTATTCTTTCCCCTTTCTGGAGGTTAAGAGAGATCTCCCTTCGCACGAAGCTGCGAGTTTTTGACGCATGCGTCAAATCCGTGTTGTTATATGGTTGTACTACGTGGAAAGTGACCGTTCGACTTACCAAGAAACTACAGACTTTCGTAAATCAATGCCTCCGGCGCATTTTAGGAATATTCTGGCCAGAAGTGATCTCCAACGACGAACTTTGGAGTACAACTCGCCAGACTAAAATAGGTATTGAGATTCAACGGCGAAAGTGGCAGTGGATCGGTCATACTTTGAGGAAACCAGAGCGAAACATCGCAAAACAGGCTCTGGATTATAACCTTCAAGGAAGACGTCGGGTTGGTCGACCATGTAACACATGGAAGCGAGCAGTTGAGCAGGAGGCCAGAGGAATAAACAAGTCCTGGCAACAGCTTAAAGCCGATGCTCAGGATCGCGCCTTGTGGAAGAGAGTTTTTTCTGTCCTATGCCTCTATAGGGGGTCTTAACAGGAATTTGATTGATTGATTGATTATTTTTAAAGAAATTGGTCATAGTTTTCCTTCAGGTGCATTTGTATGGGAGGTGGCAGAGGAAGTGGAGCGTTTAAGATGATTTTGAAACTGCTTATCATCATCCTTATCACCATGCTTTGATTCAATTTCAAAGTCGATAGCTCTCATATACTTGAAGGAGAAATGCTTTTCTTGAAGGTATAATACAGATATTTGTATGGGAGGTGGTAGAAGGAGTGAAGTGGAGCTGATAATTTTTTCTAACACTTATTTCAATTATTAAGAAACAAATTGTCGCAAAATTTGAAGTTTGTACTTTTTCTAGTTTGAATGGAAATCGATAATTGCATTTAACAAAAATTATACTTTTGTATGGGAGGGGGTAGAAGGAGTGTATAGATCAAAACAAATTTTTTTCTCGTTATTTGTATTTCTATTTTTATACTTTGTACAAAATATGTTAACAAGTTGATAGCTTCAATAGAAAAGAAAAGAAAAATAATTTAATTTAAATTTCAAAATTTCGTGAAATTTGTATGGGAGGGGTTAGAAGGAGTAAGGTGAAGTTGATAATTCTTTTTAAAACTAATTGCAATTATAGTAGAATTAATTCTGACAAAATTTCGTCTTTTCAGCTTTCCTAGTTTCAATGAAAATCGAAAATATGTATTTTTCAAAATTGTCCATTTGTATGGGAGGGGGTGGAAGGAGTAAGGGGATCGGGTCAATATTTCGTGTTATTAATGACATCTATATCATAATACTTTGACCTAAATTTCAAGTCGATAGCTTAAATAGTTTCAAAGAAAAATCAATTTCTTAATATTTCGAAATTTCATGAAATTTGTATTGGAGGCGGTAAAAAGGAGTGGGGGGATGTAGCCCATTCACGAACTTAAAGTTACTTTTTTGCTAAAAATGACACACAAAAATTTTTAACACTATAGCTCAAAGCTTTCGAGAGTTATGCTGTAGACAGACGCACAGACGGACAGACGGACAGACAGGCAGACAGACAGACGGACAGACGGTCACTCGGAGGTTTTTGAGCGATAGCCCTTGGCGGCTCTGTGCGAGCGTTATTCCTTAGCGTAACAAACGGTACGGCAAACACAATATACTCTCAGATTTCATCTATGGTATAAAAATAGTAGATTTGATCGGAATCAGTATGGCTTCCAGGAAAAGAGTAACACAACATCAGCACTGATCGAAGCGATACAATTCACAAATGATGGACTTGACAAAGGCTTCTACGTTACGTCAGTCTTTATAGACCTTAAGAAGGCATTTGACATGGTAGACCATAAAATATTGCTTCAAGGTCTAAATGAACTAGGTATAAGAGGAAAAGATAACGACGTAATAAAAAATTATCTCCTAGGACGTATTTGCATAACAAAAAACATGGACAAATTCAGTGATCCTAAGCCCATCAACATTGGAATTCGACAGGGTTCAATTCTTGACCCTACTCTTTACCTACTTTACATCCTTAACATCCAGTACATAGATCTAAGTGCGAAATATATAGTTTATGCGGATGACACACTATTGCTCTACGAAGCAAAAAATCGGCCAAAATTGGAATACCTTATCAACAACGACCTCTCAAGCTCTTTAAGAAATGGCTGTTGGGCAATAGGTTAACCCTAAATGCATCGAAGACCAATTTCATGATATTTAACCAATTAAACAAAGATGATATTGATCTAAAACTCAACATAGATGGAATTGAATTATCTAAAAAAAAAAAACCATTAACGATCGATGAAAAACTAACATGGACTCCTCACATTAATAACGTTCGCAAGAAAATAGCACCCATAACTGGAGTCCTACGGCGTAACAATTTTCTACCAACACCAATAAAAGAAATTTTGTATAATTCATTTATTTTATCAAATTTAACCTATGGAATTGTAATATGGACCCAAACATCCATGCATAACATGGAAAGAATATCGAGGATTATGAACAAAAGCATTAAGGCCGTGTACAATTTACCACATCTGACACCATCAGCATATCTTTACATAACCTACAACAAGCTAAACCTGCAGCAAAAATTAAACCTGGAGAGGACAAAATTAATATACAATGTAAAAAACCAAGGACTAAAATCTTCAATAGTCATAACATACAACGCAGATATTCACAATTTTAATACACGGAATGCAACTTCGATAAGAAATTTAGATTGCAGGACGAATCGTCTAAGGAAGGATTCCATATACGAAGCAATACGATATTACAACTCCTTGCCAATATATATATGTATATACCAGAATAGACTTAAGGTACGTTAAGATCTTTTCGTTAAATGCATTAAGGTACGTGAAGTTTCTTGGCAAAACTTAACGAAACTTATACCCAACCATAATAACATTTAGGTAAGAGAAGTTTGACAGCTGAAATAGATAAATATCGGCTGTCAAATACTGATCAACAAGTTTGTGTCGACAGACTGATAATCGAAATAATTTTTTTCTTAAAATTGAGCTGACCGAAGACATTTCATTCGAGGATAGTCTTATTATTAAAGTGCAAACCAATAGTGTACTTTACGATAAATCAAACAAAAAGTACTTCGACAAAACTTACAAAAATAAGATTTGGAAGCAAATCGCTGAAGAGCTGAAACAAAACAGTATGTGTTTTCTTGCTATTTTGATAAGTTGAAGTAATAATTTCGGTCTATTTTTCAGCTGAAGACTACAAAAAGAAATGGAATTGTTTAAGGGAAACATTCGTACAGAAATCGAAAGCACTGCCTACAGGGAGTGGGGCAGAATATAATAGTTGGTCTTATTTCGACAGCATGATGTTTCTAAAAAATTTCGAGAAACTTGAGCGTAAAAACACTACATAATTAATTTAAAAAACATGAAAGATAATTCTTATATTTGCAGGACTAGATGCAACAATATTGCAATAATAGAGCAGGAGGATGAGGATATACTCGAAGGCCGTGAACAAAGTTCGCCAGGACCCAAATCTCCTCAGACTACGAATTCAAGAGCGTCAGATGCGTTCCAACGACCGCCGAAAAGAAAGAATACCAGTGAATCCACGTTGAAAGCGATTGAAGACGCGGCGGCAGCCGTTAAGAAACGAGCACAAGGTCGAGATAGTGAAGATAGTGATGCCTTACTGTGCAGAACTCTTATTTCACTGTTAAACGAAATCCGCGCTGAGAAACGAGACGAAGCCAGGGCGGATCTTTTCCAAACTGTGTTTCAGTTGAAGAGAAAATATGTCTTTAACCTTTTATAGAGTACGAGCTGAATACCTGAGTCGTGGACTCTGAACCGAACGTTCTACATAAAATTGCAATACCTGTCATATATACAAATACCTGCACTGAATTAAATATAAGGCTTGGATAAATGAAAATATATATTCTAACTGTTAAGATAATTACATAATGTGTTTCTTAATTCTAAAGCATTCGAGCCGTTAAATCTATGTTGGCATGATGAAGGGCGGAGGGGATTTCTTCTGAATTCTAGGCTTTATTAAACTTAATAGAAAGTCAAACCTTTCCGAATTCATTCTGCAATTTTTGAAAAATTGTCCAGGATCGAGCGTTTTCATTGGAATGAGCATCACTCGGTAATACCCGTTTTTTTGCCGATCTCTATTTATTCTTCTAACACTATACTTTTTTTCCTATTTAATTTTCCCTACAAGTCCAATAAATCACTCAAATCTTCGAATAATTTAAGATCTTCAATTTTAGAGAAATACAAATCACAAATCCGAAATAACAAACTACAAAAATCTCGGCAAAACTGTGAAGAAATGTCAAACGCAAAAGATTGCTTAAGTTTCTTCGCTCAGAACCGTGCCCGTGCTTTAACGAAAGTTTGAAAAAGTCAACGAAAGATTCCTTAAGTCTATTCTGGCAATGCTCTCTAAGTCTATTCTGGTTAGGGCTATAAGCTCGAAGCTGTCTGGGAAACTATCGTTATAATGTGGACCATGACCACCTTAAGTTCCAGGCTACGAACAACTATCTCGCACTAACACTTTCAAGGGGCATGTAATCTGAAGTGGTAAACGAAATAAAACCATAATCATTTGTAAATAATAATACTAATTTAATAGTAATAGTAGATGATTATTTTATAAAAATGAAAAAAAAAAATAATAAATAAATAAAAATAATGTATACGACGATCAACTTTGACGTCTTTCTTCGCTTTATCGTAATTACTACGACATCCCGGAACACAGCAATGACGAGGCATTTTTATAATAGAAAAAAGTATAGAAAATTAAATTAATTGTAAAATTATTATTTTTTTATTATATTTTCTCGTCAATAAATATCTGCATAAGAAATATGTTAGTTAAAAATTAAATTACAACTAAACTTTTAAAAAGGCAATGTTTCAAACAAAAAACATATTTGCAAGGAAAATTTAAATTTAATAGTACACCAGAAAATATCTGATTTTTTCGCAAGTTATAGATGTAGCTATTTTTAAGTATTTGCTTAGGAAAGTACAGCTCCTATTGATTCTAAATCTATTTTATATTGTTCACTATTGTTTTTGAAAACTGGGAAGGAAAACTTTCGAAAATTATGTGCACCCTGGTAATTGAAGATCCCTTTTAAAAATATAAAATCTAGCAACTTTTATTACCTTGGTCAAGTGAACATTTTATCTCTGAAATATAAATTGCAGTATCATCACAAAAATTACAATTTAATTTTTGGAAACTTCACTTACTTACTTCATAAATAACCGATAAATACATGGAAATTTACTTTTATTGCCGTTTCCGAGATTTTCCTTCACATCCCCAGTGTGTACAATTTTCCCTTAATCTACTCCAAAAGCAATTACTTAATGCAAGATTGAAAAAATTAATTTTTAATGCAAAACGATAAATCGTCTGGACTAATGATAAAAATCAGCGCAACAAAAATTTAATGTCCACGGAAGCACCCGCCAAATCTGTTAAAATATTCCACCTACAACATTTCTGTTTAAATTTACTTACCTTACATTTCATATATCCTGTCTTGGTGCAAAGACGTCCGAATCACCCTTTAAAACAATAAAATGTTATAAAACAATTATAACCACACTTTTTCTTTATCATCTAATTAGTATAAAAAACCAACCGCAAGCGTATAGTCTGCTTGAAATCGAACCAGACTGACATTTTCCGTAGGGAATTTCTCAGACTACACAATACATACACAAAATGTTTGTGTGCATGGCCTGGAAGTAAAGGTGGTCTTGTGTGGACAAATCCATTAAGCCTACTTATTAGGTAACGGGATGGTAATTGCAACGTACAGATAAACACCCGTAACACGGACTCGGGTGAACTTCATCATCCATTGTAAGTAATCCACCCAACCTTTTATTTTTTATATGTATATCTATTATTTTCTCCTATACTTATCTAGAATTTTTTTTTCTGTCTTTATTATTTTTTATTATATTATAGTATTATTTTACTTTATTCTTAATTTATTTTGCTTTAAGTAAGGATTAGTTTATTTAATTTCATATGGATTGAATTTAAATTATACTTTTATATCATTATGGTATTTTTTTCATCGTGAGCTATATTCCACCGCGTAGTAGCATACAGTTGTTTCAACGTCACATCGATAATATTAATTGGATTGCTGACCAACTAACAGAGGATCAACAAATTTGTGTTGTTGGAGATTTCAATCTTGAGAACGTGCGCTGGGAGAGATGCTTAGAAGATAATATATTGATTCCATTTAATGTGAAATCGGATATTGAATTCATTTTTGTTGACTCTATGTTTTCAAATAATCTTCAGCAATTGAATGATATTATTAACTGTAACGGTAGAATTTTAGACTTGGTATTTGTAAATAATAGTTTAACGTCCTTTAACATTATTGAAGTTAAAGAGGCTAGTATCCATCTTTTGAACAATTCTGCTAACCATAAAGCTATTGATTTTAAAGTTAAATTTTACAAATTTTGTGAGGAATCGAAGAGTATTAATGACGAATTCTACTGTTTCTCTAAAGCGGATTATTTTGGTTTAAATAGTTATTTTGGCTCAATCGATTGGTTACATTCTTTCGAACATTTGAATTTAAAGGACATTAACGCTCACTTCACCTCTATACTTAATGAAGGTATTTCTCGGTTCGTTCCTAAAGTAAAGAAGAGTTCTACCAAGCTACCCTGGCACAACTCTCGAATCTCTAGGTTAAAAAATGCAAGAAATAAAGCGCATAAGCAGTTCATAACCACGGATAGTATTGCTCATCGTAATAACTTTTTTCGAATACGTAGAGAGTATGAGGTTCTAAATAAATTCTTATTTCAGAATTACTTAATGACTGCTGAATCTAAAATAAAATCGGATAGCAGTTATTTTTGGACTTTTGTAAACTCGAAGCGAAAACACCTCGGTTACCGTTCTGATATGGAATATAAAGATCAAATTTCTGGTGACATATCGTCGTCTTGTGATTTATTTGCAGTTTTCTTCCAATCGGTCTATGATAATAACAGTATACCTTTTAATCCTAACCGATATGCTAGTATTAGTTCTATAACTGATATTGGCTTAATTAGATTATCTGAAGATGATGTTTATGCCGCACTGTGTAAATTAAAAAATAGTACAAGTCCTGGCCCGGATAATATTCCTGCATCTATGTTAAAGTTTTGCCGCGATTCTCTGGTAATTCCATTAACAACTATATTTAATCTCTCTTTACAAAGTGGTGAATTTCTAGTCCAGTGGAAAGTTTCCTACATCACTGCCATTTATAAATCAGGACCTAGACATCTAGTTGAAAATTATCGAGCTATCTCTAAACTATCTGCGATTCCCAAACTTTTGGAAAGTTTGGTAAAAGATAAGCTTTATTTTTTAGTTCGAGAACACATTGTATTGTTAAAAACATCTATTAGTTTATTAAAGGTTTATTATAATCTTGGTTTCTTTTTGTGAGTTGCCTGTATGGCCAGGCAACGTAATCGTTTCGGTAATGTTGCCTGTATGGCCAGGCAACGTAGACGAATCTTGTCTCTGGTCTCATTCGACCTTCCTTATATATAAATAAATTGCTGTCGCTGCAAAGCGAGGCTTTATGATCGTCATAGTACTTGATCATGTTACTGTCTGGCTTTATGATTACTCTGGAGTTGATCATCGTTACTCTAGAGTTGATCATATTACATGCCGTATTTCTTATACACTACTAGGCATTATTAATGCCACACTAAATTAATAATATAATATTGTATCTTAATATTAATACAATTGTATCTTAATATTACTACACCTCCCTTTTTAATAGAATGATCATGCATATGTAATTTTGTATGATCATTCTCATTTTTTTTGATTTATTTAAGTAAAGTGAGAGTTACAAAATATATATGTTTGGGATATTGTATATGTGTTTTACTTATACTAATCGATCTTAAGTAGTTAATTTTAATCTATTTTTATGTATGATTATTTTTTTGTTTTTATTTGATAAAGTATAGTTATTTCTATTATCTATGTCTATTATTTTATATGGGCCTTTATATTTTGGGTCTAGTTTATGTCCCGTTTCGTCTTGAACTAAAACTAGGTCTCCTATGTCAATTTTTTGACTGTTCGTATGTTTGTCGTAATTTTGTTTTTGTCTTTCCTTTGCTTTCTTTACTAGTTCGTTTGCTCGTTGTTGAGCGACTTGAAGTCGAAATTTGACTTCCTTTTCATATGCTTCGTGATTATATAAAGGTGTTATCGTTGTGTGTTGTATGAACTCATACATATGTGGTTTTTTACCAAAAATTAATTCAAACGGACAGTATCCGTGTACAGTTGACGGTGTTGTATTATAACAATACGAGAAGTAGTTAAGCCATTCATCCCAATCGTTCTTTTCGATTGATATGTATGATCGAACATATTCATTAAAAGTTCGATGGACTCTTTCTACCGCACCTAATGTTTGGTGGTGATAAGGGGTAGATGTGACATGATTAATTTTTAGCAATTTACAAAGTTCATGTAGTATACTGTTTTTGTACTCTGTACCCATGTCCGTCACAAGCGTCCTCATGGGGCCGTAGGTAAGAACAAAGTTATCAAATATTCCCTTTGCTACAATATTTGCGTGTTTACTGTGTATCGGTATTGCTACTAAATATTTAGTTAAATCGCAAAGTACTGTTACTGCATATTCATTTCCTTTTTCAGATTTAGGAAAAGGTCCTATTGTGTCTATTTGAACTACGTCGAAAGCTTTTATTGGCGTATCTGTTATTATCATGGGTTCTCTATTATGTTTCGTCGACTTATTTTTGCTACAAAGTGAACATCGTTTTACGTGTTTTCTGATGTCACTTGTCATGTTTTTCCATTGGTATTTTTGTTTTATTTTGTTCATCATTCGATTGACTCCTGGGTGGCCACCAGTAGTAGGATCATCGTGATATTTTTGTAAAATGTCGTTGATCTGTTTTGTGTCTTTCACATATGTTATTTTGGGCGTTAACGCAATTGTAATGTCTTTTAGTATTTTGTTTCCCATTTCTTTAAATTTCTCTACCCGGGTATAATTAAACAACTTGTCTCCTAAGGACAATTGTAATTTTACGATTCCTAGATTGCCGGCTTCTATCATAAGCCTAGAAAATAATTGTCCTAAGTCAATTTTCTCTTGAACAATCAGGTTTGTCGTATTAATAGAGCTACAAATTTTTTTTCCTTTTTTGAATAATAAATTCGGAGGATCAAAAATGAGCTCGACATGTCTTTTTACTTCATATTTGTATAGCGCTTCATATATTATGGGATTTTCAAGTGGACATTTTTCGATATTTTGTTGGTCATTTAATTTGTTTGTATTCTGTGTCTTTGACCTTGTTGTTACTTGAAGTATTTTACTTGCTTCTATTGACATTTTTTGTAAATCTTGTATTTCTATGCGGGATAGCGCATCCGCGGCATAGTTTTCTTTTCCTGATATGTACTCCACTACGAAATCATACTCTTCCAGATCAAGTCTTATGCGGGTTAGTTTTGATGAAGGGTTTTTCATTGAAAATAGGTATGTTAGAGGGCGGTGATCAGTTTTAATTAAAAATTTGGTACCATATAGGTAAGGCCTGAAATATTTAATTGCCCAATGTATGGCTGCTAGTTCCTTTTCAATTGTTGATTTATTTGTTTCACCTTTAGTAAAGGATCTTGAGGCGTAAGCGATTGGAAGATGCTTGTCGCCATATTCCTGACTTAATACTGCGCCACAGGCAAATCCGCTGGCGTCGGTAGTTACACAAAATTGTTTTGTAAAATCGGGATATTGTAGTATCTGTGGACTTATAAGTGAGTTTTTTAGGTATGCGACCGCATTACTGCAGTCGTCAGTCCATTCAAAATTGATATTCTTCCTACAGAGTCTTGTTAGTTTGCGAGAATGTTCGGCAAAATTTGGTATAAAACGTCTGTAGTAATTGCAAAATGCAACAAATCTTTTAACTTCATCAGCGTTTTTAGGGACTGGATAGTTTTGAATGGCATTATATTTTTTTTCATCAGGCAAAATGCCTCTGTCTGTACATTTATGCCCCAGGTAAGTCACTTCGTGACTAAAAAAGGTACATTTGTCCGGGTGCAATTTTAAGTTGTACTTCCTGCATATATCAAAAACATCTTTAAGATTTTCCAACATGTGTTTTTCAGAACAACCTAGAACGACTAAGTCATCCATGTACAAGAATGCTTGAGCGGGTGCTAAACCTGCGAAAGCTAATGTCATCATTCTTTGAAATGAATTTGGTGCTATTTTTAACCCATACGGCAACCTTTTGAACCTATATGTGCCGTTATCCGCTGTGAATGAAGTAATATCCCTTGATTTAGTATCAAGTTCTATCTGATGAAATCCAGACGTTAAATCCAAACAAGAAAAGTATTTGGCTCTTCCGAGCTGATCTAAAATATCGTCAATGCGCGGTAGTGGAAATTTATCCGCAATTAATTTTTTGTTTATTGCTCTGTAGTCAACAACCATTCGCCATCTTTTTTGAGTAGTACCTGGGAGAGATTTTTTAGGTACTAACAGTAATGGGCTATTGTAAGGTGATACAGATGGTTCTATTATATTATCTTTAACTAACTTGTCTATTTGTTTTGAAATTTCTTCCTTCTGGGTTTGTGGGATTCTATAGTTTTTTATGTAAACTGGCTCATTATCACTCATGTGAAGTGTTTGCTTGTAGAAATTGTTGGTAGTGATTGGTTCACTTTCTAAAGCGAATATATCAATATATTTAGAGCACAGTTTTTGCAACTTAACCATGACGAATTCTGGAAAATTTTTACTTAATTTTTCTAATTTTTCTTTATTATTGTAATTTTGCGATTTATTGTATATTAGGTCATAGTCATGCATATTTTCATGTTTTATGTTGACATTATCTATTGTTACATTTTTATCAGTTGTGTTGATTATCCTGATAAATGTTTGTGCTTTTGTAGTTATTGTATTGGCAATGTATACACCATTTTGTATTTCTTGGTGTGGAATGAAAATTTCATTATTTTCTGTTTCTATTTTTACTAATCTTATTACTTCTGACCGTGCAGGTACTGTTAGTGTGTTAACTTTAAGGGCATTGCGCATAGGAATGGCAATGTCTTCATGATAATCATCTGGTCTTAGTATTAACCAGTCTTGATTTATCTGATAGTCTAGAATGCAATTATATTTTTTTATAAAATCTAATCCTATTATGCCAGTGCAATTAATAGGAAAGCTGTCTGGTACTGCATGAAAATTGTGTTCAATGAGAAGATCATCACATATAAGATCTGAGTTTAATAATCCTAGGGTGTTTATGGTTCCTTGTCCAATACCATTTAGGTGTATTGTTTTTGAAGTATCTATATGGATATTTTTATTTACTTGTCCAATTTTGAAAACGGATATATCTGCACCTGTGTCTATTAGAAAAGTAGAAACTTCATTATTAAGTGTTGTTCGCGTTGATATATAGCTATTAAGGTGTAAATTAAATACATAGACTGATCTGGTTGTGCTATTTACTGTGTGTTTCGTGGTGGAGTTTGGTAGTTTTCCGGCTGTTGTTCGCTGTTAACGTTGCGAATAGTTCGGTTATTACCATTTCGAGAACCATTATTGGTGTTATTTCTGTTGTTATAGTGAGTATTGGAGTACCGGTTGTTGTGGTAGTTACCTCTGCCACGACCTCGGTTTCTGCCATGACTATTCCGTCCGTTATGACGGTAATTGTTGTTTACTTTTTGTCTGTTGTTGTAAAACATTATGGAGCTAGGTTGGCTAGATGTGTCATTGCTAGCATCCACGAATTTTGCGATTGCTTCATTCACATTAGTGAACTGACCGCTCTTCATTATTAATTTTACTTCAGGATTCGAAGCATTTGTTTTCATTGCTTCGACAGCTACATTAGCAGCATATTCTGAAGCCTTATCTGGGCTTAGACCGTCTGTTATATAAGCAGTTATTAGGAGTTTGGATAACTCTTCTACTTCTTTGCAAAATTCATTTGCGGTTTTCTTATTTTGTTTAACATTTTTTATTTTTGCTTGGAGAAGTGGTATAGATTCTCCCTTGCATTTTATTTTTAACCTATCTTGCACCTGTTGTATAGTTGATTCTGTACTAATTAAATCTCTTGCGGTACCCTTTAGTTTGGTTTTTATCAATGAAATGGCCAACGCCTCATTGTCACCAACTATTAATTTGATGATTTCGAGTGAATCTAAAAATGGTTTCAAATTTTGGGCTTGCCCATCGAAATCTATTAAGATTTGGGTTGCCAATTTAAGGAATTCTGTTTGGTTCATTGCGTGTTCTTGAGTGTTGTCTTCTGTTGGAGTATTGATTATTGCTGGTTCGTGCAATGTGTTTGGTATCGTTACGTTTACGTCATAAAATACTACTGTAGATAAAAGTTTAGTGCGTATTTTGGTAAAGTATACATTAGCTTGATATTGTTGTGAGTTAGAAAATTTTGAAAAATTGTCGTTTAGAAGTATTCTAATGTCATTATAATGTTTAAATAAAGATTCTATGTTTCGTATTTTGGCCTCAGTAGTTTTCAGAATTCTTCTGTTTAAATTTTTGTAAGCGTTATCGAATTGTTTCCTAGTTACTTGTATTTTCTTGTATATTGATTTAGTATTTTTGTCCATACCCTACAATTTGTCTGTTGACTCTGTCCTAGTCATATACTTCTTTTTTAATTGTTTTTTTATGAATACTATATATTTTTAGTAACAGATTTATTACTAATATACATGTTATTATTAAGAGCATATGCTCTGATGGTCCAAATTTTATTTCTTCTTTTATCTCAACCTCGTTTATTACATTCGCGGTTGGATTTTCTATTTTAGACTTTGTACCTCCCATATTAAAGAGTAAAAAATATAAATTTTTTTTTTTCGTTATATGTATTTATTTCTACATTTATTCCTACCTATGGTTTTGCACACGCGATTAGGCGGTTTGTGCTCTAAAAGATCCGCAGTTTTGGCACCGCGGTATCTTGAACATTTTTTTTTTTCTTATAATATTTATTTCTAGTTTTACTTATTGTGAGCCGGTTTTGCTGGTTCTGCTGTCGCTGTTGTTTTTTCCTGTGCTCGTACACGCCTTTCTTTGAATTTCTTCTCGAGCGCTGATAATTCTTCTTGTAGCCGGTTTCCTTCTTCCCAGCTGGGTGGATTCTCGCCGTATATGGTTTTCTTAATGAAGCTGATGCGTCGCTTGTCCCGTAGGAGCTGTCCACCTCGTTTCGGGATCTTTATTTTGGGGATGTGGGTTAGTTCCTGCTCCTTCTTCCGGGCTAGTCGAGCTTTATATTCTTCGATTGTCAAGCGCACAATCGGAACCGTCCGTGGCTTGCCGTCGCTCATCGAATAAGTGATGTGGCAGTCACATGAAATTAAGAAATCAATATATTAAAAACTGGCAAGATCGATATGTTAAAAGCTGGCAGGATCGCCATGTATTGTTAAAAACATCTATTAGTTTATTAAAGGTTTATTATAATCTTGGTTTCTTTTTGTGAGTTGCCTGTATGGCCAGGCAACGTAATCGTTTCGGTAATGTTGCCTGTATGGCCAGGCAACGTAGACGAATCTTGTCTCTGGTCTCATTCGACCTTCCTTATATATAAATAAATTGCTGTCGCTGCAAAGCGAGGCTTTATGATCGTCATAGTACTTGATCATGTTACTGTCTGGCTTTATGATTACTCTGGAGTTGATCATCGTTACTCTAGAGTTGATCATATTACATGCCGTATTTCTTATACACTACTAGGCATTATTAATGCCACACTAAATTAATAATATAATATTGTATCTTAATATTAATACAATTGTATCTTAATATTACTACAACATCTCAACCTGTCAACATGGTTTTGTTGCTGGAAGGTCAACTTTAACTAACCTTGCTCTCTTTATTAATTTTTCCACTAACTCACTTGAGGCAGGGTGTCAAGTTGATGTTCTGTATACGGACTTCGTTAAGGCATTTGATAGAGTGCATGTCAATCTCCTTCTGTCTAAGTTGTATGCTCTTGGCTTTCATTCCAAAATGCTTGATTGGCTTACTTCTTACCTGAGCAATAGAACCCAATATGTCAAAATTGATTCTTTTCTATCTAGAAGTATTCGTGTCAATTCGGGGGTTCCTCAAGGTAGCCACTTAGGGCCACTTTTGTTCATATTGTTCATAAATGATGTCTTCTCTATTTTTCAGTATTGTTCCTGTTTGGGCTATGCCGACGATTTGAAGATTTTCATTCGTGTTAAAGACCTAGAAGATTGCCAAAAATTTTAAAGTGAGATTAATTCATTTGTTGATTGGTGTAAATTTAATCTTTTGGAGTTAAGTTTTTCTAAATGTAAAATAATGTCTATTTATCGTTGTCTCTCACCCATTCTGAATTGCTATTTTCTGGAGAATACAAAACTACATCGATCCCTGGAAGCAAATGATCTAGGTGTATTATTAGACCATAAATTAAGTTTTGTTGCTCATATCGATCGCATGGTTGCAAGAGCTAATTCTCGTTTGGGTTTCGTTAAGAGAAATTCAGTTGATTTTCAAGATCCATATACTTTGAAATCACTCTTTTGCTCGCTGGTGAGGCCCCTTCTGGAATATTGTTCGGTCATTTGGGATTCTTCTTATGCCATTCATAGTAGACGAATTGAGGGTGTTCAGAGAAGATTCACTCGTTTTGCACTGAGAAGGCTTGATTGGTCAAATGATATGCCGTGTTACGAAAATCGTTGTAAGCTAATCGACTTGCAATTTCTAGATGTTCGAAGAAAACAACAGTTAATAGTGTTTTTGCGAGATATTCTTTGTAATAGAATTAATTCTCCTGAGCTGCTTTATAAAATCTCCTCTACGTATTCGTGGTTTTTTGGCATATCCTGCTCATAAGACGGTTTATGTATCCAATGAGCCCTTAGCTCGCAGCATATTTAATTTTAATTCGGTTGCTAATTTTATTGATATCAGCTTTAATAGAGACTGCTTTAGAGAAATGGTATTAGACGCCTTAAATCGTACCTGACTGTATATTTATGTTTTAATTCTGCTTAGTTTTTCTTTTCCTTTTTTTTTTTTTTAATTTTTTAATTTTAATTTTAATTTTATTTTAAGTTTAATTTTATTTTAAGTTTACGTCAATTTACTAATTTTATTGTTTTATTGACTTGATATTTAAGTGTGATATATATATCTTTTTTTTTTCCTCTCAATTAATGTTAAATTGTATTTTGAATAATCTGGCCTGTAAGGACTTTGTACGGTAGGCTAAATAAATAAATAAATAAATATCTAAAATGTTATTGAATTTATTAAATAAATTATTATTATTATTATTGTTTTGAATTTTCATTTTCATTATCTCCTTTTCTTACTATTTTTTCATTGGAATTTAAAATTTTTTTATTTTATTGTTATTGTTATGAATTTATTTTTGAAATAAACGTATTATTGATTTATTTTATTTATATTTTATTCCATTCATAATCCCCATGCGTCTACTCTATAATGCCATAAAAATTTCAGAAAAATCCGAATAATTGTTCGTTTTATTCAACTCTGGTTGATACACCCTGTAGTATGAAAATCGAAATGTTGCTAACTGGCACGATGTTGCTAGGGGAATGAATAGAAATGAAACATACCATTCCGCTTGGCACGATGTTGCTAACGCAACGACAGGAGAAGTCTATCTCCCTTTAAATCGAGACAAAGCAAACTTTGAGTGGTTTTTTGCTGTCAAAGCAAACTTTGAGTGGTTTTTTGCTGCGACTTTGAGTGTTTTCAGCAAACTTTGAGTGTTTTTAGCAAACTTTGAGTGTTTCTGTTGCTGTCAAAACTGAGATTATGAAATTATTAGGTTAAATTTCAGAAGTAACTAAAAAGATGTCGAATTTGGAGATTTTACAACGCTGGAAAAAAGGTAACGCTTTCAAATTATGCTGCATGCATAATGTAATGTAATGTAATGGTGTTTTTTGCAAATATAAATAATTTGCTTGCTTCTGGTGACAATATTTCATTTGTAGAAATGCAAATGGAATTTCATTTATGGCACTTGCAAAACAACAAACTTCCACCGAGGAAAAGGTATTCTCTCGTTTATCTAGCAAAATTGTAAAACCAAACTGATCCTTCGTAGCGCTCGAAACTGAAGCAGAAAGTCTCCTCGTCATAATCATCGACACGAATCCTTCGCAGCGGATAATTGCCGCAAAGTTTGGACTCGATTGTTGCCTTCGACAATGCTCATTTAGTGCAACAGTCGCTTGTCATCATCACGCTACGTAAGCAAGTATCAGCAGTCATCGAATCGAATTAAGACTCCTTGATTTCCAGTGAATTCCTCTGTCCCAAGAACACTGCTTTGCCGGCAGCATGACAATGGCTTTATCGGCCGGGTAAGTGCGAATGTGTTGGTTCAAGGATCCTCAATCTCAATTGGTTTCTGCCGCCCTGATTTCAGATCAACCGAAACAAATTGCCCGGCGAAAAGGCTCACTCCCGAGTCCTAGTGTGGTAGCACCGGTAGCAATGAATGCGCTACGCAGTACATGACCTACATGAATGTTTTCTTTACCGCACAGAAACAGAACGTAGTTGTGGATGTTTGCGCCTTGGACAGCAAGGCTGTGATAAACGGCGGACGGTATTTACGTTTGCCACAGCTGGAGGGACATTTGCAGTATTTGTTGTGGGTGGCTATCCGCAAAGGCGGTGGTGAAGCGTGCGATTGCGAGCACCGCCCAACACGAGCGCCTCGGCGTCATCGCATTGGCTGGCACTCTCGCAAATATTAGGTTCCGGGAGTCGTCGGCATTCCAGCGATTGGTCAAGGTCGCAGGCATTGGGGGGGGAGCTGCGCTACGGCTGCCTGGTTCTCGCGATGGACCCCGACAGCGACGGTTACCATTTAAAGGCCCTGGTGATGAATGCATTGCTTGCGGTCGCTCCGCACTTGCTCCGTACGGAGTACGTCAAAATTTTGCAAGTTCCCACTGTGAGGGCAACTTCCGGAGAGGTTGCATTCACATTCCACACAGACCGCGAGTTGAGCGAGTGGATGCGCGTAAACGCCGCACATCGCTCATTCCACGTGAGCAGGGTGACGAGTTTGTCATCGTGCTCGCGGGAGGAAGCTCGGAAATTGATAGCGGCTCTAGAACACAATACCATTGCCGTAAGACGCCAGGGTGACGACGACGACGAGCGCGCCCTGAGCGTGGCTTTCAAGCAAACGGAGGCGGAGCGTCGCCGGGACTGGGTGATCAAAGAGTGCGCGGTCGGCCGCGCAGATGACATCGACGGATCGCAGAGCACTGAGATATCGATCACCCGGTTCGTTGAGACCCAGCTTTCGCAGTACTGGGTGGGTGTAGTGCGAAGGTCCATGCCGTCCGTCGTAGACGGACTGACCTGGGTGCAACGGCGGCTCCTGCACTCCATGTTCACCAGGCCAACCAATGAACCGGTCAATGTGCTGTGGTTGGCCACGCAGCTTTGGACGAACTCCGAATATTGCAACAACCCGCTAAGTGCAGTCCCTACAATTATAAACATGGCACGTGGTCCAAAGAACATTCCCCTTTTTTTCCCCGCGCGCGGCGAGTTCGGTTCCGCCACGGCGACCGGTGCGCACTATCTTTGGGTGGCCCTGTCCCCTCTCACGCGTCTCATCTTCTTGGGAGAGGATGACGGTCTGCTGGAGAGGCGGATAGGTGACAACGGCGCGCCGCTCGAGCCCGTGCACTTCCTCCCTGTTATCCCACCCGTGCTATTCAACGGGAACAGTTGTTTGGCGGCCGGTATCGCGTCGCGAATACCAAGCTTCAACCCCCGCGACGTAATCAATAACGCCAAGTTGCTGCTCGCTGGAAAGGAACCGCAGTGCATCGAACCGGACCCGGCAGAAATCACGCGAACTAGGACCATGTGGTTGCTAGATGCCGACAACAGGCCGCACGAATTCAGTTCGCCGGATGAAATCCTGGCGGAATTTCTCAACGCAGCGAAGAGGTCGCTACAGCGCGTCGTAGGAAAACGGGTAGCGTCCTTGGAAGATTGCAACGTGATGCTGCTCGAGCGGCTCAACAAGTTGCAGGCAGCGCTCGAAAAACGGGGATCGGTACGTAATAAACAGATATATGTATGCCGCCAATCGGAAATAATAACAAAATTTTTCAATTTCTTTCAGATGGACTCGGACGACGCAGTCCCCATTACCACGCCTCCGCCGGTATCGGTACGTAATAAACATATACAGTGCTGTGCAAAACTTAAGCAACTCACTACATGTCGGAATGAAAAGGAAAATTGCAATCAAAATATAAAGAATTTTTTTTCCTTTTTTTTTAATTTACACGTTAGCATGTTGCTTAAAGTTCTGCAATAAAAAAAGTACATCAGTATTTTAACTGTTCTTAAAAAAAACAAAAACAAAATACACCAAAAAAAAGGCTGTGCAAAATCTAAGCAACTTTTATTAATAATTCGTGTAATAGCCGTTATTTTTAATAGCTAACGTGTAAATTAAAAAAAAAGGAAAAAAAATTCTTTATATTTTGATTGCAATTTTCCTTTTCATTTCCACATGTAGTGAGTTGCTTAAGTTTTGCACAGCACTGTATATGTATGCCGCCAATCGGAAATAATAACAAAATTCTTCAATTTCTTTCAGATGGACTCGGACGACGCAGTCCCCTTTGCCACGCCTCCGCCGTCTCCACCTACGGCGCCAGTGGTCGGCCTTGCGAATCTTGGGAACACGTGCTATGCGAACAGCACCCTACAGGCTTTGGCTGCCACTGTAGAGTAAGTCCTTCCCTACCGATAAAATGCGAGGTTGCGCCCCATCTAATCCCTGTTTTTCCAGTTTTTTCCGGGAGATATTGGCGCTTCCACCCGACCCTCGAATGCACGCCGTACGGGCTTTGGCGACCGCGATGACGTCCTGTTCAAGCGTAGTCAGACCCGACAAATTCTTGAACGCGTTCCGACCCCCAGGATTTATTCAAGGCCGCCAACATGACGCCTCCGAGTTTCTGGGATTCGTCCTTGAAGCGTTGCACGTGCAGGAGAGCAACTCTCAGCGACGGCGAACAACCATCATCGAAAGAATGTTCGTGGGCACAATTTCGACAATCTATCGGTGTTTGTCGTGCGGCTGGCAACGTGCAGAGTCGAACGCCTTTCGCGATTTGATGCTCACGTTGCCAAATGTAAATACTGACGCACCTGCCAGCAGCGTCCAGGATTTACTGAATCGCTACTGCTCTACCGAGGAATTATGTGGCGATAATCAGCGTTTTTGCGAGAAATGCAAAACAAGGGGTGACGCTGAATGTTCCACGCAAATCGTGAGTGCGCCAAGGAATTTCATCGCCACCCTGAACCTGCACCAGTATGACAGCGCGCAAGCCAAGAAGACGGGTAGTCAGTTGTACTACAACGATAGTATATCGATCAACGGGATGCGGTACAAGTTGTACGCTGCCATCGTCCATTCCGGCCCCACATTGGACCGCGGTCACTACTACAGTGTAGTAGAAAAAGTTGGTAGGTGGTACAAAATCAGCGACACCCACATCGCTGATTTCCGCATCACCGACCTGCAGACATTGCACAGTGATGACACCCCGCACGTGCTTTTCTACAGGGTCGATGAGCGCGCGGCCGAGTCATCGCAGGAGCGGAAGCGAATCGCGAACGGCGCGGAAACTGCACCGCCGCCCCCTAAAAAACTGCGCAGGAACTCCGAAGAAATTATCGGAAATCAGTCTCCTGGGAGTGTACAGTGGTACAACCCCGGCAATGGGGTTGAAATAATTTCGGCCGGGTTTGTGTGTAGTGTGTGCAGTGTGTGCGGGCTCGTATTTACTACCAGAAGCAGGCTGAGTGCGCACGCAACTTCGCACTCAGCGGAAAGGCCGCACAGATGTACACAATGCGGCAAATCCTACAAGACGAAGGGAAATCTGGTGGTGCATAGCAAAAACGCGCATTCGCGCTCCACAAAATAAATTAAGATAACGGACTGATGTCAACAAATTTTCAATTTTAATAATCCATAATCAAAATTTCAGACAGACTACATCGGATGACGGTGTTATCGAATTCCATCTCCACGCTTCAACAATACATGACAACTTTCACGATATTTAATAGTTTTAAATACCGTAGAACCACTATACCGGACAAGGAGGCGCCAGTGGCCGACGGATGGACCCGTTTACCACGTTAACAGACGATACAATTTCGCGATACTTAAATGTGTTAAGTACCGCAGAACTGCTACACAGGACAAGGAGGTGACGTGACTGATGGATGGTAAGTGAAACATGAATGGAAATCCCTTTTTATGGATAATTCGATGCGATTTTCAATTTCAGACGGTGAGAACGAAAATTCCTCTAGGACATAGTTCAATTTGTTCTCCTGCAATTTGGAGGTATGCGACGATCTTGCGTCTGTAAAAGAAACCAATCGGTTTTACATTGCTATATCCACTGACCAATTTCTCATGAATGGGTGTGCACCCATAAATGGAAGGTATGTACAGCGCACACATGGCTTTTATCAATTATTTAAATGCAATTGTTCGAATTTCAGGAATTATTACGGGATTGGAAGAATTTTGACCGCAAGCAACTACCGAAACCGTAGTTTACGCAAGATGCGTAGTACATACATTGCGGACCTTTACAAGCATATAGTGTTGAATTTGCCGCAGCTAATTTCTTATTTACTTAGTTAAGTTTGTTTCATATAATTTAAGTAGGAATAATGAAGGGTATTATTTTTAATAAATCTGAATGTGGTTGATTGTCCGCATTTCTCATTCTCTTCTTTTGTAGTCGTGCCCAAGCCCTGAATATATTCCTGCTTTAATTTCGGCGTCTTGCAATTGTTCTTGAGTTCAAACATACTTGATAATTTAGTTTTAATACTTGAAATTGTTTTTGATTTTGAACAGTGGAGTTGAAAAATATATAAAAATTAGTATTAAACATTTGATCGTATTGAACATTTTTATTGAACATTTGATCATATTGATCATTTGGTCCGTCGAGCCGGATTGCGTCTTGTGATTCAGTCAAGAAGAAGTGAATTTGAAATGGAAAACGTACCGAAGTTAGTGATACAACAAAAACTGACGACAGAGCAGTTGCTACGGGCTAAAAATAACTTCCGTAAGGATGCGAAATCGCGTAAAACGGTCGCTTATCTCAACAGAATCCTTGCAAGGCTTGAATCCTTTCGTGAAACCTCCACGGAAACGCACAAAGGAATTCTTGATTCGATTAGTGGAAACGAAACGGAGTTAAAAATACCAGATTTCGCGAACGACGTGAACGGGACCTTTGAAGAGACGCTTTCAATGTTCGAAGCTGAAATCGATGACCTGATACAGATACAGGAAAATCAAGTGACAAGTGAAAATTCGGTTGCAAGCGTTGTTCAAGTAGCAAAAGGGGAACGCGACATAAAATTGCCTTCAATTTCACTACCCACATTTACCGGGAATTATGAGGTGTGAATGTCTTTTCGAGATTTGTTTGTCGCTTTAGTGCATGAACGGAAATCAATTTCCGATGTCGAAAAACTTCATTTTTGAAGTGCAGTTTAGAGGGTGAATCGCTAGGACTTATTAAACAATACCCAACCACTGACACGAATCATAAAATTGCCTGGAAGGTTTTAAACGACAGGTTCGACAATAAAAAAGCGCTATTTATGTCACAGTTCAAAAAGCTGTTTCGTATTGTGAACGCAAACGAATCTTCCTCGTCACCTAAAATCAATCAATCAATTAGTAGAACTGCAAAGAATTAGGATTTCAAGATGGATATTGATCGGTAAAACTTGCAACTTTGAGCTTCATAGATTTTCTGACGCGTCCATCGAAGCATATGCCGCTGTAATCTATGCAGCAAGTCGCAGCAAAGTTAAGACTCGTCTACAACTTGTAATATCTAAAACGAAAGTCGCTCCTGTACGACCCGTTACGATTCCTCGACTAGAACTGTATGGAACTGTTCTACTTTCGAAATTGATGAAAAGAATCAAAGATTCGTATCTGGCTGTGGACTGATTCGCAGATAGTGCTTCCCTGGTAACATGGTCATCCAACCCGATGGACTACGTTTGTTCCCAATCGATCTACGGAGATATTTGAACACACGGGAAATATACCATGGCGCCACGTGCCCTCTCAACAAAATCCAGCTGACTTGGCATCTCGAGGTGTAGAACCGACAGAGTTGCAAGATAGCATTTTATGGGGGAACGGTCCGGAATGGTTACAACACGGTGAAGATCACTGGCCGAAGCATAAAGTTATTCCAGGTACTGAACTCGAAAAACGGAAAAATGCAGTGACATGTTTCAGCAATACCAACAGGTTTTTTTTCGTCAAGATCACAGTGACGGCATACTGTTATCGGTTTATGAAGCTTTCATCAAAATTGGAAAATAACAGGACACTTGACATCTAGCGAACTAAAGGAATCTTTCCAATTTTGGCTTAAATACACCCAAAACCAAGCATTTGAGTCTTGAGTTTTGTTCGCGATCCGAGTAAATCAGTGCAGAAGCAAGCAAATTATTTATATTTGCAAAAAACACCATACAGCATAATTTGAAAGCTTTACCTTTAAGCGTAATATTTCCAGCGTTGTAAACTCGACCAATTTACTTCGGGTGTCGCGATCTGGTAGAAACACCCACAACAAATACTGCAAATGTCCCTCCAGCTGTGGCAAACGTAAATACCGTCCGCCGTTTATCACAGCCTTGCTGTCCAAGGCGCAAACATCCACAACTACGTTCTGTTTCTGTGCGGTAAAGAAAACATTCATGTAGGTCATGTACTGCGTAGCGCATTCATTGCTACCGGTGCTACCACACTAGGATTCGGGAGTGAGCCTTTTCGCCGGGCAATTTGTTTCGGTTGATCTGAAATCAGGGCGGCAGAAACCAATTGAGATTGAGGATCCTTGAACCAACACATTCGCACTTACCCGGCCGATAAAGCCATTGTCATGCTGCCGGCAAAGCAGCGTTCTTGGGACAGAGGAATTCACTGGAAATCAAGGAGTCTTAATTCGATTCGATGACTGCTGATACTTGCTTACGTAGCGTGATGATGACAAGCGACTGTTGCACTAAATGAGCATTGCCGAAGGCAACAATCGAGTCCAAACTTTGCGGCAATTATCCGCTGCGAAGGATTCGTGTCGATGATTATGACGAGGAGACTTTCTGCTTCAGTTTCGAGCGCTACGAAGGATCAGTTTGGTTTTACAATTTTGCTAGATAAACGAGAGAATACCTTTTCCTCGGTGGAAGTTTGTTGTTTTGCAAGTGCCATAAATGAAATTCCATTTGCATTTCTACAAATGAAATATTGTCACCAGAAGCAAGCAAATTATTTATATTTGCAAAAAACACCATTACATTACATTACATTATGCATGCAGCATAATTTGAAAGTGTTACCTTTTTTCCAGCGTTGTAAAATCTCCAAATTCGACATCTTTTTAGTTACTTCTGAAATTTAACCTAATAATTTCATAATCTCAGTTTTGACAGCAACAGAAACACTCAAAGTTTGCTAAAAACACTCAAAGTTTGCTGAAAACACTCAAAGTCACAGCAAAAAACCACTCAAAGTTTGCTTTGACAGCAAAAAACCACTCAAAGTTTGCTTTGTCTCGATTTAAAGGGAGATAGACTTCTCCTGTCTAGGGATGGCAAAATCTGCTTTTTTCCAATCGCAGTGATCCACTGCGATTGCTCTTTTTCAATATCTGTGAAAAAGAGCAGCTCTTCCAATAGCAGTGATTTTTCCACCTCCCATGCTAGTGCGCAATTAAAAAAAAAAAAAATAGTAATTTTCTGCGAAATCCTGCATCTAACAATCAGGCAGACCCTCTCAGTACCACCAGCTCAGTGCGCATAGTGAACACTTCCCCCATTTCCCCCTGGGAATGAAAAGGTTTTCTTTTACTACTATCCAATGTACGAAAAAACGATCGAGCGTAATCGAGTCAGGATGGCAAAAATGTCAATCGCATTTCATATACACAAGTCAAATAAAAAAAACACCCGGTCATCGATCGCATCGCATATAACCAAATAAAAAAAACACCCAGTCATAGAAAACCAAACCAAAAGGGTCTACTACATATTTACTTTTTTCACACATTACCTCACACAAGCAACTTCATCATGAAAACGTAAAGCTCTTATCGACACGGTGGACTGCAACATAATTCGGCGAAACTTGCAATAACCGCAACATATCCTACCAACCGACCAGATCGAAACTCAGAACAAAATCCGCCAAAAAAATTCTAGCAAAGCGCATCATTGACCCTTCGGACGTTCCACACCTCACCTATCAGATCAGATCCCACCCACCGATCAAAATATCGCTAAGCAAATTCTTCATCAAATCGCAATCGTTTCATCTACATTCATTCATTCATTAGTCTAAAGCAACATCACTGAGAGCAGACACTGCTCGTTTAATATCACAGAGCTGATGTATCGCTGATCGCAAGCGATATAACAGCAACGAAAGAGCAATCGAGAGCAATCGGAATAACAACGTTCAAGCGATATAACAGCAACGAAAGAGCAATCGAGAGCAATAGAGCAATCGAGAGCAATAGAGCAATCGAGAGCAATCGAGAGCAATAGAGCAATCGAGAGCAATCGGAATAATAACGTTCAAGCGATATAACAGCAACGAAAGAGCAATCGAGAGCAATCGGAATAATAACGTTCAAGCGATATAACAGCAACGAAAGAGCAATCGAGAGCAATCGAGAGCAATCGGAATAACAACGTTCAAGCGATATAACAGCAACGAAAGAGCAATCGAGAGCAATAGAGCAATCGAGAGCAATAGAGCAATCGGAATAATAACGTTCAAGCAATATAACAGCAACGAAAGAGCAATCGAGAGCAATCGGAATAACGACGTTTGGGTAAAAATCGACTTCCATGGGTTTCGTTTCGGGATCTGATAAGAGCTTTACGTTGTTCATTGTTTGTGTGTGAGGTAATGTCGTGTAAAAAAAACCAAAACAAAAGGGTCTTTTGTTTTGGTTTTCTACGACCGGTTGTTTTTTTTTTTGTTATTTGGCTTGTATTTGTATATATGCGATGCGGTTGTATATATGCCATGCGATCGATGACTGGGTGGTGTTTTTTTTGTCTGGCTTGTGTATATGAAATGCGATTGACTTTTTTGTCGTGTGAAAAAAGAAAACCTTTTGTTTTGGTTTTCTATGACCGGTTGTTTTTTTTTTTTGTTCTTTGGCTTGTATTTGTATATATGCGATGCGGTTGTATATATGCCATGCGATCGATGACTGGGTGATGGTTTTTTTGTCTGGCTTGTGTATATGAAATGCTATTGACTTTTTTGCCTAACTCGATTGCGCTCGATCGTTTTTTCGTACATTGGATAGTAAAAGAAAATCTTTTCATTCCCAGTGGGAAATGGGGAAAGTGTTCACTATGCTGAGCTATGAGATTGAGTCTTGCCTGATTGATAGATGTAGGAAAATTACAATTTGCTTAGCGATCGATGTGGAATGCGTGAGTTGCGGGACTAATATGCGAGTGCGAACAAAAACTCTGGAATTTGTAGCGATGATCATTGCGGCAATTTTATTGGTGATAGAACGTAAGCAGTATGCATTTGCTCTGCTCTTCTAATCGCAGCTCTTTTAAATTTTGAATCGCAATATGCGATTGCTCTTTTCAAGTAGCAGTGAAAAAATCGCAGGTATGTGAAATAGCATACCATCTCTACTCCTGTCGTTGCGTTAGCAACATCGTGCCAAGCGGAATGGTATTTTTCATTTCCATTCATTCCCCTAGCAACATCGTGCCAGTTAGCAACATTTCGATTGATGTTGCTAGGGGAATGAATGGAAATGAAACATACCATTCCGCTTGGCACGATGCTGCTAACGCCATCTTGGCGCAGTGTTTTTTCTTTCGTCGTTCCTCTCCACTGTGTCAGAAAAAATCAAAGAAAAGGCGATCGCAGTCGAGTTTCCACTTTTTCCTCAATTTTCTCTCGATTTCCCAATCAAATCGCAGCCGTTCGCGAGTGTTTTACACCGAAATTTTCGATTACTCGTTTTTTTCGTTGTGAAAGTTTCGAATATTCTTGTCAATTCGCTTGTAAAAAAAAAACTTGCAACAGGTAAACGAAAAAAAAAAAAAAATCTCATAATTTTCTCTAAAAATCATGTCAGAAAGTGCAAACAAATCGCAAAAGTCGCAGGTAAATCGGGCGAAAATTTACGAAATTTTCTCAAGTTTTCCTGGTGTACGGAAAAAAGTGAATGGGAACGAAAACAAGACGACGGCAACGAACAAGAAGTGGCAATTGACGAAACGAGAAGAGCAGAGCCGGATATTCGACCTTTTTGTGGATTACAGCGTAGTGTTGGTTCTCGTTTATTTTTTTGTAGGTGGTGTAAACAGTCATTGTGCAAAGTTTTCATACGTTTCACTTAGAAAACTGTTGTTTTTCGTTTTGTTTTAAATGTCCTGCTGGCATTTTGGAAATTTCAAACATGCGCCGATAGTTGAAGTCCAATTCCTTAATTTGATTGCAAACTAATTTTCCGACCTAGATGCTGACGAAGTTTTAATTTACTTGCTGCTACGTTTTTTGTTTTCGAATCGAGATGAAGAAATCGATCATTGACCTATTTGGGTTATTCTTTAATTGTTTTGTAGCCCAACAAATTATGTCTTAGCTTCTGGACCGTCAGTCAGGTTCTGTAAAATTTGTTTTTGTAAAGGATTTAGCATAAATTTTAATTTTCGTATATTATGGTGGCCCAGATTAGAGTTACTCTATGAAGAAGAAAGCACAAGGCACCTCGGAGAGATTGGACCAGAGTAAAAATAGGTGCACATCAGTCAAATGGCCGCCTCGGCTTTGCTTGCTGACCTTCATCCTTTTCTCGAAATTTTCGATCACTCTTTCGCATAATTGTGGCTCTATTGCGGCGATGGCGGCATCACTGTTCGCTTTGAGAGTTGGAAATGTTTGCGGATGGTTAGGTTTAAAGTGTAGGAGGGTGCTTTCGTAGAACTACAATGTACTGGGGCCATCTTGTTGGGCCCATTGTATTCCCCCTATTCATTATGGATTTTACTCATAGCCGCAAGCCACTTGATTCGATTTGCGAACCGAAGTAAGTTGGGTCGTCCAGTTCTGAGAAGAATCTGGAGCCCAATCAAAGGAAACGACTGTTGGAGATGTGCGGACAGTGACAAAGATAATGTTCGATGGATTCTTCGTCTTCCTCGCAACCTCGGCAAAGGCTGTCGCCCGCGATCCGCAGCCTGAATGCGTGCAGCTTTAGCAAGCAATGACGTGTGGTCAGACCAACAACAGTTCAGACGCTATAGCGACTAAGTTGTAACAGCTGAGCAGTAATATTGTTATTCAAATCTTCATAAAATGATTGGCCATTCTGCAGCTGTCCAGCTGCCGCTACCCTGCCAAGAAAGAATTTAAAATTTTTTGTTTGAAGCTAGTCCTCAGCACTGTAGATCCTTGCCGCGCAAGCATGTCTGCTAGGGATCAAATTGTGTCTACAAATGGACAAGAGTTTGGACATAGTCCTTTAGGATTGGAGTGCCTTGAGTGCAGCCCTGCTGTCCGAGAAATTTTGCCATAACCAATTTATGTAAGCTGCGGATGATTAGCGTCTTACTCTTAAAATAATCCCAAAGTGAAGAAGTCTGACGGTGTTAAATTGCAAGATCTTGGTGGCCGAGTGGTGTCTCCAAAACTCGAAATTACGCGACCAGAGAACTTCGTGCGCAATAACTCGATTGTTTCCGAGCTTGTATAGCACGTTGCACCATCCTGTTGAAAGTAGAGGTCGCCCTCAATCTCTGGCCACAAAAAATTGCTTATCATGCATCTGTAGCACAATTCATTGACTGTAACGGTTCACAATTCGGTCAAAACAATCACTCGTTGTGAGTGCGATGGCTTCTCCTGAATCTCTCGCGGGTTTTCGGATCCCCGAATGCGGCAATTTTGCTTATTAACGTAACCGCCAACGTGAAAATGAGCTTCGTCAGAAAACACGATTTTTTTTTGTAAAGATCATTATTATTTATTTTTTTTTTTTTTATGGCACCGAGTATAATTTAGGGGGTCACCCTTTAATGCGATGCACAGTTATGTCGGTATAGGAAGTGGAGGTATTAAGGTGGAGAGAGACGAAAATGACGGTGGACATTGTTCTTGAAGCACTGCAGGTTGTACCTGTTGGGAAACAAACTAGCTGGTAAATCGTTCCAAAGTCTTGACGTTCGGGAAATGAAAGACTGCCTATATTTCACTGTACGGGAAGGCAAGAATTTAACCGTGTACTCGTGTGCGCGTTCAGCTTGACGAGTATTTCGGGGAAAAGTATGCAGTGGAGGAATGAGTGCGCTCAGCTCAGTACTGCATCTACCATGGAAGTAACGATAGTAAATGCTGAGTACTCCGACATTTCTGCGATGCTCAAGAGAATCTATGGAAGACGTGATGGTTTCGTCTCCAATCAGTCGGAACGCATGATTTTGAATACGATTGAGCAACGCGAGGTGTGTTTTGGGTGCCCCAGCCTAATGGTGGTCTAATGTAAGCCTTATAGATGGTTGCTATGTCCATAGGCGTGAAATATTTTTTGCATTTTCGGAGAACACCTAGGCGTTTAGAGGCGTCAAGGGCAATTTCAAAGATATGCTGGGCCCAATTCAGGTGTTCATTAATTTTGACGCCTAACAGTGTGAAATTCTCCGAAGTGGTAAGCTGTGCACCACCAAAGGTTACATTGTGAGACAATACTGGAAGATCATGTTTGAGGGATAGATGACAGGCCTGTGTTTTGGATGCGTTGAACTCTACTCTACTTTTCCTGCCCCATTCCAGGATTAAGCTGAGATCCGAGTTAAGCGAATTGAATAACTCTCTGCGATTGGAGGCAATAGTATGTTGGTTTGATTCAGCAGCAGAGCTAAATTCATACGTGTTATCTAAGGTACTATCATCTGCAAAACTATGGATTGGATTGAGAGTGGACGACAGAAGGTCGTTTATGAAAATTAAGAAAAGAGTCGGAGAAAAAACAGAACCTTGAGGGACGCCGGAATCAATTGGGTAAGAGGAAGAAGTAATGCCATCTAATACTACTCGTATAGCGCGTTCTGATAGATAACTCTCAATCCATTGAACAAGGGTATCATTAAGGCCGATGGCCCTAAGTTTAACTAAGAGACAATCGTGCCAAACTCTGTCAAAAGCTTTCGCAATGTCAAGTGCGAGAACTTGACCTTCGCCATATTTATGTAAGCATGAGTTCCAACGTTCTGTTAAGTAGACTAAAAGATCCCCCGTCGTAATGGTATTTGGGCGGTAATTAGCGGGGTTCGCTTTGCTTCCTTTCTTGGGAATGGGCTGAACATTCGCAACTTTCCACATACGTGGAAAGCACCCAGAAAAGTAAGAAAGATAGAAAACATTGCGAAGAGGTTTAGCCAAAGAAGAGGCGCACTTTTTAAGGGTAATGGGGGGTATACCGTCCGGACCAGCGGATTTGTGGATATTGAGCTCTGTAAGGATCCGAGAAATAAGTCTCGTGTGAAAATGCAATGCACGCAGTGAGAAACCAGAGGGAATTGCAGCTGGAGGCGTTTGGTTTGAAGGTGGAAGGAGAGAGTTTCTTGCGAAACTTGCTGCTAGTAAATTGGCTTTTTCGCTAGGATCAACCACGGTACGGTCGCCAACAACTAGAGGTGGTATAGAAGAAGAAATGAAATTGTGGTTGACCGTTTTGACAAATGACCAGTAAGACGTCGAGCCCTTAGGGCACTGGAGGATCTTCCGTCGAAGTTTTTGGTCATTCTCAAATTTAACTCGGTTAAGTATGGAATTGCAGGCATTTCTTGACGCATTGAAAAGTTCTCTGTTGGCAGGTGTTTTATTGCCTCTAAATGTTTGAAAAGCTTGTTTTTTGGTTTGAACAGCATCGAGACATTCTTTATTGAACCAAGAATCTTTCGACGGTCTGACTCTCTTTTGACTGGAAGGTATGTAGAGCTTCATACCCTTCAGGATAATCTCGGTGACACTTCTACAAGCTTCATCGCAGTCATTGGAATCGAAGCACAACTTCCAATTAAAGGCATTGAAGAAGTTATTTAGCGACTCCCAATCGGCTCTTTTAAAATGCCAAATATTTCTTCGAGGTGCCTTGACTGACAGCGGTGTAGTTGCCGCAACTTCCAAGACCCAATCAGACAACGTATACGACGCTGCTGGTGGTCCGCCGGCTGCTGTTCTTGAGTTAATTCGAGCTTGTACATACGTATACAGAGCCAAGTCTTTCGTTAATATTCGCTGGGGTCAAGCTCTTGAGCACGATGACGAATTGAGGTATTTGGGATGTTTTCAACACTTTCCTTCACTGCGGCGATAATTTCGGTCGAACGTTGATTTTTTAGATTAGGTTGCGCACACACGTCTCAGATGGCGATCAAAATTTGCTCGAATTTTGCGCATCGTAGTTTTAGGTTTAGGTTGTAGGAGGGCGGTTTCGTAGAACCAAAATGTGTTCCCGCTATTGATTATAAGATGGATTTTACTTCTCTTGTTCTAGCCACTTGGTTCGATTTGCGAACCGAAGTAGGCTCGAATGTTTGACGCCGCCTCTAAGGTCGTCTAGTTCTGAGAAGAATCTAAAGCCCAAGCAAAGGAGACGACTGTTGGAGATTTTTGGACAGTGACAAAGATAATGTTCGATAGATTTTTCGTCTTCCTCGCAACCTCTGCATAGGCTATCGCTCACGACCCGCAACTGTAGCCATCGAAACTGCGATTCAACGAAAATTTTCGTAAAAATTCAACGTTTCCTATTTTTCTTTCACTATGTAGCGTTCCATGGTAAATTTCCCGCGTTGATAGATGACAAATGTCAACATTTGACAACTTTCAAACGACCAGCTGTCAAGTAATAGACCTTTCCAACCCTACACCTCTTGTTGATACACCGTTTATATAGGAGCTCTAGTGCTATGTACTAACGAACAGTTTCAACGCCCTCTGAAAGTGAGCTGTAGAAAGCTTTGACAGTTTGCATTCAAATTTGCATTCTTTTTTCATATCCAGCCAGTGCCCCTACATCAATCTATCAGGGTCTGCATAATGAAATCCAAGGAGCAAGGAATTGCCTTATTATTATGCAGGGTGTTTTTTTAAAGGCGGAGAACTTTAAACTGAAATAAAACACAGAAATGTTTTAAATATCCATGAAAATGACTTTATTTGATATTTATAGATAAATTTATAGCATTAATGTTTGAAAATGATTTCGGGCATGTGACCGCCGCGGCTGGTGCTTACAGGGCGTAATCTGGAAGTCCAATTTTCACACACCCTTCGCAATAAATCAGGCTGAATTTCGGCAATAACGCGTCGAATGTTGGCTTCCAAGTGCTCAATAGTTTCTGGCTTATCGGCGTGGATATGGGACTTTACATATCCCCAGAGAAAAAACCGAATGGCGTCAAATCGCACTAACTAGGTGGCCAGTTAACAGGTCTATTTCGTGATATTAATCGATCATCAATTGTTTTCTTTCAGTAAATTAATTGTATCGCGCGCTGTGTGGCATGTGGCGCCTTCCTTTGGAAACCACATGTATGCGACAGTAATGCCTTTCAATTGAGACACGAAAAAGTTAGTAATCATGTCTCTGTGTCGCTCACCGTTGTCTGTAACGTTCTGAGTATCATCATTGTTGAAGACATATGGAGCACTGATTCGCATGGCCCACAAAACGCACCAAACGGTGACTTTTTCTGGATATGTAATGATGTTTCGACAATGCGGCAACCCTGCTTATTGACATAGCCATTTAGCCAAAAGAGTGCTTCATCACTGAATAAAATTTTCAAATGAAATTTGTTCAATAGCAATGTTTCCTTCGACCCATTCACCAAATGTACGGCACGAACGATAATCGTGTGGCTTCAATTCCTGTACAAGTTGAATCTTGTTTGCACAAAGACCAATATCTTGGATGTGGATGGACACAAGTTTAATTGTTGAGCACGATGACGAATTCACACATTTGGATCATCATCAATCCCGTGTTGCATGCGCACTATACGTCTTACGGAATGTGTATTATCGTTTAGAGTAAACGTATTGCGAAAATGACCCATAGTTTCTCGAATTAATCGCTCTGACAATTACGAGCACCATAAAATGCACATAATACCCGATGAGTTTCCCGAATTGAGCCTTGTTTGTCAAAATAAATTTTAACAATTTGCAAACGTTGCGCCGGCGTGAATCTATTCATGATGAATTGCCAAACCAAACTAACCCCAAAACAACCGGGAACTGTCAAATCGGCTGTCACAGAAAACAGTGTTGCCAATTTAAAGTTCTCCGCCTCTTAAAAAAACACCCTTTAATTCCAAAACCGAGGATGGTGTAGCGTACAAGATTGTTAGAAATGAAGATGAGGAATTCCAAAGAGGATAAAGCGGAAATCATTTTGTCGGACTGCAGAGCTGTGATACCTGGAACAGCCAATTGGGCTAAAAAACAATTATGGCGGGTAGTTTGAAAAGTTTTGAGCCTAACATAGAAACAAGTATTGTTTTGGTCAAATGTAGTTTTATTTTTCAACATATTCTTCTTTGAACCCTAGCCTTCTCCTTGCTATTTTTGTACTGGCACTTCAGATTGCTGTTGTGTCTATCCTTTCCCACTTGGGCTTTCTTGAAGTTTCCTTAGACTGTGTGTTTTGAGTCCGGTCGCTTAAGAGCGAATGAGTTCGTAGATTTTGCATGGTAAGGATCCGCTAAGTTTTTTATTTTTAAGTATGTCCAAAGGGACTACGATCGAATCTAGATTGGAGACCCCCATACTTACTTACGATGGCGCTACAACGCAAATCGGACCTTGGCCTCCTGAATGCTTTGATTCATCCATCTTGGTTCAGTGGCCGCTTCCTCCAGTTTGAAAATCTTAGCATCAATCTGTCTGCATCAATCAAATCTTCCCAGCGATTCCGTGGTTTTTCGACCGGAGATCCTCATGGATCGTTTTATCCAACTCCTAGACGATTGCTTCTTGTCGGTTTGAGCGGGTAGTGATATCTCGCCTATGCTTGTACACTTAGTAGAAGTCGTCGCGGACATGGATACCGATGTCATGATCAGAGTTCCAACGATTCTGTGTACTCTACACATTCGCTGAGATCTTTTTCCAGCTTCCTTCGTGCAACATCGCTGGGCCTCAGTCTCTAAATGTTGAAGTTCGTCAGGTCTGATCCCTCGGTTTGTATTGAAACACTTACAAGCTCATCTCTTAATTTAGAATATGAGAAAACTACCCAAGATCAAACTTTAAAAGACTTGGCAAGTTTGGATTCATTTAGCGAAAAAATTTCCATTTTCTTCAGAATGATGAACGACACAGAGTTTCTTGTAAGCGGAATAGCCACTTGAACGGTGTTTGTCATTAATGTGTTCCCAAAACATTTTTAGGGTGACCAATCCAACTTCTACAATGACGCTACAGCCCAAATTGAACCTTGCCCTCCTGACCGTCAGAATCCTTAACATTTTTTTTCATTATTTATTGTGAAAGGGTTGTTAGACCTTCGCACAACCCTCTATCTACGAATTTTTCATTTTCGTAGATTACTTACTGTCTACTTACTGACATATCGAAAATCATGTCTAAGGTAATTCTTAATAGGATTAGTGATTTCGTGGAGAGCACTCTCGAAGTTTATCAGGCTGGATTCCGTAAAGGGTCGTCTTGTACCGACCACACAAATACCCTTCGGATTATATTGGAGCAGTTCGCCGAAATGGGTTCGCCACTACATCTTATGTATCTGGACTTCGAGAAGGCTTTCGACAGCGTTAAGGCGAGATTACATATGGAATGCTTTGCGTTGGAGAGGTATTCCGTCATAGCTATGATTGAAGAATCCTTCGAAGATGCAAGGTGTCGCATATTATATAGAGGAGAGCTTTCCTGTGGGAGCGGGTGTCATACAAGGCTGCATATTATCACTAGCCCTGTTTCTGGTTGTAGAAGGATACCAGAGCGAAACATCGCCAAACAGGCTCTGGATTATAACCCTCAAGGAAGACGTCGGGTTGGTCGAGCATGTAGCACATGGAAACAAGCAGCTGAGCAGAAGGCCGGAGGAATAAACAAGTCCTGGCAACAACTAAAGGCCAATGCTTAAGATCGCGCCTTGTTTCTGTCCTATGTAGGGGTTCTTAACAGGAATTTTATGAATATGTACAAGATGTAAATGAAGAAATTTGAAGGCGCGGACGGCACTTTTTTTGGTGATTTTCCACCCGGAAAATAACGAAAATTGCGTTTTATAAACTGTTTTTTTTGCTTATAAAACGGCGCATAGTGCATTCAGAGAGATCAATCCATTGAACAATGGTATCATTAAGGCCTATGGCCCTAAGCTTAACTAAGAGACATTCATCCTAAACTCTGTCAAAAGCTTTTGCAATGTCAAGTGAATTTCGCCATATTTATGTAAGCATGAGTTTCAACGCTCTGTCAAGTAGACTAAATGATCCCCCGTCCAGAACGGAACCCATACTGACGATCATGGATGTGCTGCTTATCATTCAGACAGCAATTTCCATTACTTTCGAGAGCACTGAAGTAATGGCTATTGGGCGGTAGTTGGCTGGGTACTCTTTGCTTCCTTTCTTGGGAATTGGCTGAACATTCGCAACTTTCCACATACGTGGAAAGCACCCATAAGAGTAAGAAAGATAGAAATTACTGCGAAGAGGTTTAGCTATAGAAGTTGCGCACTTTTTAAAGGTAAGGGGGGAATACCGTCTGGGCCAACAAATTTATGGATATTGAGCTCTTTAAGTATCCACCAAATAGTAAGTCTCGTGCGAAAATGCAGTGAGAAACCCGAAGGATTTGCAGCGGGAGGCAATTGGTTTGATGTTGGAAGGCGAGAATTTCTTGCGAAATTTGCTGCTAGTAAGTTAGCTTTTTCGCTGGGATTAACCGCGGTATGGTCGCCATGACTAGTTCATGGTATTGTGGTATTGAAGAAGAAATGAAATTGTTGTTGACCGTTTTGACAAATAACCAGTAAGACCTCGAGCCTTTAGGGCACAGAAGGATCTTCCGTCGAAATTTTTGATCATGCTCAAATTGAACACGATTGAGTATGGATTTGCAAGCATTTCTTAACGTATTGAAAAGTTCTCTGTTGGTAGGTGTATTATTGTCTCTAAATGTTTGAAAAACTTGTTTTTTTTTACCTGAATGGCATCGAGACATTCTTTATTGAACCAAGAATCCTTCGACAGTCTGACTCCCTTTTGACTTGTGCTTCATACCCTTCAGGATAATCTTCTACACGCTTCATCGCAGTCATTGTAATCGAAGCACAACTTCCAATTAAAGTCATTGAAGAAGTTACAGTGGCTCAGTTAAGTAATCGGACAGTACAGCGGTGTGAAGATTTTTGTATGTAACTTTATGAAAAATCAAATTAGGAAAAAATTAAATGCATATATATTTACTAGGTAACAATAGTTTATAAAATAAGAAAAAAATAAATTTCTATTTTATTTACAAAAAAAAATATAAGCCAAAATTTAAAATATATGATTGTTAAATTCCAATTAAATATTCGGACACTTCAAATAATGATAGTAAATAAAGTATGAAAAATTTTTTTTTTCTTATTTTAGTATTTTGTTGGAAAACCTTTGGTTTTCCGAATGGCTTCCAGTCTTCTTGGAATAGATTCCACCAACGACCTGCAATAAGAGGGATCGATTTTTTCCATTCTTCCTCCAGAGCCACTCTAAGCTCGGCCTTCGAAGAAATTACCGGCGATTTCAATTTGTTTTCTAAATAGGCCCACAAATGTTCGATTACATTTATATCCGTTGATTGTGAGAGCGTTTCCATCACGTGAGGACAATTATACAATAACCACATGCGCATATTGTGAGCTTTGTGTTTTGGGTCATTGTCTTGATAGAACGAAAATGTCTCAGAAATGCCCAATTTATTAACACTTTCAAGATTTTCTTTTAAAATGGATATGTACTTGTGTTGGTCCATTATGCCATCAATAAAAACTAGCTTTCCTGGTCCAGAGGCAGCCATACAGCCCCAAACCATCAATGATCCAGCTCCTTGTTTTACGGTCGGTTGAAGGTTAACATGTTTGAACTCCTCATTTGGTCGTCTCCAAACATATGTTTGTCCATCTGACCGGAAAACATTAAATTTGCTCTCGTCAGTAAATAACACTGTGTTCCAATAAGAAAAGTCACGCAATTTATGCTCTTTAGCCAGCTTAAGTCGCTTTAGCTGATTTTTCTTATTTACAAAAGGTTTTTTGCGTGGAACTGCCGTTAAAATCGTCACTCCGTAGAACTTTTCTCACAGATTCTGTACTTGCAGTAATGTGGAGGTAGTTAGACACTTTTGATGTCAATTTTGTCGCACTCCGCTAGGGATTTTTCTTTACTTGCTGCACGATCCACCGTTCATCTGCCTCAGAAAATTTTTTCGGTCGCCCGGATCTAGGATTATTTTCAATACTTTTATTAATTTCAAACCGTTTAATGATGTCATGAACTGTCCAATGGCTTCTACCGATGATTTCCCCAATTTCTCGTACAGACATCCCGTTTTTGTGATGTTTGATGATCAATTTCCGAACTTCGTTAGTAGTAGTTTCTTTACCTCGACGACCCATGCGAGTTTTGTATGAGAATTCACTATAAAAATTTCGCAAAAAGTAATTTATTCTTTTAGTTTACACTTTGACTACCGTTATTCACACTTAATTTGTTATAATTCGGGGAATTCCCATCTCAAATGTCAAAAGAAAACCAGTGTTGCCAGATGTCCGAATATTTAATGAGAATTTAACAATCATATATTTTGAATTTTTTGTTGATATAATAAAAAGCTATTTTTTTCTTAGATTATAAACTATGCATTCCATTTTCTCCTAAATGGGATTTATAAAGAGTTACTGACAAAAGTCTTCGTCTCGTAGCTCTGTCCGATTAATTAATTGAGCAACTGTGTTTAGCGCCCCCCAGTTGGCTCTTTTTGAAATGCCAAATGTTTCTTCGAGGTGCCTTGACTGTCAGCGGTGTAGATACTGCAACTGGGAATCGAGCACGAATCATGAAATGATGGGGATATAACATAGATAGAATATTTCTCAGGTTGGTTGGTGAGAAATAGGTAAACGATGTTAGGAAAATACACTGCGATGTCTGGTAAACGGGTAGGGTCATCCACCAGTTGATTAAATCCGTTTAAAGAGACAAAAAGCTTAGTATCACGTCTTCCCTGGCCCGTAGTGGAGGAATGATTAAGCCAGGCAATGTTATGAACATTCAAATCGCCGGCAATAACGATTTCAGCGTCAGTTCTGATAAAATGTTCGCTGCCAGTCATTGCTGGGCACACATAACAAAAGTACATATCTTTGGATCAGTAATTTTATCCAAATGTAATTAAACTATGGATCGGAGCAATTTCCTAAATAGGAAAGTAATTGGAAAGACACATCATCGCGGATTTATAGTGCGACACCCCGCTGCACAGTTTAATTATACGTAAAACAGTTCGCAAACTGGAGAGAACTTCTCGAATCGAACTCACCAATTTGCGTGCAATTTTCACGCACACATGCGAACAATCTACGTGATAATCAGCGATTCATGAATTTGAGAGGTAGAATATGAAAAATTCATACTGCGAAAAATTTTTTGATCTATGGCAATGCCTTCTATAGTAGAAAGCCGAGTAACTGAATCCAACAACAACACGTTGGAGTCATAACAAACATGACAGTTCCATACAAATTCGAGCTCTTTTGTATGGAGCAGACACGGCGGGCTTCGTAAGAATCGCGTTTATTCTTAAATGCAGTGTTAAAGATAGTTCAGCTTTCTAAGGTACTTTATTGATAGTGCTCGGCATGTAATTATGACACGTTGATATTAGTGCAATGGATTTTTAATTGAAAAAAGTGCGATCAAAGTTAAATCTCGGCTTCTCACACCGAAGAAAATCTGTCACTCATATTGTGCAGAGTTCTCCGGTTAATTTTCACACAGAAAATTGTAGAATTTTAGTTATTACGAAAAAGTGTGCACTCGCGTAATATTTTCGTGCTTAATTTGAACTAATTATGCTCTTTTTTTGTTTTCGGCAAAACGTGTTTTTACGACAAGTTTGTAGAAAAATAATACAGGTGGTCTTGTGAAATGGAAAAATCCATGACGTCATACCCACTGGAGTCATTCAAGATGGCCGCTACGACAGTTCTGCCCAGCTTGAGATGTAGAAAGCATGGTCTAAGGGCAACATAGCTAGTTTTCGTACTCAGCTCCAGTTCTAGTTTCACGGGGCAGTTTCACTCTGCCGCGCTGGCGGTAAAAGCTGGGACAAGGTGATATGCGGAAACAGAATAAAACTGTTTACTTCCCGGTAACACCTTACATTCGCCAAGTGCTAGAATACCCGGTCTTGCTGTTTGGGTGGATATGCGAACGTATAACGAAATTATGCCAAAAATAGTTAATTTCCTAATACGTTCTTACCGGACATTAACTGCGTGGGACCCGGGTCGTTTTTAAATGCCAGAAAACTCACTCTCACGTTTTACAGCAACAGCATTCTGACATTTTTCCCTGCCTTTTCCAGTCCGTGACGTCACGTGCATATTTTCTCACTGTTGCGATAATACAACCAAAAAAAAAACAGGATGAGTTCTTATTCATAATGACGTATTCGTGAGAAATATCTCACGATGAGAGTTAGAGAACCGAACTAATGGTAAATTTCAAGTTTATTTTGATGGCGAAATCCTGGTTTTTGTTTCCAGTGCTTCGTTTAATACCGCCTTCCAGGTGTTTTTTTTTGTATTGTCGTGCTGGCAGAAAAAATCTCTTACGCCGATTGTATGACCAGGTTTTATAGATTTCGTTGGGTTTCTAGCACCGAATTTAGTCCCCCAGTTTCTTGCAAATCCATTTGTTCGATTACTGAATTCTTTCACTGTAAACAAAGCAAACTTTTTATTTTCTTTTCCTCGATGTGTGCGTGTGTTATTTACCTATTTTTTATCCCTACACATCAAAAAAAAAACGTAAATTCCTCACTCGCCTCTCCTTTTGCTTCTTATTTAACGCGATCGTAAAGTTTCAGTTGTCTCTTGTCTGTCGCGCAAACAGGTTACACAAATTCTGTTACATTGGCTCCGAAACGGTCGTGCGAAAGAGAAAACAATAGTAAACATTTATTTCTTTGACATATTTTCATTTCGTTTGCTGTCAAAATCAAAGCTCACCGGAACGAACGGAATCGAACTGGGAGAAGAAAATTTCCATTTTTCTGGTGCTTGTGAATTTCGCGATTTTCAAAAAGGAAAATAAAGTTTTGTTTCGCGATTTGAACGAGTGCGAAGGTGTTATAGTTGCGAGGTAATTGTGCTTTGTGTTGGGGATGAAAATATCGAAAGAAAGGCTGAGAGGTTAGAATTGCTCGGTGTGGTTATCCGTGCTTGAGTTTAAAAGTCACTTGAGTCGAAAATGTGCTTGAAATCAAACTGAAAATTGTTTCCGTAGTTGGTGAGTCCTCGGTATTGGCGTGAAAATTGGAAGGAAAAGTGCTTCGAACTCGAATCCGGATTGGAATTTCGTGATGACAAAACCTTCATTCCGAGAAAAAATGAAGCGAGACGGCTGGATTCTTGTAGTTGACGTTTTGCCGTCGGTGTGACACGTTCTGGCCGATGTGTCGCGTCCCCGCTTCCACCCCCTTCCGATTGTGTAAATTGCACAAAACAACAACCCGCGCACACCAAAAAAACAAAAGCGAACCCGTCCGTTTGTGTTTGTGTGGCTGCCACTTTGTCGCGAGAAAATTTTCGAATCTGAAGAAATTTTTTTTCTAATCCGCCAGCTCGAATCGAAATCGCTTCCTTCAGGTGTTGAAAAAGTGCGTTTTACTAATCCCGATTCGCGAAAAGTGCAGTTCAGTGGTGAGTGGGCGTTGCAGGTATGCTTTGGCGGGGCTCTCCATCGATTTGCGGTCGTCGTACGATGATGATGGCGGTGCTCCTTGCGGACGTCAACGATTTTCTAGCGAAAATTTTCTCGCGATTTTTCATCGCCAACCTCGGAAGAGATTGTGCGGCGCAAACTACTCAGACAGAAGTTTTTTTTTTCAATCGGATATCGCGCGAAATGTTGCTTGGGCTAAAACTCTCCCCAATGATGGGGCTATTTTTGAATCGGTCGAAAATCACGGCGCTTCGATTCAGGTGTTTTATGGTTTTCTTCGGAGATTAGCTCGGAGGAGATTCCCAACTAAAGAAAAGCCTGAACGGTTTGAATGAATTTCTTGCGGGCGGTCGGTATGACTTGACGACACGGAAATAGATTCGAACGGTATGGTGCCTGCTGTCTGTCCTCGTCCGAAATATTTCACCTTAAATGGCTCGAAAAATGATCGCACGCGCAGGTATTACGAATTCTTCGAAGACGAAATACTTAGCGATCGAACGCAAACGATTATCACTCGGTTCCGTTGTTTTTCTTGGGTTGCAAACAGCAGCATTTTCAATTTCGATACAAAAGGCAGCGAGCAAAGCTTCGACCTCGATCGCTTGAGAAATTCCACGATATCGTTGGTACTTGTGTGCAGCTTGAGATCTTCGGGGGCCGTTTGTTGGCAAAGTTCGTGCCCCACTCGATGGAGATACTCCAAGATTTTCTACACACTTTCCTGTTGTTTTGTTGACGATCGTCGTCGTCAGTTTTTAGCGAACGTAGAAAACAGCTGACAAAAAGGTCGCGAATGTTGTTGCACAGGTTTCTTGCATAAAAATGTGATTGCAATCTTATTACAATTTTTTTTTCTATTTGAAACTTAACAGAAATTGGAACAGTTAATTTCTTAAATTTCTTCTATGAATCGTTATAGGCAATGACTAATGCGGGTGAAACGCATCAGTAATATTGACCAACACTTTATCTCAGCAGACACGTTTGTCGGGTCAATGAGACCACCGACCACTACCATTTTCTTGCGATTTCCAGAAAAGCCAGATCGCATAGGTTTGTCTGTATCTCAGCTTCTCGTCAAATTCAAGATCTCTTCTGCTTTCGTGATAGGTACACAATCAGAACACGAACGTCGTCGTCCATAGACACCGATTAAATTTGCCATCGACGGAACTGAGTGAAGCACTTAAAGCTTGGAATATGGTTAAAACGAGAACTGCTGGATAGTTGGGCTTTATTTTTTTTCTCTATTGTTCTCATTATTCTGCGTGGTCATTGTCCAGATAATGATTCAGACTTGATTTAAACAAATCTAACCGCCAAAACTCAACTCTATGGAGGTAACAATTCTTAATTTTCTGCAACTGAACTTACTTGGCGCGATAAAGGTCAAGGAACTCGGCAAGGGAATTCGCAATGGTAGAAATTATTTTCTGACCGTCATTTGTAAATAAAACGCATGTTATTCGATTTTAAATGTCAATACGAAGGATTTTCATCGTACCTGTGATCACTGTTTAATCTATAACTTCTGCCGTACTTAGCGTAACGCAATAATTTTGGGATCGTTGGAAAGGACACAATTTCTTCTTTCCATATTGCTATCAACTGTGTCAGTTAGTGCTATACTTTTGAGAAAAAGTCATTTCAATGACACAAAAATAATAAAAAATTGAAAAAAATACATAAAAGTCCTTTTTTCTCCAAGAAGGACCTGATTAACCACCAAATTTTATTACATTTTCGGAAAGCCCATAAAATTTCACTATAAGTTTGCAAACAGAATTTCTTCATAGGTTGAATTGTAAAGGAGCGGGGCTAACAGTTATCAAGCAAGTTCCCTTCAAGTAAATCTGGTTTGACACCCGTCATTCGCCGAAGGAGTATGATTAATAATAGTGAGGACGAACTAAAAGAGTTGAAGTATAGTTCAGTACGTTTATTTAGTTTATAAATAATTTTCAACATGTCCGCCGTTGTGGAGCAAGCACAATTGGTATCGCCGACGAATGGCATTGGTGGGGTTCACACGCAGTAACTGATCGCGTGCTTCGGTGATACGGGAAATGAGCCGTTTTCGTGTATGAATTTCCTCTGCGTAGACGATGCTTTTCAAATAACCCCAGACATAAAAGTCCATGGGAGTTAAGTCGGGAGATCGTGGAGGCCATGCAATGAGACCGCCACGACCAATCCATCGATCCTGAAAATTCGCGTCGAGCCACCGCCGGACATTAGCACCGTAATGCGCTGGCGCTCCATCGTGCTGGTACCAAAACCTGACCAGTACACGGAGTGGTATATCCTCTATGAGGTCTGGTAAAGTTTCCTCCAAAAATTTGGCATAATTGGTGGAATTGAGAAATGGGGGAAGAAATACCGGACCGATGAAATTTCTGCCGATGATGCCAGCCCAAACATTCACACTGAAGCGATGTTGATAGGACGTATTTCGGCTGGTATGGGGATTTTCACGTGCTCACACATGCATATTGTGGAAATTTTGTATGCCATCGCGGGTGAATTGGGATTCGGCGGTCCAGAGAATTCTTCCGAAAAACGCTGGATATTCTTCTGCTCGCAGTAACATGGTACGACAAAAGTCTCGCCGATGTTCATGATCACCGGGCAACAGTTGTTACACCGGTGTATTGTGATAGAGATACAGTCCTTCTCCTTGCAGAATTCGGAATACTTGCATGTGGCTGATGCCTAATCGATGGCCGATGCGCCGGGTGCTTATTGTGGGGTCCCTAGCCGCGATGCGCAGTATGCGCTCCTCCGTGGCCACAAGTACCGAGTGTCGCCGTCTTCGATGTTGTGTCTCCCGCCGCGGCTGCAGTGTACCTCGTTCACGAAGGTTCCGATGAATGCTGATGAACATCTGATAATGGGGGTGCCGAGATCTGTCCGGATATCGTTCCCGGTAAACTCTTTCGGCACGAAGTGCATGTCTGCCCTTTCTTCCGTTGTAAAAAGCCTCCTATTGCTTGCCATGTTGCTCGTAGTGATGTCTGTGACATTCCGTTTTGCTGCTGCTTCCTCCCGATGCTTTTATCGCAGAAAAATCTACGAAGGACGAAGTCATTCCTGTTCCTAAAGGGAGCAGGTAAACTCTACGCCCTACTTAAATGAAGATTACTTAATTAACTTAAATGGATGTTAGTTAATGTACTTAAATGGACGCTATCTAATTAGTTGTCATAGTTTTACTTACCTGTAACATAATTTCCACACATAAGATCAATACTTGTGTTGTTAACATGGTTGCTCTCATTACTGCATCTGTTTTGCGGTAAATTCTATGTTTAGCAGTATTTCAAACATGTGCAGCGAACTCACTTGTTGCAAATATGAAGAAATTCTGTTTACAAACTTATAGTGAAATTTTATGGGCTTTCCGAAAATGTAATGTTGGTGGTTGGTGGTTAATCAGGTCCTTCTTGAAGAAAAAAGGACTTTTATGTATTTTTTTAAAGTTTTTATTTTTTTTTTTTTTGTGTCATTGAAATTACTTTTTCTCAAAAAGTATAGCACTGACTGTAGAGATGGGAAATCTGACTCTTTTCATTGCGTCGACTCATTTCAACTCACTCACTTGATTGAGTCGATCAAAAAGACTGCTTCAAAAGAGTCGCAAGACTATTAGAGGCTATTTTCTTTCTAAATGAGACAAGTTCATGATAATTTTGTCTATATATCAATATTCATCCGTCAATCATTTTGTTCATAAAAGAAAGATTTCCGATCTTATATTACTAAATAAGTATATTGTTTTTCAAAAAAATTTAGATGCAAAAATAAAAGACTTTTCGTAATATATATAGATTTGAAAGAAAAGATTTCCGGACTCTACACTGTTACGCTTTATTATTCGTGACGTTTCGCTCTCCGCTGAGACCTTTTGCAATCCGAAAATCTTTTCTTTCAATTCAAAATGCACTGCGAAAACATTCACCAAACCAATATATGTATATAGATATTTACAGCTTATAAACTAAAATCTTTCTACAACTAGTCATTACTCATATGAGGAAAATATGGCTTACAAACTATAATATAAAAAAAAGATATAAATTCAGACATACTGTAATATTTTTTAAAGTAAAAATATTAAATAAACTAAAATTACAAATTACAGTGCAAAAATAAAATTTGAGTCACTTTTTGCGGTGATAGTCTAGACCTCTTTTCAGTTAAAATATTTCCACTTTTGGAAAATATACGTTCACATGGAACCGATGTGGCGACGATGCTTAGTCTTCGTTTTGCTATTTGGAATAGTCTTGGAACAAAAAAAATGAAATTGCGTTTGTATTACATAGCCACTTATCAAAAGTCTTCCTGTGCACGTGTCCAAAGCACGCACAGCGCATCATCAACCGACACCTCAGCTCAACGCATACAATGCAGCAAACCCACAATTCGATGTCGGCGACTCACAACATAAACCACACATACCGCTCATCGGCAACTGTGTCGCAGCGTAATCGCACTTCGCACACTTCCTGTGTCATATATAAACGCATCATCGAGTTGGTGTAGTGAGGTGACACAATTGTTGCAATATAACTCTTTTGAGGTGAGTCGCAACAGTCGCCTCAGTAAACTGACTGGCACATTTCGAGTGACACACTCCTGAGTTGCCCATCTCTAACTGACTGACACAGTTGATAGCAATATGGAAAAAAGAATTTGTGTCCTTTTCCAAAGAGCCCAAAATTATTGCGTTACGCTAAGTACGGCAGAAGTTATAGATCGAACAGTGATCACAGGTACGATGAAAATCCTTCGTCCTTACAATCGCGCTATCTTCTTAACGGTGCAAAAACGGGAGTATGTGTGAAACGATTTTCCACTCGGGACAAGTTCCTCTATCTCCCATTTTCGTTTGACGCTTCACACAAGTTACATCCTGTATAATCTACCAAGAATCTGATGTTAGTGTGGCTTTCAATCTTAAAAACTTCTTTTGATATGGCCTTTAGCAAAGGCAATGATTTTCTTTGCATGCCTTCAATATCTTCGAATCGAAAAGGATAATTGAGCTTGAAGAACAGCGAGAAAAAAACGGAAGTATAATATTGACAAAATTAGAAACATGAACGAAAATTTTAAATTACACAACACAAGAGCCGCGTATTCCCTAGCTAAGAGATTGAAAGAAGGATATCAACCGAAGACGACCTTCTGCAAGGATGCAGAAGTCAACATAATGCGGAAGATATAAAACTAAGATGGTCACAATACTTTGAACAACTCCACAATCGAACATTAGCAGCCGACATAATAGCAAGTATAACTGATTTAGCAACTAATGAAGGATCCTCTTTGAGTCCTCCCACTCTCGAAGAAGTAAAAACGGCCCTGAAAAACCACTCAAACAACAAAGCGCCGGGCTCTGATCAAATTCCAGCTGAACTTTTGAAAGCCGGCGAGGCATCCTTAACACATCTCCTACACGGGCTATTCACGGATATATGGACGCAGAAAACACGTCCTGAAGATTGGCGCAGGTCTCGATAATTCGATGATCGCGCATATACAGGGTGTTTGGTACTCCGTGCACCACCTTGTAAGGGGTATTCCTAGATATATTTGGAGAAAAAAATTGTTCTACGGATATGGTCAATTTTCAATATCCGCGGAGATACAAAGTGATCAAGAAAAGGGTTTCGGACCTGTACCCTCACTCATTCAAAACGCTATATCTTGAAAACTAATAATCGCATTTCAAAGTGTTATAGCTTGTTTTTTAGGGAATCAAATTACCTTTCATTTGGTGTAATAGTCCGCATTGTAACTGTACCCAATCCTGAATTATTTGCCTCAGAACACAAATTTTTGATACTTTCACCCTCAAAATTCTGGGATCAATGTAGTTTTTCTCAAAAAAACGCATTATAAAAATGTCATTTTAATGTTGTTGTTTTATGTGCCATATTATTGCCTACAAATGATGCACTCATACTTATGACTTAGGTTTTCCCGTTTTCCAGGTAATAAGCGAAAATACATATGGCTTAAAAATGAAATGTGCCATAAAGCAACCCTCGTTCTAAAAAAACTGCCTGAAATGTTGCTAAACTGAAATATTCTTATTGTCCTTTAATTACTATTTAAATTATCGAGGAATGTCCTTTAATTAGTATTTAATTTATCGAGAAAATGAATTAAATTAAAATGAGTTTCAACACAACTACATAGGTGCAGCACTTTGGCTTTTTTAATGGGGTACCTAACAAAATGAAAAGCGTATAAAAGCAAATCTTACTTCATATTTTTATCAGTTTTAGTTACATTGTTAAAAGTACAAGGTGTCACTAAAATTTAGAAAATAATTTCGAAATGCCTGAGTTCACGAATGAAGACTATGCAGACATCATTTTCATTTATGGGGAGTGTCAGGGAAATACACGAGCGGCGCGATCTTTGTATCATCAGAGATTTCCTAATCATCGGATACTTTACAGGAGAGTATTCCAAGAAGTTTACAGGAGGATTCGAGAAACAGGCAGCGTTAGGACAAGCAGAATAAATGCAAATCCTGCGCCGATAATCGCTGTTCCAACCGATGAAGGAATACCTGATGCAGTTCAAAATGATCCATCAATCAGTATCCGACGCTTGGCATTGCAGTTAAACGTCTCTCCGTGGAAAGTTTGGAGTGTCCTAAAAGCAGAGCGTTTGCATCCCTACCACCACACACTAGTCCAGGAGCTGTTACCCATTGATTTGCCCAAAAGGATGGAGTTTTGCAATTGGCTCCTTGAACGACAACTAAGTGACGAGAATTTTATGAACAACATTCTTTGGACGGATGAGTCCCAATTCACCAGGGACGGTATCACAAACTTCCACAACTTACACTCATGGGCTGAGAGCAATCCACATACAAGAAGAGAGGCATCATTTCAGCACAGATTCAGTGTCAATTTATGGGCAGGTGTGATTGGTGACGATTTCATTGGTCCTATAGTTCCAATTACTTGCATTTTTTGACAGTTTGTCTACGCAACGGAAGTAGTAACGTTGCAGGATCTAAACACCAGAATCGATGCGGCAGCAACAGAAGTAAGGAAGCAGTTGAGGAGTATGAACACAAAGAGAACACTGGCAAAACGAGCTTTAGCGTGCATTCAAAATGAAGGTGGCCATTTTGAACATTTATTGTAATTACGGAAATTTGAAATAAACCATAAAAACCATTCTTAAGTTCTTTTAGTTCAAGCGGAGAGTGCTGATCAACATATTTTTGTTTTTGGATTTGTTTTTGTATTTGTTTTTGGTTGAAGACCTTGACATTTCAATCAATTCGCATAGCCTTCCTTAAAGTGTTCGTACGCGCGAAGTAATTAGATAATAAGCAAGTAGAGCTGACATTTCGCATTACTTTCAAGTACAATGGAAGACCGCGGATATTTGATGAACGATTAAGGCCAACATGCAACAATACTGATTTTAATTTAAAATAAACTTAAAATAAAACCGCAAATCGCAGAACAACAACTGATTTAATACATCAGTCAAAAAGTCTCAAGGCTAAAACAAAAAAAAAGAGTTTTTTTGTTTTTTGACAAATCCTTATGATTTTCAAGGAGTACCAACCTTCGCATAACACATATCATGACATTTCGACCATTACTTTTTAAGTTACAGTGGTTTTAGTGACGTTACTTTTGATATTCCCAAAACAATGGACTTAGTGTGTTGCCTTAACAGAGAAAATACTGTTCAAGCTAAAGTTTGGCTTAAAAAGTGTTTTGAGAACTCTGCTTTATCGAAAGCAACAGTCAAACGTTGGTTAGGAATTCAAACGCGGTCGTACAGACACCGATGATGATGAATGCTTTGAACGTCCAAATTAGGCTTTTATGACAGAAAACATAAAAAAGTGCACAAAATCGTCTCGAAAGACCGTAAAGTGAAGTTGCAGAAGATAGCTGACTTCCTAAAGATATCAAAAGACAGTGTGTTGCACATTGTACATAAGCATTTGTCATTGAAAAAGCTGGGTTCAAAGTGGGTGCCGCGTTTCTCCACAGTGGACTAAAAACTGCGACGCGTCGATGATTCAGAGCGCTGTTTGGAGTTGATTAAGCAGAATAAACAGGATTTTAAGCATCGATATGTGATAGTGGATGAAACATGGACCCATCACTACACTCTGAAATCACATCGGTAATCAGCAGAGTGGAGAGCAGCCGGGGAAAGTCGTTCGAAGCGACCAGAAACAAAAATGTCCGTCGGCAAGGTCTTGGCCTCAGTGTTTTGGGATGCACATGGAATATTGCTAGGGTGTAGCCTAGCGGGTAGCGTGTTCTAAAATGCGAAGGTCCTGAGTTCAAATCCCGGTCGATGCATAATTCCAGCACACTGCCTGCTTGGGTATACCTTAGGCACCTCAATCTACGAAAATGAAAAATTCGTAGATGGAGGGTTGTGCGAAGGTCTAACAATCCTTCCACAATTAATAGTTAAAAAAATGTTAAGGAACCTGAAGGTCAGGAGGCCAAGGCCCGATTAGGGCTGTAGCGCCATTTTAGATTAGATTAGATGGAATATTGTTCATCGACAATACTGAGAAGGGAGAGAGTATTACATACCGTTGTTGTAGCGATTGAATGACGAAATTGCAAAAAATCGGTTCCTTATGAAGAACCATGGCAATACACCGTGTCACAAGTTTATGGTAACGATGGTCAAATTGCACGAATTGGAAGTTCGAATTGCTTCCATACCCACTGTATTATTCAGATCTGGCGATCAGCTACTACTTCGAATTTTGCAAAGAAAATGTCTTTTTTCTAGTTAGCCTCGAGACTTTTTGACCGATGTGTTATGTCAGTTATACGCAGCCTACCGTTTTCATTGGGAGTACCATTACCTCGACTACGTATCGGCTGCGTTAGATTTACGTTTCGATGTAAATGAAGCATCAATAAAAAGTGCAGCGAGTACCATCATAAGAGGGTTCCCGGGCTTTCTCCGGAGATTCGGTAAGCATTTATGTGAGTCATGAGTGATACGCGATAAAAGTAAAATTTTCCACTTTTTAACAATAGCGGCCATGAAATCCTCCGGTTTGGCGGATTTACCGCTTATCTCCCCGCAAGGGGGTAGTTGTAGTATGAGGTTTTACCAATTCCTGCAACTATCTTTGGAGTTAGCGACTCCACGGACCTGAGCTAACTATCCCCCTCTGGGATGGGGGCTGTAGAATTCACCCACAGCCAGTCCTGCTTGCCCTAAAAATGGCAAATGGACACTCACTGGATCATGGGCTTATCACCCGTGATCTTAAGACCTAAATGATACGAGAAACGGATACATCGCCTCGGATACGGACTGATTCTACGGTAACGACTTTTGGCATTCGAAAACGGACTATGATTGGCTTCTGGAACGTTCGAACATTGAATGACGGGGGAAGAGCTGGGGTTACTCGGTCCTTGCACCGCCAATCAGTGATCGACCGTGAAATGGAGCACTATAACATCCAAATCTTGGGCTTGAGCGAGGTCAGGGGGACAGGATCAGGAGAAGAACGAACCCCTAGCGGAAACACTATTCTGTACATTGGCCCTGAAAGTGAAGCCAGAAATGGCGTGGCGTTCGTCCTTACGCCGAGAGCGAGAAACAGTCTCATTAGCTGGGAACCAATCTCGGATAGGATTATCGTCGTCAGGCTCAGGACCAGTGTCAGAAACGTCACAATCTGCAGTGCTACGCACCAACTAATACCGCAACATCTGGTGACAAAGAGGAGTTTTATAGTCAACTGAGTGCCACCTTCGAACGTGTTCCAAGAGGTGATATTATTATCATCTCGGGAGATATGAACGCCCAGGTTGGATCAGACAACACTGGACTAGAACACGTCATGGGGAGGCATGGTGACCCTTGGGTCGACCCTTCACGACCTTGGATTAAGAGACCCGAAAACGGCGAATTATTTGTGGAGTTCTGTAGTACTCGGCAAATGGTCATCGGAGGGACCCTTTTTCCACACAAGAGTCATCATAAAACATCTTGGGTTTCCCCTGATGGTGTTACTCAGAACCAGATCGACCATTTGGCTATAAGTCGCCGATGGAGAAGATGTCTCCTCGATGTGCGAGCGAAACGTGGAGCTGACGTGGGGAGCGATCACCACTTGATGGTTGCCTGCTTGAGATTGTGTACAGCAGCTATCCGACGACCACAAATTCTTCAAATGAAGCGCAAGCTTAATGTGGATAAACTCAGAGATCCCAACAAAAAACTCGAATACACCACCATTCTACGCGAAAAGTCATCCACATTGGGTGAACATGAAATGCGCACACTGGACGCCAATTGGGAGGCAACCAGAAACACTTTTCTAACTAGTGCTGAAGAATCTGTGGGATATGCGCAAAGCGGTGAGAAACCCTGGATGTCGCAAGACACATGGGACAAGGTTGACAATCGGAAAAAAGCCAAATTGGCAATCATCTCTCAACCCGATGTCAACCAACGAACGCCCGACTTGAGGCAGAACTACCGCGATGCTCATATACAGCTTAAAAAGGCTGTTAGACGCGACAAGAGAAAGGCCATTGAAGATCTGGCAAACAAGGCAGAATCTGCGGCTTACCTTGGGGATATGGGTTCACTATTTAAAATCATGAAACAGTTGACGAACAGGAATTTCACCGCCAACCACCTGGTGAGAGATGTCAACGGAACTCTCCTTAATATGAGTGAACACCAGTTGCGACGATAGAAGGAATACTTCTCTGATATTTTAAACATCTTGTCAGATGAAGATATTCCGGAAACAGAACAACTTCCAAACATCCAACCGCAACAATCCTCTATTAGGGACGATCCCCCAGATAAGGAAGAGATAGTTTCCGCCATTCGGTCAATGGCGGGAAGGAAAGCTCCAGGTATAGACGGACTACCAACCGAACTCCTCAAAGCGGACCCGGAAATAACAGCCGATATACTCCTCCCACTCTTCACTAAGGTGTGGAATGATGGAAGATATCCGACTGAATGGAAGGAGGGCGTCATTGTGAAAATTCCGAAGAAGGGCGACCTTCGGGATTGTGGCAATTGGCGTGGTATATGTCTACTTACTGCCGTATCAAAAATTATGGCTAAGGTAATTCTCAATAGGATTAGTGATGTCGTCGAGAGCACTCTCGAAGTTTATCAGGCTGGATTCCGTAAAGGGTCGTCTTGTACCGACCACACAAATACCCTACGGATAATATTAGAGCAGTCAGCCGAAATGGGTTGGCCACTACATCTCATGTTTGTGGACTTCGAGAAGGCTTTCGACAGCGTTAAGCGAGATTACATATGGAATGCTTTGCGTAGGAGAGGTATTCCAAATAAGGTCATAGCTATGATTAAAGAATCCTACGAAGATGCAAGGTGTCGCGTCTTGCATAGAGGAGAGCTGTCCGAGAGCTTTCCTGTGCGAACGGGTGTCAGACAAGGCTGCATATTATCACCAGCCCTGTTTCTGGTGGTAATAAATGACATCTTGAAAGCTGCACTGGAAGGTGGGGAAGGTAAAGGTCTTCAATGGAGACTATTTAACATCTTAAGTCACCTTGATTATGCTGATGAGGTGTGTTTGCTTGCACATACCCGTTCGGACTTAGAGTCAAATGTTCGCTCGTTGCATTCTAAATGCAAAGAGGCGGGACTGAAAATAAATGTGCGTAAAACCAAGTACATGCACATTGGTTCGAACGCAAGCACACCGATTGTTCTTAATGGACAGGATGTGGAAGAGGTGCAAGATTTTTGCTATCTCGGAAGCATTGTCAGCATGGACGGCGGAGCCGAAAAGGATGTTGAGGCTCGGCTAAATAAAGCTCGTCAGGCCTTCGGTATCCTTTCCCCTTTCTGGAGGTTAAGAGAGATCTCCCTTCGCACGAAGCTGCGAGTTTTTGACGCATGCGTCAAATCCGTGTTGTTATATGGTTGTACTACGTGGAAAGTGACCGTTCGACTTACCAAGAAACTACAGACTTTCGTAAACCAATGCCTCCGACGCATTTTAGGAATATTCTGGCCAGAAGTGATCTCCAACGACGAACTTTGGAGTACAACTCGCCAGACTAAAATAGGTATTGAGATTCAACGGCGAAAGTGGCAGTGGATCGGTCATATTTTGAGGAAACCAGAGCAAAACATCGCAAAACAGGCTCTGGATTATAACCCTCAAGGAAGACGTCGGGTTGGTCGACCATGTAACACATGGAAGCGAGCAGTTGAGCAGGAGGCCAGAGGAATAAACAAGTCCTGGCAACAGCTTAAAGCCGATGCTCAGGATCGCGCCTTGTGGAAGAGAGTTGTTTCTGTCCTATGCCCCTATAGGGGGTCTTAACAGGAATTTGATTGATTGAGTAGTACGGGATTGTCATGATCCTTTCCCGTTCCTGTAGAATCAGCACGAACAAGGATGTGGATTTTGTAGGTCAATGACCTATCCCAAGCTCCTGAGCCGCCGACAAAATCGTGCTGCCCCGGCCTAAGAAATTCCCATTATCTGGAGCGGGATGAAGGATTTTCTTCATCCTGTAACAGTGGTCAAATCTGGAGAATACGGTGGGTTAGGAAGCAATTCGTAGCGTAATACCAATAATTTTGCCACTGCAACAGCAGACGTGTGAGCTGGAGCGTTGTCGTGATGAAACAGCACTTTTTTCTTCACCAAATGCGGTCGTTTTTCCTTGATTGCAGCATTCAGTCCGTCCAATAACTGAGTATAATATGCTCGCGTTATTGTTTTTCCTTTCTCCAAGTAGTCAGTGAAAATTATTCCTTTGGAATCCCAAACTGTCGCCATAACCTTTCCAGCCGATGGAACGGTTTTTGCCTTCTTCGGTGCGCTTGAACCGGCTTCCATCCATTGTTTTGACTGTTTTTTGGTTTCTGGAGTGTAGTGGTGGATCCATGTTTCATCAACAGTTAATGAATCGACGAAGAAATTCATTTGGATCACGCTGAAACAGTTGCAAATTGTGCTGTGAAGTTGTCACACGACGCGTTTTTGGTCGATTGTGAGCAAACGCGGCACCCATCTTGCGGATAGCTTCCGCATGTTCAAATGATTTTTCAAAATATTCCAAACACGGTCATATGAGATGCTTACTGCCTTAGCTATCTCACGCACTTTCACTCGACGATCTCCTAGCACGAGATCATGGATTTTGTCGATCATTTCTGGCATGGTGACCTCATTTGGACGACCTGTACTTTGTATGGTCTCTGTGCTTGAATTCTGAAAACCACTTGTAAATCTTGAGGCTTCCGTGGCGTAGTGGGCAGCGTGCCTGCTTCTCAGTCAATATGTCGTGGGTTCGATTCCCACTCCAGACGGGATTTTTTTAAGCGCAAATTTTTCAGTTGCTACTGGTGATAGAAAATTAGTCGCAATCAAATGGGGAAACGGTGTAAAAGTGAAACAATTCCACTTCAAGAAGGCCTAGATACTCAGTAGATGGTTTTCTGTTCGCTTTCTATCATTCAGTCCCCCATAACATCTGCAAATATTTGTCAGTAAGCAGCCAGCACAACTAAGCAATATACTAGCTTCTCCACTCGCTACGGTCGTTCTCACTCCCCTTCCCCAACCTGCCCAATCCCATTCCTTCCCTCCATGACTGTGTTTGTGCATTGCACATAAAGGCCGAAATTGCCTATACCACAGGTCATTCTGTAAAAAAAAAAATCATTGCAATTGATGGTGCAGAGTCCCCATAATGTTTATCTAATTTTTCTTTGGCTACTTTAGCTGTTTTCCCTTTTAAAAAGTTATGTTTAATCAACACACGAAATTCGTTTTTATTCATTTTTGAAATTAATTAAAAGTTGACTTGCTTAGAAAGCAGTTTCACAAAAACTAAAAAAGGTATCAGGCTAAGCCTTTGCAGGTAATCTATTTAAGGATGAAGCAGGTAAAAAAAATACCAAATTCCTTACCTACCTCCTCCTTCATTTTCACACGTCATTATCGATCCGCCCTCGTAAATTAGTGTTTATTTCCGGATCCGCTTGAAGAAATTCGATTGGTAGTCCGTCTATACCTGGCGCTTACTATATTGAATGGCGGAAACTATTTTTTCCTTTCCTAGGAGATCGTCCATAATATAGAGAAGTGCGCAAGGGATTTCAAGTAAAAATTAATTCTAGATTTCGTTAAATTAAAATTACTACGAACTTTATTTAACACTAGATATACCGACAAATTGACTATACCTATTTCTACCGACATCAGGCGGTGATTTTGAATAAAAAAAATAAAACCAACTGCCTAATATCATTCATTTAATTATCGCTACAAATCTCATGACATCGTTTCAAAAAAAAAAAAATTAAGGTGATGTAGGAACTTGAAACGTAAAATTGTAAAGCCAGTCATTTTGACTGGTGTGGTAAATCTAGTGTTAATCGCTTTCAACATTAATATTAACACTCTTTGTTTACTATATCATTTTCGTTTCTGAACTTCGACTCTCACTCTTTCGCTTCTGAATCTCCACTGACTTGTCTTCGCAATCGCTCGCCTTTTTGTTATACCCAGCACTACGACGTAGTCGCTGGAAGTCGGTCTGTTCGATTATTGTCGGGGTTTCAATAGTTGTCGCTGGAAGTTGGTCAGTTCATTATCGTCAGGGGTTTCAATAGTTGTCGTTGGAAGTCGGTCTGTTCAATTTTCTCCATCGGGGTTTCAATAGTTGTCGCTGGAAGTCAGTCTGTTTAACTATCGTCCGCCTCCGTTGAGAGATGATTGCCAATTTTTTCCGATTGCCTAACCTTGTCTCCGTTTTCGAGTCTCTTGCGTCGTGATATTTCCGTGTAGAGTTCGCTCATCTTATTCTGTCAGAGATTGGGGTGATGTTCCATTTCATGGTATATCACTGAATGGCGTTGTGGGAACCGAGTTACTCCACATTTTTCACCATTATTCAATGTTCAACTGATCCAGAAACCAATCCGATTTCGAAAGACAAAGGTTGGTACCGTAGAATCCGTTCGTTTATATCCGTTTCTCTTATCACTTAGTATGTTAAGATCACGGATGATGAGCAAGGAAGACCGGGAGTGGGTGAATTCTACTACCCCCGTCTCACAGAGGTCTCCAGATAAGGTCTGATTTAATTAACTTTTATGAGAGAAATGAGCGGTATCACAGTATAATTTTGTGCCCCATTGAAGATTTAATTTCAATTTAAGTTTTTATACTCCAGATGAAATCTGAGAGTATATTGTGTTTGCCTTACCGTTTGTAACGCTAAAAAATAATACTTACACAGAGTCGCCAATGGTACAGAAATATTTGTTGTCGCTCAAAAACGTCGACTGCGAGTGACCGTCGTCTGTCTATCTACGACATAACTCTCGAAAGGTTTGACCTTTTCATATGCAATTTTTAGCAAAAAAGTAACTTTAAGCTCATGAACATCCCCCACCTTCTAACCACTTCCATGAAAATTTTACGAAATTTCGAAAATTAAAGAAATTGATTTTTCTCCGAAACCATTTCACCTATTGACTTGAAAATTAGGTCATAGTATAATGATGTGAACATCATTCTTCTTCTTTAATGGCGTTACAGCCCAAATCGGGTCTTGGCCTCCTGACTTTCAGGTTCCTTAACATTTTTTTCATTATTAATTGTGGAAGGGTTGTTAGACCTTCGCACTGTGGTGCGACAGTCTCTTTTCGTATAGATTTTGATAATGAGCAGGATTCGCAATTAGCTACTGTAATTCTACTTTAGCAGGCGAATCCTGACTCTAAATAAAAAATCGTTAAAAATAAAAATATAAAGCAGTCGAAAAATAAAATGTTGCTAAAAAGATTAATAAATATCAGTCTTAGAAAATTAATTAAAAAAAAAATAAATAAATAATCATGAATAGTGAAATGTTGTTGAAAAATATATGTTAATAATGTGTTGATAAAATATTAAATAATGTTATTGATATAAATAATGATAAATATTTTATGTAATATAAGCAATAATTAAGAGTTACATAATATATAATTTAGTGAATTAAGAGTTCGTCATATTGCATAAAAGATATTATTAACGCATTCATTAAACGCACAATCCTCTATCTACGAATTTCTCATTGTCGTAGATTGAGGTATATCAATGCAAGCAGTGTGCTTGAATTATGCGTTGACCGGGACTTGAACTGACGACCTGCGCATTGTAGACCAACACGCTACCCACTAGGCTACACCCTAGCTTGTGAATATCATTAGCACTAGAAAGGCTGAAACTTAGTATATACCTATATTGCCCAAATGCAGTCATTTTGACTGCATTGTGAAAGAATAACTAATGTATAGAGAAATTTATTTAAAATTAATTTTTTATATTTTTTATATTATTTACAGTTATATTACAAGTTGTTAGTACATATTAACAATAAAAAAAATTTACTTCACTTAGAAAAAAAATAATTTATGCATTATTATTTGCACATTTTATGCAAATGAAAGTGGAAATCTTTTTATGTGTACATCTTCCGCAAACATATTTTTGACCTTTTTTACATATATTATTTGTTTTGTTGTTGTGGCAAAGTCGTACTTGACAAATTTTGCGTTTGTTAGAATAGGATGCATTTGATGATGTTGCAGTTGATCTTTGTGGGTCTTCATGTTCTGCTGAATTTTTCTGTCTTGCAGCTCTGTATTCGGTGGAAAGCTGTTCTGCTGATTGAAACAAGAACTCTTTCCGTTGTATTTGTATCCCTGTCGTTTCTTTGTAAAGGATCCAAGCATTTATAGCAGCCAAATTTAAAATATTGAAAAATATTTGGAGAGGCCATCTACGAGAACTAGCTTTCACTGTATATTTTCTGGCCATTTGATCTGCCATATATCAACTCCAAATTTTGTGCTGTTGTAAAATTGTATAGAGAACATTTTTTTATTACTTTTATCAAGTTTCACAAATTTATACTTAGAACTTAGAACAGCTACTCTTTTATTTGGTTTACTTTTATATTTGTAAGAACACAATTCTCTGATTTATATAGCAGAGTGGAAAAACGAGGCATGTTATCCTTCGTTTGTTTGGCTGCTTTGGGTAGTTCTCTTTTGTTTCCTTTAATAGTTCCAACTAGAGTTGTGTTTTTTTGGCCAAGAATTTTGTCGCGAGTGACATGCTAGTGAAAAATTTATCGGTCGTGATATTTCTTCCACAGCTTGTATATGGCTCGACAAGTTTCAGAACAACGTGTTCACTGAGAAGCATTGACGATGGTCGTTGTTCATGTTTCCCCAAATAAGGAAAACCATTCAAAACATATTTGCTACTAACATCTGATGCAAGCCAGAATTTGATGCCAAATTTGTTGGGCTTATTAGGCATATACTGTGTAAATCTGCACCTGGCTTTTGACGGAAATAATTGCTCGTCAACTGTTATATTTTGCCCTGGTTGATAGCAAGCTTGACTATTTTCAATGAACTTGTCCCATATTTCAGAAACCAAGGCAAATTTATTTGTTTTTAGGCGTCTACTTCTTTCGGTTCTTTTGTCAAAACCAATAAATCGTAGGATTTGCTTGAACTCTCCTCTGGCCATAATTTTTGTAAAAAATTCGGGACCCCACTTTGCTGACCATAAATAATTCAGTTTTAAATTTTTTGCCTCGTAGGCTCCACGAGCATATAAAATTCCAATAAATACACGTATTTCCGTGCACTTTTTTATATGTTTGATCATATAGTTATCTACTATCAACGATAATGCACTGATAAGATTATCTGCCATAATGTACCTTTTTGCGTAGCCTGTTGGCCCTTTCACACCCTTGAAAATATAAGTAGATGATAACCTTCCAGGAATACCACCTTCGTCAAATTTTGACCATACAGCACCATCGGAAGGTGTTTCGGTCTCCTGAAAGGTATTTTCAGTTTCTTCATCAGAGTCTGAACTATTTAGCACCATACACCTTTTCCTGAGTATATTGATGACACTTTCATTTTCATCATTGGTGATCGACTCTTCATCGCTATCTTCAGTATCAGATGTTTCACTTTGAATATAATCCGCTTCATCTTCAGATGATAGCTCATAATTTGTTGCATTTGATTCTATATCGGAGCACTCTTCACTTATGCTCGTTAGCTTGTCCAATAACTCACTTCTATTCGACATTTCTTTCATGAATTTAGGGCACAAAAGAAATAAAATAAACAATTTGTTAGAACAAGTATCACTGCATAAATATTCGAATAACAAGTATTACTTTAGCTTATTGAGCAACTGCAACTTATCAAGTATACTGCCAAATCGACAATTTATCATGTGGCGGTAATCGAAAAAAAATGAAAACTGTTATTTCAATACAAAGCCGGACTGGTCATATAAGAAATTTACTCAATTCAATAATAGGAGTCATTTGATTATTTAAAATTTCCCAAGCAGTGAAAATGACTGTTTTTGGGCAATATAGGTTTAACACACATATATATAACGGAAATGAAGGAGGGGGAGGTAACTACAATTATTAATAAACGCATTTATATGTTGTACAAAAAGTCAAAAAATTCTAAGAAATTGTGTCATTATGTTGGAGACGCTACTTGGCAAGGAGAATTGATAGTCTAACGCAGGAGGCTAGGAATGTCGATAAAAAAAGAGGATCGACGAGAAAATAGTTTAGTCAGTTTTTGGGAATTGTTTGTAATGATTGTTAGTTGTCACGTGTGATTAATTTAAAAATAAATAAAAAATAATTTATATGTTAATCCATAACATATTTGGCGACGAGGATTTGTTTTAAAATGGACCAAGCGATGCAAGATTTTTTTAAGCAGCAGCAAAATTGGATGCAGAGGCAATCGGAAATCTTGAATGCCGCGTTGGCTAAACTCACTTCAACTAGCTCAGCACCTACCGATGTACTTGAGACTCAGTCATCGGTGGAAAAGACAATGGAGTTTTTATCAAGAAGCATGAATGAGTTTAGCTATGATCCGGATAATGGCATTATTTTCGAGACGTGGTACGCTCGATATTCAGACCGTTTTGAAGAAGATGCCAAGCTATTAGATGACGCTGCAAAAGTTCGCTTGCTGATAAGAAAACTAGATTCGTTAGCTCATACAAGGTATGCAAATTATATTTTACCACAAGAGCCACGCGATCTCAGTTTCAAAGAGACAAAAGCTAAATTGAGTGAGATTTTCGGCAAACAGATGTCACTGTTCAACGCTCGCTATAACTGTCTTAAGTTGCAAAAGAAACACAGTGATGACTTCATTACATATGCTGGAATAGTGAACAAACACTGCGAAAATTTCAATTTAAAGAATCTTACTAACGCGCAATTTAAATGTCTGATATTTGTGTGTGGATTAAGTGCAAGCTCCGAAGCAGATATTCGCACGCGGCTTCTATCCAAAATCGAAACTGATTCCGAAGTGACTATTCATGCACTTACTGAAGAGGCAAATCGTTTGATGTCTTTGAAACATGACACTAAGATGATTGAGAAGCAGTCACCCGCGGTTCAATGGGTAAAAAAGAACGCCCATAATCATGAAAAGTACTCAAACGAACATCAGAGTCCGACAAAAAAACCATCACGCGCATGCTGGTTTTGTGGTGATATGCACTATGTTCGATTTTGTAAGTTTAAAACACACAAATGTACTCAATGCGGAAACATGGGACACAAAGAAGGTTTTTGCCAATCTTCCAAACCAAGAACCAGTACTGGGAATAACAAACCGAAGATTAACAAGTTTGTAAACAAACCAAAAACCAACAGCCTGTTTATGGTATCGAAGATAGACTACGAGAGACGCCGTAAGTTTGTCAACATCAGGATTAATTCTGTTCCTGTTCGATTGCAACTCGACACCGCTTCGGATATTTCCATCATTTCACGAACAACGTGGAAAACAATTGGCAGTCCAGCTCTTACTACGATTGACCAATCAGCAAGAAATGCATCCGGAGATATTTTTCAACTATCATTTTTGCTCAAATGTGAAATCGCTTTTGGCGAGAAGTCGTTATATGGCGAATGTTACGTTTCCGATACCAATTTGGACATTATGGGCATTGACTGGATCGAACAATTCGGGTTATGGGAAGTTCCGATAAGTTCAATTTGTAACAAAATCACGTCTGTTTCCAGTTACCCGTCTTCGTCAAGTGCTCAGAAGATTGTTAAAACATTAGAGCAGAAATATCCTGAAGTTTTTGAAACCACACTTGGTTTCTGCACAAAGTCGACCGCTGTACTTCATTTGAAAACTGGTGCTCAACCAGTTTTTCGACCAAAAAGAACGGTTTCCTACGCCGCTCTACCTATGGTGGAAAAAGAACTGCAGAGACTCGAAGATCAAGGAGTGTTAAGCAAAGTTGAATTTTCAGCATGGGCCGCACCCATCGTAGCAATTAAGAAGGCTAACGGGAGTATTCGCATCTGTGCGGATTTCTCAACCGGTCTTAATAATATGCTGGAGTCACACAACTATCCGCTTCCTGCTCCAGAGGACATTTTCGCTACATTAGCTGGTGGTAAATTTTTTTCAAAGATTGACTTAGCTGATGTGTATTTGCAAATACCAGTCGACGAAGCTTCACGCTCTCTACTTACAATCAACACTCACAAAGGACTATATCAGTACAACCGACTTTGTTTTGGTATAAAGTCAGCTCCAGGAATTTTCCAACAAACAATCGATACTATGTTAGCCGGAGTGACTGGCGCTGTTAGTTATTTGGACGATCTGATTATAGTAGCTAAAACAGAGAAAGAACATGAAGAGATCTTGTCGAAGGTTTTTCAACGTTTAAAAGAATGGGGACTCCGTGTCAAAGCAGAGAAGTGCGCATTATTTCTTCCTCGAATTAAATATCTAGGATTTATATCGACCAAGAAGGAAGACGACCGGATCCTGAGAAGATTCAAGCCATCCAAAACATGCCACCACCAACTGATATAACGACGTTACGTTCGTTTATCGGCATGATTAATTATTACGGACAGTTTGTACGACAAATGCGGGAACTTCGTTTTCCATTGGATAAACTTCTAAATAAAGACGCAAAGTGGAACTGGTCAGCAGAGTGTCAACGGTCATTCGAGAAAACCAAAGCAATTCTGAATTCTGATCTGTTACTTACACATTTTGATCCGCAATTTGAAGTGAAAGTAGCAGCAGATGCCTCGAACTATGGTCTCGGAGCGGTAATTTTATATCGTTATCCGGACACATCGGAAAAGGTCATCGCACACGCAGCGCGGGCTCTTTCACCCGCCGAAAAAAACTATAGCCAGATAGAAAAGGAAGCGTTAGCATTGATTTTTGCGGTAACCAAATTTCACAGGTTCCTGTATGGACGTAAGTTCACGTTATCAACGGACCATAAACCGTTGATATCAATTTTCGGAAGTAAGAAAGGAATTCCAACACATTCTGCTAACCGGCTACAACGTTGGGCGTTGATTCTTCTTTCTTACGACTTTATAATCGAACATATTGGTACCACCAAATTTGGTCATGCCGATGCGCTATCTCGATTATTGGTTCAACAACCAACGGAAGTTTCCGACACTGTCATCGCATCCACTTCCATGATTGACTCCGAAGTAAATCAAATCATCGTGGAAAATGTGCGTCGGCTTCCTGTCACGTTTTCGATGATCACTAAGGCAACATCCGAGGATGAATTACTGCAGAAGGTTTTACAATACATGCGATCATCTTGGCCTACATTGATCAACGAACCGAATCTGAAGATGCTATTCAATCGACGAGACTCGCTTGCCGAGTCAAAAGGCTGTATACTAATGTCGGATCGTATAGTAATTCCGGATACATTACAGATGGTTGTTCTCAAACAACTTCATTCCAGCCATCCTGGAATGAATCGAATGAAGGCTTTGGCTCGAAGCCATGTTTACTGGCCAAACATTGATCGACATATCGAAGATATGGTGAAGAAATGTTCGCGATGTGCTACCGCTGCCAAATCTCCAGTAAAGACTACGCTGTCATCCTGGCCGATACCGATTAAACCATGGTCCAGAATACACCTAGACTACGCCGGTCCATTCCAAAACTTAAACTTTTTGGTTATTGTGGATGCCTACAGCAAGTGGCCTGAAATTTTTATAATGCCATCTACTACCACGTCGGCAACGCTAAGCAAACTGGAAGAAGTTTTTGCTAGGTTTGGATTTCCGGAAATACTAGTTTCCGATAATGGAACACAATTTACATCACATCAATTTGAGGAATTTTGTACATTCAACGGAATTCAACACATTCGTTCACCGCCGTATCACCCTCAATCAAACGGTCACGCGGAACGATTTGTGGATACTTTTAAGCGAGCTCTCTTAAAAGCAAAAGGGGAAGACATGACGGCTTCCGCGTTGCAACTCTTTTTAAGGTGTTATCGTACCACACCAAATGCAGCACTGCCAAATTCAGCAACACCTTCACAGCAGATGTTCGGCAGGAACATACGAACGTTGTTGGATTTGATGCATCCAACAGAATCAACAGTTCCGTTGCAACGAAATACAGAGATGGAACAAAACTTTAACGATCGACATAGCGCTGTTTCTCGTACCTATCAATTTAATGATACTGTCTATGTGAGGAACTACAAGAATAACAAGATATTGTGGGTACAAGCCACGATTCTGAAGCGCATTGGAACGGTCAAGTACAAGGTTCGAGTGAATGACCAAGTTTGGATTCGACACGCAAACCAAATTCGGCGCCGTCACTCAAATGCTACTGCACTGTCAATAGCAGAGCTTCCATTGGACATGTTGCTTGACACATTCGATGTTAAGCCTATCGCTAACAATCGCAATCCACCAATATTGGAAGAACCAGTCGTTATTAACGCAGACTCCGTAACGGAAGAACCTATACAACCAATATTGGGGCAACATCAATATCCGAAACGAACTCGTACAGCTCCTAGACGACTTCAACCAACCCACCACGGGAAAAGACATCCTTCAAGTTGAGACTCTTCACCAGATTTTTTTTAAAGGAGGGAGATGTTGGAGACGCTACTTGGCAAGGAGAATTGATAGTCTAACGCAGGAGGCTAGGAATGTCGATAAAAAAAGAGGATCGACGAGAAAATAGTTTAGTCAGTTTTTGGGAATTGTTTGTAATGATTGTTAGTTGTCACGTGTGATTAATTTAAAAATAAATAAAAAATAATTTATATGTTAATCCATAACACATTATATACGTAATTGTTTTTCTAATTATAATTAAAAAGCAGTAAAAATGACTTCCTTGGGCAATCTAGTGTTAAAGTCATAAAATATTGATCTGATCTCCTTTCTCCTTTTACCTCCTCCCTTACAAATGGACAATTTTGGTAAATGCATTTATTTAATCGATCTTCATTGAAACTAGAAAAAGTACAAACTTAAAATTTTGCCAGAATTTGTCCCTAAATAATTGCAATAAATATTAAACAAAATATGAAATTCACTCCTTGTTCCAACTCCCATACAAATTTTTGTATTGAAAATTCAAGAAAGTATTTCTCCTTCGAACATATGAGAGCTATTGACTTTAAAATTATAACATAGTAATGTGATTCGGATGTTGATAAGCAGAATCAAAATTATCCAAAACGTTCCACTTTCTCTGCCACCTCCCATACAAATGCCATAAATTCAGACAAAAATTGTTCATTTTCCTCGAAAATTAATTTTTTTTTGAAAGCAAACATTTTGTATACTACGTTCAGTGTTACATACAAAAATTACAAACCTCTCCCCTCTGCTTTTACCACCCCTCATACAAAAGTCACGACATATTTTCCTGGACAATAAACTCTTTCCTATTTCATTTAGAGTATCATATGATTGGACTTTACGCTCAATCATAATTCTGTTGTTTTTTATATGATTTTCAATTTCCTGCATTTTATTATTTGTTTTTTGCTTTAGGACCACTTTTTGTTTAATGTTATTCATTTGTCATTCACTTTTCGTGACAAAACTACCCTGATCTGAGCTTCACCTACTTTCATTTTTTTATCGCTTTGTTAAAAAAGCTTTTATCAATTCCAGTCAAAACAAAATTCACTTATATTTGTAATATGTGATCAATATAATCGTAATGTGTATGGGTCGACCTCAAAAATCGCTCAATTCATAATGCTCACGGTAATATATATATATTTTTTGTGTTGGAAAGTTCAAATATTTTTGCTATGCAAATACATACATTGCTGTGTGATTTTTTCTTTATTATTATTATCAGAGAGGTATGAAAATTATCTGACAATAAATATGACATTGATTTACATGGAAAAATATACATTCGTGTTTGTGTTGCAGATTTTTATAAAAACAAGAAAAGCAAAAATGTGATTTAATTTAGCATGAAAAGGCGAAAAGAGGCTCGCTATGGGACAAATACCAACCTCTATAAAAATTGTGATCGAATTGCATTTTTATTGATTAAGTTCATATTAGGTATATACTGGCAAATAAAAAGCAGAACATAATCTTTTCTTGGATATCGTGCGATGATATGTATTTGGATACTTTGATGGGTTTTTTTTATCTCCAAGGATAACTATGTATATATACGTACGTACGAGTTATCAGTGTGGGTGTTTTTCAATTTAACTTCCTATGAATAATCATTTTTCTAATAACTATAAACCCTTGTTACAAGGATTGTTTCTATTATTGTGTAGGTTTTATAGGTTTCACAAATTGTTACGACGATTTTTATACTTTACATAAAATCTGAGAGTTGTCGCTCAAAAACCTTGATTCAGAGTGGCCGTTTGTTTGTCTACAACATAGCTCTCGAACTCTTTGAGCTATCGTGCTGAAATTTATTTTATGCCATTTTTACCAAAAAAAAAGAAACTTTAAGTTCGTGAACGGGCTACATCCCCATCTTTGCAATACCTCCCTTAAAAATTTTATAAAGTGATTTTTCTCTGAAACTGTTTAAGCTATTGAATTGAAAATTAGGTCAAAGTATAATAAAATGGAAAAAAAAATTATAATATCAATAATATTGATCTGATCCCCTCATTTCATCTATGCCCTCCAATAGAACAGCGCCTTTTTGGAAATTGTATTTCTTCGATTTTCGTTGAAACTAGCAAAGCTTAAGAGATAAATTTCTTTCACAATTATTTATATTATTAGGAGTACAAATAAGTTTCCGCCGTTTTCTATCAAAAATTAGAAATGTACGAGGGCTGTATGATAAGTACCTGTGTTTACCGACTGGTGGCAACACTGACGCAAAATGTTTATGCCATCATGTGGCGCCATCTTTACAATGACGACTGTGAAAATTTCAGACAGATTTATCGAGTAGTTTTGTTTTGACAGCTGCTGAAATTCATCAAGTTCGTGTTTATTTGCAATCATGGACAAAGAGCAATATCGATCAGTGATTCGATTTCTTTTTTGGATGGGAAGACGTGTGAGGAAATCAAAGTGAAGTTGCATGCCGTTTATAAGGACCATGCACCTTCGATGAGTACCATCAGATATTGGTTTAATGAATTCGAGCCGTCCGATTGAAGTGACTACGGAGGATATGGTTAATAAAATCCATGATATTGTGTTAGCAGGTTGTCGGATGAAGGTCAGAGAGATTGCTGACATTGTACACATCTCAATTGAACGCATACAAAATATCCTTCACGAAAAATTGGTCATGAGAAAGCTATCGGCGAGATGGGTGCCGCGTTTGCTAACAGTGGAGCAAAAACGGAATCGCATGACAACTTCGGAGCACTGTTTGGACATGTTTAAGCGCAATCCGAAAGAATTTCTACGGCGTTTCGTAACTGTTGGCGAACCATGGATCCATCACTACACGCCAGAAACGAAAGAACAGTCAAAACAGTGGATTTCACCCGGCGAAACTGCTCCAAAGAAGGCGAAAGCGGTTCCATCGGCCGAAAAAGTCATGGCCACCGTTTTTTGGGATTCGCAAGGCATCATCTTCACCGACTATTTGGAGAAAGGAAGGACAATCACGGGGCAGTACTATGCTGATTTATTGGATCGATTCAATGCTGAATTGATAGAAAAACGGCCTCACTTGGCGAAAAAAAAAGTAATTTTTCACCATGACAACGCATCTGTTCACTCGTCCGCAATCGCCACAGCAAAACTGGTCGAATTGCGCTACGAATTGCTGCCTGGCCCCCTGTGACTTTTTCCTCTTTCCAAACTTGATGAAATCGTTGGCAGGAAAGAAATTCGGCTCGAATAAGGAGACTATCGACGCAACAGAGGCCTATTTTGCGGAGTTCGACAAATCATATTTTTTGGATGACTTGAAAAAGTTAGAATATCGCTGGACTAAATGTATCGAGCTGAAAGGATATTATATTGAGAAAGAAGATTATATTGAGAAATAAATAAAAAAACATTTGTTTTAATGCGTTTTCTTGCCTAACACGGGTACTGTAGCAACCGAAAGATTACTTTCCGCTTCCACGAAATACACTTCGGTAATAAACATGAAACAATGTCGCAGCACAAGCTCGCGAGTATCAAATTCCACCCGCAACTCATTATACATTATTTAGTATTAAGTTAACAGTTTTAAGTGCAATTTTATATAGCAATGAAATATAGAGTTAGTTGAAATCGAACCATCGTTCGACTCGGACTGTTTTACTTAAGTCCCCGTAGTGGTACAGATTGCCATAATACACCCCTCGTGTTGTGAAAGAACGGTATATTACCTTTTATTCAAAGTATTGTCCATCACTAGCCACTACTTTTTTCCATCTTTCTGGCAACATTCGGACACCACGTCGAAAAAGCTCTTCATCTTTTATGGCTATCCGCGAATCGATCCAAGTTTTAGTATCTTCATATGATGTAAAGCGCTGCTTAGACAGGCCATGTGTCATCGACCGGAACAAGTGATAATCAGCGAGTGGGGTAGGGCTTCCCAATGAAGTGTTTTCAAATAGGTTTTGACCGGCACCGCAATATGCGGACGAGCATTATCATGTAGGAGAATAATTTTGTCGAGTCTGGAGTAGTAATAGGCGCGTTTTTCCTTCAGTGCTCGGCTCAATCTCATTAATTGTGTTCGGTAGAGAGCTCCAGCAATGGTTTCGCTCGGTTTGAGCAACTCATAATACACGACACCAAGCTGATCCCATCAAATACACAGCATGAGTTTTTTTTTCCATGAATATTCGGTTTGGCTGTCGATATTGATGCATGACCAGGTGGTCTCCATGATTTTTCTCTTCTTTGGGTTATCGTAGTTTCTTTCTAAAACATTTTGTAACTTAAGTCAACAACAGACTGTTTACCCTGTCACCAAATTCCACCAAATTTTTATTAAGAATCTGTGAAAGAAAAAATGCATTATCAAATTAAATGACGTAAGGTTAAGCTCTAAAAAATCTTTCTGCAATTAAAACTTGTTCAATATTATTATGCCAGCGTGAAAAATTATTTCCGTTTATTGCTTAACGACCAACAGGAGCCAAACCATCACCATGATTTTGATATCGATCGCATACCATGTATCAAAATCAATTTTTTTTTCTATTTTCTGATAAGTTGATTGCAAGCAAGCCAATCGAATAAGTGCTATATGCGCATCTATTATTAAATTTTTTTCTCCATTTAATATGAGCAACATTTTACACGCGAAGTAAAAATAAAATGATTGGATTAATTCGATTCAGACTGTATTGCATCGACACATTAGTGTTTGCTTTGTTTTTTTTTTCTGTTTCCTGAAGTTGGTTGCATGCAAAATTATTTTGCTTGCAGTAAGATTGGAAGAAGCAAGGTCGCTGGTTGTGCTTGATGGGAATATGGAATAGAAAAACGAAATCTTCGGACACGAGTCAGTGAACGATTATGGAATGAAAATTTGTTAAAATATCAATGACAACTGATATTGACATTCAAATTTATAATTTATAATCGTAAATTAGACCTGGTCCTTGCATTAATATTGACACAAACTTTGGACATTCACTGTGAGTTAACCATTGATCGCATGCATTTCATCTTGATTGCGCTTTGGCAAGTGACCTTCATGTTATAATACCGTGCAAAAAAAATGTTCAGCGTCAGTTGTTTACAGGCGTGGAATGGGACGGTAATTGCTTTGAAAAAACATAGCAAGTGTAAAAATAAACAAAAGTTAAAAAAAAAAATAAATAAATAATGGACCATGAAACCAAAAATTAAAAATCTAAAAAATGTAGGTAAACATTATAGGGCTACGATTGCGCGTAAAGCCCAATCATACGATACTCTAGATGAAATAGAAATTTTTGTGATCGCAAGAAATATCGTGTGGGGAGTGTTAAAAGGGGTGATAACATTGAACTAATTTTTTTTCCATCATACGAGAGTAGCTATAAAAATGTTTTATGTAAAATGTAAGCTCCAAAAATTGAGTAGGTACTGAAAAATTAGTGCATTGTAACATTCAATAATTTAACCATTTTGTAATAAACCCTTCTGGTACCTCTTATAATAAAAAAGCCCTTACGGTACCACTGTATCATAAAAGCCACACGGCCACATACAAATTTTATTATATAAACCGTAGCCGGTGCCCTCAGCAATCATTCTAAGCACTAGCAACAGATTTTGGTCGGTCTTGAAAATAAAATCATTCTAAAGTCTTGGTCGATGTTGAAAATAAAATCATTCTAAGCTCTTGCACTGCACTAAGAACGACTCTCGGTCGTGAATTAGAATCATCCTATATTAAAACCTTGGGTTTTCATTTTTACCCAATACTCTCACCTTCTTTACGCGGCACTATACAACATAGTCTGCATCCCGCCACTCTCTCCTAAATTGTCGCTACTTATGCCACGAATCGTCCACACGCCCCGTACAGAATCGTAACAGTATTAGATTTAGCGAAATTGTGCAGTTTGTATGGGAGGTGGTTGAAGGAATGGGGGGTTTTATTGATTTTTTCAGAAATAACTATGAATATTATAAAATTTACATCTCTTAAATTTCAGACTTTTCGAGAAAATAGGTTTTTTGTGATGTTGGGAAATTGAGACATATTGGGAGGGGTAGAAGCAGTACAGCTAATCAGTTAATGTTTGCTGATCTTGGTGATAATGCTAATTAAGTATTTAGTACAAAATGTTAGCTCGATAAATGTTATATGTTCCGAGAAAATCGGCTCAGAGTGTTTCATGAAAAAGTGCAGTTCGTATGGGAGGTGGGGGAAGGAGTAGGGGGATTCAAATAGTTTTTATACTATACGTCACATTTATGATAAAAACGATATATTCCAAATTTCAAATCATTAGCATTGATAATTTCCAAGAAAATTTGATTATTGTAAATGATTTGAAATGAGTCATTTTGTATGGGAGAGGGTAGAAGGGGTGGAGTGATTTGGCTCGTTCACAAGCTTGACCTTACTTTTTTTTGTCAAAAAATTACGTGAACAAAATTTGAGATTTCTGGCTGGACGCATTCTCGTGCTAGCGAGCGAACGGACAGACGGACGGATGGAAATCCGAGTTTGTGATTTTTAAGCGACAACAAACATTTATATACCGTTGGCGACTCTGTGCGAGAATTATTTCTTGACGTTACAAACATTAGAGCAAACTTATAATACTTTCGGATTTCATCTAGAGTATTAATATGGCTACGAAAGAGGCGATTTTGCAGCCACTCGGAAAAGCAGCTGTCACCATCCGGCTTGTGTGATGTTATTGTGGGAAGTCTCATATGACGGGGCTACCGAGCTCCATTTTTGTGAAAGGGATGCGGGTCAAAACTGCGGCGAAGGTGTACTTGAAAACCGTTTTGGAAAACTTTGTGAAGCCGCTCTACTCGATAATGTTCGCAAATAGACCATGAACCTTTCAGCAAGACTGTTTCGGCCTATAAATCAAAAAAATTGCCAAACGTGGCTAAAAAACCATGTTCCGGACTTCATTGCTCAAGCCGAATGGCCCGCTGGCAGCCCAGACCTGAATCCGTTGGAGTACAAGTTGTGGTCCGTTTTAGAGCCTATGGCTTGCTCTCGTCACCTCAATATCAAGTCTCTGAAGCTCGTTCTCGTCCGAACAATGGAAAACTTTCCCCATATATAAGGTGCGTGCTACGATCGATGCGTGGCCGGACAGACTTCAGGCGTGCTGGAGAGCAAAAGGTGACCATTTCGAATAATTTCTACGATTTTTAGCTATTGAATGGGACAATGAATAGAAAAAAAAGTTTCGAAAAATCTTTTGTCATTTTATTTTATCGCAAAAAATCGTGTCAATATTTATGTAAGGACTAGATATATCGCCTAAACAAAACAATTGCTTGAGTCGCTACATGCGTGAGTGTTCTAGTACCCGGCCAGCATTAGTACTTGAACACTTCTTGCTTTTTCTTGAAATACTAAAAATATTTGTTAGTATCTGCCAACAAGTCGGGCGAAACTTTATTTTACATTCTATATTCTTGGCACAAGTTGGGGATGCGTGCGAAATCAATATGTCGTTTAAAGTGGTAGCAGATAGGGAAGGCGAAAGGGATCGGGTTTTATGGGCGGACTATTGTATCAAAAAAGTATTCCTTACATAGCCGCAACTTTTAATAGGTTACTTAAGTTGTAAATGTGCATTGCGGTAATTCTGTTTGAGTCGAAAGTTCATCTCGAATTGGGAGATGATTGCCAATTATGTTTTTTTTCCAATTACCTTGACCCACTTTTCTCGGAACATTCAAGGTTTCTCATCGTTTTCCACATATCTCACTGTTTCCTTGGAACTTGCTAAAAAGTGTTTCTGGTTGCATCCCACTTGGTGTTCAATGTGCGCATTTCATTTTCGCCGAATGTCGATAACGTATCGTGAAAATGGTGGAATGCTGGAATTGCTTGTTCAATTTTCGGCAGGCAACCATCTGGTGGTGATCTTCAATATGTCAGCTTCAAGCGTCTCTCGCCACATGGTTGATTTGGTTCTGAGTAACATTGTTATGTATCGGAGGCCCAGGAAGGGAATATAAGATTCGGGATTGACTGGGCTGAGATCCACCTACGTCCATCTCAGTGGCATTCTTGGTGCTGGTGCGACACGCTAGCTTGTTGCCGGGCAAAGCTGCGGGAGTCGTGGGGTGGTTCGCTGCACCAGAATGTCATGAAACCCACTGGCCTGTCATAACAAAAGCGAATCGTGAGCTTTTGAGCTCGCCGCATCGGCTTACCCAATACGGGAGTACAACGAAAATTTTGACTTCATCTGGTCGCGGATATTAACCCGACCAGATGTCTCGACGACGGCGTCAGATGGTGTGACGCCAACCTGCCCGCTTTCTCGAAAAACAATGTCCCGTTTTTTCTCGACCACGTTGGGTGACGTGTTTATTGCCCAGGTCTCTGCCGACCTTTTGAGCAATTCTGCAGAGGTTGGGATTTCCAGCCGACACTAGATGGCGTGGATTCATCCCGATAACAGAGGTCTCTGCCGAATTTTGGGGGTGATCTACAGCGTCGGCAATTTCCGGCCGACGCCAGATGGCGTGGACCCGTCACCATAACAACATCATCAGGTGAAACCGAAGATTTGTTATGGTGACTTGTGTGAAAAAAATTTCTATCCGATGACCATTTACCGAATGTCATTATCCGAGCCAAGCTGGACGTTCATATATCTTTAGATGACAATAATATCACATCGCGATCGAAGACGCCACTTAGTTAACCATAAAACTCCTCTTTGCCGGCAAGCGTTAGATGGTGCGTTTCACTGAAGAATCGTGACATTTCTGAATTTGGTCTTTAGTCTGACGACGATAATTTTATCCGGTAGCTGATAAGACTGTTTCACGCTTTCGGACGATCCCCACACCATTATTAGCTGCACTCTCAGGACCAACGTACAGAATGGTCTTTCTCTTCGTAGTTCGCTCCTGGTCCAGTTCACCTTATCTCGTTCGATCCTAAGAATTGGTTGCTATAGTGCTCCATTTCGCAGTCGATCATTGATTGGCGGTGTATGAACCGAACTAACGCACTCCTTCCATAAGCCATCATAGTCCAAAATTCAAAGATCGTCGTTACCGTGGAATCCGAGCATGGCTGGCATTGTATCCGTTTCATGTTTAGTTAATGTTGAAAGATATGTGGTAATCGTTTTTTTGCCATTCTTAGGGCTTAGGGCTTAGACTCTACTGTTATCACACAGGCGGACAAAATAGCCGTTAATCGCCTTACGACAAGCAGACCTCACTTTTGTTGGCACTACAGTCTTAATTGGGACTTGGCCTCCTGTATACTGCGCCTTCATACTTAACGGTTCAGTGACCGAGTCGTCCAGTTTGAAAATATTAGCAGAGATTTGCTTTCTGCATCAATAGAGTCCTTCATCCACTCCACCGCTGTAGCTCCTTCAACTTTATGAGAGTTGACTCTTCCGAAGAAGAAGATGGCATACAATTCTCTATTGTATCGTATTTTCTAGACCGAGTCTTCTCTTACACGTCCGATGACCTTTTGCTGAGGACCTTTCTTTGAAGATTACATGGTGTAATCTGTCCAATTTTCACACACTCTTCGCAGTAAATCAGGCTGCCTTGCGGCAATAACGCGTCGAATATTGGCTTCCAAGTGCTCAATAGTTTCTGGTTTATCGGCGTAGACATGGGACTTTACATATCCCCAGAGAAGAAAATCGAATGGCGTGAAATCGTACGAACGAGGTGGCCATTTAACAGGTCCATTTTGTGAAATTAAATCGATCATTAAATGTTTATTTCAGTAAATTAATTGTATCGCGCGCTTTGTGGCATGTGGCGCTGTCCTGTTGAAACCACATGTCTGCGACTAATGATTCCATCGGCCCATAAAGCGCACCAAACGGTGACTTTTTCTGGATGTAATGGTGTTTCGATAATAGCTTGTGGATAATCATCGCTCCAAATGCGGCAATTCTAGGCTAGGGTATAGCCTAGTGGGTAGCGTGTTGGTCTAGAATGCGAAGGTCGTGAGTTCAAATCCCGGTCGACGCATAATTCCAGCACACTGCCTGGTTGGGTATACCTTGGTCACCTCAATATACGAAAACGAAAAATTTTTAGATAGAGGGCTGTGCGAAGGTCTAACAACCCTTCCACAATAAATAATGGAAAATGTTAAGGAACCTAAAGGTCAGGAGGTCAAAGCCCGATTTGGGCTGTAGTGCCATTGTAGAAGAAGAAGATGTTTATTGCCTTTGAAGTCGGTATTTCTTGATTGAAAGCTTTTTAATTTGTTAAAAATCGGCATAACCTGTATGCGATAAGATCATCCATCGACATGAAATCTTACTTTGATTTAGAGCAGCTTTCGATTCTCTCAGTAATCTTTTTCGATTCTAATTACGTCGATTTTATAATTTGCTTGTTTTCCTTCGTCTTTCTGATTGCGCATTTAATCGTCCGTCAACTGTGCAAATTTGTAACCGATCTTATCGGTATCTCTTATTTATATCTCGTATATAACAAAACAACATACTTCCAAACACATTTTTCTAGATAGCAAAAACTCTACAGATCATAATAACTCTCTAATCATTATAAATGTGATATTTTCTTGCAAAATTTTATTCTTTTCAAACACATCGAATAAAGAAAATGTGAATGAGGAAAAATTGCACATTTCTACAACGCTTTTGTCTTAGACGGAGGGAGTTTCGTAAATAACTAAAAAATTATTTAAAACTGCGTAATAGAGCTGATAATTCTTCAAATAATCTTACCACTCGTATTTCTTTCTCTCTTTATGATAAGAAAATGATTGAACCTCGTTACGAGACTGCTATCGTTCGGATTCTATTAACGTAAGGTGTTTGGAAAAAAAAAAGAACCGTATTGAAAAATAAACATTATTTGCAGAGGTGCTTGAACCAAATTCGCAAAAGTACATAAATTTTGAGCTATCGTCATCACAGAATATTATGGATAAATTTGACGTCATATCACCAGTTCAAGTCTACTATACTTGTTTTGTTTATTTTTATTTTCGAAAGTTATTGGTGTTGTGCGGTTTGTTTACAAAAATTATCAGACTGATTGTGAGTCGAATGGCACATATGCTACGTGGCTTGAACAATTTTTATTAATTTTTTTTTTTTACATTTGCTGTCGACGAAAAGAGTTGGTTTGTTTATTCGTTTCGATCACAATAGAATTTTTTTTATATTATCATAAAAGGTGTTTTATATATCGACGGTTGCATAGCTTGGCTAATACATAGCCAAATCGAGAATTAAAGGGTGGGATTTAGAAATAAAGGGTTACTTTCACTGTGATTTACAGAGACGGGTAGTCCCTTTCACAGTGAGGTGAAATTATTTTATTCCTGTTTAATTATTTCTATCGTACTTTATTTCAGGACTAAAAAAAATCAATTTTATTAACATTTCGATTTTCTTTTCTATTTACAGTCGGAACATTTTAAAATTGAATTCTCTTCGAAAATCGTTTTTGTGGATTTTCAATAAATCAACGCGAACTTTGCAAAATCACAGCTATCGTCATTATTTGACATTCTTGCCGAAAATAAAAAACAATAAAATATTTTTGCAGCACAAATCCAAAAGATTGGTCTATCGGATTTTGACGAAAAGCAGTTTGTTTTTCGACAGCACTTAATAAAAAAAAAACAACAACGTCTGTTTGAAATTCGGTGGTTCTTTATTTCATTGGGAATTATTTTTTAGTAATTCTCGTTGACATGAATGTTTTGAATAATAGCAGTGATGAAGTGGTTGAATGTCCATTATGCATGGAACCGTTAGAAGCTGACGATCTCAACTTTTATCCGTGCACATGTGGCTATCAGGTAAGAAAATTTTTATTAAACATTTTTTATGACTAATTTTTTTTTTCTCATCTTTTGAAATAGATTTGTCGGTTCTGCTGGCACAGAATCCGAACCGATGAAAATGAGTTATGTCCAGCGTGTCGAAAGGCATATCCGGAAAATCCAGCGGATTTTACTCCCTTATCGCAAGAGCAGGTAATTATTATTATTAATTTTTTTTTCTTTAATTAATTGTTAAGATTAGATTAGGCGAAGCATTGGTACGCTATCTTTTTAGAGTTCAAATCTGTAGTTTTTGTTATGAACATTCTTGACGTTAATTAATCACTTTCTTGATTTCATAACAATGACACATTCCGATTTCAAAATTTCATTAAATGAGGGAAGATTTCACTTTGAAAGCTACATATTATCATGTTGTTGAACTTTGAAATCCTATAGAGACATGTCGGGAATTGGGTTGGGGCTGGGTTACAGTGTCGGCTGAGATTTCACATAGACTGTTAATTTCCAACTTCATTGCGGTCGTGTTATCTAGTGTTTGGATTTTTCTCATTGTATTTCCACATTAAGTAGTTCGAGGCTGAGATACCCTTCCAATTTCTGCATGGGATTGACAGAATGATGGGCGGGATGGGTAAAAGCAATTGGCACACCTACCAACATGTACACTTTAATTATTAAAAAAAAATAGTGCCAAAAAATTGGTTCCCATCAATCAAATTCCTGTTGAAAGACCATAGGACAGAAACAGTTCTCTTCCACAAGGCGTGATCCTAAGCATCGGCCTTTAGTTGTTGCCAGGACTTCTTTATTGCTCTGGCCTCCTGTTCAACTGCTCGCTTACGTGTGCTACATGGGTGACCAACCCAACGTCTTTTCTGGATTACAATCTAGAGCTTGTTTGGCGATGTTTCGCCCTGGTTTCCTCAAGTGTGACCGATTCACTGCCCTTTTCCGCTTTTGAATCTCAATGCATATTTTAGTCTGTCCAATTGAACTCCAAAGTTCGTCCTTGGAAATCGCTTTTGGCCAAAATATCCTTAAACTGCGTCGGAGGCATTGCTTCAAGTTTGCAGTTTCTTGGTGAGTCGAACGATCACTTTCCATGTAGTACAACCATGTAGCAACACGAATTTGACGCATGTGTGAAAAAAATTAGATCTCTCATAACCTCCATAAAAGAGAAATGATACCGAAGGTCTGACGAGCTTTATTTATGCGAGCCGTTAACAAGGTAACAAAAATCTTGCACCAGTTCCCAATCTTCTCCGTTAAGAATAATCGGTGTACTTGTGTTCGAACCTATATACATTTGGTTTTAGGTTTTTATTTTCAGTCCTGCATTTAGAATGCAACGAGCGAACATTTGACTTTAAGTCTGAACGGTTATGTGTAAGTAAACACTTGTCATCACCATGGTCAAGATGACTTCAGATGTTCAACAGTCTCCACTAAAAACGTTTATCTTCCCCACCTTCCAGTGCAGCTTGCCGTTCGCACTGGCAAGCAAACACTCCGGTTTAAAAACGAATCACGAAATTTAACAGTGCGACCGAAGGTGGGGTTGAGAGAATACTTATGAGCGCGTGAAGCAGCTATAGCATTACGGGGTAAGGACATACATGGGGGCAAGAGATTAGAGATTTCGTCCGAACAATATCCATTGTAGTAGCGATTAAAAAGGGCTAGGGAGTTGCAGTTCGTTTATGCTCGAGTGAATCGAGCGAAGAAGTGATGTCAGACTCTCATATAATTTTAATAGTCCGAGACTGGATACTATTCAGGTAAGAGAGAGAAGTTTTTACAGCTTCCGCCCATGGGTGGGAATTAAATTCAAGACGTGGTCTAATATAGGCCTTATAAATTCAGTAACCCCGAAGCGGTGAAGGAAGTTTTACACCGGTTTAGGTAGCCCAAACATGTAGATACTTCCTTGGCGATTTGGATACCTAATATCTTAACAGTTGAAGAGTTGGTTAATGGCTGAATTTCGAAGGTGATTGAGTCAAGGTTAGAGTCACGTTTGTGGGACACAAGACAGCACTGGGTTTTCGAATTAAATTCAACTTGATTCTTATTGCTCAACTAAGAATTTTAGCCAAGTCGTCATTTAATGACTGAACCATGTACCTAAGTTGTTCTACTAAGCTACTACATCGGGCTAAGGACGCAGTGTTGAAGTGATAAGAGAAGTTTAAAGTGCTGTTATCAGCGAAGCTATGTATAGGATTGATAGTTGAAGATAGCAATTCATTAATAAATATCAGAAAAAGGGTGGGCGAAAGAACCGAGCCCTGAGGCAGACCAGCGCTAATTTTATAGGCAGGGGAAACCACACCATCCAATACCACACGCATTGAATGATTGGTTGAAAACTTGCAATCCAGGAAATAAGAGAGTAACCGAAACCAATAGCTTTGAGTTTGATTAAAAGGGCATTGTGCCATACTCTGTCAAAAGCCTTGAGAACGATAATACAAGATTCACCAAACTGGTGAATACTCTTGTTCTAACGTTCAGTGAGGGTGGTTAAAAGGTCTCCTGTGGAACGTTTTTTGCTGAATCCATACTGTTTGTCGTCAATAATATCATTGATGTTGAGATATTCTATTACTCAATCGTTGATGATTGTTTTGTTGACCTTCGACAGAATTATTGGTTATTGCTATTGGCCGATAATTAGCAGGATTTGTGCGTTCTCTTTTTTTTGACTCTGACTGCAGAGGAAACTACTAAACATTTCCTGTGAAACATTCTGACCAATCAAAAGAATTATTAAATTGTTCCAGTTGCACAATGCAAATCCAACTTTCGACGAATTAATGCGACTGGGTTCGAGCTGTTGTCTGGGAAACGGAAGTAAAATAAGGATCACCTATAGCTAGATAGCAAGAAAAAGCTTTTTGAGGAAGTGATTTTGAGGAAGTGATTTTGAGAAAAACGCGGGAACCCTTGTTAACGCTGAATGTTATTACTACGGGTGAAGAGAATCCTACAAATTACTCCACATGAGATGTATGGGCTGAGAATCTTAGTTAACTATCAATTCTTAATTACCATGACCTTTCCCCATTATTATTAGGTCTGGGAGAAAAGTTTGTGGCGTTTTTTTTGTAGTAAAATTCAACTGGTTTTCTTATAGTGTGGAAGTGAATTTATTTAAACTAAATATGCTCCGTTATTATCGACAATGTTTCGCCATTTTTCGGGTAGAGCCATCGGTGAAGAGCTTTTGTGGTTTCTGGTTGAAAAACTGAATCAAGTGGTTTTCACAGGCTTTTGAAACCAGCTTAGTTCTATTGAAAGAATTCTGCAGATATCGAACAGCTAAGGTGTTGCTTAGTGGATAGCGTGTTTGGCTTACAATGAGAAGGTCGTGAGTTCAAATACCGGTCGGCGCATAATTCCAGCACACTGCCTGCTTGGATATTCCTTGGTTACCTCAATCTACGAAAGTGAAAAATTCATAGAGGGTTGTGCGAAGAGCTAACAACTCTTCCGCAATAAATAATGAAAATGTTAAGAAACCTGAAGGTCAGGAAGCCAAGGCCCGATTTGGGCTGTAGCGCCATTGAAGAAGAAGAAGAACATCGGAAAAAGTGATAGTTAGAGTATGCTATGTCTGGACTACACGGTGGATGCATTAAAACCAAGCTCTCGCAATTTGTGACGGGTCATCAAATAAGTGTGTGGTCGTGCGTTGTCATGATGGAAGACAACACCTTTCCTGTTATTCAATTGGGCCCGTTTTCTTTCAATTGCCTGGGGTAATCTCTCTAGTTGTCCACAGTAGAGTTGAAAATCAATCGTCTGGCCAATTGGAAGTAGCTCATGGTGGACGATTTCCTTTCAGTCCCACCATACACACAGCATCACCTTTTTTCGGCGTCAATCTTGGCTTCGCGAACGATTATTACGGCTCACCATCCCTTGTCCACGATCTTTGATGCTTCCGATTGTCGTACGTGATTCATTTTTCATCACGTTTCAGAAATAGTTCGTTTCAACAGCGCTTCGCAGATGTTAATTCGGTTTACCATGTTTTTCGCGCTCAACTCATGAGAAACCCATACATCGAGCTTCTTGTTGTAGCCAGTTTTGTGTAAATGGTTCAAAACAGTTTCGTGGTCAATACCTAGCTCCATATCAATATCGATACTGCTGATATGCGTATCTTCCTGGACTTTTTCAAGAATTTCATCAGCTTTGTCAGTGATTGGGCGCCCAGAGCGTGACTCATCTTTCACATCAAAATTGCCAGAATGAAAGCGAATGATTGAGCAGATTTTGATACAGTACCTTAACCATACACAGCAGAAATTTTTTCACAAGCCTGCGCAGCGTTCTTCACTTTGTCGTAATAATATTGCAACATATAGCGCAATTTTTCATTACTTTTCTCCATTTTCAAACGCAAACAACTTTCCAACCACTGCACCAATTTCGATGTTTATACACTCGAAGTGTCACCTTTCCAACGAGCGTTTAGGGGTGTCGCTGCGATCTATGAACTTTTTTTCCCAGACTCAATATAACATATCTTCCGTAATCATCACTTACCTCCTCTTGTACATAGACTTGTCTTCGTTTGCGCGTGTTTGTAATCAACAACATATGACGAGAAAGGAAGCGATTCCATTAGTTTCGTCAGTGTTGGTTTTTATCTCCTTGAAAATTACATAGTTCGGGAAAACATACAAGCAGTATTGATCGTCAAATCACATTAAAAATGTTCTGTGGTTTTTTTTTTTTATAAAATCTAAATTTTAATTTTGTATTTATTTTTTGTAATTTTCACAGATAGCCGCATTAAAGGCCGAAAAAAGGCAGCGAGATCAACAGCGTAAGCAGAAAATTACTGAAAATCGCAAGCATTTGGCGAACGTTCGTGTTGTCCAAAAGAATCTTGTTTTTGTAGTAGGTCTACCGCCTAGATTGGCAGACGCAGACGTAATTATTTTTAAATTTAAATCTATCGTACTTCTTTTGCTAAACGATACAATTAAAATTTTTCTAGATTCTTAAAAAACATGAATATTTTGGAAAGTATGGTAAAATTCATAAAGTTGTGATAAATCCTAGCACCGCGTACGCAGGCTTACAAGTAAGTTTTTAATTTATGTTTTAGCGTCGTTGTCGTCGCAATTCAAATTCTTGTTCGTATTGTTTTAATTATGTAAAAAAAAAAATATTGAATTCTTCACAGGGTCCTTCTGCGTCAGCGTATGTTACATACGTGCATAACAACGATGCTTTACGAGCGATACAAAGTGTTAATAATATAGTTATAGATGGTCGACTGATTAAAACTAGTTTAGGCACGACAAAGTATTGTAGCCATTTCATGAAAAATCAGCAATGTCCGAAAGGCGATTGTATGTATTTACATGATTTGGGCGATCCGGAAGCTAGTTTTACGAAAGAAGAAATGCATCAAGGCAAGCATCAGGAATACGAAAAACGATTGCACGATGCGTTAATAGCATCATCGAATGGCAGTGTGACTGCAAATTGTAAAAATGGTGATACTAAATTAGGTAACGGTACGGGACCGGGACAAACTAAGGAAGCGTGGCCAAGTCTTTCAGTTTCGCCCGTCAATGAGAAGCCCACAGTTAAGAGTGGAAAAGGTGTGTTTAAAGCTCAGTTTGTGCTTTGAATTTTCATTACAAATAATTTTGTCTTTTTTTCATCACAGGCAATAAAGAAAATCATAAAAAGCACGATAAAACGAAAGGTGATAAAAAGGGTCAGAAAAATCAAAAAGTTCGAAACGATAGCTCTCATAATAATAGCTACCAAAACAACAACAAAGAACACAATAATAGTAGTAATCACCACACGACAAATGGCGTAGCTTACCAAAATGGTACAAAAGATACGGCCGAGACGCGAGTTATAACATCGTCTCCGATCAAGGATAAATCACAGAAGCATCAAACTAAACATCTTAGTGCCGACGACGAGATTAATTTGATCGATGATTTCGAAAAGGATACGTTAAGTGATGACAACGATGCAAAGAATGCCGACACACGATCATTAAGGTAATTTCAAAAACCGATTGGATTTTAAATGTTAAAAATTTAATTCTCATTTGCTTAGTAGTTCGTCGACGAGCAGTAATAACGGTGACAGTGGTTCGCTGAGTGAAAGTACAAGCGGTAAAAGTTCGCCGGGCAGTTTTCCTGATCATCCATTATCGACTACGCCCGAAAGTCAACAAACGTCGTCGTCATCGACAACAGATATACAAGAAAATCATATTTTAGATAATTCAACAACACAGCAGCAGATAACGACATCAACGGATGCAAATTGTATTTTAAATAGCAGTAAGAATGAATTAAATCGTACAATCGCAACAACGAATGGTGTTACAAATATAATGGACACTTCAGGTACATGTTCTCACATTCTCTTATTCTCGATATTCTTATCTTCGTTTTTTTTTATCCCTCAGCATGTCTATCAAAATTAAGTCTCTTCGACGATAACAATAGTTTCTTTTCATCTTCAACATTCGAGCAATTGTTTAAAGGCAAATTAGATAATGATAGTCGTACAGCAATTAATAATCAATTAAATAGCGCTATCACGTCTCATTTACCCGATCTACTTAACGGTACGGATGATACAAAACGCACAATTCACAGTAATGTTGATAAATTCAATGTTTTAAAAGGTATCGATGGTTATCAAAATCCAAATACCACATCCCCGTCGTCAACGTCGTTAGTAAATGGATTGGTCAGTGGTCTCGGTGGCGTTCCTGCAACGGCTACAACGTCATCACCATCTTCTAATAGCACTTCCAGTAATAGCTTTATTGATAGTCCTGAAAAATATCTTCTCTCTTCGCTTAATACGACAGAAGAATGGGAACAAGCTTTCAAATATTTTATGCTGAAAAACAATAAACAGATGGAGGATCAACAACAACAAGACGAATATCTACGAATGCAAGAACTTCAAAAAAGGAATATGATTAATTCGATTGGAATGTCTCAACAGCAAATGAATGGTGGTTTGCATGGTATGTGTGAAAAATTTTGTAATCTTTTTGGCTTAGAGAATAAAGTTTTGATTTTCTATTCTAGATTTCAATGCAGATTTTCTTCATAATGGTACCGATTTGAATAGATTGTCACAGCCAAATATGTTTCAACAGCAGCCGCAACATCAACAAAGACAGGGGAATAATTTACAACATAATGATCATATGGTTGGCAGCAGTATGTTCTTCGGTACAAATATGTCGAAATTCTTTGATTTTCATAAAAATCAACAGCAGCAACAACTTCAACATCAGGTAAACTTTTTGTTTTGTTATCAATTGTCTCCAGATTGCGATTTTCTTTCTCCTTCACTTTTTCTGGTGGTTTTAAATATCATTACCGTGTAAACCCCACTGTTTAATGAAATGTACAGACTAGTCGGCATGGGTAGAGTTGAAATGGATAAAAGAATTTTGGTGGCGGGACAGACGAAAGAGATGATGGCTTTAATTCTTGAAATTCTTGGCGGATTGATGCATTACTACATTGCCATTAAAAGTAGCGTTAGTAAATGTTGAGTACTGCATAGGTTGTGCTCTTTAGAAGTCAAGCTGGTTTCATCGAACAATCAGAACGCATTTGTGTGGATACGATCTAAGAACGTTGAACTTAATCTCCAGCTTATGCGAATTGTTCTCTAAAGCATGCATCGCTAATATCATTGAATTAAGAGTCCGACTAGACATTTTAAGTTCTACACGGAGCTGTGTGTTTCGTATTTGGACGGTATGATTTACAAATGAATCTCGAAATTTTCTGGTATGACAAAAAGTCGGGAGCGAGTATTGCGGGGCAGTCAAGTATTAGGTGGGAGGGAGTTAAAGATTTCATTTGAACATTCTCTGTGGAAGTATGTACAGGGTGGGCCAAATACAATAAAATGAACAAAATTAATTTTTTTTCCATGTATTATGGCTTCATTAGTAAGAACAAACATTCCCATTACTGATGGAATACAACTTCGTTCAAGTGGCTGCCTCGGCTGGCTTCGCAGAAGCGCATTTTGTCACTCGAATTTTCCAAGACCATGTCGATGGCTGTAACTCACGGATTGCTTGGATAATATTGGCCTTAAGTGCTTGAATCGGTGCTGAATTGTTGGCATAACATCGGTCCTTCACGGTTCCCCAGAAAAAAAAAGTCCAAAGGGGTCAAATCGCAGCTTCAAGGCGGCTAATTGACAGCGCCAAGACGGCTGATAAAACGGTTTGGGAATTTGGTGCGTAAAAGATCGATTGTGGCATGGGCTGTGTGGCATGGCGCGCCATCCTGCATGAACCAGAAGTCCAAATCCATGTCTTCAATTTCAGTAAAAAAAAAGTCGGATAACATGGCTCTGTAACGTTCACCGTTGACCAAAATTCCCAGCCTCATTTTCGAAGAAAAATGGTCCAATAATGCCACCACTCCACAATCAAGGAAGGTCCATTGAAACAATAAACTACGCATCTACAAGATATTAATTCGTCCTGTGCTGCTATATGGATGCGAAACATGGACATTGACGCGAATGTCGAAGAAGGTAATCGACAAGTTTGAGCGAAAAATTCTTCGGAAGGTGTACGGACCAGTTAAGGAAGGAGATGATTGGCGAATTCGATACAACCATGAGCTGTATCAACTATTTGACGATCCACCAGCATCTATCGTGATAAAACTGCGCAAGTTACAATGGGCTGGCCGCGTGGAACGAATGCACGAGGAACGAATACCAAAACGAGTGCTCAAGGGCAAAGCTCAAGACAACCGACCGCAAAGGAAGCCACGAAAGCGATGGGAGGAGGCTAAGGCTCGATATGGGCTGTAGCGCCATTGCATCATCAAGAAACTCTATGCCATGCCAAAAGTCTAAAATTCATAGACATGTCAAGGTTGAGATTGGGCGATTTAAATTACCTTCCGTTCCCCTTGATCATATTCACATGGACTTAGTAGGCCCACTACCAGAATCAAACGGGAACTCATACATCCTGACCATAGTCGACAGATTTATGCGATTGCCTGAGGCATATCCTCTAAAAGATATGACAGCTGCGACAGTAGCAAAAGTATTCGTTCAACAATACGTTCCTTGTTTCGGAATTCCATCTAAAATAACGACTGACCGCGGTAGCCAGTTCGAATCTAAACTTTTCGACCATACCACCAAAATACTGGAATCTAATCACTTACGAACCACTGCATATCATCATTTATTCATTCATGCTCTCCCGCGGAAACGGTTTTTGCACAAACCATCCGAGTGTCCGGAGATTTTTTTTCCGATCATTTTTTCCAAGTCTATACAAATCATCTCCCATGGTTCTTTCGCCTCCCCATTTCTAGATACCATTAGTCCGGCCGGGGATCGTCTTTCAGGTTTGATTGCCTGGCATATTTGGCATTCTTGAACGTATTTCCGGACGTCCAAACGCATCTTAGGCCAATAATACACCCGTGCTACGCGATCTAGTGTTCGCCGACAACCCCCATGGCCGGCCTTTGGGTCATCATGACACTCTCGCAGGACTTCTTGCCTATCGGCTCTCGCTACGACCTGTTTCCACTCTTTCCCGGACTGTAAGTCTGGTATTTTGGAAGGGATATGTTTCCATAGTCTATTATCATGGATTCGCCAGTCTGAATACTTTTCTGGTTGTTCTGCGATCATCTTCCGGAGGTTTTTATACCAGGCATCAACGAGTGCTTTCGTCGAGATTGTGTCCACCATAGGTACGGACCTGGATAGTGCATCGGGAACTAGGTGTTCTTTCCCTTTTCGGTGTAGAATATCGAAATCGTACTGTTGGAGCCGTACTGCCCATTTCGCCAATCTTCCGGTTGGGTCTTTTAAATTATTCAGCCAAACGAGAGAGTAGTGGTCAGTTATTACTTGGAAGCGCGTCCCCTCAATATACGGGCGTAATTTTTCGATCGCCCACAAAACCGCTAGGCATTCCTTCTCGGTCGTTGAAAACTTGCGTTCTGAGTTGGATAGAGAGCGGCTTAAATAGCAGATCACTTTCTCCCCGTCTGAGTGATTCTGAGTCAGTACCGCTCCTAGTCCGAAATTCGATGCGTCTGTTTGTATCACGAAAGGCAAATCGTAATCCGGGCATGTTAATATGGATGCCGTGGATAGTTTGATTTTCGCTTGAAGAAAAGATTTTTCACATTCTTCTGAAAATATGAACGGCCGATTCTTTTTCAACAGGGACGTCAAAGGTGCTACTAACGTAGCAAAGTCTGCTATGAAGCGTCGATACCAGGACACCATTCCTAGAAATTGACGCACTTCACGTTCTTCGGCTTTGGAAAGTTCGCCAGACTTTCCACCTTCGCTGGGTCCACGTACAGCCCGCTCTCATCTACGACATAGCCTAGATAGCGAAGTTCCGCGCGACAAAACTCGCATTTCTCTTGCGAGACTCTTAGCTCTGCTTCCCGTAATCGGCGGAAGACCACTTTCAGGATTTCTACGTGCTTTTCGAAGGTCTGAGTTACGATAATGATATCGTCAAGGTAGACGAACACAAATGGTTCGAGATCGGCACCGAGAACCTGATCGATTAGTCTTTGCCAGGTGGCCGGGGCATTCTGCAAGCCGAACGGCATTCTCAAGAACTCGAACAATCCCCGATTTGGCACCGTGAAGGCTGTATACTGCCTTGATGAGGCTGCCATTGGCACCTGCCAATAAGCCGATTTTATGTCTAGCGATGACAAATATTTCGCATCGCGCAGTTTGTCCAGGGTGGCCGTCACATAGGGTATCGGGTACGCGTCTCGCTCCGATACTTTGTTAACTTTCCGGTAGTCGACGCAGAAGCGAAATGACCCATCTTTCGTATCAACAGAATCGGAGAGGACCATGGGCTTTTGGATGCTTGCACTACCCCGTTTTGCAGCATCTCATTTAGCTCCTTGTCAATATGCTTCTGCATCGCTGGAGACACCGGATAATAACGCTGTTTAATCGGATCAGCTTTGGTCGTTATCACGTGTTTCAACTCTGATGTTCGGCCTAGGCCTGTTCCCATTCTCTCGAACTCGTCGTTAACCATTTCTTCCAGGACTTCCGCTTCGCGTCCGCTAAGTTTCGATTTCGGATGCAGATATTCCACACACGATAGTTGTTGGTGTTCCGAGAACTCCCAAACTGCGTTCTTCAAATCCACTATTAGTCCAAATTGCACCCAAAAATCCGTACCTAAAATTAAGGCGTGTGGCAAGTCCTTCACCACCAGACACTCGATCCATCGTTGGCGATCATTCATTTTTAATGGTATGAGAATGGACCCATCCACTTTGCATTTGTGGTTGTCAGCGAGTTTGACTTCACCGGCCTGTGAACGTCTCAAATTCACGCCACAGTGCTTTAATTGTGACCATCCTGCGCCCCCAACAATTGTACACGTCGCTCCGGAATCCAACAAGCCCACGATTTCTATGCCGAAAATCGAAATCTTTACATATGGCCTCCTGTCTCCATTCACACTTGTGAAACAAAAGTCCACTACGTTCGTTGCCACGGAAGCCTTCTTTGTACTCACTATTCCGCCTCTTAGTGAGTACGTCTTCCGTTTCCCGAGCACGTCGGGCAATTTCTCCTTACAGAACCCTCTCTTCCGCACCCGTAGCAGCGCCTTGGCTGTTTACACTCGCTCGATAGGTGGCCTTCCTGATGACAATTGTAGCATTTAAAACTTCGAGGCGAATTAGCCCATCTGCGGCCATTACTAGGTTCGCTTGTTCTCTCGGAATTTGTTTGGTTAGTCCTAAGGTGATCGCTTGTTGTTGGAAGCTCTACATAGGCTAAATCCGGTTCGAGAGATTTGGTCGGCGTGGCGGTGGCGCGTAATTATCCACTTTGAAGCGGGCCTCTTCCAATCTCCTGCCTGTACTAACCAATTGTTGCAACGTCGATATTTCCACTAATGCGAGTTGGGCCGAGTAAAATGGTGCCAGGTTCTTTTTAATGAAGCACAGCTTCATTGTTTCACTAACACTTCCGCTTAGTCTACCGAACATTCGAAGCATAATGCTGACAAACATCCCAATACTCTCACTTTGTCCTTTTGTCCGATGCCTGATTTCCTCAAGGAGCCTATCATTATAATCTGGAGGCAAGAATTCTTCTTTCAACCTCGTCACCAGATCATGCCAGTCCCTGAAGAAAGGTTTGTTCGCTCTAAACCATATTAAGGCGCGGCCTTCGAACAGTTCGACCGCCGCCTTGAACACATCTGGTTCTGAGCATCCTCGGGCTTCGCAGAGCTCTTCCACCCACTTAATGACTCCTTCGCTGAGCCTGCGAATTTTAAACCCCATTTGTAAATCGGGATTGTAGCCACTCAACTCCCGAGCGACTCGTTCGCGTGTTTAATTTCTTCAATCTTTTCTTTCCCTCCCGGTGCTGTGTTACAATTTTGCTTTTGGGCTGGCTGCTTTTGTTCCGGTAAAAAGTGTCGAAGCAATGCGAAATCCGGTGAGCTTTGCATCTCGTTTTTTTTTCGTTAGGTGGTATTGGTGATGACGCATCATTTGAATTATTAAACGCCTGTTCTTCCACGTCATCCTCCTCGTCGTTGCCTACTTTTGCGTCCAATACGATGCAGCACTTGGCTACGGCTTGTCGAGTTTTAGCTACTAATTCCTTCTGTTCCTCCTCTACTGCCAATGTTCTGTTTAGCCGTCTTAGTATCCACGCCACTTTGGCGTTGATTTTCCTAAAATCGGCTGTATTTTCCCCCCCTTCGAACGCACTTGTGAGCGATTTCACTTCTTCCAATTTCGCTTCCACTGCCAACATATCCTCCTCAAACGTAAAAGGGTATTCCGGCAAGGAAAAACTCGAGGAACGATTAACGGCGGAGCGCAGTAATTTGCGCATCTCGGATGTTCCATTCAACCCGAACACCGCCAACTCGTATTGGAGTTCCTCCGACGTCAGACGGTTAATGTCCCCCTTCTCCATTGTCTCTTACCTTTCCCCTTCCTCTCCCCAACAATCTCTCACGCGATCTAGATTACCAAGTCCTACCACCTACGTGGCCAAGGAGCAAAAAAAAGAAATAAACCACACAACAAAATAAGAACTAAACGCCCAATATCTCCGCCTCTTCCAATTATTATAGCTATCTCTGCCTCAATATTCACCACACACGTTCCCACACGCGGGTTGAGTTTCCTAAGGGTTAAAGAAATTGCCGGTCTAAAGGTTATCACTTGAATCTCCTAGATTTCGATTTTCACTCTTCCTAGCGCACAGACTTTACACCTCCACACACCTGAGAGCTGTAAATTATCTTATTCCACACGTTGGGCGCCAATATTACGGTTCTTCCCCGACTAGGAAAATCGTATTCACAAAAAAAAACCCCTCGCACTAAGGCCGGAACGTGGTTTGTCCGGCCAACCCGTGGAGACGGGTCGTGGGCGCCAGTAGTCCGTTACTGGAAACCACGCTCCTTCCAAATTTTCCTCGAGCCGGACCACGGACTCGACGAAATCTTTTTTGCGCGACGAAGTGCGATCAGAACCAAAAGAAAAAAAAAACCGAAAAAGGCTAAAAAAAAAACGCTCACACAAATCTTCACACACAGTAGCAAAAAAATGGCAATAAGAAAAGAAAAAAAGAAATGGAAGTAAAACCAAATTGCCCACTGGCTTTATTCTTTCAAGAACCTAGCTACTCGGTACGTTAATTCTTTGTTTAAAGCAAGAAAAATTCCCTAGCTAAATATTTTTTCGTTTACTTGATTGTTTTTTTTAATCGTGGCTCGTTGGGGCCTTTACTGCAGCTCGTCATCCCTCGTCGTCGTCGGATATTGTTGGTCGTTGATCTGGATTCTCTTGTCTTTGGATTATTCCTCGGCGTACTGCACTTCGAGTTCTTCACGTACGTCGTTGTCCTGGATTCTCTGATCTTTGGATTCTTCCTCGGGCACTTCACTTCGATTTATTCAGACAAAACCACCTACTTGTGGCACTCAATTTACGTTAACGTTCTTTTTCCGGCACTTGTAATAACACTTCGGGTTCTTTTCCTAGCACGTCCTATCGCGGTGCTGGTCACTTATAAAAGAGGTCGAGCCCAGCTTTTTTTTCTCCCGTGAAGCTTTGTGGCGGGATTTTTTCGGCCTTGACAAGTTTTAATCCAGCTTCGAGTCCGTCGAACTCTCTTTGTTCCAAACTAGTTCTTTTCCCGCCTAATACTTTTCTCGGAAAGCAGTTGTTGTTGCATTAGTATTTGTTTATAACAAAAACTACCTCCGGCTCAAACCTTTTCGCGCAATACGGGTGAACTTCTTTTTAGCGATCGTCCGCATCTCAAGATCATGTTGCCTTACCCGATTCCCACGACTATGCAAAGCAATTACAAAATTAAATGCAAGATCTAAAAGCGACAGATCCAAACGACTCTAAGAAACATCAAAATATCCACCTTCCCAAATTACTGGAATCATTTAACTCCGTTTTAGTACGCGTTGATAAATGAAAGCCTGATTTATCACCCCCTTACAATGGCCCATACGAAATCCTACGACAATTTCGAAAACATTTCGTATTAAGAGTAAAAGGTAGAAACTTTTCCATCTCTATAGACAGGCTAAAACCAGCTCAGACCGTAAAGTACGTATCCTTTATAGGAATCAATCACTGCGCTTCGCTGGAGGGGGAGTAATGTAGCGTCTCAGATTTTTGAATTCGCACTTTTTTCCTGCACGTTTCAGACTTCTCATTAAAAAAAAAAAAACCAGACGACTTACTTGCATCTGAATTTTTGATTGAAGAAACGTCAATAAATCTCGAAATCTACAATTTGTGAATTTTGAGGAGGATCAAAGAAAACATGCGTTGATGTTTTATTTTAATCCAACTCTTAGATTCACAGTGCTCCTTAGTTTTATATTTGTAACTCCTTCCTTCATTGTTGTTGGTATCATATGTCAATTTTAGTTCAGATCTCTCACATCAGTTCTCCCGTCAATGCCGCCGCCGTTTCCAGATGTACACAGTGATCCTACTCTTAATTCAGCTTGCAATCGCCAATTGGTTCCTAAAACAAAGCAAAAAAATCGATCATATAATTCCTAAATCAAAACCTCTTTTCCTTTACAGCAATTCATGATGAACGGTCACGGTAATAGCAACATGGCGAACGATCATCGTGATCACCTGAGTATGGCAACATTACTAGAAAATAATCGAGTTAATTCACAGTATATGGATCACAGTAATGGTAAGTTTTTAAACAATTGAGACTAGCAATATTTTTAAGCCTTTTACAATAAAATAAATATGGTCGTAAATTGACACAATTCTTAAAACTGTTAGGTTTCCTTAAACTCTATTTCAAAATTTGTCAACGTCAAAAACAAAAATGAAGAAATCTCCAATTTATACGATTCTGTAAAATAAGAAATTAATTTTTTAAATTTAAAAATTAATAGATAAAAGATTTTATCTGATTTTGTAACCGATTGCCCAAAACAATTTAAATCATAATTAATAAACTCAACAATTAATCTCTATGAGAGTTATTGATCGATTCTTTAAATTAGAGTATCAGCCATTTTTATATGAACATGTTTCTTAATGCCGCAATACAAATTAAAGTATCGAAACATTAAATTGTGCTGAATTTAAGGCCATAGCTATTCGAAACATTTGAAATAGAGCTCAAAGATACTTAACGGATATTTTTTTTTTCCAAAAATTTCGATGTTTTTTTGATCGAGCATTACACGAATTTATTTCTCTCGCTATCATTCTCTTGCTCTCTTGCTCTTTCTCACCAATCTCAATATGTTCAGTTGTTTTTTTATTTCTATATTTTTTTTCCTACTAAAAATTTATAGGCCTTATCGGACAACAATTACAAAAACAGAGATTGTTAAATAAATTCGATCAAATTGGATCACATAATAATCACATGTTGATCAATCCGAATAGTAACAATAATAGTAATCAACAACAACAGAATCGTATTCACAATCAATATACGCATAATCCAACTGTCGATGACGATTTAGGTACATATTTTGTTTATTATGTTAATTTTAAATTTAAAGTTTTGTTTGACAAAAAGAAAATGAAATTGATTTAACCTGAAAAATTCTTTTGACCAAATTTTGATTGAGCGTTTTTTTTTTTTTTTGTTTATATTAATCCTGAAATGTTTGGTATACTGTATTTGTTGCGATTGTTTTAAAAAAAAAATCGGTTTAATTTTTGGTTTTTTCTTTGTATTTTATTATCTTCAAAAATTATCAAATTGTGTGGTATTAAATTGGAAAAATTGTTTTTATTTAGGTTTTGATCCTTTCTTCGAGACCCAAAAAGCCTTAGCCGAATTAATGGAAAACGAAATGCAACAGCAAACACAGAACCATACTAAGCATCTTTTAGAAAATTGTCAACGAACACGAATGCCACCGCCCGGTTTCAATCATATGAATGCATTTGGTTTCGGTGTACCGCGAGCACAGGGCAGTAAAATTCTACCGTTCATGAATGTTGGCAATAATACGCAACAAATGCAACAACAGAATAATTGGTCTCATCACATAGGCGGTTTTCCGCAACAGCAACAGTCTCAAGGCAACGAACAACAAGTTCATTTGGGACAACCGAATCAGAATCACAGTAAAACAGGTTGGTGAAAAATTTTATCTATGTTTTTATTTTGATTTATTTAATGATGTTTTTTTTACTAGGTTATGGAAACATGTCCGACTGGACAGCTATGGATCCAGCTATTTTATCATTCCGTCAATTTCCTTCGTATTCTTCGCATCAACATCAACAGCATAGCGCTCCAGATATGTTTATGCAGCATTTGAATCAACAGAATGGTCCACAATCTGGTCAAGGTGAGCTAAAATTCAGTTTATAATTAGATCGTAGTGTTTTCTTGTTCGTGTGCTGCTCTCTTATTTCAATATTCCTGGAAACAAGAGTTGTTTCAAACGAGAATTTCATAACTACATTCCATACAATAACAAAGTGAATTTTTTGATTTAATTTTTATAAGGATTTGGACATCACGGACAAAATTTACAAAACAATATCCTGAATCAACAGCAGCAACAGCAACAACAACAGCAACAAAATTCACCATCACAGGTAAATGCAAATGTTCAAGAAATGTTAGAATATTTTAAGACTAGGCAATTTGTATAGTGGTTTTTTGGTCAATTACTTTTTACTAATATATTGCTACAAATTTGTTTACTCTAAGTTTTGTTTATCAAACGACATAAATTAATATTTCAAATATTTAAGAAATAAATTAAATCTGTGTAAGGGAGTCAAGTATTTTCATCTTATTTGCTTCTATATTAGTGCTTTTCTTATAAACAACTAATTTGTAAACACATAAAAAAACAAGTATACAATCCTATCAAATAATATTCAAACAATTTAAATTTATCAGAAAAACAAAAAAAATTCTATTTACTTGTGTTGGACTTCTAAAATTATCTCAAATTGTAATTAATGCATTTTTTTACCGTTGGTGTTTTGTTTTTTATTGTAATATATGCGAGTAATTTTGGCGTTGGAATAACTAACCAGGCATGAATTATCATTGTTGCTAAGTGTCTATCTTGTATAACGGGGTAGTTAAATAAGTTTGCTCTGATCTAACCTCTGTTTGGATTCTTTTTATTTTATTGATGTATTTTATTGTATTAGTTTTCGATACATAATTTATAATAGAGCTCAGGAATGTGTTAGGTGTGGGGAGTGGTTTGGATACCAATGCGTGTAGGCCACCAGCGGACTACATATTAATATGATGTGCGCCTACATGTTGTAAAGGGTCGTTGGATTTCAAGTAAATAAATAAAACCACCAGTTTAACAAGTTCACTTTAATTTAAACCAATCAAATTCAAATTCCTGTTAAGACCCCCTATAGGGGCATAGGACAGAAACAACTCTCTTCCACAAGGCGCGATCCTTAGCATCGGCTTTAAGCTGTTGCCAGGACTTGTTTATTCCTCTGGCCTCCTGCTCAACTGCTCGCTTTAAACCGCAAAACTTTATTTAATTAATCTTTCGCTTTACACTTATCACTTCCCTCTCGAATTATCGCTTACTCGTCTACTGCTCCAAATCATACTGAATGTTCACCAAAAATGATCGCTTATTTATGCAATGCAATGGCGCTACAGCCCATATCGAGGCTTGGCCTCCCGGATGCATCTCCTTCAGTTGTTCAACGTCGACTGAGTCCTCTCATCGGTTTGGAATTCGTTCCTCGTGCATTCGCTCCACGTTGCCAGTCAGTCCATTGAAGCTTGCGGAATTTGATCACGATAGATGCTTAGATGGTTGTATGGAATTCGCCAGTCATCTTCTTCTTAACTGCTTCGTACACCTTCCGAAGGATTTTTCGCTCGCGTCAAGGTCCACGTTTCGCATCCATATAGCAGCACAGAACGAATTAATATCTTGTAGATGCATAGTTTATTCCTTAGTTTCATTATGGAGAGGACCGCGTAGCTGTCGTGATTCTTCTTTGAATTTCATGTCGTTCATTGCCATCCTTTGTGAGAAGTGCCCCAGGTATACGAATTCATCCACCTGCTCGAAATTGTATTCGCTCATAGGAATATTCTGGCTTTCTGGGACAGTCCTTCGTGTCTGGGTCATGTATTTAGTTTTCGCTTAATTGATAGTACAGGCTGTGATGTTGTTCTATGTTCGGGAGTACTCAACCCATCGTGCATTGATTTCGGTAGCGTCGCTTATGATGTTGCCTTCTTCGTCCTTACAGAGGGTAGTTTGCGGTTTGTAACCTTGTCTCATTTTTTTTCACGGTTTTAAATGATGCGCATAAGTAATTTTTCTTCAAATTTTCTTCCAGTAATAACATTTTGTCATTGTTCATTTTCCGTTGTTTTCGCCTGCAGATCTTCTTGGCGTCTCGCCTGATCCGATAGTTGTCCTCTCTAACTTGTGTTTGTCTTTCGAGAAACAGTCGATAGGCTTCGTTTTTTTTATGATCGCTTCTGGGCATTCCTAATCGGACCAGTCATTTCGTTTTCTTCGCTTTAAATGTCCTAAAGTGTCTTCAGCTGCGCGCTGAATACTATTCTTAATGTTCCACCACATTTGGTCAATACTTTCCTTAGGCTCAGCCTGAGGTAATGCCATATATTCCACTTTCGTTGTGTCGTGCTTTAATTTTTGCACATTGACCTTAGGAGCCCAGCTTCTTTTAATGTGGCCCTTGTTAGCTATGCGACAGCAGTATTTAGCTCGAACAAGAAAATGTTCTGAGTAACAGTTCGCGCCACGTAGAGTCCTGACATCTAGAACGCTGAGGGCAGCTCGTTTTTCGATGAGAACGTGATCAATTTAATTGAAGGTGTGCCCATCTGGTGATGCTCACGTCATTTTCTGAATATTTCTATGCGTGAAGCAGGTGGAGCTTATGACTATGTTCTTTCTGCTGGCGAAGTCAATAAGTTTTTGTCCATTGTCGTTCGTTTCATTTTGGAAGCTATGCCCACCTGTTACGCCCCTATGAGACAGTTCGTTGCCAATTTTACCGTTGAAGGCTCCTATTAGGATTTTGGTGTTATTGGAGGGAAACCCTTCAAAAGTGCTGTCAAGTCGGGTATAGAATCCGTCTTTAATGACATTATCTTTCTCCTTTGTAGGAGAATGACAGTTGATAAGCCAAACGCCGAAGAACTTCAACTTGAAGCAAATTAAGCTGATTCGTTCGTTGATCGGTATACATTTCGTTACGAGTTTTTTGAACGCATTATCTGCCACAAAGGCGACACCGAATTCTCTGCTTCCTTACTTTTTGACGCTGGTGAAAATCGTGTGAGATCTGCACGATCTGCAATCGCTAACTTTGCTTCCGAATCATTTCGGTTCTTGGAGAGCGAGGATGCTGATGTTATTACGAGACATCTCCTAAAGAAGTTCCTGCAGTGCATTCGTTCGATGGAGTGAACGCACATCCCAAGATCCAAAAGAATAGTCCATTTTCCGTTACCGTTTGATGCATCCAATCCGAGGCTGTAATCTGGGTTCCTGGACAAGTGATTTTTTTCCGGGAAGATATTGTCAGCGTTTCGCCCAATTCTCAACCTGGAGGGCTAGTCTGGATGGCAGATCCGATTAAAGGCGCGGAACACTCGCCTTCATCATTCTCCGTATGTTGTTTTGAACTAAACACCCGCTGGTCACCGCGAGGAGGTGGAGATAGGACTCAGTAGCTGAGCTGTTGATGTTATTTACAGTTGGCTTTTCACAGAATTTATGCTGTGTCAGTCATGTACCAGATCACGATTACGCTCTCTCTTACGGGCCTCTCCGTTATTTCATCCATTGCCGGCACCCGTCGCCACAGTCGGCCTTTTTCGTTATTTCGACCATTGCAGGCACTCACTTGATGACCGCGCGTACATTTGCTTTTTGTTTGAAGACCTTGGCATTCCGCATAGCGTTCTTTGTGGTGTTCGTACGCGCTCATTAATTTGATGATAAGCAAGTATAGCTGCCATTTCACATTACTTTCGAGTACAGGGGAAGACCGTAGATATTTTATGAGCGACTAGACCTAACATGCAACAATATCATTCAGCCAGTGTTTTACCGGTGAATCTAAGGGGCTTCAACGATGCTGCAGAACGGAGATCATTCAGTTCAACGAAGAAGTATTCTCCAAAAGTTTGTCTTCGAATTTTTTGGCGGCATGAGTAATGGCAGAGGCCTCCTAACCTTTAGGTTCCTTACCTTTTTTTCTTTTTTTTGTCATTATGAAAGGGTTTTAACCCTTCGCACAACCGTCTATTCATGAATTTTCATTTTCGTATATTGAGGTAACTAAGATATACCCAAGCAGGCAATGTGGTGGAATTATGCGTCGACCGGGATTTGAATTCGCGACCTTCGCATTGTAGTCCAAGAGGCTACCTACTTAGGCTAGACACGACCCTAGACAAGAAGACAATTAGCCCATGGTTATATCTACTAGTGTCCAGAGGAAGTTGCTATCGAGTCTCAAAATTGCAATTGATTTCCATCCATCAAGCCCCCATACATGTTTGACGAAAAAAATGTGCAGTTGATAATACTCAATTAAAAAGTTACATACACATTTTAAACGACAGTCCAGGCTTTTTTTCTCTTTTTTTTACAATGGCATTAAAGCCCAAATCGGGCCTTGGCCTCCTGACCCTCAGGTGCATTAACATTTTCATTACTTATTGTGGAAGAGTTGTTAGCACTTCGCACAACCCTCTATCCACGAATTTTTCTTTTTCGTAGATGGAGGTGACCAAGGTATACCCAAGCAGGCAGGGTGCTGGAATCATATGTCGAACAACAATCGTAGTATGAACAAAATTTAAAAAAAAAAAAAAATAATAGAAACTTAACTGTCTATGCCTCGACTGCTGAACTCGAAAGGCGTCACTATTTTCTTCATTAAAAGCTAGACACATCTGAGAACAATAAATATGTTTTACTGCGTTTTTGGAGTTGTAGATGAGCTTCACGCTGGCAAACACTAAATTTGAACAATGGTATATAAAGCATTGGTGGAAATAAACTCTTGCAGTCATTAGTTGGCGTCTTGCTTAGCAAAATAAGCGCTTACGTATGCGATGACCTTCGCGTTCGATGAACATCTCTTTTCCCAACCGAAACTGTAAGCTTAGAAAACAGGAAAAACTTACTGCGGACCGGATCTAGTGAATACTTTGGGTGATCAACCAATTCGAGGTGCAATTCGTCTCAGGAGTGTAGTGGTGGATCCAAGTTTCAGTTATGAATCGACGCAAAAATTTGACTTGTTTTGCTTGAACTGAGGACCTTGAAAATGTTCATTCCATTCTGTTTTTGATCCAAAGTGAGCAAGCAATCGATATACGCTTAACCTCTGTTATCTCTCTTGATTTCACGGTTGTCCAGTACCATGTAATGAGCTGCTGTAATGAAGCAATCGATATACCTTCAACCTCTGTTATCTCTCTTGATTTCACGGTTGTCCAGTACCATGTAATGAGTTTAATGGTCGCAGATCCATTCAATCCATAGTAGTATTGATGACATCCATCCATATTTCTTCATAAAATCTCCGCCACCAGAACGTGGTGCTAAAGATAGAAATGTGGCAAAATGGTTGAGCTGGGACTTTCTTGGATCCCATTAAGAAGGGGGTGGGCTGTTATTCGCGTACTGTCTAGGTGTGAGAGGGAAAAGCGGTGGCGAATGAGAGGCATGAGAAGTGTTTTCTGGGTGTCTTGACCTAATGGCGGAGATTTTTGAAAATCATGTGAAGGAAAAGCCCTCCTTCAAGGAGTTCAAAGCGGATCTAACCATGGTTAACTGTCAGCTAGGGAAGAAATAGACGTGATGGTCAATATTGTGTTTGAGGGAGCTGAAAAAATCATTTCGGATTGAAGTTGAAAGGCTGTATATTCAGGGATAATGGTGCAGGAAAAGAATACTGGACGAAGTCCGACACTTTTACAATTGTCTGGGCTTTGAACAAATGGCAAGAGATTGTGGATGGGGCGCGAGGCTGCCAACTGTTCCAATGAGGCACATTGTTGGAACTGCAAGGCTCGGGAGCTACCTGCGGACTATCGCGTGCTCTCCTCCTTCTGCCTGGTGTACGCGAATATGGTGGCGAGGGTAAATACTCGACGGTAAGTTTTTGAGCTGTGGCACTCAAATTCGCGTAATTTAGTTGCCAGGATTCTTACCCCATCATGTACCAGAGAGGTGCATCTTTTGGAATGGGGTGGTTTTTATTCGCACTTCTGCCGAATTCTTGTGCGATAGATAAGATAAGATCTTTACCTACAGGCGCGAGGGCATTCTTCTCGGAAAGAGAAGATAGGTGCCGCGATGGTTTGCGAATGCAATATTGAGTCCATCAGGCTGGAGCACCTGATATTTGAATGGTGAGATGCGTGTGCGGGTAAGGAGACCATTTAGTCGAGCGGTGAGTAGTGTGTATTACAGGTTTCGAAAGGTGTTTAAACCGTATTCGAAAGGTATGTGGTACGCATGCCATTATTGGTATGCACGCCAATGCCCTCTAGCTTAAAATAAGCCGAATCACATCCGAACGCTCACTATCAGCCGAGTTGGTACGACTTCGTATTGAAGTGCGCACGGGGTCGCTGGATTTCAAGTAAATATAAACAAGTTCACTTTAATTTACAACCGCAAACTTTATTTTTCGCTTCTCTCACAAACACTTTTTCCGTTCACCAATAGCGCCGCCTATAATCGCGCTAACCGCTCGTTATTCGTTCGCTACTCGTTTGCTATTCGTTTACTATTCGTTCGCTATTCGCTTGTCATTCGTTCACTATTCGCTCGCCACTCACTCGCCATACGTTCGCCATTCGTTCGTCACTCGTTCGCCACTAGTTCGCCATTCGCTCGGCAATAGTCGCTTTTCCACCTCCGCATGTTACAGAACTTACTTGCTTATTGTCTTTTGTTGAACTCCGCCTGTCGATCACAGGCCTCAACCGCTTACTGTCGCTTGTTGAACTTCGCCTGTCGATCTCAGAACTTACCTCCTTACTGTCACTTGTTGAACTCCACCTGTCGATCGCAGAACTTACTCCTACCTGTCGAATACATGACTTACCCGCTTACTGCCGCTTGGTTCTTAACTTGGCCATGACCGCCGACCACACGGCACACCCGTTTACTCATCCCGGCCGCCGCACGACACACTCGTCGATCGCATTCGCCTGCCGACTCTTCTACTCCTACTCACAACTCACTATCGCGACTTTCCACGCCACGACTCAATCTTCACCCACTTCGTTAGCAAGTTTAGTTCCTGTCGTCTGCTTTTCGTCTGCTTCTTAGTACGCACGAGCATTTCAAGGTCACAAGTGATTGATGATCGCAAATTGTCAATAATGTGTGTGCAGAATAGTAGACAGCTGAAGTTTGCGAATATTCATTCGATGAACGACAAGCGCTCACCATCTTTTCACGGCAGCAAATGATGGGACAGTCTTTGTAAACAACCTCCAACACGGATTTAGTTTGCGTAGGCGTATTGCCTTTCAAATGCAAGAATTTACTCACGACACTATATTCGGTTTGTTCCATTTTTACAAAAACACTGACATTGACTGACACAAACGACTGTCAAACAACAATTGTGCTTCCAAAATGGCTGACACTTTCACAGGCATCCTTCACAGCATATACGAGTAACACCGTTTTTCATGTTGAGGGTCAAAACACTTTCGACTTCCCTCGTATATGGTAATATCAAATGTCTCGCTATCCTTTAACATTTTTCCTAAACTCACATGGATATATAAATACCTTTTCTGGGGAAAGTATCAAATTTTAGAGCCAACTTAATGATTTAAAAAATCGGAAAGAGATAATTACTGGCAATTTTACAATTTAACAAAACAAAAAAAAATTGTCTTCATGTTGAGTGTTTGATGTTTTAAAAAATTAAATTGAATGTAATTTTCTTTTGCTTACTAAGCGTGGTTCTTTATTTCTTCTATATGTATTTGTCATTGGTATTCTTTTTCCTCAACTAACAAAATTATTGAAATTTTGTTGTTAAATCAACTAAAGTAAACTATGCGTTCATATTTTTTTATTTTATATTTTTTTTTCTCTTAATTTTAGGTGAATTATTCTCATTCAAATTGGTTTAATAACACAACCGAACAAAATATGTTTATGAATAGCTTAGGAAACGGATATTCAAGTAATTTCGAAAAATTTTCAATGCCACCCGGTATTCATCTAAATAACATTAATTGTATTTCAGGAAATAAACAACAAAAAACTGAATGTATTAACTGATTAATTGATTCAATTCAATATTATGCAATTATTTTTATTTCTCTCATAATTTTTCTTCTATATTTTTCCTGTGAGCGTGTATACAATTTAATATTAAATAAAAAATAATTTCGCATAATTTACGAAAATTATAATAAGAGAAAGAAATTTATAGACAAGAAATTTAACATCAAAACAAAATCTATAATTAATAATGTTGTTGATAAAAGAAATATTTAAAAAAAAAAAATGCCACTTTCAGTAATCAGAAAACAAAAACATCTCAAAATTGTTTTAAAAATTCTATTTTTTTAATAAATTCGAACTAAATTGAATAACTTGTAAAACAATGAAATGCATTGTGAGATGACGAGTTAGAATCGTTTGTTTTTAATTTTTGTAATTTTTCGATTAAGTAAATGTATTTGGCTACGAAACAAAATAACACCAAACAACAACAACAAAATAACGTTTTATTTCTTTTCAAACCAATTGAACACAATCGTAATCGTTATAAATGTTGAACTCACTCGAACTTTTTCATTATCCTTTGCTGGACAAAGAATTCGACTATGGGATTGCTACGTTTACTATATTCGATTTTCATTATCTTTTCTTAAATAAACGGTGGTCATTTGTTCAAACTGTTTAGCTATTTATAAATTAAAGTTGGCAGCTTTGACAAAATTTGAATTATAATGGTCCGAATTATTGAAATGATTTTTTCGAATGTAGTAATCATAGTTCACATCCCATAAACCTCTATTTTTTTCTTATTAAAAAAAACTTAACGCTCTAACGATTATCGCATTCAAACAACAAACACTTTTATTGCTATTCACTTTTATAGAAAAAAAAATTAATTGAAAAAAAGTTATAACTGATTCTTACTTTTAATATTCTCAACATTGAGAAAATTTTCTGCAATGTGATTTAATAACAAAATTTGTAGCTTTAATTTATCCTTTTATGTCATAAAATTTAAAAGCAGTTGCAAATTGTATATACATAAACCTCTAAAATTATAAAAACGAAAACATAAAAAAAAAGTAAAAGAATCTGAGAAATAAAAATATTTAAAACAAAATTGTATAACATGATGAAAAATTATATTTAAAAAAAAAAAACACATTTCTATTTCAATTATTATAAAATATCAAATATTAATCTTTTACTTGCTGCATAAAAAAAATCTACTAAAAGAAGATGCATTATCTAAAAACAATTGTTTATAATTATTCACATAAAATAACGAAGAAGAATATAACGAAAGGTGACGAAACTAAAGAAAAGAAAAACAATTTAATTAAACATGCTGAGCAATTTATTATATTAAAAAAAAAACAACACAGGCATAATTACAACTTTACAATTATTATTAAAATTTAAGACAAGATAAGAACAACCTGCTGTTTGTAAACACACACAACTATGTGTATCTGCTATAAAAGATGACGAAATTATTAGGAAATATCGTGATTATATTTCAGATAAAGAAATGAAAAAAGAAGAAAAAAAACACAAACACAATAAAACAATTATTTAAAAAAAAAACTTTTTTTTCGTTAAACATTTTTTAACGTACCACGTTGAAATTATATCCCCTATTTCAGTACGCCTCTCCGGTGTCTACATTAATCGAATTAGAGGTAATCAAAAGCTTTTTTTTCGTGTAAGGGCGTAATGAAATCATCAAATGGTAACACGCTTGATCTTTAAGGGGGGGAGCATATCGTTAGATTTCAGCGGTAAATTTACGACCCATTTTCTCGCCCGATTTGAATGAAACTTTGCACATTTATTTATCATTGTAAAACAAGAAAATGGAGTGGAGTAGAATTTTAAAATGTTTGCGAAGATTTTATATATTGCACATCTAGTTTGGACGAATAGAGAGCTTCAAGTCAGTTTCACATTACATTATTAAAAAATTTGGAATTTTGAATTTCCTGTCACTCTGTTTGTAAACAGTGGTACAATCTATGAAAAAAAAATCACATCTGATCGGATGAGTAGTTTTAGAGAAAATGGGTCAATCGTATAAAAAATTCAACTTTACAGGAAAGCAAAATGAGATGGGAAACAGGATTTTCGGTAATTAAATACGAGCTTTTGTGTGGAACAAGATAAATTTATTTTAGCACCATGTGCACGATGATGGACGTGAAACAAGAACTAGGAACTACTTTTAGTGTACCAACTTATAGAAAAGAAAAGTAGAATTGACTGAAAGCGACATCTAAGTAAATTAGATATGGTATGGAACAGTTTATACTTTAACACTTCCCCGAAAACTGATCTAAATATACATTAAGGCAACAAAGTTTTGAAAATTTGTAAGTAAAATTACCCTGGAAAATGATATTTCAATATTTTTTTTGGTAAGCAGGTAGGACTGACCTTAATTATTATCTCAAAAATTAGTGTGGTCTGTTAATCAGTTTGTTTACAGTACACCTCAGTAGTCCACCGCGATTTTTACAAAATGTGGTTCCACAAAGAGTTTGTCTTAAATTTTCTGTTTCCAATCAAATTGCGTGTGCGGAATCGTTGCGAATGTTGGATGTTTGATATTACGGTGATTCAGTAATATCAAAAACACAAGCCTACGAGTGGTACAAAGTCTTTAAGGACGGTTAAGAGATCGTTGAAGATATGCCTCGTTCAGGACGACCTCCGACCTCTTCAACTGACGAAAACATTCAAAAAGTGAAGGAAATGGTGCTCGAAAATCGTCATACCAGTGTTAGAGAGATAGCAGGAGAGCTCGACATCTCTTGCGAGTCCGTTCGTTCGATTTTGGTGGATACTTTGGCCATGAAACGCGTCCTTGCTCTACTCGTTCCGATAAAGCTGAATTTTCTTCAAAAAAGTACCTTGAACAGGTCCCTTTGGACATGCTTGATCATGCGAATTCTGATCCCACATTCATGGAGCGCATCATAACTGGTAATGAGGCATGGGTCTATACGTTTGACATGTAAACCAGTTAACAATTATCGGAATGGAGGAAAAAACATGAAATGAAACCGAAAAACCACGCTGCTCAAAAATCAAGGCGATGCTCATTGTTTTTTTTTCGATATCGAGGTTTGATCCATCATGAATTCATTCCGGAGGGACAAATGGTCAATAAGAAGTACTATTTAACTATATTGAAGCGTTTGTGTGAGCAAATTCTTAAAATACGGTCGGGAATGTGGAAGGACTATTCATGGATTTTCCACGATGATAATGCGCCATCACATAGATTGTGACCGAATTTCTCGCCACAAAAGCAACAAATTCCCTCAATCAACCACCGTATTCACTAGATTTGACTCCGTGCGACCTTTTCCTATTGCCAAAACTGAAACTTCCGCTCCTTGAAGCCCGTTTTCAGTCGATCGAGGACATACCAAAAAGTGCTTATGAAAAGTGTTTCGAGGACTAGAAAAAACGCTGGCATATGTGTTGCATCTAATGGGGATTACTTTGCAGGCGGCAAAATAAATATTGACAATTAATTAAATATTTTCCGTTTTATTTACAAATTCCCGGAATTTTGTTGCCTTAATGTATAAAACAAAACATTAATTAAGCAATCTCGAAGAAACAGAAGAACTCGCATACAAAATCCAATTTTAGAGCACATAGTTTTAAACTTGACTGTGTTTTGATCGTATATGAAATTCGGGGCTCTTCACCAACTTAATTGCACTGGCATTGTCGACGAATAAAATCGGTATTTCATCACTTGCACCTTCGCTGGCCGCAAAAAACTCCGCCTCAGTTGGGGAGAGGGCAACTGATTTCTGCAGTCCACGATACAGCTGTGCCGTTAATAAGGGACACGAAACCGTTAATTGATCATCGAGTGTTGATGTTTCCCGCGAGGTTAACGTCTGAATACGCACACAGCGCATCTGCACTCGAAGTGTATAACAGACCAAAATCCGGAGTACCGCCCAGGTATCTCAATGTGCGTTTGACACGAGTCCAGTCGAATGTAATAGGATTTGCCATAGATCGAGCAACTTTGGAAACAGCGTATGCTACGAGGGGTGTATAATAAGTACCCGTGCTAGGCAAGAAAGCGCATTAAAAAAAAAATTTTTTTTATTTATTTGTCAATATAATCTCCTTTAAGCGATACATTTAGTCCAGCGATATTCTAACTTTTTCAAGCCATCCAAAAAATATGATTTGTCGAACTCCGCAAAATAGGCCTCTGTTGCGTCGATAGTCTCCTCATTCGAGCCGAATTTCTTTCCTGCCAACGATTTCTTCAAGTTTGGAAAGAGTTTTTTCGCCAAGTGAGGCCGTTTTTTTATCAATTCAGCATTGAATCGATCCAATAAATAAGCATAGTACTGCCTCATGATTGTCCTTCCTTTCTCCAAATAGTCGGTAAAGATGATGCCTTGCGAATCCCAAAAACCGGTGGCCATGACTTTTCCGGCCGATGGAACCGTTTTCGCCTTCTTTGCAGCAGTTTCGCCGGGTGAAATCCTCTGTTTTGACTGTTCTTTCGTTTCTGGCGTGTAGTGATGGATCCATGTTTCGTCAACAGTCACGAAACGCCGTAGAAATTCTTTCGGATTGCGCTCAAAAATGTTCAAACAGTGCTCTGAAGTTGTCATGCGATTCCGTTTTTGCTCCACTGTTAGCAAACTCGGCACCCATCTCGCCGATAGCTTTCTCATGCCCAATTTTTCGTGTAGGATATTTTGTATTCAATTCAATTGAGATGTGTACAATGTCAGCAATCTCTCTAACCTTCATCCGACGATCTGCTAACACAATATCATGGATTTTATTAACCATATCCTCCGTAGTCGCCTCAATCGGACGGCCTGGGCGCTCTTCATCAAAAACGGATGTTCGGCCACGCTCGAATTCATTAAACCAATATCTGATGGTAGTCATCGAAGGTGCATAGTCCTTATAAACGGCATGCAACTTCACTTTGATTTCTTCATACGTCTTCCCATCCAAAAACAGAAATCGAATCACTGACCGATATTGCTCTTTCTCCATGATTGCAAATAAACACGAACTTGATGAATTTCAACAGCTGTCAAGACAAAACTACTCGATAAATCTGTCTGAAATTTTCACAGTCATCATTGTAAAGATGGTGCTACATGATGGCATAATCATTTTGCGTCAGTGTTGCCATCAGTCGGTAAGCACGGGTACTTATCATACAGCCCTCGTATGTTTGGGCGAGTAGCACAGGCCAAATACATCAATGAACCCACCGCTGAACAATACGGAACGGAGCTGTCGAGAACACTTTCAAAAGACTGTTTCGGTTGTTGATTGTCCGCAGGTATTTCCACGAACTTGCAGCGTGATGCCACGAAATAGACCTATCCATCGATATACCCATCTCCCTAGGCAGAAGTAAAAACATAACCTGCCCCAGCTGATCATTGACTTAAGCATAAATCGCAGAAATTTCAATGTCAAGCTACATGCCCGTATATATACGTATATGCATGCATCTACCGAGTTGTGATTTGAGATTCACAAAAACAAACAAGCTGAGTGTATAAACTCAATCGTTAACGGCACACAAAAAAGGAAAAAATTTCAATGTCAAGCTACGAGCCTGGCTTTCATACACAGTACCGCCGAGTGTCATTTGACACCCACAAACAATAACAGGCGATGTAAGTATGTACCGGTATAGTCTCGTAGATTAAAATCATACAAAAAAAACAAAGTGGAAGAAACGAAAAGTTTCCATGTGCGTGCTACTAGCATGTATATAGTCAAGTATTTTCTGGATTCTGCTGTATTCCACAAGGTCCATGACGCCTTGAGGTGGAGCTCCCCACCAGGAAAGTAGGCCATGGCAATTATCTCCGCTTGAACTCACCCTGCTTTTGGTATTTTCATCAGTACCGCTACTAAGTCTGTTTGGATGAAAATAGGCGTATTCAGTTAATTAATTTCTGGTGATACTAGAATTGCTGCTCTTGGCCTGTCGCTTCTTTTATCGAAAATTAACTTTTTTTGAGGAATACCAATAATTTTTCCCTTCGCGGCTCTTGGTTCCTGTATTAAGGCTATATAGAATTCCTCTTTTTGCGAATCTCCATGTTATTGCGTCCATGGCCGCTGCTGCATGATGGAGATTCGCTTGAATAACTCTTAAGCTTATTTAGAGTTAAGGCCATCTTCATTGAGCTGCGGATCGCCGCTTTTGAGCTCTTTGACCTTTTGGCGGAGAGTCACGTTTGAAAATTTATAGCAGACTCTGTGCCCATTTAGCTTAAGCTTCTGCATCGATTGGCCGTTGATGGAGAAAGCTATAATGGTGTTTGTGCCCTCTACTTTTCTGCTAAGTACCTTGCAATTTGAGCATCAATGAGGGTAGTTATCTCCTCTAACGTGTCTATCTCTTGAGGAAAATATCCCGTGATTATTTCTAACCGCAAGATATTCTCCTCCCAGACTGCCCTGATATTCGTGGACTCATCCAGCTTGATGCTTTCTGCTGTTCATTCCAGCCATGCTGCTCATCAAGGCAAACGATCAGCATCCACCCCGGCTTAAGGCTGAGTCCACCAAGTTGTGGATTTATCTCCTCTTCTGCCGCTTTAGGTATCTCTTTCAAGATCGATTTTTGTATTGCAGGTAGTTGCCCCGATGTAAAGATCTTGTGAGGATGTTTGGTATGTATAACCGCGTCTTTGTAGCTAGTACTCGACGTGAAGGGCTGAGCCTCTGCTGTAGGTCTATGCACTACGCTTTTACTTAAGTTCATAGGCCTTTTGTTATCACTTCCTACAGATGGCGGTATTGTAGATGAGGTTCTGCCCCTTTTCATTACCTTATTCTATGCTGGCGATACCGTTTTTTCCATTGGCTGGCAAGCAAGATCGTACGCTTCGTTTGCAGTTTTACCTTGGCTACGGTGGTATGAATAGCGTCTCCTGCCAGCCCTGCTTAGTCTCTTTTTATTTTCTTTGAGCGTTAACAGTTTCAGCTCTGCTTATAAAAGTTGCTCATCCACTAGAGGCAAACTAGAGGTTTTTCTATCCGCTTTGAGTGGCGGTCTTTGTCATGACCGTAGGATTGGCCTCTACAGTTACTTCACGTACTTTTTGTGGAGGCTTTGTTGTTTTGTTTCTCTCTTCGTTTACAGCATCAGCTGCTGTTTGTAATGCTTTAGGGGTTGCATTTGCCCTTTTGGTTCATCATCATCAATGGCGCGACAGCCCAAATCGGGCCCTGGCCTCCTGAAGTCGTCGCCTCCAATCGTCTCGATCCAAAGACCGCGTCCTCCAGCTGCTAATTTTACTTTATTATTTTAATAATAAAGTATTGTGATCGACTTGGGAAAAAAAAAAAATTTGCTACCCTGAAATTTTTTTTTTCGCGTTTCATGACTAAATTAGCCTAAAAATGCAACAAAAAAAAATCCGTCTGTCTGTACGCCGTCCGCCGTACGCCGTACGCCGTACGCCGACGTGTACGCTCAGCGCACATTAACTCCCAAACCCTTCAAGATAGAAAGTTCATTTTTGGAGGGATTGTAGGTAGTTGCGGATCTCAGGCGGATACCAATTTTGGGGGGTGTACAATTTCAGGGGGAGGCAGGGGGAGCGCTTAAGACGAAAAATACGAATTCAAATATCTCAATCATGGTTACAGCTAGGAAGCTAAAAATCAACATACATATACAGGAGTTTGTGCGACAACTTTTAAAAATAACTTAATTTTTTTATCCATTGGCGTGCGAAAAGGGGGGGCTAAGAACCAATTGTCGGCCGAATTTTTTTTTCAAATGATTATATCTTCGAAATTCCTTCCCATAAAAAATTGATATTTTGAAACCATCAAGATAGTATATAGATCTACTAGAAGCAGTTTAGATAGAAGCTAATTAATGAAAGGGAGAGGGTCAGGGGGGTGCAAAGAAAAACACTTAAGAATTAATATCTCAACTGTCTCTTATGCTATGTAATTGAAACTTAAAATGTATACTAAGCTTTACTAGCGACATATGAAAAAAATATAATATGTGGACATTATAGTAGTGGGGGGAAATGGGGAGCATTTCAAAAATGGCGCACTTTCCAAAACTACAAATCATCAAATCTCAAAATTGAGTAAGGATATCAAATCAAAAATTTGTCAGATTGTAGAGCTATATAATTTTTAATTTTGGTAAAAAATTTGAGTTGGGGGGTGTAAGGGGAGGGAGGTGGAAAGCGAAAATGTTGAAAATTTTGAGTGATTTTTTTATGGCTCTGGTAAAAGATACAAAGTTTAAATTTTGCACGTCGACACATCTATTTGATATAGATAGAAAAAAAATAGTAATTTGTTCCAAAATTGTTATGCTCCGAAGTGGGGGTCTAACGTGCACAAGGTGTTTCATGTGGAATGAAAAAAACACATAAACTGAAAATTTTTGAATGAAATTTTTAGGTAGAAACTTGAAAATTTGGGAAATGCATTTAAAAAAAATCTCTGAAAGTTTGAAATATTAACTGGTCGAATATTTTTAAAACTTCTACTCCCTCCCATACAAAATTATTTTTTCGACCAATTTTAAGAAATCAATTATCACCTAACTATCAAAAGCTATCAATTTGAAATTTTGCACAAAAACTTAGACAAATAGTTAAAATAAAATTACGGTAAAAGTTTTGAAATCATGCTTGCCCTTCTATCCCCTCCCATACAAAAGCATGATTTCGACCAATTTCATTAAATCAACTAATAACCAACAAATTAAAAGCCACGAACTTGAAATTTTGTACGAGCACCTTACAATTGAAAAGAAAGAAAATTCCATCACAAATTTTACGATTCCCCTACCTCCTCTACCCCCTCCCATACAAAATTATTTTTTCGAGCATTTTTAAGAAATTAGTTATCAGCTATTTCTTAAAAGCTATCAATTTCAAATTTTGCACGAAAACTTATAAAAGTAATTCAAATGAAGTTGCTTTAAAAGTTTTGAAATTGCGCTTACCGTTCTACCCCCTCCCATACAAAACTATGATTTCGACCAATTTCATTAAATCAACTAATAACTACCAAACTTAAAGCTACGAACTTGAAATTTTATACAAGCACCTTACAAGAGAAGCGAAATAAAACTGCATATCAAATTTTACGATTCCCCTACCTTCTCTACCCCCTCCCATACAAATTTTCGGTTTCGTGAAAATAAAATACACCGAATTTTATGAAAATTTTATGCAATTTCGTCTATGAAACACATTCTATACAGAGAATATTGGACGTGATTCAAGCAATTATTAAAAAGCTGTTAACATCCACCCACCCTTGCTATTACCCCTCCTCCTCCCCTCATAAAAACCCAAACTTGCAGAAACGAATGAAATATTGTTAAATTGACAACAGCCCTGCCCGAGAAACCCCTTTGCACTTAGCTTTCCCTAACCACTTTAACCTGCATATTGACTTTCCACTCATCCGCAACTTGTCCCGAGAATAATAAAGTTTCGCCCGACTTGTTGGCAGTTTATTTAGAATGGCTTTGCTGTCTTCCCTTTTGGTTACACTTGGATTATCCACATGATTCCCACAAGTAGCGCGAGAAAGTAGAGTCACCCCAGGCAGAACTCCGCATTACCAGGGAAATGCTAATTGAAACTGGAGGGAGCCTGATATCCAGAGTTCGTATATTAGCGGTTGGTTGCCCACTGACTATACGTCCTTGGCACATTCTGTTTCTACGTAGATTTGGGGGTTTTTATTTTTAAGGTTTACCCCTCAAGGTTTACTCATCGTACTTTATAAAGGTCACCATTAAGGTAGTACGTACATTTGCGAATCAGTTTAGGGATAAATTTTCTTGTAATTATCAATATCTTGAAATCTGTCAAAAACATGTCCAGTCCAGATTACAAGAATATCAACGCTGTGATATGATACGGAACCGACAGCTAGCTGAAAGATTTAATCCCCCTACCATCCGCAAAAGACTGCCAAAGGATACGGAGCCGACAGCAAGCTGTTCGATTTATTCCCCCTATCCGTAGATCTTTTAGCATTACCCATTCCGCACCACGAGAAGGCGATCTACATAACAGACTCCTTAAAGCTTAGTATCCGGCTCCATAGAGCTGGGATCCTCCGCCTCTCTATCTTGGGATCAACTCTGGCTCCTTAGAGCTGAGATCCTCTCGCCTCACTGACGAGATCGACTCCGGCTCCTTAGAACTGAGTATCCGGCTCCTTGGAGCTGAGACCCTGGTCACAGGGCAATACCCTCTCTACTCATTGAAGCTCATGCTGGTATAAGAGCCAGGACTTCGTAACGTCTCTACTTCTTGGAGCCTATTCTGGCATAAGAGCCAGGATAGGTAGTACAAAAAAGTAACCCATTCTGGTGTAATAAGATGGTGTCACCCGAGCCATTTCGTATCTTGAAAAGCGAGGATGCTGATGTTGTTACGAGACATTTTCTGAAGAAGTTCCAGCAGTGCACCCGTTCCAAGATCCATTTCATTACCGTAGTCGTTACCGTTTGATCCGTCCATTTCGAGGCTGTAATCCGGTTTCCTGGACAGGCGAGTTTTTTCCGGGAAGATGTCATCGTTTCGCACAACCTCAAACCTGAAGGGCCAGTCCGTATGGCAGTTTCGATTAGAGGCGCGGAGCATTCGCCTTCACCCTTCTCCGTTTGCTGTTTTAAATAAAACACGCGGTGGTCACGCGAGGAGGTGGAGATAGGATTCAGTAGCAGAACTGTTGATGTTATTTACAGTGAGAGACTTTCACAGAATTCTTGCTACGTCATGTACCAAATCACGATTACGTTCTGGGACCCTTATTAACACTCGACATGTTTACCGCACGAAAAAAATTGACGCTAATCGGAAATCGATTAAACATCAATAGAGGTTTGGAAGGTACCACCATAGCAACAAAATGAAACAAGAGGTTAGAATGCGAATCAACCCTTCTTTTGAGCGCCATCCCTCAAAAAAGTTAAGAACTATTAACCGCCACACGTAGTAGTCCCGGTTTTGACGGAGTTACGAGTGAGCCTCTGATTAATAAGCACACAAATCGGCAAACCAGTCATATACACTCCGTTTCATATTTATAACTCACGTAGAAATTTTAGATTATTTTCACTCGAAAAATTATTATGCTTTTGTATTTGATTGCTAAATGTAGAAAACCTGGATCTAAAATTGTTTGTAGGTAAATTATTGCAAGGGTTCGTTATTTTTGCAACAGTTCCAGCTATTATACGTTTTTTGCTCATTTCATATATATAGCCCAGTTGAAGTTTCCAATAAAATAAAGTGTTTATTTTATATAAATTTTAAACAAACAAATTTTATACAAAAACTTAATAATTAATAGGGCCTCCTTTGGATTTTATGACTTCAAAAATCCTTTTTTCATCGATTGGATTAATTTATTTAACATTTCAGGGTTAAGTTTCTGCCATTCATCAAGTATTGCAGCTTTCAACTCCGCCAGTGATCCATACTGGCAATTTTCAGCATCGTCTGACAAGAACTCCCCAAATGTTTTGAATGGGATTCAGATCGGGAGAACATGCCGTCCAGTTCATCACCCTAATGGAATTTGTCTCCATCCAACCCATTGTTTCACGACTGGTATGAATTCTGGCATTATCTTATTGGAAAATCAAGTTTTTTTTCGCCATGTTCTGCCAGAAATGGCAGTAAACTGTTTTCGAGTACTTGGATGTAATCTTTACTGTTCATTCGCGATGAAATAAATTGTATATTCAAAAGCCTTGCTGCAGAAAATGCTCCCCACTACCTCACAGAACCGCCACCTCGAAAAGGATTTCGAGAAATAAAGAGGTTCCTTCCACAGATCGCGCCAGTAAGAATTAAATCCGTCGGGTCCATCTAAGTTCCATTTCTTTTCATCAGAAAATATCACCTGAAAATGAAATCTTGAGCTTAAACAATGAAGAAGTACGAAAGCCAGTATGTCTTACAGAAAACAAATCAGTAGCCATGTGGTTTTCTGAGAATTCCATCCGAGCTTTCTTATGGCGATCTAATAGTCGTGGAGCACTCTTCATTTTATCTCTAGAAAGGTTAGGATTACGTTGAATCGTTCTCCAAACCGTTCTTTTTGAGACCTTTGTTGGGACAAGAGCTGCCAATTTATTGCAACTTAGTGTCGAATTGCTTGCTGCCCGTACAATTTTCCTCTCTCCTCGCGGAGATAGTTTTTTTCCCTTTCGCTTCGTTTTCCCATATAACTCTGGATCTTTTAATAAGTTTCGAATTACACGGCGACTGCGAGCAATTTTTCTCGAAATTTCACTTATGTTCAAACCATCATCTTTGTACGCTAAAATTTCACCCTTTTCGACATCATTTAAAGACACACCGCGCGGCGTTTTAAATAATAAGATTACTACGAAACCCTCTTGTAAACAACAACTAAACTGATTCAGTGTGTCGATTTCTGTCTGTACTAATCACCATGTGGGTTATAAATATTAAACGCACAAAAACGATGTATTTCCAAGAACTGTAGCAAAAAGAACGGCAATGAGAAATGATTTACAGAAAAAACATTGCACAGAGTTTCTCACTCTTTCCTTGTATTTAATTTGGGGCTAAATTATTTTAAGGTGAAAATAATTTCAAATTGGTAGGTGGGTTATAAATATGAAACGTTGTGTACTTAAATATCAGTTTCAACACTGCAAAATTTGGATTCTTAAAAAGGCGATACTACCACCAGTATTCAAAGTAGGAACAAAAGGACATGAGTAGCTGCATACACAAAACTTATACCATTGACAGACGAAAGCGTTCAAAGTACTTTCGCCTGCGAAAGGACTTTCCGAGTGTTGTGTGTCGCCACTACTTTGAACGAAAGCACTTTCCAATCAACTTTCCGAAAACGATTCGTCAATCGAATTTAGTGAGAAAATACATGCGATTACAACGCCCCTATGGTTCAATAGTTAAACTAACTGGAAAAAAAATGGAATTTCCAGTGTGAACTGTCAAAATATTTCTGTGTGAAATGTCATTTCATTAATAACTGGCATACACATTCACTGGCACTGCACTCACGTCTTCGAAAAATATAATATCCTTCACAATATATATATATCCTTACACTTCCTTTTGTAACGTAAAATAACTCAATTTAAATAACTTCCGCGCCGAGTAGTTATTCTTTCTGCCGCCTCGTGGCGCTGGAGTGAGTATTGGGTAGGAAGCGGAGAACTGGGGAGTTGCGAGTCAGCGATGAAGAGAGAAGGACGACAAAGTGAAAAACGCGAATAAATAATTGAAAAAACATATTTGATCTTTTAAAGAAACGGAGACCTTTACACTTTAGATTGTTTTCCAATTGTTTTTCAAACTTCACTTCAAATTGCGCCGACTGACAGGTACTTCGGATTCGCGTCAGTTATGTGGTCGAGGGACGTTAACTGAAAAAAAAAATAAAAATGCAACATTTAATATGGACGGAAAACTTTATTTGACTATCTTTTTCGAATGTAAGAAACGGACTAACTTAATTCTTATCTACAGTGGAAAATTCCTTAATCTAATTTTGCTGATTCGTACTCTTGCTAACTGTGTGAATTTATTATTTCCCAGCATTTATTAAAGGTGTCATATACCTATGCTGGTTGGAGGTATCTAGTTACATCCTCTAGGAATGTGGAGTATGTGTGTGGCAAAGACGCTGACTCATACGTAACTCGTCTGTCACTACTAAAAGTGCAAAGTACTTTGCTATTCAAGCAAACTACTTTAAACGCTTTCGTCTGTGAATGGTACTAGAATGGAAGGAAAAAAATTCAAGTTTTAAAATAAAACGGAAAACGTTTTGTAACGGAAATCACCGGCGCCACCACTCATCGGCTAGCTCAACTTAAATTTGACACAAAGCAAGAAACGCGGCGCTGCCAACATTCCAATAATTCCCAGTTGTATGATGTGGCGAACGAACACTAAAGTGTCAAACGAGATGTCATGATGAAAAATTTTGTGAATTTGCTCGTTTATTTAATTTCTTTTGGCTTATTAAGCTCACTAATTAACTGTGAAATTTCCGACAAGCGTTTGTGTGCCGATCCCGAATGTAAAAGTAAGTAAATCGCGATCATTCCGGCAAAAGTGAAATCGTGCACCCTTTGCCCTCGGGGAAAAAAGAAAATCTGTTTCCCATATCAACACAGAAAAAAACTCTCATTTCATTACATTTTTCCCGTTCCGTGCAGCTTTACTGTCGCTAGCCAAGACGCTGGTCAATTACCAAGCCATCGAGGATGGAACTCTTTCGTTTCAAATTAACAAGGATGCCCGGGTCTACTCCAAGTCGGCCGGATCAAATCCGGATATGTGGGGCGTTGAGATTCAGGGCCAGCGAGGATACGTCAATAAGAAATTTCTCCGAGAGAATCGAGTTCTGAAAAAGAATTCCGAAATAACAGAGGAAGTGCCCACCAACCTGATGGAGTTGCGAGAGAAGCAATCGAAGCGCGACGAGGCGAAATTGAAAAGTTCGGAGCCGGAAGATGTGGCTGCTGAAGTGACAACGACATCACCATTGCCGGATCAACCGGCCGAGAAAATTGTCACCGATAATGCGGACGTAAATTCGAGTACGGAAAGGCCGATCGGATCACCAGTTCGGGGTAAAATTGAAGTGGTCGACGGCACAACCGTTCTAATACCGACAATCGAAGAACCACAAAACGAGACGGGAGGAGAAATCGTAGACAACCAGGTACAAGACGAAGACGATGAAATAACGGTCGAAACTGAGTCGGAGGAGTTTGCGTCAAGCGAAGAAGTTCAGGAAGTGCCGAAATCTGAAGAACCAATTGCAGAGCATACTAACGCTAGTGAAGGGGATCCTCCAGCGGCAGAACCTATTCCACAACACATTAATGCGTCACAAGATGACGAACAAATCCCACCATTCAAGCCAGTTCCCCTTAGTTCGGCTGCATTTGCAAGTGCAGAACTCAAGAAACAAAATCCTGCGCAGGAAACTTCCACTCCACTGTCCGACGATGTAAGGCCTGTGAATGAAGACGTTGACGAAACCATCCAGCCAGACAATAAGCAACCTTTAGAGGAACAAACTAATAGTACTGCATCTCCGGATAGCTTAGAACAACCAGAGACTGCGGACGAAGAATCCGTACCAACTGCATCGGAACTGCCAGAAATAATTCCCAAAGAAGAAGTACCTGAAAGCGGCAATTCGATTTCTGAGCCGAGTCTAACGCAATCGGAAGATCACGAGAATCAAACCGGTAGCGATCTTCAAAATATTGAAGAACAATCGCCTGTTACCACTGAAGAGGAGAAAGAGGAGAAGACTGAGAAAAATGAAACCGGCACTGAAGAATTAGTCCCCGAAGTAGCAGTACAAGAAAATGCGACTGAAACAGTTGCAGAAGAAAAATTACCCGAAGTGGCAGTAAAAGAAGAAGAAAAACCGTCGGAAGTTATCCCAGAGGTAAAAGCTGACGAAGCCGTTACAGAGTCGGTAAATCCGGAGCAAGGTTCGGAAACTCATCCTACAATTGCACAATCGTCGGAACAATTGAATCAAAGCAATGGCGAGAAACTTGATCATGAACACAGTCACGATCAACATCACCACCATCATGAGCATGACTCCAGTCATCAACACGATCATGATCATGCACCCGAATCAGTCATCGATCACCCCCAATCCGATTTACTAAACTTGGAATTAACAACTGCCAGCTACGAGCAAGAACAATACGTTCCAAATCCATTGCATGATGATTTAACAACTACAACATCACAGCCTGCTGTTGTCAAGCCCGCTGATTTACAGCCGGAAGTCGTTACTGAAAAATCTCTTCCCGCAGTCGAACGACAATCGCAGCCTGAAATCGCTCCGCCTGTTGTCGTCGATGAGCCTGAGAAAGTCGACCAAAGCGCACCGGAATCGCTGCCCAGTGCATCTGAATCACTGCCCAGTGCATCTGAATCACCTCCTAGTGCACCTGAATCGGTATCCAGCGCACCTGAATCGGTTTCCAGCGCACCTGAATCGGTTCCCAGCGGACAAGGCAGTGCAACGCTCGTTGAACCAGTCGTGCAAACGGAAGAGAAATTACCGCCGCCCAAGCAACCAGTTGACGAACATAGCCCAACCGAAACGAAGGGTCTGTTCGATACTATTTTGGGCACCGTAAACAATTTCTGGCCGAATTCGAAGACTACTGAAGAGAAAATCGATGAGAATTTCGACGTTGCACTTGAAAAATTGCTGTTTCCAGATAAGACGCGAGGAATTGAAGAACAACCCAAGTCAGGTGAATAATTATAAAAAATTAATTTATTTCTTAATTTTTTTTTTTGCATAATCTACAGTTATGCTATCTGCATTGCAGTAAAGGTCGTTCTAGATTTTCACAACATTCCGGTGCAAGTTTTTGTTTATCACAGTTCAAAGTCCGATCGGTTGATTTTTATTCATAAGGCTTTTGCTCTATGATGCAAAACCTAAATCGATTATCGATTTCTTTAATTTTTCTTTTGTTGTGGCTTGGTTGGAATGCAAATTAAAAAAAAAACCAAAACAAACAAAAATAGATTCTTAAAAGTTTTGAACTGAACGGTCGATTGCAGATTGAGTTCAGGTCGCATGTTAGGGCATGGCGTGTTACTCAACCGTGAATAATAATGTGAAAATTTGTGTTGCTTAAAAACTATTTTTCGGTCGTATAGATTTAGTTAAAAACTGGGTGCATATTGCCATAAAATGGCTAAGTTACATCTTTCTGTGGAGATAATCAAATGTAGTTTGGACTGTCTTCTATTTCATATTACACGCACACAAAGTCGCTTTACAAGCTTAATTCGGAACACCTTCAGCGCGAATCGGAACGTGCTTTTAGAATGATTTAGGCAACAGCTGCAATTGTATAAGAAAATGCTTTGAAAAGAAAATTTGGATAGCTGCAGAGCAGCTAAATAATTACGAATCGACGCAACAAGTAATTAAGATAGGGTATAGCCTAGTAGGTAGTGTGTTGGTCTTGTAATGCGAAGGTCGTGAGTTCAAATCCCGGCCGGCGCAAAATATAATTCCGGCACATTGCCTGCTTGGATATACCTTGGTCACCTCAATCTAAGAAAATGAAAAATTCGTAAAATGAGGGTTGAGCGAAGGGCTAACAACCCTTCCACAATAAGTAATGAAAAATGTTAAGGAACCTGAATATCAGGAAGCCAAGGTCCGACTTGGGCTGTAGCGCCATTGTAGAAGGAACAAGTAATCTATACATATAAATATAATTGTAGTGTCTGTCTGTTATTTGCTTAGAAATGGCTTAATTTAATTTTTTGCTTTATCTGGACAATAACTAAGCAGAAACGCACGTTTTAAAAAATTTTCTCTGTCTGTCTTTCCGGCTTTCACGTAAAAACGGCTGAACCGATTGTAATGAAACTTTCACAGATTATTAGGTCGAAAACTAATCTGCCTTAGGCTTTATTTTACTCCCTTCACGCCTTTTACCCCCTCCCATACAAAGTGATTCAAAAATTTATTATAATCAAATTTTTATGAAAACTATAAAAGCTATTAATTTGAAATTTAAAATATATCATTTCTATTATGAATGCGATTTTCAAGCATATAAATAATTTGAATCTCCCCACTCCTTTCACCATCTCCCATACAAACTACACTTTTTCATGAAATACTCTAAACCAATTTTCTCAGTGCGTATAACTTTCATCGAGCTAAAATTTTGTATAAAGTCCCTAATTAGCATTATTATTAATATCGGGAAAAAATTAACCGATTAGCTCCACTCCTTCTACCCCTCCCATACAATGTGACACAATTTCACGACTTTGCAAAAACTCGATTTTCTTGAAAAGTATGAATCTAACTGATCTGAAATTTAAAACATATCAATTGCATAGTGATTGTAGTTGTTTCTAGAAAAATTACCAAAAACCCCCCACTCCTACCACCTTCCATACAAATATCAAAATTTCACTAAATCCAATGCACTAAATTTCTCAGTACCCATTCAGTTTTTGAAGCTTAAATTTGGTGCAAAATATTTCTATAACTACTCATGATGTAAATTAAATTAATTTAGTACTGTCACCTCTTCTATCACTCCCCACACAAAAATTATTAAGATCACAAAAATTTTGATTTCATCGGTAATATCATATGATTGGGCTTTACGCACAATCGGAGTCCTGTCATATTTTTAAGCTTAATGCCATTTTATTTGGGCTTTTTTTTAATTAACACAAGCTAAAACTATTCACATGTCCATAATGCTCTTCAACACGTACACTAGGCAGAAAAAGTCTGCGTACACACTCAACACATCTAACATACAGTGCTGTGCAAAACTTAAGCAACTCACTACATGTCGGAATGAAAAGGATAATTGCAATCAAAATATAAAGAATTTTTTTTCCTTATTTTTAATTTACACGTTAGCATGTTGCTTAAAGTTCTGCAATAAAAAAAGTACATCAGTATTTTAACTGTTCTTAAAAAAAAACAAAAACAAAATACACCAAAAAAAAGGCTGTGCAAAATTTCCGTCCGTCCGTCCGTTCGCTCTCTAGCTTGAGAACGCGTTGAGCTAGAAAGCTCAAATTTCGTACACGTCGTTTTTGACAAAAAAGTAAGGTCAAGTTCGTGAACGGGCCAAATCGCTCCACCCCTTCTACCCCCTCCCATACAAAATGACACAAATGCGCAATTTGACAATAAACAGATTTGCTCGAAAAGTATAAAACCTATTGGCCTGAAATTTGGAATATATTACTTTTATGATAATATCAATCTACCGTATAAAAATTATGTGTATCCTCCCCCTCCTTCTACCACCTCCCATACAAACTGTACTTGTCATGAATTACTCTAAGCCAATTTACTCAGTGCGTATAAAATTTAGCGAGCTGAAATTTTGCACTAAATATTTATTTAAAATTGTTAGTAAGGCTAAAAAAAATTAGACGATTAGCTTCACCCCTTCTACCCCCTCCCATACAAAATGACACAATTTCGCAATTCGACTATAAATGGATTTGCTCGAAAAGTATAAAAGCTATTAGTCTGAATTTCGGGATATATTACTTTCATAATGATTTCAATATACAATATAAAAATTTTCTGCGTCCTTCCTCTCCTTCCAACCCCTCCCATACAAATAACACTTTTTCATGAAATGCTCTAATCCGATTTTCTCAGAACATATAACATTTATCGAGCTCACATTTTGTAATAAATACTTATTTAGCATTATCACTAAGATCAGAAAAAAATATTTGATTAGCTTTACTGCTTCTACCCCCTCCCATACAATATGACACAGTTTCACAACTTCACAAAAAATCTATTTTCTTGAAAAGTATGAATGTTACTGGTCTTAAATTTAAGGGATGTCAATTTTATGATATTCTTAGTTATTTCTGAAAAAAATCAATAAAATCCCCCCACTCTTTCTACCACCTCCCATACAAACTGCACATTTCAACTAAATCTAACACACTAATTTTCTCAGCTCCTATTCAATTTTTGGAGTAAGCATTTTGTATAAAACATTTTTATAGCTACTTTAGCATGATAAGGAAAAAATTAGTTCAATGCTATCACCCGTTCTAACACACCCCATACAAAATTTCTTGGGATCACAAAAAATTCTATTTCATCTAGAGTACCGCAAGATTGCGCTTTACGCGCAATCGTAGCCCTATTATGTTTTTTCATGGCTTTATTAAAAACATAAAACAAAACAAAAATGCTGATTATTGTACTGCATAAAAATATTAAAATTAAAAAACGAAAACAAATCCTGAATTGTAACAATAAAAAGTCTGCGTACAAATATTTCTTTTCAAAATAAAACAATTGTTTTTCCTCGTTAATAGCTTGATATCATCGTCTCTTTATTACTTCCCACAACCGTTTTTGCATGGAATCTACCAGCTTCTTAGTGAACTCTGGGGTTATTGAATTTCACTCCTGGATCAGGACTTCCTTGAGCATTACCTTCGACGCTATTGTGTGCGCTTGAATCCTTTGTTCCAAGTGAGGCCACAAATGCTCTATTGGGTTAAGGTCAGCAGATTGGGGCGGTGTACGAAGCTGATTTTGGGCATTATACAGCAACCAGAGTCTTACTACCTCCACAGTGTGCTTAGGGTAGTTGTCTTGTTGGAAGTAAAAGTTGTCGCTTAAGCCCAAATGTTCTGCACTTTTCTTTAAATTGCGCTTGAGAATATTAAGGTAGTCTATTTTATTCATAATACTTTCCATAAACTCAATTTTTCCAACTCCTCCACTAGCCATATACCCCCATTTCATAACACCGTCACCACCGTGCTTTACTGTTCGACAGAGATTTTTTACGTCGAAGGCCTCGCCAGTTTTCTCCATACAATCTTCCGACCTTTGATTCCAAAAATACAAAATTTACTTTCATCCGAGAAAATAACTTGTTTCCAAAATTCTTTTGGCTTATTTATGTGTTCCTTAGCAAACGCCAGCCGCTTGAGTCTGTTTACTGTTGTTATAAATGGCTTTCTACGGGCAACGCGTCCGTGATACCCATATTTCCTAAGAATTTTACGAACACCATCATCAGAAATGGACTTGCGGTACTTTGCTTTGATGTCCTTTGCTATATCAACTGCAGTTAATCTAGGATTAGCCTTCATCGTTCGGAGCAAACTCCGAGTTTGCTGAGGGCTCAACTTTGGAGGACGGCCAGATCTGGGTTTTGAAACCAAAACTCCTGTGTTTTTGAAGTTGTTTACGACTCGTTGGACAGATGAATGGCTTCTGCTGACTATTGCACCTATTTCACGATATGACGTACCTTTTTTTCCACGTTTATCAACTTTCCTACACAAACTTTATTGTTATTAATGATTTAACTGCAACTCAGAGACTTTGACTTCCCTTTATACGCAGACTTTTTATTCCTGGAATTTCAGACTATTTTCTGTTTCCGAATTTTACCGTTGTCTTAGAGTACAGTAATTCTCATTTTTGATTTGTTTCATAATGAAGTAATGAAAAATAGGAAAAAAAATATTTCGGAATAAGATGTTAGAAACGATGTTTTTAATAGATATGTCGGATGTGTTGAGCGTGTACGCAGACTTTTCCTGCCGAGTGTATACAGGGTGTTTGGTACTCCGTGCGCCACCTTGTAAGGGGTTATTCCTAGATATATTTTGAGAAAAAAATTGTTCTACGGAGATGGTCAATTTTCAATATCCGCGGAGGTACAGGGTGATCAAGAAAATTGTTTCGGACCTGTACCCTCACTCACTCAAAACGCTATATCTTGAGAACTAATAATCGCAATTCAAAGTGTTATAACTTGTTTTTTAGGGAATCAAATTACCTTTCATTTGGTGTAATAGTCCACATTGTACCTGTACCCAATCCTGAGGTATTTGCTTCAGCCCAAAAATTTTTGATACTTTGACACTCAAAATTCTGGGATCAATGTAGTTTTTCTCAAAAAAACGCATTATAAAAATGTCATTTTAATGTTGTTGTTTTATGTGCCATATTATTGTCTACAAATGATGCACACGAACTTATGACTTAGGTTTTTTTCCCGTTTTCCAGGTAAGCGAAAATACATATGGCTTAAAAATAAAATATGCCATAAAGCAACCCTCGTTCTAAAAAATCTACCTGAAATGTTGTTAAACTGAAATATTCCTTGTGTCCTTTAATTACTATTCAAATTATTGCGGAATGTCCTTTATATAGTATTAAATTATCGAGGAATTGAATTCAATTAAAATGAGTTTCAACACAACTAGGTTCAGCACTTTGCCTTTTTTAATGGTGTACCTAACAAAATGAAAAGCGTATAAAAGCAAATCTTACTTCATATTTTTATCAGTTTTAGTTACATTGTTAAAAGTAGAAGGTGTCACTAAAATTTAGAAAATAATTTCGAAATGCCTGAGTACTCGAATGAAGAATATGCAGACATCATTTTGATTTATGGAGAGTGTCAGGCAAATACACGAGCGGCGCGATCTTTGTATCATCAGAGATTTCCTAATCGTCGGATACCTGACAGGAGAGTATTCCAAGACGTTTACAGAAGAGTTCGGGAAACAGGCAGCGTTAGGACAAGCAGAGTAAATGCAAATCCTGCGCCGATAATCGCTGTTCCAATCGATGAAGGAATACTACATGCAGTTCAAAATGATCCATCAATCAGTATCCGACGCTTGGCGTTGCAGTTAAACGTCTCTGCGTGGAAAGTTTGGAGTGTCCTAAAAGCAGAGCGTTTGCATCCCTACCACCACACATCAGTGCAGGAGCTGTTACCCATTGATTTGCTCAAAAGGATGAAGATTTGCAATTGGCTCCTTGAACGACAACTAAGTGACGAGAATTTTATGAACAACATTCTTTGGACGGATGAGTCCCAATTCACCAGGGACGGTATCACAAACTTCCACAACTTACAGTTATGGGCTGAGAGCAATCCACATACAAGAAGAGAGGCATCATTTCAGCACAGATTCAGTGTCAATTTATGGGCAAGTGTGATTGGTGACGATTTCATTGGTCCTATTAGGCTTCCGCCTACCCTAAATAGTTCCAATTACTTGCACTTTTTGACAAATGATCTACAGGAGTTATTGGAACCGAATATTCAATTTACTCGACTAATCGAGTACGAAACGATTCACTTATTTGAGCAAATACACCACATCGGTCAATAAGTCCATAGGATGACCCACAGATGGCACCTCTGTGGCCGAACCAATTGTATTGGCAGGGAGTACCAACTTTCAGAAGCGACGCATCAAAATTTCATGACATTCTGATTCTTTGTTTACAAGCTACAGTGCTCGAAGTGACGCTACTTTTGTTATTTTTAAAAACATGGAAAAATCCGAATTTCGTGTGTTGATAAAACATTGCTTCTTGATGGGAAAAAACACCGTTGAAACAAGAGTATGGCTTGAAAAGTGTTATTTGGAATCTGCTCCGTCGAGACAAATGGTTGAGAAGTGGTTTGCCGAGTTTAAATGTGGTCGTAGCTTGACTGGGGACTTGTCCCGCAGTGGAAAGCCAAACGAAGCTGTTACTCCAGAAAACATTAAAAGAGTCCACAAAATCGTTTTCGTCGATCGCAAAGTGAAGTTGCAAGAGTTAGCAGACTCTAAAGATATCGGCAGGCAGTGTGCACACAATTTTGTATGGAGATTTGTCGATGCGGAAGCTCTTTTCTAAGTGGGTGCCGTGTTTGCTCACAGTGGACCAAAAACAACAACGTGTCGACGATTCGGAGGCCTGTATGAAGCTGTTTCGACGCAATAAAAAAGATTTTTTGCGGCGGTATGTGACAATGGATGAAACTTGGATCCATCATTTCACACCAGAGTCAAATCGGCAGTCATCAGCAGCGGGAGAACCGCGACCAAAAACTCAAACATCGGCTGGCAAGGTAATGGCTTCAGTTTTTTGGGATGCACATGGTATATTATTCATAGACCACCTTGAGAAGGGAAAGAGCATCAATACCGATTATTATATACCATTACTCGAACGTTTGAAGCGAGAAATTGCTGCGAAACGGCCACACATGTAGAGGAAAAAAATACTGTTTCATCAAGACAATGCTCCGTGCCACAAGTCGATCAAAACAATGGGAAAATTGCATGAATTGGGCTTCGAATTGCTTCCGCACCCACCGTATTCTCCAGATGTAGCCCCCAGCGACTTCTGGCTCTTCGCAGACCTGAAGAAAATGCTCGCTGGCAAAAGATATGGCTCAAATGAAGAGGTAATTTCCGCAACTGAGGCTCATTTTGAGTTGAAAGACAAGTTGTTCTCTAAAACTGGTATCGAAAAGCTAGAGAGGCGTTGGACGGATTGTATCACTCTTGAAGGAAACTATGTCGAAGAATAAAGCAAAATTAGACCGAAAAAACTGTATTTTCTTTGTTATCCTACGGACTTATTGACCGATGTGTTACATAAGTATATGGACGATAAATATGAACCATATCTGCGATCATTCTACAACTTTGAATCGCTTTTAGTGCCTCTATCGGTCGGTATAGTAGTTCGTATTTCAATTTGCCACAGCAAATGGCGAAATAGCCAAATCTCAAGAATGGGCTGAGTATTGAAGACCCTTGCGACCCAATTTAAACAAAGGTGGAAAGTTGATTTCGAAAAACTTTAAATTCTCATCGGAAAACATTTATAAACTAACAAATTAATTGTGTTCTAAATTTGAAAATGGCCTGCGAAATATTATTCATAAAAAAAATAATTTTTCTTTCAGTAGATGACGGCTATTGTGAAAACCTGTCACCAAATGCTTGTCCAACCTCACCAAAATACTCTCGTCAATCGAACGGTATGAATCATCCTGCAGCTGGTCAAGCTGGCTCCAAGCAGCCATCGAACGATACCAAAGTGTGTCTATTCGAGAACGAATTTTTAACGATGATCGCTAATAAATTGCTCGAAATGACTGATTTTATAATTTGCCTAGGAATAACCGCCTTAACTATTTTAATATTTACTTTTGGGCACTATTGCATATCAAGCGGACGCAAGGAAAATGCGCTCGTATCAAAATTGAACATTGTCGAACGTAGTTTGCTTACGTCGACGAAGGAGTCGGCAATACTTAAACATGATCTTGTCGAAACGCGAAATAAATTGGCCAGCATCGAGGATAATTCATTCGGTTCGAATGACATGGTGATTGCTTTGAGGAAGGATTTGGAAGCTAGTGAATACGAGAAGGATAAATTACAGGAACAAGTGACGGGTCTTGAAAAGGTTCGATCATTTATGAAAGTTAGTATAGATTCGAAATAAACATTTTTTTTCTAATTTTAGGAATTGGAACATGCAGCCGAAGCCGGCTTAGAACTTAATAAAATTGTTTCGGAACTTTTGAATAATCAAAGTGGTGACGATTCGATTATTAGTAGCGTCGAAGAGTTGCAAAAGCAATTAAACGAACAGCAAAGTATTTTCTTTTTTTTTATATCTTTAAAACTTTTAATTTCGATTTTTTTCCATGTAGACACGATTTTAGAAATTAACACAACACTGGCGGAGAAGAGTCGCGAAAATAGCGAATTACAAATGTTAATAGGCGAAATAAATGCAAAATTCCAGGAGGAGAACGAAGAATTGAAAAGTCAAAATGAAATTGTTTTGAATGATCGGAATGAACTTCAGGTACAAGTAGACAATGCAAAGAATATTTTAGAAGCAGAATTATCCAAGATGATGGCTGAAAAGAATATCGAAATCGAGAAATTAGTCAAAGACTTCGCCGTTCAAGTAGCAAAGTATGATGATGTGTACAGAAAGTATCAAGCTAGCGAGGCAAGAGTGGAGGTGAGTAAATATTTTTTGATTTGGTGGCTTTTAAAATACTAATTGGAAATTTAATGATTAGGCTCTCGAAGATAGTCTGGACAGTGTGAAAAAGAATCCTAATATCAATATGAAAGATTTGCTAAAAGCAACCGAAAATAAAACAGAAGTTCTTTCGGTAAAGAAAGAACGGGATTCTTTAAAGGAACGGTTAGAGGGCGAAATGGTAAATCTTAGATAATTTTATAGGCATTGCCTGTTTTTATAAAGAATTTTTTTCTTGACAGGATGCTCGCAAACTACTAGAAGGCCATGTTAAAATTGTGAGTGAAGAAGTTTCGGCACTTAAACAAGAATACAATCAATCAGAAAAGGAAAAATTGGAGGCTCAAACACGTCTGGAAGTATTGTCCAGTTACTTTAAAGAGAAAGAAATGCAGCTTCAAAAGTATGAATAAGTTCGAAAATTCATCATGCATCGCAATTCATTTCAACATAACTTTATTTTCAGAGAACTTAGCGTAAAAGAAGCGATGTGGATGAAACAACAAGGCGAAACTACAAGTACTGTTGAACGAGTTCGCTTAATGCAAGACGAAATTCAAGCTTTAAAGTATGATTTGTGAATTAAATGGTTTTTTTTTCCGAAAATCCATAAATAAACATAATTTTTACGTTAGATCTCAAAATGATTCTCTGCGTGCCGAAATCGAAGCACAATTAGCAGCGCATAAAGCACAAATTGCGTCGTTAGAAAATCGTGCTCATGAAACGTGGTTAGCATCACGCCAATCCGATCGGAAATTGGAAGAGGCGAGATCTGAAGCAACGGCATTACGTCGCAAGTTAACTTCAATTGCTGGGAACCCGCTTGGAAATGATACCGGCTTAGCTAATAGTAAGAATATGCTGAATTGTTTGCGCGGATAGAAATTTCCTAATCATTTTTTTTTCAGGAATAACAAATTCTATCGATGGACTACCTAATCACGATTTGAATCAAGCACCATCACCAATTCACATGGAATCGCCAGGTTCTCCATTATTAGGCGGCTTACCGCCACCACCACCATTCCTTCCACCTCCATTTATGGGGCCCCCGCATCCGTATATGCCATTGCCGCCGCCATTCATGCCACCCGGTGAAATGCGTCCGCCTCCATTAGGTCGGCTTATGTCTCCACCGCCGCCACCACCAAATAGATATTCGCCTAGCCTAGTAGATCGCGATAGGTATTCGCCAGAAAACGGTAGATATTCGCCAGACAGTAGATACAATTACAATACGGACATAATTTCCACGTATGATACCGAAACGGATTTCAGTCCGCCACCAAGCCCTCATAGTAGATCGCGAGGCGGTGGCGGTAGTTACAACAGTAGAGAACGAGACCGGGATCGAGGAAACTATAAGACATTTTCGCCGCCACCAAATTCAGATCGGAGTAAAAAAACAAAAGGTAGTTGCTATTCGGATTCGGAAGATGATGGTTCGGATTGGTGATTTGATTTTTGGTCTGGAATTGATTGATTGATTTTCCTTTCTTTATTTCGTTTCCTCACATTTTCTAGTTGTAGCGATTATTTTTTTTTGCGCTTCTAATTACTACGTGGAACTTGGCTTTCACAATATTAAAATTTTTTCATCATATAAAACCGTAAAGCAAGCAAGCTAATCATTTAAACAAAATTATCGATCATTTAGGAACTTTTTTTTTTTAGTTAAATCATATTTTATACTAAAATATCCATTGTAAATAATTTTTGTTTTGCTGTTTGTTTTCTTGCATTAACAAAGTTTATCTTTTATCAATTCAAATATATTTATGATTTACGTTTAATCTCATTTTTCATTTTTACATCATCCATCTTTTCCATCTATTTTTATAATTTGTTGGTGATTCGGGGCTTTGGTGGTATTTAGAAATTAAAAACAAAATAAGTTGCTTGTTATGCTCGAATCGTTTGAAAAAAATTAGGGGTCTGCGATGCGCGATGGTCAATTATTTATCTGGTGTGTGTTATCTTAGAAAAATCACGTTAGTTAGTTTAGAAAAAAAATACTTGAATTGCCTATTTACATTTTCCCCGATAGTTTGCGGTCAAATTTAAGTAATTTTTTCTACGAATTATTATTTCGGTTCGGTTTGTTCCAATTTTCAATTACAGAACTCAAGTTCAGAGCATGTAATTGTGTGATAGAGCTCGTAATTGGCTTTTAAAACTGCAGGTATACGAATTGACAATAATTTTTCTTTATTATTTTAATAATAAAGTATTATGATTGGGTTGGGAAAAAAAATATGTTACCCTGAAATTTTGTTTTTTCGCGTTTCATGATTAAAATAGCCTTAAAATGCGAAAAAAAATTGGTCTGTCTGTACGCCATACGTGTATGATCAGTGCAGATTATCTCCCAAACCCTTCAAGATAGAAAGTTAATTTTTGCGTGGATTGTAGATGGTTACGGTCTCAGGCGGACACCCATTTTTTTCTTTATGGTTACGCCATGGAGGTGTGGAATCTTCATTAGATACCAATAGCCCGTGTCATTGGTATGTACGATTTACATACCTGATCCTGACAGAGAACTGTCAGCCAATATGTGCTTGCGTACTAAACCACACCGTCGCACACATACCACTCTCCCCGAGGGACGGCCGTTAGGTATTTCTTCGCGGGGCTGGCTAGCATTTTATGCTGTGTTCCTTATATTGTTTCTGTTTTCCTTTCTCTCTCGATCCTTTTGCACATTCGTTACAAGTGTGTAAATTTTAAATTTCCATCCAATTTTCCTCTGATTATCATATAGTTTATGATGAATGTTGGCCGCGGCATATTAATCCTCCATTCTGCGAAGCGACTGCAGTTCAAAACCGCGTATTCTGTGCCTTCTTGATCTGGGCAATTTGGACAAAGAGGCAAGTGATCGTGTCCGAACCTATGTAGGTATTTGCCGTAGCCGCAGTGACCTGTTAGGAATTGCGTGAGGTGATAGTTGCAGTCCTCATACGCTCATCTTGTCCTCAATTGCGGGGACTAGCTTATAGGTCGATCTGCCTTTTGTAGTGTTTTGCTTTTTTTTGTCTTTTATTTTTTTTATTTTTCTGGCAACAGGATCTTCTTTCGTAGATCCTTAGCATCTCATTCGCGAGAATATCAATGGGGAACATTCCGGCTATGACACAGGCTGCTTCGTCCGATATTGTTCGGAAGCCGCTGATTGCTCGTTGATGACATCTTTTTCCTTGATTCTTTTGTCGCTAACGCCGCCACCCAAACCGGAGCAGCGTACAGGAGGGCCAAGCTGACTACTCTGGAAAGTAGAATTCTTCTGGCATATCCTGGTCCACCGATGTTTGGCAGTATTCGGGAAAGCGCTGCCTGCATTTGTGACGCCTTTTTGCTTGCAAAGTCCACATGAACTTTAAATTTTAATCTATTATCGAGCATAACTTCTAGATATTTAATTGCCTCCTTGGATCTGATGGTTTGACTGCCAACCTGAATGTTCACGTATTCAATTTTCTTTCGGCTCGTTATTAGAACAGCCTCCGTTTTGTGGTCAGCTAGTTCTAAACCGGCTGACTCTAGCCAGTTCTTAATTTTTGATACCGCTTCGTTTGTTGCTGACTATTTCGTGGATGTGCTTACGCGACGGTAACAACGGCGATGTCGTCAGCGAACCCGATTAATTTCACTCCTTGAGGCAACGGTGAAGAACTCCATCGTACATGATATTTCACAGGAGAGGACCCAGTACCGATCCTTGTGGGACTCCCGCGGGGAAGTTGTAGTACCTTACCTCCTCATCAGTTTGGTACGTCAACTTCCTGTTGGTGAAGTAGTTTGAAATTATTCTCAACAAGTAGTATGGTGTATCCATCCTAGTTAACGATCTCCATATAAGTGACCAATCTGCCGAGTTAAAGGCATTCTTAATGTCCAAAATATTTCTTTGTCTCACTACCACTTTTATGGTGTCAATAGTTGAACGCGATTTCCTAAATCCGAACTGGTGGTCTGACAGTGAGGCTTGTTTCCTTTTGTTAACAATACCAAATGTTGGAGCTTCCATGGTTCGGGAAAGACTTCTTCCTCTAAACACTTTTGCATGGTTGTTATAAATATGTCGGGCCTCTTTTGAATAGTAACTTTTACTGCCTTATTTGGAATGCCATCGGGTCCAGGTGCCTTGTTATTTCCTATCTTCCCGCAAGCCTCAAATATTTCCTCCGTCGTAATTGCAGGAAAGGACTCTATGCTGATCTCTCTGGTTACGATACACATAGTAGTTGGCCTTTGGGGGAACAGGTGCTCTTCTGTTGATCTTAGCACTATCGGGCAAGTTATTTGTGGGGACCTATGACCCTTCAGCCTTGTCATCACCATCTTGTATACCCCAGTGATTTATATACGCTTCGTTACAGAGATTTTTGGAACCAATTGCCTTACTCTGTTTAATCGCCTTGCTTAGGCTTCGTCTCGAAACTTTGAAAGTGTCTAATCGGTCTTGAAATTTTTATTAATTTTTATTTCTTCATTCCACCAGTAGCATGGTGCATATCTTCCACTAGCTGTCCTTCTGGGCATCGCTGCATCGCACGCTATGATGATAGTGTGAGTGAGTTGTTCCGCGAGGATCTTTACTATTTCACTTCGAGTTGTGATGTCGGTGCTCATCATTTCTTCGAACATGTCCCTGTCGAAGAGAGTTTGTCTTTCCATTTTGGGCCTGTTAATTAAGGCCGTCCTCTAGCATTGGTGAGCCTGCCACCCCACTCTGCTGCCCATGCATTGAAGTCACCGCCTATGACCACTGGAGTTTTACCGCGTGCGTCGGCCATTAGATTATCTAAAATTGTCTGGTATTCACTCGTCGTCCAGCTGGGTCGTGCATAACAGCTGCAGAAATGAATTCCATTTATTTTTGCTCGTACTAAGCCCTCCGCCTGTTTACTGATTTCTTAGAAGGGGTTTTTTCTCTTATTCATATTGCCGCTAGCTTTGTTCTGTCACAGATCTAGACATTGCCGTCGAGAGTTTTGTACGGTTCACTAAACAAGACGATATCCGCTCCCTCGTCCTTAGCATGCTTCGCATTTTCTGGATGATCCTTCCTACAGAACATGTATGATGGCTCTTTGTCGCAGCTCTTCGCAATGTGGCCTTCCGGTCCACATTTCCTACAAAGCTTGTAACGATCTTCTCCGTTTTTACACTGCCTGGCTAGGTGACCAAACTCTAGACATTTAAAACATTTTATAAATAACGTTCGTTCGCGAATGCGGCAGTTGACCCAGCCGATCTTAATTCTTCCAGTTTCTAACAACTTTTTAGCGTTTTCTGCAGGAAGACTGACTGTTGCTGTTTGAGTTTCACCGTACACCTTTCGCAGGGATAAGATGTCTCCCTGCGAAATTCCTTCGACTTCAAACTGGGCTTTGATTGCTTCGATTGCGTCATCTTTTGTGATGGTAGATGATAGAATGGTGCGTGAGGGTCCTCACATTCGCTTGCTCTGCTAATGCTTCGCTAATGGCGCCTTTGAGTTCGGCAGTCATGTCTCCCGTCTCCTTAAGTCGAACTCCTAGCTCTCCTTTTTGCGTCCTTCTGATTCTCGATACCGTCTTTCCAACTGCTTCCAATTTAGATCTGTCTTTATCTTGCGTAGTATCTGCGCATACGAAAGATCACCCTTTGCTTGACAATAGCGTCAGGTTTAGTTTTTTTTTCTTTCTAACGGCTTTTGGCCCTCCATTGTGACATCCTTCCTCAAGTTTTTTTTTTAAAGATGGTTGTTTTCGCTTTGGCTCAAGGGTTCCGCTGTCCGTAACCTGCGTCATAAAAAGTCAAGCCAGCATAAATAAATGAATAAAATATCTATTATATGTACTGGAGCTATTGATCGTATTCGCAATTAAGTGTTAAATTGACAACAGCCTTGCCCTAGAACCCCCTTCATTTTCACTCTAATATGCGTGTTGACTTTCCGCACATCTTCAACTTGTCCCTAGAATAATAAAGTTGCACCCGACTTGTTGGCAGTTGTTTTTTTCTTAATAATGAATTTATGTGTACGATTAGCAAGGGGGTAGTTGTAGTATGAGGTTTTACCAATTCCTGCAACTATCATTGGAGTTAGCGACTCCACGGACCTGAGCTAACTATCCCCCTCTGGGATGGGGGCTGTAGAATTCACCCACAGCCAGTCCTGCTTGCCCTAAAAATGGCAAATGGACACTCACTGGATCATGGGCTTATCACCCGTGATCTTAAGACCTAAATGATACGAGAAACGGATACATCGCCTCGGATACGGACTGATCCTACGGTAACGACTTTTGGCATTCGAAAACGGACTATGATTGGCTTCTGGAATGTTCGAACATTGAATGACGGGGGAAGAGCTGGGGTTACTCGGTCCTTGCACCGCCAATCAGTGATCGACCGTGAAATGGAGCACTATAACATCCAAATCTTGGGCTTGAGCGAGGTCAGGTGGACAGGATCAGGAGAAGAACGAACCCCTAGCGGAAACACTATTCTGTACATTGGCCCTGAAAGTGAAGCCAGAAATGGCGTGGCGTTCGTTCTTACGCCGAGAGCGAGAAACAGTCTCATTAGCTGGGAACCAATCTCGGATAGGATTATCGTCGTCAGGCTCAGGACCAGTGTCAGAAACGTCACAATTCTGCAGTGCTACGCACCAACTAATACCGCAACATCTGGTGACAAAGAGGAGTTTTATAGCCAACTGAGTGCCACCTTCGAACGTGTTCCAAGAGGTGATATTATTATCATCTCGGGAGATATGAACGCCCAGGTTGGATTAGACAACACTGGACTAGAACACGTCATGGGGAGGCATGGTGACCCTTGGGTCGACGCTTCACGACCTGGGATTAAGAGACCCGAAAACGGCGAATTATTTGTGGAGCTCTGTAGTACTCGGCAAATGGTCATCGGAGGGACCCTTTTTCCACACAAGAGTCATCATAAAACATCTTGGGTTTCCCCTGATGGTGTTACTCAGAACCAGATCGACCATTTGGCTATAAGTCGCCGATGGAGAAGATGTCTCCTCGATGTGCGAGCGAAACGTGGACTGACGTGGGGAGCGATCACCACTTGATGGTTGCCTGCTTGAGATTGTGTACAGCAGCTATCCGACGACCACAAATTCTTCAAATGAAGCGCAAGCTTAATGTGGATAAACTCAGAGATCCCAACAAAAAACGCGAATACACCACCATTCTACGCGAAAAGTCATCCACATTGGGTGAACATGAAATGCGCACACTGGACGCCAATTGGGAGGCAACCAGAAACACTTTTCTAACTAGTGCTGAAGAATCTGTGGGATATGTGCAAAGCGGTGAGAAACCCTGGATGTCACAAGACACAGATAAGGAAGAGATAGTTTCCGCCATTCGGTCAATAGCGGGAAGGAAAGCTCCAGGTATAGACGGACTACCAACCGAACTCCTCAAAGCGGACCCGGAAATAACAGCCGATATACTCCTCCCACTCTTCACTAAGGTGTGGAATGAGGGAAGATATCCGACTGAATGGAAGGAGGGCGTCATTGTGAAAATTCCGAAGAAGGGCGACCTTCGGGATTGTGGCAATTGGCGTGGTATATGTCTACTTACTGCCGTATCAAAAATTATGGCTAAGGTAATTCTCAATAGGATTAGTGATGTCGTCGAGAGCACTCTCGAAGTTTATCAGGCTGGATTCCGTAAAGGGTCGTCTTGTACCGACCACACAAATACCCTACGGATAATATTAGAGCAGTCAGCCGAAATGGGTTCGCCACTACATCTCATGTTTGTGGACTTCGAGAAGGCTTTCGACAGCGTTAAGCGAGATTACATATGGAATGCTTTGCGTAGGAGAGGTATTCCAGATAAGGTCATAGCTATGATTAAAGAATCCTACGAAGATGCAAGGTGTCGTGTCTTGCATAGAGGAGAGCTGTCCGAGAGCTTTCCTGTGCGAACGGGTGTCAGACAAGGCTGCATATTATCACCAGCCCTGTTTCTGGTGGTAATAAATGACATCTTAAAAGCTGCACTGGAAGGTGGGGAAGGTAAAGGTCTTCAATGGAGACTATTTAACATCTTAAGTCACCTTGATTATGCTGATGACGTGTGTTTGCTTGCACATACCCGTTCGGACTTAGAGTCAAATGTTTGCTCGTTGCATTCTAAATGCAAAGAGGCGGGACTGAAAATAAATGTGCGTAAAACCAAGTACATGCACATGGGTTCGAACGCAAGCACACCGATTGTTCTTAATGGACAGGATGTGGAAGAGGTGCAAGATTTTTGCTATCTCGGAAGCATTGTCAGTATGGACGGCGGAGCCGAAAAGGATGTTGAGGCTCGGCTAAATAAAGCCCGTCAGGCCTTCGGTATCCTTTCCCCTTTCTGGAGGTTAAGAGAGATCTCCCTTCGCACGAAGCTGCGAGTTTTTGACGCATGCGTCAAATCCGTGTTGTTATATGGTTGTACTACGTGGAAAGTGACCGTTCGACTTACCAAGAAACTACAGACTTTCGTAAACCAATGCCTCCGGCGCATTTTAGGAATATTCTGGCCAGAAGTAATCTCCAACGACGAACTTTGGAGTACAACTCGCCAGACTAAAATAGGTATTGAGATTCAACGGCGAAAGTGGCAGTGGATCGGTTATACTTTGAGGAAACCAGAGCAAAACATCGCAAAACAGGCTCTGGATTATAACCCTCAAGGAAGACGTCGGGTTGGTCGACCATGTAACACATGGAAGCGAGCAGTTGAGCAGGAGGCCAGAGGAATAAACAAGTCCTGGCACCAGCTTAAAGCCGATGCTCAGGACCGCGCCTTGTGGAAGAGAGTTGTTTCTGTCCTATGCCCCTATAGGGGGTCTTAACAGGAATTTGATTGATTTGATTGATTAGCTGATTGGAAATCTGTACCGATTTTCACGAATCATCGATGCCTTTTTTACACTCGTGAGTTACGGAGTGACTTGCTTCAAACTTTTTTGGTTTACTCTTCTAATGGTTGATTAGAAATTCCACCCGGAAATGTGATATGAAAGAACCACGGAAGTTGGATGAAACCTTAGATGAGGACGACAGTCAATTCAAGCGTGTTCAACGTCACAAGCAAATTCATGCCGGAGCAGATGCAGATGGATTGGATTTGGAGGAAAAATGTTACGGGAATGGCGTAAAGCCGGAATGGTTGATTGTGGAGCGCGTCAAAAATCATCGCACTACGAAGGGCGAATCCACTTTATATCTTGTGAAATGGAGAGATTTGAAATACGATAAGACAACATGACAGGAGTATTCTAATATTTCAGGCTTGAAGAAAGCAATCGATTATTACATGGAACTAAACCGAAAAAAGAATTAGGCAATGTACGACGTTTTACACCACCTCCAGATAAACCAACGACCGATTTGGAAAAGAAATACGAACAGCAGCCTATCTGTATATCAGAAACTAGTATGCAGTTGTATCCTTTCCAGTTAGAGGGTATTAACTGATTGCGTTATCCCTGAAGTCAGGGTGTATACATTGTCCTTACCGACGAAATCGATTTTGTAAAATTATTCACAGCGTAACTTTCCTCTATTCGCAATACAAGAAAGGGCATTGCAAAGGACCATTATTAGTGGCCGTTTCTCTCTCTACGATAATTAATTGAGAATGTGAATTTGACGTTTGGGCACGTGATACGAAATCGAATACATTTTGCATTTTGGTACAGAAGAGCTTTTCAAAGGTGATGTTGAAGAAGATCCTAACTATTGCTTAAGCAGTCGCTAACCTGTTGGACAAATCGAATCGTGTAATAGAAGAGAAAGAAAATAATCGAACGAATATCTGTCTTCATTCAAAGATCTCTCTTAACCTCTATAAAGAAGAGAGGATATCGAAGACCTGACAAGCTTTATTTAAACGAGCGCCAATATTGTCGTCGGCTCCGCCGTCCACGCTTATAATACTGCCGAGGTAACGAAAATTTTGAACCTCATCCACATCTTGTCCGTTAAGAAAAATCAGTGCGCAGGTCACTTAATCCAAGGTCGTTGCGCGTCAAGGGTCATCATGCTTTGCCATGATGTGTTCTAATCCAGTATTGTCAGAACCAACCGAGGTGTTCATTTTTCCTGAGATGATAATAATTTTACTTCTTGGAACACGCTCAAAGGTGGCACTCAGTTGGCCATGAAGCTCCTCTTTATCACCAGGTATTGCGGTAATAGTTGGTGCATAGCACTGCAGAATTGTGATGTTTCCGACCTTGGTCCTGAGTCTGACGACGATAATCCTATCTGAAACAGCTCATAACACTGTTTTTCGCTCTCGGTGTAAGGACCATTGTAAGTCGTTGCGGTAGAATCCGTCCGTATCCGTGGCACTGTATCCAGTTCTTGTGTCAGTTAGATTTTAAGATTACGGGAGCCCATGATCCTGTGAGTGTCCATTTGCCATTTTTAGGGCAAGCAGGACTAGCTGTGGGTGTTTTCTAGTGTCCCCATCCCACATGGGTCTCAATGTCTTCTTCTGCAATGGCACCTCAGTACAAATCCTGCCGTGGCCTCCTGACCTTCAGGTTCCTTAACATTTTCATTTCTTATTGTAGAAGGGTTGTTTGCCCTTCGCACAACCTCTATCTCATATTCTTCAAATTCAATGGTACTGCAGTCCAAATCGGGCATTGGCTTCCTGACATTCAGATTCCTTAACATTTTATCCGTTATTGTGAAAGGGATTTTAGCCCTTCGTACAACCCTCTATCTACGAATTTCTATTTTTGCAGATTGTGGCGGCCAATATATATCCAACGCAAGTAGTGTCGTAGATTGAAGTAACCGAGTTATTCCTATGCAGGTATTATATTATATGTCGACCGGGATTTGAACTCACGAACTTCGCATTGTAGATTAAAACGCTACCCACTAGGCAACATCCAGGAGTATCAATTCGCTACATTTTAATTTCCTATTTTTTGTATCGCTTTGTTTTATAATGCACGAAACATAAAACACGCCGATATATGTTGGATTGAAATAATTTTATTAATCCGACACCTACTGTGTTGTAAGTTCACTTTTATCGTGTCTCTGGTTGCATTTTGATCGCAACGTAGAAATCAGCGAATGTTTTCCTATTCAAATTTTTGAAAAATGTGATGATAATTGCGGCCAGACATTCGATCGTCTAATGCGGGATTTAAATTTTTTTTGTTACAACTCAATTATTTTCCTAATTGTCTAGTTTTATTGTTCCTTACTGTTTCATTAATGAGTTGAGCCTACAGTAATATAGTGCATAAAGCTAAAATATTCTCTTCCTGCACGAAATCACAGCTATATTTTGCTTCTTCCTTTTTACACTTTTACCTACATTAAATTCTCACTTGCTTCCATTTTTCATAAATTTCACCAACATTAACTAATTTTAAAACAAACAAATTATGCTTACATAAAAAAAATCACTTTACTGTTCCGTGTCGATTGAATTGCATGAAGAATCGTCGAGGCATTTTACAGAAGTGAAAATGTTTTGGAGTGGTATGGAAACATCGAAAAAGAAAGGTTTTGTGTACATAAATTATTACAAATAAAATAATATAAAATATTTTTCAACAAGAATTTAATTCAATTAAATTGATATTTTTTTTTTTATCAATTTTTCTTAAAGGTGTTTTGAGTTCCGGATCAGCTGATTCTTTCGATTCTCGTAAGGCCAAAGGAAAAGGAAAGGGCAAAGTCAATGTGTGAAGAATTTTAATTAAAAAAAAAAACTAGAATCCTAGTCTCAAAATAGTGGTTGCAGTGCGTATAACATCTCTACTATACTCTGTTTTTTTCTATATTAAAAAAAATAATTAAATTCTTCATACTGAAAAACAAAAACTGTTGTATTAACTCAAAAAAAAAAAAATATTTTCCAAATAATACTCTAAATAAATTTTAATTTTTCCTGGGAAATTTCAACTGACACACCTCTACACGAATTAAACAAACAAACGAATTTTATTAGAATTTAAAAAAAAAAAAAGCGACCAACGAATTATCTTTTTTTAAGAATACGAACATATTTTTCTTTACTTTAGTTATTTATGTTACCTGAAATCACGATCTAAACGTGAACATTCGTTACTATAAAATGCAATACAAAAATATTTTTTTTTAAATTGTTTTGTTTGTTAGAATAGAAACTTGTTTGTTCTAAAAAAAAACATTGCGATACAACAAAAAAATGAAAAGAATAAATAAAAGAAACCTTTTTGTTTATATGATGCGAAAATAAAACAGAAAGTTGTCTACTAAATTGAAATATGTGTGTATTAAAATCATTAAAATTTGGCTTCTTGTGTGCTACGCTTCTATCTGTCTTTTCAGCTCAGTGAACAAATGCAACGTACAGTTTGATTCCATGCGAATTTATTGATAAATAAGTTGCGAAAATCAATAAAAAATATTAATTTGAAAACGATGCTATCGTATAAAATGAGGAAAAACTAAATCAAAATTATCAGTAAATTTTATTTTTTATTTTTTAAATTTAAGCTTTTTTTTAGTTGCGGATATTCAGCATACGATCCTCAAGTTCAATGTTCATGACGTCTGCAACAAACTTTGTATTACTTTATGAAACACTATATACTGTAATTAAATATTATATATTTCTTAGTATTACAAAGTTTGTGGTAAACTTATAATACTCTAAGATTTTATCTAGAGTATTAAATATGAGTCTTCAGGTATCTTGCTTTGAAGTAGCTGTGTAGCACCAACCAATCAATTTTCTGTTAATGGCTGTCTTCCATATGGCGCGATCCTAACTATCGGCCTTTAGTTGTCGCCAGTACTTGTTTATTCCACTGGATCTCGCTTCCATGGCCGATCAACACGATGTCTTTCTTGAGGGCAATATTCCAGATAAGTCTTGCTCTGGTTTCCTCGAAGTGTGACCGATCCACTGCTAGTACTGCCTTTGAATCTCTATGCCTAAAAAACAATACTTATTTATTTAATATAATCATTTAGCGAACCGAGCTCTACAGACTACAGAAAAACAAATTATTAATACATATAATCTATACATAGTAATATAATTGTGGTGTCTGTCTGTTATTTGCTTATAAATGGCTATAAGTTAGTTTTTTGAGTTATTTTAGCACTAACTAAGCATAAAACCACATTTTTGAAATTTTTGTCTGTCTGTCTGTCTGTCCGACCGCTTTTCACGCACAAACGGCTAAGCCGATTGTATTGGAACTTGCACAGTTTGTTAGGTGTCCATCGGAATGAAATCTGCTTTGGGTTTCATTTCGCTCCCCGCACGCCTTCTACCCCCTCCCGTACAAAGTGACTCATTTTCAAAATATATATTAATCAAATTTTCGTGGAAACTATTAAAGCTATTAATTTGAAATTCGGAGTATATTATTTCTATTATAAATGCAGTCTTTTGGTATACAAATTGTTTGAGTTTCCTCACTACTTTCACCACCTCCCATACAAACTACACTTTTTCATGAATCACTTTACACCAAATTTCTCAGTAAAAGCTAAAATGTTGTATTAAATCCTTAATTAACATTATTATTAATATCGGAAAAAAATTAACCGAGTAGCTTCACTCCTTCTACCTCCTCCCATACAATGAGACACATTCCACGACTATAGAACAATTCGATTTTCTTGAAAAGTGTGAATGATACAGATCTGAAATTTAAAGTATATCAATTGCCTGATACTTATAGTTGTTTCTCGAAAAAATCATCAAAAACCCACCACTCCTTCTACCACCTCCCATACAAATTGCACAATTTCATTACATTCAATGCACTAAGTTTCTCAGTACCTACTCAATTTTTGAAGCTTAAATTTGGTACAAAACATTTTTATAGCTACTCTAGCATGATGTGAAACAAATTAGTTCAGTACTGTCACCCCTTCTACCACTCCCCATACAAAATTTCTTACCACCGCAAAAATTTCGATTTCATCTATACATAGTATCGTATGATTGGGCTTTACGCACAATCGTAGTCCTGTTATGTTTTTAAGCTTAATGTTATTTTATTTGTTTTAAATAACACCAGCTACAAATATTCACATGTCCTTAACGCTCTTCAACACGTATATGACCTCAAATCTCGGCCTATCCCATAAAAATGGGAGTATCATGCTTTCATTCTTAATAATTTATGGTTCTGATTCCAACAATATATGGTACAAACCATTTTCTTCAAAGAGCCATTAAAGTAAGCAGATTATATATCCCACATAATGTATTACTAACTACACTCTCAAAAATTGCTTATTATTGCTATTTTTACGCGGACGAAGTCGCGGGGGTTTGCTAGTATACATATAAAAAAAATCGGGACTAGAAATTCTTATAAGAGATAAATGATTCAAAAACAGATTTAAATACAGTTCTAGTATTACTGAAGTCAATCTTATCGGTTATAGAATTATAATACTTTAGACATCTATAAATTGGTTCATTACTACCATAATTCGCTCTACGAAACTTAACGTGTAAGAGAAATTGGGATCTTAAAGAGCGTTCTGGTCAGTATATTGAAATAAATGACAACAATTCAGAGCAATTTATGTGAACAGATAAAATATCTTTCATGGACATTATTCCAAGCATCTTTCGACGTTTTGCAAGGGTGTGCAATCTTAGTAATTGGTATCGCACTTCATATGGAGGTGCTTCAGATGATCAGTTCAACCTACGTAAAGCGAAATTAGTAAAATTTCTTTGTACTCTTTCGATTCGTTTTACATGCACATCCTATTAAGGATCCCATATACTCTAAAATTGGCCTTACAAGCGATATAAAAAGAGTTTTCAATCTGAGAGGATCTATCAGTACTATTACTTTTTATAAATCCTAGCAGAGAATTAAATTTCGTAATGCAATGTGAGAATTAAATGTTTTCTGAGAGTCAACAATTACACCAAGATCTTTAATTTCAACTGTTCTTTGAGAAATTAAGTCATGCATTTTGTAGTCGAAAAGTATGGGAGAAGCAAATCGATTAGAAGAGAAAATTTTACATTTAGAAAAACTCAGTTGTAGTGAATTTGACTTTAAACAGTCCAGAAATTGAAAAATGTCTTTTCGCATATTGATGCAGTGAGAAATATTAAGTACTCTAGAAAATATTTTAATACCATCAGCATATAAGAGACATTTACAATATTTGAAAACTGATGGCACATCATTTATGAAAACAAGGAACAGTAGAGGTCCCAAGTGACTACCTTGTGGTACACCTGATTCAACATCAAATGGCGAACAAATAACATTTAGTTTAACCAATTTTATTCTGTTTTTTAAATAAGATGATATCAACGACAAGAAATTTGAATGAAAGCCACGTGCTTGTAATTTATCTATAAGAAGCGAATGGTCAACTCGATTGAAAGCTTTTTGTAGATCAGTATACAGAACAACAATTTGGTATCCTTTTTCTATATTATTAACGCAATATTTTGTAAAAATATTCAAATTAGTAACGGTTGAACGACCGCTTACGAATTCGTGTTGATACTCCGAAATAGATTCTTTAACATAAAAATAAAGTTTATTTATTACTATGCTCTCAAGCTTAGGAATAAATGAAAGCTTAGATACCGGTCTGTAATTTTCCACCAAATGTTTTAGACCAGAGTGATAAATCCATTCATCAAGAAATTCGCCAGATGAAAAGCTAAGCCGAGCACATAATCAAACTTTTTGTAATATGATTAATTAATTAGTGATCGTGTCTAATATCTATAAGATAACATAACGTTAAAAATATCAATATCGTAAACTCCAAATATATACTTGTCCATATAGGTGTATATTTATGCTTCAGTATTTGTTTACAATTAGTCTGGGATTTTCCAAAAATTTATAGCATAGATTATTGTCATAAATTACCTTAAAAAATCACTAATTCCACGTCTAAGATTGATTAATTTATTGCACACTCCTGATAAGTTTGTTCATATAATTGCCGTAATTGAATAAGGAATTATCATTATCATAACAACGAGTATCTTAAAATCCAAAATGTAAACAATATCAGAAATATTAAAACAAAATTCAGTGGCTGAACTTTGAACAATTTAGGCAAACCAATTATATTGCCTAAATAAAACCTACTGGAATCTTGGCTTAAGAGATTGAGAATGCTTTTGACTCGATTCGGTATGACGGTTGCATTTATAAATAATAAAATAATACTAGGATTTCTGCGCTATCTCTGCACCATTGTATGAAGCTCTTTAAGATCGTTTTTTCTTTAAATTAAAATTAAAAATATAACAGGACTACAATTGAACGTAAAGCCCAATCGTGCGATACTCTAGATGAAAGAGACATTTTTTGATTTTAAGAAATTTTGTAGGGGAAGTGGTGGCGGGGGTGACGACATTGAACTAATTTTTTTCACATCACGCTAGAGTTGCCATCAAAATGTTTTATACAAAATTTAGGATTCAAAAATTTCATAGGTGCTGAGAAAATTAGTGTATGGGATTTAGTGAAGTTGTGCGGTTTGTATGGGACATGGTAAAAGGAGGGGCGAGCTCTTAGTCAGTTTTTCAGCAATAACTATAAACTCCATGCATTTGACATGTTTTCAATCGCAGATCAGTAACATTCAAAATTTTCAGGAAGATCGACTTGTAATTTTTGTATATTACACCGAACGTGGTATGCAAAATGTTTCGTGCTGAAATTATAATTTGCAGTTTTCATTATTTTCAAAGAAATTGGATATATGTAGTTGTCCTGAAATTGGGGCATTTGTATGGGAGGTGGCAGAGGAAGTGGAGGGTTTTAGATAATTTTGAAACTGCTTATCAATATCCTTATTACCACGATTTGTTTCAATTTCAAAGTTGATAGGTCTCATATCTTCGAAGGAGAAATGCTTTTCTTGAATTTATAACGTAGATATTTGTATGAGAGGGGGTAGAAGGAGTGCAGCAAAGCACATATTTTTTTTAGTATTTATTGCAATTATTAAGGCACAAATTCTGGCACATTTCTAGTTTTAATGGATATAATGCATTTACCAAAATTAGGCATTTGTATGGAAGTATTCGGATTAAAACAAAATTTTTCGTCGTCAATGATATTTAAATTATTATACTTTCCACAAAATTTCAAGTTGATAGTATTCGCAGTTTCGAAGAAAACTGATTTAATTGAAATTTCAAAATTTTGTGAAATTTGAAGGGAGGGGATAGAAAGAGTAGGAGGATGTAGTCCGTTGACGAACTTAAAGTTTCTTTTTTGCTAAAAAAGATACACAACAAATTTCAGCACGATAGCTCAAACCGTTCGAGAGTTATGTTGTAGATAAACGGTCACTCGGAATCGAGGTTTTTGAGCAACGACAAATATTTCTGTACCCTTGGCGGCTCAGTGCGAGGATTATTTATTAGCGATACAAACGGTAAGGTAAACACAATATGCACTTAGATTTAATCTAGAGTATAATTAATTCGAACAAAATTGAGTTTTTATTTTAAGAAAAGGAAATCATGTTTTCTTTGTACTTCACGTTCCATTCTTGATCAAAATATCTGTAATTGTAATACCAATAAAGTACAGGTTGTTTTTTTTTAAAGGCGCAGAACTTTAAATTAAAATAAAACACAGAAAAATGTTTTTAATATCTATGAAATTGGCTTTATTTGAAATTTTATAGCAATAATATTTGAATATGATTTCGTGCATGTGGCGTAATCTGAAAGTCCACAATTTCATTTGAAAATTTTGTTCAGTGATGATTTATAGGCCAGTGGAATCATTGGTCTATATGTCTTTAAAAATGATGATGGTCAGAACGTTACAGTCGACGGTGAGTGGTACAGAGACATGATTACTAACTTTTCGTGCCTTAGTTGGAAGGCATTAATGTCGCAGATATGTGGTTTCAATAGGACGGCGCCACATGCCACACGCGCGAAATAATTAATTTACCGAAAGAAACAGCGATTAATTTTAACGGGTCTGTTCAATAGCCACCTCGTTTGTTCGATTCGACGCCATTAGATTTATTCATCTGTGTATATGTAAAGTTTCATGTCTACGTCGATAAACCAAAAACTATTGAGCACTTGAAAGTCAACATTCGACGCGTTATTGCCGAAATACAACCTGATTTATTACGAAGAGTATGTGAAAATTGAACTTTCAGATTATGCCATGTACGCGCCAGCTGTAAAGGCTATTGCCCAAAATCATATTTAGACATTAATGCCATAAAATTATCTTTTAAACAAAGCTAATTCGTGGATATTAAAAATATATTTTTCTGTTTTATTTTAATTTAAAGTTCTCCGCCTACTAAAAAAACACCCTGTACTTAGCCATTATGTTTGACAAAAAACTGAGTTTTCAAAAAAATTGCTAAATGTGATGAACTTAATAAAATTCTGTATCCTCTTCTAACCAGGAAATCTAAATTCTCCTTTAAAACAAATTAATAATTTATAAGTGCGTCTTCCTACCTATCCTACTTTATGGAATGCGAGCCACCGTACTAGGTGCCATATCTTTAGATTGTAAGGTTGTAAGGCGAAACCAGTGTATCAAAATGTAACATAATAAAAGAAGAGAACAATAAAGTTAGTTGCAAACAGGAGCTTATTGCGACATAGACTGCAATGAAACAAAACAAAATTTCAAAATATATGACAATTAGTCGAGCGAAATTTTATTATTCATGGGAGAATTGGAGGATGCGTAGGAAGTTGATATGCAGGTTAGGATGGTTGCAGATAGGAGAGACTAAGAGGATGGGGGGGTTCTGGAAGTAGGGCTATTGCTAATTACTGCATCACTTAGAATCAATATTTCCTTCGTTTGTTAATGTAAGTTTGGATTTGTATTGATAGTTCGGGGTAGGGGGAGTGGAAGAGGTGGAGCTTGCATCACGTTCAAAATTCTCTGTATAGAATACAATGATTATTTCATAGACGAAGTAAATTTTACGAAATGCGGTGTAGTTCATATATTCATGATGTATGGGAGGTGTTATCGCAAAATTAATGAAAAGATTTGCTGTATACAGAAGCAGTACAAGCACCGAGCCTTAAGGGACCCTCTCATTTATTTCATGGTTCGAAGAAAGATGGTTGTTGAAGGTTGCCTAAAAAGTTCGGTATTCCAAAAATCGTATTAACAATTTTGTAATACAAAAAGGAAATTTACAGTTCATTAGCTGGAGTAATAGATCTTTGTGCCATAATTTGTAAAGGCCTAAAACTGAATTATTCTTATGTTAGTATAATTTTCCTCTCAAGACACTACGATTTACAATATTGAACAACCGGGAGTGAATAATATTCCAGTAAAATCTATAACCTTCTGTGAAAATCACTAATCCGACTTTCAGGACAAACAATAAGTAATTTATTTCAACAAGCAAAAAAAACAATATATCGCTCCTACAGAAACCAGAAGGATGTATCGCTAAAATGACGAAATTTGAGATAAATGTGTTAACCATATAAAGTATGTACACTTAACAATCTTCAATATATCAATGAACCTAATTTGTTATAGATGTAAAACAAACCAAACTGAAAATCGGATATTTAAAGAGCATAAATTGGCAGTTTTCAATCGGCCTCCGTGGTAAAGTGATGCAGCGTGTTTGCTTCACAGTCAATAGGTCGTGGGTTTGATTCCCACTCCAGGCATTATAAGCACGAATTTTTCAGTTGTGGCGAACGAGTGGCAAAAGAGTGGCAAACGAGTGGCAAACGACTAGCGATCGAGTGGCGATCAAGTGGCGAACGAGTAACGAACGAGTGGCAACGACGAGGACAGTCTAAATTTGGAATCGAAAGAAGCAAGATTGGGTCGTCGCGTGGTAAAGTCGCGATAGAGGAGTTAAGTTTGGAAAATGACAGAGTCGTAGATCGGAAAGCGATAATTTGTGAATAATTAAAAAAATGTTTGTGAGAGTTAATAAAAAGCGATAAATAAAGTTTGCGGATATTTAAAATTAAAGTGAAATTGTATTTTGATTTTTAATGGGAATCTAGCGGTCCCTTGCGCACTTCAATATGTTTCAAGTTTCAATTACATATCTTAAGATATAGTAGAGATATTAATTGTTAAGTGTTTTTTTTCGCAAACCTCCTGACCCTCCCCCTTACAAGTATTTGCGTCCCTTAAATTTAATTATGGTTGATCTTAGTGCCACTTAATTGCTTCCAAAATATGAACTTATTGTGTAGTTATTTCGAAGATATATCAGATGAAAAAATTCGGTCGACAATTGGTTTTTAGCCTCCCTCACTTTTCGGACCCCACTGGATAAAAAAAATAATTTATTTTCACTATTCAATCCACAATCCACCTCAAAATAACTTTTCTATCTACATAAATGGTTTTGTCAGATATGAGTCGTTGGAAATCATTGGAGTGTACACGTACGGCGTGCAGATAGAAGGATCTTTTGTTTTTGAATTAAATACTCTAGATGAAATCTGAGAGTATTATAAGTTTGCTCTAAGGTTTGTAACGCTAAGAAATAATGCTCAGAGGAAAAAATTAATGATAAAGAAGTTAATATTATCACTCAAAACTCTTAAAACCGGATGTCCGTTCGTCTGTCTGTCCGTTTGTCTGTCGGTCTGTTCGCTCTCTTGCTTGAGAACACGTTGAGCTAGAACGTTCAAATTTTGTACACGTTGTTTTTGTGAAGAAAGTAAGGTCAAGTTCGGGCCAAATCACTCCACCCCTTCTATCTCCTCCCATACAAAATGGTACATTTCCGAAATTTTTTTTTTTACCATTTTCAATCTACGGTATACAAATTATTTGAATCCCTCCACTCCTTCTATCACCTCTCATATAAAATGCACTTTTTCATGAAATACTATAAACCAATTTAGTCAGCTAGGGTGTAGCCTCGTGGGTAGCGTGTTGGTCTTGTAATTCGAAGGTCGTGAGTTCAAATCCGATAGACGCAATATATAATTCCAGCACATTGCCTGCTTGGATATATGTACCTTAGTAACCTTAATCTACGAAAATGAAAAATTCGTAAAACGATGGTTGTGTGAAGGGCTATCAACCCTTCGGCAATAAATAATGAAAAATGTTAAGGAACCTGAATGTCAGGAGGCCAAGGTCCGATTTGGGCTGTAGTGCCAAAGAAGAATTTACTCCGTACGTATAAAATTTATCGAACTGAAATTTTGAACAAAATATTTATTTAGAACCATTAGTAAGACCAAAAAAAAAATTAGATGATTAGCTTCACTCCTTCTGCCTCTTCTCATACAATATGACACAATTTCACAACTTTTCGAAAAGTCGATTTTCCTGAAAAGTTTGAATGCTACTGATCTGCCAAATGCAGTCAAATGCATGATGTTTATAGTTATTTCTGAAAAACTCACTAAGACCTTCCTACTCCTTCTACCACCTCCCATACAAACTGCACAGTTTCTCTAAATCCAATACACTAATTTTTTCAGTAGAAATAAAGTAAATTTTCAATAAAACAGTCTGATAGCACTCCCCATACAAAATGTCATAAAATCAAAAAATGTCTCTTCATCTAGAATATCGCATGATTGGGCCTTAAGCCCAATCGTAGTTCTGTTATGTTTTATTCTAATGAAACTCGAAAAAAAAACCAGATTTCAGAGTAGCAAATTGTTTTTCTGTATCGATCAAAGTTTCTTCTTCTACAATGGCGCTGCAGCCCAAATCGGGCCTTAGCCTCCTGACCTTCAGGTTCCTTAACATTTTGTCATTATTTATTGTGGAAGGGTTGTTAGACCTTCGCACAACCCTTTATCTACGAACACAAGCAGGCAGTGTGCTGGAATTAAGCGTCGACCGGGATTTGAACTCACGACCTTCGCATTGTAGACCAACACGCTACCCGCTAGGCTACACCCTAGCTATCCAAACTATCATAGTTTGTTACTTTTTAGAATAATAAACTAAAATTGGTTATTATTGTGATTCTTACACGGACGAAGTCGGGGGTGGTCACTAGTCTTCTATAAAATTGCGTGCTTTATTATGCGACCTATTGTCCTGTAACTAACCATCGACAAAATTTTATAAATCATTTTCTTATTGATTATTTATTTTTTCGGTATTAGGGTCTATCCTTCAGTCAAGTTGCAAATACATACGTCTATTACACAATTTATCGCAGAGTAATAGCTTACGTACAATAATCAAATTCTGGAAGTGGATTAGTAAATTTTCATAATCAACTTTAACTTTATGAGAAAACATGCATTTATAATCCCTAGCTTTTTTTCTCCCATATCAATCTTATCAGCTTTGTCAAAAATTAATTAATTTCATTGTTTGAATGTGCAATAAATTTACGTTATCTTAATTTGATTTGATCTGCCTCGACTTTTTTCGACTATAAAAGCCCTGGCTTGCTCGACAAACGACATCAGTTCAGAACCATGAAGGTCCTTATTGTATTCGCTCTCGCTATTGTAGCTGTGCTCGGTGACGACTTTATGAGTCGTGTGGTCGGAGGTCGGGAAGCTGTTCCTCATTCCGCCCCATACATCGTTTCGCTACGAGGAACTAGCAATAACCATTTCTGTGGTGGATCAATCATTGCAGCCGACTGGGTCATCACTGCTGCCCATTGTGTCAAGTCCGGGCAAAAGGTTAATGTTGTCGCTGGTGGCCATAATTTGGGAGATTCGGACGTTCAAACCCGTCAGGCTGCAGCTATTTATAACCACGAGAAGTATACCGGTGAAGTTGCACCCAACGATATCTCTCTGATCCGTCTCGATAAGCCATTCGTATTCAACGCCAACATTGGAGCAATCGCTATGCCAGCAGCTGGAAAGATTCATGCTGGAGATGTCACACTTTTCGGATGGGGAAGCGTTTCCAAGACCGCCTTCGCATCGATGCCAAAGACTTTGCAAACAGTAACCAAGCCAATCGTCCCATACAGCGAGTGCCTCAGTGTATTGGGCTCCAAATCACTTGCTAACACCAATGTTTGCACTGGACCATTGTCGGGTGGAATTTCCGCTTGCAGCGGTGACTCCGGCGGCCCATTGGTACAATCAACTCCAACTGGTCTTGAATTGGTCGGAATCGTATCCTGGGGATCAATTCCATGCGGACAAACGAGGAGGCCTTCGGTTTACACTCGCGTTTCAGCATTTATCGATTGGGTCAACAATAAGAAGGCCACTTTCTTCATGGTTTAAGTAATTGCCATTAAATTTGTTTCAAAACGAAATACAATTTTGATTTGACTTAAGCATTTTCAATTTATTATAACTAGGCTAGTTAAAGTTATACATAAAACATAACAAGCATGATTGGGCTTTACGCCCAAACTGAGAAAATTGGTTTATAGATTTTAGATCAGATTTTATTATTATCAAAAAAAAAGTTTATTGTCAAATTGCGAAATTGTGTCATTGTGTGTGGCGGTGGGTAGAAGGGACTGAGCGATTTGACCCATTCACGAACTTGAGCTTAATTTTTTGTCAAAAACGACTTGTACAAAATTTGAACTTTCAAACTCAACGCATTTTCAAGCTAGAGAGGTCACAGATGGGCGGACATCCGGTTTTGATATTTTCGAGTAATAATATGAACTTCCGTATCATTCAGTTTTTCTCCGAGCCTTATTTCTTAGTGTTACAAAATTCGTGAAGAATTTATAATACTCTCAGATTTCATTGAACATAATATATAATTAGTGACCCAAAGTATACATATATTAAAGTGAAAGTCCTTAAATCAAAACCTTGGCGAGGGATCTGGTTTAATGGCAATGTGATGATTGGCTGATTGGTTTTGAAGTTGGTTCAAAAAAAGAGCAAACCCCGAGCGGGATCACGATTTTGTAAGTTGGTCCCGAGTTTGAAGTAAAAAATGGCGTGGCGATTGTCCTTATGCCGAAAGTGAGAAACAGTCTCAACAGCTGGGAACGAATTTTGGATAGGATTATCGTCGTCAGTCTCAATCGATGCCGCAACACCTGATGATAACAAAGAGCTATATGGCCTGCCACCTTCGAGCGTGTTGCAAAATTGTTCCCAGCTGCAGTCTGACTGTTACATATTTATCAAATAAATCGCAATATTAATGTGTATTAATTTAGAGGACCCCACTAAAAACGCCTGTATTCCACCATTTTACGCGACAAGTTATCCATATTGGGCGATTATCCAAAGTACACACTGGACGCCAAGTAGAATGCAACTAGGAACACATTTCTAACAAGTGCTGAAGAATCTGTGGGATATATGCAAACTGAAGAAAAATCCTGGATATCGCAAGATACATACGACACGGTTGGCGATCGGAAAAAAGCCAAATTGGGAAACATCTCTCACCTCGAAGTCAACCAAGGAACTCACGAGTTGAGACAGTGCTAAGTAGGCTGCTACGGGACAAGAGAAGGGCTATTGAAGATCTGGCCGATGAGGCGGCATTTGGGGCTTACTTTCGGAATAGTGGTTCGCAAATTAAAATTATGAAACAGTTGATGAACAGGAATTTCACTTCAAACCAACTGCTGAGATGTGTCCACGGAACTCTCCTTAATATAAGTGAACATCAGTTGCCGCGATGGAAGGAATACTTCTCCGATATTTAAACATCTTTTTAACTACCCACCCACTAAAGTAGAAGGTTTTGTTATTGGCTCCAGTAGGAATATCTAACCATTTTATGATTTGGGCACAATTCCCTATCACAGCAGCAAATCCGCCGACTACAAAGACACCACGTAAAAGGTATAGCACTATAAGAAAGCCAATTGAGAAGAGCTTAATTCATTCTACGCCTTTGATTGGAGGTTGTGCTTCGAGTCCGGAAATCGTGATATCATCTAGCAACTTGTGACTGAGACAATCATAAAGGGAATGAGGCTTTTTATTCCTTGCAATCTTAAAAGTATCAGATCTGCAAATGATTAATGGTTCAACAATGAGCGCCTTGAAGCAATTAGAGCCAAAAAGCATTCTTTTCGTACCTTTCGCAACAATCCGACGGTAGAAACCAGAGACTTATTAAAATTTTAAGGCGAGCTAAATTCGAACATGATCGGAAACTTCGACTTAAGATCATTGAGAATCCCAAAAACCTCAACATCTTTCTGGTCGTTTGTGAAATCGGTCAACCAAAATTTCATTGACCGAACCGTTATTGATCGTGTTGAGAAAGCAAACCCTTTGACAGCAAACTTCAAAGCTTCCACAGTCGAGCCACAGTCCGCCGTACTTACCGGACTCTGGTTTCTCGCTGCGACCACTTCGTTTTCGAATTAGGGCTATTTGTAGGATCCTGCAGGAGCTCAATATTCACAAGTCTGCTGGGCCATATGGCATCCCGCTATGGTCCTTAAAAACTGCACTTACTCTCTAGCTAAGCCTTTTCGTAATCTCTGCCATCTTTCATACTCTCCAGGGTGCTTTCATAAGATATGGAAGGTTCCGAATATTCAGCCAATTCTAAAGAAAGGAAGCAAAGCAAACACCGCTAATTACCGCCACATAGCCATTACCTCAGTGCTTTTAAAGGTAATGGAAACTGCTGTCAATTGCAGAATAGTCAACTTTCTTGTGGATAAAAATCTCATTAATGATTGCCAATATGGATTTTGCTCGGATCGTTCTACAGGCGATCTCCTGACCTATCTTACCAAGCGTTGGAATTCCAGCATCTATAAATTTGCTGAAGGTAAAGTTCTTGGTCTTGACATTGCCAAAGCTTTTGACAGAGTTTGGCACAAATACCTCTTAGCCAAGCTAAAAGCGTTTAGTTTTAATACGTCGTTTCTTCAATGGATTGAGAGTTTCCTCTACGAGCATTCTATTCAAGTCGTACTAGATGGAGTAACTTATGCACCCTTTTCTATTGATTCTGGCGTCCGTCAGGGTTCAGTTTTATCTCCCACTTTCCTTTTAGTTTTCATAAACGACCTTCTGTCGTCTACTCTCAATCCTATTCACTGTTTCGCAGATGACAGCAATCTATATAACATCTACCAATTCTCCTGCAGACGCACGTCCGACATCGTTAGCCTCTTGTCGTAATGGATCGATACAATCACTGAACTCTGACCTCAGTTTAATCCTGGAATGGATCAGGAAAAACAGAGTAGAGCTTAATGCCTTAAAAACGCAGTCTTGTCTCTTAAACATAACGTTCCGACGTCGGTCACTAATATGTACTTAAATCGCGTACAAATTCCACCAATTCTGCTGAATTTATGTTACTAGGTGTCAAATTTAACAGTCGCCTAGATTGGAGCCAATACATTTACGAAGTTGCTGTTGATGTTTCGAAACGTCTAGGTATTCTGCGGAAGTGTAAGTAATGCTTTTCTGACTCCGAACTAGCTACCATCTATAAGGCATATATCCACCTACGTCTTGAATATAACTCGCATGTTTGGGCACCAAAATCACACATAGCTTTGCTCGACCGTATTAAACAAACACGCATTTCGATTAATTGGAGATGAGGCTATATCGGCCACAATAGACTCCCTCGAGCACCGTCGGAATATCGGAGCACTCTGTATTTACTATCGGATCGGTCATACTTTGAGGAAACCAGAGCAAAATATCGCAAAACAGGCTCTGGATTATAATCCTCAAGGAAGACGTCGGGTTGGTCGACCATGTAACACATGGAAGCGAGCAGTTAAGCAGGAGGCCAGAGGAAGAAAAAAGGCCTGGCAACAGCTCAAGGCCGATGCTCAGGATCGCGCCTTGTGGAAGAGAGTTGTTTCTGTCCTATGCCCCTATAGGGGGTCTTAACAGGAATTTGATTGATTGATTGCTGTATTTACTATAGATATTTTCATCGTAATTGCAGTAAGAAAATAAAAGCCCTAATTCACCCTCTATTTAATGCCCCCGAAATACTCGCTAAGCTACATGCTTACACGAGTACACTGTGAAGCCCTTGGCGTGGAGAATAGTGGAATTTAGGCAGTCCTTCATTCCTCGGACAACGGTGATATGGAGTTCGTTACTAGGCAATCTCTTTCCAACGGGATATAACCTCCAACAATCTTAGAACAACGTTCATCACCACTTCAAAATATTTTCTATTGTGTTTCCCTACTAATTTTCCTGTATCCACTTATTTCCCCGTCTCTATGTCGATTTAACTGTATATCGTGCATTAAAGGGTGACTCCCTGAGTTATTTTCGATGGCTGTAAAAAAAATAAAAAAAAAAAATATTTTAATTATCATGTCGAAGGAAAATATCCCAGAAATAGAACAATTACCCAGCATCTAGCCTCTACAGCTTCTTCTACAATGGCGCTGCAGCCCAAATCGGACCTTGGCCTCCTGACATTCAGGTTCCTTAGCATTTTTCATTACTTATTGTGGAAGGGTTGTTAGCCCTTTGCACAACCCTCTTTCTACGAATCTTTCATTTTCGTAGATCGAGATGACCAAGGTATATTCAAGCAGACAATGTGCTGGAATTATATATTGCGCCGACCGAGATTTGAACTCATGACCTTCGCATTATAAGACCAACACACTACCCAGTAGGCTGCACCCTAGCATCTAACCTCAATAATCCTCTATTATGCACGTTCCTTCAGATAAGGTAGAAATAGTTTAAGTTATTCGGTCAATGGCGGGAAAAAATGCACCAGGTATATACGAACTACCAGCCGACGAAGCCTTCAAAGCATATGGAAATTGACCGTTCGACTTACCAAGAAACTGCCAACTCTCGTAAATACGAGCGCTCTAGCTAGAAAGCTGAAAATATACACACACTTGTGTATCAAGCTTATAATTATAATTTAATTTTTGTTTTTACTGAGCACAGAACCTGAGCGAATTCCCTAAATTGTTTCGGGATATTTCGAATCAAAATGATTGGGCACTACTTCAAAGTGGTTTGCAATGCTTTTTGTGTAGTGTACACTAATCTGTATGCCTTTGAATATTAATAAATGTGCAAGGGTTTTATTCTCTGGGAAAAAATCTCCCCTACATTTTGATTATGCATATAGCATACTACAGCAAACGGACATGGCATGCGATCTAGGTGTACACTTTAGAACTGCGTTGCGATCATATCGACTACATTATTAGGGAGGCTAACTCCGTTTGGGGTTTAGTTAAAAGATAGTGCAAGGACTTCAATCATCCTTATGTAACCAAAGCCTTGTTGTATGCTTTTGTACTCTTTACTCTTTAGTGTGCCTGTCAGGTGCAAGCTCCGTATTACGAGGAACATAAGAGTAGTATCGAGTCTGTAAAGCGAAGGTTATTAGGGTTTGCCCTACGGAGGCTTCCCTGGTCTGAAACGTTGTGTATTTCTTCTTGAAGTCCTATCTCAGGGTCGCTTGAGAATACACGGATTATCTTCAGGGCTGCTTTTCTGTTTAGGTTTATTCTAGGGCAAATTGATTCCCCATATTTACTCGAAGACATAACGTTTAGTATTCTGCGTCGATTCTTGAGAAACTATGTGGCGCCTCACAATTCACATTATCGCACCATCTCTAGATAAAAGGAAGCAATCGTTTCTCTTTCGCGTATTTTCAATAGTAATTAGTGCCGAATGGATTATAATTTATCTAGCACGCAGTTAAAGTCAACTTTATGCGATAATTAATTTGTTAATTATTTTTTTTTTTTAATGTTTGTTGATACTCGTATGATGTATGTTTTTGACATGGATGTGCCTCATGGCGCTACTCAACCAAAAATTTTGTTGAAAAAAAAAAAATGTTACTGTGAATCTATCTCGCTTATAGGCGCCCATAATCTCAGCTGAGTAGTAAGTAAATAAAATATTCAGTACGCTCACTGTGCATGCGCTCCAAGCCAGCTGAAAGAACCGCATTTTATCCCATACTGAAACGAATTTGAAATACCACGCACGCAGAACTATGGTCAGCGGTTTGTTCAGATTCAGTATGAAAATTATGAAAGCACAACGGCGTTTTCTCGGCGACCGGTAGAATTGTCGCCGACTTTTATGCTCCCAACTGAATTACGGTCGACAGGTATTCCAGGTGGGAATTGTATGCAAAACAGTCAATTTTCCGGCCGCATTTGTGCTCTTTCTCCGAGAAGGACTAGGTTGAGGTTATGAGCGGTCGGAGCTTGTTTTTTTAGATTTCCACTTGTCGGCTGCCCGTGTTTTGAGTTTTGTGTTGTTGCTGTTGGACTATGTGTCGTCGACTGCGTTACGAGAACGAAAACAAAACACCAGAGGAGTTGTGGGGCGGCGCTGCTCAGGACCGTGCACTTTGCAGAAAATAGAGAAAGAAAGGAGTGGTCTTAAATGTGAGTCTATTTTTCTCACACTTGTGTGAATACATTCGCATATAGTATGTAGAGTCAATCAATGAAATTCCTGTTAAAACCCCCCTATAGGGGCATAGGACAGAAACAACTCTCTTCCACAAGGCGCGATCCTGAGCATCGGCTTTAAGCTGTTGCTAGGACTTGTTTATTCCTCTGGCCTCCTGCTCAACTGCTCGCTTCCATGTGTTACATGGTCGACCAACCCAACGTCTTCCTTGTGGGTTATAATCCAGAGACTGTTTTGCGATGTTTCGCTCTGATTTCCTCAAAGTATAACCGATCCACTGCCACTTCCGCCGTTGAATCTCAATACCTATTTTAGTCTGGCGAGTTGTACTCCAAAGTTCGTCGTTAGAGATTACTTTTGGCCAGAATATTCCTTAAATGCGCCGGAGGCATGGGTTTACGAAAGTCTGTAGTTTCTTGGTAAGTCAAACGGTCACTTTCCACGTAGTACAACCATATAATAAAACGGATTTGACGCATGCGTCAAGAACTCGCAGCTTCGTGCGAAGGGAGATCTCTCTTAACCTCCAGAAAGGGGAAAGGATACCGAAGGCCTGACGAGCTTTATTTAGCCGAGCCTCAACATCCTTTTCGGCTCCGCCGTCCATGATGACAATGCTTCCAAGATAGCAAAAATCTTGCACCTTTTCCACATCCTGTCCGTTAAGAACAATCGGTGTGCTCGCGTTCGAACCCATGTGCATGTACTTGGTTTTACGCACATTTATTTTCAGTCCCGCCTGTTTGCATTTAGAATGCAACGAGCGAGCATTTGACTCTAAGTCCGAACGGTTATGAGCAAGCAAACACACGTCATCAGCATAATCAAGGTGACTTAAGATGTTAAATAGTCTCCATTGAAGACCTTTACCTTCCCCACCTTCCAGTGCAGCTTTCAAGATGTCATTTATTACCACCTGTCTGACACCCGTTCGCACAGGGAAGCTCTGGGACAGCTCTCCTCTATGCAAGACGCGACACCTTGCACCTTCGTAGGATTCTTTAATCATAGCTATGACCTTATCTGGAATACCTCTCCTACGCAAAGCATCCCATATGTAATCTCGCTTAACGCTGTCGAACGCCTTCTCGAAGTCCACAAACATGAGATGTAGTGGCGAACCCATTTCGGCTGACTGCTCTAATAATATCCGTAGGGTATTTGTGTGGTTGGTACAAGACGACCCTTTACGGAATCCAGCCTGATAAACTTCGAGAATGCTCTCGACAGCATCGCTAATCCTATTGAGAATTACCCTAGCAATAATTTTTGATACGGCAGTAAGTAGACATATACCACGCCAATTGCCTCAATCCCGAAGGTCGCCTTTCTTCGGAATTTTCACAATGACACCCTCCTTCCATTCAGTCGGATATCTTCCTTCATTCCACGCCTCAGTAAAGAGTGGGAGGAGTATATCGGCTGTTATTTCCGGGTCCGCTTTGAGGAGTTCGGTTGGTAGTTCGTCTATACCTGGAGCTTTCTTTACCACCATTGACCGAATGGCGGAAACATCTCTTCCTTATCTGAGGGATTGTTCCTAATAGAGGATTGTTGCGTTTGGATGTTTGGTAGTGGTTTTGTTTCTGGAATATCTTCCTCTGATAAGATGTTTAAAATATGAGAGGAGTATTCCTTCCATCGCCGCAACAGGTATTCACTCATATTAAGGAGAGTTCCTTTGACATCTCTCACCAGGTGGTTGGCGGTGAAATTCCTGTTCGTCAACTGTTTCATTATTTTGAATAGTGAACCCATATCTGCCTTGTTTGCCAGATCTTCAATGACCTTTCTCTTATCGCGTCTAACAGCCTTTTTAAGCTGTATCTGAGCATCGCGGTAGTTCTGCCTCAGATCGGGCGTTCGTTGGTTGACATCGGGTTGAGAGATGATTGCCAATTTGGCTTTTTTCCGATTGCCAACCTTGTCCCAAGTATCTTGCGATATCCAGGGTTTCTCACCGCTTTGCACATATCCCACAGATTCTTCAGCACTGTTAGAAAATTGTTTCTGGTTGCCTCCCAGTTGGCGTCCAGTGTGCGCATTTCATATTCACCCAATGTGGATGACTTTTCGCGTAGAATAGTGGTGTATTCGCGTTTTTTGTTGGGATCTCTGAATTTATCCACATTAAGCTTGCGCTTCATTTGAAGAATTTGTGGTCGTCGGATAGCTGCTGTACACAATCTCAAGCAGGCAATCATCAAGTGGTGATCGCTCCCCACGTCAGCTCCACGTTTCGCTCGCACATCGAGGAGACTTCTCCATCGGCGACTTATAGCCAAATGGTCGATCTGGCTCTGAGTAACACCATCAGGGGAAACCCAAGATGTTTTATGATCACTCTTGTGTGGAAAAAGGGTCCCTCCGATGATCATTTGCCGAGTACTATAAAATTCCACAAATAATTTGCCGTTTTCGGGTCTCTTAATTCAAGGTCATGACGCGTCGACCCAAGGGTGACCATGCCTCCCCATGACGTGTTCTAGTCCAGTGTTGTCTGATCCTACCTGAGCGTTCATATCTCCTGAGATGATAATAATATCACCTCTTGGAACACGTTCGAAGGTGGCACTCAGTTGGCTATAAAACTCCTCTTTGTCACCAGATGATGCGGTATTAGTTGGTGCGTAGCACTGCAGAATTGTGACGTTTCTGACACTGGCCCTGAGCTTGACAACGATAATCCTATCCGAGATTGGTTCCCAGCTAATGAGACTGTTTCTCGTTCTCGGTGTAAGGACGCACGCCACGCCGTTTTTGGCTTCACTTTCAGGGTCAATGTACAGAATAGTGTTTCCACTAGAGCTTCGTTCTTCTCCTGATCCCGTCCACCTGACCTCGCTCAAGCCCAAGATTTGGAAGTTATAGTGCTCCATTTCACGGTCGATCACTGATTGGCGGTGCAAGGACCGAGTAACCCCAGCTCTTCCCCCGTCATTCAATGTTCGAATGTTCCAGAAGCCAATCATAGTCCGTTTTCGAATGCCAAAAGTCGTTACCGTAGTATCAGTCCATATCCGAGGCGCTGTATCCGTTTATCGTATCAGTTAGGTCTTAAGATCACGGGTGATAAGCCCATGATCCAGTGAGTTTCCATTTGCCATTTTTAGGGCAAGCAGGACTGGCTGTAGGTGAATTCTACAGCCTCCATCCCACAGGGAGAGTTAGCTCAGGTCCGTGGAGTCGCTAGTCTCCAAAGATAGTTGCAGGAATTGGTAAAACCTCATCCTACAACTACCCCTTTGCGGATATTTTAAATTAAAGTGAACTTGTAGTTTGATTTTTACTTGAAATCTAGCGACCCTTTGCGCACTTCAATATGTTCCAAGTTTCAATTGCGTATCTTAAGATATAGTAGAGATATTAATTGTTAAGTGTTTTTTTTGCAAACCTCCTGACCCCCCCACTTACAAGTATTTGCGTCTCTTAAATTTGATTATGGTTGATCTTAGTGCCACTTAATTGTTCCCAAAATATGAACTTATTATGTTGTTATTTCGAACATATATGAGATGATAAAATTCAGTCGACAATTGGTTTTTAGCCTCCCCCACTTTTCGGATCCGAGTGGATAAAAAAAATAATTTATTTCCACTTTTCTTCCCATAAATGAATACACCCGTAAGTCGAGCTCCAGCTTCTTATTTGTATTCGTAGTGTAGATGCTAGCAAGCGTAATTTTCATTCACACTCCCCTAAATATAGACAATGAATATCTCTATTCAATCTACGATCCACCAAAAGATAAATTTTCTATCTATATGGTTTTGTCAGATATGAGTCGTTGGAAGTCATTGGAGTGTACCCGACGCCGTACGTGCAGATAGAAGGATCTCTTGTTTTTGCATTTTATACTCTAGATGAAATCTGAGAGTATTATATGTAAGTTTGCTCTAAAGTTTGTAGCGCTAAGAAATAAGGCTCAGAGGAAAAAATGACTGATACAGAAGTTAATAATATCACTCAAAACTCTCAAAACCGGATGTCCGTTCGTTTGTCCGTTCATCTGTCTGTCCGTTTGTCCGCCGGTCTATTCGCTCTCTTTCTTGAGAACACATTGAGCTAGAATATTCAAATTTTGTACACGTTATTTTTGTCAAGAAAGTAAGGTCAAGTTCGGGCAAAATCACTCCACTCCTTCTATCCCCTCCCATACGAAATGGCGCATTTTCGAGATTTTTTTTTTTACCATTTTCAATCTACGGTTTACAAATTATTTGAATCCCTCCACTCTCATATAAAATGCACTTTTTCATGAAATACTATAAACCAATTTAGTCAGCTAGGGTGTGCCTTGTAGGTAGCGTGTTGGTCTTGTAATGCGAAGGTCGTGAGCTCAAAACCCGATAGACGAAATATATAATTCCAGCACATTGCCTGCTTGGATATACCTTTGTCATGTTAATCTACGAAAATGAAAATTTCATAAAAAGATGTTTGTGTGAAAGGCTAACAACCCTTCGACAATAAATAATGAAAAATGTTAAAGAACCTGAATGTCAGGAGGCCAAGGTCCGATTTGAGATGTAGTGCCAAAGAAGAATTTACTCAGTACGTATGAAATTTATCGAACTGAAATTTTAAACAAAATATTTATTTAGAACCATTAGTAAGACCAAAAAAGAATTAGATGATTAGCTTCACTCCTTCTACCCCTTCTCATACCATATGACACAATTTCACAACTTTTCTAAAAGTCAATTTTTCTGAAAAGTTTGAATGCTACTGATCTGCGATTGAAAACATGACAAATGCATGATGTTTATAGTTATTTCTGAAAAACTCACTAAGACCTTCCTACTCCTTCTACCACCTCCCATACAAACTGCACAATTTCTCTAAATCCAATACACTAATTTTTTCAGTACAAATAAAGTAAATTTTCAATAAAACATTCTGATAGCACTCCCCATACAAAAAATGTTTTTTCATCTCGAGTATCGCATGATTGGGCTTTAGGCCCAATCGTAGTCGTGTTATGTTTTCTAATGAAACTTGAAAAAAAACAAGATTTCAGAGTAGTAAATTTTTATACTCTAGATGAAATCTGAGAGTATATTGTGTTTGCCTTACCGTTTGTAACGCTAAGAAATAATGCTCGCACAGAGCCTCCAAGGGTACAGAAATATTTGTTGTCGCTCAAAAACTTCGATTCCGAGTTGCAGTCTGTCCGTCTGTCCGTCTGTCTACAGCATAACTCTCGAAAGCTTTGAGCTATCGCGCTGAAATTTTGTGTGTGTCAGTTTTAGAAAAAAAGTAACTTTAAGTTCGTGAACGGGCCACATCCTCCCACTCCTTCTACCCCCTCCCATACAAATTTCACGAAAATCCGATATATTCAAAAATTTATTTTTCTTTGAAACTATTTAAGCTATCGATTTGAAATTTGGGTTAAAGTATTATAATATAGATGTCATTAATATGACTGAATATTGATCTGGTCCCTTCACTCCTTCTACCCCCTCCCATACAAATGCATAATTTTGAAAAATGCAGTTTTTCGTTTTTCATTGAAACTAGCAAAGTTATAAAAACGAATCTTTGCCAGAATTACTTTTATTATAATTTCAATCAGAATTGAAAAAATTATCAACTTTACCTCACTCCTTCTATCCCCTCCCATACAAATTTCACGAAATTTTGAAATTTAAATTAAATTATTTTTCTTCGAAACTGTTAAAGCTATCAACTTGATATTTTGCATAAAGTATAAAAATAGAAATATCAATAACGAGAAAAAAATGTGTTTTGATCCGTACACTCCTTCTACACCCTCCCATACAAATGTATAATTTTTGTTAAGTGCATTATATCGATTTCTATTAAAACTAGAAAAAGTATAAACTTAAGATTTTGCCAGAATTTGTTTTTTAATAAATGTAATAAATGCTAAAAAAATTATCAGCTCCTTTTCACTTCTTCTACCCCCTCCCATACAAATATTTGTATTTTAAGTTCAAGAAAAGCATTTATCCTTCGACTAGATATATATTAGAACTATCGAATTTGAAATTGAATCAAAGCGTGGTGATAAGGATGATGATAAGCAATTTCAAAATCATCTTAAACGCTCCACATCCTCTGCCACCTCCCATACAAATGCCTCAATTTCTGGAAAACTATGTCCAATTGAAAATAATGAAAGCTAGAAACCTTAAATTCAGCACGAAATATTTTGCATACCACATTAGGTGTCATATCCAAATAAACTGCCAACAAGTCGGGCGAAACTTTATTATTCTTGGGACATGTTGCGGATGTGTGGAAAGTCAATATGCAGGTAAGAGTGGTTAGGGAAGACTAAGTGAAAGGGAGTTCTCGAGCAGGGCTGTTGTCTATTTAACAATATTTCATTCGTTTCTACAAGTTTGGGTTTTTATGGAGGGGAGGAGGAGGGGTAATAGTAAGGGTGGGTGGATGTTAATAGCTTTTTAATTAATTGCTTGAATCACGTCCAATATTCTCTGTGTAGAATGTGTTTCATAGACGAAGTTGCATAGAATTTTCATTCACAAAACCAAACATTTGTATGGGAGGGGGTAGAGTAGGTAGGGGAATCGTAAATTTTGATATGCAGTTTTATTTTGCTTCTCTTTTAAGGTGCTTTTATAAAATTTCAAGTTCATAGCTTTTAGTTTGTTGGTTATTAGTTGATTTATGAAATTGGTCGAAATCATAGTTTTGTATGGGAGGGGGTAGAAGGGCAAGCGCGATTTGAAAATTTTGAAAGCAATTTCATTTGAATTAATTTTATAAGTTTCAATGCAAAATTTGAAATTGATAGCTTTTAAGAGTTAGCTGATAACTTATTTTATAAAACTGCTCGAAAAAATAATTTTGTATGGGAGGGGGTAGAGGAGGTAGGGGAATCGTAAGACTTGTGATGCAATTTTCTTTCTTTTTAGTTGTTAGGTGCTCGTACAAATTTTCAAGTTCGTAGCTTGCAATTTGTTTGTTATTAGTTGATTTAATAAAATTGGTCGAAATCATACTTTTGTATTGGAGGGGGTAGAAGGGTAAGCGCGATTTCAAAACTTTTAACGTAATTTCATTTCAATTATTTTTGTAAGTTCTTATGCAAAATTTCAAATTGATAGCTTTTAATAGTTAGGTGGTAATTGATTTCTTGAAAATGGTCGAAAAAATAATTTTGTATGGGAGGGGGTAGAAGTTTTAAAGATTTTCGACCAGTTAATAATTTATTCTTTTAGGGATTTTTTTTAAATGCATTTCGCAAATTTTCAAGTTTCTACCTTAAAATTTCATTCAAAAATTTTCAGCTTATGTGTTTTTTCATTTCACATGAAACACCTTGTGCACGTTAGACCAGGGGGGTCGGTGCATAACAATTGTAGAATTTTTATTATTTTTTATGTATGTACAATAAATTGATATATTGATCTGCAAAATTTAAACTCTGTATCTTTTACCAGAGCCCAAAAAAAATTACTCAAAATTTTCAACATTTTTGCTTTCCACCTCCCTCCTCTTACACCCCCCCACTTAATTTTTTTACCAAAATTAAAAATTATATAGTTCTACGATCTGACAAATTTTTGATGTGATATCTGCCCTCAGTTTTGAGATATAATGGTTTGAAATTTTGGAAAGTTCAATGCTCCCCATTTTCCCCCACTACTATTTTCTCCAAATATTATATTTTTTTCATATTTCTTTAGTATAGCTTAATATAAATACCAAGTTTCAATTGCATAGCTTAACAAATAGCCGAGATATTGATTTTTAAGTGTTTTTCTTTGCACCCCCCCTGACTCTCCCCCTTACAATAATTAGCCTCTATGTAAGCTGATTCCAGTGAATCTGTATGCCACCTTGATGGTCTAAGATTATAAATTTTTTATGCTAAGTAATTTCGAAGATATAATCATTTGAAAAAAAAATTCGGCCGACAATTGGTTTTTAGCCCCCCCTTTTTGCACCCCAATGGATAAAAAAATTAGATTAATTTTAAAAGTTGTCCCACAAACCCTTTTATATGTACATTGATTTTTAGCTTCCTAGCTGTAACCATGTTTGAGATATTTGAATTCTTAGTTTTCGGTTTAAGTGCTCCCCCCGCCTCCCCCTGAACCCTTACACCCCCAAAAATGAGTGTCCTCCTGAGATCCGCAACTACCTACAATCCCTCCAAAAATGAGCTTTCTATCTCGAATGGTTTGGGAGTTAATGTGCTCTGAGCGTACACACTCGCATTGAACTCGTCGTACGGCGGACGGCGTACAGACAGACGGATTTTTTTTTTTTGCATTTTTAGGCTAATTTAGTCACGAAACGCGAAAAAACAAAATTTCAAGGTAGCAAATTTTTTTTTTTTCCCAAGTCGATCACAATACTTTATTATTAAAATAATAAAGTAAAATTACAAACCTTTCTCCTCTGCTTCTACCACCTCCCATACAAAAGTCACTATTAATTATTTAAAAGAATTTGAGGTGACATATTTTCCGGTACATTGAACTCTTTCTCATTTCATCTAGAGTATCATATGATTGGGCTTTACGCCCAATCATAATTCTTTTATGTTTTTCTCTGTATCGATCATAGTTTGTTACCTGTTAGAATAATAAACTAAAATTGGTTATTATTGTGATTCTTACACCAACAAGTCGTGGGTGGTCACTAGTTTTCTATAAAATTGCGTGCTTTATTATGCGACCTATTATCCTGTAACTAACCATCGACAAAATTTTATAAATCATTTTCTTATTGATTATTTATCTTTTCGGTATTAGGGTCTATCCTTCAGTCAAGTTGCAAATACATACGTCTATTACACAATTTATCGCAGAGTAATAGCTTACGTACAATAATCAAATTCTGGGTGTGGATTAGTAAATTTTCATAATCAACTTTAACTTTATGAGAAAACATTCATTTATAATCCCTAGCTATTTTTCTCCCATATCAATCTTATCAGCTTTGTCAAAAATTAATTAATTTCATTGTTTGAATGTGCAATAAATTTACGTTATCTTAATTTGATTTAATCTGCCTCGACTTTTTTCAACTATAAAAGCCCTGGCTTACTCGACAAACGACATCAGTTCAGAACCATGAAGGTCCTTATTGTATTCGCTCTCGCTATTGTAGCTGTGCTCGGTGACGACTTTATGAGTCGTGTGGTCGGAGGTCGGGAAGCTGTTCCTCATTCCGCCCCATACATCGTTTCGCTACGAAGCGGTACCAACCATTTCTGTGGTGGATCAATCATTGCAGCCGACTGGGTCATCACTGCTGCCCATTGTGTCAATCCCGGACAAAAGGTTAATGTTGTCGCTGGTGGCCATAATTTGGGAGATTCGGACGTTCAAACCCGTCAGGCTGCAGCTATTTATAACCACGAGAAGTATCCCGGTGGAGTTGCACCCAACGATGTCTCTCTGATCCGTCTCGATAATCCATTCGTATTCAACGCCAACATTGGAGCAATCCTTTTGCCAGCAGCTGGAAAGATTCATGCTGGAGAAGTCACACTTTTCGGATGGGGAAGCGTTTCCAAGACCGCCTTCGCATCGATGCCAAAGACTTTGCAAACAGTAGACAAGCCAATCGTCCCATACAGCGAGTGCCTCAGTGTATTGGGCTCCAAATCACTTGCTGACACCAATGTTTGCACTGGACCATTGTCCGGTGGAATTTCCGCTTGCAGCGGTGACTCCGGCGGCCCATTGGTACAATCAACTCCAGATGGTCTTGAATTGGTCGGAATCGTATCCTGGGGATCAATTCCATGCGGACAAACGAGGAGGCCTTCGGTTTACACTCGCGTTTCAGCATTTATCGATTGGGTCAACAATAAGAAGGCCACTTTCTTCATGGTTTAAGTAATTGCCATTAAATTTGTTTCAAAACGAAATACAATTTTGATTTGACTTAAGCATTTTCAATTTATTATAACTAGGCTAGTTAAAGTTATACATAAAACATAACAAGCATGATTGGGCTTTACGCCCAAACTGAGAAAATTGGTTTATAGATTTTAGATCAGATTTTATTATTATCAAAAAAAAAGTTTATTGTCAAATTGCGAAATTGTGTCATTGTGTGTGGCGGTGGGTAGAAGGGACTGAGCGATTTGACCCATTCACGAACTTGAGCTTAATTTTTTGTCAAAAACGACTTGTACAAAATTTGAACTTTCAAACTCAACGCATTTTCAAGCTAGAGAGGTCACAGATGGGCGGACATCCGGTTTTGATATTTTCGAGTAATAATATGAACTTCCGTATCATTCAGTTTTTCTCCGAGCCTTATTTCTTAGTGTTACAAAATTCGTGAAGAATTTATAATACTCTCAGATTTCATTGAACATAATATATAATTAGTGACCCAAAGTATACATATATTAAAATGAAAATAGAGTGTCCTTAAATCAAAACCTTGGCAATGTTATTGGCTGATTGGTTTTGAAGTTGGTACAAAAAAAAAACAAACCCCGAGCGGGATCACGATTCTGTAAGTTGGTCCCGAGTTTCAAGTAAAAAATGGCGTGGCGATTTTCGTTACACCGAAAGCGAGAAACAGTCTCAACAGCTGGGAACGAATTTTGGATAGGATTATCGTCGTCAGTCTCAGGACTAAGGTCAGAAACGTCACAATTGTGCAGTGCTATGCACCAATCGATGCCGCAACACCTGGTAAAAAAGAGAAGCTATATGGCCTGCAACCTTCGAGCGTGTTGCAAAAGGTGATATTATCATTATCTCAACAGCTGGGAATGAATTTTGGATAGGATTATCGTCGTCAGTCTCAGGACTAAGGTCAGAAACGTCACAATTGTGCAGTGCTACGAACCAATCGATGCCGCAACACCTGGTGAAAAAGAGAAGCTATATGGCCTGCCACCTTCGAGCGTGTTGCAAAAGGTGATGTTATCATTATCTCAGGCGATGTCAACGCCAAGGTTAGCTCTGACAATACTGGGCTAAAACATGTCATGTAGTGGAATGGTAACCCTTGAATTAAGAGACGCGAAAATGATGGATTGTTTGTAGAGTTTTGTTGTACTCGGCCAATGGTCATTGAAGGGATCCTTTTTCTACACAAGGTTCATCATAAAACATCCTGGGTTTCCTCTGATGGTGTTCGTCAGAACCAAATCCGACATTTGGCCATGAGCTGTTGATGGAGAAGATGTTTCCACGATGTGAGTGCAAAGCGTGGAGCTGACGTGGTGAGCGATCACCACACGCCTGCTTGAAATTGTTTTCAGCTGCAGTCCGACTGTTACATATTCATAAAATAAAGCGCAAGGTTAACGTGTATAAATTTAGAGGACTCCACTAAAAACGCCTGTATTCCACCATTTTACGCGACAAGCCATCCATATTGGACGATTATGCAAAGGACATACTGGAGGCAACCAGGAACACATTTCTAACAAGTGCTGAAGAATCTGTGGGATATATGCAAACTGAAAAAAAATCCCTGGATACCGCAAGACACATGCGACACGGTTGGCGATCGGAAAAGCCAAATTGGTAAACATCTCTCACCTCGCAGTCAACCACAGAACTCTCGAGTTGAGACAGTGCTAAGTAAGCTGCTAGACGGGACAAGAGAAGGGCCTTTGAAGATCTGGCCGATAAGGCGGCATTTGCGACTTACTTTCGGAATAGTGGTTCGCAAATTAAAATTATGACACAGTTGATGAACAAGAATTTCACTTCAAACCAACTGGTGACAGATGTCAACGGAACTCTCCTTAATATAAGTGAACATCAGTTGCCGCGATGGAAGGAATACTTCTCCGATATTTTAAACCTCTTTTTAACTACCCACCCACTAAAGTATAAGGTCTCGTTATTGGCTCCAGTAGGAAAATATAACCATTTTACGATTTGGGCGCAATTTCCTATCACAGCAGCAAATCCACCGACTACAAAGACACCACGTAAAAAGGTATGGCACTATAAGAAAGCCAATTGAGAAGAGCTTAATTCAGTTTAGGCCTTTGATTGGAGGCTCTGCTTGGAGTCCGGAAATCGTGATATCATCTAGCAACTTGTGACTGAGACAATCATAAAGGGAATGAGGCTTTTTATTCCTTGCAATCTTAAAAGTATCACATCTGCAAATGATTAATGGTTCAACAATGAGCGCCTTGAAGCAATTAGAGCCAAGAAGCATTCGTTTCGTACCTTTCGCAACAATCCGACGGTAGAAACCAGAGACTTATTAAAAGTGGTAGGAAATGTCTGCAATAAAATTTTAAGGCGAGCTAAATTCGAACATGATCGGAAACTTCGACTTAAGATCATTGAGAATCCCAAAAACCTCAAGATCTTTCTGGTCGTTTGTGAAATCGGTCAACCAAAATTTCATTGACCGAACCGTTATTGATCGTGTTGAGAAAGCAAACCCTTTGACAGCAAACTTCGAAGCTTCCACAGTCGAGCCATAGTCCGCCGTACTTACCGGACTCAGGTTTCTCGCTGCGGCCACTTCGTTTTCGAATTAGGGCTATTTGTAGGATCCTGCAGGAGTTCAATATTCACAAGTCTGCTGGGCCATATGGCATCCCGCTATGGTCCTTAAAAACTGCACTTCCTCTCTAGCTAAGCCTCTTCGTAATCTCTGCCATCTTTCATACTCTCCAGGGTGCTTTCATAAGATCTGGAAGGTGCCGAATGTTCAGCCAATTCCAAAGAAAGGAAGCAAAGCGAACTCCGCCAATTACCGCCACATAGCCATTACCTCAGTGCTTTCAAAGGTAATGGAAACTGCTGTCAATTGCAGAATAGTCAACTTTCTTGTGGATAAAAATCTCATTAATGATTGCCAATATGGATTTTGCTCGGATCGTTCTACAGGCGATCTCCTGACCTATCTTACCAAGCGTTGGAATCCCAGCATCTATAAATTTGCTGAAGGTCAAGTTCTTGGTCTTGACATTGCCAAAGCTTTTGACAGAGTTTGGCACAAATACCTCTTAGCCAAGCTAAAAGCGTTTAGTTTTAATACGTCATTTCTTCAATGGATTGAGAGTTTCCTCTACGATCACTCTATTCAAGTCGTACTAGACGGAGTAACTTATACACCCTTTTCTATTGATTCTGGCGTCCACCAAGGTTCAGTTTTATCTCCCAATTTTATTTTAGTTTTCATAAACGGCCTTCTGTCGTCTACTCTCAATCCTATTCACTGTTTCGCAGATGACAGCAATCTAGATTAGATCTACCAATTCTCCTGCAGATGTACGTCCGACATCGTTAGCCTCTTGTCGTAATGGATCGATACAATCACTGAACTCTGACCTCAGTTTAATCCTGGAATGGATCAGGAAAAACTGAGTAGAGTTTAATGCCTTAAAAACGCAGTCTTGTCTCTTAAACATAACGTTCTGACGTCGGTCACTAATATGTCCTTAAATCGCGTACAAATTCAAGTTATAATTATTTTTCTATGTACATCAAATAGACGTATTCACATGCAAAATTTGAACTTTGTATCTTTCACCAGACCCCTAAAAAAATCACTCAAAATTTTCGATATTTTTGCTTATCACCTCCCTCCCTTACATCCCCCGACTTAAAATTTTTACCAAAATTAATTATTATATTGTTCTACAATCTGACAAATTTTCGATTTGATATCTGTACTCTTTTTTGAGATATAAGGATTTGTAATTTTGAAAAGTGCGCCTTTTTTTAAATGCTCCCCATTTCCCCCCACTATTATTATTTCAACATGTTATATTTTTTTTTGTATTTGCCTAGTATAGCTTAATATACGTTTCGAGTTTGAATTACATTGCTTAAGAGATAGTTGAGATATTCATTTTTAGGTGGCTTTCTTTGCACCATCCCTGACCCTCCCCCTTACAATAATTAGGCCCTTTCTAAGCTGATTCCAATGGAATACGCCACCTTAGTGGTCTCAAAATATGAATTTTTTACAATAAGTAATTTCGAAGATATAGTCATTGGAAAAAACAATTCGGCCGTCAATTTGTTTTTAGCCCCCCTTTTGGACGCCAATGGATAAAAAAATTAAATTATTTTTAAAGTTTGTCCCATAACCTTTCCTATATCTCTACTGATTTTCAACTTTCTATCTGCATTCGTGGTGGAGATATTAGCAAGTGTAGTTTTCGACTTTTTCCTCCTCCCGCCTCCCCCTTCCACCTAACACCCCACAAAATTTAGAAAATAGAGCTCACTTACCCAATCAACAATCCACCCAAAAACGAACATTCTACCTTTAGCGGTCTCGGAGATGTGAGTCCATATGTACGGCGTACGGCGGACGGATTTTTATATTCTAGATGAAATCTGAGAGTATATTGTGCTTTCTTTACCGTTTGTAACACTAAGAAATAATGCTCGCACAGAGCCGCCAAGGGTACAAAAATATTTGTTGTCACTCAAAAATCTCGACTCCGAGTTGCTGTCTGTCCGTCTGTCCGTCTGTCTACAACATAACTCTCGATAGCTTTGACCTATCGTGCTGAAATTTGTTTTATGTCATTTTTAGCAAAAAAGTAACTATAAGTTCGTGAACGGGCCACATCCCCCCACTCCTTCTACCCCCTCCCATACAAATTTCATGAAATTTCGAAATTTAAAGAAATTGATTTTTCTCCGAAACTATTTCAGCTATTGCCTTGAAAATTAGGTCACAGTATAATGATATAAATATCATTAATCTCAAGAAATATTGATCCGATCTCCTTACTCCTTCTACCACCTCCCATACAAATGCACAATTTTCAAAAATGCATTTATTCGGTTTGCATTGCAACTAGCAAAACCAAATGAACCAATTTTTGTCACAATTAATTTTATTATAATTGCAACTAATTTTGGAAAAACTATCAACTTTACCTCACTCCTTCTACCCCCTCTCATACAAATTTTACGAAATTTCGGAATTTCAATTAAATTAGTTTTCTTCGAAACCGTCAAAGCTATCAACTTTAAAATTTGAGAAAAGTATACTATTTTAAAAATAATTGGTACCAAAAAATTTGGTTTTGATTCGTATATTCCTCCTAACCCCTCCCATACAAATGCAGAATTTTGGTAAATGCATTTAACCGATTTTCATAGAAACTAGAAGAAGTAGAAACTTGAAATTTTGCCAGAATTTGTCCCTTAATAATTGTAATAAAAGCTAAAAAAAATATCGCCTTCACCCCACTCCTTCTATCACCTCCCATACAAATTTTTATATTATAAGTTCAAGAAAAGTTTTTCTCCTTCGAACATATGAGAGCTTTACGCCCAATCATAATTCTGTTATGTTTTTTTTTGCTTTTTATACTCTAGATGAAATCTGAGAGTATTATAAGTTTGCCACAAAGTTTGTAACGCCAAGAAATAAGGCTCGGAGAAAAAAATGAATGATACAGAAGTTCATATAATCACTCAAAAATCTCAAAACCGGATGTCCGTCTGTCCGTCCGTCCGTCCGTCCGTGTCCTCTCTAACTTGAGAACGCGTTGAGCTAGAAAGTTCAAATTTTGTACACGTCGTTTTTAACAAAAAAGTAAGGTCAAGTTCGTGAACGGGCCAAATCGCTCCACCCCTTCTACCCCCTCCCATACAAAATGTCACAATTGCGCAATTTCACAATAAACGGATTTGCTCGAAAAGTATAAAAGCTATTGGCCTGAAATTTATAATATATTATTTCTATAATAATATCAATCTACAGTAAAAAAATTACGTGTGTCCTCCCCCTCCTTCTACCACCTCTCATACAAACTGAACTTGTCATAAATTACTCTAAGCCAATTTACTCAGTGCGTATAAAATTTAGCGAGCTAAAATTGTGCACCAAATATTTATTTAAAATTGTTAGTAAGGTCAAAAAAAATTAGGCGATTAGCTTCACCCCTTCTACCCCCTCCCATACAAAATGACACATTTTCGCAAATTGACAATAAATGGATTTACTCAAAAAGTATAAAAGCTATTAGTCTGAATTTTGGGATATATTACATTCATAATGATTTCAATCTTCGGTAGAAAAATTATTTGCCTCCTCCCTCTCCTTCCACCCCCTCCCATACAAAATACACTTTTTCATGAAATGCTCTAAGCCGATTTTCTCAGAACATATAACATTTATCAAGCTCATATTTTATAATGAATACCTAATTAGTATTATCTCTAAGATCAGAAAAAACTATTTGATTACCTTCACTGCTTTTACCCCCTCCCATACAATATGACACAGTCTTACAACTTCACAAAAAATCGATTTTCTTGAAAAGTATGAATCGCACTAGTCTGAAATTTAAGGGATGTCAATTTTGTAATATTGCTAGTTATGTCTGAAAAAATTACTAAAATCCCCACACTGTTTCTACCACCTCCCATACAAGCTGCAAATTTTCATTAAATCTAACTCACTAATTTTCTCAGTTCCCATTCAATTTTTTTAGTAAGCATTTTGTATAAAACATTTCTATAGCTATCGGGTTTTCCAATAGGGACTTGACAACTTTGGATTCAATTTGTGAACGCACCTTTTCACTAATCATCAAACTGTCACTGTCAATCTATTCAGTAAATCTAACATTTTTATCGTGGTAAAGTACACGAAGGAACAACGTCTGCAAATTATAAAAATTTACTTTGAAAAAAAGTTGTCAAGTCCTTATTGGAAAACCCTTTATATGGACTAAAGGGGTTTTCCAATAGGGACTTGACAACTTTGAATTTAATTTGTGAACGCACCCTTTCACTAATCATCGAACTGTCACTGTCAATTTATTTAGTAAACTTAACATTTTTATCATAGTAAAGTACACGAAGGAACAACGTCTGCAAATTATAAAAATTTACTTTGAAAAAAAGTTGTCAAGTCCTTATTTGAAAACCCTTACTTTAGCAGATGGGGAAAAAATTAGTTCAATGCTATAATCCTTTCTAACACTCTCCATACAAAATTTCTAGGGATCACAAAAAATTCTATGTATTTCATCTAGAGTATCGTAAGATTGCGCTTTACGCGCAATCGTAGCCCTGTTATGTTTTAGGCTAATTTAGTCATGAAACGCGAAAGTTTTTTTTTTCTTGTGTCGATCACAATACTTTATTATTAGAATAATAAAGTAATAAAGAAAAAAATATTTTAAATATCATGTAGAAGGAAAATATCGCAGAAACAGAACAATTACCCAACATTTAACCTCAATAATTCTCTATTAGGCACGTTCCTTCAGATAAGGTAGAAATAGTTTCCGTCATTCGGTCAATGGCGGGAAAAAATGCACCAGGTATATATGAACTACCAGCCGAAGCCTTCAAAGCATATGGAAATTGACCGTTCGACTTACCAAGAAACTGCCAACTCTCGTGAATATGAGCGCTCTAGCTAGAAAGCTGAAAATATACACATACTTGTGTATTTTGTGTATAACCATAATTTAATTTTTGTTTTTTGGGTCCAAAACAAATTGTCGGCCGAATTTTTGATTAAAATGATCGTATCTTCGGAATTACTGAGCACAGAACCTGACAGAATTCGGTTTTTTTTTCATTCAAAAATTCTGCTCTATGCTGATAATGCTAAATTGTTTCGAAATATTTCGAATCAAAATGATTGCACACTACTTCAAAGTGGTTTACAATGCTTTTTGTGTAGTGTACACTAATCTGTATACCTTTGAATATTAGTAAATGTGCAAGCGTTTCATTCTCTAGAAAAAAATCTCCCCTACATTTTGATTATGCCCCAGAAGGTAGCATACTAGAGCAAACGGACATGGAATGTGATCTAGGTGTACACTTTAGAACTGCATTACGATCATATCGACTAAGGCTAACTCCGTTTGGGGTTTAGTTAAAAGATACTGCAAGGACTTCAATCATACTTATGTAACCAAAACCTTGTGCTATGCTTTTGTACGCTTTATTCTTCAGTATGCTTGTCAGGTGCGAACTCCATATTACGAGGAACATAAGAGTAGTATCGAGTCTGTAAAGCGAAGGTTATTAGGGTTTGCCCTACGGAGCCTTCCCTGGTCTGAAACGTTGTGTATTTCTTCTTGAAGTCCTATCTCAGGGTCGCTTGAGAATACATGGATTATCTTCAGGGCTGCTTTTCTGGTTGGGCTTATTCTAAGGAAAATTGATTCCCCATATTTACTCGAAGACATAACGTTTAGTATTCTGCGTCGATTCTTGAGAAACTAAATATGCGGCACCTCACAATCCTCATCATCGCACTATCTCTAGACAAAAGGAAGCAATCGTTTCTCTTTCGCGTATTTTCAATAGTAATTAGTGCCGAATGGATTATAATTTATCTAGCACGCAGTTAAAGTCAACTTTATGCGATAATTAATTTGTTAATTATTTTATTTTTTTTAATGTTTGTTGATACTCGTATGATGTATGTTTTTGACATGCATTATGGCTCGACTCAACCAAAAATTTTGTTGAAAAAAAAAATGTTACTGTGAGTCTATCTCGCTTATAGGCGCCCATAACCTCAGCTGAGTAGTAAGTAAATAAAATATTCAGTACACTCACTGTGCATGCGCTCCAAGCTAGCTGAAAGAACCGCATTTTATCCCATACTGAAACGAATTTGAAATACCACGCACGCAGAACTATGGTCAGCGGATTGTTCACATTCAGTATGGAAATTGTGAAATCACAACGGCGTTTATTTCGCCGAGCGGCAGAATTGTCGCCGACTTTTATGCTCCCAACTGAACTACGGTCGACAGGTATTTCAGGTGGGAATTGTATTCAAAACAGGCGAGTTTCCGGCCGCATTTGTTGTTCTCTGATTTTTCTCCGAGAAGGGCGGAACTGCTTTTTTCTCTACTGCTCCTACTGCTAGGTTGAGGTTATGAGCGTTTGTTGGTCGGAGCTCGTTTTTTGAGATTTCCAGTTGTCGCCTGCCCGTGTTTTGAATTTTATGTTGTTGCTGTTGGACTATGTGTAGTCGACTGCGTTACGAGAACGAAAACAAAACACCAGAGAGGATCGTGTACTTTGCAGAAGATAGAGAAAGAAATGTGTGGTCTTAAATGTGAGTCTATCTTTCTCACACTTGTGTGAATACATATGCATATAGTATGAGTATTTAACCTAAATTTTTCGAGTTCGTTTGTAATGGTTCTTTAGCTCCAAAATCTAAAGCCGATTTAATACATGTGTCGTGTAAGCGTAGGCGAGAAATCGAATTACGTAGCAGCGACAAGCATAAGCAGTTTCATCGTGATCTTCTTCTTCTATAATGGCGCTACAGCTCAAATCGGACCTTGGCCTCCTGATATTCAGGTTCCTTAACATTTATCATTACTTATTGTGGAAGGGTTGTTAGCCCTTCGCACAACCCTCTTTCTACGATTTTTTTCATTTTCGTAGATTGAGGTGACTAAGGTATATCCAAGCAGGCAATGTACTGGAATTATATATTGCACCGACCGGGATTTGAACTCACGACCTTCGCATTACAAGACCAATACGCTACCTACTAGGCTACACCCTAGCTTTCATCGTGATACACCATTCAAATCAAGTACTACAGAAATTGAATTGAAATTTCAAGAATTTCTACGATTACGTACTTAAGTGTGGATTGCGCAATCAAATATATATATATGTATAAAGCTATATCCATGTTCCATATGTACTTCCGTGCGGCAGAGGTCATTTACACAATTTTTACTATTATTTGTAAGTAATCATTTGATGAAATTGAAATAAATTAAAATTTGGGCAAAGTATAAAGATGTGGATATCAATAACTTCAAAGTATATAGATGCTATCCACACAATACTTCTACCATCTCCCACACAAATGCAATTTTGAATGCACTACATGGATTTTCATTGAAAGTAGAAACACGATTTTTTTTTTTTTTTTGGTTTTACGCCCAAACACAATTCTATTATATCTTTTATTATAATTGTAGTAAATCTTCAAAAATTCATAAGCCACATCTTTCTATTACTACCCTCCATCATATAATTTTCTCTTATTATAGAAATTTAATAAAAGCCTTTTAACTTTGAATATATGAAGGTTATCAGCTTGAAAATTTAAACATAGCATGATGAAAAAAATGCTGATTGGTACTTTTCGAATTGTCAGAATCTGTCCACCCAAACTATTAGCTCAAATACAATTTTCACAATTTCAGAAATCAAAAAGTTTTCGTAGCAAGCGGAATTACACTTTCAAAAATTATAAGCTCCGTCCAAGGAGGATATATAAAAAGGAGTGACTATGAGCATGCTTTGCCTTGTAAGCAAAATGGGAATGAATGTATTTCCCTCCCTTACTACCGAAATGCTCGAAATTTTTCGAAAAAAATCGTTTCGCTATCTTTGTCTGCCACACTTAAAAATATTGCAACTAACTCTTCCCCACGATAAATTGTTCGAAACAGTTGTCAAATTTTCGAAAAAATTGTTTCGCTATCCTTGTTTGACATACTTAAGCCCAAAGTAACTATCTCTGTCCCGCGTTAAATTGTCCGTTGCTAAAGTACTTAGCTTAAACACAAACCAAAACTAATAAAAATTGAAAAAATAAAAATTTCAGAAATGAAACAGCAAACACCATTGTATTGAAAATTACTTTATTGCTGACTGAATATTAGCAACCAAGAAAGAATACAAATTATTGTATTTTTTTTCTAAAAGTTTGAAGCCAAGTTAAGCTTGGACAAAATTTTCGAAAATTTCCGAATCAAAAAATATTCCCACATGAGACAGACTATCAGGTACTCCTTTTATATATCCTTCTTGGCTCCGTTTCATTCCATCTGTTACGTCAGCTTTTTTCGACTTCCAGCTATTTTTCTTGAAATTTTTAGGATCCATTGAACTGAAATTTGATTTATATCATGTTCATTATAATCGAAAATCATATTGAAATCCTGTTAACCCTTCCACTGCTTCGCAGACTAATTCTCTACTTTTCGTCCCTAATGATATTTATCAAATTTATTGTTTTAGGGAGAAAAATTAAAGTAACTGATTAACTGCCGATAAGAAGTTTGAAAGATAACCATCCCTAAATATTTATAATTCAAACTAGCATATGCTTAGGTACTTCGAACGGGCGTTTTATAAGAAAAGGAAGGACATTTAACAAAGTAGTACAATTTGTTTTCATTTTAGTAGTATCCTCTACAATTGATTCCAAACAAAAATTCAATTTAAATACTAACCAACTTCCTTCACTTCTTCTACCACCTTCAATACAAACTGCAAAATTTATCGAAATACAATACATTTTCTCAGTCTTTAACAACTCTCACACAATTCGTTGTTTGACTATACGCGTTAAACCAATTTTCAAGGAAAACGTGCTCTAACTGAGTATGAGAAAGGAGTGGAGGCACTTTAATAATTTGTATTCGGTAGACTGGAAACAATAAAGCATTCGAAATATCAATCAATAACTTATGAAGGGGTTATTCTTACTTTTTAGGTGAAAAAACGGATACCAAGTTTTAAGTTTCTAGCTCAGGGCGTTCTAAAGTTAGATGAAAGCGAACGAACGGACGACAGTAAAAGACATTAATCTCAACAATTATAAGTCATATAGAAAATACTTAGATGGAAAGAGTTTGATCGTTTTTTGTATAATAGTTCTGCAACTTGTCGTTACCAAAGTTTTCGATCGAGAAAATAGTACATTGAATTTGGTGAAATTGTACAGTGAGTATGGGAGGTGGTGGAAGGGGTGCTCATCGGCCTCGATGCTTCCCTTATTCAATGGATTGAGAGTTTCTTGTCCAATCGCACTATACGAGTCGTAATAGATGGCGTTACTCTTTCCAAATCAACTCCGGTATCCCTTAGGGTTCTATCTTGTCGTCCACTATGTTTTTGGTATTTATTAATGGACTTTTGCTTTTTATTATCGATCCAATCCATAGTTTTGCGGATAACAATACTTACACCTTTGAATTCGACTCCGCTGCGGAATCTGACAAGCAATCTATTACTTCCAAACGCAGAGTTATTCGGTTCGCTGAATAACGACCTAGACTTAATTCTGGAATGGGGCAGGAAAAATAGAGTAAAGTTCAACGCCGCCAAAGCATAGATCTGCCATTTTTCACTTAAACATGATGTTCCAACGGCGTCTTCTAATTTAGCCTTTAACCACTTTGCTCTTCAGATGAGTTTATTCTATTAGGCGTAAAGTTAAATAACCACCTTGATTGGAGCAAACACATCTTTGATGTTGCCCTTGTTGCGCCTAGGTTTTCTTCGCAAATGCGAAAAATATTTTACGTCTCGCGAGATAGCTACCATCTACAAGGCGTATATTCGTCTTCTATTAGAGTACAATTCACATTTATGGGCTGGAGCTCCCAAAACACACCTTGCCCTGCTCGATTGAATCCAAAAACATGCGTTCCAACCAATTCGAAATGAAAATGTTACGGTTTCTATTGACTCCCTCGAGCATCGTAGAAACGTCGGAGTACTCAGCATTTACTGTCGCTACTTTCATAGTAAATGTATTGTGGATCTTAGATCACTCATTACTCCATTTTACACCTTTCCCCGAAATACTCGTCAAGCTAAACGCGCGCACGAGTCATGCTGAATTTAAAGTTTATAACTAGCATTATTTTCGAGGAAATTGAACAATTTTTGTCTGAACTTATGGCATTTGTATGGGAGGTGGCAGAGAAAGTGGAAGGTTTCGGATGATTTTAAATCTGCATATCAACATCCTAATCATATTGCTTTGTTACAATTTTAAAGTCGATAGCTATCATATGTTCGAAGGAGAAATGCTTTTCTTGAATTTCCAATACAAAATTTGTATGCGAGGTGGTAGAAGGAGTGAAACGAGGCTCATATTTTTTTTAGCATTTATTGCAATTATTAAGGGACGGATTCTGGAAAAATTTTAATTTTGCACTTTTTCTAATTTTAATGAAACTCGATTAAATGTATTTACCATATTTGTATGGGAGGTGGTAGAAGAAGTAAAGGGATTAGATCAATATTTTTTGAGGATAATGATATTCACATCATTACACTATGACCTAGTTTTCAAATCAATAGCTGGAATGGTTTCGGAGAAAAATCAATTCCATTAAATTTCGTATTCTCATGAAATTTGTATGGGAGGGGGTAGAAGGAGTGCGGGGATGTGGCCCGTTCTCGAACTTAAAGTTGCTTTTCTGCTAAAAATTACATGTTACAAATTTCAGCACGACAGATGGACAGACAGATGGTCACTCGGAATCGAGGTTTTTGAGCGACAACAAATATTTCTGTACCCTTGTCGACTCTGTGCGAGCATTATTTCTTAGCGTTACAAACGGTAAGGTAAACACAATATACTCTCAGATTTTATCTAGAGTATAAAAAGTATTTCACCTTAAATAATAGTAAATTCAGACGCAATAAGCAATTGTTTATTTCTATCAAAAATGTGTAATTGTATTATAATAAGCCCTAAAAAGTGTAAAATCGGACACTTTCAGCAGATGGTAACAATATATAGGTGGTCAGCTTCACAGGTTCCGCTGTTTATAAAACATTTCAAAAAATGGCCAAAACAAGTAACACCTGAATCTCCTGTTCTGCTGTTGTGCTTTATTAAACGTAACGTTTTGGTCTCTGCTCAAACTGATCAGTTTGATAAAGCTCTCAGCAGAGATCGAAACGTCATCTTTAATAAAGCACAACATTGTGAAATCTTTCGTTTAAATTCAACTTGGAAGAATGCTCAGTCTGTAAAGGTTGAAAATTGTTGGAGTACGGTCGTACAGTTCATCAACGTAAGCAAATGTTTTAAAACCTCTTAAGGTTAGGGGTGCATTCGGGCATAACAGAAGACATAAATTTAAAAAAGTAAATGAATTTCATAATTTTGTTTGTTTCAACTAAAAATGTAGTTCCAAGGCCAAATAACAATACCTAAATACTTGAAAGTTAATTTCACTGTTTTCTTTTGTAAAAATAGTTATAACTAATTATAGAGAGCACTGAATGATCTACATAGAACTAATTATTATTACAAAATATTAATTTCGAATTACACACGCTACAAATGGCTCGAAACTTTCACTAATTTCGAACCATTCGTTCCACTAAATTTATTTCGTCAGTCGGTAAAAATATTAATGCTATTTGTTCAATGTTTATTTGCTTTAATAACGTCCAGCTAATGTTAACTTACTACTGTAATGATGATGATGATCGTGATCAGATTACCATTGATGCGAATCGTAAATCAAACATGTACTCTCAACCGGAAGATGAGTGCAGATTTTCCGATAAATTTTTGATTCTAGTATTTATTCGAGTGGTTAATCGGTAATTATAGCTAGGTGTAGGAAGATTGGTTGTTTAAATGATAGTCGTTCTTTTGCATAAATAACAGAAACATTCTGAACGTGAATATCAGTCATAGAACGGATATCAATAGGTGGTTTTTGTGTTGATTCGGTTCAGTTTAAGTCATCCTTGCAAAAAATAAAAAACAAGAAAAATGCATTCAAGTTTGTTAATTATTACGTTGTTTGGTTTTGCAATTCAATCCAGTTTAGCTTGTGTAAGTATGGAATTTTTATTTTTATTACTTACTCAATTAACAATTTTGCTCTCATAACGTTCTAGTAGAATCATTTGCATTGTGTTGTATACAAAAACAAAAAACCTTTTCGTTGCATCCCTGTAGGAAATAAAATAATCCTAAATTAAATATAGAGCTCTCCTTATACCATTGGTACACGGTACCATCATTGTGTCACCTAATAAGTGGTATACATCCTGGTTCCTTAATGGTATCGAAGGAATTCGTGGCATACTAATTTCGCAAATGTTATACCTATGCTACGCTGCTGGTATACAATAACTGGTATTGCAAACGTAGTATAGCATACTATGAAGGCTGATATACTGCCCCGACGTGGTATGGTTCGACATCAGCTGTTCATGAAACTGAAACATCGCACCATATTTCATAAAAAGTGTGCACAATTGGACGCAATTTCTGTATTGGAATATTCGCCACATCAATGAAATCCCTATTTCGCATGGCAACGTTCGGATTTGTTGATGATGGCAACGATTTTCATGAATTTAAATTCGAAATTTTGACATTTGATAGCCCTTATCACGAATGCACAGTGAAATGTAGTTTAGATATTCATCAAATATAATCACAGCGGCGCAAAAAGGTTTAAGTACCTGCTATATTATGTACTTAAGTCTTTCCTTTCATGGTATACCATGGAAAATTTGCGAATTTCGTATACCACGAAAGGTCTCAATACCGCGTTTGTATCAGGTTGTAAGCCACGTATATACGTGGTATTGGGTATTGTATAGCAGCATAGGTGTTTCATGGTATACCACGAAAGGAAGGTAATACTTACGGTATACCATGTAGAAGGTCTATGTACATGGTATACCACGAACTTAAACCTTCTTTTGTGTCCTGTGATTGAAGGTGGGAAATAGCCGGTATAAATTTTCCCATTTGGAGATGTAACCGTATCGGCTTCTATAGACTCCCTCGCCGAAAAGACGGAGTACTCTGCATTTATTATAGATATTTTCATGGTAAATGTAGTAAGAAACTAAAGGATCTAATACCTTCTCTTTTACATGCCCCACGTAATACTCGACAAGCTGCTCCACTAATAATGCAGATAGGAAGCTGAAAATCAGCATAGGTATAGAGATAGCTGTGGGACAAACTCTAAAAATAATTTAATATTTTTTATCCATTGGCGTCTGAAAAGAGGGGGCTAAAAACAAATTATCGGTCGAATTTATTTTTAAAATGATTATATCTTTGAAATTCCTTACCATAAAAAATCGTATTATGGCACCATTAAGGTGGCATACAAATCCATCAGAATCAGCTTAGAGAGAGGCTAATTATTTTAAGGAGGTGGGTCAGGGCAGTGCACTTAAAAGTGAATATCTCAACAACTGTAGTCTGTCGTAGGTATGCACTCCTATGCATCATTTGAGCTTATTTAGGATTTTCTCATACTAACAGGTCTCTCAAATATCGCTAATCTGAATATATCTGGCATTTCTTTACAAGGAGCTCTCTCATCGGATCAGAATAAGATCAATTAATTTCCTGAAAAGACCCTCCATGCGGTCATATGTCCGTAACAGACCTTATACACAAGGCGCGATTCCGAGCATCGGCCTCTAGTTGTCGCCAGGACTTGTTTATTTCTCTAGCCTCTTGCCCAAATACTTACGAAAAGAACGGTTGCTAAAATCGCCATTCAGAGATATACGGGCGATAAACATAGCAGCGACAATAAAGGATGCACTGCATCCAACTTCTGAAAGAATATCAGCTTAAATAGAGCACTCCACAGCTCCAGCGCTCCGTTTTTCAATTATTACATGAAAAACATTTCCAATAGGAATTTCCAAAAATATACAACCCTTTTTTCTTTGACAAATATTCTAGGAATAATTGTGGATTACGCGTGCTTGAAACCCATCATATTGGTGGGATAATAATGAAATTTACTGATCGCTCCAATAGGTTGAATACAGTCTAATAACCAGTTGCTTCCATATTGCTCCTTAAGTCCATTACTTCGTCGATTTCCTCCAGGGAATTTCACAATGAAGTTGACTAACGAAATTTTTTTGCAAGATGATAAACGGGGAGGGCAGATTTGATCAATTTTCGAAGGAAGCGTTCAATTTCTAGATTTTAGAGTTAAAATTGTGATATTTGTATGAGGGAGTTGGAGGATTTCGATATTTTTGTACTCTAGATGAAATATGAGAGTATTATAAGTTTGTAATGCCAAGAAATAAGGATCAGAGAAAAAAATAAATGATACAGAATTTCATATAATCAAATCTCAAAACCAGATGTCCGTCCGTCCGTCTGTGCGCTATCTATAAATAAGCAATTTTTGAGAATGTAGTTAGTAATACATTATATGGGATATATAATCCGCTTACTTTAATGGCTCTTTGAACACAATGTTTTGTATTTTGTTGGAGTCAGAACCATAAATTATTAAGAAGGAAACCATGATACTCGCATTTGTATGGGACAGGCTCGTGATCAAATCAAACCCGTGATTCGAGATCATATGTATACGTGTTAAGGACATGTGAATAGTTGTAGCTTGTGTTCATTGAAAGCCCAAATAAAATGACATTAAGCTTAAAAACATAACAGAACTTCGATTGTGCGTAAGGCCCCATTATATGATACTACCGATGAAATCGATATTTTTGTAATCTTAAGAATTTTTGTGCGGGGAGTGATAGAAGGGATGACAGTACTAAATTAATTTTTTTCGCACCATGCTAGAGTAGCTATAAAAATATTTTGCACCAAATTTAAGCTTGAGAAACTGAATAGGTAACTTGAGAAACTTAGTGCATAGGATTTAGTGAAATTGTGCAATTTGTATGGGAGGTGGTAGAAGGAGTGGGTGGTTTTTGGTAATATTTCTAGATACAACTATCATCACCATGCAATTGATATCTTTTAAATTTCAGATCAGTTAGATTCACACTTTTCAAGAAAATCGAGTTTTTGCAAAGTTGTGAAATTGTGTCATATTGTAATGGAGGGGGTAGAAGGAGTGGAACTAATCGGTTAATTTTTTCCCGATAATAATAATAATACTAATTAGGGATTCATCAGAAAATTTTAGCTTGATCAAAGTTATACGTACTGAGAAAATTGGTTTAGAGTATTTCATAAAAAAGTGCGGTTTGTATGGGAGGTGGTAGAAGGAGTGGAGGTGTTTTGGTAATTTTTCTAGAAACAACTATAATCACCATGCAATTGATGTGTTTTAAATTTTATATCAGTTAGATTCACACTTTTCAAGAAAATCGAGTTTTTGCAAAGTCGTGGAATTGCGCCACATTGTATGGGAGGGGGTAGAAGGAGTAAAGCTAATCGGTTAATTTTTCCCGATAATAATAACTATGCTAATTAAAGATTTAGTATAAAATTTTAGCTCGATCAAAGCTATACGTACTGAGAAAATTGGTTTAGAATATTTCATGAAAAAGTGCAGTTTGTATAGGAGGTGGTGCAAGGAGTGGAGGGTTCTTAGTTATTTTTTTAGAAGCAACTACAATTATCATTGAATTGATATATTTTATATTTCAGAACAGTAACATTCACACTTTTCAAGAAAATCGAATTTTCGCAAAGTCGTGGATTTATGTCCGATTGTATGGAAGGGGGTAGAAGGAGTAAACCTAATTGGTTAGTTTTTTCCTGACATTAATAACAATGCTAATTAAGGATTTAATACAAAATCTTAGCTCGATCAAAGTTATACGTACTGAGAAAATTGGAGTATAGTATTTCATGAAAAAGTTTAGTTTGTATGGGAGGTGGTGGAAGGAGTTGGGGATTCAAACTATTTATATACTTGAAGATTGCATTTATAATAGAAATAATATATTTTAAATTTCAAATTAATAGCTTTCATAGTTCCCATGAAAATTTGATTATTATAAGTTTTTGAAAATGAGTCACTTTGTATGGAGGGGGTAGAAGGCGTGAGGGGAGAAAAATAAAACCTAAAGCAGATTACTCCCCAAGGCAGACCTAATAATCTGTGAAAGTTTCATTGCAATCGGTGCAGCCGTTTTTGCGTGAAGACAGACAGAGAAATTTTTTAAAAACGTTTGATTCTGTTTAGTTATTACTAAAATGAAGCAAAAAACTTATTTATAGCCATTTATAAACAAATAACAGACAGACACTACAATTATATTTATATAGATGATAATTTCGATCTAGTGTAAAAACAATAATTTATGTCCCCCTCTCCTTTCACCATCTCCCATACAAACTGCACTTTTTCATGAATAGTTCTAAGCCAATTTACTGAGAGCGTATAAAATTGATCGAGCTAAAATTGTGCAGTTAATATTTATTTAATACTAGCGATCGTCCGCGACTTTGTCCGCGTAAGAATCACAAAATAAAAATTTTTTGAGAATGTAGTTAGCAGAAAATTATGTCGGATAAATAATCTGCTTAGTTTATTGGCTCTTTGAGCACAGTGCTTTGTATTTTGTTGGAATCAGAACCATAAATTATTAAGAATGAAACCATGATACTCACATTTGTATGGGACAGGCTCGTGATAAAATCATCCCCGTGATTCGAGATCATATACGTGTTGAAGAGCGTTGAGGACATGTGAATAGTTGTAGCTTGTGTCAATTAAAAAAAGCCCAAATCAAATGGCATTAAGCTTAAAAACTTCGATTGTGCGTAAAGCCCAATCAAATGATACTACCGATGAAATCGCAATATTTGTGATCTTAAGAATTTTTATGTGGGGAGTGATAGAAGAGGTGACAGCACTGAACTTATTTATTTCGCATCATGCTAGAGTGACTATAAAAATGTTTTGCAACAAATTTAAGCTTGACAAATTGAATAGGTACTGAGAAATTTAGTGCGTTGGATTTAGTGAAATTGTCCAATTTGTATGGGAGGTGGTATAAGGAATGGGGGGTTTTTGGTAATTTTTGCTAGAAAAAACTATAATCATGATGAAATTGATATGTTTTAAATTTCAGATCAGTTACATTCACTTTTCAAGAAAATCGAGTTGTTGCAAAGTCGTGGAATTGTGTCCCAATGTACGGGAGGGGGTAGAAGGAGTACTACTAATCGGTTTATTTTTCCCTCATATTAATAATAATGCTAATTAGGGATTCAATACAAAATTTTAGATCGATGAAAGTTATACGTACTGAGAAAATTGGCTTAGAGTATTTTATGAAAAAGTTTAGTTTGTATGGGAGGTGGTGGAAGGAGTTGGGGGATTCAAACTATTTATGTACTTAAAGATTGCATTTATAATAGAAATAATACATTCTAAATATCAAATTAATAGCTTTTACAGTTTCCAAAAAAAATTGAATATTATAAATGTTTGAAAATGAGTCACTTTGTATGGGAGGTGGTAGAAGGTTTGAGGGGAGTAAAATAAAACCTAAGGCAGATCAATTCTCGATGCACACCTAATATTCTGTGAAAGTTTTATTACAATCGGTTCAGCCGTTTTTACGTGAAAGCCGGAAAGACAGACAGACAGACAGAATTTTTTTAAAAACGTGTGTTTCTGTTTAGTTACGAGGGTCGTTTGATAAGTCCCTGGCCCAAATGACAAAACGTGGTTTCACGAAAAAGTTTTTGCTATCGCTAGGTAGATGGCACTTTCGAACGGTCTCATGAATTTTTTCAGGTTTCTGTAGGTAACAGTTTGTTTTTGGATGTTGGTTTTTGGTTTGAAGAAAAAGAAGATCTTGTTCCACCACGACAACGCCCCTGTCCACACCTGTGCGGTTTCCATGTCCAAATTACACGATTTGCGGTATGAGATCATTGACCACCCACCTTATTCGCCCGACTTGGCCCCATGTGACTTTTTTTTGTTCCCCAAATTGAAAACTCACCTCGGTGGACAAAAATTTTCATCGAACCAAGAGGTGAAAGACGCCGTTTCCCAATTTTTTGCAGACTGTGACAAAAATTTCTTTTTGAACGGTATGAAAGGACTTGAGAAACGTTGGACCAAATGTATTAACCTCCAGGGAGATTATGTTGAAAAATAAAAAAAAAATTTCCGGAAAAAATGCTATTTTCTTACTTGGGCCAGGGACTTATCAAACGACCCTCGTATTGTCGAAATAAAGCAAAAAACTAACATATAGCCATTTATGTGCAAATAACAGACAGACACTACAATTACATTTATATGTATAGATGTATAGATTATTAGTAAGGCCAGAAAAAAATTAGACTATTAGCTTTACCCCTTCTACCCCCTCTCACACAATCAGAGACAAGTATGAAAAGTATGAATGGCACTGATTTGCAATTTAAAATGACATTTACTTCAGTATAGTCTGACCCAAATTTCAAGTCAATACCTTAAATAGTTTCAAAGAATATTCAATTTCGAAAAATTCTAAATTTAATGAAATTTGAATGGACGTGGTGGTATGTAGCCCGAATATAAAGTTACTTTTTTCTAAAAATGACACACAATAAATTTCAGTACGATAGCTTAAAGCGTTCGAGAGTTATGTTGTAGACAGACAGACAGATGGACAGAGAGACAGAAAAACAGACAGACGGTCACTCGGAATCGAGGTTTTTGAGCGACAACAAATATTTCTGTACCCTTGGTGGCTCTGTGCGTGCATTATTTCTTAGTGTTACAAACGGTAATACAAACACAATATACTCTTAGATTTCATCTAGAGTAAAGTTATTTCTGAAAAAGTCCTTAAGAAAACCACCTCCCATAAAAACTTTACAATTTCACTAAATCCAATGCACTAATTTTCTCAGTACTTATTAAATTATTGAATACTAAATTTTGTTTAAGGCTACCGACACACGATGCGAGTTAATATATATTATCTCGCTTTTCGATATTACTAGTGTCATTATCCTATACATAATTCGGCCTACTTATATCAAAATAGGAAGTTAATATATATTAACTCGCATCGTGTGTCGGTAGCCTAAGACATTTTGATAGCAACTTTAGCGTGATTAGAAAAAAATAGTTCAATGTCGTCAACCCCTGTACCACTTCCCGTACAAAATTTTTTTAAATCATCTAGAGTCCTGTTATGTTTTTTTTTAAAGAACATTTCGAGTTTCTGTGTATTCAAAAAAGTTCGAGTGCATCGCATTTTTAAATTTCTTTGTGAAATTTCCACACACCTCCCAGTAATAACTATTATGAAGTGATTTAGTAGGAGGTGGTAGAAGAGGTGCATACAGTGGTTTAGATAAACAAGCCACGTGAAAGTCAATTTTATATTCTTAGGGCGAAGAGAGAGAAGGGTTGGGCAAAAGTAAAAGGGAGACGATGAAGAGAGCCAAGCATTTTGAAATAAATATTCCTTTGAAAGTTTGATTAGTTCAATATGATATTATAGATAGATAGATCATGTTATCTGAAAAACGCAGTATAACTACCAATAGATATCTCTGCAAAGTGCTGCCACAACATTATTTTTAAGTCTCATTTTCCACAAAATTAAAAAATAGTGCAGTGCAGTAGAATAATTTTATTTTTGGATTTTCGAGCAATTAATTTAATGGCAACTAAAATCGGCATCAGTCAAAATGATTGACACAAATATTTTAATTATTTAAAAATATGCTTTTCAAGAAAACCCATTATTGCGATTGGTTTCAACCTACAGGTCGTACTTGATTAATTCTGTAAATTATTACAAGCCGAGTTTTCGAAGAAAATTTTTCGTTTATTTTAAATTAGAGTTTTGTAAGTTTGAAACATAAATTCGTATCTTTTTTTGCCAAACTTAGAACTATTGTTATAAGATAAGCATATTACCGAAAGGCACCACAAGGCAAATTAAAGCAATAAGCGAAACTTTGAAGGCGTTTTTCTCGGAATGATATTTTGAAATTTGGCGTAGAGGGGATATCAACTCATAGAATATTGAGTTACTCACATTGAGGATGTATGGAAAATTGAAATCAATGGAAGTAATTTTTGGTGATCCATTCAAAACTCTTCATCTAATTAACAGTTCTTAGTTCAAACTTTTGGTGAAAATTAAATTTTTAAATAATTTCAATTTCATATTTTATCAAATCGCTAAGAATTCCAAAGTTCGACTATTATACCGAAAAAAAAAAAAATATCTTGTTATTTGTTCAAGAATCCACTTCTATCGAAGTAATTATCTACTATATCATTTCATAGGGCTTTGGAAGCACTTTCTGAAAACCGCACAGCGATATTATAGACCTTAATTAGCCGTATATACCAAGAAGGCGTTTTCGTTGAAAATCATGTAATCTAGATTCGAAAAACTATGTGAATAGCTCAAGGAGGATATATAAAAGGAGTACCTGATAGTCTGTCTCATGTGGGAATATTTTTTGATTCGGAAATTTTAGAAAATTGTGTCCAAGCTTAACTTGGCTTCAAACTTTTACAAAAAAAAATACCATAATTTGTATTCTCTCTTAGTTGCTAATATTCAGTCAGCAATAAACTAATTTTCAGTGCAATGAAGGTTTCTGTTTCATTTCAGAAAATTTTATTTTTTCAATTTTTATTAGTTTTGGTTTGTGTTTAAGCTAAGCACTTTAGCAACGGACAATTTAACGCGGAACAGAGATAGTTACTTTGGGTTTAAGTATGTCAAACAAGGATAGCGAAACAATTTTTTTCGAAAATTTGACAACTGTTTCGAACAATTTATCGTGGGAAAGAGTTAGTTGCAATATTTTTAAGTGTGGCAGACAAAGATAGCGAAACGATTTTTTTCGAAAAATTTCGAGCATTTCGGTAGTAAGGGAGGGAAATACATTCATTCCCATTTTGCTTACAAGGCAAAGTATGCTCATAGTCACTCCTTTTTATATATCCTCCTTGGAATAGCTTAAAATAGTTGTAGTAATGATAAATTGGCTGAAAAATAGTCATCCAGCTAGGCCATGAGCTGACTGGAAAAATATTTACTATGAAATTTCGAAGTAATTTCAATTGTTGTTTGTCGAATTTTTATTATTTCATTCTATTTTTTTTGCTCAAAACAAATCAATCTTTATTTGTAGGGTCGAAAAATATAATTTACATGCAAGGATTTGAAAATCAAAATGAAGCTTTTTCAGTAAAAAATAGCTGTTTCTGAATGTAATATTATAAATACAAACTTTGAAATATGGAAAACTTCCTAACCAGTTCACTTCGTGAAAAGATTAATTTTTCGGTTATGGGATAAAAATTAGCACTTTCTCACAAAATATAACAAAATTTTTGTTTATAAAATTTACATGTTTATATTTTTTTGGAAAAATTCTTGTACGAAAGTGTTAATAACTTCAAAATTATTCAACCATTTTCATTGCTATTAAGGCAGTTCCCTCATCAAGGTTTTAAATTAAGGGTATTCGAAAGAAAAGTTAAGTTTTTAAACGGCTTTGGAAAAATCGTTTGTTCACTTAAATATGCAATTTCGTGTATACGTTAAGAATAAATAATATTTTTTGCACATTCTAGAACGTATAACGAGCTTCATTTTATATATATGTATTATGCTTTGCATCAGTTTATGTGAATAAAAAATCCTAAGCAGTACATTAATTGTAGCTCTTTCGAATGTTAGAACAAAATTCTAGCTTAAAACTAATCTGTAAGAATTTTTTATTTATAATTTCAAGAATTTGAAAATCGCAAAACAAATTTCTCATATTTTATAATTGTTTAAAACATTAGATGATATAAAAGCTAGCGCTTTTAAAATTTCTATTATAATTTCATTATTTTTTTAGGAGACATTAGACCCTGCAGTTTTAACATTTTAACATACTAGATTTTGTGTTTGATTTGATATATAAAAATAAAAAGCACGCCAAAAACAATTTTTTTTTGATATGCATAAATAAAAAGTGCGCAGAAAAGTGTTTACGAGGGCGGATCGATAATGACGTGTAAAAATGAAGAAAACAAAATTTCTTCGGCAAAAATTTATTTTATTTTTCATCATAGTCCCCTTTAAGCTCGATACACTTAGTCCAGCGTTTTTCCAATTTTTGGATTCCTTCCAAATAATAAGATTTCTCTAACCCTTCAAACCCTTCTCAACCCTTCTTCGGTGCACTTGAACCGGCTTCCACCCATTGTTTTGACTGTTGTTTGGTTTCTGGAGTGTAGTGGTGGATCCATGTTTCATCAACAGTTATGAATCGACGAAGAAATTCATTCGGATCACGCTGAAACAGTTGCAAATTGTGCTGTGAAGTTGTCACATGATTGCGGTTTTGGTCGATTGTGAGCAAACGCGGCAGCCATCTTGCGGATAGCTTCCGCATGTTCAAATGATTTTTCAAAACACGGTCATATGAGATGCTTACTGCCTTAGCTATCTACTGCACTTTCACTCGACGATCTCCTAGCACGAGATCATGGATTTTGTCGATCATTTCTGGCATGGTGACCTCATTTGGACGACCTGTACTTTGTATGGTCTCTGTGCTCATACGACCACGCTTGAATTCTGAAAACCACTTGTAAATCATTGCAATTGATGGTTCAGAGCTGCCATAATGTTTATCTAATTTTTCTTTGGTTACTTTAGCTGTTTTCCCATTTAAAAAGTTATGTTTAATCAACACACGAAATTCGTTTTTATCCATTTTTTAAATTTATTAAAAGTTGACTTGCTTAGACAGCAGTTTCACAACAGGTAATAAAAGTATCAAATTTCTTACCTACCCCCCCCTTCTTAATTTTTACACGTCATTATCGATCCGCCCTCGTACTATACAAAATCCGTTTTCACTGTCATAAATGCCGGGCATTTGAGTACCATTTGATTTCATTGTCTTTATTTCAATTTGGCATGTCAAATAAAAAAAGTATGTAGAAATATTTTTCTGTACGAAATTTGCTCATTGTTATAAATGCCGAATATTTTGAGTAACATCTGGTACAATTCTCTCTTTTCAAAAGTCTACCCTGTATTGCCCAAACGCAAAATTGCTAATACCATTGACACATAGCGGTCCTAATTATAATTTGTCTAATTCGTAATTTAGCTCGTCTTCATCGTTAGTAGATTGGTGACACACAGCACTTTGCTAATTAAGAAGAGCCACTCACTCATCTGTCATAATTTTAAAAAGTTTGAATTGCATAGCCAATAGGCAATCAAATTTTGCAAGGAGGGCGACAAAAGAAGAAAAACGGTCCTGTGTCCTGTTTTAGAATCGTTTGCGAGTAATTTTTCCTGGATAGGCGTTTAAATCACGATTCCAAGATTTTGTATAACTCAGAGCTGTCAGAAAATGACTTTTCTTCTCTCTTGCACGACGAAGCTTTTATGAAAGCTCCAACTCTAGTACTACATTTTTCATCGTTATAGCCTAAATTATGAGAAAAATGAGAGGATTTAGCTAAATGAGATGATTTAGCTGAGAGCATGACGAGATGATTTAGCTGCTAAATGATCACTATTTTGGTAATTTAGCTAAATAAGCGTATGACACACAGCCGTTTAATGATAATTTAGGCACAATTAACATGATCTATGAGTGAGATACTAAACATATGTAAATAAATCAATACAATTAAAAACCTTTTCAGAATGGATACAAAGCAAAACTGAAGCAATTTGTATCATGCAGTCCCGATAATGTGATTAAAGTCCAAGATGGATTTGCAGTGACATTGACAAAGGATTGCGAACTTATTCCAGCCGGATGTATTATGAATAAGGGTTTCAAGACAGCAACTGTGATTTTTCAGCATCTCTACAAATATTATTAATTAATCTATTTGTTATAAATTTTATATAGGCAACATTTAGTGTTACTAAGGACAATATACCGATAAAAGATGGCACAGTTGATCTTTGCGCAGCAGTAACTGATGTTCCTAGCGAAGGTAAAAATTTCTTAAAAGTTTTCGCTTTACCCGATCACTGTCCAGTTCCTGAGGTAATTTTAAAAATAAGTTGTATTACAATTTGTTTTTACTAAACCGAAATCCTTTCAACAGGGGAAAATTTGCGCTACAGATAATACGAAAGCAGACTTGAGTAAATATAAGAATATGCTAAGTATGGCTAAGGGCGATATTCGTATAAATACAACTATTGAGCACGATACTGTAAGTATTTTGCACATATATTCTGTTTCGACTCAAATTTATTTTAAACTTTGTTCTTATAGGGTAAAACATGTTTCTTTATGGAAATCGAGATTACGAAATAATATACTTCTTAGAAATAAAAGTTATGTGAGAAATATATTAGAGCATTGAATGATGCCTATTTAGTTTAGTAATTAGATAAAAGTTAATAAATGCAAAGTTAAAAATGTTGTTTGGAATTTAATTTTAGTTTACTCAATTGATGGACGCAACTCTAGGGTAGTTACGACTCTGTTCAAAAATTAATACAATCACATAAATTAATTAAGTGATTTAATAACCAAATAGGAGATAAGGAGTGACTGAAAATTTTTTAAATTTTTGTATATTCAGAAATTATCCATTTTACTTTATTATTTTAATAATAAAGTATTGTGATCGACTTGGGAAAAAAAAAAAATTTGCTACCCTGAAATTTTGTTTTTTCGCGTTTCGTGACTAAATTAGCCTAAAAATGCAAAAAAAAAAAATCCGTCTGTCTGTACGCCGTCCGCCGTACGCCGTCCGCCGTACGCCGTCCGCCGTACGCCGTACGCCGGTGTGTACGCTCAGAGCACATTAACTCCCAAACCCTTCGAGATAGAAAGCTCATTTTTGGAGGGATTGTAGGTAGTTGCGGATCTCAGGAGGACACTCATTTTTGGGGGTGTAAGGGTTCAGGGGGAGGCGGGGGGAGCACTTAAACCGAAAACTAAGAATTCAAATATCTCAAACATGGTTACAGCTAGGAAGCTAAAAATCAATATACATATAAAAGAGTTTATGAAACAACTTTTAAAATTAATCTAATTTTTTTATCCATTGGGGTGCAAAAAAGGGGGGCTAAAAACCAATTGTCGGCCGAATTTTTTTTTCAAATGATTATATCTTCGAAATTACTTACCATAAAAAATTTATAATTTTAGACCATCAAGGTGGCATACAGATTCACTGGAATCAGCTTACGTAGAGGCTAATTATTGTAAGGGGGAGAGTCAGGGGGGGTGCAAAGAAAAACACTTAAAAATCAATATCTCAACTATTTGTTGAGCTCTGCAATTGAAACTTGGTACTTATATTAAGCTATACTAGAGAAATACGAAAAAAATATAATATTTGGATTAAATAGTAGTGGGGGAAAATGGGGAGCATTGAACTTTCCAAAATTTCAAACCATTATATCTCAAAATTGAGGGCAGATATCACATCAAAAATTTGTCAGATCATAGAACTATATAGTTTTCAATTTTGGTAAAAAAATTAAGTGGGGGGTGTAAGGGGAGGGAGGTGGAAAGCAAAAATGTTGAAAATTTTGAGTAATTTTTTTAGGGCTCTGGTAAAAGATACAGAGTTTAAATTTTGCAGATCAATATATCAATTTATTGTACATACATAAAAAATAATAAAAATTCTACAATTGTTATGCACCGACCCCCCTGGTCTAACGTGCACAAGGTGTTTCATGTGAAATGAAAAAACACATAAGCTGAAAATTTTTGAATGAAATTTTAAGGTAGAAACTTGAAAATTTGCGAAATGCATTTAAAAAAAATCCCTAAAAGAATAAATTATTAACTGGTCGAAAATCTTTAAAACTTCTACCCCCTCCCATACAAAATTATTTTTTCGACCATTTTCAAGAAATCAATTACCACCTAACTATTAAAAGCTATCAATTTGAAATTTTGCATAAGAACTTACAAAAATAATTGAAATGAAATTACGTTAAAAGTTTTGAAATCGCGCTTACCCTTCTACCCCCTCCCATACAAAAGTATGATTTCGACCAATTTCATTAAATCAACTAATAACAAACAATTTGCAAGCTGCGAACTTGAAATTTTGTACGAGCACCTTACAACTAAAAAGAAAGAAAATTGCATCACAAGTCTTACGATTCCCCTACCTCCTCTACCCCCTCCCATACAAAATTATTTTTTCGAGCATTTTTATGAAATAAGTTATCAGCTAACTCTTAAAAGTTATCAAATTCAAATTTTGCATAGAAACTTATAAAAATAATTCAAATGAAATTGCTTTGAAAATTTTCAAATCGCGCTTGCCCTTCTACCCCCTCCCATACAAAACTATGATTTCGACCAATTTCATAAATCAACTAATAACCAACAAACTAAAAGCTATGAACTTGAAATTTTATAAAAGCACCTTAAAAGAGAAGCGAAATAAAACTGCATATCAAAATTTACGATTCCCCTACCTACTCTACCCCCTCCCATACAAATGTTCGGTTTCGTGAATGTAAAATACACCGAATTTTATGAACTTCGTCTATGAGACACATTCTACACAGAGAATATTGGACGTGATTCAAGCAATTAATTAAAAAGCTATTAACAGCCACCCACCCTTACTATTACCCCTCCTCCTCCCCTCCATAAAAACCCAAACTTGTAGAAACGAATGAAATATTGTTAAATAGACAACAGTCCTGCTCAAGAACTCCCTTTCACTTAGTCTTCCCTAACCACTCTTACCTGCATATTGACTTTCCACACATCCGCAACATGTCCCAAGAATAATAAAGTTTCGCCCGACTTGTTGGCAGTTTATTTACCTTCTTTTGGACTGATCTCATTTTTAAGTTTCTTATTTTGGACATACTTCTCCAGATGAAATCTGAGAGAATTATAAGTTTGTAGCACTAAAAATTAAGGCTTGGCCTATCTGTCCGTCTGAACGCATTCCAGCTCATTAAGCGTTGTTCTTGAAAGTTCGAATTATGTTATTTTTAACCAAAATTTAAAGTCAAGCTTATTGAACCCCTTCACTTCACGAAATTTTCATTTTTTTCGAAAGTTTAAAAGCTGTTGATCTGAACATGGCTTAACATTTTTATGATAATTGAAAACTCCTTCCATTGTCTCACCCCAAACTGTATCATTTATGATAATGAAATATTATAACCAATTTTCTCTGCACGTAATTAAGTTGAAAATATTTAGAAAAGTAAGAAGAACAAAATAAATTAATCAGCTACTTTTACTTCGCTTACTCGCTCCCATACGAAAATAGGGAATTTATGATATGAAATTAGAAATATGGCATTTTTATCTGGATTCTAAAAGCTTGAATTAGTATTATGCTTTTAGACCGCGTAAGGTTATCGTCGAAACGCAAACCTTTTGAAAACTTTATTCAACAGAGTTGATTTGATAATTGGTTGGACATTAAAAGCAGGAAATTTACTAATTACAGCGTTGATGATATAAAACATAAACATACAGAATCTATTACATTAACAACACGGCACTACATCGCTGGATTCTTCTCTTAGAAATAATTTCAAATATATCAAAATGTCGAGTAAGCGGGTTAAGATAAATTCCCTAGAAATAATGAAATATTTAAATTAAGAAAAAATTTTGTGTATTCAATAAAAAAAATAATTTTGCACTAATCTGTTCAAAATTATTTATTGCAACTCCATTGAGTATTGTCGTGTTTTTGACTGTTTGTTTTCTGCTAAATCATGTTGGCTCGGAGAAAAAAATGAATGATTCAGAAGTTCATATTACCACTCAAAAATCTCTTAATTGGATGTCCATCCGGCCGTCTGTCCTTCTATCCGTTTGTCCGTTCGTATCTTCTCTAGCTCGAGAACACGTTGAGTAAGAAAGTTGAAATTTTTGACAAAAAAGTAAGATTAAGATCGTAAAAAGTCTGAATGGTTGCACCTCTTCCCTTACAAAATGCCACAAGTTCGGAATTTTTACGCCCAATTATATTCTTGTTATGTTTATACTTTAGATGAAATCTGAGAGTATACTGTGTTTGCCTTACTGCTAAGAAATAATGCTAGCATAGAATCGCCAGGGTACAGAAATATTTGTTGTCGCTCGAAAACCTCGATTCCGAGTGACCGTCCATCCGTCTGTCTGTTTGTCCGTCTGTTTACAACATAACTTTCGAAGCTTTAAGTTCGTGAATGGGCCACATCCCCTACTCATTCTACTACTACTACTACACCTACAGTGGAACTACAGCCCAAATCGGACCTTGGCCTCCTGATATTCAGGTTTCTTAACATTTTTTCATTACTTATTGTGGAAGGGTTGTTAGCCTGTGGCACAACCCTCTATCTACGAATTTTTCATTTTCGTAGATTGAGGTGACTAAGGTATATCCGAGCAGGCAATGCGCTAGAATTATATATTATCATCATCATCAATGGCGCGATAGCCCGAATCGGGCCTTGGCCTCCTGAAGTCGTCGCCTCCAACCGTCTCGATCCAAAGACCACGTCCTCCAGCTGCTAATTATACTCTAGATGAAATCTGAGAGTATATTGTGTTTGCCTTACCGTTTGTAACGCTAAGAAATAACGCTCGCACAGAGCCGCCAAGGGTACAGAAATATTTGTTGTCGCTCAAAAAACCTCGAATCCGAGTGACCGACTATCTGTCTGTCCGTCTGTGCGTCTGTCTACAGCATAACTCTCGAAAGTTTTGAGCTATAGTGCTAAAAATTTGTGTGTGTCATTTTTAGCAAAAAAGTAACTTTAAGTTCGTGAATGGGCCACATCCCCCCACTCCTTCTACCCCCTCCCATACGAATTTCATGAAATTTCGAAATAATAAGAAATTGATTTTTCTTTGAAACTATTTAAGCTATCTGTAGTGCCTACTTTACTATCACTACTTTACTTTTTATAAATTAAGTAAATCGTAGAAACTTACTTTAATAGCGCTACTTTACTTTTGATAAATGAATAGATCGCACAAAATATAAAAATAATCATATTAGTTTTTTATGAAAAAATTGTAAAAAAACAAGTCAGTTGAAAAACAAATTTTATAAAAGCAAGTTGTAAAAAGTTTTTGTTGGATAAGCGCATTAAATATTATTTCTTAAAATAAATAATTGCATATAACTAATTGTTGTTAAAATAATTATAAAAATAAATAATTATAAAAATTATGAATAACTTTTAAAATATTTATATCAAGTGGTTGAAGTTTATTAATAACTAATCACTAAAAATGGTGACCCCGACGAAGGCACACGCCCTTTGAAGAAACAATTCATCAACAATTTGGTGACTATCAACAACAGAAGCAACAGGCATCACGCCTCAATTTTCAAAATTTTCAAATGATTTCGATTCAATTCAATCAAGATCAAACAGCGCACGATTCGAGACGTTGCTGAATTTTACGGATTTTTAAACGGAATCCGCATGAAGACGTCGCTGATTTTTGCAGATCTTTCAAGAAACAAACAATCAACTTCAAGCTTAATTAGAAGCATTTAAACGTAATTTAACAGCAACAACAGCAACAACAACATCAACAGCAAGAGTAACAACAATAGCAACAGCAGCAGCAGAAGCGACAGCAACAGCAACAGCAGCAACAACGTCAACAGCAAGAGTAGCAACAACAGCAACAGCAGCAGCAGCAGCTACATCAACAGTCAAAGCGCAACAATAACAACCGCAGCAAAATTCAGAATACGTAATTGCTCAGAATAAGAAAATACATAAATCAAGTAAATTTTAATCTAATATTTATATTTTACTTCATATATATATTTCACTTTCACTTTGTAAATTTTAAATTTTGTGGCGATTTATTGATTTTGATATTAAGTTGCGTCATGTCGTATGAAACTTTACCTCCTTCATCTCGGGATGAATCGTTGATAGCTAATCCTTTTTTGGGGTTAGGCGATTCAAATAATATTGCGACCGTCGCAATTCAAAAGGTCTGTTTGTGGAGACGAAATCCGACTGCTTGGTTTCAAGCTCTCGAGGTACAATTCCGGTCAGTTAACATTTCGTCAGAAGCAACGAAATTTAGCTATGCATTGAGTATGTTGACTCAGGAAGAATGTGATAAGGTGTTGGACATTATTGAGAATTTATCCTCTACCACACCTTATTCGGATTTGAAATTGGCTGTTATTTCTAGATTTGGTGAATCGGAAGATCACAAACTTCAGAAATTAATTAACGGTCTTGATCTTGGAGACGATAAACCATCTCATCTTTTAAGTAAGATGAAGGCGTTAGCTGGGTCTTCTGTTGGAGAACCTCTTTTAAAGAAGCTTTGGCTTCAAAAATTACCACCTAATGCACAATCGATTTTAGCAGTAGCGAATGTTTCACTCGACGAATTAAGCATTCTTGCAGATCGAGTTATTGAAACTAATCCTAATTTCAATTGGGACGTTTCAAATATCTCGCAACTAAAAGTTAATGAAATTAGAACTGATCGATTTAGTTTTGAAAGTTCAATCATTCATCAGATGTCCCTGTTAACGAAACAGATTGAATTATTGACTCTGAAACAAAACCAATTTTATAGAAGGAATCGATCACGTTCTAGAAGTAATTCACGTTCTTTTAGTAACTATCGCGATAATTCAATACCAAATTCGAATTTCTGTTACTATCATAAAAAATTTGGAACTAATGCAACTAAATGTCGCAAACCTTGTTCGTTCAACAATCCAAAAAACTGAAAAAGTTGTCTGAAGTGGCGATGTTCGACAACAAACCATCATCATCAAGTCGCCTATTCATTTTAGACAATTTATCCAAGTTTAGTTTTTTAATTGATACTGGAGCTGACATCTCTGTTCTTCCGGTTAATCCAAAGGAAAACAGGGTTTGTGATAAATCTATCGTACTCACAGCCGCCAATTCTTCTAACATCAAAACTTTCGGATTTAAATTTTTAGATATCTCTCTCCAATTAAGAAGAGTATTTAATTGGAAATTTATTATAGCCGATGTTGAAAAACCCATTCTTGGTGCAGATTTTCTTAAACATTTCGGTTTAATCGTGGATATCCGACGTAAATGTATTATCGATCCACTATCACAAATTAGTTCAGTAACTGGTTCCTTGGTTAATGGACCATCTTCAAATCTCGCTGTTTTGTCAACTACACCTTTAAATCCAAAAGTTGAGTTGTTATTATCTAAATTCGAAGGATTACGACGCACCTTAAATTATAGTTTCATAGAGTCGAGCACAGTGCGACACTTTATCGTTACTAAAGGTCGTCCAATCTTTGCCAGACCTCGTCGTCTAGATCCGGTAAAGCTTAGAGCAGCTAAGGCCGAATTCAATCTAATGATTGAACGTGGTATCTGTAGACCCTCCGACAGTCCATGGGCATCACCGCTTCACATGGTGAAGAAGAAGGATGGTAGTTGGAGGCCTTGTGGTGATTATAGATCTTTAAACGCTATCACTACTCCTGACACTTATCCTATTCCTCATATTCAGGACTTCTGTCAACAGTTGGAAGGATGTACATTTTTTTCAACTGTTGACTTAGAAAGAGCTTATCATCAAATTCCCATTAATGAGGATGATATTCCGAAAACAGCCATTACGACACCTTTCGGACTTTACGAGTTTGTGCGGATGACTTTTGGTCTTCGCAATGCAGCACAAACTTTTCAAAGATTCATTTTCTCAATTTTAAATGATTTTGATTTTTGTTTTGTCTATATCGATGACATTTTGGTAGCTTCTAAATCAGAAAGTGATCATTTCAATCATTTAGAGAAATTGTTTGAACGACTTAACTCTCATAATTTGGTAATTAACCAAACTAAATGCTCGTTCTTTAAATCTTCGGTCGATTTCCTCGGTCATTCGATTGACAAAAATGGAATCAAACCAATCGCTTCACGAGTCGAAGCTATATTAGCTTATACACGTCCATCTACAGTAAAAGATATGCGACGATTTTTAGGAATGATTAATTTTTATCGCCGATTTATTCCTCACGCTGCCGAAGCACAGTCAATTCTTGACAGCTTCACTATTGGTAGCAAGAAAAAGAATGATAAAACAGAATTGGTTTGGTCGGTTACATCAATTGAAGCGTTTGAGCGTTGCAAAAAGCAACTCGCTCAAGCTACAACTTTAGCTTTTCCCTCCACTTCTTCATCTCTTTCATTAGCAGTGGACGCTTCAGATACAGCTTTAGGAGCCGTTCTTCAACAACGATATGGAAATGACTGGCAACCACTAGCCTTTTTCTCGAAGAAACTTTCTTCACCTCAAAAGAATTATAGTGCATATGATCGAGAGCTTCTAGCGGCTTATATTGCCATTAAACATTTTAAATTTATGCTTGAAGGCAGAGATTTTATTTTGTTTACGGATCATAAGCCGTTAATTTTCGCTCTTAAACAAAACCCTGAAAAATCTTCGCCACGTCAGCTCAGACATTTGGATTTCATCAGTCAATTTACATCAGATATTCGTCATGTTTCTGGTCAAAACAATGTTGTCGCTGATGCTTTATCGAGAATTGAAGCATTAAACCTTCCGACAACTATTGACTACTGCGAAATTGCTGATACTCAACTAATTGATTCTGAATTAAATAAAGCTAAAAATTTACCCAGTTTAAAAATCATTCCGGTTATTATTGAAGGTACCATCAATCCTCTTTGGTGTGACAATTCCTTGCATAAACTTAGACCTTACATTCCTTTAAATTTACGAACTCGCGTTTTTTGTACTGTTCACGATTTATCGCATCCAGGAATTAAGGCTACCGTTAAACTTATGCGACAAAGATTCATTTGGCCCTCAATCAATAAAGATTGTCGTAAATGGACTAAGGAATGTTTTGCATGTCAAAAAGCAAAAATCTCTCGACACGTCACAAGTCCTTTAGGAGATTTCAAACCAGTTTCAAGCAAATTTGAAACAATTCATATTGATCTGGTTGGTCCTTTGCCAACTTCGAACGGTTTCAGATACTGCCTTACAGTTTTGGATCGTTTCACCAGATGGCCCGAAGCTTATCCCCTTACAGATATTCGCGCAGAAACTGTTGCATCTACTTTATTCAAAGAATATATTCCACGTTACGGAACGCCAGTTTCTATTATTACGGATCAAGGTCCTCAATTCGAATCTCGATTATTTCACGAATTAGGAAAATTGATAGGATTTAAACGCTGCAGAACTACTGCATACAATCCTAAAGCAAACGGCATGTTAGAAAGATGGCACAGAGTTTTTAAAGAAACTTTGAAATGCAAAACAAACGAAAGTTGGTCAGATGCACTTCCTTTTACACTTCTCGGTTTACGAACAGTAATTCGAGATGATGCCAACGCGACCCCCGCCGAATTACTTTACGGTCAGAATATTAGACTTCCTTACGATTTTGTTCAACACAAGAACAAATCGAATACAATGTCTGGAAGTGATTTTGTTGAAATTCTTCGTGATCGGATCAACAAATCAAGCCCTCGCCCTCCATCAAGACATAGTTTGGAAACTCCTTTTGTTTTTGAAGATCTCAAAACATGTACCCATGTTTTTCTGAGAACAGACAAGGTTCGCACCTCTCTTCAAACTCCATATGAAGGCCCTTTTGAAGTCATTCAGAGAAACAACAAGTTTTTCGTCATTAAGATCAAAGACAAACCGACTTCAGTATCAATTGATCGTCTTAAGCCTTGCTTCATTAGTTCTTCCGAAGCAACAAACTCGTCAAGAGTTAAAAAGAAAGTTTCCTTTGTCAATTAAATACAAAAATGCGTACCACAGACATTCCTTTCCTTTTTTGTTTATTCTTTAATGTATATAATATCGAAAAGATCAAAGATCTTCTCTAGGAAGGGGGTATGTAGTGCCTACTTTACTATCACTACTTTACTTTTTATAAATTAAGTAAATCGTAGAAACTTACTTTAATAGCGCTACTTTACTTTTGATAAATGAATAGATCGCACAAAATATAAAAATAATCATATTAGTTTTTTATGAAAAAATTGTAAAAAAACAAGTCAGTTGAAAAACAAATTTTATAAAAGCAAGTTGTAAAAAGTTTTTGTTGGATAAGCGCATTAAATATTATTTCTTAAAATAAATAATTGCATATAACTAATTGTTGTTAAAATAATTATAAAAATAAATAATTATAAAAATTATGAATAACTTTTAAAATATTTATATCAAGTGGTTGAAGTTTATTAATAACTAATCACTAAATATCAACTTGTAATTTAGGTCAAAGTATTATGATATAGATGTCAATAATATCACGGAATATTGACCCGATCCCCTTACTCCTTTTACCCCCTCTCATACAAATGGTCAATTTTGAAAAATACATATTTTCGATTTTCATTGAAACTAGTAAAGCTGAAAAGACGAACTTTTATCAGAATTAATTCTACTATAATTGTAATTTATTTTAAAAATAATTATCAACTTCACCTCACTCTTCTAACCCCCCCATAGAAATTTCACGAAATTTTAAAATTTAAATTAAATTATTTTTCTTCGAAACTGTTAAAGCTATCAACTTGATATTTTATGTAAAGTATACAAATAGAAATATTAATAATGCGAAAAAAATTTGTTTTGATTTGTACACTTCTTCTACCCCCTCCCATACAAATGTATAATTTTTGTTAAATGCATTTTATCGATTTCCATTCAAACTAGAAAAAATACAAACTTCAAATTTTGCCAGAATTTGTTTCTTAATAATTGAAATAAGTGTTAGAAAAAATTATCAGCTCCGCTTCACTTCTTCTACCACCTCCCATACAAATATCTCTATTATACATTCAAGAAAAGCATTTCTTCCTCGAGCACATGAGAGCTATCGACTTTGAAATTGAATCAATGCATGGTGATAAGGATGATGATAAGCAGTTTCAAAATCATCTTAAGCGCTCCATTTCCTCTGCCACCTCCCATACAAAATCCCCTATTTCAGGACCAATTTCTTTAAAAATAATGAAAACTAAAAACTTTAAATTCAGCAAAAAACATTTTACATGCCATGTTCGGTGTCATAAACGAAAAATACAAACCTCCCCCTCTACTTCTACCACCTCCCATGCAAAAGTCTCTATTCACTATTCCAAAGAATTTGAGATGACATATTTTCCGGTATATTAAAGTCATTTCCATCTCATCTAGAGTATCATATGATTGGGCTTTAAGCCAATAAACGGATTCGCTCGAAAAGTATAAAAGCTATTGGTCTCAAATTTGGAACATATTACTTTTATGCTGATATCAATCTACCATATAAAAATTATGCGTGTCCTCTCCCTCCTTCTACCACCTCCCATATAAACTCTACTTTTTCATGAAATACTCTAAGCCAATGCACTCAGTGCGTATAAAATTTAGCAAACCTGAAATTTTGCACTAAATATTTATTTGGAATTATTAGCAAGACCAAAACAAATTAGAAATTTAGTTTCACCCTTCTACCACCTCCCATACAAAATGACGCAATTTCGCAATCCGACATTCAACGGATTTTTTCAAAAAGCATGAAAGCTATTGATCTGCAATTTGGAATATATTACTTCTATAATAATTTCAATCTGCTGTACAAAAATTAGTTGAGTCCTCCCCTTCCTTCCACCACCTCCCATACAATCAGCACTTTTTTATGAAGTACTCTAAATAAATTTACTCAGTACGTATGAAAATTATCGAGCTGAAATTATGCACTAAATAATTATTTAGAATTATTAGTAAGACCAAAAAGAAATTAGGCGATTAGCTTTACTCCTTCTACCCCCTTCCATACAATGTGACACAATTCAACAACTTTACAAAAAGTAGATTTTCCTGAAAAGTATGAAAGCTACTGATCTGCAATTTGAAATATGTCAATTAAATGACGCTTACAGTTATTTCTAAAGACGTCATTAATAAATTCACACTCCTTCTACCACCTCCCATACAAACTGCACCATTTCACTAAATCCAATTCTCAGTACCAATTAAATTTTTGAATCCTAAATTTTGTATAAAACATTTTGATAGCAACCTTAGAGTGATGTGAAAAAATTAGTTCGCTGTCGTCACCCCCTCTACCACTTCCTTACAAAATTCTCTTTCATCTAGAGTATCGCACGATTGGGCTTTACGCCCAATCATAATTCTGTTATGTTTTTTTTCTAACAATTTGTAATGTAAGCTATCCAGTGTTTATTTGACGACAATTCGCTAATATATCACTAGTATTTAGTTAAAAAGGCTCAAGTCATCATTTTTATGAAAATAAGGTTTTTATGTTTTTCTCGATGAAAAACTGCTGCCCTTTTATTGGTACTAACGGCTCCAGTCTCGGATGAGTCTATATTTATATAAACAACATTGATATAAAAGGCTTAAGTGCCACTCCGACGACACACATTTCCTGACTTAAGCCCTTTCGACCAAACACCAGTGATACAGAACATAAGCGAGTAATCTTAATTCGAAACTTATTCACTCGATTTTCCAATTTTTGGGAGGCCTTACACACGATATACCGCATTTTTATAAATAAAAAACTTATTTATAACTGCCGAATAATAATTTTTGCGCTTACTTCCACGTTTGTGTTGTTGTGTAAATCTCCAACCAAAAGTGTAGAAATACTTGCAGTCGCTCAATAATTTCGAATTCGCTCTCTAGCTTAAAAACACAATTTTTTTTTTTAACTTGAACTTTTTAGAGGATGAATCAAAGAATTCGATCATCATTTTTCCGATTTTGTTTTTTGCTTGGGCGAACTATGAAAATCGACTTTAAACGCATACATTGTTGATATCTATAATTTTTTAGCCATACAAATGTTTTCTGGAGCTATGTTCTAAGAAGGTTACTAAATCACCTACAAAATATAAAAAGAACAGAAAATAATTGCATTTTAAGACGACCGAAATCAACAATTCTTCAAATGTTTAAATATAGGGGAATCCGGGGCGCAACGGGGTACCGGGCGGAATGAAGTTCGACGTTTTTCGGTGTCAAGGAGGTGCTGCTAGCTAGAAGCAATAAGTAGAACTAGACCATTAATACATGCTTGAAGAACGTTCAATTGTCTTTAGTTGTAGTTAAACGTTAGTTTACGCATCTTTCTTGAGTGGACTTACCTCCCTAACCTGAATCGTGTCCTTCGGGCGGAACGGGTAGAGCAGAATGGGGAAGTACTCTATTCTGACTGCGAATGTTTATATCTTGGTGAATTTTACTCAAAATCAGTTGAAGGTTGGATCGCTTGTTTCAAGTACACAAAAATGGGCGAGCAATTTTTGTGCGTAAGTAGATAGCGAAAATAATGAGGCTGTCCTAGAGTGTAAATTTGGTGAAAAGGATAAAATTAATGAAAAATTTTATTTTCTATTTTTGAAAACAAAAATACTGTTGTTTCGTTTTCTTTCAATATTATTGCATTAATTTGATTAATATATTACAATATGTTTATAGAAAAATTTGCAGCTTCCTTAAATAACTCTTTTGTGTTTTTAAACCATATTTCAAATTTATTACTCCGCTCTGCCCCGGGTTCCCCTACATATTTTCTTTTAGAATGATCAATTTAAAAAAATCCTCGCATATGCACACCTCAATTTATTTCCTTTATAATTCAAGCAACTTAAAAAAAAATCGATTTTTTTTCGGTAAATCCGTACGGTTTGCCTATTCATAATTTTTAACAAAATTTACTTGATGTAAGATGCATGTGCTTTTGAAACGGAAGCTACCTTAATAGTCAAGAATTTCAATTTTGTCCCTAAGTGTTTTCAACGTATGAATGAATCAGCATCAGATTCGAGCATAAATATATACGATACTGTCTTGTGTGGAACTAAATTGACTAATATTATGCAATCTGCAATAGATAATGCAGTGCGATTAACATGTGTCTCCGCTAGATGTCCTTACAGTCGCGTCCGTTTATAAATTCATGCTTTTGGATACTGAAACTTGGGACTTTTTACAGAAAGCTATTTTTTAATTTAAAGTCCTCTGAAAATTGTCGAAAGGAACTGAAATGAATCCCTCATCTGCAATGCTTTGCATACCTGTTATTTAAATGCTCAACACGATAATAATTAAAAGTTTAGTCAGTTTTTATGTTTTTTTTCTATCCTGAAATATATACAAGTTCGTAAGAAAGCTTATTTTTTTTCTTTAAGGAAAACTATTGTTATAATTAATGTCATTGGTGGACGAGAGTAAATTAAAAAGCGTCGTATTTCCGATGATTGTCTTTATTTAGAATTTTATTTTCGTTCAAACTGTCTAGCATTGGATCCATTAACTTTAACACTAAGTTCAATTTGAAATGAATTAGGCGTAGTTTTAATCACATAACATCTTGGCAATAATTCAATTAAGTTAGGCGTAGTTTTAATTACATAGCATCTTTACAATAATTTTTGTTTTATTGTAATGATTTCCTCTTTCAAAATAATAATGTTATAATTACAAAGTAAATATCATTATTCTTTTCTTAGTAGACTGTAGCTCGAACTTCATTATTAGTTACGACAAAAACCACTTTTATGCTTATTAATAATAATTATATCCGCCTAGTACACGACTTTTAATTTAATAAAATTAAATGTTTTAAAATTACAACTTCTTAAAATAACAAATAAATATTTTTTCAAGAAAAAATGTTTCTCAAATTGCAAAATTTCAAAATTGAAGTACAATTTTTTTTTAATAAAATTAAATGAAAATTAGAAATACCTAAGAATATGCAAAAAGAAACTAATAAAGATCTTCTATTTCTGCAAGAATGAATACGTTTGCATTGATAATTATACTCTAGATGAAATCTGAGAGTATATTGTGTTTGCCTTACCGTTTGTAACGCTAAGAAATAATGCTCGCACAGAGCCGCTAAGGGTACAGAAATATTTGTCGTCGCTCAAAAACTTCGAATCCGAGTTGCTGTCTGTCCGTCTGTCCGTCTGTCTGTCCGTCTGTCCGTCTGTCTACAGCATAACTCTCGAACGCTTTGAGCTATCGTGCTGAAATTTGTTGTGTGTCATTTTTAGCAAAAAAGTAGCTTAAGTTCGAGAACGGGCCACATCCCCCCACTCCTTCTACCCCCTCCCATACAAATTTCACGAAATGCCGAAATTTTCAAAAATTGATTTTTCTTTGAAACTATTTAAGCTATCGACTTGAAATTTGGATTAAAGTATTATGATATATATTTCATTAATATGATTGAATATTGATCCGATCTCATCACTCCTTCTACCCCCTCCCATACAAATGTATAATTTTGAAAAATGCAGTTTTTCGATTTTCATTGAAACTAGCAAAGTTAGAAAAACGAATTTTTGTCAGAATTAATTTTATTATAATTCCAATCAGCTTTGAAAAAATTATCAACTTCACCTCACTCCTTGTACCCCCTCCCATACAAATTTCACGAAATTTTGAAATTTAAACTAAATTATTTTTCTTCGAAACTGTTAAAGCTATCAACTTCATATTTTACATAAAGTATAAAAATAGAAATATCAATAACGAGAAAAAAATGTGTTTTGATCTTCACACTCCTTCTACCCCCTCCCATACAAATGGACAATTTTTGTTAAGTGCATTATATCGATTTCCATTAAAACTAGAAAAAGTACAAACTTAAAATTTTGCCAGAATTTGTTTTTTAATAATTGCAATAAATGCCAAAAAATTATCAGCTCCTCTTCACTCCTTCTACCCCCTCCCATACAAATATCTGTATTATAAAGCATTTCTTCTTCGAATATATTAGAACTATCGAATTTGAAATTGAATCAAAGCGTGGTGATAAGGATGATGATAAGCAGTTTCGAAATCATCTTAAATGCTCCACTTCCTCTGCCACCTCCCATACAAGTGCCTCAATTTCAGGAATACTATGCCCAATTGAAAATAATGAAAGCTACAAACCTTACATTCAGCACGAAATATTTTGCATACCACATTAGGTGTCATATCCAAAAATTACAAAACCTTCCACCTCTCCTTCTACCACCTCCCATACAAAAGTCACTATTAATTATTTAAAAGAATTGGAGGTGACATATTTTCCGGTACATTGAACTCTTTCTCATTTCATCTAGAGTATCATATGATTGGGCTTTACGCCCAATCATAATTCTTTTATGTTTAAATTTAATTAAAGTATTGTAAGTATTTATATCTCATGTTTCTGGAATTCGAGAAGGCTTTCGACAGCGTTAAGTGAGATTACATATGGGATGCTTTCGTAGGAGAGGTATTCCAGATAAGGTCCTAACTATGATTAAAGAATCCTACGAAGATGCAAGGTGTCGCGTCTTGCATAGAGGAGAGCTGTCCGAGAGCTTCCCTGTGCAAACGGGTGTCAGACAAGGCTGCATATTATCACCAGCCCGGTTTCTGGTGGTGATAAATAACATCTTGAAAGCTGCACTGGAAGGTGGGGAAGGTAAAGGTCTTGAATGGAGACTATTAAACATCTTAAGTCACCTTGATTATGCTGATGACGTGTGTTTGCTTGCACATAACCGTTCGGACTTAGAGTCAAATGTTCGCTCATTGCATTCTAAATGCAAAGAGGTGGGACTGAAAATAAATGTGCGTAAAACCAATATGCACCTGGGTTCTCACGCAAGTACACCGATTGTTCTTAACGGACAAGATGTGAAAGAGTTGCAAGATTTTTATTTTCTCGGAAGCATTGTCAAGATGGACGGCAGAGCCAAAAGCGATATTGGGGCTAGCCTAAATACACCTCGTCAGGCCTTTGATACCCTTTCCCTTTTTTGGGGGTTAAGAGAGATCTTCCATCGCACGAAGCTACGGCTCTTAGACGTATGCGTCAAATCCGTGTATTTCGATGGTTGTACTACGTGGAAACTGACCGTTCGACTTAACAAGAAATTGTAAACTTTCGTGAACCAATGCCTCTGACGCATTTTAGGAATATTCTGGCCAGAAGTGATGTCTAACGACGAACTTTAGAGTACAAGTGGACAGACTAAAATAGGCAATGAGTTTCAAAGACAGAAGTGGCAGTGGATCAGTCACACTTTGAAGTAATCAAGCGAAACATCGCCAAACAGGCTCCGGACGATAATTCTGAAGGAAGATGTCGGGCTGGTCAACCATGCACCACTTGGAAGTGAGCAGTTGGGCAGGAGGCCAGAGGAATAAAGTCCTGGTAACAGCTGAAGGCCGATGCTAAGGATCGCGCCTTGTGGATGATTGCATCGAATTGGGAGTTGTTTGTAACTGTGAAAATTTTAAATGAGGACTAAATGAGGAAGCCATGGAGCAAACATTTTATGATGGCAAAGTTCAGTTCTATTTTGAATATGAATTACGGTTGAAAGCTATGGATCTGAAATTTGGAATACTTTACTTTTATGACGATTTTAATATACCGTATAAAAATTATTCGAGTCCTCAATCTCCTTCCACCACCTCCCATATAAACTGCACTTTTTCATGAAATACTCTAAACCAATTTAATCACTACGTATAAAATTTAACGAGCTGAAATTGTGCACTAAATATTTGTTTGGAATTATTAGTAAGACAAAAAATAGTAGACGATTAGCTACATCTCTTCCACCCCTCCCATATAAAATGAAACAATTTCGCGATTTGGCAATAAACGGATTTTCTCAAAACGTATAAAGGCTGTTAATATGAAATTTGAAATTTATTATTTTTATGGTGAGTTCAATCTGCTGTTATTGAGTTCTCCCCCTCCTTCCACCACCTCCCATACAAACTGCACTTTTTTCTGAAATATTCTAAACCAATTTATTCAGTACGTATAAAATTTCGAACTGAAATTACGCACTAAATATTTATTTAGAATTATTAGTAGAGCAAAAAAAGTAAACGATTAGCTTCACTCCTTCTGCCCCCTCCCATACAATATGACACAATGGCACAACATTACAAAGAGTTAATTTGCCTGAGAAGTATGAATGCCACTGATCTGCAACTTAAAACATGTCAAAAGAATTATATTTATAGTTATTTTGGAAAAGAATCATTAAAAACTCACCTCTCCTTCTACCACCTCTCATACAAACTGCACAATTTCACTAAATTTAATACATAAATTTTCTCAATACCTATAACATTTTTGAATCCTAAATTTTTTAATAAAACATTTTGATAGCAACTCTAGCATGATGTGAAAAAATTGGTTCTATGTCGTCATCCCCTCTACCACTTCCCATACAAGAAATTTTCAAAATCAAAAAATTTCCCTTTCATCTAGAGTATCGCACGATTGGGACTTACGCCCAATGTTTTTATTCAAATCTACGCTTACTTTTTCAACGGTTTGTGCTAGTGATTTGTTAATGTTTTTTATAGTCAAAAGTGGCTTTTCAGTTAATATGAAATTCTGCCGTCAGGCTATATTCATACTTGGTGCAAAATTATAGTAGATAAGTCAAGATATTGTAATAATGTGAATTGTGGAACAAAACCATAATAATGTAAGGAACTGGACCGTGTGCACGGGCTCCTCCCTCTTTAGGATATTCCAGATCAAAGAGGTGTAGTAAAAGAGGTTGTAAATTCAATCAATTTTTAATTTGGAAACCCCAATAATTGTTTAGCTAGGGTGTTGCCTAATGGGTACCGTGTTGGTTTTCAATGCAAAGGTCGTAAGTGCAAATCCCGATTGACGTCTTATTCCAGAACACTGCCTGCTTGGGTGTACCTTGGTCACTTCAATCTACGAAAATTAAAAGTTTGTTGATAGAGGATTGTGTGAAGAGCTAACAATCCTTCCACAATAAGTAATGAACTTGTTGAGGAACCAAAAGGACAGGACGCCCAGGCCCGATGTTTTTTAGAGCCATTGTAGAAGACGAAGAATAATTACTAACATGTTATTCACTAAATTTTCGAACAATAACTTCGACATAATCCAAGAAAATGTTCTATAACACTCTGAGAATGAAACATTTTGTATGGGAGGTATAAAGATAGGGAGGAAATTTTAAATGATATTGCTTTGTTTTACTACACCAAATCAAAACAAAATTGTTTCGTTAAATGAAAAAAAAATTCTTTTCATATGATGAAATTGTAACATTTGTATGGGAGGTGATTGAAGCCGGGAGGAAATTCAGATTCCCCTCCCTCCAATTATTATTAAGGCATCATATATCAAATTTTAGGTGAATAATTTTGATGCATTCCCAAAAATATCTGCCAAAAAGTCGTGCGCAACTTTATTACTATTGGGACAAGTTGAAGATACAGTGAAAGTCAATATGCAGGTTCGTGTGGATAGGGGAGACTAAGTGAATGCGCGTTCTAGGGCAGAGCTGTTGTCAATTATTTTTAACGATCAAGAGCTCCGGTATATAAGTATAATCAATACTTCATTCATTTATTTATGCAAGATTGGGTTTGTATGGAAGGGAGGAGGGTAGCGCGGGTGGGTGAAGTGAGTGTTGAAGTTTCTAATTGATTGCTTGAATCACTTTCAAGCCTCTGTGTAGAATGTAGGTTTCATAGACGAAGTTTTGAATTCGGTGTATTTTACATTCATGAAATCATACATCTGTAATGGAGGAGGTGCAGGAATCGTATTTCGTTTCTTTTAAAAAGTGTTCTTACTAAATTTCAAGTCAGCATCTTTTAATTTGTTGGTTATATGTTGGTTTATTAAAATTGGTCGAAATTATAATTTTACATGGGGAGTAGAAAGGCAAGAGGAATTTCAAAACGTTTGCTGTTTTTGCTTTGTTTTAAAAATTTTTAGAACTGTTTGTGAAAATTTTCAAGTTGATACCTTTTAATGGTTTCATTATAATTGATTTCTTAAAAATGGTAAAAAAAAATACTTTTGTATGAGAGGGGGTTGAAGTTTTGAAGATATTCAACCAGTTATTATCTAAAACTTTTACGGATTTTTATACTTTAGATGAAATCTGAGAGTATGTTGCGTTGACCTTACTTACGCTAAGAAATAATGCTCGCACAGAATCGCCAAGGGAACAGAAATATTTGTTGTCGCTCAAAAACTTCGTTTCCAAGTGACTATCTGTCCGTCTCTCTACAACATAACTCTCGAACACTTTGAGCTATGAAGCTGAAATTTGTTGTGTGTAATTTTTAGCAAAAAAAAAAAAACTTTAAGTTTGTGAATGGGCTACATCCCCCACTTCTTTTATCTCCTCCCATACAAATTTCATAAAATTTTGACACTTAAAGAAATTAATTTTCTTCGGAACTATTGAAACTATCGGCTTGAAATTTTGGCCAAAGTATAATGATATATATATCATTAACATCACATATTAATACAATCCCTTCAATCCTTTACCCTCTCCCCCACCCATACATTTTTTCCATTTTTATTGAAATTAGCAAAGTTGAATAAACGAATTTTTGCCAGAATTAATTTTATTATAATTGCAATCAGTTTTGAAAAATTATAAACTTCACCTTACTCCTTCTACTCCTTTCCATACGAATTTCATGAAAATTTGAAATTTAAATTAAATTATTTTTCTCCGAAACTGTCAAAGCTATCGTTTTGAAGTTTTGTGAAAAGTATACTAAATGAAATATCATTGTCGACGTAAAAATTTGTTTTGGTCCGTGTACTCTTTCTACCCCCACCTATACAAATGCATAATTTTGATAAAAGCATTACATCAATTTCCATTAAAATTAGAAAAAGTACAAACTTAAAATTATCCCAGAATTTTTCTTTTAATAATTGCAATAGATGTTAAACAAAATTATCAGCCTCGCTTGAATCCTTCGACAAATGTTCCAATTTCAGGAAAACTATGTCCAATTCTTCAGCACGAAACATTTAGTATGCCATGTTTGGTATAATATACGAAAATTACAAAGCTTTCCTTCTCCTTCTACAACCTCCCATACAAATGTCACTATTCACTATTCGAATTTGATATTTTCTGGTACATTCAACTTTTTCCGTTTCAGCTTTATGACCAATCATAATTCTGTTATGTTTTTCAATAATTTTCGCAAATTTTTTCAGCTCAAAATTTCAATCAAAAATTTTGAGTGTTTTTTTTTTTAATACATATGAAACACCTAGTGCAGGTTAGGGTCACTATTTCGTACAAACAGAGGTATGCGCCTGCAAGGTTTGAACTTTGTATCTTTTACCAGAGTCCTAAAAAAATTATTAAAAATGTTCGATATTTTCCTTCCTCCTCCTTACACCCCTCAACTTAAGAATTATATTAAAATTATAAGTTATATGGCTCTACAATCTGACACAATTTTAACTTAATGCCTGTATTGAACTTTGAGATATAAAGGTTTGAAATTTTGAAAATTGAACCATTTTACTTTATTATTCTAATAATAAAGTATTGTGATCGACACAAGAAAAAAAAAATTTGCTACCCTGAAATTTCATGACTAAATTAGCCTAAAAATGCAAAAAAAAAAAAAATCCGTCCCGCCGTACGCCGTCCGCCGTACATATGGACTCATATCTCCGAGACCGTTACATGTAGAATGTTCGTTTTTGGGTGGATTGTTGATTGGGTAAGTGAGCTCTATTTTCTAAATTTTGGGGGGTGTTAGACGGAAGGGGGAGGCGGGGGAGGAAAAAAGTCGAAAAATACACTTGCTAATATCTCCACCACGAATGCAGATAGAAATTTGAAAACCAGTAGAAATATAGAGAGGGTTGTGGGACAAACTCTAAAAATAATTTAATTTTTTTATCCATTGGCGTCCGAAAAGGGGGGGGGGCTAAAAACAAATTGTCGGCCGAATTGCTTTTTCAAATGATTATATCTTCGAAATTACTTTTCGTAAAAAATTCATATTTTGGAACCATCAGGGTGGCATATAGTTCCATTGAAATCAGCTTAGAGAGTGGCTAATTATTGTAAGGGTCAGCGGGGGTGCAAAGAAAAACACTTAAAAATGAATATCTCAACTATCTCTTAAGCTATATAATTGAAACTTTAAACGTTTATTAAGCTATACTAGGAAAATAAAAAAAATATAACATGTTGAAATAATAGTAGTGGGGGGAAATGGGGAGCATTTCAAAAATGTCGCACTTTTCAAAATTACAAATCCTTATATCTCAAAAAAGAGTACAGATATCAAATCGAAAATTTGTCAGATTGTAGAACTACATAGTCTTTTAATTTTAATAATTGTTAATTTTAAGTTTGGGGGTGTAAGAGGAGGGAGGTGATATGCAAAAATGTCGAAAATTTTGAGTGATTTTTTTAGGGCTCTGGTAAAAGATACAAAGTTTAAATTTTGCATGTGGATATGTCTATTTGATGTACATAGAAAAATAATATTAACTTGATCCATAATTGTTATAAACCGACCTCCCCGGTCTAACGTGCACAAGGTGTTTCATGTGCATTGAAAAAAACACTTAAACTGAAAATTTTTGAGTGAAATTTGAAGGTAGAAACTCGAAAATTTGCGAAATGCATTTAAAAAAATCCCTAAGTATTCGAAATATTAACTGACCGAAAATATTTAAAACTTCTACCCCCTCCCATACAAAATTATTTTTTCGACCATTTTTAAGAAATCAATTATCACCTAACTATTAAAAGCTATCAATTTGAAATTTTGCACAAGAACTAACAAAAATAATTGAAATGAAATTACGTTAAAAGTTTTGAAATCACGCTTGCCGTTCTACCCCCTCCCATACAAAAGTATGATTTCGACCAATTTCATTAAATCAACTAATAACCAACACATTAAAAGCTACGAACTTGAAATTTTATACAAGCACCTTACAAAGAAGCGAAATAAAACTACATATCAAATTTTACGATTCCCCTACCTTCTCGACCCCCTCCCATACAAATGTTCGGTTTCGTGAATGTAAAATACATCGAATTTTATGAAAATTCTTTGTAACGTCGTCTATGAAACACATTCTGTACAGAGAATATTGGACGTGATTCAAGCAATTAATTAAAAAGCTATTAACATCCACCCACCCTTATAAAAACCCAAACTTGCAGAAACGAATGAAATATTGTTAAATTGACAACAGCTCTGCCCAAGAACTCCCTTTTACTTAGCCTTCCCTAACCACTCTAACCTGCATATTGACTTTCCACGCATCCGCAACTTGTCCCAAGAATAATAAAGTTTTGCCCGACTTGTTGGCAGTTTATTTGTAATGCTCCCCATTTCCCCCCACTGTCATAATGTCCAAATATAATATTTTTCACATATTCTGATAGTATGGCTAAAGAGCACCTCTCCCCCTTACAATTATTGGCCCCCTTTTAGTTGATTATGCTGGATCTGTATGCCACCTAAGTGGTCCTGAAATATGATATTTTATGCTAAGCAAATCCGAAGAATAATCAACTTAAAAAAAAACGGGCGACAATTTGTTTTTGTCTCTCCCTGCTTTAGGACTACAATTGGTAAAAAAAATTAAATAACTTTTAGAGTTTATCCTACAAACCCCTCTATATGTATATCGACTTTCAGCTTCCTAGCTAAAATATTGGTTGAGATATTCGAATAAGTATTTGTATGAGAGGTGGTAGAAGGCCAGGGGTGATTAATGTGAAACCTACAGCAGATTAAGGCTCCAAGGATATCCAACAAATTTTTAAATTTTCATTAGAATCGGTGCAGCCGTTCTTGACTTAAATCCGGACATACAGACAGACAGCCAGGAAAGAATCTTAAAAACATGTTTTTATGATTAGTTATTGTCTAAATAAAGTAAAGCACTAACTTATAGCCATTTATAAGCAAATAACAGACAGACACTACAATTATATTTATATGCATAGATTTCATGATCCTTTCTGGCGAGACTAAGGATTAGTAAGTTCAAGGAGACAATCTTCGTATATGAGAATTCGCTGTTCGAAAATCTACTTTTCATTTCTTTAAAGAATTTCCTATTTGATTTTCCAATCAAATAACTGCGACATGGGTTCTACTTGTGAAAAGATTTTAAAGCAGTTTTTCGATCAACAAACTTGCCAACTTTTAGTTGTTAAAATTTAACTCATCTTACTTTCTGAACGCTAATTACAAGGATTTGGTTTCCCAAATCGACTTCACCTTCTTTAACTCTGACCTGATTCAAAGAAATCCCATAAAATCTGTAGTCGAGTATTACATTGTTATCCGATATGTAATGGCGTCGACGGAAATAAATTTTCACTCTTCCTTACAAATAAAAAGAAAAAAAAAACAAGAGAAATTCTTTCGAAATTATTAATATTTTCGATGACGCCAACTGAATTGTCCATGTTATATTATACTCCTGCATAACACTATCGCTGAAAATTTTTACTAATTCTTTTAGCATTTAAGTGCGTAAACATTTATGAAACTACCAAAAATGCTTACACTCCCCCATTGTCTGTGCGAAATATGCGGTCTTTGATCTCCTTTTATAGGTTTTTCGTACCGTCGAACAGCAATAACAACCAGAAAGAGGGCCCCGAAACTTAAATAAATTATTCATTCTCGAAAAGTTATGGCCAGGAACGAGCCAGCCAGAGTCCAGGATCAATGCAAAAACATTCTTTTACTCTTAGCTGGTCGTCTTTTTCATCTGTCAGCATCTTTTCGCCGTCTTTTGTTCTCCTTGCATTTGTCTTTTTGCGTTCAAAAAGAAAAGTTTCATTTTTTTTTTATTATTTTTTTTTTGTATTTTATTGACATATTACATACTTTATATGCAATATGCAGCAGTGATGCATTTCGGGCTGAAACCAAAATGCTATCTCATAGTCGCCACATCGAGACCCTAACCAATCGACAGCACACTACTTTGACTCCTTGGACTTGACTTCAACATTTCTGTGCCCGAACGGGGCTGACCCGAAAGATCAATGCTTGAAAATGGTACCCCCTCTCGTATGCGAGCCACCATCGGAGATTTACTACCGTCTTCTTCGGTTATGTACGAATGGTGGCGAATTCTTGCCACGGAGGTCAAATCATAAATCTTTTGTTCAAATTCGTTTATGTCATAAATAATTTTTGGTGATGGTTTTAAGTAGGACCCCGCGGCTCAGCTAAGTAATGATGGCGGCTTAACACAGTTGCGGATAAGAACGGAGAGCGGATTCTTTTGTGAATACGAAAAAGCGCATGGTTGTTCTTCAATTGATAAGATAAGTTAATGGCATTATGCGGCATAATTAAGATTTTCCAGATTTTACTGATTTATAGAAATTAATGATAAATTGTCAAAATTTCTAAGAAGCGTCGATAATTTTTGAACCTTATAATATGCCTTAACCATATAAATCGGATATGTGCTTAGTTGTTTTATTGTTTGTTTGTTAAATTACATAATGTTATTTAAAAGTGATAAGCTTTTTAATAACATAATATAATTGTGTTAAATAAATAAGTCCAGAATCGCCAAAAGGATGTACAGTTACGATATGTTATTATAGAAATGTGATTTTAATCTTTCTTTTAAAAGGCTCAATGTGGCGCTTTGTTTTATAGAAATTTGTGGATTCAAAGTTATATTAGGATCGGCACTCTGCAAAGTTATTAAGCCAAATTTATTATCTAATGTCGCTCGAATCTTTGGCCCCTTGGGCCTCCTTGCGCCAAGTATTATAAGAGCGAAAACAATTTTTCAGGAACTAAAGACACTAGGCCTGGATTAGGATGAGAAGTTACCCGGTAATCTAGCAAGTATTTGGCTACGGTACCGGGAACAACTCTTCTATCTAGAAAATATAAAAGTACCGGCTCAATTTGCTGCCAACTCTTCTTTACCACCAACGAACTCTAGCCTTCCAACGTATACTGCGCTAAATTCCTCATTAGGACAAATTAACATTCCTCCGCGTAACGTATACCGATTTCTTAAGAATCTAGATGGTAGACGAACCATCCGGTTCAGATGGAATCCCTGCCCTCATTCTTAAAAATTGCTGCGCTTCCCTTGCTAAGCTTCTATGCAAACTTTACCGTCTCTTCTTATCGTCTTCTACTGTCCCATCTTCATGGAAGCTTGTAAATGCTCAGCTAGTCACAAAAAAAGGAGAACGCATCAATCCCACTAATTATCGCTCAATAGCAACAACCTCACTTCTGTCGAAGGTCATGGAAACAATCATCAACAATAGAATACTAGAATATCTCGACATCAATGATTTTATTGACGACAAACAGTATGGATTCCGCCAAAAACGTCCTACAGGTGACCTTTTAACCAACCTCACTGAACATTGGAAAAAATCATTCACAAGCTTGGTAAATATTGTATTATCGATCTTGACATTTCCAAGGCTTTTGACAGAGTATGGTACAGCGCCCATCTAATCTAGCTTAAAGCTATTGGTTTGGGCGACTAACTTATTTCCTGGATTAAACGTTTTTTAGCGAATCATTCAACGCGTGTGGTATTGGATAGTGTGGTTTCCCCTTCTTACAAAATTAACGCTGGTGTCCCTCAGGGTTCGGTTCTTTCTCCCACCCTTTTTAATCTAATATTTATTAATCACTTGCTATCTTCAATTTTCAATCCTATACATAGCTTCGCAGATGACAGTACATTAGACTTCTCCTATCACTTCAACACTGCATCCTTAGCCAGATGTATTAACTTAGTAGAACAACGTAGGTATATTGTTCAATCATTAAATGACGAATTCTTCTTCCTTGGGGCAATAAAAATCAAGTCGAATTTAATGCTTCGAAGACCAAGTGCTGTCTTGTGTCCTACAAACGTGACTCCAATCTTGATCTAATAACCTTTGGAAGCCAGCCATTAACCACCTCTTCAAGTGTTAAGATGTTAGGTATCCAAATCACAGATAACTTATCTTGGAACGATCTTTTATTTAACGTCGCCAAGGAAATATCTGAATGTTTGGGCTACCTAAAATGTTGTAAAAACTCCTTCACCGCTTCTGGATTACTGACAATTTATAAGACCTATATTACACTAAGTCTTGAATTTAATTCCCTCCTATGGGCGGGAGCTGCAAAAACTTCTCTCTCTCCTATCTGGATAATATTCAGTCACGGACCATTAAAACTATAGGCGATTCTGACATCACTTCATCGAGCATAGACGTATTGTAAGCTCCCGACATCCAAACTTCATATCATCTACCAGAACACGCGACAGTGTTCCAAGGGGAAGTATTAGCCATTAACAAGTGTACAAAAATTATTCTAGATAAGCAGAACAGTCTCGGAAATTGTTACATTTTCTCGGACAGCAGGGCTGCGCTGCTGGCACTGTAGTTCCACAGGACTATTGCCAAACTAAGGCAGCAGACGCGCTTGCACCGCAAGGATCTGGAAATATTAATTTCACTAGGAACTCAGTCGATGTAGCACCAACAGTGTTAAAGACTAGCTTCAAACAAACTATTTTGGACTCCTTCTTGGCGGGGTGGCGGCAGCTGGAAAGCTGTAGAATGGCCGAATCCTTTTCGGAAGAACCGAATAAAAATATTAAAGCTCAGCCGTTACAATCTAGACGCTATAGCATCCGAACTATTGTTGGCCTGACCACAGGTCATTGCTTGCTAAAGCTGCATGCATTTAGGATGCGGATCGCGAGGAAGTCGAAGAATCTATCGAGGGCTCTAGATTCTTCTCAGAACTAGACGACCTCAGAGGCGTCCAACATTCGAGCTTGCTACGGTTCGCAAACGGAACCTAGTGGTTAGAACATGAGGAGTGACTTCCATCTTATAATAAATAGGGGGAGTACAATGGGCCCAGCTAAATGGCCTCAGTGCATTGTCGTTCTATGAAAACACCCTCCTACAACCTAAACTTAACCTTTTTGTATCGCTTCTGCAATGAAGATTGTTAGGTCGAAATCTCTCATCTCTTACCCCCACGTATGCCATTACCCTGTAATACTCGAGCTGCTTCACATGCTCATTAGTATTCCCTCAATCGTTCGCACTGTCAAATTTCATGATTCATTTTTAAACCGGACTGTTCGAATATGAAACTCGCTGTATTCCCCGCATGACTGCAACATTCACCAATTTAAAAGAAATATTCACATATAATATTCATTAATTCCCTCTCACAGGAGCTGTGGTTCAGTACAAAAGAACAACCCCTCTAGTACCGGTGTAACATAAAAAAAACCTCGCTGGAACTAACCAAAATAAGATCTCATTTCAGATACATGAATCTTGTAATGCCTCAATGGTTGCCTATGCAGTTGTTATACCTACGAATCGAAAATGCTGGAGAAATTCAAGTTACTCTAGCAAAAACAAAGGTTGCTCCTTTAAAAAGAGTAACGCTACCACGACTTAGACTGTGTGGCTGTGTCCTCCTTTCAAAACTTTTCATAAAGTACAGCACATTAAGTAATCCGACAAGAAGCTGATTCCTTGATTCGCTTGGACCGATTCTAATGTGATACTTGGATGGCTTTGATCTAAATCCCAAGCGACGGAAAACTTTTGTGGTGAACAGAGTTGCACAAACTCATAAATTCACCGAATTAAACCAGTGCATTATGTACCAACTAATCCAGCTGATTACTCTTTCCGAGGAATGCCTCCATCAAAACTTAAAGACCATGAACTTTGGTGGTCTGGACCAGGATGGTTATATCAAGATGGGAATGAATGGCCCATCCACATGAAACATGATTACAATCCAGCGGCAGAAGAAGCACATCAACCGATATCAGTATTCAACATTTCATGCAACTTTCCAACTTGGGAACTACTCGAACGATACTCATCATTACTAAAACTTTTTCGCACCAACGTTTTATGTCAAAGATTCATCAATAACTTGAAATTTGCTCGGGATAAACGTATTACGCACCGAATAAGTAACAGTGGCGTGATGTAATATTATAGCTGAAGGAAGCAATTACCTTTCGAATACTGTAGCCTCTTGAAAAATAGAAGAAGAAAACTTCTTGGCCGATTCTAATTTTCTAATAATTCTAATTACGAAGGCTTTTACAAAATGATCAAATTTAACAGTAATATAGGTTTTTGAAAACTAATTTGATCAAATCAGCATTCAAATGACATTTTTGGCCTCGTTTTGGCACAAACCTGGCTACTGTAAAATCAAATAACTCGAATCAAGTATATTGTGTCGTTTCGAGTTTTTTTCAAACTCGCTTCGAGTTCATTTTGATGTTACTAACCTTGTCGAAAACGCATCAGACGCTTTCTGATCGAAATTAAAATTTCTATAGTTTATCGAATCGTAATATTTTTTATCCTTCTCGAGTACTTCATAATGTTTATTTTCATTCGCCCTTTCCTAGATTTCACAGGATGCATGATCTCCTGCAGCTTGATTGTTTAACTGTTCCATTTAGTTTATTTTTACACATAATTATGGTACATACATACTTAGCCTATCTTTGTTAATGTATCTTCTTGTAATTTGTAATTTTATTGTTCTTATTTTTTTTTTTTAATTTTTTCTTGCTCATTATAATTACTTCCTTTTAATCTTTTACTAATATCGTAATTGTTATTTGTACATAAAATTTCGCACCACTTTTGTTAATGCTTTACATTATTGGAGCTATCTGTGCTAAAGCTGTAATAAATAAATAAATTTATACTTTGGTAGTACTCTGCGCCAGCACATGGTACAGCCTGTACCGTACAGGCTGACCAGGAAGCCGCCTAGGGTGAAAAGACTTGTGGCGCGCAGATCGTACATGGAATATAGAAAAAACGGGCGCTGGTAGTAGTAGATTTGAGTAATCTGCTGTGACTAAAAAACATTGCATTATACTGGACGAATAGGACTGGTTTCAGTACTACAAGGGGCGCATAGAAATATTTATAGTACTATGCTGATTAGTCCGAAATCGTTACAGTTTAATTTTAGGTATTTTTCTTATTTATCTAATCAAAAGGTGAACTCAAATAAGGAATGTGCGCAAAATTTCGATGCGATTGTACTACTATCTAAAGTGATTAACACAAACAGGTTGCTGCGGAAGCTGTAACGAAACTCCAAGAAGAAAATAGATTGACTTGTTCGAAATGGTAGTAATGTTCGCCACAGATAAGATAGTTACGATATGATTTCACTTGGGTTGTTTGGAAGACTAGGGCCGCGTTGGCAGTACTACCAGTTAACAAGTTACAGCCCACTGAAAGCAATTTTCGCATTGCTTCCATGCCTCGTACATGCAATTTTTGAATTGCTTCCTGGCACGTTTCCTTTACAGATATATGTAACATTTTTAACTTATAAATGAAAATTAAAACTGTTCTGTTAAAGTTAACATAGTCTACAGTTCTGGATATGATTTTATAAGTTTTAAGTAAATTAAATTTGGAGGGCAGTGAATCATAGGTTGTCTCTAGGGTGGCGTAAAATTCGTCTTTATTTATATCATCCTTGTCTTCTGTTGACGTTGATCAGCCAAGTTTTGAAAAATGTAGTCTTTATTCCGATTGCACATAATCTTCCACTTACTGGTTTGAAACTCCTGACCTGCTGTTTAAATTTTTTGTTAACAACAAAAGCGACTCCAAACTATTTGCCTCCCGACAATTACTTTATTATATTAATAATAAAGTATTGTAATCGACTTGAAAAAAAAAAAAAAAAATTTGCTATCCTGAAATTTTGTTTTTTCACGTTTCATGACTAAAATAGCTAAAAATGCAAAAAAAAAAAATCCGTCTGTCTGTACGCCGTCCGCCGTACGCCGGTGTGAACGCTCAGCGCACATTAATTCCCAAACACTTCAAGTTAGAAAATTCATTTTTGGAGGGATTGTAGATAGTTGCGGATCTCAGGCGGACACTCATTTTGGGGGGTGTAAGGGTTCAGGGGGAGCACTTAAACCGAAAACTAAGAATTCAAATATCTCAAACATAGTTACAGCTAGGAAGCTAAAAATCGATAATGTTTGTGTGACAACTTTGAAAATTAATTTAATTTTTTTATCCACTGGTATGCAAAAAGGGAGGGGGGGGGGCTAAAAACCAACTGTCGGCCGAATTTTTGTTTCAAATGATTATATCTTAGAAATTACTTAGCATAAAAAATTTATATTTTTAGGCCATCAAGGTGGCATACAGATTCACTGGAATCAGCTAACGGAGAGACTAATTATTGTAAGGGGGAGGGTCAGGGAAGGGTGGTGCAAAGGAAAACACTTGAAAATCAATATCTCGGCTATTTGTTGAGCTACATAATTGAAACTTGGTACTTATATTAAGTTATACTAGAGGAATACGAAAAAAATATAACATTTGGAAAAAATAGTAGTCGGGGAAAATGGGGAGCATTAAACTTTCCAAAATTTCAAACCATTATATCTCAAAACTGAGTACAGACATCAAATCAAAAATTTGTCAGATTGTAGAGCTATGTATATCATTTTTTAATTTTGGTAAAAAATTTAAGTTGAGGGGGTGTAAGGGGAGGGAGATAGAAAGCAAAAATGTTGAAAATTATGAGTAATTTTTTTGGGGCTCTGGTAAAAGATACAAAGTTTAAATTTTGCAGGTCGATACATCTATTTATTGTACATACAGAAAAAATAACAAAAATTCTGCAATTGTTATGCACCGACCCCCCTGGTCTAACGTGCACAAGGTGTTTCATGTGCAATGAAGAAACACATAAGCTGAATACTTTTGAATGAAATTTTAAGGAAGAAACTTGAAAATTTGTAAAATGCATTTCAAAAATATCTCTAAAATAGTAAAATATTAACTGGTCGAATACCTTTAAAACTTCTACCATCTCCCATACAAAATTATTTTTTCGACCATTTTTAAAAAATCAATTATCACTTAAAAGTTAAAAGCTATCAATTTGAAATTTTGCACAAAAATTTTCGAAAATAGTTGAAACAGAACTGCGTCAAAAGTTTTGAGATCGCATTTGCCCTTCTACCCCCTCCCATACAAAAGTATGATTTCGGCCAATTTCAATAAATCAACTGCTAACCAACAAATTAAAAGCTTCGAACTTGAAATTTTGTACGAGCACTTTACAAAAAAAAATGAAATAAAACTGCATCACAAATTTTACATTTCCCCTTCCTCGTCTACCCCCTCCCATACAAACGATTGGTTTCGTGAATGTAAAATGCACCAAATTTTATGAAAATTCTAGGCAACTTCGTCTATGAAACTGACATTCTATGCAGAAAATATTGGACACAATTGAAGCAATCAATTGAAAAATTATTGGCATTCACCCACCCTTTATATCACCCATCCTCCTTCCTCATGAAAATCCAAACTTGCATAAACGAATGAAATATTGATTACATGTACTGGAGCTATTGATCGTATTCGCAACTAAGTGTTGAATTGGCATCATCCCTACCCTAAAGGGGTTCCACTTGTGAAAGGGGGTTTCACTTGTGAAAGGGGGTTTCACTTGTGAAAGGGAGTTCCACTTAGTCTTCCCTAACCGCTTTAACTTGCATATTGAATTTCCATGCATCATTAACTTGTCCCAAAAATAATAAAGTTGCACCCGACTTGTTGGCAGTTTATTTTCTACTTGGATAGATTGTGTGTGATCTCATGTCCACAATTTCGTTACCGAGCCATTTCGTTTCTTGTATGCAGTTATGTTGATGTTGTGATTTGTCACTTCTTCGAGAAACTCTTTCAGAGCTCCTGTTGTAAATAAGGATCGAACATTCCAAGATCCAAAAGAGTTGTCCATTTTTCGTTTGCTAGGTCGTTGTCGTTGAGTCACTCCTTCCCGAGGCTATTCTTCAGGTTTCTGGACAGTGTTTTTCTCTCCGGTACTTCGCCCAACCCCCGACCTGGAGGACCAGTCCTACCTATTTACTACATCCTGGTAGAAAAATGGTGGGAGTTTTCAGCTAAATATGACATGCTGGAGTTCTCACAATTATGCTGCGAGTCCTAAGATGCACCGGTGTTACTGGCCATCCAGGTTAACTCCATGCTCCCTCCTTTCTCAGCCGGGCTTGGGACCGACTATGGTCTTGGTCTCCTGACCTTCAGGTTCCTTACCATTTTTTTCATTCCTTATTGTGGATGGGTTGTAAACCCTTCGTACAACCCTCTGTCTATAATTTTTTTTTTTTCATTTTCATTGATTGAGGTAACCAACTTGGGTATACCAAGTAGGCAGTGTGCCGGAATCATACGTCCACCAAGATTTGAACTCACAACCTTCGCACTTTAGACCAACACGTTACCCACTAGGCGACACCCTAGCCTTCAAATTAATGTAAGGCTTTTCAATATTCCTTACAATCACAGTTTTCATATAAATTCTATTAACGATTCCATCAATAGATTCAGATAACTAAATCGTAGATAGCGTGTGTTATTGCAGAAAATGCATAATTAGTCTAAAACTGTGATTACTGCTTTATACACACAAGCATACAAATCTTTCGGCATTGCAATCCGAACGGTATGACTTACCTTCTAGTTTGACCTACTTACTCAGCCATGGAATATTTGTAATTAAGAACGCCTACATAATGCACCTGGTATTGTAGTATGTACCTACATATCATACATTACAACGCTTAAAATTGTTCAATCTGTCGCATTGTCATCTAATAGTTTTTTGACCTATCGGCGGGATCTAACCCAATTCTCTGACAAGCAATGCATCTATAAAATAGATTTGTACTAGCAATATAAGTCAAAGTGCTTATGCAGCGGCACCTTATCAAAACCTTCCCATCTTAACGTACTTGTCACATTAAAGCTTAAGGAAAAATTCCTCACCTCTTCAGCCAAACTAGTTCTATGTTCGCTGCTGTTCCCGGCGATAACATCTTGCGAATCGCGTCGCAAAAACGCTCAACAATCCGCTGAAAAATTACTCGACAATGTCGATGTTGACGGATAAAATCTCCCAACAAAAACCACTGGAAAAAACCGCACAAACGTGTGTGGAAGGTATTTCGAATTATTGATACTCCCGATGGGTATAGGTTGCCGATTATGAGACTTCCATTCGAATGGATTCCTAATCAATTGACATTATTCCTCTGCTAGATTATGTCATCCAAATATGCGCACATTACCCGGCGTGCCGACTCTATGGCCAGCGCTTGCAGATAATTCAAAATTAATAGCTAACTACACGGGCCTATAGTACGCGCCGATCCCAACTCAAAATACACATTTGATCGCCTCTAGGATCCATAATTCCAAGCGATTGCGCCAAGCTGATCTAGCGGGTAGGCTTACTCGTTTTTCTCTCCTTTTTTCCTTATTTCGCGAAAAAAAAACAACACTGGAATATTTACAAATCGAATGCATGACATTACATAACCTGTCGTAATTCACGATTACTTTGCATACGACTCGTATGATCCAGAGAAAGATCAGACCCTTTCGATTTTCCTCTTCGACTGCTGCGACTTCTGCTCAATGCACTGGTGTTGATCATTTCGTCGTCTCGAAAGTAGCAACAAACAATTGATTTCTCAGCACGATCTTTTGATTTTCTGGCACAAATGGTGCAAAAAAGTTTCGTAATTTCGAAGAAAGAAAAAAAAAAACACGAGAGTCTTAGAGAAATTGATCCCTAATTGCAGTTTTGTAGTCACTGTAATTGCACTGATTGCAGAGCTTTAAAGGTTAGCTATCATTTAAACTGTAGATACTTATTGGTTGGATCAGATTTGATATGTATCGGCGCTAAATTGGAATTTTCGCAAACGTGCCATTAGGTTTCGGACTAATTTTGTATTATTACGAAAGTAAGCGAAGGCTAAGATCAATCAATCAAATTCCTGTTAAGACCCCCTATAGGGGCATAGGACAGAAACAACTCTCTTCCACAAGGCGCGATCCTGCGCATCGGCTTTAAGCTGTTGCCAGGACTTGTTTATTCCTCTGGCCTCCTGCTCAACTGCTCGCTTCCATGTGTTACATGGTCGACCAACCCGACGTCTTCCTTGAGGGTTATAATCCAGAGCCTGTTTTGCGATGTTTTGCTCTGGTTTCCTCAAAGTATGACCGATCCACTGCCACTTTCGCCGTTGAATCTCAATACCTATTTTAGTCTGGCGAGTTGTACTCCAAAGTTCGTCGTTGGAGATCACTTCTGGCCAGAATATTCCTAAAATGCGTCGGAGGCATTGGTTTACGAAAGTCTGTAGTTTCTTGGTAAGTCGAACGGTCACTTTCCACGTAGTACAACCATATAACAACACGGATTTGACGCATGCGTCAAAAACTCGCAGCTTCGTGCGAAGGGAGATCTCTCTTAACCTCCAGAAAGGGGAAAGGATACCGAAGGCCTGACGAGCTTTATTTAGCCGAGCCTCAACATCCTTTTCGGCTCCGCCGTCCATGCTGACAATGCTTCCGAGATAGCAAAAATCTTGCACCTCTTCCACATCCTGTCCATTAAGAACAATCGGTGTGCTTGCGTTCGAACCCATGTGCATGTACTTGGTTTTACGCACATTTATTTTCAGTCCCGCCTCTTTGCATTTAGAATGCAACGAGCGAACATTTGACTCTAAGTCCGAACGGGTATGTGCAAGCAAACACACGTCATCAGCATAATCAAGGTGACTTAAGATGTTAAATAGTCTCCATTGAAGACCTTTACCTTCCCCACCTTCCAGTGCAGCTTTCAAGATGTCATTTATTACCACCAGAAACAGGGCTGGTGATAATATGCAGCCTTGTCTGACACCCGTTCGCACAGGAAAGCTCTCGGACAGCTCTCCTCTATGCAAGACGCGACACCTTGCATCTTCGTAGGATTCTTTAATCATAGCTATGACCTTATCTGGAATACCTCTCCTACGCAAAGCATTCCATATGTAATCTCGCTTAACGTTGTCGAAAGCCTTCTCGAAGTCCACAAACATGAGATGTAGTGGCGAACCCATTTCGGCTGACTGCTCTAATATTATCCGTAGGGTATTTGTGTGGTCGGTACAAGACGACCCTTTACGGAATCCAGCCTGATAAACTTCGAGAGTGCTCTCGACGACATCACTAATCCTATTGAGAATTACCTTAGCCATAATTTTTGATACGGCAGTAAGTAGACATATACCACGCCAATTGCCACAATCCCGAAGGTCGCCCTTCTTCGGAATTTTCACAATGACGCCCTCCTTCCATTCAGTCGGATATCTTCCATCATTCCACACCTTAGTGAAGAGTGGGAGGAGTATATCGGCTGTTATTTCCGGGTCCGCTTTGAGGAGTTTGGTTGGTAGTCCGTCTATACCTGGAGCTTTCCTTCCCGCCATTGACCGAATGGCTGAAACTATCTCTTCCTTATCTGGGGGATCGTCCCTAATAGAGGATTGTTGCGGTTGGATGTTTGGAAGTTGTTCTGTTTCCGGAATATCTTCATCTGACAAGATATTTAAAATATCAGAGAAGTATTCCTTCCATCGCCGCAACTGGTGTTCACTCATATTAAGGAGAGTTCCGTTGACATCTCTCACCAGGTGGTTGGCGGTGAAATTCCTGTTCGTCAACTGTTTCATGATTTTAAATAGTGAACCCATATCCCCAAGGTAAGCCGCAGATTCTGCCTTGTTTGCCAGATCTTCAATGGCCTTTCTCTTGTCGCGTCTAGCAGCCTTTTTAAGCTGTATATGAGCATCGCGGTAGTTCTGCCTCAAGCCGGGCGTTCGTTGGTTGACATCGGGTTGAGAGATGATTGCCAATTTGGCTTTTTTCCGATTGTCAACCTTGTCCCATGTGTCTTGCGACATCCAGGGTTTCTCACCGCTTTGCGCATATCCCACAGATTCTTCAGCACTAGTTAGAAAAGTGTTTCTGGTTGCCTCCCAATTGGCGTCCAGTGTGCGCATTTCATGTTCACCCAATGTGGATGACTTTTCGCGTAGAATGGTGGTGTATTCGAGTTTTTTGTTGGGATCTCTGAGTTTATCCACATTAAGCTTGCGCTTCATTTGAAGAATTTGTGGTCGTCGGATAGCTGCTGTACACAATCTCAAGCAGGCAACCATCAAGTGGTGATCGCTCCCCACGTCAGCTCCACGTTTCGCTCGCACATCGAGGAGACATCTTCTCCATCGGCGACTTATAGCCAAATGGTCGATCTGGTTCTGAGTAACACCGTCAGGGGAAACCCAAGATGTTTTATGATGACTCTTGTGTGGAAAAAGGGTCCCTCCGATGACCATTTGCCGAGTACTACAGAACTCCACAAATAATTCGCCGTTTTCGGGTCTCTTAATCCAAGGTCGTGAAGGGTCGACCCAAGGGTCACCATGCCTCCCCATGACGTGTTCTAGTCCAGTGTTGTCTGATCCAACCTGGGCGTTCATATCTCCCGAGATGATAATAATATCACCTCTTGGAACACGTTCGAAGGTGGCACTCAGTTGGCTATAAAACTCCTCTTTGTCACCAGATGTTGCGGTATTAGTTGGTGCGTAGCACTGCAGAATTGTGACGTTTCTGACACTTGTCCTGAGCCTGACGACGATAATCCTATCCGAGATTGGTTCCCAGCTAATGAGACTGTTTCTCGCTCTCGGCGTAAGGACGAACGCCACGCCATTTCTGGCTTCATTTTCAGGGCCAATGTACAGAATAGTGTTTCCGCTAGGGGTTCGTTCTTCTCCTGATCCTGTCCACCTGACCTCGCTCAAGCCCAAGATTTGGATGTTATAGTGCTCCATTTCACGGTCGATCACTGATTGGCGGTGCAAGGACCGAGTAACCCCAGCTCTTCCCCCGTCATTCAATGTTCGAACGTTCCAGAAGCCAATCATAGTCCGTTTTCGAATGCCAAAAGTCGTTACCGTAGAATCAGTCCGTATCCGAGGCGATGTATCCGTTTCTCGTATCATTTAGGTCTTAAGATCACGGGTGATAAGCCCATGATCCAGTGAGTGTCCATTTGCCATTTTTAGGGCAAGCAGGACTGGCTGTGGGTGAATTCTACAGCCCCCATCCCAGAGGGGGATAGTTAGCTCAGGTCCGTGGAGTCGCTAACTCCAAAGATAGTTGCAGGAATTGGTAAAACCTCATACTACAACTACCCCCTTGCGGGTAGAAGGCTAAGACCCGCTCACTAAATCATCAGTACTTTGGAGCTGTGAAGGAGAATCAAATAAGTTGTGTGAAATTCGTGGTTCCTTCTTTCTTGCTAGTAGCTTATAGGTTAAGCTAAAATATAAAAAATAACATAGTTATAATTCCAAAATTTACTTCGGACAGCCAACTGTTGAAGATACGAGTACTTAAGAACATAACAAAATTATAAAAGTGGTAGAAAGATTGGGTGCAGTTGAACGCATTTGAATCGGATAATCGATTATTCTTATCGCTCAGACTAAAAATTTTAGTCATTATTTAATGATTGAACCATGAACTTACGTTGCTCTGCTAAGTTAGTTTGTCGAGCTACAGGCGATGTGTTAAGTTGGCAGAAGAAGTATAGTGTACTGTCATATGCGAAGATTGAAAGTGGAAGATACCAGGTCATTAGTAAATTTAAGAAAAAGAATGAAAGAAGTACCGAACCCTGAGGGACAGCAGACCAGCATTTATTACACGACAACCAAAAAAAAAATCCTCGCCATAAAAAAGCTTTAAATTTGGCGAAAATAGCTTAATACTTGGGTGTGGTCTAGTGGATTGAATGTTGGTGTACAATGAATATTGGGAGTTGAAATCCCGGTCGACGTATAATTTGAGCACACCACCAAAAACTATGAAAATTAAAATTCGCAGATGGAGGGTTGTTCGAAGGGCTAACAGCCCTTTCACAATAATAAATAAAATGTTAAGGAACCTCAAGGTCAGGAGGCTCAAATCGGGCTGCAGTGGCATTGAAGAAGAAGAATAAAAGCGCGGTGTGGCATACTTTGTCGAAACCCTTGGAAATAGATCCACCAAACTGGTTAAATTGAATACTTTCATTCCAACATTATGTAATAGGATAGTTGTAAGGTCCTTTGTGCAACGTTTTTCTCCGGAATCCATATAATTTATTGTGTGTGTAAAGAGATTCTATAACTTTGTGGTTGATGATTGTTTTCATGGCATTTAAAGAAGTCAGACTATTGCTATTGGGCGACAATTCGCGGAATCATTGGGTTTTACTCCTTTTACAATTGGTAAAATATTTGCAAGCTTCCATGGAGATAGTCGAATGCAGGACAACAAGTAAAGATAGTTAAGCCTAGCTAGATAGAGGCATAGCAAGGGAAGAGTGGATAATTTGCTAGCAACTAGATTCATAAGATTCATAATCAATTATATTGCTATTATACTCGTTCGCACACCAAGGTTTTGATTCAAAGATGTTTGAAAAAAAAAAATTCGAATTTTCAACGGCTTTGCCAAAACTTTTTGTTTAACTTTAATAGCCGTTTTGATATTTATGCCTCCTGAAAAGCACGATTAATTGCGTCCTTAGACCGTACCGCAGCATTAATTTATTATTGGACCAATCTTTAGAACTGGCCTTAATGGGTTTGTAGTTTTGGGAGATGAGAAGTCTCAAACCCAAAAAACCTTTCATTTGCTGCAGAAAAAGCGTACAAGAGATCTGCGCTGAAGCATTTTTACCAAATAAATGAATAATAAAATTTCTTATGACTTAACCAATAGGGACTTGCATGCTGTGACACCAAAGTTTCGGAAGTTTTTTGGGATACCGGAAAGTGGGAGGTCAGGTTATATTGTAGAAGAAGAAAACAATATTGCAGATCTAGAACTGTCAATTTAAGAAAGAGCACTATAAATAATTATTAGCGATAAGGCGATGCTTAAATATAAATCACATTATTAGGAGAAAGGATCTTAATTCTTTTCTTCACTGTCATATCAACTCCACTCTAAGTCTCTCAGCACTAACTTTATTGGAATTGGAATCTTATAAAAAAAATGCTGGAAGACCTGCAAAATTAGATCCTGAAAGATGCGTACATCGGAATCATAAATTAAACGACTAAAATGAAAAGGTAAATTAAACAAAGTTTTGAAAATCTTCGTATCTCAATGAACCTTGGCAACAGAATTAAACGGAACTTATCAATTAGATAATCAATCAGCACTAATTGCAGACCATACAATAATTATAAATATATAGTCAACGAACACTTAACCATAATTATTGCGAAAGGCTCAAAAATGCAACTAGATAAAACTATTGAAAGTGAATCTACTATGAAAATATCCAGCCCTTGATGACATGGAGAAAAGCAATTGATGTCAGAACTCAAAAACAACAAGGCTCTAGGCATGGGCTTAATAACTACCAATGACCTAAAACACAATATCAGCTTCACTATCCAAAGCAATATGCAGACACATGACTTACGGCATTTTTCCTTTCATTCTTTAAAAGTGAATCTAATAGAAACTTAAAGAATTGCCGGCCTATTGCTTTCGCAAGATCTATCAGTCTTTAAAAAAGTTATAAAAAATAGAATCGTAAAATTTAGAAATTAAACTGGTGGATTGGACGCCTTTCAAGAAAAGAGCAATTCAACAGAAGCAATTTACAACCGAACAATTTGAAAGGGTTCTCTATGCCAAGCTAATTTTTATGGATTTGAAAATAAGCCCCTGGTCACTGTAGACTATAAAATATTGCTCCTGGATCTAAATCAAAAGGTTCATGAGTTACTTATTAAAAAAATTTCTACACTGAGAAAAATGTTTTAAGGCTGGTAAAGGAATTTGTATACGCTTCATAAAAAACCTTTTTACGTATATGACGAATAGTTTTGCTGACTGTATAATCCGGAATTCACTAAGCCAAAAGTTATAAGTTAAGTTATGAAGTTTTAAAAACTTTTCTGATTAGTTTTTTATTTAATTACTCCAGATGAAATCTGAGAGTAGATAATGTTTGCTTTATCTTTTATAACGCTAAGAAAACTACACTTGCTAATATTTCCACTACGAATGCAGATAGGAAGCTGAAAATCAGCATAGGTATAGAGAGAGCTGTGGGATAAACTCTAAAAATAATTTAATTGTTTTATCCATTGGCGTCCGAAAAGAGGGGGCTAAGAACAAATTGTCGCTCGATTTTTTTTTCAATTGATTATATCTTCGGAACTACTTGATCCAAAAAATTCTTATTTCAGGACCAATTAGATGGCTGTATGCCACTACACGCTATAATTAACTAAATGGTAGGCCAATAATTGTAAGGAGCTCAAGAGGAGTGCAAAGAAAAACACTTAAAAACTAATATCTCAACTTTTTCTTAAGCTATGTAATTGAAACTTAAAACATATATATATAAACTTATACCAGCGAAATTAAAAAAAATGTGAAATTTTGTCATAATGGTGGGGGAAATGTGGAGCATTTAAAAAATGGTGCACTTTTCAAAATTTGAAACAGTTATTTTTCAAAATTCAATACAGGTCAAATCTATAGATCTAAATGATGTAAAATTTTTGTTAAAACCTTAAGATGACGGGTGTAAGGGGAACGAGACGGTGGGCCAAAATGCCGAAAATTTCACTGATTTTTTTAAGGCTCTGGTAAAAAAATACGTAGTTAAAATTTTGCACGTGCATACATCCATTTGATATACATAAAGAAAAAATATTAAGTTTTGTAAAAACACTTTTAAAAATATTTGAAGTAAAAATATGTCAAAAGTTTTGAAATCCCACCCCTTCCTTGCGTAAAAGTTTTATTTTGACAAATTTCAATAAATCAATTAGTAACCAATAAATTAAAAGCTACGAACTTGAAATATAGTATGAAAACCATTCAAAACAACCGAAATAATACTGCATCATAAATTTTACGATGCCCACGAGTCCTGTACCCCCTCCCATAAACACGTTTGGTTTCAAGAATATAGAGTATACCAAATTTTATAGAATTGACTACGCCTATGAAACTAACATTCTTTACAGCTGCCCTAGAATCCCCATTCACTTAGTCTTTCCTATCCGCCCTAACCTGTATATTGACTTTCCACGTATCCTCATCTTGTACCAAGAATAACAAAGTTACGCCCGACTTGTTGGCAGATTTTTATACTCTAGATGAAATCTGAGAGTATTATAAGTTTGCCACAAAGTTTGAGAAAAAAATTAAAGATACAGAAGTTCATATAATCTTTCAAAAATGTTAAAACCGGTTGTCCGTCCGTCCGTCCGTCTGTCTGTTCATCTGTTTGTCTGTCTGTCTGTCCGTCCGTGTCCCCTCTAGCTTGAGAATGCGTTGAGCTACAGAGCTCAATTTTTTTACACGTCGTTTTTGACAAAAAAGTAAGGTCAAGTTTGCAAACGGGTCAAATTGCTCCACCCCTTCTACCCCCTCCCATACAAAATTACACAATTTCGCCATTTGACAATAAATGGATTGGCTCCAAAAGTATAAATGCTATTGATCTGAAATTTGAAAAATAAGACTTTTATGCTGATTTCAATCTACTGAGTAAAAATTTTTCGTGTCCTTCCGCTCCTTTTACCACCTCCCATACAAACTGCCTTGTTCCATGAAATGCTCTAAGCCAATTTACTCATTGCGTATAAAACTTATCGAGTTGAAATTGTGCAATAAATATTTATTTAGAATTATTAGTAAGACAAAAAAACTAGACGATTAGCTTCACCCCTTCTACCCATGCCATACGAAATGGCACAATTTCGCAATTTCCCAATAAACGCATTTGCTCCAAAAGTATTGTTGCGAGCTAAGGGTTCGCCGGGATTTCAAGTAAAAACACAATTCGCTTAAAAATAAGTGATAATTTATTTATTCGCACTTTAACTTAATTCGCACTATATGTCACTACCGCTGCGTACTTTTCTATCACTTTCACTGTTTCGCGTCTTCCATAAATAAAAGCCGCTGAATAACTGCTGCTCGCTGAAAGCTTTCGCGCTTTTATACATTTTATGACAGTTCTCGAAGCTTCCTTCAGTGTGTATGTGTGAACTATGTGTGTACAGTTCTCGAAGCTTCCTTCGGTGTGTATGTGTTATACTGGAAAGCTCTAGATCTTTAATTGTGGTTTTCTACATAGTGGAGTATACTGTTCTACATAATCCTTGTCTATTCGAGAGAGATCGAGTTGCGGGGTAGCTAGATCTGCATGTAACAGTATAAATGAATATGTTATTTTTATGATGATTTCAATTTGCTGTATAAAAGTTTTTTGAGTCCCCCCGTCCTTCCATCTCCCATACAAATTGCACTTTTTCATGAAATACTATAAACAAATTTCTTTAGTACGTATACAATTGATCGAGCTAAAATTGTGCACTAAATATTTATTTAAAATTATTAGAAAAACCAAAAAAAAAATTAAACGATTAGTTTCACTTCTTCTACACTCTTCCATAAAATCCGACACAATTTCACAACTTTTCAAAAAATCCGATTAAGTTTTTTAATGAAAGGCCGTAGAGCACAGTGACTGTAGGGCGGTTAGGGGTGGCGTGCCTGAGCTAATTCGAAATGTAAAGCGAACGAATCTACTAGTTAGTGTCAGAAATCGCATTTTTTTCTCGCAAGTTTTAAAATTTTCGATCAATAATTTGTTTTAATACATCGAGGCCAGATAATAAGAAAATCGTGTCATACAGAAGGAAGGGGCAAGTTACGTTTTCACGATTAGATTAAAATAAATCGAATCTACTTTCGATTTCAATCACTAGCTCTTCTAATTGAAACATCCATTATTACTTATATCAAAACTTTATTTAATTTACTTCACACTTAACTTAGAACTTGTTACTATTGAATATTTTTGAAGAACAACCAATCTTTATATTTGGACTTATAGTTATTGAAAGAACCTCGAGCCAACATTTGCTCGGGTTTATATACCAATTTGTTATCTTGGTAGTTTACTTAGAATAAGGATTATTTAGTTTTCCCATGTGCTGACCGGATGCGGTTTCTAGTTAGGGTTCAAAGATGTTGAGTGTTATTTGGGATAACGAATTGCTATTTAAGTTTTTTGTATGTTTTGAGATTAACAATGAGTGGTTCTTATCTTAGGTTTTACAATATCTTATTTCGTCCAAATATGGACTGTGAAATGGGATCTGAGTAACGTATAACTTGGACTGTGATATGGGATGTGAGTCACTTATAACTGGCATTCACCTGTTCCTCTCGTAGCCCAAATGCCAGAGTAAGTGCATGAATCTGTGCGTAGATACGAGGAGCGCATTTTGTTGCTCAGTCCATGGGGCAAGTTCTGGTTACCCTTGCCGAGACAGATCACGACGGCGGAGCCCAGAAGACAGGTCAGTGGAGCCCAAGCGCATCCCAGAGGCCAAGTATGGATACTCCAAACAGCCAGCTGTGTGGTATTCGAGGGACGACGATTTCGCTAGAGCCAGTTCTACTCCAGAGGTTTGATAAAATCTCGGGCATTTGGCATTGGCAAGACAATACTCCTCTAATTGTTACCCAAGAGCTGGAGTCCCCAGCCAATTGTAACAAGCGGAAAATACCGACAGCCATCAAAAGCAGGCGCTAAAATACCGATAACCAACCGCAACAGGCAAAAAATATCGACTGTGACCAACATCAGGCACCAAAATACCAATAGGCAACCGCCGCGCGACAATGCCGACCGCTATCATCAGGATACATATTCATTACCGATTACCGTCAACAGTACGCGCAAACTACCGACGGCCGTTAACAGCAAGCGCAAAATACCGACAGCCATCAGCTGGCGCCAAAATACTGTCGTGTCGATATGATGCATATTATTTTATTATTATTTGGGGAACTCGTAAGAGCACTGCGTCTCTCCGGCCTATTGTGCGTTTATTGCCCCTTTAGCCTACCATAGCTCAATAGCTTTGGTTAATCTAAGTATCTTCATGGGAGCCATGTTGGCTAGTTCCTCGGTAGTAAGGAAACGTTTTTTGTAGAAGATTGTGTTTTTTCCTGGCTACTGCTTCAGAGTGACATGGGATGTGTTCAGTTGATAAACCTGGAAGTCTATTCCAGTAGATTTTATGCTCTTGTTCAACTCACTTTCTAAGTATAGGGTTGGAGTGCCCTTTTGGTTTTTCGCAAAATGGCTCTGTTCCAATAAAAATTTTTTTTCCGCCGTTTTTTGCAAGGCGATCAGCCTCTTCATCTCCCACAACTCCCATATGTCCTGGGACCCATATTAAGATTACATTATTCCTTTTTCCCAAGATGATTGGGTTTTGAAGTCAGTCCCAAACTATCCTCGATCCATGTTTATTGGATGCTAGGGCTTTGAGAGCCGATAGGATATAAATAGTTTTGTTGCGATGAGCCCTCCTTATATTCGCTTGAATGCATAGCTCCATTGCAATTAGCTCGGCCTGCAAGATTGTGGCTTCTTTGCCGAGTGGTTTTGAAACCAAAAAGTTGGGACCTTTAACTCCTGCTCCACTTCCCACAAAGGTGTGCGAGCCATCTGTATACCAGATGGTTGATTCCTCTTCCATTTCAGCTGGCATGAATTGCAAGTTCTTGCGTTCTCTGATTATAACTTTGAAGGGGATTTTAAAGTTGAATTTTGTTGGCATAGTGTCCGATAGCGTGGAAGTTAGAACCTCTATTTTTGGGTTTTTTAGGATTTTGAGGTGACTTCTAAAATCCACTGATTGTATTTGTTTTCAGACTGTATGCATAACACCCTTCTGATAGCCTCCTTTTTTAGAGATGTATCGGAGGAATGCTTAGGAACATTTCCATTGCCGCAGTAGGGCAGGTTTTCATTGCACCTGTAATACAAGACAAGCTAGCTTTTGGATTTTTTGTAGCGTATGCTGTGTTTTTTGTTGTAATATTTTAGTCCACCATAATGTTGATTCGTATGTGACTATGGTGAGGATGATTGTTCTGTAGCACCAGTAGATCATCTTGGATTGTAGTCCCCATTTACGGTCAAATAAGCTTTTGCTGGCTCAAAATGCGTTTAATGCTTTGGCATGAGCACATTCTATATGTTTGTTCTAGTTGAGTTTGCTATCCAGTATTACACCTAGACATTTTAAATCATTTGCAAAGGGTATTGGTATTCCATTTATTGAAGAAGGTGTAATGTGGATTTTCTTTCTATTTGTAAATGGACCTATCTCAGGTTTACTTGGGTTGATGTTCACGGTCGTAGACTGACACCAGTTCATTACCACCTCTATGGCAGGTTGTATCCTTTCCGAAATTATTAACTCATATTTTTCTCTAACGATAATGACGAGGTCATCGGCATATCCTATTACCTTGTATCTTTGTTCTATTAGACGATCCAGGTGCTATTATAAATGACCAAAGAAGTGGAGATAGTACTCCTCCCTGGGGACAGCCCCTATAGGTCTGTGCAGTCAATGTGCTGTCGCATAGATTCGTGGTCATTCGACTCTTTAGCGTGTATCACTTTTTTTTGTGGCTGTTTCTAAGTCCTTTTTCGCAGCTGGCGGTATTGTGGCTTCAAGGGGAGTTTTGTCAAATGCTCCTTCTATATCTAGGAATGCGCAAAGGGCAATTTCTTCATATTCTTTTGCCTTTTCGATTTGTCTTACCAAACCATGAAAGGCTGAATCTGTTGATTTGCCTTTTTGGTAGGCATGTTGATTTCTATTAAGACGAAATTTGCTAGGCCCTGTTCTCACTAACTCTCTATCGTCTTGAAGAAGAATTCATTACCCACTATTGTTTTTAACAGCAGCAACAATTCGCCAGCACTACAATTGTGAATGTGATTGGATGAACGTTGAGTATAAGAGCAGCTAACCATTACTATGTACAACTCTTGGGTCTGGAATAGTAAAGAACTAGATCGAAAGAGTATAGAAAAGAGTGTAGTGAAAACAAGAGATTGTATGAAGGAGTGTAGTGTTTAAAGGAGTATAGTGAATAATAAGAAAGATGGTATGAAGGGATACAGTGTATAAAGGAGTGTAGTGAGTGAGACTTAGTAAGATTGTAACAAGGAGTATAGTCAAAGAAGGCACATAGTGTTTAAAGGAGTGTAGTGAATGAAAATAAGAAAGATTGTATCGAGGAGTATAGTGTGTGAAGGAGAAGAGTGAAATACACTGAAGAAAGATTTTAAGAAAGAGTATAGTGTACGGAGAAGTATAATGTATAGTAGTATAGTTTATAAAGGAGTAATGATGAATGTAGTAGTACACGAAAATAGGAAAGATTGTAAGAAAGAGATGGTAATGAAAAGAAATAATATAAATAAAGATACATCCCGTTTAGATCTGAATTCATATACATACACACTGTAAATTGGAAATTTTGCTTAAGCTCTTAAATCACGTTTTGTCATAATCTAAGTGAATAATTCCAATATATGTAGTAATAAAATAATTTTGAAGTTCCACTAAACGCTGAATTTGGACTCGGTATTTCCTTCCCTTTCAGTTAAAGAAAAGAGAAACTCCCGCCAAAAGATAGAATGTGTAGGAGGACGACGGAGGAGTGAAAGTTTCATTGAGAAGTGGTCGACTCAGCGGAAAACCCTTCTTCAGTTTCGTCGGAAGTACCGCGGTAGACTTCGAATCTCGTATTAATTCCCTTTTGATCAATCATCCTCTCCACAAGCGGATTTTCTACTTCTGCATGAAATTTTGTGCGATGGAGGAGATGGCAAGATGGACCCCGGTTGCCGATGAGCTGGTTCGTGCTAGCCAGCAATCACAGTCACGTTTCATCTTCCATTACAATCTCTTTCACATATTTTCTATTGGGAACAGCTTGTATTTGAACCCATGTGCATTTACTTGGTTTTATGCACATTTATTTTTAGTGCCGCCTCTATGCGTTTAGAATGCAACGAGAGAACATTTGATTCTTAGTTCGAACGGTTATGTTGAAGCAAATACATGTCATAAGCATCATCAAGGTGAGTTAAGATACTAAACAGTCCCCACTGAAGACCTTAATCTTCCCCACCTCCAATGCAGCTTACAAGAAGTCATTAATTGCCACCAGAAACAGGGCTGGTGACAATATGTAGCCTTGTCTGATACCCGTCCGCGCAGGAAAGCTCTCGGACAGCTTTTATCTATGTAAGACGTTACACCTTGCATCTTCGTAGGATTCCTTAATAATCCCGAATGCCCTTCTTTGAGGTTTTGACAATAACGCATTCCTTGCAATCAATCAAATATCTTCCTCTATTTACCTCAGTAAATATTGGAAGAAGTATATCGGTTTTTATTTCCGGTTCTGCTTTGAGGAGTTCGGTTTGTAGCCCGTCTATTCCTGAGCCATTTCTTCATTATCTGGAGAATTGTCACTAATAGAGGATTGTAGAGGTTATATATATACATATGTAAATATTACTAACTACATTCTCAAAAAATACATATTATTACGATTCCTACGCGGACAGTCTAGAATATAAATTGTGCCCCATCGCTGGATTAAAAGACTCCAACATGTTGGAATATCATATTTTCCTCATGAGATTTAACTTTTTTTTCAACACAAGCTCGAAAAAATGCGAAAAATATCGTGATAGGTTTAGTTTGTAGGAGGGTGATTTCGTAGAACCACAATGCACTGGTGCCATCTAGTTGGGCCATCTAGTTGGGCCCACTGTACTTTCCCTAATCATTATGAGATGATTTCTACTCCTCCTGTGCTAACCACTTAGTTTCATTTGCGAACCGAAGTAGGCTCGAGTGTTTGACGCCTCTGCGGTCGTCCAGTTCTGAGAAGAATGTGAAGCCTAAACAAAGGAGAAGTCTGCTGGAGATTTACGAACAGTCACAAAGATAATGTTCGATAGATTTTTCGTCTTCCTCGCAATCTCTGCAAAGGCTGGTCGGTCTTGATCACAGCCTAAATGTGTGCAGCTTTGCAGAGACACTCGATACACACTAACAATTCTGTCCTAATAGAGTTTGGACAATGCTATAATACCAACAGTTAAGAGTGAGCTTAGAAGCATAAGAAGGCAACAGAAGAAATGTGAAAATCAGCCAAACTTGGGTTTGACCGATTTCAAATGTACGGACACGATCACAAACTTGCGTTAAACTACAAGTTTTTGTATAGATTCACTTATTAAAACCGAAAGTAAATATGACTTTCATAAATAACAATTCATTTTGATTGTGTTTACTTCATAAAAGAAAAAGAATTGTGAAAATTCAAATTTCGGACGAAATTTCCCGCGCAATCGCTGTACATGCATTGTCCAAACTCTATTAGGACAGAAGTGTTAGTGTGCATCTCTAGCAATGACCTGTGGCCAGGCCAACATTAGTTCGGACGGACTACGTTGTAACAGCCAAAGATGGTATGCTATTTTACATACCTACGATTTCTTCACTGCTATAGTAAAAGAGGAATCGCATATTGCGATTGAAAATTTAAAAAAGCTGCGATTAGAAGAGCAGAGCAATTGCATACTGCTTACGGTCTTGGTCTTTAAGCTAAATGGGCGCACGAGCTTACCGTGAACCCTATTCCTACTCGTACAGCGAAATAGAGACGAGAAGATGAATGACTATTCATCTCCCGAGCATCTAGACATTGGAACGCATTGCCTGCTACCATATTTCCAAGCAAGTATAACCTTCAGCGTTTCAAAAATAATGTCCATCGCCACTTCCGTCTCTCTACCCCGAAATTCCCATAACACTACTAAATTCCATTCTCTTCCTATACCGACTTTGCAATGCATTAAAGGCTGACCCTCTAAGTTATAATCGCTGCCTTAAAAAACAATAATGAAAAAATAAAATTGCCGCAATGATCATCGCTACAAATTCCAGAGTTTTTGTTCGCACTCGCATATTAATCACGCAACTCACACATCCCACCTCACCCCGACGAGATAGTAGCTCAGAACAAAACTTGTCATCGTATGTACACAACAGAATTATGATTGGGCTTAAAGCCCAATCATATGATACTCTAGATGAGATGGAAATGACTTTAATATATCGGAAAATATGTCATCTCAAATTCTCTCGAATATTGAATAGAGACTTTTGCATGGGAGGTGGTGAAAGTAGAGGGGGAGTTTTGTATTTTTCGTATATAATACTGAACAAAAATGTTTTTTGCTGAATTTCAAGTTTTTAGTTTTCATTATTTTTAAAGAAATTATTCATAGTTTTCCTGAAATTGGGGCATTTGTATGGGAGGTGGCAGAGGAAGTGGAGCGTTTAAGATGATTTTAAAACTGCTTATCATCATCCTTATCACCATGGTTTGATTCAATTTCAAAGTCGATAGCTCTCATATGTATACTTGAAAGAGAAATGCTTTTCTTGAATTTATAATACAGATATTTGTATGGGAGGTGGTAGAAGGAGTGAATCGGAGCTGATAAATTTTCTCTACACTTATTTCAATTATTAAGAAACAAACTCTGGCAAAATTTGAAGTTTGTACTTTTTCTAGTTTTAATGGAAATCGATATAATGCATTTAACAAAAATTATGAATTTGTATGGGATGGGGTAGAAAGAGTGTACCGATCAAAATAATTTTTTTTGCATTATTATTATTTCTCTTTGTATACTTTATACAAAATATGAAGTTGCTACCCTTAACAGTTTCGATGAAAAATAATTTAATTTAAATTTCAAAATTTCGTGAAATTTGTATGGGAGGGGGTAGAAGTAGTGAGGTGAAGTTGATAATTATTTTTAAAATAAATTGCAATTATAGTGAAATTAATTCTGCCAAAATTTCGTCTTTCCAGCTTTACTAGTTTCAACGAAAATCGAAAATATGTATTTTTCAAAATTGTCCATTTGTATGGGAGGTGGTAGAAGGAGTAAGGAGATCGGGTCAATATTCCGTGATATTAATGACATCTACATCGTTATACTTTTACCTAAATTTCAAGTCGATAGCTTAAATAGTTTTAAAGAAAAATCAATTTCTTAATATTTTGAAATTTCATGAAATTTGTATGGGAGGGGGCAGAAGGAGTGTGGGGATGTAGCCCATTCACGAACTTAAAGTTACTTTTTTGCTAAAAATGACACACAAAAATGTTTAGCTCTATAGCTAAAAGCTTTCGAGAGTTGTGCTGTAGACAGACGCACAGACGAACAGACGGACAGACAGACAGACGGACAGACGGTCACTCGGAATCGAGGCTTTTGAGCGACAACAAATATTGGTGGGATTTATGATCTGATTGGTGGGTCTTATGATCGGATCGGTGGGTGCTATGATCTGATCGGTGAGGTAGGTCGTGCGAAGTACGCTTTGCTGGGTAAGCGGTGTTTTGTTTGGCGAGCATTGTTCTGAGCTACGATCTCGTCGGGGTGAGGTGGGACATGTGAGTTGCGGCTATTATATATGTATATAGCTTTACGTTCTTCATGATGAAATTGTTTCGTGCGAAAAAAAGAAAACAATACACCCTCTTGGATCGGTTTTCAATAACCGGGTGTTTTTTTTTATTTGGTTTGTGTACATGCGATGCGATTGACATTTTTGCCATTCTACTCGATTGCGCTCGATCGTTTTCCTTTCTATTCTGAGGGGAAAATGGGGGAAATGTTCACTATGTGCACTGAGCTGGTGCTACTGAGCATGAGATTGGGTCAGCCTGATTATTAGATACAGGACTTCGCAGAAAATTGCAGTTTTGTCTGTTTATACTCTAGATGGAATCTGAGAGTATTATAAGTTTGCTCTAAAGTTTGTAACGCCAAGAAATAAGGCTCGGAGAAAAAAATGATGAATACAGAAATTAATATTATCACTCAAAAATCTCAAAACCGGATGTCCGTCCGTCCGTCCGTCCGTCCGTCTGTGCGCGCTCTAGCTTGAGAACGCGTTGAGCTAGATAGTTCAAATTTTGTACACGTCGTTTTTGACAAAAAAGTAAGGTCAAGTTCGTGAACGGGCCAAATCGCTCCACCCCTTCTACCCCCTCCCATACAAAATGACACAATTGCGCAATTTGACAATAAACGGATTTGCACGAAAAGTATAAAAGCTATTGGCCTGAAATTTGGAATATGTTACTTTTATGATAATATCAACCTACCGTACGAAAATTATGCGTATCCTCCCCCTCCTTCTACCACCTCCCATACAAACTGTACTTGTCATGAATTACTCTAAGCCAATTTACTCATTGCGTATACAATTTAGAGAGCTGAAATTGTGCACCAAATATTTATTTGAAATTGTTAGTAAGCCCAAAAAAATTTAGACTATTACCTTCACCCCTTCTACCCCCTCCCATACAAAATGACACAATTTCGTAATTTGACAATAAACGGATTTACTCGAAAAGTATAAAAGTTATTAGTCTGAATTTTCGGATATGTTATTTTCATAGTAATTTTAATCTACAGTAGAAAAATTATTTGCTTCCTCTCTCTCCTTCCACCCCCTCCCATACAAACTACACTTTTTCATGAAATGCTCTAAGACGATTTTCTCAGAACATATAACATTTATTGAGCTCATATTTTGTAATAAATACTTAATTAGTATTAGCACTAACATCAGAAAAAAATATTTGATTAGCTTCACTGCTTCTACCCCCTCCCATACAATATGACACAGTTTCACAACTTCACAAAAAATCGATTTTCTTGAAAAGTATAAATGGCACTAGTCTGAAATTTCAGGGATATCAGTTTTACAATATTCCTAGTTATTTCTGAAAAAAATCACTCTAATCGCCCCACTCTTTCTACCACCTCCCATACAAACTGCACATTTTCACTAAATCTAACTCACTAATTTTTTCAGTTCCCATTCAATTTTTGGAGTAAGCATTTTGTACAAAACATTTTTATAGCTACTTTAGCATGATGGGGAAAAATTAGTTCAATGCTGTCATCCCTTCTAATACTTCCCATGCGAAATTTCTTGGGATCACAAAAAATTCTATTTCATCTAGAGTATCGTAAGATTGCGCTTTACGCGCAATCGTAGCCCTGTTATGTTTTTTTTATTAAGTTGTGTTATTTTAACCAGCATGTAAATAAATAGTTTGAATTTTTCGGATTTGATTGCATTTCAGTTTTCTGTGCTCCTTCGTTTAGTTCATTTCGTTTTTCTGTTTCAATTTGAATCATTACTAAATAAAAAAAAATTAAATTAGCTCTTTTCGAAGATATTTATCACTTAACAGCAGTTTTTGCTATCATTGCGCACTTGCACGGAGAATTGAGATGAAAAATTCACTGCTATTAGAAGAGCTGTTCATTTTCACAGATACTGAAAAGGAGCAATCACAGTTGATCACTGCGATTGAAAAAGAGCAGAATTTGCCATCCCTAGTAACAGCTGAGCTGTAATATTTTTATTCGGTTCTTCCCAAAAGGATCTTGCCGTTCTGCAGCTATCCAGCTGCCGTCATCCCGCCAAGGAAGAATCCAAGAACTATCGCGGTATAATTAAATGCAAAAAAAAATGTGTATAAAATATTTTCAACATTTCAATGGAGTCAAACAGTCGGCGCAATCATAGATAATTACATGCATAATCTATTGAAAAGATTCTTCTATTGCTAAAAGCATATTCTAACGATGATGCATGAACGTAAGCGCAGTAATTTCTCTAAACCGATTAGAGTATGGCACTCCTTATTTATGTTAATTTCATTTCATTACAATGTGATTATCCATTATGTCCCTGAAATTACATCGAATCAAGTGGTTAACTCATTAATTTCGTAAAAAAATCATTTTCCCATAAATTTCCGTGGATTTCTCAATGCAGGTGTAAATTTCTCATTACTTCTGGCATGCCACCTTTAATTGGTTTAAGAATTTCACAAGATTTAACTCTTCCATCAATTTCTCACTACATCATTATTGTTCAGAAAATCGCCCGTCCGAAATGAGTCTCTCTCGTATACGGACGAATCTTTTCTTACCTTTTATTTAACGAAAAGTAAGAAGCAGTAAAATGATAAAGAAACGAAAACTAAAACAGATCTTCAGCAACTTTAAATCGCTTGACCCGTTCGTGAAAAAAAAAACATTTATGAACACCTTGACGAGATCAGGACAGAGCGATGGAGAAGGCGACATGACATGATCGAGAAGACGTCGTTTTATTGCTTTGTTAACCGTAAATAAAAATCAATTAGCCAAGCCATTATCTTAGGAATTGTGCATGCTGTCACTTTTGATAATTACCCTAAGAATGGTTTAATGTCAGCGCATTGCAATGACCAATCGATCGTCCTCGGGTCTGCACAAGTTGAGCGAATCATTAAGCCTTTGCGCTCGATAGCATTTTGGCCAGAAACTCTCGAAAATCGAGTGATCAAGTGAAGAGATTCGATCGTAACTATAGGGTGCTTCCTATGTTATATGTGTCCATATACGAACAGGAGTTCTTCGCGGAACTAATAACGATGCAGCCCATACATAAGTGAACAATTGAAGTTGCCGAATCAGGAAAAACTCCTAAATAAATTCTTTCCATTTCACGGTAAATGATTGAAACTGGATCATACGAAAATAAATGGAAGTGAATGTATTGCAGGTGTTTTTTCTGGGAATATGAAATAGGAAAAACGCGTTTCCAATGGAAATGCAACCAAATCTATGGTGCGTTTCATATTTATAAGGTCACTTAATATTTTTAAAGATATGAAACGCTTACATGAATTTGTACACTACGGTTTCTCTAAAATATTCCATGCAATGGTGCAAATGGCACAGTGTACAAATACGCAGTTATTCGCTAACGATATTCCCGTTATCTGAACGAACAAAATTTGCTCTAGTTTCATATTTATAAGGTCAGTAGTGGTAAAACTGCAGAAGTACTAACAACATGGTAATTAAGAGCAAGATTGTTATTTGTTTTTTCTAATTCGGTAAGTTTACTCATAAAGCCACGTGGGAAAGTACTGAGTGAACAAGAAAAAAGGTTTATTAACGCCCTTCTTGCGGAGAACTATGGTTTGAGAGAGATTTCGCGTAGAATTAGGAGAAGTTTGTGTGTGGTGACCTTATAAATATGAAACGGACCTTATATGATAGTACTATCCATCTGTCTAATTATACTCTGATATATTTACAATAATTAAATATACACAGCGTTTTAAATTTTGTTTGATTTGATTATAGGGCTTAGTCTTCAGTCTTCATTCATCGGTTGCAAGCAATGTTTCAGGTTTATATTATTTATCATCACTAGTAATGCCCAAACAGATCAACCGTCATTACAAACACCGGCCAGGTGTAGCCTAGTAGGTAGAGTGTTGGTGTACAATGCGAAGGTCGGAAGTTCAACTCCCGATTGACGTATAATTTCAACACACTACTTGCGTGCCACCTCAATCTGCAAAAATGAAGATTCGTAGATAGAGGGTTGTGCGAAAGGCTAACAACCCTTTCACAATAACAAATAAATATTAAAGAACCTGGAGGTCAGGATGTCAGGGCTCGATTTGGGGTGTAGTGCCATTGAGGAAGGACAAACATCGGTTGCGGTTGGTGACCTACTACTTAGGCCATCTTGCCAGCAATCGATCGTCAGCCTTTAATTACCGCCAGGATTTATCTATTTTCTCGTTGTCTATATATGATTGACCCAACTGGCATCTTCCTTCGGAGTTCAAGTCTAGAACCTATCACGTGATCGCACCCAAGGGAAATCCCAATGAATATCTTACTTATGTACTTACGATGGCGGTACAGCCCAAATCGGATTTTGGTCTCCTGAATGATTCGCCTTCATCCATCTCGGTTCAGTGACCGCGAATTTTGGCAGTGATTTACTATCTGCGTGAATCGAATGCTCCCAGCGCTTCCGTAGTTTTCCGACTGATCTTTGTCCATTCACTTTGCCTTTTAGTATGTGTTTGGGAGTTCTTCCGTCATCCATCAGCTTCCCATGACCAGCCCATTACTGTTTCTACGATTTTATGAGGGTTGATACTTCTGGATGGTAGAATATGCCATACAATTCTCTATTGTATTATGTTCTCCAGATCGAGACTTTCTCATAGTTCCGAGGATTCTTCTGAGGACCTTTCTCTAAAAGAGTTAATTAATTTTTCGGGTGCCTGAGTTAATAGAATAGCACAGGTCTTATATATTTATACTCTAGATAATATCTGAGAGTGTATTGTGTTTGCCTTACTGTTTGTAACGCTAAGAAACAACGCTCGCACAGAGTCGCCAAGGAAACAGAAGTATTTGTTATCGCTCAAGACCCTCGATTCCGAGTGACCGTCTGTCCGTCTGTCTGTTTATTCGTCTGTCTGCTTATTCGTCTGTCTACAACATAACTGTCGAAAGCTTTGACTTATCGTGCTAAAATTTGTCCTATTTCATTTTTAGGAAAAAAAGTAACTTTATTTTCGCGAATTAGCCACATTCCCCCCACTCCTTTCGGAATTTAAAGAAATCGATTTTTCTCCGAAATTATTTCTGCTATTGACTTGAAAATTAGGCCAATGATGTGAATATCACTAATATTAAAAAATATTGATCTGATCCCCTTACTCCTTCTACCTCTTCTATACAAATGCTCAGTTTTCAAAAATGCATTTATTCGGTTTTCAGTGCAAATTGTAAAGCTAAAAGAACCAATTTTTGCCATAACTAATTTTATTATAATTGAAATCAATTTTGGAAAAACTATCAACTTCACATCACTCTTTTTACTCCCTCCCATTCAAATTTCACGAAATTTCGGAATTTCAATTAAACTATTTTTCTTCATAACCGTCAAAGCTATCAACTTTAGATTTTTAAAAAACTATGCTATCACAGATATCATTGACGCCGAAAAATTTGGTTTTAATTTGAATACTCCTTTTACCGCCTCTCATACAAATGGAGAATTTCGGTAAACGCATTTTATCGATTTCCTTTGAAACTAGAAAAGGTACAAACTTAAAACTTGTCCCTTAATAATTGCAATAAATGCTAAGAAAATTATAAACTTCGCTTTACTCCTTCTAACACCTCCAATATAAAGTTTTGTATTGAAAATTCAAGTATTTCTCGTTCGAACATATGAGATCTATCGACTTTAAAATTGTAACAAAGCAATGTGATTAGGATGTTGATAAGCAGATTCATTGGGCGTAAAGCCCAACCCAAATACAATACTCTAGATGAAAGAGAAATTTTTTGATTTGAAAAATTTTGTATGGGACGACGACATTGAACTAATTTTTTCACATCACACTAGATTGCTATCAACATGTTTTATGCAAAATTTAGGATTCAAAAATTTTATAAGTACTGTGAAAATTCGTGAATTCGATTTAATGAAATTGTGCAGTTTGTATGGGAGGTGGTGGAAGGAGAGGCAAGTTCTAAATGACTTTTTCAGAAATAACTATAAACATCAGGATTTAAATTGCAGTAGCATTCATACATTTCAGGAAAATCGACTTTTTGTAAAGTTGTGAAATCGTGTCATAGTGTATGGGAGGGGGTAGAAGGAATAAAACTAATCGACTATTTTTTTTGGTCTAACTAATAATTAAAAGTAAATATTTAGTGCACAATTTCAGCTCGATAAATTATATATGTACTGAGTAAATTTGCTTAGAGTATTTTATGAAAAGTGCTATTTGTATGGGAAGGGCAAAAGGAGGGGAGAGCTCAAATAATTTTTATACAGTAGCTTAAAACTATAATAAAAGTAATATATCCCAAATTCCAGATTAATAGGTCTTATACTTTTCGAGCAAATCCGTTTATTTTCAAATTGCGAAATTGTGTCATTTTGTATGGGAGGGGGTAGAAGGGGTGAAGCGATTTGGTCCGCTCACGAACTTGACCTTATTTTTTGTCAAAAGCGACGTGTTCAAAACTTGAACTTTCTAGCTCAACGTGTTAGGTAGGGTGTAGCCTAGTGGGTAGCGTGCTGGTCCAAAATGCGAAGGTCGTGAGTTCAAATCCCGGTTGACGCAAAATTCCAGCACGCTGCATGCGTGGGTATGCCTTGGTCACCTCAATCTACGAAAATGACAAATTCGTAGATAACGGGTTGTACGATGGTTGAACGCCCCATTCACAATATACAAATGAAAAATGTTAAGGAACCTGAAGGTCAGGAGGCCAAGGCCCGAATTGGGCTATACCGCCATTGCAGAAGGAGAAGCTCAAAGCGTTCTCAAGCTAGAGAGGACACGGACGGACGGACGGACATCCGGGTTTGAGATTTTGAGGGATAATTTAAACTTCTGTTCATCTACGAATTGATATCGGCTGCATAGTGGAAATATGTATGCGAAACGATTTCACTATACAGAACTAGGTGACACCCAAGGCCCTGAAAATGATACTAACATTGTTGAGAAACTATTCCAGAAACAGGCCATATTACTGGTGTTATTTGCAAAGAGTACTCGGTATGAATACGATAGCAATTGAGAAATTAAACTATGATACGATACTTCGGAAAGGATATTTCAACGGCTGGTAAAATCGAATTCCTCTAAATACCAAACAGTTTTTTTTAGCAATATATCATTCATCTATAAATGCTGATACATATGTATTCATGTTTGCATCCATATTCGGTAAAAAAGTATTCTTTACATAACTAATTTCTACCTGTTCGATAAGCAACGTTAATTTGTTTTCATTCTCTAGTAACTTGAAACATAATTGCGGCACCTAGTTTCTTATTTCGGGATCACTAACATAGCAAATAAACTGTACGGAAAGCTGGTACCATCTGCAATTCTTGACGTTGTAAAAAAGGTCATTTCAAATCGAAAAAGATACATCTATGGTGTACCTGCTCAGGAATACAAAAGTTACGAGAAAAATGCAATAATAAAGGTAAATGGTCTACGCTATGAAATGCCCTTGCCATGCATCACTTCAATTTAGACGAATTGGCCATAAGTCATCGCGGTGATTATAAGGACGTAAAAGCAGCATGAAATTTCTGCAACCGTTGCTCTAGCGCAGCAAGTGGAATTTAAAGCCTCAATTAATTTCTCACATAAAATTAGTAACTACACGGGGAGACAGGTGAATAACAACGAAGACAAAAAGTCAGAAATCCGCTCATGATCGCTTGGTCGCAGCTTCATTTGCGTCTCCTATGTCCTGTCTTAAGCTGAACAGACAGAAAACATAACAATGTTTAATTAACCTGTACCAATGATAATTGCAAATGAGCTCAAGTCAAGTGAACCTGTTAATTTCTTGCGCCAATGTTGGACTTATTAAGAAATGACCAGAAGCTAGAAGCAAAGATCGGACAGCAAGCGGTGGCGGCCTTACTTAGCTTGCTTACCGGGAGCGCTAGCATTTACGAGCGTAGACGAGGTTGCCGACGGAAAAGTGAAATCCAAACATTTGCGAATGTTGCGGACATGCTGCTGCGACCAGCGTCTTGGGGTAGGTTAATGCAACTCATTCATATTCATACCTAAATAGAATCGAAAAGCGATCCAAGAAATATGACGGTGAAATGCCCTCAGATCACGAAGGTTCACTTTATTTCTGTTCGGTGTCGCCGGTGTTATTTCGTAATCAACGTGCACGTACCCCCTGAAGTTTCCAATTGCGTGACAAAATTCTCATGTTTTGCGTAAATATTGTCCGTTTGGCTTTCAATTTGCAAACAAATCAGCCACATTTTCTTCAACCGACGATGCGGACAGAATTGCAGTTCGCAGCACCTAAAGTCATTATATTACTCTGGATGGCATCTACAGCATTATTAGTTTAATTTTAAATTTTGAATTTGTCATGTTCCTAAACAAAGCTCGGAGCGTATTGGTTATGTTTGTTCGTTAACTGAAAATGTGTTGAGCTAGCGATGTACATACATATCTAGAATTAGTTTTATGTTCTTATTTCAGTTTTAATTTCGAAATCGAGTTCCAAGTGCTTTTAAAAATGTTTTGTGTTTCTTTTGAATGGCCCATCACAAACTCGTGAATAATTATTAAAAGAAAATCAATTTCTTAAGATTTAGAAATTTCATAAAATTGGTGGAAAGGAGTACGGGGATGTGGCCCGTTCATAATCTTATAATTTCTTTTTGCTCAAAATTACTTAAAACAAATTTCAGCACGGTAGCCCAAACTGTTCGAGATTTAGTTATGTTGTAGACAGACGGTCAATCCGAATCGGGGTTCTTCTTCTGCTGTACCCTTGGACTCTGCGCGAGCATTATTTCTTAGTGTTACGAACAGTAATACAAACACAATTTACTCTCAGATTTCATCTAGAGTATGAAAACGTTCGCGACAAAAGTTATTTCTGTTTTACATCGAGCAGTTAAAAATAAGAGATGGAATTCTTTTGATAATTCCAAAGAGAGCCTAAATTATGAAACGCTGATAGCGCAAATCTAATCAACTGACATGACTTTAAAGTCACCTTGATGCCGGAACTATACACTCACCGGGGCTATAAAGCCGCCGAGACTACAAAGTCACCGGGACTATACAGACGCGGGATTATAAGATCCCCCCTGGGACAATAAGGTCACTGGATCTATAAAGTCATTGGGACCATAAAGTCACTGGGCCTTCAACCCTAGAACACCATCGGTTTCAGACAGAAGTTAATTCTGTAGCGTCGTAAAATTAACAACTCTTCAAATAATTGCGAAAAAAAAACCAATAACAATGGCGCAATAGTATGTTACAAGTATGTATTTATTTATGAAATAAACATTTTTATTCTTCAGTAATATTAAAAAAAATATCTGATAACAAGTCAGGCTCAGCTTTATTATTCTTGGGACAAGTTGAAGATACAAGTCTTCCATATCCACCCTAACCTGCATATTGGGGTTCTATGAGTCAGCTATTGTAAATTATTTAACACTTAGCTGTGTTTACGATCAATAGTTACATAGAATTAGTATTTCATTCGTTTATTTATGCTAGTTTGGATTTGTATCGTGTATAGGGGTGTCGAAAGAGAAGGGGTCGGTTGTTGGATTTGGAAAAATTTTTATTTGCCTGCTCGAATCACTTTCAAATTTCTCTGTATATAGAATATTAGATTCATAGACGAAATTTCATTGAATTTCTAATTCGGTGTATTTTATCGTATATTCATGAAACCATAGATTTATATGGGAGCGAGTAGAAGAGTTGAGATAATCGTAAGATTTTTGATACAGTATTAGTTCGTTTGTTTTGAAAGGTATTCCTACAAAATTTGAAGTTTGTAGCTTTTAATTTGTTAGTTATTAGTCGACTTATTGAAATTGGTCGAAATCATACTTATGTATGGGAGGGTAGGAGGAATTGCAACTTTGTTTTAAATATTTCTAAAAGTTTTTATACAAAATTTGAAGTTCATAGCTTTTAATAGTTTGGTGATAATTGATTTCTTATAAATGGCCGAAAAAGTGTTTTTGTTAGAAGTTTTGAAGATATTTGTCCAATTAATATCTTAGACTTTTAATCATTTTTTTAAATGAATTTCAGTAAATTTGAAATTGCAGCTTAAAATTTCAATAGAAAATTTTGAGTTTTTGTGGCTTTTTCAATATACATACATGAAACAGCTCGTGTAGGTTAAGGCGTTCTTATGCCACGTAACAGTTCTGGTTCAAATTGCTTTGTATCATGCTTTTATATGGGACGAGATAGAAGGGTAAGAATGATTTAAAAACTTTTGATGCAAAAATGCTTTACATATTTTTAAAAGTGTTGTTCAAAATTTCAATGGTTTAGGGATAGTTGATTTCTGAAAAATGGTCAAAAAAATGCTTATGTATACGAGGGAGTAGAAGTTTTGAGGGTATTCGAACAGTTAATATCCTAAACTGATATCAATCAATCAAATTCCTGTTAAGACCCCCTATAGGGGCATAGGACAGAAACAACTCTCTTCCCCAAGGCGCGATCCTGAGCATCGGCCTTAAGCTGTTGCCAGGACTCGTTTAATCCTCAGGCCTCCTGCTCAACTGCTCGCTTCCATGTGTTACATGGTCGACCAACCCGACGTCTTCCTTGAGGGTTATAATCCAGAGCCTGTTTTGCGATGTTTCGCTCTGGTTTCCTCAAAGTATGACCGATCCACTGCCACTTTCGCCGTTGAATCTCAATACCTAGTTTAGTCTGGCGAGTTGTACTCCAAAGTTCGTCGTTGGAGATTACTTCTGGCCAGAATATTCCTAAAATGCGCCGGAGGCATTGATTTACGAAAGTCTGTAGTTTCTTGGTAAGTCGAACAGTCACTTTCCACGTAGTACAACCATATAACAACACGGATTTGACGCAAGCGTCAAAAACTCGCAGCTTCGTGCGAAGGGAGATCTCTTTTAACCTCCAGAAAGGGGAAAGGATACCGAAGGCCTGACGGGCTTGATTTAGCCGAGCCTCAACATCCTTTTCGGCTCCGCCGTCCATGCTGACAATGCTTCCGAGATAGCAAAAATCTTGCACCTCTTCCGCATCCTGTCCATTAAGAACAATCGGTGTGCTTGCGTTCGAACCCATGTGCATGTACTTGGTTTTACGCACATTTATTTTCAGTCCCGCCTCTTTGCATTTAGAATGCAACGAGCGAACATTTGACTCTAAGTCCGAACGGGTATGTGCAAGCAAACACACGTCATCAGCATAATCAAGGTGACTTAAGATGTTAAATAGTCTCCATTGAAGACCTTTACCTTCCCCACCTTCCAGTGCAGCTTTTAAGATGTCATTTATTACCACCAGAAACAGGGCTGGTGATAATATGCAGCCTTGTCTGACACCCGTTCGCACAGGAAAGCTCTCGGACAGCTCTCCTCTATGCAAGACGCGACACCTTGCATCTTCGTAGGATTCTTTAATCATAGCTATGACCTTATCTGGAATACCTCTCCTACGCAAAGCATTCCATATGTAATCTCGCTTAACGTTGTCGAAAGCCTTCTCGAAGTCCACAAACATGAGATGTAGTGGCGAACCCATTTCGGCTGACTGCTCTAATATTATCCGTAGGGTATTTGTGTGGTCGGTACAAGACGACCCTTTACGGAATCCAGCCTGATAAACTTCGAGAGTGCTCTCGACGACATCACTAATCCTATTGAGAATTACCTTAGCCATAATTTTTGATGCGGCAGTAAGTAGACATATACCACGCCAATTGCCACAATCCCGAAGGTCGCCCTTCTTCGGAATTTTCACAATGACGCCCTCCTTCCATTCAGTCGGATATCTTCCCTCATTCCACACCTTAGTGAAGAGTGGGAGGAGTATATCGGCTGTTATTTCCGGGTCCGCTTTGAGGAGTTCGGTTGGTAGTCCGTCTATACCTGGAGCTTTCCTTCCCGCCATTGACCGAATGGCGGAAACTATCTCTTCCTTATCTGGGGGATCGTCCCTAATAGAGGATTGTTGTGGTTGGATGTTTGGAAGTTGTTCTGTTTCCGGAATATCTTCATCTGACAAGATGTTTAAAATATCAGAGAAGTATTCCTTCCATCGTCGCAACTGGTATTCACTCATATTAAGGAGAGTTCCGTTGACATCTCTCACCAGGTGGTTGGCGGTGAAATTCCTGTTCGTCAACTGTTTCATGATTTTGAAAAGTGAACCCATATCCCCAAGGTAAGCCGCAGATTCTGCCTTGTTTGCCATATCTTCAATGGGCTTTCTCTTGTCGCGTCGAACAGCCCTCTGAAGCTGTATATGAGCATCGCGGTAGTTCTGCCTCAAGTCGGGCGTTCGTTGGTTGACATCGGGTTGAGAGATGATTGCCAATTTGGCTTTTTTCCGATTGCCAACCTTGTCCCATGTGTCTTGTGACATCCAGGGTTTCTCACCGCTTTGCTCATATCCCACAGATTCTTCAGCACTAGTTAGAAAAGTGTTTCTGGTTGCCTCCCAATTGGCGTCCAGTGTGCGCATTTCGTGTTCACCTAATGTGGATGACTTTTCGCGTAGAATGGTGGTGTATTCGCGTTTTTTGTTGGGATCTCTGAGTTTATCCACATTAAGCTTGCGCTTCATTTGAAGAATTTGTGGTCGTCGGATAGCTGCTGTACACAATCTCAAGCAGGCAACCATCAAGTGGTGATCGCTCCCCACGTCAGCTCCACGTTTCGCTCGCACATCGAGGAGACATCTTCTCCATCGGCGACTTATAGCCAAATGGTCGATCTGGTTCTGAGTAACACCATCAGGGGAAACCCAAGATGTTTTATGATGACTCTTGTATGGAAAAAGGGTCCCTCCGATGACCATTTGCCGAGTACTACAGAACTCCACAAATAATTCGCCGTTTTCGGGTCTCTTAATCCAAGGTCGTGAAGGGTCGACCCAAGGGTCACCATGCCTCCCCATGACGTGTTCTAGTCCAGTGTTGTCTGATCCAACCTGGGCGTTCATATCTCCCGAGATGATAATAATATCACCTCTTGGAACACGTTCGAAGGTGGCACTCAGTTGGCTATAAAACTCCTCTTTGTCACCAGATGTCGCGGTATTAGTTGGTGCGTAGCACTGCAGAATTGTGACGTTTCTGACACTGGTCCTGAGCCTGACGACGATAATCCTATCCGAGATTGGTTCCCAGCTAATGAGACTGTTTCTCGCTCTCGGCGTAAGGACGAACGCCACGCCATTTCTGGCTTCAATTTCAGGGCCAATGTACAGAATAGTGTTTCCGCTAGGGGTTCGTTCTTCTCCTGATCCTGTCCACCTGACCTCGCTCAAGCCCAAGATTTGGATGTTATAGTGCTCCATTTTACGGTCGATCACTGATTGGCGGTGCAAGTACCGAGTAACCCCAGCTCTTCCCCCGTCATTCAATGTTCGAACGTTCCAGAAGCCAATCATAGTCCGTTTTCGAATGCCAAAAGTCGTTACCGTAGGATCAGTCCGTATCCGAGGCGATGTATCCGTTTCTCGTATCATTTAGGTCTTGAGATCAAGGGTGATAAGCCCATGATCCAGTGAGTGTCCATTTGCCATTTTTAGGGCAAGCAGGACTGGCTGTGGGTGAATTCTACAGCCCCCATCCCAGAGGGGGATAGTTAGCTCAGGTCCGTGGAGTCGCTAACTCCAAAGATAGTTGCAGGAATTGGTAAAACCCCATACTACAACTACCCCCTTGCGGGGGGAACTGATATGATGACTGATAACTGATTTCCTAAAAATGGTCGAAAAAAAACTTTTGTGTGGAAGGGGCAGAGGTTCAGCAGGTATTCGACTAGTTAATACCTTAGACTTTAAGCATATTTGCCTTACCGTTTGTAACGCTAAGAAATAATGTTCGCACAGAGCCGCCAAGGGTACAGAAATATTTGTTGTCGTTCAAAAATCTTGATTCTGAGTGACCGTCTGTCCGTCTGCCTACAATAAAACTCTCGAAAGCTTTGAGCTATCATGCTGAAATTTGTTGTGTAAAATTTTTATCAAAAGAGTAAAAGAGCTATATCCCCCCACTCCTGCTACACCCTCACAAACTTCAAGAAGTTCCGAAATTTTAAGAAATTAATTCTTCTTCGAAACTATTTAAGCTCACGATTTGAAATTTTGGTCAAAGAATAATGATACATATATCATTATTGTCACGAGATATTGAGCCGATCTCCTTACTCCTTCTACCCCTTCCATACAAATAAACAATTTTGAAAAAATTTTTTTTTTCGAAATTCACTGAGAATAGCAAAGCTCAAAAGACGAATTTTTGCCAAAAATAGTTTAATTATAATTGCAATCAGTTTTGAAAAAATTATCAACTTCACCTTACTCCTTCTACCCCATACAAATTTCACGAAATTTTTAAATTTTCATTAAAATAGTTTGTTTTGAAACTGCCAAAGCTATAGTCTTGAAGTTTTGTGGAAAGTATATTATATGTATAATAGAAATATCATTGAAGATGAAAAATCTTTTTTTGATCCATATACTCCTTCTACCACCTCCCATACGAATGCATAATTTTGGTAAATGTATTATATCGATTTCCATTGAAACTAGAAAATGTACAAACTTAAAATTTTACCAGATTTTGTTTCTTAATAATTAAAATAAATGATAAAAAAAAATTATCAGCTTCACTTCACTCCTTTCACCCCCTCCCATATATACCTATTTCTATAAATTCATGGAAGACATTTCTGCTTCGAACATATGTATATGTTGTTGCTTAAAATTCCAATCAAAAATTTTGAATTTTAATGGTTCTTTTCAATATAATACATGAAATACTTCGTGCAGGTTAAGCCTCCTCAATTTAAATTTTTACCAAAATTTAAGATCATTGAACTCTGCAATCTGAATAGTTTCTTTATGGGGACCAATGGATAAAAAAATGAAATTATTTCAAGAGATTGTCCTACAATCCTTCTACATGTAAATGGATTTTCAGCTTTTTTTCTGGAGCCATGGTTGCGATATTCGAATTGGTACTTTTCAATTTTAGCGCTTCCACCTTAACCCCAACACCCCTGAGATCAGAACCCATCTACAACCCACCCAATAATGAATTTCTATCTTCATGAATTCGGGAGTTAATGTGTGGCAAGTGTACACGTACGGCGGACGGCGTACAGACAGACGGATGTTTTTTTTTTGCATTTTTAGGCTAATAAAACGCGGAAAATAAAATTTCAGGGTAGGTTTTTTTCCAAGTCAATAACAATGCTTTATTATTAGAAAAATAAAGTAATTAGTATATTCTGGGAATTTTAAAAGTGGCACAAGTTTTGCATTTTGATATTTGTACTTTTGTTTACGTTGAGATTCACTAGGATTGGGGCAATAAAGTCCTTTGTTATTGACTTGAAATAGAGCCAATTGCATTATCTTTTTCTAAGCGACTTACTTGTGGAATTGTTTTGAATTCGTTTGGCCATATCGCGCTGTACAACCTACAGTTTCATGGATTGGCCCGGTTGGGGATAAGAAACATCGGTCAAAATAAAACGGACACGTCGTCTTCAGGAGCCTGATCATGTTCCGCCCCTTGGTGCGAGGGGTAAGGTCTAATTACTAATACTTTACCTATACCTTGATCGCTAGGGAAACGTATGGACTTGTTATGTTTATTATTTTACATGTAAGTGGACATCGATCACAAAACCCAAGAAGCTGTTCATCTAATATTAGGAACGAGCCAGTTTTATAATTTTTAATGCAATTCAGTTTAAATGTGTTACATAAAAATAATAATTTTCGCGAAGATCTTGTGGTTTGATTATTAAACTTTGGAGGGCTTGGAAGAAAAATTTTAGCCCTATAGAATTTTTGTAATTTATTTTCTTTTATATAATCTTTTCTGAGCGAAGCGAGGTTCTAAAAAGGTACAGGGCACAAAAGAATTCTCTTAACATGAAAGACGGATTCTTCTTATTCTTCTATGGCACTACAGTCCAAATCGGGCAATGGTCTCCTGACTTTAAGATTCCTAAACATTTTTTTTCTTATTTCTTATTGTGAAAGGGTTATTAGCCTTTCGCACAACCTTTATCTACGAATTTTCATGTTCGCAGATTTAGGTGACCCAAATATACCCACGAAGGCTGTGTGCTGGAATTATACGTCGACCGAGATTTGAACTCATGACCTTCAAATTTCAGACTAACGCGCTATCCACTACGCTTCACGCAGACTGAAAGATGGGTTATTGAAACTCAAATCGGAATCTGCAGATGGGGCACTTTATGCAGACCATCATTCTAATCATCAAGGTTGGGCACATCCTAAAAAAATATAGCTAAGAAACATTTTGAGGACATCAGGTTGTGAATAAAATATTGGCCAACAACAGGGAAAAAATTCTTCTGGATTCACTTCCGTGATGATGTGGAAACTGGTGTCGTAAATATACTATCTGCTCATCAAGTAAAGGCTCTCAGCGAAGATCAAAACGCTAGAGTAAAAAGTCGGAGATTCGAAAGAATTGCTGTTGATATTGCAGGACCTTTTCCGGAGTCAGAGAAGGGTAACCGCTACATCCTGGTGGTCATTGTTTTTTTCAATAAGTGACCTGAACCTACACCATCCGAAATCAGCAAGCCACTACCGTTGCCGAGGAAATTATCTCGATTTGCGTGAGCAGATTAGTGGTTTCATGCGAGCTACACTCTAATCAAGGCCGTAACAAGGCATTTCAAAAGATGTGCAACCTGCGTAGAATAAATAAAACGAGGACGACAAGTTGTATCCACAATTAGAGGGGATGGGGGAATGTTTCAACAAAACACTGAACTTGAAAGTCTCCAGGACTGGGATCAGCATATTCCAATATTCTTGATGGCCTATAGGAACTCAGTGTACGTGACAACAGGAGAAACACAATTTCGAGTCATATATTTAAGAAACATTCGAATCCATGCAATTCTTAAGTTTGGAATTCCACCAGATCAGCTATTGCTATGAAAGAATTACGTTTCGCATTTATAATATTGAAGATGCGCAAACAATATCTTCTTGTTTTTCGCTCGCAACTCATATATCATACAAAAGTATCCACTTCTCCCTTAGTCAATTGTAAAACTCAATAATTTTTGGGTGCGTATGGATATTTTAAGTTCATTTCTCTTTGCCTTGTTGCTTATATAAATATATGTCGCGCATGTTACTCATGAGTGGACATCGATCACGAAACCCTAGAAGCTGTTCATCTATTGCTAGGGACGTGGCAGTTTTATAATTATACTTTAGATGAAATCTGAGAGTATTACAAGTTTGCCACAAAGTTTGTAACGCTAAGAAATAAGGCTCGGAGAGAACAACTAGAGAGTTCAAATTTTGTACACATTGTTTTTGATAAAAAAGATACGAATTCGTGAATGGGCCGAATCGCTCCATCCCTTCTACCCCCTCTCATAGCAAATGGGACAATTTCGGAATTTGACTTTAAGCGGATGTTCTCGAAAAGTGTAAGAGCTATTAATCTGAAATTTGGAAATATTATTTTTATACCAATTTCAAACTATGGTAAGGAAATTATTCGAATCTCCCCTCTCTTTCTACCACCTCCCATATAAAATGCACTTTTATATGAAATACTGTAAATTAATTTATCCAGTACATATAAGACTGATCGAGCTGAAATTGTGCATTAACTATTTTTTTTTACAGATTGACCTGTGTTATAGGCAATTTCGGCCTTTATGTGCAATGCACAAACACAGTCATGGAGGGAAGGAATGGGATTGGAAAGGTTTGGGAAGGGGAGTGAGAACGATCGTAGCGAGTGGAGAAGCTGGTATATTGCTCAGTTGTACTGGCTGCTTACTGACAAATACTTGCAGATGTTATGGGGGACTGAATGATAGAAAGCGAACAGAAACCATCTACTGAGTATCTAGGCCTTCTTGAAGTGGAACTGTTTCACTTTTACAACGTTTCCCCATTTTATTGCGAATAATTTTTTATCACCAGTAGCAGCTGAAAAATTTGCGCTTAAAAAAATCTCGTCTGGAGTGGGAATCGAACCCACGACCTACTGGCTGAGAAGCAAGCACGCTGTCCACTACGCCACGGAAGCCTCCTAAGCATTAACTATTTATTTAGAATTATTAGTAAGACCGAAAAAAATTAGAGATAAGCTTAACTCCTTCTACCCCCTCCCATACAGTATGACATAATTTAACAACTTTTAAAAAAGACGATTTTCCTGAAAAGTATGAATGCTACTGATCTGCATTTGAAAACATGTCAAATACATGATGTTGAAAGAAAAGATTTCCCGATTCTATACTGTTACGCTTTATTATTCGTGACGTTTCGGTTTCTGCTGAGACCTTTATCAAACTCGATAAAGGTCTCAGCAGAGACCGAAATGTCACGAATAATAAAGCGTAACAGTGTAGAATCCGGAAATCTTTTCTTTCAATTCGAAATGCACTGTGAAAACATTCACCAAACCATTACATGATGTTCATAGTTATTTCTCAAAAACTCACTAAGAACTCCCCACTCTTTCTATCACCTCCCATTTAAACTGCACAATTTCACTAAATCCAATATACTAATTTTCTCAATCTAGGGTGTTGCCTAGTGGTTAGCGTGTTGGTCTTACAATGCGAAGGTCGTGAGTTCAAATCCCGGTCAACGTAAATATAATTCCTGCACATTACTTGCTTGGATATACCTTGGTTACCTCAATCTACGAAAAAATGGAAAATTCGTAGAGTGTTGTGCGAAGAGCTAACGAACCATCCACAATAAATAATGAAAAAAAAATGTTAAGTAGTCTGAAGGTCAGGAGGCCAAGGCCCGATTTGGGCTGTAGTGCCATTGTAGAAGTGTAGAAGAATTTTCTTAGAAGCTATATAAATTTTTGAACCTTAAATTTTCAATAAAACATTGTGATAGCAACTTTAGCATGATGTGAAAAAATTGGTTCAATGCCGTCACCCCTTCTACCACCTCCCATACAATTCTTAAAATCAAAAAATTTCTCTTCATCTAGAGCATCGCAAGATTAGGCCTAAGGCCCAATCGTAGTCCTGTTATGTTTTTTGTTGCAATTTTTTCCATAGAAATTATAGTTTTCGTGCAGATCTTGTGGTTCGATAATCCAACTTTGGAGAATTTAGAAGAAAAGTTTAAACCGTTCGAAATTTTTGTAATTTATTACCTTTTATGTAATGTTGTCGTTCGTATGCATACTTTTGCATCCAATATCAACTGTGTAAAAACTTACATTGTGCCTAGCTTAGCAAAATTATATTTAATAATAGATCATAACTTTAAGTATGAACAGTGATTATAAAGTTGTTGTACGCTATTGTGTCGTAAATCTTAATATTTTCCGAATTTGTAGTAAATTCTGTGCAAAAATTTGTACTTTCACCTGCAGCTTCAAGCCACCAAATGAGGAAAAGTCATGAATCAAGATGAACGGCTCACGAATTTTATCGAAACTATTAAAGTCGCCAGAACTATAAGATCGTCGGGAGTTTATAGTCACCGTGACTATATTAGAACGATTTTAAAACCACCACATCAGAATGTGAAACAGTCAAACTGTTTGCATGAGTTTAACTGTTTTCAAATGTATGGACACGAGAATTAGCGAGCGTTAAACTACAAGTTTTATTTTTATCGAATATAAATATTACTTTCGCAAATAGCGATTCATTATGATTGTGTTTACATCATAACAGAAAATGAATTGTAAAAATTCAAATCTCGGTCAACATTTCCCGCTCAATCGCTTAACATGCATTAGCCAAACTCTACTAGAGGAGCAGTCTCAATAAAGACTGAGCTACTATTCCCACAAAGTTTACCGACAACAAAGGTTCCGAAATCACTTTAAACCTCTAGAAAGGTCTGGGACCCATACACAAATTACTGTTTTATTGGATGAAGCTAAACCTTAACAATTCAACACACCTAGTAATATTGACCTCTTAGATTTTATTGAAGTGCAATTTTGAAATAAAAAAAAAAAACTTGTACTTTCTAGACCCGCAATTCAATAGCGAAAACCGCTTTAGATGTTCGTCCTGCTTGAAACGTTTTTCAAAACCATAAGAAATACTTGCAAGTTCTTAATTAACCGGCTCTATATTACCATTAATGCGAATTTATAGTAAAACGAAGACCTCTTCATATTCGACCTCCTTCCACGTTGCATTTATGCGCTTCGAAATTGTGTGTAAAATCGCTGGTCAAGCGAAGGAAGAAGACTAAATTCTAGAATAGAACAAGTTGCAGGTTGTTCCATTCACGGTAGATATGAGCGTTTCTAATTAATGGCCAGCCTTCGAATTAATATCCTCCCATAGTAGTTTGCTCTTCTTTTTGAAGATGATTTCATGCGCATAAACGCAATTCGGAATTCTTATTTCAGGTCTGCATATATGGCAGAAAAGACACTATTAAATTCTTTAGTCGACGAATAATGACCATCGTACGTGCTTTGCTCGCTCGAACTAGCGCTCGCACTAGCGCTAGCGCTATAATGGAAATAATCGATGGCCACTAGAAGTGTGGTCTCCTAGCGGGTGCTCCATCGGTCTTATCTGCTGAGTTATTTCTACTTTTAAAAAGGTGGAAATATTAGAAGGAGCTCATTTGCGTTTATCTGGGAAAATGTTTCGAATGGATCCCAAACATTAAGATACAAGATTTCTATTTGTCGATGATGGAAGGAATTATCCCGATGTAAATGTTCTTTCAATGGTCGAGAGCTACCGGTTGGATCGTTTCGTTTCGAACGTTTTAACTGATGTTGTTTCTCAGAATTACACGAGTTTTCGAGCATCGTATTTCTGCAGCAGCGACTCTAAGTAGTTCAGTGACTTTATTAACTCGTTAATGTTTTCAAAATGATGTTAAAAATCAACGCATTTAAAATGGGGAATTGATTTCGATGGGTTATTAAACTTTGTAATAAAAAACTGATTTTCAGATAAACATGTCTGTATTCAATGTTTATATTTGATACGATCACATTATTCCAATATGGTTGCAGGAAATGTACCTATAGAATTTTTATCAAATAACGATATTTTCTTACCCTACGTGATGCTCCTGAAGGTTTCTCACTTTAAGGGGCAGGAATACTAAGCCCGAAAACTGAATAGCAATAAAATAAAAGTTGTATGTCAGATGAATAACATATCAGGACTATGATTACGCGTGTAACGCAATCATACGATACTCTTAGATGAAATCGAAATGTTTCTGATCTTAAGATATTGTATATGCGGAGTGGTATGGGTAACAGCAATGAACTAATTTTACTTTGTTATTTTAATAATAAAGTATTGTGAATAAGGATGGCAAAATTTGGTCTTTTCCAATCGCAGTGACCAACTGCAATTGTTTTTTCCTCAATATCTGCGAAAATGAGCAGCTCTTCTAATAGCAGTAATTTTTTGCACTTTTCACGTCTATTCTCCGAAATATGCGAAAAATTCAGTATATTGGGATAAGGTATGTGTGCGAGTCCCAACAAAACCTCTGCGATTTATTGCGACATTAATTGCGCCAATTTCATAGAACGCAAGCAGTATGAATTTCTTCTGCTCTTATAATCGCTGCTCTTGTAAATTTTCAATCGCAATTGTTTTTTTTTACAATACAAAATTTTGTTCTTTCGCATTTCATGACTAAAATTGCCTGAAAATGCAAAAAAATCCGTCTGTCTGTACGCGGTATGCCGTCCGCCGTATGTGTACGCTCAGCGCACATTGACTCCCAAACCCTTCAAGATCGAAAGAAGGAGGGGGGGGGCTAAAACCGTAAACTAAGAATTCGAATATCTCAACCATGGTTCTAGCTCGGAAGCTGAAAATTAAGATACAATAGAGGGGTTTGTGAGACAAACTTTAAGAATAATTTAATTTCTTTATCCATTGGGGTCCAAAAGGGGAAGCTAAGAACAAATTGTCGGCTGAATTTTTTTAAATGATTGATAAATAGATAGATAGTTATTTACTAGATTTTATATACAATTGCATATTTCATTTCAAACTATACAGAGATTAGACGTGATGTCTTTGCAACTTAGGTTTATATAAAAATTAGCTCATAACAAATGGAAATTTAGCCTTACTATAAGCAATGTTTATTCCGTATAAGGGAAATCATGATCAAAACCCTTTGAAAGGTTAGAAAACTAAAACTAAAGAGTTATACTATAACTAGAACTAAACTTATGCTAAAACTAGAACAAAACTTGTTGATTAGCTAGTCAACCTCGTTGTAGGGAGAGGCTAGTGAAGGAATGTCGCAATTTGCACACCTTTCTTTAAATTTCTTTGTAATTTCGGTTACATAGTCGTTTAACAGTTTAATTTTAGCTTTTTCGTGTAAAAGACGTGTTATGCCAGGGTTCGTTTAATATGATCTTTAGACACTTGTTATGGATTATTTGTAGTTTCTTGCGATGAACAGTTTCACATTCGATCCAGATGGACGCGGCATAGGATAGCACGGGTAAGAATACTGATTTGTATAAAAGCAAATTATTTTCCTTGGATAATTGTGATTTCCTGTTTATTAGTGGATAGAGTATTCTGATGTTTTTAGATATTGTTGAAACTGTCTCGTTAATATGCAGCTTGCGGAATGTATCGCTGTGTCGTCGGCAAAAGCAGCCAGTTCGCAGTGGGAGAGCTTTGGGAGATCAGCAGTATAAATGTTATAGAGTTTTGGGTTGAGGCATGAACTTTGCGGAACACCTGTGGAAATCGATCTTGGACTGGAGTATTTCCCTTTTGATTTAACATTGAAACTTCTATTTGTTAGGAAAGAGCTTATGATTTGGCATAAGTATGGCGGAAAAGAAAAATTAACAAGCTTAAAAATAAGGCCTTTATGCCAAACTTAGTCGAATACTTTTTCGATGTCAAGTATTATCATGCCAACTGACTCTTTAGAAATAATTTGTCTTTGAATAAACGATTTAACTTTGAGGAGCTGATGGATGGTCTAATGTTTTGGGCGGAAGCTAGTGTTGGTGTATTCAGTCGTATTAGTCAGGAGTCTCAGAATTGCTTTCTCGAAAATTTTGCCTAGGATAGGGAGTAGGCTAATCAAGCGATCGGTACCGGGTTCAGAGGTATCGTTTCCTAGCTTTAGTATAGGGAAACTTGTTGCTATTTTCCACGCAAGAGGAAAGTGTCCAATTTGAAGACAAGAGTTATAAATAAAATTTAAATAAACTATCGCATATTCATTGGCATGTTTTTGATCATGAGAGGCAGTACACCGTCGGGACTTGGAGTTCTCTTAATTTTTATTGAGCGAATAATGCTTTTAATTTCTTTCAGTTTGCACAGGACTGACGGTATTATTTCAGGTGAATAGTATGATAGTCTGAAAATTACTACTTTAACTTCTGAGTCGGGCGCATTGTTTCCTGAGGTGTGGGAGATGGTATGAAACTTTTGAAAATTATCGGCAAGAAGCTCTGCATCAGCTTCATCTTGGAAGATAATTTAATTCTTATTTTTAGAGGTGGCATATTACTGCATGTCTTTCTGAATAGTTTATTTAGCTGCCAAAGGTTTGAGGATTCCTTTTCCAGGTAAGAGAGCATATTGTTCCAGAGTTTATTCCTATTAACGAGAATTTGGCTTTGGGTATCCTTATTTAAATAAATTTAAAGCATTGAAAGAAAAGATTTCCGGATTCTACACTTTTACGCTTTGTTATTCGTGACTTTTCGGTCTCTGCTGAAACCTTTATCAGTTTAGATTTCATATTGCTGAAGTCTTTTTCGAGTGATCTATTGAATTTTACCCAGTTGAGTCATCGAAACTGGGTATTTTCGCGTTGATCAAGATAGAGAAACACACAGGTAAATGAGTGGAGGACAGTTCATTGAGTGTTATTGGAGCAGGAATAGCGATGAGACCATTGCTTATTGATAAATCAATTGTGGAACACTTTCCTTTTGGCATTTTAGTGATTTCATCAAAAAGTAAGCGTTCAGCTTTATTTGAGCTGAAGCAATTCCATTGTCGGTGTCTAGCATTAACTTCTACTTCTACAATGGCGCTACAGCCCAAATCGGACCTTGGCCTCCTGATATTCAGGTTCCTTAACATTTTTCATTACTTATTGTGGAAGGGTTGTTAGTCCTTCGCACAACCCTTTTTCTACGAATTTTTCATTTTCGTAGATTGAGGTGACCAAGGTATATCCAAGCAGGCAATGTGCTGGAATTATATATTGCGTCGACCGGGATTTTAACTCACGACCTTCGCATTACAAGACCAACACACTACCCACTAGGCTATACCCTAGCATTGAGGTCGTCCACATATTAGTGCATTAGAGTGGTTCCTGAACAGAAATTTTAAATCGTTATGGAACAAATTAAATTTGTGCTTGTTTAACTTAGTCCCAGGACAATAAGTCGCTATTAATTTTATTTTTGGATCAGTAATTGCAATAATAATGTTTTCGATTATTTGTGTTGCTAGAGGAAGTAGTAGGGTATGATTTATACTGTTGCGAATGAAAATTGCAACAGCCCGATTTTTGGTATCTGTCTTATCTTGTCTATAGATTTTATAGCAAGGGTCGTTTAATTTATCAGCAGATTTAAGCCATGTTTCTGTAACAAATAATATATCAATATCGTTCGATTTTAAATACTCAAACGCTTCGGCGGTTTTATTGCGTAAGCTTGGGGCATTCCAGATAACCGATTTGAAATTAGTTCTATGATTATTCATATTGAAACTTAGCAGCTCGTTCGACACAAATTTTGACGATTTATAATTAATTCGTTCGTGAGTGAAATTAATTTATTGGTACCAAACAGTAATTCAGATGGCTTAGAACTAGTGATTGTTTGGTTCATTGCTATGTGAAATGGAAGGGTTAGTTTTAGTAAAAGAGTTAGAGGATCTCGGTGCTGGGTTGCATTTTGGTGGTGTTGCTTCTTTGCGAGGAAGATATGGAAAGCCTTAGTAGTGGCATTAAGCTCTCGGGCATTCGAGTTAATAGTTTTTCTTCCATTAAGTTTATTTAGGTTGCGAATTTAATGATATTCGGTTCGCTTGGAGGTGATTTGCGATATGATTACTGCCGCAGTTTGCGCCACTGATACTGTCAGAACCTATTGTGCGGCAATCAGTGTGCTTGTGAGCTCATCCGCAGATAAGACTCTTAGTTGGTAGGTAAGAATTATTGGACCCGTGGCCATACAGCTGACGGTAACTTTCAGGTTAAAAGAAAATATTACCGGATTCTACACTCTTACGCTTTATTATTCGTGACGTTTTGGTCTCTGTTGAGACCTTTATTAAACTGATCGACAATTACAAAAGACTATCATTATGTAGAAAAGGGGGTTAATTGTGTGTGGGAAGGGTAATTAAGGTTAGTTAATTAGTATCAGGCAGTTAAAGTAATTAAGGATTTCTGGATATGGATTTTGTTCTTACCAAATCTTAAGGCAGATAGCCCAACTGTTGATAGCTTGTATCCGGTGTCTCGGTTGAAGTTCTGTGGATGTTTAGAAATTTCTATTACTTCTCGTACTATTCGTTGATAATATTGATTTGTCCTGGCCAGAATTTGCACATTGTCGAATTCGATTGTATGGTCCTCTGTCGTTGCATATTCCGCGATCGCTGATGACTGTATCTGGTTTTTCGTTGATCCTTGTTTCTCCTATGTATACCTTATCGCATGGGCCGCAAGGTACTTTGCATACTCCTTTAGTCTCCAATGGTTTTTGTCCTTCTGGTTTCCTAAAATTCCTCGGATAGTAGTCGGGGTAGTGAATGTTGTCTTGATGTTGGATTTTCGAAGGATTTTTCCTATCTTATCCGTCGTACCCTGGATGTAAGGTAGTTTTACCCATCGTTTGTCTGCATTTCCTTCTTCAGTGTCTTCTCGTTCTGTTTTCCTTGGATGCTTCGGTTTCCACGCCATGCTAATTTCGCTCGCTTTGTACTCATTTGCTGTGAATGCCCGATTAAGCTGTTCCTTTTCCTTTCGTAAACTGCCCAGATTTCCTTCGGTTATACATCATGCTCTGTGTATTAGTGTCTTCAGTACATCTGTTTTCTGGCTTGGGTGGTGATGTGAATGAGCGTGTTGGTGTGAGTTGGTTTCCTATATACCCCGAAGGTTAGCGACGTATCATTTCTTTCTACGAGTACATCCAAGAATGGCAGTTTCCCGTTGCTTTCTGTTTCCATGGTGAACTTGATTTTTTCGCGGTGTGAGTTCTGGTGTGCTAAAAATTTGTCGAGCTCTTCTTTCCCATGTTGCCAATTGATGAAGGTGTAATCCACATACCGTAGATACAATTTCGGTGTTAATGGAGCTGAGTCCAGTGCGTTCTTTTCAAGTTTCTTCATAAAAATTTCCGCTATCACAGGTGAAATTTGAGATCTCATTGCAGCTTTTTCGTTTGCTTCTAGAGTTTTCCAAGAGCATTATTCGACATTTAACGGATTTGCTCAAAAACCATAAGAATTATTAATCTGAAAATTGAAATCCATTACTTTTATAATGATTTCAATCCACTGTAAAAAATTATCCGAGTTTTCTCCTTCCTTCCCCCACCTCCCATACAAACTGCACTTTTTCATGAAATACTATAAACCAATTTGCTCAGTACGTATAACATATTTGGAGCTCAAATTTTCTACTAAATTCTTAATTTGCATTATTATCAATATCGGGAAATATAAACCGTTTAGCTTCCCTTCTCCCACACCCTTCCATACAATGTGACACTCTTTCACATCTTTTCCAAAATTTGATTTTCTTGAAAAATTCTTTCATACTTTTTATTGATCTGAAATTTAAAAAATATCAATTGCATGATGATTATAGTTGTTTCTCAAAAAATTTCTAAAACCCCCACTCCTTCTACCACCTCCCATACAAACTGCACAATTTCACTAAAACCAATGCACTATTTTATTTTTCTCAGTATCTATTCATTTTTTAAGCTTGAATTTGGTACAAAACATTATTATAGCTATTTCAGCGTGATGTGAAACAAATTAGTTCAATGCTAACACCCCTTCTACCACTGCCCATAAAAAGTTGCTTAAGATCACAAAAATTCATCTATTGTATGATTGGACTTTACGCACAAACGTAGTCCTTTTATGTTTCTAAGCTTAATATTATTTTATTTGGGCTTTTGTTTTTTAATTAACACTAGCTACAACTACTCACATGTCCTTAAAGCTCTGCAATATGAATATGATCTCAAATCACGGGATTGATTTGATCATACAAATGCGAGTATCCTGGTTTCATTCTTAATAATTTATGGATCTGTGATAGTAATTGTGTTCAAGGAGCCATTAAACTAAGCAAATTGTATATCCCACATAATGTATTACTAATTCTTCTTCTACAATGGCGCTACAGCCCAAATCGGACCTTCGCCTCCTGATATTCAGACTCCTTAACATTTTTCATTACTTATTTTGGAAGGGTTGTTAGCCCTTCGCACAACCCTCTTTCTACGAATTTTTTTATTTTCTTAGATTGAGGTGACCAAGGTATATCCAAGCAGGCAATATGCCGGAATTATGTATTGCGCCGACCGGGATTTGAATCACGACCTTCGCATTACAAAACCAACACACTACTTACTGGGCTATACCGTAGCTGTATTGTATTACTAATTACGTTCTCAAAAATTGATTATTATTGCGATTCCCACGCGGACAAAGTCGCGGCCGATCGTTAGTATACAATAAATGGGTACGTAATTTTGGTGAAAAACGTACAAATTAAAAAAAAAATAAATAAATAAAAATAAAAATTAATCAACAATTCCCGAAGATTTTTATTTCATCGAGAGCAGCGAACCTGTTGTAATTATTTTTAGAAAAATCGGGTTAATGTTGATTATTAACTTTCTTGCAAAAAAAAACGTTTTATATTTTCGGTGCTCTTAATTTTCTTCATTAATTTTCGTCAATTTTCACTGAATATTTCAAGAAAAAAAAAAATTTCCACATACCATTCAAGATGACTAAATTAATCAAACTACGGTTAGTATGTTCGATACAATGTTGCATGCTAAAATGTTTCCGCATCGTGTTACCATTGTGACGGTCGCAGTACACACATAATTATATATGTCATGTACGTTGTCGTATGCGGAACTTGTTCTCGCATTGCACCTGAACTTACCTTCCTTTGGGATCATTAGAAGAAGTGACGTATACAAACAGAATGAGAAATAATAGGTTCAATATTTAATTGGGAATTTGTCAACGCAAACTGTTCTAACAGGCGGGAAGGAATGTTTCTTTTCAATCTGTACCACCAGCCATAGTAGAGAAACAAGTAGTCGCTAGTTAGCTTAGGTACCTGTGTAATGGCCAGGGGTTTATAAGTTTGTAATATTTATATGCTTGTGATTGCCTTTTTAGGACATCGTTGAAAGAGTTCGGAACGGGATCGACTACTTTTGATGGTGGTCCGAACTGTTTACATATCAAAGATATCAATTAGCGTCGCGGCAAGATGTAAGTAGGTATGCACATACGTGAACATACATATGCATAATTTGTCGATATTTTGACATATGTAAGATTGATATTATATTATTAGTGGCATCATAATACTAGTTGGATGTCTTTTTTTATTTTTTTGTGTAAGAACTAAATTTCAATCAATTTCATGTAATGATCGCCTATTGCGGCAAAGGACAAAAATCGTTCTCTACAATTAAGACGCAATCCTGTGCACTGGCTTTTAGTTGTTGCCACGACTTGTTTTTTCCTCTGGTCTCCTGTTTATCCACATTAAGCTTGCGCTTCATTTAATGAATTTATGGCACGTCAGCTCCATGCATCGCTCGCATCACGAGAAGATATATCCCCATCGACGGCTTAAGATCAAATGGTCGATTTCATTTTGACTAACACCAATAGTTGAAACCCAAGGTGTTTTATGGTGAGTCTTGTTTGGAAAAAGAATCCCTCCTCTGACAATTTGTCGAGTACTACAAAGCCCCACAAATGATTCGCCGTTTTCGGATCTCTTAACCCAAGGTCGTGACGCGTCGACCCAAGGGTCACCATGCCTCCCTATGACGTGTTCTAGTCCAGTGTTGTCAGAGCCAACCTGGGCGTTCATGTTTCCTGAGATGATATTAATATTACCTCTTGGAGCACGCTCAAAGGTGGCACTCAGTTGGTTATGAAACTCCTCTTTGTCACCAGGTGTTGCGGCATTTTCTAGTGCGTAGCACTGATGAATTGTCCTAAGCATGATGACGATAATCCTATTCAAGATAGATTCAGCTGATAAAACTGTTTCGCAATCTTGCCTTTAGAATGACCACTACACCATTTTTCACACCGGACCAACGTAAATAGTGTTTCCGATCGAGGTTCGTTCTTCCCCTGATCCCCTCCAACTGACCTCGCTCAACCTTAAGATTTGGATGTTATAGTACTTCATTTCATGGTCGATCACTGATTGGCTGTGTATGGATTTGGATTGGAATGAACTATCATGCAATATTCCAGAAGTCAACCAAAGTCCGTTTTCGAATACCAAAAGTCGTTAGAGTAAAATCTGTATCCGAAGCATTCCATTTCTCGTATCAGTTAAATTTTAAGATGAAGAGTGAATTTATCGCACATTTCACATTAATAAATTATTTACTTCGTAACTTCGTAGAATATATTGGAAACAATTGCGGTACTTATTAATTTATCTTGTTTACCCTTACAAGCTCACTTATATGCTAATAGTTGGGCGTAGACGTTCGGATAAGGCGGACTTGATTAAAAAGGAGATGCTGGAAGACTTTTTTCGAGCGTATATGGCCGACTTATGAACTGCACCATAGTTGAAAAAGAAATTTGTTGCTCTGAAATTTTATTTTTTCGCGTTTAAAAACTAAATTAGCCTAAAAATGCAAAACGAAAATCGGTCCCGCGGTACTCCGTGCATATGGACTCATATCTTCGAGATCGTTAAAGATATGAAGTTATTTTTTGTGTGGCTGTAGATTTTTTTTTAGTATTTCTTATTCCTTTTTTTTACATTTTTAGAGAAAAGCACTACTCCCCCTTTTAAGGCAAACCTTGTGTTAAGGGTGAGGAGTCGTTGAAATTTATTAGACAACAGTCAATAATTTAATATTCGTTCTTACATATTAAAATTTTTTCAAAAAATTTATTATGACAACTATTCATTTTTAATTCAATTTTTACTTTATTATTCTAATAATAAAGTATTGTGATCGACACAGAAAAAAAAAATTGCTACCCTGAAATTTTGTTTTTTCAAGTTTCATGACTAAATTAGCCTAACAAGGAAAAAAATCCGGCCCGCCGTACGCCGTCCACTCTACAGCGTACATATGGGCTCATATCTCCGAGACCGTTAAACGTAGAATGTTCGTTTTTGGGCAGATTGTTGACTAAAAACAAATTGTTGGTCAAATTGTTTCTTTCAAATGATTATATCTTCGAAATTACCTATCATAAAAAATTCATATTTTGGAACCATTAAGGCGGGATAGTAGTAGTAGTAGTAGTATAGGGAAATAGGGAGCATTTTAAAAATGGCGCACTTTTCAAAATTACAAATCGTTATATTTCAAAATTGAGTACAGATATTAAATTGAAAATTTGTTTTTTTTCGTACAAATTTTGAGTTGGGTGGTGTAGGGGAAAGAGGTGGTAAGCAGAAATGTCCAAAATTTTGAGTAATTTTTTTAGAGCTCTGGTGAAAGATACACAGTTTAAATTTTGATTTGTGTACATCTATTTGATATACATAGAAAAAAAATAATAATTTGTTCGACAATTGTTATAAACCGATATCCCCCCGGTCTAACGTGCACAAGGTGTTTCATGTGCATTGAAAAAAACACATAAACTGAAAATTGTTGAATGAAATTTTAAGGTAGGAACTTGAAAATTTGCCCAATTTATTTAAAAAAAAATCATTAAATATATGAAATATTAACTGGTGGAATACCTTCAAAACTCCTTCTTCCTGCCATACAAAATTATTTTTTCGACCATTTCCAAGAAATCAATTATCACCTGACTATTAAAAGCTATCAATTTAAAATTTTGCACAAGAACTTCTAAAAATAGTTGAAACAAAATTGTCTCAAAAGTTTTGAAATCACACATGCCATTCTACCACCTCCCATACAAAAGTTTGATTTCAACCAATTTCATTAAATCAACTTATAACAATCAATTTAAAAGCTACGAAATTGAAATTTTATACGAGCTTCTTACAAGAGAAATGAAATAAAATTGCATTACAAATTTTACTATTCATTTACCTGCTCTACCCCCTCCCATACAAATGTTCTGTTTCGAGAATGTCGAATACACTGAATTTTATGAAAATTCTATGCAGCTTCGTTTATAAAACACATTCTACACAGAGAATATTGGTCATGATTCAAGGAATCAATTAAGAAGCTATTAACATTTACCCACCTTTACTATCACCCCTCCCGCTCCTCTCATAAGAACCCAAACTTGCATAAACGAATGAAATATTGTTAAATTAATAACAGTATTGCCCAAGGAATTCTCTTTCACTTAGTCTCCCAAACCACTCAAACCTGCATATTGACTTTCCATGCATCCGCAACTTGTCCCAAAAATAATAAAGTTTCGCCCGACTTGTTGGCAGTTTATTTTAACTTAATATCAAATATCGATTCCTTTCTATGATTAATTGTAAGAAATTTGTTTTATTCTTTCCTTAAAAATAACAACATTTTCGCTTCGTCTTACATGATGGAGCAGAGAATTGAAGAACTTAATGCCGATATAGGGTGTAGCCTAATGGGTAGCATGTTGGCTTACAATGCGGAGGACGCGGGTTCGAATCCCGGTCAATGCATAATTTCAGCACGCTGCCTGCTTAGGTATTCCTTGGTTACCTCAATCTACGAAAATGAAAAATTCGCAGATAGACGGTTGTGCGAAGAGCTAACAACCCTTTCACAATAAGTAATAAAAATGTTAAGAAACCTGAAAATCAGGAGGCCAAGGTACGATTTGGGCTGTCGTGCCATTGAAGAAGAAAAATGTCGATATAGGAATAATGGGCTTGCCCAGTTTTCGTGAATCTGGTAGATTGATTCTCTGCTGGTTACCACCGCGAGTAAGATTTGTGTTGGTTTCCAGTATTCCACTCTTTAAATATGTGGGTGTTAGCAATTATGATAAAAACTTTATCAATGCTTAGAACATTAAGCAATAGAAATAGAAGACAGGAAGGGTATCAACTTTTTTTTTAATAAAATTTTTAGCAACATTTTTTGGGCAACTAAAAGCGTATTTATCAGTGTTTATGTGGCCACACCTCATGTAATAATATGATATGGAGTGAATAGCAAAATAAAACATTCTTATATTTGTTTTGGATAAATAAGTTTTAACTTCAAGGCATACATGTGTTAGTTTTCTTAATTTATTTTTAACACTATTTATATGAAATTTCCATTTTAGGTGTTGATCGAATATCACTCTTAAATATTTTTTTGAGACACTTTATTCAAAGATAAATAATGGGAGTTTAGTAGACACGATTACGAATGTATTTTCAATCTCAAGTCAGTGAGTTGACTACGTTCTGATAGGGCGAATGTTATGTATATAGTTACTTTTGCTAATATTTAGCGCTAACGAATTATAGCTCAGCCACTCTCTTAATGATGATAAACTGTAATCCGCTTTTAGTGTAACACTTTCCCAGTCACTGTCTTATTATTAAAACAGTGTCATCTGCAAATGATATTAATTCACCTTGAATTGGTTGGGAATACAAATCATTTACATATAACAAAGATAGCAAAGGTCCAAGAACAGTTCCTTGAGATACACCGTGATTAAAAGTAAACTCGTCGCTATAAATGTCATTAATCATCATTTGTCATTTGTTTTCGATTTACGAGTAGCTAGAAATCGAATTAATCCATTTACTATTAAAATTTAGCTTTTGCAGTTTTTGCTCTATGATTTTATGCGGAATAAAATCAAACGCCATAGCAATATCTAGAAATACTGCAATTTTTTTGCTAAGTAGACCATCGTGTGTACTGCGTCCAGTACTGCAGCCATATTGACAATCAGAGACTTACCTCTTAAGATTTATGAATTGCATTATTCTGTTTTTGGCAAAATTTTCTATAATTTTATAAATGTTATTTATTAAATATAAAGGTCTATAATTACTAGCAAGCTGTTTGCTGGCTACTTTGTGCACTGGTGAAACTATTGCAGTCTTATAGATTTGCGGGAATATTTTTTTTCGAAGCTAAGGTTAACTAAATGAGTCAATAGTTTTATAATAAAAAAAGATATTTTTTTTTAAACATTCAATAGTAATTCCATCGAAAGCTGAACATGAGCCACCATTCATCATGTCAATAATAGACCTAATTTCTAGTTTCTTAACTAGATCAATATCTTTAGTCAATGACGTCTTAGAGGTTACAGTGGGTGAATTTGTGGAAGCAGTGAATATTTCGTATGTGAAATATTTTCCCCGACTTTTGTGAAATAATTGGTAAGTGAGTTCCATTTCCTAAATTTTGGGGAGTGACAGGTGGAAGAGGGAGGCGAGAGAAGGGCTCGGAGTCAAATAATATCCTTGCTAATATCTTGAACGAGGCTTACAAAATTTTAACTGAACGATCAACATGAGCCAAAAAAAGATAGATATGACGAGCTTAGGCGATATGCAAGAAAGACCTGCAGGCGAAAACAAAGGAAGTACCATAATGACAAGATACAAAAAAAAAACGATGATGTGAGACAAAATAAAACGCGGAACGCATACGCAATAGTTAAAGATCTAAAAAAGGGATATGAGCGAAAAACCAGGCTTCAACTGATGAAGGAGAACCATCATCGACACTACCCACGCTTGCTGAAATCAAAGCAGCCCCATGTGACCAAAAATTAAACAAAGCGACGGAAATTGACGAAATACCAGTTGAAGTTCTGAAAAACGGTGGAAACTTTATCGTTAAAACACTGCACAACATGATATGCAAAATTTGGACAGACGAAATTATACCCGAAGATTGGCGAAAAAGTATCATATGCCCAATTTTCAAGAAAGGAGACAAACTTTGTAGTGAGAATTACAGAGGAATATCATTGTTGTGTACGTCCTATAAAATAATAACAGAAATAATTGAACGTTGTTTTAAGCCCAGATATTCTCGGTGAAACAGGTGCTTGAGAAATGCTGGGAATATAACACAGATGTGCACCAAATCTTCGTAGATTTTAAACAAGCATACGACAGTATCGACATAAGCGTACTGTACCAAATCATACTTGACTTTGGGATTCCCTAGTACGACTAACAAGACTCACAATGACGAATACTGAATCCCAAGTGAGAAAACAAAACGATTCCACAACCAGCTTTCGAATGGAATGTGGTTTAAAGCAGGGAGATGGTCTAGCCCCCATGCTTTTCAACTTGGCACTAAAGTATGTCGTCCGAAAAATCCCTGTCGAAACCAACGGGACACTGCTATTCAAGTCCATCCAACTAGTAGCATACGCTGACGACATTAACATCATAGCAAGATCCATCCCTAGTACTAAGGAGGCATTTGTCAATCTTGACTCCGCCGCAAAAGAAGTCGGGTTGGGCATTAACGAAAGTAAAACAAAACTAATGACGCAAACAAGAAGAACACCTATTAGACAAAACTTAACAATTGCGGAATATAATTTGGAGAGTGTGGACAGCTTCCTATATCTTGGGCCTAATCTGGCAAAGGACGGCAATGAAACGAAATCAACTGACGGATAATACTAGCAAATAAGACGTATTATTCGGTACTTCCAATAATGAAATCGAAGAATAAGCTGCGAATATTTTAAAACTTTTGAACGACCTGTGCTGTTATGGCAGTGAGACGTGGATATTAACGCGAACTTTAAAAAAAATCAGTTAACGTTTTCAAAAGAAAGGTCTTCCGAAGAATTTCGGGACCTTAGAAGGAAGCAACGGAATGGCGAATAAGTTGTATCAACTCTACGACGAGCCAGAAGCTTCAACGTTCATCAAGCTACGTAAAAGATAGTGGGATGCCCATGTATAGCGAATGGAAGAGAGAAGAATTCCCAAACGTGCTATTAAGGGCAAAGCGATTGGTAACCAACCAGTGTGCAAATCACGCAAGCGATGGAAAGACTCAGTTGATGAAGACAGCAAAGCCATCTTCAAAATTAGCATGGATCGATACGATTGTAGGCGACGATTTCAGGAGGACAGGACCCGATTTGGGCTGTCACGCCATTGATGATGGTGATTACGAGTCGTAATGTCTTGTAACGCGTACTTTCCATTTGTTCTGCATGCTTTTTTCTTCTAAATTTATAGCAATTAGAAACCGTGAAAGAAAAAAGTGGAAACCCAACTGAAAATAAAGTGCTTCAAAATCAAGAATGAAATGGGTTTCAAGTAGTATTCATTGCTTTCTTTTGCATGATTATAGTCGCTTTATTCATCTTTTCCAAGATTTTATTGACGCCGTTTCAAAATCGCGCCATTTATTTTTCTCCAACTAATAAGAGAGTCTCGATTTTAAATTTAGCAATGCATACTGAAGCATTTTTTCCTCACTTTCAGAGATTTCTAATTTTTACACGCTGGTTAGTATATACATAGGTACAATACAAATACAACACCCTGTCAAAGAATGCGGGCCAATCGTATTAAATTAATAATTTTCCACTAAATTCCACTCTTAGTGTGTGGCTATAAGCCGCTATTAAATTGCTTTTCCCTAACATCTTTAGAAGCGATCTTAAAGCACATGTCCTGCTGTTTGTAAAAAAGATGATCAAATCATCATTTACAGATCATTGGTGACTAATGAGTAATAATGTACGCATTCAATCCCGTAGGGACTGCTGGTTGCTAGTGTTATCAGAATGATAAAGTAAAAAAAAAATATTAACATCCACCCACCCCTTCTATCTCTCTCCCCCCTAACAAATCACAACTTGCATAAATAAACTATGAAATATTGATTCGAGCTATTTATCGTAATCGCATTAAGGTGTTAAATAATTGATAACAGACCTACACAAGAACACCCATTAACTTAGACCCTTCTATCCAATGAATAATGAGCTCCCACACATCCCCAAGAATAATAAAATTGCCCCCCACTTGTTGGCTGATATTTTATAATTATTCAATCGCTTCTAATATACACACTCAAAAAAATTTTTCTTATTCATTGTACCACTGGTGTTTTAAAACGAGTTCAGATCGCTCTGGAGACACACCCTCAGCCCTCCCTCCCTCTCGAGCGATTAAATGATGTCAGAGTCTCTCATAATTTTAATGGTCTGAGACTGGATACTACCCAGATAGGAGATATAAGTCCTTACAAATTGTCAGTAACCCAGAAGTTGTTAAGGAGTTTTTACAACGTAGGTAACCCAAACATTTAGATTCTTCCTTGGCGATGTTAAATATATGATCGTTCCAAGATAAGTTGTGATAAGTGATATGGATACCTAACATTTTAACACTTGAAGAGTTGGTTAATGGCTTGTATCCGAAGGTGATTGGATCAAAGTTGGAGCCACGTTTGTGGGACACTGGATTTTCGAAGCATAAAATTCGACTTGATTTTCATTACTCCAACTAAGAATTTTAGCCACGTCGTCATTCAATGATTGAACCATGTACGTTGTTCTACTGAGCTAGTACATCAGGCTAAGAATGCAGTGTTGAAGTGATAGGAGAAGTCTAATGTGCTGTCTTCAGCGAAGCTATGTGTAGGATTGAAAGCTGAAGATAGCAAGTCATTAATAAATATTAGAAAAATTGTGGGTGAAAGAACCGAGCTCTGAGGGTCACCAGTGTTAATTTTATAAGAAGGGGAAACTACACCATTCAATACCACACGCATTGAACGATTGGCTAAAAATCTCAATCCAGGAAATAAAGTAATCGCCGAATTACCCACTTTTCAAAAATAAAAATATTTTAACCATTTTAGTGCCGAGATTTTTTTTATACCAGTATCTTGTTATATGTACATATGGAATGCGCTGTAGGATCTAATTTATGCAAAAGAAAATCTTTCATTCAGGACTTGATCAGATTCTGAAAAAGTAGTGATAGAAACAAATTTTCTCATGGAATTCAGTCTCTGAAAAAAACTGCAGGATTTCGGTGGGTTCCACGAACAAGGATAGTCAAGCATTCATCGGACTTTGAACAATTAGTACGATAGAATATGGAAACTGGTCTTTCAAGTAGCAAGGACCGAATGGATGGGGCGTCAAAACTGATTTATAGTACCAAAATTTATTTAATACATTTCTCATAAAAATAGCGGAAGTTTAACATAGATTGCAAAATGTACAAATAGCAAATTACTCGACCTTTGAACTTTTAACTACATATTTCACCCATATGAGAGGAATGCACACTTTATTTATACATATACACTAAATAATGATGTGCTGGATCGTATAATTGCATTTACTGTACTTTGCCACTAGCCTTACCACCTGCCAGCTTGAGCCATTTGGCATAAGTAAATTTTAAGATGCGACCGAAAGCAATGAGCCTAAGCCATTAGACATGTTGCAATAAAATGCTGCATTTCTCTTTAGCGATTGACAATATGTGCATATGTGCAAAATTTGAATATAGAGTTTCCGCCTATGCACGTAAAATTTATGGACGAAAGTTGTCGTTTACTGGTAAGGTAGAGAGATAAGGCAATTAGGAACTGCTTGAACGGTGGCTCCTAAATGAAGAAAAGATTGCCAGGGTATCGAAAGCATTAGCGTCTTAGCGAAATTCTCTGAATACAATCTTCAATTGCGCGGTCATAATTTATCGATAGTGAAAGTGCAAATTGGTGAGATTGTGGTGCTACAGTCTAGTTCTTCGGGCCTGTTTATAACTAAAACATGAGTGCAGGTATTTTCGTCTGTCTCTAAGGTACTGCTCTCGATTTATTCACATTTGTCTACGCTTGGAGAACGGGGCGCGAGATGGAACATAATAAACCTTTATGGAAAAAAAAACGCGAATAATTTAATTGGTTCGCGTGTTCCATTGAGGTATTTTTATTATTAGTCATGCTGGATGCTGGCCTTTTAGTTAGTCAAGTGGATTTCTGTTGGCCGATCTCTCCGCACGGTGTTGACGATGCTGTTGTCGTGGTTGTTGTGATTATCATAAGTGCACAAACATACAATTCATAAACATGAGGCCACTCCACATATGAATATGCCGAGTGTTTTGATTCACAAGTGGTTTTCTATGGACGAGAACATGTTAATTAGAGTGGAGTGGCACTGTGTCTCATTTTTATTACTTCGTACATGTTGCCTTCCACCATAGTTCATCTCGACTCGATAGCGACTTTTTCCTGCATACCAAGACGCTCTAGACAATCTCGCTGCCTCCCACGAACTTAAATTTGCTGAAATACAACTTACCGGGTTTGCGGATAAGGGATTTAGATCTGCATGTGAACGTTTCAAAATAATTGCATGTCTCACATGCAGTAATTACGAGTCTTTCAGTTACCGAAGACACGACCCATGTTTCCTTTGCCGTGATGCCTTATGATGAATGACAAACCATAACGACCACTTGGAAGTGCCACCGATTTCCTACGGGCGTTCCCAAACACTCGGCAGTGTTCTAAATCACCGGGTTGCAATTTCTATGATTCAATCACCAATTAGGAGTTTACTCGTCGACAGGTTGTATGCGGTCTACTGTCGAGTAAAAATAGTAATAAAATATTCGGGTTGCTTATTTTTGCAGGTGGAAACGAAGTTTGTACTATAATTGAAACCGTGGAAAATCAAAAGTAGAGTAGGCAGCTAGAGTTTCGGCCAAGATTACTAATTGCTAACATACTTAGCGGAGATAGGGCTCTCGAAGTCTACCAGCTCCAGCCATGGGAGACCCTATTCCCATCACGTCCATTTAGAACATAAGAAAATTAAATGGCGAAATACTGAACGTATGTCGGTTATTTGTGTAGCTGCCAATATTGAAATGTACAAAATATCTTTCAGTTGTCGTCTTAGAAATACATAATGTTTATGTAAATTGACGTTGTTCTCTTTTCCCGTCAATCGTCATGCATTTTTGTCGGAAATCAGGTGTTTTAGACTTAGATGACAGGTAATACAATTTTTTGAGATTGTAACCCGGGCTTGAGGGGTTAGGCACCAGCAATGTGTGAAGGTTACCAGCGGGAATGCTGAACGCCTCCGCATTGATACCATGTGGATCTATTGGAAGTATAATTTGAATACCGCCATTTTTTCTCAAAATTTGAGCATTCGTTGTGTTTCAAATTTCTTTTTGGCAGCATACGGTCGATTAAATTTTTGACTTCTTCGTAAGAATGGAGGTGCTGCTCAGCCAGGCCATGCGTCATCGATCGGGATAGGTGGCAGTCACAAGAAACGATGTCTTTTGAATATGGCGGGTTGAGAAGGACGTCCTATTTTAGTGTTTCCAGGTAGGTTTTCAGAACGTAAGCAACATGTGGACAAGCGTTATTGTGCAGCAAAATCACTTTATCGTGTCTCTCCTAGTATTACGGTCGTTTTCCCTTCAATGCCCGGCTCAAACGCATTCGCTGTATTCGGTAGTGAGCTCTTGTGATAGTTTCACCTGGTTGCAGTAGCTCACCGTACACCACGCCGAGCTGGTCCCACCAAATACACACCAGGATTTTCGAGGCATGTTGGGTTTGGCAGTCGATGTTGATGTATGGCTGCAGTATCCCCACTATTTTTTTCACTTTTGATTATCGTAGTTGATCCAATGGTCATCTCTAGTGACACTGCGATGGAAGAAACTCATCCTTTTTTGCCTTGGAACGGTTCAACGTTGCTTGGCTTCAACTCGTATGACACTCAATATTCTTACTTTTGAATTATTTCCAAGGTTTTCAAAGGTGCCTAACCGTACCATGTGACGTTGCTGAACGGCCATTTTTGACCAGCATTTACTGATGGCGCCTTCTATTGAGAACCGGTGGCTTTCAATTTATACTCTCGATATATATCATTCACCCAGACTGCACTACCGGTGAAAATAAATCGCTTCATCGGCTTGAGAGACCGGAATTAGTTCAGCTTGGAAGAAGTATAGTTTAAAGATAACCCAGTTCACAGGCTTAAAATATCTTCTCGGAATAAACAAACTCAGTTTGGAAGGTATGACGTCTAATGAACCAATCAAAATCGCTTATTTGAGAAGTAAGCGAACATCATATGTAAAACTTTTGTAACCAGAATGGGAAGTCTGTTAACTCGGTACGTTGTCTAAACTCTGGGAAGAAGTATTCTCCGAATTGTTAGGAGGAAATGGCAATGGCATAGAAAATATTCTATGGTTTCATTCTCCTCACAACAACCTCTGCAAATATTATCCATTGTGAGGTAAAGACTGGAAGAATGTTTTTTAATAAGACAGTGTCGTGCGACTATACCTACTAAACTTACTAATTTTCGGATGGAGTTTCTCTCGAGTCTCAAAATTATAATTGATTTTCCTCTACCAAACTCACCTCCTAGCATTTTCGTAGCGTTACACCTAGATCTAGTACCTTGTCTATTTGGTGTTGTATGCTACCTTCCAGGACATAATCGGAATATAGAGGAGATTTGTTCCTAAAGAATAAAATGCTTGCACATTTGCTAAGGTTCAAAGGCATGTAATTTAACCAGCCAAAATTCGATGCAAATCACTTTGAAGCAGTGCGCAACAATTTTGATTCGAAATATCTCGAAACAAAGTCGTGTCTTTAGAACACAGAAAAATTTTTGATAAATAACCGAATTCACGTCTTTAATAAATAAAATAAATAACAGTGGTTCGATATGGCTTCTCTATGGCACACCAGCTATAGCAGAGGAATGAGCTCCTCGAAAAATAACTTTTTGGATGCGATTGGACAAGTAAGATCTGATCCAGTCTGTGAAGTTAAAAGATATCCTAGTTCGCGTAGCTAGTAAAAAAGAATAGCATTGTCCATTTAATCACAGGCTTTGCTAAATTCGGTATATATGCAGTCAACCTGGGATGGTGAACTTGGAAAGTTCCATATTATTTGATGTGGTCGACCTACCTTTGTTAGACCCGCGTTGGACTGGACTAATGATTGATTTACAATAAAAGTTCATTACACCACAAACAATAGCCTCGAACAACTTAGAAATGCAAGAAAAATTAGCAATAGTTCGATAGTTACACATTCTTTCTCTCTTTTGCTAAATGGTGAATATCTCTATACCACTATCATTTATGTAAGTTTATTTAGTAATTTAAAACACTTTAACGATGATTTTTTTTTTAAATTAATTTATTAAAAATAGAAAAAATTTTCATAGAGAATAAATGCTAATGCTAAATTTTCTGTTTTTTCAACAGTGTTAGCGCACTGATTCGTTTTTGGTCGGCGTATTCGCCGTATCATTTTCTAGTAGATCCTGTTGACCCGGTGGTCAACTAAGCCGAAAAGAACGTGTTTTCCCATCTTCCATTTACTCTTGCGTGTAAGGCCACTTTCGTCACTTATGCAACAGCCATTACCTCTGGTTGAAAGACCGTAGCATATTCCGGTAAATGCCTAAAGATTTGCAGGTCAGTGTTTTCCGAAAATATATTTTACCCAACTACACCCTAATTCTGCCATAGACGGTCCCAAACCCGGTTAAGAAAAGAGGTAGTAAGAATTACTGTTACGGTATAGCCTAGTTACAAGCGTGTTGGTCTTGTAATGCGAAGGTCGTGAGTTCAAATCCCGTTCAATGCAATATATAATTCCAGCACATTGCCTGCTAGGATATACTTTGGTCACTTCCATCTACGAAAATGAAAAATCGTAGATAGAAGTGTTAACAACCCTTCCACAATAAGTAGTGAAAAATGTTAAAGTACCTGAATGTCAGGAGACCAAGGTCCGATTTGGGCTATAGTGCCATTGTAGAAGAAGAAGAATTACTGTAACCGAAATGGCTGTAATACACACTATCATCTCGGGAAAGAAGAGGGAAAAAAGTGACGAATAATCCTGCACGAAAGAAGGATATTAAGTTGGAAACCAGCAAAATCTGAACTGTTTTCTTCTTCAATGGCACTACAGCCCAAATCGGACCCTGGCCTCCTTACTTTCAGGTTCCCTAACATTTTTCATTTCATATTGTGGAAGGATTGTTAGTCCTTCGCACAGCCCTCTATCTATTAATTTTTCATTAATTGAGGTGACTAAGGTAACCAAGCAGGTACTGGAAATACGTGTTGATCGAGATTTGAACCAACGTCCTTTGTATTGTAAGCCAACACGCTACCCGCTAGGCTACATTTTCGCTTAGTTATGGTTTACTGGAAAATTAATATAGACAAGACAGCATTTGGCTGACGGCTGTGTTATTCTGTTATCTCATTATGAAGGAGTGACATCCAGCAGAAATGCCTTTCAGGCATGTGTGATATTTCACAGTTGCCTCCATCTTGTTAAAACACTGGAAAGTCTGAAAGTACGTTAGAAGTACGTCATCATTCAGATGGCCGTGTAGGCTCAGATATAACATTCCTAACTAGCACTGATCCCGCTCTGAAAGCAAGTCTTCATAAAGGTTTGTTTCAACTATAGGATTTTAATGTGACTTTTGAAATAAATAGAGATAACGACTTTCAATGGGGCCCCATAAGACATGAGTTTATCCTAGAATAGTAATAACAATAGCAAAACAAACGGATGTACCAACACAGATGATAGGAAACCTTCCCTAGAGAAATTGATGAGCAGAAACGTCCCACCAACGTACTTCATGCCTGGATGGAAAAATTCCCCCAGTAATAGCAACTGGTGAAGAAAAAAGCCGTGAGTTTGATGCTCTTGACAGGTTTGGTAAAAGAATTAGGGAATTAGTTGAAATGATGGGTGGCGGAAGGCGAACGATCCATCAACTTCTTAGAGACATGGTGATTGCAATATTGGCTACACGTAAACGCACTACAAAGGATATACGTCCGCGAACAGAGTAAAAGAAGTCTGACTGATTCGCAGATAGAATAGATTCCGAAGAAGTATAACATAATATGCGGTGTTCCATAGGGCTCAGACCTAGGACCCGTATTGTGGAATATACAATATGATGATATCTTACGACTTCCAGTACCATGAGATGTACACACAATTGGCTGCACCGATGATGTAGCATCAACTGTGGTAACGACATAGTTCAACAATATAAGTAATAATCTTCTTTCAGGTATTAAGAACTGTCATATAGTAGTTCTTATTACAAACCAAAAACAAAGCGAGCATATAACATTGAATATATATGGACCTGAAATCGCATCCCAACCGTCCATGAAATACTTCGGTCTTATGATTGATACAAGATTATCCTTCACTATGAACACCGAAACAGCCTGAGCAGAAGAAGGACAATTGCGAATATTGGAGGACACAGCCAAAAATGTTCTACATCATTTCTTTGGCCACTTTGCATGTCCAACCGATAAGATAATAGCCCACTGATCAGATCAAAGCTCGCTCAACAAATCGCAGTCACACTGCACCGACCTGTTTTGAGCAGCTCTCAGCTCACTGATCTGCTTATCGTTCGTTAAGTCGTTAGCCTGCTCTTAAGCATCAGGTTTTAACTGTTGCCAGGACTTATTTATTCTTCTGGCCTTCAGCTCAATTGCTCGCTTCCATGTGCTACATGGTTGACAAACCCAACATTTTCCTTGAGGACTATAATCCAGGGTCTGTTTGATGATGTTTCGCACAGGTTTCCTCAAAGTGTGACCAATCCACTGCCACTTCCTCCGTTGAATCTCAATGCCTATTTTAGTCTGTCCAGTTGTATTCCAAAGTTCGTTGTTGAAGATCACTTCTGGCCAGAATATTCCTACAATGTAGGAGGCATTGGTTCACGAAAGTTTGTCGTTTCTTGGTAAGTCGAACGGGCACTTTCCACATAGTATAACCATATGACAACACGGATGTGACGCATGCGTCAAAAACTCACAGCTTCGTGCGAAGTAAGATCTCTCTCTTTCTCCTCCAGAAATAGGAAAGGATACCGAAGGCCTGACGAGCTTTTTTTCGTTTTTTTTTACAGAATCACCTGTGTTTTAGGAAATTTCGGAGAAAGTGGAGAAGCTGGTATATTTTTCAGTTCTACTGGCTGCTACTGAAAAATATTTGCAGATGCTATGGGGGACTGAATGATAGAAAGCGAACAGAAATCATCTACTGAGTATTTAGGTCTTCTTGAAGTGGAACTGTTTCACTTTTACACCTTTCGCCCATTTTATTTCGAATAATTTTTCATAGCCAGTAGCAACTGAAAAATTCGTGTTTAAAAAAATCCCCTGTCTGGAGTGGATATCAAACCCACGAGCCTCAATACCCTTTTCAGCTCCGCCGTCCATGCTGACAATACTTCCAAGATAACAAAAATCTTGCACCTCTTCCATATCTCGTCCGTTAAGAATAATCGGTGTGCTTGTGTTCGAGCCCATGTGCATTTACGCACATTTATTTTCAGAAGTAAGTAAATATTTTGAATTTTTCGGATTTGATTTGATTTTAGTTTTCTCTACTTTTCCGTTTAATTTATTTCGTTTTTCTATTTCGATTTGAATCATTGCTAAATTTAAAAAAAATATATTTTAAATAGCTGCTCTTTTCAAAGATATTTATCACTACAAGAGCAATTTTTGCCATCCTAGTGAGCAGGGATGGCAAAAACTGCTCTTGCAGATATTAGAAAGAAAAAAAAATACATCACTACCCGTGTTTTCCTTTTAATGTCCTTCATGGTAGATTCACCCATGCCGCTTTCTTATAGTCTGCCAACCTGCGGAAAGGATGTTGCAAATGGATGTTGTAGATTAGAAAAGGAGGAGGTAATAGTATAAGGAAATGGGTATTGAGAAGAAAACTGCACTATTTGGGTGAAACATTCTCTTAGTGCGCGGCAGTTTATTCTCGAATCAATTCTTGCTTATTCGTCAGTTGGCGATTTTTGGTCGTACACTATTCGCAACCTGCGAGCGGACGTAGTGGCATACAGCTTTATAAACTTCAGTCGTGGACAATTTTACAATTTAAGTACCACAGTCTTGTTGCTATGATCTATCTACCTAAGCGCATCCTTGTATCTAAAGAGCGTCTTATAGCGTCATATATAGCCCATTCTTCTTGCTCACCGTGGATAGTTGTAAAAGTCCCTTTTACTAAGACCTTTTAAAATTTTCAATACCATAACTGCCCAGTTAGCACAATGCACTAAGCAATCTGATCCATTCAGTGAACTAAGTTATGCTAGATGCTCACTAATCGCCGCCAGAACGGTTTTCTTCGATTATCGTGAGAGCTTATCTTATGTCCGCTCAATATGTAAATTTTATACTCTTTGTGAAATCTGAGAGTATTATAAGTTTGCCACAAAGTTTGTAACGCTAAGAAATAATTCTCGTACAAAATCGCCGGGTTCAGAAATATTTGTTGTCGGTCAAAAATCTCAAAACCTGATGTCCGTCTGTCAGTCCGTGTCCTCTCTAGCTCGAGAGCGTGTTGAGCTAGAAAGTTAAAATTTTGTACACGTAATTTTCGACAAAAATTAAGGGACACTTCGTGAACGGGACAAATCGCTCCACCCCTCCCATACAAAAAGACACAATTTCGAAATTTGTCATTAAACGCATTTTCTCGAAAAGTATGTATAAAAGCTATTAATCTGAAATTTGGAATATATAAATTTCATAGCGGCTTCAATCTATGGTACAAAAATTATTCGAATCCCCCTACTCCTCCCCGAACCGCTCATACAAACAGGACTTTTTCATGAAATACTAGAAACAAATTTACTCAGTACATATGAAATTTATCATGCGGAAACTGTGTACTAAATATTTATTTAGAATTATTGGTAAGACTAAGAAAAATTGAACGATTAGCTTCACCCCTTCTGCCCCTTCCATATAATGTGACGCAATTTAACAACTTTACAAAAACTCGATTTTCCTAAAAAGTATGAATGGTACTGATCGACAATTTGAAATATGTAAAATGCATAATGTTTATAGTTATTTCTGAAAAAGTTATTAAGAACCCTCAACTCCTTTCACCACCTCCCATACAAACAGCATAATTTCACAATATCCAATGCAATTTAATTTTCTCAGTGCCTATTAAATTTTCGAATCTTAAATTTTGTATGGAACATTTTGATGGAAACTCTAGCATGATATGAAAAAATTGGCTCAATGCCGTCACCCCTTCTACCAATTTCCATACAATATTTCTTAAAATCAAAATATTTCTCTTTCATCTAGAGTATCCTATGATTGGGGCTTACGCCAAATCGTAGTTCTGTTATGTTTTTTTACTGATTTTTATATTTTTGAGGGTTCCGAATCTGGCTCCAGGTTTGTCCATTACCATAAAATTTAGTTAGTAATATAGGTCAACGATGTTAGTCCAAGATAATGAACATATTTTTTAATATACTATGTATAAATTAAAATTCTACATTTGAAAAGTTTGAAAGATTTCTTTTTTCCAAAAAACCTTAATTTTTGAAGTTAAATCTCAAAAAATGTACAAAAAGCGTCATATCACTCGATGGAAAGATTTGTTTAACATTTTTGTATATTTATAGTTAAGTTTCACGATAAAAATCAAGTAAAAATAAATTGCATCCGTATATAAATCATGTCTGATTAAATATTTAAATAAATGGGTATCCGCTCTATAAATAAAATTCCGGAAAAGTCATAACTTTCTCTAACCTTTAACTTTAGGCCCGTAGACCCTATAAAATAGATAGCCATATGCCACAGTGGTCTTTGCAAGTCTTAGGAAAATTGCGATATGCTAAACTATGCACATCGCCTAAAGACTAACCAGACGTCTTTGGTTTAATGCAAGGCTAGGTGCGTGCAAATAAATTATCTTCGCATTTGACTTAATCCTAAGGTATCTGCATAAGTGCACCAGGCTCTATGTGCATTGAACACTCCCCATGCCCACAAAATCGAAACGATTTTGCCGGTATAAATACGAGTATGCCTGGCCGATAGCTATACCGTGAACCTGCTGTAACGATTTCCTTTCACTTTTCTTAGGAGTCTTAGGCTCACATGTGCAGCTGGAAAAATTAGGAAAATCGAAAAATTTTCTCAAATGCCTCCAAGAATCTGCGAATTTCTTGCCGATCTCGGATAGGTCAGTGTTGATCAACTGATGAAATTGAAGCGTTTATAAATTCACCAAACGAAAGGAAGACTTAAATCTTAAAAGCGACGAAAGGAAATAAGTAAATAAGAAATTTTAATTTATGGTCGCTTCTTATATTCGTATGTGGGTTAATCGTGTACTGGGCTGGATTTCTCGCTGGAGTATGCACGGCAATTTGACGATTGGAAAATACTCATGGCGTATGGCATGAAGAAATTGTTCAGACCCGTTGGCTAGTTTTAAGCACCACGCGAAAGCCTTACATGCAGATCTTGTCAGTACGCTGGCAAGTAACTACACTTGACTAACTAAGTCTGGCCATGCCAGTTATTTAGCCGCGGCCTGACTATGCAAATTGATTATGACAATCTAAAATATACTTCCATTGCTAAAAGTATCCCATGGCAAGTGTTAGATGAGAAATCTATTGCCTCTGTAAAGTGACACTTGGGCAATGTTGTAACTTGTTGGCCAGTTTAAACTTAAAGTTTCGATAATTGCTTCACACGGCTGTGTTTTCAAAAGTCTACTTATTTTATTAGGAGTTATTCAGACTTCCCTTTTATATTAAATTACAGGTAAGATTTGTTAAATTCGTAGCTATTAAATTATTTCATTTAATTAATTATAACTCGGTTAAGTAGTGTGGATTTTAACAATATTTTGCATTTAATTGGCAAAGATTAATTTAATAGAATTAATCTACATATGATTTAATGCTTCTATATTTGGCCATCATTCACTTTAATATGTATTAGCCTGAGAATTTTTATACTCTAAATGAAATCTGCGAATATATTGTGTTTGCCTTACGCTAAGAAATAATGTTCGCACAGAGCCGCCAAGGGTACACAAATATTTGCCGTCGCTTAAGAATCTCGATTCCGAGTAACCTTCTGTTTGTCAGTCCGTCTGTCTGTCTGTCCGTCTGTCTACAACATTACTCTCGAACGCTTATCCAATATCCCATGTGCTGAAATTGGATGTGTGTCATTCTTAGCAAAAAAGAAACTTTAAGTTCGTGAACGGGCTACATCTTCCCACTTCTACCCCTTCCCATACAAATTTGATGAAATTTCGAAATCTAAAGAAATTGATTTTTCTTCGAAACTACTTAAAATGAAATTTATGTTAAAGTATAATAGTGTACATATCATCAACATGACAATGTATTGATGTGATCCCTTCACTCTTTCTACCCTCTCCTATACAAATGAACAATTTTGAAAAATGCATTTCTTCGATTTTCATTGAAACTAGCAACGCTGAAAAAACAATTTTTTTCGCAATTAATTATATTATAATTGCAATCTGTTTTGAAAAAATTATTAACTTCATCTCACTCCTTCTACCCCTTCCATACAAATTTCACGAAATTTCGAAATTTAAACTCTAAAGGTCTCAGCAGAGACCAAAACGTCACGAATAATAAAGCGTAACAGTGCAGAATCCGGAAATCTTTTCTTTCTAAGCTAATTTTCTTCAAAACCATCAAAGCTATTGACTTGAAGTTTTGTGAAAATTCTAATAATAGAAATATCATTGACGACAACTTCATGCGCACACTCCTTCTACTCCCTCCTCAAGTGCATAATTTTGGTAAATGCATAATTTCGATTTCAAATAAAACTACAAAAGGTACAAATATAAAATTTTGCCAGAGTTTGTCCCCTTATAATTCCAATAAATGCAAAAATAATTATTAGCTTCGCATCACTCCTACTACCCCCTCCCATACTAATATCTATATTATAAATTCAAGAAAAGTATTTTTCATTCAAATATATGGGCGATCGACTTTGAAATTGTCGCAAAGCATGGTGATAAAGATATTGAAATGCAGTTTCAAAGTCATCTCAAACTCTCCACATCCTCTGTCACTTCCCATATAAATGCCCCAACTTCAGGAAAACTATGTACCATTTCTTTGAAAATAATGAGAGCATTAAACTTTAAATTCAGCACGAAACATTTTGCACATTACTTTCGGTGTCATATAATAATTAAAAACCTCCCCTCTCTGCTTCTACCACCTCCCATACAAAGTCACTATTCACTATTTAAAAAATTTGAGATGACATATTTTCCAGTACATTAAACTCTTTCCTATTTCATCTAGAGTATCATATGATTGGGCTTTATGCCCAATCATAATTTTGTTATGACTTCTCTTGCTTTTCGGAAATTTTGGCATTTGTAAGAAAGCTGTTGGGCTGTGACTATTTAAATAAATTTTCCTCTATTGATTTTTCCAGAAGTTTTGTTTCGTTCTAAATGAAATGTCGTACAGATCTATAATATTTATATCATCCTAAAATTAAAATTTTTCTTATTAATTCATCACTAAAAAAATAACATAATATTTAGTCAGCTTTTAGTTGACTCCCTTTTGGATTAGATTATTCCTGCCAGGCCCAATTGTATAATTTGAAAAATGGATGGAAAAAATGAAATAAACATTTTAGGCTTTTGTTGCACATACCGCCACATATAATTAGGATCGACGTAGTCGCAGCTTTCTTTTTTTTTATCGACACCAAAAAAGAACAATTCCGTCATGCTCCGATACCTGCCAGAGTCATTTTTGGACTAAACTGCGCCTCTGTAGCGTTTTTCGTACAGTAGACGAGCTACAGATGCGTAGTTTACCCCTGATCAGGTTAAGGGCTCCAGAAAATTTTGGTAGCTGAACTCTTTCTTTAAAAAAGGCCAGAGTTTCATGCTACTTTTAAATCATAACCAGTCATTTGCATTCATTGAACAAGAGAACGCTAATGAACTAGTAGTCAACTTCCATAAATTCCACCTGACTTCTCAAAATTTGACTCATGCGGCTACAGAAGCCAAAGTAAAGGTTTTTGCAGATATGGAAATCGACACAGCCAAGGAATAAAAGTACTGAGCAAAGCAAAAGAAATCCGGCAGATTCTTCCCAAAATGAAACCCAGAAAAACTCCTGGTCTAGACAATATTTCAACGCTAATGGTCAAGAATCTACCTGACGTTGCCATAATTTTTATGAAATTTATCTTCAACAGTTCTCTCAAAATTGGTAACTTCCCTGAAAAATGGGAGCATGCAGCAATTATACCCATTCTCAAACCTTGAAAATACCCTGCCCAACTCATAAGTTACCGTCCTATAAGTCCACTATCAGTCCTTTTTTTTTACAGAATGACCTGTGTTATAGGCAATTTCGGCCTTTATGTGCAATGCACAAACACAGTCATGGAGGGAAGGAATGGGATTGGGAAGGTTGAGGAAGGGGAGTGAGAACGACCGTAGCGAGTGGAGAAGCTGGTATATTGCTCAGTTGTACTGGCTGCTTACTGACAAATATTTGCAGATGTTATGGAGGACTGAATGATTGAAAGCGAACAGAAACCATCTACTGAATATCTAGGCCTTCTTGAAGTGAAACTGTTTCACTTTTACACCGTTTCCCCTTTTTATTGCGAATAACTTTTTATCACCAGTAGCAACTGAAAAAATTTGCGCGTAAAAAAATCCCGTCTGGAGTGGGAATCGAACCCACGACCTATTGACTGAGAAGCAAGCACGCTGCCCACTACGCCACGGAAGCCTGAGTAAACTGTTTGAAAAAATAATTCTGTTTCGCCTGAATATAATTATTGAAAATCTAGAAATCATACTTAACTATCAGTTCGGTTTTAGATCAAAGCTCTCAACGGATCACCAACTTAAAAGAGTCAAAACTGATATCGTCAAGGGTTTGGAAGCCAAAAACTCTACAATCTACCCCATCCCATACAAAATTACACAATTGCTCAATTTGACAATAAACGGATTTGCTCGAAAAGTATAAAATCTATTGATCTGAAATTTGGAATATATTACTTTTGGAACAACTTCAATCTATTAATTATTTGAGTCCGCCCCTTCCTTTCACCACCATCCATGCAAACCGCACTTTATTATGAAATGCTCTAAATAACTTTACTTAGTATGAATAAGATTTATCGAGCTGATATTGAACAATAAATATTTATTTAGAATTATTAGTACTTCTCCCCTTCTACCCCTCCTATCTGACATTATTTCACAACTTTACAAAAAGTTAGTTTTTCCTGAAAAGTATTTATGCTTCTCATCTGCAATTTGAATCGTATCAAAAGCATGATGTTTATAGTTATTTCTGAAAAAGTCATTAAGAACTCGCCACTACTTCTACCACCTCCCATACAAACTGGATAATTTCACTAAATTGGATTTACTAATTTTCTAGTACCTATTGAATTTTTGAATTCTAAATTTTGTATAAAACATTTTGATGGTGACTCTAGCGTGAGGTGAAACAAATTAGTTCAATGCTGTGACCCCTTCTAGCACTCCCCATACAAAAATCACAAAAATTTCGATTTCATTTATAAAATCGTATGATTTGTTATTTTATTTGGGTTTTAGTTTTTATATTAACACAAGATACATCTATTCGCATGTCCTTAACGCTCTGTAATGTGTGTATGATCTCAAATCACGGGATTCATTTGATCATGAGCCTACCACTTCCCTTACGAAATTTCTTAAAATCAAAAAAGTTTTCTTTCATGTAGATTCTATCGCACGATTGGACTTTACACCCAATCGCAGTCCTGTTATGGTTTTCAATAGAATAGAGTAAACAAACCCTTTTAAAATTTTCATTGTTTGGAAAAATCCGGCAAAAGTATAATTGAGAAAATTTTTTATCCACTTTGGTCTTTTGGATAGTTGAAGTTGGAAGTCATTTTTTGATAATAACCTGGACCATTCCTTATTAAGTCTTGTATTTGGGATGGTATTAAAGTAATGAACTTCGCCACAAACCAGGATAATTAGGGACTGCCAAATATGCACCTACTCTCTCTGAAGCGGTTGTAGATTGACGGATAAACAGTACTGGCAGATTTAGAAGGAGATTTCTCCGGTTTCCAGACAAAATTTTAAGACTTTAAAATCCAAGTCTACATCTCACATTCTTTTCGGGCTGTGCCCCGGGGATTTCATATCTCGCCGGCTCGAAGGTATAGCAACTCGGGAGCCTTTTTGATGAAGAGCCAGAGTTCACTTTGCACGTATGGACCGCGCACAGTGGGGCCGAATGGCGAAAAAGCGGAAAAAATTCAATATCTCGAGAACGGATTAACATAGAAACCTGGGGCCTCATTCGACTCAGAATAAAAAAATACATCAAGTTCAACTATGTTTATTGAAATTTTGAAGAAAATTAGAGAATTAATGATGAAATGAAAGCCTATTGGCAAGATAAAAATTTCTGAAATTTTCGGAATAGGTTGTACTCATCAAAAAAAGTAGCAACAAGTATTTTGAGTGTATATTTAGATGAAATAATGCTTACAATTAAGAATTCAAGAAAGCTTAAAAGACTGGAGAATTTGGTAAATAATAAAACTAGGGATTCAAAGTCAAAGGTAGTTCAAATTGCAAAGATACTTACGATTTCAAATTCAAGGAAATTAGATTAACAGTTCCTTAGCCGCATCACTGATTTGGTGGTGCTTTTTCTTTGGTTCGGGTCTCATGTTCGTGATAAAAGTATACGAAGTCTCGAGTAGCTTTCGGAACTCCTCTTCGTTGGTAGATAAACATTTTCCGCGAGTTTCTGATCCTGAAAGTCTTGTAATCCTTATTTTTACTTTCTTGTGCATCTTCCGACAATATTACGACTGGGAGAATCGACTTCTGCACTATTTCAGCACTACGCAACAAAATCTTATGTACCGTGGATGGCATGTAGTACCATGAATACTTCTCAATGGCCATCTGTGCTGTTTCTTTTGAGAAGAGCCGGAATTTTTCTGGGTCGATCATTGCATTACTATTTATGACTTCCAATATGGTAGCGATCCGGTGGATTAGAGTTTCGTCGACTCCCGTTATTGCACTTGTGACCTTGCAATCATTGCAAAAACGTCTGGCAGTGTTGCCATTATTTGAAGTTCCGTAACTCTGCTTAACGAAGCCTATTTTGATGCCGACTTTCTCAAGAAACTTCATGTGTCGCAGCTTCGTTAATCAAGCTTTGTGGGTACAATGCTTGAAGGCTGCGTATTTTATTCCTCTTGCTTCTTTCACCACAATCATCAAAGTCTTTACTTGGTCTCCCAACACATTCTGTGGATTCCTGGTCTCATATGTTAAAAACATATTCATTTTCCATCCACTCGCTGAATCTTTTTTTGAACCTCGCCCGGTCCCGATTTACCATTTCTTTTTGATAGAGCTCATGACTAGACAACGTTAGCAACTAGACTGAACTCGAATTAAAAGTGTTTTGAAGTGGGGACATGCATTATTTGAGGCAATTGAGTAAACAAGACAGTGCAACAAACAAAGGCGCACTCTAATCCTTTCCTTTCTTTGCGGTGTTATGATCGGATAGGCAGATAAAGGCAGATGATTTTTGTTCTAATCTTTACTTTAACACGTCTAGTTTGAAAAGTGACCTTCCATATCTCGGAGGAAGCCGGAGCTTTTTTTGTAATCATAGCTTTCTCAATGCTTATTTAAAATTCGCTCTATTTTTTTTTTGCCCAGTTTGACGCCTAGTTGGCCATCGTAGAGCAGGGAAAAAATTTGATAATTTTTTTCTCCCTCTTTTACAGTTATATATCACTCATTTAGAGTAGTGTGTAATTTGGTCAAACTTAAACCATTATTCTGACAGTGAGCCTAAATTAATGGGAATACCGTTGAAATAGGAAAAAAAACATGCTGTTCCTAGATTCTGTAGCTTATATAGTGTGAGAATCACAAACCAAATAATCGAAATCAGCGCTTTCGAAAATCGAATTTTTTCCGCTCTGGCACCACTGTGCGGCGCGGGCCTACTTCCTGATTTGGGTAAGGAAACCATCCTAATTCATCTCCTGGGCTTTGTAATGAATCTTGGGGCAACGCATGTTCTAAAAATACGGCTCAGTAATGGTGCACTACACTGCTTGCGAGGGTATATCTTGTTCACATCAATCTGCGAAAAAAAACTCGTAGATAGCGGGTTGTGCGAAGGGCTAACAAACCTTTCATAATAACAAATAAAAATTAAGGAATCTGAAGATCAAGAGGCTAAGACCGGATTTGGGTTGAATGGCCATTGAAGAGAGGCTCAGTGAGTTTAAACCCTTCTTTTTAAAATATTGAATAAGTCCCATCCAATCTAGGTGCTTTGTAATTGAACAAAGAACCAATCTCCCAGCTCTTCTTTTCCTTAGTTTTGACCTTTGCTGCAATTATCGGGAGTACAAATTGAAATCCGCCGTTTCTTAATAGAGCCAGTAGTAAATGCTGATCAACAATGGCGGATCAGAAACGTCATCATTAGACTTGTGAAGTTTTATCGAAATCATATACTTTTTTGTGCGCGAATATGTCGAAGCTTGAGCCAAATAAGCGTCAATTGCGGGAAGTTTTGCTTTTGGCCTTCAACTCAAAAAAATCTGCTACTGAGGCGCGTCAAATGATTGTTGAAACTAATGATGAGGGTTATTTTAGTGAAAGAACATGTCGCAAATGGTTTTAACGCTATAAAATGGGTGATTTCAGCGTGGAAGACAAGGAATGTCCCGGAGCGGTTAGTGAGTTTGAAGACGCAGAATTGGAGATATTACTAGATGAAGATTCATGCCAAACGCAACAATAGCTTATAGATTCATTGGGAGTGACTCATACTGCCATTTTACATCGTTTGAAAGGATTGGCAAAAGCAAAAGCAAAGAAATTGGGTGCCTTACGAGTTGAAGCCAAGGAACGTCGAACGGTGTTTTCACCTTCTCCAACGGCAAAAAGGGTGGGGTTTTTTTGCATCGCATCGTCACTGGCAATGAGAAGTTACCATAATCCACAGCGGAAAAATCGTGAGAATACTGCGGGCATGTATGAACATCGACGGCCAAGCCCAAAATCCATGGCTCTAAAATCATGCTGTGTATTTAATTGGACCAGATTGGTTTGGTGTATTACGAACTTCTGTAACCGGGTGAAACCATAAAGCTACAAAAAACAACTAATTCGAGGAACCGAGTATCGCGTTTCTCGAGTTGTGAATACCTGGAAACACTGAAATGGGACGTCCTACTCCTCCCGTCGTATTCACCAGACATCGCCCCTCGCGACTACTATCTATTCCAATCGATGACGCATGGCCTGGCTGAGCAGCACTCCATTCTTACAAAGAAGCCAAAAATTGGGTCGATTCGTGGATCGGCTCAAACGAAGAGCAGTTTTTTCAACGCGGAATCCATATGCTATCAGAAAGATTAGAAAAGTTGTGGCTAGCGATGGGCATTTCTTTCAATAATAAATATTTAACCATTTTTGCACAATAAGGGAACAAATTTTGAAAAAAATAAAACAGCGATTTTCAATTGGTACTGCCAATACAAGGCCAGTGCCGAGATCTTGGCTTTCAGTAAAAATATTACAATTGTGTCAGGGATTATCGTTCTTGCCCATCTTTTTCAATTTAATCGCTTAAAGTATTATACTTACATACCATATAACGTCATTTGCGATTATTCCAAAGTTGAACAAAATAAGGTTTCAAACTTATCCGCTAATAGTGGAGATTGCGAATTAAATTGAAAATTTGCAGTTTTCCTTAATTTAAAGAAAAACCTATAAAAAAAAAAACAAAAGAACAAACTAATCCGATACCTAATTGTTCATTGAATGTCTCAATTTTCAGTATTTTCAACTAAAATTGTAATCCAATGCCTTCTAACTATGTTAATCTTGACGTTTACGGACATGAAAATCTATCTGTAGTTTGAAACGCGATCTTCAATGTCCAGTTAATAGTCTCGTCTTTTATGTACAGAAAACTCTGAATGGGACTTTATAGTACTTGATTCGATTGAGTCAGCAGCCTCTGTAGCCCGAGAGTTTTAATAATAATAACAATAATAAAAAAAAACAGCCATTCTTACAATTCGAATTGATGCCAGAATAAAAGCAACAAAAACAAGTTATTTCGATTAACATACTCAAACTCCTAAGTGAGGAATAACTCTTGTGCCCAATAAGCTCGAAAGTAATCAAAGACTTTGAAGTGGATTTGGTGGAGCGAAGCATCACCAAGTCGCAGTCTCAAGCCTACGCTTGATGATAGCCGTGCCTTTACTCTAGTCATCACCAACATTATGAAGACATCAAAGCGACTCTCCATTAATACTTGTCTCTAGGAAACGCTAAATCGTCCGATCGTTTTCGAGCGTTTTAGATCGACAAGCAGCCGGGAGGAGCGGCACCGGCCGTGCCGCGGCTCAAGAATGCTCCAAGAATTATTGGTAGCCAACATAAATCAATGGTACCCAGTTTCCTCGAGATCCCGTTATATATTCAATCAATTTAACAATATCTCTGGAGCCGCTTGTGTATTGGTAAGGTTTTGTTTTCGAAAGATATCACGAATGTCTGTGGAAGAACATGGAACTATTGCGTCCGTGGGCTCTGAGTGTTTTGTAGGTACCCTGTGTTCAACAATTGACAAAATAATGGACATGTAGCATTATGGTTTTATCGTAAAACTGTTACACTACTTGAGGATTACTGTCATTTCGACGACTTTAAAAAATTATTAGAGAAATATTGCCGAAGAGAAGTGAAGGTCTGATCGATTCAGGAATTATGCCGTCAACGTACATACACATACTCAAAAAAGTCTGCGCACATCTCATTAGTAAATTCTGAATGATGTTGGAATCGTATGAATCAATAATGTGATCTGATTTAATCATTTCGATAAAAAAGCCCAAACTGCAAGATATGTATTGAAGTGGGTTTGATTAAAAAAATTTCAAAATTAACGAAGATATGGTAGTTTCAATACTAGGAAGTCTGTGAGCAGCCGCAAAAAAGTCTGCGTACATATCACAAAATTTGGGGATTCCCCGAAATGTGCAGTGGTTATGCCAACATTTTTTCATTGATACGCGTGACGATACTTCATTAGAAAATTGTTTGAGAGTTTTGCGTGAATTAAAGACTATTCCTTAATATGGAAGTTAAATAAGGAAATCAGTGTTAATGAGCGTAAAGTGGTAGTAAAATTGCGTGAAAACGGGAAAAGTTTTCGTGAAATCGCAAAGTTAGTTAGAAGAACCCATTCCTCGGTACAAAGGGTTGTTGCTAATTACGAAGAAACCGCTTTGCTTATTTCACGGCATCGATCAGGATGTCCTCCTAAACTTACAGCACGTGAACGTCGGAGTATTATTAATTCTGTGAAAAAAAATCCCTGATTAACGGCGTTCCAAATTGTGCAGGACATAAAACAGAAATATAATAAAACAATATGCGATGAAACAGTGCGCATAATTCTCAGGAAAGGTGGTTACCATGGTCGAGTTGCACGTAAAAAGCCGTTCATATCGGAACGAAATCGTCGAAAGAGAATGGAATCCGCCAAAACTTATGTAACTATGCCAAAAAAATTTTGGGAATGCGTTCTTTTTTCGGACGAAAGTAAGTTTTGTATATTTAGGATAAAAGGGGGCAAATTAGTATGGAGAAAACGCTCGACAGAATTCAATAAAGAAAATTTGATTCTCACTGTAAAGCATGGTGGCGGCGGTGTGATAGTTTGAGGGTGTATGGCAGGCGATGGAGGGGGGCAACTAGTTTTCATAGAACACACAATGGACAGCGTTAAGCGAGATTACATATGGAATGCTTTGCGTAGGAGAGGTATTCCAAATAAGGTCATAGCTATGATTAAAGAATCCTACGAAGATGCAAGGTGTCGCGTCTTGCATAGAGGAGAGCTGTCCGAGAGCTTTCCTGTGCGAACGGGTGTCAGACAAGGCTGCATATTATCACCAGCCCTGTTTCTGGTGGTAATAAATGACATCTTGAAAGCTGCACTGGAAGGTGGGGAAGGTAAAGGTCTTCAATGGAGACTATTTAACATCTTAAGTCACCTTGATTATGCTGATGACGTGTGTTTGCTTGCACATACCCGTTCGGACTTAGAGTCAAATGTTCGCTCGTTGCATTCTAAATGCAAAGAGGCTGGACTGAAAATAAATGTGCGTAAAACCAAGTACATGCACATGGGTTCGAACGCAAGCACACCGATTGTTCTTAATGGGCAGGATGTGGAAGAGGTGCAAGATTTTTGCTATCTCGGAAGCATTGTCAGCATGGACGGCGGAGCCGAAAAGGATGTTGAGGCTCGGCTAAATAAAGCTCGTCAGGCCTTCGGTATCCTTTCCCCTTTCTGGAGGTTAAGAGAGATCTCCCTTCGCACGAAGCTGCGAGTTTTTGACGCATGCGTCAAATCCGTGTTGTTATATGGTTGTACTACGTGGAAAGTGACCGTTCGACTTACCAAGAAACTACAGACTTTCGTAAACCAATGCCTCCGACGCATTTTAGGAATATTCTGGCCAGAAGTGATCTCCAACGACGAACTTTGGAGTACAACTCGCCAGACTAAAATAGGTATTGAGATTCAACGGCGAAAGTGGCAGTGGATCGGTCATACTTTGAGGAAACCAGAGCAAAACATCGCAAAACAGGCTCTGGATTATAACCCTCAAGGAAGACGTCGGGTTGGTCGACCATGTAACACATGGAAGCGAGCAGTTGAGCAGGAGGCCAGAGGAATAAACAAGTCCTGGCAACAGCTTAAAGCCGATGCTCAGGATCGCGCCTTGTGGAAGAGAGTTGTTTCTGTCCTATGCCCCTATAGGGGGTCTTAACAGGAATTTGATTGATTTGATTGACAATGGATAAATACGGGTACCTTAATATTAAAAAAAATAATGTTAAGCAAAGTGCTGAGAAATTGCGGCTGGGGAACGCATTTTACTTTCAGCACGATAATGACCCCAAATATACTGCTGAAATAAATTGGGTTTGGTTGGACTACAACGTCCCAAAACTCTTAGGTACACCTCCTCAATCACCAGATGTAAGCCCAATTAAAAATTTGTGGGATTTGATTGAAAGAAAAATTCGACAGCATGACATAACAAGCAAAGAGTCATTAACAAATGTTATTTTGAACGAGTGGAACAAAATAACGGCCGAAGTAACATCAAAGCTTGTTCACTCTATGCAAAATAGGCTATAGGAAGTCATTTATTGGAAAGGCTATGCTACTAGATATTAAGGTTCTTAATCTGATAAGCTAATATAGTGCATTTCAAATAAAGTGAATACATTTTTTCAGGTGTAAGCATGACTTCTTGGAAGAAACTTTTTTATTTTGGTTATTCTAAACAGCGAACGAGTACTCAGTTATATATTTATCTACCACATAGTTTGCTGAAAGTAATAAACAAAAATGTTTAAGTTATAAACAAATGGCAAGGGTTTTTATATTGATATGTTTGCTATGACCAGCAAGTGTACGTAGACTTTTTGGAGTATGTGTATGTTGAGTATGTGTGCTAAGTACTCCAAAAAAATTGCTAAAGTAGTGTAAAATAATTTTTTTTTAAATACTGTTTAAGTCTCAAACATTTATTAGACAGTTTCAAATTTCCTTGTTATTTCGAATAATTAAGTATTGTGTTCGACCCAGGAAAAAACCTTTGGAAATGCAACGTTTCCGCAAATTGATACTCCGCCGAGTTCCGTTTAATGAAACCAAGCATTGACTTAGCTTTAGCAACTCGATTACACAATATGAGGTACAAAAGTGATTTTAGTATCAATTAGAAGACCGAGATCTTTGTCTTCAACCACTCGCTGCAGATCGTCAACTTCAATTTTATTTTATTAATAAAATCAAGCATTTACTGATATTAAGTTTGAGAGAGTTTACCCCACTCCAAACCACAAAATGATTCAGATCATTCTGAATTGTCTGCAAAGTCTGTTATACGAGAAAAAATCTTAACATCATCCGTGTATAATTAACACGAGCAGAAATCAAGGACAGTAGAAATGTCTTTTATAAAGAGAATAAATAGTAAAGCGCCCAGATGGCTGCCCTGAAGAACACCAGATTCCAGAACAAATTTCTCTGAGCTATAATTACTAATTTTAACGAACTGTTTTCTGTTAGATAAATACGAAGACAACCACTGAATGAGGTTCGAATGGAAACCGAGAGCCTGTAGTTTATAAGATAATAAGAAGTCAATGATGGACTCTGTCAAAAGCCTTTTGGAAAACTGTGAAGAAAATATTGGCTTGAAAACTATTCTTAATAGAATCCACGCAAAATTTGGTGAATAGAGTTAGTTGCGAAGCTGTAAATTCTAAGCCATGTTGACAATAGCAAATAGATTCCTTAATTGAGAAATATATTTTATCCTTGACAATCGCTTCAAATAATTTCGGTATAGACGAATGCATAAAGATAGGTCTATAATTTTCAACAAGTTCCTTGAGACCAGCCTTATAAATGACGGTAATAAAAGATATTCGCCAAATATCTGAAAACTCTCTAAACGACTGTGGTTTATTGAAAATTAGGGCTAAACAGTGACATAAGGAAGATGAGCAATTTTTTAAGAACTTCGCAGGAATCACATCGAAACCAGCGTTCTTTTAACTGTCAAGATTATTAAGAGCTGACCGAATATCTTCGTCGTACAGAGAGATATCCCCTAGGTCGGTAATAGGCATTCAAAGAGTTATAATTGTTATATGACACCTTAGGCAGATCTAAATTGTATACTGACGTACTTTAGTACGACGCAAAAATATCACAAGTTCCTCCGATATCATTGGATGAAATACGTGAATATTCTTTCGCCTTTGGAAGCTGAGATGATTTGCGAGTTCAAATGTACCCAGAAGATTCTACTATTATTTTTAATATTTGATTCTGTTGAGGATACGTACCAACCATAAAGATAACGATTCAAAAATTCGAATTCTTTCTTAAAACGCAGAAAAATGATGTGGTCATTTATGCTTTTTGTTATTTTGAACCTCTTATTTGCCTTTTTTTAATGTTTTTTGTTTAGGTTACTAAGGCGCGAATTGCCCCATGGAACTTTCGGATAACCTTCTTTCTATGCACAGGGACGACTAAATCAAGAGCCATTTTCAATCTAGATCTAGAGTCATCTTCAATCTAGATTACAAAATTGAAAATATGTGAGATAAATTTAAATTAAGGATAATACTTTCCCAATCAATCGATTGAAAATAATCGTTCAATGCAATAAAATCGGCTTTAAAAAAGTTAAAGCAAGATAAAGAACTGTTCGAAGATAACTTCTTTTCTAGAACGTAAAATTTAAAAATAGTATAAATAGATTTATGATTAATTGAATTGTTCAAAAGAGGGGCTATGTTGTAGCCTAGTAGGTAGAGTATTGATCTACAATGCGAAGGTCGTGAGTTCAAATCCTGGTCGACGCATAGTTCCAGCGCACTGCCTGCTTGGGTATACTTTGGTCACCTCAATCTACAAAAATGAAAAACTCGAAGATAGAGCGTTGTCCCTTCCACAATAAATAATAAAACATGTTAAGGAACCTGAAGCTCAGGAGGCCAAGGCCCGATTTGGGCTGGAATGTCATTGTAGTGGTAGTAAAAGAGGGGCACGCAATGTAAATATTGTTCAATATCGTCACTAATGAAAACTAAATCTAATGATTCATTAAGATTATATAATGAGAATATCTATGAGAGAATGATGAGAATATAAACGTCATTCATTCTGGTAATGACTTCGCAAGGTCCTTCCCAATTACGCTGCAGTTTCGGCGATCTTTCCTTCTGGCGTTGTACAGTCCCACCAAGTCGCCCTCTTGAAACCCTGGCACATAAATTGCACCGAGGTTTCATTCAGCAGCGAGGTGGGTCTTATTCCAGAACAGGCTGTGGATCATTTGTTGTCGATGTCGTAACTCCGAAACGTAATCCTTTGAAGCACTAGTTAATCCGGAGGCGTTCCAAACATAAGATCTGTAGCATCTCCCAAAGACGACTCGACATGGTTTCTCCTATTATCGCGTGAGACTCTCTAGGCCATCAAGAATAGCAGAATATGCTGATACGACTCGTGTTGCCTTTCGCTTACGAGTTTGGATAACCTGAGTTGAGTGTTTTGTTGAAACGTTCTACCATCCCGTCAGAGTGCGCATGCAACAGGGTTGTCCTAGATTTATTTATTCCAAGAAGCGTTCTGATTAGGGATGGCGTATGCTTCAGGCCATTTACTAAAATAATCAATGATCACCAGAATGTAGCGTTTATCTTACTCTGACAACGGAAAAGGTTCAGCGATATGAATTACAAAACTTTCGAATAGAACTCCGACACTGTACTCTTGCATTTCGCTCTTTCATCTTTGCTGAGGGGGTTTACTTGAAGCACAGGTAGTGCATTTACGGCATCAGTCTTCTGCATCATCACGCAGGTGAGTTCAGTACAATTTTTTTCTGATCTTCGCAATGTTTTAGTCACACTCAGAGGATCCTTAGTGATGATCTCTTAGAATGTCCTCAAACATGAAGCGTGGAACAATTTTTTAATGCTTTTTATACTCTAGATGAAATCTGAGAGTATTATAAGTTTGCTCTAAAGTTTGTAACGCCAAGAAAGAATGGTCGCACAGAGACGCCAACGCTACAGAAATAATTGTTGTCGTTCAAAAATATCGAAACCGTCCGTTCGGTCTTTAGCTCGGGAATACGTCCTGCTAGAAAGCTCAATTTTTTACACGTTGTTTTTGACGAAAAAGTAAAGTCAAGTTCGTGAAAGGGCCAAATTGCATCCCTTCTACCCCCTCCCATACAAAATGATTCATTTTCAATCATTTACAACAATCAAATTATTTTGGAAACTATCAAAGCTAATGATTTGAAATTTGGAATATATCCTTTCTAATATACAGAATAAAAATTATTTGAATATTCTCATTCCTTCCACCACGTCCCATAAAAGCTGCACTCTAAACCGATTTTCTCAGCACTTCTAACATATTTCGAGCTAAAATTCTGTACTAAATACTTGATTAGCATTATGTTTAAGATCAGAAAAAATTTACTGATAAGTTTTCCTGCTTCTACTCCCTCCCATACAATATGACAAAATTTTGCAACTTCACGAAAAATCGATTTTCTTGAAAAGTATGAAAGTTACTGGTCTGAAATTTAGAAGATGTTAATTTTACAATATTCGTAGTTATTTTTGAAAAAATCACTGAAATCCTCCCACTCCTTCTACCACCTTCCATAAAAAGAGCACAATTTCAATAAAGCTGATACACTAATTTTCTCAGTACCTTTTCAATTTTTGGAGTTTACATTTTGTATGAAACAGTTTTATAGCTACTCTAGCATATGGGAAAAAAATTAGTTCAATGTTATCACCCCTTTTACCACTCCCCATACAAAATTTCTTGAAACTAGAAAAAATTTTATTTCATCTAGAATATCGTAGGATTGGGCTTTAAGCGCAATCGTAGCCATGTTATGTTTTTATAATCTAGATGAAATCTGAGAGTATATTGTGTTTGCCTTACCGTTTGTAACGCTAAGGAATAACGCTCGCACAGAGCCGCCAATGGTACCCCCTCCCATACAAATGGACAATTTTGAAAAATACATATTTTCGATTTTCATTGAAACTAGTAAAGCTGAAAAGACGAAATTTTGTCAGAATTAATTCTACTATAATTGCAATAAGTTTTAAAAAAATTATCAACTTCACCTCACTCCTTCTACTCCCTCCCATACAAATTTCACGAAATTTTGAAATTCAAATTAAATTATTTTTTTGAGCTTTAAGCCCAATCATAATTCTGTTCTGTTTTAAATGCAATCTTACGCAATTTTATTTTAACTCAGTTAGCATATGGCGAAATGTTTTTGGGGCCAATTCGAAACTGGCACATCGGAAAAGAAAGAGAAGGAACGGTCAGAAAAGAAATAATTGTTAAAACATAAATCGGAATAACTTCGTTATGAGCGCAGTCTTAAAGTCCAATAAAAAATAGCTAACGGTACTTATTTTGTACAATCAATAATAGAAGAAGAAATTCCAAGTCGCGGACGCCAATTTTTTTCCGATTTTTCACCCGGAGAATGACGAAAATTGCGTTCTAAAAACTGAATTCTTAGCTTCTAAAACGGCGAAATTCAATAACGAAAAAAAAAACACTTAGTGTATCGACCCGACACTATTTATTATTATTTCGTAATGCCCTACAGAAAAACCGAAAGGGATTACATCCACCGAGGCAAAATTGTTTTTTGCTACAACTACAGCTACCCAACGAACTAAATTCAAATAGCCCTGCAGCGATTTATATTATCAAACCCTCTTCTTCGTATCCAACTATGGCTACGCATAGAACTATGTTTTAAATAGCCGTGCGGGGCTTTTATTATCAAGCCCTTTTTCTCGTATTCTACTATGGCTACGCATAGAACTACGTCTTGAATAGTCCTGCGAGGCTTTTTATCATCAAACCCTCTTTTTCGTATCCAACTAAGGCTAAGCATAGAACTCTGTTTTGAATAGCCCTGCGGGGCTTTTTATCTTCAAACCCTCTCTATCGTATACAACTACGGCTACGTATAAAACTATGTTTTGAACAGCCCTGCGGGGCTTTTTATCATCAAGCCCTCTTTCTCGTATCCAACTAAGGCTACGCATAGAACTATGTTTTGAATAGCCCTGCAAGGCATTTTATTATTAAGCCCTCTTTCTCGTATTCAACTACGGCTACGCATAGAACTACGTCTTGAATAGTCCTGCGGGGCTTTTTAGCATCAAACCCTCTTTTTCGTATCCAACTACGGCTAAGCATAGAACTCTGTTTTGAATAGCCCTGCGGGTCTTTTTATCATCAAACCCTCTCTTTCGTATCCAGCTACAGCTACGCATAGAACTATGTTTTAAACAGCCCTGCGGGGCTTTTTATTATCAAACCCGCTTTCTCGCATTCAACTACGGCTACGCATAGAACTACGTCTTGAATAGTCCTGCGAGGCTTTTTATCATCAAATCCTCTTTTTCGCATTCAACTATGGCTACGCATAGAACTAGATTTTGAATAGCCCTGCGGGACTTTTCATCATCAAACCCTCTTTTTCGCATCCGACTACGGCTACGCATAGAGCTACGTTTTAAATAGCCCTGCGTGACTTTTCTTCATCAAACCCTCTTTTTCGCATCGAATTACGGCTACGCATAGAACTACGTTTTGAATAACCCTGCGAAGATTTTTGTCATCGAACCCTCTTTTTCGTATCTAAATAAGGCTATGCATAGAATTATGTTTCGAATAGCCCTGCAGGGCCAAATAATAAGTAAAATAATTTTCCATAATTTCTCAAAAAAATATTTTCCCTCAGCTGTAAATTATGTGACCCCGCTTTGTTTTTGTGTAGGACATTTATTACTGAATATTCGAACTATCTTTCGGACGTTTCTCCATTTTCGTATCAATTTTTAAATTTTTGCCTTTCGGAAGGCTACAAATATTTAATAAATAGTGCTAAGCAAGGAGAATCTAGGGTGTAGCCTAGTGGGTAGCGTGTTGGTATTGTAATGCGGAGGTCGTGAGTTCAAATCCCGGTCGGCGCAATATATAATTCCAGCACATTGCCTGCTTGGATATGCCTTGGTAGAAGCAAGGAGAATATATAATGTGGAGAGACTATGAGCTGTTTTGCCTTGTTGAGAAAACAGTACTGAAAGTGTTCCCCCCCCTTATCGGCGAAATGGTCTAAATTTTTCGAAACAATCATACCAATATGCCAACATGAAAAAATTCTGACAATTCTACACGTATTCACGTCACGAATTGTTTTATGACCACGGAACTGTTAATAAGAATGTTGGTGGCACATTTTCATCCAACAGCAATTGGGGGTGATTTATCAATTGCGGAAGTTCGCTGCAAAAGTTTCGTATTCTTCATTTCTTTTTTATCGAGGAATCAAAACGCATTAGAAACGTATACAATGATGTCAGGGGGTCTAAATATATTTATAATTTTCAATTTCGTGTTTTTTTTTTTGCTAATTAATATTTTTTCGAAATTATTCAAATATTTGCGACAAAAAAAGCTGATTTTTTCGAGTGTAGTTAATTTTTTTTTTGTCATATTACTGCTTTTGATTCGTTCGACGTTTCGCTATCCTTTTCTGGCGTACTTAACCCAGGTGCAACTATCTCTGCCCCACGTTAAATTGTACTTTGCTAAACTGATTAGCTTAGATACGAACAAAAAACTAATAAAAATTGAAAAACGCAAGATTTCTGAAATAAAACAGTAAACTCCATTGCATTGAAAATGCCTTTATTGTTGACTAAATATTAACAAACAATCGAGATTACAACTTATGGTAGTTTTTTTTGTAAAAGTTTGAAGCCAAATTAAGCTTGGACACAATTTTCGAAAATTTCCGAATCAAAAAATCGTCTCGCATGAGACAGCCTATCAGGTACTCCATTTTAAATATCCTCCTTGGTGTCGAGTCGATCCTCTAAGTGTTTTTTTTTTCATTATACAATATTTTTTTGTTCAAATCAAGTGCTTGTAGTTAAAATCCCGCCGAGAAAAATGGCGGAATCGCCGTTTTAGAAACTAAAAATTCAGTTTTTAAACGCAATTTTTGTCGGGCACAAAATCGGCAAAAAAAAGTGCCGTCCGCACCTTGCAATTTCTTCATTTATTGCGGGTTATACATAATAAGTTCCATTAACTTTTTTTTGTGGATTTTAAAATTGCTTTCATAACGAAGTTGTACCCAAATTCTATGTAAACGCCGTACGTGTACGCTCAGCGCATATTAACTTCCAAGACCTTCAAGGTAGAAAGTTCATTTTTGTAGATGGTTGCGGATGTCAGGCGGACACCTATTTTGGGACGTAAGGGTTAAGGGGGAGCCGGAGGGAGCGCTACAATCGAAAACTAAGAATTCGAATATCTCAACTATGTCTCTAGCTAGGAAGCTAACAATCACCATGTTTAGGGGTTTCTGGAACAATATTTAAAAATAATTTAATTTTTTTATCCATTGTGGCCCTAAACGTGGGGGTGGGGGAGGGGTGCGCGCGCTAAGAACAAATTGTCTGCTGATTTTTATTTTTACTTATCATAAAAACTTCATATTTTGGGACCATTAAGGAAGCATACAGAATCAACTTAAAGACAGGCTAATTATTGCAAGGGGGAGGGTCGGGCGGTTCCAAAGAAAAGCACTTAAAAATCAATATCACGACCAACTCTTAAGCTATGTAATTGAAACTTGGACCATACATTAAGCTATACTAGCGAATTATGAGAAAAATATAATATTTTGACATAATAGTAATGAGGGAAAATGGGGAGCATTTCAAAAATGATGAACTTTATAAAATTTTAAACCGTTATATCACAAACTAAATATAGATATCAAATTGAAATTTTATTAAATTATAGAACTACATAGTCTTTAATTTTGATAAAAAAATTACGTTGGGTGGTGTAAGCCTCCCTTGGTAAGCAAAAACGTCGAAAATTTTTAGTGATTTTTCAGGGCTTTGGTGAAAGATACAAAGTTTAAATTTTTCCATGAGGATACAACTACTGGACATAGAGAAAAAATAATAATTTGTTCTACAATTGTTATGCACCGAACCACCCGGTCCAACGTGCACAAGATGTTTCATGTAAAATGAAAAAACACAAACACTGAAAATTGTTCAATGAAATTTTAAGGTAGAAACTTGAAAATTTGCAAAATGCATTTAAAAAAATTCTTAGAAGTATAAAATATTACTTGGTCGACTACCTTCAAAAGTTCTACCCCTTCCCATACAAAATTATTTTTTCGACCATTTTCAAGAAATCAGTTATGACCTAACTCTTGAAAATATTTACAATTAAACTGCATCAAAAGTTTTGAGATCGCGCTTGCTCCCATACAAAAGTGTGATTTCGACTAATTTCAATAAATCAACTACTAACCAACAAATTAAAAGCTAAGAACTTGAAATTTTGTACGAGCACCTCGCAAGAGAAGTGAAATTAGACTGCATTACAAATTTTACATTTCCTTTACCTCCTCCACCCCCTCCCATACAAATGTTTGGTTTTATGAATATAAAATACACCCAAACTTATGAAAATTCTATGTAACTTCGTCTATGAAACAGACATTCTATACAGAGAATATTGGACGTAATTGAAGCAATCAATTAAAAAATTATTGACATCTCCGACCTTTAATATCACCACTCCCTCCTCCCCTCATAAAATCCCAAACTTGCATAAAGGAATGAAATATTGATTACATGGGAGCTATTGATCGTATTCGCAATTAAGTGTGAAATTTACAGCAGCCCCACCCGAAAGGGGGTTTCACTTGAGAAAGGGTGTTCTACTTGCGAGAGGGGGCTCCATTTAGTCTTCCTTAGCCAGTCTTACCTATATATTGACTTTCCATGCATCCTCAACTTGTCCCAAAAATAATCAAGCTGCGCCCAACATGTTGGCAGTTTATTTTTCTTTTAGTCAATTCAATTCATTCTTTTAGTCCTACCAATTATTTTTGTTAAAATTATTTCGTTAAGCTAGCAATATTTATTTATCGCATTTATTTTCGATAAGTACGAAAAGTGTATTTTAGTGTATTATACTCAAATATTTCTACATTAGCTAAATGTAGCGTAGCGGTTAGCGTGTTGGTCTGCAATACGAAGGCCTTGAGTTTAAATCCTTATCGACGTATAGTCCCGGCGCGCTGCCTGCTTAGGGATTACCAATCACCACAATCTAAAAAATTTGAAAAATTCGTAGATAGGTGGTTGTGCGAAGGCCTTACAACACTTTCTCAATGAAGAATTAAAAAAAATTAAAAAATGTTAAGGAACCTGAAGGTCAGGAGGCCAAGACCCGATTCGGATTGTAGAAGAAGAAGTACCATTCGAACGATTTGGGAGTTGCTAATCGGTTTAAACTATTCCAAATGCAAACATCGCCACACACAAAAACTATAATTCAAAGTAGTAATTTTCTGTCATTATTACAGTAGTAAGCTAAATCTTTCCATTAAGTTAACATTATAAACCCTAAGTGTCCAAATGTTCTGTTGGTCACTTTCAAAAAAGCCGACACTGCTTCTCTGGTAAGGAAGGACTCAGAAAACCAGTAAGTTAGACAAACATCATTACATTTTAGACGTTCCAACAAGCCGCCACTAATTTTGTAAATGTGATGTATCGACCCTGTAATGTAACGCACATCCTCATTCCTGGTCTTCAGATCATTGGTATTTATTAGGCTCGGATGTGCTCGGTGTGTGTCTGCAATTAAATTCTGTAAACCTACCGCATCCAGCATTCACCTTCCCGTCTTTCCGCGTCACTAAATGCTTCGTTTAATATTTTTGTTGTTTTTCGGGAAAAAAAACTTGAAGATGCTGCCCAGGCTCTCCCGATACTCCGTTAATACTTTGCGCGGAGATTAACCTAAACAAATATTTACCAGAAGTCCAACGGACGGCCTATGCAAACGACCTGTTTGAAGAGCTTAAACCCATAAAGTCGATGCCGCCGAATGTAGATAACAAAATAAGACAAAAAAAAAAACGACACGACTATATAAGGAAAAACGAAAGATTTTTCTAAAGTTCTCATCTTTATTAGCCTATCACCGGTCTACTCACCTCTTAGGTGTCTGCTTGTTTTACTAACGAAATTAATTTATTCTGGAAGTCGAAATGATGGTCTTATCTAACTACTGTAATTTTTGAGTGGAATTTCAAGATGGAAAATAGAGTTCTTTGATGACACGGATTTCTTAGAAGAATTCACCTTTTTTTTTCTTCTTCTATCGTAACATGTAAGTAAGCATGCACCGCGTATGTACGTAATGCCACGTCTTTTTCGGTTTTTATTACAAACAGAATCGCAAACGTGAGTATTGAATACAAAATGGACCATTTAAGATTAAAGATATTCGAAACAGCAAATTGCAGGTAGCAGATTAAGATATGAGAATTTCATCAGAATTTTTCTGTTGTAACTGCTAGTTAGAGACTTTTCACAGGGACGTTATAGACTGAGAAAAAGATATAAAAAATCCCCTTAAAATAAAATCTAACTTCTTGCTCATTATTTGAGATTTTTCTAAACAGAAGTAATCATTTAGATTGCTGTTTTACTATTAATTAATGCTCATTTTGTTAATTTTGGCAAAACGATTGCAAAGTAAAACCACATCTCTCTCGACTTTGTAATAAACGTTTAATTTCAGTAACAATTTTGATGAGTCGAGAAAACGATCATATATAATTTTAAACTAATTTTCTTTTCATAATTTTACTTTATTATTCTAATAATAAAGAATTATAATTATTATTAAGAAAAAAAGTAGGTACCCTGAAATTTTTTTTTTCGCTTTTCATGACTAATTTAGCATAAAATGCAGAAAAAAATCCGTCCCGCCGTACGCCCTACATATGGACTCATATCTACGAAACCGTTAAAGGTAGAACGTTCCTTTTTGGGTGGATTATTGATTGGGTAAGTGAGCTCCATTATCCAAAATTTTGGGGAGTGTCAGGTGGTAGGAGGAGGGAAAGAGTCTAAATCTACACTTGCTAATATCTTCACCACGAATGCAAATAGGAAGCTGAAAATCATCACACGTATAGAGAAATTTGAAGAACAAATTTTAAAAATAATTTGATTGTTTTTATCCATTGGCGTCCGAAAAGGGAGGGCTAAAAGCAAATTGTCGGCCGATTTTTTTTTCAAATGATTATATCTTCGAAATTATTTACCATAAAAAATGTATACCTTGGAACCATTAAGGTGGCATATAGATCCACTAGAATCATCTTAGAGGTAGCCTCCCTCTAAGATGTTCTAAGGGAGAGGCTCAGGAGGAGTGCGAGTAAAAACACTTAACAATGAATATCTCAACTATCTCTTAAGCTTGTAATTGAAACGTAAAACTTGTATTAAGATGTACGAGCGAAATACAAGAAAAATATAAAAATTGGATACAGTTGTGGGGGGAAATGGGGAGAATTTTAAAAATTGTGCGCTTTTCAAAATTTCAAACCATTATATCTCAAAAGAGAGTACAGATATCAAATCGAAAATTCATCACGTTGTAGAAATATATAGTTTTTAATTTTGTTAAAAAATTTAATTTGGGAGGTGTAAGGGGACGGTGGTGGTAAGTAAAAATGTCGAAAATTTTGAATGACTTTCTTAGGGCTCTCTCTCATCTATTTGATACATGTTACATAGAAAAAAAAATTATTTTTTCCACAATTGTTAAGAACCGACCCCCCTGGTCTAACGTTCACAAGGTTTCTCATGTGCAATGAAAAAAACACAAAAACCAAAAATTTTTGAATAAATTTTTAAGGTAGAAAGGTGAAAATTTGCGAAATACATTTAAAAAAAATCCCTAAATATATTAACTGGTAGAATACCTTCCCACCCGTTTCATACTAAACATTTTTTCAATCATTTCTAATAAACCAATTATCACCTAACTATTAAAAGGTATTAATTTAAAATTTTGCATAAAAACCTTTAAAAATAGTTAAAATGAAATTGCGTCAAAAGTTTTGAGATCATGCTTGTATTTCTACCCGCTCCCATACAAAAATATGATTTCGACCAGTTTCAATAAATCAACTAATAACCAACAAATTAAAAGCTACGAACTTGAAATTTTGTACAAGCACACTACAAGAGAAACGAAATAAAACTGCATCAACAATTTTGCGATTTCTTTACCTCCTCTGCCGCCTTCCTTGGTTTCCTGAATGTAAAATACACCGAATGTTATGAAAATTCTATGCAACCTCGTCTATGAAACTGATATTATATGCGGAGAATATTGGACGTGATTCAAGCAATCAATTAAAAAATTATTAACATCCACCCACTCTTACCATCGCCCTTCACCCCTCTCTTCATAACACAAACTTGCATAAATAATCGAATAAAATATTGCTTATATGTAGTGGAGCTATTGATCGTATCCGCAATTAAGTGTTAAATTGACAACACCCCTGCCCAAGAACCCCCTTTCACTTAGGCTCTCCTAGCCTCTCTAACCTGCATATTGACTTTCCACGCAGCCGCATCTTGACCCAAGAATGATAATGTCTTGCCCGTCTTGTTGGCATTTTATGTTTAGTTCCTGTGAGCCAAAATTTTTAATACAATTATATTAAGATGAATTCGAAACTGGTTCTAAGGCTGGAGTGCACAAAATTTCTACATTTTATTCTAAAATTTTGAATTTGCATTTAAAATATAACATTTAACCTGAAAATCTACATTTAAGTATTTTGTGTCATACGCAAGATGTGAAAACATATGGCTATGATTCTATTCTTGCACCACTTATTAAAGATTTAAAAATCCTTGATGAAGATGGTTCTGAAACTTCATGTGGCGAAAACCGAATTAAAATTAAGGCAAGCATATTTGTCCTGTACCATTGTAATTTAAGTGCAAATTCTTTGAGTGGTCTATCGGAGTGATTTAGATCAAACTCTATCGATCAATTTTGCAGTATTCCGAAAAAGAGATTCAAAATGCAGTTTCTGACGATCAATTAAAAGACTTCATAAGGAACGAAAATAATTTTTCTAATACTCCTGGAATATTACGTAAATGCCCTTTGAATGAATTGAAATATTTTGAATCATTAAGTGTTGATTGTATGCATGAATTTTTGGAAGGAATAGTTCAGTATGAGTTAAAATTAGTTTTGCGTGAATTCAATAAACAGAAAAAACTTTTAACTATTGATGATCTTAATGAGAGTATTTCTATTTTCGACTTTGGTATCATTTTAAATAAAAGCCGACACAGCCTTATTAATTTAGATAAATCGGGCAGCAATTTAGGACAAACTGCCGTACAAGCATGGAATTTACTAAGATTTATTCCAGAAATATAACATTATAAAGCTATCAATAAATATTTTAGGGGTTGGAATTAATTCGTAGCGTTTGATGGTTTATTCTGAAAATATTATTACAGTGGTATTATTGAAAGTATTGTCCATCGTTTTCTACTACATTTTTCCATCTTTCTGGCAAAGCACGAATACCACGTCGAAAGAATTCTTCGTCTTTAGATTCGATGAATGAATCGATCCAATTCTTGGTACTTTCGTAGTTGTCGAAGTGCTGCTCTGACAAGCCATTCGCCATGGACCGGAACAAGTGGAAATCTGATGGAGCGATGTCTGGTGAATATGGCGGGTGGGATAAAACGTCCCATTTCAGCGTTTCTAAATATGTTTTCACCATTTTTGCAACATGGGGTCTGGCATTGTCGTGGACCAAAATGAACTTGTCATGTCGATCCTTAAATTGGTGCGCTTTTCTTTTAATGCTTTGCTCAAACGCATCAGTTGACGTCTGTGCAAGCGTTTGACACGGGTATTTATCAAGCATTGTTACCAATTCTTCATCTTCAAACTTTTTCGACTGTCCGGGACGCTCCCAGTCTTCTAAGCCAAAATTTCCATTTTTTAACCGAGCGAACCAATTTCTGCACGTTTGCTGAGCTAGAGCATATTCACCATAAACGTCTACTAAAATGCGATGACTTTCCGCGGCACTTTTCTTCATGTGGAAGTAATGAAGCAACACTCCCTGCGAAAACAGATTTTCGGGCACGAACGTTGACATGCTTGATGACGCACAACAAAATGTTATAAACTCGATAAAGAAATTTCGTTCAGTGGACTAGATACGCCATGACAGTAGCTTTATGGAGAATATTTGCTTTTGTATATGTGACTACGGATACTTGAGTAACGCCACCTTTTGTAAAACGCTACGAATTAATTCCAACCCCTAATAGTTAAAATAGTTTTTTCTCCCGAACTATGCACTAAGGATATCATTATACATACATTTTATAGAAAATTTGACTTTTGTTATATTTTAATACAAAGCGGTTTGAAGGTAAACACAAATATCTTAAGGAAATTGCTAGATGTAGCAAAAATTTCAAAAAATATATGCAAGAGAAAATTTCAAGCTATTTTATATGCTAGTTGGGAGAATCGAACATATTATCCATTACCTGAATTTGAAGTGCAAAATGAAGAATATTTGAAAACAATTTATTATAATGAGATAATTAAACGCAAAATAGAATTTATGTCAAAATGTAAAATTAGATATCATTACAAAATTAAAGATTGATTACGAATATCGCAAAGGTTTGATAATTTACAACAAATTAAATGCTAATGGTAATCCTGAGTTTACCAAAATTGAATTAATTTTTCAATATAACAAGAATTTATACTTTGTGTTACAAAAATTCAATACTTTAAGTTGTGATCCATTATTGCAAGCCTACTTTGTTTCAAAAAGTGAAAATATTTTTATAAAATCTCTTAGAAGTTTAAATCATAGAGAAAGTTTTGAATTAACATATTTCAGAAAAAAACATATGCAGTTATTATGTGCCACGGACTTTATATTTTTAAGTTTAACTAAAATTAATTGCAGGTAATATTTATTTAATAATAATATATTCCAGATGTATATATTTGTGTTTGTATGAAATTCATAATTATTTGATTTTTTTTTGATAAAGTGCTGCATTTGAAACTAATTACTCATTTATTCATCCAATTTTTATGAATCTTTTGCATTGAAGACTACATCCTATATTTCTGGCTTGAATCTATGCTTAATTACATTTATGTCTAATGGATGGAATAACATGTATTTATTTTTGAGAGATTAAGGATAATGTGTGTATACGTCTAGTAATGATAGAATCTTCTATACCTGTCTTCGTCTTCTTTGGTGTTTTTCGCTAAATTTTACAATTTTTAATTCTAAATGTGCATTCTCTCATTAATTACCAGAGATTTATAATTAAATTCACGGCAGAAGCTAAATTAAGAGCGCCGTAATTTGCAATTTACAAAGCGAATGGATTCAATTCCTAATTTTCAAATTAAAACCTCTGCACTAATCGCTCTGCTTTTGCGATAATTCAAACTACAAAACTTGATATCTAATTGTAATGTAAAAACGCATCAGGCTAGCAGACAGAATAAATTGAAACATTAGAAGTGTAATACATATTTAGCAAAAACGCAAATGAAGAAGACAGGTATCGAAGAGCCTTAAATATTAATCTAGAATCTAAAAGAGACTTATTTCGGTGCTATTGGTTTCACCCCATTCATTGCCTTTATTTTTATCCAAAGTGGGTAGAACAAATACCCGAAAGGTGCGATTATCGCTTGTTCTTTCAAATTAATTGATTTATCTGATAGGTGCAGTTAAATCTACACCAAAAAAAGTTAAATTCAAAACCCCTTCCAATGGGGTTAACACTTTGCGGAAACGTTCAAAAGCTCCATATTTCGTTCGTTTATTTATGGAAGTTTGAGTTTTCATGAAGGGAAGGGTGAGGGGTGATAGTAACCTTTAAGGCCCCATTTTTTTTCCTTTCTCTTGTAAGGTGCTTGTACAAAATTTCAAGTTTGTAGCTTTTAAGTTGTTGGTTATTAGTTGATTTAATGAAATTGGTCGAAATCATATTTTCGTGTGGGAGGGGGTATAAGGGCATGTGCGATTTCAAAACTTTTTGTAATTTTGTTTTAACCATTTTTGTAAGTTTTTGTGCAATACTTCAAATCAATAGCTTTTAATAGTTAGGTGATAATTGATTTCTTAAAAATGGTCGAAAAAATAAATTTGTATGGGAGGAGGTAGAAGTTTTGAAGATATTCGACCAGTTAATATTTCAAACTTTTAGAAATTTTTTTGTCAATGCATTTAGCAAATGTTGACGTTTCTACCTAAAAATTTCATTCAAAAATTTTCAGCTTATGTGTTTTTTTCATTGCACATGAAACACCTTGCGCACCTTAGATCCCCACTTCGGTGCATAACAATTTTGGAACAAATTACTATTTTTTTTCTATGTACATCAAATAGATGTGTCGACGTACAAAATTAAAACTTTTTATCTTTTACCAGAGCCCCAAAAAAATCACTCGAAATTCTCAATAATTTTGCTTTTCACCTCCCTCCCCTTACACCCCTCAACTAAAATTTTTTACCGAAATTAAAGAATATATAGCTATACAATCTGACAACTTTTTGATATCTGTACTCAATTTTGAGATATATCGATTTGTAATTTTGGAAAGTGCTTCATTTTTTAAATGCTCCCCATTTCCCGTCACTACTGTTATGTCCACATATTATATTTTTTTCATAATTCACTAGTAAAGCTTAGTATACGTTTCAAGTTTCAATTACATAGCTTAAGAGACAGTCGAGATATTCATTTTTAATTGTTTTTCTTTGCACCCCTCTGACCCTCCTCCTTTCAATAATTAAATTCTATCTAAACTGATTCTAGTATATCTATATGCCATCTTAATGGTCTCAAAATATCAATTTTTTATGGTAAGTAATTTCGAAGATATAATCAATTGAAAAAAAAAAATTCGGCGGACAATTGGTTCACCCCAATGGATAAAAAAATTAAATTATTTTTAAAAGTTGCCCCACAAACTCTTCTATATGTGTGTTGATTTTTAGCTTCCTAGATATAACCATCGTTGAGATATTTGAATTCGTATTTTTTAGTTTAAGCGCTCCCCACGCTTCCCCCTGAACCCGTACACACCCCAAAATGGGTATCTGCCTAATATCCGCAACTATCTACAATCCCCCTTTCTATCTTGAAGGGTCTGGGAGTTAATGTGCGCTAAGCGTACACGTCGGCGTATGGCGGACGGCGTACAGGCAGACGGATTTTTTTTTTGCATTTTTAGGCTATTTTGGTCATGAAACGCGAAAAAACAAAATTTCAGGGTAGCAATTTTTTTTTTTCCAAGTCGATCACAATACTTTATTATTAAAATAATAAAGTAGTAGTAATGTAAAAAGGAATATTTACTATAATAGGTAGTCCTGCTATTTATTTTGGTAAAACTCCATTGTCTCTAGTTATTCGTAATTATTAATTTTAGTTAGGTGGGCAAATGTAAACTCTTCGTTTTCTTCTCCAATAGTCCTACAGCCCAAGTCAGGTTTCTTAATATTTATTTGTTATTATGAAAGGGTCGTTAGCCTTTCGCACACATTTTTTTCATACGAAAGGAGTACGGTGTCAATATTACAAATTATTTATTAATTCATTCGAGCTCTTCAAGGGATCCCTAAATATCTGCGAGCGTTCGAAAAGTTCCAACGCTATACAGTATTTATGACGCAGACATACCAATCAAACTCAGATGCGAGTTAGTGATTTTAGCAGATAATACATGCAGCTGTGGAAGATAAAAGTAAATTAAAACATATGCTATTCTATTTACAAGAACATACCTTTTTATAGGACGAATTATTGCTCGGTGTAACACTATTACGAGCTTTGGCGTCGTAAAAAACAAAACCCTAACCCTTAGCATTCACATACTAAATATTTACATAAAAATCTCTAAATCTATCTAGTCGCTCTATCCTCTATTTATCCGCAATTCCCAACTTTTTTCGGCCAATACGATTCAAATCTTTTAGCTTGTTCTGCAGCCTAAATTATATTACGGCTCATTCGTATAAAGCCAATGTGCAACAGTGCATATAAAGATACTACAGGTCTCCAAAAATAATTATCTGAAAATTATACTTCTATTTTTCTATTGCCAAAGTAGACGATTATCACTTTATACCAGAATAAGTTGATAGGTGATTCTCAGCCTTTAAACTTAGATTCCAAATGGTTCTTCAAACGGATAAAGTGAAGAAAAGTCTCTCTTGCTATAATCATAGTTAGATTTAAATATTATTCAGTTTCAAGCAATTAGCAATTCTCAACATGCAAAGGTTTTTGCCTATTTCTGTGTTAAATAAGAATCTATAAAACCTAAAAATTAAACTCTCGCGAAATTTCTTTGATTCCCAGTGGCGTAACTAAGAGCAGCTGCGCCCTCCACGCGGAATTTTCAGAGCACTAGATGTGTGTTGTATTTAAAAAAAAAATTAAATTCTGAAAAACAGACCGCCGGAGGGAAATGCTGAAAGCTATCGTAAAAGAAAACGATTCAAATTCGAAATAAATGGAGTAAAAAAATATTCAAAATATTTCTTTCAGAAGAATCGCAGGAAATCCTTTTTTTCTGGACAGAATATTCATACTATTTTTAAGATAGCGTATATACCAAAATGACAGTCAAGGTGAAAATGTATTTTGCGGAAACCATCGGAAAATCGAACTTTTTTTCCGAATATCCTTAAATTAAAATATTAGCGAGAGAACGAGTTAATTGCTATGTAATTGGGTGATTGGTTTTGAAGATATTAACAGTTTCATGCCGGAAGTTTGTAAGAAAATATGAAATGCAAAACAATTTTTTTTTATTTTATGAAGTAGTATAAAGTTTTTTTCCCATAACCGAAAAATAAACCTTCTCCGGGAGGGAACTGGCTAAAAAGTTTTCCAAATTTCCCTTTTTTTACTGAAAAAGCTTCATTTTAATTTAAAATTTCTTGCATGTAAATGATATTTTTTGTTCCTTTCTTTATTGTTATAATGATTGATTTATTGTGAGCCAAAAATGAAAATAAAAATTATTAATGTTTCGTATTTAAAAGTACATCGAAAGCCATTTTTTTTTGTCAGCTTCTGGTCATCTAGCCAATCAGATGGCCAATTTATCACTATTACAACTTAATTACTTACGATGGTACTACAGCCCGAATCGGGCGTCCTATATGTTTTGCCTGCATCCATCTCGGTTCAGTGACCGCGTCCTCCAGCAGTGATTTGCTGTCTACGTCAATTGAATCCTCCGAGCGCTTCCGACCGATCTTTTTCCATTGACATTCCCTTTTAGAGTAAATTTGGCAATTCTTCCATCATCCATCCGCTCGACATGACCAGTCCATTGTAGCTTCGTAAATTTCACGACGGTTGACACTTCTGGATTGTCGAAAATGGCATAAAATTCTCTATTGTATCGTATTCTCTAGCTAGAGACTTCCTTCACAGGTCCGATAATTCTTGTAAGGACCTTTCTTTCAAAGGCGTTAAGTAGTTTTTCGGATGTCTGAGTTAATGTCTACGTTTTGCAGCCATAGCATAACACAGGTCTTACTATTGTTTTATATATTGTTAATTTAGTCTTCCTGTGCACGTTCTTATTTTTAATTATTGGTTGTCCCCCCCTAGGTATATGATGTTGTCTACGTTTTCTAGGTTATAGTTTCCTACCGTAATATTTTGTCTGATTGGCGTCTTTTTCCTAGATTGCGTCATAATTTTTGTTTTGTTTTCATTAATACGTAGTCCAACTTCCGTTGCTACCGAGTCAACGCTTACAAATGCCTCCTTAGCACTCTTCAGAGATCTTGCAAGGATATCTATATCGTCAGCACATGCTACGAGTTGTGAGGATTTGAAGCATAGTGTTCCCTTGGTGTCAACGGGAAGTTTCCGAACAACATATTCAATTGTCAAGTTGAAAAGCATTGGTTCTAGGCAGTCATCCTGTTTAAGGCCGTTGTCAGTTCTAAAGCTGGAAGTCAGATCATTTTCTACTCTGACTTGTGACGAAGACTCGGTCATTCTTGTAAGCCGAACCAGTTTCGGTGGGACTCCAAACTCCAACATGATTTTATACAGTATGCGCCTGTTGATACTGTCGTTTGATTGTTTGAAGTCAACAAATATCTGGTGCACATCAATAGTATATAAATTCCCAGCACTTTTGCAGCACCTGTTTAATCGAGAATATCTGGTCCGTGATCGATCGTTCTACAATATTACAACTATTTTTGAGCTATTCGCATAATTTTTCGATTTGAAATTACCTCGCCATCAACGAAAATTCCTTTTTGGAGTTCACGCCACCTAAAGAAGAAGCCCCGATGTCATAGTTCCAGTATAACTTGCTTTTAACTTCTTTTAGGCACCACTGCCCTTCGGCGCCCTGAAACCCTGACCCTATTTACGCCACTGTTAGCTGCTAAGATCTTCACTAAAATTTGTATCTCTGTTTTGTATAAATTGATTTATGTAATGGAATAAACGAATTTAAAATCAAGAATTAAAAAAATCACGAAATTATCAGCGATAATTAGTCACTTTGTGTAACAATGAACTATTTTTGAATCTAAATTACTACATTTGAAGTCAATTATGTTGTATTTTATTCTTCAAAAATAATCTAACATAAAAGGTACTTTTCCTTCAATAAAAATACTGGGAATAATGTATTTCTACAATCCATCCTATTGTAGTTTTTTATGATGAACGCACTCAAAGATGAGCACATTTGAGAACAAGAATAAAATGAAAGGGCAAGATCAATTACTTGCATCTACCTGCATCGCATCATCTACAATGCGCACCTTTCTGCATTTGATGTCCACGAAAAGCTGAAGAGGAATCTCCACAAACACACATGACCAGAAGGCATCTTTATTGTCACTGTCTCCGTGTGTAAGAATGCTCACTTTATGCTCCAGCTTCCAGAAAGATGGGCATCAGCCAAGCGGTCAGGTATTTCGGAATTTCGTGATTTGAAAGAATGAAAATTTCAGACCTTTCGAAGACATGTCTGAAAGTTTTTATTTCTCTTTTTTTATTATTTCAAATTGCTTTACTTTAATCGTAGCATTTTTATGAGACAATTGCGCAGCAATCCTAGAAGTATTTCATGCTCTTTATTACTGCTAGTGTCATTGGTGTCGATAATGAACACAAGGAAGTTGGTTTAGACGCATCTTAGAGTAGAAAGCATAGCTTTAAAAAACAAAATTAGCTTAACTTTTGTCCATAAGCCCTCAAAACCCTTCGACTCACAAGTAAATAGCCGAAATTTTACCAAGTATACACCACCTTGCACCTTCTTGTCCGATCTGTAGACTTCGTCTCATCACTCCTCAAACTAAGAATGCACAGCCAATTTGAATTCCACTTCAAGACCTCATCAGCCGGGATGAATAACAAGAATGAAGCACAAGGTAGGCACAATAAAAACAAGAGATCAACAATAAAAACAAATAAGAAGAGTTACCGGCTCGGCATCTCCGACACATACGATTACAATCCTCAAAAAGTCCACTGAATTCTATCTATGGAGCATTGGAGACATGTACCCAAGACGAACCAAAGTAATGGAACTGGTGGTGGAACACAGCTACATATAGAGTTGATATATCTGTAGAGTGGCCAAAGATCTGATGCTGAAGCGCAGCGCAGCATATCGTCAATACGATCCTATAGAGCCAACAGGTAACCGATGGGGATAACCGAGGGAAGAGAATTTATGTGCATGGTAATGGCTCCAGCCTTTTGTACAATGTAATGCTGCTCTTCCTTTTCGCTAGAATATCACGGATTAAAGGAAAAAACCGAGAAACGAAATCATCCTTCTTTGGCTGCCATCAAAGGCATCGTTCGTATGTGGAGGCCGGGCGCGCAAATACGACGGCTGACAGGCCAGAGCGGTCGCAACAACAACAACGACACGACCAACTCGAAACCAAATCTATAAAGTCAGTGGACTTATATTTTCATTCCGCATCTCAAACACCATTCACCACCATCGACGCACAAGAAAGTCTTAAGACTGTACACGTGAAAGCACCTATCGGAGAGCTATCCACCTTCCGCCGCTGAGATTGAATTTTACAAGACTTACACGTACCTATACACCATATCGTTTCGCTACACAACCTTACTTTTTTCTAATGTCAAGATCTTTGCAGAGGGCCATACGAAATATGAAAAATTCAATCAAACTATTCTCTATCTGAAGCCGGAGAGCCTCTCGAGCCAATATAGATACAGCCTACAGGTCGTACCTGAACTCTCCAGGTATTTAAAATCTTGGAACACTTCTTTCTTTCTTGCAGGCATCTCCAATCGCCAATGTTACCTTTAATACAAACTCGACGGCCAGATGCTCGGCTATCGAGCCCAAGTCCTCCTAGTAGCCACACACGTGATAAAGTGGCGATTTCTTAAATTTCTTATTGGTATTTGTGTCTCCATTTCTCTACCTGTATATTTGATTAAAAAAAAATGATCAACAAAAAAAGAACATGTTTTAAATTTGAAAACCTGTTCTCAGATCTAACTCATTTCTTAAGTTACTGCCAGTGACGTCGGTATTAGGAGCTAATTTAAATGAACGAAGTAGATAGAATTTGAATGGTATTTAGTTCGGAGTAAGAGATTTTATTCAAATCCTTTTTATCTGTTTGCCCTTCAAAGTAATTGCGCTTTGAAGCGAACAATCCTAATTGGATAGATAAAAATTGAGAACTAGAACTTATTAGCCATAATTAACATGTTTCTTTTTTTATTTCAAAACTTGACAAACTAAACGCATAACTTCCAGTTGAACTTATTTTCAGAGTTCCGAGTGGAAGAAAACTTTCGTCCTGGCTCCCTATACTCTGGGCCCTGGTGAGTCACCTGGGGCAGTAAAAAGCTGGCATACTTTAGCTTGATGTTGTTGCCTGTTTGCAGATCTGCAAATGTTTTTTAATAATGCTGAGAAATCTCAAACTAATATTTGCATATTTCCGTAGAAGAGAGTGATGAAGTCGTTAAGCTATTAAATTCGACTCTAGCCATCAGTGATGTATACACAGACTTCGTCAAGAAATTACCCGCTTTTCTAGTGAAGCATTAGATTTTTGCGTTGGTAATATTTCTTTCTAGCTAGGGTAGTGTGTTGGTCTACGGTGCGAAGGTCGTGAGTTCAAATACCAGTCGACGCATAATTCCAGCACACTACGTGCTTGGGTATACCTTGGTCACCTCAATCTACGGAAATGAAAAATTCGAAGACAGAGAGTTGTGCGAAGGTCTAACAACCCGTCGACAATAAATTACTAGAAATGTTAAGGAACCTGAAGGTCAGGAGGCCGAAGCCCGATTTGGGCTGTAGTGCCATTGTAGAATGTAGAATATTTCTTTCAGCACTCGCATCCTGTTAGAGGCCCGTCGATGGATAGTTTTTAGGTGAGTAACTTTGACATATGCCCAGAAAATTACCCATGAAATTCTGAAAATGACATACATTGCATATAAGGTGAAAAAAAAGCGAGATTTCAATAATTTTTTCCCTATAGCTATGTCTAAAAATGTCTTGTACCAAATCAAAACACAATTGTTTTATTTTAAACTAAAGAAGGTGGTGGAGGTTTGAGGAAATTTTAATAACCAAAACTCAAATTCATAAAAAAAATTTAAGGGGTTGCATACACCAGTGTGGTTAAAGAAAAATCTATTTTACAAAAATGTGCTCATTCAAAAGTGCTCCTCTTTTGGGTGACTACCCTTAAAATTTGATGAAGAAATTTGCGGTAATGACCAAGTTATATCGATGTGTAACCCACCGGGTGAGTAACGACTATAAAGCGGATGTTCTCGCTACATTTGAATTCCGGCTATTGAATGCCTTCTGTAGCAGTGGCGCGGCGTGACTTTATAGCTAGGGGAAGCAATTTTTTTTTAAATACATTGGCTTATTACGCTTAAGCCATATATTATAAATATTACTAAAACCTCTCAGCTGATAGCTTGAAACATTATTAATGTTGAGAGGACTCGGGAATCACGAACATGATAAAAAACGATTTACATTCACCCCTACTGCCACACAGGAGCTTCAAGCGCCTGAATTAATAAATAAACGGATAATCCATATTGTTCAATGCCTTCAATAGATGGCATTTTATTTGCTAGGGTCAAACGGGCCGAAATTCGAAGAAATATTCCTTCCTTTGACAAACCCTTCAAACTTTTTTTTTATTAAATATAAGCTTTAAAAATGTTGAATAATTAATTAATTCCGGCCTTAGTTTAAGCTTCTAGTTTTTATTTTCTTAATAAGTAAAGACGTCCAAAAAAGATGTTGACCGATTCGTTTCCATTCAAAGCACGACAAATATGGGCAATATACCTCTTCAGATATACCTCTTCACATTTTTCTTCCGGATAAGTTTTCTACTAGTGCAGAAATTTCAATACTGGCAATTTTTTGATCGAGAGCCAACGCCTGCGACTGAAAACACTGGCTGGCAGCAATTGCGTTACCGCATCTATCCTTCCTATAGAAGTCGAACTTGCGTTCGACGCGAGCGAAAATTTTGCTCGTATTGGCCGGCGGTCTCGTTCTCTTGTATATACAACAAAGAGCAATGAGAAGAAAGGTGGAAGCATTTTAACGCGACGCATCTCCCCCTCCTATTGAAGTCGAACTTGCGCTCGTCGTCTGAGAAAATTTTGCTCGTAATGGCCGGCGGTCTTGTATATGCGTTTTTAAAATCGCATCTCTTTTCCTGTGGAAGGTTTTTCGTTGGTCAGAAAAAGCGTGACAAAAAAAGCTGTCTTGAGTACGTAAATGCTGTAAACAGTGGTAGACGAAAATAATGCGCGCGTTCTTTTCAAGAAATTTTTTAATAAATTTTCATATTCGTGTTGATTTCAGTTTAGCTTTTCTAAACTCAATAAAGGGCAAAATGTAAGGAAAGCATTGCTTCCTTTGCATCAATAGACGCCACGCCACTGTTCTGTAGGGTCATGTTTTGCCAAGTTGCTGAGGGTCTGAAATAAACCAATTACTTCAGTGTAAACTGTACTCAAAACTTTAAACGTAATTTCCTCAAAGCAATGTTTCCAAAATCGGTACCAGAAATATCTCCGCGACTACTGGATCGATCAGCATCTTGCTTTGCACAGTTATGTTCCACACAATAATCCAGAACTTACCGATCCACTTTTTCAATATTTGGTAAAGTTTTTATTTTTATTTTTAACATAAATACTGAACAATTTTGGGGTGAAAGCTTGCTTTTTTATTTCAGAGACTGGCTTGATTCGAAAAAATTGAATTTTAAAATTCTGGATCCATAAGTATAAGTTTTATCTATCTAGTTAAAAAAAAATTTGTTTTTAGATAAGAAATGGTGGAGGCACGTCTGTTACCGCAAACGGTGTCAGCAAGAACACGTCACAAGAAAATGCCCATAACTTCTTTTTTTGAAATTTTTCAACCAAATTTTCACAATATAGATAAAATATCATACTTTAAAAGATATATCATGATTGTTCAACAAAATTCAGTTTCATACACGAACAAAATTCTTAAACATAACCGTAGTCGGCTACTCAGGTGTCACCCCTTAACATATTATGTGATACTCTAGATCAGCGTTCTTCAAACTTTGTCATATCGCGGAACCCTTTTTTGATATAAAATTTTATATGGAACCCTATGTTAGAAACTTTATTCACAATTTAAATTAGGATTTATTCAGAACAAAGATATTTGATTTCATTCGATATTAATTTATTATTTAAGTAATAAAACATTGTGATTGACTTCGAAGAAAAAAATTTGCTAGCCTGATATTTTGTATTTTCGCGTTTCATGACTACTATTGTAGTCTAAAAGTGCAAAAAAAAATTCCTCTGTCTATACGCTGTACGTGTACGCTCAGCGCACATTAGCTCCCAAGTCCTTCCAATATAGAAATTTCATTTTTGTGAATCTCAGGCGGACACCCATTTTGTGGGGTGAAAGGATTAAGGGGGGCCACGGAGGGGGGGGGGACTCTAAAACCGAAAACTAAGAATTTGAATATCTCAACTATGGTTCTAGCTAGAAAGCTGAAAATCAACATATACATATAAACAGGGGTTTGTGGGACAAATTTTAAAAATAATTAAATTTTTTATGCATTGGTGGTGGAGGGGGCTAAGAACAAATTATCGGAAGAATTTTTTTTAAATGATTATTTTTTCGAAATTACTAACCATAAAAAATCATATTTTATACCATTGCGGTGGCATAGATATCTACCAGAATCAGCTTAGAGGGAGGCTAATTATAATAAGGGGAAGGTTCAGGGGGTGGAAAGAAAAATACTTAAAAATGAATATCTTAACTATCTCTTAAGCTATGTAATTGACACTTGGAACATAAATTAGTCTGTACTAGCAATATACAAAAAAATATAAAACTTGTTCAGTGTTAGATTGATGATGCAATGGCGCTACAGCCCATATCATGCCATGGCCCCCAAGATGCATCTCTTCCAGTTGTTTCGGTCGAACGACCGCGTCCTTCATTTTGAAAAATCGAGAGGCGATCTACAATCTGCGTCGACTGAGTCCTCCCATCGCTTTCATGGTTTCCCTTGCGGTCGGTTGCCTGGAGATTTGTCCTTGAGCATTCGTTTTTGGATTCGTTCCTCGTACATTCGTTCCACGTGGCTAGCCCATGGTAGCTTACACAGTTTTATCACGATAGATGCTGGTGGGTCGTCAAATAGTTGATACAGCTCTGGGTTGTATCGAAATTCAAAACAGGTATTAAGTTGAAATTAAGTTGCAGAGCTATATGATCTATAATTTTGGTAAAAATGTTAAGGCGAGGGGTGTAAGGGGAACGAGGTGGTGGGCCAAAGTGTCGAAAATTTTCACAATTTGTTAGGGCTCTGGTAAAAAATGTGTTAGAATTTTGCACGATCTCACAAAGGAAAGTTAACAAAACTGCATCACAATCTTGCTATTTCCTCACCTCCTCTATCCCCTCCCTTAATAATATAAAAAATAATACCTATGAAACTAACATTCTTTACACCGAATTTTGAGCGCGATTAGAGCAATCAGTTAATAAATTATTGACACGTAACCATCACTTTTATCGCAGCTCTCCCCCTTCCCTCCTTACAAACCCAAACTTGCATGTATAAACGAATGAAATATTGATTTTATGTACGGGAGGTATTGATCGCAATCGTAGTTAAGTAAATAATTGACAGCAGCCCTGCCCTAGAACCTCCATTCACACAGCCTTCCCTATCCACCCTAACCTGTTTATTGTCTTCCCATGTATCCTCAGCTTGTCCCAAGAATAATAAAGTTGCGCCTGACTTGTGGATTTCATGAAACTGTATAGTTGGTATTAAAGGTGGTAGAAGGAGCGTAAAGCTCAATCGTGCGATACTCTAGACGAAAGAGATTTTTTTTGGATTTTATGAAATTTTGTAGGTGAATTGTTAGAGGGGCTGATGACGTTGAACTACTTTTTATATCACGCTAGAGTTGCTATCAAAATTCTATTCTACAATGGCACTACAGCCCAAATCGGACCTTAGCCTCCTGATCTTCAGGTTCCTTAACATGTTTCATTACATATTGTGGAATGGTTGTTAACTCTTCGCACAACCCTCTATCTACAAATTTTAATTTTCGTAGATTAAGGTAACTAAGCTATACCCAAACAGGTAGTGTGCTAGAATTATACGTCGACCGGGATTTGAACTCACGGCCTTTACATTGTAGACCAAGACGCTACCCACTGGCTACACAATGTTTTATGCAAAATTTAGGATTCAAAAATTTAAAAGGTACTGAGAAAATTAGTGTATTGGATTTAGGGAAATTGTGCATTTGGCATGGGAGGTGGTAGAAAGGGGGGAGGGAGGCGAGTTCTTAATGAATTTTTCAGAAATAACTATAAACATCATGCATTTGATATGTTTTAAATTGCAGATCACAGCATTCATACTTTTCATGAAAATCGACTTTTTGTAAAGTTCGGAAACATATTGTGTGGTAGGGGGCAGAAGGAGTGAAGCTAATCGTCTATTTTTTCGCCTTACTAATAATTATATGTTTACATATAAAGCTAGGGTATAGCCTAGTGGGTAGCGTGTTGGTTTACAATGCGAAGGCCGTGAGTTCAAATCCCGGTCAATGCATAATTATAGCACACTACCTGCTTGGATATACCTTGGTTACCTCAATATACGAAAAATGAAAAACTCGCAGATAGAGGGTTGTGGGAAGAGCTAACAACCGTTCCACAATAAGTAATGAAAATGTTAAGCAATCTGAAAATCAGGAGGCCAAGGCCCGATTTGGGCTGTGTCACCATTGAAGAATAATAATTATAAATAAATATTTAGTGCACGATTTCAGCTCGATAGCTTTTATACGTGCTAAGTAAATTTATTTAGAGTATTTCATGAAAAAGTGCAGATTGTATGGGAGGTGGTGAAACTAGAGGGATAGTTTTTATACTGTAGATCATGTAGAAATCATTATAAAAGTGATATATTCCAAATTTCAGATTAATAGCTTCCATACTTTTCGAGAAAATACGTTGAAATTGTGTTATTTTGTGTGATAGGAGGTAGACGTGGTGAAGCTAACCATTTCGTTTTTTTTTATTATTACTAACAATTCTAAATAAATATTTAGTGCATAATTTCAGCTCGATGAATTTTTTACCTACTGAGTAAATCGGTTTCGAATAATTCATGAAAAAGTGCAGTTTGTAAGGGAGGTGGTGGAATGAGATGGAAAACTCCAATAATTTTTATACGAAGGATTGAATTTATCATAAAATTAATATATTCCAAATTTCAGCTCAATAGCTTTCATACAATTTTCATTTTCAATTAAAAATTGGCGATACTATTAGTAGACCTTTAACAATAAGATGTGGTGTTCCGCAAGGGTCTGTGCTAGGGCTAATGTTATTCAACATCTTCATAAATTACCTCTGCAAAATGCATGAACTTGAAGTATAAAGATGATACAGTTCTTTTATTCAAGATTAATATCTAGGAAGACACTTTTGTAAAAGCGAATGAAGGCATGCAAAGTGTAGTTAGCTCGCTGATGGCTCATACGCTAAACTTAAACTAAACCAAATTCATGATGTTTGGTAAAGACAGGCCCAACAGCCAAAATATTAAAATTCTAAACGAATCAATTGAAGATACAAAAGGCAGTTAAATATCTTGGTGTTATCGAAGATAATAATTTAAAATGGGATTATCATATATTGAATTTGTGCAAAAGATTGAGAAAAACCCTACATAGATATTATACTTAAATTTACATAGAATTACTGACAGATATTTAATTAGAACCGTTTATTTCTTTTTAGCACAGAGTATAATTCAATACTGTATTTAAATATAGGGATCCGCATGTACGGCAACACTGTCGCCATTGATAAAATTGCAAACTAGGAGAATTAAAATATGTTTGTTGAAGTCCAAGTTTTATTCTACAGCTCAAGCGTTTTCTGGAATTTAAGTCATGCATTTGAGACAGCACTTTGTCTATGCTCTGTTAAAGTTAATGATTTGCAATGCATCGAAATCTAAAATATGTAAATGTTACGAACTATTCGACAAGCATTCAAGCAAAGAACTTGTTATTTATAGAAAAATGCAATAAAACTATGTTGCAAAGGCAAGCTTGTATTCGTGGACCTAAAGCCATTAATATTTTAACAGATTTGGTAAAAAATAGTTTAAATATTAATATTCACAAAATTATCCTGAAAAAAAATGTTTTTGATAATCAGAACCTTTTCAATGATATTGTTTCATAAAATTCAGCTTTCTCAATTGTTTTTTTTTTTTTGATTTTGTAAATTTTCATTTCGTTTCATTTTTATTTCAGTTATGTAATATTTTTTACTTTTACTTTTGCTACTACTAATATTCTTGATTTTTTATAAAATGTACTTTCTATCTACATAACTCATTCCAAACATAAAATAAGTGCTCTCATTTTTTTTTCTCCGTTTAAATTTTGTTTATTTTTAATCTAATCATTTTCAATTATTTTATTTCTAAGCACAAAAAATAAGACACCTTTCTTGAATTCAATAAATAACAAATTAATTTCTATTAGTTTATTAGCTCCCACTCACAAGCATTGGCTTATGCGGGCTTGTATCTACAATATTTTTTTGTATTTATATAATATACACTTTGTTTCATCACTCATTATTTATATTGGGTGCAAATAAAGAACTACTTCTTCTAAAAAGCTATCGAATTTAAAATTGGAAAAAAGCATGGTGATAAGAATGTTGGTAAGTAGTTTCTGAATTCTCCAAAAACCTTTCGCTCCTTTCACCACCTCCCATATACATAGATATCATAATTTCAAAAAATTTCTTTGAAAATAATGAAAGCAACAAACATTCAAATCAGTATGAAAGTTTGCATACCTGGATCATTGTGATATTCACTCCTTCCACCATCTCCCATACAAAAATTACTATTTACTATTCTATAGAACTATGTATTTTCCTGTGCCTCTTTCCTATTTCATCTAGAGTATCGCATCTGATTGGGCATTATACCCAATCAGAATTCTGTTATGTTGTAAATTGTATTCAGACGCCACTGCACATAAAACAACTTTGTTCCGAAAACGGCGTGCGCACGCACTCAGTAGTAACACTCATGTGGAATTCTCTCAATTTACCTGTCTCCGAATAAAATTGGCTTTACCTGTCTCGCTGTTGACCACAAAAGTAATTTTCCTGCACACCAACTCTATGCTTGTGCAATGCACTTGTGTGATCGGCACAATCTCACAAAACATGCATTTAAAAAAATAAAGAAAATGTTCAACCTGAGAGCCTTAAACAATTCCTGGCTTATTTCGATCCACCATCTTCACCATGGGCATGATGACTTGTTTTTTTTATTTACCTGGCATAGCTGAGCAAGAGCATAGGTGCTTCGAAATTTACAGGTAAAGGTAAGCGCGAAGGTGTATGAGTTTGGTACTCTGGTGCTTCAGCCACCGAAGAGAGCATAAAATGTCTTCAAAGTACCACAAATACCACAACAGGATTCCATGTTTGCGTGGTTCGATTTAATGTGGTCAAATTAAGAATACTCAGTTCTTCATACGTTTAGATGAAAGAAAGAAGGATTACGGGTGAATCGCAAGAGTTCGTCGCGTTTCTGCTTATTCTAGTGCAGTCCATTGTAAAGTTATGCAAAATTAGCTTTTGCAAAGTTTCAACTAAGGAACGGAATTTCGTCAATCACGTCCTTTTGTGAAGTATCCTTTCGGCAAGATCGATTTTCTTTTTTATTAATTTTATCCGGTTCGAAGTTATTTCCAAGTGTTCAACAATTTATTCAATTTTTTCCCATAAAAAGAATTTTATGCTGCACCGTCGCCGTCGATAGTAATCGTTCCGTGTTCCGTTCAGGTTGTGTTATTCGTCCGGTATTTGTTTATTAACTCGTTTGCGCGTCTCGGAAAATTACGTTCGCGAAAATTATATGTAAGTGCAGTGTAAATGCAGAAAAATGCAAGATTTGTGTAAAATCGCTTAGATTTATAAAAAAAAAAATCGAAAATCTAGAAATTTATAAAGTGCATACAGTTCGGTGCTAAAGTTTTATCAAGTTTAAGGAAAAAAAAGTGGATATCACTCCTACAAGAGTTTGCCGAAAATTTTAAGTGATTCTTGTAAAAAAATGTTATTTTGAAAATTCCCTCTATTGTCCAGTGAGATAAGTTTACTAGCAAGGATAGCTCAATAAAGGATAAATTTATCGCCATATGTAATTGGGATTTAACATTTCTGTGGATTACTAATCAACTAAACCGCAACAGCCAATTCGAGGTAAGAATTGCACTTATAATAATAATTGCCCAACAATAAGGGTAAATTTGATTTCAACCGTCGATTCACTCAAAATACCACCGATCCCCCCAAAAAAAAAAAAAATTAAACTTTTAGAACTCAATTTGTCATAATTACGATTCGGACCCTATTGATTTGCTATGCCCCCGGAGGATATCGAATTATCGAATTCTGTTCGAATCAAGAGCAATTACCGCAGCTTGAACTAAAAGCACCTGCAACCTCGGTACCAATGTCCATCTACTCTTGCATGCTCAACCTGTCTATAGAGATTTAAACAAAATATTCGATACGTATTTCTGTTCAAATGATGATTTCGATTTCAAAAATGATGAATTTAAAATTTCCACCATTAATAAATCGACCGGAAATTGTGGTACTTTTGATTTTATTTCGAGTAATTAATTTCGTCAGGGTTTGAGTTTGAGTTTTTTTCTTTCTTTTTGTGGGTAAATCAATCTGGTCAAAAGCCGCTTTGAAGTTCTGGTTGTTAGCTAAGAAAATATTTCCCATAGTTAAGAATATTTTTGTGTAAATTTAGAGAATAAGGAAAAAAAATAAAATAGGAAACAAATTGGTGTATATTTGTTAAATAATATCCCATCAATTTAGTATGGAACTTCAGCAATAAATTTATCCATATTACCTTAAACGAATGCCTTATTATTATTGCTATTATTGCAAAGCATTATCTAAAGAAATTATTAAATTTCTGAATAAGAACAAATCAACGTGAGTGGCAAAATAAATACTGTGTTATGTTGAAATAAGTAGATTTTCGAATTGAAGTGAAATTTAAGATAATTTGTGAAATTTATCAGAAATTTTCATTTATGCTATCAAAAATTTCGGTACAGGTTTCTCGCAATAATCGAAATATGAGTGGTGTTGATTATTTATTAAAAATTGATTCCCTGTATGTCTCTAAAAGAGTACAACAATAGCTACTTCATAAATATTATCCAGTGCCAATTTTTCATTTACCAAACTCCAAACTTTCGTGAACCAATGCCTCCGACGCATTTTAGAAAAATTCTGGCCAGAAGTCACACTTTGAAATGAAAAAATTTCGAAATCTTACAATAAACTGATTTCTCAAATAAAAGCTATTGATCTAAAATTTGGAATACATTATTTATATACTGATTTCAATCTACGTTATATGAAATTAGAATAATTCTTATACCGTAAATTGAATTCCCCCATTTCTTCTACCACCTCCAATGTAAAAACCAATTTATTCAGTAAATATAAAATGTATCGAGCTGAAATTGTGCACTAAATATTTATTTAGAATTATTAGTAAGATCGAAGAAGATTAGCTTCACCGCTTGTCCCTCTTCCCATACAATCTGAAACAAATTCAATTTTCTGGAAAAGTATGAATGCTACTGATCTGTAATTAGAAACATGTCAAATACATGATGTTTATAGCCATTACTTATAAAGTTAGTAAGAACTCCCACTCCTTCTACCTCCTGCCATTCAAACTGCTCGATTTCACTAAATCCAATACACTAATTTTCTCAGTACCTATTAAATTTTTGAAGCTTAATTTTTCAAAAAAACATTCTGATAGTAACTCCAGCAAGATGTGAAAAAATTGGTTAAGTACCGACATCCCTTCTACCACTCCCATATAAAATTGATTGAAATCAAAAAAATGTCTGTCACCTAGAGTATCGCATGACTAGGCCAAATCGTCAGTTTTCAAATTTAAACTTATCCAGTGCTTATTTAACTTTCATGTCAATTTTATGTGATACATTTAAATTGTATGTGCCCTCGTGTAATGAAAAGTCGTGTCCTAAACTTCCATGGTTCAACGAGAAATTGAGCAATCTGAAAAATGCTAAAAATAAAGCTTATAAGCATTTTAGAAAAACTGAGTCTTGGTACGATCGGAACAACTTCCTTCAGGAAGGAGTTTGGCTTAATCGCTTTCTTTACAGACAATATACCGACTCAGTTGAATCAAAGATTAAATGTAAGAACTTCAGGCTGATATTGCTGAGCTCCGTAATTGGTGTGACGTTAACTTGTTAGAAAATAATTTTGATGAGTGAAATATATTTTCTGCCTTCAGAAAATCTTTTCCTATTTTATTTGATTACAACTTAAATAATAGATCTCGTGAGAGATCCTCGGATGTAAAGGATCTTGGCGAGTTGATCGATTCTAATTTTAACTTTAATTCTCATATCGACTACATAATCTCTAAAGCTTATTCAAATTTGGGAATTATGCTTAAGATTTCATTGACTCATATACTGTCAAAGAACTCTTTGTTTCTCTTATAAGACCTATTTTGGAATATTGCTGTGTGGTTTGGGATCCTGTATATCAGGTTCGAGTGTTGGAGGGCATTCTCCATATTACCAAAAAAAAAAAACAATCTAAATTTATGACATTGATATCAACTATTTGAATTTTTAGTTTCGCACGATGAGTACTGTTAAAACTTTTCTCGCCGTTCTCTCCACAATTTTGTGCACTCTTCAATGGTGCCAAAAGCTCAAGTTATGACCTCTGGCAAGACAAGTCCCTTTTGGCATCTCATGTCACATGTCATTAACGTTCTTCCGGTGCTCTTACTGCGTCTACCACCTCCCATACACATGCATATTTATGAGTGCTATAAACTTTCAAATTGGACGAAGTTGATAAGCAGTTTTCGATTCTTTCAAAACCTTTCACTTCTCCTGCCCCAATTTCAGAAAAGCAATGTCCAATTTCCTTCAAAATTTTACGATTCTTCATACAAATCCGACCCGAAATACCCGGCAGCCAAATAACTCAGTAGCAGAATTTTTTTCAAACAAAAATTTTGAGTTGGTCGACATTCTTGCGCCTATTGTTCAGTTGAGATTATGGGCGCCTGTTAGAGAGATAGACTCACGGTAACCAATTTCGTGACATACACAATTTTTGGTTGATTCGAAACATTAGAAATATCTATATCAAAATAGAACTGCATGGGAATGGAATATACATATGCGAATTGTGATGAATAGGTGACCGTGGGAACTCGTTTGTTATAGATTTTCTAGTATCACAATATAATGTTGGAGCCGAATTTGTTTATGCAAACAGTACACTGATACAAATATAGTTAAGTATCTTCATGTAAAGAAATATGCGTTAAATACTACTTTTATGGAAAACTCACGGCAAACGACGTACATAACAGCATATACCACCGTATATAACCCTATTGCCAATAGGTATACGCTTTTTCTAGAAAATGAGCAGATAATATACCCTAGGACGACAGCCCTGCCAACAACCTCTTTACAATAAGAAATAAAAAAAAATGTTATGGAATCTGAAGATTAGGAGGTCAAGGGCCGATTTGGCTTGTAGTGCTATTGAAGAAGAGAGGAAATCTGCGAGTAGGAAAAGTTTGTAACGCTAATAAATAAGGCTCGGAGAAAAAGGAAATGGGCAGAAGTTTGTTTCATCGCTCAAAAACTTTGAAACCGGATGTCCGTTTGTTCGCTTTCTAACTTGAAAACGCGTTAAGCTAGAAAGTTAAAATTTTGCACATGTCGTTTTGACAAAGTAAAGTCAAATTGGCCCCAGTGCTACCTATAAGAACAATTTCGGGAAAAGGCTAAGTCCATTCACTCCTTCCACCACCTCCCATATAAAACGACTCATTTTAAATAATTTACAATTTCTTGGAAACCATAAGTGCTAATAATATGTATTCTTAAACACTGACTGCCAAACCAAGAAGATATATATCTGTAACCTAAATTAGATGCCAACAAAAATTTATTACCTATTTTATAAACAATTTTGAGTTACTAAAATGTAATATTTATGTTTCTTTCTTATGGTTTGGTGAATATTTTCACAGTGCATTTCGAATTGAAAGGAAAGATTTCCGAATTCTACACTGTTACGCTTTATTATTCGTGACGTATCGGTCTCTGCTGGGACCTTTATCGAACTGATCGACAATCACGGAAAACTATTATTTATTTTTTTTTGCCTCAAATATATTTTCTCAAAATATTTATAGTTAGTATTAGAAAATTAAAACTATTTGTTTTGCATTTAGAACTTATTGTACTTTTATATAAAAATAAAATTCGTAGATATAGAAATGGGTAACAATCCTTTCGGAAAGAGAAATCAATTTTAAGGATCTCCTCGAGGTTTAGGTGAACAAAAAAAAAAACTACATGCAGCTGAAAATTGAAAGAATAAACATTTTATACAAAAGCACAGAGCTGGTGAGGTGGAAGGGACCAAAAAATAAAAGAGACGAAGTTCAACATAGTGTTTGATGGTTTCTATGAAATTTTTGATGTTATATTCGTTCGTGGCAATGTAGTTCCCACTAAATTAAGATACTTTCGATAGCCGGTGTGATCATATTAATTGATTATAATTTAGGATTTGATTGTTTTTCATAAAAAGATTTTCGAATTTAATGACTTCAACCAAAAAGTCTTAGCCATAATAAGATTTTAGGATATTTCTAACATCAATCTAATCCGGAAATACCATTTTTTAAACGATATTTACGCCTGACTAATTAACTTTCAATATTTCAATTTCGGACGAGCAATCGTATTACTATTTTTGGTAACGCTTCGCATTATATCCATAGCCAATTAATAAACTTTTAATTTTCACACTATTTTTCAATGTCAAAAAAGATTTTGAAGAAAAAAATAACCGGCTCTGAATAACGAAAAAGGAAATTCCGAATAACTTTGACAATAAATTAGAATTTTCTATTGTCTTGCAACTCGATTATTATAAGCTTAACCAATTGGGCTAATGATTTATTGCCTGTTTTGCCATTTTTTAAATGATATTTTTAGTGAAATATTATTTTAGGTGATTGGGTTTAACGTTCGTAAAATTGAAAAAAATAATATACGATGAATTTTTTTCTCGAACACATTCAATTTCAGTTTTTGAAAATTAAGTATTTTGGTGTAAATCTAAATGCAATTTTGATTTGATTCGATATTAAATGTAGTTTTTCACTGATTTAAGGTAATTTCCGGGTGGTATAATCCAACTTTAATGTTAGATACATATTGCCTCCAGAGGAGTATGATTCAAAGATTTTTGATACTTGTTCTTCAATCTCTCGTGGTCAGTCTGTTTCTACGCTTTTCAATCTCTTCAGATATTAATTTAGTAAACATATGTGACGAGTCCTATCGACAACTAAAGGCCGATGTTCCGGATTGCGGGCTATCGAAGTGACCTGTGTCTGTCCTTTTTCGAAAACTATCCAGTAATAATTTCTAATAGCAATTTATATTACGTAGAATAGGAAAAGCCAAGGAGGTTGAAACTATCGAGTGCTTGATAGGCATTCTTATGTGAGACAAGTTTTTAATTATGAAGTTTTCGATGAATGTTCTGGTAAAAAAAAGGCTTTTACGAAAATAGAGTCAATTCAATGCAATATGCGAGATCGGTATTAGGAAATTATCCGAAATTCGATTTGATATAGTTAACAATAAAATAAGCGCCAATTTTATTTATTTATTGCACGTCAATCTTTTTATTGTTCATAGATTTAAAATATTATTTTAGATTTAATATTATTTATTATCAGCCTACAATTTATGTGGGTGGTCCTTGAAAGGACATGGCGGTTACCTTCAAAGTGCCGGAATCTGAAAGCGCGTAAATCATACATCATTTGGTGAATGTTTTCACAGTGCATTTCGAATTGAAAGAAAAGATTTCCGGATTCTACACTGTTAAACTTTATTATTCGTGACGTTTCGGTCTCTGCTGAGATTTTGATAAATGTCTCAGCAGAGACCAAAACGTCACGAATAATAAAGCGTAACAGTTTAGAATCCGGAAATCTTTTCTTTCAAATCATACATCGATCATGTATCATTATTCAATACGATTTTGCATTGTTCAAGTAGGCACTGCTGTTTTACTGTTTCGGATCATTCGATTTGTATGGGAAGAAGGACACAGGCCGAAAATCGTGAATACCGGATTTTTAGAGCTTATAAATCATAGATTCGCCCTGCAAAGTTATTTAGTTTGATAAAGGTCTCAGCAGAGACCGAAACGTCACGAATAATAAAGCGAAACAGTGTAAAATCCGGAAATCTTTTCTTTCGAAGTTATTTAGCTTTCTTTAGAGTTTTGACACTGCGAGTTGTATGTGAGGTTCTTGAAAGGACATAGTGCAAAAATCGAATATACTGCATTCTGAGAGCGCATAATTACTATGTATTTAGTTTTTCAATTATTTCATATTTTAGGCGTGAGGGGATAGCTTACTTTCTCAGGCCTTTTACCTTAAAACTATTTATTCCTACCAAACGAAAGAAGTGCAAACAATATTTCTTGGCGTTTTCGAAAGCGCAAAATTCTGTAATAATACTCTATCCAAGAGTATCATAAGTTTGCCAAAAAGTTTGTAATGCTAAGAAGTAAGGCTCGAAGAAAAAAAATGAATTATACAGGAGTTCATATTATTAAATAGAAACTTCAAAATCAGATGTCCGTCCGTCCGCGTCCTCTCCAACTCGTATCACGCTTGAAAGTTCGAATTTTGAACACGTAGTTTTTGACAAAAAAGACAGATCAAGTTCTATTCGTCTTCTACCGCTTCCATACCAAATGACACAATTTCGAAATTTAACAATAAACTGAATATCTCGAGAAGTGTAAAAGCAATAAATCTAAATATACTATTTTTATGATGACATCAATTCAGAGTATAATTCTTGTTTGAATCGCCCCACTCCTTCTACCACCTTCCATACAAATTGCACTTTTTTTTTAAATTCTTTAAACCAATTTACTTAGTATGCTAGTATGCGTATAAAATTTATCGAGCCGAAGTTAAATATTTATTCAGAATTATTAGTAAGACAAAAAAAAAATTAGACAATTGCACTCCTTCTACCTCCTCGCATACAATATGGCGCAGTTTCACAACTTCCAATAAGTCGATTTTCTTGAAATGAATGAATGCTTTAGACCTGCGATTTAAAACATCTCAATTGAATGAGATTCTTAGTTATTTCCGAAAAATTTATCAAGAACTCCCCCATTCACTCTACTCACCTCCCATACAAACTGCACAATTTCTCTAAATCAAATATATTAATTTTTTAAACTTAAATTAATTAATTCAATAAAACTTTTAGATAGCATAATGTGAAAAAATTAGTTCAATGCCGTCACCCCTTTTACCACTCTCTGTACAATATTTCTTAAAATAAAAAAAAAAAACTTTCAATTAGAGTATCGCTTTACGTCCAATCGTAGTCCTGTTAGCTTTTTTTCGTTAATTTTAAATTAGGTGGTGCCAGCTGGGCGTACGTTGAACGGATGGAGGATGATCTTCGTTCATTTTGCCACTACTTTATGTTGTGCAGTTTTTGTTTTCCGTTTCATTTTCTTTAAGCCAAACAGCCAAACAACAAGCGGTTTCGTTTCATACGTGTAGCTAGTGTCCTTGTAATAGAAAAGAAACTATCGATCTCGGAGCTGTGGAAATGTGTAAAAATTTCGATTAATTCCCAAACAAAATATTTAACAACTCTTCCAGTTCTTTTCGAGGCCCAAAGCCACAGTCAGATCGCCCAAATCGTAATACATAAACAGAACAAAATATACTCACCGAAATTAAATCATTTCACTTCCGTGAGCATTATTGGTTTTCACTTGAAAAAAAAAGAATTTTCGGACTTCACACTGTTTGCCTTATTACTTGCGACGTTTCGGTCTCTGCTGAGACCTTCATCAATCTGATCGACAATTACAAACTACTAAGATATCTTACAGAATGGGATTAATTGGATTTAGGAAGGGTAATTAGTTGATTAGGGTTAATTAGTTAGTATCTGGTAATTAAATTAGTTAAGGATTTCTGGGTATGGATTTTGTTCTCACCGAATTGAAAGCCAGGTAGCAAAGCTGCTGATAACTTGTATCCGTTGTCTCGGTTGAAGTTGTGCGGATTAAAAGATGGATGTTTCGAAATTGAATGGCTTCTGGTACTATTCGTTGAAAATATTTATTTGTCCTGGCCAGAATTTACTCATTATTGAAATCGATTGTAGATCTTCTATCGCTGTCTGTTCCACAGTCGGTGATGAATGTATCTGTTTTTTTTATGTGCATCATTGATGTTCGTTGATCCTGGTTTAGATTGAGGGTCCCGTTTCTCCTATGTCGACTTTCACGTATGAACCGCAAGGTGATTTGTTCACTCCTTCAGTTTAAAAAGGTTTTTCTGCCCTTCTGTTTTCCTAAACTGCCCGGATAGTAGTTGGTGTAGAGAAATTTGTCTCGATGTTGGAGACGGATTTTCCGAATATTATTCGTCGTGTCTTTCAAATTTAAATTGCCTCATTTTGAGAATATTCAAACTGGCATCTATACATATTAATATAATTGTAGTGTCTGTCTGTTATTTGCTTATAAATGGCCATAAGTTAATTTTTTGAGTTAGTTTAGCACTAACTAAGCATAATAACACATTTTTGAAATTTTTGTCTGTCTGTCTGTCTGTCTGCCCGACCGCTTTTCACGCACAAACGGCTGAACTGTTTGTAATGAAACTTACACAGTTTGTTAGGTGTCCATCGGAATTAAATCTGCTTTTGGTTTCATTTCACTCCCCTCACGCCTTCTATCCCCTCCCATACAAAGTGACTCATTTTCAAAATATATATTATTCAAATTTTCTTGGAAACTATAAAAGCTATTAATTTGAAATTTTGGAAATATTATTTCTATTATAAATTCAGTCTTTTGGTCTACAAATTGTTTAAGTTTCCTAGCTCCTTTCATCACCTCCGATACAAACTACACTTTTTCATGAATGTTACTGATCTGAAATTTAAAATGTATCAATTGTATGATGATTATAGTTGTTTTTCAAAAATTCACCAAAAACCCCCTTCTCCTTCCACCACCTCCCATATAAACCGCACTTTTTCATGAAATATTCTAAATGAATTTTCTCAGTACATTTAAATTTCATCGAGGTAAAAATTTGAACTTAATCCTTAATTAGCATTATTATTAATATCGGGAAAAAATTAACCGAGTAGCTTCACTCCTTCTACCTCCTCCCATACAATGAGACACATTCCACGACTATATAAAAATTCGATTTTCTTGAAAAGTCTGAATGATACAGATCTGAAATTTAAAGTATATCAGTTGCATGATAGTTATAGTTGTTTCTCGAAAAATCACCAAAAACCTCCCACTCCTTCTACCACCTCCCATACAAATTGCAGAATTTCATTAAATTCAATGCACTAAGTTTCTCAGTACCTACTCAATTTTTGAATCTTAAATTTTGTACAAAACATTTTTATAGCTACTCTATCATGATGTGAAACAAATTAGTTCAGTGTTGTCACCCCTTCTACCACTCCCCATACAAAATTTCTTAACACCGCAAAAATTTCGATTTCATCTATATATAGTATCGTATGATTGGGCTTTCGCACAATCGTAGTCCTGTTATGTTTTTAAGCTTAATATTATTTTATTTGTTTTTTTTTTTAAAATAACACCAGCTACAATTATTCACATGTCCTTAACGCACTTCAACACGTATATGATCTCGAATCACGGGTTTGATTTGATCTCGAGCCTGTCCCATAAAAACGGGAGTATAATGCTTTCATTCTTAATAATTTATGGTTCTGATTCCAACAATATACAAACCATTTTCTTCAAAGAGCCATTAAAGTACGCAGATTACATATCCCACATAATGTATTACTAACTACATTCTCAAAAGTTGCAATTTTTACGCGGACGAAGTCGCGGGCGTTTGCTAGTTAAATAATATATCACATCAATTTATATTTTCTAATCTTTCATAGCCATATTAGTATTTGTTGTGTATCTTGGTAGGCTTAATCAGACACGTAGTGAAAAAGATACTAACGATAAATGTGTCCCACTTTGGTGCATAGAAAACTACGTTCCAAACTCCTTGCCAATAAACTTGTTAAGTGAAGTTTTGTCGCGTCAGCTCACAAAACCTCAAAAATTTCTGAATACATAAAAAACAGGCAGTCCAGTTGAGTGATTTTGATTTTTGCGAGAAAAATATTTTGGCGAGGAAAAATGTTGTACAAAATTATTTTATTGCTCTTTGAGTTTTGGTGGACTCTCTCGATTTTTTTACCTTCAGCGACATACATTGTCTGTATACGTATTATCCGTTCCTAATCACTGTATTTTAAGGATAGCAAGAATATATTTTTCGACAGTTTACTTTCCGGTTTATTTACGTATTAACTTACACGCTAGAGAGAAAGATAATGAATTCATAAAAAAATAGTAAGTAGTGTTTTGAGCTTGCCGATTTTACTTGTATGCCCTGGTAAGATGACTTTATTAAGTTGGACGCAAAGTAAATATAGCTAGGGTGTAGCCTAGTAGGTAGCGTGTTGGTTTTGTAATGCGAAGGTCCTGATTTCAAATCCCGGTCGGCGCAATATATAACTCCAACACATTGCCTGATTGGATGTACATACCTTGGTCACCTCATTCTACGAAAATGAAAAATTCGTAGAAAGAGGGTTGTGCGAAGGGCTAACAACCTTTCCACAATAAGTAATGAAAATGTTAAGGAACCTGCATGTCAGGAGGCCAAGGTCCGATATGGGCTGTATCGCCATTGTAGAAGAAGAAGAAAGTAAATATCACAAATTCGAAATCGAACCTGCTGCATCGACTGGCCATTACTGTCTGGGCTACTGCATATTGTTTTCAATTTCAATATGAAAGAAAAATAAGATATATCCTTGTACAGACCATCGATTCAGTTAAATTTGGTGTTATGTGGTATCACTGGGGTTCCGTGGACCAACTACTATAATACTTAAAAGTAAAAAATCAAATATGGAATGAAGATTTTAATATAGTGACATTGTTGTTGCAATAGTGGGTACTATTTGCTTATCGACTTTCGGAAGTATTGGTACTTTTCAAGGGCTTTACAGCCTAAATCGAGCTTTGGCCTCATAAACTTCAGGTTCCTTAACATTTATTTGTTATTGTGGAAGGGCTTTTAGTACTTCGCGCAACCCTCTATCTATGAATTTTTTATTTTCGGAGATTGAGATGGCCCAGATATACCCACGCAAGCAGTGTGCTGCAATTATACGTCGATCGGCATTAAAATCATGACATTCGCATTGTACGCTGCCCACTAGGTAACATCCAGGGCTTACTATTTGTGTTGTACATCAAAAAGTTAGAATGGTTGATTAGATACTAATAATTCCTAGTAGAATGGTAACAATGAATTTACTGATGAAGTCATCATGAGCTATTTGGCTACACTTTCGAATGAGGTTATGAATCGGAAATGAATGTTTCGATGAACGATATGTAAAGATTTTGAAGATTGCCATCAATAGTGTTCCATTTAAAATTAATGAGCATCAATTAATATTGCTCACAGATTTTGATGATAACCGCATTGATTAATGTTTCGGGAAAGCTCATATCCATTCTGCCTACAGCTTCTTTTGTGATTATAAAAAATATTTCAGACATAGTTTGGTATAAAAAGAAATTTCGAAATAATATATTCAGAATAAAGTATCGAGGGATACATCGCATGAATTAGAGATTGTAAAATGGTTCCAGAGCACATTAACGTCATCAGACTTTCGATTTTTTTTTTTTAATTCTCTAGACATAAAATAGAATTAAATAAATCTGATATAAAATAAATGTAATTATGTGAATAAAGCATTTAGAAATAAAACAACATGGTCATATCCTACTCTTCGACCTGCACTAAGCACTCCTAACTCCAAGAATACGGCAATGCCAAACTTATAGAGCATAGAAAAAAGAGGTGAGTACTCACTGCAAAAGTAATCAACAAACTCGCTTATTACTGACTCGTTCGATAGTTTTTCATAATTTCTGTAATAGGTACTATGAGCTATACATAACGCTTCAACCGGTCCAATTGTTCTTTTTACTTTATTATTTTAATAATAAAGTATACTGATCGGCTTGAAAAAAAAAAATTGCTACCCTGAAATTTTGTTTTTTCGCGTTTCATGACTAAAATATCCAAAAAATCCAAAGAAAAAACAGAACAGGACTACGATTGGGCGTGAAGCTCAATCGTACTATACTCTAGATGAAGCAGAAATTTTATAGGGGATGTAGTAGAGGGGTGACAACATTGAACTAATTTTTTCACATCACGATAAGGTTGCTACCAAAATGTTTTATACAAAATTTAGGATTAAGAAATTTAATAGGTACTAAGAAACTTAGAGTATTGAATTTAGTGAAATTGTGCTTTTTGTATGGGAGGTGGTAAAATGATGATGGAGTTATTAATAACTTTCTTAGAAATAACTGTAAACATCATTTATTTGGCATAGCAGATCAGTAGCATTCAGACTTTTCAGGTAAATCGACATATTGTAAAGTTGTTGAATTTTGTCAAATTGTATGGAAGGGGGTAGAAGGAGTGAAGCTAATCGCCTAATTTTTTTTGGACTTACGAATAATTCTAAATAAATGTTTAGTACACAATTTCAGCTCCATCAATTTTATACGTACTGAGTTAATTGGCTTAGAGTATATCATGAAAAAGTGCAGTTTGTATGGGAGGTGGTGGACGAAAGAGAATGACATGTATAATTTTTATACGATAGATTGAAATCATCATAAAAGTAATATGTTAAAAATTTCAGACTAATGGCTTTTAAAGTTTTCGTGCAAATCCGTTTAATGACAAATTGCGTAATAGTGTCATTTTGTATGGGAGGGGGCAGAAGTGGGGAGCGATTTGATCCGTTCACGAACTGGTCCTTACTTTTTTGTCAAAAACGAGTACAAAATTGAAATTTTTGAGTGATTATATGAACTTCTGTTTCATTCATTTTTTTCTCCGAGCCTTATTTCTTAGCAACAAACTTTGTGGCAAACTTATAATACTGTTAGATTTGATATAGAGTATAAAAATCCGTCTCCCAGTACGCCGTGTACGCTCTGAGCTCATTAACTTCCAAAACCTTTAATATAGAAAGTTAATTTTTGGGTGGATTGCAAACGGTTACGGATCTCAGTCGGACACTCATTTTGGGGGGCGAATGGTTTAAGAGGGAGGCGGAGGAGCACTCAAGCCGAAAACTAAGAATACGAATATCTCAATCATGGTTCTAGCTATGAAACTGAAAATCAACACATATATAACCCTTCTATATAGGGGCAAACTTTAAAAATAATTTAATTTTTTTAATCATTGGGGTTCGAAAATGGGGGGCTAAAAAAAATTTTCGGCCGTATACCCTCTGCTCATTTTCCAGAAAAAGCGTATACCTTCTGGTTCCAGAGCTCTATACGGTGGTATACGCTGTTATATACTTCGTATACTCTGTGTTTTTTCATAGAAGTAGGTTGTAACGCATATTTTTTTTTTGCATAGAGATATCTATGTACATATATACGTATCAGTGTATTATTCGCATCAAAAAATTCGTCTTCATCATTTAATCGTGAAACGAGAAAATCTTTAACAAATGAGTATCAATGAAACGTGGCAAGTTCCCATGGTCACTTACTTATCACCCTTTGCACATGCTAAAAGAGTTCCAATCTTCAAATGATCAAGAGTATCCAATAAAAATTAAAGAAGCTGTACTAATGAAATTCTATGGAAAATATTAATTAACATAAGTATAAATTTTTGATTTAGAAGTACGCAAAGGATCACTGGATTTCAAGTGGAAATTAAACTAGTTTTACAATTAATATAACCGCAAAATTTATGTACTGTTTTTGACTTTAATACACTTGATGGGCTTAATATTTGCGTTGCCGTGCTCCGTCGTCATTTCCGACTCTAATCATCGACTGCGTCTTTTCCTCCCGCCGTTCATTTCAATACGTGATGACCTGATTTCGACTCTTTCGCTTTCAAATCTTGACTCGACTGCTAATCTCCGCCGTCGATCAGCTTACTGGATTCTATCTGTCGATCGCAGGACTCACTTCCGCCTGTTGGTCACAGGAGCTACTCGCATGCTGAACTCCGCCTGTCGTTCACAAGACTTACTTGCTTACTGTCGCTTATTGAACTCCGACTATCGGTCATAGGACTTACTCGCTTACAGAACTATGACCGTCGGTCACAGGACTTACTCCTGCCTATCGATCACACTCACCTGTCGACTCTCCTACTCGCTTCCCACTTTCGACCCACCTGTCCAAATATCAAGTCGCAGCTCACTGCTTTCACGAATGCTCGCCCTTTTTATGCACAGCCCTACGACGTCTTCGCTGAATGTCGCCGGCCATTGCTGGTCGGCGTCGGTCGTCACCCATACAATGACGTGTTTCGCTGAATGTCGCCGGTAGTCGCCGCACCAACGATATGCTTCTGACTGTCGTCGACCATCGCCCATCCGTAGACGTGTTCCTGACTGCCGGCTTGGCCGTCGAACAATGTGGTCCCACCATTGGATATTGTCGGCGTTCGTCGGACGTTGTCGGCCTCCGTAGGATAGTTGTTGATGAGTAATAAGTGTGCGTGCACGTGTGCAAAATTGTAGATAGCTGAAGGTCGCGAATATTCAATGAACGACTAGGGCAACATTATTTTCATTTGCAATATTTTTAAATTTTTTCTTATTTTTAATGAAAAATGTGTTTTTTTGTGTTATTTCCCCTGAAAGTTAATAATGACATATCAATATCTATTCTATTCATTGCATTTTGTCTATTTTATACAAGGGCATGAAACCCCTGGGAAAAAAATGGATTTTTTTTTACTCAAGCATTTTTTTCAACTCAAGCCTGAAATAAAACTTTTTTGAAATTGTGATATATTTACTCTAGTCAAATTGTAAAAAAACTACCGTTCGAGAATCGTACCTGGAATGGCACACGTGGCAGACGAACATTCTACCACTGAACCACCCATGTTGACGAGATTCATCTCGCCAAAATTTAGCCTTTAAAAATATACGCAAAATTTTGGTATATGCAGATTGAGCAAAATATTTTAATTGCTATTGCAATCCCTTTCATCACCACGTGAACTTTGTTTTAGAACTGGGAGATCATCTTTATAAGTGTATAATAAATTTTTGCGTAGATTAGTTAAATTGTAGTTCAGCATTGTTGGTGATTTTCACCGGTGACTCCTCTAGCTTTAAAACAGCGTATACCTTCTGCTGGACTTACGACTACAACCCTGCCTAGAACCTCCTTTCATTTAGTCTTTTCTAACCAATCTAACATGCATATTGAATTTCCACGCATCATCAACTTGTCCCAAGAATAATAAAGCTGAGTTCGACTTGTTGGAAGTTTAGATGAAATTTGAGAGTATTATAACTTTGTAACGCTGAGAAATAAGGAGCGGAGAAAAAAATTAATGATATGGAAGATCATATAATCACTCAAAAATCTCAAAACCGGATGTCAGTCCGTCCGTCTGTTCATCCTTGTTCTCGCGTTGAATTAGAAAACTCAAATTTTGTACACATCGTTTCGGAAAAAACAGTACGGACAAATTCGTGAACTGGCCAAACCGCTTTACTCCTTTTACCTCCTCCCATTAAAAATTACACAATTTCGGTACATGACATTAAGCAGATTTTCTTGAAAAATATGAATACTACTGATCTGAAATTTGGAATATATCATTTTTATAACGGTTTCAAGCTATGGTATAACAATTATTATAACATTAACAAGGTCCGTCGAACAACCCAATATATATCGGCCAAGCCCTAATGCCTGAAATCTAAAGTGAGGCTGCTTCAGAGATATATATTGGAAAAAGAACCACATACCCCAGGGAGAAAGGCAGTCACATCTACTTGCACATTCACTGAGAAGACCTCTATCCGGACTAGGGAGAGAGGCAGTCACATCTATTTGCATAATCACCTGGAAGACCCCTTCCGGACCAGGGAGAAAGGCAGTCACATCGACTTATACAATCAGCTAGAAGACTTCTCTCCGGATCAGGGAGATAGGCGAACACATCGAACCTCTCAAACCAACCACAAGAGGAAACAGCAGTTGTTGAGGACTTCTATATCTAGTTACACAAGAACTGCGGAGGATGGAAGACAGGTTAGAGCAACAGGCTCCTCGGGAAGCAGAAATTGCTGATAAACTTCAAAAAGGATTCTAAATCCAGGAAAACCAGAGAGTACTGCGAAAAGAAGCTAGCCAGATTAGAAAAACTATGGCTAGATTTCGAAAACCAGCACAAGCAAATGCACAAACAAGAACTGCTTGGGCATTCCTATTTCGTTCGGCATTCCTTCACTCAAGTTGAAAAAACCTACAATAAAGCTCGTGGATTATACAGTCAGCACAGTGGTAAAATTGACTTTGGGCGCTCGTCTCAACCAAATGGCAGTAGTCGTGAAAATGCTTAGACAGATGACGACCCATAGTCAAATCAAAATAAACTGTCAATAGTATCAGACCGTGAACAACAGAAAAGGCTCAATAAAGCTTTCATAGCGAGAACTGCCTATTGTTATTCATAACGATAACAAGGTCCGTCGAGCCGGATATACGAATCCCTTACTCCTTCTTTCACCTCCCATACAAACCGATCTTTTTCATGAAATACTATAAACGAATTTACTCAGTACGTAAACAATTTATCGAGCTGAAATTGTGTACTAAATATTGGTTTGAAATTATTGGTAAGATCTAAATAAATAGACGATTAGCTTCACTCCTTCTACCCTCTTCCATACAAAATGATTCATGTTCAATCATTTACATTGTTGCTACACGTGAATGCATATATTTGATATACATAATGACAAAATAGTAATTTAAACCATAACTGTTATCCACTGGAAGAGGGCCCGAGCCTACACATGGTGTTTCATGAAAAATAAAAAAAAAACTCAAAATTTTTGATTGGAATCTTAAGCTACAAATTTCGAAAATTGGGAGACTCATTTAAAAAAGTGCATTGTTAACATCTCCACTACGAATTCAGATAGAAAGCTGAAACTTAAGTTTCAGGTACATTGATGTATGGGAATAAAAGTGAAAATAAATAAATTTTTTTTATCCAGTGGGGAACAAAAAGAGGGGCTAAAAAATTTGCCGGTCGATTTTTTTTTCAAATGAATATTTCTTCAAAATTACTTAAGAGAATAAGATCACATTTTACGGCCAAATAGGCGGCTCATAGGTCAACCATAATCAACTTAAAGGGAGGGTTAAGGGTTGGTACAAGAAAAACACATAAATATTAATATCTCGACCAGGGCTCGTAAAAGGGCCGTGCAGTGGGAAAATGGCACCCGGCATAAGTTGAACTTGGTGCGACATGTTTTGAAAGAATGTTTATTTCGATGGTACATGCTATAAGTTGGGTGGGTGGGTTTGAAGCATACTTCAACTTGGTATGAACGAAAAGTTTTCGGCAGTTTACTATAACTTTTTTCTGTTACTCTTCCTGGGAGTATGTGCACCCTGCTGCTGCAGTTTCCCTGAACTATTTTTTGTCTGTCCAGGTCGTCTTGTTCCTTAATGATATGATACGAAACGAACCTCCGAGGTCCATTCCGCATACAGAAATTAATGAGGTCTCCCAGGTCGGGACAGCATTTCCTGCCGGCTGCTCCGGGGCGTGGGTGTAGGGAATTAGACCTGAAAGATCCTCATCCTAGATGGTGCTCTCGAAAATACAGGTGTGTGCACTAAAGCATCGCCGATCAATTTGGCCCGGGGCTCCGCATATGGCCACCTAGGCTATACGGGGCCCCAGGGCGGTATGACGCGAGCAGAGGGGCGTAGATGGACGTAGGCGAGCTTTTTCAGCCATAATGAGCGCCGAGGCCACAGTTGGGAGGCTTAGCACTCAATTTTACGTTCTATGCGCAACATGGAAACAAAGTTAACCTACGTGGTTGGACCCGTACCTGTTTGCTGCTTGACATGTTGCTACTATAAAAGATAATAATTTGAAATTTAGAATATTATATTTTTATCATAAATATGGTACACAAATTATTGGAATCCCTCCACTCCTTCCACCACCTCCCATACAAACTGCACTTTTTCAAGGAAACTACAAACCAATTTTCTCAATTCGTATAATATTTGTCGGGCTCTAATTTTGTACAAAATACTTAACTAGCATTATTATTAAGATCGAAAAAAATTTACTGATTAGCTTGACTGCTTCTAATTCCTCCCATACAATATGGCACAATTTCACAACTTCACGAAAAATCGTTTTTTTAGAAAGTATGCATGTTACTGGTTTGTAATTTGAGAAATATCAATTTCATGATATTCGGAGTTATTTCTGAAAAAATACCAGAAACCCCCCCATTTCTCCAAATATATTCCATGCAAACTTTGTAATTTCACTAAATCTAATGCACTAATTTTCTCATTACCTATTAAATTTTTGATGCTTAAATTTTGTATAAAATGTTTTGATAGCAAGTCTAGCATGATGTGAAAAAATTGATTCAATGCCGTTACTACTTCCACCACTCTCCATACAAAATTTCTTGAAATCAAGAAATTTCTCTTTCATCTAAAGTATGATTTGTTGCCTGCGTCAATTGAATCCTCCCAGCGCTTCCGTGGTTTTCCGACCGGTCTTCGTCCGTTGACTTTTCTTTTTAGTGTGGAATTCTTTCGTCATCCATATGCACCATATGACTAGCCCATTGTAACTTCTTAAATTTTACGAGGGTTGACACTCCAGGATTGTCGAAAATGGCATACAATTCTCTATTGTATCGTATTCTCCAGATCGAGTCCTCCCTCACAGGTCCGAGGATTCTTCTGAGGACCTTTCTTACAAAGGCCTTAAGTAGTTTTTCGGACGTCTGAGTTAAAGTTCACGTTTCGCTGCCATAGCATAGCACAGGTCTTATGATGGTTTTGTATAGGTTCTGTTTAGTTTTCCTGTTCACGTTCTTGTTTTTGATTATTGGAAGCAGAGAATAATACGTCTTAATTGCCATCATTATCTTTCTTTTGATTTCGATGGGTTCGCTTCCACTCTTTGGTAAGTTCGCCCCTAGGTATATAAAGTTGTCCACGTTTTCTAGGTTATAGTCTCGTACTGTAATATTTTGTCTGATCGGCGTCTTCTTCCTAGTGTGTGTCATAATTTTTTTCTTGGTTTCATTAACACGTACTTTAACTTCACTTGCTACTGAGTCAAGGTTTACACTCCTTAGCCCTCTCGAGTTAAGCAATACAACAATGTTAATTTACTTTTTTTCAACTAAAACTAAAAAAAAAATTATTAAATCCATTCTTTAAAAACTTTTCATCTTTCACTAACGCTCTGGCACATATAAATTTCCTAATACGATAATGATAGTAAATTTATCTACAATAGCGCCCTTTTACATCGCAAGAGGTCAAAAAAAAAAAAATAAAAATCTTTAACCTATCGCGTGAGCTTTTGTGATTAATAAAACGACATGTAGAAATTTTGGAAAAAAAAATCGGACGATTTCAAGACATCGGCCCGATGGTAATTGTTTCATCTGGCGCGATTAATACAAAAACATCTTATAACACGCTGAGGTTTTCAATTCGCTCTTCACAGGCCCATTCAAAACCACTTTGACACCTTTAATTCCATAACAAAAACGACGTGGAAAAAATGAAAAGAAAACACCAACAAGATATCTGTCCGTAATTTTGACATATTGAATTGATTGATCGTTTTGTCCCAGCAAAATTGTGGTATTGATCTTCAGCCTCCACCCACACCATTTCAACAGCAATATTTCCGATCATTTTCCACTTCTACTCTATGTATGATTTATAATTACATCCATTGCTGTAATGATGATGTCTGTAAAGTATCTCTAGTAAAATAAGGGACATCCAAAGTGGGAATGAATTAAAAAAAAGGCAAACATCTAATTCAGAAAACGTGCAAAGATAGCGCTAAGACAAAACCATGAGACGGGAGAAAAAAATAAATAAAAATAAATTAAAAAGTACAGAAACAAATTTATAAAATTATTAAATCTTAGATAGAGTCTAATAGATAGCCCAAAGAAAAGGACAACGTCTTACCTGCCGGTCTAGAACTAGAAAATGCTTTTAGGGCGTTTATTTATTGATTCGATGCCTCCAGGTGATGAGTTGTTTTTCGAGTTTTACTTCTCACATTTTCTCTTCTGGCCGCTTCATCACGACGAGGACATACTGGCATTATCTCCAAGAGTTGTTTTTTATTTTAATATTGCTCAAACCTAGATTTTGTTCGTTTGGCTTCTTTCATCTTTTTTTGTATTTGTTGTTCTCCACATCGACCAATTTGACACTTTCTCATGCTATTTTTTGTGTCATAAAAGGTGGACAACCGGTAAAACTGTCAGCTTCAAATATCCGTATCTTGTCATCGGTACGACGCACTGATATCAATACTATGGATAGGCCCCTTAAGACATTCCACTCATTAATTAATTGAGTAATGTGGACCGCGAACTGTCCGCTCGTCTGCTGTTTGTAATAAAAATAAAAGTCAAATTATTCTCAGCACTTTTATATTTTAATTCATTTTTAGATTTTACTCGGGATCTTGTTCCTCGACATGAACGTCTTGGGGATCATTCGATCCTACATCGTGCCGCGAATGTCGTGTTCTCGTATTCTACTATACTCCACCTCGTCCAGAGTTGTTTGACCAGTAGACAGACGACCCCCACGTCAAAACTACCTGCCTAAGTGGACATCTGATTGTTAGAATGTTAACAACAAATGAAAAATTAATCGAGTTTAAAGACGTCGACGACGAAAAAGGAGACGACAACTACGATTGTGAGGGAACTAAACTTTTTGACCTGCGGATTAGACGATTCGGTTGTAAGTTTTAGAGCCGCTTTATTATACTCGTAAGAAACCAGATATATCTAATATCTAAAAATCCAGAAGGGATTTGACGAAACATAATCAAAAAAAAAATTTTTTTGACGACTTGGCTCTCAGATATCGCAAGATTTTTATAAAGATTTTCATAAATAAACAACTAAACAAAATCTGTAGGTATGTTTATCCTAAGGCGTAAAGTTTTGTCACTAACTTTGAAGTGTTATTTCTGATTGAAATGAACGATAAAACAAAATCTCGAAAATGTATTAACTGTCAGCTGTATGTGTTTTAGGAATGTCGACTTCTGGGTGATCACGTCATGAAAAATTGTCTTCTCGGAACAAGATTGCGATCAAATTTTTTTTAAATCGTTCCTTTTCGACTAAATTTCTCATTAATCAATTAAATGGTGAACTAATTAAGCGGTCTTTGACCGTATCTTCATTTTCTTTATGATAAAATGAGTCAGATTTGCATATGGCTAGAAAAAACTATAACATATTGTTAATTGTCAAAAGTGAATTTAGTGTTATCAACTGTTTGAGATGACGCTTATTATAGAAAACCATTTTGAACTAAGCTTGTAGCTACGATTTCTCCGAAGAATAGTTTAATGCTTTATTTATTATAAAATAAATTGTTTGGAGACTACTTACTGGAAACAATTGGTGGAATATTTCAAAAACAGACATTTGCTATTATATCTTTCTATAGTATAACTACTTTAGATTTTTGATTTCAGAAGTCACACGACTCTAGAAAAATTGGGTATCTGTATATGTTAATCCAATTCCTGTTAAGACAAAGGGAGACCTATCCCAAACACCGCTTTATTTATACGATCCTCATTATCTTTTTCGGCTATATTATGCACTTTTGTTATGGTCCCAGCAATGACTACAGTGAACAGTTTATCAGAACTGGATGGGTTATCTGTACTTTTGGTAAAGTTGTTAAATTGTGTCCGATTGTATGGGAGGGGGTAGAAGGAGTGAAACTAATCGTAAATTTTTTTTTTGGTCTTACTAACAATTCTAAATAAATATCTAGTGCACAATTTGAGCTCGATAAATTTTATACGTACTGAGTAAATTTGTTTATAGCATTTCATGAAAACGTGCAGTTTGTATGGGAGGTGGTGTAAGGAATGGGAGGACTCAAATATTTTTTATACAGATTAAAACCATCATAAAAGTATTACATTCCAAATTTCAGATCAATAGCATTTATACTTTTCGAGTAAATCCGTTTGTCAAATTACGAAATTGTGTAATTTTGTATGGGCGGGGGGAGAGTGGTAAGGCTAATGATCTAATTTTTTCTGGTTATACTAATAATTCTAAATAAATATTTAGTGCACAATTTCAGCTTGATACATTTTATACGTACAGAGTAAATTGGTCTAGAGCATTTCATTAAAAACTGCAGTTTGTATGGGAGGTGGTGGAAGGAGGCTAAGGACACAAATTATTTTTAAACAGTAGATTGAAACCATCATAAAAGTATTACATCCCAAATTTCAGATCAATAGCATTTATACTTTTCGAGTACATCCGTTTATTGTTAAATTACGAAATTGTGTAATTGACGGACGAATGGACATCCGGTTTTGAGATTTTTGAGTGATTATATGAACTTCTATATCATTCATTTTTTTCTCCGAGCCTTATTTCTTGGCGTAACAAACTTTGTGGCAAACTTATAATACTCTCAGATTTCATTTAGAGTATAAAATGTTGTATAACATGGCTCTGTAACGTTCACCGTTGACCGAAACGTTGTTCCCAGCCTCATTTTCGAACGAAAAATGGTCCAATGATGCCACCACTCCACAATCCGCACCAAACTGTCACTCTCTGTGGATGCATTGGCTTCTCGAAAATAATGTGCGGGTTTTCCGAGCCCCAGATGCGGCAATTTTGTTTGTTAACGTACCCTCCGAGATGAAAATGCGCCTCGTCAGAAAAGATGATTTTTCGCCCAAAATCATTGTCCAATTCAAGCTGCTCCGAAGCCCAAACTGCTAAGTGTAAAGCGACTCATTTCTTTCCGCGGAGGTATGATATTGACTTTCTGTCAAGATTTCGAGCGGGAAACAGATTTTAGTGTCAAAATAACCTATGATTTAAAAAGAAATCTTTAGATTGCCCACCCTGTACTTTGCTCAAAATTTCAAGTCGTTAGATTTAATGGTTTTGAAGAAAAGTGATTTAATTGAAATTACGAAATATCGTGAAATTTGTACGGGAGGTGGTAGAAGGAGTGAGGTAAATCTAATCATTTCTCTAAAATTTGTTACAATTATAATAAAATTAATTCTGGCAAAAATTCATCCTTTTCAATTTGCCAGTTGCAGTGAAAATCGAATAAATGCATTTTTGAAAATTATTCATTTGTATGGAAGTGGGTAGAAAGAGTAAAGGGATCGGATTAATATTTTTTGCTATTTATGATATTCATATCATTATACAATGCCCTAATTATTAAGTCGATAGTTTAAACAGTTTCGGAGAAAAATCAATTTCTTTAAATATCAAAATTTCATGAGATTTGTATGGGACAGGGTAGAAGGAGTGGGGGGATGTGTTCCATTCACGAGATTAAGCTCAAGCTTTTTCTTAAAAATGGGATGAAACAAGTTTCGCCGCGATAGCTCAAAGCTATGTTGTGGACAGACTGACTGAGGTCACTCGGAATCGAGATTTTTGAGCGACAACAAATGCTTCTGTACCCTCGGCGACTCTGTGCAAGCATTATTTCTTAGCGGTACAAACGGCAAACAAAATTTATTTTCAGATTTCATCTAGAGTATAAATAAAGCTACATCACATCTTTAAGCGTGATAAGAATGTGGATTGAGTAATTTTTGGCATTGAATATACCTGTGTATGTCTCTAAATCTGATGATTCTTGAAACGAGAATTATTCGCGTTGTCTGTCGATCACACTACTTAATCACTTTCAAATTTCGACTGTCTCCCTTTCACGAACGCTCGCTCTTTTTGTACTGTAGTACAACCATTCTTGAAGATTCATTAGTGCGCCCTTATACATGTGTGTGTGTGAGAAAGCGCGAGCGTTCACGTATGTATGTTCAAGGTCAATCTTGACGATCCTAGACAGTCACGAGGAGTCCAATGTGAGAATAGTATAGTAGTTGAAGATCGCGAACATTCGATGAGTAATTAGAATTGACATGTAACATTACCCGTTGCTTAGCTCCTTCCCGAGCAGAGTATCCACTATCCTTAGGGTGGCCATGGTATTTCACCGATCGCTGATATGGTTTCTTCGTTGTGCAAGGCTTGCAGTACTCAGCGTCATTTATTCTGGTGATAATTTGGTAGGACCCTTCCCAATTACGCTGAGGCTTTGGTAATTTCCCCGTTTGGTCTCAATGATTGAACAGCCGTTCCAATTGCCTTCTCAAGAACTTCATAAGTTGCATCGTACATGTTGTCGGTAATTGATGTCCCCTTAGTTTTTCTGCTTATGTTATTTTTCCACTGAGGTTTTTTCCCAATTGTTTTTGCAGATCATGCCTCGTGAAGTATCTTTTAATTTCTAGTCATTCGTTGCTGTTATCCGCTGTAGATTATTTTCTGGATAATGGCAGTGTGTCCAGTTTTGAGTTCCAGGATGAGCAATACATTCCAACAATTGACATTTCTTCTAAAATGATTTGTAGCATTTATCCTTACTTGGTAAGGAACTTGAAACGAAACTTAATTTTGTCCATAGTTAGAGTTTTCTTTCCGATTGACTTGTTGATTTGGCGATAACTACAATAGTGATTCGATTTAACAGAAACTTTGTATTTATGTATACCTGTATAGAGTGTTAGAATACTTCCAGGTAAAAATATTTACGCTCTCCCTTGTCCATCTCCTTCACTCCACGAAATTTTTGACCTCCCCTCGTATGTCAAAAACTATGACCAAAACATAATTGTTCGGTGATATTCTCGGATTGTGGCGATCGCGTCTCAAATATCGATCGCGTTCGCGATCCCAACATCGTGGAGCTCCCCGTCTTAAATTCTGCCTTGTTAGCTCTGTTCTAACCATGATATCGCCAATAATTTTGCAAAACTGATCTGGAGGTACGTTCTGAGAAAGAAATTGATGTTCTTCTTGACTTACAGCAGTCACGTCTGAAGTGCCCTTCTAGTCTGCAATTCCAATATCAGAGAACTTAGTAGCTCACGCTCTGCTTATTGAGCTATTCCTTCTGGGATAATCTTTGCAAGTTTCCCACAGTAACTCTTTTGATTCGCCAATCAATTGGCAGCACATCCTAAGCAATACATTTCTGTTTGTTTGGTTCTGCGGCATTCACGTCTTATGTGCTCGACGTTTCCACAATCCTAGCTTATTCGATGACTTTCGCTAGATGAAATCTGAGAGTATTATAAGTTTGTAAAGCTAAGAATTAATGCTCAGAGAAAAAATTTAGTTTATTTGCTTGGTCCTCAAAAACATCAAAACTAGATGTCCGTCTGTCCGGATGTCCGTCCGTCCGTTAGGTCTTTAGCTTGAGAACGCGATAAGCTATTTAGCTCATTTTGTACAACACCGTTCACATTTCTGCATCTGTTCTACCCCTCTCCTATTATTGGTAATAAGATCACTAGTTAGCTTTTCTGCAATTCACATCAACTAAATTCTTGGTTACCAAACAAATTTTTTTGTTTACGCAAATTTCGGAATTTGAAATTCAGCTATATGAAAAAAGTTAAAATAAACTGCCAACAAGTCGGGCGAAACTTTATTATTCTTGGGACAAGTTGCGGATGAGTGGAAAGTCAATATACAGGTTAGAGTGGTTAGGGAAGACTAAGTGAAAGGGAGTTCTTGGGCAGGACTGTTAACAATATTTCATTCGTTTCTGTAAGTTTGGTTTTTATGAGGGGAGGAGTATGGGTAATAGTAAGGGTGGGTGGATGTTAATAGCTTTTTAATTAATTACTTGAATCACGTCCAATATTCTCTGTATAGAATGTGTTTCATAGACGAAGTTGCATAGAATTTTCATAAAATTCGGTGTATTCTATATTCACGAAACCGAACATTTGTATGGGAGGGGGAAGAGAAGGTGGGGGAATCGTAAAATTTAATATGTAGTTTTATTTTGATTCTCTTGTAAGGTGCTTGTACAAAATTTCAAGTTCGTAGCTTTTAGTTTGTTGGTTATTAGTTGATTTAATGAAATTGGTCGAAATCATAGTTTTGTATGGGAGGGGGTAGAAGCGCAAGCGCGATTTCAAAACTTTTAAAGCAACTTCATTTGAATTATTTTTATAAGTTTCTATGCTAAATTTCAAATTGATAGCTTTTAAGAGTTAGCTGATAACTGATTTCTTAAAAATGCTCGAAAAAATAATTTTGTATGGGAGGGGGTAGAGGAGGTAGGGAAATCGTAAAACTTGTGATGCAATTTTCTTTATTTTTATTGCAAGGAGCTCGTACGAAATTTCAAGTTCGTAGCTTTTAATTTGTTGGTTATTAGTTGATTTAATGAAATTAGTCGAAATCATACTTTTGTATGGGAGGGGGTAGAAGGTCAAGCGCGATTTTAAAACTTTTAACGCAATTTCATTTTAATTATTTTTGTTAGTAGTTATGCAAAATTTCAAATTGATAGCTTTTAATAGTTAGGTGATAATTGATTTCTTGAAAATGGTCGAAAAAATAATTTTGTATGGGAGGGGGTAGAAGTGTTAAAGGTTTTCGACCAGTTAATATTTCGTATATTTAGGAATTATTTTTAAATGCATTTCGCAAATTTTCAAATTTCTACCTTAAAATTTCACTCAAAAATTTTCAGTTTATGTGTTTTTTTCAATGCTCATGAAACACCTTGTGCACGTTTGACCAGGGGGGTCGGTTTATAACAAATATGGATAAAGTTATTATTATTTTTCTATGTGGATTAAATATAGGTATTCACATGCAAAATTTTAACTTTGTATCTTTTACCAGAGCCCTAAAAAAATCACTCAAAGTTTTCGATATTTTTGCTTATTACCTCCCTCCCCTTACACCTCCCAACTTAAAATTTTTACCAAAATTAATTATTATGTAGTTCTACAATCTGACAAATTTTTGATTTGATATCTGTACTATTTTTGGAGATATAAGGATTTGTAATTTTGAAAAGTGTGCCATTTTTGAAATGCTTCCCATTTCCCCCCACTACTATTATTTCGACATGTTATATTTTTTTTATATTTGCCTTGTATAGCTTAATATAAGTTTTAAGTTTCAATTACATAACTTAAAAGATAGTTGAGATATTGATTTTTAAGTGTTTTTCTTTGCACCCCCCCTGACCCTCCCCCTTACAATAATTAGCCGCATTCTAAGCTGTTTCCGATGAAACTATATGCCACTTTGACGGTCTCTAAATATGATTTTTTACGATAAGTAATTTCGAAGATATAATCATTTGAAAAAAAATTCGGCCGACAATTGGTTCTTAGCCCCCCCTTTTCGCACCCCAATGGATAAAAAATTAAATTATTTTTAAAAGTTGTCCCACAAACCCTTCTATATTAATGTTGAGTTTTAGCTTCCTAGCTGTTGCCATGGTTGAGATATTTGAACTCGTATTTTTTGGTTTAAGCGCTCCCCCCGCCTCCCCCTGAACTCGTATACCCAAGAAAATGGTTATCCGTCTGAGATCCGCAACTTTCTGCAATCCCCCCAAAAATGAACTTTCTATCTTGAAGGGTTTGGGAGTTAATGTGCGCTGAGCGTACACGTCGGCGTACGGCGGACGGCGTACAGACAGACGGATTTTTTTTTTTGCATTTTTAGGCTAATTTAGTCATGAAACGCGAAAAAAAAAAATTTCAGGGTAGTAAACTTTTTTTTTTTCTTGTGTCGATCACAATACTTTATTATTATAATAATAAAGTAAAATAAATAAATAAAAAAGAAACAATCAACCATGCCTAAAAATCCAAGGGATTCAGACTAACTTGGGAAAATGTATGTGAACTGACTCGCTTGCTCAATATATTACGAGCTGTGATCGATACTACTATACGAGGAGAGGTCGAAAATTTCACGGAATAATAGGGGAAGGGGGGAAAATTGCACAAGTTATTATTTTCTGTATTCTATTTATTTTCCCTTAAATCTAATACATTTATCACATCTCTCACAAAGTCTATTAATTCCTTCCAAACAAATGTACTATCAAGGCCTTCAAAATAGGTTGAAATTGCCGACTTCACCTCTTCATTGTTGGTAAATTTTCTTCCCCGAAGTTTTTTCTTCAGTTTTGGGAACAAATAATAATCAGAAAGGGTCAGATCTGGATTATAAGGGCGGAGGGTGTGGTTCCATATTCCTTAGCCGTATTTCTGTAGGGCAGCCATTGCGACGTGGCTCTAGTGAACAGATGAGTTTTCGTGGAAAAACAGCACTCCTCGAGTCCACTTTCCTCTTCTTTTTTTTTTGCAGCAGGTTGGCACAGTATCTTACTGTGCTATTTTGTCTGTTTTCCTTGCAGTCGAATACCAAAACCCCCACTGAATTCCAAAAAATCGTGGCCACTAGTTTTCCGGCGGATTGTGAGACCTTGAACTTCTTGGGGGAGGGTGAAGTGCCTTATCGTGGCCACTGCATTTACTCCTGCTTTGATTCAGCCTTGTAGTGATGAACCCAATTTTCGTCTCGAGTACCAATCCAGATGAAAATTCCATCCCTGTTCTCGCTACAGAGATAAAAAAACTCGAGTGAACACTCGATGGCTGCATTTTCTTAATCGCTGAGAGCATTCTCGGACATGCTGGGATGAGGATTTTCGAAATAGTTGTATCTGATACTACAACCATTTTTGCGATTCATTCCTTCTTTAAACGAGCATCTTCGAGAACAAGTTTCTCCACTTTTTCGACGATTTTTGAGGAAATGACCTCAATCTGCCAACCCGAGTATTTATCATCTTCAATTGACTATCTGACTTGCTTGAATAAGCTATGCCACTTATAAATTACCGTTTTTCCAGGACCAGAGTACCCGTAAACAGATGACATTTCTTCCGAAATGATTTGTTGCATTTTTCCTTGCTTGGTAAGGAACTTTAAGTCAGCACGAAACTCAATTTGGTCTATAGTTAGAGTTTTCTTTTCGATTGACTTGTTGATTTGGCGATAACTAAAATGTTCTTATATTTCTATAATGGGACTACAGCCCAAATCGGGCCTTGGCCTCCTGACCTCCTGAGGTTCCTTAATATTTTTCATTATTTATTGTGAAAGGATTATTAGACCTTCGCACAACGCTCTATCTTCGAATTTTTCATTTTCGTAGATTGAGGTGACCAAGGTATACCCAAGCAGGTAGCTTGCTGGAATTATGCGTCGACCAGGATTTGAACTCGCGACCTTCGCATTGTAGACGAACACGCTACCCTAGCAACTAAAATGTTAGTAATTCGATTTGACATAAACTTTGTATTTATACCTATATTGAGTGTTAACGCACAATAGGCCGAGAAGGTCGCAGTGCTCTCACATGTTCCCTAAATAATAATATATTGAGTGATAGAATACCTTCCGGTAAAAATATTTACGCGAAATATTGGACCTCCCCTCGTATGTCAAAAACTATCACCATAATAGACAAATAGTTGATAAAATTCATAAATGCTGATGGACGTCAACCAAAATTTCAAAATGGAATTATGACGAGTAAGACATAAAAATTTCACTAAATTTGTATGAAAATTAGTTACGCTGATTATCCACTTGAAGCCATTATTTTAATTTTTTGGTCTTTGTTCGAGAGAAAATGATTTTTTAGACGATATTTATCAATTTTTTTCAATAATTGACTTCAATACAAATATTTCTCTTTTAGAATCTTGTTTTACATGACGGTTTATTTAAGAAGTCGTAAAACCTATTTTTCTCTACTTGTATGTGAAGTATAATACAATAAAATACTCAACATCTGGATAAAACTAATTAATAAAACGAAAGACTTAAGGCAGAAACCTGTTTATTGGTAAAATCTTCCTTTTTATTTTGTTGAAAGTTTGGGTCCTTTAAATTTGGTCAAAATGATACAAAACTAATCAATGCTTGAGAATGACGCTAGCCTCCAAATCAGTAGAGCATTATATTATTCTTGTGACAATTTGACGATGCGTCTGAAGTTAATATACAGGTAATGGTGGTTGCAGATAGGAAAGACTATTGGAATGGGGTGAAACACATAGCTCCTCTACATAAAATCAATCATTCCTTATTCATGCAAGAATTTATACGAGAGAGTGGGGTATGTTAGGAAAATTAGGTAGACGTTAATATTTGCATCATTGATTGCTTGAATAACGTTCCAAATTTTCTATATTGAATGTTAGCTTCACAGACGAAGTAAATTTTTTGAAACAGGGTGTATTTTATATTCTTCAAACCATAAATTAATGTGGAAGGGAGTAGAAGAGTTGAGGGCATCGTAAAACCTGTGATAAAGATTCACTCATTTCTTTCGAAAAGTGTTTTCACAGAATTTTAAATTCGTAGCTTATGATTGCTTGATTATTAACTGATTTAATGGTATTGATCAAAATTACACTTTTGTAATGGAAGAGATAGAAGAAGTAAAGGGATTGAAAAACTTTGTTTGAAATATTTTTGAAAGCGTTTGTAAAAATTTTCAAGGTAATAGCTTCCAATGTTTTAGTTATAACTGATTTACTAAAAATGGTCGAAAGAAGACGTTGAAATAATAATGATTTTCAAGATATTCAATCAGTTAATATCTTGAACTTTCATGCAGTTTTTTCAATGAAACCAACAAATTTTTGAGATTCTAGCCTATTATTTCAATCAAAAATATTACGTTTTTATATTTTCCCAATTCACATGAAACACTTCTGTACATAACAGTTTCGGCGCAAATTATTATTTTACTCTATCTTTATGTATATCAAATCGATGAATGCTCATGCAAAAGAAAATTTTTTCATGAACTTAAAGAAAAATGAAAACCATTGATTTCGAGCCAGGGAAACGTCTCATAAAAACAATAGCATAACCATTGCAAAATGTAGTTCATTAAATTTATGAAATGTATTGTAAATTATGCGCCACGTTTCGTAAAAAAAGGAAACAAAAATTTAAATAATTTTTGTAGATTTTATGTCATCAAATGTAACATAACGTTCCATTAAATGTACGAAACCCCTTTGCAGAAAGTGAGCAGCTAGCATGCTGTATTGTGTTTCCATGCAGGTAGTTGGATTCGAACCCGGTGATCTAGAGTTACAAAGCGGCCGTGCTGACTACCGAGCTATCAAGACACCGCGGCTTAGTCAGTTAGTAGCGTTGCACTACAAGCCACCACACACCTGCAACATGTAACAAATCAACGAAGCTTCTCGTAGATTTTAAAATGTAGCTACGTAAATTTTATGAACTTTGCATTAATTCTAGGGAGCGATAACATTGAAAATAAAATTACGATAACTAATCATTAAATTGAGTTCATCTTTCGTAAAATTGATGATTTTTTTTACGATACAGCTTTCAGTGATTTTAAAAGCTCTTTCATAAATTCTACTAAAATACGAAAAAATTGTAGAGTTTAGGATAATTTTGTTAAAAAAATGTAATGAGACATTGTAAATTCTATTACACTTATTTTTCTCAGTGCATCTTTTGGCAGAGTCATAGAAACTTACAACACATTTTCCCTCAAATTTCTCCAAAATTGGAAGTTCTGTATTACCTAGTCCTGCCATAAATTCTGTTACAATCTTTGGGCTTTGTTTTTTACATTAAAGAATACTTTGTCTCCAAGACCATTACGGTGTCGCCATTAGGACCCTATCAGTTTATGTTTTGAAGCTATTTGTGGGTGTGAGAAAGTAGCCCTCTCGTCATGTTATTGTCCTCCTAACGCTTTTAATATAGAGGTTACTGACCATTTGGCTACAATCATGTTAGATTTTACTTATCGCTACAATAATGTCATTCTAGGTGGTGACTTCAATGTCAACTTACTATGCTAAAATAATAACACTAATAACGTTTTGTAATGTTCCTCGTCTTTCGCTACTCGATTTATTTCGTGTCTCTGACTTCAATCGTATCTTGCTCTTGCGTCAATCGTCTACACCCAGTATAATAATTTTTATGTCCTATGATGTTCAGCTTACTAATAACTTACCTAAATCGTTTGTCTTTCGGGACTATAACAATATTAACATTGTCGATCCCATTAGCTTATTTGTTATTCCTGACATCGAGGATAAACTAGAATTGTTCAACAGTTTTGTTCTATACCTTCACGACAAGCACGAACTCATCAGAATATTAAAACACACTAAAATTAATTTTCCCTGGTAATCGGGGGAAGTTGCTCGATTCATTGCGGAAAAAGAGTTCCTCTATCGCGATTATACGACCAAGAAATCTGATAGCGCTCATAGTCTATATAAATCCGCACGTAACGCAGCAACTTGTGCCATACTTCGCTATTTTTGCAGAAAGCTTGATTGATATTTACGTTCGAAACGTCTATGGAGCAATTTAAAGAGAGTTAATGTGTGTGGTATTTAACGATCTAGTACTAATTTTAAATGCAGACGAAATAAATGCACACTTCGTGAATAATGCATCTCGCTTCTATTTCAGCACCTCTTTGAGTAGTAGATCATCCGACTGCTCAAGAATCGATAATAGCACCAACTTCTTCTAATTTCGTTGTATCAGCCTAAACGAATTTTTCTCTGTTTATATTAGTAGTAAATCTCTCTCCGTTGGAACTGATAAAATGTATCCTCCTTACTATAATACTTTTCTTATACTTATTGAAATATATTCTTCATATTATGAACTTTTGCTTAACAATGAGCTATTTTCCAATCGGTTGGAAAACCGTGGTTTTGTCTATCCCAAAAAATAAAAATCCGTCTTGTTTTAATGATTTCCGTCTAATCAGCATATTACGCATCCTTTCGAAAGAATTTGAGAAAAATATGTCTGTATTGAGCAATGAAATGTTATCCTCTTTTCAATCAGGTTTTCGATCTTGTCACAACTGCGAATCTGCGCTGATTAAAGTAACCTCAGATATTAGAGCCACTGTGGACAAGAATATGACAAACTTCCTTGTTCTCTTAGACTTTTCTAAAGCGTTTGACAGGGTGGACCACAGCAGACTACTATACAAGCTATTCTCTATTTTAAATTTTTCTACAGGTGCAGTCAAACTTCTTGGTAGCTACCTAACCAACAGATACCAGTAAGTCAGGAATTGATCACGTTCTTCATCTTTACTCCTTATGTGTGGTATCCCCGAGGGTCAGTGTTAAGTCCATTTATATTAAGTAAGCATGTCGCTTCTGTCCTAAAAAAGGTATATGGTAGTCTGCGAAGACTATGGGTTTTTGCTAGTGTCCTTCCTTTTTTCTTCTTCAGTGGCATTACAGCCCAAATTGGGACTTGGCCTCCTGACCTTCAGGTCCCTTAACATTTTATTTATTATTGTGAAAGAGTTGTTAGCCCTTTGCACGACCCCATCAATCTGCGAATTTTCTTTTTCAGATCGGTGAACTGCCGTATTTATCTTCTACAATGGCACTACAGCCCAACTCGGACCTTGACCTTCTGACATTCAGGTTCCTTAACACTTTTCATTACTTATTGTGGAAGGGTTGTTAGCCATTCGCACAACCCTCTCTCTACGAATTTTTAATTTTTTTTTTTTTTAATTTTCGTAGATCGAGGTGACCAAGGTATATCCAAGCAGGCAATGTGCTGAAATTATATAATTTGTCGACCGGGATTTGAACTCACGACCTTTGCATTATAAGACCGAAACACTAACCACTAGGCTACACCCTAGACGCCTTATATATGCAATTACTTAATACTTCTGAAAACCAGGAGACATCATAAATTTCTTGCTTCGCGTTTCTATAAGACAGTTGAGTGAGTGTTCCTCTTTCGTCCAGACCTTTAGAATCTGGAACAATCTTCCGACTCATATTCAGCGTTTTGATGATTCGGGTATATTCAGGCAATTTGTGTATTCTTTAGTGTTTTAGCTAATTTTCCACTGATTTGATTAGTAGTTTCTTCAAAACATCTTTTTGACTTCTTCAATATTGTATTTTCTTTTCTGTTTCTTTTTTCTAATTCGTTAACAAATAATTTTGTGCTCTTTTTTTTTAGTTTCTCTTAGAACTAGTAGTATTTTTTTTTATTTTTGATTTCATTTTCATTAGATTTGATTATTTGCGACATTTATTATACTTATAAAAGATTTATAATCTTGTACACTAAATAAATAAAATATTAAATATCTTTGCTAATTCTCTTTGAACAAGAAACATCCGATCAATATCCCAATTGGTCAGAAATGACCGTGCCTTTCGGAGAGCAATAGCTCACACCAGCTCTTAAAACTATATGAGCAGAAAGTTCAAAGGCTTTGCTTATGGGGATCGAAGAGAAATTTGACCGTCGAAATGACCGCGTCTATAATACCACCTCACGGAAAGTACGGGAAAATGTTGAGCGGGTACAAAAGGTTATAATATTTTGTCGGTGGTGGTCCGTTAGGGGCTCAGCTACGAAGGCGTCACAAATCTCCATTAATGTGAAAAGGGTGTCAAAACTTGGGCCAATAATTATCTAGAAGATATTTTAGAGTATACTGTGATGCTTTTGAGCGATACCATGTTCGGTGGACGACACTAGGTGTTCCAGTAGATTTCTGCACCCGCCCATAAGGCCGGATCAACTCAGCTGGCCCTCAGATTGGCCCTCTGGGAGCCCAGAACTCAATCAGCTGGACAACTCCATATGGTCTGTCCTTGAGGAAAGTGATGGCCTGCCGTAGGCGTCAGGTAAATTTGAAGGTTCATCCTAAGGCAAGGAACGAATTCCCACCGGAAGAAGTGCATTCTGCAATTCACGACTGTCCACGCAGATTCAGGTCTTGTTTTGGGGCAATGTTTATTTCAGCTACTCATTTTCACCGACTTGGTGGTCGACCAAAACAATGCTTCCCTTACGGTTTCTAGTCCAGAGATAATTTGGAGACATTTTGCTCTGTGTTCCTTAAACCCTCACCGATCCAGTTCCTTTTTCGCTATCGAATCCCAATACCGTCGGAGGCATTAGTTGAAAAACAAAAGACTTAAGACAGAAACCCTTCTATTGGTATAATTTTCATTTTTATTTTGTTGAAAGTGAGGGTTCCTTAAATTAGGTCAAAATGATACAAAACCAATCAATGCATGTGTGTAAATTTTCTATATTTTCTTTTAATGATTCAGTTGAGTTCTGATTTTTGGTCCATTCCTTGTAGTATAACCATATAAAAACATGGATTTGGCACGTACGTCAAATACTCAAAGCTTTGTACGAATCACAATTTTTTCTTAACCTCCAGAAATGGGAAAAGATATCGAAGGCTTGACAAGCTTTATTTGAAAGAACCTCAATATCTTTTTGAGCTCCGCCGTCCATTCTCAAAATGGAGCCAAGATAACAAATTCTCGCACTCCTTCCACATCTTGACCACCCAGAAAAATCTCTATGCATCTACTTCGCTTTACGAACATCTATTTTCATTTTTGCTTCCGTAAATTTAGAATTCGATAATCGGAAATTAGTTCGGTTCAAATTAGCGACATTATTAACTGAAATACATTGAGAATTTGTGAAAGTAGGTTGCTTACATTACCCCCATATAAAACAAAACACACTGCAAAGTTCTGACATTCTGCCGAAGGTCGAATTATTCAACACTCAATTAATGTTTCTCTAAGTTCCATTCTCATGATAAAAATCTATTTCTGTCTAGACATCACCTGAAATATCATTTACGAAAATTCTCTAAAATTTTCGTTTCTGTTCACATTGAATCCTTTCAAGAAAATATTTTCCGCTTGAAATAATTCAGCAGTGCTATTGAGGTGTGCACAAAAGTGTTGGGAAACAAAGTCCATTTGTACCAACATCATAAATTATTTGACAGAAGGCATGGCCTTGCCCTCTCCGAATCAACTGCAGTGTGGGTGCGATTAACCATTAAAAAGGCCTTTTAATTGTTTTATTGTGCATGCACTACTGCTCTTTATCTCGATACTCGAGCCTTAGTCAGAATTTAGAAGAATGTAGTTATTGTTTGTTTTTCAACTGTTTTTCGTTTCTTCACTTTTCCTTTGAGTATTTCAGTGGGCTCGTTGGGCGATAACTTAACATGACGTTGTATATGAAATAGATAGAGCCGAACTGCCTACATCTGGTCGCCATTATAAGGTCGTAAATAATATCTCAGGGTGGTTGAATCGTAATTGCATTGTGGACCTTTTCTTTTAAGTAATTAAACCGCTAGTTATGGCACATAAAACAGAATTTCTAGAGCGACTGCGAGCATAGTATTGCAATGGTGACCATCGTCTATCAGGACGATACGGACACTACGTACGATTGTAGCTAAATTGGATGGCGGAGTGGATCGTAAAACTCGGATCTTGCATATAATTGGGTACTCTTTCGTCTATCACCGACCGTACAGTGCACAGCACCAACACATTTCAAAATTATTTCATTATTCCGTTGAAAGAGAAACCTAATTACCCATTCGGAAGCAACAAGATAGTGAGGTTCCTAAGCCATGCGCGAAAATAAAAACAAAAGGAAGATGGCTAATCGTGCAGGTTCTATAGTCGGGCCGGTAGTAGCCATACGAGCTACGAGGGATGAAATAATAAAAAAGAAATGCGCGCTTTATATTCAAATTAATCCGCAGAGGTATGAACAAACTAAAGCTAAGAAGTGGCCGAAGAATGCCCCGAGAATATGTCCCGATGGGCAAACGAGGGACAGAAACGAGTGCAAACCAGTGGAAAATGTGCTCATCAGATCCGAGGAATAATCGAATGAGTTGGATGACGACGATGCCCATCATTTCGATGGACCCAAGATCAACAAAGCATGTGCCCTTTTGCCAATTGACTTGCAGGCTGTCGCAGTATTTCCAGTGCTACCTGAAGGACCGCAATCTATACCGCTCGGGACTCGCTGGGTCCAATTTTTCACTGCCCACTGGATGCCTACCTTTGGCTCTGGCACTCCAGGTATTACGACCCCATCACATATGGACGGGACGAGACGGATCTTATTCACAGTTTGGGTCGTCATTCTTCAATCCCATCATTCTCGTCATCGACTCTTCAAGATGGGCATCGAGGCGGCAGCGTCCAGTTACAGTCAACCGCATATTTGATTCGCTGCCAGTCCGCTCCTCTGCTCGATGCTCTTGTGCCAGCATTATCTGCCTTTTTTACCTGCAATCTTCCTTTTTGTTTCTTATCAGTTTTCTTGGGCTCTTATACGAAGTGTATTCTGGTTTTTTTTTCTCTCTCTCTGCCGATTCGATGCTGCAGTGTTGTTCGTCCAAGTTGTTTCAGCCGGAGTCGGGCCGCGTAGTGTATGCATTCGACTAGTTCGCTATGGCGGGAAGTGAAATTATTACGCTGCCTCTGACTGTCGGCTCCGGCTCCAGCTACGTCTACGCTACATCACACGGCCCATGCCTTGTACCTTGTGTGTACCTTGTTATTTCTTCTATTCCGCTTGGTGCCGTTTTTCAAATCGCACAAATACCTGTTTGAGATTTGTTCAGATTTTGTACTGGGATACCAGGTGAGAGGTGGAATTGTATTGAAAAAAAAATTAAAAAAAAAAAAACAAGAAAGAAACGAAATACGAAGTAAAAACACAAGCAGCAATGAAACAAAAACAAAATTATCGAAATTGACTTTCGGATAAAAGCTTTGATTAAGGCGTTGCCAGTTTATCATTGCATTTCTGTTGGTGTTTGCTCTGTATTTATGAACGATCTATTCCATTAGGAATTTAGAAAAAAAATTAAAAAATATCCTAAACGTATAAGTGAAAGCTAGGGTGTAGCGTAGTGTAGAGTATAGCGTGTTGGTTTTGTAATGCGAAGGTCGTGAGTTCAAATCCCGGTCGACGCAATATATAATAACAGCACATTGCCTGCTTGGATATACCTTGGTTACCACAATCTACGAAAATAAAAAATTCGTAGAAAGAGGGTTGTACGAAGGGCTAACAACCCTTCCACAATTAGTAATGAAAACCTGAATGTCAGGAGGCCAAGGTCCGATTTGGCTGTAGTGCCATTGTAGAAGGAGAAGATAAGTGAAAGCTCATCACTATTTAAGGTCACATTCTTACTACATCCACGGAGAGTGAGTTGAAAATCTCCCTTAAGTGAGAAAATTCAAAGTTATTAATTAGTAAACATTCCAATGCTACAGCTGTTTTGCTGTGCTGCTGTATGCACCGCAGATTAGTGTAATTACATTGAAAGCAACAACAACTCTATTTAACCAGAGTAGGTTAGCTACCCCAGTGAGATCACTGAGGTAGCTTATCTAGTCTGGATAAATATAATAGTTCCTGTGTTCATTAATAGGTAGCTCAAACGTTCTTAGAACTTGGAACTTTGATTTCCCAGCTATTGGTAGAAAATAACTTTGACATTTCTGACAAAATAACGGAAAAGTCTTGAATTATCTTAAACATTTTATTTCGTTTTCGGTGGGGGTCTTTGCGCAATAGGCGCCATGACGTGGCGGCCACCAATGCACTATTTAAAAGGAGGTACACGCACTTGGCGACAGCGGTAAATGCCAATGTACACCCATTTCTTTACTACCGATGCCCGTGACATGTACTGGGTACAACGGGTGAGCGTGCACTTGTCGGCTTCTACAGCAGCAATTTCGCTAGAATAATTCAAAACCCTTGCTTCTTCAACATCCGAAAAATAGAGTCGCAGTGATAGCCGTCTTGGTTAATTCCCGCTCAGTTCTTGGCCGCCGCGACATAACACCAACTACACGATGGTCTACAAAAACTTATCGATTTGTGTTAGAGAGCGCAAGATAAAATGAGGACAGAGATCCGCTCAGTCAAATTATCGCCCCATTATATCCGTCGCAGAGGAAGTGATAGTACAACAACTTCCGTGCAAGAGAAATGATTGGTTCAACAACGAATGCCAAGATGCCTTAGAGCGAAAAAATCAAGCTTACAAAATATTAACGGAACGGCCGACACGCGCCAAACGGGACAACTATAATGATCTTAGACGATGTGCAAACAAAATTATGCCGACGGAAAAAAAGGAAGTACAGTAATAACGAAATTAAAAAAATGGACGAAAATTTTAAATTACACCACACATTTCCTAGTAAAAGGGATGAAAGAGGGATATTAACCGAAGACGACACTCTGCAACGATACAAAAGACAACATTATAAGTAACGCGGAAGATATAACATAAAGATGGGCGCAATACTTTGAACACCTCCTCAATCCGACCACATCATCCACACGAACACCAACAGCGGACATCATAGCAGGCACAACTGATGTAACAGCTCCACTTTGAGTCCTCCCACACTTAAAGAATTAAAACGGCCCTAAAGAATCACTCAACAAACAAAGCGTTAGCCAATTTATAAAAAATGGGACAAACTTTGCTGCGAAAACTACCGAGGAATATCTTTCTTGTGTACGTCTTATAAGATCTTAACGAAAATTCTGAAAAAGAGAGTTAAGCCCTATCCTGACAGTAATTGGTGAATACCAAGGTGGACTTAGAGCTGCACGATCGACCACGGACCAGATATTCTTAGTTAAACAGGTACTGGAAAAGTGCTGGCAATATAATATTGCTGTCAATCAATCAATCAAATTTCTGTTAAGACCCCCTATAGGGGCATACGACAGAAACAAACTCTCTTCCGCGATCCTGAGCATCGGCCTTTATTTGTTGCCAGGACTTGTTTATTCCTCTGGACTCCTGCTCAACTGCTCGCTTCCATGTGCTACATGGTCGAAAAACCCGATGTCTTCCTTGAGGATCATGATCCACAGCCTGTTTCGCTCTGGTTTCCTCAAAGTGCGATCGATCCACTGCCACTTTGAATCTCAATACCTATTTTAGTCTGGCCAGTTGTACTCCAAAGTTCGTCGTTGGAGATCACTTCTAGCCAGAATATTTCTAAAGTGCGTCGGAGGCATTGGTTCACGAAAGTTTGGAGTTTCTTGGTAAGTCAAACGATCACTTCCTACGTAGTACAACCATATAATAACACGGGTTTGACGCATGCGTCAAAAACTCGCAGCTTCGTGCGAAGGGAGATCTCTCTTAACCTCTAGAAAGGTGAAAGGATACCGAAAAACTGACGAGCTTTATTTAGACGAGCCTCAATATTCTTTTCGGCTCCGCCGTCCATGCCTGCAATGCTTCCAAAATAACAGAAATCTTGCACCTCTTCCACATCTTGTCCGTTAAGAACAATCGGTGTGCTTGCTTTCGAACCCATGTGCATGTACTTGGTTTTACGCACATTTATTTTCAGTACCGCCTCTTTGCATTTTGAATGCAATGAGCAAACACTCTAAGTCCGAACGGTCATGTCAAGCAAACACACGTCATCAGCATGATCAAGGTGAGTTAAAATATTAAATAGTTTCCATTGAAGACCTTTAGCTTCCCCACCTTCCAGTGCAGCTTTCAAGATGTCATTTATTACCACCAGAAACAGGGCTGGTGATAATATTCAGTCTTGTCTGACACCCGTTCGCACAGTGAAGCTCTCGGACAGCTCTCTTCTATGGAAGAAGCAATATCTTGCATATTCGTAGGATTCTTTAATCATAGCTATGACCTTATCTGGAATACCTCTCTTACGCAAAGCATTCCATATGTAATCTCGCTTAACGCTGTCGAAAGCGTTCTCAAAGTCCATAAACATGAGATGTAGTGGCGAACCCATTTCGGCTGACTGCTCTAATATTATCCGTAGGGTATTTGTGTGGTCGGTACAAGACGACCCTTTACGGAATCCAGCCTGATAAACTTCGAGAGTGCTCTCGACGACATCACTAATCCTGTTGAGGATTACCTTAGCCATGACTTTCGATACGGTGGTTAGTAGACATATACCACGCCAATTGCCACAATCCCGAAGGTCACCCTTCTTCGGAATTTTCACAATGACGCCATCCTTCTATTCAGTAGGATATCTTCCTTCATTCCACAACTCAGTAAAGAGTGGGAGGAGTATATCGGCTGTTGTTTCCGGGTCCGCTTTGAGGAGTTCGGTTGGTAGTCCGTCTATACCAGGAGCTATTCTTCCCGCCATTGACCGAATGGCGGAAACTATCTCCTCCTTATCTGGGGGATTGTCCCTAATAGAGGACTTTTGCGGTTGGATGTTTTGTAGTTTTTCTGGTTCTGGAATATCTTCCTCTGACAAGATGTTTAAAATATCAGAGAAGTATTCCTTCCTTCGCCGTAACTGGTGTTCACTCATATTAAGGAGAATCCCGGTGACATCTCTCACCAGGTGGTTGGCGGTGAAATTCTTTCTCGTCAATTGTTTCACGATTTTGAATAGTGAACCCATATTTCCAAGGTAAGCTGCAGATTCTGCCTTGTTGACCAGATCTTCAATAGCCTTTCGCTTGTCGCGTCTAACCGCCTTTTTAAGCGGTATATGGTAAAATCTTCACTCCGAAAAAGATCTGATAGGTAATTTGCACCAATAGACCCTACAAATCAGCCGGAGTAGATAAAAAATTCCCTTCATTACTGCAGAAGGGGTTAGAGATCCTAATGCCAATAATGATAAGGACCTCTAGAGCCAGTTTTGTGTGGAAATGCATCCCAAAATCTGGAGGAAAGCGTGAGTGGTCTTTGGTACCAAGAGATTGCCAATGGTCAGCCTCATATTACCCAGTACGTGGCGTTTTTTTATGGCACCAAGTTGAACTAAGGGGTTAGCCTTTAATAATGTAGAATACAATCCAGTTGATTTAGGAAGGGATAAAACGAAATGAAAATAAACAGTTAATTAAATAAGGACGGAGAAGTCAGTGAATGTTGCTTTTAAATTGCCTAATGTATGTTATATAATAATGTTATTTATAATCACTAGGAAAAGCGGCCGCGGGTAGTGCATTCCACATTTTGCTTGTTCGACGTAGAAACGACTGCCTATATTTCACTGTACGTGGTTTGGGTGGCTCAGCCGTATTATTTATTTTATGTAGGGAACACGTGAGAGCACTGCGACCTTTCCAGTCTATTATGAGTTTATTGTCTCTTTACCCTACCATAACTCGATAGCTTTGGCTAATCTAAGTATTTTGAAGGGAGCCATGTTCGGTAAGGAAACATTTTTTTTTTCAAACGTATACTTATGACCGCATTCAGCAGCACGAGCGTTACGCGGGAATTTTTATAAAGGAGGGATAAAACGACAAATTTCACGACTACAGTGGCCATGGAAATATCTGCACTAGATGGTGAGTACCTCGACATTTCTGCGATGTTTAACGGAGTCCAGCTTAGATATGCGAATTGTACTCGAGGCGGGGCCTGTAGTGTGTGACTTGCAGATGATTGGATTATCAGATGGTATAAAATATTTCTTGCACTTTGGAAACATTTGAAGGCATCTAAAGCCAAATTATGGATGGGCAGGCTCCGTTGTAGTTTTCTATTAATGTGAATACCTAGATTGGGTCAAGTACCGATACGTCATGTTTAAGAAAAAGATGGCAGACTTGTGTTTTAGTAGCATTAACCTCTACTCGATTCGTCCTGCAGCATTCCATGATTGTGTTGAGGTCAGAATTTAATGTATTAAATAACTCACCACGCTTAATACGCACAGAATACTGGAGTGCCTCAGCAATTTAGTCGAAGCTGTAAGTATTTTCAGTTGTACTGTCATTTGCGAAGCTGTGAATTGGTTTGAGGTTTTTACAATAGAAGGTCGTTAGTTAAGACTAAAAATAAAGTAGGTGATAATACGGAGCCTTGAGGAGGCCGAAATTGATAGGAAAGTGAATCGAAGAGAAGTCATCTAAAACAACTTGTATGCCGCGTTTCGGTAGAAAACTCTCAATCCACTCCCACAAAAAGGAAACATCAAAGCCAAATGGTTTGAGTTAAGAACGTAGGGACTTATGCCAAACTCTATCAAACGCATTCGCAGTGTCTAATGCAAGTACTTGGCCTTTTGCCAAAATTGTGTAAGCAAGTATTCCAGCGTTCGATTAGGTAAGTAAACCAAAAAATTACCCGCAGATCTTCCCGATCGAAAACCATATTGGCGATCGTCTAAAAGTTGATTGCTCTCCAAGTATTGCATGACCTTGCTGTTGATAGCAATTTCTATCACTTTTGACAGCACGGACTATTGGGCGATAATTTACGTGGTCTGACTTGCATGCTTTCTGGGGTATAGGCTGCACATGCGCTTGTGTGCAGCTATTTGGGAATTTCCCTGGATAGGTGAAAAAGGTTGCGAAGAAGTTTAAACACAGATGAGAAGTATTTTTAAGGGTTATGAGGCGAATATCGTCGGCACCAGAGGATTTATTAATATTGAGACCCTGAAGAATTTCAGTAATGACTCGATTGCGAAATTTTATGTCACGAAATATGGTGCAGCAAGGCGATACAGTTGGGGGTGACTGGGATGAATTTCGCGCTGAACTCGCTGCTATTGAATTTGTCTTTTCAACTGGATCAACGACTGAGCGGCTGTCGTCAAAAAGAGGAGCTGTGGACGATGAAATAATGTTATTAACGACGACAAAAAGGATTCAGACTTTTGTCTTAATTTTAAGTCATGCTGTTTTTAGCGTGGTAAATTATGATGATGATGCAATGGCGCTACAGCCCATATCGAGCCTTGGCCTCCCGGATGCACCTCCTCCAGTTGTCTCGGTCCAACGACCGCGTCCTTCAGTTGGAAAAATTGAGAAGCGATCTGCAGTCTGCGTCGACTGAGTCCTCCCATCGCTTTCGTGGCTTCCCCTGCGGTCGGTTAACTTGAGCTTTGCCCTTGAGCACTCGTTTTGGGATTCGTTCCTCGTGCATTCGTTCCACGTGGCCAGCCCATTGCAGCTTGCGCAGTTTGATCACTATAGATGCTGGTGGGTCGTCAAATAGTTGATACACCTCATAGTTGTATCGAATTTGCCAATCATCTCCTTCCTTAACTGCTCCGTATACCTTCCGAAGAATTTTCCGCTCAAAAGTGTCGATTAACTTCTCCGAAAACCGCGGCAAGGTCCACGTTTCGCATCCATATAGCAGTACAGGACGAATTAATATCTTGTAGATGCGTAGTTTATTGTTTCGATGGACCTTCCTTGATTTCCCGGTGGTAAATTATAGTATTGCAGAAATTCCTTACCTTGATATACGGGTCTCTGTGTCTGAGTATGGGATGTACCCTGAACCTGCTAAATGTAAGATTTTTTGCGTGGATAGAATCGAGACAAAGTTTGGTAAGCCATGAGTTCTTAGATGGTCTAACTCTTTTGAAGTTGAAAGGAATAAAGAGCCGCATTCCTTTGAGAATTGTCTCGGCAATAACATTGTATGCTAGATCGCAATCATTGGATAAAATGCATAATTTCCAATCAAAAGCTTTAAAGAATGCGTTTAGTTCACCCCAGTTGACTCTCTCGAAGTGCCAAACGATTTGCTGGTTTAAATACCGACATTGGGAACTGCGCACGAATCAGAAAGTGATCGCTATCACCAATTGGCGATGGTGCAATAATGGATATGCTATATTTCTCACGTGATAACGATTTCAGCATCAGGCTTAACAGCATATATCTGTTGGATTGAGTCGGACAATTTATCTAATTCATGTTTGGTGTTATCTGACGAAAGCCCTGGACTTCTATACACGTAGCAGAAAAATGTGATGTATTTACTAAGGGTAAATTTTATCAAATAAAAGTTGAACGCTGGATTGGAGCAAGGTCCTAGGTATGAAACCAAATCGTTATGGGCCTGCAAAACTTTTTTCCCCAAAAAATAGGGATTACAGCAAAAGATGGATTTACAGAACAATCATACTCCAAATAGTCTCATATGGATCAAAACTCTGGTGGACTAAAATATTACTATATAAACCAGAACTTACATTAGAACTAAAACCTGGCCTATTGCTGCATTGGAAATGTTCTTAAGCATCGCTCCAATGCATCTCCAAATAAAAAAGAAGGCTACCACATCTGTAGGTGTTACGCATACAGAGAAAAACAAATAAGATACAAATCGGGGGATTTTAGTGGTCACCATAAAATAATAAAGAAGAAAAATAGAGATTCTAACATTATCGGACACTTCTTCTACAATGGCGCTACAGCCCAAATCGGAGCTTGGCCTCCTGACATGCAGGTTCCTTAACATTTTCATTGCTTATTGTGGAAAGGTTGTTAACCCTTCGCACAACCCTCTTTCTACGAATTTCATTTTAGTAGAATGAGGTGACCAAGGTATATCCAAGCAGGCAATGTGTTGGAATTATATATTGCGCCGACCGGGATTTGAACTCACGATCTTCGCATTACAACACCAACACGCTACCCACTAGGCTACACCCTAGCCATAGCGGATACTGTGCCAACAAAATTCTACTTTGAAACCCCCCATCAAGGTTGTAATCAGCGAATGCAGAACTCTCAATCCATGGTACCTGAAATGGAAGAAGGAGCAACCGTCTGGTATACAGATGGCTCACGCACCCCACAGGAAAATGGAGCCGGAGTTCAAGGTCCTAACTTCTCGGTCTCAAACCCATTCAGTTAAGAAGCCACAAACTAGACACCACCAGTGAAATAAAAAAGATTGATTTGTGAATTTGCTATGTCTGAAATGGACACTTTCGTGATGCAAAACAGAAGCTTATTTAATAATGGGACGGTGATTGTGCAACTTGGATTCCCTTATCAATGATCTTCTCTAAGTGAGTGGACTATTGGCTAAAGCCACAATTCATTGAACGGGTAGCTATAGTAATTTGTGTAATATGCAATCCAGAACATAAATATGTTACAGCTGAAATTCAAGATGCTTGAAGCATTATATGGACATACTGGAAGAGTTGCGGATAATCTGCAGCTTTCTTGGGTTCCGGATCATCGAGATATACCTGGAAACGAAATGACAGTCAGGGTGGCCAGAAATACATCCGCTGCTGGCACACCATAGCCTTGAGAATCATTAACACAATATATGTCAATAAAGTAAAATCTCAAATAGTTACGAAGATGCCATGAGGCGGGTTTGATTGTGTCAGACAAGGATAGCAAAACGATTTTTTTTCGAAAAATTTCGAGTATGTGGTCAGTAAGGGAGGGAAATACTTTCATTCCCATTTTCTTACAAGGCAAAGCATGCTCATAGTCTCTCCTTATTATATATCTTCCGTGGACTCGACAGAAACTCTTTACGGACTTGTAGGTATAGTTATTGGCCACTTAATTCTTAGAAAACACGTCCGAAGGCTTCTCCGTACAACCGATGACAAATATGGAGGCTGCAGTGAGGAGGATGAGACTGTAGAGCATTTCTTCTGGCATCGCACATGCATCAGAAGAATTCGAGAGCACTTGTTCACCGAGCCGAATTATCTCTGGATCCTTGAACCGATGAAGCTCATTAATTTCAATGGTAGAGCAGGCTGACTAAATGATATGTCGGTCCGCCTGGTGTAAATACGGAGGCTTTCAAAGGGCCCACTGGTGACCAACCCTCCACAAACCTAAGCATAAACACTGTTACCACAAAGCTGTATCAGGAACCCATAAGTAACTATCGATACTATAAGTTTTATGTCTGTTTTTATAATGGTCATATAATAAATTTTGTCCGTTTGATTCACTGTAGCAGATCTTTCAGCATTTTAATTAGAAATGTAGAAATTGAGTTAAGAAATTCAAGGAAGTTGCTTTGTATGCGTCATTTTTTCCGCAAGTATAGTCAAGATCAGTTCAACCACAGCAAAAACCTTCCCAGATTCCAAACCAAACGTAAACCTAGATTTCTTTTCGAAAAAAAAACAACCTAATAAAATTAATTTTGACTTAAACTCATAATGTTTTGATGATTTGTTATTAAAACGTTTAATTGACAAATTTTTTTTCCCATTATAATTCATGTATCGTTTATCATACGGGAGTACTCCTACATTTACGGTACCTAAGATCAGGTACATGAGCCGATATAAATAGGAACCGAAAACAAGTCCGTCTTCCCGATATCTCGCAATTTGTATGATTGTCACGATACTGAGCCTTGTTTGTTTTATTATGATGCAAGGCGATAACATACCCGAACAGTAATGTCTTAATGTTAAAACAACAATTTTTGTAGAATTCAAAAGGAATACAAAAAAACAACAACCACATATCAGAATATCTCGTCGAGAGCAATTAATTGAAAGATTTATGGGCCGGATCATGAATGATGTACTAAAACACCGACATAAACCCAAACGTAACTTTTTAAAAGCTTCGAATTTTATTAAAGTTGAGGTGAACACACTTTAACCAAAAATTATCGTACGTTAAAGGTCGACCGAATGATTTTTCAGTCTATCGCAAGATTCATGGTTGATCTTTTCAGTCTTGGTATCGAATTTAAGAAGGAAATAATAAAAATTATTCTAAATTAGCTTTACACAATGCGAAGACAAACATTATTTTTGATCCAGTTAAGTTACAGGCAATAAGCTTTTTACGTCAATTGAAAAAAAAACAATCAGAATCCTATTAAAGCGTAGTTATCTTCAATGATTACCTTTATAAGTACCATTGGTACGAGTATATCATGTACTTTAAAGCAAACATACTCGTTCGAAACGAGTTAATGATCGTATAAGTAAAGAATTAGTTTGAAAAGGTCGGCGCGATCGTTTAATGTTCACTCAAGAAATAAAAGCTGCAAATCATTCAATCGAATTGAAATTTTTGTATAAGCAATGAAGAATGCGTTATTTTTTAATATTGTGATTTTGCTTTTCGATTTATAAGAATTATCTGGTTTCATCACCGGAATATTTTTGAAGAATAAACGAAAATCCAGTTTTTTTATGGTTTTCATTTCATACATATTTTGCTTATTATAGTTCAGGACCGAAAAGTATTAAATTGAAAGATTCTACTTTTAAGGTACCACACTAAAAACCATCCTTAAGGGGAGAACATTGCTGTTTTGGCATCTCTCGAAAACTGTTTGTGATAGGAAAAAAATGTTTCAGTAAAAATACCAACAAATACAAGAATAGCTAACAAAAAATTTGTTTTTCTCATTTTCAGATAAAACCTATCCATCACATATAATGCCACGATCAAATCAAAATCGGTGATCATACGAGCCGATGAGCTGCCCGATTGAAAAATGGCAGCACATAATCGAAGCCATCGGTGCTTCGTAAAAATGGCTCAAATAAAACACAAGACGCATTATTGCTATCATTTCAACAGCATGGTATTATGGTTACTTTTATCAGCATCGATCGTATTGGCACGATCGGAGCATGTTCGCGATATGAACGTTTCGGAAGGAGTACCTATCGGATATCAGATCGGATATATTGGTGAAAATTCGCTAGGGGTTGATAGTGGGCCGCCCTACTTAATAGTGCCAGTGCCCGGCAGCGCGGTTAATCTCGACCTGGCCGTCGATCAGACAACGGGCGAGGTACGGACTAAAGTTCAATTGGATCGCGAAAAACGGGCATCGTATAGTTTCGTTGCGATACCGCTGAGCGGTCAAAATGTTCGGGTCGTGGTTGAAGTGCTCGACGAAAATGATAATCCGCCGACATTTCCGACGCCCGTGATGAATATTGAGTTTCCGGAAAATACTCCGCGTGACGTGAAACGTACCCTGAATCCGGCCCGTGATCTGGATCTCGATCGATACAATACCCAACGATACAATATTGTGTCGGGTAATGTGAATAACGCGTTTCGTTTGTCGTCGCATCCCGAACGCGACGGCGTACTGTATTTGGATTTGCAAATAAACGGGTTCTTGGATCGTGAAACAACACCTGCGTATAGTTTGGTAATTGAGGCACTGGATGGTGGTAGTCCACCGCTTCGTGGCCAGATGACTGTCAACATAACGATTCAGGATGTGAACGATAACCAGCCGATTTTCAATCAGAGCCGATATTTCGCGACGATACCGGAGAATGCCACGATCGGTACGTCGGTGTTGCAGGTGTACGCGTCCGATACGGACGCTGACGAGAACGGTCTGGTTGAGTACTCGATAAATCGGCGTCAAAGTGACAAGGAGCAAATGTTCCGAATTGATCCCCAGACGGGACTGATATCCGTGAATAAGCCGCTGGATTTTGAAACCAAAGAACTTCATGAGCTCGTAGTTGTGGCAAAGGATCATGGTGAGCAACCCTTAGAGACAACCGCATTTGTATCTATTCGAGTCACAGATGTCAATGATAATCAGCCAATTATTAACGTGATATTTCTGAGCGATGACGCTACTCCCAAGATAGCTGAGAATGCCAAACCGGGTGAGTTTGTGGCAAGGATATCGGTGAACGATCCCGATTCTAAAACCGAGTACTCAAACGTGAACGTAACATTGAATGGAGGCGATGGTCATTTTGGACTAACAACTCGCGATAATATCATTTATCTAGTGATCGTGTCGCGGAAACTTGATCGCGAAATCGAACCGAACTACACGCTCAATGTAATTGCCACGGACAATGGAAATCCGCCTCTGCATGCGTCCAAAACGATCCACCTTAGAGTCACCGATATCAACGATAACGCTCCACAATTCGAGAAGCAAACGTACCATGCGAACGTTATGGAAGTAGCCGATCCCGGTACATCGGTTCTTCAGGTCGTCGCTATAGATCCCGATGAAGGTAACAATTCGGCCGTGATCTATTCGTTAATGGACACGCCCGATACGCATTCGCAGTGGTTCCAAGTAGACGTGCATACTGGGTTAATAACGACTCGCGCTCATATCGATTGTGAAACGGAACCGGTTCCGCAGTTAACAGTGATCGCCAAGGATAACGGATTTCCACCGATGTCATCAACAGCTACCGTTTTAGTAACGATACATGACGTAAACGATAACGAGCCGATTTTCGATCAGAGTTTCTATAATGTTTCAGTGGCAGAGAACGAACCGATTGGACGATGCATTTTAAAGGTAAGTTCTCGATTTTCCCTTTTAATATGAATCATATCTAGATGTAGTTCACGAACGAACTAGTTCATTTGAAATATTCACATCATTGAACTAAACGAACTATTCAATAAAATTGTCACATTTAGTTCGAAATGAACTGGTAGTGAGCTGAATGTAAAGTGCATAGAACGAACTGAATGAATGTTCGAGCTAGGGTATAGCCTAGTGGGTAGCGTGTTGGTTTGCAATGCGAAGGTCGTGAGTTCAAATCCCGGTCGACGAATAATTTCAGGGGTATACCTTGGGGTATACCTTGGTCACCTCAGTCTACGAAAACGAAAAATTCGTAGATAGAGGGTTGTGAGAAGGTCTAACAACTCTTTCACGAAAAATAAAAGGAATCTGAAGGTCAGGAGACCAAGTCCCCATTTGGGATGTAGTGCCATTGTAGTAGTGCAGAATGAATGTTCGTACGATGTATTGTGGAACTAGGCTGATCAGACAGATGCGCTGGATTGCTCTAATGTATGTGTTTAGTTCACGAACGAATTATGAGCTCAATAGAATCGTACTTCGTGAAGAAATGTAAGCATTTAGTCCGAAGACATACAACAGAATCGTTTTTGGATCGAACTAATCGAATTGGTAAATTTTTTTTTTTGATACGTTTAAGTCACAAACGAACTTTCAGCTTTTTAGCTTCTTCTTCATCTCTTTTGTGATCCTCCTCTACTCATTTGTATATATCTCGGGAACGGATGTTCGAATTGAGTCGGGTATACCATTTTCCTATTTTTCGACTGGAGATATCTGTAAAATCAGTTAACGAGATTCAGTTTGACTCGATTATCTGTAAAAAAAAAATATTTTGTAGTTTTTTTTTCACAGGTTTTGAGAACTGCTGCTCGAATTGATTCAGGTGTGATTTTTTTCATATTACTTCCTTTTTTTGACTCGATATTGACCCAGATATCTTGAGAACGTCTTCATGAATCGAGTCGGGTGTTTTTTTTATCCATATATTCCTTTTTTAGCTCGTATTAAGTCGGGCGAATTTTTTTTATTTTATCTCTTTTTGACTCGAGATATCTTGCATAAAACTGAATTTCGCATTTTTTACAAACACCTCCGGAAAAGTTGCCAGAATCTAGTCGAGTACAATTTTCTTCCTTTCCACTTTAGTTTTTGTACCGAGCTGTCTGCTAAAGGCTGAACTTTGCAGATACAACCTCTTCGAAACTAAATGAACTGAAAAACCTAACACAAAGAACTAGTCCTTTTATTGAATAAGAACCAGTGAACTAGTTCAGTAAAAGCAACTATTTTGCCCATCTCTAATTTGAATCTATTAGATCGTAATGATATACATGATCGTGGATATCGTGTTGGTATACAATGCAATGGTCGTGAGTTCAAATCCTGGTTGATGCATAATTCCAGCACACTGGATCCGTGGGCATAACTTGGGCAAGTCAATCTTCGAAAATGGAAATGGAAATCCACAAAAACAAATAAACGTTAAAGCACCTGAAGGTCGATTGTTCAAGGACCCATTTGCACTGCAGTGACATTGACATAGAAGAAGAAGATCGTAATGCTGTACTCATCGTTTACTTGTGGTCAAGATACACTTTTAATATTTTAATTTTTGCAAGAAAGAAAACTTATTGTTGAGAAGAATTCGTAATGAAGTTGCATATAGTTCGGTATTATTTATTAGTCTCAGACACAAAGGGAGGCATGTTTCGAATATAAAGTTAGTTTAACAAGTGCAGGTATGTGCATATCGCTGAAAACTATAAATAATTTAAGTCTTACAGCAATAGTAAGGAGAATCCAACGAATATGAGCATTTGTTTGAGTTCCGTTAAGTTTTGATATTTTAAAATATATTTGTAGGTAGCTTCCTCATTTCTGTGTTGTTATTTTAGATGAAGTCCCAAAATTACACCAAAACCTAACTATTTTATATACAAACGAAATTCATAGAAACTAGCGTTGACTACTTAAGTTAATGGCTAATAAAATCCCAGAAAAATCCAAACGGAAAACTATTTCTGGAGATTCGGATCTCCAGAAATAGTTTTCCATTCTCTTTGAAGTAGCGCTGGGCACTATCGATTGTTTTTACTATCGACAGTACTATTGATAGTCAACTAAACTTTCGAATAACCATCGATAGTTTTGATTGGAATGAACTTGCCGACTGTTACACAAATAAAAACTATCGATAGTTATTCGAATGAATAATCGATAGTTATTCGAATGAAAACTATTGACTGTTATTGAAAAGAAAGCTATCGATAGTTATTCTTCAAACACAACTATCGATAGCTTTTATTCGAACGAGAACTCGAAACTTTAAATAGTTATTTGAGTAAGAACTTGCAGATTTTAGTTTCTTTTAATAAAAAGCCAATGCTATCGATTATTCCAACCCGATTAATTGAGTGATATCTACATATAATACAAGGGAATGAAAGGAAAAAAATATTATACATCGTTAACAATTGACTATATGCTTTTGGCAGTCGGCAATTCACGGATAGAGAATGAAACAAATCGAGGAAAATATAACGAAAGTAATAAAAATTTCAAGTTATTATTGTCGTATATATAATGTAAAAGTCACTTGCAAGCACAATTTGTCAACAATAAGCAGTCATCTTGAAAAACGTCATCGTTGGAGAGTATTTAAACAATTTTGCGTGCATCAAAATGGGTACTCTTATAACATAATAGTAAAATCTGAACATCTATATAATTTGTGATATTTATTAGATTTATTAAGTGATGTGAAATATGCGTAAATTTCATAAAGGAAGACAAAGAAGTAGTAAAATATTTATTTTCAATGAATTCAAGAAACAACTGACCTGTGTTATAGGCAATTTCGGCCCTTATGTGCAATGCACAAACACAGTCATGGAGGGAAGGACTGGGAAGGTAGGAGAAGAGCAGTGAGAATGAATATACAATAGATGAAATCTGAGAGTATATTGTGTTTGCCTTACCGTTTGTAACGCTAAGAAATAAAGCTCGCACAAAGCCGCCAAGGGTACAGAAATATTTGTTGTCGTTCAAAAACCTCGATTCCGAGTGGCTGTCTGTCGGTCTGCCTACAGCATAATTTTCGAAAGCTTTGAGCTATAGTGCTAAAAAATTTTGTGTGTCATTTTTAGCAAAAAAGTAGCTTTAAGTTCGCGAATGGGCTACATCGCCCTACTCCTTCTACCCCCTCCCATACAAATTTCATGAAATTTCGAAATAATACCCTCCCATACAAATGGTCAATTTTGAAAAATATATATTTTCGATTTTTATTGAAACTAGTAAAGCTGAAAAGACGAAATTTTGTCAGAATTAGTTCTACTATAATTACAATTTATTGTAAAAATAATTATCAAAATGTGTTAGAAAAAATTATCAGCTCCGCTTCACTCCTTCTACCACCTACCATACTGTTGCGAGCTAGGGGATCGCTGATTTCAAAGGAAAACACAATTCGTTTAAAAAATAATGAATAATTTTATTTAATCGCACTTTTCTTTATTTCTTGATCACTTCACTAAATTCGCTCTAAAACTTAATTCGTACAACTCAGGAGCACTGCCAATCTATCACTTGTACCGATTCGCGTTCTTCCACCGATAGGTGTCGCCAAAATCTAACTAACTCGTTGTCTGAAAGTTGGCGGGTATTTATACTAAGTCTCCCAGACAGGTGTCGTTGTGTGTGTGTGTCTAGAATGATTGCCTACATTGTGGAGCTCGGTAGAAGTGTCTGGAAACATGTGTATAGCTTTTTAAATGTTGCTGGACTTTTCTCGGTGTTGCTGGGGACGTCGAGGTTGTCAGATTTATAACATTACCCTCTCCTTAGTCCCTGTTCGTCCCGAACAGAGTCGTTCATTTCCGCAATGGCACCGTGGTACTTTGTTAGTCGGTCGAGATGTACCACTTTCATTTTTGTACGAGGTTTTCGCTGATTCCATCCATCCTCTGGTTCGATCGTTAACCTCCGAATGGTTTTTCCGGCTTCTTTTTCCTTCTCACGTTCGCGTTCTTTCTCCGTTTCCTTTTCGCGCTCATTCTCCTCCTTAGCGGCACGTTTACTTCCCTTTTCTCGTTCCGCATTCTTCCTTTCGCGATCTTCTCGATCATATCGCTTCCCATGTTTGGTCTTGTCACGATTATTCGCATGAAGTACTTGACCGTCACGACTTCTACCCGTTCGTTCGCGATCCTTATTCGATTGTCCATCTTTGCTTCCATGATCTTTCCCGATGTATTGTTCTTGTTGCAATCGAGCTTGCCGACTCGGGGTTTTCGATCGACTCCGGCGTGTTTTATCAAAACCGTGTGTAAGATTTGAACTCTGACGACTAGTTCTTGACCACGAACTACCTGCCCGATTTCCATCTTCGCATTGGTTAGCAGCGCAGCCGGAACAATAGTTGGTCGCTTTTCGGCAGTCGAGTCTCAAGTGTCCTGCCTGTCCACAATTCCAGCATTGGGGGGCACCAAATCTTTCGCTCCGTTTGGTGTACTCTGCTTTCTGACACATACACTCTTTTGCTCTTTCTCGGCCTCGATAATTACTCCGTGAGCTTTGCTTGGCAGCTTCGAACGTCAGCGCATATACCAAGGCTTCGCCTATCGTTTTCTTACCTGCCAATTTCAACGCCTGTTGCAGCTCTCTGTCCAGTACAGCATTGTTGAATGCGAAAACAGCCGTATCGTTGCGTTGCTCTGTTTGCGCATTGGGCAGCGATAATAATGTGAGTCGTTCAATATCGCGTGCCAGCTCCTGAAGTGTTTCACCATTCTTTTGAGTTCGGTTGTACAGCTCTATTTTGTAGATCTCTTTCATGCGGTCACTGCCGTAATGAAGATCCAATGTTTGGACTAACGTTGAAAAATCTTGTTGTTGCTCCTGCGGAATCGTTTGAAGAACCTCCGCTGGTGGACCTCTTAACGCCAATATAAGAGCCGTTCCTCGTTCGAGATCATTCCAATGGTTGTTTCTGGCGGCAGCCTCAAATTGGATCTTATAAATAGCCCACGGTGTCTGTCCATCGAAGATTGGAGCTTTGAAACCCTTATGCGTAACGTGCTCTGCTTTCATGACTCCGACTGCTTTCACGTTATCCAAGTCCCTTTTTAGGCGTTCGACTTCTTGTACAATCCCGGATATCTTTTCCGTAATTTGCTCTTCGAAGATTCGAAGTTTCTTCTCAACGTTTTCTTCTATGGCCTTACCCATGGTGTCTATTTTATCATTTTGCAGCTCCAATTTTTGGTTAAGGTCCTTTGAAGTCTGGTCTAATTTCTCTAGTTTCTGATTAATGTCCGCTGATTGTTGTTTAATGTCCGCAGATTGTTGTTTAATGTCCACCGATTGTTGTTCTAATTTCCGATTCATGTCCGTTGTCACAGCTGATTGTTGATCTAATTTGTTCATCATTTGCTGCATTAACTGTGTTAAGGCATCTGATGTACCAGAGCACTCCTCTTTACTAGCTTCTTCGATTTGGAACTCAAAACTATCTGCATTCTCACCCTCTGCCTCAAGTGTCTCGATCATACGGCTGACAAGTTCAGACTTGCTCCCTGTTGTAGGTAACTCGCGTCTACTGAGCTCTTCCTTCAGCTCCGTTACTTTTAAGTCTTTTAAATAACGCGGCATTTTCACTACCGATTATTTCCAGTTTTTCCGCGATTCGAATTCACTTAAATTTACGTCACTGCTTACTAAATCACTCGAGATTATTCGATTTCACAAAATTCTCACTGTCCGTTCGAGAATTTTAGTTCCGCGATTTTACTTCGCTAATTAAAGTCACTGTTCACTAGAGCACTCGAGAATATTCGATTTCACAAAATTCTCACTGTCCGTTCGAGAATTTTAGTTCCGCGATTTTACTTCGCTAATTAAAGTCACTGTTCACTAGAGCACTCGAGAATATTCGGTTTCACCAAATTCTCACTGTCCGAGAATTTTAGTTTCACTTTTCCGCTCTCACAAAATTATCCGTTCCGAGAATTTTTAATTTCACTCGCGATTTTTAACCCGAATTTATCCTTGAAATCCCACTTCTGACACCAATTGTTGCGAGCTAGGGGATCGCTGATTTCAAAGGAAAACACAATTCGTTTAAAAAATAATGAATAATTTTATTTAATCGCACTTTTCTTTATTTCTTGATCACTTCACTAAATTCGCTCTAAAACTTAATTCGTACAACTCAGGAGCACTGCCAATCTATCACTTGTACCGATTCGCGTTCTTCCACCGATAGGTGTCGCCAAAATCTAACTAACTCGTTGTCTGAAAGTTGGCGGGTATTTATACTAAGTCTCCCAGACAGGTGTCGTTGTGTGTGTGTGTCTAGAATGATTGCCTACATTGTGGAGCTCGGTAGAAGTGTCTGGAAACATGTGTATAGCTTTTTAAATGTTGCTGGACTTTTCTCGGTGTTGCTGGGGACGTCGAGGTTGTCAGATTTATAACAATACAAATATCTCAATTATAAATTCAAGAAAAGCATTTCTCCTTCAAGTATATGAGAGCTATCGACTTTGAAATTCAATCAAAGCATGGTGATAAGGATGATGATAAGCAGTTTCAAAATTATCTTAAACGCTCCACTTCCTCTGCCACCTCCCATACAAATGCCCCAATTTCAGGAAAACTATGACCAATTTCTTTAAAAACAATGAAAACTAAAAACTTTAAATTTCTGCAAAAAAACATTTTGCATGCCATGTCCGGTGTTATATACGAAAGATACAAACCTCCCCCTCTACTTCTACCACCTCCCATGCAAATAGAGAGTTTCACTATTCGAAAGAATTTATGATGACATATTTTCCGGTATATTAAAGTTATTTCCATCTCATCTAGAGTATCATAATTCTGTTAAGTATGTTTTTCAGTTGTACTGGGTGCTAATGACAAATATTTGCAGATGTTATGGGGGAACTGAATGATAGAAAGCGAACAGAAACCATCTACTGAGGATCTAGGCCTTGTTGAAGTGGAACTGTTTCACTTTTACACCGTTTGCCCATTTTGTTTCGAATAATTTTTCATCGCCAGTAGCAACTGAAAAATTCGTGCTATAAAAAATCCCCTGTCTGGAGTGGGAATCGAACCCACGACATATTGACTAAAAAGCAAGCACTCGGCTCACTACGCCACGGAAGCCTCATAGCCAGTATCGATAAAAGTGATACAACATTTACTATCGACACTAATTTCCATTCATTCGAAAATACTAAATACTAATTAAAAATTTGCCATGGCTACACATAAAATAATCTACTGGTAAGTTGCGAATAAGCCGAATTATATTGATCAACTCATCAGCTCGCTTATCATTATCTATGATCATCTGCTCTGGAATACAGACTGGTCGGTATAAGCAAGGTTCCTTGTTTTGACACAGTTCTAACTTTCGCCAATTCCAGTTGGTTTTTTGGAGCGTTAAGACTGCACGGATCCGAGAACCGTAGGGTGAACGCCATTGGTTCAACATTTCGATAATTCTAGTACGCCTATTGGAGCGTTGCCTACACGGAGCCCCGAGCTGCAACAAGGCGACTGAACGGTATGCCAATTCCAGTTAGAATCTTTGGAGATTGACAACTTCACATACCTAGGATATTCGATCGGTATCATACTTGCAAGGGTTTGGCCAGGTGGCGGCTACTCACGTATCTGATAGTGCTAGCACCAAATTTTATATGGATATATGGCGATATGCTGGAGGTTGTGGTGATACGTAGTATCAATGGTAGACGAAAGTAGCAGAAAGCAGGTGGATGTCTTGTAAAGAATTGATCGAAGCGCAAATTGAAACAAAAAGAAAATCAGTGGTAATAGAGATGACGATAAATATTATAGTATCAGAAGCCGGATGAGAGTAGCGAACAAAAATGACCAAAATATTCGGTACCAGCAATGCAGTAGTTTAGTAGCGAATAGATGGAAGCAAAATTTGAAGCAAACAAGATGATTACATGTAATGTATAGATGAAGAAGATTCTCAAAATTCCCTCCTTAGATATTTTCCACATTCTAAAAAACACGTTATATTTTTTTAAATCTACCAATGGATGTCCTTATTTTAACGACAAGATAAAGCCTGCAAAATTTGATCAAGATCGGATGAGTAGTTTCGGAGAAAATATTACACATTCATTTTCCAAGGAAATTGGGAAGATCGACTACCCCCTTAACAGAAAATTGAATTTAGCACCAAAATGAAGCTATTATATTTATGCTAATCACATGAGAGATGGTAAAAGCAATGCGAGGATTTTGATGATACATAAAATTGCCCAGAAAAATAAGGAATCATAATAAATATTTTTTGTTTAATTCTTTTGATTAATAATATAGCACCTCTGCATTAGTATAAAGAAATACTATGGAATGTTGAACTTAACCGTTATTAATTAATTCTGAAATTCTTGCATTTTTCTAATTTTCTGTGACTGTTGCGACCATGTTAAAACAAAACCTTTTGACTTATGGATCCAAAGTTTTGAAAGAAGCCGTAGATATTCACTATTCTAAAAAGATCTATGGCTTGATTTCAAAGCTAGATATGTATTAGATATACCTACATAGTCATATATGATATGAGTGAAATTAAAATTGTGTCCCATAAATTAAGTTAAACTAAGTTCATTGTACTCGATTTATGCGTAGTATTATTCATTCATTTTAAGATCCAGAACCACCATTATACACATGTCATCGTGATTAGTTATCTAAATTTTCAATGCCGTTATAAAAGAACAACTTTCCTCGCTCTTCCTCTTCCTGCCATCAGTTCTAACTGCATCCATCATCACGTTAACCTCTAAAATATTATGCAAAACTTTCCTGCGGCTAAAATAACCGCAATTTTAGCTACTTCCACGAAAAAGGGCAATCATAGCGAATGTCTTAAGTACCAGATCGTTACGAGAAGAAGAAGCGTTCCGCAGCTACTTCTTCCAACCTTCATCGTGCTTCAAACATTCTCTGGCATGTAAAAGAATTTCTTTGCATCATCCTCGCCCAAAAATGTTTAAAAGCGAGGCGAAAGGTCCAAATATTTCATCTCAGTCAGAAATATGAAAAAAAAGATTCGATGTTTTTTTGATTTTTTTTTAAATGCTTGCTCAAAAGATACTACAACAACAACAAACCTAAGACGGAGAAGAAGAAGACAGGCCCAAGAAGCGAACAAACAAGCAACCCAAAAACTTTTCTTCTAAACGTGAACCTACCATTAAACAGGAATTTTCATTTCTCATGTTTTATGTTGGTTCGCTATCGCTGTAGACGTGATATGCTATTGCACGTACGAGCGTACAAAAATGTCCATTTGCCATAGTATAAGGTCAGGTATATCGCGCGCTCGCACTGACTTACCGGCACAACGTGATGTTGTGCACTCGGCTTTAAGATATCGCGATGCCCAGGTAAGATACAAGATATACAAAAAAGACCTCTCAAGCCTGATTTGCCTGTATTGGAGTCGGGAAAAGACACTTTACAGGCCGAGTAAGGTATGCCTGCCTGCTGCCTGGGCTATCCGACACATAGCTAGTGCATTCTACTATTATTATTTTCTTACCTGTTGTATTCCTCAGCTTCGGAGAGCTGGAGCTATGTGGACGATCATTCCACAACGTTACAGACTAGATCAGCGCTCGCTCTGTCGCGCCTACCAACGTGCTGGGTCCCATACGCTTTAAAAGATCATCCGTAGTCGACTTTCATTTAGGAATGCTATGCTAGCAGCATGGCTATTACCATATTACATTGTGGAATTGTGGTAACCATTTCTGGTTGATCTGTTCTGTTGCCTTCGAGCTCACCTCTACAGGTATGAGTCGGATACACTATACTTAAACGATCGTGTGATATCCATAGTTGCCAAATTTACTCGCATTTCAGTTATTTTGATATGAGACAACGTTTCCTGATTTATATAAATAATAACTAAGAATCCAACAGTAAATTCTTTCCGGCATAGTTGATAGGAAACTTTGACAAGATCACTGATCTTCATTGAAACGAAGGTCTTCTTGGAACGATCGTCAAAGCTTGACCGAAAAAAAAGAACTGATTGCTTCCTTGTATGGGGATATGTGCGTGGTGTATAGAGGTTACACTCACGATGTACACGCTTGCCGCCATGTCATGAATGCAAATGCAGTAGCATAGCCCGAGGTAGTGCTCTTGTTTTGATGACGCAACTGTGACGGAGGCTTCGGGTAAATCGGATTTCTTATCTGATTATTTTTATTCGCATCATTTATTCGCACCAACATACAAAGTAGTTGTACAATATTTCTTGTGTGCTTGCATTAGATTTTCGATATTATTAATTAATGGATGCAGATTTAACATAATTGAATCAATTCAGTTTATTAATTAAAATATGCTCACTGTTGGGATTCTTGAAAACTCGTTCTCAAGGGAACGAGAGTCATGCAATTTCAGCTTTGTTGTGTAATGTTGCAAATTAACTTGTTTTTTTTTCATTTAATCAATGCAAAAATATAAAGAACTTCCAAAATTGTGAAAATATCACTATCAGGATTCCTTAATGCAAGGAATGGCTATAATTCGGTTCCAAATTTAAAAATTGAAAGTCGATTTATCCTCTGGCTCATCATTTAGTGAAGGGACGAAAAAAACATCAGCATTCCAACACCAATTACAAAATACAATAATAAAGAACAGCAAAATTGACAAAAATTCGCACACATCAGTGTTAACTGGCTTTAAGTTTACACGTTAGTGATGTCAAGTTTCGTTACTTTTCGGTACTAGTAACTATTCGTTACTTTAAGGAAAGTAATCATTGCATTTTATTCGTTACCAGGTATTCGTTTAATTGAAATGACCGCCATACCATGTTGTAGGGATGGGTAAGCCAGTTTTGTAAATCATAAATTCAAACAGAAAAAATCACCTTTTGTGCCCCATGCAGTAACTATTTACATGTAACAAGAAATCTGTTGTGAATCGCTCTTGATTTCGTTGGCCTAGAACGTGTATCACACAATGATTCCAAGTCCGATTTTTTAATTATCCCTCTTCTAAGTAGAAAATCCCTTTAATTTCTAACGTTCTTCAACAAAAATCCCTCAAACTGATAACAATGACATTGAAAAATTATACAATCTAATATTGCTGATCCCAGAACCCTGACACTAGTAATGACAGTCTGCCCTGTCGCTTGAGCCGAACGCCACAACTCTATTCGACGTGGTGCTGAAAGAAACGAAACGAAAAACATAACATAATTAATTAATTTCAAAATTTCATGAAATTTGTACGGGATGGGGTAGAAGGAGTGAGGTGAAGTTGGTGATTTTTTTTTAAAACTGGTTGCAATTATAATGAAATTAACACTGTGAAAATTTGTTCACTTAGCTTTGCTAATTTCAATGAAAATCGAATAAATACATTTTTGAAAATTGTGTATTTGTATGGGAGTTATTGATATATGCATTGTTATATTTTGGCCCGAATTCAAGTCGATACCTTAAATATTTTCGAAGAAAAATCAATTTCTTGAAATTTCGAAATTTCAAGAAGTTTGTTTGGGAGACTGTAGAAAGAGTGGGGGGATGTAGCCCGTTCACGAACTTAAAGTTACTTTTTCGCTAAAAATGACACACAACCAATTTCAGCGCGATAGCTTAAGGCGTTTGAGAGTTATGATGTCGACAGATGGACGGACAGACGGACAGATTGTCACACGGAATCGAGGTTTTTGAGCGACAACAAATCTTTCTATACCTTTGGCGGCTCTGTGCAAGCATTATTTCTTAGCGTTACAAACGTTAAGGAAAACACAATATACTCTCAGGTTTCATCTAGAGTATTAAAATGCACATTATCGAGAATAAATGCTTCAAAATATTATTGGACAAGCCATGACACTTCTCAACACACATAATACTGTCAAAGTTAAGAACATAAAAGAATTAGTGCCAATCATTTTTAAGAAATTTATTAACAAATATCAGAGTTCCGAAAACTCTATAAATGTAAATCCTTAAATATAAGCAACCTTGAATTCGTAAATTTTATTTTCAGCTTAAGTTAGGTTAGTTTAATAGAAAGTGTTTTTTGTTAACATATTTCTACCCAAAAATTTGAAGGCAGAGTCGCCAAGGGTACAGAAATATTTGTTGTTGCTAAAAAATTTCGACTCCGATCTGATCGTCTGTCCGTTTGTCTACAACATAACTCTCGAAAGCTTTAATCTATTGTGCTAAAATTTGTCATATGCCATTTTTAGTAAAAAAGTAAATTTAAGTTTATGAATGGGCCACATCCCCCCACTCCTTCTACACCCTCCCATACAAATTTCATGAAATTTCGAAATTTAAATAAATTGATTTTTCTCCGAAACTAATTCAGCTCTTGATTTGAAAATAAGGTTATAGTATATGTAAATATCATTAACATCTTTCTACTCCCTCCGATACAAATTCACAAAAATGCATTTATTCGGTTTTCATCGCAACTTGCAAAGCTAAAAGAACCAATTTTTATCAGAATTGATTTTATTATACTCCCTCCCATACAAATTTCACGAAATTTCGGAATTTCAATTAAATTATTTTTCTCCAAAACCATCAAAGCAAACCTATAATTTTGCCAGAATTTGTTTCTTAATAATTGCAATAAATGCTAAAAAAAATACTCTTTTTACCATCTCCCATACAAATTTTTGTATTAGAAATTCAAGAAAAGTATTTCTCCCTCGAACATATGAAAGCTATCGACTTTAAAACTGTAACAAAGCAATGTGATTAAGATGCTGATAAGCAAATTTAAGATCATCCAAAACCTTCCACTTTCTCTGCCACCTCCCATAAACATGCCATAAATTCAGACAAAAATTTTTTAATATTCTCGAAAATTATGAAAGCTATAATCTTTAAATTCAGCATGAAACACTTTGTATACTACGTTCGGTGTTATATACAAAAATTACAAACCTCCCTCCTCTGCTTTTACCACCTCCCACTTAAATGTCACTATTCACTATTCGAAAGAATTTGAGATGACATATTTTCTGGTACAATAAACTCTTTTCTATTTCATCTAAAGTATCATATGTTTGAGCTTTTCGCTCAATCATAATTCTGTTACGTTTTTTTTTGTGAACTTCCGCGCAATCGTACCAAGTCGACGAGCCATATATTAGGGATCGCTGGAATACCATTTTGAATAATAGAATCTTATTTTCTGTAGAAAATTTCGATTTTCTATTTATTAGATGGTAGAGGATTCTGATATATTTCGAGATTTTGATTCTTGATTGTTCCGTGTGTTGGTAAAAAGATAGCTTTTGATCGAAGTAAATACCGAGGTATTTGATTGCTTTAGACCATCGGATCGGAGGAAAAAAGTGGTTGACTCTTCTTTTGGTTGCATGGGTTTTTGCTACATTGGCCTTAATTTTCCATTTGCCTAAATATTCGATGATTAGATCTAGTTGACCTTGCAGTGCGTTAATTATATCATCCGGGTATTTTAAGGGAGTGTAAATGGCTGTGTCGTCAGCAAAGATTGCTAATTCACATTTGGGAGGCTTAGATATATGAACGGTGTATAAATTATACAAAGTAGGATTCAGGATTCATGATTCTTGCGGAACGCCAGCTGGGATAGTTTGTGGGCTAGACAGGCAATTTTTAATTATAACTTGAAATTCTCTGCCTGACAGAAAGGAGTGTATTAATCGACAAATGAGCGAGGAGAAGGAGAGTTTGACAAGTTTAAATATGAGTCCGTCGTGCCAAACTCTGTCAAAGACTTTTTCGACACTTCATAATATAACCTGTTGATTGTTTTAGATTTGGTGAACGCTGAATATCCTTCTTAACGCTGTAAAATTGGTGTAATGTTGAGTTTTGCGGACGGAATACAAATTGTTTGGGATTAGGTTAGATTCCTCTATTTTTTCTTGGATTCTTCTTAAAATAATTTTTTCGAATATTTTGCTTACTAAATGCAAGAGACTGATAATTTTGATTGTTGTTTTTTCCAGGCTTTGGAAGTGGGGTGATGATAGCTTTCTTTTCACAATTTAGGGAAGTAGCGCAGCTTAAGACAGTTGCTATATATAAAATTTATATTTAAAATAATTGGCTTTAGTAAGCATTTTAACACTAGCGGAGTAACATCAATTCCAGGTGCCTTTGGCTTCCTCAGAGTTTTTATTAATTGTTTTGTATCACAATGTTCTCAGTGGTCTGCTTGTGTGATATTAATGGGAGCCGAAGATATTGGATTCACGCTGGAGTAACATCGTTGTCTATAGTGTAATTACTGGTTGTTGTTACAAATTTTCAAATTTGTAGCTTAAAATTTCACTAAAAAATTTTGAGTTTTTGTGTTTTTCACTCAACGCGAAACACCTAGTACAGGTTAGGGCCGCCGTTTGGTGGATAACAGTTCTGGTTCAAATTAATATTATTAATATTTTTTTGCTTATGTATATCAAATTGATTGCAAAATTTTAACTGCGTATCTTTTACCAGAGCCCTAAGAAATTATCCGTACACCCTATTTCAAAATTATACTTTAAATAGCTCTGGAGATGGCAAAATTTGCCCTTTTCCCTTTGTAGTGATCAATTGCGATTGCACTTTTTCAATATCTGTGAAAAAATCAGCGCTTCTAATAGCAATGATTTTTTCATCTCTATTCTCCATGCTAGTGCGCAAGGATGGCTAAAACTGCTATTGCAGTGATAAATATCTTCGAAAAGAGCTGGTATTTCATTTTTTTTTAAATTTAGCAATGATATAATTGAATCAGGACAACGAAATTTTTATTTAAACGAGAGTACAGAAACCTGAAATGAAATCAAATCCGAAAAATTCTATCTACTTATTTACATGTTGGCTAAAATAACACAACTCAGTAAAAAAGAAACAGACAAAACAGCAATTTTCTGTGAAAGCGCACCTCATTGACCACTTCCCACAGGTAATTGATCAGATCATGAAACCCTGCTATCTCTTTAACAATGTAATGATGATTTTTGAGCAGCATTTCCTTCACTTTTTGAATGCTTTTGTCAGTTGAAGAGATCGCAGGTCGAACAGAACGGGGCATGTCTTCAGCGATCTCTCGACCGTTCTTAATACCACTCCTAGGTTTTTGATATTACTGAATCACTGTAAGCCTTTTCCAACATTCGCAATGATTCCGCACCCGAAATTTGGTTTGAAACACAAAATCTGAGACAAACTCCTTGTTCTATGTTTTTATCCATTTCAAAAATCGCGGTGGTCTACTGAGGTGTACCGATTCAACCAGCTGCTGTAAACAAACTGATTAAGAAACTTCGCTAATTTTTGGGATAATAATTAAGGCCAGTCCTACTTGCTTACAAAAAACAAAAATGAAATATCATTTCCCAGAGTAATTTTAATTACACATTCCCGGTACTTTATTGTTACAATGTATGTTTTCAGTTTCAATTAAATAGCTTAAGAGATAGTTGAGATATTAGTTTTTAGGTATTTTTATTTGCACCCTCTGACGCTCCTTCTTACAATTATTGGCCACCTTTTATTGGTCCTAAAATAACATTTTTTTGGATTAAGTAGTTCTAAAGATATAATCACTTGAAAAAAAATTCGTTTAATAATTTATTTTTAGCCCCTCCTTTTCGGACCCCAATGAATAATAGAATTAAACTCTTTTTAGAGGTTTTTCTCACAACCCTCTCTATATCTAAGCTGATTTTCAGCTTCCTATCTGATTTCGGAGTGGAGATATGAGCAAGTGTAATTTTTGACTCTTTTTCTCTCCTCGCCTCCCCTTTCACCAGGCAGTCCACAAAATTTACGAACATTCTGCCTTTAATGGTCTGCGAGGTATGAGTCCATTAGTACAGCGTACAGACAGATGATTTTTTTTCGCATTTTGAGGCTATTTTATTCATGAAACACGAAAAAAAAAATTTCAGGGTAGCAATTTTTGTTCTCTGCGTCGATCACAATACTTTATTATAAGAATAATAAAGTACAATACATCATTAATGGCCAGGATAAACAGAAGTGGCCCCAACTAAAAGAGTTTGCAGTGTGGTGTCAAGGAAAGTAAATGACTATCATGGCAGGCAAAATTGTTACTTGAATTTCTAATGTGAATTTTTCTTAGCCTATCATAGACTTCTTGACTACAGCCCAAATCGAGCTTTTTCCTCCTGACCTCCAGAGATTCTTGTTACTAGCCCTTCACAGAACCTTTTAAATATTAAAATTTTCATTTTAGCAGATTGAGGTGGCCCATATATAATCGCAGGCAGTGTGCTGAACTTACACGTAGAAAGGGATTTGAACTCGCAACCTTCACATTAGATCAACTCGCTACTCACTATACAATACATCTTGAAGCTTGGGATCTTTCTTGTTTAGGTGGTCTAAATATAATATTAGATGGCGTTTCTCGTCTCCCTACCATATCAATTCTGGTGTCCCTCGAGGATAAGTTTTATCATTTAATTTATTGTTTCAATTTCATTAACGACCTTCTTCAGTCGTTTTGCAATCTTCTTCAATTGTTTTGCAGAGGGCTGTAGAAGAAAACTCACTGAACTATACTAATGGTACTATAGTATTATTTGTCGATGTTGTTTATTACCTACAATCAGATTTTCAAGTACTATTTCGTGAACTAACTGAATTTCTCTAGTCTGAAAGTAATATCTCATTCTATAGTAAATCAAAACTGATGTTAGAATCATCTGCAACAAGTGTGAGTTTATGACCTTTTGTAATAAAACCATGAGAAGCGACTGTCTTCCGTAATCTATACTATTAATATTGGGGATGAGTAAACTGATTAGCTTCTTTCCTTCTACCCTTTCTCATACAATGTGACACAATATCTAAAATGTCTTTTCCAAAATTCGAATTTCTTTAAAAGTATGATAGTTACTGATCTGAAATTTAAAATGTATGAATTGCTTGATTTTTGAGAAACAGTAACAGTAATCATCACTGTTGTTTCTCAAAAAATCACTAAAACCTCCCTATCCTTTTACCTCCCATACAAACTGCATAATTTTACTAAAACCAACTCCCCCTTTTTTTTTTAGTATCTTTTCAATTTTTGAAGCTTAAATTTTAAACAAAACATTTTTATAGCTGCTCTAGCATGATGTGAAACAAATTAGTTCAATGCTGTCACCCCTTTTACCACTCCCTATTCAAAGTTTTTTAAGATGACAACAATTTCGATTTCATCTGTAGTATATGATTGGGCTTTACGCACAATCGTAGTCCTGTTATGCTTTTAAGCTTAATGTTATTTTATTTAGGCTTTTGTTTTTTAATTAACAGAAGCTACAACTATTCACACGTCCTTAATGATCTTCAATACGTATATGATCTCAGATTTCTCAGCGCATTGAGAAATGCGAGATTTGTGACTTGGGTTGAGCTTTCTACAGTCCTTCCACTTCTAAACTTGTGATTCGCATTTTGTTATTTTTTCATAGCATCATTTATGGTATAATTCCTTCGGCATACACAGTGCGATAAACAACTTTCGAGAATGGCCATAGAAAACATCATTGAAAGAAGAAATCTGAATATTTTTCGGTTTTTTTATTCAAAATATTGTCCTCCAGTTTCAATACACTTTTTACAGCGAACAGTGATTCAAATGCGTGTTCTACCTCATTTTGTGGATTTGCCTCTAGTGCTCGTGTTGTAGCTGTTTAGATGGTCGAATTGTGATTAAAAAAACATCCTTTCAACTTCAATTTAAATTTTGGAAATAGAGAGAACTCGCAAAGTCCCCAATCAGGTGAATACGGCGGAAGATTCAACACGCAGCCTTGATATCGGGCGAAAAATTAACGGACAATGATTGATGTGTGACTCGGTGCATTATCGTGAAACAGAAACCAGTCGTTGGGAACACGATATTCGGGTCGAGTACGACGGATTTTGGTCATCAGATGCTTCAAAACTTCAATATGATATGTGCCAGTAATTGTTTGGCCAGTTGGATTGGTGGAAATTCATTTGCTATCGAAGAATATAATGAGCATTCTTTTGATTTTTGAAGGAACTATGCGTGTTTTTTTGTCTTGTGGTGAATTTTTCGTCTTCCAAAGCATCATGTTTCTTCACCCGTAACAATCGATCATACGCCACAAATCATTTTCAAAGAAATGTCATCTGCTTACGAGGACTCTTCCCCAGGAAAACGATGATTTTTAGGTGGCAAAGTTTATTCTGACAAAGCAGATTGTCGATTGAAGATGAATAACACTCGAGCCGGTCAATTGAGGCCACTTCCTCAAAAATCGTCGAAAAAGTGGAGAAACTTGTTCTCGAAGATGCTCGTTTAAAGAAGTAATCGCTGTTTGGAGTATCAGATACAACCATTTTGAATATTCTCCACGATCATCTCGGTATGTCTAAATTATACACATAATGGGTACCGCGATTGCTCTCAGTGGTTCCGAAAAAGCAGTGCGTCGAGTAATCACGCGAGTTTTTGGATCTCTGTAGCGAGAACAGGAATGAAATTTTGACCCGGATTGTTACTGGAAACGAAAGTTGAGTTCATCATTATCAGCCTAAATCAGAGCAGGAGTCAATTCAGTGGCGTCGTAAAAGCTCTTTACTTCCCCCCCCCCCCCCCCTATATGCAAAAATTAAAGGATGTAAACGAAAAAAGAAGAAGAAAATTGACTCGAGGTGTGGTGCTTTTGCACTGCAATGCACTTGTCCACAAGAGCCACGTTGCAATAGCTGCCCTACAGAAATGCGGCTACGGAATATTGAACGCCCCCCTTATTGTCCAGATCTGGCCCCTTTCAAATACTATTTTGTGAAGAAAGAACTTCAGGCAAGAAAATTTACCATCAATAAAGAGGCGAAGTCGGCAATTTCAGACTATTTTGAAGGCCTTCATAAAAAATTTTTTAGATAGAATTAATAAACTTTGTGGGAGATCGGATAAATGTATTAGACCTAAGGGAGAATATATTGAAGAGGAAAAATGATAAATTTTTTAATTTTACCCTCCATCCCTTTCATTCCGCGAAATTTTTTACCTCCCTCGTAGTTAGGTTATTCTTAAGTAGCTCGGCAAAATACTCGATAGAATACTTATTGAATTGGCATGAAACCAATAATCCATTATCAAACTGAATTTCAGTCATATCAAACTAAACCCTATTGGGAAAGAATATCTGTAGAGCTAAATTTTATATTGCAAACAGGTTCCTTGAGAATATAAATGAAGTAGACAGCAAACTTGAACCGCCTAATAAGTAGATATATGTATACTGTCTTCATATCTGTTCAAGTAATACAATGTCTAGATTGATTCAAAATACCTATAATGAATATAATAACTGCGCCACCTATAGAGTCAAAATAATTTGTTGAATTGAAAATCGCTTCCGGTTATTATCTCAAGATCGTGCGAATAGATACGAAATTAGCCAAAAGGAAAAAAAATGTATATTGGCACGCCATAGCTGTCCCGCTTTCAAAAGTTCTCATTCCTCCAATTTATAAAGAAATTCAAAAATATAATCCATGGTCTACGATTTGATGATGATGATCATCATCATTATACCAAGTCCGAGACGATCTTCGCAGAGTAATTTGATCACTCGACATGAAACAAGATTGTCGGATCTCGATTGCCATATCAAGTCAACATGTAAGTCTTGTCCGCCAATTTAATATTCGCGATTTCTCGATTCAAAACAAACAAACCCATTAGCCAAAAATTACCATCACTAAGGTTATAAGAACGCAACTACGAAACTCGTGTACATTATGCAGATCACATAAGATATAACTCTACTGGAGTAGAAAATAAGATACTGGATCGTGATAACAATAATAAAGTTCGTATACCCTCAGGTGTAGTCGATTACCTAAACAATTGCTCGGAGAGAACAGGCCTCGTTTCAGATGTTCTGCGTGTCCGGTGTGCATCCCACACCGCATTAACGCTTTTTCGGTACGAATGGTGCAGTTGTATTTTTAAATTATTTTGGAAGACATACGTTCCTGGTTAATAGATCCGGCCATCTTTACTACTCGACTAAGAAGTCGAAAGAACAACTGTTCTAGTAGAACATCTTATATTATGTCTTTTTTCGAGCTCAGTCCCCCGAAACCCCTTCAGAATAGACGAACCTCCCTAATGCTAAAAGCAATTATTTTGAAATTTGTGAGTTTTTTTTTTGTTTCCTCGCTGTGGTCGTATAGATTGTGAGCCAGTCTATCTGCTTTGTAAATATAATGTGCCGTTTCTTCTTTTCTTTCATCAATTTTTTCTTTTGATTATATTCTCATGTGTGATCTTTGATCAGCAAAGTTTTCTAAGAATTGAAAATCGAAAAAAATGCGTTGTATAGAATGAAATTAGCCTCCATATTCGTACATACATATTTGAATAGTTGCAGTAAATTGAAATCGAACATGATGTAATTTAGTTTAATGTAAATCTATCAAATAGTTGTAAAATAGATCGTTACCGTTATCTAAAGATCATGTAAACATGTTGAATTAAAATTGTTATTAAATAACGCTCGGAGTGTAGGACATGTTTTGTATAAAATGCTTTCATGTGTTCTGAAAAATGGCATACGTTTAAGCACGTTACTAAATTTGCTCTATCTTTTCAAAAATCATAAAAAATTGTATAATTTATTTAATATTTATTATTTCCTGTTAAATGTCTTAATATTGCTAATAAATATGCATAAAGCTGTGCTGCTTTAAAGGCTTTTTGTTAGCTTTATATTGAGTTTAGACACACTTTTGTCACAAAAGTGATTTTTGACTGAAGCATTTATTGGAAAGACTAGTGAGATCGAGCTTGCAATGGGGGATTTTCTATATTTTTCAGTTCTTCTTCTACCTGATTTTGAAGATCTTATGAGGTCGTCGTTTTGATATCTACGGAGAAATGAGAAATAATTACATTTGTATGAGAAGTGGTAGAAGGGGCAGATGGATTCCAATTTTCAGTTACTAAATTATAATATCATTATAATCGTTTATTTAAACTTAATACTAGTAGTTTTGGTAAATTCCAAAAGATGTGTGTTGGTACAAAGTTGATAGCGGTTAGTTTAGGCTGAGTCCTTCTATAGTGATATTAGACGAAAGAAACTTATTGCATCCAACTGAGAGTTGGTGCTGCCAGGAACCTCAACCTTCCTCGAATCAGAGCTGAACACCACAATAAGTGATCTAAAGTTTCCCTCACCCCCAGTTTCTTTCTAGTTTCTGCAGAGATAATGCGTGCCTAAGCCCATTCTTTTAGCATTCATACTAATCACACATTCATCAGCATCATTGGCGGGATAGCCCAAATCGGGCCATGCACTTCTGAAATCGTCGTTTCCAGTCGTCTTGATTCTTCCCATCGCTTGCCTGGTTTGCCTAGTCACCACTAGCTTTGTTTTTAAGAGCACGTTTGGGAATTCTTGTATCTTTCATTCGCTCTACATGCGGCTTATGTTGCTTGATGAACGTTGAAGCGTCTGGTATATCGTAAAGTTAATGCAACTCTTGGTTGTATCATATTCGCCATTTCCTTCGTTCCCTCACGAGTCAAAAAAATCTTCGGAGAACCTTTCTTTCAAAAGCTAGATTCAACAAATTCAAGTTTGATAAAGAGACCAAAACGTCACGAATAATAAACCGTAACAGTGTAGAATCCGGAAATCTTTGCTTTTAAGTCTTCAGTAGGGCTTACAGTCAAATGCTCGCTCATTGTATTCTAAATGTAAAGAAGCTGGACTCAAAATAAATGTGCGTAAAACCTAGAGCATATGGATTCGAACATTAGCGCACCGATTTTTCTTAACGGATAAGATGAGGAAAAGAGGTGCAAGATGTTTGTTACCTTGGTAGCATTATCAGCATGACCGGCGGAGCCAAAAAGAAATTAAGGCCCGTATAAATAAATCTCGTCAGACCCTCGGTATTCTCTAGAGGTTCAAAGAGATTATCCTTCGCACAAAGTTTAGAATGTTTGACGCATGCAGATCCGTATTGTTGTATGATGGTAGTACATGGAAAGTAACCAAGGCTTACCAAAAAACTTCTGACTTCGAGAACCAGTGCCTCCCACGCATCTTAGGGCTATTCTGGCCAGATGTGATATCCAACGATGAACTTTGGAGTGCGATTAGACAGACTCAATTAGGCACTGAGATTCTAAGGCGGAAGTGGTAGTGGATCGGTTACACTTTGAGAAAACCATAGAGAAACATCGCCAAATAAGCTTTAGATTATAGTACTGAAGGAATACGTCGGGTTGGTCAGCTATGTGCCATGTAGAAGCGAGCATTTGAGCAGGATTCTAGAGGGATAAGCAAGTTCTGGCGACAACTAAAGACCGATGCTCAGGATCGCGCTATATGGAAGAGAACTGTTTCTGTCCTATGCCCCTGTAAGAGTTCTTTTTGGAGACGTAGTGCTGGATTCGCTGGCAGAACCCTTTATGCGGGGTATAGGGTACTTCGGTTTCGGTATCACATATTGCCCGGTATTAAAAGGATGTTATTACGTATAGTATGATATCCCCTGATATATAGAGTGGATGAAATTAAAGCTACTTCACTCTGAGTAGCTGTTCCATTATAAAGAATCGATCAACAAAAATGTGCAAGTCAAAATGAATAGACCACAGTTTAAACAGAACCCAATTCACAGACTTGAAGTAGCTTCTCGAAATGAAAAAAGCAATATACGTTTAATTTTTACTTTGCGGCAGTTTTTCAAGGTAGGACGTTTACGAACCAATAGAAACCGCCTATTTGGGATATAATGAATTTTCATTGTAAATCATTAGTCCAGTCCAACAAAGGCTTACCAAAGTTAGGTCGACCACAACATATCTAATAGAATTTTCTAATTTCCCATTTCCAGTGATTGAAGGCGGTAAGCATGTTGATAGCATGTATACCGACTTTAGCAAAGCTTTTGATAAATTGGACTATTTTATTCTTGCTTACAATACGTACTTGGATTTTCTTTAACTTTTATAGATTGGATCAGATCTTAACTATCGAATCGTACCCAAAAAGTGATTTTTAGAGAATCTCATTCCTCTGCTATACCCAACATATCTGGTGTGCCGCAGGGAAGCCATCTTAGACAACTGTTATTTATTTTATTTGCTAACGACCTGAGTTTGATTATTTTTCATTTGAAAATTTTGTTCTATGCTGAGGACACGAAATTGTTTTGTGATATTTCGAATCAGAATGATTGCGCGCTCCTTCAAAGTGCTCTGCAACGCTTTCAAACGTTTCATTCTTTAGGAACACATCTTCCCTTCATTTCGATTATGTCCTAGATGGTAGCACACTAAATACCATATCTGAATAGCTTCACGTGTACAGCCTGACGTTAAGTCGCACGTTCACGGTTGTCTTAAGTAACGCGGATTGTTTTTGTGACGGCAATCATTAACGCCCTCGCAGGTAGCAATTTATACCAAACGCAAGTTTGGCGTTCATACTGCTGGATACGAGACCTATCTAAATCTCTGCCAATCTTATGGTCATGGTACCAGGTTAAAAAGCGTAGCTCAACGCCGAGCTCCTAGGAGATCTGTCGCAATGTTAGCGGTAAGCCGCAGCCACCACGATACTCCTCGAAGTGCCATCTTCCATTGCCGCGGGTGGAAGCAACCTTCCATTGGCTCCCTGACACCTCTGGTACGAGAAAACCTCCGGATAGGTTTCGTAATTATGAACAATTACTCCCAGGCTATGTCCTCTTGCAAACCCGTGACTGGTAGTACTCCGCTTCGGGAACGTGGTGTCGGTAGTCCCCAGAGGTTATACCGGAATTGACCTTGGTCGTTCACCCGGTATATGATAACTAGCGTTATTCCTTCCTTGCGTATAGGGGAAATTTAGTTCCGTCCACCTTATTCTTCAGGCTTGATTTCCGATTCTCTTCATCGGCCAGCTTCGACTACTCTTCTTTTCAATGCCTCGCGCGCGCAGGCACGAAGGCATTCAAGACTTTCTCTACGTCCAGCCCTTCCTCACTTCCCACAAGCCTCCTGCCATCAAGCTATCTGAGGTCTGCATATCTTGGACATTCCAAGAAATGCAGCCAGCTCTTTAGCGGCGCTTTGCATGCGCATCCTTCCGTATCGCTCCGACCAATTCTGTGGAGAAATTCATTCATACTGCGGTGGCCTGTCAAAAGATAACCAAGACTAAAACAGAACTCAGAGTTTCAGTTATCTCTCGCAAAGCTTTCGACCCCAATTAATCGATTTATGACCTTACCCTTGTCACTGCTATCCCACCTGGCTTACCACAATGACGTGATCTTAAGTTCGAGAATTTCTTTGTATTCGCGAAGGCTACTCTCTCCATCCTCTTCCAATCGTTAGCCGGCAATGGGAGTCCTTTCCAGACGAGTTGGTACCTTCACCAGTTGCCAGTGATTCATACCATACAGCCGATACATACGCAACGCAAGCAATGAAAACACCGTCGTATATGACACGAAAAGAACGCCTGGAGAGACCCCACTCGCAAGGTAGTACCGTACGGATCTTACTCACACTGGTGAGGAGACGCCCCATGAGCTTTCGCACATGAGGCTTAAATTCCAACCGCTTCGAAACTTTAATGCCCAGGTATTTGACTTCAGTCGCATATCTGAGCCCTCTTCCCACCAGCTTTACCAAAGGATGACGTGTTTGTGATAACGAGCCCTTCAGCATCATTGTCACCGTCTTGTCCTTCGATATCGCCAAATCAAACCTAAAACCCCTTTCTCGAACGGTTGCCATCAAACCCTCACCCTTGCGCTCAAGCCGAAGTCTGGAGTTTCTCCCCACCAGTATTAGCAGATCATCAGCATATGCAGCGACCCTGCATGAATCTACGACCAGTACCACAAGGTCATCCATCATCAGGTTCCAAATGAATGGACCTCTGATGGAACCTTATGGACAGTCACGCTCTGCAACCTTCCATACAGTGTCGCGCAGACCCCTGACATATGCTAATCTGTCAAAGAAATAGCTCCTGTACTGGGATATTTCTCGACAGTCGCAAGATCGTACCTAATCAATCTATTGTAGCATACTACAATAGGCAGACAAGGTACTAGATCTCGATGTATATTTTATAACCGCATAATTGGCAAGGCCATCTCCGTTTGGGGTTTCGTTATAAGATGGTGCATGGATTTCAATGATCCTTATACAGGGTGTTTGGTACTCCGTACATAACCTTGTAAGGGGTTATTCCTGGATATATTTTGAGCAAAAAATTGTTCAACGGAGATGGTCAATTTTCAATATCCACGGAGATACAGGGTGATCAAGAAAAGTCCTTCGGACCTGTACCCTCACTCACTCAAAACGCTATATCTTGAAAACTAATAATCACAATTCAAAGTGTTATAGCTTGTTCTTTAGGGAATCAAATTACCTTTCATTTGCTGTAATAGTCCGCATTGTAACTGTATCCAATTCTGAGATATTTGCTTCAGAACACAAATTTTTGACAGTTTGACCGTCAAAATTCTAAGATCAATGTAGTTTTTCTCTAAAAAACCCATTATAAAAATGTCATTTTATTGTTGTTTTCTTTTGTGCCATATTATTGCCTACAAAAGACGCATACACTTGCATTGCATAAGTTTTATAGTTTAGAAGAAATTATCATTCCAATAATGTAGCACTTTTGTCAAGAAAGCAAGAATAGGTTGATCAACACTCTCCGCTTGAACTAAAAGAACTTAAGAATGGTTTTTATGGTTTATTTAAAATTTTCTTAATTACAATAAATGTTCAAAATGGCTACCTTCATTTTGAATGCACGCTAAAGCTCGTTTTGCCAGTGTTCTCTTTGTGTTCATACTCCTCAACTGCTGCCTTACTTCTGTTGCTGGCGCATCGATTCTGGTGTTTAGATCCTGCAACGTTACTACTTCCGTTGCGTAGACAAGGTCCTTCATCCATCCCCATACAAAGAAATCCATAATAGTTAAATCAGGGGATCTTGCAGGCCAGTGTATCGGTCCATTTCTACCGATCCAGCGATTGCTATAATTGGAATTTAACCAATCTCTGATTTGTCGACCGTAATGAGCTGGAGCACCATCGTGTTGGTAAAACATGGAAGCCAATCGTTGCAGTGGCATATCATCCAATTACTCCTGTAGATCATTTGTCAAAAAATGCAAGTAATTGGAACTATTTAAGGTAGGCGGAAGCCTAATAGGACCAATAAAATCGTTGCCAATCACACCTGCCCATAAATTGACACTGAATCTGTGCTGAAATGATGACTCTCTTCTTGTATGTGGATTGCTCTCAGCCCATGTGTGTAAGTTGTGGAAGTTTGTGATACCGTCCCTGGTGAATTGGGACTCATCCGTCCAAAGAATGTTGCTGATAAAATTCTCGTCACTTATTTGTCGTTCAAGGAGCCAATTGCAAAACTCCATCCTTTTGGGTAAATCAATGGGTAACAGCTCCTGCACTGGTGTGTGGTGGTAGGGATGCAAACGTTCTGCTTTCAGGACACTCCAAACTTTCCACGTAGAGACGTTAAACCGCAATGCCAAGCGTCGTATACTAGTTGATGGATCATTTTGAACTGCAGCTAGGATTCGTTGATCAATTGAAACAGCGATTACCGGCGCAGGATTTGCATTCACTCTGCTTGTCCTAACACTGCCTGTTTCCCTAATCCTTCTGTAAACGTCTTGGAATACTCTCGCGTAAGGTATTCGACGATTGGGAAATCTGTGATGATACAAAGATCGCGCCGCTTGCTCATTTCCCTGACACTCTCCATAGAGGAAAATTATGTCTGCATATTCTTCGTTCGTGAACTCAGGCATTTCGAAATTCTTTTCTAAATTTTAGTGACACCTTGTTCTTTTACAAATTTAACTAAAGCTGATAAAAATATGAAGTATGGTTTGCTTTTATAGGCTTTTCATTTTGTTAGGTAATCCATTAAAAAGGGCAAAGTGCTGCACCTAGTTGTGTTGAAACTCATTTTAATTTAATTCATTTTCTCGATAATTTTAATACTACCTAAAGGACATTCATTGATAATTTAAATAGTAATTAAAGGACACAAAGAATATTTCAGTTTAACAACATTTCAGGTAGTTTTTTTAGAACGAGGGTTGGCTTATGGCATATTTTATTTTTAAGCCATATGTATTTTCGCTTATTACCTGGAAAACGGGAAAACCTAAGTCATAAGTATGTGTGCATCTTTTGTAGGCAATAATATGGCACATAAAACAACAACTTTAAAATGACATTTTTATAATGCATTTTTTTGAGGAAAACTACATTGATCACAGAATTTTGAGGGTCAAAGTATCAAAAATTTGTGGTCTGAAGGAAATACCTCAGGATTGGGTACAGGTACAATACGGACTATTACACTAAATGAAAGATAATTTGATTCCCTAAAAAACAAGCTATAACACTTTGAAATGCGATTATTGGTTTTCAAGATATAGCGTTTTGAGTGAGTGAGGGTACAGGTCCGAAGGACTTTTCTTGATCACCCTGTATCTCCGTGGATATTGAAAATTGGCCATCTCCGTAGAACAATTTTTTGCTCAAAATATATCCAGGAATAACCCCTTACAAGGTTATGTACGGAGTACCAAACACCCTGTATAATTAAGAATTTATGCTGTGCTTTTGTACGTTCTATTCTTGAGTACGCTTGTGTGGGCTCCGTATTATGAGGAACTTAAGGGTAGGATCGAGTCTGTACAGCGAAGGTTCTTAAGGTTTGCCCTAAGGGCCTTCCCTGGTCTGATAAGTTGCCTTCTTCCTTACGAACATCGCCTTAATCTCCTGTCTCTAGAGTCGCTGGAGAATAGACGGATTATCCTTAGGGCTGCTCTGAATTAATTTTGGGAGAAATTGATTCCCCATATTTGCCCGAAGCCTTAACTTTTAGTATTCCGCATCGATCCTTGAGAAACCATGTTCACTCTACATACATCATCGCACCCACTATGGACAAAACGAACCAATCGCATCTCTTTCGCGTATTTTCAACAATAATTACTGCCGAATTGATTATAATTTATCTAGTATGCAGTTAAAGTTAGCTTTATGCGACAAATAATTTGTTGCTTGCTAATTGTTTTAAATTTTAAATTTGATACTCGTATGACGTATTTTTAAAGTACTTTTATTTTGACAATAATTTGTAAGCAATCATTATTTTGATGAATTTGGAAAAAGAAAAAATAAATAAATAAACGAACATCGTGACAAAGAAATTTCAAACATAGGCAGAATGGCAAGTTTGTATACTCGGAATATTGTTTAAACTCTTGTAATTTTGAATGTAACCGGCTTTCATTGATAAATTTTAAATTTTTAAAATCTTGAGTAAAATATGCGTACATACCTTTCGTTAAAGTCACCTAATCAAGTTAGCTGAGGTTTCTTTGAATTTTTCACGTGTCACTGTAACATTGATTTTAATCGGCTTTCAAAACTTATCACTTTTCTTCAGACATCATAGTTTTCACATAGAGCCACCTGTACCACATATCTATCTTAGTGTAGAGTATCTCTCATAATAAGAATGTTTACCGTAAATTTAATGCCCGTATAGATTTTCTCCTAATACCGTGACAATAATAAATGTTCCTAATTGCCCCCAATAAAAATCCGTTCGGGACGGAAGACAAATGACGTTAGTTATTGCTACAATTCGATTTAACAACTGAACCCGAATTTTTCGGGCCGTGCTTGTAGCTCTTTTCGCAAAGTTAATTAATTGCTACCACACTGTTGGATGTATAAATTTCAAATCAAAAACTCTACACATAAGCTTTCAAACAAAACGTTCAGTATGAATCGAATTTGTCAAAAGTGTAATCCGCTAAAACTACTCAAGCCAAAACATCATGGGTATATTATAATAATTACAACCTGCTTAAATGGTCCACGTCATTAAAATTTTTGTGTGGTCGATAAATTTGAATAGAAATTAACCCCGAAACGTCGCTTTGTATCTATATCACTGCTGTTGATTTTGATCATGAACATACGGATATCATTATTTTCAAAGGTTTGTTTTGATATTGTATAAAATTTATAAATTTGAAAATTACAGATTTCTAATTCAGTCTTTAGTCCAGTCTTTTATTACGTATCAAAATCGCACTGATTAATATTAAACAAATCTAATTTTTCAACAGCAATTCCATTGAAAAACAATTGTAAATGATATTTTCTAAATTCGTAGTTAAAGAAGATCGGCGGCGAAAAAAAAAAGAACTTTCTAAAGAAACCAAATACCTCGAAAACTGGTTGTCAAGAAGAAATTCTTTATAAAGACGTTCCATTGAAAATAGTCTTAGCCTGTGTAGTTCGGAACGATTGAAATTTTTAGCGTTTTTGGACAAAATGGGAGGAGTCATCACTTGAGGTTATTGAACAGCATCACTGATTAATGATTTTAGATTATTTAATTTTTTCTTTTTTTTTCTCATTTTTGTCTTAGATATTTTAGCTTATCAAATACATTTATCTGCAAATGAGCTCACCAGATTACTAGGTAGAACGGCAGACGGAGACATTAAAAAGTCTTTTTTAGCGTCGGCATAACCAAAGAATAAAAGATGATTTTGGGTTTTTTTTTTGTTTTTTAGGAATATGGGTTAGATTTCGAATCAAAGAATTATATCAATTTCGAATAATCTTGCCATAATTTATGATACTTTATGTAATGTATCATAATATATAAATAAATTAAAATTTAGTAATTTTCAAATTAAAATAATACAAAAGATATTTATGGCTATTAATGCAAAACATTTTCAAACAGATTATATATTAATTTGTTTACTCTTAAGTTTAGGGGGGGTGAAAAGTATGCATAAAAAATAGAAATTAAATCGTCTAAAATAAATGTTGCCAAACAATCCAGGGTGATGGTTAGTGGGTATCGTGAAGAGTTACGATGCAAAGAGGTCATGAGCTCATTATTCGTAGTTTTGGTGAACATGAAAATTCAATTGCGAGAAGTTGTTATTGAAATCTCCTAACTTGTATGAAAATGGATCAAAAAACCTGTAGTTCGCGCGATGCTGCGGAATTCTATAAAGCTCATATTTTCGCAAAAGACGATATGGTACGTTGAATTTAATAATAGAGAACAATTTATCAGAGTCAATTACACCTGAAATAGCTTTAAAAACAAAAACAAGTTTGGCATGTATCCGCTTTTTCTCAAGGTAATCCGTAGACAGCAAATTTAAACGATCAACATATGGCGGTAAACTGAGTGGATCGGACCAAGGAAGACCCTAAAGGACAAACCATAACAACCGACGCTGAACTGCTTCGATTCTATCTATGTGAATGGAATAAAATGGCGACCAGATAGGACTAGCATATTCTGGGATATATCGGACGCATGCACAATATAACATATTCGTGGTAAAGAAATCATTAAATTCTTTTGATCATCTCCTAACAAAACCGAGGATAGCATTTGCTTTACCAGCAATGTGATTCACATAATCATCAAAGGTAAAATTACCGGTGTATAGTACGCCAAAATCACGTACTTTGCCAGATCGAAGTTAAGAGCATCCATCTACAAAATAATCAAAATTAAGTGATATTATCTTCTAAGAATTCGAAATAGTAGTGCACTCATTAATGTTGAGATGTAAATTGTTAAGTAAGCACCAGTCATGAAAACGTAACAATAAACAATCATTGCTGTTGGAGATAATCTTAAAGATTTTCGCGTCATCGGCTTAGAGAAGAATGTTAGAGTTAAAGACAAACGAACTCACGTCATTAATAAAGAGAAGGAATAAAAGTGGACCCAGATGGCTACCTTGCGGAACGCCTGAATTCTTAAATATTTCAGAAGATAAGGCTTCGCGAAAGAGTACTTTCTGAATGAGATTACTACGATACGACTTAATCCAAAGGACGAAACTATCGGAAAAACCAAGCTGGCGGAACTTATGCACAAGAATATTGTGGTCAATTTTGTCAAAGGCTTTAGTAAAGTTAATGTATATGAAATCCACCTACTGCCCGTTTTTGGTAGCAGAAAGAAAGAAGTTCGGGAATTCTATAAGATTAGTTACAGTTGATCTCCCTTTGACAAAGCTATGCTGAAATGATTCAATAATCGGCTTGAAATGCAAATAAATTATATCATACAAAATGGATTCAAATAGCTTAGCAACACACGAAAGAATTGGTTTAGGCCTATAATTACGTATATGATCTACTTTACCAAAGTTAAGCAAGGGAATTAGAATTGAGTATTTCCATGACATAGGAAAACTCCGCGATGAAGCGATGAATTAAACAGCATTATTATTAATATCAGAAAAAATAAAAACGATTAGCTTTCCTCCTTCTACCCCTTATGATTCAATGTGACACAATTTCATAACTTTTAAAAAATTCGGTTTTCTTGAAAAGTATAAATGTTATTGATCTGCAATTTAAAATATATCAATTACATGATGATTATAGCTATTTCTCAAAAAATCACTAAAAACTCCCACTCCTTCTACCACCACCCGTACAAACTGCACAATTTCACTAAATCTAATACACTAATATCCTCAGTGTGTATTCAATTTCTGAAGCTTAAATTTTATACCAAACATTTCTATAGCTACTCTAGCATGATGTGAAGCAAATTAGTTCAATTCTGTCACTCCTTCTACCACACCCCATACAGAATTTCTCAAGACCACAAAAATCTCTATTTCATTTAGAGTATCGTATGATTTCAACAAAATACAAAACATTGTGTTGAAAGTAGTGATGTCAAGTTTCATTACTTTTCGGTACCAGTAGCTATTCGTTAGTTTTAGAAAAATATTTTTTCGTTACTAGTTACTACGTACTCGCTATCGATTTCGTTGGTCTACCGCGTGTACACAACCCTCACACTAGTAGCAAATGCCTGCCCCTGCCTTCCAAGCCTTGCATCCCAGCTCAGCCTGGCAAAATTCTTGGTGTTGAAAGTAATGGAGAAAGAAAAAGACCTTTGCCGAAAGTTTCTCGTTCTTGCTTTAAAATGGCATGGTACGGTGTTACGGAGATGTAAGGAAAACATAGCAACCAAATGTTACTTTCGGTATAGGCACTTTCTATGCATGTGATGTTGGTTAGGTACGAATACTCGAGTAAGGCTATACTAACGAATCGTTTTGACAGTTCAGGTACTTTTCGCGTGTGCTATGATTCGCTTGTGAGTCATTGCGTTACTTAAGTAACGAATATACGTCTGCGTTGGTACTCGTTACTTCGGATTTCAGATGGTAACGCGAACTCATGTAACGAATAGTTACTTTTATGACATCGCTAATTGAAAGAGCCATTAAAGTAAGCAGATTATATATCCCACATAATGCACTAATAACTACATTCTCAAAAATTGGCTATTATTGCGATTTTTAAGCGGACGTATTCGCGGGGGATCGCTAGTAATGTATATAATAGGTATAATACGATGCATGTACACAGAAACCATCAAAAATGAAGAAGAGAGTCTTGAAAAGCTTTATTGTGCTGCGTTGTTGCACAAAAGTACAATCACATTCTCTAGTCTCTCAGATAAAAATCAATAAGTTTGGTTTAATTATTTCTAACATTAGATTTACTGATTTACAAAGAAATATGCATCTAGTTTGCGTAAAATAAGTCTTTTTCCAAGTGTGCTCAGTCTGACGAAAAAATACATCTTGAAGCTATGTCTTCAAGATGCGAATTTACATATTCGATTTATAAAGTGAACATTACCTACTTTCTTTAAGCACATACTCACAAATGCAACTATGTCCATTGCCATACTATCGATGAAACAATGCCACAATCAGGAATGTTGTACAAAAGGCATTTGAAACTTTCCAAATGGAAATTGAAAATGCTCTGCATACTAGAGAAAAGCGTCAGCTTCATTGCAATGACAATAGAACGGTCGATGATTAATTGTTCGACGTCAAGAAACATAAAAAACTGTAAGATGGATCAAATAGACCTCGTAATGATTCACAGATCGTTTGCAACTCTGATTGTTCGGTTCCTCATACAACACACTGAAGGAGGAAGCATAGTTCGCATTCGTAGAGTATCAAATGCCAAATATACACTTACGGCGGATTCCGAGTGTGTGGGTCCAACCTCTACAACTTGGGTAATTTTCTAGCTGAAATTAAAAACGAAAATATCTTTAGATATTGTGAGGCGTAACCAGAAAGAACATCTTAACGAAGTATGGTGGAAAAAAAAAATCGAATAACAAACCAAGCGAGAGGTACGTTTAGAACGTTAAAATTGGTTAGCACAGCAGGAAATTTTGGGCGAAAACTAGCCAGACTATCGCGGCATGCAGGAATAACAAAAATAAAGCAACATGCCAATAACAACACGAACCTTTCGACGAGAAGGCAGGCTGGCAGGCGACATGGAAGCTGGAGAATCGAACAGAAAATGGGAATGATATGCATAAAATTACCACGGAAACTGCTGAAGTAGTTCTTAGCCATAACTAACAGATGAAGTACTACATAGCAGCATTGCGCGCCGGTATATTGACAGATGTCTTGAGGAAATAATTGGAAAACGAAATGTAGATGTTCGAATTCGAACGGGTTATTGCCTCATTTTGGCATAACCACTCTTGTTAAGTGTGTGCATAAAAAAGAAAATAGATTCGGAGAAGTTTTGCACAATAATGATTTTAATGAATTTCGTTTAAACTTGAAATTTAGATCATTATTAATTTACAAAAGCAAGTACTTAATTGTTGTGCAAGTTAGTATGATTGGAAAATATTTTATTGATATCTTAGGAGCATACGCTGGCTCAGGCAACTGACTGGCGGCAGCTTTAGGGTGATAAATTATTAAAAATTTAATGATTATTTGTAAAATAAATAAAAAAAATAAATATGTTGAATACTGCTACCTTGGAAATAGCAATTTCTTGGACAGATATTTTCTATATCACTAACTCCTCCGTTTACGATTCTCCCCCATGGATATGCAAACTGATCTCAAAGAGAGCTATGTATCCCTAGCTTAATTATTTTCAAATATCGCTTAATAGCCAAAACTAGTGATGTTAAGTTTCGTTACTTTTCGGTACCAGTAACTATTCGTTACTTTAAGTAAAGTAATCGTTACATTTTATTCGTTACTAAGTACTCGTTTATTTGAAATGTTCGCCATATCATGTTGCAAAGACGGGGAAACCAGCTTTGCAAATCACAAATTGCAATAGAAGAAACCGCCTCCAGTGTCCCATACAGTAACTATGTGTAACAAGAAATCGCTTGTGAATTGGTCTTGATTTCGTTGGCCTAGTACGTGTATCAATACAATAATGCCAAGTCCGATTTTTTAATTATCCGTCTTCTAAGTGGAAAATCCCTTTAAATATTAACATAAATAAAAGGTAGCTATTGAAGCTATTGATTATAACAGTTGATAATAGACAGCTTGATTTTGCTATGAAATTTAGAAGTTGGTTAGGTCGAACCTTACTACTTAAAAATTATTCTTAAATCGATTACGAGTTACCGTCTGTCCGTCCGTCTGTCTGTCCGTCTGTCCAAACGTAATGAAATTTTGTGTTATTTTTAGCAAAAAACTAACTTCAAGTTCGTCAACAGGCCACATCACCCTATTCCTTCTACATACAAATTTCAAGTAATTTAGAAATTTGAAGAAACTGATTTTTTTTCTGAAACCGTTGAAACTATCGCCTTGAAAATTAGGTCAAAATATAACGATGTGAATATCATTAATGTTAAAAAATGTATATGTATATACAAATGTACTATTTTGGAAAAATGCATTTCTTGGATTTTCATTGAAACTAGCAAAGTTAGAAACAGAAATTTTCACCAGAATTATTTTTAGTACAATTGCAATTAGTTTTTGACATCAACATATTCTTTCTACCCCCTCCCATACAAATTTCAGGAATGTTTTGGTGAATACTTTCATAGTGCATTTCGAATTGAAAATTAAGATTTTCAGATTCTACACTGTTACGCTTTATTATTCGTGACGTTTCGGTCTCTGCTGAGACCTTTATCCAACGAAAAATAGTTTTGGAAGCGCAGTCCAATAATAACTTGTCTGTTGTTCTGTCCCTTGCCTAATGTTCTTTTGATTGGCAAAGTTCAAGCTCAGCTGAAGGGTTCAAGACATGGTCTTTCCTTTGCAATCTGATCTGCTTAATTTGATCCTTCCACACTTTGAGGATCGGGCAAGTTTCAAGATCACTGTATTTGAAGTAATACCTGTGGTAGCCTAGAGGGTGGCGACAATGTGAAGGGCATCCCGGTCCACGTATATTTCTAGCGCACTGTTTGCGTGGGTATATCTTAGATAGAGGGCTATGCAAAGGGCTCACAACCATTCTGCAAAATAAAATAAAAATGTTCAGGAACCAGAAGGTCAGGAGGCCAAGACCCATTTTGATCCTTTATTGCCGCCTGAATGTCGGTAAGGATGACTATTTTTTCATTACTTATTATGGAAGGGTTGTTAGCCCTTCGCACAACCCTCTTTCTACGAATTTTTTCATTTTCGTAGAATGAGGTGACCAAGGTATATCCAAGCAGGCAAAGTGCTGGAATTATATATTGCACCGACCGGGATTTGAACTCCCGACCTTCGCATTACAAGACCAACACGCTACTTACTAACCTACACCCTAGCTTTTCTTGTTTGAGTAGTTTCTTTCTAAAATGATGTTTGTACAGATGGAGACGGCCTTTAATTCCATGAGGGTGCGAACCTAGCTACTTCTCTGGCACGTGGTCGGCTTATATAATCTCCGGTACGTTCATCGGTCTTCCATTCATTGGTAGACTATTAATATGGTCTGCCTCAATTTTCGGAGGGTCTTTTGTCCACGTTTGCACAATACAGACAATACACTATTCAAGTGTTAATTTTTCACCATTAAGTCTGTAGATCGAATGAAGTTATGTTTCTAAGTCAGGATTTGTCGATATTCTGCGAACAGTTTGCCTTTAATTTGATGAAAATTTGTATTGGTGTAAGGTCCAGGAGAACCTGCGTTGCTGCCATGGGGTATGATCTCAAGGCTTCAGCAATATCAAAGCACTCTATCCGCTGAAGATTGACCAATTTGAGTTTTGGTGCTTATTTGTGTAGTTGCAAGCAACCATACTACTGCCACATATGCAATCATTGGCCTTATGATCGCAGAGCAAATTCATGGGGTTAATTAGAGCTTTATACCACAGGTATACGTAAATAGAGTTGTGGTTGTTTTCTCTGAAACTTTCTCTAACTGTATTACTTCTAGGTTTCTTACCGCTACTGAAGACTCAATTTCGGTCTCTGAATGATTGCATTTAAATTTATTTTTCTAAAAAGAAAATAATCAAACAACCCCAAACCTTTCTTTAGGGACCATGATTGATTCGTGCGAAGCGCCTATTGCGTAGGATCACAGAAAATTTTCTCAAATTTGACCTCAAGCTTATGATCAAGTTGTCCGCGTATCCTTGTACCATACACGACTGCATCTACTACCTGTCACCAAGAAAGGGAGGATAACAATTTTCCCTGCCGACAACCTTGCTACACATTTCTCTTAACTGCGATGGCTTCGATGCATATTGTTAGTGTTAGATATGTTAAATGAAAACCATAACAGGACAACGATTGGGCGTAAAGCCCAATCATATGATACACTAAATGAAATGGGAAAAAAAATTGAATGCATCAGAAATATGTCATCTCAGAATTTTTCGAATAGAGAATAGCGACTTTTGTATGGGAGGTTGTAGAAGCTGACCGAGGAGCGTTGTAATTTTTGTACATTACACTGCACGTGGTATGCTAAATGTTTGGTGCTGAATTTAAAATTATTGGACATTGCTTTTCTGAAATGGGGCCATTTGTTCCCATTCAAGTAGGGATCATAACAATAATAGTAACAGGACACTAAATATTAAAGGGCCAAGAGAATATGTTTTGATACTGAGTACCAATGCAAATTTTGCCTCAACTCAGTTTAGACCTCTGGCAACAACGGAGCAATAGCTCGCCAACGTAATAATTTCCTTGGGCTGCACTTTATAAATGCTAAGTAAATTTCACATTTAAACTTCCCCCAATCATCCAATTTCTCAAGAAAATAAAACTAGACGAGAAACTTTAGGACTACTTGGCTTGGATTGGTCACTCCCCCTTAATATAATTTCCTTTGTATTTGGTTTTGTACACATCTGTTTTCAGTTCTGCCGCCTTGCGTTTAAAATACAAAGAGCAGACATCAGATTGTAATTCCGATGAGCACGTAAACACATGTCATCAACATAATCAAATGGCTTTAGGTGATTAACAATTTTCTTCTCCTCCCCCTCTTCCAAAGTAGTTTTTAATGTGTCATCTGATACAGCCAAAAACAGGGCTGGTGCTAAAATGTAGCCTTGTTTGACTCTATTTCATATAGGAAAGCACAGTGACATCTCCTCTTTAAGTACTACATTGGAATACTGCAAAGATTGAAATATTCCATGCAATCTAAAAAGGATCGAACTTTCGAAAGGTTCTAGGTTAACCAATGAGTGCAATGAAGTAATTACAGCCAAGAAGCAGTCTCTTCAAGCTTTCCACAACAATCCGACTGTACAAAATAGAGACTCATTAAAAGCGTCAAAAAACCTCTGCAATAAAATCTTAAAGCATGCTAAATGTGAACATGACCAGCAACGTCGATTTAAGGTCATGGAGAATCCCATCATTTGTTAAATCTGTCAATAGCAATTTTAGCACATCTGCAACACCTCCTCTTCTCGATGGCGGCCGAACTGTTATTGATCCACTTGAAAAAGGAAACATATTCGTAGTCAACTTTGCAAGAAACTCAAAGCTTTCACCGACGTATCAGAGTCCTCCGTACTTACCGGACTAGGTTTTCTTGCTGCCACCACTTTGTTTCCGAACTATAGGATCATATCTAGGATCATACGGGAGCTCAATACTCACAAGTCTGCTGGGCCAGATGGCATTCCCTCTATTGACCTCGAAAACTGAGCTTCCTCTCTAGCTAAGGCTCTTCGTAATCTCTATCATCTTTCATACTCTTCAGGGTACTTTCCTTAGATCTGGAAGGTCGAGAATGTTCAGGCGATTCGTAAGAAAGGAAGAAAAGCGAACCCCGCTAATTATCGGCCCATAGGCATTACCTCAGTGCTTTCAAAAGTAATGGAAACTGTTGTCAATCGCAGGCTAGCTGTGGATAAAAATCACGTATATGATCACCATTATGGATTTCGCTCGGGACGTTCTACTGGCGTTCTTCTTATCTATCTTACCGAGCGTTTAATTCGGAGAAGGTCAGGTACTTGCTCTTGGCATTGCTGAAGCGTTCGACAGAGTTTGGCTCAAATGTCAAGCTGAATGCAAATGGTTTTTCGTTGAATTGAGAGTTTTCTCTTTGAGCGCTCTATTAGAGTCGTGCTAGACGGAGCAACTTCTGCACCCTTTACCATTGATTCCGGCGTCCCTCAGGGCTCAGTCTTATCTCGTACCCACTTTTAAGTCTTCATAAACGATCTTCTGTATCGACTCTCAATCCTATTCATTGTTTCGCAGACGACAGCACTTTAGATAACACCTTTCAATTTGACTCCCCTGCGGATGTACGTCCACCATTAGTAGCATCATGCCGTAATGAGTCAATACAGTCAAAAGTTTGACCTCAGGTTAATTCTGGAATGGAGCAGGAAAAACATAGTAGAGTTTAATTCCATAAAAGCACAGTCCAGTTATCTATCTCTTAAAAATAACGCTCCGACGTCGGCCGCTAATATGTCCTTAAATGGCGTACAGATTTCACCGGGTATTCTTCGGAAGTGTAAGATATATTATACTTTTCAGCCTCCAAACTAGCTATTATCTATAAGGCTTATATCCGACCACGTCTTGAATAAAATTCGCATGTTTGGCTGGAGCACCTAAATCACATCTGGCTTTACTTGACCGTATCCAGAAATATGCATTCCAATTAATTGAAGATGAAGCTATATCGGCCTCAATTGACTCCCTCGAGCATCGTCGAAATATCGGAGTACTCTGCATTTATTATAGATACTTGCATGGTAAATGCAGTAAAGAACTAAAAGCCCTTGTACGTTTAGGTCCTTCATCCCTCGGACGACAGTGTTGTGAAATTCATTACGAGGTAATCTTTTTTCCCACTGAATACAACCTCCAGCAGTTTAAGAACAACATTCGCCGTCACTTCCCTCCTGTATTTCTCTGCTAATTTCCCTATTTCCACTTGTTTTCGCTACCCATGTTGAATCAACTGTGCATCGCGCATTAAAGGGTGACCCTCTAGGTTTATTTCGATAACCAGAAAAAAAATTGAGACATGCTGCTAGAACAAAACATGGAATATTAAGATATTAAGTAATTGTTGGAAATTGAAAATATTAGAATTGTTTACCAAGACACATATGTATTTGATTCCTATTTTGTCAAATATTCAAATAATTTGAATGCAAAGATAGCAAATTATCTTAAAAAGTTTTAAAAAAATTAAAAATCTTATCGAGATATTAATTTCTAATTGTCTTTCAGTGCAATAGATGGAATTTTGCTCTACAAATTCAAAGCTCTTGAGTTCAAATCCCAGAACATCACATCCGAAATTTCAATAAGCTGATGACTTTTCACCATTCGGAAATTCAACTACTCAAATTATTATTTTCTTTTTCTTTTCTGAATAAGAAAACATTCGACCCGTATAAGTGATTCCTTCTGCTTACACCAATATATCTCTTATGCTAAATCCAATTATTTATTTGGTATTTCTTTCTGTAAGTTCTCTCGCACAAATCAAGAAAATAAGAACAGAGAAAAAAAAACAAGAAACAAGACATCACCAATAAGATCAAAATGAAAATTTTGCAGGAACAAGAATGAGAATTTCATTAAAAAAAAAACAACAAATAATAAAGAAAAGATCAAACAAAACTGTGAAGGAATTTTACGAGTCTTAAACTCGCTTAAGGTTTATATAGGAATGAAATGAACAAAATTTTTTCTTCAACTTCTTCTCATCGCGCAGTTTTGTTTCGTTTTTGACATATCGGAAATTATTTACTACCCTTTTTCTTCGGCCTTTGCTTCCAAAAACGACAGAGTATTCTCCTTATTTCTTTCATTTACTCGTTCTTCGTTTTATTTTTATTTATTTTTTTAGTTTTTTTTACTTTCATGTAATCTTTTCTTCTTAATTCGATAATGGTACATTGACCGTAACATGTGTCGGCAATGCATTTTTGACACTATTTTATTTCTCACCACAGAAATTTAGACAGAATTTCTTGTTTAGATAATCGATTGTAATTTATAAAGCTCTCATGAATCAAAAGACTTAAGCCAGAAACTTGTTAAACGAAATTCTTTCAAATATTTTTTTCGGTCGGTACGATTTGATTGAGAACTTTGTGTAGTTTTAGAGCGACTGGTTCGAACAGCAGCGAAATAGCTAATTGTATTAAATTAAGTCGACCTTAATTACTGCTATCAATCTTATGATACATTGCGCTTTTACGGACTTCTTTCAGGCTAATTATTAATGCTTAGAATTGAAAAAAAAAAACAATTCTGGTTGCGGTTCCTAAATAATCTTTTAAGAGATGATCAGCATATTAAACTGACCTTTTTACGATGTAAACTTTTTCGAATGATCAGTCTTAATGTAGTTTAAATTTTTATTTCAAAAGCCAGTTCGAATTACCAACTATTTCGGTTGGTAATTACTGTAGGTCTTAAACAATTTTTACCGGCTTTTGCGCATAGACATCTGAATGATTTAATTGAGATATGAATGAAAGAAAAACAGTGGGAAAAAATAGTTTACCAAAAGAATATGTGTGTCTATAGGAGATTTTAATTCTGAGAAATCATAAGATGGTAGAAAACGTTGAAGAAAAGAAAAGAAAACATAACACAAAAATTTATTATTTCCTGTTCACAGAAATACTCGAATGTTTTGATAATTTGCTATACGGTTGGATAATATTTGAATAAGATATAAAAATTTGATATTCGATTTCAAGCTGACACGTCGTTATTCAAACTAAATTAATAATTAAATGTAAACCATGATAGATAAATAGATAGATTAGTGAATAACAGTAAAGTAAATTAATAATTACCCAACCTCAATCTTTGTCATGCTCTTACTTTCTGAAAAACAATATTAGAACTAGATAATTCTAAGTTTTGTTTCAGCGATCAAGTTGAAATAAATTTGATTACATTATCGCCATCTTTAAAATAACACGACAGCTATTGCTCAAGCTGATTATAAGATAAAATCCGGACCAAATTACTTGTAAATTCCAAGTCGTTTTAGGTCTTGAATAATATTTGTTGTTTTGTTCCATATCTTAATTCAACGAACTTTTTTTTCGATTGCTGTCCGAATGACAAAACCATGTCCAAATAACTACAAAAAAAACATCATCATATTCATAGGATTATGTATATTTCAAATTGTTATTCATACTGTTTTTGACAATTAGATAGTTTTAATGATTAGGCTGTGTAAAAACGAGAATAGAAAAAAAATTCATATAGTTTAAAAAGATATCCCAATTGGCAAATTATCTTAGCAATTATATTGATAATTAATCAATACTAAATCGAATTAAAGCAGCCTATTTAATACACATGAGATTAAAGAATCAATATAACGATTCAAAAGTCAATTTTAACTATTTTTGAACTTTTAATTTAATTTAATTTCTAATTGGATACCAGACAGGAAAGAAGTGGCGCATGATTTTGATGAGTTTTAAAGATTTCTTCTCAGTTAGCTATAAAAAAGAGCAAACGATTCGTTTTATTTCTTGACTTTTAACAACCCACCAAAATGAGTACCTCCATTCTGTAAATGTTTCAGCTCAGAAACTCACTGAATTTTTCCAGTTAACTGGGAAGATTGGGCATATATTTCAGTTTAACTATGTGTATAATGGTGTAGTGATCAGAAGATGATGATCCTGTTTCTCTAATGGAGAAAAACGATAAAGTTGGCTTTTAAAATTTTTTTTTATTAGGAACCTAGTACCATTATAATGACCATTATAATGAGCATAATTACTATTTTATACCATACGATAATAATTCAAAAAAAAAAAAAATTATCATATTCTCGAAAATACTACAGAGAGTTAGAGTTATATCAGTTCTTAAAAATGTTTGATTTCCAGTTTGTAATTAAAGAAGGAAATGCAAGCGCGTATCGACTGCGTTTGCACTTTTTTTTTCTCGAGTTTTTTAAACAAGCTTGGCGAGTTTATAGTATGAATTTCCTTAGAACATTTTGGGATAATTTAAACAAAAATTTTCATCTTTCGTGGCTGCCTAGCTTTACAGCCAATTAGTTTTGAGAAAGCAGCAGAATTAATTTGGACACAAGTTTTTTTTTATTTACCAAAATCATTCCTATAATCTATATAATAAAAATGAAATGCAGTTCGTTGTGTATCACTTAAGAACGGCTGTACCGATTAAACTAATTTTTTAAAAATGTAATAGTCCAAAAAAATTTTTGAAGGAAAGAAAAAATTGGAAAAGCTGCCGACAAAATTAGAAAATTTAAGAAAAACTGAAAGTGCTTTTTTCTATAAAAATGTAACGCTGTTCGTTGATAAGCGCATCACTTGAGAACGACTGTACCAATTTAGCTAATTTTTTTAAGATGTTCATTACAGTCCAAATAAGATTTTTAAGGAAAGATAAATTTGGAAAAGTTGCCCGCAAAATTGGAAAATTTGGGAAAAAATTAAAGTGCGGTTTTCTTCTCACGATTCGAACGATGGATATGCGAAATTCTTTTTTTGTTGGTTATAGTACTGGAAAGTGTTCAGGAAAATAAAACATCAGGATTAATGATGCCTACCCCGTAGATAGGTAACGCCCAGTGTTGTAACTAGCATGTACATATCAATTGTACACCTATCTAACTACACTGTAAAGCCGACCACTCTTAAAACTTTGACCCAAGGCTTCAAAGCATGGAAACTTAAAATTTTTTGAAGAAAACTGGGCTAAAAAAAAAGAACAATACGGAGTTTTGGATCGAAATATAATGTCTCGGACTATTGAGTAGGTTCCAGTTATACGAGAATAGTCTTTTATATAATATCTGCGCTTTCTAATCAAATGTAAAGTGAGGCTTAAGCAAGAACCCTACGCGAAACCAGCTGGAATCAATTTTTGTTGTAATAATTTATCTTTCCTCTGTACTGAAAAATTTCTTGCGTCCGGGATAAATTACATCAGATGGGAAAGATAAGGCGCAAAGAAAATACTAAATCGTTTAACAAATTAAACCATTATGTCAGACAAACTACTAACTTTTTTATATCGACAACTAATATACCGATAGAAATTTTTGATTACAACGTTTGCTCAATTTGTTATTTAATTCGAAAAAGTTAAAGTGTCATTGAATGCTAGCCTAGAAAGCAGGAATCCAAATTGAAAATTGAGAATGATATTGATCTCTTCGATTAGGGCAAGTTCATGTACCTTTGGGTCGCTTTTCGCTTAATGCAACATAGCTTAGCAAAATATTGAGACATAATATTTCTTGTTCATCTCATATTAGATGTACTCATTTCAGCTTCAAATTATTATTAGAATTTTTATAAAATTATTTTGTAAGCTAAAATAGTCCAAGTTACAAGTAGTATTTGCACCTTGGTCCGGTTTGGCATGTACCTTGGACTTGCATAAAAAAAAACTTTATAAAATATTTACTTTAAGTATAAATTTATTTTAATATGAACGTAGAAATATTAATAAGCACAAGTAACCTTACAATAGCTAAGCATCCGCAAAATTTTATAAAAATTGTAATTGATTTTCTAGAATTTTTCAATGCCGCTAAAGCCTAAATGAGGTCTTCAAGTCTCTAGCAAATGGATGGTTTGCTGATAGTCTTACAAAGCCAGTTCCAGATTCTTATCTCTACTTCGCTACCATCATCAGATGACACTCTAAACAGTGCTCAACTTATAAGGAGTGCTACTGCCCTTGCATTTTCTTCGTCTTCTTCGGTTGCATTAGACTCGGAAGGTATTAGAAAACAATCACCGGCTCCTACAACAATCGCAAATATCTTCACTCTACCGCCATTGCCTGCTAGCGCTTTGCCTAATTCGTTGGATGTTAGCGTCACCAAAAAAACACCATCGGTCAGTTTGAACCCTGTGCTTTCGCTACGTGCTGCAGAGCTAGACTAAACCCTAGCTACTGACTATATCACGTAAAAACTGGGTTACATTCCAGCGATCGTCAGGTGTAGTAAGCTGAGACAAGACAATCTTCCCGACAAAATTATCGCATCCTTTAAAGTATATTTACCAGCGAACCTATCTATTGTCAATTCCGCTGACTTTTTGCCTCCTGATGTTATCGTTCAAGAGTTTCTACCAAGAAAATTTTCGCCGAGGAATCAAACAGCGAAAACTTGTATAAACTCTACAGATTTGCATGTGAACAACACGTCAACTTCAAATAAACTCATCAATATGTCTAGCTTTGGCTGTAATTCTACCTCACTCAAAAATAATTTTTCGAATTTTACAATTCTCTATCAAAATGTACGTGGTCTAAGAACCAAGTTGAATGACTTCCTGGTGTAGAATCCTGATTGAACCCTTCTGTGCTTGACTCTGAATTTTCTTCAAATTGCTATACAGTTTTTAGGCATGACCGTGATCTTATACGCTTCATCAAAAAAGATGGAGGTTGCTGTTAAAATCACCTTGCCACTGTCACGTTGTTCGGACTTCGATACTTTTCCTATTGAACAGCTTCTTCTCAAAATTAAGGCCTCTCGTGGTCGATACAGCTGTATTTGTTGTGCCTATAGTTGCTGCGATGTGGGAACTATTGAAACGTTTTTTAACAACCTTTCCGATTTCGTCAACTCAGCGGGCTTCTATCTTCCTGACTTAAATTTGAATGCTGGCTGGACTTGCCCTACATTGTGGTTGTCTACTGCAGATTAACGTGTCAATCACTTTATGAGCCTACGTTAGCTCAATAAAATAAAAGCACTAATCATCGCGGAAAGATTCTAAGCCTAATTTATTCCAATGGTAGTGTCCATTGGATTAGTACCACCCGACCGTTATCATACGTCTCTTCAGATCAATGTGCAAATTGAATTATCGATTTCCTCTCTTAATAGTGCGATCAAAAAATACAATTACTATAAGGGCAATTATGAACAAATTTTTCGTGAATCTGGTATTGTCGATTGGGTCGAACTTTTTAGTAACTAAAGCACTGGAGAATCTTCTATGCAGCTATATTCCATTCTTGATGACATAATTCATCAGAATGTTCCCTATCGAGGAACTTCTAAACAAAAATACCCAGAATGGTTCAACCACTCGATTGTTAAAGCTCTTCCTAAAAAAAACGTCTGCATAAAAAATATAAACGTTCTTTCCTCTTATCTGAATATCGTAATTTTTCCTCTCAGCATAAACAGGTAAAATCGGATATCAAACCAAACCGTTCTGGTCACACTTTAGGAAGCGTAGAAATGATCATAATTTTCCTTTGCAACTTAGGTTTGGAGATATTACAACTTTCACTCCGCGAGAAATGTGTGAACTTTTTGTCAAATACTTTTCCTCTCTGTTTAACTTCTCCAACAAAATCTATCATATGACTTTTTCATCCCACCAAAGACTCCGTCCGTGAATTTTCCATTAGCGAGAGTGATATTATCCCCATTTTCAACTCCTTCTTGCTTCTATCTTGTTCAATAAATCACTTGAAGAAGGTTCTTTTCCTATTTGCTGGAATTTAACTAACGTTGTGCCCATTTTAAAGAAAGGAGACACCGAAAATTTTTCCAACTATCGCCCAATTTCTACCTTAAACTGCTTCGGAAAACTTTTTGAAAGATTAGTCCACAATGCGGTCTGGGAGAAACTTAATCATTAAATATCACCGCCCAGCATGGATTCGTTAAAGAAAGATCAACTTCCACCAATTTATGTGAATTTACTGCTTTTGTAGCACAATCCTTAGACCATCATAACACTGTTCATGCCAAATACACTGTTATTTCGAAAGCTTAAACACTGTTAATACTAAAATTCTTATCGCAAAACTTGAGAGGTACGGTGTCACTGGCTCTCTCCTGTATTGGTTTAATTCTTACCTCATGGATCGTCATCTGCGAATAACGTTCGACGAAATTCAACTTTGAAACCCCCTTCAAAGTTATAATCAGAGTACGCAAGGACTGGCAATACATGCTACCTGAAATGGAAGAGGAATCAACCATCTGGTATACAGATGGCTCGCGCATCTCTGAGGGGACTGGAGCCGGAGTCAAAGGTCCTAACTTCTCGGTTTCAAAACCACTCGGCACAGAAGCCACAATGCTCCAGCCTGAGCTAATTGCAATGGAGCTATGCATCCAAGAGAATATAATGAGAACTCATCGCAACAAATATATTTATATTCTATCGGATACTTAGGCGGTTCTCGAAGCCCTAGTACCCAATAACCACGGATCAATGATAGTTTGGGACTGCCCTCAAAACCTAATCATCCGTGGAAAAGGAACGATGTAACCTTAATGTGGGTACCAGGATATATGGGAATTAAGGGAAATGAAGAGCCTGATCGCATTGCAAAACATAACAGGGCTACGATTGCGCGTAATGCGCAATCTTACGATACTCTAGATGAAATAGAATTTTTTTGTGACCCCAAGAAATTTTGTATGTGGAATGTTAGAAGGGACAGCATTGAACTAATTTTCTCCCCATCATGCTAAAGTAGCTATAAAAATGTTTTATTCAAAATGCTTACTCCAAAAATTGAATGGGAACTGAAAAAATTAGTGAGTTAGATTTAATGAAAATTTGCAGTTTGTATGGGAGGGGGTAGAAAGAGTGGGGGAATTTTAGTGATTTTTTCAGAAATAACTAGGAATATTATAAAATTGACATACCTTAAATTTCAGACTAGTGCCATTCATACTTTTCAAGAAAATCGATTTTTTGTGAAGTTGTGAAACTGTGCCATATTGTATGGGAGGGGGTAGAAGCAGTGAAGCTAATCAAATATTTTTTTCTGATCTTAGTGATAATACTAATTAAGAATTTATTACAAAATATGAGCTCGATAAATGTTATATGTTCTGAGAAAATCGTCTTAAAGCACTTCACGAAAAAGTGATGTTTGTATGGGAGGGGGTGGAAGGAGAGGGAGGACTCCAATAATTTTTCTACTGTAGATTTATATTATTATGAATGTAATATATCCAAAAATTCAGATTAATAGCTTTCACACTTTTCGAGTAATTCCATTTATTGTCAAATTGCGAAATTGTGTCATTTTGTATGGGAGGGGGTAGAAGGGGTGAAGCTAATCGTCAAATTTTTTTTTGGCCTTACTAACAATTTTAAATAAATACTTGGTGCAAAATTCCAGCTAGCTAAATTTTATACGCACTGCGTAAATTGGCTTAGAATAATTCATGAAAAGTACAGTTTGTATGGGAGCTGGTAGAAGGAGGGGTAGGACACACATAATTTTTATACGGTAGATTGATATTATCATAATAGTAATATATTCCAAATTTCAGGTTAATAGCTTATATACTTTTCGAGCAAATCTCTTCATTGCCAAATTGCGCAATTGTGTCATTTTGTATGGGAGGGGGTAGAAGGGGTGGAGCGATTTGGCCCGTTCACGAACTTGACCTTACTTTTTTGTCAAAAACGACGTGTACAAAATTTGAACTATCTAGCTCAACGCGTTCTCAAGCTAGAGAGCGCACGGACGGACGGACGGACGGACGGACGGACATCCGGTTTTGAGATTTTCGTGTGATAATATTAACTTCTGTATTCATCATTTTTTTCTCCGAGCCTTATTTCTTGGCGTTACAAACCTTAGAGCAAACTTATAATACTCTCAGATTCCATCTAGAGTATAAAAACGGCATAAAAACAAGTTTTATTGGTCCAAAACCATTATGCAGAAAACCAAAAGGGCGCTCTAACTCCATACTTAGAAAATGGGTCGAACAAGAGCATAAAATCTACTGGAATGGACTTTCAGGCTTATCAATCTCAAAAAAACTAATCCAACCATAAAAAAACAAAGTGGAGGATATTCTAAAATTCAGCAAGTGTGATATTAGTACTCTAATAAAGGGCACAGTGGAGTAAACGATCACCTCAAAAATATGGTCTTAGCTGAAACCGACATCTGACGCCTCTGTCTCGAAGACTCAGAAACGACAGAACACACCCTATGTCGCTGTAAAGCAGTGGCTAGGAAAAGACATCTTCTCGGAAAAGATTTCCTTTCTGCCGAGGAACTAGGCAACATGGCTCCCTTAAACACGCTTAGATTAGCCAAATCTATTAAGTTATGGTAGGGTAAAGGAGCAATAGGCCGAGAAGGTCGCAGTGGTCTCACGTATTCCCCAAATTATAAAAAAAAACAATGATATTTGTCTGAACATTGAGAAAAGTTTTGCTTTTCGTTCTCCTGTCCTCACTTACGCTACTAACAGATCCTCCCTAGAAGCAGTATCTACAATAAAGTATCTAGGAGCGACTTTCGATCGCAAGCTTAAGCTCGTCAATCGTTATTCCGTTCGACAGTGCAGTTTAACCTTCCAAAAACAGCAACCCTGTTATTTTCCCCTCACCTCCGTAGTATCTTAGAATATTGCTCCATCGTGTGGAACCCTCACCAGGCTTGCCATGTTGGGGACGTCAAATCCGTTCAGCGCAAATTTACTCGCATCCCTTTGTAGTCTCAATGACAGACTTATAGCACTTCTACTCCAGCCTTTGTATCTACGATGGACTTTTTTTGATGCTTGCTTCCTCTACAAACTTTGCAACTACTTGCTTAATACTCATCTTTGCAATGACCTGAATTTCCGGCAAGGAAGAGTCTCAACCAGGAATTCAGATATTTTCTATCTTCTTAGAGCTTCACTTGATATTTACTTATTATTCCCCGATGTTGAGAACGAAAAGGAACTACGATCAACTTCAACTTGGATCTTCAACTACTACTTTTGTCTTATTTTAAAAAAAAAGTATAAACTATAATCTATATAAAACGGAGAACAAACCAGCGGAGATACAGTCAAAAGGCAAATTATTTCACAAACGAAAACAAAAACACACAACAAATTTAATTTAGACGCCGAAAAACTTTTCCTTCTTCCTGTGCGAAGTTACTTTGAAAGGGTGACATTTCTTCAAAATGCACTAAAAACAAAGTGCAACAAATTATTAAAAATGTTTTTTTCAAATTAAAATTCGTCAAAACTGCAATCGGAAAAAAAAGACAATAGGTCTTGGGTGCATGACCTTCTTCTGCATCTTGGAGTCGGATCACGAATTTTATACTCTCCCATTTCATCCCCTTCCTGACCTTTGGCCTTACAGGTATTGACTCTGCTCCAAGTCGATTATAGTTGAGCTATATGCATCCTAAATAGTCCTGTAATATGAACATTTTGTGTTTAGTAGTTGCGAAGATATAATCATTTGAAAACAAAAAAATTCAGCAGGCAATTCGTTTTCAGCCTCCTTTTCGAAACCGCATAGTACAAAAATTAAATTATTGTTTGGTTATCCAACACACTCGCCTCTATACGTGTATAAATTTTTCAACTTTCTGATCAGAGCTTTAATTGAAACTTATAGATTTCTAGTTTTCTGTTTATCTTTTTACCTTACACCCTAAAAAATTGGTGTTTACTCCATCTATAATCCACCCAGAAATGAACTTAATATCTTTAGAGGTTTGGGAGTTAATATACCCTGAGCGTCGTACATATATGGCGTACGGTTGTTTTTTTTTAAATTTTTGGTTAATTTAGACATGAAAGGTGTAAAAAATTTCAGGGTAGCAATTTTTTTTTTTCAAAAACGATCACAATATTTTGTTATTAGAATAACAAACACATTCACCCGTGCTTCGCACGCGTATTTTGTACCAAAAGGAAGGACATTTTTTAAGGCCCACCTTATTATTGCTGAAAAATTAAAAAAATAAAACATAACAGGGCTACGATTGCGCGTAAAGCGCAATCTTACAATACTCTAGATGAGATAGAATTTTTAGTGATCCCAAAAAATTTTGTATGGGGAGTATTAGAAGGGATGATAGCATTGAACTAATTTTTTTCTCATCATGCTAAAGTAACTATGAAAAAATTTATACAAAATGCTTACTCCAAAAACTGAATGGGAACTGAGAAAATTAGTGAGTTAGATTTTGTGAAAATGTGCAGTTTGTATGGGAGGTGGTAGAAAGAGTGGGGGGATTCTAGTGATTTTTTCAAAAATAACTAGGAATATTATAAAATATATGTCCCTTAAATTTCAGACTAGTGCCATTCATACTTTTTAAGAAAATCGTTTTTTTGTAAAGTTGTGAAACTGTGTCATATTGTATGGGAGGGGGTAGAAGCAGTGAAGCTAATCAAATATTTTTTTCTGATCTTAGTGAAAATGCTAATTATGTATTTCTTACAAAATATGAGCTTGATAAATGTTATATGTTCTGAGAAAATCGACTTAGAGCATTTCATGAAAAAGTGTAGTTTGTATGGGAGGGGGTAGAAGGGGAGGGACGACGCAAATAATTTTTCTACGGTAGATTGAAATAATTATGAGTGTAATATATCCCAAAATTCAGGCTAATAGCTTTTATAGTTTTCGATTAAATCCATTTATTATCAATTTGCAAAATTGTGTCATTTTGTATGGGAGGGGGTAGAAGGGGTGAAGCTAATCGTATAATTTTTTTTGGTCTTACTAAAAATTTGAAACAAATATTTGGTACACAATTTCAGCCTGCTAAATTTTATACGCACTGAGTAAATTGGCTTAGAGTAATTCAAGACAAGTACAGTTTGTATGGGAGGTGGTAGAAGGAGGGGGAGGACACGCATAATTTTCATACGGTAGATTGGTATTATCATATAAGTAATATATTCCAAATTTCATTCCAATAGCTTTTATACTTTTCGAGCAAACCCGTTTATTGTGAAATTGCGCAATTGTGTCATTTTGTATGGGAGGGGGTAGAAGGGGTGGAGCGATTTGGCCCGTTCACGAACTTGACCTTACTTTTTTGTTAAAAACGACGTATACAAAATTTGAACTTTCTAGCTCAACGCGTTCTCAAGCTAGAGAGGACACGGACGGACGGACAGACAGACAGACAGACAGACAGACAGACGGACGGACGGACGGACGGACATCCGGTTTTGAGATTTTTGAGTGATTATATGAACTTCTGTATCATTCATTTTTTTCTCCGAGCCTTATTTCTTGGCGTTACAAACTTTGTGGCAAACTTATAATACTCTCAGATTTCATCTAGAGTATAATAAGTATAAATAATTTCTCCGTTTACAAATGGACAGCCTCTGGGAAAAAAAGTAATAAGTCAAATATATTTGATATGTGACCTGTTCCCCTTCACCCTGATGCCGTCCATATATTTGTTTATTTAATAAAATATTTATAATTAATTTTTAATTATTTCCGGTCCCTTGAAATACTCCTGATTTGCCTCAGTCCAGAACTTAAAATCTCTGCAATGTAATGAAAAAATTCGATATTTTATATTAGTGCTTCTATTAAAAAAAATTGTATCCACCGAAAATTGAACCCGCATGGCAAGCGAGCATTCCACCACACAACTACCGATGCTGATGAACTTGTCTCACCAAAATTAAGGAAAAATTTTTGCATCTACTTTAATTAGGTTCAAATGGATTCAGTTTTAGACATCAAGTCGTTAGTTTCAAACTAAAATTTATTTGAAATTATGATATTTTTGCTGTAACCAAACCGTATAATAAATTTTCGTAAAAACGAATATCGGCTGGGATTAAGTGGCAGGTGAGTTTGTCCACTGAACTACCGATACCGTCGAAATTATCATGGAGAAACTTAGTAATCTACACCACGTGACTTCAAATATATGTACAGTTTTTCATTATTATATAGATAAAACAAGTATTAAATAGTGCCGATCTGCAGTAAACGCAGCAGTTTCGGGTTCGAATCTCCAGTAATAAATTTGTATGAAATTATTTCAAATATATTTTACATTCCTGGAGGAAAACCACTTTGTTAAGTAGCATACAAACCGATTTGAGCAAAACTGAAGCCTGTGTAGACCGACTCATTAAAAATTATAGTTTGAGCTACAAAAAAACAATAAATTCAAGTCTAGTATTTTGAGTTACATCATCAAAACTTCCGGTTTCAAGTTGAAAGGGGTTTGTTTTGTTTTGTTTTTCACACTCCATTTCCAATTATTGAAAAGATTTACTAATTTCGCACAGTTCTGTTTTATTAATCGTGGCGTTTGATAAAGGTCTTTGCAGAGATCGAATCGTCACGATTAATACAAAACAATATGAATTCCAGGTCTCCAAAAAATACACGAATGCAATTGACTTAAAATTACATTTAATAAATTTTAAATCGGAAATTTTATTTAAAGCTTAATTATGAAAAAGTCGAAACCAAAGAGTAATGAAGAATGTGTGTAAAAAATATTTGATGATTGCGAATAATGGAATATAATTAGTTTGTTTTTTGAAACATTTCTAAGTAGTAGATTTTAATTATCACATAAGCCAATGGCAATTGTTTAATTAATTTTTTACTTTAACTCTTTTATTTTATTGATATCTTTATTATTCCATCATACAATATTTCTAATTATTTTTTTTTTCTCTTCCAGGTATGTGATTTTTATAGATTTTATGTTGAATCGAACTCAAGAGCAGCAGGTTTGTAAAATTGCCTATGCCAATATGTAAAGTTGTATCTTGTCTTCTAAAGTCTTGAATTTTTACTGAATTATAATTTATTGTTTTTACATGTCACCGAAAATGTTGAAAACACCCCACAATATCGTTCATCATTGTCAGCATTTCCACAGCGAGGATGCAAAACTCTGACAACGATCAGTTCAAAACACGAAGAATTTGTTAGTGGACTTGTTAATCCTTTTCCCCCGCTGTCTGTTCCATTTAACTTGCTGCTGGAGTGGAGTACAAAAAAAAAAAAAAAGATTGAAAAAATAACAAAAAAAAAAATTAACGTAAAGTTCCAATAACGTGTTACCTTGGAATAAATACCTTTGCGATATTCACCTACTGATTCACGTTCTTATATGTAGCGTATCGCCTATATGATCGTATTTAGGACCTTTTTCACTAATTAGAGAAAACGGCGCCGCGAATTAAAACCTCTTTTTCGTCTTCATCATCATCTCATTTAGCGTCGTCGTTGTTGTCGTCGTATGCGAAAATGTTGTGTCGATTCGGGCAAAAGAACAAACATGAAAAAAATTAAATAAATAAACAAAATGCAAACAAAATACTAAAGAAATTGGCTGAAGAGGTAAATAAATTCAACTAGAAGACACTTTTGTGATTCTTCTCTGATTAGACATGTAGAAACAAATTGAAATTTTTTTTTCACGGGCAACATTTACCCGTTCAGCGTTTTCTTATTCGACCGTGTGTATAGCTAAGTACCTATACGTGAATTTTGCTCGAGGTGGTTGCTTCTGATATGAATATATACAGATATATATTTTTTGTTTTTGCTTTTTTCCGTTTCGTGTATTTTCCATGTATATTTGCTATAAAATGACTACATCTCTCGGGTTAGTACTTGGTACTTGTAGTGTGAAGCAGTTTGTTCTAAGAATACGAAAGGAATATGCATATGTACGGCGAGGTCTTTCGCGCAATCGCAGATAAAGTATGAGACTGTTCTTAGGAAGACGTTTACGTTTGAATGCGCTAAGGTTCGAATCAAATTGAAATCAAGGAAAAAATCAAGAATCCAACCTTCGAAATAAAACGAAAACTGCAAAAATATTGTCACGAAAAGAACGCTATCTGCAGGAAAATATCCACGAGCCTTATTGACTCGTTTGTGTTTTTTGTTTTCAAGAAAGGCGTTTCCTTGGTAGATAGCAGTCGTAGCGGAAAAATACTATTAGCCGTTCTCTGCAGACTCTTAGCTGCTTTGATTTATTTAAATATTACAATTCAACTGTATAATTTCCCATAAGATTTCGCGAAATCGAAAGACTTAAGCCAGAAACTTGCTTAAACTCCAAAAAAAAATAAAATTTTGTTCGGAAAATATCGAAATGGGAATGATGAATGACATCATAATGAGCTCATTTACGGTTGAAAATTCGTCTTAATAGTATTTTTTTTTTTTAGAATTTGTTTCAAATCATTGTTAGATTAGAAATACCACAATCGACTTGACCTTCACAAACTATGATTCAGTGTAGAGTAAATCAAGTTCAAGTGAACCGATGAAAAGTGCCTAACGCGAGATGAATAGTTCAGGAATGTGCTATTAAGATTAACTTAAGCATTGTATAGTTGGGTATATTATTCAGGTGTAAGAAATCCAAAATGAAAGAATTAAAGAAATATTGTTACAGCATATTATTTAGATTTTATTTATGCTTTATTCAAAATTTATCATTTGAATTTAGTTTTATACGAGTGAAAACAATGGTGGAGTTTGCATCTTTTATTTTAATATCAATGAAAAAAAAAGTTGTAGCTTCGAATCGAAAGGAAAGATCTAAATTTTACACTGTTGCGCTTTATTATTCGTGACGTTTCGGTCTCTGCTGACACCTTTATCAAACACAGTTTGAGAGATTTCCGGATTTTACACTGTTACACTCTATTATTCGTGACGTTTCAGTCTCTGCTGAAACATTTATGAAACACAGTTTGGTAAAGGTCTCAGCAGAGATCGAAACGTCACGAATAATAAAGCATAACAGTGCAAGATCCGGAAATCCTTTTTTTCAATTCGAAAAGCACTGTGAAAATATTCACCAATCCATAAGTTATAGCTTCGTTCAAAGCCAACTTGATGTTGCTTGCAGTTACTCGAAAATCAAGAGTAGGTAAAATTAATGTTATCTTTTTCTCCATTTGCGACTGCAGCGCTGGTTATTACTCTATTTTCTGATCAACGTAGAAATTGATTAAAATCTTGAAAAAGGTGTACCAGTTCTGGATCAATTAATTATGTCGAGGGCCATACTGAAATACAATAGAACCTATTTTTTCATACCTTAGCCTATTTATTAGTTTCCACTGATATATTAATTTATAGACGTATAAATTTTTATTCTAAGAACCGATTGTCTCAACCCATTCGATGATAATTTCATTCCGGGTGCCTTGTTCTTGCATTACATCGGTTTACCTCTCTCTTTCTCTCTCTAATTCGTATTTTCCACTGATCTTGTTGTACCTCTTTCTCTATTCTGAGCTTTTTGTTACACAAAATAAAAACCGTATAACAACAAATTAAGTTGAGCCGATGCTAAAGCAGCCCCGATACATTCTTATACTTGATGGATGCCGGCTGTGTTTTCTTCACCAATAGCTCATTGGTGTGCACTAAAGAACATCAAGAAGAAAAGAACATCAATTTTGTTCTGCAAGATCATACCGCGCTATCTGTTTCCTGACAGCATCTTTTCAAGTCTTCGAATCGTGTTCTGAGCTCTAGTATAGAATTGCAGATATATCTAAGATTGCTGTATATGTAATATGTGCATAATACCTTCTAGCCTTCTTTCGCACTGCAATAGCCCAATGCGAGACGAATATAAAGATATAAAACGAATATGTGAATAAAATAAAATCTTTATTCTGATTCTCAGAACAAAAGAAAAGAAAATTTCGATCTTTGTCTTCATCTGCACACTGTTCGGATGAAGTCAGTCTTAGTGCGCGCCCTCCTATATAGGTCCAACCATCAAGTATCAAGGCAACCGAAGGTGAAAATGAAAATCACAAGTCCATCTCATGTTGGTTAAGGATAATAATTGGCTGCTGTACATATGGCTGATATCAAGAACAGATGGATATGCTCACCTTGTGGCACTTAAGATAAATGCCATTTGGATAGTAGTGGCAGAAAATTTCACAGATAAAGTGATATATCTGTGGATTGTAGGTAAATTGCAGTTCTAAACGGACATCTGAAAGGTTAGGTTGTGAGAGAAATCGTCGGAACTTACATTTAAGTACACATACTAGAAAACTATAGTTACAAAGTTGCAAGCAATTTGATTCGGTTTTTTACCCGCAGATGAAAGACATGATCTTAGATAATGCGAAAATGGAATTGATACGGTTAAATAGGAATATAAATCACGAATATCAGGAATTTAAGTCAAGTCTCTTATCGAAATAGATAGCTCAATCGTGAAGCAGTTTATAAAAGGCACTGGATAGTATCGTATACCTGCTGGGAAGAAATGATTGATTTCTTTTCGAGTTGTCGTCGCAGGAATGATGGATACACTTATTCATATAAGGGGAAATTGCTCAAAGTATCCGTACATACGGTAATAGTTAGTGCATTTGAATAAAATGTTCACATTTGACAGAGCTGCGTTATATAATTCTATATAATGCTATATCTATTTTCGTACGGTAATGATTTATAAGAATAATTATGCTAAGAAATGTTAAAAGTGTCGGAAATACTTTGTGTAGTTATTAGCGAGTAAGTCGGGAAGCATTAGTGGCAAGAAAAGTATAAAAACACTAACTTCCCTGTTGTTCTAATTAGAACTTTTTAATCTGAAATGTTGCTAATGATATAAACAGCACAAAAAAAAATCATTCGATGCTCTGGAAAATGAAACAAAAACGAGTTTAATATAGTGGCATCTGTATGAGAGGTGGAACAGGGAAATTTCGCTGGTTTACAAATCACTAACCAGCAGAACCATGTCGTCCCTTGAAGCAAGTGTCACATTAACTTTGATTTTTTTTTTATAAAATAAAAATTCTTTAAAATCCATATTTTCCAGTACTACTTCGGATACAGCAACACATGCCGAAAACGATTTTCAAAATTTCATGTAGTTTTTTCTTACAAAACTGAACCGATTTAACGTAGACGAATAGCACCGATATTTTGAGATTCAGTCAGAATTGTAAAGTGATTTTGAGTTAAATCAAAACCATAAACATCGCTTTTTTTTTTTTATTTAAATAGGGGATCATGCGAGAGCACTGCGACCTTCTCGGCCTATTGTGCGTTTATTGCCCCTTCACCCTACCATATCTCAGTAGCTTTAGCTAATCTGATGATCTTTAAGGGAGCCATATTGGCTAGTTCTTCGGTAGAAAGGAACCCTTTCCCAGTAAGATTGTGTCTTTTCCTAGCTACTGCTTCACAGTGGCATAGAATGTGTTCTGTCGTTTCCGATTCTTCGAGACAGAGGCGACAGATGTCGGTTTCAGCTAAGCCCATGTTTTTGAGGTGGTGGTTTACTCCACTGTGCCCCGTCATTAGGCCGATTAGAATACTAATATCCTTCTTACTGAATTTTAGGATATCCTCCACTTTGTTCTTTTGTGGTAGGATCAGCTTTTTTGAGATTGACAAGCCTGGATGTATATTCCAGTAGATTTTATGTTCTTGTTCTACCCATTGTCTAATTATAGTGTTGAAGTACCCCTTTGGTTTTCCGCAGAAAGGTTCTGGACCAATAAAATTAGATTGAGCACCGATTTTTGCTAGGTGATCAGCCTCTTCATTTCCCTCAATTCCCATATGTCCTGGTACCCACATTAAGGTTACATTATTCCTTTTCCCCAGGATTATAAGGTTTTGAAGGCAGTCCCATACTATCTTTGATCCATGTTTATTGGACGCAAGAGCTTTGAGAACCGCCTGACTATCCGATAGGATATAAATAGATTTGTTGCGATGAGCTCTCCTTATATTTTCTTGGATGCATAGCTCCATTGCAATTAGTTCGGCTTGGAAGATTGTGGCTTCTTTACCGAGAGGTTTTGAAACCGCGAAGTTAGGCCCTTTGACTCCGGCTCCTGTCCCCTCAGATGTGCGCGATCCATCTGTATACCAGATGGTTGACCCTTCTTCTATGTCAGATAGCATGGATTGCCAGTCCTTGCGTTCCCTGATAATAACTTTGAAAGGGGTTTCAAAGTTAAATTTTGTCGGCATGGCGTCCGAAATAGTGGAAGTTAAAATCTCCATTTTTGGGTCCCTTAGGATTTTGAGGTGACCTCTAAAATCCCGTGGTTTGTAATTATTTTTCTCCTGTAAGCGTATCACCCCTTTAATAGCCTCCTTCTTTATTTGGAGATGTATAGGAGGGATGTCCAGGAACATTTCCATTGCCGCTGTAGGACAGGTTTTCATAGCACCTGTGATACCAAGACATGCTAGCCTTTGGATTTTTTGTAGCGTAAGCTGTGCTTTACGTTGTAAGATTTTAGTCCACCATACCGTTGATACGTATGTGACTATAGGGAGAATGATTGTTCTGTAGCACCAGTAAATCATTTTGGGCTTTAGTCCCCATTTTCTGCCAAACAAGCTTTTACAGGCCCAAAACGCCTTTAGTGCTTTGGCATGAGTCCTTTCTATATGTTTATTCCAGTTGAGTTTGCTATCTAATATAATACCTAGATATTTTACCTCATCTGAAAGGGGTATAGGTGTTCCATTTATTGAGGGAGGTGTAATGTTGACCTCTCTTCTGTTTGTGAATGGTATTATCTCAGTCTTGCTTGGGTTTATGTTTAAGTTCTTAGACCGACACCAGTTCATTATCACCTCTAACGCTGATTGAGTTCTTTCCGAAATTATTGAATCGTGTTTGCCTCTAATGATAATGACGATGTCATCAGCATATCCTATTGCCTCGTATCCTTGGCTTTCTAGACGGTCCAGAAGCTCATCTACTACCATTGACCAAAGAAGTGGAGATAGTACTCCACCTTGGGGACAACCCCTATAGGTCTGTGCAGTCAATGTGCTATCACCTAGATCCGTGGTTGTCGTTCGGCTCCTTAGCATGGCATGTATCCAATTTGTTGTTGCCGCTTCCAAACCCTTTTTCCTAGCTGCCGCTATAATTGCTTCATGGGGAGTGTTATCAAACGCTCCTTCTATATCTAGGAATGCGCAAAGGGCAATTTCTTTGTAGTCTTTAGCCTTTTCGATTTGTTTAACCAATCTATGAAGGGCTGACTCGGTTGATTTACCTTTTTGATAGGCATGTTGGTTCTTATTTAGACAGACCCTCTTGGGCCCCGTTCTTATGTGAATGTCCACTAACTTCTCCATCGTTTTGATAAAGAAAGAGGTTAGACTTATAGGGCGATATGACTTAGGCTGTTCACTGGGACGGTTCTCTGCCTTAGGTATAAATACCACTCTCGCTTTCCTCCAGATTTTAGGGATGTATCCCCATGCAAAACTTGCTTTAAAGATCCTCATCATTGTTGGCATTAGGATCTCTATCCCCTTCTGCAGTAGTGCGGGGAATATGTTGTCTACTCCGGCTGATTTGTAAGGCTTAAAGGTGTTGATAGCCCATCTGATCTTTTCCGGAGTGAAGATTTTACCAGCAATACTTTTGCTGGACGGAGTTTGACGATTCATCCTTTCCTCTACCTCTAAATCTTCATTGTTATTGATTATCTTACAGCCTGGGAAATGTGTTGCCAGTAACATTTTAAGAGTTTCCATGCTGCTTTTAGTTAAGGACCCATCCGGTCTTTCTAATAGGCCGATGTCTACCGGGGTGTCTTTTGACAACACTTTTTGTAGTCTTGATGCCATTGGAAGATCATCTATTTCTTCACAGAATTTACTCCAAGACTCTTTTTTTAACTTTTTTAAAAGCTTATTATATTCAGTAAGGGACTTTCTATATTCGTCCCAGTTACCTGAGGTTTTAGCTCTATTAAACAATTTTCTAGTTTGTTTGCGTTTTACCGCTAATTCCTCGTTCCACCAAGGAGTTTGTTTATCCCTTTTTTTGTGTAGAACTGGACAACTCTGTTCGTAAGCACTAATGATATTGTTTACGAGTTGGTGTGCAGTTTCATCAATACAGTCCGGACTGCTTATTATTTTGTGTTCGATACCTCTATTTCGTACTCTAATATTGACTGGTAAAGATTCCAATTGGTACGTTTAGGGTTTCTGTATTGTTCCATGTAGCAAAATGTCGTCTTGATATCAAAGCAGATATGCCTATGGTCTGATAGCGACGCATGTTTTGATACGTGCCAATTTTCACACTTATCAGCCAGGCAGGGGCTAGTAATGGTAAGGTCCAGTACCTCCTGCCTAACTGAATTTATGAAGGTCGGTGTATTACCTTTATTTAATATATCTAGGTTGTTAGTAGTGAGAAACTCCAAAAGCGACTCACCTCTTTTGTTGATGTCACTGCTTCCCCAGATAGTGTGGTGTGCGTTTGCGTCACAGCCCAGGATGACCGGTAGCTTGTGGATTCTGCTATATTCCACTAGTTCCATAACGCCTTGAGGTGGATTATCCGGCTCCTCACCAGGAAAGTATTCCGAGGCGATTATGACCTCTTGATATCCACCTGCCCTTGGTATTTTCACCAGTGCAGCAACTAGATCTGTCCTAATGAAAATTGGGATATTTAGATAATTGATCTCAGATGATATAAGAAGTGCTGCCCTTGGCCTGTCGCTTCTGCTATCATATATCAGCTTACCTATTTTATTTGGAATTCCAATTATTTTACCATGCGCGGCCCTTGGTTCTTGTAGGAGCGCCACATGGAATTCCTCCTTTGCAAATCTCCACGTCAGAACGTCCATCGCCACTGCTGCACGATGGAGATTTGCCTGGATGACTTTTATTTTATTAATTTGCTTGGCCATCGTTGGTAGATTGCGGATTACCGCTCCTTACCTCCTTGGCCTTAGGGCGTAGAGTCACACTCGTAAATTTAAACCAAATTCGGTACCCTACCTTTTTTAGCTCCTCCATGGATTGGCCGTCGATGGAGAAGGTAATTATAGTGTTTGTGCCCTCTTTCCTTCTACCGAGGATCTTCCAGTTTGAGGCGCACAAACCGTCGTTTTGCGAGTCGATGAGGGTTGTGATAACCTCTGTCGAGTTTTCTTCTTGTGGGAAGTATCCCGTGACCACTTCCAATCGCGGAATATTTTCTTCCCGGACAGCCATGATGTTGGTCGAGTCGTCCGGCTTGATTGTTTTGGCTGTTAGCTCAAGCCACGATGCGGTTTTCTCGTCCCCGCACACTGCTAGCATCCACCCTGGTTTGAGACTAAGTCCGCAGAACCTAGGCTTAGTTCCCTCTTTAGACGCTGCCGGAATCCTTCCCAAAATGGTTTTTTGAATTGCAGCTAACTGCTCTGGGGTAAGGACTTTGAGCGGATGCTCGGTATGTATTAGTCCAATCCTAATACCTTTTACCGCGTCTCTGTAGCTTATACCCGACGTTGATGGTTGTACCTCTACTGTGGGTCTGTACACGACGCTCTTGCTGGCGGTCTTTTGCCTCTTGCTTTCGTTTCCGGCTGAAGGCGGTGTGTTTGATGAGGTTCTACCTCTTTTTACCGCAGATTTTTGTGCCGGTGCTAACGTGTCCTTCATAGGCAAGCAGGCAAGATCGTATGCCTCGTTAGCATTTTTTCCCTGGTTACGATGGTACATATACCTTCTTCTAGCTGCACCTCCTAACCTCTTCTTCTTTTCCCTCAGACTTAACTGCTTTAATTCCGCTAATAGCAGTTGTTCGTCCGTTTGGGATTTTTTTGCGGTTTTTCTATCCGCTTTTAATGGTGGTCTCATTATCCTTTTGTCGACGGAGGTATTAACCTCTGCTGTCGACAGTCCATTTTCTGGAGGAGTGCTTATATTGCTGCCCTCTTCCGTTGCGATATTAACCGCTATTTTTGATGCATTAGAGGAAGCATCAACCTCTTGTGTGTTTTTATTTGTTGTTGTATACATGTGATTCCCACGAGAAGCGCGAGAAAGTAAAGTCACCCCTGGCAGAGCTCCGCATTACCAGGGGAAGGCTTATTAAAACTGGAGGTCGCCCGGTATCCAGAGTTCGCATATTTATGGTTAGTTACCCACTAACCATTCATCCATTGGCATATGCTGTTCCACCGTGGATTAGGGGATTTTTATATGCGAGGTTTACTCCTCTAGCGTCGTACTTTATTAAGGTCACCATATAGGTAGTACGTACACCTGCGGATCACTTCAGGGATAAATCCCCTTGTAACCATATAGCCCCCTGAAACCTGCCTAAAACATGACCAGTCCAGATTTCAAGAGGATCCATGCTGTGATAGGATACGGAACCGACAGCTAGGCTGATCGGTTTTAATCCCCCCCATCACATCCGCCCTAGACCATAGATAGGTTACAGAGCCAACATAAGACTGTTCGACTTAATCCCCCCTATCTTGATAGGTTACGGAGCCGATAGCAAGCTATTTGGCTTAATCCCCCCTATCAGTAGATCTTTTAGCGTTACCCAGTCTGCACTGCGTGGAGGCGATCTACCTAGCAGACCTTAAACATCGCTACAAAGAGCAATTCATATTTTTTGACAAAACGGAATTAAAAATAGATTTTCATATGTCGTTATTACTATTTTAACGTGGCTACAACAACAGTTACACCAAAAGGGGCTGTTAATCATTTAATTTCATGTTATGGCCCCTCACAGGTGCAAAGAACAGAAACAGTACTCTTCCTCAAGGCATCGGCCTTAAGTTGTCCACTGCCCTTTTGCTCAGCTGTTCGCTTTTAGGTGCTATATGGTTGATTATCCCGACATCTGCCTCAAATGGTGACTGATCCATTTCCGCCTTTGAATCTCAGTGCCTATTTTAGTTTGTCCAGCTGAATTCCAAAGTTCGTCGTTTGAGACCCCATCTTGCCAGAATATGCCTGAAATGCGACGGAGGTATTTTTTCACGAAAGCTTATAGTTTCTTGGTAAGCCTAACGGTCACTTTCCATATGGTGCAACCATATAGCAACACAGATTTAATGCATGTGTCAATGAGCATGCGATGGGAGAATTCTTTCAACCTTTCAAGAGGAAAGGATACCGTAAGCCTTACCTGCTTTATTCATACGAGTCTCAACATCTTTTCGACTTCGCCGTCCATGCTGACAATACTTCCGAGATAACAAAAATCTTGCACCTCTATCACATCTTGTCCGTTACGAGCAATCGGTGTGCTTGTGTTCGCATCCATGTGCATATACTTGGTTTTATTGTCAGTCCTGCCTTTTTGCATTTTGAATGCGATGAGGGACTTCAAGTCCGAAAAAGCAAATACACTTTATCAGCATAATCAAGGCAACAACCATCACGCCTCGCTCCAGCTATAGACTTTGTTAGCCACCGCCTTGGTTAACGTGTCTTCCATCGAAATACTTATCAAATTGTGAGCATTTATCGATCCTGGCTCACAAGCATGGTTCGTGACCGAATTAGCTGCGCAGATAAAAGATAAGCGACTGGTGTTGTTATCACCAGTCTTGGTGACATCGAATCCAGACGAGTACATTCCTCAGTAGATTTGAGGGTCAAGTCACGGGTAGAATTGTTTTCATTACAGCTAAATGTGTAGCCTAGTAGGTAGTGTGTTGGTCTTGTAATGCGAAGGTCGTGAGTTCAAATCCCGGCCGGCGCAACACATAATTCCGGCACATTGCCTGCTTGGGTATACCTTAATCACCTTAATCTAAGAAAATGAAAAAATTCGTAGAAAGAGGGTTGTGCGAAGGGCTAACAACCCTTCCACAAAAAATTATGAAAAATGTTAAGGAACCTGAATATCAAAAGGCCTAAGTCCGATTTGGGCTGTAGCCTAGTGAGTAGCGTGTTGGTCTATAATACGAAGGTCGATAGTTCAAATCCCGGTTGACGCATAATTTCAGCACATTGCCTACCTTAGTCACTTCGATCTACGAAAATGAAAATTCGAAGAGCTAACAACCCTTCCACAATAAATAATAAAAAATGTTAGGAACCTGAAGGTCAGGATGCCACGGCCCGATTTGGGCTGTAGTACCAGTGTAGAAGTAGAAGAGAAACGCATTTCAACATCCCTGTTTCTCGAATTTAGCCATCTGCTGCTGACCAATTGTTTTTCAACGTCCCGGAACTTTCCGTTGACACCAAGGGAACACTGCTTCAAATTCACACAACTCTAGAATATGCCAATAACATAGACGTCCTTGCAAGATTTCTGGAGAGTGCTGAGCTCGGTAGCAACGGAAGTTGGACTACGTATTAACGAAAATACAAAACTACGAAAAAGACGCAAATCAGACAAAATACTCCAGTAAGAGGCTATAGCCTAGAAAACGTAGATAACTTTTTATACCTAAGGGCAAATCTATCAAAGGGTAGAAGCGAACCCATCGAAATTAAAAGAAGAATAATGATGGCAAACAAGATATATTATTCGGTACTTCCAATTATTAAAAGCAAGAACGTAGAGGAAAACTAAATTAAAAATATGTTAAACAATTATAATACCTGTGCTATGCTATGGTAGCAGAACGTGGACATTAACTCAGGCATTCGAATTTAATGTCCTTGAGAGAAAGATCCTCAGAAGAATCCTGGTACCTGTGAGGGACGACTCGATCTGGAGAGAATTGGATACCATCTTCGATAATCCAAGTGTCAACCATCTTAAAATTTAACAAACTACGATGAGCTAGTAGCGTGGAGCGGATGGATAACGAAAGAATTCCCAAACGCACACTAAAAGGGAAAGTTAATAAAAAACACTGGTTGGAAAATCACTAAAGCGCTATGAGCACTCGATTGACGCAGACAGCAAGTCACTGCTAAGATTTTTAAACTGGAGGACGCGGTCACTGAGAGATGGATGAAGGTGAAACATTCTGAAGGCCAAGGTACGATTTGGGCTCCTTTGCTTATAAATAAATAGAAGAAGCTGCTGGCAAATTTCTTATTTAATCAGCCAGAAAAGATGGATATCATAGTAGGTGCAGATGTGTACCCATCTATCTTGCGACAAGGATTACGAAAAACGAGCTTCCACTCAGTTGCCGCTTGACTCGATTATTGAGCCAGCCTTGGTGACAATAGAAAGACCCTCCTAGTGTTCAATTGCACTTCCGAAATGATTGAACAACTCTTTCAATTCTGAGAAATAGAACACGATGATTCTATTGCGCCGCCAAATACCGATATTGAAGCATGTGAGACCTTCTGTAAGGCAGCCACCTCTCGCCGTTAAGATGGTCGATATATCATTCGTCTTCCGTTTCGCACAAATCTACCACTACTCTCATTCTCACTCAACAGCGCAGCTTCACAGATGAGAGATGATTCCAAAGAAATCTGAAGCTACAAACTGAATACGCCGCCGTCTTCAATGTGAAATTATGGCAGGTGGAAGAAATTTTGTCGATCGAGAAACAAATTCCGCTCCTCTGTTACATTCCTTATCTTGCCACGATAAAGGAGTAAAGTACCACAACAAAACTTGGAGTCTTTTTCAATGCATCATGCAAGACATCTACTGTATTTCTTTGAACGATGCGCTTTACACCGGATAGGACCAACAAGTCAACATGGATGGCGGACCCGAAAATGATATTGAGGCTCGTCTAAATAAATCCCGTCAGGCCTTCGCTATCATCTCCCCTTTTTGAAGGTTAAGAGAGATCTCCCTTCGTACGACGCTGCGAGTTTTTAACGCATGCGTCAAATCCGTGGTGTTTTATGGTTGTACTACGTGAAAAGTGACCGTCCGACTTACCAAAACTGCAAACTTTCGTGAACCAGTACCTTCGACGCACTTTTTGAATATTCTGCCCAGAAGTATTGCCACTTCCAGTGGATCAGTTACAATTTGAGGAAACGACAGCGAAACAGGCTCTGGATTATAATCCTGATGGGAGACGATGGAAGCGAGCAGTTGAGCATGAGGCCAGAGAAACAAACAAGTCCTGGCAACAGCCAAAGGTCGATGCTTAGGAATGCGCCTTGTGGAAGAGAGCAGTTTCTGTCCTATGCCCCTATAGAGGATCTTAACAGGATTTTGATGTACGTGGATGATATGCTCACCGAAACTGACATTTTGGATGAAGCTCGTCAATCACAGAAATAAATCGACATCAGGTGGATTCAAGATGCATAAATGGACTTCTAACTGGTGATAAAAGATATTTCACTTCAGAAATGTGCTCATTACAGCAATCTTGAATGATAATAATATCAAAGCTCTCGGAATAATAATGGGTTTCAAATGTAAACCATTGCCAGGAGACGACCTAGCTCCAACGAAAAGACAAGTTCTCTCGATCTTCGCTCAACTCTTTATCCCGCTCAGTTTGGCAACACCAGCCATCATTCAAGCAAAGATTTTCCTTCAAAACTTATGGCAATATGGAAAATGGAAAATCTTTGTTGCAAACCGAGTTGCAGAAATTTAGGACATGGTGGAAACACGTCCGTTCCAAGGATAATCAAGCAGAACTTGAGTCAGAGGCGTAGATGTTATCCAACTTTTGGATTCAACCCCTATCCAACACTACTGAATCCCAAGAAGATGAATGTAGCGATATGCTTACTGTTTACCACCACTTCTGCGAATTCGTGGTTTGATGTTTTGATCAATCGTTATTCCTCACTTCACCGTCTCATTCGAATTCGACCAAGGTTTCAGAGAACGCAGTGCTGTTATTTGAGTTTCGATGAATGGCCCGACGTATCGAGATCCCACGCATGGGGTCATAATCTTTACGCTTGTAACCATCCGCCAGTAAATGTGGATTATGGGACTCCGCAGAGCTACAAAAGTATGTGTTCATGGATGCGTAAAAACATTTCGCCTTTGGAGTCAAGCGGAAATACAACTAATGGGGGAAGTTTGCCCAGTTCCAAAACTGCAGAGCCATTCAGCAATGTCGGTATTGATTATGCAGGTCTGACTCCGGTACGTGTCTCGAAGCGGCGTGGTGGTTAAACTCACAACGAATATTTATCAATAATCGTTTACTTTTCCAGAAAAGCAATCCATATTGATGTTGTCAGTGATATCACCAGCGAAGACTTTCGTACGGCACTTCGACGCAATGATGCCGATTAATTATAATGTTGTTTTGGCTTCAACTTTCCTGTATATTCCTCCTGACATTCCTTCTCAACCAGGCGAGACGAAGCACATTCAAACTTTGAACTAGTTTCAAAAAAATGTGAGGCCTCATGCGACTAATAAACTTGACCTGCTGTAACTTACTATAGATTGAAGTTTCAAAACTGCCGGGAATATGGATAATTCTATTCTTAATGAATATGAAAATGAATAAATGAATCTAGAAAAAAAAAATACCAAAACCAATTGAAAGAAAAGATTTCCGGACTCTACACTTCACACTTTATTATTCGTGACGTTTTGGTTTCTGCTAAGAGCTGTATCATACTAAAACTAGCAGAGACCAAAACATCACGAATAATAAGGCGCAACACTGCAGAATTTCTAAATCGTTCCTTTCAATTCGAAATGCAATGTGAAAACAATTCACTAAACCAGCATACATCAATATGCTATATAGAATTATGAAACGAGTACATTATGTATACTTCTCTTAAAAAAACTGAACTAGTCGCAAGTATGTCTTAAAGCATTGTTTTCAATACGGCTTTAAAGTATTGCATCGTATTGAAATATGCGCGAGAAGAACCTAACGATAATTTGAACAACGCTTGCGATTGTTTCAATCATTTTAAAATTATTTAACTTTCAGATTTGTTCGTCAAAAAGATATTATCTTAGCAATAAATTTGCTTTCAAGGAACTTTCCGATTGCTCATGAGAAATTCGAGGATTCGTGGTAGTAGTAATACGTGATTAGATCGACAAACAATTTTAAAATAAAAATTGATTATCATGACTGATTAAGGTATTACAAAAGTAGCTAACCAGCCATGTTTTGGTGGGAGAAATGAGTCTTCGATTAGTTGTTATATAAATGCTTTGTAGTGCAGTAATCTGTCATTACACATTCCCTGCTATGATATCGTTATGATAAAGTTACCGACCTTTGCCCTTAGAAAGTAGTCAGCCTAGGAGTCGAGTAATCTTTACTAAATCGATTCGGTAATCACTAATACCTCAGCACCATTGCATCACAATATCCTGTGATCTTATCAATGCGATAACTCTTGCGAATATTCTCAAGTTTTCTCATTATTGAAACAATCTTCAAAATCTTAGTGAATAGAATTACTTACTGTTACGTCACACATAAATTAATGCCTACTCTACTTCAAAGAGTAGACATTAATTTATGTTTATTTCACAATCAAGCATAAATTATTATACCCTGTCAATAGCTGCAATTTTCAAGTTTTCTAACATAAAGTGAAAAAAACCGAAGTGAAATTTTCAATTAACATATTACAAGGCCTTTTCGTACGTATACTCCAAAAAATTTAAATTACTTTACAATGCACTCATATCTTTTGTACAACGAATATTTTTTCACAATATACATTAAGACTCTATAATTTCGAATCATTGAACATGATCTTAAGTAATATCATAGAAAACAAAAAACCCTGGAAATTTCTTCAAATAAATTATTACGTGCACTGTCACTTTCAAACAACTTATTTCAATTTTCTTAACCAAAGCAAGAAATTTTCCGTGAGATGCATTTTGAACCTACAGCATCTTTACATAAATTTGCATTTTTAGTTTTACACACAAATCGTAAATTGCAAATTAACCGCTCGTCAATACAAAGAATTGCTTCGGTCTCCAATTCAGTTAACATACAGTGAATCTCACGGATATTCGTACTTACGGAACTTAAGATTTCTTCATCATTTCATACAGATGAACTGAAGATTTTTTTTCATAATATTATATTGCATAACATAAAATTAAAATTTATTTTATTTAAATTGAAGTGAAATATTAAGATCTCACCGAAAAATCGAAACAGATAGGGAATCGATTTTGAAAAATTCTTAAATTATAAACGAGGGATATTCTGTCCAGATGTGAGAGATGCAGACAGACTAAAATAGGCACTGAGATTGAAAGGCAGAAGTGGCAGTAGATCGGCTGCACTTCAAGAAGACTAGAACGAAACATCAAAAAGCTTTGAATCATAATCCTCTGGTTGGTCGACCATGAACCATATGGAAGCAAGCTGTTGACCAGGCGGAGTAAACACACCCTTCTTCCCCCTATAGGGGGCGTTAACACAAAATTAATTGATTGATTGAGTTTTTTTTTTGTTTTTTTTTGTAATTTCTGAAAGCTAAAATTACGTTCTTTGATATCCCAAAAATGCAAAAGTGACGAATTAAAATTCAAGAATTTTAGGTTATTCAAATTTTTTTGAGACGGAATTTAAAGTAAAATTTGCCTACATTTGATGGTCTCGGCCAAAGTTCTATGAAGTTGTTGAGTGTGAAATGTATCATTAATGAATTTAACGTAGGCTTTAATATAAACCCAGTAAAATTATATATATATGCAACCCTTTGTCGAGAATATAGAGTTTGGCAATTATGCGTATGCCCATTTATGTCAAATATGCGATGTATTCTAAACACGAGCTGCTGGAGCAAAGCTGTTATTCTTTCCAGTTTACATGCATACACATAAGATCAAAAATTGTTTCCTCCGCACCAAATATTTGTTCTCATTTTGTTGGGCAGTGTAATTAATAGCGAATTCCGATACGTGCCTAGCTCGCATGCAATCTTGATTTTCAATTTTATTTTTTATTTGGATTGGTTATGCTGTTGAGGGATCTTTAGTCCAGATTCGTGCAATTTGTTAGTTGTATTTGGGAAACATATCTAATATGATGTAATTCATCTGTGGAGAGAATCCTGGCGCGTTGTTTTCGTCTTCTTTTATTTTAATGCAGTAATGCAGCATTTATTCTTTTTGATAACCGTACTTGTATTGACACCAGTGGCTTCCTTCGCCATATCTCTGATTTTTCTTTTAATGTGAGGATTAAGCATTGATGGACGACTACTCCTCGACTGATCTGCTATATTCTTTTATGCTTACTTACCCACATTATTCCTTGACGCAGACATTTCCTCCCATTGAGACTATTCTTCGGTCTTTTTAATTTTGAGTAAAAACATTATACTAAAAATAAACAACCTAGTAATCATTAATTCTCGACGGAGAGGGTTTTAAACTGAGAATCGATAACAAAATTCAACTGTTCGTGCCACTAAAAACCCATGAACAATTGGATATTGAAGTAAAACAATTCGTTAACAATGTCCAGCAAGTAGTGCGGCATAATATTCCTCAATTTAAACCAAAATTGAAAGGCAATAACTATCCTATAGAAATCAATTAACTATCTTCTGAGAAACGGAAAGCGAGAAAAAAATGGTATGAAAAAACAACACCTCAAGACAAAAAAAAAACTGAACAACTTAACACACCAACTAAGACAAGATATCAAATAGCTAAAGAAAAAATCCATCAGTGTCTACCTGAGAGAAATAACAAATGATAACAGTACATACTATTCTCTCTGGAAGGTGACTAAAAATCTGAAAAGGCCTGTCATGCAAATTCCACCAATAAGAAACACGGATGAAAGCTGGGCTAGAAACAACGTACAACAGGCAAAAAGATTCGTAGAATATTTTGAAAACTTATTCCAACCAAATGCGGGACAAGATGAAGAAGAAATAATTGAAGAACGATCTCAGGACAACTTTGAAATTACCTTAATATTACCAGCTAAAGTCAGAAAAGAGATTAAGAAAAAATATCAGTTCAACAAAAACTCCTAGATTTGATTTAATAATAGGAGAGATCCTAAAGCAACTTCTAAGAAAAGGTATTTTAAAACTGACAAATCTAATCAATGCATCCTTTAGGTTGAAATACGTACCGCAACTGTGGAAAGTAGCTGGAGTTATTATGATTAATAAACCCAGTAATCCACCGCATGAAACATCATTATACAGACCGATATCGTTGTTGCCGGTAATGTCAAAACTTTTTGATTAAAAAGATTAACGCCCATATTAAAAGCAAAAATCTGATCCCAAATCAGTAGTTCGGTTTCAGGGATAAGCATTCAAAAACTCATCGGATAACTAACATTATCGAGAAAACACTGGAAGGAAAGAAAGTCTGTTCAATGGTTTTTCTTGATGTGGAGAAGGCTTTCGACAAAGTGTGGTATGAGGGACTCATATACAAACTTAAAACGATCCTTCCCGTACAATTCATCGACATATTAAAATCATATATACGAGGGTCGTTTGATAAGTCCCTGGCCCAAATGACAAAACGTGGTTTCACGAAAAAGTTTTTGCTATCGCTAGGTAGATGGCACTTTCGAACGGTCTCATGGATTTTTTCAGGTTTCTGTAGGTAACAGTTTGTTTTTGGCAGCTATTCTAAGTTGACGTGTCACGCGAATCGTTATTCGCCCGACTTGGCCCCATGTGACTTTTTTTTGCTCCCCAAATTGAAAACTCACCTCGGTGGACAAAAATTTTCATCGAACCAAGAGGAGAAAGACGCCGTTTCCCAATTTTTTGCAGACTGTGACAAAAATTTCTTTTTGAACGGTATGAAAGGACTTGAGAAACGTTGGACCAAATGTATTAACCTCCAGGGAGATTATGTTGAAAAATAAAAAAAAATTTTCCGGAAAAAATGCTTTTTTCTTACTTGGGCCAGGGACTTATCAAACGACCCTCGTATCAAAAAGATACTTCAGGATTAAACATGAAGAAGAATACTCGAAGCTAAAGGAGATCAAAGCGGAAATTCTACAACTACTTGGACCTGTTCTCTACCTTTTGCACACCTATGACCTTTCAAACTTGGAACATAACACCATAGCTACCTTTTGCAGACGACAGTGCAATAATAGATGTAGGAGACACTAATTTGGAATCAACAGAAAAATTACAAACGTCCATCTTTCAAATTTTTCGTTGGACCAAAAAATGGCGGATAATGCTAAACGAAACCAAATCGGTGCATGTTGACTTCACTAGCAAGAAAATCAAGTACAGTCCAGTTTATATCAACAATCAAGTGATAGATATCCTACTCGAACACAGCTAAATATCTGGGTATGACACTAGATGCCAAGCTTAGATGGAAAGCTCACGTCAAGAACAAAGAAGATGAACTTCAATACAAATACAACAAAATATATTGGTTAAAAGGAAGATACTCCTCCTTGTCAGAACAAGTTTCTGCTGTACAAACAAGTCCTAAAGGTATTATAGACGCACCATGGTACGCAATGATAGTCTACATACGGATCTACATATAGAATTTGTCACGAATGAAATAAAAAAGTTTACACAATGTCACGAGCGAAGACTTCACTAACACGTTAATACCGAGGCGATTCAACTTCTAGAAAATAAGAATATAGTGTGGCGTAAGAGGGTTAAACCATTCGAACTAGTGTTGTGGAAAAGTTAGACAAAAATAATTATATCTAATTCTAAATGTCAATCAATCAATCAATCAAATTCCTGTTAAGACCCACTATAGGGGCATAGGACAGAAACAACTCTTTTCCACAAGGCGCGATCCTGAGCATCGGCCTTAAGCTGTTGCTAGGACTTGTTTATTCCTCTGGCCTCCTGCTCAACTGCTCGTTTCCATGTGTTACATGGTCGTCCAACCCGACGCCTTCCTTGAGGGTTATAATCCAGAGCCTGTTTTGAGATGTTTCGCTCTGGTTTCCTCAAAGTATGACCGATCCACTGCCACTTTCGCCGTTGAATCTCAATACCTATTTTAGTCTGGCGAGTTGTACTCCAAAGTTCGTCGTTGGAGATTACTTCTGGCCAGAATATTCCTAAAATGCGCCGGAGGCATTGGTTTACGAAAGTCTGTAGTTTCTTGGTAAGTCGAACGGTCACTTTCCACGTAGTACAACCATACAACAATACGTATTTGACGCATGCGTCAAAAACTCGCAGCTTCATGCGAAGGGAGATCTCTCTTAACCTCCAGAAAGGGGAAAGGATACCGAAGGCCTGACGAACTTTATTTAGCCGAGCCTCAACATCCTTAGGGCTCCGCCGTACATGCTGACAATGCTTCCGAGATAGCAAAAATCTTGCACCTCTTCCACATCCTGTCTATTAAGAACAATCGGTGTGCTTGCGTTCGAACCCATGTGCATGTACTTGGTTTTACGCACATTTATTTTCAGTCCCGCCTGTTTGCATTTAAAATGCAACGAGCGAACAATTGACTCTAAGTCCGAAGGGTTATGTGCAAGCAAACACACGTCATCAGCATAATCAAGGTGACTTAAGATGTTAAATAGTCTCCATTGAAGACCTTTACCTTCCCCACCTTCCAGTGCAGCTTTCAAGATGTCATTTATTACCACCAGAAACAGGGCTGGTGATAATATGCAGCCTTGTCTGACACCCGTTCACACAGGGAAGCTCGCGGACAGCTCTCCTCTATGCAAGACGCGACACCTTGCATCTTCGTAGGATTCTTTAATCATAGCTATGACCTTATCTGGAATACCTCTCCTACGCAAAGCATTCCATATGTAATCTCGCTAATTCTAAATGTACAATACATAAACTGCCAACAAGTCGGGCGAAACTTTATTATTCTTGGGACAAGTTGCGGATGCGTGGAAAGTCAATATGCAGGTTACAGTGGTTAGGGAAGACTAAGTGAAAAGGGGTTCTTGGGCAGGGCTGTTATCAATTCAACACTTTGCGGAAACGTTCAAAAGCTCCAGTACATATAATCAATATTTCGTTCGTTTATTTAGGCAAATTTGTGTTGAGGAGAACAGTGAGGGGTGATAGTAAGGGTGAATGGATGTTAATCGTTTTTTAATTGATTGCTTGAATCACGTCCAATATTCTCTGTATAGAATGTCAGTTTCATAGAAGAAGTTGCATAGAATTTTCATAGGGTTCGGTGTATTTTATATTCACGAAACCAAACATTTGTATGAGAGGTTGTAAGATTTGTTATGCAGTCTTATTTCAAGTTCGTAGCTTTTAATTTGTTGATATAATGAAATGGGTTGAAATCATACTTTTGTATGGGAGGGGTAGAAGGGCAAGCGTGATTTCAAAACTTTTAACGTAATTTCATTTCAACTATTTTTATGCAAAATTTCAAATTGATCGATAATTGATAATTGATTTCTTAAAAATGGTCGCAAAAATAATTTTTTGTGAGAGGGGGTAGAAGTTTTGAAGATATTCGACCAGTTAATATTTCAAACTTTTAGAGATTATTTTTAAATGCATTTCGGAAATTTTCAAATTTATACCTTAAAATTTCATTCAAAAATTTTCAGTTTTGGGTTTTTTTCATTGCATTGAAACACTTTGTGCACGTTAGACCCCCACTGCGGTGTATAACAATTCTGGAACAAATTATTATTTGTTTTTTCTATGTACATCAATCAAACAGATGTATCGACGTGCATAATTTAAACTTTGTATCTTTTACAAAAATTACTCAAAATTTTCAAAATTTTAACTTTTCACCTCCCTCCCTTTACACCCCCTAACTTAAATTTTTTACCAAAATTAAAAATTATATAGTTCTACAATTTGACAAATTTTTGATTTGATATCTGTACTCAATTTTGAGATATATTGATTTGTAATTTTGGAAAGTGCACCATTCATCATTTTTAAAATAAACTCGGCCGACAATTTGTTTTTAGCCCCCCCCCCCCTTTTCGGACGCCAATGGATAAAAAAATTAAATTATTTTTAAAGTTTTCAGCTTCTTATCTGCATTCGTGGTGGAGATATTAGCAAGTGAAGTTTTTAGCTCTTTCCGTCCCCCCGCTTCCCTCTTTCACCTGATACTCCCAAAATTTAATTTAATGGAGCTCATTAACCCAATCAGCAATCCACTTAAAAACGAACATTCTACCTTTAAGGGTCTCGAAGATATGAGTCTATGAGCGTACGTACGTACACCACTCCCCATATAAAATTTCGCGGGGGGTACTAAAATAAATGCGTAATTGTATTATATATATTTACTTACCATGATGTATGTACATACTATGGTTTCAAGATAATAGAAATACAATTTCGATCCCGTTCGATTGAATGCCCACGATTGTTCATTCCCTGGAAGCATTCTGATGCTTGGAAACTCATTGGCGGAAAATTTGTGATATTTCCCACGACATCGTGAATATGTAAAACTTGGAATAGTAAGATCCATTGATGTTAAGTGTTTTTTTTATTGGTACAACATTACAAGATGCACACATGGATTTACTTTCAACTTAATCCCATCAAAACAATCAACACAAACCCTGACTGGCTTAATATTGGACTTAACATTACTTGAAGAAAATTAAAAGAAAAAAAGAAAATAAAACAAAATTCAATAGCTTAACCGAATAAAATGGAAAAACCTACGAAGATGAGATTTTCTAGTAAGACATGTGCGCAAGCGTTTTATAAGCTTAGACGAGGATATACCATATGCGCATGCATGTACCGCGCTCTGTCAGAACTAATGCAGATAAGACATTCTACGAATAGGCTTCGAGGAAAATGAACGCTTAGGGAATATGGCAAAACCAAAAGGACAGATCTAATGAAAAGCAAAGCAAAGGAAACAAAAAAAAAACCACTGAAAATTATGTTTAGCTGAAAATCATGTTATGGCAAATCGTATGCCATAACTAACATTTGTTGTTGCTTTTTTACGTAAAATCTACTTCAAAATTGCTTTATGATGTACGTTGACTTCCTAGTATTGCAATGCCAATGTTAAAAACGAACACTGTGGGTGTGTTAGGAACTTGAATGTCAGACTGGAATTTCGAATTTATGAAGACTATAAGATGAGCTGTTCTGGATATGCTTACAAAGATTTTTTTTTTTCGTTTTTAATGTGCTTTATGGTCAACCTTCGGACTTCATGTTTTAAGATCTTCAGCTTTATTGTAATATTCCTATGATGCTTACTGAGCTGTCAAATACAAGTGCTCTTGTTGTTTATTCAAATTAGAATTTTTATTAAAATCATATTAAAGTTTTGTACTACTAGAGCTAATAACCTGCTTTAATTTTTTTTCTATGATCATGATGAACAAAATTTAGAGTAAGATAGGAAAAAATTGCGCGCTACTAACATTTACCAAAAAACTTTTCAGATCGCTACGCCTCCATCTTAATTTTGTAAAATCATTTTGCTACTTCGGAAGGTTTCTTTGAATTTTAGCATTTATATTCACTTGTACTGCTCTTTTGAGAGTTCAATATTCAAATAGTTCAAATCGATTTGATTAGAAAGAAAAATAGTGGTTGTATATGTTTTTATGATACAGCAATTAATTTTTATTGCATTACTTCAGAAATTTAAATGAAATAAAAATTTGAAAGTATATCTGTATTCTATCGCTGTTTCGTCTGAAATAGTTTGACCAAACTATTAAAGTTGGCGATTTTCAGTTTCGAGTGTCGAATTCTTAGCTTCGAGTATCGCTTTTCTAATTTTTGTTAGTATATGTATATTATAGTAAAGTAAAATGACACTATCTTGGAGGTTCATTCTTTAAAATATATTCGGATCGAATTGAGAACCTTGTCGTTTGAAAATGCTCATACGTAGTGTTGCTCAATTTTGCTTGCTGGTATGTATTAGCGTTGCTGATAAAAGCGACATTGTATCCACAAAATTCTAAAAAACCCGAAAATAAAGGTTCTAACCTCCACACTATGACGACCAAAATTCGACTTTGAAACCCCTTTCTAAGTTGTAATCGGAGAACGCGAGGACTGGTACCTGAAATGGAAGAGGAATCAACCATCTGATATACAGATGGCTCGCGCACCTCTGAGAGGACTGGAGGCGGAGTTAAATGTCCTAACTTCTCGGCTTCAAAACCACTCGGCAAAGAAGCCAAAATCTTCCAGGCTGAACTAATTGCAATGGAGCTATGCATCCAAGAGAATATAAGGAAGGCTCATCGCAACAAATATATTTATATCCTATCGGATAGTCAGGCGGTTTTCGAAGTCCTAGCATACAATAAACACGGATCAAGGTTAGTTTGGAACCGCCTCCAAAACCTAATCATTCTGGGAAAGAGGAGCAACGTAACATTAATGTGGGTACCAGGACATATGGGAATTGAGGGAAAAGAAGAAGCTGATCGCCTTGCAAAAAACGGTGCAGAAACTAGTTTTATTGGACCAGAGCCATTCTGCGGAAAACTGAAAGGGCACTCCCCACTTCGTGCGGGTTGAACAAGAGCATAAAATGTACTGAAATAGACTTCCAGGCTTATCTAAAAAAAATTGATCCTACCACGAAAAAAAAACAAACTGGACGATATTTTAAAATTCAGTAAGAGTTATATTAGTACTCTAATCGGCCTAATGACGGGCACAGTGGAGTAAACTAACACCTCAAAAATATGGGCTTAGCTGAAACTGACATCTGTTGCCGCTGTCTCGAAGACTCAGAAACGACAGTACACATCCTATGTCACTGTGAAGCAGTAGCAAGGAAGACACACAATCTTATCGCAAAAGGTTTCCTTTCTACTGAGGAACTAGCCTTTAAAGATACTTAGATTAGTCAAAGCTATAGAGTTATGGCAGGGTAATGGGGCAATAAACGCACTATAGACCGAGAAGGTCGCAATGCTTTCCAAACTATAAAAAAATTAGCGTTAATTTTAATTTATAATTTACCGTAAATTCAATGATGTTAGCTTATTATATTACAAATTCAACAAAATAAATTTAATTTTTAATACAGAAAATTCGATAAATAAAATAAAACTATAGCATTTGGAACACACTTCAGTTGTTTCATTCTTATAAATTTGGTATGCAAAATTCACATTCACACTTCCAATTTAGAGCAATATTTGCTTCTCGATCTTGTAAATCTTCAAACTGTTCCTCGTCTGAACAATACTTGTCCGTGCTAATCCATTTCCCGACATTTCCTGGATCAAAGATACCTTCAAATGGAATACGTGTAATTTGAATGTAATAGCGATCATTCGATAAACACTTTCTTATAACGTAAGGACCTTTAAATTTGGAGCAAGTCTGCTATTGGAAACGTTACTTATCATTACGTAATGCCCTTCTTTAAATTTGACATGAGTTTTACATTTTTTGTCATATGTTGTCATTTTTTCAATGTTCCTCGGGGCATAATTACTCAATTTTCCAATATTTTCTTTCAAATTTTGATTATTTTCAATGTATTCTCGTATGAATTCATCATTTTTTAAATTCCTTTGAGGAACCCCAAACAAGAGAACACTTGGAGTCTCCTCCGTAGATCTATTTATGGTATTATTTATTACGTACTCGATTTCGTGTAGCAGACAATCACATTGTAAACGATGAAGATAAATATGAAATCTTTTTAAGACTTGAACTATTGGCAAAGTTTCAAGCTCGAAGCTATGATGTGACTCAGTGATTTAGCGTCACTAGTCCTTTTCGAGCAGAACATAACTGGGTGTAATCTACCATGATCCCATTGTTTTAGTAACAAAATCCTTACACTAGAAGCGTCGCAACTCAGTTTCTGATTCAGGCGAATATATTCATAAAACAGGAGTTGAAATCATTTTATTCTTAAGATCTCAAAACTTTCCTATTGCAGTGATCGAAAATCGAAAATGGAATTTTCCTTATGAAATTCTACAAAGGTTTGGCGATCGTAGTGAAGTCTCTCCACTGCCACTTCCGCCATTGAATCTCAACGCCAATTTTAGTCTGTCCAGTTCTACTCCAAAGTTCGCTGTTGGGGATCATTTCTGGCCAAAATAATCCTAAAATGCGTCGGTGGCATTGGTTCAAGTTGCTTGTTTCTTGGTAAGTCGAACGATCACTTTCCACGAAGTACAACTATGTAACAACATGGATTTGACGCATGCGTCAAAAACTTGCAGCTTCATGCGAAGGGAGATCTCTCTTAACCTCAAGAAAGGAGAAAGGATACCAAACGCTTGACGAGCTTTATTTAGACGAGCCTCAATATCTTTTTCGGTTCCGCCGTCCTTCCTGACAATGCTTCCGAGATAACAAAAATTTTGCACCTCTTCCACTACTTGTCCGTTAAGAACAATCGGTGTGCTGGCGTTCGAGCCCATGTTCATATGCTTGCCTTTTTGCACATTTATTTTCAGTCCCGCCTCTTTGCATTTAGCATGCAACGAGCGAACAATTGACTCTAAGTCCGAAAGGTTATGTGCAAGCAAACACACGTCATCAGCATAATCAAGGTGACTTAAGATGTTTAATAGTCTCTATTGAAGACATTTACCTTCCCCACCTTCCAAAATATTATTTATTTCTACCAGAAACAGTGCTGGTGATAATTGTCTGACACCCGTTCGTACAGGAAAGCTCTCGGACAGCTCAGCTCTATGTAAATCGCGACACCTTGCATCTTCGTTGGACTCTTTAACCATAGCTATAACCTTATCAGGAATACCTCTCCTACGGAAAGAATACCAAATGTAATCCCGCTCAACGCTGTCAAAAGCCTTATTGAAGTCCACAAACATGAGATCTAGTCGCGAACCCATTTCAGTGGATTGCCCCAATATTATCCGTAGGGTATTTATGTGGTCGATACAAGACAACTCTTTACGGAATCCAGCCTGATAAACTTCGAGAGTGCTCTTCACGGAATCACTAATCCTATTGAGAATTACCTTAGCCGTGGTTTTCGATAAGGCAGTAAGTAGACATATACCACGCCAATTGCCATAATCCCTTCTTCGGAATGGTCACAATGACGCCATCCTTCCATTCAGTCGGATAAATTCCTTCATTCCACATCCCAGTAAAGTGTGAGAGGAGTATATCGGCTGTTATTTCCGGGTCCGCTTTGAGGAGTTCGGTTGGTAGTCCGTCTATACCTGGGGCATTCCTTCCCGCCATTGACCGAATGGCGGAAACTATCTCCCTTATCTAGAGGATCGTCCCTAATATAGGAATATTGCGGCCGGGTGTTCGGTATTGTTCTGTTTCTGGAATATCTTCCAATGACAAAATATTTAAAATGTGAGAGAAGTATTCCTTCCGTCGCCGCAACTGGTGTTCACTCATAATAAGGAGAGTTCCGTTGACATCTCTTATCAGGTAGTTGACGGTGAAATTTCCGTTCGTCAACTTTTTCATGATTTTAAATAGTGAACCCTTATCCCCAAGGTAAGCCGCAGGTTCTGTCTTATTGTCCAGATCTTCAATGGCCTTTCGCTTGTCGCTTCTAACAGGCTTTTTAAGATGTATATGATAATCGTGGTAGTTCTGCCTTAAGTCGGGTGTTCGTTGGTTGATATCTGATTGAGAGATCATTACCAATTTGGCTTTTTTCCGATCGTCAACATTGTCCCATGTGTCTTGTGACATCAAGAGTTTCTCACCTCTTTGCACATATCCCACAAATTCTTCCGCATTATTTAGAAACGTGGTTCTGGTTGCCTTCCTGTTGGCGTCCAGTGTGCGCATTTCATATCCACCCAATGTGGATGGCTTTTCGCGTAGAATGGTAGTGTACTCGTGCTTTTTGTTGGGGTCTCTAAGTCTATTCACATTCAGCTTGCGCTTCATTTGAAGAATTTGTTTTTTTTTTTTTTAAGGCACCGAATATAACTTAGGGGGTCACCCCTTAATGCAATTGAACAGTTATGACGGTATAGGAAGAGGATGAAACTTGGTAGTGTTATGGGAATTTTGGGGAAGAGAGACGGAAGTGGCGATGGACATTACTTTTGTGCTGGGCATAATCTCAAGCAGGCAACCAATGGGTGATCGCTCCTTACGTCTGCTCCACGCTTCGCTTGCTCATCGAGGAGACATCTTCTCCGTCGACGGCTTAAAGCGAAATAGTCGATCTGGTTTTGAGTAACACCATCAGGGGAAATCCAAGATGTTGACTCTTATGTGGAAATGGGTCCCTCCGATGACCATTTGTCGATTACTACAAAACTTAACTAATAATTCGCCGTTTTCGGGTCTCTTAATCCAAGGTCTTGATGCGTCAACCCAAGGATCATCATGTTTCCCCTTGACGTGTTCTAGTCCAGTGTTGTCAGATCTAACCTGGGCGTTCATATCTCCTGACTTGATAATAATATCAACTCTTGGAACACGTTCGAAGGTGGCACTCAGTTGGCTATAAAACTTCTTTTTGTCACCAGATGTTGCGGTATTAGTTGGTACGTAGCACTGCAGAATTGTGACGTTAGTCCATGACGACGATAATCCTATCCGGGATTGTCTCCCAGCTGATGAGACTGTTTCTCGCTCTCGGTGTAAAGACAACCGCCACGCCATTTTTGGCTTCACTCTCAGGACCAACGTATAGAATGATGTTTCCGCTCGGGATTCGTTCTTCTCCTAATCCTGTCCACCTGACCTAGCTCAAGCCCAAGATTTTGATGTTATAGTGCTCCATTTCGCGGTCGATCACTGACAGGCGGTGCAAGGACTGAGAGACCCCAGCCCTGTCATTCAATGTTCGAACGATCCAGTAGCCAATTATAGTCCATCTTCAAATACCAAACGTTGAGACCATAGAATCCGTACGTATCTGAGACTCTGTATCCGTTTATCGTATCATGTTTTAAGGTCACGGGTGATAAGCCCATGATCCAGCTAGTGTCCATTTGTCATTTTTAGAGCAAGTAGGACTGGGTGTGGGTGAATTGTACTGCCCACAGCCCACAGGGGGATGGTTAGTTCAGGTCGGTGGAGTCGCTATTCTCCAAAGATAGTTGCATGAGTTGGTAAAACGTCATCCTACAACTACCCCCCCTCCTCCTCCTGTGGGGATAAAAAGTACTGATGCAAAATATCTAAGTCCCTTGGCACTCTCTATAGTTGTGATCAGTTCCACTGCACTTGTAGCATGTTCCATTGATTTAAGGCAATTATTAGCTAAGTATCCCCTTTCTCCGTAACTAAGACACTTGCCGTCAAATTTATCCGAACCAGTTTTATGTCCTGTTTTTAGTGGTGTTCTTGGGTTTATAAAGTAATGCTTCTACTTTACCACGTTAATAATGAATTTTAGCATACATGAAGGTGTTTCGTATTGTTAAATTTTCCCTTGGGACTCTAAATAATAATCGTTTAGACTCAGGTAATCAACAATTTCTTCATACTCTAATTTTAATTTGTTTGCTAAAATTTGTTTATCGTGGAAATAGACGGAAAATTTCTGGTTTGATTTCGATTTTCGGCTTTCAAGTTGTTTTCTCAGCGAGACCTTGTCGATTTTGAAACCGAAAAGTTCGACGAATTTTGAAAAAAGGTCGATCATTAGATTCGCGAACCGAACATAGAACAAGTCAAGAGCCATACCTTTTAGCTTTCCGATTAAGATGATCCTGAGAAATTTCTCTTCTACATAGTAAACTTTTTGGGCTATTTTCCCCGCTACACATCTTCGTTGCCTGAATTCTCCGGGGTCGGTGTCGATAGCATTGAAAACTATGGACCACCTGCTTCGTTTTCCTCCAACAGGGTAGCATTCCTTGCATTTCGGTTACCCATTTTAGAATTAAAAAATAACTCCTTTTTTTTAATTCTCCGCGATAATCTTCTCGATCTCGGAAATATTGATGCAGCACGTTGGTTTTGAACTAATTGGTGTACTCGATCCGCGATCCCACTCAGAATGAATCCACAAAAACGATTTTTAATATAATTTTGATTCATTTCCTAAAAAAAAAATTTACAGTTCTTGCTTCTTACTCAAAATCGGACCATGTGTCCAAAAAAAGGTAAAGCGTATTTTAGTTTTCGTTAAATTAAAAGTGCGACCAAAGCGTAGACAATATTAGACCAAAAATAAGTCTACAAATAAAAATAGCACCTGATTCATGGCGAAGCGTATCTTATATCTATAAAATAGTAAATAGTTGAAAATGAAATTGATTCATTTATTAAAAAAAAAGGAAAAAAACATTCTTTCTAATCTTTTTTCAACAATAATAAGATTCCAATCGTATTACGACCACAAAATTCCACAAGTACAATAGGTAACCGCTAACTACCTATCTATCAGCGATATTACCAAAATTCTAGTAACTAATTAAATTGTTAGGCATTAGCTAAATATCAAATTCTCTCGGCCAGATCGTTCAGTCACCATTAACCTTAAAAGTTTTCGGATGTTTTTTTTTTTAATAATAAAAACTCGGAACGTACACCGTAAATTACATCAGGTAGTGAATTCATTAATCAAAATACCTTTTCAATTAAGCTTCGATCTTATAGGAAGAGATAGAAAATAAAATCATTTACACCTAGCGGATGCAGCTACTTTCTTGTGGATTCTAGACAAGTTATGGCATAATGAAAAATCGTCGGTTGTCCAATTCGCAAGAGTCCAGCAGCGAATCTTAGGAGAATCGTTTTTTCTTTTCTTAGTGTAATATGCCACGAAACTTAAACTTAAAGCCGTCTCCACATAAACATCGAAATTGTGGATCGAGAAGAGTTTAAAAAGATATTTGAATAGAACTAACTTTCAAAAGTTGTATTAATATGGAAATTAATTAGTTTGAACATAAGACATGGACAATAAATTTAAGCATGTTTGTTATCATTTTAATCTAATTTGATCTTTGAACAATTTATTAGGTGGCACCATATTTAAAAATATTCAAATGGAACTAGAGAAGTACTAAAATTTCAAATATAATTTCCGAAATTCTCCCGAAGAACCAAAATTTCGCTTCGCATTTCGGAGAACTCTCATAGCACCCAATCTTCCAAAGAGTCATTGCTGGTGCTCGTGTAGCCTGTTTTTTTCTACAGGTAGACATTAGACCTGCCTGTATATCTACCTGAGCGTATATGTGTAACCCGTGCGGCAATTATAGGTCTTTGCCAAAGAAAAAAGGGAAACAAAATTTTGCAATTTTTTTTACAGATTCCACAGAGAGCTCACCTATTGCGCGAGCATTTTTCGATTATAGCGCGACCAAACTTCCAACTTCCATGCTCGATTCGAACATTCGTCGCATACAACGAAGCAAATTTATAATTTCGTTTTTAGACAGCGGCTAGAATTGTTTCGAGTTCTTTTTCGGGGTCATTAATGGGCCTTCGGGTAGCCGTCTGTTGCCCGATTTTCATATACGACTGTGTAGCAGCATAGACATCATTACGGATAATAACACACCTGAGGGTCTGTAATACTATTTTTTGTTTTTTTTGCTGTTAGTTTTCTGGCCACTTATATTTATGATTTTTTTTTGTTAGGATCGAAAAATTTTGCTTCCTTTTTAGTCGTTTCAGGAGATGTCAGTGTGAAGCGTCATTTCTTGACGTGTCTGTCGCCGTGCAGATATTTTTTTTCAGTTTCAGCTTGAAATGACGCCAAACGAATTATAGAGCGAGTATCCGGCACAAGGGCACCCCAAATTTTAACAGGTCAGTTGGTTCCTATCGGTTCGTTTCAAAAAAAAAATTTCGGGTGGCACCAATTTGTGAGTGAAATTTAGCGGAAACTTTAATTCGTGACTTAGTAATTGGATGGCGGGAGGTTTGAAATTAATGATAATGCAATATGTGTCATTCGCACGATTCAAAGAAGGATCGCATCCTATCGTAAATTATTATTTTACAGTTATAATGATGTTGAAAATTTGCCATTATTATACTGTTGGTATAAGTCTGGCTTGGACCTTGATGATGGCGCTATAACCAAAATCGGGACTTTTTGCTGAGCTTCAGATTTGGATTGGTTTTATTTTCGTGATGTTGAGCCTCTTGTACACTCACTATCCAAATTAGATTTAAAACTGCAGTTACGAGGTACAATTAATCGATGTAGAACTTCCAGAGAAAATACCATCCTTGCCAAGAACATGTTTGGAACACCCCCAGATCGATTCGGATTTATGATAACACATGAAATGCGCACGACAGAAATAAAATCTATCCCGCCAATTATTATATATGTATGTATGTATGTATGAAAGCAGAATAGAATTTGGACAATGCATGTTTAGAGATTGCGCGGAAAATTTTGACTGAAATTACAATTTTCTCAATTCTTTTTCTTTTATGAATTATTATTTCGATTGTAATGAGGGAATCTATACAAAAACTTGTAGTTTAACGCAAGCTTGTGCTCCCGTCCATACATTTGAAAACCGTCAAACGTTTGCCTGTTTTTCACATTCTTGTGTTGCCTTCTTGTACTTCTAAGCTCAATTGTTGGCATTATTGCATTCTCCAAACTCTATTAGGAGAGTAGTGTTAGTGTGTATTCAGTATCTCTAGGCGGCGCGATCGACAGTTAGCTATCTTCAAGGGTAGAAGAAAATGTTTGAATAAATCAGCAGTAAAATGTCGTTATCAGAACTCAAGGCGTATAAGAAATAGAATAACCTGCAATACTGGCATACAACCATTGAAAAGACTATTGTATGAGGCAACATCTTATTTGGGGAAGAGACTATACTTATTTTCTCCACTCATTCTAGAAGATTCGCTTTACTGGGTGGTTCTTCAGCTGAGTTTGTCAAACCGGTTCGAAATTGGTATCAGCTCGTGTGTTTTTTTTCTTTCTTGTTACGCTAGGGAGGTGTGGAATCTTCATAGCCCGTGCCATTGGTATGCACGATTCACATACCTGATTCTGACAGAGAACTGTCAGCCAATATGTGCCTGCGTACTAAAACAAACCCCTTCGTACAGATTTCAACTACACTCCCCGCGGGACGGCCGTTAGGTATTACTTCGCGGGGCTGGCTAGCATTTTATTCTGTGCCCCTTATATTACTTTTGCTCTCCTTTCTCTCTTAATTCTCCGAAGGTCCTTTTGCACTTACGCTACGAGTGTGCAAATTTTCTGTGATGCCACGATATAGTCTATGATGTTACCATGGCTTGCCATATATCTATTGATGTTACCTTTTATTTTTTTTTATTTTTCGAGGATCTTCTTTCATAGATCCTTAGCATCTCATTCGCGAGAATGTCAATGGAGTTCATTCTGGCTATGACACAGGCTGCTTCGTCCGATATTGTTCGGAAACCGCTGATTCCTCTTCGGGCAGATTCCATACGTTGGAGACATTTTTTCCTGTGTTTCCTTTGTCGCTAACACCACCACCCAAACCGGAGCAGCGTGTAGGACAGCTGAGCTGACTACTTTAGAAAGTAAAATCCTTCTGGCATATCCAGATCCACCGATGTTTGGCAGCATTCGGGAAAGGGCTGCCTGCATTTATAATGCCTTTTTGCTCGCAAAGTTCACGTGAACTTTAAATTTTAATCTATTATCGCACATAACTCCTTAAAATTTAATTGCTTCCTTGGATCTGATGGTTTGACTGCCGAACTGAATGTTCACGTATTCAATCTTTTTCTACTGGCTATTAGAACTGCCTCCGTTTTATTATCAGCTAGTTCTAAACTGGCGGACTCTAGCCTGTCCTTAATTTTTGATACTGGTACGTATGTTTCTGATTCTATTTCACGGATGTGCTTAGCCACGGTAACAACGGCGATGTCGTCAGCGAACCCGATTAATATCACTCCTTGCGGCAACGATAGTCGAAGAACTTCATCGTACATGATATTCCACAGGAGACGACCCAGTACCGATTATTGTGAGGCTCTCGTCGTGACGTTGTAGTATTTTACACCCTCATCAGTTTGGTACCTCAACTTTCTGTTGGTGAAGTAGTTTGAAATTATTCTCAAAAGTTGTATGGTGTGTCCATCCTGGCTAATGATTTCCATACAAATGACCAATCTGCCGTATTTGAGAATTATCCCGTATTATTGAGAATTGAAAATGGTTCATCGTTTACTCATCGATGTTACTTTAGTAGTAGATACGCTGTGACTGATGTATAAAGTGTCAATATCAAACTGAACTTGGTTTAAGATATAACCCCCTACTTGACTTATTTCTATAATTAGTGGAACTGTAAAAAAAAATTAGCAAGAGCACGATCAGGGCATAAATTTTGTAAATTAGCATCACAAGTTCAAATAACTAGCAGGTTCACTCTATCCAGGAGTAATCCCCTTTCTCCAGAGAGCGGGTTCTCCTCTCTTAAGGGGGTTCAATACTTGAAAATCATAAAAAAATGAAAAAAATTTTTATTGGTTTAAAAAATTCTACAACTCTTTCTGTACATTTTGCAACTTGTCTCGTTTTAAAACTCCAATTAGAAGTATTTTATCTTTAATTTTTAATCTAAAGGGTTTGAAGCGATTAGAGTCGGTCCCGGTTCATTCAAACGCTTCTCCTGAAAAATCACGTTTTTGACCTTTTAGGAACACAGATCTCAGGTAAATAACACCCGATTGAACTGAAATTTGGTACAGATGTCCTACGATAAATTAGCTATGCCCTGACGGAGCCGATTTAAAAAAAATTAAAAGTAAAAATGTTATATTGTGTTAAAGTTGCGAAAAATGACTAAAAAATATAAACTCGTATTAATAATTCCCAAAGCACTATTTTGCCAAAAGCTCCCGGCAGGGCGTAGACAATATCGTCAAAAATCATTTGTCGAAATTCGAAAAAAATCGGTTGAGCCATTCCCGAGTTCTGTGTTCCTAAAAACCGCCTGTTTATTGGTGAGAAGGGGGTGGAAGAAGGCAAATATTGAACTCCGTTAAGCCTAGCAGACACGTTGAAGGTGTCTGCTTCTCAATAGAATTTCTTCTATTTTTTTTAAATGTTTATGCTCTAGATGGAATCTGAGAGTGTTTTAAGCTTTCTCTAAAGTTTGTAACGCTAAGAAATAATGCTCGCACAGAGTCGCCAGGGGTACAGAATTATATGTTGTCGCTCAGAACCGGATGTCCAGTTGTCTATCCGGATGTCTGTCCGTCCGTTCTTTTGCTCTTTAGCTTTAGATCGCTTTGAGCTAGAAAGCACAAATTTTATACGCGTAGACTCTAACTTTTCTACCTCCTTCCATACGAAATGATAATAACTTTATTGAATTTAATTATTTTTATGTTCGCCTTACTCCTTCTATACTTCTATGATAGTGAGAATCGATGGTGTTTTAGTATTTGTTTATTCCTGACACTAACATATGCACCCGTGCTTCGCAAGCGTATTTTCTACGAAAAGGAAGGACACCACCACTCGGAAAATACGTTGTCATTTTGGGGAGATTTCCATTTGCAATGTGCTAAAAAAATAATAAAAAGAATGTTGCGTTTGCCGAAAATCGAACCTAGACCGCTCGCGTGGCAAGCAAGCATTCCACCACACAACCGCCGATGTTAATAAACTTGTCTCGCCAAAATTTGACCACAATTTTTGAATCTACTTTAATTAGATTCAAATGGCTTCAATTTTAGACATCAAGTCATAAGTTTCGAATTAAAAAAAATCGATTTTATTTTGAACTTATATTTTTACTGTAGTCATATCGTAAAAAAAAAATGTTCGTAAAAAAGAACATCGGCCGAGAATCGAACGTGGGGCCTCCTGCACGGCAGGCGAGTTTTTCCATTGAACCACTGATACCGACGAAATTTTCTCGGCAAAACTTAGTGATCTACTTAATGTGAGTCACGTGGCCTCAAATATATGCACAGTTTTTCATTTTTATATAGATATCCTTCATTCAATCTTTGCTTCTTATATTCGTTTATAGTTTTTGTATATTATGGTTATCTCAAGGCTCTCCATTTACGAATTACTGGTGACTTTCGTTTATTGCAAGAGGCAGATGAATGTTCTCGCTTTTTGTTCTACTGACGAAGAAAAGCTTATCAGCTTTTTGATGGAAAACGAATTTGGGATGAGCTTGAAATTACATCACATTAGCATCACAACCTATAACGCCATATTGAACTGGGCGATGTGACATACAGATAGATAGATAGATATTTATCAAATATGATGGATATATATATCAAATAGATGGCAGGTCTGCAATGTTTCGAAATATTCATTAGATGAAAAGATTTGACTGGATGGTAGTCTATTGCAAAATTTCTGAAGAAATTCAGAGTTTCTAACTCCGTTGAACTAAGAGCCGGAACACGAGCTGGAAAATGGCAACGCAAGAGATCGCTTCTTAAAACGTATATGAAATGATAGCAAGTTCGAAGCACTTCCTAGTAATAAATTAAGCATATTTAAAATACTTCACAAGCGCTTCTTTTTCCTCGATAGAATAGTTAAGAAGTAAAAATTAAAAGACTTTGAAAATGAGTAAAGATGCTTCAGTATTGCTAAATTTAAAATCTTATATGCGCTTAGAAATTTTCTGTACAATAATGCTTGTCCACATGTTGCTCAGGTTGTAAAAACCTATCTGCAAACACTGAAATGGGAAGTTCTACTCCACCTGAGATATTCAACAGACATCGCCTCTTCCGACTATCATCTATTCCGATCGATGACGCGTAAACTGATTGAGCAGCACTTCCATTCTTACAAAGAAGCCATAAATTGGGTCGATTTGTGGATCGGCTAAAAAGTAGAGCAGTTTTTTCGACACGGAATCCGTATGCTGCCAAAAGGATGGGAAAAAATTTGTGGCTAGCGACGAAAAATTCTTTGAAGAATAAATATTTATTCATTTTTGCAAAATAATGGCTCGAATTTTGGAAAAAAACGGTGGTTTTATATTTATACTCCTAATACAATTCCGATCGAATAATATAGAAATCACTTGCCAAAATTTCTCTTTGTGTGTTTTCATCACATTCAGTTCATGATTGAGCTGTTTCAAAAAATTCAGAATATTTCTTCCACGTAATTTAGTGAACAGTATCTTAAAAAATTCAACCTAAAAATACCAAAAACAATAAATTTTGAAACCTTAATAAATTGAAAATAACACTTTCAACGCCTAAAATGTGTAGTACTTCTATAATTCAAACCTAACATATTCGATTTCAGCGAAAAAAAAAAATATAACACAAGTAAAGACGAAACAGCCACTCCTTGGCCTCGAATTTAGTTTCTTTTACTTGGCAAATGTCATAAACAAAATTCCCACACAATGTCTTCTGCTCGCAGCAAGAAATCGGAGTCAATTACACCCAAATGGCGTATTGTCAATCTTTCGATCACAAGAAATCGTATAAGTTTTGCTTCGCCAAAGTGAAGGTCTCCCATTACATTTTAACATAAATGCTTTTCTTTTCTTATGGCTTACATGTCGGTATGTCTCGCATATACCTCGTTACAACAATATCTTATTTTACTTGAAATATACCTATAACAAACATTTCACTGTTTCAGAAAATTTTTATATTTTTAGGTAAATCATACTCGCAATGTTCGGTTGTATAGCGTTTCCGTAAAATCGTTATAATCAAGTTTTGTTCCAATTTCAGATGAGACGGAATACTCTTGCAGAAATGTAATGAGGTTGGAATACCATTCGTATTCGGGAGAACTTGTAATTCAGCATCTCATAATGACAACTCAAATACCATACGTCGTTCTGGTTTAATAAATCCAGACGGTTTCGGATGATATTACAAAGTTGTCCTACAGTTTTGTTTCTCTTTCAGGATTTTAGTTTTTTCTGTTTTGCCATAGGTTATACTATTCATGTAGTTATTGCAAAAATGATATCTGTATTTATTGAATTGCATGACTTGAGTTTCATTATTTTTCCGATTCCTCATTTAAAACCACAAAAGTATCGATACATTTTGCAAAATTGACTTAACTTGCATAGATTTTCGAATGATGGCGAGATATTTGTAGGCTTAATCAGTACTCGCGGCTATCAAGACTATAAGTTATTGAATTACACTTAAGGAAATTAATCGCAATTAATAAGAGAAGAGATTTATCTTTTGTAAGAAAAGTTATATATTGCGAAAATTTTGATTGATGTAACTGGAAGAGACGTTTTTATTTATTTCACTGCATTCAATGAAAAAATTAGTGTTAGCAAGATTTTTGGAATTTTACTTCAAATATAAATTGTTCAAGTTAATTACATATAATCTAGGCTATAGCCTCTACTACACAATAAGTACAGTTAAAATCATATGATCGAAATCGGATTAGAGCATCACTCTGGATACATGTCCGTAACACTAATAATAATGGCATATCTCAATTTTAAAATAACAACAATCGTACACGTCTATAACTTCATTGAAATCGATGTAATCAAGAAATGCAACAATTCACAGCAAATATAACCCCGAAGCATTCAACTTATTACAATTGCGTGCTAAGATCGGCACATACCTTGATGCATTATTACATCTACGTGTGATGTACATCGGCCCGAAAGAACAACAAGAAGAGATGATTTCTGGTAGATATCTGATATTTTATGATCACAGGATGGACTAGGTTGTAACGTTGGTTTATAAGATTCTGTTCGGTTTCATAGCGCGAAATTCAATAGAAGATTATGATATTTCCTTACCACACTGCCTGCTCGCCTTAACAATAAATGCCGCACCGAAACATTCCCTTTTTTTGTTGTGTTTCCTTCTTCCCCCGATCTAGCTTGCTCGATATTGTTAATAAAAAACGACCGAGTATCCATTCGTATATGGTCATAGGAGTGAAATTATGTTATAAATATTAACTAGTGGTTATGCCCGCACTTTTATTTTATAACATTTTGTAATGCATTTATCTAATATTAAGTTCAGTCATACCGCCTGAGGTTAATTAACGTGCAATTGATGGGTTTATGTTATTGTTTTCGAACGGAATAGCTTTTAGTGTCTTTATTTTCATCGAATCAAGTAAATTAAACTTGTTCTAATCTAACTTGACCGCTTTTTAATTAGTTTAACCGTTTTGTTGAAGATATTTCATATCGTGTAATTGCTTACTTTAATCTATACATATAAATATATTTGTAGTGTATATCTGTTATTTATTTATAAATGACAAGAAGTTTGTGTTTTGCTTTATTTAAACAATAACTAAGCAGAAGCTTAATTTTTAAAATTCTTCTCTCTTTGTCTGTCTGGTTTTCACACAAAAACAGCTGAACCGATTGTAAAGCAAATTTCACAGTTTATTAGATAGACTTCGAGATGTAATCTGCGTTTGGTTTTATTTCAATACCTCCACGCCTTCTACCCCCACCCATATAAAATGACTCATTTTCATATGTAATAATCAAATTTTCTTGAAAACCCATAATTTGAAATTTAGAAATTTATCACAAATGTGATCTTTAGGATTCCTTAATGCAATAAATCGATTCCAAATTTAAAAATTGAAAGTCGATTTATCTTCTGGCTCATCATTTAGAGAAGGGACGAAACAAACATCAACATCCCAACACCAAGTACAGATACTAAAAAAAAACAAGAAATTAGCAAAAATTCACGTACATCGGTGTCAGCTAGCGTTAAGTCAAGTATCTTAAGCACTGCTTATCGATAGAGAAGTCGAATACATCAAAATACTTATAACCTTCTCTCGCGAGACGCAAAATCGGTTCATTCATATCATAGTTTGTCCGGTGAAAACCAACCGCAGCAATCTAGGATACCTTGGTAAGCATTGACCAACATCAAACCGCATCAAACTCAAAAAGGTGGAGGAATCAACTAACCCTGTAAGAAGGTTATGAGCAAAAACTATATCAGCTACTTTACGTCGTTTTGAAAGCGATGATATATTTAATAGCTGAAGTTGATCAGTATCTAATGAAGATGCTATAGAGACTTAGTCTACGAAGCGAATTATTAAATTCCTTGGAGAAGCGTGCGCTAAATCCCAACATAGAATTAGCCTTCCGCATGATCTTATTAATATGCAAACCAAAATCAATTTTATAACCCATTGCAACTTCTTAAATTTTATGAGGGTTGACACTTCTGGATTGTCGAAGGTGACATACAATTCTCTGTTGTATCGTGTTCTCCAGTTCGAATTTTACCTCACACGTCCGAGGATTCTTCTGAGGGTCTTTGAAAGGCGTCAAGTAGTTTTTCGGACGCCTGAGTTAATGTTCACGTTTTGCTGCTATAGCATAGCACAGCACAGGTCTTATGATCGTTTTATGTAGCTTAAGTTTTGTTTTCTTGTGTACGTTCTTGTTTTTAATTATTGGAAGTACCTAATAATACGTCTTGTTTTCAATTAAGTTATCGAAATCCTACTAAAAACATAACAGAATTATGATTGGGCTTAAAGCCTAATCATATGATACTCTAGATGAGATGGAAATGACTTTAAAATACCGGAAAATATGTCATCTCAAATTCTTTCGAATAGTGAATAGAGACTTTTGCATGGGAGGTGGTAGAAGTAGAGGGGGTGGTTTGTATTTTTCGTATATGACACCGAGCATGCCATGCGAAATGTTTTTTGCTGAATTTAAAGTTTTTAGTTTTCATTATTTTTAAAGAAATTGGTCATAGATTTTCTGAAATTGGGGCATTTGTATGAGAGGTGGCAGAGGAAGTGGAGCGCTTAAGATGATTTTGAAACTGCTTATCATCATCCTTATCACCATGCTTTGATTCAATTTCAAAGTCGATCGCTCATATACTTGAAGGAGAAATGCTTTTCTTGAATTTATAATACAGAAATTTGTATGGGAGGTGGTAGAAGGAGTGAAGCGGAGCTGATAATTTTTTCTAACATTTATTTCAATTATTAAGAAACAAATTCTGACAAAATTTGAAGTTTGTACTTTTTCTAGTTTCAATGGAAATCGATAAAATGCATTTAACAAAAATTGTGCATTTGTTTGGGGGGTAGAAGGAGTGTACGGATCAAAACAAATTTTTTTGGCATTAATAATATTTCTATTTGTATACTTTGTACAAAATATCAAGGTGATAGCTTTAACAGTTTCGAAGAAAAATAATTTAATTTAAATTTCAAAATTTCGAAAAATTTGAATAGGAGGGGTAGAAGGAGTGAGGTGAAGATGATAGTTATTTTTAAAATAAATTGCAATTATAGTAGAATTAATCCTGACAAAATTTCATCTTTTCAGCTTTACTAGTATCAATGAAAATCGAAAATATGTATTTTTCAAAATTGTTCATTTGTATGGGAGGTGGTAGAAGGGGTAAGGGGATCGGGTCAATATTCTGTGATATTAATAACATCTATATCGTAATATTACTTAGCTTAAACAGTTTCAAAGAAAAATCAATTTCTTAATATTTCGAGATTTCATGAAATTTGTATGGGAGGGGTAGAAGGAGTAAGGGGATGTAGCCCATTCAGAAACTTAAAGTTACTGTTTTGCTAAAAATGACACACAAAATTTTTTAGCACTATAGCTCAAAGCTTTCGAGAGTTATGTTGTAGACGGACAGACAGACAGACAGACAGAAAGATAGACAGACAGACGGACAGACGGTCACTCGGAATCGAGGTTTTTGAGCGACAACAAATATTTCTGTACCCTTGGCGGCTCTGTGCGAGCATTATTTCTTAGCGTTACAAACGGAAACGCAAACACAATATACTCTCAGATTTCATCTAGAGTATAATCAGAATATATACAATCAAGCTGCTTATCGTTGTCAATAGCCCAAATGGATTTATTTGCGAAATCCCATCAGATTAGTGACAGCGGACGATTCCTGACGAAACCATGAAATTAGGAATTCACAGTAAAACGACATGCACTCATGCACTATGGACTCAAAAACTTTTGTAATAACTGACAGTTCAGCTATTGGTCGATAGAATAGCAGATTTCGCTTCATTTTTGTGGGTCGGTAAGATAAAGGAAGTCTTCCACACACTAGGGAAAATCCAAGTCTTAAGGGATCTCTGAAATAGTAGAGAGAGTTGCTCAGCAATAGAGAGACAGCAGTGCTTAAGGACATCTGCTGGAACCCCATCAGAGCTAGGTGAAGAAACATCCTTAGGGTGAGAGATGTGATTAACTACTTCATCGCAATAAATCGGTATACTAGACAAAGTGGTTGAAGCAGTATCTCTAAATTCATCAAAGTTCGATTAAGGCCACTGACAGAGAAAGATCCACTGAAGAATGAGGCAAAAAAATTACAAATAGTAAATTGATCATTACTATTGCTGCCAAGGAACTGAAAAAAAGCTGGATAACCATAATAATAATATCCGACTGCGCTTCAAGTAAATATTCAGAATACAAGCGAGCAGATAAATCTTTCAATAAGTCATAATATATTTCATACAAATGAAAATCAGTGTCATTCTTTGTTCTAGTAAACCTATTCCAGGCAGCATTGCGAGAATTGCGAATTGAACGCAACTCACTAGTGTACCAGGGATAAGACAATGACATATTCTTGCGATAAGTGAAACGAACTGCAGCAACAAAAAATTGGTATAGGATATAATAAAAATCAAAAGCGGCACCCTCATAATCGGGCTGTCAAAAATTTCATTAAAGTTGAAATTAGAGATAAGGTAGCCCAACTGCGAAAAATCTGCCTTAATAAAACCGAAAGATAGCTTTCTCACTAGGACTAAAAATACGCTTCTAGTCAGTTATAAGAAATATGTTAATAGGAGGGTGCAAGACATCAATGGTCCAAATTGAAATTAAGCTATCTTCCACGGAACAGGCACAGTAATCAGAATAAAAAACTATGTGAAGCTGTCTTTCGTATAAATTCCTAACAAGGCTAAGCTGCTGCAGACTAAGTAAAAATAAACTATCAATAAAAAAAAACATTCAAGGGAGGACGAAGCATCAGAAACTAAGAGAGTAGAATCATCATCAGAGAACGAAGAAGAAAGACCTGGAATATTAAAATCACCTAGTAAAATGAGTTCATCAGACACATTCATACTCGATGGTATATAAATTATTTGAATCCTCCCACTCCTTCCAACACCTCCCATACAAACTGCACTTTTTCATGAAATACTCTAAACCGCACAAAATTTATCGAACCCAAATTTTGTTTGGAATCCTTAATTGATGATGATGATGTAATAGCGCTACAGCTCACATCGAGCCTTGGCGTCCCAGATGCACCTCCTTCATTTGTCTCGGTCCAAAGACCGCGACCTTCAGTTTGGAAAAAACGAGAAGCGATCTGCAATATGCGTCGACTACGACGATCCTTAATTAGTTTTATAATTAATATCGGTGATAAGTAACCCTCCTCTCATACAATGTAATGTGACACAATATCACATCTTTTCCAAAATTTGATTTTCTTGAAAAGTATGAAAGTTACTGGTTTGATATTTAAAATATATCAATTGTATGATGATTGTAGTTATTTCTCAAAAAATCACAAAAAAAACCCCACTCCTTCTACCACCTCCCATACAAACTGCACAATTTCACTAAAACTAATGAATCAGTATCTATACTTAAATTTAAAAATTAATACATAAGTTTAATTTACATTAATCGGATTACAAATATTTTTACAAATTATTCAATAATTGAGTTATGAATTTAAATCCAATTTGAACAATATTACTGCTTCTTTTTATTATTGATGGCAAGGCATCATATAATTTGACCCCGATGTATGAATAATGTTTTAGGCCAACGTTCATTTTCCGTTTCGGTAGCAATTTATATTCACGAGTGCAAGCCCTAGTAAAGTTTAAGGTAACCAGGTGAATAAGTTTTTTGATTTCTTTGTGTATTTGAATACTTGATATTAGCTTGAACATTTGATCGATTGGAAGTACTTGTAAAACCGAATATAACTTATCAAAAGGCAAACGCCTACTTTTTCTCAACAAAATATTTATTAATAGTTTTTATTAAGTGGTGAAAGGAAACTAGTGTTGGGATAGTAGCCAATCAATTATTTCATATTGTAGCAGTGAGCGAGGAAAAGTAAAATATCCTGACAGTTTTTATTTGCAGAAAAGATCTCACTTCGAGGCAGATTGGAATAAGTTTTCGTAGACGGGATATAAGATTTGAAATATGGATTTCCCATTTAAGGTGTTCATCGAATTTAACACCTAAATATTTGGCGAATGGGACTCTTTATAGTGGGGGACACTGGCAATTAGTACCACACTGATTTGTGTGAATCCTGATGTCTATATTAATGGGGTCTCCATGCCGAGTCAGTTTAAATACTATGCAATTTTTTTCAAAATATTTAAAGTGATGTAGTCTTGCAATTCTTACGCGGACAAAAGTGCGGGGAATCGCTAGTATGTAATATAATTAACAAGACGTTAAAAATTTGGGTATAAGCAGTCGAAAGGACTCTATCGATTTACATAGATTACAAGAAATATTATATATGGGAAAAATAATGAAGTGGGCATTATTTGTCCATTAGTTTCGGAATATTATATCGGTTTTTATTTCTACCTGAAGCGTAGTGGCGGATGGAACTGGAGGCAGTTAATTATCACTAACACCATCAAGCCTACTCTTTAGAATCCGGAAGTTAAACAAAAAAAAAAAAAAATTCAAGTTGCATTCAGACTTTCGGTGGATTTTTTTTTGTCCAACTAATTTCAATCAAGTTCAAACAAAGGCTTATCATTAATTTGAAACTTAATTACAAAAGCTATTTAAGCCGGACAATGCTTCTTCTCCAGTCTTGTTTTATCTATTTGTTTGCCGGGAAAAGTTCCGGATCGTACATCGGACGATGTAAACATGAAAATAATCCGAACCAAAGGCATCCAAAATCTACGCTACGAATAATATCAAATTCCATTTTATCTGCAATCTAAGCAAGCCCTCAAGATAATTCTCATTTTTCTGTGGATGAGTTTTGTATTAGGTTTTTCATTTTATTCCTATCTTGAAAGTTCTTCAGTTCTTTCTATTTATTTATTTTTATTTTATTTTTTTCTCGTTCATTATTTGTATGTATCTCTTATAAGACATGAACATGAAGCTTAAAACCGATTAAAAGTACTTTGGGTTTACTATAGACATTTAAAGCTGAACATATTCAGCCGTCTTCTATCGCCATATAAGAGGAACACCTCCTTGTAATTGCGCATGTTCTTCCAACTGATCGTATTTCATTAAAGTATTGAGAAAGGCTTTACAAAGCGAATAAAATAATGCGACAGAAAGAAAGCAACATCAAGAAGAAGTGTGTGGGGGGAGGGGACGATGGGTATACTGTGAAGAAAAAAATCCCAGGTCAGGAGGAGATGGAGAAGAACTAAATAATATTATTAAAGAAAAATTGAAAAGAAGAGCAAAATGATGAAATGGAAAATTAAAAGAGAATTAGAAAACTGATTATGATCAGAAAATGCGATCGATTTAATTACTGAATGGCTCTGAGGTATAGGTAGAACTTCTCGAAGCAACAGCTCGAAGCGAGGTTCCGCTAGAAGGCTACAAGAGTAGAGGAGCCCGACTACATATATTTCATACGAAAATCGATTTAAATCAAAGAAGGTCGGCCGGTTGATGCTGTTTCTCCTCTTATATGTGATCTTCAATGATGAGCCTCTTGTCTTTTGTTACCTTATTTTATTTACTTATTTTTCCTTTTTTATTATTCTCATTATTTTTCTTTCTTTGCCTGTCGTGGTGGTGTAGCGCTACTCTTGTCGAGCACATTTTATGCGCTATTCTTATGGTTGTTTCCTATCGGTTTTTCCTTAAGATATAAAATGGTTTAAAGATTCGACGCGATGAGAAATCTTAAACCGAAGCGAAGCTGCGCTTGAGAAGAACAGGTAACAACTAGTTGGAATCTTGTCGTATGTCGAAGACATTCAGTGTCAGAATAATATTAGCTCTTCGGCACTGCCTTGGGAGTGAATTTCGGAAAAGGATGTTTTGTGACATTTACATGCGCTTTAGAGAGATAATTGGGCATTGAACAGTAAATTTTTAAGTTATACCCGTATGCAGCTATGTTTAAAAGTATAAGGGCAAATTATTTGTTGGGAACTGATCTGAGAAATAGAGGCTTGTTAATTTTTATAACAGTTTTTTATTACTGGAAATACATTCCATATGTATATCGGTTTAAGACTGCATTTCTACTTTAAATATAAAAATTCCATTCATTCTAAGTTGAAAGTATGGTTTGAAAAAGCAAATGGGTTAAATAAGGAAGCTGTAAATTCTTTCAAAAATAGAAAATAAAATCATTTGTACCCAATGCGGTGGTTATGCTAAGTAATTATAAAAACATATAATACTAGTGGAAATGCAGAAAAAATAAGATTGCTCTTCATTTAATTAGTTTTAAGTAACTATAAAGGTTTAACTACACGTTTCATTAATTGTATCCTTTTCACAAAATCCTCACTCTAGGATAGCCCCAGACCCCGTTGTGCCCCCGGGTTCCCCTATTGCTGATTTTTTTAGGTTTCCCCGCCTCTATCAAATCTACTTTGCACCAAAATCATTGATGATTTAATCGTAAACTATTTCATAATTATTATAATTTTTGTGGTGGGTACTGAATCTAATCGAACGTTAGTGGTGTTGAAATCAAATAAACTGCGAATTGATCGTTAACTCAAACCATCTTAAAGGTGGTACGTACTTGCAAGGGGTAAGGGACAGAGAGGGAATAAATAAAAACAATTAACAATTATTGTCTCGACTTCACTTGAAGATTTAAAGTTAAAGCTTGACATACGCATATATTAAAATATACTAGCGGGATATTAAAAAAATAAAATATTTGGATACAATAGTAGCATGCTTAAATGGAAAGCATTTCATCAAAACGAGATCTGAAGGCTTTTGTATACCCGTTTTCTTTTTAAAGTTTATGTCTGCTGTTTCCACTTACGAGTTCTTACATTAATTACCGAGGTCTTGTCGTTTACCTCATCCTAAAAGCGGAAGTATGATGATGCAATGGTGCTACAGCCCATATCGGCACCTCCCGGATGCACCTCCTGCAGTTGTCTTGGTCCAACGATCACGTCCTCCAGTTTAAAAAATCGAGAAGCGATCTATAATCTGCGTTCACTGAGTCCTCCCATCGTTTTCGTGGCTTCCCCTGCGGTCGGTGGATTTGAGCTTTGCTTCTGAGCACTCGTTTTGGAAATCTTTCCTCGTGCATCCGTTCCACTTGGTCAGTCCATTGAAGCTTGCGGACTTTGATCATGATAGATGCTGGTGGGTCATCAAATAGTTCAAACAACTCATGGTTGTATCGAATTCGCCAATTCGTCATCTCCTTTCTTAACTGCTCCGTGCACCTTCCGAAGGATTTTGCGCTCAAACGTGTCGATTAAATTCTCCGACAACCGCGTCAGGGTTCACGTTTGAGACCTGACTTCATTGGGAAGCTTTGAGTCAACTCGTTTTGAATTTTTACTTGGCACTCATTGTTTTCCATTGTGGCTTTTATTCACCGAACTAGTTTCGGAGGAACACTTAGTTCACAGCTTACGGTCGACACTATCGTATGCTATACAAAAATTGACGAGACTTTGGTGCACATTAATAGCATAATCCCAGCATTTTCCTAGCACCTATTTCACTGAGAATAACTGGTCCGCTGTCAAAAGAAGAAGTATACAACTTTTAATTTTAAACTAAATAATTAAATTCATTCAATTAATAAATTTCAAATACGGCGCAGTTATTTCAGCTTTCGCCGTGAATTAAATTTTAAAAAATTGCTAACTAATGTAATAATGTGTAAGACTGGTCGAAAGTGCACATTTATATTTTAAAGTGTTAAATTTAGCAAAAAAAAACCCTTAATAAGAAGAACACAGTTGCAGAAGAGCCTTAATTTTAGGAGTTCATAGAGCTAGATGACGTATACTTTTGGCGAAATTTTGTAGTTTAGTATTAGAGAATTCCGCTATTTTAAGAAAAAATTCAAATTTAACTCAAGCAACGTGAACGTATATAGCCTCTTGTGATATCACGTGGTAAATAGTTTTTGAGTTCACCATGGAATCAAGTTCTTGAGAAAGCTTAGCATATCGAAGAAGTGTGGTCAAATATTCGCTTGAGCTTATGAATAGTCATCCTCCTCATTGCAGAAATCAGATTTAGATTCGTTCCTAGCAAATGAACCAGTTTGCCCATTTAAATGTGTACGCCTTATAAAATAATTCCGGAAAAGAGAATTAAGCCCAATACTGACAAGGTAATTGTTGACTACCAAGCTGGATTTAGAGCTGAGCAATTGATCAGATATTTTCACTTAAATAGCTGGCGTAAGTGCTGGGAATATTGATATGCACCCTGTATTCGTCGGCTCCAAACGACTGTTGCGGGTTTGAAGTTCTACTACAATTGCGCTACAGCCCAAATCGGACCTTGGCCTCCTCACATGCAGGTTCCTTAACATTTTCATTACTTACTTTGGAAAAATTGTTAGCCCTTCGCACAACCCCCTTTCTACGAATTTTTCATTTTCGTAGAATGAAGTGACCAAGGTATATCCATGCAGGCGATGTGTTGGAATTATATATTGCGCCGACCGGAATTTGAAGTCACGACCTTCGCATTACAAGACCAACACGCTACCCACTAGGCTACAGCCTAGCTAGGGTTTGAAGTTGGTAACTTAATATTTCCACTTGTTGTCGATGCGTTCTAGCTAACATACGCACACATTTTAAATATTGGAAAAAAAAATTTAATGTAATCGATTCGCGAGAAGTAGTATGGGAAATTTTATTGATATTTCCAGTGAAACTCAAAGCGTTTGGCAATAATAACCTCCTAAAATCGATTGAGAGTTTGTTATAAATATGAACGCATCATAAAAGTCGTAATGGATTGGGTTTTCTCTTTCCCATAGATTCCAGAGTCTGGCTCTGTTTTATCACCAACAGTATTTCTTATTTAATGACTTTCTTTCGTCAACTCCCAATCCAATACATACAGTTGACAGTACATTAAATAACATCTATGAATTCGACACGATTAATAACGCTTAACGCGTCCCGGTGGCATTTAAATGTCCCGAATTATTTTGATCAGTAAACTCTGATCTGAACCTAGCCTTGAAATGCGGCAAGATAAATAGAGTAGAGTTCAAAGCCTCAAAAATACAGGCCTGTCATCTTGACCTTAAACGTAATGTTCCAGCGTCGGACTCTAATGAAGCCTTCAACGGTGGCTAACCATCTTAATTGGAACCTGCTTATACTCGACATAGCATTTGATGCTTCCAATCATCTAGATGTCCTCCGAAGTTGTAAAATTAGTATTTTCACCAATTAACTCAGCCTCGAGTACAATTCGCATTTATGTGCTGGTGCACCCAAAATGCAATTCGCGATGCTCAACTGTGTCCAGAGGCAGGCGTTCCAACTTATTGCAGATGCAGTCAACACGGTTTCTATATACTGGTCAGAGTATCGCAGAAATGTCGGAGTACTAATCATTTACTATCGCTACTTCCATGGTAAATGCAGTGAGGAAATTTCTAACCTTATTACACCTCTTTACACATTTCCTAGAACTACTCGCCTATTTACAAGCAGACATGAGTTTACTATTAAGCTTCCACCTTCTCGTACAGTGAAAAATAGGAACTTTAAAGCTTGGAATGTATTGCCAGAGACCGTATTCTCACTGTCTTCGCCGTTTTAAAGTCAACTTCCATCGACATCCTTTTAATCCCGTTTAACCTTCAATTCGTTTTTATTGTCTCCATTTACTGACACAACTGTGTAAATTGCATTAAAGGGTGACCCCCTGAGTTGTGTTTATCATCATCAATGGCGTGACAGCCCAAATCGGGCCTTGGCCTCCTGAAGTTGTCACCTCCTATAGTCTCGATCCAAAGACCGCGTCCTCCAGCTGCTAATTTTTAAGATATAAGAAATATTTTATTTTATCACCTTACTTCCCACATTCAACTTTATAGCCAAAAAGTCAATAAGTTCATTGTTTATTTCTCTTTTCTCGACACCTTTTTTTCCGATTGCCAGCTGCAGGCTATGTAGCTTAAAACACGGTTGGACGGTATAACGGCACCTTACCAATTCACTTGCTAGAAGGTTTCGCACTCTAAGTGGGTAAGTTGTTATTGCATCGCTCCCGTTCTATGTCAGCGGTCAGTGAGAGGAGGGAAAGAAGAATTTTTTTTTTCTCCTATTTCATTTGGTGTTGTGGTTGTTGTTGTTTGTGTTGCAATTTATTTGTATTTGCAACACTAGTCAATGCAAAGCTCATTTGCAATTGACTTTACAAATATTCGAGGGCTAAGAGCGAATCACTTTGCAGTGTATTGCCACCTCACATCTAATAGTCCAGCGATACTGGCACTTGGTGAAACGAAAGTTTCCAATGGCGACGATTTGGACCACTATTTTGTTCCAGATTATGTTCTAGTGCCTGTATTTTTTAGACAACGCGGGATTGCATTGTACATTCGCAATAATATCGCTTATCAACTTCTGCCTGAGTACGGAAATTGTACGAATCCCGAATTTAATTTCATTTGGGTTAAACTCTACGTCCATAAGCGAATTATTCATCTTTGTTTTTTGTATCGAAGCCCTAACATATCGGACGAAGACACAACCAGTGAATTTGAAAATATTTCAGATTCAATTGATCGACTTCTCTCCAAACACCCTGAATCCGAAATCGCAGTAGCGGCCGATTTTAATGTCCATAATATAAATTGGCTTCGTCACTCCCGTAACACATCTCCAGCCGGCCGATTGGTAGAACTAGTCGCATCATCGAATAACCTATGCAAAACTGTAGACAAAGCTACACGTATCCCTGACGTTGCAGGCCAAGGATCTTATCTTCTTGATCTTTTCTTAACATCAGACCCGCATCTGTTAATTCTCCACTCGGAAGCTCAGACCATTGCTTAATTTCCGCCTGTTTCCCAGTTTCCATCTCGACGCCAATCTCACCAGCTCCTAAAAAGTTGGTATGTTGGTATGGCATTACGGAAGTGCCGATTGGTTCAGTCTTATGCAATTTTATTATACATTTGATTGGTCTATATGCTTTAACAGAGGTGTTGAGTATGCTTCTTCTGCAGTAATTGAGACCATCTTGTTGGGCATGAGACTTTTCATCCCTCAAAGCTACAAACCAATCAGGCCCAGTTCTAAGGCTTGGTTTAATGAAAATTATAGTACTGCGATAAGGGCTAAAGAGGCAGCTTACCGTGCTTATAAGCAGCTGCCATCTGAGGGTAATTGGATAAATTTCAAAAAAGAAAGGAACCTTTGCAAATCCAGCTTACAACGAGAAAAATATTTGCATGACCAGAAACTGAGGCAAAAAATTTTGAGAAGTCCTCAGGGCAGCAAAAGTTTTTGGTCTCTCGCTCGTTCCATCAGAGGTAGATCTGCATCTTCAATTCCATCTTTAATCTACAATAATGAGGTTATTACGGATCCTAACATGAAGGCAAACATATTAGCGGACCAATTCGCTGCCAACTCTTCTTTACCACCAACGAACTCTAGCCTTCCAACGTATACTACGCTAAATTCCTCCTTAGGACAGATTAGTATTCAGCCGCGAAACGTTTACCGAGTTTTTAAGAATCTAGATGCTAATAAATCATCCGGTCCAGATGGAGTCCCTGCCCTTGTCCTTAAAAATTGTTGCGCTTCTCAGCTAAACCTCTATGCAAACTTTACCGTCTCTGTTTATAGTCCTCTATTGTCCCATCTTTATGGAAGCTTGCAAATGTTCAGCCAGTTCCAAAAAAAGGAGAACGCACCAATCCCGCTAATTATCGCCCAATAGCAATAACCTCAATTCTGTCCAAAGTCATGGAGACAATCATCAACAATAGAGTAATAGAATATCTCAACATCAATGATATTATTGACGACAAACAGTATGGATTCCGCAAAAAACGTTCCACAGGAGACGTTTTAACCACCCTCACAGAACGTTGGAACAAGAGCATTCACCAGTTTGGTGAATCTTGTGTTATTGCTCTTGATATTTCCAAGGCTTTTGACAGAGTATGGCACACTGCCCTTTTAATCAAACTTAAAGCTATTGGTTTGGGCGACTCTCTTATTTCCTGGATTGAAAGTTTTTTAGCCAATCGTTCAATGCGTGTGGTATTGGATGGTGTGGTTTCCTCTTCTTATAAAATTAACGCTGGTATCCCTCAGGGGTCGGTTCTTTCTCCCACCCTTTTTCTGATACTTATTAATGACCTGCTATCTTCAACTTTCAATCCTATACATAGCTTCGCCGATGACAGCACCTTAGACTTCTTCTATCACTACAACAGTGCGTCCTTAGCACGATGTACTAGCTTAGTAGAACAACGTAGGTACATGGTTCAATCATTGAATGACGACTTGGCAAAAATTCTTAGTAGGGGCAATAAGAATCAAGTTGAGTTTAATGCTTCGAAAACCCAGTGCTGTCTTGTGTCCCACAAACGTGACTCTATCCTTGACCCAATCACCTTCGGAGGTCAGCCACTAACCACTTCTTCAAGTGTTAAGATGTTAGGTATCCAAATCACAGATAACTTATCTTGGAACGACCATATATTTAACATCGCCAAGGAAGTATCTAAATGCTTGGGCTACCTAAAACGATGTAAAAACTTCTTCACCGCTTCTGGGCTATTAACAATTTATAAGGCCTATATTAGACCACGTCTTGAATTTAATTCCCACCTGTGGGTGGGAGCTGCAAAAACTTCTCTCTCCTATCTGGATAGTATCCAGTCTCGGACCATTAAAATTATAGGGGATTCGGACATCACTTCATTGCTCGATTCACTCGAGCATAGACGAACTGTAAGCTACCTAACCCTTTTGTATCGCTACTACAATGGAGATTGTTCGGACGAAATCTTTAATCTCATGCCCCCATGCATGCCCTTACCCCGTAATACTAGAGCTGCTTCGCGCGCTCATAAGTATTCTCTCAACCCCACCTTCACTGTCAAATTTCGTGATTCGTTTTTAAACCGGACTGTTCGAATATGGAACTCGCTTCCCATCTCGGTGTTCGCGCATGACTACAACATTCAGCAATTCAATGGAAATATTCATTGCCACTTCCGACTATATCCCCTAAATTCCCAAAAACCAATATCCTTCCCCCCTCACCGGAGCTGTGCTTCAGTACAAAAGGGCAACCCCTCTAGTTCCGGTATCACATAAAAAAAAAAAGATAACTTTTCTGTATTCATCAACCGAGTCTTCCCATTGCTTGCGTGGTTTGCCTACTGGTCGGTAACTACTTCTTCTTCTTTCTTCCATTCGCTCTACATGACCAGCCTACTGCAGTTTACGAAGCTTGATGAACATTGAAGCTTCTGACTCGTCATAGAGTTAATACAACTCATGATTGTATCTTATTTGCCATTCCATTCGTTCCTTCATAGGTCCCAAAACTCTTCGCAGGTCCTTTCTTTCGAATACGTTAACTGCAGACTTTTACGGCGGAGTCAAGATTGACAAATACCTCCTTAGCACTGTCGTCAGCGTATGCCACTAGTTGGGTGGACTTGAGCAGTACTGTCCAGTTGGTATCGACTGGGATTTTTCGCACGAGAAACTCTAGTGCCAAATTGAAAGGTATGGGGGCTAGACCAGCTCCCTGCTCTAAATTACATTCCGTTCGCTGTGGAATCGGTTGTGTTCGGTAAAGTAAAAAATCCTCTCCAGTGTAATTTTGCGGATTTAAAACATATGTTCTGGGTGATGTATTGGTAATCCTTTTTTAGTCCTTATTTTCCAATGCTTGATATTTGCTTATTTTGGTGATCCAGATTCATCGAAAATAAAATACATTATTTTATTGGAATGTAATGGGAAAGCATTTTGATTTTGAATCCCCAATAGCCTGAGCCTCAAATGGATTCGTTAAATTTTTATATGACCACATTAATTTAACACTTTCTATTATCGAGTTCCTGGAAAATGCTTCATCAAAATTTCAGCTTTCTTACACAGCGCGTTCCCCTGCTAGAGATAAAACAGACGGACATGTGTTTTTTTTAGTGGCAATATAATAAATTCTGTGTTATTCATTTTATGCTCCGTCCGAGTGTTATTTCTTAGTATTACAAACTTTAAAGCAAAGTTATAACATTTTCTAATTTCAAATACAGTATGAAAATTAATTTGATTTTGCCGTTTATATGGCTTCGATCATATACTCAAATGATAACCATTTACTGATTCCGTTTTTTTAATTTTTGAAAAAAAAAAAAAAAAAAATTATTTTACATATTTAACGCGTTCCATATTTTTTCGTAACGTGCGGTGTACCATGTTGGTCTACAATTTCGAAGGTCGAGAGTTGAAGTTGCGGCCGATGTATACCTTCAACACACTATTTGCGTGGGTAAATCTTGGCTACTTCAATCTGCAAAAATGGAAATTCGTAGATAGAGGGTTGTGTGAAGGGCTAACAACCAGGGCTGTCTTCCTATACGCCGTATACCCTCAGCTCATTTCCTAGAAAAAGCGTATACGGTCTGGTAGGCCTTGCACCGGTGGTATACACTGTGTATGTCGTATACCTTGTACTTTTTCATTGCTCTCGGCTCTTTTGTTTTCAAATCTTAAAACTACTACTAATCTCCACCGACTGTCACACAACGTATTAGCTTACTGAATTCCAGCGGTCGATCACAGGAGTTACTCCCGCCAGTCGATCATAAGACTTAATCGCTTACTGCTGCCTGTCGGTCACAGGACTTACTCCTGCCCGTCGATCACACTCGCCTGCCGACTCCCCTACACGTTTCCAGCTTTCAACTCTCCTGTCCAAATATCTACCCAGAAATTATTGTTTTCGCGAATACTCGTCCTTTCTATACAAACCACTATGACGTGTTGGCTGACTGTCGGCGGCCGTTGCTGGTCATCGCACATACGACGACGTGTTTTGTTGACTATCGACCATACGACACCGTGTTTCGCTGACTCTCGCTGGTTGTCGTTCATACGACTACGTGTTTCGCTGATTATCGCTGGCCGTCGCTCATACTGCTGACTATTGGCGATCGCTGCCCATGAGGCGACGTGTTCCTGACTTGTCGGCTAGGCCGTTGCCCATACTACAACTTATTCCTGATTGTCGGCTTGGCTTGCGAACATTGTCGGCCCTCGTCGGTTTAAAGTAATGATATTTTTACTCTAGTCACATCGTAAAAAAATACCGGGAAAAAAATACCGGGAATCGAACTTGGACCGTACGCGTAGCAGGCGAGCATTCTATCACTGAATCTCCGATGTTGACGAGCTCATCGCACCAAAATTTAGCCATCTACTTAACTTAAGTCACGTGATTTCAAATACAAGCACAGTTTTTACTAATTATTATGGAAATATACTGTCAGTAAAATACTTTAATTGCTATTGCAATCCCTTTGATCACCACGCAGATTTTGTTTGAAAACTAGGAGTTCATCTTCATAAGTGTATAATACATTTTCGCGCAGAATAATTATATTGCAGTTCAATATTATTGATGATTTCATGACTTTATAAATTTAGCAACATCGATCACCGGTGACTACTCGAGCGTATACCCTCTGCTGGACTTACGACTACAGCGCTAATAACAACCCTTCCAGTATAACAAATAAAATAATAAGGAACCTGAAGTTCAGGATGCCTAATCCCGGTTTGGGCTATAGTGCCATGGAAGGCAATATTTTTTTCATATCATAGTCGAACTGAAAATATAATTCTTTTTTTTTGGCAACAGCTATAAAAAAGAAACCATGCCATAAACTAAATAGATTGATTTTATTTAATTTATCATTTCGAACAATATATAAATTTTTATTGCCGGCAAACTTCATCGTATTGGCAAATCGACAGTATCAAAATCTCAACAAGCACTTAATACGATAATCAATATTATAAATAACTAATAACAAGATAATATTCCACCAAAATCAAGCATAGCCATAAATAAAACGAAATCTTTTGTCATTTTAAATCAATTGGATGCTATTTAATAATAATACTGGATGTAATAATATTCATCGAAAATCACATTAAATCAAGCTGTTATTCAAGACCGGTTGATAAGAAAAAAGCGCGTCTGTTTGACCTAGAGACATGAGAATCTACTCACATGTAAATTAGATGATTGATAAAAAATATATTAAATTTTTTTTTGGTATTTTTAAATTAAAATAAGAATTTCGTTATTATTTATATGCTTTAGAGAGAATTTTAAGATAACAGGAAAAGAAACTAAATTACACACTTGCTGGACAACTTAGCATATTGGCACATAATGCGCCTTTTCAACTGGAATACTGCAAATTTAAAAAATTTTGTTTCGAACCATGACCATAACAGTAAGAAATTTATAGGCTATTTTTTCATTAATATAATCAAGAGACAAAGCCGAACCCAATTCTATTTTTTCTCGAAATTCATGATTTTCAATTAATTTTAGTTCTAAAGATACGATATCGAAGTTTGACTACTAATCTTCAGATTGCTAAAGATACATAAAATATCTTTAAGAATATTTAATTAATTACGGCATTTATTTGACATGAAAATGATATTTGCCTATCCATTAATTTGACAAGTTTTTAAATTGGAAAATATTAGAGTTTCGTGTATATATTATAAGCTTAATGATTATTGAAACGTACAAGATAATACGGAAGGCGTCTTTTTCAAGCCCACTGTTTTCTTTAAATAATAATTTATGAGTTTGAATTACATGAAACCAACAAAAAAGATTCCGATAAGGTGTTAAATTTTCAATATTGCTCAGAATTTATGTTAGGTGTTAGGCCGACACTGATCTCTAGAGTGAGTGAAAAATTAAACATAATTTTCCATTTTCGATTGTGGGTTTTAAAATATTTAGAACAGGCCAACAGAATATTCATAATATACGCCACAAATCGTTTGCCATACAACATTTACATATTCACTTGTATACCATTATGAACGTTCTTTGGACAAGCAACAAAAAAAAACCCGATTAGCAATATGAACAATTTTCAGTCGCTCCCATTAGATTTATGTTTGTAACATGGCATCGGTCCAGCCAACATGAGTTCGCCCATTTATTTAAATTATTTCTGGATCAGATTTTCGAAAAAAGAAAAATTTCCACAAGATCTCACCTACACAATCGATTAAGTATTTTGTACGTGTCAGTTATTGCTTCCCGTCGCCACTTTTGTTTCAACACTCACGTTCTTACCAAAAACTCACCTAATGGATCTAAACGGTCGATTTAATTGCCTGAAATATGTTAATTTCGTTGACTCGATCCCCCCGACTTAGAATTTCCGCCATTTTTAAAATATGCTAAATAAAGACAAGACAGCTCAATAAAAATGACCGACAGTCCAGAGAATCCTCTTATCTAGTGTTTTTAGATATTTTATACAACAGTAATCGTGCCACCCAATAATTCGTCGCTTAAAATAAATAAAAAACCGAGAAAAAAAAACCGCGCCAAATCAAAAATCTACTCAATTCACACATACTTTGAAAAAGGGAAAATCTATCGCATAGAATATTCGCTAATTAAAAGCTCTTAATGTTTCGACATTCGCCCACATTATCGAAATGTTCTTAGGTCACTCCTAGAGTTCCACTAACAATGCCATCAAAAAAATTCGACAAACCGCGATTATTATTTTAAAATTTTTTTTTTCTTAATTTTAAGATGATTACAAAGATTTTCGAATTCGGAATTTTGGCGTTGTCCGGTAAAAATGTTTGCATAAAATGACGATTAGCAGGCACAGACCACCTTCCTCGATGCGTTACAGATTCGACATCCGTATAAAAAGAAATTTAACTAGTTTTGATGAAGAGCTAACAATCACAGCAGACAATCTTAATTTATTGGGATTCGTTCGAATTAAGTTAATTTTTCTCCTGATTAGGGATCAGCAGAGCACAGTTTAGCACGTAATCGAGAAATTGACGCTCTATGTTTGGAGTTCGAACTGGATAGTGTATTAACCGCGACGTATTCATTTCTTATAAATAACGCCATAAAAAACATTATTTTTAATTTTATTTTAATTAAAATATTTGCCGTAATTCTTTCGATGGCAATAACATTAATTGTCTTCCTTCATTTACCAACGTTTTTAGTATTTTGAAAAACACAAAAATTGTGGGTAGTCTAATCGTTTCGAGTGGTTCAGTTTATAAAATATATCTGATCGGTGTATATTTCAAATTTCTCGAATCTATTCCGAATTGATATCAACAAGAATAAAAATGTAGAAAGAAAATGAAAATTTCGGAAATTAAATCTGAATTGAGCTGTGGATCTGGTGAAGAAAACGAAAAGGAATACAAAATTTTTCTGAACGTGCTGACATTTTATAAAAACGCTAGGTGAATGAGTTCGGTTTTTAAGCTAACATATAGACAAACTTCTCTCAAGTTTAGTCTGCTAACGGGAATTAATCTTCGAATTATGTTTTCTCGATGAATACGTATGCTTAAGTACATAGTAAACCGAATATTGCGTGACGCTAAGGGAATACTGCACAGGTAGTGAGATTAGAACCCAGGGACTTCGAATTGCAAAGCGGCCGTGCTGACTACTGAGCTATCTAGACCTTACGGCTTAGTTGGTTTGTAGCGTTGCAATATAAACCGCCTTGCTAGGGTGTAGTCTAGTAGGTGGCATGTTGGTCTTGTAATGCGAAGGTCGTGAGTTCAAATCCCGGTCGGCGCAATATATAATTCCAGCACATTGCCTGCTTGGATATACCTTGGTCACCTCAATCCATGAAAAATGAAAAATTCGTAGATAGAGGGCTGTGCGAAGAGCTAACCACCCTTCCACAATAAGTAACGAAAAATGTTAAGGAACCTGAATGTAAGGAGGCCAAGGCCCGATTTGGGCTGTAGCGCCATTGTAGAAGAAGAAGATAAACCGCCACAGTACTCCCCCACCAGTGATAGTGGTGAGTCATATCTTTGAGCTGGCAGCGACTAGGAGTCAGCTTTACACCTGCTGCTCTCAGAGCGTATTGCTGTGCAGTGTTGTTGTCGTAAGGACATTGCGCGGTAGCGTTTTTTTAACACGGAGAAAAGCATCGAAATCCTTTAAGTGAGGGACTTAAACCCGCTAAAAATCCCTGACCTAACTCACTATCCTTCGGGATTATTGTTAAGTATTGCGTCAGGAGGACGGAGGAGAATGAAGCTCAAACGTCAATTTACTACTATATGCAATGTCTCATGTCACCCTGTATATGTCACTGCCTATTTTATTTAACTGTCAACTGTTGTAGTTGCTGTAGTCACTTCTGGCTTAGATAGCTCCCTATGTAGCCTTTCGAGTCTCCTTAGTTCGATGAGAGCTGTCACACATATCTCAGTCACCGCGTTTCGGATTTCGTTGCTGCTCAGCACATGTGGGACAATGTTGTCGGGGTTAATATTTTCTTCCACGATGTCCAGTTGCCAGGCATTGGTACTTACTCGCTGCTCTTCTTTTTTTCTCTTCCGCTGTTAAGCGGGTCGTATTCTTTTTGTGATATATTCGTTTTGCTTCACCAGCTAGTATATCTGGCGGCAGTAAACCAGCTATAACATTCGCGGCGTCATATGAGATTGTGCGAAAACCACTGCAAACCCTTAATGCACGTACTCTCTGTACGTTTTTTAACATATTCGCGTAAGTTTTGTATCGTAGTGCTTCACTACTTATCGGTGCAGCATACATTATTATACTTAGCGTTACTCTTGAAAGGAACATCCTCCAGTTTTGTCTAGTTCCTCCAATATTCGCCATTGTTCTGCATAGGGCGGAGCTCACTCGTCCTGCTTTGTGTAGATAGTATCAATGTTCATCTCAAAGGATAATCTTGCGTCAGCCATAAAACCCAAGTTTTTAATGGAGGGTTGGGATACGATTTCAAGTCCATCTATATTTAACGTTACATGCTCTCTTCGTTTTCTGCTTGTAATAAGATCTACTTCTGTTTTTTGTGCAGTTAGCTCTAAATTAGATGCTCTGAGCCAGTTCTAAATGTCGAACATCACGTTGGGGCTAATGTTGTTGATACTCCGTAAGTCTTTCGCTACCACGGTGATTGCTATATCATCCGCGGAGCCGATTATTTGTACACCTCTTGATACTGGATGTTGCAAGATGTCATCATATAGTATATTCCATAATACAGGTCCTAGTACTGAGTCCTGTGGGACTCCGAATGTTATGTTATACTTCTTCACTCCTTCTTCGGTATCATGTAGTAATACAATCTATATGCGAGACAGATCCTGATGTTGGAGTTTCCAAATTTTAGTAGAGCATTCATAATGTGAGGCTATGCCATCGAATTGAACGCATTTTTGACGTCTAGTATAATTATAGCGCAGTATTCTTTAGATCCATTCTTCAATCTACTGCTATAGCCTTTTGCAATCTACTGCTATAGCCTTTTCAGCAATGTCTGTCACTTTTTTTATTGCGTCGACTGTAGAGCGCCCTTTGCGGAATCCATATTGATTCTCTGAAATGTTTCCACTCTCTTGTAGATGCTGTTCTAATTTGTTAAGAATTAACCATTCTTGGATTTTCCCAGTGAGTCAAGCAACTCGGCTCTACGGGCGGTTTGTTTGGTTTCGAAAGTAGAACCAAACGTTGACGTTTTCATATTTTGGGAAAAAGTACCATTCTTTAGGCATTTCGTGTACATTTCTGCGTAGACGTCTGCGTTGAGCTTTATAGCCAGTTAACAGCTCTATTCAGTATACCATCTATCCCTGGTGATTTATTGTTCTCAAGCCGCTTAGCTGCTTGGAGTACCTCCTCCGCACCATCGCTGATTCATTATTTTCTTCAATGGGGCTTTCTATTATTGCCGGAGCATCACTATGGAAGCGTTTCGGGAATACCGATTCGACCACTTCTCCATAAGTATCGGACACGTTGGTGCTTGTAAGGAAATATCGTGCAGCTAGCTGGGTTCGAACCCGGGAATTTCGAGTTGCAATGTGGCCCTGCGCACCATTGAGCTATCTGGACCCCAGGGATCAATCTGTTGAGCTAATAGTAGCTGCCACAGTACTCCCCCACCAGTGGCAGCAGTGAGTCGTGTCTTTGAGCTGGTGGCAACTAGGAGGCAGCTGTGCACGTACAACTTTGCAAGCGTGTTGCTGTGCAGTATTGTTGTTGTAAGAACGTGTTGGCGAAGTATGAGTGCAGTGGGAATTGTGCTGCGTGCCAGTAGGACGAAGGTGTGTTCTTGTTGATCACGGCGGGGTCCCCAATGTAGCGTATGAGAAGCGACAACATAAGGCAAAAAAATGTTTCTGCCCTGTGCCTTATATGCTAAAACATTTGGTTAAAAGAACTTCTGAATATTTGCAATCATCTTCATAGATCCGACTCTTAGAGGACAATCTTTGCATAATATGCACAGGTGAACAAAAGAATCCTTCATTCCAGTCAACGACTCTTAAGCCCAATTGAACATACTCAAAGTTATACCCTAAGCTTTATCAAAAGTGCGCGACTCAATGGGGAGTTCTAAACCCATACACCAGGGGATATTACAACAGGCGCATCAATGGCCGCAGTGTTAGAGGAAACCTAAACTAACACACCACCTAATCTAATGTCCCTATATTTACTTACTTACGATTGTGCTACAGCCCGAATCGAGACCTGTCCTTTACACTCCACCTCAATCCTTCTCAGTGCTATGACCGTACCCTCCAGTTTAACAATCTTAACTGACTACGTAAATTGAATCCTACCAGCTATTTCGGGATTGTCGAAGATACTTTACAATTCTCTATTGCACCGTATTTTCCAGATCGAGTTTTCCCTTACAGTTCCGAAATTCTTCTGAGGATCGATCTTTCAAAGTCGTGAAGTAATTTTTCGGTCGCTTGAGTAAATGTCCACGTTTCGCTGCTTTAGTATAGCACAGCTCTTATAATCTTTTTATATTTTGTAGTTTAAGTTTTGCTTTCCTACTGTAATTTTTTGTCTGATTGCCATTTTTCTAATGCCTCTTACAAGATCTTAATTTCGTTTCATAATTTTCTTATCCAGAATTTCTAAATCTAGAGGCTAACTTCCGTATAATGATGAAGCTATCTGAATGTTTCCAATATGTTATTATTTCGGTGAATACCTAAGTGTTAATTAGTTCGTATATAGTAGCTCCCTATTTATCAAATCCCATTTAGATCAAAGCGTCAATAGCAGCCAGAACAAACATGGAATTTTTAAGGTGAAAAAAATTTGTGACATGCAGTTTCTATTTTTGAAAATCTAATCCTTTAACTTGGAACATTTTTTGATTGTATCACAATTGCTTTTCATTCAGAAAAAAAATTAAAATCAATTATCTCAAAATACCACAGTCTGAACTATCCGCATCTAACCTTCTGGTTTCTTAATATTTATTTGTAATTTTTGAGGAGTTGTTAGCCCTTCGAACAACCCTCTATCTACGAACTTTCAATTTCCGCAGATTTAGGCTGTTCAGATAAATGCAGGAACTATACAGCCATGGTCTAATGTGAAAGAAAAGACAACACATCAAGTAAAAATAATTTTGATTTAATCTGTTCTACAACTTTTCCTTAAATTATTTTTCGACCAGATCATGTAGGATTTTTTTTTGTTTAAATGCTAATAACTTACAATTACGGTTGGCGATCATTGGCAGAATCAATTCAACATTAGTTCTCTGCTGAGACCTTTATCAAACTGATAAAGGTCTCAGTAGAGACTGAAACGTTCCGAATAATAAAGCGTAATAGTGTAGAATCCGGAAATCTTTCCTTTCAATTCGAAATGCACTGTGTAAACATTCATCAAACCATCGTTGAGTCCTATTAGGTCAATAGAAATTTTTCTAAAGAAACTCCCTTAGCTGGTCTAATTAAACGAACTCTTGCATTATATAGCGGAAAAAATTTAAAAGAGTTTCGCATGAAGCTTTGCTTTCTAAACTTGAAGCATTTGTTTTCTGTTTTTTATTTTTTTTTCTTTCCAAGCGAACTATGCACGAAAAAAACTCCATCTAATATAAGATGGAGTTCTTTTCGTCTCTGTGAGGGCTTAGGTTTTTCGCTACCTTTTTCATAACTACTAAACCAATACAAGCTCTGTTCATTGGCATCCCATTTTGTTATTTGGTTCATTAAGGGTAAATTGGGCAGAGTTTAATTTGACAAAAACCAAGCCTATCATCTTTCTCTTAAACACGAAATTTCGATACCTGGTGGGGATACTTGATCTTTCGGAGAATTTCACCTTATGTATAGAGCCATCACATTTATACTTTCGCTTGAGATGCCTCCAAGTACCAAGGCTTTCTCAGATGATGCACACAACATTTTTCACCATCTGATCCTGCAAACACCTAAAAGTTATAAAGCACGCCTCAACTCAACCCGCAATTATTGGCGGCCTGTAAATATTTAGAGTGGGTGTTTAATCGGTAAAATTGTCTGGCTGATTTTTAATAAACTTCATCGAAAATGCTAAGAATATTTTTTAGTTTGCTTTAAATTTCGCCAAAAATTAAAATGGTACACTATCCAGTGGCACAATAAATTAATAAATAACTCGAAAATAATTGCAATAATTTACTTAATAGGCGCTAAATATTAACCATTGTTTGTACAGCGTACAATATGTTGGTACTTGCGGCAAGTTTTGCTTATACGTATGGATAAATTCTTTCACTGCTTTTTGAGATAAGTTTAATGTCATATTGATAATTTCCATTTTGAAAAATATCAGTAGTACGCTGAACTGAACGGCACAAAAGTTCATATTATCAGTCAAAAATCTTAAAACCAGATGTCCGTCTGTGCGATCTCTAGCTTGAGAACGCGTTGACCTAGAAAGCTGAAATTTTGTACACGTTGTTTCTGACGAAAAAATAAGCTGAAGTTCGGACTAAATTGCTCTACCCCACTACCCCGTCCCATGGCTCATTTTATGAAATTTAGAATAATCAAATTTTCTTGGCAACTATAGGGTCTATCAACAAAAGGTGTAGGATTTCTTTCCTGTTGCAGTCTTGAGTCAATTGGACGTTGTACTCATGCAGAGCCAAATATTTCTTCAATATTCGCTGCAGTGTGGACGCGGAGAGATGGACTTCTTCAGTACGGTGACGAATTGAGGTGTTTGGGTCGTTTTCAACACTGTTCTTCATCAAACGACCTGGACAAAGTAGTTTCGGTGTCGTAATATATTGCACTGAGCCAGTCTTTTGGAATTTTTTTGAGTAGATTGCGCACACGTCTCAGAAGCACATGATTCGGTCGGAATTTGCTTAAATTTTGCGTACTGTGCTCAAGAACTCGACCTCTCCACCTCCACACTGCAGCGAATATTGCAGGAAGATTTCGCTCCGCATGCGTACAAGATCCATTTGACTCAAAAACTGCGGCCGGCGGACCGCCAGCAGCGCCGTACGTTCTCTGATTGCGTCTTGGAAAACTTGAACACTGATGGTGATTTTTGCAGAAAAAAAAAAATCGTGTTTTCTGATTAAGCTTATTTTCACATTGGCGATTACGTAAATAAGCCAAACTGTCGCATTTGGGGATCCGCAAAACCCACGAGTGATACAGGAAAGGCCAACGCACACACAGCTTATGACTGTTTTGAGCCGGAGGCGTCATAGTGCCGCACTTTTTCGAAAATGAAGACTGAAGAACCGTCCATGGAGTATAGTGCTGCAGATGCATGGTCGCGTAATTTCGCGTTTTGGAGACATCAATTGGCCACCAAAATCTTGCAATTTAACACCGTTAGATTTCTTCCTTTGAGGTTATGCAAAGAGTATGGTCTACGATAACCATCCGCAAATAATTCCAACTCTCAAAGGAAAATTGAAGCCGACATCGCCGAAATAGAGCCCCAATTATCTGAAAGAGTGGTCGAAAAGTTTTAAAAAAAAGGATGATGGTCTGCAAGCAAAACCGAGGCGGCTTTTTGACAGATATTGTGTTGCATACATAATCCTTATGTGTCTCCTTTATAATGCCATGAAAATTTCTGAGACATCCATACATTCAAAAAAAAATGTTGCAACTCCTGTTGATACACCTTACAGCCAGCACCTGATATGACCATTTGAACGAATGGGCTTTTAATTAAATGCTAGACTATGTGTGAATTTTGTTAATAACTGGGCTTTGAAATACACCCAAAGTAGTAACTTGCGTCGAAATTAGTGACTTTTGTTACTTTACATTTGCATCGAAACTAATTCACTTGACTGCAAAACAGTTCATCCGACTTTTGACTGCTCAATAGATCATAAACCGATGTTCGGATTAACTGCCTTTTTTTAAAGTGCACCCCATTGAAATGGGATTAAATTTGAAATTGGTCGGATTTTTTGGATTGACCAAAAAAATCATGTTATCATAAATTTCTAAATTATTTTCCTCGATCAACATTTGAATTAAATTTCGCATCTTAACTGTAAGATGTTTTTGCTTTATTAGGAGTCTCACAAAAAGCGAATCATGTGCCTTTTACGTGTTTGATTTTTCTATCCACCAACCTACTTAAATTCATTGAAAATCAAAATTTTTGTCACATTCTTGCCTAAAATATGATCATTTAAATAACGGGGAAGTCATAAATTTCACTCGTAATGACAATTTCGAAAAAAAAAAAAAAATAATAATAATAATAACCCAAAGACATATTTGAATATCTTAATTACGATTACTTTGTTATTATAAAAACTTGCCAAGTCTAACAGTTTTCTTGAAATGATTTTCTAAAAACGAGCACAAAATCAATTCGATTCCACTAAATTAACAAGTCGATTAAAATGTGGAAATGAGGCAAAAATCGAATGATCGAAAAAAAAGGCAATAAGACGTTCTTCTTGGGTGGTGGTGACACAGAAGATATCTGAACTTGGTTCTTTTTTTTTTCATCTGGAAATTATGATTGCCAAGGTCGACCACCGTTGTTGATTAAAAAAATAATAAAAATGAAAACCTCCTGGTCACCTCTTCATTTAAATTGGTCACCTATAAAACCAACATCCCATTTGCACGTCACTGGCTTCCAATAGCCCGCGATTCTGTGATCAAAAATCTTCTTGCTTGCATTAAAATCAACGTCTTAATGGTAATGACCGGATCGATTGAACACTTAATTACTACGATTTACCATCACATCGAAAGAAACACACAAGAAAAATACCTGGTCAGCCGTGCCAGTGACTTCTTAGCTAAATGTATGGGTTGGGTCCCAGCAGAAGACTCTCAGCTTTACCGGCTTCTTTCTAACTTGTCCCTATTGAGATTTTTTTCATCTTAATATCGATTCGAATTTTTTTGGACAAAATGCAAATGTGCACTTTCGTATGTGGTGTCTTCGCTGGTCACACCAACCCAGAATTTTTACAAACTTTTGATTGAATTTTAATGAATTATTAAAAATATTTCTTTCCTTTTTTTTTGCATCGCCATAAATATTTGTTTTCTAATATTATTGCCATTTCTTCTCGTTTCAGGTAAGAGTTTGAACGTACAATACCGATTTTTGAAGAGAACCATTGCTTCTACGAATTTGAGAAGCAACCGAAAAATGTAAGTTTTTACGATCGCAATTCAAAGGAAGATTCGATCATCGAAAATATCGAAAATCGTAAGATGCTGCTGACGTTTAATAGCTTCTAAGTATAGACTTTAAGATGCCGCTGATTTATTTTCGGTCCATCAAACTTTTTCGGTTAATTGTTCTGTGGGTCTAAACAGTTTTTTTAGTGCACTAAAAAGATTTTTATATCTTCCTGAAAATGTTGGATGCGTTCGTGTAATTCGTGCGAGCGCAAAACTAACTTCGAGTTAACAATAAAATGTAAAATTTTATGTCGTTCCGACCTCTTAATGTTTAGGCATTTTTTTTTCTCTCGACGTCCAGTTAAACTTAAATTTTATTGCTGAGTTATCGCATTAAATTTAAGAAATTTGTTGATAGCGATTCCCTTTCTCAAAATATACAGAGTTTTATTTTTGTTGAAGTTAAAACGATTTTGATTGAGTGTTATTGCTTTTTTAAAGGCTGTCGAATAGTTATTATCATTTAATGCATGGAAATAAAATAAAAGAGAAATGAAACAATTATTTTGAATGAGGGAATAAATAAATAAATAAAAGTACAATGACCCAAACAGCTCGATTTCAATCGATTCGTATAATATCCACTATCCCGAAACATTATGGGAATTGGTCCTTAAAGTCAAATCTGCAGTAGAATTTATTTGTCCTTAAGGCCAGAACTGAACGACAATTTAGTTCGTTAATGACGCTCATCCTGGTTCTCATCTAGGTGGAAACTAAGCCCACGTGACACTATTATCTGAATTTAATTTTGATGGCAGCCAAATTCATTGTAATGTCTGAGTGGTGCGTAGAATTCCTGCAATCCGATGCGCCACATATATATGCGCGCAGTTGATTACAATTTTAGGTTCATGTACGTGGGATAAAAGACTGCCTAGATTGCACTGTTCTCCACAGCAGATGTGTCACAGTGTACTCGGGAGCGTGTGCAGATTGGATAGTATTACGTGGGGCTCGTAAGAGAGCGTATTAGTTCATTCAGCTCTTTACTCAATTTACCATGAAAATATCTGTAATAAATGCAGGGTACTCCAACATTTCGTCGATGCTTGAGGGAGTCTATAGAAGCCGACATGGTTTTGTGTCCAATTAGATGAAAAGCATGTTTCTGGATACGATCGAGCAAAGGTAGGTTCGATTTTGGGGCCACAGCCCAGAGATGCGAATTGTACTCAAGACGTGTCCGGATATAAGCAGAAAAGCACTTCTTGCACTTGCGCACAATACCTAAGCCATTCCGGCTATCAAGAGGGACTTCGTAGATGTGCTCCTATCTCCTATCAAGACGAATGTTGAATTTTACGCAAAGTAACGTAAAGGCTGCGGAAGGTGGAATTTGTACGCCACTCAAGGGCATTATAGTGGACAATAATATAAATAAACAAATAAATAATCAAATAAACTTCGAAACACGACTCTTTACGCACACTGTAGACGGACGTATCTCCGCAGGTGAGTCAAACGGAAAAATGTTGCAAAATGTGCTGTCATAAGCAAATCTATGGATAGGATTGAGAGTAAACGACAGAAGGTCGAATAAAAAGTAGGTTGGTGATAAGCAGTGGCGTGGCGGGACTTTATAGCTAGGACAAGTAATTATTCTTTAAATTGTAAAAATCTAGTTGTTTACAGCTCAGGTGTGGGGTCAACCGAGAAAAGGCAAACAACGAAAATGCCCAACCGTCTTACTCGGGCGGATATCATCCAGGCGCTCACAAAAGCCGAGATTGAAATTCCGGCGAGCGCAAGCATTTCGCAACTACGCCGAATCTACGAGGAGCTCCTTCTCGACACCGGGAAGGACGTCGCCGAAGGTTCCGTCGAGTCATCATCCGACACCGAATACGAGGAGGATTCTGCTGAGAAAACTGCCGTTGAAACCGCTGAAGGAATCGAAACTGCCGTTGCTGGAACCGCTGAAAAAACTGCCGTTGAAAACGCCGCTACGTTGACTGCCGATGAAATCGAGTTTGCCGCTGCCGAAACCGCTGAAAAAACTGCCGCTATACCCGCCGCTATTACTACCGCCGAAAAAACCAAGACTATCGCCGCGGGGGCTACAAAAAAGCCCGCCGCTAAAACCGTCATTATAAATGTCGCCGAACCCGCTGCCGCCACGAGGCTGCCGACCGATGAAAGTAACCTCGACCAAAATTTGAGGTTACTTCGGAAGAGACGCGAGCTGCTAGAACTCCAGCGTCAAATAACTGAATTAGAAGCTGTGACGACGTCCCGGGAGTCAAGCCAAGTTATGCCCACCAGACGATATGTAGATTTTCGTGAGATGGAACAGGCCATCACTAAGTACTCGGGAGATGACACATATGACGTGCGCGATTTCTTAAGAGATTTCGAAGAAACAATGGGAACGGTAGATGCGGACGAAGGTTTTAAGCTGCTGTCCTTACGACGTTCATTAGAGGGAACGGCTAAGTTTTTCTTGCAGAGCGTCAAAGTAACGAGTTACAAGGAGCTCAAGGAGGAACTTATCACCGAGTTTGGCCGTCGGTTTACGCGTCAGGAAGTTTACCGACAACTGAAAGAGCGAATATGGGAAAAAAAGAAGGAGTCCCTACGGCGATACGTCTTAGAAATGCAAAACATAGCCCGCCGCGCAGATGTGACGGAGTTGGAACTGATAGATTGTATCATTGAAGGCCTTCGGGACACGTCTTCCGACCTCGCGATACTAAATTCGGCACAGACGATCCAGCAGCTGAAGCTGCTACTCGAGAGATACGAACAGCGTAAGCTTTCTAGAATGGTGGCCCGAGATACGCCACACCGGACCGGCTATAATGCAGCTAAGACCGTCACCGCCGCAACGAATGCTAATGGACCCGAAGAGATGAGGTGTTTTAACTGTTCGTCCCGTGGCCATCACCAAAGAGAATGTCTGTATGAAAAACGACCGAAGGATGGCTGTTTCCGCTGCTGGAAAATAGGTCACAGCCACCACACCTGCCAGAACCCGAAGAAGAAGTTAATCCCCGTCAAACGAGAAGTAGCTGCTGTCCAAACCACAAGAGCGATGTCGATGCTTGATTCAGATGACGATGCCGACGAATATTTGCAGACCGCCGTAAATTCAATAAACCTGGTAAGTGTTGCTACAGTATTCAGTCGGACCGAGCGCTCAGAATTTAAAGATTGTATTTCCTTCTTTGATACGGGTAGTCCCATTAGTTTGATACGTAAGTCCGCGAGCGCTGCAGCAATACATAAACCGAATTCACCGACGAAATTTCGAGGCATCGGTAACGCCAAAATATTTACACACGGTAAGAATAATTATAGAATACGTTTCCTGAATATCTTTTACGACATTGTCGCGTACGTTGTTTCAGACGATATTATGTCGATGCCGCTGCTGCTGGGACGCGACGCGTTATCTATTATGAACATTAAACTTTGTAAATTCCAGAATAAAAACATGAATTCCGAATTTAGACTGAAATTCTGCGCTCCCGCTCTGACTGAATTTACTGGCTTAGACTATGGTTGCGGCTATCCGAATGACATAAATAAAAAAGAAAAGAAGAGCGAACAAAGAAAACTGAGGCAACTGGGGAAAGTAGAGGAAGGTCTTAGAAGTTGTCAGAAACCGGTAGAAGTAGATAGATTGTCCGATGTTAATAACGGTTAGAAAGAAATGCATTTCGACCATCTCACAGGAGACGATAGAGTAGATTACCAAAGGAATTTAAATTTTAAAATAAACCCGGAATTGGGAGAACACGAACTGAGTACACTATTCAAAGTGATAGACGAGACGTATGTGAACGTAAAGCCACACGAGCATCACATGGAAATAAGACTAAAAAATGACACCCCTATTCATACTTCGGCCCGTCGATTATCTTACTTTGAACGGGGGGAAGTTCGAAAGATTACCGAAGATTTGCTGAAGAGAAATATTATTCGACCTAGTCGGTCACCTTACGCATCGGCCATAGTGCTGGTGAAAAAGAAAAATGGTGATTTACGCATGTGTGTGGACTACAGGGCCATAAACAAACTGACCATTCGGGACAATTTCCCGTTGCCATCATTGAGGAGTGTATTGAGTATTTAGGGGGTAAGAAGTTTTTCTCGACGTTGGACTTAAGAGATGGATTTTTCCATGTGCATATGGCACCGAGTTCAGTCGAGTACACTTCATTTGTAGTGCCGGATGGTCAGTACGAATATCTGAGAATGCCATTCGGGTTAAAAAATGCCCCGTCAGCATTCCAACGATATGTTACGGAGATATTTGAAGACTTCATCTCATCCCAAAAAATAATTGTCTATATGGACGACGTAATAATTGCAACCACCGATTTTAAAACGCATATCGAAATTTTAACCAAAGTATTAGAGAGAGCTGCGGAAAAAGGGTTAGACTTAAGACTGGGAAAATGTAGATTCGGGTTTAAAAAAATCGATTACTTAGGATACTCCGTTAGTGCTGCGGGGATCCGACCGAATGACGAACACATCGAAGCAATCAAGAGATATCCGCTTCCTAGGAACGTCAAAGAGATGAAGTCATGCCTTGGTCTATTCGCATACTTCCGCAAATTCGTCCCAGCCTATACTCACATAGCTCGACCATTGCATAAACTGACGAGGGAGGACGCACCGTTCCATATGACGAACGAGTGTACCGCTGCCTTCCATGAACTGAAGAGTAGGCTAGCGTCAGCGCCAGTCCTCTCGATATACTGTCCAAAAAAGGAAACAGAATTACACTGCGATGCCAGCTCAGCTTGATATGGGGCTGTGCTGCTGCAACGCCAGAGCGACGGAAAACTACACCCAGTCATGTACTTTTCCAAAGCAACAACGGCTGCGGAGTCGAGATATCACAGCTTCGAGCTTGAGACTCTAGCTATGATAAATGCCATGAAACGGTTTGAGATTTACCTGAAGGGTATCCCCTTCAAGATAGTAACCGACTGCAATGCTTTACGGCTGACTTTAGATCGAAAACAGATGAACGCTCGGATTGCAAGATGGGCAATTGAACTCGAGAATTTTGACTACAAAGTAGAGCATCGGAAAGGGACCTCTATGGGTCACGTAGACGCTCTAAGTCGATGCCACAGAACGGGAAATAAAGAAAATGGGGTGAAAGAATGCGTAGACTCTGAAGTTGTGGCATTTGTAGAAGCCACTGATGTAGATTTCCAAATACAAATCGCCCAGAACCGCGACGAAGTTATAAGATCCATCAGGGAAAAGCTGGAACTAGGACCAGTGACTGGATTCGAGTTGAAAGACGGACTTGTATTTCACAGGGGAAATACAAATAAACTTCAGTTATATGTACCGAACGAAATGCAGGATGGAGTCGTACGACTGATCCATGAAAAATATGGTCATCCGGGCGTCGAGAAGACTACAGACAAAGTAAGACAACACTACTGGTTCCCGAAGATGGCTAAAAGAATAGATAGTTTCGTAAAAAATTGTGTCAAATGCATTCTGTATGCAGCGCCCGTAAGGTCGAGCCAAAGAAATTTGCATAATATACCCAAAAACCCGATTCCGTTTGATACACTGCATTTGGACCATTTCGGCCCCTTGCCGTCGCTGCATTCTAAGAGGAAGCACATACTGGTGGTGGTAGATGCATTCTCGAAATTTGTACGATTATACCCTGTCAACTCCACTAGCACGCGAGAGGTGCAAGCGTGCTTGGATAAATATTTCGATTATTACAGCCGTCCTCGTCGGATCATAACCGACCGGGGAAGTTGTTTCACGTCCCTAGATTTCGCCGCTTACATGCTCAAGAATAATGTAGAACACATAAAGGTGGCAGTAGCGTCTCCTCAGGCTAATGGCCAAGCTGAAAGGGTGAACCGCGTGTTGAAAACCATGTTAGGGAAGTTAACAGAGCCGGTTCAGCATGCCGACTGGGTATCGAAGTTGTCGTTAGTAGAATTCGGGATAAATAATACAAGGCATAGCACCACAAAAGAGACTCCATGCAGACTATTATTTGGGGTGGACCAGCGGGGAAAAGGGGTTGACGAACTGACAGAATATCTTGACGACAAAAGTAATGCCGAAGTAGAGAGGAACTTAGAGGAAACTAGAAGGTTGGCGTCCGCCAACATAGAAAAATCCCAAGAGACGAATCTGAAGTATTTTCTAGAGCACAGTGTGCCGGCCAAGACGTACGCTGAGGGGGATTTCGTGGTGATGCGAAACGTGGACACTACGTTAGGTACTAACAAGAAACTCATACCTAAGTATCGGGGACCTTATGTAGTCCACAAGGTGCTGCCGAAGGACAGGTATGTTATCAGGGACATAGAGAATTGCCAGATCACCCAGTTGCCTTATGACGGAGTAGTTGAAGCAGTTAGACTGAGAAAGTGGTTAAGCCGGATGAAGCACCCATAGGTTACGCATAAGCAACATTTATTAGATCCGCGAAGAGAGAGATCGAGGGCGATCTGTCAGTCAGATTGGCCGAAGCTATAAGCATATTTCAGTTTGATTTTAAATTTAATTTGATTTATTCCGCGCCATTCGTATGGAAGCGCCGCCTACTGTTTAAATTTGTTATCATTTTAAAGAACGTTTTGAGAAGCTTTGTAGAATAAAAGTGACAGGAGAAGTCAGTTGACTTCGAGAACCAAACTAGAACAAACGTGTTTTTTTATCACCAAAAGTCACAAGATTAAAAATCTAGTTGTTTACAAAATATATTGGTTTATTACGCTTAAGCAATATATTATATGTAAATATTACTAAAACCTCTCTTGTCAGTAGCTTGAAACATTATTAATGTTGAGAGCACCCAGGAATCACGAACGTGATATAAAAAAACGATTTACATTCACCCGTACTACCACACAGAAACTTAAAGCGCCTAAATTAATAAATTAACGGACAATCCAAATTGTTCAATCCCTTCAATAGATGGCATTTTAGTTGGCAGGGTAGTAGGGTAGGCCAAAATTCAAAGATTTAGTGACGTTTGCTTTGACAGATCATTCAATCTTTTTTTATTAAATATAAGCATTAAAAATATTGAATAATTAATTAATTAGGCTAGCTTCAAGTTTTTATTTTCTTAATAAAAAAGGTAAAGGCGTCCAAAAAAAGATGTCGCTCGATCTGTCGAAGTCGAAGATTCAATTCTACTCAAAGCAAGGGAATATTGCCACATCAACCTCTTCACATGTTTCTTCCTGATCATTTTTCGGCTAGTACAGAAATTTCAATAATTTGATCGAGAGCCAGAGCTTGTGACTGAAAGCACTGGCTGGAAGCGATTGCGTTAACGCATCTCTCCTTCCTATAGAAGTCGAACTTGCGCTCGTCGTGCGAGAAAATTTTAATCGACTTGGCCGGCGTTTTTAAAATCGCATTTTTTTCGCTGCGGAAAGAAGACTTTCAACTTTCGTTTGTTTGAAAAATTGTGAGAAAAAAGCTGTCCTGAGCACGTAAATGCTTTTAACAGTGGTAGACAAAAATAATGCGCGCTTTCTTTCAAAGAAATTTTTTTTGATAGGTTTTCATATTCGTGCTGATTTCAGTTTAGCTTTTCTAAACTGAATAAAGGGCAAAACGTGAGGGAAGCATTGCTTCCCTTGCATCAATTGACGCCCTGCCACTGGTGATAACACTTAGCCTTGGAGGATGCCGAAATCAACAGGAAAACGGGGAATGGGGCAGACTTAACTCCAACCAGTACAATTCCGAGAGGGAACTCTCTATCCATTAATGGTAGCACAAGTTAAAGCCAAAGGCCTTAAGCTTAGCTATGAAAAATTATGGCAACGCTTTCGCAGTGTCAAGCTTAAGTACTAGCCCTTCGCTTATTTGTATTCAACAGTCCCAACATTTATACATTTGGAGATCTTCCGCAGAGCGTTCTAAACGGAAACCATATTGGCGATCGTGCATTAGGTTTTTTTCCATAAGTGCACTATTCTGCGATTGACAGCAGTTGCATTACCCTTAAAAGTACTGAAGTAATGGCAAAGGGGTGATAGTTAGAATGGTTTGCCTTGTATCCATGTTTGGGAATCAGCTGAATATTCGCGACTTTCAAGATCTGTGGAAAGCACCCGCAGGAGTTTGAACAATGATTGTGAAATGATTTAACCAGAGAGGAAGCACAATGGGGGATGCCAATCAGACCAGTAGAATTTTTAACATTGAGCTCCTACAGGATCTTGGAGATAACCCTAGTGCGAAAACGAAGGGCTGGCTGCGTAAAATTTGTGCGTTTGTAGTTGTTGGGGATTTGGCTGAGAATTTTGCTGCCAAAAGATTTGCTTTCTCCACAGGATCGGCAGCTGCTCGATCACAATCACGACGAAGAGCTGTTGATGATGATATAAATTATTGTTAACCGATTTCACAAATGACCAACGAGATCTGGAATTATGCGTCTTTGTAACGATCTTAAGTCATCGTTTTTGGTTTTGCTCGTACTTAGCACGATCTAAAATTCTGTTTCACATGTTTTTTTGCCATTACAAATGAGTCTCTGCTCTCTATAGTCAGGTTGTTTCGACACTAATACTAAAGTTGAAAATAGAAGCAAAAAGCTTCATGCCACACTAGTAACTTTTTCCCCATCTTAATCGGTTTACTGCATCTATTTTTACACTTTTTCAAGTGAGTTAGCATTAGTTCTTGGAGTATTGTTTCTCTCTTCACCCAGATTGTCTTGTGTCTCTAAATCCATTCTTGGCCAGATGTATGTTGGTATGCCCAACTTAACTTTAATTTATTCTCTTAGTCTGTCTCATTATGAGTGATTTGCTCGTTAAGCTCATTAGATTTATGAAGCTTATAGTATTCGGTTGGAATATTTGGCATATCTCTCGGAGATTTGAAAAAAAAAATGAAAATCTGTGATGTTAATGTAGTTAGATATTAACCACTCAGCAAACAATTTAACGAGCGCTCTCAAATAACGATCTTTAAACGAGCATGAAATGGCACGAAAGAAATAAATTGCGTTATTATCTTAAGCAAACCAAACAAAAAGGGTAGCTTAATGTCGATCTTGTTATATATACCAGCAGTTTTCATTTCACCATGCGCATGAACATAGTCAAAAATTATTTCTTAATTGCAAACGGTGGTAAGCTTAGATTTTGCAGAGGAGACCGCGTGTACTTGTGTGTCAAGTTCTTTATTTCATCGTTAATATTTCACAACAAATACAATTTATGAATCGTTAATGATATTTGTTAATGAATCAAAATTAAAATCATCAATATACTCGTTTTTTTGTAAGCGTTTTGTTAAAAGTAATTCATTAACGAAAGTCCATTTAGTCCGCTTGATGAATCGTTAATGTTTCGTTAACGGTCAAATCGCTCGTTAATATAATTCATTAACGATTCTTTAATTAATTTCTCTGCTGGGCAGATTCCGCTTCCGTATATTAGAATCGATTTTATTACAGCGTTGAAAGCTTTGTGCTTTATCTTCCTTTTTTGGCAGGAAACGTTCAAATGCTGATCTTGCTTTGTTAAGATTTTTATTTGCATCATTCTCTGAGCCGCTCATTATACGTCCTAGAAAGCAGAGCTCTCCACGTGTTCTAAGGGTTTTTTTTTATCTAGGATAATATGGTTTGCGTAGTTATTGTTGATTTTTATGCCGTTTGATTTCCTGATATTTACCTTCAGTCCAGTATTGCGTCCAACTCATTGTTTTCTACTTTAACTGAGCTTGAGCAATCAGCTGAGTCCAAGTCCTTCAGCGGTAGTTTGACACCATGTTACTCGTCATACTTTGAACAAATTTCTCTCTTTGATTTCAGCCAAGAAGATATTAGTAGGCAGCGGGCTGCCAGTGCTAGTGGTAATATTTCACTGAGATTGTCGTTGAGATGTATCTATCGATTCAATAAACCAGATAATTTTTTAAGATGTTTCTTTTCTACTCAATGCTTTTCATTTAAATTACTATAGACTTCTTGCTATTGTAGCGAATAAGCGGCTACTGCACTTTGTAGCATTTTGGACCAGACCTTTCTACGACGGACTCGTTAGTAAAGCTTGAAGCCCAATGAACACAACAGACTCACAAGATTGCTGAAACTGGATCGTATTTAAGTCCTTCAATTTTCTTGCGAATCTGTAGCTTTTTTGTTGGTTGGCATAAAGCTTGTAAATATAAGCAGGCTAAACTTTGGGCGCTAATACCGTTTAAGTAATTAGGATTGAATCTTGGAACACTATAAGCCGCTACAGTAATACCCCTTTCTCACCCCAGTGACAACGGTGAGATGGCAGCAAATTGGAGTCAGAAGAATACTGCTGAGCGACAGTCAGGCCCAATGTAGCGATTGAGTGGCTACTGCGCTGTGTGGCGTTTCGTCCAAAGCCTCCTAGCAAACAAAATAATTCATTAAAGAATCGTTAGTGAAATACATTAACGAGAGATTTGATCGTTAATGAGCGTCGTTAACGATGCATTAATAATTCATCAAGCGGACAAAATGGACATTCGTTAATGAATTACTTCTTATGATTTACTAATAAATTGTAAAACGCTCACAAGAAACAAGTATATAAGCAAGTATGTACTCGTTATTAATGAATCATTGATGTATCATTAATGATTTATTCTAATCCATTAACGAATGTCGTTTAAGGTTCATAAACGATATTAGTTATAATATCGTTAATGTTTCATTTAACGATATTTTGAAGAACTGAAATTTTATTGCCAAACAAGAGAAGATCGCAGATGCTTTTTCTATTCTGTGGCTTATGCCGTTGAACTTTTCATGCGTTTGCACTAAAGCACGTACGCACTTGAGTACGATCCTTTGCAAACTAAATCTCAACGTTTTCCACTGTTTCTAGCGTTTGCAATATCTTGAGATATCGATACGAAATCATTTTTGGCAATGCGCATGGTAAGATGAAAACTGATTTTATATAATAAAATGGAAGTCGGGTGATTCTTCTTATTTACACTAATGTTTGGTTTGTCTAAGATCTTGACGCAGTTTATTTGTCTTACATCATTTTATGTTCGTTTCAAGATCGTTATTTGCGAGCACTCGTTAAATGGTTTACTGGGCTCCTTATGTCAGACTCGCCAGTAAGCCTTATCTAAGCACGCTGCGCCTTAGACTCTATAGGAATACCATGTACGTAGTCAGGTTTGAACATGAACTACCTAGACCCCACGGCTTAGTGGTGATATAAACCACCATGGCATCGGAGAGTTTCTGGAATGCGATGAATGGTCGACTATTGCGTTATTTTTTTCATAACGCACTTCGCTCTCGCTCTGTATTTTATCTAGGATCTTCTTCTTCAAAGGCACTACAGCCCAAATGGGGTCTTGGCCTCCGGACCTTAAGGTTTCTTAACGTTTATATGTCTTTCTGAATTTGAGCTTTTATTCATTAGAAATTATTTAAAAGTATAGAGCTGAACTTGTAACATGAAAACCGTACGCTCCAATTTGCTTTTCACGATACCGGAAACGTCATTAACTTGTTTTCTTTAGCTTTCACTCAGGAGCTCCGATCGACCTCATTGGGTCTAAGCTGGTGAATTAATAGGGACTCAAATGTCTCTCTCACTGGCACGGAGAGACAGGAGTTATTATAGTTTTTAGGTAATAGCTAAATTCGCTTCATAGTAGGCGGTGATAAACACTTGCCAGTATATTCTTTTTCTTCTTCGTCATTTGCATTATATTCCCTATCGGATCTTGGAATCCTATTCGTTATTGTGGGAGGGCTTTTAGCCCTTCGCTCAAATCTCTTTCTATCATGCAGGAAATACATACATATACTAGACTTATGGCATATTTCGACTGGAATTTGAGCTTCAGACCTTCGGATCGTAGTCCAACACTCTTCCTTGTAAACTACACTCAAGCTGCTAGTTGACAGGCCCTTACGACCTTACTTCCGCAATTTGGCTTAACAGTGCGATAGCTACAACTTATCGGTAAGATCCCTTATTATTGTCCACCTTCTTCTTCAATGGCGCTACAGCCCAAATCGGGCCTTGGCCTCCTGACCTTCAGCTTCCTTAACATTTTCATTATTTCTTGCGGAAGGGTTGTTTGCCCTTCGTACAACCCTCTATCTACGAGTTTTTTTTTATTTTTGTAGATTGAGGTAACCGAGGTATACCCAAGCAGGTAGTGTGCTGGAATTATGCGTCGACCGGGACTTGAACTCACGACCTTCGCATTGTAGACCAACACGCTACCCACTATGCTACACCCTAGCTCGTCCACCTGTTTTTTTTTATTTTAATGGCGAATGCTAGATGGAAATTGATTCTCAAAAGTATTTTTTTTTACAAACCGTACTATTTACGCAAATATTATAATATTAATTTCAAATCCCTGTTCTAAATTCTATAAAGATTATAAGATTTCTGTGTATTTCTTTTAGGAGATAATTTACGCCAATTATGCTGTAAGCTGTGAAGATGACTGAAAAAATTTTACATTTTTATTCTTATAATAAAATATGTTACTAATTTGGAAAAAAAATTCTTCTACAATGGCATTACAGCCCAAATCGCGCTATGGCATCCTGTTCCTTAACAATTTCATTACTTATTTATTTTGGAATGGTTGTTAGCTCTTCGCGCAATCCTCTATCTACGAATTTTTCATTTTCTTAGACTGAGGTAACCAAGGTATATCCAAGCAAGTAGTGTGCTGGAATTATGCGTCAACCAGGATTTGAACTCAGGACCTTCGCATTGTGGACCAACACGCTACCCACTACACCCTAATAATTTACTACCCTGAAATTTTGTTTTTCGTGATTCATGACTTAACTAGCCAGAAAATGCAAAAAAAAGAGTCGTCTGTTTGTACGTTGTATTTCGCCAACTTTCTTACACTCTGCAATAGAAATGTATGGTTTAAGCTACTTCATGGTTTAATCAAAGAAATCAAATAAACAATTATCAGCATCACCATCCACCTACTCCTTTTGACCCCCTCCCTTCCCCTCAACCTAACCATATAAATCCAAACTTAATAAAATATTGATTTAAAGTACTGGAGCCATGGATCGTAATCGCAATAAACTGTTAAATAGTTGGCATTTGCCTTGTTTTCGCTTTAGTCTTCGCTATCTGTAATCACTCCATCCTGCATATTGTCTTCTCAGCCATTCTCAAGCTGCATTCTTGGAGCAGCTTGAGGATGTCTAAAGGGTAAAGTTGCACCCGATTTGTTGTCATATATTTTAGTTTACTTTAAACTTAATTTTCAATTGATTTGCAGTTTTTTCAAAAAAAAAATTGCCTAATCTATCTACACCTGCAATCTTCTTGAATTTTGGTTTTCCCACACAATGCCCATGACGAGTGGAACCATGTCGATTAAAGCTTAATTTATATCAATCTTAAAAGTGTGAGTAAATCAACTTTTCTCTTTCCAAAAATTAGTTTTTTTCTATAAAAACATCGTCTTTACAATCATCCGGAATTTTTCTTTAACTAAGCGACCGTTAAATAATTTAAACCTCATACATTAGTGCTTCCTGAGACTTTGCTTAGGACTCTATTTACCACCATTATTATCCCGCACAGAAAAATCTTCTATTTAACTTTCCATTAAACATAAAAACTCCAAAGTACATATCATTAAACAAATGGTAGCTATTTCGGTTAACAAATCAACAAGCAAACACTCTTATGTCTTTCCTATATCTTTCATCGGTGACCGCGATACTGAAAAACCGATCATGACTTATAAAGGTGCGAAACTTTAAGTGAAGAACAACATGGTACCTGCGCTACGGTGGTGAAAACGATGGAAAAAACACCTGAAAACAGGAAGTATACCATACAATCTTCAGGATTAAGCGAATTACACCAAGCAAAGTGTTAATTGATCCGAACCAGACGAAAATCGTTGATCGTTACACAACAAAAGAGTTAAGCGAGTAACCCGAAAAATACGAAGGTACCTACTGGCTGGTGGTATTTTTCATATTTGCTTCCAACTTTTTACTGGTGGTGCTCGTTCCAATGCTTTTTTTAAGTTCGATTTTTAATTTGTTAATACTCTCGATGATTAATAATGGACAGCGTGTGTTTTTTTTTCTCTCTCCCCCGAATGATCCAGCACTCGTTTCCGCAGCTCACCCCGAAATTTCCGTACGCTATCTGTGTCTACCGAATTTTCTGTTTTGGATTGGGTAGATTGAGTTTATATCTCGGGAAAGGTGCATAATCTTCGAGTCGGAGCCGAGAAAGAATGTCGAGAACAAAATGGCAGGGAAATCGTATACGGCTTAATGCACACACATCGATAGCACGGCTGAATTATGTAGACATGTTGGTTGTTGCCTGGCTGGGCGTAGCCATTCATTTCGTGTTGCTTTCTCTGTTCTTAGATATTTGCCGCCGGCATTTATGTATTTTCTGGCTATGTCTATCGACTCGTGTTTGATGTTTTCGTTTTGCTGTTTCTCTCCCCGAGTTTTCGGCTTTTGTTGGAATTTAGTTACTAATGGAATATTTTACCCATACTATACCCGTACCAGGAAGCGCAACACTTTAAGCAAAATGTTATGGGAAGAATTTCAATTAAAATCTTTACATAGAATAAAATAAAATTCAAAAAGGCATATGGCGGACTCCTAGCGATCTGTACGCTATTCGTAGTGATATAATGCTTTCACACGATACTCATTGTATGTTACAATTTGTAGATTTCTATCTATCAGGAACATGCTTTAGTTTCAAGTTATTGTATGGTCTAGCTTCCTATTCAATTGGTGAGATTGCATAATATATCAATGTATAGTATTAAGGACGGAGCAATTATATAGTGGACGGATTGTAGTCTCTTCATTGGCGCTATAGTCCGATTGAGAAGTTGTATTCGTCGCTACTGGATGATGTTTCTGTTAAACTGATTGAAAATTCTTTCAATGATGCAAACAAAGCTCACCAGTTTCTACTTCAGATTGTGAATTTCCTAATTTAAGATTTTAAGTTCGAAAAGTGAAAAGTTTTCAGTTTCTTTTAATAAATTGCAATATTACGTAGCCTGTAGTTTTTTCAGAAATAATATTCAGGATTCAGTAGTAAATTAAATCGTATTTACTACAGCGAATCTAGCATCTCCCGAAATCACGCAAAGAGATACTTCCCTTCCTCCTACTTACTTTGATCAATATCATGGATGACTTTACCTCAAGTTTTCCTTTAAGTCGCCCCAGTTTTCTTTATATTATGTTGTTTAGGTAAATTTTATGTGTCAATCGTTTGCGGCTAGCATATTGGTCTATAATGCAAAGGTCGTGAGTTCAAATCCCGGTCAACTCGTAACTCTATCAACCTACCTATGTGGGTATATCTGGGTTTTCGTAGATAGAGAGTTCTTCGGAGGGCTAGCAACCCTTACACAATAACAATTATAAATTTTCAAGAACCTGAAGGTCAGGAGGCCAAAGCCCGACTTGAGCTATAGTGCTATCGAAGAAGAAGCAATTTTATTTGTCCTATCAAACGTGATCATGTTTAACAAATAATTTTATAAATATAATACAAGCATAATTTATTTTGCAATAATACAATCATAAGTAAAAAAATCTTAACTAATGACTACCAATTTCCTTAACAATTTTTTTTTTCTTAATTTTCAATAATTATCAAAACAACTCGATATGTTGTTTGGTATGTTTTGCATACATAATTGAGTTTCATTCGCTCATACATCTACTTAGAATTTATCTAGCGCACACCTCTACTTTTATTATCGTACATTTCTCCGCAAGATAGAAGGCAGACATCTTAAGACAAAATTCTAACAAATAACAAAATTAAAAGAAAAGAAAAAAACGCTTGAATGAAGAAAAATTATATAAAACCAACCAAGAAGAAGGATGTGTTTGGCTACTTTTTTGCCAACTTAAAGATACTTTTATCTGAAATAACTCGAAGGCGGAGCCGAATGTCCAGTTTTATATCTTTGCATGCAGAAGTTTTATATATGCTTCAATCATAAATTAAGCGAATAGTTGTATAGGGTACACATGATGATGATGATGCCAGCGTGGTAATTATTGTAACAGCATCGAGCAGCCGAGGCAAGCAAATGAAATGTTACGAACTTCAACAGAAGCAATATCGAGATACGAGAGGTAACTATGCAACAATATTTGAGATGAATACACTGGGCAATTTTAGTGGAAATAACTAGAAAAAGAATTCATTTCTGTGTTACAGTAATTAGTTTTGGATATAATTATTATCGGTAAGCATATGTTTACGCGGTGATTTTGTGGATTGTGGTCATTTCAAATTGTTATTGCTCAGCAAAAGTTTTTTTTTTAATTGTGTGTCGATATTATGTTTTGTATGCAGTGAGGAAAAAAAACTGCATCTCATCTAGACGGCATAAATCTAAACAGTCAAGGTAGAATAAATTATCTAGGCGTAGAGAATCAATCGATTTAATCAATTTCCTTATAAGACTCCCTATAGGAAAAAACCAATTTGCCCCATAAGGCGCGATGCTGAGCATCGGAATTTAGTTGTCGCCAGGACTTCTTATTAATCTAATTTCTATTTTAACTCCTCATTTCTACTTTCTACAAAAATCGTCCCTTGAGACACTATGCTGTGGATTCCTTAATGTGTGATTCGTCCAGAGCCTCTTTTACAACTTGAATCAGCTCCACATATTTCTTAGTAGTATTTATCAAATAAAGAAACTAAAAATACTTTGCCCGTTAAGTATTGCTAACTAAGAATTGAAATCGCAAAACCGGAAAACCGTAACAAATGTTAACTAACAGCGAGTGACATTTTTGTGGAGCGGGAGTCTTTTTCTGGTTCATGCACCTACTGGACCTCTCTTTGAAGCGTTAAAGGCTCCTGGCTTCCACATTTGCTAGATTACTGAGGCTTCTGAAGAAGCGTGCTCCTAGGTGGCTTATTTTTTCCGAGAGAGCAGGGCAAGTCCATAATAGATGAAGAATCGTTTCTTCCTCTTCTTCATCTTTGCAGCTCCTGCAAAGAACATTAAAAGGTAGGCCAATTCTTTGAGCATGTCTCGCTTTCAGGCAATGTCCTGTGACGGCTCCTACTGTGGAGCTGATGTCCCTCCTTAGCGAGATCGTATTCTTTAGCGTTTTAGATCCTGCATAGGCTAAATCTATCTGGTGGTATTGTCTTTATCTTTTGTCGGCTTTGCTAATCGGATACAACTTAAGTTGCTGCTTAAAAGCTAAGAGAGGCATTCTCAGCTTCTCTTTGTGAAATTGCATGTGCAAGGTGGTGCCGTATTGGGCGAGTTCGTCGGCCTTGCAGTTCCCTGGAATGGCCCCATGGCCTAGTACTCTGTGCAGGTGCATGTTGAATTGTTCAGCCATCTGCCTCAGAGAAGTGCGACAATCAAGATCAGGTTTGGATGTAGACATGAGTGTTTCCAGGAATTAACTAGTGTCTTGGCAATCAGTGAAGATGCCAATATCCTTAGTACACACTACATTACATATCAGTCAGGCCAGGATTTCTTTTGTCCTCATTACTTCTGCTTGAAACACATTACAAGGCTCCGGAAGATGGAAATATGTGCTTAAAATAAGCAAACTAGCCTAGTGGGTAGCGTGTTGGTCTATAATACGAGGGTCGGGAGTTCAAATCCCGATCGACGCATAACTCCAAAACACGGCCTGCTTGGGTAGACATTGGTCACCTCAATCTACGAAAATGATGAGTTCAAGTTTCGGAGCCATATGATAAAAGGATATGTACTCTTCCTCTCCATTCCATCTCCCTCCAACTCTTGTGTTTCGAGTAAATTCTCGCAATCTTCCAGAATTATGGAATGATCAGATCGAATGCCGGTCAACCGGCGAGTTTTTCTTTGCAGGGTGGCCTTGCCGGTAATGTCGAGAGGTAGCAGATGAAGTGCCTCTAGTGCTGCGGAGGAAGTTGTTCGTAGAGCCCCACTTATGCATAAACAGACTGTTCCCTTCACGTTGCAGAAGAGAGTTTGGTTTATCTCTGTCTCTAAGGCAGTTTACCATACAATTACACCATATGCCAAAATGGGTCTGATGATGGCAACGTAGTGTTAATGCAATCCCTATTTCTTACCTATGACCTTCTTACAGGAGTAAAGCTCAACAGAACTTTTGTTTACACGTTTTTGAATATTGAGTTTCCAGCTTACTTTCTTATTCGAAATAATACCCTGATATTTTGTTCTATCTGCGAGAACAAGACAGGTACCATCCAGTGAAGGATGGTCAACATGGGAAATTTCGTATTTCCTTGTAAAAAGGTCCTGGTTTTGTGTGAGTACTCTTCCAGTCCACATTCATTAGTACATTTAGTGAGTAAGCGGTGGATAAATTGCATAACCTCGCTCAGAGTACTGGGGTGCTTACCTGAGCGTGGTTATGCAAAATGCCTTCCGATTATTCTCTAAATGGACTAGTGAATGTGAACTGGGAGCTAACTCACACAGAACCAGGCCTCACATATATATGTGAACATCAAATTAGTTAGCTAGTGTACAGCCTAGTAGGTAGTGTGTTGGTCTTGTAATGCGAAGGTCGTGAGTTCAAATCCCGGTCGGCGCAATATATAATTCCGGCACATTGCCTGCTTGGATATACCTTGGTCACCTCAATCTAAGAAAATGAAAAATTCGTAGAAAGAGGGTTGTGCGAAGGGCTAACAACCCTTCCACAATCAGTAATGAAAAATCAGGAGGCCAAGGTCCGATTTGGGTTCTAGCGCCATTGTAGAAGAGAAATTAGTCAGCATGCCAAACAATAAATAATTGCTTCTGGTCTTACGTTGTTGAAAGCCCCCTCGATATTGATAAACTCTACCACAGTGTACTCTTTAATACTCCGAGATTTTTCGATGTAGCGTACGAGTATGTGTAGGGCCGTTTCCCAATTTCCTCTTCTAATATTAGTATTGGGCTGCTGACAATATTCGCTGATCTACGTAGAAGGATATCTATCAATCGTTTAAAGGTTCTTAGAAGGAATGAGGATATATATATGCAGGCCTTAGGTCTTACGGATATATGTATATGATAGGTTGATGATAAAAACTTTCACCTCCTTCCATATTTCTGGAAGCCTCTAAAAATAACGTCCAACCAGGCAATGAGAAGGATGATTTGCAGGTAATATGTCGTCTGGAAATTTATACGGGCTGAAGCTGCGTACTGCTCGTAGGATTTTGTTTCGCGAGATGATGATTTCAGAGTCGCCAACTGGAGAATTGATTTGGTGCGGTGCGACTATAGACCTATCCGGAAAATTAGTATTTAAGAGAAGGTCATTCGTTTTGTTACTCGAGCAGGTCCATGACTCGTCGTATTTCTTCATGTGGCTGAGCATTGAGGGGGAGATGGAGAAAATTTTGTGAACTCTTGACGCTTCGAATGTCTTTTCTACCTTTCCGGAAAGAAATTTCAGGCTGCGCGCTGCGCACATATGTTATTTCCATAACAGTGAAAGGCTTTCTTATAGGACTCCCAGTCTGAGGCCTCTTTGGTTCTCTTGGCCTTACTGAAATGTCTCCTACAGCCTTTCCTGAGATTCTGAATTTCGTCGCTCTACCATGGTAGCTTCTGTTTACACCTTGGCTTTCTAGTGCGACAAGAGCGTGACATTTAAAACCCATTAAAGGCCTTTGTCAAGATAGCCACGATCCAATCAAGAGCAATGGTGGTGTCTGAAAGGCTTGGAATTTTAGAGTGAAGCAGTTACCAACTAATGGTCTATATGTGCCCGGACTTACCTCTAGGAAGTCACCCTTACCTTCCTTCCTATTTCTGTACACTCAGCCTTAGCTAAATGGCGTCAAACTATAGAATTGATCCCGATTTCATCTCGATTCAACTATTTTAATTTTAATCACAAAGCGGTAGCACAGACAACATAAAATGAAACTCGTTACATAAATTACACCCCTCTTATTCAGCTGAACTTCTTTGCAATCTTCTCTATCTTTCCTACTCTTCTGGGTGCTTTCCACATATGTGGAAAGTTGCGAATAGTCAGCCAATTCCGAAGAAAGGAAGCAAAGCAAACCCCGCACAAAAACGCCCGATAGCAATTACTTCAATGCTCTCGAAAGTAGTTGTCTGTGCAACCAAATTTGCAGTTCCAATAAGAGAAAGCTTTCCGTAAATTAGCTTCTGCATATTGCTCACATTAAGAAGAGTGCCATGTCCTCGAAGTTTTGTATCCATTTTCTTACCGAAGTATGATCATCGCTGGAAATTTTTTAATGCTTGATGGAAACTTCTGTCTATCATAAAATCGTTGGATATCTCGAAGATAACCAGCTAATCCATGATCGTCAGTATGGGTTCCATTCTGAAAGGTCGACGGGTGATCCTTTGGTCTACTTGACAGAATTTTGCAACTCATGCATACATAAACACGGCGAAGGTCCAGTTCTTGCACTTGACATTGCAAAAGCTTTTGACAAAGTTTGGCATGAATGTCTCATAGTTAATTTTAGGGCCACAGGTCTGAATGCTACCCTTGTCCGATGGATTGAGAGTTTCTTTTCTGAACGCACTATACGAGTAGTACTAGATGGCGTTACTTTTTCCTCTTTCGCATTAGATTCCGACGTCCCTCAAGGCTTTTTTTATTTCCAACTCTTTTCTTAGTTTTCATCAACGACCTTCTGTCGTCCAGTCTCAATCTAATTCCTTGTTTTGCAGATGTATGAATTTAACTCTGCTGCGGAATCCCACAAGCATTGTATTGCTTTCAATCGCATGGAGTTATTCCTTTCGCTGAACTCGGATCTCAGCTTAATCCTGGAATGGGGTAGGAGAATAGAGTAGAGTTCAATGCCTCTAAAGCACAGGCCTGTCATCTGTCCCTCAAAAATGATGTTCCAATGCTATCTCAAAATGTGATCTTTGGTTGCGCACAACTTTGTACCTCGGATAACTTCACACTTGTAGGCGTTAAAATTAACGACCACCTGAATTGGGTCCTCGACGCCTATATATTTCACGTCGAACGACCTCGCAACCATCTATAAGGCATACATTAGACTACTACACATCACGTTGCTCGACGGTATTCAAAAACATGCGTTCCGACTGATTGGAGACGAGATCATCACATCGTCTATCGATTCTTTCGAGCATCGCACACATGTCGGAGTGCGGAACTAAGAGCACTTACTCCTCCACTCTATAATTTTCCCCGAGATACTCGTCAAGCTGAACACGCACACGAGTACACCGTTAAACCCTTGCCTTCTGGTATAGTAAAATATAGGCAGTCATTCATTTCCCGAACATCAAGACTTTGGAACAGATTACCAGCCAAAGTGTTTCCCAACGAGTACAACCTCCAGTGCATCAAAATCAATGTACACTTTCGTCTTTCTTCACCCAAATTAAATTACCCAACTTTAGTTTTTTTTTCTCCAATTCCTATACCGACATAACATTATAGGGTGACCTCCTAAATTATGATCAGTTCCTTAAAAAAAGGGTGAATAAAAGTATGTGCGCCACAAGAAAGAAATACTGTCGCCCAAGACCCGTCTCCATAGTTGGCCAGACTGGTCCATTTCACCCCCTTAGGTGCAAAGTGGATTCTTAAGAGTTTGCCCATAATGCGTGGATGAAAGCGTAACAGGTGACAAAATATGTTTAGAGATTCAACTGAATTTTTCGCACATTTTCTACAAAAATACCAAATTGGAATGGTACTGAGATAATTGGCGCATTGTGTTTCGTGAAATTATGCAGTTTGTATGCAGATGTTGGTTGAATGAATGTCAGGCTTCAAAATATATAGAAACTCTTTTGTTAGATTTGAGGTTTCTAATAATTTCGAAGCCGTAGACTAAAATTATCGGGATACCCTATTATTTCAAATTTCAGCTCAAGAAAATCGGATTGTTGTGAAATTGTGAAATATCTTATGTATTTTGAATGGGACGGAGCTCAAGGTGTGGAGCGATTTGGCCCATTTACGAATCTTACCTCTCTTTTTCGTTAGAAATGGCGTGCACAAAATTTGAATTTGTTCAATGAATTCATTTTCGAGAGCTCACGAATGGTTTTTGATACGAATTTCTGTGTTATTCATTTTATGCTTCGAGCTTTATTTCCCAAAGTTCCAAACTTTCTGGCAAACTTATATTACTTTTGGATTTAATCTAGAGTACAAAATCAAGATGCATGACTTCCAACAGAAGCAACATTTTATTAATTTGCAATAAAATAAAAGTAAAATATATGCATTCACTTAAAAGATTATATAATATCTGAATATTTCAAAGATAAAGTATAATAATAAAGATTAATACGAACAAACATAACCGAAACGGTATGCCGCGACGACGTTACGATGATTTTCAAGAAGTCCGACAACTGAAGCACCGAAAAAGACAAAAAAAAATTATTAAAAAACTACAATCAATCAAGATATCGAAGCATACTTATATTCACACACATGTTGAATATCTTTATCCTATTACCCACATATGGGGCTTTTGATGCCCTGATGGCGATATAATCCATCGGAACGATGCTTGAAATGCAAAACTTTTGCAAGATTATAAAAGAGAGTAAAAGAAAACGCCAAGGAGATAAATGTTCTGTGTGCGTTCGAACACCCGACCTAAGCTCAATGTGGAACTCTGCGAAGAACGAAGAACTTGAGGCGATTCCTTCGACCAGATGATTGGTGCCTTACATTGTAAAAAGCGGAAAGAATAAAATCAAAATAAAAAAAAAAAGAATTTTTGAAAAATTATTTAAACCGAGATTAATGTTTGGCTCGTGGCAAACGATGAGTTTTTCTCCTCTTTTATTATTATGAAAGTCTCTAATTAAATTTCGAAGGAAATTCGAAATAAAATGTGAATGTAATATAATTTTTCAGGATAATTAAATAAAATAAAAAGGCACAATTTTCTGTCAATATGAAATTTTATTGATATTATAATTTTGAACGTACAGAACTCCAATCCAAAAAATAAGATCTGAAAACTGACGCTTCGTAGAAAAATAAATAAAATATCAGGAGGAGCTTTCTTTCTTTCTTGATCTTGGCAAATATTACACTTTAATGTTTTGATGCTAGCGTCGAGTTCTTTGTACTTGTAATATGGAATACCGTGAATTCTTAAAGCACTAACATGTCTCGATCTCAAAAGGCGATTATTAAACTGAAACCAAGAAAACGATTGAAATTACGGAAAAAAAGATATTATCACCAATCGAAGCTCAATTACAACTTACTCGAGCACATTAGGATTCACTGTCAGAAAACTTGTATCGTTTTTTACCATATATGAGTCTAAGAGAAATCTTTAACGCTTACATAATCGAATTTAACCTAACCTAAATGTTTATTAGATAAATTCAAAAATTCTTAAAGCCAGTATCCGCAACTGAGACATAATTTTATGTCACCCAAGCAGTAATTTGTACCGATTAAGTTCACGCATTTCGTAATTGAAAAGAAAAAATGTTAATTCCAAACACACTTGCTGTGATGTTTCCTAAAGATCGCTCTAAGTTATTCTTGAAATATTTGAAATCTAGTTACCATAAAAATTTCAAATATCTCCAACCGATCAGAGAGATGATATGATTCGATCGAATTTTTAAAAAGTACATGGCATGAACGCGCCATCTATGACAATTTATCGCAATTAGTCCATAAAACTTATTGCATGAAATACTTTACATATCTTTTCATCTATTTCACATTACCAAACTACAACTGGCAGGAAAACTATCGCCAATCCTAAGTCTCGTCTTGAATGAAAGTTCGATTTTGTAAGTCAATCAATTAAGCTGTCGATCATGTTTCCATAAATGTATTAAAAAACAACATGAAAATCTTGCAAATCTCACTTTATTGCCATAATAAATAAAAGTTTGCAATTGCGTTCAACAAAGGCAACGCTCCTCTGGTTACTTGCAATTTCGCCTTATTGATTAAAACCTGCAGTAATTATGAAATTAAGTGAAACATTTTTCTGGTTGGGCAATTTTTTGAACCAACGTGGCCGGTTTTTTTTTTCTCAAAAAAAAAACAACACATGTTAGATGAGCATACTCGTATTTGAGCCATGAAACCGGTAGTATTGACAGAAAAGGCAGTACAGCACTTGTTGTTCAGGGAGAGTTAAATAGAAGCCCAGTGCGCTGCAGTACTGCAATTATCGCCAATGAAAAGGAAATCGCAAACGCAACCATCCAATTCGTTTAGGTTATGATTAAATACGTTCGGGAAACATCCATTTATCCACTGATTGGAATGCATAATTTGACATGATGTTAAGGTGTCACTCAACATGGTTTTGCTTTCGGTACAAGCATGTATATGTACTTCAATTAGACATTTCTCAGATTGATTGGTTCAATTAAATTGTTAATTTGTGAGAATTCCAGCAAGCTTAAAACATAAATAAATGTTTATTAATTAAGAGAAAGTTATGTTGAGTTCGTATCTAAACTTTTCGTCGAATGTATCTAATTAAATGACAGGGTACGATATTTTCGTAGTAACGAATTTTCCAACTTGTCTTTCGTAACTCGTGTGTAACATTAAATCTTATGACATTCCTACCAACATTTTGTACTCGAATAAAATCTAATTATGTTAAGAAATACGTGGTTTGTTTTTTCACAGGATTGCAATCTGCACGTATGCAGCATATTGTCTTTTGTAGATTTCACAACGATATTAAAGATACGCATCATACATTCGTTGTGATTTGTGTGAGAACATGAAAATTTATGTAAAATTGTCGTTCACATAAATTAAGACAAAATACTTTTATATTTGTTTGTTTAAATGTTTTGACATTTGAACATAGAAAGCAAAGAGTTCAAAAACTGAGAATATTCAATATTCTATTATGAAATAATCTTTTTATGAAATAAAAAGATTTGAACTAACTGTTTGCTATAGTTTGAATCATGGAAGTGGATTCCACATTCGTAAAATACACACAAGCAGCTTAAGAAGATATTTGCAGATCTATATGCACTAAGTTTTCGTTCGTTAAAAATTTGAATCAAAAATTCAAAAAATTCTATGCAAATATTCTCAAAAGGCAAGGTGGGACTTTAGCTCAAAGTGAAAATATTGTAATGGAGCTCCCTATAGATTGAAATAGCTATTATGAGTATGAAATTTTTCTCGCAGCTTCACGCTGCAATATGGTAATAAAAGCTGAATAAATAAAACCAGCGAGTTATATGAATCCAGTGGCTTAAGTGATTTCTACCCTGCACTTTTATAGAATACACTTTTTATTGCTCATTAGATAGCTGATGAGAATCTGCAGAAGCTGCTTGGTAAAAAAAGCAGGCAAGTATGGTGTACATTTAAATGCCAGAATATGGAGACAGATAGGTACTCAGAAGTAATCATTTATCTCGTTTTCCATGTAATTACACAAATATAATCCGATAATTCGACGGTTGACAAGCAAAGGTGTTTAAGTCCAATTTTTTTTTAAATTGGATTTGTACATGAAATCAGTTTACTGCTTTCCTTAGAACGTTTGGAAATGCTAAACATTCATATATTCAGTCATTGAATTATTTAAAGTGTTAAAAATAGGGACATATAATTTCTTTCAGCCTAATTATCACAGTGAATTTTCTGTTCCAAAACGCTTTGCTGTAGAAGTTTCATTTTGAGACTGAAACACTTTTGCTTGTTACTGCAGTATACATATTGCTATGAAAAATGTACAGAAAAACCGTTACAAGAAGCACATAGGAAGCAATCTAATAATATTAGTTGCCCAAATTCCCCTAACAATTCCCTAATAACAAACAAATGCAAAAACATCTAAATGTCATAAGCCCGATGTGCCATCGAAGAAGATAAAAAAATCACACTTTTTTCTACATAGAAATAGAAATAGTTAACAAAACGTCTTCCATTCGGTTAGCTGTTAGAGTAACGCGTCCTAGTTATGCCTGTTTATTAATGAAAAATTTGCAGTATGTGTGCCTGGCCCTATCTATTGAAAGTATTACCGACTATTCTTCTTGATGTTGATTTCGATTAAGCTAATTAGCTCGAAATTATTGTAAATGGTATTTGATCGATTTTATTTACATTGACTTTACACCAGTTTCATTTAAGTAAACGAATAATATGCTCTTAGTAATTTCTTAAGAGTCCCTTTTTTGAGAACTCCGCAAAAATAAAGTACAAGAAAAAGTGTAATGTGCTTCTCTATATCTTGTCGTTATAAAGTATGACCAAACTAAATTTATTCCATCTTTTGTTTGAACTTCGATTTTGTAAGATATGCTCCCCTTTGTTATGTATAATAGAAGAAATAAAACTACTTCTTCCTTGTTAAGCGTGAGCAGCACGAAACCACCGAAGACAATCAACAAATCTTCAATACAATCCAAAATTTGTGAGATTAGAACACAAGCAACGATTAGCAGATATGCAGGTGGTGCCGGTACATTTTATGATAGTGTTACCCAAACATTACCTTAGGCCAGCGATGTCAGATCTAATGCTTTAATTTTTTTTCTTATAAGTAGAAAATTCTTTAAGACACTCACGTAAAAATTCCTCACTATCTCACAAAATTATCTTCTCTATCCAATTTTTTCTCATAAATATCCGTATTCTGATACAGTCTCGATAAAGAAGAACTGATTAGTGTCAGATAATTAATTATAGAATGTTTGAATAAGGTGGGTGTAGGGTTGGAAAGGCCTATTATGACAGCTGGTCGCTTGACAATTGTCAAGCGCTTCACAACCGTATTACGAAAATTCGCGTTCAATCGCAGTTGCAATGCGTAAAATTTTGTCCGTGATCATGTGCCTTCTGAGACGTATGCGCGGAAGTTAGTCGAAAGATTCTAAGATGTGAAGACACCGAAACGAATTTGCCCCAGACGTTCGACCGAAAATATCGTCGCGGTAAAGAAAAGTGAGCTAAAGTGTAGCCTAGTGGATAGCGTGTTGGTTTACAATACGAAGCTCGTGATTTCAAATCCTGGTCGACGCATAATTCCAGTATACTGCTTGCTTGGGTCACCTCGATCTACGAAAATGAAAAATTCGTAGATGGACGATTTCGCGAAAGTTTAACAACTCATCCACAATAAATAATGAAAAAATGTTAAAGAATTTGAAGGTCAGGAGGCCAAGATCCGATTTGGGCTGTAGAAGTAGAAGAGAAGAAAAGTGCTGAAATTGACCGAAAAACCTCCATTCGTCACCGTGGGCATGAAATCGACCTATCTACGTCCGCACTGTAGCTAATATTGTCGAAAGATTTGGCTCTGCATGCAATGCTCAACTGACTCAATAATTGCAGCCAGCGGACCACCAGCAGCGCCGTACGTTCTCTGATTGGGTCTTGGAAACAAATCCAACACCTCTTGTTGATACACACTATAGATGCAAAATTTGGGGACGGCTTGATCCACTGTCTGTCTTGTCTGAAATTTCGTGAAGGCTCTCGTACCATCCTATGGGAATGTTGTATTAATTTGTACATCATTGAAACCAATTGTGAGATATACTTTCTTTCCACGTCCCATGGTAGCTGAAGATGGCGTCTAGTTTTTCCGTATCAATTTGATGTTTGTTGAGCCTTGTTCGAAACGTGCGTCCCGTTTCTCCAATTTAAACTTTTCGCAAGAGCAGCAAATTAGTTTGCACACTCATTCGGCTTATAATTGTTTTTTGTCCTTTTGGTTTCCAAAGTTGCTTCGGATAGTGGTTGTAAGGATCATTGCTCTGACGTAGAATTTTCGGGGAACTTTCCTATCTTCGGCTGTGAGATTTTTATGTAACGGCAGATATATAATGGAAAATCCTCGAAAAATCTATAACCAGAACAACATTCTCCATTCTCCCAACATTTGATTTATGTTTTTATCTTCATTGTCGCAGGGTTTAAACTTTCATAATACCACCACGATATTAGAATGCGGTTAAAACTTATTATTTGTTACTTGGTTGGTACATCAAATTCCGTACATAGTATCCCTTTAGCTCGATACACTTTTCCCAGCGATGTTCAATAGTTTCGATACCCTGTTTATAGTGGGAATCGCCGAGCTCCTCAAAGAAACTATCGCCCGCAGACTCCGCCTCTTTTTTGTTGGCAAATCTTTTACCGAGCCATTTTTTTCATATTTGGAACAGAAAATGATCCGAGCGCTCTAAATCTAGGGAATAAGTTACGTGAGGAAGCAATTCGAACTTGAACTCATTGATTTTGGCCATCGCGATAACGTTTGGTGAACTGGTGCATTATCTTAATGAAACAAAACTTTCTTTTTTGCCAAATGCGGCCGTTTTTCCTGATTTGATCACTCAAACGCTGCAATAAGTTCGCATAATACTCGCCTTTGACTGTTTTTTTTTCCGAAGAAAATCATTGAAAATTATCCCACACGCAAAAAGCCGCCACGATGCAGATGGAACCGTCTTCGCCTTCTTTGGAGCCGAATCCCCCATTTCAATCTATTGTTTCGACTGTTTTAACGTCTCCGATGTAAAGTGATGGACCCAGGAGTAGAATCTTGCTTTGATATTCGTTGGAATGAAACCTTGCAATGAAAGTATTGTATCACATAACAATAAGCCATTTTTCAATGTTTGCGAATTTACTGAGAAAGTTCACTGTTGGTGGCTGCCAAACTAATACTAATAAATATAGCGTCGCCAAAATTCAAAATTAATTTGTAGAAGGTTGGTACTTTCTAACATAGTCATTCATTTCAAACAACAACCGCTACGGGTACTTCTGGGACTATTCTTGTATTTATGTCCAAAATCTATCACAATGGTGAACAAATGCCCTTATCCTTCAAATATTGGAAAAGCCCATGATAGTAAATAAGCCCCACAATCTTGCATCAGTGCCTTAAACAAGTATTTTTGAATATCTCTCTGATCTGATCAGCTGATATACGTAAGTTTTTTTCATGCCTTCGGTGATCAACCACCGCTCTTTTTTAAATGATTGCGTGCATTCGTGGCTTTTTCTTCTTAGAGAGAATTAAGGAAAAATTTAGTCCGTTCAAACTGTGTTATTGGGTCTTAGTCCGTAAATAAAAAAATAAATAAATAAGTAATTAGTATTAGTTTTATAGTGGCAATCTGGTATAATATTTCTTTTAATTTTGCGATAAATTGTATTTTAAATTTCGTTTCATTATTTAATTATATTCCACAAGGGACCTAAAATTTTTCATTGAGGAAGTATTGTTAGCCCTTCGCGCAACTCTCCATCTACGAATAATTCATATTCGAAGATTGAGGTGATGCACAAGCAAGCAGCGTGCTAGAGTTTTACGGAATTTATTTATCGATCAGAATCTATTTATTTATTTATTTTAGAGTTATTGAATATATGGTATGAGTACTTACAAATTATAATTATAAAGATTACAAGAAAATATATTTTTTTAACAAAGCTGACTTTATTTGAACAATACTAAGATTAAAATTAATGTCGCTGTAATTAAAATTAAGAGCCCAAAATTAATAGTCTATCTTCGAGTGACTCTAACCAAAGTAGTTGAAATCGTTCTTGATAAGGAGGAAGACATATTGGATCTGACCAGGGAAGACCCTTAAGAGCAAATCTTAAAAATTTTCGCTGTACAGACTCGACTATATTCTTATAATATCCTAATAAGGAGTCCAAACGCAATTCCCAACATTCAAAGGCACACCAGTCAAAAGCTAGCTTTATGTCATTTTTGCAAAAGTGGATAATCGTTCGTACAAGTGGTAGTACGAAATATTTTTGCATCGCCAGCACATAAAAGAATATTTGAGTTGGAAATACCCAAACTCACGTCATTAACAAATAAAATTAACGGAAGTGGATCAAGATGACTACCCTGAGGTACACCAGAAGTTTTTGTAATAGTCGGAGACAGCATATCAGAAATTGCACTTGTTGGGTGCGATTAGAAAGATAAGATTTGATCCACGTAGTAAAAATAGTGAGCAAAGCTTGTGAATCAGTATATTGTGATTAATTTTATCAAATACTGGGCTAAAATCTGTATATATACAGTCAATTTGTTTGCCTGCTTCAATCGCTGGAATCAGAAAATCTGAAAATTTCAGTAGCATTGTTGCGTTATCTTTGGTGAAACCGAGTTAGGCTAATTATTGATTTGCAAGTAAATTACGTCATAGAGAATTGAATCGAATAATTTTGGAACACTAGATAGGTATGTAATTACATACGTCGTTCCTTTTGCCTTTCTATGGGAAGCTAGGGATTTGAACTCACAACCTTCGGATTTTGGACCAACTCTTAACTATTTACTTAACTTATTACATATCATGCTAACTACTTAGTAATTTTACTTAAAGCTAGGATGAAGCCTAGCGGGTTGCGGTATACAATGCGAAGGTCGTGAGTTCAAATCCCGGTCGATGCATAATTTCAGCACACTGCTTGCTTGGATATACCTAGGTCACCTCAATCTACTACTCAGTAATTACTACGTATATTATTAGTGAGATAATCAGAGATTTACGAGAGAACGATTCGAAAAATATAATATGTAGGGTCTGCCACTTTTCCTTCAGTTTGTTTTGTCGAAAATTCGAGGCTTTATTCTTAAAAAGTGATTACATGTTTATGATTTAAAGTACTGTCCGTTGCTAGCAATTACTTTTTTACATCTTTCTCGTAATTGTCGGAAACCATCTCGGAAAAATGATGCGTTTTTGGGCATCTTCAGAAGATCGAAATTGCTGCACAGTCAGGCCATGCGTTATCGATCAAAATAGGTTGTAGTCGAAAGAGGCGATGTCTGGAGAATACAGCAGGAGGGTAGGATGTCCTATTTCAGTGTTTCTAGGTAGGTTTTCACAACCTAAGCTACATGTGGCCGAGCGTTGTCGTGCAAAAAAATAACGTTGTCTTATCTTTCTTGGTACTGTGGCTGTTTCTTCTTCGATGCTCGACCCAAACGCATCAATTGTAGTTGATTGTGATCTTCCGTGATAGTTTCACTCGGTTTCAATAGCTCATGATGTACCACAGAAATGTTCTATCTTCCACCTCAATGCCGGTCTTCGACGTCAAAATCACCGCTCTTTAAGCGTTGAAACCACTCACGAAACGTTTTTTCACTAAGAGCAGCCTCACTGTAAGCACTTGAGAGCATTCGATGAGCCTCAGCGTTTCTTCAAATGGATGAAGAAAATCCAAAATTCCCGCAAATGACAAGAATTTGGTTCAAAAACTGGCAACTTCGATCGAGAATAAATTTAAAAAGCAAACAGGAATTCACTAATATGGTGCTGCCGTTATGTCGACAGATGTCCAAGCATACTGTGTGACATTTTTACTACCTATTTCGACTAGCACTTACCGCTCTGCAGCTATCTATTAAAAAATGGCGGAAGCAGACCCTATAATATAATTTTTGCACTTATCCAATGCTGTTTTGTTGAAAATCTACAGGTAGACCTATCAGCTATCTAAGGTAGTAACCACTAGATATTGCGCTGGCACGGCTCTTACCCTAATAGAATAATTTCAGAAGTATTTGAACGAAATATCAAGAATTTTAAGTTGTATGCACTGAATCTTATTAAAATCCAATTCATGATATAGCTGAATATCAGCACCCATTTTAAAGAAAGGAGATACCGAAAATATCTTGAACTATTGCTCGATTTCTACCGTAAACTGCTTTGGCTAGGATTTTGAAAGATTAGTTCATAATGTAGTCGGGGAAAAACTTTATCGCTAGATATCACCAGCCCAACATGCATTCGTAAAAGGTAGATCTATTTCCACAAATTTATGTGAATTCACTAATTCTGTTGCTCAATCTTTAGATCGTCATTATACTGTCCAAGTCAAATATACCGATTTTTTGAAAGCTTTCGACACTGTTAACTGTAAAATTCTTATTTCAAAACTTGAAAGGCACTCTGTCTCTGGCTCGCTTCTGAGCTGGTTCAATTCGTACCTAATCCGTAAGGTCGTCTACGAATTACGTTCAACGGATACTCCTCTACTGAGTTTCTTGCTAACCCTGGTGTCCCGCAGGGATCAAGCCTTGGTCCTCTATTATTTGGTCTCTTCATAAATGATCTACCCCAATTTGTATCTTCTAACTGTCTCCTATTCGTTGATGACCTCAAAATGTTCTGAGAAATTTCCTCCGTCTCTGATAGCATGATCTTCCAGGCTGATTTGTCTGCTCTCTCTCTCGTTGATGTTCAAACAATGATATCTTTTTGAACATTGAGAAGTGTTTTACTATGGAGTACTCGTATAAGGCTACCTCCTCTGTTCTCTCTTTCTCTTTTAATGGATCCATCCTTACGGCAGTAACCACAATGAAGGATCAGCAAACTTAAATTCGTCGATCATTTCTCCAAGATTACTAACAAGGCATATAGGCATGCTGGTTTCGTCCTCCGTGCGACAGTTAAGTGTAACTGTCCAGGAACAGCTGCTCTCCTATTTTCCACTCTCGTCAGTAGTATCTTAGAATATTGTTCCATCTTCTGTAACCCCCACCATTCTGGCCATATTGGGACCATCGAATCTGTTCAGCGTAGATTCACCTTTTCTGCAGATTAAGAAAGCCTCATACCGATTACAATGGCAGACTTGAAGTAAATCACCTACAGCCACTGCATTTAAGGCGGATCTTCCTCGATGCTTGCTTTCTCTTCAAGCTTTGCAACCACCTGTTCAATACAACATTCTGTGATGACCTGAATTTTATACGAGGAATGGTCTCAACCAGGCAGACATCCTCTATCCTCCTTAAGCCTCTCTCGATATATACCATCACTCTCCGATGCTACGAATGCAAAGGAACCAGGATCGACTCCAACTTGGTTCTTTAGCCACTTCTTCTCTTTTATTTAAAAATAGAGTTAAAACTGTCATCTTTAATGTTTAAATTTTTCTCTTTGCTATTCTGTTATTTTCCGCTTTTGTTTAATTGAAATTGTAATCTTTTTGTTCAAGAGCTAAAATAAATTAATAAATAAATTTTCCACTGCTCTTACCAATACCTTCTACTAACTTTGACATACATCGTAGGCATCTCAGCAAGGAAGCGTAACCAGAAGTGTCAATATCATGAAAAATAGTGGAGACTATGTGGAAGATATATGCAAACAAACCATAGAATAGCGTTTCGAAAATTTTGGTTATACTGGTAATGTATATCTAAAATCACTATTGGTAGGACTGTCAGAAAGAATACCAGAAGAATAGATTAGAGTTGTGCCAAATTTAATCAAGACTTTCGTATCGGCACACAGAAGTTTATATCTCTCTCTCTTGTATCTAAGACAACCTCATCTCAGTAACACCCTAATAACTTTTATATCACTCCTTTCGGATGCGCTGCGCTTAGGTTAGGTTAGGTTACATTTGCGACCTTAGCCCACAGAGATCCTTTGGGATCCATTGTAATACCACTTGAAGATGAGGATGAGTTCGTTCATCAAGCGATGCTGCGAGCTCCTTTTTGAGCTCAAAGAATTTCGTTCCGCTGCGAAATTCAACAGATTCCATATACCGCAGCTTGTGGCCTGTTAGGTTGGGGAAGAATGGTCCGCCTAGGATGTTAAGGCTTCTTTAAGCAAGAGCCGGGCAATCGTACAGCACGTGCTGCACCATCTCCTTCTTTCCTGGCTGCTGGCAACTTCTGTAGAGATAATGCGTTACCAAACTCATAACCCAATAACGCAATGACCGGTATCAATATCAGCTACTGTCGCACCTTTCATCCTGGATAATGTCGCGCTTGTTGAGCTATGTTTCTATCTTCGAACATACACACATGCTATCAGTATCAAACAATACCCGGTCAACTGAATTTAAACTTTGCGCCTAAAACGTTCATGCGCATTATTCTATTCATAAGATACCAAACATGTTATTCACATCTCCTTCAAATTTCAGCTCCATATTTAATCGCTAAACACCGATTCAGATAAATATTTTTTTTTATTTCGCGCTTTTTTTACTTTTTTAATTTATTGCCACATGTGGAGGTATTCAGCACTTCAGACGACTGGATGTTTAGTCTGAAACGGACCAGATTCTTCAATTTCTAGAAAAATCAAAGGATTAAAACACTTTATTTTGTTTGCCTATACATTTCGAGCCCGTTTTTGGTTGAATGAGCGAAAAGTGATAAAAGGGAAGATGATGCAGCCTGACGAGAAACACATGTTATCCATCGAATAATTAGGTATGGAATTGCCTGAGTATTACATCACGACATTCACAGAGTAGTTGATCACGAAGCTAATAATGCTATTATCCTTCCTTTTTGGTGATGTACTTTATTTTATTTTATTTTTTTAATTTTAAATATTACTGGAGTTTGAAGTTGGTACGATTTGGCCATATTATATGTATAACTAAAATACTTCGCTGGTATCGGCTTAATTCCTAAAGCGGTGATAAGAAACCACTATTGTGTCGCTTAATTGGTACTTTTGGTATAAATTTTTGGAAAGAACCAAAAATATGAAATCCTTAAATAATGGTGAAATTGTGTGATTAAACTTTATTCAGAGTAGGATGTTGAGCGAATGTTTTGGCATTAAGATCTTCTCATCTAGTTCCGGTAAATGGCACACTGCCTTTTTGGTCACATTTGAAAGTCACTTTTTGTAGTACTAGTAGAATGGTATCCCGCAAAAAGTGAGGTGACCCTCGAAACCAGATTCGTGTCTCGAACAAATCCTTGCAAGGACTTAGATTTAAAGAAACAAATCTTCCGATTCTACAATAGCTCTATTACCCAAATCGGTCTTTGGTCTGACCTTCAGGTTCATCAACATTTTTGTTTTCATTACTTATTGCAGTGGCGTGGCGTTCTTTAAAAGAAAACGCGCATTATTTTCATCTACAATTGTTTACAGCATTTACGTGATCATGAGAGCTTTTTTTCTCACGCTTTTTCGGGCCAAAGAAGGTTGAAAGCCTTCCACAGGGAAAAAGATGCGATTTTAAAAGCGTATATACAAGACTGCTGGCCAATGCGAGCAAAATTTTCACGTGCGACGAGCGCAAGTTCGACTTCATTAAAATAGGGAGATGCGTCGCATTAAAATGTTTCTATCATTCCTCACATTGCTTTTAGTCGCATATACAAGAGAACGAGACCGCCGGCCAATACGAGTAAAATTTTCGCTCGCAGCGAGCGCAAGTTCCACTTCTATACGAAGGAGAGATGCGTTGATGCAATTGCTTCCAGCTGGTGCTTTCAGTCTCAAGCTCTTGCTCTCGATCAAAATATTGACAGTATTGAAATTTCTGTACTAGCCGAAAAATTATCAGGAAGAAAAATGTGAATATGCAGATCTGGCAATATTGCCCATATTTGTCGTGCTTAGAGTGAAAAGAATCGGTTTTAGGGGAGCACTACCTAAAAAATTGATATATCCTATTAATAATGTATATTGAATTCTAAAGCGATTGCCGAAAACCGCACTCCTCTCGGATGAGTAGAAGTGTTTCAAATAAATATGTAAACTTGTGGAGTCATGCTTGTAGCTTGGCGCGAAATAATTGCTTCCTCTAGTTAAAAAGTCACGCCACGCCACTGACTTATTGTGGAAGTGTTGTTAGCTTTTCGCACAATCCTCTATCTAGGATTTTTTAATTTTCATAGATCGAGGTAATTAAAGTATATCCAAGTAGGCTGGAATTATACGTTCACCGGGATTTGAATTCATACCCTTCGCGTTGTAGACCAACACGCTATTCACTAGGCGACATAATAGCTAATCTTCCGAAAACTGCTCATAAGAAATTCAAAAATTCTAATATATTTCTTATGGCAAATATAACACAGAGAAGAATGCCTTAGACTCTTCTATACCTATCTTATTAGTTTAAATTTTTACTTTCGGTTAGTCTTACGCGCTCTTACATTAGATACGAAGTTCTTGGAGTTTAAATCATCGAAAAAGAAAAAGCTTCCACGTTTTAATGTGAAAGTTAGGAATTGAGTGCATTGGCTTTCTAAATTAAAAATTAAGTTAAATTATAAAGCTTTACTAACTAATGGAAAATATTCCAAGGAAGAATAAGGCAGGTATTGAAGAGTCTTAAATCATGATACATATATTTAATACTATAAAAAATATTCTTTTCTCTGTGTACATTGCTGAATACTCTCGTCTTCTGCATCAATACAATTGCACATGTACATTTCTATAAACATTCATTAGGTGCAACGTTAAGGAACCTGAATAAATGAATATCAATATCAATTACAACGACGCCAATCTACTATCAGTCTTCACTATTGATACTCTCGAGATGTTGTTCTCATTTCGTTTTTGTTTTTTGAATATACAAATAAATTCACGAGAAGAAACAAGCTCACTTGATGCGATGATGGTTCTTCTTAAGCGATCTCTTGTTGTTTGGCCGAACCCCAAGAAATCCGGATGAATGTTGGCTTTGATCGTTACTTCCACCGACTCTCAACTCCTTTGATATTATTACTTATTCCATGATCACTATTACCACTAACATAAATGCATCGAAATGTGTATATACGAATAGGTATCACAATATGCACACAAGCCATGCTGGATTGTCTTTCCTTATACGCGAGTATAAGTACGGATACAAGCGATATCATAGCTTTGAATGTCTGTAACCGATCATTCACTTGATCACCTGATCGATGACTCCCGAGGATGTTGGGAAAGAATTACATTTAACGGTTGACTGAACAAAACGTGCTAACATTATTACCTATCTGTTATTAAATATTATTAACATTGCGGTTTTTAGAGTTTTCGAATCAAATTTTTTTTAATGATCAGTCATCAAAACGATCGGATCAACACTTCACTTGACTGCCACGGTCATAATGAACTTGTACTTGTCTGTAATATACAACAATTCTGATTAAATTTCATTCAACAAAATTATAGCAGTATGAAATTAAATTGTTCTGAAATTTATATAAATATATAAAAAAAAAGAAATTGAAATAAAATACCTGATCGCAGGCCCTTAAAACGAAGATGGGTTCAAAGAAAATTCAATGAAATCAATTTCCTGATAAACTAAAACTATAAAGTAAACTTGTAATATGAGATCGCATCGAAATAAAAACCACTGCAACAGCAGAATCCCAACGATAGGAACACATAACTACCCAAAATGGATGGCAAAATGTTTATGAACCCAACAAAAAAGTAGAGCAACAAGAAAAACTCAAAATTACCTAAAAGTCATCAGTAAGTTCACAAAATCGCATGCGCATTACGCTCAAACTGTATTATTATATTTATTTTATATAAATTGATCTTCATAAGCAATTATCTTCGGATCTTACTGACGTCGACGACGACGGCATTAACCACACAACACAACCTTCATACCGTCACATACTCGCGTACGTCTTCCGTTCAACAACGATCAAATGTTAATCAGTTTTGCGGACCATTCGAAGCACCCGATAGCAGCAGAAAGAAGTTCATGATTTAAGATATACCTTGTTAATTTTATACAAAATTAATATACCTATATCTATACCGAAGTAATATACAAAGCATGATGTACTGTCCGTTTTCAACTTTCATGGTTAATCGAGCGCAGATCATCTTAGCAATTTATCTAGAATTACTTATTTTGTATAGTACGGAGTTTAGAGAGGCGAACAGTATCATAACTTATTTGAAATTAGTTATTTTGAAATGTTTTAATACGAACGGTATGCAGGCAATCATTTCTAAACGCTTACGTGATCGCATAGATAATCGGTAGGTGTGAAGGAAATAAGATATTTAAATGCTTGAAAAATATGTTCTCTTATTTGGATTCATTTAGAAAATACAGAACGTTATCCAGAAATATTTAAATTTTAAAAGTATTAGGTGACTTTCTTTTTTCTTTTTAAGAGCAAGATACTTGATTTTAGTTTAATTCATTTAAATGTTGCCGGTTACGTTTCTACTTCTGAACGGTCCGTCTAAATATTTTTGTTCTGCTATCATTCATCCTTCCACAGAAATCTCTAATTTTTCGCTTTTTGTGGCAAAATTTTGTCGTATTATATAATTATGTATCTCCAATTTCCTTGAGTGCCACCGGAAATGATTACTGGTACGTCGATATACATATTAAGTGAAGAGAGCTATTCGAAGCTGATCATGCATCTCGCATTATTAGATGATTTTGTTTGAGTAGATGTTTCAGATTTGACTAGTGCAGTTTAGTTCAAGACGAATCTAAAACATTCACCTCTTCTTCTCCAGCAGCAAATTGGGCCTTAGCCTAACTATCAACCTTTCTCAATATTTATTTACTGTTGTGCAAGGGTTGTTAGCACAATCCTCAATTTTCGAATATTTTTATTTTCACTGATTTAAGGGGCCCAACTATATCCCTACGCAAGCAAAATGCTGAAATTATGTACCGGCCAGGAATTGAACAAACTCTTATTGTGGATCAATAGGCTATGTTACTCCCACTAAAAATACTTAAGTTACTTAAATTAGAAAAGCAATCAGTATGAGCGGTTTCCAATTTTCTAATCACTTTTAGGTTGGTAGCTAATTATTTACCCTTGAATTTAACAAAAATAGACGAATATACGTATAATAGCGGAGATAAATAACAGTTTCAAATTAAAATTACCTTCTCGTAAGATATCGGAGTAAACTATGTTTTATAAATCATTGCCTCCCTCAACAAGCATTTCCAACAAAGACGGTAGATTAACTACACAAACCTTCAAGCAAAAGTTACTCTACCGCTGACTGTTAGTGTTCTTTAGCGTGCCAAGATGGCGGGCGTTTAACAATGGTCAACTTTGAAAATTTAATTAACTGTGAATCGAAATAGGACGTTCTAAGTCCGAGGCAGACATGTTAGCTTAGAAATTTATTACGAAATTGCTAATTAAATTGCGTCCCCGCTATTTATATTGTAAATTCTACCGTGCGATAGGAAGGCGATAGGACGGTGATGATCTAATCGTACGAGCCGTGCCATTTTTGACCCAACGTGGTGAATTACGTGAAATTCCAGAAGATAATTGTACGGCTATTCTTCGGCTACTAAGCCGGTGATCTTCACCAATATATAATTAAGTATTGAAATTGTTTGAAATTTGGTATAACAGTGGTTGGATAGGCTCTGCGGTTTTCCATATACGCACACAATGGCGTCTCATAGCGAATAACAACCCGAAGAACTTCAAACTAAGATTCTGCAAGTACTGACCGCAAAACGGTGCGTACCGGGAGCCTATCGAAGTATTCATGCGTAAATGACTACGGCACCACGAAAAAATCCATCATCGAATAATACCGGGTTAATTTGATTGCATTACGGAGATAGCGAAGGTGTATTTTTACATATTCATCACAAAAAGGATGTAATTAATGGCAGATGGAAGACTACCATGGTTGGTGCTCGGCTCAAACGGGCACATGCATTATTCGTTTGGTGATACGATAAAATCCTCCCATTCGATGCATTGGCTGGATACCGGTCAGCATACGACGGTGATCTTATTCTACGAAGCGGGGCAGGTCCACGGTAGGGGATATTAATTGATGCCTAATCAATTATCTTTGATCTTTAATTAATTTTATATAATTCAGGACAGTTACGTTTGTTGCGTTTTACTGCTCGGCTAACTGCTTCGTGGGGTTGGATCACTGCATCCTGGCTCGCACCAGATGCCATGGAATTCTGATTTGATTTTTATTGCTCGGGAATATGAAAATTACATGATAAAACCAAATCAGGTCTACGCATGTTTTCGTGCATATGAGGAGAAAGGGAGTTTGTCGTGGCTGCAGAACATCGTTTGCCGCGCAGTTTTCTTTTGAAATCAATAATGATGGCAGTTACAAAATATCTGATAATGTTCTGTTAATTAGAGTCTTAAAAATCCTTAACGATATGATCGATTTCTTTTTTATTATAAGGTTACATAAAATAAATACATTGTTGTGTAATTAATGGCTTTCATTTCCTTTAAAGTAAGTTCATAAGTGTTTTCGATTATTTTGTAAATAATTTTCGTGATAAGAACCGGTGGGGTATTTCCTTTTTCGGAGGTAAGCTACTGAGTAATGGAATTTTATTAAACTAAATAAATATCTTTGAAGTTAGTTTTCGAGTGTACGGACATACCGTATTAACCATCCCAGTATACTCTAAAATTTATTACAAGTATCGCGAACATGGAGGTGTTGTCCTATAATATTGGATGTTAGTTGAAGACTTTTCTATAGTTGTATTCTTCTTCTTTTCGGCGAGTCATATGCAATCTTGCATTAATTGTCAAATTTTTGTAATTCAATTCACATCAAAAACTAAAATTTCTGCACCGTAATTGGAAAATTAAGCTTAGGTGTAGCCTAGTGGGTAGCGTGTTGGTCTGACAATGCGAAGGTCGTGAGTTCAAATCCCGGTCGACGTAATGTTATTCCTGCAAACTACTTGCTTGGATATGCCTTAGTTACCTCCATCTACAAAAATGAAAAATTCGTAGAAAGACGGTTGTGCGAAGGGCCAACCACCCATCCACAATAAATAATAAAAAAAATGTTAAGGAGCCTGATGGTCAGGAGGCCAAGGCCCGATTTCGGCTGTAGTGCCATTGTAGAAGGAGATAATTGGAAATTGAATGGATACAAGTCTTAAATTTCAAATTGAAATGTGGATAATTCTGTTTTCGCAATGAGTTCAACTGCAAAACTTCGATAACTATTGTGAGAACGCACAGGATTAGCCGAAAGTATAGTTACTTCATGAGACACAATCGGCGCAAAGTTGAAGCCCGATATTTGAAAAAAATATCGACCTTTTTTTTTGGTACGTACTAAACATCAAGAACTGTGCGCAGCTTTCAATACTTAATTCAAAAGTCACAAACAAAAAGAAAAACTTATCTTATGGCGGATAAAATTGGCAAAAGAAATCCACGAAACTCACCACTACAGTGAAAATATATCATATATTGTGTTCCCCACTGTAAAATGATGCAACTAACGGTAGTACTTTGAAAAAAAAGCGAAAAATATGAATGGAGCTCAGTTTGAGCTGCGACATTCGTATGAGCGCATCGAGGAATTAATTATTGAGTTTTGAACGCGAAGTTTAAAGTTTTTTGCAAATTTTGTTTCAAATAGCATTAAAGAATTGAAAGAAAAGATTTCCGGATTCTACACTGTTACGCTTTATTATTCGTGACGTTTTGGTCTCTGCCGAGACCTTTATCAAACTGCCTCAAACTGTCTCAGCAGAGACCGAAACGAAATCTTTTCTTTCAATTCGAAATGCACTGTGAAAACATTCACCAAACCAGCATTAAAGAATTTTCATTGAAAGTTTGTGCAGAATGTATGTTGCAATATTATTTAGTATGAGGATTGTTTTTGCAGCAATGCCTTCTGGGAAGCGCTTAAATGAGGCGGAGCAGGTTGCCATCAATTTATTGAAAGAAAAAAACTTCTCCAATAGGCAAATTGCTACTAAACTTGTTCGATCTGAATGTGCAATCAGGAATTTCTTAAAAAAAAAGCTATCGCCATGGCGTTAAGACTCCAACAAAGGGCAATACAAAATTATCCTTGCGTGATAAAGGCAAAATTCGACACGAGGCAACAACAAATCGGCTATCTGCAAAACAAATTAAGGACAAATTAGAGCTTAATGTAACACTTCGTCACATTGCGCGTGCCTTAAGACTTCGTAAAATTTAACATGGACAAAACTTAAAGCAACACCCCGATTAACTGCCGTTCACCGAGAGAAGAGACTACAATTCGCCAAAAAGTACATGTCTTGGACATCCGAATGGGAAAAGTAATTTTTTCTTATGAAAAAAGTTCAATTTGGATGGCCCAGACTGCTACAGTTGCTACTGGCATAATTTGGAAAAACCAAACGTGGTCAGATCGAAGCGTAATTTTGACGGTGGAAGCGTTATGGTTTGGGGTGCATTCCTATCTGTTTCATAACTACTAGAATGAACTCCCAGATGTACATACACTCGGCAGAAAAAGTCTGCGTACACACTCAACACATCCAGCATATCTATAAAAAACATCGTTTTAAGTAATTTATTTCATAATAATTTATTTTCTTTTTTTTTCATGGCTTTATTACAAATATAAAACAAAACAAAAATGATGATTATTGTACTCCATAAAAATATTAAAATTAAAAAACGAAAACAAATCCTGAATTGCAACAATAAAAAGTCTGCGTACAAATATTTTTTTTCAAAATAAAACAGTTGTTTTTCCTCGTTAATAGCTTGTGGAATATCCTCGTCTCTTTATTACTTCCCACAACCGTTTTTGCATGGAATCTACTGGCTTCTTAGTGAACTCTGGGGTTATTGAATTCCACTCCTGGATCAGGACTTCCTTGAGCATTACCTTTGACGTTATTGTGTGCGCTTGAATCCTTTGTTCCAAGTGAGGCCACAAATGCTCTATTGGATTAAGGTCAGGAGATTGGGGCGATGTACGAAGCTGATTTTGGGCATTATACAGTAACCAGAGTCTTACTACCTCCGCAGTGTGCTTAGGGTCGTTGTCTTGTTGGAAGTAAAATTTGTCGCTTAAGCCCAAATTTTCTGCACTTTTCTTCAAACTGCGCTTGAGAATATTAAGGTAGTCTATTTCTTTCATAATACTTTCAATAAACTCAATTTTTCCAACTCCTCCACTAGCCATACACCCCCATATCATAACACCACCACCACCGTGCTTTACTGTTGGACAGAGATTCTTTATGTCGAAGGTCGCGCCAGTTTTCTCCACACAATCTTCCGACCTTTGATTCCAAAAATACAAAATGTACTTTCATCCGAGAAAATAACTTTTTTCCAAAATTCTTTTGGGTTGTTTATGTGTTCCTTAGCAAACGCCAGCCGCTTGAGTCTGTTTACTGTTGTTATAAATGGCTTTCTCCGACAACGCGTCCGTGATACCTATATTTCCTAAGAATTTTACGAACACCATCATCAGAAGTAGACTTGCGGTACTTTGCTTTGATGTCCTTTGCCATATCAGCTGCAGTTAGTCTGCAGTTAGTCTAACTCCGTGTTTGCTGAGGGATCAACTTTGGAGGACGGCCAGATCTGGGTTTTGAAACCAAAACTCCTATGTTTTTGAAGTTTACGACTCGTTGGACAGATGAATGACTTCTGCTGACTATTGCACCTATTTCACGATATGACGTACCTTTTTTCCACAAATCCACGATAATTTTTCCTTTCCCCAAATTCAATTTGCTTTCCTTTATTAGACATCTCTTATTTAACGTTTTTTAGCAATTATTTTTAACGCAAATCTTAGATAAAAACACGTTTATCAACTTTCCTACACAAACTTTATTGTTATTAATGATTTAACTACAACTCAGAGACTTTGACTTCCCTTTATACGCTTTGAACGCAGACTTTTTATTCCTGGAATTTCAGACTATTTTTCGTTTCCGAATTTTACCGTTGTTTTAGAGTACAGTAATTCTCATTTTTGTTTTGTTTTATGTTCATAATGAAAAAAAAAATGTACGCAAACTTTTTCTGCCGAGTGTAGATCTCTTGAAAGATGTTTTAATCAGTCATCTGGATAGTTGCGACGAGGAAGATGTAGTTTTCCAGCAGGATAATGCATCTATTCATGCTTCAAGGCAAACCAAGGATTGGCTTTCGGACAATAATATTCGCATACTTGACTGGCCCGCTTGTAGTCCTGACTGTAATCCAATTGAGAAGCATTGGTGTGATCTCCTTAGCAAAGTGCATGCCAATGGACGTCAGTTTGATAGCGTAAATGCCTTAAAAGCAGCCATTCGCACTTGCTGGTCCGAAATTGGCCAGGATTGACCTCCTGATATTCAGGTTCCTTAACATTTTATATTACTTATTGTGGAAGGGTTGTTAGCCCTTCGGACAACCCTCTTTCTACGACTTTTTCATTCTCGTAGATTGAAGTGACCAAGGTATATCCAAGCAGGCAATGTTTTACTTACAAGTGCGTTCATACGAATGTTTAACCATTAATTAGAATTTTGTCTTTTTAAATCCACAAAAAGAAAAATTTTTTGCCAAAAATGAGTTCAAATCGTTTCTTAACAAAGAAAACATAATATATCTCTTTTAAAAGTATTCATTTTTTTTTTCAAGAAATATCTCAAAAAAATATTGTGCGCTCATATGAATGTCTACCACTGTATACTGTGCAGGAATTCAACCAGGATTTGAACTCATAACCTTCGCATTGTAGACCAACACGCTAGTTACTAGGCTACACCCTTCTACAATGGCGCTACAGCTCAAATCGGACTTTGGCCTCCTGACATTCAGGTTCCTTAACATTTTTCATTACTTATTGTGGAAGAGTTGTTAGCCCTTCGCACAACCCTCTATCTGCGATTTTTTTTTTCGTAGATTGAAGTGACCAAGGTATATGCAAGCAGGCAATGTGCTGGAATCATATATTGCGTCGACCGAGATTTTAACTCACGACCTTCGCATTACAAGAACAACACGCTACCCACTAGGCTACACCCTAGCTAGTTGAATAATAGTAGGAGTGCAAGTAAGTTTCCGCCGTTTGACAAAGACTGGCCCCACCAGAAGGTTATGTTGACGTAATATCGTAAGTTTCGACATCTGGTAACAACACAGCCTTGAAGTATCAGTTACTCCGTATCAGCATCACATAATTCTGTTCGTGAGAAAATGTCAAGTTCTGTGCCATCATTTGCCGGAACTTTTGATTTACTTCTTTAATATGAAGAAATCTGCAGTTGAGGCGCATCGATTGCTTGTAGAAGCATATGGTAAGACTGCTTTCAGTGAGAGAAGTTGTCATGAATGGTTTCAAAAATTTTCGTGTAGTATGAGTTGCTCAAACCGGACGAAACCATTACTGGAGCTCTATACCGAACAAAATTAATGAGATTGAGCCGAGCACTCAAGAAAAAACGCGCCCATTACTACTCCAGACATGATAATGCTCGTCCGCATATTGCGGTGCCGGTGAAAACATATTTGGAAACACTTAATTGGGAAGTCCTACCCCATCCGCCTTATTCACCAGGCCCCTTCCAATTATCACTTGATTTGATCGATGACACATGGCCTGTCTAAGCAGCGCTTTAGATCATATGAAGAAACTAAAAATTGGGTCAATTCGTGGATAGTCACAAAAGATGAATAGTTCTTCCGACGTGGAGTCCGAATGCTGCCAAAAAGATGAGAAAAGGTTGTGGCTAGTGATGGACAATACTTTGAATAAAAGGTAACGTACCGTTCTTTCACAATAAATTCCTAATTTTTGATAGAAAATGGCGGAAAATTATTTCTACTCCTAATAATAGGAAATTTTTTCCTAATTATTGGGTATGACAATAATGGGCTTTCACAATCCGCCAGACCTTCAGAATGAAGTGCGAAGCACTGACATAACAAATTACTGAGTTTGATCGAATAGAAAAAATGGGTACAAAAATTAATATCAACATTATGGGATCAAGAATTGCACACTCCACCGTTTGAAGCTAAGCTCCTTCTAATGTAGACAGCCTTCATTCAATATTCAATATCGAATTTCATTCGAGAGTGTGAAAACCTAGTTTCCGGCTCAACAAATAAGTCCGAGTAACTAGACCAGACACCAGTCACTGCGGCAAGGTTAACGAGATCAATGGGGTGTGATGCACTAATCGAAGAATTATACTCCTCGCATTCCCTAAAGTGATGTCTGAACTAGTGACGCCAATAAATCGCACTCTTGTGGCACAAAACCAAGACGAGATATACGTAAAACGAATTCATGAATGAACTAACTGCCGTGAAATTACTTCTATTCCAGATGTTAGATGTTCTCGTAGTTGCATCATTTTCGTATTATCGATTGAGACATAAAGATCAATTAAACGTTTTGGTCGAGATACAAAACGATACTTTTCACGCGAGTTATACTCGTACCTTCTTAACCTTTGGCAAAAACCTTACAGGTATAAATTCAATAATTGAAATTTGTGTTGTTTTTTTTTACGATAATTTACCATAAAACTCTCACATCACGGCAATAAATTGCGTTCGTTCGGCTGTTTGTTGTTCGCATTACAGAATTTTACCTCGCCTCGGTAATTTAGTATTAGTGTGTGATTATTAATGGCTTATGGTGTTAAATTGTCACCTCAGTGGCTTTGAGTTTTTAGCTGTTTTTCAATCATAAATTTCATAATTTTATGGTTACTATGCTTAAGAAATGAGTCATATTGATTTGTACAGAAAAAATCTTTGATAGCTATTTAACATGACAGAGTTGTATCATGTTTTATGTGCATGGCTAGTTAGTGTCACTTTCATTATCTTATGTGCATGTTTGTACGTATGTAATATTTATGTAACGCTAACAACTTCATAATTAGATTGTGACTCTACGTTGAATTTTATTCAATTAATTCATTAAAAGGTAATTTACATACATGTTTTTGATTTTGGCTCAAAATGGGAGACAAATAAGAGAGAAATATCCGCTTAATTCAGGAATTTTTGTGTTGTTATTGAACTTGAAAATCAATCTGGAACTCATTTTGAAAAGTGATCGTTGAGCTTATCTAACTGCAGATTTTATGGATATTCTGACCAGATATTATCTTCAGCGACGAATTTTAGAGCCCACCTGAACAAACTAAGATAGGCAGTGAGATTTTAAGGCCGAGGTGGAAATGCGATCGGCCACACTTGAAGGTATCCCTACTTACATTGTTTTTTTTTAAATCATGGCATTTTTCCGAAAATTAATCTCTTTGCACTTTTCTTATTTTTATCCTACAAATTTCTGAGCATTAGAATAGAAAATTTTCCATAAAATTCTATCTGGATCTCTAAGCACATTTATACCGCGAAATCAAGAAAATGCTGTTAGGAGTCAATCGAAGAAGACATCGAATCGCTTCTGAAATTTTCGATTTAGCGGACGCGGTCATTGAGAAGGTTTGGGTTTAGGTTAGGTAGTTGCACAGAATCACGCTGAACTGGGACCATCTAGTTGGGCCCATTGTACTCCCCTTGTTGATTATGAGATGGATGTCACTCCTCTTGTGCTAGCCACTTGGTACGATTTGCGAACCGAAGCAGGCTCGAAAGTTTGAGGTCGTCTAGTCCCGAGAAGAATTCAGATCCTAAAAATCGAGAAAATTGGAGACGAATCATACAGCAGGATAAGGCCCGACTTAGACTGTAGCGTCAATGATGATGATGATGCCTCGGAAAGACAAATAGAAAAGGCAAAACTCCATAAAAAACCTCTAAGCGGCAAACTGAATGTTACTGGTTGCAGAGGAGGAATTTGTATATAGATTCAAAAGATCGGGACTTCAAATCCCGGTCGACGTATAATTTCAGCACAATACTTGCTTGCCTGGGTATATCTTGACCACCTCAATCTGCGAAAGTGAATATTTAAAGGGCTGTGCGAAGTGCTACCAACCCTTTGACAATAAAAAAACCTAACAGAATTATGAAAATACTCTAGATGAAATGGGAAAGAGTCTAATGCACCGAAAAATAAGTCCTCTTAAATTCTTTCGAGTAATGAATAGTGGGAGGTGGTAGGTGGAGAGGGAAAAGGTTTGAAATTTTTGTATATGACATCGAATATGGTACGTAAAATGTTTCGTGCTGAATTTGAAAGTTTGTAGTTTTCATTATTTTCAAAGAAATTGGACATAGCTCTCCTGAAATTCGGACATTTGTATAAGAGGTAGCAGAGGAAGTGGAGGGTTTCAGATGATTTTGAAACTGCTTATTAACAGCCTTATTACCATGCTTTTTATCAATTTCAAACTCAATAGCCCTCATACATTCGAATGAGAAATGCTTTCCTTGGTTTTACAATATAAATATTTCTATGCGGAGAAGAAGTGAAGCGAAGCGCATAATTTTGTTAGCATTTATTGTAATTATTAAGGGACAAATTCTGGCCACAATTTAAATTTGTATTTTTTCTAATTTTAACGGACATCGATATAATGTTTTTACCAAAATTATGCATTTGTATGGGAGGTGGTAGAATGAGAATACGAATCAAAACAAAATGTTTTGTCAGCAATGATATTTCTTTTATTATGTTTTCCACAAAACTTCAAATCGATAGCTTCGGCAGTTTCGAAAAAAAAATAGTTTAATTTAAATTTCAAATTTTCGTGAAATTGATTGCAATTGTAACTAAATGAATTCTGGCAAAAATTCGTCATTTTAGCTTTGATAGTTTCAATGGAAATCGAATAAATGAATTTTTTGAAATTGTAAATTTGTGTGCGAGGGGGGTAGAAAGAGTGTAGGGATGAGGATTCCGTGGCGTAGTGGCCAGCGTGCTTGCTTCTCAGTCAATAGGTCGTGGGTTCGATTCCCACTCCAGACGGGATTTTTTTAAGCGCAAATTTTTCAGTTGCTACTGGTGATACAAAAATTATTCGCAATAAAATGGGGAAACGGTGTAAAAGTGAAACAGTTCCAGTTCAAGAAGGCCTAGATACTCAGTAGATGGTTTCTGTTCGCTTTCTATCATTCAGTTCCCCATAACATCTGCAAATATTTGTCAGTAAGCAGCCAGTACAACTGAGCAATATACCAGCTACTCCACTCGCTACGGTCGTTCTCACTCCCCTTCCCCAACCTTCCCAATCCCATTCCTTCCCTCCATGACTGTGTTTGTGCATTGCACATAAAGGCCGAAATTGCCTATAACACAGGTCATTCTGTAAAAAAAAAGGGATTGGATCAGTATTTTGTGACGTTACTGATTTATACATCGTTCTACTTTGATCAAAATTTCAAGTCAATTGCTTAAATATTTTCAAAGAAAAATCAATTTCTTAAAATTTCATGAAATTGGTATAGGAGGGAGTAGAAGGAGTGGGTAGGAGGAGGGGGTGTAGCTCGTTCACGAAATTGAAATTTCTTTTTTGCTAAGAATTATGCACAACCAATTTCAGCACGAAAGCTCAAAGCGATCGAGAGCTATGTTGTAGACAGACGGAGAGATGGTCACTCGGAATCGAGTTCTTTGAGTCACAACAAATATTTCTATACCCTTGGCAGCTCTAGTTGAGCCGTATTTCTTAATGTTACAAGTGAGAAGGCATCATTCCGTGATACTTGTATCTGACTATTTTTATTATATTGGGAGTACACATTAAAAACTGTTTTATTTTTTTTTTATTTTCAAAATTCGAGCCTTTATTTTGCAAAAAATGGTTAAATAATTATTATTCAAAGAAATACCTCTCTCCAGCAATACAGTTTTTCCCATCTTTCTGGCTGCATTTGGACTCCGTGTCGAAAAAAATGCTTTTCTTTTGAGCCAATGTACGAATCTACCCAATTTTTGGCTCATTCGTAAAAATCGAAGTGCTGCTCAGCCAGACAATGCATCATCGATTGGATAAGTGGTAGTGGGAAGGGGAGATGTCTGGAGAATGCAGCGAGGGGAGGGGTAGGATGTCTCATTTTATTGTTTCCCGGAAGGTTTGCCAACATGTGGCCGAGCATGGTCGTGCAGTAAAATCACTATGTCGTGTCTCTTTTGGTACTATGTTTCTCCTCGGCTCCCATTAAGTGGGATTTAGATGTTGAAGCCATAGCACAGTTTTAAACAAACTCGAAAATACTTAGCGCCCATAATTCGATCGGAAGTAAAAGTCTCGGTTTCGACTTCAAGCCGCAAAAGAAAAATAAATACAACTCGGAAAAAAATCCGACCAAAAATTTCACAATTCTCGTACTGAATGGAATCTGAGGAACCCTGTGATACTAGTTCTGCGTACTTGGAATTGCACATTCGAATAGTAATGTTTTAGTTGAATATTATACATGGTACACACAGGTACGAGAGAGATAGAATTACAGATAGATATCCATTTAACGTGCCTCGCGTCGTTAGTTTATATACTATATATATACTCACAACTCACGTGTTTTTTTGGATCGAAGTGACGCAGACGAATAGAGCACGTTTTTCTGTTATTATCGTCTCAAGTAAATTTTGCCGATACCGTCGTGAGCTGTCGCTGTCTGCATACGTTGATCTTCGATTGATCAAATTTCACAAAATCGTAATTGAGATATTGCAAAATTTTACGATTTCTCATACAAATCCGACCGTAATACCAGGCACCCATAACTCAGCTGCCGGATTTTTTTCTAACGTACATTTTGAGTTGTTCGATATTTTCATGCCTATTGCTTAGTTGAAATTATGGGCGCATGTTAGAAAGATATAGAGATAAACTCACAGAATTTTGCGATGCACAAAATTTTTGTTTGAGTCAAGCCATTAGACATATCCATGTCAAAAGTTTATTTACGAGAAAATGTATGACAATGTTGCGACATTTTAACGCTGAATTCGTTGTAATATGTGTTAAGATTTGATCGCAAAAGTTTTCAAATATTTCAATCAAAAAATTCAAATACATGGGAATTGAAGAATTAAAAGAAGGAATAATCGAGAATTTTATACGTGTTATGTGGAAACAAAAGAAACGTACACTCAAAACACGTAAGTTGAGTAATCATAAATGTTTGAGAAAATTTTGTTAATAAAATTTATTAGTGAAAAATATTAAAACAGTCTTATTCTAACTTATCACATACTTCAGTGCTCTCGAAAGTCATGGAAACTGCTATCAATCGCAAAATCGTTCAATATCTCGAGTATAAACAGCTTATTCACCATCGCCAATATGGTTTCCGTTCTGGAAGATCGACGGGAGATCTCTTGGTTTATCCAACGGAATACTGGAACTCTTGCTTGCATAAATACGGCGAAGATCAAGTTCTTGCGCTTGACATTGCAAAAGCTTTTGACAGAGTTTGGCATGAATGCCTTCTTATTAAGCTCACGGCCATTGGCCTGGGTGCTATCCTCAATCAACGGATTAAGAGTTTCTTGTCCAAACGAACTATACGAGTAGTATTAGATGGCGTTACTTCTTCTTCATTCCCAATCAATTCCGGTGTCCCACAGGGTTCTGTCTTATCGCCGACCCTGTTTTTTTTTACAGAATGACCTGTGTTAAAGGCAATTTCGGCCTTTATGTGTAATGCACAAACACAGTCATGGAGGGAAGGAATGGGATTGGGAAGGTTGAGGAAGGGGAGTGAAAACGACCCTAGCGAGTGGAGAAGCTGATATATTGCTCAGTTGTACTGGCTGCTTACTGACACATATTTGCAGATGTTATGGAGGACTGAATGATAGAAAGCGAACAGAAACCATCTACTGAGTATCTAGGCCTTCTTGAAGTGGAACTGTTTCACTTTTACACCGTTTCCCCATTTTATTGCGAATAATTTTTTATATAATTTTTTATCACCAATAGCAACTGAAAAATTTACGCTTAAAAAATCCTGTCTGGAGTGGGAATCGAACCCACGACCTATTGACTGAAAAGCAAGCACGCTGCCCACTACGCCACGGAAGCCTGTTCTTAGTATTTATTAATGATCTCTTGTCTTCTACTCTCAATCCAATCCATAGTTTTGCGGATGGCAGTACCTTAGATAACACCTATGAATTTGACTCTGTTGCGGAATCAAACAAACATTCTATTGCTTCCAATCGCAGAGAGTTATTCCGTTCGTTGAACTCAGATCTCGATTTAATCCTGGAATGAGGCAGGAAAAATAGAGTACAGTTCAATGCCGCTAAGACACAGGCCTGTCATCTATCCCTCAAACGTGATGTTCCTGCGTCGTCCTCTAATATAGATTTTAATGGTGTACAACTTTGCTTATCCGAAGATTATATCCTTTTAGGCGTAAAGTTCAATAAGCATCTCAATTCGAGTCAACACATCTTTGAAGTTGCCCGTGACGCTTCCACACGGTATTCTTCTTAAATGCAAAAAATACTGTACGCCTCACGACTTAGCTACCATCTACAAAACCTACATTCGACCTCGCTTAGAGTATAACTCGCATCTTTAGGCTGGGGCTCCCAAAACTCATCTTGCGCTACTCGACCGAAACCAAAAACATGCGTACCGACTTGTTTCTAAAATGACAAAATTTGGCTACAGGAGCTATGTTAGCGTTCATAACTGGGTTCAACTTTTAGGTTTTTAAATGATACCACTCCTCAAACATGATATCCGATGCAATTGACCCTTTTGCGCCATGGTAGGATCGGCCCTGGTCCTAACATCAGTGGCGTGGCGTGATATTATAGCTAAGGGAAGCAATTACAATTACTATATTTAGCTTATATATTTACTAGATCATATAAATTCCTTTATTTGAAGAATTTATATTTTCATCGCGCCCACGGAATACCTCTTCTTGGCATCTTCGATGAAACACAATATTAATTAAAACTTTGATAATTCTCTATGGAAGAGAGTTGTTTCTGTCCTATGCCCCTATAGGGGGTCTTAACAGGAATTTGATTGATTACTTAGCAAACTCTTCAATTCTGGAAACTGAAACAAATTTAAAACATAAAAGCACTGGTTTTAAATGATCAACGCTTGTTGTGCCATGTCTGTCTACAGCTTTTTGTAAATTATTTAAGTCAGAAAATCCAAACATTTTTGTCATTAGAAAATAATAGAAATGGTCAACAAAAAAAATATTGTCTGCTTTTAGAACCAGTAAACTGTTTGGTCTCTTCGTAAATTCCACTAGTAAAATGCTTAGTGCATTTCCTTGTGAAGAATGTTGTTTCCAAAACAGGTTTGGAAATAATAATAATACTTTTTTCCGTGAAATATCGGGATCCAAAAGATAATTCGAAAAGGTTATCAATAATGCAGCAATGATCCAACATGTTAAGTCACAAGGTGTATTTAAAAAAGAATTACCTACACCAGCCAAATAAAAACAATAATACTAAGCACTTCACGGTATACTACATTAAAAATTGCACCTTATTGTCCTACTTAATAGCTATAAATTTTAATAGAAATAAAATGACCTAAAATCAATAATAATAAATTAAAACGTTTGAATTTATTAATAAATGGACATTCCAATCTCTTATATTTACTTCAACCTTTTTTATTAAACATAAACTTTGAAAATACTGAAGAATTAATATAAGGTTTAGTTTAAACTTATTAAATAACAAAAAAAATTCGACCGGCCTGCCAAAGTCTAAACTGATTCGTTTCACGTTAAAGCATGACAAGTACAGTCTACGTACTTCTTTAGGTTTTTATCCTGATCAATTTTCGACTAATACCGATAATTTTAATACTGGCAATACTTTGATCAAGAGGCCCAGAGCTTGCGACTGAAAGCACTGGTGGAAGCAATTACTTTAACGCATCTCCCCTTCCCACAGAAGTCGAATGTGCGCTTGGCGGACGCGAAAATTTTGCCGCGTACTAGCCGGCAGTCTCGCGCATGTATTTTTCAAATCGTATCTCGTCGATTTTTCTCTACAGAAGGCTTTGGAAATTCATCCAAGTGGCTTTGTATAGAAAAAGCGTCCGAAAACGCTGTCCTGTGCTCGTATATAATGTTTACAGTGTTAGACGGAAATAATGCGCGTTTTCTTTTAGAAATTTTTGAATAAATTTACGTATTCGTTTTGATTTCAGTTTAGTATTTCAAGAATCAACAGAAGGCAAAACGTACGGGAAACAATTCTTCCCTTGCATCAATGGACGCCACGCCACTGCCAAGTTATATTAAATAGTGCCAAGTTATATTAAATAGTTTTTTCACTCTCCCATAAAATTTTAGATTGGGTTGATTCGGCATATTCGATCTAAGCCATCGCTGTGCTAAAAAGAAAACATTAAATGTTACATTTTACAACAAATTAATAAAAACTTCAAAATTGACAGCAAATATTTAAAATTCCTCTTGATTTTTGCGAAACATGTTCCTACGCAAACTTATATAAAGAAATAGAATAAAATAAATAAAAACCGAACGTCCACATCATCATTAAACCTCATCTTTATCAACCTACAGAGACTGCAACTTCTAAACCACTCTGTTACTATTTAGTCTAGTTTCGATTCAAATTTATCTATAAATTACACAAACGAGATAATATATTAATGAAGCACTGACAAAAAAATAGAAATAAAAAAAAGAACATTTACTATCCGTAGTCTCTCTCTCTCTCGATCTTTTCAAATATGCATTTGAAGAGTTGTATTAATTAATTAGGTCTAATTAAAGCGACGATATTACAAAATATCAAATAAAGTTTTCAATTAATATCCTGTCTACATTTCCAGCTTTAACACACAAATCTTATAGCAAAGATAGGTGTCCCCTTCAACTAGACGACAGCTTTTCAATTCGCTCAGGATCGTCTGCTATATCTCTGTTCGATTATTGGGTCTAAGTACAATTTAATACTCGTATAGTACTTACCTTATACTTTATACTAACTAAACTTACATATTAGTAAATTAAAATTTCGAATTGAATCGACAGTGTCTTGGCCTTTTAATAAAATATCAGAGACAAAAACATGCTGTCAGCAGATCGCAGTATTCAAGGTTATAATGTAAGTTCTATATATAAAGGAATGGATTGACTGCAGCTACTACTATTAAGAAAACAGATTAAGAAAAAAAAAGGAAAAATTAAAAGCAATTGAAAAATAAAATCTGGCATCTGTAGGAGCACTTAAGATGGAGATTTTAATGGCCAATTCAAAACCAAGTTACCGGTGTAGCCTGTGCCTAAGACGACGTTTTATTCAAGAACCTTGCATGGAATTCGCGTTCTTAAGTTTTGACTCATGGTCACTAATTATTGCAGTGTTAATTTTGTTGTCGTTCTTGCGGGAGGTACAGCTCGTCTTCAATTTTATGTATTTACCACTCTCTCTCTCTCTCTCTCTTGTTTCTTATTTAATTAAATCTTCTCGTATATGAACAAATAACTTGATTTGAATATCGCTTTTAGGTTATTTTCTCCATAACATATTTGCTATGTATTTTGGAGAGTGCTGATATGTAATTTTCAAGATTTAAATTTAAATGTCCGATAAAATCGATTAAACCTCTAAATTTATGAAAAGTTCTAAGCTATATCTTTACAATTAACAAAATTATTAAATTGTAGAAACAAAAAAAAAAGAACTCTGAATCCCATTGGCATGAAATTTTGCAAGGTTATATCTGAGAACTCAAATTTTGCCATAGGCTATGAATTGTTGCTGTGGGCCTTCCGGGGCTCTGAGAAATCGTGAAGGAAACCTCGATTTGTAATTAAAAAATCAATTTTCTGTTCTAATGCAAATAAGACTGTAATAAATTATGAATTTATTTGAAATTAAATACGAAAAACATTTCTTAATTGGTTGCGACTCCGTTTCGCATAATAGAAGTTAGCCGCATTTTCCATCGATATGTCTGATAAACGAACAGAATAATTTAGCAACTTTTTTCAACTGATTGAGGAGGCAAAGAACTCGCCTATGCTGGTGGCAAAACCCTTATTTTTTTTTAATTTGAAGCTTTTATGATAAATAGGCAAATAAAAAGTGTAAGGGTTCCTTCTTAGGGTTTCTGCACGCTAAACAGGCTGTGGATCGTAAATCCAAGAAGCCTAGATTCAAATATTTTACTCCATTGAAGAAGAAGACATATTACTTTCAATACGAATTTAATTCGCTGTTTCCAATTTATAATTGAAGTCATATGCGATTTGGAATGAACAAAAGCCGAAGAAGAAGATGAAAAAAATTGATTGAGGATGCTTTAACAAAATCTCAACACCTGTGAGATAGGCTAGCAATCAATCGACAAAAGACCTCTAAGTGATCCGCCCAAAATAGCAATGCCAAATTATTTTATATTTTTATTTGATCGAACCATGGCGGGAAAAAATGATAAAAAAAAATAAAAGTGTTCTTTTCATACCTTCATACATATATGAGATCGGAATTTATTTCACACGAAATCTTTACGCTGGCTAAGGCCTAAGCTACATACGTTCTGAACTTTCTGGTTTGACTTGTTATAATAATATTCGGAGGAAACTTGAAGAACTTTTCGTTCGACCATTTCTTTTCGGTTGGAGCTCAACCCGATTTTTTTTTTGCTCTTCGTCACAACGTTTGCAGTAAATAATTAAAATCCAATCATTGAGTATGAAATGGCAAAATAATTACCAACGCGCTGTATCAAAGCGAAGGGGCGCATGATATCATGCCTAAAGATGTCTTTTTTGTTGGTTATTATTATTTAAGGTTTCGTGCCTGATGTGGAGACGCGGTGTTTTTATTTTTTTTCTTGAACTATCATTTGGGGTAATGGAATTTCAATTTTATCTTATTTTATTACAGTTTTTTTTCCATCTGCATCCGATTCACTTTACGGCTTTTGTAAAACCATCATGCCATCATTGTTATTGAATCTTTTTTAGATTTCCAAATTTAAAAGTAATTTACGTTTAATTTGGAAGAATAAGATGATAGCAAGTGCTTAGCTACTCGTACTTACTAAAAAAAAAACTAATTTTTTTTTTGCACAGCTTAAAACTTGAACAGCATACTCAATATGTTTTCAAATATTTTTGACCAGTCATATTTTTCACGTACGTACCTACACGTTTCATTATTATTATTATTTTTTTTTTTTTTTGGAATTTTTAGAATGCAAAAAAAAAAAATATCAGAAAACCGGACCGTGATTTTACAGGTAGACTAGACTCTGTTTTTTCCTAGATTCGTTTCGAGCTAACTTCTACATCAAATTAAAAATAATAAGCGAATAATGTTGGTTGTTTTTTTTTCTTTTGAGTATTAGTTGGGATGTGATTTGCGATGTTGAGTAATTTTACATAATGGTAGACTTCTTGAAATTTACTTTCATACCCATTTGATTGCACACGTTTGTAATCCGATCGAATTGCGTTGTTCAATAAATATACACTAGTAGAAGCAAACATTTTGTAAAGCAAAAGTCAAGTACTATTTTGGAAAAATATTGATATTAAAAAATAGTTGCAATTAAAGGAAACTTTGCCAAGTTTAGTACAATGGTTAAACAACTCTTAAATAATTGCAGAAAAGAAACTTTACAAAATCGTAAGATTTATAGTAGCCTACTTAGCTGATATAGTTTTTACAAGTACGTCATGCTAATTGGAAAATGTATTGTTTTTTTTTTAATCATAGAAGATATTTCTCTTAATTCATTAATAGCACTGCTGTCCAATTCGGGACGATCAGTTCTGAAAATATTTCTTTTTGCGTAGATAATTTGCGAGCTCTTCGCAAGGTGCAGTATCTATGACTGTCTGATCTTCGCAGATTGAGGACAAAAACTTTCACATCGGGGGGCAGTAAATGCCTCCAAGTTCCTCGTCGATTCTAATGAGTGCGAAGAAGACTGTAGACTTTTCATCGAGATTATCCTGAAGGGTATGAAGCACTCCCTACTTTTCTACTTTCCTTCCAGGCATAAAAGAGTCAGAACGTCGGACAGTGTGACATTTTTGCAATCTAGAGGGATTTAATTCCTGCCTTGAAAATATCAATGGGTTCTGAATGGAATTACATCTGTATGTGATTTTATTGAGATCTTTTTATGTTTTGATACCAGCATTTCCGCTGACCTTGTACCACCTCCCGCTATTGGTGAGAAACTGGAATAAAACATTTTAATTTCTTTTTTAAGTCATAAATTTTTTATTTAATATACTTTGGTAGTGATATCGTACGCTTCAGTTCCTAACCTAACTTATCCTATAAATTTAATTATTTAACAAATAACTTATCGTATAAATTTTATTATTTTGGATATAACTTATCCCATAAATGTAACTATCATTCTGAATCTGACATTACCTGGCTGGAGTCGCTTTCTTCATCTTCCATTATGGTCATACTTGGCTTTTCTAGCAACTGTAGAGCTTCATGGCTAATATTTGCTAGTTTGGTCTTAGGCTTGTGTCGAAAACTAGCAACGTATTGATCGGACGATATTAGCAGTCAGTTGAGAAGGTCGGTATTAGTGTCGATTCGGGATGTTTTTCTGGTAAAACGTTCCCTGAATTTCCTGGTATCTTTATTTCTAGCTTCTTGTGCTTCTTCAGATAGTTGACCTATTGGAGGTATACAAGAAGCTATTATGTTCCTGCCATGATATAATATTTTATGCACGCTTGTATACTTTGAGGTAAAAGTTCCTAGTTTCTAAGGCGCATTTATCGAATTCATCTACATCAACTGAAACCCACTGCCCATACTTTCTAGAAGAACGTGGAACCGTTTAATCAGCTCATCATTAGCACCAGTAATTTCCTGATTTCGGAAAAAATCTGCGAGTCTTATTGCCGTCATTAGTATTACCAGATTTTTGTTTGGGTCCACCAAAAGACCCATTTCATTACGAAACTTGGCTTCTATATATTTTTCCTGTCAGCTACTCTTTTCTTGTTGTCTGCACCTTTCACTTGCCAGACTTTTAAGCCAAGTCTATAAGCAATGTAGAGGATGCATTCTAAAAAACGTTTCTAAAAATGAAGTGGTGACAATCCAAAGCTCAATGTTTCTGGATTTAAACTCTTTGAGGTAATTATTTCCAGCTTATTCATCTATTTTGGAGTTGCTCCACACAAAAACAGGTCGCGGATGAAGAATATAATGATAATGCAGTGCAGAAATTTCCATCAAGCATACTCAGCTTGGCCTTTACAAACACTACCATGGTATCCAAAGAAACTTTTGTGGGATTTAAAAAGTCAACCTGATTTTTGGCCAAATTTATTTCTCGATTTATTATTTCCGTTGAATTCTTAATAAAAATTTGTTTTATTGGGTGACAATATTGAGTACAAGATGGAGAAGGGTTTTGCCGGATGATGCGTTTGTAATTCTCATTACCACAATACATTTGGATAGGTACAATTGAAATAATTGAGGTGTAGCATAGTGGGCAGCATGTTGGTATAAAATGCGAAAGTCGTGAGTTCATATTCCGGTCGACGTATAATTCCTGCACCCTGCCTGCTTGAGTATACCTTGGTCACCTCAATCTACGAAAACGAAAAATTTTTAGATAGAGGGTTGTGCGAAGGTCTAACAACCCTTCCACAATAAATAAAGAAAAAATGCTAAGTAGCCTGGAGGTCAGGAAGCCAAGCTCTGATTTGTGCTGTAGTGTCATTGTAGAAGAAGAAGGTACAATTAAAATACTGACAAACTGTCGTCCGACTGCCCTTCTTCCGAAAATCGCTGCATATATCTATTTTGATTTGACCCATTACATCCCCACTTCATTAGAATCTGTATTTCTTGAGTACAAGTGTGTTTCAAAGATTGAATCACTTCTTTTACATAATCGTGTAATGGTATGATCAATTAGGGATCACAAACCAATTTCAGCTGAAGATTCCTTAACAGATATTGGGTAACATCTTTCTTTTGCCTCCTTTACGATGTGATAATTTCGGTATAGATGAGGGTGAAGGATTTTTTACTTGGTCACGTATAACATTGTCCTGATGTGTAGAAATTTCAGCATCGACTATTAATGAGAAAACTTGATCACCAGACAACATTTTCGTCTCGGCGAAAACCCTTCTAGCCTTCTTATTGGTGGTACCGCGAGTGGCTGTTGCAGATAACAGCTCCTTCAGAATCATAGCTGAATCTTTCTTTGCCATTTGTCGTAATTTCACTTCAGTTACAGTGGAAATTTCCTCGGTAATATTAGATTCAACATACTCCAGAAGTGATCTCCAACGACGACCTTTGGAGTAAAACTGGCCAGACTAAAATAGGTACTGAGATTCAAAGGCGAAAGTGGCAGTGGATCGGTCATACTTTGAGGAAACCAGAGCGAAACATCGCCAAACAGGCTCTGGATTATAATCCTCAAGGAAGACGTTGGGTTGGTCGATCATGTATCATATGGAAGCGAGCAGTTGATTAGGAGGCCAGAGGAATAAACAAGCCCTGGCAATAGCGTAAGGCCGATGCTCAGGATCGCACCTTGTGGAAGAGAGTTGTTTCTGTCCTATGCCGCTATAGGGGGTCTTAACAGGAATTTGATTGATTGATTGACATGCTCTTTTACCTTTCGTGTTTTTCAGCATTCTCGCAAAGATTTTCTATGTATGGTTACACCTGATGTTGATGGAAGCTCACAAAATACACTTTGAGGAAAATCTACCATTTCTTCCCGCCAGTTCTCATTGTTTCGCAGGAAGCGATCTAGATGCCTACCACTTTTCTGCTATCACTCAATTGCCATGCAAAATCTCCTTAATGTTGTATAGATCCCCGAATTTATTTTGGATATCGTGTTTCTCTAAATTCTTGTAACACGAATGCCAAAACCGCTGGAAACCATTCACCACTTCGATTTCGTACGTAAGATCCTATAGAGTAGTCCATTTTTCGTTTCCGGGGTCGTTGCCGTTGAGACCATCCGTTCCGAGGCTATTCTTCAGGTTTCTGGACAGTGTTTTTTTTCCGGTGATGCGTTGTTAGCGCCTCGCCCAACCCCCGACCTGGATGACCGGTCCTATTTATTTGCTACACCCTAGCAGAAAAAGAGTGGGAGTTTTCAGCTAAATATGACATGCTGGAGTTCTCACAGCTATGCTGCGAGTCCAACAATATCATACTTTTGCCTATTTCCTGAGACGCACTGGTGTTACTGGCCATTCAGGTTAACTCCATACTCCTTCATCCTTTCTCAATTAGGCTTGGGACCGTCTATGGCGGAGTTGATTTCGTACCCATGTATCGAAAATATCTCTTCGGAAATTGGAAGTTTTCCTGAATTTTGAAACGAGTTGTATGGGCAGCGCAGCTAATTTTTGCGGATCGTAAAAGTAGACATCTTCGGCTTTAAAATGAGTTTAGTCCCGGAATAAGATAATGCGGGATAATTCAAATTCCTGTTAAGACCCCCTATAGGGGCGTAGGACAGAAACAACTCTCTTCCACAAGGCGCGATCCTGAGCATCGGCTTTAAGCTGTTGCCAGGACTTGTATATTCCTCTGGCCTCCTGCTCAACTGCTCGCTTCCATGTGTTACATGGTCGACCAACCCAACGTCTTCCTTGAGGGTTATAATCCAGAGCCTGTTTTGCGATGTTTCGCTCTGGTTTCCTCAAAGTATGACCGATCCACTGCCACTTTCGCCGTTGAATCTCAATACCTATTTTAGTCTGGCGAGTTGTACTCCAAAGTTCGTCGTTGGAGATTACTTCTGGCCAGAATATTCCTAAAATGCGCCGGAGGCATTGGCTTACGAAAGTCTGTAGTTTCTTGGTAAGTCGAACGGTCACTTTCCACGTAGTACAACCATATAACAACACGGATTTGACGCATGCGTCAAAAACTCGCAGCTTCGTGCGAAGGGAGATCTCTCTTAACCTCCAGAAAGGGGAAAGGATACCGAAGGCCTGACGAGCTTTATTTAGCCGAGCTTCAACATCCTTTTCGGCTCCGCCGTCCATGCTGACAATGCTTCCGAGATAGCAAAAATCTTGCACCTCTTCCACATCCTGTCCGTTAAGAACAATCGGTGTGCTTGCGTTCGAACCCATGTGCATGTACTTGGTTTTACGCACATTTATTTTCAGTCCCGCAGCTTTGCATTTAGAATGCAACGAGCGAATATTTGACTCTAAGTCCGAACGGGTATGTGCAAGCAAACACACGTCATCAGCATAATCAAGGTGACTTAAGATGTTAAATAGTCTCCATTGAAGACCTTTACCTTCCCCCCCCCCTTCCAGTGCAGCTTTCAAGATGTCATTTATTACCACCAGAAACAGGGCTGGTGATAATATGCAGCCTTGTCTGACACCCGTTCGCACAGGAAAGCTCTCGGACAGCTCTCCTCTATGCAAGACGCGACACCTTGCATCTTCGTAGGATTCTTTAATCATAGCTATGGCCTTATCTGGAATACCTCTCCTACGCAAAGCATTCCATATGTAATCTCGCTTAACGCTGTCGAAAGCCTTAGTCTCGGAATAAGATAATGCGGGATAATATGTGTAACTAAATCAATTTTGAAAATTAAATCTAGATTCAAATTTACGTTCCCAAATCTCAATGTAATTAATTAATTATATCATTAAACCGAGAACAGATTTTATTTATTTATTTTTCTATCTAATTGCAAGTAATGTATCTATGAAAATAATAAAAAAAACAGATTCCAACGATATAGCATATAAGTATAATCTTCGAGCAAAGTCAAACGAATAATTACAAAAAAATGTTGCTTTCAATTAATATTACCCGAAAAGTGGACTTTGACCTGAAACTATTCCTAAGCGGTTAATTTATGGGAAAAACTAATTCAGGTTTTTTCTTAATGCGATAGTTACCTAAACAATCATATAGTCAATTAGGGTAATATTTGACTTGAAATTTTTGAATTAAATCCCGCTAGATTGGCAAAGTATCACACTGTGCGTCGAGTCCTTCGATTCAATAATGATTGTCCCAATACCATACAGGCAAATAAACAAGCATTTCAAACTTTTAAAGGAAACAATAACCCATAGGGAATCCATCAATGCATCAATAAATGCATGCAAGTTCACACTTACCCGTATACGTGTTAAATCATGCTCACCACCTGATCTTATCGAAAAAGCTAACTTACAGGAAGTTTTGCAAGAAACTCTCGCCTTACACCTTTAAACGAATCGCCTGCCGCTCTAAATCCATCTGGATTCTCATTGTTCATACTAAATTTTTGCATGAGACTGATTTCTTAAATCCTTCATGAGCTGAATATCCCCAAATCTGCTGGTTTGGAGGGCGTTCCTCTCATCTTTAAACGGTGCTCCTCGTCTTTAACTAAACCTCTTAGCAATTTTTTCTAACTCACCTTCTCCTCTGGAGGCTTATGAGGAAATTTGCGATTTTTCCGTAAACTCCGAAGAAAGGAAGTAAAGCAAACTCCGCCAACTATTGCTCGATAACCACTACCTTACTGCTCTCAAAAGTAAAGGAAACAATTGTCAATCACCAAATTGTTTAATATCTCGAGGATAGCCAGCTAAGCCATTTTAACTCAAGCATTCATAAATACGCAGAAGTTCAAGTTCTCCCACTTACCATTGTGAAAGCTTTTAACAGAGTTTGGCATGAATATTTATAAGTTAAGCTTAAGGCCGTAGATCTTAATTCTACCCGTGTTCAATGGATTGAGAGTTTTCTCTATGAACGCACTATTCGAGTAATACTACTTTTACCGTCTTAGATTCCAAAAACCCTAGGCTCTGTTTTATCTCTTACTCTTTTGTTAGGTTGTATCAACGTCCACCTATCATCTTCTCTCAAACTAATCTATAGTTTTGTAGGTGACAGTACTGTAGACAACAATTTTGAATTTTACTCTCCTGCGGAATCAAAGAAACACTCTATTGCTTCTAATCGCTGGGAATTTTTCAGTTCGATGAACTCGATTTTAAACTCAATCTTTGAATAGAGCAAGAAAAATAGAGTAAAGTTCAAAGCCTTCAAAGCACAGGTCTGCCATCTATCTCTCACACGTGATGTTTGAGTGTTGTCTCACAATGTCAATATTGGTAGCGCACAACATTGCACCGAAATTTCACTCTCTTAGACGTCCTTAATATTGGTCTCGATGCCTCTAATCACTTGGGTGTTCTCCGAAAGTGTAACAAATATTTGCACAACGATATAGCAACCATCTGCATGTGGAAGCAGCACCCAAAACTCACAAAGTCCATCGTCACTTGCATCTTTCTTCACCTAAATTAGCTAATTTTAGTCTTTGCTTTTTAATTTTTTTCCAATTCCTCTACCGATGTAATTGTGCATTGCATAATAGTGTGACCCTCCGTGCCGTAAAAAAATGCTGACGAACAGCCCGGTATTAAATTAATAATTTTGATAACTGGCGGACCGGACAATAACGGTTAGCATGTTGGTCTACAATGTAAAGGTCGTGAGTTTAAATCTCATAATTTCAGCACGCTGCCTGCTTGGGTATACCTTGGCTACCTCAATCTACGAAAAAAAATCGTAGATAGAGGGTTGTGCAAAAAGTTAACAACCCTTAGAAAATAAATAATAGAAGAAGCAAAGGAACCTGAAGGTCAGGAGACCAAAGCCCGATTTGGGCTATAGTGCCATTATAGAAAATGCAGGAAAACAAACTGGCGACGGTAGTGCCGGCTTAAGTAAATTTACAACCCGGAATATTTTAATGATAGCGCGCCCTACGAAATAACTTTTCTTATAGCCGAGAATCCATGTTGTGATATTTGGCCTTGCACCTCCAGACTAAGTTGTGACTCATGCGTTGCTACTCGCGCCTCAAAATTTTTACCTTGGTTTACTACAACCGCACAACAATAGGGGATTGCTCTCTTTTAATTGCCGGAAAGAGAATCAGAACAGAGAAATTTACTTATATTGGCACAGGGTAGCTGTTTGGTATGTTTCCAACCGACGCAAATTTCGTCATAGTTTTTATATTGAATGCCCAAAAGAAATGTCATAAAATTCCAACAGCAATGTCATCAAAAATTTTTGTTTTTCCACAGAATTGTGTGGCAAAAGACAATTGCCTAAAAAAAATGACAGTGCTCGAAAACATGTTAATTATAAATTTGTGTGACAGTAAGAAAATTAACATTTTTTAAAAATATGAAATTTCGCGACAAATTTCTGAACAATAAATTTTGAACCGATTGGGACAAATTTTGATATCAAATATCTATAGGGACATTCTTAAGTCTGATTTGGGCAAATCATAGCCAGAACATCTTTTAAAGCTGTGCCTCCTAGTAACGAGTGATGGCGGATGCGGGAAAAACGCTCTCCACCCACAGTATGCTCTGAGGTCCAGACGGCGCCCATTATCTGTTGTCGGAATAGAGCCCTTCATTCCGTTACATTGGCGCCCAGCGTGGGGCTTAGGGTTCGTATCGTGTACCTACCGTCTTCCTTTTTTTGCTCCTTTCAATACGGCTTTAAGGAAGGTATTTTCTTGCAACCACGGATTAAGCACACTATCTGTTGGCGCAATGGCGTACTATATTTCCTTATACTGGTTTTAACAGTTTGGTCTTTATGTTATCTCCTTACACGCCGTCCGGTGATCCTGCTCCTTGGCTGACCATTTCTAACTTTTTAGTCCCTAATTTTTTGAGCGCGCCTAAAATGGAAGTTTGTCCGCCTATTGAACAGGTTTATTAAGTTGTTCGCGACCAGAGGGTCCTTCGGGAGTCCAGGGTATATTTACGTGTTCCCTCCCGTTTTGTCTATATCTGACCTACAGCGTCTATGAACAACGCTGAAAGAAGCACTTTCGAAATAAAAATTATGGACATTTCATTGTAGCCGGAAGACGGTAGTATCGATGCATCGAATATTTTGAAGGGCTCATTCGCAGTGTTAACCCCTTGATATCTTTATCTTCTTCTTCTTTTTCCTGTAATGGCCGTTCTGCATAATAGACCAAGACGCTACCCACTCACTTTTGATATCTTTAAACTCTAGACGAATTTCGAGAGTGTTATAAGTTTTCTGTATAGTTTGTAGTGCTGTCTGTTCGTCAGTTCGAACGAGAAATCTCAAATTTTCACGAAAATTTAAACTTAAATTTATGGAAAATCTGATTGTTTTAAAAATGTTTCTTTTAGAATATTTATGAAACTTTGTAAATTTCAAACAATACCATACAAGATATTCGTTCGTCTTCCATACAACAGTACAAAAATCAGCTTTATGTTAGCCTTCGAACGAACATTTTTTTCGGCTTTATAAAAAAGACGGCAGAAAATACTTCACCCACTGTCTTATCAACACCTTGCCAGCTTGTGAGTTTAATCACAAGTCGACTTTATATGACGATTTACATAAACCATGGCAACTCTGAGGCGTAGCTCTTATCGTCTATCGGATAACTATCACAATTTTTTTGCAGTTTGAGCAGTGTGGGCATTTTTAATTTTGAAAATATGCTTAGTATGGTAGCTTTAAACTTTGGCCCACTTCAGCGAAAATCTATCTAGATCATTTTCAATCTCAAGTTAAGATATTGATCATAAAATTTTTTCAATTCCTTTTCTCTTCTTCTTTTACTCTCTAAAGGTGCGGTCCGGTGAAGAAATAATGATTACTGGGTGAAAACCATTTATGGCCGTACGAGAAAATTGCGCGATTCTTTCGTAGACAGTTCAATCCAACAATGCATTTGAAGTACTTTGGTGAACTACCTCTTCTCATACAATATAATTCATCCAATCCACTATTCGCCAGATGATTTGATGAACCATTAGGCTGGATCAGAAAAATTAATAATAATATATTGGAAATTTTGAGAGCTTAGTGAAATATTTCATTTTTTCAAGTCCCCGAACTGACTTTAGGACTTACTTTTGAATTTAATGCTCAAAAATTGTTTGATGGAAAGACGAGAATGACGGTGGATATTATTTTCCAAACACTAAAGGCTGCACTTGGTTAGAAATGTACTTAGGAGTGAGTGGAGAGATAAAATGTATTTGATAATTTGGAATTACTCTGGAAGAAGTCAGAGTAAAAGCAGCTTCTCTGGAATTTTTAAGGCTCTGCATACATGTTTTCTCCATCCTTAGTGTTTTGCTCAATACTACAGTTCTAATGTTTAAATTTGTACTTTCGGTTATTTTTACGCGTTTTTATATAAGACAGCGAGTTTTTGTAGTTTGAATAATTGCGTAAGCAGAAGGGTCCTGGTTAAAGATGGTATGCTATTTTACATACCTACGATTTTTTCACTGCTCTTTTAAAATAGCAATCGCATGTTGCGTTAAAAAATTTAAAAGAGCTGCGATTAGAAGAGCAAAGCAAATGCTCACTTCGTACGGTCTATCGCTAATGAAATTGCTATGAATCGCTATAAATCCCAGAGTTTTTATTCCACTCGTAAATTAATCGCGCAAAACACACATCCCACCTCACTCCGACGAGATCGTAGCTCAGAACAAAGCTTGCCAAATAAATCGCCGCTTACCCACGAAAGCGCACCTTATTGACCACTTCGCTTGTCCCACCTAAAGCCCGCTAAACAAATCGCATTTGCACTTCACCGACCGACCTGTTCCAGGAGGCCAGGGCCCGATTTAGGCTGTCGCGCCATTGATGATGATGACCGACCTGTTCATAGAGCATCAATCAGCTCACCGATCGAGCAACGAAAGAGCTTTCATATGAACATCTTTCATATAGAAGCTCTTTCGTTGCTCGATGGCCGGTTGGGACATTTGATATATTCGATTGTCTTTCTTCGTAGCTGTTCACTGCTCGGGCTTAGTGCTATCGGAAAACTGTTCACTGCTTAGCTCTGTGATATCAAATACTATCAATTATATAAGATATCCCAAGTCTAATTGATAGTCTTTGATGATATCTGCACACTACTCGTGCTCAGTGTTATTGCTTTGATGATGAATGAACAGATGAACAGGTCGTAGGTGAAGTGCGACTGCGATTTGTTAAGCGAGCTATAATCTGATCGGTGGATTTTATGATCTGATCGCTGAGGTTGGATGTGCGAAGTGGTCAATAAGGTGCGCTTTCCTGGGTAAGCGGCGATTTGTTTGGCGAGCTTTGTTCTGAGCTACGATTTCGTCGGGGTGAGATGGGACATGTGAGTTGAGGCTATTGCAAGTTCCGCCGATCTATGTTGCTTGATCGTTTTTTCGTAGTTTGGATAGTAAAGAAAACCTTTTCATTTCGTGGGGGAAAATGTTCACTAGGCGTACTGAGCCGGTGGTACTGAGCATGAGATTGGGTTCCCTCCCCCCTCAATAGCAGTTTTTGTCATCTTTGCATACTAGCATGGAGAATAGAGGTGAACAATCACTGCTATTAGAAGAGCTGCTCTTTTTCACAGATATTCAAAAAGAGCAATCGCAGTGGATCAGCGATTAGAAAAGAGCAAATTTTGTCATATCTAGTCCTGGTTTTAGTTTGAAATTTAGGATTCCATTCGCTTTCTAAATTTCAAATTACGGAATATTATAAAACTTCAGTAACGAGCGAAATTTTTTTCAAGCTCTTCAACGACAAAATTTTTGGTCGTCCTACTCACCGATTTGCCATAAATTGCAAGAATTAAAATTGAAGAAAATATGTTAATTGTATATGAAAAATTTTGTATTTTTGGAATCTCTGGCTTAGTTATCGTCCTGTTGTCTAGTTATCATCGCGGAACACAAACATACGGCACAGCTTAACACTTTTTGCAATCCTTGCACCTAAAATAGTGCAGATACATACGCATAAAACCGGATGATAAAATTTTTCGCAATCACAACACATAATTCTTCTTCAATTCATATTACGGAGAACGAAAAAATACTTAATTGCAATAAAACTGCAACTACTTAAAAGATAAACTCAATAAACCTCGCGTCGATAGCTTCTCACTGAATTCAGCCGGCACTTTCTTCACTTAATTCAGTCACGACCATGCAAATTTTCAATTTACAACACAACTGGCTATGTGTTCCCAATGAGGAATCAAATTCCCTCCTTTTACTGTTTTCCTGCATATTTTAATTTCTAACTTTTGAGAAATTTTTTTTCTGCTCCTTCTATCCGTAGCCATAGATTTCCCATGCATTTTCCATTTTTCTTCTTCATCCAACCAAAAATGCTTTTTCTGTGTTTTCGGAGAAACAAAGAAAATTGCCAAAGCTAAGTATTAGTAAATCTATGCACTACGTATCTATTGCGGAGAGCTAAAATTACGCGGAAAAAAAGACTAACAACAATCATAGCCAGCCGGGACTAAGTAACGTAGAATCGCATTCAGCATTTCGCTATATGCAAATGACGACTAAAGGATACCTAGGATTAAGTGAAAATAAATAAAATAGTCAAAAATAAAGGCGAATACAGAAAACTTGAGAGAAAAAACAAACGACTAAAACGAAGTAAATCTTAGACACTGTTGGATTTTAAAACAATGCATGCGCGCGCCGATTTGGTTTTTTTAATGTTCACGAACTTGCATTTAGTGAATTCCACACTTTGAGAGACTTTCGATCGGAACCCCATAAGAACAACGCCAATGCCTTAAGACACGTTATAGAGGGTCTATAAGCAAAAGACTGGCTCTCGGATAAACATAATGGCTAAAACGAAGAGAACAAAATCACAAGAAGAATGGCAACATTAGCAAGATTCTAGCTGGGAAATACCTGTGTCGAAGATTTATTTATAAGACTGAAGATGTGAACAAAACTTCTTCTTTAAAAGTCGCCATTTTCATATATGGAAAGTCTTGTTAGTGTCGGATTTTCTCTCTATTCGCGATCAACATGCTATTTTTCTATTAACTATCTTATACTTGTGAATTAAATTATCGACACTTTTATTCAAAAAAAAATCGGATTTAAGACGTTGGATTTCTCATTTTTGAATTTCCACAAAGAATTCTCTCTTAGCGTAACTATTAATTTTAGATTTTCACACCTAATTAGGAATAGCATTCCCATAATCATTCATAATTCGGAAAAGATTGGCTGATATTTCAGAAATAACGAGGGTGCAGCTCTTATTAAAGCATTTTGCATTTTCAACCTTTCGAATCATTAGACGGAAACATTATTTTTACAGCTGATCATATATCGTTTAAAAATATATCTCATCTATAGCGTGGTGAATGTTGTGCTACATGCAAGGGTTTTCATGCGGTTCAATTTAATTGAAACACGTTTATCGAAAAATTTTGAAATATAATAACTTTAACCTACTCGCTATTTAACATATGTATGAAACTCAACTTAAGATAAAAGACAAAACTTAGCATTCCAAAAGTAGCTCTAAACAAATTTCGCAACATCATAACTTGGCATTGCAAAAATGGTATACTCGTATATGGGAAGAAAAAAAAGGAACAGTCTTAAATATGAAGTTCGTGAACATTAATTACGATTTCCTAAACAAAATGAACAAAACCGTCATATCGGTATATCATGTATAAGTCAGCACGTACCTACATACTTATACGTTTATATAAATCCCAATCGAATGGAACGTGTGTACTTAATCTTAAATTGGGGAGAATAAAATTAAATGGATGAAATAAAACCGAAACTTGAATACGATGAAGACGGCATTTTGTTGGTGTAAAATATACAAAGAAACAAATAAGAAAAAAAATAACAAACTTCAATCGAAGAAACGAACCTGTTGCTTTGAAAACGCTTGAAAATCCGATCACCAGAGAACATGACAACATTATGAAAAGTGATCACAGGAATGCGATCGTGAAGGAAAATTTTACATGCCATTGTGGCCGGAATAGAAGTATACGTCGCCATTGCCCATTGAAGTCGATCTTACCGCGTTTGGTGCTAAGTATCTTAGCCGAAACGTACCTCTACTTCAGCAGAACTGCAGCTCACTTTATGCACCATAATCGCGTTTTCAAGATAATTCATTGCGACTTGAGAGCATTAAAAAGATGCTGAAGTTTTGGTTCGTACACCGAAAACCTAGATATGGTTAAAAACGAAATTATTACACAATTTAATGTTAGCACTATTTACGCTCATGGAGTAGTCACGTAATAATTCCCAATGCAATACGATATTTTATTTAGGCTATGTTGTACGGTTTATTTTTTGCGAGGTTTCGGATTATTTATTTTTTTTTTTAGTTTTTTTTAGGAAAACTGGTAAGCAATTAAATTTAGGAAAATATTACTTACATGAATGTGTACAGAATAATTATGCAAACCTATGCCGCAATTATTTCCATAAATTAAGATACAATCTATGTTTTACCTGAACTCTGCTGAGAGTTACAATTCTCTGAAAGTGTTGCTGGCATTTAATGATCAACAAAAATAATGTACATAGCCAGTAAAAAATATGAATGGAGTCATAGTATAAATAAATGCGCATTAGTGGCTGTAAACGAATATCGTTGATCGAAAATTACAGATTTTGCAAATAGAAGTTTTCAAAGAGATATCAATTAATCTATCAACCATTTTCCTGTAAAGACCCACTATAGGGGCATACACGACTGAAGCGTCGGCCGTTAGTGGCCTCCTGCTCAACTGCTCGCTTCCACATGCTACAAGGTCGACCAATCCGAACTCTTCCTTGAGGATTATAATCCACGGGTTTCCTCTAAATATGACCTATATACTGCCAGTTCTGCCTTTGAATCTCAATTTTTATTACTTAGAACCAATTTTACTTTATTATTTTAATAATAAAGTATTGTGATCGACACAGAAAAAAAATAATTTGCTACCCTGAAATTTTGTTTTTTCGCGTTTCATGACTAAATTAGCCTAAAAAGGCAAAAAAAAAAATCCGTCCCGCCGTACGCCGTACATATGGACTCGTACCTCCAAGACCGTTAAAGGTAGAATGTTGATTTTTGGGTGGGTTATTAACTTGGTAAGTGAGCTCCATTATCCAAATTTTGGGGAGTGTGGGGTGGAAGGGGGAGGCAGGGGGATGGAAAAAGTCGAAATACACACTTGCTAATATCTTCACCACGAATGCAGATAGAAAGATGAAAATCAGCACACGTATAGAGAAAGCTGTGGGACATATTCCAAAAATAATTTAATTTTTTTATCCATTGGCGTCCGTAAAGGGGGGGTTAAAAACAAATTGTCGGCCGAATCTTTTTTTGAAATGGTTATATCTTCGAAACTTCTTACCATAAAAAATTCATATTTTGAAACAATTAAGATGGCGTATAGATCCACCAGAATCAGCTTAGAAATAGGCTTATTATTGTAAGGGGAAGGGTCGGATGGGGGTGCAAGGAAAAACACTTAAGAATTAATATCTCAACCATCTCTTAAGCTATTTAATTGAAATTTAAAACATATACTAAGCTATACTAGCGAAATACAAAAAAAATATAAAATTTTGTCATAATAGTAGTGGGGTGAAATGGGGAGCATTTGAAAAATGGTGCACTTTTCAAAATTAGAAATCATTATATCTCAAAATTGAGTACAGATATCGAATTGAAGATTCGTCAGATTATAGAACTACATGATTTATAATTTTGATAAAAATTTTAAGTTAGGGGGTGTAAAGGGAGGGAGGTGGTAAGCAAAAATGTCGAAAACTTTGAGTGAATTTTTTAGGACTCTGCTCAAAGATAGAAACTTTAAATTTTGCATGTGAATACATCTATTTGATATACATAGAAAAAAAATAATAATTTGATCCACAATTGTTATGAACCGACCACCCCGGCCTAATGGGCACAAGCTGTTTCATGTGCAACGAAAAAAACACGAAAACTGAAAATTTTTGGATGTAATTTTAGGGTAGAAACTTGAAAATTTGGGAAATACATTTAAAAAAAATCCCTAAAAGTATGAAATATTAACTGGTCGAATACCTTCAAAACTTCTACCCCCTCCCATACAAAATTATTTTTTCGACCATTTTTAATAAATTAATTATCACCTAACTATTAAAAGCTATCCATTTGAAATTTTGCATAAGAACTTATAAAAATATTTGCAAAGAAATTATTTTAAAAGTTTCAAAATCACACTTGCCCTTCTACCCCCTCCCATACAAAAGTATGATTTCGACCAATTTCACTAAATCAACTAATAACCAACAAATTAAAAGCTACGAACTTGAAATTTTGTACGAGCAGCTTTCAAAAGAAAGAAAATAAAATTGCGTCACAAATTTTGCAATTCCCTTACCTCTTCTACCCCCTCCCGTACAAAATTATTTTTTCGAGCATTTTTAAGAAATCAGTTATCAGCTAACTCTTAAAAGTTATCCATTTCAAATTTTGCCTAAAAACTTATAAAAATAATTGAAATGAAATTCCTTTAAAAGTTTTGAAATCGCGCTTGCCCTTCTACCCCCTCCCATACAAAAGTATCATTTCTACCTATTTCATTGAATCAACTAATAACCAACAAATTAAAAGCTACGAACTTGAAATTTTGTACAAGCACACTACAAGAGAAAGGAAATAAAATTGCGTCACAAATTTTACGATTCCCCTACCTCCTCTACTCCTTCCCATACAAATGTTTGGTTTCGTGAATGTAAAATGCACCGAATCCTATGAAAATTCTATGCAACTTCGTCTATGAAACACATTCTATACAGAGGATATTGGATGCGATTCAAGCAATTAATTAAAAAGCTATTAACATCCACCCACCCTTACCCCTCCTCCTCCCCTCATAAAAACACAAACTTGCAGAAATGAATGAAATATTGTTAAATTGACAACAGCCCTGCCCAAGAACTCCCTTTCACTTAGCCTTCCCTAACCACTCTAACCTGCATATTGACTTTCCACACATCCGCAACTTGTCCCAAGAATAATAAAGTTTCGCCCGACTTGTTGGCAGTTTATTTATACTCTAGATGAAATTTGAGTGTGTATTGTGATTGCTTTATCGTTTGTAACGCTAAGAAATATTGCTCGCACAGAATCGCCAAGACAAAAATATTTTTTTGTTGCGCAAAAACCTCGACTCCGAATGATTGTTTGTCTGTCTGTCTATTTATCTGTCTCTCTACAATATAACTTTCGAATACTTTAACCTATCGTGCTGAAATTTGAAATATATTATTTTTAGCAAAACAGCAACTTTAAGCTCGTAAACGGGTCACATTCCCCTACTCCTTCTACCACCTCCCATACAAATTTCATGAAATTTCGAAATTTAATGAAACTGATTTTTCTCCGATACCAATTCAGCTATTGACTTAAGAATTAGGTTATAGTATAATAATGTAAATATCACTGACGTCAAAAAATATTGATCTAATCTCCGTACTCCTACCACCTCCAATACAAATGCATAATTTTCAAGAATGCATTTATTTGGTTTTCATTGCAACTAGCAAAGCTAAAAGAGCCAATTTTTACCATAATTAATTTTATTTCAATTTCAATCAATTTTGGAAAAGCTATCAACTTCACCTCACTCTTTTTACCCCCTCCCATACAAATTTCACGAAATTTCGGAATTTTAATTCAATTATTTTTACCGTCCAAGGAGGATATATAAAAAGGAGTGACTGTGAGCATGCTTTGCCGTGTAAGAAAATGGGAATGGAAGTATTTCCCTCCCTTACTACCGAAATGCTCGAAATTTTTCGAAAAAAATCGTTTCGCTATCTTTGTCTGCCGCACTTAAAAATATTGCAACTAACTCTTTCCCACGATAAATTGTTCGAAACAGTTGTCAAATTTTCGAAAAAATTGTTTCGCTATCCTTGTTTGACATACTTAAACCCAAAGTAACTATCTCTGTCCCGCGTTAAATTGTCCGTTGCTAAAGTACTTAGCTTAAACACAAACCAAAACTAATAAAAATTAAAAAAATAAAAATTTCTGAAATGAAACAGCAAACACCATTGTATTGAAAATTACTTTATTGCTGACTGAATATTAGCAACCAAGAAAAAATTATTGTAATTATTAACAAATTATTGTGTTTTTTTGTAAAAGTTTGAAGCCAAGTTAAGCTTGGACACAATTTTCGAAAATTTCCGAATCAAAAAATATTCCCACATGAGACAGACTATCAGGTACTCCTTTTATATATCCTCCTTAAAACCATCAAAGCTATCAACTTTAAATTTTGAGAGAAGTATGCTTTTACAAATAGCATTGATGTCAAAAAATTTGGTTTTAATTCAATACTTCTTCTACCCCCTCCCATACAAATTCATAATTTTGGTAAATACATTTAATCGATTTTTATTGAAAATAGAGAAAATAAAAACTTAAAATTTTGCCAGAATTTGTCCCTTAATAATTGAAATAAATGCTAAAAATAATATAAGCTTCGCTTCACTCCTTCTACCACCTCCCATGCAAATTTTTGCATTGGGAATTCAAGGAAAGTATTTCTCCTCGAACATATGATAGCTATCGACTTTAAAATTGTAACAAAGCAATGTGATTAGGATGTTGATAAGCAGATATAAAATCATTCAAAACCTTCCACTTTCTCTGCCACCTCCCATACAATTGCCATAAATTCAGACAAAAATTGTTCAATTTCCTCGAAATTATGAAAGCTACATTTTGCATACTAGGTTTGGTGTTATATACAACAATTATAAACCTCCCCCCTCTGCTCTTACCACCTCCCATACAAAAGTTGTTATTTGCTATTCGAAAATTTGAAATGGCAATTTTTTCCAGTACAATAAACTCTTTTATATTTCATCTAGAGTATCATGTGATTCAGTTATGCCTTTAACATTAATTTGTCATTACTAACATTAAGCGTAGGATTGAGTTCCGCTGGAAGGTTATTAAACATTATTGGGCCTAAAAATTAAAAAAGACTATGAACGGTATTCTTATTGCACTTGTTTACAACTAAAGGATTACCTAATTGCCTTCGGAAAGAGTATACTAAGTGATGAATTGGAAAATTGTCTTAATTACAAAACATAAATTTCAAAACATTTTTTCAAACATATTTTAACTATTTGGCTGTGTAACTTGAGAAGCGGAATTAAAGTAGCCGTGTGGGCTCAATCCTAAGCAAATATGCCATATTGCTATACGGATTGCATAAGAGCGAAGTATATTACTCTCATAGGGTTTTAATCTTAAGCACAGTTTTCCTAATCTTGCTACAAAGGTTTGAGATTTGCGATTTCCAGCTCAACCTGTTATCTAAGATAACTCCGAGATAACGTACCTCCGCCACTTCCTGAATTATCTTAACACTAATTTTTATTTCCAGTGCTTCCAGGTTGAATTCTGGGGAACCATATATAGTAGTTTTTTCAGTATTTAAAGCTAGTCTATGGGGTAATAGCCAAGAATGTATATCATTCATAATAGACTCAGCCGTAGTACTTACATCATTAAATGTATTACCTTTTACAAGTACTACTGTGTCATCTGCGAAGGAAACAATACGACTGTTACGGTAATTTTCCTGTATGTCGAGTAGGTCATTTAGGTAGATATTAAATAGAATGGGCCTCAAAACTCTACCTTGTGGTACTCCACGTTTCAGTACCATAGGTCTACTGATTTCAGAACACAACTTTACATTCTGAGTACGATTTCTTAAATAAGAGCTGAATAGGTCTTACGTTTTGCTTGAGAAGCCTAAGATATTCAGCTTGTGCAACAGAAGCTCGTGATTAACTGTATCAAAAGCTTTTTTAAGGTCCAAAAAAATAGCAAGAACTTTATAGTTTTTGTCCGTATGCTCGTTTATGCAGCTTATAACTTCACAAATCGCGTTGTTTGTACTGCAGTTAATTTTAAAACCATATTGGTACTGCGAAAGAATGTTGGTCTCTACAATATGCTGTTGTAGTCTGTTATTGATAAATTTTTCCAATAATTTTGCAAAATTGGAAAAAATGGAAACCGGATGATAATTACTTGGTCACAACTAGCAGTTCCCTTTATGGATTAGAATTACGTTAGCCGTTTTAAACTAAAAAAAAAATCCCTGGATTAGCGATAAATTAAAAACATAACAGGGCTACGATTGCGCGTAAAACGCAATCTTAAGATACTCTAGATGAAATAGAATTTTTAGCGATTCCAAGAAATTTTTTATGGGGACTGTTAGAAGGGGTGATAGCATTGAGCTAATTTTTCCCAATCATGCTAAAGTAGCTATAAAAATGTTTTATACAAAATGCTTACACCAAAAATTAAATAGGAGCTGAGAAAATTAGTGTGTTAGATTTAGTGAAAATGTGCAGTTTGTATGGGAGGTGGTAGAAAGAGTGGGGGGATTTTAGTGATTTTTTCAGAAATAACTAAAAATATCATAAAATTGACATCTCTTAAATTTTAGACTAGTAACATTCATACTTTTCAAGAAAATAGATTTTTTGTGAAGTTGTGAAACTGTGTCATATTGTATGGGAGGGGGTAGAAACAGTGAAGGTAATCAAATATTTTTTTCTGATCTTTGTGATAATGCTAAATAAGTATTTATTACAAAATGTGAGCTCGATAAATGTTATATGTTCTGAGAAAATCGGCTTTGAGCATTTCACGAAAAAATGTAGTTTGTATGGGAAGGGGTGGAAGGAGAGGGATGACGCAAATAATTTTTATACTGTAGATTGAAATCATTATGAAAGTAATATATCCCGAAATTCAGACTAATACATATTATACTTTTCGAGCAAATCCATTTATTGTCGAATTGCGAAATTGTGTCATTTTGTATGGGAGGGGGTAGAAGGGGTGAAGCTAATCGTCTAATTTTTTTTGGCCTTACTAACAATTTTAAATAAATATTTGACGCACAATTTCAGCCCGCTAAATTTTATACGCACTGAGTAAATTGGCTTAGAGTAATTCATGCCACGTACAGTTTGTATGGGTGGTGGTAGAAGGAGGGGGAGGACACGCATAATTTTTATACGGTAGATTTATATTGCCATAAAAGTAATATATTCCAAATTTCAGGCCAATATCTTTTATAGTTTTTGAGCAAATCCGTTTATTGTCAAATTGCGCAATTGTGTCATTTTGTATGGGAGGGGGTAGAAGGGGTGGAGCGATTTGGCCCGTTCACGAACTTGACCTTACTTTTTTATCAAAAACGACGTGTACGAAATTTGAGCTTTCTAGCTCAACGCGTTCTCAAGCTAGAGAGCGAACAGACGGTCGGACAGACGGACGGACGGACAGACGGACGGACGGACAGACGGACGGACGGACAGACGGACGGACGGACATCCGGTTTTGAGATTTTTGAGTGATAATATTAACTTCTGTATCATTCATTTTTTTCTCCGAGCCTTATTTCTTGGCGTTACAAACCTTAGAGCAAACTTATAATACTCTCAGATTCCATCTAGAGTATAAATACGAGTTAAAGGTGCAACAATAAGATGTCCCAGTTTCTTAATTGTTACAGAGAATTATCCATCAGGTCCTTTTTCGTATTGAGTTTTAGTTGGCTAATGTGATGAAGAGTCTCCTCCTCCGTACTATGTTGCTTAACACAATTTGAAAAACTTTGCACAGTTGGGAAAAATCGGCTTTATCACTGCCAGGTAAAAAAGATTTAGAGAATTGCTCTACTATATTTGAAAAATGGGAGATTAGGATATCAGCAATAGATGCAGGGTTATTAGTTTTGTTTCCGCAATTGTCATGCATACTTTTAATTACTACATCAGATTTCTTACCAAATGTAATTTCATTCATTTGAATTTGCTCACGATAAAAGTTAAGTTTTGCAGCTTTAATTAAGTTAGACAGCTTATTGCGATAGTTCTTATATTTTTCTGAAAGCGCAGTATTGAATGGTTCTCTGTGTTTCTTTTTGGCTAATCTATTTTTCATTCTGATTGAAGTTAAAATGCTTCTTGTCACTCTGTATTTGATTATTTACAATTTAGACTGGTGTATATTGGAATAACTCGGGTTTATGTTTCGAGCGTAATATTTAGGATATCATAAAAGTTATCAAGGGCATTTTTAGTATCCGTGGAAAATAGTACGTTCACCAAGTTCATTTTTTGAAGACTGTCAGATACGGTATAATTTTAATGATAGCGGGCGAAGTTAGGGGTACGGACCTAGGCGAAAGACGTAATTTGTAGGAATCGAACGTTAATTTTGCTAATGTGCTAAAACGGTCAGTGTGTCTTAAGTATAGAAGGTCTGAAGGTAAAGTTTTTTGACTTCCAGAATATATGATCTAAGCAATACTTTTTTTTCATGGCACCAATTATAACTTAGGTGGTCACCCTTTAATGCACAGTTGTATCAGTACAGGAAGAGGATGAAATTTGGTAGTGTTAAGGGAATTTTTTGGGAGAGAGACGGAAATGGCGATGGACATTATTTTTGTAGCGCTGAAGGATATCAATCAATCAAATTCCTGTTAAGACCCCCTATAGGGGCATAGGACAGAAACAACTCTCTTCCACAAGGCGCGATCCTGAGCATCGGCTTTAAGCTGTTGCCAGGACTTGTTTATTCCTCTGGCCTCCTGCTCAACTGCTCGCTTCCATGTGTTACATGGTCGACCAACCCGACGTCTTCCTTGAGGGTTATAATCCAGAGCTTGTTTGTCGATATTCCGCTCTGGTTTCCTCAAAGTATGACCGATCCACTGCCACTTTCGCCGTTGAATCTCAATACCTATTTTAGTCTGGCGAGTTGTACTCCAAAGTTCGTCGTTGGAGATCACTTCTGGCCAGAATATTCCTAAAATGCGTCGGAGGCATTGGTTTACGAAAGTCTGTAGTTTCTTGGTAAGTCGAACGGTCACTTTCCACGTAGTACAACCATATAACAACACGGATTTGACGCATGCGTCAAAAACTCGCAGCTTCGTGCGAAGGGAGATCTCTCTTAACCTCCAGAAAGGGGAAAGGATACCGAAGGCCTGACGAGCTTTATATAGTTGCCTGAAAATATGCTAGTAAATATGCTTTCCAAAGTCTGAACGTTCGGGAGATGAATGACTGTCTATATACACTGTAAGCTCGTGTGCGCGTTTAGCTTGTTTCGTGGCGCCAAATAAGTATCTAGAATAACCATTAACTGAAAGAGCATCCAAATATTCAGAAACTGTTGCAGTTAATGGATTCTTCTTGATATTTATATTAATATCTCCATATAGTACAACCATAAAACACAGATTTGACACATGCGTCAAATACTCGCAGCTTCGGACGAAGGGTAGTCTCTTTTAAGCTCCAAGAAGGCGAAAGAATACCGAAGGGCCGACAAGCTTTACTTATACGAGCCTCAATATCCTTTCCAAAGAGAAGATATCGGAGTTACAAAATTATTCTAAATTTGTTATTTTCATCTATTATAGGTAAGGTATCAACACTTAACAAAAGCGGGGATATTTTTCTGAAAAGTAATGCTGAAAACCAAACCTAATTGAACATTTTTGTATACTATATCCAGTCTTGGAGCCTAAAAGTAGAGTCGGAGAAAATATTTTCCACGCAGTGCTTAACTTGAGCATATCTTTTCGTTTTCCAGATCATTATAGTGTATGTTATGCTCCCTACTTCCCCCACCACTATTTTCTCCAAATACAATATTTTCCTCATATTGAGAACTTGAGAAATTGTCGAGATATTATTTTTAAGTGCTATTGTTTGCACCCCCCTCCCTGATACTCTCCCTTACAATTATTGGCCTTCGTCTATGTTGTTTATGGTAAACCTGTATGCCACTTTATTGGTTCTAAAATATGTTTTTTTGGTAGGTGAATCCGAAGATATCATCATTTGAGAAAACAATTCGTTCTACAATTTGTTTTAAGTCCTCCTCCTCCCCCTTTTGGGACCCCAATGGATAAAAAAAATAAATTATTATATTTGTATAGCTTGCACCATGGAACCATGGTCAAAATATTCGAATTAGTATTTTTCGGTTCTAGCTCTTCTCCCACACCCCCCAAAATTATTTTCCGCCGGAGATCAGCATCTATTATTTATAATAACCTAGATATGGACTTTCTATCTTCAGGAGTTTGCGAGTTAATGTGCGCTGCGCGTATATGTACGGCGGACAGCGTACTGACGATTTTTTTTTTTTTTGCATTTTTAGTCTAATTTAGTCATGAGACGCAAAAAAACAAATTTCAGGGTAGAAATTTTTTTTTCAAGTCACAATACTGTATTATTGGAATAATAAAGTAAAATTAGCAGCTGGAGGACGAGGTCTTTGTAACGAGACCATCGAAGGCTACGTCTTCAGGAGGCCAGGGCACATTGATGATGATGTTATTACGAGTACTAATTTCGATTGCGAATAGCACAGAAAGATTGGGAGATAAAAACTCCTGGATAATAATTGGTTGGAATAATAATATGTCACCATTACGTATTACAAGATCAAGGGTAAAGTCAATTCCCTTAGTAAAATAGCAAGTAGGTTCAGTTGGAACGTTTAAACAAAAAATATTTTTGATCTAGAAGAGAATGTTCACGGCTTTATTTGCCTCATCGCAATTCCATTGACGTTAAATGGAGTGAAAGTTATTATTATTGTTCACTCAGTTATAATACAATATATTAATATTTTGATATTCAATTCAATTGTTCAATTACTATTATTACACAATATTATTTCTAATTCAAATTAAAAAATAATAATAATTACTTCATTTATAATTAATAAGTATCTATGACTTTTAAATGATTTCAAAAGAATTTGAAATAAAGTTTTAATTTTGAAATAATTTTTATGTTTGGGCATAAGCCTCGCCTAGTGATTTCTACAATTTTCCATCGTGAGCTTTTGTGCGCCAGTTGGTTTCATGTTATTGTATATCGTCTCTCCATCGCTTGATTTGTCTTCCCGTTTTTCTTTTAGAGACCATAGGGATCCATTCTGTATTACGTGTCCCATCCAATCCCATTTCGATTTCTTCGATTTCGCTTCTACTTCTATGATTTTTGATCTGCTTCAGGGTAGCGATTAACTTTTAATAATTTTCATTCCATTGCACATTGTGCAGTTTTCAGTTTACTTAGGCTTTCTTTGGAGTTAATCCATGTTTGAGCACCGTATGTCAACACTGGAAGAACAGCTGCATCCATTAGATTTTTGGCTGCTTCTTGGGATTTACTGGCGTCTAATAATTCTTTTATATTCCAGAATTGCTTCCATGCGTTGGTAATTCTCTGCTTTATATTTTTTTCTTCTTGGTTTGAAAAAGAAATTATTTTACCTAAGTTCGCAAAGTTGTACGTATTTTATTGGAACATTGTCAAGGGCTATCTGGAACTACACTGTATTTGTCATAAGTTTTGTTTTTTCCTTGTTCAATGGTAAGCCAATTTTCTTGAATTCACTATCTAGATCTATAAGCATTTTTTGAAGTTAATGTGAGGAAGTGTTTTTAAGGACTATATCGTCTGCAAACCGAAGGTTGTTCAAGAACTCTCCATTAACCTTCCGGCCCATTGTGTTCCACTTCAGCCACTTCGAAATACCATCTCTAGTACAGCTGCGAACAAAATCGATGAGAGAGGGTCACCTTATTTCACGCGTTTCTCAATTTTGAAGTATACGCCAGTACGTTCTTCGTTCGAATGTTTGCTGGAAATCTATAAACCCTAGAAATATTTCTAGTTGATATTCTTTCACCTTTTCGATTACTTGGCTTATAGTAGGTATGTGATCATTGTTGAAAAAGCGGGCCGAAAGCCTGCTTGCTCCCTACGTTGTTTTTCATCGAGGTTCCTTTATATTCATTCAGCGAATACCTTGTATATGGTGGATTTAAGACCTATTGGTCTGTAATTATTAATGTCATCTCTTCTTCCTTTTTTGTGTAGAAGGATTATTGTAGACTCGAACCACTTTTTTGGGACTTTCCGTGAGATGATTATTGATTTGAAAAAATCGAGTTAAAGTTATCACATAGTAAATTGTTTTGTCTTGAAAATATTTTAGGTCTTTGGAGTTCAATTTGGTTCTCAAGAAGTAAGCAGCTACAAGTATTGTGATTGAGTGTCCGAATTTAATAGAGTTTCAAAAATTTTTGTTTCAAAAATTGACTTTGAGTATTTGATCTGTTGTATGTCTTCAATGCCCTACCTTTCACCTCGTACCTTAAATAAGTTTCTCTATGTCGTACCTGCGAAAGTGGATAATTCTTTGCGATTATACTGAGGACGAGAACGCAAATTTTGGAGCAATCTCGCCATAATTATTTCTCCTTATTTATTAATTAAAAATAGCCGAAAACTATGACAAAAGAAACTATCTTCAATCTGAAAAATGTATTATTTACTGGTTCTTGTACTTCTTTTGTCATAACTGTTATTTTGATTACAAAACTTAGCTATGTATTAAACGTATATCTGTCGATAATTACGCTAGCTATTATCTATAGATAAAGAACCACTCTTGTCTGGAATGAGAGATGAGAGAAATAAACATTCTAGAACATCTGCTTAATTTAAAAAACATGGATGATTGAAATTCTTTTGTAATCAAAACGCTTAGCTCAAGAAAATGATGTGCACACTGATAAGGATCTCATTCAATATTCCTAGATGCTCGGGTACGTTCTGAACGATGATGATCGTGAACGTGACAGGAAGGAGGAGATCGCAAAATCGGGCTATATTCTCCTATACATGTATTTTTCTAGTAATTTTGAATTAAATTCGCTGGCTGAACGCTAAACTCCCATATAACGCATCGGCGGCAGACCAAACTCTTATAGTGGCGTTACCTTTCAGCAATTTATTCTCTACCTACCTATATATGTACATAATGTACTTACTGCTATTTACGTTGAACATTGGGTTCTATATCCGCGAGTTTTAAACCGATCTACGGTATATTCTTATTATTTTACGAGTGGAATGTAGTCATATATAGCGATTGCGCGATCGTGTATAGTGGAACCATTTATGAAGCTACTTCTTTAACAATTTTCCTCTATAGTATGCAATCTGAATGGAGAGGACGTGACGAATAACAAACTGTGTGGAACGCCTTTTGCCATTCTCCTTTATCATTGTGTCTTCGTTGCTTGCTTCTTCTTCTCTACGAGGATATCGTCTCCGTTTTGTAGTTTTCTGTTCTTATATCTCTACGCGCAATTCTATGCTCTTTTTTTCGTTATCAGTAGTAGTTTATAGGCCGGCACAGAGACTCATCATCATTATGATCATCAACATCATCTTCGCGTGGTTTCTCTTCTGTATCATCAGTTTTTCGTATCGCGCGCTTAAGGTAGCTTTCATATTTTTATATGTTTCGTACCACCAGAAATTTTACTGAAAAGAACCGCGTTCCTATGTGTGTAGCATTTATGTGAATATATAATTCCTGTAAGAAGACTTCAATTAACTTCTTCAGCACTTTGTCGAATTTGCGTTCAATGGGTTTTCCTTCATAGAACACCTTTTCGATAATAAGTGCCTTCATATGTATATGCCAGGAATTACACTGACTGCCTTTGAACAAAGTGGTCTACTGTTCATGATTTACCTTTTTGGCCTTTGTGCGTAATTAGAAATTCTGCAGTAGGTATGTGTGTTTGTGTTTATTGGATATCGATGGGAATCTACTCGGTATCGGTAACTCCTCTGATCAGATGATTGAACTTGATGCTTCTTCTGGCACTACCACTACATTCGCAACGCATGGTGGTTGAATAGTCAACCATTTTAATTTTCAGCTCAGTATACATATTAACGCTCATTAAAGTTGATTGGGTTCTACGTTTTTCACTTCTGTTTTTTTTTTTTGTGTTTGCAACCATTTTTTTCCGATACATATTGACTGACCGGATAAGTACGAGTATACAAAGTACGAGGAAAGAGTTCTTAGAGTATTATCTTCGTTTTAGTTAAGGTTAACATGATTAAACACTCGATACAATTTCTATATATGTATATACCAATTTTTAGAATGGCTACTTCACTTGTTCCGTTTTTTCTGTACACTTTTCTTAATTACGTTAATGAACTTCGACATATTACTTCAATAATACTTTATTGATATATGACTGACAATCGGGTTTATTATGTTGTTCTTTGCAAAACCAATGTAGTAGGGTACTGTCTAGTACTAAATGAAAGTATAAGCCTTTTCGTGGGGGGTGGGTAACGTCTATATGTGGTCAAGTACAAAAACGTTATGCATATCCACTTCTACGAATTGAGAATTAAGAGATCAAATAATATACAGTGGTACTTTAAGAAAACTATCCAATACAAAATTTTAACGCTCCAATAAATTTTGAAACCCCTTCTTCAGAAAATTCCTACACAGCGAGCTGAAAGTGCATAACGTATGTATTCTTGAGGAGGTAGCAGTAAATGTGTGATTTTGTGAAATTTTAGATGTCTTACAATAAAGCAAACATTCCTTTATTGTTTAATCAAATTTCTGTTAAGACCACCTATAGGGGCATAGGACAGAAAAACTCTCTTCCATAAGGCGAGATCCTAAGCATCGGCCTGAAGCTGTTGCCAGGACTTGTTTATTCCTCTGGCCTCCTGCTCAACTGCTCGCTTCCATGTGTTACATGGTCGACCAGCCCGACGTCTTTCTTGAGGATTATAATCCAGAGCCTGTTTGGCGATGTTTTGCTCTGGGTTCCTCAAAGTATGACCGATCCACTGCCACTTCCGCCTTTGAATCTCAATACCTATTTTAGTCTGGCCCGTTGTACTCCAAAGTTCGTCGTTGGAGATCACTTCTGGCCAGAATATTCCTAAAATTTGTCGGAGGCATTGGTTCACAAAGTCTGTAGTTTTTTGGTAAGTCGAACGGTCACTTTCCACGTAGTACAACCATATAACAGCACGGATTTGACGCATGCGTCAAAAACTCGCAGCTTCGTGCGAAGGGAGATCTCTCTTAACCTCCAGAAAGGTTGAAAGGATACCGAAGGCCTGACGAGCTTTATTTAGCCGAGCCTCAACATCCTTTTCGGCTCCGCCGTCCATGCTGAGAATGCTTCCAAGATAGCAAAAATCTTGCACCTCTTCCACATCCTGTGCGTTAAGAACAATCGGTGTGCTTGCGTTCGAACCCATGTGCATGTACTTGGTTTTACGATATTTTTTAAGATAAACTGTAATTCATCAATTTATCATCAATGGCGCTATAGCCTAAGTAGCGATGTGGCCTCCTATATGCTTTGCTTACAATTATCCTGGTCCAATGACCACGCCCTTCATTTTAAAAATTCAGAAGTATTTTGCCGTCCTCGTCGATTCAACCCTTCCAGGATTCTCTTCTTCTAAGTGTCCGACAGTTCTTGCTAAAATTTGGAATAAATGTACGACCCGTTTACATTATACATAAAGACACATCTGTCGTACACATCTTCCATTCTACAGTTCATTTTATGTGGTTATGATGAAAGCATCGAAACGCGGCGTGCGTAATTATTTTGAAAATGTTAAAAAAGAAGAAGAAACCTTAAGTGTGGGCTCGAGAGTGGATTTCAAGACGTGAAAAATTCGGTGCCTACAGTCAATTAATGTCTGAACTTAGTATTGAGGATCCAGCGCAATTTTCCATTTTTTTTAAGGATGAAACCCTCTGATTTCGTAATGTTTGCTTGTAAAATCGGTCCTCTTATATCAAAACAAGATACCAAATTTACAATAGCTTTTAGTGTAACTAATAAGGGATAATGAATTAAAAAGAACGTTCCAAAGAAAGGTAATAATATGTGAAATGGACTGAACGGAGACGTTTTATAACACTTGAACGTCTATTGGAAAAGAACTGATATTCTCTGTAATTTGAAAATACCACTGAAAGTATTAAAAAATACTTTATCCCAATAAATCATAAATTTTCCTGTGAATTAGGAAATACTATAAATAATTTAGTAAAGAATAAACATAACAGAACTACGATTGCGGGCAACGGATGAATTTTCAATAGTTAGCATATAGAAAATGCGAAAATTTCTGTTTTATTTTTCATAGCCATACCAAATTACAAAAACAATAGCCAAATTTGAACTTTGCATCTCTTACCAGAGCCGTACAAAAATTTCTCAAAATTTTCGATATTTTGGCCCTCACATCCTTCCCTTACAGCTATCAACATAAAAATTTTATAAAAAAGTCATGGAGCTCCACAATCTCATAATTTCAACTTATACATGTAGTATTGGATTTTTAGATATATCGGTTTGAAATTTTGGAAAATGCACCATTTTTGAAATACTCCCCATTTCCCCCCACTACTATTATGCACAAATATTATATTTTTCTTATATTTCGTTAGTATAGCTTAATGTATGTTTCAAGTTTCAATTACATAGTGTAAGATATTAATTTTTAAGTGCTTTTCTTTGCATTACAAAAGAACTGCATTGCATCCTACAGTTTTCGCGACACTTATTGTAAAAGTAGACGAGCAGTCAACTTCCGCGATAAGTGCCGAGCGAGTTTGAATTAACAAATAATCAGCGCTTACATCTATTTGAACCCTTATATCCGACAGTAGAAATATATTGTTGCGAGCTAGGGGTTCGCCAGGATTTCAAGTAAAACACAATCGTTTAAAAATAAGTGATAATTTATTTATTCGCACTTTAACTTAATTCGCACTATATGCCACTACCGCCGCGTATTTTTCTATCGCTTTCACTGGTTCGCGACTTCCATAAATAAAAGTCGCAGACTAACTGAACTGCACGAACTGCTTTTAAACATCTTATGACAGTTCTCGAAGCTTCCTTCGGTGTGTATGTGTTATACTGGAAAGCTCTAGATCTTTAATTGTGGCTTTCTACTTAGTGGAGTATACTGTTCTACATAATTCTTGTCTATTCGAGAGAGATCGAGTTGCTGGGCTACCAGATCTGCATGTAACAATATGTGTCGGACATAAATTCTTCTTCGTTTACACTTGTCACGATTTCTGTCCAACATAAATATCGGGGAATAAATGTCAGATGTAAACGTTCCTTTACGTACGGGTGTTCTTTTGTCCTTCATCCCTTGCATGTCACTGTTGTTTTCGAAGATTTAGAGAGTAAATACTGGGAGTACAAATTGAAAACCGCCGATTTTTTCAAAATTCGAGCCTTTATTGTGCAAATATGGTTAAATATTTATTATTCAAAGGAATGCCCATCGCTAGCCGCAACTTTTTTCCCATCTTTCTGGCAGCATACGGGTTTCGCGTCGAAAACACTGCTCTTCTTTTGAGCCGATCCACGAATCGACCCAATTTTTAGCTTCTTCGTAAGAATGGAAGTGCCGCTCAGGCAGGCTATGCGTCATCGATCGGAATAGGTGATAGTCGGAAGGGGCGATGTCTAGAGAATATGGCTAGCGGGATAGCAGGTAGGTTTCCACAACCTAAGCAACATGTGGCTGAGCGTTGTCGTTCAGCAATTTTTTTTGTGTCTCTTGGTACTATGGCCGTTAGTGATGTTAAAAAAGTAACTATTCGTTACTTCGTTACACGAGTACTCGTTACCAACCAAAATCGAAAGTAACGAGTACCAACGCAGACTTATATTCGTTACTTAAGTAACGAAATGAGCTCGCGAAAAAGTAACTGAACTGTCGAAACGTTTCGTTACTATTTCGTTACTCGAGTATTCGTTCCACATACAAATATAGTACCTATTCCGAAAGTATCGTTTAGTTGTTTTTTCGTTACATCACGTTAGGGAAACCTACACTTTTGCATAACGCCGTACCGCCATTCCAAAGCAAGAACGAGAAGGAATACTCTTACTCTAGCTTTTAACAAAGTTCACTGAGAAAATGATGTGTTTTTTTCGTTTCGTTTCTTCCACACCAAGAATGTCGGCGAGTAGAGTTGTGGCGCTAGGCTCGACCGACAGGGCAATGGTAGGTAGTCGGTCGTTACTAGTGTTAGGGTTGTGGGATCAGTGTTAGCAGATTGTAGAATTTTATAATGTTTGGGGTGCTAAAGAGATTTTATTTTATCAATTCGAGGTATTTTTGTTGAAGAAAATTTAGACCTCTCGAGTTTTTACTTCTATTTGAATTTCTGATTTGCAAAACTAGCTAACCCATCCGTACAACATGATATGGCGGTTATTTAAAAAAATACGAGCACCTAGTATCGAATAAAATGTAACGATTACTTTCCTTAAAGTAACGAATAGTTACTGGTGCTGAAAAGTAACGAAACTAGACATCACTAGCGGCCGTTCCTGCTGCGTTGCTCAGCTCAACAGCATCAGTTGTAGTCGATAGTGATTTTCCGAGATGGTTTCACTCAGTTCCAACATCACATGATATACCACAAAAATGTTTTCTGTTCCACTTCCATGCCAGTCCTCGACGTCAAAATCACCGCTCTTGAAACGTTGAAACCACTCATGATATGTTCTTTCACTAATAGCACCCTCACCTGAAGTCTTAATAATAATTCGACGCTGCAGCAGATTTTTTTTGAATTGAAGGCAAACAGCAAAAATGTCTGCAAATGATGTTTATTTCGCTCAAACTTCGACATATTCGTGCACAAAAATGTATAAGACGCCGAAAAAACTTCTCAAAACGAATGATGAGGAGTTGTTGACAGATGCCTAAGTTTACCATGTAATCTGCTATTGCTGACCAGCATTTTCAGCTGGCTCCATATATTGAGAAACGGCGGGTTTCAATTTGTACTCTATTTCTGGGTTCTCAAATATAGTATCGAATACGACATTTGCCTTTTTTTTTCACGGACCCAATTATTTATTATAGTACCTTCCTCTCGCATTTGTCTTGCCTTAAGATCCATTGCGTTGAATGGCTTTGCTTTCCAACTTTTTTTCTAAATAGCCTGACGAAACTGTATTTGTGCACCAAAATTGTATGATAGAAACTCCAAGTTGTTGTAGAGGGAGATGATCTTCAGCGACATCAATACTCTCATCTTTTCATATGCTAGAAATCATTACCGCGACTTTTTTAATCGTTTTTTTTTTCTGAAGAAACTCCGTACGTCCGTCCGTGCGCTCTCTAACTTGAGAACGCGTTAAGCTAGCTAGTTCAAATTTTGTACACGTTGTTTTTGAAAAAAAGTAAGGTCAAGTTCGTGAACGGGCCAAATTGCTCCACCTCTTCTACCCCCTCCCATACAAAATGACACAATTTCACAATTCGACATTAAATGTCTTTGCTCGAAAAGTATAAAAGCGATTAGTCTGAATTTCGGGATATATTACTTCCATAATGATTTCAATCTACACTATAAAAATTATTTGCGTCCTCCCTCTCCTTCCACCCCCTCACATACAAACTACACTTTTTCATGAAATGCTCTAAGACGATTTTCTCAGAACATATAGCATTTATCGAGCTCACATTTTGTAATAAATACTTATTTAGCATTATAACAAATATCAAAAAAATATTTGAATAGCTTCACTGCTTCTACCCCCTCCCATACAATATGACACAGTTTCACAACTTCACAAAAAATCTATTTTTTTGAAAAGTATGAATGTTACTATTCTAATTTAAGAGATGTCAATTTTATGATATTCTTAGTTATTTCTGAAAAAAATCACTAAAATCCCCCCACTCTTTTTACCACCTCCTATACAAACTCCACATTTTCACTAAATCTAACACTAATTTTCTCAGCTCCTGTTCAAATTTTGGAGTAAGCATTTTGTATAAAACATTTTTATAGCTACTTTAGCATGAATTAGAAAAAATTAGTTCAATACTATCACCCCTTCTAACACTCCCCATACAAAATTTCTTGGGATCACAAGAAATTCTATTTCATCTAGAGTATCGTAAGATTGCGTAAATATTTCTTACGTGTGGGCAAAATAGGTGTTACTAGAGATGGTATTCTGTTTAACAGACCTAAGATTTTTTCACACTTCTCAACTTTATTATTCTTGGAGCAAGCTGAGAATGCGTGGAAAGTGAATTATCTTCTTGTTTCATTCCAGAAAATGCAAGACAGTTTGTCCGTGGGTCGTTCTGGATCCTTGCTTGGCATGCTGAGTTTGTCAGTGTAATCCTAGTCAGTTGAACGAGTTTTGGTATTTCTAATTCAAGCATTATGTTGTTCAGTGCAGTCCTATCCATACTGTTCTATTCTTGCTTAAAATATATGTTTATCAATATCTTTATTACAAGTTCTGTGTCTGTGACGGCCTGTGACTTATCCAATAGGTGAGGCGCTCAGAAAATTTGGGGGAGAGGGTGGTATCATTAATATAATAATATTTCATCAAATTATCGGGTGTATCATTACAAAAAAAAAAAAAAATCATTGAAATAACTGCAGATAAATGCTCTTGCAATAAAACTGGCAGCGATAGATCTGTTGATTTTAAAAGTAGCTTTACAGTATGATCTATCAATCAATCAAATTTAATTTCATTGTGGCCATTTCACCATTTTGAATGCTAGATTTAGCATTAACAAATTATATTTAATGCGTTGATACATAATAATGATTCGTTAGCATACAAATTTATGTACTAGCAATTCTTCCAATATATGAAACCGCTAGCTTTATATAAAAAAGAAAAATAAAGCAAAAAACTAATTAAACTATAAACTTGTCATCACTTTTTTGCTCAGTTTAGCAAATTCTCAAAATTAAGAATGGCCATTGTTCAGTCTCGTTTTATCGAGCCCAACACTCTTCTACAACCGAAGTGACTCAAAGATGTCCCATTGAGCTCTGCACTACTCTACAACCGAAAATGACAAACAACTACAACAACAATGCAATGATAGTTTGGTGAATGTTTTCACAGTGCATTTCGAATTGAAAGAAAAGATTTTCGGATTCTACACGCTTTATTATTCGTGACGGTTTGGTCTCTGCTGAGACCTTTATCAAACTGTTCGATAAAGATCTCAGCAGAGACCGAAACGTCATGAATAATAAAGCGTAACAGTGTAGAATCCGGAAATCCTTTCTTTCAAAACAATGCAATGGTTAATTAGCAAGAAAAGCTGTGGAAGCCTCGGTGGCTATGAAAGTTGGCCGAGAAGCGATGAGCTTTGCACCTCAGTTCTTTTGCTTTTTATGACGTCGAAATCGGCTCAAGCCATACAAGCCGGTACGTCAGCAATGTGTTGAACGAGCTGTGAGTGGGCAAGCTTTTCAGGCGCCTCAGTTTCAAAGTTGGAGCACTTAATGTTATATGAAACGCAAAAGCTAAAAAGGCAGAGGCGTATCGCTCATATGAGAATGATCTACGATAATTGAATACGCTAAATTTAATCGTGTTAGGAATGTTAGATTTAATTGATGGGAAATGCAATGGCAGGTGAGGCGCCGCCTCAATCGCTTCACCTGACGAGACGCTGTTATTCTGTGTATGTCTTTGTCTCTATCTCTAACATTTAACATGTATGACTTAATTTTATCTAGATTTTTGCGCTTCTCACATTGATTATTTATTCGTATATTATGACACAACTGGGAGCTAAAGCTTGCATCCATTACAACAAATAATATTATACTGAATGCGATTTGTTTGCATAAAACAATTATAAATGCATTAAGCCCACACTGCTACATAAACCTTATTAAAATTGCGTGTTCGTAATTGAACTTTGTTTCCTAATTAAGTATGTTATGGAAATACATGTCCCTATCAAACAAAATTCATGTCATACAATTGAAAAAAAAAAGAATAAAAAAATCTGCTTTTAAAAGAATGCAATGGTCACGGAAGGGACTTAACATGTTGAATTCTTAAAAACATTTAAAAAAAAACAACATGAAGCTTGAAGGCGAATTTATCGTTCATTTAGCTTTTTTGTTTTGGTACTCAATCAGTATATCAGATTTCATGCAGAAGGGTAATGAGTGCAAGAAAGTCTTCTCAAGAGTTCTTCCTTCTTTTTTGCTTTGTCCTTATTGTCAACATTTCCAAATCTTTTGAAGTCCTTATTTTGGTTCACGAGACCACCATTTTTTACTTGCTTGTACAAGAGCACGGTGAAATAAAACCAAATATCTCAAATATAACACACCACGAATGAAGTAAAGTAAAAACAACAACAAAAACAACACAGAGGAACATTTTCTTGTGAATTTTACGTCTGTCAACAGTTTTAATGAAATTGGATCAGAGTGATTGGCTGATATGTAAAACAGCTTCAAGGTCTGTTTCATTAAGGTCTCTGCCGTGAAAGTTCCTCTACCATGAAAACTATACCTGTGCCAAACGTATATGTATGTCCGCAATTTCTGATCGCCGCTTTTGTAAAGGGACCTAAACCATACCAGTGACATAACAAAAGATAAGACCATTTTCGTTCCTTCGCTATTCTTATTTAAATGCTGTCAAGAAGGATTTATGTATGTAAACTCGGCCACCCTGTAAATCAAACTAATTCCCTTCGTATCGATTTTTGTTCATTTCGTTTTTTTTTTTTGCCTTGTCCACTTTACCAATTGATACGAAGGTTTGTTTCAATGAAAATAAAAAATAAAATAAATATAAATAAAAGAAAATAAATAAAGAAATGACCAAGGTAAGTCAGTTTATAAAAGGTGCATGGAAAAGGACAAAAATTATTGCGACCAATATACAAAGAGTGGACAGCCATGAGGTACACAGGGCCTGCAGTTCGCCAATGCTAAATACACTTAATGATACCTGTGAATATAAAATAGGGCTCCTATCTACGTCTGGTATCGGAAACTAACCAACAAAGTCGTCTCTTTATCGCTCTTATGTTACAATGCCAACGCCAAAGTTACAGTGAAGATTGACATATTTCGTTCTTTTGGTGGAGTTGAGTATTGTTTAGTCATCGGAAATTTGTTGGTTGAAAAGCTGAAAAGGAATTTCAAAAAGATACCAAACAATATAATATAATTTTTTTGAATTGAAATAATGATAATTTTTTTGTTTTTTTTGGCTTAATTGATGGCATTAGTGAACAATAGTTGTCATTTTGTGGGGTTGGATATAGCTTAAGGTATTAACATGCAAGGCGAAGGTCGAGAGTTAAAATCTCGGTAGAAACATAAAATTTTGCTGATTGTCCTTTACACTACAGACTAAGAATCCAACCAAAACTCAAATGTTCATTTCGACTAGCATTAGCGCAAGTGGAGAGGAAAAAGGAGATTAGGATAATTTGTACTATTTGTTGTTTTGAACTATGTGCACGTAGCAAAATTGGAATTAACCAGAAATAAAGCAATCTAAATAATATTTCACTTATCACAATTCTTATGATTATATTAATGTTTGTATTTTTTATTCCAGGTAAGGCATTCGATTTTTGCACCCATTAAATCGTAAGTAAGATTGATATAGCATAATGGGACCAGTTGCTGGCTCCTAGTAGTGTAATAAACTTTAAGAAAGAGAAGAAAAAATTCTTTTAACTACCATAAACAAATGCCCCTCACGTTCATACTTGGAGCGCTTAGACAGAAAGGTGGAAGCAAACAACTGATTTCTCCAGCATCAAAACTGAGGCGAATGAAATAAACTACCAACAAGTCGGGCGCAACTTTATTATACTTGGGGCAAGTTGAGGAGGCGTGGAAAGCAAATATGCAGATTAGAGTGGTCTGAGAAGAAGTGAAAGGGGGTATTCAACCAGGGCTGTTACCAATTTAACACTTAATTACGATACTCTAGATGAAATAGAATTTTTTGTGATCCCAAGAAATTTCGTATGGGAAATGTTAGAACGGATGATAGCATTGAACTAATTTTTTCCCCATCATGCTAAAGCAGCTATAAAAATGTTTTATACAAAATGCTTACTCCAAAAATTGAATGGGAACTGAGAAAATTAATGAGTTAGATTTAGTGAGAATGTGCAGTTTGTATGGGTGGTAGAAAGAGTGGGGGGATTTTAGTGATTTTATCAGAAATAACTAGGGATATTATGAAACATTCCCTTAAATTTCAGACTAGTGCCATTCATACTTTTCTAGAAAATCGATTTTTTGTGAAGTTGTGAAACTGTGTCCTATTGTATGGGAGGGGGTAGAAGCAGTGAAGCTAATCAAATATTTTTTTTCCGATCTTAGTATACTAATACTAATTAAGTATTTATTACAAAATATGAGCTCAATAAATTTTATATGTTCTGAGAAAATCGTCTTAGAGCATTTCATGAAAAGTGTAGTTTGTATGGGAGGGGGTGGAAGGGTTGAAACTGAATGTCTAATTTTTTTTGGTTTTACTAATAATTCCAAATAAATATTTAGTGCAAAATTTCAGCTCGCTAAATTTTATACGCGCTGAGTAAATTGGTTTAGAGTATTTCATGAAAAAGTACAGTTTGTATGGGAGGTGGTAGAAGGAGGGCAAGGACACGCATAATATGATAGATTGATATCATCATAAAAGTAGTATGTTCCAAATTTGAGACCAACAGCTTTTATACTTTTCGAGCAAATCCGTTTATTGTCAAATTGCGCAATTGTGTCATTTTCTATTGAAGGGGGTACAAGGAGTGGAGCAATTTAGCTCGTTCACGAACTTGTCCTTACTTTTTTGCCAAAAACAACGCGTACAAAATTTGAGACTTCTAGCTCAATGCGTTCGCGAGCTAGAGAGGAAAAGGACGGAAAGACGGACGGACGGACGGACGGACATACGGTTTTGAGATTTTTGAGTGATTACCTGAACTTTTGTATCATTCATTTTTTTCTGCGAGCCTTATTTCTGACAGTTCCTTTGACATCTCTCACCAGGTGATTGGCGGTGAAATTCCTGTTTGTCCACTGTTTCATAATTTTAAATAGTGAACCCATATCCCCAAGGTAAGCCGCAGATTCTGCCTTGTTTGCCAGATCTTCAATGGCCTTTCTCTTGTCGCGACTAACAGCCTTTTTAAGATGTATATGAATATCGCGGTAGTTCTGCCTCAAGTCGGGAGTTCGCTGGTTGACATCGGGTTGAGAGATGATTGCCAATTTGGCGTTTTTCCGATTGCCAACCTTGTCCCATGTGTCTTGCGACATCCAAGGTTTCTCACCGCTTTGCACATATCCCACAGATTCTTCAGCACTAGTTAAAAAAGTGTTTCTGGTTGCCTCCCAATTGGCGTCCAGTGTGCGCATTTCATATTCACCCAATGTGGATGACTATTCGCGTTTTTTGTTGGGCTCTCTGAGTTTATCCACATTAAGCTTGCGCTTCATTTGAAGAATTTGTGGTCGTCGGATAGCAGCTGTACACAATCTCAAGCAGGCAACCATCAAGTGGTGATCGCTCCCCACGTCAGCTCCACGTTTCGCTCGCACATCGAGGAGACATCTTCTCCATTGGCGACTTATAGCCAAATGATCGATCTGGTTCTGAGTAACACCATCAGGGGAAACCCAAGATGTTTTATGATGACTCTTGTGTGAAAAAAGGGTCCCTCCGATGACCATTTGCCGAGTACTACAAAACTCCACAAATAATTCACCGTTTTCGGGTCTCTTAATCCACGGTCGTGACACGTTGACCCAAGGGTCACCATGCCTCCCCATGACGTGTTCTAGTCCAGTGTTGTCTGATCCAACCTGGGCGTTCATATCTCTCGAGATGATAATAATATCACCTCTTGGAACACATTCGAAGGTGGCACTCAGTTGGCTATAAAGCTCCTCTCTTCCTTATCTGGAGGATTCTCCCTAATAGAGGATTGTTGCGGTTGGATGTTTGGTAGTTGTTCTGTTTCTGGAATATCTTCCTCTGACAAGATGTTTAAAATATCAGAGAAGTATTCCTTCCATCGCCGCAACTGGTGTTCACTCATATTAAGGAGAGTTCCGTTGACATCTCTCACCAGGTGGTTGGCGGTGAAATTCCTGTTTGTCAACTGTTTCATGATTTTAAATAGTGAACCCATATCCCCAAGGTAAGCCGCAGATTCTACCTTGTTTGCCAGATCTTCAATGGCCTTTCTCTTGTCGCATCTAACAGCCTTTTTAAGCTGTATATGAGCATCGTGGTAGTTCTGCTTCAAGTCGGACGTTGACATCGGATTGAGAGATAATTACCAATTTGGCTTTTTTCCGATTGCCAACTTTGTCCCATGTGTCTTGCGACATCCAGGGTTTCTCACCGCTTTGCACATATCCCACAGATTCTTCAGCACTAGTTAGAAAAGGTTTTTGTGGTTGCCTCCCGATTGGCGTCTTGTGTGCGCATTTCATATTCACCCAATGTGGATGACTTTTCGCGTAGAGTAGTGGTGTATTCGCGTTTTTTGTTTGGATCTCTGAGTTTATCCACATTAAGCTTGCGCTTCATTTGAAGAATTTGAGCTGTACACAATCTCAAGCAGGCAACCATCAAGTGGTGATCGCTCCCCACGTCAGCTCCACGTTTCTCTCGCACATCGAGGAGACATCTTCTCCATCGGCGACTTATAGCTAAATGGTCGATCTCGTTCTCAGTAACACCATCAAGGGAAACTCAAGATGTTTTATGATGACTCCTGTGTGGAAAAAGGGTCCCTCCAATGACCATTTGCCGAGTACTACAAAACTCCACAAATAATTCGCCGTTTTCGGGTCTCTTAATCCACGGTCGTGACACGTCGACCCAAGGGTCACCATGCCTCCCCATGACGTGTTTTAATCCAGTGTTGTCTGATCCAACCTGGGCGTTCATATCTCCTGAGATGATAATAATATCACCTCTTAGAACACGTTCGAAGGTGGCACTCAGTTGGCTGCAGAATTGTGACGTTTATGATACTGGTCCTGAGCCTGACGACGATAATCCTATCCGAGATTGGTTCCCAGCTAATGAGACTGTTTCTTGCTCTCGGCGTAAGGACGAACGCCACGCCATTTCTGGTTTCACTATCAGGGCCAATGTACAGAATAGTGTTTCCGCTAGGGGTTCGTTCTTCTCCTCATCCTGTCCACCTGACCTCGCTCAAGCCCAAGATTTGGATGTTGTAGTGCTCCATTTCACGGTCGATCACTGATTAGCGGTGCAAGGACCGAGTAACCCCAGCTCTTCCCCCGTCATTCAATGTTCGAACGTTCCAGAAGCCAATCATAGTCCGTTTTCGAATGCCAAAAGTCGTTACCGTAGAATCAGTCCGTATCCGAGGCCCTGTATCCGTTTCTCGTATCATTTAGGTCTTAAGATCACGGGTGATAAGCTCATGATCCAGTGAGTGTCCATTTGCCATTTTTAGGGCAAGCAGGACTGGCTGTGGGTGAATTCTACAGCCCCGATTCCACAGGAGATAGTTAGCTCAGGTCCGTGGAGTCGCTAGTCTCCAATGATAGTTGCAAGAATTGGTAAAACCTCATCCTACATCTACCCCCTTGCGAGAAAAGAGTTGTTCGCACAACCCTCTATCATCAAATTTCTCATTTTTGTAGATCCAAGCAGGCAGTGTGCTAGAATCATGCGTCGACCGGGATTTGAACTCATGACCTTCACATTGTAGACCAGCTCGCTACCCACTTGGCTATTACCCTAGCATACAAAGACCTAGTAGTTTAATTAAAGTTTACGTATTTAGTGGCAGCGTGTTTCGACTAAGGACAGATGGCGAACACTGTCTTCTTCTAGAATCGTGAAGGTGATCAGTTTTTTTGTAGATACTCTGACTGCATTTAATTCTCCCCTTACAAAGGTGTAATATATACCTAGGTTCAATGTTATTCTAATTTCTTCTGATGAACCAGAAGTGAAGGTTATCTACGTAGAGGCTGTGAGTTAAGGTTGGAATACTTTTCAATTTGACAAAATTTTAAATTTGACAAAAAAGTAAGGTCAAGTTCGTGAACGGGCCTAATCGCTCCACCCCTTCTACCCCCTTCCATACAAAATTACACAATTTCGCAATTTGTCAATAAACGGATTTACTCGAAAAAATGCTATTGACCTGAAATTCTGAATATAATACTTTTATGATGATTTCAATATGCTGTATAGAAATTGTTTGTTTTTTCCCTCCCCTTCCCTCAACTCCCATACAAACTGTACTCTTCCATGAAATACTCTAGAACAATTTACTCAGTGCGTATAAGATTTATTGAGCAGAAATTGTGCACCAAATATTGATTGAGAATTATTAGTAAGACCAAAAATAATTAGACGATTAGCTTTACCCCTTCTTTTACCCCTCCCATACAAAATGGCATATTTCGTAATTGTACAAAAAACGGATTTGTTCAAAAAGTATAAATGCCATTGATCTGCAATTTTGAATGTATTACTTTCAATCTATTCTATAAAAGTCATTTGAGTTTTCCCCTTTCTTGCACCACCTTCCATACAAACTGCACTTTTCATGAAATACTATAAAAAAAATTTACTCAGTACGTATAAAATTAATCGAGCTCAAATTGTGCACTGAATATTTATTTAGAATTATTAGTAAGTCAACAAAAAATTAGACAATTAGTTTCACTCCTTCTACCCCCTCTCATACAATCAGACACAATTTCACAACATCACAAAAAGTCGATTTTCCTGTATGAATGCTATTGATCTGCAATTTAAAACAAGTCAAAAATATGATGTTTTTAGTTATTTTTGAAAAACTCAATAAGAACTCGCCCCTCCTTCTACCGCCTCCCATACAAACTGCACAATTTCACTAAATCCAATACACTAATTTTCTCAGTATCTATTAAATTTTTGAATCCTAAATTTTGTATAAAACATTTTGATGGCAACTCTAGCTTAATGTGAAAAAATTAGTTCAATGCCGTCACCCCTACGCTATCACTCCCATACAAAATTTCCTAAAACCAAAAAATTTTCTCTTTCATTTAGAGTATCGTATGATTGGGCTTTATGCCTAATCGTAGCCCTGATGTTTTTTTTTTTCGTTTTGGAAAGATTAACTTTGCCCAAAACCTCAACACAGTTGGCAATGGACCGCTGGTTACTGCTGTGGCTCGTTGATAATTAAATTTTAGAAGATAACCGAGTAACAGCAAATTATTGAAACACATTTAATCTAAGAAAGAGAGCATTTTCAAAGTATTAGGCGGAGGAAAACTGCTCGAACTTGAAAACCACTGCAAATGGAAATTAACGTTAGCTTGCGCGGTGCTAATTTAGGTCCTACCTCACCGTGAGCTAGTCGATTACTGAAAATAAGGTTATTTCACTGCATTAAATATAATTTTTTTCGCACCATCTCTTAGACTAAATAACTCAATATAAACAAATCTGAAATAATAAACAATAGAAGAAAGGAATAATTTATAACTTCCGATGGATGAACGAACATGTTAATTTATTTTATGTCTTTATGCTTGAATATCTGTTATACGAAGTCTATCAATTTCACGGGCTCTCATGTTAAGATACCAATTTGCGTGTAGAAATATGCTTTATACATTCTTTGTAATGAAATTATATTGATTAAAGATTAAATAAACTAAAGTTTTCACAAAGAAACTGCACTTAGATATTCCCCTCAAAATGGCAAATTAAGTAAATACTTTACTAAATATATTGTTAAGGATTTTAGAAGACAATGGAACGAGAAGACCCCTCAATTATTAATTTGTAAGCCAGGATTATGCGTACTTTTATAAGAAATGTGTTGTTCATACAAATAATCGTATTTTTTTACACCCCCATGAAAGTTGATAAATCTAAAGATTCCATATTTTCTACTAACGAAAACAACTCTGTTTTATGACATTGAAATACAAACAAGTCACATTTGTTTAAAATTTTTGAATCTCCATGCTTACAACATAGTCACAGCATATTTAATTAAAGTTTTATAGAATTCGTGGGTAACGATCACTAAATACTTAGCACCCGGAAGAAATCATTCTTTCAATTTATTATTGTAATTCAATTCGAACGTTGTATCCATTACTCGGTATGCACCATATCCAAAATAAGGAAGTTGAAATTTACAAACAAATTATAAATCAGGTGTGCAATAGTTTCTTAACCTTATACAGAGTTTTATTCAACCTATCAAACCGTTACTTTTCCATTGATCCCCATCCATAATCGACATTATAAAGCGGAAAATGCATACGCAAGACTCTCGATAGCTCTCCGGACATTTACAAAAGAAGATGAACTACCTGTAAAAAATTCCACGAAGTAACTAACCATTGAAAATCGTACATTACTCACAGATGGCTTTCTATGAGATGTCAACAATAATTTTCTACTCTTGGTCAATACTATAAATAGCTAAGCTCAATGGTTATTGTCTTTATTTTCCACAATAATTCTCATACCTTAATATTTAGCCGACTAACGAACAATATTCGGTGCATATAACGTTTATGCGACGAAGTCGTTCGGCTCGCGAAAAATTCAACCTTTCGTACAGGAAATAAAATTTTAATCTTCGGTTTGATATGTTCATTTGAATAAGCCTACCTGAAACTAGTCCGCTGAACGCATTCTACATATCCGCTAACAATGGCCGAGCGATTCATTTTGTCTTTGAGATCCGCGAGGTTTAGCTCAGGCGTACGTACGTACGTACTACATTCAGCACAATACAGAGATCGTATGTGAACAGTTTTGTACCCAGATAAATGACTACAGAATGCTCGACCAGAATCCTAATCTTGTTATTATAGCTGTCCGCTGAACATTTCTAGTTTATTGGCATAGGCCCAGTTTATGCGGCCGATTTGTGTGTAATCCAGAGAAAATGCGATGATGTAGAAATGGGTATCACGGAATATGGACGACAGGTAAAATTAATTTCATTGTTATGCCGATGGATTATTAGAGCACAATGTGATAGCAGTTAGGCTCGATGACAAGTTGCAAGGATCAGAAACGAAGTATATCGTGTCAAATGATCTGTAACATTTTTTGTAGAGATGATCTTCTTCTGTTTATTTAATGGTGCTGCAGCCAGAATCAGGTCATAGTTTTCTTAAATTTGATTTTACAGACCGGTTATTGGCCCGCCAGCATTTCTCATTACATCTTGTATGGAGTTTGCTGCATTTTTCATTGTAAATCATTCAGGATACACGCTATCCACTAGCTTAATCCGAGTAAATTAAAAAAAAAACTAATCCTCTGTCTATCGACAGAAACATGCTCGGGTATTAAAAGACTTAAGCGAGTAACTCGATTTTAGAACTAGGTTTCTCACCAAGTTATTTCGGTTCAATGTCCCGGCGGAACATAACTAAAGTGCTAATTTAATGCGTAGCCAACATGCAGAAAAATTTAAATAAGAGACAATAGCACAAGGAAGAACCCACTTATGATGCCATAATCCTAACTACCATTGAATTATAGGGCATAAGCTGTTTGCTTCGGCCGAATGCTTATTTAGATAGAATTTCATGACCACTCAGTGTTTAGATACTCGCATTAAGTTAACCTTTAGCTGATGCCGTTCACCTCATCAGGTTTTCTGTGACTTATAATTTGAATATCTTTTATGAACTGTTTTTTTTCTAATCGTCTCGTCCGTGCTAATCTCGTGTTGGCCGCCGAAAAATTCAAGTGGCAAATTATAATTTAAGCTGATTACATATAATGAAAATAATGTCTATGAAGTGTAGACAAACTGTTGATGTTTCAATTATGAAAATTTCGCTACTGCTGAAATGTTGATTTGAATATTCTTATATCATGTGAACGAGTTGAAGTAGTTGAATATGTTTTTATTTAATGTTAATTTTGCGAAAAGAATTCAATTCGAAATTTTAGAACAAGAAACGATGTTCGTTTGGTTCAGAGAGAAAGAAAACAAAAAACACACAACGCCGTTAACACGTCACACTAAAATTGAAGTTTCCTTTCTTCGTCCGAAAACCCCGAAAATCGATTAATAGTAATAGCAATTTTCTTTTTAAATTTATTTTTTAATCATATTTTGCGGTTTTCATATCTCCATTACCAACTCACCCCGTTCAGTAATAATGTGCGCGATGTATGGCCGTTTTTTTCTTCGCTCTTACCTCTGAAATTACCTGAGCTTCTTTGCTTTTGTCCAAGAATCCGGTAATCGCGTCTCTATCTCGATGCCGTCGCCTTTCATACCGGCGATGTTGCTTGTTCTTGTTTTTTTTTTTCTTTATATATTTATTATATATCTTTCTTTTTTTTTTATTTTTCGTGGGTTTTTTGATTGGCATAGCCAAAGCAATTGGCCAAGTGAAAATTGAAATGAGTTTTACAAGGCATGATTACGTTGGTAGCTAAAGATTACAATTTTTGTATGAAACGCAATTTTGTTACCTTGAATTGAAAGTAATTCTGATTTTGTGGTTCTTTTTTCACATCTTTAGTTGTAGCTATGAAACGATGTGTTTTTTTTTTAAGGTTTAGTTTTGGTTCGAAAAAAATATCAGGAGATAAAAGAAACTCATAATAACCTCGAATTTCATAAAAAAAGAAATTGGATTTTTTGATTTAGTGTTTCGAATAATTGGTGCAATATAATTTCGCGATTTTCACATCAATGTTGCAAATTTTTTGCGAATTTAAAACCGAAAATGCTAAGTATCTTGGAAAATCTATATAAGCAAATTTAATTCATACGCTTACACCTGAATAGTGGCTCACTCGGAAATATAGTAAACAAATTAATTTTGATATTGAAGCAGTTATTTTGCATCGATATAGACTTTAAAGCGGAGAGGTATTCCAGATAAGGTCATAGCTATGATTAAGATGCAAGGTGTCACGTCTTACATAGAGGAGCGCTTTCCGAAGCTTTTTTTTGCGAACGGGTGTCAGACAAAGCTGCATATTATCACCAGCCCTGTTTCTAGTGGATATAAGTAACATCTTGAAAGCTGCACTGGAAAGTGGAGGAAGATAAAGGTCTTCAATGGAGATTATTTACCGAATATATTATTTCTATTACAAATGCAATTTTTAAGTTTACAAATTATTAAAATTCCTCCACTCCTTCGCCCACCTCCCATACAAACTACACTTTTTCATTAAACACTACACACCAATTTTCTCAGTAATTCACCTCGAATATGCTGATGACGTGTATTTGCTTGCACATAACCGTTTGGATTTAGAGTCAAATGTTCGCTCTTGCATTCTAAATGCAAAAAAGCGGGACTAAAAATAATTGTACGTAAAACCAAGTACATGTACATGGGTTCGAATACAAACACACCGATTGTTCTTAACGGACAAGATGTGGAAGAGGTGCAAGAATTTTGTTATCTCGGAAGCATTGTCAGCATGGAGCCGAAAAGGATATCGACTAACTAAAGCTCGTCAGACCTTCGGTGTCCTTTCCCCTTTCTGGAGGCTAAGAGAGATCTCCCTTCGCACGAAGCTGCGAGTTTTTGACGCATGCGTCATATTCGTGTTATTATATGGTTGTACTACGTGGAAAGTGATCGTTTGAATTACCAAGAAACTGCAATTTTTCGTGAACCAATGCCTCCGACGCATTTTAGGAATATTCTGGCCAGAACCGATCTCCAAATACGAACTTTGGAATATAACTGGACAGACTAATATAGGCCTTAAGATTCAAAGGTGGAAGTGGCAGTGGATCGGTCACACTTTGAGGAAACCACAGCGAAACATTGCCAAACAGCCTCAGGATTATAATCCTCAAGGAAGACGTCGGGTTGGTCGACCATGTAGTACATGGAAGCGAGCAATTGAGCATTAAGCTATTGGAATAAACAAGTCCTGGCAACAGCTAAATGCCGATGTTGAGGATCTTTACTTGTGGAAGAGAGTTGTTTCTGTCCTATGCCCCTACAGGGGTCTTTACAGGTAAATTTGATTAATAAACTTTGAAACGCGGCTGATTTTTTAATATAAATTGAGCTATGATTATAAACTTAATATTTGTGAAAATACCATCACCTCACCTTAAATTTTCTGACTATTCCGATTCATTATATCGATCGACTTAAGCTATTAAATATGTCATCACTCTCTAAACGACGTGAGGTAGCTGATGTAGTTTTTGCTCATCAACTTCTTACAGGGTTAGTTGATTCTTCCACGCTTTTGGGCTTAATGCAGTTTGCAGTTGGTCAATTTTTACCCAGGCAGCCTAGACTTCTTCAGATTTGCTTTCATCGGACAAACTATGGTATGAATGAGCCGATTTCGCGTCTCGCGAGAGAAGTTAATAAGAATGCTGATGTATTCGACTTCTCTATCGATAAGATGTGCTTAAAGCGTAAACTTAGTGCTGGTTGATATCAATTTTTTTTTTGTCAATTTTTTGTTAATTTTTTGTTATTTTTATTTATGTACATGGTGTAGGGATGTTCTTGTTTGTTTCGTCCCTTCACTAAATGATGAGCCAGAGGATAATTTGGTTTCCATCTTTTGAATTTGGAACCGATTTATGGCATTTCCTTGCATTAAGGAATTCTGATAGTGATTAGTGATAGTGATTTCGAATAGAGCATTCTTACTTTTGAGGTTCTTATAGTTGATTGCCAAAGCTCCACAAAACGCGAGACCAAAAAGGAACTGCAGAAAATCTGTGATAATATGTAAATATATTGAAGAAATAAAAATAATAAAACTAGTTCACTTTAGCTTAAGAGTAAAATTTTATTTATTCATCTTTGAACTAAATCGCTTTACACTTTTCGCTCAAAATATTTCGACTCAGCCCTCTGCCATTTACACGACTCTTTCGTTTCACAGTCCGTTCTCTTTCGCTTCGTTATTTCGACTCGACTGCTAATCTCCACCGTTTTCACACAACGTGTTCGCTTATTAATCTTCACCGTCGATCACAGGATATACTCGCTTACTAGAGTCTACCTGTCGATCACTGGACTTAGTCCCACCTGGTGATCATAGGACTTACTCGATTACTGTATTTCCACCATTAATCCCATGACATATTCGCTTACTAATCTCCATCATCGATCACACGACGTACTCCTTTGCTGGATTCTGCCTGTGGATCACAGGACTTACTCGCTTCCGGAATCATCACCTTCAACCTCGCGAGGTATTCGCTTACTAGATCTATTGACATGTGGTCTGACTAGGATGGTTCTTTCGGAGCCCTCCAGTTGTGGACCACTAATGATTTAGAATTAGTTGCAAGAGTTATGTCGATATGAAACTAGCTTAAAAAACTGTGGTGTTCCATTGAAGGACCTCTCCCAGAGCGTCGTTGTTTGGACTGGACCTCTAAATTGGGAAATTAATGCTAAATTAAGAGCGGTTTGTAGCAACGATGTCGTATGTTATCTATTTTGGGTCCTTGAAGAACTGTAAAAGTTTTTTTACACCTGCCTAGAATATGGTTAGAGTCATTCAACTACTGTCTACTGTTCTTGGACAAGTGCAACATCTGAGTGTCCTCTTATGAGGTTTTATTGTAGAGTGGCAGTAGCTGCTATGCTGTGCTGTGGATTGGATGGAATCGCTCTGAGCATTTCGGCTACGAACTTACTAACTTACGATGACGCTACAGCCCAAATCGGACTTTGGCCTCCTGAATACTTTGCCTCCATCCATTTCGGTTCAGTAACCGTGTCCTCCAGTTAAAAAATCTTCTACAAATATTAACAACATTATTTTGGTACATGTAACTTTTATAATCATCTATGATCCAGTTTACCTATATTTCCTCCGTAATTTAGCTTTCGTGGATATTTCAGTATTTAATGCCCTACTCATCCAGGGCTTATTATTACATCTCCTTTCTTTTGTATTCGGGGTATAGTGCTTCATTTCATCTAAGACGATTTGCTTAAAAAGCCTCCATTGCTCCTCGATTGGTTTATTATAATTGGTAGCTGTTAAGTTAGTGAAGAGTGCTTTTGATATAGCTTCAAAATTTGCTTTAAAATAATTAAGACGCGGTTTGAAACTACTGGTTCGTTTCTGCATTAATTGAAATTGTAATGTGCATATTATTACGATGTGGTCGCTTTTTTCTATTGGTGGACGGTCATTCAGACACTAAATCAGCATCATTAGAAAAAACTAGATCAAGTAGTGATGGTCTATTGCCCTGATGGAATCGTGTTGGCTCTTGAACAAATTGCGTTACATTGCTTTCTGGAAATATTTGTTCAAACTCTTTTGCTGAACTAATCTACTTCTTCTAGAATGGCGCTACAGCCTAAATCGGACCTTGGCCTCCTGATATTCAGGTTCCTTAACATTTTTTATTACTCATTGTGGAAGGGTTGTTAGCCCTTCGCACAACCCTCTTTCTACGAATTTTTCATTTTCTTAGATTGAGGTGGCCAAGGTATATCTAAGCAGGCAATGTGCCGAAATTATATATTGCGCTGACCGGGATTTGAACTCACGACCTTCGCATTACAAGACCAACACACTACCTACTAGGCTATACCCTTGCTGAACTAATACCAGGATTGAAATTAGTAATAGGCCACGTAATGTCAGGATAGTTAAAATCACCGTCAAAAATTATTGGTTTCATGCTGTTAGAAATTGTCTTAATAGCTTCGTGTAGTAGTACATTTTCTTCTTTCTGCAACGTATTTGGTCTATAAACACAACCACAAATAAATTCAAATGAGCCTATACGAACATCATACCAGAGAGAGTCCACCTTTAGTGGTAAACATTAATCGCTAATTTTCGTGAATGAAATTGGGTGTTCTGCTGACCCTCGCGATCTTTTCTGCATAAGGTATAACCAGGAACATTGATAATTGAATCGGATATTTTGTCACTCAGACAGGTCTCAGTAATCATGTTACTTTCAATAGGTTATACTAATCTAGAGTTACTCTATGAAGAAGAAGGAATAAGACACCTGGTAAAAGAGTTGGGCCACCTTGTCAGATGAGGCGCTTTTAATTTTCGAGTTCGAATTAGTGTGGGTTCAAGTTAGTGCGAGTGAGAATGCATGACTGACTCTTGTCGCCTGTACCTTTGGTTCGTCCTACAACAAACCTCAGATGTCAGTTACATCCTTTGCAACACTTTCCTATATCCGAACTCGGCAGTGAAGTAACTCCCGTAACATGGGTCGTAGTATGTTCGAATTATAATTTGTGGTTATTCTGGTTAAATGCTAATGCTCCACTCTTGATTTTTAGAGATAACCAGGTATAAAGAAGTGAAGGAGACTCACAGTGCGTCCTCGTGTCTTTGAGTAGGACGGCTTTGCCAACATTCGAAAGTCACAACGTGCTGGAATGACCTCAGAGTGGCTAAGTCGCTCACCGAATTCGTCGTTCGTTGCCAGCGTACACAGGACCGTAGGTCAACTCACAACTTGTGACCGCCGGAACTGCAGCATAGCTTATTTCACTTTCACCAAAAAAAGTGAATTACTTTCGTAAGGATTCTGTGGAGCTCTAGGGTATTTATTTCAAATTTGTCAATTCGTTTTTTTTACTAAAACAAGTCGATAGTTATGTGCGATCAAATTCAGGGAGCTAATTGTTCTTGTGCCTCAATTACCAATCTGATTTCTGTTAAACAGCAGCATATTTGCAAGTTTTCACTGTATTGTGTTGCTTTCTGGAACGGATATGAAGAAGTTTGAACAAAAATGAGGATTTTTCTAATATACTTCAGGTGGAATGACATCTTTAGTCCAGTCGGATTAAATCAAAAAAGGCCTGTTTGGCAAAATGCTGCGATCTCAATGTTTTTTTTTTAAACCTCATTGTTTTATAAAATATTGCGGCCGCTGAGGGAGTGGGGAAGGACTCGAAAAATAGGAAAATTTGCAAATTTTCGCCTGTTTCAGAGGTTTTTTGAAATTTATGACGTTCCAACAAACTATATTGAAAAACTAAAAATGAGGTTCGCTTGCAGACACTTAGACCTCTTATTTAAGTGGTACATAGTTAAATTTGGTTTATCTAAACCTAGACTGTTATATAGATTGTTATTTAAGATAAAGATTTAAGACGTTTTTGGCAATTTTCAATGAATTCGTGTTTTTGGAAGGAAGTGAGTATCTCACAAACCGTAAAAAAGATATTCCAACAAAACTTGCGGCAATGCCTCTTATTAATTGTACTTTAAGGAAGTGAAACAGAATTCAGTCTAAATTTAGCCGGTTTCGTAGAAATTTCATCTGGTGAAGTTATTGCAAAATATCTTTTCGAGTAAATTTCTTCTTAATATCTTTTTCAAAAAAAGATGATCTAAATTAAATCTCTGACTAACTTCTATAGTCAGGTTGTATTGTAGACATTCTGACAAAGAATTTTCGGGATTTTAAAGTCAATTTGACTCATCCTGTGCTGAGATATTGATCCTTTTCTTTCAGATTTTAATATTTTTAAGTAATTATGTTATTTTTACTCATAAAAATTGCTTTTTAGGCTGCCGATCATATTCTTCGAGAATTGCTATGTAGTTACGTGCGTACATTCATTTGATATACACAAGGAAAAAATAACATTTTCAACCAGAACTCTTATGTGCCGAAAAGGGGCCTTAACCTGCACGAGGTGTTTCATGTGTATAGAAAAAACAAAGTAATTTAGAATTTATGATTGAAATTTTAAGCTACAAACGTGAAAATTTGTGAAACTCATTTTAAAAATGCTTAAAAGTTTAAAATATTAGCTGATCGTTTACCTTCTAAACTTCTATCCCCTCCCATACAAAAGTATGGGAGGGGATAGACCAATTTCAATAAATCAACTAATAACCAACAAATTAAAAGCTACGAACTTGTAATTTTCAACGAGCACCTTCCAAGAGAAACAAAATAAAACTGCATCACAAATTTTACTTGAACTACTTCCTCCAAGATACATAATGTCAAAATTATGCTCGACTCGAGTTAAATAATTCCGTCTCTAATTTTTACGTTCCTGCTCAACTTCCAGGACGACACTTTTATACGCTCTTCCACCCATCAGGTGTTGTCGTATGCAGCTTCATGTGGTTTGATCACTGCAATGAGATTTATCGTGAATTCCATTCTGCACGATTCATAGGGATTCTGCTTCCTTTTTACTTTATTATTCTAATAATAAAGTATTGTGATCGACAACAGAAAAAATAAATAAATTTGCTGCACTGAAATTTTGTTTTTTCGCGTTTCATGACTAAATTAGCCTAAAAATCCAAAAAAAAAAAATCCGTCCCGCCGTACGCCGTACATATGAACTCATATCTCCAAGACCGTTAAAGGTAGAATGTTCGTTTTTGGGTGGATTGTTGATTTGGTAAGTGAGCTCTATTTTCTAAATTTTGGGGGGTGGAAGGGGGAGGAGGGGAGAGGGGAAAAGTCGAAAACTACACTTGCTAATATCTCCACCACGAATGCAGATAAAAAAATCTGTAGAGATATAGAGAAGGTTGTGCGACAAACTTCAAAAATAATTTAATTTTTTTATCCATAGGCGTCCCAAAAATGGGGGCTAAAAACAAATTGTCGGCCAAATTGTTTTTTCAAATGACTATATATTCGAAATTAAATTCATATTTTAAGACCGTCAAGGTCGCATATAGTTCCATCGGAATCAGCTTAGAAAGTGGCTAATTATTGTAAGGGGGAGGGTCAGGGGGGGTGCAAAGAAAAACCCTTAAAAATTAATATCTGAACTATCTCTTAAGCTATCTAATTGAAACTTGAAACGTATATTAAGCTATATTAGGATAATACAAAAAAATATAACATGTCGAAATAATAGTAGTGGGGGGAAATGGAGAACATTTTAAAAATGGCGCACTTTTCAAAATTACAAATCCTTATATCTCAAAAAAAAAAGTACAGATATGAAATCGAAAATTTGTCAGATTGTAGAACTACATAATGGTTAATTTTGGTAAAAATTTTAAGTTAGGAAATGTAAGGAGGAGGAGGTGAGAAGCAAAAATGTCGAAAATTTTTAGTGATTTTTTTAGGGCTCTGGTAAAAGATACAAAAGTTGAAATTTTTCATGTGAATACCTCTATTTGATGTACATACAAAAACGTGCACAAGGTGTTTCATGTGCATTGAAAAAAAACACATAAACTGAAAATTTTTGAGTGAAATTTTAAGGTAGAAACTTGAAAATTTGCGAAATCCATTTAAAAAAAATCTCTAAAAATACGAAATATTAACTGGTCGAAAACCTTTAAAACTTCTACCCCCTCCCATACAAAATTATTTTTTCGACGATATCACCTAACAATTAAAAGCTATAAATTTGAAATTTTGCATAATAACTAACAAAAATAATTGAAATGAAATTACGTTACATCTGTAAATATTTGTCAGTAGCAGCCAGTACAAATGAAAAATATATATCAACTTCTCCACTCGTTACGGTCGTTCTCACTCCTCTTCCCATACCTTCCTAATCCCATTCCTTCCCTCCATGACTGTGTTTGTGCATTGCACACAAGGGCCGAAATTGCCTATAACACAGGTCATTCCGTAAAAAAAAAAAACGTTAAAAGTTTTGAGATCGCTTTTGTCCTTCTACCCCATCCCATACAAAACTATGATTTCGACCAATTTCATTAAATCAACTAATAACCAACAAATTAAAAGCTATGAACTTGAAACTTTGTACGAGCACCTAACAACAGAAAAGAAAGAAAATTGCATCACAAGTTTTACGATTCCCTTACCTCCTCTACCCCCTCCCATACAAAAGTTCGGTTTTGTGAATGTAAAATACACCAAATCTTTTGAACATTCTATGCAACTTCGTCTACGAAACAAATTCTATACAGAGAATATTGGACGTGATTCAATCAATCAATTAAAAAGCTATTAACACACACCCACCCTTACTATTACCCCTCCTCCTCTCCTCATAAAAACCCAAACTAGCAGAATGATATATTGTTAAATTGACAACAGCTCTGCTCAAGAACTCCCTTTCACTTAGTCTTCCTTAACCACTCTAACCTGCATATTGACTTTCCACTCATCCGCAGCTTGTCCCAAGAATAATAAAATTTCGCCCAACTTGTTGGCAGTTTATTTACTTTATTATTCTAATAATAAAGTATTGTGATCGACAACAGAAAAAAAAAAAATTTGTTACACTGAAATTTTGTTTTTTCGCGTTTCATGACTAAATTAGCCTAAAAATGCAAAAAAAAAAAATCCGTCTCGCCGTACGCCGTCCGCCGTCCGCCGTACATATGGACTCATATCTCAGAGACCGTTAAAGGTAGAATATTGGTTTTTAGGTGGATTGTTGATTGCGTAAGTGTGCTCTATTTTCTACATTTTGGGGGGTGTTAGGTGAAAGGGGGAGGCGGGGGGAGGGAAAGAGTTAAAAACTACAATTGCTAATATCTTCACCACGTATACAGATAGGAAGTTGAAAATCAATAGAGATATAGAGGGGATTGTGGGACAAACTTAAAAAATTATTTAATTTTTTACCCATTGTCGTCCAAAAAGGGGGGGGGGCAAAAACAAATTGTCGGCCGAATTGTTTTTTCATATGATTATATCTTCGAAATCACTTATCGTGAAAAATTCATATTTTGGGACCATTAAAGTGGCATACAGCTTCACCTGAATCAGCTTAGAGTGTGGCTAATTATTGTAAGGGGGACGGTCAGGGGGGTGCAAAGAAAAACACTTAAAAATTAATATCTCAACCATCTCTTAAGCTATCCAATTGAAACTTAAAACATATATTAAGCTATACCAGGAAAATGAAAAAAAATATAACATGTTCAAATAATAGTAGTGGGCGGAAATGAGGAGCATTTCAAAAATGGCGCACTTTTCAAAATTACCAATCCTTATATCTCAAAAAACAGCGTTGATATCAAATTGAATATTTGTCAGTTTGTAGAACTACATAGTGGTTAATTTTGGTAAATTAATTTTAATTTGGGAGGTGTAAGGGGAGGGAGATGATAAGCAAAAATGCCGAAAATTTTGAGTGATTTAGGGCTCTGGTGAAAGATACAAATTTTAAAATTTGCATCTGGTAGATGTATCCAGATATACATAAAAAAATAATAATAACTTGATCCATAATTGTTATAAACCGAACCCCCCCCCCCTGTCTAACGTGCACAAGGTGTTTTATGTGCATTGAAAAAAACACATAAACTGAAAATTTTGAAATGAAATTTTAAGGTAGAAACTTGAAAATTTGCGAAAAGCATTTAAACAAAATTTTTAAATAAACGAAATATTAACTGGTCGAAAAACCTTAAGACTTCTACCCTCTCCCATACAAAATTATTTTTTCGACCATTTTCACGAAATCAATTATCACCTAACTATTAAAAGCTATCAATCTGAAATTTTGCACAAAGACTTCTAAGAATAGTTGAAATAAAATTGCGTCGATAGTTTTGAGATCGCGCCTGTCCTTCTACCCCCTCCCATACAAAAGTATGATTTCGACCAATTTCATTAAATCAACTGATAGCAAACAAATTAAAAGCTACGAAATTGAAATTTTGTACGAGCACCTTACGAGAGAATAGAAATAAAATCGTATCACAAATTTTACGATTCCTTTACCCGCTCTACTCCCTCCCATACAAATGTTCGGTTTCGTGAATGTAGAATACACCGAATTTTTTGAAAATTCCATGGAACTTCGTCTATGAAACAAATTGTATACGGAGAATATTGGTCGTGATTCGAGCAATTAATTAAAAAGCTATTAACGTCCACCCACCCTTACCCCTCCTCCTCCCCTCATAAGAGCCCAAACTTGCAGAAACGAATGAAATATTGTTAAATTGACAACAGCCCTGCCCAAGAACTCTTCCTTTCACTTAGCCTTCCCTAACCACTCTAACCTGCATATTGACTTTCCGCGCATCCGCAACTTGTCCTAAGAATAATAAAGTTTCGCCCGACTTGTTGGCAGTTTATTTTCTCGCAATGCGGAACCTTTTCTTTGGCCTTAACGAAAACTAGATGATTTCTGCTCACTTCGGTTTCCTGTAAAGTTTAATTTTTTGAAAATTTAAGAAAATATTTAATGTTTTTCACTTACGCCGAATGAACGGAATGAATCGTCATCGTGATATTTCTCTTGACATTTCTTTATTAAAAAAGAACAAAAGTAAAGTTCGAAATTCGAAATTACAGTCATGATGCGTATGTGTGCGTACAACTTTTCCTGATTTTAATTCAACTAATGAACGGTTTGCAATCACATTTGCTTACTTATCGCATGCTGGAAAATAGCTGGGCGCTTTTTCAAATTTAACTGAAAAGCTGGTTATCACCTTGACCGAACTCTATTACGAGTCTTGTTCATTCTTCTTCATAGTGTAACTCTATACTATACTAAATGTTACTAGAAAAAAATCGGATGATGGTAAAGTGGTAGTCTGCTTTTTGCGATTTTTTTATCGATCAGTTTGAGCGATACGAGTATTGTGACGCAACTTTTAATTGAAGTATATTTTGTTCTGATGATTGATTAATCGGATCATAGGTTTAAAGGACAAACTAATTACTATATTTCCTCTTACTGCCGATACATACATCCAGACTGCCATAAACTTTAGTTTGAACTTATGCTCACATTTCGTTGTAAAAAAACAGCAACATGCAATTTTATTCCAAGCTGTCACTAATAACATAATTATCAATAAATAATGTCAACAACTTATTCGCTAGAGACCATTAGCCAGCGATTTTCTCTACGATGCAGCCAACTTATTCCACTCATCCCCAAACATATTTTGCGCAATGCAATTAGCAATAAAATTTAACACTATCCGAGACATTAATGCTGGTACAACAGTTCAATAAAACTGATCGTATCTTAAGCCGTGTCACACCGCCTTCAACTGCAAACTGCATTTTCTGGCTATCAAAGTTTCGCAATAATTTTGACACGTTCGCGCCTGGGTATCGCCGAACATAAATCGTTCCTCTGTTTTGCTGCAAACGTAAAAATGGCGCGCAGCAACGACAAACTTTAATTTAATTTAAGCGCATTCGGAGGAGCCGCCGTGCTCTTTTCGTGCGGCCCGTAGTAAGTCGATTGGGGCCGTGTAATCTATCGAATCGCCCAGGAATTCGCCAAAGTAATATGCAATCAATTTTACCGGGGCAGCCCCGGCCTGTGTGCTTGCAATTGATAAAATGGATGCGCCGCACGGAACGCTCGCCGGCCGAGACACAAGAAAACGGCATCGAGGAAATTGATTTGATTTGTTCGAGTTTGGGAAAGAGCTCACGCGCATAGAAAGTATGCGCGATGGAACGGCATTATACCTATGCCGGTAACCAATCATCCGCGGCATCCATGTAAGTCCTCCGCGCGCACCAGTGCACACAGTTCCGATGCAACGCGGAGCGAGAGCGCGAATATCGATCACTAACCTTAAGCTTGTAGCGGTCCGATCAAGTACGCTGGAAATTTATTTGCCCGATAAATAATTGTCAGCCAAGGGAGAAATTGTACGTGGAAAAGTCAATTTTAATTGAGGTATGCGCGCATTTGTGTTGCGCTTTTCGCCCGCTCGCCAACCGCCCGAATTGACTGCAGCGATTGCGCCAAATAGTCGCTTCGAACAGAACGAGCCATAAATGAAGGCGATGCTGAATGAGATCGATCTTGCCGATCGGTCCTGGCTCCGAGGCTCTGACACGCTGGCTGCCCGGGCGTAAATGCCTTTTGCACAATCGCCCGTTCGAATGGGACCCGCAAAGTGTGCACAGTGCACACACCATTTTAATTGATCGCCTTTAATCATAAGTGCCAAGCGAGCCATTTAACAAGATCGGTGGGAATTTATTTATTTAGCGCAAATATTAACAATTGGCTGTATGTAGACTTTTCCGAGAAAGTCGATAGGAGAAATGTATGAACGCTGGCAGTGTACCGGCTGAGGCTGTGCGAGGCGCGGGGCTTAAAGTTGTCACACTGAGGTCTGCCTAAGCACCTAGAGGTGGATTTTGCTCGTCTGTCAATTTAGCAAGGTGCAACAACGGCGTTCCATGCAACTAACTATGAGCATTGCTTCACGGCGAAATGTCGAATTGAACGGATTGGTCATGGTGGCTGTAATGAGCGGATTAGAGCGATACCTGTTTCGCGTTGCGCAAGAAGGTATTTATAAATTGACATTTTGAGCCAATCGAGTGGACTTTATGCACCAGTGTCGGTCGTACTTACTCGCGCCGCGTAGAAAACCTCCACCGCATATTTATACACTCGTGCATCGTAATTTAAAGGTAATTTAAGTTTCAATGGGGCAATTGATTATTTCAATGGGCGATCATGCTCAGATAAACGATCTAGTAAGCAGAAATTAAGGAAATCGCCATCTGTGAGAATCAGGTGGGCCTATCCATTTAGGATTTCTATTAAACGTGATATGCCGTATCCGTATACTTCACTAAAGGAGAAATTTGAAATCTTTTGGTTTTGCGATTTAACTAAAGCTTTCACAGTCAGTTTCAGCTGCCGCTAACCCTTTTTTCTTGAGTTAATCGCTTTAAGACGTTCGCGGACGTGAATGCGATAGAATTCATGTTTTCATTCATAAAAATTCTTACTATCGTGGAACGTACTGTTACGGTCCCACTGTAATAGATTCGAGTCTACATGAAAGAAATGAAGAAGTGAATTAGTATCGTATATCAAGTAGTGATGTCAAAAAAGTAATTATTCATTTCACGAGTACTCGTCACCTACCGAAAGCCGAAGTAACGAGTACCGACGCAGATTTATATTCGTTACTTAAGTAACGAAATGAGCTCGCGAAAAAGTAACTGAACTGTCCAAACGTTTCGTTACTGTTTTTTTTTTTTAATTTGGAGAGCACGTGAGAGCAGTGCGACCTTCTCGGCCTATTGTGCGTTTATTGCCCCTTAACCCTACCATAACTTAATAGCTTTGACTAACCTAAGTATCTTTAAGGCAGCCATGTTGGCTAGTTCCTCGATAGAAAGCAAACCTTTCCCAAGAAGATTGTTTCTTTTTCTGGCTACTACGGCATTTTTTTTACTGTTACTGTTTCGTTACTCGAGTATTCGTTCCACATACAAAAAAAGTACCTATGCCGAAAGTAACGCTTAGTTCCTTTTTTCGTTACATCATAGGAGGGAGACTCTACCTTTCAGCAATGTCTACCGAGAAAATGAAGTGTTTTTTTTTCGTTTCGTTTCTTTCACACCAACATTGTCGTCCGGTGGATTTCTGGCATGGCAAGGGTAGAGCCACTGTATAACTAAGCAACATTCCTTGGTATAGGAGTCCGGCTCATTGCTATTTAAGTACAAATCAATCAGAATTGAAAAAATTATCAACTTCACCTCCCTCCTTCTACCCCCTTCCATACAAATTTCACGAAATTTTGAAATTTAAATTAAATTATTTTTCTTCGAAACTATTAAAGCTATCAACTTGATATTTTGTGTAAGATATAAAAATATAAATATCTATAACGAAAAAAAAAAATTGTTTTGATCCTTACACTCCTTCTACCCCCTCCCATACAAATGCATAATTTTTGTTAAATGCATTATATCGATTTCCATTAAAACTAGAAAAATTACAAACTTCAAATTTTGCCACAATTTGTTTTTTAATAGTTGCAATAAATGCTGGCAAAAATTATCAGCTCAGCTTCACCCCTTCTACACCCTCCCATATAAATATCTGTATTATAAATTCAAGAAAAGCATTTCTCCTTCGAATATATGAGAGCTATCGACTTTGAAATTGAATCAAAGCATAGTGATAAGGGTAATGATAAGCAGTTTCAAAATCATCTAATACGTTCCACTTCCTCTGCCACCTCCCATACAAATGCCACAATTTCAGGAAAACTATGTCCAATTTCTTTCAAAATAATGAAAACTAAAAACTTTGAATTCAGCACGAAACATTTTACATGCCATTTTCGGTGTCACATAGGAAAAATACAAACCCCCCTCCCCCTCTACTTCTACCACCTCCCATGCAAAGTCTCTGCTCACTATTCGAAAGAATTTGAGATGACATATTTTCCGGTATATTAAAGTCATTTCCATCTCATCTAGAGTATCATATGATTGGGCATTAAGCCCAATCATAATTCTGTTATGTTTTTTAAAATACTTCCTATTTTACCCCACTATTATTATGTCCAAATGTTATATTTTTCTCATAATTAGCTAGGACAGCTTAATAAATATCCCAAGTTTCAATCACCTACCTTAAGAAATATCCGAGATATTGATTTTTAAGTGTTACAATAAGGGGGGTCAAGTTGATAATTTCTTTCGGGTTTAATTTGAAAGAATGATGAAAAAATGTCAAGTTTGTAACTAATTTCTGGGAAAATTAAAAAAAATATATATATTTCTCGAAATTTCGCAATTATATGGGAGATGGTAAGAGAGATGATCAGATCGCAACAAAATTTTTGGTCCTTGATGGCATTTACATGCCCAAATTTTTAAGAGGATAATTTTCATAATTTCAAAGAAAAATTTATTTTTTAAACAATTCCATATGATAGAACAGAAGTATTAGGGTGATTTAACCTGATCACGAACTTACAGTTCTTTTTTGCTAAAAATGACATGGACGAAATTCTAACTCGAATGTTATCGTGTGGCCGTACAGATAGACAGAGAGACGGTCAGTCGGATGTCAATTTCAAAGGGCGAGAAGTGCCGAAAGTCACACTCAACAGCGACGAAAAAATAGTAATGGTTCTGTACCCTTGGCATTTCTGAACGAGTCTTATTTCTTAGAAGAGAAATGATTATTACAGAGATATGTAACTAAAATCCATACAGAAATTGAAAGTTTGTTTTCCGAGCGCTCTATACGAGTCGTACTAAACGGAATAACTTCTGCACACTTTTCCATCGATTCCGGCGTCTCTCATGGCTCGATTTTGTCTCCCACTGTCTTTTTGGTCATCATAAACGACCTTCCGTCGTCTACTCTCAATCCTATTCATTGTTTCGTAGATGACAGTACTATAGATAACATCTACCAATTTGACTCCCCGGCGGTGGAACGTCTGAGATTGATGGCCTCATCCCATATGGAGTCAATACAGTTATCGAGCTCTGACATCAATTTAATACTGGAATGGGGCAGAAAAAATAGAGCAGAGTTTAATGCCTTAAAAGCGCAATCCTGTCATCTACATCTTGAGAACTTAAGCAAAACGTTCCGACGTCAACCGCTAAAATGCCCTTCAATGGCGTACAGATTTCACCTTCTGCAGACTTAACGTTACTTGGTGTAAAATTCAATAAACACTTTGATTGGTGCCAACACATCTACGTCCACGGCCCGTCTCCATGGGATTGTCGGACAGGCGTGTCCCGTAGTACATGGGTTTCTTTCCAAAAATATAACAGGACTACAATTAGGCGTAAAGCCCAATCATACGATACTACAAATGAAATATAAATTTTTGTGATCTTAAGAAATTTTGAACGGAGTTGTTTGTTTTGTACCAAGTTTAAGCTTAACAAATTGAATACGTACTGAAAAAATGAGTGTATTGGATTTACTTAAATTGTGCAATTTGTATGGGAGAGAAAATGACTGTGGAGATTTTATTGATTTTTTCAGAAACAATTATAACTGATATGTTCAAAATAGCATTTCAGTAATATTTCTACTTTTTAAGAAAATGAAATATTTGAAAAGTTGTGAAATTGTGTCATGTTGTATGAGAGGGGGTAGAAAGAGAGAAGTTAATCGGTTTATTTTTTCCGATATTAATAATAATGCTAATTAAGTATTTAGAACAAAATTTGAGTTCGATGAATGTTCTACGTACTGAGGAAATTGGTTTATAGTATCTTATGAAAAAGTGCAGTTTGTATAGGAGGTGGTGGAAGAAGTAAGGGGATAAAAATAATAAATTAAAAATTTCAAAATATTCTTTTTTTTTATAGTTTTCAAGAAAATTTGATTATTATATATTTTTCGAAATGAGTCATATTGTATGAGAGGGGGTAGAAGGCGTAAGGGAATTGAAATAAAACCAAAAGCAGAATACGTCTTTAAACATACCTAACAAACTGTAAAAGTTTCATTACAGGTTTCATTCAGGAGTAACGTCAAGTTCTTGAATGGACAAAATCGCTTCATCTCTTCTAAACCCTCCCACTCATTTCCCCGGGATAATGAAACAGATCCGCAGTGAGTTGAAAGAAAGAAGATTTCCGGATGTTACACTGTTACGTTTAATTATTCGTGACGTTTCGGTCTATGCGAGACCTTTGTCAAACTGATCTGCAGTGCTCTGCAACACAAATAAGGCCTTAGCAGACGATCGGAATGCACCATATTTGTAGGTCTATTCGTTGCATGTGCGTCTGCAATGAATCCTTGGCGATTGGTTAATGTCAGGTCGTATGGGAGAGGGTTTGGTATGGGGAAAGCATTATCTTTCGAAAGCCGTAATGAAATGCGCGAAAAGAACGATAGGGATTCTCGTTGCCTACTGGTAAAATCGTAACTCACACGTTGGATGACACTCTATCCGAATAAAGGGCTCATACAGCTTCTTGAGAGCCTGTTAGATAAGTTTTGTTCCCGGTTCCGCCATCACTCATTATCAGGAGGCCCTGCTTCATAGGACGTGCTGGCAATGATTTATCGGTAGGTAACATGAACCCCTATCATCTTCCTTTTTTGCTCTTTATCATCAGAGTTCCTCATGGATGGTGTCTACTTCGGCGACTAGATCCCCCCCCCTACTCCCTTAATCCTGACTTCCGTACAAAGCCATACGAGATGTTTGCGTCAACCCTGCTCCCACCATTCTATAACAATTTTGTGAAGAAAAAAAATATATGAAATTTCAATCGAAATTTTTTGGCATCTTATACGTGTTACTGTGAGTCTTTGGTACTTTCTTTAAAATATCGCCCGCCCTATATTCAAAATGTGTTATGACTTTCGAGTGCGACAATTTCTCACAATTCTCTCTTCTATAATGGCACTACAGCCCATATCGGGCCTTGGCCTCCTAACCTTCAGGTTCATTAACATTTTTTTTATTATTTATTGAGGATGGGTTGTTAGTCCTTCACACAACCGAACAGGTTGTGTGCAGAAATTGTATTACGTTGACTGGGATTTGAACTCACGACTCCCGCATTGTAAGACCAGCACTCTGTAAATCCTTAAAAAAAAAGAGTCAAACAATTTCTGGTATAAAATGACACAAATATAATCTCAAACGCCACATAATTCTGTCGAAAAACTAATTTTACTTTATTATTCTAATAATAAAGTATTGTGATCGACACAAGAAAAAAAAAAAATTTGCTACCCTGAAATTTTTTTTTTTCGCGTTTCATGACTAAATTAGCCTAAAAATGCAAAAAAAAAATCCGTCTGTCTGTACGCCGTCCGCCGTACGCCGTACGCCGACGTGTACGCTCAGCGCACATTAACTCCCAAACCCTTCAAGATAGAAAATTTGTTTTTGAAGAGATTATAGGTAGTTGCGGATCTCAGGCGGATACCCATTTTGGGGGGTGTACGGGTTCAGGGGGAGGCAGGGGGAGCGCTTTAGCCGAAAAATACGAATTCAAATATCTCAATCATGGTTACAGCTAGGAAGCTAAAAATCAACATACATATAGAGGAGTTTGTAGGACAACTTTTAAAAATAATTCAATTTTTTTATCCATTGGGGTGCGAAAAGGGGGGGCTAAGAACCAATTGTCGGCCGAATTTTTTTTTCAAATGATTATATCTTCGAAAATACTTACCATAAAAAATTTATGTTTTGAGACCATTAAGCTGGCATATAGGTCCACTAGAATCAGTTTAGATAAAAGCTAATTATGGTAAGGGGGAGGGTCAGGGGGGGGTGCAAAGAAAAACACTTAAAAATTAATATCTCGGCTATTTATTAAGCTATGTAATTGAATCTTAGAACCTATATTAAGCTATACTAGAGAAATACGAAAAAAATATAACATTTGGAAAAAATAGTAGTGGGGGGAAATGGAGAGCATTTCAAAAATGATGCACTTTTCAAAATTTCAAACCGTTATAATTCAAAATTGAGTATAGACATTAAATTAAAATTTTGTCAAATTGTAGAACTAAGTAGTTTTTAAATTTGGTAAAAATTTTACGTCGGGAGGCGTAAGGGGAGGGAGGTGGTAACCAAAAATGTCAAAAATTTTGAGTGATTTTTTAAGGGCTCTGATGAAAGATAAAAAATTTAAATTTTCCATGTGGATACATCTATTTCTTGTACATACAGAAAAAATAATAAAAATTCCACAATTGTCATGCACCGACTCCCCTGGTCTACCGTGCACAAGGCGTTTCATGTGCAATGAAAAAACCACATAAACTTAAAATTTTTTAATGAAATTTGAAGGTAGAAACTTGAAAACTTGCAAAATGCATTTAAAAAAAATCTCTAAAACAATGAAATATTAACTCGTCGAATACCTTGAAAGCTTCTACTCCCTCCCATACAAAATGATTTTTTCGACCTTTTTTAAGAAATTAATTATCACCGAATTGGTAAAAGCTATCAATTTGAAATTTTGCACAAAATCATTTAAAAATAGTTAAAATAGAACTGCGTCAAAATTTTTGAGATCACACTTGCCGTTCTACCCCCTCCCATACAAAAGTACGATTTCGGCCAATTTCAATAAAACAACTGCTAACCAACAAATTAAAAGCTACGAACTTGAAATTTTGTACGAGCACCTTAAAAGAGAAAAAAAAGAAAACTGCGTCACAAATTTTGCGATTCCCCTACCTCTTCTACCCCCTCCCATACAAAATTATTTTTTCGACCATTTTTAGGAAATCAGTTATCAGCTAATTCTTAAAAGCTACCAATTTCAAATTTTGCACAAGAAATTATAAAAATATTTGAAATGATATTATTTTAAAAGTTTTGCAATCGCGCTTACCCTTCTACCCCCTCCCATACAAAAGTATCATTTCGACCTATTTTATTGAATCAACTAATAACCAACAAATTAAAAGCTATGAACTTGAAATTTTGTACGAGCACACTATAAGAGAAAGGAAATAAAATTGCGTCACAAATTTTACGATTCCTCTACATTCTCTACCCCCTCCCATACAAATGTTCGGTTTCATGACTGTAAAATACACCGAATTTTGTGAAAATTCTATGCAACTTCGTCTATGAAACACATTCTATACAGAGAATATTGGACGTGATTCAAGCAATTAATTAAAAAGCTATTAACGTCCACCCACCCTTACCCCTCCTCCTCCCCTCATAAGAGCCCAAACTTGCAGAAACGAATGAAATATTGTTAAATTGACAACAGCCCTGCCCAAGAACTCTTCCTTTCACTTAGCCTTCCCTAACCACTCTAACCTGCATATTGACTTTCCACTCATCTGCAACTTGTCCCAAGAATAATAAAGTTTCGCCAGACTTGTTGGCAGTTTATTTTTCTAGCATTTCTTTGTCATATACGTATACGTTCTAACTATGAAGAAATATTTCAAATGTGCAATATGTGCAAGAATCTTATTGTCTTGGCTCTCCTTGGCGATTGAAACACCTTTGAGTGCAAATCATGCATCAAATCCCTGTTGTACAGTTGTAGTAAACGGAGGTAAAAATTCTGAGTAGCAATGAACGAGTCGCAACATATCTTTAATATGCAAAGCAAAATATCATTAAATGAGCTCTCGGCTATAAGAAAAGTTATCTGGAAGAGTGTGCCATCAACAAAATGATCCAGGCGGCAAATTACCTGGAATCGTCTTCGCAAATCCAGCGGAAATTTGTTAAAGTCGCAAACTTTTGCGACAGAGAACCCGAAATTTGATTTTGCTCTCAGTCGAGGCTTTCTCTTGACGAACCACGGCAATATGAAAGAGTTCCCTCATAGGTGGAGTCTGAGTGGAGCTTCGCCGGAAAGCTGGCTGCATATTTTGGCCGAATGCTCAAGATTTGTGGATATTAGGTATAGCTCAGAGCGAGTAGATTGTCTTTTCAATGTCTATGCGCCTTTTCGCGCGATGCATTCAAATGGAGATTTGGGAGGACGAATGGAAATAATTTCTCCCATACAAACTGATTTTCGTCACAAAATCAATCGAACAAGATAGGGTCTGTCTTTCTAAACGCTGTTTGATCATCAAGTTTCACAGAATTCTGTTTCTGGTTACCATTATTACAATTTCTATAATTTTTTAAATTGGCCAATACTCTTCTATTTAGCTATGAAAATGTATAACAATAGAAGCTAAAACTTTAAATATCATTTAGAGTATCTATCTGGGTCACACAAATACATAACATTCGATAGAATAGTTACGAGCGGGATGCATATTGAAAAATAACTTGTTTCCAGAAACCCAATAAATACCTCCAAATGTGCAACATACAAGAGACCTTGTTCCGAATCCAAGAATACTTCCATTGTATTTTCTTCCAACACAATAGTAAACAAAAAAATTAGTGCTTCGTAAATTTTTGCAAAATGTCTGTAGACCACTATTACAAAATTCAATTGTGGCCCTAAACAATTGACTTCGCAATAAGTATAGTTGAACGCATTCGTTAACCTGGTCTCGTTAGTAGTTCAAAGTCATTATTAACCACAATACTTGCATAGGTACTCGCATATCGGATCGACGAAAAACCACATAAACCCACACTACCAATGGGAATTTTCAAATAGTCCGACATTTCACCCTTTAGTAACAACGTAAATGAGCGATAACCGCTAAACTGGAGAGCTGTTTTGTACCGCAATTTCATCGATACACGATCACTTATGATTTATAGATCAACAAACTACTTAATTGCTTTCGTACAGCGAACGAAATAAAATCGATCCATCTATAAAATGTAATTTACGATACCCGCAATATTCAGCCTTTTTTTTCCGGCCTAATAAAAGAGGTTTGCGTATTAGCTATTTCCTACATCTGCTCTAGTCCTTACCTGTAACCTCATATTCCACACACACACACGTAGATTGTGTGCATATTGCAATTGTCATTCGTAATGTTCATTGTTATTTGCGATGATGATTTATTTCGCATTATTGTTATTACCGCATGCAACAATTTGTGCGGCTCGGTATATTATATCAAAGTTATGCAGGTTTATGCGTCCATCGCAGAATGATCTCGCCAACATTGCTCCAATATCACAGAGATTGTTACATGCAATTGTGTACTTGGTATACACACTTATAAACATACGCCCAATAAACATATAACTTTATAATAAAACCTTATTTACGAATGATCTTCGTAAGATCAGTTAAGACGATCGCTCGGAACTTTCGCACTACAACAACAATCTCTCCGAACTGCATTCTAAGACAGTTTGGCACGAATGAAATGAAAAGCAAATGAATGAAATTAATGGAACAATGTTTAGTTAGAGGCCAAGTACAAACGCATTTTATGATCGAAGATCACTTGTACCACATAAAGTTGAGGTTAGTTGCTTGTACTTATCATCCACGATCTATGCGTGTCGTATGGTCCGATGTTTGGCAAAGAAACGCCACGATGTTTGAATAGTCAATTGATGATTATGATCAGTACAGGATTTTTCTTCTTTTTTTTTGTTCAAGAAATGAATATTCAACTGATCAAAGTTTATTTAGTTCGTATATAAATGGGCAAGTAATAAAAAAAAAAAAAACGATTGGGAAGGAGTTAAGCATCAAAAAATTATGGCAAACAATCAGGTACTGCACTTTCACATTGTGTTGTTCGATCTGAGACAGCGGTTAATCTACGATTAAGGTGTGATCAATACCGAGGTAATTTCGAATGATTAATTTAGACAACAACGATTCAAAACAAGAAAAGCCTTTAGCCAGAAACCATTGCATTAACCAATTTCGATTTGTGAATAATTTTTTTTCATTTGGAGTCAATGCAAATGAACTTGTGAACATTCTCGTGGTTTATTGTGAGAAAATATGTAGTTTCCCCAATGCACGATGAGTGGAAATATCGAACCGTATTTTATATTGATTTTAATCTACAATTATTCATTTAGTGATTGCTTGTTCTACTGTAATATATAAATCTTAGTTACATACATACGATTTCCATGATATTTGAAGTAGGCGAAACTTTCCAAATAAATGAAACTCTGGTTTAGGTTTCCAACGTACGATTTCCGAATCACGAATTATTAAATTACTATAAACTTTACATTTTATGGTGTGTTCCAATTCTAGACTAAATCAATTGTGTACGGATCCATATTTCGGAGTAGCATCTAATTATAAGAGAAGCTAGGATGTAGCCTAGTGGGTAGCGTGTTGGTCTTGTAATGCGAAGGTCGTGAGTTCAAATCCCGGTCGACGCAATATATAATTCCAGCACATTGCCTGCTTGTATATACCTTAGTCACCTCAATCCACGAAAATGAAAAACTCGTAGATGGAAGGTTGTGTGAAGAGCTAACAACCCTTCCACAATAAATAATGAAAAATGTTAAGGCCCCTGAATGTCAAGAGGCCAATGTCCAATTTGGGCTGTGGCGCCATTGTAGAAGATCTAATTATAATCTAGATGAAATCTGAAAGTATATTGTATTTACATTACCGTTTGTAACGCTAAGAAATAATGCTTGCACATAGTCGCCAAGGGTGCGGAAATATTTGTTGTCGATTTCGAGTGACGTCTGTCTACAACAAAGCTCTCGAACGCTTTGAGCGATGATCGCGGTGAGACGGTTTAAGTCATTTTAATTAGTTCGTGAACGGGCCACGTCGCCCCTTTCTTTCTATTCCCTCTACTACAAATTTCATGAAATTCAAAATTTAAAGAAATTAATTTTTCGCTGAAACTACTTAAGTTATCGGCATGAACACTTATTTCAATTATTAAAAAACGAATTCTGGCAAAATTTGAAGTTTGTACTTTCTCTAGTTTGAATGGAAATCGATGAAGTGCATTTAACAAAAATTCTGCATTTGTATGGGAGGGGGTAGAAGGAGTGTACAGATCAAAACAAATTTTTTTCGCATTATTAATATTTCTATTTGTATACCTTATACAAAATATCAAGTTGATAGCTTTAACAGTTTCGAAGAAAAATAATTTAATTTAAATTTCAGAATTTCGTGAAATTTGTATGGGAGGGGGTAGAAGGAGTAAGGTGAAGTTGATAATTATTTTTAAAATAAATTTCAATTATAGTAGAATTGATTCTGACAAAATTTCGTTTTTTAAGTTTTACTAGTTTCAATGAAAATCGAAAATATGTATTTTTCAAATTTGACCATTTGTATGGGAGGGGATAGAAGGAGTAAAGGGATCGGGTGAATATTTTGTGATATTAATGACATCTATATTATAATACTTTGACCTAAATTTCAAGTTGATAGCTTAAATAGTTTCAAAGAGAATTAATTTCTGAATTTTTCGAAATTTGTATAGGAGGGGGTAGAAAGAGTGGGGGGATGTGCCCCATTCACGAACTTAAAGTTACTTTTTTGCTAAAAATGATACATAAAATTTTTTAGCAAAGCTTTCGAAAGTTATGCTGTAGACAGACGCACAGACGGTCGCTCGGAATCGAGGGTTTTGAGCGACAACAAATATTTCTATACCCTTGGCGGCTCTATGCGAGCGTTATTTCTTAGCGTTACAAACGGTAAGGCAAACATAATATACTCTCAGATTTCATCTAGAGTAGAGGTAAAGAAGGATTTTGCCAAATAATCTTTTTGAATTTTGTTGTTTCGGAATGAAGTTTCAATGGCAAAATAGATGTTTGAAATACATGACTGTCTGAGTCCACAATAATTCCAATTTCTGCTTATGTTGACACTTATGTGATCTATCACAACTCCATTATGTTATTAATCGTAACGATTTTGCTTCACGTTCAGTCAAAGTATTCACTACTTGTCGTAAACATTCTATTAATCGTGCGGAGGTATTGTCTAACAAATCTTGGAGATTAATTTCCGCACTTGTAGATGTAACCTGTAATATCTCTGATCTCGGATAGCAGTCTCTTTCCGCTTTTTGTATTAGAGTGTAGCAGGGATAGACCTTTGTGCTCCATATCTAACAATATCGTACTGCTTTCTTGATAAATTGGGTTCTACAAATAATGGAAAAGCCCGTTGAGGTGGCAATTTCTCATCCTTTCCAGATAAACTTCCTCGATATGCTTTTTTATATGTCGATACTCGAGTTGGGCTGTTATTATATCCTGTAGGACTTTCAATACATTCCTCTTTCCGGATGATCGTAGCTTCATGTGAGTGGACTAATTCGTCTGCTTCGACTGTTTCTTGAAGCATTTCTGTCTTGCTCGTTCGCTCTGAAGGCTTCGGTTGGGCGCCCACATCGCGAGGTACTTTTGGGAATTTTGAACGTACCCTCGAGCCAAATCGCGTATTTTGAATTTTGAATCCTTCTTTAAGATACGTATTTTTATACTCTAGATGAAATCTGAGAGTATTATAAGTTTGCCACAAAGTTTGTAACGCTAAGAAATAAGGCTCGGAGAAAAAAAATGAATGATACAGAAGTTCATATAATCACTCAAAAATCTCAAAACCGGATGTCCGTCCGTTCGTCTGTCCGTCCGTCTGTCTGTCCGCCTGTCCGCCTGTCCGTCCATGTCCTCTCTAGCTTGAGAGCGAGTTGATCTAGAAAGTTCAAATTTTGGACACGTCGTTTTTGACAAAAAAGTAAGAACATGTTCGTGAACGGGCCAAATCGCTTCACCCCTTCTACCCCCTCCCATACAAAATGACACAATTGCGCAATTTGACAATAAACGGATCTGCTCGAAAAGCATAAAAGCTATTGGTCTCAATTCAACAACTTTACAAAAAAACGATTTGCCTGAAAATTATGAATGCTACTTATCTGTAATTTAAAATATGTAAATTAAATGATGTTATTTCTAAAAACGTCATTAATAAATTCACAATCCTTCTATCACCTCCCATAGAAACTGCGCAATTTCACTTAATCCAATACACTAATTTTCTCAGTATCTATGAAATTTTTGAATCCTAAATTTTGTATAAAACATTTTAATAGCAACAACAGTGATGTGAAAAAATTAGTTCAATGTCGTCACCCCTTCTACCACTTCCTCTACAAAATTTCTTAAAAGAAAAAAAAATCTCTCATCTAGAGTATCGCACGATTGGGCTTTACGCCCAATTGTAGTCCTGTCATGTTTAATATGAACGCTGCTACGCTCTGTCGTAAAATTTTCTCGTTCGTGCAAGTATTTTTCCAAATATTGCAATTTTTTGAAAAAGTCCTCGCACTCGTTTCACTGCATAACGTTGTACAGATGCAATCTCCTCACAAATGTTACTCCAGATGATCCTAGAAAGAAAAAAAAATCAAATAATAAATAATGATGAATTTGTAAAAATTTTGCAATTCCTCCATTTAGTAAAAATGTAATAACTTATAAAAAGGCAGCTAAGGGCAGAAGGGTTTTGCTCGATCTTGAAGACAAGACTTCATTCATTATAAGTTATCAAAATGAGAATATGAATTCCTGCAACTATCTTTGGAGACTAACGACTCCACGGACCTGAACTAACTGTCCCCCTGTAGGATGGGGGCTGTAGAATTCACCCACAGCCAGTCCTGCTTGCCCTAAAAATGGCAAATGGACACTCACTGGATCGTGAGCTTATCACCAGTGATCTTAAGACCTAAATGATACGAGAAACGAATACAGCGCCTCGGATACGGACTGATTCTACGGTAACGACTTTTGGCATTCGAAAACGGACTATGATTGGCTTCTGAAACGTTCGAACATTGAATGACGGGGGAAGAGCTGGAGTTACTCGGTCCTTGCACCGCCAATCAGTGATCGACCGTGAAATGGAGCACTATAACATCCAAATCTTGGGCTTGAGCGAGGTCAGGTGGACAGGATCAGGAGAAGAACGAACCCTTAGTGGAAACACTATTCTGTACATTGGCCCTGAAAGTGAAGCCAAAAATGGCGTGGCGTTCATCCTTACACCGAGAGCGAGAAGTCTCATTAGCTGGAAACCAATCTCGGATAGGATTATCGTCGTCAGGCTCGGAACCAGTGTCAGAAACGTCGCATTTCTGCAGAGCTACGCACCAACTACTACCGCAACATCTGGTGACAAAGAGTAGTTTTATAGCGAACTGAATGCCACCTACGAACGTGTTCCAAGAGGTGATATTATTATCATCTCAGGAGATATGAACGCCCAGGTTGGATCAGACAACACTGGACTAGAACACGTCACGGGGAGGCATGGTGACCCTTGGGTCGACGCGCCACGACCTTGGATTAAGAGACCCGAAAACGGCGAATTATTATGTCGGAGGGACCGTTTTTCCACACAAGAGTCATCATAAAACATTTTGGGTTTCCCCTGATGGTGTTACTCAGAACCAGATCGACCATTTGGCTATAAGTCGCCGATGGAGAAGATGTCTCCTCGATGTGCGAGCGAAACGTGGAGCTGACGTGGGGAGCGATCACCACTTGATGGCTGCCTGCTTGAGATTGTGTACAGCAGCTATCCGACGACCACAAATTCTTCAAATGAAGCGCAGGCTTAATACAAATAAGCTCAGAGATCCCAACCAAAAACGCGAATACACCACTATTCTACGCGAAAAGTCATCCACATTGGGTGAATATGAAATGCGCACACTGGACACCAATTGGGAGGCAACCAGAAACACTTTTCTAACTAGTGCTGAAGAATCTGTGGGATATGTGCAAAGCGGTGAGAAACCCTGGATGTCGCAAGACCCATGGGACAAGGTTGGCGATCGGAAAAAAGCCAAATTGGCAAACATCTCTCAACCCGATGTCAACCAACGAACGCCCAACCTGGGACAGAACTACCGCGATGCTCATATACAGCTTAAAAAGGCTGTTAGACGCGACAAGAGAAAGGCCATTGAAGATCTGGTAAACAAGGCAGAATCTGCGGCTTACCTTGGGGATATGGGTTCACTATTCAAAATCATGAAACAGTTGACGAACAGGAATCTCACTGCCAACCACCTGGTGAGAGATGTCAACGGAACTCTCCTTAATATGAGTGAACCCCAGTTGCGGCGATGGAAGCAATACTTCTCTGATATTTTAAATATCTTGTCAGAGGAAAATATTCCAGAAAAAGAAGAACTCCCAAAAATCCAACCTCAACAATCCTCTATTAGGGACGATCTCCTAGATAAGAAAGAGATAGTTTCCGCCTTTCGGTCAATGGCGGGAAGGAAAGCTCCAGGTATAGACGGACTACCACCGAATTCCTCAAAGCGGACCCGGAAATAACAGCCGATATACTCTTCCCACTCTGTACTGAGGTGTGGCATGAAGAAAGATATCCGACTGAATGGAAGGAGAGCGTCATTGTGAAAATTCCGAAGAAGGGCGACCTTCGGGATTGTGGCAATTGGTATTGGTATTGGTATCCTTTCCCCTTTCTGGAGGTTAAGAGAGATCTCCTTTCGCACAAAGCTGCGAGTTTTTGACGCATGTATCAAATGCGTGTTATTATATGGTTGTACTACTTGGGATGTGACCGTTCGACTTACCAAGAAACTACAGACTTTCGTGAACCAATGCCTCCGACGCATTTTAGGAATATTCTGGCCAGAAGTGATCTCGAACTTTGGAGTACAACTGGCCAGACTAAAATAGTTATTGAGATTCAAAGGCGAAAGTGGCAGTGGATCGGTCATACTTTGAGGACACCAGAGCGAAACATCGCCAAAAAGGCTGTGGATTTTAATCCCCAAGGAAGACGTTGGGTTGGTCGACCATGTAACACATGGAAGCGAGCAGTGGAGGCCAGAGGAATAAACAAGTCCTGGCAATAGCTTAAGGCGGATGCTCAGGATCGCGCCTTGTGGAAGAGAGTTGTTTCTGTCCAATGCCCCTATAGGGTGTCTTAGTAGGAATTGGATTTTGATTTGAAGAAAATGAAAAATTCGTAGATAGAGGTTTGTCCGAAGAGCTAACAACTCTTCCGCAGTAAATAATGAAAATGTTAAGAAATGCCATTGAAGAAGAACATAGTCGATAAATTTGGGTAACGAAATTTATGCAGCCATCAGTTTCCAAGTGTAATATCGAAATCTAAGCATTTCGTTTTCCAAAAATTCCAAATTCTCGAATAATCTATGTTTTCTTAGATCATCTCAAAAACTCGCCTGAGTAGTAACGATGATAACTTAAGGCACTTCTAGGATTTAGTTTATTACAGGTTGTGCAAAGAGCGAACAAGCTTTCCACAAAAACAAATAATCCGTAATAGGCAAAGGCTCGATTTGTGATATAGTGTGATTGATCAAGAAGAAGGACTATCATACAGTTTGTTCTCCAGGATACTTGGACATTCTGCAGTGTATTCTGAAGTTGTTGCTATTTACCTTAGTCTTCTAGTTTTCGATGAATCTATATTGTTGAAGCTCACTAGAATGAACAAACCCTGGCGACAAATAAAGGCCAGTGCTTAGGATTGCGCCAAACCCCTCCTTAAGAAAGCCTTGATTCCTTGAAGTACCAGTACCAGGTACTAGTTTCTCCCGAATAGAAACGAAGACCTTTCAGGGCTGATTTGAGACTTTAACGGAGTTAGTTATTTTGTCGTAATTCCTTGATAGCCAAACATCGATGAAACACCTCCGAAGATTCGGTGAACTTTTTTGAAACCTTTTGGTGATCAGAGCCTGTAGACAATTGACCTATATATCTCCTATCTGTTAATACATGAGAGTGTTTCCTTTTCTTTCTAACCAGCAGTAAACTAACTTGCGGTCTGTCTATTGCACTCATTGATGCATTGTAGGTGTTATCTCATGATTGAATAGCAAGACCAGTGAATGCGAAAGAGATAGAAACATGTTTGTAGCACTTAGCGATAATTAATAAGTAAGTATGAATGTTTCATTACCATTCATCGATGAAGGAAGGATATTGCCAAAATACGTATGTATGAAGTTCCTATTACCGATCAGCGATGAGCGGTAATTGAGAGTTCACAGGTGTTCCATTGATGTTTGGCTATCAGGATTTATTTCTTTGTAGATAAATGGTAGTGATGAGTCACTTAAGATATTTAGATGCCTCTTGGTTTTATACCGAGCATGTCTGATTAGACGAAGATCGATCTTCAAACTGAGAAAAATTTTTAAGATCTAAAATAAACATAAACCGAAAACAAGAAAATCTTTTTTCTATTTAGTATTTATACTGTTTATTCCGTTAAGAGAATACGCTTAGGAGAAAATATGAAGTGGACTGAATTTAGTTCTCTCCCTTTTTCATCGAGTGTAATCAAATTAGATCTCTATGCTAATTGATGATTTCTTGCTTTTGTTTACATCGGTATGCACACTTGCAAAGTTTCGGCAATATAGTATTGGTTCGTACATAAGAAGACATGAATTTATTCGAGTTTTGGCTACCAGGGTTGAACCAAGAGCCACTCTACCTCCAGAATTTTGCACTTAGTATCAAATCGGTTATTAGCCGAATTACACTAAGCAAACATATAAAATTTTATACAAATGAAAGACCATCCCAATCTAAAATGCTGCACAAAGGATGACTTCAAGCCCACCACAATAAGTGGCCTATTATTTATCCAAGCAGTATCGACGTTCAAAGCCACTCAAGTCCGCAGAAAAGAAAATATTTGCTTGTAACCGATCAACGAAGAAAATAACATATGAGATGCCATCGCCCTCATATTCAATTATCTGCCAGCAAAAATACCATTGCCGACATCTTATAATTAATAAAAAAAAAATCACGCTTTTTGTGCCAACACGAAATCACACCTACTCAATAGGTTGGAGCACTTTCACATCAATTCCAGCCGTATCTGACGAGTGTGACGCGAACAGCCCGCTATCATTGTTTTACACAGTGCACAAGGGCGTGCAGCATATTGGGCGCATGACAAGTGCGCTCATCGTACCGATGACAGAGTGTTTCGCCGCGGAGTATACTCGTCGCCATGGCTGCCACACATTCGACCTTACGTCATCACGTCAGATTTTCTAGGGTGGAGGCAGCTCAAGAGCCACTGCACCCGCGAAGACGAATACCAAGTGTTACGCAGCACCGAAGACCGATGACGACAGGTAATTTTAAAACTTGCCAGGTGAGTTACATAGAGCGAACATTTTTTGGGAGGAGGAGCAACGCCAAGCAAACAAAACTCACAAAAACCGAACCGAAAACAACAACAACAGCGGCAGCACCAAATTAACCGGGCGAGCATAAAAAAACTCACAATTCCTTTCGATCTTTTTTTTATCGCGGTAACCACCTCTTCACTACCATCAAGAAGTTTGGACGAGCTGCCATCGAAGAATTTCGCGTCCGTGTTAAGTTGGGCTGCTGCTCTTGTGCTTGTGGCATAACAAATTTTTACAAGAGAATTTGCTGAAATTGTTCTGCGCACACCTTTCTTCTTTTTTCGCAAAGTTTACTTAGCGATCTGTCCACTGGTCAACATTGTTTGACAGTTGACGATGGCGGTTTTCGATGTGTGCACGCGGTCTTGAATTTCTCTGGGGGTTCGCTTTCCTGGTTGGCCCGGCCTTCGAAGATCGACCGAACGCTCAGAATGTTTCTGATGTCGCGCTGCTTCATCATCATTACGGTCATCAGCAGCACATCGATATTAAAAACGTTGATCGACGGCGTGGCTCGAATCGAGTTGAAGATCGAGTGTTGAGCCGCCTGACGAGTGTTAGAACATTGCCAGACGGTCATAATTTCATATACGGGAGTGGTGTATATGCGCGGCATAGGTATGTCGGACCGCAGCGACGGATGAATCTTAAGAAGTTGCGATATAATGACATGCTTGCGAGCCAGAATGGGGGATAAAGATGAAAAACGAGCGTTTTTTTTAATTCCCAGGAGTAATGATATGTACACCGTAATGCCGGACATTTTGCGTTATCGGATTGGTTTGTTCCGCGAGACTTCCAGCCGAGATAGGCACTTGAGCCGGCCTTCTAGCAGTCATTTTACTTAACAGTTTGTGATTTCTTATTTTCCCATATTTTGTTAACATAACTTGCAATCATCTCGCAGAGGGGTATCAGCCTACTCTTGCATAGAACTTATAATGGCGTACGAAGCGCAGCCATTTTACAATTTCAAATTATGCTAAGGAAGCCTAAACGTTGAATTTATTAGTTAGAAAATTCTATAGGAAAGCGATATTTTCAACGCATCCTCCGCTTTTATTCAATTTTTCGTTCCGTCTTCTGACTTATCGTTTGGTGAATGGCAAATTAAATGCATACGTACAGTTGCTCAATTAAGTAATCGGACAGAGCTACGAGACGAAGACTTTTGTCAGTAACTCTTTATAAATCCCTTTTAGGAGAAAATGGAATGCATATACATTTACTTGTTAACACTAGTTTATAATCTAAGAAAAAAAAATAGCTTTTTATTATATCAACAAAAAAGTTATAAGCCAAAATTCAAAATATGTGATTGTTAAATTCCAATTAAATATTCGGACACCTGGTAACACTGGTTTTCTTTTGACATTTGAGATGGGAATTCCCCGAATTATACCAAATTAAGTGTGAATAACGGTAGTCAAAGTGTAAATGGAAAGAATAAATTACTTGTTGCGACATTTTTATAGTGAATTCTCATACAAAACTAGCATGGGTCGTCGAGGTAAAGAAACTACTAACGAAGTTCGGAAATTGGTCATCAAACATCACAAAAACGGGATGTCTGTGCGAGAAATTGGGGAAATCATCGGTAGAAGGCATTCGACAGTTCATGACATCATTAAACGTTTTGAAATTAATAAAAGTATTGAAAATAATCCTAGATCCGGACGGCCGAAAAAATTTTCAGAGGCAGATGAACGGTGGATCGTACAGCAAGTAAAGAAAAATCCCAAGCTGAGTGCGACAAAATTGACATCAGAAGTGTCTAACTACCTCCACATTACTGAAAGTACGGAATCTGTGAGAAAAGTTCTACGGAGTGACGATTTTAACGGCAGAGTTCCACGCAAGAAAACCTTTTGTAAATAAGAAAAATCAGCTAAAGCGACTTAAGTTCGCTAAAGAGCATAAATCGCGTGACTTTTCTTATTGGAGCAGTGTTATTTACTGACGAGAGCAAATTTAATGTTTTCCGGTATGTGTGGAGACGACCAAATAAGGAGTTCAAACCTGTTAACCTTCAACCGACCGTAAAACATGAAGCTGGATCATTGATGGTTTGGGGCTGTATGGCTGCCTCTGGACCAGGAAAGCTAGTTTTTATTGATGGCATAATGGACCAACACAAGTAACATATCCATTTTAAAAGAAAATCTTAAAGAAAGTGTAGATAAATTTGGCATTTCTGAGACATTTTCGTTCTATCAAGATAATGACCCAAAACACAAAGCTCACAATACGCGCATGTGGTTATTGTGCAATTGTCCTAACGTGATGGAAACGCCCCCACAATCTCCGGATATAAATGTAATCGAACATTTGTGGGCCTATTTAGAAAACAAATTGAAATCGTGGGCAATTTCTTCGAAGGCCGAGCTTAAAGTGACTCTGGAGGACGAATGGAAAAAAATCGATCCTTCTTATTGCAGGACGTTGGTGAAATCTATTTCAAGAAGACTGGAAGCCATTCGGAAAACTAAAGGTTTTTGCAACAAAATACTAATAATAAGGAAAAAAAGCTTTTTTATACTTAATTTACTATTATTATTTGAAGTGTTCGAATATTTAATTGAAATTTAACATTCATATATTTTGAATTTTGGCTTATAATTTTTTTTTGTAAATAAAATAGAAATTAATTTTTTTCTTATTTTATAAACTATTGTTACCTAGTAAATATATATGCATTTCATTTTTTCCTAAATTGATTTTTCATAAAGTTACAGACAAAAATCTTCACACCGCGGTACTGTCCGATTACTTAATTGAGCCACTGTACGTACAGAATTTAACATTTTCTTTGCATCACCAAGGGTCTTGTATTTTATTACATGAAAATAATATTAACTTCAAAAAATGCAAAATTAGAGCGTTTGGGGTTTCGAAAATCATTAACCACTCAGCTCTTTTATAACTGAACAACTTTTTGTTAGAATCGACGAATCAATTTAAAAGACTTAGGAAGTATTAAGTGGAGTGCCACAAGGATCGGTGTTGGACACCCTGTTGTATATTCTTTGTACCGCAGATCTACACTTGGGCTGTGATTCGCAACTACATTTGCATATGATACAACCATTTTTGGCAATCCTATATTGACTAGTGCGAACTTAAATAAAATAATTGAATGATCTCCTAAATAGAGTTTTATGATCAACGTTTTCATGTGCTATCGGCTTAAATTAGCCACAATTGAAGTATAAACTAAACGATGCTAAACTGATATCGGTCGGTAATGTAAATGATTTGGGCGTAACAGTCACTAGTGATTTAAAGTTGGATGCACATATTATTATCATAAAAAAAAGGCAAACTATATAATTTAGTTAAAGAGACATTCAAATTTATAATCACGGAACTGTTCGTTGAAAATTTTAAAACGTACGTATGATCGATACAAGGTGGATTCAGAATCGGACGATTTATTATTTAGAATTCATCAACAAATAATTACTTACAAATTATACTACCATATATATTACAAAGATAACAGTGAAAACATCATATTGTTATTTTAACAAAGCTGATTTTATCTGAGCATTATTAAGATTAAAATCAATGTTGCTATAATTAACGTTAAAGGCTCGTGCAATGGAAGTTATCGGTTCGTGTTGGCCGTAATTAGTGCGATGGAATGGAATGTCGAGAAGTACATAGTCGCTCAAGGATCGATGAGGTATTTTGAAGGAGAGAGCTCCTACCAAGGGCGGACAGTCAATCTCACCTGAAATTAATTTTACTGCGACTGCAGTACGAAGAATTGAACGCCTATGTTCCAGTGACTCCAACAAAAGAAGTTGAAGTCGTTCTTGATAAGGAGAAAGACATATCGGATCTGACCAGGGAAGATCTTTCAGAGCAAATCTTAAAAATCTTCGCTGTACAGACTCTATCCTATTGATATGAATATCATAGTACGGAGTCCAAACAGGCCAGGCATATTCAAGAATTGAACGAATAAAAGCACAATAAAGTGTCTTTGTAATGTAAGGGTCGTTAAACTCCTTACACCATCATCTTACAAAGCCCCAAATGGAATTAGTCTTGATAACTATACAATCGACATTGTCGTTGAAGGTAAATTTATCATTGAATAGTACACCTAAATCGCGTACTTTGCTTAATTTCTGTAAAGCAATTCCCTCTAAAACATAGATAAATTCGAATGGAATATTTTTCCTGGAGAAAGATGCCATGGTGCACTTTCCAACATTTAAAGGCATACAGTTTAAGGTATACCAGCCAAAAAATAGCTTTATGTCATTAGAAAGACTCGGTTGATGAAGACAGGAAAACCATTTTAAACAAACTGCCAATATATAGACCAACTATAAGAAGAACTGTCTACATGAGTCTTAAAGATTTTTATAATGCAGCCGATTCGGAACCAATAAATCTGGGAATCACTTCAGCAATATCCGAAAAAAAATCATCAATATTATGAGAAAAATCTATGAAGCCAGAATATCTATGGAATATAAAGGAGAACATTTTTGTATCAATGAAATGTGAGACATAGCACCTTTTGTCGTCAGAAATTTGGAGGAAGCGTTCCGTAATATCGATCTCACAAAATTTAGTATTACCATAAATGATGCACAGATATTGCAATATTTGCAAATACAGCTTCAGATCAGATGAAGGAAAGTCGGCTAAGATGAATGAAAAGAACACTAAAATAATCACAACTTCCAAAAATCATCACTACAAGGAGAAGAATTAGAATATTGGGAGGAGTAAGTCTAGACCAAACAGTATCAATTTACATCAAGCAAAGAAAAATATAAAGGTTTGTGTAAAGGATCCTTCCACAATATCAAATAAAATGCTAAAGAACCTGAAAATCCCGATTTGGGCCGTGGTGCCATTGCAGAAGAAGAAGTATGAAAAAAAATGGAAAGAGGATTGTAAACAGTTAAAAGCAGTTTTGGGAAATTAATAACATTTTGGAGTCCAACACTAGGAAAGAAAGTAGGAAACATTTCCTTAGTTCTACGTCTATTATGACGTTTGATGCATCGACGTGGACATTCGCGTCAAACCTAACACGAAAATTACGGGTAATCTAAAGAGTTTTTTTTATTTTCTTTATGGAACCGAACACAATTTAGGGTGCCACCCTATAATGCAATGCATAGCTGTGTCGGTATTGGAATTGGAGAAAAAGGAAAAAAAATAAACTTCAGTTGAGTCATTTTGATTCGAGTGGAGAAAGACGAAAATGACGGTGTACATTGCTTTTGAAGCACTGGAGTTTGTAATAATTGCGAAACACTTTGGCAGATAATGCGTTCCAAAGTCTTGATGAATGAATGGGAAATGAATGCCTGCCAAAATTTCACGAAACGGAAAGGCAAGGTGTATTTGTGTGCGTGTTCAGCTTGACGAGTATCTCGGGGAAAATTATAAACTGGACGAATGAGTGCGCTTAGTTCCGCATTGCATTTGCCATGGAGGTAGCGATGGAAAATGCTGAGTACTCCGACATTTCTGTGATGCTCGAGAGAATCGATAGAAGACGGGATGGTCTCGTCTCCAATTAGTAGTTATGAAGAAAGCAACATTAAAACAGAATAAGAAACGAAGAAATCAGGAAGAACACCAAAATTGGTTATTAAAAAGGCAAAATCACTGAAATGGCGAGAGGCTGGACACTTAGGTTGGGTTTAAGAACGTATATGGACAAAAATATTAACAGAGAAGGGATGTTAAGACTGGGATCAAGAAAATCGGTCGGCAAAGAAAGAGTTTTAGAGACTATTCAAGAACAGAGTGGGCGATAAAACAGAACCCTGAGGGACACCGGAGTTGATTAGGAAGAAGGAGGAAGTAACGTCATCTAATGCGACTCGTATAGTGAGATTGTACAAGAAACTTTCAATTCATTAAATAAGGCATCAAGGCCAAGGATCTTGAGCTTAACAAGAAGATATTCATGCCAAACTCTGTAAAAAGGTTTTGAAAAGTCAAGTGGAAGAACTTTAATTTGAAATCCATCTATTCAATTTTTTTTTTCTTCACATAACAACTGAACTTCACTTGTAACATATATGCACTCAGGTAACACGCATTGACACATCCCAACGGACAATTTCATGCAAATGGATAGTGTAATCTTGCATATGCCAGGACTTTAAGTATTTCCGGAATTGAATTTGACATATTTTAAACTAAATGTGAACAAACGATTAAGTTTTCTTGAAAAATCTTGTATACCTATCTATGATAATATAAATCATGACTCAATTTTAAACATTTCGACCAGTTTAACGATTATAGGCAACAAATGTCAACATGTTTTTCTGAATTTTAAATTTTCTTTAATTACTTTAAAATTTCCTAGAATTCTGTGGTCGATTAATGTGACCAAACAGCAGTTTACGAGAATTCTATAAGTCATAATGGAAGAAATACCAAAATTAAGATATTAGTATATTATACTTATTGATTAACAAATTAAAAAAGTTTCAATTTTAATATTTTTAGTAACATAAATGATGCAGTTCTGTTTTGTGAGTTTATTTTTATTGCTTTACATAGTAATTAAAGCGATTATGCACTTATTACGATTGTTCGTAACGTTTTGTTTAAAAACTTTTTTTTCTGGAATTATATCGAATTTAACTTCAATTGAATTCAATTTTCTCTTGAAAACATTCTTTTCGTTCAAATATTTCTGATAATGAAATCGCACAATTTGAAAATATTTCAAATTTGACTTACTTGATACTTGACAACATCAAGGGTCTGAATTGCTGAATCTTATTCTCTTTCCAAATATCAAGCTGCGTTTAATTAACTTCTTTGATTAGATCAATAAAATTAAATTTGATACTGTTTTTTTTTACGGCCATCGAAAATAACTTAGGGGTCACCCTTTAATGCGCGATGCACAGCTAAGTCGACATTCGTACGGGGAAACAAGTGGATACATGAAAATCAGTAGGGAAACACAGGATGGGAGATTTTGAAGGGACGGTGAACGTTGCTCTTAAATTGTTGGAGGTTGTATCTCGTTGGAAAGAGGTTGCCGGGTAATAAATTCCATATCACTGTCGTCCGAGGAATGAAATCGTGCCTAAATTTCACTGTTCTTCACGGCAAGGGCTTCGCAGTGTAATCGATCCAGCGTGTAGCTTGGTGATATGGGGGGAGGGGCATTAAATGGATGGGTATTAGGGCTTTTAGTTCCTTACTACAATTACCATGGAAATATCTAAAATAAATGCAGAGTGCTCCGATATTTCGATGATGCTTGAGTGAGTTAATAGAGGCCAATGTTGCCTCATCTCTAATTAATCGGAATGCATGTTTTTGAATACGGTCGAGCAAAGCTTGGTGCGATTTTGGGGCTCCAGCCCAAACATGCGAGTCATCTCAAAACGTGGTTCAACCGTGCTAAAAGTGCAAATTGAGTGAATTTTTTTAATAATTATATAATCGCTCTTATAGACATAGCTATGTTCACTACTTCTTCAATGACACTACAGCCCAAATCGGGCTTTGAACTCCTGACTTTTAGGTTCTTCAACATTTTCATTTGTTATTGCGAAGGAGTTTTTATTCTTTCGCACAACAATCTGTCTGCCCAATTATATCCAAGCACTGGGATTTGAACTTGTAACTTTCGCATTATAGACTAACACGCTATCCACTAGGTTACACCCAGGTATGTTCACTAAATCTTCCTATATTCTTCAACTTTTATTTTCATTTGTGAAATTTTTGTATTCACATTGAACATCTGGATTGAACTATTGTACATTCAAGTCACAACCGCCAAGTTCATCAGACTGTACTACATTTAACAAAAATCAATTTTGAATAATATTGTTTTTTTTTTTTTTGTAACAGAAATGCTTAAGTAGTTGCATTCTAATACAATGAATTATATTATTAATATATTCAATCGAAGTAGTAATGAAATTTGAGTCACATGTTGAAAAATCTACTTCTCTTGTCTAGCCCTTAAATATTAATGATCGCATTTTTTTCAACGAGACGTTCCCATATATACTTTATTTAATTACTGAATAAGGTATTGACAATAAGTATTCGTATTGTATATATTTATCATAAATTTAGTTTCGTTTTTAATATTATCGTCTATTATTTTGAAAAATGATTAATTCATCTGCAGACGTTTAATCCAATTCAGAAGACCAATCGATCTCGATAACTTGAAATAAACTAAAACGAAATAAGCTAAAAATTTTAATTTTAAAAAATTCAACCAATGCGATTAAGTTGTAAACGAAAAATTTAGAACGAATCAGTAACGGAAAAAATAAATCGATTTGCCAAAAAATTTCAAACAAAAAAAAAAACGAAAGTGGAAAAAAACGTATCTATGATAGTACCAACATAAATATCTATTATTATACATTCTAACCATATTATACCCCATGCCGTGTACTGACCCACCTTTAATCAAATTCATCTGTTCCACCTTCAATTATTTTACCCTATGAAATTTACTATAAAAAAAAATACTTTGAATAACAACAAAAAATAACTGCAAGTTTATAAATAAAAATTAAACAATAATCGTCACAGATAATACGATAGTTTTTTTTTTGAATTAAAAAAGTTGTGAAAGTGCTTAAATTACGTGATGTACAGTATGCTTAATAATGTTGGCATATATTATTAGCTAAGAAATTGTATGGAAATTAAACGAAATGCAATAATTCACGGAATGTTTTTTTTTCTCTTCACTAAATATTGAAGATGATTGAAGACCATATAATTGAGTGATGAAAATGTTAGCATAGATTGTAACAATAATAGTTTATGTGAAAATTAGGTTCATTGTAATTAATTTATTATGGTATAGTAAGATGAGTATGATTAAAGATTCACATAGGCTTAGTGAATTAATTGAATTTTTTTCGGCAACATGTAAGCAGAGTATTTGAATTGAAGATTTGAAGAGTATATATTTGAAATTACTAACAATGAATTAGTGGTCCTTTTACTTCTACAATGGCACCACAGCCCAAATTGGCCCTTGGCCACCTGACCGTAAGGTTCCTTAACTTTATTACTTATTTTTTTGTTACGGCCATCGAAAATAACTTAGGGAGTTAATGCACGATGCACAGTTAAGTCGATGATTGTGGAAGGGCTAACAACTTCACACAACCCTCTATCTACGGATTTTTCATTTTCATAGATTGAAATGATCATGGTATATCCAAGAAGGTAGTGTGCTAGAAATATACATCGATTGGGATTCGATACCACGACCTCCGCATTGTAGACCAACATGCTACCCACTAGGCTACGCCGTAGATTAGAGGTCCTACTACAGTTAAGAAAAGATGCTACTTAATGTTTTAAAGACAACACACAAAATTTAAATTATATTTATGAAAATCATTACAAAATAAAGATTCTAATTGAATTTATAATTTTCAGCTTATGCTTGGTTGTGTTGCTCCTTTCTTCAGCTGCTTAGGACAGAAGCCTACCTCAGTAATTTCCTTTTGCTCTTCTTGTGCTATTCTTTCCCATCGCAAGTCCATGTTTTTTAGTATTTATTAAAGACACCGACACCGACCCCGACTTAATCCTGAAATGAGGCATCATTGAAATCGGATAATGATACCATAATTATACAAAAATTTCTTGAAATTTTCAATTGCCTTAAATATATTTTGTTTTAATGTTGTAAAATAAAGTAACATAAACTTTAAGTGATAGCTTGAGATAAAATGCGTACCTACTAACATTTCGGAAGTAAACAAGGTGGACTTCTGGCCATCATGGGGTCTTGAAACACTAGTAGCTATAATAATAAAGTACAAAGTTTGTAAGTTTTTCTGTTCCTATATGGGCAGTTTCCAGACAAATCTACAGCACGCAGAGGTCTAAAAATTTGAACCTAGAAGCCCAAAAGTTCAAACTGATGCATGTCAGCGTTCGATTTTAGCCTATAAGACACGAACCAGGCAAACTATAGAATAGCCAAAACCGAAACAAAGTAAATTCTTAGTTAAAAACCTAGCTGTCAGCTCCACGAAGTGGACTGTAAGTTTGTCAGTGTTCTTATCAATTCTTAATTCGGTTTGTATGCTGGGTTATTGTATTGATTAATATTTTGCTTGGTTTCGGTTTTGTTGTGTGTCGTCGTCTTTGGTTTCTGTGATTGATGTTGCCGATTTTGAATTTGCGCGGTGAAACAAGAACATATCTTGCTATGGAAACCTGTACAGAAAAACGTATTCGTATTTAATTTGTATTTTAAATATTCCCATTTTCATAGTTTTGCGGACAAAGATAACAGGACTACGATTGGGCGTAAAGCCCAATCGTGGGATACTCTAGATGAAAGAGACATTTTTTTATTTTAAGAAATTTTGTAGGGGAAGTGGTAGAGGGGGTGACGACACTGAACTAATTTTTTAGCATCCCGCTAAGGTTACTATCAAAATGTTTTATACAAAATTGAGGATTCAAACATTTAATGTGTACTGAGAAAATTAATGTATTGGATTTAGTGAAATGGTGCAGTTTGTATGGGAGGTGGTAAAAGTAGTGTGAAGTTATTAATGATTTTTATAGACAAACTCTAAACATTATTTAATTGGCATATTTTTAAGTGCGGATCATTTGCATCCATACTTTTTAGGAAAATCGACTTTTTGTAAAGTTGTTGAGTTGTGTCAAATTGTATGGGAGGGGGTAGAAGGAGTGAAGCTATTCGCATAATTTTTTGTTTGGGCTTACTAATAATTCTAAATAAATATTTAGTGTATTTTATACGTACTGAGTAAATTGGTTAATAGTATTTCATAAAAAAATGCAGTTTGTATGGGAGGTGGTGGAAGGAAGGGGAGTTCTCAAATAATTTTTATACAGCAGATTGGAATTATTATAAAAGTAATATATTCCAAATTTAAGATCAATAGCTTTTATGCTTTTTGAAAAAATCTCTTTATTGTCGAATTGTGAAATTGTGTCATTTTGTATGGGAGGGGGTAGAAGGGGTAAAGCTAATCGCCCAATTTTTTTTTGGTCTTACTAATAATTTTAAATAAATACTTATTGCACAATTTCAAATCGATGAATTGTATACGCACTGAGTAAATTGGTTTAGAGAATTTCATGAAAAGTGCAGTTTGTATGGGAGGTGGTGAAAGGAGGAGGAGGAAACAAATAATTCTTATACAGTAGAATGGAATCATCATAGAAGTATTATATTCCAAATTTCAGATCAATATCTTTTACACTTTTCGAGAAAATCCGTTTATTGACAAATTGCGTAATTGTGTCATTTTGTATGGGTGAGGGTAGAAGGGGTGGAGCGATTTGGCCCATTCACGAGCTTGTCCTTACTTTTTTGTCAAAAACGACGTGTACAAAATTTGAAAGAAAACGCGTTCTCAAGCTAGAGAGGATACGGACGGACGGACATCCGGTTTTGAGATTTTTGAGTGATTATATGAACTTCTGTATCATTCATTTTTTTCTCCGAGCCTTATTTCTTAGCATTACAAACTTTGTGGCAAACTTATAATAGGTTTCAGCTAGAGTATAAAAAGTGCCAGTTTAATTTTAAGTTATCAGAGTGTGTTTTTTTTCTGGTTACGCCAGGGAGGTGTGGAATCTTCGTTAGATACCAATAGCCTGGTTTCCTTTCTCTCTTGATTCTCCGAAGATATTTTCCACATTCATTACGAGTGTGCAAATTTCCATTCAATTTTCCTCTGATTCCATGATATAGTCAATGATAAATGATGTACTCGGAATATTATTTCTCCATTCTCTGAAGCGACTGTGTTGAAGACCGCGTGCTCTGTGTCTTCTTCTTGATCTGGGCAATTTACACAAAGAGGCGAATTATCGTCTCCGAACCTATAAAGGCATTTGCGGTAGCCGCCATGACCTGATAGCAACTGCGTGATGTGATAGTTGCAGTCCCCATACATTCGCTTTGTCCAGACCTCAATTTCTGAGATTAGTTTCGATCCATCTGCCTGTTGTAGCGTTGTCCCACCTGGCTTGCCACATAGCTATTGATGTTGCCTTTTCCTATTCTTTTATTTTCCTGGCAACAGCTGCCTCTTGTTGGATCGAGGATCTTCTTTCGTAGATCCTTAGCATTTCATTCGCGAGAATGTCAATGGGGATCATTCCGGCTATGACACAGGCTGCCTCGTCCGATATTGTTCGGAAATCGCTGATTGCTCTTATCGCACAGAGCCTATATGTTGATGACATCTTTTCCATTGTTTCCTATGTCGCTAGCGCCGCCCAAACCGGAGCAGCATATAGGAGAATCGAGCTGACTACTCTCGAAAGTAGTATCCTTTTGGCATATCCTGGTCCTCCGATGTTTGACAGTATTCGGGAAAGAGCTGCCTGCATTTGTGACGCTTTTTGCTCGCGAAGTCCACGTGAACTTTAAATTTTAATCTGTTATCGAGCATGACTCTTTGGATCTGATGATTTGACTGCCGACCTGAATGTTCACGTATTCAATTTTCTTTCGGCTTGTTATTAGAACAGCCTCCGTCTTGTGATCAGCTAATTCTAAGCCAGCGGACTCTAGCCAGTCTCTAATTTGTGTACCTTAACCCCTCATCAGTTTGGTACCTCAACTTCCTGTTGGTGAAGTAATTTGTAATGATTCTCAACATGTAGTGTGGTGTATCCATCCTGACTAACGATCTGCTTATTAGTGACCAATCTGCCGAGTTAAAGGCATTTTTAATGTCCAGTGTCACTAATGCACAATATTTTTTTGTCCCCCATCGCCATCTTTCTCCTTGTATCGCCTCCGCTGCAGTATCGAATACCACTTTTATGGCGTTAACAGTTGAACGCGATTTCCTAAATCCGAACTGGTGGTCTGACAGTGCTCCTTTCTTCTCTGATAGTAAGAGCAGTTTTTTATTAATAATTGGCTCAAGGATCATTCCCAACGTATCAAGTAAACATATTGGGCGATATGACGATGGTTCTCCAGAAGGCTTGTTTCCTTTTGGAGCTTCCATCACTCAGGAAAGACTCCTTTCTCGAAACACTTTTGCATAGTTGCTATAAAGACGTCGGGCTTCTTTTGAACAGCAACTTTTATTGCCATATTTGGGATGCCATCGGGTCCAGGTATCTTGTTGTTTCCCATCCTTCTGCATGCCTCAAATAGTTCCTCCAACGTAATTGCAGGAATAGACTCAATGCTGATCTCTATGGATATGCTACACATAGTAGATGGCCTTTGGGGGAACAGTTGCTCTACTATGATCTTAGCATTATCGGGCAAGTTATTTGTGGCGAGCTTTATCATCACCATCCTATATGCTATACCCCAGGGATTTATATCCGCTTCGTTACAGAGATTTTTGAAACAAATTGCCTTACTCTGTTTCATCGCTTTGATTAGATCTCGTCTTGCCACTTTGAAAGTGTTTAATCGGTCCTGAAAGTCTACTCTTCTCCTTGATCGTTGGACTCTGCATCAGGCTTGTAAGCACTTTGCCCTGAGTGTTTTTATTTCCTCGTTCCACCAGTAGCATGGTGCACCTCTTTCACTAATTTTCCTTCTGCGCATCGCTGCATCGCATTCATTGATGATAGTGTGGGTGAGTTCCGCAAGGATCTTTGCTGTTTCGCTTCAATTTGTGACGTCGGTGTTCATCATTTCTTCGAACGTGTCCTTGTCGAAGAGTTTATCTTTCCATTTTGGGCCTGTTAATTTCGGTCGTTGTACGGCTTTTCTTTCTTTTATATCAAGTATAATTGCTTGATGATCACTGTGTGTATATTGCTCGCTAAGACGCCATTTCGTATTCCGTAGAAGGGAGTTGCTTACGAAAGTTATGTCTATGATGGAGCCCATTCCAGTTTTGCGATACGTGTTTGCCGGCTGATATTTGCAATTCCTATTTCCAGTGGTGCAAATGTCTCGAGCAAAATGCGTCCTCTAGAATTGGTTAGCCCACTATGTTGCCCATGCATTGAAACCACCGCCTATGACCACAGGAGTTTTACCGCGTGCGTCGGCCGTTAGATTATCTAACATTGTCTGGTATTCACTCGTCGTCCAGCTGGGTCGTGCATAACAGCTGCAGAAGTGAATTCCATTTATTTTTGCTCGTACGAAGCCCTCCGCCTGTTCACTGGTTTGTTGGAACGTGTGTTTTCCACATATCCATATTGCCGCTAGTTTGTTTTGTCGCAGATCCAGATATTTCCGTAGAAATTTTTGTACGGTTCGCTAATCAAGACGATATCCGCTCCCTCGTCCTTAGGAATTTGTGTAAGGATATCCTGCGCTATCCTACAGTGGCTCAGATTAATCTGTATTACCTCTCCTAAAAATCGGGCATTTGCTGCTGCCGGCTAAATGCTTCGCATTTTCTGGATGATCCTTCCTACAGAACATGCATAATGGCTCCTTGTCACAACTTTTCGCAATGTGGCCTTCCGTTCCACATTTCCTACAAAGCTTGGAGCGGTCTTCACTGTTTTTACACTGCCTGGCTAGGTGACCATTTAAAATATTTTTTAAGTTCCGTTCGGTTGCGAATGCAGCAGTTAACCCAGCTGATCTTAACTCTTCCAGCTTCTTACAACTTTCTAGCGTTTTCTGCAAGAAGACTGACTGTTGCTGTTTGCGTTTCGCCGTACGCCTTTCGTAGAGATAATATGTCTGCTTGCAAAACTCCTTCGACTCCAAACTGGGTTTTGATTGCTTCGCTTATGTCATCTTTTGTGGTGACTTCATCAACATCTTTAATTTCGATGATAGAACGGTGCGTGAGGGACCTTACACTCGCTTGCTCTGCTAAGGCTTCCTCTAATGGCGCCTTTGAGTTCGGCAGTAATGTCTCCCGTCTCCTTAAGTTGAATTAGGAGTTCTCCCTTTTGCGTCCTTCTGATTTTCGATACCGCCTTTCCTACTGTTTCCAATTTAGGGTCTGCCCTTACCTTGCGTAGTATCTGCGCATACGAAAGTTCGTCTTTCGCTTCGATTACAATACCGTCAGGTCTAGTTTTTTTTGGTCCTGACGATCGGTTTTTGCCCCACCATTCTCTCTTGTCATCTGCTTCTCTCGCTGCTTTTTGGCGGTCTTCTTGCGAAGCGCTATTGACCATCCATCTTCTCCTGTTGATTGCTCACTAATCAATGGAGCCTCAGTGAAGGTCATGGCATCCTTATTCAGGTTCTTTGCTGCAGATGGATGTTTCTGTTTCCGCTTTAGCTCTGTGGTTTCGCTGTCCGTAACCTTTTTTTTTTGTTTCCAGGCTCGATCTTAGCCAGTCGTTTTTTCGGATCACCTCCTTTGCTTTCTCGTCATGTAGCTGAATCGCCGAGAGCTTGTGGAGTGCTCTTATGCTGTCAATGATGCCTCTCATCGCTTGGTGGATCGAACGCCTTTTTCCGTCTTCCAGCATTTCTACTAATCCCCCGATTTGCTCATCAGAGTGTGTGTGTGTGTGTGTCTGTGGGTGGGTGATCTACGTTTATACTCTAGATGAAATCTGAGAGTATTATAAGTTTGCCACAAAGTTTGTAACGCTAAGAAATATGGCTCGGAGAAAAAAAATGAATAATAGTTTAGATTAGGATCTTAAGAACGCGTTGAGCTAGAAAGTTCAAATTTTGCACACGCCTTTTTTGATAAAAAAGTAAAGTCAAGTATGTGAACGGGCCAAATCGCTGCACCGCTTCTATCTCCTCACCAAAATGACACAATTACGCATTTTGATAATAAACGGATTTTCTCGAAAAATTTTAAAGCTATTGATCTAGAATTGGGAATATGTTACTTTTATGATGATTTCAATTTATAAATATAAAAATTATCCGTGTCCTCCTTCTCTTTCCACCATCTCCCGTTCGAACTGGGCTTTTCATAAAATGCTCTCAACCAATTTACTCAGTGCGTGCAAAATTTATTGAATTGAAATTGTGCACCAAATATTTATTTAGAATTATTAGTAATACCAAAAAAAATTAGACGCTTAGCTATACCCCTTGTACTCCATACAAAATGACTGAATTTTGCAATTTGACAATAAATGGATTTGTTTGACATGTATTAATGCTATTGATGTGAAATCTGTTATCTAATAATTTTATGATGATTTCAATCTACTATATAAAAATTATTTGAGTGCTCTCGTTATTTCCACCACCTCTCATACAAACTGCACTTTTCCATTAAATATTCTAAACAAATTTACACAGTACGTATAAAATTTATCGAGCACAAATTATGTACTAAATATTTATTTAAAATTATCAGTAAGACTAAAAAAAAAATTAGTCGATTATCGTCACTCCTTCTACCCTCTCCCATACAATATCACACAATTTCACAAATTTACAAAAAGTTGGTTTTTCTGAAAAGTATGAATGCTACTGATCTACAAATTAAAACATATCAACAACACTAAATATTTATCTGAAATAGTCATTATGAACTCGCCCCTCCTTCTGCCACCTCCCATACAAACTCTACAATTTCACTAAACGCAACACGATTATTTTCTTAGTACCTATTAATTTTTTGAATCCTAAATTTTGTATAAAATATTTTTATAGCATAATGTGAAAAAATTACCACTTCCCCTACAAAATTTCTTAAAATCAAAAAGTTTCTCATTCATCGTAGAGTATCATACGATTGGGCGTTAAGCGTAGTCCTGTTATGTTTTTCATTAAAACCAAGCTTATTTAATACAAATTAATTCTCATGCTTCAGCGAGTCGCGCGCAACGCTGTGCCGGACTGGTAGTACTAAATAAGATAATGTTATCTGCATATGGTATCGAAGATAAACTCTGATCTATAAAGTGATTTCGCAGCAAAGTCGAGTATACGAAAATTGAAATCCTTTGGATCAAGAACTGAGCCTTGTTGCTCTCCAGAATTTGCTGAAATGTTTCCAGATTTTTGTCCTTCAATATTGATGCAAAGGCTGCGACGAAAAGCAGCAAGAACTCTTAGGCAGCAGACAAACTTATTTAATCAAACTGAAAGAAGGTTTTGCGTCCACACCGAATCAAAAGCTTTTCTCAGGTCTAAAGAGCAACAGTAAGACAAATTTTGAAAGGTGAAAGGGATTTTCGTGATGACAACAATTACAGGGACAAATATGGGTTACCTAAAAGTGAGCTAAGAATAATTCACAATTACAGATTGTTTTTGAGTTATTGTCTGATGATTAAGGCCTCAGGTTTTCAAGAAAAGATAAAATTTGGTTAATTGAGTTGTATCATCTAATCAAATATTTTTTTTTCGTTAAGTGATCATAAAGATCATTTTTAAGCGGCTTTGAAACTAATGACGATACTACTCAAAACAGATGAGTGTGCAATAAATCGGATCTATAAACATGTTTTTTTAATCCATACGATCCAGACATGCTCTGTACAGAAATCAAAATTTAAACAGAATCTTTTCTGGACCGAAAGAAAAAACAAAAAAAAATAAATAAATAAATATATCAAAACGAAAATCTACATCGGCTAAAAACGTTTCTCTCTGAAGGCTGCCGACAAGACTATCAAATGGCGTCCTCAGGACTGATCACTGATCTGATCACCAAAAGTCAACCTTAATTTAGTATAAAGGGTCTGACAGTCCAGTCTAGTCAAATTAAGCGAAAATCTAGGCAATACGCCGATATATGGATACAACCTGATTGTTTTATGATCATGCATGGGAAATATCAATGAGGCGGCGACGGGACGCAGCCTCGTCCACCTCTAGGAGGGTCACACAAGTGCACAGACCGCACCGTGCCGGCCGGCCGCTTCCAAAATAATTAGCCATTGTTACTTTTCTGTGACAAGTCTCTAAGTGACGGTTTCATGACAGGAAATTGTCATAATTACGCCATTTTGATGGCTTACAGGGGTTTTCGTTTCCAACTTTCGGTGGAATATCCTCGCAATGACACCGCGCGCCAATTGGATTTTCAAATGGAAAAATAATGAGTCTCCAATTACTCGTAATTACTTGTGCACATGATGTATGTTGTCGGATTTTTCTTAAAATCTTTATTGTTTTCTTTTTTTTTTTTAATTTTCTGGTCGGCTGTGTGTAATTTCGCAAAGAGAATTTTATAATGCAATCTCATGTTGAGATGATAATCACTCAATAAAAAGATTTCCAAGCGAAAATACCGCAGACGATACCTGTGAGCAGTCTTTCAAACTGGTGGAATAGTGCGATGTATATATACGAGTAAAACTGTAGCAATCAAAAGCGACATGAGCACAGTGGTCTACGAAAATCAACCGAAAACTGTTATTAAGTTCAGAGCGCGGTATTCGTTTCGAAAAATCTTATTTCGAATGTTTCGAAACGTATAATCAGATGCGTCCGCCACCGCAATAAAACCACGGCTATGTTCGTTTTTTTTTTCCTGTTTGTACAAACCCTAGCAGTTATTTTGAAAATGAGGTTAAAATCAAGTTGGACATAATGGACGCTAGCTGTTTTATAGTAAAGTCATTCTGTGAAATTGTTTGTCTATAACAAAGATCTATTCGAGGTCTAACTGTATGGTGGGGAACGATTCAACGATTTACGTTAGGATTTCGCCAAAGATATTGTTTTCTAAAGAATGTAACAGAACGGCCAATTTTCGTTTGATGCTTAAGAATGGATTCAGCTTATGGGAATTTGATGATATCAAACATCGGATATTTCCAAAAAAAAAAAAAACTAGATTTGCCATTAATTTTGTAGGATTTCTTCGTAACGAGATTTAAAACTTTTCATCACTAGCTAGATCGCCATTGTTGTTCTTTTAATTGCCAAGCAAATTAGTTAAGTGGAATGTTTATTGTCGAGGAAATAGAACTGATCAGAAAAAGACATTAACTTAATTCTAGACTACAGATTATATTTTAAGTTTTAAAGTGCTCCAACTTAAGGCTGGTCTACAATGTATGCAGTAGCGTCGGGTTCGACTTTTCAGACATAAATATGAAAGCAATTTAGCACAATAAACTTTACAATAGCAAGGAATTAATACTTTGTTTGACAGTGCTTAACTATTCGAGGAATCACTATGGCAGTCTTAAACTAGGTTCTGTATTTCGGTCTCTATAGAAAGCAAACTATCGTCAATGAATTTCTATTAAAGCGTGTAATAAAATTCACTACAAACCATAATTTCTATTTATTTATTTCAAAATTCATCAAAACAATGATTACTTACAAAATATTGTTACAAAAAAGTACGTAAAAAATACATCATACGAGTATCCAATTTAAAACAATCAACAATCACAAATTATTTATCGCATAAAGCTGACTTTCACTGCATGCTGGAATTCGGTAGTAATTATTATTGAAAATACGCGAAAGAGATTCGATTGGTTCGTTTTGTCCGTAGTTGGTGCGATGATGAGAAATGTGGAGTGGCACATAGGATCGACGCGGAATACTAAAAGTTATGACTTCGAGCAAATATGGGGAATCAATTTCTTCTAAGATTAATTTAAATACAAAAGCAGCCCTCAGGATAATCCGTCTATTCTCAAGCGACTCTAGAGAAAGGAGTTTTAGACGCTGTTCGTAAGTAGGAAGATGCAACGTATCAGACCAGGGAAAGTCCCTTAGAGCGAACCTTAAGAATTTTCGCTGTACAGACTCAATCCTACTTTTATGTTCCCCGTAATATGGAGCCCATACCTGACAAGCATACTCCAGAATAGACCGTTCAAAAGCACAGAATAAAGTCTTAGTTATATAAGGATCATTGAAGTCCTTGCACCATCTTTTAACGAAACCCCAAACGGAGTTGGCCTTGCTGATTATGTAGTCAATATGATCGTCAAACGTAAATGCAGAAATAAAATATACACCTAGATCCAGTACCTTATCTGTCTGTTGTAGTGTGCTACCGTCTAGAACATAGTCGAAATGTATGGGAGATTTGGTCCTAAAGAATGAAACGCTTGCACATTTACTAATATTCAAAGGCATACAGTTTAATGTACACCAGTCAAAAAAACGTTAAAAATCACTTTGAAGCAATGCGCAGTCATTCTGATTCGAAATATCGCGAAACGATTTCGCGTCGTCAGCATAGAGCGAAATTTTCGAGTGGGAAATAACCGAACTCACGTCGTTAATAAATAAAATAAATAACAGTGGTCCTAGATGGCTTCCCTGTGGCACACCAGATGTGTTGGGTATAGCAAAGGAATAAACACCTCGAAAAATCACTTTTTGGATACGATTAGATAGGTAAGATCTGATCCAGTCTATGAAATTAAAAGGAAATCCAAGTGCGTATAGCTTGTAAACAAAAATAGTATGGTCAACTTTATCATGGTAAAGTCGGTATATATGCAGTCAACCTGCTTACCGCCTTCAATCCAAGGAATAGTGAAATTGGAAAATTCCATTAGATTTGTTGTGGTTGACCTACCTTCGGTAAACCCATGTTGGGCTGGACTAATGATTGATTTACAATGACAATTCAGTATGTCACAAACATCAGCCTCGAATAACTTAGGAATGCAAGAAAGATTAGCAATAGGACGATAGTTACACACATCACTTCTTTTACCTTTCTTAAGCAATGGGCTGATAGTGGAGTATTTCCACAAACTAGGAAATATCCCCGATCTGAGAGAAGCGTTAAATATTTGGCATTAAGACAGAACCAGAGAGGTACTACAACGCTTTAATACGGCAGCAGGGATGCCGTCTGGACCTCTAGAAAAACTGTCCGTAATTCTTGAAATAAACTTTAAAATGGTCGCTTACTCAATATGAAGATCTTTCATCTCTAATGAGGTAGAAGGAAATTTCGATATGTAATGGAAATCCTCAGGACTAATCGTACGATTTGAGGTAGTGAAAGCAGTACCGAAATGGTCAGCAAAAAAGTTGCTTATAACTAAACGTGGAAGGACATAGAAGCGGGATAACCGTCGATGCGCCTTTTGGAATTCACAAAATTACAGAATTGCTTAGGCTTATCCTTGATTGATCGCTTAATTTTACTGACGTAATTATTATACGCCGCATTAGACTGACTAACGAACAAATAACGTAGCTTAGAGTAAAAAACGTAGTTCGCATCGTTTCTCGAGAGACGGTACGACTTCCATGCTTTAATTTTTAAATTTTTCAAATGAGTCAAATCGTCATCGAACCATGGAAATCGTTTTACCTGCTTCTCGTGGGTGACCGGTACACACCGTGTAAAGCAAGTAAAAAGCGTGTTGTAAAAATTTGAAGTAGCTATCTCAGCATCTTGTTCTTTAAGAACGCGCGACCAATCGCATGATAGTACATATGTCCTGGTTCAAAACAGTAAAATCAGCTTTATTAAAATTAAATTGATATGATACTTCTTTAGCAACATTACTTTTTGCACTTGAATCCAAATGAAAAATTGCGTGAAGCGCAGGATGAAGTGCGGATTCTGTCAGTAGTGGAGCATTACAATGGTTAATAGTCATGCTGCTTGAACTCGAAGAAAAAATTAGTTCTAAGTACCTTTCAAGACTGTTGGCTATGAAATAAACTTGCCGATAGCATGCAGTCCAAAAAATGTTGGTCTTGCCGAGAAGCCTTTCCAGTGAAAGATGGCATCAGGCAATCATCTTCTTCGGAGCGACACCATGTCACATAAGGTATATTAAAATCGGACGGACTCGTAAACGCTAGAATCGTTTGATGTTGAGATGTAGGTAGTGATGATATAAAGCTTTCTGTCTCCAATTGTAAGAGCCACGCAGATAAACTCAATTCCACTGGATTCAGGAACCTCGACGGTCGTAGCGGAGAATTTCCAATTAACAGTACAGAGTACACCGCCACCAACTGATTCGTCAAGGAGATCACAACGAAAAACTTGATAGTCCTAGCAATTCATGAATTCATTGCAAGATTAATCAATATTTACCAATTTCTGATCAAGTATCGTAATTTTCATTACACATTTGGTATTACTATGTTCATTAAATTTCTGTGAAAAAAATAATTACCTGCTCATTTCATCGTAGTAAACTTTTGAACAATTGCAATAAACTTTACTTCACTTGCAATAGAAAAACAAGACTTTTCATGGCATTGTACTGAATTTCTTTGAGGAGCTTGGAGTCTGTCTATACCTGGGGGTTTTCTTTCCACCATTGACCGAATGTCTTCTTTATCTGTGGTCTTGTTGGCCAGATCTTAAATGGCCTTTCTTTTGTCGTGTCAAATAGCTTTTTAAGCTCTATATGAGCATCGCGGTAGTCCTGCCTCAGGTCAGGTGTTCGTTGGTTGACATCAAGTTGAGAGATGATGGCCAATTTGGCTTTTTTTCCGATCGGCAACCTTGTCCTAAGTGCCTTGCGACATCCAGGGTTTCTCACAGATTCTTCAGCACTAGTTAGAAAAGTTGTTCTGGTTGCCTTTCAATTGGCAATTTGGCTAAAAGTTTCGCTCGCACATTGAGGAGACATCCTCTCCATCGGCGACTTACATATACCCAAATAGTCGATTTGGCTCTGAGAAACACCATCAGGGAAAACTTAAGAAGTTTTATGGTGACTCTCGTGTCGAAAAAGGGTCCGTCCGGTGACCATTTGCCGAGCACTACAAAGCTCCACAAATAATTCCCCTTTTTCGAGTCTCTTAATTCAAGATCGTAATGCGTCGGCCCAATGGTCACCATGCCTCCCCATGACGTGTTCTAGTTCAGTGTTATTAGAGCTAAATTGGGCGTTCTCCTGAGATGATAATAATATCACCTATTGGAACACGCTCGAATGTGGCACTCAGTTGGCTATATAACTCCTCTTTGTCGCCAGGTGTTGCGGTATTAGTTGGTGCTTAGCACTGTGTAATTGTGACGTTGCTCACACTAGTCCTGAGCCTGACGACGATAATCCTATCCGAGATTGGCTCCCAGCTGATGAGACTGTTTCTCGCTCCCGGTGTAAGAACGAGCGCCACACCATTTTCGGCTTCACTCTCAAAACCTCCTGTTCTCCTGATCCTGTCCACCTGACCTCGCTCAATCGATCAATTGGCGGTGCAAGAACCGAGTGACCCCAGCACTTCTCTCGTCATTCAATGTTCGAACGTTCCAGAAGCCAATCATAGTCCGTTTTCGAATGCCAAAAGTTGTTACCGTAGAATCCGTCTGTATCCGAGGCGCTGTATCTGTTTCTCGTATGAGTTAGGATTTAAGATCACGGATGATAAGCTCATGATCCAGAGAGTGTCCATTTGCCACTTTTAGGGCTGGCTTTGGGCGAATTCTACTACACCCATCCCTCAGGGGGGAATAAGATACAAAGATAAAATTTTGCACCTGCATACATCCATTTGATATAGGTATGTACACAAAGAAATAAACTGCCAACAAGTCGGGTGCAACTTTAGTATTTTTGGGACAAATTAAAGATGCATGGAAAGTCAGTACGCAAGTTAAAGTGGTTAGGGAAGACTAAGTGGAGCCCCCTTTCACAAGTGGAACCTCCTTTAGGGCAAGGATGATGCCAATTCAACACTTAGTTGCGAATACGATCAATAGCTCCAGTACATGTAATCAATATTTCATTTGTTTATGCAAGTTTGGGTTTTAATGAGGGAGGGGGGAGGGGTCATATTAAGGGTGGGTGAATGTCAACAATTTTTCAATTGATTGCCTCAATTACGTTAAATATTTTCTGCATAGAATGTCAGTTACATAGACGAAGCTGCATAGAATTTTCATAAAATTTGGTGTATTTTACATTCAGGAAAACAATCATTTATATGGGAGGGGGTAGAGGAAGTAAGGGAAATGCAAAATTTTTGATGCCGTCTTATTTCATTTCTTTTGTAAGTTGCTCGTACAAAATTTCAAGTTCGTAGGTTTTAATTTGTTGGTTAGCAGTTGATTTATTGAAATTGGTCGAAATCATACTTTTGTATGGGATGGGGTAGAAGGGCAAGTGCGATCTCAAAACTTTTGACGCAGTTCCGTTTTAAATATTTTTGAAAGCTTTTGTGCAAAATCGCAAATTAATAGCTTTTAATTTTTAGGTGATAATTGTTTTCTTAAAAATGGTTGAAAAAATAATTTTGTGTGGAAGGGGGTAGAAGTTTGGAAGGTATTCGACCAGTTAATATTTCATTCTCTTAGAAATTTTTTTTAAATGCGTTTTGCAAATTTTCAAGTTTGTACCTTAAAATTTCATTCAAAAATTTTCAGTTTATGTGTTTTTTCATTGCACATGAAACACCTTGTGCACGTTAGACCAGGGTGGTCAGTGCATAACAATCCCAGAATTTTTATTATTTTTTCTGTATGTATAATAAATAGATGTATCCACATGGAAAATTTAAACTTTGTATCTTTTACCAGAACCCTAAAAAAATCACTCAAAATTTCCGACATTTTTGCTTACCACTTCCCTCCCCTTACACCTCCCGACGTAAAACTTTTACCAAAATTCAAAACTACCTATGTAGTTCTACAATTTGGCTAAAAAAAAAAATTCGGCCGACAATTGGTTTTTAGCCCCCCCCCCCTTTTTGCACCCCAATGGATAAAAAAAATAAAATAATTTTAAAAGTTGTCTCACAAATCCTTTTGTATGTATATCGATTTTTAGCCTCCTAGCTGTAACCATGTTTGAGATATTTCAATTCTTAGTTTTCGGTTTAAGTGTGCTCCTTGCCTCCCCCTGAACCCTTACTCCCCCTAAAATGGGTGTCCGCCTGAGATCCGCAACTATCTATAATCCCTCCAAAAATGAACTTTCTATCTTGAAGGGTTTGAGAGTTAATGTGCGCTAAGTGTACACACCGGTGTACGGCGTACAGACAGACGGATTTGGTTTTTTTTTGCATTTTTAGGCTAATTTAGTCATGAAACGCGAAAAAAAAAAATTTCAGGGTAGCAAAGTTTTTTTTTTTCAAGTCGATCACAATATTTTATTATTAAAATTATAAAGTAAAAACGTTAATTTGAACCAAAACTGTTAGGCACCAAAGGGATGCACTAAGTGTTTCAGGTGTACTGAAAAAAAACCACAAAAACTCAAAACTTTTGAGTGGAATTTTTACCTACAAACTTGATAATTTGTAAAATTCATTGAAAAAAAATATTAAAAGATTAAGATATTAACTAGTCGAATACCTTTAAAACTACCCCCTCCCACATAGAATTATTTTTTCGACCATTTTTAAGAAATCAATTATCACCAAAACATTAAAAGCTATCAACTTGGAAGTGCTTTGAAAGGAACCCATAAACTGATTGCGAGTGATCCGGTGAGATCCTTCCAAAATATTTCCAATTTTTATTTCAACGTACATTTCTCACCAAACTGTAAAGTCAAAGAGATCATTGTTTATACTCTAGATGAAATCTGAGAGTATTATAAGTTTGATATTAAGTTTGTAACGCTAAGAAATTAGAATTAGAATGATACAGAAGTTAATATTATCACTCAAAAATCTCAAAATCGGATGCTCGTATGTCCGTCCGTCCGTTCGCTATCTAGCTCGAGAACGCGTTGAGCTAGAACGAAAAAGTAAGGTCAAGTTCGTGAACGGGCCAAGACGCTCTACTCCTTCTACCCCATGGTGGTGGAAGAGAGAACATTTTTGTGGTTTTATCATGAGCTGATAAGACCGATTGAAACCATCACAAGAGATCAATATCGGCTACAATTGATGCGTTTGAGCCGATCATTAAAGTAGAACCGGCCACAGTACCAAGAGAGACACGACAAAGTGATTTGTGTAAGGTTTGATTTCAAATCCCGAAAAACGCATATTTCAAACGTCAACTCGACCTATGGAACTCCACAAACTCATAAACAAATATTTAAGCGAAAACCTCAGAAACAATTGCCAAAAAATCTCGATCTCAGGATAGAAACGCCCGGGCTGCGCCCCTTTGAAGATGAAGAACAGACAATCATTAGTATAAAACAAAAAGTTCATTAATGTTATTTTCTCGATATACTCAAATGAACACATTATCGAGAGGTGAACAGTAATTAATTTAACAAGAAAAAACCAAAAACAAATGAAAAATAACGAAAACCACGCGGATATTTTAAAACGCCGATATATTGCTAAGCAAACATCTGTTAAATTGTTCGATTTCTTTTCGATTTACCACTAATTTATGAACCCTAGAGAAAGAAACAATGAAATTCCTCATAAAACTTCAAGTATTAAAGTACAGTTTACCAATTTTCATTTTACGAAATTTGATGAATTCACACTGTCAATCATTTCCTTTCCGAATTTTTTTTCCTATACACTAGAAAAATTTATGAAAGTTTTGAACCATTTTCTAATGTTTTACTATAAGCGAAAAAAACTCTGTCTGTTTTGTGCAAATCATACTGTTGCCTTACAACTTGCAAGTTTAGCTACTTGAACTTTAAATGTAGAATGGTACATAAGGCACACTAGACTATTTTTTTTTTTTTTCGAAAAAGAAGCTTATGATGAGCCATTTCTAGGTTCAGTCATCCACTCGACTATGGACAAATTTTCAAGTATCCTACAGCACTTGTAGGCCGTGTACGTGTAATACGGTTAGCGTTTTAAAACTAACTACAATCTATTCTATCTACCATATGTAAAGCTTCACCATATTAAGGCTTTTATCGATTGATCACTTCCCTGATCGGAGAGACCAGTTCATTCATTATTTATAAATTTCACACATCTTGTTATTCGCTACGAAACAAATGTAATGTGTGTTTATAGCTAGAAAATAGAAATAAATCACTTTTGCATTTCAGGCACTCGCTGAAAGAACCGCGATCGGCTCACTTTGAACGTTTATAGTTTATACTCGTCCCAATTAAAATCTTATAATCAATTTATTATAAAACTGAAAACAAATCAATTAAATAACCGATTTTCACCTTCTTTTTCAGGTAAGTCATGATGCTAAAGCACTTTCACCGTAGTAGCACTTTTGTCGGCTAAACATCTCTCGTTTTCGAACATCGGGTAATAAGCAACCAAATACGAGGAAATGGTGTCGAGTATAACACGCTTGTTGCTATCGTCTTTGTACAAGTAAAGTATATATATGAGGTGAAATGGAAATCGTATGGTAGGACACTTTCAGTATTCAGGTACATTGTGCTTTGCCAAACATCCAATTAAAATTCTTATTTTCTAAGTGAATAATTTCACGTTAGAGAAGCACACGAAAACCGATGGGACATAACGAGTGTACTAATGATACGCTTACTCCGGGGATTCAAAAACGTGCAGTTTTGGCATCGAATTATCATAATAATAGCGCGACTACGATATAAACATATACGCGAAGTGCATTAGAAGGTGAAATAAATGAGGCCCGGAATGGCCATATAAATGCACATGCATTGTCCAGCGAAACTATTTCTGCGATAGTAGTTTTGTATATTTTGCTAACTGTGAGAAACATCTGAAAATTATTATTAACCTGCTTTGTATATGGCGTTATGTCGTGAATGGACAAATGCGTGATTTATGGGATTTAGATGGATTATGTTACATGACTTACACTTAATTGCAATTTCTAAGTGCATGCAATTTGAGCTGAGAGAATATTGCATCGATGGTATGTCACATATTAGAAATTTAGTGATTTTGTCATTTAGTTAACTTTAAACTTTACACGAGCTGTTTGAAAGTTTCGTAATATTTGGAAATAAAAATGTCTTACAGCACGAGATAAGTAATTGGTAGTGCATTTGCTGATTACTTTTCCCGATGTTTCAAAACTGATCATTATTGCCTACTCCTGGCAGCAATATTATAACGATGAATCAGTTATATCAAGTGTGTGTCTGGCGTGCCACAAGGTATTCATCTGATGACACTACTTTTTATTTAATTTTCTAATAACCTTTCAGTTATTTTAAAAAATAATAATTTTTATTTTTATTATTATAATTCTCCTTCAATGGCCTCCTGACCTTGAGGTTCCCTAATACTTCATTTTTTATTGTGAAAGGGTTATTAGTAGAGATGTTTAGTTCACAAACTAACTAGTAAGTTCGAACTATTCATTTCACTGAACCAATCGAACTATTCACTAAAATGTTAACATTTAGTTGGAACTGAACTGAGTTGACTGAAAGAATTACGACGCTGGTTACGGTTCACAATTCAATTCAGTACTCACATTTACATGCAGGCAACACTTCCTCGTTCGTCAGTTGTCATATCAGTACGAGCGGGTTCAGCACTCTCACTTTGCACATGCACATATTTTGAATTTATAGTGTTTTTTGCTGCCTCAGATCGTTACTACTACTACTGCAATGGCGCTACAGCCCAAATCGGACCTTGGTCTCCTGCCATGCAGGTTCCTTAACATTTTCATTACTTATTGTGGAAAGGTTGTTAGCCCTTCGCACAAATCTCTTTCTACGAATTTTTCATTTTCGTGGAATGAGGTGACCAAGGTATATCCAAGCAGGCAGTGTGTTGGAATTATGCGTCGACCGCGATTTGAACTCACAACCTTCGCATTGTAGACCAACACGCTACCCACTAGGCTGCACCCTAGCCTCTGATCGTTCGTTGAGACGAATTACGGATTCGCAATATAGTCATATTCGTATTTTTAAAGCATTGCAACATAATGCCGATGCCGAATGGACGGCTTATTGGATGTGTATACGCAACCGATTTTCGACTTCGGCACTGTGTTCTGTCCAGTGTTCCAGAAAAAAACCCAGCTACGGCGTGCATGATTCCTATTCCTACTCCTTTTGCTATTCGATCTTGCAAAAATAAACGTAGGTGTTTAGTTCAGGAACAATAAATATGAACTACAATACTTTTGAAACAGAAACGTTTCCATTTCCTTGAAGAGAAGGATGTAGGCTTTGTTCAGGAACGAAGTTTCTTCGAACTATCAGTTTCTGCTTGACGCATTTTCTATTTTATTCCATGAATTAAATATGAAAATTCCTGTGTTGCTTCGTACGTTTTTTTTCTTTTTGCATGTTTGTGAAGGGATAAGGAACAATTGGCACGCTAGTAGCTAAAAATAAATTGCATTCTATTAAACGTACCGAGTGGCAAACAATATTTCTGTAAATTTCATTTTATTAAAAAAAAAATATTATTCAGCATTTAAGTGTTGAAAATCTTTGCGTGATGGCTTCAAGGAAATGAAGTCCAATTTGGGATCATTTTGATGAAGTGCTAGAGAGCAAAGGGAAGCTCTTTAAATGCAGATATTGCCGAAATATGCTAAGCTGTGTTGCTCGAACCTTGGGAAAATCTAAGGAGGCATATGAAGTCCAATCATCCAACAGTTCTCTTGGAGAAAAATTTTCGTGAAACTTCAAGTGCTAGTTCCCAAAAAACCTTCTTCGATGCTTTTGCCATTGCAAAAGCGAGTACGAGTGCTTCATTTTCGAACTATAGTGTTATATGGACTTGGAATATTATAACGATGAATCTGTTATATCAAGTGTGTGTCTGCAAACTAGACAAACATATTCCATTAATTATACAATCGATCATGTGTCATGTTCTACAACGAGGTTGAACTAAACGAACTAAGATAAAAAACTATTCCTTTTGGTGAACTAAAACTAGTGAACTAGTCCACCAAATTGAACTATTTTGCCGCCTCCAGTTATTCTACTTCTACAATGGCGCTACAGCCCAAATCTGACCTTGGCCTCCTGAAATGCAGGTTCCTTAACATTTTTCATTACTTAACATATTGTGGAAAGGTTGTTAGCTCTTTGCACAACCCTCTTTCTACGAATTTTTCATTTTCGTAGATTGAGGTGACCAAGTTATATCCAAGAAGGCAATGTGCTAAAATTATATATTGCGCTGACCGCGACTTGATCTCACGATCTTTGCATTACAAGACCAACATTCCAACCTTTAGGCTACACCCTAGCTAGTTGCCTCTAGTTGTTAACCCTTCTCATTTTCGTAAATTGAGATGACCAAAATTTACTCACGTAAGTAATGTGCAGAAGTTTTACGTTATAGCAGTAGGATACAATCTAGATAAATTAAAATTAAATCAAATTAAAATTATATTAAAATATTTATTAAAATTTCCAAAAGAATTGACGCTGTGGATAATTATAAGCGCTGAAACTACATATTACCGTATTTGACTTTTTCATTTGGACATAAATTACAAAAGCAATCTAAATGAAAATAAGATATTCAATTTCACCGATCTCATCCTTCATAATGACACAAATCCGGGCGCATATTGATCATAAGCTGGTCCGTTGCGATGCCACTGGATTTTAGAAGAGACTTCAACTCGGTGAATCAAATGGAGCTTTCTATGAAGCGTTGAAGGCTCCTGGCTTTCGTATTTACCAGATTATCGAGACTATCGAAGAAGTGTGCGCCTAGGTGACGTCTCCTTTCTCTAGAGAGAGCAGGGCAAGTACATAACAAATGAAGAATCGTCTCTTCTTTATCCTCGCAACTCACAAAAATCATTAAATGGAAGACTAAGCCTCTGAGTAGTCAGTGTCCTGTAACGACTCCTACTATGGAGCTAATTATCTATCCGCTTAGCGAGATCAGACTACCAGAGCTCTTTAGATTCAGCACGGGCCATAACTGTCTGGTGGTATTAAATGTAACACCGTTTGCCCAGCTGTCGTTATAATCTACTTTCAAAATCAAAACTTGGTTGCGTGTAGTCTGTGTTTTCGGTTAAATGCTTGTCCACTGCCGAGCTTCTTTAAGGCGGTCTGTTTACCAATAATATCGAGAGGTAGCAGATAAAACAGTACTTCTAGTGCTGCAAAATGGGTTGTTTTCAAAGTCCCACTAATGCATACACAAGATGTTCTCTGCACCTTGCTGAGGAGAGTGCGGTTTGTTTCTGTCTTTAGGGCAGTCTACCATACAATCACACCATAAAACAAGATGGGTCTGATGACGGCAACGAAGAGCCACTAATTTCACGTTCCTGAATATTAGGTTAGCTCAGTTTACTATCTAAAATAAGAACTCCATCTGCGAAAACAATACTGTTATCATCCAGGTTAGGTAGGACAACATGAAGGATTTAGTGTTTCCTAGTCAAAAGAACTAGCTCGGTTTTGTGTGGGCTCCCCCTCAAACCGTATTCACGAGTCCAGTTAGAGAGTAATCAAAAGGCATTTTGCATAAACTCGCCCAGAGTACTCGGGTGCTTACGATGCATGGCTATTGCAACGTCTTCTTCACAAGTATTCACTTTAAAGCCTGCCTCTTCCAGTTTTAGCAGTAGTCCACCACCCCGTTCCAAAGAAGCGGAGAGAGAACCCCGCCTTGCGGAGTATCTCTACTAAAAAGCCTTCTACGATGCCTAGTTTTCTGCTGATAATCTTCGATGTCAACATTAAATTAATCAGTACGGCAACTTAAGCGTCCATCTTCAGAATTGAAAATGCGTCCATAATCGCTTCTGGTCTTACTCTGTTAAAAGCCCACTGGATATCGATAAAAGCTACCGTAGTGTACTCTGTAAACTTAGATATTTTTCGATATGGCATGCGAGTGGTCATTTCAACCGACTTACCCTTCCAATATGCGTGTTGGGCTGCTGGGAACATTTACTGATCGATATCGCTGCGTAGATGGATGTCTATTAATCGTTCCAAGGCTTTTAGAAGGAATGAAGATGGACTTATAGGTCTTATGTCCTTCGGACATGTATGAGAGCTTCTTCCCGCTTTGGGGACAAAAACCACTTCCACTTCCTTCCATATTTCAGGAATGTGAACCAGTCGCTGACAACCTCTAAAAATAACGTCCAACTGGAGAAGAGGTGTTTTGAAATTCGGTATTATGCCATTCTGTCCTGGGGATCTATATAGTTTGAAACTGCGTATTGCCCATAGGATTTTGTTCTACGAGATTGTGATTTCAGAATCGCGTATTTGAAGCTTGAGCTGGTGTTCTTCTCGGTGCAGAACGACTGAAGAGCTACCCGGAAAGTGAGTACTTAAGAGTAGATCAAGGGTTTCATCATTCGAACAAGTCCATGATACATCATATTTCTTTAGAGGGTGGTCGAGATAATTTTGCGAAGTCTGGACACTTCGGATGTCTCTTCTACTATACCGCAAACAAATTTTCAGGACTCGCGCTGCGCTTTTCTCAAGGATTCTTTGTAGGATTCATATTCTGCGGCTTCTTTGGTTCGCTAAGGCTTACTAAAAAGCCATATGCAGCCTTTCCTGAGATTTTGAATTTCATCGTTCCACTATGGTAATTTCTGCTTACCTCTTGGCTTCCTAGTGGGACAAGAGCTTGACATTGTCCCATTTTAAGCCCTTGCAAGGGTCCTTCAGAAAAAAGTGCAAAAATAGAAGAAGAAGCAAGCTAATTTTTTATTTCATTTTGCGCATGTGGTCTATGCAACAGTCCTCGCAACAGCTTAAGTCCGATGCTCAGGATCGCGCCTTGTGGAAGAGAGATGTTTCTGTCCGATGCCCCTACAGGGGGTCTTAACAGGAATTTGATGTGGTCTATGAGGTATCGATCATAAATATTATTGTTACGGGACGTGAAAAGGCAAAAAAAATACTTGCATTAGGACACATCTTAATATCAGCTCATTTCGATGAGCAAAACTTTGTTGCCTCCGTTTCTGGTGGCACATATTGAATGGAATTACTCGATCGAGGAGTCAATAGCTGCGATCTAATAAGTTGATGATAGAGATAGCAAATTTTTAACGCATTCCTTCCTTACAATAATAAACAAAATAATAAATTTGGTTGTATTTTGTTGTAAAGAGCGAATGCTGTACAATATACTTATCGCTAGCTACCCAGTCTGATGTTGTTGAATAAGAATTATGTTAGAGATCCTTAACACAACATAGCTCGTGTGATAGAGGGACAGACAAAGGCTATTGGATGAAAGGTATACGGAACTCTAAGAAAATCGAACAACATTAGATGCCAATAAGGTCCGGGTACCAATGTCGATCTTTAATGTAAAACTTCTATTTAATTTGTTTAAATGAGAAAAAAAAATAAACAAAAAAAAATATTCCACAACCGTTTAACTATATTAAATGCCTAATGCCTCACTGTTCTGTTCCACCTAGTACTTGTAATTGGCTTCACATATCTAATTGTGGCCGTATGTAGGTGGCCTGAATGTAATTTACTGTATGTTGGGCACTTCATGACTGATTTTACGACACATTTAGCCTTCCGTGGTAGTTGGTAACCAGCCATGCTAAGCATTTATCGCCGGGCATATGCTGCACTTCTTCGGGTTTTATGTCAGCAAAATAAGTGTTAAAAATAAAAGCAAAGTCGGTTTAGGGTAGTCTAGACATAACGCGAGCACCGCTTAAGTATACGCATAGATGTTGCATGTCCTGCACTTATATGAAATGCTCGCGGTACATTCGGTCGGTATTTAAGCGAAGAAAAAAAATAATAGTGAAATAAAAAAGTCATACGTATACTCGAATGGTCTATATAGGGTGTTTGCTGGCGAAAGGTAATTGCCACTTAGAATGATGGAGACCACGACCATATTCTCGCAGGATGATGAATTTATACGCGCCACATGTTCTCACGAAGATTAGCCATGGTTAGTTATATGGACACTTGGACTGAATTGTTATGAGGATTATAATTTTGTTGTGGTCGCATAAAGTAGGTGGTCAGTTATAATTCAAATTTAGACGAACTGAATTTTTTTTTAAATCCTACGAGTATAATCGCCTACTAAGAAATGATATAGGATTTGATAGGGTTAATTTAATTTCTTACTAGTAAGACAATACAACCTGTCTGATAAACTCTCTGTAACCATTACCAAAATTAAAACTCGTATTCTCAGGAATGCTGATGAAGATTGATTTTCATTCACATACAGTTTTCTATATTTTTAATTTTTTGTTATTTCCGTATAGGTTGATTCATGCCGACAATCATTATCAATTTTGGTGGTACCAGTTTATACCTATTTGCAGTTCCGCATTCTTACTGGTGGATACGATCTATCTAATATCTCTTCTAGTCTGTGGGTCGAAACGCCTGGTTCTGTAATGCAACTCTATACCGAGAAACATGGAACGGTTATAAGAATCTCTGCCCGAGATGTAGACGTAAGCTAGGTACTTGTACCCCGAAGGAACCACATCCATGGCTGGCCAATTTTCCTGCCTCCTGTCGTATCAGTCCATCTCTTTCTGTATGACCACTAAATCCATATCATCAATTTCCGCCTCCTACTTTACCGGTAGGTACCTACCATAGAGCGCATTTCGATCTCCTCAGTCACTACTCTATTTCGTATGTCTACAATGCTATACTAATGTGTATATTTTGCTACTTTATCACTCACAGAGTAAGTTCTGTGAATCACACTCTGAGATGCATCTCGCTTAGCCTGGTCGCTAATTTCTTCCGTAATTGCCTTGTACTGCCAGTCAATATATAGTCTTCCCGCTTACCGCCAATTCAACTCCCTTTAGGTCAATACTTTCACAACTCACTCCAATTGGATTACACTGGTGGGTAGTATTTTGTTCACTCCAGTCTCTTACTAATTTCCGCAAACTAACTATTTAACAACCTGAACCTCCGATCTTGCTCACATCAAGGCTAAGTTGCAATGCGTTTCGCTACTTCGTCTCGCTACTTCCACCAGAAGTCTACTTCTTCAGCGTTATTTGACCATATCATCATTCAGATGCATCGTTTCTTCATTTAATTAGTTCAACGGCTTTTTTTTGGGTCTATATTCTCTAGATCCACAGAGCCTCAAATACCTCTATGTATACAAGGCACCTGCAGAAAGTAAAAGTACCAGTTACCCTCTCTTTGTCGCTGTGTATTCATACCCAAACTGCAAGAGCAGATACTCTAGTACTTGACGAATGTAAAGTATTACCGCGAAGTGAACAGTTTTATTCTGTTTCCAGATAACACCTTGTCCCAGCTTTTTTTCGCCAGCGGGCTGTTGCACTCTTCATCCACGATAATGTGTCTTTCCAAATATGTAGTTTTCCATTTAGGAAATTGCTCCAAGTTTAATTAGATCTAGATAAAATAACTGATCCAAAGACATATCATGTACTTTTGTTATGCATATAGAAGCCCAGCAATCACTGCAGCGAACACTTTATCAAAACTGGATGGACTATCTAAATTAATCCAATCTATGTACACTGTAAAACTTGACGCTAAAACCATTATCGCAGACGATTTAAATGTTTATAACATTACCTGGCTTAAACATTTCTCCACTACGTACCAAGGACATGATACAGAGCTTTTTGTCTCTTTAAATGGATTAACACTACTGGTGGATGAGCCTACTCGTTTATCAGACATCGCAGGTTATTTTGCTAATATTCTTGACCTATTTCTCACCAAACAACCTGAGAAATATTCTGTCCCTATCATAACATCATCGCCAATTAGATATACTGTTTATTTCATAATTCGTGCTCAATTCCCAGTTGCAGCAACTACACCGCTGACAGTTAAGGTACCTCGAAGAAACATTTGTCATTTCAAAAGAGCCAATTGGGGGGCACTAAATAACTTCTTCAATGCCTTTAATTCGAAGTTGTGCCTCGATTCCAATGATTGCGATGAAGCCTGTAGAAGGGTCACCGAGATTATCCTGAACGGTACAAAACTCTGCATACGGTCCATTCTAGTCAAAAGAGAGTCAGACCGTCGAAGGATTCTTGGTTCAACAAAGAATGTCTCAATCCAGACCAAAAAACAAAATTTTCAAACATTTAAACGCAATAAAACACCTGCCAACAATGCATCAAGAAATGCCTGAAAATCGATACTCAATCGTGTTAAATTTAAGCAAAAAACTTCAACGGAACAGCCTCCAGTGCCCTAAAGGCTCGAGGTCTTACTGGTCATTTGTCAAAATGGTCAACAACACTTTCATTTCTTCTTCTATATCAACTCTAGTTGTTGGCGACTGTACCGTGGATGATCCTAGCGAAAAAGCCAACTTACTGGCAGCAAGTTTCGCAAGAAACTCTCGCCTTCCACCATCAAACCAATCGCCTCCCGCTGCAAATCCTTCTGGTTTCTCACTGCCAGCATTAAACTTTCGCACGAGACTTATTTCTCGGACCCTTGAAGGTCTCAATATCTACAAATCTGCTAGTCCGGACGGTACTCCCCCCATTACCGGTAAAAAGAGCGCCTCTTCTTTAGCTAAACCTCTTCGCCATCTTTTCTATCTTTCTTACTCTTCTGGGTGATTTACACGTATGTCGAAAGTTGCGAATGCTCAGCCCATTCCCAAGAAAGGAAGCAAAGCGAACCCCGCCAACCACCGCCCAATAGCCATTACTTCAATGCTCTTGAAGTAATGGAAATTGCTTTCAATATTAAAATCGTCAAATACCTGGAGCATAAACAGCTCATCCATGATCGTCAGTATGGGTTCCGTTCTGGACGGTCGACAGGGGATCTTTTAGTCTACTTGACAAAGCGTTGGAACTCATGCTTACATAAATATGGCAAAGGTCAAGTTCTCGCACTTGACATTGCAAAAGCTTTTGACAGAGTTTGGCACGAATGTCTCTTAGTTAAGCTTAGCGCCATTGGCCTTGTTCAATGGATTGAGAGTTATCTCTCTGAACGCACTATACGAGTAGTATTAGATGGCGTTACTTTTTCCTCCTACCCAATTGATTCCGGCATCCCCCAAGACTCTGTTTTACCTCCAACTCTTTTCTGAGTTTTCATAAACGACCTTCTGTCGTCCACTTTCAATCCAATCCATAGTTTTGCAGATGATACTTTAGAAAGCACCATTCAGTATGCTTCCAATCGCAGGAAGTTATTCAGCTGAACTCGGAACTCAACCCAAAACACACTTCGCGTTGCTCGATCATATATTCAGAAATATGCGTTCCGATTGATTGGAGACGAAACCATCATAGATTCTCTCCAGTATCACAGAAATGTCGGAGTACTCAGCATTTACTATCGATACTTCCATGGTAAATGCAGTACGAAACTCAGCACATTCATTCCTCCACTGTATACTTTTCCCCGGAATACTCGCCAAGCTGAACGCGAGTATATGGTCAAAAATTTGCCTTCTAGTAAAGTGAAATATAGGCAGTCATTCATTTCCCGAACGCCAAAACTTTTGAACGATTTGCCAGCTAGTTTGTTTCTCAACAATTACAACCGGCGGTGCTTCAAGAATAACGTTCACCATCATTTTCGTCTCTCTCTAACTTGATACCTCTTCCTTTACCGACAAAACTGTGCATTGCAGTAGAGTGTGAACTCCTAAGTTGTACTCGGTATCGTAAGAAAAAAGCGAATCTCGTTAGCATAAAAACTCGCCTTGTAGTGTCCGGTTGTGTGAAATATGTCGATAACAAATTCTGTCGTACCACGGGGGGCACAACCACCATAGAACAAGATATATACCACCGATCTCCGTGAGTTGCCACCCACTTCAGTCTAAGTTCTTTCAAGACTTTGAGACTGATCGAACAGCTCGGGTCCCTGAAGTTGCCAAACTCCAAACGCAAACTACTGTAATCGGCGAACCTTTGAACCAGTAGCTATTCCCTTGCGGGATATAAACTTGTACGCACAATTTTTGGGGGGAAGAGGCGTTCTAAAAGTTTCACGGAGAGGAGGGCGCTGTCGCTCTTACTGTATGCGATACTATGTTTGGAATACCAGAAATCGTATACCTGCAGTGTATCATAGTTACACAGTTAATACTCGATGAGGAAGAAATAGTTTCTGCCATTCAGTCAACGGCTGTAAATGAAGCCCCAGGAATAAATTTTTACTGCACTGTAGAATGAAGAAAGATATCCGTCTGAATGGGAGGACGCCATTGTGAAAATCCGGAAAAAAGGGCGACCCGATTGTAGCATTTGGCGAGGGTTATGTCTACTTACTGCCGGATTGAAAATCATGGCTGTCGCTCAACAAGCTGTGGATTATAATCGTCATGGAAGATATCGGGTTGGTCGAGCATGTAGCAGTTCAGCAGGAGGCCAGATGAATAAACAAGTCCTGGCGACAAATAAAGGGCGATGCTTAGAATCGCGACTTTTTGAAGAGAACTGTTTCTTTCCTACGCCCCTAAATGGTGTCTTAACAGGAAATTGATTGAGTGATATTTTTACAAAAACTGTGAGAACAATGGGATGTGACTTCCCATTTAGAAAATGAAGTTATCTATATTTTTTGAAACATCCATCTATTCCAGAATTTTTAACTTAGGGCTTACATATTGAGAACGAACTGTTTTACCGCATTAGATTACTAGGTTGAAAACTAATGTTCACCAGCAAAGACTCCATGATAAGTTTCATTGCAAATTGAAAATTCGAATTTCAAAGGCAGCGAAGAACAAATATTTCTGCTCCATTTTCTAATCAATTCAAATTTCGTCTACAATGGCGCTACAGCCCAAATCGGACCTTGGCCTCCTGATATTCAGGTTCCTTAACATTTTTCATTACTTATTGTGGAAGGGTTGTTAGCCCTTTGCACAACTCTCTTTCTACGAATTTTTTTTATTTTCTTAGATTGAGGTGACCAAGGTATATCCAAGCAGGCAATGTGCCGGAATTATAAGTTGCGCCGGCCGGGATTTGAATTCACGACCTTCGCATTACAAGACCAACAGACAATTCAAATTTCTGCGCAATCGATTTTTGTGAGGTTACTCTATTGCACTACGAAGAGATACTCGATATGCACTAACACTACTCTCCTAATAGAGTTTGGATAATGTAAGTGCAGCGATTGCGTGGGAAATTTTGTCCGAATATTGAATTTTCTCCATTTTTTTTTACAGAATGATCTGTGTTATAGGCAATTTCGGCCTTTATGTGCAATGCACAAACACAGTCATGGAGGGAAGGAATATGACTAGAAAGGTAGTGAAATCAACCGTAACGAGTCACTTCTGTCCTAATGGAGTTTGGACAATGCATGTACAATGCATACTTTTGAAAACAGTCAGTGAAAGCAAACTACAAGTTAGACCGTTTTTCAAATCTTACATTGCCTTCTTGTACTTCTAAACCAAGCTGAACTGTTGGTATTATTGCAATGTTCAAACTCTAGAAGAGTAGGGTTAATGTGTATCGAGTATCTCTAGTCAGCATAAGTATAAATCTTCCGACTTAATTAAAATAAAATCTGCTTTATTAGTCGAGAAAAGCTGGCAATTTAATATAATCCACTCGTCTACACACAGGTAATTTAAATGCCTGCAAAACCGTTAACACCTGCTTTACCACCCACGTAGCCTGTCGCCACATCAAATTTTCAAATCTTTTGCGATTCTGACCACTAGGATTTCTCACGACAAAACACTTTAATCCAATCCGATATATTCCATAAACTTCCATACCTTATTAGTTCTGGTTCGGTTTTAATTAGTCTCTCTCTCTGATATCGCATCCAATAATATCATAATTTAATATCAAAAGTTCATCTACATAAAATGGCGTAATTTATCGTATTGATGCTATTTTTATTCGCTAATTTATTTAAATCTATGGCTAATGATTCGATTTGATTGCTCAGCTCTCAGCAAGCAAATCTCACATATGTTTGAATCATTCATTTAATTCCCATTAGCGCATGCCGACGATAACAAATGCGCGTTAAATACTATAAAATACTTCCGTCATTGAGCAAAACCTATTGCCTATCATCAGATAATTACGGTCATAGATACTTTACATTTAAATATTTACATACATATATGCGTGTAGTAGGGTTTCATATAGATCTATAGATATAATATACGAACATAATTCAAGTTCAGTGGCGCTGATATGATAAACGACGGCATGAAATGAATACTATTTTTCTGCATTGTGTTTCACCTTGAAATGAGAAACTGTAAATTCTGGAAAGTGTCGTTCATCATGCTTCCAAAAAGAAAAACCAAATAAATAAAAAGAACTAAGAACAAGTAATTTAAAAAAAAATAAAAAAGAAAAAAAAAACGGGGAGTACCAATACCTTGCAGTTAACATTGAGCAGGAAAATCCGGGCAAAGATCTTAGCAGATACGTAGTACTCGCAGTTGTAGTAGTTGTAGGTAACGACTGGACTAGAGAAAGGTAATAAATCGGGGAAGCGAAGAAAAGGTAAATAATTGGTCGTCTTGTGCAAAGGCATAGCCTCTCTAACAGCAATCAAAGTTGGAACATCTTAAGATACATTAACGCTACGGATAGGTGGACTGGTAGAGTATAGTACGTGTATATGGTGGGTATTCCCTCTACACACAACTCTCCGAACAATTTTATGACTTTGCAAGAGTTCTGGACGTGTCTTCGAAATTATCTATGACAACCGGCTAAGATTGGGCCCACTATATGAGCAGCGATGATTGAAACTCGAGTTAAAACTTGAATGGAATGCCAGATCTTAACAGATTTTTTTTTTTCCCATTTTTTTACCGAGTCAAGTTCATGTGAAAATGATTTTTTTTTAAGAAGTTTAGGTTTAGTTTTTTTTTTCTTACTTTCCAAATTTTTTAAGTGCTGGTGATCGGCTGATGTGAAGATTCTATTTTGAATGCTACTTTCGGTAGCTTCATTCCGTAAGTCAAATCGAGATGAGAATTTTAATTTAATGATCACCGCACTCAGATTATAAAACATCTTTAAAAATATATTCCAGGAAATTGTTTATGTGTGTTTTTCAAAATCATTAAGTACACACGATTATAAAATGCTGAGTATTTCCTATCGCATAATAATAAAACCAAAGAAGTATTCCAATAAAAAAAAAATAACAGCTTTATTTTACTTTGTCTAAAAAAAAGCATTAATTTTATATTGTCAAGCAATCAAATTTATATTGTTTTTAGTAATTACGATAAAAGAAGATAAATTGAATTTTTTTTTAATACGTTTTAGTTCAAAGAAAAGAATTTTAGTTAAAAAGTTCTCATAAAGAAATAATTTTGACTGTTAATTATTTAACAATGATTATGTCTCTCATTTAATTGAAGAACCTCGTAACTCAAAGTTCCCGATTATTTAGAAAAGTTTTTGAAAGTTTTAATTTTTTTTTAGATTACAACAAAATTATTATTAATGTTCTAGCTATTGTTGGAATACACGCAATCAATAACTCAACTTCCTGTTAAGACCCCCTATATGGGCATAGGAAAGAAACAACTCTCTTCCACAAGGCGCGATCCTGAGCATCGGCCCCTAGCTGTTGCCAGGACTTGTTTATTCCTCTACACACAATAAGCTAAAATTCCAGGCAAAATTCATCGTGCACTGTTGGAAGGCCCATTTCAGTTGGGGTCTCTAGGTTACAACTAATAGTCAAGGCTGTCGTTCTAGGGTATGCGGGGTAAACGTCGTATACCCTCTGCTTATTTCCTAGAAAAGCGTATACCCTCTGGTGCGAGAGCTGTATACGGTAGCATACGCTGTTATATACGTCGCATAACGTGTGTTTTTTCATAAAGGTAGCTTGTAACGCATATTTTTTACATGGAGATATTTATGCATCAAAAAACTCGACTCCATCATGTAATTGTTAAGAAACTTCGCGAGCTCCCATGGTCATCTACTCACCACTCTTTGCTTATACATGCATATCCCATTCCCACGCAAGGTAGTTTTTAGTTCCCCAAATTATGAAATAATACTAGGGATCTTTAATAATCGCATTGATTTGCAATGTTGTTGAAAGGAAAGATTTTCGGATTCTATACTGTTATGTATTATTATTCGTGACGTTTCGGTCTCTGCTGAGACCTTTACCAAACAGTGTGTGTATCTCGACGATAACAGAAAAGGGTGCGTCACAAAAAAGTCGAGCTCCCTTCAGCCAGTTTTTGAACATGTCAGCTAACTGGCGTCCCTAAGGGCTCACTTTTATCTCCCACTCTCTTTTTAGTCTTCATAAGCGACCTGCTGTCATCTACTCTCAATCCTATTCACAGTTTCGCAGATGACAACACTCTATCTACCAACTCGACTCTCCTGCGGACGCTCGTCCGACATCGGTGGCTTCTTGTCGTAATGAGTCGATACAATCACTGAACTCTGACTTCAGTTTAATCGTGGAATGGGACAGGAAAGAGAGTTTAATGCCTTAAAAACGCAGTCCTGTCATCTTTCTATTAAACGTAACGTTCCGACGCCGGTCACTAATATGTCCTTAAATGGCGTACAGATTCCACCTTCTGAAGGCTTTACATTACTTGGTGTAAAATTTAACAATCGCCTAAATTGGACCAACTCATTTACGAAGTCGCTCTTGATGCTTTAAAATGTCTATGTATTCTGCAGAAGTGTATGAAATACTTTTCTGCCGACTCTGAACTAGCTACCCTCTATAAAGCTTATATCCGACCACGTCTTGAGTAAAACTCGCATGTTTGGGCTGGGGCCCCAAAATCACATCAGGCTCCTCTTGGCCGTATCCAGGAACATGCATTCCGATTAATTGGAGATGAGGCTATATCGGTCCCAATTGACTCCCACCACCATCGCTGAAATATCGGAGCTCTCTGCATTTACTATAAATACTTCCATGGTAAATGCAGCAAGGAACTAAAAGCCCTTATGTACTACCTATATTACATGCCCCCGAAAAACTTGCAAGCTGAATGCTCACACGAGTACACTGTGAAGCCCTTGCCGTGGAGAACAGTGAAATTTAGGCAGTCCTTCATTCCTCGGACGACAGTGTTGTGGAATTCATTACCAGGCAATCTCTTTCCAACTGGATACAACCTCCAACAATTTAAGAACAACATTCACCGCCACTACAAAATCTCCCGTCCTGTGTTTCCCTTCTGATTTTCCTGTATCCACTTATTTCCCCGTACGAATGTCGACTTATATGTGCATCGCGCATGAAAGGGTGACCGCCTAAGTTATTTTTGATGGCTGTAAAAAAAAGCTATCTTTGGTATGAATTCCCCCTCTCGGCCACAGAACTTTCTCCTCCTGTCGATCATAGGACCTATTCGCATACTGAACTCCCTCTATCGGTCACAGGACTTACTTCTGCCCGTCGATCATACTTGCCTATCCCTCCATTCGCTTTTCACTTTCGACTCTCCCGTCCAAATATCAATTCACAACTTACTGCTTTCACGAATGCTCGCCCTTTTTATACGCAACACTACGAGCACTTCTTTAGAAGTGTATAATGAATTTTTGCGTAGAATAATTAAATTGCAGTTCAATGTTATTGATGGATTAATGATTTTATAAATCTAGCAACATCGGTCACCGGTGATTTCTCTAGCCTTGCAACAGCGTACGCCCTCTGCTGGACTTACAACTACAGCTCTACTTATAGTTAGCCTAATCTTGAACTTTCCTAAATTTTCATAGTCGCTTCTTTCATAACTATCTAACCAAATGTAGGGCACTTTTTGACTAACAACAAATCAGTCTGGCCTTAATTTCAAGTTGTAATCATCTTAAACCTGATCTCAAAAATCTGACTGCATTACTTCTATTGGGTTGTTCGAAAAGTAATTTGGTTTTTTTTTTTGTGGAAATGAAAGACAGTTTTCGTATGATAAACAAATACTTTATTAAATTATATACTGGCCGTTCTGGTCCAACACCTTTTGCCATCTTTCTGGTAGTAGCATAATTCCACGCTCATAAAATTTTTGGTCTTTGCTGGCAAAAAACTGATCGAGGTGGTTTTTGACCTCCTCATTTGAGGTTAAGGTTTAACCGTCTAAAAAATTTTGGAGTGACCGGAACAAGTAATAATCCGATGGTGCCAGGTCTGGAGAATATGGTGGGTGTGGCATTGTATCCCATTCAAGCTGTAAAAGCTTTTGGCGAGTGACCAAACTTGTGTGAGGTCTCGTGTTGTCTTGGTAAAACACTACACCTTTCCTGTTGATTAGTTCTGGCCTTTTCTATTGAAGTGCATCATTCAGTTTGTCCAGCTGATGACAGTAGACTTCCGAATTAATCGTTGTGTTATCCGGATAAAACCTAAAAAAAAACGATTCCTTTAAAATCCCACCAAACAGACAGCATCACCTTTTTTTAGTGAATATCGGGTTTGAAAATGGTTTGAGCCGGTTCATCTTTTTTGCTCTTGCTCTTGCGTTTGACGTTGTTGTATACAACCCATTTTTACCGTCCCCAGTGATGATGCGCTTCAAAAACGAATCATTTTCGTGACGTTTGAGAAGCGAATCGCAGACGTCAATGCGGCGACACAGATTTCTCTCTGTGAGAACATGGGGAACCCATACATCGAGCTTCGAGGATAATCCCAGGCCTTTCAAGTGGTCATAAACTGTTGAATTTGATAAATTTAACTTCAATCCGATCTCACGTGTTGTTATTCGCCGGTTCGCATCAACTAATGCCTTTATCGCGTCTTTATCAGCTTCAACCGGCCTTCCCGAACGTGGTGCATCTTCGACATCAAAATTGCCGGATCGAAATTTAGCAAACCAGTTCTGGCACTGGCGTACTGTCAACACACCTTCTCCATACACATCGGTCAATTTCTTTCTGGCTTGAACAGCATTTTTACCCTTTCTGTAGTAAAACAGTAAGATATGTCGAAAATGCTGCTTATCGCTCTCCATATTTAAAAGGGCACCAACCAAAAACTACTGCGTAGAATTAATTAGATTTTTTCACACACAAGCGTTGCTATATGAGCTCTCAAAGCATATAAAAATTATACGGCTTAATTGTGAAGTTGGGTGCAAAAAAATACAATTAAATCCTCTGTCGGGAAAAAACTAAATTACTTTCCGAACAACCCGATACATTACTCGGATACCGTACAAATTATATATATCGTCGGACAGGAAAATTGTTAGTCCCTTGAAAGTCGTTATTCAAGGAACCAAAGATTTTTCTATTCTGAAAGTCATTATTCAAAGAACCAAAGATTTTCCTATCGTACACTATTTATAAAATTTCTATTGCATCCGAATAACGTAGAAGTTATGCAATCAGATTTCGGAGATCTGGCATATGACGGCGTCATAATTTGAAAATTTAAATAAGGGCGTCATAATGACGCCCTTATTTAAATTTTCAAATTATTATAAAGAACCATGAATAGTTCGATAAACAAAATAAACTCTTTTTAGAAAAAAACTTTATCTTGTTTCGTACAATATTTTTTGTTTCCCACAAATTAGTCACCTAAAGATTTATGTAACGCTTCACTGAAAGAATTCACTCATGCAGAATGCATTGAAAAGCGTATTGTATTCAACACCTTACCAACGAACTATATGTCTGATCTAATAATACAGCCACTAGATAGTTTAAAATAAAATTACATTCTTCAAATAAAATTCAACATTCTCACGCTCTTAATCACACAACAATAAAGTATTCAAATTGAACTAGACTTGAACTCCATCAAGAACCAAAGCGTTGACGATATAATGGTAATTGAACTAATTGATGATGATGAATATGGCAATCGTCCGACTTAAATTCAACTCAAAAATTAACTCCTCACTATACCAATCCACTTCAATTTAAATACTACAAACTGATACGCCCACTTAATATCGGTTGAATCCTTTTGACAAAACTTTAATATATATGGAATGCCACTTGTTCGCGTTTGCCGACATCCATAAATTTTCTTGTAATCAGAAATGAGAAAAACAACAAAAACAAAAAACCAACCGAAATCCATAAGAAAACACGATTCAGACTACCGACTATGAAGATTTATGAGGCAACGCTCATTACACGATAGGCGCCAATCTCAATTGCATTTCGAATCGAATTCGACTGCAAAGACGTAGCAAATAATAAGAGCAAAACGAACGAAAAAGGAAAAAAAAAATCATAAGAAAAGAAATTCAATCCAATTAGCTTACCAGGTGAGAAATAATTCAAAACCGCAAAATACAAGAAATGCATCGCCATTATATTACCGCGCCAACAGACCCTATTTCAGAAATACTTTATCTCAACAAGTAATTCGTCAATTTAAGATAAATTCACGTTACTGGCTTAAGTCTTTTGTTTGGGGCAAATATCGAGTCTCCCAGTTCGAGATCAATCATTTCTGGATCAAGTATTTTTTTTTTAAGTGGAGCTTAACACATTCAAAGATATCAAGCTTTTAGCTGAAAATCTATTTCTTGCCTTGTGTCAAGATAAATAAGCGAATGTCTTTGCTTCCTTGGTTTTTAATCATATTTTCAGTTGTTTTTTTTCTGAAATATCCACCCTTTGCACTTTATAGCAGTTAAATGAGAGATAAAAATTTTTCGCCATAAAATACATCATCGTGCATGTATCTTAATGATTTATTGTTCTGAAATTTTTCTCTTCATATTTCGTTTTGTTTAATCTCTTCAGTCCGGATGAGTTGGGATTTTGTTCGTGAGCAGTGCTATCCGGGGCATACATGTTGGTTGGATTTCGTAAAGTATAATACTTCACATCGTATAAAACTATGTGTATAGAAGACGAACGTGTACCTTCAGACATATTTCATTTAGTGCGAACCTGGTGTAGTATGCATGTACAAAACTCTATAAATGGTCCGCTCCACCTCTTACTGTCGGGCCTATTTTGATTACGTTCCTCTTTTCCATCGTTCAATATCTTCGATAAATTCGATAAATGCTACTCATTGGCTTTGTAATGTGTGTAGCTGTATGGATAATGTGTAAAACACTTATTTTTTGCTGCGTCAGATCCGTTAGATTTATGTTTCATTGATAAAAGAAAAGATACTTTGTGCGATCGGAATGAGGATGAAATTTCGTTTCGAAATCTTGATATGTGCTGAAAATGGTTCCAATTTTTTAACAGTTTTCAAAATTTGCAAAAAGAATTATGTAAATTTTCTAGACATGGATAAATCTTCCAAAAATTTTCGAATTTTATCATATTTGACCTTTGATATGTATTAAGTTTTGATAGATAAGTTCGCTGATCACTTCCCTATTGTAATTAGTTAGCTAGCAGATTTTACTGAAATTTTAAGGAAATATTGCTTACGAACATTGAGGCTATGTAAAACTAGCCGTAATCTAACACCGTTCTTTTTTTTACGTCTACTAAGAAGAATGTATTAAACCCATAAGGTCTGTGTTCAATTACTAATAAACAGTGCAACAGCCAAAAATCAATGTTACTTTTTGGATTCTTTGTGGTCTAGAGAAACATTTTCACGAAGAAACATACCCTCCACCATATCTGATTTTTTTGATATGAGCTGTTACTACGATTTCAATACTTTTTCTCAATAACAGTGCACATTTCGATCTTCAAGTAGTGGATCGATTATAGAGGATACTCTGAGCATTAATTTTGTCCTTCGGGTCATGTTCCTATCTTGTCACTTTACTATGAATTTCGGCAATTTCAGATGGATTCCACAGTTCGAAAATCCTGAGGATGGTGGAAGGGTTGAGAAAAGTATTATACCGCAGTGGGCAAAAATCTTTATCACCAAAAAGACTTTGGATCTGCGAACAAGGTCCCACTTGTTGATCAGACTTTTCGATTATGAAAATTTCTACACACAAAACTCAAAATTTTCACTTCTTCAAAAAAAAATCCATTAATTGCTAAAACGGTGCAAGTTATCATTTTCATGGCCGAAGATCAATTATAGGGAATATTGTAGCGAATGTTTTTGCTTTCAATGTCAAGTTTCTATCTTGTCAATTCGTTGTGAATTTTGGATATTTTATATAGATACCACAGGTTCCACTGATCGGATGTTTAAAGATTATTAAAATCTCTGTATTATTCTCCAAAAACAATTCCATTTACATTTAAAATTATATTAACAGTAGTTAACAACAAAAAAGCATAACAGGACTACGGTTGCGCGTAAACATCAATCATGCGATATTCAAGATGAAATATAAATTTTGTATGGGGAGTGGTAGAGAGGGAAACAGAATTGAACTAATTTTTTTCACATCATGATGGAGTAGCTATAAAAATGTTTCATACAGAATTTAAGCTTCCAAAATTGAATAGGTATTGAGAAAATTGGCGTATTAGGGGAAAGGGGGAGGGCCTTGACATTCAGATTTTTTAAAAAATCGATGTTTTGTAAATTTTATTTGTTTATTTTTATTTAGTTGTTTTAATTTACACACATAAAATGGACAAACTAAGATAAATTCAGTATTAGTGAGAAGTACCATTCGCTTTTTTGTCTACACATGTAAGAAAATTACAGTTGTTTTTAAATTATTTAATTCAGTATAAATTAGATTTCATTGTAAATTTTAATTTTTTTTAATCATATCTGTAACGACTTTGCAATTATTTCGTTATTGGCTGCTTAAACTCTAGATGAAATCTGAGAGCCACCAAGGGTACAGAAATATTTGTTGTCGCTCAAAAATCTCAAAACCGGATGTCCCTCCGTCCGCCCGTTCGCTCTTTAGTTTGAAAACACGTCGAGCTAGAAAGTTTAAATTTTGTATACGTTGTTTTTGGCGAAAAAGTACCCCCTCCCATACAAAGTGACAAATATATAACATTTATCGAGCTCACATTTTTTGCTAAATACTTAATTAGCATTATCACTAAGATGAAAAAAACAAAAAATAAAGTGGTTAGCTTCACTGTTTCTACCCCTCTCCCATACAATATGACACAGTTTCAAAACTGCAATCTATTTTCTTGAAAAGTATGAACGTTACTAGTCTGAAATTTAAAAGATGTCAATTTTATAATATTCGTAGCTATTTATGATGAACATAACTAAAATCCCTCCTCACTCCTTCTACTACAGGGTGCGCCATCTAAATGTGGTCGATGGAAATATTGAATAACTTTGACAGATTTAAACCGATTGACGTCGTCGAACACATTTCGGAAAGGTTATTGCATTACAATTTTAACCATGAATCGATTCACGCCCAAAGAACGCGCGGAAATAGTGACAATGTTCATTAAATGCAATCGTTCAGTTGTTGCAACACAGCGTGCGTATCGTCAAAAGTATCGCGGTGGTTCTGCGCCTAAAAGTGACACTATTCGTCGCTTAGCTTCAAATTTCGAGAATCACGGGTCGGTAGCGGACCGTTCACATTCAAAGAAAGTGACTGTTTGGGCCGGTGTCTGCTCAAAAACCATCATTGGTCCGTTCTTCTTGAGAGTTGGGGAAACTGTCAATGGGGATCGGTATCGATGGATGTTGGCACACTCTGTTTTACCAGAAATGCGTGAAAAAGGTCTTAAAGGCTTTTGGTTTCAACAAGACGGCGCGACATGTCACACCGCGAAATCAACGATGAACTTCTTGCGTCAAAAGTTCCCAGGACGTGTGGTATCGAAAGGGAGGGATATTGACTGGCCACCGAGATCGCCCGATTTAACGGCACCGGATTTTTTTTTGTGGGGATTTTTAAAAAGGCTAAGTGTATGCCAACAAACCAAAGACTTTAGACGAGCTTAAGGACAATATTCGAGCCGAAATCACTGCGATATCACCCGAGATGCTGGCAAATGTCATGGAAAATGCCAGAAAAAGAGCTGAATTTTGTATCCGCAATAAAGATGGTCATTTGATCGACGTTGTTTTCGGAAACTAAATGGAAAAAATTGTAAAGCTTCAAATTTTATAAAAATAAATAGTTTTCCAAAATCGATTGAGAATTGTTCAAGTTATTCAATATTTCCATCGACCACATTTAGATGGCGCACCCTGTACCTCGCATACAAACTGCACAATTTCATTAAATCTAAATTTCATACACAAATTTTCTCAGTTCCCCAAAAGGAAGTTGCATTTTATATGAAACACTTTTATAACAACTTTAGCATGATGAGAAAAAATTAGTTCAATGCTATCACCCTTTCTAACACTCCCCATATCTTGTGATCACAAAAAAAGTATCGTAAGATTGCACTTTACGCGCAATCTTAGCTGCGTTATGTTTTTTATTAGTTCCAATAGATTTAATCCAGTTCCGTTGACAAGGCTGCTGCAAATGATTAAAAGCTCGAAGTTGAATGCTGTGTTTCAATATCTACATGTGGATGGCGCTTCGTTTTTGATGAGGTGCATATGTGTGGCTTTAGTGTGTTTCATTCGTAGTTTAACAATTAAAATGGATTCGCGACGGGTTAGTGCATCAGGAATAGTTAATATGTTTTTTCCCAGGATCTACAAAGGTTGAGTAAATGTTTCGGCATTCATACCATTCCCGTTTCTCGTTTTCCAATGCTTACTTATTAATAATTTAATTAACATAGAAAGTGATCGTTCGGCTAATCAAAAAACTGCAAGGTTTCTTGAACCAATGCCTCCGACTCAGTTTAAGAACATTCTGGCCAGAAGTGATCTCGAACGACAAACTTTGCAGTACAACTGGACAGACTAAAATAGGCATTGAGATTCGGAGGCGGAAATGGCAGTAGATCGGTCACACTTTGAGAAGACCAGAGCGAAACATCGCCGTACCAACTCTGAATTATAATCTTTAAGGAAAACGTCGGGTTGATCGACCATGTATCACATGGAAGCAAGTAGTTGATCAGGAGGCCAGTGTCCTGGCGACAAATAAGAGCTGATGCTCAGAATCGCGCCTTGTAGAGGAGCACTGTTTCTGTCCTATGCTCCTGTGAGGAGTCTTAACAGGAAATTGATTGATTAGTATACTTGTTCATGCTACTGCGCAGAATGGAACTTAATGATTAATCTCCAAAGATAAAAAAATAAAAAAAACTTCTTCAGAATATTAATTATTTTGGGATAGCCCTCACACCAGTGGCGTTGCGTTCATTGAAGCAAATAAAACATTGCATGGAACGTTTATCCCAAATTTTGGGAAAATTCGACTTCTGTAGTATGCTTGGAAGCAGTTTCACATTGCTTCCAAGCATACTACACATCTATAGCTAGTTCCCTAGTAATACTGCCAGATGCGGCCTTTCAAGCGACCTAGGCAGAATAAAACCATATCATGACTATTTGTTGCTAACGTTGCTGTCCTTTGAAGAAATCAATGGATGATTCGACACTTCAACTTAAGGTAACGATCTCCGAAGAAGATTTAGTATTCTTTAAGTTATCTTTCTTTTGAAGCCGTTTCATCTTATAACTTCCGAAATAACTTTGTTGGAGTAAATCGCATATTTAAGAATCGCAAAAGCATCGAAACGAAGCAATTAAAGCTTGCAGCATATTAATCTTTCAGAATAAAATAAAACAAAAGGAGTTTGGCTTTTGATTAGAATATTAATTCACGAAATAAGAACTTCTCAAATCAAATTAAACAGCATAATACTATAGATATTCCTATGGCCATCGTTGCGATGAAATCAGCCCTTCTCGTGCAGTGCATGTTTTGGTTTCGACAGAATTATTCGATTCTTGCAAAATGTGCCTCTAATTCTTCCGGATTCAGGTGGCTTTGTGTGCCTTGCGTCAGCGCTGAGGATTTCCTTAATGCAAACTATTAAAATTTCACTATTGCCCGAGAAATGAACAGAGCGGGAAACGCCATCAAGGTGGAAGTATATTGATATAATTTTTCTAGATCTAAATTTAGCAATTAATATCCCTTCACAGAAATTGAAATTACTTTATTTTTAGCAATTTGAATATCTGAAAAGTTTGGATTCGATAAAATATTGTCAAGAGTGCTCTGAGAAATGAATAAGAAGTGCAGTGCTAAGTGCCGTTGTGCTTTCTAAATGTAAACGTTGACAATGAAAATAATGCAAGAAAAACCCTCAGATAAAAGAGAACTCAGCTTAAATCACAGCGCGTATTTTAAAGCATCTGGTGCGTTTTCTGCTTCCTTGTCCTTTAAATGGTGATTTGAAGAAATTTCTAATGCCCTTAATTTCTGCGATTGTATTAAAAAAACACTAAAACTTCAAATTTTTATTGAAATTTTAGGCTGGAAAATTGAATTGTTGTGATATTTATTTAAAAAGAAGCTAAAAAGTTGAAAATATTAACTGGTTAAACACCATCGAATCTTCTACCTCATTCTAAAGAGAAGTATTTTTCCGACTATTTAAAAAAATAATCATCAAACCATTCAAAGCTATCAAAATAAAATCTTTTACAACACTTTTAAAAACATCTATTTCAAAAAGGCCAGAAGTTCATGCCACCCTATGTCAGAACTAGACTGTTGCATTCACTGAACAAGAGAAGCTAATGCACTAGCCGTCAACTTCCATAAATTCCACGTGACCTCTCAAAATTTGACTCATGCGGCTAAGGAAACCAAAGTAAAGGCATTTACAGATACAGAAATAGACACAGCCCAGGAATTTAATCCTGAAGTATTGAGCAAAACTACGCAAAATGAATCCAGAAAAGCTCCTGGTTTAGGCAATGTCTCAACGCTAATGCCCAAGAATCTACCTAACGCTTTCCATGAATTACATCTTCAACAGTTGTCTCAAAATCGACTACATCCTTACAGAAAAATGGAAGCATGCAGTAATTATACCCATTCTCAAACCGGAAAAAAGGCCCTGCGAAACCCGCAAGTTACCTTCCTATACGTCTACTATCAGTCATTATTAAACTGTTTGAAAAATAATTTTGCTTCGCCTGAATATAATTATTGAAAATCTAGAAATCATAACTCTCAGTTTGGTTTTAGATCAAAGCACACTACAAATCAGCAACTACATAGAGTCAAAACTGATATCGTCGAGGGTTTTGAAGCTTAAAAACTCTACAGGGATGATTACTCTCTATATCGAAAAAGCGATCACTTCAGTATGGCACGAAGGTCTCATCTACAAGCTCCATTTTGCTGTCCCCACGTATATGGTGCAACTGATTCGATCACTTATCACGCACAGATCATTTACTGTAAAAGTCCAGAGCAAATACTTACCTCAGCACAACATTCCCGCTGGTGTTCCCCAGGGTTCTTGTCTTAGTCCAGCATTATACAACATTTATACGGCTAACATCCTTCATAAAACAGAATGTCAAGTCGCTTCGTTTGCAGACTACACTCCTAATTACTCTTCTTCATCCGACCTGAATACCGTCATAAAGAATCTCCTAGCCCAATTTGATGACGTACATAAATTCTTCAGCAAGTCGAAAATTCAAATTAATGCAGGCAAAACATAATGGATATATTTTACTAAACGACGAGCTAAGTGATATCTGCCAGCTCCTACCTTGAATGTACTAGGATAACCTGTCAAGTGGGCTAAATCTACCAAAAACTTGGGCATTACCGCACGTTTCATCTATACATGGAATCAGTAGTATATAAAGCGAAAAAAAAACTATAAAAATATTGTATCCATTGATCAATAGGTGATCGAAACTGTCGCTGGAAAATAAGCTGCTTTTATTTAAAACTGTAGTCCAACCAGCAATCACGTATTATGCACCCAAGTGGAATTCTTGTGCCAACATTCATAAAACCAAACAAATGTCTGAAGATCCTACTTGACTAACCGGAATACTCCAGAATAAAGTCACATGATATTGGTAAAGTAAAACTTATAAAAATTAGACCAAACGAATTAAAAAACAATTTCTTAACTCGTAACGAATATTGCAACAATCCGCTAATCGCTGATTTTTTAAAAAACTAAATTAATAAACTTAATTTTAAGAAAATTTTAAGTTAGATACATTAGTTTTAGTTAAACTTTTTATAGGGATTTTGAATTGTTTAACTTTTTCCCTGAAATATAGTTTTATAAATATCGGGTGAGTACAAAAGTTCATGCGGAGTTTGAAAGTAAAAGTCACACAGTGATAGGCAAACAAAGTTCTTTATTCAAACAGTGATATGTTCTCCATCGTTTTCTATAATCTGTTTCCAACGTTCTGGCAGCATACGGATGCCCCGATCATAAAAACTGCGCGGTTTAGATTCGAAGAACGAAGACACGACGTTTTCTAAGGCATCCAAATAGTCAAGTTTTTCCATTTAAATGATTTTGCAATGACCGGAACAAGTGATAATCAGATGGTGCGATATCAGGAGAATACGGTGGATGAGTTGGAACATCTCATTTCAGGCTGTTCAGTTTGCGCAGCGTCTGTCTCGAAACGTGTGGTCTGGCGTTGTCTTGATGAAAGACTACGTTCTTGCGACTTGACAAAATCGGACGTTTTTGTTTGATTTCTAGATTCAGATTGGTTAATTGGCGACAGTACTTTCCCGAATCAATCGTTTGACCATCAGGGAGAAACTCAAAATAAATTATGCCCTTGCAATCCCACCAAACACAGAAAATCACCGTCATCGGATGCAAACTGGTCTTTGCCATTGCGTCACCATGCTCACCTGTGTGTTTCCATGTGCGTTTGCGCTGAATATTGTTGTACAGGACCCATTTCTCAACGCCCGTCACTAATCGATCCAAAAGGCTCGTTTTTGAGCCGCCCGAGTAAAAAAACGGCAGAAGAAATTCGCTCGATTTTGTTCCTCTCGGTCAGCAAATGGGGCACCCATATATCGAGCTTCAAATCGAATCCCATGTTTTTTAAACCTCGAAGAGCAGTTGATCAGTCAACGTTAAGTGCTGTAGCAACTTCCTCTGTTGAAATTCGCGGAGTTTCTGAACTAAAGTACGCACAACATCGTCATCTATGTGTGAAGGTCGACCTGAACGTGGCTCGTCTTCAAGGTTAAACTCTCCGCGGCGAAATTTCGCAAATCATTTTTCCACAGTTCGTTTAGCTGGTTCTTGATCTCGATAAACCTCTTGAATGTTTTCTACGGCTGCTGCAACGTTTATTCCCTTCCGAAACTCGTAAAGCATAACATGCCGTAAATGCACCTTATCGACACTCATTTTGAAAGTAATCTTTCTCGAAGTAGTTTGTATCTACACAAATTATTTTGTTTCAAATGAAAGCTGCACACGTCACCTTTCCAACGATCTGTCTTACGTAGATGGCAGTATTAATGACACTACTTTACGCCGCTTCTACTTTACGCCGCTTCTACTTTACGCCATCTATTGCACCTCCGCACGAACTTTTGCACTCACCCAATAATTAATATCCTTCAGGTTTCAAGTAAAATATGAATATTGTAGTTGAAACGACAATGTGGTTCGGACACACAATTCTTTTTCTTTAATTTTGTATTTATGTACAATGTAACAAAAATCAAGAAACAATAACCTATATTATTATTATTATTATTAAAAATATTTAAAACAAAGTTGCGTTCAAAGTTGTGAAATCTCTCTTGTCGCTCTGCTCCCTTCCTTAAAAAAGTACGATTTCAACCAATTTGAATAAATCAACTAATATTCAACAAAAACAAAAGCAATGAACTTGAAATTTTGCACGAACACTTTTGAAATAAAACTGCATCAAATTTTCGGATTTCCACAAATCCTCTACCCCCTCCCATGCAAATATATACTTTCATGAAAATAAAATACACAGAATTTCATAAAATTTACTTCGTCTATAAAATCAACATTCTATGCAGAGAATTGGGAACGTCATTCAACCAATCCATAATCAATTAAAAAATTATTAAAACATCTACCTATTTCTTCTGTCGCATTCTCCTCATACAGATCCAAACTTGCATAAAAAACTAATGACATATTGATTGGAGCTATTGATCGTAATTAACAGCAGCCAAACCCTACAACCCTCATTCACTTTGTAGTTTTCCCCATCCACATATTGACTACCCACGCATCCTCAACTTGTCCGAAGAATAATTAAGTTGCGCCCGACTTGTTGTCAGATAACTTTAACTTTGGAATAAATGATTCAACAAATTATTTTTAGGACTGAAAAATGCCATCATTCGATTTCTAATTTATGGAAGTTAAAAAGAATTGTTAACTGTTAACTTATTAGTAGTAAACATAACAGGACGTAAAACCCATTCGTGCGATACTCTAGATGAAAGAGATTTTATTTTATTTTAAGAAATTTTGTAGGGCAAGTGGTAGTGGGAGTGATGACATTGAACTAATTTTTTCACATCAGTCAAAATGACTTATACGCAATTGAGGATTCAAAAATCTAATAAGTACTGAGAAAATTAGTATATTGGATTTACTGATTATTTTGTAGTCTGTATGGGAGGTGGTAGTTTGTATGGGAGGTGGTAGAAGGAGGGGGTTTTTAATGACTTTTATAGAAATAACTGTAAACATCATTTAATTTACACATTTTAAATTATCAGTAGCATTCATATTTTTTAGTAAAATCGACTTTTTGTAAAGTTGTCGAATTGTGTCAAATTGTATGGGAGGGGTAGAAGGAGTTAAGCTATTCGCCCAATTTTTATTTGGTCTTACTAATAATTCTAAATAAATAGTGCAAAATTTCAGCTCGATAAATTTCATACGTATTGAGTAAATTGGTTTATAGTATTTCATAAAAAATGCTGTTTGTATGGGAGGTGGTGGAAGGAAGGGGAGGACTCGAATAATTTTTATACAACAGATTGAAATTATTATAGAAGTTATATACTCCAAATTTCAGATCAATAGCTTTTATGCTTTTTGAAAAAATCGGTTTATTGTCGAATTGCGAAATTGTGTCATTTTGTATGGGAGGGGGTAGAAGGGGTAAAGCTAATTGTCTAATTTTTTTTTGGTCTTACGAATAATTTTAATTAAATACTTAGTGCACAATTTCAAATCGATATATATTGTATACGCACTGAGTAAATTGATGTCGAGCATTTCATGAAAAAGTGATGTTTGTATGGGAGGTGGTGGAAGGAGGGGGAGGACACAAATAATTCTTATGCAGTAGAGATTTTTGAGTGATTATATGAACTTCTGAATGGTTCATTTTTTTTCTTCGAGCCTTATTTCTTGGCGTTACAAACATTGTGGCAAACTTGTAATACTCTCAGATTTCATCTAGAGTACAAAAATTATCCTGTGCGACAATTGTGGAAAATAATTCCTGGGTCTGGATTAAATTACTTCTTGTCATGCTATTTTTTTTAAAGAAATGTCTTATAGTATTTACGTCGGATTTATGAAAGGAAAAGTTACACTGAATATCAACATTATTCTTCTACCGTTTTTCTTTTAACTTTTCCAGAAATTTGTATTATTTTCATGGTTACATTGATTCAATAATAACCGCTTAATGCAATTACAAAATATTAAGAGCCATTGTTTTAGATTGATTTAATTTATACAAATTATGAACGTACAAGTTAATACGTCTGTAAAATTCTTTCAAGGAGACATATTGATCATGCATTGAATAGCTGAGAGTTATTGTTAGGGACATAGTTTAGACAAGGCAAATTCCATATAATTCTATTTTTAGTTATTATATCTCGATGCGATTCAACTTCAGTTGGTGAATATCCATAACAAAAAACGACAATATAAATGATATTCTAATAATTTAACATCTTCGGCATATACTCGTACGTATTGCTTGTATGTTACTTACACGCAACCATTTCATTGGAACATCGAATCATACGAACATAATTTACATGATCTATCAGAGATATTGTTAAATAATTTTCATAACTGAAATAAAAATGAAACAATACGACTAGGTTACAACAAGTCGAAGGATATCGCGCAGCTATGCAACATAGGCCTATGCTAAAGCGATCGGAGGAATAATGTACAATGATATTGGCAATCGAAGTACTGTCTATTATCTGTCCATCATCTTCTCCGCATGGTGCGTACAAAATGTTGTTTAGAGTTTTGTAATTTTGCCTGCTACAAACATTCATCTCAAGATCTCTGTTCGCAGAATAAAGTTAATAAGTAGACAGGTACAAGTAAAAGGACAAAGGGCTGGGCGTACGTACGTACATTTATATATTGCGCGGGATCAGCAATAACAAAAAAAAAAAAAAACTTTATTTGTATATTACACGACACGGTGGAAAAAAATGAAAAGAAAAGCATACAAGAAAAATAACAGAAACTTATAAAACATGGCTAGACCCAAAGGCAAATAAAAACGATCCAAAACAACAAGAATAAACCACAAGAAAAAAGATTCTGGGATTGGCATAGTTCGCTTATATTGTAGGATACAGACTGCCCTATACTCGAGATACCTTAGCCACTACAAATATAGCAAGGATCCACCACTAGCAACATGTTCGCCCATGCCATAATGGCAAATTGTGTTTCGAATTACTTTAAAAGGTAATGAGAGAGACAATCGAATTAAATTAATATAATGAGTAAGAGTAAAGACACGGCCCAGACGGCAATATAGACGAGTCCAGGGCACGGTACACACTAGGTTAGATGCCCTTCGACGATGCAAGGAGGATCTTGGGCTCACCAGCTCTAGCTCATTCCTTACCCCACGCCCGGTTCGACTCATGTTCGGATGTTTTAAGCAGATAATTCTATTTAAGCATTTTCTTATTTTTTTTTTTTTTTAAATCTTTTTATTATTTTTTCCTATGTTGCCTGATGTTTTCATTGTTTCTCCGAGTTGTATTATAGTTGTTTCTTTTGTGTGCCATTAAATAAAATTAAAAGGGTCGAGGCAAACCGATGATAGGAAACATCTTTCAAATATGTTTCCAATCCTTGCGGCAGAATTTTCCTTTAAGGAGACGACGCTCGGCAACCACACAAATTGATGGCTGAGTGTGTAGTTGGCACATGGGAAACCGGGTTTCCGCCACACAACATACTCTGGATAAATAAATTTTGTGTCATTCTGGTAAATTACAGAAAAGTATTCAGCCAACTTGTAACTGTCAATGGCGAAGTTCGTAAATTTCTTCGGTGGATTGCATGTCGGCAATTAATTGGCTGTACGAGAAGAAAAAGGATTTTTTTTTATTCTTTTTTATATATTTAACTAAGTGGAAGGTAAAATGAAATTTGAAGACACGGCGGCCATTTCATGAAAATTTTTCGGAGATTTCTCATTTAGTGTCGCAGTCTCGTTTCAGAACCTTCCCGTTAAATGAGTGAAATTTAAAACCTTGGGAATGGCACCTATATATACCTGTCGTCTGTATACACATATCTATACCCAAATGTATGAAAATATCTATAGATACGTGTATATGCAAACATTTGAAATTGTCAAGCCAATCTACACCGATTCAGTCAGGTCAAATAATTCACATGTGCAATTTATTAAAACCCTTGAAACTGGTTCGGCGCTAATCGCAGGCACTTTATCAATCCGAACCGGGATCAAAAATTTGCTTATAGAATTAAAATCTGCGGAATTGTCCCTGAGATGGAGTTTTTTTTTCGTGGTTAAGTAATAATTAAGGAAATTGGTAAATTTTTCAGAAGGAAGCTTTTGGTTGTTAAATTCGGTATGCGAAAGATTAACGATCTTTACGATCAAAAATATATTTCATTTGTGAATGACGGTTTTTCTTGCGGAATGTCAACAATTAGTATGTGAAATTCAATACAAATTCATTTAATTAAAACATACCACAATAATATGAAATTCCGTTTTGAATTACATAATGTTGATACTAATTCTTCTTTTGCAGTCCTGGCACAAATGATGAACGGAAATTTGTCAGAAATTTTGTGATATCCATAGAGATAAATTGTTCTCTGTTATTCTGTTGGAGTTATACAATTTACACTTTTGGTGCTTAGTACTTAAAAAAAACTCCATGATTTCAGATAAGAATTTCTTAATATTCATTGCACCGAACAGTTAAAGTGGCACTAACCATTTATGCCCTGAGAGGAAAAAAATGGTTCATTCACCAAATCTTGGATTCTTGGTTCAATAGAGAATGTCTCTATGTCATCCAGACCAAGAAACAAGCTTTTGAAACATTTAGAGGCAATAAAATACCTGCCAACTGAGAACTTTTCAATGCATCAAGAAATGCCTGCAAATCCATACTCAATCGTGCTAAATTTGAGCAAGACTAAAAACTTCGACGAAAGATCCTCCAATACCCTAAAGGCTCTAGGTCTTTCTTATCATTTGTCAAAACAGTTAACAACAATTTTATTTCTTCTTTAATACCACCTCTAGTTGATAGCGACCATACCGACACTAGCGAAAAAGCTAACTTACTAGCAGCAGGCTTCGCAAGAAATTCCCGCCTTCCACCATCAAACCAATCACCTCCCGCTGGAAATCCTTCTGGTTCCCCATTATCTGCACTATATTTTCGCACGAAACTTATTTTTTGGATCCTTAAAGAGCTCAATATCCACCAATCTACTGGTCCGGACGGTATTCCCCTCATTACTCTTGCGCCTCTTTTTAGCTAAACCTCTTCGCAACCTTTTCTTTCTTTCTTACTCTTCTGGGTACTTTCCACGGATGTGGAAAGTTGCGTATGTTCAGCCTATTCCCAACAAAGGAAGCAAAGCGAACCTCGCCAACTACTGCCCAATAGCCATTACTTCAGTGCTCTCGAAGTAATGGAACGTGCTGTCAATCTTAAACGCGTCAAATATCTGGAGGACTGAGCTCATCCATGATCATCAGTATAGGTACCATTCTGGACGTTCGACGGGGGATCTTTTAGTCTACTTGACAGAGCGTTGGAGCTTACATAAATATGGCGAAGGTCAAACTTCCACACTTGACATTGCAAAAACATTTTGACAGAGTTTGGCACAAATGTCTCTTAGTCAAGCTTAGGGCCATAGGCCTAATTATACCCTTCTTCAATGGATTGAGAGTTATCTCTCTGAGCGCACTATACGAGTAGTATTAGGTGGCGTTACTTCTTCCTCCTACCCAATTGATTCCGGCATCCCCCAAGGTTCTGGTTTATCTCCAATACTTGAACACGAGTACAAGATTAAACCTTTGCCTTCTCGTTTAGTGAAATACAGGCAGTCATTCATTTCCGGAACGTCAAGACCTTGGAATGATTTGCCAGCTAGTTTGTTTCCCCAATATAGATAAATTGTGGTGCTTCAAAAACAATGTCCACCATCATTTTCTTCTCTCTCCACCTTAATACTTCCACTTCCTATACTCACATAACTGTGTATTGCATTACAGGGTGACCCCCTAAGTTATACTCTGTTTCGTAAAAAAAAACTCAAATCAGCCAATTTCTGCCTCTTCACTCGTATTTGTTGAATATCTGAAAGAACTATTCAGAAACCAATTGACTTGTTGTGTCCACTGTTCAAACCACGAATATCTCTAAAAATCATGTGTTATTTCAATATTTCATGTTTCGTCAGAAAAAATTTTATTTTGAAATAAAATTTTCGGCCCAAAGTTGCACTGTCTTTTGTAAGTCGTCCAAAAAAACTGAAGAGGCATGATTTTGAATTTGCGGGGCGTAATCTCTTATTTGCGAACGAATTTCAAAAAATCTGTCAGAAATGAGACAAAAAAAAATGATTGCTGAAAAAATTGTTTTGTTAGCACGGCTGTTGCAGTCACCGATTTCTTGAAACACATTTCTCCAGCTTCACCACTTGCCAGAATCTAAACTTCATCCCTTCATCCACTTCACGTACTTTTTCATTTGAATTATTGAAATAACGTAGGTAATGAAGTGTCATATCATTATACGTAGGTGGGCAATTAATTGGTTTCTTTTTAAAAATGCAATAAAATGAAAAAAATTAAATTTGTTTTCCATATATTATGGCTTCATTAGTAAAAGCAAACATTCCTATTAATGATGGAATACAACTTCGTTCAATTGGCTGCCTCAGCTGGCTTCGCAGTAGCGCATTCTGTTCCTCCAATTTTCCAAGCCCATGTCAATGGTTTCGGGCTGTAGTTCACGGATTGCTTGGATAATATTGGCCTCAAGTGCTTGAATCGTTTCTGGATTGTTGGCATAACATTAATCCTTCACGGTTTCCCAGAAAAAAAGTCCAAAGGAGTCAAATCGCAGCTCCGAGGCGGCCAATTGACATCGCCATACGCCAAAAAACGTAAAGAAACGCACTGTTTGGGCTACACCTCACTCACTTTGGAAATAAATTTTCAATATTTCTCAACGTTGTTAAAGTGTAAAGCGACTTATTTCGTTCTGCGGAGGTATGATACTGACTTTCTGTCAAGATTTCGACCGGGAAACAGCTTTTAGTATCAAAATAACCTATGATTTAAAAAGAAACCAATTAATTGCCCACCCTGCACATAATTGCATTAAAACTGATTATTTATAGCCATTTTGAGGATCATTTCAAGCATGGCGAATAAGTTTTCTTATTGGTTAAGAAGGCATCCCGACTGCGGCTTCCCTGGTATTGTTAGGTTATACGAGTATATCTGACGCTTTTCTCAGTTCTGAGATATTTCTTAGCTTATGAAAATACTCCACTATCAGACTCCTCTTCAAAAAAGGAAAACCGTTGATATGCGCATCCACCTATTGCTAACCTATCTTCCATCCCAAAGTTTTTCGAGAATATTTTTTGTCCAGTCCAACTTAGCGAGATCATTCTATCAGAGCGTTTAAGATCCAGGGCAGGCCAAATCTATCTGCTGGTATTACATGTAACACCATTCGCCTATCTTTCGTTGGCTTTGCTAATCGCATACAATTGAAGTTGCGGTTTATATGCAAGAAGAGCCAGACTCACATTCTTTTTCACATATTGAATCTGCAAGGTGGTTCCGTGCTGGGCGTGTTCATCTACCTTGCATGCCCCGGAATAGCCCTATGCCCTGGTACCCAGCAAAGGCGAACGTTGTCCTGGTACGCCCAGCGACTTGCGACAATCGAGAACTGTCTTGAATATAGAGATAACTGATGGTAGGGATTTAATAAAAATAAGACCTGGATATTTTGCTCTATCTGCGAAAACAAGACTAGTATCATCCAGTATAATGTTAACATGGGGAATTTTGTGTTTCCTTGTAAAAAGCACAAGCTCTGTTTTGTGTGGGTTTACTCACATTCTGCATTTACGCGTCCATTTAGAGAGTATTGAGAGCACATCTTACATAATCTCGCCCAGAGTATTCGGGTACTTACCAGAGATAGTTATTGCAACGTTGTCCGCATAAGCAATCACATTACAGCCTGCCTCTTCCATTTTTAGCAGTAGTGCCTCTTCCATTTTTAGCAGTAGTCCATAGACCACCTCATTTCAAAGAAGTGGAGAGTGGACCCCGCCTTGTTGTGTGCCTCTACTAACATACCTTCCAGCAGATGTGACCCCAATTTTGTGCTGTTAATATTAGACATTATATATGTATTGTGAAGTAATTTAGATGCATATTTAATGTTTTTATAGTTCTTAGTTCCTTCGGACATGTTTCCGCTTTGAGAATTAGAATCTCTTTCACCTCCTTCCATATTTTAGAAATGTAAACCGGTCGTGGGCCACCTTCGATTCCCCCTGATATAACGACCGGGAATTTGGGTGAATATCCACTACCAATTTCAGAGTTCACGCTGCTATTGGGTCCAGGTTTGGTATCCTTTGACTTCACCGACTATGTGATAAATGCATTAGGGTTGGAGGAAATTGGTTTTTTCGCCGCGCGCCCTAAGCTACAAGATCCAGGTTTAGGGTGCAAAAGTTCAGTTGCTCTCACGATGGGAGCTTTGCGCTTTTTGCTTGGACCAGATTTGGTAGTCAAAGTTTTCGCTGCGCCCATTGTGAGACCAGGTTTGTTGGGAAAAGTCTTGCTTGACTTTCGTGCTTGCTTCCGTCCGGCATTTTAAAAGGCATTTTAATCAATCGCTGGGTTTGTTTTTTTTTATTTTTTTTTATCGAACATACGACAAGACAGATAGTCGCGTAGAGCTAAGAACATGCGAGTAGGATCAAGTATATGTATATGGAGAAGGTTCTTAAGGTTTGCCATGGTCCCTGTTTCCCTGGTTTGATACGTTGAGTCTTTCTCCTTACAAATAGTGCCTTAAACTCCTCTCTCTGCAGACGCTTGAGAATAGACGGATTAACCTTAGGGATGCTTTCGCTTTTAAATTATTGTTAGGAGAAATGGATTCTCAACATTTGCTCGAAGCTAAAATGTCTCGTATTCCACGTCGTTTTATGAGAAACTGTGTGGCACCCTCTGGCCCGTGCGCAGAATTTTTTTTATCATCAAAGCTTCTAGAATTAGCGAAAACTACAAGTCTACATTTTATTTTACGCTCTTTATCATAGTTATTTCTCAAAAATCCCCATAATTACTAGAAGCCAGAGCCCTTGACAGGGAATAAAGTTGATTCAAATTTAACCACAATGGGGCGTAACAAACCTGGTTTTAACCAATTAAATTATTATTATTATAAAATGTTGAACGGAAAATTTACTGAAGATTTCTTAGTTTTAAGTGTCAGCTGGAAGGGCGAGGCGGAAGGAGAGCTAGAGTCAAAATCTACACTTGCTAATATCTTCACTACGAAAGCCTATAGAAGCTAAAACGGCATTCGATACAGGTTTATGTGGAAAATAGAAAAAAAATTTACTAGTGGGATCCGAAAGGAGGGAGGAGGTTGCTAAAACAAATTTTCGACTCAATTTTTTTTTTAACGATTATATCTTGGAAATTACTCAATGTAAAAATTTCTTATTTTAGTATCGTTTAGGTGGTGTAGAGCTCCACTATAGTTGGTTGAAGAATGTCCATATTTGTAAGGGGGAGGATTAGGGGTGCAAAGCAAAACACTTAAAAATCAATGTCGCGACTATATCTTAAGTGATGTGATTGAGTATTTGTATATTGAGCTATATTAGTGAAATACGATAAAAATATAACATGTGGTCATAACGGTAGTGGGGGGAAATAGGGGGCATTTCAAAATTTGTGCACAATTTTTAAAATTTCAAACCATTATTTCTTAAAATTCCATAGAGATATTAATTAATTAAAAAAAAATGCACAAACATTCAAAATACTAACTGGTCGAATACCTTCAAATATTTTACCCCCTCGCCCCCTCCAAAAGTATTTTTTCGATCATTTTTCACTAAACCATAAAAAGCTATCAACTTGATATTTCTACAAATAAAGTTGCATCAAAAGTTTTGAAATCCTCCGTGCTTTTCTACCCTCTCCAACATAAAAGTATGATTTCGACCAATTTCAATAAATCAACTAACAAGCAACTGACTATAAGCTACAAATTTGAAATTTTTTACAAAAAAAAGAAACTAAATAAAACTGCATCGCATATTCTACGATACCCTTCTCTATCCCCTCCCATGGATATGAAATACACCGAATTTCATAGAATTTACTTTGTCTCCTCTGACACTAGCATTCTATTCAGAGAATTTTAAATGTAAATTCAAGCAAACAATCAAACAATTATTAACATCCACCCAATTGTTCTATCGCCCCTTCTCTCATACAAATCCTTGAAATATTGATAGTGATCGCAAACGTTGTTAAGTGTTAAATAATTGACAATAACCCTGCCCTTGGAATCCTTCCCCCCCCCTCTTCACTTAGTCTTCCTTATCCATCCTAACCTGTATATTAACACTGTTGCCTTCTTGTAATTCTAAACTCACGCTGAGCTGTTGGTATTATTGCATTGTCCAAACTCTATTAGGAGAGTAGTATTAGTGTGTATCGAGTATCTCTAGGTGCTATCAGCTAATGCCACTATATGAGAGGTTTTCAGTTGTACTGTTCTTTAGGTACATTTAGAAAGTTCGTAAACAGTTGTAGATAGACACAACTGCTTACGAACTTCTCACAGACACATTTGCGAAATGTTTCATATATTATGTGTTGGAATTAATTCGTTGCGTTTTTTTGCAAAGTTTGATGGTTTATTCTGAAAATATTATTATAGTGGTATTATTGAAAGTATTGTCCATCGTTTTCTACTACATTTTTCCATCTTTCTGGCAAAGCACGAATACCACGTCGAAAGAATTCTTCGTCTTTAGATTCGATGAATGAATCGATCCAATTATTGGTACTTTCGTAGTTGTCGAAGTGCTGCTCTGACAAGCCATTCGCCATGGACTGGAACAAGTGGAAATCTGATGGAGCGATGTCTGGTGAATATGGCGGGTGGGATAAAACTTCCCATTTCAGCGTTTCTTAATACGTTTTCACCACTTTTGCAACATGGAGTCTGGCTTCGTCGTGGAGCAAAATCACCTTGTCATATCGATCCTTAAGTTGGGGGGCACTTTTCTTTTAATGCTTTGCTCAAACGCATCAGTTGACGTCTGTAGAGGTCCCCAGCAAGCGCTTGACACGGGTCTTCATCGAGAATTGTCACCAATTCTTCATCTTCAAACTTTTTCGGCTGTCCGGAACGCTCCTTGTCTTCCAAGCCAAAATTGCGATTTTTGAACCGAGCGAACCACTTTCTGCACGTTTGCTCAGCTAGAGCATATTCACCATAACCGTCTACTAAAAACCACACTCCCTGCAAAAACAGATTTTCGGGAACGAACGTTGACATGTTTAATGACGCACAACAAAATGTTATAAACTCGATAAAGAGATGTCGTTCGGTGGACTAGATGCGCCATGACAGTAGCTTTATGGAGAATATTTACTTTTGTATATGTGACTACGGATACTTGAGCCATCTTTTGTAAAACGCTACGAATTAATTCCAACCCCTAATACAATGTACCAAAATTATCCTATATTCTTCTAAATTTAAATTTACTTGCTTTCATTTCACCAAGAAAAGAATAAAAACAATCAACACTTAAAGAATGTTCTGTCATTACATCACCATGTCCAAGTTATTAACGCAAAAACTGTTCACCTACAGTCTACAAGTATGTGAAAATTTTGCGGGGGTAGGCGACAACTGAAGTATATTGGCTTTGACCAGTAAATAAAGCCAAAACGAAAAAATCCGGCTCATCTTATTAATTTCCTTCCGCAACGCACTTTGTCAGCCGAGCTATACACTCGCAGTTACCTCTCCGCAGTAATTTTTTTTAGTTATACAGAAATTGCCGTATTACTCGCTGGGCCACTCAGTGGTTGTATGTCATCAGGTAGGAGCAGAAAAGTTGCAGACATCCGTTGGCGACGACTAGAAACTTGACCGTTCCAGGCGACGACGGGCAAACCTTTTTGGTGGCTTTTTTCTTTCCCCCTCTCTCCCTCGATTAAAGAAAAATTGAACTTGTGAGGGCGGGATTAAATGGCATCTTACACAGTAATTAGTCGATTTAATGAGTGGTCTGGAATTGTGATTGCTAGTTAGGTAGGCTACAAGAGCAATGCAGTTTGTCTGTATGCTTATTCGCAAGGATATGTCATTCAGGTATAGTTCGACTGGTAATTGGTATTATTGAAGGTTGTTGTGTTTTTATTAAGACGGTTGTATTGGTTTTATAGGATCACTGTATGCAATTTTGATTGGCATCATTGCAAACTCTAGTGTTGAAGTCTATGTGGTTAGCAATGAGGTTTGAACATGACCACCAACTGCACTCGTATCGACAGAGCTAAAGAAAATGAATTTGTAAAGACATCAAGGAGTGCAGTAAAGTATAAAATGGATAACATCTCAGTTTCCTCTGGATATGCATCAATTCTTAAGATACACATAATTTTGTATTGCGTAAAAAAGTGTAAATCAGTTGAGCTCTCTAGTTTTCCTACTTATTAAGAACATAATTCTAAGTATGTGCCGGAACGAGTATATCCTTGGTCACTAATGCGAGGTTTAAAGTCCAGCCAACTCAATATAATTGCAATTAGCTCAATCTACAAATTATCTATATGTAGTTGAACAAATATTAATTAGCAAAGAACTACACTTTGGCAAAAATTATAACTTTAGGAAAATTTCCGCCAATAAGTCGGACGCAGCATTATTATTCTTCGGACAAGTTGTGGATACGTGAGAAGTCAATATTCAGGTTAGGGTGTATAAAAAAGACTACATAAATGTGGGTTCTAGGGCATAGTATTTTTGATTATTGGTCTCCAAATCAATAAACCAAAATGTTACCACATATGTTTTATTCGATCAAATGCTCCTTCTCAGTGTGTTATTATTATAAATAATTTGCCCTTAACTAAAGTTAAATTTCAAATTGATCTAGGAATAATTTTTGATAATTCACTTAGTTTCCTCCTTACAGTACGCAATGCCAAATTTTAGAAAAAGTTCTTATATATGTTGCATATAAAAAAATCCGTACGCCGTATATACGGACTCATACCTCCGAGTGGGTGTTGTTGTTGGGAAAGTAAGCTCAGGGTGCAAAGAAAAACACTTAAAAATGAATATCTCAACTATCTCTTAAGCTATGTAGTTCAAACTTAAAACATATATTAAGCTATACTAGAAAAATACAAAAAAATAAAACGTGTTGAAATAAAAGTAGTGGGGGGAAATGGGAAGCATTTAAAAAATGGTGCACTTTTCAAAATTACAAATCCTTAAATCTCAAAAAAGAGTACAGATATCAAATCGAAAATTTGTCAGATTATAGAACTACATAGTGGTTAATTTTGGTAAACGTTTTAAGCTTGGAGGTGTAACGGGAGGGAGGTGATAAGCAAAAATGTCGAAAATTTTGAGTGATTTTTTTAGGACTCTGGTGAAAGATACAATGTTTAAATTTTGCATGTGGATACGTCTATTTGATATACATAGAAAAATAATAATAACTTGATCCATAATTGTTATAAACTGACCCCCCGGTCTAACGTGCACAAGGTGTTTCATTTGCATTGAAAAAAAAACATAAAGTGAAAATTTTTGAGTGAAATTTTTAGGTAGAAACTTGAAAATTTGCGAAATGCATTTAAAAAAAATCCCTAAATATACGACATATTAACTGGTCGAAAACCTTTAAACCTTCTACCCCCTCCCATACAAAATTATTTTTTCGACCATTTTCAGGAAATCAATTATCATCTAACTATTAAAAGCTATCAACTTGAAAATTTGCACAAAAACTTTTAAAAATAGTTGAAATAAAATTGCGTCAAAAGTTTTGAAATCGTGCCTGTCCTTCTACCCTCTCCCATACAAAAGTATGATTTCGACCAATTTCATTAAATCAACTAATAACCAACAATCTAACAGCTACGAACTTGAAATTTTGTACAAGCACCTTACAAGAGAAACGAAATAAAACTGCATATCAAATTTTACGATTCCCCTACCTTCTCTACCCCTCCCACACAAATGTTCGGTTTCTTGAATATAAAATACACCGAATAATGAAATACTGAAAACTCGTAACTATATGGTTCAGTGCGAACAGCAATAAGTTTTTTCTGTCTCCTGTAAAATTCTATTTATGTGAGTTACGAGGTTTTAGCATTAGGCCGACGATACGTATTTGTATAGGGGATAGAGAGAAGAAAGTCTCGTAAAATTTGCGAGGTGGTTTTATTTTGTTTCCCTTAAAACGTGTTCCTACAAAACTTCACGTTTGTAGTTTTTTATTGATGTAACTTTATTTTAAATATTTTTTAAAGTATTTGTGCAAAATTGTAACGAAAGAGGAGCATGGTTGCTGCACGCCTTAACTCCTCGGCGACCGGGGAGGTCTTGCCATTTCCTTCATTATACGGAATTTCCTGCAGCGTTTAATTAAATACGATCCAAGAAATAAGAGGGAATTAAGGATCAAATTTACTGGTGGCTGAAGGACCAGAAAAAACCTATACGAATCAGATGATTTTCATAAGGAAAAAATCGAACTTTGGAAAAGGATATGTGAAGCTTAACACTGAAGCTCCATTGTGACGGACGATTGGTATCTGCTGAGCCTACTTTCTTCAGTCCGGGATCCTCTGCCCTCTACTTTCGAATATCTTCTATACTGACGCGGAATTGCCCTATTCGTCTGCCGCAAGTTCTAAAAAGGACGGAGAGGGTGCCGAGTTGAAATTCCGGGCTTATTACATTCTTCATATTGTCTTTATTACAACAAAAATGTGTAATGGAACAACAGTTTCTATCGAGCGCCACTAACTTAATGCAAATTTTCAATGGTGACGTCAATAACTTTAATTCTACTGTAATTCAAAATTCTTTGCACCATGAAATTCGGATCAATTTTTTTTAATGCACAGAGAATAACTTAGGGGGCCATCCTTTAATGCATTGCACAGCTATGTCGGTATAGGAAAAGGATGAAATTTAATAGTGTTATGGGAATTTTTGGGGAGAGGGACGGAAATGGCGATGGACATTATTTTTGAAGTACTGAAGGTTATACTTGCTTGGAAATATGCTAGCAAAGACTGAACGTACGAGCCGGAATAGGGTTGATGGTTAGCTCGTGTGCACGTTTAGCTTGACGAGTATTTCGGGGAAAAATGTAAAGTGGAGGAATGAGTGATCTCAGTTCCGAACTACATTTACCATGAAAGTAGCGATAGTAAATGCTGAGTACTCCGACGTTCCTATGAAGCTCGAGGAAGTCAGTAGAGACCGTAATGGTGTCATATCCAATTAGTTGGATCGCATGTTTTTGGATTCGATTGAGCAGCGCAAGGTGTGTTTTGCGTGCTCTAGCTCATAAATGCGAAATGTACTCTAAACGAGGTCGAATGTAAGCCTTGTAGATGATAGCATTTCCGAAGAATATCTTGGCATTAGGAAATATCAAAAGCAACATCAAAGATATATTTGGTCTAATCGAGGTGGTTGTTTAACTTTACGCCTAATATTTTTTTTTTACAGAATGACCTATGTTATAGACAATTTCGGCCTTTATGTGCAATTCACAAACATGGAGGGAAGGAACGGGACTACGAAGATAGGGGAATTGGAGTCAGAACGACCGTAGCGAGTGGAGAAGCTGATATATGTTTTTCTGTTGTACTGACTGCTACTGACAAATATTTGGTGATGTTATAGGGGACTGAATGATAGAAAGCGAACAGAAACCATCTACTGAGAATCTCGGCCTTCTCCAAGTGGAACTATTTCACTTTTACACCGTTTGCCCATTTTATTTCGAATAATTTTTCTGGAGTGAAAATCTAACCCACGACCTATTGACTGAAAAGCAAGCACGCTGCCTATTACGCCACGGACGTCTCAATATGATAAACTGATCTGAAGAGCAAATTGGTTCGCTATTAAGGACTAAATTAAACGACGACGCTGGAACATCACGTTTAAGAGAAAGATAATGAGCCTGTGTTTTAGCAGCGTTGAACTCTACTCTATTTTTCCTGTCCCATTCCAGGATTAAGTCGAGGTCGGAGTTCAGCGAAACAAATAACTCCCTGCGTTTGGAACCAACAGATTGCTTGTGAGAATCCGCAGCGGAGTTAAATTCAAAGGTGTTGTCTGAAGTACTGACATTTGCAAAAATATGGATTGGATTGAGAGTAGAAAACACAAGTTCGGTAATGAATACTAAGAAAAGAGTTTGCGATAAGATAGAACCCTGCGAAATATCAGAATTATTTGGAAAAGAGGAAGAAGTAACGGCATCTAATACTACTCGCATAGTGCGTTCGGACAGGAAATTGTCAATCAATCCAATAAGGGTAGCATCGAGACCAATGGACGTTCGATTAACGAGGAGACATTCATGCCTAACTTTGTCTAAAGCTTTTGCAATGTCACGCGCAAGAACTTGACCTTCGCCGTATTTATGCAAGCAATAGTTCCAACGTTCAGTCAGGTAGACCAAGAGATCTCCCGTCAACCTTTTAGAACTTAAACCGCATTGGAGATCGTGGATAAGTTGTTTATCTTCGAGATAGTGAATGATTTTGCGATTGATAGCAGTTTCCCTTCTTTTTAAGAGCACTGAAGTAATGACTATCGAGCGGTAGTTAGCGCTGTTATATTTTTATAAAGCTATCTGTAAGCTGGAGTTGAAATATTTTAAAATTTTGAAACGATTGCTTCTTAACCGAAATAACCCCGAGACATTTATTTGCCAACCAAGAATATCACGAGGGTCGGACTCTGTTTTGACTAGAAGGTATGTAGAGCTTCATACCTTTCAGGATAGTCTCGGTGAAAAGTCTGTAGGCTTCATCGTAGTCATTAGAATCGAAGCACAAACTCGTTCAGTGGCGGGGAAGCACTGCATGGGCACATGTTTTATTTGTCTAATATTCTACGTTGAAAAATATATTTTCCAAGTTCCAATTGCATCGCTTAAGAGGTAATCGAGATATTAATTTTTAAGTGTTTTTCGTTGCACCTCACCCCAACCCACCCTCCCTCTCCTCCCTACCCCTTCAAGTATTGGTATCCACCAAAGTCAATAATAGCGCAGCTTTGCATGGTTTAAACGGTCTTAAAGTATGAACTTTTTGCATTTAGTTATTCCGAAGGCATTTGGAAAAAAAAAAAATTGGCGACAATTTGTTTTTAAAGCTCCCTTTTCGGGCTCCATTGGAAACGAAAATTGATTTCCTTCCCCATAAATCAATATATCAGAATATCGAGTTTCACCTTTCTATATGCATTCGTAGTGGAGATATTACCAAGTGTAATTTTTGACTCGAGCTCTCCCCGCCTGCCCTTTCACCTGACACTACACAAAATTTAAGTAATGGAACTCTCTTACCCATTCTAGAATTATTTAAAAAAATTATTTTTTATCTTTAACGATATCGGAGATATCATGTGATTTTTTTGCCTTTTAGGCTAATTTAGTCATCAAATGCAAATAAACATAATTCATAATAAATTTATTCATAGAATTTCTTAAATGACTATTAACAGTGAAACTTATTTTAGAGATTAGAATTATCTTTACAGCTATGTTATTTAAATATTTAGCACTTGACTGTTAATTTTGATCTGTGTATTGTTGAATAAAAATAATTTCATTACAATTAATTAAGTAATTGACCTTTTTTTTCTGCTAAATTAGACTCCAGAATAGAGCTATACGTTAGAATTACAAATTTGTTCTTAATTCCAAAGCTATAAAATAGATAATGCGATTATAATAATACAATAGAATAAATTTTTATCTGAAGTTATATTTATGTATCAACAACATGAATCATTAAATGGGATCCTATTAACTTTTTTTTTTAAATGATAAGAAATCGAACTAAAATTGAAATCTCAAAAATCTTCCAGTTATATAATATAAAAGCATCTTTTCAAAATTAAAATCAATAAAAATTCAAAGCGCAATTTGAGACTATTCATTAACCAAAGTAAAACTTAATTGTATGCATCGCGATTGTTGCGATTTTCAAAGGTCATTTCTGCCATTTTAGATCTTCACAACGATAGTAATTAACACACTCAAATGAATCTGAAGATATATGGATATTTCCTAATACCGAATTGCATGGCAATTTTTTCTATTAAATCAGCCTTGAGCGTGAACAATGGAGCACACGAAATCCTTTGAATGTTCATCACGCAGACTAGACATTAAATTTAATAAAAAGTGTATGCTAATTGCCATTTCTCATGTGCAGTACCAAGCGTTGGCCACTTGATTTTGGTCAGTGGGTCCAAATCCGTTTTTTCTCCATCTCTATCTTATTTTTTGTCTTGCGGCTAGACAGGGTGTAAATTCCGAATGGCTAAAAATATTGAAGGTACCTTTATAGCAAGTGCTTGTCAAAATTTCTGACAAATTTTGATTTCGTAAACTTTCGATTATATGTTTTCGTGTTCTTTTATCTGAAGGCTTTTGCCTTGTGGAGAGGAAAAAAAAAACAAATCTTCGATATCCAAAAGCTCTTCACCTTTTACCCAGTTTTTTTCAAGATTGACAGACATTTATATCAGGAATTTCTTGGCGTACGATCCATCATTTAGCGAAATATAAAATTGATTTTTTTTTATATTACGGACATGAAAATCAAAAATAATGATAAAAAGCGTAAGTGGTTTAGATACAATGCATGGATTCAATGTGTCATTTAAAGTATTACGTTTTATCGTAGATTTTTATAGACAACAACTTCCAATTGTTTCGAAAGTAATATCTTTAGTTTGATTTGTGTTTTTATTTTGTATAGTAAATAATTTATGTTATGTTACATTTCTATTTATATGCTCGTATTGAATTGAAATGAAAAGGGAAGTAAAAGTATGTAATTTTGATTTGTTTTTGATTAGTAAAGATTTCATAATTTCATGTGGATATTTTTATTTTTAAGCTAACAACAACCAGAGGCAACTGTTTCGTACTAGCTTTAAATTCTCAAAAAAATTAATCGAAAGCAAACCAAAATTATTAAGAATTCCCTTGTGCAAGATTTTATGTACATTGAAATGTACTTGCGTCTACTTTTATTTCATACTGAAAATATCTATTTACTTCACGATCTGCCGTAAGGACTCGTACCGCAAAGTATCCAGTATAGCCATATCCCCTATCTACTCCGATCTTGCACTACAAAATTTTGTTGTTGCTTTTGCTCGAATATAACATGACATGATTGCTCAGATAAGTATTCGGTGTAATTCCGAAATGGTTGAGATTAGTATTCAAAGCGATATGATTGGATATACCTAAGTTACAAGAAAATTGTTTTTGAAAGTTTTCTAAACGAGCCTGGAGGGATACTTTCGGAACTATAGGCTGGCAGTATTGGTAAGATTGGTTCCATAGCAAGGGTGTACGCTAGTGGGTAGCGTATTGTTCTACAACGCGAAGGCGGTGACTTCAATTCCCGGTAATACCGCATAATACCAGCTAGGATGTAGCCTAGTGGGTAGCGTGTTGGTCCACGATGCGGAGGTCATGAGTACAAATACCGGCCGACGCTTGATTCCAGCACACTGTCTGCTACGAAAATGATACAGGGTTGTACGAATAGCTAACAACCCTTTCAGAAAGAAAAATAAAAAGTTAAGAAACCTAAGAGTCAGGAGGCCAAGGCCCGAGGATCTACAAAAATGAAAATTCGCCGATTGAGGGTAAAAATAAGTAATGAAAATCTTAAAGAACCTGGAGGTCACGAGATTGACAGGAATCCAAGAGCCTTCACCTTGGCATCGTCGTTAAGCAATACCGAAATTATTCGAAAAAATTGTCTGCGATAAATTAACCAATATGATCAACCCTGTTCTTAATGACCAACAGCACGGCTTTAGAAAAGGTCACTCGACTACAACGAATCTCATGATTCTTGTATCTGATACGCTCTGCGAACTTGAAAATGGGCATCAAGTCGATACAATATACACCGACTTTAGCAAAGCGTTCGACCGAGTTGATCACAATGTCCTGATTTTAAAGTTAAAAAAAATTGGTGTGACAGGATCCTTACTTGACTGGCTTAAATCCTATCTTAATAATAGAACTCAATTTGTTAAGTTTCAAGGTCTTATTTCCAAGGAAATATTAGTGTCCTCTGGGGTACCCCAAGGAAGTCACTTGGAACCTCTCTTATTTAATGTGTTCATCTCAGATCTATTAGAAGTATTGGAAAATGTTTCACATCTGATGTACGCTGATGATCTAAAAATATATCATGCCATAACCTCGCCCGCAGATGCCGCATTCCTGCAATCCAAGCTTATTGCGCTAAATCATGTGCAGTCAGAACAAATTAGAGCTTAATTTCAGTAAATGCCACGTTATAAGTTTCTCACGTAAATCATCCTCATATCACCATGACTATGTCTTAAGTGGAACTCAACTACACCGTGTTGATCAAATTGAGGACCTCGGCTTACTACTCGACAACAAACTGTGCCTCAAATCTCACTATAATCGAATAATTTTGAAAGCCAATAGACTTCTTGGGTTCATTAAGAGAAGAGCCAAAGAGTTTAAGAATGTATGGGTTACCAAATCTTTATTCTGTTCTCTTGTCCGCCCTATTCTGGAATATGTATGTCCAATTTGGGACCCTTTTTTCCAGTTATACAGCAACAGAATAGAGTCAATCCTGAAGCAATTTCTTCTTTTTGCTCTCAGGGACTTGTATGATCCTAGAGACTTTGAAAACCTTCCACCCTACACAGTTAGGCTGCAATTATTAAATCTTTTACCGCTTGGTTCTAGAAGAACTATGCTCACATCCTGTTTTACCTTAGATGTTTTGAATGGCGATATTAAGGTTGACCATATCTCAAATAAATTCAGACTCAATGACAATGTCAGGCTGACGAGACATTCAAAACCACTTAAGGAATATGCACATCGTACTGATTACGGACAAAATGAACCTATTAACAAATGCTGTAGAGTATTTAACAAATTCAGCGCCCACTATACACACCAATAAATAAGCTGACATATAAACTGAGACTACGCTCCGTTTTATAAGGTCCCCACATCCCGCTTAACCCTTCCACCAGTGTCTATTATGTATCATATATGTATATCAAATTATGTTTAATTAATTAAGGTAAATTTAAATATATTAGGATATATTAAAATGAATTAAATTAAGCAATCTATTTGTATGTAAACTATCTTGTTATGATTAATAAATAAATAAATAAGTAAAGCCTTTTTTTAAGTAGATTCAAGAGTTGTGCCCGATTTAACACTTAGCCTTTGTGTGCTAATTTAGCTGCAACCTCATTGGCTTTAATGTCGCAGTATGAATCCATAATCACCTTTCATCATAAGTTCATCCAAGATGGTTTTGCACGTATAGACGGGAAGTTTTGGTAACTGAGCTTACTTTGCTTGTAGCCAGTATTGCTGACTAGCTATCTGATATATTACGATAGTTATTCTGAGAATGATGTTCTTTAATGTGGGAAGAGGCCAAGAAGGGTAAGGATAAACATAACATATTCACGATCGTCAATACGGTTTTCCTTCTGGAAGATCGACGGGAGATCTCTTGGTCTATCTGACGGAACGTTGGAACTCTTGCTTGCATAAATACGGCGAAGGTCAAGTTCTTGCGCTTGACACTGCAAAAGCTTTTGACAGAGTTTAGCATGAATGTTTTCCTGTTAAGCTCACGGATACTGTTCTCTTTTAATGTATTGAGAGTTTCTTGTCCAAACGCACTACACGATTAGTATTAGTTGGCGTTACTTCTTCTTCCTTCCCGATCAATTCCGGTGTTCCTCAGGGTTCTGTCTTATCACCGAGTCTGTTCTTAGTATTTATTAACGATATTTTGTCTTCTACTCTCAATCTAATCCATAGTTTTGTGGATAGATTAGATAACAGCTACGAATTTGACTCTGTTGCTGAATCAAACAAGCATTCAAGTGCACAGAGTTATTTCGTTCGCTAAACTCAGTTCTCGATTTAATCCTGGGGCGGGAAAAATAGAGTGACATTCTATGCCCCTAAGACACAGGCCTATCATCTTTCCCTTAAACATGATGTCCCAGCATCGTCTTCTAATGTAGCCTCTAACGGCGTACAACTTTGCTCTTCCGAAGATTTCATCCTTTTAGGCGTAAAGTTCACTAACGATCTCGATTGCAGTCAACGGTGACTCAAAGGTGACCCCCTAAGTTATACTAGGTGTTTAAAAAAATAAATAAATAAAAAGTTAATTCCAATAATTTCTGCAGTAAATACTGAAACAGGTTCTTCCAGTTTAAAATTCACTTGGCAAATGTCGTCAAAGATGAAAGCAACGCCTGTACTCTCCTTTGATTTGGATCTATTCGTGAAAAAAATCAACGAAGGCTGTTGTGATGAACTGATACTTAAATAACGAGAGAAATGCGGTGGCAACAGGTGCTAGAAAAGCCCTTAGTATCCCTTTTTCCTTTTCCACCACATGCACAGATATTGAAAGAGTAAAACGAGCTGTTTATATTTAATTTAAAAAGCAGTGCGGTATCTCGGGCTCATATATGTACGTCCCACTCGCTAATTTGGCGGAAGGTTTTCCTAAGTACATTAGAAGGCTTCCGAAGTTAACTAAAACTACCATGTAGATTTTAATTGGCTGGTGTATGTGTACGTATGGAAAAATGTTCGACCAGCGAGAGTCTAGAGAATTCTACGAAGTTACGTGTTACATTGAGGAGAGCTGCCTGAAAGCTTTCCTGTGCTAACGGATGTCAATCAAGGCTACGTATTATCACTAGCCCGGTTTATGGTAGCAATAAATTGAAATATGCACTAGAAGGTCAATTGAAAGTGATTGTTCCTAGCGGGCAAGAGGTGAAAGATTTTTGTTATCTAGGAAGCAATGTCAGCATGGACGGTGGAGCCGAAAAGGATATTGGGGCTAGTCTAAATAAAGCTCATCAGGCCTTCGGTATCCTTTCCCCTTTCTGAAGGTTAAGAGGGATCTCCCTTCATACAAAGCTTCGAGTTTTTGACGCATGCGTCAAATCCGTGATGATATATGGTTGTACCACATGGAAAGTGGCCCTTCGACTTACAAAAAACCGCAAACTTTCGTGAACCAATGCCTCCAACGCATTTTAGGAATATTCTGGCCAAAAGTGATCTCCAAACGACGAACTCTGGAGTACAACTGGACAGACTAAAATAGGCATTGAGATTCAAAGGCGGAAGTCATAGTCGATCGGTCACACTTTCAGTGAAACATCACCAAACAGGCTCTGAATTATAATCTTCAAAGAAGACGTGGGATTGGTCGACCATGTAGCACATGGAAGCGAGCAGTTGAGCAGGATGCCAGAGGAATAAAAAAGTCCTGTCAACAGCTAAAGGCTGATGCCCATAATCGCGCCTTGTGGAAGAGAGCTGTTTCTGTCATATGCCTTAAAATGAATTTGATTGATTTTTGCCTGGAAGGTGAGGAACGCAAAGGTCTTCAGTGGGGACTATTTAACTTCTTTGCCTTGATAATGCTGACGTGTGTTTAATTGCATATATCCGTTCGGATTTAGAGTCAAATGTTCGCTCGTTGCTTTTTAAATGGAAAGAGGCAGTACTGAAAATTAATATGCGTAAACGCATGCACATGGTTTTGAACTCAAGCACACCGATTGATCTTAATGGATAAGATGTGGAAAAGGTTCAAGATTTTTGTTACTTCGGCAGCATTGTCAGTATGGACGGTAATGTTGTAAAGCATATTAATCCCCGTATAAATAAAGCTCATCCGGCCTTCGGTGTCCTTTTCCTTTCCGTGAGGTTACTGGAGATCTCCCTTCGCACCAAGCTGCGAGTGTTTGAGACATACCTCAATGCCAGAGGAATATTAGATAGAATGCTGTTCTTTGCGCCTATAGGGGGTAATTTATAGATTGATTGGTAGTAATAGGTGTATGACCTAAGCCTTCCTCTACCTCCAACGCAATTCAAAAATTTCTGTTCAATTCATATATTTGGTTTCAATAATCCTTAGACAATATGAACGACAAAAAACTCTTAAAAGCATTGTTCGGTTTACTACCAATAATTTTTTTTTTTTGATTTGTTACCTTGCAACTCATTGAATGCTGGTGATAGCTATTTGGTAAGATGTTGTTTTAAAAGATTCTGTTCAGAATTAGGAACATTTGTAATGCAATATTCGATAAATCTATATTTTTCCAATCCAATTTACTGAAATTTCAAATCATCGCATATCGCAATACTCTAATTCAGTCCTTAAATGCAGACTTCATCTTACTTTTTTTCGCCTCTTTTTATCCAAATTTATTTTTAATTTATCTTTTTCTTGCATCTTCGAAGGTGCATTTAATTAACGACACAGTTCGGTATAGCATTGGTTAGTTACGTACGCTGAAATAAATAATACAAAAAAAAAAACACATCCCAAATGAATTAAACCTTCTTTTCAAAATAAAACACAACGATCGAGAAAATAAAAAGAACACGAAAGATCAAAAGTCCACTCAGCCCTATACGAAAGATTTTGCAAGGCTTTAGTGTCCAAACCAGACACCCAAAGAAATCGAACCAGAGCTCGGTACTTAGAGAGTCAGCCCATTTCTGCATACGTACTTCGACGTTATATCGCATATATACGCTTATTGCATAGCTTACAGCCCATATATAGGAAAAAATTCAGATCAAAGGTCATTTTAATTTAATTTCTTCGATTCGATACGGACAATGTCGAGGTTTTTATTTTCTTTCGGATTTTATATCGTCTTGGATACACCGTGAGTGTGTGTATGAATGTTGAGAAAGGAAACGCTTACATGGTCTACTGGAGTGCGAACATGGTTGCAGTTTATGGTAAATTGCAAGCTAGTTTGGAGACAATATTGTCCGTCCCGTAAAGACATCATCAGGAAAATGGACACAAAGTGCAACTCCCAGGGTTAAATTGTGATGTTATTGAGCGTATATCAAAGGTTTGCAAGGGTGTCGAAAAAGTCGAATTGAAATTGGTCAGTCATGTTTGCATTTATGAATAGTGCTCTCACAGTACCTACCTCCTAGCTCTTAGATGGCAGATAGTAGAAAACCACCACCACACAATGACTTACTACAAAAACTTTTCTTCATTTCAATCAGCTAATCGCTCCATATCTCTTAAAGATCAGTTCGTGGAAAATTCTCTCGTGCGAGGTAGAAGTCGAAAATGATGAATAATAATAAAGAAAAAAAAAACAGAACTAAATGATTTTCATCATTGAGGCAGGATTTCTTTTGTCTTATTGGTGTGTGAAGAGGCCATTAATAAGCCGCGACCAACAATCAAATCCAATCATCTTTCCATTAATGTAAAAGCCTCTTCAAACCGAAATTATAGTGTCTTGCAGATAATTCTCGGTTACTAGACATGTAGGCTTAAGAACTGCGGCGAATGCTCTCATATGGGGTTAATATTCTCGAAATCTATTAGTGCGGAAACAACTTTTCGATGGCTTAATGCAATATCATTATATGGGTATTATTGACTTTTCATGCTTTGCACGCTATTGATATTTATACGACAAGGGTTAATATTATTTAGGAATTAGCTATACATGTTTTGCAATGAATCTATTTGTTTCTTTCATATAAGTGGTAGCCCTAATGTATTTAATTTAAAAGCTGGTCTTAATTTTGTATTGCACTTTTATAAAATTCTACTTTTACTAAAGAATTGTTGGCCAATTTATTTTCGTTATTCATATTATACTAGATAGTATACTATCAGATTAGATCCCATTCCAAGATTAATTTGAGGGCTGAACTTGCGATTGGAAGCAACAGATTTTTTGATTGATTCCGCATCAGAGTTAAATTCATAGGTGTTGCCTAAATTACTGTTATTGAAAAAACTATAGATTGGATTGAAAGTTGATAATAGAATGTTATTTATAGAAACTAACACATGTATTTTAGATAAAACTGGACCTTGAGGAATGGCGGGATCAAAATCTCGATCTATTGAACAAGGGTTGCATTAATACCTGAATGAAACTCTCCGTGTATTTTATAGATAGTATTGATCATATTCTGGGTAGTATTCAAGATCATAATAGTGTAAGTAGTTTTGATACGGGCTTCGAGATTCGCACCAATATGAAATTAGATCATTTTAAGTTACTAAATGAATCGGAGCTTGGAAAAATAATTAAAGTCTCTCAAAAAAAGGTGAACAGATAAGAACATATCCACAGAAATATTGCAGACTGCCTATTGTGCAATTGGCAAAAAATAGTGAAAGGTTCTAAACAGTGGAAGGTTGCGACTAATACCGATTCATAAAATTAGTAAGACCAGAAAGGCAGAAGAGTTCAGACCAATAATAAATTACCGATTTACGAGAAGGTCTTAGAATTAATAGTCAAAGGACAGCTGACGGACTACTTAGAGCATAATAACTTACTCTCACAACATCAATCAGGGTTCCGGAAATCATACTCATGCGACACTGCAGACACTAATAATTGAATGAAACTAATATCTAAGTAACAAAAATATTATTGGCGTTTTTTTTTCTAGATCTGAAAAGGGCATTTGTAGCGGCAAATAGGAAATTATTTTTGAAAAACTTTGGTAGCATGGAGTAAGTGGAATGGCCTATAAATTGTTTGAGTCGTATTTAGTTGATAAGATACGTTACGTTAAATATAACAATGCTCAATTCCCAGATTTGGCAAATAATAAGGAGTCCCCCAAGGATCAGTATTGGGACCAATACTATTTATTTTATGTATAAATGATATTGTAAATTATTTAGGAGACAAATGCCAAATTAAATTATTTGCAAATGATATGCTGGTCTCTATTGTTCGCGTTAGGGCAAGTGAAATAGAAAGAAAATTGAATGAAGTGTTACATATAATTGAGACGTGGCCTTGTAAAAATAAATTAAAAATTAATTTGAGTGAAACAACATGTATGATAGTCCGACATGAAAGGCCAGATTTTAATTTCAACATTGAAGTTATGTCGAAGGATGGTGATATATCATAGAAAGAGTTCAATCAATCAATCAAATTCATGTTAAGAACCCCTATAGGGGCATAGGACAGAAACAACTCTCCTCCACAAGGCGCGATCCTGAGCATCGGCCTCAAGCTGTTGCCAGGACTTGTTTATTCCTCTGGCCTCCTGCTCAACAGAAAGAGTTAGTGATATAAAATATTTGGGAATTGTTATAGATGACACTCTTCGATTTATAGGGAACATATTATTAAAAACGTTGGAAAGAAATGAAGCTTTCTTAATAGAATTGGTCTCTTTGAAAAGCTTTTCCAACATCAAATGCGAGAAATTTCACTGTATTTATTTATGCATGACCTCTAACGTTTCGCCAAATGATCATAAGCTATCTCGGCTATTTCCCAAAATGTACTGACCTTCCTCTCCCTCCTCCCCGGCTTTCCAGAAAGAAATCCTAGTTTCACCACTGCTCGCTCATATCTTAAACCTTAATCTCAAGTTCGAGTTAGTGTCGACGTTTCGATGTCATAGTACCCACTTATCAAGTTTCTAGACTCTAAAAAGTGTTGCGAATTCCGGGAAACTGTCGAATATATTTCTCTACAATGTCCTCTAAGGTACGTCCACATGATGCCTCATTTTCGTGCGCTAAGCGCATGCCCTCTAGAATAAAAGCGCAAACCTTAAGTTGAATGACACATGTGCAACATATGCATAAATGCATATAAAAAACCCATCCACACGATGCCATTTTTCGTTCAATCTTGCGCATGCAGCAACGCAAAATGATAATGCCTCCTGTACATGCGATTTTTCATTCAATTTTGCGCATGCAGCATCGCAAAACGATGGTGCCTCATATACATGCGCTTTTTCTTGATTTTTTATGACGCATGCAATAGCACAAGGCTATCCAACTGATTTACGAATCACGTGTGCTATTGAGGACGATTTGCTTGTGCGCAGTAACAGAATTACACTTAACGCGTTTGCGCTATGTCGTTGTGTGTGTGTCGTTCATCTTATTGCTTACCCTTTTATTTTATTATTAAATAGTTTCTCAAGCGTCGAAGCGGAATACAATATGTTTCGGATTTTATTTTTAGCGCAAAAGCAGACCTAAGTATAATTCATCTATTCTCAACCGATTCTAGAAATATGAGTTTAAGGTGACGCTTTTAAGCAGGAAAATACAACGTGTCAGACCAGCGATGGCTCTTTAGGGCAAACCTTAACACCTTCGCTGTAGAGATTCGTTTCTACGCTTATGTTCCTCGCATTACGGAGCCCACACCTGACAAGGATACTGAAGAAAAGAGCGTAGACAAGCACTGTGAAAGGTTTTAGTTATTCAAGGATCATTCAAGTCCTTGCACCATCTTTTAACGATACCCCAAACGGAGTTGGCCTTGCGAATTATATAGTCGATATGATCTTCAAACGTAAATGCGGTTCTAAAATATACGCCTACATCTAGTACCTTATTTATTTGCTGTAGTACGTTACCTTCTAGGACATAATCGAAATGTAGGGGAGTATGCTCCTGAAGAATAAGACGCACATTTACTAGCTAGGGTGTAGTCTAGTGGGTAGCGTGTTGGTAAACACTGCGATGGCCGTAACTTCAAACCCCGATCGAAGCATAACTCCGACGCATACAGTTTAATGTTCACCTGTCAAATTGCAAAATAGAATCAAAATATCATGAAACAATTTCCCGTTGTCAGTCTGGACCAACATTTTTGAGTTGGTAATAACCGAACTCACGTCGATAATAAATAAAATAAAAAAGATAACAGAATTATGATTGGGCCTAAAGCCCAATCATATGATACTCTAGATGAGATGGAAATGACTTTAATATACCGGAAAATATGTCATCTCAAATTCTTTCGAATAGTGAATAGAGACTTTTGCATGGGAGGTGGTAGAAGTAGAGGGGGAGGTTTGTATTTTTCGTATATGACACCGGACATGGCATGCAAAATGTGTTTTTGCTGAATTTAAAGTTTTTATTATTTTTAACGAAATTGGCCATAGTTTTCCTTAAATTGAGGCATTTGTATGGGAGGTGGCAGAGGAAGTGGAGCGTTTAAGATGATTTTGAAACTGCTTATCATCATCCTTATCACCATGCTTTGATTCAATTTCAAAGTCGATAGCTCTTATATACTTGAAGGAGAAATGCTTTTCTTGGATTTATAATAGAGATATTTGTGTGGGAGGTGGTAGAAGGAGTGAAGCGGCGCTGATAATTTTTTTTTACACTTATTTCAATTATTAAAAAACGAATTCTGGCAAAATTTGAAGCTTGTACTTTTTCTAGTTTGAATGGAAATCGATGAAATGCATTTAACAAAAATTATGCATTTGTATGGGAGGGGGTAGAAGAAGTGTACAGATCAAAACAAATTTTTTTCGCATTATTAATATTTCTATTTGTATACTGTACACAAAATATCAAGTTGATAGCTTTAACAGTTTCGAAGAAAAATAATTTAATTTAAATTTCAAAATTTCGTGAAATTTGTATGGGAGGGGGTAGAAGGAGTAAGGTGAAGTTGATAATTATTTTAAAATAAACTGCAATTATAGGAGAATTAATTCTGACAAAATTTTGTTTTTTCAGCTTTACTAGTTTCAATGAAAATCGAAAATATGTATTTTTCAAAATTGACCATTTGTATGGGAGGGTGTAGAAGGAGTAAAGGGATCGGGTCAATATTTCGTGGTATTAATGACATCTATATCATAATACTTTGACTTAAATTTCAAGTCTATAGCTTAAATAGTTTCAAAGAAAATCAATTTCTTAATTTTTCGAAATTTCATGAAATTGGTATGGAAGGGGGTAGAAGGAGTGGAGGGATGTGGCCCATTCATGAACTTAAAGTTACTTTTTTGCTAAAAATGACACACAAAATTTTTTAGCACTATAGCTCAAAGCTTTCGAGAGTTATGCTGCAGACAGACGCAGAGACGGACAGACGGACAGACAGACAGACAGACAGACGGTCACTCGGAATCGAGGTTTTTGAGCGACAACAAATATTTCTGTGCCCTTGGCGGCTCTGTGCGAGCGTTATTTCTTAGCGTTACAAACGGTAAGGCAAACACAATATACTCTCAGATTTCATCTAGAGTATAAATATGAATTTCGTGTGGCACATCAAATGTTTTAGGTATAGCAGAGGAATGAGCTACTCGCGAAATCACTTCATGGGTACTAATAGACAGCTAAGTTCTCCTCAAATATATAAAAGTAAAAGAAAATCCTAGCTTAAGTCGGTATGTATGTAGTCTACCTATTTACCGCCTTCAATCACTGAGATTTGTTGTGATCAACCTTAAGTGAACCCGTGTTGAGTTGGACTAATAATTTATTAACCAAAATTCATTAGATCACAAACAATAGCCTCGAATAACTCAGAAATGCAAGAAATAGTTTCGCAATACGTCGATAGTTACACACATCAACCCATTTTCCTTTCTTGAGCAATGGTCCGATAGTGTAGTAGTCCGCGATGCTGGAAATAAATCTCAAAACTTTCGATTCCGTAGAAGGGAACTTTCGACATGTATACTCAAAACATCTATGAGATCAAATAGAGCAAAACTAGATAATTTTCGCAGCTTTTTTAAGATAATTCTCAGTAATGTCTTCCGAGTTATCACTAGAGGTGCCAGGATTGTAGGTGTAGCAATACCCCAAGCTATTATACCATATTATAGTATTGAGTGAATCATTGCAAAATAAAAAGATCTTACCACATTTTTAGTTAAAAATGATCGTAGTTGAAAGCAACTGGGTATGAGTTTTTTTTAGTTTATTTTTAACGTTGTTTATCTGGACATCCCATCTCATAAATTGATCAAATATGACTCCTAAGTAGTAGTATGACTTACTTAATAAGGGACTCCCATAGTCCGAGGAATACGAGCTTGAATGTATTTTTAAATTTAAGTTTTCAGGAGATCCACGGGTGTTATGCGAGAATGCAATATAATTAGATTTATTTATATTGATGGATAGAGAATTAAAGTCAAGCCATTCTTTTCTTTACAAGAAGACTATACTCATCGCATCGTCCGCAAATGATATTAATTGCCGTTTTATTTGAAAATTATATAAATTATCCGCGTAAAGTAGAAACAGTAAGGGACCTAAGACCGTTCCATGCGGTACTCCAAATTCAAAGGTAAGCTCAGAACTAAGGTGTTATTTTTGCAACTTGTTTACGGTTACAGATGTAGCTAGTAATCCAGGCGCAATTAATACCGATATGTTTTTTTCTACTGAAGTTATAATTATACTGACAATGCAATGTACTGAAGTTTGAAAAATATAAACTAAAACACAAAATCAAAGACTTCTGAGTTTAGTCTGATGTTTTCAAATTTTTGACGTAATTGAATTAAAGACTTGGATCGACAAACAAATTAATTAATTCTGGGTGAAGTATAAGAATAGAAAAACAAGAAAAACCAACAATCGGCAACCAGATTTGCTTAAGGCAATATGTTATAAATAAACTTCCGTATAAATCGTCTTTATTGTCTTTCTGAAGTCATAATTCTGCAGTTCATACGATTCGCAAGAATATGTTTGCTAGTTTTAGAAAAATAACTTAACTGCAAAGCATATAGCTAGCTGAAAGGGCTTAGGCAATACTAGAATCAGCTTATTGCACCTTAATAGCCTGATATCTTATTTTACGGATCTCTAACGTCGAATAGTATTGAGCATTATATTGCGAACAACAATTTACACTATATCGCTGTCCTCCCCGACATACCCCCGACTCCAACAAAATTGAAATCAAAGAAAAAATCTTTTAAAACGTTTTGCGACATTTCGGTTCGATATTACCACACAATTGAAGAAAATGTAAATATATAAATATTTCGTTGACTTAGACGAGTCGACGGCTGTACGATACGTTTGTATTGCAAAGATTCGTATAAATCGACAGACCAGTAGCCTGCAATTTTGTCGTCTTATTGACAAGCCAACTGGTAAAAGTGTGGTAAATTTACATTTTTTGAATCAAACATAGAGACAGTGTTTTTTTTTTGTGCTACTACCGCAACGTTTAGCTATCACTCTACTGATGCTCATACAGTCACACTCTATGTCAGATAAAAATTCTAAGAGGCAGTGAACTTATCGTCAGTCACTCCTCACAGCCCTTAAATCGGCAGAAATTGTTAAATAAATTATCTTGATCGCACGATTTCTGTGTTGGATATTTGCTAGAATTAAATAAATCACGAGTATGCGCACATGCGAAATGTTCGGAGACGGGTCCCCGCGCACGGACACCAAACCTCTATAGAACTTAAGATATGTGGTACCTACTTATAACCGAACGTATATTGGGACTAAGATGTTAGTGTTCAAGTTCTTGCCCGTTTTTATCGATTTACGGAAGAGTAGAGGTTTTGTATAAATACTGTGAACAGACTCAGGTCTTTTCTTTTCGAATCGAATCGGGAAGTGGATTTCCATAGCGAAAAATATTTGTTTGAAATTCTTTAGCCGGCATAGAACTTTCCACGTTGTCGTCGACGTCGTCTTCGTCGATATGTTTTCTATACGGTGTGAGAATCTTCTGTGGAAAATCAGTTTGCTGATTCTTACCCCACGGTAAGTGATCGGTAAATTCAGAAAAGAAAATCGGGACAATAAGTGAGATCTGAAAATCCTGTATATTGATCATTTTGCATGGGAGTTATAAAACAACCTTTAAAATCGTACTTATATAAAAATACATATTATTATATAGCATAGTTTATATATTATAGCATTGCATTCTGATTCTAAACAAATATCTGCCAACAAGTCGGGCGAAACTTTATTATTCTTAGGACAAGTTGAGGATACGGGAAAAGTCAATATGAAGGTTATGTTGGATAGGAAATGCTAAAGTTAATGGAGGTTCTAGGGCAGGGCTGTTGCCAATTTAACACTTAACAGCGATTACGATTAATAGCTCCATTAGTATTTACGGAAGTTGGGGTTTATATGGGGAGGTTGGGCAGTATGTATGAGTGTGTGGCAGTTAATGTTTTCGTAATTGATTGCTTTAACTAGCTTCAGAATTCTCTATATAGAATATTCGTTTCATAGACGACTAGTTTGATAGAATTTATTTGAAATGTACTATATTCATGAAACCGTTTATATGGGAGGGGGTAGAGCAGGTGAGGGAAATTTTTGATGCAATTTTATTTCGTTTCTTTTAACAGGTGTTCGTACAAAAATTCAATTACAAAGTTTTTAATTTGTTGGCTATTTGTTGATTTATTTAATTTATTCTAAATCATACTTTTGTATGAGAGGAGGTAAAAGGACAAAATTTAAATCATTTGTTGCAGCGTTATTATAAATATTTTAAATAATAATAATAATATTTTTTTATTCACTGTCTGATTACTACAAATAATACAATACATAAAAATTAATAAAACTTAACTACAAAGCAAACAAAACAACAAGTAAGAAGTCAAAAAATAAAATAAAAATAACAAAATAACTTCTACAATGGCGCTACAGCCTAAATCGGACCTTGGCCTCCTGACATTGAGGTTCCTTAACATTTTTCATTATTTATTGTGGAAGGGTTGTTAGCTCTTCGCACAACCCTCCATCTACGAATTTTTCATTTTCGTAGATTGAGGTGACCAAGGTATATCCAGGCAGGCAATGTGCTGGAACTATATATTGCGTCGACCGGGATTTGAACTCACGACTTTCGCATTACAAGACCAACACGCTACCTACTAGGCTGCATCCTAGCTATAGAAGAAATTGGTTCATGAAATCCACAATTGGTGCGACACTGTAGGATTCTACTAGATTCGTTATTTCTCAAGGAACGAAACGGAACATTGAAATTAATCGAAGACAACAAAAGGTCTGAGTCGATAACTCCAGTTATAAAAGCGAAAACCACTCTTGCGTGCACACGTTCTCCAAGGAGTCCAAAAAAAGAAGATTCAAACGATCAAATAAAGAAGAAAGCCTAAGCGGATCTGACCACGGAAGGCCACGAAAGGCAAATCTTAAGAAATTACTCTGTACAGAGTCGACTCTAGCTATGTGAATAGAATAAAATGGAGACCAGACAGGGCTCGCATACTCCAGAACAGAACGGAAAAAAGCACAGTACAAACAGTAGTGCACTTACTAATACTTAGATGTAAGTTATTTAGCATACAACAGTTCTAAAAAACACATAAGGTCACTCTGCAAAGATAAGTAATCATTGTGATTAGATATAGTTTTAAATATCTTTGTGTCATCAGCATAGAGAAAAATTTTCAAGTCAACTATAAATACACTCACGTCATTACTAAACAACAAAAATAGCACTGGGCCAAGATGACTACCTTAAGGAACATTAGGAATGTTGTAAATCTTAGAAGAAAAGGCAGCACAGAATACCACTTTTTCAACACGATTAGTAAGATATATCTTAACCCACAGGAAAACCAAGCAAGTTAAGCTTGTGCACAAGAATACGGTGATCAATTATCGAATGCCTTACTGAACTCTGTGTAAATGCAGTCAACCTGCCACCCTTTCTCGAAACAGAAAGACAGAAGTTAGAAAATTGCATCAATTTAGTAACGGTGGATATTCCTTTCTCAAAGCCATGCTGAAACTTGCCAGATTTATGTAAGGGTGTTATAGTAGAGAAGGGATCTAAGGGATAAATGAAATAGGTAACCGAGAATAGGTAAAAGAGATAAATTGCACCTTTTAATTACGGACGCACGAATACCATCTGGCCCGCAAGAGAAATTATCGGCAATGTTCCTAAAATGGTTGCATCATCAATAAAGAGATCTTTTGGCACTAGGGAAGTAAAAGGGAAATTTGCCAAGTAATGGAAATCATTGAACGCAGTTACTGAGACACTACTGGAGAAAGCAGTGCGGAAATGGTTACCAAATAAATTGCAGATCAAAATAGGACTCGTGCTTACCGTATCATTTAGGGACATACTAAAGTGCTTGTGCAAAATTCAAGTTGATAGCCTTCAATAGTTTTGCGAAAAAAATATATATAAATATATTTTATACTCAAACGAAACAAAGGTTCTACTCAGGAAACGCAGCGAAATGAAATTATCTTCGAACACCCAAAGGATTGAATACACCGAAACCTGCAAAACAGTCTGAAAGAAAATAACAGAAGATGTGAGGAAATATAACGAAAAACTAGTAGAGAACGCCATCGAGGGTAACAGGAGCCTCAAAAAGGCGAAAAGAGCACTACTGATTGGTAGAAAACAGGTGATTGCTATGCAACACAACAATGAAAGAATAACCGATAGGAAAAGAATACTAGAGATTATAACCAACTTCTATCAAGACCTCTACAAAGCCTCCGAAATAAGCCAAACAATAGCAGCGATTACACCAGCAGCACCTGAAGAAGAGGTCCCAGAGGTGCTCATCGGCGAAGTGGAATCGGCGCTGAAACAAATAAAAAATGGTAAAGCAGCTGGTAATGACGGCATCACAGTGGAATTGCTGAAATATGCGGGCAGAAAAATATGGAAGATTCTGGCCGACGTATTCACAAGCTGTATCAGAACCAGACAAATTCCTGTACAGTGAAACAGCGCCAACATAATTCTGATCCACAAGAAGGGCAGTAGGGAAGACATTAGGAACTATAGACCGACAAGTCTGCTCCCTGCGTTCTATAAAGTATTCACTAAAATCGTCAATAACAGAATGCAATGCCTAGATGCAGAACAGCCACGAGAACAGGCTGGCTTCAGGAGTGGCTTTAGCACTATAGATCACATCCACACACTGAGAGAGATCATGAGCAAAGCGAAAGAATACGAACTTCCCCTCGCCCTGGCATACATTGACTTTGAGAAGGCCTTCGACTCAATATACCCCGAGGCAATAATAAGAGCACTTATAAGCCAAGGTATCGAGAAACCATATGTAGAAACACTGACCAACATCTACAACAACGCCAAAGCGAGGGTCAAGGTGTTCGACGACACGCCAGAATTTCCCACACAAAGAGGTGTTAGACAGGGGGATACCATATCACCAAGACTCTTCAACGCCATCCTGGAAAAAATCTTTCGAGGCCTAGAGTGGGACAGTAAAGGCTTAACCATAGATGGAGAGCGGCTAAGTCTCCTACGATTCGCAGATGACATAGTCCTTATCGCCCAAAACCAAGATGAACTACAAACGCTACTCGAAGACCTAAGCGCGGCTAGTGAGACAGCAGGACTGAGAATGAACCTCAATAAAACAAATGTTATGTACAACGAACTCATAACGACAGGCCAGGATAAAATATCAATTAATAACACCGAATTGGAAGTGGTAGACGAATATGTGTATCACGGACAAACAATAAGCAACTCAGGATAGCTACTACCCGAAATAAACACAAGAATTAAGCTAGCCTGGAGCGCATTTGGGAGAAACTCCATAATCTTCAAATCAAGAATGAAACCCCATCTGAAGAAGAAAGCCTTTGATGAATGCATTCTGCCAGTCATGACCTATGGCTGTGAAACATGGACTCTAAGAGCAGATACAATCAGAAAACTCCAGGTTGCCCAAAGAGCAATGGAAAGATGCATGTTGGGCATCACAAGAAGAGATAGAAAGAGACTAGCCTGGATAAGAGCAAAAACACAGGTCACCGATGTGATCAATAGGATCAGAAGCCTCAAATGGCGATGGGCCGGGCACTTAGCAAGAATATCGGATAATAGATGGACCACAAAAGTCATCAATTGGCACCCAAGGGGAGTGAAAAGACCAAGACGGCGCCTGAAACTTAGATGGGACCATGACATAAGAAAGCTAGCCGGCATAACCTGGACATGAATAGCCAAAGACAGACAAAAATGGAGGGCAATGAGAAGCCAATACTTAGAGGAGGCTACACCATGATCTATACATATACATGGTTGACAAGCTGATAATGATGATGATGATGATATATTTGTACTCCGTGGAAAGTGACCGTTCGGCTTACCAAGAAACTGCAAACTTTCGTAAACGAATGCCTACGACGCATTTCAGGAATATTCTGGCCAGAGGTAATCAGCAACGGCGAACTTTGGACTACAACTGGACAGACTAAAATAGACATTGAGATTCAAAGGCGGAAGTGGATCGGTCACACTTTGAGGAAACCAGAGCAAAACATCGCCAAACAGGCTCCGGATTATAATCCCCCAAGAAAGACGTCGCGTTGGTCGACCATGTAGCGCATGGAAGCGGGTAGCCAGAGGAATAAACAACTCCTGGCTATAGCTAAAGGTTGTTCAGAATGGCGCCTTTTGGAAGTGGGCTGTTTTCGTTTCATGCCCCTATACAGGAATTTGATTTTGATTGATTGATTTAAAAATTATTAGTGCTCTCCCCCTCCTTCCACCACCTCCCATATACAGAAATACTTTATACCAATGTATTCAGTGCGTGTAAAATCTATCGAGTTGAAATTGTGCATTAAATATCTATTCAGAATTATTAGTAAGACCAAAAAAATAGATGTTTAGCTTTACCCCTTCTAACTCCTCCCATACAAAATGACGCAATTTCGCAATTCGACAATAAACGGATTTTCATAGAAACTATTGATTTCAAATTTTAAATATATTACTTTTATGACAACTTAAATCTACTGTTTAAAATTTATTCGAGTCCTCTTCCGCCACCTCCCATACAAACTACACTTTTTCATGAAAAAATCTAAAGAAATTTCATCACTACGTATAAAATTTATCGAGTAAGATTAAAAAAATTAGACGATTAGCTTCACTCCTATCCCCTCTCATCCAATATGACACAATTTCACAACTTCGCAAAAAGTCGATTTAATGAAAAGTATAAATGCGACTAATCTGAAATTTAAAACATATCAAAAGCATGATGTTTATAGTTATTTCTGAAAAAGTCATTAAGAACTCGCCCCTCCTTCTACCACCTCCCATCCAAAATGCACAATTTCACTAAATCCAATACACTAATACATATTCTCGGTACCTATTAAATTTTTGAATCCAAAATTTTGTATAAATATTTTGACAGCAACTGTAGCGTGATGTCAAAAAATCAGTTCAATTTCGTCACCCCCTCTACCACTTTCCCTACAAAATTTCTTAAAATCAAAAAAATTCTCTTTCATCTAGAGTATCGCAGTCCTGTCATAGTCCTGTTATGTTTTAAATTAATTTCGCGAATTTTCATGAATATTAATCAAAATTTTTTAATTTGTGTAAACTTAAGGTTCCTTATCATTTTTTATTGTTTAAGGATTGTTAACCCTTCGCACAACCCTCTATCTACGAAATTTCATATTTGCAGATTGAGGTGACCCAGATATACCCGCGTAAGCAGTGTGCTGGAATTATACGTTGACCAGGATTTGAACTCCCAACATTCGCATTGTAGACCAACACGCTACTCACTAGGCTACAGCCAGGCTGGTTGACCTATGTGCCACTTAATTAGCTCTAGAATTATTGTGTTAAGTAATTTCGAAAATAAAATCGCTTAAAAAAAAATTAGCCGAGAATTGCTTTTTAGCCCCTCTTTTTACCCCACTGGATAAAAATAATTTATTTTTAATTTTTTTCCCATAAATGAATGTCGAATTTCATCTTGCTATCTGTATTTGTAGTGGAGAAATTATCAAGCGTAATTTTCGAGCTTAACCTTCCCCCCTGCCTCGGTATTTCGCTCCACATTCTCAAAATTTAAGTACTGGTGCTCAATCCCCTAGTCTATAATCCGCCCAAAATCCTATTTCTAAGGATTTCGAATATATGAGTCCAAATGTACGGACAGACGGATTTTCATACTCTAGATGTAATCTGTGAGAATGTTGTGTTTGCCTTATTGTTTGTAATAATGAAACAACGAAATAATGCTCAAACTGAATAGCCAAGTGTACAGAAATATTTATTGTCGCTCAAAAACATCAAATCTGACTGACCGTCTAGCTGTTTGTTCGTCTATCCGTCTGTCTAAAGCATAACTCTCGAACACATTGAGCTATAATTCTGAAATTAGTTTTAGGTAATTTTAAGCGAAAAAGAAAATTCAACTTCGTCAATAGGGCACTCTCCCATATAAATTTTATGGAATTTAAAAATGAATTATTCCCCTAAACCATTCAAGCTATCGACTTGAAAATGTGGCCAAAGTATAACGACATAAATATTATTAACTTCAAAAAATATTGATCCGATCACAATACTGCTTCGGCCTCCTCCCATACAAATACCCAATTTTCTGAAATGCATTTATTTGATTTTCATTACAACCAGCGAAACTAAAAGAATAAATTTTTGCCAGAATTAATTTAATTCTAATTGCAATCGATTTTGAAAATAATATTACCTCTCTCATTCTACCCCCTCCCATACAAATTTCACGAATTTTCTTAATTTCATTTAAATCATTATTCTTTAAAACCGTTAGAGCTTTTCAACTTGATTTTTTGACCAAAGTATGATAATGGAAATATCTTCATTGTCGTCGTAAAATTTTGACTTAATCCGTATACTCCTTCCACCCCCTCCCATACAAATGCGTAATTTTGGTAAATGCATTATACCGTTTTTCATTCAGACTAGAAAAAGTACAAACTTAAAATTTTACCAGAATATGCCACTTCATAGTTACTATAAATGCTAAAAAAATATTACATTCGCTTTACTTCTTCTACTTCCTCCCATATAATTTTTTTCTACATATATTAGAAATTCAAGAAAAGCATTTCTCCTGCCAGCATATGCGAGCTATCGACCTTCGAATTGGTGATAAATATGCGATAATGATATTGCAAAGCAGTTTAAAAATCGTACAAAACCTTCCACTTCCTCTGCCACCTCCTATACAAAAAAAGTCACTATTCACTATTCGAAAGAATTTGAGATAACATTATGTTTGCCGCTACATTAAACTATTTTTCATTTCATCCAGAGTATCGCATGATGGGGCCTTATGCTCAATCATAATTGTCTTGGTAATTTAGTCATGAAACACGAAAAAACAAAATTTTAGAGTCGCAAATTTTCTTTTGTGTCGATCGCAATAAAATAAAAAAACAAAAATTTAAAAAAGTGGTCTCAAACTTTAAACTGCGTTTGCTAAAATTAAGTTTGATTAATTGGGTAAAATTGAATAAAAAGGAAAAATTATTAAAATTGCAGTAGATATTACTAGAGAAATTACTCCTAATTTATTAGGGATTGATCGTAAAACAGCATAGGCAAACAAGAAATGTCATGCTCGTCAGATATGTACTACTAGACCCTTTTTTCCCTTTTTTGCAATAAAACTTAAATCAACCAACTAGTATCGGACGATTTTCCGTAAAACTGTATTTCTACCATGTATCTATTCATCGCTTGCTAGCGATATATGATAAAAGAGAGAAAAACTGAGTGAGGTATCTGCTTGAATTGTACTAGAATATAATTTTCGTATTATTAAGTCTTATTTGCAGTTTTTCAGTGAAATAATTTAAATGATCCAAAATTACCACTAATGGCGATTATTCGAAATGTACTTAAGTTTCTTTCATTCGAAATTATACTAAAGTCATACGAAAGACTTAAGCCAGAAACCCGGTCTTTACTACCCATCATATAAGTATACGCAACTGCACCAAATAACGGTGTAGTTGTAGCTATAAAGCGAATAAAAGCAAAAATTCGATACTTTTCATCGATCAGCAAAAGAAGGCCGATCATAATTTTTACTTAGCGGCAGAGATCGTGTCATAAAATGCGTTCGAGGAGCGCGTATAAGGCCAGAAATTACCATCAATCGATCAAGTTGTGTGTATGAACTTAAAGTTCCAGTAAGTATTGGTCATGGTCATGTTAGCCAAGTTGTTTGAGTTAAGTTTGTAATCAATCGACCCTCAGGCTACCTTGCTACCTGTGTTCACACAGTACGTGTTCTATACCACTTAGTTGATTGATATCTGCTTTTTTACGCGCGCTCTCTCATATCCAAACTGCTGTTATTGTTGCCGAACGGTCAGATACCTACGGACATACTCAATCTGTACCCTATGCGAAGATCTATACTTTTTTTTTTATTATTTTCCTTCAGTTTAGTATTCGTAATTGCCAATTTTAAAACTTTATTATCAGCATTCGGTTTAAGACTCATGTGTGTACTTTTGTAATTTCGACTCATCGTGAGATATTCATATGTTTAAAAAAAAATAAATAAAATTCGTGTAAAACATACACGTGTTGTAAAACCGATTTTTGGGAATTACACGAAGCAACAACTTGCACACATCTATCGGCTCAAATTGATTCAGATCTATGTGTTTTTTTTTATGGGCACAATTTCAACTTTTCCCACTTAATTTATGGATAAGCCTTTTAAGAGACAGGTAGTGATTTGAATTTAACATATCGAACTGCACAGCATGGCGTATTTTGAGAGTAATACTGTCAAATATTTTTCTCGAGGAATTAATAAGTGAAACGAAATTGATTACGTTATTTATATGTTCCGCATAAGTATCACTGCGATGGATTTTTTTTAAGACATTAGAAAACACTTTAAATAAATTAACATCCAATTGTTAAAATATATGAGATCATTATATGAATTTAATGATCAATTATCAATATTTGGGTCTCATTTTGCGTTATTTCGGTGATTTTTGTCGTAAAATTAAACAGAAAAAAATGGTTAATCGTATATCCGTGGGGAAAATTAAATTACTGTGTTATATGTAGCTCTTGTTTATTGGCCATGGTTATTACTGCGATTTTAAAATGTCGACTCAATATTATAATTGAAGCCGTACAAATAGTAAATCTCTGTCATTTTTGATATTTTAGTTCACCGCCTCTCTCCCCTCCAACTTAGATTTTACGAAATTTATGGGTCGAATATATCTACAAAGTGACAATATTTCAAATTAAAACCTGTAGTAAATTTTGAGATATAACGGTTTGAAATTTTGAAAAACACAGCACCTTGGAAACGTTCCCCATTTCTCCCTCTATAATTATGACCAAATCTTATATTTTTGTCATATTCCGCTAGGATATGTAGCTTATATATATTTCAAGTTTCAATTTTGTACGAGGCGAGGGTAAAAATTTCGCGTAATGAAGGGGATGGACAAGGAAGGGGGAAATGTTTTTGCATGAAGGTATTTTAACACTCAATGCAGCTATATATATATAAAGTTTCTGTCAAACCGAACACTAACATTTTAGTTATCGCCAAATCAACAAGTCAATCGGAAAGAAAACGCTAACTTTGGACAAAATTGAGTTTCGAGGTGTCATGAAGTTCCTTACCAAGAAGGAAAAACGCCACAAATCATTTTAGAATAAACGTCATCTATTTACGGGGACTCTTGCCCTGGAAAAACAATGATTTATAAGTAGCATAGTCTATTCAGGCAAGGCAGAGAGTCAATTGGAGATGGTACTCTCGTGACGGCCGGTGGAGGTCACTTCCTCAAAAAGTGGAGAAACTTGTTCTCGAAGATGGTTGTTTAAAGAAGAAATAAAACGTACAAATGGTTGGGGTAACAGATACAATCATTTTGAATATTCTCCAGGATAATCTCGGCATGTCTAATGTCAGCCCAAGATGGGTACCGAGAATGCTTTCAGTTCAGAAAAGCAGCGCGTCCAGTATTCACGCGAGTTTTTGGATCTCTGCAGCGAGAACAGGTATGAAATTTTGACCCGGATGGTTGCTGGAGCCGAAACTTGGGTTCATTATTATGAGCCTGATTTAAAGCAGGAGTCAATGCATTGGCTCCGCAAAGGCGCTTCACTCCCCAGGAAGTTTAAAGTCTCACAGTCTGCCGGAAAAATCATAGCCACAATTTTTTGGGATTCAGATGAGGTTTAGATGATCAACTATAAAGAAAACGGATAAAATATCATTGGTAATACTATGCCAACTTGCTATAAAAACTAAAGGACGTCGCCAAGGAAAAAAGAAGACGAAAGTGGACTCAAGGTGTGCTGCTTTTGCACGACAACGCAGAAGAGCCACGTTGCAATAGCTGCCCTACAAAAATGCGGCTATAGAATATTGACACGATCACGGGCCTGTCCCATACAAATACGAGTATCATGGTTTCTATCGTAATTATTTATGGTCCTGATTCCAGCAAAATACAAAACATTCTGTTCAAAGAGCCCTTAAACTAAGCAGATTACATATCCCACATAATATATTAATAACTACATTTTCACAAATTGTTTATTATTGCGATTCTTATGCGGACAAAGTCACGGGCGATCGCTAGTCCCGAATATAGCTTTAGATGCCTCCAAGTGCCTATGCTTTCTCCGAAGGAACAAGAAGTATTTTACACTATATGATCTTTCTCTTGTTCCATATCACGCCCCGACACGAGTATAATTGGCATATCTAGCAGGAACACCCAAAGCCAATCTAGCGGTACAGGACCGGATTCGGAGACTTAGGTTCCGACTTATTGAAGATGATACCATCAGAGCATCCTTAGACTCCCTTGAACATCGTAGAAATGTCAGAGTACTCAGGATCTACTACAGATGTTTCCATGGCCACTGTTATGGTGAAATTAGTCGACTTTTCCCTCCTTTATTTAAATTCCCGCGTAATTGACATGGTACGAGTATAGGGTTTAGCCACCCAAATCACGAGCATAAGAAAATAGACAATTGTTTCTACCTTAAGCAAGCAAAATATGGAATGCACTACTCGCAGCCGCTTTTCTTCGAGTTTATTACATACAAAAATTTAAAATAAACAGTTACCGACAATCTATAAAACGATAAGCCTTTCTTAATTAATTGTTAATTTTCGTTTTCCTTCTGTAAGCCCACTGTACCGTACAGTATTATTGGTGACGTCTAAACCCAGTTGGGTGTCTTAAAAAAGTGTTCACACTCTTTCATCAAGCTCAAGCTCGAAGTCTTCAGTCGAAGGCGTATGGCCAGTTAAAGTGAATCGAAAAAAGATAAATGAATTTGATCACTTTTGTCGAATGTTGTAAAATCAGCTAACTTTCGACTCGCTTTCAGTATATGCAAGAGGAAGTAAAGCAAAAGTTTCTGGTGTGTGTACAGTTTTTATTTTATTTTTCTAAAAATAAAGTATTGTGATCGACAGGGAAAAAAATTGTTAACATTAAATTTTAATTGTTCGCTTTCCATAACTAATTCTAAGTCTAAAAATGCGAAAAAAATGCTTCCGTCTGTACGCCGTACGTGTAAGCGCACATTAACTCCCATACCCTTGACGATAGAAAGCTAATTTTTAGGAAAATTGTAGATCGGTGCTGATCTCTGGCTGACACCCATTTTGCGAGTGTAGTAGTTAAGGGAGGAGGTGGGGAAAGAGCGGAAAATAATAATTTGAATATCTCATCCATGGTTCTAGCTAGGAAGCTGCAAATCAACACACAAATAGAGGGATTAATTGGACAAATTATAAATATAATTTAATTTGTTTTCTATTGCTGTCCGAAAAGCCGGAGGGGGGGGGGCTCAAAATAAAATGCCGGCCGATGTTTTTTTGAAATGATTATATCTTCGGAATAACTTACCTTAAATATTCATTTTATGAGGTGCTATACAGACCAACCATAATCAACTTAGAGAAGGGTCAATTATCGGGGGAGGAGGATGGCGGGGTCCAGAGAAAAACACTTAAGACTCAATATCTCGACTACCTCTTAAGCTATGAGGGGAGGTCAAAAATTTCGCGGGAACGGGGGTAAAATTAATTATTATTTTTCCTTTTCAAGATATTCTCCCTTAAGCTGAATACATTTCTCACAAAGTTTCTAAAAAAATGTTTTATCAAGGACTTCAAATTATTATGAAAATGGCGACTTCACATCTTCATCGTTGGTAAATTTACTTTTCCGAATTTCTTTCTTCAGTTTTGGGAACAAATAGTAATCGCATGTGGCCAGATCTGGACTATAAGGGCGATGGTGATGGATTTGAGATCATATACATATTGAAGAGTGTTAAAGAAATGCAAACAGTTGTAGCTCCCGCTAATTTAAAAAAAAAAAGTATAAATAAACTAACATTAAGTTGGCAAACTTGAGACAACTAGAATTGTGCGTAAAGACCAGTCATACGATACTATAGATGAAATAGAAATTTTCGTGATCTTAAGAAATTTTGTATGGGGAGTGGTAGAAGGGGTGACAGCATTGAACTAATTTGTTTCACATTATGTTAGAGTAGCTATAAGAATGATTTGTACCAGATTTAAGCTTCAAAAATTGAATCGGTACTGAGAAACGTAGTGCATTGGACTTAGTGCAATTGTACAGGTTGTATGGGAGGTGATAGAAGGAGTGGGGGTTTTTGGTAATTTTTCGAGAAACTACTATAATAATCTTGAAATTGATAGGTTTTCAGATCAGTAACATTAATATTTTTCAAGAAAACCGAATTTTTGAAAAGTTTTGGAATTATGTCACATTGTATGGGAGGGGGTAGAAGGAGTGAAGGTAATTGGTTAGTTTTTTTCCCGATATTAATAATATTGCTAATTAAGCATTTATTATAATATTTTAGCTCGATGAATGTGATACATACTAAGAATTGGTGTGTAGTACATGGAAAAGTGTTGTTTGTATGGGTAAGAGGTGGTGGAAGGAGTAGAGAGATTCAAATAATTCATATACTAAAAGATCACATTTATGATAGAAATAATATTTTCTAAATATCAAATTAATAGCTTTTATAGTTTTCAAGAAAATTTTATTTTAATTTATTTTTGAAAATGAGTCATTTTGTATCGGAGGGGGTAGAAACTGTGATGGAGTGAAACAAATCCGAAAGCAGATTATATATCGGAGCATACCTAATTATCTGTGCAAATTTCATTACAATCGGTTCTGCCGTTTGTGCTTGAAAGACGACCGGACAAATAGACAACAATTTCAAAAACAGGTTTTATGCTTAGTTATTGTCCACTGACTTATAGCCATTTATAAACAAATAACAGACAGACACTACAATTATATTTATATGTGTAGATTGTGTTGATTTCACAATTTCATGAATCAATTAACTAAAGTGTAGCCTAGGCGGCAGCGTATTATTCTATAATGCGGAAATCGGGAGATTAAATTCCGGGCGATGTGTTATTTCAGCACACTATTTGTGTGGGTATATCTTGGCCACCAAAATCCACGAAACTAAAAATTCGTAGATAGGAGATTGTGAAGGGCTGACACCGCTTTCACAATAACTAATAATGGTTGAGGAACCTGAAGGTCGGAAGGAAGACCGTGGGGAGGTAAAATGGTGCACAGGAGACAAGTTAGCTTTGTCGCGGCGACTCAAAATATACAATTTTTTTGACGTATGTATATTGAGATCTTGCGAAAATGTTAATTTCGTAGGTATATACTACAATTTGGGTATGTTTGAAGCATACTTCAACTTGGTATCAGTGAAGAGTTTCCGATAGTTTACTATATTCAACTGCATTTGTATACTCTAGATGAATAATTACAAGAAATATTGTTCCATAAAGTTTGTAACGCTAAGAAATAAGGCCCAGGAAAAAAATGAATGATACTAAAGCTCATATTATTATTCAGAAATCTCAAAACCGGATGTCCGTCCGTCGGTCCGTGTTCTCTCTAGCTCGAGAACGTGATGAACTAAAAAGTTGAAATTTTGTAAACATCGTTTTTGACAAAAAAGTAAACGAGTGAAATAGCTTCACCTCTTCTACCGCTCTCATAAAAAATGACACATATTCAAAATTTACCAATAAACTGATTTTCTTGAAAAGTATTAATGCTATTGACCTCAAATTTGAAATATTTTTTTTATGATGTCTCCAGTCTACGGTTACAGTTTATTCGAATCTTTCCGCTCCTTTTACCACCTCCCGTACAAACTGTATGTATCAATGAAATAACATAAACCAATTTTCGCAGTGCGTATAAAATTTATCGAGCTTGTACATGCACTTTTTCTAATCCGTTCCATACAATAACAATACAATCTCAGTTAAATCATAATCATGAATCAGTTGAAACACTTCCATATGATTCAGTTTTTCTACATTTTTGTTCAAAGATGGAAACAACATGTTTCGCGCTTAGTACTTCACTTAAGAGTTCCGGCCCATCTAAGTCGGTAGTATATTTGTCGGCCAGCCTCATACAGTATTTTCTTAGCATACCATCGTCTAGTAAGCCAGTCAAGCCAGTCATGAAATCAAAATATTGAACCACCATCTAAAGTCATTCGAATCGCTAGGTTAGTTGATCGATTATTATATCAACAACCTCAATGTATATAATTTGGAATCTGACGGCCGCACTTAATTCTGCATCTTCCGAAATTTTTCGTATCCTGTTCTCTTCAAATGTGGAGCTCAAAACAATTCATTTCTCATTTCAATCATTGTGTTTATTGGACTTTCTATCACGAAAAATAGTTTTCTTTTAAAATATGGAACAGCTCTATGTTAGATGTCGATGACCAAGTGAGGCACTTTAATATGCTTATGACTTGCCTTCATGATAAGTATGTACCACTGCGTAAGATGAAAATAAAAAGAATTTTCGGATGTTCTTGGATTACACGTCAAGTATTATCCTTAATAGCCGAAAGAGAGTATCTCTATCGCTAATATCGTCGCTCAAAAACGGATCATGCTAAAAAGTTATATAAATCTGCTATAAATATTGCTACGACAGCTATAAGGAATGCCAAGCGTTCTTATTTTTGTCAAAAGTTGGACCCTGCGTTACCCTCCAAGACAATTTGGAGCAATTTAAAGAACGCTGGTATTTATGGCAAGGAACTGGTAATTTGTGGGCCGATAAACTCAATAAGCACTTCATTAATGCTTGCCCGATATCGTCTCAGACCACTCCAGCGCCTTCAAATGAAATGCATTCTAAAACAAATAACTTCTTTTCTTTTCGATGCATTGACTTACCTCAGCTATAAACTCCATAAAATCAAATCCCATTGGTTCTGACACTCTACATTCAAAATTTATTGAATTTCTTCTCCCGCATATTTGCCACCATATGCTAGAGAAACTTGATACACACTAACACTTCTGCCCTAATAGAGTTTGGACAATGCATGCACAGTAATTGCGCGGGAAATTTTGTCGGAAATTTTAATTTTCTCATTTCTTTTTCTTTTATGAAGTAAACACAATCATAATTAATAGTTATTTATGAAAGTCATATTTATTTTCGATTGTAATGAGTATTCTATTCAAAAAATTGTAGTAGTGCTCGTGTCCGTACATTTGAAAACCGTCAAACTCAAGTTTGCCTGTTTTTCACATTTCTTATTTCATTACGTTCCGTCTTGTGCTTCTAAACTCACGCTGAACTGTTGGTATTATATTATAGCATTGTCCAAACTCTATTAGGAGAGTAGTGTTAGTGTGTATCGAGTATCTCTACCATATGATAAAAACAGGAATGCTGGTCCTGATGGGATTCCAAATATCATATTTCAAAACTGCGGACGTTTTATGCGAGCCTCTATCTTATTTATTCAATAAATCTTTATCAGAAAAAGTTTTCCCTGACAGCCTCAAAATTTCATTTATCACACCTATCTTAAAGAGCAATTGCGGTGCTGATATTACAAATTATAGACCGATATCTATTTCTAATTCTCTTACCCTTATCTTTGAGAAGGCAATATATATTAATATATTATAATTTCTCTAATATCTCCGCATATTTATGATAGGCAACACGGATTCTTGCCTGGTAGATCAGCTATTACTAATCTGGCTGTATTCACAGATTTTGTAGCGACAGCGACACAAGTTGACACTATTTACACTGAATTCCGCAAAACCTTTGATGGAATATCGCATAGAGTAATTTTAAACAAATTAATCTCTTTTGGGTTTCGTGTTAATTTCGTCCAATGGTGCCACTCATATCTAACCGATCGTATACAGAAAGTTGCATTAAGCGGCTCAATTTCACGTGATATATTTCCTACTTCAGGCGCTCCGCAAGGTTCAATTTTGGGACCTTTGATTTTTAGTATTTACATTATTGATATAACTGAAGGCCTCTCCTCTTCTGTTTTGCTGTATGCTGTATGGATAATGAAAAGATTCAAGTTTGGAGCGATATCATATTGAACTTAATCCTGGTAAATGCACAGTTCCATCATTCTCTCGGAAACATAACACAATCCTGTTTGATTATTTATTACATAACGAGAAACTAACACGTGTTCAGATATAGAGCGTGACCTTGGTGTAATATTTGATACAAAATTACTATTTAATATTCATATCTCTTCTTTAATCACTAAGGCAGACATAGGTATTGGCTTTTTGTTTAGATGTGGGAGACATTTCAAAAATTCTCAGACATTCACAAATCTTTTTTTTGCTTATGTAAGAAGTGTCCTGGAATATGCAAGTACTATATGGAATCCTATTTATCAAGTTTATCATATACAAATTGAACGTGTCCAAAGAAAGTTTACACGGCTTTTACATTTTACGATGAAATTAGAATTTTCCGACTATCCGCAAAGACTTGAAAATTTGTAGCTCTTAACCTTATTTCAGAGAAGACTACTAATAGATGAGCTGTTTTTACATAAGGTTGCTTCCCAAAAAATTAATTGCACCTATTTAACAGGCAAACAAAACATTAATGTAGGATACAGGGGAAATCGCTTAACTTCAAATACGACATTTCGTATACCAAAACACAATACGAATTTATTTCACAAATCACCTATAACTCGTCTTCAGATGTCTCATAATAAATTTTTCAGCTCCTACGATATTCTTGATTTCAATCTCACTAATCCATGCATATAGTATGGTTTTGTTTCAACTTTTCAATTTTTCATACATTACATATATTTCTCAACACTTTCATATGTTATACGTTTATTATAGTTGTTATTAACATTTATTTTATTATGGTAGTTATCTAAATTTTCCATAAAGCTGTGAATCAATTGATGTTATTGAATTAATTTCTGAAATGCGATATATTTCAAAATTCACCTATCATAACTTCAAGTTAAACTCTTTTAAATTACTGTAAACGATTAATTTTATTATTATAAAGGTTTGTAATTGGTCCTTTGACTGTAAACCTTATGAATTAAATAAATAAATAAATATGCTACATATTTTAAATACCTGTTTCTCCAAGGGTACCTTTCCTATGTCATGGAAAGTTGCCTCAGTACTACCGATCGCGAAAACGAATTCTCCTAATGCAGTCAATGAAATCATTGGCCTATTAGTATTTTGTGCTTTTTATCCAAAGCTCTCGAAAGTGTTATGTCCATTCAAATTCAGAAGTTTTTAAAAGAAAAGCGCTTATTAACACGCTGGCGATCTGGGTTTCGAACGCAGCATAGCTGTGAGTTGGCGCTTCTGAAAGCAACTTCCAACACAAGTGGGTTCGAATCTCTTGTTCTACTTGATTTTTCTAAAGCATTTCACCTTGTAGACCATAATATAACCCTTGACAAATTATCATCAAATTTCAACTTTACCTCTAGTACCATAAAACTTTTGCACAATTTCTTGTATGGCCGCTGGCAGGAAGTGCGGGTTAGTGATAATGTTTCTTCTTCTCTACCTTTGCTGTGGGGCGTACCACAAGGCTCTATACAGGGCTCATTACTGTTCAGCCTCTATATCAATGGTTTGCGAAACGTACTGCAAGACTGTAATATGTATGCTGACGATGTTCAACTTCATTTGAGTAGACCGGCGGGTTGCGCTTATTAACAACGATATCGCAAAACTTTTTGGCTGGTAAACTGAAAATTGATTAATACTTAATGAGAAAAAGTCACAATGTATCGTCTATTATCCAGGAATTAAGAATCTTCATTCATTAAATTTGCTTAGTGTTATTATGAATGGTACATGTCTTGTTTTTAGTTATGTTGTTAAAAATTTCGGAATTATGTTAAACTCCTCTATGCCCTGCTACAATTATGAATCTAACATTTTCAAAAAAGTATATGGTGTTTTGCGTCGGCTATGGCTTTTTGCTAGCATCTTGCCGCTTAGCATTCGAGTCAGACTTGTGAAATCCCTAATAATTTCTTTCTTCACGTATGGAAGTTTAATATTTCTTACACTCGACTCTATTTGCCAACGCAAATTAGACATTCCCTTTAATGATTGCTCACGCTTTGTTTTGCAGTTGCGATACTGTGATCATGTATCACCTTTCAAACTAGCTATACTCGGCTGTACGCTTTCGGTACACTTGAAACGTAAAATTTTCATATTTTTGTTTGGTGTTATTTATACAGGCGAGTTTTCTTATTTAGGTGACTTTATTATAGCCTTGAACTCAACTCGGCACCTTAAACTTCTTGTTCCGTGTTTCTTTTTTTTCAAATCTTTAAGTGAGTGCTTTTTCTGCGTTCAAGCAATTACTTACTTACTATGGCGCTACAGCCCAAATCGGACTTTGGCCTTCTGACAAATAATTAGACATTGGAATAACCTTCCTGAAAAAGTTCGGCGTGCAGTTGATCCTCGTGCATTTAGAAAGCTTGTACTTACAAATGTATTTTTAATTTCTTTTTTCTCTAATACTTTCACTATCTTTTTTTTTATTCTCTGCTATTCATGAACTATTTTGAATAATTTTGTTAAACTTACCATTTGTAATCTTTTATTTCGTTTAGTTTCTATTATACTATTTTATTTTAGTTTTTATTATTATTATTTTGCCAATATTAGTTAATATTTTTATACTCTAGATGAAATCTGAGAGTATATTGTGTTTGCCTTACCGTTTGTAACGCTAAGAAAAAACGCTCGCACAGAGCCGCCAAGGGTACAGAAATATTTGTTGTCGCTTAAAAACCGCGATTCCGAGTGACTGTCTGTCCGTCTGCCTGTCTGTCTACAGCATAACTCTCGAAATCTTTGAGCTATAGTGCTAAAAATTTTTGTGTGTCATTTTTAGCAAAAAAGTAAGATCAAGTTCGTGAACGGGTCAAATCGCTCCACTCCTTCTACCCCCTCCCATACAAAATGACACAATTACGCAATTTGATAATAAACGGATTTGCTCGAAAAGTTTAAAAGTTATTGAACTCAAATTTGGTGCATATTACTTTTATAATGACTTCAATCTACCGTACAAAAATTATGCATGTCCTCCTCCTCCTTACACCACTTCCCGTACAAACTGCACTTTTTCATGAAATGCTCTAAACCAATTTACTCAGTGCGTATAAAATTTAGCGAGCTGAAATTTTGCAAAAAAATATTTATTTAGAATTATTAGTAAGACCAATAGAAATGAGATGATTAGCTTCACGCCTTCTACCCCCTCCCATATAAAATGACACAAATACGCAATTCGACAATAAACGGATTTGCTCAAAAAGTATAAAAGCCATTAGTCTGAAATTTTGAATATATTTTTTTTCGTGGCAATTTCAATGTACCATTTAAAAATTATGCATGTCCTCCTCCTCCTCCTCCTCCCACCACCTCCCATACAAATTGTACTACTTCATGAACTACTCTAAGCCAATTCACTTTGTGCGTATAAAATTGATCGAACTCAAATTTAGCAGTAAATATTTATTTAGAATTATTAGCAAGACCGAAAAAAATAGGTGATTAGCTTCACCTCTTCTACCCCATCCCATACAAAATGACACAATTTCGCAACTCGACAATAAACAGATTTGCTCGAAAAGTATATAAGCTATTGATCTGAAATTTAGAGTATAATACTTTTATGACAATTTCAATCTACTTAATAAAATTTATTTGAGTCCTCCTCTTCTTTCCACCCCCTCCCTCTAAACCAATTTACTCAGTACGTATAAAACGTATCGAGCTGAAATTGTGGATTAATAACTTATTTGAAATTATTATTCAGGCCAAAAAAAATTAAAACTTTACAAAAAGCGGATTTTCCTGTAAAGTATGAATGCTATTGATCTACAATTTAAAACATGTTAAAAGCATGATTACGGACTCGCCCTTCCTTGTACCACCTCCCATACAAACTACACAATTTGGATAAATCCAATAACCTAATTTTCTCAGCAACTATTAAATTTTTTAATCCTAAATTTTGTGTAAAACATTTTGATAGCAACTTTAGCGTAATGGGAAAAAATTGGGCTTTATGCCCAATCGTAGTCCTGTTATGTTTTTATTTGTTCCTTTACGTTTAACTTAATCCTGTAATTTACTGTACTTTTAAATAAGAATTTATAATTTTCTGGTACTACTGAATATATATTTATGTTATCTTATCTTATCTAGCTCCATAAAAAATAGCGGTTGATAGGTATGAGTTTGTTGTTAAGTTGTGTTTGGGTGGATTTTGATTCGTTGTAAGCAAAGTGCACCGCAAGCGGGGTAAAAATTAAAAGCATTACAATAAGACATTGATTCGGCATTACTATTCTCCTGTTTCCTGCGTCATATATGCGATCTTTGGTTCAGTTTAGTATGACAGTATTAGGAAATTTGGCGCCATCATTGTTTCGGCTTTGCACACATATAACGTCTATTGCACCGTATAGCTTTAGTGAAACTCATATTCTTTTGCTATACGCCAGTTCTACAGGTTGGCTCTGAATATCTTATAGTTTCTTGTGTTTTGCAGCTTCGTGTTTCACGTTTTTTTGTTCTCATTAACTATGCCATCACAGCGGCACTTTTGCGCCTCCTTCATCCACTCTTAACACATGCCTGGTACAGAATATCCCTAAAATACATCGGAATCGTTAACTGCCAGTTTGCAGCTTCATCGGTCACAGCAATTTAAGCCGATAGTAAATTTAAGTTTACTCTCTATAACATTTACTTTTTATTATAATATTTCCTGCAACTAGATATACAGATAGATCCAACTTTCGAATTTTCTTGCCATGTAATTAGACAAATTAAAAAAAAAAAAAACAATTCAAATCAATCCTAATTACCGCCACTAAATCGAGCTACTTGTAGTCATGTCTTTCGCAATAATTCCATATCATACGATGCTTACAAAAAGCAATCGAACGTCTGTAATACGTTGATATGGGCCGCTCACAATCTCCCAATCAATGTCCAAGTCAATATGTCCATTAGACCTAATTAATTGTAATATTAGCATATAAAATTGATTTCTTAAGATTTAGAAGTGAGTTCGTACTCTCACTATTTCGTTCGTATATGGTGCGAGCCCGAGTATAGGATTCCGATGTCGTGCATTGGCCGGAGCTTGGGTGCACCACGGTAGATGCTCGAATGCGAGTTAGTGCTGTGGACCGTTCCAATCATAAAGCGAGTGAAAAGCCACACGTGAAGAATGTTAATGATCGGAAAAATAATTCGAATCGAGAGCTCGCATGCACTTAAACGACATAGAGTTAAACTTAAGACGTTTGTTATATAATGCCCCGAATGCAACAACATTTTTCTAATGCTTCGATTTTTTTTTTCTTCCTCTCTTTCCGTAACAACAGGTGTCTGCTAGTGACCCAGATTGCGGAGTTAATGCAATGGTTAATTACACACTCGGAGGCATCAAGAAATGGAACGAATTCGAGGTTCGATCGGCAACGGGCGAAATATGCATTTCGGGCGATCTGGACTATGAGACACGCAACTCTTACGAATTTCCGGTTGTCGCTACCGATCGAGGTGAGTTTTTCCAAACTGGCGAAATGCAAATATATGCAATTCCTTGTGTCTTGTCTTATTTATTTACGGACTTACGGTGTCTTGTAATGCTCAACAGGTGGTCTCAGCACAACGGCCATGGTTAAGATTCAATTAACTGACGTTAATGATAATCGGCCGATATTCTATCCTCGCGAGTATAACGTATCGCTTCGCGAATCGTCCGATGCTGCATTGACGTCGACACCGGTGGTATCTGTCGTTGCTACCGATCCGGATTCCGGCAGTTTCGGTACCGTCTCGTATCGTATCGTGTCGGGCAATGAGGCTGGAATTTTCCGCATCAATCGGAATACCGGCGAAATTTTCATCAATCGAGACGCGATACGAACGCAGCCGATTCTTAAGTTGAATATTTCGGCGAGCGATGGTGGCGGATTGAGGACATCGCAGGATGCTGAGATTTTTATTAGTGTCATTGATTCGTCGTTACGTCCGCCGATTTTCGAAAAACCCCGATATAATTATTACGTAAAGGAGGATGTTGCAAGGGGAACTGTCGTTGGATCGGTACTAGCTACTAATAGCGCTTCAGGTAAGTTATTTGGTTTGATAACGTTGAATTTGAAGGAAGATTATACAAAATTATTCAAATAAATATGATTTTAGTTAATTTTTCAGTACAGCGTTTTACAACTTCAAAAATGTTTTAATATCGGCATAAAACTTTTATACAAATGACAGCAACAAATGAAATCGAAATTATGTGAAAATCGTCGTTTGAAAATTGTTTTCGCTTTACGCCTTTAAACTGAATACATTATATTTCCACACCAAAAGTATTTAGTTAAAGATCCTTAAGGGGGTTCAATATTTGCCTTCCTCCACCCCCTGTAAACAGGCGTTTTTAAGGAACACAACTCGGGAATGGCTCAACCATTTTTTTTCAAATTTGGACAAATCATTCTTGACAATATTGTTTATGCCCTGACGGGAGCTTTTGGCAAAATAGTGCTTTGGGAATTATTAATAAGAGTTTATGTATTTTAGTCCTTTTTCGCAACTTTAACACAATATAACATTTTTATACTCTAGATGAAATCTGAGAGTATATTGTGTTTGCCTTACCGTTTGTAACGCTAAGAAATAATGCTCACACAGAACCGCCAAGGGTACAGAAATATTTGTTGTCGCTCAAAAGCTTCGATTCCAAGTTGCTGTCCGTCCGTCTGTCTGTCCGTCTGTCCGTCTGTCTACAACATAACTCTCGAACGCTTAGAGTTATCGTGCTGAAATTTGTTGTGTGTCATTTTTAGCAAAAAAGTAACTTTAATTTCGTGAACGGGCCACATCTCCCCACTCCTTCTACCCCCTCCCATACAAATTTCATGAAATTTCGAAATTAAAAAAAATCGATTTTCCTCCGAAACCTTTCCAGCTATTGACTTAAAAATTAGGTCATAGTATAACGATATAAATATCATTGACCTCAAGAAATATTGATATGATCCCCTTACTCCTTCTGCCACCTCCCATACAAATGCACAATTTTCAAAAATCCATTTATTCGGTTTGCATTGCAACTAGCAAAGCTAAATGAACCAATTTTTTTTTATAATTAATTTTATTATAATTGCAAATAATTTTCAAAAAACTATCAACTTTACCTCACTCCTTTAACCCCCTCCCATACAAATTTTACGAAATTTCGGAATTTCAATTAAATTAGTTTTCTCCAAACCCGTCTAAGATATCAACTTTAAAATTTGAGAAAAGTATCCTATTATAAATATAATTGATGTCAAAAAATTGGTTTTGATTCGGATATTTCTTCTACCCCCTCCCATACAAATGCAGAATTTTGGTGAATGCATTTAACCGATTTTCATACAAACTAGAAGAAGTAGAAACTTAAAATTTTGCCACAATCTGTTACTTACTAATTGTAATAAATGCTAAAAAAAATATCGCCTTCACCTCACTCCTTCTACCACCTCCTATACAAATTTTTGTATTGAAAGGTCAAGAAATATGAGAGCTATCGACTTTAAAATTGTAACAAAGCAATGTGATTAGGAAGTTGATAAACAAATTCAAAATCATCCAAAATCTTCCACTTTCTCTGCCACCTCCCATACAAATATCATAAATTCAGACAAAAATTGTTCAATTTCCTCGAAAATTATGAAAGCAAAAAATTTTAAATTCAGCATGAAATATTTTATATACTACAATCAGTGTTACATACAAAAATGACAAACCTCCCCCTCTGCTTTTACCACCTCCCAAGCAAAAGGTAAGTAGGTATGTCATCTAGAGTATCATATGATTGGGCTTTACGCCCAATCATAATTCTGTTATGTTTACTTTTATTTTTTTTTGTTTTAAATCGGCTCCGTCAAGGCATAGATTATTTATTGTAGGACATCTGTACAAAATTTCAGTTCAATCGGGTGATATTTATCTGAGATCTGTGTTCCTGAAAGCTGAAAAACGTGATTTTTCAGGAGAAGCGTTTGAAAGAACCGGTACCGAATCTAATCGCTTCAAACCCTTTAGATTGAAAATTAAAAATAAAATACTTCTAATTGGAATTTTGAAATGGAACAAGTTCCAAAATGTGCAGAAAGAGTTGTAGAATTTTTTAAGCCAATAAAAATTTTTTTCATTTTTTTCATGATTTTCAAGTATTGAACCCCTTAAGGCATTTGGGACATTCCATTTAAAGTCCGTACTGATATTTCGCACATTGAGTGCAGGTTTAGATTTTATCAATGGATCTGCCTCCAAAATTTAAATTTGGACCAAAGGACCGAAGGAATAATGAAGCGTGTGAGTGGCTACAACGTTGTGTTGCGTTTTGTCCCAGGCCTGCTTACGACGGACTCGTCAGTAAGGCTAATCTAAGCAGGCCCTGCCTTAGACGCTAAGGGAATACAGTGCAGGTAGTGAGATTCGAACCCGGGGATTTTCGAGTTGCAAAGCGGCCGTGCTGGCCACAGAGCCATCTAGACCCCACGGCTTAGTCGGGTAGTAGCGATGCAGTATAAGCCGCCACAATAGCTTTTAAAATATATGAAACTTTTGATCTTGGCGATCTGTTCACACGTAGCAATTTTTCTAATGCGCAACTAAATAAATAAGTGAAATGAGCGAATACTTAGTCCACATTCGTTATTTGGAAAATTGAAAATTTTCCAACTGCGACGAAAATAAAATCTTCAGGAATAAAATTCTCATCTCGTCGCAATCCGATAATTTCTTCACAAATTTCAACCTTGTTTCACAAACATAAGGAAATGATTTTCATTGCTGCGCAAATACCAAAACGAAAATGATCATAAACTACATGGAAAATTGAAAAATTACATTTAAATTCCATACGGATTTTTGCAAAATTTCAATTTTGAACGAAGGAATTGCCCTCAAAACATATGCAACTTTTGATATTGGCGATCTGTTCACACGTTGCAATATGTTTAATGCGCAACTAAACAAATAAGTGAAGTGAGCGAGTACTTAGTCCACATTCGTTATTGGGAAAATTAAAAATTTTCCAAATGCGACGAAAATTAAATCTTAAAGAATAAAGTTCTCATCTCGTTGTAACCAGATAATTTCTTCGGAAATTTCAATCTCGCTTCACAAACATAAGGAAATGATTTTCATTGCTGCTCAAATACCAAAACGAAAATGATCCCAAATTATATGAACAATGTTCGCGAATATACTTATGTATAGCCGAAAAAGATTGGCGAGTTGTTCCGAAGATCGAATGGCAACTGCGAAAAGAATCCATCGGGACAGGGAATATGTGGTTCCAAAACTCCAAAAGAATAAAATAATTCAGCAGAAGACGAATATTCTGAGTTGAGATTTCCATTGATTGATCGTGATATGGGAAGACATATGAAAAGAGGCCGCCAATTTAGTGCGCATTTCAGAGACTTTTGGGCTTCATTTTTCGTCTGAATGCACCCCGGCGTTGTTTCATCATGCATTTTTTATTTTTATTTTCACTTTTTACCTTTATTTTCGATTCACAATCTTTTTATTTCTGTTCTTATTTTTATATTTTTTATTTTTTTTTTATACATATATAAGTTTTATTATTCGTGCCCTTTTGCTGTACGACGAAATGAAGACGACGATCGAGCCCATTGAATTCTTCAATCTTCTGATGGTTGCCTTCGTGTCTAAATGTTAGTTGATTTGGAAGAAAGGGATCTGCACTTTTGAAGGACAGCAAACGAATTTACATAGTCTTCGGTCGTATGCAAACTGGAAAGAAGAAAATCTGCGATTTCTTCGTTTTATTCGTTTTGTTGTTGTTTCTCGCTCGGTGGAATATCTTGAGAGTCTTCTTTTCCGTTTGCGCAATGAACGTGAAATTTCTGATTCCAGACAAAACCTAAAATTCACAACTTAATGATGAACTGCATAAATGGGAATTTTCTTATAATTGTATTTTTGGTGGAGCATGTCAGGTTCCTTAAACAGGACGACTGACGGTGGGAATTGAATTAAATTTTTTGTGCATCAATTTTTTCTTCTTTAAATTGAAATTGATATCCCATTAACCTATTACGACGTGTATAATCTTCCTTCAAAGTACAATTAAGTAAATGGCTCCTAAGTTTTTGATGTTTTCAAATACAATTCATAATTTTTTTTTGTTTGCCTATTCTTCTAACAGGAAGTCGCGGAGTTGTACGATACTCGATCTATTCAGGTGATCCAGATGGCTACTTTAGCATTGATCCGATGTCTGGGAATATTCGGATCGCGAATACTTTAGATCACGAAACAAAGCCGCATGTTTTACTGAATATTCAAGCAACGAGTGGAAATCCTCCAGCCTATGGACATACCCAGGTAATTTAATAAAAGCAGACCGCATTATAAGACTGATTTCCTCCTTCTTCCTTTCTTAACAATCGTCATTAGTTCGACCTTTCATTTAACTTCCTGTGACGTGAATCGAAATAAAAAGAAATCCTATGAAATAAATCTTTGCATGAAATTTTGATCAAAAGGTCCTCTTCTTCCTCTCTCGTACTGTTAATTAAAATACTCCCGACGTATGTTAATTAAGCAATTATTCTTGTAACGAATTCAAAGAACTGAAAGGTAACTCCTTATTTTGGTTTACGTTAGGTCAACATCGACATTGAAGACGTGAACGACAATCCGCCAGAATTCGAATCCGATACACTTCCCATATCGGTGCCAGAAAGTGCTGAGCTCGGTTGCGCGATTTTTGTTGCAAACGCCCAAGACAAGGACTCAGGAAAGAGTGGAATTGTAACGTACAGTTTAACAACGATCGACTCAACCCCAACAAAAATCCCAACGACATCTTCAACTTTGATATCCTCTGGATCAGGGGGTCTACTGTCGTCGTCTTCGTCGCTGCATATACCAGTGGGATCGCCATCATCGATATCTTCATCTCTAGCATCCTCGTCGTCGTTGTTGTCGTCGTCGCTAGCTTCGATGCCATTCAATGGTAACGCAAATGGTAATCATCAAAGTGGATCAGGACATTCATCGGACTTATTTGCGATCGATTCACGTTCTGGAGCTTTAACTTTGTCACGACATTTGGACTACGAGACATCACAAAGGCATTCATTAATTGTTACCGCAACTGATTCTGGTGTTCCACCATTATCGGCTAATTTAACAATCCTACTCGAAGTACAAGATGTTAATGATAATCCGCCAGTCTTCGAACGTAATGAATATTCAATTAAGGTATTGGAATCGATGCCGATTAATTCACAGGTATGTACACAACGAAAACTATTTGTTTATTTATTTTATTTCAATAATAAAAATTACACTAGAAACGTGAAATTCTAATTTACCAAATACGCATAAAAATTGTTACATTAGAGCTTTAGTTGGTCTAATAATTGATGATTGCGGGATACTTCTTCCAAAATAGAGTTCCTTAACCAGGGGGGTGAAACATTGATAATACAACACTCGATTCAATTAATCACAGCGTTTGTGTGATTTGGACAGGACTCAGAACGAATTCAGTAAATTTTTAAATATCTGGTGTAATTAGTACCAAAAAACAAGTCGGGTGTAACTTTATTATTCTTGGAACAAGTTGAATATGTGTGGGTAGTCAATAATCAGGTTAGGGTGGATAAGGAAAACTAAGTGAATGGGGGCTCTAAGGCAGTGCTGTTGTCGATTATTTAACACTTAACTGCGATTACGATGAATAGATCCAGTGCGTAGTATCAATTTTTCAATCGATTATTTATGCAAATTGAGTTTGTATGGTGGAGGGGAGAGAGGAGTTTGACTTAAGGGGTAGGTAGATGTTAATAATTTTTTAATTGATTTCTTGAATCACGTTCAAAATTCGCTGTAGAGAATATTACTTTCACAAACGAAGTAAATTTTATGAAATTCGATGTATTTTATATTCTTCGTTGATGGGAGGAGGTAGAAGAGTTGACGGAATCGTCAAATTTGTGATGTAGTATTATTTCGTTTGTCCTGCAAAGTGTTCGTACAAAATTTCAAGAACGTAGCTTTTATTTCGTTGTTTATTAGTTGATTTAATGAAATTGGTCGAAATCTTACTTTTGCTTGGGCGGGGGTAGAAGGGCAAAAGGGATCTCAAAACTTTTGATGCAACTTAATTTCGAATATTTTAGGAAGCGGCTGTGCAGAATTTCAAGTCGATAGCTTTTAAAGGTTTTGTGATAATTGATTTCCGAGAAAGATAGAAGTTTGGAAGATATTCAACCAGTTAATATCATTTTTTTGAAATGAGTATCATAAATAAAGTTTGTACTTTAAAATTTCAATCACAAATTTTGAGTTTTTGTGTTTTTTTTTTGCAATATAAATGAAACACCTCGTCAAGGTTGGCTCCCCCATTTGGTACAAATTATTTTTTTTCTTTGTGTATATAAAATAAATGTATGCAGTGTAAAGTTTGAACTTTGTGTCTTTTACCAAATCCCAAAAAAAAAATTAGTGATCATTTTCAACATTTTGGACCACTACCTTCCTCCCGTTACAATCCTCAACATAAAATGCTTACCAAAATTAAAGATTATAATTTTCGACAATCTGACAAAATTTGAACTTAATACTCGTGATTGATTTTAAGATATAGCGGTTTGAAATTTTGAAAAATCCATCAATATTGAAATGCTGCCCATTTTATTCCACTACTATTATCTCCAAATGTTATATTTTTTTCGTATTCCGCTAGTATAGCTTAATATATGTTCCAAGTTTTAATTACATAGTTTAAGGGATAGTCGAGATATTAATTTTTACGTGTTTTCCTTGCACCCCTCTGACTCTCCCCCTTACAATAATTTACGTCTCACTAAGTTGAATCTGGTGGATCTGTATGCCTGTATGGTCCTTAAATATGTATAAGATTTAGTTATTTGAAAAAAATAATTCGGCTGACTCCTTCTTTTCGGACCCCAATGGAATGGTTTGTCCCACAACGTTTTCTACACAAATGTTGGTTTCCAGCTTCCTAGCTAGAACCATAGTTGAAATATTCGAATTCATAATTTTCGGTTCTAGCGCTCCCCTGTCTCCTCTTAACCCCTACTGCTCCCATAACTTGAGTCCGGCTGAGATGATCTCCCAAAAATGAACTTTCTATCTTGAAAGGTTTGGGAGTTAATGTGCTTTGAGCGGAGACGTACGGCGGACTGATTTTTGTTTTGCATTTTTAGTTTTATTTGGTCAGGAATCGCGAAGAAAACAAAATTTCAGGGTAGTTTTATTTTTCCAAGTCGATATTTGAGGATAACCATCTTATCCATGATCGTCAATACGGGTTCCGTTCCGAATGTTCCACTGGAGACCTGCTAGTCTATTTGACCGAACGGTCGAACTCGTGCATGCGGTGAAGCTCAAGTACTGGCTCTTGAAATTGCGAAAGCCTTTGACAGAGTTTGGCACAAAGGCCTGGTAAAAGTCATAAGCATAGGTTGTAATAGTACCCTTGTCAAATCGATTGAGAGTTTTCTTTTTGAACGCTTGATACGAGTCGTAATGGCATATCATCTCAGCCATTCCAGATCGATTCCGGCGTTTCTCAAGGTTCTGTTCTATCTCACACTCTCTTTCTGATCTTCAATAATGAACAACAACACTCAATCCAATTCATAGCGTTGCAGATGAGAGCACTGTGGAGAGAACCTTTCAATTCGACTCCGTTACTGAAGCTCATCGTACCTTGGCGAATTCCAAATGCGACGAATTGTTTGGTACATTGAACTCCGACCTTAAGTTAATCCTGGAATAGAGCAGGAAAAATAGAGTGAAGTTTAATGCCACTAAAAATCAGGCCAGTCATGTATCCCGTAAAAAGGATGTTCTGGCGGGATCCTCGAATGTAGCCTTCGGTAGCATACAAATGCACTCTTCAGAAGAATTTACATTACTAGGCATAAAAATCAACAAACACCTCAATGGGAGAAAGCATATTTTTGATAATGCACTTGATGCCTCCAAACACTCTGGTGTTCTTCGAAGAAAAATATCTACACTTACCATCGACAGAGAGAGACAGATTAGATTTTTTGAAGTTAGCTACAGCGCTTATGACTGTTCTCACTATTAAAAGTTGGCTCTTTTTCTTCGTATAGCCGGTGGTAATAAGATTGAAATGCCCTAAGCTTACCTTGTGGCTTATCGTGGAAAATATTATCCACAGACACCTTGTCTATGCAGTTGGTTTTACTTCGTCCTATTATCATATTTATTTCTTTACATATAGTTGGTTCAGGTTTTAATAGTTTTAACTTTTTCTGAAATTTTTTGTTAAAATTTTTTAAAAAGTTTTAATTTTGGATCAATAATTGTTGATAATAGCTTGGTTCTATTATAAAGATTAAAATATTCTTGATTAGGAACATAAAGATTCCATTCGAGTATTCTTTTCAGCTTTTTCCTCCTAATATGAAATAATATTTTTATATAGGTAGGAAGTTTTTTTAAAAAAATTTTTTAGAAGATACTACTCTAGAGTGTTCTTGTACTATTTGGTTAATGATGTGAGTGAAGGATTTTATAAATTGGTCTATTTCCCTATTATCTAGATTTTCACTGTTTGAAATATTTGTCTCTAAAAAGCATTGATCCATCTCGCTCTTAAAATTTTGTCAGTTTGTTGCCAATTTATTGCTGATCTAAAGGTCTTTGGGATGTTGAGGTCAGGTCTGAACTCTTGTATACAAATTTTTAATTCTACTGCATAGTGTTTTGATTTTTAGGGTTATGCTTAGCATGTGTGACTTCATAACATTCTCGACCTCTTTCTCACCAACCAACCTGAGAAATATTCTGTCTCTGTCATATCCCCGTCGCTAATTGGAAGTAGTGATCATTTATTGATTTGTGCTCAATTCCCAGTTGCAGCAACTACACCGCTGACAGTCAAAACACCTCGAAGAAACATTTGGAATTTCAAAAGATCCAATTGGGGGGCGCTAAATAACTTCTTCAATGCCTTTAATTGGAAGTTGTGCTTCAATTCTTGTGACTGCGATGAAGCCTGTAGAAGTGTCACCGAGATTATTATGAAGGGTATGAAGCTCTACATACCTTCCAGCCAAAAGGAAGTCGAAGGATTCTTGGTTCAATAAAGACTGTCTCGATGCAATTCAGACCAAGAAACAAGCTTTTCAAAACTTTAGAGGCAATAATACACCTGCCAACAGAGAACTTTTCAATGCATCAAGAAATGTCTTCAAATCCATACTAAATCGTGTGAAATTTGAACATATCCAAAAACTTCGACTGAAGATCATCCAGTGGCCTAAAGGCTCGAGATCTTACTGGTCATTTGTTAAAACGGTCATTATCAATTTCATTTTTTCTTCTGCACCACCTCTAGCTGTTGGTGACCTTACCGTGGTCGATCCTAGCGAAAAAGCCAACTCACTAGCTACAAGATTCGCATGAAACTCTCGCCTTCCACCATCAAACCAATCGCCTTACGCTGCAAATCTTTCTTCTCACTGCTTGCACTGCATTTTCGCACAAAACTTATTTCTCGGATCTTTTGAGAGCTCAATATTGACAAATCTGCTGGTCCGGACGGTATTCCCCCATCATCCTTAAAAGTGCACCTCTTCTTTAGATAAACCTCTTCGCAATTTTTTCTATCTTTCTTACTCTTCTGGATGCTCTCCACGTATGTGGAAAGTAGCGAATGTTCAGCACATTCCCAAAAAAGGAAGCAAACCGAACCCCGCTAACTACCGCCCAATAGCCATTACCTCAGTACTCTCGAAAGTAATGGAAACCGCTGTCAATCGTAAAACCGTCAAATATCTGGAGGACAAATAGCTCAACCAGGATCAGCAGTATGGGTTCCATTCTAGATGGTCGTCGGGGCTCTTTTAGTCTACTTGACAGAGCATTGCAACTCATGCTTACATAAATACGGCGAAGGTCAAGTTCTCGCACTTGAAATTGCAAAAGATTGCTGATGACAGTTCTTTAGACAGCACCTATGATTTTAATTCTGCTGCGGAATCAAACAATTATTCTAGTGCTTCCAATCGCAAGGAGTTCTTTAGTTCACTGAGCTCGTACCTCAACTTAATCCTGGAGTGGTGCAGGAAAAATAGAGTAAAGTTCAACGCATCCACAACACAGGCGTGTCATCTATCCCTCAAACGTGATGTTTCAGTGTTGCCTCACAATGTAACCCCTGATGGTACACAACTTACCGCTTCGGAGAATTTCACACAGTTAGACGTCAAAATTATTGACCACCTTAATTGGCCCCAGCATATCTTTGATATTGCCCTTGACGCCTCTAAGCGTTTAGGTGTTCTCTGAAAATACAAAAAAATATGTCACACCCACCGACATAGCAACGATCTATAACACTTACATTAGACCACGTTTAGTCTATAACTCGCATGTTTGGGCTGGGGCACCCAAAACATACCCCGCGTTTTTCGATCGCATTCAAAAACATGCGTTCCGACTGATTGGAGACAAAACCATCGCGTCTTCTATAGATTCTCTCGAGCATCGCAGAAATATCGAAGTACTCAGCATTTACTATCGATACTTCCATGGCAAATGCAGTACGAAACTAAGCGCATTCCTCAACTGTATACTGTATACTTTCCCGGAATACTCGTCCAGTTGAACGTGAGTATACCGTCAAAAATTTGCCTTCTAGTACAGTGAAATATAGGCAGTCATTCATTTCCCGAACATCAAGACTTTGGAACGATTTGCCAGTTAGTTTGTTTCTCAACAAGTTCAACCTGCGGTGCTTCAAGAACACTGTCCTTCGTCATTTTCGTCTCTCTCCACCTTAACACCTCCACTTCCTATACTATATGATTGGTTCGCTTGTGTGAATGATGTTGAGAGCACTATTATTTATTTTTTAGGAGCTTTCCAGACTGAGCCTTCTTGGAGAAAACTATTTCGTATCTCAAATGTTTTATTCCGAACTGCAGAATTTATATTATTTTCTTGCCTCGACTTTTCGTTTTTGAACCAATTTCATAAATTTTGGGCACCCCCAAAAATTTTTGGCGTGACTAGTTTCTTTGTAGTTAGCACAGCAAGTGGTTATCCGGGCATTTTACGAACTTATATCTTATGTTATAATTGCTTGATACGTGATCAAACCTCTGACACTGAATACCATCAGAATACCACCAACCTTTAATTTTTTTTCAACGGATTTTGAAGTTAAACAGACTTTTGATTTATACTATAATATCTACTTTAGTTCCAGGTGGGATTTGTACCAAGAATATATTGAGAGGCTTATCGGATTCTCTAGATCTAGGTGTATGGAAGTTTTTGGCAGTGAATCCTGAAATATTTGGTTGAAAATTGCTTAACACATCAAGAATTTCAGCGGTGAAATACTCATAATCAAAACCTTTAAGTAATAAGGTCGTCGATTTATTTTGTTCATGTGTAGGTGTGTCCATTTCGATTTCGCTTAGGCTTTGAAAAATTTCTTTGTGAATTTTTGAATCGAGAACAAAAAGTTTACAATTCCTTGTTCTGGTTTTTACTATATGATATTCCAGATCTGGGTATTTACTTTTCAATTTTATGTTCAAGTATTTGATATCTACGTCAAAGATCATGATAGCCGGGCAAAATTGTTTCCCTGCGAAAGTACTTGTAGGAGCATTTTACTTTATTATTCGAATAATAAAGTATTGTGATCGACACAGAAAAAAAAAAATTTGCTACCCTGAAATTTTGCTTTTTCACGTTTCATGACTAAATTAGCCTAAAAATGCAAAAAAAAATCCGTCTCGCCGTCCGCCGTACATATGGACTCATATCTCCGAGACCGTTAAAGGTAGAATGTTTTTGGGTGGATTGTTGATTGGATTATTTGTATTTTTAGGAGGTGTTTGGTGGAGGGGGGGGGGGGGGGAGTCAAAAACTACACTTGCTAATATCTCCACCACGAATGGAGATAGGAAGTTGAAAATCAGTAGAGATATAGAGAGGGTTGTGGGACAAACTTTAAAAATAATTTAATTTTTTTATCCATTGGCGTCCGAAAAGGGGGGCTAAAAATAAATTCGGCCGAATTGTTTTTTCAAATGATTGTAGCTTCGAAATTACTTATCGTAAAAAATTCATATTTTGGGACCATTCAGGTGGCATATAGATCAATCAGCTTAGAGAGTGGCTAATTTTTGTAAAGGGGAGGGTCAGGAGGTGGGGGGAAAGAAAAACACTTAAAAATTAATATTCCAACTATCTCTTAATATATTCATATATTAAGCTATATTAGGAAAATACAAAAAAAATATAACGTGTTGAAATAATAGTAGTGGGGGGGAAATGGGAAGCATTTCAAAAATGGCGTACTTTTCAAAATTACAAATCTTTATATCTCAAAGAAGAGTACAGATATCAAATCGAAAATTTATCAGATTCTAGAACTACATAGTGGTTAATTTTGACAAAAATTTTAAGTTGCAAGGTGTAAGGAGAGGGAGGTGATAAGCAAAAATGTCGGAAATTTTGAGTGATTTTTTTTAGGGCTCTGGTAAAAGATACAAAATTTAAATTTTGTACGTGGATACATCTATTTGATATACATAGAAAAATAATAATAACTTGATCAATAATTGTTATAAACCGACCGCCCTGTCCAACGTGCACAAGGTGTTTCATGTGCATTGAAAAAAACACATAAACTGAAAATTTTTGAATGAAATTTTAATGTAGGAATTTGAAAATTTGCGAAATGTATTTAAAAAAAATCCTTAAATATACATATGAAATATTAACTGGTCGAATACCTTTAAAACTTATACCCCCTCCCATAAAAAATTATTTTTTCGACCATTTTCAAGAAATCAATTATCACCTAACTATTAAAAGCTACCAATTTAAAATTTTGCATAAGAACTTCTAAAAAAAGTTGAAACAAAACTGCTTCAAAAGTTTTGAAATCGTGCATGCCCTTCTACCACCTCCCATACAAAAGTATGATTTCGACCAATTTTATTAAATCAACTAATAACAAACAAATTAAAAGCTACGAAATTGTATTTTTGTAAAAGCACCTTACAAGAGAAATGAAATAAAATTGCATCAGAAATTTTACGATTCCCTTACCCGCTCTACCCCCTCCCATACAAATTTTCGGTTTCGTGAATGTAGAATACACCGAATTTTATAAAAACTCTATGCAACTTCGTTTAAGAAACACAATATTGGTCATGATTCAAGCAATCAATTAAGAAGCTATTAACATCCATCCACCCTTACTATTACCCCTCCTCCTCTCCTCATAAAAACCCAAACTTGCAGAAACGAATGAAATATTGTTAAATTGACAACAGCCCTGACTAAGAATTCTCTTTCACTTAGTCTCCCAAACTACTCTAGCCTGCATATTGACTTTCCATGCATCCGCAATTTGTCTCAAAAATAATAAAGCTTCGCCTGACTTGTTGGCAGTTTATATACTATTACGCTCACTACCTACGCTACGATATTGGCAGTAAGGTGGCACATTACATTACCATTGTTGTTGGGGTAACTTTTGTCCACTTGATTGCCAAAATCTGCTTTGTAGTTTTTTGAGCCTGTTGTTTTTGAAGATATGACATCTTCGCCTGAGTAGTGCACTCTTTCCCGCTTTTCACCTGAAGCCAACCGTTATGCAAGCACATGGATTCTGCTTTTTAATTCTGGCTTACCGGTTCATGCTACCTTCCGATGTATTTATGATTGCGAAATATTTAAATTTTTTTGATTTTAAGTTTTAGCTTACTATTTTTCTTTTTTAATTATTCACATTTGAATATTTGTCTTTTTTTTCCACTGGGGCCCCCTCATTTCAAGTGTCTCACAGAATCAGTTATTTCCAATTTTTCTCCACTCCTTATTGTACCGAATATAAGGCGACCATATACTGAAGTAACCTTTTGAAAAAACTCGTTTTTCGGAACTCCGATAAAATTCTGAGCGACTAACGTTTATATCGTATGATGCTTAATTTTTTCCGGTCGGCTCTTCACACCAAACTCCCCTAAATATTACAGATGGTATGATAAATCGGCATCGAACTATACGTCTTGCTAAAAATAAGTGAAATTGTAGAACAATGTTTTGTATTTATTTTATTTACCGACCTTGTCGCCTTTGATAGCTTCGGCTAATTGAAGTACTTATGTCTAAGGGAACCATGTTGTCTAATTCATCTATTGCAATGAACCCTTTTCCCGGAAAATTTTATCTTTGGTCTCCGACTTCTTCGCAGTAAGATAGAATGTTATCTGTCGTTTCTGAATTGTTAAGACAGAGGCGGCAGATGTCAGTTTCAACTGGACCCATATTATTGAGCTGGTGGTTTACTCCACTGTGGTCCGTCATAAGGCCAATCAGAGAACTGATGTCACTCTTGATGCGGTTTTGGATTCCCTCCACTTTGTTTTTCTGTGGTAGGATTTTGTTTTTGGAGCTTAAAGTCTATCATATTTATCGTAATTTAACTTTACCATTATACACATTGGAATAAGCTTCAAATCTTATTTAATTAGATTGTTCAGAAAATTTGTGGCAATTTTGACAAAAAAATTCAAAACACTTTTATCGTGGAATTTTTGGCACATTTCTGATAACCTTATTCTGGGGCAGTTCTCAAGTTCATGACTGCTATTATCATTGCATTTTTCCCCGTGCCTGGCACATCTGCTCCATTTGCACCTTGCTAGGACCCGCCCTGGAACTAAGTAAGACTGTCTTCTTCTTTATCAAGTTATCAGGAAGAATTTGTCGCAAGTTTGACAATGTAAACCTCAAAGACTTAAACACAATATGGCATCGACAAAAGGCTCCGCGCGCTGATTAAGTTTTTCCGTTAAAATATTCCACCATCGTTGTTAATCATGTCACTCCGCTCATGAAATTAGAAAAGACACAGTAGACACCAATACATATCTAAGTCATAAGCATAATCTGTTGAAGAAACTTTGGCGTCTTATCTTCGATCAAACTGTTTAGTGCTCATGGCTGTAACGATTTTCTTATTTCTTTTCACAGATTCTCCAAGTAACTGCCGTTGACCTGGACACTGGAAACAACGCACGACTCACATACCGCATAGTAGGCGGCGATCAAATTCTTTACAATAGCAACAACAACGGCAACAGAAAATCATATAACAATGTCACAACGGCAAGAGGAGCTCTGGCGTCGTCGCCCGGCAGCGTTGCTAGCGGTGCAGGCAATAGAGGATCCGTCTCATCTAGAAATCAACTATCGAACAAGAATCTCGGCATAGCAGATAAAGATGCTGATCATGAGGCAACTGAACTCTTTGGCATATTCCCGAATAGCGGTTGGATCTATCTTCGTGGTACCCTCGATCGTGAGACACGTGATCGATATGAGCTAACTGTAGTAGCCAGTGATAACGGAACGCCGTCAGCACATGCTAAAGCACGTGTAGTAGTTAACGTCTTGGATGCGAATGATAACGATCCGAGATTTTCCCGGGAATCCTATGAGTTCGCCATCGAGGAGAACATGCGACGCGGATCGGTGGCCGGCGTGGTATCGGCCACGGACTTGGACCTGGACGCGAACGCTGCGATTCGCTACAGCCTCATACCGAGCAATACGAGCTTCCAGGTGAATCCAGTTACAGGTACGTACCCGTTCAATTGCCGTGTTAATCTTTCGAATACAAAGATGTTACCTGGCGGTAATGCTTCGGATGCCGGGGCACACCGACAACGTGGCGCGAAATCGAAAGGATGCGAGTGCATGGAAAAAATTTAAAAATTCGTACCCGAGTTGGTATGGTAAGGGTTTTCGACAATTCGTTACGCAGCAATTCGATTCGGTCTTTAAAATGCGAATACAAGCTCTCTATTCCTTAAGAAACCCCCCGAGAACGTATTGTTGTGCAACAACGACAAAAATTCAATTAAAAAATTTTCACTTTTCCTTTAGCTTGAAGTTTGGTTGTTTTTCAACAGACGGTAAATCTTCTTTAATTGCTACTTGGGACTTTTATGACTTTCGTCTTTTCGTTTGTCTCCTCACAGTTAGGGCATGTAATTTTAATTAATTACGTTCCTTAACTGAGTGTCATGCATCAGTGATTTTCTTTAAGTGTAATAATATTTTATCGCCTCGTTTTTGAAGGTCTTTGAAAAACTGCAATTTTCTTGAAATCTATTTTCTTTTCTTTATTATTATTCTCTCTTTGCCGTGGATAATTTTTTTCGTTGTTGCAATCGTTTTGGTTTTGAAAAAAAAACCGCAAAGGATTAGTCGAGTGAAGCCATGCAAATTACAACATGGCTAAGTGATTGTTTAAAACGGATTTCATTTATGAGTATTCGGTTGAACGTCTAGCTTAGTCGTTAGTTTAGTACTCTTGTAGTGTTGTAATACTTGTTCACAAGAAATTCATGGAAGTTGGAGTACATTTCATATAGCTCGGATTAATAGGCTTTAGGTGAAGCGAGGCTTCTCCTTTCGATAATTGTTAATCACATTCGACTTCCAAAATTCAAAGCTAGTCTGAAGTATTAGTTTTCTGCAAATCTATATTTTTCGTCCAATTAGTGTGGGTTTTTTTTCACGAAGCAGTTCCCTGAATGAAGCCGAAGGTCAAGTTCTTGCAGTTGACATTGCGAAAGCCTTTGACAGAGTTTGCCATGAATGTCTCGTAGTAAAGCGTAGGGCCATAGGCTTTCATATGTTAAATGGATTGAGAGTGTTCTGTCAGAACGCACTATACGAGTAGCACTACATGGTGTTGTTTCTTTCTCCTTCCCAATAGATTCTGGCGTCCCTCAAGGCTCTGTTTTATCTCGAACTCTTTTCTTAGTTTTCATCAATGACCTTCTCTCAATCTAATCCATAACTTTGCAGATGAAAGTACTTTAGATTGTACATATAAATTTAACTCTGCTACGGAATCAAACAAGCACTCTATTGCTTCCAATCGCAGGGAATTATTCAGTTCACTGAACGCAGATTTCAACTTAATCCTGGAATGGGACAGGAGAAATTGAGTAGAGTTCAACTCCTCCAAAACACTGGCCCGTCATCTATCCCTTAAACGTGACGTTCCAGTATTATCTAACAATGTGGCTTTTGGTGGCGCACAACTTTGCACTTCGGATAATTTCACTCTTCTTGGCGTTAAAACTAATGACCAACTGAATTGGGGCCAGCACATTTTTTTGATATAGCCCTCCACGCCTCTAAGCGTCTAGGTGTTCTTCGAAAGTGCAAGAAATATTTCACGCCGACCGACCTTGCAACCATCCATAAGGCATACATTAAACCACGTTTAGAGTACAACTCGCATGTTTGGGCTTTGGCACCCAATCTTATTCAAAAACATGCGTTCTGACGGATTGGAGACGAAACCGTCTTCTATAGATTCTGTCGACCATCACAAAAATGTCGAAGTACTCAGCTGTTACTATTGATAATTCCATGGTAAATGCAGTGCGGAACTAAGCGCACTCATCCCTCCACTCTAAACTTTTCCCCGGGATACTCGCTAATATTAACCCGAGCACGAGTACACCGTTAAACTATTGCCTTCTCGTAGAGTAAAATTTAGGCAGTCATTCGTTTTCCCGAACATAAGGGCTTTGGAACACATTACCAGCCAAAGTGTTTCCCAAGAAGTGCAACCTCCAGTGCTTCAAGGGCAATGTCCACCTTTACTTTCGTCTTTCTCCATTAATTTTAGCGTGCTTTTAATAACTCTTTAAATTTTTTTTCCAATACCTATACCGACTTCACTGTGCATAGCATTATAGTGTGACCCCCATAGTTATATTCTTCTTCAATGGCGCTACAGCCCAAATCGGGCCTTGGCCTCCTGACCTTCAGGTTCCTTAACATTTTCATTATTTATTGCGGAAGAGTTGTTAGCTCTTCGCACAACCCTCTATCTACGAATTTTTCATTTTCGTAGATTGAGGTAACCAAGGTATATTCAAGCAGGTAGTGTGCTGGAATTATGCGTCGACCGGGATTTGAACTCACGACCTTCGCATTGTGAACCAAACACGCTACCTACTAGACTACACCCTAGCTTAGTTATATTTGGTACCTTAAAAAAAAGTATGAGGGCAAAGTCCAAAAAAGTTCTCATTCAAAAACCGCGAACCTGAGCGTCGGTCTTGTTTATTCCTCTTGCTAGCTAGCATATGCTTCATGTTCGACTAATCCGAGGATCATAATCCAGAGCTTGTTTAGCTCTGGTTTCCTCAAAGTGTGACGGGTCCACTACCATTTCCGCCTCTCTTTGCCTATCTTAGTCTGTCCTGTTGTACTCCAAAGATTATCGCTGGATATTAAGCTCCCTAAAATTCATCGAAGAGAAATTTCTTTAGATCGGACGACGCTAATATGACGAGCTCTATTTCTCAGAGTCTTAATATTTCTTGACGATATTTCCAAGGCAACATAAATCTTACACCTCGTCCACAATATGTGCTTTAATTACAATCGGCGTGTTCAAAGGCGTAAGCATGTTCTTGGATTTATGCGCATTTATTTTTGGTCCTGCCTCTTCCTATTTGGACTGCAAATAGCGGACACTTGACTCCAAGTCCAAATGTTTGTATGCATGCAAACAAACGACAAACGTCGGGATTGTACATCCGCAACAATGTCGCTTACCACCTTCTGCTTGAATACGGAAATTGTACTAAGCCTGCACTTAATTTCATTTGGGTTAAACTCTTCATCCAAAAGCGCATTATTCATCTTTGTTTTTTGCATCGAAGCCCTAATACATCGGATGAAGACACAATCAATGAATTTGAAAATATTTCAGATTCAATTTATCGAATTCTATCCAAACACCCTGGATCCGAAATCGCAGTAGCGGGCGATGTCCATAATATAAATTGGCTTCGATACTCCCGTAACACATGTCCAGCCGGCCGATCTGTTGAACTATTCGCATCAATGAATTACCTATGCCAAACTGTAGACAGAGTTACTCGAATTTCTAGCGCTGCATCTCCTTGATCTTTTCTTACCTTCAGACTCAGTTAAATACTCGACTTCTGTTAATTCTCCACACAGAAGCTCAGACCATTGCTTAATTTTCACCCGCTTCCCAATCTTCATCTCGACGTCGATCACACCAACTCTAAAAAAATTGGTATGGCATTACGGAAGTGCCGATTGGTTCAGTATCTCATTTTATCATTCATTTGATTGGTCAATATGCTTCAACAGTAGTTATGAGTATGCTTCTTCCGCAGTAAATGAGATCATCTTGTTGGGATGAGAATTTTCATCCACCAAAGCTACAAACCAATCAAGCCCAGTTCTAAACCTTGGTTTAATGATAAATGCAGTACTGCGATACGGGCTAAAGAGGCAGCTTACCATGCTTATAAGCTACTGCCATCTGAAGTTAATTGGATTAATTTCAAAAAAGCAAGGAATCTCTGTAAACTCAGCTTCAGCAAACAATTTTGAGATGCCCTAAGAGCAGTAAAAGTTTCTGGTTTCTCGCTCGTTTTATCAGAGGTAGTTCTGCATCATCAATTCTATTTTTAATACACAACAATGAGGTTATTACGGATCCTAACATGAAGGTAAACATTTTAGCAGCTCAATTTGCTGCCAACTCTTCACCACCAACGAACTCTATCCTTCCAACGTACACTGCGCTAAATTCTTCCTTAGACATATTAACATTCATCCACGTAATGTATACAGAGCTCTTAAGAATCTAGACGCTAACAATTCGTTCGGTCCAGATGGAATCCTGCTCTTGTCCTTAAAAATTACTGCGCTTCTCTTGCTAAACCTCTATGCAAACTTCACCGTCTCTTCTTATCGTCCTCCACTGTCCCATCTTCAGCTTGCAAATATTCAGCCAGTCCCAAGAAAAGGAGAACGCATCAATCCCACTAATTATCGCCCAATAGCAATACTCTCACTTCTGTCGAAGGTCATGAAAACAATCATCATCAATAGAGCTATAGAATATCTCAATTTAATGAAATTAGTGACGACGAACCGTATGGATATCGCAAGTTCCCAGGACACCTCTTAACCACCCTCACTGAAAGTTGGAATAAGAGCATTAACCAGTTTGGTGAATCTTCTATTATCGTTCTCGATATTTCTAAGGCTTTTGACAGAGTATGGCACAGCGCCCTTTTAATCAAACTTAAAGCTATTGGTTTGCGCGTCCAACGACCGCGTCCTCCAATTTGAAAAATCGAGAAGCAATCTACAACCTGCGTCGACTGAATCCGCGGTCGATTGTCTCGAGCTTTGCTTTTGAGTTGGTTTTGGAATTCGTTTCTCGTGCAATCGCTCCACGTGGCCATCCCATCGAAGCTTGCGGATTTTGATCACGATGATACTCTGGTGGGTCATCAAATAGTTGATAAAACTCGTGGTTGTATCGAATTCGCCATTCATCTCCTTCCTTAACTGCTCCGTACACCTTCCGAAGAATTTTTCGCTAAAATGTGTCGATTAATTTCTCCGACAACCGCGTCAAGATCCACGTTCCGCATCCACATAGCAGCAGTAAAGGACGAATCAAAATCTTGTAGATGCTTAGTTTATTGTTTCGATGGAACTTTCTTGATTTCATTATGGGAAGAACCGCATAAAATGCTTTGTTAGCTGTCGTTATTCTTCTTAGAATTTCATGCCGATCATTGCCGTCCTTTGTGAGAGGGGTTGCCAGGTATACGAATTCATCCACCTGCTCGAAGTTTTTTTCGTCCATAATAATGTACTGCCTCCCTAGGACAGTCCTTCGTGTCTGCGTCATGTATTTAGTTTTTGCTTCATTAATCCTGAGCAATACTTCACCCACTGCCGACTCCAACTCCTGAAATACCTCCATAACACAAAGTATTGATCGGGCTAGAATATCCACGTCGTCTGCGTATGGCACCAACTGTAGGTTACTGAAGCTGGCTTCCGGACGACGTACTCGAGTGCTAAGCTGAAGAGCATGGAGGCGAGACCATCTCCTTGCTTAAGGCCTGACTTCATTGGGAAGATTTGAGTTAACTCCGTTTTGAATTTTTTTTTGGTACTCATTGTTATCCATCGTGGATTTTATTAACCGAACTAGTTTCGGTGGGACACCTAGTTCAATCGTTAATCTGTACAGAGCATTACGGTCGACATTATCATATGCTTGACAAAAATCGACGGACAGTTGGTGCACATTAATATCATAATCCCAGTATTTTGCTAGCACCTGTTTTTCTGAAAATAACTGGTCCGATGTCGATCGTCCGGATCTGAAGGCACCTTGATATTCTCCGATGGTGTGGTTAGCGTATTCACCAAGTCTTCTTTTGATAATTTTCGTTAAAATTTTGTAACAAGTACACAGCAATGAAATTACTCTGTAATTTTCGCAACACAGACGGTCACCCTTTTTGTATACAGGATATACCTATAATGCTTTTCCGCCAGATAATTTTTCAGTTGTCCAGATTTTAACAATTAATTTAAATATTCGACTGGTGAGCTCCACCTTCTTTGAAGAGCTTTACAGAGATGTCGTCCATTCCGGGCGCGTTGTTCGATCTTTAATTATGTAGGGCTGTCTCTACTTCATCATAGGTTGGAGCAATGGACAGTTGATCTCCGTCTGGATCTTCCGCAATTATAAAAGGTTCAGTCTGTGATGTCATTCTATTAAACAATGTTCGGAAGTTCTGAACCAATCATGTATCCCGTCAGAAGTGCTGTCAAGTCGGGCAAAGAATTCGTTTTTAATGACATCATCTTTCTCCTCTGTAGGAGCATGGCAGTTGATAAACCAAACACTGAAGAACTTCAACTTGAAGCGGATTAAGCAGATTCGTTCATCAGTATAAGTTTCGTTACGAGTTGTTCGAACGCCGTATCTACCACAAAGGCGACACCGAATTCTCTGCTTCCTTGCTTTTTGCCGCTGGTGAAGATCGTATAAGATCTGTGAGATCTGCAGCCGCTAACTTCGCTTTCGAGACATTTCGTTTCTTGGAGAACGAGGATGTTGATGTTGTTACGAGACATCTCCTGAAGAAGTTCGCGCAGTGTACCCATACAGTGGAGTGAACACACATTCCAAGATCCAAAAGAATAGTCCATTTTCCGTTACCGTAGTCGTTTCCGTTTGATCCGTCCAATCCGAGGCTACAATCGGGGTTCCTGGACGCGCGGGTTTTTTCTGGGGAGACGGTATCAGCGTTTGGTTCAACCCTCAACCAGGAGGGCCAGTCTGGGTTGCAGTTCCGATTAAAGGCGCGAAACCTTCGCCTTCACTCTTCTCCGTCTGCTGTTTTGAAAAAAACACCCGGTAGTCACCGCGAGGAGGTGTAGGTAGGATTCAGTAGCAGAGCTGTTGATGTTATTTACAGTGGGCTTTTCACAGAATTTATGCTACGCCATTGTACCATATCACGATTACGCTCTGTAACCCTTACTACCATTCGATCATGCCAGTTACATTATGCTTCACTTTTTTGCTTCAGTTTTCCCTTTCCGGTGGCACACTACTCCCTTATGTTAATTATTTTCCACGTAAGATGTATTACGTCATCTTACCGTATTTGCTTATTCGTTCTCAAAATTTGCCCATAATTACGCAGAATCTTGTTAAATTTATCGAATTTCCGAGCTAATACCGCTCGAATTTCAAACTACTTCGTACCTACCAATGCCATTCCAAATCAATTTATTTTAGTTTTTACTGATTGCTTTATTTTAATTCAATTTTTTTTTCCTAGGTGAAATATTAACACGTGAGCCGCTTGATCGTGAATCCCGTCAGTACTACGATCTTGTAGCCGAAGCTCGCGATCAAGGAATACCGTATAGAAGTGCGCGAGTGTCCGTGAAAATTACAGTGAATGATGTGAACGACAACGCACCGGATATTGTCGATCCGCAAGAGGACGTTGTTAGTGTTCGCGAAGAACAACCGCCCGGCACCGAAGTCGTTCGAATACGCGCCATTGATCGCGACAATGGACATAACGCATCGATTACGTACTCGATATTAAAAGGTCGTGATTCGGACGGTTACGGTCTGTTCGCCATCGATCCTTCGAGCGGATTAATCCGGACCAAAGTGCTTCTGGATCACGAAGAACGTTCCATCTATCGATTGGCAGTAGCGGCTACGGACAGTGGCAGACCATCGAAGCAAACAGTTCGGCTACTACGTGTCGAAGTGCTTGACTTGAATGACAATCGGCCGACCTTTACCAGTTCGAGTCTCGTTTTCAGGGTAAGTCAGATTGCCATAACTCTCTCTCTTTCATAAGTTGTTGTTATTTTTTTTTTTTGCAATGCCGCGCGCATCTTATCTTAATTTGACGCTACGAAATCATGTCCGAAAATGCGTGGGCAACTTGTCTTGAAAAATTTCACCAGACTTCGTCGTCCGCCCAGCCTGCTGTTTATGGTTCAAGGGAATTCAGAGTATTTTCTTACTCTTATTTGGTTCGTCCGGTCTTCTTTATGTCTACCGAGCGCGTCTTGACATCAAAAATGAAATCTTTATCCGAAGACGGGCCGCCGAGCTGCTGCAAAGAGATTAAAATCTAGCGCGTTCGCTTATTCAAATAATAAGAACAATTTTCAAGATCATGTCAACAAGTACAACAAACCGCTGGCACTGGTTTCGAAAACATATCAAAATTCCTCCTACTTTGAAACGATCTTACGGGGCCATTTGTTATGTACCTATGTAGTTCAAGCATTGTTTTGTGTCCTAGATTTAAATGACAAGGCTCTCTGATAGGCGCTTTTGTCCGATACACGTCCGCGAAAACGCAGAGCGAAAAAAAAGGAAGCGAGCAACTTCTTTTGCCAAGCCCGTCAAATTCAGATTTGCATATTTCATCAAGTTCATATCTCATGCCGAACTTATTCTGATGGATGATGAATTTTTAATTGAGTAGTGTAGGTGACTGACTCACAGCGACGACAGTATTTATGCCAGTCACGTGTTTCGAGAATTCTTCTCGGATCCTCTCGGTGCCACCATTTCTTTTGTTACGCTAATTTTCTTACAGTAGGTAGCTTATGCTTTTGCGATCAGTTAGAGGTTTTTGGCCGAAGACGGCTTTGCATTTGCAGTGCATAATTTTAATGTGGTAAATTAGCATAAAAAAAACTACAATTATTATTGCTTTATTTTGGCTGTAGGACAATGCATATTATTTCTTTTTCATTTGAAATAAATAACGAAGGAAGCTCCGATTTTTCATAAATTTGTCGGAAAAGTCTTTATTAGCGCGACTATTTGAGGGCAGTCTTGTGCCACCAGTAAGGCAAACCTATCGCACTTTTCATTATTTAATTGGGTGCAATTCTTCATAAGATTCTAAAAAGTTGGAGTGAAAAGTAAAGAGTTGCTTTCTTGAGCAATATACTTACATATGTAATTTACGATTTCAAAGGATGCCCAATTAAGCTTACAGCTGATATTTAGTAGGTGTAGCCTAATGGGTAGCGTATTGGTCTACAATGCGAAGGTCGTGAGTTACAATCCAGATCGTCATATAAGTCCAGCAGCACGTGTATGCCTTGGCCATATATATAGGATTGTGCTAACAACGTTTGGTTGGTCAACGTCCACGCACCAACAGAAGACATGAAAGATATAACTAAAGACGAATTTTATGGCATCCTAAAGACAACCAATAACTCACTGCCCTCGAATGATCTAGAAATAAGCTGTTTGTCCTCGAGATAATGAGCAATTTTGCGATTGACATCAGTTTCCATTACTTTCGAGAGCACTGAAGTAATGGGTATTGGGCGATAGTTAGTGGGGCTCGCTTTGCTTCCTTTCTTGGGATTTGGCTGAATATTCGTAACTTTTCACAATTGTGGAAAGCACCCATAAGAGCAAGATAGATGGAAACAATCGTTAGGGGTTTAGCCAGGGAAGGGGAGCACATTTTACGGGTAATGGGTGGAATGTCATCAGGGCCAGTGGAATTATCAATATTGAACTTTTGCAGAGTCCTAGAAATGAGACGTGTGCAAAAAGGTAGCGGAGGCAGCGAAAAATCAGATGGTGCTGCGATAGAAGCGGTTTGGTTTGAAGGTGGTAGTGTGGGGTTTCTCGCGTAGCTTGCTGCCAGGTGAGCTTTCTCAACAGGAACACGGCCACCATCTGCGATTGGTGATGTTAATTTATTTATTTATTTAAACGCTTTAAGCAAAAAGTTAACATTTTAATTTATACAAAAGCAGAAATATTAGAGCAGTGATGATAGGATTTCAAACATTAAAGATTATAGTTGTTACTCTATTTTTAAATAAAACAAAAGAAGCAGTTAAAGATCCAAGTTGGAGTTGATCGTGGTTCCTTTGCATTCTCAACATCGGGGAGTGGTAGTAAATATTGAGTGAAGCTCGAGGAAGATAGAAAATATCTCAATTCCTGGTTGAGACTATTCCTGCCGGAAATTCAGGTCGTTGCAGAGGTAGGTGTTAAGCAAGTAGTTGTAAAGTTTATAGAGGAAGCAAGCATCAAGAAAAGTCCGTCGTAGATGCAAAGGTTGGAGTTGAAAAGCTATAAGTCTGTCATTGCAGCTGATATGAGGCTTTAATAGTCTGTAGAAAAGGGTGCGAGTAAATTTACGCTGAACGGATTCGACGGCCGTAACATGGGAGGCATGGTGAGGGTTCCACATGATGGAGCAGTATTCTAAGATACTACGGACGAGAGTGGAAAATAGCAGGGCTGCTGCTCCTGGACGGTTAAACTGGACTGTCGTACGGAGGACGAACCCAGCAAGTCTGTATGACTTCTTTGTAATCTCAGAATAATGATCGAAAGTCACTCCTAGATCCTTTATTGTAAATACTGCTACAAGGGTGGTTCCGTTAATACAGTAAGTGAGGACAGGAGAGGTAGTCTTATACGAAAACCCCATAGCAAAACACTTCTCAATGTTCAGACAAATATCATTATTAGAACACCAACTGGACAAAGTAAACAAGTCAGTCTGGAGGTCCAAGCAGTCAGAATAAGAAGAAATTTCACGGAACATTTTGAGGTCCGCGTATAAGAGACAATTTGATGATAAAAATTGGGGCAGATCGTTAATGAAGAGCGTAAATAGCAGTGGACCAAGAATAGATCCCTGTGGAACACCGGAGTTAGAGAGAAAATCAGCAGAATAATGTCCATTGAACGTTATTCGCAGACGACGATTCATGAGGTAAGAATCAAACCTATTCAGGAGAGAGCCAATGACACCGTACCTTTCAAGTTTTGCAATAAGAATTTTTCTATTAACAATATCAAAGGCTTTCGAAAAATCAGTGTATATGGCATGAACAGTGTTATGATGATCTAAGGATTGTGGTACGAAGTCAGTGAATTCACATAAATTCATGGTAGTTGACCTTCCTTTAACGAATCCATGCTGGACGGGTGATATTAAATGATTAAGTTTCTCCCAGACCGCATTGTGGACTAATCTTTCAAAAAGTTTATGAAGAGAAAAAAAAATATTGTTGACAATTTTCACAAAAGACCAGAAAGTTCTTGATCCTTTTTTGGACTCAGAAGGATCTTCCGTCGAAGTTTTTGGTCGTAATCAAATTTAACACATTTGAGAATGGAATTGCAGATATTTCTTGATTTAGCTCTCTGTTAGCTGAGGTTGGATGATTTTTGAAAATTTGAAATGACTGTTTCTTCGCAAGAATTGCAACAATACATTCGTTTGTAAGCCAAGAGTTCTTCGACAGCCGGACTCTCTTAACATTGGAGCTCCATACCTTTTAGGATGGTCTCGGTAACAAGTTTCCATGCTACTTCGCAGTCACTGGAATCAAAGCACAATTTCCAATTACAGGCGTTGAAGAACTCGTTTAACGCCTCCTATTTGATATTTTGAAATTCTAAACAATTCTTCGGGGTGCCTTAGCTGGCAGCGGTTTAATTACTGCAACTGAAAATTATGCACGAATCAAGAAGTAATCCGTATTACCAATTAGGGATGGAGATATTAGAGATACGAAGTATTTCTCAGGTTGGTTGGTAAGAAATAAATCAAGAAAATTGAAGAATTGTCCTGCGATTTCAGGTAAACGAGTAGGCTCCTTTACCAGTTGTGTTAATCCGCTAATCGAAGCAAAGAGCTCAGTGTCACGTTCTTCATGTTCCGTGCAGGAGGAATATTTAAGCCTGGAAGTGTTGTGAACATCATCAAGAGAACCCAAAATATTGTATGATGACTCTTGTGTGGAACGGTCATCGCAGGGACCCTACAATGGCACTACAGCCCAAATCGGGTCTTGGCCTCCTGACCATCAGGTTCCTTTCCATTTTTCATTATTTATTGTGAAAGTGTTGCTAGACCTTCGCACAATCCTCTGTCTACGAATTTTTCAGTTTTGTAAATTGAGTCAACCTGGGCGTTCATATCTCTTTAGATGATAATAATATCGACTCTTGGAACACGCTCGAAGGTGGCATTTAGTTGGTTATAAGACTCCTCTTTATCACCAGATGTTGCGGTATTAGTTGGTGCACTGCAGAATCCGAACGTTTCTGACACTGGTCCTGAGCCTGACGACGATAATCCTATCCGTGATTGGTTCCCAGCTAATGAGATTGTTTCTCGCTCTCGGTGCAAAGGCGACCGATACGCCATTTTTGGCTTCACTCTCAGGACCAACGTACAAAATGGCATTTCCGCTCGGAGTTCGTTCTTCTCCTGGTCCTGTCCACCTGACCTCGCTAAAACCCAAGATTTTGATGTTATAGTGCTCCATTGCACGGTCGATCACTGATTGGCCGAGTAACCCCAGCCTTTCCTCCGTCATTCAATGTTTGAACGTTTCAGAAGCCAATCATAGTCCATTTTCGAAAGCCAAAAGTCATTACCATAAAATCCATCCATGTCCGAGGTGCTGTATCTGTTTCTCGTATCAGTTAGGTTTTAAAACACCGCATGATAAGCACATGATCTAGTGAGTGTCCATTTGCCATTTTTAGGGCAAGCAGGACTAGCTGTGGGTGAATACTACTGCTCTCATCCCACTAATTGGAAAGACTTTAGTGAGTTTTGCAATGCAATAAGCAAATCCTGGCTGACGTATAAATACACCATAATAGCTGGTACACCTGGGTCACCTCAATTTTGAAAAATTAAAATTCATAGATATGGGCCGTACGAGTGGCTAACAGTCCTGCCACAAAAGCAAATAAAAGTGTTAAGGAACCTGAAGGGCAGGAGGCCAAGTATCAATTTAGGCTAATGAACAAATACAACCACTAGAAAATATTAAGAAATTCATTGTTGAAAAAAGACTTACATTTCATTTTTTTATCACAAATTTTTAGTCAATAACTTAACTACCTTTTCTATGCATTTGTTCTTCAGTTTATCCTTAAAAACTAAATTTCACAAAACAAAAATAAAAAATTTCACGTAAACGATACAGAAAAAGTATCCGTATGTAGCAATATTAATTTAAAATATTCAACTTATTTAATTAAATATAGTAACTTGTGGGATAACCTTTCCGCTGGAGGACCTCCTGAAGTCCATGTGGCATGGAGATAGCCAATTTAAATGTGCCTGATAATTTTGCCCCATCCATTGATGATGACGCTTTTAAGCATTTCTTTGGAAGTTATGCTATGCTGCGTTCCAGCAAATCCCATAAATTTTCGATGATTCGGGTGGCGTACGCAACTGATGTTTTGTGTTATATAGCAACCAAAGCTTCACATTGTTTGCCGTATGCTTGGGATCATTATCATGCTGGAACCAGAAATTGTTACCAAGCCCGAACTGTTGACCCCTTTGTCCTCAAAATATTTAGATAAGCGAATTGATCCATTGCTGACTCTACAAAAACAAGTTTGCCAACTCCTTCTGCCGCCATACGCCCTCAGACAATCACACCACCTCCACCATGTTTGGCAGTTGGTACAAGATTTTCCTTTCGAGGACTGTACTGCTCTTCCGCTAAATTAACTTTCTTCCTTTAATGACACAATGTATCCTTTAGCATTAAATCCTTGCACGACGTACTGGACAGAAGAGTGAGTTCTTCATGTTATGTGACCTATTTCGCGGAAAGATTTACCTTCTTTTCTAAATTTTAAGATAATTTTCCTCTCGCCAACATTAATTTCTTTGGCTTTGGGCGCCATCACAAAATTCTTGTACACCAGAAATATGAAATAACTGCAAAGTAATCTATTCACTTCAAAATCTAACACAAATTAAAAAGGAACTGTCATTGAGTCTAAATATGTCGCCACATAATACGGGAAATGCGGGAAACTTTTTCTGGTCAAAAGTGCTGCCATATACTCATTTAAGTGTTCCAAGAAGTTCTTTAAATTACTGATCATCGACCTCGATAATTATAAAAGAAAACAGTCAAATTAAATGAATATCTCATTTTTTTTAATATAACATCTTTATTTCCTTGCATGTACGGATATTTTTTCTAGCAAGTGTATTTAAGATACTCTTAGATTACTTAACCATTAGATGACTGATTATTATTTTATTTTTCATTTCATTTCAGGTACGTGAAGATGTACCCGTTGGTCATGTCGTCGGATCTGTTGGACCATCCGAGCGTAACGAAGCTGAAAACTTAATTTCGGGCAGTACCGGACTGCACGTCACTTATACCTTAACGTCACTCACAAATGACGTCATTGAAGGTGCCTTTGATATGGATCGACAAACTGGCTCTTTGGTTGTTGCACGGCGTCTCGATCGCGAGCTACAAAACGAATATCGCTTAGAGATACGCGCGTTGGACACAACCGCGTCCAATAATCCACAAAGCAGTGCGATAACAGTTAAAGTCGAAATCGCCGATGTGAATGACAATGCGCCGCAGTGGCCCGAAGATCCGATCAATATCTACGTTAGTGAAAGCGCATCGATCGGCCAGATTATCTACAATTTCACGGCAACAGATGCGGATTCCGGTACGAACGGGGAGATCCAATATCGGCTGGTACGGCATATGCCCGAGCCCGATAAGAAGCTGTTCGCATTGGACCCGCTAACCGGAACGCTGTCACTGCAAGCCTCGTTGGATTACGAGTCGCTCAGCGAATATATCCTAATCGTCCAAGCATTAGATCAATCATCGAACGTAACGGAACGCCTACGAACAACGGTCACGGCAAGAGTTATGGTGACCGATGCGAACGACAACAGTCCGGTATTTGTGTCACCTACCGCCGATACGACGATCATATTAAGTGATTCGACGCAAGTCGGTCAATTAGTGGCTCACGTTGTAGCTATTGATAAGGACTCGGGCGATAATGGACATCTCACATACGCCATTCTGACCGGTAATGAAGACGGACGGTTCAAGATTGACTCGAGAACCGGTTCGATCGAGCTGGCCAAGTCCATAGAGCCGATGCGTAATCACCATCAGCACCAGCATCAACAAGTCCCTATTAATGATCGCGGAATGCAGACAAATCTTAACAAGTTTAATTTAATGATCAGTGCAAGTGATCGCGGATCGCCGGTATCCAGGGAGACCCATTTGAATTTGCAGATATTCCTGCAAGGCACCACAAATAATCCGCCGCGATTTCAGGAGACTGTCTATCATGCCAACATTTCGGAGAATTCGCCATCAGATAGTTTCGTAGTTCGTGTAGGCGCCAAATCCTTTCGTGACGGCGACAACGGTAAGTAAATGACGGTCGTATTTAAGAAACGAATTCATTTTTGTAATTAGCTTAAAATCTGTTTTATGTATCTTTTCGTTGTGCTGCGATGGTTGGTGGCAAATTTTCATGTGGCCGTGCGATCGTTGGCCCACCGAATCTTGGCAATCACATTTATAAGAATTTCAATGTCGGATTAATCGCTAAAGCCGTTAAGTTTTAGGGGCTGACATATTCTGTCATCCGATCAAGTTTATCTGTCCGCGCATGTTAGACACGAGCATTACTAAAGATTTTCTTCTTAATTTTATTTATTTCTTTTTTTGCCAAATTTATGACACTTCAGTTAGGTATGTAGGTATATGAGTACCTACCTGATTATTTCTCGTTGCTCCTACAGGATAAGCGGCAACTACATATCTATAGATAGTCGAAGCAAAGTATGCAGACCCGGTCACCTAAACATCAAGTCTATTACTAAGACGAGCGTTTTTCTTATGGCTTATTCTCGCGGCGTTCTCGTTTCTTTAACTGGAGCTAAGCCTAAGCTATGCCATTCGCGCGCAATCGCGTCATTCTTCTATTGCACTAAATTCCACATATCAAGACCGGAGGACGGACAATGGTCTGTTGCCGGAGGGATAAAATAAGAGGAGGACAACGAATCTTCGCTCTTGAATGCTTGTGATTTTCAGCAACAGCAGCAGCAGGTTCCTGTCCCTTGTATAGATGATAAAATATTGGTCCATTGTTTTTACAGCATCGTTCGTCGTTTCCCAACATGTTATTTCTCTGCTATTTTTCAGTATTTTAAATAAAAATAAAAGTAAAAATAAAACAAATTGTATCCGTGCCGTATACACTAAATATATGTCTTCGCTCTGTTTCTGGATGCCCAGGAAAACAAATACGTATGAGCTGATAACGATATCCCAAAGTCTGCTAACCGTTTTACATTTCACATCTTCATATAATTTTATCAGAAACCTTAATTAGTTATAATTTAAAGTGATTTAAATGCTACTTTCCTTAAAGATATTTGCGGATAAAGTTGATCATTTATATTTATACTCTAGATGAAATCTGAAAGTATTCTAAGTTTGACACAAAATTTGTAACGCTAAGAAATAAGGCTCGGAGAAAAAAATGAATGATACAGAAGTTCATTTATCACTCGAATATCTCGAAATTGGATGTTCGTCCGTCAGTGAACTCTCTGGCTTGAGAACGCGTAACGCTCGAAAGTTTTGTATACTTCATTTTTGACAAAAAGTAAGGTCAAGTTTGTGATCGCTAGCTAGGGTATAGCCTAGTAGGTAGTGATTGGTCTTGTAATGCGAAGGTCGTGAGCTCAAGTCCCGGCCGGCGCAAAATATAATTCTAGCACATTGCCTGCTTGGGTATACCTTGGTCACCCCAATCTAAGAAAATGAAAAATTCGTAGAAAGAGGGTTGTGCGAAGGGCTAACAACCCTTCCGCAATAAGTAATAAAAAAAATGTTAAGGAACCTGAATATCAGGAGGCAAAGATCCAATTTGGGCTGTAGCGTCATTGTAGTAGATGCAGAAGTTTGTGATCGGGCCAAATCGCTCCTCCCCTTATACTCCCTCTCAAACAAAATGACACAATTTCGCAAATTGATAATACAAATGAAATTTAGAAAATATCAAGCACAAAAATTAATGGAATCATCCCACCTCTTCCATCACCACCCATACAAATAGCACTTTTTCATAAAATATTATAAACTAATTTACTCAGTATGTATACGATTTATTGAGCTGAAATTGTGCACTAAATATTTATTTTGAATTATTGGTAAGACCGAAAAAAAAATTAGACGATTAGCTGCACACATTCTTCCACCTCCCATACAATATGTCACAACTTTACAAAAAGTCGATTTTCCTGAAAAGTATAAATGCTACTGATCTGCAATTTAAAACATGCCAAAAGCATGATATTTATAGATATGTCTGAAAAAGTAATTAAGTACTCGCCCCTCCTTCTAACACCTCCCATACAAATTGTACAATTTCACTAAATCCAATACACTAATATTCACGCTACCTTTTACGTTTTTGAAGCTTACATTTTGTATAAATCTTCTTAATAGCAACTCCAGCATGATGTGAAGAAATTAGTTCAGTATCGTCACCCCTTCTACCACACCCCATAAAAAATTTCTTGAAATCAAAAAATGTTCCCTTCATCTAGTGTATCGCATGATTGAGTTTTACGCCCAATCGTAGTCCTAATATGTTGTTTGTGATTGCTTCTTCTAAATTCATGATAACCGAATATGGATTGTACGAGTATCTTTCAATTTCTCGTTTCTAAATGTTTTACTGTGTATCTTGACCTTAAGGTACACGAGAAATCCTATGCTATGACGTAGAGTAATTTTATTACTCTCAACATATTGTAGTATCAGGATCTTCACCCCAATATTATATGTTTGTTTCACATAATATAATTCTAATCCGATACTCTAGATGAATTGGGAAAGGGTTTAATGTTCTGGAAAATATGTCACCACAAATTCTTCAAAGAGTGAATGACGACTTTTGTATGGGAGGTGCAGAGAGGAGAGATTTGTCATTCTTGTATATGACGTTTCATGCCAAATTTAAAGATTGAAGCTTTCATAATTGAGGAAATTGAACAATTATTGTCTGAATTTATGGCATTTGTGTGGGAGGTAGCAGTGGAAGTGAAAGATTTTGTATGAATTTGAAACTTCTTATTAACATCCTAATCACACTGCTTCGTTACAATTTTAAAGTCGATAGCTCTTTTATGTTCCAAGCACAAATAATTTCCTTGAATTTCTAATACAAAAATTTATATAGAAATGAAGTAAAGTCGATATTTTTTTTAGCATTTATTGCAATTATTACAACAAATTCTGGTAAAATTTTAAGTTTCTAGTTTTTCTAGTTTCAATGAAAATCAATAAAATGCATTTACCAAAATTGTGCATTTGTATGGGAGGAGGTAGAAGGAGTATTCAAATCAAAACCAAATTTTTCGACATCAATGATAATTGTAATAATATACTTCTTTTAAAATATAAAATTGATAGCTTCGACGGTTTTGAAAAAAAAAAAATTTAATTTAAATTTCGTGAAATTTGTATGGGATGGGGTAGAAAAAGTGAGGTGAAATTGATAAGTTTTTTTAAAATTGGTTGCAATTATAATGAAATTAATTCTGGCAAAAAGTCATTCTTTTAGCTGTGCTAGTTGTAATACAAACCGAATAAAAGCGTTTTCGAAAATTTTGCATTTGTATGGAAGGAGTACAAGGAGTAAGGGGATCGGATCAATATTTTTTGACGTTAATGATATTTACATCATTACACTATGACTTAATTTTCAAGTTATTATCAGAGATGGTTTCCGAGAAAAATCGATTCCTTTAAATTTCGAAATTTCATGGGAGCGTGTAGAAAGAGTGTGGCGATGTGGCCCGTTCACGAACTTAATGTTACTTTTTTGCTAAAAATGACACGAGACAAATTTCTGCACGATACGTCAAAGTGTTCAGACGGACAAACGGACAGATGGATAGATGACGATCACTCGGAATCGACGTTTTTGAGAGACAGCAAATATTCTGCGCGACCATTATTTCTTAGCGTTACAAACGTTAAGGCAAACACAATATACCCTCAGATTTTATCTGGAGCATGAAAACTTCACGTAAAATTTATGTTTTTTTTTCACGCGGTTTCTTCGCAGCATGTTTGTAGAGAGCATGCTCGTACTAACATCTAAAATATCAAAACAAAGCGATCAATACCACCACCGTTTGAACCGATCATAAGTTAACCAGTGCTGCAACAATTCCAAATAAAGAAAATAAAACAAACTGAATGCTTTGGTGAATGTTTTCACAGTGCATTTCGAATTAAAAGAAAAGATTTCCGGATTCTACACTGTTACGCTTTATTATTCGTGACGTTTCGGTCTCTGCTGAGACCTTTATGAAACAGAGATTTTGGAAGAGATGGGCATGTGGCGATAATTTGTGAAATCCGACCTGCTTTCGTTCTTGGGTATAATAATTAAAGGTGGAACAGTTTGCGAAGAGGTTTAGCCAAATATGAAAAGCATTTTTTTGAAGGGTTATGGGGGAAGTACCGTCCTTAACATCCATTTCTTAACATTGAAATCCTGATGAATTATGGCGATGACGCTAGTGCGAAATTTCAGGACACACAATTCGGTGCCTCTAGACGATACAGTTGGGGGATACTGAATACTCGGTGGGAGGGCTGAATTTCTCGCTGCTAATAAATTTGCCTTCTTAACTGGATTAACGACTGCAGATATTGGAAATTGTACACGAATCAGAAAATGATTCGTATCACCAATTGAATCAGTAGTTTGAAGAAGAGAAAAGGCGCCAAACAATTGAAATTTGAATTTCCGCAGTAAAAAGTTGTTTGAAGTGGTACTCACAACGTGAGGTTAGAGAAAGAAACAAAGAACAACTCTGTCATAAATCATAATAATGATGTTGATCTTTAAAACCGATTCATGTGGGAATTTGAGCAAGTTTTCCTCAATTTCCCCCAAAATTTGATTTTGGGTTCATTCTCTTGTTCAAACTATCGATTCCATTGGCAATGGTGCAATAACAGATATGATATATTACTCTGGCTGGTTTGCGAGAAACAGATCAAGGCGCATAATTGTCTAAAATATCGAATAGCCGAGTTTACAATTTTTTTATTGCGTCCCTCTTGGTGTAGTTGGAGTATTGAAGCCAAACAGTGTTATGTAATGCTAAAATCGTCCGCGATGTCGATTTTAGCATTTGATTTAAATGCATATATTTTTTGGATTGACTCGGACAACTTATCCAATTCATGGATGGTGTTATTACCATCTAACATAGATAGATAGCTAGCTAAACCGCTGATCTCTCGTATCGGTTTCTCTATTGAAGTTTCTTGGAGGTTGAGTCCGCTACCACTGTTGAAATTGAAAATCCCGTTGCGGCTTGTTCTGTTTCAAAAATCCTCAACTAATTTCGTTGTTCTACTCTAAACATTCCCCATTTATGAACCAATTAGCTCTAAATATCAATCAATCAGCCCCATTTTAATACTCTAGATGGAATCTTAGAGGATTATAAGTTTGCTGTAAAGTTTGTAACTCTAAGATGTAATGATCCCACAGAGTAGACAAATATAGCAGCAATATTTGTATTCACTCGAAAATCTCAAAACCGGATGTTCGTCCGCCAGTTCGCTCTCTAGCTTGAGAAATTTTGGATTCGCACGGGAAAATCAGTCAATGGCAAAATATTCTTTGGACCGATGAGCACAAAATCTTTCTAATTGCGGTGGAAGGCAGCAATACATAAGGCGATACCGAAATTTCACTCATAATCCACGGAATATATTAAAGACAGTTAAACATGGTGGTGGGAGAATAACTAAGAGTTTGGTAGTATTTCTCATATTCAACCAATCAATCAAATTCCTTTTCAAATCCGCTATAGGGGCATGGGAGAGAAACAACTCTCTTCCACAAGGCGCGATCCTGGGCATCTGTTTTGCAAGGTTTTGTTCTCATATTATGCCCCCTATTTAGCATAAAGGAAACCATGGTTGCAAAAGTCTACGTTGACTTGTTGATAAAAGTTATGTTACCATATACATACAGAAAATATGCCCCTGAAGTGGGTCCTAATGCAATATAATGCCCCTAAGCATACCAGTACACTAGCAAAATATTGACATGCATCTAATGGCTTTCATGTTATGGATTGACTATCTCAATCTCCTGATCTCAACCCTATTGAAAATCTTTGGGTCAATTTGAAGCAAGCAGTTTTTTAAGCAAAACCGACAGTTGTGGATGAACTTTAGCTTATGATCTTCGATCCTTGCATAAAGATACCAATCCTAGGTTGATTCTATGCCTCGATATAGTGCAGCTGTTTTGGTTAATAAGGGCTTTAGCACGAAATATTAATATATATGTAACTTTACGCTTACGTAGTGCGTAGTGGGCAGCATGCTTGCTTCACAGTCAATAGGTCATGGGTTCGACTCCTACTCCAGACAGTTTTATTAAGCAAGAATTTTCAGTTGCTACTGGCGAGGAAAAATTATTCAAAATAAAATGGGCAGACGGTGTAAAAAGTGAAACGGTTCCACTTCAAGAAGGCCTATATACTCAGTAGATGATTTTTGTTCGCTTTCTATCGTTCAGTCCCGCATAACATCTGCAAACATTTGTCAGTCGCATCCAGCACGACTGAAAAATATACCAACTTCTCCACTCGTTACGGTCGTTCTCACTCCCCTTCCCCTACCTTCCCAATCCCATTCCTTCCCTCCATGACTGTGTTTGTGCATTGCACATAAAGGCCGAAATTGCCTACAATGCAGATCATTCTGTAAAATAAAAACTTTAACTAGTTTATTGAATTCAATTTTTTTTTTAATAGATTAATCTAACCGGCAAATATTTGCTTCACTATTATTTTTTGCACAACACAAATGAGATACTATAAAGTGTCCCATTAAAACTGCCAATTTTGAAATTTGAAAAAAAGAGTGTTTATTTGAAAAGCTCTGATGTGTATACTCTAGATGAAATCTGAGAGTGTTATAACTTTGTCACAAAGTTTATAACACTAAGAAATGAAGCTCAGAGAAAAAAATTAATGTCACAGAAGTTCATATTATTACTCAAAAATTTCAAAACCAGGTGTCCGTCCATCCGTTCATCCGTGTCCTCTCTAGCTTGAAAACCCGATCAACTAGAAAGTTCAAACTTTGTACACGTCGTTTTTGACAAAAAATAAGGTCAAGTTCGTGAAGGGGCCAAATTTCTTTAAGAACTCGCCCCTCCTTCGACCACCTCCCATACCCAATGCACTAATTTTCTCAGTATCTATTTTAATTTTTTGAATCCTAAATTTTGTGTAAAACATTTTGATAGCAACTCTAACGTGATGTGAAAAAATTAGTTCAATTTCTTCACCCCCGTACAAAATTTCTTAAAACCCAAAAATTTTTCTCTTTCATCTAGTGTATCGCACGATTTGGCTTTACGCCCAATCTTAGTCCTGTTATGTTTTATGTTAATAAATCCCCAAATATGCTTGAGGATATACGAACTTTACCAACAATAACTAAGATGTCCTTCTACCGAACACTAACAACCAATGATACTCAAACCGCTCGCTGTTAATACTTACTCCCATCGAACACTTCTTCACTAACCTCTCTAATAACCATCCCACCCCAATCTGTCTACATATCTCAAAACAGCTTTCAAAATTTATCAAACTGCTTCAAATCTGAATGTTGAACTACATAAACTAGAAACCATCGGAATTACGTGTGATCCAAAAATATTTCGTTTAAAAGTGAGTCTCAAAGTCTATCTACAGCACGCGAATAAATCTTAGCTCGTACGTATTCTAGTTTCACTTTAATTATATGCAACGGCGCTGTTCGATTCAAAAGAAGATGGCGTCATAATAAAAGGTAGGGTCAAGAAAAGAATTGAAATAAATCAAAACAAAATCTTGAGTGGGCTTAAAGGTAATAAATTCATCTCGGCCGGGCATACGCGATCCATACGTCTAAAATGATAAACATGAGTTTTTTCTGTTTATTTAAACAATGCGCCCATGACCATGATGGTGATATTCGATATTTTTTTTCGCTGTTGATGCGATGAGAAGATGCTTTTGTTGTAATTATAGGTAAAGGTCTCACATAAAAGCCCAATGTAAATAACTTTCCAAGTCGTTGATCTCATCATCATCATCTTCGTCATAGTTAGTTGCAGAGGAACGATTTTATGAGTTTAGTCGATTTGATTGGTCGCGGAACAAAGTCACACCTTCTGCATACCGTTTAACCTCTTCATCAGGTAAAAAACAATTTTGAGACAATGGAGACGAATAGCCACTCCTCTGCGATGTTCATTAGCGGCATTCAAACGATCTCTTAACTACATCGTGCATGTGATGCTACAGTGCGACATACTTAGGCCAATCCTAAGCCGTAGGTAAATTTGAGCGTCTCTTTTTTTTTTTGTCCATAACGATGTAATAATTACCTGGAATCACACAGCTTTGTGGACATCATCTTGGATTATGGTCCATTAATCACATTGAGCCGAAGTATTTAAAAAAAATTATGGCCATAGGAACCGATTACACACAGTTAAGAGAGTGAGCGCGCGATCACCATTGATAAATGTTGTGTTTATTATGAATGTTCGTATTTAAAATAAGTTGGGTGTTGTGTAGGCAATGAACTGTTATTATGGAGATCGACGATTTACCGAAATTCTTGATGTTTCTTTTACATCGTCTGTTATAGAAGGCCTTATTATAGTTTAATAGTACAGAAACCTTGATCTTACTTGTACTTCAGATATAAAACGAGCATTACAGAAACCATTTTCGAAGTACACACTACTTGATAGTGTAGATCCGAAATGATGAAAAACTCGTTAAGAATACATTTGAAGGGCACAGCACCGATAAAAAGTTTCGTTCATTATAACCTTTTTCGTTCAGTGGCCACATCCCTCCGCTGTAAAATTGAAATCTACGTTAGCATTCTGCATTAGTGAAAAACGGATTTGCAAAAATTATTGCCTAAGTTAGTTCCCACATTCTTTTCTAGAAACCTTGCATAGACCAATTTGTGCAGGGTTTCTAAAATAGACTGTGGAGCAGAAGGATGCTAAAATCCTACTTCTACAGCCTCAATCGGTCTTTGGTTTCCTGATCTTCAGGTTCCTTCCCGTTATTGTGAAAGGGTTGTTAGCCCGTCCCACAATCCTCTATTTAGGAATTTTCACTTTCGCAGATTGATGTAACCACGATTATACTCCATGGGATACTAGAGGCGCTTTACCATAGTTTGGCAAAGGTGAAGCCCGATATTTGAAGCGAAATTTAAAAAAAGTGTCGGCCTTTTCTTTGGTATGCTCCTAACATCAAGAACTGTGCGAAGTTTTCAATACTTAACTAAATAAACTGCCAACAAGTCGGGTGCAGCTTTATTCTTCTTGGGAAAAGTTTAGGATGCGTGGAAAGTCAATATGCAGGTTACTGTAGTTAGGGTGGCTAAGTGAAAGGGGGTTCTTGGGCAGCGCTCTTGTCAATTTAACACTTAATTGCGGATACGATCAATAGCTTCAGTATATATAATCAATAATTCATTGGATTACTTATGCAAGTTTGGGCTTTTATGAGGAGAGAGTGACAGTAGGGGTGGGTGAATGTTAATAATTTTTTAAGTGATTGCTGGAATTACGTCCAATAGAATGTATAGAATATCAGTTTCATAGATGAAGTTGCATAGAATTTTCATTCGATTCAGTGTATTTTAAGGTGTGTAAGGTGCTCGTACAAAATTTCAAGTTCGTAGCTATTGGTTTGTTGGTTATTAGTTGATTTATTGTAATTGGTCGAAATCATACTTTTGTATGGGAGGGGGTAGAAAAGCAAGCGCAATCTCAAAACTTTTGACGCAATTTCCTTTCAGCTATTTTTAAAAATTTTCGTGCAAAATTTCAAATTCATATCTTTTAATAGTTAGGTGTTAATTGGTTTCTTAAAAATGGTCGAAAAAATAATTTTGTATGGGAGGGGGTGGAAGTTTTAAAGGTGTACGACCAGTGGCGTGATATTATAGCTAGGGAAAGCAATACTTTAGTAACATCATCCAATATTCTAATTATATTATTGATATAATTACAATATTTGATTTGTCCTTATGTAAAATTACTAAACATGTTTTGGTTAGTTACTAAGCAAATCTTAATTCTGGGATCTGGACCAAATTTTGAACCTTAATTTACTGATTTTAAAATAAATACTTTATTCTGCTAAATTTGTTTACGACTTCATGTAAATTGTTTGAATTACAAAGTTCTCCAATCATTTTTATCATTAGAAATATAAAATAGATATATGAAAAATATTTTTTTTTGTCTTTTAACTGGTAATACATTAATTAATGTTTTATTCCACTCAAAAATTTGAGAGTGGCAAACTGAAAAGGTCATAATTAATGCAGTATTTATAGATATCTTGAAGCAAAGTTTTCAAAGACCTTTATATCTACTTGTCAAAACGAGCTTTTCTAACGGGTGATAACAAAGTTTAATTAAACCAAACCTCACAACAAAATCTTTCATAAACCTTGAACTTACTCCTGTATTTATTTCATTCAGTTACAAACCTATCAACTAGAATTAAACAAATTCAAATAAAAAACATAACAGAATTATGATTGGGCTTAAAGCCCAATCATATGATACTCAAGATGAGATGGAAATGACTTTAATATACCGGAAAATATGTCATCTCAAATTCTTTCGAATAGTGAGTAGAGACTTTGCATGGGAGGTGGTAGAAGTAGAGAGGGGGGGGGGGGGTTTGTACTTCTAGTATATGACACCGAAAATGGCATGTAAAATGTTTCGTGCTGAATTTAAAATTTCTAGTTTTCATTATTTTTAAAGAAATTGGACATAGTTTTCCAGAAATTGTGGCATTTGTATGGGAGGTGGCAGGGGAAGTGGAACGTTTTCGACGATTTTGAAACTGCTTACCATCACCCTTATCACTATGCTTTGATTCAATTTCAAAGTCGACAGCTCTCATATATTCGAAGGAGAAATGCTTTTCTTGAATTTATAATTCAGATATTTATATGGGAGGGGGTAGAAGGAGGGAAGCTGAGCTGATAGTTTTTTCCAGCATTTATTCCAACTGTTAAAAAACAAATTCTGGCAAAATTTTAAGTTTGTAATTTTCCTAGTTTTAATGTAAATCGATATAATGCATTTAATAAAAATTATGCATTTGTATGGGAGGGGGTAGAAGGAGTGTAAGGATGAAAACAATTTTTTTTCCCGTTATTGATATTTCTATTTTTATACTTTATGCGAAATATCAAGTTGATAGCTTCAACAGTTTCGAAGAAAAATAATTTAATTTAAATTTCAAAAATTTCGTGAAATTTGTATGGGAGGGGGTAGAAGGAGTGAGGTGAAGTTGATAATTTTTTCAGTGCTCATTGGAATTATAATAAAATTAATTCTGGCAAAAATTCGTTTTTATAACTTTACTAGTTTCGATGAAAATCGAATAACTGCATTTTTCAAAATTATGCATTTGTATGGGAGGGGGTAGAAGGAGTAATGGGATCAGATCAATATTCAGTCATATTAATGGCATCTATATCATAATTCTTTAACCCAAATTTCAAATCGATAGCTTAAATAGTTTCAAAGAAAAATCAATTTCTGAAAATTTCGAAATTTCGTGAAATTTGTATGGGAGGGGGTAGAAGGAGTGGGGGGATGTGGCCCGTTCACGAACTTAAAGTTTTTTTTTTTGCTAAAAATGACACACAACAAATTTCAGCACGATAGCTCAAAGCGTTCGAGAGTTATGCTGTAGACAGACGGACAGACGGACAGACAGCAACTCGGATTCGAAGTTTTTGAGCGACAACAAATATTTCTGTACCCTTGGCGGCTCTGTGCGGGCATTATTTCTTAGCGTTACAAACGGTAAGGCAAACACAACATACTCTCAGATTTCATCTAGAGTATAACAAAGGTCGCTAAGATATTGTTGCGAGCTAGGGGTTCGCCAGATTCCAAAGAAAACTCAATTCGTTTTTAAAATATAACGATAATTTATTTATTGCACTTTATACACAATTTCCCGATCACTTCACTAAATTCGCTCTAAAACTTAATTCGTACAACCCAGGAACACTGCCAATCTATCACTTGTACCGATTCGCGTTCTTCCACCGATAGGTGTCACCAAAATGACTAACTCGTTGTCTGAAAGTTGGCGGGTATTTATACTAAGTCTCCCAGACAGGTGTCGTTGTGTGTGTGTGTCTAGAAAGATTGCCTACATTGTGGAGTTCGGTAGAAGTTGCTGGAAACATGTTTATAGCGTTTGACATGTTGATGGACTTCTCTCGATATTGCTGGGGACGTCGAGGTTGTCAGATTTATAACATTACCCTCTCCTTAGTCCCTGTTCGTTGCGGAAGTGAACGACTCTGTGTTCACTTCCGCAATGGCACCGTGGTACTTTGTTAGTCGGTCGAGATGTACCACTTTCATTTTAGTGCGGGGTTTTCGCTGATTCCATCCATCCTCTGGTTCGATCGTTAACCTCCGAATGGTTTTTCCGGCTTCTTTTTCCTTCTCACGTTCGCGTTCTTTCTCCGTTTCCTTTTCGCGCTCATTCCCCTCCTTAGCGGCACGTTTACTTCCCTTTTCTCGTTCCGCATTCTTCCTTTCGCGATCTTCTCGATCATATCGCTTCCCATGTTTGGTCTTGTCACGATTATTCGCATGAAGTACTTGACCGTCACATTTTCTACCCGTTCGTTCGCGATCCTTATTCGATTGTCCATCTTTGCTTCCATGATCTTTCCCGATGTATTGTTCTTGTCGCAATCGATCTTGCCGACTCGAGGTTTTCGACCGACTCCGGCATCTTTTATCCAAACCGTGTGTAAGATTTGAACTCTGACGACTAGTTCTTGACCAAGATCTACCTGCCCGATCTCTATCTTCGCGTTGTTTAGCAGCGCAGCCGGAACAATAGTTGGTCGCTTTCCGGCAGTCGAGTCTCAAGTGTCCTGCCTGTCCACAATTCCAGCATCGGGGGGCACCAAATCTTTCGCTCCGCTTGGTGTACTCGGCTTTCTGGCACACACATTCTTCTACTATTTCTCGAACTCGATAGTTACTCCGCGAGCTTTGCTTGGCAGCTTCGAACGTCAGCCCATATACTAAGGCTTCGCCAATCGTTTTCTTACCTGCCAGTTTTAACGCCTGTTGCAGCTCTCTGTCCAGTACAGCATTGTTGAATGCGAAAACAGCCGTATCGTTGCGTTGCTCTGTTTGCGCATTGGGCAGCGATAATAATGTGAGTCGTTCAATATCGCGTGCCAGCTCCTGAAGTGTTTCACCATTCTTTTGAATTCGGTTGTACAGCTCTATTTTGTAGATCTCTTTCATGCGGTCACTGCCGTAATGAAGATCCAATGTTTGGACTAACGTTAAAAAATCTTGTTGTTGCTCCTGCGGAATCGTTTGAAGAACCTCCGCTGGTGGACCTCTTAACGCCAATATAAGAGCCGTTCCTCGTTCGAGATCATTCCAATGGTTGTTTCTGGCGGCAGCCTCAAATTGGATCTTATAAATAGCCCACGGTATCTGTCCATCGAAGATTGGAGCTTTGAAACCCTTATGCGTAACGTGCTCTGCTTTCATGACTCCGACTGCTTTCACGTTATCCAAGTCCCTTTTTAGGCGCTCGACTTCTTGTACAATCCCGGATATCTTTTCCGTAATTTGCTCTTCGAATATTCGAAGTTTCTTCTCAACGTTTTCTTCTATGGCCTTGCCCATGATGTCTATTTGTTGCATTAACTGTGTTAGAGCATCCGTTGCACCAGAACACTCCTCTCCACGAGCTTCTTTGATTTGGAATTCGAAACTATCTGCATCTTCACCCTCAGCCTGCAGTGTCTCGATCATACGGCTGACAAGTTCAGACTTGCTCCCTGTCGTAGATAACCCGCGTCTACCGAGCTCTTCTTTCAGCTCCGCTAATTTTAAGTCTTTTAAATAACGCGGCATTCTCACTACCGATTATTTTCCGCGATCGAATTCACTTAAATTTACGTCACTAATTAAAGTCACTGCTCACTCGAGAATATTCGTTTTCACAAAATTCTCACTGTCCGTTCGAGAATTTTAGTTCCGCGATTTTACTTCGCTAATTTACGTCACTGCTCACTAAATTACCCGAGAATATTCGATTTCACAAAATTCTCACTGTCCGTTCGAGAATTTTAGTTCCGCGATTTTACTTCGCTAATTTACGTCACTGCTCACTAAATTACCCGAGAATATTCGATTTCACAAAATTCTCACTGTCCGTTCGAGAATTTTAGTTCCGCGATTTTACTTCGCTAATTTACGTCACTGCTCACTAAATTACCCGAGAATATTCGATTTCACAAAATTCTCACTGTCCGTTCGAGAATTTTAGTTTCACTTTTCCGCTCTCACAAAATTATCCGTTCCGAGAATTTTTAATTTCACTCGCGATTTTTAACCCGAATTTATCCTTGGAATCCCACTCTTCTGACACCAATTGTTGCGAGCTAGGGGTTCGCCAGATTCCAAAGAAAACTCAATTCGTTTTTAAAATATAACGATAATTTATTTATTGCACTTTATACACAATTTCCCGATCACTTCACTAAATTCGCTCTAAAACTTAATTCGTACAACCCAGGAACACTGCCAATCTATCACTTGTACCGATTCGCGTTCTTCCACCGATAGGTGTCACCAAAATGACTAACTCGTTGTCTGAAAGTTGGCGGGTATTTATACTAAGTCTCCCAGACAGGTGTCGTTGTTTGTGTGTGTCTAGAAAGATTGCCTACATTGTGGAGTTCGGTAGAAGTTGCTGGAAACATGTTTATAGCGTTTGACATGTTGATGGACTTCTCTCGATATTGCTGGGGACGTCGAGGTTGTCAGATTTATAACAATATGTTCTACTTTGACTAAAGGTTTCCGGCATTACAAAATCTAAGCAATACTACCAATTCTGTCCTTTAAAATTATTGCCCCTGATTATTTATCCGTCAGTAATTAAATTTTACATATGAATCAGAAAGATGGAAGCATATTCCAAAATGCATCCACTTTTGGTATGGAAGTCGAATTGATTCTAGCAGAGCGTGATGGGCTTAGAATTTTAAAATCACATATCGCTGAAAGATTGTTCTCCAGAGAAGATTTCTATCTTGCGAGAATGCCTTGAAATTTCGAGTACAAAGCGATCTGTAAAGCAAAAATGTGGCCAGTAAATTTAAATAAAATCAACATTTTTAGATATAATTGTGCGGAAAAAATTTAGGGGAAGCAATGCTTCCCTTGCTTCAATGGACGACACGCCACTGTGTTCGATCAGTTAATATTTCATACATTTAAAGATTTCCAGTTTCATTCAAAAATTTTCAGTTTTTGAGTTTCTTTCAATGTACATGAAACACCTTGCGCACGTTAGACCACCATTTTGGCCCGTAACAATTGTGGTACAAATTATTATTTTTTTCTATGTATATCAAATAGATGTATCGACATGCAAAATTTACAATTTGTATCTTTCACTAGAGCCCTGAACTTAAAATTTTCAACATTTTTGCTAACCACCTCCAGCGCCACATATCTCAAAATTTTTACAAAAATTAAGAACTATGTAGCTTGATAATTTTCGATTTGATATCTGTACTCAGTGTTGAGATATAACGGTTTGAAATTTTGGAAAGTGCACCATTTTTGAAATGCTCTCTATTTCCCCCACTCCACTACTGCTATAACCAAATTTTATATTTTTCTTGTATTTCGCTAGTATAGCTTAATATACACATATTTTAAGCTTCAATTACATAGCTTAAGAGATAGTCGAAATACTAATTTTTAAGTGTTTTTCTTTGCACCCCACCTGACCCTTCCCCTTCCAATTAGCCTCCTTCTAAGCTGATTTTTGTGGATCTGTATGATATAAAGATATAATCATTTGAAAATAGAATTCGGCCGACAATTTGTTTTCCCATTTCGGACGCCAATGGAAAACAAAATTAAATTATTTTTAAAGTTTGTCCCACTACCCTTTTTACAACTATGCTGATTTTTCAGCTTCCTTTCTGCGTTGTGTGTAGTTTTTGACTTATTAATTCGGGATAGGTTGATTCATACCACAGTTTTTCCGGTGAAAACCAATCCGCGGCGATCTAGGATACCTTGATAAAAATGACTAACATCAAACCGTATCAAACCCAAAAGGGTGGAGGAATCAACTAACCCTGTAAGAAGGCTATGAGCAAAAATTACATCAGCTTTTCACGTCGTTTCAAAAGTGGTGACATATTTAGTAGCTGAAGTCGATCAGCATAAGGAGAAACGCGAACTCTTTCCTTCCACACAAGGTGACATAAAGATATTCTTACAAATTTGCGCTGAATCGATTCGATTCTGCCAATGTATTTATCATAATAAGGAGATCAAACTCGCGAACCAAATTCAAGGTGAGATCTAACGAAGGTGTTATGAAGACATAGTCTAAAAAGCGAATTGTTAAATTCCGTGGATAAGCGTTTGGTAAATCCCAACGTAAAATTACCCTTCTGCACGATCTTATTATGCAAACCAAAATCAATTTTATAGTCAAATGTAACACTTACGTCAATAATGGAACTAGCCCGATCCAAAATACAGTCATTAAGACTTGTTATAACAAACGGAGAGCGTTTCCTGGTAATTGAGATTACATGTCATTTATCCAAATTCAGTCTAAGATCATTATGGCGACACCAGTTACTAAAATTAATCAAATCCTCCTGAAGAAAATTGTCAGAATTAGAATTAAGAGACCTAAATATTTTCACGTCATCATCATAAATTAATACTTCCGTATATTTAAACACAGGGGCAACATCATTAATGGCCGGGATAAATAGAAGTGGCCCCAAATCACTTCCTTGAGAAACACCAGAATGCGCAGTAAATGGCTTAGAAGTGCAACCCCGAAAAATAACTTGATAAGTTCTGTTCAGTAGATATGACTTAATCCAATTGATAAACCATGTAGGAAAACCGAACAAGTTCAATTTCAAAAATATAATGCAGTGGGACAATTTATCAAAGGCCTTACTAAAATTAGTACAATCAACCTGCTGGGTATTGGGGAGAGTCAATACTCAAAATGGATTTATCTGTTAACTCCATCACATTAGTGACAGTGGACTTATTCGTGACGCAACCATGTTTTTTACTTGAAATTAAGGATTTACAGAGAAACGACTTGGACTCATACACTATAGACTCAAAAAAGTTTGGAATAGCTGACGGTTTAGCTATTGGTCGATAGTTTAAAATAGCAGATCTTGCTTCACTTTTGTTGTTCGCTATGATAAAGGAGCCCTTCCACACAGTAAGGAAGATCTTAGTCTTAAGGGATCTCTGAAATAGTATAGTATTTGTACCGCCCTTTCTGTCATACCATTGCGTCGGGGACATAATTGAGAGCTCGTGTTATTGTTGTATCCCATCTCTTTGCAAATTGTTGGCATTTAAACGACCCGAAAGGTACATTGTCCGCAATGATAATTTGTGGAACTCCTAATTGTGCAAATATTTCTATTCACAATTTAATGACCTTCTATCTATTCTATTACAATGGCGCTAGAGCCCAAATCGGGCCTTGGCCTTCTGACTTTTGGTTCCTTAACATTTTTTATTTGTCATTGTGAAAGGGTTGTTAGCCCTTCGCACAACCCTCTATCTACGAATTTCCATTTTCATAAATTGAGTTAACTAAACTTTACCCAAGCAGGCAGTTTGCTGGAATTATGCGTCGAACGGGATTTGAACTCACGACCTTCGCATTGTAGACCAACACGCTACCCATTAGGATACAACCTAGCTATTTAATGACCTCTGCTGAAGTTTTATTTTTCATAAATTTACATTCTCTCCATTTGCTAAAATAATCTGTTACTATGGTCTGCCTTGATATTATGCAATATCACATTCAATTTTATTGACTGGTGATTTTCATATTTCATGTACATAGTATCATTGGCTCTTTCGTATTTGATTTTTGAAATTTCGCACATAGTCTACAATTAAATATTTCATTTTCAATATCTTTGCTCATATTCTGCCAATAAAATATAGTCTTAACTCTATTCTGCGTTTTTTTTAAACCCATATGAGATTCATGTATCATTTTTAACATTTCCTGTTGCATAGTTTTTGGTACAATGATCCATTGCCAAACAGTATTCCCTTATCTTCAAAAATTTCATTTCTTTTATTAAAAAAGAATCTTATTTCTTCTGGTACCTTGCTTTTACGAATTGGCCAACCTATCCTGTATCTATTCATAACTAATTTTAAGATGGGGCATTTTTCTGTTTCTATTCTAAACTTGTTATACTCTAGATGAAATCCGAGAGTATTATAAGTTTGCCACAATGTTTGTAACGCCAAGAAATAAGGCTCGGAGAAAAAAATGAATGTTAATTTCGTAATTTGACAATAAACGGATTTACTCGAAAAGTATAAATGCTATTGATCTGAAATTTGGAATGTAATACTTTTATGATAATTTTAATTTACTATATAAAAATTATTTTTGTTCTAACTCTCCTTCCATCACCTGCCATACAAACTGCAGTTTTTCATGAAATGCGCTAGACCAATTTACTCAGTGCGTATAAAATTTATCCAGCTGAAATTGTGCACCAAATATTTATTTAGAATTATTATTAAAACCAAAAAAAATTATATGATTAACTTTACTCCTTCTCCCCCCGCCCATACAAATGACACAATTTCGTAATTTGACAATAAACGGATTTGTTCGAAAAGTAAAAATGCTATTGATCTGAAATTTGAAATATGCTACTTTCATGGTGATTCCCATCTACTGTATAAAAGTTGTTTCAGTCCTCCCCTTCCTCCCACCACCTTCCATAGAAACTGCACTTTTCATGAAATACTATAAAAAAATTTAGTACGTATAAAATTTATCGAGCTGAAGTTATGCACCAAATATTTATTTAAAATTATTAGTAAGACCAAGAAAAAAAATATACGATTAGTTTCGCTCCTTCTACCCCCTCCCATACAATCCGACACAATTTAACAACTTCACAAAAAGTCGATTTTCCTGAAAAGTATGAATGCTACTTATCTGCAATTTAAAACATGTCAAAAAATTATGTTTTTCGCTATTACTAAAAAGTCGTTAAGAACTCGCTACTCCTTCTACCACCTCCCATACAAACTGCACAATTTCACTAAATCCAATACACTATTTTTTTCAGTACTTATTAAATTTTTGAATCCTAAATTTTGTATAAAACATTTCGGTGGCAACTCTAGCGTGATGTGGAAAAAGTAGTTCAATGTCGTCACCCCCTCCACCCTTAAGCAATTTTTTAAGATCAAAAAATTTCTCTTTCATCTAGAGTATCGCATGATTGGGATTTACGCCCAATTGTAGTCCTGTTATGTTTATACTCTAGATGAAATCTGAGAGTATATTGTGTTTGCCTTACCGTTTGTAACGCTAAGAAATAATGCTCGCACAGAGCCGCCAAGAGTACAGAAATATTTGTTGTCGCTCGAAAACCTCGATTCCGAGTGACCGTCTGTCCGTCTGTCTGTCTACAGCATAACTCTCGAAAGCTTTGAGCTATAGTGCTAAAAACTTTTCTGTGTCTTTTTTAGCAAAAAATTAACTTTAATTTCGTGAATGGGCTACATCCCCCACTCCTTCTACCCCCTCCCATACAAATTTCATGAAATTTCGAAATATTAAAAAATTGATTTTTCTTTGAAACTCTTTAAGCTATCGACTTGATATTTAGGTCAAAGTATTATGTATTGACCCGATCCCCTTACCCCTTCTACCTCCTCCCGTACAAATGGACAATTTTGAAAAATACATATTTTCGATTTTCATTGAAACTAGTAAAGCTAAAAAGACGAAATTTTGTCAGAATTAATTCTACTGTAATTGCAATTTATTTTAAAAATAATTGTCATCTTCACCTCACTCCTTCTACCCCCTCCCATACAAATTTCACGAAATTTTGAAATTTAAATTAAACTATTTTTCTTCGAAATTGTTAAAGCTATCACCTTGACATTTTGTATAAAGTATAAAAATAGAAATATTATTTATGCAAAAAAAAATTGTTTTGATCCGTACACTCCTTCTACCCCCTCCCATACAAACGCATAATTTTTGTTAAATGCATTTTATCGATTTCCATTCAAACTAGAAAAAGTAAAAACTTCAAATTTTGTCAGAATTTGTTTCTTAATAATTGAAATAAGTGTTAGAAAAAATTATCAGCTCCGCTTGACTACTTCTACCACCTCCCATACAAATATCTGTATTATAAATTCAAGAAAAGTATTTCTCCCTCAAGTATATGAGCTATCGACATTGAAATTGAATCAAAGCATGGTGATAAGGATGATGATAAGCAGTTTCAAAATCATCTTAAACGCTCCACTTCCTCTGCCACCTCCCATACAAATGCCCCAATTTCAGAAAATCTGTGACCAATTTCTTTAAAAATGATGAAAACTAAAAACTTTAAATTCAGCAAAAAACATTTTGCATGCCATGCTTTGTGTCATATACGAAAAATACAAACCTCCCCCTCTACTTCTACCACATCCCATGCAAAAGTCTCTATTCACTATTCGAAAGAATTTGAGATGACATATTTTCCGGTATATTAAAGTCATTTCCATCTCATCTAGAGTATCATATGATTGGGCTTAAAGCCCAATCATAATTCTGTTATGTTTTTTTTTGCGCTACTCACATTAATTGATAATACTGCAGCGCTAAATATTTTTCTTTTTCCTCACTATTTGTCTTAATGCAATCTCTGGATAAATAATCTTGCCTGGTAGATATTCTACTTTAATTTCATATTACAATAATCTTATTCTCATTCATTGTAATTTTCCGGAGGGTATTTTATGTATTTCTTTTTCCATTAACGCTACTAATAGCTGATGATCACTTTTCACAATAATTTCCCTACCGTATATAAAGTGGTGAAATTTTTTACAGCTGTAAATTATAGCTTGTAACTCCTTTTCTATTTGGCCATAGCTTTACTCCGTTTCTGACAAACTCCTGGAAGCATATGCTACTGGCAAATTGTAGTTTTGTTGGAATTTTCTTCAATTTTTCGCATCATTTCCTTTTAAATTTAGTTTACTCACGGGTCTTACAAATTCTATTCTGTTGTTATCTCTTAAGGTGTCTTCTGAGCTTTCTGTTTTAACTCTGCTATATTTAACCTCTTCCTTATCACTTGTTTTATTTTTTATGGATCGAGTTTCCATTACAGCGTGGTTTTACTTTGCAGCTGCGCCATGTAGAGTTAAAAGTCAACTGCTTTTTTCAACTGCCAATCAACAACTACTTTATTTCATACTTTACTATTAGTACTATTGATAATGTTAATGTTATATCGAACTCTCACTTACTATTGCTACCAAAGAATTGAAAAGAAGCTGGATAACCATAAGATTTACGCTTACAATTAACACATTTCCAAAACTTCAAGAGATCTCTAATAATATCCAACCGCACTTTAAGTAAATATTCAAAATACAAGCTAGTAGCTAAATCTTTCAATAAGTCATAATGTTCTTAATGCAAACGAAAATCAGTCATTCTTCGTCCTAGTATACCTATTCTAGGCAGCATTGCGAGAATTGCGAATTTCACGCAACTCGCTAGTGTACCAGAGATAAGACAATGAGATATTCTTGGCATAAATGAAAGAAACTGGAGAACAAAAGATTGATGCAGGATATAATAAAAATCAACAACAACAAGTTTATTTAAACTTGGTCTCGAAGATGCTCGTTTAAAGAAGAAACAAATCGCACAAATCTTTGAAACATCAGACATAACGATTTTGAATATCCTCCAGGATCATCTCGCCATGTCTAAAGTCAGCGCAAGATGGGTACCGAGAATGCTCTCAGCAGTTCAGAAAAAGCAGCGCATCGAGTGTTGACGCGGCTTTTTGGATCTCTGTAGTGAGAACAGAGATGCAATTTTGACCCAGATTGTTTCTGGAGACGAAATTTGGGTTCATCATTATGAGCCTGAATCAAAACAGGAGTCAATGCAGTGGCTCCAAAAATGAGCTTCACCTCTAAAGTAGTTGATGGTCTCACAATCCGTCGTAAAATCATGTCCACTATTTTTTGGGAATCAGAGGGGGTTTTGATGATCGACTATAAAAAAGGACAAAATATCACAGGGAGATACTATGAAAAAGAAAAAGAAGTGGAAAGTGGACTCGAGGTGTGCTGCTTTTGCACGACAACGTACATAATCACAAGAGCTAGATTGCAATGGATGTTCTTGAGAAATGCTGCTACGAAATATTGAATCACCTCCATTGTAGTCCAAATTTGGTCACTTCCGATTACTATTTGTTCCCAAAACTGACGAAATAACTTCGGGGAAGATAATTTAAAAACGATGAAGGCAATTTCAGCCTATTTGGAAGGCCTAGATAAAACATATTTATACTCTAGATGAAATCTGAGAGTATATTGTGTTTGCCTTACCGTTTGTAACGCTAAGAAATAACGCTCGCACAGAGCCGCCAAGGGTATAGAAATATTTGTTGTCACTCAAAAACCTCGATTCCGTGTGACCGTCTGTCTGTCTGTCTGTCTGTCTGTCTGTCTGTCTGTCCGTCTGTCCGTCTGTGCGTCTGTCTACAGCATAACTCTCGAAAGCTTTGAGCTATAGTGCTAACAATTTTTGTGTGTCATTTTTAGCAAAAAAGTAACTTTAAGTTCGTGAATGGGCCACATCCCCCCAATCCTTCTACCCCCTCCCATACAAATTTCATGAAATTTCGAAAAATTAATAAATTGATTTTCTTTGAAACTATTTGAGCTATCAACTTGAAATTTAGGTCAAAGTATTATGATTTAAATGTTATTAATACCACGGAATATTGACCCGATCCCTTTACTCCTTCAACCCCCTCCCATACAAATGGTCAATTTTGAAAAATACATATTTTCGATTTTCATTGAAACTGATAAAGCTGAAAAAACAAAATTTTGTCAGAATAAATTCTACTATAATTGCAATTTATTTTAAAAATAATTATCAACTTCACCTTACTCCTTCTACCCCCTCCCATACAAATTTCACGAAATTTTGAAATTTAAATTAAATTATTTTTCTTCGAAACTGTTAAAGCTATCAACTTGATATTTTATATAAAGCATACAAACAGAAATATTAATAATGCGAAAAAAAATTGTTTTGATCTGTACACTCCTTCTACCCCCTCCCATACAAATGCATAATTTTTGTTAAATGCATTTCATCGATTTCCATTCAAACTAGAAAAAGTACAAACTTCAAATTTTGCCAGAATTCATTTTTTAATAATTGAAATAAGTGTTAGAAAAAATTATCAGCTCCGCTTCACTCCTTCTACCACCTCCCACACAAATATCTCTATTATAAATTCAAGAAAAGCATTTCTCCTTCAAATATATGAGAGCTATCGACTTTGAAATTGAATCAAAGCATGGTGATAAGGATGATGATAAGCAGTTTCAAAATCATCTTTAACGCTCCACTTCCTCTGTCACCTCCCATACAAATGCCTCAATTTAAGGAAAACTATGAACAATTTCTTTAAAAATAATGAAAACTAAAAACTTTAAATTCAGCAAAAAAAATTTTGCATGCCATGTCCGGTGTCATATACGAAAAATACAAACCTCCCCCTCTACTTCTACCACCTCCCATGCAAAAGTTTCTATTCACTATTCGAAAGAATTTGAGATGACATATTCTCCGGTATATTAAAGTCATTTCCATCTCATCTAGAGTATCATATGATTGGGCTTTAAGCCCAATCATAATTCTGTTATGTTTTTTAAAAGGAATTGATCAACTTTGTGAGAGATGTGATTAGGCAGCCTTAAGGGAGAATATATTGAAAAGCAAAAATAATAACTTGTTTAATTTTACCCCCCTTCCCTGTCATTTCGCGAAATTGATGACCTCCCCTCGTATAAATTTTTTTTGCGATGAACTTTTTGCGACAAAAACACTGACATGATCATATAAAAGTGACCGAATTTCATGATTTTCAACGAAAATTATGCTTATACAGTAATGATCCCATAGAATACACTAAAATGCATGCAAAAATGTTGTATTTAACATCATTATGTTCATAAAAGTGGGCTTAGCAAATTAAGTAAATCATTGTCCCGTATACAGTACAAAAGTCTGAAATGGTTAACAAAATTTTTTGGAACTTGGCATGTGCTAAGCAATTATTTTATCCCAATTTAGCTGTGACCTAGACAAATTCTAATGGCGCCAAGTCATAAGCATGAAAGTAATTATTGTGCCAGTTCTAGAAATCGACAATACCAGAAACGAATTAGTAGGTCATCATTCAAAATTCAACCAATTTAATCATAGCTCTAATTAGATTCATATTCCGAATAACAGCGTGATCTTTTCAACTATTACTTTCACCTTATTCAAAAATAAAATTCTCAACCAATTGATAAATCTCTTTCGCAAACGTATCTTTTTTTCCTGCCCTGACGATTGTCAGTGCAGACAAGCCACGCGTCTAATTACAAAGAACTTTCTCAATGTAGCAAAACAGTTTTTTTAGAATTACAATACGAAAATTTGAGGTGTACCAGAAATTAATCATTTTTTTTTTTTTTTCATTTCAGTCAACCTTACCTTTGAGATACCACCTGGGGTTGGTGATGATCAGTTTGCCGTTGACAGGCTACGCGGCATTGTAACAACACGGGGCCAATTTGATCGCGAAACGAAAGATCAGTATACGCTACCCATCTATGTTACTGAGTCGAGCGATAATCAAGGCGGTCCGAATAGGAACCAATTGACTGGACAATTTGATGTAGCGACGATCGTTGTTAAAATAACTGACGTTAATGATCATGCACCGGAATTTCGTCAAGGCTCATGCTATCCGCTGGCCGTACCAGAGAATAGTCAACGTGCTGTCATCCATACGGTAGTGGCTACCGATCTGGACGAAGGTGCAAATGGCGAAATCATTTACAGTATAATTGGTAAGTACTTTCCTGTTCCACTTAAATTAAATAAACAGCACAGTTAAACGATCGTATCAATTGATAATAATATTTTCCTGTTGGACATTAGGTGGAAACTTGGGCAACAAATTCAGCATCGACATGCACACTGGCGAACTAACAGCACAACCATTGGATCGTGAATCGCATTCACGGTATTTACTACAAATTCAGGCACAAGATCGTGGCACACCAATCACGTCTCACGGTCAATGTAACATATCCGTGATCGTCGAAGATCAAAACGACAATGATCCTCGCTTCGACAAAGCCAAATACGTCATAAACGTACCGGAGGACATCGAAATTGGCACATCGATACTGAAGGTGCACGCTAACGATTCCGATTTAGGAATAAATGCGCGGATTGTCTATTCATTGGCGAACGAGACCCAATGGTTATTTTCGATCGACAACCGAAGTGGACTTATAACGACAGCTGGGTAAGTTATTTGGATATTGTTTATTTCCATCCGTTTTCGTGTGTATCATCCAGTGGCGTAGTCAGAATTTTAGAAAATGGGAATAGTACGTAAATTTGTATTTAAGAGAATTATACCATTGACACATAGCGATCCTTACAATTTAGCTAATTCGTAATTTAGCTCGTCTTCATCGTTAGTATAATGGTGAGACATAGCACTTTGCTAATTACGAAGAGCCACTCACTCATCTAGGGCTTGTAGGCTAGTGGGTAGCGTGTTGGTCTACAATGCGAAGATCGTGAGTTCAAATCCTGGTCGACGCATGATTCCAGCACACTGCCAGCTTGGATATACCTTGGTCATCTCAATCTACGAAAATAAAAAATTCGTAGATAGAGGGTTGTGCGAAGGTCTAACAACCCTTCCACAATAAATAGTGAAAAAATGTTAAGGAACCTGAAAATCAGGAGGCCAAGGCTCCATTTGGGCTGTAGCGCCATTGAAGAAGACTCACTCAACTGTTATATTTTTAAAAAGTTTAATTGCACAGCAAATAGGCAGTAAAATTTTGCAATGAAGACCACAAAAGAAGAAAAACGATCCTTAGTCCTGGTTTGAAATCGTCTGCAAGTCATCTTTCATAGCTGGGCGTTTAAATCACTTTTCAAAAATTTCATGCTTTTTATCATCAAACCCTCTTTTTCGTATCCAACTACGGCTACGCAATATAGCATAGATTTAAATTTTTCAGAAAATTATTAAAAAATCAAGTTAAACCATAATTTCCCAAAGAAACGCTTAACCTCGGCGGTAAATTGTGTAATCTCAATTAATTTTTATGTAGTCGAAGAACATGGAAACTTTTAATTCGTCCGGGCTTAGTTAAACGCGATCAATAATTTTAATTTTTTCCCTTCCGGAAGGCTCGGAATGATAAACTGGTTGTGTTTTTGTAATATTTATTTCTTGCATTTCAAGCTATTGTGTTTCTAATGAAAACCTCGCCGAAGAAAATGATGAAATGGCCGTCTTGGAAGCTTAAAAATGAGATTTTGAATCGCAATTTTCCTCATTTTCCATGTGGAAAATAGTTAATAATAGTACCAAGCACGCTTTAAAATCACCTATCGGACTTACACATAATAAATTAGTAAAATTTATTTTTATGCATTATAAAATTTTCCGCGATACACTACTTTTTCCGTTAGAGTTTTGCTCTATTTGGACAATAACTAACCAGAAACATACGTTTTTTGTCTGTCTGTCCGGTTCTCAAGCGAAACCAGCTGAACCGATTGTAATCAAACTTGCATAGCTTATTAGGTGTGCTCCGAGATGTAATCTGCGTTTGGTCTTATTTCAATAACCCTACGCCTTCTACCCCCTCCCATACAAAATGACTCATTTGCAAAGATATACAATAACCAAATTTTCTAGGAAACTATAGGAGGGAATAATTTGAAATTTCTTCTTCAATGGCGCCACAGCCCAAATCGGGCCTTGGCCTCCTGACCTTTAGGTTCCTTAACATTTTCATTATTTATTGCGGAAGGGTTGTTAGCCCTTCGCACAACCCTCTATCTACGAGTTTTTTTTATTTTCGTAGATTGAGGTAACCGAAGTATACCCAAGCAGGCAGTGTGCTGGAATTATGCGTTGACCGGGATTTGAACTCGCGACCTTCGCATTGTAGACCAATACGCTACCTACTAGGCTAAACCCTAGCTAATTTGAAATTTAGAATATATTATTTCTATCGTAAATCTGACCTATACGTACGTACGCATAACATTTATCGAGCTCAAATTTTGTAGTAAATCCTTAATTAGTATTATAATTAACATCGCAGAAAAGTAGCTTTTCCAGTTCTACTCCCTCTCATACAATGTGGCTTAATACCAGATCTTTTCCGAAATTCGATTTTCTTGTATACCATGAAAGTCAGTGATCTGAAATTTAAAATGTGTCAGTTGCATGATAATTACTCCTTCTACCACCTTCTATACAAACTGCTCAATTTCAATAAAACCAATGCACTAATTTGCCGTTTACCGTCTCTCCTTATCGTCCTTCAGTGTCCCATCGTCATGGAAGCTTGCAAATATTCAAACAGTCCCAAAAAAAGGAGAACGCATCAATCCTGCTAATTGCCGTCCAATAGCAATAACCTCACTTCTGTTAAAGGTCATGGAAACAATCATCAACAATAGAGTTATAGAGTATCTCAACTTTGATGATATTATTGACGACAAACAGAATTCCACAGTGACCTTTTAACCACCCTCACTGAATGTTGGAACAAGAGCATTCACGAGTTTGGTTAATCTCTTATTATCGCTATCGATATTTCCAAGACTTTTGACAGAGTCAAAGCGGTCTTTTATTTAAACTTAAAGCTATTGGCTTGGGCGACTACCTTATTTCCTGAATTGAAAGTTTTTTAGCCAATCGTTCAATGCATGTGGTATTGGATGGTGTGGTTTCTACTTCTTATAATATTAACGCTGGTGTCCCTCAGGGCTCGGTACTTTCTCCCATCCTTTTTCTAATATTCATTAATGACTTGCTATCTGCAACTTTCAATTCTATACATAGCTTCGCTGACGACAGCACATTAGACCTCTTATTTTGGAACGATAACGGTTACCTAAAGCGTTGACCTTTCCCATTTCATATAGAGTAGAGTTACTCTAGGAAGAAGAAAGAACAAGGCACATGGAAGAGTTAGGTCAACCTGTCACATTGGCCGCTTTTTATTTTATGCGTATGTATGCGTCCAACGTGTCCGTGTGACTTTTTAGTTGGTTTATTTCACAAATATCTTTTATTTGTAGAACTTTTAAGTGACGAAAAATCGATTTGGTAAGTTTAACGTACTAATGAACGGTTTGTAGTCACTTTTGCTTATTTATCGCATGCTGGAAAATAGGTGGGCGCTTTTTCAAATTTAACGGAAAAGTTTGTTATCATCTTAATGGAACTTTATTTCCAGGTGTCTTATTCTTTCTTCTCTATAGAGTAACTCTAATCTAGAGTAACTCTAATCTAGAGTATCGCATGATTTGGCTTTACGCTTTACAATCGTAATTTTGTTATGTTTTTAGTACCGAAAGTCATCAAAAACATAATAATATCAAAGTTTAGGCCCACTTAATGGAAACCCCTTTAGACAACCAACACTATTATCGAGGATTATTTTAGTTCCATTCATGCCTGTACTTTCGACTTAAAGGGGTTTACTGTAGTCCCCTACGCCACTGTTATAATCCGAAAACCCGACGACGAAAGTATCGAAGCCGAGCATACACGGGACTGATCACTACCGAGAAATATATTCGAAATATAAAGATAATGGACCTAATATGGCTACCTATAGGCAATCTTATAGAAGAAGACATATCAGCGACCACTTGATTCCTTTTTACGAGCTGAAAAGAAAAACAACGTCGTCATTCGCCCATAGTCTGTCCGTCCTGTTGCTGTTTGTGTCTTGTGCTGGTTTTCTGCATCGACCATTGATCGGTTTTCAATGATCCTCGGCAGAAAGCAAGAAAAGTTATTTGCAGACAAGCCACATAACCAGTGGTTTTCTGCAAGTGCATAATAAACCGACGACTATTTCGAATAAGAGAAAAACTTGATTTTCGCTTCTTTTATTTAGTTTTGCTTTTCTTTTTTGTATATCTCTGTGCTTATGTCCATATTATATTTTTGTGTGTTTCTTCGCTTCGATATATCGTTCTCAGAATGTTTATTATATGCAAATTGAAAATTTTCAAAATCTTTCACTTGGTAATTTTTATGCAGACGATCGAATGTTTATTGATTGTCTGTAACGTTCTTCTTCTTCTTCGATACGTTCGATCAAGTTTTTTGGATGCAGTACCATACCTGTGAAATACAGAATAGTATTCAGTTCAAGTGTTACCCTTATATGGAACGGATAGGGATTAACATCATGATAGGTTAGATTTATACATATATTTTGTTCAAGATTTAAGGACGTATCGGGCCATTAGTTCGATTATTGACCAGATTTAACACTAGAAGAATTTGACTGTTAAGGCTCTTCTACATATATCTGTCTTAAATTTCAAATTACAAAATCGGTAGACCCCTGCTTTCACAATATGTTAAACGACAAAATCTCGGTAACTAATGTCAAGACGCGTAAGACTAGCCGAAAATATACATTTAAGCTTTAAAATTGTAAAATATTGCAAAAGAAAACACAAAGCAAGAAGAAGACATGTATAGAATAGCTCTAAGTTTATAGTTTCACTAGAATGATACCTTTTTAAATTGGTATGAATATAAAGTCCCTTTTTTCTATGCAAATGTATTCGAACACAAGCACCCCGATTCATCTTAACGGACAAGATGTGAAAGAGTTGTAAGATTTTTGTTATCTCGGTAGCATTGTCGGCATGGATGGCAGAGCCGAAATGGGCATTGAGGCTCTTCTAAATAGAGCTCGTCAGTCCTTTCCTTTTTCTGGAGGTAAAGAGAGAACTCCCTTCGCGCGAAGCTGCGAGTATTTCGCGCATGCTTCAAATCTGTGTTGTTATACATATGGTTGTACTACGTGGAAGTAATCGTTCGACTTACCAAGAAACTGCAAACTTTCGTGAGCCAGTGTCTCCAACGCATTTGAGGGCCTGAAGTGATCTCCAACGACGATCTTTGGAGTTCAACTGGGCAGACTAAAATAGGCATTGGAATTCGAAGGCGGAAGTGGCAGGTGATCGGCCACACTTCGAGGAAACCGGGGCGAAACTTCGCGAAATAGGCTCTGGATTATAATCTTTAAGGAAGACGTCAACCATGTAGCACATGGAAGCGAGCATTTGAGCAGGAGGCCAGTGGAATAGAAAAGTCCTGGCAACAGCTGAAGACCGATGCTCAGGATCGCGCCTTGCGGAAAAGAGAGCTGTTTCTATATTATACCCCTGTAGAGGATCTTAACAGAAAATAAACTGCCAACAAGTCGGGCGAAACTTTATTATTTTTGGGACAAAATGCGCATGCGTAGAAAGTCAATATGCAGGTTAGAAGGGTTAGGGAAGACTAAGTGAAAGGAGCTTCTTGGGCAGGGCAGTTCTCAATTTCCGGAAACGTTCAAAAGCTCCATATTTCATTGGTTTATTTATGCAAGTTTGAGTTTTCATGAAGGGAGGGGGGAGGGTGATAGTAAGGGTGGGTGGATGTTAATAGTTTCTTAATTGATTGCTTGAACCAAATCCAATATTCTGTGTATAGAATGTCAGTTTCATAGACGAAATTGCATAGAATTTTCATTGGATTCGGTGAATTTTAAATTCACGAAACCAAACATTTGTATGGGAGGGGGTAGAGGAGGTAAGGGAATCGTAAAATTTGTGATGCAGTTTTATTTCTTTTTTTTTGTGAGGTGCTTGTACAAAATTTCAAGTTTGTAGCTTTTAATTTGTTAGTTATTAGTTGATTTAATGAAATTGGTCGAAATCATACTTTTGTGTGGGAGGGGGTAAAAGGGCAAGTGCTATCTCAAAACTTTTAACGTAATTTTATTTCAATTATTTTTGTAAGTTCTTGTGCAAAATTTCAAATTGATAGCATTTAATAGTTAAGTGATAATTGATTTCTTAGAAATGGTCGAAAAAAATTTTTGTATGGGAGGGGGTAGAAGTTTTAAAGATATTCGACCAGTTAATATTTTAAACTCTTGGGGATTTTTTTTAAATGCATTTCGCAAATTTTCAAGTTTGTACCTAAAAATTTCATTCAAAAATTTTCAGTTTATGTGTTTTTTTCATTGCACATGAAACACTTTGTGCACGTTAGACCCCCACTTCGGTGCATAACAATTTTGGAACAAATTATTATTTTTTTTCTATGTACATTAAATAGATGTGTCGACGTGCAAAATTCCAACTTTGTATCTTTTACCAGAGCCATAAAAAAATCACTCAAAATTTTCAACATTTTCGCTTTCCACCTCCCTCCCCTTACACCCCCCAACTTAAATTTTTTACCAAAATTAAAGACTATATAGCTCTACAATCTGACAAATTTTCAATTTGATATGTGTACTCAATTTTGAGATTTGGTGATTTGTAGTTTTGGAAAGTGCGCCATTTTTTAAATGCTCCCCATTTCCCCCCACTACTATTATGTCCATATGTTATATTTTTTTCATATGCCACTAGTAAAGCTTAGTATTCGTTTCAAGTTTCAATTACATAGCTTAAGAGACAGTCGAGATATTAATTTTTAAGTGTTTTTCCTTGCACCCCCCCTGACCCTCCCCCTTACAAGAATTAGCTTCTATCTAAACTGATTCTAGTAGATCTTGATGCCATCTTAATGGTCTCAAAATATCAATTTTTTATGAGTAGTAATTTCGAAGATATAATCATTTGAAAAAAAAATTCGGCCGCCAATTGGTTCTTAGCCCCCCCTTTTCGCACCCCAATGGATAAAAAAATTAAATTATTTTTAAAAGTTGTCCCACAAACTCCTCTATATATGTGTTGATTTTTAGCTTCCTAGCTGTAACCATGGTTGAGATATTTGAATTCGTATTTTTCGGTTTAAGCGCTCCCCCTGCCTCCCCCTGAACCCGTACACCCCCCAAAATGGGTATCCGCCTGAGATCCGCAACTACCTACAATCTCTCCAAAAATGAACTTTCTATCTTGAAGGGTTTGGGAGTTAATGTGCGCTGAGCGTACACGTCGGCGTACGGCGTACGGCGGACGGCGTACAGACAGACGGATTTTTTTTTTTTGCTTTTTTAGGCTAATTTAGTCATGAAACGCGAAAAAAAAAAATTTCAGGGTAGCAAATTTTTTTTTTTTCCCAAGTCGATCACAATACTTTATTATTAAAATAATAAAGTAATTAATTAACATTGATTGATAGTGATCGATTTCGACATCCGGTTTTTGACGCTTTGGCTCTTTTTTTTGCTTTAAACAGCCTTCTTAATCTATATATGTGCACTGAGATGGTTCTCTCTTAAGTCGGAAGCTCTGAAAGCTGCGGATGCATTACACTGTTCTTAAAATAGTGCCTTGTGGGATCTTTTGCAGCCCTATTATTAAACTTGTTAAGTATTTGTTAAACAAAATTCTATTCTATTCTTTGTTTTTTTCTGTAAATCGATTGCGACGTTAAATTTTGCGGTATTATAAAATCATCTAGGATAGAAAAAAAAATCAAAACTCTACAGTCAATAAAAAGAAAAATCCGTCACTGCCTAGCACATTTATAACAATTTTAAAATATCACCGCATTTCTATTCAAGAAATTCATGCGATACGAATCTTAAAGGCCAGGCTATCGAAATGACATGGAAGCTTATTTGTCTATGACACCTCTCGTATTTACTACCTTTAATCATCATTAACCATAACTATATTTTATAATGCTGTGACAGTATCTTTAGTTTTGTGGTCTTTAAAAGATTTCAAGTTTCCCGACTTTTGATTGTTATCGCGTAGATCGGACCATACCTACTTCATACGTCTATGACTAACTTACGTATACGAATAGTACGATCTAGCAATATCTACTCTATAAAATCGTGTTCTTTTTTAAGACAAAATTTTTTTATTTTTTTTTTTATTTGAATCTATTTTTTGTACGTAGCCAAGCAAGTTAGTTTTTTAAGTATTTATTGGATCGCATTTTTTTTGTTTTTTGTTGATAACTCTTGTAACCTGTCTATCGGATCAAGCAGCAATCACTCAAGAAATAGTTACAATTATGAATTACAAAATAAACTGGATAGGAAAGGAACGCATTCAGAATCAGTATGGTGTGTTTGTTGAAATTTTTTTTGTTTTTATTGATTGAAATCTTGATAGGAAATATTATTGGAATGTCGTCGCGAATGGGATGATAGAAATAATTTGATTCAGATTTGTTTTTTTTTTCTGTTGAGAGCTGCAAATTAATAATTTCAGTCGGCTCAATTAAAATTTTCGTTTCGCAAAATTTTGAAATATTGGAAGTTTGAAGTTTTCTCGCGCTGAATCAACATACCAAACTTTTTCCTTTAGAGATGCAACGCGACACGTTTTTTGGCAATACTATTCTTTAAATTTTAACAGTTTCTGTCTCTACCATTCTTGACTCTCCAACTTAGCTTCGAAGATCATCACCATTGGGGATGAGCTTTACTTCGAGTAGGTCTGATATTTTAAAAATTTAAATTTGTTGTCTTATTGCGCTCTTATAAAATTTTGCATTCTGTTGAATGAATATGTACTGTTGCCCAATTATTTATACCTCGAGCACTCAGAATATGGGATACACTTCCCGTAATTCCCTTCTTTCAAGTATACGTATGCCTCAAATCCTTGTCGTTCGGTTTTATGATTTCATAGGTGACTATAACACAATTATTTTCAATAACGCTCGTTATATGACAACTAGATATTCATTGAATTTGGGAGTTTGGAGCTGCGTTTATCGTGAACAAAAAGTTTAAACACCAAGTTGCCAACTTCAAATATGTAGTTGGAACGGATAGACATCCAATATTTGGCCGAGATTGGTTGGTCAAGTTGAAGTTAGATTTGAAGAACATATTGGCCAGATAAGTGATGATGTATTTTCAGTAGAAGACACTCACTGCAAAAAGCAGCTAACACGTTTATTAGACCGATTTGCTGATGTCAAGGAAAAAATAGGTAAAATTACAAATATTCAAGCTCGCCTCATGATCAAATCCAATAGTCAGCCCTTTTATTTAAAGTCCAGACCTGTGCCGTTTGCTATTCACCCGATAGTCGAGGCAGAATTAGATAAATTGGTAACGCAGGATATTTTAGAAAAGGTCGATAACAGCGAATGGGCAACACCCATTGTACCAGTAAAAAAATTAAATGGAATTCGCATTTGCGAAGATTACAAGTGTCGCTTAATCCAATTTTAATCGTAGCTTTTTGCAAATATGGCTGGGAGAGACCGATTCTCAAAAATAGACTTATTACAAGCTTATCCTCAATTAAAAGGAAGATAGAGTTTACCTAACCCTGAATACGCATAAGGGATTATATCGTCCAAAGCGCCTTATGTTTGGAATAGCGACTGCACCTGCTATTTGACAGAGGGAGATAGAACGCATGTTGCATTCCAGGTATTACAGTTTTCCTTGATGATATCAAAATTACTGCCCCCGATAATGCCATCCATTTTAAGAGACTAGAACAAGTACTACTTCGTTTACGTCATTATAATTTAAAGTCTAATAGGACAAGCTTTTCAAAGATCGAATCGATTAATGTGGCTACATAATAAGGCAAAAAAGGTATTCACAAACAAAAAGTTAAGTGTTTACTTAACATGAAGAAATGCACTGCAGTACATTCGTGGGAATACCCAAATTAACCATTTAAGAGGGTACATGTAGATTTTATGGTGCCTTTTCAGGGAGTATACTTTTTTATTTTGGTAGATGCTTACTCGAAGTGTCCAGAAGTTTTTATCATAAAAGATATAACTAGTGAAACAACTACTAATATCTATAGATCAGTTTTTGCCAGATTTTGACTACCGGTTACATTAGTAAGTGACATCGGGACACAGTTTACGTCACAGAAATTTAAAACGATTTTAAAAGTAAATGGTATCCAACACAAACTAGCAGCAGCTTACCATCCTGCCATAAACGGACGGGCAAAGCGCTACGTCCAAACAATAAAAATCAGCTTTGCGAGCAATCAATTGCACGAAAATCGATTTACAAAAAACAATTGCCAGATTCTACAACGAATCAGTCTCCGTCAGAAACTCGTTCAAGATTTGATTTGATGATTCCGATAGAACCTAAAAAGCCAAGTTTCGATGAGCAGCAAACATCTATTCGCGAATTGGAAATAAAATATAACAGTATTATGACTGGGCTTCAAGCCCAATCATATGATACTAGATGAGATGGAAATGCCTTTAATATACCGGAAAATATGTCATCTCACATTATTTCCAATAGTGAATAGAGACTTTTGCATGGGAGGTGGTTGAAGTAGAAGGAGAGGTTAATATTTTTCGTATATGACACCGAACATGGCATGCAAAATGTTTTTTGCTGAATTTAAAGTTTTTAGTTTTCACTATTTTTAAAGAAATTGGTCATAGTTTTCTGGAAATTGGGGCATTTTATGGGAGGTGGGAGAAGCAGTGGAGCATTCAAGATGATTTTGAAACTGCTTATCATCATCCTTATCACCATGCTTTGATTCAATTTCAAAGTCGATAGCTCTCATACACTTAAGGGAGAAATGCTTTTCTTGAATTTATAATACAGATATTTGTATGGGAGGTGGTAGAAGGAGTGAAGCGGAGCTGATAATTTTTTCTAACACTTATTTCAATTCCCAAAATTTGAAATTTTACTTTTTCTAGTTTGAATGAAAATCGATTAAATGCATTTAACAAAAATTATACATTTGTATGGGAGGGATCAAAACAAATTTTTTTCGAATTATTAATATTTCTATTTGTATACTTTATACAAAATATCAAGTTATAGCTTTAACAGTTTTGTAGAAAAACAATTTAATTTAAACTTCAAATTTTCGTGAAATTTGTATGGGAAGGGGTGATGTGAAGTTGATAATTATTTTTAAAATAAATTACAATTATAGTAAAATGAATTCTGACAAAATTTCGTCTTTTCAGCTTTACTAGTTTCAATGAAAATCGAAAATATGTATTTTTTAAAATTGTCCATTTGTATGGGAGGGGTTAAAAGGAGTAAAGGGATCAGGTCAATATTCCGTGATATTAATGACATCTATATCGTAATACTTTGACGTTAATTTCAAGTCGATAGCTTAAAGGGTTTCAAAGAAAAATCAATTTCTTATTATTTCGCAATTTCATGAAATTTGTATGGGAGGGGGTAGAAGGAGTGGGGGATGTAGCCCATTCACGAGTTTTTGGCTAAAATGACACGCAAAATTGTGTAGCTCTATAGTTCAAAGCTTTCGAGAGTTATGCTGTAGACAGACTGACAGACGGACAGACAGCAACTCGGAATCGAGGTTTTTGAGCGATAACAAATATTTCTGTACCCTTGGCGACTCTGTGCGAGCGTTATTTCTTGGTGTTACAAACGGTAAGGGAAACACAATATACTCTTAGATTTCATCTAGAGTATAAAAATCGGGTTGCTGTTAGAGACTATAAAAAGGGGGAAAAATGGAAATTTGGAAAAATGGAAATTTGGAAAAATAAAAGTGCTATTTGGCAGACTCCATTATTTAATAACTTTGAACGATGGTCGATTTTGGAAACACCAATTAATTCAAATACACGTGGGTGTAGACTAGTGGGTAGCGTATTGGTCTACAATGTGAAGGTCGTGAGTTCAAATCCCGGTCGACGCATAATTCCAGCACACTGCTTGCTTGGATATAACTTGGTTACCTCAATCTACGAAAATGAAAAAATCTTAGATAGAGGGCTGTGCGAAGGGCTAATAACCCTTCCACAATAAATAATGAAAATATTAAGGAACCTGAATTTCAGGAGGCCAAGGCCCGATTTGGGCTGTAGTGCCATTGTAGATGAGATGTAGAGAATTCAATCAAAAAAGGAGAGTGGGCGCAAATATTTAAACTTTAGTGGAAGATCGCGAATTTATAGAAAAGTATTGCGAAACGTTTCAGGACGGAAACGTAAAAACACTTCCGGGTGTTCAAAATAGCGATTCAAAAGAAGCTATAGATAATAAGCCTGTTCCCTCAACTATTCCTTCGACTATTAATATGTATGAAAGAAATGAGTACCCACCTAGTAGAGCCTTCACGTAAAGTAGAATTACGTAGATCTAAAAGAACGATTAAATCGCCAATTAGATTAACCTGTAAGCAAAAATAATTGTATTACTTTAAGTTTCCTTATGAATAACATTTTAACATCATTATAAAATAAACTGCCGACAAGTCGAACGAAACTTTATTATTCTTGGGACAAGTTGAAGATGCATGGAAAGTCAATATGCAGGTTAGAGTGGTTAGCAAAGACTAAGTGAAAGAGGATTATTAGGCAGGGCTCAGGTCAATTTAATACTTAATTGCGGATACGATCAATAGTTCCAGTTCAATATTTCATTCGTTTATTTATGGAAGTTTAGGTTTTGGAAAAAAAGCGAAAATAAAATCGAAAAGCAGCAACAAAAATAGTTACACGAATATATAGTGGCTCACAGCTTATTTCGTGCAGTGCTATTTTTAAACTATAGAACACTGTATCTTAAAAACTAATTAGAAAATCATGAAATTTTGAATGTAGATATACAAAAACATGCTTATTGACTACAATAAATAAAAAAAAGCTTACAAAAATAAATTCTGACACTCTTAATGCTGAAAAGACCAATGGTGGAGCAGAAACGCAGGCCACAGCTTATTTCATGGAGATACTTGTCTCCACTTCTGTTCGATCGTGTCGCGCTGTATAACGGACCTTTCTTTTTCTTTACCTTTTTTGAAGAATTGGCAACTAGCTGTAGTCAATATTTAGTGTGATATTTTACGTGTAAAGGACAAGAAGTGCTTTTTGAAAAAATGGGTCGTCGCACGACAATTGAGCAGCGAGAATTAGTGATAAGTCATTTCAAAAATGGGCTATCCCAACGGAAAATTGATCAATTTGTCAATTTGAGTCCCACCACAGTGCAGAGTATCATTGAACGCTTCGTTCATGAAAATCGTATTCAAGATAAGAGTAGAAGCGCGCCAAAAAAAATTTTCAACTCGTCTATCAAACGATTTATTGTTCGTAAAATCAAGACGAACCCAAAGTTAACGGCTCCAAAACTAGTCGCGGAGATACAGCAAGGACTATAGGTAAGTTATGCTGTGCAGAAACTGTCCGCCGCGTGCTCCAAGACCACAACTTCAATGGTCAAGTAGCTAGAAAAAATCCATTCATAAACAGAAAAACCCAGGTGAATCGCTTTGCCTTTGCTAGAGAGCACGCCAACAAAAATTCGGACTTCTGGAACAGCGTCTTATTCTCAGACAAGTCTAAATTTAATATCTTTGGCTCTGATGGCATGGCATACGTATGGCGTAAACTTAATACTGAACTACAAAAAGAAAATTCAAAAGCTACAGTGAAGCATGGCGGCGGAACCGTAATGGTTTAGGCCTGTATGTTGGCAGCCGGAAAATTTGGAGTTCATTGAAGGTAACATGGGCAAAACCATGTACCTCATCATTTTGAAAAAAAAATTTGCTCCAGAGTGCTGCGAATCATGAAATTCAAAACATATTCCGTTTCTACCACGACCCTAAGCATGAGTCTGGTATTGTGCAATCTTGGCTGATTTGGAACTGCCCGCATGTTATGTCCCTGCTGGCACAGAGTCCAGATATGACTGTAATAAAAAATTTATGGGCAATTTTGGAAAATAATATTCGGAAACATAGTATTTCCAACAAGGAACAATTGAAAAAAACTATTTTGAAGGAGTGGACAAAAATTACCCCAGAAACTACCCAAAAACTTATGGATTCTATACCAAAGAGACTTCAAGATGTAATAAATACAAAGGGCTACCAAACCAAATACTGAATTTTGTTTAAAATTTCACTTTTTTCTGTAAATTAAGGCCTAAGTTAAAGTGCATGAAATAAGCTGTAACATAGAATTAAGCAGTATTTTCATAATTTTTGGTAATTAAGTATCACAAACAACAACTGTGTTATTTTTGAAGTTCCTAACTTAAACAATAAATATTTGTGTTTTAATGGCATTTAAATCTTGCCCATATTTTACATAGTTTTCCAAGAACAGCATAACAAATTTCAAATTTGTAGCTGCACGAAATAAGCTGTGAGCCACTGTACTAACAAAAAAGAAAGATATAAAAATATATAACACCACTAAATAATAGTAAAAAAAAATTAAAATGTGAAAATTGGACGAAATCGATTAAAGCAAATTAATTAATTAATTAAATGACGAGAATCAAAAATTAAGTTAAAAAATTTAGTTTTGTAGGAGTTGCTCTTTTAATTTTACTTTAAATTTATGATACCAATTTTTCATTTCTACTGAGAGTTGATTCCAGTAGTTAGTTGACTTTGCCAAAATCGAGTTCAGGCCTTGTCTCGTTGTGCGCCTTATATTTACATGGATAGATGCTGTGCGTGTGTTATCTCTATGGTAATTGAGGATGATATTGCTATTTGTCAATTGATATTTTATTAGCTTGATAGGATTCACAGATTCTAGGCAAAAAAAATTGGTTAATCGTAAGAATCTGATGAATTGTCCTAGTTCGCTCCCTAATGTTGCTGTTGTAAGGGTTTTTGATTGCTTTATTTTGAATTTTTTGAAAGTGGAACCCCAAATAATCATTCCATATTCGATTTGACTGTTGAATAGCGAGAAATAAACTGCCCGTTTTGTGTCGTCGGGCACAGGTTTGCCGATTTTCCTTAAAATTCCAGCTATTGAGCCAATTTTATCCATAAATTATTTAGGTGAACATCCCAACTTAGTCGCGAGCCTAAATATTTAAAATATTCGACTTTTTCGATGATGTTATTTTAGCAGGTTATGTGTAACTGGTGTGAGATTGATTTGTTGAAGAGCATGTACTTGGTTTTCGTGGCATTTACGGATAATTTGTGCTTATCTGTCCAGCTATTTATTTCATGCAAATCTTGATTGACTTAGTTTCGCAAAAGTTCTGGCTGCTTTGCGGGATACAATAAAGTTATATCGTCAACATATAGGGAGATGTCTCCGAGGAGTTCTATATTTGTTATTGAATAAGTAAAAATGTTCTACAGGGTCGGTCCTAAAACGCTTTCTTGAGGAACGCCACATTCAATAGCAGCCATAGAACTTTTAATATTATCTAACTCTACATATTGAACACTCGAGGTAAGGAAGCTGTTAAACCAAGCAAAAGCGACTCCTCTAATTCCAATAGCGAAATTTTTTTTAGCAGTATCTGGTGGTTGACGCTGTTGAACGCTTTGGAGAGATCTAAAAAACTGCAGCAGCATATTGACGGCTATCACATGATGACAGCAACTTCGTGACAACGTCAAATAAGGCTGCCTTTCTGTCGGAGTTATTTTTAAAACCATATTGTTAGAGATTATAATATTATGCGTCAGAAACTTTTGTAGTTGGGATTTTAGTGTAATCATCAATCAAACAACCAAATTTCTGTTAAGACCCTCTATAAGGGCATAGGACAGAAACAACTCTCTTCCACAAGGCCCGATCCTGAGCATCGGCCTTAAGCTGCTGCCAGAACTTGTTTATTCCTCTGGCCTCCTACTCAACTGCTCGCTTCCATGTGTTACATGGTCGACCAACCCGACGTTTTCCTTGAGGATTATAATCCAGAGCCTCTTTGGCGATTTTTCGCTCTGGTTTCCACAAAGTATGACCGATCCACTGCCACTTCCGCCTTTGAATCTCAATACCTATTTTAGTCTGGCCAGTTGTACTCCAAAGTTCGTCGTTGGAGATCACTTCTGGCCAGAATATTCTTAAACTGCGTCGGAGGCATTGGCTCACGAAAGTCTGTAGTTTCTTGGTAAGTCGAACGGTCACTTTCCACGTAGTACAACCATATAACTACACGGATTTGACGCTTGCGTCAAAAACTCGCAGTTTCGTAGGGAGATCTCTCTTAACCTCCAGAAATGGGAAAGAATACCGAAGGCCTAACGACCTTTATTAACCCGAGCCTCAACATCCTTTTCGGCTCCGCCGTCCACGCTGACAATACTTCCAAGATAGCAAAAATCTTGCACCTCTTCCACATCCTGCACGTTAAGAACAATCGGTGTATTTACGTTCGAACCCATGAGCATGTACTTGGTTTTACGTACATTTATTTGCAGTCCCGCCTCTTTGCATTTAGAATGCAACGAGCGAACATATGACTCTAAGGCCGAACGGTTATGTGCAAGCAAACACATGTCATCAGCATAATCAAGGTGACTTAAGATGTTAAGTAGTCTCCATTGAAGACCTTTAACTTCCCCACCTTCCAGTGCAGCTTTCAAGATGTCATTTATTAGCACTAGAACCAGGGCAGGTTATAATATGCAGCCTTGTCTGACAACCGTTCGCACAGGGAAGCTCTCGGATTGCTCTCCTCTATGCAAGAGGTGACACCTTGCATCTCCGTAGGATTCTTTAATCATTGCTATGACCTTACCTGGAATACCTCTCCTTGCAAAACATTCCACATGTAATCTCGCTTAACGCTGTCGAAAGCCTTCTCGAAGTTCACAAACATGAGATGTAGTGGCGTACCCATTTCGGCTGATTGCTCTAATATTATCCGAAGGGTATTCGGTACAAGACGACCCTTTCCGGAATCCAGCCTGATAAACTTCGAGCGTCCTCTCGACGACATCACTAATCCTATTGAGAACTACCTTGGTCATAATTTTTGATACGGCAGTAAGTAGAATATACCACGCCAATTGCCACAATCTCAAAGGTCGCACTTTTTCGGAATTTTCACAATGACGCCCTCCTTCAGTCGGATATCTTCCTTCATTCCACACCTCAGTAAAGAGTAGGAGGAGTATATCGGCTGTTATTTTTGGGTACGCTTTGAGGAGTTCGGTTGATAGTCCGACTATACCTGGAGCTTTCCTTCCCGCCATTGACCGAATGGCGGAAACTATCTCTTCCTTATCTGGGGGATCGTCTTTAATAGAGGATTGTTGCAGTTGGATGTTTGGTAGTTGTTCTGTTTCCGGAATATCTTCCTCTGACAAGACGTTTAAAATATCAGAGAAGTCCTTCCATCGTCGCAACTGGTGTTCACTCATATTAAGGTGAGTTCCGTTGACGTCTCTCACCAGGTGGTTGGCGGTGAAATTCCTGTTCGTCAACTGTTTTATGATTTTGGATAGTGAACCCATATCCCCAAGGTAAGCCGCAGATTGTGCCTTGTTTGCCAGATCTTCAATGGCCTTTCTCTTGTCGCGTCTAGCAGCTTTTTTAAGCTGTAAATGAGCATCGCGGTAGTTCTGCCGCTTTGCACATATCCCACAGATTCTTCAGCACTAGTTAGAAAAGTGTTTCTGGTTGCCTCCCAATTGGCGTCCAGTGTGCGCATTTCATATTCACCCAATGTGGATGACTTTTCGCGTAGCATAGTGGTGTATTTGCGTTTTTTGTTAGGATCTCTGAGTTTATTCACATTAAGCTTGCGCTTCATTTGAAGAATTTGTGGTCGTCGGATAGCTGCTGTACACAATCTCAAGCAGGCAACCATCAAGTGGTGATCGCTCTCCACGTCAACTCCACGTTTCGCTCGCACATCGAGGAGACATCTTCTCCATCGGCGACTTATAGCCAAGTGGTCGATCTGATTTTGAGTAATACCATCAGGGAAATCCAAGATGTCTTATGATGACTCTTGTGTGGAAAAAGGGTCCCTCCGATGACCATTTGCCGAGTACTGTAAGACTCCACAAATAATTTGCCGTTTTCGGGTGTCTTAATCCAAGGTCGTGACGCGTCGACCCAAGAGTCACCATGCCTCCCCATGATGTGATCTAGTCCAGTGTTGTCTGATCCAACCTGAGCGTTCATATCTCCTGAGATGATAATAATATCACCTCTTGAAACACGTTCGAAGGTGGCACTCAATTCGCTATAAAACTCCTCTTTGTTACCAGATGTTGCCTGACGACGATAATCCTATCCGAGATTGGTTCCCAGCTAATAAGACCTGTTTCTTGCTCCCGGTGTAAGGACGAACGCCACGCCATTTTTTGCTTCACTTTCAGGGCCAATGTACAGAATATTGTTTCCACTAGGGGTTCGTTCTTCTCCTGATCCTGTCCACCTGACCTCGTTCAAGCCCAAGATTTGGATGTCATAGTGCTCCATTTCATGGTCGATCATTGATTGGTGGTGCAAGGACCCAGCTCTTCCCCCCTCATTCAATGTTCGAACGTTCCAGAAGCCAATCATAGTCCGTTTTCGAATGCCAAAAGTCGTTACCGTAGAATCAGTCCGTATCCGAGGCACTGTATCCGTTTCTCGTATCAGTTAGGTCTTAAGATCACGGGTGATAAGCCACCAATGTAATCAATAGTTAACGGAGCTAGACTTGAACAGAGGAATAACTTTACTTATCTTCAATTATTAAAGTAATAATTATTAATATAATTAAAGGCTGACGATCGATTGCTGGCAAGATGGCCTAAGTAGTCTGTCGCTTATTGTACAGCTTGTTCTGTTCAGTGTCACTTTTTGGATGATACCATTTACTTCGAGCCACTATTACACAATATAATTTGCGCTTTATCAATGTTATTAATCTCATTTCTTTTCCAGGACACTGGATCGTGAGCGACAGCACGTCTATCATTTCATGGTGGTAGCAACAGATGGCGGCCGAAATGACGCACGCTCCACACAAGTTCCCGTGGAAATAATCGTCGATGACGTGAACGACAACAAACCGATCTTCGAGCGATACCCATTCACCGGCCAAGTTCCAGCTCTGGTACCGCCAGGCCAAACTATCCTACAAGTGTCCGCCATGGACGTCGACCAAGGAACGAATAGTGAAATCGTCTACAGCCTGATTAATGATTCCACCGGAGGGAAGTTGCGCATTAACCCAAATACGGGCGCGGTTAGTGCTTCGCAAAGTCTCGCGACGGAAAACGGTCACCTGGTGCATGCGGACGTAGTGGCTCGCGATAAGGGCAATCCGCCACAGAATGCAATCGGCCTGATTGAAATTCGGGTTGGTGATGTGCAGCCGGGCGCACCAGTATTACGCTTTTCCAACGACACCTATCGCGTTCCACTGATGGAGAACACTCCGGTTGGCCGGCCCGTTGTCCAAGTGAGTGCGGTACGAAGCGACGGGCGCCGCCAGAAAATCATTTATTCGTTCGGTTCGGGCAACGAAGATGGTACGTTCTCGATCGACGCGACCACCGGCGAGATCAAAGTTCGTAACTCCGAGTTTCTGGACTACGAACGGTACCAGTGGAATTACGAGACCAGAGCGAACTTCAATCAAAATAGTCGATCAGCGGCGGCGGCGGGCAGTGGCTACGGCGGTGGTCGTCAGGATCGATCAAGTGAAATAAAATTAATTATTGTCGCACGTACGGACGGTTCACCGTTGCTCTACGGTTACTCACAGTTACGGATTCAGTTACAAGATGAAAACGATAATGGTCCACATTTTACCCAGCAGCAGTATTCCGCTACAGTGTGGGAAGGTATTAATAAAGGAGCCTATGTAATGCAGGTTGCCGCCTATGATGCCGATCATGGAGCTAATTCACGGATCTTGTATCATATCGTCGATGGCAATCATGATAATGCGTTTGTTATTGAGCCGGCGTTTAGTGGCATTGTTAAGACAAATATTGTGCTCGATCGTGAGATTCGTGACGTGTACCGATTGAAAGTGATTGCAACCGATGAAGGTGTACCGCAGATGACGGGAACGGCAACGATACGTGTCCACATTATCGATGTCAACGATAATCAGCCAACGTTTCCGCCTCGGAGCATCATCAGTGTCAGCGAAGGTATGTACAAAAATCATTTTATTTATTTTTATTATTTTAATTTTTTCTCTTCGGAACACCGATTCCGAACGTATGCAATCGGAAAACACTAAATTTTGTTATGGGACGATCAAGAGTGTGGGCAATCTCCCTAACTTCGAACGCTGTTCGCATTTTTATTTCTAAGATTAAGTTGTTCGCGAATCAATTCAAACAAAGATGGGCGAGTCACAAATGCCTTTAGGTCTTTATGTAAATTTTGCTTAAAACTAGAGAGTTGGTGTAATAAATTTGTATGTTTGGTTTACGATCTAGGATTTACTTTGCTCGCTTATCTTGACCTCAATAGCATGAAAGTTAGTAATCGATTGAATTTTCTTGGAAATTCAAGTTATATATTCGAAAGCGTCGCTTTTATTTCTGATAGATAGCACTCTGCTATGAAGTTTTATAAATAGAACTCTAGACTCTTTTTGGTGTTAGGTAATTCCCCAGGGCTAGAATCACAAGCAACTTGAGAAGATGCTTCTCAATACTACGACCTAAAGCGTACGCTTTCACTAAATGAAATAGAAGTTGAGGGAAGATCTTCATTCTCTCTGATGGTCAAGCGGGACGATATTACGCATGTACGTAAGCAATCCACAGCTTATGTGAGAATGTGTTCAAGCTAAGGGATGTGGGTGCAGGGCTGTAGTCGTAAGTCCGCTGTTTTAAGGCTAGAGTGGTCACCAGTGACGCATTTTGCTAAATTTGTGAAATCATAAATAACATCGAACTGCAATTTAATTATCCCTCACAACAATTGATTATACAAAAAGATGCTCTCCCAGTGTTTAACCGCAAAACTTTATTTAAATTGCTTTTCACTTGCGACTGTTCTTTTTTTTATCAGTCTTCACTCTTTTGCTTTCTAAACTTGACGGAGACTGACTGTTGTCCAAAAACGCTCGCCTTTTTATATCGCTTTTGTCGCTGAATCATTCCGCTTATCGTGTGAATCTTTTCAGTCGAGCGCAGTTAATTGCTTCTATAAAGCATTTCATCATCGCCCGAATCTTTTCCGATCATACGAGCTCATTTATGTGGTTGTTGTTGGATTCATGAAGTATTCCATTGTCGTCCGAGTCATCCCATGTGCCCTATCGTAGTCGGCCGCTTCTCTACTTCTCTAATGACGTCGAACTTCAGAGATCTATCACGAAAAACCTGTTAACAAAATATATGGAGTAGATCTACTGTACATACAGGTTGTGCAATTAATTGGTTTCTTTTTAAAAATGCAATAAAATGAACAAAATTAAATTTTTTTTCCATGTATTATGGCTTCATTATTAAGAGCAAACATTCCCATTAATGATGGAATACAAATTCGTTAAAATGGCTGCTTCGGTTGGCTTCGCAGTAGCGCATTCTCTCACTCTAATTTTCCAAGACCATGTCGATGGTTCCGGGCTATAGCTCACGGATTGCTTGGATGATATTGTCCTTAAGTGCTTGAATCGTTTCTGGATACATCGGTTCTTCACGGTTCCCCAGAAAAAAAAATCCAAAGGGGTCAAATCGTAGCTCCGAGGCGGCCAATTGACATCGCCAAACGCCAAAAAACGTACTGTTTGGGCTACACCTCACTCACTTTGGAAATAATTTTTCAATATTTCCCAACATTGTTCAAGTGTAAAGCGACTTATTTCGATCCGCGGAGGTATGATACTGACTTTTTGTCATAATTTCGAGCGGGAAACAGCTTTCAGTGTCAAAATAACCCATGATTTGAAAAGAAACCAATTAATTGCCCACCCTGTACTCTGGTTGAGTCTCTGTGTGTAGTTTGCTGGTTGGTGGAATGCTTAAGGTCCCCAAACACTCGATGATCGTGCGTTCTGTAGTGCAGATGTTCAAAATGCAGTCGCTCGATTTCCCTACCGATTAAAGTGTGCGTACACTCGCATTAATTTGATGTTAAGCAAGTAGAGCTGATAGTTGAAAAGACAAATTTACTAGCAACAAGTCTTGCGAGAAATTCAACCCTGCCACCTAGTAGTCAGTCACCCCCAATTGTATCACCTACAGACACCATATTGCATGCCATAAAGTTTCGCTCTCGCGTCATTGCTAAGATTCTTCACGATCTCAATATCAATAAATCCTCCGGTCCGGACGGTATTCCCCTTTAACCTTTAAAAAATGCTTCTCATCTTTGGCTAAACGTCTTCGCAACCTTTTCCATCTATCCTCCTCTTCAGGAAAATTCCCAAACAGCTGGAAACAAGCGAATATGCAGTCTATACCCAAGAAGGGAAGCAAGTCGGACTCCACAAATTATCGCCCAATAGTTATCACTTCCGTGCTGCCAAAAGTTATGGAAACTGCTGTCAACCGCAAGGTCATGCAGTACTTAGAGAGCAATCTACTTATAGATGATCGGCAATATGGTTTCCGGTCGGAAAGAGCCACAGTTGATCTATTGGTTTACCTAACCGAACGCTGGTACACTTGCATACATAAATTTGGCGAAGGCCAAGTACTTGCATTATACATTGCGAAAGCGTTTGATAGAGTTTGGCATAAATCATTTCTTTCTAAGCTCCAAACGTTTGGCTTTGGTGCTTCTTTTTTGTTACGGATTGAGAGTTTCCTATCAAAGCACGCCATACAAGTTGTTTTAGATGGTGTCTCTTCGTCTCCCTTTCCTAGCAATTCCTCAAGGCTCCGTTTTATCACCTACTTTATTTCTAATATTTATTAATGAACTTCTGTCGTTGACTCTCAACAATTCATAATTTCGCAGATGACAGTACACTTGAAAACACTTACAGCTTCGACTCAATTGCTGAGGCGCACCAGTCTTCTGTGTCTATTAAGCGCCGGGAGTTAATTAATTCATTAAACTCTAACCTCAACACAATCCTGGAATGGAGCATGGCGAATTGAGTAGAGTTTAATGCCACTAAGACACAAGCCTGTCAAATTTTGCTTCCCTTTCTCTTCTCCTGACCTAATCTTTAATGGTCGAAAAATTTCTACCTTCTACGCCTCCAATACTTTCTCCGAAGATAAAAAGAAATATTTTACGCCATTCAATCTTGCGACCATCTACAAGTCATCCATCAGGACCCGACTCGAGTACAATTCGCATATCTGGGCTGGAGCACCCAAAACTCATCTAAAGATGCTGGATCGAATTCAGCGTTTTGTGCTTCAACTTATTGTAGTTGATACCATAACAGCATCTTCAGATTTCCTTGAACATCGTAGAAATGTCGAAGTACTCACCCTCAACAGATATTTCCATAGCCGCTGTAGCCATGAAATCAGTCGTCTTATCCCCCCCTTCACGCGCAATACCCGTGCTGCTGAACACGCTCCTGAGCATACAGTTGAGCTACCCAAATCACGTACGGTGAAATTTAGGCAGTCGTTCATACCTCGAATATCCAAAATGTGGAATGCACTACCCGGGGCCGCTTTTCCTAGTGATTATAACATCGCGCAATTTAAAGGCAACTTTCACCGATTTCTTTTATCCTGTCCTTATTCAATTGTTTATTTTGTATATTTTGATTTTATTTCATCCCTTCCTAAACCGACTGGACTGTACGCTACAGTATTAAATGGTGACCCCTAAATTCAACTTGGTGCCATAATAAACAAAATTTTGCATTACTTTCGAAAACAGGGGATTACCGCGGATATTTAACAAACGACTAGGGCTGACATGCAACAGTATTTTACACTGACTCTGTGTGTAGAAGTAATTTCCTCCACGTGAAGCTGTCTGTGTGTTCTCTTCATTTTAGTCTCCCGAAGGGACATTTTCTGGTTTCATGTTTCTTGGATCTAATGTAGAAATATTTATCAGAAGCTCTACGTTTTCAGGATTTGATTCAGAATAGAGTCTTGAACTCATCCTATCGACCATATTTTACAAAAATTGTTTGCTATTAATCGGTACGTTTGTAAGATTACCCACCAAAGATATATACATAAATAACAAATTTTCGCTGGTTTCTATATCCAACGCAGACTTTAAACTTTAGATGAAATCTGAGAGTATATTGTGTTTGCTTTACCGTTTGTAATGATATGTAATAATGCTCGCACAAAATTGTCAAGGGTACAGAAATATTTGTTGTCGCTCAAAAGCCTCGATTCCGAGTGACCGTCTGTCTACAACATAACTCTCGAAAGCTTTGACTTATCGTGCTGAAATTTTTCATATGTCATTTTTAACAAAAAAATAACTTTAAGCTTGTGAGTCTTGTTAGTAGGACTAGTTTTGGGGGAATTCCAAAATCAAGTATTATTTTATACAGTACCCTCCTGTCGATACTGCCGTATGTTTTTTTATAATAGCTGGTCTGTTGTAGATAGTGCTGAATCCATTTTGGTATTCGCCAATTATTTCAAGCTAGGGTATAGCCTAGTGAGTAGTGTGTTGGTCTTGTAATGCGAAGGTCGTGAGTTCAAATCCCGGTCGACGCAATATATAATTCCAGCACATTGCCTGCTTGGATGTACCTAGGTCACCTCAATCTACGAAAATTAAAAATTCGTAGACAGAGGGTTGTGCGAAGGGCTAACAACCCTTCCACAATCAGTAATGAAAAATGTTAAGGAACCTGAATGTCAGGAGGCCAGGATCCGATTTGGGCTGTAGTGCCATTGTAGAGTAGAGAATTATTTCATTAGTGTAGGGCTTAAGATGACGTTCAATTATTTTTGTCATTATTTTATAGGATGAACACAACAATGATATTCCTCTGTAATTCTCCCAGAGTTTGTCTCTTTTCGTGTAAATTGGACATATGATTTTTTTCGCCAATCGTCGGGTATGATTTCCTCTGTCTAAATTTTGCATATCATGTTGTGTAGTATTTCAGTGATCCAATTTCCACCGTTTTCCAGAAGTTCAACTGGTATTTCGTCAATTGCCGGCGATTTGCTTAGTTTGTGGTCACATAGGGCTGCTTTGATTTCGGTTAGCGTGAATAGTGTTGATGATGGTTCTTCTTCGTCAGTTGAAGTTGAGACTTCAATTGAGATGTTGTCTCTCGTGATCAGTACTAATGGAGTGGAATAAGAAGATGTTCAAAGTATGAAGCCCATCTCCTTTTGATTTCTTGCATGTCGCTGATGATGAGCCTTTGCAGAGAATGATTTTTGGCTTATATCCTTTTTTAGGTCCGCATATGCGTCCCGCGTTTTATTTTGTCTCATATGGTTGTTAATTTTTTGTAACTTGTCATTATGGTACTTCCTTTGTTTTTGCCTGCAGATCTTTTTTGCATATCGCCTAAGCTAGTCATATCTATCTTTTTTGGCTCGCGTTGGTCGTTCAGTAAACATATGGTAAGCCTCGTTCTTTCTATCTATTGCATCGCGACATTCTTGTTCGAACCAATCATTATTTTTCACCGTGCCTATCGAGTACTAGTAGCTATGAATGCCTTGAATAACTTGGTTTACAGATTATGGGGTTGGGCAAGGGGATGGCGTTGCGGATGACTTTGCATGCTTACCTCGGAGATGATTTAGTCTTTTACTGTGATGTTTCAAGTTGATTCGCATGTGCACTACTTGTTCGCGCTTCTCAGTAGTTGATTTCCAACCGCCTAGTGAGATATATCAACGGAACCCTCATTATTAGTGAGCATCAGCTTTGGCGATTGAAGAAATATTTCTTTTTTTAAAACATCTTGATGGAGATAATTCAGAAACAAAGCATTAGAGAATACCCAAAGAAATAGTTTCCACCATTTGGTCAATGGCGGGAAAGAAATCCCTAAGTACATAAGGATTACTAATCGAGCTCCTTAAAGCAGACCCGGAACTGACAGCTATCATTCTACTCCCACTTATTGAAGTATGAATTCGGTTATTTCGCTATAGGATGTTAGACGCTCTAACAACTCCTAACAGACTGAAATTCTTTAAAAGTCACTCTATCCTACGAATAATATCGGAGCAGTCTGAAATGGGTTCACCACAACATTCCGTGTTCTTAGACATCAAGAAGGTATTTGACGTTATAAATGGAAACTTCTGAGAATCGAAGAAGATTCAAGATGTCGCGTCTTACATAAAAGAGAGCTGTCTGTCAGCATCGATTAGAAAAATGAATGCTGAGGCTCGTATAAAGAAAACTCATCAGGTCTTCGGTGTTATTTTCCCTTTCTGGAGGTTAGGAAAGATGTGCTTTCCCATGAAGCTACGAGAGTTTGAAGCATTGGTCAAATCCGTGTTGTTCTAGGTAATCTTCAAGCTCTTCAAGAAAACATTGATTCGACTTTTGTGAGCGGAAATTTTCGAAGCATTTCAGGAATATTGGTGCTAGAAGTCATTTTGGTTGACATACTTCGGAGTGCAACGGAACAGCCTGAGATTTATAGACGAAAGTGGTATGATAGTTAATGTTGTCATTTTTGTGAGTCACTACCGTAAAGGTACAAGCACACAGTAGCTGGTAGCAAGGCCTATCCAAAACCTTTTCCAATCTTAGGGTCAAGGAACCCGGCTGACACGCTCGAAGTCTCGCTCGAAGTCGACCACAAGGCTTTCACAAGGCATTCCAAGAGAACCGTATATAGTATTAGTACAGCAATATGGAATGAAGCTCTACCCGCGGTGTAGTTGCTAAAACACAGCCACTACGTGTACTCTGAAGGACCTCAACTATAGCTGTATTTGGTTTGCCGCACCACGCCGCATCGATGTATCTCAATTCCTATTCTATCTACGTATGATCATTGGATGTTCGATCTATACGATTTTGCTCCTATGGTGTCCTACTATGACATCTATGGTGGTGCCCCCAAAGCGCCACTTCGAACCCCACGGTCGCTACTCTCTTACGCTTTTAACCATGTACCAGTAATTCATCAATTAATAGTTCATTAAGTCCTATTGCTTTAAATTAACTTTCATCAGTTGCTACTAAGCTATCTCGGCTATACCGAACCCCTGCTTTTCACGCCCTTCAGTTAATATAATTATCAACAATTCTTACCACATTCCGTCATCAGCTAATTTCACATCCTTCTGTTAGCTAATAGGCCATCCCGGTTATACCGAACCCCTGCTTTTTGCACCATTCAGTTTGTTACTTATATTGCCGATTGGTTTTGCATCAATTTTCGCTACGTTCGATACACTACAATACTACATGCACCCCGGGGGGAGCAAAGTCCGCTTGAGTATTTCACTCACTAGAGTAACTACTACTAATCCGCTAAACATCATTCCTCAGATGCCGATGTGCTTTGGGTCTTAGGTACTTTGCTGATTAGCGTTTTCCTTGCCTCCGTTATGTACTTTCTTTCGGAATACACAGACCAGCGTACCGTCTAACCATCCTCCGTCAATTCCTTGTATCACCAATAAATTCTGCCTTCCGTAATTCCAGCATCATCTATTGTCTAACATCTGGCACCTCTTAAGACATAATCGATACAACCTGGTACAGGGTCGTTAATATCTCCTCTCGTAGTACCAAGTTTAAAGTCCTTGGTGAGGACTTCCGTGAGTACCACATGAGCACCCACTTCAGTCTAAGTTCATACTGTTACATGCATATCTGGCAACTCCGCAAGTCGATCTCTCTCGAATAGACAAGAATTATGTAGAACAGTATACCCCAATATGTAGAAAGCCACAATTAAAGATCTAGAGCTTTCCAGTATAGTTCAGACATACACCCCAACGGAAGGTTCAAGAATAATCATGAATAGGGAGAAAAATGTATAAAAGAACGAAAGCTTTCAGTCGGGAACCAGTCATTTTGATGGTTGAGACGCGAACTAGTGCAAGCGATAGAACAGTACGCGGCGGTAATGCCATATAGTGCGAATTAAGTTGAAAATCGAATTAGGTGCGAATAAATAAATTATCACTTATTTTTAAACGAATTGTGTTTTTACTTGAAATCCCGGCGAACCCCTAGCTCGCAACTATACACAACTTTTATACCGACCGAACAGCTCAGGTTCCTGAAGTCGCCACACGCGGGGAAGTGGTATGACAGTGGATACCCCACGCTTTGAAAGTAACACTACTACCACTAACGTCTCTGCCAACGCTTTAATGGTGCTGCTTTTGTTTTGTCTTAGCTGATATTTTATCTGCGATCTGAGTCTCTAAGGTAACGGTATTCGAATAGGAGTACGAGTATTAATCTGTGAAATCTTGATTGGTGGTTAGCGAACAAAAGTGCATTAATAACAGCGCTCTAAGGAGCAAACAACATTGGAAATCATTAACGATATCATTTTGAATTGATCACCATACTGAAATTGTCAACAAAACTTAGACACTCCGACCATGAAAACATTTCAGAACGTGTTCTCGACTCAAAAATACAAAAAAATGCAATGTTTCGCAGTGTTTTTGAAACTTGGTATAAACCAAAATATTTTCGCTGAAAACACTTGATGGAAACACTTATTTCCAATGTATATTAAAATTTACAACTAAATTTAATTTTATAAATATGGAAACCACTAGTTCTAACAACTTCTCTATTGTCTTACAGGAACTGAAGTCGGTAGCGTACTAACAACCGTCTCAGCAAACGATGTGGATACAAATCCGGCTCTAACTTATCGATTTGATGACGACATAAATTTCAATCTCGATAAATCGATTTGTTCGATAGATCGGTACAGCGGAAAGATCGTTCTGAAAAGAAGCTTGGACTACGAAACTCAACAGGAATACCAATTTAGGATAGTTGCTTCCGATACAGCCCATGAAGCTTCTACATCTCTCACAATACGTGTCACCGATATCAACGATAATCCTCCAATCTTCCAGCAAGCAGCCTATCACGTCTCTCTTCCGGATCAAGCCACAACTACCGACGTTGACTTGTTGACTATTAACGCAACCGATGCTGACAGTGAAGCCAATTCAAGAATACGTTACCAAATATCTCCACCAATTGCTGGTTTCATTATAAACGAGCAATCCGGAGCGATCTATGTGAATGCAAGCCGAATTTCAAAACCATTTAAAGAGCAAATATATTTACCAGTAGTTGCAATCGATTCGGGAAATCCGTCATTGCTCGCAAGAACAATAGTACGGATACAAACGAATTCGTACGGACAAGGTAAGGCTCAGTTCCTGCAGAGCCAATTCCGAGCGACAATAAACGAAGAAGCCGACATTGGTACAGTAGTCTTGCGACTCTCTAGAGATGTCCTAGACACCGATCTGACTCAGAATCTTGTCTTTAGTATTATGTCCGGGAACGAGGAAAGCATGTTCGAAGTATTTCAATCCAGTGCGATAATTCTAGTGAAAAAACTGGATCGCGAAAAGACCGATTTGTATAAATTGCGATTGGTGATGAATGAGCATGGATCGCCGGTTCGCAGCGATAATAACGCAACTGCGATAAATGTTTTCGTTACGGTTGAAGATGCCAACGATAATGCCCCGATTTTCCAGTCAGGGAAGTATGAAACAGAAATCAGTGAATCGGCTCCGTTGCGTTATTCAATCGCTAAAATCGAGGCCATCGATAAGGACTTGGAGAATTCTCCGAATTCCGAAGTGGTCTACGAAATAACGTCCGGCAATGATGCTGGCATTTTCACGATCGATTTGGTCACTGGAGTATTGTTTGTCAATAATCAGCTGGACTATGATGTGGAGCCGTCGCATTATGATTTGGTGATCCGAGCTTGTGATAGTGGTTCGATTCCCAGATGTACTTTAACGCCATATCATATAACATTGACCGACGAGAATGACAACGAGCCAAGGTTCCCAGTTACAGAATACATGGAATTTATTGGAGAGAATGAGCCAGTTGGAACGAGCGTGTTTAGAGCACGAGCAACAGATATGGATCGTGGCCCATATGGATTGCTCAATTATACAATAGAAGCTTCAAATGGGTATTCGGAAATCAATGACGCTTGGAAATTGTTCCGAGTGGATCCAATATCAGGCGTTATAATCACAAACGCCGTTTTTGATTACGAACAGCGCAGTCGTTACAGTTTCTTGCTGAAAGCTACCGATGTGGGTGGAAAATCTTCTAGCGTCCGTGTTAGAATTATGATCGATTCTCGCGATGAATTCAGTCCACAGTTCACAGAAAGAACTTATCGATTCATTCTGGCAACTTCGTCGTCAGGTAATCTTCCGATTGGCTATATCGTTGGACAAGTGACCGCTACGGATCGTGATAAAGGTCCGGACGGTCATATTGTCTATCAACTGAATTCTCAACATGCGTATTTCAAAATAAATCGTACAACTGGAGCCGTGATGATCAAGAAAAAGATTGACAGTGGGCTTAGTGCTTTAAGCGCTGGGCAAGACATTACATTTGTCGTTACGGCAAGTTCAGGCCGCCAAGGATCGTTAACCAATATGAGTGTAGTTGAAATATGTTTGGATCCATTGGCTGATCCGGGCACGAACTTGGCAAGCAGTGCTGGTGCGGGCAATTCTTCCGGAAGCAGTGGAGGCATTGCAGACTGGGCATTAGGATTGCTTATATCTTTGCTTCTGGTGATTTTTACATTTGCTGCCGTCTTCCTATTTTTGCATATGCGCAATAGACGACACAAACAAGTCACAAAGCCGAGTCTTAGTACCGAAACTGTAGGAAATTCGAACAGTTACGTGGATCCAAGTGCCTTCGATACGATTCCAATTCGAGGAAATCCCAGTGGTACAAACTCAGGCGGACAATTTGCACCACCGAAATACGATGAAATACCGCCGTATGGACCGCATACGGCCAGTTCTAATTCAGGAGCGGCAACCACGTCTGAGTTGTCGGGTTCCGAACAGTCTGGCTCAAGCGGTCGCGGTTCCGCTGAAGATGGTGAAGACGGCGAAGACGAGGAAATTCGAATGATCAATGAAGGTCCAATACATCGTGATCATCATCGCGGAGATGACGGTCGATTATCAGACATCTCTGTGCAAAATACGCAAGAATATTTAGCAAGGCTCGGTATTGTAGATAACACAAACACAACTGGTGCTGCTTCGACGTCATCACGACATTGTTCGGAGAGTATTAGCGGCAGCAATAAAGACACCATGCTCCATCATCCATTGCCAATTGATTCGCTACATATGTTTGATGAGGAGCCGGTCGAATCGGATATCACGAATCTGATATATGCCAAATTAAATGACGTAACGGGCGGAAGTGATCGTGCCAGTAGTGCCGACGAAGCAGCTACCACGGCTGGCAGTATAGGGGCTGCTGTGGATCATGTCATGGGTTTCGGTGATGTTCCCGTAGTTGGAAACGGTAATCCGGGACCGTCGATGAACGGCTCCTTAAGTTCGATAGTGCACAGCGAAGAGGAACTAACAGGAAGTTATAATTGGGACTATCTACTCGATTGGGGCCCACAGTATCAACCATTAGCTCATGTATTCTCAGAGATTGCAAGACTGAAAGACGACACGCTATCCGTACATAGTGGGAACAGCGGTGCATCTAGTGCTAAAAGTAAACAGTCGCTCCAGCATCCCGTCAAACACATACCACCACCCCTACTCACAAACGTAGCACCTAGATCAATTAATATTCCAGTATTATCGAGTCGTGGCAGTGGCAGTCATCATTCTGCCTCAGCCAATCAATACCTTCTGCCGCGATCACCAATCAGTCATGACGCGCCCGGCGGCTTCAGTACGTCATCGGCAATGTCACCAAGCTTTTCACCATCATTATCACCACTAGCGACACGCTCACCATCGATATCACCGCACGTTGTTACCACGGGGGTACCTACAAGCCATCATATGGTCTCGCTGCCGCGTCATCAGCCGCAACCAACGCAACGAAAATCACTGGATCCCGAATTAAGGGTTCGAATGTGACCGTATGATTGAAACAGGTGATTTAATTTTAAGTACCTCGGCTGTGGTAACAAGAAAACATTAATCGATTATAAATAATTGTACTTATTGTAATTGTAAATTGTATTAGCGATATAAGTAGTAGTTTCGCGTAATGTGTGACTCTTCTGTCTTTCAAATCAAGTATTTATTGTAACCCATAAATCGATTAGGAATGCTTCAAGAAAACGCTTGTGAAAGAATTTCTGAATTGTGGTAGTAAGGAGCGCAGTTTTTATTTCAAAAAAAAAAAAACTAGTCAATCAGTCTAGAGTAAAGCTAGTAAAACAACACCTAAGTATGTCATCAATTTCGTTTAATTCCGGCGACGCAATCACCACATTCAGAAATTCTAGACCCCTGTACATACAGAAAAGTAAGAAAATCAAAATCTGAACCCTGTAAAAATACTCCATCCTGTAAATTAAGTTAAAAAATTTGATTGAAAAATAAAATTAAACAGAAAATAATATTTCATAAGACTGCTGTTCATAAAATTAAATCTAATTACGTTTAAAGCATAGTTTAATGTTTTCCTTTTCCAATTACAAAACCACAAAAAAGAAAAAAAAACACTTTTGTAACGGTTCCCTAACGTAGAAAAAATATCACTCATCGCCATAAACATTATTTTGTATTTGACATCTTGTAAATTATTAAATTATATAATATTAAAAAAAAAAAATTAAAAATGCCACTAGTATAAGGTACCTCAATATTCACCTGACATTTTTTTTTTATTTTGTACCATAACCATAGGTTTTTTCTCCTTAAAAATTAATAAAATAGGAGGTACTGCCAAATATTACACATCAATGTATACAAAATTTAGATAATATGTTAATGAAAAAAAAAAACTACAAGAAATTCTGTAAAATAAAACAAACTTACGTTTATATAAAATAAAAAAAAAAATTATGTTTTAATCGAAATCATAATAATTCCTTGTACAGTAGTGCCTTAGAATTTTTAAGTATCGTAATTTCATGTCTAAAGAAATCGACTAGTTAGTTTAAAAAACAAAATATTACTTAGTTTACGATTTTTGTTTTTCAATTTCATCTAAATCCTTTGTACAAAATTTCTTTAATTTTATGTATCTTAGTTTAGAATTAATTTCTACTTTTTGTGAAAGTAGGAAAAAAATCCATTTATAGATTAATAAGTTCAAGAGGAAATAAACATAAATTTTATAAAAAATTTCAATTAAAACTTTTAATTTTTAAGTTATAAGATAAAAGTGACGATTGTTTGTTGTGCGCAGAGGCAAGTATCTACGGCAGCTTAGCAGGACTTACCTCAATTTCGAGACATTTGATAAATTCAGATGCTGTCGCAAGTTAAAAAACATAATAGGTGTACGATTGGGCATAAAGCCCAATCGTGCGATACTCTAGATGAAAGAGAAATTTTTGTAGAGCAAGTGGTAGAGGGGGTGACTCCATTGATATTTTTTTACATGACGTTAAGGTTGCTATCAAAATGTTTTATGCAAAATTTAGGGCTTAAAAATTTAATAGGTACTGAGAAAATTAGTGTATTGGATGTAGTGAAGTAGGGTAGTTCGCATGGGAGGTGATAGAAGGAGGGGCGAGTTTTGAATGACTTTTCAGAAACAACTATAAACATCATGCTTTTGACATGTTTTAAATTGCAGATCAGTAGAATTTATACTTTTCAAGAAAATCGACTTTTTATAAAGTTGTGAAATTGTGTCATTTTGTATGGGAGGGGGTAGAAGGGGTAAAGCTAATCGTCTAAATTTTATTCGGTTTTACTAATAATTCTAAATATATATTTAGTGCACAATTTCAGCTCGGTCAATTTTATACGCACTGAGTAAATTAGCTTAGAGCATTTCATGAAAAAGTGCAGTTTGTGTGGGAGGTGGTGGAAGGAAGGGGAGGACTCAAAAACCTTTTGTACAGCAGATTTGTATCATCATAAAAGTAATATATTCCAAATTTCAGATAAATAGCAGTAACAGTTTTCGAGCAAATCCGTTTATTGTGAAATTACGAAATTGTGTCATTTTGTATGGGAGGGGGTAGAAGGTGTACAGCTAATCGTCTCATTTTTTTAGTCTTACTAATAATTTTAAATAAATATTTATTGCACAATTTCAGCTCGATAACTATTATACGCACTGAGTAAATTGGTTTAGAGCATTTCATGAAAAAATGCAGTTTGTATGAGAGGTGGTGGAAGGAGGGAGGAATATACAAATTTTTTTTATAGAGTAGATTGGAATCATCATAAAAGTATTACATTCCAAATTTCAGATCAATGTCATTTGTACTTTTCGAGCAAATCCGTTTATTGTCAGATTGCGAAATTGTGTCATTTTGTATGGGAGGGGGTAGAAGGGGTGGAGCGATTTGGCTCGTTCACGAACTTGACCTTACTTTTTGTTAAAAACGACGTATAAAAAATTTGAACTTTCTAGCTCAACGCGTTCTCAAGCTAGAGAGGACACGGACGGACGGACGGACAGACAGACAGACGGACGGACGGACATCCGGTTTTGAGATTTTTGAGTGATTATATAAACTTCTGTATCATTCATTTTTTTCTCCGAGCCTTATTTCTTGGCGTTACAAACTTTGTGGCAAACTTATAATACTCTCAGATTTCATCTAGAGTATAAAAAATAGGATTTGGAAATTCGTGCCTTCTGTTTAATGGGAAGTAAGCGAAATTAAGAAAATCGAAGAAAAAACAGATTGGTGAGTTAATACTGTAATATTGTAATTAAGAACTTGCAGCTGGTATAGTTTTAATAATTAAATCCTTGCTCTGCCCCGAGAACAAAAATTCGGAATTCTTTCGCAAAACATTTGAAGTGAGTTTTTTCATAAAGTTTAGAAATCAATGTAAGTAAGAAAATTTTAGCTATTTTGTAATTTCTCAATGTTGGCTTAATGATATCATAAAAAAGATTTATTAGTCCAATATCTCACTGGAAGGACCCATGACTGGGTATGCTAGAACTAGCAGAAAATATTTGGGCTTATATTGTTTCCAGACATTAAACTTTTTTTTGGCAACATTCAAAATAAAGGGTGTTTGAGCAAGAGTTGTAGGGTTGGAAAGGTCTATTATTTCACACTTAGTCGCTTAACAGTTGTCATCTATAAACGCAGGAAATTTACCATGGAATGCTACATAGTCGTTGAATTTTATTACGAAAATTCGTGTTCAATCACAGTTGCGATGCGCAAAATTCGAGCTTATTTTGATAGTAATCATGTGTCTTCTGAGACGTGTGTGCGTAACCTACTCAAAAAATTTCAACAGACAGGCTCAGTGCATGGTATGAAGAAACCGAAACGATTTCGCTCCGCATGTTCGACCGAAAATATCGTCGCAGTGAAGGACAGTGTTGAAAACGACCCAAACACCTCCACTCGTCGCCATGCTCAAGAGCTCGACCTCTCCACGTCCACAGTGCAGCGAATATTGACCAAAGATTTGCGGAGCCGAATATAATATTGAGGGTCTTCTTTCTGAAGATTAAGAGAGATCTCCTTTCGCACGAAGCTACGAGTTTTTGACGCATGCGTCACATCCGTGTTGTTATGCGGTCGTAATATGTGGAAAGTAACCGTTCGAATTAACAAGAAACTGCGAATATTCGCATTTTAGGGGTACTCTGGCAAGAGTGATCACCAACTACGAGCTTTGGAGTACAACTGGACAGACTGAAATAGGTATTGAGATTCAAAGGCGGAAATGGTAGTGGATCGGTCACACTTTGAGGAAACTAGAGCGAAACAGATTCTGGATTATCGTCCTCAAGGAAGGCTTCGGGTTGTGCGACATGGAAGCGAGCAGTTGAGCAGAAAGCCAGAGGATCAATCAAGTCCTGGCAACACCCAAGGGCCGATGCACAGGATTGCACCTTGTGGAAGAGAGCTGTTTATATCCTGTACCCCTATAGGCGGTATTGACAGGAATTTGATTGATTGATTGACTCAAAAAATTCCAAGAGACTGGCTCAGTGCAAGATGTGAAGGCACCGAAATAACTTCGCTCCGGACGTTCGATCGAAAATATCGCCGCAGTGAAGGACAGTATTAGTGACGACCCAAATATCTCCATTCGCCGCCGTGCTCATGAGCTCGATCTATCCACGTCCACACTGCTGCGAATATTGACGTAAGATTTGGCTCTGCGTGCGTACAAGATCCAATCGACTCAAGAACTGCAGACTGCGGACCACCAGAAGTGCCGTACGTTCTCTGATTGGGTCTTGGAAACAAATCCTACAGCTCTTGTTGATACATCCCTTATATTCTGATAGAAAAAGAAACCAAAATTCCCAATTACTTTATTATTATAATAATAAAGTATTGTGATCGACACAAGAAAAAAAAAATTTGCTACCCTGAAATTTTTTTTTTTCGCGTTTCATGACTAAATTAGCCTAAAAATGCAAAAAAATAAATCCGTCTGTCTGTACGCCGTCCGCCGTACGCCGACGTGTATGCTCAGCGCATATTTACTCCCACATCCTTCAAGTTAAAAAGTTAATTTTTGGGGGGATTGTAGATAGTTGCGAATCTCAGGCGGATACCCATTTTGGGGGCTGTACGGGTTCAGGGGGAGGTGGGGGGAGCGCTTAAACCGAAAAATACGAATTCAAATATCTCAACCATGGTTACAGCTAGGAAACTAAAAATCAACATACATATAGAGGAGTTTGTAGGACAACTTTTAAAAATAATTTATTGTTTTTATCCATTGGGGTGCGAAAACGGAGGGCTAAGAACCAATTGTCGGCCGAATTTTTTTTTCAAATGATTATATCTTCGAAATTACTTATCGTAAAAAAATCATATTTAGAGACCGTCAAGGTGGCAGGGGGGTGCAAAGAAAAACACTTAAAAATCAATATTTCAACTATCTCTTAAGCTATGTAATTGAAACTTAAAAAGTATATTAAGCTATACTAGGCAAATACAAAAAAAATATAACATGTCGAAATAATAGTAGTGGGGGGAAATGGGGAGCATTTCAGAAATGGCGCACTTTTCAAAATTACAAATCCTTATATCTCAAAAAATAGTACAGATATCAAATCAAAAATTTGTTAGATTATAGAACTACATAATTGTTAATTTTGGTAAAAATTTTAAGTTGGGAGGTGTAAGGGGAGGGAGGTGATAAGCAAAAATGTCGAAAACTTTGAGTGATATTTTTAGGGCTCTGGTGAAAGATACAAAGTTAAAATTTTGTATGTGAATACTTATATTTAATGTACATAGAAAAATAATAATAACTTGATCCATATTTATTATAAACCGACCCCCCCAGTCTAACGTGCACAAGGTGTTTCATGTGCATTGAAAAAAACACATAAGCTGAAAATTTTTGAGTGAAATTATAAGGTAGAAACTTGAAAATTTGCGAAATGCATTTCAAAAAAATCCCTTAATATACGAAATATTAACTGGTTGAAAACCTTTAACACTTCTACCCCCTCACATACAAAATTATTTTTTCGACCATTTTCAAGAAATCAATCATCACCTAACTATTAAAAGTTATCAATTTGAAATTTTGCAAAAAAAACTTAGAAAAATAATTGACATGAAATTACGTTAAAAGTTTTGAAATCGCGCTTGCCCTTCTACCCCCTCCCATACAAAAGTATGATTTCGACTAATTTCATTAAATCAACTAATAACCAACAAATTAAAAGCTACAAACTTGAAATTTCAATAAAAATTAAAGAAAATTGCATCACAAGTTTTACGATTCCCCTACCTCCTCTACCCCCTCCCATACAAAATTATTTTTTCGAGCATTTTTAAGAAATCAGTTATCAGCTAACTCTGAAAAGCTATCAATTTCAAATTTGGCACAAAAACTTATAAAAATAATTCAAATGAAGTTGCTTTAAAAGTTTTGAAATTGCGCTTGCGCTTCTACCCCCTCCCATACAAAACTATGATTTCGAACAATTTCATTAAATCAACTAATAACCAACAAACTAAACGCTACGAACTTGAAATTCTATACAAGCACCTTACAAGAGACGCGAAATAAAACTGCGTATCAAATTTTACGATTTCCCTATATTCTCTACCCCCTCCCATACAAATGTTCGGTTTCATGAATGTAACATACACCGAATTTTATGAAAATTCTATGCAACTTCGTCTATGAAACACATTCTATACAGAGAATATTGGACGTAATTCAAGCAATTAATTAAAAAGCTATAAACATCCACCCACCCTTACTATTACCCCTACTCCTCTCCTCATAGAAACCCAAACTTACAGCAACGAATGAAATATTGTTAACAGTCCTGCCCAAGAACTTCCTTTCACTTAGCCTTCCCTAACCACTCTAACCTGCATATTGACTTTCCACGCATCCGCAACTTGTCCCAAGAATAATTAAGTTTCGCCCGACTTGTTGGCAGTTTATCTATAGTTATGTTCATATTTTTTTGAAGATTCAAAGTTTTTTTTTTAATTTTCTACTGATTTTTTTTTCCAAATTTCTACGAGTAGCCCAGTAAAGAAAATCTAAAGGGTTAGAATTAGACTGGATTTGAGAAATAAGTAATAGCTTACGGCTCATCCCGATTTGCTCGAATTTATCCTCTTTACAGCAAGAAGATTGTTCCTGTTATCTAAAAAAAATGTCCGGATTTTTATGTGATAAGTATTGATTAACAGTATGCAAAACAAAGCAATTTACTTTATTATTCTAATAAGAAATCCGCACAGTTGGTGGCGCACGCAGGCGACGTGGATACTTTGACCCGATCAATACTTTGTGTTAAGGAGGTATTCTAGGAGTTGGAGTCGGCAGCGGGTGAAGTAGGGTTCAGGTTCAATGAAGCGAAAACTAAATACATGACCTAGGCACGAAGGACTTTCCCAGAAAGACAGAATATTACTATGGCCGAACACAACTTCGAGCAAGGGAATGAATTCGTATACCTGGGAGCCCTTCTCACAAAGGACGACAATGAACGACATGAAAGGGAGGAGATTCACAACAGCTAACAAAGAATTTTATGCGGTCCTCCCCATAACGCAATCAAAGAAGGTCCATCGAAAAAATAAACTACGCATCTCGATCAATCAAATTCCTGTTAAGACCCCAGGACATAGGACAGAAACAACTCTTTTCCGCAAGGCGCGATCCTGAGCATCAGCCTTAAGCTGTTGCCAGGACTTTTTTATTCCTCTGGCCTCCTGCTCAACTGCTCGCTTCCATGTGTTACATATCGCCCAACCCGACGTCTTCCTTGAGTATTATAATCCAGTGCCTGTTTGGCGATGTTTCGCTCTGGTATCCTCAAAGTATGACCTATCCACTGCCACTTCCGCCTTTGAATCTCGATAACTATCTTAGTCTGGCCAGTTGTACTCCAAAGTTCGTCGTTGGAGATCACTTCTGGCCAGAACATTCCTAAAATGCGTTGTTTGCAGTTTCTTGGTAAGTCGAACGGTCACTTTGAACGTACTACAAACATATAACAACACGGATTTGATGAATACGTCAAAAACTCGCAGCTTCGTACGAAGGAAGATCTCTCTTAACCTCCAGAAAGGGGAAAGGATACCGAACGCTGACGAGCTTTATTTAGACGAGCCTCAATATCCGTTTCGGCTCCGCCGTCCATGATAACAATGCTTCCGAGATAACAAAATCTTGCACCTCTTCCACATGTTGTCCATTAAGAATAATCGGTGTGCATCTGTTCGAACCCATGTGCATATATTTGGTTGTACGCACATTTATTTTCAGTCCCGATAGTCCGTTTTCGAATGCCAAAAGTCGTTGCCGTAGAATCCGCCCGTATCCGAGGCGCTGTAGCAGTTTCTCGTATTAGTTAAGTCTTAAGACCACGAGTGATAAGCCCATGATCCAGTGAATGTCCATTTGGCATTTTCAGGTCAAGCAGGAGTGGCTGTGGGTGAATTCTACTGCCCCCATTCCACAGGGGGATGGTTAGCTCAGGTCCGTGGAGTCGCTATTCTCTTCTTTCATGAAATGTTCTAAACAAATTTATTCAGTACGTAAAAAATGTATCGAGCTGAAATATTTACTTAGCATTATTATTAAGACCAAAAAAAAAAATTAAACGATTAGCTGCACTCCTTTCTACCCCATACAATATGACTCAATTTCACAACTTTACAAAAAGTTGTTTTTTCCCGAAAAGTATGAATGCTACTGACCAATTTAAATGTCAAATGTCAAATGCATAATACACAATCATTAAGAACTCGCCCTCCTTCTTCCACCTCACATACAAATACACAATTTCACTAAATCCAATAAACTAATTTTTTCTGTTTCTATTAAATGTTTGAATCCTAAATTTTGTATAAACCGTTTTGATAGCAGCTCTAGCGGGATGTGAAAAAATCCTCTGTCACATCCCCTACAAAATTTCTTAAAATCGAAAAATTTCTCTTTTATCTAGATTATCGCACGATTGTGCTTTACGCCCAAACGCAGTCCTATTATGGTTTTTAAAGATTTTTACAGTCGGTGCCAGAGTTTTTATACTCTAGATGAAATCTGAGAGTTTGTTCTAAAGTTTATAACGCTAAGAAATAAGGCTCGGAGAAAAAAATGAATGATACAGAAGTTAATATTATCACCCAAAAATCTCAAAACCGGATGTCCGTCCGTCCGTGCGCTCTCTAGCTTGAGAACGCGTTGACCTAGATAGCTCAAATTTTGTACACGTCGTTTTTGACAAAAAAAGTAAGGTTAAGTTCGTGAACGGGCCAAATCGCTCCACCCCTTCTACCTCCTCCCATACAAAATGACATAATTGCGCAATTCGACAATAAACGGAATTGGTCGAAAAATATAAAAACTATTGGCCTCAAATTTGGAATATCTTACTTTTATGATAATATCAATCTACCGAATAAAAATTATGCGTGTCTTCTCCCTCGTTCTACCACCTCCCATACAAGCTGTACTCGTCATGAAATACTCTAACCCAATTTACTCAGTGCATATAAAATTTAGCGAGCTGAAATTATGCACCAAATATTTATTTAAAAACATAACAGAATTATGATTGGGATTAAAGTCCAATCATATGATACTCTAGATGAGATGGAAATGACTTCAATATACCGGAAAATATGTCATCTCAAATTCTTTCGAATAGTGAATAGAGACTTTTGCATGGGAGGTGGTAAAAGTAGAGGGGGAGGTTTGTATTTTTCGTATATGACACCGAGCATGGCATGCAAAATGTTTTTTGCTGAATTTAAAGTTGTAAGTTTTCATTATTTTTAAAGAAATTGGTCATAGATTTTCTGAAATTGGGGCATTTGTATGAGAGGTGGCAGAGGAAGTGGAGCATTTAAGATGATTTTGAAACTGCTTATCATCACCATGGTTTGATTCAATTTCAAAGTCGATAGCTCATATACTTGAAGGAGAAATTCTTTTCTTGAATTTATAATACAGATATTTGTATGGGAGGTGGTAGAAGGAGTGAAGCGAAGCTGATTTCTTTTAAGACTTATTTCAATTATTAAGAAACAAATTTTGGCAAAATTTGAAGTTTGTAATTTTTCTAGTTTGAATGGAAATCGATAAAATGCATTTAACAAAAATTATGCATTTGTATGGGAGGGGGTAGAAGGAGTGTACGGATCAAGACAATTTTTTTTCGCATTAATAATATTTTTATTTGTATACTTTATACAAAATATCAAGGTGATAGCCTTAACAATTTCGAAGAAAAATAATTTAATTTAAATTTCAAAATTTCGTGAAATTTGTATGGGAGGGGGTAGAAGGAGTAAGGTGAAGTTGATAATTATTTTTAAAATAAATTGCAATTATAGTAGAATTAATTCTGACAAAATTTCGTCTTTTCAGCTCTACTAGTTTTAATGAAAATCGACAATTTGTACTTTTCAAAATTGTCCATTTGTGTGGGAGGGGCTAGAAGGGGTAAGGGGATCGGGTCAATATTCCGAGATATTAATGACATCTATATCATAAACTTTGACCTAAATATCAAGTCGATAGCTTAAATAGTTTCAAAGAAAAAACAATTTCTTTTTATTTCGAAATTTCATGAAATTTGTATGGGAGGGGGTAGAAGGAGTGGAGGGATGTAGCAAATTCACGAACTCAAAGTTACTTTTTGCTAAAAATAACACACAAAAGTTTTTACCACTATAGCTCAAAGCTTTCGAGAGTTATACTGTAGACAGACGCACAGACGTACAGACAGACGCACAGACGTACAGACAGACAGACAGACAGACAGACAGACAGACAGACAGACAGACAGACGGACAGACGGTCACTCGGTCACTCGGAATCGAAGTTTTTGACAACAAATATTTCTGTACCCTTGGCGGCTCTGTGCGAGCATTATTTCTTAGCGTAACAAACGGTATGGCAAACACAATATACTCTCAGATTTCATCTAGAGTATAATTATTAGTAGTGCCAAAAAAAATTAGACGATTAGCTTCACTCCTTCTACTTCTACCCCCCTCCCTATACAAAATGACACAATTTCGCAATTTGACAATAAATGGATTTAGTCGAAAAGTATAAAAGCTATTAGTCTGAATTTTAGGAGATATCACTTTCATAATAATTAAAGTCTACAGTAGAAAAATTATTTGCGTCCTCCCTCTCCTTCCACCCCCTCCCATACAAACTACACTTTTTCATGAAATGCTCATATTTTGTAATAAATATGTATTTAATTAGTATTATCACTAAGATCAGAAAAAAATATTTTATTAGCTTCACTGCTTCTACCCCCTCCCATACAATATGACACAGTTTCACAACTTAATAAAATGAATTATGACAAAAATTGGTTCATTTAGCTTTGCTAGTTGCAATGCAAACCGAATAAATGCATTTTTGAAAATTGTGCATTTGTATGGGAGGTGGTAGACGGAGTAAGGAAATCAGATTACTATTTCTTGAGGTTAATGATATTTATATCACTATAGTATGACCTAATTTTCAAGTCAATGGTTTCGGATAAAAATCGGTTTTTTTAGATTTCAAAATTTCATGAAATTTGTATGGGGGGGGTAGAAGGAGTGGGGGGATGTGGTCCGTTCACGAATTTAAAGTTACTTTTTTGCTATAAATGAGACACAACAAATTTCAGCACGATAGCTCAAAGCGTTCGAGACTTATGTTGTAGATAGGCGCACAGAGCAATTCGGAATCAAGGTTTTTGAGAGACAACAAATATTTCTGTACCCTTGGCGGCTCTGTGCGAGCATTATTTCTTAGCGTTACAAACGGTAAGGCAAATACAACATACTCTCAAATTTCATCTAGAGTATAAAATGGACCTTTGGACGAGCTACAATAGTAAGCAGATGTGGAGGTGTTGGTAAGGAAGAGGAATATCCAGGGGGACTAGCATCAGGAGAAGGCGTTTCAAGACTACTCGAAGAGACTTGGGTAGAATTCGAGAGTGCAGAATTATTATTAGCGGATGCTTTTGCAGAAGCTTGGCAAATATTAGAAGATGTAGATTTGTTCACTCTAGTCTTAGTGCGGGTAGGACGTGGATGACCCTCCCCCTTATATTAATTACCCTTCCTCTAGCTGATTCTGGTGGATCTGTGTACCGCCTTAATTGTCTCTAAATATAATTTTTTTATGGAAAGGAAATTCAAAGATGTAATCATTTAAAAAAAAAATCGTCTTACAATTTGTTTTAGCTCTCTCTTTTCGAACCCCAATGGATAAAAAAAATGAATTGTTTTTAAAAACTGTCCTTCAAACCCCTCTCTATACATATATGTTAATTTTCAGCTTCCTAGCTAGAACCACAATTAAGATATGCGAATTCTTAGTTTTCGGGCTTAGCGCTCCCCCGCCTCCTCCACCCAAAATAGGTGTCCGTCTAAGATCCGCAACCATCTACAATCCACCCAAAAATTAACTTTCTATCTTGAAGGGTTCGGGAGTTAATGTGCGCTGAGTGTACGGCGAGCAGACAGACGATTTTTTTACATTCTTATACTAATTTAGTCATGAAAAGGAGAAAACAAAATTTCAGGGTTGTAATTTTGTTTCCAAGTCGATCACAGGTACAATTTCTCACTATATTTTAATACATGCAAAAAATATATTAATTAAACAAATACAAAGCGAACAAAGTTATTTCATAAATATTAATGTAAAATGCACTTTATTTGCATAAATTATGAAATGTCGTAAGCACGAATGCACTCAAAAGAAAATCCAGACAATTCGCAATCCTAGCTTAGTTTCTTTTGCTTGCCGCTTTATGTTACACCTGTACTGCCTCTTCAATTATAATTAGTAAATTAGTGGCACATTTCTTAGCATTTGTTAATTAGCCGGGTGAACGAGTGCCCGATTATTTTATCAGTTGAAAACGAAAAGCGACGGAACTGAGTCGAGCCACCCAAGTCAGCGATATACTCGCCGGCACTTCTAGGCATAAAGACTGTCATCAATAAATCTTAGCACCGACACTAATTGAGACGAAGAGTTTTAATTCGAGTCGAATGTCTTGTAAAAGTGGAGTGTTGCGGCGAGCTATGAATCCTTAAGCAGTCTTAGCATAAATCGTATAATAAAGCGGCCGATTCAAATGGACTTATCACCAGACAGATTTCTGCACAATTATCCTTGTGGCTATTGAGTTTTGCCGCTGTAAGTGGTACGGCGATTAATTTTCGCACATACTAAGTATCCGCCATTATTAATCATCAAAACTAGAGGATGACCGAGAGTCGGGCAAGACGCATTTCTCGCTCTTTCGTTCGTAATAAACAATAATATTAGTCGTAATGTCTTAATTTGTTGGTGATGCGAAAATAATGATAGCCCTTTGCGCTTGATGCTGTTGTCATTTCGACTAATATTTCGGCACTTGGTATATAATAACTTGGCAAAGGTGTTTAAAAATTTGTACGGCTCTCTCTCTGCGATTGTTAAGCTTTTGATAGTGCAGTAGGGCTGCGCCTCAAGATCCGCTAATTATACCGACACAATATACTAAAGTGGAGGCAAAATATTAAGAAATTATGACTTGAGTTTGCCCGCAAACATTTATTCCGTTAAATTTAACGTAAAATGAGATCGCTATGTGTACTTGACGTTTGGTATCATGTCATTAAAATTAGATTACAGCCGAATCATATTTTCATTTTCACATGAGGTGGTATACGAGTAATAAAGTTTACGTAATCACTATAAAGAAGAAATGAACCTTTTCTGCAATGAAGTGTTTTCATATAAATTGAAGGGCTAGCAATCATTGTTAGTATATGCAGAAATCTATATTATTAAAGAAATAAGCGTTTTCGTAAACGCACTACAGCCCAAACCAATCATCCAAAGTAAACAACTTAAATACCATTGTAAACGTATTTTCGTCAAGGTGTGCCATTTCTGGGTTTCAGGTCTCTACCTGTTCTGATTCCGGATTTGCACTGAAATATGGCAACATGATGAAAGAATACTCCAGAAATCACGACAAGTCTACAAGACCTTCAAGCCGGAGCGAGACAGAGACATAAACTGGCGAAACCTTACAGAAATATTAAAGGAATCAATTACTATGGCAAAAGATTTATACAGAACAGACGTTTTTGCAGTGGTATCGGACAATGCTGCAGGGGTAAAATTAAACAAATTATTATTTTTCCTTTTCAATATACTCTCTCTTAAGCATAATACGTTAATCACATCTTTCGCAAAGTTTATTAATTCCTTCTAAAAAAAATTTTTATCAAGGCCTTCAAAATAAGCTGAAATTGCCGACTTCACCTTTTCGTCGTTGGTAAATTTTCTTCCCCGAAGTTCTTTCTTCAGCTTTCGGAACAAATAATAAACGGAGTGAGCCAGATTTGGACTATAAGGGGGCTGGTTCAATACTCCGCAACCGCATTTCTGTACGGCAGCCATAGCAATTTGGCTCTTGGGAACAGGTGCGTTGTCGTACAAAAGCAGCACACTTCGAGTCCACTCACTTCTTTGATGTCGTCCTTTAATTTGTGTAGCAGGTTGCCATAGAATTCTTCTGTGATATTTTCTCATTTTGATTTATAGTTAATCATCAAAACCCCCTCTAAATGCCAAAAAATACTGGTCATGATTTTTCCGCCGGATTGAGAGACATTGAACTTCTTGTGGGATGATGCGCCTTTACGAAACTACTGCTTTGACTCCAGCTTCGATTCAGGCTCGTAATGATTAACCCAAGTTTCGTTTCTAGTAACAATCCGGGTCAAAATTTCATCCCTCTTCTCGCTAACGAGATGCAAAAACTCGCATAAATACTCGAGGCGCTGCTTTTTCTGAAACGCTAAGAGCATTCTTGGTATCCACCTTGCGCTGACTTTAGACATGCCACGATGATTGTGGAGGATATTCAAAACGATTGTATCTGATACTCCAACCATTTTTGCGATTTCTTTCTTCTTTAAACGAGCATCTTCAAAAACAAGTTTCTCCACTTTTAAATAAACTATGCGACTTATAAATCATCGTTATTCCAGGGCAAGAAATGATTTGTGGCGTTTTTCCCTGCTTGATAAGGAACTTTACGACAGTATGAAACTAAATTTTGTCCACAGTTAGCGTTTTCTTTCCGATTGACTTGTTGATTTATTGATAACTAAAATGTTAGTGATTCGATTTGACAGAATTTTTGTATTTATACCTGTATTGAGTGTTAGAATACCTCCAGGTAAAAATATTTTCCCCCTTCATTGATCATCCCCTTCATTCTGCGAAATTTTTGACCTCTCTTGAACTTGCGAAAGATGTTAGAGATGGAGAGCTCACAAATAAAGTTTAAACCGTTTTAAAAATTTGAAGGCCCCGCCCCACCCCCTCAGTTAAGTAATTTTCAAACTACTTTGGCGTAGCGAATAAAAGATCGATTGGATCAAGAGACCACTGAAATTAAAGTTTGAACCAAATATTTATGGGTGCCATTGGTGATTTTAACAAATTAATGCGCGAATTTTCTTAAACTAAATTATTGAGTTTAACCCTATACTGCGCATTATAGTCGATTCAGCAACAGCTCCATTTATAACATGTGATCTTGAAATGCTAACAATAAACGGATTCAGTGCCTCAGATACAGCGCCTCGGATGCAGATGGATTCTATGGTAACGATCAGTGGTGTAGGTAAGAGCAGCAGTGCCATCTGCACAATTTTCAGTGCTCCCACTCCAACCAAAGCCATGCCCATTGTGGTAATATTTTGTGTATAAGTTTATAATACAAATAAACTGCCAACATGTCGCAACTTCGTCTATGAAACTGGCATTCTATACAGAGAATATTGGATTTGATTCAAGCGATCAATTAAAATATTATTAATATCTACCTACCCGTATTATCACCCTCCCCGTCCCCCCACAAAAGCCCAAACTTGCATAAACGATTGAAATATTGATAAAATGTGCTGGAGCTATTGATCGTATTCGCAATTAAGTGTTAAATTGACAGCAGCCCTGCCCTAGATCCCGTACCACTTAGTCTTTCCTAACCACTCTAACCTGTATATTGACTTTCCATGCATCCTCAACTTATCCCAAGAATAATAAAGTTGCGCCCGACTTGTTGGCAGTTTATTTATTCTTCAATTCTATTGGTTCTTCATTTGGCTAAGTGTGAAATACTTTGCTTTTTTTTAACAATTGAATCTTTCTTCTAAAATTTATCTATTATCGAAGTTATGCAAAAAAACATAACAGGGCTACGATTGCGCGTAAAGCGCAATCTTACGATCTCTAGATGAAATAGAATTTTTTGTGATCCCAAGAAATTTCGCATGGGAAGTATTAGAAGGGATGACAGCATTGAACTAATTTTTCCCCATCATGCTAAAGTAGCTATAAAAATGTTTTGTACAAAATGCTTACTCCAAAAATTGAATGGGAACTGAAAAAATTAGTGAGTTAGATTTAGTGAAAATGTGCAGTTTGTATGGGAGGTGGTAGAAAGAGTGGGGCGACTAGAGTGATTTTTTTCAGAAATAACTAGGAATATTGTAAAATTGACATCCCTGAAATTTCAGACTAGTGCCATTTATACTTTTCAAGAAAATCGATTTTTTGTGAAGTTGTGAAACTGTGTCATATTGTATGGGAGGGGGTAGAAGCAGTGAAGCTAATCAAATATTTTTTTCTGATCTTAGTGCTAATACTAATTAAGTATTTATTACAAAATATGAGCTCAATAAATGTTATATGTTCTGAGAAAATCGTCTTAGAGCATTTCATGAAAAAGTGTAGTTTGTATGGGAGGGGGTGGAAGGAGAGGGAGGAAGCAAAAAATTTTTCTACTGTAGATTAAAATTGCTATGAAAATAACATATCCGAAAATTCAGACTAATAGCTTTTATACTTTTCGAGTAAATCCGTTTATTGTCAAATTACGAAATTGTGTCATTTTGTATGGGAGGGGGTAGAAGGGGTGAAGCTAATAGTCTAAATTTTTTTGGGCTTACTAACAATTTCAAATAAATATTTGGTGCACAATTTCAGCTCTCTAAATTGTATACGCAATGAGTAAATTGGCTTAGAGTAATTCATGACAAGTACAGTTTGTATGGGAGGTGGTAGAAGGAGCGGGAGGATACGCATAATTTTCGTACGGTAGATTGATATTATCATAAAAGTAACATATTCCAAATTTCAGGCCAATAGCTTTTATACTTTTCGAGCAAATCCATTTATTGTCAAATTGCGCAATTGTGTCATTTTGTATGGGAGGGGGTAGAAGGGGTGGAGCGATTTGGCCCGTTCACGAACTTGACCTTACTTTTTTGTCAAAAACGACGTGTACAAAATTTGAACTATCTAGCTCAACGCGTTCTCAAGCTAGAGCGCGCACAGACGGACGGACGGACGGACGGACGGACGGACGGACGGACGGACGGACGGACGGACGGACGGACGGACGGACGGACAGACGGACAGACGGACGGACATCCGGTTTTGAGATTTTTGAGTGATAATATTAATTTCTGTATTCATCATTTTTTTCTCCGAGCCTTATTTCTTGGCGTTACAAACTTTAGAGCAAACTTATAATACTCTCAGATTTCATCTAGAGTATAATCATTGGAACTTGAATTGATGAAAACTGACGACTTGGAAAATTCTCCATAGTTTCTACCACTGAATACAATAAATAAATCCCACAGAATTTTGTTACAATCCTTCTTCTCCATCCTATGAAAGTGAACATTTTATGAAAATATAACAGATCTGCGACTGCACGAGAAGCCCAATTATGCGATACTTATATCGATCATTTACTAAAAGCATTATTTCTAAATGAACGTTATCCTGATCAAATACGATTACTACAAAAATAAATTAAACTTTGTCTTCAAAATTGTATCAATTTTAGAAACAGGTATGAAGTTTTTGGGTCTTGTCGAAATCTAAAAATAACGAAAATTGAATTATGATTATATTTCATAGAAATTAATAAAAAAAAACTTCATAACAGAATTATGACTGGGTGGAAAGCCCAATCATATTATATTTAATGTACCGGAAAATATGTCATCTCACATTCTTTCGAATAGTGAATAGTGACTATTGTATGGTAGGTGGTAGAAGTAGAGGGGGAGGTTTGCAAGTTTAATATATAGCACCTAACGCGGCGCTCAAAATATTTCGTGTTGAATTGAAAGTTTGTAGTTTTTTTCAAACAAATTGGACATAGCTTTTCTGAATTTTTGGCATTTGTATGGGAGGTGGCAGCGGAACTGTAGAGCTCTAGATAATTTTGAAACTGCTTATCACCACGCTTTGTTTCTATTTCAAAGTCGACAGCTCTCATATGTTCGAAAGAGAAATACTTTTCTTGAATTTATAATACAGATATTTGTATGGGAGGGGGTACAAGCAGTAAAGTGAAGCTGATAATTTTTTAATGCTGCAATTATTAAGGGACAAATTCTGACAAAATTTAAAGTTTGTGCTTTTTCTAGTTTTAATGAAAATCTATACAACGAATTTGATAAAATTATGAATTTATATGTGGGTAGAAGAAGTGTACGGATCAAAACAAAATGTTTCGAAGAACGAAAAATAATTTAATTGAAATTTCATGAAATTTGTATGGCAGGTGAGTGAGGTGAAGTTGGTAATTTTTTCAAAACTGATTGCAATTATAATTGAATTAACTCTGACAAAAATTCTACTTTTCAGATTTACTACTTTCAATGAATATCGAAAATATTAATTTTTAAAAATGATGCATTTGTATATGAAGGGGTAAATGGAGTGAGGGGATTGAATCAATATTTTTTGTGATATTAATGAAAAATACATCATTATACTTTGACTCAAATCTCGATAGCTCAAATGGTTTCGAAGAAAAGTCAATATCTGAAAATTTTGAAATTTCAAGAAATTTGTTTGGGAGAGGGTAGAAGGAGTGGGGGATGTAGCCCGTTTACGAACGTTTCTTTTTTGCTAAAAATGACACACAATAACATTCAGCACGATGGCTCAAAGCGTTCGAGAGTTATGCTGTAGCCAGACGCACAGACGGTCACTCGGAATCGAGGGCTTAGAGCGAAAACAAATATTTCTGTACTCTTGGTGGCTTTGTGCGGGCATCATTTCTTAGCATTACAAATGGTAAGGCAAACATAATATAGTCTCTGATTTCATCTAGAGTATAAAAACTCGACTGAACAGGAATATAGGGAGCGAAATCCATATAGTAAATGTGCCTACCACCTGTTGATGATCCAGTATATCGTGCTAACCATAGAAAAATGAAACACATTAATGCTACCCCCCTCCCTCTGATTATGCGATAGGAATTTTTATTGGAATTCACTACGGTATGCAGATAGTTCTACAATGTTGCATTGACAGCACTAGTCTCAATAACACCGTATTTTACAAAGACTTGAAAAAATCGAATCGATTAACACAAATATTCTTTCCTAGTACGGCAACCGAACTATAAATGGTTGTTCGCTGTACAAAGAAAACACAAAAAAAAAATGTTTGAAGAACAAAATGGACACAAACGATAGCAGCATTGTCGTGTGGTGTGGAGGAAGTGAATATTCAAATCGAAAAATTTAATTAAGAGCCAAGATGGAGTGTTTCGTGAGGCACTTTTGGCCATTGTAGGCTGCTGATCGTCTTCGGTATTTGCCATTTGCGGCAAACTAGCAGTCTTCAACTGGGCGAATTGAAAACGAACAACAGAAGCAACGATACTTAACACCATCGGCCACCGAAACCTCCAGCATCTCGGGACTCTGGCATCTCAGCGTATGCACTTTTTACAAGCATCGTTCTGAAGCGGCGGCATGAACTCCAAGTTCTTAAGATTCTCTTCCGTCTTCGCTACTCAATGCTCAGCGTTCACCTTCAACATCGGGCATAACTCGATAGTCGAACAAAATGTTCTAAGAACGCGCAACATAGACGAAAAACGTGACCATGTTATTTGAAATTGGGCGTTGAGGAACACAACAGACCGATCTGATGATCTTTAATTGGAAATAATCATCTAATGCTACCTCTATTTGCTTTCTTAGATCTTCATTCTTGCTGCTTTCGTTTCAGTTAACTGTTCTTCTTCTCAGACCTCTTCTCTACAGATTTACTCATAAGAAAAATGCGAATGACGAATCATTTCTGATTCCGCCGATCCTCGAAAATTTGATGATTTCGTAAATTTACCTGTTTGACCGGTCATGTACGAAAAGAAATGAAATAAAAATTCCTTCAATTCTTTGGCGTCCAGAATTGAGGATTGGGGGTATGAATAATTGCAGCGACCATCGCCACAGTTAAAATACGACCAGATATCTTCGGCCGGAATATATTTGTACGTTGTATTTCGGTTATTGACATAGCATTTAAAAATTCATCGTCGTTAGTGAAGTCATGTAGGATTATCGAGATTATTTCAACATGCCAAATCGTATCGTGAAACTGAATTATAGTATGTTCCATTTTGTTCCACCACTGGTATGGTTCTGCAATGTATTAGATTGCCTGCGTCCTGAGAGAGCGGACCCTGAACGATCATGTATTTCAGTTATAGCCGATTTTTTAATCTCTTTGATGAATAAATCCCAATAATTGGTTCATTTCACAAAACAATATCAAAAAACATGAAAGGACTAGGATTGGGCGTAAAGCCCAATCGTGCGATAATCTAGATGAAAGAGATTTTTTTTGTTTTTAAGGAACTTTGTAGGGGAACTAGTACAGGGGTTGACGACATTGACTTTTTTTTCATCACGCTAAAGTTGCTATCAAAATCTTTTATACAAAATTTAGGATTCCAAAAATTAATAGGTACTGAGAAAATTAGTGTAATAGATTTAGTGAAATTGTGCAATTTGTATGAAAGGTGGTAGAAGGAGGCGCGATTTCTTAAAGACAGAAATAGCTACAAACATCACACTTTTGACATGTTTTAAATAGTAGATCAGTAGCATTCATACTTTTCAGGCAAATCGACTCTTTGTAAAATTGTGAATTTGTGTCAGATTTAATGGGAGGGGTTAGAAGGAGTAAGGCTAGCAGTTTAATTTTTTTTGGCCTTACTAATAATACCAAATAAATAATAAGTACACAATTTCAGCTCGATAAATTTTATGCGCCCTGAGTAAATTGGTTTAAACTATTTCATGAAAAAGTACAGTTTATATGGGAGGTGGTGGAAGGAAGAGGAGGACTTAAATAATTTTTATATAGTATATTGAAATCATCATAAAAGTAATATGTTCCAAATTTCAGACCAGTAGCTTCTATACTTTTCGAGCAAATCCGTTTATTGTCAAATTGCGCAATTGTGTATGGGAGGGGTTAGAAGGGGCGGAGCGATTTGGCCCGTTCACGAACGTGACCTCACTTTTTTGCTACGAATGACGTGTACAAAATTTGAACTATCTACCTCAACGCATTCTCAAGCGAGAGAGCTAACGGACAGACGGACGGACGGACAGACATCCGGTTTTGAGATTTTTGAGTGATAATATTAACTTCTGTATCATTCATTTTCCTCTCCAGTCCCGCCTCTTTGCATTTAGAATGCAACGAGTGAACATTTGACAAGTCCAAACGGTTATGTGCAAGCAACCACATGTCATCAGCAGAATCAAGGTGACTTAAGATGTTAAATAGTCTCCATTGAAGACTTTCATTTTTTTTTTTACGGAATGACCTGTGTTATAGAGAATTTCGGCCTTTATGTGCAATGCACAAACACAGTCATAGAGGGAAGGAATGGGACTAAGAAGCTAGGGGAAGAGGAGTGAGAACGACCGTAACGAGCGGAGAAGCTGATATATATTTTTCAGTTGTACTGACTGCTACTGACAAATATTTGCAGATGTTATGGGGGAATGAATGATAGAAAGCGAACGAAATCCATTTACTGAGTATCTAGGCCTTTTTGAAGTGGAACTGTTTCACTTTTACACCGTTTGCCCATTTTATTTCGAATATTTTTTTCATTGCCAGTAGCAACTGAAAAATTCGTGCTTAAAAAATCCAGTCTGGAATGGGAATCGAACCCACGACCTATTGACTGAAAAGCAAGCACGCTGCCCACTACGCCACGGAAGCCTTTTTATCTTCCCACCTTCTAGTGCAGCTTTCAATATGTCATTTATTATCACCAGAAACAGGGCTGGTGATAATATGCAGCCTTGCCTGACACCCGTTCGCACAGGAAAGCTCTCGGACAGCTCTCCTCTCTGTAAGACGCGACACCTTGCATCTTCGTAGGATTCCTTAATCATAGCTTTGGTCTTATCTGGAATACTTCTCATAAGCAAAGCGTTCCATATGTATTCTCGCTTAATGCTGAGATGTAGTAGCGAACCCATTTCAGCAAACTGCTCCAATATTACCCGTAGGGTGTTTGTGTGGTCGGTACAAGACGTCCCTTTACGGAATTCAGCCTGATAAGCTTCGAGAGTGCTCCCCAAGACATCACTAATGCTATTGAGAATTACCTTAGTCATAGTTTTGACGCCTTCCTTCCATTTAGTTGGATATCTTTCTTCATTCCACTCAGTAAAGAGTGAGAGGAATATATCAGCTATTCGGGTCCGCTTTGAGGAGTTTAGTTGGTAGGCTGTTTATACAAGAAGCTTTCCTTCCCGCCATTGACCGAATGTAAGAAACTATCTCTTCCTTATCTGGGGATCGTCCCTAATAGAGGATTGTTGTGGTTGGAGGTTGGATGTTTCGTAGTTGTTCTGTTTCTGGAATATCTTTCCCTGACAAGATGTTTAAAATATCAGAGAAGTATTCCTTCCAAAGCCGTAACTGATGTTGAAAAAAAAACAAAATTTCAGAGAAGCAAATTTTTTTTCTTTTCTGTGTCGATCACAATACTTTATTATTAGAATAATAAAGTAAAATTACATATTTATATACAATATTATATTCGAATAGAACATCAAGGTAAGGCAGAGTAAACATTTTTTAGAGAAATTGCGCAACGAGCCCTCTGATGGTAATAACAAACATTATAAAGTATCTTATTTGAATTCTTTTATTTTATATCTTTCTTTTTACATATACAGTGTGTTCAAGAAGAACGTGTCGGAAGTAATTCCTTCCTACCTACTCAAACATTTATGTGTTATTACAAATTATGTGTGACATACCACTGCCGATTTTGTGTTAGATTCATTTGGTCAGTACAGTTTGATCTTACGTAAAGACAACAAGTTAAGAAATGAGGGCTCTTTATAAAAATCGTTTTGAAATCGTTTTTTTGGTTGCCCATCCTGAAGGTCGACGCATAATTCCAGCACGTGGCCTGCTTGGGTATTCCTTGGTCACCTCAATCTATGAAAATGAAAAATTCGAAGATAGAGGGTTGTGCGAAGGTCTAACAATCCTTCCACAATAAAAAAAAGAAAATGTTAAGGAACCTGGAGGCCAAGACGCGATTTGGGCTGTAGTGCCATTGTAGAAATAGAAGAAGATCCTATATACCAAAACCAGTGCATCATATGTAAGGAGGTGGATTACGAGGTATAAGAAGTTTAAGAAATAAATATGAGTGTATTGAATTTCGTAGTATTTATTGATTTTTTTGAGGCACATTCATCTTGAACACACTGTAAGAAATCGTATCTATCATTCGTCCTCTTGAATACCGTCCTGACACCATCGGCTTTTATATCGGAAAACCATCTAAATGCACAGCAGTGAAAACCGTCAATTATTGTTGCGCAAGAGGCATACGCGCTACGATAGTTATAGTGAGATAATATTTCGCAATGATACAAACTACAAAAACTCGACTGCTTGAGACTAGCCAAAAGCTAAAAATTAAACATTTAAGCAAAAAACACTATAGAAGAAGAATACAGGGATAGAAGAGCCTTAAGAAAGATTGAAATATGTTACCCTCCGATGATGAGTTCACTACAGTCTGTATATAAATTAATTACAGTTGTCATGTATTATAGTTTGCGTCTACTAATTTGGTAGAACAATGAAATTATTAGATAGTTTTTGAACAGATTTTTGCTGCCACCTCATAAAGGGTGGTCCAACTAAAACGCACAATGTTAATTGTAAATAAAACAAAAAGTTTTCAGAGAATTATCTTAATCTTTTTTATTATGATAGAAGGATCTATGAAAATTATGTGTGAAACAAAATATCGCCCAAATGCTTGCCACGGCTACAGTTGCATACTTCTATCCGATGGTCCATATTTTCAATGACTCTGAGACATAATTTAGGTTCAATGTCGTTAATGTGCTGAATTACCTCATCCCGCGATAGCGAACACCATTCACGGTAACTACTTGGCCGTCCCCATTTTCGAAGAAGTACGGCCCGATGATGCCGCCAGCCCATAAACCGCACCAAACAGTCACTCTTTGTCGATGCATCGACTCTTCAAAAATCATTCGTGGATTTTCATTTGCCCAAATGCGGCAATTCCGCTTGTTAACGAGTCCACTGAGGTGAAAGTGTGCCTCGTCGCTGAAGATGAAGTGCACGAAATGCGTTTTGATTTGAACGCCCATTTTCGTAAAAGGCTTCAACAACCTTAACGCGCTGCTCAATTGTGTACCTCTCCATGGTTGAATTTGTCAAACACTGAAACAAAGAAATGCCACATTAAGTTGGGCGAAAAACTTGACGTCAAGGTGTGACTCACAATTAACATCGTGCATTATGGTTGGACCACCCTTTAGAAAGCATATTAGCAGAATTAGTAAATTGAATTAGGAGGCTCAAAATCAGCGAACTTAGGTGTATTTACTACATTTTTTCTCTCTATATAACATTACCGCGAATTGTTGCAATAATAAACATAAGAAGTTTGTCTTTAGCCAGTGTAGGAGTTACGAGTGCAAACAAGTCTGTTGTTACGTTCTCGCACCACTCAGTCGCAGTTTCTACATTTGTAGTTAATCGTAGCACTTCATCAGTACCAAATTTTTTGATCAACTGGAAGAATTTTGTTATACATACATATGCAATTGGCTCCCTTCTCATGTGCGGGCTAAAAAATTCGCACAAAAACATTACTAACCAAAATAAGAGGAGAAGTCAAGGCGACTCTAGCTGTAGCTTCTTCAGTGATAGCCGCAAACCCTAACAACTGAAGGCAAAACTGCTCAGCTAATGTTTAAAATCTCAATTAGAGTTTATTGAAACGTCTATCTAATGAACATCAATAATAGCGAAAGGTATAACTATATTTCAAGATTGAAGTAAAGTTGCAGGAAACGAATATTCCATGACGCATAAAAATGCTAGCTATTGTATCACGGATGGCATAACAAAGCTATTTTTAGCAATTTTAGACAGATTTTACAATTTGTAGCCAGAGATACTAACACCGCTGCAGTCAACATTTCTCTTACTCGTTTCTATCTATGGAATGGCATTAGGATACCCTTGTTAGCCAAACTGTCTTCTAATGTTCTACTGAAAGTTTGGGAAGGCAGTTTACTATACCAAAACAGGCTTAAAGAACTGTGTGATTTACCATTTCTAAAAGAAAATACTTTAGCTTGTCAATAACTGATTTTATTATTATTAAGTTTAGTTTTGATAGAGTTACAATAAAAAACATAGCAAGACTTCGATTGGGCGATACTCTAGATAAAAGAAGATTTTTTTTTTAATTTTAAGATATTTTGTAGGGGAAGTGGTAGAGGGGGTGATATTGAACTAATTATTTCACATCAGGCTAGAGTTGCTACAAAAATGTTTCATATAAAATTTAAGATTAAAAAATTAATAGGTACTAAGAAAATTAGTGTATTGCATTTAGTGAAATTGTGCAGTTTATATGGGAGGTGATAGAAGGAGGGGCGAGTTCTTAATCACTTTTGTAGATAAAACTATAAGCATCATGCTTTCGATATGTCTTAAATTGTAGATAAATAGCATACCTACTTTTCAGGGAAATCTACCACTTTTGTAAATTGCGAAATTGTGTCATTTTGTATGGAGTGATTTGGCCCGTTTAAGAATTTGACCTTTTTTTTTGTCAAAATCGACGTGTACAAAATTTGAAATTTTCCTTGCTCAACGCTTTTTCAAGCTAGAGAGCGCATAGACAGACGGACGGACGAACAGATGGACGGACATGCGGTTTTAAGATTTTCGATTTTCTTCGCGTTACAAACTTTAGAGCAAACTTATAGATTCCATCTAGAATATAAAAATATGTACATGAAAACTTATGTTAGAGAATTAAAAGAAAAGATTTCCGGATTCTACACTGTTACGCTTTATTATTCGTGACGTTTCGGTCTCTGCTGAGACCTTTATCAAACTGAACGAAGGTCTCAGCAGAGACCGAAACGTCACGAATAATAAAGCGTAACAGTGTAGAATCCGGAAATCTTTTCTTTTAATTCAAAATGCACTGTGAAAACATTCACCAAACTATGTTAGAGAAATTAAAAAGTGCTTTCGTCGCACCACATCATCTGATTTAGTGTGAAATTTTCATTTAAAATTATTGTTATTCATGTAAAGGTGTGTTGACCCCTTAATAATAACACAAAATAAATTATGTAGGCAATCAGTTCGATAACACGTCGGCAAAATTCTTAAATCAAATCAAAAGACTTAAGCCAGAAACCCAATTAGTTCGCATGGAAATGCACTGAGAAATATTTGAACAAACCGAATTACTCGCGATCAGTGTTATGCCGAATACGAAAGACGAAAAGAATTCGACTTAAGACAAAAGCATAAATACATTAATTAGAGACAAGCAATTACTAATTAAATCCATTCACCAGCCGAGAAAATACAATGCCGGTGAAGTGTTCATAAAACGAAGTCATTCTGGACTTTTATTAATGCGAGGGGATTTCGAATTCAGGGTGTGAGCTCCAATCTAAAAACAGCTCGATGCAATTAATAATTCGCATTATTTATTTATTCGCATGTAATGCCGAAAATCGTACGAGTAGAATATTCGTTTCCATGTATCCGTCTTAAGTACAATCGACGTATTGAACCCGCAGTCGGGCTAAATACCAAAAAGCGCCCTATCATCATCGGACCCTGAAAATATCGAACTGGAAACGGAGAAACGGAAAGCCCCGTAGACATAAATAATCGAAATGCACATATTTTATTGCATAATGGCGGACGCGAACGCTTCAAGGAAATTGATTGCCGTTGTCACACCTCTTCCTCTTTTCTTCCACATGGCTCCAGACTCCTTCAAATCTGCGCTTATTTTCTCAAAAAGCACTCAGCCGAATCCGAACAATGCGGCGCAACAAGAGTTCTGCTGACTGCAGCAGAAACTATTGACTTGCACGGATTTAATGGAAAAGGATTCGGACCAGAGCGCAGACCGGTCGGTCATCGTACCGCCGCGCTGGTCGGCCAAGTGGTAGAGATTTGATTTCAGGTGTTGTCTTCGGCCGAGAGCGTTCGCCCTGACACTGGTAATGGAGAATGGCGTGGCCATTTCAGGGAACCATCGTCCAATCATATGTATAAGATGTCGTCGCAACAGCAGCAGCAGCCGGCTGTAACTGAAAGTGTCGTCCAACAATGCTTAGCAGTAATTTCTCACTGAACTCGGACGACTTGTGAAAATGTCGGAGGCATTAATTGAACTTGACGTGCGGTCAATTGGGGTTAGCATTGCCCTTTGCGTGACCATGCAACTCAGTTCACACTGCGGATTATAAGGCAAAACGAACGCACGTAATCGCTTCTCGAACATTTCACCGTTGCGACAGAACTAACAAAATTTTAATTGCACGAGACATAAGATGCGAGCTGCACATCTGAGTGATTATTGGTGTGTTCGGGGGAACTATACGTATCTTATCACAATGAGATAAACTTAATAAGTTTAATTACCGTAATTTTGTTTTTAATGCTGAATAAGAACAAGATGAATTTGGGAGGCTAAAGAAACATTTCGCCCACTGCTTGTATTTGTCGTGCAATACAAGATTTGTTAGCATAAAATATCTGCCTGTAAGTCGCGAGCAACCTTATTATTCTTGGGACAAGTTGATGATGCGTGGGAAGCAAATATGCTTAAAGATACGTAGCGTAATGGGCAGTTTGATCCACAGTCAATAGGTCATGGGTTCGATTCCCACTCCAGGCAGTAGGATTTTTTTTCAGTTGCTACTGGCAATGAAAAATTATTCAAAATGAAATGGGCAAACGATGTAAAAGTGAAATAGTACCATTGCTGAAAGGTCTATATTCTCAGTAGATGGTTTCTGTTCGCTTTCTATCATTCAGTTCCCCATAATATCTGCAAATATTTATTAGTTGCAGCCAGTACAACTGAAAACATATCAATTGCATGATGATTATAGTTGTTTCTCAAAAACCACTTTTTACTCTCCTCCTACCACCTCCCATACAAACTGCACAATTTCACTAATAAACTAACTATTTTTTGAATCCTAAATTTTGTATAAAACATTTTGATGGAAACTCTAGTGTCATGCGAAAAAATTAGTTAAGTGTCGTCACCACCACCCCCCCCCCCTCTACAACCTCCCCTACAACATTTGTTAAAATCAAAAATTTATCCTTCATCTAGAGTATCGCGCGGTTGTGCCTTACGCCCAGTACAGTCTCGGAAAAGAAGGACTCAACGACAACGAACCCGCAAACAAAACAATTACACGATACCCCAGATATTGTCGAATTGCGAAATTGTGTCATTTTATATGGGATGGGGTAGAAGGGGTGAAGCTAATCGTCTAATTCTTTTTTTGTCTTACTAATAATTCGAAATAAATATTTAGTGCAAAATTTCAGCTCAATAAATTTTATACGCACTGAGGAAATTGGTTTAGAGCATATCATAAAAAGGTGCAGCTTGTATGGGAGGTGGTGGAAGGAAGAAGACCACCCAAATAATTTTTATACAGTAAATTGAAATCAGCGTAAAAGTAATATGTTTCAAATTTCAAACCAATAGCTTTTATAATTTTTGAACAAATCCGTTTATTGTCAAATTGCGAAATTTTGTCATTTTGTATGCGAGGGGGCAGAAGGGGGGGAGCGATTTGGCCCGTTCATGAACTGGACCTTACTTTTTCATCCTTAATGACAAATGACGTGTACAAAATTTGAACTTTCTAGCTCAATGCGTTCTCAAGCTTAAGAGCGAATAAACGGACGGACAGACGAACGGACTGAAATCCGGTTTTGACATTTTTGAATGACAACAAATATTTCTGTATAATTGGCGCGAGCATTATTTCTGTGGTCAAAAAATTTAGAGCAAACTTACAATACTCTCAGATTTCATGTAGAGTATAAAAACGGGGGGGGGACGGGCGTTTTCAGCTAAATACGACATGCTGCAGTTCTCACTGCTATGCTGCGTGTCCAACTATATCATACTTTTTGGCTAGTTGACGTTCTCACAATTTTACTTCTAAGTTAAAATCCCTACTTACTGTGGTATAAATTATAATGAGAATATAATCGAATTTAGCAGTAATAAAGTTAAGGGAATTTTCAAAAAAAGTCCGTGACATCAAATTGTTAATGGAATAAAATGCATTTTTATACTCTAGATGAAATCTGAGAGTAAATCGTATGTGCCTTACCGTTTGTAACGCTAAGAAATAATGCTCCGAAAGAGTTGCCAAGGGTACAGAAATATTTGCTGTCGGTCAAAAAACTCGATTCCGAGTGACCGTATGTCCGTCTGTCTGTCTGCCTGTCTACAACATAACTCTCGAAAGATTTAATCTATTGTGCTGAAATTTTTCATATGTCATTCTTAGCAAGAAAGTAATGCGGGCCACATCGCTAAACTCATTTTTTTTATGGACCCAAGTTGAACTTAGGGGTCACCCTTTAAAACTGTAGCATACAGTCCAGTCGGTTTAGAAAGGGATGAAACAAAATAAAAATAAACAAAGTAAACAGTTAATTGAATAAGGACGGACAGGATAAAAGAAATCGATGAATGTTGCCTTAAAATTGCGCGATGTTATAATCACTAGAAAAAGCAGCCGCGGGTAGTGCATTCCACATTTTGGATGTTCGAGGTATGAATGAATACCTAAATTTCACCGTACGCGATTTCGGTGGCTCAACCATATACTTATGAGCGCCTTCAGCAGCATGAGCATTGCGCGTGAACTTATATAAGGGAAGGAGGGAAGACGAATAATTGCTACAGCGGGCATGGAAATATCTGTAGTGGATGGTCAGTACTTCGAAATTTCTGCGATGTTCAAGGGAATCTAAATATGCTATTATGGTATCATATCCAATAAGTTGAAGCGCAAAACGCTGAATTCGATCCAGAATCTTTAGATGAGTTGCGAATTGTACTCGAATCGGGGCCTGATGTATGCCTTATAGATGGTTGCAAGATCGGATGGTGTAAAATATTTCTTGCACCTTCGGAGAAAGCCTAAGCACTTGGAGGCGTCTAAGGCTACATTGTGGATGTGCTGGCTCCAATCAAGTTTTTTATTAATGTGCATACCGAGCAGATAGAAACTCTCCGAATGATCAAGAGTTACACCAACAAAGATTAGTTCAGATACCGACATTTCGTATTTAAGAGAAAGATGACAGGCTTGTGTTTTAGAGGCATTAAACCCCTCGATTCACTCTGTTCCATTGCAGGACTGTGTTTAGGTCAATATTTAATGAAGTGAATAACTCCCGGCGCTTAATAGACACAGAAGACTGGTGCTCCTCAGCAATTGAGTCGAAGCTGTAAGTGTTTTCAAGTGTACTGTCATCTGCGAAGCTGTGAATTGTTTTGAGAGTCGACGACAGGAGGTCGTTAATAAAGATTAGAAATAAATTAGGTAATAAAACGGAGCCTTGAGGGACGTCGGAATTGATAGGAAAGGGAGACGAAGAAACTCCGTCTAAAACAACTTCGATAAGAAACTCTCAATCCATAACAAAAGCATCAAAGCTAAATGCTTTGAGCTTAGAATGTAGAGGCTTATGCCAAACTCCATCAAACGCTTTCGCATTGTCTAATGCAAGTACTTGGCCTTCGCCAACTTTATGTATGCAAGTGTTCCAGCGTTCGTTTAGGTAAGCCAACAGAACACCTGTGAATTTTCGCGACTGAAAATCATATTGGCGATCATCTATAAGTAGGTTACTCTCTAAGTGTTGCATGGCCTTGCGGTTGACAGCAGTTTTCATAACTTTTGACAGCACGGAATTGATGGCTATTGGGCGATAGTTTGCGGTGTCCGACTTGCTTCCCTTCTTGGGTATAGGGTGCACATTCGCTTATTTCCAGCTATCTGGGAATTTCCCTGAAGTATAGAATAGGTGAAAAAGGTTGCGAAGATGTTTAGCCAAAGATGAGAAGCATTTTTTAAGGGGGGAATACCGTCCAGACCAAAGGATCTGTTGATATTGAGATCCTGAAGAATTTTAGCAATGACGCGAGTGTGAAACTTTATGGCATGCTATATGGTGCATGTAGGCGATACAGTTGGGGGTGACTGATTACTAGGTGGCAAGGTTGAATTTCTCGCAAAACTCGCTGCCAGTAAATTTGTCTTTCAACTGGATCAATGACTGAGCTGCTACCACCAGAAACAGGTGATGCGAACGATGAAATAAAATTATTACTGACGGCTTTAGTAAATGACCAAAAGGATTTAAGTACTTTAGCGCATGCAAGGACCTTTCGTCTTAATCATAAGTCATGCTGTTTTTTCGCATGGTAAATTCTTTTATTTTATTTTATTTATATTAGGGGAACACTTGAGAGCACTGCGGCCTTACCGGTCTATTGTCTAATTATTGCCCCTTTACCCTATTATAACTCAATAGCTTTGGCTAAACTGAGTATCTGTAAGGGAGCCATGTTGGCTAGTTCCTCGCTGGAAAGGAAACCTTTCCCAAGAAGATTATGCGTTTTCCTTGCCGCTGCTTCACAGTGGCATAGGATATGTATTGTCGTTTCTGAGTCTTCAAGACAGAGACGGCAGATGTCTGTTTCAGCTAAGCCCATATTATTGAGGTGGTGGTTCACTCCACTGAGCCCCGTCATCAGGCCGATTAGAGTACTAATATCGCTCTTTCTGAATTTCAGGATATCCTCCACTTTTTTTCTGGTAGGATTAGTTTTTTTGAGGTTGATAAGCCTGGAAGTCTATTCCAGTAGATTTTGTGTTCTTGATCAACCCACTTCTTAAGTATCGAGTTATGATGCCCTTTTGATTTTCCGCAGAATGGCTCTGGACCAATAAAGTTTTTTTTCCGCGCCGTTTCTTGCAAGGCAATCAGCCTCTTCGTTTCCCTCAATTCCCATATGTCCTGGTACCCACATTAAGGTTACGTCGTTCCTTTTCCCCAGGATGATTAGGTCTTGAAGACAGTCCGAAACTATCCTCGATCCGTGTTTATGCTAGAGCTTTGAGAACCGCCTGACTATCCGATAGGATATAAATTGATTTGTTGCGATGAGCTCTCCTTATATTCTCTTGGATACATAGCTCAATTGCAATTAGTTCAACCTGGAAGATTGTGGCTTCTTTGCCGAGTGGTTTTGAAACCGAGAAATTAGGACCTTTTACTCCGGCTCCTGTCCCCTCAGAGGTGCGCGAATCATCTGTATACCAGATGGTTGATCCCTCTTCCATTTCAGGTAGCGTGGATTGCCAGTCCTTGCTTTCACTGATTATAACTTTGAAGGGGGTTTCAAAGTTAAATTTTGTTGGCATAGCGTCCGATAATGTGGAGGTTAGCACCTTCAATTTTGGGTTTCTTAGGATTTTGAGGTGTCCTCTAAAATCCCCTGGTTTGTACTTGTTTTCCCTCTGTATGCGTAACACCCCTTTGATAGCTTTCTTTTTTATTTGGAGATGTATCGGAGGAATGTTAAGGAACAGTTCCATTGCCGCTGTAGGACAGGTTTTCATAGCTCCTGTGATACCAAGACAAGCTAGCCTTTGGACTTTTTGTAGCGTAAGCTGTGCTTTTCTTTGTAAAGTTTTAGTCCACCATATCGTTCATCCGTATGTGACTATTGGAAGAATGATTATTCTGTAGCATCAGTAAATCATTTTGGGCTTTAGTCCCCATTTTCTGCCAAATAAACTTTTACATGATCAAAATGCATTTAGTGCTTTGGCATGAGTTCATTCTACATGTTTGTTCCAGTTGAGTTTGCTATCCAGTATGACACCTAGATATTTTACCTCATCTGAAAAGGGTATTATTATTCCATTTATTGAAGGGGTATGATGTACGTTTTCCTTCTATTTGTAAATGGTACTAACTCAGTCTTACTTGGGTTGATGTTCAAGTTCTTAGACTGGCACCAGTTCATTATCACTTCTAAGGCTGATTGTATTCTTTCCGATATAATTAAATCATGTTTGTCTCTAATGATAATGACGAGGTCATCGGCATATCCTATAGCCTCGTATCCCTGTTCTGTTAGACGGTCCAGGAGTTGACCAAAGAAGTCGAGATAGTACCCCACCTTGGGGACAGCCTCTATAGGTCTATACAGTCAATGTGCTATCACCTAGATTCATGGTTGTCATTCGGCTCCTTAGCATGGCATGTATCCATCTACTCGTGGCCGTTTCCAAAAGCTTTTTTCTAGCGGCCGCTATTATGGCTTAACGGGGAGTATTGTCAATTGCTCTTTCTATATCTAGGAATGCGCAAAGTGCAATTTCTTGAAAGTCTTTTGCCTTTTCGATTTGTCTTACCAAACCGTGAAGTTCTGACTCTGTTGATTTGCCCTTTTGGTAGGCATGTTGATTAGTATTAAGATGAACCTTGTTAGATCCTGTTCTTATGTGTATGTCCACTAACTTCTCCATCGTTTTGATGAAGAAGGAGGTAAGGCTTATAGGACGATATGACTTAGGCTGATCAATGGGACGGTTCTCTCCCTTCGGTACAAATACCACCCTCGCTTTCCTCCAAATTTTTAGGAAGTATCCCCAAATGAAGCTGGCTGTAAAGATCCTTATCATTATTGGCATTAAGATCTCTAACCCCTTCTGCAGTATGCGGGGAATATTTTATCTACTCCGGCTTATTTGTAGGGCTTAAGGGTGGTTGATCGCCCATCTGATCTTTTCCGGAGTGAAAATTTTTCCAGCAATGCTCTTGCTGTGCGGAGTTTGACGATATGTCCTTTCCTCCGCCTCTAAGTCCTCATTATTGTTTATTATTTTGCAGCCTGGGAAATGTGTTGCCAATAACATCTCAAGGGTTTCCATACTGCTTTTAGCAGAGGACCCATCCGGTCTCTCCAAAAGTCCGATATTTATCGGGGTGTCTTTTGATAACACCTTTTGGAGCCTTGAGGCCGTTGGGAGATCATCTATCTCTTCACAGAATCTTCTCCAAGACTATTTCTCCACTTTTTTAGAAGATTGTTATATTCGGTTAGAGACTCTCTGTATTCGTCCCAGTTCCCAAAGGTCTTTGCTCTGTTGAACAATTTCCTAGTTTTCTTGCGTTTTGCCGTTAGTTCCTCGTTCCACCAAGGTGTTTGCTTGGCCCTTTTTTTTGTAGAACAGGACAACTTTGTTCATAAGCATTAATTATATTGCTTACGAGTTTGTTCGTGATTTTATCAATGCTGTCTGGGCTGCTTATTGACTCTTCTTCGATAACTAGTTCAAATTCTAGGACTGACTGGTACAGATTCCAGTTGGTGCGTTTAGGGTTTCTGTATTATCCGATACATTCAAATGAAGTCTTAATATCAAAACAGATATGCCTATGATCTGATAATGAGGCTTCCTTTGATGCGTGCCAATTTTCGCACTTGTCAGCCAGGCAGGGGCTTGTTATGGTCGAGTTTATGAAAGTCGGTGTGTTACCTTTATTTATTACGTCTAGGTTGTTAGTAGTAAGATACTCCAAAAGTGACTCACCTCTTTTGTTGATATTTTCACCAGTACCGCTACTAAATCTGTTCGGATGAAAATAGGGATATTTAGGTAATTAATTTCTGATGATATTAGTATTGCAGCTCTTGGCCTGTCACTTCTTTTATCAAAGATCACCTTACCCTTTTTATTAGGAATTCCAATAATTTTACCCATAGCGGCTCTCGGTTCCTGAATTAGGGTTATGTGGAATTCCTCTTTAGCGAATCTCCATGTTATTGTGTCCATGGCCGCTGCTGCACGATGGAGATTCGCTTGTACAACTCTAATTTCATTTAGAGCTAAGACCATCTTTGTTCAGCTGCGGCTCGCCGCTTTTGAACTCCTTGACCTTAGGGCGGAGAGTCACGCTAGAGCATTTAAAGGAGACTCTGTGCATCATTTACTTAAGCATTTCCATCGATTGGCCGTCGATGGAGAAGGTTATGATGGTATTTGTACCCTCTACTCTTCTGCTAAGTACCTTCCAGTTAGAGGCGCACAAACCAGCATTTTGCGCATCAATGAGGGTGGTAATTTCCTCTGATGTCTTTGTCTCATGAGGAAAATATCCCGTGATAATTTCTAATCGCGGGATATTCTCCTCCCGGACTGCCCTGATGTTCGTGGACTCGTCCGGCTTGATGCCTTCTGCTGTTTTTCCTAACCATGCTGCGGTTTGCTCATCTAGGCAAATGATCAGCATCCATCCCGGCTTAAGGCTGAGTCCACCAAATTGTGGCATTATCTCCTCTTTTGCCGCTTTGGAAATCTCTTTTAATATACTTTCTTGTATTGTAGCTAGCTGCTCCGCTGTAAGGATCTTATGAGGATATTCGGTATGTAATATACCGATCCTTATCCCTTTAAATGGGTCTCTGTAGCTAGTACCCGACGTGGAGGGCTAAGCCTCTTCTGCAAATCTATGCACTACGCTTTTGCTTACGATTTTGGGCCTTTTGTTACCACTTCCCACATATGGCGGTGTTGTAGAAGAGGTTCTGCCTCTTTTCATTGCCTTTTTCTGTGCTGGCGATAACGTCTTTTCGATCGGCTGGCAAGCAAGATCGTACGCTTCATTAGCGGTTTTCTCTTGATTTCGATGGTAAGAATACCGTTTCTGGGCAGCTTCGCTTAGCCTTTTTTCTTTTCTGTTAGCGTTAACTGTTTCAGCTCTGCTGATAAACGTTGTTCGTCCACTGGAGGCTTACTAGGGGTTTTCCTATCCGCTTTGAGTGGCGGTCTGTTGTTCTTTATTGTGCTCGGAGGACTAGCCTCTGCTGTTATTTCACGCACTTTTTGTAGAGGATTTGTTGTTATTTTTTCCTCTTCATTTACGACATCAGCCGTTGTTTGTGATGCATTAGGGGATGCATCTGCTTTTTTGGTTACATTTGGTTTATCTACTTGATTCCCACGAGTAGCGCAAGAAAGTAGAGTCACCCCTGGCAGAGCTCCGCACTACCAGGGGAAGGCTAATTTAAACTGGAGGGCGCCTGTTATCCAGAGTTCGCATATTAATTGTTAGTTACCCGCTAACCATTCATCTTTTGGCATATGCTGTTCCACCGTAGATTAAGGGAACTGTGCACAAATCAGGAAGTGATCCGTATCCCGAATTGGCGAGGGTGCAGTAACAGATATGTTATATTTCTCTGGCTGGTTTGTGAGAAAAAGATCAAGAAAACTTGCGTAATGATCTGAATCTGAAACAAAAATTGTTCAATTTCCTCGAAAATTGTGAAAGCTACAAACTTTGAATTCAACATGAAACATTTTGTATACTACGTTCGGTGTTATTTGCGAAAATTACAAACCTATCCCCTCTGCTTTTACCACCGCCCATACAAAAGTCACACTTCAAAAGAATTTGAGATGACATATTTTCCGGCACAATAAACTCTCTCCTATTTCATCTAGAGTGTCATATGATTGGGCTTTACGGCGAATGGTAATTATGTTATGTTTTTTTTCGGTGGGCTCCTTATACTCGAGACATACATATATGGATAGCAATTTAGGGATTGAATGGGAGTAGATATGTTTATAGTCATATTCCTGAGATGTAAAATTTCGATAGAATTACAAATACTCATTGCTACGAAACCGCCATCTTCGAAAAATACTTTTCCGTTGATGATGAAGTCTAAAGAAACGAATCAAAAGACGAAGTATTGTGTTTCATAACGAAAGATGTAAGAAAATTGTGGCCGCGCAATATGCTCATGTTCGCATTAACTTATGCATCTTTTTATTTGATAATTTTGACAAACTCCATCTTTGCACACAAATACAGCATCGTTGTATTTTAAGACTAGCCGCAAATATAATAAAAAAATAGTTTAAAAAAAAACTGTATAATGCATTTTTAGAGTGCAGAGGATGCCGGTCGGACAATTTAAGAATCTTGTCTTGAAAAGACGAAGAATACTACCACGAAGTCCCGCCATGTACACGTCCATCGTGTGCTGCACTTTTATTGTGGGAAGGATCAAGTCCACAACTAATTTTGCAGTCGGGTTTTATATTCCATTACAGGGGTATCAGGTTTCGAGGCTATAAGTACCCTTTCTGCATGTGTCTACCAATTTGTCAAAACTGTCGACTCCTAATTTTGTATGACGTTGGAGCAGTTTGTAATTTTCATGAGATTAAAGTACGAAGACGCGTTGGCCCAATATCAATGTACCTGGCCGTATCTGATCGTATTATCTGTCATTAAGTCAAGTTCGAAATTCGATTGCAGTTGAGCTATTTGTAAGATTTATTTTTGTTTTCCTACACTGAAATATTTCTTACACAGAAATTTTGTTTTTCGCGTTTCATGACTGAAATAGCCTAAAAATGCAAAAAAAATCAATTTGTCTATACGCGGTACGTTTACGCTCAGAGCACATTAGCTCCAAAAGTCTCCAAGACAGAAAGTGCATTTGTGAATTGTAGTTGGGTACTGATCTCAGGAGGACTCAAATTTTGGGTCGGCCGTAGGAGTTAATGCGTTAATGGTACCGGGAAACGCCAGGATCGAAATCCACGAATTCGAATATCTCAAACATGGTTCTAGCTAAGAAGTTATTGTAACACAAACTCTGAAATTAATTTAATTTTTTTATCTATTACGGTCCGGAAAGGGGGAGAGGCTAAAAACAAATTGTCACCCGATTTTTTTTTAATGACTATATTTTTGCAATTACTTACCATACAAAAATCATATTTTCGGACCAACAAGGCGGCATATAGATCCACCATTACCAATTTAGAGTGAGGATAATTAGTGTAAGAGAGAGTCAAGGGGTGCAAAAAAAACTTGGAACATATAATATATACTTGCGGAATTTGAGAAAAATATAATATTTTGTCATTGTAGTAGTGGGGGAAAGAGCATTTCAAATATAGTGCATTTTTCAAAATTTCAAACCGTTATATCAGATTATAGAGCTCTATGACTTATAATTTTAGTAAAACTTTTGGACTAAGGACTGTAAGGAGAGAGATATGGTGGACCAAAATATTGAAAATTTTCAGTAAGGCCCAATCATCTGATGCTCTTGATGAAATAGGAAAGAGTTTAATGTACTGGAAAATATGTCATCTCAAATTCTTTCGAATAGTGAACTGTGACTTTTGTATGGGAGGTGATAAAAACAGGGGGGGGGGAGGTTTGTTATTTCTGTATATAACACAGAACGTAGTACACAAAATGTTTCATGCTGAAGTTAAAGTTTGTAGCTTTCATAATTTTCGAGGAAATTGAACAATTTTTGTCTGAATTTATCGTATTTGTATGGGAGGTGGTAGAGAAAGTGGGAGGTGGTAGAGAAAGTGGGAGGTTTTGGATAATTTTGGATCTGCTTATTAGCATCCTAATCACATTACTTTGTTACAATTTTGAAGTCGATAGCTCTCATATGTTCGAAGGAGAAATCCTTTTTTTGAATTTCCAATACAAAAATTTGTATGGAAGGTAGAAGAAGGAGTGAAGCGAACTTCACATTTTTACACTGTTACGCTTTATTATTCGTGACGTTTCGGTCTCTGCTGTGACAGAATCCGGAAATCTTTTCTTTCAATACGAAATGCACTGTGAAAACATTCACCAAACCATTTATTACAGGGATAAGTTCTGGTAAATTTTTAAGTTTGTACCTTTTCTAGTTTTAATAAAAATCGTTTAAATGCATTTACTAAAATTGTGTATTTGTATGCGAGGGGGTAGAAGGAGTATGCGAATCAAAACCAATTTTTCGACATCAATGATATTGGTAATGGTATACTTCTCTCAAAATTTAAAGATGATAGCTTTGACGGTTTTGAAGATATATAATTCAATTTAAATTCCGAAATTCCGTGAGATTTTTATGGGAGGTGGTAGAAAGAGTGAGGTGAAGTTGATAGATTTTCCAAAATTGGTTCCAATTATAATAAAATTAATTATGACAAAAATTGGTTCTCTTAACTTTGCTAGTTGCAATTCAAACCGACATTTTTGGAAATTGTGCATTTGTATTGGAGGGGTGTAAGGAATAAAAGGGATCAGATCAATATTTTTTCAATGATATTTACATTGTTATATTATGACCTAATAATCAATTCAATAGCTAAACTATTTTCGGAGAAAAATTAATTTAATAAATTTCGAAATTTCACGAAATGTGTATGGGAGGTGTAGAAGGAGTGGTGGAATGTGGCCCGTTCACGAACTTAAAGTTATTTTTTGCTTAAAATGATATATGAAAAATTTCAGCACGATAGGTCCAAGCTTTCGATAGTTATGTTTCAGACAGACTGACAGACGGATAGATGGACAAAAAAATGTTGTCCTACTGGAAAAGTGGTTTGCGCATCAGATAAAACTTGACTTAAAAAAGTCACAATTTTTGCTAAATAATTCTCGTCAGGCCTTTGGTATCCTTTCCTATTTCTGGACGGTAAGAGAAATCCCCCTTCGCACGAAACTGCGAGTTTTTGACGCATACGCATACTTACCAAGAAACTACAATCTTTCGTGAACCAATGCCTCCGACGCATTTTAGAAATATTCCGGCCAGAAGTGATCTCCGACGACGAACTGAGTACAACTGCACAGACTTAAATAGGCATTTAGATTCAAAGGCGGAAGGGGCAATGGATCGGTCACACTTTGAGGAAACCATAGCGGAACATCGCCAAACAGGCTCTGGATTATAGTTCTCAAGGAAGGCGTCAGGTTGGTTGACCATGTAGCATATGGAAGCGAACAGTTGAGCAGGAAGCGAGAGGAATAAACATGTCCTGACAACAGTTTTAGGACGATGCTCAGGATCAGAGTTGTTTCTGTTCTATGTCCATATAGGGGGTCTTAACAGGAAAAAAATTTTGATGATTCTTTTGGGTGGTAGCCCCATGAAATTTTGGGCTCATGTAAAATGTTTCATTCCAAGTGGCAATATATTGGGAAACTAGCTGAATAAAAAGAATTAGTGATTCACAATGCAATTAACTAACATACTTGGCGAGGGGAGTCGAGCTCCCGAGGTCCCCTTCGTAATTGCCCCCCTGCACTCTATAGCATCACTATTGAGAATTACCTTAGCCACGATTTTCGATATCGACCACGCCATGGTAGACCTTCTCCTGGATTTTCATAATGACGCCCTCCTTCCATGGGGTACGGAAGAACACGAATTCTTAATTGAATCCCGTTACGTTAAAGTGTTCGTTGGACATATCTAGCTCCCCGAATTACGAGGCAGCTGAAAGACGATTCTCATCATACACAAACACATACATATGTACATATATTCAACCAAATTAAGTATTTATTGATGAACGATTTTATTACACCAACCTGATCAATCACAATAAACGCAAAAGCCGAACAAAAACTAGAAATTAATGTGAAAAATGTTGTTTCTATCCGTCTCCAGAGTATAAGACTGTTACATGAGTCGATATCTCAAAATCATGCTTCAGAACAGAAACCGATCGTTACTTGAAGGCTAACAAATCAACAATTCCATACCATCAACACACTAACAAGCCTGGAACGGAGAAGTAGAGGAGGCTGGCGAAGCCTTTAACTTTATAGCTGCTATACAGTAAGCTACTCGTATGCGCAAACTAAGTCAATTGATGCTGCGTGCAATAATTTTTTGGATTATTTCAAGAATTAACGTGGAGTTAAACACATAAAGTCCGAGGTGGCCGCAAAAGGAGCTCGATGAAAAACTTGAAAGGTATTCTTCATCTTACGAACAGTCTCTCAAAATTACTCTATTATATTTTTCTTTCGCAGTGTGACGCCTTGGTTCGAAATCATTACACCTCGCAACCTCAAGCGCGCTGTATGACGATGGGTTTATTGATTCGAGTTTTTCTGCATTTGCACAAGAGCCCTACCATCAACTCTCGATGGCATTTCAAGTTTCATATGACTTGCTGACATGTTTCCGATGTTTACATACACGAGTGATGTAATGTGATAACATCAGAGCTACGCCACCACACCAAGAGCTGTAGGGATGCATATATGACGTTTATATTTGTTGACGAAGTCCTCACCGTTCGCCGGGAACTCTGGAGATTTATATTCTTTTCGGATATTAACAATTTTAATGATAGAAAATAAGTTACTTGGAAATTAGCCAGTGGAAATTAAACACAGAATCGCAGCACAAGTGTGACATCATATATGCTATTCTAACTTTAGATAGAGCTGTAGCAGCCAACTTCACTTGCTATTGCCTGTCAATTGGTTCTGACTATTTCTGGTCACAACATCTTTTTGATTTGTTAGTTTCTCGCGAACGCATACTCCTCTTCGCAACTAGCCATAACTTTATAGCGCGCTCCCTGGCATTGTACGTGTCAGAAGTTGGAGTCGGAACCCTTCAGCGATGATGATGATGATGATGGTTCTACGCAGGCCTACTCTTCTCATATGTGTATCATAAGCAACATTTCTGAGCTCAAGTTACGATATAACGTATGCGTATTTGGTATGCCAGGCGCGTAAATTAACTCGTCAACTTTTTATGACCATTGCTAGTCGTTATCCTTTGTCGATGGCACAGATAGAAAAACTTATTTAATAATGACAGGAGTTATTCGAAGAACTTGCATTTTGCCCAGGAATGTAATCTTTAGTTATGTGATTTGCAGTTAAAGACTTGATTGCAGTCATGTGTGGTTCTTGGAAGGTGGTTCGTTCACTTTTCCAATCCAATAGATGGAGAATCATTCGGCTTTCGAAGCAAAAACACTTGCAAATCGATAGAGTACGGTTCGAGTTTTATCCTTTGGTAAATTCTATGCTAGTTGAAATTTAAAACGATAAGAATAAAAATGGAATAAATTGCATGGAATATAATTAGTTTAAAAGGCTTAAGGGCCATGGAACCATACTGGGCAGTGCGATCTCTCATCAAGTGCGGACATTTTTCTGTTCTGCTCCCTTCGGGCTTTCAACTTTAGTTGCATTCATGTTATCTAAGCTTTGGAAATTTATAATTTTATTAATTACTTGCAGTACTTGTCACTCCCTATTATGTGTGTTTGTTCGGTTTAAATCTTGAACGCCAAGCTGCCAAGCTGGATAAAGTTCTTCACCGCTTTACGATTCTTGAAAAGATTTTAAATTTGAGTTCAACAACGACATCATCCACTCAGAGGTAGATAAGCGCTGTGACAGTTGCTAGAATCGATAAACGCCGGGCGGTATCCGTAAGTGATGTGGCTAAAGCCTAGTTCGCACTAGACTATTGATTCGATCGAGTGGCGAGTAATTTAGTTATTAAACGACAACCAACTAACCAAAAATCGTTCCCACTACACTCGTATAACATTACATTTCGACTAAATCGTTAGGTACTTACTTATTTAGTGGATGAATTACGATGCAGTGATGCTCGAAAAATAAAATGAAATGGATTGAGTAACTGACTAAATTAATCGCCACTCGTCTAAACCACTAGTCTAGTGCGAACTAGTCTTAAGCCGAAACTATCGCCACCATCGCCAAATAGCAGTACTAGCCGTGTGACTCGTCAGAGATCCAAACAAATCCCAGGTGCTGCACCAAAAAATATCAACCGCGGTAAAATTGTAAACAACGCAGCTCGATCGGCGGTAGCAACATACAGAACCTAATCACTGCGAAGCGACTTCAACAATACTTTTGCGAGCAACATGAAGATATCGGCATCAACTGGCGAAATCTCTGATACAGCTATTGTTGCGAACACTAGCTTTAATTCTGTAACCGGACTTCCCCATGGTAACGTGCAAAGCAAAGATATCGGCATCAGCTGACTGTTATTATGCTACCGATTAACGAAAAAGGATATCAAAATTGATGACCCAAATTTCGCGTCACTTAAACTGCAAGTATCTTCGCTGTATTACTCTTAAGTCTTGGTTCAAGGATTTGGAGTACAACTGAACAGACTAAAATAGGCACTGTTTATTTATTTATTTAAAATTCATCAATATATTACTTACAATTTATATTACAAGGATTACAGCAAAACATTAAATAACATCATATTTTCTTAACAAAGCTGACTTTATCTGAGCAATATTAAGATTGAGGTTGCTATAGTTAACGTTAAAAGCCCGTGAAATAGAACTTATCGGATCGTTCTGGCCGTGATTAGTTCGATGAAATGGAATGTCAAGAAGTAGGTAGTTTCTCAAGGATCGATAAGATATTTGAAGGAGAGAGCTCCTAGCAATGGCAGAGAATCGATTTGACCTGAAATTAATATAACTGCAACAGCAGCATTAAGAATAACTCGCCTATCTTTGAGTGACACCAACGAAGTCGTTCTTGATAAGAAGGAAGACATGTTGGATCTGACCAGGGAGGATCCTTGAGAGCAAATCTTAAAAATGTTCGCTGCACAGCCTCGATTATTTTCTTGAATATCGGAATAAGGAGTCCAAACGGGGCAATAATATTCAAGAATTGAACGTAAAATGTCTTTGTAATGTCAGGGTCATTAAAGTCCTTACATCATTGTTTTACAAAGCTCCAAATGGAGTTAGCCTTGATAACAATACTGTCAACATGGTCGTCGAAGGTAAATTTGTCACTAAATAGTACACCTAAATCGCGTACTATGTTTAATTTCTGTAAAGCAATTCCCTCTAGAACATATTTAAATTTAAATGGATTATTTTTTTCTGGAGAAAGATGCCATGGTGCACTTTCCAACTTTTAAAGGCAAAGAGTTTAAGGTCAAAACAGCTTTATGTCATTTTGCAAAAGTAGATAATCATTCGTAGAGGTGATACTACGAAATATTTATGCATCATCAGCATACAAAAGAATATTTGAGTTGGAAATGACCGAACTCACGTCATTAATAAATAAAATAAACAGTGGACCAAGATCACTACCCTGAGCTACAGCAATAGTGTTTGGAATAATCGATAAGACAGCATCTCGAAATTGTACTTGTTGGATGCGGTTAGAAAGATAGGATATAATCCAAGTTGTAAAAATAGTAGGAAATCCCAGTGAGCAAGGCATGAGAATCAGTATTTTATGATTAATTTTGTCAAATGCTTTGCTAACATCTGTATATGTACATACAGTGGCTCACAGCTTATTTCGTGCAGTGCTATTTTTAAGCTATAGAACACTGTATCTTAATCTAATATGTATCTAATTAGATATAGAAAAACATGCTTATTGATTACAATAAATAAATAAAAAAGTTTACAAAAATAAATTCTGACACTTTTAAGGCTGAAAAGACCGATGGTGCAGCAGAAACGCAGGCCACAGCTTATTTCATGCAGATACTTGTCTCCACTTCTGTCCGATCGTGTCGCGCTGTATAATGGGACTTTCTTTTCCTTTACCTTTTTTGGAGAATTGGCAACTAGCTGTAGTCAATATTTATTGTAATATTTTCGTGTAAAGGGCAAGAAGTGCTTTTTGAAAAAAAATACATAAGTCGTCGCACGACAATTGAGTAGCGAGAATTAGTGATAAGTCATTTCAAGAACGGGCTATCCCAGCGGAAAATTGCTCAATTTGTTAATTTGAGTCCCACTAGAGTGAAGAGTATCATTGACTGCTTCGTTCCTGAAAATCGTATTCAAGATAAGGGCAGAAGTACGCCAAACAAAATTTTTAATTCATCTGACGAACGATTTATTGTACGTAAAGTCAAGGTGAACCCAAAGTTAACGGCTCCAAAACTAGTCGCGGAGATACAGCAAGGACTATATGTAGGTAAGTTATGCTGTGCAGAAACTGTCCGCTGCGTGCTCCGAGACCACAACATCAGTGGTCGAGTAGCTAGAAAACAGCCATTCAGATGCAGAAAAAAACCAGTTGAGTCGTCTTGCCTTTGCTAGAGAGCACGCTAAATGTCGGAGTACTCAGCATTTACTATCGCTACTTCCATGGTAAATGCAGTGCGGAACTAAGCACACTCATCCCTCCACTCTATAATTTTCCCCGAGATACTCGTCAAGCTGAACGCTCACACGAGTACACCGTTAAACCCTTGCCTTCTCGTACATTGAAATATATGCAGTCATTCATTTCCCGAACATCAAGACTTTGGAACACATTACCATCCAAAGTGTTTCCCAACGAGTTCAACATCCAGTGCTTCAAAGGTAATGTACACCGTCACTTTCGTCTTTCTCAACCTAAATTAAACTAATCTAACTTGAGTTTTTCTCCAATTCCTATACCGACACAGCTGTGCATAGCATTATAGGGTCACCCCCTAAGTTGTGTTCGGTTCCTTAAAAAAAAAAACAGTGAAGCATGGAGGCGGAAGCGTAATGGTTTGTGCCTGTATTTCGGCAGCCGATATTGGAAACATTTTGAAAAAAAATTTGCTCCAAACATATTCCGTTTTTATCAAGGCAATAACCCTAAGCATAAGTCTGGTATTGTGCAATCTTGGCTGATTTGGAACAGCCCGCATGTTATGTCCCCGCCGGCACAGAGTCCAGATATGAATGTAATAGAAAATTTACGAGCAATTTTGGAAAATGCTATTCGGAAACACAGTATTTTCAACAAGGAACAATTGAAAAAAACTATTTTGGAGGAGTGGATGAAAATTACCCCAGAAACTACCCAAAAACTTGTGGATTCTATGCCAAAAAGACTTAAAGATGTAATAAATGCAAAAGGCTACCATACCAAATACTGAATTTTGTATAAAATTTAACTTTTTTTTGTAAATTAAGGCCTAAGTGTCAGTGCATGAAATAAGCTGTGACGTAGAATTAAGCAGTATTTTCATATTTTTTATAAATTAAGTATTACAAACAACAATTGTGTTATTTTTGAAGTTCCTAACTTAAACAATAAATATTTGTTTAAGACATGGCATTTAAATCTTGTCAATATTTTACATAGTTTTCCAACAACAGCGTAACAATTTTTAAATTTGTAGCTGCAGTAAATAAGCTGTGAGCCACTGTATGTATATACAGTCAACTTGTTTGCCTGCTTCAATCACTCGAATCGCAAAGTTTGGAAATTCCAGCAGGTTTGTTGTTGTGGATCTACCTTTGGTGAACTCGTGTTGGGTTGGACTAATTATTGATTTGCAATGAAAATAAATTGCGTCACAAACAATTGCCTCGAATAATTTTGGAACACTAGAAAGTCAATACTTACATTCGTCGTTCCTTCCGCCTTTCTTGAAATCCATTATTGTCGAGTATTTCCAAAAAATAGAAAAAACCTCACAACGAAGAGATGCGTTAAATAAGGAGCTCAGTGCAGATAAAAGTGAAAAGGACCACCTTAGAAGCACAACAGAGGGTATACCATCTAGGCAGCTATTAAAACTCCTAGCGATGTTCGGGTCGAACCATCTATAGAGTAGCGTTTATAGTTAGATTCAATCCTAGACAGACAGTCCTTCTTCCATGCTTTAGTTTTTTAATTTTTTAGATTTATTAAATCGTTGTTAAGCCATGGAAATCTTTCAAATGTATCATTACTTGTAACCGGCACGCACGGAGTGAAGCAACCAAGGAAAATATTGTAGAAATTATTAACAGCAGTTTCAATGTCTGTTCGTAAAGTATGCATGACCAATCGTATTTTGAAATAACATCATTCAAGAAAACAAAGTCAGCTTTATTGAAATTAAAACGATGAGTTAAATTTCAAAATTCTTAACGTTATCGGCAGCAGTATTAGCATGGAACCGGATGGCGTGCCGATTCTAGAATCAAAGGTGATTTTTTTATTGATCGTTAAGTATCTTACATCCGAGCGGAGCACTAGGTCAAGAAATGTTCCGGATGAGTTAGGTATTCGATTTGATTGATGAAGACTCGTTGAATCATCTTTCTGTGTTCAGGAAAAAAGAGCTGGCAGTAAGCAATCTTCACTGTCGGAAAGAGACCAAGTGACAAGATTCATGTTGAAGTTGCCAAATACAAGTAGCTCATCTTGGGATTGCATAAGAGCACTGACCTAATCAATTGCATTGTATACTGCCTCGTAGACAACATAGTTACCCCCCTATGTTGTCTACGAGGCAGTATGGGGGTATATATAAAGTAATAATACGTAGTTTTTTGTTCTTAAGTGAGAGGATGATGCATAATGTCTCAATATAAGCAACTTCAGGGATGACAACAACTTCAGTCGGAAATTGACTTTGAACTGGACAGAATACTTCACCACAAACAATGGCATCCAAAAGTTCAAGATGACGATTACGGCGAACAATTTGATAAACACAGTCAAGCATTTCAGCAGCTTTGAAACTACCCCAGGGCCATGCCTCGGTGAAACAAATTACGTAGGAACCAGCAGCAGCAATGTAAAGCTGACGAGTTTTGGTTCGTATGCCACTTACGTTGGTGTAGTAAATTGAGATGGAGCTAACCCGTTTTTTGGCTTAGTGTCCAAATGACATAGTTTTGAATTGTGCCGACTCTTTGGAATGAGTCCCCGTACGATTGCTGAAGACGGCCAACAGTTGGGTGTGGAAATCGTAATGAAGGAACTCGGCAAGACAACTCTAAATGAAAACACCAGAGGTGGACCACGATGAACAGCTGAGATTAATTTTTTTACAGGAAATAGCATTTTCAGGTACACTAATATTAACATAATTCTGGATACTCATGATGTTGGTAAGAACATCCATTTCAGAAGTATCTGGGTCTAGCCGTGACACGAAAAGAATTTTAGGTTTTTCTATTGCTTTTAATGTGTCACGATATTTACCAGGATTCAGTAGGATAGTTGAAGCGGGTGAGACGGAAATCTGCATACCTATTGAAGATGGTGGAAAACAGTCCTTTATCTGATCTTTTTGATCTCGTTTTTTTTGGGTTTGATGCTGTTTTTGTTGTTACTTGTCTGCTTCTTACAGATATTCTTACTTAGTGGTGGTGAAACGACAATCTTATCCGTGAGAACATCCGTCTGACTTGAAGTGCAAAGACCGGAACATACGATGCTTGTTTTTTTTCAGAAAACATGACAGAAAGAGACTTATCCGCGGTGTCAACAAACAATTTCACAACAAGTCTCCGTGCATTACCACAAGTTTCTGCGACAGAGCATTACTGGCAGAATTTGGCAGAGTTATCGTACTCCCCGAAAATCTAGTCGCAGAGTTACTATCTGGCAAGCTACTACTGACTATTTATTTTGACATCTGTTTATTAACTTTGTTGCATATAAAGGCATAACCTCTTTTCAGATCATCAAAAGTAGTGGTAGTGATCAATCCTCAAAACAGTCATTTTTAAAAGTTGTAAAATATGATAAGGTTTTATACCTACGCAATCAATCAATCAATCAAATTCTTTTCAAGGCCCCCTATGGGAGAATAGGACATACCTTGAACGCTTAACGTGAACGTACCGACAGAAAGCCACGAGTTCACTGCTGTCTTTAGCAGTCACGGATTGTTTCTGACTGCAATCATTAACGCCTGCATCCTCCAAGCTTAACGCTAGTCATTGACCAACGTGTCTCGGCAGATGATACCAGTATATGCTTCTTCGTGTGTTCTGCAATCACACTGGTAAGAGCAAGGCCTATCTAAAACCTTTCCCAATCTTTGGATCATGGGATCCGGTTGAAACGTAACTCCACGTCGAGCACAAGGTTTGCACAGGGCATTCCAAGAACCTGTATACTGTACAAGTACAGCAAAACAGGAGATACTCTACCCGCGATGTAGGTGGTAGACCTCAGCCACTACGTGTACTCCGAAGGGACCTCATCCATGGCTGTATTGGTTTGCCCATACCCCGTCGCATCGATCAGTTTCAAATCATTCATGCTCATTCGAATGATCAATCGATGTTCGATTCATACCGTCTGTGCTGCGTAAGATTTTGCTCTCCTATGTTCTACTATGACACAGGGGGAGCTGAGAGCCAATGTGTCACCTCGAACATAAGATCGCTACTTTCTTACACAAAATACCATGTACTACCAATTCGACTCTATCAATAATACAATGTCAGTTCTGCTTAATCATTGCTACAATTAGCTTTCGTCAGGTTGCTACGACGGCCGTCCCGGCTAAGCCGAGCTCCTGCCCACACACCTACAGCCGGCCTAATATCCACATTTAAGGATCAATTTCACTTACTTTGGTCGGCTACGCAGTCCACCTATGACTTCTCGCCTTCCTTAGTTCGCTACTACTTTCACCCATATACCAATATACATCCATTGCCTTACATTCGTCTTGCTTAATTTTTCACACTTTTCGGTTGGTTACTCATTCCAAGCTGGCTTGTCCAGACTTCCGCATTTCACCTGGCTTACTAGTTGCTACTAGAATCCACATACCGCAACAACATTCAACTTTCAACTTTTGCATCATTATATTCTTTATTATTGCTTCGATTTTTGCATCCTTCAGTTAGCTAACCGTGCCGGCTATACTGGACACCTACTTTTCGCCTCCTTCAGTCAGCTACTACTCTCCGCGGCTTTCTGATGCTTAGATCTTATATTCTTCATTCATTCATTGAGACATGATCGATACAACGTGGTACAGGGTTGCAATACTTCCTCCCGTAGTACCAAGTTTCAAGTACTTGGTGAGGACCTTCGTGAAGCAGGCTCCACTTCGGTCTGTCTTAGTTCACACGCAACTTGATACCGATTGAACAGCTCGGGTTCATGGAGTTGCCATGCTCCAAAAGAAGTTACTGGAATCGCCGTAGCTTTCTGGACCTGCACTTACTTCCCTGTGATAGATAGGATTCGGAGCTGACTGGCTGTTCAACTTTATCCCCCCACCTAAATGGGTTTCGGAGTTGACGGTCTGTTCAGCTTGATTCCCACCTATATATGTAGTTTTTGGAGCCGATGGTTATATAATATATATCAATATACCTATCATTCGACTTACTCCCCCCTACTTGCATCTACTTTCGCTGCTAAGAATACACCGTATAACTACTAGTTTCAGCATTAGTTCAACAAATAAAAATCTAATTTTCCTTCATTGCCTCTTATCCTTAGTATAACATATAAAAATCAGTTAGATTTCACCCATCAGGTTAGAGGTCCGCTTAAAACACCGATAGCTTCAAGTCTTCACTCAGTTATTACATCCTGATTCAACCAGATTTTCATCACATCCTCTGTTCCTCAGTTCCTCGGTTCAGCAGTTCCTCGGCCTACTTTAAGTCAGAGACGGCAGCACCTCGGTTCCTCAGTCCCTCAGTTCCTCGGTTTGGACGTTGTCCACCTCTATGGGTGATAAATCTGTAGGCCGACACAATACGTTCAACTTTATCCCCCCCACCTAAATGGGTTTCGGAGCTGACGTTAGTATGCAACCTTGTCCCGCATCGATGGGTTGCGGAGCCGATGTAATATATTGCAATAAGTTCAATAAATTAAACTCAAGGCAACTAGACCGACGGATTCCCCCCCCCCATATGTAGACCTCTTGGCGTTACCCAGCTAAAATCGACAGCTTTCAATTTGTATACACATGAAAGCAATGAGAGGGAAGGTGCACGCAATTTAATGTGACGCATCTCCCCTTCCTATTGCAGTCAAACTTGCGCTCTTCGCGCGCAAAAATTTTGCTCGTATTGGCCAGCGGTCTTGTATATCCTTTTTTTTAAATTGCATCTCACTGAGCTTTGGACACCGATTTTTTCCGGCGAAAGACAGAAAAGCAGTCTTGTGAATGAAAATAATCTTACAGTGTTGGATGAAAATAATACTCGGTTTTTTCTAATATTTTTTAAATAATGATGCATATTCGATCTGATTTGAATTTAATATTTCTAAGCTCAATAGAAAATGTAAGGGAAGCAATGCTTCCCTTGCGACAATGGACGCCACGCCACTGCCTTAGCGGTTTACTTCTTTTCAGATAACTGAGTTTTTCTCTGTTATAAATGTAAGAGGAGTCCTCGCGGACCCTCTTAGGGTTTTCGCACTGACCGTTTTTAACGTTTTTAATGAGTTAGGTTTTAGCATTGATCAAACCGCGCAAGAAATCGTTACGGCACATTGTTTTTCATCGCATCGCACTGCGATGGTAATCGAAGCGAAAAAACCGTGGAGATACCGCGGCCATGCGTCAATATCGACGATCAAGCCCAACATCCCTGGCTCGAAAATCATGCTATGTATTTGATGAGACCAGCTCGGCGTGGTGCATTATGAGCTGCTGCAACCAGGTGAAACCGTCATGGAAGATCGCTAAAAAAAACAGCTAATGCATTTGAGCCGAGCATTTAAGGAGAAATGGTCGCAATGCGAGGCCACATGTTACTCACGTTGTGAAAACCTACATGGGAGAACTGAAATGGGACATCCTGCCCCACCCGCCATATTCTCTAGACATCGCCTGTTTCGACTACCACCTATTGCGATTGATGACGCATGGCCTGGCTGAGCAGCATTTTTACGAAGAAGTCAAACATCGTCGGTTTTCAATTTGTACTCCCAATAATATAATCCGTCAAAATAATTTTCAATTGTAATAAAACAATAGCCGTTATTTTTAGTAATCTTAAAATTCAAGATCGCACAAATTTTTTAAAATCTTAAATTTCAGATCAATAACATGCGACTTGATATCATAAATTAATGAAAATCGAAAAAAAGCCACTGGAACAACTGAGGACCTCATTATTTTAGCGGGAGGAAAATTGTTTCAAATGTCCATTATTCGCGATAAAATTGTCAGAAATTTAATGATGATGCGAATTAAATGCGATCGCCATGACAAAAGGGTGCGATCAAGACACGAAGCTTGAAATCTCTTTGCAGAAATCCAAAATGCTGTAGATCGGCGTGCTGCTTGCATCATGAATGAACAACCGCCAATGGCGATTGTCCGGTGTGGTGCGTTTCATCAAAAACGTTGTTTCACGATCGTCGAAGATCAGTACCCAATTATGTAAATAATCGTAATCTATCGATCATCACAGGCAGAACACACCATCAAACCGTACGGATCGGATTGTTTATCGATCGTTTTATTAATAATCTGATGTGCGGTGTTGCATCTCGAGCTGCTTATGGTAATTGCAATCATATACGAAGCCCTTTAAGCTATGCTACTGTATGAAGTGTTTGGTCACACCCCGTACACAGAGCAGAAGATGCACATTTTTTTTTCATTTTATAGTTGACCAGGTTTTTGCACCATTTTTATAGCAACTAAAAGAGCCCAGTGACTACCGCCACAAAAAGACGAATCAAGTGTGTTTCCAATAAAGCGCACTTAGCCCAATGATACAGCATCTTAATGATCCCGGCATAGTATCTCTTATACCTTTGTGTGACGAATGTTACAGTTATGAAATTGTTCTTTATGGTAATCGTTTGGTGGACAGGTCTCTGCTCTCAACACAACTTACCGATAAAGTTCTCATTTTATGGTTTGATTGATGTCAGAGGTGGAATCCACCTGAAGCAGATGTTCAACTGCCGAGCAATATAATGCAAGATGTAATTAACACTGCATCTACAAATGACTTGAGGTATAACTGTTTGTAGATTCGAATGACGATATCTTTAGATAAATCTTGAGAGTTTTTCGTTCTCCTTTTTTAGCTGAAAGGTTAGACAAGTGGCTCGTTGGTCTCTTCCTATCGTAGATAATGGCAAATACACATCGGTATTAGAATACTGTTAGGTATTATTATTTTATTTTATTATTCTAATAATAAAATATTGGAATCGACACAGAAAAAAATGTCTGTTTTTCCACGTTTCATGACTAAATTAGCCTAAAATGCGAAAAAATCAAAACAAATCCGCCTGTATGTACACTGTCCGCAGTACGCCCTTAAAGATACGAAGCTAATTTCTGGGTGGATGGTAGATTGGGTAAATAAGTTCTATTACATGAATTTCGGGAAGTCTTAGTTGAAAGGGAGAGCCTCATAGACTTTGGGGCACCTCACGTCTTACAATCTGATAATGGTAGAGAATTCACGGCTAACATCATCAAAGAACTCGGATCACTGTGGCCTGACTTAGTGTTCGTCAATGGTAGGCCCAGGCACCCACAAAGCCAGAGTTCTATTGAAAGAGGCAATGCCATACTAAAGCATTCGTTAATTGCTTGGATGTGGGGCCATAACACATCTTCTTGGTCTATTGGTTCATATCAAACTCTTTTTTGTCAAAAATCCAAGATTGGACTGCGGTCGAGAATCCCGCGAGAATTCTTAGAGACTGCTGAATGAAATATTAGAGGACGATAACGGAGGTACTACTAGCATTAATACGTCACGTGATTGTAGTGACCAATTAGAACAAAATAGTGTTTCAATTTTGTATTGCAGGTGGTCTAGATCCACATAATAATAATAATTCTTTATTTGCCATGATTACAATATTTGCTTTACAACTAAAAATCGTTCTGAATTCAGTCAGAGACTATACAGCTGGCGAAAGTGAAAGTGAGTAATATACAGGGTGTAACAGAATATATGCGACAAAAAAAAACATGGTGATAGGGGACCTCGTGGTGCACAAAAAAATATTCTACGGAAGACTTCTAGCTCCAACCCCTAGCGACTTAGGGGCGATTTTCTAGTTTTTGGTTCGTGGAGGAGATTGTCGAACTAAAAGGCCAATATCTCCGAAACTACTTGAGATAGCTCGATGTGTAATAGCTTGTTGGAGAGCTTATTAATGTACCTTTCCAACAAGGGTCTGCTATAAATAATAAATCAAATCAGCCACTGAGTTGCTAGAGTGGTTTGAACATGAAAAATTTTTGTTTTCCAAAAATGTCCTTCAACTTTGAAGGCTTTTTGCTCAAAATTTTCACTAAGTTTTTTTTTTGAGTTTGTGATCTTAAATACTACCCAATACATTTATCTTTCCTTAAAAAAAAAATTGTCCTAGTTCCTTTTTTGACCAAGTTATGACCAAAAAACCGAAACTAAACCATCAAATCCAAAATTTCGGCAATGTGAAAAAAACTTTATTTTTTGATTTTTTTCATTGCAAATTGAAAAACAAATTAATAATTTAATTTAAAAGTAAAATTTATTGGAAAATAATATCTTTTTTCTAATTATTAACTTAAAGTATCTGGATTAAAATATTGTAAGAACCCATAAAGTACGGGTACCTGTTAATTATCTTTTTAAAGTAATAAATCTAAAGGAAGTGTATCTGGATTAAATTATTGGAAAAAAGCTATTATTTTCCCTGCACTTCTTCAATCTTTTTTCAACTGCTTGTGTAAGATTAACAGAAGCTAAATTTTCCCTTATTTGGTCTGCTGCGTTCATAATTATACTCTAGATGAAATCTGAGAGTATATTGTGTTTGTAACGCTACGAAATAATGCTCGCACAGAGCCGCCAAGGGTACAGAAAGATTTGTTGTCGCTCAAAAACTTCGATTCCGAGTTGCTGTCTGTCCGTCTGTCTACAGCATAACTCTCGAACGCTTTGAGCTATCGTGCTGAAATTTGTTGTGTGTCATTTTTAGCAAAAAAGAAACTTTAAGTTCGTGAACGGGCCGCATCCCCTCACTCTTTCTACCCACTCCCATACAAATTTCACGAAATTCCGAAATTTTCAGAAATTGATTTTTCTTTGAAACAATTTAAGGTATCGATTTGAAATTTATGACAAAGTATTATAATATAGATGTCATTGATATGACGGAATATTGATCCGATCCCGTCACTCCTTCTACCCCCTCCCATACAAATGCATAATTTTGAAAAATGCAGTTTTTCGATTTTCATTGAAACTACAAAAGTTATAAAAACGATTTTTTGTCAGAATTAATTTTATTATAATTCCAATCAGAATTGAAAAAATTATCAACTTCACCTCATTCCTTCTACCCCATACAAATACAAATGTATAATTTTTGTTAAGTGCATTATATCGATTTCCATTAAAACTATAAAAAGTATAAACTTAAAATTTTGCCAGAATTTGTTTTTTAATAATTACAATAAATGCTAGAATAATTTATCAGCTCCTCTTCACTCCTTCTACCCCTCCCATACCAATATCTGTATTATAAATTCAAGAAAAGCATTTCTCCTTCGAATATATTAGAACTGTCGAATTTGAAATTGAATCAAAGCGTGGTGATAAGGATGATGATAAGCAGTTTCAAAATCATCTTAAACGCTCCACTTCCTCTGCCATCTCCCATACAAATGCCTCAATTTCAGGAAAACTATGTCCAATTGAAAATAATGAAAGCTACAAACCTTAAATTCAGCATGAAATATTTTGCATGCCACATTAGGTGTCATATCCAAAAATTGCAAACCTTCATCCTCTCCTTTTACCACCTCCCATACAAAAGTCACTTTAAATTATTTAAAAGAATTGGAGGTGACATATTTTCCGGTACATTGAACTCTTTCTCATTTCATCTAGAGTATCATAAGATTGGGCTTTACGCCCAATCATAATTCTTTTATGTTTCTCTGCTGCAGTTGTTCTCTTGAAAGTATTTCCATCTCGTATACTAAATCCTTCATGTGTCCCCATATATAGAAATCCAGTAGTGTTAGATCACGTGATCTTGCTGGCCAACCTACTGGTCCACCACGTCCAATCCATCGTTCAGGATAGTTATCGTCTAAGTAATTTCGCACATCCCTACGAAAATGAGGTGGTGCTCCGTCTTGTTGGAAAAATAACCTGTTTCGAAGGTTAAGTGGTACTTCATCGCCTAATATATTGGGCAAATGATTTTGTAGGAAGTCCATATACACATCACATGTCCTATTCAGTTAAGCTTTGTACTGGAGTATGGTGAAATGGATGCTGATGGTCTGCTTTTAAGGTTCTGTGTACTCCCATATGTGAAACCCCCAGTCTTCTTCCAATAGACCTTGTACTCAAATTTGGGTCGTTTTCTATTTCCTCCAATATCCTTACATCTCTTCTGTATGTATTACTTGCTATGCTTCGACCTTCTCTGCGTTGTGTAAAGGCTGCTCATTTCACGAAGTGCCTGATAAGTTCTTGAATATAATGTATAATAATGATTAATTTTTTAAGATCGTTTAAATAGGTATTTGTAGGAAAATGGCATTCTTTGATGAACTTATCCTAACTTATAAGTAAACTTAACCTACAATTAAAAAAAGGAACAAAAAAAAACTATAATATAAAAAACTTAAAGTGGTATTTCATTTACTAATCTATTGTCAGTGAACTCTAATCTATTGAAGAATTTTGCACATAATGCTTCCACTTTAGTTTGATTAAATTCGACTTTAGTTAAGGAATGTAGTCCAATTAGGGAAAGGTACCTTGGTAGAGTATAAATCATTTTGAGGACACAATCTTTCCAGACTATGGCTCCGTATAGAAGTACAGGTTAAAAAATCATTGTGGAGATGAGAAGTTTGTTTTCTAAGTTCAACTCCGATTTTCTATTAATAAATGGGTACATTACTTTGATAAGCGTGTTGACTTTTTTGACTGTTTCGGATGTGTGTTCGCTAAAAGTGAGCTTCTTGTCGAAGTAGAATAAAAATAAAATGATTCCATGGTACTTCTAATTCGTTTACTATGAGATAATCAGCCACTGGAATGTATGGACTAGTTCTGCGTTTAATAAAATAAATGGCTTGAGTTTTAGAAGTGCTTATTTCTATTTTCCACTTGTGCGAATAATTTATCACTGTATCTAAGGCGCAATTTAGTGTACTGCATATATGTGCAGCTAAAATACCTTTACAGTAAATGGTAGTGTCATCGGCAAAGAGGGCTGACTCACAGTTTTCAAGATGGTGAAAGTCAGCAGTAAATATAAGATAGAGAATAGGACCAAGAACTGAACCTTGAGGTACTCCTGCATGAATTTCTTTGCTGATTGATAGTTTTGTACCGATACCTTGAAGGTTCTACCTTGAAGAAAACTTATTATCATATTTATAATATACTTTGGAAATTTATATTCAATAAATTTGTAAATCAGAGCATTGTGGCAGACTCTATCAAATGCTTTTTCTATGTCCAGAGACACTAGGGTTAATGACTGTTTTGAACTTAGACAATTGTGAACTGACTTCTTAATTCTCATAAGTTGATGTATCGTCGAGTGTTTTTTTCTATATTAGTGCTGTCAATAAAGCTAAGAATTCTCTCTTTTAAAATTAAGTATTATTCCTTTACGGGACGTATTTTTCAAGCATCGATTTGATATATTATCAAAGCCAGTTGATTTTTTTGGTTGGATATGTCGAAGTATTTCTTTAATACTCTTAGGTTTAATAATTTCAACTCCGAGCCAGTTGCGTTGTGAAATTGTTTTAGGCGATTTTCAGCTATATCTTCGGTATTTTTATACTCTAGATGGAATCTGAGAGTATTATAAGTTTGCTCTAAGGTTTGTAACGCCAAGAAATAAGGGTCGGAGAAAAAAATGAATGATACAGAAGTTAATATTATCACTCAAAAATCTCAAAACCGGATGTCCGTCCGTCCGTCCGTGCGCTCTCTAGCTTGAGAACGCGTTGAGCTAGAAAGCTCAAATTTTGTACACGTCGTTTTTGACAAAAAAGTAAGGTCAAGTTCGTGAACGGGCCAAATCGCTCCACCCCTTCTACCTCCTCCCATACAAAATGACACAATTACGCAATTTGACAATAAACGGATTTGCTCAAAAAGTATAAAAGCTATTGGCCTGAAATTTGGAATATATTACTTTTATGATAATATCAATCTACCATATAAAAATTATACGTGTCCTTCTCCTCCTTCTACCACCTCCCATACAAACTGTACTTATCATGAATTACTCTAAGCCAATTTCCTCAGTGCTTATAAAATTCAGCGGGCTGAAATTGAGCACCAAATATTTATTTAAAATTGTTGGTAAGGTAAAAAAAATTAGATGATTAGCTTCACCCCTTCTACCCCCTCCCATACAAAAGACACAATTTCGCAAATTGACAATAAATGGATTTACTCAAAAAGTATACAAGCTATTGGTCTGAATTTTGGTATGTATTACTTTATTAATGATCTAAATCTACAGTAGAAAAATTATTTGTTTCCTCCCTTTCCTTCCACCCCCTCCCATACAAGCTACACTTTTTCCTGACATGCTCTAAGCCGATTTTCTCAGAACATATAACAATTGTTGAGCTCACTTTTTGTAATAAATATTTAATTAATGTTATTACTAAGATGAGAAAAAAAATATTTGATTTGCTTCACTGCTTCTACCCCCTCCCATACAATATGACACAGTTTCACAACTTCACAAAAAATCGATTTTCTTGAAAAGTATGGATGGAACTAGTCTGAAATTTAAGGGATGCTAATTTTATAATATTCCTAGGTATTTCTGAAAAAATCATTAAAATCCTTCCACTCTTTCTACCCCCTCCCATACAAACTGCACATTTTCACTAAATCTAACTCACTAATTTTCTCAGTTCCCATTCAATTTTTGGAGTAAGCATTTTGTATAAAACATTTTCATAGCTACTTTAGCATGATGGCGAAAAAATTAGTTCAATGCTATCATCCCTTCTAACACTCCCCATACAAAATTTCTTGGGATCACAAAAAATTCTATTCCATCTAGAGTATCGTAAGATTGCGCTTTACGCGCAATCGTAGCCCTGTTATGTTTTTGTCCGAAAATGATCACTAAAAATATTAGATAAATATTCAGACTTTTCTTCTCTTGTGACAAATAGCAAACTATCTTCTTTAAAGGGCGGCAAAGGTACTTTTCGTATTTTGATATTATTCTTGGGACAAGTTGCAGATGCGTGGAAAGTCAATATGTAGGTTAGAGTGGTTAGGGAAGACTAAGTGAAAGGGGGTTCTTTGGCAAGGCAGAAGTCGTTCGTTTATTTATGCTAGTTTGAGTTCTTATGAGGGGAGTTGTGAGGGGTGATGTTAATAGTTTTTTAATTGATTGCTTGAATCACATCCAATATTCTCTGTATAGAATGTCAGTTTCACAGACGAAGTTGAGGGGGTAGAGAAGGTAGGGGAATCGTACAATTTATTTATTTATTAATATGCAGTCTTATTTCGTTTCTCTTGTAAGGTGCTTGTACAAAATTTCAAGTTCCTAGCTTTTGGTTTGTTGGTTATTAATTGATTTAATGAAATTGGTCTAAACCATAGCTTTGTATGGGAGGGGGTAGAAGGGCCAGCGTGATTTCAATACTTTTAACGTAATTTTATTTAAACTATTTTTGAAAAATTTTCATGTAAAATTTTAAATTGATATATTTAAATAGTTAAGTGATAATTAATTTCTTGAAAATGGTCGAAAAAATAATTTTGTATGGGAGTGGGTAGAAGTATTAAAGGTTTTCGACCAGTTAAAATTTTGTATACTATTTTGTATATTTAGGGATTTTTTTTAAAGCATTTCGCAAATTTTCAAGTTTCTACCTTAAAATTTCACTCAAAAATTTTCAGTTTATGTGTTTTTTTCAATGCACATGAAACACCTTGAGCATGTTAGACCAGAGGGGTCGGTTTATAACAATTATGGATCAAGTTATTATTATTTTTCTATGTATATTAAATAGACGTACCCACATGCAAAATTTAAACTTTGTATCTTCCACCAGAGCCCTAAAAAAATCACTCAACATTTTCGACATTTTTGCTTATCACCTCCCTCCCCTTACACCTCCCAACTTAAAATTTCTACCAAAATTAACCATTATGTAGTTCTACAATCTGATTTCATATCTGTACTCATTTTTGAGATATAATGATTTGTAATTTTGAAAAGTGCGCCATTTTTGAAATGCTTCCCATTTCTCCCCACTACTATTATTTCAACATGTTATATTTTTTGTATTTTCCTGGTATAGCTTAATATATGTTTTAAGTTTCAATTACATAGCTTAAGAGATAGCAGAGATATTCATTTTTAAGTGTTTTCTTTGCACGCCATGACCCTCCCCCTTAAAAATAATTAGCCACTCTCTAAGCTGATTCCGGTGAATTTATATGCCACTTTAATAAACCCAAAATATCAAAATTAAAAAAAATTGGTGTTACAGGATCCCTTCTTGAATGGATGAAGTCCTATCTTAGTAATAGAACTCAATTTGTCAAGGCTCTATTTCCAAGGAAATAGTAGCGTCCTCTGGGGTACCCCAAGGAAGTCACTTGGGACCTCTCTTATTTAATATTTTCATCTCAGATCTATCTGAAGTATAAAAAAATGTCTCGCATCTATTGTACGCTGATGATCTGAAAATATATCATACTCTTACCTCACCCGCTGATGCCGCGTTCTTGCAATCCAAGCTTATTGCACTAGATGAGTGGTGTAGTCAGAACAAGTTAGAGCTTAATGTCGGTAAATGCCACGTGATAAGCTTCTCACATAAAAGATCCACATACCTACATGACTATTTCCTAAGTGGATCTCAACTACACCATGTTGATCAAATTGAGGACCTCGGCATTCAACTCGACAAGAAAGTGTGCTTTAAATCTCACTACAACCGATTAATCTCAAAAGCCAATAGACTTCTTGGATTTATTAAGAGAAGAGCCAAAGAGTTTAAGAATGTATGGGTTACTAAAACATTATTCTGTTCCCTTGTCCGTCCTCTTCTGGAATATGAATGTCCCATCTGGGATCCCTCGTTCCAGTTATACAGCAACAGAATAGAATCAATACAGAAGCAATTCCTTCTCTTTGCTCTTAGGGACTTGTATGATCCTAGAGACTTTGTGAACCTTCCACCGTACGCAACTAGACTCCAAATATTAAATCTTTTACCTCTTAGTTCTAGAAGAACTATGCTCACATCCTGTTTTACCTTAGATGTTTTGAATGGCGATATTATGGTAGATCACTTCTCAAATAAATTCAGACTCAATGACAATGTCATGCTGACGAGACATTCAGGACTACTAAAGGAATATCCGCATAGCACAGTTTGCGGACAAAATGAGCCTATTAACAGATGTTGTAGAGTATTTAACAAATTCAGTGTACACTACACTCCTCCAATGAATAAATTGACATACAAACTAAGACTGCGCTCTGTTTTATAAAGTATCCCAAACCCTGACCATCCTTCTACCAGTACCCATCTTACTACTTTAGATTAAGTTACGTAAGTTAAATTGTTTTAAGTTACATTAAATTAAATTTAATTAAAAAATATAAGTTAATTATTATGTAACTAAATATCTTGTTATGATAAATAAATATCAATTTTTTACGATCAGTATTTCGAAGATTTTTTTTTTTTACAGAATGACTTGTGTTATAGGCGATTTCGGCCTTTATGTGCAATGCACAAACACAGTCATGGAAGGAGGGAATGGGATTGGGAAAATTTGGAGAAGGGGACTGAGAACGACCGTAGCGAGTGGAGAAGCTGGTATATTGCTTAGTTGTACTGGCTGCTAGATACAATCATTTGAACAAACAATTCGGCCGACAATTTGTTTTTAGCCCCCCCCCCCCGCTTTTCGGACGCCAATGGATAAAAAAATTAAATTATTTTTAAAGTTTGTACCACAACTCTCTCCATATCCCTACTTATTTTCAACTTCCTATCTAAATTCGTGGTGGAGATATTAGCAAGTGTAGTTTTTGACTTTTTTCCTCCCCCCGCCTCCCCTTTCCACCTAACACCTTCCAAAATTTATAAAATAGAGCTCATTTACCCAGTCAACAATGCACCTAAAAATGAACAATCTACCTTTAACGGTCTCGGTGATATGAGCCCATATGTACGGCGTACGACGGGACGGATTTTTTTTTTGCATTTTTAGGCTATTTTAGTCATGAAACGCGAAAAAAAAAAATTTCAGGGTAGCAAATTTTTTTTTTCTGTGTCGATCACAATACTTTATTATTAAAATAATAAAGTAAAAGTGCTTTGAGGACTGGAAAAAGCGTTGGCACAAGTGCATTGTATCTAAGGGAGATTTCTTTGAAGGGGACAACATAAATATTGATGAATAAATAAATATTTTTTCATACAAATTTAACGTCACTTTATTTTTTGAACACACCTCGTATTCCTATGGTTATTTTCTAAACAATTTAATAATACTATACGATATTTTTTTATTGTTCCACTATTTTACTGATACGAGAATTTATTTACTTATACCAAACCACACTCAAAACATTTAATTGCTTTTGCTGGACCAAAAAACTGAGGTGAACGAGCCGTTCAAAAAATTTACTAAGGCAAATAAGAATAGAAACAGAACGATGGTTCAAGACGTCTTCGGGGTTTCCTTTCTTGAAAATAGTGATAACGTTAGCAAGTTTCCAGACTTCTGGGAAATTACTTTCGGAAAGTGATTTATTAAAAATAGTCGAGAGGGGAAAAGAGAGATCTTCCGATAGTGCTCTAGCGCAAAAGTTAGGAATGCCATCGCAACCGCAGTTTTTTTTAAAATCTTGCAAGTTAATTAGATTAGATTTGTTTAATTGGGCTTCAGATCATCTCCATGCGTAGATAATTTTTGTGCATAATCTATGTAAAGCATATTCTTACCAATCGTATTAATTTCCCTGAACTTCATTCTATTTTGAAATTGCGCGCCCTAGAGAGATCGCTAAGACATAGATGTTTCCTTTTTCAGGAAGCATGTACATGACTTTACACTGAGTAGAGAAAATTGTTAATTTTGTTATAGTTTACATTCTTTACTAATTTAATTATTTTTTAAGTATTTTTTCTGTAGTCTGTAGAGTTGAACGATAATATCGAATCTTTCTATCTATCCTGAACAATCATCCTTTCTTACCTACATTTCACACAAAAGCACATCTTTTCGCTTGCCAACAGCATCAAAACTTTTACTTAATTTCAACCTCTTACATCTTAGATTCATTGAAGAAAGCATTCATCCTAGTGTCTCCCTCGAAATATGAAAATTTCATACAAATTTTAGATCGTGATCAACATTACATATTTTGTTATTTTAACTAAAATTCACTAAGTCTGCTAAGCATTTTAACAAAACACTCTTTAATATCCAAACACTCATAAGCCGAAAGAAAATAAAAGCTAATGGCAGCCGCAACTCACTGTAATAACAGGATGAACCAGCAAGTTCTAGATAATCGTCTAAATTGATCACTGAACCATGTGGAACTATTAAGAACACGGGCTCTGTGTACAAAAACCCTACCCAAACACTCAGTGAATCGGCTCTTGACCACTATGAAAGAAGAAGAAAAAAAACGGCCATTAGCACTAAGTCCGAAATAAAAGCAACGAAATAAAAACTCCGGTGGCAATAAAAAATATGAAAAGTGGCCACTCTCGACCTCAAACAGATCCCAAAATAAAACGAAGAAATTTTTTGGCATTCTCTAATGACCATGAGAAACAAGATCCGACCACGGGTTAAAAGTAAGATACGGCGGACCCGGTCAACTGAAAAACAAACACATCGAAAAAATCCCTCTTCTTCCTGGATTAAAAAAAAATTTGAAACAAAAAAATTATCGATAACCGAAAAGTGAAAAATTTTCGAAGACCGCCAAAAAGAAAATTCACACGATTAGGAGGGAGCCATCAACAGGATCATTAGAGCTGATTAATGAACTAAAACACCTAAACCGACATAATTGCCTGATATGGCATTTCACTTTAATTTCCCCTCAGTTCTTATCCAGCCGAGAATTTAATTCCTTCGATAAGAGCTACAACAATCGTTTCGATGCTTCACGACAATTAATTATGCTTACGAGTAAGCAGCAGTAGGCATACATGGTCACCTTGCGGACCACTGATCGTTCCGAGTCCGCTTTAGCAGACCTCATGGCATATTATAGTACTCCGCAAATAAATCCACTACTGACGCACGAATGAAAAAAATGCCATTTATATCAAAATGCATAATTCGAATGCGATTAGTTTCGCCTTCAATCACTTTGATCCTTACCGTCCGGAATTTCGCATTCAACACCTTTTACCACCTTGGAAATTAGCATATCGGACACCTCCCCCTTCCTATTAAATCTGATTTACTCAAATGCATAATAAAGCTGGCGTAATTAAAATTCGCGATAATTGCAGTGCTTAGGTGTCAATCGACAGATCAAAGTCCAATCGTTTTGATTGATCGCGAGCAAAAATGACAAAGCTGTAACTAAACAAGTTGACTTGGTTTTGAATTGTATTAGGATTCAGCTCGGCCCACTCCTAGTGATAAATTGTTAATGAGCAATGTTTCGACGTTGTTATGCTAATTGGGCTCGCGGTGGCAGCTGTTAATCATGATCCAGTACCGAGTAATTATATAAAACAAACAGAATTATTGTTGCTGCAATTATTTCAAAGTTCATTAATTTAATTTTTTTTTCTCTTGATAGTAATCTAGTCAAGAACGACATTTTTAAAAATTACATATGTATTCTTGATTCAAATGTTACCAGAAATTTATATTCTTAATGATATTTATGTATAATGCAAGATATTTATACGCAGGCGGTTTATAGAAATAAAATCACTCAGGCGGTCGCATTAATCTAATTGATTTACTATTTCAGATATTTATTTATATAAGATTAAAGTGCATTAAAGTTATCTTGTTGTTTTTATATGGCCAAGTTTTTAGTAATTATAAAAGAAAGTATATTTTTATACACTAGATGAAATCTGAGAGTGTATTGTGTTTGCCTTATCGTTTGTAACGCTTCGAAATAACGCTCGCACGAGACGCTAAGGGTACAGAAATATTTGTTGTCGCTCAAAAATCTCGATTCAGACTGGCCGCCTGTTCGTCTACAACATAAATCTCGAACGCTTTGAGCTATTGCGCTGAAATTTATATATCACATTCTTATTAAAAAAGAAACTTTAAGTTCGTAAACAGGCCACATCCCCCCACTCCTTCTACCCCCTCCCATACAAATTTCATGAATTTTCGAGAAATTGATTTTTCTTCGAGACTATTTAAGCTATCGACTTGAAATTTGGGCCAATATATAGCGATATATATATCATCAACATCACAAAATATAGATCCAATCCCCCTACTCCTTCTACCACCTCCCATACAAATATCTATATTATAAATTCAAGAAAAGCATTTTTCCTTCGAATATATAAGAGCTAACGACTTTGAAATTGAATCAATGCATGGTGATAAGTGTGATGATAATCAGTTTCAAAATCATCTAAAACGTTCCACTTCCTCTGCCACCTCCCATACAAATGCCCCAATTTCAAGAAAACTATGTCCAATTTCTTTAAAAATAATGGAAACTAAAAACTTTAAATTCAGCAAAAAAACATAACAGGGCTACGATTGCGCGTAAAGCGCAATCTTACGATACTCTAGATGAAATAGAATTTTTTGTGATCCCAAGAAATTTTGTATGGGGAGTGTTAGAAGGGATGATAGCATTGTACTAATTTTTTCGACATCATGCTAAAGTAGCTATGAAAATGTTTTATACAAAATGCTTACTCCAAAAACTGAATGGGAACTGAGAAAATTAGTGAGTTTGATTTAGTGAAAATGTGCAGTTTGTATGGGAGGTGGTAGAAAGAGTGGGGGGATTTTGATGATTTTTTCAGAAATAACTAGGAATATTATAAAATTGGCATCCCTTAAATTTCAGACTAGTGCCATTCATAATTTTCAAGAAAATCGATTTTTTGTGAAGTTGTGAAACTGTGTCATATTGTATGGGAGAGGATAGAAGTAGTGAAGCAAATCAAATATTTTTTTTTTCATCTTAGTAATAATATTAATTTAATATTTATTACAAAATATGAGCTCAACAAATGTTATATGTTCTGAGAAAATCGGCTTAGAGCATTTCAGGAAAAAGTGTAGTTTGTATGGGAGGGGGTGGAAGGAAAGAGAGGAAGCAAATAATTTTTGTACTGTAGATTTAAATCATTAAAAAAGTAATATATACCAAAATTGAGACCAATAGCTTTTATACTTTTTGAGTAAATCCATTTATTGTCAAATTGCAAAATTGTGTCATTTTGTATGGGAGGGGAAAGAAGGGATGAAGTTAATCATCTCATTTTTTTTGACCTTACTAACAATTTTAAATAAGTATTTGGTGCACAATTTCAGCCCGCTGAATTTTATAAGCACTGAGGAAATTGGCTTAGAGTAATTCATGATAAGTACAGTTTGTATGGGAGGTGGTAGAAGGAGGGGGAGGACACGCACAATTTTTATATGATAGATTGACATTATCATAAAAGTAATATATTCTGAATTTCAGGCCAATAACTTTTATACTTTTTGAGCAAATTCGTTTATTGTCAAATTGCGTAATTGTGTCATTTTGTATGGGAGGGGGTAGAAGGGGTGGAGCGATTTGGCCCGTTCACGAACTTGACCTTACTTTTTTGTCAAAAACGACGTGTACAAAATTTGAACTTTCTAGCTCAACGCGTTCTCAAGCTAGAGAGCGCACGGACGGACGGACAGACGGACGGACGGACTGACGGACATCCGGTTTTGAAATTTTTGAGTGATAATATTAACTTCTGTATTCATCATTTTTTTCTCCGAGCCTTATTTCTTGGCGTTACAAACCTTAGAGCGAACTTATAATACTCTCAGATTCCATCTAGAGTATAAACATTTTGTATGCCATGTTCGGTATCATATAAAGTCTCTATTTACTATTCGAAAGAATTTGAGATGAAATATTTTCCGGTATATTAAAGTCATTCCCATTTCATCTAGAGTATCATATGATTGGGCTTTACGCCCAATCATAATTCCGTTATGTTTTTTAAATGCATTTCGCACATTTTCAAGTTTCTACCTTAAAATTTCACTCCAAAATTTTCATTTTATGTGTTTTTTTCAACGCACATGAAACACCTTGTGCACGTTAGACCGAGGGAGGGGGTGGTCGGCTTATAACAATTATGGAACAAGTTATTATAATTGTTCTATGTACATATATCAAATGGATGTATCCACATGCAAAAATTTAAACTTTGTATCTTTCAACAAAGCCCTAAAAAAATCGCTCAAAATTTTCGACATTTTTGCTTATCACCTCCCTCCCCTTACAACTTCAAACTTAAAATTTAACCAAAATTAACCACTATGTAGTTCTACAATCTGACAAATTTTCGATTTGATATCTGTACTCTTTTTTGAGATATAGGGATTTGTAATTTTGAAAAGAGCGCCATTTTTGAAATGCTCCCCATTCCCCCCACTACTATTATGTCCACCTGTTATATTTTTTCATATTTTGCTAGTTAATTTTAGTATACGTTTCAAGTTCCAATTACATAGCTTAAGAGACAGTGGAGGTATTCATTTTTAAGTGTTTTTCCTTGCATCCCCTGACCCTCCCCCTTATAATAATTACCCTCTTTGATTCTGGTGGATCTATATGCCACCTTAGTGGTCTCAAAATATAAATTTTTGTTGATAAGTAATTTCGAAGATATAACCATTTGAAAGAAAATATTTCCGGATTCCACACTGTTACGCTTTATTATTCGTAATACGAATAATAAAGCGTAACAGTGTAGAATCCGGAAATCTTTTCTTCAATTCGAAATGTACTGTGAAAACATTCACCAAACTATTATATAACCATTTGAAAAAAAATATCGGCCGACAATTTGTTTTTAGCCCCCCCCCCCCTTTTCGGACGTCAATGGATAAAAGAATTAGATTATTTTTAAAGTTTGTCCCAAGTCCCATAACCCTGTCTATATCTCAACTGATTTTTAACTTCCTATCTGCATTCGTGGTAGAGATATTAGCAGTTTTTGACTTTTTCCCTCGCCCCGCCTCCTCCTTCCACCTAACACCTCCCAAAATTTAGAAAATAGAGCCCAATTACCCAATCAACAAAAAACGAAAATTCTACCTTTAACGGTCTCTGGCAAACGAATAGCGAACGTAATCGCTATTCGTTTGCCATCGGCCACAGTCGGGTTTCTTCATTCCCCTTGCCATATAAATCGCTGGTCATTGCTTTTCATTGTTATCCGAATCTTTTCTCGCTCATATGATACATGTTACTGTTATTGTTTACCATACAGCGGGGGTAGTTGTAGGATGAGGTTTTACCAATTCCTGCAACTATCTTTGGAGAGTAGCGACTCCACGGACCTGAGGTAACTATCCCCTGTGGGATGGGGGCTGTAGAATTCACCCACAGCTAATCCTGCTAGCCCTAAAAATGGCAAATGGACACTCATTGGATCATGGGCTTATCACCCGCGATCTAAAAACCTAAATGATATGAGAAACGGATACAGCGCCTCAAATACTGACAGATTCTACAGTAACGACTTTTGGCACTCGAAAACGGACTGGCTTCTAGAACGTTCGAACATTGTGGGACGGGGAAAGTACTGGGGTCACTCGGTCCTTGCACCACCAATCAATGATCGACCGTGAAATGGAGCCCTATAACATCCAAATCTTTAACTTCAACAAAGCCTGGTGGACAGTATCAGGACAAGGACGAACCCCGAGCGGAAAGACCATTCTGTACGTTGGTCCTGAGAGTGAAGCCAAAAATGGCGAGGCGGTCGTCCTTACACTAAGACCGAGAAATAGCTGGGACCCAATCTCGGATAGGATTATCGTCGTCAAGCTCGGGGCCTGTGTCAGAAATGTGCCAATGTTACGCACAAATCAATTCCGCAACACTAGTGACAAAGAGGAGTTTTATAGCTAATTGAGTGCCACCTTCGAGCGTGTTCCAAGAGGTGATATAATTATCATCTCAGGAGATATGAACGCCCAGGTTGAGTCTGACAACACTGCACTAGAACACGTCATGGGGAAGAATGGTGACCCTTGGGTCGAAACGTCACGCCCTTGGATTAAGAATTAAGAAAACGGCGAATTATTTGTGGAGTTTTGTAGTACTTGGCAAATGGTCATGGGAGAGACCCTTTTCCACACAAGAGTCACCACAATACTTCTTGGGTTTCCCCTGATGGTATTACTCAGAACCAGATCGACCATTTGGCTACAAGTCGCCGATGGAGAAGATGTCTCCTCGATGTGCGAGTGAAGCATGGAGCTGACGTGAGGAGCGATCACCTCTTGATGGTTGCCTGCATGATATTATGCGCAGCAGCTATCTGACGACCACAAATTCTTCAAATGAAGCGCAAGCTTAATGTGATAGACTTAGTAGCGCCAACAAAAAGCACGAGTACACCACCAATCTAAGCGAAAAGCCATGCACATTGGGTGAATATGAAATGCGCACACTGGACGCCAATTGTGAGGCAACCAGAAACACGTTTCTAACTAGTGCTGAAGAATCTCTGGGATATGTGCAAAGCGCTGAGAAACCCTGAATGTTGCAAGACACATGGGATAAGGTTTGTGATCGGAAAAAAAGCCAATTTGGCAATCACCTCTCAACCCGATGTCAACCAACGAACTAAGATATTCTAGAAAGGGAACAACTGCCAAACATCTAAACGCAACAATCTTCTATTAGGGACGATCCCCCAGATCAGGAAAAGTTAGTTTTCGCCATTCAGTCATTGGCGGGAAGGAAACCCCCAGGTGTAGACGAACTACCAACCGAACTCCTCAAAGTGGATCCGTAAATAACTGCCGATGTACTCCTCCCACTCCTTACTTAGGTATGGAAGAAGGGAATCATTGTGAAATTTCCGAAGAAGGGCGACTTTCGCGATTGTGGCAATTGGCGTGTTATATGTCTACTTACTGCCGTATCCAAAATCATGGCATTCTTAATAGGATTATTGATGCCGTGGAGCGCATTCTCGAAGTTTATCTGGCTGAACTCCACTAAGGGTCGTCTCGTACCGACCACTCAAACACCCTACGGATAATATTGGAGCAGTCCGCCGAAATGGGATTGCCATTACATCTCATGTTTGTGGACTTCGAGAAGACTTTTGACAGATTTCATCTGGAATACTTTGCGTAGGAGAGGTATTCTTATCTGGAAAGACGATTAAAGAATCCTACGAAGATGCAAGGTGTCGCGTCTTACATAAGGGAGGCTCTCATGTCCAAACGGGTGTCAGACAAGACTGTATATTATCACCAGCCCTGTTTCTGGTGATAATAAGAAACATCTTGAAAACTGCACTGAAAGGTGGGGAAGATAAGGGTCTTCTCTTCATTGGAGACTATTTAACATTTTAAGTCACCTTGATTATGCTGATGACGTATGATTGCTTCCACATAACCGTTCGGACTTAGGTTTAGGTTTAGGTTGTAGGAGGGTGGTTGCATAGAACCACAAGCACTGAGGCCATCTAGTTGGGCCCATTGTACTCCCCCTATAGTTATGAGTTGGAAGTCACTCCTCTTGCTCTAACCATTTGGTTCGGTTTGCGAACCTTAACAGGCTTGAATGTTGGACGCCTCTGAGGTCGTCTAGTTCTGAGAAGAATCTAGAGCCTAAGCAAAGGAGACGACTGTTGGAGATTTGCGGACAGTGACAAAGATAATGTTCGATAGATTCTTCGTCTTCCTCGCAACCTCTGCACAAGCTGTCGCTCGCGATTCGCATCCT